>OU830596.1:72629154-82629154 GCA_917563855.2 Limnephilus lunatus
GTAATTGAAATACGTATTTGAAATACAAATACGTATTTTGTATTTGTATTTCAATTACTTCCTAAAAATGTATTTTGTAATTGGTATTTCAATTACTCGATGCTGAGGTATTTTGTAATTTGTATTTCAAATACTTTTTTAAATTATGGCCTCAAAATACATTTTCAAATACATTTAGCGATCTTAGTAATGATAATGAAAAATAAACTGACGTAGATAATACATGTACCAAAAACGTTAGAATCCAGCGCAATATATTAGAGTAAGTTGGCAACACTATTTGTATCGTATTATATTATTAGTGTCTGACCGAAAAAGGAGTTTCTACCGAAACCAAAACCGAATCTTCGGTACTGTCTCAGTTTTGGCCGAACTGATACTTTTTAAGCTATTGTATACTGAAGTTTGGCTTATTTTTACACTTATACAGACAATTAACACGTTTTAAATTAATTAAAAAAAACAATTAATGAAGTACATGTAAAAAAATTATTATTATTTTTTTTATATTACCGCTATAAAACAAACAAAAATTAACAAAACATGTTAACTACTTCTTGGAACAAAAAATTGACAATAATCAACACTCACATTATAAAGGAAGGACCTCAATTGCGTTTATAATCACAATATTCTTAATAAACCTGTTAAATGAAACAAAGAAAATAAAAATTGAAGTATGTGAAATAATAATTATTTATTATTTTTTTGTATAAGTTGCTTTGTGTAGGGTTTTTTAAGGAAAGGAAGGAGAGGCAGTTCTGGGAAGGAAATAGGTATGAAGGGTGGGTAGGAATCGGGGGGTCAGTGTATCTAGGCATAACGGACATATGAATCCATCTATCCAACCGTGGTGCAGGTCGAGAGATTCCGGCTGGAGATGGATGATAAATGACCTCCCCCAACCAGTTTCTCTCGATCCTGCACACCATGGAGCAGGCAGACAGACGCATTAGCCCCCAAGGCCTGGACAAACTTCACCCCATGAACCCGGGCACCCCTACAAAGACACCAAAAGTGACCTATGGAAGAAGTGTTGATTATGCAATAAATGGTTCCTGGGGCGGCGGTACCCTTACCCGCCTCCCAATTTGGGCGGCGGGTATTATTACCGGTACATTACTGCTATAAAACAAATAAAAAATATAAAAATTAACAAACATGTTAACTACTTATTAGAACAAAAATTTGACGAACGAGCCACGAACTCACCCGATGTCAGCCGAACGACGCGCGATAATTGACGAACGCAGAGTTTCGATGCGGCCGAAGGTTCGGCAGATTTTCTACCGAAACCGAAACTGATGCCGAAACTAGATTTTTTTGCCGAAACCGAAACTTCGGTCGGTCACTATATATTATACTTGTCATTGCTTTGTATTGCACATTTTTGTGTCATAGTATTAGATCAAGCACTATGAGAATAATTTGCTGAATACTAAATTATTTTTAAGTTATTTATGGTAGAGCGCATTTGAAGTGAAATGACCCAAAACTGCGCGATGCAAATATCTTGTTATTAAAATAATAATAATTATTATCTGACACTTGGGCAGTGCGTAGTGAAGGGGTGGCGGGGGGGCGGGGGGGGTCCGACCGACCCGACTGAGTGTCACCCCCCAAGAGCACAATTCTCTAGCCACCAACCCCAGGACGGAGCAATTTTTGATGAAGTCAATAGGGGGTGGGGGGGGGGGGGGGGGTTACCCACCCTATCCGCCCCGGGTGCCACCCATGCTAGCTACGCCACTGCACCTGGGTCCTAAACCACAAAACTTTACAAGTGGAGCGAGAATGAGATGTGTCTTCTAAGCAATATGATTGGTCAATTTTTGCACGCCTCTGTTTCACTCTGCTCAGCTTTGCTTTTATGTAAACGCACCCTTAGATAAGTACACTTACGACAATTTATTACAACCAAAGGTTCTACGAAAACCAAATGTATTTTGTATTTTGTAATTTGTATTTTGTATTTGAAATAAAAAAAAATGGTTAAAATACTGTATTTTGTATTTCAAATACACCACTTCAAAGTATTTTGTATTTTGTATTTTAAATACATGCGAAAAAGTATTTTGTAATTTGTATTTCAATTACAGCAAAGCATGTATTTTGCCCAGCCCTGGTCAAGAGTCAGAATAATAGTTAAGTAGAGAATGTATGAGATGATGTATCAATGTGAACGAGGCAAGGAGTGTTTGCCAAGATCGAGTTGTTTGGCGTTCGGTCCTGTCTGCCTTCCCCTGCGGGGAAATGGCGTGTTGGTTAGTTAGTTAGTTAACATTTCTCGGATAAACAATAGGCAAAAGTATTTGGATGAACAAAACATATTATTTCATAAACCTAATCGCCTGGTGAACAAGACGAAATATTTGAGTTCATTTTTCATGCGTCATATCTCCCTACCAACTTGGGATGCGGGTATGAGTACCGCGCCGCCCCGGGAACCATTTGTTGGATTACCAACAGTACCAACACCTCTGCCATAGGTCACCCCAAGTTGTTCGCTACTTTGGTGACATATTAATGAAATTGCCCCATCTTACATCTCTGAACTATGTATCCCAGAAAATACTGGTCCGAGGCAGTCAACCCTTAGATCAGCAACATCATCAGCTATAGGCAGACTAATGGAACCTAAATTTAGAGATCGCGCTTTCGGAGTGTCTGGACCTAAGGCTTGGAATAAACTCCCCCCGGAACTTAGATGCATAACAACCCCAACAGAATTTAGGTCCAAATTAAAAATCTACCTTTTTGGGCTCTCATACCCTTAAATAAAAATATTGTTTTTCAAAATACGCTCATTATAGAACATATTTTATATTATAGTTCCCAATTATGTCCTCTGCGTGCGAACTGTGCCTTAATTTCTCTAAATAAACAATAAAAGTGTTAATCTCTAGTGACCCTCCAGGTAAGTATAGTCTTATATATATATATTCTGCCTGTACAGTACATTTTTACAGGAGCATCGCGTTCATTGGTCAAATCATTGCACATATAGTTTCGTATCGGTGACCGATGAACCAGTGGATGCAATTTTTAGCCATAAGTTAGTTTATAAGTAGTGGTTTGTCCAGTTTATAGTTAGAAATAAGATTGTATAAACGTATTAGAAATTTGTACAGCGCCCTTGAGGTGATTTTTCACAAAAACGGCGCTATATAAGTCATCCAAATATTATTATATTATTATAGCAGGGATGCCCGCGTTCATGGAGTTAGGTTTGTCCGGTTCTTAGTGGTGGATGCATCTGCCACCAGAGAGAATGGTTAACCGAGACCTCTTGACCTCTCCAGCGGTACTCTCTTGGAACATGGTCTTGCACTGCAGTGGAATAGATAGATTCATTCGTCCGTCACCCCTAGACTCCAACCCCCAGATGCCTATCTACCCCCATACCTTTTTACTTTCCAGAACATCCTCTCCTTCTTTTCCTAAAAACAACCTCCACACAGCATCCCAAACATACTCCCTTAGGGGAATTATTTTCCTCAGGGCTTCCTGTGTGGAGCTAATGTAAAAAAGTTATCCTACCGCTTATCTACTATCGGAATTTTCGAAAAATTGCTTTAAATTGGTTTAACAGTGTTTGTTGATCAGGTATAAAAAGCCAGATATTTCGAAAGTCCCTTTTCCACATCTAATTTCAATATCATCTTTTCTCAGCCGCATAACATTTCCCTAATTGCTTCATTTAAAAAAAAGCTTTAGCAGTGACACTGTACGGGGACAAAATTAATCGTCGTAATTATCAAACACTCGTAAATAAATGTATACTGCGCCATTCAATGTTTTTTTTGTTTATGTTTATGATTTTATTTTTTTATCGAAGGAAGCAAATACTTTGTGGTGTGACATTATATATTAAATGAAAAAACACACTTTGTAAAACACCACTTTATTTGAATTAATAATTATTTAACAGCCAACCAGGTTTCGCTTAGCTCAAGCTTCATCAGGGCTATTATATTAACTCTTATTAGCTATTATATTAACAGTTAATATAATAGATAGAGTGATGAGGTGATTTTTCACCTTGAGGTGATTTTTCACAAAAACGGCGCTATATAAATTATTATTATTATTATTATTAATAGCCCTGATGAAGCTTGAGCTAAGCGAAACCTGGTTGGCTGTTAAATAATTATTAATTCAAATAAAGTGGTGTTTTACAAAGTGTGTTTTTTCAATTAATATTTATGATTTAGCTGTTAATAACTGCTTATTCCATTACTCAATTCATTACCCAGTTCCTATATACCTATAATCCATCCCAAGCCAAGACGAAACAAAATAGCTTCGTTCTTTTGCTGTGTTTTGTTTTTTCTTCTTGTCAAAAATCGCTATCCGTTACCAGCGGTCTTCGCCAGTTGCAATTGCCGTGTATTAATAAAATTGTTTGTTTGGCCCGCACCACGATAATTGCCAAAGTTCCGAAGTCAATTTACTGCCGCTGCATTACTTGCATAACGAATTAATTTGATTGTGTTATTTCCCCTCAATAGGTCAATGTGTGATCTGTTTGATTGTTCGCCCGTTGGTGATCCAACGGCTTTTGATCGCCAGTGTGTATTGAAATGCTGAAGGACTAAAGTGTATTGAACTGTTATAAGGACTAAAATGAACCATTGAACTGTTAAAAGGACTAAAACCAGCGGCAAATGACCATGGAAGGTGGACTTGAAAAGTTTTGGCTTCATTCCCCTCCTTTTCCCTTTGGCAGTTTTTTCTGTGAAATCGTTGTTTGTTAGATTCGCATCAAACCCGCCTATGAACGAAATAAAATTTATTTACGCTACCATATTCCCTGATCTGGATGCGCATGCACGTCACATTCATTGGTACATTAAGTTATTCATTATTGAAAATGATTCATTCAACATTAACACAGAGTAGTGCAACAAAACATTATCATCTATTCCTGAAGCACTTCCATAATGACCACGCGTTGACATTCCTAGGTGTGATATATTCATAATTTCTTAGAAAACACCTTACAGGTAAATAAATACTAACAATAATAATCATACAATTAGGTACCTACTTACTGTTATGTACAGAAGCTTTCTATTTACCCTTGTCTATTGTTACGTATTTGTATAACAAGAGTGCAGGTGAAATAACATCTCATTCAAAATAAACAAGCTACCTTTTTGACCAAACCAAGAATGTGGTAAGTTAAATACGGAAGAAAATTATTATTACGTAAAAGCCGAAGTATATCAAATGAAGGTACAATGCGGATCATTATCCGGAGCCGGTTGAATTAAGGCACCTTTAATTGGGATTGTGGAAAAGGTAACTTATTTATTTATTTATTTATTATAGATTCAAAAGAAAGTACAAATTACATATTTGGAAGCTTTGCCTGTCCAACTAGGAAAGTTTCCCGTTCCAGAACTAAAACGTGGAAATAAAATAAATGCCATCATGAATGAAAATTTTGTATTATTTTATTATATTTCATTTTACTTGTTATATTTCATTGTTTAAGCATTTATTTTTTAATGGAACAACTCTATTTATAAATGTAATATATCATTGAAGTAGAAGAAATAAATCTATAAAATAAAATGAAAAAGGTAACGGTTGCAATTGGGGCTCGAAACCAGGATCTCTCATTTTACCGGGACAAGCACCTCAACCAACTCGGCCATTAAGAGAACTCTTCTATTTAATTAACCACTCGATCGACAAGTCATCTTTGTCAATCTCAAATTCAGAATTAACAATAAATATGGACTCCGACTAATTTTAAACAATTTACTTTTATATTTTTTAATGATTTTTATTTGCTTTTAAATTGAATTACTCGGCACATCTTTAACATGAGACAATATGTTTGAACATGAGAAAATTGGAGGTTATCCACCACTTACCCGCCCTGGTATAAGTAACAGATGGTTACTCCTTCAAGGCTCTCGCAAAGACTCTATTTTTTTTGAATGAACGAATCAACATTTAATTTTGAACGAATCTAGACCTCCAGTGTCCCTGCATACGTTGTTAGTAAGCAGTATGCAAGTGCTTAGCGGGGAAAATGAGAAAAGCAAAAATAAAATTAAGTATAAACGGAAAAATGTATTAAGCCCAGCACTCACACTCGTCGATGGATCTGTATACCGAGCCGATTCGCCAAAGGCAACTAATTAATAATCTCTTATTGCCTTATGTTGCCGATCTCACATACGCTCCCTCTTTTGGGTTAGGTTTAGATTTATAGGGCATGTCGGCATGTGCAATGCAATCGTGAACGTATTAATACTGCCAGAAAAAACTTGTATTTTGCACGTAACAGATATTTATGTAAGATCAAAAAAAAAATCGTGTTCACCTATCATAATCTAACCCTCCAACCACATGTAAAATATTCTTCAAGATATTAAAACGTGTCTCTCACCCAAGTTGATCCCGGTTAACCTCTGGACCGCACGCCGCACAGGATAACAGTTGTTGGTTCGTCCCTAGTAGCGCCAGGTGCAACCAGAACTATCTACCAATATGCCAAAGTCAACAGAATACGATAAGTCTCGAGTTCAACCCCCAGTGACTTAGTTAAATCTGTGATAGTGGTAAGCAAATGGTGGGAAGCGATACCTGTGTCAGTTTAATGAGCTCTGCACGATTTTTTTAAAACTTTATTCATGATATAAGTTTTTGTACACAGTTTTTTATACGCTTTTCGACTAACCCACTGGGCACATGCCTATGATTATTATGGTGGTCAAAATTTGTGTGTATAATTATAATAATAATTGGATAATTTAGAGAGTGCATTTTTTGTAAAAATTACCTGAAGGGCCCAGTACAATTTATTATGAATTCTTAGGTTCTATCTAATTTTATCATTTACAAATAGATACAGGACACATACTTACCTGGCAGGTCACTTCCGATAAACCCACACTAATTAGAAAGTTTATGCTTGTAGAAAATATGGCTTTGCACGTGCAGGACATTATATTTATTTAAAACACTGGACATTGCGTGATTTTACATTTGGTCCCCCATCACTATTAGTAGGTATTTATTTATTTTAACGCCATAAAACGTCTTTTACAATCCGGTGATACATGATACATGATACACAGAGGTACACAAGAGTGTATACAAAACAATAATGTACATTAAACAAAGTACGTACGTATGTATGATAACAACTAGTAAGTATTACATATATGAGAAGATTAGTAGTAAGTAGTAAAAATAGAGTTGATATTTATTTTGAAAGACTGGAGAATTTAGGACACTTTAGCTGGAGAGGTTTGTCCGGGTCTTGGCGGCGGATATATCTGCTCACCAACAGCGTGGCAGGCCGGATCAGGAGAGACTGGTTGAGGGAGACCTTTTGACCTCTCCGGCAGGACTCTCTCAGGATATCGCCTTTCACCGCAGTGAGAGGGATAGATTCACGGGTCTGTCAGTTCTTGATAAAGATTCCTACCCTACCCTCATACCTTTTTCCTCCCTAGAACTTCCTCTCCTTCCTCATACCTTTTTGCTCCCCAGAATTTCCTTTCCTTCCATTCCTAAAAATACCCATCACACAGCATCCCCAAAGATGACATGATATAGATAGGCCCTACGGGGAAATATTTTTCAGGGCCTTCTGTGTGATGTAATGTAAAAACAAGGAAATTGGTTTTTCAATTCAGAAAATAGCGCATGCATAATATACCAATCCTATTGTGTACTGTGGATTTCCCGAAATAATAAAATAAAATAAATTCCCTGAATAATAAATAATTTAATTTACTCACTAATTAATTTACTTCTTAAAATTAACCCACGTCTATGTTTTGTTTTTTATCAAAATAATGTTTTCATGTTTCCAACACTATTGTAAAACCTTCAGTCGTTTTCACCTGACACACATAACATGAAACATATATGTATTATGTATACAGATCTCAAAGAAAATTTTAATGATTGCCAATCAAATAAGAATTAAATTTTCACCACTGGCGTCTATTTCTGTATCGATTGATTTGATTATCTTAAATAACAGCACAAAATCTCCGAACAAAATAAACATAAAAAATACGTGTACTTGGAGAAACTCAACAATCTAGTACGATAAAAAATATATATAAATCTCCCGATAAATGACATGGGTCTTTCAAAATGATCCAGCCTAATTTCTCAAAAAGGTGTACCACCACTGATAAAATCAACTTGCCAAAACAAAATTACATATTTACTTAGGTATATGTATTTGTCTCAGGGTATGAAAATTTGGTGTTAGTTTTAAAATCGTATTCGTAACTATGTACAAATGTGGCACGTTTCTTACTAATAAACCAGCTCGGGAGAGCACGCACCACGAACGGGTATAAAAATAGACACTTTCAGAGGTAATAAGTCTGGTGTCGACTTTTATTGGTTCAACTAAATTACTAAAGAGACTGTGAATAAATTGAAAGGTGTTAGTAATTGAGTCGTGTGGATTTTGCATGAGATTCATGTTAATTTTTAATGATATCTTGTACAATGATTGCATTATTTATAAAACCCAATATCTTTAATATAATTATCTTCTTGTAGGTACCTTCCTATACATAATTAGTAGTTTAATATGGTTTAACGTAAGAACACTAAACGCACAATTTATTGTGGAACTTAAGAAAACATTTTTTACCTAACCCTTAAATAATACCTAACTAACTAACCATCACGCCGTTTCCCCGCTGGGGTAGGCAGAGAGGACGGACCGCCAAACAACTCGGTCTTGGCACACACTCTTTGCTTCACTCACATTCATACATCGTCTTATACATTCTCTTCCATTATTCTGACTTTTGACATGGCCCGACTCAAGTATCTGATTCACTTGATCGTGCCGTGTCTTCCTCGGACGTCCCCAACTTCTTCTACCATTCAAATTTGCGTCGTATATTCTTCTCACACTACTTTCTTCGTTCATTCGCTCTACATGCCCAAACTATCTGAGGGTCCCTTTCAATCTAACTCATTATGCTAATATGCTTACATCAGCCTTACATTCTTTGCGGATATCCACATTTCTCACACGATCATACATTGTTTTGCCATACATACGCCTCAGGGATTTCATTTCAACAGCATTCAGTTTACTTCCATCCTTCCTCTGCCAGTTCCATGCCTCACTGCCAAAGATCAGGGTAGGTGCCAGGACTCCATTATGGACTGGTAGCTTCGCTTCTTTTGACATTTTTTTATTAGCGCCAACGGCATTCAGTCCTCCATTTATGGAGTTACCGGCATTCGCCCTTCTTTCAATATCTCTATCAGTCTTCCCATCTCTCGTAAACATACTACCCAGATACACAAACTCATCCACCTGCTCCAAGTATTCATCATTCACAACTATATTGCATACTGTTTTCGTACTATCTCTTTTTCAAATACCAGTACTTTAGACTTACTTACATTCATCATTGACTTATTCTTTATACATACTTCGTTCATCCTAGATACGAGAGACTAAATAATACCTACCTACCTACCTAACCCTTAAATAATTATTAATCTTTAACATCTCGAGGAGGTATTGCGTGGACTATCGATAAAACCCTATAGCAATACGATATAGACCAAATCATTTACGTATTCTATGGTCAGTTATCAATATTTGCGATAACGGTCAGCAACTGATAAAATATATAATTTAATATATTCCGACAGACGATTGATCAATTTTAGCACGGTATCCATAGTACTCGTTTCAGATAAATTTCTGTTTTAAATTTAAATTTCTGGTTAACTGTCAACATACGCATTTATTTGGATAGTGCAAATGTTCGTTATGCAAATTTACTGGCTTATTGATGAACGGAGTTCAACTACCGAAGCTCTTAGAATTGAAAGAGTCTCTAAGACGCAATCAAATTACGATCGATCTTTGAAGTTGATTAGAATATAAATAAAGACCTCGTTAACTAATTAACTCCCGTTTAGTGTCAAAAGGTAAAAGCGGACTGCATCAATGCACCAATGCATATTTAGGTTAGTATTTCAATTCAACATTGTCAATTTATTCATATTTTTACGTAATCGTTTGCGTTTGACATTTTGTAGTGTCAATTGAAAGAAAATACCTTCAATTTTGCCAATTTCTTATTTATTCCCTGTTAATGTCGATTCATCGATTTAGCTGTCAATGTTGAAAACGTGCTCGGGACATCGACATAAAATCATCGGAAGTGTCATCTATCGATTCGATGTTGTGAAGTTATCGATGTCACTGTGCTAGAGCTCTGACCCCTACCACGATCGATCGATACGGATTGTATACTTAAATTTATATACAAGTAACTTTTTCGTTCTTCTCGTCGTTCCCTAGGACCTAGGACAACTGCAGATCGCTAACGTACAAACAACAGTTGACGTCGAATATATTAAGAACTCTTACTTATTGCGAACTGTTATTTATTCGTCATGCTAGGGAACGATGAAAAGTCATCGATACAATCCTTATCGATGACCGTGCTGGGGGGCCAGAGTCGATACAATAATTCGTCAATTTTCCATGTTCAAACAATAAGATTTAAATCTAAAAGAACAAAAATGATCCTTAATTATTTTGACACATGATTCCGGTTTATAACAATTTTCCTAAGATATTAAATATCGGAATCGCAGCAGTTCCAATGCTACAACTCGAAAATAGGATCAAAAAATTTTGTAAAGTATATTACTTTAGTTACATTCCAAAATTTCAACATGTGATATTTTTACATGATGCCATCTGCTTACGGTAATTTTTTCAGCACTCTCTTCCTCTAAGAGTCCTATCCATTTCTTAAAGAATAACAATTTTTGCAGGGATGGAAAAAATCTACTTCCGACAGCTATTTTTTTTTATTTCATAAATGTGTGATATTTGCGACAACAACTGTAAAAATATTACCGCAAGAGGATACAGGAGGAGAAATAAATATCCTTGAGGGTGTCCGCCTTTTTACCGTGGTAAGAACCTACTTATTTTACAAGAAAAAAATAATAACTAAAAAATCATTAAAAAAATAATAATCTATTTTTGAAAAATTTAAAAAAATTTTATGTCAGTAGGCACCGGACAAGAGTCTCAAATTTTCCCAACTATCTGAGTCAGTGAGCATACCTGTGAGACTGAAGGTATAGCGGGGAGGGGTTGAAGATGAGATAGAGGAAGGCGGGGAAGTGTCTGGCTTTTCAGATCTGATCACCAAACACGGCTAAAATCATATCACAGAATTTCTGAATGGTGGTCCTTTACTAGGGCGATATTTAAATTATTCAATGCTATGGAACGCTCCGCAAAAAGGATCTGCATTCTGCATTAGTCCTGCGTGACATCTGGATCACTGAACTCAAGTGTGCTTTGAGTTTGAATGTCAATTTTAAAATTGGAACTGATTTTTTGAAAAATCTTGAAACGATAAAGAACCTTCCAATAATAACATAATGGTCTGCGCTAGCAATTTATAAAACAACAATAAGTTCGATTTCAAAGTCAATCTATATAACTAACTAACCTAATCACGTCGTTTACTGCATGGGTTTTTACAACTGGGTCTTTGCCTCATTCACCTCAACACTTTTGCCTCATTCAAATTCATACATCGTCTTCTATTCTTCTGACTCTTGACATGGCTCGACTGAAGTATCTGATTTACTTGATCGTGCCATGTCTTCCTCGGGCGTCCTCGATTTCTTCTACTATTCACACTTGCGTCACATATTCTTCTTACAGTACTTTATTCTTCAGTCATTCTTTAAAATAATAATAATAATAATTGGATAATTTACAGAGCGCCGCTTTTGTGGAAAATTACCTCAAGGGTGCTGTACAATTTATTTTTGATTAATGTGATTTCTAATTGATCGTCGAATTTTTTTTTTAAATTTAAAGACACTCAGAATCCTGATAGATAGGTAACTACATTTAAAATAGGTTAGCGTTAACAATTAATCTTGTGTTTATTTTACAGAAGATAATTAGTGTTTTTTTTTATGTAATAGATTCGGAATTCGAATTAAATGACAGTTTAATGGCTGCATTAATAAGCCGCAAATTCCCGCTAAGCCACCAAAGTGTAACTAAAATAATTAATTTGTAATATTTAAAATTAATGAAGATGAAAGACAACAGATGCGCTTAGATTTCAAAGGATAAAAAACAGGGGTGGGGAAGATACAATGTACAAAAGGAGGAAACACGGACGGATGAAATATGGCTGTATAAAAAAGCCACAGATTTTACTATTAATATCGTAAAGTAGGGGTGCATAATCTTTTTTAAGTGTTAACTAATATTATAGGTATGAATGTTCCGTGAACAATGGAACTCACTTCCATGTTAATATGTTTATATTTTCTCTTATTTAAATAAATCAAAACCAAAATTTCCCCTGGAATCACAAGATTTATAAGTAGGTACTTTATTTAGTAGGTACTTAGTAGGTATTTTCAGGATTAAACAACATGTGTTCATAATTATGTCCTCTGCGTGCGAACTCTATCTAAATTTCTTTAAATAGACAATAAACAGTGTTAATTTCAAGCGACCTCCCAGGTAAGTATGGTTCTGTATTAATTCATTTTTAGGCAGCATTGCGTTCATTGGTCAAAATATTGTACATATATTTTCGTATCGGTGATCAATGAACAGGTGTTTGCAATTTTTAGCCATAAGTTGTTTTTAATTGTTTGTCTAGCTTTTAGTCTTTCTAGATTTTAGGCATGTACGATAAGTTTGTACAGCGCCCTTGAGGTGATTTTTCACAAAAACGGCGCTATATAAATCGTCCAAATATTATTATTATTATTACTAAATTAATAGGTAACTTTTTTTTAATTTCAAAAAAGAAATTATAAAACTTGTCGTCAAAACATCAAAACGTAGGTACTATACGACTTTTTTTTTTCAAACTTTCTTCAGGCCGTAGGTACCGTAATGAAACAATATGAACAAGAAAGTTAAATTTTTATTTATTTGATATAAGGATATTTTACATTGTAGGTATATTATTTTTGTGTTATTTCAACCGCCATGCTAGGGATGTCCATGTGTTATGGCGGGTGAAGTTTTCAGATAGGAAATTATACATGTTATGGTTGTAAAATAAAAATTTAAGTTATTCAAATTAAATCAAGTTGCAAATTTCATATGATTTTTAAATGTAATAATAATTATATTCTTTAATAATAATAATATTTTATTATCGACCTAATTTGTATAAATAATTAAATTAATTATTAAAGTAAGAATAATGTGTAATAATAATTATGTCGATAATAGACAATAGTCAATATAATATAATATAATAGTCAATGTAAGTAAAAGTTATAAAATTATTTGTTAATTTAAAAAATAGTTGTTAAGTTATACTATTTAATTGCGAAAGAATAGTAATAATAATATGTAATAATAATTAGGTCGATAATAAAATTCAATGTAAGTAAAAGTTATAAAATTATATGTTAATTTAAAAAAATTGTTGTTAAATTAAATTTGATTTGATAATAATAGTATTAAAACTTTACAATTCAAGTAACAAGTTTTATATAAATATAATGGTTTCTAAATGTAAGGATCCATTGTGATATAAGTTTTTTAAAGGTTTGGGGTTGGGATTCGGTTTTTATTTTTTCAGTTTTTTAAATATTTTAGGAGCTAGGTATATGAAATGTATTTGTGCTGACGTGGTTTGTAGTGTAGGTACATTGTAGTGTCGGTTGGTTAATGTTCTAGTGGTGTAATTATGATGTAAAATGTACCATTTCACATTTGAAAAAATAATCGTTAGGTAGGTACTGAACAAATGATTGTGTCGCCATATTGAGAGGAAATGGAACGTTTCTACCAAATGCAAAACGGTTGAGATAAAACGGCTAAGCTCAGTCGATTAATATATGTCTAATAAATAAATAAAAATATTGCATCAACCGTGCAATCTATCATTACGCACCCCTTACTGAGAAAAGTTATATTTCAAATAATAATTAACGTTACCATTATTTACCATACGAAAAACCTCGCGCCACAGGGGATTTTGCCTTTTGGTCCCGTCAGACTCCTAATCCGAGTGTTTTTTCACCGTAATATATATAAATATAATATTACGAAGCAGTAGGTACGAGTTTGATGATATCCAAAGAATGATTATTTGATTCCAAATAGAATACTAATTACATACATTCCCCTGGTGTTCATTGATTCTAATTTTTTCCTTTAACGTTACAAATTAATTTTCTGGTTTCTCGGTTTGTTTAAAATATCATCCTTAGTTATTGTGGTAAGCTAACAATGCAGGGCTTTAACGAAAGATTACCTCCTATTGGCTTCTCGTACCTACTCCAAAAACTGACATTGACTCTTTTATCACCAGCGACGCGGTACCGAGCTAAAATGCAATTCATTTGGTTTCCGATTGCCGTCGATTCAACCGTTCGCTTTCCACCTTCTGATAGATAATCTTATTCAAATATAAATATGAAGTTGAATATTGTTTAATAAACCTGGAAGTACAAAGTCTTGCTTATCTCATTTATAAACGCAATACACATGCAATCCCCCTTAAAATAATGGAAGATATTGTTTTAAAATTAACGTTTTTTTTTACCATATAAACCACTGTAATCATTTGTAAAATGAATGTTTAAGAATAGTTATAAATAAATAAATACTCGCTTACAACTGAATCATTGTAATTTAACATATATTTTTTTCGCTTTTTGTTTAACTTGTTATTAGATACCTATTAACCGCTGTTAATTACGATTTCTTTAATGGTATATAAATCTGTGTTGAAATTAATTACGGATAAGGAAATATTAAAAAGCACGGAATGAAAAGTAAAAAAAAATAGCCAACTGGATTAGAAGAATTATATGTTATAAAAGGAATTAATAAATTGTTTATAATACTGTTAAGGCTCGGGCGAAGCCGGTTAATAACTAATAAAATTTTACTTACAATGGCTCGCTTACCAATGGTAACGCATAGGTAGTGCACCTCTATAATAATAAGTCGTAGCTCTTCCGTTTCAGTTGTCTATGCCTTCTGTCTGCACCGGTGCGCAGTACCCAGTACCTACCAGGGCGCACTGTCTCAGCTCTACGCTCTATGGTTCGTGTCTAGAATTTCTAGGATTCCCGCCTACCGCCACATCCGGCGAGTTCCTATGACGTTTGTCTTTTTTCCATTTTTCCACCTCGGCAAACGACACAAGCGTCTTTTGTCTATTTGAGGACCGACCTACCTACTGCCTACAGTAGACATTATTATGTCGATTGTCATTAGGTTCCGGAAGAGGAAGCAGCGGCGATTTATTCCCGCTCAGATTGGTGCACTGAATGACAAATAGACAATTTACTAAATGCGTCGGTTGTTTTACGCGCGCTTTCCGCGTGTCAGGTTTCAAAATTTGAATTATGAGCCGAATTTCTTTACAACTGTCTGACACAATAATTTAGCTAAAATATATATGTAGGAGTTTTATTCCTCAATTTAAAAAAACAGACCTACATTATATTCGTGATCTAGTTAAGGGCGATTCCGCTATAGACGATTCTCGACATTAATTTTTAAGGCTCCGTTCCCGGCCCCAAAAATAAAAATAAGAAGACAGAGAGATATGAAATAACGAATGTAAGAAGAGCGCGCTAACATTTACAACGATAAAATCGATGCAAAAATCACGAAAATCTTTAATAAAACACGACCGTTTAAAATAGAGCAAAAATCTCGCGATAATTGTCTTAAACAGCATTTAAAGAAACGCTGTGATTTTTTTCAAACATAATCATTCGAAGAATCGGTATATAAACTGCAAAATATGTATGATATATTTCTTAACACATAGTTCCCACGAGGACAATCAATATTACGCAATCAAAAATATGCATTTCTGTATCAAAATTGGGTAGGTACTCAATAATCACTATTACACGAGTGGTAGAATTATACGGGGTGCCTGTTCCCCAATTCCCTCTACTCCAACCCCCCTAGTCATAACCCAAGTAGGTCCCTACTAAGCATTGTCAACAATCATATTATTAATAGGAGTGTTTATTTTTATTTTATGCGGGTTACATTGCGTTTGGCAATCTTCCGATTCCGATATTCTGACTTAATCGCGTTACGTCTGTTACTGAAATTGTTATGGGACGATGTATGAATGTGAATGAGGCAAGGCAATGAGTGTGCCAAGACCAAGCAATCTATACTTATATTATAAATGCGAAAGTGGGTGTGTTTGTTTGTTACGCTTTTACGCCTAAACCACTAAACCGATTTTAAGCATTCTTTCACCATCGGAAAGCTACATTATCAGCGAGTAACATAGGCTGTATATAATGGTAAGCTCTGGCGTTATGAAATGTTTATAAATGAAAATGTGTGTATTTCATATATTTTAGAGGCAGGGAGGAAAGGCAGGGAGAAGGCGGGGTTCACGGAGAGGAAAGTGGCGAGGGAGGAGGGAGGCGGGGAAGTTGGAAGGGAACAAGGACGCACGGGAAAGGACATGCAGGGAGAATCAAATTGTTTCTTTGAATGGCATTGCAACGCATGCCGGGTACCAGCTAGTGTTTAATAGAGTTTAACGGTCCGTCATTTCTACCTACCCCTGCGGGGAAACGGTGTGAGGGTTAGGTAGATAGCTACGACAGTTATGAGTAGGTATGCTTCATATTTTTTTCTATTTATTTCACAGATAGATTATTTGAATTATAATGCAAACATTTCCTAATAAATGTGTAAATAAGATTTTGTTTAATGTAAAATTATGTGTAATGTAAATGTTTTAAATATTACTAGCGCAGATCTATGATAAATCACGGGATAGTATAAGTATCTGATTATTGGCGAATCTTTCTTATTTTGGAAACAATAATATATTTTATTATGTGTAGATACTTTATCAACTGTTCGCATTCTTTACATTACTGATTCCAATTATGTTGAAAATGATACCTAAATTTAAAGCAATAGCTTTAAACGCACCGATGACCGAAATCAGAATTTTTGATAATGATAATGTTTTGTGGAACCTATGGGGAGGCGGAGTTCAAGTGGGAGTAATAATAATAAAATTTGGATGACTTGTATAGCGCCGTTTTTGTGAAAAAATCAACACAAGGGAGCTGTACAAACTTATTTCTACAATCTTACTTCTAACTACAAACTAGACAAACCATAATAATATTTGGCTAATTTATATAGCGCCGTTTTCGTGAAAAATCACCTCAAGGGCGCTGTACAAATAAATACATAAAAAATAATATTACTGACTTACAACTAAGATTTACAATTATAACTAGTGACTTACATCTAAGACTTATTGCTAGTGACTTATGACTAAGACATATAAAAGCTGACCTAAAACTGAGCTCAATGACATATATATTTACAATTATGACTTAAAGTTAGAGATTTATAACTAACATATTTATTTACATTTAAAAATACTTGAAAACATCTTATAAATATCATACATTCGCCAGAATCACCCACAGCGCCAGAAGAAGAAGGAAGTTTTTACATAATATTACTATTTAAGGACATGGATGCAAAATTTATCGGATTTACGAAAATGTATGGATATCTTAAATAAATTATTGAAATTAATCGCCGATCTTTACTGCATTACGATGACTCATCGCTCAACATTAAACGGATTGAGGTGTTAGGTTACCACTGACAGATCATTGGTAGGTAGATCAATAGCATTTTGAGTTTTTCGTTAGTAGTTGTAGGGAATAGCAAATAAAATAGTATATATTCGTGGACATCAACAATTAGTATAATTAAATTACAAAGTTTAAATAAAATGACGAATTTATGGAAATGAGTATTTGAAAAAGTGAGTTTTAAGTTTGGATCTAAATTCCGCTGGGTTGGTTATGCATCTCAATTCCATGCAGGGGCGTGCACTCCATATAGGCACATAAGCACTGCCTACCCTGCCGTATTTGCAAAACATAAGCATGTAAATAATATTATAATTTATTAAATTATGACTAAAAATAAATACACACTTTCAAAAATAAGCGCGAAAAAACTGAGCAACCGAACCTACGCGAGTGCCACATCAAACGGCATACTACAGACGCGGCATAAATTGTAACTAGAAACTAAACGCGTGCCCTCCGACTGCCTCACTAAAATGCGGCCTAAACAGGAATTATTTCTGACTAGAGCTAACTTCATACAATATATAAATGAATGTTTATGAAATACACAGAGCATCGAGTAGAACTGTTTGAATTTGCTGAACTGAACTTTTGAATTTGCCTCTATGAGGTTTTTTTTAGTATTAAGCAGTGCTTTCTAGATCAAAATTAGCAAATGGCAATCAGTGACGACAAAAATATCTGTTGTTATGTATTTCTATCAAATAGTTGTCTTTCATAAATGCTAATTATCGGTTAAAAAAGGTTTGTTTTCCTCCTGCCTACCCTGATCAAAAACTCTGTGCACGCCCCTGATTCCATGGGAAGTTTATTCCAAGCCTCAGGGCCAGATACTCCAAACGCGCGATCACCAAAATTAGTGTTCGGATTTCGCTTGAGTTCTTTCAACCTTCCAATTGCAGACGATGTCGCTGATTTAAGAGATGACTGCCTTAGACCTATATTTTCCGGAATGCATAGTTCAGAGATATAGGGTGGAGCCCTTTCATTGATAGCTTTAAACACCATCCAGCATAACTTATACTGGATCCTTTCAGGACACTTCAACCAGTGAAGACTTCGGAGGTGTTCCGAAATGTGCGAAAACTTGGGTACCCCTGTGATTAGTCGTGCTGCGGCGTTGAACACTGATTGTAGTTTATCAGTTTGACATTTAGGAAGACTTGCATAGATACCATTGCAGTAATCAAGACGCGATACTATATATGAATTCACAAGAAGCTTAGTTGCTTCTGTCGAAAGGTTCCTACGAACTGACTTAAGTTGTCTTAAGTAGAAGAACCCTGTGCTAACGGTCCTATTCACCTGACTTTTCAATGAAAGGTCTGAATCCAGATAAACTCCCAGAAGTTTGACGGTTGTTTTCGCAATTACGTCATTGCCGGAAATGGCAATTGGTGAGTTGTCTATTAGATGTTGACGTCTATTTGTAGCTGCCCACAGAAATTCGGTCTTTGATGGATTAAGCTTCAGTTTGTTTGAGGACATCCAGAGACTAATTGCTTCTAGACACTCAACTGTGCGAATTTTGAGGCCGGTGATCTCGTTTGGTGTGCAGTAAAAGTAGACTTGCTGATCGTCGGCATAACAGTGAGAAAGGAGACCAAATGACTCGATAATTCTTGCGACATCATTTGTGAAGAGGATAAAGAGAAGTGGGCCCAGAACGGATCCCTGAGGTACCCCTGAAGAGAGTTTTGTGAAGTTGGATTGTTTATTTCCTACCTTCACTGCTTGTGAGCGATCCCTTAGATAGGATTGTAGCCAATTTTTTACGTTAGAATGTAAACCAAATGTTAATTCTAGTCTCTTAATGAGAAAGTCGTGGTCAATGGTGTCAAATGCAGCGCTCATATCTAAAAGTGAAAGAAGTGCTAACTTACCTGACTCTATGGCAAGGGTAATATCTGACAGGACACGAAGTAACCCGGTTTCTGTTGAGTGGAATCTTCTATAAGCGGACTGATGATCGGTAATTAATTTATTTTAACCATGCACTACAACAACTTATGGCTAAAAATTGCATCCACCGGTTTATCGATCACCGATATGAAACTATATGTACAATGATTTTTTGACTAATGAACGCGATGCTGCTGTAAAAAGTAAGGCTGCGTATTCACACGCGAGCTGAACCTGTGAGCCAAACCACGAATCATGGGAAAGGTACGAAACAACCATATACGGCGCGAAACATCGCTTTCAGCATCTTCGTTCCTTATCCATACATAATTCGTGGTTCGGCTCGCGCTTATGTTCGCAAATATGTACGCAGCATAAGATTACTTACTTTATCTTATTGCTATAAACGCGCATATCTATTAAACATAGATTACGTACGTGAATCGAACATATCGATGAGAACAAAACGACAACGATAATATTTAATAAAATAAATGGTACCGCTGCCCCGGGAACCATAAGGTTCTATAATATAAGGTTCATAGCACCTATGCAAAGGTCACTCCAAGTGGTTCACTCAAAGATCACTCCATTGGTGACTTAGCAGGGGTGCCCGGGTACATGGGGTGAGTTTTGTCTAGGTATTTGCGGCGGATGTCCTGGAAACACTGAACTCCAGATTACTACCAACCCCTGATACCTTCATCCTTCCCAGAACTTCTTCTCCTCTGCACAGCATCCCTAAAGAATATACGTAAAAAATAGCATAAAAACGTCTCTACTGTGATTTATCCCCAAAGCGTTACGTTATAAATTATTTACTCATTAATCTCATTATTATTCATGTTGCTTGATTTGAAATATCTTAAAGAAGTTAAAAGAAAAAAAACAGTAAATTATAAAGTATCTAAAGCGCTAGAACCCTCTTGACTGTTCGTTTCCACTGTTGGCATATTTCACCAACATTTATACATTATAATTTATTACACGTTTTTAGTCGAGCTTTTTTGCCCGCTGAAAAAACGCCCAAGACGCCCGCTGAAAAAGAAGAAAAAAACACTGCCACCTTTGCCGAAAACAATATTATTTGTACACCGAGTTGGGTACAGAAGTTTATTAATCAAAAAAATATGGAGGGTGTACCGGTAAACAAACCGCACGTGGATAGAACTTGAAATTTTCTCCACATTGCCGGTCTGCAGTTAGTTTTAATTACTTACTAACAGAAAACTCACGCCAAGTAGTCACAAAATCTTATTTGAATTAGTTTTTTGTGTCGTTAAATTCTTACCCTTTTTATATAGTGCGACTTCCATTTCACAGCCGCTTGTTCTGCGCAGACCGGTAATATCCTTGCACCGTAAAATAGAAGATTGGTTTGGTCTGCGCATTACTAAAAGCTCATTCGCTCCGCTAGCACGCGGCCTGTCGCTGCTCAGATTCTAAATTCGAAAATTCAAAGCTGTCGCCGGGAAAGTTGATAGTTTCTTCGCGGAACATATACTGTGATCATTTTGAATTGCGAACATTTTGAAATATTTAATAGTGAATAACGAGTGACTACATAACTTCTAGGACTGTTGTGTTTTCAAAGTGAATTGTTCTAAAGTACCTACTTGCGTAATAAGAATTTTACTCCCCTTAAAAAAATTCCGCATTTAAAAAGTGACGATTGTTTTAAACTTTCAATTGAAATGTGTATATCTGAACTATTTTAAACTTTAATAAACTATGTTTGCTTGTGAATTAAAGGACGATCTGTTGAAATACAATATAAATACGGAAGTTTATCACGCGTAAGCATAAATATTTGTGGTTTATTAAAAAAAGGTGTCATAGTTATGAGAAAGGGTTAAAATCAACATACTGAACGTGTGAAGAATAGTTTATTAATTTATAAACAAAACTGTATATAAATTTTTCACTGCGCTTTTTAAATGGATTTTTAAATCGCTACCAAGTGAGACTTGGCAATAAGGGTAAGTTTGCGTCCCTTATCTATCTTTCTTATCTTAATTCATAATGCTGTTGGTTTTTAGGGAATAACTAAAGGTGGATTACCTTTACCTGGAGAAGATAGGTTTTTTTTATATTGCCTTAGCTTGGTAAGGGTGGTATCTCTCGTTATCTTATTTCTACAGTTTGTTTTGATGCAGCTTTAAAAAATAACATTTAAGTATGTTCTATATAAACATGCCCTCTGTAAATTTATAAATTTTGGATAAAGATAAAATTTTATCATATTTGTTGAGCTTTGACAGATTATATTCTATATACGAACCTAAAAGCTCTATTCGTGTTAATATTTGCCATCTAAATTTGTTTTTAAAGAAAATCATAGGTTGTACAAATAAATATTACTTTATAGGTTGTATAAATAAATAATAGTAATATTTGGATGATTTACTGAATTTTTCCGTTTGCTGAAAAATTATTTTATTATATGCTTATATGTACAGCGCCCTTGAGGTTATTTTTTACGTAAACGGCGCTTTATAAATCAACCAAATATTATAATTATTATTATTAAGGACGCTGTATATTCCAGAAAGGATTTAATAATAATAATTTTTGGACGATTTACATAGCGCCGTTTTTGAAAAATCAACTCAAGGGCGCTGTACAAACCTATCATACATGCCTAAAATCTAGAAAAACTACAAGCTAGAAAACAATTAAAAACAACTTATGGCTAAAAATTGCATACACCGGTTCATTGATCACCGATACGAAAATATATGTACAATGTTTTCACCAATGAACGCGATGCTGCCTAAAAATGCCATTTATTATTCGTTTATTAATTAAAAATCATTATTTAGCTAATTTATTGTGGCAGGCGTAAGTAAATATCACAGAATGCTTTAAATACTAGCTCTACCAGAAAACTTGCCGTGTAAATAAGTACCTACGTGTACAAGAAAAAACTTTCGGTTGGTTACCAATCTAACTCGTTCAATATAAATATTTACAGTGAGGCACCGCAAAACCGTTCCAAGCGTTCCCAAATCAAAGCTGCTCCCGCCTGAAAGCAGAACGCAGAACACAGAACAGCAGAAAAGCCCGCGTAAAGCTTCTGTCAAAGTCAAAAGGAACGACGCGATGCTCGAAATATTATCGTTATTATTGCCAGCCGTAAAAACATTTATGTATTATGTTTAGGGCCGGTACCTACCTAGCCAACACGGCATCTGGCAAGGAGAGTACCCCGAGCTGGTGAATGGAGACCAGATGTGGCGCGAAAGGTCCCCAGACCCCGAAATCTTGTAATAATGTACCCTTGTAGAGGAATGTTTACGATCCTGTCTTTGGCAGGTCAGATTTTGGCTCCTTACACAAGAGCAGAACCCTAATAGACATTGTTATTATTGCTGGTCTACGTGCTACCAGAGAGGTTCAAATATTCCCATAACTCACATCCAAGTTATGGAACGTGATAATTATATTAAAATAGCAAGAAGAGACTAAAAATGTATGTCGTTTTAATAAAAAAACACCATACGATCAAACAAAAAACACATCACCATAACTGTATGTTTTACTAATGCACATTTATTATTTTCTATATCTTTTATATCAAGAAAATAATAATATAACCTATTTCTCACTAACCGTAATACGATAGTAATACTAATAGGTTAATTAACGCCGTTTTTGCAAAAAAATTGAGGGAATTGAACGCCGAATTCCTTTATTTTTCTTCATTTTTACTACCCGAAGCTGTAGGACTATGTCATTCCCAATTTTGGGAAGTAAATGGCTATTCAGATCTGGTTACTGGACACGGCTAATGCTGTCACAAGCAACTTTTCGATTCTGAATTGGGGTCTTTCTTCAGGACTTCAGGGTGACATAGAGAGCATTGCCACTCTGGAAAGTGATGTAAAAAGTCAACACTGTTGAAAAACCTATTTAACCTATTTGTAACTGTCCAATGTAACAATGATACACGAATAATAAGACATTTTCGTAGTTTGGGAAAAACATTATATCTTGGAGCATCCTAAATTCTGTTAATTAACCTCAATACCATCTGCATCCGTTTGCAAATTAGCCTTAACTTTAACAAACGCCTTCCGATTCCGCTCACCGCAGCAATTTCTGTAAATATGCACCAAGGAGATGGATATTATTAAAGTATATTTTAGAATGTAGGTGTAACGAGATTTATTTAAATTGCTCAAACTATGTCATTGTTGTAAAATGTGTACAATGTTCATTACATGTAGGAAGGTTCCCTTTAATGCAGCAAGTTTGTTCAACTAAAAACTTTATTTTATAACATTAATTGTTTCAACAAAGCACTAACTGAAAAGATCTTTCTTTCTGTTTTCTCAACAAGCTTCTCCTCAGTGAAAATAATAAGATTTATAAACTAATTCGTAAAGAACCGTTTTTTGGACCACCATTTGATCTACACTTTATTCCTTAATCCAAATTACAATCCATTTCTCACCAAGTTTAGTGCATGTAGTAAGTATGTATTAATTTTGTATATAGTACGCTTGAAATAACGCCCCAGAAATTCATGACAAGACCAAGTGAATCTTGGGTCTAGTAAAATAATAAATTAAATCAGTCGCACAAAACATAACGTGCGGTGGTAACAGGTAACAAAAGTGTGTGATAATCCAATTTCTACCCAAGCAAATAAATGACGCGACCTTTAATTAGTTATAAAACAAATTGACGCTGCAGGCAACCTAGTTATACATAACAAACATAATAACAACCTGAATTAAAGAATCGTCTTCTTGGAAACTTTCAAAACATTGCCCAGATTCATTGCTAGTCCATCCCAATAAATTATCAACTTCTTCCTTACACCTGCATCGAATTACAACAATTTCTAAAAGCATGACACAAGTTTCAACATTTTTCTTATTTTCGGAATCCGACCCAACCAGGACCCAGACTAAACTCGGTGTATTTAATTCCCTCCCACTTCATCTGCCAACTCAAATTAGACTTGGCTGTCGTTTGTCAACTGTGCGCAGATTTATTGCAATTTATTCCAGACATTTCGCGAGATGTCCTGCTGCTCATTTTGGCCTTTTCCATCGCCTTTTCGTCTGGTTCCGCGCTCCTGTTTTCTTTTATCCTTCTTGCTTATTTTAACCCGCGACTGTAACAGAGATTCTGGCTCGAATTTCTAAGCCAACACCCGCCAAAGAACTACCCAGTCAAATATACAGACTTGAGACGAAAACACACAAGACATCGTAAAACACTGTTTTTCTTGAGGCCTTATAAGTCAATTTTGAGACAAATGTATATTGTTCTTGGTTTGAGTGAATGGTCTTTTACGCGCTGGTGAAGTCGATAATTTAGGTTGTTTATTAGTTTCAGCAGATGATTTTTTTAATGTTTTGGGCGGTATTACGAAGCTACTCACTTCTTGAAAAAAAAAATCGAAATGAGAATTGTCTCTGATTATCAAGTTATTTTAATCTTAGGTTGATCAGAATATTAAATTTTGGGTATTGAATTCTGTGGCGGATGGATGATAAACAAGTTAGGGACATAATATCTAATTACAAGAATTTGTTCTTTTCCGCTATTTGATTTCAACGTGCGCCACTATGAAAACTATTAAACATTCTATTCACAACTCAATGTTTTCAGACAAATTTAATCAATAATTTCCTCATAAGATACCAAGTAGATGATATTAACTTTATGATATTAAGGCGCATGTGCATCGTGTGTACTACTGTTTCTCGAATAACGTAATACAAGTTCACTTCGACAAACGAGGACACCGTTGGCTTTATTATAAATCTGTCAAGCGTTATAATGACAAACTTGAAGTAGCTAATCCATAAAATCTGTAACACTGATGACGTTCGCTTGGGCAAAATTGAGATATACAATATACATGCCTATAAGAGAACCTACAGACATTATCTGTTTACTGTTTTCATTGTAAATAGGTACTTCATCTGTAATCCATCCACTTGTTCATGGTTTATTTGTTTTTTTCCTCCAAGTCTGACGTTATCCACATGGTCAATACTCTTCGCGCTTGAAGAGATCTCTTGTTTTCATATTATGTTCGGGCCCACTGTTATGACTTGCAGTAGGGCCGTAACTTACATTCTCACTAAACTGCCGGATTCACATGGCTCGTACGTCAAATAATTAATATGTGCGGCCGATTGTTCGATTACTGAGAAATTATTTATGTGTTCCCGATTGGGAAGAACTATTCAGCTGGCTAAACAATTATCAGTCACCTTGACAGACGTAATTCTTCACTTGTTTCGGCGCTGCAACTAATAGAAATAATATTTGCGAGGAGATATCACAATAATAATGGCAACAGGTGCTAGAATGGCATCTAACTACCTGCATGCGTCATTCATACATATTTATAATTAGTATCCAAAACATAATAAAATTCATTACAAATGCGAATTTCTGTCCATGTTGAATTCATCATACAGCTCTCAAAATATAATAATCTTATTCCGAATTTCTACACGCCCTACATACGTTTCAGAATAAACTTCGAAGAAACCTTGAGAACATTGATCTTTGATTCATGTTTTACCAAAACGGTGCGTTGGTATATATATTTCATCTTGAGTCCAGAAGGTAAATGTTTAATACTCGTACATTGCAAAATACTGTACCTATACTTAGTATTATTATAATGCCCTCCACGTGCAAAGTCGTATCTTTCCCAAGCATAAACTTTTTAATTAAGTGTGTTTTTCGGAAGTGACCTGCAGTTAAGTATGTTTTTGTATCTATCTGTAAATAATAAAATTAAATAGAACCTAGGAATTCATAATGAATTGTAAAGCGCCCTTGAGGTGATTTTTCACAAAAACGGCGCTCTATAAATTGTCAAATTATTATTATTATTATTTTGGATTTCAAGTGTAGTGTGGTTATTTGTTTATTTAAACCATTGAAACTTCTTGAAGCAACTGGAACTATTGCATCTTCGTTTGACGAGGAATGAAAAATAAGAGGAGAAGTGAAAGGGATTATCCTGACAGAAATACTTGCTATGCGTCTACAAGAATGTGCATTTGACTATTAAACAACGCATGGACCAAACTCTGTCGCATCAACGACCTTACTATCAAATATAACCGCGCCAAAAATAAAGCTGCACTTTCAATGAAGCTATCTCGATTGGTGAAAGGCCAAAATTTAGAACAGTGAATAGTCTGCATAGCGCATCGTGGATCGATGCTTCACGACGAGGCAGACTAATTGACGGGAGCAGAATGATTCTAGAAGCCAAGAGTTCTTAATGAACTGAAATATAAACTTAGCTTCCTGTGGCGGCAAATCATTCATAAACCTTTATACTACAAGTTCATACACATTTCTTGAATCAATCATCGGTTTTGAATCATCATATACATACATAGTAAAAACTAGTTTGTGCTGTCTCTTTCACCCGAGGATCATCATTTTGTGAAATCTTTTGTCTTGTGGAACTGATTTTTTTTCATTTGTAAAAAAATTGTTTTTTCACAGGTTATTTCAAAGCTTCTTTCCACAGCTCATGACTCACGACAGAAATGAAGTTGCCAACTAGAAAATTGTTGCATTTACATAGATTCAGGTGAAAAATACTTAACAATTTTTACGTGACCTCAAATGCTTACTTATGATTTCGAGAGTTTTTGCTGCGTCAGAATATATTTTGCTTTATATCTAAGATTAATAAAACCATTCGTATATGGTTTACCTGTAGTTTCCACGTACTTTCCAACTGTTCCCTTCCCCACTGCCTAATTCCTCTCGTTTTCCGTCACCTCACAACATTCAGTTCCATTGTCTCCGGTGAGTAATTTTCACATATTGCAGCTAATCCAATGGCACTCCACAAGAAGTGAGGTAACTGCTCATATTCCTATTTTAGATTCACTCCTTATTCACGAGTGTTTACGAATCTGCACGTGCGTGATATTAACCTAACGGTTATTGTTCTCTAACACCTAATAATTATTTTCAGTTTTTACTGCTACTGCTTGTTCACATCCTCTCTCCTTGATGGCCATCGCTAGCTTCGCTACGATTAATGTTCGCGGAGCTTTCAGATGTTAGTGTTTATGAAACATATTTATTAAAACCAGAGCTTCTGCATAGTAATACTTACTTACATCTTAGGCATTGCGAAAAACCTATCATCATTCTACTGAATCATGCAAACTGTAAGCATTGTTTATATTATTAAAAGTTTTCTAGGAAAGTACCTATAAGTGTAATACAATAAACTAAATACTTAATGTGCATCTTTCTCTATGGTACATAATGCAAATAAACTCATTTAATACAAGGTTTCCTACTTCTTATTCTGTTTCCCAAATACATTAGGAGTATTGAATAAATGTAGCCAACTTTCCGCGGCAAACATCAGAATAAGACAAAGAGAAATGAAGTCCGGAATCTTCCTCTACTTCTTATATCTTCAAACATTCTTCTTCCACATTTTTCTTCCCTGCATTATCAATAAAATAATATAATAAAAAAAATCAGCTCCTCAGTCCATAGTATTTTGAGGTTTAGCCGATATATTAACTTTTTGGATGCTTCCATCTCCATCGTCTTCGATTGATTGTGTCCTAGTTTAGATGCACTCGGAAGAATAGAGAAAGCATTACTGAAACATTCTAAAAACTCGTATAACGTCTCGGGTAAAAATTTGCGTCTTCATCGATGCGATTAATGGTGGCTCTTCAAGCCACTATGAAAAGGATTTGAATGTGGTAGTCACTTGTACAAATGTATAAATGCATTGCTTGACTTACAATGACAGTTCCGCTCAATGCATTCGGTACTCAATGGTTATCAATGTCACATCATTATTATAGTAATGGCTATCGCAGATTATATAAAATTATAATATCATCATGCATCGTTTTAGAAACCACAACATGTTCCCACGTATTATTAAAATCTCCTTACGACTTCCATAACAGCAATAACTCAAAATTGGCTGTGTTAGACATCGGGTAATGCGACCACATATATTCAAACTGCATTTACGGAGCCACCGCAATAATTCCACGTTGCAATTCCTCGATGCTTACCATTATTAATATATTCAGATGCCATGCGAATTAGTGATGCATGCTGCACCGCCTTATAAAACACTGTGTCTGTATCGACAAGCTGTTGTGACGGAACTAATTCAAGCAATCGTTTCTTATGATGGGCCTCGGGTCAACTGCAGTTCAACTCCAATGGACAGCGTGCTCATAAAATTGTTACCAATCAATAATGCGGAGGACCTGACGCTTGTACAACAAATTGATCTTAAATGGCAGTTTATTTTACTCCTTTTAATTGATGGCTTATGGCTTGCTTTGTATTTAGCTATGGTTACAGCAGATGCAAGAAGGGGTAGGTACATGTTGCTGAATCTTCTGAAATGATGAACTTGTCGTTTGCACTTAATATTACTATTATACTCAACAGCAACACCTTTGTCCATTTTCCTCCGCACGACTGAGATGTAGATTGTAAATGTGATAATTTCATAATATTTAAAATAGGGCTTTTGATGATTTATGCTCACTGCTCACACCTCAATCTTCCCATCTGTAAATATAACTACTTTGTACGTATCCGTCTGAGAAATCATTTGGTTTGATTTTAAGCCTACTGTCAGTCACTTTCATGCATTCGCACTAAGAATAATAATATTACGCATAGATGATCTTCGAATGCTTTAATTGTAATCCTATAAAAAATCATCTTTTACTGGATCTTTGTTTTATTTTGCCACTGGAATCATGTTGGCCACTACCAAGGTAATTTTGATACACTTTTATCGAGAGCTGTATTTCCAAACTCAGTCATAACTCAGTATCGTTAATTCTGCATCTTGCTATCGTTCCCAATGCCTGTGGGTAATTCAATCAAAACAATAAACGTAAAGATTTCTCGTATGCCGAAACCAGCGTATGATTTACTGCTATAGTTTAACATACTGGCTTCGTCCAGAGCTTTTATTTTAGACCACTCTTCGGTCACAATTTGTATACATTTAGCCGAGAGGCCAAACAAACACAGTGAAAAGTTCGACGCAGAGCTTTTCGAACGAAGCTTTTCAGCCGTAAAAGCGTTTATGACCTAAAGCTTCACTCGAAGGGCATATACGGGGTGTACGGTTTATGGTAAATAACGCAATGGAGTATGGAGTGAATAAAGACCACGGTAAATGTCGAGTAACGACTATAAATAGAGAGGACTGCATTGTAGCAAAACCCCCGTACGAAGATACGTGTAATGACACTGACCGCTAATATTGCCCACACACAGTTGAAGTTCATCAAACTAACTGACCGACCACAACTCACAACCTTTCGTTGCCTACTGGCAGGGGTAGGCAAAAAGGATAAACCACCACACAACTCTGTCTCAGTACCCATTATTTGCTTCGTATCGTCTTACATAAACACTTCTCTTTTTCTGATTCTTGATATGACCCGACTCAAGTATTTGATTCACTTATAGGATACGGGTATGGGTACTGCATCCCCGGGAACCATTTATTGGATAACCAAACCTCTGCCATAGGTCACCCCAAGTGATTCGCCACGTTTGGTGACTTAGCAGGGGTGCCCGGTTCATGGGGTGAAGTTTGTCAGCTTGTATCAGCTGCCTGGTAGGCCGAATCAAGAGAGATGGTTGGGGGAGTCCCTTTGACTTCTACAGCTGTACTCTCTCAGAACATCGCCTTGCACCGCAGTGGTAGGGATGGATTCATACGTCCGTCACTTCTGGACACACTGACCCTCAAATTCCTACCCACCCCTTATACCCTTTCCTTCTCAGAACTTCCTTCCCTTTCTTCCCTAAAAAGACCCTCCACACAGCATGCCCAAAGTTGTCATAGACCCTGAGAGGAAATATTTTTCTCAGGGGCTCCTGTTTGGAGCTAATGTAAAAACAAAAACAAAATGTCTTCCTTGGGCGTCCTCGACTTCTACTACCATTTACTTACGCATTACTTTATATTCTCCTTACACTCATTTCTTTCCGAGATCTATGTACCTATGTACCCAAATCATATAAGCGGCCTTTCTTGATATTAAGAATCACGCTTTCTTCGGCGTTGCATAATTTTCGGATTTCCTCATTTAGAACATGATCATATAAAGTTATACCACACTTACGCCTCGGAGATCTTATTTCTAAAGAATTCAGTCTATACTTCTATTCTTCTTCTGCCAGTTTCATGCCTCAATGCCATTAATCGAGGTTATATGGAAGTGCAAGTTCGTCATTATTCATCAAGAATAACAAAATATATATGTGGGAATGGCAAATAATTTTAGATGCTAATGGGCACTTAAATGCTCTTTACATATATTGAAAACCGTTTTATATAAATATCTACGTTTATAAATTGACATATAAGATGGCTGCTGATGGTGCTCAAACATAATTTCTTAAATTGTGGATATTTTTACTTCCTATAAAATAATAACATAGCAGTCAAATTTTACAAGAAAGCTTAGAAAATTATACGTCGGTACAAAATAAAGAATGCGGAACGAAATTTAAACATTCAAAATGGTTGAAAGATAAGTACAGAATTTAACTATACTTATGTGAAGACTTTCATTGACTTGACAGGACTTCTACAAAATGGGTTAAAATTGGAACGATGCATGTATTGTATCGTAATTGGTCTGTGATTAATTTTACGTTTCTTTAGTTGTCTATGGGCTCTTCGGGTCACATGGTCTCGTTTCCGAGATGTGCCGAAGGTAGATGTGCAAAGCCATTATAATCCTAGAGTTCTGCAGACAAAACCTAGCTTCCAGTTAGAAAGGACGTTAGTCCTCTGAAATATAATTATGAATTACGATATGTCTATAAACAGTCACTGCTGTGATTCAAAGAAACTAAGTCCTTCAATAAGCATCCTGTCCCTAGAGAACACTGGTCCCAGTACTACATATAGCCAATGTCTCCGGAGAGGACATAAGAGGCATTACAATTCATAATAGCAAAAAGCCCAAACTGGAATGATAAAGGAAAGTACGTTGATTTGAGATTGAGTTATGCACTTAGAATAACAATTATTGTTCTTTGTATACAATGATTACATAAACATCTTTCGATTTTGCACTGTGCCAAAAGTACTCGATAATTTTACCAGTTACGATGCCATTTAATTTGCATTGCAGTAAGATACGTTGTAGAACTTTTGAGATGATGACGTCAAAAAGCCCAGTTCATGAACATGGCTAACAATACTTCGCATTCCGTAATAATTGTTTGGAGAAATCATTCGGCGTTTACGAACGCACTTAACACAAGCATAATGAGCGTCCCTGATTGTAATATTGTCTGCATACAAAAGAAAGATTTGGAACACAGACATATTATTATATGGAGAACAGGTGATTTAAACAATCTATAGCCAATTTAAAAGACATATCTGTGATTCACGCTGTTACCGCGAAACTCCAGGGGAGTGATTATTTACGAGTACTGTAATAGAAGAAAGTTGAGAAGAGATAATAAAATAAGTTATTATAACTTATCTAACTCCACTTTGACAAAGAGTTCAATGACAATGTAGGTGAACATTTTATTGTTATTTGTTTTTCATTCTTCATTGACAATACAAACACCCGCTAAACTTGTTTTTAGGTCAATTTTGCAATAATAATTATAATACTAAAGCACAAACATAACGAGAAGCCACAATACAGAAAATAGATATAGAAGAATACCATACGACTACCATAATACGGACATGTGCCTAGCGTGGTAATCGAATCACCTGTAAAACTGTACACAAATTATATAATGAATAAAGAAAAAAAAAATAATAAAAAAAAAAACATTAAAAGTGACAGACATAAAATACACAGACAGATAATATAGATATAACACAGGTAACATAGGTGCTCATAGGCATACAAAAACTCAAAGGCACACATAGTCATAAACGAGAAGACTACATTAATAAAATCAACGCAAAGGTACTATTGTTTAAGTAGCTAGTGTATCGTATAAAATATCTTGATCTATATATTTTTTTTATTTTTTTTACAGTGAATACCGCACAAGAATCTCAACTGCTCCCGTCTAGAGCCAGTGAGACTATGCCATCCCCAATCGGGGTATGTTGTGAGGCTGAAGGTAGTGGGGAGGGGAAGGAGGTGGGGTAGAGGAAGGTTGGGAAGTACCTGGCTATTCAGATCTGGTCACCAAACACGGCTAAAGCCATTTTCAAGCAACGTTTCAATTCTGAATGGTGGTCTTACACCAGGGCGATACTGATAATATCTTCCACTCCGGAACGTGCCGCAAATATACTATATATTATTTTAAATGAATTAATCGTGAAATAACACAAATTAATCAAATAAAATTTATTTGCGCACGCCGGGTTCGAACCCGCGACCTCCGGATTGTGAGTCAAGAGTCTTAGCCACTGGACTACGGAGGTTATCCAGTGGCATATAGCTTAAATATAAAACTGGATAAATTCATTGCTTCAGGAAGTTTTCATTAGATTATCACGAATAATCACTCTCAAAGTTTCACACGCTCTCAAGTTTTCAAAGTGCTTTAAGAAAAATAAAACACAGTCACTTTCAAGTCAATTGCTGCAAGTATTGGTGTAATACACCTAATATGCACAGGACTAGGGACATGTATTTGAGAGTCCAGAAATAACAATCTGTTTATTTTAGCTTCGGGTTCCTGGTATTTTGACTTGCGTAGATCGATCGGGCAGTTCATTTTGGTATCGAAACACAATTTTCAGACAGCAATTATTGCTCTACACAAATATTTTGGCTTCAGTAGTTCCTCCAATAACCTTGGATCTTGGAAGAGGTGGAAATAAATTTAATTTTACAGAAAACAATCGTTTGAACTTTTGAACAACAATTAATATAGATCGTTAGGTATGTTTATGATAAAAAACTTTACGATTTTCTGGCTGAACGATGTTTGTTAGAAAAATAAACAAAACTCTTGATTTACTCATAGAAAATTCTTAGAAATACGCTATTTAGAAAGATAGGTTACAGAGGAAAAAAACACATATGTTTTCCCGATGAGCGGATAGTGTCAAACTTCATGCATTTTATTTAATACCTATAATTAATCATGTTTGTTTTGTTTCAGAACTGGAAAATGGTGTGCTGAAGGATAGATGAGGATATTTGGTTGGATTTGGCGGCAAAATAAACAATTTGCAAAAATGACTGCCTCAAATAATTTCATTCTCCTTGCTGTGGCAGTTATTTACTGCAGTTTGCCGGCTTTATCATCGCCCACGGCCAGAGAAATTATTTTAGGTAAGTTATTCTAAAACGCTCGGAAAGGTCAATTTATTTTAAACTAACTAACTAACCAACTAACCATCACGCCGTTTCCCGCAGGGGTAGGCAGAGAGGATGGACCGCCAAACAACTCGGTCTTGGCACACACTCCTTGCCTCGTTCACATTCATACATCGTCTCATACATGCTCTTCTATTATTCTGACTCTTGACATGGCCCGACTCAAGTATCTGATTCACTTGGTCGTGCCATGTCTTTCTCGGGCGTCCCCGACTTCTACCATTCACATTTGGTCATTATTTTAAGGTGCCCGATAATACCCCGAAAGTTGAAATCCTTTAGCAAAATTTCGAATAACGAAGTTCCCAAGAGCCAAAATCACGATTGCGTTGGTAAAGGGTAAAATAAATCGCCCAAATCATAAATATGTCAACTGCCCTTAATTGATTTCAGAAAATTAATTTATTTATTTTGAGTGACACTATTTGGCTAGCCTGCCTTCGTTAAAGCTCTAATTGGGCATAACAATTAAAAGTGGTTAGGCAAGGTACTTTTAAAGTAAGGTAAATTTAATAGAATGTTTTTCAATCGGGCAGTTTTCAGCATCTTCGTAATTGATTTCTTTTTATCACATCCGGGATTTCGGCTATCGGTTAGTTCGGGTTTAGGATCACGTCCCAAACCCTTTGTATGTCCAAACCCTGATGGTTCTCAAATTAGTGACCAAGACTTATTTATCTACATTATCAAAATTTGCCTTTGAGTACAAACTATCTGCGCTAATCTTTGCTTTTTCTATCGGCATAGTTTTATTATGTGCACTGATAGATCAAAGCTTTTAAATAAATTATCTGTGATGTTAAGAGCTTCCACTCCTTTTTTGTTATTGCCAAACTCCCTCGAGTTCGTATCGTCTAGTTATCCTTCATTATCGTCTTTAGGAACATTATGCAGAATCACATGATTTTATCTAAGTCAGATATTTATTGGTACCTACGTTCCTCAAATTAACTCACCAGTAAAAATCTAAAATTGCTTACACATACATCGTATGTTTTTTTATTAAAACCTTTGAATGTTAACAAAATCAGCGTTTAAGATAATGTGTTGGTTTTAAAGCCGTCAAAGAATTCATTTCATCTCACAGAAGACCGTCTTTCCCTACACTCAAGTACCTTCATACTTCTTCTTCAGCTATCAGGATATCATAACGTCTCAATTCGATTCGCCTCAAAAGTTCCCCGTGACTTTAGCCACGGGTGACATCCCTTTTCACCATAATCCTTAACATGTCCTCCGTCAATTAAAAGAAAAAGCGCATAAATCAGAGACAGCCGGTGTCGTGTCCTTATGTTTAGCTTTGGGTGTTATGATTTGTCTTATTTTTACCGCGTACAACTTACTAATAATTGCGGTCTGGGTTATTTCGGGGGACAAATAACACACTCCGACTGTTGTCTGCGAGTTAAATGTCATATTCCTCGGATCATACATCCGTCATAGCGCGACACGGTGTGTCAGTTGGGGAGACGACCTCTGAAGAATAAATTGCTGTAGCGAGGATTTCATTTCCTCAAAATAATGAAACAGTGAAAAAATGTTATGTCGCTATTTTTCATAAGGTAAAACACAACAACAAAAAAAAAAACAAAATATGTTTTCTGCAGTATATCGAACTAATTCAGTTGTTATTGTCATAATATTTCAATTTTTTAATCTGTTATTTCGTGGTGGAATGAGACAGTAACCTTTGAATGGGTTAAACATGGAGAGCTTATATATAGAGATAGGAGTATCAACAGTTTAGAAGAATGTACATATTTAAATATACTTATACATGTATATTGTATATAAATATATTTCTACTCTAATCGACTGACAATATCCTTGGATTTGCGTACAAATCGGGAAACGTCCAGATATGAAATGACGGTACGCATCAGGTATCTTCTATTTGCTCTGCGTACTCCTCCAGAAAAGGGCTAGTTAGATACTTAGTTATTTTGTTAATAATTAATTGAGGAGATAAGCATTTAGATAAATTAATTAAACTCCGAAACAAACAACATAAACATCTGGGCTCTGGTCCTCCCTCGCCTCTAATACCGGGAATTTGTCAAAATCATGTCTGAGGAGATGGTGACATCTGTCGGAAGGATCTGGAAGCTTCATCCATCAAACTGAGGTGAATGGTACGCAGGAATCATCAGATGTGACGGTCGGACGAATTTAATGGCAGTGAGACATAAGGAACCGTCATGATAAGATCACATAGCTGATAAATATTGTGGAAGCTGCGAAAGATTTATTACAAAATGTGAATCTAATCTGGTAACTACCATTCACAATTGTTGTCTATTATTTCTTCCTTCAAATGAAACATTGAGTAACTATCCTTTTGACTCCACTGTATCAATGAAAGCATGGAATGGTCAGGATTCATACTTGAAAATTCTGCTTTACCTCTTGAATGCCATCAAGAATTTGCCTAGAAGGGGCGTTGTTTTTAATACCTCATCTTCGCTAGAGCTAAATAAATAAGTACAGTTATTAATTATTTAAGAAATTCCCTTTTCAGATGCAATGTGCCAAAAGTTTTAGGTAAATTGTAGAAACTAGGTAAAATGTGCGCCAGAGATAAGAAACTTCTGCGAAACCTGTGGGTCATAATGGAGTGGACTGAAATGTCTGAAGTGGTTTATTAAACGTATGGTCTATCACAAAAACAGCAGTTTGGCTACCATTTTCATGGAACAAAAAGTTACTGTAAAGCTAACGCTATTACAACATCAACCTGTGCTTTATTCCATAATTTATGAAATGATAGATTGAACGAAACTGTAAGAAACCTCAGATACGAGAAAAAATGTCATAATGGCTAAACATCACAAAATTAAACCATAATCCGAAATATTTAAAATATATTTTTGTGATGGTTCAAAATTTGATAATAAACCTTAGAACCGATCGCAATTCGCAAATCTGATGCCAGAGCAATCGTTGATTACATTTTGCAGATTTATCAGAGAAAAGCGCAGTTTGCTCATATCATAAGAAAATGCCATCTACTCAAAAGGTTGTTTCTTTACCCCGGTATTTATTAATGTCTTAATTCGTGTTTCGGGATTCGCAAACCGGCTGCTAGGGCACTCATTGAAGACGGCTTCTGCATTAACTCTGAGCAGATTACAGCTTGGTTCCGATCTTAAACATTGGGGGAGCTCTTAGATGCCGTTACAATTGGATAATGGGACGTGTAATGCGATGCAGAGACGAACAACAAGCTGCAATTACCGTAGTTAGATACGTAGCGCACTTACTGATTACGGACCGTCTTCAGAGCGGCTGGGTGCCATCCGTTGGACAAAGTGATCAACCTTTCGGTGCCTATGTACTCAATAAGTCTTTTGATTTCGAAAGCATGTGCCAAAATGTGACTAATATTAATAACAGCAAAATGAGCTTAAAGCTTATTTAAACCAATTATGACATGTTCACGAAAAGTTCCACCCTACTTCGCGAGGTGTGCGACGTCTGACTTAGACAAATGTGAGCAAATATCAAGCAATGGTTGAACATTTCGCAAATTCCGGAAATATCATTGCGGTTATAATAAATTGATTTCGTTTTCCCTTTTAACAGCAATTTTTTTTTGCTTTGCAGTGTGTGGACAGGGCTATTGAGTTGTGGTTGATTTAAATAGACAACGTTAGTAGTATAATTGCATTTACTTTTCTTTTGTTTTAATTTTCTTGAGTTTATTGTTGTATCTTATATTTTTCACTTCTGTGTTGTTATTTTGACCATTTTTCTACTATTTCGAAATATGAAATGAATTGCATGGCACTACCCCCTCATAAATTCTGAAACAAATGATTATTATTATTATTTATCAGAGAAAACAATATAAGGTTAATTGTAAATATACAAGTTCTTTATATTTAGTGCAAAGCTCTCTTGATATAGTTTTATCGACGAAGTGTCCATTTCTAAAACAACATTGACTAACCACTACACAAAAAACGTAGGTACATTCTAAAACAGACGAAAATTCAAAGCTATCGGTAATTTCTAAAAATATTTGTTCTAAGAACAAATATTTTTCCACTTTCAAACGAAATTACAAAAATATTACGAATTTACTGCTGAATATCTCACACTCCTTTATGATGTCTTCTCTCCCATATCCCACCCCGTGCCTAATGCATCTCGGTAGTTCAGTCTCTGTTCTCAGTACGGAATAAATCAGAGGCACATAAATCATCCAATTTGTTGTGATTTTCATCACTTGCCATCCTCTCATCTCCACTGGACCATCACTTCTTATCTATAGACTACAATGTGCTACATATTATGGAGTGAAGCCACTCGTGTGAGAGTTATTCATCATTTCATATCAACGCTAACATTCATTAGATAGTTCACACAATTTGATTTTATCTTTTGATCGTTGTCTTTTTTCAGTATAATTATTTTAACGTCGATTACAATAGCACAACAGATTTTAATGTCCTACCCACAGTATATTACTAGATAGAAAAAGTCTAAAAATATTGAAACGGCAGGAAATATCAATCAGATTAATAAACTCCATTGTATTTTAGTTAACATAGATTTATTGAATTAGACTTGGTCCAATGGAGATACTTTAGATTTATCTACTTAACACAGACACACCACTCTCAGACTTTTATCTTTATTCGAAAAGAAAAATCACAAACTGTTCAACCAATAATCTATGTTTTTACTGCTAAAACAATAACATTATATGTAAAGAAGTTTCTTTTCGGGATCTTTCTCCCGGCGCGACGTTTGATAATATCTTCACGAAATTTTATTTTGGTGACATTTTTGGGAAGATTTTTATAGAATCATTTCATTATGTGCTAACCAAAATTTCAGAATAGTATCCGTATAAGAAACTGAAAAATTGAAAAATGTTTACCTGGGATTGATTAACTGGGTTCGTGTAAAAATAACGCTGTTAAGGCAAGTGTTAAAGCTAGTTTGCTTTGTTTAGGGTCATTACTCTTGAAACTGTTTGGCATTGTAAAGTGTCTTCTAGTGGCCTGATGATTTATCAGATCGAGAAGCAGTCCTGCAAGAATAACAATTAGATGCGGAATATAATTGTCAACTTTATTGACCATTAATCGTGCTTCTGTGTGCATTTACAAACAGTTGCTTGCAACAGTCAAAGACGCAATGCAAATAGAAAATGGACAATTGTTTAATGTTCAATTTTATGTTGTACTAATAATTTATCGACACCGGTGCGTGTCTTATTTGTTTCTAAGTTTTTCTAAAATATTCCAATTAGCCATCGTAGTTACAGATAATCAGCAATAGCATAGATTCAATGATTCGTATGTTCTGCGTTTGCGATGCATCGGAGACAGTGTCAGACCATTTTGTAAGGTCCGCCAAACCAACAGTAAAATTTAACAAATAATTTTTTTTAATTTTAAATTTTAAATTTTCAACACCCGCTTCAAGTTTTTTTTCAAGTCAAGAAAGGTGAACTCGCAACCTCCTGATTCCCGACATGAAGTCAAATGCAATCACTACCACTTTATGTAGGCCATCAAACATTGACGTTAGAATAATGCGTAGAAACGATCTGTGAAACTGATTATTTAAGTTTTCTAGGAATCCTCAAGACATGTAATGCTGTAGTTCTTGCGAAGCTAGGACATATTGCAAATAATAGCAAGAACTGGTATAAGCAATGAAGCGTTAATTTCTCTCCCATAATCCCTTCCAGTGAAATGTTATATTATTAATATCATTTGTTCTATGGATACCGTTCATTTTAATACCTCGGAGTAGGCTTTAACACGTCAATTTATTGACCCTCGTTCGTGGTAATGATATAAAAGTCTAGAAGCTTTTTCTTCGATGTTATTCCAAGAACTTAATTATGCAGATTTTAGTTTTTCTTCTTTTTAATTTAGCCTCATTATTTTTGTTTTCTGAAACATCAAGATAATTGGTAAAAATAATAAAAATAAAATTTGGTTGATAAATATTTTTACACGTGAAGCTGTTTCGCCTTCCGAAGGCTTTATCAAACTGTTTTGGCACTTAATGTTGATATCTACTGGCTATTCAAATGTCGTCTCCAATCACCCAGCTTACATATTTCTTTAACAAAGTTCTTAAAATGTGTTATTAAAAACTTTAAATTAAAATAGTGTGCTGCAAATTTAGCTTGAAATAATAAATAATTCCAAATTGACTGGACGCACAGCTCTGAACGCGATGAACCAAAACAAGGATTGAAAGCTTACACCTTATGTAGATTTAAGTTGAAAACAAAGGTTCTCTAATAGTTCTTAAGTTTTTGAGGCGTTCAAAATAAAACCCGTGAACAATGGAAGAGTATTGCACTATTTCCGTTTATCCTTTTCAAAATTAAATCACTTAGGGCCAATTGCATCGAAAAAAGTTAAAATAAAGTTTGAAATTTAATAATTAAACTGAGTTTAAGCCCTAATTAAAGTTAAGCTGCATTTCAACACAATTGAGTTGCATCAACATTTAAATAGTTAGTTTAAAGTTACCAGTGTTGCCATTGAAATAGCTTCGAATTTTCCTTGGATTTGATATATTTTTGTAAAAATAAACACAATTATTTTTACGGGTGTCAACACCGTTTTGTAGATAGTATTTGTTTGACGTTTATGAAGATTTTGAGGGTTATGTTATTTAGGAATTGGTTTATTTATCGTTATTTGTTATTCCACACTTGCGGTTTAGAAACGTGAACAACGTTTGATGATATTATTATATTGTGGCCGAAGGTGGGCTATTATTGTTCTGCCCCTGTCTATTATACACGAGACAATACTTTTATGAACCCCAGAGATGTCTCCTGTAAATCTTTGCATCGTTCCCGTGCATAAAAATGCAATGTTATTAGAACCTCGTCCTCGTACTCAGTTCTACAGAACAAGTAGCATGATTTCTGATGACAAAAAAATTATTTTGTTTCAGTTCCTTCAGTTACTTCATTTCAAACTATAAGTTTGAATAAACACTTGTTTGTAAATAATGTAGTTTGTCATTGGCAACGAGAAAAGTTAATAGTCTAACCATACTTTTGGACATCCGAAATCTGAAAATAGAATCCAACTTTTCCCACGGAAAATGATCGGTTCATGGTTTAATTCCTTATTTTACCTTTTTCCTATATATTCTAATCAATTGATTATCAAAACCCGGGCTATCAAGACATTTTTATTATTATTATCCATTCAAACAGTATTTCCTTCCTTGGTGACGGATGACAGCTAGCATCTTTACCAAAATCTAACTTTAAACTCTCAACATGGCTGGGTTAAATAAAAGTAACTATTTAGTCTACTTTTATTTAAACGAAGTTAAACAACCCATTTTTGTAAGATATGATAAAAAAGTAACTTTTATTTAACTTTAACTAAAAAGAAACTGTAACTATTTTCGATGCAACTGGCCCTTAATAACTCATGACTGTTGACAGAATATGATAGATACTTTAAATTTAAAAAAAAAACTGGTTGATGCACGTACATGTAGGTAAATTGATATAATATGTGACGGGAGCCGAATGATCAAGTTAAAGAACTTTTATTAATTTAATTTCAAAAATTTATTATCCAACTATTTTTATATTCTACTATCATGGAACTTTATCCAGTTAGAAGTTATAACAATTGCAGTTTATTTATTAGAAGAGACTGAATCGTAAAATGCGGTGAATTCTAATTAACTCTTTAAAATATATTGAAGTTCCCTGGTTTCGCCACGTGCAAGATTTGCTACTCTGGTTTTCCCCGCCCAGAAACGCCTTTAATGTGTGCTTATGGGTGCGAATATGAACTAGTCAAATATGGAAATAACTTTTGGCATTTTCGGAACGAAGCACTGTTGCTAACGAAATCAAACAATTCAACTTTCTCCTCCATTTGGTAACAGGCATTCTAATTTTTGAAAACAGACATTTCAGATCTGCATAGCTACCAAAAGCATTCAATATGATATATACCTACCATGTTTTACATTATTGCTTTGGCAACAGCCCATTCCTTCAATAAAGTTCAACAGCTCAACACAACATGGCTCGGATAAGCGATTTTTCTCACAAAAATGTTGTTCTGAGAAGTAACCCCAAGATATACAATAATTTTGGGTTGGAACCATCGATCAATAATTATACGTCAATGGTTGGAACGCATTAATTAATTCCCCTTGAACCAATATTTCTCAAGTCGCAGGATCGCTCTCTGCCAAGAAGGGCATAATATAAAGAAATCACTTGTCATTTTTAGCGGTAGCAAAAAAAAACACTAATTTTGACACAAGCTAAGTGGTAATGGAGAGGGCAGCTGATATTTGCCAAAACTACTTGAAAATTAAATCCAGAACATTTCATTTCTGTAAAAAATATTTCTTTACTGAATTTAGTAAGAGGGTTTTTACCATACCTACTTACAAGCTATATTCGTGTTATATTTTTAATGGTATTCATCACTCCCTGACATTTTAAGTTCTTTTCTTGGTTAAGTTGAAGTATTTTGAAGATAAATTTAAACTGGTATAAGCCAATGACGTTATAAATGTCTTTGGTATAAGCAGAATATGTCATGTCTTTTCCAACTGCCTTCGTCAAAGAGTGCTATATACGTAGAACCTTGGCCCTGGTGCAAAAGTTTTCAATTTATAAAATGGAAACTTTCTTGAAAGTAAACATGCTTTCACGATTTAAAATCACGTCTAAATATTTTCACAAAATCTCACCTGAGCAGTTTGACTAAAATAGCATTTTAGTGTACACTTTGCAAAATTTTTTTATAATGTTGGCCTCTTACGCATTGGAAGACTGTTGATCAAAAGATCTCGCTTCAGACTCTGGTTTATATCAGAAATCCAGACTAATTTAAGATCAAACCGGCTGAGACCAAAAGCTCGCTGAAGCACCAGCTATAGCAAAATTATAATTTCTTATCAATTTTATGGGCACTCTGTAAAACGGTGTTAAACATTTATTTTTTTACTGACAGGTTCCTATGATTGGTTTATACTTTTTTATTCGTTATGAATTTGGTTAAATCAGGATGAATAATCAAATGAACATTGGTAGGTATCACTTTTTTGGTCTTTCTGAGACAATACTCGGTAAGTGCTGCAATTTAGATTACAAATGGATGAAGCCAATCTCCACTTGCAATTTGCAATGGACAGATGTAACATTTTGATGCATTGAGTAGCGTTGTGGAAGACGAGAAAAGCAGAATTGAAGAAGGCTTTGAACTTTGGGTGCGTTAATGTATACTGAGAATTCTGAGAAGACACGCCGAATAACAAAATTATGTATAGTATAAATATTACATTGTGATAACAATGCCCAATAAACTCATCACCAACGAAACAGGGTATATTGGTTACTAACTAAATATAAAAAAAGTAAAGTGAAGAAATTAAAAAGAAACACACGAAACTCTAGGGAGTCGACCATTAGAACCAACCATAGAAACCGGTAGGAGTGAAAACATTTCCAAGGGGCAACTCAAATCAAACACAAAGCATGTTACGTCGATATCAATCAGAAGAACTTTAAAACCAGCTTCAAAATTTAACGTTCCTTAAGTTTTTGCATCCAGTTCTGGAGTTCTAAAGTAATCGTTGTTGGTTTCGTATTTCTTACGTCCGTGTTATTTTCAGACGATCATTTGTAAATTCTTTGGTTTTCATAACTCATTTTTATTGTTTTAGGTCAACAATAGTTTCATTCATTTGGCAGCCTGTAAGTAACCAGATGTTTTTAAGAGCTCAGAGATTTAAAGTTTACGACATATTTTGACAAAAGAATCGTAGAAACTGAAAACAAGATATATTATTCCGTAGGTGCTCAGTTTTATAACAAATGAAAAGCAGCCATAAAAATATGAAATATGTTCCAAGAAGTAATAATTATGTTGCATAGTTCGTATTTTTAAACTGGACCTCTTACATAACGATCAGTTGACATAATATTTTATTAGTTCAAGGTCCGATTAAGTTATTAGTTAGTTGTTGGTCTCCCAGTCTTTTTAAAAAAAATTTATATGGTGGTACAAAAATGCATTATTGTAAAAATATTAATGTCTAACTGATGGGAGATAGTGAAACTATCCAAACTGAAGAAGGTTGAAGAAAGTGCGAGATGTGAAGAATAAAGAGAAAACAAGTTTAGTATTGAGAAAGTACCTTGATTTTCAGAACTCCGCTAATGCCATTTCAAGCAATGCAACGTCTCGATTCTTAATGGTGTTAATAGTGTCTTTCACCAGGGTGTAAGATTTTACCTTTTACTTGTTTTAAGCATTAATTAGTTGGGTACCCAATACTATGTACCCAACTAATTAATTAAAATCTCCCTCAGACTTTCAGAACGTCTTTATAAATACATGGACCGTGTTAGTAAATCTTTAGCGCATTTCCTCACGATTTTCCCCCCGAATCACATCTGTTCCATCTTATTGACCCCAAATGTCGACGGCTTGACATTTTAAAACCACGGAATTAAAATAAATCTTAGCTCCAGGAATACGAATCAATCGGCAAGTAAGTAGGTACTTCATCCATAAAACTTTTCGTATCATTTCGATTAACTTCACGTGGGAAGTGAAGAAATGGATTTTTGATTAGGTGTCTGTAAATCAGTGGAGATCTCTTGATTGAGAAAATTAGCCCGGGTGGTGATTTATTTGTGTCAAATTAAAAAAAAAAAAAAAACGTGTATTAATAATACGGTTTCGGGGCTCCAGTACGTAAAAACGTTTGAATAATATTGGAAAGTTTTGTGTAGTTTTAAGAAAAGTTAGTCGTTTGCGTCGTGGTGTCTTTGATTGTCATAGTTCAGTGTCTGACACGTCTTTTGTTCGTAGCCCTTTGAAGTTCAAAATCATTTGAAGTCAAAGATACTCTTGGGCCAGCTAGGTTCTATTTCTGAACCCTGTGAATTGAAAACACCATCATTTGTTAAAAAAATGTTGGGAATCCTTTAGTCGAAATATTACATAACTTTTAGATTACACAACGCAGAGAATAATTACTTGTATGGATTTCTTTTCTGAAAAGAGTATTTTTCTACGGTTTTTCGGTCAGCTAAGCCATTTCAGACAAAATTTGTATATATTTTAGTGCCCATGTCAGGTTTTGGTCATTTGATTTAGGTATCAGAAAGTAATTTAAAACGCCCCTTATTTAAATGCTACTCGTATGAATACCTATGGCGAGTGCTCTATATTGGTGAAATTGTGACCTAACTAAGGCAGAAGTCAAAATATTTTTTCTTTGTACGACAAGAAATCGATACAAAATCTTTATTCCAAAATATTCCTACCTATTTTCCACATATTATTAACGTAGCGCTTATTTTAAGCTTTTGTAAAGGTCATTTCATGAAAATTTCCAGTCCTAAAGACTCCTAAATTCTCTAGTCCTTCAAAATAAATATTAACTCAACTTTGGCATTAATATTCTTACCTATAAATGTAAAACCAACAGTGATGAGGGTAGCAAAGGCAAAATCATGCATTGTCCAGTGTTTTTAAAAATAATATCCTCCATATGAAAAGTCGTATCTTCCCCAAGCATAAACTTTACAATAAAGTGTGTTTATCGGAAGTGACCTGCCAGGTACCTATTTCTGTATCTATTTGTAAATAATAAAATTACATAGAGCCTAAGAATTCATAATTAAATTGTAAGGCGCCCCTGAGGTGATTTTTCACAAAACGGCGCTCTACAAATAATCCAATAATTATTATTATTATAGTATTTTTTATCTAATTGCATTTCTATGTACATTTTTAAGTTTAAATAAATTTTTGAGACGTTCTTTAGGATATTAAATTCACAAAAAGTGCTTTGAATTTTGCCTACAAGGCCGCAAATGCAATGTTTACAGTCGTATTTAAAACAAATCACATAACTCTGCGATTTCTTTTGGCAATATAACGTACTTGAATTGAATTTAAATCAATCCCATTCCATTAACACACAAACAGGCACTTACATTCGTTACCTACTTTGGTGAATATAAATTGCATAAGTTGGGTTCGAGGTGTTGTTCGACGTCAGCCTGAAGTGGCCGCAGTGCGTAGTTAGTAGTGATGGTTACTTTCGGCAATGCGGCTAAATTGAAGTGTTGATTTTGCAACCAAATTGATGATCCTTCGAGCCATTGTTACGCCAATAAACGCATAAACCTAAACGAAACAACGCAGGAGTGAACTCCATAAAAAAATGGCAGGTGTCCAATTTTCAGAAAGGTCTTTTTTTGTGCATTTTCACCGTGATTGCTTAGTATAGGGTGTTTGCTGTGTCAAACAATAGGTATGTTCCATGCTGCAGGAAAATTATTTCTACTTAGCACAGACGCGTGAAAGTTAATGGGATATTATAATTAATTATTATTTTTAATTGATAAACTAACGTTTAAACAAGATTTTTATGCATAGCACAAAGGGTAGATAACAAATATTATAATCAATAATTATCAGCCTGAAACACTCATCTACATTGAAAAAATCTTCCGAGAAAAGATACTGGCCGCCAACGGGAATTGAACCCGTGACCATCTGATTGCCGTTGGAAAAATGTAATAATAAGTAATTGTCGAATGAAACACTAGTATATATTGAATTATTTGGCGGGTATTTGATAAGCCGCCATAGCTCAGTGGTCAGAGCTGCTGACCGGCAATCAGATGGTCACGGGTTCAATTCCCGTTGGCGGCCAGTATCTTTTCTCGGAAGATTTTTTCAATGTAGATGAGTGTTTCAGGCTGATAATTATTGATTATAATATTTGATATTATAATTATTGTGGGATTTGTGGAGCTGAAAGTATTCATAAAATATTTACCTTAGAAGGATCAGTATCAGTAGGGAAAGTAATAATGGAGGGTAAAAGAGCAAATGTATAATCATGCAACGTCTAGTACATATGTACATATTCATTATGTTGTACTGTCCACTGCATGCAAAGTCATACCTTCTCCAAGCATAAACAATCTGTGTTATATTTTTATCGGAAGTGACCTGTCAGTTAAATATGTTTTCTGTATCTGTTTGAAAATAATAAAGTTAATTACGAACTCACAATAAATTGTACAGCGGTCTTGAGGTGATTTTTCACAAAAACGGCATTCTACAAAGTTTTTTTTTTCTTTATTCATTGCATAAATTATTTACATTGTAAGTGGATTTTTCGACCACTATGCTAGGTTGATGCCAGTGTTATGGTGGTCGTTATCCAATTATTGTTATAAAGACAGAATTATTTATGTTCTCCTCTGCTGAGAAATGTCGAGATATTAATAGCTAACCAAGAAACATGCTTTAAGAGCGTATAACCAGAGAAAACCAGAAATATGTCATTTTTAAATCAGTGTTTAGATGTATTGACTCTCTTCCACAAAAAATATAAATTGATTTCGAAAGATTGTTCTTTTATCTAGTAAAGGTATGTTTTAAATTTTGAGAATAAATGTTTATTTTTAGTGTAATAAGGTTATACCATAGGTCGTTGGCAGATTTGTTAAATTTTCAAAAAAGATTTTGTATTATACTCGTACAACACCCATTTCAAATCATATAATCATGCAGTAAAATAAATCAATCCATTATCTGGTAAAGAGAATTACAGAATTAAATTTTTTTTTTAAAATAAAAACTTGACGAAAATTGGTCCGTTTTTGTATTTATTTGCGCAATTACAGACTAATATATTTCAAAAAATTTTACATTCCTATTTTGCTCAGACATTATTGAAAAATGATAAATACTTTTGATCAAAAATAATTACAAACAGTACACAATTTTAATAGTTTTATCAACACGCCTTTCAGCATTTTTGGATGTAGGTATAAATTAAAGCAAATTTGGAATGAAATAAAATCGATATTGAGTTATAATTTTAAAAAGCTGGTACGGAAGTAATTAACCTTTCTCATTGGAACCGCCCTGTACGGTCGTAAGAACAACTTTCGACAAAATGTGGCTTTTCGGCCGCTGGCTGGTTAAACGCTCTTAAAACCGGATGCGAAAATATAGAACTTTTAACTTTTTTCGGGAACGGCTTTACTAGTTAGGTACCTTTTTTAAAAATACATATTGAAATATTTTCCAGGAAATAATTTATATTTATTTTACGAAAGAGCATCAGTCCATTGGGAAATTGCTAGTTCATCCCTGTGTATTTCATGGGTACAAAAGAGCCCAGCTCGCCACAAGCTGATTGGTAATGTCACAATCGCTCCTCGCACACTAGACAGAATAGACTTGTGTTTTGGCTGATTGATACAAATTGAGCTGGCCAACAGATTTCTTTACATGCTCCCCTAACGACCAGCCATTAGCAATTTGGGTAGAATGGAGTGGAGATTTGTGTTCTTGATTCTTGTTTCTTGGTAGTGCATTATTTATGACACCCGTTAGAGATATACCTACATGCATTGGTTAACAGATAAAAATATGCACCATCTATATCCTATTCTTAACTTAGATCGATTGGTAGCATCTTAGCATGATAATGTATTATTTTATTTGTAATTGTAGTAGAAATCAACAATAGATCGGAAGCGTTAACAGTTAACGATCAGTTTATCCAAAACGCAGTCCGTACACAATTAGATAACAACATAATTACGTTCGAAATCTTGGATTCATTTTTGTGTCTAATCTTGACGGTTCTTTCCACAGATCAAAACATTTCACAGCCTGTGCAATCTGTTGGTAAGGAGACAATTCACAAAATTGTACCCATAAAGTAGACATGTCGGTATTGCTGTTAACTTCACGTTATCAGAGTTAATTTTTAACACTCCATTTGCGATAGAAACTTATCTAGTACCACGAAATAAACCGATCCGCATGCAAACTACTGCAATTGTCTTGTAAATACCCACATTAAAACATAAAAAAATAAACAACCGATGCATAATCGTTTTGGGCTGCATTATTTCAATTGGCCGTTGATTTAAATTAAATTACTATTGACTCGCATTAAGCCAATTGATGTTTATTAAATCTTGTCAAACTGACTAAGCAATAACAATGAAGGTAGTCTGAACGAAGACTGCAGCCGAAGTATGCAAGAATATTTGTCCTTGATGACATTGAATTGTGGACATTCGTTCAAAATAATAAATATAAGCTAAAAATAATAATACTTTTGTGAAATATCACCACAAGAACGCTATACAAATACAAAAAAATATATATAGAAAAATGACTAAGCTACTAGTATAATCATCACTGGATTGTCAGACGACTGTACCAACCTGTGCTATCATTAAGAATAGGAACCCTAATAATACCCATAATCAATTATGTACATGAAACTACCTATCAGAAGCACAGAAACACATACGTGATAGGTTGCAAATTACAATGTCTCTTGAAATTGGCTTATTCTTCACGCGGTGCTATGTTTTTAGTAAGCAATATATTATCTTGGTACACCAAGTAAATAATAATTGGTGTTACCTGCATGGGCAGAGTACGTACGTGGAGGTCCGAGGTGTTGTTCAGGTCAGGAGAAATCCACACTTCAAATCCCACTACCGAATCTTTTCAATTGTTTGATCAGGCAGACGCGTGCTTCTTGCACGACTGACTTACCACTCAAGCTTGTGTTTTCATAACAGAACACGTGTCATTTTCTTAGCGATAGTGGTGAAGCCCGCAAATTTAGATCTATGAAGAGAAACGCGAACACAGAACAACGAAGAAATTAATAATAAATATTTTATCTCACAAATTTAAGCCTCAGAATGAACCGTCAAACATCTTGGTCTTGGAATACACTCTTTGCTTCATTCGCATTTACACATATCTCTTACACACTCTTCTGATATTCTGACTACTGACAATTTAGCGGGTACGGAGATTTCGCGTTGGCAACACTGGTCTCAAATATCGCGCGTCTCCGACTTCTTCTATCATTCACGTTCGCGTCAGATATTCTCCTTACACAACTTTCTTGGTACATCCGCTCTAATCATCTCTTTCTTCTTACTCATTATTCTTACATCATACTTGAATTCTTTCCGAATCTCCACATTGTAACGCGGATCATGCCTACGGTTCACATGAATCTAATTTCTACAGCATTCAGTCAAATATACATTTGCACGGAATGTTTGCAGTGGCAGAGGTGTAGAGTTCCATCATCTCAGCGTAATCTCTTGGAGAGACATACAAAAGACGTTTTGTTTTGACAAATGAGCGAGAACTATTATGATAGTTAATTGCAATACCCTCGACTTACAAAGGTGGCACAAATGTCAGTATCGATTAGCATGACTAATTAAAATAATTATGATCCTCCTAACCTATGATATGGCCTCCAATGAAGAAAAAGGTGATGTTTTTTATTATTGTTATGTTAAAATGCAGTTCATTCTTTGAAAACTGCATTCAAAAGGCATCTATAAAAACAAATTTAACCTTGACATTCAGAGTCTGCATAAAAATTTCAACACGCAAAAAATTGTGTCCTTGCAAAAATATTCCCACAGGATAAGAAGAATCCACTTTTGTTTTATTATTTTTTAATAACGAGAAATATAAATCTCAGTCTCAAAGTCATAAATAAGATTTTGTCACATGTGGCTTATGGTCGAAAACGATCGATCCAAGAAAGAAAGAAAAAAAGGCAGAAAAAATCTTGAAACAAAAGTTTGGGTTCCATAAATTAACAAGATATTTTAAATAGAAAAGGACAGCAGGGTGGACAAACTTAAATTTGAAAACCAAGAACACATGGCGTAGGGCCTGTCTTGGGTATATTTTGGGTTGGTAATGACAAGCGGGTGTTTTGAAAATAATCCGTTGGGAATTTCGTTTTTAACTCTGCGGTAACATGAAGAAACATCTGAAGTTATTTGGCAAATCTTCAACGGAAATGAAGATTCAACATAATTATTATTTTGCTTATTCCGGAACCCGTGCATGGCGGAATGATCATGTCTGGCGATGTATTTTTAAGATTTGTGGTGTTGTCATTCTAAATGCCTTTCAGTTGTGCGTGAATTTGAACATTATGATGTATTTAATGATTTTAAACTATGTCTGGGCAATCCACCGTCATTTTAATACCTACCATTAAACATGTTTCGCTATTTTTTTGACAGGTTTCTTGTATTTAATTCGTAGACCTCTTTTTTAAAATTAAGTGAATCAAATTCAACAGGTACCGTTATTTTAAAGATATTTTTGGTTATTTTGACAGGTGTTTCGGCGTTCAAAACCTTTATCAAATTGTGGTTATACCACATTGACTTGCTTGTACGATTTTATTTACCCCAACCCAATTTTTATTTATATGCTTTTTATTACACTCTTTTATTTTACTCAGGGCCACTCAGGGGGCCCTGAGTAAAATAAATTCCATCAGGGCCTTTATAATCTTTGGGGATGCTGTGTGGAGAGTCTTTTAAGGGAAAGGATGGAGAGTAAGTTCTGGGAACGAAAAGGGCGGGTAGGAATATGGGGTTCAGTGTGTACAGGAGTGACGAACATGTGAATCCGTCCCTCCCACTAAGTTGCAAGGTGATGGGCCGAGAGAGTCCGGTTATAAAGGTCAAAGGGTCGCCCGGCCACTCCCGATCCGACCTGGCACGCAATTGGTGGGCAGACGCATCCGCCGCCAATAATAAACCTCTCCCCATTAACCCGGGCACCCCTGCTAAGTCACCAAACGTACTACATCTGCTGTTCACCAAACTACTAATTTTACCGAGAAATTTGAGTTTTATGTATTTTACTAAACTGTTGCTGTCACTGTCGCTGTAACTCCCCGAACACTGAGCGAAAGGGACAACTGCAGTTCAGGTAAAATCATCAAAATCGAGGTTTTGTATTCCCCATTTTTCTCCTTCATAACTAGACCGATTTTTAAGATTTTCTTACCAACTGTATTAGAAAAAAATATCCATCCTACCTCTGTACTTTGCTTTTTAAAAATACATTGTATATTTTGTATACTAAACTTCTGTTGATGGCGTTAAAACTAGGCAACTTTAACGATTTTTTTGGGTGGTAATAAGAAGTAACTTATCTTAACTTTAAGTTAATTAGTATCTTAAAAAAAGCAAAACGTACCGACACGTTTGTGGTCGATATTTATATTACATTAAAAAAATGTTCAAAATCTGGAGAGGAATTGGGGAATACATTTGTATGGACAAAACCGATTTTATCTTAATCAGCAAGCTTCCCTCCACGGTACCAAATAATCAACTGCCATCATTGCCACTTGATCAATAACGGTTTACTATTATTTTTTAATGATTACATTCAAAATAACATTTCTCACACTTCTCATTGCTGAGCTGACATTGATGTCTCGATACAAGTCAATTTTATTGCTGTCAGCGCTTGTTTACGATTCGATTTGTTTATAATCTTTAATTGTTATGTATTTATTCAAGTGCGGCCACCGGCGTGCCGCTGATAGGCCTACTGCGACCTCTCCCTCCTTCTCACAAATTACAAATGTACCCGAAAGAGAGGTGACAATGGATCTATGGGAGGGAGGACCATAGTAAGATTCATGCAGCGTCTAACAGCCTATGTATGAAGACGTCATGTCACCATATTCAATCGGATTATTTATATTTATACTTTATAACGTCCGACGTGGTGTGCTGATGTGATTTATAAGTGGCATTGGCACAAGGACGGTCTTACAGATTACTGAGATTACAGACTAGCCACTAGTGAGGCCGTGCTGCAAATCAATGTTGTTGTTTATTTTAGTTTCTTAGTTCTTATTAGCCATTTTTGGACGTTCATGTGTAGCGAAAAGCATTGGGCATGGGCAGTGCAATTCGTTCAATTCGACTAATTTGGAAAATTGAATTTAACCTCATTCAACAATGTGGGGTGAAAACACTTGTGGATTAATATGTACTCTTACATTGGAATGTCTGAATTCCGCACAAGTGTCACAAATGCCCGAAGCCAGTGGGACTGTGGCAACCCTGATTAGGGATATTGTGAGTATGAAGGGGGTAGGGAGGGAAGGAGATGAGAAGAAGAAAGGTTGGGTTAGGTTAGGTTAGATATTCAGATTTGGTCACCAAATATGGCTAATGCCATTTTAAGCAACGTTCAATTCTGATTAAGGGTCTTTCACCTACGATACTGGCAGTATTCGCCTCTCCGCCAATGTCATTATAATAACCGTTGGCACTACAACTCTTGTGGACTTCAGTTCCGTATGTCCAAGGATTCTGTACTGGCTACCAAGTTTTTGAGTTAAAGTCGCCCAAAACCCTTTCGCCCTGGGGGCTTTTATAGATAAGCCTTTTAGTTGTCTGTCATTTTCCATCCTCGCTGCATGTCTCGTCAAAGGGTCTGTGTCAGCTTTATAAAACTAAACTAAAACAAAATAACCATCACGCCGTTTCCCCGCAGGGGTAGGCAGAGAGGACGGACCGTCAAACAACTCGGTCTTGGCACACACCCCATGCCTCGTTTAAACTTGTTAAAAAACTGGTTAAGAGGAATATAAACGCTAGAAATATTTCGATTCTAGTGCCTGCAAAATTTGCAATCGAGCGTCTTATTTGCGCGAGGCAAGTAAGCGAAAAAGTGGTTTTTATTTATTTTGTCCATAATTTTATAAGAGTGAAAAAAAGTTAGAACGTAGAAAACCTCAAAAATGGTCTTAGCCATAAAGGGGTATTTTTATAAAAATATTTCTAGTATCACTTCATAGTTAAGTCATGAAAAAACATTTTTTTAAGTGGTTTACGCTAATTTTTGTTGTTATGTAAATAATAATTTTATTGTAATTCCGTTACACAGAAAACCTAGTTAAAGCTTTAATTTATCCATAGCATATTTTTTGATGTTCATGCTGTAAGCCAATTCGTCGTAAAGATTAATCTAAATAGTACCTAAATAGGATTTCGCGTATAACTTCACCTTAAGAAAAGCAGTTACTTTTTTATATTTTTGCACAGCAGATTATTCATCCAAATATAGTACAATCCTCTAATTCTGACACTTAACATCTTAGAAGATAATTGTGCAATAAAACTCTTACGGCTATTTAAAGATGAATTGAATGCATCTACTGTATCAGCAATATCTTTCAACAGCACTGTTCCTCTTGTCATGCTTTGCAGTACTAGAACATTTGTTCTGCCGAATGGTATCTTGAACCAGTCGTAGCGACGACACATACTTGACGTTTTGGCAAAATATTAATTTGAATAAACCACGGCTTCAGGATGAAACAATCCGGACAGAAACCAGACGGGAAATGGTCTACCTATTTAGAAATGCATCTTCGTAAATAAATAAAAAGGTTGAAACCCTAATATCATAGATACATATTTGAGTTTTCGTGGTTAATTTTGCTTTAATGCACTCTTGAAAGCCAGAAATTTTGATGAAGAAGCTAAAAGGTATGCGGATATCGGGGTGTAATTTACTTCCGCTGTTATGACGGATAGGAATTTGAGACATTTCTAAAAGCGCTGAGCACCTACGAGTATCTACCACCAGCCATCGGGACTCTACCGCCTGTGTATATCTAAGCTAGTCTAAAGATGTTATTTGGAAAGTCAGATTACCGTGAGATGAGATGCTGTCTAATAGTGACATCTAGGTACTTACATTTACGATGACATATTTCTCACAAGATTTCTTTGGGGTAACTAATAAGAGGTACCTATACCTACCCGCTACCCCCACCTTCTGATTATTTGTTATTTGGCAGTTCATATTCCTAAAGGCCTTAAGCCGCCGTTACCCGAATTTCTACCGATTTTTACATATTATACCCGTTCAACATTTGTAGTTTTTAATCTCTTATAAAAAATAAATGTTATTTTTGAAGATAATATCTATAAATTCCCCACGTCGAAACGCAAATTATATGAAATTCCCTCGATAGAAAAAATCGCAAAGTATGCTCCGAAAATTATTATTTTCACGTCTGATTCAGTTATTTTACAAGTTATATGTATGAAAAAATTCACAGTGTTTCTTTAAATGCTGTTTTAGACAGCCCCAGAAGATGTTTGCTCTATTTTAAACGAGTCGTGTTTTGTTAAACATTTTCACAATTTTCGCTTAAATTTTATAGTTTTAAATATTAGCGCACTCTCTCCAACATACGTAATTACATATCTCTCCATCTTCTTCTTTTTGAACGGGGATACGGCGCCTCAAAGTTTATGTGCCTTTATTTTAGAGTGAGCCCTTTGTAAATACTTACCTAGGTTCTAATCCTCGTTTTGAATCTTCTTTGTTATTTTTTTTTCTTTTCTCATGAACATAATATGATTTTTGTTAATGTTATTTTTGCCTAGCACCATTCAGGACGCTATCTTTCACAAAATTAGGCGTATGAATAACTAAGTACCTACAAATGTATTATTATTAGTGTTTCCTTAAAACGATATGCATAAAACAGTTCATTATTCTTATCAAAAATACTAATTTCGGTAGCGTGTCTGTCCTGCGTAAGTCTGGTTCAATGAACTCAAATTTACTTTGAATTTAAGTGTCATTTTCAAAATTGGGACTCATTGTGTGAAGGATTCAGACAAGCGATAAAATAAGTACCCACCCATGGTGTAATATTTTAGCAGATTTAAAAAAAAAATCTTTTTCAAAACTGTAATCAGGGATTTTCACGGTCTGCGGTAGTGAATAATATAATTTCAGTTTCAGGTATAAACGAAACATTCAAAAATTTTAGGTACTTATAGTACGTTTAGGTATCCGAGCGAGAGATCATACGTGACGTATTCGTTCTATGGTTTATTCCTGTCTTTTCTGTTTTCAAACAGCGGGAGAGAAGGTAGAAAACGAATGTCGATGACGTCCGTACGAGCTCTCGCTGGGACTAGTTCACACAATTCCCATTTTTTTCAGTATATACACTGAAATTAATTTCGCCATTCTTAAAATAGTTGGTGACGGAAATGGACAGCAAGCATTTAATCAGGGTTCGAATCTGGGCCATGGCAATCATATTTTTAACGGTGCTATATTCCAGATTTTATGTCCGGGTTAAATCTTCCCTACAGGAAAAACTAAACCCTTTCACACACTTTTCCACAAATGTTTATCTAGTCAATCTCCGCTATGTAAGCGCACTATATAAGTATAATAAATACAAAACAATACAAGAACAATGCGTCAATCTACCAGAGACCAAATGGGAAAAAATATTCACCGACTCAAGATATTTTCATATCAGAGGGTTCAGCTCGATGGAACACCTAACTGGACCGGTAAATCCTATATACTGATCCCTCAATATAAATATTTAAAAAATCATTCGTAATCCTACATATATTAAATATATAACGACTGACTTTTGCATTTTTATATATAAATTTTTTGACAAATCTAATACGCCTAAATTTTGAATGAGAGAGCTAGGTATAATGCCAGTAGCCGAAATAACAAATGATAATATTTTTATATTCTGATAATGCCAAATTCTTTTAATCTCATTTCCTAAATCTGTATATTTTCTTATTTTTTCAGAAACAGTTTTCAGAATATTACAGGAATTTGGAATAGCGACACCAATGATATAAGTTATTTTTTTAAATTATGTCATGTAAAACTATGTCGGGTCTATTATGACTAATTGTTCTGTCTGTTAGAATAGTTTTATCGTAATAAATTTTATAAAATTCATTTTCTAAAAATGATTTTGGCTAATATTCATAATATGGTACATTACGGCAGTCAATCAAGTTATGTTTAATTACCAAACTTTGGTGAATTATTTTTAAAACTTGATTCTTCCTAAATGTATACTCGGACGGCGCTAACACCGAACATCCCGAAACAATATGTTCTATAGTTTCCGGAAAAGCCAAACATTTTCTACATAGTAAGGTAAGTTTGGGGATAAAAGAACGAATGACAATGGGAACAGAATACTTGAAGTATGTTTAGAGTGGAACCTGTTTGTATCGAATACTTTTTTCGATCATAAAGGTGTCCACCAATATACGTGGGAAAGAGGAAATGAAAGATCAATAATTGACTTTGTGGTAATTGACTCTAGGTTGAGAGCCGTTACCGAGGACACAAGAGTTTTCAGAGGGGCGGAGGTTGAAACTGACCACTTTCTGGTGGTGTCGAGAGTAAACCTTTTTCGCGGCTGGCGCTCTAAAGTGAAAACGATATCGACTCCAACAAGAGTCAAAGTAGAAAAATTGCAAAACGCAAATGTCAGAAGTGAGTATGAGAATTGTGCAGAGATGAGATTGAATGAGAAGGAAATGGACGGTCTAAGCATTGATGAAACATGGAACCACATAAAGGTGAGTCTTTGTGAATCTGCTAGAGATGTATGTGGAATAAGTACGCAAGGTAGGAAGAAAGGTGACGCATGGTGGGATGACGAGATCAAAGCATTGGTTTCAGAGAAGAAGAAAGCATGGTTATGTCTGATAGCGGCTGGCACCGCTTCTAGCGAAGAGAGAGATAAAGCGAAAGAAGTATATAAGGGATGCAAGAAAAGAGTAAGTGTTGGAGTGAAAAAACGAAAGAAACGTCTGGAAGAGGAAGAGGGAATAAAAATGACAAAACACTTCCACGAGATGGATGAAATATTTTGAGGAAGTCTTCGAAAGCAACCCGGGTGACAGTGAGACCAGTGGTGAATCGGGTATGAACGATGACGGAGTGAATGTTACTAAAATCAGCGTGGATGAAATTAAAAAAATCGATAAAATGCATGAAGAATGGTAAGGCTGTTGGTTTCGACAATATTGCTGCCGAATACTTTAAAGGAGATAGCCATATTATTCTCACATGGTTGTGCAAACTTTTTAACCAGTGTCTAGAGGAGAGTTACACGCCATTAGATTGGAGAAGGGCTGTAATCATGCCATTATACAAAGGTAAAGGGTCGCGTATGGAATGTGGGAATCATAGGGCTATTAGCCTGCTAAGTTCAGTCGGTAAGCTGTACGGAAGAATATTGATTGAAAGGGTAAGAATGGAAACAAAGGATAAAATATGGGATGTGCAAGGTGCCTTTATGAGTGGAAGGGGGTGCATGGACCAGATTTTCTCCTTGCGTATGCTCACTGAGAAGTTTCTGGCGAAAAACCAGAAACTTTTCTGTGCCTTTGTAGATCTACAAAAAGCATACGACCGAGTCGATAGGAAAAAGCTTTGGAAGGTGTTGTCCAAGTATGGAGTGAATACAAATCTCATACAGGCAATTGCGTCTCTGTACGAGGGAAGCGTTGCATGTGTTAGGGTGAACGGTGGTTTTACGGGGTGGTTTGACATCACAAAAGGTGTTAAGCAAGGCTGTGTAATGTCACCATGGTTATTCAATCTGTACATGGATAATTGTATGCAAGAATTGAAAGAAGTGGGATTGGGCGCGAAATTGAGTAATCTGAAAGTATGTTGCCTGTTGTATGCTGATGATGCGGTGCTGAGTTCTAACACTATGGAAGATCTACAGTCTCTCGTATCTAGGATGAACGAAGTATGTATGAAGAATGAGTTAATGATGAATGTAAGTAAGTCTAAAGTCATGGTGTTTGAAAGAGAGAGTACGAAAACAGTATGCAATATAGTTGTGAATGATGAATACTTGGAGCAGGTGGATGAGTTTGTGTATCTGGGTAGTATGTTTACGAGAGATGGGAAGGCTGATAGGGATATTGAAAGAAGGGTGAATGCTGGTAACTCCATTAATGGAGGACTGAATGCCGTTGGCGCTAATAAAAAACTGTCAAAAGAAGCGAAACTAGCAGTCCACAATAGAGTCCTGGTACCTACCCTGATGTATGGCAGTGAGGCATGGAACTGGCAGAGGAAGGATGAAAGTAAACTGAATGCTGTTGAAATGAGATCCCTGAGGCGTATGTGTGGTAAAACAATGTATGATCGTGTGAGAAATGTGGATATCCGCAAAGAATGTAAGGCTGATGTATGCATAATGAGTAAGATTAAGAAAGGGACCCTCAGATGGTTTGGGCATGTAGAGCGAATGAACGAAGAAAGCAGTGTAAGAAGAATATACGACGCAAATGTGAATGGTAGAAGAAGTCGTGGACGTCCGAGGAAGACATGGCACGATCAAGTGAATCAGATACTTGAGTCGGGTTATGTCAAAAGTCAGAATAATAGAAGAGAATGTATGAGACGATGTATGAATGTGAGTGAGGCAAAGAGTGTGTGCCAAGACCGAGTTGTTTGGCGGTCCGTCCTCTCTGCCTACCCCTGCGGGGAAACGGCGTGATGGTTAGTTAGTTAGTTAGTTTTCTACATAAGTCATCAATTTGATTTGTATCTTTGATAATGCTTTTCCTATAATTTTTAGTATTAATGACTCTATCTTAAATGGCAAGCATAAATCCTTCTATTTCTGCGCTCAAATCTGTATATGTATTATTATTATTATTATAAATATATGAATACATGTATATTTTTTCTATATTTTTAAAAATTTATGTTTTACGGGTCTGCGCTAGTATTTCTATTTCCTAATAATAAACCTATGCGCACCGCACAGTAAAGTAACAAATGCACTGAAAATACGGTCTGTTACCGTAATACAACACCATGGGAGTAGCAGGCCCAGAACCGACATGCATCATCTGTAATAATAACACTGTTATGGTAAATGTATCTGAACTGCCAGCATTGGCCTCTGGTAGCGGTTATTACAATATTAGGTTGCATTGTATATGAACTGAATTTAAGACATGAAATGCTTGCATGTAAGGTCCACCGCCTAGAAAAGCCCGTGTTTAAATGATGGATAGTTTCTGGCTTGCGTAATTCAGAAATATTACGAAAAATATCTGTTATTACAGGAATACGTACATACTCTTTTGAAATGCCAAAAAATATTTGTGTTATCTACCGTAGCGAGTAGGTATGAATCAAAGATATTGAATTGTATTTGAATATCTTTGGTATGAATAGTAAGTGTAGGTATATTACCTTTATATGTTCTAGAAACAAGTCAGGTACAGTAATTGCCATTATTGTCACTTCAGATGCTATTCACTTATTCTCAAAGTAGTAATTTATCGATAGATCCAATAACAATTACGTATTTTTCAAAAGAGTCATCTTGATACAATTTGGAAATAAAAATTGACACCATAAGAATTCATGAATTCATAAGGGGGCATCCATTAATTTTGTGAGCACAAACGGGGGGGGGGGGGTCCAGCAAAATCTCACGTTACTTGAAAAAAATATACGAATTGGCCCAAATTTATCTCACCGAGGGGGAGGGGGGGGGGGGTCTAGATTGTAAGAAAAACTGCTCACGTAATTAATGGACGCCCCCTAAACACCTGACATTTCTGACTGGTATCTACTTTGTATATACCTGAATAATTTCATTATAGAAACTGAGTTAATTATTAATGTTATCTGAGAGATATCTAATCCACCAAATTAATTGTAAATTTTATTTTGAAATTTGCGGAGCCATTTGGCGTTCATTTTTGCACACTTGGAGCTCACAGACGAAATATTTTATTGAGTAATATACTACTTAGCGCGTACACCTGAAAATTCAATGGATATTATATTGTAGCTGATAGTCAGTCATTGTCTGATAAATGAGTTCATTTTTCTTTTTCATATAATAAGTTATTATATTTTTGTTGACAAATTAGAGAGACGATCAGAAATTTATCTTTCGAATGAACGTCGTTAGTAAACATGAAAAATTACGACATCGATCAAAAATTTAAACAAATTAAATACACATTTCAAATAAAAAATATTAATTAATAAAAAATTAAATGATTTTCTTTTATTATGTAGGTAGGTACCACTTTATCGCTTGTCTAAATTATTCTTCTCAGTCAGTCAATTCTAATTTTGAAAAATACGCTTAAATTCAAAGTAAATTTGAGTTCGTTGGATGTGAAAGATTTCACGCAGGAATAACTTCACGCCATACTACCGCAATTTTTTTATTTTATTTAAATCTTAAATACCTTACAAGTATGATACTCTTTATTCTTCTCCAAGGCATTTCAAAAATAATATCGAAGGTAGATTATTTAAAGTTTCGTGAAGGAATTTATTATTCATAAGTCGTGTGTAGATTTAGCTAGTACAAGTAACTACAATGTATACTATAGCTCACGGCAAGGGCGGATCCACCGTTGTGTGCACGGTGGGCATGCCCACAACCCCAATAGACTTGTAACGTCACACTTTCACGGTCTTTTGAGACCGATAGGCTGATGATAATAAGTGCTTTGCCTTAAATAAAATTTAAAAAAAAACCGCAATAAATCATGCATCTTGCGTAATTCGGAACGCAGCAAAGAGCCGTAGACGTTCTGCTCACACCTTATGTCACATTTTTGACAACAAATTATCTGTTTCTTTTTGAAAAAAGATATGACTATTAGCCGGGTGCATTCTTTGTTGGTACCTACTGTCAAACATAGGTAACCTGACCCAATCTAAAAAAGGTTACTTTATGAAGTTTGTTTGTTAATGCTAGTAAGGGTCAATTGCTTTGATTGATTTTTCGACATAATATATATAATTGTATCATGTAAGTATTTTAATGAAATTATTTCTATTTTACCGCTCTCATACAAAGCCGTACGCTATGCATCATCATTTATTACTTTGTTTTATAATAAAACGAAGTTACATATTATGCAATAAAACACTTATTGCATTGTTTATTGATTTATTTTATGTTTGTGTGGTGTGGGAACCAAAAAGTTTGTTTTTCTTGGAGAGGTTTTTGAGGCGTCTACTAATAGTAAGGGGGCGTTCAAGTATTACTTAACGTAATTTTGAATATTTTTGACCCTCCCTCCCCCCATGTAACGCGCCGTAACGTTTTTCTGTAACCCCCCCCCCCCCTCCCCCTCCCTAAGCGTTACGTGACACCCAAGTGATGATTTTTATCTAAAAGTCACTATTAAGTTGCGCAAAGTACAGGAAAGTCACTTAAATACGTTTGTTCTTGTTTTTATCGCGTTTGCGGCAATAAATACCACAAATATTTCGCAATACTTGCGTATATGGGGTACGTTTTTTTTATTTTCACGGCCAAAATTATTTTAATTATTTGTTTTTGGGGTATTATGCCTTGTTGCGCCACCTCCTTTAGCCAACGTTTCGGTCAGATCCGGCAGATGTGTGTATTGCTTTACAGACATGCGTATAGTGTTTATTTTATGTATTCATGATGTTATTTATAAAAATTTAGAAATTATTTTTATTTTTATCGGCCTTGTATTCCTTCCGGATCTCCACAATTTAATACTGTCTTACCTTTAATATACCTACATGGATTTACAACTCATACTTTTTTTTTACATTAGCTCCACCAAGGAGGCCCTGAGGAAAGTAATTTTTTCTAAGGTTTCCCTGTGGAACACTTTACTCCACTATGATTTATAAGCTGACTCATAGAGGAGTAAAACCATTTTCATGTTCCGAAAGCATTTCTACAAGTTCTCAAAAGGAAGATTTAAGAATCCACGGTAGGGAAAAACCGTTTTCATATCCTGACTGCAACTTATTCGTGTTTTTAAAAGGAATTTCTAAGAACGCACACCCTGATTCACATTGGAAAGAAACCTTTTTCTTGTCCCGACTGCAATTATTCATGTTCTTCAAAGGCAATTTTTATACATAACTTGTTTATTAACAGTGGGAAAAAACCCTTTTCATGTACTGACTGCAACTATTCTTCTTCTCTAAAAATATAACTAAAACGGCACTTGCTGACTCACAGTGATGAAAAACCTTTTTCATGCCCGACTGCGACTATTCATGCGCTACAAAATGGTATATAAAAATTCACATTTTCACCACAGTTTTTAAGAACCTTTTTTATGGCTCGACTGCAATTATTCATGTTATACAAAGAAACTTCTTAGAACCCATTTACTGACTCGCAGTGACATTAAACCTTTTACATGTATCATGTTTCTAATGCGACTATTCATGTTACTACAAAGAGTTGACTACAAAGAGGCATCAAAAAAATCTCATGCTTACGCACAGCGGATGAACGCCATTTTCTTATCCCGAATGCTGTTATTCAAATTCTCGGGAAATTTAAAAATCCACAGCGCGATTCACAGTGGAGAAAAACCTTTTTCACGTTCTAAGTGTAACTATGCATGTACTACGAAGAGAAATCTAAAAAAATCGCATGTTTTTTAAAAGCGAATAAAAACATTTTTCATGTCCTGGCTGCAAATATACATGCTCTACAAAAAAAAAACTTTTTCATGTCCCGATTGCCAGTATTCATGTTCTCAAAGGGGAGTTCCAAGAACGCACGCGCTGATTCACAGTGGAGAGAAACCTTTTTCGTGTCCTGACTGCAACTATTCATGTTCTTCATAGGGAAGTCTTAGACATCTCTTATTTATCAACAGTGGGAAAACAACCCAGTAACGCACAGTAAAGTTAAAAAAAAAACCACCCCTCCACTCTGCATTGCATTACGTAATACTTGAACGGGCCCAACTAAGTATTAAAACCTACAGCTCTGCTACTCTCGCAGGCCTCTCAGCTATGCATCTAATTGAATATTAACCCATTAATCAAATTATTAGTTACACATTTATGGGGCATTTCATGCTATCTCGACTGAACATTTCGATTTTCTTTTCATTTTTAATTGGATTGAATTTTATTGTCTTTTTCTATTCTGTGATATATGTAATACCTTATACCTGTCCTTTGAAGATGAAATATCAAAATCGGTTCAGTAGTAAGTTGTAATGGTATTGGTAGCCAAATTAGGTCTCGCCTGGTGCATCTCACTTGCTGGTCATACTTACGACTCCTGAGACGGCTTCAAAATACCTATCTACCCAATCTAGTGTCCCTATATTTGCTACTAAAAAAATATATATATTATTTATTAATTTAAATTGGTTTGGAATTTAATCGAAACTGTTTGACTATTTATTTGGAAGAAATCGGGTCTGAATTTCTCCAATTATTATTTCCATTCGTAAGGAAAAAGTCCTGATGCGCGGAAAAAAGGAAATAATCAAATTCAAAAGTCGTTCATGAGTCCAGATTGTTCATGAGCGAGTTCGTATTCAAGTATTCGTCACATTTGGCCGATTTTCGGGTGGCTGTGCCCACAACCTTTTTTGAGTGCTGGATCCGCGCCTGGCTCACGGCTCAGTGTCCAGCTCAAAGATATTAAATAATAATAATAATTATATGTGGACGATTTATATAGCGCCGTTTTTGTGAAAAATCACCTCAAGGGCGCTGTACAAACTTACCACAATTAAAATATAAGAGGATGTGCTATCCGCCGTTTTTACTAGGTGAGACTGCGCTTCCGGGTGTCGCCGGTGTTGTTTACCAATTAACGAATAAACTAAAAGAACGAATAATTAACGAATAAACTAAACGAACGCTAAACTAAAAGAACAAATTATTTCTGTATTCAAACTATATTGTTAACCAATAATAATGCACACCTTCAAAAAATCAAGAAAATGAACAAATTCTTTTTGTACGCAAACTACGCGCATTAGGCCGTAGTTCGGCGACTTTCGCGCGCACAGCATAGCATATCTCTTTTGTTTTGAATATATTTGGTTCAGCTCATTGTAGCGAGTAGCGAGGTTGTGAATGGCATAGGCTCAGACATCAGACATTAGTGTGATTATCCTCGTAAAACGCCAGTTTCCGTGGGACTAGACACACGTGCTTCCCACGTGGTGGTCGGAATGGCAAACCCACGGACAAGCGTCAGGATTTCTAACAAGGATTATCGACGTTATCTTCAACCGTGGCTTGGTCGGATTATATTATATATTCTTTAGTGTAACTTTACAGATATTAAATATTACGCCTACTAATCAATGAAACTGAGTTGTAGATTCGATAAAACCAAATCACCGTGCTTTTCCTATACAAAATTCACATATATTTTTATAGTTTATAGAACATATATGTTTATAGTTCATAGAACCTACTATAAGAAGGTATCGAAAAAGTTTTGTCGTCGATTTTCGAGTAAACAAACAGCTAGTGAGTTAAATTTTATTTAAAACTAGCTGGTACCCGGCATGCGTTGCTATGCCATTTAAAAATAAATTGTTTCTCCCTGCGTGTCCTTTCCCATTCGTCCCGTTCCCCTTCTGCCACCCCTTCCTCTCCCGCGTCCCCTTCCCCTCTCGCGTTCCCACTCCGCCTCCTCCACCTTCCCTCTCCCCTCTCCACCCCCCTTCCCTCGTCCCACGAAGCCCCCTCCCGAGTTTCCCTCCCCCCTCCCGCATTCCATGCTTTCATTCCCGGTACATTCAGTTTTCAAATAGCTTGCGTGCCACCTATTGCAATTTTTTATACAAATTTCATAATGCTGGAGCTCACCAGTAGTTTCATATAAACCTTGTCCTGACAATACCGAACACAATAAAAAATAATTATCCAATTTGGTGCAGTCGTTCGGAAGTTATGCGCGTACATACATTTCGGCGATTCATTTTTATTTATATAGAAGATATCAGCCCCTGAATAAAGAAAAGCGAATGGTCAATCGTTGAATCAGACTTCTCATACTCATTAATATCCGTAGCCAACTTTAGCTTTTAGTATGTAGTCAGCTAAACACAATAACATAATGACATGAATTTTGCTTTTAAAATTGTTAATGCTATTATAGGTAGCTCTGATTTCTGTAGTTGGCGATACTTTCGCGGAAAAAGAAGATGTATTCAACTGCACGGATTACAGTTATAAGAAGGCTATAATAACACACCTCAATATTAATATTCAATCATGGGTTCCATATATTTAAAATAACACATTCTACTTCATATTACCTGATTACCTTGCGCCCTTGAGGTGATTTTCTCACGAAAATGGCGCTATAAAAATCATCCAATAATTATTATTATTATTACCTACTGATCGACAAAATTATTAATGCAAATGTTTGTAAAAGCCTGTATAGTAAATAAATACGCAATTGAACAACGGATCAGTCAAATAACATTCAAAATAACAGAATTACTTATTACAAATGAGAATAAAAAAATAGTAAAAAAACTCCATCATTAATTCCATCCGTGTGACATTCTTCGCTAGTTTTTTCTCCAGAAATTTTACTGTCCAGACTATTTTTTTATCAATCTCATTCTGAAAATATTAACGTAACTACAGCTTTTATGAATGAATCATTAACTACACATGATAATTATCGCACATGTTTTTTTGTTATAGCGAATAGAATTAGTAAGAAGCTCACACATTATTTCATTAAATGACGCATTCAGGAATTCGCCTCAGAATAGGTTTTGCGGGAAGCTACAGACGTGTAAGTAAATAGCAAATAATGTTTTAAAATTAACCAGCTATTACTGCAGATGGCAGCTTAAATATGTGAATAGACAGGCGCATTCTCAAAATACCCTGAACAGTTCAGGTGACTAATGTTGAAAGATTCTTCATCGAATGGCCAACAGTTTCGAATATAAAAAGAACAAAACTTAAATATCTTGGTAACGTTTCGATGATCTAACACTAAATTTTGATGTTACAATTTACAATCCAGGGGAGATTAATAAAATATATTATGGAGGAAGACTGTACAATAGTGTACAATTTTTAAACTGAAGTGAAGACTTGACTAATATGTGCGCAGTTCCGTTGAGTTTCATGAGGTGCAGTCATTGAGGTAATCAATGGGTGTCATCAATGGATGCAGTTAGCAAGGGAATGCTTTAATTGTAATAGCCAACCTTCGGTAGAGAACACCAAAAGATTTTCTCTAGAATTTTATATAAGTATATTGAAACCACCATCTTCTGGTTGTCACTCATTAAAAATAGTGCAGAAGATATTAGGTACATAATTATATACACATTTCAGACATTTTAGACTGCTCAAACTTACTACCGGTTCCAAAATTGCAGGCGATAACTGTTTTGATAAGGCTAGATGTTTCAACCTCCGTCGATTTGATCTTCAGTCAAATGTGACAGAGGTTCCAAGACCCAATCTAAGTAGACACAATTTGGAAATCTGATCAAGGAATGGTATTTCCACAGATACGCATTTTCGGAAGTTATGGGCCATTAACCAGCCAGCGGCCGAAAATCCACATTTCGTCGAAATATGTTCTTACGATCGTACAGGGCGGTTCCAATGAGAAAGATTAATTATTCTCCGTACCAGCTTTTTAAAAATTATAACTCAATATTGATTTTATTTCATTCCAAATTTGCTTTAATTTACACCTACATCCAAAAATGCTGAAAGGCGTGATGATAAAACCATTAAAATTATGTACTTTTTGTAATTACTTTTCTATCATAAGTATTTATAATTTTTCAATAATGTCTAAGTAAAATAAATGTGCAAAAAAAATCCGAAATATATTAATTTGTAAGACCGTAAATAGATAGACAAAATAGAGAAATTTTCGTCATAAATAAGTGTTCGAATATTTTTTTAATTATTTTATTTGAACTAAAATTAAAAAATTTTGAAACGTGCGTTTACTAGATAACGTATTGATTTACAATAATATATGATAACATGATATGAAATATATCTTGTAAAATAAGATTTTAACGACCTATAGTGTAACCTTACTATACTAAAAATAAACATTTTTCTCAATATTTAAAACCTTCGTTTACTAGATAAAAGAACAATCTTTCGAAATTAATTTATATTTTTTTTGTGGAAAAGAGTCAATACGTCTAAAATTTGATTTAAAAATGACATATTTCCGGTTTTTTCTGGTTATACCCTCATTTGCAGTAGAAATAAAGTAAGTTTATTATTTCTTGGCAAAATATGACCAATGTCTAGTACCGATGAATGTACGCTACGCATTCAATACATTCCATCACGTGGAATCTAAAATTACATGTAAAATTTCATCGGATCATTATTATTATGATTATTCACCCTATTTTTAGTGACTAGAACTAGAGCTTTGGGTTACGTAGAATCCATTTAGGCTTCTCGAAAATTATTTACAAATACCAATAGAAAGGGAGGCACAGATCCCCTTGACATGTTTACTGTTTACAACAGCGCGTAGATCTAAAAACCCTTTTAGTTAGTTAGACAATAACTTTCACTAATTGATTTTCTTCATAAAATGCGCAAGGGATTCACTAACTTATCATAAAACTTGCCAGCCCTGCCACAAAGAGTTTTTCTAGTAAAATAGGACCTACATTCGATCCTTGAGGATAATAACCCGCTTTTAGAGCGAACCTAGATTTTAGAAAAAACGCCATAAGATTAGTCTAATGTTTAGTACTACTATAATAACCATCAGGATATATATCTCTGAAGGGATTCACTTTTGATATGATCCGAATCATGATTCACTTGCCCTGTCTTCCTGGGATATTCTCGAATTCTTCTAACCACTTGTGGATGAACTTGTCAAGAATTCTCCTCACCCTCCTTTCATGGTTTGTCGGAAACGTCTTTTCCCAAACCATATTTTTATTGGCTTACATTAGGTACATTACTTTGTTTTCGGATCTCGTCATCCATAAATTTAGGACCATACATGATTTTAATACAAATTCGCCTAAAGGATAAATTTTTTGATGCTTTCGTCTCCTTTCTCTGTCAATTCCACTTCCACTGAAAATTAACTGTTGATGTCAATCTCTATGAATGAACTGTGCATAATACGTTAGCTGAATTCGTCAAAATTGAAGTGAATTTATTTCGGAAACCGGAATAATGTGGCGGTGTTTGTGGATTCTTTGTCCAAAGGCTAATGAATATCGGCGAATGTGTGCAGTTCTATTTCTGATTCACATTTTGTTGGTTCGCCACTTCCTCGAATTCCAGATATATATTCGAATAATTATTATTCAGGGACGTGTTTCGTTTAGTCTTACTTTCCGGTGCGTTTCAATATCCGATCGAAACACAATGTTATAAAATTTACTGGCTTTAGTAACCGGTCTTCGGATTAAAATAGTATGGAACCAACCCAACGATACCTTCCCCTGTTTTATCGTATTTGTCAGTCAGTCAGCATATTATATAAAACCTGCGCAGTGCAAGTGGTGTAAATGGAAAATTCAAAGTAGAAAAAAAAAGATTTTCATGGCACCAAAGTTCACCGATCGAGAATATTTTTTTTAAGATTTCACTGAAATTTTGCTTAACTTATTAAATCATTAATCTAAATCAAAATTTTTTAACGAAGTAACGCCTGATTTTGGACCAAGCGTTTTCAAGCATGTTTCTAAGACATGATGCCATTTTTAACTTTGTAAATTTTTCTCAACGCTAAATAAATCCCGACACATTGTCGTCTCACTAATAAAAATGTAATTAATGTGATGAAATATTAATAGCATCATAACGAAAGCTTACGACGCGTTGAGAACGACAGCACACTGCGCAACTGCGCATCCCAGACTACTAACTGACTAACTACTGAGAGAGCAGTGAGTATCTACCTACGAATGGTCCACCTCAAAAGCTCCGGTGTAACCTCCCTTTCTTTTGAATACTAAAGCGGTATTGCTTTACGCATTTTGTTACGATTTCCGATTATCAAATGGTTTTAAAATCTTTTTGCTAAAGTTTTGGTGTCTAATTTTTCATTCTTCATTTATTTCAGACTCTCACAACGCCACTGAAGAAGTGTTTGTGGGGGAAAGAATTCAACTCAAATGCGGCGCGGCCTACAACCCCAAGACCACAACGATAAAATGGTTCAAGGAAGGCAACGAGATGAAAGAGTCATCAGGAAAGAATCGCATTAAAGTGCAGAAAGTTTGGTAAGAAAATATATATTAATTTTATTCAAGTATAATCAGGACAATTTGTTAAATTGATCCATCCATAAGCTTTAGGAAAATTAACGTTTTTTTTATTAATGGAAACATTTGACATTCTAATGTTTCATGCCTTTTTCATTTTCATGCAAAACGTCTGAAAATTAGGACAATTAAGAAATAATTCAAAATTATTTTTCGATGACTCTCGGCGAATCTACTCTATAGTCAATTTTACCTGCCCGTGATTCATCCCATGTGATCATTTATGCCGATAAATAAGTATGTTCAAAACATTTTCAGGCTGAGAATCAAATCCGTACGACCGATGGATGCCGCGACGTATTCTTGCGTATCTAGGGATTCGAGGAAGAAGATACCAACGGACAGTCGAAACGTAACAATCCGGGTGACAGAAGACTTGGATGATATCGATGACCCTGATGTTCTCGATGGTAATGACCCATTTTGTGCTTGGCTTCCTTGAATCTTTATATATTTGATCTTTTATTGGTTATATAAAAATGTTTGATATCTCTTAGGTCTTGCTTTTGTGAGACTTGGAAGGATTTTCGTCTAATAGCCAGGTAAGTAAGTGAAGAATGCAATCTATTTATGTGCATTGCTTATTGTTGTATAAAATATATAATAGCTCCTAAAATACACTCATAAATCTGCGATTGGTATTGCAAACAAATGATTTTCGAATTTGTAAATGCTGAACGAACTTTTAAGTAATTTATTTAACTTATTGTGTTCTGAGAAATTCTGGTATCTTTGAGGCCAGGATCCGGCATTTTAGCCATTGGATTTTTAAAGTCTTCTCTGCTGTTGTCTTCCCGATGGCTTTTTTTATTTCCGATCTCAAGTACTTACAGCAATTTCATTGCAGAATGGCATGCCCATTTCTATTATCATCAAGCAATTCTTTATGATATTTCTGTGACCTTGGAGCGGTCTCCCGATTAATAAGACACTCATTTTTAAGCTGTCTTTCATATTTTCAGGGTACCAAGCAGATACGGACATTCCGAAGAAAGGCCCCCTCGAGATACTGTCCCAACGTAGTCCCGACACAGCATCTTTAACAGAATCCAACGACGACGAAGGTTACAGTTACGACGGCGATGACAAGAGCTTAGACGTAAAAGGAAAAAACTACTACGGTAGCGATACGGAATCCGAAGAGGTTGAAGTGACTGCAGACCCTAAGACAGACTCCAGGGATGCGGAGAATGATTTCCATAAGGCAGAAGCTGGGTCTGTGAATTCCTTCTCTGCGATGATGGCTCCGAAATTCAAGAATACGGAGAGGATGTACAAAATGCAGGCCAAGCCGGCAGGGAACTATATCAAGTTGAAATGTCCAGCTGACGGTAAGACATATAAAATAATAAATAGTCTTTTTGAGGTAAATTTTAAAACATTCAATGAGGGCATCAGACAATTTTATGAATAATCAGATGACTTCCGTGCCATGGCTGTAAATTCAATAGCTCTGGAATCAGTACAATTTCGGTAATTTGCTTGAATGTTTTTGCTTTGTTTAGAAACTAAATCTTAATAGGTACGTACATCACCACCTTCCCTTCACCTTCTCTTTTCTCTTTCTTATCCTTCTTTCCACTCTTCAACCTCATTACTTTCCCCGTAAAAATGGAGAAACCGTGCTTTTGTGCTGTTGCACTTGATAAATAAATTATTGAAATCAATGGTAGCCTCCCTGGTTTTAATGTCCAAAATTATCACTACCACCAAATACTTTATGAAACCACTTTTCTGTGTAGATAATTCTTTTGACTTCCAAACCCTCATTTACCTATGGTGTAATCTCATTATTTCCAGGAAACCCCTTCCCCAATATAACCTGGTACAAGAATGGGCAGACACCACCCCCAGAGCGGCAGCTGGGTAAGATCAATATGGCTCGCTGGGCACTAACTATCGAGGATCTCATCACTCAGGACAGTGGCAACTACACCTGCAAGGTGTGCAACTCCATGGGCTGCATTGACTTCACATTCACACTAGATGTTATAGGTAATTATTATTTTTTTATCATTAATATTGAAGATAGATATTATGTCACCTACATCTACAGTTATACTTGTGATATGTATATCAAAACCTTCAATAAAAATTGCACACAAACTGCTGGACGACATAGTGGAAGACGGATTCATAAGTACGAGTATCTCGTTTGATTTCACAGTTGGCTGTATAATGAATATTTTTATCACATTCGTGAATAATATGGGATCTTTAATTATTATTGGGTACACAACTGGGTGTGTGTTTTTTCTTATGCAGATTTCTGTGTTATTTAAATGTTATTCTTTATTAGAACCACGCTGCAATTTATTTCTATGCGTGCAACACGGATAATACTATTGCTTTCATCAGATTTCTCACTCATTGTCGTTTTTTTTCTTATTTCCTCTTTTATTACACTTCTTTTTCTACCTATGTACCTTTTAATTGGTTTCATTTTCTTTTTATTTTGCTTTGAACAAAATCTGTCATTCAGGTATCTGTTATTATCTTTTTCTCTTCTGACTTTTCTTCCTTTTTTCCATGCGTTTTTTACTTCACTTATTTATTTTTCCTTTTGAACAAAATCTGTCCTTCTGTTTTTTATTTTCTTCCTTGTCTTCTCTTTTTCTACGTGTTTTTTCCTTCACTTCTTTTATTTTTGCTTTGAACTGTCTTTGCTGAAATCTGTCCTCTTCAAATTCATATATCCCTTATTGTCCTTTTCTCCCTTGCTTATCTTCTCATTTCTTCTCTTTTTATTTCACTTTTCTTACTTTTATTTTCATTAGGAATGCCAATTTACATGATGCTACTTGTAACTGTGTGAAGCATCCTTAAATTATTTATTTATCTACCAATCAAAATCTAAATCATTTAATTTGCTCTGCATAGAACGATACCCCTCCAAACCATACATCAAAGAAGGTTTCCCGGGCAATAAGACAACTATGGTAAACTCTTCTGTGGTCTTCCAATGTCCCCCCACCTCGGACTTGGAGCCATATATCCAGTGGCTCCGAGTCTATAACCTGACCTACGTGGAAGAGAACAGTGAGGAAGATAACAATATTCCCACTGGAAAGACTTTACAGGTACCAGCAACTGATGGTTGTGGCTGGTGAAGGAGTGGTGATGGTTCTGTCTCTTTCCTCTTTAATTTTAAGATGATTTCCATTACCTGTCGTAAAATTTTCACTTTAACAATGTGACTAATACTATTTATATGTTTATGTATAAGGTAAAAAAATTTGGTTGTAGTTACACTTCTAATGAAAACTAATCTGCCCAAAAATAGAGTAGATTATGTATTACTTATTGTCTTATTGAAGGATCCTTTTTAACTTCACATAAGAGGCCCTGAGGAAGATAATTTTGTGTGTGTCATCTTTGCACAGCCAGTTAGACGACCGGTTTTAATGTGACAAATGTCAACCGTGTACAAATGTTGGGCATGCATTTGGCGTATTTCACGACGATACACCGGCTGAAGGGATCAATGACGTTCCTCGGAGCATCTTCCATTGATATACCACTAGAATAAGGAGAAGGATTTATTCTAATATCTTTATATTGAAACCATAGTGGTAATCAATGAATTTTAACAGTTTGTTTTTTTTAATGTTTTATTCTGGTAGTAAACAGAGTGAACAAGATATGTATTGTAAAATTTTTAAAAAATTAGACTTTTAAGGCGATCCACTAGTACAGGAAAAAATCGAAATTGGAATTCACGCCCTTTTATGGGAGGAGTTTAAAAATACTTGAGAAAAAGCTTTTGGAAAGGTTGGAAAAGATATGTGGCCTGTAAAAAACATTAATTCCTTTTTTATGCATTGTTTATTGTAATAAAACGGGATTTTTAAATTGATTTCACGAAAACAAGCAGCGTCCGCGCTAACACGTTGTTTCTCCGCTCCGTTCGGAGGAGTAATGACGGATGAATGGGGCGGCTGCCAGTCGTTCTTCGGTGGACGGTATAAGGTTCACTTTGATATAACAAATTCGTCGACTGCTGTATTGTCGCCGTGATGTCAAAAATACCAACGCGAAAATGCATATTATATTTTATTTTGTGAGGTTCGGGCGTAAATTTCATTTTTTTTGCGATAATTATATAAGAAACTGAATTTGCCACATTATGCAATAAAACCATATCCGAAAAAGTTTTTATAATTAGGAGAGTTTCCACTTAAAAATGTTTTTTATAGACCTAATACTTTATTTTTTTCTAAGCTTATTAAAAGACTTATTAAAAAAATGACCAACATTTTTAAGGGTCAAGGTATGTTCTACACGCAGTATTTAATTGAAGCATCTATAATACTTCTAAGCGGTCAAATTTTCAAAACAAAAACATACGATTTTGTATGATTTTGCATTATTTAGTGGCTTCATCTTAAAAGACAGTAGTGTGCAGCAAAATAATTTGATAATAATTACGAAAACTAATAAGCCCAAACATTTAATTGCTTTTCTGACTGAACAACAACAGTATTGAAGATAATCTTTGCGGTTTAGAAAAAATAATACTTGGACTTCGGCTAATATGATCATCACAAAGTTTTTGTTTGTTTTTGTTCTTAAAGAAAGATACAAATTCCGAGGGCACAAATAACCTAACAATATTTAAAAAAAAAAAACTCCTACTACAATCGTAGTTAGTGAAATCGTTGCTTGTATCATGATGGAGGACTTGATAAGATAAAATATTTGTCCTTATAGGTTAATATGTATAATAATAACGTAGTATTCATATAGCGCAGTTTTCTGTTATTTCACTTAAGATAGACAATCTTCACGCAGTAGCAAAAAACATATATCCTGCTATGATTTATGTTTTTAATAATTTTATTATCTTTTATTCCTGACTTTTTTTACTTATGTGTCAATTACCATTTTAGAACGGTTGAACCACAAGCCAGTACTGACCCAAGCGCCGAAGAACCAGACGAAAGTTGTGGGCGAGAATGTAACCTTTTTCTGTGAGATCCTCTCCGACTTGCACCCGCACATCTGTTGGATCGGTCCGCTGACCGCTCCTTTCAACTCCACCATTCTTAACAACTCATATGTCCAATCTGTGGGGAAGGTACATATCTGGTTATGGGCTCTTCAGTCACTAATCTACCTCATAATGCATGACTACTGACTAATATTTTACAATAAGTGAACACTCTCGTCACATTTGATGAACATCAAAAAATCTGATAAGCGTAACATGACCTTTATGATTGTTCAAAAGTTGAAACACACAGAGAATTGTCGTTTAAGGGTATATGTATTTAGAAAAAAATCATAATCTGCTCTTTCATAGATGGCACTAATTTAATTATCTTAGAAAAAAAAACACTTTTTGCATGTTATGCTTTAAAATATTAAGATTATGAATACCTCAATAGTTTTATCTGTACAAAATCAATTCATTCAATAAAGGCGCACAAATACATTATTGGATTGAAGCTTAACTTGCAAAAAGTGTTTTTTCCTAAACTTGTAGTTAAATTAGTGCCATCTATGAAAGAGGAGATTACGAATTTTTTTAAGGATACAGGGAAAAATCAAAATGGTGCTGATTGACAGTGAGATGTTCATCAGACGTGACGAAATTTTGAAGCAACCCAACCCTAGTCTTTGGGCCTTCGCTCATAGAAAAAGCTATTTAATCCTAAATCGATGGAAATGAATTCTGACATTCCCAATGGAACACCAATCCACTTGAAATTTAATGCTTGTAATTTTTATCCTTTTCACCGCATTCACGGCACATATTGTATACATAATGGGAGTGCATGGACCGTTTTGGTGGGTCACTCAAAATATTGTGCTTTTTTGTGTCTTCTGTATCTACAGAAAAGAGTAACTTGATTCAATGGATTTGCACACCATTTAATTGATGATTCTCTTACATTACCTAGTTATTTATGCATCAGCGCCCTTGAGGTGGTTTTTCACATAAACAGCGCAGAATAATTTATCCAATTATAATAATAATTATTTAATATCAAGCAAATATGTAGGTACCTGCCTTAAGTTAAGGTGTCATTTCATACTGATTTTACTGGTACCTGCAGTACCTACTGGTTTTTTGGTCCTTAACCTGTTTAGTCGTGACACGTAAATAGATTATAAAATCACAGAAAAATGTATTGTTGCGAAAGGTGATTTAGAGATGGAGAGATTGTCTCAACTCGTTTTGTCACTAATATGAAAACAATACTTATAAAGTTCACTTCAAACATCCCTTCAAATTCATCAACAAGTATAACCATAAGTCGTTTGGAAAGGCCATTCTTCGAAACTACTCGGAGTTCAAAGAGCAGGCATTTCAAGTTCACTTACCCACCCAAACCTTGGCAACTAACGGATCTAATCTGAATGTTCACAATAAATTCATTAATAAAGCAAATATGTATAACATAAAAATAAAATAAAAAAAACAGCCTTTTGATATTGACCTAACGAAAAAAATGAAGTAAGTGGGAATAACAATATTAATCCTTTTTTATTTCCGCAGTCAAGCGAAACAAACGACAACCCAGCAGTTTTGGAACTATCAAACCTCACATTGGAAGATGAGGGCTGGTACGTCTGCATTGCCGGCAACAGCCTGGGGAAAACATTTGCCAAGGCCTATCTCACAGTTCTGGAATGTAAGTTGCATTAGCTATAATATTTTGGTTTATCAAAATTATTTTATAATAATAATACATATTTAAGATAAAAATCAACTCCTCTCTGAACGTTAACTTTGACATCTTCTTCATAAGGTTTCTGGCTTCCAGTTTTAGATGTAGGCCTCTCTCCTAACGTCTCAAGTTGATTTTAACTTATGTGCCGGTTTTGATAGCATAAAATGACACTGCTTTTCTTGCAGTTCATCTTTAATCCAATTTTATTATTATATTGTTCTGTTGTAGACATAATTGTACTTCCTAATTTTAACACATTTGCTACCACAAACTTTTGTTACCATTAAAATTTCACATGGTTGATCCGCCCATGGAAGTGATTTGCACTGAACCGGTTATACAAAAATAATTAATGCTTTGTTTTTTCCAGCTTACCCAGAGCCGACCATTGCCAGGGGACAATCCATGCTGGTGAACATCCTGGCTGGAGTGCTCTGCACCATGTTCTGCATCGCCATGATCATCGTAATCTGCATATTCAAGAAGCTGAAGCGCGAGAAGATGAAGAAGCACCTGGCGATCGAGACCGCGCGTGCTGTGGTGGTGACGCACTGGACCAAGAAGGTGACCGTTGAGAAGCAGAATCTGGAGAATGGACAGACCACAGGAGCTGTGACGGAACCTCTGGTAAACGAGATAGATGTGTTTCTTCTTATTCTATTAATCTAATTTGTCCTTTTATTGTGGTAGGAAACTTTGTGCAAAATATGTGGTAGTCATGCATTCATACTACTTGAATGTCAATGTATATTGAAATCACCTGCCGGAAATCACATGGCGGAATAGCAATACCCGCAGAAGGCTTATCCAAAAGGCTTTGAAATGATGCCTTTTGGGTATCTTAGATTTAACAAATATCTACAGCTGAATTATGTTACTTCAAATACAGCAAAAAAAAAATCCACAATCAAGAAAATAAATCAACCTGAAATTGAGTTCACATTGCCTGAAATTATTGCTTTAGGTGTGTTTAGTGACGGGATATGAATAGTCAGATAGGTTCTTACGCAACCGTCCTCTTCCTCATCTCCTGTCTCTCTCCACTTCCTTAAAAAATACAACATAGTTGGATATGCCACACTCACACCACATCTGGGTAGTTGTAACACTTATTGGTTATCAGAAAAATATAAATAAATTGGCATGTTTCGTCCTGCCGAGCGATTCTATATCTTTTGTGGGATCGTTATTAGATAACGGATGTTATCTCCTGTCAGATTTGTGTGATTTTTAAACACAAATTCCTGCAAGTATGCATGATTATTTATTCATTTAATGTATGTTGTACATAGAAAAAGCAAATAACATCCATAAAAATCACACAAATCTGACAGGAGATCACATCCGTTATTTAATAACAATCCCACAAAAGATATAGAATCGCTCGGCTGGTGATCAAGTATATATATCTAATACGATGGGTGGGGTTAAATTATGTCTCTTAATTGTTTGTTCTTTTTCTCAGCTTTTTTCAATTTTCTGTTAACATCAGATCGTATAATATTATTGTTTACTTACAGTTGATGCCCATAGTGAAGATCGAGAAGCAGAAGTTGTCCCAAGTCCAGAGCACCAACACTGACTCGATGCTGGTGTCGGAGTACGAACTGCCGGTGGACATCGACTGGGAGCTGCCGCGGGAGCTGCTGGGGTTGGGCAAGATCCTGGGCGAAGGGGAGTTCGGCAAGGTGGTGATGGCTGAAGGAAACGGACTTCTGAAGCAGGGACTCAATTCTGTGGTGGCAGTGAAAATGCTGAAAGGTATGTGGTTATTTAATTTAATCTAACCTACCTTTTTTTGACATGAATACCGCATAATTCCTTCAAAATTATTGTCTGAAGTGAGTCGGATTGTAACATCATTAATTGGGGTATGTTGTGAGGCTGAATGTAGCTGGGAGGGAAGGAGATGGGACGATGAAGGAATCTAAAGGAAACTATTATTATTTTAGACTCTTATGCCGAATTTATTGTTGTTTGACTTTTGAGGTATTGATTCACATTAACATCTGCTCTACTGATGGTTCCTGCTTGTATTATTTATAATGGTGGATTGAGAAGAGGAGGAAGAGCATAATGGCTTAACCACTCAGCAACATAAGCAGATACACACGTTAATATGCCGACATCAGTTAAGTACAATAAGCGTGTTTACACGTCAACGTGTATGTTTATACAGAAATCGTCATAACTCCGTTATTGTTCTAGTGACATCCCTAAAACAAAAAGGAGAAGCTCCATAATAAATCAAGCTACCCATCACTATACAAGATGTCCATAGAAATAGATAAAAAAATCTTTTCTGTCAGATACATGATAGACCGCCAAATTGCCTATCCACTGTTCGACATCGTTATTTTATTATTAAATATTCTTGAAATGATAAAAAATTGAGGTGACCAAATTGTTTATTATACATTTATAAGATACAATAAATATTGTCTTTTATATAATCCGTGATTTTAGAACCGTTTTCACATAAAAACATCACGCGAGTTATTTTTTCATTTTTTTTATGTTTGCATTCTAAATTTTTATGTTTACAAATGTTAATATTTATTTGTAACATAACAATTTGAAAGCTTATTTCATATCCTTTCAAAAACAGTTTTTAGTATTCGGCTAAGTTCGGAAATGTTTCATTTATAGAGCTTTAATTGTGAAGCGGAAATAACATAAAGTTTTCGTAAATCTGACATGTCGTTTAAGACGTAAAAAGTGCATATTCGCGATGTATCGGAGTGGTTAATTACCCAAAAAAATCAACCACCACGTAAAACATGACCATTTTGTCATTGTTATTCCTGATGTATTAGATCAGTGGTTTTCAACCTGAGGTACGCGTACCCCTGGGGGTACGCGAAGCCAATTGAGGGTACGCCATAACGTGGCACACGTGTACAAAGATTCACTGGTTAAAATGCCTGAAGTCGTGTTAAACTCTGCATAAAATTGCATTACTTAATTTTATTTGTGTGACTTGATTGTTAAATTCATGTAATAATAATTAGAGTATTCAAAATTACAAATGAAACACGTCTTTCATTAGACGTGTAAAAAAGATAGAAAGAGGGTACGGAGAGCAACAAATTTGTAGTGAGAGCCGGCTCAAAAAGGTTGAGGACCACTGTATTAGATAATTAAATGTTTATAGGTAATTTGATTACCTGGTGTTTGCTGCATTCTTTTTGAAAGTAATACATAACTCTTACTATCAAATAATGCATCTATGTAAGCAAGTAGCTCTGGAAGAATGCAATTTTAGAAGTTATAACATGCATATATGTAGCAGCTTACGGACAAATTATAACAACACTAGCATTTTTAAAACCTGGTTAGATATTAGAACTAAGTATATCATTCTTCAAATAAAATGAAGCAACTAATGTAAACATCTTTCTAAACTAGAAATGAATTGGCACTGAAAACCTTGGTTCCTAATAAAATTATTTTATACTAGTTTTTACCCGCGGCTTTGCTCGCATGGGAAAATACTGGCATAATTATTGGCATAATTGTTATTATTCTTGCTTTTTTGTCTAATAAAAAATAATTATTGGCCGTCCTGTGCCGTTGAAATAGAAAATTTCAAAATTTGAGAATGACATTTCGCAAATAAAAATTCTATTTTAGAAAATTTTAAATTATAGAAATTTATTTTAAGTACCTACTCCCCTAATTTATTCTGATGATTTCGCCTCAAGTAGGAATTAGTATTTTATTCATATTTGAATCCAGAGAAAAACCTAAAGAAATAACAAAATTACAGCCCACGTCAAATAATTACATAGCAACGCTATGCTTTTCGTCCTGACAATAAATTTTTTTAGAGATAGGTAGATAATAACTATGACGCCAACAAAGCACTATTTTTAGGGTGAATTGCCAAATAAAAAATAAAAAAACATTTTTTCCAAGGTAACAATTTGTTTGACGTTTGCAATAACTCGATTTTGTTAGGGACAGAAAGCGTATGAAAAATAGTTGCATAACGCTGAAAGTGAAAGAATTTTTAAGTTCTATTCGGTGTTTATTGCGTGAAAGAATAACACTCATCCATACAAACTTTCGCCTTTATAATATCTATAAGATATTACAATTTATTTTATTATTATTTTCAGAGGGGCACACTGATGCTGAAATGATGGCTCTGGTTTCCGAAATGGAGATGATGAAGATGATTGGGAAACACATCAATATCATCAATCTTCTGGGATGCTGCACCCAAAGTGGACCACTGTTTGTCATTGTAGAATATGCACCACACGGTAACCTCAGGGAGTTTCTCAGGAATCACAGAACAGGCAATGGGTAAGTTATCATTTCTTTATGAATAGGTGTCAATGGCCCTAAATATCATTTTGTAGTCTGCTAATTCGAGCAATATTACAAATGATTTTTCTGAAAATATTCCATACTGTTAGCTAGGTTAAATAGAAGATCAGGCTATGTAAGAGCCCAGTAGGGCATAAAACCAAATAAAAAAGATACCACACTGCAGAATGATTGTTCTAGCACTGCATCGAGCGACAAGAGAAATGTTGCTATTGAATGAGTAGTATTTATTATGTTAGCCCCCCTTCAAGACTTTTATGTATCAACTAGCTGGGTTACCCGGCTTCGCTCAGGACAATAAGATAGTGTTCTGGAATGTTGCACAATGATGTTCCCGATTCCCTATTCCTGAGCATTCCACGACATACTCCGCCACTCCTTCCACAACTTTCTACAGCTCTATGGAACCTTCTAGAACTTTCCGGAAGACTGTTCTAGAAATTTCAAGAGGGCGAAACTTTCAGCCCTTATATCTTTAAAAGCACGCCCTTTAGGTAAAAACGGATACCCTTATTCCCTAGGGGGGATAGAGATCAACCACACCATATAACTCCCTTGATCGAACCGGGACTTGTTTCTGAGTTTTTGCGAGCTGCACGTTTTTTTGGACTTTCTTTTATAATATATGCCATATTAAAATAAAAAAAATGTTACTCCTTACATGTCCTTTCCCGTGCGTTCCCCTCCAGCGTTCCACTTCCACCTTCCCCACCACCGCTCTCCCGCTCCCCCGTCCCGCCAACCCCCCTGGCACTGCATTTCTTGACTCCTCTCCCGCTCGGCCCGTAGCCGAAACTTTTTTCTAATACTAACAATTTAAAACTCGTGATATCTTTCTAATTAAATATCCGAATTGAAAAATTCAAAAAGTTAAATAAAGGTATTGAAGCTGTCTTGAATACGAAGTAATTTATTTTGATAAGGATTTTTTTTATTTTTTTTATTTTTTTTATTTTTATTCTTCATTTTAAACACCCGCTAAACCGCCAAAGCAGTTTGTCAGCAGGTCAATTTAACAATATTAATATAACACAAAAGAAAAATTATAACAAGATACCACAATATAGAAAATAGAAACAGAAGAATAACTTTTAAGTAATTACAATATAAAAGCATAAAATACAAATACAGTCAGATATAATACAGGCAAATTACTCATAGTTATATTATACAAAAGATTAAAACAAAATTCAATATAAAAAGTCTTGATCTATTAGCCATTTTTTCAGTTTTTTTTTTATTAGATTAAAACCAAGATACAAATAAAGAGCCTTTATAAGCAGCGACATTTAAATTAAATTTTTAAAATAAAAGAATACTTATTGTGGCATAACCATAATAGTTAGACATATGCTGTCGCGGCCTTTTTTGTAAATAATGATGTGTTCTATAAAGTCGTAGTACATTATTTTATTCTATCATCAATAGTTTTCGCAGCGCACGCGATTTAAAGAATATTTTAGGTAGTTTTTTTACACCCTGGGTTACATTATTGAAATTTTAGTAAGGATGTCTATTTTTTTTAAAAATATAATATAGCCTATGTCACCCAGGGATAGTGTAGCTTCCCAACAGCGAAAGAATTTTTCAAATCGGTTCAGTAGTTTCGGAGCCTATTCGATGCAAACAAACAAACAAACAAACAAATATTACCTCTTTATATAGTGTATATAAGTAGATAAGTAGATAAGTAGAAGTAGATAGTAGATTATAAATAGTGTAGTAGATGTTGCTTCAGATTCTGTGATCTTTTTAATTTGAGGCATTTGCGTTGAACAAAATTATTGTAAAACATTGATTTTATTGCAGTCTTTAAAACAGTAATTTTATTCTAGATACGAACCAGCTATGGGAATGGATGACAGTCACTACAAAGAAAAGAGAGCCCTTACCCAGAAAGACTTGGTCTCTTTCTCTTATCAAGTTGCTCGCGGAATGGAATATTTGGCTTCGAGAAGGGTAAATCTTTTCACTCATTACATACATCTCTTTCTAATCTCATTCTTTTGTATTTGCTTAATCATGTAAAAGTTTTTAGATACATAATTACCTACCCACACAAAACAATTTTTTGTAGCTAACCTTAATGGGTTTGATATATTATGCTTACTAATGAAAAATTGTTTCTTCTTTTCTATAGTGCATCCACCGTGATTTGGCCGCCCGAAATGTACTGGTATCCGATGATTATGTGCTGAAGATTGCCGACTTTGGCCTGGCCAAGGATGTCCAGTCCAACGATTACTACAGGAAGAAAACAGAGGGACGATTGCCCGTCAGATGGATGGCCCCCGAGTCACTCTATCATAAAGTATTCACCACACAAACCGACGTGTAAGTGAAATTTATTTATTTATTTATGTATCTATTTATGAACACTCATTTTGGGAGCTTTCATATATGAATATAGTTGACCCGCAATAATCCGGCCCCTTTTGTGATTCAGCATCCCCTACAATCCGACATGCTTATAACTGTTTATGTATAGTACAAATAGATGTGATATTACCATTTTTATAAGTACATATGTAATTTGTCGGATTACAAGGTACTCCGTTTCAAAAAAGTTTCATACAACAAGGGAATGGTGGCAGTACTCTGTAGTATTCTGACAAATTCAATCATCCGCCTTGCAAAACGTTTATCGGATTAGGTACCGCAGGTCTACTGCAGTAGAAATTATATTGTATTTATTATACGTAACTGAACTTCAGCTTCAGTAACAATCTTTTGTATTTGTTTAGAGATAAATTAAAGATGTCCACTGACTCGTTACAATTATGTACTTCCTTTTAACATGGATTACTGTAACAAGAATCTGTCTGATAAAAGCTCTAATTTTCTTGTACATATCTGTGTGCGAAAAAGCTCGCTGTTTGAGATTTTTCCCTGCATCAGCACTCAGCACCCGTATTTTCTGCTTCATGGTTGTATTGTTAATTATCTGTGTTTTAATACTAATAACGGCATTTCTTTCAGATGGTCGTTTGGAGTACTGCTGTGGGAGATCATGACATTGGGAGGAACTCCATACCCCACGGTTCCCGGACAATATATGTACCAACATCTGAGCGCAGGACATCGGATGGAGAAACCTCCTTGCTGCTCCTTAGAAATGTAAATATATTGGATATTTTCAGATGTTGTCCTGGTCCTGGTGATGAATGTTCGTAACATATTATCATTGAGTACCAATTGAATACCAGCCGAGCGATTCTCTATGTTTTGTGAGATCGAGATAGATCTCGGGCGAGATCTCCTGTCAGATTTGTGTGATTTACTACTAAACTTAGGCTGTTATTTTTTTTTTTAAATTTTTTTTTTAATTATTTTTATTTCTTGCTAGAGCAATCCCGTGGATAGCGTAGGGAGTGTGGCGAACCCATCGCTCAGGGAGTGGAAACACACACCTGCAATAGCCATCATAAGCCAAGATGTGAGCTACCGTGCTCAGGCTGAATGTCCTGGGGAACAGTGTCACGAACGGTGGCTCTGAGAAACAAGGTCGCATCTCGGAGTATTTAGACCTTACACCAGCACTCGGGGCTCTGCTGGAGTGGACTTTCTATTTCCCTGGTAACTCGTGGGACAAAAAATTGGACCATTCGAAAACTAGGGGCCTTTTGAGAACCTAGGAGTGCTGAGGCCACCTCCGTGGACTTCCTTCCTGGGGCATGTAGGTGGAACCAAGAGGAGAAGCCGTGGAGATGAGAGCTGAGGCTACCTCCAAGAACTCTTCCCTTGTGGGGCCATCAGAGAACCAAGGGGAAGGGCACTCTTCCAGCTTGGGACCTTCGAGGAACCAAGGAGGAGTGAGGTGGAGAGATGATGTCCTCTTCCCATGTGGGGCCTTTAGGGAACCATGAAGGAGTGAGGAGGAGAAATGAGACCATCTCTGTGAACTCATCCCTTTTGGGGCCTTTGTGGAACCAAGGAGGAGTTAAGAGGAGGGATGAAGTCCTCTTCCCTTTTGGGGTCTTTGTGGAATGAAGAGGATAGATGAAGTCCTCTTCCCTCCCGGGGCCCTCGGAGAACCAAGGTGGGTGGACTCTTCCCTTGTGGGGCCTTTAGGGAACCAAGGGGAGGTGGACTCTCCATCGTGGAGCCTTTGGGGAACTAAGGAGTGGAGAGGAGAGATGAAGCCCTCTTCCCTCGTGGGGCCTTCAGGGAACCAAGGAGGAGTGAAGAGGGGAAATGAGACCTGGGAAGACACATTGTGGAACCAGAAGATATAGCTTCATTTCCAACAACTCTGGTGAACTTTATTAAAGGGACTGGGTTGTTGTTAAAGGATTGAGGTTAAATGGGACATAGCACAATGGGCCTATGGCCTAAGTGCTCACGGGAACTAATTGTAAACCGTCTCCGCCAAGAATAAAAAGAAAATAATAAAAAATAAATAAAATCCCGATGAGTTACAGAACTCATTTTAGGACAGGAGGAACATACAATTCATGGGTGGGAGGAAATAGTTACAGTTTTTCATAGAAATTTAGATATGTATTATATAAGTTTCACATACAATATATGTAGACGAAAAATAAAAGACCGGTTGAGTAGAACAAACAACAATAGAAAACAATTAAAGAAAAAAAAGGAACAAGGTTATACAAATATAGATGATTACTACATAAATCTATCTCGATCGAGAAACAGAAAAAGCTCTGCGATGCACTGAATAAACTGATTCTGTCAAACTTTGCTAACCCATGATCCCTTTGTGTATTAAAGTGGTGCCACATGTGCAGATAAAAGATAAAAGATTATCGCTCTCCATAAAATCCCATCAGACCTGTCACACCTAAACGGTTTATGCGCAGATCAACCATAGACAATACAGATCTTACGACGTAACCGCTCCTGTGGCAATATACGAAAAGTTATGCAACCCCCTCTCCGCAGTAAGCAGGAGAGGGGTTCATTTTAATTACGGAGCTGCCTAAACGGGCAGACGACAGCTGTCAAGTTAATAAATTCAGAACAAAAAAATGGAATTTAGTGGCAGCTCTGTAATTCAACTGACCCCCTCTGCTACCATAGGAAGAAATATTTGATAGCGTCGTGTGACAGTACAACACATAAGAGCATGCGGTTCAACAGATATCTGCTTGTGCTTTTATCTGCGCGTGTGGCACATACATTATCTCCAATACATTCAATTAATAAATAATTTCTTTATTCCAGATACATGCTGATGAGAGACTGCTGGTCCTTCCAACCATCAGACCGGCCATCCTTCAGTGAGCTGGTTCAGGATCTTGACCGGATCCTGACCATCACGGCCAACCAGGAGTACCTGGACCTTGGTCTCCCGCAGCTCGACACTCCACCATCAAGTTACGACGGGTCACAAGATGAGAGTGATTGTGATCTTCCCTTCCTTAGTTAATAATAATATTACCAACATAAGAACAATCTAATCCACGTAAAAAAAAATTAAATGTTCTAATCCCTGTAAAAAAGTAATAAAGAACATATATAATAAAACTAATCCGTGAAAAAAATAAGTATAAAACATTCTCAAAAGTGTAAAAAATGGAACATTATTCAAAATTCGTAAACTAGGAGTGTTCTTCTCATTTATTGAATTCAAATGAAAATGTTCTTCTGAGTTCAAAAATAAGTGAGGATATTCTTCCAAATTTGAATTAAAACTAAGGACATTCTTCACAAAGAAACCAAGAGAAAGATGTTCTTTACATTTATTTAATTCATACGTACAAACCTTGTTGAGTGTGGTAGTAAAAGTGCCAAAAAGTAAGCATTAGAAAAAAACAATGAATTCGGTCTTGGTGCCATAATTTGAGTACCAAAAATTAATATATTTTAAGTGTATCCGTTCTCATCTCACATGAAGTTATATTTTTATAAGTGTGGTCGTGTATACATAATATGACAATTTTTAATACAATGAAAGTTCAGTGACAATATTGCATGTATTGAACACGTATTAACAAAAAAAGTGAACATTTCCAAAGAAAACTATGGTAAAATAAAACAATTTGTGTGAGAAAAGAAAAATTAAATTTGTTCTAGTCAGTTACGCAATCACTGGATTTTTTTAATTGCATTTTTATATTGTTCATAATCATACCAAAATATTATAAAATTTTAACCAGAGGATCCACTTTGCGAAAATCATAATTGAAATATTTTTACAATAGTACGGATATGAGAATACCAAAGATGGGTTTTAGAAAATAATATTTCAAAAAAAATCTATGTCAATAATTATTTCTTTATGGGGGGGTATTGCTTGAAATGGAAAATAAATTTTACATATTGTTTGGTAATCACTCAAGAATCCATAAACATGAAAATAAAAAAGGAAATAATTAGTTTTCTGCATAGCACTTGATAAATATATATAATGAATTTATTGCGTTACCCCAACTATGTATTACAAACTTAATTCTCAGTTTTGGGAACGATAATGACAATAAGCAACACAGTTTAATTTCAAGCAACGCTTACATACTTGTAGTTAACCCCTTTTTACCAAAGGAATTTTCCCTTGCATTTTTAGAAGATGTTATTATTACATGAGTGTCACTTATTGGAAACTTAGTTTTGTCCATTGACAAAAAAAAAGTCAGCTGCTTTTAAGTTAGGGGCCATCCATAAATTACATCATACCTTAGGGGGGGAGGGGAGTAGAGAAGTGTGACATTGTGCAACAAGGGGTATGGGGGGGTCATCAGTTCTGACGTCACATGTAAAAAAATTTGAATTAGTGTTTTGATTATTTTTAGATGTAAAATGGCAAAATATGTGACCTCACACTAGGGGGAGGGCGTCTCACAAATGTGACGATGTGTGACAGGGACGGGGTAATTTATGGATTAATGTTAGTCGTATTTCGATAAAAAAGAGATTTTTACTGTTTTCTCTGTAAGACCTGTTTTATTCAAATTTTCAGGGAATCAAAAAGAAAAATCAAATATTACCATGTTATAATGATGTTTAGGAATAAATGTATTAATTTTACCATACGTCTGTGTCATAAATTAATGTAATATTTGTGTTCTAGTGTATAAAGATAATATTTAGTGTTTTTCCATGACAAATTTATAATTAATACCGAACGTATTGATAAATATTGTTTGGTCTACCTGTTAGCATTGGTTTCTGAAAGAGATATACATATCTACATAATATAAATAATGTATCTAAAATATGAAAGAGGTATACTTTAAACAATTCTTATCCTTGCTAGTAAGCTTGTTCGTACAAATATTTTCCAAAGAAGGTATTTACATAGTTCATAGCATTCAAAAGTGTGGTTTATATCAAGACCAAGTAAGTAAATACACAAAAGAAATTACTCTTGCAAACATGTTATTAGTGCATAATAATTTTACACCAAAATCAAAATTCAATAAATGTCATTAATTTACTCTTACTATCCTGATCAACATATGATCTTGTAAAACTGTACTACATATGCACCATATTGTAAATATGCATTATTTATTAGGAACTTTCACCTTTTTAGCAGAAGTCATATGTTACTACTATATGAAAATACTCAAAGACAAATATATTTTACTAGTCAATTTGATTATAAATAAAGTTATCTAATAATTTGACGATATATTTGTTATGGAGTGTCTAAAATATTTTTTTTACATTTACTATCATTGGAGTTTAATTTTTCAGAGTCACCCATTAGCTAAGTAGGTTCTCTTGTAATTAAAATAATTATTTATGGCTACTGTTTAAAATTTAAAATATGAATAAATGTAAATATTTTTGTATTACTATATGGATAAGCTATTTATGAAGTGTAAAAATAAATAAAAATATTTACAAATAACTGACAAAAAAATGACATAAAAATAATGAAATTATGAAAAAATTACATCAAAATTGTATATGAAGGTTTTTGTGGAATGTAATTAAAACATAAAATACCAATTAATTTGCAACAATTAAAATTGATTTTAATAAATTTACTAAGAAGCAAGAATTTCAATTGAATGAAGGTATGTAATTATATTAATTTTTATATATTGTATAAACATTAATGGTGTTGAAAATTACCACATAAAAATGTAAAGCAATGTCAATATGATATTTTTATATGTATAGACTTGAATAAATAAATAAAAATCCTAAAAGCTTTTTTTTGTTTATATGTAAGGAGGTTTTGAAGATACATCATGTTAAACGTACATTAACCAAAAATACAGTAATTTCGGGCACAGTTATAAATAGGTACACACCGTATTAGATATAACATATAACATTACCATAACTACATAGGTACGTCAAAATGTAATGATTGCCCTTCGCTATAAATTGTAACAAAAATTCGTTATGTAACTACTAAAATCTTAGTAAGTAGGTACCTAAAAATCGATGAGGCTCGCTACCCATCACATCGCCAACCCTTTGGTAGCGCAAAGAGGAGGACGAAACCTGAACAATGTCGAATTGGTACGTGGAATATCAGAGGAGGGATGGAAAGAAAGATGAATGAATTATGCGATACAATGGATAGTAAATGATTGGACATACTTTGTGTGACAGAGAGTATGAAAAAAGAGAGCGGTACAATGCAGCATAACGATAGGCTCGTCATCTGGTCTGGGAGACCAGATACGGAGAGGGCTTGTCAGGGTGTTGCAGCGCTACTGTCTCCCAGAATGGTGGAATGTATGTTGCAATATGAATGTGTAAGTCCGAGAATAATGTGGATCCGATTCAAAATTGGTTTGATAAGGGTGTTTCTGGTTATTTGCTATGCTCCTGTTAATTCTGAAAGCGACGAAGTGAAAGATGATTTTTGGACTGGTGTGAACGACGTAATGAGATTAAAAAATTTGAATGAAAGGATTATAATGGCGGGCGATTTGAATGGGTGGGTGGGAATCGGACGTGACGGATTTGATTCAGCCTTAGGTAAGTTTGGGGATAAAAGAACGAATGACAATGGGAACAGAATACTTGAAGTATGTTTAGAGTGGAACCTGTTTGTATCGAATACTTTTTTCGATCATAAAGGTGTCCTCCAATATACGTGGGAAAGTGGAAATGAAAGATCAATAATTGACTTTGTGGTAAATGACTCTAGGTTGAGAGCCGTTACCGAGGACACAAGAGTTTTCAGAGGGGCGGAGGTTGAAACTGACCACTTTCTGGTGGTGTCGAGAGTAAACCTCTTTCGCGGCTGGCGCTCTAAAGTGAAAACGATATCGACTCCAACAAGAGTCAAAGTAGAAAAATTGCAAAACGCAAATGTCAGAAGTGAGTATGAGAATTGTGCAGAGATGAGATTGAATGAGAAGGAAATGGACGGTCGAAGCATTGATGAAACATGGAACCACATTAAGGTGAGTCTTTGTGAATCTGCCAAAGATGTATGTGGAATAAGTACGCAAGGTAGGAAGAAAGGTGACGCATGGTGGGATGACGAGATCAAAGCATTGGTTTCAGAGAAGAAGAAAGTATGGTTATGTCTGATAGCGGCTGGCACCGTTTCTAGCGAAGAGAGAGATAGAGCGAAAGAAGTATACAAGGGATGCAAGAAAAGATTAAGTGTTAGAGTGAAAGAACGAAAGAAACGTCTGGAAGAAGAAGAGGGAATAAAAATGACAAAACACTTCCAAGAAAACATTAAACTGTTTTGGAAGGAGGTCAAAAAGTCCCGAAGTGGTTCAGAGAACGGAAGTGTGAAAGTGATAAAATTGAAAGATGGAAGAATGTTGACGAATGAGGAAGAAATAAAAGAGAGATGGATGAAATATTTTGAGGAAGTCTTCGAAAGCAATCCGGGTGACAGTGAGGCCAGCGGTGAATCGGGTATGAACGATGACGGAGTGAATGTTACTAAAATCAGCGTGGATGAAATTAAAAAATTGATAAAATGCATAAAGAATGGTAAGGCTGTTGGTTTCGACAATATTGCTGCCGAATACTTTAAAGGAGATAGCCATATTATTCTCACATGGTTGTGCAAACTTTTTAACCAGTGTCTAGAGGAGGGTTACACGCCATTAGATTGGAGAAGGGCTGTAATCATGCCGTTATACAAAGGTAAAGGGTCGCGTATGGAATGTGGGAATCATAGGGCTATTAGCCTGCTAAGTTCAGTCGGTAAGCTGTACGGAAGAATATTGATTGAAAGGGTAAGAATGGAAACAAAGGATAAAATATGGGATATGCAAGGTGCCTTTATGAGTGGAAGGGGATGCATGGACCAGATTTTCTCCTTGCGTATGCTCACTGAGAAGTTTCTGGCGAAAAACCAGAAAATTTTCTGCGCCTTTGTAGATCTACAAAAAGCATACGACCGAGTCGATAGGAAAAAGCTTTGGAAGGTGTTGTCCAAGTATGGAGTGAATACAAATCTCATACAAGCAATTGCGTCTCTGTACGAGGGAAGCGTTGCATGTGTTAGAGTGAACGGTGGTTTTACGGGGTGGTTTGACATCACAAAAGGTGTTAAGCAAGGCTGTGTAATGTCACCATGGTTATTCAATCTGTACATGGATAATTGTATGCAAGAATTGAAAGAAGTGGGATTGGGCGCGAAATTGAGTAATCTGAAAGTATGTTGCCTGTTGTATGCTGATGATGCGGTGCTTATTTCTAACACTATGGAAGATCTACAGTCTCTCGTATCTAGGATGAACGAAGTATGTATGAAGAATGAGTTAATGATGAATGTAAGTAAGTCTAAAGTCATGGTGTTTGAAAGAGAGAGTACGAAAACAGTATGCAATATAGTTGTGAATGATGAATACTTGGAGCAGGTGGATGAGTTTGTGTATCTGGGTAGTATGTTTACGAGAGATGGGAAGGCTGATAGGGATATTGAAAGAAGGGTGAATGCTGGTAACTCCATTAATGGAGGACTGAATTCCGTTGGCGCTAATAAAAAACTGTCAAAAGAAGCGAAGCTAGCAGTCCACAATGGAGTCCTGGTACCTACCCTGATGTATGGCAGTGAGGCATGGAACTGGCAGAGGAATGATGAAAGTAAACTGAATGCTGTTGAAATGAGATCCCTGAGGCGTATGTGTGGTAAAACAATGTAAGATCGTGTGAGAAATGTGGATATCCGCAAAGAATGTAAGGCTGATGTATGCATAATGAGTAAGATTAAGAAAGGGACCCTCAGATGGTTTGGGCATGTAGAGCGAATGAACGAAGAAAGCAGTGTAAGAAGAATATACGACGCAAATGTGAATGGTAGAAGAAGTCGTGGACGTCCGAGGAAGACATGGCACGATCAAGTGAATCAGATACTTGAGTCGGGTTATGTCAAAAGTCAGAATAATAGAAGAGAATGTATGAGACGATGTATGAATGTGAGTGAGGCAAAGAGTGTGTGCCAAGACCGAGTTGTTTGGCGGTCCGTCCTCTCTGCCTACCCCTGCGGGGAAACGGCGTAATGGTTAGTTAGTAATGGGGAAACGGCGCGATGGTTAGTTAGTTAGTTTAGGTACCTAAAAATAAAAACTACAAGTGAAAACAATGTTTTTTTTCCCTTAGGAAATATATGTTTTTTTCCGATCACCAAAAGAACACTTTTTCCGGGACAAATCACTAAAAATAAACAGTGATAGAATCATTGAAAATTTAAAAATTATTGCTTTGATCGGCTTTGTATTCTTGTGATTTTGTAATTAGAACCTTTAAATTATCTACTTGTCTTATTTTATATTAAGCTTCATCTAAACAAGCTCCCTCTAAATAACTCCTAAATATCTTAAATCCACATAAAAAAATATTTCTTTGATATGGTAGTGATGAACAACACCCATGAAGAATGAGAGCGAAATGAATATAAAAATATATATAATAATAATAATAATATAATAACGTTTATTTCAGCCGAACAGAGCGGTGGGTGCAATACTCTGTCAGCCATAAAAAAGTATACATTAAATAAAACGGATTTACCAGATAAAAAATCAAATAACATAAAAAAGATTAAAAAAATATATATATATACATCTACATATTTAGTACGTAATCGTATATCTACTACGGGGGCTTCAGATGTATTCTCCATGTTTGGTGAAGAGGCGCGCCCTGCCACTGGGCCACGGCCTGGACGAGAGTGTTCTCCGATCTTTGGTAGCGCTGACTCACCCCGGCTATTCTGTGGCGCATCAAGGCGGCGAACCCATGTACCCTTCCTTCTGCGAACATCTGCGAGGCACTGCATCGCCAAGGTAGGCCGAATAGCGCCCTATATGCGTTGTTGTATTGTACTCGAAGTGAGTTCATGACGCCTTGTGAGTATCTTGTCCAAAGTTCGCTGGTGTAAAAGCTCATGCAGTAGCTCTGGAATATTTGCTTCTTCACAGGAGAACTGCACCTGTTGAATCTCCTGGCGAGCATGTTGGCTCGAACGCTGAGTACTCTTCTTTGGCGTTCTATGTCATTTTTATCATTTAGGTCATCAGTGACGACATGCCCCAAATATTTTATTTCCCTGCAGATTTTGACAGTGTCTCCGCCGAGGAGAATAGGTGGAATGACAGTAGGACCAGTATTTGCTTTAAACACCAGCAATGATGATTTTTTGGCATTGTACATCAAACCATGACTATCGACGTATGCTTGGCATATGGCAAGAAGTTTTCTCATTGCCCTTACTGATGGGGCTAGTATGACCATGTCATCTGCATAACTTATGTTATTCATACATACTCCGGCAACGTGGCATCCGATTCTTGTTTTGTTCAGTATTTTACTAAGTTCGTCCATATATACATTGAACAGCACTGGGGACATTGAGCCTCCTTGCCTAACGCCGCACTTTAATTTTGCTGCTTCTGACAGGCTGTCATTCCATCTGACGAAGTTTTCCTGTTGCTTGTACCATATACTCAATATATTTACAATTTGTGGTGGTAATTGTCGGTCCGTCAGTTTTTTCCATAATTTATCATGACAAACCATGTCAAAAGCTTTGCTTAGGTCTAGGAAGCATGCATATACCGATGTTTTTCTGGCTTTGTAATATTCTATTGATAGTTTCATGCTATATATGGCTGTATCAGTAGAGCACCCAGCTTTGAAGCCCATTTGGGAATCCTCTGTAATGAGCTTGTCTTCCGTTAAATTTAAAATCACCTTTTCAAATATTCTTGCTATTATGGTGGCAAGAGATATGGGCCTGTAATTAACGGAGGATGTCAGGTTTAGTTGGCGACTTTTTGGGATCGGTACTATAATGGTTTTGGTCAGTTCTTTCGGAATGTGTCCAAGCCCAACCATGGCAGTGAAGAGAGAGGCGAGCAGTGTTGTCAAATATCCCCCCGCATGCTTCACATGTTCTATGACAAGTCCATCGTGACCAGCAGATTTACCTCCTGCCATGTTGCGTATTGCTCGCTGAATCATCTCAGGAGAGATGACAATGGACGGCTGTTGTTTTGATTGATGCAATGGTGTATAAAACTCTTCATCCATTGTTTGTGGTTGAACTGGTGCGGAGCAAAAAGTATTCCTGAAAACTTCAGCTATAGCTTTATTTTCAGATTTTCCATCAATATTGGTCGGTGCGGTATGTTTTGCTTTCAATATAGCATTAGTTTTGTTCCAAAAAGATGAAAAGTTTTTGCATTGTAGGCTATTTGCTATTTTATCCATTTTGTTCTGCTCGAAGTTTCTTTGGCATTTTTTATATTCTTTCTTAAATAACGATCTACTTTGCTTTCGAGCTTCCATAATGGGACCATCAGTGGGTCGTCCGTTCTGCAGCCATTTTATGTGCGCATTTCTTGATCTTTCATAATGTAAGGCAACTTTCTCATTCCAACCAGCCACAGTCTTCCATCTTCGTCCAGTCGTAGGCCTTCTCTCTATATTAAACGCAGATATTGCTGAGGTACGTAATACTTGTACAATGTTTTTATATAGATCATCGATTTGTTTTTCATTTATCATCGTGCTGTCAATTGCAATGTCGGTTCCACGAATTATCTCAAGTTGACCTATTGATAATTGGACGTATCTGGAGTAGGACTGCACTTGTTTTTGACTTTTGGGTCGCCATCTGCATGGATCTCCTACTATTGAAGAACTTGTAGTATATGTAGGTAGCCCTGTAGTTCGTAAAGTGGTGTGCATTGGTTTGTGATCAGACCAGTCGGACTGGTAGTCAATATACATGTCTTCAATTATATTATGTACCGCCTGAGTTACGAGACAATGGTCGAGCCACTTAGTTGTATTATGAGCATCGCTTACATATGTGTACGAGTCAGGCGGGAGAATGTCAACATCCGCAATGTGGAGGTTATATTCTGAACAGAACGATTTTAGCTCACGTCCGAAGGGCGAATTCATATCAGCATTGAAGTCTCCCAAAAGTATACAATTTGGGTTGTCCCTTTCCTCGATTATCGTGTGCAATTTCGAGAGACAGGATAAATATTCTGGTAGATTATCAGTGTTTTCCACCGGCATGTATACGCACATGACAAGTAATGTTCCAGTGTCGAGTGTGATATCAATCGCTATGATTCTGGGAGTTTCACAGTCGATCGTCACTGCCTTGAATGATTTCCTCCATAGTATGGCTAGCCCGCCGTATGGTCTTCCTCGCAGTGGGCCATTTGAAATATCTACCGCCGAACTACCATAGCTCATGAATTCAGGGTGAATTTCGCTGAGAAAATCTAAATCGGTCGGTATAAGCCATGTCTCTTGTAATAGAATAATATCGTTTGTAGTACAGAGATCGAAAATAAATTTTTCCACTCTTTTTACAGATCGGCAATTGATCGAAGTGATGTTGAGCTTATTCATTTTGTTTAGTTTCTTTCGTAACTCGCTCAGCGGCTTCTCTGTATCTTCTGAAAACGATGCCTCGCGGCCAGAAGTCTTGGTTCATTACAGTTTTAATGTCACTTTGCTGAATCATTATTTTAAATGTCTTAAATGGGGTTTCTTTATAAGGTTTAAGGATTTCAATTTTACTAGTATTTAAACCTTTATTATCGCAAAAAGACTTAACATCTTCTGTGCTCGTTTCAAGTGCGAAACGAGATACATATAGCCCTATCGAAAGGTTTGCTATTTTTAAGTTTCCTGCATTGGATCCTGTGCCCCGATTATTTAAAAGTCTCTTTTTGCGATGTTTATTCACAACCACTGTAAAATCCTGCGCATTTCGTTCATTTGTATCGTCGCTATTGTTATTGTTTACATTTAGCGGTGGCATTCGGGCGCGTTCGGCGTTTTCCGTTCTACTTCGGGCCTGTTCAGCTGAATCTCGAGCCGTCGTACAGCCCGGATCGCTAGATGTCGGTAATGGTCGTCCGTGAGGCGTAATGCGCCATGGCTGGTGCTGTGTATTTGTTTGCTTATTTCCCTGACTAGCATTCGTCTTCGGTGTTGGATTTTTATTATTTAAACGGAACCCTTCTTGTGTGATTTGACTGACAGTTCCTTTTAATTCACAGAGCTCCTGTTTTAAGGCGTTTGTCTCGCATATTGTCGCCTTTCCGGCTATTTCGGCTTTTAGCAATGTCAAATCTTTAAGAAACCTTGTGACGTCGATGTGGTCGAATGTAACTGGTGGCAACTTGTTGAGATCTCGGGCCACAAACGTCGGTAGTTGGTCTGGATCTGTTTCTTTGACGATCTTTATTATGTCTTGCAATGTTTTTGTTATTTTACCATCGCCTTTTCTCGTGACGCGACGGCCAGGGACGGCTTCTAACAGAAGGCATTTGGCACTTTCAATTTCGTCCTCTTGAAAGCTTGTGGAGCATATTCTGAAGAAAAAAACTAATGCCACTTAATTATCCTACAAATATCCTTAGTTTTCCAAAATATTCTTTCTTTTATTTAAATGTATACATATATACTTAGTTTTCCATAATATCCTTTATTTTCTTTAAATATATACTATTATATACTATTACAACACACATATATTTATGTAAATGAATTATTTAAGTACTAAGTAATAACCACATTTATGTACACTCCTTTTCCATACACAAGCAAATGCTTTAAATGGAAAAGTAGTAAAAAACCTAATATGTAAAATTATCATTTAACAACATGTAAAACATATTAATGAAAATAAAAAATAATTAAAAAAAAAAAAAAAATATTTGTACAATGCTCACTTCGTCTAGAACATCCACTTTATTTTGTATGAATGTTAGCAACTCATTAATTACGACGCGACACTCGCATTTTGTTGACATTTTAATAGAGCGGTTGTAACAGTGTTGCCAACCCGTTTTTTGAAAAAGACGTAGATCGGACTAGAAAATTACGTAGAATCGTATAATTTGGATTATGAAAAGTTAGTAGATCTACGTATTTTTTTTCTGAGTGAAATATAGAAGTTAGGGTAGGTAAACGTAATGAGTTATTTGTTGTAGTAATTAAGTTGAAATGTATCTATTATTTTTAATGCATTTTTTGCAAATTTTAATTTTTTTATCATAGGTTCTCAACCTTGCCTCTCACTCTTGGTTTTCAATTTTGCCCACCACCCACTTTGAGTTTTTTTTTTAGAGACCCCCCATTCTTATGGGGGGGGGGGGGGGGTTAATGGATTCAATTTTCTTCCACTTCCTCAACTACCGAAACATGTGAATTTTTGCACACGTGATTAAAATGATTAAAATACATAAAATAACAAAAATTAACCAATATTAAAGTTTATTTTGCTTTATTAGTACGTGATGGGCGTGTTTTTTTTGTCTTTTTAGACCATATTTTTTACCTGCCCTTGCCATCACTGTGCCACCTCAACGCCCCCTCTTTGGGTATTCTACTGCCCCCTGAAAGTCTCAAACGTCCACAAGGGGGCGTTATTGCCCACGTTGAGAAACTAAGGTTCAAATGAAACGAAATATAGTTTTTGGTTATTATGCAAATGTGGGGTAGTAGGCAATATTTAGGGGAAAAAACGTGAATATGGAGTAAACAGTTAAGGTCAAATACTAGCAATAAATAACTTAGCGATGCCTTTCTCTGAAATTGTGTATTTTACCGGGAAGTAGAAGATTACAACTCCAATAAAAAAAAAATAATGGTAATAGTTCGAAATTTTCCTAGATTTGTGCTGATTTCTCTTTTGCCTAAAAAATATTTTTCTCCCCTAAATCTAGGGAAATTTCCCTAGGCATCCCAACCCCGGCACGGACTCTAGTATGAAAGGAAACGTTGGTTGGAGTCCGCGCCACATACTTTGCCCCGCAGACGGGGGCGCCACCGTAAAGTAACGGAATATATGCTTCTTCAGCCTAATGAGTTAAGTTATTTTGCAAATTTGTACAATTTGACAAAAAATACGTAGATCCTGGACTGAAGTTAGTAGATGTTCAGGAAGGACCTAAAATACGTAGATCTACGTAAAAAGACGTAGAGTTGGCAACGCTGGGTTGTAAACACGACCGGTAGCGGTAGCGGTACCATAGACATATATAATAATAACGAAATGATTGCAAACACAATGCATAATAATATTATGTATTTAACAGAGACACATTGAGGAGGAAATCTTAACAAATTGCCACATCACACAAAAATATTGCGAACAGAAATTACTTCCCTTAGACACTCACAAATCCGCTGGTCCAGACAACATTCCACCAATATATTCCTTTAAAATGTTCCAACACATTATCAAAACCACTTACGTTAATATTCAACCGTCTCTTGTCTCTTGGATATTTTCCAAACCGTTGGAAATCGAGCACGATCACACCTATTTTCAAAAAGCAGACGACACTAAGTTATATAGCCAATAATTATCGCCGCGTTTGTGTATATTCTAAGCTTGGTCCTTTATAAAATCTGTCTGAAATTTCAATAAAATATTGATCAAAAACAACACGGTTTCATTAGAAGCAGATCAACCGCAACTAATTTTGCAATATTTCAAAACTTCATATTACAATCTTTTGCAAAAAATAAACAAGTCGTCTGCATAAATACAGACTTTTCAAAGGCATTCGTGTACCACTAATCCAGGAATCCAGAATCCAGGATCCCTAGGAATAAGAGATAACGCAGGTTTACTAGCTATTTAACAAAGCATAAGCTATTTGTTAAAATAAAATATTTGTTATCGAAAGCTTTCCTGGCGACTAATGGCCTACCGCAAAGTAATCAAATGGCCCGGTTTTGTTCATAATTTTTGTCAATGATATATCGGTGTCGAGGTATTGCTCTTTGCTGATGACACGAAAAATAACCGATGTAAATCGTTTTCAAATACCTACTACAGTCCAATATTTGTAAGGTTAAAGATTGGTGCACACAAATTCACCCATTTTGAAATGCAGTATTTCTAAATGTAAATAATCTTTACTTTTATCAGAAATAAATAGAAAGAGTCACGGAAAAGAGAGATCTTTTGGAATAATTTTGGATGAAAAACTAAGTTTCCCCAATCATTTCCACCAAATTGTAAATAATGATATAAAAACACTAGGCGTATTAAGAACAATTAAAAACTTATATTCTAATAAGAATATTGTTATAAGTATCTCTAGTAAGAGGCCTAATTGAATACTACTTATTAGTTTGGTCTCCCTCTTACAAAATTCACATTAATAACATTGAGCGAACACAAAATATTTGAAATATAATATTCCACTAGAATACAATAATTAGTATTCTTATTAAATACTCTAAAAATACGTACATTAGAAGACAGACATAAAACAAATGATTTAACTTTTGATTAAAAACACTAATCTCTAAATTCGATCGTTGCAAACTCCTGCAACTCACAAACCTACGCACACGCACAATAACAACTCGACACCAACTATTATATTGTAGCGCATGTATATAAGCTCAACTACGAGGGTTGTCCAAGAATGAAAGAAATTTTCTAATTTAAAAAATCAGAAAAAATTATATTTACAAAAAAATCGTACTTATTTAAGGTACATTAATTTCGGTACATACCCCCACTCTTTTTTAATTTCATATTAAATTGTACTATCTACATGTAAAGGCCCTCTGGCTTTAAAACAACAACAAAAAACTCACCTCTCGAACCATAACTCGAAAAAATCACCCACGGCAGACCTATACTGCAGTTCTGGATTAATATTATTATTATTAATAAAAATATATTTTTTCGTTGGGTTTATCTTTCAAAGTACTCCTTTACGTCCAAAAATAATTATAAACATTCTTAATTGAAATATAAAAATGTAATATTTAATTTTGATACGTCCATACAAAAAATTAATAAGCAATAAATACCAAGGCAAAAAATGTAGTAGGGAATCAGATTTTGAAATTTTTTTATATAACTATTAATTAATTTATTTTTAATTTGCCAACAACCCGGGCGTTAATTGAGATAAAATATTCTAACAATACTAGTAAGTTACCCGCCTCACAAGACGATGTCTGTTCTGAGACGGGTAAAAAAGTGAGCAGTTTTTCTTCTAATCCAGACTCCCCCCCCCTTGGTTAGATAAATTTGGCCACTTCGTATATTCTTTTCAATTAACGTGAGATTTTTCTGAACCCCCCCCCCCTTTTGAGCTCACGTAAATAATGTATGCCCCCTTACCTAGTTATTTCACTTTTATACCGATAGGTTTGGAGATATTTCACTTCGTGAAAATTTACAATTTTCTGTTACACATAAAGCAGGTAAATAAATTGACTTTTTAAAAATTTTAACCAGCCATTTTGTGGTCAGTGGACACCATAGAGAAAAAAATCGTTTGGGCTATATATTTCTTTGTGAAAACGCTCCTCAGCTTTTCTCTCGTTTACTTGATGTATGCCAACATATTTGCTTTCCCCCCGATGCGACCGCCAATTTTCAGTGCTCCATGCTCCAAACAGCGCGTTTAATTTAACGGAAAATCTAGCCAAACTTCGTGAGTGACAACTTTGCGACAGTCTCCGGATATCCGAAGGAAACTTAACTTGGCCACACCGTCTCTGCTCTCTACCTTGCTTCCTGCGGCACTACCTTGCGACCCGCAGTGCCGGATTTTAGTATGAGACTTGCTGATTGCTTCGTTCATTTCCCATAATTCGTGATTCGGATGGCACTTTTTTGTCATGTGTATACATAGTCTTAGATCATTCTTATATCAATCAACATATATCGATCGTCATCTCCCGAATTTTTTTTTCGATGATCCTATTTCAAACATCATCTTACACCATCATCATTTTTGATCATCATATTTTGATCGTCATTTTTCTCTCACCACCTTTCGGACACCATCTTTCGATCATCATATTTTGATCAATATTTTGCTGTCACAAGTTTTCGAAAATTATCTTTCGATCATCGTATTTCGATCATTATCTTTCGATCACCATATTTCAATGTTCTTTTGATCATCATCTTTTGAAGATCATTTTACTCTCACCACCTTTCGAACATTATATTTCGATAATTATTTTTCGATCACCATCTTTTGATAATCATATTTTGGTCATCAAATTGCTCTAACAACCTCCAGCACATCATCTTTCAATCAATATTTTGCTTTAATCACCTTTAAAACATTATCTTAAGATCATCCTATTTCGATCACCATCTTTCAAACGTCACCTTTCTTTCGATCATCATATTTCAATCATTGTCTGTCGATCGTCATCTTTAGATAATCATGATATTTAAATAATTATATTTGGATCACCATATTTTGAACATCATCTTTCGATCATCATCTATTGATCACCATATTTCGACTATCCTCTATCGTTCATCACAATGTTTCAATCATCATCGTTCGATCATCATATTTCAATCATCATCATTCGATCATTAAAATGTAATTATTTTGATTATCTGTTTCCAAGAACCTTTTGTTCATCACCTTTCCATAATCATCTTTCGATCGTCTTCTTTCGATCATCTTATTTCGACATACGTCTTCCGCAAATCGTTTAAATATTTTATAATAATCAAGGGCTCGAGCCGATCCTGTATCTCGCACCTCGCAACTCGCAACTCGCTACGATACTATCCCAAATACTGTCTTTGTCGCTTGACAAATAGGCCAAATAACGGACAAGTCCCGTGACGCTAACAAACGTTTATGAAGAAACTTTTAACCGAATCCCACAGCGGGATAACGCTTTGTGTGCGGTTTTGTGATTTCGCCCTGATAATATAACTTTCTGTACTGAAGACCGTAGACTGTGGGCAAGTCAATGTTTAATATTCATCTCGTTACAATGCGACCCATTTCTGAAAGTAGGGGAAAGTAGACCGTTGTTAAGTTTAAATGTATTTGAGGTTTTATTACTTTCAAACTTGAAAAGTGGACGATCATTTCAGTGCCATCCTTGAAACAATTCAATTATTTAGGGACGATGTTATTATGTACCGATAGAAGATATGGCTGCTGAATTTAAGCTCTGAACGTTATCGGGTCACGGATAATTGTAGCATAAAATTGTATCTACTTTGGACTAAAATATAACAAAATAACGTGATTTGTTTACAAAATTTGTATGTACCCACCCACTTGTGAAGGAGTAGGTAATTATTTTGTATATTTCTTCAAACTTCGTAAATTCACTTTGTGGCGTCATTATTGATTTAATTAAAACAAATAACTTTGTATTATTTATATTATTATTATTATCTACATGTTTTGAAAACTACGTTCTCTTCATTAAGATATGATAAATATTTTGTATACATTTAAGGTGGCGCAAAAGTCCACAATCGATTTCCTAAAGGCAAATATTCTTTGTTAAAAATTAACACAATTATTCCGCTTTTTGAGTAGTACAGCAATCCATGGTTTATCAACGTGTATTCTGCTTCTATTCACTGTATTCTGCTTCTATTCACGTGTATTCTGCTTCTATTCATTTTGACCGGTCAGTGGTTAAGTGGGCATAGCGCTTGGGTCCCACCCGGGCGTCGCATGTTTGATTCCTCGGCTGGCTAAGTCCTCCATCACAACACAAGCAACATTTTCGGCTTTCTGTGGTGGTAGTAGGAGATTTTCAAACATTGTTGGGTTATTCCTAACCAGGGAATGTTTGTCTTTCTTTAAAAAAAAAAAAATCATTTTTACTTCACAAATATGTTCAAGTAGTGATGACATAAGACGTCATTAGCAAAAATGAGAGAGTCTTCCAGTAAGGTGATGATTTTTCTGCAACCTTTTATTAAAAAATGTTGGTACACCTTGTTGGAAGACGCTCGTTTCTACGCCTACATATTTTCACCGAAGTAAGGTACTACAAATAAATACCGTAAAGCTACTTGGGAATCAATTATTCATATTTTTCATTAGTTGAAAAAGTTCAAGGCAAAATACAATAAAATTTGTCGATTTTATTTTTAAATCTTTCTGCAACGACGTAGAATTTAGTTAAACAAATACAATTAAACGGTTAAAAAAATAATTAAAGTAAGCACCAAACGCAAAGAAATCCTCAAAAATTGATCTACGAGTGATGGTAAAAAAATTATTGCACATTGATAAAAGAGAAGTTTTATTTTACAATAAAGTAATTTGAAATAATTTGGCAATCACGCCGTTTGTGAAAGAGGGTCATTTCAAAAAAAAATATTCTACAACAGGATGTCACTCACCACTGACGTGACAACTGACAAGCTACTCGTAGGTATTTTACTATGAGTTGACATGAAAATGAATCCTTCTAATTATAAAATTAATGTTTTCCAAAATCGACGATAATTCGAACCATTCACTGATGTTGAATTCGGCATCTACCTCTGGTCTGAAGCCCCAAAATATTTTAAAACTGTCCGTGTTTTACAGGTTACAAGGAAGATTCTCTGAATAACAGGGTCATTACTGCATAGTTGGGACACAACCAACAGTGCGCCCCACGGTTAAATTTGGCAGCCACCTCTGGTCTGGAGCTCCAAAATACCTGAAAAATACCCTTGACTCTGTGCAGAAACCGGCGGCCCATTTGATAGATTCTCCCATCTTAACAGACGGATTGCAATCTCTAGAGCACAGGCGTCGGATGGGAATGCTATCCTTGTTCTACCAGTATTTCAATGGAAGATGCTCCGAGGAACTAGCGTCATTGATCCCTTCCGCACCGGTGCGTATTCGGGAAACACGCCAAACGCGTGCCCAACATTTGTACCCAGTTGACACCTCCTCCCTTCTACAACACCAATCTCTCTTCAGTCCTTCCTCTCCTCTAAAAGACACTCCATCTGGAGAGAAATTAATTTTCTCAGGCCCTCCGGTGAGAGTTATTATAAACAAAAACCATTACTAGATTAAAAAAAAATCTGAATAGTTAGTTTCAATTTTTTCCCATGCCCAATCATTTAGCAACATGTAACATGTCCAAAATTAAGAATTCCGTAGTTCTGTTAGCTCAGAATAGTAAGGGCCCTTTGGTATCGCATCTTACTAATATTATAAATGCGAAAGTTTGTATGGATGGTTGGATGGTCCTTACTCTTTCACGCAATAAATATCGAATGGAATTTAAAAATTCTTTCACTAATCGAAAGCTACATTATTTGCGAGTAATAACGGCTTTATATATTGGTAAGCTCTGGCGTTATGAAAGAACTGTGGCGTTATGAAATTATGTATCATACGTTTTCTGTCCCTAACAAAATCGAGTTATTGCAAACGTCAAACAAATAGTTACCTTGGAAACAATGTTTTTTTTTTTAAATTTTAGGCTTAAAAAGAGTGCTTTGTTGTGATTAAAAAGAGTACTTTTTTGGCGTCGTAGTTAATATCTACATATCTATAAAAATGTTTATTCTCCGAACAAAAAGCATAACGTTGCTATAAAGCATAGCGTTTGAAGTGGACTGTCATTTCATTATTTTTTTAGGTTACTATGGATTCAAATATGAATAAAATACTAAAACCTAAAGGGAGCAGGTGCTTAAAATAAATTTCTATTTCTATAATTTAAATATTTTCTAAAATAGAATTTTTATTTGCGAAATGTCATTCTCAAATTTTGAAATTTTCTATTAAACAATAATTATTTTCTATTAGACAAAATAGCAAGAATAATAACAATTATGCCAATAATTATGACAGTAATTTCCCACTAATACTATGCGAGCGAAGCCGTGGGTAAAAGCTAGTAGTAGTAGTAGTAGTACATTAAAAGTTTTTCCATTGAGTAGCTCCTCTAGGGACACCCAACACAACAAGAATACATTCAATAATAACTTTTCTTTGAAATATTCACCTTTCATCTCCTATACCGACATTATGACCTCAATATAATAACATCTCCAGCGGTATTCATACACCTCTAAAACTAGCGTAAAACTCAGATAAAACTCTGTTATTTATTGTCCTTTGAGGAGACTTTTCCCTTTTCAATAATAATAATTACAGACAGCCCAGGAAATGCGGCAAAGGTCACCATCGTTCGCTGTTCACCGCCCTCCATAAAACCCATGAATTTTTATCGTTTGCTTATAAAACAACGAAGTGGGTTTATAACTAGGGGTCGATTCTTGATCCATAACCGATTAATTTGCTGACTTGTAACTACTTAAGAGCAATGACATTTTAATATAATAATAATAATTCGACAATTTGTAGAGCGCCATTTTTGTGAAAAATCACCTCAAGGGTGCTTTAATATGTGTTTGTTTAAATAATATGTGGAGAAAAATAAATCAATAACTACATATTATTAATGAATTTTTTTTCCGCGATTTGGTTTTTCTGCTATCTAGCTGTCTGGTCCAACCACTGAACTTTCGCATCAACCTTCAGACCCGCCGCTTTTCTTCAAGACTTACGAGTATGATGTTTTAATATTATAAATTATGATCATTATCACTCTTGGATCTACAGCCCCTGATGGGTCTTGGCCTCCTCAAGAGTCTTCCTCCCCTCATCTCAGTTTTGTGCCAGCTCTCTCCAGTTTAGAAGCTCCAAGGTAGATATATCTATATTTAAATATTTAAGAAAAAACTTTTCATTCATATACCCACGAGAGCCACTCTTTCTAAAATCCTGTTTAAATGCAACAATATCAGGACTGAGTATTCGAAAAACTCGCTTGTACCTAGGTTGCATGAAGTTAGTAATAGATACACAGGTACAAGAAGGCTATGTTGTCGAATCTTTTCAATCAACATTATTTTGATTTGTACCTACTATAGATTTTTGTATGTAATTGTGTCTCTGGTGTTATTTCTCAATCAAATGCCTATACTCTGTACAGCTATTATACTCTTTATTATTATTTCTAATATTTTCCTGTGATTTTGTGACATGTATGTATCAGTGTTTAAGGTGTATTTATACCGTTGATATTATAAATAAATACAAAAAACTTTACTCGGTGACCGGACAACTCAACAATGTGCAACTTCATCCCACTCCTTTGAAAAGTCATTAAAAGTGATGAATAAAAAAGTTTTTTTAATAGGTTAAGATTAATATAGGTTATGTTATGGAATATTTAAATAAAAATCATCACTATTAACGACTTTTCAAAGATGTGTTGAAATGCAACTTTATTGAGTTATCGTGGAACCATTTTCACAAATTTCCATAGCTCATAGTATAAATTAAATTGCGATCTGAAATATGCATTGACCAGACAGAAAAAGACAAAATGCCATTATTATGTTACACTTTATTTCACAAATATTGTGTAAAATGAAATTAAAAAAGCTTTCGATAAATAGACAGCGGAAATCCACCGGGAAACAAAAGTTTTTTTTTCAGTGAATTTTCTCCAATCATTAACGCTGTGTTTGTGGGGGTTGTTATATTATTTGCCCTCCGCGAGTTATGCAAATTAAATAGAAGGTATTTTAAGGTTAATAGTAAAGTTAAGATGCTGCGTGACGATAACACGAAACAAGTTTTAAATTCGCGATAACGTAGCGAGCAACACATTTAATTGGGCAACCCATAATGATTAGAATAAACACGAGAGTCATTAAAACGAAAACCGAAATATTTTTGATATTTTTTATGTGATTTTATTTCTTTAAAAATAATCAAACTAAAGCCTTGGTTCTATATACTTAGGTAGATCTTCCTCAAGAGACTAACAGAATTCAAATTTTTCTTAGTTAGTTTCGATACCTCCTCTAATTGATACCACGTCTAAGCTAAGTCCTTTTTAACAAAGTAGTTTTAAGTCCTTTTGAAACATTTCTTCTTACTGTAGTGGTATTTTAATTTTTTTTTTATTAGCTCCATACAGGAGGCCCTGTGAAAAAAATCCCTCAGGGTCTATATTATATCTGGGAATGCTGTATGGAGGGTCTTTTTGGATAAATGAAGTAGAGGCAGTTATGAGAAGGAAAAAGGTATGAGGTGTGGGTAGGAATCTGGGGGTAAATGTGTTCAGGAGTGACGGATGTTTAAATCCATCGCTTCCATTGCGATGCAAGGCGATGGGTTAAGAGAGTCCGACTGGAGAGGTTTAGGTTAGGTATTCCTGAACCGATCTCCCTCGATCCGGCCCGCCGAACACCTGCCGCCAAGACCTAGACAAACCTTACCCGTGAACCCCTCCTAAATCACTAAAAAGAACACTTGGGGTAACCTATGGCAATAAGGTAATAGGAGGTTTATAAAAAATATTCTAAGCTTATTCGTAACCCGGGAATTTTGTGTTCCTTTAAAAAATAAAATAAAGTAAGGAATTTTTTTTTATAAAAACTCGGATGTGTCTGTAGCTCGTATTGAAAATGATATTGGATTTATTTACACTTTATTAACTTAATAGAAACGTTATTACTACAAAAAAACAGTTTTTATCTTTTACGACATACTTCAACGGTAATGCATCACAGGGAATATTGTGGAAAGGATGGTGGGGAAGTACCGGAATATTCAGATCTAGTCAATAAACAAAGCTAAGTAATACATTTTTAAGCATTTCACAAGTTTTTTAGTGAAACATACAAGCTTTGATTTATTCCAGATTTCGATTTGCTTCAATACATTTTTTCGGCTTCCTAAAGAAATACAGAAACATTTCCAACGGATGCATTTAAGGGTCGTTGGCTTCAAATGTGAATCACTTATACACCCTTATTTGCGAAGGGTTGTAATGAACTGAAAGAACCATAAAAAATCACTTCGTCTGAAATTGAACTTGTGATTTCATGTTAAAACGCCATAACTCAACCCCCAGACACGCAGAAGAAATAAATGCAACGAATGCATTCGTGGTTATTGGAAAAGTATGAATGGAAGTTTTCAATTTTGTGAAAATTGTTTTCAATCTGTTTTGAAATTTAAGTAACAACTCAACAGATTTAATACATAACGAAAATTACAGATCGATAATTTTTTTTTTATTAGACAATTTTATATAGCCTTATAGTCCAGAAATATCAATAAGAAGTCAAGGTCAACCGAGGGATGACACAAAATAATAATAATATTTTGATGTTTTGTAAGGCGTTTTTTTGAAAAAATCACCTCAAAGGCAAATTTTATAAAAAAGCACTATATTTTAATTGACTTTACTATAGACAATCTATAACAACAACCTATAGCTTATGGATTGCATCAGCCAGTTCATTAAGCAATAATTCAAAACAATAGATGGACGAAGCATTTGACAACTGCAGCGTTAATGTGTAGATACTATTTATATAAAGTACCTGCATTGTACAGACAGATTCAAGACCATTAGAAGAAAATATTTCATGCCTAAAGGTTTTGCTTTGTAAAAAAAAATCTAGTTTTATACAGTACAAAACCTACCGACATGCTAGTGCTTCTGTCTATATTTTTTTATATGTATAAAAAATATAGTGTCACGGTGTTTGTGGTCGCACTGAACCGGCTCCACCGATTTTTATGATTTTTTTTGTATGTTTGGTAGGTATGAGAATAGGTCGTAAAGTAAATTTCATACTGCTAGGTGATTAGAGTGTCCCTATCCAGAAAAAAAATCTATTTCTTTGACAATTTTTTTTTGGTAGATTGATATTTTTTTTATTTGGCATCAAAAATACCCATAACCCCAAATTTTTACACTCCTACCCCCACCCTCCCATTTTTTAATAGCGATTTAAAAATTTTAGTATTTTTGTATGAACAAATTTAACCGTCGTTAGTATTTCAAACAGAACGAAATTATTTATGTTGTTGAATGACAGATGGCGCTACGTCCGCCTCATCGAACTTTCATCCACACATGCGCAAGTCATTCACATGAAGCGTCGCGTCATTTTAAAATTTCATTCGGCATTTGTTATGTATCACAACGCAGCCAATTTATATGGCAGAACAACGTTGTCCGGGTCAGCTAGTTTTAAATAAATTTTGCATGAGTGTCAATATCCAGAAAGGAAATTTGAGAATGAGTTCGTAAGGTCAAAATGCCGCCCGGTTTCTGGGCATTATATTCTTCGGTATTTGTACTTCTTCTTCATCCTGAGCCTTCTAGCATCCAACCATAGACATAGGCTAGGCACATTCAAATTTCTCCAGATTTTCCTGATCTTGACCATTCCTATCTAGCAGTTTCTATACCAACGTCTCCACCACCGAAACCTGAGAATTGGGCACCAGCCTTGTCCGTGTCCAGTAGCCAGCGGTGGACACGCCAGGTTTATTAAGGAACGTAAATTGGCCAGGGCTAACCGGAACGCATTCACCCAATCGTTTCCGGCCCCGATAAAGTCCCTCCCTCACCCCAGACCACGCAGCACCGGAATGGTTAATATTTCTAGAGCTCGGAGCGGAATACGAATGATACATTATGCAGGGGGAGTTGTCATTGAATTTCTGATTAAAAATAACAAGTTTTCATGGTCTAACTGCGGGAGAACTTTCATAATTCAATTATATTTTTTTTGTTTCGCGAGCTGGAGTATTTTACGAAAAAGGTTTTCGAACAAAATGTGTAGGTATTATTTCCCGGTTTACTTATTTTTTATTTAACCTTTCTTTTTAACATTTTTGTGTGATACAGCACCAACTGCCTGGAGTCAGTGGAACTATGGAACTCAAAATTGGAGACTATTGTAAGGCTGGAGGAAGTAAGAAGGGAAAAGATATTGGACTGAGGCGGATGAGAAATACATCACAGATTTAATCTTTTTTTTTGCTTTAGTCCATACAGGATCCATCCACATGCTCCATCCAACACACCTACACTACAAGGACGAAATCCTTAAAACTACTGAACATCCCGAAATTAAGTAGGTACATCTTTTGGCCAGAGAAACCATAATTTCCATGCTACAAAATTCTATAATGTCCTTCCAATTGAAATGAAGAACACCATGGAGACACAAAAGTTTAAAAAAGATATCAAATTATGGCTAAGTAAACATGAAGATGAGGAAATAATTAAAATTATGCAGTAACCCCAACGCAACCTACAGACAACACACATAAATACTTTACCGACTCCAAAAATAACAATCGTACGAAATTATTTTTTTACTTTTTAGTGCATTTTCTGTAGTCGTTTTTTGTCAGGTTAAAATTTTTGTTTATTAAGCCCCATGGAGTACGGAAAAGGTACGGAAAGCTTAATTTCGCAGACTGACACGCCCACAATACAATGCATTTATCTCTGTGGGTCTGGGTATGGCGGTATATGAAAATCAGCATAAATTGATTTTAGATTTATATTAATAAATAACTCTAAACGAAAAAAATTGACATTGGAAATTAATATCATTGTTAGCTAAGTAAGCTGTTTTTCATAATACTTCGTATTGTTCATGCACCACAAAGGTCACTGTATCTAAATACCACTTGAAAAGAAAGAATCTACTTATAAGAGAAACATTGACAGACAAATCATACATTATGTAACAAGGACCGAAAACTTAGAGATAATTTATTTTTGGCTCTCTTAGAATAGTATCGTTTGTTATCATTTTCGCTCGCTACTAAAAAAACATTCCCCCGGGAATAGATTTCTAAGAAAGAAAATGTAAAATGTATTGAAGGATTTTGTGATTTGTTCTAGGTACCACTTACCAAATATGATTTTTTAGATTTTACCTGAAACATAAAAATATATCTACTTTTATTCGTTGGAAGCAATAATATCAAAATAAATATTTTTAAATTAAGTTTTATACCTGGTATTAATATAATTTTACAATTTATATAATAAATATTTTTAAAGTATTCAGTTATCTACTTAAAAATTAATGCTGTTTTGTTCAACATTATAAAAAGTAAACATATTTTGCTTCCTGACTGTCTAATTCTTCCTGGTGCACCCCTTCAGACCACGGGAAGCTTGTGGTGCAGAACACGCCAATTCTAGATCCATCCTCACTGCCATGACTACCTCGATGGAGTTCTCCCTGATGATGATGGCCCGACAGGAGACGGCCAAATAAATAAAAGTTTTTAAAGCTCTCTTAACAAAAGTATTTATTTAGCTATTTTTCTTCCTTTTTTTTGTATTCTAATCCGTTTTTTTTGGTATTTATCTCTGCCTTATGTAATGAAGATCTATTATTGGGTATTATTAAAACTATAGGAAGCATTGATCATTACCAAAATCAATACTTCCATAAGTATGTCACGGGAGTTTAATAAATGATAAAATGTTTTAATTTAACAGATTCACTTTTATTTAAAGATAGTTATTAAAGATAGTCTCAGAAAGTGCGATAATAAAATTAGTAGCTTGACACAGCTGGAGCTCGTGACAGAATAAATTTGCGGTAGCAATCGGAACTTCTACAGTCCGCTTGTCTTCGGTGTGGCCAGCCTTCACATTGCCAGTACATAAAAATGTATTAAATAAAAATGCTTGACAGTACCTTGCCATACAACGAATGATTTAGAACGTCCATTTCTTTTTCATATCCGTTTCTCAATTTATCCTTAAAAAAACAGCGTATAAACAAAAGTGAAAGTTTTACAGGGGAAATTTGTTAATATTTATTGAGTTGGGCCAAAGTTTCCCAGAACTGCGTATGCAGATGAACCCATAACCGAAGTGTCAAAGATTTGATTAATGGTTTTGTTAACTGAAGCGTAGAAGACGAAGGTAAAGAAAAACATTATTATATTATTACTTACGTATAGGCAGTGGAGGATTGAGAGATGGAGAAGAGGCACTTTGCACCGGGCGCCATTTATCAGGGGTTGACGCTAAGAGCTGAAACAAACATAGATTTTAATAAGACAATTTAAAGGAATTTAGTAGGAAAATATGATAATTTACTGATATCTTACATGATTTTTTACAAGACCGCAGTGTTCTTCAAATAATACTGGCCAATAAATAAATACCGATCAGCAGGACGCCAACCTGCACTCCGTAAACTACTGTACAGTGTGCAATATGCTGGCAGACTTATTAAATAAAAATAATTCTTTACGGAATGTATTAAAAAATTACCAATTACATAATAATATCAATAGAAATTATAATATTATCTGCCAAAACATACATACATCAAAGATTTGATCAAAATCAATGTATAAGTGGGCATCTCCGATGGAATGATGATTGTCTTTTATTTTAAACGTAACATTGTGTTGCCATTTGTATTTTTGTTATATTCTAATTATATTATAAATTGCGCATTCACTTATAAGTATGCATTTATAATGGTATATTGAAGATTGTCTGTTATTTAAAACGTAATTTTGTGTTGATATTTATATTTTTTATTATAAACTGCTTATATTCTAAAATGCGTATTCTTTCAAACATAGAAGTTCCTAGTGAGATAGGCATAGCATATCACTAATTGTAATAGAATTAATAAAGTTGAATAAAAAAAAAAAATACAAATATTTTTTTACATTAACTCCACACAGAAGGCCCTGGGGAATAAAATTTCCCTCAGGGCGTATGTCATCTTTGAAGACGCTGTGTGGACAGTCTTTTAGCCCATTGGCCACAAACCTCGACAGCCTGCCGGGTGTGCAACTCAGGTACTTAACCACAAACCCCGGCGCGCTGCGGACAACGAGCACGACAGTAACATTTTTTATATTTTGAATGCCGAACGCTCTGCAGATAATTATTCATTCATTTTATTGAATAGGCAATAATATGTTTCTTATGTTTTTTCCCTGATATTTGTGTTCCAAGTTTTATATGCAGTCAGCCGCCATTTATTTTCTTCAAAATTGCGAGCCTTTTGGTAGTGACCCTGAACGTCACTGATTGCTTTGAGGACAAACATATCAAATTATTTTATTAGTTTTATTAATTTTTGTTTTTTATGTATCCAAGTACATAAAAACAAAAATTATTAACGTTCGATTTATAAATATTATTTTTTTTTTACTTTTCGAATAAAAATATGGAAAATATTTAGCACACCAATGCAAGTTTCAATTTTTGGTACAAAATTAATTCAGTGGTGAAGGCCAATTTTTAGGCTCATTAATTCTGTGGCCAATGGGTTAGAGAAGAGGAAGGAGTGAACAGTAGGGGAGAGAAAACAGAGAGACCGGATGGACTATATGGACCACTCTTAGTGTGAAATCTGATCAAATTAAATGATGCACTTATTACGATGAAAACTAAATTATCGCATTTTTCACAAACAAAAAATAACACAACGGACTTCGATATTACACAAATTTTTCCATCTCACTAAAGTTTTTTTGTCTAGTTGAAAAGGTGTTTTCAGTTTTGATTAATTTCCCGTGAAATTCTTCGGAGAGGGCTAAAAAAGGCACCCTTTGCACCATTAGTAGGTAATCGACTATCCAAGTCCGGTACTGTGTGAATACATCTCTATCACTACCTTTACAAAGTATGTTATTGGTATCAATACGCAACTTTTAAAATTGCGTTAACAAGATTTATGTTTAGTATTTACCTTGTTTTTGATGTTTTACTCTGCTTAAAAAAATACTTGACGTAAAAGATCTACCCCATTTTCTGAAATATCCGTAACGTCGAACTTTTGATTTGTTTTTTAACAACCCTGAAAGAAAATAACCTCTTCGTAAACGTATCGTGAAATTCAGATCAAGTTCTTGAATATCTCAAAATATACCGAACAAAATTACCAACATTTGGGAGGTGGGTATGGGTACCGCCACCCCGGGAACTATTTATTGGATAACCAAAACCTCTGCCATAAGTCACCCCAAGTTCATGGGGTGAGGTTTGTACGGGTATTGGTGGCGGATACGTCCGCCCACCAGGTGCATGGCAGGCCGGATCGGGAGAGAGTGGTTGAGGGAGTCCTTTTGACTTCTTACTCTCTTGGAACGTCGCTTTGTACCGCAGTGGGAGGGATGGATTCATACGTCCGTCACTTCTGGAAACACTGACCCTCAGATTCCTACCCACCCCCAGTACCCTTAGGGGAATTATTTTTAGGGGAATTATCAGGGCCTCCTGTGTGGAGCTAATGTAAAAAACATGATTTATTTTGCTATCAGTAGATATTGGAAAGCACTGCTGTAGAGTCAATTTTGCGCCCGTATTTTTATGAACAAAGTTTGTTTAGTGAGAGATTTTAAGGAAGATTTTTTTAGGGCAAGACCTTTGTGGCTGCATGTGGTGATGTGTAAGGATGTTATTTGAACCATTTATTGGATAACCAACATCTCTGTCATAGGTCACACCAAGCTACGTTTGGTGACTTTGACTTGAGTTGGTGCCCGGGTTCATGAAGTGAGGGTTGTTAAGGTCTTAACGGCAGATGTGTCTGCGTACCTACCTGCTGCGTGGCGAGCCGGATCGAGAGAGACAGGTTGAGGGAGGCCTTTTGATATCTCCAGAAGGACTTTATCGACCTACCACCTTGCATCGCAGTTGGAGGGATGGATTCATATGTCTGTCACTCCTGGACATACTGACCCCAGATTTCTACCCACCCCTCATACGTTTTTCCTTTCTTTTCTAATAAGAGCCCCCACCCAGCATCTCCAAAGGTAACGTAGGCCCTGATGGAATTTTATTTCCTCAAGGCCGCCTATTTGGAGTTTTGTTAAAAAAAGCGAAACAGTAATTCTGGGTCTTGAAAAGATTTACCACACATACTTTCACAGTCAAGTTGTTGATTAATAAAACTAGTAGTAACATCAACTCGTTCTCATGTCGCAATACCAACCGTGTACAAATGTAAACAAACAAAAACCATGTTAGACATAATCGATCCCCGTGGGATGCCAGAATTTATTGAGTTTGAGAAAAAAGTGGCACCGTCCGCGATCATTTGAATCGACGTTAACTTATTTTTGTAGGAACTAAACCGCAACCTCTACGCAGATTAATATACGCATACCACTGTGCTACGGAGTTCTTTATGAAGATGTATTGATTCTATTATTATGTACGTATTTATTGTTTAGTTTAGTTTTGTTGTGAAAGTTATACATTATTCACCTTCCAATCAGATTCCAACCCAAACATTAGACCGAAGTATCATAATATACCGAACCTCAATGGGGTGTGATAGTTATGCCACATATTATAATATGCCGCCCCAAGCCGAGGGTGGGGGAGTTTACAAATAATACAAATAATAGGGAGGCTGTATCGTAACCAACTTCCACAATATCTTAGTAAGGGTTGAGGAGGCCTACTTTGGAAACTCCGAAGACAAACACCCTTCGAGGTGATTCACCAAGTTTTTGGTGCTCGAAGGACCTTTTTTGTCATGAATGAAATTATCATACGCCAGCTAATAAATTCTGATGGAAATAGTTTTTGGAGAGCTGGTTTTGTTTTGGTTAGCCTTTTAGTATACCTAAACACGAGAAGAATTCAGTTTTATATCCAACAAAAAGATTGTAGAAACATTTAAAAGGAGAAACATTTAAAATGGTAATACGCATATATGAAAAATTTCGTGTCACGGTGTTTGTGGTCGCACTCCTCCGAAACGGCTGGACCGATTTTTTTTTTGTGTATTGGGTAGGTATGAGAATAGATCGTAAAGTATATTTCATACCTACCGCTATTTATTTATTATTAGGGTGTCCCTATCCAGATTTTTTTCTATTTTTTTGAAAATATTTTTATAAAATTTGGAATAAAAAAAACCCATAACCCCAAATTTTCACCCTCCTACCCCCAACCTCTCATTTTTTAATCACGACCCTCCCATTTTTAATCGCGATTTTAATATTTTTGTACGAACAAATTTAACCGTGCGTCGTTCGTATTTTAAAAAGAACGAAATTATTTATGTTGTTGAATGGCAGATGGCGCTTCGTCCGCCTCACCGAACTTTCATTTATATGGCAGAACAACGTTTGCCGGGTCAGCTAGTTTTACAATAGAGAAGAGTGTTGATTTTCCGTAAGTATCTATGTATTTAACTTCTCGGGTGCCAGCGAATTCTTAAGGATATTTAAAAAAAATCATTTCTGACCATTTTGGGGAATCTAATTACAGTGGATTACATTTATTTTTGTAAGTCGGTACAATTTGTAAACAACACCAAACAAGTTATTACAAAAATAGAATCAGCTGTTGCACCGCGATAATTTGGTGACGGCACGCGAAGAGTTAAAACATTTATTTTAAATATAAATTTTATCACTGAATTTCGATATGAAAAGGTTTTATTTCTGCAAACTTTGTTATACAAATAAGCAGGTCAAGGTTGAGTAGGCATCGCGTTTGGGTCCCACCAGGCGTTCCGTGTTCGATTCCTCAGCTCGATAAGTCCTCCATCACGACTCAAGCAACATTTTCGGCTTACTGTGGTGGTAGTAGGAGATTTTCTAATATTGTCGGGATATTCGTAACCCAAAAATGTCTTTCTTTTTTTTAAAAAAGGTATTATTTGAAATTTGTGTAAGTATTAAATTATTTTGTGCTGAGTTATTAATGTTTTAAACCAAAACATATTTTTATATCAAAGCTTTTTTATATTATAAGCAAACTATGTTTTTATTGAACACGCTAACAATTTTGAGTAGTTTCTTATTTGTTTTTCCTTTCCAATATTTCCAAGATGTACTTGGGAGATTTACCAATTAAGTGACGATTTAAAAGAAGATTTTGCTTAGACTCAATAAAATCTAAATTCAATTAAATAATAGAATATTTCCAATGCATGTTCTAATCTTGTATTTTAATATTAATAGGCACATTCTATGGCATTCAATATTTTTTAAACACGTTTCGCAATTTATAAAATCAATTATCGAAGGAGAAAGAGTGGTTTCTTTGAGGTCAGGTGTTAGTTTATTAAATTTTCTAAATCCCCGGTAGGTATTTCACAAGCATCCAAGACCAAAATTGACAATATATTAAAAATATGGATAGTTTGAAAAGTTGTATCACAAATTCCATTAAGTTTATAGTTTTATATTTATTTTAAATTAAAGCAAATTCAGTCTGTTAAAATTACTTATTACCATTACTACAAATCAGTAAAAACTGAATTAAAAATAAATTGGGGTTTATTGGTTTTTAAATACGGAGGTCGGTCGAGGTCGAAATATATTTTTTTCATTAGACCTCCGTTACGTAACTTACAAAAAAACATAACAATCACATTTGTTTTGTTTGTTTTTTTTTTTTTTTTACATGAATACCTCACAAGAGTCCCAACTGCTCCCGTCTGAAGCCAGTGAGACTATGGCATCCCCAATTGGAGTATGTTGTGAGGCTGAGGGTAGTGGGGAGGGGAAGGAGATAGGGAAGAGGAAGGTGGGGAAGTACCTGGCTATTCAGATCTGGTCACCAAACACGGCTAATGCCGTTTCAAGCAACGTTTCTGAATGGTGGTCTTACACCAGGGCGATACAGAGAGAATCTTCCACTCTGGAACGTGCCGCAAATATACTATTTATTATTTTAAATGAATAAATTGGGAAATAACACAAATTAATCAAATAAAATTTATTTGCCACGCCGGGATTCGATCCCGCGACCTTCGGTGCGCGAGTCAAGCGTCTTACCGCTGCGCTACGGCCGGTCGTCGGTGTTTAATGTAACCTCTCTTTTAATTAATTAATTTACTGTATTTCATAGCACGTATAACTAAATCGGCAATCTAACCTTGCTGGTATCTTTTGGGGGGTACCTTTTCAATAATTGATTAATTGCCTCGGGGCCCGGGGGCGGTGGTTAGGAAATTGCCAACGAACCCGGGGTCAATGCTTCAAATCCCGGCGAATCGATCGACATAGTCACTAGAGACTTCGCTGCAATTATGTACGTAAGTAGTTTGGTAACGAAAAATATTACCTTAAAATATCATTCAGAAAATAAATTATTTATATTTCAAAGGTAAAATTCCACAATTATTATTAGAGATAAGGTACATAATCGAGATAATGATTTTAAAACAATTTTGGAAGTAATTAAAAAAAAAAATGGGTAAAATATAGGAAAGTTTTCCATTAACCAGCGGCTGAGAATTCAAACTGCAAAACCCTTACAACTGCACAGGGCGGTTCCGATGAGAAAGATTGATTATTCTCCTTACAAGAATTTTTAACTAACAACTCCATATTGATTTCATGCCATTCAAAATTTGCTTTAACCCTTCGTAGCAATAAAAATGCTCAAACGTAAGATGATAAAATCATAAAATTGTTGTAATTTTTGCAATTTTTTTGGATCATAAGCTATTATTATTATTATATATTTATTTCTATAGATTACAGTATTTACCTAATAAATAACTTTTTTTACATAATAAGCATATTTTGAAAACATTTTTTCAATATGTATTTAAACATACACATACATTTCGTCAAAGTGTTCACATACCAACGTATCAGCATACTCAGAAATAATAAATGGTTTATCTAATTCGAACATATTTATATCCGTGCATGGATTAATTGACTATTACCAGGTATTTCTGCTTCAACGGGCAATTCCAGACCTATTAAAGCCTACGCATACATCATTTAAGCCCTTTCAACCATAAGATTCAACAATTATGTTATAATTGCTCAATTCATCAGATTGCACAAATATAACGATTTAAAATATACGCGATACAGTAGTAAAAATTAGTTGATACAAAATATTATTTTTGAACGGCGTTTAAATATTAGATACTAAGATAAAATACATAGGAATACGCAAATATTTGTTTATGTATTTATGGTTTTAAATAGATACATTATTACCTACGTCCAAATAGAACCTTACACACACATAAAAAAAGTAGAATAAATTAATCATATATTTTTACAATTGGTTCCGCCGCCCCGGGAACCATTTATTGAATTACCAACTGTCATAGGTCACCCGAACGTTGTGTGACTTAGAAGGGGTGCCCGGGTTGATGGGTGAGGTTCGTCCGGATCTTGGCGGCCAATGCATTTACCCACCTTTTGCGTGACGGGCCGGATAGAGAGTGATTGGTTGAGGCTGGAGAGGTAAGACTAGGTCATAATCTAACCTCTCCAGGAGGGACTCTCTTGACCCATCACCTTGCACCGCAGTGAAAGGGATGGATTCATGCGTCGTCACTCCTAGACGCACTGACCCCCAGATTCCTACCCACCCCTCATACCATTTTCCTACCCAGACCTTTTTCTCCTTTATTTCCTGAAAATACCCTCCTGACAGCATCACCAAAGATGAGAAATACGTTCCTCTGGGTCTCCTGTGTGGAGCTAATGTAAAAAAAATAATTTGAATATAAATTTCTTTATGTCTTCTTCTAATTCAATGCTCATATATCAGCGACTTTTGACTATAATTTTTTTAAAGGAGAGATTTATTTGATTTTTTCCCTCAATTCTTGAGTTTGGTTGTTCTGCAGGTTTTTAAATATTTTTTTAAATAACAAATATGTAAAATATCCATAAAAAGTTTGTATCCTGAAAAAATCACCATTACCTTATAGATTTGTTTTACACCTACACAACTAAATAGCTAGCTAACCATCACGTAATTTTTCGAGGGTTAGTCGGATATGATTGATAGCCGTACAACTCTGTTACGGCAGACGCTCATTGCTTCATTCGTATTCATAGATCGTATTGTATAATACAATCTATGAATTGTATAATACGATCATAGAGAATGTATATTCTCTTCTGTTATTTCCACTCTTGGTGATACTTAAAATAAATCATAGTTTACTCTTTCGTAGATAGCAAAATTTTATAGTTTTAGTGAAAAAGTTTTTTACAAGTGATGCATTAAAAATTAAGATGGATTAATTGTTTTCTCCAGTACATATGCAATACGAAAATGAATAAATAGTTTTGGTTATAAACAAACTATTTGTTGATTTGTCCTAACTATTTATTCATATTCGTATTGCGTATTTTTTTTACATGAACTCCACCCAGAAGGCCCCGAGGATGGGATATGTATGGGCGCAAAAAATTAACTGCCATTAACATACATAAATGATTCATGTAATGTTGTTAATCCCTGGTAAAATTGTATCTTACGCTGATGATACAGCAATGGTAGTAAATGGAAAATCCTAGCTTGAAACATTTTTAAAGGCAATAATTGTATTCCATAAGTCTCAACATGGCTAAAATGTAATAGACTCTTATTTAACTATAAAATAACAAGTTACCTAACTTTTTATAAAAACGGTAATAACAAACCTCCCCAATAATCTTAAAATTAGAATACATAATGCTAACTATAATCAAGTAACATGCTCTTCTTGCTTTGAACTTGGAAAATTGAAAAGATAAAATATTTGGGTATATATTATATTGATACAAATTTCAATTGGTAATCACAAACATACGTACCTACACATTTTACAGATTTAAGTAAGTTCTCAAACATGTACGGTATTATAGGATCATACAGGATGGGGTTGTGCACTTGATGCATTTATAAAACCTTTAAAAATAACTCAAAATCATATTATCAAAAATATGTATAATAGAAAAATAACATTTTCGACAGACGTATTATACATCTAAACTATTCAACCCTCCGTAAACTATTTATACTGCAAACTATTAAGTAGGTATATCTTTAAAAACAAAAACAAATTCGTAAAAAAATAAAGCAGAATCAACATTAGAAATAATAATGTAATTTTTACCCCCCAAACAAATGCAGACACTCGGCAGTTTTGTTGGACCTCGTACTTTCAATCTTTTACCGAAAAAAATTCAAGTGAACTAAATTACCTACATCAGTATTTAAATTAGTTAAAATTATGGCTTAACAATACGGATGTTGAAACATTATTTATTTAATTTATATCACTCTATGTTTTTCACGAACTGAGATACACTTTTTGTACAAACTGTTTAGACAAATTTAAATTATAAACTCACTGTTTTTGCTTTATATGCCGAGTGTTTGTTTCTTTTTAGATACATAAATAAAATTTATAAAATTATATTACTAAAGCACAGTGGGTAATATGATTATATAAATGCGTCTAATTGGGTTCCCATTACTCGTATCATTTCATTGAATGTAGGTCAATCGCAGAAAAATAAAAGCGGTCCATATTTTGACCTTAGCTGCTCCAGTGGAAAAAAAACTACGTGCGTCGTAAAGGTATCTTGTACAGATAAGAGGGGACTGCGGGCGAGTGTTTCGAACTAGTTCGAACCAGTTTAACGCAAAATTTGATTTCTATCAGTTTGCACAAATACATTAAAACGTGCACTCTTTATAATGATTTACCTGAAATCGTGTTTGTTGTGGCTATCAATAAATTTGTGGATAAGTATTAAATTTCATCCCACTATAAATTACATCTTATTAAATAAAAATAAATTAGTAATGTTAAATACTCTGAAAGAATTTGGTTAGTTCTATTTTTTATTATCTATTTCGGTTCAGCTATGAAGTATTACGTGGCTTGGAATGCTTTTAGCCGTGTTTGGTGACCAGATCTAAATAAGTAGGTGTATTCCAATCTCACACTTCTTTCCCATCTCCTTCCTCTCTCCACTTTCTTTAGTCTCGTTTTCTCAAGAGCGTGATAATAAATATGTAAACCAAAAAAGTAATCAATTAATTTGTTCTTATTATTATTTGTATGTAGAAACTCAGCGGACTGTACTGGTCACGTACGTTTTGAAATCATGCAGCGGCGCGTAATCCTCCACCACTTATTCCATTAATCTTCCCCTGGATCATATAATCATATTACCCACTGTGCTTTAGTAATATAATTATATAAATGCATCTAATTGGGTTCCCATTACTCGTATCATTTCATTGAATGTAGGTATATATCAAATGTAAACATTGGAAAAAATAAAATATTTTAAAGCACAACTCGTAAAAAGCACATTTTTTCCTAAAATAATTAAATTCGCACTATCAATAAAAGAGTAGATAATGAATTCTTTTAAGTATCACTTTAACAATAATATCCAATGCGATGATCTGAAAATAAGCTAGAGGAATGAATAGTGACGCAGTTACAGGATCATCTCTGGTTGTACGATCACCAAGCAAATGTCCCTTGTGCAATCTACACAACGTTGAAATACGAAATTCCCCTGTGTTCCCATTGCATTATGCAAAATCTTTTTAAGAATTCGCAAAAGTCATGACTGCTACATGAAATCGGCTAGTCTGCAATGCCCGACGGAGAAAATACTTCAGAAGATACGTTACATTATCCGGACTAAAACATTTTTTTAATATTTCGAGTGCATTGGTACTTAAGGCGATCCAATAGTCCAGGAAAAAAAACGAAACCGGAATTCACGCCCCTTTATGGGAGGAGTTTAAAAATACTTGAGAAAAATCTTTTGGAAGTTTAGAATAGGTATTTGAGAAAAAAAATTACAGTTTGATGTCGTAAAGGCCTATAAAAAACATGAATTCATTTTTTATGCATTGTTTATTTAATAAAACGGAAATTTAAAATTGATTTCAAACCAAGCGAAGCAAAGCCTAACGTCTATTCCCCGCTCCGGCCAGGGGAGGACTGACAGAAAATGGTTGTGGCTAGTAAGTAGTTATTCGGTGGACGGTATAACGTTCACTATGGAAATCCAAATTCGCCGACTGCCGTCTTTCGATGTCAAAAATAACAACGCGAAAAATGCATATTGTGTTTTATTTTGTGAAGTTTGGGCGTAAATATAAATTTTAAAAGAAACTGAATTTGCTACATTAAACATTAAAACCATATCCGAAAAGGGGTTTATAAGTAGGAGATTTTGCATTTGAAAGTGATTTTTTATAGAACTAATACTTTATTTTTTTCTAGGCTTAAAAGACTTATAAAAAAAATTACCTAAATTTTTAAGGGCCAAGATATTTTCTACACGCAGTATTTAATTGAAGCATCTATAATACTTTTAAGCGATCAAATTTTCAAAACAAAAACATATGATTTTGCATTATTTAGTATGGCATCATATTAAGGTATTGTATTCTACTGTGAAAATTAAGTCGAGTTAAAAGTTGATTGTCTGTAGCTATTTACACAATACACATCAGGGCTGCTATGGTCCTACTGGCTGCTAGTGGTGGGACTCCAATGTTCCGAGGATCTTCATGATTGAGGTGTAAGACTGGCACTCCAGAGGTCACCGGTTCAAACCTTGACATGCGCAAGTAAATTAAATATAATTAATGTGTGTTGTTTCACAATAATTAATTAAGTAATGTATAATATATTTGTGACCCGTTCCAATGTGGAATATATTTGTGAAAGAATACCATTTAGAATCGAAACATTGATTGAAAGTTGCTCCGCCGTGTTTGATAACCACATCTCAATAGCCAGCTACTTCCCCAACTTCTTCTTCACCATTTCCTTCTGCTCACAATCTCAAGCCTCACAACGTATCCCAATTGGGGATAACTTAGTCCCACTGGCTCTAGACGGCTTGAGACATTTGGAACTCTTGTGTGGCACTCACATAAAAAAAAAATGATTACTTAAGGCGATCCACTAGTACAGGAAAAAATCGAAATTGGAATTCACGCCCTTTTATGGGAGGAGTTTAAAAATACTTGAGAAAAAGCTTTTGGAAAGGTTGGAAAAGATATGTGGCCTGTAAAAAACATTAATTCCTTTTTTATGCATTGTTAATTGTAATAAAACGGAATTTTTAAATTGATTTCACGAAAACAAGCAGCGCGGACCGTAACACGTTGTTTCTCCGCTCCGTTCGGAGGAGTAATGACGGATGAATGGGGCGGCTGCCAGTCGTTCTTCGGTGGACGGTATAAGGTTCACTTTGATATAACAAATTCGTCGACTGCCGTATTGTCGCCGTGATGTCAAAAATACCAACGCGAAAATGCATATTAAATTTTTATTTTGTAAGGTTCGGGCGTAAATATATTTTTTTTCGCGATAATTATATAAGAAACTGAATTTGCCACATTATGCAATAAAACCATATCCGAAAAAGTGTTTATAAGTAGGAGAATTTTCAGTTGAAAATGTTTTTTATAGACCTAATACTTTATTTTTTTCTAAGCTTATTAAAAGACTTATTAAAAAAAATTACCAATATTTTTAAGGACCAAGGTATGTTGTACACGCAGTATTTAATTGAAGTATCTATAATACTTCTAAGCAGTCAAATTTTCAAAAAAAAAACATACGATTTTTTATGATTTTGCATTATTCAGTATGGCTTCATCTTAAACTGAAAAGCAGTGCGCAGATAAGCAGCAAATCAGGAATTAAAATATATTTTACTGCCACTAATTTGCAAACAATTCGTCAAACTATTGCTTTAAAAAAAAAATTCCTTGAATAATAAATAACTGCACCTCAAAAATACTTAAATAAAATCGTGATTTCGTACTCCCCAATTTTCTTCTCCAAAACTGGACGGATTTTTAAGATTTTTTTTACTAATTTCAGTAGAAGAAAATATTTCATGTCTACGTTATACTATTTTTAAAAACACAGTGTCTAGTTTGTATACTGAACGTTTGTTGATGGCGCTAAAATCAGGCAATTTTAACGATTTTTAGGGTTTTAATGTTTCCTCTTAACTGTTATCAAATCGTCACCAGAATCAAAATATTTATTTTAATGGTCTAGAATATCATTATGAAGTTTTATACACGTACATTCAAAATTACATTTCATATAATATTGGTAACATCAGGAATAATCGGAACACTGCTGTACTTTCTTTGACTGTAAAGGGCCATTAACCAGCCAGCGGCCGGGAATTCATATTTCGTCGAAAGGTGTTCTTACGATCGTACAGGGCGGTTCCAATGAGAAAGATTAATTATTCTCCGTACCAGATTTTAAAAATAATAACTCAATTCGATTTTATTTCATTCAAAATTTGCTTTAATTTATGCTTACATTCAAACATGCTGAAAGGTGTGATGATAAAACTAGTCAAATTATGAACTATTTGTAATTATTTTCGAACATAAATATTTAAAATTTTTCAATAATGTCTAAGCAAAATACGAAAAAAAAAACACAAAATATATTAGTTTGTAAGACCGTAAATAAATAGACAAACTGAAGTATTTTCGTCACAAAACACGTGTACCTACGGATCTTTTTTTAAATGATTTTATTTAAACTAAAATAAAAATTCTGAAACACAGCTTTCGCAGATAATGTATTGATTTATTTTACTGTATGATTATATTAATTGAAATGTGTGTTGTATAATAAAAAAGGTTTGTTTGAAAATTTATCAAACCTATCAACGCGCTACGGTAAAACCTTATTGTACTAAAAATAAAGATATTTTCTCAAAATTTTAAACAACTAGATAAAAGAACAGTCTTTCGAAATCACTTAATAATTTTTTGTGGAAAAGAGTCAATACGTCTAAAATTTGATTTAAAAATGACATATTTCCGGTTTTTTCTGGTTATTCCCTTTTAAAGGAATGATTTTAAATGAGTTAGAAAAATAGCTCTCTAATACAATTCTTACAGATAGATTTAATGAAAGGCTATCTTAGTCAAACTATAATCCTAGTCAAACTCGAGGGCGTTGTGGCATTCCGCTGCAGATCTACAAATCATTGAACTCTAAAATCTCTTTGTGTTCGTTGACTTGCCATTATCTTCTACAACGAAAATCGTTTTCCCATAACAAGTAACTAGCTTTAAAAATCGAGCTGTATCCTGCGAAATTGTATAATCCAATATAATGCCTTTATAATATTCGCCTTTCATGGCTCGCTGGTAGTTTTAATGGCTATATTTGGAAGGCTGCCAAGGGCTGAGAAAGCAATATATCCTTCGGAAACTTCCTGGACTCATAAGACGTAATATGAGAATTCTCTAGAGATCAATTCTTCCAGCTGAGATTATTCCGTATACAGCCAGATTGTATGGAACTAATGTGAAACGACACTGAATTAGATATTTTGGTATTATTTGAAGTAGACAGTACATACCTAGTAAGAAAAAATGAAGCTGGATGGTTACTTGTAAAATATATTCTGATATCAAGCTTATTTTTTTATACAAGTAGGTACCATCCACTCGAGCGACAGCGCAATTTAAAACTTTTCCGAATGCTCGTGATTTTTTGGAAATCATTTTGCATATTTTCCGCCAACATTAAAAAAAATCATATCTCCGAATTTTAATACGGAGACATACAAACTGATTATAATTCTATATAGCCAATGAATTCGCCTATCTTTTATCAATATCACATATTCGTAGGATTTATAAAAAAATATTATAAAATCGTAGATTTTGGTCCAAAAACTTTGGTAAAAACAAATGTTGTCCAATTTTGGATCGCTGTCAATCGCAGAAAAATAAAAGCGGTCCATATTTTGACCTTAGCTGTTCCAGTGGAAAAAAAACTACGTGCGTCGTAAAGGAATCTTGTACAGATAAGAGGGGACTGCGGGTGAGTGTTTCGAACTAGTTCGAACCAGTTTAACACAAAATTTGATTTCTATCAGTTTGCACAAATACATTAAAACGTGCACTCTTTATGATGATTTACCTGAAATCGTGTTTGTTGTGGCTATCAATAAATTTGTGGATTAGTATTAAATTTCATCCCACTATAAATTACATCCTATTAAATAAAAATAAATTAGTAATGTTAAATACTCTGAAAAACTTTGGTTAGTTCTATTTTTTATTATCTATTTCGGTTCAGCTATGAAGTATTACGTGGCTTTGAATGCTTTTAGCCGTGTTTAATGACCAAAAAAGTAATCAATTAATTTGTTCTTATTATTATTTGTATGTAGAAACCCAGCGGACTGCACTCGTACTGGCCACGTACGTTTTGAAATCATGCAGCGGCGCGTAATCCTCCACCACTTATTTCATTAATCTTCCCCTGGATCAGCAATTCACTTGGGAAATATTGTATTTTTTTCCTCTCATATAGCAGATGTTGGAATGCTATGGCTTATACGTACCTGAAAATTTCGGCCATAGTCCACAATTTCTTCAAGATACCGCACAGCAGAAAAAGGTTCTAGCACTAGCTTGAAAAGACGAATGGTACTATTGAATGAGATTTTTGAAAACAGCTGATATATTTAATTGCTCTTTCCAGACCCCGTATTCCAAATATCTACAAAACATATTATAATACAATTCTCTTGAACACTTTAAGTTTTGACCTCCAAAAAAAGTTATTATATGAAATTACAACGATAGAAAAAAATCAGAATCAGAAAGACGTTTGTCGAGAGATATTTGCTCTCTTTTAAAGAAGTCATGCATTATTAAATATTATCGCTTACGCCTATTAAGTAAAATATTTTTTTTGTATTAGAGCGCTCCCTCTGGCATCCGTACGAGTATTTACAAATCTCTTTTTTTTTATTACATAAAATAGGTTTTTTTCTTGTTTACATTACACCTGCAAAGCTACTCTAAGTAGCTTGTCGGCAGGAAAATAGTGTGGACAAAAAGACAGTACAGTATAAAATTTCTTACAATATAAGAAAAAAATATTGCAATTTAATAAAATACGAGTACATAATAGAAACATAAATAAGTATAAAAAAATATGAAGACAACGTCTAAAAAAAATTAAAAATGCACGAGGAGTCAGTTAATACAGAAAATCTGATTCCAATAGCCATGTTTTGAAATCAGCATTTTTTTTCTTTTGAACCCTTACTACGAAGCCTTTAATAATCTTTAAACCTGGTATGGACCTTTCTATCACCCCAAAAGTTAAAATAAAAAAAAAAATGTTAATGGATAAATAATCTGTCGTACAATAATTTAAATACATAAAAAAAAATATATGACTAAGATGATGATGTTTTATTCTATTCTTAACGAATTTTCAAAATCGCGGTATCAATAAAAACTCTGTTGAAGTTAGTCAGAACGTGGATGCATCTAATGTAAATTTACATTTCAAAAGCTTCTATTACAATTAAGGTGCCTATTTATTCATGCTTCTGTACACCTATACGGGATTTTGCAAATACGATATACAAAATAATTTTGTGGAACTGTATTACGCAGGAATCATGAAGTAAAATATGCTAATTAATATAAAATATATATAACCCACGCATAATAGTAGTAGGATTAATAATAGAATATTGATATAATAGCAATATTGATTTTTATCATTGAGGTATGTCATATCCCTGCTTGTGCATATTCGGTACATCTATTTCTGTAAAAGCCCGTGAATTGGTAAATCTTAGGTTTTACTAGTAAATCTTAGGATTTGCCAACATTAAAAGTTGGTAAATCTTTGAATTTACTGGTAAATCATAAGATTTGACATAGTTACGCTTTTACAGTAACACATCCACTACTTCTGAGAAAGTATTGCCAACTGCGAGCAATCTAGGTACAAGCGAGTACCTAAATGACCCAGTCCTGATATTTTTGTTACGATTAAAAATAATTTTAGATTGAGTTGTTCTTGTTGGTATACGGAAGGTAATTAAGCTTAATAAATCATGGCTGTCTATAATAGAATTAACAATTTTTTAATTAAAATTCTGGTCGGAGATGAGTCTTCTATCCCAAAGTTTTTAAAAATTTTAATTCTTAAAACTTTCGGATAGATCTAATAATCCACGAGCCGCTGCATGCCGCAACACTTTTAATAGGCATACATTTTGAAAAGTAAACTATTCCAGTAGTGATAAACAAAAAAAAAAATTTTTAAATTCGATTTTCATTAAAAGTTAAAAATTGTCCAAATAAAACATCTCCATTGCCGCAATTTTTTTTTTGTATGGATTTAACATTTGCGAAGTTTCGTTTCAAACTAACTACGCATGAATTACTTAATTTACCAAAACTAAGAACCTAATAAAATTAGGTTCATAATAACCTTTTGTGTTCGTAAATAGTTGTTTCTTGTAGCAATTGTTGAAATGAAGTGTGATTTCCATAGTCTGTGCTTAAAAATGCGGCGACTTATGGATTATTTAATTCATTATTTTATCAAGCGAGATACACGGATACGGGACGCGAAATAAAAAAAAGCATGAACCCATAAATCACTCTTGTAATAGTTCGTTCAACTTTATAACAAAATCCCGATAGAAATTACTAATTAATATTTAATTTTTATTTTAGTAATTTGTACATTTAAGTTTAAAAATTTCTAATTAATTATAATACTTCATATTCACTATTTTTTTTTCTAGTTTTTATAGCTCCTATAATACATCATGAACTTTCCAATTGGTTTGAACTTTTTATTAAATTAAAAATATTGAATGTTATTTTATGATTGCCAAAAATTGTAAATTTAAAATGTTTTGTCTCACATACAACGATGTAAGCTAACTCATGATTAATAATTAAATAAATTAACACTTGTAATTTACTGTTTCTGTAGGTAGACCGAGTTTATAGTTAATTTAACTTAGGAATCAGTTATTTATTAAAATCTTAAAGATAACCAAATTTGGTACGTACTTCTCAAGCTCACGTAGATTCTGAAAAGGATATACCTACTTCGCGTGAATACCAAAACCAAAACATATTATTTTTTCGTGGCTAAATAAATACTGAGCTTTTGCACTTTAGGGAAATCGCCTTGTATCACTAAAATGCTAAATAAGGTTTTCTTGCCGGAACATTTCGAGCTTCGGTCTAGAGCTTTTGCGTGGAAAAAAGCTTTTCGTAAACGACAAGCGTAAACATTTTTTTCAACTCTGTAAAATACTTTAAAAGGAATCTTCATTTATTGTTAAATAATGCGTTGTGATTCTATGAAAAAAAAATAGAATAATCCTGATTTTACAAAATATTCTCTCAATTAGGACAAGAAAAATACTACTTCTTCAAAGTACCGCAAAACATTATATTCCAGAATTATTCTTGTGCATTTACCTGAACCTTAAAAAAACTAACCCCACGGTTAGGTAATACACAGGAGGCACCGAGGAAAATAATTGCCCTCAGGGACTTTGCCATTTTATTTTATTTATAAACAGAAACAAACAGTACATATATTATTATCCATTGGTGAAAATTTACAATTAATAAACATAATTCATGGTGGGTACCTATTATGTGTTTCATTGTAGTATCTTATTTATGGTATGCATATTAAGTAATTACCGGGTAATATGTGTGTGTAGTGGGAAGGTGTGTGTGTGTGAATATGTGTGCATGTATGTATGTAAGTATGCGCATTAAACAATATTATGATTGACATTATGCTCTTTTTAAATTTGGGCATTGAATCGGAGAAAATGTAGATGTTATAATTTAGATTAATATTATTGAATATATGAAGAGCACGATTGATTGGCGAATTGTAGTTTTGTAGTAGTAGATGTTATAATTTAGATTAATTTTATTGAATATATGAAGAGCACGATTGATTGGCGAATTGTAGTTTTGTATTTTTGTAGTTTTGTTGGCCTAAAGTTTTTTTACAAATGGGAATTGGTAACATGTATTTTTGCCTGAGATTTGCTGTATTTTTGAAAGGTATGGTTTTGTTTAGGATATTCTCTTTGTAGACTTGTAAGGTTGAGTGATACAGAAAAAGAGTATTTAATATTCTGACTTTAAATTCTTTGAAAATGAGTTCAGATGGATATAAAAATGTTTTTTTTATTTTAATTATTATTTTTTTGCGCAATGTAAAGAGATTGTGTGTGAGTTTTATAGGCGCCACCCCATCCTATTATACCATATTGGATTATGGATTGACAGAAAGCGAAGTACGTCATTCTCAGTAGTTCTTTATTTAGAATGTGTCTCAAACAGCTAAAAATATAGGTCAATTTTCGTACTCTGTTTTTAAGAATGGTTATATGCGGTGTCCATTTTAGACATTGGTTAATAGTGATTCCTAGATATTTGGTTGAAGTTTTCATTTCAATATTAGTACACAGTAAGTTACAGTGGTGTTGTTGAGTGTTTGGTGCAGAGTGGATCCTTATGTTAATTTCATGCGGCGTGTTTGGTTTTTTTATGAAAAATGCTATAAAATGTGTTTTTTTAGAGTTTAACGTTAGTAGGTTATTGTCAAACCATGTTTTTAATTCGTTTATGTCCGTGTTAGCCTTTTTATTCAGTTCTAACCACGTGTTTGCTTTTAGAAGAAGCACTGTGTCATCTGCATATGAGATTATTTCCCCGTATTTAGCAACTTCAAATATATCGTTAACATATAATATGAACAAAAGTGGTCCTGTCTATGTATACTTTATACTGCTGCTTCCAAATTGGTGAGGCATATTCCAGTATACTTCTGACTAATGCAAAATATAACATATCTATGTATACTTTATACTGCTGCTTCCAAATTGGTGAGGCATATTCCAGTATACTTCTGACTAATGCAAAATATAACATAACTACTGTACGCGGGTTACTGAACACTTTACTTATACATAGAACAAAACCAAGCATTTTATATGACCTGTGAACGATTGAGTCGATGTGATTATTAAATATAAGTTTGCTAACAAGGTAAACACCAAGATATTTACATTCTGTTTTAGAGAAGACAGGTTTATTGTTGAGTGAATAAGAGAACTTAATTGCATGTTTATTTCTGGTGAATGTCATAGTATGACATTTGGAAACATTGATATCTAAAAAGTTAACTTTGCAGTACTTGCAAAGCCTATCTAGGTCACTTTACATAACTTTGAATATTTTCATGTCATCAGCGTAAAGCACATATTCGGAATTTCGAAAGCATGATCCAATGTCGTTTATGTAAATGTTGAAGAATAGTGGACCTAGTTGGGAACCTTGCGGGACACCGGATATCACCTCTATAGACTTTGAGTAGGCACCGCAGATTAATATTACCTGATTGCGATTACTTATGTAATTAATTAATCCATCTAAATAGGTCGCCATGTATACCAAGTAGGATGAGTTTCTTCAAAAAAATTGAGTGAATTACGCGGTCACAGGTCATATTTGGGGATGCTGTGTGGAGAGACCTTTTAGGAAAGGAAAGAAAGGAAGTTCTGGGAAGGAAAATGGTAGTAATCTGGGGTTCAGTGTGTCCAGGAGTAACGGACTTATGAATCCATCCCTCCCACCGCGGTGCAAGACGATTTTCCGATAGAGTACGGCTCGAGAAGTCAAAGGGACTCCCTCAATCATTCTCTCTCGATCCGGCCTGCCATGCAGCGGGTGCATCAGGCCACCAAACCGGACCACCCGGACAAACCCCATGAACCCGGGAACCCCTGCTAAGTCACCAAACGTAGCGAACCACTTGGGGTGACCTATGGCAGTGGTTTTAGTTAACCAATAAATGGTTCTCGGGGCAGCGGTTCCCATAACCGCCTCCGAAAGTTTGACAACACAATGGTTTTACGTTGTACTGTATAATTATTATTTATTTGTCGCAGAAAAACTCACGAACGATGAGCTTTGGCATCAATAAATTTACACAGTTTAAAAAAATAATTATTTCATTAATTCTTAAGCCAACGCAACTACTTTCCGACCATAAAACCACCTCTATCGTGAATGAAACTTTGAAATATTAATTTAATAGACCAATCCCAGTATTATATTCAGGTGGTAGTTGCGACGAAGCAATTTCAACCGTATTGCAACCAGCACAATTAATGGCAATTGCATTGCATCAAACAAACCATATAAAATAAATATTGCTGCCATGGTTTTTATTCTAGCCTTGTTAGTGCCTTTGTTAGGTATTATTTCTTAATCACAGGATTCTTTCCGTAAAATAAATTTCTTTTGAAGTTCGAGCTTCCGTAGTAATTGAATGGGTAAAGGTGTTTTTTTTTCAAAGTACAGAAATTCAAAATGAAAAACATGACACATTACAAAAATATTAATGTCTATGATATTGGCTTTATTTAATAGATATTTTTATACCATTATTTTGTAAATATGATTTTGGGCATATGAGCGCAAAGGCTAGCTCGAATGAAGCGCAATCGTGAAGTCCAATTTTCGACATTTTGATTTTTTTAGAGGTTTGGTTTTTAAACTGGCAACATTGTTTCTACAGATTGTCAATTTGACAGTTTACAGTTGATTTGTAGTCAGTACGTTTTGCCATTTCACCATGAATAGACTAACGTCAGAACAGCGCTTGCAAATTATGCAAATTTATTTTGAAAATCCTGATATAGCCAGAATGTTACGGCCAATGGAGAGCGCACAGAACCATGAAGACTGACTTATTCGTACCTCAGTTGAATGGAATTGATGTGACAGAGCTGTGATTTCAACAAGATAGCGCAACATGCCAGACGGCGGGTGCCACTATCAATTTATTGCGGGAAACATTTGGTGAGCACATAATTTCACGTAATGGACATGTGAACTGGTCACCACGATCGTGTGATCTCACACCATTAGATTACTTTCTTTGGGGTATGTAAAATCATTAGTCTATGCTAATAAACCAGAGACGTTGGCCCATTTGGAAGTCAACATTCGCCGTGTTATTGCCGACATATGGCCCCAGTTGCTCGATAAAGTTTTCGAAATTTGGACTTCACGATTGCGCTTCATAGCTAGCCGTGGCGCTCATATGCCCGAAATCATATTTAAACAATAATGGCATAAAATTATCTATTAAATTAAGCCAAAATCATAGACATTAAAATTATTTTAATGTGTGTTTTTTTTTAAATTTTGTATTTGAATACCTCTAAAAAAACATCTTTATAATATGTACATTTGGTAATATTTGTTTATCCGATAAAATAACAGTTGAAAGGTCAGGAGACATTTTTAGTGAAAATAAGGTACAGTCCCAACCCTGCGTGGAATATATTGCATCTTAAATATTCTTTGGATATTGAAAAAAATGGCGCACAGAGGCCTCGTAAAAATAATTCAAATAAATATTTTAGTCGCGTTACCATAAATTGAGGCAAAGTTGGTCCCATACTACGCTGTATCTTCTTACGTTGATGTTTTATGAAAATACACTTTATTTTTTGTCAGCAAGACATGTAATATAATTATTATTATTCATATAGGATTGGTAGGTACTATACTTGTCTTCAAACTCAGTTAAAAATACTTGAGGCCAATACATTCTTTGTATAATAATACATGAAGTGTGTGTAAACGTGTGTGCACGGGTAGAAACACCACGGAATTTAATTTTCTGTTGACTATATGTAGATCTACATCTTAATGATGTTTCAGGTGGGTAGGCCTACTTGGAAGATTACATAGCTTAATGTGGCAACGTCTGTCAATCTATTCCCCACGTTTTCATCCCGCAACAAATATCCCCGAAAAAATATTCCCGACAAAATATCCTACGAACAAAACATCTCTTAACAAAATATCTACTAAAACCTAACCTAAACTAACCTTACAATACAATGGAACAAAAATAACACATACATCCTATAAAGACAAAACAATATTGTCTGTATTATTTTTGTCTCATTTTACTATTTTTGAACAATAATTTATTAATATTTCTGTTTTTGAAACTGATAATAAAAAGAAAATAATTATTCATAATCTAGACAATGCAGGGCTAGAAATAACTTTAAACGTGATATTTTTTTAGAATAATTAGTAGTTTTTTTCAATGACTTTATGTTTCCATTCCGCATTCCAAAGACGAAATGGCTCTGAAAAACTTATGTATCGCAGTTTCGAAGATTTTATTGTGTCGGAGGAGAGAAACAAAACATACTTTAATAGGTAGGTAAATCCTAAATAATTAACCTAAATCTCAACATTTATTTGATTGATAGAGAATAGAGAAATGCGCGTTTTCATTCCCGACAAAATATCCTCCAACTAAATATCTACTAAAACATAACCTAATAAAAAAATGGGACAAAATAATATCGTGTAAAGACAATAAATTATTGATTATAATAAAACAAATAAAAAACTTTATTCCACTTAATTTTATTTGACATTAACCGGTTTCAGCTCGTCAGAGCCATCTTCAGACTGGTACAAATAATTCTTAGTCTACGGTTTATATACATAACATATGGGGGAGGGGGAGAGGGGTAGTCTACAAGGATTTTAATGAATTATTTTTCTTACTAAGTCGTTTTAGACTGTCGAATTTCTAAGTATTTTGGTAATTCCAGTGGGCTAATTACTTTGGGTTTGTAGCTCACTTCAATATGAATTCATTCACATTACTTGTAAGGTTTTTCCTTAATCAATAGATATTGAAGTGAGCTACAAACCCAATGTCAATGACAGTCTAAAACGACTTAGTAACAAAAATAATTCATTAAAATCCTTGTAGACTACCCCTCTCCCCCTCCCCCATATGTTATGTATATAAACCGTAGGCTAAGAATTATTTGTACCAGTCTGAAGATGGCTCTGACGAGCTGAAACCGGTTACGGTCAAATAAAATTAAGTGGAATAAAGTTTTTTATTTGTTTTATTATAATCAATAATTTATTGTCTTTACACGATATTATTTTGTCCCATTTTTTTATTAGGTTATGTTTTAGTAGATATTTAGTTGGAGGATATTTTGTCGGGAATGAAAACGCGCATTTCTCTATTCTCTATCAATCAAATAAATGTTGAGATTTAGGTTAATTATTTAGGATTTACCTACCTATTAAAGTATGTTTTGTTTCTCTCCTCCGACACAATAAAATCTTCGAAACTGCGATACATAAGTTTTTCAGAGCCATTTCGTCTTTGGAATGCGGAATGGAAACATAAAGTCATTGAAAAAAACTACTAATTATTCTAAAAAAATATCACGTTTAAAGTTATTTCTAGCCCTGCATTGTCCAGATTATGAATAATTATTTTCTGGTCTGTGATATACAAAATTTGTGAATATACTAACATCGAATCTGGACCAAAGGGCAGATATATAAGTTTTATTGTCTTTGGTTTTTAATTTTGAATTTCACGGTCAAAATACGTTTCTTCCTTTTAACTATATTCTTTAAATTTTTCGACAACCACACTTGGCAGATGTCCATGCTGTCGTGGTCGGTGAGTGTATGTATCTTATATTTGAATGTGTCTAATATGGTGTATGTGTCTTATATGTGCGTGTGTCTTATATGTGTACGAGACTTATATGTTTACGTGACTTAACACTTCATTTCTTATCAATTGTAATAATAATAATATTTAAACGATTTATATAGCGCCGTTTTTGTGAAAAATCACCTCAAGGGCGCTGTACAAACCTACCATCCATGTCTAAAATCTAGAAAAACTACAAGCTAGACAAACAATTAATAACAACTTATGGCTAAAATTAAGTAAGTAGGTATACTGGTAACAGATGAAACCAAGAAAGCGTCCCTTGACTTAATCATTGCGTTTAAATTGGCCTTGCAAGGAAAGGAAAGCGTGCGTGGAATGTGAAATACTCTTTAAGACGAGTGCAGGAAACCAGTGAATTGGTGCACTCCCAGAATTCCCTCAATTCCTTGCTCTGCGGTTTGTCCTCTACTATTTTTACGACTTGTTATAGTCCATTGTTATCTAGCTCACAGAGAACCGGGTAGGTACTAGTGTTTGGAGAAGCCGGAATTCAATTTTCACCGTAATGGTAAATCCCCCCCCGGGAGCGGCGCGCCCACCAAATACTATGACATTTTCATTATTAAATTCTGTTGTGGATTTCAGGAACTTTTGCTATTTTCAAAGTGAATTTTCAGTCAGCTGAGCCTGAGGAATGCGAACCGTTTCAATTGAATCAGAGATTTAGGCTTTTCAGGGATTCAATGTACAAAATATTATAGAATCTTTACCCTTTCTACATGATTTTTTTGTAGAATTCACTCAACTGGATTTTGTAATTTTATAACATTATTTTTATTTATCTATAGGTATGTATTTTAATTTTTATTTATCTATACAAATTAAAATCAAAATATGCTTGCTTCTAGGTTTGTATGTGAGTATGTGAGATGTTTATGCGTTGCTTAGCCATTCATCCGGGATTTGATGTGAGCATGCCCGAAATGGTTTTTATATACAATAGTGAGTTCTGGGATCGTGAAATTATGCATTGCTAACCGTTCATCCGATTGCGATGAAACTTTGGGGATTTAATGTAAGTATGCATGCGATGGTTTCTACATCTAAAAGTGAGATCTGTCTGAAAAACTGAATATACCAGGGCTGAATATACGGAATGCAGGAGATGGGAGGGGGTTCGGGAGGGAGGTTCGCGGAGCGGGGGAAGCTTGAGAGAGGAGTGGGGAGAGGGAAGGCGGAGTGAGAACGCGTGAGGGGAAGGGGACGCGGGAAAGGAAGGGGGGGGTGGAAGGCGAATGGGACGAATGGGAAAGGACTCACAGGGAGAAACAATTTCTGCATGATGGCAACGCATGCCGGAAACTCGCTGGTTTATTATAAATATTACAATGTAATGACAAATTTATGAAAAGTCGTAAAATGCGCAAACATAAATAAGTTTGTTTTCGAAATTTTAGATCGCCACATTATTTGCACTAGAGCCCTGAAGTAAAACTGTAAAAAGTGTAGAAACAATTTTGTTTTGAATATTTTTTGTCCTTTAATAGAAAGATACAAGTATTCCGAAATAGACTGTAGTATTCACTCCAAATATTTTTTAAAATTATACCAAAGGCATTAAGGTATCAACATAATGTTTAATGACTTCAATCATCGGAATTGCGAATCCTGAAATTAACAAGAAACACGAATTTTACCTTAATCCAGTAATTGGGTACACTAATTCCAAGGCAATTAGCTCTTAATTAAAACAATTCCTTATTTGCTATTTTGTCATTAAAATCAATGTTCTAATATTCTTTTTTCCGGAAAAAAAACAAAAACACGGCTGCGGTAATCGGGGATTTTGGTTTTCTACTTTTCCTTAATTATTTAACAGCCCATTTGCGGGGAAATTGTTCAAGGAGCTTATTGAAACTTAGTTTTAAGTTCTTAAGCGGATTGGAAAATTTCCCATTAAGTCGTTTTAAAATAAATTCATTTTTTAAATGTTAATTACGAAATGAAATTCGTTAAGTTCTTAGGTTACCTTATCGGAATAATTAGTATGTTCGTAAAAATTGTATGTAATTTGTATTCATTTTTGATAATTAGAACACTAATCGATTTCTTTAAATACCCACTTCTTTTGTATGTATTATGAAATATATACGAGAATATATTTAAATACACTCCCCACAGGATGATGTGTGGTGGATATTTTTATGAGAAGAAGGAAAGGAAGCCATTTAAAGAGAAAATATATGTGGGGTGGGCAGGAATCTGAGGGTAAGTGCACCCAAAAGTGACAGAATTACGAATCCATCAATCCCACTACCGTGCAAGGCGATCCTGCTGGAAAATTCAAAAGGGCTCCCTAAACTAACCACTCCCACCCAATCCGGTCTGCCACGCAGTTTGTGGGCAAACACATCCGCCGCCAAGACACGCACCAACCTGACCCCATGAATCCGGGAAACCCTGCTAAGTCACCAAATGTAGCCAACCACTTGGGGTGACCTACGGCAGAGGTGTTGGTTACCGAATAAATGGTTCCAGGGAAAAATAACATTTTAATGAATACATTAATCGGTAGTTGTTATTTTGTCTCAAAAGCGATTATTCAAGGCATAATCATATATACTAAATTAGGTTGTGTGTCTGTCCTGGGTAACTTTGTTTCAATGATCTCGAACATTCTTTGAGTTTAATTGTCATTTTCAAGTACTTACGTACCTATAACATAGTACATTTACTTGAATATTTTTTCTTGATCATTCTTCCGAAAAAGTTTTTTTTTTGAATATTTATTTAGATGTGTGCTTCTTCTGATGTTTTTTTCAGACCAACTTTCAGCTTGACAAATCTTACAGCTACAATTATAATATCCCGTGATATTTCGCGGGTCTGCGCTAGTACACTATTGGTTATTGACTGAAGGTTTATGTAAAAAAATAACAATTTTAATAAAAAAATAAATTAAGCTAAAAATTAAAATTGCTGCGGAAGGGTTCGTGAGAGATGAGATTGACCAGAATAAAGATTCACCCAGTTTTGGTGCAATCGTTTTCCTTGAATTCGTGTAACTTTATGAATACATCGATGATGGTAATTTGAAATGCTGTAAAAGACAAAATGTTAATTGTTCAGGAGAGCGAAAAGAAAGTTTGTTTTATTTTTTTCAAAAAATTATATCTCCTGTTTTAGCAGACTTATATGTGTCTGGGGGTAAAGTGCATATCGGGGGTTGATTCTACATGATAGTTGGCTTAGCTTGTAACTTCTGAATTCTGGACGTGTAAATAAGAACTCTTTGAGCTTAATACTCAAGAAAGAAAAAACGAATTTGAATTTATCTTGCGTTAACCTAAAATTACAAAGATGATGAATCCGACAGGAACTCAATGGCAACCAAAGAACACTGACCTTATTTCTGGATCTGCTGCAGATGGAAGGCCTTCCCATCTCGTCCTTTACATGGATCATTCGTATATTTCAATGTAACGCTCATACAATGTCAAACATACACATCGGGTTCAAAATTCACACTAAACTTAACTTCAAATTCACAGAAACATGTGATTATCTCAATGTAACATATTGTCGCATTGAATCATTTTATCTCTAAATACCGCAAGCGGGTGACATCTGTTTTTATTTTAGTCAAGCGCGAGGTTTTAGTCAGTTTCCAAACCAAACATCATACGAAGGCGGTTGGAAAGTGCCTTCCGCTGTCTAAAGAGCCCGCCATCATCAACAATCACAAGGATACAGATTACAACGCTCAACCAAGACGTAAAACAAACTTTTTTCGATATTCCAACGCGTAAAAAAGTTGAATGGTTTGAATGGAAAAAATAATTTTCTATGGAAAAACATTTTTGGAAGGGAAAAAAGTTGGAAATTCGAAAAAGTTATTTACACAAGCCCTGCTTTTTTATGGGGATAAATCAAATATGTACACATATTATGTAATTAATTATTATATTGAATGTATTGTAATTTATGTATCTTTCTCTGAATAAAAAAATAAAAAAAAGTTTTTTTTCCTCTATCATCATGTAGAATCACCTCTCCTTGTTATTGTGCACTTAACCCCCGGACACCCTGTTTAATTAACGTTGGTATCTATCTATCAGAATAATTAACATTTTTGAAAATTTCTTTAATAACAATTGTTAATTTGTTTTTAATTTTACAGTAAAAAATCCTTTTAAAATGCACGTCATTAAATATTATGTTGATATTACTATCCAAAAAATAAGGCAATTTGCAATAAACGGGAAATAATGAGTACTTTCAGTGCCAATTTGTTTTACCTTCCCCTAATTACCATTTACAGACTCGATAACGCCAGTCATTAATGTAAAATGCAATTTTGTTTTTATGGTAATAATTATTGGTTATCAGAATCTCAACGAAATCACGCTGAAAAAGCAAAAGTTCAAAAAAATTACTTTCATATATAGTCAAAAAAAATGTATTTAATTAATTGTGTTTTATAAATAACTAGGCAGCTTCCGGCATCCGTTGCAATGCCACTAAAGAAATTGTTTCTCCTTGAGTATCCTTTCCCATTCGTCCCGTTCCCCTTCCGCCTCCCGTGTCCCCTTCCCCTCACCCTCCCTCCACCTTCCCTGTCTTTAATCTTCCCTCTACCTCTTCCCCGTCCCGCAAACCTCCCCCGTTCCCATCCATTCTCCGGCCTTTCATACATTCAGTCCCGTTACATTCAGTTTTCAAACAACTCGCGTTGCACTTATTGCAATTATTTACAAATTTACAAATTTCATAATGCCAGAGCTAGCCAGTATGCATAGAAACCTTCGGGAGTGTAGGCACAACAACTCACCAAAGATTCATCGCAATTTAATAATGCCGGAGCTCACCACTATATATAGAAACCATTGTGGGCTTGCGCACAAAGTTTCATCGCAATCGGATAAATAAGTAAGGGACCGCATAAGGGACAAATAAAGAAACATTCATTGAAGAAGATAATAACACTACTAATCTAAACGAACATGGTCCCAGTTGCGACCATTATCTTTTTAATTTTTTTTGTGTCTTCTTCTCTTTCATTTGTTTAGATTATTTGTGTTATCTTCTTCTTCAATAATATATTACATTGATGGGATAACCTTCAAAAGTTTTAAAAAGAGAGTTGTTTTTTTTTAAAAATAGAAACTTACCTTTTTTTTAATATTAAAGAATGGATTTGAACTTTGCTTGGGGCGGTCCTTGCGCTTGATATCGATTTCTTTGAGAATAAATTAAACAAGAAACTTTATTACAACGATATCACTTATCTTAACAAGAAACAACATGCTAACAATATGCACTTTGAATGTGAATATTGTAGTATTCGATTTCCTGCACTTTCATCCGCAAGTGTCAAGTACAGCTTGCTACAAAGCATTATTATTTCCCGTGTAGATGTTCTCGAGAAGAACGAGTACACTCCAACACAAAGGCAAGGAACCAAGCAGCCCGTCTTATGCGGGAAACTGTTCAATAAGGGAAATCTCGTGTAAGTAAAATTGATAGATTTATCGACTGACTATTGAACGCGAAAGACATTCAATAAATCGTTAACTTGAAGCAAGGAGGGTGAACATTACTGAACATGGAACAGCATCGCGTTTAGAGATAGTTGCATAATTCTTGCTTTTATGTTTATCTCTTTTACTCACATACTTATAGTGTTTTTTTTGCTTTAACTCCACAATGAAGTATGTGGGGTAGGTAGGAATCTGGAGTCAGTATGTTCAAGAGTGGCCGGCGTATGAATCAGTCCCTCCACTGAAGTGCAAGGCGATGAGTTGAGCGGGTCCGGCTGGAGAGGTCAGGGTTTTCCTCAACCGCTCTCTCCAGATCCGTCCCGCCACGCAGATTCTGAGATCTGGGCAAACCTCAATCCATTAACCCGAGCACCCCTGCTAAATCACCAATTGTAGTGACCAATTGCAGAATAGACTGCAGATTCTCTGCGTTGTAAAAATAATCGAAATTTGAAAAAAAAAACCGTTGGCGAACCGTTAATAAGTGAACTAGGAATTATTATGATTCTTAACTTCCACAAAGCATTCTGATTGTATAAAAAAGAAAAAAATAACTTTACGACGGTGAATTTTGAATATAGCACAGATCTTTCTTTCGAATTCCTATCCTCACAAAACCATTTTCAGGTCAAAACGTTATTTACATCAAGCGATATGGAGTTTCAACATACCATTATTTTTAAATCGATAAAATGTATTATATTTAACACAACTTTAGTACTATTTTATTCAATAAAATTGCAGTAATGGAGTAACTGAAGATGTGCTAAGAGTATCTTATATAAGTTATGTTTCAAACAACCCGAGAACAGGAAATGAAAAAAATCAAAAATCACAACATAATACGGTAAATATTTTAAAGTTGCACAATTTTTCGCACACTGGCAGAAGGTATTTTTATCAGACTGGCAGTAAGTACTTGGGGATATCTTTCGAATTGTAAAATGTGTAGAGACGTGTAACGACAACTGTGTTCGACTTCCTCTTATTGTTTTCTACAAAATCTCACTGAAATTTTTGAAATATATTCCAAACTGATTCACACATCGTCGCAAACTTTCTTACTTGCATGTCTTTCCCTTTCTTTTCCTTGTCCACTTTCCCTACACAGCTTTACAATCATACAACAACACTAAAACTATAAGTTTTTTTATCTATAATTAATATCGATAAGAAAGGTCATAGTTTTAGTCAATTGGAGAAAAATTATTACAGCTCATAAGTGTAAACGGGCTAAAATATTCAATGTCTAAATTTTATTTCCTTCTGACAGAAGCGGAATTGGTTAACGCGCACGTCCTGGTTAGACGAGAGGTTCTGGGTTCGAGTCCATTATCTTTTTCAATTTTTTGCGTCTTGTTCTCTTTCATATTTTCGTTTGATTGTTATTGTTATCTTCTTCTTCAATGATATATCACATGAAGGGAATAACCTTCAAAAGTTATAAAAAGAGAGTTTTTCTTATAAAAAAATTGTAACTATTTTCTTTCTTATTATGTTTTTAAGTATCTGCCCACTTTAAGTAAATTTACCTAACACACCGAGGAAAATGATTTCCTTAAAAAGACCCTCCACTCAACATCCTCAGCTTCGGAGTAGGAAAGGGAGGAAGTTTTGGAAAGGAAAAGGGTATGGTTGGGTTGGAATTTAGGGGTCATTATGTCAGGACGGATGAACGTATGAAATCATCCTTCCCGCTGTGGTGCAAGACGATGGGTCGAGAGAGACAAGCTGGAGAGGCCAAATCGGCATTTCAACTGGTAAGCGCCTCCGCCGCGAAGACCTGAACCTGATGAACCCGTGCTGTCAAGTCAAACCACTTGGGGTAACCTATAGCACAGGTGTTATTTATCCAATAAATGGCTCCCAGGTTGGCGATACCCGTACCCACCTCCCTAATAAGTCCTTATACACGAAAATTCGGGGATGCCTGAAAAATAAATGGTCGAACAAGTGAATCAAGTCGCGTCGTGCCAAGAGTGAGAAAATAGAGGAGTATTTAAAGTATGTACATATTTAAACAAAGCTTGCAAACAAAAAAGGGTCTCGTGGCCGTCCATCCGCCCTACCTACCTACCTACGAAAATTGTAAGCCTGTAATGTTAATGAATATTTTGGTAAGAATATTGTATACAAAAACCAAGCTTTAATGTATTCCATTTCAAATAAAAAAAGAAATGACACCTTAGCGATGCGTTTTGGTTATTGAAACATTGTTGTTCGCTTAAACTTCGTTTATGGTCTTTTATACAGAAAGCAAAGCGACGCCTATGAATCGGTAACGACGCCGACTTTCCAGAGCGTTTTATCAACTTCAATGCCATATCTTCGCAGTGTGTGATGCCAACTGGGCCACAATGGTCCAAGGAATGATTCTAATGGCCTTACTTAACAAGAAATGTTATGATAGAAGAGGCATTAAATAAACTATTATGAATGGAAATGTTTGATATAAAATGATATATTTTACGGACGGAAAATTTTTCACACAATGAGGGTATATTGTTAGGCTAAAGGCAAGTGTGAAGGGAAAGGAGATGGGAAGGAGGAAGGTGGGAAAGTGCCTGGCTATTCAAATTTATCTTTATAATATAATTATTTTTGTCACTAAATAATGTGAAAACATTAATAAAATTAAATCATTATTTTTTCCGTAACTTTAATTAGGTGCCTCCACTAACTACTGAAAAATTTAGAAAAAATACACTCATTGGAGTTGTGGGAAAATTTCTCTCTTCACGAACACTTTTCCTATAGATTTTAAAACACTTACAAAAATACGTATTATTATTTTAATGTTATTAAAAATGAAGTTTTGCAAATTGATAACAGTAAAAACGTTAATTAAAAAATATTTTTGTTGTTGTTAAAAACATTATTTTTTCCTATGATTCAAATGAGAATTTTGTCAAGAAAATATATTTTTTTATAAGGCATTATAGATAGGTACGTTCTTGTCGGTTTAATTATTTCATTAAAAAGCTTTTGAAATATATCGTTTTTACGTGGTTTTGTTGTCCTAAAGGACGTGGTAAAACGTGTTTTTTCCCCTTTAACATGTTTGTTTTTAATTTTTGTGGTATGACATCACTGGTTAAATGCAAGGAAAAAATTGTTAATTGGTAAAAAAACATGGTCATAAATAATTATTTTTTTACACATATTCAAATTTATTTAGGCAACACGCACAAACATGTGGTCCATTTCTAAATTTAAAAAAAATATATATAATTTATTTTTGAAATTCTCCCTGTGACGGAAAGTGTCTGAACGACATCACTGCGGGAATTGTCCCAAGTACCTACAAGAAGCCGGCAAATTGCCTCCTTCACGTAGTGGTAGGAGCGATAAGGGGTAGGTAGCTGGTTTCGAGGGATGTAAAGTGTAGAGCTTCCAAATAACCACTAACTGCGATTTCATTCCATCACCTCGTACTACAAACGTACCACAACGAAATTTCATGTTGTTTTTACAAAAAATGTACCATATTAATTAAAGCATGTTGAGAACTTTTAGAATTTTTGTGAAATATCGAATTGTAGGTGTTTATTTTTTGTAACCAACCAAAAAGCTTGTGACGTCACGGGATATGCACGATGGTTCTGCAGCACTGTCATTCGAATTTTGAATAAATTATTGTATCGCGCATGACTTAACTGGACAATATTACATACATTTTACCAATGTTCACCTTAAAAGCTCATAACTGCAATTTTTAGAGATATCTAATATTTTTACATTAACTCCACACAGGAGAAAATAAGTTCCCTCAGGGTTTTTGCCAGCTTTAGGGAAGTTACGAGGAGGGTTTTTTTGAGGAAAAGAAGGAGTGAACGTAAGCCTTGAAGATATTCACATTATAGGAGGGAGGAAACTTGAAGACCGGCAAATAATTCCACATCACAAGTATTTTGGGGCTCCAGACCAGAAATAGCTACCTAATTGAACAGTGAGGTGCACTTGCAATTTGTGCAACTATTCATGTTCTCGAACTTTAAAACATCACAAGCTCACCCATACTGGAGAAAACTTTACCTATGTTCATACTGGAACTATTCGTGTTCTCACATGGTTACCCATGTTGGAAAAATACTTTGTTCATGTTCCTAATGTAACTATTCGTTTTCTCTTGAGCCTAATTTAAAATGTCACTCGCTTACCCATATTGGAGAAAAACCTTATTCATGTTCCTACTGCATTTATGCAAAATATTGTCAAATTTCTTCGCTTGTAAGTCCAATAAATTCTATAAGTCTAAACTTGAGTTTAATTGTCTTAAATGTAAGTCTAAACTTTAACTTTGATGCCTTAAATATAAGTCATTGCGTGCAGTTTACACCCGCGCTGTGCAAGCGAGTTCCCTATACTGCATACAAAATATTAAACTACTGACCGGAGTGGCAATAAGTATTCCTACAAGTGTTTTGTTTGACACATTCTTACTTAAAAAAACTGTTGGTTCTTACTAAATGAATATGTAAATATCATTATTTCTACAATTATTATTCTAAATTATTTTCACAAGTATTACAGATTACAGGCACCGTTTCTCGAAATCAAATGACTGGTAACGATAATCATGTAAAAACTTTTGAAGGAATTCAATTATAATTATTTGAATAACGGAAAATTAAAAATTGATAGTTATGTAAAATAATTGACAATGACCCCTGCGTGTTAAGAGGTTAAATCCCTCTTCAAAAGTTTTTTTATTTCTGAAAATAAATTTTATCGAGAAATTGTATGTATCATGAGAAAATTCTCCTGGATCTACCTAAATTTCCGTATATACCAGCAAGGGAAGACTTTGCATCTTTACAGTAGCTTACTAATACAGACGCGACTTCATGAAGCATACTATGTACGTACAATGTAAGATGAAGGTAAGATAATGACTCCAGATAACAAGTCAAAGCGAATATGGATACAGAATCTCCTAATTGCCAATTTGTATAACAAAGTAAGGAACAGAATCACTTTGCCCAATGCTAAAGGCGAAAGTTGGAGAATATTTTTTAATGATTAATGTTCCCTGCAGACATTTTAAATCTGGCGATATTAATGTTTCTGTAGAGTTTTTATAAAAGATAAAATATGACGGCAGATAAAGGCTGTTTTCTCCCTTTTAAAATCTTACTTTTTTCTGCCAGTACTTACCTAATTAATAAACCGATTAGATCTTTATATTGTCATCAATTTAAGAACACTTCTACTGGCTGCGCCAATGTAATGTATGAAATAAATAGCACATATATATCTTGGTTCAGGTGTTTATTTGGGAACTGATATTAGAGGACAAATCAGGCCCTCATTCTTCATATAAGCACTGCAAGCATTCCTTCTTGCTTGCACTCGTACCCTTACATTCATAAATTACAGGACTCATATGTTCGATTCTGTAACAATATTAATATGAAGAGGTTACAGGGAAATTGTAGTGGGTGCAATAAAAATTTTATGTGCCCGTATTATAGGAGTGTTAATTTATTTTATTTTAAATACATAAACGACTATACTGCCTTTTATAAATAAACATATAATAGAGTACAACAGTAAGAAAAATAATATCATTTCATAATAGTAGTTTTAAATTTTAAAATAACATACAATCATTTTGTGTATCACAACAAAAAAGAACAATGAGAAATATCATCATTTCATTTCAACATGTCCATATTGCGTATACAAAGTTACATTTTGGAAAAATAATTTTTGAGTGCATGTTTATATTGGCTAATTTTAAGAAATAAATGTCGCCGATGTTAGCATGTTCATTTCCCAAAATGTGTAATCGACTGATTGGTGAGTAATAATGTGATAATGTATGTGTGTTATTATAGTAGAACGGTAGAGTGAGTCTATTGTTAGCGCGACCAGGGCAATGAAATCGTATTAGTTCTATTAAATCAGAGGTATCCAGGACCGAGTGAATTATTTTATATAATATTAATAGATCACAGATTTTTCTGCGATCTGATAAATTTACGAGATTAGTCCAGTTTAATAACAAATTATAGTCTACAGATTCTCTTGGAATACCTAATTTAAAATTAATATACCTAAGGAATCAATGCTGGACTTTTTCAATCACTTGAATATGGATATTGTAATGTGGAGCCCAAATCGTAGAACTATATTCCAAAATGCTTCTCACTAGCGTTATGTATAAAATGCGAATAGTATCAATGTTACAAAATTGTTTGGTTATTCTAATAATAAATCCTAAAATCTTAATTGCTCTATTAATAATATTAGTTATATGGCTAATAAATGTAAGTTTTGAGTTAAAAATAATACCTAGACCATTTATTGTTTCTACTGAGTTTAATATAATTTTGTCAAGATTGTATTCATAAGTGGTCGGTTTCTTTGTTTTATAAAATCTTATTATTTGACATTTACATATGTTAAGTGCCAGTTTATTGCTTATACACCAATTAAACCAGTTGTTTAAATTTTTTTGTAAAATTATGCAATCAGAAGTATTTTTGATTTTTTTATATAATTTTAAATCATCAGCAAATAACAGGATATCAACATCGGAAAAAACATCTACAATGTCATTAATAAATCAAATAAACAGTACTGGTCCTAAATGGGAGCCCTGTGGCAAACCACTAGTTGCAGAAAAAGCATCCGATATTACGTCATTTAACTTTACAAACAGTTGCCTATTTGTTAAATAACTCTCTATCCATTTAAGAAAGTTTCCGGTTATACCCATACTCCTTAATTTATTTATCAATATTTTAATGTTTTTATTTTTTAATGTTTTTTTATTTATCAATATTGTTATGTTTGCAACACACACAATTTTTTTATTTAAAAAAAAAAAAAAGGATTTATTAATACTTTGTTATGTAGTTTGAATTCAGGAAGGTTTTCGTAAACAAAACATTTATACCATACCAAAGTGAGTTATATCTATAAAATATAAAAGAAAAACTACAAGGATCCAAAAATTATTCGTCCATAAATTATATATTTTTTAACAATTGTTCCAATGGAAGCAGTTCCACGATGGAAAAAAAAGGAAAATAATTTCTCTCAGGTCCTCCGTCGTCTTTGGGGATGCATTGTGGAGGGTCTTTTAAATGAAAGGAAGGAGAGGGTGTGTTGGGAAGAAAAGAAGTACTAGGTGGGGGAAGGAATCTGAGGGTCCGTGGGTCCAGAAGTGACGGACGTATTAATTCATCCCTCTCACTGCGGTGTAAGGCGATGGGTCGAGATTATCCTGCAAGAGAGGCCAATTGGAGGGTAGATTTTGCCTCCATCAACTGGTCCCTCCCGATACGACCTGCATGGAGTAAGTGGGCAGACGCACCTATCACCAAGATCTAAACAAACCTCACCTCATCATCGTGGACACCCCTGCTAAGTCACCAAATGTAGCGAACCATTTGGGGTGGCAGCGATGTTGTTTATCCAATATATGGTTTCCATAACCTCCTACCTAATGACATAATATTAATATTGCTTTTCATAATCTTATGTGATTAGACTGATTTAAACCTTGCCTGGAAATTTTCCATGTGGCTAAAGGCAGCATTATTTCAATAATGATTCTTAGATGATTTGAAATAATTACCGAAATCGACTTTGAAACCTCTCGTGATTGACCAGACGATCGCGAGCGAATGTTGTAGATCTAGATTATTAAAAAAAAAGAAAAATTGTAGGAATTCGGAAAACTGCCACATACTCGCATATAACTTTAATAGATTTATTTTCCCCGGTGTCGTTACGCACGGATAGCTAGAAATATATTTTTACTTATGAGAACACCGCACAAGAGGGCCAGCTGCTCAAAGTCAGTAGGACTATGATATCCCTAAATGGGATATGTTCTACGATTGAAGGAATTATCTGGCTATTTTAATCTTATCATTAAAACACCCAAAAGCCATCGAAGTAGGTAACTTTTTTACCCAAAATGGTGATCTTTCACTAAAGCGATTCTGAGAATATCTACATAGGTACGACTTAATATTGTACCGATTCAAAACCACCGTTTTGTTAGAGCCACTGGAGCGCTTTTTGCCACGATATGGCACTATTTAAAATGCCTTGGATTGCTTTGCTGCCAATTTTGGTATATTTTCCCATATTTTTAAGTAATTAAGTCGAAGTTTACGATTTTATAATATTTTTTTTATATATATGTGATAACCGACAAACGATAGGTGAATTTACTGGCTATATAGAACTATAATCAGAGTTTATAAGTCTCCATATTCAAACTCGGAGGTATGATTTTTTTAATGTAGGCGGAAAATATTCAAAATGAATACAAAAAAAAAATTCGAGCAATTGGAGAAAAAACTTTTAATAACCACTCCCGTGGTTAATCGCTGAAATAGGCCGAGAATCAGAGGTTAACCGGAAGATTCATACGTCAATAATTTAAAAAGTCACTTACCGTCGATCAAATATGACAGAAGTTTAAACAACGCTTTCGTCAATAACAACAACTTTCATTTACAAAAAAAAGAATCAGAACTGAAATAAAGAAATAGTAGATGTTAAAAAATCTAAAAATAAAAATCCGAATCTTTTTCCCTTTGTTTTCAAGGAAATGTTGAAACCTTCATTAATCTTCGATACACTTTCCTGAACTGATTCTAAGGATCCTGAAAACGTCAATGTTTTTCAGGAGGACAGCCTTTATTGGTCGGGATCTATTACTTTTATGAAATATGTATTCCCATTCCTGAAAGATGGGGATGTATTTCAGGTGCGTGTCTCCCAGCTACCTGCTACAGGAAATAATAATGAAATAGGAAACATCAAATAAATCTTTTTTTATAAGTGTTCGGCAATTCGAGAATTCTATAAGAGAGAGCTCGTATATTGTCGTCTTTTGATTTTGAGCCTAGCGAAAAGAATTCGGGGATTGAAATCACAACGAATCACAAATAATTCGTTACAATCTGATTTATGTTGTTTTCACGTACAAAAAAATATTAATTCATAATAACATATTAAAACAATTATAAACTGTTTTTAAACGGTGCTGTGCTACAGATTTTATGTCCGGGTTAAATCTTCCTCACAAGAAAAAATAAACCCTTCGACACACTTTTCCACAAACTATCATCTAGTTAATCCACGCTATGTAAGTGCACTATATAAGTATAATAAATACATATCAATACAAGAACAAAATGCAACCTACCAGAGACCAAATGGGAAAATAATTCACCGACTCCAGATATTTTCATATCAGAGGGTTCAGCCCGGTAGAACTCCTAACTGGACCGATGAATCCTACTGATCCCTTATATTTAAAAAATCTTTCGTAATCCTACATGTATTTAAAATTATTGATTTTTACATTTTTATATATAAATTCTTTGACAAATCTAATAGGCTTATATTTTGATTGAGAGAACTAGGTATAATGCCAGTAGCCGAAATAACAAACAGAAATATTTTTATAGTCTGAGAATGCCAAATTCATTTAATCTCATTTCCTAAATCTGTATAGTTTCTTATTTTTTCAGAAACAGTTTTTTAAATATTACAGGAATTTGGAATAGTGACTTCAATGATATAAGTTATTTTTGAAATGTTGTCATGTAAAACTATATCAGGTCTATTTTGACTAATAGGTCACTTGCATCACATTTAAAAACAAATTCCCCTTAAGGCAAATATTCTACGACAGTCTGTTTTTTTTTTAATCGTATTTTTGAAACCCTGGCGATTTTTTGAAAATTTCAATCCGAAAAATCAGACAATTTTTTATAAACCAGAAAGACGGGACATAATTGTATGGGTGCGAAAAAACGATAATTACATAGCCGAAAATCATTTTTAAAAAATAACGTTTTCCACACGAATAGCAATAAATTGTACGGGGTTCTCTTCGTAACATCTGTAAAAACACCGTCATCTTTATCAAAAAATCAAACCAAAGGATAAGTTAGCATAGAAAAAACAATAAATCTATTGAATGTTAAACGTAAATTCAAAAATTCGCCGGAAATCAAAGAGTTGCCATATAAAAAAAGATTAATCAGTGTGGAATTTTACAAAATTAGGGGAACATAATCGGAGACGGGACATTTTCTTGTAGTGACGTCAAGAGCTCAAATAATGGATTTATTTATTTAAAAATAGAAAAAAACTATACATTTCTAAAAAATTTTAATAAAATTTCGGTAATCTTAGTAAAAAAATCTATCCACACGATTTTTTCCAAGTCGTCGTGATATCCCTGCAAGTGGCCTATTGTTCGGTCTGTTAGTAAATATGGTTTAAAAAAAATCTATTATAATATTATTATTTCTCCAATTTAAAATATTTAGCCTTTTAAAATCTAACATCGCAAATATCAATAAAAAAAATTTGTTGTCATCATTGTTAATGATACAATTATGATATGACAATGTAAAAAACATGACAACAGTAAAATGGTTTGTTAATCATTACACAGTATTAAGTCGCTCAAAATGTTTGTGCGCTTAGATATTTTAAAATATGCAACGGATTTTCATGCGGTTTTCACCAATAGATAGAATGATTCAAGAGGGAGGTTTATATGTATAATACATGCTTATTATAGCAGAAAAAAGCCGAGAAATTCAAATATTCAATTCAGGCAGCGGGCAGCTGGCAAACGTGTGGTGTGGATTTTATATAGGTTGGGTAATGGCGTTGTGTTTCGTTAGGCACAGCAACGTGTGGCTGGTTTTGCTAGTAATCCATAATATAAGATATTCCCCAAATAAATATTAAAATAATCTATAAAACCGACGTACATAATTATGCCTATTAACCAAATAACCAGAATTTCAGTCGTGAAACAAGATGTAGCAAATTTGGGAAAATCCAAATAATTTGAAAAAAATTCTTTTAAACCACCCCTTGTTACCCTCCTCCCCCAAATGTTATAGACCCTGAGGAAAAAAAAATCCCCTCAGGACCTATGTCATATATTGGGATGCTGTGTGGAGAGTCTTTTTTAAGGAAAGGCAGGAGAAAGGAAAAAGTTGTGAGGAGTGGGTAGGAATATGGGGATCGATGTCTCCAGGAGTGACGAAGGCATTAATATATCCCTCCCACTGCGATGCAGGACGATGAGAGGTCAAAAGGTCTCCTTCAACCAGTCTTTCCCAATCTGGTCCGCTAAAATCTCTTTATAGACAGAAACATTTTAACGTTATTCTTATCCATTCTGCTTTTTCTTCCTGCTCCTGTGAATTTCTCCAATACCTACGTGTCTTTTAGGTAATGGTAATTTACTTAGTTCACTGGGGAAAAATGTTCAATACGAACAAATGAACTCATGTCGCGATGCAATGGGAAAACACCAATAAGAAGATTATTTAAGACAATACGAAATTTATTTTTAATTTACAATAACTTACCACCCTTAAATTAAAACCTATTAAATTTTTTTTTCCTTTTATAAGTCCAGAAGATGTAATTCTACCACATGTCATCCATATACAACTTGGGAGGCGGGAACAGGTAAATTTTTGGAATGACCAAGACCCCGACCATACGTCGCCCCAAGTGGTTCGCTAAGTTTGTTGACTTAGCAGGGGTTGTCTGGGTTCATGGGGTGAGGTTTGACTAGGTCTTGGTGGTGCATGCGTTTGCCCACCTACATCATGGTGGACTGAATCGGGTGAAACAAGTTGAGGGAGACTTAACCTAGACCTCTCCAATCAGTCTCTCTGGCGAGCCATCACTTTGCACCTGAGTGAGAGGGATGGATACATGGATCTGGCACTCCTGTACACATTGACCCCAGATTCCTACCCATCCCCTCATACTTTTTTCCTTCCCAGAATTTCTTCTCCTTCTTTTCCCTAAAATACCCTCCGCACAGCATTACCAATGATGACATAGGCCCTAAGGGGATTTATTTTTCTCAGGGCCTCCTGTATGGAGCCATTGGTAAAAAAGTAAATTCTTTCGTGCATAATATTGGTAAGTACATTAAATTCACGCCTACGTAATTTTTTTGGTTCCACGAGAATCAAGTCAACTCAACACCTCTTTAAAATGCAAAAAAAATATTTCAAAATAGCCGTTAACCCTAACCTAACGTAACCGATTTAACCATTTTTTTTATTTTTTATCATCACTCTAAATGACCTTTCTGAGGTGGTTCTGAGTTGGTTTCATTCTGAGTTTGCCGGTCACTATTTTTTTACACCCCACAGCACGAACAGAAAGCGCTTTCGTAAGGTGAAATCTAAAATGAATCCTATTATTCCTACTTAGTATTAGACGCAAAATTCAAAACACATCACAATTCGTAGATTTATTTGCTTTCTTTCGAAAACGAATCTTTCTTGATAAATAGAGTGTTATTATTAATTCTCTGTAAATACAAGAGTGACGCTTCAAACCATTTCAAAATAACAAGCGTAGCTTGTTGTAAATATGTCTACAGTCGGATACTTAGGGTTGCAATACAAACAAGACGGTTTACCGGAGAACGGCAAAATTATTCACGATTGTATTGGTATTTTTGAAAATGACGACCAGCTACTTAGTTGTAGAGTGTTTGGCTCAGAATCGCAAGGAGATTAATATCTTAATTGTTAAAATGTCACTAGAATGGTAGGCAAAAATACGTACACAATATAATTTAGATATTAATTAAAAAATTTAAACAATATTTTCTTGCTAGCTTTTTTTAATGTTTATATGCGCAGATCCGTGAAAAATCACAGGCTTTTATTATAGTATGATAAGTCGAAAGTATTTAATATTTGCCTAAGGATCAAGTCGCCTTGCAAAAACAAATTTTGACAGTTTTCTTTTCCTGTAATATATATACATATATTTTTGGTTGAGGAATTAGACGTCGAAATACGATGATATTCGAAAGGTGGTGAGAAAAAAATGTTTTTTTTTACATTAGCTTCACACAGGAGGCCCTGGGGAAAATAATTTCTCTCAGGACACATGTCATCTTTGGGATGCTGTGTTGAGCGTCTTTTGAGGAAAGGAAGTAGAGACAGTTCTGTGAAGAAAAAGGTATGAGGGGTCCGTAGGAATCTGGGGGTCGGTGTATCTAGGAGTGACGGACTTATGAAATTATCATTCCCACTGCGGTGCAGGGCGATGTTCCGAAAGAATACGGTTGGAGATGTCAAAGGAACTCCCTCAACCATTCTTCTAATCCGGCCTGCCACGCAGCTGGTGGACAGACGCATCCGCCGCAAAGACCCGGAAAAAAATTACCCATGAACCCGGGCACCCCTGCTAAGCCTCTAAATGTGGCGAAACACTTGGGTGACCTATGGAAGAGGTGTTGGTTATCCAATAAATGTTTCCCGGGGCGGCGGTACCCATATCGAATATGGCGTTCTAAAGGTGGTGGGAGTAAAATGATAGTCAAAATATGATGATCAAAAGGATGATTGAATGAGCACCGTTAGTGAACTTAAAAAATCATCGGCAAAATATTTAAATAAAAGACATACATATTTGAAGTACAGTGTCACTAATTAAATAAAAATGCAATTGTCTTACGATTTTATAAAAGCATTTACTTTATCGCTTGCCCTCACACAATCATCAGTTCCAATTTTGATAATTTTAAAGCAAATTTGAATTAATTGCGCAGAAATAATCACATCTGATTTTAAAAAGGTTATAATTTCTACTTGTCATTATCAAAATATATACATAAAAATAATTTTAAATCATTAAGTTTTTGATGATATTCTTTTGACAAGAGTCCCGGTTAATAAAATACAGAATTTCCGCTAGCAGAAGAACTTTATGAATTTGCAGAACCTATTTGAGATACCACAGATGGGTAGAATTACATTTCTCTTCAATTATTGCTACAGTCGCTGGGACCTTAGCTAGAAATTGCCAATTTGCCGGACAATTTATATGCACAAAGCTAGACGTAGAAATAACCAAAAAAACATGTCGCAGTTACTCGGTTTTTTCAGTGAAGGCTTTATTTAGAAAGTATTGTTGGATTTTGCAAACGGAATTGTTCAATCAACAAAAGATATTAATTACCGAAGAAGGAAGCAATTAGAATAATACTTATTTCCATTATTTTATGAGTATAGTTGGAGAAAGGAGAAAATTATGAATTATTACCTCTCTGGACTGTGTTGCCTCCTATCAGTATGGTAGGGTAATAAATTAAGGTACTTAGAATCAGGCTGCTGCTTGAAATGGTTAGACTATAATTTGTTATTAAACTGGACTAATCTCGTAAATTTATCAGATCGCAGAAAAATCTGTGATCTATTAATATTATATAAAATAATTCACTCGGTCCTGGATACCCCTGATTTAATAGAACTAATACGATTTCATTGCCCTGGTCGCGCTAACAATAGACTCACTCTACCGTTCTACTATAATAACACACATACATTATCACATTATTACTCACCAATCAGTCGATTACACATTTTGGGAAATGAACATGCTAACATGGCGACATTTATTTCTTAAAATTAGCACAATATTATGCACTCAAAAATTATTTTTCCAAAATGTAACTTTATATAAGCAATATGGACATGTTGAAATGAAATGATGATATTTCTCATTGTTCTTTTTTGTTATTTTTTGTTGTGATACACAAAATGATTGTATGTTATTTTAAAATTTAAAACTAGTATTATGAAATGATATTATTTTTCTTACTGTTGTACTCTATTATATGTTTATTTATAAAAGGCAGTATAGCCGTTTATGTATTTAAAATAAAATAAAATAAAATAATCATATTTAGTTACTACCATAGAAGTGCCAGGTCTTTCTTACATGCTCCCCTCTCCATACAACAAAATATTGTCATAGTCCTACTAGCTCTGAGCGATTGGGACTCAAACATTATATATATACCAAAAAAGTTTGATTGGTAGGTAATATTCATAATTATTTAGGTAGATTTTAATAGAGTTTTCAATAATGTTAAAGATTGCAGGTTCCCACAAAAAATCTTATTACTAAATTTGTTATATATTTTTAATCGATGGTCCTGTCTCACAAATGTTGTCATTTTAAACTTACAACATAATTTTTATTTTTAATATAAATAATGTATTAACCTAGATACAACCACTCTGTAAATTGTCATCTCAACACAGGCGTTTCACAGCTAGTGAGATTGGCAATACGTCATTACTCAAATTAAATGTAATATTAAAACAATGAAATAAAAAAAATGTACAAACATTTTAGGCAATAGTAACTTTTTGAGGTTTGATAAATTTTTATTTTTTATTTTTGGAATAACTTAATGTTAGTGACTCTCGAATATTTGTAACAAAAAAAATTCGGTCGTGTCTAGAAATTAATCCCAGGACTTTAACCTTGCAGGGGCTCTCTTTCAGAATAGAGCCTCGGTAAGGTTAGGTCCTGGGTTCATTTCCTAGATGCGACCGAATCTTTTACCGTTTAAAATTTGTCGTTTAAGAGTCGGTATTTTTGTTTTAAATAAAATAATTTAATTCAGAACAAATCAGTTTCTGAACAGCTTGGGCACAAAGTGAAAAGTATAACTTGTAAAATCGGTCTGTTGAAAAAAATTGCATTCTCTCACAAGTTGAGAAAGCACAGGCTACTAACAAATTCCCGCGACATCTTTTGATCCTTTGTGCTCCTGGCAGAAATACAAAAAAACCTACTAAAACATGTGATTGAATGAGATGATTGCCTCATCACTCATTCAGAACCCGCTGAAAGGGTATAGCATGGGACAAGGTTTTGAATGTATAATCTCCTGTCAAGACAGTCGTAAATAAATAAATTGATGAGTTATTCCGGTCAGCGGGAAAGTCAACCCTTTTATTGGATTTGTAAATAAAAAAAGTACATGCGTGACTGTGGGAGTTTTGTTTTGGAGTAAATGCTATAACTATCTGCGTCTGATAAACGACTCTTTTAACATTTTCAGAAATCTTATGGAGGTTGAAGAGCAGCGTCTTTATTAAAGGAAATGTCGTTGGCGATTGTTGAAAAGAGGATGGAAAACTATAAACTTGTTATGGAATGAAACCGTGAGGAAGGGAAGAATGGATAACCTAATCATCATTAGTGCACTCCATCTACATCCAAGATTTATTTATTTTATCAATTAGAACATTATTTTTTTTTGCTTTTAAATACTCATCCCATAAACACGAGCTCAACTTATGGAGTAGTAGAATAAAAAAATTAATTATTGTAAAACCTTGCATATGTAATCATTTGTAATGTAAAAACAAAATTTTTGAAATAAATAAATAAATACAAAAAAAAAATTATGTCGGTTTTGTATTTTTTTCAGTTCCACCTCACAATAGAAAAAATACAGTTTTAAGTTTTTTTAAAACTTTTTAATACTTTCAAGCAGTTTTATTTATTTTATTTATTTATTACACGCCCTGATGGGCTTTTACATTAAAGTTTATAAGTTGAGTATAAAAACAATGAAGAAAATATAATACAATGAGAAAAGAAAATACGTAATACAATATAAAAAACAAAACCACATAATAAAATAAAAAGTACATATGTAAAAATATGATAAGAAGTCTCACATTCAATATAAACAAAAAACTGCAGAAATTATGTAAATCTATTTGTGTCTAGAAGAATAAAAGTGATAGAATATGCAACATTTATACTGATTGGTTTTAAGATGAAATATATCACCTAAATTAGAATATTTATTTCCGAGACTGTGAAGTCTCGGAAACGGAGAATTTTGATAAGCTAGTGTCCTGGTGTTATTGAAGTAAAAGGGTAATAAATGTCGACATGATTTTTTGGGTACATGGATATTGATAAATTGAAGTAATTCTGGACAGTCAATTTTGTAATGCAGTATTTTATGTAACAGTATTAAATCTGTGCTTATTCTTCTTTCTGAAAGTTTCAACAGAGAAAATTTATCCAGGAGGTAATTATAATCAATGTTTAGTATAGGAATACGCAATTTATAGTTTATGAACCTTAGAAACTTCCGTTGTATCTTTTCAATGTTGTCTGAATGAATATTGAAAAAGGGAGACCATAACGTAGAGTTATATTCAAGTTGGCATCTGACAAGGGTTTTATATAACATAATAAATGTGCCTAAATCATTAAAATCTTTTGCAGCTCTTAAAACAAAGCCAAGAGTCTTTAGGGATTTGTTGATAATATTATTAATATGACATACAAAGGTGAGTTTACTGTCGAACATAATGCCTAGATCCATAATTTCATTAACACAATTTAAATTTTCATCATTTAATGAATACTGAAAATATATAGGATTATTTATTTTGGAAAAATGAATGAACTGACATTTATTTATGTTTAATGCTAGTTTGTTGATAGAGCACCATTCAAAAAGATATATCAAATTAGTTTGAAGTGTAATACAATCATTAATGTGGTTGATCTCTTTATAAAGTTTCATGTCATCAGCAAACAGTAGCACGTTTATGTTTGTGAATATATCAACAATATCATTTATAAATATAATGAACAAAATGGGCCCTAAATGGGAGCCTTGCGGCACTCCACTTGTTGCTATAAATTTGTACGAATGTGTGCCATTTATTTTCACACTAAGACTTCTTTTGGACAAATAACTAACAAACCAAATTAATAAGCTACCATAAACTCCAAGTGTCGCCAATTTATTGATTAATATTTTGTGACACTCCAAGTGTCGCCAATTTATTGATTAATATTTTGTGTTTTAAAAATAACCCTATTGTTTTGGTTCAATTCTATTTCACGAACCTACATGGTAGTACACATACATAACTTATTAACGAAAGTTGAAAAAATGTATATTTTTTTTGGCAAAATTTGAATTAGTTTCAGAGGTTGTACAAAAAGTACCTATATTTTTGATACTGACAATTTGTGGTGGAATTCCATTGTAGTAATATAAAACAAAAATAACTTTTTTGCACTTAATTTGTTTCTGACCGTAATCGGTTTCAGCCTATTAAAGCCATCTTCAAACTGATGCAATTAAAATTAGTTGTTAATGATTCATGTAAGGTATTCCCCAAATAATAAATATTTAAGTAATCGACGAATCGTATTACCAAATAACTGGAAATTCCATATAATTTGAATAAAATCCTTATATATCTCCATCTTTTACTCCCTTCCATCCAATGTTATGTTTGTAAACCAGAGTTTAAGGAATAATTGCACCAGTCTGAAGGTGGCCTTAATGGGCTGAAACCGGTTATGATCAGAAATAAATTGAATGGAAGAAAGGTTAAATTTATTTTAATATATTATTGCAAAAAAGAGTTCTGAAAATGTAGCTTTTTTAAGACTTACCCGTTTTTTTCAGGGGTTCTGATCTATCCACCCGATCAACGCCGGCATGCCGACGAGTATTTAATATTATTTATGGTGGCGTAGTATTCGCAGTTTGTAGTCCTCGCATATTATTTTTGCGATCCTCGAGTGGTGTTTTTTCAGGGGTAGTAAACGGAAATAAATCATCCCTGCCATTGGTACAGAATACTAAGGATTTTCAGAATGTTGAAAAAATTATTCCATGCAAATTAGATTATCGTACCTGTAGACGCCAATGATGTGACGTGGAAAGCGGGCGTCGTTTTGTTTTTTCATGATGGCGTTTTCGTATCAATGGACTTACTTAGGTACCTTTGAAGATTTCTTTCTTGAGTACAATATAATTATAGACAAACTTCACCTCCCCATAAACCCGGTCACACCTGCTAAGTCACCTATGACCTATGGCAGAGCTATTTTAACATATGTTGGTTATCTAATAGAAGTATGAGTAATTACAGATTTATTAAATAAGAGAAATTTGAAACATACTTTTTAGGAAGCGAGGTCTACTGTTCACAGAACTACTAGTCAATACCACTACCTATAAATGACATCATCGAGTAGTGTAGATTTTGAATAATCGTTATTTTTTTTGCTTTCCCAGGGTGTATGTTGTGTTTGGGGATGCTATTTGGAGGAACTTTTATTGATATCAGACCTATGTTTTCTTGTTGGTTTTGTACGTATGTACTTACTTGATCGCTAGTACTTACCTTACCGCAGTTAGTGACACCGTCTGGCAATTATAATTTGAAAATCAATTCGAAAAATATCAATTACTTTCACTTGCTGGTTGTCAGGGAAATCAACAGATACGGTAACCAACAAGCCAGCTTCGGTGAGAAACCATTCATGACAGTCCGGTATTTTTTAATTAGCAACATGTAACAGCATACATATGAGTGCCCGGTGCATCTTCACGCTCCCAGGGCAGCTTCCTTGAGGATTCACATCAGCTCTCCAGGTCCACCGTACCTAGCAGCTACAACCACCGCTCTACTCCTGTGACTACAAGGTCCGCAGTGTCTTCTGTTCAGCTCCTCGTCTCAGTTTATCGAGATCCGCCGCATCTTGCAGCCGTTGAGATCATCCCCTTTGCCTCACAAGGATTACCTGCAGATGTTCCAACTCACCGAACCATCGCCGTTCAACTTCGCAATTCACCGCGTCGAGCGACGGCGACGGGAGATCAGGTCATGCTCCGCTACTCTCCGCGTCGAGCAACATGCTGGCGCCCTGAAGATCCGTGTTCTTCACCGCCGCAGCAATTCTGACCTTAACCACAACATCGCCACCTTGCACCAGCAACATCTTCATTTACGCACTTCTGTTTACATCCTGTAACCGCTTCACTGACCCTCGCTACGTAGCCAAATAAACGACACGACTCACTACTACGACTTCTCGCCTTTCATTTATCTCCTGTCTACTGTGATGATCTCGCCTTTAGGCCTACGAAATAATTCTTTTAAAATTGAGAGATCGATTTAGAAATATATTTAATTTTGTAACAGGGTATGGTTTCAGAATACAATTCTCTGTTCCAACTCTTAAGGGTGATTTATGAAACCGGGCCATTACTAGGAAAAACACGTGTGCCAAAATACTTTGGATGGAGGAGGAATCCTAATGGATATTTCAGGTTCATTATCAAGTCAGGGGCGGCCGATGGATATTTGCCCGAGTGGTGACTGACTTTAACGCGAGCAGATTGGATTTACGAAACAATTATCGGGTGAATTTTCTATGGCAGTAGGAAAATTGAAAATTAGTCAATAAGGATTGCTCGTTGGTGCATTTAAATATACTAGCGCGACGCGCCGATTACGGGTTGAAATATTTGACATATTTGTCGAAATAGGATTGCAGAATTCGTTAAATAGTGACGCACGTAGAAAGGACAAAAGCGTGTTCGGACAATGAATATATAATGTTATTATATAACCAATAGTCAACGCAAGTATTGAGAAAGAGTATTAGATTGAAGTACGCCACTGAGCTCTTCTTTTAAGCGCTATGGGGATAGTTTATGACTCCGGCGCAGACAAAATTAGTTTGTATTCTGTTATCTAAAGGTTACACGCAAAAAAATAGCAAACATGAAAGTTGCACGGAATTCTTGAAATTTGGGACCTAATGTGACAGAACACTATTAAAAACGTTGAAATATGCATATTGGGAGATGTGCCCACTTGAGGTTTTAAAAAGTGACTAAGAAATTATTGAAACCACACAAGTAGATGGGTGGGAGTCGCGGGGCAGGGAAGTGTTGGAGGATAGTCGGGGTAGAGGAGTGTTAGAGGACAGTCAGGGAAGGAACCTAGGGCCGCGCAGACGGGATAAAAATCATCGAGTTTTGATAAACGGCAGAATAATAATTTGGTGCGCGTAAACCGGGAATAATTCAGATAGTTATATATAATAATAAAGGAAGTGGGGGCAGGGAAGTGTTGGAAGACAGTGAGGGAAGGAACCTGGAGGCGCGCGGACGGGATAAAAATCATCGAGTTTTGATAAACGGCAGAGTAATAATTTGGTGCGCGTAAACCGGGAATAATTCAGATAGTAATATATAATAATAGATAGTCGGGGCAGGGAAGTGTTAGAGGACAGTCAGGGAGAGATCCTGTTGAGAATTAAGATCGTCAAGTTCTGAGAGTCGCGAGGAGACCAGCTCGGTGCTTCTAAATCGGGGATATTTCATTTTAATTAAACAAAGAATAGTTCGTCTTTATTAAACAAAAAGAGTCCACGCGAATAAGGAAGTCAGAGATTGCGGCTTGCGAGTTCATATCTGTGAAGTTAAATAATATAATTTGTAAATTGAGGCGGTCAATTATCAATACGGGACGCGCTTTCGGGGCGTTTATGAGGGTCAGGAAAAATTTTACAACGAATTGACGCGGGAATTGTGTTTGACGGCTGCATCTTGGAATAAATAACTGCATGACAGGTTGTGGTTTAGAAATGCTTGTTTGAAGTTAAATATTAGAGTAGTGAATTGATTTGTGAAATTATTTTGTGCAACAAGGCGAATTTGGTAAGTTTGTATAAAATTATTAACATATTTAGTACGGGCCTTGCAGGAAAGAGTCAATTAGGGTTTATATACAAGCCTTAGGAATCTAGGACCCTTTTTTTTGTCGAGCGGAGCATTGCACGTTTCCGGGTTGACCGGCTAGCAAGTACCTTTGTTGGGTGAAGTTACTCTTGAGACAAGACCGTTGTAAAATAATAATTTAGTTAACAAAATACTATTTGAAGCACAATAGACACTTTCGGGCAATAAATCTTAGACGAGAGACTTCATTTAAAAGACGGGATTTTGAAAACACAAAACAATAATAAAGTCCTTTAAAAGTGCTTTGTTGGTGATCTAGAAAACTAGGTTACTGGGTATGCTCCAATACATAACGGGTAACAAAATACAGAGGTATAGAATATAGGTATAAATTAATGTGTAATGCGCCTTTGAGGTGATAATTATTATTTACGAGTTTCGTAATAATATTTTTAAACGTAGCTAGGGGACTATTATTCAGGAAGGTTTTTTTTGAAAAGGCATTGGGTAATATAACGGTTTATGAAGGGTGCGTAGCATGGGCATTTTTGATTACTAACAAAATCTGACATAATTGAATTCCCATTCCAAAAATTTCCCACACCTTATTCCGAATTTTAGGTATCACAACAAGTCTATTACATAGGACTTTGCATAAACTTGGTTCGATATTTAATCATATAATCACCTTTGGTTCACGTTTAGGTATATTTCTTTCGACTTAGCAAAAAAACTTTCATATTGTCGGTTGAATGCAGCCGTCGGTAGGTATTCACATTTAAGCGTAATGCGCTATATCCACCTACTTAATTAACAAACTCTTTTTCTTCAAACTTAATTGAGCGGGTTACGACTCGAGAATGGACGGCGGTTGTCGAATGGATTAACGGGTCCGGCTTTCCTATTTCACCATGAGGAAGTATCTCACGCGACTTTATCGGGGGCGATGTGATCGAAATGCAGGTGGGCTTACACTATTTTTCTAATGTGGAGGCGAAGTAAGCGATGGTCGTGTCTGGTCCGAGCAAATTGGAATCCCTTGTGATCACTTCTCGGTAACGTGGATCTCGTACCCGCTCTAGACTGGATTGGAAGCGTGGCCGGAGCCATTTCATGATGTCGACGTATGTACGTCACTAAGGCATTGGGGGACTTCAGGAGAACAAAGGACGTGCACCCATTTCCTCCTCCCTCTACCGCCGCTCCGAGGTACCAGCGGATAAAAGTTGTCGTCGCGGGAGGTCAATTTGATGCAGGACGAAGATTACGATCTGGCCGGACTACCTTCGTCATGGGGGAAACGAAGTGACGAAATTTGCGTGGGCTTCACTACCTTTTAGGTTACGCTCGTGTGGGGTCTGCCTTGTCGGCGGAACGAAGGGAACATGACATATGGAATCGTTTGGCAGCCGATCGGCGGTTCTTTGTTGGAATCCGGATAAGTTTTCTTAACTACCTTTTGGTTTACGATTTAGGTATATTCGATATTCGATTTAGCAAAAAACTTTCACATTGTCGGTTGAATGAAGCCGTCGGTAGGTATTCATATTTTAAGCGTAATGCGTTATATCCACCTACATAAGTAGCAAAAGTTTTCTTAACTACTTTTTGGTTCACGCTTAGGTAGGTATATTTCATTCGATATTCGATTTAGCAAAAAACCTTCACATTGTCGGTTGAATGAAGCCGTCGGTAGGTATTCATATTTTAAGCGAAATGCGTTATATCCACCTACATAAGTAGCAAAAGTTTTCTCAATTACCTTTTGGTTTACGCTTAGGTAGGTATATTTCATTCGATATTCGATTTAGCAAAAACTTTCACATTGTCGGTTGAATGAAGCCGTCGGTAGGTATGCATATTTTAAGCGTAATGCGTTATATCCACCTACATAAGTAGCAAAAGTTCTCTTAACTCCCTCACACTAGGAATAGGGATCATCCAGCATCAGGGTGGGAATGTACTCTGGACGAAAGTGCAGCCGGGGAAATAGAAGGGAGGGAAGCCAGATTCACGACCTGGTGCCTTTCATTCTTGGACCCAGCACCCTGGACGCCGAGCTTGACATTCCTTCTTTGAGCTGATTTTTGAGCTTGAGGTTGGGGTACGCCTATCGTAGAGCATATGCCCGTAACACATATAGGGGAAGGTCCCAAGTTACGCTTGTGTATGTTATGCGAGAGGACGTATTTTTCATTCAAATCAAATACCGATGACCATCGCGATTGCAGGCTGGCACATGTTTTGTAGCGTGCCTAGGAAAAACGTAATCATTATTTCTACTGGTTCAAGGCGGCGTGCTGGACGGAGAACGGGACTATTGAGGACATGAGTGACTGCCAAGGCGAGGATCGGTGACATCAAAATCTTCCTTAATTAAATTCATACATCGCCAGATCAGAGGAGAGAGCGGTTCCACCGATCTCCTGACATTGCCGATTGTCTAATCAACTTCGGTTTAATGTTTATGCCGATGCTTTAGGAGTTAATGGAACTCAAGTCATCGGCATGCTGAAGAACTTCAGAATCAACAACATCATCATCAATCCAGAGTAGGATGTCACGTTCCAAAACCTCGTGCCACCCACACATTTCCTGAACAGTTCCTGACATCGGCTATCACACCATTAATCGGAGCAGACCCTCATATCAAACGGTATGAGATGACCTTTCACCATCATCATCAACATATTTATAATTTGGCGGCTTATTGGTCGATAATATTCCCATTACCACCCTATGATCCAGAAACACACATCAAACCCTTTCCCGACAGAAGGCAAAACATGTCGATTTTCATTCGTCGCTTGCGACCTTAACATTCTCCGGAGGCGTTGGAATTGGAAGCTGATTCGGCGGTCTATGACCATCACCTTATCAGTTGGGCTATGGAGGAGTCCAATTATTTAAACAGCACATGTTCTGTCTCATGTTAATCCAAAATACCTACCCGTAGAATCAAATTAACAAAATAAAACAAGCTAGCTAACTAACAAACTGCATTTAGAACTGTGAGTGTAGAATTATTGCACGCCGTACTGCTTTGAGTGTAAATCTTTTGTTAGAATATACATAAATGTCAAATTATTTTCATGATAGCATTTTATAGAGCTGCAGAGAGTACGTGACATCGCATCGAAAGGTAGGATCTTCTCAATTCGCCGTTTGAATGTAAATTTATATATTAGATGCTAGGAGGGAAAATGCAGATTACTTCAATAAAAATAGTCGTCGATGAGCGTAGGTGTATAACAGGTGCTAGGGGAGGAAGCTGAACGAATATAGATAGATAATTAGTTAATTTTCAAGTTAGTCAGACTCAGTCATTGTTATTCGAAGCCTTGCAAATTGTAACACGCCATATCTAAAAGAACAAGGGTTTACCACAAATAAATTATTAATTAAATTGGATTAACTATACCAAACCACTCAAACAAAAAAGTACACAACGTTGTGGGGTTAATTACAATTGATTAATTAAGAGCATCTCGTCACGTTTGCATAAAAGTATTACGTGATGGGGTTGAAAGGCGCTGCAAAAGAAATGCAGGGGAGAGACGCGAGAACGGGCGAGCTACGAGCTTTTAAAGGCCGACCGGGGTTGCGCCTGTAGCTGTAGCAATGTAGCAGCATTTGGAAACCAAGAGGAAGGCTTTACTACCTTCGTAGGGGGGGGGGTTTATCACACTACCGATCCGTAGTCTGCTCCCTCAGTTTCTTCGTAACCTTCATTCTACAAGACAACCGTGTAAAAAATATGTATTTCTTTAAAATAAAATAGATACCAAGTTTTTATGAAAAGAACGGGACTTATCTTGTATATTTTAAAGCAAGGTCCCTGTACAACTGTAACTACATATAAGTACATCGTTCACGTTTAGTGTGTAGGACGTTTGGCGCCTGCCAAAAAGTATTAAATTGACATATTAGAGTTCGCCAACTGCTGTCCAAACCCGCAGTATTTCAGTTTTTCAGGTGGTTTTTTTTCCACAAATAGATAATGATTTGTGGCTTTTTTGTTCACGAATGTGAAAAAAGGTTATTAAAACATGAAACATTCATGCGAAAGAGGCTCTAATTACACATGAGGCTGGGCGAGGACAGATATGACTTTGTGAAAATGATGATGATCATTTTGCGTACTTTTATTTTAAGTTTAATTTGACCCTTTTTTCAGTACTGCGCTTGTAGTGCTCTTTAATTTAGAAAAAGCTTCACTGTGAGTATAATTTCAGAAGGCGACTATAAATACGTATCAGATTTTAAGGTTAGGTTTATTTTTTATAATATGTAGGTACATTGTTTTCGTAATTGCTCACAAAATTATTTTCAGGTAAATACATGAATCATCTTACCCCATCTTTTGTTTCGCAACAAGTTTAAAAATCAGCTGCCCATATCTCTACTCCACATTTTTGAAAGTCGAGGAGAACCGGGTTGACAGTCAAGGAGAACACGATGACTTGAGTTAAGATCAGACAGGCTTAAAGGGAGGATGTGCTGGCGAATCAAACATAAAGGAAACATCAGTACCTAATCTTATTAATTATTAATTCAATCAAATTATATTACTAGATATTCTATCGTTGATTGACTAAAACTTCCTCTAATTAAAATACTTCGCCGTGATGTTTAAACGGTCTGGCGCCCTAATTAGATTCATTATCTACATTAAAAAAATATTGGAACAATGTGACATTTAAATTTAAGTAATGAATTTTTCTTTGAGATAATAATTAGCAACTAGCTGACCGGACGAACTTCGTACCGCCTCAGAATCAATAACTGTTGAATTAATTTCAGTTTTTTTTTATTAAGTTAAAAATTACACAATCAAGCAATTATCGATGCGCAACAGTCCGTGTTTTGTTTTTCTACGTATCAGAGATGGCGTTGTATACCGATTTATATTTTTTATGATTTTCTTACTTTTCCACTTACTTACAAAGACATTAATACTGGACGCGGGGTAGAAATCTAAAAGTGGGAAGCCAAACACAATACGATTGTAGTTGTCTCTATTTCTAGTACTTTAGTACTAAACTGCTACGCGTCGAGTGAGGTCGTGTCTTACCAGTAAGTAAATTGATTGCAAAGCGCTCCTGCGTGATGAGAAAATGCTTCAATTAAACGGCAAATAGTCGAAAAGGAGACAGCGAAAATTGCATCACAAAGTGACATAAGCATAACAGGGACAACCTACTAACAGTAAGTCGGTTCACACAGCGTCCCGCATTCGTTTTATTCCATTGGGAAAGAGGGGGTAAAACGTCCAAGGGTAACGCGTTCATTAATTTAATAATGTCGTTGATGAAAATTGTAAATAGTAACGGTCCTAGGTGTTATTAATCTGTATAGATTTGTATAATCATTTGAACCTATAACCTGTACTGTATAATAAAATATGTATTTAACAATACTACTATAATAGTACCAATATTGTATTACTAATGAAAACTCATATAATAAATATAAAAATATTTGCCCGTGTGTCACGTTTTACCCGCCTTTACCCTTCCCTGTCATATTGTGTAACCGAATAAGAGTATCTTGTTATCTCAGTCACACCCATAGGTCACACCCGTGATGTGACAGTAGTATTCGGCGAAGAAACTAATAAGCCGCCCTAGTATGAATCTATGTCATTCGCTCACGTACATTCTTTGATTGTCTGTCTTTATCACACAGGAATGAACTTTTGAATTTAGAAATTATACTGAAAACCGCTGAAAACAAAAGAGTGTTGCTTGCTTTCCACATTATATTGTGAGTATGTGAGACTATGGCGAGTCTATTTATAATATAACGTCATTGCTTACTTACGGGAATTTAGGAACCATTTATTGGATAACCAACACCTCTGCAATAGGTCACCTCAAGTGGTTCGCTACGTTTAGTGATTTAGCAGGGGTGCCCGGGTTCATGGGGTAACGTTTGTCCGGTTCTTGACAGCGGATGCGTCTGCCCACCTACTGCGTGGTGGGCCGGATCGCGAGAGACTGGTTGAGGGAAGATTTTTGACCTTTCCAGCTGGACTCTCTTGACCTATTGCCTTGCACCGCAGTTGGAGCGATGGATTGGATGGATTCATACGTCCGTCACTCCCAGACACACTGACCCCCAGGTTCCTACCCACCCCTCATACCTTTTTTCTTCCCAGAACTTCCTATCCTCCCCTTCCTTAAAAAGACCCTCCACACAACATCCCCTAAGATGACATAAGTCCTGAGAGAAATCATTTTGCTGTACGTTAAACTACATTTCATTTCAGAGATTTATTATAATTATTGTATTTTTCTTTGGAATGGTACAGACATACGTTCACCGCTTGTCTCATTTTCGGCTATTGATACTTAGTGTGTAAGAAAGAGTAGCAGCATTACAGGATTAAGAACAAGTGAAAATCAATTAGCGCATTGACATTTGACATTTTTAAATTTTTGGAATTCACGCACAGTTTAATATTATAGGTACTTATCACAAAATGCCCACAGCTCTTTCAAATATGAGAATTCGTTCCATACAAAATGTATGGGGAAAAGAATTTTCTTAATTACTATATTTTCGTTAATTTTTGTGATGTTTTAATAGTTATTATCCTATCCGGAGCGGAGACAAATCCAACAAATCAAAGATCATCAAAATCGGCCCGGCCGTTCTCGAGTTATAAATAGTGTAACTAACCCGACTTTGTTTTATATATTAAGATAGAGTCCTAGTTAAGCCACGTAATTAACATTTTTTATATCGTAATTTAAATAAATCTTATATTATATATTTACATAATATGTCTTATATTTTATTTTACAATAATTAACATTTTCAATTGATGCTTTTTTATAATACTCTTTATACACTTCTGTTATAATTTAACCTATATTCATAATTGCTATTCTGATAGAAAATCTAAAATATTATTTTATTGAAACCAGTAAAGTCGCGGAAAACCTGACCTAGCTATTGTTTACGTTTGCTCTATGAAGTCAACAGGAAAATAATACTTAATAGTGTTTTTACGACTTTTTGCTGACTTTATAACAGGAGGTTTATGTGGGTAATCCAATCAGTTACCCACCTTAATTTTATTTTTAAGTTTTTGATCTATTTTCTCGAAGTCGTCGAGGTAGCGTCGTAAAGTAGAAATAATTTACGACTTCAAAATAAATGCAAATATTGAAAGTGGAAGGGTTAGGTTGCGGAGGTAAGATATCTGATGAATGCAGCATAATAAATAATTTCAGCAAAATAACTTGCTTTTTACTTTAAGATTTCTTAAATTTATTTATTTGAATTTATTCAGTAGAAAATCTGTTTTATGAAGGAGGAAAACACTCAAATAGTGAATTACGTCATCACCACATTATGCAAAGCTTTTTCTTTCTAAAATTTCAAGATCATTGCAAATCGCACAGTTGTTTAATAATATATCCAGTACAACATAGGTACGAAGATAATAAATTAATTTACGATTAATTTCAATCAATTACCATTAAAATTTTGATTAGCAGTCAATTACGATTTGTGAGCATATAACAAAATCAAACTTCAACACAAAATTCCTCTAAACTTCTCAACGCGCTTTTTTAAAAATAACTTAAGTGCGTTTCACATAGTTTGAACACTTTATCGAATTTAAAATATAATTTTCAAGTTTTGTAAAAGTTCTATCCAATTTCTTTTACTATACTTTTATGGGCCTGTACACAGAATATGAATTAAAATTTGATGCATTTTTCAAGTTCTGTGAAACATCTGGCCCTAACAAGCATTCTCATGGCAGACTAAACAAATAAAATGTTGCATGAACATATCTAACAGGTTTTTGATTTAACGGTGTTTATTTTAGTTTACCTACCTTATCGTGTATGATAAAATGTACTGTGTATGTCTAAGTACTGGTAATTTGGGAGGCGGGTCTGGGTACCGCCACTCCTGGAACCATTTATTGATAACCGACACCTCTGCTGTAAGTCACTCCAAGTGGTCCGTTACGTTTGGTGACTTAGCCGGGTTCGTGGGGTTTTACCCACTCCTAATACCCTTTTCCTTCCCAGAACTTCCTCTCCTTCCTTTACTAAAAATACCTCCACACAGTATCCTCGAAGATGATATAGGCCATGAGGGGGTTTATTTTCCTCAGGACCCCGTAAAAAAATACCTACCTACGGGTGCAGAAAGCACTGAGAATTCCCCCAGGATCAACAATATCTCTTGGGATGATAGACGAAGAATATTTTAGGAAGTGGAAGGAGTCAACTTTGTTTTAGAATCTCAAATATATTTGTAAGATACACTTAAAACCAATTCATTATTTACTCACTTATTTCCCTTTTCGATAATAAGTCTCACCTGGAAAATATTTTTTGATTTAAAATATATTCTGATTGAGGATATCCACTTTTCTCCATCATCCATGAATGAGAAACTAGGGTGGTTTATTTTTTACGATACACTTTTCTTTTTATCGATAAAAAAACTAAGCAGTAAAACTTCGAATCCGTAAAGAGCACGAATAGTACCCATACACTTGTGCACAACATGAACACATAACGTAAAACGTGAACAACTTAACTGGAAACATTCCTGAACACTCTGTTTATTTTCCCTAGACCAAATAAAGAAAATGATAACAGAAATGCGGCGCTGGAAAGTGACCTTTGATTATGAAAACGAAAGAATTTTGTAGGATTTCTTGATAATGTTTAATACATCATTCTTGGAATTTTTCAGCGTTTATTGCGAAAAACATATTTTCCTTTTTTCCTACCTTATATTTGTTACGTGGATGTTCTGCAAAAGGTTTATTTACTGCCGTTGGTATGAATAGTCGGTAACCGCCCTTTTTTTAAAGATGGAAAATTATTCCCGTTTGTTTTACAAAGAGCCGTCAACAAGTATGTGAAAAATTACCATCTTACTACCATCGTTAAAAGCGGAAATATTGCCTTTACAATGATAGAGGATATACGTATATACATACCTAGCAAAGGAATTGAATTTCACGACGTTTGCTTGCGAACGCATTTTTCCACTTAGCTACTAACCGGTTAAGTACGCATTAAAATTATTAAAAAAACATAATAACTACCTTAATCACCATTAAATAATAATATTTGTTGATATTATCTTTACCACGCCCACTTTATATTGTTATTTAGTTTTTAAAAAACTCAGATATCCAAATCGTGAGTTTTTTTCAGTGGTTTATCAAGTTTTTCAGTTATTATAGAGAAGTTCCCAACCTATGTATATGTTAACGAGGTTATTATGTGTACTATCTATAGGTACTTCATAGTTATTTGTGATTTTACAAAATAAATATAGAATATAACCTACTGTGTTAGACTGAGTGTGGCTAAGTCCTGTTTTAACTCTATGGTTTGGCATCTCATCTGTCTGTAATTCGTTTAATTTGTTTGTGTGTTCCGTTACCTGTTCAAGGTGATGGTGTTAGATATCCCGCCAGAGTTTGCAAGAGCGTAGATTTTTTTACGAGCTGTCAAATCGGAATAATCAGTATTATCTTACTTATATTCCTAAATAGTGTTTTGGAAAAGAATTTTTAACCAGATTGTAACGTATCTTTAAAAAAAATTATATGACTTTATTTGAAATTAAAAAATATGTATATTTATGGTTTGTAAATAAGAAGTTAGGTAGGTATTTAAGTATCCACTCACACAATTTAAAAGTGAATTGATTGATTCGCTAAAATAAATAAAAAATTCAACAAACGTTGCCTAAAGAAGGAGGTAGCGCAACACGGCGTAACACCCCAAAAACAAATAACGAAAATACTTTTGGCCGTGAAAATCTAAAAACGTATCAAACTTAAAAAAGTTTTTATTGACTTATAATTGCAATTCAGATGATGGTGTGACAAAATATCACAAACGATTCTCTAATACAACGATAAAAATATCACACACACACTCCTGAACTCCTGAAATGGTATTTATTAATAAATTATTCTAAAAAAAATTTTAATAGTATATTAAAATATAAGTGGATAAACAGGTCTTTAAAACACGCGCGATTTTTCGAGCACGACGGCGTAGCCGAGTGCTCGAAATAAAGCAAGTGTTTTAAATACCAGTTATCCACGAATATTTTACGCTATTTTTTTTTATTGGTACACTTTGAAAACATAAATATTGATATTATTATTAAAAATTTGGAAATAAAACTATTAATGAATTCGTGATGTGACATCACAATATCTTGTTGTCATGGAAATGAAAAACACAAACATTAATTTGCAATCTGTCACATTTGACGTTTAAAATATTCCTGTCAGATTTATAGTTAAAAGTTGACATTTAGACTTCACATTTTGTTGGTTTGTTGATGTTGCCATGGTAACTTTAAAAAACGCGCGTTCCATAAAGTGCGATTTAAACACGCTAGAGCGTACTTTAAATGAGTAAAAAAGGGCACCAATAAAAAAAAATAATTTTGATGGTTCTGTGAGGTTATATAAATTTTGTACATTTCTGTGATAGCCACCTAAGTTATAAATTTTACGTTACATCTACGGTAGTAGATATTTTATCTAATTTCTGAAGACAATATTAGCGGCTCTTAATCGAAAATTTGAAACAGAAAAATCGGAAAACGGTAACGCCGCATCAAGGAATTTTACTCATTTAGTTAAAATTTAAAAAAAAATTAAAAAAATATTAATAAGAACCAAAAATATCACCTTCGGTTGATAACACAAAAGTAACATTTCCTAATTAGGTCTTTGGTTACGTTATGAGAAAAAAGCATAGTATTTTCAGGCGATTCTAAGGGATGGAATTTAATGACCGGGTCTTTATTAAGGCTTTTACGATAGCGACGCATATTTTTTTAAAACCTGCGCAAAACACTACTTTACTATGTGGCCTGAAAAGTCATTAAAATATCAAATCACTCTAACACTAAACTTTGAACTTTATACGGAATAGTAGTATTCAAATTTAGAATAAAACATAAAATAAAACATTTTTTAAAATGAAACATAAAATAAAACAACCTCCGTAGTGCCTTAATTAAATTATTAAATTCACCGAGTGGTTTCTTTACATTAGCTACACACAGGAGGCCCTGAGGAAAAAAAATCCCTCTGAGTCTGTGTCATCTGCTGATGCTGTGTGAAGGGTCGTTTTAGGGAAAGGAAAGAGAGGAAGTACTGGGAAGATAAAAAGTTTGAGGGTTGAGGGTTAACGTGTCCAGGAGTGGCGGATGTATGAATCCATCCCTCTTACCATGGTGTAAGGCGATAGGTCGAGAGCGTCTGGCTGGAGAGATCTAGATAAGGTCTCACTCAACCAGTGTCCTTCGATCCAGCACGCAGTAGGTGGAAAAATGCATTCGCCGCCAAGACCTAGAACAACCTCACCCCATGAACTCGTGCACCCTTACAAAATCACCGAACGTAGCGAACCACTTGGGGTGACCTATGACACTATGTTAATTATCCAATAAGTAGTTCCTGGTTTTTAGTTTTCATATTAAAATATAAAAATAATGTATAATATAAAAAGGTATATATTTGACGGTTAGGGTCAAGGGGTTGGAAAAAGAAATGTTTTTAGTTTTGTTTTAAAGAAAAAAAATGGTGAAAACCATTTAAAAAGTCACTGTGCATTTCAATTTACATTTTTTGTATCATTGAAAAAGAATGGGTGTAACCTTCAAAAGTTATAAAAAAAGAGATGTTCTAATTTTTAAAAAATATATTTTATGCTCCAAATAATGACAGAATCACAACTCAAGTACGTCCCTTAACACCTTGTATTTATATCAATAATATTATTAACATGTTCCACAGATACGCGGGTACAAAATAATGCATACCTACATGACATTTGTGAGTCATTATAATTTTTTGGGCCCAACTGTCAAGAAAGTCCTTTTAGTGAGAATCTATTCGTCTTTTACCAAGTTTTAAGGAACTTTAACTTTATAAGTGCTTTATGTACAAAAGCTCGCTGAAATTAGCAAAGTTTCGCTAATCATCAATCAGCCGGTCCCATCAAGATCCGGCGCGAAGAGGGAGGGGGTAGTCTTTAACTTTGGCCCATGAACTATAAATAATACAAAATACCTTCAAACTAAAACCGGAGATCATTCTGAATGGTTACATTTTTCTACCTCTACTTTTGAAACGAACTTACAAATAAGAAAATAAGGAAACTGTTCATTGTAAAAAACATACATTTTCTAGAGCGAAAACTTTAGTATTACATATCTAACTAAATAGAATTTTTTATAATTTTATTATAAAAAGAAGAAGACACAGAAAAAAAAAGATAACAGGACTCGAACCCAGAACCTCTCGTCTTACTGGGACAAACGCTTTTACCAATTCGGCTACTTTGACCTGTTATTTAAACGTCATTTTTATCAATCTCATATTTCAATTTTCAAAATAAACAATATTGAATTTTTTCTATATTATTCGTAGCTACCATTTCCTTGGAAATCAGTTGAGACACGGGGGGAGAAAGAATATGTATAATTATGTTCTTTTGTCATATTCTTTCTCCCTCTGTCTCTCAACTTATATATAACCATAAACTTTATTTTCTAATTTTGGGCGGGCGGCGTCGATTTGGTTTTAATACAAATTTACACTTTTATTCCGAGATTGATGATATTTTGCACATTAACTATCAAAACAAGAGGAAGGTCTAAGTCTGATTTCGTGTCTAAAGCCTGGACAACGCCAGCGACTTCAGCTAGTTACGAAATAGGAATAAAAAAAAAGTTTTTTTTATGGGTTAAAATTTTAAAATAAGTACTTGTGAAAAATTATTGCTCCAACGAAAATTAGTCGTCTATTATTTAAATTTAAACCCATCAAAATGCATATTTTAAAGGAATTGATTTTTAAAAATTTATATTTTATAATTTTTGACGGCCTCCGTGGTCAAGGGGTAAGGCTTTCGACTAGCGATTCGTTCAAATCACCGGCGTGTACAAGTAAATTTTATTCGATTGATTTGTGTTTTTTGACAATTTAAGGCAGAGGGGAAGACTCTCAGTATGATATAAGGCCATCATTTACAATTTAAACGTTGCTTGTAATGGCTTTAGCCTAATTGGTGACTAGATCTGAATAGCCTGGTACTACCCCATCTTCCTTCTCAACAACCCCACACCACTACCTTCAGCCGCACGACATACCCCAATTGGTGATGCCATAGTTTCACTGGATGCAGGCGGTTGGGAGCAGTTGGGACTCTTGTTCGGTATGCCAAAGATGCACATAAAATCGCGGAAAATCGATGTTTTTAGTAGCTTGTATTTTATAATTTTAAAAACAAATAATGAAAATAGATAAAATCCTTACAGGAGATTTGCTACACCTGATTGAAAAAAAATATTGAAAAAAACGATAGAAAAAAAGTAGTATTTTCAAATCCAAAATTAAGTTTTGTAACGAAAAAAGGAACGCATCTCTTAAAGTGGACCGTTCAAATGTCAAAAAGTCATAATAGGGGTAATCGTCGACTGAAAAGGGTATAAGTCAGCACTGTGAGATTCGAATAACTTTCGACTAAATCGGCCGATAACCGAACATACTAAACGTAGGACCATCGAATAGGTCCTTAGTTTTCAAGGGGTCTCGAAACATACTTATTTACCCCACCGATCATGGACACACTCATGGACCATGAGTTACACTTTTTGTGCTAATTCTCGTGATGAACGTTTCCCCACAAAAAACGCCCTCAGCAGCGGAAGTTGGAACTTTGTTTCGTCACGCCTTCGCCCCCTAACACTTCGCACTGAAGAAAGGCTTCAGATATAAAACTTTCGGGTCCTCCATGCTAACAAAGCCTTATTTCCTTTAAGGGCGGATCAAGTTGCTAAAGAAAAAAACATAACTATCAGAGGAAAAGTTTTGTTTTTTTGAAATTATACAGATTTTTTAATCGTTTTAGTATCTGAAATAATAAGGGTACAGTTAAACTGTTTTCATAGATTTATGTATTTCCTATATTTCTGAAATATGTACAATTAGAGCCAGCGAAAGAAAGTGAATAGAATGAGGTGAAATATGGTGCTGAAGAAAAATGCTCAGGATTACACGTACAGCCAATCGCACAAATGTGTCCATTCTGGAAGGGCCAGGCATCTACAATAGACGCTCAAGTATCTGCCTACAACGTATTTTAAGATACTTTAGACATGCTGATCGCCAAACCGAGGACAATCACCCAATAAGAGGATAACTAATGGCTTAATAGCCATTCCTGTGCTTAGAACAACCACGGCTCAGCATCACTATTTGTATTTAGGTGTTAAATGGTACAATATATTATTGTCCAAAAACAAAATTAATATAACGGGAACATTGAAATATGAACAATTTAAAAAGCAAATTAAGTCCCTGAAATTGGATAATGATATATTGTACCCTTAATTTAATTTAACTTACCCTTACTTGAACTGTAATATCTAATATTAAAAATATATGTATAATGTATATATATATATAAGTACTATTATTTGTCCTTCTAAAACTATTTTTTCTAAATTATGTACCTTTTTCAAGTACTATATGTATTTATTTTCATAAGTTCTTTGAACATTGTTTAAACATCTCACTAAAACACTATTAATTTTTTTTTGCATGTTAATACTCCTCCCATAAACACGAGCTCTTGAGCTCAATTTATGGAGTAGTAGTAATATAAAATGAATTATTGTATAACCTTGCACATGTAACCATTTGTATTGTAAAAACCAAATTCTTGAAATAAATAAATAAATAAAAAATAAAAAAAAAATAATCGCACAATCAATCAATGCGCTGGACTGACCAAGTATCACAGTATCCTTGGCTCTCCACGCAACGCAGAATCGCGAGAAGTGGAGGAGCCTTGTTCACCATGGAAATTAGAGTAGGGGTCACAGTCCTCAGCAATGATAAACTGAATTAAGAAGAACACAGTTTATTAGGCTATTTCCAGAGATTTTTAAGAAAGAAAGAATCCAATTATCTACATTTATATGAACGCCGCGCGTTAGAGGATCTTTGGTGTTCTTAAAAAACTAATTAGAATAATTGTGAGGCTGAAGGTAGTGATGAGAGAAAGAAGATAGGAAAGAGAAAAGTTTGAAATTAGGTACCTGGCTATTCAATTTTGATCTCCAAACTCACTAAAGCCATTTCAAGCTGTATCGATTCTGGACGGTGGTTTTTCACCAACACAATATTTTTTAGAGTACCGCCCTAATCATTATGAATGACTATGCAGCTATGCTTCATGGAAATGAATGTTAAAGGTAGAAACTTGGTGCAAAGTTCGACATTCTTCATAAAATTGTGAATAAATATAAAAAAGTTTTGTGATAAATAAAATACTGTATTATTCGATGATATATGCAATGGAAAGAGACAGACATATCAACTTAATCCTGAAATAATAATAAAAAGTTATCGTCATTATACAAAAGATTCTCAGAATACTTTAGAGTGAGCTAACTCGACCATCGGGACAAATCGGCATTGCCTAGGCCTAGCACATAATCAAAATCAGCCATTACTTTATATTTGTTCCTGAAGTCTAGTGAGGACCCAAAACGCATCGAGTCTTTATAAAGGAAAAACTGTTTAGCATAATATTATATTGAAATACCGGCCCTAAGAGGTTTGACGTGGAATATCACTTCTATGTACATAATCACACACTTTACCACAATCTACACATCTGCCCAGGTGATGGACGCTGTTACGCAGTCCGAAACGTCGACTAAAGAAGGATGAAGCGCAGCACGGTATCATACATGTCTATCATAGCACAGAAAAGAATCGATTATGAATAAGTAATGGATGATTTTTAACTGAGGAAATTGATAAATTAACAGATGTTTCACAATACACTTGCGAAGATTCAAAACAATGTTACGAACTATTAAAAAAAGTCCCTAGTGCATTCATTGTTCTGCACCAAAATATCAGAAGTTTGAAAAAAAATCTTGACGGATTTGTATTAACATTAAATCTCCTTGAAACTTTACCAAACCTCATTGTTTTAACAGAAGCACACTTAAATATAAATAATGCTGCTGCACTGTACGACATCCCTAACTATACATATTATTCTTCCACAACGCATATTAATAAGAACTGTGGCATTGCTGTTTTCATATTAAATAAATTACAATAATGTCACAATCACTGAAATCAACATGAACCTTGCAAACTGTCTAAAACTGAACTTAAAAGTTAATGAAGTTATATACAATATCATAGCTATATACCGCACGCATAGATCGAATCCAAACAGTTTCAACAAAATTGGAACAGTTATTGCTAAATCTAAAAGGTACTTGTAACATTGTCACAGGCGATTTTAATCTGAACATTGGGCCAGAGGTAAAAGGCAAAACGAAAGATGATTTTATAAATGTAATGACATCGCTAAACTATAAATCATTTATAAATAATGCAACACGGAATATCAGCGGACAAATCCCTTCCTGCATCGATCACGTATGGTGTAACTCAAATAACAATGAAAAAAACATGTCAATACTATGGAAAACCAGCATAACTGATCACTATACCTGTATATTCGTTAACAACATTGATAAGTATTATATTATTCAAAGAAGTACCAGCGATAACATAACTGACAAAAAATATATGAAAAAAACATTTAAATATGGAAATTTTAAGAGCAAATCTTAAAATGGAAACCTGGGCATCAATATTTGAATCGGAAAATCCAAATACCTTTGCTGTGAATTTCGAAGAATTTTTCCAAAACCACATAAACCTATCTACACAAATAATTATTTCTAAACCAAAATCTAGGCACAGATTAATAAAGCCATGGATAACCCTTGGACTAGTAATTTCAATCAGAAATAAAGAAAAATACTACCACCAGTCTAAAAAATTCCCTAATGATGAAAACATCGCCACCTTCTACAAGAAATACCGAAACAAACTTGCGCTCTTAATTAGACTAACAAAAGAAAAATATTTTCGTGATAATATAAAAAATGCTGGTCAAGACAGCAAAGAGTTCTGGAAAATCATCAATACAATAACCAACAAAAGCACAAAACAAAAATTACCAAAAGATATTACTCATCAGGAAATCAACACCGACACTGAAAAAAATCCAAAACTTTGTGGTAATATTTTTAACGACTATTTCGCAAATGTCGACTCAAATCTTGCTCGTAATATTACACCAGACAACAAACAAACTCCCCAACCAGAGCAAAACTCAATTTTTGAAGAAGGTTTCCACACATTTGATTCAGTAACTGAAAAAGAAGTTGAAAACGCCATATTAAGTTTACGGGGATCAGCAAGTCCTGGCTATGACAACATAAGTGTAAAAACATTGAAAGACGTGCGTGAGATAATCACCAAGCCAATTACTCACATAATAAATGTAAGTTTGCAGAAGGGTGTTTTCCCTACCAACTATAAGAAAACTATTGTCACCCCTGTTTTTAAATCTGGAGACGAAAAAAATATTTCCAACTATCGTCCCATAGCACTTACATCAAACATAGCAAAAATCTTTGAAAAAATTGTTAAAAAACAACTCAACAACTACATAAAAGAAAAAAAGATAATGAGCCCAAACCAGTTTGGATTTGGAGACAATCTCAGCACCCAAGATGCTATTGCTAAACTAACTTCCACAATAATTCAAAAGTTAGATAATGGAGAAAAGTGTCTTGGAATCTTCATTGATCTCCGAAAGGCATTTGACAGCATATCACATTCAAAACTTAATGAGAAACTAAAGCAAATTGGAATGGATAGAATAGTGCTATCAAGGTTCAAAAGCTATCTAAAAGAGAGACTTCAATAAGTAAAAATAAATAATATACTAAGTGAACCCAAAACCTCATATTTTGGTATACCACAAGGAACTGTCATCGGCCCGATCCTTTTTATTATATATGTCAATCAAATGTTCACTCCTTCATTAGCTGGTGATATTATATCTTACGCAGATGACACTGTAGTTATCTCTAAAGGGAAATCATGTGAGGAAACAATGAGAATAGCAAATATCAACATAAACATACTCAAAACATGGTCCGACCTAAATTGTCTCTCATTAAATACTGAGAAAACATGTTTTATCCCATTCTCTTCGAAAGAAAGAAATTTCTAAAACAATATTACTATTAAAATCCATTCATCGCAGTGTGAAAATAAAAAGGAATGCTACAATGCAAATTGTTTACAATTAACATGCAAAAATAGTATAAATATCTGGGTATCATAGTAGATAGACACCTAAAATGAAACGAACAAGTCCATAACACGGTAACCAGAGTAAGAAAACTTATCTACATATTTATTAGATTAAGAAACATCCTATCACCTAGTATGTTAAAAACAATTTATTTCTCTCTTGCCCAATCTATTCTACAATATGGGGTATAATCGGGTGGGGGGGGGGGGGGGACTTTCAAAACTAACCTCTTACCGGTAGAAAAGGCACAGAGGTTGATTCTAAAAGTCATTCTACGAAAACCATATATATTTCCAACTATACAGTTATTTAACTCCTTTAGAATTCTTAGTTTAAATAAAATTTTCAAAAAAAAAAACTCACTGTTACAAACACACAAAGATCAATTTAATACTATAACAACAATCACAAAAATAAGTAACCGATCACGATCACGTGGCAACTTAGAAATTCCAAAATATAAAACAAGTGCTTCTCAACTCCATTATACTTAATAATAATAATAATAATAACTTTATTTCACATAAAATTGAACAATAAAACATATGTGGAAACTTTGACTAACCAACTAGGAATGGATCCTGTTTTAGGCCAGTCAAATTGACAAATTTAAATTCATATTACATTGTTTACTAACATAACATGTTATTTATAGCAGGAAAAGGTGTTAATTATGTATTCCTAACAGTATATAATTTTGTACTCATAAGAAAAAGAAGACAAATAATGATATCTTAAAATCAAATTCAGATATTTTCCCCTAGAGCGCTTAAAAACAAAAACAAAAACAAATAAAAGATAAAAGATAAAAGATAAAAGATAAAAGATAAAAGATAAAAGATAAAAGATAAAAGATAAAAGATAAAAGATGAAAGATAAAAGATAAAAGATAAAAGATAAAAGATAAAAGATAAAAGATAAAAGATAAAAGATAAAAGATAAAAGATAAAAGATAAAAGATAAAAGATAAAAGATAAAAGATAAAAGATAAAAGATAAAAGATAAAAGATAAAATATAAAAGATAAAAGATAAAAGATAAAAGATAAAAGATAAAAGATAAAAGATAAAAGATAAAAGATAAAAGATAAAAGATAAAACCGGTAAAGTAAACAAAATCGGTAAAGTAAATAAAACCGGTAAAGTAAATAAAGCAAATACAAGCCAGATGGTAATAATAAGAAGCCTATCTCTTGGTCAACATATCTTCGCTTTTGACCCTCCCTAAATCAAGGAGCCAGTCGTTGATTAATTTGCGCAAAACATTGGTACTTTTCGTTTTCCAAGCATTAGGAATGATATTAAATAATTTAGGTCCTAAGTACGAAAATTGACGTTGTCCAAGGGACGTCGTGGTTTTTATTGGGACTATTGGATTGTTCCTTGAATGTCGGGTGTCGTGAAGGTGGTCAATGGAAGGGTAGTGCTGGCGTCGTTTTTGAGCATGTAATACAATCTTTCTAATATATAATTGTCTAACATCGAGAACTTTAAATTCCGTGAATAATGCATCACTGGGGTACCTGAATGGTTTTTTAAGGATGACTCTTAGTAAAGATTTCTGTGCTTTAGCCAGGGAGTCTAATATTGTTTTGGCACATCCACCCCATCCTAGGGATGCATATTCAAGTAAAGAATTACACATGGCATAGTATATTGATTTCATGTCTTTTACAGAGAGAATATTTCTGATGGTAATAAAAAGGTGAGTAAGTTTTCTGACTTTTGAGGCAGTTGAGTTAATGTGTTCTTTCCATCTCAGATATTTATCTATGATGATTCCTAAATATTTTAAACTATCAACGCATTCTAGTTTATTGCAAGTACAAGTGATCGGTTCATTGCAAATGTGAATAGTAATATTAATAATTACCTTGGGTTGTCCCGCTTGTGTTGCACTAAAACGTATAAATTTGGTCTTATCCGTGTTAAGAGTAAGGAGATTATTGTCTAGCCATTGTTTGACGTTGTTTATTCCAATTTCGGCTTTTCTATGCGCTTCGTACCAGTTTTTGCCCTCAAATATTAAGACCGTATCGTCAGCAAAAGTGATGATATGATCGGCAAGGTTACTGTTGCAAAGTTCATTGATATAGATATTAAACAATATCGGTCCTAAAGTACTTCCTTGTGGTACACCAAATTCGATATTTGCTGGATCGCTTAGAGTATCATTAATATTAACTCTTTGGCTCCGATTTTCTAAATAGCTTCGTAACCATTTAAGTAACTGCCCCTGTATACCGATTAGCTGTAATTTTTTCAAAAGGATTTTGTGCGAGATGGTATCGAAAGCTTTAGCCAGATCCAGAAAGAGCGCGATGCTTTTGATTCCTCGATCGATGTTATTAGAAACAACTTATAAAATTTTTTAATGCTCTCCCATATAAAATCAAATCTGAAGAAAGTTATAAAGCCTTTAAATCACAAATCAAAATACTACTAGATCAACCCATCACTAATTATAAGTTTTAATTACATAGAACGATTTTCTACGTTTATTTTTATTACATTGCACCTACTAGTAATCAATTGATCAAGTGTTAATTATAATATTATGTACTTAAGTTTAAAAATAAATATTTAATTTCATCATTAATTTTACAAAAACAAAATATATATCTTTCTCTGTTTTAAAACATCCTCTTAAAATATTTTACCAGCATTTTAAAGTACAATCAAAGATTATTGTCGCAAAATATTATTATGTACCTAGTCTTACAATATTATCAGGTAATTCCATTAAAACTGAATCATATTTATGTACTTACCACCTACCAACTACCTATTATTTGAAATGTAATAATGTTTTTATTTGACTAGTACACCTATATCCTAACTTTTATTTATCTATGTACCGTACATCTATTTTATTAACTGTTAAGTTAGTAAATTTCTTTATTTGTTATCATTCTTACAAGTTTTATTAAGTTTTATTTTATTTCTTACACCAAACAAAAAAAAAGTTTTATTTTTTCTTTACCTTTTAATGTAATGACACGACCCCCCAATTTAAACACGAGAAATGTTTTTCTTTATTAAATTGGGTAATTTCATTAACAAAAAAATTACTTTATTGTAATTAATTCCTTGTATTTTTCTTCTGTAAATCTGTCATATGAATATATTTGAAAAAAAAAAAAAAAAAAAAAATACCCCCAAAATAAATAGCGATTGCATTTTTGGCCGTGAAAATCCCAAATCAAAATCTAACAATTTTTGGATTTTTCAATGTTCTTAAAGCTTCACAATACGGGGTGCCACCGAAAGTTTGTGAACTACTTTCGTACGTACGTAATATTGTATATTACCTCGCCTTGGTGCGTCGGGGGTAAAGAGTGGCTTGAATCACCCTTGGGGGAAATTTATTAAGTGAAATGCATGACAGAACAGCGGAATGCTAGGCCATCTTATCAGGGCAAACGACTAGAGGGTACAGTTTTTCACAACTCTCTGAGAATTCACCCTCAGTACAGACAAATACAGAGTAGAAGGGTATCGTTATTTATTTTAAATTGGCTTTTCAGTTCATAAAATGCACAGAGTTGTTTTTATTGGCGTATTAACGTAGATCAGTGAAAAATCACGGTATATTATAATAGTATGTTGATTTGTGGAGCTGAAATCTATATAAACCAAAATACGCTAGGGTTGGTGTATATGAGTATATAAGATGCGTTGCTAAACCATTCATCCGATTGCGATAAAACTTCGGGGATTTTATGTGCGCATGCCCGTGGTGGTTTCTATATGTAAAAGTGAGTTCTGGCATCATGAAACTATGCGTTGCTAAACGTTCATCCGATTGCGATGAAACTAATTTGTGCATGCCCCCGATCGTATGTCCAAAACGTATACCGGTTCGGTCGCGGTAGCGACAATTTACAATTTAAATACACTTCTATATTGGTTATTTTTTTATCACCTTGATATAAAATAAGAGTCTCAGAGACGTAACTGAACTCTAATATGCCATCTAAGCATCTGTCAAGCATTTAATTAAAAGAAAAACGCATTTCGAATGATAATTAATTAAAAAAATTACCTCTTTATGGCTTTATGGTTTTTCTGATATGATAAGTAGTTCCAATTATGAGAATTTAAATTTCATCGAAATTGAATGATGTTTGAATGATTGTCGAAATTTTGATTTTAATGTTTGGAAGACACTTGCTAGAGTAAGTACATTATTAATTTTAAAGTGCTGGAAAATAAAACCTACGGACGTGCACTTTTTCAAAATAAATATTTGAATCCTTGGTTATTCTTTTAAAAACCAAACTTTCTTCTTATTTATTAAAAACTATAAGTGTGCAGTTCACACGCGGTAGAAGTGAAACCTTCGGAAAACTAAAGAAGACAAGTGTGGGGAAGCTACGAAGCACCACACAAAGAGGAAACCGATTATTCTATCTCATTCTCTCGCACGCAAAATCCTGTAGATATATGAATTTGTCTCTTTTTCGTGTCGCATTTTCGTTTCATCGAGTTTCAAATCACAACGGTGCTAAAGAAGTTTTCACTTCAATATCAGAGTTTTAATAGCACAGCACAACTTGGCATGTAAAGAGGTCACCAATAATAACGGTTATTTCAGATAAATTGCTCTCGTCGGAAATATTAAATTTAGTTATTAATTGGAAAGACACTAATCGCCACAAAATTAATTAACACTTTCTGTGCACTCACAATAATTATTCATCTGTATTAATACAACTTTATTATGAATTAGATTAATTTAAGTATTGCATGTTTCCATTGCCTACATCAAATGTATTATCCCCTATGAACTTAGGTTAAGTTATTTTGTGATGTAAGGTTTCAATAAATACGTCCGAATTTAGGCCCGATTGTTCAGAACTGTCAGAATTTTTGTCTTTGTCTCTGGGATGAAAAAGCTAGTAAATAATAATGTTGTCATTAATTCGTTAGGCCATAGGTCACCCCAAGTGGTTCGCTACGTTTGGTGACTTAGCAGGGGTGACCGGGTTTATGAGGTGAGGTTGGTCTGGGTCTTAGTCACCAGCTGAAAAGTAGGCCGGATCAAGAGAGAATGGTTGGGGGAGTCCCTTCTACAGCCGTGGTTATCCAATATGTATTCCAATCAAACTGATTGATCAGTTTTGTAAGATTTAAGTAAGATACAATATTGTAACATTAAAAACTGAATAAACGTATTATAAAAAAAGAAAAAATATATGGTTCCCGGGGCGGCGGTACACATAAATGCCTCCCAAATTGCTAAATATCTGTAAATCATCAAGGGAACTTCACAAACAAATAGTATTTTATCTAACAGATTTTCGTTCTAAATAAAATAATGGCTAATTTATTAAAAGGAAATAAAGTTTAAAAACTCGATTCACCATATTAAACTAAGGTATCCGTTACCAATGGAAAGCAGACTCCATTCCTCTCAAATATGTCAATAAAAGGTGCGAAAATCGCCCTCACCAAACGCAAAACGAAAAAATATGTATTGAAAAAATCACCCTCTTATGGAGTAGTGAAATCGCGACCCTCTGATATAATATTAAAGTAACGAGTATCTGTAGGGTGTGACTACAAACCATCCATCTCCCTCCCTCCCTCCTCACTTCTCACCACAGTCCTATCCCTATACCTTTCACACACTCTCTTTGTCTACGAGATAGCAACTGACTTAGAAATAGGGTGAATGTTATTTCTTAACGCGGAAATGGGACTTACGAGCAAAATATTATTTACATGTTTTGAAAGATTAGTCAAGGCTTTCTCAGTATCGGAATGTTTCCGGATTTCAGATATTATATTGAATGTTATGTGAGAATAATAAAAATTGACATTACCATTAGTAACATAAAACTACGTAGTTTCGCCCATGTTATTTTGAATGAGGAAACCAGAAAATAATGCCCGGCCGATGTACGCACAATTAAAAAAAATGAGTGAGAAATGGTTGTCAGGAGAATATTTACCTAACAAGTTGATAGAAGAAGAAGTCCGGATTGCCCCAGAAAGTCAAGATACAATCGATTAAATACTTGAGCCTAGAAATGTTGAGAGTTTGTTTGACATGAAACCGGGCGTTTTGTCCATACACACGTATTCCCCAATTGCTCTCCAGATTTTGAAACTTGTGCAAATACAATTCAATGTAATATAGATATCGACCACTAGTAAATCGGCGCTTTTTTTGATAAGTTACTTCTTGTAGATGTTAGTAAAAATCGTTAAATTGCCTGGTTTAAATGCCATCAACAGACGTCCAGTGTACAAACTAGACAATGTATTTAAAATGAGGCAAAACGAACAGAAATGGAATGCTTTGTTCTAATACAGTTGGTAAAAAATCTTAAAAATTGGTCCAGTTTTGAACCAGAAAAATGTGTAATACAAAACCGCGATTTTGATGATTATATTTAGGTATTATCATACTCATAAAGTACCAGAGAACAAGCAAGATATATTGTCTATTATTACCTGTATCCATAGAAAATAGATGCCTATTTCAGATTATTTTAGAGCAATTAATGGTCTTGCCGGGCAAGATTTTACCGTCAATATTTCAGTGTACCACAAGACTATAGTCCAAACAAATAAGTAAAGGTTTTTTTAAATTTGGCTTCACCGGAGAATGCTCAAGGTCCCATGGACCCACATGATCACTAACACAGAAATTCTTAGGCGGGCTAGAGCAGATAAAACGGCTACATTAATAAAAAAAATGAGAAATTTCATATCTGGGTCATAAAAACCATATTTTCTAATAAATACACCAAATTTTCATAAAATTGAACGCAAAACCACCAAATTATTAATTGCGACCAAAATTATAACAGTTTTAGCAGCGGGCAGGTGGCGAGTAAAGACGCATATAATATTTATTTATTTATTGGCTCGCCAACAGCATACATTAAATAATCATCACGTTAATGAAATACATTTTCAACATGGCTACAGCGATGATTCCAAATACAGATGAGCACCCTATTCATTACATAATTATCTGCACAACGATAAGTTTAAATTACAAGTAAGTACATAATTATATTATGATAAAGAGGACCAAATCAAATATTGGTAATACATAATAACCAGCGATTCCTAAGCAAATTTATAGTAAAAAATGTGGATGACATATAGCTCTCCGAAGATATTTAGTGGTCCGGTAGTCACATGATAGGCAGCCCGTCTCGTTCTTACAACATAGTAACACACGAAACAGCACCATTATCGCTTGATCCCGACGCGATGTACAGGGATAGGATCAACATATTCATTTTTTTTTTTTTACATTAACTCCACACAGGAGGCCCTGAGGAAAATAATTTCCCTCAGGGCCTATGTTATCTTTGAGGATGCTGTATGGAGGGTCTTTTTGAGGAAAGGAAGGAGTGAACATGGGTCTTGAAGAGACCCATGTTGTAGGAGAAAAACAGAGGCTGGTAAATCGTTCCACATCCGAGCTGTTGAACTCAAGAACGAGTCGTAAAAACGACCCGTTCTCACGTGACTAATGTCAACCGTGTACAAATGTTGGGCGCGTGTTTGGCGTGTTTCCCGACTATGCACCGGTGCCGAGGGGATCAACGACGCTAGTTCCTCGGAGCATTTTCCATTGTAATACCGGTAGAACAAGGACAGCATTCCCACCTGACGCCTGTGCTCTAAAGATTGCAATCCGTCTGTTTAGAAATATAGTTCGATGAACACAAATTCGCTTGCATTTATGTGCCATTTTCAAAATCGGAACTGGTTATGTGAAGATTTCAGACAAACGAGAACATTATGTAGGTACCTACTCATAAAATTTCAACAGACAATTATTTTAACGTATATTTTTTTCAAGATTGAAATTATAACACCTCGTGATTTTCCAGGGGTCTGCGATTGTTTAGATATAAGTAAAATAGTAAACAAGTGGTGCAAAACTCATGAAAACTGTATGGTCAACCATGCTGGAGAGGTTTCATCTCTTGATGCCATCTTATGACGACATCATTTTCATCCATTACTTTGCCAACTTGTTAAAAGAAAGCATTTCAGCGAAGGCTTCTTTTGACTTATATAAAAGACACCTCGTAACCCGGACACGTAAATCCTTTTGTCTACTTTTTGGTAATAACTTTTTTTATGTGAATACCGCACATGTGTCCCAACAGCTTCCTTTCTGGAGCCAGTGAGATTATGGCAAACCCAATTGTGGTATGTTTTGAGGCTGAAGTTAGTGAGGAGGGGAAGGAAATGGGCACGTGGAAGATGGGAAAGATCCACGTCACTCAGATCTGGTCACAAAACAAGGCTAAAGCTCTTTCAATGCAAGAGAAAGGTCATTGTTTACATTTGATTTCAAAAAACTCTACGTAAAACCCGGGTGATGCCGGGGATTTAAGCTAGTGTTCTATGAAACCAATGATTAGGTAGTGTGCTGATAATTTCACTATAGCTTATACTTTCATAAGCTTTCACTTATACTTTATACTTAAATTTCTTACTTTTCACTTACTATTATTACTTTGACTCCTTACTTTTTACCTATGACTTTTTACTTTTAGCTTTACATTTATACAACTACATTCCTTATGTTGTTGTTCTATTTGTAAGCAATTTTTTTTAATGTTAATAACACATGTTGTGCCATGTATGTAGAAATAAATAAATAATTTGCGTCTCGGGTAGGAGTGCGCGGGACTCTCTACTTCCTGATTTTTATTCACTTTGATCGTGCTTTGTCTTCTTTCAACGTCCCTGACTTTTCCTTCCATTTTCTTCCCTTATTTTATTCTTCTCACACACTCTGTCCGTTTTACGTGTCCAAGCACACCCCTTAGGTAGGGGTATGCTTGGGGAGAAGTGGCAAGAAGGAGCCAAGTTTTGAAAGAGCCACTTGCATTATTTTGGTAGTTTAGGAACTGATGTGGTTGGTAACTTTATTTTTAAGGAGCATCACTGATTTCCCGTCACCCACAAACATTTGACAGTTCTACGAAACCAACGGACGCCGGTACATCTTGTCAAAATTTTTGGCACTAAAAAGTAAGTATTTTACTTCATTTAAGTTGTTTTTTGGTGTTTTATTGTAAACAAATGTAGGTAAATGGCTTATAGTTTGAGTTTGTGCATATATTTGGCATTGCAGCTGCGTAAAAGCTGAGCCACAAAAGTTTTGATATTGTTTTTATTTTGAAGGTTATATTTCTTTTATGAATAAGTTATGAAAGAGCCGGGTGAATGGGCCATGAAAGAGCTTAACATTTTTGATAGAAGACATTATTTGCTATTTTGTTTAATTTTAGAAATTGTTATTAATAAAAAATTATCCGCCTCTGATATGTTAAGATTATATATATTCTAGGTATGACTGAATAATATGTTAAGATTAAAGCGTTTGTTAGAATTACTTAAAATAATTGATAGAATTAAAAAATTCCTAAAAATTTCATTAGTTTCTAAAAAGGATTTGTTAGAATTGCCTTTTTTATTTTTTTTTTAGGGCAATTATTTTTAGTTTGCACAATTATTATTAGTTTGCACAATTTTCCCAATTACTTTATAATATAGACTGTCTCTTTCATAACATTTAGTAGCTCTTTCAATACCGAAATGTTACGAAAGAGCCAAAAGACAAATATTTTAAAAATGAATGTTTCGTTGTTTTTTTTTTTTGGAGTTAAAGGTTTTTTCGTATGAAATTACCTACTTAATAAAGTAAATAATAATTTAAGAAAAAAAAACCTAATTTCTTTCATTAAAAGTGTATTTTTTGCTCCGCTTAGTAAACTGACTCTTCCATGACACTTCTCCCCTAATGTACTTAATTCAGAGTGATTATTGTATTTTTATTATCGTGGAACGCGCGTTAAATGTTTATTCCTTTTATCTCTTCGTAAGTTAAATTCTTATGTTTGTTATAAGGATCTTTTTTTTAATAATTCCTAATTATAAACAAGTTTTCCTCTCCTAAACGCAGGCATTTGCTTTATTAGGAGAGTGTATAAAAATAAATTAATACTAAAAAAAATACATAAATAAATATTCTCACGAAGGGTACATACTAGTAACATTTTTTTTTTAAATGGTAAAAATCTATAATTCGAAACTTTTGAACTTTCCACATCATAAAAAAATACTTCTTGGTACTATTTCACTTGTATTAGTAACCAGCTGGTTCCCGGCATGCGTTAAAACGCCATATTCAAAGAAATAAATTGTTTCTCCCTACATGTCCTTTCCCATGCTTCCGCGTCCCCCTACCGCATCCCTTTTCCCTCCCACGTTCCCCTTCCACCTTCCCCCCACCTTCGCCCCTCTCCCGCTCCCCGGTCCCGCAAACCCCCCTCCCGCGTTCCATATATTCAGTCCCATTACATTCAGTTTTCAAAGAGCTCGCGTGCCACCTATTAAATTTTTTTATTAAAATTTTAATTTTTTGTAATAGACAATTCTTTTAATACGAAAAAAAACAGCTCCCTGCTTAATTCAATTTTATCAAACGCAATTTTTTTTTTTGTGGTAAAACAAAACCCACCTTAACTTCAAAGAATGAAGATATTCTATTTCACTCCAGAAAACTTATTTAAGAATAATTATTTATCTTTTCGAAATATAAGTTAGGTACTACGTACATGTATGGGTTTCAGAAACGTGCAAAGGAGTTCATTATTTTTCAGAACAAAAGTTTTCGTTGATATATTTACGCCCGTAAAGATTATATCTGTGTTTTCTTATATCAACTTTCAGAGTGTGTGGAAAAAACTCTCTGAAGATTCATTTCTTTTGTTTTTCCTTTATAAAAATCTACACTGATCGACTCAAACTTTAATCGATAAAGGTAAGAATTTAAAACATATATTTTTTATACTATCGTTTTCAGCTAATAAATATACTAAATACCACATTATTTGTAAAAGTAAAAAGTGATAAAAAGTATTATCGTAATTTATTTTTGGGATATTATACCGCGTTGTGCTACCTTCCCCATTAGACAACATTTCGGACAGTATATAACATATATTTTACACATCTGCCCTGATAATATGCACTGTAATGCTGTCCGAAACGTTGTCTAATGAAGAGGTTGGCGTAACACGGCATGCTTAATACCCCGAAAATAATTCATCCTTTTTTGTCTGTAAAAAGTGAACGTTTTGCACTATACCTATTGTGGAGCCCTCTTATATTGAAATTTGACTATCACACGGAAATCTTCGCTCTGCAAAACCTGCATGGCCCTAGCATGGTCAATCGATAAGGATTGATCTGATTATTTTCGGTAATGTCTCATCTTTTCCTTAAATGACCACAGATCGCCAACGAATAATTAACACTTAAAAATGACTAAGTGTTCTAAATATATTTGAGGTAAACTGTTGTTTATACATTAGACATCCGCAGTTGTCTTAGGTAACGATGTGAAGTTACCGAAAGTTATCCCATCAATCCTTTTCGATCGACGGTGCTAGGGCTAGGGGGCCTGGAATTCTTTTCTCAGCTCGCAACGTTATTTTCATCATCAGCTAAGGAGTGCAGATAAATCAATTCTGCTGTAAAAAAAAGAAGCGAGAAGCCAAATTATATTATTACTGGTTCCACAATAATTATATTAGTTCACAAATGAACTAAGTAGAGATTAAATATAATATTTTTATTTTCAAAAAAGCGTTAAAAATCTACCATCAGATATAAAACCAGCATTTTACACTAATAATAGTATAGGTAAGCTTTTTATGAACGGTAAGGACAAGGAAGATAGTCTATCTCACTCGGTAATTTATTTACTCCAATTCAGTAACTGTCCCGCTTATTTTATAGGTAAAACAGCATGAAACATAAACACCCGTGTCAAAGAACATCTTAGATGTGTATACAGCACTATCTTCTTGGAATTTGCAAACCAATTGATTGAAATAGACCATAAATTTGATAAAAACTCAGGCGTCATCATAATTCATAAAAACACAATAGGTATCAGGTTGGATAACTTAGAGGCTCTAGAACTAAGGAAAGCCAAAAACATTAATATTAAGGTAGTAGTTAGTAATCAAATAAATTTAAATAAAAGTCCAATACTAATATTGTTTAATAAAATAAAATACTGTTTTGTTTAAAACCACGAGTTTTATTAATTTTTTGAACAATAAAACTCGTGGTTTTAAACAAAACAGTATTTTATTTTATTAAATATGTCAAACCACAAAGTGATTGCTTTCTACAATAATACTAATATTGTTTCCTATTGACAAAGAACATTCCCTTTCCCGTCCCAATCCTCCATCTACACTCACGCCTTCTTCCTCCTTCACTTGAGGAGTCCAGCCCATTTTGTTTTAAATCATATATTATCTTTTTTTTTTTTTTTTTTTATTTATTTTATTTTTATTTTTTTTTTTTATTACATTAGTTACATTTATACAGCAAAATTACATAATAACAATAATATTTCAAATAACTGTAGATATTAAAATGTGTACAAGTGTTATTATGTCTTGTACGTTATTAGTTCCTAGCTAGGCAGATTGCCTGTTCTAAGGAACCAAAAGCTGGTGAAAAATGCCAAAAATGTCTTCTGTAAAAAAAAAGAAAAAACAAAATATTGTTTTTTTTTTTTTTTTTTGTAGATTAAATATACATATACTAAGTTTAAATATACTATACTAAGTTTTTACTGATTGTGCCATTAATAGTTAGCCATGTGTAATTTTAAGTTTTAAATGACATTATTTAATAATTTTTCAGACTCAATCCTACCTAAGTCTATCAACCATTTAGTTATTATTGTACCGATGCATGCCATTTTACATGTTTTAATATTTAATTCTGGTGGGATTTTATTATACAATTTCGGTCCCAGATATGTATATGTCTTTTGAAACTTTGCCGAATTGCTCCCTGGGACCACGAGATCCTTTCTGGTGTGACTTCTTGTTATATATTTATGGTCAATTTGCTTAAGATTTTCTACATTTTTATGTACGTGGATAATAACCTTTTTTATATAGTTTTGACGAACATCAAGTACATAAAATTTTTTGTAGAGCTGATCGCTAGAAAACCTATAGGGTTTACGCATAATGACTCTAATTATGGATTTCTGGGCCTTCACTAATGGATCTAAAATTGTTCTACCTGACGCTCCCCAACCAATACAACCATACGTTAAGATGGGGTTGCATAATCCGAAATATATTTTTCTTAAGTCTTGTTGTTTGATTATGTTTCGTAATACAAAGAATACATGAATCAATTTTCTTACCCTTATTGAAAGTTTGTCGATGTGAAATTTCCACTTAAGATGATTGTCTATAATAAAGCCTAGATATTTGATGTTTTTCACACTCTCCAAAGCTTCACAGTTGCAGTTAGAATCAATATTATCGGAATTACAGTTAGTCTTATGTGTTTTTATTGTGTATGATGTACTAGGTTGTCCTATTATAGTTGAACTGAATCTTATGTATTTAGTTTTAGCTATATTTAATGTAAGTAGATTTTTGTCAAGCCATTGTTTTATCGCATTGATTCCACTTTCAGCATGTTTATGTGTTTGAATCCAGTCGTCTCCTTCAAATATAGCTACCGTATCGTTAGCGAATGTAATAATTTTTCCGCCTACTTTTAGGTCGCATAACTCATTTATGTAGATTATAAATAGAAGAGGTCCCAATGTGCTTCCTTGCGGTACCCCAAAGTTAGTGCCTAGTGAATTACTTACTATTTTTCCCAATTTGAGTTGCTGGCTTCTACCTGTTAAGTAACTCTTTAACCATTCGTAGGGCATTCCTACAATGCCAATATTTTTTAAACTTTTGAGGAGTAATTTATGTGAAATCGTATCAAAAGCCTTGGCTAAGTCTAAGAACAGTGCAATGTTTTTCTTTCCGCGATCTATATTTCTAGAAATATGTTCTGTAAGTTGCGCTATAGCATCGTCCGTTCCCCTCCCTGGCCGAAAGCCAAACTGATTTTTGCTTAAAAGTTTTCGGCTCTCTACATAATTACTTAATCTATTTTTAAATATTTTTTCTATAATTTTTGAGATAGCACTTAACAGGGATATTGGCCTATAATTGCCCACTTGGTTTTTAGGTACACTTTTGTAGATCGGTACCACTAAAGACTTTTTTAGATGGTCGGGGAAAACCCCTGAAGAAAAGCTTTTATTGAAGATGTTCGATAAAGGTGATGCAATATTGTGTTTAATGATTTTAAGTATATGAGTGTTAAGACCGTCAGGACCTTTCGAATGTGTATTATTGAGATTGTCAATAATTTTTAAAACCTCTTCATTTGTCGTAGGTGAAAATTGAAAGGAAAAAGAATTATGTTTTGTTTCTATTGCCGATGCCAGTGAATCTTCAGTTTCCTTGGTGACACTTAGGATGTTTTTCGCAAGGTTAGACCCCACCGCCGTAAAGTATTGGTTAGTGTGGGAAGCAGTTATGCCCGAATCAGTGGTGGCTGTGTTTCCAATCAGGAGTTCATTAATATTAGGGTCAATTGTGTGCTTAGTATTGGTAATTTGTTTAACGATGTTCCACATGTTTTTACTAGATGGATCTCGGTCGAGTTGATGCTTATAGTACCGTTCTTTTGCATTACGTATAACATCTTTACAAATGTTACGATACCTACGGTAATTCTGTTGTTTGAGAGTGTTTTGTGGATCTTTGGTCGCCACTTTGTGTAAATGATTTCTTTTGTGTATAGCTTTTACAATACCTCTGCTAATCCAAGGAGTAAGTTGTATTTTTTTATGTGCAATAAGTTTATCTTTTGAATTTTGTGTTATATGCATGTTGATTTTGTTAATAAATAAGTTGAGTGCATTGTTAACATCAGTCACTCCACATACATCTTGCCATGTTTCCTCATTTAGATCTTTAATTAATCCCTCATAGCATATGGATGATGTGAACTGTTTAGTGTTTACTTGTTTTTTAAGAGATGTATTTGAAATGCTTATTGCTGTTGTATAGTGATCAGTTATTGTATTGTGTATAACAAATGCATTGGAAGCCATAATATTTCTGGTATTTATGTGATCTAAACATGACATGCTATTATTTTGAACCCTGGTAGGAACTTTAATATTTATTGCAAAGTTGTTTTCTGCCATGGCGCACATGTAATCGTGACATTGTCTGTGTATATTTCCAAATGTGTTTATATTTATATCCCCCATCAATATTTGTTGTTTGAAATCACTACATATTTTGAGTTCAGATATGAGATTATCCAGAAATAGATGTATGTCATGGAATGATGGTGATCTGTAAATGGCTCAAATACATAGATATCCATTAATTACTAACTTCAGACAATTTGATTGAATCAATTTCTTGAACTTGACAGTGAATGTCATCGCGAATGTAGGTTACGACTCCACTATTTTGATTTAATTTTTGTGTTGTGTGATATTCATGATATCCTGTAATTTGTTTTGCGAAATATGATTCATTCAGTCTGCATTCTGTAAGGATTATTATATGAAATCTAGCAGTTGACTTAATACTGTCTAAAAATAAAAGAAAGTCATCAAAATTTTCCATTGTATGGATATTTTGATGTATAATATTGATTTTGTTTAAGCTCCAATTAAATTCGTTGAGTTCATCAATTTCTTCTATGATAAATTCATTGTTTGGCTCTCCAAAATTATCTATTTCCATATAAGCGTTTAAACCCATTTTATTTTAGATATATTATGAAATGTTATCTTAGGATCGCTGAGTTTTAGGTCTATATTTACAATTGCAAAGAGGGAGATTAGACAATAAAAATATTTTAATTTAAGTTTGGTGTTTGTTGATGGAGATAATGTTTGTGTTAGGTTCAAATTGCACGGTATTAATATTAATTTGAAATACTTAGTGTATACTATGGTGATAAATGGGATGATCTGATAGTGATCTAAATGTTTAGTGCTTTCTGCTGAAAATAATAATAATAGTATAAGAGAAAAAACAGTACCTTCTAGTCATTTAATGTCCGTTAGCTTTTGGTCTGAATCAATCAGTATTGGCCTCGAATTATCGTCCCTTTTTACAAAAATTCTCCCAGCCTTTGTCCAGACATATCTATAACTATGTTCCCGTGCTAACTGCCTGGCTAGGAACCATAAACGTTTGGCTTGAAAAGTTAGGTGTTCAGAAACATATATTGGGTTTCTGGGACCTGACATACCTATAACACTTGTATTCATTTTTCCTTCTTTATTTTCACTTTGGTTAAATTTTTTTATTGCAGAGTGTAAATGTTCTTTATGCGTTACTGAGGTTAGTTTAACAATTACAGTCCGTGGTTTATTATCCCTGGCTTGAGTAGGTTTTTCCCTTCGCGTAACTCGGTAGATTTCTTCAATGTCCTTTGATCCTAGACTGCAGTTTGTTGTTTTGCTTATGTTGAATATAATGTCTTTTAAGTTATCTGGCGTTTCTTCTTGAATTTCAGGAATTCCGCGAAATTCTAGGGACTTTAAGTTTGCTTCCCTGTTTTTCTGTTCCGCGTCAGTTTCCAATGCCTGGATGCGGCTTTGTAAATCCGTGTAGACTTTTTTCTGTGATAATTCAACGTCATTTATGCGCTTTCTGAATTCGTCGTGTTGATCCGATAAGAATTGTATTGATTTTATGATTTCTTTATTTTGCGACATGATCGATTCATATTTTTGTGCGTACGACTCAAATTTTTCCTCCACAAAATTCATTATCGCTGTTTTAAAGTTGTTTAATTCCAATTTGAATAGATCGGATGTAAGTAGGCTTTGATTTCCTCCATCTGTGGATGAAGTTTGTAAGTTTTCTGTGCCGGGTGACTGGGCGTTTGCAGATTTTGGTGTTTGTATTGTCTGTTTAGTGTGTTTTACAATAGATGGCTCTTGATCATTTGTAACCTCAAACAACGTTTTGGTTTTGTTATTTTTAACAATTTTTGGGCACTTTTTGCATCTCCACTGTGAATTTCTTGCACCACGGCGTGGGGTTTCCACCATCTATCTATAACACACATGCAACTTAATTTTAGTAGAGTATTTTACTGCCCTGAAGAAGGTTGTAGCGAAACCCGGTCGGCATAAAGTATAAAAAATAAAAGTGGTGTTTTCAAAGTTATTGTTTTATTTTAATTTTTTTATCAAAGTTCATTTCCATTAGGAACTATTCAAACTAACACCATCGTTGGCAGAACTTCTAAGCCTTACTCAGAATTATAACTCACCGTCTATCGATTATTTGTAATCAAATTAAGGGTGGAGCTTCCGGAAAATTGAAGGAGCCACCCCAACTGCGGCATCGCTCCCCGTGTAACGCCACTGTGTTATTTCAGGGGCCGAGAAGCGGGTAGGGAGTAGGGAGCAGGGATGGTAATTACCCGGAGTAGACGATATATGATTGTAGACAGTATTAGGGAGCTACTTCATCACGCAAATGATGTGCATGGAATAAGAAGTCTTGCACGTTACAGGATTTTTAGCTCCCGCGTGATATTACTTCCGTGAGATTTTTTGTTTGTTTATTAGAAAACGACGTCATCCGTCGTGAATTACATTGCTACGAAAATTGATTACGAATATGAAGATCGCGGGGTCATTTGATCGAGTATATTTGTGGCACGTTTCAACGCGATTTCCAAACTTCTTATGCCTTTCCCCGTTACATTCAAATTTATACCCCAATTGGGATGCCATAGTCTCATTGGTTACAGACAGTTCTGAATTTTTCGTAAGAAGTTAGTGTATTATATTTTAGTTTAGAAGTTCTTGTTTTGTCCTGTGCTACAATAACACTGTTTTTGTATATTATTATTTTCCTCTGTGCTATAACAGCTCTGTTTTGTTAATCTTTGTTGTTCTTATCATTGTTTTGTAAATACTGTATATTCTTTATTTCATAGGTATTATTTTATAAATATTTTGTAATGATCTCGTAAGGAACACTGTAGGATTATTTTTAAATTTATTATAGTTAAGCGCACTTGAAGTGAAATGACACAAAACTGCGCTATACAAATATTACGTTATTATTATTCAAAGCAGTTGGGACTCTAGTACGGTACTGACATCGACAGAATATGAATTGGAAAGTATTTTGAATCTACGTAATCTAATCATATTCTAGATATACTTAAAAATCCTACATGCCTAAATTTATCATTATATATGAACAAAAAAAGGACTTTTTTATGTTATGCACTACTTTTATTTTTCTAATCTAAATGGTTGGTACATGTGCAGTTCCTACAAGTTTTTTCGAGATGAATTCTGCATTCCTGATAATAGCCTAATATATAACCTAACCTAACCTAACCAGCCCAACCTACTATAGGGGTTATTAGGAAAGGGTGCCAGAATAAGGATACTATATATAATTTTAAAATAGTTAACTCCTGCCTCAACACAGGCTAGCCTAGTGAGGCGGATTACGAAAAACCTTAATTTATAACAATTTTATATTCTTCAAGTAGGTTCCTAGTGTTCATACTTAAATTATTTTCTGTTGTTAATCTTTTGTACTTACATAAACCATTGTAAATACTAACACTGAATATGTACGTTTTTTAGTTATAAAGATTATATATTATTATTAATTCAATTTTCTAAGAATGTAATACTTTTCAGTTTCACTTACAGTTTTTCACTTTTGTTTTAATTGCTGGTTCTGTTTCATATAATGATGAGCATCTCCAGACTAGTGCAAGGACTAAATACATAGTATCTACATCGATAACGGACATTTGAAATGATCTAAAGGACAAAATTTTAATGGTTCAGGAGAGCTAAAAGAAAGCTTATTTTTCTTTTAAAAAAATCATATCTTCTGTTTTTGTAGACCGGTAACTATGAATTTTTATTATAAAATTAACTTTGAGTACATATATATTTCAGAATACTCAAAAAATCATCTTCAAATGAACGTTGTACATGACTCACTTATTTTTCAAGAAATATTTGAAAAAAGAAATATTCAGAATAATGAGAAATATTAAAGATTTAACTAATTTTTGGATTTCGTGCCCTTACAGCATTTCAAATTTCAGCTATGGCATTTGTCAGGAATAGTTTGACTATTGGCATATAATATTGCACATAGAACGTATCTATATAAATATTTTAATTGGCTCTACGCAATATAATTATTGCAATAGAGCCAATAATGCTCATTCCTGACACAAGTGCAACATTATTCTAATCAAAATTGTGCCAGTCTGAAGATACACGTCATAAAGTGAAACGGGTCCGGTCATTTATAAAAATATAATTTGTTTTTATTTAATTTAAATTAACACATACGAGTACCTCCGCGGTGCACGGTGGAAACAACCACGAATATAAAAAGTTACATGGTCTTATTAATCATTTAATTCTAAACTTAATAATCTTTGAATTCAACGCTTTATTTCAGAGCGAAACCAGCTTGTTTTGGTCATGTTTAGGGTTTTATGTTTTTTGTAGATTTTTTTGATTTCATGTTTTTTTTATCAATCCCTCAATAATATTGATATCGTTTAATGTCAGTTAAATCTACAACCACACTAAACTATTTTCGATGAAATTTGGTGAATACCTTACAAGAATCCCAACTGCTATCGTCTGGAGCCAGTGAGACTGTGGCATCTCCAATAGGGGTACGTTGAGAGACTGAAGGTAAGTGAAGGGGTGGGGAAGGTGATGGGAAGACACCCGGGTGATACTGAGAATATCTTCTTCTCTGGAACGTGCCGCAAATATACCTTATATTATTTTGAATTATTAAATTGTGAAAACACAAATCAATAAAATTATCCACGCACGTTGAAGATTTTAACCCGCGACATCTGGATAGCTAGTCCACAGCCTTGTCCCTCGAGCAAAGATGCAATCAAGGCACTATTTTCATGCGGGCACAAAATAATACTATGAATCATTTCACTGATATAGGATCAACATTTTTATCTTAGTTCTGGTCAAATCTATCGGTATTTTTTATTTGACATAAATCTAGCATCTTGCAAAAATAAACATGGAGGTTTTTCTTACAGGGGTAGAATTACCTTCATGTTGTATCTACCAAAAATAATAATAATATTTTTATATGGATTCTGATAAGTCCATAAAGTAATAACAAAAATATTATGAAACAACGTTTACGTATACACAGTAGAAATGAAAAAGGAAATCGTATTCTCAAAAATATATCTAAGCCCTTTCAACATGATAGGTGTTTTTTGTCCCTTGTCCAATTTCCCAAAAGTATATACCTGTCACATTAAGTCCTCTCCCACGTCCGATATCTGCCTACGTCCATCGGACCCCTGTGAACTATTATTTGCCCACGTATCTTCGCCTGAATTTATAATAATTATATTTTGTTTTGTATTTTGGAAGTGTCCGCGATAAGCAACAGCAATGCTGGGTCACCGCGTATATAATTCCATTATGCTTATCTTACTCAAAAAAGGCAAGTTTTTATTAAATTCATAAATAACTAGAGATTGAGCAGAGGCGTGGAATTTGTTAGGTGAGCCCTTCATTTGAAAGCATTCCATTTAAAATCAGCCAACATAAATACATCTTCACAAGCTTTTATGTACTGATGACGATGAATGTCAACGGTTAATGACTATGAATATCAATGACTTACTATGTTTTGCATTTAAAATAAACTGTGGCTAAGTAGGCGATAATCTAGTAATCATTCAAACTGGGCTGATATGAAGGAAAAGTTTTTTTTTTATGTTAGTTTATTAATGTACCTACACAACAGAGGGTTAATAAAAACAAATAATAAATTCGAACCGTCTAATAACGGTATGTGATGTACAGTTCAACGAAAACATAACTGTGTAAAACAACCACAACGGAAAAACACGACAAAATAAAGGAGTCATGTGAATTGAAGTTATAATAAGGGATACGAGATTAAAAAAATAAATCTGGGGCAATCGCTAAATGTATCCGTAATCTTACCACTACAGTGGAGTTGACAAATTCAATCAAAAGTTTGGGAGAAGGATAAGTTGGTTCTTTGAAACGATATTTGGAAAATTTCGGGGTTTCTTACTGGACGTTGAATGATAACGACTTTCATTGTGGTCAAAAGGGACGATTTTACATGGTTAATTATAATTTTGAAAAGAAATTTGATGTCGTTTTCGTCACGACATGCATTTAATGTTTTCAATTTGTAATATTCTATGCGTATCTAATAGTCGATAAGCAATGTGGACAAGTGAATAGAATAGTGTGATCAATTTTGGTTAAATTTGTTTTTTTAGTGAGAGTTCTCAGATCTAGTTGGACTAACGCACGCAGTTTTTTCATCAACGAAATTATTGTGGATAATAAATATTAATTTCGAACCTACTTGGGTAGTTTCGTATTTCCTAGCTGAAAAATAACTCTTCTAGTAGAATCGCTTGTGTGGAAGATGTTATAAGTTTTACTGAAGCTATGAATTACTGTATGAGGTGCTCAGATTTTTTTGAGAACCATTTTAACCTGTTATTGGATAACCAACATCTCTGCCACAGTTCACACAAAGTGGTTCACTAGGTTTGGTTACTTACATAGCAGTGGTGCGCAGGTTCATAGGGTGAGATTTGTCCGGATCTTGGAGGTGAATGCGTCTACCCACCAACTACGCGGCAGGCCGAGACTCATTGAGGGAGACCTTTTTTGCCTCTCTGGCCGGACTCCCTCGGAACATCGCCTCGAACCGCAGTGGGAAGATGGATTCATCCGTCACTCCTGGACACACTGACTCCCAGAACTTACTCTTCTTCCATTCCTTAAAAAAACCCTCCACACAGCATTCCCTAAGATAACATAGGCCTTAGAGAAATTATTTTTCTTTTTAGGGCTTTCTGTGTGGAGTTAATGTAAAAAAAACTAACTAACTAAAATGTTAACAGAGTTTTGAATTACTTTTTGATATGTTCAGATTTTTTTGTACACAAATGGTGTTTTCGGTGGCCTATCCGGTGGATTCTATACCACTGGTTAGATAGGTCGCAATGCTGATATAATCTAACGCGAGGGTTGTTATTTCAGGCAGCAATGTTAAATAACGCCTCCTGATGGATTGAGTAATATTGAAAAGTTTTTTTTGGAATTTTAAATTAAATTCCAGAATTTTTAGATGGGATTTAGCACCAGATAGGCACAAAAGTGTTTGTAAAACCTAACCCGATATTTTTTTACAGGTGTTATTTTAATATTTGTTAGGAAACGTCGCGTTGAGTATTTGAAATATTTCTCTTGATTTATGTAGATCGTGGAAGAACATTAAAAATTTTATAACGAAGACCGAAAAAATACAATTTGTTTGATATACATTGGTTTCCACTTATTTTATTTGAAACCTTAACCGGTTTCAGACTGTTATGGTCTGAAGATGGCCTTAACAGGCTGAAACCAGTTACGGTTACAAATAAATTAAGTGGAAATAAGATTCATATTTGTTTTATTATATTAAGATAACATTGTTTTAATTTAAATAGTGAGTTGATTGATAAAATGGTTCGGTTCGTGTTGTCTGTACAATTGACAGAAACGTTTTGTTTTATATTTTCCAAGTCATTTTCTATCATTTCAGTGATATGGTTTTATAAAAATTTTGGTAACTTTTTACCTGTTCGTAGTTTGTTTACTTTATTGGAGACTGTAGAAAATTTCTGAAGTTTCCTTTAGTGAGAGATCAACGCTGTAATTTATGCTTCAGATCCCTTTGTGGTATATTTACGGAAATAATATTTTCCTCGGTTGGTTAACGTTGTAAAAGTGATTATTCAAAAGCTTAGCTTTAGTGGGAATCTATTCCGCTTTCTGTACAACAATCTCCGGTTTAATTACAAGCCACTCTAAAAAAAAAAAATTTTTTCATTATTTCTAAACCACGTGATTTCTTCAGAAGTGTTATCATAAAGCTGCCAAAATGCTTGGCTTAAAGTTAACATTATAAGAAAAAAAGTTTATGTAAAGTTTGTACATATTTTTTTATTAAATCGCACTCACGGATACACAAAATAAATATACCAAAGGCTTTTTCATTTCCGACAAAACAAAAAGTTATTTTTCTGCTATTCAATTTTCTTTAGAATGATTATTTATCTCTGTAAAAACATTACCTGTGCAGTCAAGCTTTTCACCAAAGAATAGCTTTTTGTTAAATAACCAGCCTTTTCTCCCTTCAACGAAAGCCAGGCGTTAAAATAACCAGATTTGCATGTTGTTTGTGAAATTTGAAATAGGTACGGGAGTACATGAAGAAGGGCGCGCGGTGTGAATTGGGGTGAAAGTCGGGTAGTTACTGTACTTATTCAATGGAAGGGGTTGTTATATTAACCATGCCCTTTCATCAAAACCATAAGGGCTACGTTTTTTTGCGGAAAATGTATACAACCCTAGGGTAATTTAAAAAAATATGGTTTTACATAGATATATTTGTTTCTCGGTAGGGAAACCATTCATGGGTGTTCGATATTCGGTTTTTATGTTTTTTTTGCAGGATTAAAATTCATTTCATTAATATTACTTATCTTTTTTATTTTCGGAATAATAACTTAATGAGTAAAACTTCAAATTATATTAATTAATCATTAAATATAATATTAGCAACTCTAAAACGATTTCAAACTATATTTTTCAGATTTTTCATTTAAGAGTTGCTAATTCTTCCATGATTAATAGTCACTTAATTTTCTTGGTATGTCTCTTCCGATCCATCCCGCCATGCAGTTGGTGGTCAGAAGCACCCGCCGTCAAGAACTAAACAAACATCACCCCATAAATCCAGACACCACCCCTAAATCTCCAAAAGTAGCGAAACACTTGAGGTGAACTATGGCAGAGGTGTTGGTTATCCAATAAATGGCTCCCAAGGCAGCGGTTCCCATACCCGCTTTCCAAATTGTACATATATATTATGAGAGAAAGTCCAAAAAACTTGCGGACCACAAGAACTCAGAAACGAGTCCCGGTACGATCAAGGGAGTTATATGGTGTGGTAGATCTCGATCCCTCCTCCAGGATGACGCTTTCCGATTTTACCTAAAAGGCATGCTTTTGAAGATATAATGGCTAAAAGTTTCGCCCTCTAGAAATTTAAAGGACAGTCTTCCGGAAAGTTCTAGAAGGTTCGATAATACTCTAGAATGTTCTGGAAGTGTTCTACGTCGGTGAGTCTAAAAGTTTCGAGAAGTAGGAACATCCTGTGGGAAGTAGGAACATCCTGTGGGAAGTAGGAATGTTGTGGAATGTTCGGGAATAGGAAATCGGGAACATCAATGTAAAACATTTCAGAACTCTCTCGAATATTGTGCTGAGCGAAGCCGGGTAACCCAGCTAGTATCATAATATATTTATAATAGAAGTAATAAAATATTGTAGTTTGTTTATTTTGTAGGTACTTATGACCCTTTTTTCTATTTTATTACTTGATATCCCATATTATCACGAAAAAAATAAGATAACAACATATTTACGGAAATAAGAATAAATAATAATCTAACCAAAACATAAATGGAGTATAATGTTGCCATCTTTAACAAAATACTGTCAAAACAATATGAGAATACATTTTACTTCGTGACATATATAACAACCATTTAAAATGTAATAAAACAGTTTCATTTAAATATGCCGGATTTAGGAAAATACGTCCTCGAAAGTTTCTGGATTATACGTATCTCATAATCCCGAGATTCAGAAGTATGTAGATTGTAGATACTGTAAATCGGGTTGGGATTGGGTTCCCTATGTAATATAAGTGTCTCAAAAATACATACGCCTAATATATTGGAAATATATTACGTAGCTGAACGTTGTTCAGCCTGATGGTGAATTTAAGGTTTTTTTTATGAGTATTTATTGAACATCGGTTCGCCAAGTCCTATGTCGAGAAAAATGGTAAATATTTTGGCATTGATATCGCAACATTCGGAACATTTCTCGCCATTGCCAATAAAAAATATTAGTATAGAATAATAAAATAATTTTGTTGTCTGAATATATAGTCAATCTAAGTGTTTTAATTTTGTTCGCTATGTAACATGAAATCTTTGATTTTTAATTGGTGGCAAAGAATTGATAAATCAGTTGATAAATTTTGTTTCGGGTTAAATCGGTAGGTGGCTGAGTTCACAATTACGTCCGATTCCACCCATATGTCGCGGGTTCAATTCCTTGTCTTCAAGTCTTCCATCATTGGACAAGCAACGTCTTAAGAATTTAATGTTGGATGGTGGAATATTTTAACATTGTCAGTGATCTCGTAACCCGGCAACTTTAAATTTATTAAAGAAATCAATTTTTGAATGTATGTAATATTACAAAATCACATACATACAATGGAGAAAAATGACACATCGAAACATATCACTGAATTATCATGACAACATTCAAACCCGCTGTATTTTTCGATTGCATTTTGTGTTTTAGTCTGATTTAAAAAAAAATTCAAATTGTATCTGCTAGGGACTTTTACTAATTTTTAATTTGAGGCGAGTACGGGTACCGACATCCAGGTAACCATTTATTAGGTAACCAATACTTCTGGCATAGGTCACGCCAAGTGGAAACTTACGGCCGGCGACTTAGCAGAGGTGACGGGTTCTTCGGGTGAGGTGATTTCCTGTGTTCAGGTCTTTGCGGAGATGCACCTGCTCATCATCTCATTGGTTCAGAAGACGCCGCTTCAGGAAGAACCCCCGACCTCTACAGCTGGTCTCTCTCGATCCATAGTCTTGCATCGCAGCGAGAAGTAAGGATTTAAGCCTCCGTTACTCTTAGACACACCGACCCCTAGATTCCATCTCATCCCTCATATCTTTTTCTTTCCCAGAACTTCCTCTCCTTAAAAATACCCTCCTCACAGCATCCCCAAAGATCACATTGTTTTAACATTACTTTTACTCCCAACCAGCCTCTCCTGATCCGACCCGCCACGAAGTAGGTGACAAACTTCACCGCATGAACCCGGACTCTCCTAACCTCAAATCCCTGCTAAATCACCAAACGTAGCGAAACACCTGAGGTGACCCGTGGGAGGAGTGTTAGTTGACCAAAAAATGATTGAAATAATATAATACATTATTTTATTCAGGGCCTCCTGTATAGATTAGTTTAATTAAAGCAATAACATTTTTGAATCACGACAAATATCAGTTAATTTTAGATGCATTACTTTTAACCAATGTTTTTCGACGAACTTTCTGATTAATCTATATTTTTTTAAATAAATAAAATATTTCAAAATGAACAAAGGTAGGGGCTTATGATGTATAACGTTCTACGTAGAAACTATATTTATTATCATTTTATGCGCATTGCAAAATATACGAAAATAATGGTTTGCAGTGTCTTCACATTTTAAAAGTATCTTTGCTTTTTGCGAACTCCGATATTTCACGGAGTTATTGCACTTTGAATTATGGTCCTCACCATATCGAAAAAAAAGAAACACAATATATCTTCCTTTATGTTTTCAGAAGCTACTAAAGATAGGTATTTGAAGATTTATAATAAATTCTAATAAAATTTATTATAAATGATAGAATATTTAATCGCATGTTATCATTTGTAATACGGTAAATATATTCGTTGAATAAGTAGAACCATGTTTGTCAATGTTACAAATATCCGGAAAGAATTTAAAGCTGAAGAAAGCTTGATGAAACAAGGTTAAGAAAGGGTCGCTTAGGTGGTTCGGGTATGTAGAGCGGATGAATAAAGAAAGGAGTGTAAGAAGAATATATATATAATAAAGCTGATGGTCGATGAAGTCCTAGACATCCGAGGAAGACATGGCACGATCAAGTTAAACAAATACTTGAGATGGGTCATAGGAGTCAGAATAACATATGAGTATGTGTGCGACGATTTATATTGAATGTGAACGAAGCAAGGATTGTGGCGAGATGGATTTGTGTGGCGGTATGTCCTCATTACCTTCCCCTGCCGAGTAAAGACGTGATGGTTAGTTAGTTTTTTTTATTTTTTGTTATTGTATAAAAAATTAAATATAAATGGAATTTCTTAACCGCTAAGCTACTGCAAGTAGCTTGTCAGCAGGAGATTAGTTCCGCAGATGAGTTACAACTACAAATAAAATAATCATAAACGCGTTCGCCTACCAACAACATACACATATAACATACCTACCAACATTGTGATGCAGAATAGGAAAATATTTATTTATATATTTTTTTTAATACATATCATGAAAAAGCTGAAAAACAGCAATACATTAATCACATACTTGAAATTTAATGCATGGTAAGAAAGAGCAAAATATAATCTTAATACATTAGGTTATGTAGTTATTTTAACGTGTCGTGCAACCCTTTTTGCACCCCTAACCTCAATACCTATCAGATGGGTAGATACATACCTGTTAAGTAGGTAGTTAGGTTATTTGTTCCTGAAAAGGGGAGAATCCGATCCGGCGGCGTATTTACAAAGCCTATACCATTCAGCTACGGTGACGACTGTAAAAAGGTAGCTTTTGTTTGAAAGCTGTAGCTACTATATTGGTAATTAAAACACTGTGCTGGGGTCAGGGATCCAATCAGGAGACTATGCGAATTGTATAATCTTATTCATAACCTGAAGGAATTCCTAACATTTTTGATACATGCGGTACTTTTAGTAGAAAATTGACGGCTATTTTCCTACAAAAAAAAACACCAACTTAGACCGTCTTAAAATCGGAATAAAATTATTTTACCCTCTAAACTTTTCAAAAAATAATTTTTCTCTTTAAAAAAAATTATATTTATTTTTATTTTTAACTGATTTTTAAATGAAGCTAATATAAGCGAAACTCAATTGAACATCTGGAAACAGAAAAATCAGAAAAAAGATTTTGGCACCTACAGGACTCGAACCCAGAACCTTCGGCTTTCCGGGCCGCTGCGCTACCGACTACGCTTAGGTATCCTTATCCATACCTTCACCCGCCATACACAGGGAGATCCCTAGCATGCGGATGAAAGAACACAAAAATCTATACAATGTACAAAGTTCTTATAATAAATAAATAAATAAAATCTGAGTCAATACTGAGGGAACGGAGGGAACACTTTTACACATAAATGCATAAAAACTAGCTGCATTCCAGGAAAAAATCCTGAATATTTTAGTTGAGCAGTGACCCTTTTGTCAATATAATCAATGATAACTAAGTAAAAATGTAAAAATCTATTGATTTATTTTTATTTTATTTATTTATTTATTTATATGCATACATATTACAATAAGTTAGAAAATTATACTTTGTCTGTCCAACTGGGAAGGATACCCGTTTCAGGACAGCCAAATTGTATATTCAGTTCATAATATTTTTAACATGTGAATGGTTTCTTTCAAGATATCATAGGATATCTTGAAAGAAACCATTTATATACCCAATATATTATGACAAATGATAAATAAATACATTTTTTTTTATATACGTAACTTTTTTATATACGTCACTTTATTTGTTCTATTTTTTTTAAGAGAAAAAAAACTAGAACAAATAAAGTTATGATGGAAATAAAAACATATACATGAAATAAAGATATGAGCAAAAAAAATATATAAATTTAAATACAGTGAGATATGTGTTATCAATAAGTTACGATAAGAAAGAATACAAACATAATATAAAAATGTATACAACCAAAATTTAAAGTAAGGTGATCTTAGGTTTGCAAAATTGCAATAATAACTTTCAATAACACCTTAGTATGTTTCGAGTTCCAATGCGCCGCAGCGCGCTGTTTCGATGGTACGAGTACCTTCAGTACCTCCCACTGCAAGTTGCAGGAGTTCGGAACTGTGGATTTTTATATTTTAGATATAATATTTTAAATTTACTACATTTAATTACATCAAAAATTGTCTTCAGAATAGGTAAATAGCTTCTTTCGGGCGATCACAATTTTGAAATTCTTTCGAGGTCTTTTTGGAGAACATTAACAATTGCATATTAGAATTTACACATTTATATTTATAATTTGCCAATATTTGACATATTAGTTCCCAATTTATTTTTGACTATTTAATTTTAATAAGTACCATAAGTAAGTAATAGAAATAATCCATTTAAACCAGAATATAATTATGACATGCCATATGAATTTCCTATGTATTTATATAGATAATTTCAGGACTTATTTTTGAAACGCCTGGTCGTTATTTTACAAGAATCAAAGAACAGTCGTTATATTACAAGGATAAGAAAACAGAGCAAAAGATTTTTTTTTTGAATAACATAAACTTTTTAGTACATATTAGGTATGTGAGATTGTGTTAGCATATGTTCGCTCTTGACTCTCCCCATATCTAGAAGCCAATTGCTAACCCATTTTCGTAAAGTGCTTGTATTTTTCGATTTCCATGCATCGGGTATGATGTTGAACAATTTAGGCCCTAAGTAGGAGTATTGTCTTTGGGCATGTGATGTGTTTGTAGTAGGTGGAACCACTGGATTCCTTCCTGCATGGCGGGTGTTGTGGAGATGATCAATGGATGAATATTGGTGTCGGTGTTTTTGTGTATGTAAAATAATTTTTCTTATGTATAGTTGCCGTACATCAAGAACTCGTATCTCTTCAAATAATAGATCACTGGGATACCTGAAGGGTTTCTTAAGGATGACCCTTAGAAGTGATTTTTGTGCTTTTGCTAAAGGATCCATTATTGTTTTGGAACAGCCGCCCCATCCCAAGGAAGCATATTCTAGCAATGAGTTGCACAAGGCATGGTACATTTGTTTCAGATCTTTTACGCGAAGAATATTTCTAACAGACATGAATAGATGAGTAAGTTTTCTGATCTTTATGGAAGTTGAGACTATATGTTCGTCCCATCTCAGAGACTTATCTATCATGATTCCAAGATATTTTATGCTATCGACACATTCTAAGTTTAAGCATTTACAAGTGGTTTGGTCATTACAATGGTGTATAAGGATGTTGTGTATTTCTTTTGGTTTTCCTGCTTGTGTTGCACTGAAACGGAGGAATTTGGTTTTATCTAAGTTAAGCGTGAGGAGATTGTTGTCTAACCATTGTTTAACCTTAATTAAACCCACTTCTGCTTTACTGTGAACAACATTCCAGTTTTTGCTTTCAAATAATAAAACTGTATCGTCAGCAAAGGTAATAATGTGGTCGGCAAAGGAACTGTTACATAGATCATTTATATATATATATTAAATAAAAGTGGTCCTAAAGTACTTCCTTGGGGTACACCGAATTTAATATTAGCTGAATCGCTTATAGTGTCGTTGATAAGCACTCTTTGGCTCCTGTTATCTAAATAGCTACACAACAGATTGAAGAGCTGACCTTGTATACCAATGCGCTGTAGTTTATTCAACAGGATTTTATGAGAGATAGTGTCGAATGCTTTGGCTAGATCCAGGAAGAGCGCAATGCATTTTGTACCTCTATCTATGTTATTAGAGATAATTTTTGTCAATTTAGCAATGGCATTTTCAGTGCCTAAACCTGGACGGAAACCGTATTGACTATTGGAAAGGATGTTATTGTTTTCTAGGTATAAGGTGAGCCGATTCTTAACAATTTTCTCAATAATTTTAGACACAGAGTTGATTAAAGAAATAGGTCGGTAGATGTTGATCTGTGATTTATCCCCATTTTTGTGATGAAGAATAACAATTGATTGTTTTAAATGATTGGGGAATTTTCCAGAGTTAAAACTTAGATTACAAATGAACGTTATGGGTGATACTATGGCGGATTTTATAATTTTTAACAGGTTTGTAGAGATCTTATCTGGGCCACACGCATTAGATGACTTAAGTTCGTCAATTGTTTTCATCACTTCGTGTGACGTAGTTCGAATATTATCTATTTTATGCTCGAGATTACAGCCAGTTTTCTTAGCGAGATCAGTTTCAGTTGTGTTAATTTTGTCGAGAATTTTTTTGGCCAGAGTGGTTCCCACTGACGTGAAATAGTTATTTGCAAAGTTTACTATCTTTTTTAGGTCTGATGTGATAGTGTTATCAATGTGTAGTGATTTAATTTCAGATGATTTATTGATTTTGGTTTTAGTTATACTGCGAAATGCTTCCCATAGCCTTTTTGGTGTATAGTTATTTTCGTAAATAATGTTTTTAAAATAGTTTTCTTTAGTTGAAATGATTATTTTTTTACACAAGTTCCTATACTTTTTATAGCGGGTTTGTAATATATTATTCTCTGGGCTACTTTTCGCCTTTTTGTGTAGTTGGTTCCTTCTATGAATTGATTTGACAAGGCCAGGGGTGATCCATGGTGTAAGTTTTAATTGTTTATTAGATATGAGTTTCTTACTAGTGTGTTTGGCTATATAATCATGTAACTTGGTGATGAATTCTGTCATTGCTGAGTCAGTATCTCTTTGGTCTAGAACGTTTTCCCATTTTTCTGAATTTAAGTCCTCAAGTAGATTGAAGTAGTTTATTCGAGGTATGTATTTAATTTTGACTGCGGTGGGAGGCTTATTTTTAAAACAGAGAGCTGTAGTGTAGTGGTCAGAAATTGTAGTGTGAATAACAAATGAGTCGCAATGTTTAATTTTTTTAACGTTAATGTGGTCAAGACAAGATTTACTTGAGCCCTGTTCTCGAGTAGGGCTGTTAATTGTTTGCATGAACCCATTTTCCGTTAACAGACACAGATAATCTTCGGATTGACGGTGGTACTCGGGGATCGTGTTAATATTTAAATCGCCTAAAATTATTTGCCGTTCTAATTGTTTTGAACTGTTGATGTTAGATTGTAGAGAATTCAAAAAAGTGTCAATATTTTGGAAAGAGGGTGACCTATAGATTGCGAAAATACATAAGTTATTGTTCAATACGATTTTGATGATGAATAAATGTTTTTATCATTATTATTATGTCTGAATAATCAACTGAACTGTAGATATTTATTTATTTATTTATAGTGGGCTTTTCTTATAAAAATTTTACAAACCATTTGTATCAAAGTAAATACTTAAAAATCTAAACAATAAAGTAAAATATAAAGATAATGACAAAAAATGTTGAAACAAAACACAAAAGAAAATAAATAGATAAAAATGTAAACAGAAACTAATAATCCTCACAATTGAATTTAAAAGATTGTACAAAACAAAATAGTAGCAGCATAGAAGTTATTTGGTAGTACGAGTATGTACCTACCAAATAACTTATATGCCTACTTATGCCTACTATGTCTATGCCTTCTATGCCTACTATGTCTACTTGTGTCTTAAAGAATAAAAGTCATAAAATAAACAACGTTTATACTGATTAGTTTTGAGATGAAATATATCACCCAGGTCAGAATATTTATTTCCGAGACTGTTGATTGACGAGAATTTTGATAAGCAAGTGTCCTGGTGTTATTGAAGTAAAGGGGTAATAAATGTCGGAATGATTTTTTGGGAACATGGATATTGATAAATTGAAGTAATTCAGGACAGTCAATTTTGTTAAGCAGTATTTTATGTAATAGTATTAAATCTGTGCTTATTCTTCTTTCTGAAAGTTTCAATAGTGACATCTTATCCGGTAGGTAATTGTAATCAATGTTTTGTATAGGAAAATGCAATTTAAAGTTTATAAACTTAAGAAACTTACGATGAATTTTTTCAATGTTATCTGAATGAATATTGTAAAAGGGAGACCATAACGTAGAGTTATACTCAATTTGGCATCTGGCAAGGGTTTTATAAAACATGATAAATGTACCCAAATAATTGAAATCTTTTGCAGCTCTCAACACAAAACAAAGAGTTAACAGAGAATTAATAAAGAGCCTTATTGATAATATTATTAATATGACATACAAAGGTGATAATAAAGGAATAGTCATAAATATATTCCATTCATAATGGTAGGTAATCTGCTTCCTGCAAATACATAAATAAAATTGAATAATCATTAATTATTATTTTTAATTGATAAACTAACGTTTAAACAAGATTTTTATGCATAGCACAAAGGGTAGATAACAAATATTATAATCAATAATTATCAGCCTGAAACACTTATCTACATTGAAAAAATCTTCCGAGAAAAGATACTGGCCGCCAACGGGAATTGAACCCGTGACCTTCTGATTGCCGGTCAGCAGCTCTGACCACTGAGAATAATCATTATTAAAAGCTTTCTAAAAACGCCTCGCATTGCTTTTGATAGGTGGTGCGGTCCTGTACCATGCTTGAAACAATATTAAACTACACCTTTCAGCCATCAAAATCATTACAATTCAATCAAACGCAACCTTTAATTGACACCTACTCGTTTAACTTTCTTCAAATATTCTTCGTATTATTAAAATCGTCGAGTAGTTGTCTGCAGCGCGCAGCCGCCGATTTTGGCCGTCGGGTAAGTACCTACTCCAGTCTGGAATAAACCTTCGCCGGGTTCAGACGACCCGTGTCCTGTGCTCCTTCGGGCTAATCGACGGTACGCCCCTTACCCACAATAATACAGCGCGGGAGTTTTGAATTTAAATTAAAAGTTTTCATTATAAATACTGTTCACGATTAGGCCGGTTAATTAATTAATTTAAAAAAGTGAATTATTTAATAATTTTTGTGTTGGATATCTTCTTCTTGGAGTTATTGAGGTAAGTTTAAATAAATAAATATAGGTAGTATTAATATGTATGCATGATTATTGATGAAGAGAGATAAAAGGCTTTGTGAAGCTATTATTACAAAGTAACTTTGTGTGTATTAGAACATTTACAAATCATTGCAGGGAAGGTAAGGTGAAGCTTATTTCAGCAATTTTAAAGTATGTGAAAGTGAAGTCATTAATATTCCATATCTCCGCAGTTATGCATAGAAAATCTCATTATTACGAATATAATACTGTTTTTGTGCTAAAAGTGGAGTGAACGAGCCTTAGCATTTCTTTCTGTGAACCAGGGTTCGATCTCACAATAAAATGTGCAATATATTCTATGAAATACAACGCAGTGAAGAAGTGAGAAAATATTTTGCAACCATTTAAAAAAAGAAATAAAGAACATTTTTTAATGCAATTATTTTTAAAAACAATTATCGACACTAGCTACGCCCAACAACGCGTTGTAATAAACCTACCTCTAACTAAACCCTACACTTTATTCTGAAAACTAAAAGCTACACATTTTTTCAAAAGAACAAAAAATATTGCTGAACTTATTAGACATTGCTGAACTTATTAGCAATTTTTGCCTAAGTTTTCGTAAGATTAATTTGTTTGTTTCAAATGGGTATAAAAGCATTAGATAGTTGCTTATTCTTCTGTAGTTCATATGGGTTAAATGTTATGTTTTCCAGAAATCGTCTGTCTACTTGAATTACCAAAAAAGGTTAAATAGAATTTTATCTTTCTAGGGAGCTGATTACCCACTCCACCAAAATTTTCATAGTTCTTTTGTCTTTCAACCAGGACGATCTTTAAACTACCACGCTTAAAAAAATCCATCGGTTAACAGGAATTTCGTCATTTATTTATTGATTTGAGGGGGTGACGGACTAATTGATAAATAATGGAGTACATCTATCATGAAGGGTTGTTATAGCCCTGTGCCGGCTTGTAAAGCAATAGGGTGTGATAATTTAATGTGTTTGATTTATGGATATTGGATATGTATGCGTGTGGTTTGTTTTAAAAGGGTGGTTGAATTGTGCGGGAGCTATTTATTTCATGGGGTAATTAATTAATTGAATTAATGCATCGTCTAATGAATTGCTACAAACTTTTCATGTTCTTTTATTGCATAATAAATTTTAATCTAGATTTGTATGTGGCTGCGTAGATCTTAGATATGATTGTTTTTGAGCGAATTTGAAGACTTTTCCAAAAATAATGTTTCATAATTTGGAAAAAAATACTCGAATCTGATATTGTTAACAAGAGATAAAAGTACTGCAGTGATGCGGTGATGTTGGGATGATACTTAAAAAATAAAACGAAATTTTTAAATTTTAGGTTGTAATCTTTTCCTAGCCGATGCATTTATTATTTTACATAAATTTTCGCAGTTTTGCATTACTTTTGCTATTTTCTCTTTGTTTCTTTTCCTTTTTTCTCTCGTGCTCTTTTTCTCTTTGTATCTTCCTCCCTTTACTATTTTTTTTTCACTATTTTCTAATACTCTTTAATCTTTTTTTCTTTTTTTCATTTCTTCTTTTCTCTGTTTCTCTTTTTTTTCTTTTTTTTCTTTTTCACTTTTTCTTTTTTTCTCTTTTTCGGTTTTTCTCTTTTTGTCTTTCTCTTTTCTCCTGCTACTCTTTGTCTCTTTTCGCTTTTAATATTTTTGTTTTTTCTTTATTTCTCTTATCATTTTATTATCTTTTTTTTAATTTTCCTTGTCTTTTTTCTCTCACCGATCTTATCTCTTTTGTTATTGATCTCTGTTTCCTTTACCCAAATTAAGTAAATATTTCAATTCGTCTGAATACCAAAGGTCAACTGTTAGCGTTCCGGCATTCAAATCCCAGTCCTATTTAATTTTGAAGATTGGAACAGATGTATGTTTGGCTACCTTTTTTGTTCGTTTATTATCAAGTCCTACGAGTATATCAACAGAGGTATCTCTTTTCATGACTAAAAAAATACCTAATTACAAAATAACATACGTTCATACTAAAACTTAAAATGTGGTTATCAAAATTGTAAACACCGAAGAAGATTTGGTACTAGTATAAAAAACATATTTTAAATGTGAATTCATACAATTAACTACTTACCGTAATAATACTTTTAGTATGTTATTTTGAATGAGAATATTCGTAATTTAGTTTTTTGGTTGGTACCTATTTATTACAGAATACTAGGTGGTGTTGGTGGTGGGATTTATTGAAATAATTCAGTAATATTATTCAATCGTCACTGTAAATAAATTCTTAATCATACATTGTCCTTCCTTACGTGAACTTATCAAACTAATGATGTATAGATCACGCCCAGTTAATTGGAGACATCGTTAACACGGAGAAATTTTTTAACAGTCGTTAAAGGCTTAATTAAAAAAAAAATGGCGACGTTCTCTGGACCAGAAAGATTAGTGTACTCGTCCTATCAATTCCAAGATCTCTGCCAAAGCTCTTAATGGCCGCTGCGGACTTTAAAAAGGATTGACGAAGACAATGCTCACTATCTGCTTCTACCTCTTATTCTTCTTGCCGATCTAACTCCTATCTCACCCCGTATCTTAATATCGTACTAAACCCGACTGGGAATAAGAAAATCCAATCGGAAATCAGAAAACCTGCCAAGTTTGTCGAGTGCAGTTGTAATTTCAAGAAATTATTTGTAAAAAAATATACGATTTTGGGTATGTATGAAAAAATAGATATCTCTTCATAGGTTTGCAATTTTTTTTCTTTTTACATTAACTCCACGCAGGAAGTCCCGAAGAAAATAATTTCCCTCACGGCCTGTGTCATCTGAGATGCTGTGTGGAGGGTCTATTTGAGGAAAGGAAGTAATGAACATTGGTATTGAAGAGACCCTTGTTCTAGGAAAGAGGAAACACAGAGGCCGGTAAATCGTTCCACAGCCGAGCTGTTGAATACAAGAACAAGTCGAAGAAGCGACCCGTTCTCATTGACAAATGTCAACCGTGTACACATGTTGGGCACGCGTTTGGCGTGTTTCCCGCACCGGTGCCGCATCAATGACGCTAGTTCCTCGGAGCATCTTCCATTGTAATACCGGTAGAATAAAAAGATAAAAAAAGTTTTCAATCCGTCTGTTAAGATGGGAAAATCTATCAAACGGACCGCCCGTTTCTGCACAGAGTCAAGGGTTTTTTTTTTTTAGGTATTTTGGAGCTCCAGACCAGAGGTGGCTGCCAAATTCAACCATGGGGCGCACTTGCGATTTGTACAGGGTTAGCAGTTGTGTACTACGTACTACTAATAAAGTATCTGCGGACCCTGTACAGTACGCCCAGTTTTTTGGAGGCTAACTTTACTCTGGCTTCGATAGAGCCCCCATATATGAGCTGGTCAAGCATATCAATGGAGGGTCTGACATGGAAAACATGGAAAATCTTAAGTCAAACTGGTCAAGTTTATGAAGATATTTAAAAAAAACAGGGCAAAAGGTACAATCTTCCAAGATATGTTTTTACAAACGGATGAAAGGCACGACAACCAAATTTAATGATAGAATTTCTTATTTCTCAGATTCTTGGAAATCGAACCATATACAGATTCTGTTCACCAAGAAAAAAATAAAATAAAAAACTAATAAAAACATTACGTTAATTTAATACGAAAGGCCATTATCATAATAGATATATTTTATTGCGAACTTTTATTTCCACATTATTATTTTTCAAATGACTTCCTAAGTTAGAATTCACTTGTATAGTAAGTTAAATTTTATAATATACTATAAAAAGTATTTACCTACCCTTATCCGATTTTAGAACTTGTGATTTTAAGACTGTTTCTATTTCTCATATTCCTGTATTGTTTGAAGTTTCCGAACGTCGGACAAAGCCATATAAAATATTATGTATGCTAATTAGGTACTAATTATACTCATAATCTGCATGAAACATACAACAATATTGTTCTTCAATAACTGTATTATTTTGTGTTATTTTATTAAATTGTAGAGTTGTTAACCTCAATACAGGCTTGACCTAGTGAGGTTATAAACTGAATTGTTAACATTAGTCCTAGGTACCATGTAAAGAAACAAATAAATAAATAAATCATAAATAAAATTTCGATGCTGGTTTTCACAAGACCTTTACTTCTTCCAGATATACTTTTATCTGCTTCTAGGTCTTCTAGCCAAATTTGTTCTGCTTTGGTATAGCAAGTACTTAGTTTTTTCTCAACAATTTAAGAATATATATCAAATTTTGTTTAAGCCTAATATTGATATATTCGACAGCTCAAATTCGAGAGAAATTATGATTAGCCCGATTCAATTGGCATTTAACGTAATAGGCATGTTGTATCATTTATTTTACTTGGAATCGTCGAGTAGAATATGCTATATTCAACCTCTGCCCACTCTTGGTAATCATTTTTTTTACTCAGGAAAGCAATTGGGACCCATTAAAAAAGTACCTAGAAACCATATTATTCATAATTGATCTAAATGACACAAGACGTTGTCGTAAAACTCAATAAAGAAAATATTTTATCTTCCCTATGATAGAACCATGAATTTTTTTTATGTGAGTTAGAAATTAAAATATTGTTTCAGTTTATTCAGTGCAAATTAAAGTTGTTTCGCTAAATTTAAATGAAACATTGTCATCAAATGGTTATTCCATTGGCGCCATTTTGTTTTTTTTTTACAGTTAAATGCCGATTCGAAGTCCGTTTCAGCATTTGAACAAATCGTGATCAGCAGAAGAGGACAGCTATCATGTTGCTATAAAGCTAAAACGTATCTAGAACCGACATCTATAGGGGACCTGTCAAATGTCAAAAAACGTAAACGCTTTGATTGGCTATTTGATGACGTTGTTACATGTGAATTTCTATGAAATAACTGGGTCTGGATTTTTACAAATGTTATTTTTTTTAAAAATTCATTTCATAAATTATTTACATTGTATGTAAGTGCATTTTTCGACCACCATGCTGGGCTGATGCCCGTGTTATGGTGATTACTAAATAAGTATTTGTTTTGTTCACTTTTACAAAACACGAAAATTTTTATTTCGATTCAATAATAGCTTTTTACTACCCGTCTTTGCCCGACTATTTCTATTATCTTTCTTTAGATTTCAACACAATTTTTTTTTAACTAAACCATCTCACAGAATAATGGAAAAATATTGAATTTTATCTTGTATCTGCCAGATAAATGCAAATTCCAAAGTTCTTTTTTTTAGGCCCTGAGGAAAAAAATCCCTCAGGGCCTATGTCATCGTCGGGGAAGCTGTGGAAAGGGACTTTTTGGGGAAAGGAAGGAGAGGAAGTTCTGGAAAGGAAACAGGTATGAGGGGTGGGTAGAAATCTGGGGATCAATGTGTCCAGGAGTAACGAATGTTTTTTATTTATTTTATAAATTCAATAATATTATTATTTAATGTATAAAAACGAAGCAGAACTCGTTTATAATAAACTGTTTTTATACATTAAATAATAATATTATTGAATTTATAAAATAAATAAAAATAATGAAATAGATTTCTACAAAATAAACTTAATAACAATAAATAAGTAACGAATGTATCAATCCATCCCTCCCACTGCGGTGCTAGGCGATGGGTCGAGAGAGCCCAATTGGAGGGGTCTAGGTTAGATCTCCCTTTACCAATCTCTCCAGATCCGGCTTACCACGCAGCAGATATGCAAATGCACCAAAATACATACATATATAACTCACGCTGAAAATAACATAAAGTGATCAAAAATTTGTCTAAATTTCATGACGCCATAGCTGGCCCTTTCAAGATGTTTTTTCGTCCAGAATAAATATTTCCTTCGCTTTTTGTTCCATTCGTTAAAATAACCGCTTTATTTAGATTATAACCCTAAAACACAACAAACGGATTTGAGAATTTTCACAAGTTTATAATGTTACAGAATTATGAGCCTCCACTAAAATAACAATTGTGACCTGTTCCGTGAAAGGTTAAGATGTCCCGAAATAAATTGAATCATTTGATGACTTCATAATAAGGAAATTAGCATTCTTAACGAGCAAAATTGGAGTAATTTTTCAGGATTACAATGGGCTGGCGGCCGTCATGTTAATCCGTCGACGAAATAATATCCAGGATACGTGCGGGGAATAATTGTGTTTCGCGAAAATCATTGAAAAAGTAATGCCCCGAGCGCATTTGCCAATGAAAAAGGACGAAATAAATTGTGGTTCCGATTCTGTTGATATTTTTAGCACTTTTTTGATCCACTCACGGGAGTTACAGGCGAATCGAAACTAAAATTTATTCTAACTTGATTAATCTGCAAAGATAAACCATACCATACATATCCATATACCGTACATATGTTTTTAATTTTAATTTTTTTGTTTGTTTCTTTTATTTTTTTTATTTATGGAAGTCATAAATCTAAGACGAATAATTTCGTGTAGGCACTAATAGACATAAAAGACATTTTACCTGTACATAAAAGTACAAGTAATTTCCTTGCATAATTTTCATGTTTTTTTTTAAATTATTATTTTTATGCGAGTACCACACGAGAGTTTTAACTGTTTCTATAGGTCTGACGAAAGTGAGACTATAATCTCCGAATGGGGTATGTTGTGAAGCTGATGATAATAGGGAGGGGAAGGAAATGGAAAAGGACTATTCAGATCTGGTCACTAAAGATGGGTAAAGCCATATCAAGCAAATTTTCAAGTCTGAATGGTGGTCGTTCACCAGAGTGATATTAAGAGTACCATCTACTCTGGAATCGGTGCCTTCGTGAGGTTATTACTTGATTTAGAAATATTATTATATTGAATAAAACACCATACCTACCTACTAAACATCTATGTAAAACATTTCATTATTCTATTATAACAGATGCTTTTTGATCATTTGCCAAAACTTTATTCAATATTATCTATATTATCTGTATATATAAAAATTAATCCTAGTTTCCCTTGGTCACGCCATAACTTCAGAACGACTTTACCTATTTCATTCATCTCTTTTTTTAAAGTTTTCTAACGCCTTGTAAAAGGTTCTTACGGAAAGAAAAATTAAGAAAATTGTTGCAGAAAATTGGATAATTTCAGAAAACTTAACGCATTTGATGGATGTGAATTTAGCTGGCAGCTGTTTTTTTTGTAACTTAAGAATTGTGTATGGATTTATTTAATTATAGATATTTTAAGTAGTACCTATGTAAGGTACCAAATTTGATTGATTATACAAAAATGAATATATGTAATACATGAAAAATTAAAATTTGAATAAAAAAATTGTAAGAGGTGGCTCGCGAGCTGTTTCAAAACTGAATGTACTGGGATTTAATATATGGACCGCGGGAGGGGGGTTGGCGGGACGGGGGAGTGGGAGAGGGTAGGCGGGGAAGGTAGAAGGGGAACACGGGAGAGGAAAAGGTTGCGGTAGGGGGAACGGGGACGCACGGGAAAGGACATTTGAATATGTCGTTCAACGCATGCCGGGAGCCAGCTATTTATTTATATTTTTTCTTGCTGAGATTTTCAGTATAGGTATATTAAGAATTAAATTTGTCCCAATGAAGAATCTGGTAGTGTTGAAACCAGTGATTAAAATGATACATAAAAGTGATGTGTATTTAGTAGCACATAAATATCCTAACGTACCAAATACATAACAGTAGGTATCATTTACTTTTCACGGAACCAAAGCACATAATTTTTGATGGAAACAGGTAATAAATATACAAATTCTATTTCGTAAATTATTTAGCTACCTGTTTTCTTTTATGTCCATTATGAAACGACAGCCTTTTTTTTGAGGTTGACGAAACCACAAAACGTTTGAAGAGGGGCGACCGGTGAGGCGGCAATCCTGTTTATAAATTTAGCAAGGGATCATTTTCGTTCCGCGAATTCCAAAACCTTTATGTTATTATTATTTTATTCCCATACATTTCCCCCAACTTATTTTCACAAAAATACAAATACCTTTGCCGAATTATCATTAATCTCGCGTCGGGAACACTTGACTGATCGTGATAAAGCCACAAAAATAACAAAACAAAGACTAAGTGAGAATAATATTTTTCAGGAATTCTCGCTCTGTTTATTTGTTTTTGTGTTTGAGAGTAAAATTTTGTTAATATTTCCAGTTTTCTAGAAAATATGATTGTCGTTATCTAAATAATAATATCACATGTTTATCTAAAAGTTACTTGGAAGGCTTCTTTTATCTTGACTTAACTAATGAATTAAAGATAACAATAATTATAACCCTTGCAGCTGTACAGGGCGGTTCCGATGAGAAAGATATTAATATGTTCCTACCTACATTCAATTATTTGTTGATTATAAATCATATGTATTTATAAATTTTCAATAATATCTAAGCAAAATAAGTGTAAAAAAATCTGAAATGTGTTAATTTGTAAAACCATAAATAAATAGACAAACTGAAGTATTTTCGTCACAAAACACTTGCGCGGATTTTGTAAAATAATTTTATTTGAACTTAAATTAAAATTCTGAGAAGTAGGTTTCCAAGATAATTTATTGATTTATTTTTCTGTATGATTATATGATTTGAAATGTGTGTTGTAAAATACAACATTTGGTTTGAAAATTTAACAAATCTACCAACGACCAACGGAATATATAACAGTTTAATAATAAAAATAAACATATTTAAAAAAAATTTAAAACGTAACTTTACTAGATATAAGTATTTTTTTAAGTACAAAAAAGAGCTGATAGCCTTGAAACGCCTGATACAGATTTTCATGAATTGTAGCTAAGAACCATCTCGATCATGTCAGCTTTAAAAAAAACCGTATCACAATCGGTCCATTCGTTTAAGAGCTACGATGCCACAGACAGACAGACAGACGACAGACAGGCACACAAAAAGTCAAATTTATAACACCGCTCCTTGCATCGGGGGTTAAAAATAATCATTCGATAAAAATTTATATTTTATTGTAGAAAAGAGTCGATATGTCTAGAATTTGATATAAAAATGACATGTTTCCGGTTGTGTCTGAAAATTCCCTCTTAATATGAATATTGCCTAATGGAAAAGGATATTTTGTATTTGAATAGAATCTAGAATTCTATAAACTTGATTCAAACTAAAAATAACTCAATGTAGAAGATACAATGAACCGACGAGTGAAATTCAAAATTACTGAAATGAATTGCTCCTAAAATAAGATTTACCGAGTTTAATTTGTGAGTTCAAAGGTTAATTTGTTTTAATGAGCCATGTATGCACGCCATTTTCTCGAAGTGGCGTCTAATTTTAACAATTTTTCCGGTTGTTTGCGATTAGTCAACATAATTATGGTTCTGCATATTAAAACACATTGTCAGGACCAAAACTTTATATATTAAAATTATATAATTATGAGCTTAACAAAGGTAGGTATATAGTAAGAAAATTGGCAAATCACTCGGATGCAATTTATCAGTTCCTGTCAGTTTTAACTTCAAAGAAAGCGAAAGACACAATGTTTTATCTGCTTTGAATAAAAAACCACTTAAATTCTATACGTAAATTCTTCAATCAAATTCAATCAAAAATTTAAAGGAATTTGACGTATCACTTCTGTGTAATTTTTCTGTTTGTTTTCAAGTTTACCATTAAATAAATCGCTTTAGAGACAAAGTAAAGTAGTTGCTGACAAAATTTCTAAACCTAATGGTATGAATATAGTGCATTTCACAAGCGGTAGAAGTAAAACCTTCAGAAAACTAAACTTCGAGAGACGAGTATCAGGATTTGGATAAATGTAGGGTTTATTTATTATAATATTGTTATTAAGTTTAAAAATCATTTTACATTTTATTTTACGAAGTACCACACAAATAGGAAATCGATTAGTCCCATTCTCTCGCAGGCTAAATCCTATAGATGTATATATTTGTCTCTTTTTAGTATCGCTCTTTTCTGTTTCATCGAGTTTCAAATCACAAGGATGGTAAAGAAGTTTTCACTTCAATAAGGCAAACCCCACCTTCCTCATCTATATCCCCCTTACTTTCACCACTACCTGCAGCCTGACAACATATCCGAATTGGAGGTTCCACTGGCTCTAGTCGATTGGGAGTAGTTTAGATATTTGTGCCATATTCACATTTTAAAAATTGAAAAGAAAACGAAAAACGTAATACGAATAAAATTCTGAATGGTGGTGTTACACCAGGGCGATACTGAGAGTATATTTCTCTTTGGAACGTACCGCAAATATACTACATATTATTTTAAATGAATTAATTGTGAAATACCACAAATTAATCAAATAACATTTATTTACGCACGCCGGGTTCGAACCCGCGACCTCCCGATTTTGAGTAGAGAATATTACCTAGGGACCACGGAGGTCGTCAAATTAGTTAATTATAATTATAGGGATACATCTCCGCGATACAAAACGGTTCAAATTATTATAAGACCCTGCTAAATCATTTCTATATTTATGTTGCATTTTTCACATTTCATTAGCGTTATCCGACACGCAAATGATTTATAAATTACGGTTAAGCCAATCATTACCGAAAGCGTGTTTTTATCTCTGGATTAGTTTACTTGTGCCATAATTTTTGACGACTTGGAAAATTGTTTTTTTTTGTCGCTTTATGACAAATTTAGTAATATTTCATTTCAATAACGCACACGTAAACGGAAATAGAATGAAGAAAACACGGTTGGGTACAAGTGGAAAATAATAGGCATTACTTAGAGCTTGATTTTACGACACGCATAGAACGGATAATGTAAATACGAGTAAATCAATATTCATTAGCCCAAAATCGGCAATAACTTTCAACTGAAATATAATAAGAGTAAACGATTTTAATATTTTTTTAACACATATTTTATTTTGAAGGTTTTCATAAATTGCTTATTATGTAGTCTTTGCCACAATGTGTTTTATTATGCGAAAAATTGACAATCTAATAATCAATATATATATTATAAAAGAAAGTCCACAAAAGTGTGCGTCCCACCAAAACTCAGAAACGAATCCCGGTACGCCCAAGGGAGTTATATGATGTGGTAGCCCTCTATACTCCATCCACGAAGAAGGTTCCCGATTTTACCTGAAGGGCGTGCATTTGAATATACAAGGGCTGGAAGTTTCGCCCGTTTTAGAAATTTCTAGAACAGTCCAGAACATTCGAGAGTATTCGAGAGCATTCCACAAAAATCCAGAACATTCTAAAATGCTGTGGAATGTTCTGGAATAGGGAATTGGGAACATAATTGTGAAACATTCCAGAACACTCTCGAATGTTTTCCTGAGCGAAGTGTGGTAACCCAGCTAGTAAAATATAAAATCAAACAATTGAAAATTTTAGATTTATGACCGACCAAAAAAATGTTAATTTATTTATTCTTCGTTATAAACACCGACTAAACTGCAAAAGCGCTCTGTCAACAGGTCAAAAACTCTAAAGCACAAATATAACGAGAAACCACAATATGGAAAATAGAGATACAAGAATAAAATTACCAGTGACTACAATGCAAGGGCATAAAATATACAGATAGATAGATATAACACAGGCAACATGGGTACTCTCACGTATACTAAACACATACTCGAATGCACACAACATAATAAAATACACTCCTTGGCATATTTATACATAACTAGCTGGGTTACCCGGCTTCGCTCCGGACAACATTCGACAGTGTTCTGGAATGATCGAACATTCCACGACATACTCCACCACTCTTTTCTGGAGCTCTATCGAACCTTTTAGAACTTTCCGGAAGACTGTTCTAGAAATTTCATGGGGGCGAAATTCCAGCCCTTATAACTTCAAAAGTACGCCCTTTATGTAAAACGGGAACCGTCATCCTAGAGGGGGGATAGAGATCTATTACACCATGTAACTCCCTTGATCGTACCGGGACTCGTTTTAAAGTTTTTGCGGAACGCACATTTCTTTGGACTTTCTTTTATAATATATATTGATTATCATTTCAGAAAATACAAAAAGACTTGCGACACCACCGTCTGCATTAACATGTCAAGCTGTAGGTACCCCACACCCTGCGGCCCGCGAACAAATTAAAAATGGATAAATTGGCTCTTAAAAAGATTGAGCTTCTCTGGACCAGAGAATGACTCCTCCACTGTGCAATACTCGGCATGAAATTCGATGCACCCACATATTGACGAGTCGATTTAATCGACGCCATATTCTGATATGCTACAATTTAAATACGATTTTGAGCTACATATGACAACTTATGAAAATCTATGCACCCACATATTGGCGAGTTGATTTAATCAACGCCATATGATATGCTACAATTTAAATACGATCTTTGAGCTACATATGACAACACTGAACACCACTGTAAACAACAGCACGCCCCTCGCAAGAAGTATTCCATTACTACAATCTGGCAATGTGCATTCTCAAAACCTATTAAATTAAATTGTTTGAAATTATTCTTTGTCTGAGCGAATTTTGGTTTTAAATTTATTAAATACTAGCAGACCCGGACACACACGTTGCTGTGGCAAACGAAACCTTTATAACCAACGCCATCTGATAAATCAAATTCGCTCCCGCTTGGCCAGATTTATTATATATTTTGACCAATTTACACAAAACCTTGACAAATTATTTACCTAAAAAACTTTCTCATGAATTATTCTATCTATTGGTGAAAACCGCATGAAAATCCGTTGCGTAGTTTAAAAGATCTAAGCGCACATACAGCGTGATCATTTTACACTTAGTAAAGAGTTAAAATTTTAAAAAAATGCCCGGTCGGCATAAAGTATATAAAAAAAGTGGTGTTTACAAAGTTATTGTAGTATTTTAAATTATAATGTCACATCACAAAGTAACTGCTTCGTATGAACAAAACTTAGTAAATACATTGGATAAGCATGTCTCTAGCGTTCGCCTTAATAATTGAAATACGCGTCCAGCGTCCGGGATTTCTGAGCGCCAGTTTTGGACATTTCCCGCCCTCATAAAAAAATCATACCTTCCTATTTTAATACGGAGACATATAAACTGTTCAAAGTGTAGAGAGTCATTGAATGCAACTATATTTAACAGTTTATCCATATTTTTAGGAATATTAAAAATAAAAAAGTTTAATTTTAAAACGCATGAATTCTGCGTATTATTTACCTATTTGGAGAACATTAAATATTATGACTTCTATATGTTATCTTAACATAGTTTCTAGATGTAATTATAGATATAAATTTGAATTCGAACATGCATTTTTTAATACATAACATAAGAACAATACTATCGATTCTGCGAAATGTCATACCAAATCATTCAGAAGAGATGCAAGACATCTGTTGTAGAAAAGCTAAAATATTAAGTCATCTTTATAATTAATCGAAGTATGCAACGCACTGGAACTTTTTAAATATGTTTTAATATATCTCTTCAAATTGGCCACATATTGGCCAGCGAACGTTCGAAGGTGTTTGCAAATTGGCTGAAATGTGGCCAAAGATGTTCCAATGAATAAAATCAATAGATTGCAATAAACAGGTGCTAAGAAATCTTGGTCTAACTATTTTTCAGCATTTTTTAAAACAGTGGTGCAATTTGATTAAATTTTTGTGGGCATTGAATTCGTTTTAAATAAAGTAAAGAGAAGTGAATGTTCGTTGCTCGCATTTATTTGTAATTTTTGAAAAGAATATGCCTCAAATTTGACTAATAAATCTGCTTTTTCTTTATACACGAAATCAGACAATATGTGAGGATTATATAGGAAAATGGCGAAAAAGACACTGAATTTATTACGGAAAAACTTCTTCAGTCAGTTATTTTTGAAGACAATATTTTACTTAGCTTGAAAAAATGGCAACATTTATTTAACACTGAAAAATTTGTAACTTCACTTAATTCAGGTTTTTTTTTAATAATCATTCAACCGCACGAAGAGGATACCGATTATACTACGTCATTCTCTCGCAGGCTAAATCCAATAGAAATGTATGTTTGTCTCTTTTTAGTGTCGCTATTTTTCGTTTCATCGAGTTTCAAATCACAAAGGTGCTAAAGAAGTTTTCACTTAAAAAATTGTGTGCAGTTCACACGCGGTAGAAGTGAAACCTTCAGAAAATTAAAGTAGACAAAAGTGGGGACGCTACGAAGCACCACACAAAGAGGACACCGATTATACTATATATCTCATTTTCTCACTGGCTAAATCCTATAGATGTAAATGTTTGAGTGTGTCTCTTTTTGACGTCGCTCGTTTCATCCAGTTTCAAATCACAACGTTGCCAAAGAAGTTTGCTCTTCAAAATTTAAAGAAGAAAATATTTACAAAACAGTTTTGAAAAACTGTCTTCCGATGTTCGCATCGAAAAGTGGAACCAATTTGGAGATCGCATTTGCTGGAAACAAAGGATCGTATTCCTTCTGGCTGTAGATCTCAGATATCGTGGTTTAGTGTAATCCCGGCTTAATGGCGATGTTTGGGTCCCAATACCCGCTGATGGGTCTCTGTTCCCGCCCCGGCAGAGGTTTGTGCCGCCGCCGCCTCATGCTAATTAGGACTACAAGGAATTTGTTAACTAATGTTAAACATTATGCTATCCGAGTATTTTTGGCTGAAACAATATAATAATAATAAAATGGTATAAGCATGAACATAATGTTTAATATTTTTCATTTTATCGTTATTCTTCACAGTGAAACTGGGTAATCTTAATATTGTTTGCTATCTGATGTCTGATACAATTATCTGTGCAATCAAACCTGTGCAGAATGGAAATGAAATATAATAGTTTGCTTATTAAAATTGCCAAAAACTCACGATTTTTTAAAAAGAGCTACAATAATCATAGAATAATGTGAATACACTTCACAACAGATCGGTAGGTATATGAAGAATAATTAGGAAAATTTTATAGTTTTCTTTTTAAGAATATGATAACACTTATAATCTAAACGAAAATATGAAAGAGAACAACGCACAGAAAAATAGAAACTAACTGTCTTGTCCCAGTTGCGACCGTTACCTTTTTCTATTTTTCTGTTCTCTTTCATATTTTCTTTTAGATTATTAGTGTTATATTATTCTTCAATGATATATTAAATTGATGGAAATAACCTTCAAAAGTTATAAAAAAGAGTTGTTCTTATAAAAAAATGCTTTTCTTTTTCTTAGGTTCTTCATTAACTACTGTTGTTGATGTAATTTAAAAGTAAATGCCTTCTACCCACGAAACTATCCAGCCCCCATGGAGGTTTTTTTTATTTCTTTAAAAGTTTTAAATATAAAAAATAATAATTATTTAATCATACACATCACAAAAAATCTGCTAATTAATTATTATTACGCGTTATCAGCTGTTTCGCCTTCCGAATGCATTATCAAACTGTCTTACGAAGGTGAAGCAGCTGTCACGCAAAAAATAATTATTTTGATAAACCTTTTTTAAAATTAATAATTGAAGTGAAACTTATTTAGCAACGTTGTGATTTGAAATTTGATGAAATGAAAAAAAACGACACTAAAAAAAGACAAACGCATACATTTATAGGATTTAGCCTGTGAGAGAATGATATAGTATATGTAATCGGTCTCCTCTTTGTGCGGTGCTTCGTAGCCTCCCCACTATTATATACTTTAGTTTTCTGCAGGTTTCGCGTCTACCGCGTCTGAATTGCACACTCAGTTTTTTTAAAGTGTTAATGGTTATTGACACGGACGTACTGTATGTCTATGGTTATTGAAAAAAAAAACTTGAATTTAACGGAGTTCTACAAATGAAACTTGAAACAAATAATAACTAATTTTGTTTTATATGTTTTCTACACTTCATTTACAAAGTATTATTTGTTATTAATTTAATAACTAAGAAAATTTAAAAAAATATATAATATAAATATATAATATTGTGTTTTTATGACAGTTTAGTGAATGTTTTTGATTCCCAAATCAATTTCTATTTAATCAGATTTTGTGTTAATTTTAAAACATACAAATCAATGAAATCAGGAGTTAAAAATTTTTGAATTGTTCTTGAATTCAAAGAAAAAAAGCTGTGCAAATTTTATCATTTTTTAGATCACGGTTAAAGGGATAACAGTGCTTCAGGAAACGGATTTTTTTAAAATTATTAAATGATTTTTCAAACAGGTTTATGCTGCAGTTATTATTTTTATAGTAAAATAGCGACTAACTATCCAAATTTCTGCTGAGTAAATTTTCCAACACTGAGTCTGTTAACGATCTCGCCTATACTTATTTGATTATACCTGCATTCATCGTGATGGTTTATTCTCCTGTTCAAAAATAGCGAGAATTCTTGAAAATATTACCGAAAACTTCATCCATCATTGCAACTTTTCCCAGCGGGTTCTCCCAGATCTGGTGCACAGAAATGATTCACGCGGGACTCAGATATTAAAAGAGGTGTCATTAACTTAATGGCGTTTTCATATTTTAAAAAGTGCACCGGCGGACGTAAAGAGGCCATCCGATAAATCACACCACAAAAATGGCTAGGTTTTTTTCTTCCAAACTTCTTTGTGCGGCTCGGTGAATACTGAATAGTCGGGGGAGTTTGAGGGGAGTGGAAAGGGAAGAACGAAGAGGAAAGGAGTTTATGAAGGGAAACGATGTAGATAGGAGTTGACGATACTGGGTGGCGCAACACTCGTGGTAATTTACAGGTTGTGAAAAGTTTCAGTAGGTGGGAATAGGGTGGGTCAAACTTATCGGGCGCTTTTTATTTTATTTAACCCTATTTCTTTAAAAGGTTTTTAACCTCGTTTGTGCAAATTTAGGCAGAGACGACATAGGTAAACGAAGCTCTTTCATTCTTTTTTTATTAACCCTTTATAGGGAACATAATATTTTTGAATATTCCCATTTCCTTAACGCATATTTTTATTGGCTGCTATCTTTATGTATGGTTGCACGATTCAAACCAGAACTAAATGCTATCTAGATAGTATCTTGGATAAATTTTTTTCCATATTATTTTTATTTTTAATACGTGACATCTTTTGACATTTAGTTCGGATTTGAATCTTGCAATCATTCATAAAGAAAGAAGCCGATAAAAAATATGCGTCAAGAAAATGAAGATAATGTTGATAGTTCTTAGTCGAAGTAATGATACAGGTAAATATGACCGAATCGGATATGTGTAGGTATATCTCTTTGATCGGATAGGGACACGTTAGCTCAGTTGGTAGGCCACGGCAAGGCAAATGTCCTGGATTCGAATCCTATAGGTGAACGTCAGGTCGAATAGAAGAGATCTTTTTTCTATTGTTTCTGTTTTCATATTTTCAATTGAGTTTCGCTAATATCGTATTAATTTAATTTATATTTCCTTTTATTCCGACCGTTCAGAAAAATTATGGCTGGTGTCATAATTGTGCCAAAAAGACATTGGGCAAAACATTGTAAAAAAAAAATATCTTTAATATGTTTGTCTTATTTTTCATAATCAAACAACTCTTTCAAAATAAAACAACTTAAAAACTCAGGAGCACGCACTGAAAAGTTTTAAAGTTACGATACTTATAACCTCCGAATGGAACAAATGTCCCCACCATGGAGGAACGAATAGACTGGAGCTGGCAATAGGGCAAACAGGCCCAACGCATGAAACAAACTCAAACAGGCCCAAATGGGCGTGGCTTACTGGGCCAGTATGATTTCATCGCTTGGCCGGCTTGGCGTGAGCGGACGCAAGCAGACGGTTCCTTCATAAATTGTAAAGTGCATTTATTACATTTAAACGATGACGTGTAGTGTGAAATTCTGTAAAAACCGTTCAGAAAAATAGTTAAAAACTAGAGATGGCAGTACTTTTCACCTTTAAGTATTTTTACTGTGGTTTTTTACAATAAATTGCTCGTTTTCCGCAAGCTTCTGTCACACATTTGTTGTAGTCAGCTGACTTGACGGAATATATGATGGCAAAGTTATGCGATACTGGGATTTTAATAAACTTATTTTAAAGCTTACAATCGCACAGCATTGATTTGTGAGATGGGACGTTCTTATTCCAAAGAGTAGGTATGATTACCAGTTAGGGATATTTTTTGCTGGAGGTATATTATTGAAATTTTGATCTTACAGGTTTCCGGTAGATTCAGTGGTAAGAGAGCAGTGGAAGAAGCTTGTAGATAAAGATGGTTGGAATCCAACAAAATATTCAAAAATATGCTCTAATCACTTTAAAGATAACGACTTTTATACCACCAAAAACGGACGTAGAAAACTGCGACCTGGAACTATCCCTGATTTGTACTTGGAAAATGAGGTGTGTGTCATTAAAAGTATTATAAAGATAGGTTGGACAATTCTATTACAATAATGAATGAGTATTTCAACATACTCTTGATAGCTTATCCATAGGATAACGTATATTGTAGTACCTACTATCATAATTCATATAATTCGTTTTTTGTAACCTCTTTCTTTAGAACCAATGCAGGCGCTGAACTCTGAGCCCGAGTTTTCTGAAGTAGGTGCAAATGTAGAGATAAATTTGCTCTTGGGAAATCAGGTTTGAAAAATGTTCTATATTCTCGTGTATAAAAATGAATGTTTGTATCTTATCGCATAATGTGAACATTATTTATTAGGTTATAACCTAACTATTATATATTATATCTTTTGTACGGATGTTATGTTATTAACCTGTAAATATTTCATATAATATAATATAAATGCACTTCACCCGTTGGTTACGCCAATACATATACCTACACATACACACACCTACATAGCACACATACATACTGTTACTGCTTGGGATTGGTATTAATATTGTTGCAAATCCTGTCCTACCTTGTTCCCAAAATCCGCACCTATAACTACCTTCACCACGTCAGTCTGCAATCAACAGCCCGCGCCGCAACATACCTACTATAGCCACCGTGCTCCCGCTATCTGTTAACCTAATTCCGCCGTGTTCGCCGTGTACACGAAACGCACGCTTATTGCTGTTTTCAGTGCCAATTGGACGGGGAGAAAGAAGACAAAATTGCCAGCATACAAGTTCTTTATCCTGTTTCGGTGAGTCCTTTCCTTTATATGCAGCATATGTTTTTCCTCATTCCAAGCAGTAAACAGTAACACAAAATTCAAGGTCCTTCGTCAGTCAATCTTCGCACATATCAAATCCACTCTACACACTATCTCATTCATCTTGGTCCTTCGAGCCGGATATTTTTGAACCATAATATTAGTAGATAATAATCCAGCAGAGTGTGAATACGTTTTTACAATACCGCATATAAATAATTACCCGCATTCCCGCAGTTTGATATACCTACATGAGTAATTTTGTTTCTTTATACCTATCGTATTATGGTTGGAAATAACATATTTACCCGCTATTAGAATAAATAGATACAAGACACTGCTTTGATATTTGTTTCTGATAACTCATGTAATTATATCTTGCTAATCAAATCGCATTACCTACCTTATAAATAATACGATTATTTCCTAATATTCGTATTGTTTATATTATTGGATTACATTACAAATAGAATAATACGATCGTAATATGTATAATTTGTTAATGATTTACCGACGTAGTGCACGGCGCATCTGTTAACCTTTCACAGCTCACCAGTCAATTTAACCCCGTGCGGTTATCACTGTGAAGTAATTAAATATTTATTAAATATTAATTAATTAATTCCGCATAAATAATACAGACACATTATTTTAACCGCAGTTTTAGTTGTTTATCGTCTCATATTTTGTAAAATATAACCGGAATAAATAAAATGGCTACAAGCGCGTCATCCGGGTCGTCTCGGGACGAAAGACGTCTCAAACGTTTAAATGCTAAACTATCAGCTAGCTTTGCAAGCTTACAGTCGGTGTATGACAAGATAAGGAAAGCTTCGGAAAGCATTAGCAATCGCCAATCTTTTTTGTCAGGCGCAACTACTGTTGAAAAAATTCGTTCTGAATTTATAACAATTTTAGATGAAAAAGTGGATTGCGAACTGGAATTGAATCCGGAAGCAATTGCTGCATACTCTCAATTAAATGCATTTGAAGAACTCTTCGGGGTTATTAAATATACCGAAGCAAATATGCTGTCCAATCCAGTTGCGAAACCTCGCCGTCAAATTAAGTTACCGCCTTTGGAAATAGCGTGCTTTGACGGAAAATTAGATAATTGGCCTCTTTTCTATGAAACATATAATTCGGTTATACATTTGAATGATTCTCTGGATAATGCTGAAAAGATGCAGTATCTGATGTCTAAATTAACCGGAAAAGCATTAAATATTTGCAAAACTATTACGCCTACTGGTACAAATTATCAAGTTATTTGGGACGCATTGTGTACTAAGTATAATGATCAACGCGTTCTTGCTGAATCATACTTTGACCGATTGCTGAAATTGCCTCCAGTTAACTCGGCCACGCCCGCTTCTTTAGAGAATTTCGCAGATGCATACTCCGCTAACATCGCCGCGCTGAAGCAATTAAAAATAAAAGACCTCGCAGAATTCATATTGCTACAACTGGGTCTTAAACGGCTTGACATAGAGACTGTAAAGGCTTTCGAATCTTCTATTAAAAATAATGAAAATTTACCTTCCAGCGCGGAACTAATCGACTTTGTAAGACAACAGCAACGAATTCTCAACCGCGCGCAATTCACGCAACCGACCTCGAACCGCCTTGGCTCAAATATTAATTATACCGCTAAACCGCTAAAAACTAATTCCGCAAAGGCATTTATTAATGTCGAAAAAATCGATAATCACTCCATCGAAATTTGTTTTTGTTGTCAAAAGGGATCGCACCCTTTATACCAATGTACTAAATTCACAAGTCTAGAACCACGCGATCGATTTAACTTTATTAAGTCATCGAATATTCGTGTTTGTGTGAACTGCCTCAGTACTAGGCATATCACGAAAGCTTGTAAATCAAAAAGTACATGCAAAACATGCGCGCTCAACCATCATAGTTTATTGCATTTCAAACAAACTGATGGGCGAAAGTCACAAACAGACCCAATACCATCTCCCGCGTTACAAGCAGATGCCGATAATGATAACTTAAATTCTTTGAATCCGGTTTCGCTATGTGTAACAAATTCATGCCCTATTGCAAATACTACTGCACTCTTAGGAACGGCTGTTTGCACTACCAGAGACGCTAAGGGCCAGTTACAGACGTTACGGGCTCTAATAGATAGCGGCTCCCAAAGGGACATAATTACGCGCAAATGCTGTTCACGCTTGAATCTTACGGTGCGGTCATCTCCAAGTACTTACGTCACGGGAATAGGTGACGTAAGAAATGTGACAAATGGCATAACTTGCTTAAAATTACATTCCCGCTATGATGTCACTCAGTCGTATACGATTAAACCATATGTAGTAGAAACTATAACCAGTGAGTTGCCTACTGTTAACATTAACCGTTCCTCTTTGTCGTATCTTGACAATTTGCCCTTAGCAGACACAACATTCTGTACGCCCGGTGAGATTGATATTATCTTAGGATGTGACATATTTGCTCGCATTCTAAAGGCAAACAAAATATCAGGTTCTCTCGGCCAGCCATTTGCTATTGAAACCACTTTGGGATATCTCATCTTGGGTACTGCCCCAACGATGATTGAAAACCCAAGTATAAACGCCACGCAATCATTTTGTACGTTCACGCAAAATAATGATTTTTGCCTGTCGCGCTTCTTCGAATTGGAAGACATTCCAGATGAGAAGTTTTTAACGCCTGATGAACAAGAGTGTGAGGACATTTTTAAACTCACTACCTCTCGTGACACGGCAGGTCGTTATATCGTCGCGTTGCCGTTTCGAAACAGTCCCTCTGTTCTCGGTGAATCGTTACCCGCCGCCGAACGCAGGTTTCGATCTCTCGAACGCCGCTTGATATCTCAACCCGCAATAAAGTTAGAATATGACAAAATATTACGCGAATACCTACAGAAAGGGTACATTTCGCCGGTCGACAATTCTGACTTACCTCATTACGTTATACCGCATCATATTGTAGTTCGTGAAGATAAACTTACTACTAAAATTCGCATGGTGCTAGATGCGAGTATGAAATCCGATTCGGGTTATTCGCTTAATGACATCCTACATACCGGAAAGAATTTACAAGGTGATTTGTTTCGCATTATCCTCAATTTCAGATTGTTCGCAATAGCTATAACCGCTGACATAAAACAAATGTACCTACAAATCGTAGTGCAAGAAGAATGCCGTCGTTATCAGCGCATGCTGTATAGATTTAACAATAGTGACCCTTTACAATTGTTCGAATTTAATCGCGTCACTTTCGGCATGTCTTGTAGCCCATTTTTGGCTATGCGTTCACTGCGTCAACTCGCAACGCATGAAAAACCTCGTTTCCCACTCGCGGCAAACTTGGTGGAAAATGGCTCATTCTACATGGATGATTTCGTCACCAGTTGCTCATCAGTCGAGGAAGCTACCGAGTTGTCGACGGAATTAATTCAGTTATTCGCTGCCGGAGGATTCGACCTTGTAAAATTCTCTTCTAATTCTCCAAAGTTTTTATCCACGATTCCTACAGCTCGTCGTGTTAAGGAACATGTGGAATTTAATCCCGATGAAAACCTAAAAATACTAGGGCTTCATTGGATACCCGCTTCTGATCATTTTGTATTTGTCGTACACACCGACGAAAGAACGTGTACTAAACGAAATATTCTCTCGACGATTGCTCGTCTTTGGGATTTGATGGGTTTCGCCGCACCAGTTGTATTATTGGCTAAGCTGATAATTAAATCTCTATGGGAGTATAACCTGAATTGGGACGATACTCCTCCTGAAACAGTTGTCACACTTTGGCGACAGTTTAAAAAGGAATTGCCATTACTGCAATCTATTAAAATTCCTCGTTTTTTAGGAATCGAACCCCAATGTGTATTAACGCTTATCGGGTTTTCAGACGCAAGCGAACGCGCATATGGAGGTGTTATTTACTTACATGTTTACTGTCCGAATACCGATAAAACCACAATTAATTTATTATGCGCTAAATCCAAGGTCGCTCCGGCTAAGACGATTTCACTTGCGCGATTAGAACTATGTGGAGCGCTAGTACTTGCACGATTAATGCATACGGTCAGTAATACCTACACATCAAATTCAAAAGCTCATACGACTTTAGCTTTTTGCGACAGCACGGTTGCACTAGCTTGGATAAATTCACCGCCTGCAAAATGGCAGACCTTCGTTGCCAACCGTGTCTCACAAATACAAAACCATCTTGGGGCTGAATGCTTCCATTATATAAGAGGTCAAGACAATCCCGCCGACTGCTTATCGCGGGGTCTTACTCCCGCTCAGCTAATAGACCATCCTTTATGGTTTGACGGTCCCGTATTTGCCCAATTACCTAAAAGTGATTGGCCTTTACAACGTTTTGATACGAAATCGATATCTGATCCACCCGAATTAAAAACAAAATTTTTGATGTCCGTTCAAGACAATAACCGCCCCAAAACAATTGCTCCACCGTTATTGTGTGCACTAGCTTCTCGTGTTAGTTCATGGCCGAAATTAATTCGAATAGTAATTTATGTTTTTCGTTTCATTAAGAAATTACCACGAGCATTCGAATTAAGCCATATCTTAGTTGCAGAAATCGCTGTTATAAATTCTATACAGCAAGAACATTTCTCCGAAGATATAAAGGCAGTCAAAGATGGGAAGAAGGTTCGGCGAGCGATTGCAAAATTGAATCCGTTTCTTCATGACGGCATTCTAAGGGTAGGAGGCAGATTGAGTAATGCTGAAACAGAATTTGACAGTCGTCATCCCATTCTATTACCCGCTCGTGATAATGTAGTCAATTTAATAATAGACTACTATCATATTAAGAACCTACATACGGGTCCTACGTTACTGATGTCGCTGCTAAGACAAAGATTTTGGATACTTTCTTCGCGCAATTTGGTTCGGAAACGTGTGCATCAGTGCAATACGTGCTTCAAAGTCAATCCTAAACCACAATTCCCATTAATGGGAGATTTACCCGCATGCCGCGTCCGCGAAGCTAAGGCTTTTCTTCACACGGGGGTTGACTACGCTGGCCCGCTTCAAATAATCCCTTATAGACGTCGGGGGGTGCGAAGTCAAAAGGCATACATTTGCTTATTTATTTGCTTGGTGACCCGAGCAGTTCATATTGAACTCGCTTCGGATCTTTCCACCGAAGTCTTCCTCAACGCTTCCAAGCGTTTCCTTTCTCGTCGAGGTCCTGTGAGTATAATGTACTCCGATAATGGGACGAACTTTGTGGGAGCCAAATCCCATTTAAGGTCTTTATTTGCACTTATAGAGTCACCCAATTACAAAAAGGAATTCTCAGACAATCTGTTGGAGAATCGAATCGAATGGAAGATGAATCCACCGCAAGCTCCTCACTTTGGTGGGATCTGGGAAAGTAACATTAAATGCCTGAAAGGTTATTTAAATAAAATAGTAGGCACCTCTCTACTGACTTATGAAGAGATGCAAACAGTGCTTTCTCAGATTGAAGCAATTCTAAATTCACGCCCGCTATCTGTACTTAGCGCTAACGATGTTTCGGCTCCATTGCCGCTAACCCCCGCGCATTTTTTAACGCTCACTCCCTTAAAATCTTTACCCGCTGCTGATTTGTCAGACGAGCCAGTCAACTTGATACAACGCAAACATCTCGTGGATCGTCTTGTTCAGACGTTCTGGAACCATTTCTGGCGAATTGAGTATTTAAATACTTTGCAAGCTCGCCAGAAATGGAATACAAATGCTAATTCGGTAAAGACAGGCACGGTAGTAATGATTAAGAGTGACAACATCGCGCCCCTTCAATGGCCTATTGGGGTAATAGTCAATGTCTACCCCGGGGCAGATGGGGTGATCCGGGTTGCGGAAGTTAAAACTAACTCCGGAACATACCGCAGGGCAGTCGTTAAACTCTGTCCCTTACCGTCACAATAGATTTAACGACATCTTAGAAGTTAGTTCAAAATACTTTAATTTTTAAAAATCAATTAGATTAGTTTCATTGTTAAATAGGTACCAAACCCTACTAGTTTTATCTACCGCAGGTTCAGTATTATTTATTGAATCCTTTCAAGTCATATTTTTCGTTTCAATGTTTTTTATTCTTTTTATTTCCTTGCTATATCAGTCATTTTGACCATTTGGTAAAGCATTTATATAACTTACATAATATTTTCGTAACTTTTACATAATTTATTACATTCTACCGCGTGTCATTATAATTTTGTTTGCGCATTGAAACGTATTGGCACTCTTTTGGTTTATGGAAGTGGATTCTTTCATCCCCTTCCAGGCGGGGGGCATGGTTACGCCAATACATATACCTACACATACACACACCTACATAGCACACATACATACTGTTACTGCTTGGGATTGGTATTAATATTGTTGCAAATCCTGTCCTACCTTGTTCCCAAAATCCGCACCTATAACTACCTTCACCACGTCAGTCTGCAATCAACAGCCCGCGCCGCAACATACCTACTATAGCCACCGTGCTCCCGCTATCTGTTAACCTAATTCCGCCGTGTTCGCCGTGTACACGAAACGCACGCTTATTGCTGTTTTCAGTGCCAATTGGACGGGGAGAAAGAAGACAAAATTGCCAGCATACAAGTTCTTTATCCTGTTTCGGTGAGTCCTTTCCTTTATATGCAGCATATGTTTTTCCTCATTCCAAGCAGTAAACAGTAACACAAAATTCAAGGTCCTTCGTCAGTCAATCTTCGCACATATCAAATCCACTCTACACACTATCTCATTCACCCGTTGTTGAACAATGCCAAAATACGCTCTAATTTGGCTCTAATACGCACCGCAGTTGGAGGGATGGATTGATACGTCCGTCACTCCTGGATACACTGACCAAAACTAACAAATGACTAGTGAGGTTAACAATTGAAATAATTACTAACAATTATATCTACCATGTGAAGAATCAATAAAAAAAAATGGGTTTTAATGTTAGCATTGAATACCATTACGAATTGTTGCTTAAAATGACTATTTTATTGAAAAATAATTTTACATGAAGGTTGTGCTTATTTTTGTTATGTAGTTTACTAAGAAGATATCTAATAAAATAAAGTTTATTAATATTTGATATTATTTGTATTGTTACTCTTGATAAAAAAACACTTGTAAAATTTCCAAAAATTAAAAACATATAAGAAATAATAGTGTGAAGTGGTTAAAACTGGGGATTTTCCCCTATTCTGGCTAGATGGATGGGCCGTATCCATTTAAATCCCACCCATACTTACCGCGCGTCCCTTACTTCTTACCGCAAATTGGCGACAAAATTGTCGAAGAAAAAGTTCCTATCACCACCTCCACTATATTCCTTCCTCCGTGGTCCCCACTGATATGTTTCTTGTGCAAACATGCTCCACTGCTGTCTGCTCCAACTTCACTTGCGTTCTGCACGTAAATCCCTGGGAAAATATTAAACATAACATGAGGGTCATATTTCACAGTGTCTTTCATGAAATGTAGACGTTTTGAAGGTGGTTTCATATGTACCTATTTTTCAAGATTGCCCTGTATTCTATTATTTCAAGTAGTATTAAAAAAAAAAAAAGTCTCCAAAAAACCTAACTCGAGAGTATCATGTTTTCCTGGGACGTCTCCGACTTCTTCTTTGGTCCACTAATGAGTCATTATTTTCCTTTTTTTTACTCCACCCAGGAGGCCCTGAGGAAAAAATGCTCCAGGATCTACGTCATCTTTGGGGATGCCGTGTGGAGGATCTTTAGGGAAAGGAAGAAACGGAAGGATAGGGATTGGTAGAAATCTGGGAGTCAATGTGACGGACATATGAATCCATCACTCACATTGCAGTGAAAGGCGATGGAAAGTCGAGAGTGAGTCATGCAAAGAATCGAGTTGGAAAGGTCATGACTAGATTTCCCTAAGCCAGTCTCACATGATAAGCCGGGCAAACGCATTCGCCACCAAGATAAACCTCAAATACACTAGGTGCAAATGCGTCGACCTAATGTAATATTTGTACAAAAAGTCTGAAACATTTCAACTGTTTGCGAAATTGTAAATGACTAAGTAGTAGGTATATAAATGTAAGAAAAATAATTATAATAATCGATATTTTTTCTGTATCGGTTTGTGCATATTAACTTTTAGACAGTGATGTCATTATTTATACAGTGCCCGTTAGGTATTTTTCGCAAAAAGGGAGCTGCGCAAAATATCAAATTTTATCTTATCCTTATTAGGTGGGTATTTAATAAATTTTCGAACGGTTTTACAACATAAATATCCCTAGGAACAAATTCTTAGGTACTGCAGTTTTTTCCAATGAAAATTTAGATTTTTTACATTTATGTATGTGTAAAAATTACCCAAGATGTTTTCGAAAATTTTCTTACCATGTTTTCAAGATACCAACTCATATTGTATTAATATTTTTTAATAAATTCAATGAAAAATATAGAAGAATATTTCAGATTCGTACAAATTCATTATGTAGACATAGGCCCAATCATTTCGCAAAAATTCATGCGTGACAAGTCATAAAAAACCGGTCAGCGTCATTTTTTGACAGTGAAAGGGTTCCCGCCAATTTTAAGTCTGTTATAGCCTTTGAACAAAATGTGATCAGCAGAAAAGGACAAATATAATACCGTTAAGATTGTCAGCTTATTATAATTTGATAACAAGCTGAAACGCTCCTAGAATCGGCGTTTAACGTGGACCTTTCAAATGTAAAGGAAAAAATGTTGCTGATAGGCTATTTGGTGACAATGTTACATTTGAATTTCTGCTAAACTACTGGGCCTTAGATAATATATTTTATTTATTTGACTAAAATTTTAGATCCGATAAAATCGGTAGATGTGCCTAAGAAAGGAGCCACTGCTGCAAGAAGAAACTCCGAAAAAGCTTCGGTATAACAGAGCATTTTTACGGTTCATTGTCTTTGAGTAGAAACCAGGACATTTCTCACATGTTTTTTAATCAATTATTTTCAAAGCAGGAACGGATGCGAATCAAGTATTCCGTTCAAATCCGAGCCTGGACTGGTCGAACCGGTTTCGGCTCTGTAATGAATGAGACGCTTCATTGAACTATCTTCAATACAAGTTATATTATATAAACTGGATAAACTCGAGCATATTTGCTACTGTTTTAATCCCAGACTGCATTCATAAACCTGCCAACAAAATGACAACATCCCGGCCAAAGTGCTATTAAAACCACGATTGATATTGACAAGGATACAATAATTAACATTGGCAGAAATTGACGCCATGGGAGTTGGCTGTTAAATTACTTATTTAATGATTTTGCTATAATTATTGTCCGGTGTGGAATAATATTCATCATTACACAGATACCTAAATTACCTTGGTTGCCGTCAAATTGAATCCTTACATGTCTTATATTATATTATTATTTGTGCATTGAACCGCTTACTCGTTAATACGGAATATTTTTTATTCAAACAGTTAGATTTAGGTTTATTATTACGAAAAGTGAGTATTTAAGTCAGGGGAGACAAAATAAAACTAACTCACGCCGTTTCTCCGCAGGGGTAGGCAGAGAGGACGGACCGCCAAACAACTCGGTCTTGGCACACACTCCTTGCCTCGTTCACATTCAAACATCGTCTCATACATACTTTTCTGACTCTTGACATGGCCCGACTCAAGTTTCTGATTCACTTGGTCATGCCATGTCTTTCTCGGGCGTCCCCGACTTCTTCTACCATTCTAAAAGTCTACCGAGACAAAATAAATGTTTGAAATACAGTATAAGAAAGTTAAAATTCTATTACATGGGTTAATCTATACAATATCTGAGGAAGAGTGTCTGTGGCCGGTGGTGTGACTTTGTTTTTTATACAAATCTTCAGTTTTATTCAGATATTGATGAAATTTTGCACACAGGACCTTCAAAACAAGATCTCGTAAAGCAGAACTTTGATACTTCTTCATTAGATTTTGCACACTTGTCGTTCACGATGAAGAAATTACTTTCTATATCAGATATTTAAAAAAGTCAGGGTGAAGCCCAGGTTAATCCCGGGAATTACCCAGCATTATTTTAACATTGTCTCGGCTTTATTATTTGAACTCTCTTAACAATTTCCAACAAACAACATATCACATATCACAGAACATATCACAGAATATCCAGGAACATTCTGGAATGTTACGGAATATTCGGGAATAGTCTGGAACGTTCGGGAATATCCCGGAACATTTTAGATCATTGTGAATGATCATCCATCAATGTTCAATTCCAGAACACTCTCGAATTTATTGGAATGTTCTGGAACATTGCGGACCATTCGAAACCTTTTTTATACGGGTAGCCCTACCCATTTGTACGGGTATATAAAGCAAGATCCATCGTGGGTTCAATCTCATATCAACTCCCTGAGCGAATCCGGGTACCTACCCCAGATAGTGTGCTATAAAATAACACCGGGAGGCATAATGGCCCGGTATATTAGTATGAAATTTTAAAATATCCTACTAAATGACCCACAAAACATCAACATTTTGTTTAATACACTACAAGTTTTTCTGCATTATAATTGATTTGGTGGTGTTTATGAGTAATCTAAGTATTGTACCAGACAGAGGGTACATTTTTACATACAACTGCACACTCATTTTAAATAATTTACATTATTCGGAGCCCAATTGATAAGCAGAAAAACAGGTCGGCAATTGATACCACACCATGAACTCTGAAATTGACCCTATGCCTCTTTTTCTTGTTGCCAGAACTGAAATGTTGGCATTCAGAAGAGAATGAATGTTATCAACGATGATTTTGAAGAGCTTTACAGGAGCTCATTACTATAATTTAAATAAATTATTCTACACATTACTATTATTTTTAAATAAATTAAAATTCTACATTACCCAGAAATACTTCATTACTCTTTATAATGTATCTATAATATGTAGGTAGGTATATGTTAATCATTTTGTTACACGATAAGAAGCCTAACTTCAAAAATTTTCAACGGATTCTGAGAACAAAATTTAAAACAAAACTAGGCTAAAAATTCATCGTGTTCCCTATTGGAATTTATGTGATGATTTGTTTGTAGGTTCCTACTCTGTAACTGGTCTACAATAAATTGAAGAGTCCTTGATTAATCATAACATGACTTTGAACTCCAGTCCCCATTTAGAACGATTCATCAAACATTTTATTGGCTTAACAATAAAGATGCCAATTTTAAATTGATTAACCTTTGGAGGGTTTGTTCTTTTTATCGATGAGTGTTCAACGGTAATATTATTAACTTCGATAATGTAAGAAAATTGCTTAGCAGCCTAATTATTTATTCTTTTTCAAATTTTATATAAGACAATATTTAAAAAAAATCGTGCTAGACATATTTAACACCTGAGGCTAATTTGTTCGGTTTTCGACACAGCTCATATAATAGGTCTTATATAAAATCGTTGTGTCTCCGTTATTATCATAGTGAGAAATATGATCTAAACGGTATTGCAAAGAGAAAACATGGCTATATATTCAAATCTAAAAGTTATCCACAAAATAATTAAAATGTGCAAATTTATGAAACCAAAGTTTCTGACTGCAATTTGAAAAAATATTAAGAAATTTTGTGAATTTGTTATTAATTAAGTTTAAATCAACGACAAAAAATGAGCTGATAATAATGCTTGTAATAAATTTTTGTCTAATAACATGTGTGTGTTTTCTTATTTTTTTCATTTATTGGTAATATTAGTTAGAAAAAACGGGAGGTAAGTCATTATTAAAAAAAATATATGTTTGATTTCAAAATTTTTATGTATCAAAATTTATATATTTATTTCGAATTATAAAAATTTGAAAGCGTATTTCATCAACAGTGTTTAGTTTAGGGATGCATTCAGAAATATCCCATTTATTTGGATTTTGTTTTTATTTAGGAAATATTTTGACCCTCCGACAAAACAGACCCGAGGCCTGAGGGGTTCAAATTTTCAACATAAACGAGTAAAATGAGTTAAATATGTTATGTTTCTCATTTTTTCTCTTCCGTTCTGCGTCATAGAAATATTTCTAGGAAAATAAATGTTAAGAGGCTTTTTCGTGTGAAAAATTAAAAAAAAAAATTATATTAAAGAATTACCAATTTTTTATAAATGTTTTGATAATTTTTTTCAATGATAATTTTATAACAAAAATAATAATTATAGGTCTACAAAAACAGGAGATATGATTTTTTGAAAACATAAACTTAATTTTGCTCTCCTGAACGATTAACATTTTGTCTTCTTCAATATTCGCACATTCACTTTGTGGCATAATTTTAATTAAACTAACCAATTAACCATGACGGGGTTTACCCACAGCGATAGGCAGAGAGGACAGACCGCCACACAACTCGGTCTTGTCACAAACTCTTTTGTCTCATGCAAACATCGTCTCATATATACTCTTCTATTATTCTGACATTTAATTAAAATGAAAACAAATCATCATGTATATGTCGCAGGCAACTCATAAAGTCAGGCCGATCATGATGCGCCTGAGGCACTTTACGATCTGAAGTAGCTAGGCGCATCACGATCTGCCCGATTTTACGATCGGCCGACATATACCTACATCACTTATTTATATTAATGATTTATACAAAGTGATTTGTGTTCACTTAAAAACATTTGTACTTTACAGCATTTCAAATTTCCTTTAGCGATATGGATAATTTTTTTCTTAAATTATGATTTTCACAATCTAGGATTTTTCATAAACAACTTTTGCAAATAAATATAATAGGCTTATTTTATTTATTTCCTAGATACATGTTCTATTCTCTCTTGCTCTAATATATTTTATTTTAGTTTTATGATAATGGAGGTAAAGCAGATTATTTATTGTTATCAAGTTTATTTTGTAGGACTCCATTTTATTTTTTTATACATTATTTTGATTTTTATAAAAATATTATTATTTAATGTATAAAAATTGTAAACAAGTTCCACTGTGTAATTATTATTACGCGCGACAGCTGTTTCGCCTTCTGAAGGCATTATCAAACTGTGGTCATGCCATTTACAGACAATGTATTTATACTACATCTAGATACGTATTTACGATGACTAATTTCTTAGTAAAATGACTGAAATTATTAATGATTATTATTTCCCTAATCGTAAATTCCCAATTGCATTGTTAAAATTCGACTGAATTCGACAAATTAAAACAAAAAATAGCTACATTAAGGACATTAAATGTTGGCTGAAGGAACTATCGGAAAATGAACTTACATGTATACTTAAAACATCGTCATAGAAGTTTCTGGAAAACCTTATCCAAACAATAAGTTAATCTATAGAAGTCGCTGAAAAATTATCCAAAGCATAGTCCCCCTCAGCACAGGATCTCCTAGTGAGGAGGACTACGAATATATTTTCTTATTTTTTATACCTAACATGTTTCATATAAAAATGTAAAATATAATAAATGTATTGTTACTAAATAAAAAAAAAAAAAAAAAAAAAGGTTGCTATGACTCTCGGTTTTCTTATCAAGCAAAATTATGTATTTAAAATTGGTTTTAATAGGTATATCTAAAAGCGGTGAGTGTATTATATATTTATATTCATTTATCAAAGTAGCTTTAGGATTATTATTATGTTTGTTAATTAACTGCTCTAAAATATTGAGTTTACGTCCTTTATTTTGTATGTGTAAAGGTGTCGGCTTATTAACATGCTAAGTGAGTGATGCTCGTCTAGGACTAATAATAATTACATAGCAGAACTTGTTTATAATAAACTGTTTTTAACAGATTAAACAATAATATTATTAAATATTTAAAAGAAAAAAAATTGCAGATTATGTTCCTGAAATAGACGCCCTAAGAACCTTCATAAAGAAGATGTATTTTTCGATGTGAATTTTCTAAAATCTTTGTATTTTAGGTTGCCCATGCTTTATAATATATTCTGTTAAGAGACGTGATCTTTTCCACGAAATTCGTAAAATATACGGTTATTTATGTGGAGAAATTATGAGATATCGATAATCTAGTTCACGTTTACCCAAAGTGAAATGCTTGTCGAAGTATGTGCAAAGTTTATTTTATGGTTCGAAGATCCTACATAAATTAGAGGATATTTTTCTGGCATAAATAATAAGGGATTAGAGAGGTTAGAAAAGGAGCAATCGAAGATTTGGCTAATCAGATCAAGCAAAGTAACTAAAAAAAGTTATAGCAAAGGCTAACAACAAATGTTTTATTTCTAAATGTTGGCATACGGAGGAGGATATTTTGAAAGTCAACACAATGATACACCAATACATGAAACAGAAAATCTATTTGTATGATACAGCAAAATCTCTTTAACGGTACTTTCTGGCATTATTGTCAATGCAACTATTGTCAAATCACAATGATAATGACCGGTTAGTGGCTGAGTTGGCATCACGTTTGGGTCCCACCCAAGCACCGTGTGTTAAATTCCTCGGCTTGCTAAGTTCTCCATTATGACACATTCTCCGCTTACTGTGGTGGTAGTAGGAGATTTTCAAATATTTTTAGGTTATTTTAAACCCGTGTTTGTCTTTCTTTTAAAAGAAACAAATAAATAAATAAAAATAATTCCATCCTGAGATTTGATGCATTAAAATATCTCTTTAACTTAAAAAAATAAGACAAAAGAAATATTATTACATTTTTTTTCATTAACCCCACACAGGAGCCCCTAAGGAAAATAATTTCACTATCAGGGCTTACGTATTTTTGAGGAGAGGAAGGAATAAACATTGGTCTTGAAGAGACCCATGTTGTAGGAAGGAGGAAACACAGCGGCCGTTTATTCAATGTTGTTCCAGCGCCCTTGAGGTGATTTTTCACAAAAACGGCGCTCTATAAATTATCCAATTTTACGGTGCTCCAGATTTTATGTCGGGGTTAAATCTTTCCCAAATGAAAGACTAAACCCTTCCACACACTTTTCCACAAATGAATATCTAGTAAATTCACGCAATGTAAGTGCACTATATAAGTATAATAAATACAAAACAATACAAGAACAATACGTCAATCCACCAGAAACATAATGGGAAAATTATTATTATTATTTTTATTATTGGTTGATTAAAGATTAAACACAGTTTTTTCAATGTTTTCAAAAAGGAAAAATACTATCTCAAAAAGCAGTAGGTACCTACTTCATTGCTCTTTGCCGTTCTGTGATCAAAGTTTTAAATTAGAAACATATTTCAAAAAAATTATGTCTAATAAGTTCATATTACTTACATTGTTAAATAAAAAAATGAATACTGATACTTCAACTGGAGTTTCTGAGTTGTTAAAGAGAGTAAAGCAAGAAATGAGGTAAAAAAACGAATCAAAAATACCAAAAACTTCGTAGGCAAAAAGCAATTCACAAATTGAAAAAAACCGTAAAGAATCACACCTCAATCCATGAATACGGATATAAATATTTCATCAGTGGCTGAGAGCTGGCTCTAGGTAGGGAGAGGAGAAAGAGGAAGATCGATGTGGTGTCTCGTCGATAGACAGATGTGAGGGTGCTTCGGGCGGTAGTTAGGGTAACTTGTGGGCACCTACTTACCACAAGGATGGGGGTGTAAACTTCTGGTTTTGAGAGCACTAATATAACTTTTTAATAGAACTTACAATAAATTTACGAGTTAGAAGTTAATATCGAGCGTTCGTACATAATTTAAGAATTTATATAAATAAATTTAAGAGCTTTTAAAAAATTAAACATATAATTGACGTGACTTAGAACATAATGTCGAAATATACCTACAAACCTACTTGATTTACGAATTTCTATCAATCAATTTGAAGTGCTTTTGAGAATTGGGTGAGATAAGATGGTTTGCAAGAACGGCCGGTATTTACTTTATTACCGCTTAAAGTTTCCATTAAAAAATAACCCACCCCAATGTCATATGTTATTTTTTAAGGTAGTGAAGTATTACTTCAGTCGTGTAGTCTAAAGCACACTCGTTTTTTTATTGTGTCTGTCTCACCAGGGATATTCAGTGTCAAAAAAGAAAGACGTAAAGTTTATTTTCAAGAAAACAAATTACAAATATCTCAAAGGTTGTCAATCACTGCGTAAGTTCAACCAGGAGTACATAAAGCCGGAGGAGGGGCAGATAAGGGAACAGGAGAAGATTGCCATGTCCCAGTAAACGAGTGTGAGTCAACTTTCAGCTCATTTCGAGATTAGGTACCCACCTAACTACTGTCATAAAATCTCGCGTCATTAAATACGCAGACGATCCGATAACTTTATAGAAAGGGAGGCTGGTGAAGGGTGATTTATAGTCCCGTCTTCGAAAAATCCTTTTGTTATTTCCGCGCAGTTTTTAACATTTTTGTTGAATTTGAACGTCATAAATCAAATAACTTCCTAATTTATTTTTTTAGACGTTCTGTGTACGAATCGTCGATTAACGGATCAGTGAGCACTGATACTGCTGTATTTAACGATAGTACCCCTACCTCCCGCACAGGGACACAGTGGGAGATTGTAATTCTGTACATCGGAAAAATGATTTCAAACTGGCAACGGAATTATTTTGCCTTCTAAAACAATAACAAAACGTACCATACGTAACCAAAAGATACACAATCAATCATTTCTGCACATAACTTCGGTATTTTTTTATGTTGTGAGGTACTTTTAAAAAAGTTTAAAATTCGCAAGTAACACGCAGAATTCACACACGTATCCGACCGTGTTTTCATGCAATGGACAGATCTGTATGTCTGTCCGTCACGAGCATGAACGTAACGGATCGGTTTGCCAAGCACGACCTCTTTTGCAGTCCGTTGTCCCGCAGAGTGCTTACAAAAAAGTTTTTCCCAAGATTTCAAATCAATATTCCCTAGATTTCAAAATTAATTTGAATGAGGTGCACAAGTATTGAATTCCGTCAGAATATTTATTAATATCCCAGTGGGGGTTAGTTTTAGGTTCGGGAGAATTTTAAAAACTCCATAAATTTCCTCAAAATATATATTGAAATTTCCCCAAATTGGCTTTAGAATTTTAAATATAAAACTAAAGTTTGAAAATTTCCCTAGGTTGTGTGCTTGTTTATGATTGTCCAAATGCGCGAGTGTTGCCGGGCAGATCCGCCGAGCAAATTCGTGCTTGAATTCTGCGTCAAAAGGGGCGGACAGATCTGCCGAGCAGATCCGTGCGTGAATTCTGTACTGGAGGAAGTTTATTTTTCTCTCTTAAGACACACCAAGTGGATCTCCAGGAATAAAGACCACTGCCCAAAGAGAGGCCGTTATGTTTTTTGTTATTTTCTCTTGACATCCTTACTTGACTACTAACACTTTTCTGACCTCTACTATTGTAAGCACTTGCAAGGACACTTGGAGGTCAAGTTTAGTTCAATAATATACATTTAGAGTCGTTCTTTCAAAAATATTAGAGTCCTCGCAAGAGCCTTTAAAGAGAAACCATAAGTTACTTAACGAGGGTGGGGCCCTCCAAGTGTCCTGATGGAAGAATGAAAATAGACTGATAACTGTAAAATAAGATCGTGCGATCTCCAGGTGCTTAGTTACAAATACGGAGACCTGGCAAGAATGTCAAACTGATGTACTGAAGAACTGGTGATGAAGAAGAAGATTAACAGCCACTGTTCCCAATTTCACTAATCATCTGCTAAGCTGAAACTAAGGTTCAACACTGCTTCAGCATCACTTAATCTAAGTAAGCCGGGCACGTGGATTAAACTCGACTGAGCAAAGCAAAGTTATAAAAAAATTCACCGGAGTGGCGCGAACTCCACGAGGTATAGACGCCACTCTTGGCACTTTTTATAACTTTGCTTTGCTCAGTCGAGTTTAATCCACGTGTCCGGCTTCCTTAGATTAAGTGATGCTTAAGCGATGTTGAACCTTAGTCTCAGCTTAGCAGATGATTGGTGGAATTGAGAACAGCGGCCGTAAGAAAGGAATGCTTAAGGGGTTCGGAAATATATAGCAAGGAATTTAAGGAGAATACACCATGCATCCATTATAATATTCACACTGCAAAACATGGTACAAAGAGGTAAAATGTAAAGTTTGCCTGAATCCAGAAACGTAATTTTAATTAATTCTTTTAGAATGTATCTTGAGTTTATTTTTGAAGGTTAAGGATATTATTCCGTAAATAGCTTGCTTCTAACATAATTATGTTTTAAATTTATGTCCTCCGTTTCCTTCAGATCGCATGTCTGGCAGAAAGGTCAAGCGGACTTGATTAATCCAATTAAGACCATAAAAATGAAACTTTTTTAGAAAATGACTCATTTTTTTAAAAGATGCGGCGTGTTATATTTTTGCTTCCTGTTGTTTTGTTATTGTTGCTTTTATCTTAGTTGTGGCAATTTATAAATCTAATTTTTTTAATTAACTGAGAATGAAAATACCCGTGGCAGTTTGACATCGCCTTCAAGAAGCGAAGTAGCTGTCAATCTAAACAAGTATTTTTCCAGAATAAATGAAATGCCTGATAAAATCATTTAAAAATTGATCTCAATAATCTGAATGAATTTTCCGTAGTTTTTTGAATAATTATCTTGATTTGAATAAATATTGCACGATTATTTTTTCCTAACTACTAATACACAAATAACTAACTGACTATTTAGTGACTGAGTAGGCATCGCATCTGGAGCCAACCCAAGTGAAATGAGTTCAATTCCTCAACTAGCTAACATTGCTTGTGTCGTGATGAAGAACTACATCCATCACGACACAAGCAACATAATCCGGTTTCTGTGGTGGTGGTGAGGTTTAGGACATTTTTAAATATTGTCAGGTTATTCGTAACCTTGAAATTTTTGTCTTTCTTTCTTTCTAAAAAAAATAACAGAAATAATAGACGGCCCATAGACATATGATTAATATTCATATGTCTATGAGACGGCCACATAATCCTGTCGTATCATAAAATCAAATTCATACAACATGTCATAATTATTATTCTGACTCTTGCAATGATTAAACTGTAGCATTTAATAAAGTAATAAGCTTAGTATTAAGTTAGAAAATAATATACTATGCTGTTTATTGTTATCAAGTTTAATTTGTTGAACAGCATTTAAGTTTTTTTTATATATCTATGTATATGACAATAGGTTCCATGACAACTCAGAATCATGCAATTTCAAAACACCTTTTAAAAGTCGTTAAAAGTTATAAAAAAAATTGTAAAATAGCCCACAAAATAACCTTTTAACAATTTTTTTATATATTTTTTTCATCACTTTTAATTACTTTTCAAAGAAGGTAATGGAAGCGTGATTCTAAGTTATCCGATCACCATAATAATATTATTGTTTCCTAATAATATAATTTGGGAGGCGGGTATGGGTAACGCCGTGCTGGGAAACATTTATTGGATTACCAAAACCTCTGCCTGCCATAGGTCACCCCAAGTGGTTCGCTAAGTTTGGTGACTTAGCAGGGGTACCCGGGTTCATTGGGTGAGTTTTTTCCGGGTCTTGGCCCTTGGTTAAAGCATGTCAGCGCCCTTGAGGTGATTTTTCACGAAAATGGCGCTTTATAAATCAGCTACATATTAATATTGAATATTATTGGCTGGCCGGATCGGGAGAGAATGGTTGAGGGAGTCCCTTCACTACTTCAGCCGTAATATCTCGGTAAATCGCCCTGCACTACAGTCTGAGGATTCATGTCCGTCACTCCTGAATACACTGACCCCAATTCATTCTTCTTTTTCTTCGATGGCGCTACAGCCGATATCGAGCTTTGGACTCCGGCAACATTCGCCTCCAATTCCTCCTGTCCTCAGCGGCTGACTTCCAGTTATCCTCAGATTTCTACCCATCCCTAATACCCTTTTACTTCCCAGAACTTCCTATCCTTAAAAGACCCTCCACACAGCATCCCAAATATGACATCGGCTCTGAGGGGAATTATTTTCCTTAGGGCCTCCAGTGTGGAGCTAATATAAAAAATAAATAAAAATTCATCAATAAACGGGTTCAGCTGTGTAATTATTAATTACGAAAGACGTCTGCTTCGATTTCCGAAGACATTATAATACTGTCATTATGTTTTAATCTCAAATGTATGTAATAATAAGACTCAATTAAACAATCATGAGGCTTTTTTCTCAATGATAATATTCAGAGATTTAAAGGGCACCTATTCACTGTTGCACCAACAGAAATATCAAATCCAGTGTGCTAAAAAATCTATTTTTCCCCAAAGTAATTTGTTGCATAACAGATGTTGATAACCTATTGATAAATCGTCACTTCAGTTGATATTACCGATTCACTGACGATGCGCTGACGCCTCTGTGACATTAATTCCTTAAAAAAAACATTATTTCTTTCAACACTTTACTATCTGGATAAAGAAGGAATAACTTTTTTTGATGTCTACTTTTTTTACCCATTAGTCCTAGTCCTAACTTTCATTCTTACCTCAGTAACTTTTTTTGTTTTATTTTATTTCTTACCTGCTTTTCTATCTACTTGTATCTGCAGCGGAGTGTAATGTCGGATGTGATGATTTATGACGTGTAATGTGCGAAGTACATTTCTTCCCTGGTAAATTATTATGCAACATCGGGTTACAGCTGGCGGAACCAACAGAACGACAGCGAAAAATGAATTCGAAATGTTTCCGCAAGGAACTAGGAATGGGTCTGACTTATATTTGCATTTATTCGCCTGATAAAGATGTCTCCACACATATCTTCAAAATGTTAAATTACATTTTTTTACATGTTACATTTTTTGAAGTGAAAACTTCTTTAGGAAGGTTGTGATTTGAAACTCGATTAAACGGAAATGAGAAACACTAAAAAGAGACAAAAACATACATCTACAGGTTTAGCCTGCGAGAGAATGAGATAGCGATAAAATATTTATTTATTTCATGGGTACTCGGTTCCAATATAATACGATAAATCCACGGTCTTATGCAAGTCTTCTTTGGTCTAGTGGTATAAAGAGCCTGACAAACTCAGCGGCCAGACATTCAGAAATTAAAAAAAAAAAACAATATATATTTTTTTGTAAAATCATTATCCAATCTTTAAACCACTCCAAAATGAACACGCAGAGAAAACACAAAAGAATGCAACATCTAGCAACTCCGAAAAAGAAAAAAGAAAAAAACGATTGTGCTTTAGACTACACGACTGAAGTAAAACTTCACTAACTTATGCCGTCCATTAACAATATAACAATAACAGCTCTCAGCTCTCAGCTCTCAACTCAACTCAACTCAACTCAACTCAATTCAACTCAACTCAACTCAACTCATATCATTGATTAGCGTGTCACATTTTTCGTAACGTTTCATATTTTTTCGTAACGTTTCATAACGTATTCATCATTTTACCTCCAAGTGTCGAGCGTGCGTAAAGATGTTTTGCTTCAAAAACCCTACACATTGTTAAAAAATTAGCTTAAAGTCTCCCCATTCTTGTCTACTTTAGTTTTCTGAAGGTTTCACTTCTACCGTGTGTGAATTGCACACTCTGATTTTTTTAATTGAACTTTTTAATATTTTATTTGTAATCTCTCGACCACCATTCTAGTAGTTACATGAACAAATAAATTTAAAGTATATTTTTTGTATTTCTTGGACATTATCCTATCCAACACTTTCTAGACATTTTGTTATGAAGAGGTTTACTCATAATGTATATTTGTTCCTTAATTTTACTTATTCATTTAAATATTAATACATATTTACGATAATGCTTTTGTTTTTGGATAATACGGTTAATAGAATAAAAGTTGGCTAAAGAAAGAGGTAGCGCAACATGGGATAAAACCCTAAAATAAATATCATTAATTTGGTAGCCTGTAGGTCTAATAAACACGACATTTTTTTTACTGAACCATAAAAATGGCCACCATCTTAAAAAACGAATACGAAACACACATACAAATTTACAGAGAGACGAAATGCAAAACTGTCGAGTTACAACAGGACTTGCTACGCTAAATTCATGCCCGAAGCAGTTGACTAATCACCAATTAGTACCAATAAGTACATTCTCTGTACATTACATTGTCGTCTTCTATTGTAATGCGGAAAGGTCTAAAGTTTCAACTAAGAAGCTTCAGCAACTGATGTCTGAAACCAATTTGTCAAGAAGTAATTCTTTCCATGACATGGGATCTTTAAAAAGTCGATTCGCAGAAGTACTAAAGGCCAATTAGTGAATCTTTAATTCTTCTTAGATAATAATATTCCTGCAATTATTTTTAATGTAAGCTATTAAAACTGCAGTACTGATAAGTTCACAATAAGTTAATTTCATTTAGGCCTCATCGTGTATTTTACCGTTTTGTTTTTTAAAAATGATTGGTTTGCTTTAAGTATCGTTACCAGAATAGAATTGTAGTTTGCATGGTAGATATATACTAATTAATTATGGTACTTTCTAATTAAAGTGTGTATATCGGAAGTGTCAGGTAAGTATGTTTCTGTATCTATTTGTAAATAATAAACTTAGATAGAGCCTAAGAATTCATAATAAATTGTACAGCTCCCTTGAGGTGATTTTTCACAAAAACGGCGCTCTACAAATTATCTAATTATTTTTATTATAAAATAGATGCGTGCAAGCCAGAAAGAATGCTTGCAGTAATCTACAAACGGTGTGTGCATTTTTAATTCAAGATCTCTTTGTTAATCAGCTTCCGCAACACAATAAAGTTGTAAATGTAATACTCTCTCTTTGAATAAGATAATACGAATATCACATTGGCGCAGCCATAAGGGTTAACCTTACTCACCTTGTGTTTTTTCCCTGACTCCAGCTTGCAATAATGGGTATGACCTGACCATGTCCCATGGGCATCAGGGGCTCTAGCACGATGAAATCGATAACTTAACGATACGGAATCGATAGGCATAACTTTCGATAATTTTATATCGATGTTCATAGTACGCTTTCACCTTTGGCAGCCGTTCCAATATCGACTGGGAATATATAAGAAATCGATATACGCTGGCAACACTGAAGGCATTTTCAATTAATTGACTCTACGAAATGTCAGGCGCCAAGCAATTACGTAAAAATATTAATAAGTTGGCTAAGTTTAATTGAAATACTAACCTAAATATGCATTGGCAGTCCCATTACTTTTTGAAAGTAAACGGGAGTTAAATAGTTAATGAGGTATTTAGTCATACTTCAACCATTTTCGATTCTCAAAAATCTAACGAAAAAAATTGATTGCGTCTTAGGGGCATAATTTATGTTTAAGGATTATTTCAATGCTAAGAGCTTCGTTAGCTCAAAACGTTCATTAAATAAGTCGGCAATTTTGCATAACGAACGACACAATAAACAAAATATATGTATATTGATAGTTAATCGAAACTTAAATGATACTATATTATTTTAGCCCTAACAAAAATTTATCTATAGTCGGTGGGAATATGTGTTGACGATCGTAGACCGTGCTGGCAAATATTAATGACTGAACATAGATAACGAATTTGGTCAATATTGAATTTATATGCTAAACTTAACTTGTGATTACGATAAAAGTGTCCCCAAGTTGACATCTCTTTAACTTTTAGATTTATGATCCCGATAGCTACGATATTTAATAAAGATTCATGATTTTACCGACAGCTTCCTATATTTTAAACCTGTACGGTCAGTGGTAAGATTTCTGATAAAGTCTTAAAGTTTTGTTGCCACAACCGTCGTGTCTTTTCAAACACGCGATTTGGATGCAGCTGTAACAAAATATTGTCTCATCGAACATTATTAATGATACTTTGTTTACTTTATTACGGTGATGACGGCACGCAACGCTAATGAATGTAAATATTTAAATGATTATAAAGTCAGTGATGGTTATGTTATTTTCATAATGTAAGATCCCAGCTGGGTGTAAAATCAAACAACCTACCCATCCCTTATTTTTCTCCTTCCCAGAACTTCCTCTATTTCCTTTCTTTATAAAGACCCTCCACACAGCATCCCCAAATATGACACAACAGGCCCTGAGGAAAAATATTCCTCCTGTGAGGAATTATTGTTAAAAAAATCGAGCCCTGGTCCATAAATCAACGTATGTTTTTAATGTTAGTTTTCCATATCAACAGATTTTTGATTAATCAGTCGAATCGAAAAGAAAGTTAAGTTTTTTAAAGTGGAGATGTTTATTCACAATTAAATTAACAATATTAATGTTCTGACGAAAACAAATTGAAGTTATATAATTATTTTAAAAATAGTACCTACCTAAATATAATAGGTAGCTTAATATTTTATTGTATTGATTAAATTGTATGGAAATAAATCCCTTTTGAATGTGCCTACATAATGCGATAAATTATATCACGGACGTTTAAACCCCCCTAAGTAGCTGCCTAATTCTATTCCACAGCGACTATTGATAATTTAGGAACATTCATAACTATAATCCGGAAGGCCGGAACATACTTGGTATCATACCATAGCAAATACCCAGAATTACCGAAAATTAGTTCTCTGATCGTATTAATTATGAGAAAACCGGGTTTATTTCCATATAAACGTATTACCCAATTTCCTCTCTGGATTTTGACACAGTGCAAATGTTTAAACAAAAAATACACATAGATATCGACCCCTAGCTCTTCCAGACCGGACGTTTTGGTTTTTTTCGGTAAGATACTTCATATGGGAGTCAGGACTCTTCAAAAATCGTTAAAATTTCGTTGATTGAACGCCATCAGTGTACAAACTAGACAACATATTTAAAAAAAAGCTAAAAATACAGAAATAGAAAATTATCTTCTAATGTATTTAAAAAAAATAAATTAAAATCGGTCCAGTTTTAGAGGAGCAAAAAGGGGATTAGAAAACTTCGACTTTGACGATTTTATCTAGGTATTATCGGTCTGAGGTCGTCTCTTTCGCTCAGCATTCGTAAAGCGACAATTAAAGCAACAGTTTTGTAAAATACTTATTATTCAAATTTCTCGGTGACCTCGATTCTTCTTAAGCTTTTAATATATTTTACATAAGTAAAAATGTACTTATATTTGTACCGCAACTACACCTAACATTTTAAACACCTACAAATAGCTAAAAATATCTTTTGAAGCGGAAAAATCTCTTGAAACGTGCGCTCTGACCTCATGAAATATACTGCCATATTTGCGTCAAAAATGCCTAAACCACAAAAATAAATAAAGACACTGCACACAGCATACCTATAGATGAAAATGACATTGCCTTGAGGGAAATAGTTTTCCGGTGGGCCTGCTAAGAGTTTTCAGCTCGTTACGTCACTTTAATCATCAGCTATAGAGCATTGAAATATCAACTGTTTATAGACAGAAGGAGTGTTTGATTTCTCAGCACAAGTCCGGTAATAAAACAAGTTAGATATACAAAGTGATCTGTTATTAATTAAATAATAAATAATGCCACAAAGTTATTTTGCAAAGTTTGAAGAAGTAATTACTAACTTATTTTAAAAAAAAAATTTAAAAAAAAACAATACTTTGCCAATACAAACTTATTTAAATATGGTTATATTTTAAAAAAATACAATATCTTGAGTTCTTTGAGCGTAGCCTCGTTGAATAATGTGCTCTTACTCCATCTTATATCTTTCTCACAATTATTCTTCCTTTTATACTCCTACTGACTTTGAAGAATCGTTATGTGCCTACATAAAATTGAAATACCACTTCAAATTTGATTAAAAAACGCTGTCAAAAAAGTTTTTTTAACTTAAATCCTAGTTTGTGAACAAACGGATACGTCAGGAACATTCAAGCCCTTAGAATTTTACGCATAATAAGTAGATTATTTCTAAATCATCTCAAATCTCCACACTGCCATTATAATCTGTTCTTGAACCACGTGTAAACGATATTATAAGGAATTATCTTGCGCATAAAAGTTACCAAGTGGATCTGTGAAATAATGCGAAAAGTTCGTGCCTCCAGCCCGGGCGGCCTGCCGTGAAATTTAATATCAATTCGAAGAAGTGAAAATATTCACTGACATGGAAGTAATCATGCTACAAGAACAGGATATTCTATAAACTGAAACTTTATTTGACGTGAAAAGAGTGTTTGTTTATTATTGTGCAAACATTGTCGTATTTTTTAAACTTATAATATCACGTACGAACTGGCTATTTGAAGATATATCAATCTCATAAAATCAAAATATTTTTTCCGATTTTGCTTCCATAATGTACCTGTTAAAGCGAGTGGTCCTGCTATCGAGATGTCCCTTATGATTGTGAGTTTTCTGCTCTTTACTTGGTTCGTTTATTTATGTACTAGCTGAAGTCCTCAGCGTTGCCCAGAATTTGCACGGAGTTTTATTTTAAATTAGACGTTGATAGTAAATTTCTTTTTATTTTTAACGTTGATTATGCAAAATTTCATAAAAAACACTTTTTCTTCCCTAATATTCGAGACATTTTCCCATAAAGCCATAAAACCCTCAGTTATGGGCTATTTAAAAAAATCATCACTTCTATTGACTTTTCAAAGTGGTGTTGAAATGTAACGTCGAGTTGTCATGGAACCCTTCAGAACTGGTTACACAGGTAATTTAAAGCATACGATTAAATTACGTAGCATTTTATGGGTTCCATGACAACTCATCAAAGTGATATTTCAACACCCCTTTAGGGCCTATGTCTTTATCTTTGTCTTATGTCTTTGAAGATGCTGTGTGGATGGTCTTTTTGAGGAGAGGAAGGAGTGAGAATGGGTATTGAAGATGCAGGAAAACTTTTTACAGCCTAGCTGTTAAACTCAAGAACAAGTCGTAGAAGCGACCCGTTCTCGTGTGAAAAATGTCAACCGTGTACATATTTTGATCGCCGTTTGGCGTGCTTCCCGACTACACACCAGTGTCAAAGAGATAAATTATGTTAGTTCCTCGGAGCATCCTCCCACCTTCCCAAATTACCCACCCGACGCCTGTGCTCTAAAGATTGCAATCCGCTTGTTAAAATAGGGGAATCTATCAAACGGACCGCCCGTTTCTGCACACAGACAGGGTTTTTTTCAGATATTTGCCATCAGGTATTAGAGGTGGCTGCCAAAATCAACAGTGGGCCGCACTTGCGATTTGTATACGATCAGCAGTTGACAATTATGAAAGTATCTGCGGGCCCTGTACAGTACGCCCTGCTTCTGAAGGGTTAACTTGACTCTGGCTTTGATGTAGCCCATAACCTAACCTAAGGTAATCTATTTAACCTAGTTTTCAAATAAGTGATGAAGAGCCAATATTTTGAGTTGACCGGTCACCCCATACTATGATACCATATGTTGTAATTAAATATTTCAATAAACGCCGATTTATCAGCACTGAAACTCTAACTAAAATAACTGGTGAAAATGTCATGGAACCAACTATTGGGTAACTTCCGAATCGTTATCATCAATCAGTCATCCGGATTTGGGTAAATGGAACGACAAGGTACCGTAATTTGGAGGTAGGTATTTATATGATAATATATCAGAGGAGACCTATAATTTATTTTGGGATGCGTGTTTGCCTGTACCTGCCTATATAATAAGGTTGTATAGTTATTTAAAATCAGAAAAAATGAAATGGTTCATCTCATAAAAAGTCAACTGTATAATATAATTAGAATTTTTCTTAGATACGTGTATTGTGGTCGAGGCGCTATTCTCTCGATAAGGTCATGGGCTCATATCCCGTAGTGTGCAAGTAAATTTTATTTGATTGATTTGTGTTTTCACAATTTAATTAATAATCAATATATTTTATAAAAGAAAGTCCAAAAAAACGTGCGTCCAGCAAAAACTTAGAAACGAGTCCCGGTACGATCAAGGGAATTATATGGTGTGGTAGACCTCTATCGCCCCTCCAGGATGACGGTTCTCGTTTTTACCTAAAAGGCGTGCTTGTGAAGATATAAGGGCTGGAAATTTCACCGTCTTCAAATTTCTAGAACAGTCTTCCCGAAAGTTCTAGATGGTTCGATAGAACTCTAGAAAGTTCTGGAAGGAGTGGCGGAGAATGTTCGGGAATAGGAAATCGGGAAGATTATTGTAGAACCTTCCAGAACACTCTAGAATGTTGTCCTGGGCAAAGCCGGGTAACCCAGTTAGTTAAAAATAATTTAAAGTATATTTGCGACACGTTCCAGTGGAAGGTATTCTCAGTATCACCCTGGTGTAAGACCACCATTCAGAATTAAAACATTGCTTTAAATGGCTTTAGCCATGTTTGGTGACTTCCACACCTTCCTCTGCCCCATCCCCTTCCCCTCACAACTTACCTTCATTCTCACAACATACCCCAACTGGGGATGCTTTAGTCTTACTGGCTCCAGATGGTTGGGAGAAGTTGAGACTCTTGTGTGGTTTTCACATTAAAAAGATAAATGTTTTGAAAACCTTTTGCAGATAACCAATTATTTGAGCTTAGAAAAAAAATAGTTACATCATGCTTAAAAATTCTCCCGTCTTTTCATGACATAAAAACCCATGTTCTTATGTATAAATCTTTTCTGCACTTAAATATTAAACTCCAACCTTTTAGTAAAAACGAAAGTGTAAAAGCAAATATGACGAAGAAAATGATGATAATGTTGGTAGTTCTTATTCGAAGTATGATGTAGTTAAATATTATCGAAGGGGATAGGGCCCCATTGGTTCAGTGGTTAGTAAAGGCAAGGTAAGATCGTGTGTTCAATTCCTAGATGCGACTGTAGCTTTTTCTGATTTTTCTGTTTCAAATTTTCTTTTGTGAGTCGCTGATACTGTTTTCAATGATTTATTCTTCCAGTGACTGAGTTGGCAAGTCTTTCATTACGACAAAAGCAATATTTTCCGCTTTCTGTGGTGGTAGTAGGAGATTTTTAAATATAGTCGGGTTAGTCGTAAACTAGGAATGTTTGACTTTCTTTTTAATTAAAAAAATACATATTTTACTATTTGAGATTTTATTCATTAAGTTATTCCAAAAATAAAAATATATGCATCGTATGTAAGCTATTACCGTACTATATTTAGTTTGGGTTTGTATTATTTATAAGACATGCCCTGATATTCCCACACGAACTTCAAAAACGAAAATTTCATATTATCAAAAGCAAATCTTAAGTCTCGTTTATTTTGAAAGAAATCTGCGAGAACGTTAAAAATTTAAACAAAAATACAAAAAAATACCCAAAATTAGGAGAGTCGCATTTGCATCCTTATTAACTTTTTATAATTGCGTTAAAACCCTGAAAAAAAATCTTTTATGAAATATTCGCTCCTTTGAAAAATGAAACTAATTTGAAGAAAAATATTATTAAGGTATGAGCACTTACCCAACACCCTGCAGGAAACGTGTGAAATAGCGCCAACAGTTACAGTGTTTCTCCCACCACGTACGCCCATGCATCACGTAGTCCCAGAATGAAAATTGCAACGCCACGCCACTGGAGTCAGGGAAGTAGATCGTGACCATATTTTAAAGTTTCTTCAGAGAATAAAATATTTATAATAGATATACTCGTGCGCATTATTTTCACGTACATGTTCATGAAAATGAGGTTATGGTAATCTTCCTGGAAGCTATGGGCTGAGGGAGGGGGGGGGGGGGGGGGGGGGGGAAGAGGGGTGGCATTTTAACCATGAAATATAAAATATGTCTCGGGTTCAGAAAGAAAAAACAGCGCGCTTTTTGAAATAAAATATTTGAAAGCATAATACATTAACGGCCTTAATAATAAAAGTGGTGTAAATATTACAAAAACTGATAAACAACCGTGCATGTGAAAACCTTACTAATAAACTAAAATTGCCTAAAATGATATTTAACAGCCATAAAAAATTAAACTTCTTGTTTATACAGAAGAGGGTAGTTAATTCGTTGCATAAACTTGAAATTGTCATTGAATTTCGGGGTTTTTCCAAGGCATTCTAAATTTAATAAATATTTCTTCTTTTTGAACCTTTCGTAAAAACAAATACCATTTTTAAATAAGCCTTTTGATTTTTATTTTTGTAATATTTTTTAACACTGGATTACATTAATTACAAACACGAAAAAAAAATTCTCCTCACGCTGAAAAATTATGAAGAATACGAAATTGTGAAAACATGTTCCTTTTATTTATGGAATCTGTTTAAACAACTTTCCATCTCGTTTAAAAAAATAGTACTCATACTAATTCCGAAATTGTATAAAAGACATGATATTTTAGATTAATTTAATCGACCACCACAACAAGGGCATCAAATTATGAAATCATCAAAGTAACGAATAAAGAAAAATTTAAATAAAGCGTCAGCGCAATATAAACATTGATTTCGTGAGGTATTTTAAAAATATCACACATATATCACTATGGAATTCTTATTAAATTCTCTAGGTAACGCTCAATTAAAAAATAATACTTTTTCAATATGGAAATTATGAAAAATGTGCAACTAAAACGAGGAAGTGTTTTGTTAAGTAGTTAGGCTGTCAGTGAATACCGCAAAAGAGTCCCAACAGAAAGCCAGTGAGACTATGGCTTCCCCAATCGGAGTAGAAGGAGACGGATATTTTAAATACATGCAGAAATAATGTTTTGCTTAGAATATTCGTGTTCATTGGATAAATTAAGAACATTATTTATTAGGGGTACTTCTACTCTTAAAAAAATCAAACAACATAACAAAAAGAGCAACATCAACAAGAATTCGAAAACATATGGATGAAATGTTCGACGAAAATATTGCGCTATAATGGTTACGTGATTTAGCTAAGCGGTCGATCAATTTTCTTTGCATTGTTAAGTTAGGGAGGCGGGTATGGCTACCGCCGCCCCAGAAACCATTTATTGGATATCTGCCACAGGTCACCCAAAGTGATTCGCAGGGGGGACCGGGTTCGTGGGGTAAAGTTTATCTAGATCTTGGTGATAAATGCGTTTACTTACCTACTGGGTGGCAGGCCGGATCGTAAGAGATTGGTTAAGGCAGAACTAATCTAGATCTCTTCAGCCGGACACTCTCAACCCGTAGCCTTGCACTGAAATGGGAGGCATGGATTTATATGCCCGTCGCTACTAGGCAAATTGATCCACAGATTCTTACCCACCTCATACCGCTTTTCTTCCCAGATATTCATCTCTTTCATTTCCTAAAAAGACTCTCCACACAACATTCCCAAAGATGACATTGGCCTTGAGAGATTTTTTTCTTCTGTATGGAGCTAGTGTAAAAGAGTCTCTAATGTCGTCAAACCATGTAATTAAAAATATTTTTTCTTTTAATTCCACGTTCACACATAGTAATAAGTTTGGTCGCCTTTTGTCACCATTCCATCTTGCGACATATTCACTTTATCTCAGCTATAATTTTAGCTTCTCAGTTACGTTTGAATTCATTCAAACGTAACCAAAACAAGGAAAAAAAAATCCGTCGGTTAATCTGTACAATTTGCAAATAACAGCTCGAGATATTTTGCTGGTCACAAAAATATCTGCATTAGAGTATATTCATTTTGATGAGTATAAAGCAAGTGTGATAGGGTGTGTTATGAGATATTTCATCAGTAACCTTCCCGTACTGTATAATACACCTTCCTCCCTTATTCTCCTCCATTTACCAACCTCCTTCAACCCCCCCCCCCTATCTTGACAGTTCTCCCATGACTCACTCCCCGCGCGGGGTATCAACATACCCCAAACGTTATGCAAGTTATCTCCTAAGCGCCCCAAGGCTCTGACGTCATACATTATGTCCTGCGTATATTTCACAGACGAACCCTTATAATTTATAAATAATAATAAATTTATCCTAATGTGTATTTTAAATCATGTATGTTTTGTTCTTCCTTGTACGTTCAAAACACAATCAACATAGCTTCCCAGTTTCATCGTCCACACGCTATAATAAACTAGATATTATTATTCTACGCTGTTCTAAGCATTTGATCTATGCTTTCAAGTGCCTGCCGATCTTGTTTATCGCATTAATCCAGCATCTTTAGAACGGGTTTTCGTTTCCCGTCTCGAATTCTCTTGGGAAGTATGTCACCGTTCTCCGGGCGTTGTGTATAAAATCCTTTATCCATTGCCACAATATAATATAAGTTATTATCAATGTTGATATGCTTTAGTCGATCTTCTTGTATTAATAATAATAACAAAGATATTTTTCATTAAAATAAAATAAAATAAAACTTCTAAAGCTCAAAAAGAAAAAGGTTTTGACGAATAGGTTTTGACGAATAGGTAATAGAATGAGGAGAAAAATTCCTTATGTCATCTTTGGGGATACTGTGTGGAGAGTCTTTTTAGGGAAAGGAACGAGATAAAGTTCTAGGTAAGAAACAGGTATGAGAGGTGGGCAGGAATCTGGGGGTCATTTTGTCCAGGAGTGACGGACGTTTGAATCTATCCCTCCCACTATAGTGTAAAGCAATATTCTCAGAGAGTCGAGCAGGAGAAATCAATAGGTATCCCTCAACTAGTCTCTTCCGATCTTCCGATTATGATTTATAGATACTGTTCAAACTAAAGTCGGAAATATTTATTTTTTAGATTGATCCAAAAGGTCAGTTCAGTCCAAAATAAAATTTAAATACTTGTGAAGGTTACCCGACAGTTGATCCCTCGGCAGTTGGCCCCCAAATTATAATTATTATAAAATTGTAATTTTTCATGCATTATAATTATTTACCAATTTCAAATCTAAAATCTCTCGGGGACACTTAGTTATATTTAGTGTAAGTACGTATAACATATTTTCCCTGCACATTACAACAGACTGCAAATTGTAAATTGTAAAACACAATCCTGAGATAATCGCATTTCAATATTTAGCAATTTTGGAAAGGCTATAAGTGGATGAATATCTCCAAAATGTTTTTTTTTTCAAATATTTTATAATTTAGAATGAATCTTACCTTATCAATACACAATATTAGTTGATAGCAATAATAGCAACCTTTATTCAAAGATTTACAAAAAAATGAGCTTGACTTAGTGGGTTTTACCAGTCAATAATGACTTAGTGTGCTTTGCTTGTTAAGATTACTGTTAGATTGTTGACTGTAATGCCGCAAAATGATTATTTTAAAGCTGACTTAGTGGATTTTGCTTGTGTTTTAACGGTCTAAATTGATGTATTATTGACATTTGTGTTTGATTTAATGTATTTTGCTTGACAATAATATCGAATTGATGACTTATGGTGAATTTAAAAACACTTTTAAATTTAAAACGATTATATATACGACTTAATGGTGTATGCCAGTCGAAAGAGGACGATTTTTTACATAAGACCTCATACTTAAGTCATTTCATGAAAAAACGTGACTTAATGGACTTTTCTACTATACCGACATATATAAGTATGCCGGGGGCCAACTGTCGGGAATCAACTGTCATTGAACCTTTCGCAGGTATTATGTTCTCACGAGTAAACAGAAATCGACGCCACATCATCAGTATTCGGAGAACCATTGCATCCCCTAAACCACGAATAAAAACATTTACGTAACAATGGCACCCTTATACATGATTTATTCTGGTGAATAAAGTGCAGTGTTTAAGGGTGGGTGTCGTCAAATCACTTGTTGGAATGAATTTCATCGTGGACAGTAATCAATCAATGTCGTACGCGCTCAATTTGTCAGAAAAATAAAATTGTTGGGGGAGATTATTTTTGATTGATTTTCTCGTATATGATGTTTGAGCCCAATTTTCCCGTCGCGTGTGCTGATTTTTTTAAATTACCACGCAGATTTATTACCTCTTTTTTCAATGAACACAATTTTTTTTAATTATATTTTTTTTTATTCGAAAATAAGAAACGAATTGAATCTCAGAAATGCTCTATTGAAAAACAATCATAAAGAGTTGATACGTTTCTTGAAATCGCTTTATCCGAGTTTTGTGACCAGATATGAATAACCAGGTACTTTCCTATTTTTCCCTTCACAAACTCCTTCCCCTCCCATTACTCACTAGCTCCGGTTATCAGGAAGATTCTTTGCGGTATTCACATAAAAAAAAACTCGAAATGCATTTTGTTTCTTACGATCACAATAAATTTTGAGTATTAGTACCCCGATTATGATTTTAGCACGTTTGCAATTTTTATCATATAATTCATACAACTGATTTATTTCCACCGAGAATATCTTTTCATTAACGTACCGAATAGCTAGATTTGTTAGATTGGGTGGCCTACAGTAGTTATTCGGTAAGTTAAATTAGTTGGTTTCAAGGTGATTATTCCCTTTCTGACGGGAAAAGATTGTGTAGATAATATGCACTTGATATTTCCCAACCTTTCCCTTTCCCATTTCCTTCCCCACTTCCTTCAGCTTCACAACATATCCCATTTGGGGATGCCACAGCCACACTGGCTGCGGACAGTCGTGAGAGCAGTTGTCCGATATTCATATTTAAATTATTCGTACCCGTTAGACAAACTGCTAAAAAACCCGTTAGACAAACTGCTAAAAAGTAGTTTATCGGGAAATGTATAAAAAAAAAAAATATATATATATATATATATTTATTTTTTTTTTTTTTTGTATATTTTATAAGAAAAACTTTGACAAGTTACATTGCCACTATCAAAAAGTAGTATGCTTGTTATTGTCTATAAACGTAAGGAAACGTATATTCACGTGTATGAAAGAGATATCCAAGTACGAGTAGAAGTATGAACGAGACAGTACCTATGGCAATTGGTACCTATGCAATAAAAGCAAACGACTTTTTTGTCTGTATTAATAATGTACCCCTTTAAATTGTAACATAATAGGTAGTACTAATTATAAGCAGCCATTCTACCCGCCGCTGGAACATTTTTGGCCACGTTTTGACCAATTTGCAAATACCGTCAAGCGTTCGCTGGCCAAAATGTGGCCAATCGAAGAGGTAGATATTTTAAAACTTTTATTAGATTTATTACAAAAGTTCCCGCACTTTGTGTACTTCAGAAAGAAAACTTAGCATTTTCACCTTTTAACAAGAATTGTGTCGCATCTATTCTGAATTATTTGACCCGAAATAATTCAAATATTTTTTCATTCAAATTAATTATCGTGTTAATGTTAGAATTAAAACGTATCTATGTACGATTAAAAGTTAACATATTTAGTATTCTCCAAATAGGTACTACGTACGCCGATTTTAAAGTAATTCATACGGAAATATCATGCGTTTATAGGTTTAACGATTTTTAATAATGTTTTTATGAATCATAAAAATATGGAACAAACCATTAAATATAGGTGTGTAGTATAATAGAATCTCAAATGCTATAAACAGTTTATAATATGTCTTCACATTAAAATTCGGTAAAAGGTATGATTTTTGAAATAAAACTTCTTTACGCACGCTTGACTTGGGGTGTAAACTGGCGAATGCGTGATGAGAGCGTTACGAAAAGCGAGGCAAACATAAGTTGAGAGGGAGATATAAGTTAGTGAAGATAGAAAGACAGAGAGAGAGTTACGCTTCGTATATTAACTGTATGAGCAAGAGACAGCAGTTCGCGCGCACATCTTCTCTTTCTCTTCCTATCATATAGATGGAGCAGAAGTTTTACTTCAGTTGTGTGGTCTAAAGCACGCTCGTATTTTTTATGATTGCGGGAAATTTAAAAATCGGATGCTCAGAAATCCAGGACGTATTCCAATTATTAAATCGAACGCTGGAATAATTACTTAACTTAGTATATCTACGAGTAATTATTTAACTCCCTGGGTTAAAAGTATTGACCATCCCCATTATAAGTTGGCAAACACCACATTAAGTATCGTGTTATTAATGAGTTATTTTTCTTTTGTTACAGAAAACTCTCACCTTAACCAGATCTCCAGAATGTCCAGAGGGCTTTAAAGGTATACGAGTAAAATGTGAATTTAAATCAAGTGGTGATAAGGTGGATCAAAAATTAGTGACGTTATCATAAACGAGTGCAAAGTGGTTTTATAATGAGTGAATAAAAAGTGAGAATATTGCTTCAAAATGGGCCAAAGCAAACACCAATGGAACAGTATAGTCACCGTGTACACCATCATCTTTCTTTGTGGTAAGTTATTTATTTGAATTTTTAGTATTTCTTGGGCATTAACTATGTAACAATTTCTAGACATTTTGTTTTGAAGAGTCTCTTCAAAACCTACTAACGGAATATCTACGTGAAAATATGAACTCAAATTTTTAGAACTGCTTGCAATTTTTCACGGGTCTACGCTAGTACTCAATACTAAAAAATATTAATTTGCTTAAGATTTTAGCAAATTAATATTTGTTTACTTATTCAAACACAGAAATCCTGTTTTGCGGCACAATTTTAAATCAAAAATAATAAAATACTTATTTTTAACCACTATTATTGTGTAAAAATCCAATGGTTCTACATTGATAATTTTGTTTATATTTGACAAATTTATACTTTTAGCAATCTGACTTCTTTTATTGTGTTTTTTGCGGTATACACCTAACTTTAAGCCACAAATCTCCATATTGCTTGCTTTAAAACTGTGAAAGACCAAGAATGTAAGTATTACTGCCTGCATTTTTGCACAATTAATTACGTAAAATCCGTTTTTAAATTAAAGACATAATTGCTTGTGTTTTCCGAGTGTTTCCTACTACTACCACCCAATACGCTGTTAGGTTTCAATTGTCATAGTTGTCATTATATATTATATAATATAAATATTTCAACCTACATACTCTTAGAAAAATAAACACAGTCGAATAAAAAAAAACACACATACATAGTCAACTTTTTGTTATACAGCAACGCACGACACTGAAATTTTATTTCTGGCTTTATAAAATGTCTGTGATGTTATTTTACCTACTACAATTACTATAATTTATTTATAAGTATTAGGCCTGCACAAAATATAATTATATAGTTTTGAGATTTATTATCGTGGCTAAAAGCATAATATATTATTTTGTGAAAACATAATTAGACTTTGAAGTTTTTTACTCTAGTGTTAGTTCGTGATTGTTTGACGCTTTTACAGCAAGGACAGAATTATTATTTAAGTTTATTGCTTATAAACTAGAGAGGTAAAATTTAATATTCTTAAATCTAGGTTTTTATCATATCATATTGGGCAATCATTCAATTTATATTTAGCTATATTGGTTCCATATAATATTTTGTTACGAAATGAACTGAGCAAAATATTTATTTGATAATCAATTATGATTAAAATAGGTACTAACTTATATAGGTACTAACATCAGTGGTCATGGATTCGATTCTGTTAGTAAATATTTAAAATTTAATTAACCCGTCTAATCACAGGACACTCAAGTTGTCCCAAAACATCATATGCCGTTATAATAACAAGAGACCCACATTATCCCAGAGCGATCGTGCATTTTTTAAAGTTAGATATCTCTCTTCTTATCGTGCAAACATTTATGATTTCTTTTATGTTAGAAAGCGAAAAAAATAATTCTTCAGGAATATATGAGCTATATTGTTCAGATATTTTACAAAGCCGATCAGAAGTGACGGATTTATTTCGCGTCAATTTGTGACGTAACAACATATTTAATTTACTATATATATACACTATATAAAGAGGTAAGATTTGTTTGTTTGTTTGTTTGCATTGAATAGGCTCCGAAACTACTGAACCGGTTTGAAAAATTCTTTCGCTGTTGGGAAGCTACACTATTCCTGGATAGCATAGGCTATATAATATTTTTAAAAAAATAGGCATCCTTACTAAAACTTCAATAATGTAACCCAAGGTGTAAAAAAATTACCTAAAATATTCTTTACATCGCGTGCGCTGCGAAAACTATTGATTATAGAATAAAATAAAGTACTACTACTTTGTAGAACACATCATTATTAACAAAAAAAGTCGCGAGAGCATATATCTAACTATTATGTTTATGCCACAATAAGTATTCTTTTATTTTAAAAATTTAATTAAAATGTCGCCGCTTGAAAAGGCTCTTTATTTGTAAAGATATCACGAGTTTAAAATTGTTAGCATTAGAAATAAGTTTCGGCTACGGGCCGGGTGGGAGAGGAGTCAAGAAATGAAGTGCCAGGGGGGTTGGCGGGACGGGGGAGCGGGAGAGCGGTGGCGGGGAAGGTGGAAGTGGAACGCTGGAGGGGAACGCACGGGAAAGGACATGCAAGGAGTAACATTTTATTTATTTGAATATGGCATTGCAACGCATGCCGGGAAACAGCTAGTTTTTAAATAAAATTGTATGAATTTGATAAAAAGTGAAGTGACGGTTTTATTAAAAAAAATTTTAATCATGAATCAGTATTAAAATTTCAAGTTTATTCTATTTTAAGTACTTTAAAGGTATGTATTTTTAAGCCAATTTACATTTCCGATATCAAAATTTTAATATTAAGAAACAAGAATATTGATTTCTAATAAATAAATCGAAAAGATTATTTTTTTTATTTAAAATATAAAACAATTTTTATTTTTGCAAAAGGGTTAAGAAATAACCAATAAAAAGGTACATTTAAATGAATGGGAAGAACCGAGAATTTTTGCGTGCAAACCTTGACAAGCAAAAATTTACAAATACTATTTTCCTATTATTCATAGTGTAATTAATTAATATATATAATATAGTGTATATTTTCGGCAAATTCTGGAGTCGTAGATACTCCCATTATCGCTCCGGTAAAAGATAACCATTCAAAATCTACAGCTTGACAAAACATTAACCGTATTTGGAGACAAGTTCTGAAAACTCAGATATTTTGCCAACTTCCTCTGCGTTATATCCTTCCCACCCCGCTTCCTCCAGCCTCACTAAATACCCCAATTTGGAAGCAGTTGATGACTGTGGTGTTTTACTGAATTTTCAATTTTATTTATATTGAATAAACGATTAAAGAAAACATTCTTGCTAAGTGTAAATTTTAACCTAACTCCGAGATCGCTACGTTTTGACTGAAAGCGGCCGTTAGAATACCATTGAAAAATAAGGTCTTACAATTTTCGACTTTTCCTGAAGAGGTTTTGTTTTGTCTCCCATTAAATTTCTCATTAAAACCAAAATAGAAGTTATAAGCGGAAGATCCTAAATAATCCTGTAAGAAGAAGTGTAATTTTAGCAAGAAACCAGAAATTAAGTCTATCTCGGGAAACGAGGACAGTTTTAAAAGGAAAATTTCAATTCGCCGGGATGTATTTTGGTCTAATCACATTGAATTGTGTCGGTAACTTCATTTTGGGGCAAAAGTTTGATACTTGAGATTTATTAATGTGGCAAATAGCGACGATTCTATACAATTTAATTAGATAAAAGTCGGACGAATTTCTTCACAGAAAATATATTTTTGAAACTGTCAGCGTTACAGTTTACATGAGCAGGTCCGATTTTAATGCTGGGTAATATTTGGGCATACTTAATGTGCCTCAGAAATAATATTTTTGACTGTTGACAGTTCGATGTTATCGCCATTTTTCCTGCATGCTGTGTGGAGGTTATTTTTAGAGAAAGGAAGGAGATGAAGTTCTGGGAAGGAGAAAAGGTATGAGGGGTGGTAGGAATCTGGTGTCAATATGTTCACGTGAGACGGACGAATGTATTAATAATTGGTATCTACAAGACGATAGGTCGAGACAGTCCGGCTATGGAGAGGTAAAAAGTCTTCATCAACCAGTCTCTCCCGATCCGGTCCGCTCCAGTAGGTGGTCAAACGCATGTGTCGCCAAGACCTAGACAAAACCTCACCCCATGAACCCGGGCACCCCTGCTAAGTCCGCAAAACTAGTGAGCCGCTTGGTGTGACCTATGGCAGGTGCGTTGGTTATCCAATTAATGGTTACCTCGGTGGCGGTACCCGTACCTGTTCCCAAATTGATAATACCTGCCTCTCAATTTTTTAATTTTTTTTATTAAATAAAACATACAACGAAGTTACACTCCCATGAGTTATCGAAACTCATTAAGGGATCGCCAATTTGTACTTTTGAGAAGTTTAACCCAACTCAACCCTATATGTAGACACAATATATGAATAAAAAATTTATAAAACATTTCACAGAAACAACATACAGACACAACATATGAAGAATCACTTTACAAATATTTCACAGAAACATGTCTTATAAGATTTTATGAATTTTTATAACCACTCATTTGATTTATATACTTTTGGTGTCAAAAAGTTAAAATAAAGTATCCTCCATGATGGTCTAAGAAATGCATAAAAAACAAAATCAGGAAAATACAATAAAAGGTACGGGCTCAAAAATATACAGACCTAATACAAGATGTTTACATACAAATACATGAAATTTTTTTTAAAAAGGTATAAACTGCGCCCATCATATTATTAGATATCTTTAGAAGGATTTTCAATCTAAAGTTTTTAATGAAAATTCAACTTTGTTGTAAAGTGTTCATTTGCCCAATTTTCAATAAAACGTGATGCCATTATAAAAAAGAAAAAAAATTCTAAAATCACATTGTGCAACACCTTCGGAAGGTGAAATAAACGACACACTTAAAAATAGTCTGTCAATAGAGCATCTATTGAGATACGAAAATTTCGGAATTTTATTCACAGTATTATTGACTTATTATAAAATAACTATAGTACTCATTGTTCTCTAATTTTCTAAACTAGACAATATTTTAAATATACCAGTCTGGAGATTTCCACAACTGGATAAAACTGGTAAAAAGCCTGAGAAAATCATGTAGTAAGTAATAAGGCGTATTACATACTATCTTCATCTAGAAGTTAAGCTATCAGGAGCCATGTATAAAATTATGTTCATTTTATACCCGCTGAAACCAGATAAAAAAAACCGTAGAATTGCTTTATAAAAGCTTAGAGTGGTGTTTTCCAGAAGCAGGGATCTTGTTAACCTTTTCCAGTATAATGGCATTAACTCTATGTACTGTAGTCAGGAAATGCGAACATTTATTTGAGCCCCGCTCTTTATGTGTCCCAGAGAGGGCATACAAGTTCGAAACTATCCCTCGCAAATCTTTTAATAGAATTAATTCAACAAGAACATGGACATGCGCACGAACGGATTTCAACGCACACTGTTTTGCTGAAAGAGAAAAAAATGCTTTTCGTTTCACGAGCAACGTTCAACAATTCCAAATAATGTGCTAAAATGCTAGGATGAAGTTACTTAACAAGTATACACGATATTTCAGGATGTACCTGACGGATATAATCACTGATTCATGAACTTATTTGGAGTGTGTCATTGATATCCTCGGATATTAGAAAAAAAGGGGTTCGGAGACGATCAATGCCAATCATCAAAGTGTTTCCTTCATTAAGAATATGCTTGAAAGTGCGATTGATAGAACGTCAATCGACCAGTCAATGCTTTCGCCCAGTTGCTTTTGAAGTAAAACTCCTTTATGAACGCTTGACTTGGGGAGTAAGCTGGTGAATGTGTGACGAGACCGCTACGAAAAGTGTGATCGGGCGAGGTGAACGGAAATTGAGAGGGAGATATAAGTTAGTGAAGATAGAAAGAGAGAGAGTTACGTTTTGTATTTACTGTAGGGGCAAGAGAGAGAGATGCGAGCACACATTTTCTTTATCTCTTTCTCTCATCGCTAGTTACGTTTCGTATATCTAAGACACAGTGCAGGCCTATTATCTGTATCACACTGTAGGAGCTAGAGAGAGCAGTGCGCGCGCACACTTTCTTTTTTTTTCTTTTATAAGTTAGTGAAGTTTTACTTCAGTCGTGTGGTCTAAAGCTTTTTTGATGTTTGCGGAAACAGCACCTCCCCTAAAGTGAGCGAATACAATGACAATCTTTTAATTTAACTTTGCATAACCTTATACAATCGCGATATAATGCAATTATAAATAAAACTAATCTCGTTTCGCGGTGAAACTGAATTTAAAAATGCTCAGTGATAGAATAATTAAACAAACTATTGTCAATCGCACAGAGAAAAGATCATTCCGCTTGACTGTGACGTCCATGGTCTAATGCTTGATTTTCAATCGCCCTAACTTCCTCGGTAAACAATCAACCAGCAATATTATCAATCGCATCAATAAAGCAAATTTACATAACTATTGACAATTGATATTGTTCACCCCGAGGGCATGTTTCCACTAGATATAACCTAACTCAAAACATGATATCGTCCTGGGCTGGGACTCCCGGCAACACCAAACACACACTAGATAAGATGTAAGCTCAGGAAAGCCTCGTTAGAATCTAACAGATATCTAGGTCCTGATACACCCCGTTTCCATACATACAGGCATTTTCACTTAGAAATAAGATTTCATATTTTATTTACTTTATAATTTGTAGACATAAAAAAGTTCAAATTTTTAGCTGAACATAAAAATTCTTTAATTTAATTTTAGAAGAAAATAACAGCTCTATTTGAAAGCTTCTACCAAGGTCAATGTTATGCCGTGATGTCCCGAGGGCTATCTAAAGCGCTTTTGTGTTGCCTAGCGAAAATTTTAAAATTAAAATAACATAGTTTAAGTCTAAATTTTGGAGGTTTCAAAGCGAGTTTTTTTTTTGTTTAAAAAAAAATATTTATTTATTAGCTCATGAAATGTTTTTTATCATTTTTTTAAAATTAGTTACTTAATATTCGTTTTGTTTTAAGTAGATATTTGTATTTTTTGTGTACTTATTAATTAAAAATATTGTTTTTATAAAACATGCATTTAATTACGGGATTCGGAAGGTTCGTTAAATCTTACTCATTCCTGAATAAGCACTAGCACTAAGATATAAAATGATATATGAGATATGCCTACCTACCAAAAATTTTATAAAGTGGTAGGTAAATACAAAAATAATTCTAACAAGTTCTAAAGAACTTTAAAAACGTTGAAGTGCTCCAAATCTCAAAATCATGTGCGCGTTACATCAAAAACACCAAGTTATAAAACCAAAGTCACCCACATCAAATGTAGCTGATTTTCGTTAAACCCAGATATATACATCATAATACATAACTAACTTATTCTACTCACCGGTAGGTAAACTTTCAGAAAAATGAAGTAGATAAGAGTGGGGAGATTACGAAGCACCGCCCAAAAGGTATCTCATTCTATCGCAGGCTAAATTCTTTAGATATATGTGTTTGTCTCTTTTTAACGTCGCTGTTTTTCGTTTTATCGAGTTTCATATCACAACGGTGCTACAGAAGTTTTCACTTAAAGAAATTGTGTGGTTCCCACCTGTAGAAGTGAAACCTTCAGAAAAATAAAGTAGACAAGAGTGGGAAGGCTATGAAGCACCGCACAAAGAGACCGACAGGTCTTCCAAAAAAATAATAAAAATAAAACATAAAAAAGTAAAATAAAAAAAGTTCCTATAACTAATTACTTTTACTTCTTCAAACTTCGCAAATACACTTTGTTGCGTCATGAAAACAAATAACTTTGTTAACTCCACTATATTATGAAAATTATCTAAAGCTTTTAAAAACTACGTTTTCTTCATCAAATATTAATCATATCCTGTTGAAGAAAACATAGTTTTCGAAACATTTAGATAATGTTAATAATATGGTGGTGTTTACAAAGTTATTTGCTTTCATTAAATTAATAATTTTTACTTTGTAGTTTTGAAAAATTTAGGACAAATCATTTACTTAAGTTTTGTTTACCGTGTCACTCAAGGGTTAATAAAAACTGTTTAGATTGGTAGGAATTTAAGAAATCCCCCACAACCATAATTCCATGCTCCAGCGTACTGGAATCTGAGCTAAAATGGTGAGATTCCTTGGTGAATGCATTCTCTGAGATTTATATCGTGTCCTTATTCTTATTTGTGCAGCAAAGCTGGCTGCTCGCCCATACGTTAACAAGGGAGAAACTACACTATACTACAGCTAAACGGACTATACAAACGAAAATAATGTTTTATACACTATACACAGAGTACTTAGGAAATTCGCACAATACATAACTATGTAGAACAAGCGGAAAATGGTGAATCTACATCACATTTGTTTTTGTAGTATAACTTTTTTGATTTGTGTCTTCGTTTTCGAGTAAACTTTCGAACTTTAAACTTTAAACTTTTTCGTCAAATTAGACTAGTGTTAAGCATCAGCATTTTAAGATTTATCGAAGCGTTGATGGCCTGGAGATATAGGGCTCTTCACTCTCAATTTGAAGGATCGTATCCCGGAGTGCGAAAATAAATTTTATTTGTCACAATTAATAAATTTAAAAAAATATATATAGTATATTTGCGGCACGTTCCAGATTAGAAGATATTTAATACTCCAGATTACAAGCTTTGTTTGTTGACTAGATCTGAAAGGCCAGGCACTTTCCATCACCCCACCCCACCATCCTCTTCCACATCTTTTTCCCACCCCACTATCTTCAGCCTCATGCCGCTGTCTTCTGTCTTCAGACGAGAGCAGCTGGGACTCTTGTGGGGTATTCACATAAAAAGACCCGCTTTAAAAAAAAATCTTGCCAAAAGAAATGGAAAAAAGTATAAAAAAAATTAAAACGTTTTATTGGAAAAAATAAGTTTTTTTGGTTCTCTGTTTGTGCTGAGTTTCCGGTCACCGTGTATAAAAGGATTGTAAAAGTCATGGTTCTTTTGCTGATCGAAGAGTATTGTGTGCGTGCCATTGTACCCGAAGTTAGCACATTTTTTTCTTTCTTTTGGTAAAACTGATCAACAATTTCAAAATTACATAGTTTTTTCTTGAGCATAATATAATCAATTTCATTGGCCTCTTTAGGGTTGAGGAGTCGAAAGTAATTGTATTAATTGGCGACATAATATTTTTTTTCAAATCGGTTCAGATTATTCCTCTATCTGTTCAGTATCGTGTGTGTGTGTCTTTGTGGCTAGTGGAAAATATAATTGAATTCACAAACATTATTCCTTTTTTAAAATTTTAAGAGATTTTACCCGATTTTCAAGTTGGTATAACAAAAAGATCAAACACTCCACTCAGTAATACTAACAATCGATAAAATCCACAAAGTGAATCTAATTATTCGTCGTCCCCATGTGGGTTTGATATATTTATATACAAAATAAATGGAGAAATACGAATGGTACCAAAAATACTCTATTCTTGATCAAAATTACGTGGAATTACCACTTTTTGGTAGTTCTTTTTTAAATTTGATATCAAAGGGTTGGAATATTGTTCACTTTCAATAACATATTGTTAGATAGGACAATATTTTCATGATAATCGAACTTAATTGAATAACTAACCTACCATAACTAATCGTCCCATTTGACGACCTCCGTAGTCCAGTGGGTAAGACTCTTGACTCACAATCCGGAGGTCGCGGGTTCGAACCCGGCGTGCGCAAATAAATTTTATTTGATTAATTTGTGTTATTTCACAATTAATACATTTAAAATAATATATAGTATATTTGCGGCACGTTCCAGAGTGGAAGATACTATCAGTATCGCCCTAGTGTAAGACCACCATTTAGAATTGAAACGTTGCTTGAAAATGGCTTTAGCCGTGTTTGGTGACTAGATCTGAATAGCCAGGTACTTCCCAACCTTCCTCTTACCCACTTCCTTCCCCTCCCCACTACCTTCAGCCTCACAACATACCCCGATTGGGGATGCCATAGTCTTACTGGCTCCAGACGGGAGCAGTTGAGATTCTTGTGCGGTATTCACTGTAAAAAAAAAAAAAAAAAAACCATCACGCCGATTCTCTGCAGGCATAGAGGATGGACCGCCAAACAACTATTTCTTGGGATACACCTTTTCTTCATTCACGTTCATACATTCACATCATCGTGCCACTTCTTACTTAGACATCCCCGACTTCTTCTTTACTATAATATATGATAATTAAATATTATGTACCCAAACAATATTATAAATCAGGTTACTTTTTTTGCATTAACTCCACACAGGAGGCCCTGAGGAAAATAATTTCCCTATGCCATCTAGAGATGCTGGGCGGACGGTCTTTTGAGGAGAAGAAGGAATGAACATTGGTCTTGAAGAGACCCATGTTGTAGGAAGGAGGAAACACAGAAGCCGGCAAATCGTTCCACAGCCGAACTGTTGAACATAAGAACGAGGCGAAGAAACAACCCGTTCTCATGTGACAAATGTCAACCGTGTACACATGTTGGGCACGCGTTTGGCGTGTTTCCCGACTATGCACTGGTGCCGAAGTGATAAATGACGCAAGTTCCTCGGAGCATCTTCCATTGTAATCCCGGTAGAATAAGGATAGCATTCCCACCCGACGCCAGTGCTCTAAAGATTGCAATCTTAGAGCACAGGCCCACAACTAGCTAGTTTAGATCTGAATAACCAGGAACTTCCCTGCCTTCCTCTTCCCATCTCCCTATCTTTCCCACGATATACCTTAATTGGGGATGTCATAGTCTCACTGGCTCCAGGCGGTTGGGAGCAGGCTTGGACACTTTGGACATTTAAAAAAAAATACTTCATACAATTATTAACCTCAACACAGGCTTATCCTAGTGAGATGATAAATTGAGATGTAAGCAATAATACCCACTATATTAGTAAACAATAAATTAATAAAGATTCACAACAATTATATTTATTTGTATTTTCATTGTTTCGATTTTCGCACATTTAAAAAACAACTTGCTTATGTATTTATTTTCAAGAGAAAATTGCATTTTTACCCAGCTTAGCTTGGGCTAAAGTAATCAGTCCAGCCATCGTTGAATGGTGTGGAAATGTGAAAACTCTTTTTGTTAGGGTGATGTTCGTAGTTTTCTGTATATTATTTATAGAATATACCTTGTGACAGTTTGTCGTTGTTCCGGTTACTTTTACCGTAGGTATTTAGGAGAAGTTTTCCTTGTGGCCGTGTGAACTTGTTACCCCTTCAAAAACAATTATATTAATACTTCGATAATTTACGTAAGTATTTTTTCTGGGAGATATCACTTGAAGGGCGCAAGAGATATCACTTGACTTCTGGGGCGGCAGTATTAATCTGAATTTGAATATATTTAGTCATTACACACAATTTTTCTATTCGTGGTTCATTTTTTTCGTTTGTTGTTGGAAGTCGGATAACATTCTTATATTCGACCTACAATAATTGCTCGACAAAGGATAGTACCAAGAGTAACAGTTATCAAAATAATAAGAGTATGAAAGAGATTGTTAAAAATACTATAAAGATATATTATTAACGAACCCACCCCCGCGAAACCACCCTCCATCGTTCTCCTCCCTTATCACGGTTTCCTCTCCCCCTCCCGCCTTCCCTGTCGCTAAACTATATGAAATATACTCATTTTTCAAACAATTCACTCGCCACCTATTGTAAAATTTGTATGCAAAGCTAGAGCTGTGTAGAAATCTTCGCGGGTGTTCGCACAACTCATCAAAGTTTAATCACATTCGGATGAATAGTGAAGTAAATTTATTTCATAGAAACCTTCTCAGACATGAATGGTTCAGGAACGCATAAGGGAAAAATAAAGAAACCGTCATTTTTATTTATTATGAAGATTATAAAAATATTCAATTTTATATTGCGTCGTTTAGTGATTGAGTCATCTCAAACATGGTTTTTTGTACATAACCCTAAAAATATGTGTTTATTAATTATTATTTTTAACATGATTATCTATTCGATCTCACAACCATTGGAGAGTTCTGCCTACTTCAGCAAAAGTCTTATCGTTTGGACTTCTGATATCATCCTTCAGTTCAATACCTAACCATCAAGTAAGTTTTACATTTAGGCTTTTCGATATAATTTTATTTAACTGGCATATATTATTTATATTCAGAACACCATAACACGGACATGAGCATAGCATGGTGGTCGAAAAATCCACAAATGATGAAACCATTCAAAAGCAATGAATAAAGAAAAAAATAAATAGAAAAATAAAAATTAACAACGAAAAGCCGTTAACGAAAATTGTGATTTTTATTTTGAACAAAAAATGAATTGCTAGGTCGGTAGTTATCCCCGTATTGCTAGAAGGGTAGTGCAATCCCACACGTGTCGTAAAGCGGGTAACAGTTCGCGACACGTGTGAAGCTATGGGGCCGGAATCACCGAAACGCCCGTTTCATACAAAATCTAGGCGTAATTTACACATGGCACGAGCTTTGCATTAAAAATAATGCTCAAGAGTCCTACGATAAATTATATGGGACTATGGAACTAATTTCGTTAGATAACGTAGGTGTATAATTTTTATACATGAGTGTAAATAAAGTAAACATTAATAAATTGCAAAGCTGTTGTCTAGTCATACTCATAAAGGTGAATTTTTTTGTATTTTGTATCTCCATTTAAACTATTAGCTCTACACTCTACATTACTTTGGGAATCATATCCACCTCTTAAACGTTTTCATTTCTTTCAATCCATTGCTTTTTTAAATAATTTTAAACGCCAGAACAGTTATAATAAATTTATTTCTCAAATCTCAAAACTTTTCTAATAAATTTTTGTGATTAATTTATATATGACGTAAAACAGGAGTATCTCATTATTTCCTAAAACAGATGGTATTTTCAAAGTCGCGGTGGTAAATTGGTTTAATGTGATTTTAATGGAGTAGAAAGTCCATAATTTACCCAAATCACTTAATGAGACGGAATTTTATATACATAAAACATACATTTTCCTTGGTTTTATTTATTCATTTACTTTGGCATACACAGAACATTGTTACGAACTATAAGACAGATAAATATTTTCAATTTGATTGGTTATAGTACCTACCTATGAATGTCTATACAAAAACCAATATAAATTTATTTAAACATATATATTATATATATTTGAGGTCAATAAATTTTGATTAACAGTATGCAAACAAACGATCAAGATCGCTTTGTAATACCATATAATCGGAGAAGGATAGAACGGACTTTTAATGTCGTCCGCGTATAATACAAAATAACTATGTACTTAGAAAGCTTTGTACATGAGTGTCATTTATATTAATATGAAATAAGAGAGGTCCGAGATGCCAGCCCTGAAGCACTCCTGAAACGATTTATGTTAAGTGAGATGCGAAATAATTGATAAAAAAACCCTCGTTTATTCAAATACAGGGTTGCTTTGGGGTCACGCGTTTCAATAAGTAAATAATGTTCTCTTAATAAAACTTAAATATGAAATAATCAAAAAGAAAACTATGCAATAACACAGAAAACTTACACAAACTATTTTGCAATTTGCACAATACAAGACCCCTATTCAACATGATCTCACAGTTCAACGTAAAATTAATGAGTCTTTCTGAAAGCCAATTAGAGCTGCAGTTTTTTTCTGTACTAATTGAACGTAGTAGATAATTATTTTATTACCTACAAAGCAGTTTTCAATTACTGAGAATAGCACAATCGTAAATGAATATTGCAGACATTTTACATCTCTCCTTTCTCATGGTGTGTTACGAAGCCCACTCGGTTTGCGGCTTAGAGTTGTTCGTTAATAATACTCGTAATAATAATATGCGGTTTCTGAATATAATATTATTTACCTCAGTGCTCATCTCATATAATATTACATTATGAGATGATTTATGCGTTGGTAGGGGAGTTTCAGATACTGATATTCAAAGCTGATTAGGAAAACCATAGATAACTACATATTTAATCTACTGCCAGACCGAATAAATTAGGAAATTTGAATAATGGAACAATACATTTTTTGACGACAAACAAAAAGGAAAAAAAATCATTCATTTTTTTATTGTGAACTTCTACGTAACTTTACACTCAAATCACGTTTTGTAAGAAAACTTGTGAAATATTTGCTAATACTCTTCTTTTTTAGTTGCTTCCACTTTTGATAGCTGTGCAAAATCATACACAAAACAATTGCAAAATCATACACAAAACAATTGCAAAATCATACACAGATTTATAGATCAGAATAAATCTGGGTTATCATTTATCATAAAGTGACCGATAAGATGAACAATTGAACAATGAACTTCAATAAGTGTTAATAAATGATTTAAAAAAAATTTAATAACGCACACCGAACTGTAAATATTAAAAGCGATTTTTTAAAAATAAAATGTATTTTGAAACTCTACAAATTAAAAAATAAATACAAGTGTGCATTTTACATGCGGTAGAAGTAAAATCTTCAGAAAACTAAAGTATACAAGGGTGGGGAGGCTACGAAGCACCGCACAAAGAGGAGACCGATGCTAAAGAAGTTTTCACTTCAAAAAGTGCAATTGGCGTGCGGTAGAAGTGAAACCTTCAGAAAACTAAAGTAGACAAGAATGGGAAGGGTACGAAGAACCGCACAAATAGGAGACCGATATGCTACGAAGAAAGCACAAAGAGGAGAACTATTATACTCTCGCTGGCTAAATCATTTAATGTCGCTATTTTTCGTTTCATCGAGTTTAAAATCAAAACAGTGCTTAGTATGTTTTCACTTCTATAAAAAGAAAATTTGATATTTTCATATATTATATAATTAATTTAATATGCAAGAAATAACTAAAATATTATTATAAACCTTATCCCCCTGGCTTAAAATCTCAGTATAAATATTACGCAGCGCGTAGGGTCGGAAAAGTGGATATTATTACTACCATAGAGATTTAAAATGGTCTTCAATCGGACTGAAGGTTAAAACCATCTAGATCACAAATGCCGGATTAGCTATACCAATGCTAAATTGATGCCTAAGAATCTACGATGGATATAAGGACGATACGAGTTCCATTGTGTGTGGCGTTACCTAGCTTCAAAACACAGTCAGCCTTACGGTAGGTTTTAGGTTATTTCTGAACCGTCATTTTTTAAATGACTTTTCCGCGTAAGTTTAATAAAACTTCCATAAAAGTAATACTTAAAAAAAGTAAAAAAAGCTTCCCTCTAAAATATTCTATTAAAACGTCGAAAAAATTTGAATAATTCATAATTTAAAAACACTGCCTTTTATTAAAAGAATTTGAAATAAAACTGTAACTTCACTTTTTGTCTCATTCATATAATTAAAAATTATAAAAAAATATAATAATAAATTCGAAAGAATAAATGAAGAAATTTGACGTCGTGAGTAAAAATAACCTAAAACCTACCGTTAGCAAAACTAAATTATCAGCACAACATTATTTAAAGGACTACAACTGAAAAAATAAAGCCAGTATTAGTAATTATGTTGAATTATAGTAATATAATAGGGAATTGACTTAAAAACATTTAATGAACTGCGAGTGAAATTCCACATGTCACAAAACGAAGTTTTCCCGCGAAGCTATGAAACAAGATGACCGTTGTGCCTGTGCAAATCAAGGGAAATTCTATGCAACCAACACAAAAAAAACCTGATATTGTTATTAGTAAAGGTGTAAAATTGCCGTTCAACGGGCAACCATATACCGTATAATGATATACCGTTTTTTTATTAGTAAGGCTGAGTGTATTCATGATATTTTCTTCTCTTTCTTAGGTGGCAGTACTTGCCTGAAGATTGTCGGCATATCAGTTCCGGAGCTGGCCTACCTGCAGAGGGAAGCCCACATGTCTTGCTCATACGACACGGGACAAGACGCCCTCTTCTCCGTCAAGTGGTACAAGGACGAACAGGAATTTTATAGATACATGCCGTCACATAAGGTAACTAACTAAGCTCTCCTCTAATTTTCAACCTAAATGTAATAATTATTATATAGTTTATATCTTCTTATTATTTATTTTTTGATACGATATGGAAGACTGGCTGAAAAACTGCACAAGTTTCTAAGCCATTAAATTAAGGTCCGGCTACAACCTGTACCTTGTTTTCCAATATATCTGTGCGAATCATCAGTTGACTGAGAGTAGCTCCAGTCATTGGGGCTTTTGCGTATTGTTCGCCTAAAATAAAATTGATTGACCTATAAATATAAAATGACCAATTGACTGAGCGTAGCGTCCTGTATTAGGTCTACATTCTCGGCATTCTTTCATCTGTATGCAAATTTGTTTGTTACGTTCCGGTTCCGGTTTCATAATTGTAGCCGTTTTTATGGTTAAGTGTCTATTATTATTTCTAATGTAAAATCGCTATGTTAATAAATCCAGTCGTTATGTATTTAAGTACCTAATTACAAATATTATGATTTCTTTTGGGGGCGAGGTCTAACATTCACAAAACTTCTAGTAATCTTATAGTAGATATTATAAAGGCGAAAGTTTGTTTGGATGAGTGTTATTTTTTCACGCAATAAACACCGAATAGAATTTAAAAATTCTTATACTAATCGAAAGCTACATTATTTTCGAGTAACAAAGGCTATATATATTGGTAAGCTCTGGTGTTATGAATAAGCTGTAGCGTTTTGCAATTATTTTTCATACGTTTTCTGTGCCTAACAAAATCGAGTTATTGCAAACGTTAAACAAATTGTTACCTTGGAAACAATGTTTTTTTTTTTTTTTTTTTTTTAATTAGGCAATTCACCCTAAAAAGAGTGCTTTGTTAGCGTCATAGTTAATATCTACCTATCTCTAAAAATGTTTATTGTCCGGGTGAAAAGCATAGCGTTGCTATGTAATTATTTGACGTGGGCTGTCATTTTGTTATTTCCTTAGATTACTCTGGATTCAAATATGAATAAAATACTAATTCCTACTTGAGGCAAAATCATCAGAATAAATTAGGGGAGTAGGTACTTAAAATAAATTTCTATAATTAAAATAAATTTCTACAATAGAATTTTTATTTGCGAAATGTCATTCTCAAATTTTGAAATTTTCTATTAAACAATAATTATTTTTTATTAAACAAAAAAGCAAGAATAATAACAATTATGCCAATAATTATGCCAGTAATTTCCCACTAATACCATGCGAGCGAAGCCGCGGGTAAAGGCTAGTATAATTATAATCTGCAAAAAGCCAAACTATTACAAGCTCGAACCGCTTGTCGGTAATTCGAACCTTAAGGGTAGTACCCTCACCTACACGCACCTTCATGTTTGACGGCTTGGCTCGATCGAACGTTTTATCTTGGAACTTCGTTGCGTCCACACGCTCGAGCGGCGCGCTTCTCGTGCAGCTCGAGCTGCTCGGATATCTATGGTCAAATATAAGTGGTTTATTTATGGACAAATGTCAATTCTACTGTTTTCGTATTCTTCTTCACAATAATAGTTATTAAAATATCCATTTTTGTTCTCCAATAACAAGGACAACAAGCCCACCGGCTCACAACGAGCGGCTAACATGCTCCATGCTTTGTCTACAAGTAGAGAGATGCTCGAACGAATTTCTATCGAATATCACCAAGAATTATAGACCTTGAATTTTTTTTACATATCGATATCGAACAAAAAAACGTCGAGCAAAACTATACATACGTTGAGATACATTCGAATGAGTGTAAAACCATTGATGATGAACGGGCTTGGGTACGTAGTATTCATTAACCCTTTATTGGTGTAAGTGGAATCTGACGGAGGCTTACTTTTTTAATTACTAGAATTGTTAATAAAGTTTAGCTTCTTGATATGTAACTTCCCGTCTTCAATTTCCTCCTACCTCACAACATTACCCATTCAGATTATTAGAGTCCCGCTAGCTCCTGTCAATAGGATTTTGGCGTATTGTTCGCCTAAAATAGAATAGATTGACCTATAAATAGATGTAATATTGAATGTATTACGACAACGTCACAAACAGAGGACCGTGACATCAAATGCAGAAATCCTATGCATTACATTGTTTAGTTTTTCAGTAGCAAGGTTTTCTTAACATTGCCCAGTCACCAATTTTGAAGCTTTCCTTCGTCCTGTAGGTTTATAAGAGATACATCTCTTTAGTTTTCTGCTATCTTTTACCTTTGTTCGTACATATCATGCTCAGCAATACCACTAAAAACTATAATAATTTTTCGTTATTGACGGCACTTCAACATTTTGTATAGCTCGTAAACCTATTTTATATTCAGTATCGCAATGCGCTGGGCCTAGCATGATCAATACCTCATATGACCTGCAGCTGACCTCATGCAGTAACTATTCACTTGCTCAAACACTTCCAAACTTCCTCTATTCATTTTGCCTCTGGTTAACGCCACCGGGCACAAAGCATTTCCCAAAAGCCATGGGTGCAATAAACCCTGGGGAATTCTCAAGTAGCGCTTAAACTATACGTTAGGTATATAATATATATAACTAATGTATTGTCTAACGTTAGTAGATAACAGAACACTGGGAATATAACGTGGGAGGTATTTACTTTATAATCTTGAATTATAATATATTTCGAAGCTCTCAAATGTTTATGTATGTGCCGGGGCAATATGGTATAATATAAAAATAAAAATAATTCTTTACAGCTTACAGGGCTGAATAAATCTCTTTTTATTCACATCAAGCGCACACCTTCAGGATATTTCATATTATTTATTAGACTATAAAGCTCTGTCGCTTACAATAAATCGTAAATATAAGAAAAGTCTTTCTCATATTAAAATAAAAATGATATATTGATAAGTAACTATCTAACCATCTTGGCAGCGAGGATACAACTTATTCCAATGTCTTGCAAAATAGTGCAAAATCTTAGCTTTGTTAACATTCGCACATTTATAAACATATATGTATAAATAAAAAAATTTAACAGCTTCACACAGGAGGCCCTGAGGAAAAGAATTTTCCTCGGGACCTAGTCATATTTAGGGATGCTGCATGGAGGGTATTTTTAAAAAGAGGAAAGAAGAGAATTTTTCGGAAGAAAAAGGGTATGGTGTGGGTAAGAATCTGGAGGTCTGAGTGTTCAGGAGTGACGGACTTATGAATCCATTCCTCCCACCGCAGCGTAAGGCGATGGATCGAGAGTGTCCGGCTGGAGAAGTCAGAAGGACTCCTTCATCTGCCGCTAAGACCTAAACAATTCTTACCCCGTGAACCCGGGCACCTCTGCTAAGTCACCAAACGTAGTGAACCACTTCGGATGACCTATGGCAGGGGTGATGATTGTTTTAGTGCATGCAGGTATCAAAAACAGTGTTAAAGGTATAAATAACAATAATAACATACATAGGTATTATGGATGGTACCTAGGTCAATGTGTAAATGTGGAGTATGACGTTATACAATAAAGAGACAAAATAACAGTTTTTGAACTATAGATGGCTTAAAATATAACAAAAAAAAAATAATACGTGGGTTTTTCAAACATAATTTGTAAGTGCTAAATACATACATAAAGTAGTAGATTTTAAAACAAAAACACTACTGATTTGCACAGCACTAAAATTAATATTCGAAACCATTCTACTTAGACCAATTACATTAGCGTCAGAACTTCTGTTTAAAGAATTCAAATTCAAAAAACTTTATACAGAATGATTTAATAATGATTACAGTACCTATTGCATTACAGTTTTATACACCAAAAACCAAAATAGTCGGTATGTTTAATTATTAATACATTGATAAAACAAAAAACATCCCACACTAATTTTTCCTGACTTCATCTTTCCCATCCCACCTCACAACCTTCTAAAATAATTAAAGTTTTTTTATGATAACTATTTAGTTTTTTGTCTAACAAAATATTTTTGGATGCTTTCTTGAATGGCAACTACGACCTGAGAAACATATATGTAATATTGAAATATATCACTCTATCCGTTATCATAATCTGCAGATCATTTCTTTTTGATACATTGATGAATAAAAATAAAAATAATATTTTTCGTAATGTAAATGTTTGAAAAATTGTAGGTAGCGGAAAAAACATGAATATGAAAATAATAACAATGAGCTGCTGCTGACCCTAGTAATCTCTAAGCGATTATTAAATAATGGGGTGGATTAATCTCCAGCTTAAGTAAAAGCACGGAGCAGGTTTCAGGGTGTGTAGAAAGAACGATGGTAATCTTTCCCTTAACCAAACCTAAACCATTATTGCTCGCTGTAATGATCCGGTTGTACGGAAAAATAATAAACAGTATTAATGGTTACACGTTTTTATGGTCAGCTAATGGGACGTGTTGGGTGCTAGTAGAGCGTTAATAACGAATTCGAGCCATTTAACATGACCTATACGTAGGCGCAGGTTCTCGCTAATTACTCAAAAGTTCAAATAAATTGATTGCTTGTTAAATAAAGTTTGTGGTTCAAATACCAAAATTTGGCAATGGACTTCTATGATGTACAAACTTATGCAAATTTAAACTAAATACAAACCTGTCAAGATTAATTTCACGATGATCTTTGAAACGATGTGAGCTGACGACCAACCATTTATTTTTATCTTGTTGGCATCTGTTGTTCTCGTATATTGTTGCGCAAATTATGACGCCCAGTTTTTTCCCGTGATAACATCTAACTACGCAAACCATGAGAATGGAAAACTTCTCAGAATCACCCTAGCATATTTTCATGAATCATTTGGTCTCTCGCAACTAATTCTCTACATAGTCACTACGCAGACATACCTCCGCTATTCATTGATCTTCTTATATGCATCTCTTCTGAGATAATACGGGGACGTCCCCTAGGATGGCAGGCGAAACATTATAGAACAATTTTTTTTGCTGTTTTTAAAAATTGTCTCTGTTGGTTTCTTCTTTCCTTCCTCTCGTCTTACTCCTTTACCTGCCCCATTTCTTTCACCCTCTTAACATTCCCAATTTTTAAAGGAGTTCATGGTTCCATATATCTAGAGAATTATAAGGGGTGCCCCATGAAGATGCAGATATTTCACAGAAATTCGCTGAAAATGCTTTACGAATTTTTTACTCAGAAACATCTACACTCCCACCGGTAATGTATACATACAGAGATCAATAAAAACGATGACGTATGGTTGATTTATTGTACATGATCATTTTTCCGAATTTATAAATTACTCGACCGAATATTCTACGAACTTTACAACCTGATTCCGCATAATTTATGTAGCGTTCTTTATCTACTAAATTTGGTAATGGCAGATGTCAGGTTCAATTTTTTAGTTTTGTCGGCCTGACGAAACGACAATGGTTCATTATTACGAGGGGCTCTCATTGGGACACCCATAGTAAAATATTTAATTATAAATAATCTTTTACGTGGTATACGGGACTTTTCATATTTTCTTCAAGATTTTTCTATTCTTCTTCATCTCCAGGCTCATCTTGCTCGATTTAGAATCAAACAAATGTATTTAACTCAGCAGAACCCTTAAAAAATCTGAAATATCTACTGAACTTTGTAGTGTAAAGTAAAACATTTTGGTATCAGTGGAAAACTCGGCCCCATCGACCAACAATATCTATAGCGATCATCTTTCCCAATAAAATTATCTATTTACAAAGTGTTTATCTAAAACTTTATGTGTGTTGGGAATTATAATGGTTTCATTTCTTTAAAAAAAGTCTTTTGTGACTGGTGCAAAGAATGTGTTTCTTTTGGAATCTTATTATATTTCATCATTGCTCCACCTTTCCAATAAGTTTCCTGGTTTTCTATTGAGAAATACAAATTTATAAAATCTTTTAAACTCCGTCTTGTGTATTGTACTAGAAGTTTTCAATAAAAAATCTTTTAATAGCTACTAAGTATCGTCCTGGTTAAAGACCACCGTTCAGGATAGAAACATTGCTTGAATTTTAATAATAACATATCTACGGACAAATACACTTTTAATACTTCGCCATATCCGTATAACCTCATTCCGACCTCATTTAAACAACCCACAGAGATTAAAACCAAACAAATTTCCTCAAACACAGCAAACTTATTTTGTAGCACCATTTTAATTAAAAATTATTAAAATACTCTAACTTAGTTTTAACCACTTTACTGATTTAAAAACCAACATGTTTCTTAAGCAATGCTTGCTCCATCAGAGTTTACTAAAACTAAAAAAGGTTTCACTCTGGTTAAATACGGAGATGCTTTAGTACGGATCCCGATGACTGCAGCCTAACTGCACTCTTAGCCTAAATGCACTTTTACAGTATCAATTAAACTAATTCGTCAGTATTCATCTCTCCAGCCAATTCAAGATTCCAATCCTATACATGCGTTTGGTGTTATTAAGTTCTGGAAAAACTGGCCTTTGTTTTGATCCGAACCGAAACCTTTTTTTGATCTACCTAATTTTTTTTTCCTGCAGCCAAGGTTCCAGTCCTTCGCCCTCGAGGGAGCGGTGCTCAGTCCGGCTAACGGCGACCCCTCCTGCAGCAGGACCAGTTGCAGCATAGTCCTGGAGCAGCTGACTGCTGCCGCTTCAGGATCCTATACCTGCGAGGTATCTACTGAGGCCCCTACCTTCAGAACCGCGTTGGAAACGAGAAATGTGTCTATCATGTGTGAGTTATTATTTTTTTTTAAAGATTTGAACTAGTGTCTGTAAATATCCTAATCGATTTCTAACTTAACTACACCTAAACTAACAATTTTTTTGAGACCTACTTCCAAATTATGAAAAACAAGGTATTTCTGACTGACCAATAACGGAAACATTTCGAAAGTCATGGTCATTAGTGTTTACGTATTGTATTATCACCAGGATATTTTTTTTACAATAGTTCCACACAGGAGGTGTCATCTTTAGAGATGCTGTGTAGAGAGGGTCGTTTAAAGGAAAGGAAGTACAGGGAGTTCTGGGAAGGATAAGGTATAAAGGGCGGGTAGGAATCTGGGGTCAGTGGGTCCAGGAGTGATGGACGTATTTGTCCTATTTCATTTTTAGGGATGCTGTGTAGGGGATCATTTAAAGGAAAGGAAGGAGAGTAAGTTCTGGGAACGTTGAGGTATGAAAGTTGGGTAGGAATATGAGGGTCTCTGGGTCCTGGAGTGACGGACGTATCAATTAATCCATCCCACTGCGGTGCAAGGCGATGGGTCGAGAGTCCGGCTGGAAAGGTCACAAGGTCTCCCTCAACCATTCTCTCCCGATCCGGCTGCCTTGCAGCTGGTCGGCAGACACATCTGCCGCCAAGAACCGGACAATCCCCAATCACCCCATGAACCCGGACAAGTCACCAAAACCTGCTAAGTCACCAAACGTAGCGAATGACTTGGGGTGAACTATGGCAGAGGTGTTGGTTATCCAATAAATGGTTCCCGGGGCGGCGATACCCATACCCGCCTCCAAAATTTGTTTATAAGATTATAATACACAGAAATGTGCGTTGAACCAGAATTGTGTGACTTTTTGACTTTTTTCCAGTCAAACTTACTTTTGACACTTCCTTTCAAATTTTATATTAACATGCAGAAATATTCAAGAATGTTATTAACAATAATAATTTGTCTACGGTCCACCCTCTCCATAAATTGCTTTGTTCCAATTTACAGTACGAGCAATCGAAGTTTTCTCAAGGCAGGAAAAATATCTACTAGTTGTGTAATCGCAGTAATATAATACGTGAAATATCTGAGGAGAAATTCACACTAGAACTTCTGAGACAACCAACCCGAGATATTATTATGCTAGTTTGAAAAGAGTGGGAATATATTCCTTCGAAGAGAGAAACTTTCGCAAACTTTGTGAATTGATGTTGACATTCATATTATAATTATTATCTTGTTGGAATAAAGAAATAGATGATGAGTTAGAATCGTTTTGGTCGGAGATATGAAAGTAACAACTTGTAAGCAATGGAAAAGTTTTTTTCAATTGAGTAAGTTATTATTAACACTTTTATTTTCCCTCGTGTCTCTCCCAAAGGAATTAAAGAAAGATTTTGATGGTTTTCAGATATTCTACGCTCATTTTTCTTCCTCTGTATATAAGTTGATATATCTTGCAATTGCCATGTGACATTTTATTGCTAATTTTTTGTGAATTTTCGTGAGCTGTTTAATGAAAACCAAAAAATGTTGTCTTTGAAATAGTTTAAAAAAAATCAAACGAGTTGTTAGCGCCTACCTCTTTCTTGGAACATTCCTAAGTTATTTTTAAAACTTTTATTTTCCCTCGTGTCTCTCCCAAAGAAATTTATGAAAGATTTTGATAGTTTTTAAATATTCTATGTTAATTTTTTTCATCTGTATACAAGATGATATATCTTTCAATTGCCATGGGATAGTTTTCTTGCTAGCTTTTTGCGAATTTTCGTGAGCTGTTTTATTAGAAAGTTGTTTTATTTGAAAAAGGCTTGGAGAAGATAGGACTTAGTACGTAGATGACATATTTAAATCACTGGACATTGCATGATTTTTTATTTGCTACGCCCATCACTGTTGGTATTACATTTATAAGAATCTTAATGCAAAAGTTAAGTCAATATATATTTTTTGAAAGACTTGAGAATTTAGTACTCTATATAGTACTAGAGAACTGGAGAATTTTTATCAAATGACCTTTACTAGAGCTTACAAATAAGAATTTGCTTATATTTTTACACAATTAGTTATTTAAAATGTCGCGGGTGGTGAAGGCGAAGGTGAAAGGTTTTTTACTTTTAGATACGACATTCTGAAATGGTGAGTTTTAAGTTTATTTCCATTATACATTTTTTAAGCGAATAAATAAAAAAAATAAAAAATAAAGGTTAGAAAAACTTTCATTCTTACTTGTGCTTCTCTGATAAGAGTTTATGGATGTTTGTATTAGCTATTTTAAGTTCATTCTTCCCATGTACAAAAATTGGCACATCTTTCATTAATTGTCATGTATCATTTTTCTTGCTACCTTCCCGAGAATTTTCGTGAGCTATGTAACTAACTACGCTGCGGTATCCATTCCTGGAAATACTTGAACAGATTTAATGCTGTTTCTAAACCGCTGATTTACAAGTATAATATAATCTGGCTTCGAGAGTGCTTTTCTGTTTATGAGATTCTAACAAACACTTTCCGGAGGTCCTTGTCTTTAAAGCGAAGCGTGAATGTGGCTTTTATTTTATGGCGCAAGATTGGCTGGGCTGCCAAACATGAAGCAAATGTGGGGTGGTGTACGTTGATTTTTGGAGGGGATGCTGTGGTACACTTCAAACGACAACTTTCACAAAACTATCAGCCGTGAGAAATTAATATAATGTTGATATTGCACGTAGGTGTCGTAGGTATTTATCTTTCTTGATTAGGTATGATCTTATAACATGAAGAATGAAGAAGAAAGAAGGGGTATTTTAAAGTTTTATTTTAACAATTTATTATTTTTATTTATTTAAGTACCGCGTTAAAGTTCCAAGTGCTCACAACCATCCCAATGAGCTAATGGGACCTTTTTTTAGATTAGCTCCACACAGGAGGTCCTGAGGAAAACAATTTTTCTCGGGGCCTATGTCATCTTAGGGGATGCTGTGTGGAGGGTTTTTTAAAGGAAAGGAATGAGAGGAAGTTATGGGAAGGAACTAGGTAGTGTGTCCAAGGGTGACGGACGCATGAAGCCATTCCTCCAACTACGATGCAAGGCGATAGGTCGAAGGATTCTGGCTAAATAGGTCAATCAGTCTCTATCGATCCGGCCCGCAACGCAGCAGGTGGGCAGACGCACCCGCAGTCAAGACCTGGACAAACTTTACCCCATGAACCCGGGCGCTACCTACTAAGTCACCAAACATAGCGAACAATTTGGGAAGACCTATGGCAGAGTTGTTGGTTATCCAATAAATGGTGGTGGTACTCATACCGCCTCCCAAATGAAAGTACCTGAGTCAATAAGTTAAAATAAATTTCCATTTACCAAAGGAATTCATATAGAAACAAGCTAGAATGAATATTTTTTTAAACTTAAATATTCAGATGCACAATGGAATTTTTCTTTTAACCTCACTTCGGTTAATTTGCTGTGAATTGACCGTCTGGAATTAAAAAAGAATTTAAAAGCGCAGTGGGTTTTGCACATTTACTGAAACCGTACTAACGTAAACGCTGCCATTATACTAACTAGCAGGAAGCTGTTGGTGTTCACCAGAAACTCGTTTCACTTTAAAGTTCCTTTGTTAATTTTGCATTTCTCTTCTGCTGTTTATTGTACTTATCTTTCCTCAGATATTTTCCAGAAATTAAACAAATTGGTCATTGATTTTTTTTTTACTATTCAAACATATTATTACAATCTAGTAAGTAGTTCTGTCAATAGTAGACCTCGCATCAAGAAAAGTATGTTTCTGGTTTTCACTTATTTAATAATAAAAAATAAAAATTCCTATGAATTCTGAAGATTTGTAAATACGTACTTAAATACCTAGCCACCTAATTAAAAACTCATAAATTTTACATTATAATAATAATTTCGATCGTACGAGTATATCTTTATGTAACTCCGGCTCAATGACCTCTGGAACTAGAATTTGCTTTGATTTTCAAAATTGGAACCGATTGTGATGGACGATTGAGACCAGCTGTAAAGTAGGTATTAACATTATGTTAAGTCTTCATTTAGTAAATGTGTATTTTTTTAATATGTACTCTCATTCGAAAGGTACATTAGTGATCGTCTTTTAAGAGGGAATAACCAGACAAAACCGGAAATATGTAATTTTGAAATAATAATTTTAGCCTGTAACACTCATCTGCATTGAAAAAATCTTCCGAGAAAAGATACATGCCGCCAACGGGACTTGAACCCGTGTCCTTCTGATTGCCGGTCAGGTGCTCTACCACTGAGCTATATGTCGGCTTGTCTTTTTTTATTTGAGCGACTATATAAAATAATTCCATAAGTATACAAAATATAATGGTTAGTACGGTAAAGATATTGTATTTCTTAGTCCTCCTCACTAGGGGTTCCTGTGCCGAGGTGGACAAAAATTGTTTAATTACAGTTTATTTGTCCTCTATGTCATTTTTAGTGTCTTCATTAGGGTGTTTTCGTTGGCCTCTTTCAGCCTTATTTTTATTCTTGATTTGTTCTCATTAATTTTTTTTATTACTTTTATGTCTTGGGGAAGAATGTTATGGAGTTTAGATGCAAAACAAGTGTAGTTTCTTTGTCCGAATGTGGTTTTACAAATTGGAATGTTTTTTATGTCATTTTTATTTGATGTAGTGTGATGAATACGCTGTCTATAGCGGATTCAGTAATCACCCGCCAAATAATTCAATATATACTAGTGTTTCATTCAACAATTACTGCTTATTACATTTTTCCACCTGAAAACACAAACTTTATTTTGTGTGAGAGAGGCATTGTTAGTACTAAATCTTTCGCTAGGTGGCGTCCAGACAAATTATGTCTACATTTTGCAAAGGCTGATAATTATTGCTAATTTTAGCCGTATTGACTCTTCCACAAAAAACGTATAAATTGATTTCGAATTGTTCTTTTATCTGGTAAAGTTATGTTTTAAATTATGAGAAAATATGTTTATTTTTAGAACAATAAGGTTATACCGTAGGTCGTTGGTAGATTTGTTAGTATTATACAGCATACATTTCAACGCCCTCGAGTTTGAATAGGATTATAGTTTGACTAAGATAGCCTTTCATTGAATCTATCTGTTAGAATTGTATTAGAGAGCTATTTTTCTAACTCATTTAAAATCATTCCTTTAAGGGGAATAACTAGACAAAACCGGAAATATGTCATATTTAAATCATATTTAAGACGAACCTATTGACTCTTTTCCACAAAAATTATAAATTGATTTCGAAAAGTGTTATTTTATCGGCTATGTTTTAAATTTTGAGAAAATATGTTTATTTTTAGAACAATAAGGTTTTAGATTTGTTAAATTTTCAAACATTTTTTTTATTATAAAACACACACTTCAATTCAAATAATCATGCAGTAAAATAAACCAATAAATTATCTGGGAAAGCTATGTTTCAGAATTTAAATTTTAGTTTAAATGAAATTTTAGTTTAAATGAAAAAAGAAAATCATTAGAAAATACTTCAGTTTGTCTATTTATTTACGGTCTTACAAACTAATATATTTAAGACTTTCCTTAGATTCTTATTTTGCTGAGATATTATTGAAAAATTATAAATACTAAATTATAAATTTTAAATTAAAGCAAAAATATTGAATGAAATAAAATTGATATTAATAATAATAATAATAATTGGACAATTAGTAGAGCGCCGTTTTTGTGAAAAATCACCTCAAGGGCGCTTTACAATTCATTATGAATTCCTAGGTTCTATTTAATTTTATTATTTACAGAAAGATACAAAAACATACTTACCTGCAGGTCACTTCCGAAAAACACACTTTATTAAAAAGTTTATGCTTGGGAAAGATACGACTTTGAACGTGGAGGGCATTATATTTAAAACACTGGACGTTGCATGACTTTACCTTTGCTACCCTCATCACTGTTGGTTTTACATTTATATTTATAAGAAGATTAATGCCAAAGTTGAGTTAATATTTATTTGAAAGACTTTGCTTTATTTTTACAAAATTAGTTATTTACTATGTCGCGAGCCGTGAAGCTGAAGGTGAAAGGTTAAGTTATAATTAAAAAAAACTCGTACGGAAAATAATTTATCTTTCTCATTGGAACCGCCCTGTACGATTGTAAGAATATCTTTCGACGAAATTTGAATTCTCGGCCACTGGCTGGTTAATGGCCTTTAAGAGCCAATGATCCCGAGGCAAATATTGCTTCGAAAATCCTATAATAAATATAATATATATTACCCCGTGATAGTACCTACCTACTGTAAAAATCATGATGGACGTGACAAACTTATCCTTTTTCAAACATTTCTTAATTTGTTCCAAATATGAGATACGTCGTAATTTACGTACTTAGTTCCTCAAAAAGAAAGCTAAGGTTTTATTAGATCCCCTTTTTTTACTCACAGCAGTATGAAAAGTTTACAGCATTTTATTTCATTAAACAACAAACATTTTCCTAGTGTCTCTTGTCATTCATTGTTTGCAAATAAAAGTTATCTCAAGCGTGCCACAATGAGAAATAAGAACAACAACCTTGTGTCATATTCATGTAAAATTATCAATTTACCATGTCATTCACACTTACCTCTATAAGCGCGCCAATCCAAATCACGCCCATAAGTAACCCAGATTGGACCCATCCTGTTATTAGGCGCAACGAAGAATGCAGTGAATGACTGGTGCAATTTGGAGAAGGCGTCAATTGACGATAAAGTGATTATGTCGGACAAGATGCACGTTCTGATAATTTAACAATTGAATTAAATACAAGTCAAAGTATTTTCATAAAAGTATAAAAAACACGCGAAAGTGTTCCCGCTGTCAGGAGTCGTTGGAAGTATGGTATTTCCATTATTTGGGAATAATCAAAGGGACGAATGAAATGGGGAAAGGATGTAGGAGGAATAGCAGAAAAGACTGGAAGTAGGTACCTGATCACTAATAAAAACTAAAGTTATTTTAAGTGTCGATTTTGAGTAGTGTTGCTTCACTGGAACAATACTGAGTATCTATAGCTCTGTAAGGAAGTACAAATAGAATAATAAATAAATAAATAATTATTTTATAATATTAATTAATAGGTTGTAACAAAATTATCTTAGTATATCTAAAATACTAACCTAAACAGAACCATTAGCTAGTCGCGCCTAAATAATTACATTACTAGTCGCGTGGGATCCGACGACGGACACCAGGGTTTACTTTTGAAAAAGAAATAAATAAATTAAGTGAAAATATTTACTTTATTTAGGAACTTTAAAAACAACATCTAAATTAACAAAACAATATGAGGCTTCTAGAAAACAATAAAATATAAACTTCTAAAATAGTTATCAAAATAATCATAAATTATTAGGCACATGATTCCCAATTTTGTTTCACGGTGTTCATTTCACATAAATTTGTTACATTTACCACACTTGGTTTTTGTTTTTCTATCGTTAGTCTTCGTACTATATTTAAAAAAAAATTCGAGTATTACACTAATAGTGTAGCACTCATAAAATTGTACTTCACTACTTGTCGCACGGGGTCCGTTGGACCCCAAGCACCCCCTTACGGGAAGTGTGTTTAACGCCGAGGCTAGCGGAACACTGCGACGGGAAGGGCAGGTGAGCTAGGAAGTTACTATAACGCACAGTCGCGTAAGTTTTGCAGAAATATGTAAAACTAACTCGCTTGGGGTTTAATGGACCCTACGCGACAAATTAAAGGATAACGGGGACTATTCAAATGTAAAAAAAAAAATCAAAAACGAATGGCCATTTGATGACGATGTTCCGTTTGAATTTTTGTGAGACACTTGGCCCGTAAAATATTATATTTATTATGAATATTACAAATAGTTATTATGGAACTGTTTATAACCAAAAAATTCTGCACGTATGACTTGCCTAAATGAAATGGACACGTAAACGAAGTTGTTGACATAAATCGGTTTCTTTTACCGTAGTTTTTCTCGTCGACCCACAGTATAATAAATAAAGTTTCTGTTTGATTCGCAGCCTTCCCCCCAGAGGAGCCGCAGGTGGAGAACCTGAAGTCGTCCTATTCCATCGGGGATCTACTCAACATCACCTGCAGATCTGCGCCCTCCACCATGCCCTCACAGCTTTCCTTCTACCTCAATGGAGATGAGGTTAGTACCGATACGAATGTCCCACGGTTAATCCTCATGCCTCGGGCATATTCTGTAATTTATAATAATTTTAAATAATAGTTAGTTCGGATTGAATCTTGCAATCTACTACACTATATAAAGAGGTAATATTTGTTTGTTTGTTTGTGTGTTTGTTTGCATCGAATAGGCTCCGAAACTACCGAACCGATTTGAAAAATTCTTTCGCTGTTGGAAAGCTACACTATCCCTGGGTGACATAGGCTATATTATATTTAAAAAAAAAATATGCATCCTTACTAAAACTTCATTAATGTAACCCAGGGTGTAAAAAAATTACCTAAAATATTCTTTAAATCGCGTGCGCTGCGAAAACTATTGATGATAGAATAAAATAATGTACTACGACTTTATAGAACACATCATTATTTACAAAAAAAGTCGCGACAGCATATGTCTAACTATTATGGTTATGCCACAATAAGTATTCTTTTATTTTAAAAATTTAATTTAAATGTCGCCTCTTGAAAAGGCTCTTTATTTGTATCTTGGTTTTAATCCTTATCTACTATATCTACTATACACTATATAAAGAGGTAATATTTGTTTGTTTGTTTGTTTGTTTGTGTGTTTGTTTGCATCGAATAGGCTCTGAAACTACTGAACCAATTTGAAAAATTCTTTCGCTGTTGGGAAGCAACACTATCCCTGGGTGACATAGGCTATATTATATTAAAAAAAATATATGAATCCTTACTAAAACTTCATTAATGTAACCCAGGGTGTAAAAAAATTACCTAAAATATTCTTTAAATCGCGTGCGCTGCGAAAACTATTGATGATAGAATAAAATAATGTATTACGACTTTATAGAACTCATCATTATTTATAAAAAAAGTCGCGACAGCATATGTCTAACTATTATGGTTATGCCACAATAAGTATTCTTTTATTTTAAAAATTTAATTTAAATGTCGCCTCTTGAAAAGGCTCTTTATTTGTATCTTGGTTTTAATCCTTATCAAAATAAATTACTTCATATTCAAGACAACTTCAATACCTTTATTTAACTTTTTGAATTTTTCAATTCGGATATTTAATTAGAAAGATATCACGAGTTTAAAATTGTTAGTATTAGAAAAAAGTTTCGGCTACGGGCCGGGCGGGAGAGGAGTCAAGAAATGCAGTGCCAGGGGGGTTGGCGGGACGGGGGAGCGGGAGAGCGGTGGTGGGGAAGGTGGAAGTGGAACGCTGGAGGGGAACGCACGGGAAAGGACATGTAAGGAGTAACATTTTATTTATTTGAATATGGCATATATTATAAAAGAAAGTCCAAAAAAACGTGCAGCTCCCAAAAAATCAGAAACGAGTCCCGGTTCGATCAAGGGAGTTATATGGTGTGGTAGATCTCTACCCCCCTTAGGGAATAAGGGTATCCGTTTTTACCTAAAGGGCCTGCTTTTAAAGATATAAGGGCTAAAAGTTTCGCCCTCTTGAAATTTCTAGAACAGTCTTCCCGAAAGTTCTAGAAGGTTCCATAGAGCTGTAGAAAGTTGTGGAAGGAGTGGCGGAGTATGTCGTGGAATGATCAGGAATAGAGAATCGGGAACGTCATTGTGCAACATTCCAGAACACTATCTTATTGTCCTGAGCGAAGCCGGGTAACCCAGCTAGTCATATATAAAGATAGCAGTCAATAATATGTGCGTTAAGAAAAATGAAGATAGTGTTGGTAGTTCTTAGTCGAAGTATGATACAGTTAAAAGTTACCGAATTGGAAATGGGTTCCATAGCTCAATCGGTAGAGCAGTTGGCCATGAATGCTAAGGTATCTGCGTTCGAGTCCCAGTGGAACCAATATCTTTTTCTGATTTTTCTGTCTTCAGATTTTGATTGAGTTTCGCTAATATTGTCTTCATTTAATTAAAATATTTACTTTTTGCTGTATGTTTTTTTGAAGAATTGTTTAATTTTATTTATTTCTTCTGATTGGTTGATGATAAAGCGTAATCCAGAAGGGAGGTTTTTATAGTATTTTATGGCTTGGAAAATATAATGATTTTGCATTTGAGTTGTTTTTAAATTAGGTGTAATAAATTGGTTTCCATTTCTCATTGGTTTGTGAAATTTTTGATATTCTTTGTTATTTTTTTCTTTACACATTTTTATAATGGAAGCTTGGTTGAATATGTCATCGACATTTAGTACTGGAAACAATTAAAAAAGTGATTCTGTAAAGAAGGTAGATTTTTTAAAAATATTACTTTAATGATGATTCTTTGCGAAACTTTTACTGAATATAATAATTTTTTTTAACTAAATGTCTACGTTTTTTTCTAACTAAAATTACTGATAACGAAAAACATATGCATATTCTATTAGACTAACTCACTCACGTATTATAATTATTATTGTAACCTGACTTTTTTGTAGTTTCATAAAAAAAAAGATTAAAAAATCACGAAGTTAATTAATTGTTTTTTCAATTTGCGGTCGGAAACTTTGGTTTTATATAGGTGCACTTTTTTGTTTTGTTTATTTCTAGATATGAATATAAAGCGTGATTTTTTTGTATTTCTACCACCGTTTAGATCATATTTCTCACTTTGATAGTATCGATTTCTATGAGACCATAATATGAGCTGTTTCCGAAAGCCAACAAATTAACACGAGGGATATAATACTATATAATATTTTTACGCCAGGGGGTTAAAATGATAAGGAAACGCCCAAATGTGATTTTGATGGCCATTCAATCTGATCTATTGTTCATACTTTCATTGTTTTCAGTGTTTTAACAATTATCAATTTTTTTTGTGTCTTTATGCAATAATAACGCACAATCGAAATTTAAAAAAAGACTAGAGTTTAAGCGCGAAGTGTGTTGAACATATTTGGGAACAAAAGTAAACTGCACTGCATTTACTGCAAATTAATCAAAATCTGTAAAATTAATCAGGCACAATCAAGTTTTAAAAATAATTCACCAAAGTTTGGTAATTAAACATAACTTGATTGACGACCGTAATGTACATATTATGAATACGAACCAAATTCATTCTTAGAAAATGAATTTTATAAAATTTATTACGATAAAACTATGCTAACAGATAGAACAATTAGTCATAATAGACCCGATATAGTTTTACATGACAAAATTTAAAAAATAACTTAAATCATTGATGTCGCTATTCCAAATTCCTGTAATATTCAGAAAACTGTTTCTGAAAAAATAAGAAAATATACATATTTAGGAAATGAGATTAAAAGAATTTGGCATTCTCAGAAGAAAAAAATATTACCATTTGTTTTTTCGGCTACTGGCATTATACCTAGCTCTCTCATTCAAAATTTAGGCGTATTAGATTTGTCAAAGAATGCATATATAAAAATGCAAGTCAGTCATTTTAAATGCATGTAGGATTAGGAAAGATTTTTTAAATATTTATGATGAGGGATCAATAGGATTTATCGGTCCAGTTAGGAGATTGACGCATTGTTCTTGCATTGTTTTGTATTTATTATACTTATATAGTGCACTTAAAAAGCGTGGATTGACTAGATAAACATTTGTGGAAAAGTGTGTGAAAGGGTTTAGTTTTTCCTGTGGGGAAGATTTAACCCAGACATAAAATGTAGAGCACAGCACCGTTTAAATTTGTTTTGTATAGTGTGTGTTTTATTTCGTATTCACTCAGCTGACAATTTTTTTTTCGAAGATAAAAGATTCGAAATTTAAAATATCTGAAAAGTTAATCTATATGCTAATTTGTTGGCTATTCTAAAAACATGTACATCGAAGCAAACATATTTATACTCCACTTTCGTAATTCAAAGGAAATTGACACTTCAATCCTACGTAATGTGTCAATTTCCCTACGCATGACACAAAGAAGGACAACTTCTGGGTTATTATATGAGGAATATGTGCATAGTGATTCAACGTTCTGTCCCATTCACATAAATAAAACATTCGTACGATTGTCAATTGGGAAATCTTGTACATTTATACAGTTTTAAGAATTACGTAGGTACATAAATATACGTGAGCAACGATATTTACAAATACGACAAAATATGATATAAGTACAACAAAAATATTCAAAACTCTTTAGGCCCTTAGGGTTAAGAATGGGTAAGAATCAAGGGTAAATTATAAAAATTATGATTATAATTTTTTTTACATTTAGTATTTTCCCTCAGGGCCTATGTCATCTTTGAAGATACTGTATAGAGAGTCTTTTTGAGGAAAGGAAGGAGTGACCATGGGTCTTGAAGAGACCTAGGAGGGAGGAAGCACAGATGCCAGCAAATCGTAGCCGAGCTGTTGAACTCAAGAACGAGTCGTAGAAATGACCCGTTATAAAAACTTCTTGAAAATATCATTGATCTACTTAGAATTTATCTCTTGAGATTGCAATTTTAAAATGTATATTGCGCTTACACATATATCTTGATTTATTTTAACTAGTGATTCCTTACATTATTTGAAGTAAAAAATGTTGATGATATCTTGGTTTCTAGTGATTTTTTTGAATTTTTTTTTTCTTCAAAACCAAACAACAACAAAAAACTTCGTGTCATCACTGGTCAATCTTCTGAGTAACCGTCCAACCCCATAACGAACCCTAACTATCCAATACCTACTTTTTGTGTTTTAAATTGAAAAAAAAGAACATCCAAAATGTCACCGGAGATCAAAATTTCATTTTCATTTTTTGATCCAAATATTGGCAGAAACCACTGATTAAAGTAAGTCAAGGGCGTCCGTTCACATCCTATACATGTATATATTTCTAACTAGCCTTTGCCCACGGCTTCGCTCGCATAGTATTAGTGGGAAATTACTGGCATAATTGTTGGCATAATTTTCATTATTCTTGCTATTTTGTCTAATAGAAAATAATTATTGTTTAATAGAAATTTTCAAAATATGAGAATGACATTTCGCAAATAAAAATTCTATTTTAGAAAATATTTAAATGATAGAAATAGACATTTATTTTAAGTACCTACTCCCTTTATTAGTATTTTTATTCATATTTGAATAGAATACAGAGTAACCTAAAAAAATAAGAAAATGACAGTCCACTTCAAACGCTATGCTTTATAGCAACTTTATGCTTTTTGTTCAGAGAATAAACATTTTTAGAGATATGTAGATATTAACTAAGTACTCTTTTTAATCACAACAAAGCACTCTTTTTAAGCCTTAAATTTAAATTGTTTCCAAGGTAACAATTTGTTTGACGTTTGCGATAACTCAATTTTGTTAGGGACAGAAAACGTATGATACATAATTTCATAACGCCACAGCTCATTCATAACGCCAGAGCTTACCAATATATGAAGCCGTTTTTACTCGCAAATATTTGCAAATATTTACTCGCTTTCGATTAGTGAAAGAATTTTAAAATTCCATTCGATATTTATTGCGTGAAAGAGTAACAAACATCCAACCAACCATCCATACAAACTTTCGCATTTATAATATTAGTAAGATTAATTAATTACAGCATTACCTCAAGGGGAAAAAGGAGAAACTTTCATACAAGTCCCAGCGAGCAATTGTACTTGACGTCAGCATTCTGCAGTATCTTCTGACTTTTTCGTTTGACGTCAGACGAGCTCTCGCTGAGACTTAGTTTAATTCAGTAACTAAAGTAAAATTCATTTCGTAGGTGACTCAAAAAGAGTTCATCACCACCCAGGAAGAGCTGCGAGATGGCGATATGCTGCGTAGCGCCTCCACGCTGAGAATCTACCTGTCCAAGGTGCACTTCAAGGGCCGCGGCGCGGGCACCCTCGCTGTTCGCTGCACGGCCATGCTGGGCAGCATCGCAGACACGGCGCGCTCCTTCGACACGACCGTCAACCTGATCTCGCCCATGCCGCTGCACAATCAGAAGCTGGAGTGGCCTAGCTCTAGGGGTGAGTTCGCAATTCGAACCTGTTCACACACTTTATTTGTCAATTCAAACATGTTCCGCATTATGACTGTAAATTCGAACAATTTAAGACGTTCCATTTGTCATTTTGAACACGTTCATTTATTTGAGTTCAATTCGAACATTAAATGATTCTAATAAATATTCAAACATTTTATTTGTCACTTCGAACATGCTTACACATTTTAGTTATCAATTCGAAAATAAGATGTTCACCGTTTTTATTTCTAAATTCGAATGTTTACGCATTTTAGTCATCAATTTGACATAATTTTCAAACATTTTGTTCATTGTTTCTAACACACTTTTCTTTGTTTTGTTTTTGTATAATTTAATATTACCTACGTTGATTTTATTGCCCCGTACTTTACAATTACAATTAAAAAAATACCCCCGTAATTTACAATTAAAAGTATTTCATTCGAAAGTGTACCGTGTTTCACATCCATACCTACTGTAATCTAGGACTTTAATTAAATTACATTAAAAATTACATAAATTATATAAATTTACGATAACTTTCGTACTTGTGTCCAATTGACATTAATTTGTAAAACATGCTTCCATTCGACAAATGTTTTACGTACAGGAGATTCGATTGACGGATATAAACTTACAAACAAAGAAAAGTGAAAAACTGGGCCAGCACCACATTTTTTAAATAATAAAGTTATCCTTTAAAATATAGGTTAGAGATAAAACACTCTGAAGACGTGAAACATTGAGCATTTTAACTACAGTTTTGCCTGATATTTCCAAAGCAACAGAGAATTACTTTTTAACTGTAATATTTATTTATATATCAGTACCTATTGTGTGAAATTAAATGTTTTTTGAAATAAAGAATTTTGATTTTGATTTTTATTGGAAATAGATGACATTTTAAAACAAAGATTGTGAATTTCAACGATTTAAATGCTTTAATAATTTTTTTTTTAAATACACTCTCTATGACGAGGAACTTCTACACTACGTGCTTCACGTAAAAAAACATTGGTTCCAAACTAACTATGCACATTTAATCATTTTCCTTTACTTATATTTTAATCAAATCTTCTAGCTTAGCATTATTAAATCAACGCAGTCGCGAATAATGTATAATTTTAATAATTTACGAACACTATGCTAAATTTATTCGTGAATCTGAAGTTCTTCATTACCTATATAAGGAGCTGCTTGAATCCAACGTATTTTAATGAAACAATTTCTTTCCAGGTACGGCGGCCTCGTCGTTAAACTTATTCATACCCTTCTCAAGCCTAATCATATTGCTGAAGAAGATGTTTTAACGCAAAAATGGTGTCAGAGGCGGTGATTTATGAATATTTTTCCCTACAATAATCCAAAGACAGTCGGTAAAAGTTATTATTAATAATAATGGCGGGGCTGGAACGATACATTAACGCCGAAGGATTGTTAAAAGTGATAATTTAGGTACAAATTTAAGTGAATATCAAAGATATTATGCTAATTTTAACGACATAAATATTTTGTATTTAATTTATCTGTTTTTAATAAACAGTGGTATAAAATCATCACCTTTAAGAAAATCTTTTATAAAGCATGTTTCATACCCATGATAATAGAAACAGAGGTGATGGACCATGAACCATTATGAATATTGTAAAACCGCACGCACAGTCTCGACAATGTCGTTCAACCATACTACTGCGAATCGCATCCAAGTCGAGCCAAGTTTGTCCTTTTTTTTAACTTCATACAGAAGGCATAACTTTCATTGACACCACCACTTTGGTAGTCCGTGCATTTTGGTCGTAGTTGGGCGATAATCGAAACGCTCCCATGCCCATGTCACTTCTAACTTTGTTTCTAACTACGCACTGAACTCAAAAATTTCATTGGAACCACCGTTTTAGTAGTCCGTGCAGTTTGGTCGTAGTTGGGCGATAGTCGACACGCTCCCATGCCACGTCTACCTTTGTTTCTAGTATCTATGTTTCATATTGATTCATTGGGTTACTCACAAAAAAAAGTTGCATTACAAAATAAAATCGTAAGTTTATTTTTGCGCGAAAGAAAGAAATCTGTAAAAGTTTGTTTTGTACAACGTAATCCTTGCAATAGTTTGTGAAGATTTTTATTGAAGTTTACCTTGTATCTATATAAATGATGGGTGAAATGATACGATGGTTAATTAACATCTACATCATTATACATCCATATAAAATAAAATGTTTTTGAAACACTTTCAACTACTTCATGGACACTTTATGCTAAGAGAGAAAAATGTTAAATAAAATCATTAAAAAAAATTCACAGCAGTATGGAAACATCTATAAATAATATTTTACCTGGTTGTAAATAGCTTTGTTTGCAATCTACTTGAATACAGCATGCATCTTTCAAAGAAAGATTTTAAAAGATTTTTCTGTACAGCTTTGTAAAATTTTGGATTTGAGTTTTGAAATATTGATTTGTTTTATAAAAAGATGATTCAAGTACCATCTTGTTAAATAACTATAGTTTTATTTTGTTTTTTGTATATAAGATTTGATTCAAGTTGTTTATTTCCTCGGGTTAGGATTAACTATAACTACTAAATGTAATTATTTTGTCTTGTAAAATCACGAATAAAAGCAAGCACACCTAAAACGCGAGAAAGTATCTTAAATGTTTTATTCATAATTATTTATCTAAATTATTGTATTTTTATATCAAATTAGTTGTAAGCCCATACAAGATTAAAAATATATTAGGTATATCAAGTTCAATTATTTATCCATTGCATTTTTGTAAAATATAGATAAGTACATTATTATATAAATCTATTTATTATTTTAACCAGTTACCAAATTTCCTTATCATTATAAGTTCAGTCTGCTTGAGGCACTGAAGAGATTAAAAAAATAGAAGTGTGTTGTGGGTATGCCTGAAGTAAGCTCAATTCTTTCGTACTTTCGATGAAATCGATGAAAAATTTTCAGACATCGAAATTATTTTTTGAACGCATATTCAATTTCATTGTTCTTATGTTATTTCTTTCAAATCGTTGTAGATCACACTTCTAGGAATTATCTGTTCGGTGGTTTGAGGTATCTTAACTTAATGATAATTCAAATTAAATTTAGGAAAATTTTCTGTATATACTATATTATAATATTAGATATATTGACATGCATGTAAATACAAACTTATAATAAATAAATCTATAAAAACATATTTGTTATTTGTGTTTCATTCACATCTTTTAAGGTGACGATCAGATCTACTAAGCGATAAGATTAATATTTCAGAACAAATCGATTGACGCGCTTATCTCTAATCCTACAATTTGAAAGTTAACCTAGATGCTTGTCAAAATGTAGAGTTTGGATCTAATTATCTAAATCACTCGCTATACAAAGATACACTTTTCAAATCTGATCTGATGCTGAACAATGCACGGTTATCTGTAACGGTAACTCAAGGGTAAGAGGAAACATTTCCTTCATAGCAATTACTTTAACCTTCACATACTCGTGCGTTGGTCTCTCAGACCGACAAATCAATAATTCTTTGTTTTCTAAAAAATTAACATCACTGGGACTTTGCGGTTTTTAGTAGCTTCTTAATTTGTTGTTGGTGTAAAAAAAAATGGTAAACAATCGTGATGCAGAGGGTGCGTGACACTTTATTATTGTTATCGACGACCAATGCGAGTAACTAGTAGCTAATTAACAATTACTACACAAAAAATCTTATAAGGATTATTTCTTATTTTTAAAATAATTTATTATGATACTTTTATAACTTAGATTTCAGATTTTTTTTTATAATTAATACATGAAAAAATCAATTTTTGTTATTAAAGTTAAAGTGAAAAAAATATATAATTTTTTAAGAGACTGAGTTAAAAGTCTGTTTCTACTAAATAAAGAAAAAATTCTAATATTTTTCTGAATTTTTATTCAATTATACCCCGCTCTTTATAATAAATACATATAATGCTTAAAAAGTATGTTATTAAAATACGGACGAGATGAAATCTCGGTCTGAGACACCGTGTGCGAGTATGTGTGATGTCGTTGGGCGCGAGTAAGTAAAGGTTAAGGGGTTAAATGGGTTTCGAACGTAAGAAAAAACATATTTTGTCTATTTTTTTTAATAATAATATTTTTTATTTAAAATTTGAAGCATATAAAAGTGCAACTTTTAAACAATTTTCTATAAAAGTTCATCCAAAAATTATGAAAAATTAAATCTGGTTGGTTTCCGGAGACCCCTTAAAAAAGTTTTCTTGCAGTGGACAGGATAACTCATGATAGAGTCAACAGGTTAGTAAATAGGTCGTGCTTTAAAGAAATATTAAAAAAAAATGAATTGAAATTTAACAAAAAATTTAACGAAAATTGTTCAGTTTTGTGTACAACTCTGCCTTTTGAATAACACCAGACCCTCATTTGGATCGCAAAGGATTAATAAAACAATCTACAGACCCGTAAATTTGTTCCAAACTGCAGCCTGTAGGGTGAAGATTGCCCTGATGATAGTCAACCGTCGATAGGAGAGAGCACTGGAAGAGAAGTAAGTAAAGTTAAAGCGTTTTCTAATAAAAAAATAAGTTATAAAAAGTACATATTAGGACCCTACTACACGGCCATTAAAGTATATACATAACATTATACAAATAAACGATTTACTCAAATTTAAATCATCACTAAAAATATTTATTTTAAACAAATGTCAATATAATATAAGTGAATACCTTACGTAAATTAAATACCAATGTTTTTTTAAAATATAATGTAACATTTAATTGTTGGGTTTAATAATACATGTATTGTATTATATTTGGATGTGTTGGGTTATCTGGAAGAAATGGGATGTTCCGATAAGCTATAACTTTTGTACTTGTATTATTGTGCAATAAATGATTTTTGAATTTTAATTTTAAGTACCACATTTGCATTTTGCATCTAATAATATATAATAAAGCGGAAAGAATCAAAATTCTAATTTACTTACTTTTCCGCTAAACTTTCTTGTTAAAATTACCGCAAGTCTTAAAGTTTTCCAATGTAGGTTTTAAAAAGAACATTGGAGAAGTTGAACGAGGCCCTACTACAACAGGGTGAACCAAGAGTGTCAAAGTTTTGTCATATTCGCTTCGCTGTTGTTATTTTTCCATAATAACAGGGGGAAAATCTTGGCACAATGTCATTAAGAACACCTTGGTCTTAGCATAGTTAAATAAAAACAATATTATTAAAAGAAAAGATAACAATGCTATGATAAGCTTTCCTGGCAGAAAAAACAACGACAACTCGTAAAACTGGATGAAGGTCGATCTGTACCTGTTTTTTGTTTGTTTTTTTTACCAAAAAAAGCTACAAATAATTAACTGACCTCACTAGTAGTAAAAACTACCACGATTCACCGCAAACAACCTTCAATCATGTCAGAAACAACTACAATGATAAAAAATGCATAAACTATTGAAACAATGAAAATTGGTCAAAAAAAATTGGTAAGAAAATGTATTAAAAAAGTGGAAAATGATAAGTAGACTATGTCTAACAAACAGTGGCGGCTCGAACACTTCTTTAGTGGTGGGTATCGACATTTTTTACGTACTGTACCGTAATCTCACCACCCGTAGAACATAATATAAAATTTCTCAAAAAAATTTTTTGATGGTCTAATCATGCTAGTCGGATATATTTAACACAAAATAATATAAAATGTCTATAGATTTATGCTAATTTACAATATATTATAATAAAAATTAAGCTTTATCTTTAAACTAATTTGAACGCGAGCGATTCCCGCCCGTAACTTCGCAAACAAATGGTTCTGTGGGGATTTAAAGGATTGTCCCCGCTGTATTTGAATTCACATACTACTGCGCATGCGCAGTTGCATACGATCGCGAAACAACGCTAGAAAAGTATAGGGATAGTTCGGATCGTCCCCCAAGTGCGCATTAGATTCTGCGCACTGAGAAACAGACCCGCTGTTTTTTGCGCCGTACATTGTTCGCTGTATACGCGTAGGGTCTTATTAAAATCATCCGGAATAATTGTTGGTATTTTATTTCTGCAAAGGTTAATTACTTTTATGTTTAAATAATTCATTCATTTTGGTGAAGACAAAGCATCGACTGTTATTTTCTTTAGTAGGTTTTGAGTGTAACTGGTGGGGACTGTCCCCATTGTCCCCCTATGAAGAACCGCCACTGCTAACAAATATCAAAAACAACGGCCATGATAAAATATAAATATAATTGATTTGCATATCAGAAACAACCACAGTAATAAAATGCAATATTTATACACCAAAATAACGTCGGAAACAAGTGTTTAAATTTTTTTAAATAATAACGTAATTTAACTTTAAAAAAAATTAATAACATAAGACGGCTCGAATATAGAACGAGCTATTAGCATCTGTCTTTCCTCATATAATTCAGGCATCTCAAAGGCCCTCTCTCCCTACAGCCCTTACCTTAGCCCACCCCAAACGCCGCCCAACTGGGTGGCGATATAGTACCCGAGCCTTTACACCGTACATACAGGGGCGTTCCTTTGAGGTTTAACATTAAGAAAAAAAACGTGTACAAAAGGTCAGAAACGCTACTATTTAACGTTGATAATAAACTAATATCAGAAACAACTGCTATTGTAAACAAAACACTGGTTTGCTTCAATATGAATACCCTAATTTATTTATTTGCAAAAACAGCATAAAACCAATACATTGCAAGAGCGGTAAGAAAAGCTACATAATAAATACATTTACAGTTAAAGTAATACATTTCGTTAAAACATAAGTGCTATTTCACGCTTAAAATCGTTGTAGGAAATGTGGAATATATCCACATTTCCTGCGAGGCAGTTAATTAACCTAGTGAGTCGTCCCAGGGGCATCACTATTGGTAAGTTAGTTCTGCACCTAGGAAGAATCAAAAGTCTGTGTTGGCGGCCTCGCGTGAAATTATCCGGGACATAGAATCCTATTTCAGTTAGAATATCTGGTACCGATACAAAACCATTTAGAAGCTTATAAGCCATCAGCAGTAATGCGACATCTCTTCTGGAACTAAGGCAGCAGATACCCAGCATTCCCGAGATAAATGATGTTGGAAACAGCCATGGGTAAAAACCAAACTCTCTCATACAGAGGTATCGTAAAAATTTCTTTTGTATTTTCTCGACCATTAGTACATACACGATGTCGTCTGGCCCCCATATCTGAGATCCACTCTCGAGAATGCTACGCACCAAGCTAAAGTAAAGCAGCCTTATAACTGTGAGGTTGGTCAATTCCTTTGAATTGTGTATGACAAAACCCAACATCTTTGTAGCTGATTTACAGATATTTTCAATGTGAGCATGAAATGTTAAGCGAGCGTCATACACAATTCCTAAGTCCTTGCAAGTCACCATGTGTTTCAATGACGTGTCTTTCATTTTATAATTAAAATATATGGTCTTTTGTGACCTCGTAAAGCACATAACTGAACATTTTTGGAAGTTGAAATCGAGTTTATTATCGATACTCCAGTCAATAATTGCATTTATATCTTGCTGGAGTTTTCTACAGTCTTCTAAAGATCTTATTCTCAAGAAGAGTATAATGTCATCTGCAAAAAGTAAACAACGGACGAATTTGATTTTTTCCCGAATATTGTTGATAAAAATTAAAAACAATAAGGGTCGTAAATTGGATCCCTGTGGCACACCAGAGTTTGTAGCATACGTGTTAGAGTTAAACTCACCATAGGACACGAATTGTTTCCTTTCGTTCAAATAATTAAGAATGAGTTTCAGTAAGTTTTCGGAAAAACCAATTTCTTCGAGCCTCCTTAGGAGCACTAAGTGATCCACCCTATCGAAAGCCTTCGCAAAGTCGTGGTATGATGTGTCAACCTGCTCATTGTTATCGAGTGCTCTCGCCATGTAATCTGTGAAAACCATTAAATTTGTAGTAGTTGATCGGCTACGTCTAAATCCATGTTGTTGATCGATCAAGAATGGTTCAACTTTGGCATAAACATATTTATGGATAATTATTTCTGTAGGTATTCGGATACTACGCCGGAGAGGATGGACAGCAAACTCAGCCGAAGGTTTAAATATATTTAATGGTGAAACAAATTAAATACGTGTAAAATGCAAAGTCAATAAGATTCAGTACAGCGTGTTCGCGAGGGAGCGAGTCGGTCGTGTCGGAGCGAGACGGTCGTGTCGGAGCGAGTCGGTCGTGTCGGAGCGAGTGAGTGAGTGAGTAATCTTCCTCCGTTTATATAGGTGATGATCCCTTTGTTCTCGTTTCCATGGTGGGGGTAAAGCGTCTGGACCTCGAACCCGCAGGATCGCTGACGGTGTCATTTTATTTATTATTTTAGCACGAGTACAGTATTTCGTCTACCCGGTCATCATTGAATGAATATTTTGCAATGCCTTTGCCTGATCAGCGGTTTTCGTCTCGGGTGTCATTGATCGATATTTAAATTCGTGTTTCGTAATGCATTGCTGTCTGATTGTTGATTCAGCTTTCTTCGCATTCCCGCTCGTGTTGATTTTATGGTTTTGAGGTCGGCATCCTGCAAAGGTATTTAGCTGCGGTGGCAAGCTGCTTCAGGGTCCGCCCCCAGTGAGGTGGAGCCTCACGATTCGTTAGGGTTGCGTCGGTCCGCCGCTGACCCTCAGTTCCTCCAATGCTTGACTTCTGTAATGCTTCCGACATCTCCTCCAAGTGTAGTATATGCCCGCCAGTAGCACTGCTACTGACAGTATGATGAGAGTCGTCCATTGCAATCGGTTTGTTTCCACATGGATGTCTCCTGTCTGGGCGATGATGACTTCTTCTTTGCTTGATGCTTGTCCCATTATGAAGGTGTGCTGGTTGTCGACTGAAGTAATTTTTGATTTGTAGCTCCTTTTATAATACGATTGTTTCGAAATAATTTTATTAAAATTTTGCTGACGGAATCATCTTGTATGTGCCCTCCTTTTGAGGTTTTGTTTAAAACAGCTGTGTGCGTCATTTCGTTATCGCACGATTGTTTACGTTGCCGGTGTCGTAATGCTTGGTGAATGAACTTGCCATTGTGTCGTCGGTCAGCTGTTTTTATTATTATGTTTTGTTTCGGGTTTCGCTTACGCAATCGTATATTCATAACAATATTTCTGCATTGTATTTGATTTTAAACTTTGTTATTCTTTCCACGATAATATATTATGCTTGATATTTTTCGGGAAATCTGACGCTCCTTCCACTCCTTGTTATCCTTGAACTTGATTCTTGGTCCGTTATCTTTACCGCTGTGTTCTTATCTGGTACTGACACGGCTGATGGCGTTGTTGAAGGGATTATAGTTGATTTTCCTTCCTCGATAATGTATGCTGGTTTGATTCGGTCTATGGTAACTGTTTTTTCTTTCCCTTTTATGAGAATGACGTATGTTCTCCCATTGCGCTTTATAACCTCGTATGGACCGCTATACGATTGTTGTAGTGGTCCACGAATAGTGTCGTCTCGTAACAGAACGTGGGTGGTCGAATGAAGATCTTTGAATATGAAGGTTCGTCTACTGTTATGACGTGTTCCTTCTACTGGTCGGAGATTTTGCATTTGTTGACTTAGGATTTTCACAAAACCAGTTAAGTCTTCCTTATCGGAAGATCTCGCGTTCAAGAATTCTCCTGGAAGGCGAAGCGGCTCTCCATATACAAGGTCTGCTGATGTGCATTTCAAGTCTTCTCGCCAAGCAGCTCGTATTCCCATTAGCACGGTTGGTAATGTCTCTGTCCATCGGTTAGTCTGGTGGCATTTGATAGCTGCTTTCATCTGGCGATGTAACCTCTCTACCATCCCGTTTGCCGCTGGATGATAGGCCGTCGTGTGAATTTGTTTCGTCCCTGCCAAGTGGTTAAGTTGTTTGAATAATTTAGATTGGAATTGTTTTCCTTGGTCGGTAGTTATTCGGATTGGTGCACCAAAACGAGTAATCCATCCTTCATAGAATGTGCGGGCGACCGTTTCCGCTTCTTGATCTTTGATGGGGAAAGCTTCAGGCCATCTTGTGAATCGGTCCACACACGTCAAGCAATATCTATGTCCTTCTGACATTGGCATAATAACGATATCGATGTGGACGTGTTCGAATCTTGCCGAATTCAGTGGGAAGTTGCCTTGTGGAGCGTTTACGTGTCGCGTTACTTTGTTAAGTTGACAAGGTAGGCAGTTTTTTGCCCATTTGTTGCAATCTGCTTTAATGGAAGGCCAGACATAACGCTGTGTTATGAGTTTGGTAGTGGCTTTTATTCCCGGGTGAGAAAGGTTATGTATCGTGTCGAATGCGGCTCTTCGGAATCTTGTCGTAACAAATGGTCTCGATTTTCCAGTTGACACGTCACAGTATAAAGATGTGTTCGTGTCAGGAATTATGACCTTTTCCAGTCGTAGGGACGATCCTTCCTGAAGATAATCATTCACCTCTTCGTCGGTTTCTTGATCGTTTTCCAACTTGGCATAGTTAATAGGTGTCTTGATGGCGTCAATTCTGGATAATGCGTCAGCGACTATATTATCCTTGCCGGATACGTGTTGTATATCCGTTGTAAACTGGCTGATAAAGTCGAGGTGTCGGAACTGCCGTGGACTGCATTTTTCTGCTTTTTGCGCGAAAGCATACGTGATTGGTTTGTGGTCTGTGTATATCGTGAATGTCCTTGCTTCAACCATATGGCGAAAGTACTTGACCGCTAAATAAATAGCAAGTAGCTCTCGGTCATACGCTCCGTACTTTCTCTCTGCTGGGCTTAGTTTTTTCGAGAAGAATGCCAAGGGCTCCCACTGGCCATCCACTAGCTGTTGCAATGCTGCCCCGGCAGTGGTATCGGAGGCATCACTTATGATGGCTAGTTGGGCATCGCTCTCCGGGTGTGCCAGCAATGTCGCTTGCGCCAAAGTTTCTCGGCATTCTTCAAAAGCCTTGATGGTGTCAGGTGTCCAGGGCACTGGCGTTTTGCCCTTAGCGTTTCCTTGTAGAAATTCGTTGAGCGGTGCTTGAGACTCTGCGGCTTTAGGTATGAACCGTCTGTAGAAGTTCAATATACCCAAAAAACGTCTCAGGTCCTTTGTGGTTGCCGGCCGTGTGTATTGTTGGATTGCCTCTACTTTGTCGGGTAGCGGTCGCGTACCTTCGCCAGAGACCAAGTATCCTAGGAATTTGACACTTGATTCTCCGAAGTTACATCTTGCAGCGTTGACGACTACTCCATAATCCTGTAAGCGGCGGAAAAGGATTTCTAGGTGCTGCAGATGTTCTTCTTCCGAAGTGGATGCAATAAGTATGTCGTCAATATAAGCATAGCAGAATTCCAGTCCTTGCAACACTTCGTCGATAAAGCGTTGGAATGTTTGTGCGGCGTTCCGAAGTCCAAAAGACATGTAAGGAAATTCGAACAGTCCGAATGGAGTAGTAATTGCTGTTTTTGCGATGTCTTCCTGCGCTACCGGAATTTGGTTATACGCCCGGACCAGGTCAATTGTAGAAAAAAATTTCCTACCCCGGAGTGATTGGGCGAAGTCCTGGATGTGGCGAACAGGGTACCTGTCTGGTATTGTTCTAGCATTCAAACCCCGATAGTCACCACAGGGTCTCCACTGGTCGTTGGTTTTAGGAACCATGTGGAGTGGTGATGACCAGCAGCTTTCGGAAGGTCTGGCGATTCCCATTCGCATCATGGTCTCGAACTCCTTCTTTGCGGCGCGGAATCTCTCTGGCGCGAGCCGCCTGGGTCTTCCGCTGACGGGGGGTCCTGGAGTCGTTCGAATATGGTGTTTGGTTGCGTGCCGGGTCTCTTTCATCTGTCCATCGGGGCGAGTTAGTCAGGGAATTTTTGTAGTAGTTGGTGGTAGGTAGTCGATCCTCTTACGGTTTTTACAGAAGCAACTTCGCAAGTGCTGTTACGTCCTTGAGTTGATAGTTTTGTGGTCTGGTCTCGCAAGCGGCGATTGTTGACGTCAACCAACAGCTCAAAATGGGCTAAAAAATCGACGCCAATGATGGGTTTGGAGACATCAGCGATGACGAATCTCCAGGTGAAGTCTCACCTGAGTCCAATGTTCAAGATCAATGTAAGATTCCCGTATGTAGAAATGATGGTTCCATTGGCCGCTGATAGTTCGTACGGTTGCTTGTCATAACGTCCACAGAGTTTATTCCTGGGGAAGACGCAGAGGTCTGCGCCGGTGTCAATCAGGTATTGTATTTTGGTATTTTTGTCGGTAATAAATAAGCGGCTGGAAGTCGGGCATGAGTTACTGGCCGTCATCAGTGCTTGCCCTGGTCGTTTCCCGAGCGGAATGTGCAGGGGACTCTGCACTTTTGAGCGGCTTCTCCGAAAGTACGATGGTACCAGCACATGTCCTCCTCTCTTTCTCCGCTCCTGCTTTGAGAACGTGGGCGATAGCCTTCGCCTCTGCTCTTCGAGCGTGTCCTAACTCGATCCCGATTGCGAAGGGTTTCGCGGACGCGTCTGCCGTATGTTGTCTCGGGAGCATTGACGCCTTGGATCTCGTTCCTTAGCGTAGCCCGTAGGTCTTGTATCTCCGATTTTAATGTTATTGTCAGCTTATGCAGTCGGTCTTCTAACTGCGCATCAAGTCCGGGCGTTATCTCTGTGATGTGAGCTCTGCTTGTGGAGTCTGCAATTGCGTCTGCCAAGTCAGCCACCTTGTCCAGGATAACGTCCTTCTGTGTCGCCAGTACCATCTGCATGGTGTGAGGAAGACGGCCCATCCACAGCGTTCGGAGTACCTCGTCTGGTACTGCTACACCCGCTAGGGTGCGTAGGTGGCGCAGGAATTGAGACGGCTTTCTATCCCCAATTTCTTCGTGTTCTAGGAGCCGGCGCGTCTTCTGTTCCTGTGTTGAACTTAACCGGCGGGTCAGTTCAGTCTTCAGCAAGAGGTAGGCACCGGTTTCAGGTGGTTTTGAGTATGATCTCTCGTACCTCGGCAGCGTATCTTGGCTCCAAGGCTCCCAGGATGTAGCCAAATTTGGTCTGGTCTGCAATGATGCCTGATGCTTCAAAACTCCTCTCTGCCATGCAGAACCACATCTCCGGGTCGTCTGGGCAGAATGGCGGGATCCTCACCGCCACTCTGTCAATTTCGGCAGCTGCGTTTCCACTCGGTTTTGGCTGCTGCATTTTGGCGCTGTCTTTACTTCGTTGCTGGTGCTGTCACTGGACCTCTCGTTGGCTTAATTGGTTGGTTCTGAAGGCGATGTTGCGTGTGTTTGTCGGGGGTCACCACTGTAGGTATTCGGATACTACGCCGGAGAGGATGGACAGCAAACTCAGCAGAAGGTTTAAATATATTTAAGATGAAGCCATACTAAATAATGCAAAATCATACAAAATCGTATGTTTTAGTTTTGAAAATTTGACCGCTTAGAAGTATTATAGATGCTTCAATTAAATACTGCGTGTAGAACATATTTTGGCCCTTAAAAATATTGAGCATTTTTTTTAATGAGTCTTTTAATAAGCTTAGAAAAAAATAAAGTATTAGGTCTATAAAAAACCTTTTTAACTGAAAACTCTCCTACTTATAAACACTTTTTCGGATATGGTTTTATTGCATAATGTGGCAAATTCAGTTTTTTATATAATTATCGCGAAAAAAAATTATATTTACGCCCGAACCTCACAAAATAAAATATAATATGCATTTTCGCGTTAGTATTTTTGACATCACGGCGACAATACGGCAGTTGACGAATTTGTTACATCAAAGTGAACCTTATACCGTCCACCGAAGAACGACTGGCAGCTGCCCCCCTGTCTTCCGTCATTACTCCTCCGAAAGGAGCGGAGAGCAGTCGTGTTATGCTCCGCGCCGCTTATTTTCGTGAAATCAATTTAAAAATTCCGTTTTATTGCAATAAACAATGCATAAAAAATGAATTAATGTTTTTTACAGGCCTTTACGAAATCAACATGTAAAAAAAAACTCAAATATCTTTTCCAACCTTTCCAAAAGCTTTTCTCAAGTATTTTTAAACTCCTCCCATAAAAGGGCGTGAATTCCGATTTCGATTTTTTCCTGTACTAGTGGATCGCCTTAATGGTGAAACAAATTAAATACGTGTAAAATGCAAAGTCAATAAGATTCAGTACAGCGTGTTCGCGAGGGAGCGAGTCGGTCGTGTCGGAGCGAGACGGTCGTGTCGGAGCGAGTCGGTCGTGTCGGAGTGAGTGAGTGAGTAATCTTCCTCCGTTTATATAGGTGATGATCCCTTTGTTCTCGTTTCCATGGTGGGGGTAAAGCGTCTGGACCTCGAACCCGCAGGATCGCTGACGGTGTCATTTTATTTATTATTTTAGCACGAGTACAGTATTTCGTCTAACCGGTCATCATTGAATGAATATTTTGCAATGCCTTTGCCTGATCAGCGGTTTTCGTCTCGGGTGTCATTGATCGATATTTAAATTCGTGTTTCGTAATGCATTGCTGTCTGATTGTTGATTCAGCTTTCTTCGCATTCCCGCTCAAGTTGATTTTATGGTTTTGAGGTCGGCATCCTGCAAAGGTATTTAGCTGCGGTGGCAAGCTGCTACATTTCTAATAACTTGGCAGGTGCGGAAAGAATCGCTACAGGACGGTAGTTGGTTGCTTGACACTTTTCACCATCTTTGTGTAAGGGGGTGACTTTCGACAGCATCCATAATTTAGGAAAAATGCCTTTTTTATGGTAAGATTAAATAAATGTAGAAGTGGCTTAGATAGTGGTTCAGAACATCCCTTAATGACAAAGGGTGGGATTAAATCAGGACCAAACGATGTTTTTGGTTTCAATTTTTTTACTGCTAAACTGAAATCCACGATATGAACGTTTTCAATGGAGATATTTTGAGCATTTGTTGATCCAATCTGTCCTGGCACATATGATTCAAAATCAACTTTTTCCTGATTATAGACAGATTGAAAATACTTTGCGAAAGCTTCCGGTATGTCGGTTTCTTTGTGAGTGCAATCATTCAGGATAATATGACTTAAGAGACCTCTGTCGTGTTTATTATCAGAAACATATTTCCAAAATGACTTCGGATCGTGTTTCACATTATTTTCTATAATGAGGTAGCGGGTAGTCAGTAGTCCGGTGAGTGGGTAGTTCAGTTAGTAGTTCTAACAAATCGAGTTCGAAACGTACAGCGGGCACTGGCTAATTTACTTTTCAGCAAAGTGTATGCATAGTGAAAAGGTCAGAACTTCAACTTTCTGGGTTTACAGTTAAATCATAATGCATTAAACTAACATTGTCAGAAAAAACTACCACAATACAATAATATGTAGTTATACCAAATTATGGTATCCGGAAACAGAACAGGCAAATGCCCAGGTTATGATCGTATCATAAAATAATACAAAAAGGAGTAACATAATAGAAAAACTAATAGTAAAACAAAAATAATAATTATTTTTTGATTTTATTTATTCATTGCATACATAATATGGTTACATTATTAGTGGATTTTTCGACCACCATGCTAGGCTGATGCACTTGTTATGGTGGTCGGTGTCGTGTTATGGCGGTTGATCAACTAATGCACGCTAAACACGCCTGTCTCAAAACAGGTATACCCTAGTGAGACAGGCATACAAATAAAACCATTGTAAATATATTTTATTAAAGATAAAAAAGTAAACAATAAAAAAATGTTTACCACAAGAGGTAACAATTATAATGAGTAATAATTATTAGCCTAAAACACTCATATATATTGAAAAAAACCTCCCGAGAAAAGATACATGCCGCCGACGGGACTCGAACCCACATCCTTCTGATTTCCGGTCAACTGCTCTTATCCATTGAGCTACGTCGGCTTATCTCCTGCCCGCCAAATAATTTAATATATTCTAGTGTTTCATTCAACAGCAGTGTTGTAATAAGCAGTAACAAAAATAATAATAACAGTAACAATTAAAAACATATAATATTTGAGATCTCCGTTTCATTACTTGGGCAGTTGTCCATATGTTGTTATGGTCGTATGTTAAAATAATACGAACAGGAATAACATAATAACAAATCTAATAGCAACAACAAAAATAATAATAACAGCAACAATTAAAAATATATATTGAGATCTCCGTTCCATTACGAGTACTTGGGCAGCTGTCCAGTTATTAGTGGCTGACGGATTTGGATGCGTGGCCGGAAAAGTCATGTTTAATAACAGTAGAATCTAAGTAATCTCTTTTCTCTTCCAATCCTCATCATGTACACGTATCCTCCTCTTCTCAACTATCCACTCCCAGTATGACAAGCTCTTCTCTATTGGGCTGTTGGCAGCAGAGGATATGTCTTATCCTCTCATGGTGAAGAACTATAATAGCAGCATGTTGGTAAAATGATTTTTGAGCAAAAGGCGAGATACAAGAAATAAAGATACTTAACACCTTTATTATTACCTGCTACCAAGCTATTAGAGTTTCTCTGATGTGTTTGAAGGCCTATGCATAGATGGCTGGAGAGGGGACAGTGGTAAGACGAGCATCACCGAATCATTGGGCAAAAGAAACTGAAAAGGAATGAACGGAGATCTTCGGAGGTTGAGGCGATTTTACTAGGTAACCAGAATCATTGAAAAGAAAAACCGAAATAAATGTATTGTGGGTCCAGTAAGTAAGCCCAATTTTAAATTTATTATTAAATTGATCTAAATTGTTTCATGAAAAATAATCAATAATTTTATTGGCCATTGGAGGTCTTGTGAACATACATTGGTGAGAACCGTTGTACCGTGCGTGAAATCTACCAATAAACAGCAAACAGCTTTATATGTCATTTCAATGACCGCCCTAGAGAGAATGGTAGCGTCTTCAAGATGCCATGAGTATTTACACCATTACCCCTTCCCTGACCATTCTATCATGTCATCTACAAACAGCGTTGTGTGATCTCTATGGCTGGCCTAGAAACAATGATGGCGTCTTCAAGATGCCATGGGTATTTACGCAATTACCCCCTCGCTGACCATTCCAGACCAACCGCGTGGCCGTAGGTTTGACCTCATCCCCTCCCTCTATCTTGCTTTAGAACGGCCAGCCAATCACTTAAAATGGCTGCATATTATTTATTTATTAACATTTTTGTGTAAAATTAATATTGAATTTACGCAAGTCTTGCTAGAGTTACTTCAAATAAAATATAAATAGATTAAATGGCTGGACTTACGTTCATACTGTTAAGATAAAATTAAATATGTGAATGTTTAAATTAAAAAGATATAAGGGTTTTTTCATACTGACATCGGGCTAAAAATCCACTGGTTAACATTGTAAAATTTTTACTGAATTTAATGAAAATGCTAGAAAGAAGTGGTTTTTATGAGATAGAGCAACAAAAATAGTATTTTTGCTTATATAATTCAATATTATCATTCCATTCTTATATAAGGATTCACGATACTGTAAAGGAACGCACCAACATTCACTTCTACTCTGACCGTCTCTATCTTCTTGGACGGCTTCTTCCTGCCCGAACTCTGCAATCGCCTTTGATTTCCGACCTTGCATTTCCTTGGACCGCTGAATTCTCTCTCCTCGGATATCACAGCAACCGGACCAGGCCCTGAACGTGCACTGCAGCCCGCCGACTAGAAACCCAGCACTCGTATTTTACAGTCAGTATAGAGGACATAAGTCCGATATAACCGTTTTATTAAAAACCGATATAACCGTTTTTACTAAAACGGTTATATCGGACAGTTCTTTTAAAACCGCTTGTAAAACATCAACGGATAATTTATTCAGTGACCAGGGGGGAAACCGGTTCAACCAAAGCATAAGGAATTGTCCTTTACCTTGAAATTATTAACGAATTTTACATTAACTGCGATTCCAGTTCTCTCAGATGACGGCAGAATTGTCGACCTTAACTAAACTAATGTTTCGTTGAAGAACTGTCCTTAATATTAAGTGTACATTGAGTTAGAACCTGCAGATAAGCAGCCATGTGGCAGCTTCGTGGGACTACCGATAAATTGTCTAAATTATATATTTATGTAAATTGTGTTTTTGATGGAAACAATTAAAAAATAAATAAAAACCTTAAAATTAAATTTTTTTTGTTTAACTGCGATTCCAACGAAAATATCGTTAATTTTAAGGTTAAAGACAATCTCTTACCCTCAAATATAACAAAAATCGCCTCTCCGGAATATACTAATAAGAGGATTATACCACCGATCCAAATGTTGTCGAAAATGAATGTCTTGCAAAATCAATGGGAGAGAAATAATAATAATCTAAAAACATCAAGTAAAACTTTTCATTATTCTTGTTCTTTTATCACTTTAGGGAGATTTTACATTCCTAAGCGGTTATGCAAAAAGGGTTTGGGTTTAATTTGATGAAACCGAGTGGAGTTTTAGGTTTATTTCCGTCATCTCTCAGGCCACAGACATCTGCTTAATTCAAATTAATCAGACCATTTGTTTCAATTGTCACGGCTTGGGGCGGACGAAATTACTTTAAGCCGCGGTATCCGCTGTAAATGAGCATTTTACGAAGAACATCAAGGGACACAAAAGACTTTTAAAACCTTCCTGCCATTATTAGGCGGAGAAATTACCATGTGATCGTCCGCTAAATGGCCTCAATCCGCAATTAAAAGAAGCATTGATTAAATTCATCCATTAAAAGTACATTTGATGGAATTTGTGACAAACGATCGAGTAGATTTTAATATTTGGTTCGTTCAAAGTTGGAGAAGTATTCGCATTTAAATTTGCTGTTTTCTCGGTGGGAAATCAGAGAGGTAATTTTTGAAAATATGGTTTAGGGTTTTCTCGGAATGTGTAACATCTGCGGAACGTAGTACCTAAGCTTAATAAAATTTGCTGAATATCAGAAAAAGTCGTCACTTTTATAAGTTTTCAGTTGGGCGAATCCTACTTTCTTCTGAACTAAAGGAATTGTTCTTAACCTGAAATTTATCAAATTTTTCGTTTTTTTTCAACGAATCAGTTATAGAAAAAGACGTTCATTTTGTAATTAGTTAGCGAAAAATCGTTCATTTAAAAGTTAAGGACAATTCCTTGTACTTAGAACAGGAATCGCCCCCAAAAAAGCAATTCATTGGGAGTATAATATATGTATTATGTGTAGCTTGTAGGTACATCGATGAACAATGGCAATATTTATCAAACCCTCTGCAATAATGTTTTTCTGCTGAATATTTTTACTAAATGAATACATTTTTGTGAAGAACGCAATTTAAATATTACGGGAGGATAAAGCGCAGGATACTGTAAGACGGCCCATTTTTGACAATTGTATGGCTTTCGTGGACTCACGACTACGATTCCAGATGTCGTTGGTTCAAATCCCTGCGTGCAGAGGAATTTAGTTGTTTCACACTTCATTAATTTCAAAATCAATATTTATGTACATCTGCGTTTTAATTGTATAATAATAGACGAATCACTATTTATTAAGACTTCTTACAGGTTCAAGGTTAAGGCGATCCAATAGTACACTAAAAAATCGAAATCGTAATTCACGCCCCTTTTTATTTATTTATTTATTTATTTATTTCTATATATTACAGTTTTTACCTTATATATTTAATATTTTAACATAATATATTTTGGAAAACATTTTTACATATTAATTAAAATAACATTTTATTATGTTGGGTGTAAGGTAGCTTCGAGAAGGTGAAACTGTTGGTTTATAATGTTGTATGTTTCGTGAACACCTCACTAGGAGAACCTGTGCTGAGGTGTTTACGTGTTTATGATTCAGTGTGACAAGTACAGGTATTTATGTGTTGGTTTTTTTTTTTTTACATTTTAATGGTAATGGATAATTTAGAAGAAAAAAAATATCTACAAAGTATATATAAATATATATGTATATATGAATAGTTGTTAAATTCTTGCAAGATATGTTTATTTATTTTACTTTTTTTATAGTTTTGTTATGTTTGGTTAGGGATTAGGAAATTTTGTATAAAGTGAATATCTTGATTTTCGATCCAGGATGTGATATGTTTTTTGTGAATGTTTGTGTATGTATGTGTAGTTAGTAGTTGTTTTAGAGTAATGGGCATATAATTAAAAAGTTTGGTTGCGTAATACTGAAAATGTCTTTGTCCGTGTGTGGTGTGTGTTATCGGTATGTTCAAGGTTACATTTGTTAAGGATCTTGTTTTTTTTATTGTTTTCGGTTGCGTTGGAATATGGAGTTTGTTTTGGAGGAGGTGTAGCAGAGCAGATTTGGCATAAAGTATGGGAGGGGTTTAAAAATACTTGAGAAAAAGCTTTTGGAAAGGTTGGAAAAGATATTTGAGAATTTTTTTTACTTGTTGATTTCGTAAAGGCCTATAAAAAACATTAATTCCTTTTTTACGCATTGTTTATTGTAATGAAACGGAATTTTAAAATTGATTCAGTGGCGTAGCGTGCCTTGGAGGGGCCCTGTATCAAAACTAGTTGGGGCCCTTATTATTGCTCGGTACAATATGTGATCAGGTATTTTCATGTATTGAAAATATGAAGGTTGCCATTGTTCTTTCAAAAAACAAAATTCACCCTTCGCTACTGGAAGATAATTAGGTAGTACTTACCATTGCAATCTAAATCACTCACAGAAGCTGATTGCTGAAAAAATGAAGAAATTTTGGGCATTTTTTATAACCTCCTCCCGTTTCTGTTTACTTTTTTTTTCATAGCTCCACTGGGGTAATCTCTTTTCTTTTCACTCATTCTTTTCAAAAATCAAACTAATTAAGCAATAAATAATCAGAAGAACAAGATTACATTTTATTACAATGTGATAAATAACGTTTGAACCGGAATGAAATAAAACGCGTAAATATTGCTCTCCGTGGTTTGTTATTGTACATCGGTTATTACGGGATTTCGCCAACTTTCGCTTAACTCGGGAAAAAATTAAATGCTTTTTTTGATTTTTATCATTGCTGAAGTGAAAACTCTATAGGTACGTATGAAAGTTTTTTTATATGTTTTTTCCCGGGAAGCACGAGATTAATTAACATTATGGATAACATTTTACTAATTTTTGCTTACACGCGTTAGGGGCCCCTGTAACACGGGGGCCCCGTATCATTGATACGGCTGATATGGCGCTAGCTACGCCTCTGATTGATTTCACGAAAACAAGCGACGCGGAGCCTAAAACTAACACTAACAGTCTATTTTCCGCTCCGTCCGGAGGAGTAGTGACATAAAATAGGGTTGGCTGCAAGTCGTTATTCGGTGGACAGTATAAGGTTCACTTCGATAATCCAAATTCGTCGACTGCCGTATTGTCACCATGATGTCAAAAATAACAACGCTAAAATGCAAGTAATAATTTATTTTGGGAGGTTCGGGCGTATATTTCAATTTTTTTAACGATTGTCATAAAATAAACTAAATTTTCCAAATTAAACAATAAAACCATATCCGAAAAGAGGTTTATAAATAGAAGAATTTGAACTTCAAAGTGATTTTTATAGACCTTATTTTATTTTTATTTTATTTTATTTTATTTTGCAGAAACAAACAGTACATAATTACATATTAGAAAGTAGTTACAAGTTATAGAGTTAATACAATAATTGGTACCAATGACATGTCGCTGTTTTATAGTATATGTTTTTATGTGACAAGTGATGCATTTTACCTATATTTAATTAATAAATTATTGAGGGAGAGGGGTAAGGGTGTGTGTGTGTGTGTGTGTGGATGTGTGTGTTATCTGTGCAAGTTCAGTGTGCTAGAAATGTTTTTCTTAAATAAAGGAAGGGAATCAAAAAATATATCGATATTTGTACTTGTTTGAATTGAGTTGAATCTTTGAAGGATGCGGGATATGGGGGAGTTGGCTGCAGCGTTCGTATTATTACTGGTTGTGTAAAAAAGGTTGGTGTGGCGAGTTCTTTTAGATGGGATGTTAAAATTTATTTGGGATAGGAGTTCTGGGCAGTCTATTTCGTTATGTATTATTTTATGGAGAAATGTCATGTCGGCTACCGTTCGCCTGGATTTCAGGGATTGGAGAGTGCAGATATAATTATTGTTGTATTTATAACCGAGAAACTTAATAAATTTATTTTGTATGCGCTCTATATTATTGACGTATTGGGTGTATTTGGGATTCCAGACAGGCGATGCAAATTCCAGTGTACTTCTGACTAGTGAGGAGTAAAGCATTACTAGCGTATTTGGATTTTTAAATAATTTACTCAGACGTAGTATGAAACCCAACATTTTGTAGGATCTATCAGTGATTGAATCAATGTGCGTATTAAATATAAGTTTACTGTCTAAATATACTCCTAGGTCCTTACATTCATTTTTTGAGATCACGGGTTCATCGCAGAGTGAATAGCGGAAGTTAATTATATGCTTGTTTCTAGTAAAGGACATAGTGTGGCATTTAGAAACATTGAGATCCAAGTAGTTAGCTGTGCAGTAGTTGCAGAGCCTATCTAAGTCACTTTGTAGCTCTTTACAGTCCGATAGAGAGCGAACCGTTTTATAAATTTTCATATCATCTGCATACATTAAAAATTTAGAGTGTTGGAAGCATGAGCCTATGTCATTTATGTATATATTAAAGAGGAGCGGACCAAGATGGGAACCCTGAGGGACACCCGAGGTTGCTTTGATAATTTTGGATAAAACTCCATTTATTGAGATAACTTGACTACGATTGCTGATGTATGATTTAATCCATCTAAACAAGTCACCGTGTATTCCAAGACGAGTGAGTTTATTTAACAGAATTGAGTGGATAACGCGGTCGAAGGCCTTTGAAAAGTCGGTATACATAGCATCGACCTGCACCCTTTCGTCCATATTGCTGTGCAAATAGTTGACGAAAAGGGCCAGGTTAGATGTTGCAGACCGATTTTTCATGAATCCGTGTTGGTTCTGTGTAATTATTGTTGTGATAGTCGGGTAAAGTTGGTCGTAAACGATTTTTTCGAGAATTTTACTTAAGATGGGAAGTTGAGAGATAGGTCTATAGTTTGTAACGTCATGTTTGTCGCCCTTTTTAAAAATCGGAGTTATTACGGCAGACTTCCACTTATGAGGAAAAGTTCCTTCACTTAATGATTTTTTGAAAATTGCACTGACCGGAGGAGTGATATATTTACTACAGTTACGTATGAAGATACCAGGCAAACTATCTAAACCGGGTCCTTTGTTAATGTCAATGGATGAAAGATACTTGTAGGTGATGTCGTCATTGATTGTAATTGAGGTTATAGATATATTATTCAGTGGATCAGGTTCGTGAACATCGGATGCAAAATTTTGGGTATGATCAGTGAAGACGGTAGAGAAATAGTCAGCAAACAGATCTGTAATCTCCTTACTATTGTGTGCGATTCTCGAGCCGTATGTTAGGTGTTCAGGTATGGAAGGAGATTTTCTTTGCGTTTTGACAAAGCTCCATATTTTTTTAACATTATTTTGTACGGCATATTCTAAATGTGAAATATATTTGTGGTATGTGAGAGTAGCGATTTTCTTTTGTCGTTTTCGGAGCAGTGAAAAGGTTTGGTAATCTAGTGGATTCTTGTGGCGTTTCCAGGCTCGAAAGAATTTGAGCTTTTCTTTTGTAATGTTGATAAGAGCCGAAGAATACCACGTTAAGAATTTGTTTGGTTTCAGAATTTTTTTTGGAACAAAGTTATCTATTAAGGCGTCAATGATAAAATAAAAGCTGTTAACTGCCGTGTTGACGTCCTGTGCGTTTAAGACAGAAGACCAGTCAGTTTTTGATAGAGCGTCGTTGACTAGGTCATAGTTGACTTTATTGAATAATTTGATTGTCTGGGGTGAGGAAGTAGTTGTGGGGGAGTGAATATTGAGTTCGACTATTAAGGATGTGTGATGTGTATCCTCCTGAACCAGAGGGGAGTCGGCAGGAGAGACGCAGACCGTGGTGTTACAGAGCACTAGGTCAAGTGTTCTACCGTGCCTATTTGGAATGTGGTTGTATTGTTTTAAGTCCGAGTAAGATAGGCAGTTTAGGAGAGTGGTGGAGCAAAGGTCAGTACCGCGGGGATGATGTGTGGTGTTCCAATTGATATTAGGCATGTTGTAATCTCCGATTAGTAGGAAGATATCGTTTGGATAGTTTGTGGTTAGATCGGATATTCTAGACGTATGACTGTTGAAAAAAGATAATCGCTGAGTGTTTGATAGCTTTGGACCGACTCCAGGTAAGTACGAACAACAGATGTGAATATTAAATATACGTCGTTTTGGGTCTCTTAATACTAGTGAAATCCAAATGTCCTCAGCCTCCGAGCTCCACGACTCGCGTGAATGTACAGTAAATTTTTTTTTTATACCAATGGCGACACCGCCTCCTTTGGTTTTACCCGTGAGGGACGTGTCTCTGTCTTTTCTATAAATAATATACCTGGAATCGAAGAGCTCGTAGTCAGATATACTGTCTACTAACCATGTTTCAGTAATTAAAATTATGTCGAATTCATTTATAAGAACATTGTGATAAAACTCGTTCGTTTTAGTACAAAGGCCACGTGCGTTTTGGTAAAAAATGATTATTTTTTCCAACATGGAGAAAGAAGTAAATTACCGATTTATTATTGTCTGCCACAAGTCCACTGGAATATGCATTCGGCGAGTGTGTCGCTGGATAATATGCTAAATGTGCGAATGTGTAGGTACGGTTGTTGAACATTTTAGCTGTTGATATGGGTAGAATGAGTGTGTTGTTATGATGTGTTGTTTGCGCGGGATAAAAGGAAAGATGATAATAATTTAATGAAATGTAAGTGAAATGAATAGGAAGTATACAAATTTTTGTAGTTACACCAGGTTTAATAATTGAGCAGGGTAAGATATCAGGATTGCGGGAGATGTTTCGTTCTTTCTTAAATATATCTTCGAGTTTCGCACCCATAAAAAATTAAAGTTATTAGCAATTTTGAACTCTTTCGCGGAACGTAATAAATATTTATTTTTCCTTGTGAGTTGGTCATTGATAAATATTTTTCCTCCGATTAAACCTATGTGACGGCAGTCGAGTCCCTTCTTCTTCTTGATGGCAGCAATCAATTCGTCCTTCAATTTCTTGCTGGCAAATTTGGCCACAATGGTTTGGGGGCGGGGATCGCGGGGGGTAGCAAGTCCAGGGCCATCGGGTAGAGGATATTGACGTATTTTCATCCTGCTGGCGTAAATAATATCTTGTCTGTTTATCGTACATCCCACGTTAGTTGCAACTTTAATAATGGTGTCAGCAAGGTCCTCGTTAGTTTTTTCTGAGATGCCGAATGTTATAATAAATTATAATGTATTTTTTCTAGGCTTATTGAAAGACCAATATTTTTAAGGGCCAAGATATGTTATTTTTTTATTTTTTATTTATTTATTTGTTTTTATTACAAAGAATACATCAGATTGTATTCTTGTAACAATTTTGTTACAATAATACAAAGAAGCGTTGACTGTCCAACTAGGATTCTCCCGTTCTAGGACAGTCAAGTTCTGTTCGTTCTGTAAGCAGTATTTAATTGAATCATCTATTATACCCCTAAGCCATCAAATTTTCAAAACAAAACGTATGATTTTGTATGATTTTGCATTATTTAGTATGGCTTCATCTTAAGAGTCGAGTGACGCGACAGACCTGCCAACTTTGCCAGCATGTGACAGCTGGCGTTTTGACAACTACCAACATAAAAGATACATATCAATTTGCGGCAAGTTAAAGAAGGAATTATACTCTCAATATCACCCTGATAAAAGTCTAACATTCAGAATTGAAAAGATGCTTGAAATAGCTTTGATTGGTGACCATATATGAATAGCCCGGTATATCCCCACCTCCCTCGTCCCCTCACAATACCCCAATTGGGGATGCTGTAAGCTCACTTGCTCCAGTTAAGTGTTTGTTCAATTATTGGAAAATTGCTGCGTTTTCAGCCCAAAATTGAAAATGGTGAATAAAAATTCCCGTAAAAAGTACGTGATATTAAATAAATGTTTGTGATATATTAAATGGCTTAAGGATTTTAGCTGCGATGAATCTAATTGTCCAGCGACAACTCGGTAAAGTGACCTCTTGGAAAGAGGGGAATTCGTTAATTTGTTATAGGGGTGGTCGCTAACTAGTGCGTTTCATATCGATTTCGCGATCAATGTTAACAAGTATAAATTGTATTTAATTCGCCCGTTCTACAAGCTGATGTTCAAAACAAATGAATATGAATGTATTTAATGGCATCATTTTACATCATGCGGTACGAGTACAAATATACATATATATAAAAATCAAAATATGCTTGCTTCTGTCTACATATATATGTGAGTATTTAAGATGGCTGTGCGTTGCTAAACTATTCATCCGAATGCGATGAAACGTTGGGGATTTGATCTGTGCATGCCCGTGATGGTTTCTATATACAACAGTGAGCTTTAGTGTCATTAAATAATGCGTTGCTAACCATTCATCTGATTGCGATGGGGATTTGATGTGTGCATGCCTGAGATGGTTTCTACATATAATAGTAAGCTCTGGTGTCATGAAATTATGCGTTGCTTAACCGTTCATCCGATTACGATGAATCTTTGGTTTCTATATATACTGGTGAGGTTTATATATATGCTGGTGAGCTCTGGCAATGATATGATTGTATAAAAAAATTGTGATAGGTGGCACGAGAGCTGTTTGAAAACTGAATGTACCGGGACTGAATGGATGGAATGCGGGAGGGAAACTCGGGAGGAGGGTTTGCGGGACGGGGAAAGCGGGAGAGGGGTGTGGGGAGAGGAAGACGAATAACGTAGAGTGGGAACGCGTGAGGGGAAGGGGACGCAGGAGAGGAAAGGAAGGGGAAGGGGAACGGGAACGGGATAGATGGGAAAGGACACGTAAGCAGAAATAATTTATTTATTAAGTGAAATAGCAACGCATGCCGGGAACTCGCTAGTGAAGGATAAATTTGAAATGAAAAGTTCGATTTAAAAATCCGTATTTCGCCGCTACTAAATTCCTGGTTCACATTTGGATCTACGTAAGTGGTAGGTATAAAGTACAACGTTAATAAAAATATTTCATCTACTTTAAGTGTTATAAATCAAAGAAATTACTACCTCAAATAAATTATTTGAAATAAATATCTATTTATGTAGAGTTGTGTACACCGGGTTGTGAACCCACGACCTTCGGATTCGTAACCACTCAACTTCGGAGGCAGTCAATAATCAAGTAAAGAATAACTAAAGAGTGTGTATGAGACGATATACACACGAAAGTGAATGGAGTGCGTGACGATACCGAAATTTATGATGATCTATCCTCTTTGCTTATTCCTGCGTGGAAACGGCATGATTAGTTAGGAATTATTCAAAGAATATGAAATATAAAAAAAACCTTAATAAAAATTGCCTAACTTGATATTGTCCGTCAAAACTGGTGGCAGTCGTGAGATGAGATAAACACGTTTTTTCAATATAGACTCGGAGGTCCACGCAACGTACAAAACTATTCCTTGAGGATCCTCTCCCTACAAATGGGATTCACAATAATGTCTCTTTCGCGCATTTTGGAAGTCTGACCACTAAAGTACAAACCAATCCAATTCCAGTGAATCACCTTGTTGTGAAGTTGCTCGTGTGCGCAATCTTTTAACGCGGTAATTATAAACACTTTGTTAATTTTTTATGATGAGGGGTGAGTATTGTCTTAAATTAATGAATGAATGACCCCTACGAGAGAGAGAGAGTTCCCTAATGGAACCAATGCGTGATGGGTTCTCACTATAATAATTATTGACTAGGCAATCATACATCCGAAAAGAAAACATCATTTAATAGAGCATACGTATTATGGAAAAAAATGTTTAATGCAAAGTTCGTTTGCTTATTTATTGTTATCAAGTTTATTGTACAGAACTCCATTTTAATTTATTTTATATAATATTATAATTTAATCGATAAAAACAGTTTATTAAAAACAAGTTCTGCTGTGTAATTATTATTACGCGTGACAGCTGTTCCGCCCTTCCAAACTTTGGTTGTACCACTTACAGACGGTGTATTTATATCATATTAAGACAGGTACTTATGATGAAAAGATTAATTGCTTTTATTTTTATTGCCTGCCTATTAACTTTCAAGTAAAATTCCCAATTTCCCAGTTTCCCAATTACTGCATTGTTTAAATTTAACTGAAGGTCATTATGTGGTCGATATTTATGCCTTAAAATAAACCGACGTTGATTCATGGGTTTAATTTATAACACAATTAATTATTTGAAATTTTAAATGGTTGTAATTATGCAAAACTAGGTGGTTCCCGGCATGCGTTGCTACGCCATTTAAAATAGAAATTGTTTCTCCCTGCGTGTCCTTTCCTATTCGTCTCGTTCCCCTTCCGCCTCCCCTTCCTCCTCCGCGTCCCCTTCCCTTCCCGCGTTCCCACTCCGCCTCCTCCACCTTCCCTCCCCACACTCCACTCCCCCCTTTCTCCCGCCATGCAGCAGAGGGGCAGACGCATCCCCCGCCAAAATCTGGACAACTCAACCCATGAACCTAGGCACCCATTAATGTAAAAGGCCTAGTCTTTTACATAGAATTCAGTACATGTTTTTTTTAATTACAGTGAAAATAATGTAACATAATACATGTAAAAAACAAAAAAAAGGTTACATAAAATATAAGCGTTAACGAAATACAGGTAACATAAAATATAAGAAATCATAAAATATGGGAGTTGACTTAAAGTAGGTACCCAATGTTTAAAATTGTTGTTCACATTTATTTAGTTTATGGGATATGTAGAAGAAATACATAGTTGGCACGTATGGCGTTTGAAATTTGCTAAGTTCAGATAATTGTCAAATACATCCATATTGTTTAAGTATTTGTTATCAAGATTATGTAAACGTTGTATTGGAGAATGCAAATCATAATTGGAATGAGATGTATGTACGTAGGTATAAAAAATGTTAATGTTTGTCTAGTCGTTCGTGTAGGTACATGTAGATTATATAATTGCAGGAGTTCACAAAATTTGAATTATTTAGAGTTTAATAATTTAAATAAAAAGTTTATATCGTTTATTTTTTGTCTGTTTTCTTGGAATATTTAAAATATTCATTAACGACAGGTAATTTATGTGCTCTAAAGGGATGTTAAGTTTAAAATTTACGAAACGTAGAAATTTTCTTTGAATTCGTTCAATATGTCAGAAATATTACATTATGTGTCCATTTTATCGATTTATTGCATTATATATTACAATCAAGTTCAAGTATTTTTAATGTTTGATTGCTCTACATGCTGTGCATTATAGTTAGCAAGATTAAAACGGAGTTTGCGTACATTTTTCATGGTGAATAGTTTTTGCGATTTCACGAAACTTAGAATAATCTAATATCAAAACGGTTATAACCAGACATCTTTTCAAAGCAAAATTTCATTAAAATAATGACAGATTTCATTATGTATTCATTAAAGCGGTGTTCAGCGTCTCAGACGACAACATCCGACCGTCCAAACTTTGGACAAATCTTAATTCTCGCATCAACTCCCTCCGGTTATTACTGGAAAGGGGGAGAAAGGAATTTATGGCTTCATAATTCCGGATAATCAACGACTATTTTAAAATCTTTAATAAACTTACTAATTTCCTGATTAAATAACTTGCAATTTGCGTTAATTACTCCATTATAAGGCGCGAGGATTTTATAAAACAGACCGAATTGCAGGGGTGGGCTCGTGTATTACTGTTTAAGGAAATTCCTTTGTTGAAATGGTCGGAGTGCTAAATGGTATCAAAACAATTAAAACCGCCTCTATTTTTTAATAAATTTCAATAATTTTTTTAGTAGAATTTCAATCAAGAATTGACATTATTTAAATCGGTAAAACTTCTTTTCTTATGTAACCTATATGTAGCTATATTAAAAGGTATTATGTTTTATGTGTGTATGGGGGTTATGTTTACATGTGGAAGGTGTATGGTAAATCAAATAAGTAGTTTGTAGTTACAATACTCACAAGTTTATTTAACAAATTACAAAAGAACAAAACGCACAATAATTTAATTTTTTAAATATGAACAATTGTACCTATATGAAGTGGAAAGCGAACAAGCACGATTTACATAAGAGTATGCTTTGTTCCAGCGTGCGAGAGTGGCTTGAGATAAGGCTTGAATCCTATTGGTGTATGGGGGACCAAACGGATTGCCGTGAGACTGCAGATCGGTGTCCGACCTCCATAATGGTAATAATAAAGAAATCAATTTTTCGTGATTTCAGAGTCAACTTTGGTGTATTTTGTGAGTTAATTGTAATTATAAAAATAATAAACTTACCCTACCAACTTAGTAAATAAAATAAAAAAAAAAAACTTTTACGTCAATCAAAATGGTCTTTCAAGCATTTTTATTATTTTTATTTATATTTCATCATATTTCTATAGTAAATACAGCAAATTTTTAAAAAAAATAATTGTCCTTAACTCACAATAAGTCGCCTCCAAAATCATGAAAAAAATATTTATTTGATTACCTTTATTTTTTAAATTTAAAACAAATATAAATAATAAAGTACACATCCGAACTATGTAGATATTTGCTATACCTTTAGATTAAACTTTTTTTCAGTTTTTTCTCTTCAAATTCAAAATTAAGTTTTATGTGAAAAGGACTGCGCAGACGTTCCTCTTAACATCATTATTGTAAATATACATATTGCTTATTTTCTAGGAAAAGTCTATAAAAGTGAAAAATTTCCTTCAGCTCCTAGGGTAGGCACTTAAATATTTCATTTCTAGAGTAGGTCAGCCTATCTAACGTATATTTTCTGGGCTTATTTCGATCACTGGGTCACCCCTGCATTAGGCCAGCTATTGGAAACTTGGGAATCTAATATCATTAAATCAGAGAAAGTTTTTTTGAAGTCGGGGAGAATGCGGGAAGAAAGGGGGGTTCGTTTTTAAAAGGACTGTTGAACTTTTAGAGTTGTGATCTGGGTCGTGAAGTTAATGGACATGAATAACTGAATGGTACTTCTTTAAGTAAATAACTGGGTACGAAGTAAATAATTTTTATACATTTTCGTACGAAAGCTTTAGTGATGTGAGAAATTATTTTTAATTTTAGGTATTTTTAGAAACTGGTAAACTAATATTTTAAAAAATGCTCAAGTAATTCATACCGTATAATTAAAGAAAACACAGTTGTTTCAATAAAAAGACATATTTTTAATTATTTGTTGCCTTCTTTCTTAATCGATAACTTAACTAACTAATTAACTAACACGCCGTTTCCATGTAGGGGTAGGCAGAGAGGACGGGCCGCCCAACAACTTTGTTTTGGTACACACTTCTTGCTTCATTCACATTCATTCTGACTCTCGACATGGCCCAACTCTAGTATTCGTATAAGCCTTTCTCAGGAATCCCTGATGTCTTCTACAATTCTCGTCAAATATTCTCCTTGCATCTCTTTCTTTGTCCTATCTAACCGTCTCTTTCTTAATCTTGCTCGTTACGCTTAATCTTAATCTGGTGCATATTCACTTTTCTCACACAATCAAAATGGTTTTACCACGTATACCCCTCAGTGATCTAATTTCTACATCATTCAGTCTACTGTCATACTTCCTCTGCCATACATAAGGGTAGGTACCAGCACTCCATTTCAGACTGTAAGCTTAGATGTATTATTTTTTATTTGATCGAAAGAGGGCTAAATGGAAATCCCAGTAATGTCGTTAAATTTATCTCAATATAAAGGCGTTTTAAAAATGCTCACTTTTTTATTTTTACATGAGCTCCACGTAGGAGGCCCTGCAGAAAATAATTTCCCTCAGGGCCTATGTCATCTTTGGAGATGCTGTGTGGAGGTTTTTTTTTGAGGAAATGAAGGAGAGGAGAGTTCTGGGAAGGAAAAGGGTTTAAGGGGTGGGTCGGAATCTGGGGTTCAGTGTGTCCTGGTCATCTGCCTCGAATACCTAGACAAACCTCACCACATGAACCCGGGCACACCTGCTAAATCACCAAACGTAGCGAACCACTTGGGATGACTTATGGCAGAGGTGTTGGTTATCCAATAAAGCTTCCCGGGGCGGCGGTACCCAATCCCGCATACCAAATTAATATTAATTATCGTCGTTTGTTTTAATAATTTTATAAACATATAAGCTTTTTCATTGTTTGAAAAACATAATATATTAAATATTAAATAAAACATACAACGAAGTTGCACTCCCATGAGTTATCAAAACTCATTAAGGGATCAATCTCTTTAAATATCTTTAAATATTTTAAACGAAAGTACCTATATTTAATAATAAATAATAATAATAATAGCCTTTATTCAGACAGTAAATTACATTACATTATTTATAACACTTATCATGCATCGACTCCCTGGCTGTATGTCACTAGTTGACAAAGGCCTCCACCAACTGTCGCCATTTCTCTCTATCATTAGCTACTCTTGTCCATGTACCACCTGCTATGGCTCTGATGACCTATATTTATTCACAAACAAGACATATTTCTGTGTAGGTGCCTAATATTTCCAATATAATTCATAATTGTGTGATATTTAGATTTGACTTCAGTCGTTATTTATCTTTCGTGTACTGTGCTGAAAATATTTCCTCGTTAATTATCATCAATTTAACTCATGAAATCCTATCCAAATTAGAGATGTAAATCTCCTAAATTATATCATAAGCTTCTAATAGTGCTTCAATTATTCTTAAACATTATTGATTTTATGTTTAAAGTGCTACAAATTAGATAATTTTTTTCCCTTCAAGAAGCTTTTCAATTAATTCATATTCTTTTCAGTTAATATTTTGTTGATATTAGATATTGATTAATCTCAGAATATACAACCACTTGGAAGATTGGATTAAATCAGATAATAACTAAAGTTTTTAGATAATAATACTCTTCTTAATATATGTAGGTGGGTTTTAAGTACCTTCCACTAATTAAAGTGTAAAAATAATTAATTCAACCCATTGATTATTATCAACTTTAATTAGTAGAATTAAATTTTAACTATTGAATCATATTATTATTTAAATGTTTCAGTGTTTTTATAAATTAAATAATAATATTATTAAATATGTAAAAGAATAAAAGGCAAAAAATCACACTATTTCCTAGAATATTATCATCAAATACACACTTTTTTTCACTAATTGAATTTATTGCTGGCTAAAGTTAGCCCTATGTACTAACTTTAAAATTTTTATTATTATTTATAAAAAAAGGTTTATTATTTTTGTAGAAAGCAATCACTTTGTGGTTTGACATATTTAATAAAATAAAATACTGTTTTGTTTTAAACCACGAGATTTATTAATTTTTTGAACCGACCGGTTTCGCTTTACTCAAGCATCATCAGGGTACAAACTAATACTAAACAATTAAGGGGTCTCCACACGGTGCTGCCGCAGTACCAACTGCCGCAGAACTGTAGTCAAAAGCGCCAGCCGTATTGTTATTATAATAACAATACGGCTGGCGCTTTTGACTACAGTTCTGCGGCAGTTGGTACTGCGGCAGTACCGTGTGGAGACCCCTTTAGTCATAATTATTATTATTATTGGATGATTTTTATAGCGCCATTTTCGTGAGAAAATCACCTCAAGGGCGCTTTATAAATTCATTTATACATTTAATCTATACCTATATACTACAAGTGGCTTATATTATAACTAATAATGTGTGCTTATATAAAACAAAATATAGAGGGAGACAAAATATAGAGGGAGACAACATGATACAAATATTTGTATTATGTTGTCTCCCTCTATATTTTGTCTCCCTCTATATTTTGTTTTATATAAGCACACATTATGACTTAATGTTTAGTATTAATTTGTACCCTGATGATGCTTGAGTAAAGCGAAACCAGTCGGTTCAAAAAATTAATAAAACTCGTGGTTTTAAACAAAACAGTATTTTATTTTATTAAAAGGTTTATTACCTATAGCTGAACTTTTAAAAATAATAAAAAAACAAAAACAAACAAATTAAAAATAATTTAAAATAGTTGAAGATATCTAAAATAGATGAAACATTAGATATCTAAAAGAAGCAAAATAAAAAAGGTAGTCGTTTTGAAAATAAAAAACCTAACTGAAATGAAACTGAATACCTCATGAAATAGAACTTATTTTTACGCATTACTAATAGTAGGTACTATCCTGCATTTATACATAATATTATTTTATTTCTTTGAACACTATATTTTCTCTTGGTCATCTTCTTAACCATATGTCTAAAAATGTATTCTTTTTCATCTTCTTTTACACAATACTTACAACAGTGATTCTTCTTCCTCATATATGTATTTATCCAAACATTCTTGTCGATAACATTGAAATGATTTTTTTGATTGTTCATTCCTGTCAACTATCTCACGACAGGTTACACCTAGTGAGGTAGGTAATAAAAGCATGCAATTAAATAATATAGAACATTATTTATGGTACCTACTATTTTTCCGTTGTTTTTTTGGTATGAAAATATAAAAATGATGTTAATAAACGCCGATTCATCGAAATTAATTGAAAAAAAACTCATATTTAAATATGAGCAATAGCAACTTATCTGAATGAGTGTATATTTTTTAACATTAGTATGCTTCACACATAAAGTAATATTTAATTGAGTTTATACAGTTAAAAACCTACGATGTACATGTCTTATATTAATACATTCAGAAAAATACTAATTGTATGTACGTTGGACATTTTTTTGGCTCCACACAGGAGGTTCCGAGAAAAATAATTCCTCTTAAGACCTATCTATCTAGATTTTCGTTTGAGTTGCGCTAATATTGTCTTCATTTAATTAAAAAGGATAAATGGAAGTTTGAATAATTTTGATGGCTTAATCGCAATCATCATATGCATACCTACCCTTTTCCTTGCAGTTATCTCGTCATTCTAGCGAGTTTACACCTTAACTATCACCTATCGTAAATGTAAATGATTATTATGCATTTAGCGACGCGTTAACTCCAAATGAACAGATATACACTTGCCTCACAATTAATAACGCGGGTACAAGTTTAGTGCGGGCATAATAGCCGGGTAATTTACTTCGGCAGTTACCTGGTACCTAACCTAGAATGAATACATCCTCCTGGTCCCAGCATGACTGTACGTCAAGGAGGCTCTGGAGGTAAGTACCCGTACTTAGGCGGAATATATTATATATTTATGCGTGCGTTAAGGGAACGCGAGCCGCCCGCTTTGAAAACGCAATATCTTTACATTGATGTAAAGGGCCTGATACCTTTGCAGGTTATATTGAAACAAAGATACTGAAGGTGTAAATACAAAACAAAATACAACATAAACAAGTCTAATATGTTGCAGTTAATAACTCGTGTTATAAGAGGCCGTTAGGGGGATGAATTACCTTTATTTATGAGAGGAAAAGAAAAAAATATATCAATGAAGAGGTATGCATTAAATTGTATCTTTTTTATTAAATTATGTGTTTCTTTTGGAGGTTAATAAGGGAAGTGAAACTCCGTGACAGAACGGTATGACCAATGAAGCTGGGGTAAGATTTTGAGGTAAAAAAAAACGATCCAACAAATTGATCATAAATACAAGAAGTCACACCAGAAAGAATCTCGTGGTCCCAGGGAGCAATACGGCAAAGTTTCAAAAGACATATATATATATGTTCATATCTGGGACCAAAATTGTATAATAAAATCCCACTAAAATTTAATATTAAAACATGCAAAATGACATACATCGGTTCAATAATAACTAAATGGTTGATTGGCTTAGGTAGGGTTAAGTCTGAAAAATTATTAAATAATGTTACTTAATACTTAAAATTTTACATTTGTAACTATTAATGGCACAATCAGTAAAAACTTAGTATATATTTAATTTTTGGCTTTTATAACCAGAATTGGTTCCTTAGAACGGGCAATCTGCTTAGCTAGGAACTAATATAGACATATAAGGCATAAAAACACTTGTATACATTTTTAATATTTACGTTTATTTAGAAATTCTATTATTGTGTTATTTTTGCTATATAAATGAATCTAGTGTAATAAATAATTAAAAATAGTTATAAATAATAAAAATAATTTTCGTGTTGTTTTGTAAATTGATAATATGTCATTACAACCAACTGAAATGAAGAGCGGTCTGTTATGTCATCTACACAGATGAACAATGATAGTCTGAGACCACCAAAAACAAAAGCAGGTATTCCTAGGCATCGGACCAGTTAGGATTTCATCAGAGCCGAACCCTCTGATATGAAAATATTTGGAGTCGGTGAAATATTTTCCCATTATGTTTCTGGTGGATTGATGTATTGTTCTTGTATTGTTTTGTATTAATTATGCTTACATAGTGCGTGAATTTCCTAGATAATCATTTGCGGAAAAGTGTGTGGAAGGGTTTAGTCTCTCATTTGGGAAAGATTTAACCCGGACATAAAATCTGGAGCACCATAGTAATCCATAGAAACTACGATTTACTTTACGAATAGAACTGTTGTATTCCTTAAAAATAATATATAATCGGTCAGTGGCTGGGTCGACATCACGTGTGGTTCCCACGCCGGCATCGTAAGTTCAAATACCTCGGCTAGCTTAGTTCTGCGACATATGCAACAATTTCTGCCTACTGTGATGATAGTAAGACATCTTCAAATATTATCAGGATTTTCGTAACCCGGTAATGTTTCATTAATTTTTTTATTAAAACATGATCGTTGTAGGGTTACCATTTAAAATTATAATGAATAGGCTGTATTTTTCCAACCTTCCTCGACTCATTTTTTTAATCGACTTCCAAATGCCTTTGACTGAAGGTTTGCCTATCTGCATGAGAAGGAATCAATTTAATGAGTCGTTCTTATGCTAACCAACAGGTCTGTTTAATAATGCGCTATTTTTGTGTTACATCCCTTCTACAAAGGGTGGTTTATTAAAAACTCAGGTTTACTCCGTCCCTTAAAAAGATCCCCAACACCATCCCATCTCTAAAAATGTTAGAAAATTCTAAGAAATCCAAATTTTGTACATTTAGACACATTTGGCAAACGGTAGGAATGGTTGAAATTGTTTTTTTGGCACGCCAAGCTCAAGTTAGATTAAACGATTCCTTAGGTTAGGTTTTATATTGATCAAGTGATAATAAAAAAATGACTTGTCAAAAGTAATTAAACGATTCCTTAGGTTAGGTTTTATATTGATCAAGTGATAATAAAAAAATGACTTGTCAAAAGTACCTAACTACTTACCTTATTTTTTTAAAATACAATTAATTTGTAAGCATAATTTTTTCGAAACGAATAACTATTCCAGTTCTGTGACATCAGCAAAGCTGAACAGATACAAACTATTATTATAGTTTAATGAAAATCAAAAAAATAAATACTAATTTCGGTTACAACTCTTTCTGTAACTTCGATTAAATGAACTCTATAACTTGGATATGCTTTTATTTTCAAAATTGGTATTGATTTTGACAGCGATTCAGACAAGGAATGAAGTAGGTACATACGAAAATTATTGTGTTTTAAAAATTTATTAAATTAATTCTATATTTGACATGTAATGTAATGATAATGCATTGCGCATAAAATACCAATTCTTGAATAAAACAAACATGTCAGCCGCACTTGCCCAAATCAACCAAAGTTCAATGCAGCCAACGTAGAAAAAGGTGCTTTTTATTAGTAAGAGAAGTGTTTACTTAGTGATGTTTTCATTCGAACGGTATATTTCTATTGTCCGACCGAAACCAATATTTACGGCCGAAACCGAAACCGAAACTTCCATATAAGGTCATTTTTTCGTGGAAAAAATAGTCAATCTTAATCAGTCAGCCTTTATTTTTAAATCATATAGATATTAATCATTCAGTCTCTGATATTTGACCTAAAAATAAACATAACATAATTATCACTCCTTATTTCAAATAACAAAATTACGTAAAAAACAAAATAACTTTTTTTAAACCTAGGTTGTTTAGGTACACTAAACAAAAAATACTCTTTCATCTTACGAACAAAATAATTTCTTATAAAATTAAAACAGCCACTTTGTATTTAACTTCAAAACCAAATAATTTCTTCTAAACTTTGGTCATATTGTACGATATCTACTCGTTTTAATGAACTATAATATAATTAAAATTAAATAGTACCTACCTACCGACAATAACATAATATTTTTAATGCAAATAATACTCTTTTTAATGAACTACAATAATATAATTAAAATTAAAAAGTTCCTACCTATTTACAATATCAAGTATTTTTAATCCAAATAATACTTAATGTATGAAAAAAGGAAGCGTTTTCTCTCAAACTAAATGAAGAGCTTTCATCTTAAGAACAAAACAATTTCTTCTAAACTTTGGTCATATTGTACGATATTCTTTTTAAGGACTACAATATAATTGAAATTAAAAAGTACCTACAATAACAAAATATGTTTAATGCAAGTTATATATGAAAATAAATAGAGTTTTCACACGAATCAAGTCCCGACACGACTATGAGCGCGTAAAATGACTCTTCGTGGCTCGCAGTTCAGTGCACCGAACATGTCCGATCGCAGGACGAAACCTCCGGAATTCAGTTTCGGTTTCGGCCGTAGTTTCGGCTGGATGGCGGCCGAAACCAAAACTAAGCCGAAACTCGTTTTTTGGCCGAAATTGTTTCTAAAATTCACGACGTTCGTATTCACAAATCTCACTATTATAATATCCCTCTGATTACTCACAGATCTGCTTCAGTAAGAAATTATTTCTTAAATGCTTCTTCCTTTTATTTACATCAGTTGTAAAGTAGGTACTTATTTAAGACTTATGCTGAATCCACCATAACACTGAGTCGTATTAATATTCTTAGGGGTAGTAAATTTGCATCCCCCGGTACGGACGATCAGCGTTATTTGAACGACTATCGAGTATTCCCATCGCATACAAAGCGTTTCATTATTGTAGGTAGCGCGAGTGGGTAGGTACTTGAAATAGTAATTAGTACGTGACTTCACCACCTCTTGTGTTCGGTGTTTACCCAAGTCTATTTCGGTTTAATTTGAACTGAAGCTTGAGCAAATAGGTTCAGGTGGAAGTCGAAAGCTTCAATAGAATTATATAAAGTTAATATTTATTTATTCTATGTCGTTGGGCAGAAATTGATGTATCAATTTAATTTTATAGTAGCTGAAGGATTCCGCAACTTTTCTTCCTGCGACTAAATATCCCCGATAAAATATCCCCGACAAAATATCCTACGGACAAAACATCCCCCAACAAAATATTTACTAAATCCTAACCTAAACTAACACAGAAATGGTCAAAAATAATACAGACATTCTGTAAACACATTAAATTATTCTTATCTATATTAGTTTTGTCCCATTTTACTATTTTTGAACAATAGTTTATTGTCGTAATTATAATTTACTATTTTTGAACAATAGTTTATTGTGGTAATTGTAATTTAATGTCTGTATTATTTTTCTCCCATTTTTAAGTTAGGTTAGGAAAGGTAAAGTCTTAGTAAATATTTTAATGGGGGGTATTTTATCGTGTGATGAAAACGCACAGTTCCAGCTGATAAAATTCTGATGAAATAAGATGTGCAAATTAATTTTTCCTGAAATTTAAGCGTCAAGTGTGCAACATCTTAACAAAAAGCATCCGAAATTCAGAAAAGTTGTCTGAAAAAGCGATTACCTTCCTCTTGTTTTGAAGTCAAGTGTGCAAAATTTCATCAATCTCGGAATAAAGCTGTAGATTTGTACAAAAGCAAAGCCACGCTGACTCAGATACTCGTCTTTATATATTACTAGCTGAAATTTCCGGCGTTGCCCGGGCTTTATGGAGAGTGTTTATGCACTTATTTTGAAGGTCAAGTGTGCAAAATTTCCATAATCACGGAATAAAACTATAGATTTTTATATAAACAACAGGCCACCTGCCTGCAACGTACACAAATATTTTTATATGTTACAGTTGCAACCCGTTCTTAGTTAAAACGCGTTTTCTCTAGTATAAACTAGTTTTCACTAAATGCCTTTGTTTCAACTAGAATTAACTGCTGAATATCAGTGAAAATTACTTTTAACTAGACAAAACGCGTTTTCTCGAAATGATTCAGTTAAAACTTTTTCAATCGATGTCAAAATTTATCGTGCTTTATTCTGATTGGTAGAGTGACATCATCTTAGGTTAGGTTAGGTTTTTAATTAACAGTTATTAAATATTTTAATAAACAATACCTATGTGTATTTTCAATCCCAAGTACAGTTTTAACAATGGCAGTTCGTAAAAACTAGTTTTTACTAGAGAAAACGCGGTATAACTAAAAACGAGTTTTAACTGCAAAATATATAGGTATATTAGCAGATCCCTGAAAAGTCAAACGAAATTTTAATTCCAATTTGGAAAAAAAAAACAATTCAAATAAAGACCGAAATAATCCACATTCCATTCTATGGTTGTGGTACGCACTTTGGATTGTGAAAACACTACAATATGAAATTGACCTCAGAATCAGTTCCAGTAGATATTGAGCGATTTTCCTAGTTTTTTGGTAAAGAAGTTTTTTTGATATATTTTGTGTAAGAAGCTAGAGAATTTAAGTTGAATAATATTGTTCATTCTTACCTAATTTATTTATATCATATAAACATACATATATTGAATAAGTTTTTGATTTGAAAACTTTTCTAAGTTATAATATCAGGAATCAGAAGGTTGTTTGATTATTTCGAAGCTTAAAGTAATTACTTTTTCGTAAGTGTAAATGTCACGTTCTTGTTTACAAAGAAAATTGACGCTTTCTTTTGTTTCGTTTTCCATTGTTCGATTTAAGCCGTTGATATATTTAAGCCAGGAAGATATTAAATATAATAAGGACATTTGCGTGAGTGTAAAAAATCATTCGGAATTTTCTTCCTGGTGTTGGATTAAATGTAGTCTCACCATTGCATTAAAATATACTAGAAGAAAGTGTATCAATTCCTTAAAATTTTGGGAGGCCATTTGTACCTCCGCACCGGGAAGCATTTATTGGACAACCAACACCTCTGCCATAGGTCACCCTAAGTGATTCGCTGCGTTTGGTTGAGGGTGAGGTTCATGGGGGTGAGAATTATCAAGGTCTTGGCGGCTGATATGTCTGCCACCTATTGAGTGGTGGACCGGATGAAGAGAGACAGGTAAAGGAGATCTTTTGACCTCTCCAGCTAAAATCTCTCGATCCATCGCCTTGCGCTGTAGTGAGAAGGGATGGATTCATATGTCCGTCAATCCTGGACTTACTGCCCCCATATTTCTATCCACCCCTCATACCTATTTCTTTCCCAGAACTTCCTCCTCTTCTTTTCTTTAAAAAAAACCTCCACACAGCGTCCCCTAAGATGACTAAGCCCTTAGGGTAATTATTTTCCTCATGGCCTCCCGTGTGGAGTTTATGTAAAAAAACTCTTAAGTAGTTACTGTCTGCTGAGGCAAAGGGAATAATATATTATACAACAATATTTTTTTATTGTACATGTATTTAAATGAGTTCCTTTTCTTAAATTTATTTCTCACATTTTATTATGCACGCTCTTTTTTTTAAAGGACAAATATTCCCAAATTACGAATAACCTGACAATATTTGAAAACCTCCACCACACAATGAGCGGAAAATGTTGCTTACGTCATGATGGAGAACTTAGCCAGCCAAGGAATCGAACACCCGACGCCTGAGTGGGACCCAAACGCGATGCAAACTCAGCCACTGACCGTTGGACTTTCATATTACTTGAACTCTTGACATGAGCCAAATCAAAATTTTGACTCATTCGATCGTTGAATATATTCCTCGGACATCCATGACTTTTTCTTAACTTTTTAGCCACTAAATGCATCAAAGATAGCGAAATTTTTCACTGATATTAATCTAATTTTCGTTATAAACAAAAAGAAAAATCCCCCGGTTACTCTGTAATTTGATTGTTATTATGGAAGTATATCAGAAATGGACAATTAAATTAATCAAGTCCTACCTTGAGTAATTTTTATCATTGTTAAGCCTGACTCCTTCCTGTTAAGACTAAATAATGTTGCCAAATTTTTCACATTAAAGCACTTACTCCTATTGCGGCCAGTAGCTGGAAGCTACCCACATGTATGGTATTTATATAAGAAGTAGTACCTACCTACTAGGCTGGTATAGTAATAGAATATAGCCTGGGCCATACAAAAGGCGATGAATTTTGGAACTTCTGAGCCAAAACAAATGCTCACAAGGGACACGGCTTTTGTTTCCTTTATTTACGAGCTTTGGGAGTTTGCCGATGGGAGGAAGTTTGGAGAACAATATGACAATACCAGAGGAGAGCAAAATTACTTAGCGAAATATATTGAAATGTTTCCCATTGGAAAAGGTTGATAAATCAATGAAACAATTGATTTTTCGCTAGCTGCCGGTGAAGTTCGTTATAAAGGGTTTTATTGGATACCTGTTCTATTAATAACTTTTGTTGTAGTGAATACAATATAATTAATTAAATATTTTTGTTGTAACTGTATTTTTTTACATTATCAACTTGGCTTCCTTAGACGCATAGAACAAAATATCAGGAGATCAATGGGAACGGAGGTATGCTCATTCTCATTACCATTGAGAACATCTATGGTTATCACTAGACATCGGATTATATGCACTAACAAAGTGTCAAAATATGCATGCAAATATGCACTAAAAAAGGCCGAAATATGCACTAAAAACTCTTGATATGCCTAAAATATGCACATTGCAAAATCAAAATACCATTTTTATTTTTGTATATTTTAATTAAAGACGATACAAAAACAGCGAAATATTCTTAAAATTATGCATTGTTGTTGTGACAATATATAATTAAGTATTTTTCCAAATTTTCGGGCAAAAAATTTTGATGTTTGTCACCCAAAATGGCGAAAACGACTTCTCTACGTCAACTGACGTCATCCGAAAAAATTTAAAAGAATTGGCGCCATTTCTGGAGATACCTGTTGAGGCAGGGTATGTATGACCTGTGCCGTTGATGTAGGCATTAAAGTTCTTCATGTCTTCAAAACTCGGATTTTTAAACAAAATAGCGTCTAACTTTTCACGAATCTTTTCTGATTGAATTGGGAAGGGCGTTGGCGAGTTCAATCATTGCTTCCAGTATTTCTATTGATTTAAATAGAGGAAGGTTTTTTGCTTCCAATTTTTGAGATGAGGGCGATATTCTGTTTAATGGATGCGTCTTCAAATGCTAAATATGCACGATTGGGAAAAAAAAGGCTAAAATATGCATTAACGCCGTAATTCGAGAGTTATATGTATTTGCATATGCAAATATGCAAATGCATATAATCCGATGTCTAGTTATCACCAATGTTGGTAACAAATTATGCCCGCTATAGATGTATCTACATTCTAATTTATTTATTTCTATACAAATCCGTGCATTTACTGTGAAACAATTGTTTATAAACACTGTTTCAGAAATAAAATCTACGTGAATCTGAAACAATTTAATATGTTTCTGAAACATTTTTACAGTGAATACATGGCTTTACATACAGTTTACAGGTTAATAAACGATAAGTGCAAGTAATACAACAAAAATGTTTCAAGTATGAAACATGGTAGTAGAATGTAAAATAATCATGTTTCTGGTCTGTATGTAAATAGTAGATAATAACGATTTGTTAACACCTCACTAGAAGTATCTGTGCTGAGGTGTTTGCATATTTTAGATACAAGTCTTCAGCAGAAGACTTACATAGGTCGTCATTTCAGTTGGTCAAGTTTTTAGCTAACACTCTTTTCAAAAATGACCTTTTAATGCAAACCATTTTTTGCTCATTTCCATAACCAAAATCATTTTCATAGCCAACTGTGCTGTATTTCCATAAATAATTGTGTGGTGAAGTTCTAACATAGAGTTTTCAAAGCTTCCATTTATTTTACAAGCCACCACTTCGACCCTTTGCAATTGCCATTTTCTTTATTTTTGGCAGTTGTTCGTTTTTACGAGGCGTAGTGTAGTTTTTTAATTCAGTTGTATATGTTTCTAACATCGCTCTACCGTGTTCTGACGTGTCAAAGTTTGCAAAGATGATTTCTGAAAATCTATTTAATAATTTTTGATTTTGAGGTTCAATCTTGTGTAGAATGTATTAGTTTAACATATTTTGAAGGTAAATAATTAATTAGAACGCGACCGTATGCCCTAAGTTTGAATGGCATTAGGTAAATGTAATGAATCTTAAGAAATGATTTATTAAACCCTGCCTGGTTTAATATGGTTCTATCTGTAGGCTTAGCTTGTAATCATTATCAATAATTATTAATAAGAAATATCCAACCACGGTGGACACCATCGTAATGTAAAATATAATGCCTGCCAATGTATACACGTTGCTACAAGTAATTATTTCTGAATTAATCAAGGTATAATATTGAAATAAAAGAATTCAGACAAAACAAATATAATTATTATTTAAAATCCAGAACATGAGACTCTATTACATATAAAATAAAATTTAAATACTCAGGGTTGCGTTTAGCCTGCGAGAGAAAATAAATAGTTAAAAATTATAAATAAATCGATAGCTCGTAACGTTTTGTAAATAAAATAAATTATGATAATTAAATTTAAATCACGATGTGAAAAATAATATTATTCTAAGGGCGCCAGTTCATTATTGAATAACTAATTAAATGGTAAATCGACAATCGATGATAATTAATAAAATTCTAAACTGACGAAGAAGGCATTAGCTCACGGAAATGATGGAACCATCGAAGTATGCCTCTCTCCTTGGAACGGACGACTAGACCCTCCGGCTTTCTATTTGGAACTGGTTTTGGAAAAATTATTGTGCTTATAGTCTGTTTTCCAATAAATGAAACTAGTATTCTATTTTGTTTTAATTTGAAATAAAGTTGATTTGAATTATAATCAATTTGTAGACAACTTGGTTAGGTACTGGGTGCTTATTTGCACTGCAATTCCAAACTGTTACAAGCTATGTTTTAAAATGGTAAGTATACGTCCGTTTTAAATATTTTCCTTAAAAATTTGTTAAAATAAAATACCTTACACAAGATTCAACCAAAAAATCCGAAATCGGTAAATAGATTTTGAGAATTCGTGAAAACCTCGGAAAAAGCTAAAGTGAAGTTGGAACCCTGTCCAAACAAAATTAAGAAGTATACTTGAGCGTCATTTGCTCGGGCAAGTCAGTATACTGGTGCAAGATTTCAACTCAAGTGTATTTGCCATTTACCTAAACAGTTTTATATTCCAGAAGGTTATCCTGTTATCCAGCTTCAACTGGAACCCTTTCGGCACACCGTCCACTCGTTTCCATCTAATCCTTATTACTTTCCTATTTGGATGTTAGACGTTCGCAGAACTGTTTATTTTTAATATGTTACAAATATATTTTAATATTCGGGAAGCGCGCACAAGCATCAACATCGGTACACAAACATCGAGGATATTTGAAATCAACAAAGGATGCAATCTCTTGCCAATACATTTTACATGGCGTAAAGCATATAAAATTATACTAAGAATATGTACATATATCTACTGAAAAATATCTCATTACCCTTACTTAAAATATTTTTATAGCATTATTACATAAGTTGACACTGAAGTTTCACTTATTTAAACTTTTTAGTTTCATTATTTTTTTTTGAGTTTCGTTTTATAGCAGCAGAGCAAAATAAAACAAACACATTTAATATTATTTATATTAAGACGAAAACGTTTAATAATTCATATCGAATTTGTTCATTAAACTTCCTGAAGGATTATTAATTGCCATATTTTTCCAAACACAAAAAAAGAGATCTGAAAATTTGTAAAACTTAAACCCGATATGATAAAATTGATATTTCAGCCGTTCATGGTAGGCTGGTTTACGAAGAGCTATCTATTAAAAGCAGTTCGTCTTCGACATAATTTGTCGACAAAATGCTCACTCACCAAAAGTCGAAATGAAAAACTAACATATGGTAGGTAAACTGAAAATCAAAGAAAAATGGGAAGATCAACTTTAAACCGATCGATGAAGTCTCTGAAGCATCAGAAACAACAACTTTCACAGATCTCCATAATTTGATAGATAGTTCATATCTTCTGGAATGCCATAAGTTGTTTGTACCTAACAACTAGTTCCAGGGGCGACGCATGGTCTGCCATGTTGTGGTATGCATAACAGATGAGTTGGCTCAGCACAGTGTGACAAGGAGTAGTATGGTGCTGCTAAATAACTTATATCTTGACATCTTGAAGGTTTCAAGAGACATGAACATAATTTATCTTAATTCATGTAATTCTAAATAACTTTTATGAGTTTATAACATATTAAAATATTTTTACTACTGGTAGTGTATTTAGCAAATGGGCGCAATCTGTAACACACAAAAAGATTTTAAAAGGCATAAAGTTATAGGAGTGAACCTGTTTTATAGGAGAAAAGAAAATTGTATCACCAGGGCAATAATTGGAGTCGTCCTAGACATCTAAAAGCTTTTATACTTTTTACAAGACTTCTGTTTTTTGAAGTGACGTTGAACTTACATTACAAAGCATTGGCAGCGTAATAAAAGTAAAAAGAGATAAATAAATGTTTGCACAGATTGCTCGGAGCAGTACACCAGTGCAAGACTCCGCGCAATAAGTCGGGGATCTAATTGGGTCCCATCATGATAAATGAGATTGGCCCGTTGTTTGAAGTAATGGCTAATACAATGCGCTGGCAGCATTGTAAAACTTGATGAACGTGAATACGTATCTAGACTAAGGCGTTTTGCTGAACGCTTATCTGAAGACACCCCGATTGTAAATCTTTAGGTTATGTGTGTTACGTGTTTAGTTATTGATGACTCAGCCATTGTTTACGTTTTCTTGCATTTCCTTTTTTAGTCGGTTTGAATCACCAGTCGACGTGACAGTCAATCGGCATGTGCTGAGTATTTAGTGAAATATTGGTAGATTCATTTGGTCATGTCGTTCCCATTCTGAAATGTCTTTATAATATCTACATTCTGTACAACTACAAGTACTGTATAGTGTTATAATAGTACTTGGAAAAAATACTACTATCAAGCACCTGCGTTTTTTTCTTGTATTGACCTCAGCCAGAAAGTTTTTCTAATAGCCTATATTATAATAAATGTTTTCTGGATATTTTGTAGAGGTTCCTTCATTAGGTAGATTATTTTATAAATTAAAATGAAGTAATTTCTAAAACTAATATACAGATGGAATGCAAAAATTATTAATGATTTTTTTAGTCTTTGATTGTGGAGGTTTTCAATAACAACTCTTTATTTAACGCGAGTCATATATATTTTACAATAAAACTTTGTGTTAGAATAATTGGTAGAGATTTAATAATTATCTTGCTTAGAGGAAAAGCAGGTAGAAAAAACGAAAGCTCGAACCGGAATGATTGTGCAAAATCATGCACTCAGCCAGAGAGTGGTGACCGATGATACCATTGTATAAAATGGTTCAATAAAGTTTTTTATGGTTGTTCGTTGCTCGCTACAACACTAAAGGACAATGAAACTAGACTCATCAAGCAAAAATAATTTTTTCCACGTATGGAGAGAAAAAGAAAGAAAATTACCTCATCCATCGCGGATTCACGAACAGCGTCACTTTCGAGGAATGTAACCCCGTAGAAGTTGAGGGATTAGAGATTAGTTGACTCAGCCATTACTTCCATAACATTATAGCGGATATGGGGGAGGTTAGCCGAGGAAGTTTCGCAAGCTTTGGAAGCCTTCGTTTCATCATCACACTCAGAATGCGCGGAGGAAGTTTCAGAATGCGGGGGAAATTTGCTTATCTGATCTTAATGAAAACATCTGATTTGTTGGAATCACTGGAGGGGCGAAAATTAGTTTTGAACTTTAAGATCGTGCGTTGGATATTTAACTGTATCATACTTTGGCTAAGAACTATCAACGTAATCTTAATTTTCTTAAAGCATATAACGCATGTTTTTTTATAATTTTTCTCTTTCAAATTTTCGTTTGAGTGTCACTAATATTCTCTACAACGATTAAATATTACAATTTGAGGTTTACTCAATAAGGGCCAGGTCAGTTCACAGAATTTGAACAATTCGTCAAATTTCAAAGTTATATTCAGATTCTAATAAAGTTCTGTGATTATGTCATTATAGGCCAGTTGATTCATAAAATTGAAATAATAATAGAACTTGAAAATTATTCAATTTATATTTTGATGAATTGTTCAAATTTTTTTAAACACCCCGTCCTAAATTACTTCAAAAATAAATAAAAAATATTCATCGTGGACATTGAAAAAGTCAATAAATGTCGCACATTATAATAAAATTGGATATAATGATTGTATTTTTTGGGAAACAATTATGTTATAATTTCAAGACGATTTGTTTTGAAGAGTTTTATTTCATGTGCACATTTATTACTTGATTTGTATTAAATACATTGATTTTTATTATATTACAACAAAATTAATTACTAGTGAATGAAACCGGTAGCAGATAAAGTCCTGGGTTCTTTCTAATATTTCTGATTAAAATTAAAAAATGTTTTATCGAAGGAAGCAAATACTTTGGGGTGAGATATTGTATATTAAATTAACTAAATACACCAATTTTTTATTTTTTATATTTTTTCCCACTCCTTTTTTTGTTTCCTCAACTCTCTACCTATCCACCCTGTAATAATTTTATCTCCCCCTTTTCTATTTTATCTCTTTGTCACCGATAGGGTGTCTCTTTTCTATTTCCATCTCTTTCACTTATTGTTTTATTTTCTTATAATATATACATGTCTGTATGTAATTAGCTTTAGTTAATATAATAAGCCCTGACGAAGCTTGAGTTAAGCCAGTCGGCAAAAAGTATTGTGATAATTATTTTTTTTTTCTATAATGAATAATATATCACTTTGTTTAAACCACAATATTATAAACAATATCTACATGTTTCGATAACAATGTTATCTTCATCAGGATATGTTAATTTAAAGAAAAATAAATGACAAACAAGTATGGGCAAATTAGAATAAATTAGAACAAAGACAAAATATTAAAAAGTAAAGGTGATTAAGTGATTAATAAATTTTCCTATATAAAAAAATTACAATCATTACAAATTAATTTATAAACCCCAGATTTGTTCAAAAAATCACATTTATCCTTATTATTTCATATATAATTTTTTAATTTGTTATTTTTATAAAAAGCTGGCTGTTTATTATTTGGCACGTTTTTAATAATTAAATTTGAAATGCTATTATTTAAAAATAAAAAAAAATGTGTGCATCAATACTGGATGATGGACTGAGGCGGGCTTCCGTGATGAGGATATTTCCAGAGCTGCTTATCCTTTCCCTCATTCCTGCCACCTTGGATCTAATAAGGGCTGCATAGCCGGGAACTCGCCCCTCCGTGAACATCCGGGAAGCGCTGCAATATCTGGGGAGACCAAAAATTATGCGGACCTTCTTTCTTTCTATAACTACTACTCTTTTTGTGGTTTGCCGAGAGTTCGCACCTATACATCGTTGCGCAGAAGGAAAGGAAGAGCGTCCTTTGTACAGCGGTACTGCAAAGGCGGAATCTTCTACTGAGCATGTTTGCTTTTACGCTGAGAGCTCTTCTTTGCCTATCGATGTCAGCATCGTCCATCAGATTACTGGTGATTATGTGTCCAAGGTATTTAGTTAATATTTATTTAATATTAAAACTTGCATTTTTACTTGAATGAATACTTTTTTATTTATGGAAAAGTAGTAATATTTTAAATTTTATTCTAACAACTTAAATTCAAATAGTTTTTTTAAAGGTGTTTATATTCTGCTCCATTTTTATGTTATCTGGAAGGAGATTATATGTATATGTGTGCGCCCTCGTGGCCAATGCTTCTCTTGCCACTTTTAGTCTTTACAGTATTTGTGTACAATATATTATGTTGTCTAGTATAATGCTCGTATACTTGTCACGTTTTTATAAATATTGTGTTTGTGTGTATTACTCCATTTTGTATTTTGTAGATTAAAAGGCATATGTTATATTCATACAATGTTCTTATTTTCAGAAGGTTCATTTCCTGGTAAAGTGTTTTTGTGGGAGTGTCTGGCTTATAATATAAGAGCTTTTTAATAACTTTTTTCTGTATTATTGGTAAGTCGTTTAAGTACGTAATGCATGTGTTTCCCCATATTTCTATTAAATAATTTAGGTGGGACTGAATTAAGCTAAAGTATAAGCCCCTCTTTACCTCTGTTGGTAGAAGGTGAGCAATTCTACACCAATTGATGGGATTGATGGGATGATTTTGGCTTTTAGTTTTTCTACGTGTTGTTAAAATGTATACAATATTCCGATCTAATTTCTCAAACATAAATTTATTACACATATTATTTCGTACAAGTTTGAGATGAGTAAGTGTTTCATTAGCTCCTCCGTACCGTTTATTATTTCAAAGGCTTTATTACTTATACTAATATTTATCTGAAGAGCAAACGCCGGCTCATTTACGAAACATCGGATAATCCCCGCCGAGTCGTGAAATAATAATCACGAGAAGCTCACGAAGTAAACGCCACTTGGCCTGAAAGAGAATATTTTAATGAATAGTGTTTCTTCCTTTATCTAACTGCGGAATTTAGTAGCGGGGAAGTGCATCACTTACAAAAGGCCGTGCAAAACTCCGGGGAGCAGAAGCCGAGAGGAGAATGGAGAATTCTAATGAGCGCCAGAAGGAGGAATTAAAACTTTAATAGTGTGAATGAATGCCCTATTATTTTTTTACTTGAAAGGTAAGGGTGAGGTTAATCTTTTTATGCGCCAGTATAATAAATTCGTACCTTCATTATAAATACTAATATTTAATTACCGACCTAAGTTTTATTTCAGTTTCGGTTTCGGCAAGTATTAGGCAATAAATGAGTTTCGGCGGCGGTTTCGGTTTCGAATAAAGAGTGAATGAAGTTAAGAGTTAGAAATTTCAAATAAATCACCCGAAACATGCGTTAGTCATTGTGGTATTCCAACAGTTCTCCAAGTCACCTTGGGAGGGGATTTATTAAATGGGTAGAGTAATGTTCTTTTAGTATAAATCTGGTTTATTGATACTTCCCGTATACAGTGTCGACCACGATAGTCGACCTATCTAGAACTGGCTAATTGGAATCTGAGGTGAGAGATCTGCTGAAGACTCTCTCTGAGCTGTTGGACCCTCTGTTGCCTATAGCTTGTACTAAGCAAGCTGCCATCTAGTGGAGTCTTAGGACAGTTTTTCGTACTGCCATCTATGTGAGTAAGCTGGAAGCTTTTAGGTACACTACAGTTATATTCTCAAAGCATTTCTTGGGCATGATATATCGCCATATCGCTCGCCATACAAGTCGCACGAGACATATAATATGTTATGCGCGTGGAAGTGGCCTAGATCTTGATGATGTATTGTGATCTGCTAGTAGAGCGATTTTAGAAAATGACGCCTATGGCAGGAGAGGGGGTCAGATAAATTAGGGAGCTACCGAAGTCGCGCGGCTTTCAGCTGTCAAGGTGATAAATTATGTTTTGAAGAGATTTATTCACATATAAAATGGTTACTTAATTTTGTTTATTTTCTGTCGGTTTAGAAACATCCATGTCATTTATTAGCGTTCTTAATACTTTAGTAAGTGATGTGAATAAAGCTCTTCAACATAAAATGTCTTGAAATTGTTACATGCTTAACGACCGAGAAATGTAAAAAAAAATAGTGTTAAATGTTATTCCGTACTCTCGCTACATCTCCTATGTAGCACTCCTCACTAGCACATACTAAAGAGAAGAACGAAGATTATAGCTGCTGTGTGACGCTACCACATATAATCTGTATAGGCCTTGAGCTTTCAGCTTATTTCATCGTCTGAGAAAAGCATAAATCGAACGCGAGTGTATATGTTCTCCAGAAAACCTTAAATATTATTTTAAAATAAGCTGTTACATAAACGTGGTCTTAAAGATCAAAGTTTATTGAGTTTGTAATTTTTAAATATAATGTATTTTGGTGAGCTATTATCTAATACGCATAGTATTATTATTATTTTTATAGGAATACCTCACAAGAGTCCCAGCTGCTTCCGTCTGGAGCCAGTGAGACTATGGCATCCCCAATTGAGGTATGTTATGTGGTTGACGGTAGTAGGGAGGGGAAAGAGATGGAGAAGAGGAAGGTGGGGAAGTACTTGTCTATTCAGATTTGGTTACCAAACACGGCTAATGCCATTTCAGTCAACGTTTCGATTCTGAATCGTTGCGAGTTTTTTTTTTACATTAACTCCACACAGGAGGCCCTGAGGAAAATAATTTCCCACAGGGCCTATGTCATCTTTGAGGATGCTGTGTGGAGGGACTTTTTGAGGAAAGGAAGGAGTAAACATGGGTCTTGAAGAGACCCATGTTGTAGGATGGAGGAAACACAGAGGCCGGTAAATCGTTCCATAGCCGAGCTGTTGAACTCAAGAACGAGTCGTAAAAACGACCCTTTATCATGTGACTAATGTCAACCGTGTACAAATGTTGGGCGCGTGTTTGGCGTGTTTCCCGACTATGCACCGGTGCCGAGGGGATCAATGAAGCTAGTTCCTCGGAGCATCTTCCATTGTAATACCGGTAGAACAAGGACAGCATTCCCACCTGACGCCTGTGCTCTTAAGATTGCAATCCGTCTGTTAAGATGGGAGAATCTATCAAACGGACCACCCGTTTCTGCATAGAGTCAAGGGTTTTTTTTTTAAGATATTTTGGAGCTCCAGACCAGAGGTGGCTGCCAAATTCAACCGTGGGACGCACTTGCGATTTGTACAGGGTTAGTAGTTGTGTACTATTAAAGTATCTGCGGGCGCTGTACAGTACGCCCAGTTTCTGAGAGGCTTACTTAACTCTGGTTTCGATGGAGCCCCCATACCTGAGCTGGTCACTTAGAGTTACACCAAGCATATCAGTGGAGGTCCTGTTCGGAAGAATGCTTCCGTTGAAGGAGACTAGATTATCATTTCCATCCCTTTTAGACGTTATCAAACATGATTTGGTCTTTGAAACATGCGAGTATCTTCCACTCAGTAAAATTAAATTAAGTATAAAATACTAGACCGATTTGCTTAATACATATGTTTAGTAGTTCTAAAATCTTTTTTAATTTTTTAATTCTTTTAAAGTTAAAATATCTACTGTGTACATTGATGAAATGTTGCATACCAAGAAACCAAAAGTGCTAAAGTAAAACAATTTACTCGTTAAATTGATGTGTTTTATTAATTTCACTGTGAATTATATTTACATTACCTTTAATGAACTACTACGAGAATAACAATAATACACGTACGTCTCGGTCGGCACTATATTGCGGCGCGGAAAGATGGAATTAGTGAAAATATCACTTATTAGCAGCGGTGCGCGGTTAATGGTACAATAATACCCGGTATAATAATTATATCAAAAACATGTTATACCTGGCTAAAGGCTGGCTTTAATCTACGAATGCTGAAACGGCGGTGGCGCATAATAATGTAATAAGTGAAACGGTTACAGATAAAATACCAGGTGCATTCATATTTTACTGTATAAAAACGAACAAAAAAAATCAAATTGCATTTACATCGTTGAAAAACGAAAGGGAAAAATCTTTTTCTATGTTCAAATATTATAGCCGGGCCACTGCTCTAAGCTACAGCTATCGCGATATCTTCCAATATGCAATACGGAATGGTAGCACAAGTGGAAGAAGAAGAATGCTGTTTAGCAAATATTGTTACAATATATTTTTACATGACTGAATATGTTTTTACACAAGAGGCTCCGAAAAAAATATTTTCGCGCAATTTAAATCTTTCCTGAAAGATGTGTGAAGGGTCTTTATAAGAAAACTAGCTGGTACCTGGCATGCGTTGCTATGCCATTCAATGAAGAAATTGTTTTTTCCCTGTGTGTCCTTTCCCATTAGTACCGTTCCCGTTCCCCTTCCGCCTCCCCTTCCTCTCGCACGTCCCCATCCCCTCTCACGTTCCCACTCGCCTCCTCCACCTTCCCTCTCCCCACTCCACTCCCCTCTTCCCCCATCCCGTAAACCCCCCTCTTGAGTTCCTCTCCTCCCTTCCGCATTCCATATTTTCAGTCCCGGTACTCTCACTTATTGCAAATTTCATAATGCCAGACCTCACCAGTTATTTTATACAAACCTTGTCCTGACAATAACGAACACAAAAAAAAGAATTATTCAATTTGGTGCAGTCGTTCGGAAGTTATGTAAATACATACACTTTGGCGATTTATTTTTATTTTATCAGACGCATCCGCTGACAAGATCTGGATAAACATCACCCCATAAACCAGGGATCTTTGCTAAGTCTTCTAACGTAAATTTTTCAAAGGTTTGTATTGCTTACACCTGTTCAATTTGACATAAAAAACATACTTCCCGGTTAAACCCCAATGACATTAATACTGGACGCGGGGTAGAAATCTCAAAGTGGGAAGCCAAACACAAGACGATTGTAGCTGTCTCTAATTCTAGTACTTTAGTACTAAACTGCTACGCGTCGAGTGAGGTCGTGTCTTACCAGTAAGTAAATTGCATTGCAAAGCGCCAAAATGCCCTCCTGTGTGGTGAGAAAATGCTTAAATTACACGGCATTTTTTTTTTTTTTTAATTTTATTTTAAATACATAAACGGCTATACTGCCTTTTATAAATAAACATATAATAGAGTACAACAGTAAGAAAAATAATATCATTTCATAAAAGTAGTTTTAAATTTTAAAATAACATACAATCATTTTGTGTATCACAACAAAAAATAACAAAAAAGAACAATGAGAAATATCATCATTTCATTTCAACATGTCCATATTGCGTATTTAAAGTTACATTTTGGAAAAATAATTTTTGAGTGAATAGTCGTAAAGGCGAAGGAATAACAATTCATTTCTAAGTACACGCAAATTACTCATTATTATCAATTATTATAAATATTACAATTAATTTTCATGTTTCCCGCTCTTGGTTTTACGCGTCATCAGAAAAAATTCTAGGCCTACTAAAGTAAAGGACGCGCAATAGCCAAATTTCTGTTGCTAAGTAAACTTTACTATTTTAAAATAGACTAATCAGCCTAAACACTCGGTTTATTTGTTTGCTTGCGGCAAAACAACACATAAATCAGCAGTTCCAACAAGTATTGACGACAACCGCCACCATTTGAAAACTGTCGTTGTCCTATTGTATTTATTGTATAGCTCGACACATCAAAGTCCGACAGGCATCCGGACCTTTTATTCTAGTGGGCCTTAAGAAAAGGAGACAGTGGACGTTGCATTACAAAGTGACATAAGCATACGCTGCCCGACCATATATCTATGACATTCACAGACGTACAATCTTTGATTGTCTGTCTTTATCACACAGGAATAAACTTTTGAATTTAGAAATTATACTAAAAAAACCGCTGAAAACAAAAGAGTGTTGCTTGCTTTCCACATTATATTGCGAGTATGTGAGACTATAGCGAGTCTAATTATAATATATAACGTCATTAATTATTATTTTTAATTGATAAACTAACGTTTAAACAAGATTTTTATGCATGGCACAAAGGGTAGATAACAAATATTATAATCAATAATTATCAGCCTGAAACACTCATCTACATTGATAAAATCTTCCGAGAAAAGATACTGGCCGCCAACGGGAATTGAACCCGTGACCTTCTGATTGCCGGTCAGGTGCTCTTGACCACTGAGCTATGGCGGCTTATCTAATACCCGCCAAAATAATTCAATATATACTAGTGTTTCATTCGACAATTACTTATTATTACATTTTTCCAACTGAAAACAACCAACTTTATTTTTGTGAGAGAGGTATTGTTAATACTAAATCTCCCGCTAGGTGGCGTCGAGACTAATTATGTCTGCATTTATTGCTGAAATACTTTAACTTGTCAAATATTAATTATTATTTTTAATTGATAAACTAACGTTTAAACAAGATTTTTATGCATGGCACAAAGGGTAGATAACAAATATTATAATCAATAATTATCAGCCTGAAACACTCATCTACATTGATAAAATCTTCCGAGAAAAGATACTGGCCGCCAACCGGAATTGAACCCGTGACCTTCTGATTGCCGGTCAGGTGCTCTTGACCACTGAGCTATGGCGGCTTATCTAATACCCGCCAAAATAATTCAATATATACTAGTGTTTCATTCGACAATTACTTATTATTACATTTTTCCAACTGAAAACAACCAACTTTATTTTTGTGAGAGAGGTATTGTTAATACTAAATCTCCCGCTAGGTGGCGTCGAGACTAATTATGTCTGCATTTATTGCTGAAATACTTTAACTTGTCAAATATTAATTATTATTTTTAATTGATAAACTAACGTTTAAACAAGATTTTTATGCATGGCACAAAGGGTAGATAACAAATATTATAATCAATAATTATCAGCCTGAAACACTCATCTACATTGATAAAATCTTCCGAGAAAAGATACTGGCCGCCAACGGGAATTGAACCCGTGACCTTCTGATTGCCGGTCAGGTGCTCTTGACCACTGAGCTATGGCGGCTTATCTAATACCCGCCAAAATAATTCAATATATACTAGTGTTTCATTCGACAATTACTTATTATTACATTTTTCCAACTGAAAACAACCAACTTTATTTTTGTGAGAGAGGTATTGTTAATACTAAATCTCCCGCTAGGTGGCGTCGAGACTAATTATGTCTGCATTTATTGCTGAAATACTTTAACTTGTCAAATATTAATTATTATTTTTAATTGATAAACTAACGTTTAAACAAGATTTTTATGCATGGCACAAAGGGTAGATAACAAATATTATAATCAATAATTATCAGCCTGAAACACTCATCTACATTGATAAAATCTTCCGAGAAAAGATACTGGCCGCCAACGGGAATTGAATTTGACGAAAATTGAATAATTAATATTTGACAAGTTAAAGTATTTCAGCAATAAATGCAGACATAATTAGTCTCGACGCCACCTAGCGGGAGATTTAGTATTAACAATACCTCTCTCACAAAAATAAAGTTGGTTGTTTTCAGTTGGAAAAATGTAATAATAAGTAATTGTCGAATGAAACACTAGTATATATTGAATTATTTTGGCGGGTATTAGATAAGCCGCCATAGCTCAGTGGTCAAGAGCACCTGACCGGCAATCAGAAGGTCACGGGTTCAATTCCCGTTGGCGGCCAGTATCTTTTCTCGGAAGATTTTATCAATGTAGATGAGTGTTTCAGGCTGATAATTATTGATTATAATATTTGTTATCTACCCTTTGTGCCATGCATAAAAATCTTGTTTAAACGTTAGTTTATCAATTAAAAATAATAATTAATATTTGACAAGTTAAAGTATTTCAGCAATAAATGCAGACATAATTAGTCTCGACGCCACCTAGCGGGAGATTTAGTATTAACAATACCTCTCTCACAAAAATAAAGTTGGTTGTTTTCAGTTGGAAAAATGTAATAATAAGTAATTGTCGAATGAAACACTAGTATATATTGAATTATTTTGGCGGGTATTAGATAAGCCGCCATAGCTCAGTGGTCAAGAGCACCTGACCGGCAATCAGAAGGTCACGGGTTCAATTCCCGTTGGCGGCCAGTATCTTTTCTCGGAAGATTTTATCAATGTAGATGAGTGTTTCAGGCTGATAATTATTGATTATAATATTTGTTATCTACCCTTTGTGCCATGCATAAAAATCTTGTTTAAACGTTAGTTTATCAATTAAAAATAATAATTAATATTTGACAAGTTAAAGTATTTCAGCAATAAATGCAGACATAATTAGTCTCGACGCCACCTAGCGGGAGATTTAGTATTAACAATACCTCTCTCACAAAAATAAAGTTGGTTGTTTTCAGTTGGAAAAATGTAATAATAAGTAATTGTCGAATGAAACACTAGTATATATTGAATTATTTTGGCAGGTATTAGATAAGCCGCCATAGCTCAGTGGTCAAGAGCACCTGACCGGCAATCAGAAGGTCACGGGTTCAATTCCCGTTGGCGGCCAGTATCTTTTCTCGGAAGATTTTATCAATGTAGATGAGTGTTTCAGGCTGATAATTATTGATTATAATATTTGTTATATAACGTCATTGTTAAACCCGCTATCAATTTTCTCCCCGTTAGTTACCTACGTACCACCTCCTCTCATGTTCTGTCCCCTTCTTTTGTTCGGCATCACTCTCTAACGTTCACGTGCATCGCAACTATAAAGCAGAATTCTAGTAATCTGTTTGTCAGCATGTTTAAAGCAGCAAAGACCATCGATTGGCGTATCCATCATCCGGCGTCATTGTAGTCAAGCCCATTTCTAGGTTGACTCAATTGCTTTCACCCCTCATAGCACTTTGATCAAAATGCTATAAAACTAATTTTAAAGATTCATTTAACTCTCAGAAACTGTTACAATTCTTCTAAATAGAACAATGTCAATATGCGTATTAGATTTTGAAAAATATCTAAGATTAAGTATCTAAGGAACTAATTGGCTAACAGTGAAATAGAAGAAAATAACTTAAACTCGATGATATTTATGGATAAAATAAAACAAATGTATAAAATACTTTACTTTACAAAAAATAAACACATAACAAGGACAATCGCAGACATAATAAGGACGTACAACGAAATCAGACTACCAAAAAAGGACAAAGCCAATACGCAAAACAGTTTTCCAGGGTGCTGCTGGAAATCATAAAAACTACCCCAATTGATAAATTAAAAATAACTTGTAAGAACCACACAATGTATGTAATAATCATTAGTCATTTTTAAACTTAATGTACTACACAACAAAAATTAAATAAATTAATTAAGAAAAAGTAGTAAAAAAATCTCATCAATCAAAAGCACTTTATCAAAGTTATGTAAAATAGAAATAAAACATTCTCGGCTGAGTTATTACACAAAGAGACTAAAATATTTAATATGCGTAAATTATTTATACTGCAAACTATTTGAAAAACAAAAATTGTTTCGAGAAAAATATAGGTAAATACAATTGGCAAAAGGAATAAAAACGTATTTTTAAACTACTTTGAAAAGGAGGAGGTTATCAATTCAACGGTATATATATTTTTTTTATGTTTGTTACCTCAGAACTTTCGATTGGGTGAACTGATATTGATGATTCTTTTTTTATTAGAAAGCTGGAGCTTTCCGTGTGGTTCCATTTTAATTTGGTCTAGTTCTGACAATGGAATCCATGAGAAAACCATATATTTCTTAAATTTGCAATAATTATGTGCGCGACAATGGACGAATAACTCAATATTACGCCAACAGATTTCGATGATTCTTTTTTTGAAGTAAAACTTATTTACGCACGCTCGTCACTAAAAATTTTTTTTTTTTTTTAACAAAACAAAAAACGACTTAAAAAAATGCACTAAAAAGTAAAAAAATAATTTCGTACGATTGTTATTTTTGGAGTCGGTGTCAGCCAAGATCTCCACATCACACCTATGATTATTTTTAGTGCATTTTTTAAGTCGTTTTTTGTTTCGTTTTTGTTTTTGTTAGTTTAGTTGGTCCTAGAACATTTAATTTTCTACCAAAACAAATTCAAATGACAAATAAAATATCACTTTGCATAAAAGAACTAAAATTATGGCTGAATGGGGCAGGTGTTGACTTTTTAACACTTTTCTTTTAAACTCGATGTAAAGCTGCTTGCTTCACTTTTCATTTCAACTCCACTGTAGCTTCAAGATTCTACTGTAACTTTCATTCTCATTGGGACTGCCCGGTGGTTTGTGGAATACCTTCTCTGGCCATTATTTTTTTGATATTTCTTTTTCTGCTATTATAGTAATAACTTACATTATATGAATATATTATAACTGTTTTTTTCCTCATTACTTCTTTTATTTTCAGAAGGTTTCTTCGACTGGTTACGCCTCTTTTTTTTCTTTTTCTTTCACTAACACTTTATCTCTATTTTTGTGTTACTTCAGTTACCTATTTGAGATAAATTATTCCACAGACTATTACTTATATTTCTCTTTTATATAATGTTAATGTAAGTACTTGCATACTGCTTACTAACCCCGTCTGCATAGACATTGGAGGGTCTAGAGTCGTTCAAATAAATGTAGCTTCGTTCAATAAAAATATAGAGTCTTGACGTGTGCGGTGAAGGAGGAAACCATATGTTTTCTTATAACGCTGCACCGCCCGTCGGGAAAGTGGTAGGGTCCCCTCAAATGTAACTTCAAGACTAACTTTATTTATTTTATTGTAATTATAAAAAATCAACAATCTTTTAAACTATAATATTTTAATTGTTTGTAACCATTGTCTAAGACAGTGGTTACAAACAAAGTGATGATTTTATTTCAATTAATATGTCAAACCACAAAGTTACTGTTTTCTACCAAAATATAATATTTTAGTCTAATTTTACTACCTTACAATATTTTAATAGATACCCTATATTTTTACACAAGCTGTGCCTATTGAGTACCCATAACCTTACTTTGTCTTATATTTTTGTTATTTACTTTTTGCTAACTTTTACGTTACTTGTTTCATATGTTAAGTATTTAGGAATTATATTCAAAGTTATTTTTGAAATGTGTGTAGAAATAATGAGAAAAAAATAATACCACAAACATAAGGAAGCAATACGATAACTACTGATTCGAATAAATGTTTTCAAGAGCAAAACGAAGCGAATTTATATAAATGTAACTAGAAAATCATAGAGAGACATGATCTTTCAAAAACAATATATTTTTATGATCCATTCATATTCGAACACCTTGCAAGAAATTTATAAAGGGAATATAGTAATAAAGATATATGGCGTTCCAGGATTGTTTGAGAATAAATCTGGACGTAGTCAAAGGATCAAAGCTCACGGGGACAGTAAAAGTAAAGGAAATAAAAAGAAATTGGAAATTTATAACATCATGAGGTACGCATCAAGTTACTCTCAGTTTATTATTTCTGAAAAGGATGCCTACAAAGGGACGAATAAAAGTCAACAGTACCTAAAGGGATTTATTGAAATGTAAAGTAAATGCTGAACAGTCAACCGAATGTTTGGAAAGCAAAATAACGAATGTATACATATACATATTAATATCATTACTACTTGGTTATTACACTTGCAAAAATGTAAATGACTAGCTTTGTAGAATGGTATAATAGGTAGTTTTTTGGAAAATTAACAGCATATCTTAAAATCAATGATATAAAAAGGGTTATTGTTCGCGTACACAAAAATCTAGAAAAACTTGATAAAAATGATCATAGATACATCACAAGAAGTCACACCATAAAGGATTTTATGGTCCCAGGGAGCAATACATAAAAGTTTCAAAAGAAATATACATCATCAATCTATGTAATAAAAATCAAAATTTCAATGAATAAAGAAAACTTAAAAAAAAAACATTTTACATATCTGGGACCGAAATTGTATAATAAAATCCCTCCAGAATTAAATATTAAAACATGCAAAATGACATGCATCGGTTCAATAATAACTAAATGGTTGATTGGCTTAGGTAGGGTTAAGTCTGAAAAATTATTAAATAATGTCCCTTAAAACTTAAAATATTACATAGTTAACTATTAAATGGCACAATCAGTAAAAACTTAATACACCCATATTTAATCTGAAAAAAAAACAACAATTTTTACAGAATATATTTTTGGCATTTTTCACCATCATTTGGTTCCTTAGAACGGGCAATCTGCCTAGCTAGGAACTAATATAGACAGAAAAGACGTAATATCACTTGTACACATTTTAATATTTACAGTTATTTGAAATTTTATCGTAAAAATAAAATGTTGTTGTTTGTCTGTGTCTATATAAAATTATAATTGATTGTGGGAAAGATTCACGCTAGTGGCACACGATATCTGTGCTCTCATAATATATGTGGGCTTGGCCTGTATCAGGATACCGCTCGATTCAAAATGGTAATGCATGGCGAACAATTTTATCGAACAGGCCAAGCCCACATAATATATTATGAGAGCCATCAGACAAGCGATAAAGTAGGTCCCACAATGATTTAAGATTTTTTTTTATGTATTTCTTCACAGTGAAATTGTTTAAATCTGGATGTGCAAAATAACATGGGTTGATGGTTCATTTAATTTCAAATATTCTTTCTTCTTTTTCCTTAATGTTTATGAATATATTGTATAAAATATACAAATTTATATTTAAATTCTACACCTGGAGTAAAAAGATAAATTATTAAAATTATACACTTGTTGAACTCCTTTGTGCAAATTTCTACGATAATGTTACTACAAAGAACACGAAAAGTATTTATTGTACCTTCTTCTTCTTCTTAGAGCTTTGGCCTCCTGCAACATTCGCCTTCAACTGCTCCTGTCCTACTCATTAAAAATAATACATTGTTTATTTGCGCACGTTTCATTTCATTTGGCACGTTTCAGAATGGTAAATACTTTCAGTATTTCCCCGGTGAAAAACAACTGTTCAGTATTGAAACGTTACATGAAATGGCTTTAACCTTGTTTGATGAACAGATCTAAATAGCCAAGTACTTCCTCACCTTCCTCCTTCGCATCTCATTTCCAAACCTTCTACTTTCAGCCTAAAAAATACCCCAATTGGGGATGCCATAGTCTTACTTACTCCAGACTACAAAGAAAAGAAAAAAAGATCTTTAGTTTACGTATTTTTATAAAAATATTAAGGCATATTGTAATTAGCAGATATTTGAAAATCGTAACGGCGTAATATTTATGAATGATAAAATAACCTTTTTGTATAACACAATGCCGTTTTAGGTACTTTCAACATAGAATCCATCCACAAAGGGAACGAGATTCTTTCTCGTGTAACCGAGTAAAAAATGTTAAGTCATAAGAAGGTATTATACGGCTGAATCTTGAAAACGAACATCAATTAAGATAAGAGTTAGGCATAAAAACGCGAAAAAACTAATTCCATAGAACATTTTCCCCGAACAAGTGACAGATTTTGCGAGAGTTTTGCTTAAAAAAACCTTTTTGGAGGGAAATTCAATATTTCGTGTGGCAAAATTTACTAATGACCCTTATACGAAAGTACTAAAGCTTCAAACAGAAGCAAAATCTAATTTTAAAAAATGTGAAGCAAAATAAAGGCACCGAGAAAAAAAATCTGACGAATTGATAAAAATTAATGTGATAATTAAATAAGTTTTTGGCGAAGTGCCTCAGGCTGTGTGAGACAATTGTTATATTCTGTATAAGGACTAATGGTATCTAATAACGGGGAGCAAGTGCTGGGAAACTTTTTATTAACAAGGCCCGGCACAAAAAAGGCATTATCATAGTTTTGAATTTGAATGGGTTCAGTTTAGTAACGGGCAGGAGCATTTTGATAATCGAAGCTTTTGATTATTTTGAAAAAAAGTCGTCAGCGGAATAGAGCGAAACGCATTGATTTCAATACAATCGAAAAAAAAATAATTAAAAATATTTGGACAAAAACAGATTAACACATTTGAATTAGCCATTCTTCTTCTTTCTTATGGTGGAGGTCAGAGGGGGACATCTAGGTCTGCGAGCCAGTCTAGGGCCTCAGGCGTTGCCCTGTGGAACTCATCAATCCCATCGGGGAATTAATAGAGCGGAAATTCGTTGAACACATGTTATATACGAATAATATGGAAACAATCGATTAAATTTGAGTCCTAATAACTCAAAAAAGTATACTTAGAAAGATCGAATTCTAAAATAATCTATAATTAAATTATGTTCAAACTTGTATGTCGATTTTGGGGATACCTTTATATTATTTTTTTTACGTGAATAATGTAATACCACCTGTCCCAACTGCTCCCAACCGTCTGGAGTTAGTGAGAATGTGGCCTTACCACTTGGGATATGTTGGAGCTGAAGGTAGTGGGAAGAGGAAGAAAGAGAAAGGTGGGGAAATACCTAGCTATTCAGATCTGCTCACAAAACTCGGTTAAAGCCATTTCAAGCAACGTATCAAATGTGACTGGTGGTCTTACCACTTTTCCACTCTGGAACGTGCCGCAAATTCTTTTAAATGAATAAATTGTGAAGTAACACAAATTAGTCAAATAAAATTAGCCTGCGTATGCCGGGATTTGATCTCACGACCTCCAGATTGCTAGTCAGAAGCATTAGCCCTCGAAGACGTAGACCAAAAAAATACTTCAAAATATGTTTTTCTTGAGAAAAATAAGTTACTAAATTATATTAAAAACTATATGTGCCTAGTACCAACCTAATAATTCATTCCTAACTCAACACATAAACACGCTTTAAGGTTTACAGAAAACTTATTAAACTTACCAAAAGTAAACAGAACTATATTTCAATAAGGACCCTACCACATCGACATTAAAGTATAAAACAAACCTTCCACGTAACATTAATAAAATAAACGATAAACTTAAATTTAAATAAAATAAAATACTGTTTTGTTTAAAACCACGAATTTTATTAATTTTTTGAACCGACCGGTTTCGCTTTACTCAAGCATCATCAGGGTACAATTTAATACTAACAATATTAAATTGAAATCTTCACTAAAAACATTTCTTTTAAAGCTATGTTATTACACTATAAATGAATACCTTCTCTGTTTTTTATTTGCGTATAATATAACATGTAATTGTTGAATTTTATAATATAACATGTATTTGTCGGGTTAGTTGGAAGTAATAGGATGTACCTATAAGTTATACATTTTGTCCTCTCTGTATTTTTGTGCAATAAATGTTTTTTGAATTTAAATTAATTATTATTTATGCTTGACGAAAAATTAACATGAGATTATCTTTAATGTTGGGGTAATAATGCAGTTAAAAGTATTATCACGATGTCTTTAATCACAATCTTAATGGGATCAACCTACATTGCCCCAAAAATGCAGCCCTCCTAAATTGGGATAAATTTCTTTTTAAGAAGCTGCCTCGCCAAGAGAAAAAAATGCCTAATGATGTGGGTTGACCATTACGATGTACCCACGGCTAATCTTCTGGGAAACTTCTACAAGGATAGGCACAATGTTTTATAACCTCGAAAAACCAAACGCTTTATATAATACCTACATTACACATTAGCTAATATATGACGTAAGTTTATTAATTGCAACGCCGGCTAGTGTGATCAAGTCAGCGCCATCGATAAACAACAGTTTTCAAATGGGGACGATTGTTGTTGATACTCGTTTTTACCGCTGATTTCCGTGAACTTTTACTGCAAGCAAATTAAATTAACTGAGTTATTAGACTATTTTAAAAATCGAAATTAACAACAGCAGTGAAGTAAACAGCTCTAGTCTGGCCTTGTCTGTCCACCTCTGGTCTGGAGCCCCAAAATTCCTGAAAAAACCCTCGACCAGTGGAATATTGGGGGAGGACGGGTTGGCATGAGAACTGAAGACGAATGATTTGTGCAAATATTTGTGGGGCATGAATTTGATAGAGGAAGAGTATAAGTAGAACAGTTAAATTAAAATCCGTGGTACGTGCCTATTGTGAACCATGCCTTATTGTGTATAACTTAAGACGTAGATCATTACATAGATGCACTATTCCTATATGAACTAGCATTGCCCGGAGTTTCTAATAAGATTCAATTTGATTTACCTGCGCGCTCCATAAGCTCTTCTGTCTTCTTCAAAGTGAATCAATGCAAAACAAACTGTAAACAAAATTATGGCTTGAACGGAATATGTATGTAATAATAATTACAATAACATGAAATCAAAAGTGAATATTTTCAATTGCGAGCTGAATAAACAAACATAAAACAATAAAAAGTTAATAAAATAGAATTTTTCTGACATGCCACGATCAACTTTTCTGTAGTTATTTATAGAATAATTTAATTTGTTTTAGGTACATTCTGCTTATTTTTTTTAAAAGATGGACAAACATTCCCAGGTTACGAATAACCCAACAATGTTTGAAAATCTCCAACTACCAACACACCTAAAATGTTGTTTGTGTCGTGATGGAGAACTTAGCCAGCCGAGGAATCAAACACGCAACGCCCGGGTGGAACCCAAACGCGATGCCCACCCAGCCACTGCTTCTTATTATAATTTATAATGTATAATTTATTAAAATATATAAATTCAGTTCCGTTAGTTCTGTTCATTTCTTAACACTATTCTACATATTTTATTCTTAATACTTAATCATATTTATTGGTTATGTTTTTAGTAAGTATAAATATAAATATAATACAAACGCTAAAAATATAACTATCAAATATCGTTGTTGATTTCCAAAAGATTAATAAAAAAATAAGTAACATATTAAGATATTTTAGAATAATGCATGACCATTGGAAGAAAAAATATTTTGCGGAGGAAAAAAATATAAATATATAAAAAATACGCTCGGAGGAAAAAAAATCCCTCAGTCACCTTTGAGAATGCTGTGTGGAGGGTTTTTTATGGAAAGGAAGGAAAGAAGAAGTTCTGGGATGGAAAAAGGAATGAGGGGTAGGTAAGAATCTGGGGATCAATGTGTCCAGGAGGGACGGACGTATGAATCCACATCTCCAACTGAGGTGCAAGGCGATGAGTCGAGAGAGTCCGGCTGGGGAGGTACAGGTTGAATGTGGTATTTAGTCAGTCAATCAAAATACGTCTACATATTTCATAAAAATCTATCTTTGGTGTCAATTATTGGTTTAATGTCAATTTTAGGAAGAATACAGAAAGCATAACGACGGAACATTCTGATTATTGAAAAATATTTAGTAGAGTGTTTTCACCTTCATATTTTTCTTTAAATGAAATCTATTTTAATGCTTTTTTATATTGTCAAATATATGAGCGTTTACATGCCAAAAATGTGCTTATTCCAATTAATTATAACAATGCATTTTTTAAATGTGTAATTTTTTATGTGAAAAAAACAAACCAAATTATAATTTCTTGGATATCCAGAAATATCACAAAGAGTAGAGTTTTATGAAATTTAATGCAAACAATAAAAAATAATTATATTTCGTAAAATTAATACCAACCAAAAAAGTTAATTAACAAAGGACCCAAATTTGTGCCATATGCGTAAACCATTTTCCAATATTTTTTCGATCCCTCCACCCGGATTCTGAAGGTTTATTGAATCAGGATGATTGATCACTATGATTAAATAAAATGAAGGATTAGTTTCTTACCTCCCGTATAATGGAAACATTGTTAGGCTCTCGCAGGGAAAATAGGCGAACTTTAATAATGTGACGAGTTTGGGCGGGAATTTAATTACAATTTTTAAAAATAATCCTTTTTGTTTTGTACCTGATAGTAGCTGCTGGGTAGATTTGCGTTTTAGGCGGGTGAAATCGATTCGAACGCAATGCGTCGCGAAAATATCAAACAGTCTTCACCACTTGGAAACGTCCTACGTGGCACACTTGGCTTTAAGGACGCGATCAGTTGGTTCAACATTTCGCGCGAAGTGGACGCGGCGGACCATAATTATTGTCTGTTGAGTATTATATCAGACATTACGTATTTAAGTGTTCACTTATTAACTTCAAACCTCAAAGTCACAAACAATCTTGTTTAAACTGATCTTTCAGTTTTTTAATAAGACATTTTTGAAAAATTTGAGCTGAGTATGGAGGGGCTATTTTACAAACTTTCAGTAAGCTGTTCAGTAGCGGTACTTGTAGAAAAACGTTTATTTTATTGCACGTTATTCTACGGGTAGCTCTTATGAGAAGTTTACTGACAGGTTGTGAATAGTTACTAAATAAAACTAAAAATGTCATCAAACGAAAGAAACTAAAACATGATTTATAAACGAAATTAATAATTGAAGTATATTATATATAGTTTTTGTAATCATAAATTGTGATTAAAAATAAGTAGGCACGCTAAAAATATGTTTTTATTTACGTTACTATTTATTTTTATTTTTATTTTATTTTGCAGAAACAAACAGTACATAATTACATATTAGAAAGTAGTTACAAGTTATAGAGTTAATACAATAATTGGTACCAATGACATGTCGCTGTTATATAGTATATATATGTTTTTATGTGACAAATGATGCATTTTACCTATATTTAATTAATAAATTATTGAGGGAGAGGGGTAAGGGTGTGTGTGTGTGTGTGTGTGTGTGTGTGGATGTGTGTGTTATGTGTGCAGGTTCAGTGTGCTAGAAATGTTTTTCTTAAATAAAGGAAGGGAATCAAAAAATATATCGATATTTGTACTTGTTTGAATTGAGTTGAATCTTTGAAGGATGCGGGATATGGGGGAGTTGGCTGCAGCGTTCGTATTATTACTGGTTGTGTAAAAAAGGTTGGTGTGGCGAGTTCTTTTAGATGGGATGTTAAAATTTATTTGGGATAGGAGTTCTGGGCAGTCTATTTCGTTATGTATTATTTTATGGAGAAATGTCATGTCGGCTACCGTTCGCCTGGATTTCAGGGATTGGAGAGTGCAGATATAATTATTGTTGTATTTATAACCGAGATACTTAATAAATTTATTTTGTATGCGCTCTATATTTAGACTAAAGTTAAATGTATACGTCTTAGTGCTTTTTAATTACGAGAAAAGGCAGAATAAAGGAAACATTTTTTCACAAATTGATTCGTTTATTTTCAAAGTTCGTCCCTAAATGGCTGAAAAAACTCTGCATTTCTTGAAAGTTCAGATAAGTCAGGAGAGCGGCAGTTAGTGAACAAAGGGGATAAAGGGATCCAAGACGCTTCATTTATTTTACGGGAACTCCGAAGAATGGAGACGAAGTTAAAAAAAGTTGCGATTCAAAGCGCCTTCTAACAGAATTTAACACTTGGGCATGTGACACCGTTTAAGAAGGAAGGATAGAATTTTGTTGATATATCTATCATTTTAAAGATAAAACATGCGTGCTTCTTATGGATACAATACCTATTCCAATAATTTTGCCAAGAAAATTTACATTTACAGCCCAATTTTTTAATCGTATCTAGGTGAATCTATTTTGCGAAAAGTTAGAAAACCATTGCCACAATCTTTTGAAGGGTGAGCTCTGCCGTCTTCTTTTGTGTTCAAAATTGCTATGTTTACGCAACAATTTTTTTGTTAGAGCTGTAGAGCTTTGCAATGTTATCCATTTACTGGAGTAAATTTAGAGGCGCTGTTTTCATATTATTTTGTTGGTTATATAAAACCTTTTATTTAATTAGTGGGGCGGTGTTATCAGGGCATTTTCGTCAAAGTTTTTTCATTGCGTTTTTGATATGTCCTACGATTTTTATTAGGTTTTTAATAGGTAGGCGTTGTAGATTATTTGAAAGTTATATGTTTTTCCATGCAAAAATTATTAATTTTCTTTGTTTAGTCAATTTAACACAACGGCAGAACCTGCATATATTTTTGATTAATTACTTAGATCAAAGTTGATTTATTTTTACCAGGTCCAATTCTATATTCAATGAAACTAAGTCTGATTTTTAAATTAATTTTAGGTGCATAAGATTAATTTTAGGGGGCATACATTAAATACGTGAGCAGTTTTTCTTTCAATCCCCCCCTTGATGAGATAAATTTGGGCCACTTCGTATATTCTTTTCAAGTAACGTGAGATTTTGCTGGACCCCCCCCCCCCTTTTGAGCCCACGTAATTAATATATGTCCCCTTATAATAGTCTTAAATAGCTTCCAAATATATTTTTGAAAAGTATACCGGTTTTACGTAAATTAGGACCAGCATTGAAAAAAATTACTTCAATATTACTTTAAATGCCTGGGTTGCCGGCAATTAAATTAACATTAGGGAAGTTTGTCCCAGAATTTCAGCACAAAAAAAACCTTCCTGTAGGAATTTGGTATTGTTGAAAACTTAAAAGTTACTAAATGGAAAGCATAGAAATTAAAAAATATCGGAGACCGGTCAGTGGTTGAGTGGGCATCTCGTTTGGGTCCCACCCAGGCATTCCGTGTTCGATTCCTCGACTGGCTAAGTCCTCCATCACGACTAAAGCAACGTTTTCGGCTTACTGTTGTGGTAGTAGGAGATTTTCAAATATTGTCGGATTATTTGTAACCCGGAAATGTTTGTCTTTCTTTTTTTAAAAGAAAAAAAATTACAAAACTTTGTTCGAAATGGCCATTAGCGTTCAAGCTTGAATTGGAATATAAAATGTGGTACTGAAAAATCTGTTATTTCACATGCGTTTATTTATTGACCACAGTTGTTCCACTTCAGCTGTTAGATCCTTAAAACGTAACAACTAAGGTGACAAGACTGTTTACAATCTTTTTCAAATCGAACCAACCAACATTAAATGCGAAGACCTTTATGCCACAAAGGCTGTCACACATCGCATTATTAACGAGTACCATAAAAAGGATTAAATTTGATCACCAAGTCCCCCAGAAAAACAAATACAAACAACTTTGACATGCATAATATATTTTATAATTTTTAGGCGCGGTACTTAAAGTTCGTGAGGATGGCTATAAAACAATTCCCGCTCGTTAAGGTAGGCAGCGGGTGAACAACTTTTCTCTACTGAATAAAATATCTTTGTTTAGAGCAACAAATTATTTTTTATTGCCTGTTAAACACGGGCCCCAACAAAGTTGCTTCCGCGGGCCGCTCTCCCCCGCTCTGCGGTGAAACTTTCACAATTAGGGAAGTCGTTATTTTTATTGGGTAATTTACTAATCGCTATTCGTCAGAGGCAGCCCCGGCACTCTAATCTACACACTCCTCGTTCTATACGTACTATACATTTTAACTTGATCGCTGCTGGCTGGACCTACTGATGACACACGGGTAGTTTACACTGCGAAATACATACATGTAACATATAGTAGTCCCGGCAAGGCCAGAGCTTCCCTCTACAGTTCAGTAAAGCGCACTTGTTTTCAATTAACATTCAGTGCACAAGCACTTGTAGTGCCGTCGTTAGTGGCAGTCTTCACTTAACCTGGCGTCATAAGGGATGGGTCGAAATGATCAACCATGTTTTAAATTGCTCGTTGTTTTATAACTACGCGTGCTGTGTTGCCCTTCTTCTTGGTAGCTGGAGGAGTTGATTTTCTTTAAAGCGATCGCGCTGCGAGATACACGTGCCGAAAGCTGAAAAAGGTCAATATGATCCTTCCCCGTAATACCTTTTTGCGCCGACTGAAATCATAATGATGATTCGAATTAACTTTTTGTTATTTTTTTTTCAAAGATTAGTTGGTTAAGTTCATAAAAATGCCATTTAATTTAAACGAAAGATAAAAAAATAAGTGTTCGGGGTGATTAAGCTAGAGGAAGCTAATTTTGTTAACTTTTATTAAGATCATTATTAAAAACATTTTTTTTTCGGTGTAGGTAATGTCAGGTTTTATTTCCTTAATAAAGTGCAATGTGGCTGTAATCAAAATTTTCTTTTTATTTCATAAATATAATGAAATACCTCTTGTTAATAAGTGGGCAATGATGACCCAAGCCCCACGTCCTTATAACCAATTTCCACCCCCATGATGCCCGGTTAAGGGACCCTGAAGAATATCCCCACCAGATACACAAGCAAATGCTTCAAATGGAAGAGTAGTAAGTAACTCCAAGATGTAAATTATTATTAAGATGTATTTATACCGTAAATAAATGAATAAATGTTTTTTTTTAAATCCCGATACAAGTCAAAAGAAAGTCGAAGTTTCGACTTAACCAAAATTACTGATTTCTTTACAAAAAATCATTTACAAAAAAACAAAAACAAAAAACACTGATTTTACTTTTAGCGTAATAATAACAAGTAATAGCTATGGGCCATGCGAACAGTGTTGTTCGCAGACTGGGGACGTCGTATTGTATTACTTCGGAAAATCGTATTTTTAAGTGCATTGAGTAAGTTTGTAAGTGGATTTCATAGAACTCGGGGACAAACTTTAAAATTCCCTTGTGACAAATTATTCGACAGGTTCGGGCGGGAATCTCGCGCGCTTGAATTCAGTTCGATGATAATCTTGCAAAATATTGCGTTATTTTGATTATAGTATATTGGTGTATAAATTCATACTCATGGAAACATTAATTTATTTTGTATTTGGACATCTGGTAAGTTTTTTTTACATAATATCTAAAGACTCTAAGGCTAAGGTTGCGGCGTTCCTCACACAGCTGTTGGGAAAATGGTGGGTCATATGCAAGTCCTTAAAATGATCAATATTCTTCTTCTTGTGCCATATCATATCATATTCATGCCATATCATATCAGTCCGATAGATGGCGCATAACGAGTAACTCTTTATACCGCTGAAGCTAAATATAAATTTAATAGTTTAAATATAATATGTTTAAATAAAAATGTAATATCGTAAAGTGCGCGATCGCAAACTATAAATAACACATAATAATAAATAAAAACAGTTTCATAAATCGTATTATCCAGCGATATTTAAAATTCTTGACAGTGACAGTGACTAAATTCGAACATACCCACAATAATACAATCAACATGTCGCTCGAAGAACTTAACCGAAAATTCGTTGATACGATGAATGAATTTGAAAAACGCCTTGATAAAGCCAACAATAAACCCGGCAACTCGAATTCTGACCTCACAAGTCTCCGCGGAGACTTCAATGTATTTAAGTTGAAGATTACATCGGAGATGACTGCTCTTCAAGAGAATGTTGCTCAACTTGAGCTTCGTGTGGATGCCATCGACGCAGCTTCCAGAAAAAATCTGTTACTCCTACATGGCGTGAAAGAAGATGAACCAGAAGATACGCGATCCCTTGTAACCGCGGTGCTGACCGGCCTAGGGTGTCATGAAGACGCCATCAGGGGTATCGTCTCCACCAGGAGACTTAGTCGCACGAAACCTAAGAAGAATCGGCCCATCCTCATCGAGTTCCAATACCAAAACGATCGTAGATCAGTATGGGAGAGGAAGAAAGGGTTGAAAAGCTCCTCTCTTCTCCTAACCGAATCCCTTACAAAGACGCGCCAAAAACTCTTCTCCTCCGCTCGCTCAATTTTCTCAAACAACAAGTGCTGGTCCAGCGACGGCACAATTGTAGTTCTCCTCCCGGATGGCACCAAGCGCGCCATCAGCACACAGAAGCAGCTGGATGTTGCGGCCGTCCTCGTGACCAAACCTGACAAACCGTCAGCCAGCACCAACACCAGCACCAGCACCAGCACCGGCACCAGAACCAGCTCCAGCTCACCTGGTCTCAATCAACAACCCGAAGGCTCCAGATTGATCGGTCTGCGATCCAAAACAAACACCAAAAAATAAGTGTTTAATAAAGTGTTGTAAAGTGTAATTAAGTGTTTATTATTATTATTTTTTTGATGGTGAATAGTTTTTTCCTAGTTTTTGCATTATAATCAATTTTAGTAGTTTAAAAAACTAACTTAAAATAACCTTCTTCCAATGAAATAATAATAAATGTTACCGGTTAGGAATACAAAACAAATGCATGCAAAACAACCTACTCAGATAGATACCTACTGTTTACAAAATTACAACAAATCATTGAGGCATTAACCCAATGTACGAGGAATAACGATTCATTTGTGTAGTATTTATGTGGATATTCCTAACTCGTTCTATTAATAATTCTGTGATAGTTCATCTGCTTTAATTTTTTTTCTCTATTTTTTTATAATACGGGTTTGTCTCGCTTATATTCAAACTCATAGTATCTAATATACACTCGTTTTATTATGCGCTTTTAGCTATAATCTCTCTATTTACTGTGTATTATTTACTGTGCATAATAGAAACACATAACCTATTTTAATTTATCTACTTTTATAAATACATACCTACTTAGATAGACCTATTACAATTTATAAATTTAAGTGGCGTCTAGGTACCGACATTTCGATTGTAATATATGCGTAGACGTACGTATGTTTGTATGTGTACGCATGTGTATGCGTATGCGTGTATATATTTACACGATTTCACCTTTTTTAAATTTATAATTTCTTTGAATGATGTCTGAAGCTATAACGTATCGAACATTGCAAAATTTTTATCAGTATACTTCCTTCATTATGTAATTATACCAACAATGTCACTTAAATTTGTACTTTTAGTCTCAATTATACACTTCATAAATAAATTGCTTATTCTAGCTGTTTGTCAAATGGGTATAGAAAGCATAGGAGGACGCCACTGTTGCTCAAATGGCAATAATAAAAATATTATCACAGTGATAATCTAAAGCTGTGTAACCTACATTTTTATAAATTAAAAAGATATAAAAGTTTATTAATTATTTTTTTTTTCATTTCACTGATCTATAATATTAAAACACACTTTAGAAATTGCTCACATTTATTTAATATTAGCTTAAGTACCTACTGGCGTTGTCCAGGCTTTGGAACATGTATCTAATTTTTGACAAAAAATTTGACAAGTAAATTGGTGTTGCCAGCCTACAAATTTTTGTACTTATATTTTTTTATGTTTTCTACTCTTATTTGACTGATTCAGACAGATTTCTATATCGCTTGTTAACTTGAAACTATACTAGGTCATCGCGCACTGCTTGCATTTCTATATTTTTCTTCTATTATTATTTTGTACTCTCATTGCTTTTATCTTACCTTCCTTTGAATATTGTTCTTTTTTCTATTTCCCTCACATCCTATGTTATTGTTTATATTTGACGAATTTAATCTCGATATGGATTATTTAATTCGTCGATTAATCAATGTATTCATTTTCCACGACATTCCATCCTTCCTTCCCTACACTCTCCTTACCCCCTTTATCCCAATATGCTGCTCGTACTCGCTGCTCATCTTTCTACTACAGTATTTTATGTTTATAATCGTACATGTCATTCATAAAACTCTGCATCTTCTTACCTTATATATCTACCTATATAATAATATACATAAAAAACATATATAACTCACAATGATAACTATTTTGTATCAGAACTGTAGAGGACTACGCACTAAAACAGAAATTTTTCACAATAATATTTTATCGAATGACGATTGTTATATATTCGGTATTTCTGAAACTTGGCTTAATAATTCCATTTTCGATCCTGAACTAGCACCAACGGAATTTTACAGTATTTTCAGACGGGATAGATCAAATAACATTTCAACAAATAGCATCAACAACCAAGAAGATACTCGTCGAGGCGGTGGTGTGATGATCATGACACACAACAATCTTAACGCATACCCTCGCGAAGACTTGGTATGCAATGCTGAATGCATTTGGGTCACTATTCCTCCCTCTAACTATACCTCCAAACGTACTATCCATGTAGCTTGTGTATATCTCCCACAAGGTCATGGATATGAAACCGCTCTCAGTTCATTCCTTTGCTTACTTACTAACGTAAAAGATCAATATCCCGATGACATTTTACTTGTAATTGGAGACTTTAATATGCCTACGATAATATGGGAAGCGCATGATTCACACTTGACACCTACAAACTTAAATACAATTAGTTCCTCACTCACTGACACAATTTATTACTCAGAATTAAAACAATATAATCATATAAAAAATTCTAATAACCGAATCCTAGATTTAATCATGTGTAGTGAGGAATGCCATGTATCTCGTGCATGCAATCCTCTTGTCAGTGAAGACTTACACCACCCGTCGCTTCAAATTACATTACAAATCGATACGCTCCCAATTATCAAGGCTCCTCCTAAAGTACTATGCTTGTTTGAAAAAGCCGACTATGAATTAATCAACCAACATCTGTCAACGATAGACTGGTCTTTTACCAAGGAAAATGCGAACGTTGACGAAGTAGTTGATTCCTTTTATAACATCTTAAATAATACCATCAACCAATTTGTCCCCAAACGCATCGTCAAAAAGAAAAAATTTCCTAACTGGTATTCAGCTCCTCTAATCAAAATTATTAAAGAAAAACAAAAACTTCATAAAAAATGGAAATCCTATAATAATTCAATAGATTACATAGAGTTCACTATCAAACGTACACAACAAAAACACCTACAGAAGCATTGCTATAATCAATATATAAGTTCGGTTGAATCTAATATTCAGAATAATAATAAACAACTCTGGAATTACGCTAAAAACAAAAGTAAAACAATCGGCATCCCACAAATCATGCACCTTAAAGACGAGTCTGGCACCGGCGCTCATGAAGTATGTGAATTGTTCTCTAAACACTTTCAGTCCACCTACGTAAGCGATATGAGCACGAAAAATACCAGCACACTTGATAGCTCTACGTTTGTAAATAATCATTTCTCGATTGGTAACATAAATATTGACAATCTAATGATCAATAAATACCTGAATAATTTAGATGTTAGTAAGGGTGCTGGTGGTGACGGTATCTCGCCATATTTTGTCAAAAAATGTGCCAAAACTCTTTCTTACCCTTTAACTAACATATTTATAATGTCACTAAAAGAAGGTAAATTTCCCACAAAGTTTAAAGAAGCAATTATAATCCCTATTCATAAACAAGGCTCAAAAATTAACATTGAAAACTACCGCCCAATCTCAATACTCACGGTATTTAGTAAACTTTTTGAACGTGTTGTCTACGATCAAACTTACACAATAATTGTTCGCAATATACAAAACCAACAACACGGATTTCTTCAAAAGAGATCAGTACTAACAAACTTGGTAAATTTTACGGAATATTTAACGAGCAATATGGACAAAAGAAACCAAGTAGATGTAATCTACACTGATTACTCTAAGGCCTTCGATAAGGTAAACCATTTCATCCTTATTCAAAAATTAAAACAGTTAGGCATCCATGGTGACTTACTCCGGTGGCTCACTTCATACCTTTGGAGTAGACTTCAAAGTGTCTCAATTGGGGGAACAAAGTCCAGCTTCTTTTCTGTGCCCTCCGGTGTACCTCAAGGTTCTCATTTAGGCCCATTATTATTTAATGTGTATATATATGATATTTACAAATGTTTTTTACATGCTAATTACCTAGCATATGCAGATGATAAAAAAATATACTTAGTTATTAAATCAATCAATGACTGCATTAAACTCCAAGAAGACCTCAATCGTCTTTTTGTCTATTGCGAATTAAACAAACTTGTTATTAACATCTCAAAGTGCAATAAATTAACATTTACACGTAATAAAAATATTATTTCATTTGTATACACACTGAACGGCACACATATCAATGAAGTAAAATATATCAGGGACCTTGGGGTAACGATGGATGTCAAATTAAACTTTATCCAACACACTGATGAAATAATTAACATAGCCAATAAAATGCTGGGATTTATAATTCGTATAGCAAAACCCTTCCACAACATAAACACTCTATATTCTCTTTACACCTCATATATTCGCCCGCACTTGGAACACTGTACACCGATCTGGACTCCTTTATACCAAGCCCATATTGAAAGAATAGAAAGAATTAAAAAAAAAATTTTTAAACACTTAAATTATAAATTCAAATTACACTTCTCAAATTATACCGAATCCATTAAATTTCACAATTTCAAATCCCTCCAAACACGACGTCTAATTTTTGATCAAATCCTATTGTTTAAAATTCTAAACAATGGCCTGGACTCACCAGAACTTACCAATTTAATAAATTTTCATATTCCGTCAAGATCAACCCGGCAATCCGATTTATTTTATTTACCCTCTTGTAGAACAAACATTAGAAAAAACTCCCCAATTCCTAGTGTATGTGCACAATATAATACAAAATTTCACAGCATTGACATTTTTAGTAAAAACCTTAAGAAATATCGATACGAAGTAACGCGTACGATCGATTATTAATATGAGAATATATCGTGAGCATCTCCTATCCTTTTCCTATATTCTTCTTCCTCTCCTCTTCCTATAACCCAACATTAATTATAATATAATAAAACTTCATCTCCGATGTACTTTAGCATAAGAAACCTCTGTGGCTTGACTCCAGTTCAATTATATATTTATCACTGTATATGTATTATGTAAAAGCTGTTTGTTTCTTACAAATAAATAAATAAATAAATAAATAAATAAATAAATATTGGCTATGCGGACTTTGTTTACTGCGGCCCGGAACAGCTCTACGGTAGATTGGTAAAAACCACTGTAACAGGTTTTTCAGCCATGAGGTTCTCTTCTTCCAGGGCCCCCTCTTTAATTAATTATTAATCAATATTAGGTAATATTAAATATTTATCATATCTAATTCAATTTTATAAATAAGGAGCCTTATGCTTTTTTCGTTATATTTCATGAAAAATAAATATGTGGCACTATGCTTTAATGCCGGCTCAAAGTAAGAATAAAAATAACCTTGACATATTTTCTGTAATCTGATTTATTCTACGGTGTATTATTATTTAATGTATCAGTTTACTGTAGACGTAATAAATCTTGTAGAAAACGAGAATGGTAAACATGTTTCTCATTGAGGATTCCTGGAAAAACCTCGCTTCTCGTTATTATAGAGAGCGTCACGGAAATTTTGAAGCAATTTTATTTTATTTTTTGCAGAGCATGTATTATTAGCCTTAACATGTTATTATTATAAAAGGAAAATTGCGAAAATCTGACAACAGTAATTTTGTGGAAAGACCTGGCATCGCTTATATCGCTTATAGTAAAATTTTATTTGTATGTTATCGCTGTTTTTTGTAGAAGTGGGGTTATTTGCAATGCACTAAAGCAAATATTTTGCAATATTTCAATGATGACGTGATTGGAAATGTAAATCGTATTATGCAGATTGCAAAAGCTTCGCAAGTGGATCTCATGACGCCAAATATCGCCTTTTATGAGCTTTTATTGCTACATTGACTTCTTCCGTGGTCAAGGGATAAAGCATTCGACTTCCATTCCGAGGGTCACGGGCTCGAATTCCGGCATGCAAAAATTAATTTTATTTGTATTTTGGTAGATAGCAGTAACTTTTTTGACAGTGTTTCCAAAGTACTTAAATATACATTTTAACAGTGTCAAAAATAATCCATCAATCCATGAATCTTCCATTTATCTATCAAAACTAGCGTGGTTAAAGGAGGATCTTAAATGTGCGTATAAACAACGTAATAATATCGAACTAAACTTTAAACTCTTACATACAGAACCAGTATACGGTCTACACTCTATTGAGTGGGACTTGTTCGACGATAAAGTAAAACATCTAGTTTCTATGAAAGCATTTAATAAACTTGATATAATTAATAAAAAACTTGATGTGTTGTGTTCCTTAAAAAAATCTAATAATAATGAAAACCTAAAACCGGTTCATACGTTTTTTGACCGGGTACAGAAATTGTCAACTGTACATTTTCTACCTAAAGAGATGATCCTATTATCGAAGGGTTTAAAATAAAACCTAAAATATACTAATAAAAACTGTAATTCTGCAATAGAAAACGTTACAGTAGACATCGATACAGCTTTATATAGTAAACCGCAACGACTCTACTACAAAAGTGCAGAAACAATAAAAAAACTATTACCTAAATTTAAATTTACTCCAAATCATGAGACAACCATTATGAAAAATATTCGCACCAAATTACAAGACGAAGATTTGATCCTGACTAAAGCGTACAAGGGGAATACAGTAATAATAATACCTCAAAGTGAATACTACACAAAAGTGCAAGACTTCATCAATAATGACAACTTCGCAACCCTTCAAAAAGATCCTACTAGCAAGTTCTTAGAAAATGTTAAACTAACTCTAAAAGCCCGTAAATCTCGTATATTTCAAGATGACTCATGTCATCAAGTTAAATTTTTAACAACAAATGCAAAAATTCCTAAATTATATGCATTCCTTAAAATCCATAAAACCAATAATCCCATCAGACCCGTTTTTTCCTGTTGTGATGCCCCCAATTTTAAAATATCTTCTGTTATTACTTAATGTTTTCCATAGTACCAATGTTTTCTCCTCAAAATAAACAATTAAAAATTATTTTTCATTAGTGGAAGAACCGAAAGATTTGAATCTCACTAAAAATAGTAAACTTATATCGTTTGATGTGGTTAATTTATTCCCCAATGTCCCCATAGAGGAGAGCAAATGTTTGATCTCTTATTTATTAAATAGTTCTAATTTATCTAAAGATTTCGTAAATGACCTTCCTTCACTATTTAATGTGTGCCTTAAGCAAAATTATTTTCAATTTAATGGTGTAATATATCAACAATTAGAAGGCCTTCCCATGGGGTCTCCTACAAGCCCTTTGATTGCTGATATATTCATAAACAATTTAGAAAACAATATTTTAACTAGTACATCACCCCTTATAAAAAATATGTTACTATGGAGACGATATTTAGACGACGCTCTGTGTATATGGACAGGGACAGAACGTCAACTGAATGCTTTCCTCAACCTCATAAATTCCTACCATCAATACATTAAATTCACATTAGAGATAGGCAACAATGCTACCTTGATTTTTTAAGATCTCACCTTATCTGTCGTAAATAATAAAATAAATTTTAACATCTTTCGTAAACCCACCTACACCAATATTGTTATACATTACTCATTCATCATCCTATTTCACATAAACATTCCGCGTTTCATTCAATGATCTATCGTTTGGTCACGATACCGTTATCTAATACTAATTTCTCCAACGAACTATCAATAATTAAAAAAAATCGCGGTAAATAATGGTTATAATACCGATCTCATTGATACAATTGCAAATAAAAAACAAAAACAAATAGCCACAAAAAAATTCTTATTAGTTAATAATCCTAATAATATAAACAGTAATAATAATCTTAGTTACCAATGGCGTCGTATTTTATTCATTTATCATTTCTCTTCCTGCAGTGTGAAAAATCTTTCTTCTGAATTAAGACCGGCATTTTATACAAATAATAAATTTTATACAATTAATGAAAAATTTTAGTCAATTCAAAAGATAACGACGACAAATTTAATCATGCGGGAATTAATAAATTAGATTGTAGTGACTGTTCAGCATTTTATATTGGTAAAACGACGCGCAACGTCAATATTAGAATCAAAGAGCATCTTAGATGCTTAAATAATAATGGATTTTTGGAATTCGCCAATCATCTTATTGATAAAGATCATACATTCACTCAAAGTACCGGTGCTAAGATTTTACATAGAAATGGTCATGGTAACAGACTACCGCTGCACTTACCGCTGCACTACGCCGACCGTCAATTAATTTAATGAATCAAACACAATATATGGTAGCTATACTTCCGGCATGTTCCAGGTTTGAAGATACTCTCAGTAATTAAAACGTTGCTTGAAATTCTCTTTAAGCATGTTTGGTGACCAGATCTGAATAGTCAGGTATTTTCTCACCTTCCTCCTCTCCATCTCCTTCACCACTACCATCAGTCTCACAACATACCTTTTAGGGATGTCATAGTCTCCCTGGCTCCGGACGGGAGCAGTTGGGATTCTTGTTTGGTATTCACAAAAGAAAATGCGATGAAATCTCTGTGTTATAGTTTAGTTAGATGAAGAATGACTAAGAAATGATTTTTTAATGACTGGTTTTGCCATATAATGCTAATAATTTTTGGAAGAGAGAAAGGAAAACACTCAACCAAAAACAGAATTCATTGCTCAAGTGTTTTAATTTTTTGTAATGACATTTCATTAAATGAGGAAGTGTTCCTTCGGTTGCAGCATAAAGTCAGACGTCATCTCACAGTGAAAAGAGAAAAACTGCGCTGTTAGCCTTCATCCTCAGAACTGACAAATAAACTCTCTTTCTCTCGACTATCCACCAAAGGAAAGATTCATGGAAAGTTGATAACATTTTACAATACACAGAAAGCTCGTGGAAAATGATCCGTGAAACTTTAAAAACAAGAATTTAAAAACTTTATTTTTAAATTTTTTGTTTTTATCGAACGTATGTTTTTTCATCACTGTTTCTTTACCTCATATTGTTTTCAAAACAAAAAACCAACAAATAGACATCCCTTTTGATTTTGATTCATGCCGCAGGCAAACATTTTTTAAAAGATTTAAAGTTTTTCTTTCAAATATTATGTAAAATTTAAGTTGAGTGGGTGTTGCGATACTGGCTGTTATTTGATGGTCTATCGAAAAGTAGCTGCGTGGGTCGAATTTTTTTCAGTACTATGTAGATGGTTTTTTGCTTAGAATATCTATAAGATTTTTTAATGATATCTAACTTCAATGTGCTCTGCTTTTTTAAATTATAAAGGAATTTTCTGAATTGTTTTTTTTTTTTTAATTTTAAATTCCACAAATTTGGAAACATAATTTAAAATTTTTTTTTTTTTTTTTTTTTTATTTAATATAGATATATAAGTGTACAAAGGTGTTACATAAATTACATATCGGTACAGAAATTATTTAAAATTGCAATCTCATCAAAGAAGAAGCTAGTTCTTGTGCTTGATGAGCGAGTTACACTAATTATAACAGAAATAGAATAACATTATGCAAAAGGTAAGTATATAATACGAACAATTGAGCCTTCTGGATCATCAATATGTGTAGGTGTACATACATAGGATACGGTACGAAATTCGAAAAATCTAAATAAAATAGAGATGAATATAATTTATAATAAATGGAAAGAAAGAGAAAAACAGGTAATTATTTAGTTTTAATTATTCCTGATGAAGTGTAGCTTCAGTTTGAGTTTCAGTTTATTGATATCTTTGGTTTTTTTTATTTCAATTGGAAGGTTGTTGAAATACTTTATTCCTAAGTAGATATAATTGTGTTGCATTAGTTTGGTATTAAATTTTGGTATTTTGATGTTGTCTTGATATCTTATTGATTGGTAGGTTTCAAATTTTTTGATGATATTATCTTTGTAAATTTGGATAATTGCATTTTTTTTGAAGATATTCTCTACTCGAGGCACCGTAAAATCTGCGAAAAGCGTTTCTGTTGGATATGTGGAGGGTTTCTTTAGGATTACTTTAATGATTAGCTTCTGGATCACTTTGATCGGGTTTAGAATATTGTTGTAAGACCCCCCCCATCCAATAATTCCATATTGAATTAATGACTGGATTAGCGCATAGTATACTCTTTTTAGATTGTTGAGTTTTAAAATATTTCTTAATCTTATGAATATATATATACACTTTCTGATACGCTTAACCAATTCACAGATATGGCTCTTCCACTTCATATGTTGTTCTATTATCACTCCGAGATATTTAGTTTCTGATACTGATTTCAACGTTGAACAGTCTTGAATACATGTGATTTTATTACATTTGTTATTGTGGATAATTATTTTAGTGTTGGGGAGTGTTTTTAGTTTGTTAATTGAGAAGTGTATGTAGTATGTTTTGTTAGTGTTCAATGAGAGAAGATTTGTATCAAACCAATGTTTTAAGGTATTCATGCTATTATTTGCTTGCTCGTTTACTATATCCCAGTCGATCCCATTCCCCATCCCAAATGAAACATTTAAAACGCTTAAGCATTGCGTATTTTTTTCTGTTAATTAACAAACGCTTTTTTATTTCTTAACTGGCACAAAGCTGTGAAAAATACTATTTTTAACATTTTTTAAGACAAAGGTAAATTTCCTTCAAGGTGTCTTTTACCTTTGGGGATTCCGTGTAAAGGGCATTATTTAGGAAACGAAGTAAGAAATCGAATGTAAGATGAGAAATATGACAGTACCTACTGGATAATAGTGAATCTTCCAGGATACTACTTCAGAATCAATAGACTCTGACTCTAAACCTTCCAGAAATTTGGCAATCGGGTTCAGAGCGTCAGGAATTTTTCCTTGCGATCCTGAAAGAGTTCTTCGGAAATTTCCTCACAGATGAGAAGACGACTCAGAATAATCTTGGACAAGTTTCGATTATGAATGGTGGTTTTTCATCATGGTGATACTGACAAATCAACCACTGCATCATGCTGGCATATTAAATAATTTTCATCTCTATCTCGTGTTGGTTATTATTCAACCATCAAATTGAATTCATGTCTGTCGGCAAAGATATACAAAAGCTATTTGCATTCACACGGCAAAACACCGTTATTAAAGCGTACATTTATCAAAAGTACATTTAAGAATGGCCGTCAACCATATGACGTTGAATGACACTGCAATTTTGCGAGTCGCTACAAAATCCACATTTCATCTACCCTGTTGAAACAACACATGATAAAATTCACTTTATTCTATTATTTCACGGACGAATGAAATTGAATGTGGGTTTGAAATAAAGTTTCAAAGGCAAACGAGTCGATAAATGGTTTCAAAGAGAATAAAATTTAACTCTGTTGTAGTGCGTGAATTTTATTATCTGAATTATTCTCATTGTCAGGACGTATGGAAACCTCAATTGGAAAATAATTCCAGGCATTGGATAATTTGGCTATGCCAACAGGATGAAGAATGACTTGGTGATGGCCAACCTCCGATAGAAGAGGGCATTGACGAGGCCTCCCTCAGTAGTTAAGTGGGTTACGATCCTTGGATACGTATGCGGAGGTCGCGGTTTTAATACCCGGCGTGCGCAAAAAAAATAATTACGTGATTAATTTGAGTTATTTTACAACGTTCAAATTATTCAGCAACATTGAAAATAGTAAAATTTCGGAGAAGGATACAGAATTTATTAGATAACCGACACCTCTGCTGTAGGTCATCCCAAGTGGTTCGTTTCATTTGGTGACTTAGAAGGGGTGCCCGGGTTCATGAGGTGAGGTTTGCCGGTGACTCGGTGGTGTCTGTGTCTTGGCGGATGCATCTGCCTACCATCTACGTGGCAGGCCGGATTGGGAGAGACTGGTTGAGGAAGACCTTTTGACCTATCCAGCAGGAGTCTCTCGGAACATCGCGCATCGCCTTGCATTGCATTAAGAGGGTTGGGATACATAAGCATGTGCCTAGCATGGTCATCGTAAAATCCTCAAATTATGTAATTACAAAGAAATGAATAAAGAATTTATTTTTTTAAATATATTATTTTAGAAAAACTGTCACACTGTCCATTACTCAAGAAAAACTGACCCACAGATTCTTACCCACTACTCATACCTTTTTCATTCCCAGAACTTCGTCTCCTTCCATTCCTCAAAAGACCCTCCAAAGATGACATAAACCCTCAGGTGAATTATTTTTCTAAGGGTCTCCCGTGTGAAGCCAATGTAAAAAATGTAGTATTTTAATTAAAAATAATATATTTGCGACATGTCCCAGAGTGATAGATACACCACCATTTGAAATCGAAACGTGTTTTGGTGACCAGATCTGAATAGATGGCCAGATATTTTCCCGCCTTCTATTTTCCCATTCCTTTTCATCCTCATTACCTTTTGCCTCAATAAAAAGCCAATTGGGATGCCATAGTCTCACTGGCTTCAGACAAAACAAATATTTGAGACCGCGACCTCTGAATTCTCAGTCAAGGATCGTAACCACTTAATCAAAGAGGCCCTCTATATTTAAGAGGTTGTCCTGCCCTTTTGTTCTCAAAATCAATTATTTTCTCTAATTTTAAGACGAGTCCATTTATCCAATCTCTAGAGATTAATCCAATCATTGGAATCAGTTTTCGTGTTCATTTAATATTGTTTTCGTTTTTCCAGGAAGGTTCTAAGACAATGTTTGACTTAGCAATATTAATACCGTAATTTAATGGTATTACAAATATTTACACTAATCTATTTGAAATAGTCTATATTAAATTCAATATTTCTGATACGCCTCCTCACATGACGAGTGAAAAATATACCAAAACTATTAATGTACCGAAGTTCTAAATAAACTTTAAAATATTTAGTAAGAAGACTGAGTGGAGTTAGACTATCAACTGTTTTGGTACACCGGTCTATTTCTAGTAATAAATTTATTTTTTATTGTGATTTTAAACCTTACGTACAAATAAACTTTTTACATTAGCTCCACAAAGGAGGCCTTGAGAAAAATAGTTTCCCTCAGGAACTAAGTCATCTTAGAGGATACTGTGTGGAGGATATTTTTAAGGAAATTAACGAGAAAAAGTTCTGGGAAGGAAAATGGTAAGAGAGTTGGATAGGAATCTATCGCTTAACTTGTGCAGGAGTGATGGACGTATAAATCCATGTCCCTCCCGATCTTACCCGCCACGCAGTAGGTGGGCAAATGCATCCGAGATCTAGACCTAGACAATCCTCACTACGTGAACCCAGACGCCCTAGCTAAATCACCAAACTTAGCGAACCACTTGGGGTGATCTATGGCAGGGGGTTGGTAATCCAGTAAATGGTCCCCGGGGCGGCAGTATCTATACCCGCCTCAGAATCACTTGCACTGGATATCGGTTCACAAATGTCTCTTTATTTGATGTTCGCAGCTTCTCTTGAAGGATTTGAAATAAAATTATCTGTGTTTTTTCGCGGGTCATTTTTTTTAAGGTCGCCGATGTCCCACAATCGACAGGAATTAAAAAGTCAAATAAATTAAAAATTGATTCCTTTACATGAAATGATAGAACTGACAAGGAATCAATTCATTTTTATTAAATAAATGTTTTTCTAAAATAATATATTTAATTTTTTTATTTTTTTTATTTATTGCTTTGTAATTACATAATTTGAGGATTTTACTATGACCATGCTAATAGTTTATGGCTTAAAAAAACCTTCCGAATATAATATGTAAGTAGGTACCTATTTTTTAACAAGAATTACTGTAATACAATATAGATAAAATCATTACATTTTGTATATTTTCAAATGGTTTCAACTTATTATGCCCATCGTTAATGCATACTGTTTGATTTGAATTAGGTACATTGTGAAAATCAATTTTTTTGGTAGTCAAACAAATTACGTTTGTTCGATTAATGCACCGAAATGCGAACTTTGTCTATGGTGATCCGGTTGAAACAGTGGTCCCGACTCCAAGATGATTTTAATAAGATGCATTCAAAAATTATTATAATTTCAACTATAATATTTATTTATAATACTTCGAATATTTTTGATATATGAGCGACTGTCACGCTGTTCCGAACTCCGCATTATTATACATTTATCCACGTCACTCGTGACGCGTGCTGCCAACAGACGAATAATACTAATATTATTTATACAAAATAGAACTTAACTCTAATTGTCCCAACTACTTAACTGAAGTGACGAAAGAAATAAAACGAGGCAAGTGACAGATAGGTCAAACGCAAAAAAAATAACCACATTTTATATAGGCTTGCCGATAGCATTATTTTTTTGCCATAATTTATCCCACGTGGTTCGCTATATTTGGTGACTAAGCAGGGGTTCATGAGTTGAAGTCTAGGTCTTGGCGTCGGATGCGTTTGCCCAACTATATGCGGACCGGATCGTAGGAGACTGGTTGAGGGAGACCTCTTGACCTCTCCTGCCGGACTCTCTCGACCCATCGCCTTACTCGATTCATATATCCATCACTCCTGAATACATCGACTCCCAGATTCCTAACCACCCCACATACCTTTTTCCATCCCAGAACTTCCTTTCTTTCATTACCATAAATAGAACCTCCACACAGCATCCCCAAAGATGACATAAGTCATGAGGGATTTTTTTTCGGGACCTCCTGTATGGAACTAATGTTAAAAAATTAAATATAATGTTTTTCTTTACGACTTTTCTTAGTTTAGCGGTTGGTATAGGTTCTGATAAAATTGTTCATTGTAATCAACACCTCATCAGACAGAACATATCAGCATCCTTGTGTTGTACGTAGATTAAAAACCATTATAAGATTTTTTTATAGTCTTATAAACGACAGTCAGTAATTCATTTTCTTTTGGCTACTTACAAAAACATGAAAACTATTAATAATAGATACCAATTTGCACACGAGTGGAAAAAGTTAAATTCATTCCTGCATAGTATCTAAAAATAATTTGCTTTGAAACAAGGGTTTTAACTTTGATATTTATCTACAAAAACCTTTAACCTTTAAAACAATTTTCTACAGACTGCAGATCATTGTACTGTGGGGTATATTAATATCCATAAGCAAAACCAGAGGTGGTAGAATATTCTGAAAATATGTTAAAGGATAAAAATAATTAATTGATTTCAATATGTTAATTACGCGTCGATTTAGTTACAGTTACATTGCGCGATTTATACTACTTTTGTCTGTCTGATCAATATTTTCTTGATCGATGCAAAGGCTCCATCGAAGCCAGAGTCAAGTCAGCCTCTGAGAAGCTGGGCGTACTGTATAGGGCCCGCAGTACTTTAATAGTACACGACTACTGATACTGTGCATTTGGCAAGTGCGGCCATAGTATTGAATTTGAGTGTTGAAGTGTTGAGTTACTATTTGATCCATGTTATTTTTCTAGCATCTAATATAGTCTCAGCAAAGACGCTTATGCCATCAATTTTGAGGTTGATTGCATTGCCTTTTCTTTTGATCCTTCTAGATCATTGAGGCTTGCCGCATTAATTTCAGTATGCCTAGGCCCAACTCATTGCCTAGGTAGGCTATTGGGGTCGGCTCTTCTCATTCTCAGGTTGTAGCTTCTTCGGTTCTGAGCATTTAGTATTTTGGAGCATTGAGTCATCCTAGAGTTCTTTGGTCTTCCTCTGGATGACTGTCGATGAAGCTCCATAGACATTGCCTGCTTCACTGTGTGGTCTGATGGTCTCCGTCTTATGTGCCCGTACCATCTCGACTGTCGTTCCTCCAGCTTACTGTTTATGTCCGTGACACCCAGGCTACCACGAATGATTGAACTTTTAATCTTATATTTTAGTGATACTCTTGCCGACCATCTAAGCATTCGCATTTCTGCTGTTTCGAGTTGCCTAGAGTAGGAGTTGCATGCACATAGACCAGCATTCGGAGCCATACATCATCGCGGGTCTAACAAAAGTCTGATATATCTTTCCTTTAAGTTTTATAGGCATTTTGGAGTTACGCAATATTCCTTTTCCGGATCTGAATTTAATCCATCCCACAACTATTTTATGTATGACGTCCGCTGCAAATCCTCCGTCTCTGTGGATGAGTGAGCCCAGATACTTAAATTAATCACAGTTGGGTAATGTTACTGCATCCAGTTGCATCGAAAGAGTTACAGCATTTGTGTCTTCAAATATCAAATGCAAAAATTCAGTCCTTTTCCTGCTAATTTTTAGGCCACAATCCTCCAGGATCTTTCTCCACCTTTCTAGGCTATTCTGTAAGTCACAATGATTATCTACTATCAGTACTACATCATCTACAAAAAACATAGTCTTGATAATAATTTTGTTAATTTCTTGAATAGTTAGATAATGGCCAGTATGAACTGGATAATAATAGCTTTAAAATGAAATGATAACTCATAAAATACTTCTAGAAAAGAGATTTGGAACTTGGGCAATGAATATTTATAAAGCACACAACAGATATTGACTGCTAGATATCTTATTCAGTGAAACATTATGCTTTTAAGTAATGCCATATTGCCGTAATTCCCCGCAGTTATTTAATCCAAGGAGTAACCTTCCTCGCTACTTTACAGTCCCTTACTGTTATTTTCTCTGCTCAATTCATTCATCAACTCTGCATTTACCATCTCTCGGCTGAATGTAATAAGCCGCATTGAATTGCTTCAAAACGGTACCTAATACTTGGCGTGAGCTTTTGGATGTGTTTATGGAGAAAGCTAATGTAGCTAATGGACTGCTCCTTTTGGTAAATTAACTACTATCGGAGAGAAAATATATACCTACGTTCAGAAATGCTTTTTGTGAAAGACAATGGTTTTATCTGTGCATCATCTAATTATCATATCAGAATCGTTAAAAACTTGCTTCTTTTATCATTTCTGTTGAGTGTTTTTTCGTCCCATTTGCAATATTTAAATACGTTTTACTTTCATTTTAACGTCTTTGTTGCATTTTATGGTTTTCATCCCGCGACAAAATATCCCCGAAAAAATATCCTAAGGACAAATCATCCCTCAATAAAATATCTAATAAAGCTCAACCTAACAAAAAATGGCACAAAAATAATACAGACATCCTGTAAAGACAATAAATTATTGGTATCTGTATTATTTTTGTCCCATTATACTATTTTCTAATAAAACCCAACCTAACCTAACCTAACAAAAAATGGGAAAAAAATAATTTATTGTCTACTTAATAATTTATTTACTATTTTTAAACAATAATTTATTGTCTTTACGGGATGTCGGTATTATTTTTGTCCCATGTTTTTGTTAGGTTAGGTTAATTTTTGGTTGATATTTTGTTGGGGGAGGTTTTGTCCATAGGATATTTTGTGGTAGGGATATTTTGACAAACAAAACAAGAGATAAATGAAATTTTTTAGAGGAGGTCTTCACCTTCGCCTGAGAGAAGGGTTCTTGCTTATGAAAAACTTAAGATACCCATATTACATTTTTCGTAAATAGCATTAATTATACTTTTTCTTACTTTTCACAACTCTGTAACATACCTATTTGCAAGAAATAAAAGGCTTTTATTTTTTTTATTATTTTATAATGACAAGATACGTATTAAGAGATTTGCCTACCTTTTTAAAAATCTGTATTGGTACACATACCTATCTATAAAAGTTAGCACTCAATTGAAAAATTTATTTTTAAACATCAATGTATTCAAAAATCTGTTTATCAATTTGAAAATATGAACATGATTAATTATAATCAAAATAGATGCAAGTTGTTATGTAATATAAAAATTAGCAGAAAACCATTTATCATCTTTTGAAAAATTCAACAAACTAAACCGTGCTCTAAAAATAATACAAACCGAATCTCTAAAATCTGACCTTTTAAATAATTTCTGCGACATTTTAGTGTTTTCAGGAAAAAAAATGTTATATTAGAATTCATTAAACATTTTCTTATTCTACAGACCCTCAAACAAATTTGAACAACTCTTACGAGTATTAAAGTAAACACTTTTTTAATGTTTTTCTTCGGCGAACGACGTACAAGGAAAACAATTAATTTTATGAATATTTATAATTAAACAGCACTTATCTAACTAAAACAAAACTATCATTTTCTCAAAAGCAATGAATTGTTTTCACGAAAAGTACTTGCTTTTAATAACAACGGAAAGGCTTCGTAATTTATATCCTTCATGATTTTATCATAGAAAAGAGTGCGAAAAACTAAAGAAAAAGGCTTGAAACATAAATTTTTAATTAACTTTAAACAAGTTCCTACACTTTCACAATATCTATTCTCTATTTTTTAAACTTTACACACAGGAGACCTTGAGGTCATCTTTGGGGAAGCTTTATGGATGGTTCTTTTATTGTTTTAATTACGTGTACCGCCCCCGGGGAACCATTTAATGGAAACCCAACACCCCTGCCGTAGGTCACCCCATGTGGGATAAATTTGGAGACTTAGTAAGGGTACCCGGGTTCATGAGGTGAACTTTATTTAGGTCTTGGCTGCGGATGACTGGTGTGATAAACCCCCCCCCCTACGAAGTAAAACCTAACTTTTGATTTCCAAATGCTCCTACATTGCTACAGCTACAGGCGCAACCCCGCCCGGCCTTTAAAACTCGTAGCTCGCCCGTTCTCGCGACTCTCCCCTGCATTCCTTTTGCAGCGCCTTTTCAACCCCATCACGTAATACTTTTATGCAAACGTGACGAGATGCTCTCAATTAATCAATTGTAATTAACCCCACAACGTTGTGTACTTTTTTGTTTTAGTGGTTTGGTATAGTTAATCCAATTTAATTAATAATTTATTTGTGGTAAACCCTTGTTCTTTTAGATATGGCGTGTTACAATTTGCAAGGCTTCGAATAACAATGACTGAGTCTGACTAGCTTGAAAATTAACTAATTATCTATCTATATTCGTTCAGTTTCCTCCCCTAGCACCTGTTATACACCTACGCTCATCGACGACTATTTTTATTGGAGTAATCTGCATTTTCCCTCCTAGCATCTAATATATAAATTTACATTCAAACGGCGAATTGAGAAGATCCTACCTTTCGATGCGATGTCACGTACTCTCTGCAGCTCTATAAAATGCTATCATGAAAATAATTTGACATTTATGTACATTCTAACAAAAGATTTACACTCAAGCAGTACGGAGTGCAATAATTCTACACCCACGGTTCTAGATGCAGTTTGTTAGTTAACTAGCTTGTTTTATTTTGTTAATTTGATTCTACGGGTAGGTATTTTGGATTAACATGAGACAGAACATGTGCTGTTTAAATAATTGGACTCCTCCATAGCCCAACTGATAAGGTGATGGTCATAGACCGCCGAATCAGCTTCCAATTCCAACGCCTCCGGAGAATGTTAAGGTCGCAAGCGACGAATGAAAATCGACATGTTTTGCCTTCTGTCGGGAAAGAATTTGATGTGTGTTTCTGGATCATAGAGTGGTAATGGGAATAATATCGACCAATACGCCGTCAAATTATAACTATGTTGATGATGATGATGAAAGGTCATCTCATACCGTTTGATATGAGGGTCTGCTCCGATTAATGGCGTGATAGCCGATGTCAGGAACTGTTCAGGAAATGTGCGGGTGGCACGAGGTTTTGGAACGTGACATCCTACTCTGGATTGATGATGATGTTGAAGTTCTTCAGCATGCCGATGACTTGAGTTCCATTAACTCCTAAAGCATCGGCATAAACATTAAACCGAAGTTGATTAGACAATCGGCAATGTCAGGAGATCGGTGGGGCCGCTCTCTCCTCTGATCTGGCGATGTATGAATTTAATTAAGGAAGATTTTGATGTCACCGATCCTCGCCTTGGCAGTCACTCATGTCCTCAACAGTCCCGTTCTCCGTCCAGCACGCCGCCTCGAACCAGTAGAAATAATGATTACGTTTTTCCTAGGCACGCTACAAAACATGCGCCAGCCTGCAATCGCGATGGTCATCGGTATTTGATTTGAATGAAAAATACGTCCTCTCGCATAGCATACACAAGCGTAACTTGGGTCCTTCCCCTATATTTGTCACGGGCATATGCTCTACGATAGGCGTACCCCAACCTCAAGCTCAAAAATCAGCTCAAAGAAGGAATGTCAAGCTCGGCGTCCAGGGTGCTGGGTCCAAGAATGAAAGGCACCAGGTCGTGAATCTGGCTTCCCTCCCTTCTATTTCCCCGGCTGCGCTTTCGTCCAGAGTACATTCCCACCCTGATGCTGGATGATCCCTATTCCTAGTGTGAGGGAGTTAAGAAAACTTATCTGGATTCCAACAAAGAAACGTCGAACCAGTAGAAATATTGATTACGTTTTTTCTAAGCACGTTACATAAACATGCGCCAGCCTGCAATCGCGATGATCATCGGTATTTGATTTGAATGAAAAATACGTCCTCTCGCATAACATACACAAGCGTAACTTGGGACCTTCCCCTATATGTGTTACGGGCATATGCTCTACGATAGGCGTACCCCAACCTCAAGCTCAAAAATCAGCTCAAAGAAGGAATGTCAAGCTCGGCGTCCAGGGTGCTGGGTCCAAGAATGAAAGGCACCAGGTCGTGAATCTGGCTTCCCTCCCTTCTATTTCCCCGGCTGCGCTTTCGTCCAGAGTACATTCCCACCCTGATGCTGGATGATCCCTATTCCTAGTGTGAGGGAGTTAAGAGAACTTTTGCTACTTATGTAGGTGGATATAACGCATTACGCTTAAAATATGAATACCTACTGACGGCTTCAGTCAACCGACAATGTGAAAGTTTTTGCTAAATCGAATATCGAATATACCTAAATCGTAAACCAAAAGGTAGTTAAGAAAACTTTTGCTACTTATGTAGGTGGATATAACGCATTACGCTTAAAATATGAATACCTACCGACGGCTTCATTCAACCGACAATGTGAAAGTTTTTGCTAAATCGAATATCGAATGAAATATACCTACCTAAGCGTAAACCAAAAGGTGAGGATTATACGATAATTTTATGTATAGTCCTATGTAATAGACTTGTTGTGATACCTAAAATTTGGAATAAGATATGGGAAATTTTTAGGAGTGGGAATTTAATTATGTCAGATTTTGTTAGTAAGCAAAGATGCCCATGCTACGCACCATTCTATAAACTGTTAAATTACCCAATGCCTTTTCAAAAAACCCTTTCCTAAATATAGTCCCCTAGCTACGTTTAAAAATATTATTACGAAACTCGTAAATAATAATTAACACCTCCAAGGCGCTTTACAAATTAATTTATACCTACATTCTATACCTATGTATTTTGGTACCCGTTATGTATTGGAGAATACCCAGTAACCTAGTTTTCTAGATCACCAACAAAGCACTTTTAAAGGATTTTATTATTGTTTTGTGGTTTCAAAATCCCGTCTTTTAAATGAAGTCTCTCGTCTAAGATTTATTGCCCGAAAGCGCACTTTGTGTTTCAAATGCTATTTAGTTAACTAAATTATTATTTTACAACGGTCTTGTCTCAAGAATAACTTCACCCAACAAAGGTACTTGCTAGCCGGTCAACCCGGAAACGTGCAAAGCTCCGCTCGACAAAAAAAAGGTCCTAGATTCCTAAGGCTTGTATATAAACCCTAATTGACTCTTTCCTGCAAGGCCCGTACTAAATATGTTAATAATTTTATACAAACTTACCAAATTCGCCTTGTTGCACAAAATAATTTCACAAATCAATTCACTACAATAATATTTAATTCAACCAAGCACTTCTAAAACACAACCCGTCATGCAGTTATTTATTCCAAGATGCAGCTGTCGAATACAATTCTCGCATCGATTTGTTTTATCCTGACTCTGATAAGTGCCCGAAAGTACGTCCCGCCCGCCTCAATTTACAAATTATATTATTTAACTTCACAGATATGAACTCGCAAGCCGCAATCTCTGACTTCCTTATTCGCGTGGACCTTTTTTTTTTGTTTAATAAAACGAAATATCCTTTGTTTAATTAAAATGAAATATCCCCGATTTAGGCGCACCAAACTGGTCTCCTCGCGACTATCGGACCTCGATCCCTTAATTTAAACCTTGCTTCCCAACGACCAAATCTTGACTCCCCTCAATCGCGTGAACTATTTTTTTTTTTTTTTGATTAAATGACTTATTCCCGGTTTAGAAGCACCGAGCTGGTCTCCTCGCGACTCTCAGAACTTGACGATCTTAATTCTCAACCTTCACTGTCCTCAATCGCGTGGACTATTTTCCTTTAATTAAATGAATTATTCCCGTTTACGCGCTCCAAATTATAATTCTACAGTTTATCAAAACTCCGATGATTTTTTCCGACCGTGCGTGCCCAGGTTCTTTTTCCGACCGTCCTCTAACACTTCCCTGCCCCGACTGTCTTTATTATTATATATTACTATCTGAATTATTCCCGGTTTACGCGCACCAAATTATTACTCTGCCGTTTATCAAAACTCGATCATTTTTATCCCGTCCGCGCGCCTCCAGGTTCCTTCCCTGACTGTCTTGTTCCAACTCTCTGCCCCCCGACTCCCACCCATCTACTTGTGTGGTTTCAATAATATATTAGCCACTTCTTCAAATCTTAAGTGATAAACACATCTCCCAATATGCATATTTCAATCGTTTTAATAGTGTTCTGTCACATTACATCCCAAATTCCAAGAAATCAGTGCAACTTTCATGTTTGCTATTTTTTTGGTGTGTAACCTTTAGATAACAGAATACAAACTAATTTTGTCTGCGCCGGAGTCATAAATTATCCCAATAGCGCTTAAAAGAAGAGCTCAGTGGCGTACTTCAATCTAATACTCTTTCTCATTACTTGCGTCGACTTTATTGGTTATATAATAACATTATATAAGCATTGTCTGTACACGTTTTCGTTCTTTCTGCGTGCGTCACTATTTAACGAATTCTGCAATCTTATTTTGACAAATATGTTAAATATCTTAACTCCTAATCGGCGCGTCGCTCTAGTATATTTAAATGCACCAACGATCAATCCTTATTGCCTTACGGCCATAGAAAATTCACCATATAATTGTTTCGTAAATCCAATCTGCTCGCTTTAAGGTCAATCACCACTCGGGCAAATATCCATCGGCCGCCCCTGACTTGATAATGAACCTGAAAAAATCCCTCTAAATGTTATTCTGGGTCCCTTCTTAGTTTTGTGAATAATGGCCTTTGCCGGGCTCGCATGCACTTGAGCTACGCAAACACATGTGGTTATTTAGTGGTAAGGACCCATAAATCACCCCCATGAATTGAAACAGAGAATCGTATGCTGAAACCATTCCATGTTACAAAAATTAAATATAATTCTAAATTGATCTCTCAATTTTAAAAGAATTATTTCGTAGGCCCAAAGGCGAGATCATCACACTGGTTGAGGGAGACATTTTGACCCCTCCAGCCGGACTTTCTCGCCTTGCACCATGCATAGCCTTGCCCTGAAGTATGAAGATGGATTCGTCACTCCTGAATACATTGACCACAGATTCTCATCCACCCTTCTTACCTTTTCTTTCGCAGAACTTCCTCACCTTCTTTTCCCTAAAAAAACCCTCTACTCAGCATTCCTCAGATCACACACTGCTTCTTTGGCGATTGTAAAAAAATGCTTTTATAATACAAAGATATGTAAGTACCTATGTATCCATAATATGTACATGTTTAGGTATATTTATATAAATGTGAGTTTAAATAACAATGAAGCCAAAAAAGTTTCTTTGCTGACCTTGCTTAGAGATAGGACTTATATTTTGCCTTAAAACTGAAGCTAGTAAATAATGAGGGGAAGAGGAATATAGGATAAGGATAGAAGATGCTTCCGATACATTCTATGCTTTATATAAAGGGTCTGCCAAAGAAATGGTGTGGTTATCGACCATCATACTAAAAATCGAATCATACGTTATAATTTGTTACGGCTATTGGTTATTTGGATATACTGTTATTACTACTCAGCGACTCATTGAGATATATTTCAACATTTCTTAGAATAAACAGGCTCATGTAATGCCTCCCTTATTTAGAGGAAATAATATAATATCATTATAGATCATCCCTACTGGTTAAGCATTATAATTTGTTTTTTATTGTTTGTTCGAAAAAATATTTAAATATATTTTTATCACAGGGAACGGTAGTTACTCGCTCTTTGAAATTAACAAGGAACCTGAAATGGATTGATTTTCAAAAATAGAGCAAATAAAAAACTGTCATTGTGCGTTTGTTTGGATATTGTTATTTTTTTCATTATGGAAAATTCCTCTTTGTAACATTGACAAGAAACTGATTTCTGTTGTATAAAATGTTGACAACAGACTAATTGTGAAATTGAACATGTTGTAATGGACAATTAATTACTTGCGCGATTCAAGACAAAAGGATTACACTTATTGATCAGAAATTTGGAGGCCTCCCGAGCTGCAGAGAATTGGATAATCAAGGTTGGTGAATTTGTTATTTTTCTTGGAGTGTAAGACTGCTCTGTTCCTTTGTGATATATTTGTTCGCGCAGGTAGAATTTCATTTTAGGATTTCCTAATCGTATATTGGGTATTAAGCCCAGAGAGCTTGGGGAATTTACACACCTCATGCTCACAAATTATAATGCATAGTTATGGTCCTTCATAGCCGGATACGTTCTAGCAAGTTAATATAATATAAATGGACATTCGGTTTACGTAATTTTTGGTAAATCCGGAATACCTATATTATATTGCTGGTTCTATTTATGAAGGTTTTCAGAGTCACGTAATAATTGGTGATTTTCTTGAAATACCTTCCTCTTATGGAATTTGTTGGTTATTTCGATTTTACATACTTTTTTCGGTAAATATCGGAGTACCTACCTGTATTATTGCAGGTTTTTTGTTTAAAAAAGCAAGTCTAGCAAGAATTTGTGTAATAAATTGACAAATTTCATTGAAAGCTATTGATAGCATTTTACGTTTTCTTCTGTAAATTTCTGAGGTACCTACAGTAATTATAATTATTGTAAACTTTAATTTTTGTGATAAAGTTATTGTATTTTTTTTTAAAATGCCGAGAATTACAGAAGAAACTTCAGATGATCAACCGGATCGAATGCTTGTTATGTTAACAGCTAAAAGGGAAAGACTTTTTTCACGCATTAACGATCTATTCAACTTAACAAAGAATATCTCGGATTTCGATTCCAGAAGGAATGAGACATTTATGGTGCAGTCCGAAATAATTGATCATATGCAAACACAGTTTGAAAGCATTATTGACGATATAAATGATCGTCAATTGTCCTTAAATCCAAGTTTTCAACCGGAATTTCAGGCTTTGAACGCCTTTGAAGATCTTTTCTTGAAAGTGAAACGAACCCGTAACCAGATACTGGCCACGGCACGTACACTCTCGACTCAAAATAATTCTCGCGAACCTTGCGTCATCAAGCTTCCCGCCATAGATTTGCCGAGCTTCGACGGGAAGATGGAAAATTGGGCAAAATTTTATGAGTCTTTTAAAGCTAATATACACAATAATAAACAGCTAACGGACGCTCAACGTGTTCAATATTTGGTTGGGAAATTGACGCACGGGGCGCTTAAGGTCACGGCCGGCATTGTGCCTGCAAGCGACACCTATAATATTATTTGGGATGGTTTAGTAAAAAAGTATCAGGATAAACGTGCGTTAGGTACGTATTATTTAAATAACATTCTAGATGCCAAGGGTTGTATAAATACACCTAGCAGTCTTGATGTTTTTATTCAAAGTTTTTCCGCATCCGTTTCGGCATTGAGGCAGTTAGACATTGATGACTTAGCCGATTTTATAATTTTGAACTGTGCGTTAAGAAAAATAGATCAACAGACTGCTCAGTTTTTTGAGTTGACTGTGCGGGGTAAAGAAGTGCCTTCATACACAGAATTAATTTCTTTCGTACAAGATCAAGTGAAAATATTAGAGCGTTCAAAGAGGTCATCAAGTGCCATGAATAAGCCGCCTACGGCGACTTCATCCCGTTTGAACAATTATAAATCTTTCGTCGCGAGTAATAAGAATGTACCTCGAGTACCAACTCCGCCCCCGAAATCTTGTATGTTTTGTAAAAAAACTGATCATGCAATTACTGCTTGCTCTCGGTTCAAAGGGCTAAGTTCTCCACGAGCCCGTTTTGATTTTATAAAATCAAAACATTTGTGTATAAATTGTTTTAGCGCATCACATGCTGTAAGCTCTTGTAAATCGTCGCTTATGTGCGATTTGTGCAAAAAACCACACAATACCTTACTACATTTTGGTAGTGGGAATAATTTGAAAACAAATACTCATGTACATACGTCGGAAGTACTTACCAATGAGGAGCAGTATTCCCCCCCTTTGGTACCATCCAGCGTCAGTGGAACGGATAATTGCAATATGCAACTAGAGGAACCCTTGCGCGTTAGCCCTTCGTGTTCGCTGTCAGCCAAAGTAACACCTAATTCGACAATTTTACTTTCAACCGCTCAAATATATGCGAAACTTAAAAATGGTAACAAAATGATTGTTAGATGTTTAATTGATAATGGATCGCAGAATAATTTGATTACGGTAGATTGTTGCAAGTCGCTGAATTTGCCAATAATTCCTTTGAGTAATTCTTTTGTTAAAGGAATTGGTTCAGCATCTCGACCAATTTTTGGTTACGTTTATTTGGACATTGAGTCTCGCGTATACCCAAATAATAAATATAACATATATGCGCTCGTTGTCGAGTGCATTACCGATAAGTTACCTAATCACTATATAGCAAATGGTGATATGAGGTACTTAGAGGGCATACCCCTCGCTGATTTAACGTGGAATATTCCTGGGAATATAGATGTCGTCTTAGGGGCACAATTATTTCCACATATCTATTTAGGGGACAGGGTTGAATCAGGGACTAGTGCACCCCCCGCATTATCGACCGCGTTTGGTTTCGTTCTAATGGGTGACTACCCTCATAAAGTGACCAATACAAATATGTCATTTTCCGCACTCGCGCTAAATGATTTAGTGCAAAAATTTTGGCTGTTAGAAGAAATACCTAACATACAATTTCTGAGTCCAGAGGAGACGGAATGTGAGAATCTGTTTACTTCATCTATTTCTCGCGCTGACGACGGGAGGTATTCTGTTGCTTTACCTTTCTGTAAAGACCCGAACCAATTGGGGAATTCTCGAACTACCGCTCAGCGTCGATTTATGGCCTTGGAGCGGAAATTCAAACAATCGCCTTCTTTACAGGAGAATTATAATAAAGTTATCAGTGAATATATTGAAAACAATTACCTGTCAGAAGTCCCAGAGTCTGATATTACAGATGATGGATATTATATCCCGCATCACGCCGTCATTCGTTCTGATAAACCTATGCCTCGGATTGTGCTTGACGCTAGTGCTAAGACACATACAGGGCTGTCACTAAATGACATCTTGCATACTGGTCCCAATCTACAAGCTGATTTGTTTTTGCTTTTACTTAACTTTCGTCTTTTTCCCATCGCTATGACTGCGGACATAAAGCAAATGTATTTACAGATTGAAGTTCCAAGCAAGCATCGTAGATATTTGAGAATCTTATTTCGATTCTCCAACAACGATCTCATACGGACTTTTCAATTTAATCGGGTCCCTTTCGGACTAACGGCAAGTCCATACTTATCAATGCGGACTGTTCGTCAGTTAGCCCAAGATATGAGACCACATTTACCGGATGCTGCCAATGTGGCAGAGTCCAAGTTGTATATGGACGACCTGGTCTATTCTATTGAAGATGAATCCAGCGCCGTACGTCTTTCTCGAGAATTAATCTCGTTATTCAAGTCCGGTGCCTTTGATTTGGTCAAATGGACTAGTAATTCTCAAGTTGTACTTGAAAACCTTCCAGATTCTCACCGCAGTACGGTGGACTTTACTGTTGGTTCTAACAATACCTCTAAGGTGTTAGGCCTCTCGTGGGAACCAGTTGATGACAGCTTCTTCTTTACGACTTATTATGTCCAGGAGAAGTGTACAAAGCGGAATATACTGTCTATAGTCGCCCGCTTATTTGATGTCCTCGGCCTGGTCGCCCCCTCCATTCTGTATGCTAAATTGCTTATTAAGGAGCTATGGCTGTGCAACATTGGTTGGGATGATACTCCCCCTGAGAGCGTTATTCAAAGGTTCTCGGCACTCACACAGGAATTTTCTTTAATTTCTACGATAAAAATCCCGCGTCATGTAGGTGTCCTAAAAGACAGTACAGTGATCATCGTTGCTTTCTGCGATGCGAGCCTGAATGGTTATGGCTGTGTGATATATTTACACACAACTGATCTATCTGGGAATATAACCGTGAGATTGTTGTGTGCAAAATCAAAGGTCTCTCCCACCAAAGTAACAACACTCGCTCGTTTGGAGCTGTGTGCCGCGGTCTTGATGTCCAAACTAATTCGGACGGTTCAAAATAGTTATCGTTCGCGTCTTACTATTGCAGGGACTTATGCGTTTTCAGATTCTACCATTGCGCTTTCATGGATACATTCGTCGCCTCATCGATGGTCGGTGTTTGTTAGTAATCGCGTGGCTCAATGTCAGGAGAATTTGTCTCCTGAAAACTTTTATCATGTCGCCGGTAGTGAAAACCCTAGTGACTGCCTTTCTCGTGGCATGCTTCCTTCCCAGCTTATTTCACACGAATTATGGTGGAATGGACCATTGTGGATTCGCAGCCCACCCTCGGGATGGCCATTAAGACCGTTTCATTTCTCAAATATCGGTGAAATGCCTGAGCACAAAACTAATGTGCTCACTGCAATAGTTCAGCGTGAACAATCGGTCCTGAGTGAACTGACTCAGCGTATATCCACATGGAATAAACTTTTAAGGATTGTCGTTTTTGTCCTCCAATTCGCAAAAAAGGTATCACCCTCTTCTGGAACGGTCAATAATCTTATGACTGCTGAAAAGGCTGTGATTCGTTCCGTGCAGAGTATTCATTTTATAGAAGATATTGCTGCACTCCAGAAAGGCAAATTGCCTTCAAAAAAGCTTAGGAATTTATCAGTTTTTCTCGATGAGGATAATTTGTTACGTATTGGTGGGCGGCTTTCTAAATCGGATTTACCATTTGAGGTTAAACATCCGGTTTTACTACCTAAAAATGACTGTGTTGTGAATCTTATCATCGATCATTTCCATGTCATGAACTGTCATACAGGCCCTGGACTTCTTATGTCCATCTTACGGCAGCGCTATTGGATATTAGATGCCAGGACCGTTATTAAGGCAAAAGTACGGAAATGCAATTTCTGCTTCCGCTTAAATCCGTCGCATCCTATACCGAAGATGGCAGATTTACCTTCCTATCGTGTTGTAGAAGCAAAGGCTTTCGTTCATACCGGTGTAGACTATGCAGGTCCCCTCCGTATCACGCTTGCTCGTCGGAGAGGACAACATTCACAAAAGGCATATGTCTGTCTTTTTGTATGTCTTGTAACCAAGGCCATTCATATTGAGTTGGTCTCTGACCTAACTTCAAATGCTTTCCTGGCTGCTTTCAGCCGTTTTATTTCTCGGCGTGGCCCTGTGTCATGCTTGTATTCAGATAATGGTACCAATTTTGTTGGTGCCAAGGCACAATTAGATGATCTCTATAAGTTTTTGGTTGAGTCGGAATTCGAGCCCGCTTTAAAGCGTGAACTCGCTAATCGCCGGGTTGAGTGGAAAATGATTCCACCACGCGCGCCCCATTTCGGGGGTATATGGGAATCAAATGTAAAGAGTATGAAGACTCATTTGTACCGTGTAATCGGAACTCAACTCCTCACTTATGAAGAACTACAGACCGTTCTGGTTCAAATAGAGTGTATAATGAACTCGCGCCCACTCACAGTCGTGTCTTCTGAACCCTATCCGGAAGTTATTACGCCTGCACATTTTTTAATGTCGACTCCTTTGCAGTACTTACCTGCTTCTGTTTTGACAGACGCTAAAATAAACTTTGCTCAGCGCAAGCAATTATTAGACGGCATGATTCAATCCTTCTGGAAGAAGTGGCGTTTGGAATATCTGCATACGTTGCAAGTCAGGCAGAAGTGGGCTACCACTGATCATCCTATTAAGGTTGGAACTGTCGTACTTATGGGACAGGAGGATTCGCCTCCGTTAAATTGGCCTTTGGGCGTAATAACGGATGTTCATCCTGGTACTGATAAAATCATTCGCGTTGCGACGGTAAAGACTAGATACGGACTCTTTAAACGTCCTGTTGTTAAATTATATCCCATCCCAACGCAATAATTTTGTCTTTATTTTATTTTATTTTATGTTAATATTCTATTATGATCTAATTGTTTCTGACTTAGCCAAGATATGTTTCTATTTATTGATTTGATCTTTACTTGTTTTCATATTCGTTGATTTTTTTTTTTTTTTTTTTTTTCTTTGAAAGTTCTGCGAACTTCCAAGGCGGGGAGCATGGTTAAGCATTATAATTTGTTTTTTATTGTTTGTTCGAAAAAATATTTAAATATATTTTTATCACAGGGAACGGTAGTTACTCGCTCTTTGAAATTAACAAGGAACCTGAAATGGATTGATTTTCAAAAATAGAGCAAATAAAAAACTGTCATTGTGCGTTTGTTTGGATATTGTTATTTTTTTCATTATGGAAAATTCCTCTTTGTAACATTGACAAGAAACTGATTTCTGTTGTATAAAATGTTGACAACAGACTAATTGTGAAATTGAACATGTTGTAATGGACAATTAATTACTTGCGCGATTCAAGACAAAAGGATTACACTTATTGATCAGAAATTTGGAGGCCTCCCGAGCTGCAGAGAATTGGATAATCAAGGTTGGTGAATTTGTTATTTTTCTTGGAGTGTAAGACTGCTCTGTTCCTTTGTGATATATTTGTTCGCGCAGGTAGAATTTCATTTTAGGATTTCCTAATCGTATATTGGGTATTAAGCCCAGAGAGCTTGGGGAATTTACACACCTCATGCTCACAAATTATAATGCACCTACTTACACCTACACATGACTCGAAAAAACTGTCTCAAACAACATACGGAGTATCGAATAAATAATATATTATTTGGTATTCTGGCTAAACCAAAACATTCTTCAATCAAGACACACGTAAATATATGTTATAACCTGCGAAAAATCCGTAAGTCCATTTACTTAAATAATATTATCATAAACACGACCGGCAGGTTTGGTTTTTGTCAATGTTTCAGAGCCAGTGAAACTGTTGCTCGCATGCTTAAGGAAATTTTGTGAAGCGGAAGTCGGATTGGAGTAGTGGAAGAAGAGGACAGGAAGGTTTTTTGTTACCTGGCTATTCGAATCTAGTTAGTCAAATTATATACAGCATTTCTAGTAAAGTGGTCGCAGCAGAAATCGAAACGATGATAATCAAAGTGGAAAATACTCTCAATATGGCGGCGCCCTGGTGATAGACCACCATTTAGAATCATTTGCTTGAAATGGCATTAGCCTTGTTTGGTGACCGTATCTGAATAGCTTGGTGCTTCCCGACCGTCCTTTTTCCTCTTAGTACCTCAGTCCTACAACATACAATACCAACACCTCTGCCATAAGTCACCCCAAGTGGTTCGCTACGTTTGGTGACTTAACAGGGGTGCCCGGGTTCACGAGGTGAGGTTTGTTCAGGTCTTGGCAGCAGATGCGTCTGCTGACGAACTGGGTGGGAAGCCGGAACGAGAGAGAGTGGTTGAGGGAGATCTTTTGACCTCTTTAGCAGGACTCTCAGGAAGGGATGATTTCATTCGTCCGTCACTCCTGGACACACTGACCTTTAGATTCCTACCAATCCCTAATACCCTTTTTCCTTCCCATAACTTCCTCTCCTTCCTTTCCTAAAAATACCCTTAACACAGCATCCCCAAAGATGTCATATGCTTGAGGATAATTATTTTCCTCAGGGCCTCCTGTATGGATCTAATGTAAAAAAAAATACAAAAGTCCTCATCTCTGGGACTAAAAGAGAAAGGTCGTAAGCACGCATCGAAGAAAAATCCTTAAGCACATACTTCTTGTATGAAAATAAAAAAAAATACAGATCATTGAGTGTTGTGTCGACCTATTTTGAAATATTTAACTTCATTATCTACCTGTCATTTTATATTTAAATTCATCATAATTAATTTCCGTCTGTGGACTCTTTTACTTTCAATTTAACGTCTGTGTCGCATTTTATCTTAATATTCTACAACAAATTTGTCTTTGTATAATTTTATCTTTGATTTTACTAGAAGTGAAAGTGTCAACTAATTTCGAAACTATTGTCCTTTATTCCATGATAAAACTCAATCATTCCATTTCTAAAAGCATTACAGCCAGCTGAAAATCGTTTCACCTTATTGCAAGTTTATCTGAACATTTATACGCAATCAATCAACCAGTATACCAGTAATTAAACACAAGTGTCTTATTCCGAGTCTAAGCTCCAAAATTACTGTGCGAACTACACTTATTTTGGAATATGACCGATTCAGATAGGGACACATAAGCTCAGTTGGTAGAGCACTGACCCGGCAAGTCATAGGTCCTGGATTCAAGTCCCAGATCTGACCGTTTGTGATCTGATGATCTTTTAATCTGATTTTTCTGTCAGATTTTCGATTGAGTTTCGCTAATATTGTCTTCATTAATTAAACAAAATAAGTCACACAACGAGCTCGTTTTACAACCGACTTAAGGCCTCCAGAAACGAAAAAGATATCGTACGATTGAGAGCAGTTGGTAGTGGTAACCTCACAAAACAAAATTATTTGCTAAGACCACTGTGACACGAAGGGCGCCTGAATTACATCTGTAATTTCAATTTCACAAATTGTAGACGACTTTGTGCATGTGTATCGAAACGTATTGCGTGTGTGCGTTAACGTGCGTGAGTCTTCGCTGAAACGAAACGAAGCGAAGGGGGGCGCTATGAAAGGGGTCCATAATGACTGAACTGTAAAAACTTTTGTTCCCAACAAAGTTTGATACATTAGTACGGCTTTCGGGTTCCTTTGTGAGCCCGCCCGCCGATCCTGCGACTCCCAAACGTAACATAAACGCGTTTGATAAACACGGCCCGCGAAAGTTTAATTCAGGTAATAAAAATTTACTGATCAATTAAAGTGAATTACCTGCCGAGAGCTAACAGAACTTTTTCAAAGTTTTAAACGAATGTTAAATCAAATGCCCGGGATTTCGCTTTCATCTTTGACTTCAAACTCTTTAAAATATTATTATTTGATCGCAGAAAGTTAATTATTATTATTTTATTTTGCGAGATGTTTTCGATGAAAATTACGACGAGAGTTTTGAATGTTATCGCCGGAAATTGATTCAATTTAATCATATTTATTTTCCTCTATTAAATGGATAGGTACCTACTCAATCTGTTGGGGACGTGCACGTGAGGTACCGTCGCAAAGCTGAAAGAATCGGGAAAAAAGTCAAGGATTTCTTCTTTCTTTCTTCGTGTATTATGCTTGATGGCAAACTTAAGCAGACTGTAAATACTTAACATAAAGAAGATTTAATTAAATACTTAACATGAAGAAAAGAATGACGGGAAAAATCCCTACCGTCTAATGTGGTGATCTGTTCCTCCGTCCACGGGTCATAGAAAACCGTAAACAAGTTTTATATAAAATTAATATGAACGCGATTTTGCAAGAAGTTTAATAATTGATATGATGACAAGCGCGTTAATATTTCAACTGATAATTTAGATATCTCAAAATTATTGTATAAATAATATTTTGAATTGGCATCGTAAGGTGGGATTTTAATCATCTTCTTCTCTCTTCTGATTCCGAAATAGGGCTTTTTAAGGAAGAAAAGGAACAATGGGAGGTTACAATATATTAAACAGGACCTTGGGAAATGGATTAGTCCCACAGCTGTTTCAATATTAAACTCTTCGCTTAACTTAATTTGGCTGGTTCATCACTTTAACCAACAAAAAAGCAACAAATCAACTCGATAATTACTCGTGGTATTTATTTCCATGAGCTATATTTTTGATATCGATGGAATACACGGACTTGATTTAATTTTGGCTTAATTTTAGTGAACATTCTGTGCCTTCATTACCCAATACCCACAACTTTCAAATTACAGATTCTACTCATATTTTTATTGGACCAAAATTCATAATGTAATGGGTTTAAACTGGCCCAATTAAAAAGATGACTTATGTTTACGTATGTAGATGAAAATAATTTGGTAGATGATGGACATAATATTTACATAGATTTTATTTCAAATCAGCAGTTTTTTAATCGAAATTAAGGATGCCCGGGGGACTATTATTTAAGGCTTTTGTGAAGGGTTATTTGATTCACTTTATTTTGTGATTTAACCATTATTGAGTTGTTGAACATCCCGGCGTGCGCAAGTAAATTTTATTTTATGAAGTTGTTTCACAATACATTTTTTTTACATTAGCTCCAGACCCCAAAGAAGATAATTCCGAAAAAGAAAGGAGGCGAATTTATGGGAAGGAAAAATGTATGAAGGACAGTCAAGACCCGGATAAACCTCAACCCACGAACCCAGGAGCCCCTGCTAAGTCACCAAACGTAGGGCCAACCAATGGCAGAGGTGTTGGTTATCCAAAAATTTAAAATAATGTAGTTTATTTGCAGCCAGCACGTTTAAGTGTAGTAGATACATTCAGTATTGCCCTGGTGTAAGACTAACATTCAAAATCGAAATGTAGCCGTGTTTGGTGATCAGAAATGAACATCTAGTAAGAAAAACTCATAGTTAAAAAAATAGAATACGTTTTACGAAGCTCTGAAATTGACAAAATAATTTTAGTTACTTACAAGAGTTTGAGAAACACAAGGATATCTAAGTAAAACATATAACTAGTCGTAAACCCTACCGAGTAAATACATTCTGTTTACTTTCCACATTGTTATGAAATATGTACATAGGTAGAGACTTAATCAAATTAGTATAAAATTATGTTTAAAAGATATCTTTTTAACTTTATGGAAGATCCTGGAAAGATTTATAGCCCGTTAGTCGAGCTGTAAAAACTAAAACAGTAAATTGTGTGTTTAATACTTGTCGGCTGTTACTATAAAGTCTAAAGAAAGTTTTATGATGGCTTTGTTTTTTTCTGCGAATGTTGGACTGGGTGTGTTGTGTGGTGACCGTTTCTTACTAAAAACCCTGGATATATTATCAAAGAAAGTCGAATTAATTGTCCTCACTCGGATGGGTGAATATGACACAATTTCACTCTTGTAGTTGTATTAGATTTTGTCATGCTGTGAGAAAACGGTGACTGAAAATTATTTGAAAGCATTCAAATGTTTGCTAAAAAGTTTGATTAGATACACATGGTTTTCCTGTCAGCGTAAAGGAGTTGTTTTATTTAAGAAAATGTACACGTTTTTTTTTATAAAAACGAAAATTAAATTAACAATATAAATTGTGTTTGTATAAAAAATTAAAATTAACAATATAATGTATTATTTAAAACAGTGTAATATATTATTGAATAATATTTATATTTTAAAATAACAACATTAAAAACAGCAGAGATGAGAATTTTAGAGAAAAAAATATGAAAACAGAAGAATTACAAGAGCGATATATTACAAGAAGTAAGATGAAGAAAAAGAAAGATAAAGAAAGCTTTTGGGTAGATATGTAAATGCATTGTAACAATATTTAATACTTATGCCAATTTGGGTGAAGATTATGGGTACCGCCGCTCCGGGAACCAAACATCGGATAAGCAACACCCCTGCCATAGGTTTGCTACGTTTGGTGACTTAGCAGGAATGTCCGGATTCATGGGAAGAAATTTGTCTGGACCTTGGCGACCGATGCGTCTGCCTAGTAACTGCGTGATAGGCCGGATCGGGAGAGACTGGTTGAGGAAGACCTTTTAACCTCTACAGCAGGGCTCTCTTTGAACATTGCCTTGCACCTCACTCCTGGACACACTGACCCCTAGATTTCTACCCACCCCGCATACCTTTTAATCTCCTTCCTTTCCTGAAAAGACCATACACATAGCATCCCCACAGATGACATAGGCCTTGAGGGGAATTATTTTCTTTAGTGAGAGCTAATGCAAAAAAAAATTTTAAAAATCTTTAATACTTTTGATTATGCAGTATTTTGAAAAGACACATAGTTTCAGTTGATATCAATAGATGGCGTTAGGCTTAGAGCTTCTATCAAGTTCCGACACATGCGAAAGTGTCGAATTGCAGAAGACACGAATACTGCCGAATATCCACTGCCTCTGGTGACGGTCAATGCTCTCGAATCAGCTTAGAACCAATCCAGTTAAGGTCGGTTGTGTGACCCAGTAGTATAATAATATATAGTAAACATGTAAATACAATAATAAACCATAATGTAACAAGGATTTATTTATTCTTGAAAAGACACAATACAATGATGAAGGCCTGCCTGCATATACAAGTAGAACAGATTCTTAAAAACATTTACATATAAGAAAACTGAACAATTATTTCTCTGCTCGTGAAACAATGAAAGTATGTAAGAACACTACAAATAAAAACCAAAATTTATTATTATTTGCATAACAGTCGTCTAAATGAAAGTCATAAAAGTGTATCTCTGTATTTATTTGCTAATATATGTCCAACAAACTTCAACTCTGTACAAAGAGCTGTAATGGAAACGAAGCCGATTACAACCATTGTGATAACTATGGAACAGATTCTATTTACCTTAAAGTAAATGAACTTTAAGCCGTCTCGATATTAGTTTCCTCAAAGTGTTTAAAACTAGTAAATAGGCAATTTGGGTAGAAGTTCCGGCCGCGTGTGGGCATAACGTATTCTTACTTGGGTTTGAGTTGCAGCCTACCAAGGAACTCCAGACGTTTTCACTTAAGCAAATGAAAGCCTCCGCTACAGGAAGTGGGAGTTCAAAGGCGCCCCTAGCGGCTCACCTAGGAACTGTTACCGGGAATTCCTACTCAGTACTCACCTGGGCTCTTCTTCACGAAAAATTATGCACTTTGCAAAGTATTTCTGAGCTGGTATTGACTTTTATTAATAATAGGTAATTAGTCGTTTTAAGAACAGTAGATATCGCTTTCAAAAAGAATATCTCTAATTTTCTCTTATTTTAAATGAAAAACCAAAATTTCCTTCGACATTAAAAGACTTGTAAGTATGTATGTAGATACTTAAATACCGAATTTTTATTGGAACAACTCTCTTTTCATAACTTGTGAAGGTTATTCCCATCAATATAATATATCATTGAATAAGAAGACAACACTTATAATCTAAACAAAAATATGAAAAAGAAGAAGACACAGAAAAAAAATCACAACTGGGATTCGAACCCAGAACCTAAAAACCAGTTCTTTGAAAGCTTGTTCCGCTGAAAAAAGGTAGCTGCCAATAATATGGAAAAAATGAGTCTATAATAATATTTTTAACTCTGAAATTTGAAATATGAGATTGACAAAATGACATTTAAATAAGAGTTATCTGTAGCCGAATTGTTAGAGAAGTTTTTCCCGGTAAGACGAGAGGTGCTGGGGTCGATTCTCAGTGGCGGTCGTCATGTTATTATTTTTCGGGTTTTTCGGTGCCTTGTGCTTTTTCACATTTTTGTTTAGATTATTAATGTTGACTTCTTCTTAAACCGCTTAAATATCTATTTACTTAATTACTAAACATGACGATTTCACATTTGAAAAAAATAGTATTCACTGATAAGTCGTCGCGTTCCGATGTTGATTCTATTTTCATTATGCATACTTCCTTATCTACTTGTTTTTTCAAATTATGTTTTTGTAAATTGCACCGTCTTACCATGTACCTAATACGGACATGGTAATACGGTATTTAAAAAAAATTATTTACGGACTATTTTTCCGTAAATAATTTTTAACAGAAAAGCTACTTACATTCAGGGAAACGGTTTTTTTGATAGTGCATATCGGCTACTACTACTAAAGCGCACGACAGGATAAAACGGCTACCATCTTGAAACCGCAACCCGAACCTAACAATCAGACAAATGGACTAAAAATGGGATTCTAGGAGTTTAAACAGAACTTCGCTACGACCAATCAATAATGACCGTGAATATAAATAGCGCGATTTGGTAATAGCTTATCCCAAGTGCACTTTAAGCCAAATTACCCTTTATTTTTATACATTAGCTCCACACAGGAGGTCCTGAGGAAAATATTTTTCTTCTCAGCCTATGCCATCTTTGAATATGCCGTGTGGAAGGTCTTTTTAAGGAAAGGAAAGAGAGGAAGGTCTGAACCAGGGTGTCAATGTTAAGTCACAAAACGTACCAAACCACTTGAGGTGATCTACGACAGAGGTGTTGGTTATCCAATGAATGCTTTCCAGAGCGGCGGAATCCATACCCGAATCTCAAACTGTGCAGTTCAAAAATTTATTTGGCGCAGTGCAAAAATTTCGCAGTAATATATCAATGAAAGATATTTTGAGCAATAATGGTTATGCTGCTCTAAACTTCATAAAATTCCCCCAATTCCTTCCGCAATTTATTGAAGGCGAGCAGTTAGACTGGATTCTTTCCAAATTCCTGCAAAAATTAGCAAGAAATACAACGAACAGAAGAATATACAAATCTTGCCGTAGGTTTATTAACATTATATTTTATCACAGTGGGTGCTTTATATAATGTAGAAATCAAGTATCATTAATTAAAAATCAATAAAGCTCATTTGAGAAGACTTAGTATCCAAAAAAGCAGAATAAATACATAGTGAAAGGAGAGAGGTTGCATTATTATTTAACAGTGTAATGCTCTAAAACTAAAAACAGTCCAAATGAACTGCAGCCAATTTGCACCGTTAAATAGCCTCTCAAGCCCAAGCTTTTTCTTTCCCAAAAGAAAACAAAGCAGCCATTTGAGCTAATGAGAACGACCATGCAGAAAATAAGTTAAATATTTTTGAATATATTGTTTAGCTAGCTTTTTTATATAGCACCTACCCTTTTTACTGTACCGAACAAAAAATAATCTCAACCTGCTCATTAAAGTGTAAGTAATGGTACTATTTCTGGAATCTTGATGGCAAGTGCTGAGAATTTGTGACAGAAAATTCTTAAATTGTTAGATATTGGTGAAAATCTGATTCGGTGTGATAAGCTTTCATTGTTTATATTTAGCGTGGTAATTTATGCTGGCATTTTGTTAAATGCGGAAATTAGTTTAGAAAAATATGGCACATCTTCAGTAAGACAAACTGCATGCATTTATGTCATTGTTTATTATGAAGTTAAGGTGAAGTTGAATTCTTTCGATATCAATAAGGATTCCGGTCTAGATTAAATTCATCCACTATTTATTCAGTACAGTACAACTAGCAAAACCACTACACACATTATTCATCAAAAGTCTGAACGAAGGAGTATTTCCGGATCTGTGAAAGGTTGCCCATGTCTTTCCGTTCCATACGTCTGGTAGTAACAATGGCGTCATAAAATCGCCAATAAAATATTCGAGTCCATTATATATAAAACCATACTCAACCACGTTAAACGTATATATAGCCCTTTCCAATATGGCATGTTAGCCAATTGATCCACAAACATTAATTTTCTATTTTATATCGGCTTTTCTGTGTAAATCCGTGTAGACCGATTTCAGCAAAGCTTTCGACTAACTTTGTCACCCTATCTTACTACATAAACTGGATAACATCGGTGTTCATGGAAATCTGCTCGATTGGTTTTATATTTAACGCTTAGAAGCCAAATAGTTACTGATAACAGTTTTAACTCTTCCCCAATTTTAGTTTCATCGGGCATTCCACATGGATCGCACATTGGACGCTTACCTTTTAATTTTTTTAATAAAGACTTTACATGTAAACTCCGCTACAATTTTTCTCTGTGTGCTGACTACCTCAAGTTATGTATTGTATTTAAATATATTGAAGACTGTGAACTATTAAAACAAGACCTAAATACCTTATTAGCCTGATGTATTAACAACGAAATGGAACTGAACACAGCTAAGTGCAAAGCTATAAATTTCATTAAGAACAGCAATTAAACTATAAATTTATAAAACATATGTGGTCACAATTTGGAAAAATATGAATCGATCAAAGATTTAGGAATTATATTCAACCAACGATAAACTAACGTTCAATTAATACATTGTAAGAAAATAAAATAAATTATTATTAAGTTTTATTGTAAGACATAAATAACTACATAATAGCCTAATAACTCTTCTCAAAATCCTTAATCTGTGTAGTTCTTGAGAATGGATTAACAGTCTGGAATCCATTTTATTACACTGTATCTTGACTTCAATCTGTTCGAAGAAAATTTACTTGGATTTTGTCTTATAGAACAGGTGTCTATCATCTACTGGACGATTTACAGACTTAGGATGGTTTGTTTAAAAGTTAATTTTCACATTCTGTGTAAGTTTTGTGATTATTCCAGTTTCATGCAGCAACTGGTCTATAATGAAATAATAACACTTGAATAGAACCTCCACAGAATGTGAAAATTAACTTGAACTCAACAATTTTTTTGCAACAACCCATCCTTATATTTGTGTTAGGTTTAGATATTTCAAATGAGAAACTCTTATTAAAAGAAGAAACGTAAATGACCAATCAATTTTTAATAAAATTGAGAATAAATTAGTAGACAGTACTTTAGCATTCAAATCAAGTTATACGCTAGGCCCATATAAGCGAGAAACCTTAACATATTTTGGACCGAATTTTTTGCCAAAAACTTAAAACGCATTAACGCAGGTTTAAGGTTTATGCTTTCGACGTATGGTACAGAAAATTTCCTTTAGCAATGCGAATTAACCACTCGTAAGCTTGTTTTCAAGCTACGTACAACCTTACCAGACATATGTTAGGACGTATGAAGTGTACCTGACTTTTTAAATAGCAAATAATCAAAATAATTTAAAACAAAACCTTTTCACATATTATCGAAATGAAAAATAGACATAACTTTGACGACCGGCATAGCGCAGCGGTAAGACGCTTGACTCGCACACCGAAGGTCGCGGGATCGAATCCCGGCGTGGCAAATAAATTTTATTTGATTAATTTGTGTTATTTCACAATTTATTAATTTAAAATAAAATATAGTATATTTGCGGCACGTTCTAGAGTGGAAGATACTCCCTGTATCGCCCTGGTGTAAGACCACCATTCAGAATTGAAACGTTGCTTGAAATGGCATTAGCCGTATTTGGTGACCAGATTTGATTAGCCAGGTACTTCCCCACCTTCCTCTTCCCTATCTCCTTCCCCTCCCCACTACCCTCAGCCTCACAACATACCCCAAATGGAGATGTCATAGTCTCACTGGCTTCAGACGGGATCAGTTGGGACTCTTGTGCGGTATTCATATAAAAATAAAAAAAATAAAACTTTTGCAGTGAACATGTCATTCGATCGTAGAAATTTGATTAGATTCGTCTTATTTCAGAACTTTTATTTTAGAATTTATCACAAAAAACAAGGAAGCATTTATTAATATTTTATGTCATACAATTGTATTTCTACCTCTATAATAAAATAACTACATTTTGCTAAAGGTCAAAGGGCGTATGCTGGCGTTTTGTTTGATATATTTCGTCCAGTGAAAGGCATAAAGAATTTGTTTATTTGTAAAAGGAAAGGAAGTTTTAAAATACGCGACTAGAATTCATTTGTTAAATTACGTGGAATAGAATTTGCTTACAGATAATTCCGAAAATGTTTGAATTGTTAATGAAAAAAAAAAACTTTGTGTTTGTTTTAATTTTTAACTTAAAGAGTAAAACGTCAAATAGTTATATAAACATTGAAGATAATATTAGCGACTCTCAATTTGAAAGTCGATGAACAGATACGGTCATATCTAGAATTAACACAGGACCTTAACTCTGCCGGAGCGCTGCTATATGACTGAGCTAATGGGACGGGAGTGACCCCTTCGGTCAATTGCAAATTTACCATACTTTAAAGAACTGCTGGATTCAGATGTGACCGTATCTTTTTCTGATTTTTCTGTTTCAAATTATCTTTGTTTTTATTTAAATTTGTCAGCGATTTTAAAATACGTGATTTATTTAACTTGACTATTTTTTTATTATTAGAATGATAATAAGTGCTACGTATTATACTTTCTGTTAACCCAAATTAAATTTTTGAAAGTTTTTAAAAGTGTAATTTATTGATCTAAATTTCGCCAATCAAAACTGAGCGACAGAAAAAATTGGAAAAGATAGCAGACGTACGAAAAATGACAATTATTTCCATTTCATCAACATTTACGACTGAGCATTTCTCTATGTCATTAGACACACAACATTATACGTAAACATTTTTGTATTATTTAGATAGCAGATATTACATAAATTTATTCAAGGTAAAACTGAATTATTTCTAACGAGCTTTAGTGAAATAATTATTTATCTTGGAAGACTGAAAAATGTTTATTAAAAAAAAACACGCTTCTTATTTTTGTATGTAAAATAAGTAAACAAGCGTATTAATTTGTTAATAAAATTACAAATTAATATTTGTGATCTCTATCTAAATAAACTCAATTTGGAAGCCACTTATTGGATGATCAACACCCCTGCCATAGGTTACCATAAGTGGTTCACTAAGTTTGGTGACTTAGCAGAGGTGCCCAGTTTCATGGGGTGAGGTTTGTCTAGGTTTTGGCGGCACATGCGTTTGCCCACCTACTGCGTGGCGAACCGGATCGGAAGACACTAGTAGATGGAGGCATTTTTCCTCTCCAGCCGAACTCTCTCTATCCTTGAACCGCAGTGGGAGGGATGGATTCATACGCCCGTCACTCCTGTGCACATTGACCCCAAATTCCTATCCACCCCTCATATATTTTTTCTTGCCCAGAACTTCGTCTCCCTCCTTTTCCTAAAAATACCCTGTACAGTATCCCCGAAGATGACATAGGCCCCGAAGGAAATTGTTTTCCTCAGGGCCTCTTGTGTGGAGCTAACGATAAAAAATACTTATTTTTACAATCTCCTATAAAATCTAAAAATTATCAAAAATATTAATGAATTTCCGCATAAATTGAAAAATTACCACAAGACAATATATGTTACTTATTATGATTAATAAATGAACTGTGATGAAAGAGTTTTTACGTAGCACCATATAATGTAGCGAGTAAAAAGATTAGGTAGGTAGTTTTGAAAAAGTGTGTGATAGAAAACATAATTTTTTTCGATGGTTTTTTGTGAACTATGGAAAAGTCTACCTTAATTTTCCGTTTGTCCGTGTTAAGTTGACATTAATTTAAAATTGAATGAAAAATGCTGGTTTGATCAGATAGGTGAGTTCTCCTACTCGCAGCTCGGGAACTTGCCTAGGTAAATATCAGATTTGTTCTGCAAGGAAGAAGAAAACCATTTTCAAATTGGTTTTTAGGATCGCAAAATTGATTAAATGGCTGCGAAATTTGATAAAAACCCTAAAAGATGGGTCTTGTTGTCGTCAAAAGTTATGTTAGTCTGGTGTATATGTTAAGCAGACTAACATGTCTAAAATTATACTGTTAGTTGAAAAAAAGGAAAGTCCAAGTAGAGCAAATGAAAAGAGAAAGATATATCAGACGAAATTAATGGTAGAAATCACTCTCGCGGTATCGTGAATCAATTACCTGAATCAGGAAATATCGAGAGTCAAAATAATAAACCATGTAAGAGTGTAAATGAAGCGAGAAGTGTCTGTACTAGTCATTTAGTTGATAAATTAAACAAACAAATAAACGATAAAAATTTTATGTTCTTTAAAAAGGTGAAGATATTTAATTTAATACAATCACCCCATAACATTTTAACTACTAACTTTTGAAAAAAAAAACAATATATACTTTTGAATGTAGCTATAACTTTGTGGTAATACATTATAGATAAATGAAACAATGTTACTTTGTTTGAACCACTTGTATATTTGTTTGAAGCCGACCGGTTTCAGATCGATCGTTCCTTCCTCAGGGCAAACGTATACCGAAACCGGTCGGCTTCAAACAAATATACAAGTGGTCCAAACAAAGAAACATTGTTTCTTTATTTAATAAAACAATATTTAATAGAAAGGAAGATATTTTGAAATTTGGATAAGTTTTTGATAATAAATTAAAACACATTTAAGTCAGTTTTTTATTGCTTGATTGATTGTAATTTTTTGGTATTAAATTGTTGAATCAATTTAATTGTATAATGGTAATACATAATATACTTATAAAGGTCTCTTCATATTAAAATTGAATTAAGTTGGTATTAGTATTAGCAGTTTATCAGAACGCTATAACACTTTTTGATTTGAGAAGAATCGTAAATTCCAAGTTACAAAATAATATATAATGCCCTTCCAAATTCAATTTAAAAATACCATGGAGATAAACAATTAAAAAAACTACATCATTTTAGGCAAAGTGAAAAAAAGTATCCCTACAATCCACCTTGAAACAGGCGTCTGTAATGAGGACTGTGAGTATACAGAACTTCTATTACAGTAGATGTTTCAGCTAGAAATTTTAGAATCTACGGCAAATTGATTTCTATGTATTTATAGTAACAATTATTATATTTTATAAGGAAATTACTCACAGGAATAAGGTTTGATGGATTCTCCGCTCTTCAATATATATTTTTTATTGATTGGTATCATCCACAAGAGAGCTTGTCACGTCATTACTTGCGAATAATAATGACATGAGGGAAATAAACGGGGAAAGGGAACAGATAATTGCCATGGAACAAAAATGTTTCCGTCCTAAAATAAACACAAAAATTATTAACAGTACCTACACGTCTTACATATTTATAATAATATAATACATGATTGTATAATATTGTTTTTAACAAAAAAATACATTAATAATAAGTAACCGCAATTCGCGATATTATAAAATGCTTTTGTCAGGAAAACTTGCTTTATAAATGTGGTATTATTGGATAAAACCAAAAAAATAAAAATAAAATAACCCTGAAAGTGCCCATAACTTTTTCAGTATTATAAACCTCTACTCAAAAAAACGATTTACTCAAATTTATAGTAAAACATGAATACTTTACTGACCAACATACCTCTACACTATAAGGTCGAAAACCTCAAATCTACTGAACATCACAAAATTGAATGCTTCTTTTAGCAAAAAAAAAATTCCTTGCCACAAATATATATAATGCCCTTTCAAATGAAATTAAAAACACCACGGAGATAAAAAAAAGTTTAAAAACGACATCGAAATAAAAAAAAATTAATAAATAAATAAATAAATATGAATATGAGGAAATCAATAAAATTATGAATTAACACCTAAACAATGTACAGTGAACCAGCTTGAAGATTATTTAAATTTATTAATTTTTGTTTTGTGGAAATCCAAACAACACCCGTACAACAACCTGCAGTTCGCCTAGGAACGGGTATCCCTGATGGGGAAGACTTAATAAACTACTTTACTTTGTATTTTTTAAATATTAATTATTGAAAATAATAAAAAATTGACCTAGGATAATCTGTTTAGCGCTGTACCATTGGCAAATCTAACACAACTGTATTTTAAGACTAAAAAAGGTATTTCTAAATAACCTTGTATAAGTACACCCAACTCTCTTTCACCTTACCAACATTTTCCACTCCCACAGATTGCATAAAATTTAAAATTCTACATAAAAATAATAAAAGTTAAAGCATTTATTTTTATGACCATGCAGGTGTGCAACTGTTATCGAATATCAATAATCCCATTTTATTTGGTTGGTTTACCTGTGCGTGTACTTTTGCGAGTGACTTCCCTAGTTTGCCACGTTCCGACGGTCGTGAGGATATCCGTTGAAATAAACCTTTCCCTTCAAACCAGAAGGTCTTGATCCCATTTTCGATAGAGTCATATTTCAATTTGAAAACGGAAATGAAAAAGATCTCAGCTGTAAATAGATGAACGGGAGACTCTTTGAAATAATTTTCAAACCCTCATAACAGGTAGATAAGATAAATCGAGGTAAAATAAGAGAGCCTTCCCCGGCAGAAGACTGAAAACGTTTTTATTTTAAAAAAGGTAAATAAATGAAATCGTGTTAAAATACGAGAATTAGTTTAGGATAATGTTGATAATTATGTTAAATTGGTATAAGAGATTGGCCAAAATTAGAAAAATAATCAGATTTCGAATAATAATTTTCTGGTTAAAAACGTTGTCCCGGTAAGACAGGGTTCGATGTCCAGTTACGACGCTGACGTTGTTTAGCATAATTAGTATATCTTATTTAACCCGGCGTCATTGAGGCAGGGTCAATATGACCCTGCACGTTTTGTATACGAAAAATTTCTTAGAAATAATTGTCGCACACAACCGCCTGTCTCAGTAGCTTCAGCTAAGTATTACCCCTCCCCTTAATGTATCTCACTTTAGTCGTCCATCGCCCAAGCTAGGAGCAACACGTGTGTAAAACTGCGACCGGGTAATTATGACCCAGCTCAACGGCGACGTTGCTGCTTTGTGCCAATATATTTTTTCATATGTTATATGCGAAAAATTTAAAAAAAGACATGATACGAAAGACTAATTATTTCTGTAATTAATACTCCAATGATAGAAAGGTTGGGTAGTATAGATTTGATTTAAGTATATATTTTTAAGAAACGATATTGTTTTTTGTTGATAAAAAAAATTATGATAAAATTTAGGATGTATGAAATCTAGGAATTAATGTTAAAAATTAAATTTGAAATTAAAAAGAGAGTGAATGTTAAAAATAAAATTTGTTTCATTTATTACCAATATGTTTTATTGCTCATACTGATTACATATACAGTTAAATATTATAAATATCGAATTTTAAAAATTAAAAATTATTTATACAAGGTAAAATAGTAACAATTGTAGTAGGGTCACAATGACCCACCTCAACATTAGTGTAACTTTTCCGCCACAATGACGCCGGGTTAATGGCTAAAAAAATACATTTATTTTAACAATCAGTGCCGATACATTTTTTTTTTAATCAACTTTTTTATGAAGACATGCTGATACGGAGCATCCACATTTCAATATATCCTGAAAATCTTCACACAAAATATTGAAATTTTGAAAAAAAAAATCATTTTTAGCTACAACATCAATAATGTCGTATTTTTAAATCTTAGCACTCTAGCTGACTGAAAACTCACGAACCCCCACTGCTACCTAACTGTTTTCTGATTAAACTGGGAAAACCTGAAAACTTTCCTAAGACTATAATCATCAAGTATTTCACTTTTGTAACAGGCCTTGTCACTAACTGCCGTGTTATCAACTCACATGTTGTATATATCATTATCTACGAGTATTTACTTAATATTCCAACGACTAACTATTATACGAAAAGCATAAAAACACATTATTATAACCTGTAAAAGATGCAGCGTGTAACAGGGATGCAAAGTTTGAAGATGTAATAGGGACGTTTCGCAGCGTCGTGGTTGGGTAAAACCTTCTCGGAAATTTCTCAGCCTTGAGGTTCCCTTTATGTCAGCACTTCCTTTGCTTTGAATCTCTCCCGGCACTAGAAAAATCGAGTGTCACTTTTTACTCGTTATATTCTGTAAAGTACTAAAGTACTGAAGCTTGCACTATGTAATTATTTTGTTGATTTTCTTGTCTTTGAACGTCTGTTACTGTAGTATTCTCCATACAGATATATTATGAGTGGGGGTTGGGGGAGAAGAAGAAGATTGGGAAGTACTTTTGCTATTCAGATCTTTTCATTTTACATATGTTTTTAAATAAATAGCTTGATTGTCGGCATTAGGGCTTAAATATCCATTATTATTTATTTCTTGGCTTGCCAAAATAATGCACTGCATAAATATTATAATAATTAAATACACTTTCAACATGGTAATTGCGTTGATTCCAAAAAATATGGGAGAGCAGATTACTAATTCTCTGTCCAATGATCTCCAATATTCTTTGCCTAACGATCAGTTTAAATCACAAAGAGGACCAAAATTTAACATATTAGAAACATACAAATGTTTAAATAAATAGTGTATATGTTAACGGAAATGTATGTAATCCGTCATTGTATTCAATTCCTAAGAAATGTATGTAGTTCCTAAAATCGCCCGGAAATGGGTGAAATAAATTATATTAGACACTTTTCCTAGGAAATCTATACATTTTCTAAATAGCAATCGGAAATGTTAAACATTTAAGATATCAATGGGTACGCGGGGATAGCAGGGCGAGGGGAACCTAACCTAACCTAACCTAACCTAGATTTAAAAAGTATCATTGCGAGAAGAACTGTATTGCAGCAAGATGTCTGTGCTATAAAAAAACCATTTTGTACTTCCAAGTTCCATTCCAGCCTACCCTGCAAAAATTAATAACCATATGGACTGCCTTGTTTACATTCACCTTAGTATAGGAATATAAAGACTTTTACTTTAATATTGTGACATTTTCAATTACTTAAATAACAGACTGACAACTTACCAAATGAAACAATATAACAAATAAAACAACGTGTTTTATTACAGAAAGCATTATTTTTATACATTTCCTAATACGTTATTGGAATATATACAATTTCTAGGAAATGGATACATTTCCCAGGATATGTATGCATTAAATAATTTTTAAAACAATATTTTATACGTTTCCTAAATAGCTTGGGAATTGTTTAAATTTCCTAGGAGTTGTATACAATTCCTAGATTTCATACATTTCCGGTAACATATATATTACACACTTAATGCCTAGAACAAGAAATAATACTTATAAATTGAATGAAGACAATATTAGCGAAACTCGATCGAAAATCTGATAAAAGAAATAATACAGTCAGACTCGAGTCCCAGATGTGACCGTATCGTTTTCTCCATTGGTTCTCCTGGGTTCGAACCCAGGACTTTTGCCTTGCCGGGGCGCAGGTCTCGAATGGAGTCTACTCGATCTAAGATTTCATCACGGATCGTGTAAGGGTAATTGATTTTACGCATTTTTTCATTATCTATACACCGTTGAGACATCATAAATAATAATAATTTTATAACTTGAAGAGCACCGTTTTTGTGAAAAATCAAGTCATGTTGTACACAACTTAAGGCTCATTGATCTACATGCATAAATTAATCATTTTGATAAATCATAGACCTTGCGTTCCACTGAAAAATGTTCCATGGACCACTGGTTACTTGATCCTATTTCGCAGGTATTTTGAAGCTCAAACTTTTCTCAGACTACGAAACATGACAGGAAATTGGTCGGGACTTTATATTTTTAAGGTTTATAATAATAATAATAATAATAATAAAAGTTTATTCCAGAATGTATGCAGGGGTAGTGCAATGCAATACATTCCATATTTTGAAACAAAAAATGGGTTAATGTTAAAAATAAAGTAAATAACAACATATAAATAAATTAAAAAAAAAAAAAAAAAAAAAAAAAAAAAAAACGAATAAGCATGAACAACATGAGAAAAATAATAATAAACAGTAAAATTAATTCATGCAGCTGTTTACGGAGGGTATTTTATCGTCTCCCGTCTCCAGAGGGCCATCAGGGGGGACTCCAACCAGGTAGTCATGGCGGTGATGATTGCATTCTTCGATTGGCGTAGTCTGCGCCATAAACTTCCCATGCGGTGGCGGAGAAGTGCTCGGAAAGTGTGCACTCGTCCCTCCAGGAACATTTCCGTAGCACTGCAGTATCTCGGTAGGCGGAAAAGTTGACGGTATGCGTTGTTGTAAGCAACCTTTAACTTGTTCCATTGGGATGCAGTGTAGTCAACCCACAGTTCTGATGTATACAGCGAGGTACAGAAAGCGTTGAACAATATTCTTTTATTTAAAAAACCTCACTTTAAAATATATCGTAAGCTTTTAAAAAACATTAACCAATCTTGCTTTTACCCATTTTTGAATATTTTGTCAGCCTTGGAATATGATAAGTTACACTTTCGATAAATTATTTGCATAAAAACATATTAACCTAAGTCTAAAATATACCTACGTAAAACCTCTTTCAATATCTAGTTATATTTTTATAAAATGCGAACTTTCTTTAGATAGATCATGAAATGTCACCATATTTCACTTTGAAGGCTTTTTTGTATTTTGTATTTGAATGCTCAAATTTGTAAAAAACTAACATTCGAAAACCAACACGAGAAAAATACGATAGTTCATTTTTTATTTATTTTTAACAAGCTGGTACCCGGCATGCGTCGCAATGCCATTCAAAGAAATAAATTGATTCTCCCTGCATGTCCTTTTCCGTGCGTCCACCCAAAACCTCCTACCTCCCGAGTACCCTTCCCCTCCGCGTTTCCCTTCCACCTTCCCCCTCCCTTTTCACCCCTCCCACGAACCCCATCTCCTCCGTTCCCCTCCCCCTCCTGCCATTCCTCCCTGCCGCTAAAATATATGAAATACACACATTTTCATTTACTTATACAAATTTCAGAACGCCAGAGCATACAATTATACAGGGTGTCTGGGGGAAAAGTGCATTAACTTCGGGAGGTGATTCTACGTGATGGTAGGAGTAACAAAGATGAACAACTTTTTCCGAAATTCCAACATATTTTTCCCATAAAAAAGACGTACTACTAAAAATCCTTTATGTTAGGTACGATCTTACTTGTTGAGAGCCTGCCGGGCAAGACTGTGGCAGTGACTGGCCCGTACCGTAACAGCGGAAAATAATAAGCTGGCGGCACACCCCGGTTTAATTTTATCTTTTTACCACAAAACTACCCCTAAAAGTTGGAATTTCGAAAAAAGTCATTTTTCTTTTTTACTTAGAATATCGTGTAGAATCACCTCCCAAAGTTAATGCACTTTACCCCTGGATACCCTGTATATAGCCTATAACCTCTGGGGGCGTGCGCACAACATATCACAAAGATTCATCGCAATCGGATGAACGGTATGGCAGTGCATAAAATACGAACAAACAAACAAACAAATATTGATTTTTATATATAAGATTAATTTATATGCCTTATTTTCTTATTTGTGTTTCGTGTGATAAACCAATCACATTTCTGTTTCAGTGAGTATTTATTACTTATAAAGGCATCATTTCTTCACATTCTATTTTAAAGTTGATATAAAACGTATACTATGCGAACCTTCCAACCGCTTCTGTGCCAAGAGCGAGATTTCTCGCATTCTTGGTCGTGTCCAGCAGGCCGGCCATAGAAAAATAGCGAGTTTACTCGCTCTTTTTAAGCCTCTGTATCGTACATATATCCCGTTTTTTATTAATTTAAAATATGGAACACACAGAGACGACATTGGGATGGATGATTTTGGTTTTTTTTTTTTTTCGATTTTGATTTTTTTTTTTTTTAAATAAGATGTAAAAATGATTTATTTTGATTAAAAGTTCACGGCCTGCTGTACACAGCTACACTTCTACCTACTGGCATTTAAAAGGTTAAGTAGGTAACGGAATAAATTTAGCAAATTGATTTAATTTTTAAGTAGCATTATCAAAATTGGCGAGTAAAGATGTACTAAATATTTTTCATATTATGTTTCTTGCAAAACGTAGATTATTGATGCTTGGAGAAAATAATGGCCAATTTGTTTCAATTTCTAGATTTTATCGTAAGACTGAAATAAATATGAGGATGGTACTATCTTAGACGCATTGACTAAAAATTTTACCTTCCTATACTCGCGTGTTGGTCTCTCAGACCGACAAATCAATAATTCGTGGTTTTCTCAAAAATTAACAACAATGGGACTTTGAGGTTTTTAGCAGCTTCTTAATTTGTTGTTAGGCATTGTTTAGTAGAGTGGGTGTGTGACATTTTATTACTATAAGATTTTTATTAACTTTGAAATAAGTAAGAAAAGTAAGAATAGGTAAGATTTAAGTGAAATACATAAATCAGCGTAAATTATTAATGCCGTTATATTGCTGATTTAAAGACAACATGGTTGGATTCTGGCCTCTCAGAAGTCTGGCGTATTTTGTCAAAAGGTAAAAATATTTCCGCCTTGCAACAAAATCCAATCAACGTATTCTAAAACTAAAAACTTTCTTGAAAGGTGATGAAATACATTTACAAATATTATTTATCATCTGAATTTAAAATATAATTTTGAATTATTAAAATTTTTAATTCAATCATAAAAAAATATATTAAAAATGGTTCACTTTACGCCTTTTCTAATTAAAAAGAATACAAACATATAATTTAGTAGGCAAATGTATTACAAACGTTATTATCTCACTTCAAAAACGTGAGGTGATAGTAACAGATTTTATCACAGGAGACCAAATTTGTCCCCACTCACGTAGATCTCATATAAATCTCCCTTTCTGTCATGTTAAAAAATTATGAATGAAAAAATTCTCTAAATTTTTCTTAATTTGCTATCGAAAATTTTGGTTTCATGAGGTGCACATTTAAATTTTTCTATGATTAAATTCTTAACTAATAATAAAGCGTTGAGTTTTCTCCTTCTAGTTTAGATCAATGTTCTCACCATGACAGCAAGTGAGATTTATATGAGACCTTTGTGAGCGGGGACAAATTTGGTCTCCTGTGATAAAATCTGTTATTATCACCTCACGTCAAAAACGTGAGGTGATAATAACGTTTGTAATACATTTGCCTACTAAAATATGCATGTATTATATTTAATTAGAAAAAGCGTAAAGTGAACCATTTTATATATTTATTTATGTTTGTATTAAAAATTTTAAAATTTCAAAATTATATATTGATCTTTGATGATAACATTTGTAAATGTATTTCATCATCTTTCAAAAAAGTTTTTAGTTTTAGGATATGTTGATTGGATTTTATTGTAAAGCAGAAATTTTGACCTTTTGACAAAATACGCTCGATTTCTGGGCGGCTAGAAACCAACCATGTGTTCTTTAAATCAGCAATATAACGGCATTAATAATTTACGCTGATTTATGTATTTCACTTAACTCCTTTACACGTATGCTTTATATGAAATTAATTGCCTTCTCTAGCAAGATCGGAGTTATATTACGTATTCCCGACAGAAATCCACTACACTTTTAAATTTGAATAAAAGAAACATTTCAGCTCGCCCGACGCAATAAATTCTACTTGGGTTTTTATTTCCTAAGAAAATCTTCAGATGCAAATGAAAAAACGCTTTGTGAAAGCGTACACCATTCTCTCCTAAGAAACAAAATGATTTATTTAAAATTAAATACACTCGCCGAAATGTAGACAAAGGAGAATTGGTTGTATGAAAATTCAATGACGACCTCCGTAGTCCAGTGGCTAAGACTCTTGACTCACAATCCGGAGGTCGCGGGTTCGAACCCGGCGTGCGCAAATAAATTTTATTTGATTAATTTGTGTTATTTCACAATTAATTCATTTAAAATAATATAAAGTATATTTGCGGCACGTTCCAGAGTGGAAGATACTATTAGTATCGCCCTGGTGTAAGACCACCATTCAGAATTGAAACGTTGCTTGAAAATGGCTTTAGCCGTGTTTAGTGACCAGATCTGAATAGCCAGGTACTTCCCAACCTTCCTCTTCCCCACCTCCTTCCCCTCCCCACTACCTTCAGCCTCACAACATACCCCAATTGGGGATGCCATAGTCTCACTGGCTCCAGACGGGAGCAGTTGAGATTCTTGTGCGGTATTCACTGTAAAAAAAAAAAAAAATGAGGCTTACTAAAAATCCGACTAACTCTCATTGGAATAAAATTGGCCAATGCTTTTTTAAAAATAGTACGATATTAAATTAACCAGCTATTACATACTGCAGAAAGAATCCATAACCTTACTGTGGGTCTATAGATTTTCAAACAGATGGTATGAAAACCTAATGAATGACTATAAGCAGAAAACATTTATCAAAATCGTATATTGTTTAAACAACAGTTGTCCAACTCGCCTTGGAAGGAGATTTCTTATTTGGAAAACAATAAAGTTCTTTTGTATTAATCTTGGTTTATTTGATAATTCGCGTAAACGAGTGGTGACCACGATAGTCGACCTATCTGGAAACTGGCTAAATGAAATCTGATGCGAATGAACTCCTAAAGACTGCGCCTGGGCCCTTGGTCCCTCTGGTGCCCAAACTTCGAACTAAACTACCTGCCATCTAGCGGACATTCGGGATATCTCTTAGCACTGAGCTTTTTAGATATACTACAAAAATTTAATGAAAAGTGGAACACATTTTATTACATGATGTTATGCAATAAATAATCCAAGCGCATTCAACTAATAATCCAGAGGAAGATAAGCGTTTTACAAAATAAGACAAATTTTATGGCTTGGTAGCCAACGTAACTGATTCGACGTAAAAGTACAGTTCCGGGCTGTAACAATTCTCGGATGAACGCCAACCTCCGATGGGGAATGATTGATGGAGTATGGAATAGATGAAGAAGTCGCCCCTCTGGGCTTTGAAACCTATGTGCCAGGTGCCAGGTACGAGTGCAGTTCTGGTTTGTGGCTGTTCATAATGAAGAGTTCCCTGATGAAGATGTGAATATATCCATTGGGGATATATTAGTGGAATACACAGCAAAGCGAGACTTGGAACCTTTGTGGTACAATATGAAATGTATTGCTTTTTGAAGATGGTTTAAAAATATTTAAAGTATCAAAACCGCTGAAGATTGTGCCTAGAAAATAATTTAACAATTTAATTAATTGGTGTTCTCTTAACAAACTTTATCTCAACATAAATAAGTGTCATTCAATAAGTTTTTACATAATAAGTCAACCAATTATTCATCCGTATGTACTTAAAAACTATTCCCTTACCTCTGTCCCCCATACCACTGACCCCCAAATTCCTACCCACCCCACATAACTATTTCCTTTCCTCTTTTTCCTTTCCTCAAAAAAACCCTCCACACAGCAACTCCTAAGATAGCTAGATAATCTCTGAGGAAAATTATATTTCCCAGGGCATCTTGTGTGGAGATAATGTAAAAAACACTCCAATAGGGAAATTTTGATGGAATACAGAGAAAAGGAAGATGCTGCACATCGACGCTTGGGAAATCAGCATGTTTATATATATATATATATATATTAACTTAAAAGTGCTCTTCTGGATTACGATTCGCAAGGTGAAGATTGTTCTGGAGACATAACAAACATAATGAGGCTTAAAAGAATTTGTTTATTTATGTTTTTTTTAATATTAAGCTACCATCTTCTTGTCATTTTTCGGAATTGTTCACGACATTTATTTGAAAGACCACGTATCCATGAAGCCACAAACATATGTGAGTGGTTTCATAGGAATGAGATAATTTTCGCATTGAATCTGTTTTTGGAACCTTTTATCAGAATGATACGCGGAACGAAGAGTAATCTCCGCCACTATTCAACTAAGTAGTTTTAGGAAAATGTCATATTATTACGCATCAACAAGTAATCAGTATTGTATATGAATGTGTGAATGCGGATGAAAAGTGCGGATGTCGAAGGACCTTGCGTGTGTTTGTTAGGATGTGTGTTTAGACCACTGCACAAGTAAAATTGAAAGCACAAAGAAGGTAAGGAAGGGACTTACGGTGGAATCTTGACTCCTGGACTTGACTCCTTCACTTCCTTGAACCTGGGTTTTGTTCATGAACTTGTACAGTGATTAATCGCGGGATGCGGATTCACTTAGCGGATGCGGGGATATTATAGGATGCGGGGTGCGTAATATTATACTTGTTCACGCGGCGAGTTCATTAGCGACACTGATTGTTATGGTAACGATGACAACATAGGGATGGGATAGGTTGGGGAAAAGGAACATCATAGGGATGGGATATGTGACAATCAAGCTACAAACACAGGGTCTGTGATATATGTAGATGTGTGTATATAAGTATAGCTATGTATTGTGTAAACGCCCAACCATGCCCCCCGCCTGGAAGGGGATGAAAGAATCCACTTCCATAAACCATAAGAGTGCATTAAGCTTCACTTTATAAACAAAATTTAAAAAATTGGTGAAACTTAAAGCTAAAAGATGGACCATAGATGCAATATCTGATGGCCAAGTCAATGGACTAAGTTATTGCAAAGGTAAGGGGTTAAGTTTTACCCTGCGGTATATGATATGCGGTATGCGGAATGCGGTATGCGGTATTCGGAATGCGGTATGTGGTATGCGGTATGCGGTATGCGGTATGCGGTATGCGGTATGCGGTATGCGGTATGCGGTATGCGGTATGCGGTATGCGGTATGCGGTATGCGGTATGCGGTATGCGGTATGCGGTATGCGGTATGCGGTATGCAGTATGTGTTATGCGGTTTATCTCCCGTTATTGGGAATTGCGGATGGGATTAATCTCGAAGCACGTATTGAATTAATTTTGGCCAAGAATTGACACAAGAAGCTTGTGCGACCGTGCTGTCACAAAAGGCTAAAGTCGTATGAATTATCGAATTTAATGCATAGGTGTTACTGACCGTACGCATTAATCGTACAAGTACCAGAGCTCCATATAATTCTAGACGCGCAAGTGAAATCGTCTTCGCAGGAGCGACCTTAGGTTTGGCGCTTAATAAGCTAATTGTGATTTTATTAGTATTTTGACAGTAAACATGTAAGTATACAATTCTTCCAAATGCGCGTTTGTTTACGTCAGAAAACCCGATAAGTTTTAATACATATTGGTATTCGACACCTAAAAAGCGAGGAATTTTAATAGATTGCAATAATGGCAATTCCTTTTCAAGCTGACGCCAAAGCGTGACAACGATGTAAGGAGGAGTATCGTCCCAATCCAGATTGTACTCCCATAGAGATTTAATTATACGTTTAGCTAATAAAACAACTAGCGCGACGAAACCCATCAAATACCAAAGACGAGTAATCGTCGATAGGATGTTTCGTTCGGTGCGAGTTCTTTCGTTAGAGTTTACAACAAATATAAAATTATCAGAAGCGGGTATCCAATGAAGCCTTAGTATTTTTAGGTTTTCATCGGGATTAAATTCCACATGTTCCTTGACACGGCGATCTGAAGGAATCGTGGACAAAAAGTTTGGAGAATTACTAGAGACTTTTATAAGATCGAATCCTCTCGCGGCGAATATATAAAAATTGAGGATAATGAGAAACAGATCACCTTGTAAAGTATTACCGGTGTGTAGAATATCATTAAGCGAGTAAACAGAATCGGATTTCATACTCGCGTTCAGCACCATCCGGTTTTTGGTGGTCAGTTTATCTTTGCGAACTACGATATGATGCGGGATTACGTAATGCGGTAAATCAGAATTGTTAACTGGGGAAATGTATCCTTTCTGAAGGTATTCGCGCAATATTTTATCATATTCGATTTTTATGGTGGGTTGGGATTTTAAGCGGCGTTCGAGAGATCGGTACCTCTGTTCGGCTGCCGGCAACGACGCGCCAAGGGCAGATGGACCTTTTCGAAACGGTAACGCGACGATACAACGACCTGTCGTGTCACGAGAAGTTGTGATTTTGAATTGTTCCTCACACTCTTGTTCAACAGGCGTTAAAATCGTCTCGGCCGGAATGTCTTCCAATTCAAAGAAGCGTGCAAGAGAAAAATCCTTGTTTTCTGCGAACGTACAAAATGATTGCGTGACGTAGTTACTTGGGGTTTCAATCATCGTCGGAGCAGTGCCTAAGATTAAATACCCTAAAGTAGTTTCAATTGCAAACGGCTGACCAGGGGGACCTGATATTTTGTTAGCCTTTAAAATGCGAGCAAACATGTCACATCCCAAAATAATATCAATGTCACCAGGCATACAGAATGTTTTATCTGCTAAAGGTAAATTGTCGAGATACGATAATGAGGCGCGATTTATGTTAACGGTAGGCAGTTCACTAGCGATACTTTCTACCACATACGGTTGAATCGTATACGAGTGAGCATCATCATAATGGGAGAACAGTTTGAGACAAGTCATTCCTTTTGTTAGATTTCTTACGTCACCTATTCCCGTGACATAAGTGCTGGGAGATGATTGTACCGTAAGATTCAAACGTGAACAGCATTTACGCGTAATAATGTCCCTTTGGGAGCCGCTATCGATTAGCGCACGTATTGTCTGTACCTGACCCTTAAGATCTCGAGTTAAACAAACGGCGGTTCCCAAAAGTACTGTTGTATTTTCACGAGAGTACGAATTTGTCACACACAGCGATACTGGATTCGGAGACTTTGAATTATTATTATCGCCATCTGTTTGTGACGTGGAAGATGATATTGGGTCTGACTGTGGGTTTTGCATATCAGTTTGCTTGAAATGCAATAAAGTATGGTGATTGAGAGCGCATGATTTACACGTATTTTTCGATTTGCATGATCTTGTGTTGTGCCTAGTACTTAGGCAGTTCCCACAAACTTGAGTATTAGATGACTTAATAAAATTAAATCGATCGCGTGGTTCTAGACTAATAAATTTAGAACATTGATATAAAAGGTGCGATCCATTTTGACAACAAAAACAAATGTCAATGGAGTGATTGTCACTTTTTTCGACATTTATAAATGTCTTTGCGGAGTTTGTCTTTTGCGGTTTAGCGGAAATATTATTATTTGAACCGAGGCGGCTGGATGTTGCTTGCGTAACTTGCGCACGAGTGAGTATCCTTTGCTGTACTCTTATAAATTCAATTAATTCTGAGCTCGACGGAAAGTTTTCATTGTCTCGAATAGACGATTCGAAAGCCTTTACTGTCTCTATATCAAGGCGTTTAAGACCCAGATGTAGCAACATAAATTCTGCGAGATCTTTAATCTGCAACTGTTTCAGCGCGGCAATGTTTGTAGCATATGTGTCTGCAAAATGCTCTAAGGAAGCGGGCGTGACCGAATTAACCACAGGCATTTTCAATAACCGGTCAAAGTATGATTCTGCGAGAATGCGATGATCGTTATATTTACTACATAAGGCATTCCAGATCACTTGGTAATTTGCACCGATGGGTGTGATTGTCCTACAAATAGTCAATGCCTTTCCCGTCAACTTGGACATGAGATATTGCATCTTTTCAGAATTGTCCAATGAACTGTTTAAATGTATAACAGAGACATAGGTCTCATAGAAGAGAGGCCAATTTTCGAGATTTCCGTCAAAGCATAAAATTTCTAAGGGCGGTAATTTGATTTGACGACGCGGTTTCTCTACTGGATTTGATTGCATGCTTGCCTCGGTAAATTTAATGACACCGTACATTTCTTCAAATGCATTCAGTTGAGTGTACTCGACGACTGCTTCTGGGTTAATTTCCAATTCACAATCGACTTTTTCGTCTAGAATCGCGATGAATTCTGAACGAATTCTTTCTACGGTTCCAGCGCCCGATAAAAACGCTTGACGATTTATAGCGCTGTCAGACGATGTCTTTATTTTGTCAAAAACTGACTGTAATGTTGCAAAACTAGAAGCTAGCTTCGCGTTCAATCGTTTCAGACGTCTGTCATCCCGTGGCGATGAACCAGACGGTGCGGTTGTAGACATTTTCTTGCTCCGGTTAATTTATTAAATGTAATAATAAATACAGCCCAAGAATATGCTTAAAATGTTTATTTGAAACGAATAAATTAAATATTTAAATTCACGCGCAATACTGAATATAAATTAAATATTTATATTTACGCGCAATGTTAAGTGAGGTCAACTTTGACCCCAACAACTGTAAGGGGTTAACAGTGGGGCTAAATTTGCCCCGACACCCGTGCGGGGTTAACAGAACTGAATTTTGTATACAATTTATTCGTAATCAATGTGAAGATCGCATTGGATCAAACTATAAGGTGTGGGTAGGTACAAACCTTAATACGTTCAATGCTTGTACCTGAGTAGGTACCCACTTACTGCGGTTTGTGTAAAATGCAATTTAATTTGAAAATAAATTCTAAAATTCAAATAAAAAATTCACTTGTTGATGTTGATTGACAGGGAATTTAACCATTGGTAACGTAATACAAAATGGCTTAACTGCGGGTGATCTTAATGCACTTTTAGAGTTTTTAAGATATTTTTAAAGGTTATATCTCCGGCTCGTTCGGGCCATAAAATGAATGTGTGAATGCGGATGAAAAGTGCGGATGTCGAAGGACCTTGCGTGTGTTTGTTAGGATGTGTGTTTAGACCACTGCACAAGTAAAATTGAAAGCACAAAGAAGGTAAGGAAGGGACTTACGGTGGAATCTTGACTCCTGGACTTGACTCCTTCACTTCCTTGAACCTGGGTTTTGTTCATGAACTTGTACAGTGATTAATCGCGGGATGCGGATTCACTTAGCGGATGCGGGGATATTATAGGATGCGGGGTGCGTAATATTATACTTGTTCACGCGGCGAGTTCATTAGCGACACTGATTGTTATGGTAACGATGACAACATAGGGATGGGATAGGTTGGGGAAAAGGAACATCATAGGGATGGGATATGTGACAATCAAGCTACAAACACAGGGTCTGTGATATATGTAGATGTGTGTATATAAGTATAGCTATGTATTGTGTAAACGCCCAACCAATGTATATAAGACTAAGACAGGGGAACGTTTAACAAAACACCGCGCTGTTTGAATGCAGAAAGAAAAAACATATTAGACAGTTGAAATTAACTACAATTTAAATAAATTATGTTAATGTAAATTTGAAATGCCTTTAAGTGAGAAAAGGGATGGGGTAGGGAAGAAAGGAATTAAAGTAACTCTCCGTACGTCAGAGGGTAGCGTGATCCAGAAATGTGTATTTTAAAGAAATATGTGGGTGATGCAAATTTTTAAATAGTGGATTTGTGGATAGGGTTTTCTTGGATTCTCTCATCCCTTGAGTGAAGTAAAAGCTCGTGTTGTAATAATGTTAAAAATATAATTTTTCTATTATTATTATTTTTTTAAATAAAAATTATATTTAGGTACATTTGTTTTTTTTTATGCCCGCCTCACTAAGATATACCTGTGTCGAGACAGGCGTACAGGTATAAAAATGGATATCGTAGTTATAAGAATATGGTAAAATTCATATTCATTTTGATAAAATTAAAACAGAAAGGTGATTGGAAGGGTGGGTAAATCTTTTAAAGAGAGTTAGTTACCTTAGAAATGTTGGACGAGATGAAGCAAAGTAGTAAATTCTGTCTAATCTATTAAGGAGTTAAATTTGATAGGATCCTATTATTTTCATTTATTTCACATGGGTTAGGTCGTAGGTATGTGAATAGTTATTTCTGCCAATGTGTGATTTATTTTACAGATGTTTGTAATAGTGTGGCGTCCAATACTTATAATCCATTTTTTTTATATTTTGTTTGACTTTTGTTAAGGAGTCAGTTTGTTTAATCGTAGCAGGTAGTGTTTTGTACAGTTTGCAAGCGATGTATTTAATTTTAGCAACAGATAATTAGGTTATAGTGAAGGGAAAGCGATCACCATCATTTTAAAAGGAAAAAGTGGAGTCAGTGCAGTCAGGCAGCATTGGTACTTATGCTGAATTACACTAATATCACAGTGAATTAATCATTTAAACGAAAATTATAATCAAAAACATAAAACTGCAAGTAAAATTCATCAACGTCATTCATTGTTTTGCAAAGAATTTGATTCGCCTTTTGCAATAAATAAGCCAATCAACGCGTTATAATAAACAAGATGGCCGCGCGCCTGCGCAAATCTATGTGAGATTCAAGAAAACCAACATAAAAATCATAAAATACGTGAATCGTTATTTTAGTCGATGACGTCACAAAATTCATCATAGATATGGGTGTTTTCGAGGGATCTCCAAAAATTAAAACTTTGAAAATTATTTTAACTATTAAAACTAACTCTAAAAAAAAAGAAAATATGCAGTAATTTAAGTTAGAAGGTCGTTTTTCATAAAAAAAATGGACTGGACTTCTCTATTACATGCTAAAAATGTATTTAAATTGTGAAGAAGCAATAAATAAATAAATGTAAATAGTAATGTACATTGTTTCAGGTAATTTTTTAATTTAATTTGAAATTTACGTTTATTTTCGATAATTTTTAGTTTTAATGGGAGTTTCGTGAAATAATTTATACCCAGATAAAGATAGGTATTGTGAATGTGCTTGGTATTAAATTTTGGGATTTTATTATTGTTTTTATTTCTTGCTGATATATTGAGATGTAATTTTTTAAAGCTTTATTTCTTTGAACGTTTGTAGTATTGAATGTTTTTTTTTTTTATATATACATATATTGTCTATTGTAGATACTTAGAATATTGAAAAGATTTTTTCAGTAGGAAATGTAGATGATTTTTCAAGATAACCTTAATTATTAATCTTTGAACTAATTTGAGAGAATTAAAAAAAACATCATATGTTCCTCCACATACTATAATACATAAAGTCTTTAAAGTCTTGGATGAATACCATTGATACAAACATTTACTTGCTATAACATCTGACCTGATGTAACTTAACTAATTTTTAATATTCATTAACATGTTGTTTGAATTGTGATTCAGTAAACACTTATTTAATAAATTTTTTTTGTGTATTTAATTTTATGCTTTAATATCTACAAAGATAATCTATGTATATGAATCAAATTTAAACCGTTTTAAAAACCCACAAGTATACCCACGAACAGGCGATGCCTATGTGGGATTTTTTTTGGTTAATCTGCTAATTGTTTTATTCTTTAATTTTTAAATGTTTATATACAAAAAAGGCCTTTAAGTATTGTAAAATTTAACCAAAGTATGTACCAAAAAAATTATTAATAAAAAAAATAATACCGTATTGTAATATAGATTGAATAATTGCATAGTAAACTCTGAAATTACTTAAAATTCGAAAATAAATAACTTTTCAAACACAAAAATTTTCAGTTTGGTAAAACTAAAATAAAAACTATAAAGGAAAGCAACAGACGGCTTTAAGCCTCTGCATTCCGAATTATTTCTCATGAACACTTTTAGTCTTACTAAAAAGCGTCGTGAATATTTTATTCAAGTAATAAACGACCGTGCATTGGAAAACCTTACTAATTAGAAACTGACAACAAATAGTTCATAGAAAGTTAAATATATTGCTTATACTGCCAAATGGGGTTGTTTATCTGTTGTATAAAGTGTTAATAAAAATAATTCATTGTCGAATTTCAGAATGTTTCCAAGGTATTTTAAATATCCTGTGTATTTATTATTTTTGAAGACGTCAGAATGTAAAAAAACAGTAATTTAACTTCACAATTTTTGTAACCATTTCTTTGTTCTTAATCATATTTAGTTAGATAAATCATAAAATTTTTATTGCTTTACTATGTATTTATTTCTATAAAATTCACATTCGTAGCCTTCAACATTAACTCATAACGATTATGTAATAAAAACCAATTATGGTTATTTTTAAATGCAATCACCGTAATAATTAACTCAGTAAGCCGTTGAACCATTTCAGCAAAAAACAGATTTAACGTAATTCGATTCGGACCAATGCAAGTCAAAACATTTTCGCATCAATCCATGCCATTTATCCCTTCTTTATTTATAGCCCTGTCAGTCTGAAATATGCACGTCAACTACAGTAGTTTTTATACCAACATAAAACTAATTTATAGATGTAATTTTTTTTTTTTTTTTTTTTTTTAATTCCTTTATTTTTCCCATATTTTACAATTTATATTTACATATTTGAAAATCATAACAATAATGTGGGAACCCACTAAGGCGCAGCCTGTGCGTGGGTAATATATTTAAAAAAAGTTTTTTTTTTAGTACCTAGAAAAAAACAAACAGGGGTTGTCATACTTCCTGGGGCCAGGGTGATACTGAAGCCACGTAGGGTCCAGCGTTATACTTCTGGTCTCCAGAAATATGTCCCTCCCGGGGGGGGAACAAGTGTTAAGCAGGCCCCCCGGGGGCAATAAGCCTCGGCTTGGAAGGCTCAGCTCAGGGTCGTAGGGCTCCTCCGAGGCTGTCGATGGTTGACTCCAATGAAACAAGGTTTGGGCACAATTCAAATGTATTCAATAATGCAAGGGTGAACAGTACAGGCAACCAGGTAAGCTGTTTAAGGCCTAGCATAAGAGAGAGAGAGGCACTAGAAATACTACTGAATTTAGGCTCGGAAATACTATAAGAGGGTTTAAAATCTCACGTGGCGTCGTACGGATGCAGGCAGCTTTCTACGAAGTGGAGAGATCTAGAGCAAAGCTCATAGATCGGGTGCAGGAACGGGGCGGCTCGGGGTGCGTGGGCGGCTTCTCGGCGTCATGGTGGGCGGATTCGGTCAGCTTACCGAACCGGTGGGTGATAACGGTGAATTAAGCGGCTATCGGCAATGTAGGCGGATTAAAAACCGTGCGGCCAGGGCTGCCATGGTATAAAGTAGGCGGCAGTAGGATTATACAGGCGTCTGTCGTGATAGCGCCATACTTGGTTCGTAGGAGGAAGACTTAATTAGCCGCGTCGAAGGGTGGCATACTGCCCGACAGTACGTAGTAGTGCGTACGACCGCTCGCGCCGTTGTCTGAAATATGTCTGTTGCTTCGGTGAACGGTGGCCGGAGTTCTCTGTCCGTGATGAGCGAGACGGAAGACTCTAACGCGTGCCCTATAAGGTAATGTCTTCTGCCATTGGCTGGATTTCGCGCCGTGTAGCCATATATGGTAATGTCTTCTGCCAGCCTGAGAGGGACAGCAATAATCACGCGAGAATGTACATGTACTGAGCACGTGACACACAGCTGCCTGCCGCTTGTATAGTCCGTTCGTAGCATTTATGGGCAACTCATAACACTACCCTCCTCCCCCTGAAAAATGAAGGGAAAAGGCAGCGAGGCTGATGCAGGGGACCACGACCTTCCATACAGCATGTGATGCGATGATTGCCACAATGTGAGGTACAGAGCTACCTCTTCACCAGGATTTAAACACTCCCTACCTAAGAGCCAACAAAATTTTAACTACCTGTGAGCCAAGCTAAACAAAACTAGCAATAAACTGAACAAAGGTTGCCAACTCTCTCAAGAAATTAAAAAAAATGTGACGTACCTAGTGCGATACAAGACACGCTAACGAAGGTGCATGAAGAAATAAAGAAAACATGACCCTTACGAGAAGGATTACTACCATGTAAAAATCTTAAAATTAGACAAAAAATTTCCAACACTATTCCTGTTATGGAATATTGTACGCTGACCAATGTCATGAAATGATCGAAACCAACTCATATTCGCGTCTTACAATAGAATTCTTAAAATTATACAACTTTGTTTTTATACACTTTATTCCTGTTATGGAATATTGTACGCTGACCAATGTCATGAAATGATCGAAACCAACTCATATTCGCGTCTTACAATAGAATTCTTAAAATTATACAACTTTGTTTTTATACACTTTATGCTATTTTCACAATTCAATTTTAACCCAAATGTTAGTTTCCCGCACTCTCAGCTTGTCATGGTTTGTCTGGTTTGCATTTAATTATCAGGCATAAATGACCATCCTCTCATGTTCGCATATAATTGTAAGGTAATGCTACAAACCCTATCATGAATATTAATTTTCAGGCATAATATGAATCCTCTCATGTTTTCTCGACTCACCCTCGGTGACCCGTACAGCGCTGTACTTGGTATACTAGAAATATACCCTTGCCGCAACGACATAGACAACCGGATAGATCCCTTGGAATCCTCACGGTGAACTTGCGTTCGACGAAACCACATAGGACACCCTCTAGGTGTTCCCACCAAAATAACCAGACGAACCGTAATGACCATAAGTGCAATTACATTATTCTCTAATAAGAACAATAAGACCCGAATGACATAACTTTATGACATTACCGAGCTAATTTACTCAACTGGGTGCATACTCTTAAATCTTCTTACTACGAGAAGTACTACTCCTTATTTGAATACAGTGATATAGCAAGTTACAAATTACCGTACAATTGCGTCCTGATATGGCAAGGACTTTACACGCTGGCTTACCATATTGATACCGAAGTAATCAATTACGTGTTTACAAAATATTTATATAGTAATTTAATTAATTACATTTATCATAATTAAAACACTTGAATATACATTTGTTTACCCACCAAAAACTCTATGTGTGTGTGTACAATTTTGTTAAATAACTTTCAATTCGAGTTTGTCTCAACTCAACTTAAACTCTCAGGGTTTGACTACGTAAGGAGAGAAGAAAAAAAAATTAAAATAAATAACAACAACGCCACGTATTTTTACCAAAAAATACGAAAATTTAATACTACCGACAATGTTATTAGAAGAGGAAAAAAATTTTTTTTTTAATTGAGTAACGAATTTCTTCCTAACACCGGAATCATATATACTTCCATTGTTCGGAAATTCGCGTTTCCAACAATCCTTCTGCTCTAATTCTAAGGAGTTTAGCCATCCTATCACGCTTTGGATTATGGTTTACCTGCCGAATGACACGTTAGGTCGATACCCAAGTTCCATCCTATCGGACTTGTAACAGTTCTATAATACCACACAACGAGTAACCGTTGTTATATGATCGCGGAAGAAGGTTAAAATTCGATACCACCACAACCTATGTGAACCGAATAGTGTTGTCTATTGGGCCGATTCTGATAACAAAAATGTGGTAATATTATTATTACATTGCCTTTTCATCGTGAATTCACTCCAACATACGCTAGAATTGAGACATACCCCGTTAAGGAGTGGGTAACTACCCGATTGTGAACGTTTTACCGCCCCAATTTCTCCTATATCGCAACGTGTGAGATGTCCAATACCATAACGATTTAACCTATATGCGAGAATAATTCGACAATGAAAGAGATTGAAAAACCCGAAAAAAAAAAGGACAAAAAATAAAAAAAAAAATTATAATTGAAATGATATTTCCATTTATACATGACCTTATATTAATATATACACAAGGTTATTTACAACCATAAGGTTCCTAAGTTTCTTACTACCCAATGACCTATCCCAGTATGATGAGAGCTAGGTGCCTTTATACCTACCACTTGTACAAGAATTTTCTTATGCCGTCTCTTGCCAACGAAAAGAAAAGAATATGCTTGCATATTCTTTCATTGCATCTAAAATTAAGTACTTTTTAGAATGCAAATTGTTCCACGAAAATAGAAATTAGGTCTCTACTTCGGTCCCGGGCAGGATACTGAATACCTAACGCAGTTTTTTCTAATGAAAAACCTAGCCTAATTTAGGGTTCCTTGAACTACGCCCTCAATCAGTGTAACGTGTCGTGTTTCTTAGACGAATTTATATACTTATGTAACCATATTCATATATAAATTTAAAAAAAATTTTTTTTTTAAAAAAAAACAACCTAAGTGGCTACGCACTAGGAGAAAGTAATAAATTATTACTACCAATAATAGTCATTACAATAAATGAACTAAATATCGCATCAGTAATTTCACTAGTGTAAGGTGAGTTACCTCTTTTTTTATAATAATAACAATAATAACACAAGTCTTCACGTGCAGACATACCGGCGTCCCGGATTGTCAACACTTGTGATGACGATCCATTAAGAAAGGAATTGCATACTTCTCTAATAACAAAGGTTAAGTTATATGCGTTATAACCTCGTACCAACCACTAGGGTTCATGACGTCCTAGGGTTGTACCTACGGGGTAATAATTATATCTCAACTAATAACCGGACTAATCAGAGAAAATAACAACAAAAACATAAATAAAAACACTTATAAGGTTGCAACGACCGGGGTGTCACTACCCTTTTTTACTATGTCTTTAATGTGGAATTTACCGACAATTTTTCCATTTAAATTCTCTAGTACATATACCGTGCTAGAGATTTTTTCCTTTATTCTGTTTTCTACAAAACGGGGTGCCAGTTTGGCTGAAAAATATACGCCTGCCTTAGATTGAGGGAAGTTTCTTCTCCAAACTCTGTCTCCGATTTTATAGGATTCCAACTTGTGTCTAGTGTTATAACGAAAAGCACTTTGTTTATACGCGGCGGCGAGTGAATCGCTCACCTTGTCATACACGGCTACAAGTTCTTGTAGTTTATTTGCATAATCCACTACCGTATCTGGTTGTGTGTTATTTTGACTAGCACCCGGGGAGATACGCCAATGTGACGTGCCATGCACTGTCTGTTCAAAGCCGTGCATGAGGAAAAACGGGGTGTATCCAGTAGTAAGGTTGACCGTATTATTAATTGCTGCTTGTACCGTTCTGACGTGCTTTGACCACTGACGGTGATCGTTGCCCACCAAAATAGCCAATGAGGTTCCGATGGTTTGGTTATAGCGCTCTACCGTGTTGTTCATAGGAGTATAGAAAGAATTATAAAATACATCAGGAACGCCGTATTGAGACAAGAAGGCTTTAAAAGCACCTGAAGTGAACTGGCGACCGTTATCAACTATGAGTGTTCTAGGTACAGAGATTGGTAAAAATATATTGTATTCCAAGGCTTCTATTATGGTTTTTGCCGTCGCGTGGCGTAATGGGAATAACCAGCAGTACTTAGTAAAAACGTCTACCACGCTCAGAATATGAAAGTTTCCGTCATAACCTTTCGGAAAGGGACCTATCAAATCTACGCTAAGACTTTGCATAGGGCGATCTACGTTTTTGGGGTGGGACATATGACCTAAGGCTGGCTTAGTTGAATGTTTATAAGCCTTGCAAATATTGCAATTGGACACTAATTTTTTTACATCATTATACATTCCGGGCCAGAAATTCCTTAACGATAATTTTTTAAAGGTTTTAAACACACCTGGGTGTATTGCTGTGGGTGAATTATGACATTCTGAGATTAAGGCCTGTCTATCCTCTACCGGGGATACTAATTTCCATTCGTAGTCTGTATGTAAGGAAAAATCAGCTTTACAATGCTTATACAACCTATTACCTTGTATTAAGAAATTAGGACTAGCTTGTGGGTTATTGGCGCACTTATTATACAGCTCTGAGTACCACTTGTCTTTAGAGCCAGGCGTGCCAAGTAATGAATTTAATTGGGTAATTTCAATACGAGATAGTACGTCTGGAACTACATGAAGGGAGCCTTTACGGTGAATTATGTCAAAATCGAACTGAGACAAGCGTGTCCCCCACCTGGCAAGTCTACCTGTTGGATTCTCGAGTGACATAAGCCATTTTAAACTTGAATGGTCCGTGACCACTGTGAATTTTGACCCTTCGACGTACGAGCGAAAGTTGTATACGGCGTCGAGAATGGCCAATAATTCGCGTTCAGTTGTACTATAGTTTCTCTCCGTTTTAGAGAGTACTCTGGAGTAATACGCGACGGGGTGTTCTGCGTCCTCAAATTGTTGTGAAAGGCACGCTCCGATGGCGAAATTGGAACTGTCACATTGTATTATAAAGGGTAACTTAAAATCAGGGCAGCTTAGTACCGGCGCTGAAATTAAGGCATTCTTCAAGGCGGAAAATGATTTTTCTATCTCCTCATTCCACGTAAAATTAGGTAGGTTCTTTTTACCACCAGTTATGTGAGTTAAAGGGGCTGCAATATTTGAAAAGTTGTTGATAAAACGTCTATAATAACTGCATAATCCAAGGAATGATTTTACCTGTTTTGTATTCTGAGGTCGGGGGAAATTTTTGATAGTATCTATCTTTGCCGGGTCTGTTCGGAGACCTTCCTTGTCCACTACGAAACCTAAATATTTGAGTCTTGATTTACAGAATTCCGACTTTTCTATATTTAATGTTAATCCGGCGGCCTTTAAAATATTACAAACCTTTTTAAGGAGTTCAATATGTTCTTCAAAGGTACGTGAGATAATTATTAGATCATCTAGATATGCAAAAAGGTTGGGTTCGAATTCTGGACCAAATAAGGTGTCCACGAGGCGTTGCAGTTCGCTAGGAGCATTACGTAGCCCGAAGGGTAGTCTTACGAACATGAAGGTACCCCTACCTGGAACTACGAAACTAGTTTTCTCACAAGACGAAGGGTGCAAGGGTATCTGCCAGAAAGCTTTAAGCAAGTCTAAGGAAGTAATAAAGTTTGCATGCCGTAAGTTATCAAGAATACGATGAACGTTTGGCAACGGATAAATTTGAGCCCTTGTAACAGCATTGAGTCTTCTACTGTCCAAACAGAACCTAGCTGTTCCGTCCTTTTTGGGAACTAAAATAACCGGGTTTGACCAAGGAGATTTACTTTTAATGATTACGCCTAATTCCAACATTTTATCCACCTCACATTCTAGCTGTTTCAACCTTACTGGTGACAGGGGGTAATAACGTTGTTTTATTGGGGTTCCTTCGGTTTCGATAACATGTTCGATCAAATTAGTTTTACCTAAACCGCGTTTAGCAAAAGATATGGATTGAAATTCCTCTATCACATCACTAAGTGTTTTTAGTTGCGCGGGTGTGAGATCGTTTTTTGACCTTACTACGTTAACTTCTGAGATGGAAGTATACGTAATACTTTGATTTGCTGTAAATAAATTTGGAGCTATGTTGAATTTTTTCCAAAAATCCACGCCTAAAATAATTTTCCGGCCGAGCGAAGGTATCACTACAAAGTCTATGGTCTGCAACTTATCGTTATAAACTACTGGAAGTGACAGCTTGCCAGAAACTTCCTGTCTCTTGTTATCTGCTGTAGTAATTACCAGATCACAAGGGGACAGCGCACGAGACGTGAATTGTTTGTGCAAATTCCCACCTATACAAGATAGTGACGCACCCGAGTCTAGTAAACCTGATAAAACACGATTTTTAACTTTGAATGTGACATGTGGCCGGCCATCTCCGCTACACTTCACATTCACTGCCTCGAGTGGATCGGTATTCAGAAAAACCTTCACGTAACCTAACCAGTCATTCCATTCCTTTTCGATTGTCTCTGCTGATGGCTTTGGACTGCAATGACCGCCTAGAAGTTTTTTTGATTCGAATTACAATGAGTCGGGGGTGGTTTAGAGAGATCAGGAAAATCGTTTGCTCTGCTGTAATCAGGCTTTTTCCATCGTGGGCTACGGCGCGGGACGCTGTTGCTGTTAATTTTATTGCAATTTTTTGCAAAGTGACCGTTTTGATTGCATTTAAAACAAGCACGATTAGCGATATCCGTGGTTCTTTGTGAAATCGCCGCGAGCTGTGAGTTCTTATTACGTCCGAAAGTTCTAACCCTGTGATTCTGTTGGGAATTATCGAAATGAGTATCTTCTAAGATCTCGCATCTTTGTATTACCTCCGCGCAAGTACGGGGCACATCGTACGAGAATAGTTTACTATATTTGTGCAACAACCCATTTTTAATTATAAGAACCAAGTCTAATTCAGACAATGGTGATGATAACTTATCATTCAGGGATGATATTAGATTTACATACTGCCGAACCGGTACGTTATACATTTGCTTGTAACGGTGAATTTTAGATTTAATTCCCAAATCACTGTCAACCTCCTTATAACTTGAGACGACCTCCGGCTCGACTGCCTTTTTACTTGATGCGCGACTGAATTTGATTTTATCCATCTCCTCACATAATGCTTGTAACTCCGAAACGTTGGTGATATTTTTACCGATCTTCAGTTGTGCGTAATCTGGCGTGAGACCTTTTGTGACTAACGATAAAAGTTCCGACTCTTCTAACGGCAAATTCAGCTTGGAATTGATAGCTAAAGCTTCCAAAATAAAATCCGCAGCTCTTTCGTTATTTTTCTGACACAAGTTAAATAACTTCGACTTCTCAGTCATTTGAAACGTCGGGTCCTCGAATCTCTTCAAAAAGGCTGTTTTAATTTCTTCCCACTTTAGATTAGTTTTGAAAATTTTCCTATAGAATAATAGTGCTGAACCAGTGAGAAGTTCGACAAAACCCCTAGCCAAATCTTGACAATCAACGCCCCTCGCGTATTGTAATTCGGCGATTCTGTCTAAAAAAGCGCGGACATCCGAATTCCCGTCAAAAGAAATTTTCCAATTTGTTAAATTAACTATTTTTCTTTCAACGTACCTTGTGGTAGTCCTTTCATAGTGATTTTGCGTAGGCGAGGATACTATGTTAACGAGGTTTCCCGAATTACTAGTTTTTGGGGTGGTTGCTACACTTGGAGAATTTAATAAAATAGCAGGAGACTCAACCCGCCCACTAAGGGATTCATTAAACTCGACACATTGTTTCCGTAAAGACAACAAAGCCCTTTTGGGGACTATGCCTCTATCCATCAACATTTTTCTTAATACCGACGCGTTTGCTTTCTCGAAATTTAATATTCTATCCATTATTGGTATGGTGGCCTCCATGATTATGCGTTATTATAATGAACAAAGCAAAAAAAAAATTTCGGACGAATAATATAAGACGAGAGCAGTTGCTGGCAGTCGTATTTACAACTTCCTATTACAGGGGAACGGATGTGAACGAGCACAATCCGACAGTAGTTAATTCCTTTTATTGGAAACAACCACTGCTCTTCAAGGAAGAAATAACGCAACTTACACAGCAGCCACTCGGAGAATTTAAAATAACGAGATTCATTACTCAATTAAAAAAAATTCCGCGCGAATGACGAACAACTCTGACTGCCGCGGTAGAACGTAATAGCGTAAGACGTTACGGTAATAAGCGATGTTTAAAATACCTAACACTCGAATAGCACTAGCCGACGGACTCGCGACGTTTAGAATAATTCACACAGAACTACCGTTGTTGATGGGAGCACAAATATAAAATATTTATAGCTAAGATTACATAATTATGTTTCTAGGGAGACAACAATCGACAAGACTTCGGCCCAGTTGGCGCGCCAGTGTCATACTTCCTGGGGCCAGGGTGATACTGAAGCCACGTAGGGTCCAGCGTTATACTTCTGGTCTCCAGAAATATGTCCCTCCCGGGGGGGGAACAAGTGTTAAGCAGGCCCCCCGGGGGCAATAAGCCTCGGCTTGGAAGGCTCAGCTCAGGGTCGTAGGGCTCCTCCGAGGCTGTCGATGGTTGACTCCAATGAAACAAGGTTTGGGCACAATTCAAATGTATTCAATAATGCAAGGGTGAACAGTACAGGCAACCAGGTAAGCTGTTTAAGGCCTAGCATAAGAGAGAGAGAGGCACTAGAAATACTACTGAATTTAGGCTCGGAAATACTATAAGAGGGTTTAAAATCTCACGTGGCGTCGTACGGATGCAGGCAGCTTTCTACGAAGTGGAGAGATCTAGAGCAAAGCTCATAGATCGGGTGCAGGAACGGGGCGGCTCGGGGTGCGTGGGCGGCTTCTCGGCGTCATGGTGGGCGGATTCGGTCAGCTTACCGAACCGGTGGGTGATAACGGTGAATTAAGCGGCTATCGGCAATGTAGGCGGATTAAAAACCGTGCGGCCAGGGCTGCCATGGTATAAAGTAGGCGGCAGTAGGATTATACAGGCGTCTGTCGTGATAGCGCCATACTTGGTTCGTAGGAGGAAGACTTAATTAGCCGCGTCGAAGGGTGGCATACTGCCCGACAGTACGTAGTAGTGCGTACGACCGCTCGCGCCGTTGTCTGAAATATGTCTGTTGCTTCGGTGAACGGTGGCCGGAGTTCTCTGTCCGTGATGAGCGAGACGGAAGACTCTAACGCGTGCCCTATAAGGTAATGTCTTCTGCCATTGGCTGGATTTCGCGCCGTGTAGCCATATATGGTAATGTCTTCTGCCAGCCTGAGAGGGACAGCAATAATCACGCGAGAATGTACATGTACTGAGCACGTGACACACAGCTGCCTGCCGCTTGTATAGTCCGTTCGTAGCATTTATGGGCAACTCATAACAGGGTATATAAATCAAAAACAAAAATTGTTTAAAACATTTTGTACAAAAAGTGTATACAATAGTGTACGGTTAAATAAGTGTAAGTGTAATTAATGATATACATTGTAATAATAGGTGTAAAGTTTGTGAGAAAAGTGATATAAAACTAAATAAATAGAGTTTTTAGAAACATAAAGTGAAATAAAACTAAATAAATAGAGTTTTTACATCTGTATGGTTTAGCCATAATTTTAACTCTTTTACGAAATGCGGAAGTTTTGTTGCAACTTGAATATGTTTTGGTAAACTATTGAAGGTACGAGGTCCAATAAAACTACTGTGAGTTTGCATTTGTTTTGTGTGTGTTTGGGGGGTATAGAATACATTATTATTTCTAATGTTGATTCTGTTTACATTTTTTTCGAATTTGTTTACGTTTTTAAAGATATATTTCATAGTTTGCAGTATAAATAGTTTACGGAGACTGAATAGTTTAGATTCTTTGTATAAAGCATCTGTCGAAAATGTTTTAATTCTATTATACATAACTTTGATAATATAATTTTGAGTTGTTTGTAAAGGTTTTATAAAAGTATCAAGGGCACCACCCCATCCTATTATTCCATACATGAGTGAAGATTGCACCATAGAATAATAAATCATTTTCAATTTGTCAATATTCAATACTTCTTTGAGTCTGTAAAATATGTATGTAAGATATCTCAATTTAGAAACGGTATTATTTATTTGTGAATGCCAATTTAAATTTGTATCAATACATATACCCAAATATTTTATCTTTTCAACTTTTACAATTTCAGAGCAAGATGAGCATATTACTTGATTACAGTTAGTATTATGAATTCTAATTTTAAGGTTATTGGGGGGTTTGTTTTTACTGTTTTTATAAAAAGGTAGGTAAAATGTTTTATTGTTGTTTAGGAAGAGTCTATTACTATTTAGCCATGATGAGACATGTGCAATACATTTTGATGCATTTAAATAAGTTTCAAGCCAGGATTTTCCGTTTACAATTATTACTGTATCATCAGCATAAGATACAATATCACCAGGGATTACAAGATTACATAAATCATTTATATATATTAAAAACAGGATTGGGCCAAGCACAGTACCCTGTGGTACTCCATTTTTTATCCTCGTTTCAGTACTATAAAAATTCCCTATTTTTGTTTTTTGTTTTCTGTCTTTGAGATAGTTTGTGAGAATTTTTAGTGTATCTTTTTTGAAACCTATTCGATTAATTTTTTTTATAAGTATATTGTGGTTAACCGTATCAAAAGCTTTTCTTAAATCTAAAAATAAAGCTAGGCATTTTTTATTTTTATCAACAGATGTGTACAATTTTTTTGTCAAATCGAATATTGCATCTTCAGTGCTTAGGTTACTTCTGAAACCATATTGATTTTGGGACAGAATTTTGTTTTGTTCTAGGTGATTCATTACTCTATTTTTGATACATTTTTCAAATATTTTTGAGAGGTTTGAAACTAAGGAAATAGGTCGGTAATTGTCTAATATGTGCGTTTCTCCTGATTTGTGAATTGGAATGATGGTGGAGATTTTAAATTGTTCAGGGAAATGTCCCTCTTTTAGTGATATATTAAAAATATGTAGCAATGGAATTAAAATATTATGTTTTATTTTTTTTAGTGTGTTACCCGATAAACCATCAATTCCTGTAGAATTTGTTGACTTTAGACTATCAATGTGTTTTACAATTTCGTTTATCGTGATAGGTGAAAAATATTCTAAGGAATTTATTGAATCGTAAGTTAAGAGTAAATGCAAAGATGAGTCTACGGGTGTTGTACTATCAATTTTACTAGAAGATTCAAGTACTTGATCTACTACATTTGTGAAGAAGTTGTTAAAGTTTTCTGCAATGGCCGATTTGTCAGTTATACTATTGTTATTTATTTTAATCTCTTTCACATCAGTTGATGCTATTTTTTTTTTGTTCATTATTTCATTAATAATATTCCACGTTTTTTTGGTATCATTTTTTGCGTTATCAATTTGTTCACAATAGTATTTCTTTTTACAACTTCTTATTAACCTATTTAGTAAGTTTCTATACATCAAATACTTTGTTTTCATAAAAGACATTATTTTTACGTTATTTTTTTGACAGGTTTTTTCATAATTTAACATTTCTCTGTAAAGTTTATCTCTGTGTTTAATGGAGACTATTAGTCCTACAGTAATCCAAGGTTTGATTTTTTTATATTTTCGCTTTTTAATAACAATTTTGTATGTGCTTTTCGATATATAATCTTGTAGAGTTTTATAAAACAATTCTAATGCTGAATGTGGGTTAGCTGTCGATCGTACATTGTCCCATTTTTCTGAATGGAGTAGATTGTTTAATGTGTCGTAGTTAATATTATTTTTTTCTAGATAACCAGAGTTTTCTTTTAAATTAGTGGTAAAGAGGTTGTGTCCATAAAATGTTGGGTAGTGGTCAGTAATGTTTGTATGTAGAGTTGAAGATGTAGTTTTGACGTGTTTGTGTGTTTTTACAAATATATGATCTAGAGTCGTGGAGTTATTCAAATTTTCTCTTGTTGGAGAGTTTATGTATGACTGATATCCTGCATATGATAAACAATCTAAGTATTCATTTATACAGTTTGTTCTTTTGCTATTTACATTAATGTTTATATTGATATCTCCAGATAATATTGAAAAATTGAAATTTTTTCTGTTAGCCGTTTTAAAAAATGAATTTAGCTCGTTAGTGAAAAGTGATTCATTTAAGGAAGGAGATCTATATATAGCTAATATCAGATAATTACAGTTATTGTGCTTGAATGTTACTTCAATTGCATTAGCTGTTTTAAAATCTAAAATTTTGAAGGTAGTTATCTTAAGACAATTTTTCACAAATACGGTGATACCATCGTGCCCAGTATGTTTGCATTCAGATGAAATGGTGACATATCCTGGAAGATTATAGGGGATTACCTCTTTCATCTGTGTTTCTGTTAAAATAACAATACTCGGAGAAAAATCTAGACTTTCGAGAAGTACACAGAGTTCATCAAAATGTTTTCTTAAGCTACGTATGTTCATATTAAGAACTGAAAAGTTTATATCTTTAAAGTGATTATTTAGTTCATTAGTATCATTACAAATATAATTTTCATACAAAAAATTTTCGTCTGACATGTTGAAAGAAAAAATTTACACATGCAATGTGGTTACTTGATCCTCTATTCTTCGGGGATGTCTGCCGGCTGTCTTATTTGGATGATTGGGGCTAATTCATCTTTTCTCATCATAATGTGTCCATTTTTAGCCCAAATAAATTTGTAACCAAGTCTTGATGATTTTGCCAGGAACAGTAGGTGTTTATTTTGTGGTGTCAGTTGTTCATTAATGTATACTTTGTTATCTTCTGGAAAGTTAAAGTTTTTTGTGGACAAAAAACCGTATTTTCTTTTTTTGTCGATGATTTGGTCTCTGATTTCTTTATTTTGAAATGATACAACAATGGCTGGGTATTTGTTTAAAGGATTTCTATTTTTGATTCGGTAAATATTGGTTATTTTTGAAGATTCTGTTTCGCCTTTAATAGTTTCCATTATGTTATTCACTATTTTTGTTATGTTTTCATTATCTTTAAATGGGACTCCCTGTATTTCGATGTTATTTTGTTTGTGAAGTTGTTCTAGTTTGTTAATTTGCATTTTTATTTCCTTGTTTTCCGATTGCAGCTGTTTAATCAATATGTCTTTGTTTTTATTTTTTTCTTCGAATTCATCAATTTTGTTACTACAGAATTCAACTGATTTTGTAAGTTCTCTGAGTTCATTCTTGATCTGTTCTCTGAAAGATTTCATTAATTGTTCCGATAAATCTTCGAATTTTTTTTCCAGGAATTTTAACATCTTATTTGTATTATAGTCTTCTTCAGATTCGCTAGATGCTGCTTTTTTTGTGGCTCTCTTTTGTTTATTCATATTAATGTTTTTGATGTTCTGCAATAGATGGTGTTATAATATAGTCTGAGGGTAAGTCTTGCGCTTCTACTAATTTAAAAAAAAAAAGTTGGTTTTAGTGAGGATCGAACCTCGTTCCTACGGACCTATATGGCTCAGACGGTCAATGTCCGCGACGCTAACCACTAGACCAATCCGGTAAATACCGGGAGCGAGGTAATATCGCTATATTAAAGGTAATGTTGCTATCAACTGTCAGTTGCAGTTTACAGTTTGTACTTAGATGCGACAATATTCCCACAAATTACTTCACAGTTTTTAAATCACTTCAGATTAGTAATTCTTGACCGTTTCAAATGTTTAAAGTGGTAGATAGTTCACTACTGTTGCACAGTTATACAAAAATCAATATCTTTTTGAATAATACGATTTAAAAACGTTGAATTTAGATAATTTTTGCAGAGTGAAATTTGACGTGCACACTGTTTGATGTAGGTACGGTAATAATGATGTATGGGTTTGTTGGAGTGAGCTCTAATTTACACGGGGTTTCTTTTATGTAAAAATTAAAATAATTATTGTAGCCCTGAAAGTAATCACATTGTTATTAAACCTGATGAAATTTTTTATGTACATATATGTAATATTGAACGTACTAGTAGTTTCAAGCTTAAACCTTTGAATTTATAGACATGACTAGCTATGACTAGCTGACCCGTAAAACTTCGTACCGCCTCAGAATCAATAACTGTTGTGTTAACTTATTAGCTTAATTTAATTCAGTTTTTTTATTACGTTTAAAATTACACAATGGAGCAAGTCATCGATGCGCAACTGTCCGTGTTTTGTTTTTGTCAGTATCAGAGATGGCGTTGTGTACGGATTCAAATCTTTGTGATTTTCTTATTTTCCACTTACTTACGGAAATTGTGTATCATTTTCTTTTTGCGTGTGAGGGAGATTTATTATAACTATTCTATTTTTCCTTTGAAGGGGTGCAGACATACGTTCACCGTTTGTCTCATTTTCGATTATTGACATTTAGTGTGTAAGAAAGAGGGCAGCATTATATGTTTAAGAACAAAAGCAAAACAATCAGCGCATTGACAATTGACGTTTTAGAATTTTTGGAATGCACTCACTGCTCAATATTATACATATCGCAATATTCCTGCAGCTATTTCAAAAGATGAGAATTCGTTCCATACAAAATGTATGAGGAAAAGAATTTTCTTCATAATTATTTTTTTCTCGAATTTTTCTGATATTTTTAGCTATTCTGCTACTCGGGGCCGAGACAAATCCAATAAATCAAAGATCATAAAAATCGGTCCAGCCGTTCTTGAGTTATAAACGGTGTAACTAACCCGACATTGTTTTACATATTAAGATTTAATTTATTTATACTTTTTTTTTAAATATACATATGTATACCTTTTTTTTTAAATATACATATGTTTACCTTTTTTTTTAAATCACTGTATGATGCATAATGAAGTCCATATAACAATATATTATAATTTATAATAACATATTTCCATTGACTTAAGAGAGTATAACCAAAGAAAACCAGAAATATGTCTTTTTAAATCAGTGTTTAGACATATTGACTCTTTTCCACAAAAAAATATAAATTGGTTTCGAAAGATTGTTCTTTTATCTAGTAAACGTATGTTTAAAATTTCCAGAAAAATGTTTTTTTTTAGTATAATATGGTTATACCATAGGTCGTTGGTGGTTTTGTTAAATTTTCAAAAAATTACATGTATTATACAACACCCACATCAAATCATATAATCATGCAGTAAAATAAATCAATACATTATCTGGTAGACGTATGTTTCAGAATTTTAATTATAGTTTAAATAAGATCATAAAAAAATATATACGTACATGTGTTTCTTGACGAAAATTGGTCCGTTTGTGTATTTATTTGCGCACTTACAAACTAATACACTTCAGATTTTTTTACATTCTTATTTTGCTTAGACATTACTGAAAAAAGGTAAATACCTATGATCAAAAAATAATTACAAAAAGTACATAATTTTAATAGTTTTATCGTCACGCCTTCAGCATTTTTGGATGCAGGTATAAATTAAAGCAACTTTGGAAAGAAATAAAATCGATATTGAGTTATAATTTTAAAAAGCTGGTACGGAGAATAATTCATCTTTCTCATTGGAATCGCCCTGTACGATCGTAAGAACATTTTTCGACCAAATGTAGATTTTCGGCAGCTGGCTGGTTAAACGCCCAGAAGATAATATACTTACTCCGCGTATTTCGGATATTCTAGAAGTAAAAATTATTATTATTTAAAGGTAAGTCACGTAGTAGGTACGACACATTTATGTTATTTTTTTAACTTTTTAATGTGTATTAAAACGTCCCAAAAATTATCAATTTGATTTTGAAGGCGGGTTTGAGTACCGCCGCCCCGGGCACCATTTATTGGTTGATTAATAACTCTGCCATTTATAGATCACATCAGGTGGTTCGCTACGTTTGGTATCTTAGCAAGGGTGCCCTAGTTCATGGAGTGAAGTTTAGGTCTAGTTAATATCTAGGTCTTGGCGGCAAATGCATCTGCCCAACTAGAAAGTGGCGGGCCGGATCGAGAGTTACTTGTTGAGAACTCTTTCAACTCACCACAGTGGGAGGGATGGATTCATACGCTGATACACTGACCAACAGACAACCACACAGCACACAACATCTCCGCACAGCACCCCAAATATTGGATACGCCTAAAGAATATTAGTTCCTCAGGGTGTAATTTAGTTAAAATATTTTGTAGAACTACAAAACCACACAGAACGCAGCACCTCCAAATAGCACCTTCACACAGCACCTCAATACAGCACCCCCAAAGATGACATAAGCCTGAGGAAAATAGTTCTGTGCGTAATAAATGTTAAAATATTTTGTGATAATATTTATAGAATCACTTATTTACACGAAAAACCATTATTTAGAATGTAGTGAAGTTTATTTAAGAGACGTCATGTATAAATATGTTGTTTTATTTAGTGCGTAACTATTACTAACCTTCGTAAAATTAAAAAAAAAACACCATTCAATACAATAATGTACCTCGTCTATTTTGTGCTCCTCTTGTAATGTTATAAATCGTTCATTTAAATCACTATGAAATAAAAATAAACATTTTTATTTTGTGCTTTATAGAATAATGCTGTCGGCTATTAATTGACGGATGTAAATAGAACTTTGACTGAATCAAACATTTAACAAATAAGACTATTGTAAATTCATTGTGTTGACTTGGGTGAAAACAATACAGCACCTACCTACAAAATTTATTTCTATTGAAAATACAGAGCTAACTCTCACTCATATTTAATTTATTAATATTCAGTAATTTTCCATTACTCATATTTAACCCATGTTATTTGAAATTAAAAATAATATTCGAGTATAATAGCATCAAAACTTATAACCAACACATTACTGTTGTCAGTATTTAGACTAATTTAATGTAAATCACGAAAGTATCTAAAAAGCAGATGAATTAAATTAAATCAAAATGAAGTAAGTAAAAGTAAAATAATTAGTGATACGGTGAGTGAGGTAGCGAGTGAAACGGCTGTCATGTTACAAATTTGGTGAATTAGCAGGGGTGCCCAGTTTCATGTGGTGACGTTTGTGAGGGTGTTAGCGGTGGATGTGTCTGCCCACCAGCTGCATGGCAGGCCGGATCGGGAGAGAATAGTTGAGAGAGTCTTTTTGACTTCTCCAGCCGAACTCTCTCGGAACATCGCCTTGCACAGCAGTGGGAGGGACGGATTCATACGTTCGTCGCTCCTGAACACACTGACCCCCAGATTTCTGTCCACCCCCTATTACCATTTTCCTTCCGAAAACTTCATCTCCTTCCTTTCCTAAAAATATCCTCCACGCAGCATCCCCAAATATGACATTGCCCCTGAGGGGAAACATTTTCCTCAGGTGTGTGAAGCTCGTCTTTATGCCGTGCTTCGTAGCCTCACCACTCTTGTGTACTTTAGTTTTCTGAAGGTTTCACTTTGGGAGACGGGAATGGGATAACCAACACCTCTGCCATAGGTCACCCCAAGTGGTTTGCTACGTTTGGTGATTTAGCAGGGGTGCCCGGGTTCAAGGGGTGAGGTTTGTCTAGGTCTTGGAGGCGGATGACCAGTACACGCAGAACCCCAGATTCCTACCCACCCCTTAAACCCTTTTCCTTCCCAGAATTCTCCTCTCCTTCCTTTCCTTAAAAAACCTCCATACAGTATCCACAAAGATGATATAGGCCTTGAGGAAAATTATTTTCTTTAGAACCCTAGATTCTTACCCACCCCTTAAACCCTTTTCCTTCACAGAATTCTCCTCTCCTTCATTTCCTTAAAAAACCTCCACACAGCATTCACAAAGATGATATAGGCCTTGAGGAAAAAACTTAAAAAACCTCCATACAGTATCCACAAAGATGATATAGGCCTTGAGGAAAATTATTTTCTTCAGAACCCCAGATTCCTACCCACCCCTTAAACCCTTTTCCTTCCCAGAATTATCCTATCCTTCCTTTCCTTAAAAAACCTCCACATAGCATCCACAAAGATGATATAGGCCTTGAGGAAAATTATTTTCCTCAGGGCCTCATGTAAAAAAAAATACCGCATGTCAACTGTACACAGTATTTTTGAAGTAAAAACTTCTTTAGCACCGTTGTGATTTGAAACTCGATGAAACGAAAAATAGACAAATAGATACTAAAATTGATAAACATATACATCTATCGGATTTAGCCTGCGAGATATAGATTTAGACTAATCGGTCTCCTGTTTGTGCGGTGCTTCGTAGCCTCTCCACTATTGTCTACTTTTGCTACTACTGCACACTATGATTATTATTTTTTTTATTTTTTTATTACTGTTGTATCGTTTCTAAACCCTACTTATTTACTTTCTGTATTCGAACGGAAAATATTCAGATCTCTTCCAGCTAAACGAATTAATTTTATGAAATTAGCTCTTTAATTTCCAACCAACCCTTACAAGTTCGCGGATCTGGCACTTACTTAACTGGGAAAGCTATGAGATAAATTGCAGTTAAAATTGAGCAAGACTGAAGATGGTTATGAATTAAAACAATTAGTTTTTCTTTATTGATTAACTTTTTAATTGCCTTGCTAATCAATTAATATGTTTTAGTGAAGACTTAGAGCTTGTACATTTTATTTATACTGACGGCCGCCGTTCCCAATTCTACTAAGCCGAAACTATGTTTAAAAACTGCTTAAGCATCACTTAATCATCACTTAGTATAGATTAAGTGATGATTAAGCAGTTTTGAACCTTAGTTTTGGCTTAGTAGAATTGGGAACGGCGGCCGAAAATGTACTAGCTTTAAGTCTTCACTAAAACTTATAAATTGATTAGCAAGGCAATTAAAACAATAAAGAAAAACTAATTGTTTTAATTCATAACTTCATAACCATCTTCAGTCTTGCTCAATTTTAATCAACGATCAATTTTAAGGTTCAAAACTGCTTAAGCATCACTTAATCATCACTTAGTCTAGATTAAGTGATGCTTAACCCAACGGCTGCCATTAGCATCTATCGGTGTACGAACGAAAGCAGTTTTGAACCTTAGTTTGGCTTAGAATTAAATTAAGCGGCTGTTAGAGTGGCTAGTGTGAGCATGGATATACTCGTATGTAATGATAAGTTGTAGGTAGCCATGTTAGTCTTTATCATTACTTATCGTATACGCTTTCTTTTTCTTCTGTAATTGGTTCTTTAAAATGAAGAATGGATACGGAAGGTCCATTCTTCGCAATTCTGTGCTGCGTCGGGAGCCGAGGACACCGACGTACCTGACGTCGGTGGTTTATTTTTGGAATAAATGTGTGTTGCGCTACTTGCTTCTTCAGACAACGTTTCGGGCAGCACTACAGTGTCTTTCGTCAGATTTGTAAAAAAATAAAATGTCAAACACTCTGCCCTGCTGATGAACACTATAACGCTGTCCGAAACGTTGGCTAAAAAAGGAGGTAGCGCAACGTGGTATAATACCCCATAAATAAATCACGGTAATTCTTTTGGCCGTGAAAATGTTAAATCATAACTGTAAATTCGTTTTCGCGTAGGGATAGACAGAGATGATGGACGGCCAACATAGAAAATACAAATTATATTCTATACTAGCTGGTTCCCGGCAGGTGTTGCAATGCCATATCGAAGAAATAAATTGTTTCTCCCTGCATGTTTTTTCTCGTGGGTCACCGTTCCCCTCCCGCGCCCTCTTCCCAAGTAAATAAACAATAACAGTAATAATCTCTAGTGACCTCCCAGGTTAGTATGGTCCTTTAAATATTTTCTGCCTGTACAGTACATTTTTATAGCAGCATCGCGTTCATTGGTCAAATCATTGTACACATGGTTTCGTATCGGTGATCGATTATCCGGTAGATGCAATGTTTAGCCATAAGTTGTTGTAGTGGTTTGTCTAGTTTCTAGTTTGTAGTTAGAAGTAAGATTGTAGAAATATATTACAAATATTTACAGCGCCTTTGAGGTGATTTTTAACAAAAAAGGCGCTTTACAAGTCATCCATATATTATTATTCAATTTTCCACACAATTTTTTTAATTCAACTTTTCGTTCTTCATTTATTACAAATATTCATTTTTATATATTTTAAGAGCAATAAATCAAATTTGGTACCTAACATATGTCTATTTAAAATATCTATAATATTCTTGATTGGATTCAAAGTATTAGGCGAGTACTTCAAATAAAACCGTTAATTTAAGTTCGGAAAAATTGAATTTTGATTAAACAATCATTGTATTGCAAAATGTCATTCTCAATTTGACATTTTTTTACACAAAACTTTTGTAATGATTAAAAAACTTTTTAGACGTATTGCCATGTGGTGGTAATAAAAACCTTCGTGGGGGTAAGAAAGTATTTTGAAAGTTTCGAACATTTCTTATGCTTAATATAACAATACATAGACGTCTCATATACTCATATATATTTCGCAATATAAAAGTATAATTAAGTATGTTTAATGTGTATTTTTCACAGCAGACATTCGGTTCAGAACCCTTTGTGAGTTTCACCGAAAAAGTTTTTAAAAAGGGTTCTTTATATCATTCTAATTAGCGAAGGAAATAAAAAATCTTTTATTTTCTCTAAACTTAGTTTCTTACATAGCCTTATTTACTTGCAAACTCCTCAGATAACTCGCTAAAGTATGCTCCGTCCAAAGATAAAAATTCCTCTAGGTACCTACAAACTCCGCCGTTGAATATCGTTTGTATTATCAGGGGAGGGAGTTTATTGTATAAACTTTGCACATTAATTTTACGCGTTGTTCAATAAAAAGTTAAGCAAATTTCGTGCTATTTATTCTATTTTCGTTGGAATATAAATTTCTCATTTTCTCTTGATAGAAATAATGATTGTTTGAATAAATTAGAACACTCGAAAACTTAAAAAAAATAAGTGAATAAGCGGAGAAGAGTTTTAAAATATAAGTTAACTTACGAATTGGCTTTGAAAAAACATTCACATTCTTATCAGAGAAATGTGTTAGAGGTTGGCACATGTTGGCAATTGAACCTACCTACTTTATTGTGCCATTTCTACTCAGTAATAAACTACACAATTCTTATCTTTGAACAGATTTCTTGCTTCATTCCCGTTCATGTATCGATTAGTACATAGTCGTTCTTTGTAGGCAGCTGAAACTTATTTTCGTATTAAGTATTTTCATGTAGGTAGGTAAGTCAATAAAAAAATATATTTTATTACTCTTACGGGGGTAAAATTTACGTGTGATTGATCTGTGGTAAATCAAATAAGTAGATCACAGTTACAATACTTACAGGTTTATTTAACATATTACAATCGAACATATAACGCACTATAATTTAATATTCAAATATAAACAATTGTATATGAGAGTGAAGAGTGAACAAGTACGATTTACAAGACTGTATCCGGGAGTTTAAGGTAGAATGATCTTGATGATCTTTGTTGCAGCGCGTGAGAGTGACTTGGCTGGATTCCTATTGGTGTAGGGGGACCAATCGGATTGCCGTGAGACTGCAGATCGATGTCCCTGTCCGACCTCCACACACTTTACAGATTCCATGAAACCATCAATTTCGATAAAGTTACCTTTCACACAACCCGAATAGTTTCAAAATTGATTTTAATGTCGCAAATAATTTCATAATAAGAAATTTTTTTATTATGTCGCTTTAACAAGTACTTTTCCGACGGTAAAATTATTTTGCCTTAAAGTTAGGCACAGAATACAGAATAAAGTGTTTTTGCATTGTTATTCACACGGGGTCCTGTCATTGAAGTGATTATAGTACGAATATCTACCATAGGTAAATAAAATATTATTAGAGTATTTGATAAAACGAAACATCCATTTTTTTATTTTATTATTTCGCTACGCCTGAAGTTCTACCATGGTGAATCCATACCTTTACAATATGGGATCGACAGGCGTAACTTCCGATGTTTTTATATCGATATCCCTAGCACAGTTTCACTGTTGATAGCCGGACCGATATTGACAGGGAATAATAAAAAAATCGATATACGCTGGCAACAACGTCGACGAATTCACATTCCGAAAAGTCTGTTGAATTGAAATGTTAACCTAAATATACATTGCCAGTCCACTTTTACTTTTAAACACTTAAGAAAAAACAAACATTTTTGGGTTACGAAAAACTTGACAATATTTGAAAATCTCCTACTATTCGTACCATCACAGAAAGCGGAAAATTTTGCTTTCTTTGTAGTGGAGGTCTTAGGCCGAGGAATCGAACACGGGACACCTGGGTGGTACCCAAACGCGATGCCAACTTAGCTACTAATTACTTAATTATTTAATAATATTTCAACCACTTTAGTTTCTCACAAATCGAACGGAATAAATTGATCGCGCCTTAGTTGAGTTATTTACATAGGTTATACGATCGCGAATACGACTTCTTTTAACACAAGAAGCTCCGTTTGTTGAACTCCGCTCTTCAATAATTATAAGCCAATATTTTTGCATAACGAACCACATTATCCAAACAAGTGGGTGTATTGACAGGTAACCGAAACCTGTCTGATACTATGGAGGCCTGGCTAAAAGATATCAATCATCGGTCGAAATATCTCTTACCAATTGTTGACTGTGATCGCAAATATTGATAACTAGGGTTTTGTCGATCGTCCATGCTAGGTATCTAGACGTTTTAAAATATTACCAATTCAATTAATTTTAAACTAATGATTACGTATGAGAAATAGAGAGATCCGTACATATACGAATAGAAAATATCTATCTATCTATATATCTTACTAATATTATAAATGCGAAAGTTTGCATGGATGGTTTGTTGGATGATCCTTACTCTTTGTAATTTAAAAATTCTTTCACTAATCGAAAGCTACATTATTTGCGATTAACAGCGGCTTTATATATTGGTAAGCTCTGGCGTTATGAATGAGCTGTTGCGTTATGAAATTATGTATCATACGTTTTCCGTCCCTAACAAAATCGAGTTATTGCAAACATCAAACTAATTGTTACCTAAAAAACTTTTTTTTAAAAATTTTATGCTTAAAAAGAGTGCTTTGTTGTGATTAAAAAGAGTACTTTTTTGGCGTCGTAGTTAATACCTACATATCTCTAAAAATGTTTATGATCCGAACAAAAAGCATAACATTTCTATACATAAAGCATAGCGTTTGAAGTGGACTGTCATTTTCTTATTTTTTTAGGTTACCTACTCTGGATTCAAATATGAATAAAATACTAATAAAGGGAGTAGGTACTTAAAATAAATTTCTATTTCTATAATTTAAATATTTTCTAAAATAGAATTTTTATGTGCGAAATGTCATTCTCAAATTTTGAAATTTTCTATTAAACAATAATTATTTTCTATTAGATAAAATAGCAAGAATAATAACAATTATGCCATTAATTATGCCAGTAATTTACCACTTATACTACGCGAGCGAAGCCGTGGGTAAAAGCTAGTACCTATTATATAAATTAAAATCAATTGGTGTTCGTTTGTCTCGCTAAAACTCGAGAACGGCTGGGCCAATTTAGCTGATTTTGGTTTTGAAATGTTTTTCGTAGTCCAGGGAATCTTAAAAGGGTGAGAAAATATTGAAAAATTGCAAGGAAGAAAGTAAAAACAACAATTTCATTTTCCCATATAAACTGTTCAGAATATTTCAAACGTCAGAAGAAAGCAAATAAATTGTTGACATGGAAACGATGTTTTTTTTTTAACTAGGCAATTCACCATAAAAAGAGTACTTTGTTGGCATCGTAGTAAATAGGTACCTACCTCCAAAAATGAATCGCCGAAATGTATGTATGCACTTAACTTCCGAATGTTTATGTATAAAACTAAGGAACTTGGAAGGGGGGTTCGCGGGATGGGGGAAGGGGGTAGAGTAGAGTGAGGAGAGGGAAGGTGGAGGAGGAGTGGGATCGCGAGAGGGGAAGTGGACGCGGGGGAGGAAGGGGAGGAGGAAGGTGGGGAGGGGTGTAGGAGGATGGGGGGAAGGTGGAGGGATGAGGGGTAGGGTTGTGGAGAGGGGTGGGGGGGGGGGGTGGTGCGGGTAGAGGGAAGGTGGAGGGGAACTCGGGAGGGGGATCCGCAGGAGGGTGGAGGCGAATACAGGAGGGGGGAGGGGGATTGGGGGACGGAGGAAGGGAGGTGAGCTGTTTGATAACAGAATGTATCGTGGATGAATGTATGGAATGCAGTAGGGGGGGAACCTGGGAGGGGGATCCACGGGAGGGGGAAGGCGAATACGGAAGGGGGAGTAGAACTTAAGAGGGAGTTCGCGGGACGGGGAAGGGGGGTAGTAAAGTGAGGAGAGGGAAGGTGGCGGAGGAGGAGTGCGAACGCGAGAGGGGAAGGGAACGCGGAGGAGGAAGGGAAGGAGGAAGGTGAACGGGACGAATGGGAAAGGACACGCAGGTAGAAACAATTTCTTTACTAAATGGCATAGCAACGCATGCCGGGTACCAGCTAGTTAATTATAAAAAAATTCAAAGGTTTCTAAGAAAATTGAAAAATTTGAGGCCATTAATATTAAACTTAGCCCACGTATTAAATAATGGACTTGGAGCGTTGTGTCCACCTTTTTGCCGTACATTTTTTATGAAGTAGCTTACTCAATTTTGCATAACGGCAAAAGCTTTGTGGTAATTTGACGTGAATATGTAAGGCTGATGTAAATGGATAAGATTAAGAAAGGAAATTTTATATTATGTGGACATGAAGAGCGGGTGAACAAAGAAAGCGGTGTTAGGAGCTTATATCGGACTTATGTCCTCTATATTGACTGTAAAATACGGGTGCTGGTTTTCTAGTCGGCGGGCTGCTGTGCACGCTCAGGGCCTGGTCCGGTTGCTGTGAGTATCCGAGGAGAGAGAATTCAGCTGTCCAAGGAAGTGCAAGGTCGGAAGTGAAAGACAATTGTAGAGTGCAGGCAGGAAGAAGCGGTACAAGAAGATAGAGACGGTGAGAGTTGACGCGACGATAAAGGTTCGAATGTGACTGATTTGAACAGAGCTTGACGCTCTATATATACGCTGCCGCGGGGCCGTGCCCAATATTGGTTCGCATTTGACAAGATTATTCTTTGAACGTTGCTGCATTTTTTTAGCAGCTTGTGCATCCTTATACAAGAATGGAATGATAAAATTGAATTATATAAGCAAAACTACTCTCTTTGCCGCTCTATCTCATGTAAACCACTTCATTCTAGCAGTTTTATTAAATTCAGTAAAAATTGTACAATGTTAACAAGTGGGGTTTTAGCCCGATATCAGTATGAAAAAACCCTTATATCTATTTAATGGAAACATTAACATATTTAATTTTATCTTAACAGTATGGACGCTAGTCCAGCCTTTTAATCTATATAATTTTATTTGAAATAACTTTAGCAAAACTTGCGTAAATTCAATATTAATTTTACAGAAAACATGTCCTTTTACGGGTGTTACGCAACTGATGACGTCCATTTCGAAACAAGCTTTGTCATTGGCTGGCCGTTATAGAGCGAAGTACTGAGAGGGGGTGGGGTCAACATACGTCCTTGCGGTTGGCCTAGGATGGTCAGAGTGGGGGTTATGGCGTATATACCCGTGGTATCTTGAAGACGCCATCATTGTCCACGCGCCAATCATCACATAACGGTGTTTGTAGAGTGGGAGGACCGTAAATAGGTATGGCGTCTTGAAGATGTTACCATTCCTTCTAGGGCGGCCATATAAAGCTGTTTATTGGTAGATTCCACGTTCGATATATTCTCCCCCTCGTGCAGTGTCGGCTGTACCTAACTTCTTAGAACGTGACAGGATTTTTTTTGTCCGGCGGTGTCCAGGCTGCGGGGAGGAGCTTCTTCTGATGATGTTTTTGAGCTCGGCCGACATCGTTTTTGTATCGGAGAACCCATGCGGACGAGTCGATGCCACGATGAAAATAGTTCAATGAGAGGCAATCCGTCTCCCATTGTTGTTGTGAGGCCGAAGAATTCAGGCCTTACCTCCAGAGCCTGGTTATCGGTGTGGATGACTGGCTCCTTCTCACGGGGCCATGCTGCTTCCGGTTGGGTAATAAAGGTCGGACCGCAGAACCACCGGCTAGTGGGTGTGAGGTCGGGTGGCTTGATATCTCGTGTACCTATACCCGCAGGGTTTAATTTTGTAGGCACCCATCTCCAATTGATGATCTCGGTAAACTCATCTATTTCTCCTAGGTGGTTGGCCATAAAGGCGGAATGAGCTCTCGGGTCTGTCCTCAGCCAACATAGAACGATTTTTGAGTCCGTCCAATATGTGGTTCGCCTTATTTGTAGTTGGCTCTCCTTTTTTATGGTGGCTGCCAGTCGTGCAGACATTAGGGCTGCTTGTAGCTCCAGATGCGGAATAGACAGGGGTTTCAATGGTGTGACTTTACATTTACTTGCCAGGAAGGTTGAGTGAGTGCGTTCCTGTGATTTTTCCGTTAAATACACAATTGCGCAACATGCAGACTCCGATGCATCACAAAATATGTGAAGTTGAAAAATGCCGTTTTTATTGCTGAGACATCTCCGGGGTATGATCACGCAGCTCTGACGTAGAAGTTGTAGCCAATCTGACCATTTATTTAAATGTTCTGTTTTTATTCTTTCATCCCAGCCAATATTGGATCTCCACGCTGCTTGGAGAAGTATTTTTGATCGAAGTTTTAGACAGGATACAAAGCCCACGGGATCAAAAATCTTCATTACAATGCTTAATAATTGTCTTTTTGTTGGGTGGGGAATTATCTCTGCTGTCGCCGCCTCCCGGAAGCTGTAGATAAAGTGGTCACCGGTGGGGTCCCGTATGAGGCTTAGTATGCGCTCATTTTCATGATCCCCGCTACTAATCGGTATGGCCGATTTCGCCCGCTTTTCTAACGGTACTTTTGCAATGGCGACAGGATAATTTGAATTCCAATTTGTGAGCTGGAAACCCCCGCTTGCGAGGATGGTGCTCACCTCCTGTATCATCTTGGCGGCTTCATCTAATGTGTCCACTGCATATAGGTAATTATGCATATAGAATTTTTCCTGGGTGGCTGTCGCTGCGGCTGTATATTGTTCATTATATTTCTCTGCTACCTTATTACACACGAATTGCGTACTGCTCGGTGAACAAGTAGCTCCAAACATCATTGATGTGAGCATGTATGTCCTTGGCTCCTCTTGTTGCGTTGTTCTCCACATAAATAAGTGAGATGACTGGTCCTCACTTTTAATTTTTATCTGCAGAAACATTTTAGCAATATCCGCTGCAAATGCAATTTTTCCTTCGCGGAAGCGCAAAATGTTTCCCAATAGCGAGGGAAGGAGATCGGGCCCTGTCAACAATCGGCTTGCTGCGTTGAACACCACTCTTAGCTTGCCCGGTTTATTGGGATTTATTACCGCACGATGTGGTAGGTACCATTTTCGTGGCTTAGGGATGGCTGCCTCTTGACTATTTAATTTTCGCGCATACCCGCGTTCAATTAGTGAACTTATTTTCCCCTTGTGTGCCGCTGCCAATGCTTCGTCTTTCCCCAAATTTCTTTCTAATGAGTACAGGCGTTTTAATGCGCACTGTTTGTTGTCCGGTATGCGTGTATTATCTGCTTTCCACAGAAGGCCAGTTTCCCACCGTCCGGTGTCATACGGCCGGGTAGTGTTTTTCATTAGGGCCTTTGCCCATTGTGTGGCGGCATCTGTGCGTGCCGCTGACGTCACTCCAAGTGAGTCGATAGCGAAATTTTGTTTCAAGAGGTCTGAGAGCTTTTGGTCTCCCCTGTCGATCTCGCCAATTATGTTGAGCGTTATGTGCTCCGTAGGATGAATGCCTCCATGCGTGATCCATCCGAGTGCAGTGCGGGACAGAATCCGTTTCTCTGTGTCTTCACGGACCTCTCTCGATACAATAACATGAGCATTGTCTTGTCCCAATAATATTTGTGGTTTTACTTGGCGCCGACCGGCTATGGTTTGTCGCGGTAGGTCTAGATTACGCACTGTATTCGCTATAATGCCATATTCCTCACCGTCTCCTCGTACTGAAAGTTTAACTCGCCGGGACGTTTTATCTGATGCACACATTCCACCTGCACCGTGAATACGGAGACCACGAGTCGGTCCTCTTGCTCCTACTTTCTCAGCAATTTCTGTGTCCAGCAGAGTCACCGTTGATCCCTCATCAAGTAGGGCATGAACTGACACTTGCCCGTTTGGGCCACATATGGTTACCGGTATAACTTTTAACAACACTGATTCGTGTCCGCACCACGTAATGTTTGTCACGGTTTGACTGTCATTATTTCCGGCATATGAATTCACACGCGACGGATCGTGTAATAGTTTGTGGTGGGGGAGTCGACACGAACCCACTCCGCACCATACGCGATATTTACACGCCCGTGTATGGTGACTTACGTCTAAGCATTTGTGACACAGACGGGCGCTTTTCACCTTTTCCCAGCGATCGGGAACACTTTTCTCTAAAAACACCGGACATTCCCGTATCTTGTGCGAGTTTGCACACTGTGCGCACTTTTCGATTTTTAAATCACTTTGTGCAAACACTTGCTCCCGTCGTGGCTTTACTGGGGGCCGAAAATTATCAACAAGTCCTGATCGTGGTATAGCGTTTGTGATCCTTTTTAGGAAGGCTGCTAACTGTTGAATAGTTGCACTTGTAATTTGATCGGCAATTTTGTCCAACCATGACACTCTTAACACAAGTGGCATTTTCGATGCTATTTCACTTAGTAGCGCGGGGTTAGAGAGATAGTCATATTTTAAACTGCCGAGCGAGGCCACTACATTTTGCACAGTACCCGAGAATTCAATTAACGCTTCGTTTGATGCGTCTTCAGGAAGCCGCGGTAACTTTTTTATTTTCTCAAACATCAGGGTTGCGATTGTGTGAGCACCCCCGAATCGATGTTCCAAAACGTCCATTATTTCCGATACTTGAGTCGGGTCCATAAGTAGTGGGCTCACTGCTTCGCGCGCCTTGCCTTTCAAAGCTCTCTGAAGGCGCATTAAGTTTTCAGATTGTGTCATCCCACATGTAGATGTTGATTGATAGAACCATGCTGGCCACTCCACGGCGTCTCCGTAGTATGGTGGCAGGTCCTTAGCGCTTGATTGGCGTGCAATGAGAGACGCTAGACGATTTTCCTCTTCGGGTTGCTGCCGTGGGGTTGCACCATTTTGCGAGGCGCGAAAGGCCTCCGTCATGAATGCTGCGAACTGTGTGAACGGATTTGCTGGGGCCGATTGTCCCGCTCCATTATTCACCCAATCTTGAGTGTGACGCGCCGTGTCATCCTCCGTAAGGTGACTCGGGAATGTCGCGTATGTGTTGTTTGCTGTGGTATGGCCGAACTGCATTTGTGCAGAACCCGGCTGGTTGGAGGCTGCGGGGATGTGTAGGGCCCCTTGAGCTGAGGTTTGTGCCGGCTGTTGTCCGAATGATGCACGTGAATACTCTGTGTTCATGTTGATGGCAGGCTGCTGCAGCTGAAGAGGGGGTGTTTGGCCTTGCATCGTGACGTTAGATGCTGAAGATCGGTACTCTACGCTGTGCGTGGCACCTTGTAGGGGGCCTTGCTCACTGCCTTGTTGCGCGGCGCCTTGCATAGCGCCTTGTTGTGTAGTCGCTTTCTCCGAGGGGGTATCAGGTCCCACGGTAAGCGCTTGTTTGGTCACAGGAACTTCCATTGAAGCGATGAGGGCATCTTGTAATTTCCGGTTGCGACGCCTCTCTGCTCTCAATTCTCGCTGCAGTTGCTTTAGTAAATCTGCATTTAAAGCCTCGCTGTCTGATGATGAGTCATGGCTGAGCGTCTGTACCGGAGAGTGATCATGCGCAGGGGCCACATTTGCAGACGGCGGGATTGCAGAGGGGCCAGCGGGGGGCTCGGTACTGGCAGCATCCTGTCCGGTTTCCTCCAATGTACTCTTCCCGGAGCGTAGAATTGGTGTCATCTTGGCAACTGGAGACTAGAACATCCGGTTCAAAGGACCACAATATATCGGACTTATGTCCTCTATATTGACTGTAAAATACGGGTGCTGGTTTTCTAGTCGGCGGGCTGCTGTGCACGCTCAGAGCCTGGTCCGGTTGCTGTGAGTATCCGAGGAGAGAGAATTCAGCTGTCCAAGAATTCAGCAAGGTCGGAAGTGAAAGACAATTGTAGAGTGCAGGCAGGAAGAAGCGGTACAAGAAGATATGTAGAGACGGTGAGAGTTGACGCGACGATAAAGGTTCGAATGTGACTGATTTGAACAGAGCTTGACGCTCTATATGTACGCTGCCGCGGGGCCGTGCCCAATATTGGTTCGCATTTGACAAGATTATTCTTTGAACGTTGCTGCATTTTTTTAGCAGCTTGTGCATCCTTATACAAGAATGGAATGATAAAATTGAATTATATAAGCAAAACTACTCTCTTTGCCGCTCTATCTCATGTAAACCACTTCATTCTAGCAGTTTTATTAAATTCAGTAAAAATTGTACAATGTTAACAAGTGGGGTTTTAGCCCGATATCAGTATGAAAAAACCCTTATATCTATTTAATGGAAACATTAACATATTTAATTTTATCTTAACAGTATGGACGCTAGTCCAGCCTTTTAATCTATATAATTTTATTTGAAATAACTTTAGCAAAACTTGCGTAAATTCAATATTAATTTTACAGAAAACATGTCCTTTTACGGGTGTTACGCAACTGATGACGTCCATTTCGAAACAAGCTTTGTCATTGGCTGGCCGTTGTAGAGCGAAGTACTGAGAGGGGGTGGGGTCAACATACGTCCTTGCGGTTGGCCTAGGATGGTCAGAGTGGGGGTTATGGCGTATATACCCGTGGTATCTTGAAGACGCCATCATTGTCCACGCGCCAATCATCACATAACGGTGTTTGTAGAGTGGGAGGACCGTAAATAGGTATGGCGTCTTGAAGATGTTACCATTCCTTCTAGGGCGGCCATATAAAGCTGTTTATTGGTAGATTCCACGTTCGATATAGAGCTTATATGATGCGAAAATTAATGGTTCTAGAAGTCGTGGAGTCGGGTAAGCCCGAAGAAGGCAAGATGCGATTAAATACCTAACGGTGTTAGAAAGAAATCACACAACGCTTTATATTCAAATCTATATAAAATAACCACAATATACCTACAATTAAAATACACACCTTTATGAAACCAAAATTTCGGAGAGCAATTTGAAAAAAAAATATGAAAAGACAAAAAAGTGAGTGACGGTAAGATTTATGCTTAAAACGTTTGCCTAATAAAATTTGTCTTTGCTTTTATTTTTGTTTATCAGTAATTTTAGTTAAAAACGTAAGGTGAGACATTTTTTTTATGTAATGTTTGCATTAAAAAAGTCATATTTTAAACATTACAGGTTTATTTAGAATTATAAACAATAAAAACGAATGTCTCCATATTTCTTTAAAAAAAATTGGTTTTCGGATGCGTTCAGAAATATTCCATTTACATGGATTTTATCACAAAGCGTCAATATTTTGACCTTACGACAATAGAGCCCGAGGGGTTAACAGAATCAGAAAAAAATATTAATTAATTTCACAAATGCACTTAAGTGAAAGTAAAAAAGTCAGCTTCATTGATGACCGAATGCTTAGAGCGGCATTACTTGCCAAGAAGTTGCGCCAATATTCTTTTCTACATATTTTATTTTTGTCGTTCATTTTGTTTCTCTGCATTTGAATAGTCAAATAAATAAGTCAGCCAGTTTCCAGAAAGCATACCTGTGTAAACGTGTAAATTACATGTTTCCACTGGCATTGCAAACAATGGACTAGTAAAAACGCCCGACGAAATAAAACAGCCAGATCTACAAAACTTTAGAATAAGTATAATGAATGGCAACACTGGATTCAGTCCGTAGTGTACGTACTTTTTTTATATTGTTCGTTTTAAATATCACCAAACTGCACTTATTCGTATAACATTTGACAAATTGCTACTGTACTATTGAAGAATTGATTTCAAAACGGTGTCTCTTACGAAGTCATCATTCTTACAGAAACTTGGCATGTTTCTGATATCAACACAGCGGCTGTGGGACTACCAACCCACAATATCTACAGATTGGATAGAAACACGAATATTAGTTCTAAATCAAGAGGTGGTGGTGTTTTGTTAGCAATTTCTAAGAAATTAGTCTCTAGGCAGCTTAACACTACCTATAAAAATGTGGAACATGTTTTTAGTATGATAAATTTTAACAAAAAAAAAATTATAAAAGGTTGTGTTTATATTCCTCCTTCATCTGATCTAATTATCTACAAAAACCATATTGATGAGATTCCATTATTAATATCTGAATACACCAAAAAAAAATCATTGCAGGTGACTATAATCTACCTAACATTAATTGGAATCCTCTATCCTCAGAATCATCTGTAACTAGTAACCCTAGTGTATCTATCGTTAAAAGAGAAATACTCGAAATGTCCAATTTTTTAAACTTAATTAAAAGATAAAAAATAATAGTAATAACAGAACTCTGGATCCAGTTTTTTCTAATGACAAATCTCTAACTGTAAATAAATCCATAGATACTCTTTTTCCTGTGGACAATTACCACCCATCATTAGATATAACCATAAACAACACAATATAAGTAAAAATCCAAAAATAAAATAAATGTCTCACAACTTCCATAAAGCCAATTACACTGAAATTACTGATTTCTTCCTCAAGGTCGATTGGTCATTTCTAAATGATGGTGAATTAAATGACAATATCGAACAATTTTACTGGATCTTATAACAAATTATCATAAGTCATTGAAACGTTTGCTTGAAAATGGCTTTAGCCGTGTTTGGTGACCAGATCTGAATAGCCAGGTACTTCCCAACCTTCCTCTTCACCACCTCCTACCCCTCTCCACTACCTTCAGCCTCACAACATACCCCAATTGGGGATGCCATAGTCTCACTGGCTCCAGACGGGAGCAGTTGAGATTCTTGTGCGGTATTCACTGTAAAAAATAAAAAATGAAATCGCTTCATGATTATACTGAATTTCATGAGTTGCGTAAGTGCTGTGACTTCGGATAAATGTTGCTAACATTATACATATAAAAAAAGTTGAAAACTCTATAAAATGTAATGTTTATCTTTCTTTAATTATACTAAGTCATTACAAAACAATTCTTCTATCCCTAATATTATGAACTATGATAGCAAGACTTGTGCCAAAACTGAAGATATTGTCAATCTATTTGCACACTTTTTCAAAAGTGTATACGAGGATTTAGTCCCTGTTGATAGTATTCCTGAATTTGTCACTGATATTAACTTGCAATTATCTGAATTAGTAATTGAAAATAACAATATCATTGTCTCGATTAAACTCTTCGAACCAAAAACGATTTCTGATCCTGATAATGTCCCACCCGTATTTTTGAAACATTGCGTTAATAGTCTTTCCTATCCATTGTACAAAATATTTAAGAAATTTCTTAAAAAAGGTCAATTCCCAATAGCTGCAAATCCTTTTATCTCACCCCCGTGTTCAAGAAGGGTTAAAAAATTATGTATGCAATTACAGACCTATTTGTATTCTGTCTAGTATTCCTAAGCACGTTGAAAAAAATCATTCTTAGCAAAATATCCTCTAATATTAAACATGCTATTACCAATTGCCAACATGGATTTGTCTCATTTGGAACTACTCACTCAAACCTTACAGTATATGAAAACTATATAAGCATAAGCATATTTATAAGCATATAAGCATTACAGTATATGAAAACTATATAAACTTTATAAGCACAGACTAACAAAACAGGCTACAGATAGACTTCGTCTAAACTGATTTCTCCAAGGCTTTTGGAGAAATTTTTCCACAAAATACTAATAAATAAATTTAAAAAAACTAGGTATAAGAGGCAATAAAACGAACAGTTTCTTAAGATGTAGGTAATTCCAGTGGATGTTGTTTAAGTAGGTTTAATTCTATCCATGTGTGATTTCGGTTCCATGCCAACTCAGAATCAAGTCAACTCGACACCTTTTCGAAATGTCATTAAAAACTATAAAAAAAAATATTGAAAAATAGCCCACAACCCAACCTAACATTTACAAATTTTTCTATCACTTTCAATGATCTTCAAAGGAGGTGTAAAATTGATTTCATTCAGAGTTGTCCGGTTATCGTAATTTCATGAAATATCGTCCGTGTGTAAATAAGGTAGTGTAATATTGCTACGTGAAATTCACGCTTGCGTTATTTAATTCTGATATCTTCCAAGACAGCTAAGATGCATTGATAAAAGATAAGTATTTGGTCACAAGTTACGGCTATTATGTAGTACATTTTATCGTATGGTTATATCTCCGACATCTTCTCTCGGCGGAATTGACGCGACGGTTTTCCCTGTCACCTAAAATATAATATATAGTTAAATACCTAAAAGAAAAAAGCTGTATTTCATAACAATCTGAAATTGTATTTTCTACGTCAGAAGGAAAAGTGGCCTCTGGGAGGGAAGGATATCGTGATTTGTGAGTTTGTTTGGAGAGGAGCAGGGAAAAAGTTTCAGTAATGCGCGAATCAAACCTCTTGAGATTTTTTGCATCAAAAGGAAATAAATTTTATGAAATAAGGGACCTGGGAGGTCCACCAAGGGCGGAGATCACTCAAGAAGAAGGGCTCATTTGTTTTTATGAATCCTTTATCGGATTTACTTGTTTATGTATCTTCTTGTTTATTTTGGCCTTCTTGAATTTGAGGCCTTTTATTTATTTTTTTATATAGGAAGAAAGTACCTGTCTACCATGTAGGTACTTTCTTTTTAGGGAATCATTAATTGTGCCCTTTTGAAATGCAAATACGAAGGTATCTATCTCATTTTTGTTCTAGAAAATTATTTATACAAAAATATAAAAGTTCAAAAGCGGTTCCTAAGAGAGATTGCTAGGAGACAAGGAAAAGAAAGAAGCAATTACAACTGTTGCAGAAAAAAAAATTAATTATAGTGGTTTCCAATTCCAATAAGACAATATAAACAGAAATTAACTGAAATAATATCTTGTGTAAAAAAAACTTTATGTATGTTTTAAACATTAATATGGATACATTAATAATGTCGATATCGCACTAGTATCCTATATAATTGGAGCCAGAGGAACTACTCCATGCCCATTTTTAGTAATGATGTTAGGCTAAAATTAGGGAGGGATGGAATGGCGAAGTTAAGAGAAAGGTTGGAAAATTCCATGTACATTTATATCCGGTCACTAAATGTCACCTAAATGTATTTTGTATAAAAGTAACTAAAATTAACGTTCGATTTTTAAATATATTCTTTCACAATCGGGAGGTGGGTATGGGTACCGCTGCCCCGAGAACCATTTATTGGATAATCAACAGCTCTGCCGTAGGTCACCCCAGTGGTTCGATACGTTTGGTGACTTTGGTGAGCAGGGGTTCCCGAAATCATGGGGTGCGGTTTATCCGGGTCTTGGCGGTGGATTCGTCCACCAGTTGTGTGGCAGACCGAATCAAGAGAGAATGATTGAGGGAGTCCCTTTGACTTCACCAACCTTACTCTCTCACCCTTGCACTGCAGGGGGGGGGGTGGATTGATACGTCCGTCACTAGTGGAAACACTAACCCTAAGATTCCTACCAACCCTTTATACCCCTTTGCTACCCAGAACTTCCTCTCCTTCCTTTCCTAAAAAAACCCTCCACACAGCATCCTCAAGGATGATATAGGCCCTGAGGGAAATTATTCTCCTTATAACCTCCTGAGTAGTGCAATGTAAAAAAAACGATGATAATTCTAAGAATACCTATCCGCATTTAACTACTATTTTAATTATTTATTTGCAAGGTATTAAAATAAAAAAAAATTGCTCACATTGAGATTTGAACTTACGACCTCCCTAATCAAAGAAAAGAATTTTTTTATGAAAACAAAAATAATCTAGATTAAGTTCTTACGATTTCAACATTCTGGCTATCAATTTGCAAGAAATTTTAAATCCTCCAGTACCAATAACATTATCTTAACATTTCTATTTCGTTAAAACAACACCATTGTTAGAATTTTTGAAGAAACTTATTTATGAAAATAAAGTCAGGAAAAAAAACATGTGTGAACATTTCCATAGCGGTAACAACGTGTTATATCGTTCAGCAGCTAAAATTAAATTTGTAAGGCTTTGTAGCCCGCTTCTGTAAGTCTTTGTTCTCTAGAAAGTACATAGAGCCTTTCTAGTTAGGGTGAAACAGCTGTCGGCCTAATAGGCCAAAACCTAAAATGCTAGCTCAGTGCTTGTCAAACTCTACAGCCTTGTGATTTTGGTGACCTTGACCCTTTCTGTAATTCTAGACTATTGTAATACCTAGTAACTATTTTACACAAAGCCATCAGTCATTATTATAATACTAATTAAGCGAAATACCGTGGTCGAGGGGTATGGCTCTTGAACATTTATGATTCACTTATTTTCTGCCTGTACAAGAACTTATAGAATTTAAAAAAATATTAATGCATTTTAATCATTTTTTCCCTAATTCAATTTGCATTACAATATGGAATTGTTGGCTGGGGTGGTGCATTCAAAACTTCTCTTTTGCCTTTAAAAATCATCCAAAAATTATATTAAAAAATAATTTTAAAAATGCAATATGATAATATAAACACTCTGTAAATACCTTAATACAATTACATCTTATTATACTATATAATACAACTCAATTTTAATATTAGATACCCCTTTTATTTCTACCATTTTTCTCTCCCCTTCCTTTTTCTATTTTATTATTATTCTAAAGTATTATTATTTTTTTTTTGTTAAATAAGGAAGTTGAGTGAAAAATATTTTGACTTATAAAAAATATGTTCATTTATTTATTTATTTATTTATTTACTCCCTTTTTCGGGGCTTTTACATATACAATTTAAAAATTACACTTGATTAAATAAAATATAAATACTGTATATTTCTTTTACCAATAAATATAAAATGTATATATTTCTTTTATTAAGAAATATACAGTATTTATTTCACATAACTGAACTGCCTCAGTAACAGCATTTTGTATTTGTCTAAAGATAAATTGAAGATGTCCACAGACTTGGTAAAATACCATGTAGATTAAAAAATATCGATTCTAAATAAATAAATATATTTCTATATTATTATTCTTAGAATTAATTAAACGTTCTTAAAAAATGATTAACCGGCTATAAACCAAAAACCCTTCATGATTGGTCAAAAGAATTCTGACGTCATCTGTTCCGACGTTTGTACGATCATGATCGTGCATCTCTTTCTATTGCATGGGAGATGGTTTAATTATAATGAGACAGTTTGTATAGGCCAAACGCTTACTTTACAGACAGAACTGGACAGCAAACTGCAGAAATAAATTAACATTCATATCACAAAAACATAAAAACCAAACAAAAATAGTTTTAATATAATCACACAAATAAATATTTAGTTTAAATAAATAGAGAAGCAAACTACATTTCATTTAACAGCTAAACATTTTAATGTAAAAATATATTTGTCTCACTTGCACAAGTCACGAGAACAATACCGGCGCTATGATATAGACAAAGAAAGAAAACAGACCTGTGTTGGTGGGGTGGTGTTGCTTACCATTTGAAATTTTACCCAATATAAACAATGAAATTTAGTTAGTCTGTTATAAAATAAACTAATTAAAATTATTTTGAAATTGTGTTTTTTTATTATATGACTAAAAGTAAGCATAACTAATAAAATAATTAAAACATTTTTGTTCCATTATTTTTTTATTGTACCAATAGCATATACCTAATTACCTAATACTCAAAAGGAAAGTGTTTTATAAGGTGTTTTCAAAGTTTTTTTCTCAGCAATCGAATTATTTCCACCCACTTCCCACGGCATGCTGCGTATTTAGGTGCCCTGCAAAATTATTAATATAAAATACTTAAAAAAAATAATTACTAGATTGTTCATTAATATACTAAAACAAATTGTAATGACTTCTTTTGTATGAAGATGAAAACGTAATTTTTGTATTATTTCCAAAATATTTTAAATGACAGGTTGCCTCCATAGTAGCTTATTCCATAAAATATATATTCTACCAATAATGTGGTAAAACCAAAACGTCTTTTTAGTGGCAACACTGGATCTATTTTATAGTATTTGGCATTATTTTTTTCATTTTCTGCGTTTTTTAAAAAATAAATATGAATATGTAAATAATAAACTTCCGTGTGGAAAGTAATTCCGCTTGATTTATTATGTGTTTGTATCCTTGAATCGCATTCTTCACGACGTATTTACCCATTTTGTAAAACGAACCGCTAGTTCGAGAACAACTGTCAGTTGAAATATACCGTGCTTAGCAGTTCAGGCCGCTGGAGAAACACAAAACTTAACATTCGGACTTAAAAATTAATTTAACTATGAAATCTTGATCAATTTTGTTTTTTTTTTAATACCATTAATTCTGATAGACGGTTAACATTGATTAAAAAAATTACGGGAATTCCTTATTGAAGAATTTAAAAAAATCTTCGTACAAAATGCCAGAGCAACGTGTTTTTTCGAATCAAATGACATCACACACACACCCCGCCTCATACCGCTCGGATTCCGCTCGTTTTGACGGGCTTAATAAAATTTTAACTTAAAGAATTAATTTAATTATGAAAACGAACTTTAAAAAAAAATACTAGTATTTAAGTTTAAATGTTAACATTGATAAGAAAAAATTAAAAAATGGACTCAACTTCCTTATTGCGGTTAACATACGTTTCTCCGCCTTTTTGCTGCGCGCTTTAATAATAATAATATTTGGCTAATTTATATGGCGCCGTTTTCGGGAAAAATCACCTCAAGGGCGCTGAGCTCTAAAAAGAGGTGCAAGACGAATTATTTAATGTATTTTTATTAGAAAAACTATATTTAATGTAAAATAACATGTACTTACATAATGGTACTATCATAAGGAAAAAAAATATAAGGAAAATAATAGGTAGTACACATTATAAATCTTTATTACCAATTCAAAATTTAAAAAAATAATTATTATTATAAGCAATAATTATTAGCCTGAACCACTCATCTACATTGAAAAAATCTCCCGAGAAAAGATACATGCCGCCGACGGGACTTCAACCCGCGTCCTTCTGATTTCCGGTCAAATGCTTTGACCACTGAGCTACGTCGGCTTACCTCCTACCGGTCAAATTATTCAATATATACTAGTGTTTGATTCAACAATAATTACTGCTTATTACATTTTCCACCTGCAAACAACTAACTTTATTTATATGAGAAAGGCATTGTAAGTACTAAATTTATCACGTGGTGGCGTCGAGAAAAATCAGAAGGACGCGGGTTTAAGTCCCGTCGGCGGCATGTATCTTTTCTCGGGAGATTTTTAAATTTAGATGAGTGTTTCAGGCTAATAATTATTGCTTATAATAATTGTTACCCTTTGTGCTATGCACAAAAATCTTTTCTTAAATATTAGTTAATCAATTAAAAAATAATAATTAAAAAATATATATTTATTCATTTTGGTACATTCTGACTAACGAGCAATAAATAATGTTTGTTTTTGCTATTTTGTAAACACGGGATAAGAGTGATGTAGTTAGGAATGTCAACATTTTCATATTCATAATTCAGATTTTTCCTTAGAATCTATACTGTTATATTTAATCTACATATAATAGTGGAACACCTCCCACAGTTACGCCCACAACTTAACACTTCGCCACAACTGTGAATGTTTCCAACTGCTCCAAACAGCTTGGAGCCAGTGAGACTATGGCATCCCCAACAGGGGTGTGTTGGTAAGCTGAAAGTAGTGGCGAGGGGAAGGAGATGGAAAATAGAAAGGTGAGGAAGAACTTGGCTGTTCAGATCTAGTCACCAAACACGGATAAAAACATTTTGTTTCAAATCTGGATGGTGGTCTTATTGCGTTATATTTATATAAAAATCAAATAAAATTTACTTACCCACGCTGGGATTTGAACACACGACCTCCGGATCTCTAATCGTCAGAAATTATTATTTTATTCAAAATATAAACTGTGAAAGATCGATGGATCGCGTATTTATCGAATACATGTGAATGTTGCATCTACTTTACATTCATAAGCAATGCAAGAAGCATCAGTGATGGGTACCCATGTACCCATACAGGCCCATTTAAAAAAATCGAATTTTAGTGCTTCCCATGAAATTTTTAATCCATATCTTTAATTTTAAATATGATTCCATGTAGTTGCGTTTTTAGATATTCACGGTCAAAAGTATTTTCGTTATTTGTTTTTGGGGTGTTATCTGCCCTGATGATGGATGTTTCCTGTAAGAAGTTCAGTTTTAAAAATAACTTTTCCGATTGCGTTAGAGCGAACGAGACTTTCAACAGCTGTCCAAATTCACCTTGCGATGGTGCCCGGTGTTGCGCGTTTTAACACACTGATGCTAATAACTACCTTGCAACTCGTCCGATTATATTAATTTTTTCCTCAAATTGTGGATAAATATTTTATAAAAGATTCGACTAGAGGAAATCAGGTTTAACGTAATTATTATTTATTGAAACGTGGGTCATTCCTGATTCAACGAATCGTAGCAGATTGGGATCGACTGGAGAAAAATTACGCGAAAAACGGCCTTTCCAACTGTTGGATTTATTTTTGTTGTTAAAATTAAAAGTGGAATTATGTTTGAATGACATATGTCAGTTTTATAACCATTCTTTCGTAACACTTTATAACATTTTTAACCCTAGAAAGTTAATCCTTTTTTTGACCTACGTTAAAGATTTTAAACTTCAGTAAGTTTTAAAGACGTACTGAAGTTTTGAAAGTGTATATTTCACATATTATCATACTTTATCGGTTTAAAGGTAGAATAATTAATTTAGGGCTTTACACTTGTAAAACCAAAATAAAATTAAAAAATATATCGTAATTAAAAAAAAAAGAACAAAATGCTGTCAACCTCTTACAAATCAACCATAAACTATTAAGAATTTTTAAACATAGACAATAATGTTTTATTTTATGCCTAAATCGTATTTTTTATATGCTATGCAAGTTTAAAGGCTAATGACTCATTAAAAGTCAAAATAATAAAATAAAAAGTTTTTTGGTCGCTAAATCAAATCAAACAAGACCGAAAGTTACACAAAAGTTAAGCATACGTCTTTCAAAGGTATGGAGAATGTATTTCTCCGTAATTATTATAATAACGCGGTGAAAGAACTGCCCCGAGCAAACTCTGCTCGGCAACTGAGCTAACTGAGATAAATAATGCGCCACGTTGCGATATAAAAATAAGACAGCAGTACCTATTTGTGTCTCGTTTACGGTGCAAAGACGTAGATTATCTTTCTAGGGTTAACAAATATTCGGTCTATCGCCAAAAGAAATGGTTAAAAATGGCAAAGCATTATGAACGGAGGATTTTAAAATCGACCCATAGAAGAATAACCCTTTTATTCGCTTATGGTTATGAGTAATTTATCCCCACCCTCCCATTTTTTAATCGCGATTTTGGTATTTTTGCATGAAAAAATGCAACCGTCTTTCGTATTTCAAACAGAACAAAATTATTTAAGTTGTTGCATGACAGATGGCGCTACGTCCGCCTCATTGAACTTTCATCCACACATGCGCAAGACATTCACGAGAAGCGTCGCGTCATTTTGATATTTCATTCGGCATCATGTTCTCGCATGGGCAAACCATCGACCTTATTTGTATTGGCTAAAGACAGACTGAGAAAAAAAATCGTGCACTCAATTGCTCTTCGAAATTCATATTGATTTTCTTTATTTTATTTTCCTACTTTAATTGGTGTTTGTTGTTTTTATCGGTGGTCATCGTCTACAGCGCTCCATTTCTCTTTCCGTTGTAGATCCCATCCCCACACACGTGATAACATTCGTTATTTTTTTATTTAACAACCAAAATATTTACTAGAAATAATTTATATGGCAGAACAACGTTTGTCGGGTCAGCTAGTATTTGATATATTTTTTAATAATTCTTAATTCGACTATTTTTTTTAAATAAATGAATATATTTTTATAATTCGCATAGTTTGAGCACCATTTTTCCGAGTTACACAATGTGACCGATAACAATACGGGTGATCATTAGGCCTCGACATGCGGTACTGCTGTGTCCCCTTGTTCCCATGTCCGGCCGCCCAACAAACACCTCGCCCAAATATGCTCGATAGCCCGCCCTGTCCCAAACCAACCAACCCTACACACGACACTCCTACCCTTTCCTACTTCACCCGCGGCTGCTTCTGTGCTCCTGATAATTTGCATTGTAAATGACAGATTTGCCTTTGTTTTGTTAAAAAATTGACACGACTCGCGTTTCGGGGATTTTGTGAAGCATTCCTGAAGCGGGAATGAATCGAGAAGCAAAACATTTTTTAGTTAACTTGTGCTAGAACATATTTTTGATAAGTACTAAAAAATCGATAAATCAGATATTTTGACTGTATTTTTTTAATGATATTGTGGCTTTACTGGGCTACCTCGTTCTAAGGTCACATTGTACCTGGTTATGTGTTTGAATTATAAGTACGTACATATTTTAAAATATTACGAGAGGAAAATCATAAAATAATATCTAGAAGAAAGCATTAATCTTTGTTAGGTTTCAAAGTTGTATCTTTATGTTTTCTTCCTGTATCCATAAATAATCTATATCTTAATGCTTCTTTTGAAGTCGGTTATTTTTTTATGGTTTTTATATGCAAAAGGGAGTATATTGAATAATTTTATAGAGAAATATTGCATATTTCTTTGTCCAGAAGTCGTTTTAGTTCTAGGCTGGTAGAATGTTTGTTGTAAAGTGGATTTTATGAATCGGCTTGAGGTAACCACTATTGACATAAATGCACGTTTTAAGATAGAAAACAATTTTTTTTATTAGTCAAAAATTTTGTGTTTGAAATTTTAGTTAAGCTTTCGATCAACCCAACCTCCTACTCAAAACCGAAAGCACTATCACCAAGCAATCCAGGGAATAATTCTCTGTGTGCTCCATGTATCTATCACATCAACAATTTGGGAGTCGGAAACAGGTACCGCTACCCCGGAAATCATTTATCCGATAACCAACACCTCTGCCATAGATCACTCCAAATGGTTCGCTACGTTTGGTAACTTAGCAGGGATGCCCGGATTCACGGGGGAAAGGTTAGTCTAGGTCGGGTTCGGCAGTTTGTCAAGTGAGAAGAGCCATACTTTAATGGAAACAGGATAACAACTGTACGAGACCTCTAGGCCTGCACAAAACTGTAGATAATAAGCGCTGGCACACAGAGACGCCTGACAATCGAAATGTCTTGATAGAGATGTGTTCTCGCCTTGACAGCTGTTGAAGTTCCGTAGTATGGTCACAAGCTTCTATGCTGGACGGGCATCTTCTGACGGGCATTGGGGTGGAGTGGTATTGCATCTTCCACCGTACATTGTGAGATGGAATACTCTTGCATCGGAGCATGTAGGCTGCGGTGGACGCTGGTTGCTAGTAATCGAGACGGGCTGCGCCCCAGAAGGTGTATGTTCTCGTGGATTGCTGCATATCTGGCATCAGCATCCAGGAGGTGGTCGCAGTAACTCACATGTTGATTGGTTTCAGGATAATCGGTCTGCTTTTATTAAGCGTGGTGGGAGTCCATATCATGTATCTTGCTCAGGCGTTATCATCAGGGCAGAGAGATGCAAGGCCCGATGCAAGGGAGCCCTAGGCTAGCAGCCCGGAGCAAGATGGCCAGGTGTAGCGCAGCGTCTTCAAGGGCTTGGTAAGAATCAGCAAGTTCAAGGGAGCCCGAGGGTGGCCATGGGGCTCAGGCGTCAGCGTCTTCAAGAGCCTGGTTAGAATCAGCAAGTTCAAAGGAGCCCGAGGGTGTCCATGGGGCTCAGGCATCAGCGTCTTCAAGGGCTTGGTAAGAATCAGCAAGTTCAAAGGAGCCCGAGGGTGGCCATGGGGCTCAGACGTCAGCGTCTTCAATGGCCTGGTAAGAATCAGCAAGTTCAAAGGAGCCCGAGGGTGGCCATGGGGCTCAGGCGTCAGCGTCTTCAAGGGCTTGGTAAGAATCAGCAAGTTCAAAGGAGCCCGAGGGTGGCCATGGGGCTCAGGCGTCAGCGTCTTCAAGGGCTTGGTAAGAATCAGCAAGTTCAAAGGAGCCCGAGGGTGGCCATGGGGCTCAGGCGTCAGCGTTTTGTAGGTATTGTTCAGACACATCGGCAGGCGATATCGCTCCGACGAACTCTTGAGGTCAAAGAGACTGCAGTCTTGAAGTTCCAACTTGTAACGGCGATACTGACGTCTTGAATCGAGTAAGTTCTGTAGAGGTACTGCCACAATAACTGATGACTGGTGACTGAATGAAGCTCCTCCTTTTGTACTGGCTTTTATAGTAAAGGTCCTGTGTCGGGTGATTCATGTTTTAATAAATGTTATGAAATCAGTATTTTGTACCGCCGCGTAATAATGGTGCAACAAACAGTTGGCGGTGAGTCATCTAATTGCATCACACGTTCGATACATTCTCCTCCTCGTGCAGTCGTGGCTGCACCCAGCTATTTTATCGAGCGTGTTAGTACTTAGCGGTGATCCCACCTCTAGAGCTGGCAGTGGGTTGGGTCGGGGTGACTTGTGTTTCAGATGTAGTTGCCGGGGCTGGCAGAATAATGCCGAGTTTGTATACTCCAGACTGGGTCCGGACCCGGGCGGTCCTGACCTGTCCGTTGGCGGTGGTTACGGCTTCGAGGATGCGGCCACATGGTCAGCTGTTCCTGGTAATGACAGATCTACGATGACCACTATTTCATCTCTTTTGATAGGTGTCGATGAATGGTGCCATTTTGGTTGGGCGGCCATACTGGGAAGATACTCGCGCAGCCAGCGCCGCCAAAACAAGTCTGCGAGCTGTTGGCTGATTTGCCATTGGCGACAATTGAAGATAAACCTCCTCCTCGCTTTTGCCATAAAGGGACATGTGGGGACATTTTCCGGCTGATCCCCTCAAAAATTGGTTGGGAGTCAGGGGGCCGTCATCTCTCGGGTCCATTAATATGTGAGTTCTGGAGGTGGTCTGTTGTTTACAACAAATCTAGCCTCTGCCAGTGCCATGAGCAGGGTTTCGTCCCTGTGAGCCCTCTCCTTAAGTGTGCTGCTTAGTGCCTTTTTTACGGATCGTATTAACCTCTCCCAGGTTCCCCCCGTGTGAGGTATTATTGGTGGTAAACAACGCCAATTGATGCACGGCATTTCTGAGAAATTACGCGTCTATGTCCTGGCTTTAGTGCCACTAAGGCGTTTTTCATCTCAGTGAAATTTTGTCCCTTTTGATGGGGCTATGAGCTCCCCCCGTGTGAGGAGACTTTGGAGAGTACCGCTGTTTTGGCAGTGGTCGCAGGGTTTGCTGGCCTTGGCTGCGATGATGAGGAGTACCACTGGCAGTGGTACTGCTGGAGCAGGGCTAGCTTGCCTTGGCTGCACTTCTTTTATTGGTTGCAAGGTAGAGCGCTGTTTTGGCAGTGGTTCAGGGTTTGCTGGCCTTGGCTGCGATGATGAGGAGTACCACTGGCAGTGGCACTGCTGGAGCAGGGCTAGCTTGCCTTGGCTGCACTTCTTTCAGTGGTTGCAAGGTGGAGCTGGAATAAAAATTATAAGTTGGAATTAGAATTAGCCTTGCTAGCCTTCGGTTGAGTGGCGTATCTCGTTGCAAATTTGTTGGGAAGTGGGCTAGTTGGTGCCATTACTTGAGTTGCATATCTCATCGCAAACAAATTGGGAGGTGGACCAGCTGGTGTCATTACTTGAGTTGCGTATCTCGTCGCAAGCAAATTGGGAAGTGGGCCAGCTGGTGCCAGTACTTGAGTTGCTGAATATCCGACACCGGCATCCAAGGCCGGTCGCAGCAAACTAGTGAGCAGGTTGGCTGGTCAATACGTGCGTAATGGGATAAAACAAATATAAAGGAATAACTTATCATGAAAAATGGGATGGCAGGACTCGGCTCGGGGTGAGACTGCTAATTCCGGCAGGTTGGTGATCAGCTTGGCGTAGAGTCGCAGCGTTTAGGGCCGCGAACAGCTCGTGGTAGGCCAGCTGTTGTACTCTCTGATAGGGCTTGTTTTTGGCAATGTGGAGTGCTTCTGCTATTATTGAGGTGATCCGATCCAGTGCGTCGGTGTCACGCTGCAACCATTCTTGGTGTGCTGAGTGAACCGGAATAAATCTCGTCGGCACCCATCTCCAGTGGGGTTTGTTTGTCAGTTCATCTATCTCATCAGTTTGTTGGCCATGAAGGTACAGCAAGCGCGAGGGTCAGTGCGCAGCCAGTACAGCACATTGCGAAATCCATCCAGAGGCAGACGCGATATATTTGTACCTGACCTCTCTTTTTTATGGTGTGAGCTAGTCTTTTCGCCATGAGTCTTGAGATGTTTCAATGCGCACTGGTGGTAGTGTTGATTAGGTGCGTCATAACAAACCGATTTCCCACTCCAGTGGAAGGGGCATGTGGTTGTATTTATCAGGCAGATGGCTCGTTGGTCACTTGGGAGGGAGTCAACGGCAACGTTTGACATTACTAACTCCCTTAAGCAGGTGTCTGCAGGTGACTCGATTTTTAGAGCCACTGTGGTAGCTTTGCTGATTCCACGGGGGACGGCACCTCCATGGGCGATCCACCCTAGTGCGGTCCGTGATACTATTCGTAAAGAATCTTGGTTTTCACGCACTTCCCGAGAGACAATTAGATGGGCGTTGTCTTGTTCTATTAATAGTGTCGGGGTAGGTGTCGTTGTACGGCTGTGATGCGTGGCGTTATGGCACGCTTGTCGGGTTTGTATGCAGCGACTATCTGGTTGCAAGGTTGTTTATCCCAAACGGCAACGTTTGACATTACTAACTCCCTTAAGCAGGTGTCTGCAGGTGACTCGATTTTTAGAGCCACTGTGGTAGCTTTGTTGATTCCACGGGGGACGGCACCTCCATGGGCGATCCACCCTAGTGCGGTCCGTGATACTATTCGTAAAGAATCTTGGTTTTCACGCACTTCCCGAGAGACAATTAGATGGGCGTTGTCTTGTTCTATTAATAGTGTCGGGGTAGGTGTCGTCGTACGGCTGTGATGCGTGGCGTTATGGCACGCTTGTCGGGTTTGTATGCAGCGACTATCTGGTTGCAAGGTTGTTTATCCCTTGTGAATTGCCTGGGTCTGCTGCGCACTGGAAATTGATTTTCCTTGCATTGGGGAATGAACCGCTTCTAGGTACGCCAGGTGTGCATTTGAGGCACACACGGACGCTGTGCGTGGCTCAGTAAAGTTGGAAGTGCGGCTAGCCCATGTGGCGGGCTGCGTTCCGGGTTTCATGTGGACTGGACTGAGTTGCTGAATATCCGGCACCAGCATCCAAGGCTGGGACGGTCGCAGCAAACTCGTGAACCGGTTGGCTAGCCGTTAAGTGGTCGTGAGCTGCTGAATATCAGGCACCAGCATCCAAGGCTAGGACTGTCGCAGCAAACTCGCAAACCGGTTGGCTGGCCGTTAAGTGGTCGTGAGCTGCTGAATATCAGGCACCAGCATCCAAGGCTAGGACTGTCGCAGCAAAATCGCAAACCGGTTGGCTGGCCGTTATGTGGTCGTGAGCTGCTGAATATCAGGCACCAGCATCCAAGGCTAGGACTGTCGCAGCAAACTCGCGAACCGGTTGGCTGGCCGTTATGTGGTCGTGAGCTGCTGAATATCAGGCACCAGCATCCAGGGCTGGGACGGTCGCAGCAAACTCGAGAACCAGTTGGCTGGCCATTATGTGGTTGTGAGCGGCTGAATATCCGGCACCAGCATCCAGGGCTGGGACGGTCGCAGCAAACTCGCGAACCAGTTGGCTATGTGTGCATTCGAGGTGTGCACTGGGCGTCTTGGATGAGTTTGTTGTCTTGCAGCCGCTGCCAAGCGATGGTATCTCTAATAATGCGTGACGTGTGGATCCGGCTCAAAGGACCAATTTGTACGAGACCTCTAGGCCTGCACAAAACTGTAGATAATAAGCGCTGGCACACAGAGACGCCTGACAATCGAAATGTCTTGATAGAGATGTGTTCTCGCCTTGACAGCTGTTGAAGTTCCGTAGTATGGTCACAAGCTTCTATGCTGGACGGGCATCTTCTGACGGGCATTGGGGTGGAGTGGTATTGCATCTTCCACCGTACATTGTGAGATGGAATACTCTTGCATCGGAGCATGTAGGCTGCGGTGGACGCTGGTTGCTAGTAATCGAGACGGGCTGCGCCCCAGAAGGTGTATGTTCTCGTGGATTGCTGCATATCTGGCATCAGCATCCAGGAGGTGGTCGCAGTAACTCACATGTTGATTGGTTTCAGGATAATCGGTCTGCTTTTATTAAGCGTGGTGGGAGTCCATATCATGTATCTTGCTCAGGCGTTATCATCAGGGCAGAGAGATGCAAGGCCCGATGCAAGGGAGCCCTAGGCTAGCAGCCCGGAGCAAGATGGCTAGGTGTAGCGCAGCGTCTTCAAGGGCTTGGTAAGAATCAGCAAGTTCAAGGGAGCCCGAGGGTGGCCATGGGGCTCAGGCGTCAGCGTCTGCAAGAGCCTGGTTAGAATCAGCAAGTTCAAAGGAGCCCGAGGGTGTCCATGGGGCTCAGGCATCAGCGTCTTCAAGGGCTTGGTAAGAATCAGCAAGTTCAAGGGAGCCCGAGGGTGGCCATGGGGCTCAGGCGTCAGCGTCTGCAAGAGCCTGGTTAGAATCAGCAAGTTCAAAGGAGCCCGAGGGTGTCCATGGGGCTCAGGCATCAGCGTCTTCAAGGGCTTGGTAAGAATCAGCAAGTTCAAAGGAGCCCGAGGGTGGCCATGGGGCTCAGACGTCAGCGTCTTCAATGGCCTGGTAAGAATCAGCAAGTTCAAAGGAGCCCGAGGGTGGCCATGGGGCTCAGGCGTCAGCGTCTTCAAGGGCTTGGTAAGAATCAGCAAGTTCAAAGGAGCCCGAGGGTGGCCATGGGGCTCAGGCGTCAGCGTTTTATAGGTATTGTTCAGACACATCGGCAGGCGATATCGCTCCGACGAACTCTTGAGGTCAAAGAGACTGCAGTCTTGAAGTTCCAACTTGTAACGGCGATACTGACGTCTTGAATCGAGTAAGTTCTGTAGAGGTACTGCCACAATAACTGATGACTGGTGACTGAATGAAGCTCCTCCTTTTGTACTGGCTTTTATAGTAAAGGTCCTGTGTCGGGTGATTCATGTTTTAATAAATGTTATGAAATCAGTATTTTGTACCGCCGCGTAATAATGGTGCAACAAACAGTTGGCGGTGAGTCATCTAATTGCATCACACGTTCGATACAACAACAATACCAGAGAGCCGCACATATGTATAGGAAATGGAAAAGAGCCGCATGCGGCTCACGAGCCGTTTATTCCGACACCTGGTCTAGGTTTTGGCGGCGGATGAACCCCAGATATCCACCCCTCATACCTTCTTCTTTCCCAGAACTTTCTCTATTTCCTTTCCTTAAAAAGACCCTCCACAGTAACCCCAAATATGACATAGGCCCCAAGGGAAATTATTTTATTCAGAGCCTGCTTTGTGGAGCTAATGAAAAAAACTACCGTTCAATGTTTTCACGCCCAGTGTTAAATAAACCTTTTAAAAATTAAATAATTCCAACTGCCTTTAAAAGAGAAAACCTCACTAAATTTACAAAAATCACACCGTCAAAAAATCATGTCGAAAGTTTATCCTAAAATAATTTTATGAACACTTTTATATCTTTTCAGTAAATTTTCATCCTTAAACGCTGGTTACCTCAAAGGAAAAGAGAGGATAATAATTGGAAATTCCTCTATTTTCCGAACCAAGAGGTACCTATTGAAAGGGAGACTGTTTACGCTTCTGAGTGGTGCCTTTCAATATTGTTTATTGAAAACGTCCTCTGATTATTAATAAGGTTTGTAGGTATGTTGGAACTCTCAGATACTTAAGGAAGGAGGCATTGAGTTACGGTAAACAAGAAGTGGTGTAGGCGATTTATCCTTACGCAAAAGTGAATTATTATGTTGATTTTAAAACAATTAGTTACGTTGGAATACGTGTTGTCTTTAAACAAATTTATTGAAATAACTTATTAAAAACTTTTGAAGGTTTTTCCCATTAATGTAATATGTCATTGAAGAAGAAAATTACACCAATAAATCTAATCTAAACATGAAACAGAACAAGGCTATTCTTTCCATCGAGAAAAATAAAAAAAGGTAACGGTCGCAACTCGCAACTGAAACACGAACCCAGGATCTCTTGTCTTACCGGGACACAGCGCCTTTCCAACTCGGCCGTTTCAAAGAAGAATAGTATCAAAAATTGAGTCTCTACAGAGAAAAGCATATAATTATTTCTTAATTGAAGTGAATGAGTTAAAATAAAAAGGATTAGCCAATAAGAACTAAAAATAAAATCAAAGTTTTTTCAATAATCTTACCCTTTTAAACAGTATATGTATATGATTTGAAATAAATGTTATAGGCTGTTAAAAGTAATGAGACTGACAAAGGAGTGGATTTTTTGTCTTTTATTTTATATAAACCATGTATAGACGTTGGACGCGCATTGAGCTTGTCTCCAAACTGTACGTTTTCGTATTGCATAAACTCGGTCTGCTTATAGAAACAATAAAGTACAAAAACTAGATGGATTATTAAATCTCTCAGACAGAAGACTTATTTCTGACTTGACTTTTATTAAGATTATTAAATCTCTCAGACAGAAGACTTATTTCTGACTTGACTTTTATTTTTTTTTATTGTTAATGGTAGGTAACATAGACAGCACTTAATTACTTAGCCTTATTACCTTCCGGAAACCAATAAGAACTACTAGATATAAAATTATTTGTAAATGCAACAACAATGCCGGGACCGAATCATTTAGATACTCGCTTATACCTAATACTTTCTCAGAAGTAGTAGATGTGGTCAACTCTATAGAATATAGCTATAAGCACACTATAATAACATACTCCAATGTCAGCATAATACTGTTCTTTTGCTCAGACATATTCATATGTCTATGGTTCTTCATAATTTAAATACCACGTTTTACTCCGTGATTACAGTTCCACATTATTTTTAATGAAAAACTCAAACAAGCGTACCATAATAAAAATAAATAATTTAAGAGTTTTCCATATTCCCTGGTTCTTCACAGTTCTCGTAACTGTTGGATACCTAATTTTCGTTATCAATTTACATGTTGAGTTATTTACGCTTTTATTTATAAAATTTTATGTACTTGATGTTCGTCAAAACTATATAAAAAAGGTTATTATCCACGTACATAAAAATGTAGAAAGTCTTAAATAAATTGACCATAATTATATAACAAGAAGTCACACCAGAAAGGATTTCGTGGTACCAGGGAGCAATACGGCAAAGTTTCAAAAGACATATACATACATATCTGGGACCGAAATTGTATAATAAAATCCCCCCAGAATTAAAGATTAAAACATGTAAAATGGCATGCATCGGTACAATAATAACTAAATGGTTGATTGACTTAGCTAGGATTGAGTCTGAAAAATTATTAAATAATGTCACTTAAAACTTAAAATTATACATGGTTAACTATTAATGGCACAATCAGTAAAAACTTAGTATAGTATTTTTAAACTTAGTATATGTATATTTAATCTACAAAAACAAAAACAAAAAACAATATTTTGTTTTTTTTTACTTTTTACAGAATAAATTTTTGGCATTTTTCACTAGCATTTGGTTTCTTAGAACAGGCAATCTGCCTAGCTAGGAATTAATAACGTAAAAGACATAATAACACTTGTACACATTTTAAAATCTACAGTTATTTGAAATATTCTTATTATGTAATTTTGCTGTGTAAATGTAACTAATGTAATAAAATAAATAATAAAAAAATAAAAATATACGTTGAGTAGATCTGTAGGCCAATTTTCATCCTTTACCATCGTGGGGTTTTCCGGGCATTATATAAGCCTACCCAAGCGTGCCGAATAAACAGGTTTTACAAAGTTTTAAGAGTCGGGTCTCAAAGAAGTTTAATTCGTGTTATATTAATAGGCTTCAAAGTACCGTTAGATCGCTAATGATTGGAAGACTTTATTTAATTTCATTACTTAAGATGGTTTTAGATTGAAATTAAACTTGAATTGAAGAAAATCTTACTCTGAATAATAAATTATTAAACTTAACCACATCAATATTATTTATAACGTTACCTTAGCAATAATATAAAAAACTTTTTAGGTTAGTAAAAATAGGGTATTTGCCGAATCTTTAAAAAAATTAAACAAGCCTGATCAAAAAACCATTTACAGACCCCACCGTATCAAGACAAATCTCTGAAAAAAGTTGTACAAAAAATAAAGTAGTATTTTTATTTTATTAAACGACTTCGAAAAGGAGGAGGTTATCAATTCGACGGTACTTTTTTAATTTTTTTTTTATGTTTGTTACCTCAGAACTTTCCCCTCACGGCCTAGTAATCGTTGGGGATGCTGTGTGGTAGGTCTTTTTAGGAAAGGAAGGATAGTTTTTTTAGAAAGAAAGGGTGGGTAGGAATCTGAGGGTCAGTATGTCCAGGAGTAACATATGAATCTATCCCCCCCGCTGCGAAAAGGCGATGTTTCGAGAAAATCCCACTGGAGAGATCAAAAGGGTCGCTCTCAAACTGTTTCTCCCAATCCGTCCTACCACGTAGGTGATGGGCAAACGTAATCCGCCGCCAAGATCCAGACAAATCTCAGCCTATGAACCTAGGCACCCCTGTTAAATCACAAAATGGCACGAATGTGAATTGTTAATGTCGAGGATGCAAGAGAAAGACATGGAACGATAAAGTGAATAAAACTCTTGAGTAAGAATAGAGGAAAATCAGTGTCTGGCGATGTATTAATGTAAATGAAGCAACGAGTGTATGCCAAGAACAAATTATTTGACGGTTCATCTCTGCCTACCCCTGTTGTAAACACTTTATTAACAAACTGTCTAGCGACAAAATATCGAAAAGGTAAAGAGAAAAGTATTTTAATAATCGTTAGAGTTTAATCATTACGAAGTTTTTTTAAAATCATTATTCATGAGTTCAAAAAGTTTCCAGTGTAATCAATCACTCATGAGGTTGCAAATTAATGGAGAAAATAATTAGTGGCACCTGCCTGAGAACTTCGGAGCAGGTACTACATTCGGTATATGTATAAATATATATACAACGCATTTTATTAATTAGAGATTGACGGTCTCCGTGTTCGGTCAATCCGGAAGTCACGGGTTCGAATTGCATGCGCATTATTTTACTAATTTGGGTTATTAATTAATATATTTAAAACTAGCTTTTACCCACCGCTTCGCTCGCATAATGGGAAATTACTGGCATAATTGTTATTATTCTTGCTATTTTGTCTAATAGAAAATAATTATCGTTTAATAGAAAATTTCAAAATTTGAGAATGACATTTCGCAAATAAAAATTCTATTTTAGAAAATATTAAAATTATGGATATAGAAATTTATGTTAAGTACCTACTCCCTTTATTAGTATTTTATTCATATTTGAATCCAGAGAAACCTAAAAAAATAAGAAAATGACAGTCCACTTCAAACGCTATGCTTTATAGAAACATTATGCTTTTTGTTCGGAGAATAAACATTTTTAGAGATATGTAGATATTAACTACGACGCCAAAAAAGTCCTCTTTTTAATCACAACAAAGCACTATTTTTAAGCCTAAAATTAAAAAAAAAAACATTGTTTCCAAGGTAACAATTTGTTTGACTTTGCAATAACTCGATTTTGTTAGGGACAGAAAACGTATGATACATAATTTCATAACACCACAGCTCATTCATAACGCCAGAGCTTACCAATATATAAAGCCGTTGTTACTCGCAAATAATGTAGCTTTCGATTAGTGAAAGAATTTTAAAATTCCATTCGATATTTATTGCGTGAAAGAGTAAGGACCATCCAACCAACCATCCAACCAACCAATTAACCATCCATACAAACTTTCGCATTTATAGATAATATTAGTAAGATAATATGTTGTAGAATCTTTTCGGCACGTTCCAGAGTAGAAGAACACTCTCAATATCGCCCTGGTGTAAGACCACCATTCAGAATTGCAAAGTTGCTTGAAATGGATTTAGCCATGTTTGGTGACCAGATCTGAATAATCTAAGGTAATTCCTTTCCTTCCTCTTTCCCATCTCCTTCCCCTCCCTACTACCTCAGTATTACAACATACCTCAAACGGGGAATCCATAGTCTAACTGGCTCCATACGGGGACAGAGTAACCGCGAGAGGCAATGACGTCATATGTAATATATATCCGCACGATACTATTATTCACAACTGCCAGTTACAATAATAATCAAATTACCGTCAATGTTTTCATATCCGGAGAGATACTCAAATCTACAAATTCGTAGTACTTATACCTGCCAGGGGCACATACTCATGCGATCTGCTAACGTAAGTGGCGCCATCCTTTTACATTATTGGCTACTTGCTTGAATTCAAAACCGAATTACAAAAGATGGTTTTGCGTACGGCGCGGCATCAGAATTGCATTCTCAGCCGGATTCGTACATTTCAACCGTACCTACAGACGTTAGCGTAATAATAACGTCCGATGAAATCAGAAATTTTTTCTCCGCACGATGTAGAATTTTAACTTAATCCACCGTTAAAAATATATGTATTTCCCATCAATCCTTCCTCCCTTAGAAATCTCATCCCCGTTCACCGAAAAGGTTTTACCAAGAAGTTTTTGTAAGGAAGCAGAAGGCGCTAAATAGGAGGTGTGCCGCATAGAAAATAAACTTATACAAAACGAAAATGTGATTCACTCTTTAAGGCGCCCCTTTATTTACTGCGGACTTTTGTACTTTGCGTCCCAGATGAATCATTCATAAAGCTCAAAGGCTTTTAGTGTGAATAAAGATAGCCTTTTTTTATATATTTTTTAGTATAATACAATTACTGCTGTAACGCTTTTTAAATTCTTATTTCTTTCGTGCAAAAAAATATGTTAATCGGAGAAAATGTTTTTTTTTATCTTTCGGTTTTTAATTTGTCGTGTGTTGTGATATTGTGACATTGTATGAAATAAATGCTAGGTAAGACATTTTTTATGGTTAAAAATCGATGTCAAACGCCGTGTGAAAAACGAGGAAAATTAGGGTGCTTAAAAAAGGATGATTTAAAAACACAAATCAAAAGTTTTAGGCATCCACAACGTAGTAGCAATCGTCAAGTAGTTTATTGAAGTACTTACTTCTGGTCTGTCAGAAACAGATTGGGCCATAGATTGAGGGTTTAATCAACACAATTCTTCAATAAGTCAGCTGATTCACTTATTGGATAATGGTAGGTCATCCCAAGTGGTTCGCTACGATTGGTGACTTTGGGGATGAGGTTCGTCCGGGTCTTGGCTCTGGATTCGTCTACCCACCAGCTGGCAGAATTGTTGAGGGAGTCCCTTCGACTTCTCCAGCCGTACTCTCTCGGAACATCACCTTGCATCGCAGTGGGAGGGATGGATTCATACAACCGTCATTCCTGGACACACTGACCCCCAGATTCCTTCCCACCCCTAATACCATTTTCCTGCAAATGCGTGGCCGGCCGGATCGAGAGAGACTGGTTGAGGAGGTGTTTTGACCTTTCCAGCCAGAATCCCTCGTCAAGCAAGATTTCAATTCTGAATGGTGGCCTTACACCAGGGCGATACTGAAAGTATCTTCCATTCTGGAAAATACTGCAAAATATACTATATATTACATGCTCAAAAACAACGTCAGCACTTCCCTTCCATTGACCACCTTCACGACACCCGACATTCAAGGAACAATCCAATAGTCCCAATAAAAACCACGACGTCCCTTGGGCAACGGCAATTTTCGTACTTAGGATCTAAAGTATTTAATATCATTCCTAATGCTTGGAAATCAAAAAGTACAACTGTTTTGCGCAAATTGATCAACGACTGGCTTATTGATTTAGGGAGGGTCAAAAGTGAAGACATGTTGACCAATAGATAGTCGAGGATTAAAAAAAATTAGAAAAAAAAAAAACACATTCATACATAATTTGTTAGAGTCCATACAATACAAAAATACATACTTATCACTCCAGAACATAACTGTCTAGTCTTTATTAATTTATGCGATCGATTATTTTCTAATCCCCCATCTAGATTATAAACTTATATCACTACGCTTCCCATTTTTCATTTTCCAAAACATTCACATTTAACATAAGCATTCTTCATTTTTTCTCTTCACTTAGGTATTCTCTTTCTCATAAGTACAAAATTGTGTATTTATCTAAAGCTTATATGAGGAATTCAATTGTAATACTTTTTCCTTCTTTAAATATTATGTTATATATTTAAACAATGTAAGATAAAATTTATGATATGAACTAAATTTGTCAATTTGACTGGCCTAAAACAGGATCCATTCCTAGTTGGCTAGTCAAAGTTTCCACACATGTTTAATTGTATAATTTTTATCTGAAATAAATTTATTATTATTAATTAATTAATTGTGAAATAACAAAAATTAATTAAATAAAATGTATTTGCGCACGTCGGGATTGGAATTCGCGACTTTTGGATTGCTAGTCAAGAACTTCGACTTCGTCAACCCTCGACGACAAAACAAACACCGAGACCGCATTCGATAACCCAAGCGACTAATCAAATTTAATTAATACTGTGATAAGTACGCAAATACTAATAAAATAATAACTTATTTTTAACGTGTGTGTAATACGACTATATTTCCTCAAGGATTTATCATACGTTTTAACCCTAGAAAGATAATCTACGTAAAATTTACGTACGCATCTTAGAATTATTGCTCTCACGTTCTAATTAGTGCGAATCCGTCGCTGTATTTCTCAGAAATCTCACTCGCTGCTTGAACTTCTGTGGGCGCGTGCGTCACTGAGGTAGGTGTCACCAGTTTTGAGATTGTAAAGACTGCATCAGTCAAAAAGCTTAATATTGATACGATCCAAAGCTGTATCTGATTGATTTTTATGTTACTATAATATAAGTTATTATTAATTATAATACATATATATTAATTATTTAGTATATTTGTCACAATGGCTGATTATTAATAAGAAATAAGTGATTTGAGATGTAAGAAAAATTTTTCAAAAGTTTTGTTGATTATTGAAGAAGTTTCATGTTTCGATTTTTTTTCATATAACAAATAAATGTATGTTCACCAATCGTTGTATTTATTACGTCATTGTTTGTAAAAATATAATATCGATTAATATATAAATATATGCAAATCAATTTGGACACACTGCACTGAAATGTTTGAGTAAAGATAAAAGCGCGACCTGCTTACAGTATGCTAAGGATCATGAATGGAAGGAATGCCCAAACAAAAATTTGGAAGAAAAATGTAGCAACTGTATATATCAAAACATTATTTTCAAGATGACCCTTAACACTAATCATAAAGCAAACGACACAAACTGCACTTACTTTAAAAAGATGATGTATATCGCGCAAAGTCGGATCGATTATGATTAGGTATGTTTTTTGTATGTATTATTATTCTAAAAAAACAAAATTCAACTCTATTTAAATACTTAACCTCATTTTCTGTTAAGCTCAATAATATATGTCTTCTACTTCCGAAATATGAGTATCTCATATCCAAATTATTTTTTTTCTTCTCTAACTATATTATATTCTGAATTATTGTCCGGTAACCACAGTGTTAACACGCTAGTATTGACATGTATGTTGATGTTAATCTATCCTTTGTTTACTTGTACATGTAGAAAAAATATTTATTGTTGTCAATTATTAAACCAACTATGTTCTGATCAAAACCAAAATCAAACTATGAATATATTGTTAAAGCTTACTGCTATAAAAACATTGATATTTTTAATTTGCCTTTATAAATCTTCACTTATGTGTACATACTATTCCCGCATATTTAAATATTATTCAGTATGAATGGTTTGAACGGAGATTTTGACATATCAGAAATTGATTATGAACGTACTCACAATTTTGAAAATTGGTCAAATAAACATGTATTAGGAATTAATAATATAACTGCCATCAATACATTTTGATACTTTCCTCCTAACTATTTCCAGTTCCTTGCGAAATATTGACATAATAACGCTATGTGAAACGTTGATAAATGAAAACAATGTAAACCTATACAAAATATCGGGTTTCAACTCTTATTTTTTTTGTCGTACAAAAAGATCGGGTGGCGGAATTATTGTATACGTGAAGGATCATCTTACATTCGAAAAAATAAATAAAGTAACAACTAATTTTGAATGCGTTTACGGCACTATTTCTATTTACAAACATAAACGTATACATCTATTGGCAATGTATAGACCTCCAAACACAAATAAAAAATTATTTCTCCATGAACTGGAAACTATATTGGGCAATATTGACATTAAAAAATCCATTTTAATACTTGGCGATATGAACATAAGCATATTAAGTGAACTCGAACCGATTGTAATCCAATACGAAAACCTAATGGTCAACTTCGGATTGGTCAAAACTATTAACGATGCGACTCGAGAAGCAGTATTGTCAAACTATATAACGGCTACTTGTCTAGACCATATCTATAAAAGAGAGAAGGAGACCATAGAAATCAGTTCGTGCGTATGTGAAACAATAATAGCTGACCACTACGTAATTGCAACGACGATTTATTTCTCTACCTACGACAAACACACTTCAGACAAATCGTACACTGAGTACTATACTGCACTCTCTGAAAAAAAAGTTAATCTATTTATCTCAATCACCGATTGGAATGAAATGCTAAAATTATCTGAACCAAATGTATTGTACGAAGAAATGAAATCGAAATTTAAAAATATTTGTGAACTAAGTAACATCATTAATAAAAAATATCGCAATTATCAAAAAACTTTGATGATGAGGGGGTAAATAAGTTATTACATGAATGTGATGTCCGAGCGTCAGAATACACGCCGGAATATTTAAATCACACAATGTATCTACCACGAGCAAATACAAAGCAAATCGAATTAATTATCGGAGGTATGAAAAATTCCAAGACACCAGGCATAGATTTAATTCGTATGTATGATTTGAAAAAACATGTTAAATTACTTAGTCCTATAATCGCCCACTTAATTAACAGAATAATTGGTACAGGCCATATTCCCGATGAACTAAAATACAGCATTGTAAGGCCTATCTTTAAAAATGGAAATCACTCTTTAATAAATAATTACAGGCCGATTTCCATACTACCTGCATTAGAAATTTTTTTAGAAAAATATACATCAATAAATTCACAACTTAACTGTAAACAACATGTATTGGTTCTATTTATTGATTTCTCAAAAGCTTTCGACACACTTAGCCATATACAAATAATTAAAGTACTTGAATTTATAGGTATCCGGGGTAAACTCACCTTATTCTTTAAAAACAATTTGTCAAATAGAAAAATGAGTGTGAAGATTTTAAATATAATTAGTAAATCAAGATACATCAAATCGGGAGTACCGCAAGGGTCAATTCTAGGTCCAAAATTATATAGTATATATGTAATTGCTATGTGTAAGATTTTCAAAAAAGCTCGTCGATTCATTTTTGCTGATGATACTGCTCTTGTTGTATCAAATGAAAATCTTAAAATAGCTATAGAAGAATTACAAAGAGACTTTAACGAGCTTCTCAAATGGGCTCATGATGTAGGATTAATTATTAATGTTAAAAAAACCAAATGCATGTACATAAAATCACCAAGTTTGAAAATGTGGAATGTTCCTAAAATAACCGCTCATAGCTTTGACTGTATACACAGAGGAATTGTTAATGTTTGTGACTGTGCAAAAATAGATTTTACAAATGAATATACTTATCTGGGAATCATTGTTGATAACAATTTTAAGTGGGATAAACAAGTGGCAAAAATTTTTAACCAGCTCCGATCCTTAGCTAGTAACTTTTACAAATTAAAATTTATTTTGCCTCATTGTACTCTTGAACTCATATATTTTTCTATGGTCGAATCCATCCTTAGATATGGTATTCGAACTTGGGGACATGCAAGCACTACTTACATTAAATATATTCAAAATTTACAAACTGCCATAATAAAAAAAAATGTCACAACAAATATTTACAAACAGAGACATAACTTAAAACTACTATATGGCTCAGAGAGCCTACTTACAATAAAAGGTCTCCACTGGTTCACTACTATTATGGATAATATGGGGGAAAGCCCTTACAAACACCTACTTGTACACAAACATACCACAAGATTAAGAGAAGGAAAGGGCCTAAAAACTCCTCGAATATTAAATAAATATGGAAGCCGTACTCTTGAATATCTAATACCAGTGATTTTCAATAAAATCACGGACGTACAAAATATATGGACATGCCCTTACGTGTTAAAAAACGTGTTATTTCCCCCTCCCATTGGAACCATTTTTCGGAACCGGCTGGGCGTGTCCGGACCAATGTCGTGCTCTCGTCGTACATTTTACGCGCGGACGCTGTATGTCTATGAAACACATACTTAGACAATGAAGAAGACTTGGCGAATCACAAGTCTCTTTCCTCTCTTCGCCCCGCCATAGTTGGTTTTTACCCCTCATCTGTAAGTTCTCGTCTAGTTATTTGTATGTCTATGAATAAAATCAATAAAAACATAAAATTTGAAAAAAATGAGAGACTATGTCCTAAAATGATAAAACTATGGTTAATGAACGAAAACTCCATGTATCTTTGAATATCTTAATATAGCTGCCTACATGTCGTGTTATTAGGCAGGTATATTGAAATATCTTATATATTTATAGATGTAAGTTAAATTATCTAATATTACTATGTGATATTTTTTAATGTTTCCTTAAAACTATAAATGTATTTACAAATATTTTCTTAGATATTATATTAAGAATGTTTAAATTGTTGAGCTAAAAGACCCTCAATACTCAATTTTTTGTAGAAAATGTATTTTATTATTAAATAAATAAATAAAAAATAAAAAAATTAACAAAATGAAATATTACAGCTAGTTAAAACACATGCGTCAATTTACCGTACAACATAATATGATTATATTTCTAGGGTTAAAGCACATGTTTTCGTTCAGGCTACCGACATCCAACGCTTGATTAGCACGGCCGGCGTATGCGCTCAAAGTAGAAAATACTCCTATGTGAAATTTTTCGTTTGAGAAAGTTGATATGAATAGAGATTTCCTTTACGGATACGAGCTCGTTGCACACTCATTAAAAATGTTATTAAAAATTACACCACCTTAAAACTTTTTTCCGTTTTACGTAGGTACGACGCGTTTCTCTTGAGCACTCTCACACTTTGATAATATTTTATTGTAGGTACATTTCCTCAAAGACAAAATACATTTTTATACACGATAATCGGTTTATTCATTTTAATATACTTACCGGCATAAATGTCACTTTGATGTTAGTCAATATTCGATAGGGGAGGCCCCAGATTAAGACTTATATTAAATAACATGTATAAAAAATCAGAGTGTGCAATTCATACGCGGTAGAAGTGAAACCATCGGAAAACGAATGTAAACAAGAGTGGGGAGGCTATGAAGCACCGCACAAAGAGGAGACCGATAGGCTACGAAACTCCGCACAAAGGCGTTTTCAATTTAAGAGGCGGGTATGAGTACCGTCGCCTCGGGAACCACTTATTGGAAATCCAACACCTATGCCATAGGTCACCCCAAGTAGTTCGCTACTTTTGGTGACTTAGCAGAAGTTCCCAAGTTCATGGGGTTAGGTTTGTCCGGGTCGTGGCGGCAGATGAGTTTGCCCGCCAGCTGCATGGTGTGATAAACCCCTTTTTCTACTGTCGTCTTTTCTTTCAAATTTTACTATTTTTGTATTCTTTCATCCTTTCAAGTTTTCTTAAACTTTTCTTTTGGCTCTGATCGATATTTAATTTTCTCAAAGGCTTTATATGTATGACACACAAGCCTTCATGAAAATGTGACCCATATTTTCTTTGATTACTACAGGAAGCTATTTAAAGATCCCTTGTACTACATATCTTTATAGATATAAGTACTTAACTAATTAATACGTTATCTACGACCTTGAACGTAAATTTTCGTATTTATGTTGTAAATAAATTCCACCAAACGTTGTGTTATTTTTTGATTTATGGTGTGGGAACTTAATTACTTTTGTTTTGTGGTACCCTTTGATTCTGAAAGGAGCGTTGAGCATCGAATTTGACTGGTCTATTTCTTGCAATTCTAAATTTCATTTTATTTTCTTTAGGAACTAAACTTTCCCTAAACACTATTTCGATTTCCTACCTCTAATGAATTCGTAATGTACCTATAATTAATGACATTTACCGGTTCAATTGTTTGTGTAATTAAGAATGACTCAAATGGTTAATTGTTTGTGAAGTCTTTTGTTACTCAAGATTTATTTACTGCTTGGCTCTCCCCTATTTTGGTCCTGATGCTATAAATTACATATGACATTGTTTTAGTAGATTATTGTTATTAATTGATTGTCTTTTAGAACGAACTCAGAAATGCTCTTTTGCTTGCATAATTTGGCTCCAATCCTCCTGCAGATAAACAGGATGGTCAAGGATCAACTAGAACTTCGCACAGTCAGCCGACGCGATTTGCCAGAGGGTCTCAGTACCTTGTTCTGTCAATCTTCCATGTCGTCGTGCACGTCACTCAGGTCTTTCTCTAAGCCCCGAAATCTCCAAATTCCAACTCCTCCGAAGTCTTCTATTTACTTAGAGCGAACCGGTTTCGTTCTATACACAATCATATACTCACGGTTTTTGTGAAAACTCGGGGCATGATTCCTCGTTCTCACGCACAAGATACGATGTGAAAGTGACTCTGTCGAGACTAAAGCGCTAGCTGTAAGCGAGTCCACATCATCCAATGCACAGTACATTGAAAGATATATATGTATACATACGTTTGGGAAGGATTATAACTCGCAATGTGAAGCTAGCTAGCCTCGCATTCCAAGCTCGGATTTCGTGAAAAGGAATTCTGCACAAAACCTTAGCCGATGACCGAACATATACATATTAAAAGTAGGAAATATCAATATATAAGAATAAACTTATATAAAAGAATATACCATAAAGTAAAACCGGGGCAACTTGCATCCTTTTACTTTATTCCAACAATATGGCTAATACACGAGGAGGTAAAGTAAATAATACATCAGAAAATGAAGATAAAAATATGGAAAAAATGATTCAATATATCGACAAAAAAATTGATAATATGAAAAGAGATATAATTGCTTATATTGAAAAACAGTCGGAGGAAACCAAAAAAAGCATTGAATTCATTAGTAACCAGTACGACGATATCATAAAAAAAAATCGACCTGGCAAATTAATATAACCGAAAAATAACAACTGAATTTGAGATTATTAAAAAACAGCACACAGAACAGAACATAACAATAAAAAAAATGGAAATCCGAGTCTCGGAACTGGAGTACAAATCTAGATCTAATATCTTAGAGATAGCGGGTATCCCCCAGAAAAGTGGAGAGCAACCCATCGAAATAGTAAGGAGAGTTGCTGCTGCAGCCGGTGTAAAAGTGCAGCACTCTGACGTCGGTGAAGTAACCAGAATTACAGACCGGCGCAACCAGGCACCCCCAAATTGCTTGTGAAGTTTTTAGACACAAGAATAAGAGATGTACTTTTAGAAAAAAGAAAAGACATTAATTATAATTCAATTCAAGATCTGGCTACAGACTCGATATTTATTGGAGAGGACATAAGCCCGTACCATAAAGAAATTTTATGGAAGGCGAAACAAATAGCCAAAGAAAAAAATATCAGTACGTATGGATAAAAAAAGGACAGATAATGCTACGCAGGGCCCAGAATGAAAAAAATTGTATACATAAAACACCTAGATGACCTGAACAAAATTATCTAATCAAATTTGTCTATATATACTACATACCAAAAATAATAATTTAACATAATATCACTTAAACATAATTTTAACATCTTACATAAAAACATAAGGAGCATTAATAAAAACTTCAATGAACTACAAGTACTAATAAAAAGCTTAAAATTAAAATGGGACATAATTATACTTACCGAATGCTGGATAACCGATAAATACTCTGCTTTACAAATTGACAATTACATCCCTCACTCAACGTTAATGAATAAGGGAAAAAGTGATGGTGTAGTTGTATACATTAATGAAGATATAGAAGTTAATGTTAAAGAGATCAGTATAAATAATGCAAACTGCCTAAAATTATCAATTGGGAATGATACAGGCATACTAGCAATTTATCGATCGCCCTCAACCAAAAACATAGAACCTTTCCTTAATTCTCTATCTCATGAACTAAATCTACTCAAAAACATTAATAACGTGTTTGTTATTGGTGATATCAATATTGATATTCTTCAAAATGGACATCCAAAAAAATTTGACTATATGCAGACGCTTGCTTACCATGGATTCAAGAGCCTCATAAATGAACCAACTCGAATATCAAATGAATGCAAAACTTGCATTGATCATATTTTCAGTAAGACTAATAAACAAACTCAAGCCATCATATATACATCCACCATTACAGACCATTACTCAACAATTCTTTTCATTAACAAAAACAAAACAGGAAAAATTCAAAATCATAAAATTGTACTGCAAATATCAGAAACCAATTGGAAGGAAGTAAAACAAAAATTAAAAAATACTGAGTGGACAAACCTTTATGAAATAGATGATACAAATTCTGCTTGGAGCTATTTTAACGAAATTATACAACATACAATACTATCGAATACCACATTAATAGAAAAAAAGATATCCCATAAAAATAAGCACATAAAACCTTGGATTACACAAAACATCATCAACTGTATAAGGAAAAGAGATGAAATACATTTAAAAGTTAAAAAAGACCCTTACGATATATTTAAATTAAGATTCTATAAAAGATACAGAAATATATGTAAAAATTTTATTCGCAACGCCAAAGAAAACTACTATAAAAGGAAAATAGAAGAATGTAACAATGACTCCAGAAAAATATGGAAGATTATCAAAGAAATCACTAACTCTGAACCCTCCTACAACAAGAAAATGATTGGAGAATTAAACATTGACATGATTCCTACTTCTTTTGCAGAGTATCCTGACAAAATTCTGGAATATATTAATAAATTTTTCACTAACATAGGCTCGCAATTGGCAAATAAAATCACAAAACCAATTACTAATGAAAAGGAAATAGAAAATAATGAAGACTTAATCCAAGATAACACACTAAATCTAAACCAAATAACTAGCAACGAACTTAGAAAAGTGATTGCTTCACTAGATAACAACACTTCTTCAGGAAATGATCCTATCTCAATCAAAACTATAAAACATCTCCAAAATGAGTTGATCCTCCCCCTGACATACCTTATAAATCTCTCTATATCAAAGGGGATTTTTCCTTCTTGTCTAAAAAATGCTACAGTTTTACCAATTTATAAAAATGGAAGCAAAAATGATATAAATAATTATCGCCCTATAAGTATCCTAAGCACTTTCTCAAAAATCCTAGAAAAAAAATTGAAAAGCCAAATCGTTCACTTTCTGGAATTTAATAAAAAAATTTGCCCGACACAATATGGATTTCGGGAAAGTTTGAGTACCGTGAACGCCATTGAACATTTTACAAGAATAGCCATAAAAAGTTTAGACGATGGAAAAAAATGTCTGGCTGTTTTTATAGACCTAAAAAAAGCCTTTGACACAATAGATCATAAAATTCTTCTCACAAAACTTAAAAAAATTGGCATATCTGGCACTCCACTAAATTTACTGATGACGTACTTGACAGGACGAACACAACAAGTACAAATAGGTCAACAAAAAAGCAATCCTCTTCCAATAAACTACGGCGTCCCTCAAGGAAGTGTCTTGGGACCAATCTTATTTCTCATCTACATAAATGAAATTACCAAACTTCCCATCAATGGAAACATAATTAGTTTTGCCGATGATACTGTTATGTTATTCCACGAAAAGGACTGGATGGACTCTTATAAAGAGGCTGAACATGGACTAACTGTACTTCAAAATTGGCTTCGGATGAACTCTCTTACGCTCAATGTAATTAAAACTAATTATCTAGCCTTTTCAATAAACTCAAGAGGTCAACTGGGTAAAGAATACACTCTCAAATTGTACGAGTGTCAAAACAATAAGTCACAATGCTCTTGCCCTATTATAACAAAGGCAAAAAGTATTAAATATCTAGGAGTGGAAATAGACGAAAACCTTAGATGGGACATACACATAAATGGAATCACTAAAAAGCTCACGAGACTTGTGTATTTCTTCAAAAACCTAAGAAACATACTACCTAGGAAAGACATAAAAAAAGTATTTTATGCCTTATGTCATTCCCGTCTTGAGTACGGAATTCTAGTATGGGGATCTGCTACAGCCAATCATATTAACCACTTAGATATTGCTCAGAAGAGCATTATAAAAACCATACTAAAATTACCCATCAGAACCCCCTCAAAAGATATTTTTAAGTATTTTGACGTTCTTAATTTAAAACAAATATATGCCAAGAATATTCTTATACATCATTTTAAAAACAGAAAATCTCCTAATGAAACTCGGATACATGACACAAGAGCCTCAAAAAAGGATATACGAGATGTTCCAAAATTCAAGACAAGTTTTGGCCAAAGAAACCACATATATCTTGCACTAAACTTTACAACATCCTTCCTCCAAGTCTGAAAAAGATAGAAAAGATAAATAAGTTTAAGGAAAAAATCAAAACATGGGTGAAAGAAATTAATGCAGACATACTAGAGAATGTATTAAAAACATCATAGAAACTAAATAACGGAAAATCAAAGAAATCTACCAGTCCGCCTCAGCACAGGACCACCTAGTGAGGAGGACTAAGAACAAACGGATTACATATTTATATATATCATCATATCTTGTAATTTTCATCAAACCTGTAACTAAATAGTCACTAATAAAAAAGGCTGATGTAAGCGTAATGAGTAAGATCAAGAAAGGAACGCTCCGATGGTTCGGGCATGTAGAGAGAATGAACGAGGAAAGGAGTGTAAGGAGAATATATGACGCAAATGTGAATGGTAGAAGAAGTCGGGGACGTCCGAGAAAGACATGGCACGACCAAGTGAATCAGATACTTGAGTCGGGCCATGTGAAGAGTCGGAATAATAGAAGAGCATGTATGAGACGGTGTATGAATGTGAACGAGGCAAGGAGTGTGTGCCAAGACCGAGTTGTTTGGCGGTCCGTCCTCTCTGCCTACCCCTGCGGGGAAACGGCGTGATGGTTAGTTAGTTAGTTAGTTAGTTAATAAAAAAAAAAAAAAAAATATATATATATATTTATTAGTTTTATTAATGAAGACTAATAACTCCGGTTTTTGTTTGTTTGGTTGACAATTTTATTTCAGAGATTGCCATCTCTATTGATTTCTTGATTTGTTTGGTTGACAATTTTATTTCAGAGATTGCCATACCTATTGATTTCTTGATTTGTTTTGTTGAACTGTTATTCTAGATTTTCCCCTCCCCAGGTTCAACTCTTTGATATAAATTTTTACTATCCCGTGATTTTTCAAAAGTCTCATGTAAATGTTTGATACGTGTGAGGTTTTTATTCCCATAACTTCAAATGTTGTCATGTAAATCTTCATTTCATTTTTATACTACTATCCCGTGATTTTTCAAAAGTCAAATGTAATTATAAACTGTAATTTAATCTTCTTGTTAATTTTTTTCAAATCATATTTTGCTGCTATCCCGTGAATTTTCCAAATGTTTCAAAAAGATGATTTATATATATTTTTTTGTAAAATAAATACTAATCTCATTTTATATAAATTGTATTAATCCTTTTGTAATTTTAATATCGTAGTAATGTTAGCCCGAAGCAATTAAAGAATGTCAATTGTTTATTTTACCTTTAAATTCATTAACAAAACCGTCACTGACTTCGTGACCCACTAACCCAATAACATACTATCGAATAAGTACATGAAATGACACGTGTTTTTGTTTACACTATGCATTCCAAAGCAATTTGCCCTAATTAATTTCCTTTATTTCATTGTATTTTTTCACTTTATATCTGATCGAAGCCCCGTCTGCTAATTTATTATTCAGTATATATTAAAACTTAATCCGCTAGGTGTCACTAGTGTGTTGATTTCGTTATAATTCCAAATATTATTTATTCATTCGTCAGGTGGAAGCTACGATATTTTCGCATCCACTGCGATTCATCACAATGGCAAGCCAGATGGGGAGAGAAATGTTGAGGGTGTCCATTCAACTTCTCCAGCCGTAATCTCTCGGAAAAACGTCTTGCACCGCAGTGGGAGGGATGGATTTATACGTTTGTCACTCCTGGACACACTGACCTCCGGATTCCTACCCAGATCTAATATATGTTTCCTTTACAGAATTTCCTCTTCTTCCTTTCCTAAAAATACCTTCCACACAGCATCCTCAAAGATGACATAGGCCCTGAGAAGAATTACTTTTTTCAGGGCCTCCTATGTTGAACAAATGTTAAAAAAAAGAGGAGACCGATTCGTCTATCGCATTCTCCCGCAGGCTAAATCCTATAAATGTATATGTTTGTCTCTTTTTAGCATCGCTATTTCGATTCATCGAATTTCAAATTACAACGGTGCTAATGAAGTTTTCACTTCAATTAACCCACGTTCGTCGGCGCACTTAATATATTATAATGAAATATTTTGACAAATAAGAAAAACCCCATTACAGAATTAGAAGAATTATGATTAAACAAAAAAATAAATATCTAGTAATCGGGAAAAAGTGTTGTCAAAAGCATTTAGTTTCAGATTTATTTCGATAAACTATGATAGTGAATAAATCCCTTGAAGAATAATATGATATTCGAGCTGTGACATTAGGTTTATAAATCTTCTAAACTCTTGAGATAATAATATCTCTGTTGGCAGAGTCTGGTTCCATTAAGTGTTTTTGCCCCAATGGACCCAAATACTAATAATATTTGCTCTAGAGTGGAAAGGAATACTCAAACTATTCAGAATCAATAATTTCTCAAAGCTTCTTTTAAAAATTGGGCAAACGATGTACAAAAACTTTTTTTTAATGAAAACTATAATGTTGTAACTGGGGAACTTTTTAATAAATTAAACCCATCGTCCTCACATCTCTTCAGCTTGTTAGTTTAATATCATTTTCTCACATCTTTTATCGTTTATCAAATATCTTAATTTTGTTTTAAATGTAGTAAATGTAAACCTGGGATTTCTAATTATAACCAGTAATCGTGCGTTCATCTCATAACGCACGTCTACCACCTGTACAATGAAGCAATTAAAGAGTCTCACTCAGACCATTGGTTTTTTAAAGTAATTATATTTCCTGCCATCCGATAAGGACAGTCGAATTCACATATGGAAAACATGAAACGCACAACAAGAGATCTCCTAGGGGCCGGACCCCTGTACTGCGTGTGCAGTGTTGAAGAATCGGGCCCGCTCGTGGTACGAAGAACTGCAATTGCAGTGTTGAAGAATCATGCCCACGCACGGTACGAAGCACTACAATTGCAGTATTGAAAAACCGTGTTCACGCATGATACGTAGCACCGCAATTGCAGAGTTGAAGAAAAAATAAAATTCTGAAGTGCATTTTAAAAAAAAATGATAAGTGAGTTATTTCAGTAAGCTTTTCGTATTTTGTGTTTGATATAACCATGATAAATTTATCTCAAACAAAAACGGTTCCCTTAAAACAACAGGCCGGTAAAAATATTTATCGGTTGACAGTAACAATAATTTATTGATGTTTAACTGCTCTCCTGAGAAATAATATCAATGTCGCAGTTATCACATTGTGACCGAAGACCACAGATATAATTAAACGCCGCACCCCTACGGGACATCGCAAGGCAAAGTTTGAAAACCACCCCTCAGAGGATAAACAACTCGCACAATATGTATTAATATACTATACAGATATTAATGAATTTTAGCTCGATTGTTCTGTGCTCTGGTTGGCCGCAAAGTGATCGCCAAACACAAATAGATATAGTAATCTCAAGGATTTGATATTGATATTGTTGGAACTATCTAATATTACTGTTTGATCTTTAAAATACAAATTCAGCTACGATATTCCGGACAACCTCGGTTTATTTTGTATTACCACACAAGTCTCCAAATGGTTTACGGTTTTATTGCAACTCTCTATGTAGACAAATAGTATATAGGTCTGGTACATACACTACTCACCTGCTGATAACAAGTAATTTAATAACAAGGGTAATATTATAGTGGTTATGGTAGGCTTTCTTCAGTGATATTGTGGAGACGTGGAGAGTCCTCGCAATAATAATTACATAATTAGGTACATGATCATTAGTATCCGTATTTTAACCAGCTGCAATAAATATTTATTGTTTTTAAAGAAAATTTATTTCAAAATTAATAAAATACTTAACCAACGTGTTTCATAAGTAATCAGCATAAGATTGGGAAAGAGTTCTTCCCACTCCCACTGTTTTGAACTGGAGCGATTTTTGCCATATATTGGCGCCACTTTAAATGACTCCGATTGTTTTTCGGATGAAAAGGGCAATTGTCTCCTTGATTCAGCAATTTTTTTTATAAATATTTGAAGCTCCTATCTTTGTTATTTTGGACTTAAAACAAAGGAAATTAAAATGCTTTATCTATTATGATCATAGTGTCGCAAATCCGAACTTCTTAGACTATTTTATAACGACGTTAAAAATGTATTTTTCAGGCAGAATTTCTGATGAGCTGTTTACGGTTAAAATTAAGTACATTTTCCAAAGATATGCACTTTTAATTATCAAGTATACAACAACAATAAACCTACGGAAATTAAAAATATTCTAGGTTGATTCGAATAAGTACCTCTCACGACAGTTTCAAAGTATGCAGGATTTACGAGGTTATAAACTTTACGATTTTTTTATAAATCCTGCAAATATGAGATAAACAGTAAAATACGGGTTAATTCATTGGCTATATAGCACTATAATAAGTTTTTAAGACTCCATGCTAAAATTCGAAGGTATGATTTTTTTAATGTTGGCGTAAAAATAAATAGAATGATATTCTGAAAATGTCGAGCAAATGGAGAAAAACGTTTTAAAATGCGCTGCCGCTCCAGTAGTAAAACAATAAAAGTAATCAAAACTAAATATTTTATTAATTTTGAATTAAAGTGATACCTCAAAATTGGTTTGCTGTATTTAAAGAAATAACTTTTTTTAAATGTATATTAAAAAATATGTAAAGATTTTTTTTATTAGCCAATACCTATGTTTGATTAGGTAAAAATATTGTTTCCTCGAGACTCAAAGAAGATACCGTGATTTTACTTACCACGCTACTATTTGAAGTATGTTTTTACAATAAACAAAATGTTTTTGTTTTGTTCCTTTGTTCAATTAGTCAAAAATGTTGTAAGACGTATAATTCAAGAGAATTTATATATGTACTTTAGCCTTCGGCACAAAATCACCCACGAAGGTATAAAATCGTTACGTACGTCTAAATTGCTCACAAAAAATATTTTAAAAGAAAACTTCGGGCAGAACATTCCCCTATTCGCCCCTCTCCCACATTACTCCTATTGATATGCGATAGGAAAGCACGTAGTGGGGAAACTACAGTAAAAAAGTCTAGTAATATCTTTATAAGTGAGTCTCGGGCGAGTATTTCTATTAACCCTTTATAAAAGGTATTGAGGGTCTACGTTACAAGGGCTGAAGGGTTCGGGGGTGGCTGGTAAGGGTGGGAGACCAGTGCCTAGAATGTTAGATTAACAGCCCCTAGGAAATGTGTTAATTCACTCCTTTTTCTCGTATATCAGAAGATAATAGTAAAAAGTTACTTGTTTACGCAATGTCCCGAGGGATGATTTTATATAATACTTAATTCTATATTCAGTATATTTGGATTTTGGTTTCACTTCGATCACTCATCGTTAGAACAAAATAATTATATCTTTCATAATGCAAACACTTAAACACTTAAATTATTTATTTAGTCACCATATTTTAGTTTTTACATTTATAGAAGATACATGTTAAGAGGATACCTGTTACCAGACAAAACCGGAAATATGTCGTTTTTAACTAAAATTTTAGCCGTTTTGACTCTTTTACACAAAAAAGTATAAATTGATTTCGAAAGAATGTCCTTTTGTTTTATGTTTTGAATTATGAGAAAATATGTTTATTGTTAGCATAATAAGGTTATACCGTAGGTTTTTGGCAGATTTGTTAAAATTTTAAACAAAATTTTGTTTTACACAACACACATTTCAAATCATGTAATCATGCAGTAAAAAAATCAATAAATTATCTGGGAAAGCTATGTTTCAGAATTTTAATTTTTGTTTTAATAAAATCCTTTAAAAAGAGATCCGCGCACGTGTTTTGTGGCGAAAGTACTACAGTTTATCTATTTATTTACGGTCGTACAAACCAAAATACATATTTAAGATTTCTTTGCATTCTTATTTTGACTAGACATTATTGAAAAATTATAAATACTTATGATAAAAAAATACTTATATATATGTATATAGGGTGTTAAGGGACGTACTTGAGTTACTTTAAGAGGTTAGATACCTGACATTATTTGGAGTAAAAAAGTAAACGAGATTTTTTTTTCTACACAAACATAAACAATAGTAAGTGTAGGACAGTTAGGGGCATAGTAAGAGGCTTGTCAGTTAGTCGGCGGAGTGACCAGTGACAACATTCAGAAGTTTTTTTTGTTTGACTTTGAAGAAAAAAAAAGGTATCGAAAAAGTAACCGGCGACCAAAATTTCATTTACATTTTTTAATCCAAATAATGTCAGAAATCACTGGTTAAATCATTACGTCTCTTAACACCCTGTATCTGTAGATATATATCCCGTGATTTTTCACAAGTTTGCCCAAGTATAATCTATAAAATTCGAACACATTAATTTTATTCGTTCAAATAATATTACCTCTTACTTGTATAGTATATTCCTGTCATCCAAAATTTCATCATACATCGATAAAATCTCTCACAACTTGAATCGCTTGATATGGCTATAACAGTCCTCAGTGTTGTTAACCTACTTTACCCGCTGAGGAGATGTGCTCCTGGTAGTAACTCTCGGGGGTTGTGACCCGTGAAGGAAATCAGAAGTCACCCTAAAGATATATAACCATCTTAAACTACCCTGTAATGTATTATTGTGTCGAGAAACTTTCTGCAGGATTTGGTTTCGAGTGCAGAGCAGTGGAAACGGATAAAGCTGACATTGTATTTTACATATTTTAAACAATGTATTCAGAAAAAAAAATGTGTTAAAAATATTTAAAATCAGAAAACATCTAAATTATGATAAAATCTTTTCATTTCAATCCAAGGTAAAAAAATAACATTTGTATTGAAGATGTCAAATCGAATGTGAGCTTTTGCAAAGTTTTTTTTTCTACTTGGATTGTCTAGGTGAACGCAATTAATTTCAGCTTTCAGAAACAATTTTAGAATCAACTTTAGTAATAAAGTTTTAAAAGGAGGATTTAGCAGTCAAAAAAGAAATTATTTTTAGGTTGTTCTGAACGTTTTTTATGCTCTTTACCAATCACGCATAGAATATGGGATTATAGGTTGGGGATCTGCCTCAAACATCCAAAGCAGCTAGTCAAAATACAAACGTCAGTAATAAAATAATCTTGAAAGTACCCATAAGAACTCCATCAAAAGAAAATTTTAAAAACTTTAATATGTTCAGCATTACTAAACTTCCGCAATATATGTATACATAAAAGAGTTAAAATTATGGCTTAACAATACAGATGCTGAAACATTATTTATTTAATTCTTATCACTTTGTGTTTCTCACAAACATTACACTTATAATTACCCTATACACTTATTCATACAATATACACTTACTTTTATACTGTACACTATTAATAATAATATTTGGATGACTTGTATAGCGCCGTTTTTGTGAAAAATCACCTCAAGGGCGCTGTACAAATTTATAAAACGTTTATACAATCTTATTTTAAACTATATACAACTTCGCAAATCTTATGGCTAAAAATTGCATCCATCGGTTCATCGATCACCGATACGAAACTATATGTGCAATGATTTGACCAATGAACGCGATGCTGCTGTAAAAATGCACTGTACAGGCAGAAAATATATACAAGACCATACTTACCTGGAGGGTCACTAAAGATTTACACTGTTATTGTTTATTTAGAGCAATTAAGACACAGTTCGCACGCAGAGGACATAATTGGGAACTATAATTATAATATATAAAATGTTCTGTAATGAGCGTATTTTGAAAACAAAAGCAAAATTTTACGATACTCCGATAGGTATTTTTATTTAAGGGTATGAGAGCCCAAAAAGGTACGTTTTTAATTTGGACCTAAATTCTGTTGGGCTTGTTATGCATCTAAGTATTGTTTACACACTTTGTACCAACTGTTAAATTGTAATCATTGTTTTTGCTTTACATGCCCTTTTTGTTCTTTATATGTTTAACTATATTTTACCCACGCATAGGCTGCGCCTTAGTGGGTTCCCATTATTCTTATTATTTTCATTATATTGTATATATAAAATGTAATTTTTGTGAAAAATAAAGGGAAAAGAAATTAATAGCAATACATTTTTTTTCTAGAAGATCAGTTTGAATTTTAAAAAAATTCAAATATTATTCGTAAATACATTAAAAAACATACGAAAAATGTTTATCCAAGAATTTATTAACGAGAAAAGTAGATCCGGAATTCAATTATAAAAAACGTAATACTTTACTTATCTTTTCCTGGAATCCGAATGAGCGAATTGTCCGCATTGAAAAAAGAAGTAGAATTAGTCGAAGATCATATTCATATTTCACGAATGATGAAGCACCTACTATTATTCATTCCATCTAAAATTACTTACGGTGTAATGGAAATTAAGAATTAAGAATATAAGGCTTCCATGAAAAACTTCGTGCGTATGTATATGTATAACGCGCTAATAGGTGTGAAGGTGACAAAAAATAAACTTGTCTCTTAGCTCAGAAGTCGCGTGTACAAATACCGAAATCGCTTTTCTATCTTTGGAGATGCTGTGAAGCGATCTGTTAAGAAGTTAACCTGAATCAGTGTAGAGAACGCTAACGTGGAGGAAGGCGGAAAAAAAATATCCAGCAAAGTCTAAGTAGAACCTAGCCGAACCTAGCTTTTAAGTACAGAAAGATTCAAACAACCTTACCATATCACGCGGCAAATATTAACAGTGTGCAAATGTCCCAGCGCAAGTTCCTTGGAGGAACTTTTTCTGAAATACCAACAGAAAAAACAAAGCAAATGTAAAATCTGAATCAATGTATTGTTGCTGGAGAAATTAAGTCCGCAGCACTCGACATAAAAATAATGTGTTTTGAGGAACACACAACCCAATTTTTTTTAAATATATTCCTAATGTGTCTTATATCACCACGAACATAGGTAAAAGGCATAAAATCGCTTGACAAACATAATAAAAAAGGTAGATAGCGTAGTTTCCTTACGCCAAATCCCCACAACGCTGCACTCTCTGCGACACTTAAACTCGGCGTGGCAGCCATTTGGGATGAAACTTCCGCTCACCGCACCCGCCAGGTGTGAATTGCGCTCTATAATTAGTTTTTTTGTGCGAATAACATAACTCTGGTAGAAATTCATTCTCAGCTACTTGAAGTGTATGGAAAACAGTGTATGGGTCCTAAAACGTGCGCAAATGGTGCAGAGAATTTAAAAGAGTGCCGGACAGTTTCAGATAAAAAAAATCCAAAGGGAAAAACAATGATTGCAAATCGACGGATGACGGTTCGGGAGCTCTGTGATATGATCCCTGATGTCAGAAAGACCACTATTGACACTATTTTTACAAAAAAATTGGGAGACCACAGTGTCTGCCCAAGGTGGGTCCCAAAATGCTCACCGAAGATCACAAACAATAACGGATTGAAGCAGTCCGCGAATTCCTTGAGTGCTACGACATCGATGGCGAAGAATTCTTGGACTCAATTGTGACTGGGGACGAGACCCGGATACACTACACGACCCCAGAGACAAAGGAACAATCCTAGTGGCATTGTTCAGATTCGCCGAAGCAAAGTTTAAAAACGAATTACAGAGCGTAACTCACACCTGGCGGGTGCGGCGAGTAGAAGCTCCATCGCGAATGGCTGCCACGCCGAGACTCAGCGCCACAGATGGTGCAACGTGGTGGGGATTTGATAAGAGAAAATTAGGCTATGCGCCAGTGTTGCAGGATTGCGCGGAGAATCGTTCCACGCGATTGTAGCACCTTGGAGACCTTATTTTACGGATAGCCCTAGTAAATGAATGCATAAAATAATCTTCATTATGTTTCTGCTTTTCCCTGAAATGAAACATTTTAATTGATATTGTTTTTTTAATCTTATTTGCAATCTAAATATTTCCGCTCCATATTGTCACCGTCTATCATGTTGTTGATTACGGAGATAGTTATCAAATAAATGCTGTAAAATGAAATTAGCTGCCAATCACTTGTCAAAAACAAAACTTATTCCCTGATGAAAACAAGATAATTTATTGACAAACACAAGAACGGAAAAAATAAGTCAACCGCGAAAACGAGCTAAAATTATTCACAATTACGGAATTTTGTTTTCTACAAATTTTTACACTTTACGTGCGCCGGTATAATCAGCACTCAGATTGTGTAGATAATTTGACAAAAAAATTCTTAAGATTCCCTCCAAAAATAATTTCAAATTCCAACGAAAATTTGATTTAACAATTTTCGAGCATTAGCTTTTCTATTATTTACATTTTAACACGAACAAAATCATTGAATACAAGTTCGTAGGTACCTTACTTCCAGTGGCGATCCGTGACTTTTCAGTGACTTAAAGTTTAAAGTGCTAAATTTTAAATTTACGACATTATGGATTTTTTTGTAGCTGAAAATGAGGTTTTTTAATTTAAAATTTTTGTACGAATATTTACAGGAATATTTTAAGTCAGAGCAATAGGTTTTCTATTATTTACAAATAACGACATTATTGTTTTTCTTGTAGCTGAAAATGATTTTTTGTAATTATAATTTTTTATATTAAAATTCTATATTATGTTGTATTTAAATGTTTGTACGAAGATTTTCAAGATTATTTTAATTTGAGTTAGCACACCATTCCCAAACTGAAAAAATCCTTTGACAAGAAATAGAAATTTTGAAAAATTAAATTGTTTTTCAGCTACAACAACATCTTTAATACCATAATATTTTTTAATATTAGCACTCTAGCTCACTGAAAAGTCACGAACCGCCCATGCTACCTACTTTGGGTTTAGCTTTATTAAACTTATCGGAACCGTAGGCTGTAATAATATAACTAAAATGTCTGCGATGAAATAAATTAACTTAAAAGTGTGCACACCAAAAAAATTGTTTCAGTATATTTGTTTTAGCATCAACTCCTTATTTATTTATTAATTTTCAGGAAATCGACAGTTTACATTTATTTCAGTTTGTACATAATATTTAAAAGCCAAAATAAAACCAATTATGGATTTCCTCCTTGTGACTTTACTTGTACTGAGACAGTATAATAAGAATGTAAATTAATTTTATAAAAAAGCAATATGAATCCAAAAATTATATAAAACAAAAACAAAAAAACAAAAAATATAAAACAATTTTTTTATTATATAAAATGAAACATTACTAAACAAAAAATCTATCAATACATTGGTAGCCATGGAGAGAGGTTGTACACATAAATCAAATCATAACAAAAATTTATTGAAATTAAAATTTTTATGAATAATGTTATGTTTTACGCGAATAATGTTATGTTTTTATTATTTTATATTTCTGTTATGATTTGATTTATATGTACAATTGTACAACCTCTCTCCATGGCTACCAATGTATTGATAGATGTTTTGTTTAGTAATGTTTCATTTTATATAAGAAAAAAAAATGTTTTATATTATAGGAATCCATCAGTAAAATATATTTTCCCTCATGGTCTATGAAATCTTTGGGGATGCTATGTGGAGAGTATTTCTAAGGAAATGCAGGAGAGGTAATTCTGCGAAGGAAAAATGTATGAGGAGTTGGTAGAAATCTGGGATCGGTGTGTCTTAAAGTGACGGACATATGAATACATTCAAAATTTAACTACGGCGCGAGGCAATGGGTCAAGAGAGTCTTGCTGCAGAGATCAAAAGGTCTCCCTCAACCTGCTGTTATTGGGAAGACGCATCCGCTTCCAAGACCTTGACAAACCACAACCCATATCATATATATTCTATTGCTATTCTGACTCTTGATATGGCCCGACTCAAATATTTAATTTACTTGATCGTGCCATATCTTTTTCGGGTGTCTATAAAAAATGTGTTATTACATACTTGGAATATCTCCAAGATACTGCAAAATATTTTACTTAGGTAGGTATGCATGTAACTAACTGACTACCCATCACGGCATTTCCCCGCAGGGGTAGGCAGAGAGGACGAACCGCCAAACAACTGAATCTTGGCACACACTCCTTGCCTCGTTCACATTTATACATCGTCTGTGTGTTTGTATGTATTATTGAAAAAAGTTGCCAATCTTTTGTTCGAAAAAGGGATTACTTACTTAAAAAAATATAAATTTTTTTTTTATTTTTTTTTTTTATTTAATTATTTTCATATTACATTAGGTTATAATAATGACGTATTGCCCATCTCACTAGGTGTGAAACACCTGTGTTGAGATGGCAATTTACAGAGTGGTTATAATCTATGATTTTGTTTTATTAATATTATGAACATGACAGGTTGATATAAAATCTTTTTTTCTAAGTAATATACAATTCAAGTATGTTATATGAACATTGCAGTAGGTACATGGTTACATATTTACACACAGTGGGCATAAAGGTAAGAATGTTATTAAATACTCCTGATAGATATGTTTATTTGAGGTGATCAATGATTCTACTTTTAAATGCACTTTTGCTATGAGTGTTTCTTATTTCAGTAGGTAGAGAATTGAATAGCTTTGTTGCATTATATTTAAAAGTTCTTTGTCCATAAGAGGTTTGACAAACTGGGATGTTAAAAGATTTTACATTTGACTCTCTTAGGGCTCTAGTGTTTATTCGTTCCTCAAACATGTGTGTATTTTTAAATTGGTGAAGCAGAATATTTTTTGAATACAGTTTTTGCAGGTTAGGAACATTTAGTGACTTAAAAATAAAATCAGTGCTCGTTCTCAACGGGACTTTAAGAATAACCTTCAAAATTAGTTTTTGAATCTTTACTAATGGCTCCAGGCAAGTATTTGTGGCACTTCCCCAGCTAATAATACCATATTCAAGTGATGATTGTATGAGAGCACAGTAAACTTGTTTCAGTTGTTTTATATTTAATATATCTCTAACATTTTTAAAGAAATAGACGAATTTCCTCAGTTTTGTCGTTAAGTTTGTAACATGTGCGTTCCATTTAAGAAGATCATCTATTTGAATACCAAGATATTTAATACTGTCAACTCTACTTATAGAAGGACAGGTACATGGAGTTAATGAGGGGTTACAGCTGTGAAGTTTAAGGCTTTTTTGTGAAGGCAAGAGCTTATTTGATATTCGAAATGTTAGAAATTTGGTTTTGTCTGTATTCAGGGTTAATATGTGAGCATTAAGCCAATTTTTAACAATACGAAAGCCATTTTCTGCCATTTTAAAGACTTCATCCCAAGATTTGGCATAAAATAGCAAAACCGTATCATCGGCAAAAGTTGTGATTTGTCCACAAATTTGTAAGTTACATAGATCATTAATATATACTAAGAATAATAAGGGTCCTAGGATGCTACCTTGTGGAACTCCACAAACTGTTTTTTTCAGAGAAGAGAAGTCATTTGTAATTCGTAGATTTTATTAAATAATAACAAGAATCAAAGCATAACACTGGCGTAAAAAGAGATTCTTTGCCGATAATATATATTATTTGGTTAGGTAATTTGTTAAAAGGTTTTTTGTTTTTTTGTGTTTCGTAAAACCAAAGTCTCAGCCAGATTAATTTTCATGTCGGCTTTAATTGTGGGGAATGTCGAAAGGTTGAAGAATCTGGGAAAGGAAGAGGGGGGAGGTTAACCTTGTGTTCAGGAGAATGTGACCTTGATAAAGTACACAAACATTAATACAAATTCATATTAAATAAAACTTAGCATTTAAGAAAGACTGAAAGAAAGATTTATTTTTTAAGTCACGTCTCAAGGTAAAAAATTATTTAAATCTTTGAAAATGTGTTTATACTCCACACTGCAGAAATAAATTAATAAAAATGTGACTTACACCGATGTTAAAAAAAACTTGTACCGCCTTTCGAGTTCTAAGTCCTCACATGTTAATGATATTAATAGATTAGGAAAAAATTCCGATCTTCGAAAATGTCGAACCCAACTTCCCCCAAAGTGGAACTGACAGAATTGCCAGGACACTGGGGAAAGAATGCGTCGAATCTGACTTTGGAACAACCACAAAAATCAAAAAACCAAGTTTCTCTTGAGAGAGGCATATAAAATCAACTGGTCGGGATGTGACAAGGTGTATTTAGGCCAGGCAAACGAACCATCTCAGAAAAATTTTAAGCGTTTGAATTTTTTCTCGGCAATCTGGACGAGTAAGAAATTGATTGAAACCGGCAATTACTTTTGATTTGTTTGTGAAGTCCTACAAATACCCAAAACCCAATGATATTAGTATAGACGATGAGGCCACGCTTAATAGTTTCATGTATCCGGTACTTTAAGGTAACTCAAAAATTTTGAGCCAAAAACCACATTTTTTTATTTTTTTTTTATTTATTTAATATAGATATATAAGTGTACAAAGGTGTTACATAAATTACATATCGGTACAGAAATTATTTAAAATTGCAATCTCATCAAAGAAGAAGCTAGTTCTTGTGCTTGATGAGCGAGTTACACTAATTATAACAGAAATAGAATAACATTATGCAAAAGGTAAGTATATAATACGAACAATTGAGCCTTCTGGATCATCAATATGTGTAGGTGCACATACATAGGATACGGTACGAAATTCGAAAAATCTAAATAAAATAGAGATGAATATAATTTATAATAAATGGAAAGAAAGAGAAAAGCAGGTAATTATTTAGTTTTAATTATTCCTGATGAAGTGTAGCTTCAGTTTGAGTTTCAGTTTATTGATATCTTTGGTTTTTTTTATTTCAATTGGAAGGTTGTTGAAATACTTTATTCCTAAGTAGATATAATTGTTTTGCATTAGTTTGGTATTAAATTTTGGTATTTTGATGTTGTCTTGATATCTTATTGATTGGTAGGTTTCAAATTTTTTGATGATATTATCTTTGTAAATTTGGATAATTGCATTTTTTTTGAAGATATTCTCTACTCGAGGCACCGTAAAATCTGCGAAAAGCGTTTCTGTTGGATATGTGGAGGGTTTCTTTAGGATTACTTTAATGATTAGCTTCTGGATCACTTTGATCGGGTTTAGAATATTGTTGTAAGACCCCCCCCATCCAATAATTCCATATTGAATTAATGACTGGATTAGCGCATAGTATACTCTTTTTAGATTGTTGAGTTTTAAAATATTTCTTAATCTTATGAATATATATATATACACTTTCTGATACGCTTAACCAATTCACAGATATGGCTCTTCCACTTCATATGTTGTTCTATTATCACTCCGAGATATTTAGTTTCTGATACTGATTTCAACGTTGAACAGTCTTGAATACATGTGATTTTATTACATTTGTTATTGTGGATAATTATTTTAGTGTTGGGGAGTGTTTTTAGTTTGTTAATTGAGAAGTGTATGTAGTATGTTTTGTTAGTGTTCAATGAGAGAAGATTTGTATCAAACCAATGTTTTAAGGTATTCATGCTATTATTTGCTTGCTCGTTTACTATATCCCAGTCGATCCCATTCACTATGATAGCTGTGTCGTCGGCATATGATATTATGTCTGCGTTAATTGGTAGTTTGAAAATGTCGTTGACATAAATTATAAATAGTAGGGGGCCTAGGACTGTGCCTTGAGGTATCCCGAAATTACTTGTTAGTGGTAGACTTAGAAAGTTGTTTATCTTGACTACTTGGTGTCGTTCAAATAAATAGCTTTTTATCCATTTTAGAGCTTTATCGTTTATCCCAATACAGTTTAATTTTTTAATAAGTTTATCATGAGAAATACTGTCGAAAGCTTTTTTAAGATCTATGAAGATTCCGAGGCATTTCAAAGATTTGTCTAATGTGTTCTGGATAATGTTCGATAATTTGGCAATCGCATCTTGGGTACTTCTATTTTTCATAAATCCATATTGGTTGTCGTGTATTATGTTATTTTTGTTAATAAATTCAGTCAATCTTTTTTTGATAATTTTTTCAAAGATTTTAGCAATGTTTGAAATCAGCGATATTGGACGATAATTTGTCACTTCTTCTGGGTTGCCAGTTTTATGAATTGGAGTGATGATGGTTTGTTTATATATCGTTGGGAATATTCCGCTTTGAAGACTAGTGTTGATTAAATGTGTTAATGGTTTTGAAATATGTTTTTTGATATTTTTCAGTGTTTCGACAGTAACCCCATCGAAACCTGGTGCTGATCTTCCCTTCATGCTTGAAATGATTTGTTCGATTTCCTGTGCTGAAGTGAGAGGAAACATGTTAATTTTGTTTAACATATTGGCGTTAATGTTCTGTTCGTCATTAGACGGTATTTTTTTAATTTGATTTGCAAGGTTTTTGCCTACATTTGCAAAAAAGTTGTTAAATATGTTAGCGGCAGCCGATGGATTTTCTTTGCATCGTATTTTGATATTGTTATGTGTAATACTATGTATTTCATTTTTTTTGTGTTTTTTCTTGTCTATGATTTCATTTATAATATTCCAGACTTTTTTTGCATCATTCTCCGTTGCTTCTAGTTTTTGCCGAAAATAATTATCTTTTGTGGTTTTTATTAAATACGTAAGTTTGTTTTTGTATGCTTTTAGGTATTTTTTTAAGGTTTCGTTTGTAGGTTGTCGGATTATTTTTTTGTATATTGTTTCTTTGTGTCTGATTGATACAATTAATCCAAAAGTTATCCATGGTTTAACCGGTTTAAATTTTGATGATTGTTTTCTGGAATCAATAGAATATGCAGTACTTACGTGCATTGATAATTTTTCTTCAAATAGTTCGAAGCATTTGTTCGTATCATTACAATTAAAAATATCGAGCCATTTCTCTTTATCCAGATTATGTACTAAGGCATTTATGTTGAGCATTTTGCGTTGGCTGTTTTCATTCTCCGGAGTTTGTGTTGGTAATGGTGAATATTTGTTTTCGTAATTGTAGGTAAAAATGCACCCGAAATGATCTGTGATTGTCGTTTGTATAACTGCAGATACTATGTTTTGTATGTCTTGAATATTTGTGAAAACATGATCTATGCAAGAAGGTCGTTGACCTGGAATCATTCTCGTAAATGAGTTAATACACGATATATAATTTAATTCTGCCATCATATTAAGATAATTATCTTTATCATTTGACGAATAATCATTTGCAATATTGAGGTTAATGTCTCCGACAACAATGGTTTTCTTATTTCTGTTCGCAAGAAGAATGCGTTTTAGATCATCTACATATAGTATACTTGGATACCTACTAACACGTATTCCAATTCATCAAATTTCAATATTTATAGCTTAGGTACTTGGTACTTTGTTTTATGTCAGGTCTTATATAACCCTAGTATATTCTTTTTCTATTGTACGACTACATATTTATTTTGTATTTCTTTTCAATTTTATCTCATTGTACTTACAATAACAACTGTATCACTTCAGCGATATTACATTTGTATACTTGTACATTCTTATTTTGTTCTTAATATAATACTGACACCTTCCTGTGTATCTCTGTATACTTTTAATCTCATGTAACACTTTAATGTAAAAGCCATTTTATGGCGTTTAAATAAATAAATAAATAAATAAATAAAATATATTGGTAATATTGAGGCGTGAGTTCTATATATAGCGAATATGCTAAATGTATACTTTTGGTAACTGATTTCCATATTTAGGATGTTTACATTATGCATTTGGATTTCTCTGTTAAAAGTCACAACATATTTATTTGAAATAAATATTGCAATTCCGCTGTTCTTATTAATTCGGGTATTTGTTGCATAGTATGTATAACCGGAATATTATAGTTTATATCGCTCGATGAGTGCGTCTCTGTTAATATTATGCAGTCCAGTCTATTAAGTGATTTTATTGTTACCAGGATTTCGTCTAAATGTCGTTCGATGCTTCTTACATTCATATGAAATATGATTAAGCTAACTTCGGGATTCATCGCTAAAATGTTATTTGTATCGTTCACTGATGTATAAATTCTTTCGTCTATTGACATGGTTTTATCTATAGCAATTATAACGAAATCATCATTATAAAACTAATTGTTATTTTAAAATACCATTTCTGAGCAAGATTAACGCACTTGCAACACGGTACAATTTCTACACTCGTAAACACACTTAACCAGAATCTACACATGAATCGCTCAATTTCTATATCCACTGTATCAACTTTCGTTGATTTGGAGAAAACCGCAAAAAACTTGTCACTTCTCTACCTAGTAAGTGTAGAGAAGTGAAAATTTTGAATAACTGCTTTTCAAAATTTTGAGTAATGAAATGGAGTAATATAATTTCGAAAAGTGTTAATTTTTTATGTATGTCTATCATAACTTAAGTTATTTCGGTAAATAAATTGATATAGCGATATTTTGTTACTCACCTCGTGATCTCACACTAAAACTAAACGAATAAAACCACATCAAGAGGAAAGCTTTTAACACGTTATCACGTCTACGTACATCAATTTACACATTTCTCATGATGATGAACACTGTAGCGCTAACACAAAAACGTGGAAAAAGGAGAATGCGCAGCACGGCAAAATAACCCAAAAATGAATCACGATAATAATACCTATGTAGCACTTCCCCGTACAGTATCTAAGAACTACGACCAATTTCATAAGATTCAATCTTCTGGAATAGCTTACTTTTAAAGTCGAAGCACATCAATTCACACAATTCTCGTGATGATGGGCGGTTCAATGCTGACCCAAAAGGGAGGAAACGTAACACGGCAAAATATCCCAAAAATGAATCACGATAATAATACCTATGTAGTACCTGTTTCTCCTACGAACTATGACCACTGTCGAAAGATTCAATCTTTTGGAATAGCTTACTTTTAAAGTCGAATTCTCACACGCGTACAAAAATTTGGCAACTACGTAGTATCGGGTCATTTTCCACCTCTTAGATAGTTCAACGGTCACATAACCTAAGGGATATTATCTTGGTTAAAGGTTATCTGGCAATTTCTATTCTTACCTTTATCTCGATTCAAGATCTCCGTTCTCGTTTATCCAAGCGTAAAAGTAGAAATTACGAGCAGATTTTTCTGGAAAGATTTAAACGTAATTAATAGGTTTGACCATTTGAACAAAAAACGAGACAATTGTTTTTAAGAAGATTCCACGCAATAAAATAACACGTGGCATTTAGTGTAAAAAATAATTAAAAAAAAAACAATAGAATCTTGACTTTTTTCAGTTTCATGCAATGGGGTATTTGCACAAACGATTTATTCTGTTGAAAATGTACGGAATATTTAAAGATCATTTTTCTGATTTTATTGATGCTCCTAAAAATGTTTGTTTTTTTTATGTTTTCATTCAATAAAATTGATTTTAAAAACGATCCAAAACTAAAAAAAACAAAACGGCCCGTGGTTGGCAGATGGGATTGTGACGTCGCGTCGCTCAGCTGGGCTAGTATAAATTAATAAACACTGTCATTGAGCGTCCACGCTCATGACGTCTCACGATAACCACGCCCCAAAATATCGTTTTAGCGGTAATTAAAAAATAGGAAACTTTGATTCGCTTTAGAAAATGTATTCGTCAACTTAAAAATAAAATAAAAATGTTATAATCATCGTAATTTTTTTCAGCAATAAAAAAACGTGAAAATACCCCATTGGCAAATGGAAACTTGTTGTCCTTGTTGTTCTAAAAAAAAAAAAAAAACATTTAAGTAGAATTTTCTCGCGAACTTACACAGAAGTTGGACACATTTTCTAAGAAATTTGTTGAAAAAAAGTCAATATTAACCAAAGTGTCAGATAAGATAGAACCTTGTTGTCCCAAGGGCACGCACTATCTAAATAATATATGCTGTCCTTAAATATGTAAGAAATATAAGGTTGTTGGTTTTGAGAGACAATTTTTTTGTTATTGGAGACGGGAGAATAATTTACATCGGAAAACTGTGGAAAATATATGAAATGTGCCATTAGGCTTCAAATTAAGAGGACGCACATCAGGTCTTCATCATCATCGAGTTAACAACTCGAATTTATGAACCGAACTTATATACTTACAAGATATTTCAAACAATCCAACTTTGTTATTCTAGTAACTAAAACCTCAATGGCCCAGTCACAGTTTAACCTCCTTGCTCCGAAAATCTTTAATAATTTACCAATTGAAATAAAGACGGTAGACCAATATCACACTTTCAGGAAGGCGATTAAGGATTTTTTGATGAGTGAATGTGACAATGCCGGTGGCCTATTTCTCGTTCTCAGATAGAACAACTGTCTATATATATATATATATATTTTTTTTTTAATGTTATATATAAGATTATGTAATGTATACAGATGTGTGTGTGTATACATATGAGTAGGTGCGCATATGGGTACGTATATGTGTGTTTATACCTGTATAGATGTGTGCACGTGTGTATATGTATGTGTGCACCTATATATATACGTTGTACTTTTTTTTTTTTTTTTTTTTAATTATTTATTGACCAAGATATTGCAATACATATATACAAAATACAATGTACATTTTTTTTTTTTTTTTTGGTATAAACCACCTCACTAGGCTGAGCCTGTTCCGAGGTGGCAGGAATTTAAACTAATTTTGATATCTTAATCTTGGAAGAAAAATAAGATTAAAAAAATAAATATTTAAGTTTAGAAAGATAAATACAATAAAAGAAAAATAAAAGAGTAAAATAGAAAAAAATATGATAGAAACAAATTAGAGTCATAAAAATAATTGAGAGGAAAAGAGGAAAATACAGGCGTTGAGTGTGTTCTTGTATTGTTCAGGTTATCTGACCGCAGTATATAATGCCTTTGTCGATTATCCACATATGGATTTTGTGTTTTGCATTTTTCGTCATGTGGATATCTTTAACATCTTTTTTAATTAAATTAAAAATTTTTGGAGCCAGATTATGATAATGTCTTTGTCCATATGTAGTATTTGTCTTCGGAGTCATGTGTTGATGTCTATGTCTTGTGTCGTAATTGTGTTGTGCAGTATGATGGTTTAAGTTGTCTTGTTGGTAATGTGTAGCTATAATTTTGATGTACAGTTGCTGTATGTTCAATACAGCAAAGTCTTTAAATAACTGTATTGTCGAGAATCTAAAAGGTTTTTTAGTAATAACTTTAATTAAGGCCTTTTGCGCTTTGTTGAGAGGGTCCATATTAGTTTTCGCAGCACCACCCCAACCGATCATACCGTGGGTGATAATTGATTGGCCTAAAGCGTAGTATATAGTTTTTAAGGTCTTCATTGGCATTATGTTTCGTATGTTCTTAAAAAAATATATAAGTTTTCTGACTTTACCCGCTGTTTTATGTATTTGTTCTGTCCACCTAAAATAGTTGTCAACGTAAATTCCTAAGTATTTTATTATCTCAGTCCGTGTTAGCGGGTTGCATAGGCAGTTTTCTTTAGATAAGCAGTCGTGTATGGTTAAGTTTTCATTAGATCTCGGTTGACGTCTGGGATCTATACTAAATGTCATGTACTTTGTTTTGTCTATATTTAGTGTTAGCAGGTTATTGTCTAGCCAATTTTTAATCCGGTTGATTCCATGGGCAGCCTTTTTATAAACATTTGTCCAGGAGTCAGAAGTAAAAACGAGAACAGTGTCATCCGCAAAGCAAATAATATCTCCGCTAATATCTAACTGACACAGGCAATTGATGTAAAGTAAAAATAGGATGGGTCCTAATGTTCTTCCTTGAGGAACTCCGTAAGTTATGTATCTGTTTTGGCTTGTTACATTGCCTAATTTTAGTGCATGGCTGCGTTCAGTTATATATGATTTGAACCAGTTATAAGCCGAGTTTTTAATACCTATGTTATATAATTTTTTTAAGAGAATCTTATGGGACACTGTATCAAAAGCTTTACTTAGATCTAGAAAAACCGCAATGCAGCTTTTTTTTTGGTCAACATTTTTTAAAATGGTTTCTGTCACTTTTAATATTGCATCTTGTACTCCCATATTCTTTCGAAATCCATATTGATTTTCTGATAGAATTTTATGTGTGTCTAGATAGTCTACTAGTTGGATTTTCACTAGATTTTCGATTACTTTGGTGAGAACATTTAAAAGTGATATAGGCCTATAGTTAGAGGGATTATTTTTATCTCCAGATTTAAAAATAGGTACTATGTTTGCAATTTTAAAATGGCTGGGGAATATACCGCTTGTTATACTCAGATTACAGATGTGGGTGAAGGGAAGGGCTATTTGGTGTTTTATTTCTTTTATTAGTTTAGTGTCAAGTTTGTCGGGTCCAGTCGCACAGTCATTTCTCAGTTTATTTATGTGATGTATTATGTCTTTTGTTTGGAAAGTCTTTACTCTAAATGTATTGTTATCTTGTGCATTAGTGATGTATTTATCAGCAAGTGTATCTTCGTCAGTGTTTGTTTTATTAAGTAGGGTTTGGGCTAATGCTTGACCAACGTCTGCAAAGTAATTATTTAGTGTGTTGGCAATGTCAGTTTGATCAGTTATTACTGTATCATTAACTTCAACTTGTTGGAGTTGTGCTGCTGGTTTTTTATTTACATTGTTTATTTCCTTTACTGCATTCTATAATAATTTCGGGTCAGCTTTGTTATCTTCAATTTTTCTTCTATAATATTCTTCTTTTGTCTGTTTCACTATAGATCGGCAGATATTTCTATATTTTTTATAGTAATTTTGAAGCCTGATATTACTCGGTGAGTTTGAAGACTGTTTATGTAGTTTGTCTCGCTTGTGTAAACATTTAACCAAGTTGTCGTTGATCCAGGGCTTAATTTTTCTATTTTTGTGAACAACTGTTCGAAAAGTTGTGTACTTTATTACACTTATATTTATTTTGTCAGTAAAATTCACCATTGCAGTGTTAACATCTGTTTCATTTAAAATATTTTCCCAGGATATAGAATCAAGAGATGATCTAATAGCATCGTAATCTGTGTATTTTAGTTGTATTTTATTTTGTTCTTTGTCTTTTTTCTTGTCATTTTTCTTGGAAAAGGCGAGCATTGTTGCGAAGTGATCGGTTACTGTCGTATTTATTACGGTTGCAGAGATATTACATTTTGTTCTGACATAAATATGATCTATACAGGATTGAGATATAGGTGTAACTCTTGTCGATAAGTTGATGGCAGATCGAAGTCCATAACCTGCAAGAAGACATTCATAGTCGTCGGCTTGGTGGTGCCTATCTCCAATTATATTGATATTGAGGTCTCCAGCTATGATACAGTTCGTGAATTAATTAAGCCTCTGAAGATTTTCGTTCAACGAGTTTAGGAACTGTGATATGTTAGTGTATGATGGAGACCGATAGATGGCGGTTATGACAACAGAATCAAGACATTGAATGGTCACACTGTTTGCTTCTAGTATTTTAGTGGGTATTGTTGAACCAAAAATAGAGTTTTTTGTGTATACTATCACTCCATCACTACGGTGTTTGTGATGTTTTGATGAGAAAACATCGTAGCCTTGCATGCTGGGCGCAATATAATCGTCATTAATCCAGCATTCTGTTAGAATGATAACATCAAACGTTATTTTTATTTGCTCTAGTGCAAACAATAAATTATCAAAGTTTTTGGTGATACTTCTGATGTTTTGATTAAGTATTTTCAAAGAATAATTGCCCGTAAAATGTTTTGTTACTTTTGAGGCATCGAGAATATTAAGTGTATCTATTTGATTTATGTTTTGAATTTCTTCGTCGAAATCTTCGTATTTGTAATAATTTTCCTCACTTTCCATAGTCGGTTCTTTGCTGGGCTCTCTCTTCCATTTTTTTGCCGGTAAGGGCACTGTCGACTGTTTGCTTTATGCGAGTAAACGTCTTTATTGCTAGAAGTTTTACTGCAATTCCAGCACTTTGTGGCTAAATCATCGTCCTTTTTTGGGCACACCATCGATTTGTGCTCACCGGCGCAGTGGAGACACCTGTCCTTTAAAGCGTTGCAGTTGGGTGAGGAATGCCCGAATCCCATACACTTGAAGCATTGAACTAAAGATGATGAATCCTCTACATGCACCCTCATGTAGCCGATATTTATTCGGCCGAGACGGATTAGTGCGTTTCTTGTAACGCTGTCGACTATTAGCACTATGTTCCTTAGTTGTTCGTTCCGGTTTTTAGTTATTCGAAGGATCTTTATACAGTCTTCTGGTTTTCGGCCCTGGATTGTTTCGAAGATGAGATCATTTTGTTGGATGATCATATGGAGAATTTCTTCGTCTTTATATTCGTTAGCCACTCCTTTGAGGATTACTGTAGGTCGAAGCAGCTTGCCGTCTTGGGCTTTTAGTGATCCTGTAGTTGCTTTTGAAATTTCTGTTAGTATCTTTTCGGCATCTGTCTTTCTAGGGCAAGTAATAATGACCTTATTGTTTTTGGCCTTTGACATTCCGCTGACACCCACCCTGAGGACGGCTGGCTTGATAATATCCTTTATGGTTGAGGTGATAGATTCCGCCGTCGCGTCTTGATCAGATGACGAAACTATTACGGCATGGCTGGTGCAATCTCCACGATTTCCTACTGCCGAGGCATAGCTGAGTACGGGTTCCTTTTGAGCAATGGCGCAGAAAGCTGTCATTTCCCTGCAGTGTCTTTCCTCTGTTTTCAGTTGACATTCCGCATTCTGCACCTTTGTTTCCAAAAGTTCGACTTCCAGAGCATGAAGTTGTTGCCCCAATGTAGCTCCTTTTTCGATTATCTCCAGCAATGATGAGATTATTGTTTCACGGACTTCTTTGGTTATATTATTTTTGAGAGGCTCGGCTGCTTTCAGTGCCAGAGTGGCAATTTGAACAATATTCAGGGCAGACTCGGACTGGTTCATTTTCTGGAGAGAAGCGTATTGGGGAATTTCAACAGAAGTCACAATCGGTTTAGTTTTAAGAGGAGGAATTTTGTCTTCGTTGGTAGATGAAAAGGTTGGACTGGATATGTGTGTTGTTGGTGAGGATCTTGTGGTAGAGCTGATTTTAGTTGCGATGGTAGTAGCAAGGGCGGAGTTGGTATTACTGGGGATTGATGCTGGCTTATTAGTCTTAATTCCCTTTTTTTGTTGTTTATCCACAACTTTTCTGCTTTCGGCTCGAGTTTGTCTTGGGGACTTAACTAGTTCTGGACTGCTACGGCTCCGGATTATCGGTGACCTCGGCGTGGTTCCCGATTTTTTAAAAGGATCTTTAACCCCTGGGGGGGTACACAGTGGATCTGCCATTTAAGGTTTATTGTAATGTTTACATGTCACTTGTATTGTATTTATTGTAATGTCCTACTTTTTACACTTTTATATTTATTTTTATTTTTATAATTATTAATATTTATAGAAATAAAAAAAATAAAAAAAATAAATAAATAAACGGTAATTATTTATTTGGAGTTTGCGGGGATCGAACTATCGTTCTTCGAAACTCGGTGCTAACGCGATCACCGCTAGGCCAAATTTAACTTTTACATGCACACATATTGAAAAAAAGTTATGTACATTTTTATAACCTAATACTAATTTACTTCTTTTCCCCTTTCTATTTTTTACTTTTTATTATAATTTTTCCAATTTTTAACATCACTTATAATAAATCCATATGCTTACAATAGACTGCATATTTCATAAAAACTAACAATACTCCATTGGTCACCATGAAACAGGCAGCCGCCTAGTATGGTGATCCAATATATCTACACTATGTTAATGACTCAATTATGTATCATGTATTTTATAAATAAATATGTATAATGGGCACATAAAGAAGATTATTTTTTTGATAAACATTCAACAATGGTTTATTTACCCAAAGGTAGATATTTAAAAAATAATAATAATAAAATAGTGATGATTGTAATAAAAGAATTTTTAACTTTTTTCCATTTATTTCATTTTTGACCGTTATCGGTAATAGGTTGGAACCGGTTACGGTGACTAAGTGGAAAAAAGTTTTAATTCGTATTGATTTAATTTCTTCTACAGTATTCGCAAATTCACTATGTAGCGTCATTTTAATTAAATTAAAACAATTCACTTTGTACCACTATTACCACTTATTAGATCAAAATTATCAACATGTTTCGAAATCGATGGTTCCCTCGTCTGGATAAAATTTAAAATAAATAATTATTAAAATAAAATAATATAAAATGGATTTTCATCACGAATTCTCAGTATCAAAATCAGATAAAATATTTTATAACCAACATTTAACAAAGATCTTAAATTAAGATATAATATAGGTAGGTATATAAAATACGTATAGGTGTATATCTTCTCTAACATCCCGAACAAAATCACGTCCGCTTGAAGAGGCTGTCACTGATACTCACAGATACATCAGTGGAGGTACCGCTGATTCAAGGTATGAATTGGAAACCTATTGAGCCACGCCGCACCACGCCGAGCCGTTTGAGTTTCCCCACACACGAAGAGCTTTGGCTCGGCGCGGAGGTCGTGGTTATCCACGTATAAATGTACCTAGTACTTTATAATATGAGCACCTACAATAATTCAACTGCTTCCGGGCGATGGGTATAAAAGTAAATAAGACATGACTAAAATCGATGAATAACTATAATAAAAGCTTTAAAATATATGTTACCGTTAAAACCCGTTCTAAATTTCAACTCGTTTTCTCTAGTATAAACTAGTTTTCACTAAATTCCTTCGTTACAACTAGAATTAACTGCTGAATATCAGTTAAAACTAGTTCTATATGATTCAGTTAAAACTATATGATTCAGTTAAAACTGTTTCAACCGATGTCAAAGTTCATCGTGCTTTATTCTGGTTGGTCGAGTGACATCAGGTTAGGCGAGGATAGGTTAGGTTAGGTTAGGTCAGGTCAGATCAGGTCAGGTCAGGCCAAGTTAGGTTAGGCTAGGTTTTTAATTCACAAATTAAATATTTTAATAAACGTTACCTGTATTTTCAATCCCAATTTCAGTTTTAACAAAGGCAGTTAGTAAGAACAAATTTTAACTAGAGAAAACTGTAATATATATTAATGCAGCAGATATATTGAAAAAGTTTACCAAAGGTAAAACAAAACCAATCTAACATTTTCTGTATCCAAAATAATTTGGGTTTGTCAGTTTAGTATTTTTATCCACCATTTTAATAACAATAATAATGACACAGCAAAACAACTAACCCTTATCAAAGGTAGAAAATGAAAGTTTTATATATAATGATTCCATTTCTTTAGGCATCTTCCCCAAATACTCATTCGTAGGGCAAAGTGTGAAATACAAAAATCAGAAGGATCGTGACCTCAGGAATAAACCACTACTTTTATTTTTCTTATTATATTGAAGGTTAAAGAAAAATATCTTTTTATGATTAATTCTTGTAAATAGGGGTTAGCCCGTCTGGAGTTGTTGTCAGAGACAAAAGGTCAAATTATTTAGAATATTTTGCAGGATTGTTCACTTCATTTCAAAGTCATATACAGACAAGCAATAATTGTACGAATTTATAATGGAACAAAAATATTTATTTTCTCAGTACAACACCGAGCTCTCCCAATTAAAAAAAAACAGTTAACTAAGGTAATTTTTTCGGTAATGTTTTTTTTTTTTAAACTTTCATCCGATTACGGATATGGGAGGTCTTTTATCCTCTTCAGCCGAAATCTCTCGACTCATCGCCTTGTACCGCGGTTGAAGGGATGGATTCATACGTCCGTTGCTCCTGGACACACTGTACCCCAGATTTCTACACACCCCCCATATTTATTTTCTTCCCAGAACTTCCTCGCCTTCCTTTCCTTAAAAAAACGTCTACACAGCATCTCCTGAGATGACCTAGGTCCTGAGGAAAATTGTTTTCCTCAGGGCCTCCTGTGTGGAGCTAATATAAAAAAAAACTACAATATGTATTCCTCTTTACCCAGTACACTAAAGGAGAGAAATAATTATACCAATTCAGTCAGAGAAACATCATCAATTTGTCAGTAAACAAATACAAAATGTTGTTATTGAGACAGTTCAGTTATGTACAATAAATACTATATAAATTTTAATATACTTGTATGTACATATGTAAAAGCCCCTAAAAATATCGTTAATCTACTACACTATATAAAGAGGTAATATTTGTTTGTTTGTTTGTGTGTTTGTTTGCATCGAATAGGCTCCGAAACTACTGAACCGATTTGAAAAATTCTTTCGCTGTTGGGAAGCTACACTATCCCTGGGTGACATAGGCTATATAATATATTTTTTTAAAATAGGCATCCTTACTAAAACTTCAATAACGTAACCCAGGGTGTAAAAAAATTACCTAATATATTCTTTAAATCGCGTGCGCTGCGAAAACTATTGATGATAGAATAAAATAATGTAGTACGACTTTATAGAACACATCATTTTTTACAAAAAAAGTCGCAACAGCATATGTCTAACTATTATGGTTATGCCACAATAAGTATTCTTTTATTTTAAAAATTTAATTTAAATGTCGCCGCTGGAAAAGGCTCTTTATTTGTATCTTGGTTTTAATCCTTATCAAAATAAATTACTTCATATTCAAGACAGCTTCAATACCTTTATTTAACTTTTTGAATTTTTCAGTTCGGATATTTAATTAGAAAGATATCACGAGTTTAAAATTGTTAGTATTAGAAAAAAGTTTCGGCTACGGGCCGGGCGGGAGAGGAGTCAAGAAATGCAGTGCCTGGGGGGTTGGCGGGACGGGGGAGAGGGAGAGCGGTGGCGGGGAAGGTGGAAGTGGAACGCTGGAGGGGAACGCACGGGAAAGGACATGTAATGAGTAACATTTTATTTATTTGAATATGGCATATATTACAAAATAAAGTCCAAAAAAACGTGCAGCTCGCAAAAACTCAGAAACGAGTCCCGGTTCGATCAAGGGAGTTATATGGTGTGGTAGATCTCTATCCCCCCTAGGGAATAAGGGTATCCGTTTTTACCTAAAGGGCGTGCTTTTAAAGATATAAGGGCTGAAAATTTCGCCCTCTTGAAATTTCTAGAACAGTCTTCCGGAAAGTTCTAGAAGGTTCCATAGAGCTGTAGAAAGTTGTGGAAGGAGTGACGGAGTATGTCGTAGAATGATCAGGAATAGGAAATCGGGAACATCATTGTGCAACATTCCAGAACACTATATTATTGTCCTGAGCGAAGCCGGGTAACCCAGCTAGTATATAAATAAAGGAGCTATAATATATCTAGCTAGGCGATCATTGTTAAATAATATAACAATATTTTAATGCTTTTGAATATAGTGAACCATCTCACGCCCTTAACAATAACTAAATGTCGTCTTATTTTTGTCAACTTTTTTTTCAGGGTTGATTCATTAATTCGGCGAGAAGAACAAAAAAAGTGTAAAAATAGCCAAAGAGGCTTTCTCTATTCAACAACAATAAAACTTTTTCTTAGCTGTAAATTAACTTTAGAAATCCAAATCCAAATCTTTGATCAAAAGAAGCAAAACGTATTCTTCTTTTCAAATCTGGATAATGAATTCCACCACAAAAAAGGCCAAATAATAATAAACCTTCACAGCCATTTCGTGAAAAGTCAAAGATTTGCCTTTATTTTACCGGAAAAAAAGCACTGTACTAGTCACTCAGCATGTATCAGAACGGAATAAAGACCCATATTTCATATATTTATGTTTTTAAGGTGATATTGATATGTCAAGAAGGCACAGGTTTTACTGCCCAGCTCTGCAAAACTCCCCATACATTATTTACAATTTTTTTTTTGTTGCTGAGCAATTTAATGCAATGGTGCAATTGATATTGCATCTAGTCTCAATTTTAAAGGTTTATGCAAAGGAGATGAGGAAGGGGAAGACTTGGTTGTAGTTCAAAATGAAACGTTCTGGCAACGTTTCATGAATCCACTAGTTTTACTGAACACAAATAAACGATTTTTGAAATATTTTTTGTTGTTGTGAAATTCAATGAAATACACAATTACAAGGTTTTGTTGAGTTCTTTTTCAATAATTATTGGTTTATAGGTTACCCACGACAAAACAACCCCCCACAAAATATCTCCGACAAAATATTCTACGGACAAAAAATCCCTTAACAAAATATCTACTTAAACCTAACCTAACAAAAAATGAGACAAAAATAATGCAGACATCTTGTAAAGACAATAAATTATTAATTATTATTTTTTAATTGATAAACTAACGTTTAAGAGAAGATTTTTATGCATAGCACAAAGGTAAATAACAATTATTATAAGCAATAATTATCAGCCTGAAAGACTCATCTACATTGAAAAAATCTTCCGAGAAAAGATTTTTTCAATGTAGATGAGTGTTTCAGGCTGATAATTATTGCTTATAATAAATTATTGTTCAAAAATAGTAAAATGGAACAAAAATAATACAGACATCCTGTAAAGACATTAATTATTGTTCAAAAATAGTTATAAAAAAGAATTAAGCGTAGTTGAGATACATTTTGTCCTTTGATATTTTATCGGATGGTATTTTGTCGGGGATATTTTGTCGAGAGATGTAATTTTTAGGAAGTATTTTCTTACTCCACAATAATTGATACTAACTTCCATGCTACAAAACATATTTTAATATTACTTGTAGGTACCTAACAACTAAATCGATGTTTTTATTATGACACTACGATGTCAATCTATGTTGCCTCACAACGAAAGGCTTTTTTTTTCTTTCTTTACTGTTCTTCCCTTTTATAAATACATAATTAAAGGAAAAAACATAATATAAAGTTGGTACCTAATTGTTACGTTTGGTTTTATTTACATTTAAACACTATTAGTACTGTAGGTATACTTCTCGATAACTTTAGGATCTTGATAACTAACTAGTTTATTAAGAGTTTACGTATTTAGAATAATTATGCTACAAGTCACTCGACCTGTCTATACTAGTGACTAATTGAATTTGTCTACCCCTGTCGGTCATCAACAGAAGCACTTTCCCTACTGGCATCTGTCGGTATCACTAAGAAGCTCTACTAATACATTAAACTAACGATTTCATCAAATAAAATTTCATATAAATAATAAATAAGTCTTTGCCTGTTCATAGATGTATAATTCTTTGTTAACCGGTTTCTTTCAGTAAAGGTGGGGTTGTCTAGTGTCTTCTACGATGATAATAAAGTCAAAGGCACCTCCAAAAAATGTTAATTATTAAAAATGCCTTTCAGAATCTCAAGGCGAAAAGAATTATATAACGCCCTTGGAAAACGTAAAGGGTTGAAGTTTGTCACTCTGAAATTGATGTTTTAATAGAATTCTAGGTAGAAAGAAAATTAATGAAGGAATGCCCTTTGAACTAAATTGTTCACGGAGCAAAATACAATTTAAACCAAAGAATTCGTGAGCTAAATTACATTACTTTTGTATTAAGGGAACTAACCCAGTCTGCAAAACATGACAATCAAAATTATTTTAATTGTGATTTTCAAAATTGGAACACGAATTTACCGTAGCTCTTTACACGGGTCTGCGCTAGTATCAGATGATCAAACAAATTTATTTTTATTATTGTTCATATTTATTAATTAATTTAAATTGGTCATGTACTGTGCCTGCCTCACTAGGAACTCCCTTGTTAAGAGCAGATTCAGTTTAACACAAGCAATTTACCACAAAAATAACAACAACTATATTAAACACAATAATAAAAAATTTCAAAATTTTAAGAAACCCCCGACACAAAAAAAGAGCTGATGACCTTGAATGTCTGAAAAAATGTTCATAAATTGTGGCTAAGAACCATCTCGAGCTCAGCTTTCAAACAACAAAAAACACATCACAATCGGTCCATTCGTTTAGGAGCTACGATGCCACAGACAGACACACAGACAGATAGACACACATAAAGTCAAACTAAAAACACCACTCCTTGCGTCGGGGGTTAAAAAATGATTTGAAATTGTAATTTGCTAACACTTTCCTATTTATGTAATACTGTTGAATAATATGCTTTTTGCCCATTATCGCACGGAATCGTTCTAAGTAAAAACAGATTTTTTTATTTATTAAATACATAATACAGAAGTTTTAAATATCTAGTGTGAAAAATCGTTATTAATTATTATAACAAATGCGAGACAATTTCAGCAGCGTGCCACCAGTGCTTCCTGACATTATTTGGAGGAAAAAATATAAATCAACGATGAAATGTTTATGTTATATTTTTTCAACAACCAATATTTTTTTTACGTATTAGACAGTTGGGGTTAGGGTAAGGGTATGGGTGGTTACTCGGGTGAGTGATCAGTGATGACATGGGGCAGAATTAAAAAAAAAAAACATAAAAAAATCACCGGGGACCAAAATTTCATTTTCTTTTTTCATTCCATATAATTTCGAATCACTGGTTTAAAGTAAATCAAGTACAAACAAACTTAATTAAAAATTATTATGCGTCGCAACATTTTCAAACAATACACTAATTTTGTTGCAATGCATTGTCGCAATTATTGCTAAACTATTATTAACAAGTACCTGAAGACGAAATCATAACGCTATACACAAACTGTGTGGTAAAACTTGTCCTTGTTGAAATATAGTTAAAGAGCCTTGCAATGGCAAAAAAGGTTAAAAGAACATGTTGACTTAAAGATGGTGCATATGTAATCCAAAAACATCTTGAAAGTACGAGGCAGACGTTATACTATGTCAGTAATTTTGCTTACGTGTACGAGTACCAGGATCAGCGATTCCCTCTACCCTCTTGAAGTTCTCCAAAAAACACAAAACAGCATAAATTGTTTTTGGCTTTCAATCTTTCCCACATGCCCCGAACCATTCCTTTACTTTCCTCAGAGCAAACTCCTGACTCGATTACCGAACTGAGTGCATCTTCAGGCCCCGGATAGGCAAAGGAAGATATATTATGTACTTGTGGTTTGTTTGGAAAACAAATAGACTATGGCGGAATCGAACTATAAAGGAAATGTACTCGGAAATTGGAATAGATTCCGTGAAAATAAGATTCGACTGCTGTCAAATGAATGATTCAATGGAATGAAAGAATCACAACTTTCAATGCGTGTTAATAATATTATATGCGTTTTTTTTTTTCAAGTCTATTTTCGCTAACTGTTGTAAAAGATATTTGCCAAACCTGCTGCATAATTTGTACATTTGAAAGATGTGTGATTACTGAAATAATCACAAAAAATATATATTTACTCTTTTTTACGCCCATAGGGCTTTTACATTTGGTACATAATGTGATTTTTTGTACATAAGGGTAACAATGGGTTAACAACAATAATTTCTTACATAACAGTTGTTGAAAGTTTGTTGAATTAGAAGAAAATAAAATGATAACAATAATAAATAGTAATGATCACAAATAATATGTTCAAATAAAAAAAGGTATTTAAAAATGTCGGTGTCATTTGTACATATATTTGTTAAACTATGAAACTGGGGAATTGGCAAGTTTGCTACATAATTTGTTTGTGAATGGAAGCATTGAAATAAGTCATTTTGCCTATTGAATCAAGTAGGTACTATTATATTGAGTACACTCAAGAGTTCGCAATATTCTTGTAATATTTTTGCAATTTACATATAATAAAGTTTAGATAATGTAAATAGCATTACAAAAATACAAAATATCAACGTATTTTTATAATTTTCTTGCAATAAGAAACAGAAAAAGGCAATTTTCACAAAAAGAAGATAGATAGAAACATCACTTCTTGTGTATATAATATATAAATATATATAAAAATCTCGTGTCATAGTGTTTATGGTCGCACTACTCCGCAACGCCTCGACCGATTTGTATGAAATTTTGTATGTATATTTGGTAGGTATGGGAATAGGTTTTAAAGAATATTTCATAACGTTTTTGGACTTTTTTTGTTTTTTTTGTATTTGGCATCAAAAAATAACTTCAACCCCAAATTTCACTTTTCTACCCCCACCCTTCCATTTTGTCATTTACGAGGAGCGTCGCGTCATTTTGATATTTCGTTCGGCATTAGGTTCTCGCGTGGGCAATCCATCGAGCTTATTTATGTTGGCTATATACGGACTGACAAAAAGTATTGTACATTCAGTGACTCTTCGAAATTAATATTGATTTTATTTATTTAATTTTCCTACTTTAGGATAAAAAATATATAACTTCTTATCACTTTACATTAAACTTTTAAGAGATCAAACAATTAATATGTACGTTACTTTAATGAAATACATTGAATTGAGAAAATGAATAGTTGGTGTTTTTGTTTTGTTTTTATCGACGGTCATCATCTACGGCGCTTCATTCCTCTTTCTGTCATACCCGTAGATCCCATCCCCACACACTTTCAATAAATTCGTTATTTTTTATTTAACAACCAAAATATTCACTAGAAGTAATTTATATGGAAGAACAACGTTTATTGGGTCAGCTAGTATAGTTATAATAATTACAATAAAATAACGTTGTCTGAATACCACTTTATTATAAAATATTTACCAACCGGTTTCGGTTCAACCTGAACCTTCATCAGGGGTTTATAAAAACATATTAAAAAATTATGGAGTTACAGAGTATTTAAAGGTAAAAACGAAGAAGGAGAGAGAACATCAACTTTGGTTGGGGACCAGGGGGTAAAGGTTCATACTGGACCAAAACCGGTTAGTTAATATATATTAAAGATGTATAATAAAATGGTATGCAAACAAAGTTTTTTTGTTGTAATAATAAGAAACATGTAATTTTCGGAAAGATAAAGTCCTAACACGAATAATAAAAAATGACTCAACTACTTCAATATTTTTTATGGTTGGTTGGTCGTTGATCCAATATAGGACGTAATAGATGAGTTGTGTGCAAGCAAAACAGACTGTGAACGTGATAGATTATGAAATGTTGGTTATTTAGTTTGATGACCCTGCTACAAATGACCAACGTCAAATGAAAAATACGTATCGGATTCCACTAGGACTGTAACTGTTATGCACACAAATAGTAATCACACTCAGTAGAAGCGTATCACAACATTTGTAAACTACAGTACTACAATTTAATGATAAAATCACTCAGCCGACCAAACATTCCTTTCCGCAGCAATAAAGAAGATTCATTTCATTATCTCGCCGATTTCTTACGTATTATTTTCTCTTTCTACCATCTTTGAATTTAATGATTAATGATCGATACTATTTTCGCATGAAATTTCTTGATTGTTCCTACCAAATTAAATAATTTGGAACCCCAATCATAATTCTTAAACTGCAAGATAATATTTGTAACACACCAAACCGTCGCGATAAATTTAATGGTAAAAAATAAATGGAAGTTACTTTGTACATTAATTTATTAATATAAATCTTAAAAAAAACTGGCGCATTTTTTACATTAGTTCCACAAAAGAGGCCCTGATGAAAAAAAATCCCTCACAGCCAATTTCATATCTTAGGACGCCGTATAGATAATATTTTTATGGAAAGGAAGGAGAGGAAGTTCTGGAGAGGAAAAATGTATAAGGAGTGGGTATGATGTGTCCAGGAGTGACGGACGTATAAATCCATCCCTCCCAGTGCATTGTAAGGCGATGCTCCGAGAAAGTCCAGCTAGAGAATTCTAGGTTAGGTCTCCCTCAAGCAGTCTCTCCCGATCCGGCCACGCAGTAGGTAGGCAAACGCATTTGCAATCAAGACCTAAACAAACCTAACCCCACGATCACAGGCACCCCTGCTGTCACCAAACGACGGCGAACTACTTATTTTACGTATGGTTCTTACGTATGGTAAAATACATTACGTGAACATAAAAAAAACTTACAATATTTTAATATTTGTAATACTACGGTTGTTAAAAATATAAGTAATATTCTATTTTGATATCGGTATTCCTTATTATAAGTTCAAACCAAATGTCATATTTTTTGCAATATGGTGGCTTTTGGCTGGACTTTCTGTCTTTGGAAACTTGGCTCTGTACCAAAGATAATTAACTGTCATCTAGAATCTAGAGATTAATTTTGTCGCTCTGATAAATTTTGTTCATTGAAGTAGATATAAAAGGTAAACTTACTTACTAGTATACTTTTCCATTCCAAAGAAGGGATGATAATATTGGAACAATTTTAAACTTTGAAGTACATTTATTTTTAATTTTTGACCGTTACCGATTTCAGGCTCTCATGGCCATCTTCAGACTGACGAGATGACCATGATAAGCTGAAACCGATAGCAGCCAAAAATAAAATAATGGACAAAACGGTTAAAATTATTTCAATATATCATTAAAATTCAATTCCATAACGAATTGTCAGTAGCAAAAATAAAAACACCAAAGTTTTCATTTATTGTGAAAAAAAATTTTTTTAAGTTATCTCCACACAGTAGGCCCTGAGGAAAATAATTCCCCCCATGCAGTTTGGAGGGTTATTTAGGAAAAGATGGAGAGGAAGTTTTGGGAAGGAAAAATGTATGAGTGGTGGGTAGGAATTAAGGGTCAGAGTGTTCAGGAGTGACGGATGTATGAATCTATTCCTCCACTGCCTTTTAAGACTCAACCAGTCTCTCCTCTTACGCAGTAGGAGAGCAAAAGAATCCGCCGCCAAGACCTAGACACACCTCACCCCATAAAACTGGGCACCTCGTCTAAGTAACCAAACCCAGAGAACCACTTGGGATGACCTATGGCAGAGGTATCCAATAAATGGTGTGACGGTAACCATAACCGCCACCTAAATTAAATCGAACTTTAAAAAATGTGGTATCTATCGAGTCGTATCGTACACAAAACCATGAATAATACTATTCATGCACGTCACACAGCGCTTGCCTCCTTGTGGAATTTCATCAACCTGTCCCATTGTGTTGTCTATAGTTATACTAACACTTATTGTATCTTGATTTCCCGCTAAGCACTTGCATACTGCTTACTAATAACGTATGCAGGGACACTGGAAGTCTAGATTCGTTCAACAATTATTGTAGATTCGTTCATTCAAAAAAATTAGAGTCCTTGCGAGAGCCTTGAAAGAGTAACCATCTGTTACTAATACCAGGGCGGGTAAGTGGTGTATAACCTCCAATATTAAAATCACGAATTTTTATAGGTATTAATATTTATATGTCTACAAGATATATTGATAGAAAAACCTAATTATGCCTACGTAACCAACTGCGTAATACCTTTTAGAGTTCAAGTTACAGATGTACTCAAAGTATCCCCCTTGGCGCAATGTTAATTTTATAACCGAAAAAAAATGTATTGGAAAAATGAATTCTTGTCATAAAAGCGTAGAAACGTCTTTATTTACGACATCATTTGAATGCCGATAAAACTAATAAAAATGTAAGTATTGCTTCCGAACCTCCAAACTAATAATTCTGTTTCCGACAAAGGCAGTATTTCTTAAGGCTCTTTTTCCCTTTGAGAATCAATAAGGCGAATTATCAATTTTCTTCCCGAGAATTTGCCAAAGGAATTAAATTTCCCGTCTAACTTTCTCCTTTCACTATTTACGACTACAATCAATCATTGTTGAGTTAATATTCAGAAGGGAAAATATGTTAGGGGTGGAACACTTATATTCATAAGTGGCCGCTAATTGAAATAAATTTGAATATGTTTATGGGGAAATTTGCATTCTGAGCAAAATAAAGACTTAGAATTTGGTCATATCGATGGTGAGTGTTGTCAATTGTGAGAATATTAGTAAATAGTAGTGCAGATCCGTGAAAAGTCACAGAATCTTATGATAAATTGTGGGATTCGTGAAGCCGAAAGCATTTATAAAATATTAGAGATATCCCGGCATGCGTTACAATGCCACTTAATGTAGAAATTGTTTCTCCCTGCGTGTATTTTCCCATTCGTCCCGTTCCCCCTTTACCTTCCCTGCCTTCCCTCTCTCTTATCCCGCTAGACCGTCCCGCCAACCCCGCTCCCGCGTTCCACATATTCAGTCCCAGTACATTCAGTTTTCAAATAGATCGCGTGCCACCTATTACAATTTATTTATTCAAATTTTAATTTTTCATACATTATAATATTTGATGACACACGGGTCACGGGTACCTATTTAAAATGCCTATAATTCTTATTTACTTAGTGCTTCAAGTAAATTCATTTATTTAAAGAGTTTATTCGAAAACTGAATTTTGATTGATCAATCGATGGTTTGCAAAATGTCATTCTCAAATTGTAACTTTTTTTACAGTTTTGCAAGAGTTTTTGTAACGTTACAGATGTATTGTCATGTGGTTTTAATAATCCATAAACCTTCAATGGGATAGAAAGAAGGTATTTTGAAAGTTTCAAACATTTCCTATGCTTAATTTAGCGGTACATATTTATAAGTTAGCATATTTTGATTTATATATATATATATATGTATAGATTTGCCTTTCAAAGCAAATACTTTCAATTTTCTTTACGTATAATTATATATCTTTGTTGACAAGATTAGAAAGTAGTCAGAAATAAGCATTTCGGATGAACACTAGTTAGTTAACTTGAATAAACATCTGTCAAAAATGTAAAACAAAAGGAATACGCATTTCAAATATACAATAATTTAATTTAAAAAAATATCTTTCGGTTACAGATAGGTACTAGTTGCCTGCTTTATGGCTCATCTGAATTCACCCAATCATCAGTTCCATTTTGAAATTTTCATAACTAATTTGAGTTCATTACGAAGGAATATTTCACGTCACGGACGACCGAAATTAACACCGTAATATGTTAGTTATAAATTTTGAAAATTTCAAAACTAATTTGAATTCATTGCGCAGGAATATTTTACATCCCAGACAACCAAAATTAGTTCCCTAGTATGTTTGTTAATAATTAGTGCGTTTGATGATTGCGAGGCGGAAGGAAGGTTTAGTTTATTGAGAGAACCTGTTATCTCTGATCGAGCTATTTCAAATAACATTTAAATTCTGTATGTTGGTCCTACGGGTTCAACCCCCTTCTAAGGGCAAATTGCAACAAATTTTTCAGGTTGGTTTAATATTTATTTTAATTATCGAAGCGTTTTTTTAGGAGAAAGCCGGTGAATTTAGAGTTGAATGGGATTTAATAATACGTTAATTATTTAACAAAATATTAGAAAATGTTCTATTTATTTTTGAAGTAAACTTCTTTACGCACGCTCGACACTTGGGGGTAAAATTATGAATATGTTACGAAAAAGAACCATACGCGAACGCTAATATAAGTAAAACTTCTCAACGAATATGAAACGTTACGAAAAAATATGTAACGCTAATCTTTATGAAACGCTATAATGAATGTGTAACGCTAATCTATATGAAACGCTATAATGAAAGTGAAACGCTAATCGATGTGAGTTAAGTAAAGTTAAGTTGAGTTGAGTTAAGTTAAGTAAAGTGAAGTGAAGTTAATTTGAGTTAAGTTAAGTTAAGTTGAGTTGAGTTGATGGGGATGTTGAGGGGAGGGGGATATTTTTATTCCTGTTATTGTTAAATTGTTATTGGACGGCATAATTTTGTGAAGTTTTACTTCAGTCGTGTGGTCTAAAGCACACTCGTTTTTTTCTCTTATTGGCACCATAATTGGAAAGGGTTCTACTTTACTTTTTTTAAAAAAATGTCCTTTGAATGTAAAACCATTTCTCTTGCTCATTTCCATAACCTAAATAATTTCAGTGTTTTAATGAGCCATCTGTGTTGTATTTCCACAGGTTCTTGTATAACGAAGTTCTAACCCAAGTTTTTAAAGCGTACATATGTTTTACAAATTTCGTTTGCAATTGCCATTAGTTTGTATCTGACAGTTGATCATTTTTACGAGGCACTTGCTTGTGTAGTTCATCACTTTAATTGAATAGGAAACATTGCCAAACCATGTTCTCATGTGTCAAAGTTTGTAAAGACGACTTCTCGTAATCTACTTAACAATTTCTGATTTTGAGGCTGAATCTTGCGTAAGTGTTTTAGTTTAACATTTTTTATAAGAACGTAATTGCATTGGAGAAATGTTAGAACATTATGCAATGAATTATTATGTCCCACCTGGTTGCGTTATATATGTACGTTTAGGTATGTTCTAAAATATAGGTATTAATCCTACTTAAATGTTTTCCTATAAAATATGTTTATCTAAAATACTTTTCATTAGATTATGAAAAATCGTCTTTGCAAACTTTGACATCTAATATCTCACAACAATACATAGTAAAGTTAGAACTCTGTTTATTCAAAGTGTCGTTATCGTAAAGAGAAGATTTTGTAATCTTTATTTATTTGTTACCATACAACATAACGGGAATCAATACATACCACTGTTTGAGAAAAAAAGAGTTATTTAAAAAAATAATTGTATCATAACATCATAACCAAATTATTCGTACAACGCATGTTGTCTATTATGGGTATTTGTCGACATACATCCAAATACTAACATTATATAATTACTGTGACTTTAATAATTATCTTGGAATGTGTTTATACCGATAAAAAATGTTACGCCAGTTCCATAATACATTTTAACACCTCAGGCCTCGGGCAAGAGTCAGAATAATAGAAGAGTATGTATGAGACTGTGTATGAATGTGACTGAGGCAAACAATGTGTGCCAAGACCGAGTTGTTTGGCAGTCCGTCCTCTCTGACTACCCCTGCAGAAAAAGCGGTGTGATGGTTAGTTAGTTAGTTAGGCCTTGGACATATTCTGTCAAAAGGTCAGAAAATTACTCCTTTGCAATAAAATCTAAATAAATGGAATATTTCTAAACGTACCTATCCGAAAACTAAAAACAGTTTTTGAGAGGGGATGAAATACGTTGTCAAATGTTCTTATTAGAAATGCAGGTACGTTTTTTGAAATAATAAGATATGTAATGCAAACATAAAAAAGGTTTTAAAATGGCTCGCCTCAAGTTTTTTTACAACTAAATTGCTGATAACAAAAAAAAAGGAAAACACGTTTATTTTTCTAGCCAAATGAATTATAAACGTTACTGCCACATACATACAGTCGGAAATTTTGGTTACATTGAGTTCATTTTTCTGTGGTTATCTTTTAGATTTTAATATTAGGCATGGTGTTTTCTCTTTCAAATACTGTTTAGATCATATTTCTAACCATGACAATAAGGGAGATACAATGATTTCAATGAAGCCTATGTGAGCTGTTCCCAAAAAAAAAAACAAATTATCCTGAGGGGCTTAGCAAAGTAATAAAAACACCGACCCTGATAATGACCTGTAATAATTTTTCATTCGCCTTAAAATACCTTTTATCGAAAATTATACAAAATTAATGAGAATAATAAAATTATTAGCTTTCTTCTGAAGTCTGGCAGAATTCCTCCCGGAGATTCAATTAAGTCGAGTACATAATTATTTTGAAATAATATTCCAGGTTTTCGCCAGTCAATGAAGGAAATCTCTTATTAAAATCCATTTAATTTATATCTTTACTCTGTTGAGATTTAATTTAGCATTGGGATCGGGCGGCCCGCTACAGTGGCTTGAAGCTAAGATTCCCGCAATAGCCGGCAATACTTTTAGTTTCTTTTTGTGTGGCTTCTTATTGAGATAAATCTTTTTCAAGTCAGGCGATCTTTGAAAAAACTGGGGTCTGGATTTCTTTTTGACTGAGCTTCCCCGTGGCATTTATTTATTTTTTCTTCGTCTTTTGTGCGCTGAAAATGAGCAATATTCAAGGTTTTTCGAGATACGTGCTTGAAATAATTATTTCCTACTATTTCTCAAGTATGTCCGAAGAATAAATGGGTGGAATGGTCGTGGTACACAGGAAATAAATTCCAGTAGTGATTACACAAAAAAGTATTTCCGCTACCGGAAGATCTCGCTCATTTCGGCCCCTTAAGTGATGGCATTTGATGACCTTAGCGAAGCAGCATAATTTAATATTTGACTTCTATATAGTAACATTTAGTAAAGAATATCACTTCTAGGACGCTGGAAAATTCTGTTTAATACAATCTTGTTGATTTAAAATTAACTTATACAAAAACTACATTCCACCATTCCCCAATGAAGCGTACAAAAACATTTATTTATCTTCTGATTGCATATTATTGCAGATGGAAGTTAAATCCTTTTTGTTTTTAACTTATTTTTCATATAGTCAGAAGTGTTCATTACTTTCAAAGTATCATCCCAAGTGGTTCACTACGTTTGGTGACTTAGAGGGGTGCCCGGGTTCATGGGGTTCAGCTGATGCGTCTGCCCACCAACTGCGTGGCAAGCTGGATCTGGAGAAACTTGTCGAGGGAGATCTTTTGACATCTCCAGCAGGACTCTCTTGGACATTGCCTTGCACCGCAGTGGGAGGGGTAGATACATACGTCCTTTAGTCCCGAGCACACTGATCCCTAGATTCCTACCCAACCCTCATACCTTTTTCTTTCCCAGAACTTCATCTCCTTCATTTCCCTAAAAAGAACCTCCACACAGCATCCCCAAAGATGACATAGGCCCTGAGGTGAATTATTTTCCTCAGGGCCTCCTGTGTGGGGCTAATGTAAAAAAAAAATCATCTTACAACTCTCCCGCCCTTTGTCTATTGTTATACTTTTTTCCTTAAAACTTGCCAATGGGACGTTTTAGGAGTAACTCCTTAATATCAGCTAGATGCAAGGGGGTCCTCCTGTCTAATCTAATTTGTTTATCTATGGACCAGGTTTGCCAATTCGTGGGAAATTCACCAAATTGCGAGGAATTTCTGAGAATTTATACCGTTCGTATATTTTGTGGGGAAAACAGTCAGGGATAAACTGTCAGGGGATCAACTGTAGGGGATCAAATGTAGAGGATCAACTATCGGGGATAAACTGTCTGGGGGAGGGGTCAACAGTCGGGGATAAACTGAAGGGGAATGAACTGTCGGGGATAAACTCTCGGGGATCAACTTTTAGGGGTCAACTATCTGGGATAAACTGTCGGGGATCAACAGTCGAGGATCAACTGTCAGGGGATCAACTGTAGGGGATCAAATGTAGAGGATCAACTATCGGGGATAAACTTTCAGGGGGGGGTCAACAGTCGGGGATAAACTGTCGGGGGATCAACTGTCGTGGATTCACTATCGGGGATAAAATGTCAGGGGATCAACAGTCGGGGATCAAATGTCGGGAATCAACTGTTAGGTGTTAACTGTCGGGGGGATCTACCGTCAGCGGGTCAACTGTCGGCAGGCAATTGTCGTCGGATCAATTATCATGGAACCGTATTTTTCATTAAAATTTATTTTTGTTGAATTTAAGCATGACATCATACATCTTTATCTCGTTAACAGTATCAAGTTGCAGAATTGTATTTATCATAATTTATGATTTGTAAATTTTTATTGTGAAAAAAAAAATTGTTTTCCGACCAATAAAGTTACATTTCAAGTAGCTTGTTGACCGAAGCACGGAGAATTAAAATCATATTAAATGAGTTTCATAAAATTAAATGAGCTCTTGCAAAAAACAAGAAAATTTTCTTGCACCGTTTCATAATGATTTAAAGATTGCGAAGAAAGCTTTATTTAATAAATAAAAATATTTGAATTCAAGTTACCTGCAGTTTTTAAATTAAAATTTAAAAAAAAATAACCTAGCCATTTTTATCTTGCATTAAGTAAATTGCACCAACGGTTATTTAATTTTTATTTGCTTTCTGTGTTTGGCCACTTCAAAGCGGGATTAATGGGCCGAGCGCCATATAAAGTAATAAACGCCCGACTCCCAACACTAAAATTAAACTAACTAGCCATCACACTGTTTCTCCACAAGGGTAGGAAGAAAGGGTGAATAGCCAAACTACTCGGTCTTGGTAGACTCTTTGCCTCATTCACATCCATACGTCATCACATACTATTCTGCTATTCTGGATTTTGATTGCTCTACTCAAGCATTATCGTGTCTTCGTCGGGTGTACCTGACTTCCATCATTCACATTCTCGTCATATATTCTCCTTAAAATCTTGTCTACGTGTACGCGTTCTTCGTACTCAAACCATTTAAGCGGATTTTTATTTCAATTTGGGAGGCGGGTATGGGTATCGCGCAACCCCGGGAACCATTTATTGGATAACCAAAATGTGCCCGAGTTTACGGGGAGGGAGGTTTCTGGATCTTGGCAGCAGTTATGCATGGCACGAATAGTAATGTGGCTAGATCGGGAGAGACTTGTTGGTGGAGATCTTTTGACCTATCCAACAGGACTATCCCGGAAAATTTCCTTGCATCGCAGTGGGAAGAATTCCTCCCCTTCCTTTACTAAAAAGATCCTCCACACAGCATTCCCAAAGTGACATAGGCCCTGAGGAGATTTCCTCAGGGCATCCTCCTATGTAGAGCGAATGTTTTATCTAACTCGTTACGCTTACCTTGAATTATTGGTGAATGTCCATATTTTTCATACGATCATACAAGGATACTACACGCTTAACTATACTAAAGGGATCTCATAGCAGTATTCATTCTAATTTCATCCTTCCCCTGCCAGTTCCATGCCTCACTGCCACACATCATTAGATCAGTAGATAATTGCTTGGGACCAGAAATGTCCAGAAGTCTAAACTAGAGAATCTAAACTTTGGTAATTACCAACCAAGGAGATGCATCCAATGGTCTTAGGGCGCCCACAGTTGAGAGACTTTAGTTGCGGAGACAGTTGCAGGCATTCATCCAATACGGTATATGTTATGAAGCTGTGCATGCAAAATACTTTTTAATTGTGAGACCTTTATTCACTTTATATGATTTTTGAAATAGTTTTCCAATAGTCGCCGCGAAAAAGTCTCTCGAATTCAGGCGCCATTAAAAAAGGTAGATATTTGTGTTCTTTTGGGCGAATTGAGGAATCGCAGCTCTTGGAACACGACTCGAGTTTGCAAAACCATATTTTTCTAATCCCGCGGGATTGCAGAATATAATTTAGAAATCCCGCGGGGTTCCGCAGGATTTGGTTGGATTTTTATTAGAAGGTAGTAAATTAAAATAAATATTTTTTTTATAATTTGGTACCAATTATCTTTGATACTGAATTATCTCTGATATTGACTAGTCACTAGTACATTAAAAACAGAGAAAATATCATAGTAAGTCATTTCAGAGGACTTTTCGAATCAATCCTCTTTGGCACTAGTAATATTATAAAAATACGATTGCGCTTGCGTATCACACGATTCGCAACTCGAAAATACGTGCAATTGGAAACAGCATGTTTTTTGGTGTAAATTAAGTATTTTTAAATCCCACTATCCCGCAAAACCGCGGGATTAAATATATATTAATTTATTTATAAAATACATGATTTCATAAATAAGGCACAAACATACAGTACGTACATTAAATCACCATACTAGGCGGCTGCCTGTTTCATAGTGACCAAATCTCTATCCTCTATCCCGCAAATCCTGAGCGATTGCGGGACGTGGGATTGTAACCCTAAACCCAGAACATACGACCCAAACCTTCATTTGATTTCACGTCTTCCTACGCATAATCATTGTTTACAATAATCTATTGGGAAATATTTTAAATCAAATTATTTTGATTTTCATAGCATTGTCATCATTCTATACCAGTTTACTTCGTCGTTATTCATTCATCCTCTTTTGACTGAGACATAGAAGTGTGTGTTGAGGATGTTATCATCGCGTAAGGCTTGAACTCTATCTCAAAATAGAATTTCATTTTGAGAAGGTAAGCGTTAATGATATTACCGCTCAAAAGGCAGATGTAAATAAGGTTTTCTCATCAAAAGGCAAGTGTAAATAATATTAGGATGTTTATCGTGGAAAAATACTCCGCCTAGCTTGTTTGCCGGCTACCAAAAGCTCATTAAATTGCTACTACTTTTCTTGAAAATTCTTTAAATATTACGTTCATATTTTCTTTACGATTTTGGATGTGCAGTGCTTGTGGAGCTCAGAAAAATAATTTAAATTCAACAAGATATCGGCAGAGATGGACACCATGATCCACGAGTTGTTCAGGTAGAGTCCAACTTGTAAAGGAAGTAGAAGTTTTGTACGACCAGAATAAATAAGTTAATAAAACAGCGTTTTACTTTTCCCAAGTACTATCGGATGAAGAGTGACTGCTTGTGACACTCACTTCTTTAGTTAGGAGAATTCAGGAAGTAGAGAGGGGAATATAATAGAAGAATCGGAAGATCTAGCTCTTCAGATCTGGTCATTATAAATAAGTTAAGCTATTTAAAGCAAAGTTTCTACTAGTAAACAACGGGTTTCCAATTAAAAATCAAAATTCTATAAATTGAGACCAATTCAATCTCGCGGACGTCCTAACTAACTATATTCATCGAAAGGGAATCGTTGGAACCAAAACTGCAATTTGGTGCACACGCATTGCACTTTTGGGTTCGACGAAATAATATTGGTTTTGTCCTTGTTTGTTTGGATTTTAGGATCTCAACAATTCGATGTGTATTTTTGTGCGTCCATTATTTGTTTGTAGAAAGAAATGAAACATTTTTCAGTAGTATTTTAGTAATATTTGCTTTCGAACTAGTCAATAAAACGATACGATAACAAATTGGTGAAAACAATGGAATGTTTTGTGTTGTATAAAATTATAAAAAAAAAGTATTTCGGCCTTTTTTCTCAACCCCGTTCAAAACAGCAAAGACAAATAACGCATGTGTGTGCATTTTAGCAACAAAAATGCTTTATACTCTATAGCTATCTATAAAATTCTAGCCTTCCAATCTTTGTGTTGTAACTTTGAGGTTGTCTCAACTCTTAAAAAAACTCTGTGGTTGACAAACGTGTATCTATATTGTGATAGATTGACAATTGGCTCTGATATCTTATTTAGCAGGCGTTTGGAATAATGTGGACCCTGACCTTGAGCTTCCCACCTTATTTATTATATACTCGGTCTCTACAATATCGACAGCTAAACGCCATCTACAGATAACCCATTAGAGTTCCATCAGTGCCATCTATGGGTGAGCTCTTACACTACTATCTATGATTACAAGTTGTTTCCCATGCTCTAGTGTTACACCTGGAAAACCACAGTACCATATAGACTAGGAGACGAGACAGGTAAACCCTACGTCATCGAGTACGAACATCCGAATAATATTGATTCATTTAAGGATTGATGTGAAGTTAAATGCTTGGAATAATTATTTAATTTTTTTTTATTATTCACTAAAAGATATATAAATTACAAATAAATTTATAGAGTAAATAATAACATAATAGATGTATTTGAAGTACCCCCATAAATAAGCAGAGCTTGTGTGTATGAGGGGGTGATAACAAGAGTAATAAAGTGAAAATAAGAGTAATATTGATAAATATTTTTTTTCCTTTTACAGATCTAAAACGCCGATTGTCTTTAGTTATACTGTTCGTCTACTAGCACGTACATTAGGAACGTTAGGATCACTATAGATTACAATCCTTATTTTAAAACTAGATTAATAATATCATTAATAAATTACATGAACTACTCGTCTTCATTCATAAACCTCTTGACTTTAAAAATATAAGTACACTAAAAACTCTTTACTGTTCGTTGGTTTGCCCTTACTGTTTGTTTCGCCCCCATTTTAATAGCTTGTGTCATTTGGCCTCCTTTTTCTTTCTTTTTGGCCACATTCATAATATCGAATCCATTCAACAATGCTTGGAGGTTAGAACTTGAAAGAGGCACTCATATAATGAAATTGAACAAACTATCTTTCCTTTGAAAAACGTAAAAAAAGCGTTGTCCTAATTTGCATTTAAAAAATTATCAACAGTATTATAGTTACACCTTCTTTGTTACAACTCATTCAAATCAACAGCCCTGTCCGTAGGCTCCGAAATAATGAATTGCTCTTCTTCAATCAACCCTCTACTAATTTTTCCAACTGAAGCCATAGCGTCGAATTATTTGGTTTAAGTCTAAATGATTTTTGTCAATCGTTACTAGTCGAAAAGTAATATTTTTTCTATTTAAAGACTAATTTATCGTACTTTATCGAAACCTTCTTCGTGCTTTAATGTTACATTATCTTCTTTGTGCACATTTTGTCTTACTTTTAGTCATTGCTATTTATGTATGTGTGCTCTCATTTCGCAGGTAATTTTTTTTACATTTTCTATTCTAATAATAAATAAATAAATCTACCAATTATTTAAAAAGGATTAAGACATCCCAATATTGGTGAATGTTATCAAATGAAGGAAGTAGGAAAAGAAATGCAATGGATTAGAGGAAGGTAAGGAAAGGGAGTGGATATTCTAATAATCAGAGAATAGCTAACAACGCCGGAGAATAGTGCAATTATTTAATGTATTATTTTAATTCAAAAATGTACAATGTACAATGGGGTATCTCCACGTTTTTTATTGCTTAAAAAAATTACGATGATTAAAGCATTTTTATTTTAGTTTTTATGTTGACGAATAAATTTTCTACAGCGAGTCAAAGTTTCCCATTTTTGGTTACCGCTAAAACGATATTTTGGGGCGGGGCTATCGTGTAACGTCATGAACGTGAACGCTCACTGACATTGGAGGGGACTCCACCACTTACCCAACGGCGTTATAAGGAAACATATGGTTTCCTCCTTCACCGCACAAGTCAAGACTCTACTTGTTTATTGAACGAAGCTACATTTATTTAAACGACTCTAGACCCTCCAATGTCCATGCATACGGGGTTAGTAAGCAGTATGCAAGTACTTACATAAACATTATACAGAAGATAAATAGAAGTAGCAGCCAGTGGAATAATTCTTCTGCAATAGGTAGCATAAAGACTGATGTGTTACGCTCACTGACAGTGTTTATTTATGCTGGCCAAGCTGAGCGACGCTAGTGACGTCACAATCCGATTTGCCGACCACGGGTCGTTTTGATTTTGTCAGTTTTAGATCATTTTTAAAATCAATAATAATGAATGAAAACATAATAAACCAACATTTTTAGTAGGATGATTAGAATCAGAAAAATGATCATTAAATATTCCGTACATTTTCAACACAATAATCCCTCGTTTGTGGAAATACCCCATTCTGCTCTACCACATATACTGATAAAATGCCTAAATTAATTTGTGTTCTATGGAATTCACCCCTAAAACTAATAACTTGGAAGTTTTGTTCCTAAGGATCAATCTGAAATCCTTCTGACCTATCCTTAAATGCTCACATTTAAATATTAACCCTGAAACCTTTCCAGGTAGTTCTATAGAACACTGGGCGAAATATCTAAATTCAACGGTCGTGGCCTAATGCGTCTTAACGTGAATTTAATATTAGATTCTACGGCAACTAGGAAGTTGGCTTTTGTTAAGTTAGTTTGAGGCACTACAGAGATAAATAGAGAGAAGCGTGTTGTGGGCGTGTCCGTGTTCCCAAATTGATCTCAAATATACCATACCTCTGGTGCATTTGATTAAAAAAAATCTTTTGTGAGCAGATACCAAATTTCATTGCCCTGTCTGGGGCTTAAAGGCACAAAGCTCATATTACTTTTAATAAAAATAAACCGATAGCGTGAAAGTAAATGGCTCTAGTGTGAGTAGCTCGTGAAGTTTTTAGAGTTATTCAAGAGATGACTCTAGTACATGGGTTCGCCCCTCCAGTTCAGAACGAAGGTAAGCTAGAAATTAGGTCCTCTACCAACAAAAAGAGATTTTAAGAGCATAACATATAAGAGAAAGAAAATTAGTCTCATTTCTGTCATACACAGTCGTTCCAGATAATAAGAGCTTCTAGTCATAAAAAAGGTAAATAGTATTGCTGCCTTTTCACAGCAAATATGTGTTTAATAAATTAAGACAATTCTAGCGAAACTCTCAAAAAAATTAGGAAGATAGATAAAAATAAAAATGGAAAATTTATCCAAGACACTATCTATATAGATGCATTTCGTTTGGGTTTGAATCTTGCAATCATACACAAAGATAGCAGGCAATACAAATTAGCGTTAAGAAAATGAAGATAATGTTGGTAGTTCTTAATCGAAGTATGGTACCTACAGTTAAAAATGACCGGATAGGGACACACAACAGCAGTAGGTAGAGTTGCGCCTCGGCATTGCGAAGTTCCCGGGTTCGCGACCCAGATGTAACTGTATCTTTTTTTGATTTTTCAGTTTTCAGATTTTCGATTAAATTTGCTAGCATTGTCTTCATTTTATTAAGTATTACAATTCAAGGTTTTACTCATTAATTTAAAAATAAAAATAAAGATATAACTTTGTTTCTGGCCTGCCAGTACTTTCAAAGTAACTTAAATGAAATCAGTACACTAAAATAAAATAAAAATGTACATTCTTATTTCTTGCTGCGAATACCTCACAAATGTTCCGACTGCCTGGAGGCAATCAGACTACAGCATCCTAAAGTGAGGTACATTGCGAGACCAGAGCGAGTTAAGAGAAGATGTTGACGAACTTCCTGGCTATTAAAATCTGGTCACCAAACACGCCTACAGCCATGTCTTTCCACCATTTACCACTCTAAAAGAAGAAAATTATTTTCCAAAACCTGTCTATCATTTTCTGTGACCTAAGATACAAAAGGTCTTATCTGTAAATAGCAACATCAATTCAATTCAATTTATTCATTTTAAATAAATTACAAAATTAAAATTTCAAAACGTTTTTAAAAGAGAGAGTATATTAAGGTTAGATATAAGCAGATTTAAGCACTTTACTTTACATTTACACATCAATGAAGCACAATCAGACTAACAGCAACAACAGTTTGCCGTCTAAATTGTACTTCATCGATGTTAAACATATCAATATTCAATGTGATTCTATTTAACAACAAGACAGTTCTCGGGACCGGCGTGGCTATTGGCAAGTTAGTTCTGCAAGCCGGGAGATAAAACAGTATATGCTGTCGGTGACGGAGATGACCATCGGGAACATAGATACTAATTATCAATGGATCACTCTTCTAGAGATTTCCTGTTCGGTGGTTTAAGGTGAATGCTGGGCTAGTTCTAATAGGTCAAATTAACATCCAATTACGAAGGAGCCGCCTTGGTTTGCTTTATGGGGTATTCCGTGGCCTTTTCACTCACATTCTCCACTTGGACTGCGGGGAAGCGCTGACCTACTCTCCAACATATAATACTGGAATTATTACGGAACTAGAAATTACGAAGACACAAAGTAAATTTCCATTTTTTTTAAATAAAAACAATTCTTTTTTTTTATAATTTTTTAGTTGCCTATACATATGGTAAAAAAGACGAATATAATAATGTTAATTTAAAAAAAATATTAATATGAGATTGACAAATATGACGGTTTAATGGAAGGTGGCAATGGCCGAATTGATAGAGGCGCCCGTCCTAGTTAGACGAAAGGTTCTGGGTTCAAGTCCCAGTTGCGACCGTTGTCTTTTTTCTGTTTTTCAGTGTCTTGTTCTATTTCATATTTTCGTTTAGATTATTATTGTTAACTTATTCTAATATAATAAAAATTCGGTTTTGATGTGATTTGAGTACGTAACTTTCTAAAACATTCTAAAAACACAATTTCTATTATATTCATCAGTATCTATATTACGGGGGCTGTCCGTAAAGTAAGGTCTCCGATGTGCTGCGGTCACGTGGAACAATTTTACACGAGATCCGGCGATCTAGGCTATACTTTCGTGTAGCTTAGTTTCCCTACACAGAATTCTCACCACGTTGCACTCTCTGCGACGTTTAGTCTAGGCGTGTCAGCAGTTCGCGATGGAGCTTCCGCTCGCCGCACACACCAGGTGTGAATTACGCTTTATATTTAGTTTTTTTGTGCAAAGAACAAATCCCCAGTAGAAATTCATTCTCAGCTTCTTGAAGTATATGGAAAACAGTGTATGATTGTGAAAACTTACGGAAATGGTGCAGAGAATTTTAAAACGTGGCGGACGGCCACCGGGTTCAGACGAAAGGATTGCCAAAGTGGAAAAAACAATGATTGCAGATCGAAGGGTGACTTTTCGGGAGCTCTGTGATATGATCCGTGACATCAGTGAAACCACTATTGACAAGATTTTGGTAGAACATTTGGGATAACACAAAGTCTGCCCAAGGTGGGTCCCAAAATGCTCACCGAAAATCATAAATAACATCGGGTTGAGCAGCCTGCGAACTACTTGATTGCTTTGAAAACGAATTACAGAGCGTAACTCACACCTGGCGGGTGTGACGAGTGGAAGCTCCTTCGCGAATCGCTGCCACGCCTAGACGAAGCATGACAGAGGGTGCAACGTGGTGGTAATTTGGCAAGGGGAAACCAGGTTACACGCCAGTGTGCAGGATTGCGCATAAATTGGTTCCTCGCAACCGCAGCACCTTGGAAACCTTATTTTACGGACAGCCCTCGTATATAATGAATTTATGCCGCCGTTCTTATAATTAATATCTAGATAGTGGTGTAATGGGTAGTATAGTTGCCTCTCAATAAGTTGATCGGGCTTCGATTCTCGGTGAAATTTCTTTTTAAATTTTTTTTAAATGTTTAATTTTTCACTGGCCCCGTATTTTATTCACGGGTCTGCGCCATAATGGAGGTACATTAATAAGCCACCCTATTTTCTATTATAGATATGTACTTTGTTGTTTAGGGCAATTCACCCTTAAAAGAGTGCTATGTGAGAAATGTACTTATATCTGGTTCTTGAAATGTCGAGACGCGTAGGAAAAGCTTTTCCCTTTTTGCCAGGGGATATGTGCAATATGTGAGGATATACGTTTGGAGCTAATGTTAAAAAACTAATGTAATAAAAAATAAAAATATAAAGATATTACCACAATATCGCTGAATCTTTCCAAGCTGCGATAGAACAAAAAATAAATGAGATATCCGAGAGGACATTATTTTCCAATGGAACGTGTGGAGTTGATCGCAAATAGCAATCAAAGAAGTAAATACAAACGTAATTTTCAGTATTCAGAAAAAAAATTTGTGGTTCAGACATGAAAACATACAACGAGACCGTAGAATTTATTATTTTAGAAAAACAGGTCACACCTACCGTGGCGAAAACATCGTATTTATACGGGCTTATTCGCATATTTGCAGTAAAATTTCATCGGGGTACAGCGTACAGCATTGTTCATTATTATTTGATTCAATCAAAGCCGGAAGTCGATTGCATTGAAAAGCTTTCGGAAGTGAGAGTTTTTTCAGACCTACCAGCACTTCTATTTTTAATAAATAAAACAAATTCACTATTATACAAAATATTTTTATACAGCTTACCCAATATAATTTGTATTGTTTTTAAAGGCCATTAATTTCACACATTTTTGTAAAGAAATTAAACTGATAAATAAGAGGTATTAACAATACAATTCTGTTGATCGTCGTCGGTTTATTATCGTGTCGTATTTACAATGAATATCTAACTGGACTTAAAGTTCGTTGTAAAGGATTCTTTCTCTTTATTTGTGGCGGGGGAATGGCTCACTGAAGGTGCCAGCTTGTAGATCGGATATGATCGGCTTTCTTCGTAACCGTTCGGGTATTAGACCCAAACGTCTGACAGTTGTCTTTATCCTGTACTATTACCAATGATACTGATTGAGATACCTTAAAACTAAATATAATGACACATAGATTACTTTTATTTTTATTTTTTATTTATTAAATAACAAAATACATTTTGTACAACAATTTGAGTAGACCCACAAAGCTGTCATATGGCAGCTTGTCTGCAGGTTCTAACAATTTAAACATTCTTAATATAATATCTAAGAAAATATGTAAATACATTTATAGTTTTAAGGAAACATTAGAAGAGATCACATAATATTAGATAATTTAACTTACATCCATAAATATATAAGATATTTTAATATACCTGCCTAATAACAAGATATGTAGGCAGCTATATTAAGATATTCAAAGATACATGGAGTTTTCGTTCATTAACCATAGTTTTATCATGATTATATGATTATTAGTAAGACATCTCCAAATACTAAGTTTAGAGATACAGAGGAAAGCAATAGGTAATCGAATACTCACCATGAATCAAATATTATTTGCACGTGTCCGTGTTTTACATATTATTATACCTACGCAATAAAATAACACCGGAAGGAATAACGGTCCGGTACATTTGAATGATATTTTGAAATGTCCTACTAGTGCCCCAGACAACAAAAATATGTTGTTTAATTCACTAGAAGTTTTTCTGCATTTTTGGTGATTTGCTGGTATTTATGAGTAATTTGAGTATTGAACTTTACGTATCTGATAACACAAATTTCGATTTTTCGGAGATGTCTGACTAATCAACTAGACGATCGATATACTAACAACTAATACTTGTTCCAATCCAAAAAAAGTATTCTTTAAACAAATTATCCCTGAGATTGCATTTATTATTTTATTTTAGTACGTAAAACGTGCATGATGTCCAAAACATACATATACGAATGCTTAAAAAGTAATAAGCATTAGTATTTAACAAAAATAATAATTTATAGTACCTAAGTACAGTTTATACAAAAGTAAATAAATGATAAACAAATTGTGTAAAAGGTAAGTACACAGGTAAGCAGGTACATATGTAAACAATTTATTTACCACAAAATTAATAGAATACTTAATTTTAACCACAAAAAAAACACTTTAAATAAAAATAAAACTGAAAAAAGAAAAAAAATAAAAAAAAAAGAAAAAAAAATCAATATATTTAAAAAAAAAATCTGGAGTTTATAAATTAAATTGTATTGATTGTGGATTATTTTATGTATGTGGGTAAAACTTCGAGAAACTTTGAAATTAGAATAAAATAACATAATATCGGGTACGTTTTTAGGTTTTCACGGCCAAAAGCATTTTCGTTGTTTGTTTTTGGGGTGTTATGCCGTGTTGCTCTACCTCCTTCTTTAGCCGACGTTTCGGAGAGAGTTGCAGTGTCCATCATCAGGGCAGATCCTGCAGATCCGACAGAGAGGTAGCGCAACACGGCATAACACCCCAAAAACAAACAACGAAAATAATATGAGGTGTTTAAACAATAATAGTTTCTCGGAGTTTTCCAATCATTTATTGGAGACAAATCACATTTTTGACATTAATAATGGAATTGAGTTACCGTATTGTAATTTTAGAAAAATCAGAAATCTTAGAAATTAGAATGTGCGTAAATATCAATTTAAATACTTCATATTTTAGAAATTAGAAAAAAAGCGTTAATAGTAAATTAAATTTTATAAATAACCAAACATTTAAAAAAAAACATCTTGTATTTTTATTTTCTTATTAATACTTTCAATAATTATAATTATAATTATTTATTTTATTATTTAGACTACTTATTTTCATTGTTTGTTTTTAAAAGTTTTTTATTATCTTAATTGCAATTTTATATTTCCTTAAATAATTTTTATATTTAATTTTGTATAACTATTTTTACGCGATTTTTTAATCAATTAATCACCTCTACTTTTTAATATTTTGTCTTTGTTCTAATTTATTCTAATTTGTCTATACTTGTTTGTCATTAATTTTTTTAAATTGTTATTTTGTCCTAATGAAGATAACATTGTTATTGAAACATGTTGATATTGTTAATTATATAGTGGTTTAAACGAAGTGATTTATTATTCATTATATCAATTTAAATATAACAAATAATCAAAAAACATTTTTAAATGACCCGTTATTAAACTTATTCCCTTTGTAAATTAAGCCCATTCCTTTCCCAAGAATGTCTGTCCATTGACGTCTATATCTATTGTTTTAATAAGTTTTAAGTAAACTCTGATAAAGTAAGAATTGCTTATTTTACGTGTTGTTTTTTTTTAAACTACAAAGTGGTTAAAACTATGTTTTCTATTAATTTTGAATTTAAAATGGTGCCACAAAATAAGTTTGCTGTGTTTAAAGAATGAATTTATTTAAATACGTTGTTTCAAACACGATCATTAAACGATAATATTTAATTTTCTTAAAAAAATAATGAAAATGTTGCAACGCCAATATCTCAATCGTAGTTCCATGAAAGTGTGGATACCTCCTATCAACAAAATAGTATTACATATCTACTTAAGTTTGTTCAAAGGCAAACTTCTGGATACACCAAGACTCAATATAAACAATAACTACAACCGTATCAAAATCCCCTTTATGCAAAATGTGTTTGATTCCAAAGGGCTGATTTCAGCATCCAAGCAATTCTATTTGCAGACATTCCCAAACAAACTACCCTTTCACTAAATTAAAATAACAAAATTCTGGAAATAACCGAAGAATGTGACACGTTTTGGATAATACGAGTATCTCATACATCATTATTATTTGTCCATTTTATTTATTTATTTTTATTTTGTTTTACGCCTAGTTGGGCTTTTTCATAGATTAAGAACAGAATTAGATGAGCTATCGAAAACTATATATTATAATGATTCTAAAGCATGAAGTAATGTAAAACTAAATATGTAATATTTGTAAAACGTGTAATCGTACTACAAAATAACATAGAAATTAAAACAATAGTACGAGGCAAATTAATAAAACAACATTATCTATGCTACTATAATCTGTTGGATTCAACAAGGTGCTGCTACATATATAATATGCTTAAATCTATAAATAGAGTCCGTACATACATCAATAGTACCACAAATATTGTTGCTTAGATCATGCATTCTATTGGTTAGTGAATGTGTCTGATAGTTGGATAGAGAATAATAATTAAGTTGGTTAACTATGAACATAAAACCTCAGGGCATACTGTATGGACCCACTGTTGAAAAATTATTACATCTCACAGAGGGGTGTAATTGAAGAAAACAAAACTACCTGCTTGTCTAATATTGTGGAAACTAGATCCAAAATGTAGGATACTCCCTACTGATATCCAGATTTAAAGCTTGTACTATCTTATATTGGAGAAATCTCTATACTCTGACCCTCTACGGGCATTTAATCAAGTTATACTGATGTAGATGATGTACATACCCCAAAAAACTCACCTCTCTACAGAAGGAAGATTTGTATGCAATTCTAAGTTATTATTTTACAATTATATACTTAGCCTATTAATTAGGCGACTATCAAATAGGTACCAAGTAATTAAACGATTTCTAGTATTTTCTTTTGAAACACATGTAATAATTTTTATTTTTTTTTGCTATAATATTATCTTATTAATAGTTTTGTGGGTCTCTTTTAAATAAATAAAAATAATCACCATACAAGACACCTAACTTCCTGGTACTTGGTAAATTGAATGAGGAAAAATAGCATGGTTATGAAAAGGATAATTTATCACCGAAAACTGTTTTATCCGATCTTATCAGTAAAACACTTTTCCCAGTGACATATTATTGTAAAATGAATTTCTCTCCTCTTAGTAGTTGCTAAACATGTATCTTGAGCTTTATTTCCGAGAAACAAATTTCTGAAATACAAGTACCCAGATAATAATTCAAAACGACTATGATGTGCTCTATTCCAAATACATATCATGTTAAAAGAGATCTATTCACAGGGAAACGTGCTTCTATTTAAGATTATACCAAAATACTAGAGCATACATAACTGCCGTATTACAAGAAATTCAAAATTCAAAGCAAACACAAGATAAATCGAGATATTCATCAAGGCAAGGTTTGCTTTTCATAAACTTCGTTGTAAAGTATGGTTATTTGAATATAAGGAAATCTCACAAATAATTAGCTTTTTGTTAGCACATCTCTTTTATTTTGTATTTACCTTTAAATTTTATTAAAATTGCACATCTACTGTGTTTTGGTAAAACCCTTCAAGCAATTTTTTTTTAATGATTCTTTAGTGGCTTCATACAGTAAAATATATACCCTATATAATATATATAATATTTTTATGTTTTATCTCTGATACTATACCCAATTCGCAAATATGTTGATAGAGGTTAACACTCATATGTCCCTAACTTTGTTTGCTTTGAACTTTACTCTTGGGAGATCCCATGCACTTTTTTATGCTCCGAAAGCGAAGACTTCAGCCTATCAGAACGCGCCAATAAACAGAGTGGCTCAACTGCACTGATTTATTTTCACTGCAATATTTTCAATGTCGCTTACAGACAGTTCAGCAACTATTTTTTGACGCATGTCATAAAATAGTAAAACTGCCTCATGCCTTTCTAATTTGTAATCTTCTCCATGATATATTGGTGTTTAACCATTTTATCGAGAATACGAAAAAAAATAGAAAGTACATCAGTAAATAATATTTTGCTAATGAAGACAGTTTTAATTCAAAAAACGAAGTTTGTGCGATTTTTTGGATATTTCGTGAAAATTTTAAGAAGATTTTTGTTCAAACCTCAAATTTCTCATAATTATAAAAAGAATTTCAATATTTTATATCAAATTTAAAAAAAAAATAACATCTTTATTTTTTCACATCTGCTGGATCTGCCCTGATGATGGACACTGCAACGCTGTCCGAAACGTTGACTAAAAAATGAGGTAGCGCAACACGGTATAAAACCCCAAAAAAAAATACGAAAAAAACTTTATTTTTATTACAAACTTCAAGTCTTTCAATTGTTATTTTTTTATGTTTTTTTAAAAAATTTTTTTTATTCATTTTGTTTGTTTTACATGGTTTTTCGATTACCAAGCTAGGCAAATGCCGTATTATGGTAGTCGAGATACATAAAATGTTCTATTAAGTATAAAATATTTAGTATAATCATCCACATATGTAGATGAAACTAAATTAGTTTAAAGAATCCGTAAATATTCGTTTGTGTAAAGTTTTCATTTTGTGGCTTGAAGGATTCTTCCAAAACACACGTTCCTACATATATTATTATATCTCACCAATCTAATCTAATATTCTATTCTAAATTTGGTCTTTCATGTACATTTTTATCTCAAAACGGTTTAAAACTTGCAAGGTGTAAAGAACACACTTTGTAGACAAAAAACGACGATTTTTAAAAATCCCCTTTTTACCCCACAAAGCTATTTTAAACACTCCAGCCCACAATATATCTTTGCTTACCTAATTGAAGACTCTCCCGAAATATGACACTTTCCCGATAAATCTCCTGTCTCCCAATTCCACCTCTCCGCGAGACGCTGTTTATCGTTTGGGGCCCAATCTGTGAAATTGAGCACTATCGTTAAACTTATTTTGGTATTTTAGACAGATCAAAGGTACCAATCTACTGGCATCTACATGTGGCATAAAATGGTTTTGCCAACAGCTTTTTCACTTGTGAAACTTTTGATTTGAAAAATATTATATAAGTTTAAAATAGTTGTTGGTAGGTACTATATTCCTTTGAGAAATTTTATTCGTAGTCAAAAAGATTATTTATATTCGATTTCAGAGCAAGTAAATAGGTTCAGGGGATTTTTTTAAAGTGAAAACTTCTTTAGCACGGTTGTGACTTGCAACTCGATTAAACATAAATAGCGACAGTTACAAAAGACAAACACATATATTTAAAGGATAAAAACTTGAGAGACTGAGATAGTAGGTATAACCGGTGTCCTCTTTGTGCGGTGCTTTATAACCTTCCCACTCATGTCTACTTTAGTTTTCTGTATGTTTCACTTCTACCGGATGTGAATAGCTCACTCCGTTTCTTACATTACCCCGAACAAGAGGCCCTGAGATATCACGGCCTATGTCATTTTTGGGGATGCAGTGTAAATGGTTTTTTTAAGGAAGGGAAGGCGAGGAAGTTTTCAGCATTGACCTAGTGAATACCACCATTCTGAATCGAAACATTACTTGACATTGCTTTAGCCGTGTTTGATGACCAAATCTGAATAGCTAGGAACATCCCCTCCGTTTTATTCCACTTTTCTTTCCATCCACACTATCTTTGACCGCACAACGTACCCTTATTGGGAATGCCATAATCCGACTGTCTGTAGACAGTTAAGACTTTTCTGCTGTACTCACATTAAAAAAATGGCAACACTAACATAACTAAATACATTAACTTCCATGTACGGTACCAAGAATCTCACCGTTCTTCCACTCAGGCCATCTTAAAACAATTTTAAAACCTTATTAGTTTCAAAACACTGTATTTCTCATATGTTCGTAGTATTCTTGAATACGCATCTCATGTGTGGGCCCAGGCTATGCAGTATGCAGTATACAAAAATAGAATTGATAAATGTTCAAAATAGTTTTTTTAAGGTACCTACCTTAATTTTCGCTCTTTTAACACAGATGTTAACTTGTCAAAGCAATATAGCAGATTCGGTAATGTTACTAGTATTTAAAATTTCACAAAGCTTAATCGATTGTCCTGATTTTCTTCAACGCCTATCATTTCATGTTCCAAATCGCAACAGCTGACAATCGCTTACCTTTAATCTCCCTCTTTGCAAGACCAACTCCAAACAAAACTCATTTATCAATAGATCCACACACTCATTTAAGTAAAATTATTACCAAATTGAAATTTTTAACTCGACTTTACGTGATATAAAACGAAAACTCACTAAGCAACATGACTCAAATTAGTAAAATTCAATTCCTATATATCCCCGTCCTTTGCATCTTAATCCTATTCCTAGGTTCCTCCTCCCCTTCCCACTTTTTCACATATTGTAACTAAAAAATAAATTAATTAAGAAAACACCCTTACAATGTCACACTTTATCATTCACTTTCATCAGTGGAAAGTTCGTAATTGTCATAATTAACTATTTTATTATTGTATTATTATGTAATCTCTGATTTGCTGTCAAATTTCTCTAAAATAAATAAAATTATACAAATCATATAAAACATTGTTTTATAAAATGGCACAAGAAATTCCGATATGCCAAACATTATTATTATTGTAATAATTCAGACCAGCCAGCATCCATTAATGAAACATCAATTTATGGAAGCCTGTTTATGGCTGTCGGAGTGACAGGTCTATCAAAATACAGCAGACATTATCGTCGTTTTTGTTAGCGACGCGACGGTGATCATAAATAAGACAATTAAACTTAATAATGAACCACCAGAGAAATATTAGATATCATTAAAGTGAAAACTTCTTTAGCACAGTTGTGATTTGAAACTCGATGAAACGAAGAATAGCTACATCAAAAATGTTATGCAGTAATTTATTCAAAAATGTTTTATTTAAACATATAGGATGAGTTAATGACGAATGTAAGTAAAGTCTAAAATCATGGTATTTGAAATAGAGAGTACGAAAACAATGTGCAACATAGTTGGAGCAGGTGGATGAGTTTGTTTATTTGGGAAGTATGTTCACTGATAGAGATATTGAAAGAAGGTTGAATGCAGGAAACTATATTAATGGATAACTGAACGCCGTTGGCACCAACAAAAAACTGTCCAAAGAAGCGAAGCATAATGGAGTAGTGGTACCTACCATGATGTATGGCAGTGAGGCATGGAATTGGCAGAGGAAGGATGAAAGTAGACTGAATGCTGTAGAAATGAGATCGAATGTGTGGTAAGACCATGTACGATCGTGTGAGAAATGTGGAGATCCGCAAAGAATGCACGGCTGATGTAAGCGTAATGTGTAAGGTTAAAAGGGACGCTCCGATGGTTTGGGCATGTAGAGCGAATGAACGAGCAAAAGGAGTGTAAGGAAAACATATGACGCAAATGTGAATGGTAGAAGAAGTCGACGACGCCCAAGAAAGACATGCCACGACCAAGTGAGTCAGAAAAAAATTTGTATATATAAACCATCTACATCCCTACATACATCACGTCCCCCGCTTTGCGAATAAGTCCAAACAACGTAGGATGCTTCTTTTCTTTTTTATTCATTACACTTTACTGTAGTCGCAATTCATACCTACATGATTTTGCTGACATCCGACTCAGGAATAGTGTTACGAAGGTAAAAACGTAAATTATAGTATGAAAAAAAAAATGTGTGGTGGTCTTACAAAAACAGAAGACATTTTATTTGTTTATGATCTTAATCGAAAACAGCGCCTAAAGTTTAACTGTCAACGGTAGTAAATAATTAATATTATTTGGTTCTTCATAAACTTAGAAGCCCAGTAAAAGATCTCACCGCGCACCATCGCGTCGTAGAAGAATATTTTTTCCAAAACAAATTTACATTTTATAGGTTTCTGATATTGCGAACATAAGCTCTAGAATTTTTTAAGCATAGCTGTAGACGCGGTATTTCTTCTCTAATAAAAATATTCCGAGAAAATTAATTCTGGCACTATTTGTGGTAAGGCTTTTCCAGACCACAGTATAATACAAATTCAGTCTCCTTATTTAAACCTAGCAAGAAATATAATATTGTAAACCTAGAAAGTGGTAGAAAACTATTGGAAATTGAGAGAAAAATAACATTTGTTTCTATGATGTTATCGAAAAATGTTTTAATACATTTTATCGCGAAGAATTCTATTGGAATTTGTTTTGTACCTTTTCTAATGATTGAGAATGGACTTGGTAATTCGGTGACCACTCGGTTGAATTGTATTCTAATCTGCTTCGTACTACAGCAATACATGTTGAAATATTTTTAAAATTCTCCCAAATTTTCAAAATAAAACTTATTATTCTGATTGCATCGCTTATAATTTCATCGGCATTAATTCAAAACGATCACTATTTTGTGTTTTACGTCAAACGGTTATAGAATTTTATACCGTTTGAAGCGGCAAAAAAAATTTGGGACATCGAATGTACGGCTTTTTGGAGGTCTCTAAACGTCTGGAGTCGGTCGTAAGTCGAGTTCTTTATTTCACTTCTTTCATCTTCCAAAACGAGGGGTGGATCGCACAGAAATGATTGAGGTTTTACTCGAAATAAAACACTTGTTTTAAATTACTGGTAAATTCTTTAATTGCGTATAAATAGTTAAGATAAACTTACAATAAAGTGAAATGATTTTAGATGTTGGCTGCAAGGCTTTTTGATATGGAACACTTGAATTTTTGGAAATAATTGGACAAATTTATAATATTAAAATTAAGATAAAATGTGACACAGGCGTTAAATTTAAAGTAAAAGATTGCATAGATGGGAATGAATCAAGATGAATTTGAATATAAAACGACTGATAAAAAATGACGTTAAACATTTCAAATATGAAAACATGACACTTAACACCGAAATCCTAGAACCGCATAATTTTCTTTTTGAACGGTTTTCTGGATAATCTGTAATATAATTAAAATACACCATTCTGAATTATCTTTGCTCCGCGAACACAACGTAATGTATAATATAAGAAGTTTGTTTGAAAACTTCGGCTGTTGAAGATTGATTTCCTCCGTCATTAGTTCCCATAGAAACTACCGTCGATAGTTACCCGCTCCTCGCCTTACAGTACCCGAACAAATTGAGAATACCTGTATTTGAAAATTCTGAGGCCGCCTGTACCGCGGACTTATCTTGTTTACGTGAAAAATCACTTTGAATTATTCAACCGAAAGTGCTGGGAGTTTATATAGAGGGGCGCTTCGTAACGTCACCTGCCTGGGGTGATAAATGAGGGGAGGGGGATGAAAATATTTGTTCATATAAATGTAATTTAATTACTTGTCACCATTGAAATAAACTTCGCTACTCGTCTCACTATTTTGATACAGGAAATAAGGCATATCACACCATGTTTTGGATAACCATAACCAACCCCTCTGTCACAGGTCAAAAAACTTACGTTACGTTTGCTGATTTAACAGAGGTACCCGGGTCCGTGGGGTGTAGTTTGTCTGGGTCTTGGTGGCGAATTCGTCTGCCCATCAACTGCGTGGCAGACAGGACCGGGAGAGACTGGTTAAGGGAAACCTTTTGATCTCTCCATGAGGACTCTCTTGGAACCCCTTGGATTCATACGTCGGTTACTCCTGGACACACTCAACCCCAGATTCCTACCCACTCCTCATGCCTTTTCCTTCCCAGAATTTCCTCTCCTTCATTTTATAAAAAAGAGGGCCGCCGTGGTCGAGATGTAAGGCACAATCCGAAGGTTTCGGAATCGAATCCCGGCGTGCGCAAATAAATTTTGTTTGACTAATTTGCGTTATTTAACAATTAATTCATTTAAAAATAATATGTACTATATTTGGGGCGCGTTCCAGAGTGGAAGATACTCTCAGTATCACTCTGGTGTAAGACCAAAATTCAGAATTAAAACGTTACTTTAAATGGCTTTATCCGTGTTTGATGACCAGATCTGAATAGTAAGGTACTTCCCCATGTTCCTTTTCCCCGTTTCATTCCCTTCTCACCTAACTTCAGCCTCACAACATGCCTTAAATGGGGATGCCACAATCACACTGGCTCCAGGCGGGAACTGCTGTGAGGTATTCACATAAAAAATATAAAAAATACCCTCTACACAGCATCGCCAGAGAAGACATAGGCCTTGAAGGGAATTATTTTCCTTGGAGCTTCCTGTGTGAAGCTAATCTAAAGAAAAAATCATTTTCACCATGATATTTTTGCATTGGAAGAAATGCATAAAAGTATACATTACATCCCTGAAGTCTAAGGCAGAAAGTTAAGATAATATTCGAAAAAAAATAATCGTTACTCCTCACGAGAGGAATCAAATTTAAAGGTTGAACAATACATATTTTTTAACCTTCCGTCAGGCGCAACTAATTTGTGAGAAAAAATCACTCACAGAGGGCAGTTTCCGATCGTCTAGTGCGCATTGTGGGTCACTGCTAGGTACGAGTATGCAGTAATCTGTCAAATGAATTGCGCCCGATTGTGTAAGTAATGTTGGTGTAAGTATTTATAGAATACTGCATTACAGTCTGAAATTTTTTTATTGCAAATTTTTTTCGTACTTGACCAGTCACAATGTTATTTTATGGTATTGTGTTATATTACCTACCTATTTAAAAAATGTGTTAGCTGTAAATTGTAATTGTATTCTTTGTAATTTGCTTTTATGTTTCTTTTATATGGCTTTTGGAACGCAAATACAATTAAATTGAGCGAAAAATCTATTTTCATTTGTTTTTTTTTTGTGATTTAATCTCACAGATGAATTGCGCCCGTTCGTGTCAGGATTTGCATTGCGCCTGACGGAAGGTTAAGCTAAGCTACTAAGAACTTTGGTGCTATTAAATAAATTGGGGTCCAGTGGAGCCGAACACCAAAAAATCTTTTCTGAAATAATCTGTAGGTCGGGAGAATCTTTATTTTTATTCTTTTGCGAATTCCGCCCAAGATTACCAATCCAATCGTTCGGAGCCAGTGAGATTATAGCATCTCCAATTAGGGTATGTTGTAAGGCTGAAAATAGTCAGGGGGTAAGGAGATGGGGGAGAGGAAGGTGCGGAATAACTGGACCAAATTTGTAAAGATCTAGAGAAAGACGAGAAAGGTGATGAAAGGAAACAGGCATGACATTCAACTTTTTTTGTCTTTTTTAATTTTCTCTTGTAATTTTTTTTTTCTTTATTCAGTGCTTTGTTTCAAATTTAAAAAAAAAACATTTTTTGCTCAAAAATACCGAGAGCAAAAAAAGTATTATTTACAAGTATCTACGTCCTGTTTCTTCCAGCTAACCCAAAATATACAAATATAATACAATACAATACATACATTATAAAACCGAACAATTACATGTTATACGAGTAATATATGCAAATAAACCTCCTAGAGTGCCTTCACCCACACAATGTCAACCAATGAGAGCCTTGAAAGTGAGCTCGTAATCAAAGCGGCCAATGCGTATAAGTATGAGTAAGGTTTCATTCTATATCATTCTCTCGCAGGCTAAATCCTATAGATGTATATGTTTGTCTCTTTTTAGTGTCGTTTCCGTTTCGTCGAGTTTCAAATCACAACGGTGCTAAAGAAGTTTCACTTCAAAAACGGAGATTTATTATAGTTTTGTGAATTTTTCGGTCACGTTGCAAAATAATATAAAAGAATACAAGAAATATAAATAAATATATAAAATCAAAGAAGGCAAAAAAAAAAGAAGAAAAAAATGTATATTACTAGCTGACCTGGACACGCGTTGCTGTGGCTAACGGAATACAGCGCCATCTACAGGATGGTTACCCAACCTAGATAACTAAGTGTTGTGTCGATAAATTGACTCACACCGTTGTAAACTTATGGAATTTACAAATAATTACAAAATATTGTCCTATAATAAACATTTGATGAATATTATATTCGCAATAATAAATATTAAGGACAATAATCTCGATAAAAATTATCCTATCTCGTAAGTTGGACCAAATTACACACATTAAGTTAAATTTCAACAAAATCCGTTAAGTAATTTCGGAGTTTATCTCGAACAAAGATGATGATACGTTTTTAGATTTTCACGGCCAAAAGCATTTTCGTTATTTGTTTTTGGGGTGTTAAGCCGTGTTGCGCTACCTCCTACTTTATCCGACGTTTCGGACAGCGTTGCAGTGTCCATCATCAGGGCAGATCCGGCAGATCCGCAGAAGGAGGTAGCGCAACACGGCATAACACGCCAAAAACAAATAACGAAAAATAAGATTTTATTTTATATGTGAGAGTTACAGTGACATTATATATAGACACATATTATTTTTCAGTAATTTTTATATAATGTTGTTTTATTTGAACAATCATGTTTTCAATAATAATGAATATAAATAAAGCACAAGAAACATTAATTTGTCTGAACACTCTGAAAGTAAACACTAACTTTTGCCTGTTATAATAATGGCTTTCGGGCGTTAATACAACTTGCGCTCATTTAAAAATCCCAAAAAAGTTAATCGTCTGGAAAAATAATACTTTGTCATCAGAAATAAATAACATGACGCTCTCAGAAGAACTTTTATTGTGCTAAGAGAAGCATCACTTGTGGATGAAATTTTTTTAACGCACAACCAAATAAGTTTAATGTGAGTGATGTAAAAAAATCTAAACTTTTTTAGATTGATCAGCTTTTATTCGAGTATGAATAAAATTGCGTGAGGTCTACCATTACATTTCTATTGAAGAGTGAATCAGAACATTTTTAAAAGTAATTAAAAGTGATGAAAATACTAGCCTTTAAATCTGAACTCCAGTAGGTTTTGAACTAAACATAAATTATTTTTTAAAAACCTAAACTAACCTAGAACCTAGTTAATCTAAACACAATGAATACTGTGCTTATATGCGTTTAAAATAATTTATCAATAGACCGCACGCTGGAGTAGAAATGTAAATGTAGACCTCACGCTCAAATATTCAATATATTTTAAAATAAAGTGTACAAAAGCGTGCGTCCCACTAAAAATCAGAAACTAGTTTCGATACCATCAAGGGAGTTAGATGGTGTGGTAGCCCTACATACCTCATCCATGAAGAAGGTTTCCGTTTTTACCTGAAGGGCGTGCTTTTGAAGATATAAGGGCTGGAAGTTTGCCCTCCAGAAATTTATAGAACAGTCCAGAAGATTCGAGAGCATTCCACAACATTCCAGAACGTCCCGGAACATTCCACGACATTATATAATGTCGTGGAATGTTCTGGATAGGGAATCTGGTTGAGCAATTTTTTTTTTAATTAATTTTAATTTCAGAATTTCTTTCGGAGTTGTTTCCTTATCTCTTAAGATGATTTTCCACAAAGAGGTTTTTAAATAAATAAATAAATAATAATTTTTTTTAACAAAACAAACAACGACTTAAAAAAATGCACTTTAAAGTAAAACAAATAATTTCGTACGATTGTTATTTTTGGAGTCGGTGTCAGCCAAGGTAACTACATACATAGGTAGTTATAGGTGAGATGTGAAGATCTTCGCTGACACCGACTCCAAAAATTACAATCGCACGAAATTATTTTTTACTTTTTAGTGCATTTTTTTAAGTCGTTTTTGTTTTGTTAAAATTTTTGTTTATTTTTTGCTTTTTAGTGACGAGCGTGCATAAAGAAGTTTTACTTCAGAAAAAGAATCATCGAAATCTGTTGGCGTAATATTGAGTTATTCGTCCATTTGTCGCGTACATACTTATTGCAAATTTAAGACATATATGGTTTTCTCATGGATCCCATCGTCTAAACTGAACCAAATTAAAATGGGACCACACCGAAAGTACCAGCTTTCTAATAAAAAAAGAATCATCAATATCGGTTCACCCAATCGAAAGTTCTGAGGTAACAAACATAAAAAAAGTGTCGAATTGAGAACCTCCTCCTTTTCGAAGTCGTTTAAAAATAATGGTATTTGGCAATTATTATTGTAAAATCAATTTTCTTTCAATTAATCTCTGTATTCCCTTATCCAATCTTGTACAACTTGTATCCAAGTGTGTCAACCACCCCGTAGTCCCTTGATTGATTGTGATACAAGGGATCCATTTGCGGAGCTCTTACCTCGTTAGTTTTAATGGAGCAGGCCTCTTAGGAAGAAAAAAAGAACCTAAAGAAATTGACCGGGGAGGGACAGTATTTACGATTTTTTTAATTTTAGTCAACATTTTTGTTTTATAATATCGTTAAAATGAGAAATAATTGTCACTGACGGCCGTCTTATTAAAATCAATTGATTATAATAAACCTATTTTACATTTGATCTATAGAGCAAAAGACAAAAGCACCGGATTTTATAAGTCTTGTTTTGTACTAAAGATAATCCACGGAAAGATTGATTGAAGATGTAGGTACAGAGAAAGACATCTAACTTTTTGGCTTCGAAATCTACGTGACTGTTACGAATGCTGTTCCGCAGAGGTGAACCGAGCTTTCTTTCTTTGATAATAATCAATCTCCGATAGGAAAAGGTGCCGGGAGAAGAGTAAGTTCTCAGGTCTACCTACCAACTACCAACAAACGTTTGTTCAATGCAAACGTTGCATTTCTTCTTATGCAGCGTTGACTTATTGTAGGAACAACGTCTGTACAAAAACATTTCAGTTAGTTTGAAATAACAAATACACAAACATTTTTTTAAACTTTTACTTTTATTCTTACCTTTTTAGTTGTTAAAATTTCGTCGGTTTTTTAACTAGTAATTTTTATTATTATTTTATTATATTATTTTAACTGCTACAATCTTGTCAGGATTGACCGAACCCAAAACATACACAATTTTTTTTACAATAGCTTCACTCACAAAAAATCAAGGCTTATGTTCTCATCTTTGGGCTAATGTTGCTGTGTGGAGGGTCTTTTCAGGAAAAGAGTGGAGAGGAAGTTTTGGGAATGAAAAAGGTATGAGAGATGGGTAGGAATCTGGGGGTCAATGTATATAGGAATGACTGACGAATGAATCCATCCCTTCAATTGCGGTGCAAAGCGATGGGTCCAGAGAGTCCGACTGGGGAGGTCTAGGGTAGTTCTCTCTCAAACAATCTCTCAAGATCCGGCCCGCCACGCAGTATTTGATAAACCTCAACCCATGAACCTGGGCAACCTATGGTAGGGGTGTTGGTTATCCAATAAATACTTCCTGGGGCGGCGATACCTAAACCCGCCTCCCAAATTTACAGACAGATGAAATGCAAAGTGGTCGAGTTGAAACAGGACTTCCCTTCGCTCAGTCAATTAGCATTCTCTGGAAAGTTCCACAATTTTTGCTCTGTTTCGGAGTTCGAAATTAATAATTAAACTTTCGATTTACCTACACGTAATTACGAATACTCGCACGTATATCTCCATCGATTGTCAATAAATAAATTGACTTCAAAGCTGGAAACGAAACGTCGAAGTTTTGTGAAAACTTATTGAAATTTCCACACTTAGTTCCAGTGAAAGTTGAGCTCAAAGTGGAAGTTCGACGTTGGTGTTCAAACCAACACCCTGTATTATACGGTACATCAAATAGTTCCACAAATATTCACTGTGTTGCTAACAAACTTCAGCAAGGTTTCTTCTGAAAGTTTCAAAGAAAAGGTCCACAGTTTTATCATTTAATATTTTTTTAATGGTATTTATTTCCGAACAGTTTGTTTTTCATTGACCTGCTTAATTTTTCCATTCAGACGCCGGGAAATTTATGCTTGTCCCATTTTTAAATCTCCGTGTAAACTATATTCCTAAATAATATTTATATTATAAAATTTATTGAGAATAAGGACGGGTTGTTTCAAAAAAATTGATGGATTCATCAAATATTTGAAGTTAATTTTCACATTCTGGGTAAGTTCTATTAAGTTCTACAAATATTTGATGAATCCGTCAAGTTTTTTAAACAACCCGTCCTGGTAATAATGTTTTTAATCCAACCGTTGTCCCGTATAAAATTCTGCGGTTTTCCTAATAACCTTTTACAATTTTGTATAACTAACGCAGATCCATGAAAAATCATGGAATTTTATAATTTTAGGATTTGTGATACAATAAAAAAATGATGATAATATTAGCGTAAAGAGAAGAGATCTATGTCGCCAACCGGGTTATCCCTGCATACTCCTCGTTAAATTATTCCCCATGTAATGCCTGGTAGAGTCTGTGGGACCCGGCGATAATTAATCGATTTTTAAAATATTCCAGAAATAATAACTCTTTTATTCACAATTCGCCAAAAATAAATAATTAATTTTTATCTGACAAAAATGTGACATGTTTTTATAATCGCGTCAAACATAAAATAAAATAAAACCGTAAACAAAATGATGCGTTGTGCTGTAGGTATAGGAATTTTTGTTCGTCGGTTCATCCCGAACCGAGGGACAAAAAGTGTGTGTATGATTTTGTCAACTACCGATTTTATTTTAAATGCGTTTTGAAATCAATTTTTGATAATCCAAACATAATTTATTAAGGGAAAGGTTTAAATTAAACCGCCGTGATGTGTTTTTTATGCGGCTGCGGATATCGAAGGACCTTGAATGTTGTGAAATGTGTGTGAAAGACTACTGCACAAGTGGAGAGGACATACATAAAGAAAGGGAAAAAAGGACTTACTGCGATAATACTTCCTTCTTTCTTGGCTGGGTTTATTCATGCACTTGTATAAATATTTTATTCGCAGTACTTTACTTGCAGTATGCGGTATTCGAAAGCGGTATTGGAATTTAGATGTTTATGCGGAGCAGGTCGATTAATGACTGGGTAATATAAGAATGACAGGTATATTGGGATGGGTAGGAAGGAACATGTAACAATACTAACTACAAGCACAGGGTCTATGGTGTATAGATGAATGCGAGTAAGTGTAGCTATGTATTGTGTAAACGCCCAACCACATGAAGTAAAACAAATTGCACTGATTGTAACGCATGTATGTATCACTTTTCGGAGTAATTGTTAATATCGATAATAATTTTATAAAAATATAGTGAAGATGGCCATACTACGTAGTTGATAGTGGGCATATCTTCAATAGGTACGTGTGTTAGTGATAGTCCATAAATAAACATTTTCCAATAATACGGGGTATCTACATATTTTTTGCATGTTTTTTTGGCTGTTCATAAATAAGTCACGCAAGTCAAAGGTTACCCATGCCAAATCTAAAGGACTGGCAACTTTTTGTAGCCACCTTAACCTTTGAAACACTTCGCAACCTTGTAGGATATCTCCACGTTCCAACTATACGTGTAGTTAACTATATGGTGTTGGTACACACGATGGGCTGTAAGTATAGGATACTGTTGTATGGTGTAATCTCGCGGGGAAACCTTTTCTGTATTCCAAAGGTACGGAATGAAAAATACACAGTCATTCTGAGCCCCGGGACCGGATGATAGGTTGGGCTCAGCGACGCCTAATGGCCTGGAAATAATTGGGACATCACTTTCTCCTCACCCTGTGCCGGTGTACGTGTGCTTAAACGGATGCTGAGAGTGTGCTTTTATTTTGTATTTTTTAAGTTCAAAAGCTCGAATCATGTGAAGTACTAAGGTAAAAGCGTGACTCGGGGTCAAGGCAGTGATTTTTAGTTCTCTTTACTAATATCTAATGGTTTTCGTGACTAACTGTATTTTGCTCATTTCAGGGGTACGAACATATAATAAATAAAAACAAAAAGTGCCATTTGGCATCTTTCGTGATCCAAATGTTCGACTCGCTCCGCGTAGATTTCAAGTACAGAACTGTGTTTCATCATCATTACAAATTTCAAAAGGGATAGCGATATTCGGTAATACGCGTTTACGTCACACACAAAATATCCATCGACAAAATATCCTACGGACAAAACATCCCCCAACAAAATATCTACTAAAACTTAACCTAACTTAACAAAAACAAATGGGACAAATTAGAATAAACTGTAACATAGACTATGTTATAGTTTATCCTTATTTGTCTACACTTGTTTGTCATTTATTTTTCTTTATATTAACATATCCTGAAGAAGATAACATTGTTATTGAAACATGTCGATATTGTTTATTAAAAAAGTGGTTTATACAAAGTTATCTGTTTTTAATTAAATAAAAAATAATGCCACAAAGATATTCTGCAAAGATTGAAGAAATAATTTATTGTCTTTACAGGATTATTTTTGTACCATTTTTTTGGTAGGTTGTTCGTAGGAGATTTTGTCGGAGGAAATTTTGTCGGGGATATTTTGTCGCGGGATGAAAAGTCGCGGAACCGCGATATTCGATGTCAGGCGAGTGTTAAGTGCGACAAAATTTTTACAAAACATTTACACAAAACGATTGTGGTCTCTCGGCCATGGAAAGCAAAAATACTATGTACGCGTACAAAAATGTTATGAACACGTCACAATGTTTAAGTTTTGAAAATATATTTTGGGCTCAGGAGATCCATCTTAAGAAAAACAAAGTTAGAACCAAGATAAGTCATTGGTGACATTGTTTTCCTTTCAAATCTATATGGAAAGCGTTTCTGGTGTTCTTTATTCTATGCGTCCGAATTACGTCACGAACAGAATAAAGAAATAAAAACGTGACTCAATGCTGTGAAATTTGCCTGCATTTAGTGATATGAAATTTCTGTCAATTAGCTATGATTTTTAAGTACGCCAAATGCATGTCTTAAAGTTGTGTCTAAAATTTCTAACCTTACGTAGTAGGATGTATTTTATGCGATTTTACTTATGGCTCAGATCTAAAAATTAAATCCATGATTTTGAAATCCTAAAAACTGACGTCGATCATTTTCGTACACTAAAAAAAAAACGACATGGATGTCCAATTAAGATGATTACACTAGAATCATCGATGTTTATTCATCAAGCCGAAAAAGAAAATAAAATATTTTTAATGTAAAATCTATGGACAAGGGATAAATTTCCAAAATGGATAAGTTTAAAGTAAATAGGTACCGACATAGAAAATTTCACAGACTTATGCAAGTGATATTATTTATTAGTCCAGGCAACGAAGTGAAAATAGAGGAAATAATACGTGTAGAAGCCAATTTTGGCACAGTTGTAGGTGAAGGTGTCCTTAACAACATGCTAAAAATATCGGTGGTTGGGGGTGGAGCTAAGGGTGGGGAGAGGGTCTCTCAAGGTCCTTTTTTCAGTTTTTCGTTAATAACTCGAAAAATACTGCCCTTAGCGAAAAAAATATCCACATAAAATTCTCTTTTGTTAGAACATATGGGCACATTTTGCATACTGGAAGTGCCCACTTGCATGGAAAAATGGGATCATCTGCTGTACACACCCCAAGTGGCCGATCCAAACACCACGACGCTCAGAATCAATAAACTTCTTCATCAGGGTAACCACGTTGAAGTATCTTCCGAACCCACAAAGCAGCGGTAGGCCCATTATTATCCTTGAGGGATTCCAGATGATTCTGCAATTTAGTCAAAGCTGACAACAAGGAAACTCTTCAACTTTGTCTGGAGTAAGTTCCTCCATGCTGGTCAGCTTAGTCAAGATCTCTCTTTTCTCTTCCATTTCATTTTTAACAATAAAAATTTAACTTTTAACGATGAAACTTTCATTTTAAACAAAAAAAAATGTATATTTTTTTAATTTGACATTTTCCCCCCTCCATATTTCCTTAAGCATTGATCCTAACAAAAAAAATGAATCCCATTTTATAGAGAATTTTATGTAGATAATTTAGCTCATAACCATTTTTTCGCTAAAGGCAGTAGTTTTCGAGTTATTAACGAAAAACTGAAAAAAGGGACCTTTAGAGACCCCCCCCACCCTTAACTCCACCCTCACTACCCGATATTTTTTAGTATGTTGTTAAAGACACCTTCCCCTAAAACTGTGCCAAAATTGGCTTCTACACGAATTATTTCCGCTATTCGGCCTTTTTTGGTTTTCGTTGCCTGGACCAATTAATATTTAACAATTTTTTTAATGAAATACGTATTGTGACCAAAGAAAAATATTATTGCTAATTCGAAAAATCTAAATAATAATAGTACCTATAAGGTTAGGTATATTCATACAGAATAGGTACTTCTACAATCGCTTTTCGTCTTGGGATTACTTCGATTTTTATTCTCGAAAATGACGTATAATTTAAACATATAAACAAACTCAAAAAGAAAAAGTTTTAATGAATTATTATGGTGCTAGAAAAAGTGCTGTTGTGCTTTCTTTTTAATATTTTCGCTTACTCATTTGTGTTAAAGCCCCCTCCTTGATGTGATTTATTACACAAGTATGGCTATAAAAATGATCAAAATATAAATATTTGATTTTTGGCGATCTCCGTAGCGAACGGTGCGCTTTTGAGGTCGCGGAATCAAATCAGAGTGCTCACAAAATTTAAAGTTAAATATTACATATTTACATCAGCACAGATTATCCAAGTGCGGTATTTACAGAATACTGTAAACATATTATAAACAACAATTGAAAGTTCGGAACACATTGTCACTATTTTTTCCATTCTACAATCTAAATAGGTTGGTGACTATGAAAAATGTTTTGTATTATTATTGGTAAGTATGTATACCGAATAGAAATAAATTTATCGTATCACGGAGTTAGTTATGATATTATATTATTAACAAAATATTATTCTTTCGGATATATTCTCTCAGTTCTACAACTATATTTAATTGTTCAGTCTAAAGGGTCGTTTGAAGCTAAGAAAGAAGAGGAAGGGGAGGAAAGAAAAGTGTATGATGGTTCGATCGGAATCTGGGGTTCAGGAATGGCATATAAACTCAATCTTACCATCGTGGAGCAAAGCGGCGTTGGGTCGAAAGAGTCCCACTGGAGAGGTTAAAGGGCCCCTTTAAACAGCCTCTCCTAATCCGCCCCCTCCCTTCCCCGTGCATCCACCACCAAGATCTGGACAAACATCAACCCATGAACCCGGGCAATCCTGCCACACCACACGCAGCGAACCATTTCAGGGGACCCATGGCAAAGGTGTTGGTTATCCGATGAATGGTTACCGTGGCGGCGATATTCACGCCCGCGTCCCAAATCGCGCTTGCGTATTTGACATAGTAGTTAAGTAGACGTAGTAGACCTAGTATACTTAGTAGACGTAATAGGCGTAGTAAACTTAGTAGATGTAGTAGACGCAGTAGACTTAGCAGACGTAACTTAAGTGATGACATGGATTCGAAACTCAAGCGACTGCTTTGAGCACTCACATTTCAGGTGAAGAATTGCTTGAGATTTGCCGACCTTCGATAGGAGCAGACATCTTTAAAAATAAGTGACCATATCTGAAGAACCAAGTACTATTAAACTTTCTTCTTCATTGTCCCCTTATAGAATAAAGAAGAACATTAGAAATGCCTTCCATACAAATATGAATATAATCAAATGATCCATTTAGCCTAAGATCGGCTATGGTTTAGCTCAACAGCCCAGCGCTTTGTCTCACATACATTCTTCTTATACCGATATCTCCATCCTATTTGAATTTCATAAACACAGTTTTATATTATATGCTTCTACCTCACAAAATTCTCCAAATTGGGGATAGCGAATCCCCTACAGTTCTGGACTTTCTCTCGTGGAGTATCACATATAAAATATATCTACACTATTATTTTCGTAATATTAATTTTTTTCGTTAATATCACGAAAAATACAATTTCTTACCAAAGTTTATCAAACAAACTTCCCAATATTATGCTAAAAAAGCACATTAAGATCACACTCCAAGGTAATATTCATCATTACGAGGCCTAAGCTTTGGTATTGTTTTAATCTCGTCACATCTTTTCTTCTATCGGAGAGTGGGTTGAGTTACGGAGGGCATTTTTTATGTGGACTTTTCAAGCTCCGGAGGCATTTGGTATCTTATCGGATCTGATATTTCAAAGGAAGTTTGAAATTAAATATTTAATGTGAAAACTCAACTTATTAGAGTTTTTTTCGGAAGAAGGATTAAGAATAATGAAAGGAAAAGTTTATTTTTAAGAATTATATTATCTGGGTAATATTTCAACTTGTTTCTACGTGGCCGAATTAAAAAGATCTGCCCGAACAAAATAAGAGAATTTATATAACGAAGGGGATTATCATCATAATTTAATTTTAACATTGTATTTAACATTCCCCAGAAACATTTATAAATAATTATTGGCAAAGCGTAGAAATAGCCCCAATAACAATGGGTTTTATATGCGGCGTTCTCAAAAATTATGGTCAAGAATTGCCTAAACTTATAATGAAACGTGCACCCACCTGAAGAAAATGCCTTTCTGTAGTAGCATAGGCAATATATACCACGTCTATCGGTCTATCCATGTAATATAGGCATGCCAAATTGTTCATCCACCATGTGACGCGTTTCCATCAATTAATTATGTTGTGAAAGAAGGATTTTGTGTCTTGAATCCAATCTCTCAGAATACCAATTTTTCAAAAACATGAAATATAATAATAGAACACTGATAAACCGGTAGAGAACAATTATTTTTTTGAACTGTTTTACATTCAAAATAGATTAACTGCCATTTGCCAAGGTTCGTAGAAAAGGCGTTAAACAAGGTTAGCTCATCGAGGGGTAGAGCGGTGATTGGCTGAAAATTCGTGACGGAGCTAGAAGTCGATAGATTTGAATTAACTGCAATACAAGTGGCAGTTTTTTACTTCAAGCTACGTCACGCGTTCGAAATTTCGAAAGCGACCTGTTCCCGCTTAAAGGATTATAATATTTGGCAAGTCACTTCTGCGTAAATACAATGACAATAATAGTGATTGTTGGTAGGAAACACTCACGGAAAACTGACAGGAAGCAGGTTCATCTTTGATGTGTTGGTTTTGCGCGAAGCGATCCCATCTGATCTTCAGTTCACTTTTGACACTGAATGGTTATGTTTTTTAAGAATGCGATGCGAACAATATTACGATAGTTTTAATAAGAATTTCGTCCCACAGCGACGACTGTCAAAATCTTCACGTTCCGTAACTGGCGAGTTTATAGCAATCGTGACAGGAGGGAATCAATGCGGGGAGTGGGAGGGGGAGATAATCATTGCCATCGGAAATAAATAGTATTTAAATCCAAAATAAACACAAAAATAACTCGCCAAGTTACTACCTATAAGCGGCGCGAACACGACCTGTCGAGTTTTTTTCGAAAATGGCCCGTATGAGCTAATAATAATAATAATTGGATAATTTGTAGAGCGCCGTTTTTGTGATAAATCACCTCAAGGGCGCTAACCTTGTTAAAAGCATTTTCTACGAACCTTGGCCATTTGCCTTGCGTTCGGGTAAGTGTCTACCAGATTAGTGGACATTATAAATACACAAAGGTATGAAACATAATCTTTGTGGTACGTATTTAAAATTCATATGTTCTTAAAACTAATCACAATAAAAATAAATTATATATTACAGTGCTTAACCAAATATAAAGAATCGAACCCCGATCAACTGCATGGAAGGTTACTGACAATTACACAACTATTTTAAGAATAGCGGAATAAATTCATAACATACTGAAAATAAGAATTGTATATTTTTGACAAGGTTCACAGAAAACTTATTAATACCAAAAGTAAACAAAACAATATTCCTAAAAGGACCCGTACTAAATGGCCATTAAAGTATATAACAACCTTCCACATAACATTAAACAAATACAAGATACACACAAATTCAAATCGTCACTAACACTTTCCTTGTAAGAAAGTGTTAATGTTAACACCTTGTGAATACCTCACATAAAAGACACCTATTTTTGTATTTTTATTGGTATATTTGTATTTTCTTATTTGTATAAACATTATAATATAACATGTACCTATGTGGTTAGCTGGAAGAAACGGGGTCTACCCATAAGCTACACCATTTTATTTTTTATTTGTACAATAAATATTTTTTTATTTGATTTTATTAGAATAAAAATTATGAATTTTTTGGAATTGTTTCGAAAAATTTGAAGAATTCCTAAAATATTTCATCAAAGATTTTAAGATAATTTTCACGTTCTGCGTAAGTTCGGTTCATGTTCTGTTATTATAACAATTTAGACCAGTTGCTTCATAAAACTGAAATAATCACAGAACTGTAATAGAACTTTCACAGAACGTAAAAAATAACTTAAAATATTTGATGAAGTGTTCAAATTTTTAAACAACCCATCCCGAAATTATATTGTTAAAACGATAGTGACTTAAGATATATTGTCAATAGCATAAAGTTATTGCTTTCAAAGATTTAGAATAATTTTCCTTCTTTATAAAACAGAATAAAATGATAAATCCAGCTAAAGCATTTAACCGAAAGCCAAATAATTATGAGTCTAATAAATTATTTAAATCCTAACTGGGTAAGTAAAATATTATTTAAGTATCCGTTTGAAGCTCGAATATCTTATAATATAAATATGATTTGAAATCGAAACTAGGATGCCTAAAATATCTTTAGCTACTTTGGTAATAACTGTATCCAGATTATTCCTATTATCCAATTGATAATGAAATCTTTAATCTTGATATACTACTTGAATAATACTTTTACACTCTTTAATTCTTTAAACACAATAAATTGCCGGATCTAATATGTTGTAATAATTCATGTACTTGTTATAACAATGATATAAAATACGTTTTTTGATATCATAGAATTCCATCATAAATAAATAAATTGATTTTTGTCTTTAAACTCTCGTCCGCGTAAAACTTGTTTGGTTTTGTAATTGAAGTTTAACAGTCGTAAACTCACTTAAATAGAATTCGTTTATTGCTCGTCCAATCTCCAAGCCGCAATTATAAAATCATTTAGAAACTTGATTTACCCTTCGCTAGAAATAACTGAGTTTCCATTCGCAATATTTTAAGTCACTGCAATTTAAAAATGATTACAAACCTGTCGACATCTTTAAGACCCCTTTCGTTTAAAATGAAGACGTTTGTGTGTTTCTTTTAATACTTTATTGACATATTAAGTTCCGTAACTATATTTCCAAAGATTTCAATGTATAATACTTAATAAACGATTTAATTAAAATTAAACAGAGATTTTTTACCTAAGCTATTCCATTTCGGTACATCTCCTCTACATATAATTAATAATTAATTAATTAAAATAAAATAATTTATGGTACATACTACATCGCTTGTCTGAATTGTTCCCATAATCAGATCCAATTTTCAAAATGACACTTAAATTCAAAGCAATTCCAAGTACTCATTGACCAAGAGTTACAGACGGCCTCTGTGTTTCCTTCCTCTCCTCAAAAAGACCCTCCACATAGCATCTTCAAAGATGACATAGGCCCTGAGGGAAATTATTTTCCTCAGGGCCTCCTGTGTGGATTTAATGTAAAAAAAGACGGAATCCTAACCGAAATTAGTTTTTTTAACGCTACGTTATCGTCGTAGAAAAAAATCATTTAGTACGCTTCTACATATTTAGGCCAATGGATTTTTAATATTTTTTTGTAATTTATTTTCTGATTAAACTTTGACGGGAGTACAATTTTTGACAAGTTTTTAAAAATAAGACCTCTAACCGCAAGTACGGAGCATCACTGTCCATATTGCGGTCCCCCGAACGGAAGCTAATGGGAAGACCCGAAACGTGGTCATTCATCAATATTTGATTGTATTTTCAGACAAAAGGCCGGGTAAGAAAAAATTTGGACATTCCGATTTTCACATGTGTGCAAGGTCGATTGATAAAACCCCATATCGATATTATATTGACCGGTAGGCGAATTTCCTCCATATCTTTTTACATAAATCGAACATTATGTAAAGTGAACGGGGTGAACTAGCGATGCTCTTAGAATTGAAAGAAGTCTTATACGCGGTGAGTTGAATCTGTTCGGATCAATGTTGGTTTGGGCTTGGAGAAACGAAAGTTGTTCAAATATGGCAAGTTGTGGCTAAATACCTCATTAAATTGAACTCCCTTTTCAGTGTCAATATATATATGTGGACTCTCAATGGATATTTTAGTATTTCAATTCAATGGTTAATTTATTCATATTTTTCGTAACCATTTGATGTTTACGAATGTCAAATCATTAATAGACCCGCCATCGTAAAACAATTTCTTATTTATTTCGTGTCAATATCGGTATGGCCTATCGATCCTACATCGTTAAGTTATCAATCTGACTGTGCTAGATCCCCTCAGTGACTACTGCATCAATCATTATGTAGGCATTGTTATCTCTGCTTAGATACGATATGATTTATACACAAAAGTACACAAATTGAACAGATTTTTCATTCACCATCGCAAGGTCTAGTTGACGTCTGATGATATCTATTCTAATTTATCAGTTTTGAGTGTAATTTAATTTTTCAGGGTTTTAAGTTTAGAAAAAATATATTTACCAATAATCATTGTGGTGTCACCATGAGTTAAAGATTGATAGAGTAAGATTGTGTTATTTATTTCTATAAAATGCAGGTGTTCACAATTTTTTACGTTGAAACATTTACAGTGACAATCACAACGCCGAGACCGGAATGCAAGGACATATATTTATTTTTATTGTCCTCAGATAAAGCGTTAAAACGTATATTATTGTTTGAAAACAATTTATCATTTTTCTACGTTTTACAAAGGAGTGACCAACCTTGGCTGTTAGCTGCACAAAATTATAATGTATGGATTTACGAATTTATTGATTCAATCAGCTGATATTCAGGCAGTCATCGAATTTCATATAGCTAGATTGTACCGGTGAAAAAAGAACGAGTGTGCTTTAGACTTAGACCACACGACTGAAGTAAAACTTCACTAACTTATAAAAGAACATAATATGACATTGGGGTTGTGACTTGTGACATGGGGGTGATATATGACCCTGGGGTGACCTACGACCGTGGGGTGACCTACGACCGTGGGGTGACCTACGACCGTGGGGTGACCTACGACCTTGGGGTGACCTACGACCTTGAGGTGACCTTCGTAGGTCTTAGGTCTTAGGTCACCCCAAGTTCGTCCTTGGGATGACCTAAAACCTTGGGGTGACCTACGACCTTGGGGTGACCTATGACCTTGGGGTGACCTACGAACTTGGGTTAGTACGTACGCCTTACCTTAGTTGTGCAGTAGATATGTACGCCTCGCCCGATCACCGTTCGCATCGATCACCGTTCACATCGATTACCGAATTAGAAAGAAAAAATATCACGCTTTACATTCATTCATATCTAAAAAATAACCACAAAATAATTAAAATATAGGTACATCTTTATGAAAACAAAGTTTCCAATCGCACTTTGAAAAAAAGGAAAACTTGGAAATTCTTAAAAAGGTATTTTGTTTTTACATGAACCGATAAAAAATTGAGTTGATGATAACGTTCATAATAAATACATTTGCTAATAAAATATATGAGCATTTTTATTTATTTTTCGTTATCAGTAATTTTAGTTAGAAAAAACCTACGATTCACCCAAATTGAGAATGTCGATCGTCCAGTTGGCTGTCTGCCCACCAACTGCATGGCAGGCCGGATCGGGGGAGAATGGTTGAGTCCCTTTGACTTCTCCACCCGTACTCCCCACACAGCATCCCCAAAGATGACATTTTGATTTCTTAGGTGTGGAGCTAATGTAAAAAAAATAATGTGGAGCTAATGTAAAATAAAAGCTCCCTTGAGGTGAATTTTCACAAAAATGGCGCTCTACATATTGTCCAATTATTATTATTATCAAAATACTTATGCGGCGGTACCCTTACCAGCCTCCCACAATGAATCATTTTCCATATGCATGTGTTTCCTTCTTCCTACAACAACGTTCTCTTCAAAACTCATCATTTTTCACTACTCTACATCTTTTACCTAAAAAAACTTTCCCATCCTTGAAATAATTTTAGTTTTTTTTTTTCTAAACTAACTAACCATCACGCCATTTCCCCACACGGGTAGGCAGAGAGGACGGACCGCCAAACAACTCAGTCTTGGCACACACTCTTTGCCTCATTCACATTCATATATTGTCTCATACATACTCTTCTATTATTCTTTTATCAATTTAGGAGGCAGGAATGGGTACCGCTGCCCCGGGAACCTTTATTGGATAACCAACACCTCTGCCATAGGTCACCCCAAGTGGTTCACTACGTTTGGTGATATAGCAGGGGTGCCCGGGTTCATGTGGTGAGGTTTGTCTAGTCTTGGAGGCGAATGACCGGGACACACTGAACCCCAGATTCCTACCCACCCCTTAAACCCTTTTCCTTCCCAGGACTCTCCTCTCTTCTCTTTACACACTACCCTACACACAGCATCCCCAAAGATGACATAGGCCCTAAGGGAATTTATTTTCCTCAGGGTCTCCTATTTGGAGCTCATGTAAAAAAAAAATTCTTGACATGTATCAAATTCACTTGGACGTGCCACGTCTTCCTCGGGCGTCCCCGACTTCTATCACATTTGCGTCATATATTCTCCTTACACTGCTTTCCTGAGCGTCCCTTTCTTTATATAACTCATTACGCTTACATCAGCCTTGCATTCTTTGCGGATCTCACACGATCGTACATGGTTTTACCACACATACGTCTCACCAATCTCATTTTTATAGCATTCAGTCGACTTTTATCCCCATTCCTCACTGCCATATATCAGGATAGGTACCAGCACTCCATTATGGACTGCTAGCTTCGCATCCTTGAACAGTTTTTTGTTAGTGCCAACAGCGTTCAGTCCTCCATTAATGTAGTTACCTGCATTTACCCTTTCAATATGTCTATCAGCCTCCCCATCTCTCCTAAACAGCATACTAACCAAATACACAAACTCATCCACCTGCTCCAAGTATTCGTCATTCACAACCATGTTTTTTTTTCTATTTCTAGGAAGATCACACTCCAAGGTAATATTCATCATTACGAGGCCTAAGCTTTGGTATTGTTTTAATCTCGTCACATCTTTTCTTCTATCGGAGAGTGGGTTGAGTTACGGAGGGCATTTTTTATGTGGACTTTTCAAGCTCCGGAGGCATTTGGTATCTTATCGGATCTGATATTTCAAAGGAAGTTTGAAATTAAATATTTAATGTGAAAACTCAACTTATTAGAGTTTTTTTCGGAAGAAGGATTAAGAATAATGAAAGGAAAAGTTTATTTTTAAGAATTATATTATCTGGGTAATATTTCAACTTGTTTCTACGTGGCCGAATTAAAAAGATCTGCCCGAACAAAATAAGAGAATTTATATAACGAAGGGGATTATCATCATAATTAAATTTTAACATTGTATTTAACATTCCCCAGAAACATTTATAAATAATTATTGGCAAAGCGTAGAAATAGCCCCAATAACAATGGGTTTTATATGCGGCGTTCTCAAAAATTATGGTCAAGAATTGCCTAAACTTATAATGAAACGTGCACCCACCTGAAGAAAATGCCTTTCTGTAGTAGCATAGGCAATATATACCACGTCTATCGGTCTATCCATGTAATATAGGCATGCCAAATTGTTCATCCACCATGTGACGCGTTTCCATCAATTAATTATGTTGTGAAAGAAGGATTTTGTGTCTTGAATCCAATCTCTCAGAATACCAATTTTTCAAAAACATGAAATATAATAATAGAACACTGATAAACCGGTAGAGAACAATTATTTTTTTGAACTGTTTTACATTCAAAATAGATTAACTGCCATTTGCCAAGGTTCGTAGAAAAGGCGTTAAACAAGGTTAGCTCATCGAGGGGTAGAGCGGTGATTGGCTGAAAATTCGTGACGGAGCTAGAAGTCGATAGATTTGAATTAACTGCAATACAAGTGGCAGTTTTTTACTTCAAGCTACGTCACGCGTTCGAAATTTCGAAAGCGACCTGTTCCCGCTTAAAGGATTATAATATTTGGCAAGTCACTTCTGCGTAAATACAATGACAATAATAGTGATTGTTGGTAGGAAACACTCACGGAAAACTGACAGGAAGCAGGTTCATCTTTGATGTGTTGGTTTTGCGCGAAGCGATCCCATCTGATCTTCAGTTCACTTTTGACACTGAATGGTTATGTTTTTTAAGAATGCGATGCGAACAATATTACGATAGTTTTAATAAGAATTTCGTCCCACAGCGACGACTGTCAAAATCTTCACGTTCCGTAACTGGCGAGTTTATAGCAATCGTGACAGGAGGGAATCAATGCGGGGAGTGGGAGGGGGAGATAATCATTGCCATCGGAAATAAATAGTATTTAAATCCAAAATAAACACAAAAATAACTCGCCAAGTTACTACCTATAAGCGGCGCGAACACGACCTGTCGAGTTTTTTTCGAAAATGGCCCGTATGAGCTAATAATAATAATAATTGGATAATTTGTAGAGCGCCGTTTTTGTGATAAATCACCTCAAGGGCGCTAACCTTGTTAAAAGCATTTTCTACGAACCTTGGCCATTTGCCTTGCGTTCGGGTAAGTGTCTACCAGATTAGTGGACATTATAAATACACAAAGGTATGAAACATAATCTTTGTGGTACGTATTTAAAATTCATATGTTCTTAAAACTAATCACAATAAAAATAAATTATATATTACAGTGCTTAACCAAATATAAAGAATCGAACCCCGATCAACTGCATGGAAGGTTACTGACAATTACACAACTATTTTAAGAATAGCGGAATAAATTCATAACATACTGAAAATAAGAATTGTATATTTTTGACAAGGTTCACAGAAAACTTATTAATACCAAAAGTAAACAAAACAATATTCCTAAAAGGACCCGTACTAAATGGCCATTAAAGTATATAACAACCTTCCACATAACATTAAACAAATACAAGATACACACAAATTCAAATCGTCACTAACACTTTCCTTGTAAGAAAGTGTTAATGTTAACACCTTGTGAATACCTCACATAAAAGACACCTATTTTTGTATTTTTATTGGTATATTTGTATTTTCTTATTTGTATAAACATTATAATATAACATGTACCTATGTGGTTAGCTGGAAGAAACGGGGTCTACCCATAAGCTACACCATTTTATTTTTTATTTGTACAATAAATATTTTTTTATTTGATTTTATTAGAATAAAAATTATGAATTTTTTGGAATTGTTTCGAAAAATTTGAAGAATTCCTAAAATATTTCATCAAAGATTTTAAGATAATTTTCACGTTCTGCGTAAGTTCGGTTCATGTTCTGTTATTATAACAATTTAGACCAGTTGCTTCATAAAACTGAAATAATCACAGAACTGTAATAGAACTTTCACAGAACGTAAAAAATAACTTAAAATATTTGATGAAGTGTTCAAATTTTTAAACAACCCATCCCGAAATTATATTGTTAAAACGATAGTGACTTAAGATATATTGTCAATAGCATAAAGTTATTGCTTTCAAAGATTTAGAATAATTTTCCTTCTTTATAAAACAGAATAAAATGATAAATCCAGCTAAAGCATTTAACCGAAAGCCAAATAATTATGAGTCTAATAAATTATTTAAATCCTAACTGGGTAAGTAAAATATTATTTAAGTATCCGTTTGAAGCGGTTGAATAACCGTTCCATTTGCATCATTTTTCACAAATGATGGAGTACTCAGGAGGAGTGGAAATCCCTAATTCCGCCAATATTTCAATATTAAATTCATATTACTGAACTTTCTTTGAACAATTTATTTCTCCCTGTAAAATGAGAGGGCCATTTGTACTTCTAATGTGCTGGATTCGCGGTTGATATAAGACACTCGAGATGAGCCCTGTTATGGTGAAGAATTTTGTAAACTTACGTACGCTAGTCAATCATCCTCCGTTTTTAGTAATAGTTTTTTATGGATGACATTAAATAAATACTGCATTTATCTGTCGACGAAAATGTTTTAAGAACAACCTCCTTCGTCAGCCCAAAATTAAAACTTTAAAAATATATGGTGAGATTTTTTAATGCTTCTCGAATGCGTTGATTTTGTTATTTGCTTTCTCTCCCAGTTTTCGCACAACTATATACAACTAGGTTAGGTCGTACATGACTTTGTACGACGTCTAATCGTACTTTGTTGTTATTTCTTAGTGCAGAAAACCTTTTTTTTAATATCAAAGAAGACTACTTCAAACCACTTTTAAATTGTCGTCATTTATGTCAAGTTTTGATTCAAACCGATATGTCCGATGTACTCTACTGCCTTATTTGCATTCTGCCTTATTTGTACTCTGCTGAGACAAAAATTGTTAAAATAAGAATTCACTGCAGTATAAATAGGTTGAATACATGAATTTATTTGTAGAAAATTACTAAAAATTTAAACTCCTTTTAGTTATTATCTACTTTAGGGAAATCTACAGATTACAATTGGATTAATTTATACATGTATAATTTACCAAACTGAGAAACCATTTATAGTTTTCCTCATCATACCATTATGTATATTGTGTCTAGAAATTAAACAGTAATCTTGCAACTAAAAAATATTACATTTTTATATATAGGAGGGAAGTAGTACAAAATATATGTCAATATATTTATGCTGTTTTGTACTCTTTTAATACGTTTCTAATGCACTCTTGACAGAGTTTTTATATTTATTTTCGTCACAAATATTACACGAACGTCTGATTGTTATTGCACTAAATTATGTAAAATCGACCACCATAACACCATAGCCTAGCATGGTGGTCGAAAAATCATCTAATAATGTAACCCTATTTTGTAAGTAATGAATAAAGAAAAATTAAAAAAAAAAAAAAAAAAAACAGCTCGCCTAGATAAAAAGCAGTATTTTTTTAAAGTATTACAGATTAGGTACGAGCTTCCTTTTTCAAAGTGAGATTAGTGGTAGTTTTCTATAAAGTTTGTTTGTAAAGTGAACTCCCATTAATAAGATAAAGAATAAGACAATCTTGTATTGTACAATTCTACCACACTACAAACAGCGCATTGTTCAAATTTCGTGCTGAAAAATCAACGCGTTTGGGAATATCGTGTTTTTGGTTGATATTACAATATGTTACTTAAAAAGAACAGGTTCTTGCGTAAATTGTGATTCTCGTGCTTAAAACAACTCTTTTACGACTTACGACATATATTCATTGGCTTCAGACGCCTTAATGAATCGTCAAATTATACCTTGTTGCTAGGTCGCTAATCACTGGTGCAGTGATGTGGTAAAATTCTTTTAAAATATGCATGTTTAATTTGGGAGGCGGATATAGGTTTCGGAATTCTCTCTACCTTCTTCTCTTCCCCTTGTACATTTCTTCATTCTCTTCCCCTTGTACAGCATTTGGAGGGACGGATTCATACATCCGTCACTCCTAGATGCGCTGACATCTTTTGCTTCCCAGAACTTTCTCTCCTCCCATTTCTTAAAAAGCTTACTCCCCAAGTCAAGAGTGCGTAAAGGCCCGACCGTTCGCCTCGTCTGATCACCGTTCGCCCGATCACCGTTCGCATCACACTTTTCGTAACGCATTCACCAGCTTACTCCTCAAGTCAAGCGTGCGTAAAGAAGTTTTACTTCAAAATTGCTTCGGAGTCTCCCCACTCTTGTGTACTTTAGTTATCTTAATGTTACACTTCTACTGCGTGTGAATTGCTCTCTGATTTTTTTTAAAATCTCTAATTGAACTCCCAACGACAACGCAACTGAATGGGACCATCAATCATCATATTATAACAAATAAGCTTTCAGCACAGTTAAAATACTAAACAGAGATAACTCCATTTCCTTTTCATTGGACGACTAAATCCATATTAAAAAGGCTTGTTATTGACAAATATTCAGGCTCGTGTAGTATGTAGTGTGGAAATCGGTATGTTTTTTTAACATCAAAGACCAATCTTATGTATCCTATATCCTCGGCTCTAATCTAGAATCACTAAGTATCATGGGACGTGAAGAATATCCCTTATCAATTCAGAGATTTGATTAACTTTCTCTAAGGTATGGGTACCCTGAAAATGGAGTACTAACGGCTCCATCCGTCACTAACTTCAATCCTTTTATAGCAGAATCCATACCTATACTTTGATTGATATTTGCACTTCAGAGTTTGTGATGATAGCCTAAAAATAAGTCTCGTCGAACAGCATTTACAATATTATTTGTAGGTATTTTAGACACCTCAATTTTTGACAGAGTGTTTCTATACACTCAAAGGTCTGCTAAGACTAGTGAGTACTGTGTCGAATCAGTCAAAAGTAAATATTTTTTACACTGCAATATTTTTCACACGCAGTAGGTATATGTATCTTTCGATCATATAGTATTGTTATTACAGTTGATGCTCTCTGTCACCAAACATAATGTCCTTTGTTTTAAAAAAGTTTCCTTGGTGTAATTGAACTGTTTTTGATAAAATCAACGTTCTAGTTTGTTTACACGCAAATAAATCAAATGTGAGTTATTAATGTAGATAAAATAAAATTTTAGGTATGACGATTGCATTTTAGACATTGTTTTTAGCCCTCCTGAGGAATCTGAATAAAAAAATAATATCTTATAATTTTGTGAAATAAATGGCCCCTTAGGTATTTTATGTGCAGCTTGTGACGCCTGTTTCTCATGGCATCATTTTTTCTGCTAGTTTGCAATCTGTATAACAGCGACAAGACTTCCGTTGCAGATAAAATACTAATACTTTTAGTGTTATTTTATATAATGTTATATTCATATTTACGCAGGGAATAATTAAAAAAAAATTGTGTGATAGGTTTTTTCTTACTAATAAAAAATAATCCTTTGGGTGTAAAAGTAATTTAAACATTTGAAAAAAACTATTAGTTAAGTAATTTAGGGTATTATAAAACATCGTAACAAAAGAGCATTTCTGAAAGGGTTCAATTAAATTACATAATATATTTCTTCTTCTAGTGAGTAAGTCGGTATATTTTTAGAGATATTTTCCCAAAAAACTTAAATAAGTAGGTTTGCTGAACATGTTGTGAACGATATCTTCAGCTTCAAGCATTGACTTCACAGCTATCTGCAATTCTTATAATACATATATTTTTTAAACATAACAAGCACGGGATAGTCCGTGCGTATACCAACCAACTGCTTGTTAGTAGTTCGTGTAATCTCAGTCTGAATCTACCATAAAAAAAATAGCAAACTATAAATTAATATCTGGAGCATCGATTTGTGTGTAATGTCTAAAAGCTTCCGAGCTTGTCACATAGAGGACAGTGCTAAGAGCTGTCCCAAAAGTCCGCTAGATGGCAGTTAGTTTAGCTCGTAGTTTGGGCACCAGGAGGGCCAAGGGCCCGGGCGCAGTATGCAGGAGCTCATTCGTTTCAGATTCCATATATCGTGGTCACCACTTGTACATGTGAAGTATTAAATAAATCCCAGATCACCACAAAAGAACTTTATTCTTTCCAAAGAATTAATCTCCTTCCAAGATGAGTTGGAGAACTGTTTGTCTGAACACAACAATTTGTAAACAAAATTCATGGAGGCCAATCAAAAACCTTCATTCAATTAATCTTTCCCTCATACGTTCCATACAACCTGTCGCAACTGTTTGTGGCAGACGCTGCGGTTAAAGATTATATCCTAATCAGTCCTTTTCATTACGCAAGGGCGGGTAAAAGACGAATTCGCCTCGAATTATTTACCAAATTTAAGGTTTTATCATTAAGTCTGTTTTTGAATACTGGTTATGCATTGTAATAAGTTTGCTTATTCTAAAATAATCATTATAAATTAATTTATATCACAATAAAGGAGTTGAAATGTTTTGGAATAAAATGTCATGTTAATGTTTAACCTGTGACAAAATGACTCATGATTCTGTGGTATGAAATTTTTACGAATTATTTTGAATTTAACTCTTGTTGTGAAAAGTTTGATGAGTGGCTTTATGTGTGTTGAAAAATTACGGAAATTGATTCAAGTGGACAGATTAATCTTTCGGAGGCCTCCGATATTGAAGAAATTGATAATTTAGGTTAGTGAAACTGATTTTTCATTGAGATATGTCAGATCGGCATTATTTGTGATTTGTTTGGCGCAAAGTTAGATTCATTAATCAATTTATTTATTTATTTCTCAGCATTGATCTCAGAATAACAGAAAGAACAGGAGTCAAACTTTTGTCTATTTCTGGCTGGAATTGCGAATTTTTTTCGTTGCGTCCCATTCATGCACTTGCAAATGAAAGATGATAATCAGCGTTTGCGAGAGCGGTACGGTCGGGGGAAAGCGCGGTCGGAAATGCCCCCCCCCCCATTAAAGTTGACAAACTCAAATTTCGACTTCATACCACCCCCCCTCCGCACCCTGTGCCCCCCCCAGAAAAAAAATCCTGGATCTGCCCTTGTGTGTTGTATTTTGCATTGCGTAAATATCTACAGACCTTCTAAATAAGATTTGTTAGGAAGTTTTCTAAAACAAAATTCTTTAGTTTTCGCCATCGATCAATGGTTTTCTCAATATATTTCATCTGAATTTGGGAGGTGAGTATGAGTATCGCTGCCCCGATATTCATTTATTGGATAACCAACACCCCTATCACACGTCACCCCAGTGGTTCGCTACGTTTGGTAACTTAGCAGAGGTGTCCGGGTTTATAGGGTGAGGGTTGTGTAGGTTTTGGCGGCGGATGCTTTTGCCCAACTTGCCAGCCCGCATGGTAATGACGCATATAATTTGACGAGCTATAAAATATTCAATTTATTGAATTACAAAGTTTATTTATTAGAAACGATCTTTGCAAAATTCATGACTACAGTTGGCCGAACGAGTAATTTTGCTGAAATAGTGTTTGACGAATTTTGAAAAAAAACTGGAAAGATTAACTTATTATGATAGAAAGTTTCAAAAGTAATTAATACTACCAGTTAAAAACCCGCTTCGGACAGCTTTAGGATCGGCGTCGACCAGTTTAAGTGTTAGTGAACATTTTATAAATCCTATAAGAAACAGGGACAAAGTAACCGCGACGGTCAATGGCGCCATATATAGTATGTAGACGCGTGGTAGAAATCATAACGTGATATTATTATTCACAACTGCCAGTTTCATTAATAATCATACCACTCATCTCTCCATACCCGGAGAGATTCACGAAAGTACAAATCCAATAGTACTTACGCCTGCCAGCCGGCGCTCCTCGCGCTAGCTGTTAACGTAAGTAGCGCCATATTTTGGCATTGCTTTAATTCGGTTCTATTACGAAAGTAGATTTGTGTAAAAACTCCATGTAAGAAACGGTTTTGCGTAAGGCGTGGCGTCAGAGTTGTATTCATAGCCGAATTCTTAAATTTCAACCTTACAGACGTTGGCGTAATAAAAACGTCAAGTTTATTAGTAAATCATCTCTAACAAAGGAAATAATCTCTCTTTATACGAAACAGATTGAATGTCGAATCATTTTGAGTGAAATTCGTAATATCGATTGGACTAACAAAAAAGTAAAATTTTACAATAAATTTCAGAATATTTATTCCAGCATAATTTGTTTTTTCCTCTTAGAACAAGGCACTACAAAAGCTGAACTTTTTCGTGCCTTCAATACATTTATAACGAAGCATAATTCTGTATGTAATACAATACTTAGGGTACTTTAGCGAAGCAAAAAAAAAACTTCATGATTTTCAAATCCGAAAACTTTTTGACAGCCTATTTGTATTCCCGTCGTGTGTGGGTATCATATTTAAACCGCAGAATATCCGAGAAACTCAGCTTTTTCACGAAGAAAAGACGGGTTTGTTCGCTTTTGTAATATTACAATATCTGTTTCGCGGTTTATGCCAACGACAAAAGTATCCATTTTGCCTTTTTGTATACATAATTTGATGTTTTGCGTTTCTTGTGGGGTTTTATTATAAGGAGTTGTAATTATGTAATAGGTAAATGTAGCTTTTTTAAAAATGGATTCACTGATAGGAATGTGGTGCTAGTGTGTCTGTAAATTTGATGTATGATCGATTATACCTTACTTTGAGTGAAATTTATGAAACACCAAAAGAAATTACGTATTCGGCGTTTTTTTTAATTATTCCGTTTGCCATTTTTCTGCATATTAGGAACCGCACTATGAACGCCATTATTTGAAGCAGAGCCAGTTTGTTTGTAAAATATTTTTTCAAACTAGCGCCGACCAATGTTGCCTAAGAGCTAAAAAGACCTTTAAAAGAGCTAAAAAGACCTAAAAGGACCTAAAAAAATGTACATCCTCGGGGAGAGGGGGTAGTGGCTAGACAAATTCTGAGGTAAAAATCAAGTTTTTATTACGAAAATAACCGGTTCCTGAAGAAATAGCTCTTAAATTTGTCATTTGTTAAAATATCTGAAAAAACGAGTTAAGAAGCTAAACCACTTTTTCGACATCCTCATTTTAGAGCTAATCTAAACGAGCTGAGTTGGCAATACTGGCACAGAAAATCACCGTGTAGTCTAAATTTTTGACAAATCAGTTCCGATTTTGAAAATGACACTTAAAATCATTGTCTCTTAAGAATGTTTTATTATAATAATAGGAAGGTTGTAGGTACCTACTTACCCAATTTATCGCTTCTTTGAATTCTTCACGCAGTCAACTCCAGTTTCGAAAATAGAAAATATTCCAAACAAATTTGAATTCATTGAACCAGAGTTACGGAGGACAGACACAAAACCAAAATTAGTATTTTTGGTGATGTGAGCGCGCTTTTAAAGACTTGTTTTCATTCCAGCGACTTGGTTTTGCCCAGCCTTCACCAGCCGTAGTCTGACAACTACAATATTTTTATCGAGGAAAGCAATCACTTTGTGGTCTTATAATATTTCAATTTCTTTTTGTTTAACCACTTTATCAAATAATTTCGGTTATGGCCTGAAGAAGGTTAGCATACAACTAAAAATAGTAATATATAAATTCCAACAAAGTGGGAAAAACAAATTTACATTGCATTTGTGTTAAATTGTTTTATTAACTTGCAAACTAATTTTACCAACTGTAAATGAAAGTATTGTAATCTTTAATAAATACAAAAGAATTTCATTTCAAAAGTTAGGATGTAGGGAGTTACTCTTAAAAATACCTTTCCATTTTGTTTTCCGGAATTGCATGAATCCCGTAAATACTGGAAGAGATCTTGTTTGTTCTGAATAAATATACTCGTGAAAGATATCACACGACGTTTTATGCATTCAAGAGCCGTACATTCTCAAGTCAAAGGTAAACAAAGCTTCATCATATGAAAATAAAATCATAGATAAGGCGACGCAACTTCTCTATGAAGCAGCGAACTTACCTTCCGATTCTATATTAAAACACAAACGCCGCAACAGATAATATAAAATAGACATCATGGCTAGAAGTTTAGTTAATGAAGATATTTTCAGACATGAAACGATGTTTTTCTGCAGCAAATTTGTGGCAGATTTAATTACTTCATCAATTGAAGAAGAAATACCATTCAAAATGGCGTCAGGCATTCAGTGAAAACATTCAATAGACACCGACCAACGTTTGTTTGGTTAGAGGGTAGTCCAATACACATACAGTCCGTCAAGAAAGTGAAGATATTTAATAAAATGGAACTAAAATTTTCAGTAATATGACAACACAGAATAACACCAATTTTAGAACAAATTTCAGTAGATTTAAATGTGAGGTTAAGATTGATAACAAAGAATGATAATGTTTTGCCGGACAGGAAAAATTACAAAACTTTTATTGTTTTTTTAATTGATATTTCTCTTTTTGATACTGACTATTCGTAGTGGAATTCCATTTTAATAATATATTAAAACTTTTCACTTAATTTATTTGTGACCGTAACCGGTTTCAGCCTATTTAGGCCATCTTCAGACTTGTACAATTGTTTCTTAAGCTACTGTTAATATATACATATGGGGGAGAGATATTTTTTGCCATTCGTATTTGTTGATATGACTACACAGCAATAAATACGGGAAAATCTACCTAATTTGAAAAAATCCTTGTTTACCACCCCCGTTATCCCTTCCTCTCTTCTCCTCAAATGTTACGCATAAAAACCGTTGGCTTAGAAACAATTATACAAATTCGAAGATGGCCTTTACAGGCTGAAACCGGTTATGGTCACAAATAAATTGAGTGGAAAAAGTTTAAAATTGTTTGAATATATTATTATTTTATTTTCCAAAAGTGTGTGTTTCCTCCATTTAATCTTTTAATGCGATTTTACAGCATACAATTATATTCTACCTTTAAAGTAAAATTTCTTTACACACGCTCGACTCGGGGGTAAGCTGGTGAATGCGGTACGAAAAGTGTGATGTTACGAAAAGTGTGATGTTACGAAAAGGGTGATGTTACGAAAAGTGTGATTTGAACGGTAATCGATGCGAACGGTGATCGGGCGAGGCAAACGTTTTTTTTTCACTCATTTTTTTTCAATGTCAATGTCACCCCAATGTCGTTTGTTCTTATATAAGTTAGTGAAGTTTTACTAAAGCAAATTCTTTTTTTTTTTCTCATTTACGTATTAGCGATAAAATTGAAACTTTCTTAGAATATGGTATAGAATCATCTTCTTTTAATAAGTAAAAGTTATGTAATTTTTCTTGCCAACAATCTTAAAGATCGACTTCAATTTTGTGTGCAATTTCTTGATAGACTGTACATCGACAGTTTTTCCTCCCCAAGCCAACACAGCAACATTTACTCTTACTAACACCCCGTGGCTGGACGTGACCGGAATTCCAGAGAAATGGGGTTTTAATAGACGTATATATCTGCTGGTAATCTGAAAGGAGGGGTTGATTGCGGGCACGCCGAGAATCCAGTTTCCTTCAAAACGGGAGATGATTCATTTTAAAGGCATTTCGCAACGTTTTTCACGAAGCAGGACGTTGTGGACGTTTATGATTTTGACGGGTACTGTATATGTGTTGAGCCAAACAGGTTGTTAGAAATTTTCCATCAACAAATTAAATCCAAAAATCTTTTTAGAAAGCTATTGACACAAAATAAAACTTCTCGAATTTAGTTCTGGTACGACGAATAAATGATTTAAAGATGTGAATTTATCAACGATTTACATTTATGGTTATTTTTTTAGTAAATAAAAGAATGTTTGGAGAGAAGTGAACCAAGACTGAAAGGTAGTCTTGTCTTAAGATTTCTATGTAAGAGTTTGTTTGCAAATTATGTTTGCTTGCTTTGTTGTCCAAAACTTATGTAACATGTTCATTTATAAACTAATATGTAATTAAATTAATTATTAATTTTCATTACCGTTAATATTTATTTCGAAAAAAAAGGAACGGGTTGGATATAGGCATGAAAAGTTGCCTGCATATAGCACATAAAATTTTACGTATCGGATATTACCAGCATAATCCTTAGGGGGCATCCATTAACAACGTGAGCACAAACGGGGGGGGGGGGGACCAGCAAAATCTCACGTTACTTGAAAAAAATATACGAATTGGCCCAAATTTTTCTCACCGAGGGGTGGGGGGGGTCTAAATTGGAAGAAAAACTGCTCACGTAATTAATGGATGCACCCTTAGGAGTTAAGAGGTCGGTAGAAGTACTAAACATTAAAAATTTAATATGTAGACTGTAGAATTTTATTCAGAATTGATTTTTTATCTCGAATTATTGAACAATTAAAGTACGGCATTTTGTCCTGACCATTGCCTTTGTCCACAGAAAATTCAGGAAAATATCATGACGACAGAGCTCATCGTTCGAACAGGAATCCCATCTAAGTCACCAAACGAAGCAAGCCACTTGGGGTGTGATTTATGCCAGAGGTGTTGGTTATCCAATAAATGATTCTCGGGGCGGCAGAACCCAAACCCGCATCCTAAATTATGATGAATCACTCAACCCCATTGTGAATCCAAATCATCAGGTAGGAATAATAAAAATTATGGATCCTAATCCGTTACTTACATTTTGCGGAGATCGAGGAGTAAACCCAGTAGAGTAATCCTTTCTTAAGGCCCAAATCCACTTCTGAACTCTCGCCAGATAGGAGCTAGAATACCAAATTATTTATGATCCTTTAATATCGCCTTCGGGGAAGCCTATAGAACTTCTGAAAAAGGATCGGTTATTTTAAAAGGAGCAATAAGAACGAGTACCCACTCCAGCCTTTTGTTATTTTGTTTTTTTGCCCCGCAGCAATGATGTTTTTTTTCGGTTGTCGGTTGTATTGTTCGAGCACATAAATTCGTGGAATTGTGATGTATTACGGAAGCCTTAATTGCTAGGTTTTTTCATGCAGAAGTTTTCATGAAACATGCAAAATAAAGTTGTAAACTCTGTTTTATTACTGATCGAACTTATATCAAAAAATCGAAAGTCAGGTCAAAGGAAATTTGAAATCGGGTGAAGCAATAATATAACTAATTAACTAACCATCACGCCATTTTTACGCAGGGGTAAACAGAGAGGACAGACCACCAACACACCCTTTCGTCATTCACATTCATACATTTCAATTTGGGAGGCGGGTATGGGTACCGTCGCCCCGGGAACGTTTATTGCATAACCAACATCTCTGCCATAGGTCACCCCAAGTTGTTCGCTACGTTTGGTGACTTAGCAGGGTGCCCGGGTTCATGGGGTGACGTTTGGAGGCGGATGACCTGGACACACTGAACCCCAGATTCCTACCCACCCCTTAAACCCTTTTCCTTCACGAAACTCTCCTCTTCTTCCTTTCCTTAAAAACCCTCCACACAGCATCTCCAAAGATGACATAGGCCCTGTGTGGAGCTTATGTAAAAAAAAACTATTATTCTGACTCTTGGCATGGCCCAACTCAAATATCTGATTCACTTGATCGTGGAAGGTCTTCCTCGGGCGCCCCCAACTGCTTTTACCATTCACATTTGCGTCATATGCCTATTCTCCTTACACTCCTTTCTTCGTTCATTCGCACAACGTGCCCAAGCCTTCTAAGGGCCCCTTTCTCAATCTTACTCATTATGTTTACATCAGCCTTGCATTATTTGCGGATCTCCACGTTTTCCACACAACCATACAAGATTTTTCCACACATACGCCCCAGGGATCTCATTTCTATAGCAATCAGTCAACTTTCATCTTTCTTCTGCCATTTCTATGCCTCGCTGATATCTTCCCTTCATTGGATAGTTTTTTGTTAGCGTCAACGGCATTCGGTCCTCCATTAATGGAGTTACCTGCGTTTACCCTTATTTCAACATCTCTTGCTACCACACCTGCTGCAAGTATTCATCATTCACAATTATTTTTTTATTTTTTTTATTTTTATTTATTTAATATTAGTTTGTTTTTACAATAATTATACATTTTTTTTTACACATTAAACAGATTTGTAATATTAATGTAATAAAAGCCTTTCCTCACCATAAAGAGACAAGGCTCTTGTGTTTGGTGAGTGAATTCATACTCAATTATGTTATCAATGTTTTCATTTGAGTAGGTGAATAATAATATTGCAACTATTAACAATAGATATAGTAAGAGAAACTTGAGATGTGTCGATTAACAGATTTAAATGAAGTGAAATAGTAATGTAACTCTTACATTTGTTTCAGGTAATTTTATTTTGGGATTTTAATATTGTTTTGATATCTTGCTGAGATATTGAAATGTAATTTTTTTAGCTGTATTTCTTTGAAAGTTTGTAGAATTGAATATTTTTTATATAAATTGTCTACTGTAGTTACTTTGAATATTGAAAAGATTTTTTCGGTAGAAAATGTAGATGGTTTTTTCAATATAATCTTAATTATTAATCTTTGAACTATTTTGAGAGGATTTAAAATAACAACATATGTTCCTCCCCATCCTATAATACCGTATTGTAATATAGATTGAACAATTGCATAGTTCACTCTTTTTAGGTTTTCCAGTCTAAGAATATTTCTGAGTCTTATAAATATATATATACATTTCCTAATTCTTTTGACAAGTTCACAAATATGTATTTTCCATTTAAAATGTTGATCTATATATACACCAAGATTTTTAATTTTGAAAGTTGAATTAAGTGTAGAACATTCTGGAGTGCAATTAGTTCCACTACATTTACTCTGATGTATTAGAATTTTTATTTCTGGTTTAGATTTAAATTTATTGATAGAGAATGGGATAAAGTTTGTTTTTTCGTTATTTAAAGAGAGGAGATTTTTATCGAACCAGTTTTTCAGTGTATTGATGTCAATATTCGCTAGGTTGTTCACAGTATTCCAATCAGCACCTTCAATTATTATGACAGTGTCATCAGCATAAGATATTATTTTTCCGTTTATTCTTTGTGTGAATATATCATTTACATAGATGATAAACAGTAACGGCCCCAGGACTGTACCTTGAGGTATACCAAAATTACTTGTATCTTGTTGGCTAAGCACATTGTTGATTTATGACTTGAGGGCGTTTGAAAAGGTAGCTTTTTATCCATTCTAGAGCTGTACCGTTTAATCCAATGTTTCTTAATTTAGTTACGAGTTTGTCATGTGATATGCTGTCAAACGCTTTTTTGAGATCTATGAAAATTCCAATACATTTGAATGATTTATCTAATGAATTGAGAACAAGGCTAGTTAATTTTGCAATTGCATCCTGTGTGCTTCTACCTTCCATAAATCCAAACTGATTTTCATCAATTATTTTGTTACATTTTATAAACTAGTTCATTCTTTTTTTTACTATCTTTTCAAAATTTTTTGCTATATTTGAGATTACTGATATTGGTCGGTAGTCGGTAGTTGCTTACTTCTTCTGGATTACCAGATTTAAATATTGGAGTAATGATAGTTTGCTTGTAAATGGATGGGAACATACCGCTTTGGAAACTTAAATTTACTATATGCATTAATGGTTTAGAAATTTGATTTTTAATATTTTTAAAAATATTAACCGTAACTCCATCAAATCCCGGTGCAGAACCTCCTTTCATATCGTTTATGATAGATACTATTTCATCCTCTGTTGTGACTTGAAATGTTGCTATTTTATTTTCTGTATCAATATTGAAATCTGAAATTGGGTTGGTATTTATCTGATTTGCAAGATTTTTTCCTATGTTTGCAAAGAATGTGTTAAATATATTTGCAGCTTTTGACGGGTTTTCTTTCCAGCATATTTTCTAAAATTCTTATTAAAATTATATTGCACATTGTTTTCGTAAACTTTCATTCAAACACCATGAATTTTGAATTACTGAAGGTAAGATTATCACAAAACTGCAAAAGGGAATAATATTTCATTTTATTGGCACAAATTTTAAAGCTTAAACCCTATTGAAATATTTAATCATCCGAAATATTATCAAAATCTCTCAATAATTCTCAATAATTTTTTTTATTAATTTATTTATTTTACGCCCTTGGAGGATATACATCAATCATGTTACATGGCATTTAGCACTCTTTCTAGGATGAATTGCTTTAAACAACAAAAAAAAACATATAACGTAGTAATAAAAGAAATAGAAACAATAAAATACCAATTATTTTATAGTATTATTTCTCTTCTTTAACACTAATAAAAAGGACACAGAATTAAAAAGAAATAACAATAAAATAATATTACATAAAATAATAATAAAATTTACATCAGAATTTAGAAATTTCTGATATAAATTTAGTTAAGGAATGAATGAAAATATCAACGGAACTGAATTTATTTCCAAACCTATGTAGTATTTGGATTGGGGAGTTAATGAAATAGTTGGTTTTAGACGAATAAAAAAAAGAACAGCTATGGAAGTCTCCTGTCACGATTTGGTACTCGGAATGTTATTAGTTTTGTTAAGGCAGGTGCGTCAAGTGATCCATTAAACTAATTTGAATAAAATAACCAAATCGCTCTTGGTTCTTCTACACGATAGGTCAGTTAAATTAAGTATTTTCATTAATTTGACATAATTAATTTGTTCAATGTGTATGGAGAGTTTTAAATTAATGAACATTAAAAACTTATTTTGAACTTTCTCAATTTTTACTTGATGTGCTTTATAGTATGAAAAAATATGAAATAGAATAGACACGCAAAATTTTAAAAAAGACCTTACGGTTGCAATTCCACTTTACTATGGCAAAAACTGTAACACTACTCAAAAATTGATTTTTGTAATGAGCTAAATGTGTAGAGAATCTTTTTGTTCTTTTGATTCGCAAAGAATAAAAATATTTTATAATTTTTATTTTTAACTTTATGAGTAAAACCTCAAATTGTAACATTTAATTAAATGAAGAAAATGTAAGCGAAACTCAATCGAAAATCTGGAATTTTAATTAACTTTCTTTAAAGGTAGAAGGAATTTAGTTTAAAAAAATCAATAAATGAGGGCGAAAAGATACGAAATCGTCGTCAAGTTAAAATTAATGCAATATTTTCACCATGAAAGATTGATAGTGAAATTTAACTCCGGTAGACCATTACTCTTTTTTACATTAGATTCATATAGAAGACCCTGAGGAAAATAATTTCCCTCTGGGCCTATGTTATCTTAGGGGATGATTTGTAAACAGTTTTTTTATAAGGAAACGAAGGAGAGAAAGTTCTAGAAAGGAAAAGGGTACGAGGGTTAGGTATGAATCGGGGGTAATTGTGTTCAGAAGTGACGTATGAATCTATTCATCCAACTGCGGTGCAAGGCAGTGGGTAGAAGGAATCCGGATGGAGAGATCGAACGGCCTCCTTCAATCAGTCTCTTTCGATCCGGCCCGCCAGGCAGAAGGTGGGTAGACACATCCGTTTCCAAGACCTAGACAAACCTCACCCCCATAAACCTGGGCACCCCTGCAAAATCACCAAACGTAGCGAATAACTTGGGGGTTATGTACTTGCCTTTTCCCGGAACGGCGGTACCCATTTCCGCATTCCAAATTGATTGGGAGGCGGATTTGCTATCATTCAGAGAATTTATGAAAATGTTTTATAACAATCACCTTTTTAAGCACCCACGTCAAAATTATTTCTAAATTTTCATAATTTAATAATTTATTGGTGTTATAAAATTTAAAAGCCATCGTATCAGGTATTAAATTTTATGGAGCAGCTTTTCTGAAACATTACAAAATAAAGCATCCGGTACTGTGTGTTAATTGTTAGTAATGCATCCTTTGCAAAGGTGTTTTTATTAAGTAATATATTCCACATGCTGCGAATAGCATGCAATGAATAGTAACTACATATAAACAAAACCTGAGTAACACACCCGTAATAGCAAAAATACAGTTAAATGTCTGAAAACTCGCTCTACTCGAGAATTTACTGGTTGGCTAAAGCGATTTGTTTAGACTCGACAGTTCTGTATGTTGTCCCCTGACAAACACAGCCATTATATGAAGCTCTCTACCATTTGTCTACGAAAGAACGCTTCTGTAAATTGAAACAAATACCGTTGAAGATCGAGAACCGACTTCTGATGTTAAATACAGCGAAGCATTTTCCTTTAAGCTGTATTTACGGGATGCAATTCGGTGCAATCCTTTGCCAAATAAACGAATACTCCGATATTCATATATTTTGGAGGCCATCCAATGTCTACAGTTTATGAATCGTTAGCTTAAGAAATTACCTGCATTATAAAAATTATACATTTTTGGAAAATTTATATTTTGCTGATTCAGTTATACGTCAGGAATGGAAAATAGTGAAAATATGGATTCGATAAAGAACGATAAACTAAAGAATGTAAGCGTTTTTTTTAAACATTTTCTCATATGAATATGTATCAAGAAACCTCTTATTCTTCGTAGATGTTTTCTTCGAATATCTACGGTATAATGGTATTAATAGTTCATTTTTTAACCTTGTTTTTGTTGGGTAAGGTTGATAATATGAACATTGTGTCAATTGTATTCGAAGGCAAGTACATACCCCCTAGTGGTTTCCTACCTTTGGTGAAAGCAGGGTAGCCCGGGTTCACGATATTCAAAGGCAAGTACGTAAGCCCAAGTGGCTCGCTATGTTTGGTGAAAAGGGTGCCCGCGTTCATGAGGTCAGGATTATCCAGGTCCTGACGTTAACGTGTCTGGCCACCAACTGTGTGGCAGGCCGGATCGGGATAGGCCGGTTGAGAGAGACCTTTGACATCTTAGATTTTAGATTAGACTCTCTCGAACATACCTCTGTCATTTCTGGACACACTGAATCCCAGATTCCTACCTTATTCATTTTTATTCCCGTTATTTTTTTAATCAGGTCCTTCTTTGTGGAGCTAATAAATTAAAAATGCTCAGGAAAGTTTCAAGTTGATCTAAATTTGTAAAAAACATCAATATTTACGGTGAACGCAGTTTCTTACGTGAACTTTTTCAGCCAAATGATAGAAAACGGCCCCAATTTCCAGAAAAAATAGCAATGTTTTCTTTATTTTTGTTACAATACCGACAGATACAAGGTTACTCAGATGTTTCTGGAGAAAATATGAAGAGGCTGCGATGAAAAAATAGGTCTGCAATGGACCGCTCTGATGGATGTCGAAGCAATATGCTACCGACCCAAGGAAGAATAAATTGTGTTCAAGAGGTTATTGAATATTTCCAACAATTGAAAAGGGAAAACAATTGTACCTCAGTGGTTATTTAATTCAATTTGTAGGCAACGCAATACTCTCACCATTGGTAACATTGATCATCTCAGATAAGGGTAAAATTGTTTGAAGAAAATATCGGAGAAAAGTAGGGGAAGATTGAAGGGATTGTTGAAGTTGGTGTGCGCGACTTCAGCTTCAAGTTAATAATGATAAGATGCGCTAAGGCCACAAAGCGCCTCAGGCCATTAGCCGCAGCCGCCGCAGCCGCCTCAGGCGCCATAATACAGGTAAAACTAACTTTAAACAAGCAACAGCTTCGAGAAATGAAAGTTACAAATTTGATTTTGCACGTCTTTGATGGTTAACATTGTAAAATAAATAAGTGAGTGTAATAGTTCTTAAGAATCTTGCGGAAGTGGTAGAAAAAGGACAAGATGATTTATTTAACGTAAAAATAACTTTTAATACAGAATAAAACTTTTTTTACATAAAAATGGATTACAAAAAACAATTATGCAGTGGAAGCATATGATTTAAATTAACAAAATTTAATAATTTTGAAAACAAATTGTAAACTAAATAACTGATACTAAAATACATGTGAAATGCTTTTGGGTACCAAATTCTTTCGGTGCTATTGAAAATATCTGTTACTTCTGCATAAGCTGTGTACTGTGTGTGTATGCGTGGCATAAGGTAGATCATAAACGAATTGGTATTGACATGATTGTGTAGTGAAAGGCATTTTTAGTTCGTGTATTAGGAACATGTAATGAAATCAATTGCAATAATGCAAAGGCTGTCAATAAGAGAATTAATTGTAAAAAAGACATGTAATATTTTTGTCGGACTGCATTAATTTTAGATTTTTCACCAGATCTTATAAATGAAAATTTATATTTTTTGTTTGTTTGTTCGTATTTTATGCACTGCCATACCGTAGATCCGATTGTTTATAGGCTATATATTATGAATGAATGTAATGAAATTTGAATGAATGTAATGAATTTTTTACAAATTAAAATGTGTGTATTTCATATATTTTTGCGGCAGAGAGGAAAGGCAGTAGGGGAGGTAGGGTTCGTGGGAGGGGTGACAGGGTAGGGGGAAGGAGAACGCGGGAGGGAAAGAGGACTCGGGAGGTGAACGGGGTCGAACGGAAAAGGACATGCAGGAAGACGCAATGTGTTCATTTGAATAGCATTGCAACCCATGCCGGGTACCAGGTAGTAGTTTATATTTTGAACAGGAATTTTATAATTTAAGTACATGTTTTAAAAATTTGTGCTTAATTTTTCAAGATGAATCTGAGTTAACCTTATAATCCGGTTACCAAATAGGTGAGTTATACTCATTTTGGCTACGAACTAATGAAGTATACAAAAAATTTCCCTTCTCATTAAAATAGAAAAACTCTCCTTTTTTCTTGAAGATTGGTGAAATTATTGTAAACAATATTTTTATATGGTTGCGTATTCAAACCCAATATTAATAATTTTCTTTTCGGTGGAATAAATAAAATAATTACATTTTCATTTTTCAACGGTTGCACTATTACGCCAAGTAGTTTTTGAACCCGATATTACTAAACACTGTTCATATATTAATGCATAGTAACTTCAATTTACAGTTGAGTCGTGAAACGGTGAAGTACTCGTAATTATAATGGTGTTAAATATCGGTTTTTGATAACTATTTTAACCATCGAAAGGGCTTAACAGCTATTAAATATGCACATAATTAACAAGAACAAAACAATTATCCTCTATGGACCAGTGATGTTGGTAAACAAAACTAAAGCCTTTTGAATGATAAAAAAATATTTTGGTAGACATATTTAATGAACTAAAACAATTCCTTTTTTGTTACCACGGTTTACTTATTTTATTTTTTCATACCGACCGGTTTCGCTTAGCATGAGCATCTTCAGGGTATAAAATTAAACGCTTTGAGCTTATATTTACATATAGAAAGAGACAAAAAATAAAATAAAGGCACAGTGAGACAGTATGAAATTAAAAGCGTATAATACCGTGTTATGTTACCTCCTTCTTTAGCCAAAGTTTCGAACATCGTTACAGTGTTCATCATCAAATTGTGAAAAGAAAAAATAAATAAAAATCACGAAAATACTTTTAACCATGAAAATGTCAAATCGTGTACAAATTTTTTTTAAATGATTTAAAATGAATAAAATTATTGTTGAAAATAACATTTCACAAATATTCTAAAATAATTACCAATATAATTTCAAAATAATTATGTAAAATAAATATAATCATTTTAAGTATTTTGTTAATAATTATTGTATAACCAAAACCAAAATTGTATAACTTCCAACAGAAACTTCAAATTTTCCATAATAGTTTTTTAAATCCACCTTTTTTATTTAAATTAAAGAACAAATTCTCCACGATACATAAATTAAACTATGTGAACTTCGATTTATTAGACTGTCAGTCAAGTTAGTGTTCTGCCTTAAGAGGCGGTTCTCCGAATTTCAACCGATTTCTTGCAAACCTCCCTTAAACATTTGAAGTTTTTAAGCTCTTAAAAAAATATATGTTATTCTTGAAGATAATATCTAGACATTTATCGCGCCGAAACGCAAATTATATAAAATTCGTTCGATAGAAAAAAATCGCAAAGTATGCTCCAAAAATGATTATAAACACGTTTGTTTCGGTTATTTTACGAGTTATATGTATGAAAAAATTCACAACGTTTCTTTAAATAAAATTAAAGACAATTATCGCAAGATTTTTGCTTTATTCTTAACGAGTCGTGTTGTATTAAAGATTTTCATGAATTTTGCATCAATTTTATCGCTGTAAATGTTAGCGCGCTCTTCTAACATTCGTAATTTCATATCTCTCCATCTTCTTCTTTTTGGCGCTGGGAACTGAGCCTTAAGGGAAATCGGTCACCTCTCTTACGAGCTTTAATAACAGTAGTCGACCATACTTTAACATATTTATTGTTTCTTATAAAAATGTGTCTTCATATTTCTTATTATTTAAATGTCAGTACCACAAATTTTTAAGTAGATTTGGGAATTAGATTTTGAAGAAATTTTGAAACCTGATTCAGGGAAATCATTAAACACAATGTTAGCGATTCTCATTAAAGACAATGTTAATGATTTCTCAATCAAAATCAGCGAATTATATTGTTTTCAATGATTAAATATTACGTTTGAGGTTTTACTCATTATGTTATTTAAAAAAATAATAATTTGATATTATTTCACCAGGTATTATTTCACCATGCCATGTACGTCCCTGTGCTCTGTGATGGATAAAACTTACAAATTGAAATTATTCAAAAAAAATATTTTCTTTTTTCATTTCTTAAAAAATAGGGTTACATTATTAGATGATTTTTCGACCATTATGATAGGCTGATGCCCGTGTTATGGTGGTCGATAAATAATCGATAAATAATACTCGCATGCTTGGTTATAATAATTATACATTTGTACAATTCAGATTTATTAACAAATATATTGTTAGTTAAACAATTAAATTAAACGTATTCTATACTTATCTTTGGCTTGCAGCTTTTATGTATGAATCAACCCAATTCTAGATCAATCGGCATCTTAGTCAGGCTTGAATGCCTTTTGAATAAAGTTACCGAACTCGAAACCGAATTAGTTGGAAATTTCCAGTATATCGGATAAAGTTACTCAAAACATAGCTATCTGTCGAATGTCTGATGCTAGTTGGGTACACAAATACAACATAATATAATACAAATATAACCTGAACAGTGAGCAGATATGGAAATCCTACGAAGTTCGATTTTTGTTTGGAATTTAGCCAATTATTCAGTGGAATCGGGTTAGAGTACTTGGAAATAAAGTAACTTGGATTTCATTTTCATACGAAATAATATATGCAAAATGTATACGTCTACATGCGCAAGCAAATTTATGTAGATATATTACAGAGTAAAACACATCTTTGGAGAAATTACTGTGAATTATGGTGAGGGTAATGGAGCTTCACGGAGGAACGTGACACCAGTTGTTGTTGAATGATGGATTCATACATCTGAGTGTCTTGAAATATTTTGCAATGCAATAAAATAACGTTACCTTCTGAAAGATAAATCTTAGAGAAACAAACTTAAAGAACAAATGATTATCCCAATATTCGATGAAAAATTTTAATATGTTCTCCGCTGCTTGATATCTTCAAGAAACCAAAACAAATTTATTTCAGGAATTTACTAAACACTTTTAATCGTTATAAAATAATAAGACAAACTTGCTATCATTGAACCAAAAGTGCCTCACACAATTGAGCCTATGCCCGGAATAATGTGGAATCTGATAAAACTATCAATGTTAAGTTATTAATAGATTTCTAATTGAATTTCTTTCTTCACCACTTTTCATTTAAAACTCCAAAGAAATGTATGTTTATTGTATTTCAAATATAAAACGTAATGAAATGTAACTTTATTCAGGCAATCATCACCTGATTTTCTAAGTAAATCGACTTTCACCAAAAATATTATTAAAACACTATAAACATAGAAATAGGGTAAGTGCAAATAAAATCATATAAATAAGTCGACTTGATATGGTATAACTATAGTTTGGTGTCGTCTTTGAATCTCGAAACAGCTAACACAATAATAAAAACTGAAATACTTGCAGAACTCAATAACTTTATTAAATTTGATCAACTTAAAAAAAGAAATAAAGCAGATATCTACTTTGGAAATCACTAACATTTTTTTCAGAACTCATTACTTTTAATTGTTTTTTTTAATTGATAAAGTTACGTTTTTTAAGACAAGATTTTTATGCATAGCGCAAAGGATAACAATTATTATAAGCAATAAATATCAGCCTGAAAAACTCATCTACATTGAAAAAATCTTCCGAGAAAAGATACATGCCGCCAACGGGACTTGAACCCGTGTCCTTTTGATTGCCGGTCAGGTGCTCCACCACTGGCTGAGAGCACCTAACCGGCAATCAGAAGGACACGGGTTCAAGTCCAGTTGGCGGCATGTATCTTTTCTCGGAAGATTGTTTCAATGTAGATGAGTGTTTCAGGCTTATAATTTTTCATTACTTTTAGTTTATTTTTCTCCACACAGGTGACACTTTTTTTTCACTTTCATTTGTCTTTGTTACTATTCAAGTGTTAATTATCTCACAACGTACTGTATGGTATCGTAACTGTATAATCAAATCCCAAAGAACTTTAACTAATACTGTGATAAATATTGGATATAAATAAAATTAAAATAAAATATGGTTGATTGAGCTAGTGTTTTTCAGTATACGAAATTATTTTGATGCGATCAAAATTTACCTAAAAGTGTTGGTAAATATGACGATCGCTAAGCTTTAAAAATAGTGTACATTGAAATATCGCAAAATTATATAATATTACGATGAATGAACATTTTCAATCAGTAACACAGCACCAATGGCGACTTAAAAATTATATTCAATCATTCCAACTGCATATTAAATTATCATCGCATTATGAAGGTATTTTTAATTAAATTTAACTCGATATAATATTTTTTATTATTTTTGGTGCTCAATTTAACGGTGAACATTTTCATATATTCTTTTAATACCTACATAATACATTGCACCTTAATAATTTATTTTTACTGATGACAGTTGTTTCGACTTCCAAATGCGCTTTAAAGTTGTCATAAAATATAAGTTACAATTTGGGAGGGTTTAGGTACCGCCGCCCTCGCCATAGGTCACCCCAAGTGGTTAGACCTAACCTAGACCTCTCCAGCCGCACTCTCTCGACTTATCGCCTTGCACCGCAGTGGGAGGGATTTATTCGGTTTCATGACAACCAGAATCATCCAATTTCAAAACTCTTTTGAAATTTCATTAAAAGTTATGTCAAAAATTTACAAAATAGCCCATAACTTAACCTAACTTAACCTATTCAACCAATTTTTTTATTGTTTTTCACTTTTAATGATTTTTCAAAGAAGGTGGTGAAGTTGCATGATTCTAAGTTTTTCGGTTACCATCGATTCATAAGTCCGTCTCTCTTGGACAGATTGACCCCCAGATTCCTCTTCACCCCTCCTACTTTTTTCCTCTCCAGAACTTCCTCTCCTTATTTTCCCTAAATCCATCTTTGGATCACATAGGCCCTGAGGGAATTTTTTTCCTCGTGTTCTCCCGTGTGGAGATATTGCAAAAAAAATAAATTTAAGTACCAAGTTTCATTTTGTTTACAAATTTTCCAATTTTTTAGCGCCAATGCCTATTATATTTCTTACTAAATTATTATTAAGTCCTCGATAAACAATTGGAAGTATTTTCATGTCCCGTAAATATTGGACAAAAATAACTTGTAGGTACTCGTACCTACCGACTGTGTGAATACTACCCATTAGGTTTATTTGAATTACTGTTTAGCTGTATATTAATACATTAGGATTTCGAACCCGTGAAATCAAATTAAATCCGCCTCATTGAATGGGTACATTTAGCGAAACCCTGATGAATATTTAGTTTATTTAGTTTGAGATATAATCACGTAATGCTTGATGATATTTCCAACAAGCTCGTATACAAAATAAATCATGGTGCTTTGTGTTGGATGTTTTTTTATTGGTTCAAGCAACAATTGGTTCATTCAACTGTAATCGGACCTTATCAAATGAGTTGCGTTGTTTTATTTTTTTTTATTTTCAGTCATTCCAAGTTATTGACTTTTTATAAAGCAGCCCCCTTAATTCCTTCTCATAAATTCTGCATAAATTGTATTATATTGAAGACATTAGTCCAGTTTTATATTAGCTCCACCCAAGATGCACTGAGAAAAACAATGCCCTCAGAGCCTATGTCAGCTGGATGCTGAGTGCAGGAGTCTTTTTATAGTAGAGTAGAGTAGAAGTTCTGTGAAGGATAAGGGTATGAGGGATGGGTAGGAATCTGATAGTCAATGTGTCCAGGAGTGACAGACGTATAAATCCATCCCTCACACTGCGGTGCAAGGTGATTTTCTGAGAGAGTCCTACTGAAGATGCCAATAGGTCCCCTCAATCAGACTCTTCCAATCCTGATGCATCTGCCGTTAAGACCCGGGCAAACCTTACTGCAGTGCAAGGCGATGCGATGGGTCGAGAGAGTCCGGCTGGAGAGGTTCGCAATCCAACAACTAGTCTCTCCCGATCCGGCCCGCCACGTATTAGGTGAGCAAACCCCACGAACCCCGGCACCCCTGCTAACGAACCACTTAGAGTGTGACAGGGTGTGATTTATCTAATGCGTTCCCGGAGTGGCGGTTCCCATACCCGCCTAATTTTTTAGTTGGCATCGCGTTTGGGTCCCACCCGGGCGTCGCGTGTTCGATCCCTCGGCTGGCTAAGTCCCCGTCACAATACAAGCAACATTTTCCGCTTTCTGTTTTTTTTAATAAAATAATTAAAAGTTTTTCCAAGTTCCTTGTATGTACACAAACAGTCGAGAGTATAATTTGAACATCTTGCTTCTAGAATTATTTTGTCTTTACACCATTCTTTCATAGACCTTTGTGTGGTATCAATTTCAGTTAAAGTACAACACTTTTCAGATGAAGTATTTCTTAAGATCTGAATAGCCAGGTACTTCCCCTCCTTCCTCTTCCCCATCTCCTTCCCCTCCCCACTACCTAGCCTCACAACATACCTCATTTGGGGATGCCAAAGTATTACTGACTCCAGACATTTTAAAAATTGCTTGTTTTAAAGAATACGTGAAGTTTTTTTTCATATCTTAATAATAAGAAAAGAATTTTTTTGATTCTACTTTCTCATGAACTGACAAATACCTACGCACAGAGCAAAATAACGTGGGAAGTACAGCGACACTTTGACAATCACTTTGAAAAGCTCTTTGTAGCAGTTTACAGATAAAAAAATTCTACACAAATGAATTTCTAAAAAAAACTTTAACATTTTCAATACCAAATTTTTTTTTTTCGTAGACTGATATTATTGACTACCCGCTTATTGAAAAGAGAGATACGTGGGAAGTATATTTGTATATGAGTATCACTAGAGCAAAAATAATGGAAAAATATCTTTTGGAGATCCACACAATGACACTTCTATAAATATCTTGAATGGACGTTCCCCGTAGAGTCCAAGGATTGAGCTCCAATACAATATTATAATAGTTTATTTGAGGTTGAATATTGATTATTATTATTAGTGTGTGGGTTTCGTCAGGTAAAGCTATCAATGAGAGGGAATTAGTTAGATCGTATATTGAAATCAAGACCATAATATATATAAATCATTATCCTGGGAAATCAACAGATGATCGAGTACCCTCCAATATGGTACCTATGTAGGAAGTTTATTTATTAAAACAAGTACTACTAGATAGGTAGTTTTGTAAGTATGTGATGAAGCCTTACAGACGATCTATTTGTACGATTTCCAAATAGATATTTTATAGTGATAATATGCTTAATATGATAATGCTTTTTTTATAACCAACCCTACTATTAATTTCCAAGTAAATGTGTTGCATATCATTGGTTAGGTTAGGTTAGGTTAGGTTAGGTTAGGTTAGGTTAGGTTAGGTTAGGTTGTTACCCTGTAAAGTTTCCCTATAAGGTTTATATTATTACACCTCGTCGGTCTAGTGGCAAAGTCCATTAAGTCACGTGTTTTCATGAAATGACTTAAGTATGAGGTCTTATGTAAAAAAATTATCATCTTTCGATTGACATACTCCTTAAGTCGTGTATTTTATCGTTTTAGATTAAAACGTATTTTTAAATTCATCATAAGACATAAATTCGATATTATTGTCAAGCAAAACACATTTATCAAATAACCAAACATTAAGTCAAACACAAATGTCAATAAAACATCGATTTTGATCGTTTAAATACAAGCAAAATTCAATAAATCAATTTTAAAATAAACTAAGCCATTTTGCGGTATTACAGTCAACAATTCAACAGTAATCTTAACAAGCAAAGCACACTTAAGTCATTATTGACAAGTAAAACCCATTTTTTGTAAATCTTTGATTAAAGGTTGCTGTTATTGTTACTAATTAATTTTGTGTATTGATAAGGTACAAGGGCTTATTCTAAATTATAAAATTTAAAAAAAAAAACATTTTGGAGATATTCATCCACTTATAGCCTTTGCAAAATTGCTCAATTGAAATGCCATTATCTCGGGATTGTGTTTTAGTGACTTACTGGACTTTGCCAGTAGACCTATTTTTTAAATTGGACTAAAGGCCAGCTGTGGCAATTGGTGTTTCCAAATTAATTTGTAGGAATTAGGGGTTTTTTCCTGCCTATAAAATATACTAACTTGCACCATGGTCTATAATTCAATGTTGGCTAACGACTTATTTTCTTTTGTTCATTTATTAAATTAGCTCTAGGACACTTACTAACAATTTGTATTCATTTCCATATATTCTAAGCATTGAATACCTACAAGAAATGCGATGTGAGCGTTTTTCGTGATGCAAAAGTCTGACTATACTTTGTTTAAATTTAAAGATTAGGAAATCATTTCATCATCATTATGAAATGTTCACTTCGATCAAATGTAATGGCGATATTCAATGTCAGGCTTTATAAAAGAGACAGAGCAAGTGCTAAACGAGATAAAACCGAAAGGTAAAGTAGGGTAGAAAAAGTGACGATTCAAGTTTCCATATAAACAAGTTGTTGTTGGATACGTTTTTAAATTTTCACGGCCAAAAGTATATTCGTTATTTGTTTTTGGGGTGTTATGCCGTGTTGCGCTACCTCCTTCTTTAGCCAACGTTTTTGACAGCGTTTCAGTGTCCATCATCAGGGCAGATCTGGCAATTGCCAGAAACGTTGGCTAAGGGAGGAGGTAGCGCAACACGGCATTACACCCCAAAAACAAATAACCAAAAAATTTGTTGTTGTTTTATCTTTTATTAATTGAATTAAAGGAATGGATTAAATGAATCAATTCAAAAGACCAGAGGAATCAGACTGAATCGATTCACACCTGAGAGTGATCTGCCCCGTCTAATTCTTAAATAAATAGTTAAAAATACTAATTTCAGTTATGAATCTGTCTACAACTCCGGTTTAGTGAACTCTAGAACTTTTACTTTGATTTTAAGTTTGGATCATTTTCAAAACTTTAAGTGTTTGTTAGGAGAATTCAGACAACCGATAAAGTACCTACCTACAATATGATGTTTTAAACCGATTTATTTTTACTGCCATTTTCAAAATTGAAACTGATTTGGGGAGAATTCAGACTATCCCCGATTATACGCTGGTCTGCGCTAGTATCTACGTAATACATATTTTAAAATGGAAAATAATAATAAGGGTATAATAATGTTGTCAATGATGAAAACTTGGAACTGGTGGATGAGCTTGTGTATCTGGAAAGTAGTTTACAAGAGATGGGAAGGCTGATAGAGATACTGTAAGAAGGGTAAATGCAGGCAACTCCATTAATGGAGGACTGAACGCCGTTGGTGCCAACAAAAAAACTGTCCAAAGAAGCGAAGCTAGCCGTCCACAATGGAGTACTGGTACCTACCCAGATGTATGGCACTGGGGCATGGAAGGATGAAAGCAGACCGAGTGCTGTAGAAATGAGATTCCTGAGGCGTATGTGTGGTAAAACCATGGATGATCGTGTGAGAAATGTGGAGATTCTAAAATAATGCCAGGCTGACGTAAACGTAATGAGTAAGATTAAGAAAGAGATCCTAAGATGGTTTGGGCATGTAGAGCGAATGAACGCAGAAAGTAGTGTAAGAAGAATATATGACGCAAATGTGATTGGTAGAAGAAATCGGGACATCCAAGGAAGACATGGCACGACCAAGTGAATCAGATACTTGAGACAGGCCATGTCGAAAGTCAGAATAATAGAAGAGTATGTGTGAGACGATGTATGAATGTGAATGAGGCAAAGAGTGTGTGCCAAAACCGAGTTGTTTGGCGGTCTGTCCTCTCATCTTTCCCCTGCGGGAAACGGCTTGATGGTTAGTAAGGTAGTTAGAAAATAATAATGTTCGTCTTTGAATACACAGGAATATGTGTAGTAGATGTTTTTCAAGATAGTTACCTACTTGTTATTAATATGTTTTTATTCCCGTTATCTTATTTGGTCGGATGCAGATGCGGTTTGGATTTGGTAACGGATGTCAATGAAAGATATCATTTAATAAAAACATGTATTTTCAGTGTTTTGGAAATTCGCAAATCTGGGTGACCACAATAGTAATTATTATTATCACTGTGATTACATCCTTAATATGTTATTATTTAAATTAAACTAATAAATGTTAACCTTTCTATGACTGTTTACTTTATACTAAACGAGCGCCCTGGCGTTGCCGGGTTTTTGCACAGATTTTTCAAAACAGAATGTGGAGAGAAATTATTTTCCTCTTAATTTAAATGTCAGTTGTGCAAGCTAAATCCATTTTTAAAAATGTGTTTGTTTTTTTTTGCATTAGCACCCCACAGGAGGCCCTGAAGAAAATAGTTCCCTTCAGGGCCTATGTCATCTTTGGGTATGCTGTGTGGAGGATCTTATGGGAAAGAAAGGAGAGGAAGTTCTGGGAAGGAAAGGGGTATTAGGGGTGGGTAGGAATCTGTGGGATAGTGTGTTCAGGAATGACAAACGTATGAATTCATCCCTTCCACTGTGGTGAAAGGCGATGCTCCGAGATGGCTGGTGAAGTCAAAGGGACTCCCTTCACCATTCTCTCCCGATCCGGCCTTCCACGCAGCTGGTGGGCAGACGCATCCGCCGCCAAGACCTAGACAAACCTCACCCCATGTACCCGGACACCCCTGATTAGTCACCAAACGTAGCGAAACTCTTGGGGTTATCTATGGCAGAGGTTTTGGTTATCCAATAAATGGTTCCCCGGGCGGCGGTAATCATACCAGCCCCCAATTTTTTTTTTTTTTTTTTTAAATTCAGAATGATGGTCTTTCACTAGGGCGATACCTAGAGTATCTTTCACTCTGTGCTGCAAATTAACTATTTAAATTATTTTTAAAAATGAATTGTGAAACAACACGAATTTGAACCCATGATCGCTGTATTCGTAGTAGAGAGCGTTACTTCTCGACCACGGAGGCAGTTTGTTTACTAAAAACGAGTCCAAAATTAGTTAAGTGTTAACACGTCAATTAGACAGGTTTCTCTAGAAATACTTACCTATACTCAAATACATTATTCATATCTGCGAAATTAAAAGGCAGAAAAAGAAAATCGAGTCAGATTGTGTGATTAAATAAAAATTGTGTTTTCTTTCTTTATTTTATATCTAAAAAGTTAAATAAAGGTGGAAAAATAAGAAAACCGCTCACCCCAAACCTATAAATGCCTTTCGTGGTCCAAATCCATAGTGACCGGATAATTCAGAGTGAATTCAACGCAATACCTCATTTGAAAAATCATTAAAATGATGAAAAAATACATAAAAAAATGTTAACGTTTTGTTAGTCTATTTTTCTTTCTTTTCATAGCTTTTAATGAATCTTCATTGAGGTGTCGAGTTGAGTCGACTCTGAGTTGATATGAAACCAAATATACAAATATGCTTAAGAAATACAAGTGAGACGGAAAATCACTTTATAAAGTAAATAATCACATACAACCCTAAGGAGCCGTAACCGGTTGATATATTTCTATATACCTACTTGCCCAAAAAAGTGATTTCCAAAAAGAGTTTTTTTTTAATAAAAATATATTTTTATTAGAATAAGTTAACAATAATAATCTAAACGAAAATATGAAAGAGAACAAGACACAGAAAAACAGAAAAAAGACCTTGGTCGCAACTGGGACATCGATATATCGCAATAAATTCGGATATATCTATCCGAGACGCTATCCAGGTTACAAACCAATTCTTAAAATGATTGTTTCCAATGAAAAGGGTAGTTGCCCGTAATATAGAGAAAAATAATTAGTTGATAATAATGTAATTCTAAAATTTAAAAATATGAGATTGACAAATACGACGGTTTGACAGAAGGTGGCAATGGCGAAATTGGTTAACGCGCTCATCCCGGTTAGACGGAGAGGTCTGAGTTCGGGTCCCAGTTGCGACCATTGTCTTTTTTCTGTTTTTCTGTGTCTTGTTCTCTTTCATATTTTCGTTTAGATTATTATTGTTAACTTATTCTAATATAATATACTTCACTGATGGGAATAAACTTCAATAAAGTATAAAAATAAAGTTTTTCTTATAAAAATAAAACATAATTTTTTTAATATATAATCACATACAACCCTAAGGAGCCGTAACCGGTTAATATATTTTTATATACTTGCCCAAAAAAGTGATTTCCAAAAAGTGTATTTTTTAATAAAAAAAAATATTACTCAAGTTTTTTGCACCATGCCACGGGTTAAAAGTTTATCGCAAAATTTGAAATACGTTCAGGGTATAAATAAATAGTGTTCTCTCCAGAAATAAATCATTCTCATTTGCACCATTATCTGGCCGAGTCACTGATTTATCCTTGTTGGTGAAACAGAAGGGCGTTAGTTTATTGTAAAATGTGTCGCGGTCTCTTATTTCTTCTGGGATTTCTATGCATATCTTGTATAGAAGGTAAGCGGTCATTTAACATTTCTTCATTCTTGTCATATGAGAAGCTTAATTAAATAGTTTACCCATCATCACCGCTCTACGTTTCAGAATTTAGTTTGATCTTCTCCATGAATTAGGTATTTATTTATTTTAAGACCTTTGAACATTATATAGATTTTCGTGTTAATTCATCCGCCATGCTAGGGATGTCCCTGTGTTATGGGGGGTGAAGTTTACAGGTAAGAATTAATTATAATTATAAATAAATTCATAAATTTCATAAATTAAATTATAAAATGTTAAATTAAACAAATTAAAATAAATAACAAGTTTTATGTATCACGGTTAAATAAATTAAATTATAAGTTATTAAATTATTCAAATTAAATTAAATTACAAATTTTATATATCATGGTTAATAAATGTAATAATGGTACTTTACCGTAATAATAATAATTAGAATTGTTAAGTCATTAAAATTACACAATTCAATTTAGGTAACAAATTTTATTTTGTTTCTAAATGTAAGCTGAGTCGGGTTTCTGTTTTTAAGTTTTCAGTGAATATTATTCATTGATCTGCTGTCCCCTGCCATTATTTTCCAGTCCTCCAGCCTTCCCATTCTGCTCCAATTGACTTCCACACAGTCAACCTGCCTTTTCCACAGTTTTTCGCTAGTCACTCCCACTGGGATTTGGTTTCGATGTTTGCTGCCATCTGCCATTAACACCAAGTGCCCATTGATACTTTTTAAATAAACCTCCTACAATTGTACAGCTTGCAGCAAATATTTTCAACATTGAGTTTTATTCTAGTCGTATCAGCCGAAGACCCTGAACCATTCTTCAGAGATGACTACTTTTACATTGCCGCTTATAATGCGTTCTTTAAAGAACATAAAGTTGCATTGGGCTGGAGAGAGGCGGTGTCCATGTGTTCCTTGGAAGGCGCTGAGCTTGTGGTGCCAACATCTGAGGAAGAAATTAATTTGTTGCTAACCTACATGGCCAGCTCCACCAGCCATGTGTGGATTGGGATACATGACTTATTCCGACAACAGAACTATGTGGCAATTAATGGTATGTTTTCATGTATGAATTTAAGTTGCCACTTTTTATTGAGTTCATCAGAAATATCTTCGTCTCAAGTTGGAGATCTTGAATCAGCAACATCGTCAGTTATTGAATGGCTGAAGGTAACAAAAGCCAATCCTGATGTTAAGTTCGGCCGAAGTATCACGCCCCAAACATCTGAAACATCAATTAGTTTTGGTGGCGGACATCACTCGTGCGCATGTGACCCTACTCACTAAGTGCGCTTGCAACTTCCCGTCTGATCGCTAGAAAAGATTGCAAGACAGAAAACACGGAAAAAGCACTGCAATGCAGAAAAAAATCGACCAGTCAGTAGCGTGGAAGTTATTGGTTCCCACTCTGGCGTTGCTGATCGATCCTCTATTCATTACAGCTCTTATAATTGCAGAACCCACTTATAATTATGGAAGTGAGTAGATTCCTAACATTCTGAGATTAATTGAATTGATTTTTTGTAAAATTAATTGAATTTTCCAAATCAGATGAAAATGTAGTAGACTCTTTATTACTTATTATTTTCGTTATTTTTTCATTTTAGGCATTCCGATATCAGAGTTATTCTTGAACCACCCAGAGCCCAACCCCGACGAAGGACGAGATTGCGTGCGGATGCTGCAAAATGGTTCTTACTCTGACGGGCCCTGTGAGACGGCCAGCTTGTTTATCTGTAAGAAAGCCCTCAGCACTCTGACGGTTAATGTGGATTGTGGAACCTACGATACTGGTACGGAAAAACCACTAATTTATTTTGATAGTGATCACTTTGAAGATTAATCAAAATTTTAGGTTCGCTAATTCCCTGTATCTGCATAAATTTGATATTTTGTTAGAAGTTCGCACCAATAACATAATTAAAATGATGCTTAAAATTTTTCAACATTTACAATGATGAATAAAATCTCTCGTATTTATAATAATAATTAAAATAAATGAACACGCTGATGACGCCCCTAACGTTTAACGCTGCCTTTACGTACATAGACATCGAATCTACTTCTTTATCACTCTTATTTTTTTCCAGAGTACAAAAAGTGTCCTACAATTGACGATCACTGTTTCAAATTCCATCAAAAGCCAAGGACCTGGTACGATGCCTATGAAGTCTGTTCGGCCGAACAAGCTCGTCTCGTGATTCTTAACAGTGTCGAGGAGGCTCAACACTGCTTGGATTTATTTAATCAATATGCTGGCAGCTCACTGGATACCAACTTTGACAGGAATGATATTTGGCTTGGGTTTCACGACTTGATTCTTCCAGGACAATATGAGACAATCGACGGTAAGCTTCAAAGTTTACTTATTAAACCTAATTAATTTAATATTACTTTTTAAAAGCTCTTAGTACCTAGTTATTATCGGCAATGATTAATCCTCATTATTTCTTAAGCCTTCCAGATGTTATTACATTTTTTCCGATTCAGCAATCACATTATTATCACCTTTTTAAATACAAAAACATTTTATTAATAACAAATCACTTTGTTTAAACCACTTTTTATTTTTTTAATTAACAGTATCGACATGTTTCAATAACAATGTTATCTTCTTCAGGATATGTTAATATAAAGAAAAATAAATGACAAACAAGTAAATTATAATAATTTTTATTCTGAATTCGCGAACCATATTTTGGAAACAAGTCATTCTTTTGATATTAATACAGGTCTTAAAATTTTACACACTAACACTACGGGCATACAATTGGATAATTTAGAAATTTTGGAAATTAGAAAAAGGATTAATAATACTTTAAATATTATAAATAACCAAACGTTTTTTAAAAATAGCCATCTTTTAAATTTATTTTCTTATTAATACTTACAATAATTATTTATTTTTTGATTTAGACTAATTATTTGTTTTTAAAAAAATTTTATTATCTAAATGCAATTTTATTTTTCTTTAAATAATTTTCATATTTAATTTTGTATAACTATTTTTTATGATTTTTAAGCAATTAATCACCTCTGCTTTTTGATATTTCGTCTATGTTATATTTTATTCTAATTTGTCTATGCTTGTTTGTCATTTATTTTTCTTTATATTAACATATCCTGAAGAAGATAACATTGTTATTGAAACATGGCGATACTGTTAATTAAAAAAGTGGTTTAAACAAAGTGATTTGTTATTAATTAAATAATCAATAATGCCACAAAGTTATTTTGCAAAGTTTGAAGAAACAAAAACATTTATTTGAATTTCACTTTTATTAAGGTATATGAATAAAATGGAATATTGGAAGTGGAAATTTTCCAACTATGTGTTTACACAATCTAGTTTTGTGTTGCCTATCTCAGATTGCACAAGAAAACCTCTACCGTTTCCGTAGCGGCAGCGAGGTGTCTTAAGTTTTGTAAAGACACAGCCGGCGTATGTTTCCCAACCGTACTGGTTTATATATATACTTATTTGATTCCTAATTCTTGAAGACCATTCACAAATACCATGCAATTGATAAAGGTTATTGAACTCCACCTAAAGGGAAGCGGCCATAATTTGAAATAACAGTTATTTTAACTGTGTTTATTTTTCGAATCAATTCAATTCAATTTGATTTATTCATTTTAAAAACACTACAAAATAATTATTTCAAGGCGTTATTAAAAGATAAAAGTATTTTAGATGATATAAACAGATATACACAAACAGCAACAAAGCTTGCCGATTGAATTTTGCTTATTGATGTTAAAAATATCGATATCCGAAGTAATTCTATTTAACAACAAGAAAGTTTTCCCGGCTGGCATAACCATTGGCTAGTTAGTTTTACTGTCGGTGACGGAGAAAACCAACCGGATGATAGCCGAGTTTTCTAAACATCCACGAATCAGTCTGAAGAAATGTGCTACAATGAGCATATCTCTTCTGACCCGTAGACGGTTCATACCGAGCATGCCCAAGGGAAAGTCGGCAGGGTAGAGTCACGGATAGTAGCTATACGCCCTCAGGTAAAGAAATCTCAGAAATTTCTTCTGAACATTTTCCAACATGAGGGAATACTTCACTTGGTGTGGGCTCCAAACAACCGATCTTCTCTCAAGCCTACTCCTAACCAAAGTATTGTATAGTACTGTGAGAACCCGGGTGTTTCTGAAATGTCTCGCAGTGCATAAGGACAAAACCCAGCATTCTCAGTGAAGTACTACATGTCATTACTATACAAGCATGAAAAGCCAACCTTCTATCAAACACAATAACAAGATATATCATAGTGGAGACACGTTTTACATTTCTAGCTCTCATAGTATACCGGTAAAACAAGTATGACACGCTCTAGTAAAAGAAAGAATGAAACATTTAGAGATATTTAATTTAATCTGATTCCATCTACTGCAGTCAACAATTCTAACGATTGCAGTCGAACACAGTTTTTATTTCCAAAAAAAGTGTTCGATCATCAAGGAAAAGAAGTAAATTGGACATCAGAAGAATTTCCGTTATATCGTTAATAAAAATCTAAAAGAGGAGCTATCCTAAATTAGATCCTTGAGGAACTCCTGAAAAAACCAGAAATAATTTTGATATGAATATTCCATGTGATGAAAATTGCTTTTCAAGTACCTATATCGTTGATATTGTAGGACTTAAGCTAGAGAAAGCGGGATATTGTGAATGGCAGGATGAACAGCCCAACAACTTTAATAACAACGAACACTGTGGGACTATGATGGTGGGCTTGGGAAGGAAACTGAACGACAGGTCCTGTGATTCACGGCTCCTCTTCATGTGCGAGAGGAAGATATCGTCCAATCCCAAACCCAAAACTCAAGCGGTTTCTGCTTTGTGTCCTTCAGGTATGCTCAACTCATTTCAGGATAATACTCCGTCCGGAATTTTAAATTTTCGTTTATTTGAAAAAAAAAAAACAGTTCTTTTAAAACCTGTTTATCACCGAACAAGATTTTATTCGAAACGAAAAACACCAAAATTTTACGAGATTTTTCATACAAAAAAAAACCTTGAAATTGTTTATTTTTCAAGAAATAGACAATAATATATAGTTGATTTCAAAACTGTTTGCATTTATCCTCTTACATTTTGTGGTGTTCATCGTGTAATATTATACAAAATTTTCGTAATATTTAAATCGAGAAAATTTCGTGAATTTACCATTCCTGGCTTCTTTGTTAACATGCGGTAGTAAGGTGTTACTAGTAAAACTATGGAAAAATTCTAAGAAACAGATTTTTCCTCAGAACTTGAACAATCCATCAAATTTCAAAATTAATATTCAAGTGCTTTGAAAGTGCTATTCAAATTCTGCTATTATTCAAGTACATACTGTGAAACAACTGACCCATAATATAATAATAACAGAACACGAATAAAACTTTCAATACTTGACCGATCAGTGACTGAGTTGGCATTTTGCCTTGTTCCCACCCGGGCGACTGAGTTCAATTCCTCGGGTGGCTAAACCCTTCATTACGACACAAGCCACGGCTTGTAAAAATTTCAGTCAATACACCATTTTATAAATTTTTTTTGTTACAGGATATAAAAATTATCAACCAATGCCACGCAGTTGCTACAAACTTCATACCACTGCTAAAACCTGGATCGACGCGTACAAAGTGTGTGCAGCAGAGCAAGCACACCTAATTGTATTAAACAGCGCCAAGGAAGCCAAACTCAGCTCTGACATATTCTTAAAAAATACCCGAGCTAATTCAAAGCGGTGTGAGTTTTATACGGATGGCTTTTTGGTCGGCATTAACAATTTGATAACAAACGAATACAGAACAATAGATGGTGAGTACAACACTATTTTTTGTTATTTAATATATCAATTTGTAAGGCGGGTATTGGTACTACCGGGAACCATTTATTGGATAACTAACACCTCTGCCATAGATGTTGGTTATCCCAAGTCGTTTGCTAAGTGTGGTGACTTAGCAGAGGCGCCTCGGTTCATGGCGTTTGATTTTTTTTTAAATCTTGGCGGCCGATGCCTTTGCCCACCTACTGCTTGGCAGGCAGGAAACCGTTTGAGGTAGACCTTTTGATCTCTCCAGCCGGGCTCTCTCGATCCATCGCCTTGTCCCGCAGCGAGAAAAATCGATACATACGTCCTTCAATCCTGGACACACTGACCTCCAGATTCCTACCCACCCCTCGTACCTTTATCTGTTATATTTTATAATGGAGGAAGTAAAGAGTGGTGAAGTGATTTAGTATCAATAAATTATTATGAATTTGGGAGAGGGGTACCAGCACCCATTTATTGGACAACCAACCCCTCTGCCACAAGTCACGCCAAGTGATTTGCTATGTTTGGTGACTTAGTGGGGGTTCATGCGGTTAGATTGTGACGGATGCGTCTGCCCACCAATTGCATGGCAGGCCGGATCGGAAGAGACTGGTTAAGGAAGCCCTCTTGATCTCTCCAGCAGGATACTCTCATTATGCTACAAAATTGACTCCAATTGTGATGTTCATTCTTCACCAGTTTCCCGCTTGACCACGAGTTTCTGGACATCTACCTTTACATTATGTTTATTTCGCAAATGTAAGAGTTTAAATGTCGCTAACCATCCAGTATATTTGGGCACTTTTGGGGTAAGACTGGTAAGGGACTGCAAGTGAGCTTTTTGGAAATTTTCGACTGTATCGGTGTGCAAGTGCACAAATACATACAAATGTGCCCACTTTAATATGATTTGCCTGTACTCACTTATTTACTTTACATTTCTCTCCCCGTTTCTTCAGGAGTCCATTGTAACCACGGAAACACTTTTCTTAACTCTCTGCAAAAAGAATACAACTTATAATTAGTTGTTTGCTGTAAAAATCCTTATAAATATATGTGGCTCCGAGCGCTATGTGCTGTAATCCAAACTAAATAATGTCCAAATGCTTCTTCTAACCATGTTCTCTTGGCATTACAATATTTCACAAATGGGGATATCATATTTGAAGTACGAACAATTTACTTCGTCTTTAGTATCAAGGCTAACATTTGTATTTTTAGGAAGGATCCTCTCTGAAGCAGGCTACAGCAACTGGGGCCCCGGGAGTCCCTCCAGTGGAACGGATCAATGTGGGGCACTCTTGCAGCACAAGGACACCCCACTCGGGCTCTTCCAGATGCTAACTGTACCGTGTACCTCATCGCCCCTTCCGTTTATGTGCGAGACGAGCATTTTAAACCTGAAGGAGGACCCCAGCGCTGGAGATTGTGGTATGAATACAATGTCCATTTTTAAATAATACTTTATAAAAAAAGTCAGGCAATAGCCCCGTCTATTCATCTTATTGCATATTAGCCTGGTCGGATTACCGATGTTAAAATGTGTAGTTAATGAATAGACCAGATACTGTAAGATTGAAATTTAAGAATCCGGCTAAGCATGCAACTCTGATGCCACGCCGTACGCAAAACCTTTGTCGTACTTGAAGTTTGTTGAAAAGCTACTCTTGTAATATAACCGAATTTGAGCAAGTAGCCAAAAATGCCAAAGGATGGACGGGACTTAAGTTACCAGATCGCGTTACAAGGTGCCGCTGGCAGGTATAAGTACTACGGATTTGTAATGTTGAGTACTACTAAAAGAATACTAAAAGATTTCCGTCTAAATATTGTTGTTATACTCTCCGAAAATAAAAATCAAAAACAATCAATTGGTTTGCCCTCAGATGTAGAAAAAAATTCATTTGCGTCGCTTTTTCGCAAAAGGTTGAAATGCTTGCAAAATTATATTTCCAAATCACGAATAGGTGGCATAGCACTGTCAGTGCCCTCTTACCCCCACAGTATTTCTACGATACAGAACACCACAACACACACACGCAAAAGAATGTGTTTAAAGTGATCCTACGTAAACTCTCTTAATTATTGGGATTATATGCAGCACTAAGTTAGGGTAGATTATCAGTATATTTTTTTTTAAAGAAAGTCAAATATTCCCGGGTTACGAATAACCCAACAATGTTTGAAAATCTCCTACTACCACCACAGAAAGCCAAAAATGTTGCTTGTGTTGTGATGAAGGACTTAGCCAGCTGAGGAATCGGACACGCGACGCCTGGGTTGGACCGAAACGCGATGCCAAGTCAACCACTGACCGGTCGAAATTATATTAACATAGAATATATAATTTATACGGGTACATAAATAATACTAATAAGCATACGGGTGCAAGTCCAAAAAGGTAAATGTTCAGGAGAGCCAAAAAACTAATATTTTTTCTGTAATTATGGTCTCATAACTTCTTCGGACATCAATGCTGATAGATAAAAAAAAGAAGTAAATATTAAATCAATTAGTTTTGTTTTAAAATTGAGCAAATGAAACGAAATATGTAAAGCCTTTAAAAATATTGTTTTAAATAAAAACGCTGACTTGAGTCAAACAAAAACAAGGACTTGAGTCCTTCTGCTTCAAAATGAAGTGGAATATTTTGAATGTGGTGTATTATGAAAGGATCAATGTTGAGAATTGTTTACTTTCATAGAAAGCGTAGTAATGTATAATTTGAGTCATAATACGTAGGTTTTGAGTCATAATACTCAAAATGCAACTAAATCATATGGATGCAAGTCCATGTACATCTTTCTGCCTCTAAGATAGTTGTTGCATCAAAAGTAGTTGCATTCGTATACATTTTTGAAAATTTATTTTTCTTCATGATAAGACCTGTATATTTCTGCCACTGGTAAACTTGATAATTTACTTCAAGTCTGCATCAAAGACTCACTTCTTCAAATTTTGGACTTCCATCGTATGCTTCTCGGGTACAGAATTTATATTATATAATTATAGATACATATTAATAAAATTAGTATGAAAAATTAATTTCCCATCACAAATGTTCATTTTCAAATTTTATGTTTAATAGCCGATTTTGATTATTAGTTGCAGGATATAAACATTATCCATCGATGCCAGACAGCTATTACAAACTACACACAACCCCCATCATTACCTGGAGAGAAGCGTACAAAGTGTGCGCCGCAGAAAAAGCAGACCTCGTCATCCCGAACAGCGCTGAGGAAGTCAAACTTTGCTCAGATATATTCTTTCAGTATGTAGATTCAACGCCCGGCAGCTATCGTAAGGACATATTCATGGTGGGCGGTACCAGATTGATGACTAAAGCTGAATTGACAACACTCGATGGTAAAACAACACTGTCAAATATTATTTTTTACTCATTGTTAAAGTATTCACTTTCTTAAGCATTGCTAGAAATCATCGCAATAGATGAGTATAATTTGGGAGGCGGGAACCGCCGCCCCGGAACAGGTCAGGAATAGGTCATCCAAAGTGGTTCGCTGCGTTTGGTGACTTAGAAGGGGAGCCCAGGTTCATGGGGTGAGATATGTCCGGATCCTTGCGGCGGATGTGTCTGCCCACCAACTGGATTGGAAGAGACTTATTGAAGGAGATTTTTGACTTCTACAGCAGGATTCTCTCAGAACATTGTCTCGCATTGCAGTGGTACGGATATATTCGTACGTCACTCTCGGACGCACTGACCCCCAGATTCCTACCCACCCCTCATTCCTTTTTCCTCCCCGAACTTCCTCCCCTTCCTTTCTCTAAAAAGACCTTCCACACAGCATCCCCAAAGATGATGGGGGCCTGAGGGGAATTGTTTTTCTCTTGTTGACCTCTTGTGTGTAGCTAATGTAAAAAAATATATATACATAAATATGATATAAATGACGCGGTTGGTTCGCCACGCGCTTTGTATTGTTGCTAGTTATTCGTTTTTTTTTTTGTGATTTATCGGGTTTTTTTCAAGGAACATTACTTCTAAATTATCGATTACTTCTAAAGTCGGATTGCCATGAAAGCATTTTGTTTAAGTTTGGTTTCAGAAAGTTTTAGGTCTTAACTTCAACAATAACTCCAAAGTAGATCAAATTAGTTTTATTGTAGCCCAACAGAATATACAACAATTTCTTGAAGTCCCCCAACGGACCGATAATAAAATGTTTCCTTTTCAAGGCAAACTAATGCAGAAGAGAATAGAATGAATTTATAAACATAGATTATGGGGTCCGTTGGAAGGGGACAATAATATAGCTATTCCTGACATCTATGTAAAAAACCTTAAACTATAATTATGCCGGACATCATTGTCAGAAGTAGAGAAACGTTTTACCTGGCTTACAATAGCTTCATTTCTTAACACATTTTAATTAAAGAAAGTGAGTTTTTCACATTTCGCTCTCGTTCGTATTGTTGTTTAGAACTTTAACAATAATTTTATTTTGCAGGTAACACCCCCTCAGAGGCGGGCTTCAGTGAGTGGTACCCCGGGCAACCAAGTGGAGAGTCCTGCATGATCCTCCACCAGAAACCGGGCGCCGCGCGCGGACTCCTCGTGTTATATGCTATAAATTGTGATTATAATTATAACACTGTTTTCATGTGCGAGAAAAATACTACAAAAGGTTATTGAGAATATTGCAAGCAAATAAATAAATCAACACAATTTTATTTTTTTTATTTTGATGCCAGCTTGCTATTTCATATTTGACCTATTTTCCTCAACTCGCAGGCCATTGCGAGCATGCATGAAACATTTATACGTTAACCCCACACAGGAAGCCTTGAGGAAATAATTTCCCTCAGGGCCTATGTCATCTTTGGGGATGCTGTATAGAGGGTATTTTTAGGAAAGGAAGCACGGAAAGTTCTGGGTAGGAAAAGGATATTAAGGATGGGTAGGAATCTGGGGGTCAGTATGTCCAGGAGTGACGTACGTACGAATCCATTCCTCCCACTGCGGTGAAAGGCGATGTTCCGAGAATTCAAAGGGACTCCCTCAACCATTCTCTCCCGATCCGGCCTACCATCCGCCGCCAAGACCCGGACAAACCTCTCTACATGCTAAGTCACCAAACGTAGCGAACCACTTGGGATACCCTAAGGCAGAGGTGTTATTTATCCAATAAATAATTCCCGGGGCGGCGGTACCCATACCCGCATCCAAAATTGTGTTGTCACTCCACTCAAGTCTTTTTAAGGAAAGGAAAGAGACGAAGTTTTGGAAAGGAAAAGGGTATGGGGGTGGGCAGGAATCTATGTTCTGTGCATCCAGGACGGACGTGTGAATCCAACTCTCCCGCAACGGTACATGACGATGGGTCAAAAGACACCAGCTGGAGAGAGGAGGTCAAAGGGTCTTCCTAAAGCGGCCTGATCTGATCCGGCCCGCCACGCAGTTGGTGGGCAGGCGCATCCACCTTTAAGACCAATGGTCCTAGCATGGTCCATCGATAACTATTGATAGGATAACTTTCGGTTACTTCTCATAGCTCCCTAGGACAACAGCAAATCGCTAACGTATAAACAATAGTTGACATCGAATGTATTAAGAACACTTAGTCATTATTGGCTGTTGTAAAGCATTAGATACAATTCTTTCCCCTCTTCTCCTACTTCTCCTTACAATATTGATCGCATTTTTATAATAAACACAGTAACACAAAGCAAATAATGTTAAAAAAAAGTTTTTCTGTTTTATATTCTAAAAATAAGGAAGAAAAGTTTAGTGTCTTTTTGATATTGCTCAGCCAATGGACTGTTTCTACTCACCCAGGGGGAGAAAGGGCGATCAGGCCAAAGAAGTGGTTTAGAGTGTTTAAACGGTGACATTTATCCCACAGACAGTTGATCCCTCGGACAATTTATCCCCTAAAAGATTTATCAAGAAAGTATGCAAAGAGGATATACGGCCGTACATCTAAAGTCAATATACTAGGGATGTTCAGAAAGTAAGTGTACTGTGACCATAATGGGCTGTGTTTTTGTTTTTTTGTTTTTTGGGGGTTGGCGGTACTGAGTAGTAGAAGGAGGTCTCCTCACCAGAACGAGCATCGCAGGAACGTGGTAGTATGTAAACTCACGTTGTAGTGTCCAGTTGCGTGAAAGATGTCGGCAAAAAATCCCGCCAAGTGTTTTGAGGATTTCTAAGCTCTATTGTGACTGGAGATGATAGTGGGTGACTCATTACACGTCTGGGAATTGAAAACAACAATTTCGGGCAAAAAAAATCATGGTCTCAGTGTTTTGGGACCGAAAAGGCATCATTTGGTCGAACTTCGGCCTCAGGTTGAGACCATCAATGCACAACAATATTGTGTACCCTGAAAAAATTCAAAAGGAGCATCCTAAAAAAAATGAGGGGAATGCCGACCACAAAAGTGTGCTTTTTTTCACGAATACGTCCGTCCTCACACAGCATTAACCACCAATACGATTATGGATTCATTTGATTGGGATGTTTTGAACCACTCCCCATAATCTACTGACTTGGCGTCTTCAGATTATCATTATTTTACCTCCCTTAAGGCATATATGGATAAAATTATAATTTAAACTGACGAGCAGGTGCAGAAAGTGGTTCTTAAGGTGAAGTTATACGTGAAATCCTATTTAAATACTATTTAGATTAATCTTTACGACGAATTGGCTTGCAGTATGAACATCAAAAAATATGCCACGGATAAATTGAAGCTTTTACTAGCTTTTCTATGTATAGGAATTACAATAAAATTATTATTTACATAACAAAAAATATAAGCGTAAACCACTAAAAAAAATGTTTTTTCAAGACTTTATTAAGAAGTAATACAAGAAACAATTTTTAAAAAATACCCCTTTATCTATTATTAGGTTTTCTATGTTCTTACTTTTTTTCATTCTTATAAAATTATGCACAGAATAAATAAAAACCACTTTTTCGCTTACTTGCCTCGCGTAAATAAGACGCTCGATTTTAAATTTTGCAGGCATGAAAATCGAAATATTTCTAGCGTTTATATTCCTCTTAAGTGAGGGAAGGAGCTGGCGGGAGAATTCTTCGAGTAAAGCATAAAAAAACTTGTGCCACGGCCTACCTCATGGATTGAACGGGATGTCGATTAATCCGAAAAATAGTCAACGAGTATATCAACAATATCCTGTAATTTTTTTTTAAATACACTTTTTCAAAAAAATTATAAAAATTCAGTACACTTACTTTCTGAACATACCTCGTACTTGTTTTAAAAGCATATTGATTGAATATTTGCCGTAAAAATATTTTTTCTAACAATAATTTCGACTTGGCGAAGGAATATGCGGTACTAAAAAAATACGACATACTTATACGTTTAGTCGGCTTAACAAAAAACCGCTAAAGGTTCCTACTTGCATATAATATAACTTTTTTAATCTGAATATCACTCAAGAGTCCCAACTGCTCCCAACCGTCTGGAGCCAGTGAGACTATGGCATCTGGGAATTAGGAACATGCATATCAATATTGCAAAGATACAATGAAAAATTAAGATGGCCGTGAATTATTTTATATAAACATATTAAGGTCGGTCAATTGCCTTCTGATTTTAAGTTTATTAATTTTGAAGTATTCAAGTCGCATGTCGTATGATCTAAGATGTTCATGTAATTCACATTTAAAATACAGTCTTATCATTTTTTTAAACGGATTCTACAGTACTTTCATATTCACAGTAATGTGGATTCCAAATAGTGTTTCCATATTCAAGTTTACTTCTAATAAACAGATGTAACATATTGATAAAATCGGATATGTTTATCCGAAACAATATCTAGGTTACAGATAAATTCGTTACAGAATTTACTAATCATTTAAAAAGAAAGCTACGAAGAATATCTAAAAGAAATTATTGAGAGTGTGATGTACCCCCCCCCCCCCCCCCCCCCCTCCGACGAAGTTCTCTTCTTCTAATTTTTATTTTTTTTCTACCAATCTGCTACTTTTAAAGTGCTACAGCTACAGGCGTAACCCCACCCCGCTCAGCCTTTATAAGCTCGTAGCTCGCCCGTCCTCGCATCTCTCACCTGCATTTCTTTTGCAGCGCCTTCTCAACCCCATCACGTAATACTTTTATGCAAACGTGACGAGGTGCTCTTAATTAATCAATTTGTAATTAACCCCATAACGTTATGTACTTTTTGTTTAGTAATTTGGTATAGTTAATCCAATTTGATTAATAATTTATTTGTGGTAAACTCTTGTTCTTTTAGGTATGGCGTGTTACAATTTGCCAGGTCACAAATGACAATGACTGAGTCTGACTAACATGAAAATTAACTAATTATCTATCTATATACGTTCAGCGTCCTCTCCCAGCATCTGTCATACACCTACGCTCGTCGACGACTATTTTTCTTGAAGTAATCCACATTTACCCTCCTAGCATCTAGTATATAAATTTACATTTATATGGCGGATTGAGAAGATCCTACCTTTTGGGGCGATGTCGCGTGCTCTCTGCGGCTCTATAAAGTGCTGTCATAAAAATTGATATCTATGTACATTATAACTAAAGATTTGCAATCAAAGTAGTACGGGGTGCACTAATTTTTCTCTCACAGTTCTAGGTGCAGTTTGTTAGTTAGCTAGCTTGTTTTATTTTGTTAATTTGGTTCTACTAGTAGGTATTATGGATTAACATGAGACAGAACATGTGCTGTTTAAGTAATTGGACTCCTCCATAGCCCAACTTATCTGGTGATGGTTATAGACCGCCAAATCAGATTCCAATTCCAACGCCTCCAGAGAATGTTAAGGTTGCAAACGACGAATGAAAATCGACATGTTTTGCCTCCTGTCGGGAAAGGGTTTGATGTGTGTTTCTGGATCATAGGGTGGTAATGGGAATAATATCGATCAATACGCCGCCAAATTATAAATGTGTTGATGATTATGATGAAAGGTCATCTCATACCGTTTGATATGAGGGTCTGCTCCGATTTATGGCGTGATAGCCGATGTCAGGAACTGTTCAGGAATGCGTGGGTGGCACGAGGTTTTAGATCGTGACATCCTACTCTGGATTGATGATAGTGATGATGATTTTGAAGTTCTTCAGCATGCCGATGACTTGAGTTCCTAAAGCATCAAGCATAAACATTAAACCGAAGATGATTGGACAATCGGCAATGTCAGTAGATCAGTGGGGCCGCTCTCTCCTCTGATCTTGCGAAGTATAAATTTAATTAAGGAAGATTTTGATGTCACAGATCATCGCCTTAGCAGTCACTCATGTCCTCATCAGTCCCGTTCTCCGTCCAGCACGCCGCCTCAAACCAGTAGAAATAATGATTACGTTTTTCCTAGGCACGTTGCTGAAACATGCGCCAGCCTGCAGTCATGATGGTCATCAGTATTTGATTTGAATGAAAAATACGTCCTCTCGCATAACATACACAAGCATAACTGGGACGGCCCCCGATATACTGTCACGGGCATCTGCTCTACGATAGGTGCATCCCAAGCTCAAACTCAAATATCAGCTAAAAGAAGGAATGTCAAGCTCGGCTTCCAGGGTGCTGGGTCCAAGAATGAAAGGCACCAGGTCGTGAATCTGGCTTCCCTTCCTTCTTTTTCCCCGGCTGCGCTTTCGTCCAGAGTACATTCCCAACCTGATGCTGGATGATCCTTAATTCTAGTTTTGAGGAAGTTAAGAAAACTTATCCGGATTCCAACAAAGAACCGCCGAACGATTGCCAAAACGATTTCATGTGTCATGTTCCCTTCATTCCGCCGACAAGGCAGTTCCCACACGAGCGTAACCTAAAGGTAGTGAAGCCCACGCAAATTTCGTTACTTCGTTTTCCCCATGACGAAGGTAGTCCGGCCAGATCGTTATCTCCGTCCTGCATCAAATTGACCTCCCGCGACAACAACTTTTATCCGCTGGTACCTCGGAGCTGCGGTAGAAGGGGGGGGGGGAAATGGGTGCACGTCCTTTGTTCTCCTGAAGTCCCCCAATGTCTTAGTGACGTACATACGTCGACATCATGAAATGGCTCCGGCCACGCTTTCAATCAGGTCTAGAGCCGATACGAAATCCACGTTACCGAGATGTGATCACAAGGGATTCCAATTTGCTCGGACCAGACCCGATCATCGCTTACTTCGCCTCCACATTAGAAAAATAGTGTATAGCCCACCTGCATTTCGATCACATCGCCCTCAGATAACGTCGCGTGAGATACTTCCTCATGGCGGAATAGGAAAGCTGGACCCGTAAATCCATTTGACAACTACCGTCCATTCTCGAGTCGTAACCCGTTCAGTTAAGTTTGAAGAAAAAGAGTTTGTTAATTATGTAGGTGGGTAGAACGCATCACACGTAAAATTTGAATACCTACCGACGGCTTCATTCAACCGACAATATGAAAGTTTTTGCATAATCGAATATATCGAATGAAATATACCTAAACGTAAACCAAAAGGTGAGTATACGATAAGATATCGAACCAAGTTTATGTAAAGTCCTATGTAATAGATTTGTTGTGATACCTAAAGTTTGGAATAAGGTATGTGAAATTTTAGGTGTGGGAATTGTTTCTTGTGATACCTAAAGTTTGGAATAAAGTATGTGAGATTTTAGGAGTGGGAATTTAATTATGTCAGATTTTGTTAGTAAACAAAGGTGCCCATGCTACGCACCTTTTATAAACTGTTATATTACCTAATGCCTTTCCTAAAACCCTTTCCTAAATTTAGTCCCCTAACTACATTTAAAAATATTATTGCGAGACTCGTAAATAATAATTATCACCTCAAAGGCGCTTTAACCATTCATTTACACCTTTATTCTATACCTATGTATTATGTTACCCGGTATGTATTGGATAATACCTAACCAAATAACCTAGTTTTCTCGTTCACCAACAAAGCACTTTTAAAGGATTTTATTATTGTTTTTGTGGTTTCAATATCCCGTCTTTTAAATGAAGTCCCTCGTCTAAGATTTATGGCCCGAAAGTGCATTTTGTGCTTCAAATACTATTTAGTTCATTGTATCCCAAATTATTATTTTACAACGGTTTTGTCTCAAGAATCGTCGCCGGTCAACATCTTTGCACAGCCCCGGACCGACTTACGAAGGGGACACCTTTTTTTACGATTACAGATAATTATCCGAAAGTTTTTTTAAATATTGTCGTTATAATTATCCGATTAAATCATCCGACTTAGATGACATGGCTCCTTATTAAAGGCCTCATTAAAGTAGCTTTAATAATAATACTAATATTTGAACAATCCACATAGCGCCGTTTTTATGGAAAATCACCTCAAGGGCGCCATACAATCATGTTTAAAATCTAGAAAACTACAGGCTAGACGAACAATTATAAACAATTTAAAATACTCGGGGAGTAATGATGATTCTATTGTTTTAATCCTAGTTTGTACAAAATCCGCACATGAATTTTTTTGATAATTAATTCAATTTGTCAAACTTACCCCTTTCATGCACACCAAAATACGACATGCACGAATCACAATCCAAAAACAGCATCCCTCGTGCACTAAATGATTAATCACTAATTAAAGCACTTATTATTTCGGTCTAACTTTCTCGTCGGTTTGTTTTAAATTTTATCCTGACCCTGATAAATGCCCCGAAAGTACGTCCCGTATTGATATTAAATTGATATTGACCGCCTCAATTTACAAATTATATTATTTTACTTCACAGATATGAACTCGCAAGTGACCGATCTTTTCCGCGCCTCAATCTCCGCGCAACCGACCCTCCCCTGATTGTCTTATTCGCGTGGTCTAATTTTTGTTAATTAAAACGAAATATCCCCGATTTAGACGCAACAAGCTGGTCTCCTCGCGACTATCAGACCTCGACGATTTTTATATCAACCGCGCGCCCCCAGGATCTTTCCCCGACTGTCTTATTCGCGTGGTCTTATTTTTGTTAATTAAAACGAAATATCCCCGATTAAGACGCACCAAGCTGGTCTCCTCGCGACTATCAGACCTCGACCCTCTAATTTCAACCGTGCTCCCCAATGACCAAATCTTGACTCCCTCAATCGCGTGGACTGTTATCCTTATGAATTATTCCTGGTTTACGCGCACCAAGTTATTATTCTACCGTTTATCAAAACTCGATTATTTTAATCTCAACCGTGAACCACCAGGGTCTCTTCCCGACTGTCTTCCAACACTTCTCTAACCCGACTGTCTCCTTCCAACCCCCTGCCCTCTGATCTCCCACCCATCTCCTTGTGTGGTTTCATTAATTTATTAGTCATTTCTTAAAATTTCAAATGATAAGCATATTTCCCAATATGCATATCTCAACGTTTAATAGTCAACCTGTCACATTATATCCCAAATTTTAAGAATTCAGTGCAATTTTCATGTTTGCTTATTTTTTGTCGTGCCTTCAGACTTAAACTCAAATTCAGAATCCCAACTAATTTTGTCTGCGCCGGAGTCATAAGTTATCCCAATAACGCTTAAAAGAAGAGCTCAGTGGCGTACTTTAATTTACTACTCATCCTCATTACTTGCGACTTTATTGGACATATAATAATATTATATACTCATTGTCTGTCCCCGTTTTCGTTCTTTCTACGTGCATCACTATTTAACGAATTCAGAAATTTTATTTAGACATATATGCTAAATATTTTAACCCGTAATCGGCGCGTCGCGCTAGTTTATTTAAATGCACCAACGATTAATCTTTATTGACTAATTTTCAATTCCCTACTGCCGTAGAAAATTCACCAGATAATTGTTTCGTAAATCTAATCTGCTCGCGTTTAAGTCAATCACGGATAAATATTCACCGGCCGCCCTGGCTTTGTTAACGATCCTGAAAAAATCCTCCCACATTTTATTCTGGGTTCCTTCTTAGTTTTGTGAATAATGGGCTTCGTCGGGGCTGGCCTGCACTTGGGTCACCCAAACACATGTGCTTCCACAAATCAACTTTAAGAATTGGGAACAGAGAATCGTATGCTGAAACCATACCCTGTTACAAAATTAAATATATTTCTAAATCGATCTCTCAATTTTAAAAGAATTATTTCGTAGGCCCAAAGGCGAGACCATCACAGTAATTAAGGCGAATTAATTAATATCAAAATCATGTTTGACACCAGCAGCTTTAATGTAAATTATTCGCGGAATAATGAAATATAATTATATTTATAGATAAATATTTGATTTTATTTTATGTACTTTTCACCCCTGTCTGTACAGATGTAAAGACAGGAGAGCTGAATAGCATCCGGTTGGGCAGCGTTGTGAGGCAAGTTAAGGTAAGGACTGAGCGAAGGAATTTATTAAAGCGGGTCTTGAAAAGGCCCGGATTAAATGGAGGAAGAAAACAGATGCCGGTAGCTCGTTCCACGTACGAGCCGCTTAAAACAAAAACGAATCGAAGAAACGAACATCAGCAGTGAACGAGTGATGAAGCCATGCGAAACAATGCAATATTATACAAAATCATGTATTTTTGTTCGAAAAATTTGATCGCTTAGAAGTACATATTATATATTATGCTTCAATTAAATACTGCGTGTAGAACATATCTCGGCCCTTCAAAATTTGGATCATTTTTTCATGTCTTTAAATAAGCCTAGAAAAAAATTAAGAATTAGGTCTATAAAAAAATTTTCTAGTGCAAACTCTCCTACTTATAAATCCCTTTTCGGATATGATGTAATTGTTTAATGTGGCAAATGTTATTTTACATTACGACCGGCAGTCGACGAATTTGAATTTTCAAAGTGAACCCTATGCCATCCACCTGAGGACTACTGACTTGCCACATTAGTTCCACCCGGTTGCGACGGGGAATAGACGTCTCACATTCCGCGTCGCTTGGTTCCGTGAAATCAATTTTAAATTTCATTGTTATTACAATAAACAATGCGTATAAAAGGAGTTAATGTTTTTTACAAGCCTTTACGAAATCAACCTGTAAAAAAATTTCTAATACCTTTTCCAACCTTTCCAAAAGCTTTTTCTCAAGCATTTTTAAACTCCTCACAATAAGGGGCGTGAATTTCGATTTCGATTTTTTCCTAGACTATTGGATCGCCTTAAAACAAAAACGAGTCGAAGATACGAAATACGTTCTCATGAAACCAACATCAGCAGTGAACGAGTATTCATGTTTATAAGTGCTTTATGGTAATAGTTTTTAAATATTTTCAGTAATCTTGGTATAAATTAAAGTTTAACAACATAAATTATTGTCAAAGTATATTATTTTACTCAAATTGATTATAATATCAAAAGTGTGTCTGACGGAGCCGTGATGAGGACTATTCAATTCATATGATAATTTTGTGTTATCAATATTAAATCTAGTTCAGTGAATATATGGTAATCCATAAACAATGTAATAACAATATTTGATCATGTAGCATAATATGAATAAACAATGCCAATATTTGATCAATGTACTCGACTACAAATATAATCATTCTATAATGTGCATTATTAATGTTTAATTTGTTTTTAATCAAGGTATAATCAACGTATTAATAATTGAATAATCGATAAGTAAACAATATTTCATAATCGTCGGTAAACAAAGTACATTATTTTCATTAAATTAAAATGAAAAACGATTAGAGTTTAATTTTTTTTTACATCAGAAACGCATAGGAGGTCTTGAGGAAAATATTTTCCCTCAGGGCCTATGTCATCTTTGGAAATGCGGTGTGGAGGTTTTTTTAAGGAAAGGAGAGGAGATGAGAGTTCTGGGAAGGAAAAGGATTTAAGGGGTGTGTAGGAATCTGGGGTTCAAAATCTAGCGGAATCAAACCTCACCCCATGAACCCGGGCACCCCTGCTAAATCAATAAACATAGCGAACCACTTGGGGTGACCTATGGCATAGGCCTTTATTGGTTATCCAATAAAGGTTCCCGGGGCGGCGGTACCCATTCCCGCCTCCCAAATTGTGATTAAATACGTGATGTAATCCAATTTCTTATTAGAAACATAATATATTACAAAATGGTATACTTGGTTTATCTACAGTTTGGTATACATATTCAAGGCACATAAAATAAAAATTCGTACTTAAAAACAACACTTTTAACCATTAATGCCCACAATACACGACTTCTTTTTTCAGCCCGATTCCAATTAGAGACCAAAGTCAACATTTTTCGCTTTACGCGATGGCTAATTTCATCTCATTACGAACATGATTAAATAAGGATAGGTATTTAATTATTGATTCCTTATCACGCAATAAAAAAAGTTCTATAAAAATGATTTTATATCGTCATCATTAAATTATTATTATTATTATTATTCATTTGTTTGACATAATAGCTTACATTTCAAAAATAAAATCAACAATGTCGGCCTCACTGGGTAGATTATATATTATTGCTAAATCATTACCCCACGAAATGCCGATTATATGTCCAGCATCAGAAAACTTTTTTTTTTCATTAGCTCCGCACCGAAAGCCCTGATGAAAAAAACACCTATGTCATATTTAAGGATGCTGTGTGAAAGGTGTATTTAAGGAAAGGAAGGAGAAGAAGTTCTGGGAAGGAAATAGATGTAAGAAATTTAGTGTTCACAACGTTCAGATCACCCGCCGCCAAGACCTAGACAAACCTCACCCCGTGAACCCACAAATAAAGCGAGTCCCTGGGGGTGACCTTATCCCCAGAGTTGTTGGTTGTCCAATAAATGGTTCCCGAGGAGGCGGTACCCATTCCCGCCTCCTAAAATGTCAAATATTACAATATCTGAGAAATAAGCCTTCTGAATAAATATTTGTATACTACTGAAACATATACATACGATGGAAGTAAGGAATTGTACCAAAAGAAAATGAGTTTTCCATAATACGTACCTACCCCTGCCGCGAAACTGTATAATTAAAATACATAATATATTTTTACTTGAAAGAGCCCGTTTACAGAAAATCACAAAAAGGGCGCACGATTGTTAAATATGATTTAGCCTTAAATTTACATTAAGAGCTTTTTCGTCAAAATTTCATTTTTTTGATATTTCACTGTTGACATGACTTTTCAGCAGTGTTAACAAATTTTTAAAAGATAAACCCGAATAAAGTTTTTAAAACGTGTTATAAAACCAACTGTGACTAACATTTTCCTGTTTTGAGGGCCGTGTACAAATTTGAACATTTAACTTTTTCATTCATGCAAACATCATGTAAACGAGGTTTTAATTCGACACTCTGCTCTCGTTAAATGCTTGGTAAAACGGAATTCAGTATTTTCTACGTTTGGAATAAAGGAAAAAATGCTGTGCATTTGAGAATGCAATTTGCGTGGAATTATTTCTGGCTTGTGCAGAAGATATGAATTTTTGTTCGAGCTTTTAGGTATTTAGTAAAATTTTTTTCCTGAGGTACTTTGAACCCTTAGATTTTTTTTTTGATTTTTTACATACTTCTAAGCTGTGTGGAAATATTGACGCCACCTACGAGGTCGAGGGATGAGGCTTTCGACCAGCAATCCAGAGGTCATGGCTTCAAATACCGACATTTAAATTTCATTTGATTAATTTGTGATATTTTACAATAAATTAACTTAATATAATTATATTTGCTGTATTTAGTCTGAATATCGACCAATCAGAATTAAAATCCTGCTTGAAATAGTCTTCCTCGTGTTTGGTGACCAGATCTGAATAGTTTGGTTCTTCACAGCTTCCTCTCCCCCTTTTTCTACCCCTCCACTTTAATATTATTCATTTTTCATATAAAAAAGATATTATGCAGATTTTGAAGGCTAAATATTCTCATGAATTAAAATAGTCACGTCAAAATTACGCAACGAAAGTCGAAACTTTTCCCAAAAATTATTATATATCAAATAATGTGTTACGAAAGTATAACAACTGAGCTACGTCGGCTTATCCCCCACCCGCCAAATAATTCAATATATACTAGTGTTTCATTCAAAAATTACTGTTTATTACATTTTTCACCTGAAAACAACCAAATTTATTTTAGCAGATATCAGAAGGACGCGGGTTCAAGTCCCGTCGGCGGCATTTATCTTTTCTCGGGAGATTTTTTCAATGTTGATGAGTGTTTCAGACTAATAATTATTGCTTATAATAATTGTTACCCTTTGTGCTCTGCATAAAATCTTGTCTTAAACATTAGTTTACCAATTAAAAATAATAATGAAAACAACTACTTAATTACTAGGCAATACTAATAAGCACTTGTACTGCGAAGAACTGTGAACATTCACAGGATAGTCTGATTTCTTGACTAATCAGATCCAATTTAAGAAATGACAAATAAAATAATATTATAAAAAATATGACATATTATATTATAAAGGGTGTTAGGGGACGTACTTGACTTACTTTAAGCAGTTATTCATGACATTATTTGACGTAAAAAATGTAAATGACACTTTGGTCTCCGGTCAATTTTTGGACCTTTTTTTATCTAAACATAAAAATAAAACAGTAGGTGTCGGACAATTAAAGCCGGGGTGAGCGGTTGGTCGGGTAATCGGCCGAGTGATAAAAATAAATGAATACTAGTCTAGTCAAGGAAGGAGATTTAGAGTGCGTGCACAGGGACCTAAGCGATTCTTTCAGATACTTGTTAAGGGTGCTTAGAAAGGTGGCCGGGATTTCGAAAATTACGTATAGAATAAAAGTTGTATATGATTTTATGAACCTTTACTTATTTTAAGAAAAATTTCCCCCCCCCCCACCTCCCCCCTCCCTAGCTCGCCATTTAGACGTCAGGACGTATGTTCACTAAGCACCCTAAACAAGTTTCTGAAGGAATTAGGTCCCTGCTCACGCACTCTACACCTCCTTTCGGACCATTGATTGACTGGACTATAACACAAATTCACCGGAGACTTTTTTTTTCTCCAAATAACGTCGATTTAAGTAATTCAAGTACGTCCCTTAACATCCTATTTATTTATTTCTATTTTTATTGAAAAATATAGTAAAAGAGTAATATTTAGGGAGGTACTTTATTGCTTTTCACAATTTCTCCCACAATCAGATACAATAATTTTGTAAAGGACAGAATACCAAATTGATATTATGCAGTTACACAGGAGCGACATGTAACCGGAATTAGTTTTTTTACGATTGATTGACAGAAAAAAAGTCCAGTGCTTTTTCTTTAGCAAATTTAAAAACAGGAATCTGATAATTGATGGAACAAGGGCAAATTCGATTTCTTATTTAGTTTAATTTAATTAATTGCTTTCGAAAGTGAACCTAAAAAAGGCGCAATTCGAATAATTGCTTGTTGAAAGCGTTTGGTTCCCATTCAGACTTTAGCGTAACACTACCATTAAGATTCTAAACTTGGCCCGACATGACTTCAACCGTTTTTATATTATATTATAAACAGCAAGGCATTTCATGACTTCAGCACCCCAATTCTTCGTAACTCCCTCACACACCTCTAATAGGAACTCAATAACCCCACTGGCTCTGGGTAGTTGAAACTCTTCTGCAGTAATCCGATAAAAATATATAAATATAAAGATTTCTCGAATACATATAGTATAGCTTTTAATATATTTCTTTTCCCTTTCTTGCGGCTTTGAAATAGCGTACCCGACGACAAACTAGAGCCAATATTTTGAAAGCGTATTTCCCACACTTAGTAGACGTGATAGACCTTTCGTACATTTTGTAGCCAAACTACGTTATCCGCGGGAGTACGTGATGTTAGAAAAGTGCCTCTGATACATTGTTAAGAATCTTTTATTGCCTTTACACTTTGAACCTTTACACGTAATCCTTTATAAGGCAACCAGAATTATGTAACTGTGATGTACTTTAATTTTCTCGGGTGAACAGTACTTCTCAGATGATCGGGAGTTTCAGTGATACTCGATTCGTCAGGTTTCGAGTTGTATTTATTTATCGTCTTGTTTGCAATGAATACTTAATTGGACTAAACATCCGTTCTAATGGATTCTCTGTGTATTTCTGGGCACTGAATGTGTCCAGCTCTCGTTCGGATATCATCGGCTATTTCCGTAACCTTTGGTGTTATATGCATGAACGGGTGACAGATGATTCTTTCATATAGTACAACTTTACTGACGTCTGTTAAAACACCTCAAAACTACATATTCTACTTATACTAATGAAAAATCTTGAAGGACATTGAAACTACGAGTACATACATATTACTATACACCACATAAATCATTGAATATTCACACTTAGGGCCAATTGTTTCACAGAATATGAACAATTCATCAAAGTGAAAGTTCTTTCAAAGATCTATTTTTATTACATCATAGGCCAGTTGTTTCACATAACAGAACTTATATATACATTTCACAAAACTTGAAATGAAACTTCGAATTTTGATAAATTATTCAAATCCTATATAGTTTGTTACGATATAAACAATATAATTGTTAGAATGTTATACAGTTTTGTAACAAATATAATTATTTCGAGCGCATATTGACAAGTGTCAACGCTCAGATACTTTCCTTGTCTAGCATTGCTGTCTCTTAGAGACGAGGGATTCTATTGGCCAGAGGTTGCATCTCACCGCTAGGGTTTTTTCACATATGGATCGACCCATAAAAGGTCGTGTGTGATCTTCGCCGGGGTTTCCCGCGTAACTTCAGGTGTCCAGAGAGAGAGAGTATACTCGTAAATCTTTTGTGTGTAAGATGACGAGAAATTAAGTGATAATTAGGGTCCTTTGGAATTATTATTGTAATAATAACCATAAAGCTACGGTTATAGCTTGTACTTCTAAGTTACTACTAGTTTTACGATTATTGAACTGTCTAATTATGTAAATTGATTGTACCCACCTAAGGAAGGCTTAATGTGTTTACAGAAGAAAAGCGTGGATTGATTTTATTTAATTTTAAGTTAATAGTTTTGAATTATGTAGTCAGAAGCCGAAATACTTATATTTCTTTAACAATAACAAATAATACAAAAAATTGCTTCACATTGAATAAATATAACACTAGTTTGCATCCAAACAGACAGTTGTAGCCATCTACTTACAACCCACTCTAACTATAACGAGAAACTTTAGCAAAATAATACAATTATCTAAATATTACCGTCTTCTCCAATTCCAAATATCCATTAAAACATGCCAAATGTAATTTCACCCTGCGGAGTATAAGCCGGTACAACACGAGAACATAATATTTCAACACCGGAGCCTCGAAACTCAAGACTGGTGAATTATATATTTTGCCTCGGTACCTAGACTAGGTCGTATGCATGGTGGATTACAGGTCCGATATAGAAGTATGGCTATGAATTCCATGGAACGAACAGAACATGCCTTATGCCGCTGTCATGAATATGCTTCGCTGATTAAAACTTGTCGTTAAGCCATTGATTACGAAGTCCGTGTGGATGGAGAAGACTGGGGTGGCTGAAATTGTAATAGTCTGGTTACGGAGAAAGCTCGTAATCAATCTTGAAATGTGGCTTTGGTGAAAGAGTACATGATTATAAATTATGAGTTAAACCATGTATGCACAAATAATTTAAAAAAAAAAAATTGATTCTTTCCGAGCTAGCCAGTTTTCATCAGAATTTTTCAGTGCAAAAATTTTATAAACCTTATTTTTGCACTGATGAATTCTATATTTTTGCCGTGTTTTTTTAAATAATATTATTGACAGTATATTTCACAAATTCGAACCTATCTGCAGCGGCTTTTATTTTAATCAAAAAGTGTTGAATAGCCAGGTACCTACTTCAAGCTTTTTTCCATCTTTTTAAGCGCGAAGTTTTTGGTTTTTTTTACAATAACTCGAGGCCCTGAGGTAAATTATTATTCTACATCATCTTTAAAGATGCTGTGTAGAGGTTATTTTTGAAGGAGTGAACATGGGTTTTGAAGAGACCCATATTGTAGCAAGGAGGAAAAACAGAGGCGGGAAAATCGTTCCACAGCCGAGCTGTTAACTCAGGAACGAGTCATAGAAGCGACCCGTTCTCATGTGACATATATTAACCATGCATATATTTGGGGGCGTGCGAGTCGAGGGTTTTAAACCACCTTTGAAGTACTAAAATTATATTAAGTTTGTCGTAGAGTGAAGTAATAATTACTTTTGAAAGTAGTTTATCTAACTGTTTTTACAGCGTCTCATTTCTGTTATACAAAAATAAACAAGATACAACATCCCCACAGTGCATATAAACACGCGTGATATTAAACAAATCCTGTGAAGACATTTGCAGAACCAAAAGATGAGGTAGTCACAGAACCTAAAGATAAACAAAAAAGCCGTTAACAAATTAACATATTAATAATTTTGTCTTCAATATGTATTCTTAGCTCCCATATTCATAAGATTGCAGCGGCTAAATGAATCTAATCAAATAAATGGGGGGCCCGTTTTGTCATCGTGAGGCTTCCGACAAGACTTATATCGGAAGAACAAAACGGGAAGAAGGAAGAAGGCTCCCGGGGTGGCAGCTTATGCAAATCTTTCCGGAAACAGGAATTGGGTTGAACTAAAGACCCCACGAAGCGCCGTGGTTCCTGAGAAATCAGCATTTAGGCTTTAACTTAATTTCGCAAAGAAATTTTTGAATTATTTTATTCATTCAAGTCCTGCTAATAACCTGTTTACATTAATTTAATTAAAACAAAATACCAAGGCGTTCATTTCTTACATATCTGGGTGATTTTTTGAATTTGCGTACATACCAGTTTGCATAGATGTTTGGTTTTTAATGTTATTGCTGACAACCTGGCAAATCCCAAAATTGAATTAATATTTTTTTTATATTACCTCCACGAGGGTAATGAAAATAATTTCACTAAATGTTAGTTAGCTAATTTCTGTCAACTTGAAGATGCTATATGGAGGATTCTTTTGAGGGGAGAAAGAAGTGAACATGTAGTAGGAAAGAAGATACATACATACAGGCCGGCTAATCATTCCACAACTAAGCTGTTGAATTCACGGTTCAAAATCGTAGAAGCGACTCGTTCTCCTGTGACAAATGTCAACCGTGTACATATGTATGTACTCACGTTTAGCGTGTTTCCCGATTATGCAATGGTGTCGAAGGGATCAATGATGCTGATTATCTTCCATGTAATACCGGGAGAACAAGGACAGCATATCTAGCCGACGCCTCTAAAGATTGCAATCCGCTTGACAGGGAATCACCCGTTTCTGCACATGTTATGTAAAAAAACTGCACAAATATAAAAAAATGATAGCTACTGATGCGTACCTACAACTGTAGTGTGTATTTATCTGGATTTAAAATAATACAAAACGTTTCTAGTAGAGAATCAGCTATTTCAGGTGATAATTATTTTTCGACGAAGGATAACATGAAATCGACGCAAAAATTGCCCACAAATGTGCAAAAACAAACAGCTATGGCAAATGTGAATTGGATGAAGTTAAACCAAAGACAAAGACAAAACAAAGACATTTTAAATACATAGCTTGCAAACTATATAATACACTACCAGCTACGATTAATCGATGACCACATTCAAACACGGAATTAAGAAATGAATTGCAAGTACAAGTATTCCTTCCAAATTAAATATTATATTCGACTAATATGAGATTGACAATTATGACGATTTAATTTAAGGTGGCATTGGCTGAATTGATATAAGCGCACGTCCAGGTTAGACAAAAGTTCCTGAGTTCGAGTCCCAGTTGCGAACATTATTATAATAAATAAATAATAAATTTTTAAAGAAAGACAAACATTCCTAGGTTACGAATAACCCAACAATGTTTGAAAATCTCCTACTACCACCAAAGTAAGCCGAAAATATTGCTTGTGTTGTGATGGAGGACTTAGCCAGCCGAGGAATCGAACATGCGACGCCCGGGTGGGACCCAAGCGCTATGCCCACTCAACCACTGACCGGTCTTTTTATCTTTTTCTATTTTTCTGTGTCTTGTTATCTTTCATATTTTAGTTTATTAGTTATTTTCTTCTTCAGTGATATATTCCATAATTGGGAATGTATGTACACGGTTGACATTTGTCACATAAGTACGGGTCGCTTGTTCGACTCGTTATTGTGTTCAATAGCTCGGCTGTGGACGATTTGCTACCCTCTGTGTTTCCTGGTTCTTACAACATGGGTCTCTTCAAGAACAATGTTCATTCATTCCTCTCCTCACAAAGACCCTCCACACAACATCTCTGATGACATAGGCCCTGAAGGAAATTATTTTCCTAAGGCCTCCTGTGTGGAGTTAATAAAAAAAAAACCTTCAAAAGTTATAAAAAGAGAGTTGTTCTTCTAAAAACATGGAATAAAACTGTGTTCGAATCTCAATCGCACCAGAGCTTTTTCTGTACTTTTCTAAACTATATTATTTTATTAATTCAATACGATATACCTACAACGGAACGATAACATGTTAGGGATCGAAAGTAATTTTATTTTATTCGGTTTGCAAGTGAAGCAATTCATTTCGATGATGGGATTCACGTTATTTTTATAACGGTTCAAAGTTCTGATAGAACCCTTCAGATGAAAGTATACAGATCACGTCCCAATAAACAGAATTAATGATACTGCGGGAGGCTGCAATTCTCGAGAGTGGATCTGATCTGCATGAAAACACCAACAATATCAAAATGATGCAAACGGTATGCAAGCCTACCAAGGGGATAGTTTCAAATTCAGTGGTCTAATAGGCTCTTAATTCAAGCGTATTTTAGCAGGTATATAAAAAAATACTTGCAGGATTTGTGTAGCTAAAATTACTTTTAAAAAAATGTATTAAGTCAATTTTAGAGACTACCAGAAATTTACGCCGTTAGTGAACATGAAAAATTATGACATCTATAAAAAATTAAAGCAAAAGTCGTACACCTTTTTAAAACATGAAATTATTTATTTACTTTGCGTTTTAGATACATGTGGTAAATAAAATTATTCAGTTTTAACGTTAAGCTTTTTTAATGAATGGTGACCCGATAGTCGATCCGCCGACATATGACCCCCCGAAATGATATTAACTATAAAATTATAATTTTTTGTGCATTATTTACTAATACCATAACGTAAAATCGACATCAAAACTACCCTTAATAATTAGTTGGTATTAATATCAAATGAATTTGTATGTTTTAATGAAAATATCGTCGGCCTACTGGCAAAGTCCACTAAGTCACTAAAACACAATCCTGAGATAATCGCATTTCAATATTTAGCAATTGTGGAAGGACTGTAAGTGGATGAATATCTCCAAAATGATTTTTTTTAATACTTTATAATTTAGAATGAACCCTTAAGAACCTTATCAATTCACAATATTAGTTGTTGGCTATAACAGCAACCTCTAATCAAATATTTACGAAAAAATCAGCCGGACTTACTGGTTTTTACCGTTCAATAACGACTACAGTCAAATTGTTGACTGTAATGCTGCAAAATAGCTTTCAGATAATTTTAATTATAATATTTAATTATTATTTCTTATAATAATTTCTAAATAAGACAAAAGTTTATTTTAGGTATTTTTTTTATTAAAATAATAATAACTACATATTATTGTTGGTAACTACTGAAATTCAGATATTCAAAGCTACAAAATAAATATTTATGATTCAAATAATCACATAAATGAGATTTTGACAGATATCTGTAAAAATAAGCTACACATTTATTTTTGTTCGTTTATCGGTAATTTTGTTAGAAAGAACGTAAGGTGAGCCATTTTTTAAACTTTTTATGTTTGCCTTCAATATTTGTATATGAAAAAATATGTTTATACATTTATATAAAATTTGATCATTTTTCAAAAACAGTTTTTAGTTTTCGGATGCGTTCACAAATTTTCCATTTACTTGGATTTTATTGCAAGGCGGAAATATTTTGACCTACCGACAAAATAGGGCCGAGGCCTGTGGAAGTTGATAATATTATTATCTGAATAGGGTAAGCAGAGCTGACAACGCCTATTAAATATTATGCTGGTAATTAACAAAAACACTGAGATTTTCTCAATCATTACAATAGCACAGCAGTTTCGATTCGATGGGATAAATAAATAATCGAACAATTTTGAAATCAGTTTGAATAAAAATATTAAGAGAAATAACTAACTTTTTTGTTTGAATATGTATTATTCGTAAAAGTAAACTTATTAATATGAATAATATGATCTGCGGGGATGTTACATTCTTCTTGTAATTTAATCACCGAAACTCTCGTCGACAATCGCGCCATCTGGTGCCTCCCCGACAAACCACCCATGTGACTAATACACAAAATATGAAAAATGTCTGAGGAAACATATGAAAACGTATCCATATTTATGTAAGATATTAAAGTTTCTGGACTGAATTTTCTCACCGCGTCACGTATCCCCCCCCCCCCCATCCCGTTTACGCCATCCCCATCCATCCCTCGAGTGGGAGACAGAATTTAAATATTAAAACAAGATATCCTTACTCCAGTTATTTTTCCTTTTATCCTCCTTAAACTACGACATACCTACGTGAGAAGTTCCCGAGCTGCTTTGTGTCCCGTCACTGTTTTCCTAGGAGATATTAAAAACCGTGAATAAAAAATTAAAATAAATAATGGCGTGTTGTGGTATTCTTTATGATTCACTCCCTGAATCTACTAGCGTCGATAAATAATACACTAGGAGAGCTCTCCGCAAAATTCAGCTCTTTTCCTAGATGTAAAGTTCTTGAACGGACCAAAGCAGCTAATATCGGATCCGTATCATTTATGTACTTAATAAAAAATACTTTCGAAACCGAATTTCTTCATAAAGAGATAACGACGACATGGAAGTCAATATTCGCAGCTGCTCGAAAAGTAATCGAAAAATTAGTCGAACAGATTGTGCTTTATTAGAACCAGCCGCAGCGCCTATTATGCTCCTAGTCATATTTAAACACTATTGGCATAAAATTACCTATCCAATAAAGCCCTACCATGATTTTTTTCAAACTGAAAGACGCACCTAATATATGTGTTTCATATATGTTATGTGAGCAGAAATGAGCACGGTGGTATTTTAAAAATTAAATCATATTTTTTATCAAAACAAATAGGTTGGAAAAACACTCCGAAATTGGTGTTGCTCAAATATGTGTTCAAATAATATATGGTGTAGGGGTGATTGAGTCTACCATTCGAGTGGCAGACAGAATAAAACTTATATTATGTGTGTTTCGAATTAAATCACTATCTTCAGAAGGAACTTATACTTTCATATACCTGACGATCTCCTCACTTCGAGAAACTTTGTGATTCTTGAATCATTCACCTACGCATGCAAGCTAATATTTGTATATATGTATATGTGTGTATGTACATGTATGCATGTGCATGTGTAGAATGTGCACACATATGAATATAAATACAAGTAAACCTGTATGTTTGTATTTAATAATATTTGATTTCGATCCTCTTTGTTTTATGTACCTACTTTTAATTTAATTTATTATTATCTAAGCATTATAACTTATAGTCAAACTAAAAACGTTGACATGAATGGTGTGCTCACCTATAATTAGAATCATCGCTATAACCATACTTAAAATGAAAATTAATGCAATATAATAATAATAATAATATAATAATAATAATAATATGGAGACGAGGGTATATTTAGAAATTTCAAAATTGAATGTATGAAAGGGGGTGAGGTTTATAAATATTTAGGATATCCGCAATCAAATAGATTAGATCATACTAGTATTAAAAATGATATTAGGATTAAATTTAAAACTAGGATCAGAAAAATTTTGAAATGCAATCTATCTGCTAAAAATTTAGTAAAGGCGATAAATACTTGGGCAATACCTCTATTAACTTACTCATTTGGCATAATTAAATGGTCTAATACAGATTTAGATAGCTTAGAACGATTAATTAGAACTACATTAACAAAATTTCATTGTCATCATCCAAATTCAGCTATAGAACGTATTAATTTACCCAGAAATTTAGGAGGTAGAGGTATAGTCAAAATAACATCTTTAAAACATAATCAGGTAGAAATGCTAAGAAAATTTTTCCATAGGAAAGCTGATAGTTCAGAAATGCACAAAATAATATGCAAGGCAGATAGAAATATTTCACCATTAAATTTATACGACGAGAATGCCAGCATTCTTATAAATACCAACCAGGAATTATTAGATTCCTGGTCAAATAAAATTCTTCACGCAAAACACTTCAATTATCTCAACCAAACATATGTTGACAAATTTTCGTCAAACAAATGGTTGAGTATTGGAGAGTTGAGCGCAGAAATAGAAGGCTTTATGCTTGCCATACAAGATAGAGTCATTAATACTAAAAATTCTAGGAAGCATATCATCAAAGATGCAAATCAAATTGATGATTTATGTAGAAAATGTTTGGCTTTTCCGGAAACTATAGAACATATTATATCGGGATGTTCTGTATTAGCGCCGTCCGAGTATACATTTAGGCACAATCAAGTTTTAAAAATAATTCACCAAAGTTTGGTAATTAAACATAACTTGATTGACTGCCGTAATGTACCATATTATGAATATGAACCAAATTCATTTTTAGAAAATGAATTTTATAAAATTTATTATGATAAAACTATTCTGACAGACAGAACAATTAGTCATAATAGACCCGATATAGTTTTACATGACAAAATTAAGAAAATAACTTATATCATTGATGTCGCTATTCCAAATTCTTGTAATATTCAGAAAACTGTTTCTGAAAAAATAAGAAAATATACAGATTTAGGAAATGAAATTAAAAGAATTTGGCATTCTCAGACTATAAAAATATTACCATTTGTTATTTCGGCTACTGGCATTATACCTAGCTCTCTCATTCAAAATTTAGGCGTATTAGATTTGTCAAAAAATTTGTACATAAAAATGCAAAAGTCGGTCATTTTAAATACATGTAGGATTACGAAAGATTTTTTAAATATTTATATTGAGGGATCAGTAGGATTTATCGGACCAGTTAGGATTTCATCAGAGCCGAACCCTCTGATATGAAAATATCTGGAGTCGGTGAAATATTTTCCCATTATGTTTCTGGTGGATTGACGTATTGTTCTTGTATTGTTTTATTCTTATATAGTGCACTTACATTGCGTTAATTTACTAGATATTCATTTGTGGAAAAGTGTGTGGAAGGGTTTAGTCTTTCATTTGGGAAAGATTCAACCCGGACATAAAATCTGGAGCACCGTAATCGAACTTTGAAAAAAACAAATAAAAAAATAATTAAAATGAAATAAAATTGGATAATACGATTTCGTCTGTTGTTTTGTATAGGTAGTATAATCGGCTGGTAATAGAAGTTAGCGTTCTAATTCCCGATACGACAAAAACATTTTATTTTTGTAATTATCTAGTTAGTATATTTTGACAATTTTTCACAATTTTTTTTTAATTCTCTTCATTTTGGGTACCATTTCTGCTTGCTTAAGAGAATGTATTGCATAACTCCTTACCAAGACCGTAAGATATATGATTTAACTAGCTTTTTGCCCCCGGCTTCGCTCGCATATTCGCGCCCCCCCCCCCCCCACTCTCCCCGCTTTACCCCCCCCCCCTGCCCTTCCCCGAATTAATCTCAAATATTAGTATAGCTGTTGGCTTAAGTCAAAATGTAGATTAGTACCTATTTTATGTTTGTACACTAAATATTCATATTAGAATACTCATATTTGATTTTTTGCGATCAAAGAAATCGCCATAGTAACCTAAACAATTAAAAAATGACAGCCCACGTCAAACATTTACTTAGCAACACGCTTTGCCAATAAACGTATAATAAATAATTTTATAACGCCACAGCTTATTCATAACGCCAGAGCTTACCAATATATATAGCCCATATTACTCGCAAATAATGTAGCTTTTGATTAGTAAAAGAATTTTAAGAATTCCATTCGGTATTTATTGCGTGAAAGAGTAACAAACATACATCCATCCATACAAACATTCGCATTTATAATATTAGTAATTGTTATATTAGTAATTATAATATTAGTAATTATAATATTAGTAATTATAATATTAGTCAAAAGTCGGTCATTTTAAATACACGTAGGATTACGAAAGATTTTTTAAATATTTATATTGAGGGATCAGTAGGATTTATCGGACCAGTTAGGATTTCATCAGAGCCGAACCCTCTGATATGAAAATATCTGGAGTTCGTGAAATATTTTCCCATTATGTTTCTGGTGGATTGACGTATTGTTCTTGTATTGTTTTGTATTTATTATACTTATATAGTGCACTTACATTGCGTGAATTTACTAGATATTCATTTGTGTAAAAGTGTGTAGAAGGGTTTAGTCTTTCATTTGGGAAAGATTCAACCCGGACATAAAATCTGGAGCACCGTAAAAAGTAATTATAATTAAGATTATGGTTTCTTTTAGGCAAGATGATTATTTTTCTTGGCTACTTCATGTGAAGAAGTCATAATTATGTTTTTATATACCTAATTAAATATTGTATTTCTGATAAATTATCACGAAGGGTGATCGAATGGTAGTAATTTTTAAGAAAGTGTCCCAGTAATTGCAAAAAACAATGTATTCATCTGTAAATCTGTTTCTTTTGGGTTTTCTCCATTCTTTAGAGAACGCTGTTATCTCACGCCGTTTGCCAAATCTTCAACGGCATGACAAAATAATGTAAAGCCGAGATGTTCTCCTAATATTTACATATAGAATGATATTTTGTTAGCGAGACCCACGAATATTGGCACCAAAAATATTACGAAATAAACGTAACGTCGTTATATAGTATCTCGTTAGCTGTTCTTTTTCTTTAAATGGAAAAACTTTTTGAAAGGCTTTTTTTCTCAGGCCGACGAGAAAACAAATAATGGTTGAATTGAAATATTTATAGGGACAAAAAAGTACTGATTTAAGCAAACTTTTTAGGAATTTTCGAACATCCGAAGGCTTTTAAAAAATAATCAGATCAAAAGACTTACTTCTTTTGCACAATGAATTTAAACGACTGATAAAAATCGGTGTAATATACCTTGCAGTAAATAAACACCTTGACTCTGGACAGGTGATCTCGTGATCCAACCCTAGCATAGTAATTAATATATATAAGGTTGAAGATTTTATAAACATGAGATATGTAGCTTGGCAAAACGTTAAATGCCTTGGCTTTGATCTGAGTGGTTGCAGGTTTAAAAATCCGGCGTGTTCCTAAATGAAATGTTGCTTGAAATATTTATTGACATATTTGTACTATTTAGATACCGGACATACGTAATCAGGTTCTTTTTCATTTTCTTCATCACCATTTCTTTTCCTCCCAACGTTTCACTACCTAACCAAAATTGGGGATGCCGTCATCCCACTGTCTCCGCTCAGTTGGGGCTCTTGTGCGGTAAACATAAAAATGCGTATTTACAAACGTATTTTTACTGATATTGAATTCTTCAGCTACAAAATTATAAATGTAAATAAAAATACGCGTACTGTATCCGAAAATATTAGGAGGTTGATTGTCGTGATACCAGCAGCATGGTATGTTACACCCAAAATCGCTATGGCAAGGAGGGTGACAAAAGCCTTGGAACGCTGTCGTAAAAACTAACACAATTCGAGTTGTCGTTTAAAAAAATTCTTCGATTTTCAAAACTTTATGTAAACTTTCTTAAAGAAATATATAATTATAAAGGTGGTGTATAAAATTATACACGTAGTTTCAACATGCTTGAGAAGGTGTCGTCAGTATAGATAGTTATACATAGTTTTAAGGTGTCTCAAAATATGTCAGATTAGAATGTCGACTCTTCTAAGGTATGTTAATTGTATGTAATACACGTACGGTTACGGAAATAGCCAATGATACATACACAACAGTCAGCTGGGTTCTCTGACTTCAGAATTTCTTAGAGCATCCAATAGGACGGACGTCTGGTTCAATTAAATATTTACTGTAAACCTTACAATAGCGTTAATAGAGCATCATTTAATCTCTACGAACCTCGAACTTTATTGCTTTTCCGATTATATTTCAAGTTATCTCAACTACTGGAATGAAAAAACATATTTAAAAAAATTAATTCAAATATTTTCCAATCCTCTCGCCTATCCTTCCTTTCTTTAAAAAAACCCTCTACACAGCACCCCCAAAGATGACATAGGCCCCGGTGGAAATTAATTTCCTCAGGGCCTCCTGTATGGAGCTCATGTAAAAAAATATATATATTTCCCACATTCTCAGTGAATGAAATTCGATAATGAAACCTCAAAGCACTTAAGCAATTTTTGAACTTAGCAGCATCGATTTATCAACATATTATTTGGTCGATGGTGAAAAGTCTTGGCAAAATTTATTTCTCAAATTCATGAAATGATTTTATCTTATAACTTGTAAGGTATCAAGCCTTACATAATATCTTAAGGTTGGTTATGATTTTAAATCAAACCTTTTGGCCTGAGATCGGGTGAAATTAGGCGGATATGCAAAATAAAATGTTTACGGCTTGGCACTTGCAAATGTAGACATATTTTTTATTGTTTACAAATTATAGTGGGAATTCAAACATTTTCGTAACTATTTCGAATAAAAAAACTGTTAATGTAAAAGAGAGTTTTTATGACAGATTTAAAAAAAACACTTACAAAAAAACGTCTCCCCGTTAGTTTTATCTACTGGATATTATTATTGTGTACTTATAATTTTTTTCTATTGCTGTCTTTGTTACTGAATTGCAAAATTGTATTTTAGCTTTAAATAAAACCTGAACGAATAGTACTTATATTTTCATTGCTCTCTGTTTCTAAAAATAATCAAATAAATAAATAAATACAGAGAAATTTCTAACTACGTTGGTCAAAATAATAATATACGGATTTCTTTCCTGTGTAAATACTTTCGGCAGACAACGAGTAAATAAAAACAGTATTTTACTTTTCCTATCTGTAATATTTTACCTTCTATTCATATTTCACTTTTTAAAAATCAGCTTTTCTCTTGTTCAAATAATAATGTATTCTTTCTTGCCTTTTTTTCTTCCACTCAAAAAAGCTGCCTACTATTTGTCATGAATAAATAAAAACGTGTTTTGTTGTGAAACCGAATGAATTTTCGTTTCCCAAAACTTTCAGATAACATTTTTATCTTACCCACAAACACTGCAGTAATAATTAATCATACCGTGACTCGAGAGGCTGGAAAAACCATAACTGTATAGTGACAATTTGTCATTTATCATGGGCCGTGACTTTTGCTCCTAGAACTTGTCACAACCACAAGATGCAAACTCCATAAGATTGGCCATTGCTGTTGCCAAAAGATTGCCAAAATATTTGATCAAAAATTAGAAAAAACTGGAACAATACTTTGATTTCAAAGTATTTTAAGAAATTAGTTTTTGGATCATTCACGGCAAATAACGACGATTACAAAATAAAAATTACTGTGGCTTCAATGTTATTTACATTGAGCTGTATATAGTAGTTTAAATTTGTTGATAAAATCTAGAATGGCTTCACTATAATGACTACTTACATTTGAAGACAACGGTACAAGATTTTTTTTTTAATTTCTCATTCCTATTTATAAAATTGCACCTCTACACCAAGTCAAGATTATCCTTGAAATTAATCGAATTCATAAAAATTATTTTAAAAAACTTAATAAATATATGACTTTGAGTTTTTGAAGTAAAACTTCTTTAGCCTCGTTGTGATTTGAAATTAGGATGAAACGGAGGTGCGTTACTAAAATTTATTATTTGACGGGTCCTCGGTTTTAATATAATGCGGTAAATTTACGGTTCCGCGCGAGCCTCCGATAGCGCAGCGGCGTAAAGCACCTGACTAATCTCAGCTGCCAGAGAGACATCCAGCGATCGGAGGTTCGAATCCAACCAAATCCAAAAAAAAAACCTTTTATTTTTGTAAAATCAATATCCAATCTTTGAACCACTTTAAAATAAACAAACAAAAGAAAAGAAAGCGACATCTAGCGACTTTCTAGTTTCACTTCTACTACGTGTGAATTGCACACTCTGGTTTTTAAATTTATTATTTGCACAAATTATTTACGTATTCCACCAAAAATGTATTATTATTTCGATTCTAACTTCTAGATAGAAAGCTCTGCGAATTTCGTAAAAGCAAAACAAACCGTTTGATACCTATGTACATTAATTTCTTTCAGAAAACAGATTTCTACTGAAGAGTAAAGAATTGGTTGTTTATATTTTATGAGATTAGTTTATTGTTATATGTACCATAAAGAAGACAATTTTGTAGTGTTTTTTTTAAGCAAGTCTAAGGTTTTATTACAAAATTCATAAAATTTTGCACATCACCTTCAAAAAAGGAAGAAGGTCACTGTCGGAGGTTTCGAAACATCATCCTTACCTCCCTTTCTCAACCCTTAAAGCAGAATTGGGAAACAAAATTTTGCACACTTTACTTTCAATATGAGAGAAAGTTACTATCTACTTTGATTTTGAAAAACTCAATGTTAAGCCCGGGTAACGCCGGGACTTCAACTAGTCATAAATAATATTAGAAATAGGATATCACACTTCGGTCGCTTGTAATATATTAGACAATTTGGGAGGCGGGAATGGGTACCGCCGCCCCGGGAACCTTTATTGGATAACCAACACCCCAAGTAGTTCGCTACGTTTGGTGATTTAGCAGAGGTGCCCGGGTTCATGGGTGAGGTTTGTCTAGGTCTTGGAGGTGGATGACCAGGACACACTGAACCCAAATTCCTATCCACCCTTTAAACCCTTTTCCTTCCCAGAACTCTACTCTCCTTCCTCTCCCTAAAAACCCTCCACACAGCATCCCCAAAGATGACATAGGCCTGAGGGAAATTATTTTCCTCAGGGCCTCCTGTGTGGAGCTCATGTAAAAAAAAAATATTTTTTATATATCTTTTTTTCACTTTACACTTGTAACTTTTTGTACACACCTTCATAAATTATTTAATTCCTTTTGAATTGTCTTTTTAATAAATGTTGTACTTTATACTTTTTTAAACTTTATACTTTATGTTAATGCCGTATGTTGTGTCGTATGTATTAAAATAAATAAATACATAGACTTTGGTCCAGTTTTTATCAAAAATTCAGTTTCAGTTTGGGGAGAACCTAGTGTTACCCAAAGTAATGGAGAAGATCAAGATGATTAATCCCAGAAAGCATCTGAAGAAGCGATACATGGGGAAGTTCTGTGATGTGGGTCACTCTATCACGTTAGTCGAGTTTATCCGCCTGAGATGGATACCAAACACTGGACACTATATACTAGACACTGGAAACCGTGAAGACAGAAACTACACCAACATACTTGAAACTAATATTAACAGAGTTTCAACAGAATTCTGTCGTTCAGTGGAACCGTTGTGCAACATTTTACATACACAGCTTAAATTTCGATTTGACATCAAAATAATCAACCAAACTCAAATATTATTTTTTTAATCAAAATGTATAACAAATATCTAAGTAGTACGAGATTGTGCTACTTTTCTTGTTTGTGTTTTAATTAAAAAGTATATGCCATTAAAGAAATAAATTTCTCTTTGGAAATTATTTGTGAGTTAATGCTATTTATTTAAAAAGTAATTTTACTCTATTTGCTCTTAAAATAATGATGAAATACAAAATAAAAATCATTAAAAAGCATTTTGATTGGAATAAATTTAATTTTTATAAGAAAAACTTTATTTTTATAAATTTTTTGAAGGTTATTTACATCAGTGAAATATATCATATTAGAATAAGTTGACAATAATAATCTAAACTAAAATATGAAAGAGAACAAGACACAGAAAAACAGAAAAAGATAACGGTCGCAACTGGGACTTGAACCCAGACCTCTCCGTCTAACCGGGACGAGCGCTTTCGAAATTGGTCAACGCGCTCGTCCCGGTTAGACGGAGAGGTCTGGGTTCGAGTCCCAGTTGCGACCATTGTCTTTTTCTGTGTCTTGTTCGCTTTCATATTTTCGTTTAGATTATTATTGTTAAATTATTCTAACATGGAATAAATTTAAATTACAAATAGCCGATTTTCGTTGGAACACAACTTTGTCGTAAATAAAATAAAATTTCTTCCAAAGATAAAGCTTCTTTATTTATGTTTTATTTTTCCATTATATTTACATAGTAGAGAGAGCAAGATTATTTTTTTTAATAATTATAATTAACTCACCAAAAACATTTCAAAGTAGCTACCAAAAAATTTTTTAATGTAAAACATAAATAAATAAAGTAGCACATATCTATCCTAGATATTTGCAATTTCTTTTCATTAAAAAAATATGATTCAATTTGGTCGGGTATTATGGCTTCAAATCCAAATTTAAGTTTTGTATCTTCATAACATCCTATCTGTTCCTAACGATATTCGTAATATGCAGAAAAATTGTGGTTTTAAATATTACTTATTTTTATTCATTATTCCTACGTTACTTCGTTTCAATCATTCCTACAATTTCATAAACATAAATAGCGCTTAACCCTCCGCCCGTCACGTATTTTTTATATGTAATGCGAGGAGTCGCGCGGGGTCGCTGAGGATCCCAAAAATAAATATTATTACAGTTGACTTGATTTGGAAAACTTTATTATTCGTCATCGAATATATTTTTTAAATAAAGTGTTTCAAAACTCAACTTCAATGATAATGGAAGTCTTATATATTATTTCCTTATTATAGTAAATAAGCAATGCCATAAATTTATTTTATTGCATAGTTGAACGGCTTGATACATAAGAGAATTCTAAGTGCTTGGTTTTTCCTTGGAAATGTAATTTTCTTTGCATTTTCTTCTCGTATAAAAATATGTTTTATAAATTACTAGCCCAAACTCGTAAAGAACCACGGAAAATTATAATTGTTCTCTTTGTGAAGCTGAAAATATTTATAAAAAATATATTTCCTCAGCCTTTCAAAAGACGATCAGAAATTATTAACTTTTCCCATCGCAACTATCAAAAATTTAAACAAAAGAAAAACATATCTGTTTCAAATGTAAAATTATTAATTCATTAATTAATATTTTAATAATTTTGGTACCTATCCACAATCGTTCCTACAATCAATTCCAATTTTGGAAAACAAAGCAAATTCCAATTATAGAATTCTTTAAACCAAGTTACACGTGAACACAGACTTAACTTAACATTGAAAATTTTTCGAAGATCAATACTGAAAATAAATATTTTAATTAAGATATTTTTTTTCTTATGTATGTGAATAGCGCACACGAGTCAGTAATTTATTATTTACCCGTACAAACTTATTGCACTATGGGTTAGAATGTTACCATATTTCAATGCAATAGAGATTAGTAAAAATTATGAGATTTGATGACAAAAGGAGAGCTTCGAAAGAGAAAATATTATGCAAAAATTCATTCAAACGTGTCCTCTTGATAATTTGCATGGATGGCATTTAAACGAATTTCGGTTAGATCAAACTAAATTATACAAAATACTGAATGATAAAAGATAATGATTTTTTTTTAATTGAAATGAATTTGAAATGCTGTTAACTGTAAAGGACCAAATGTTTATTGTTATTATAGTATAAGAGCGAAAAGATATTTTTTTTTTCAAAAAATCATATCTCGGTTTTTGTAGACCTATAATTATGAATTTTCATTATAAAATGACATTGAATAAATCTGTCAGAATATTTGACGATTTTTCGTTGATTTCTTTGATAACAGAATTTTATTTATCTTGAATTTTCATAAAAAATGCACGTCGTAAAGTACACACTTTTTTTCTACAAATATTTCGACGATGCTACGGTCGAAAAAGCAAGCGATTGATATTGTGTTTATACTTTACCAATGAATCTCACTATCTGGAGCCAGGAGGATTATGGCACCCATTACGTAAACTTTTCGTTGCAGAGACTAGAAAATATAAATTGAGTCGAGCCTCTTTCATAGATACAAAGAAAATTTACACATAAAATACGAATTGTAAACATTTAGTTCCAAAGTATGAACAAAAATTTTAAGAAAACAAAAAACGACTTCAAAAAATGCACTAAAAAGTAAAAAGATAATTTCGTACTATTGTTATTTTTGGAGTCGGTGTCAGCCAAGGTAACTACATACATAGGTAGTTATAGGTGAGATGTGGAGATCTTGGCTGATACATACATAGGTAGTTATAGGCGAGATGTGGAGATCTTGGCTGACACTGACTCCAAATATAACAATCGTACGAAATTATTTTTTTACTTTTTGGTGCATTTTTCGAAGTCGTTTTTTGTTTTGTTAAATTTTTTGTTTATTTTTTGATTTTTAGTGACAAACGTGCGTAAATAAGTTTTACTTCAAAATCATCGAAATCTGTTGGCGTAATATTGAGCTATTCGTCCATTTGTCGCGCACATTCTTATTGCAAATTTAATACATATATGGTTTTCTCGTAGATCTCATCGTCAAAACTAAACCAAATTAAAATGGGACTTCACGGAAAGCACCAGCTTTCTAATAAAAAAATAATCATCAATATCGGTTCACCCAATCGAAAGTTCTGAGGTAACAAACATTAAAAAAAAAAAAAAAAAAAAAGTCGAATTGATAACCTCCTCCTTTTCGAAGTCGTTTAAAAAGATGTGCTATCGACATATTCACTCTTCCCATTTTCCTTTTAAACTATTATACTTCCTGTAGCCATGTATTTAATTAAACATCCTTCGTAGATGAAACGCAAAATGTGGCTAGTTTTACCCTGCGGTGGAATGGATTTAATCTTGCGGGAAGAGGGTGGAAAGTTTACACAAACTGCTCCCGACTTTTAAGGAGCACATAAATAATACATCGCCATTATCTTAGGCGATATTCATTTCAGTAGGCTTTTAACCTTTGACCTTCCCTAGTTGGTTTCTAATAAAAACAGATGGAGGGTTGTACTGTTCGGTTCATGATATGCAAATAAATCAATTCATTACCGGTTCAGAACTCGGCTAAAAACCAAAGTAAAGTTGGACGGTAAATTTTACAGTAAAGGCGTAGCGCTTCCTTGTAAGCTCTCCGTCTTTCTCATAAGCGATGCATGTAGAAGAAAGAGAGTTTACAATGGAAATCTCAGCAGCAGGACCAGGATGAATGAATAATGTAGAGACCGCAAGGTTCTACTTTCCCGTACCGAAAATGGCTTCAATACTAAATTTGTGACGTCATTCTACATAAGGAGCGATAGGCTTGTTCGACATGTGTGGGTAGGATCCTGTTTGAGGTCCTAACTCACATTTTAACAAGACTTTTATCTTTTGTGTTTGGTTGGGTTGTTTTAAACTCAATCCCGTTTGATGACCGTCGAACCGACAGATCCGCATTATTTTGATATACGGTCCCCCTTAAACACCGATTTTCAACCGTTTCAGCTTTTGATCAATTTATGATGGCTGATAGCATAATAAGACGGTTATGCTGGAAATTTGATTAAAAGTTCTAAAACCGAAAGAGTTTTACATTTCAACACTAAATTGATTTTTTTACACGTCATTTTATGATTTTATCTTCAAATAATACGCGGGCAGGGAATAGCGAGCATAACAACATCAGAACACCCTCAAAGAGTCTAAGGGAGTATTTGTAAAATAATATAAAAGTGTTATTAGAGTTTTCTGAGGTGTAACGCTCTCGACTAGCAATCCGAAAGTCACGGGTTCAAATTCCGCTGTGCGCAAATAAATGATTAAGTTATATGTTATTTCACAACTAATCAATTATAAATAATACATAGTTCATTTGCGGCACGTTCTAGAGTGGAAGATGCCCTCAGTATCGCCCTAGTTTAAGACCACTATTCAGAATAAATATATATATTTAGCCGTGTTTGGTGATCATATCTGAATAGTCAGGTACTTCTTCATCTTCCTCTTCCCCATCTTTTTACCCTCCCCACTATCTTCAGCCTCACAACACACCCCAGTTGGAGAATGCGTAGTCTCACTGGCTTCAGATGCGAGCAGTTGTTACTCTTGTTCGGTATTCACATAAAAAAATAAAATTTTAAAAAGTGCTTCTGATTTTGTTCTCCGTGCAGTTTTCAAAGGATTTAGATTAATCTAGCAAATTTCGGACGTGATAAAAAAAATTGTATAGTGAATTATCGGTCCATGATAGCACTTACGAGATTCATCCTATCAACCCGAAACTCGTATAAGGAAATCCCTCTCTACGTTAATATCCACACGGTTTACGGCTTAGATGTTTCGCTTTGCCGTAAGATGCACCTATAAAACAGCTTCTAGCAGCGTAACTCCATCTGCTTTGATGTCGCAAAATTTTAAAATTAAAATTTAAATGAAGTGAAAGATGTGTTTATATTTAGTGGACTTAGGTGTACATAATTTACTTCTAATTTGCATTTTGATAAAAAAAAATCTAATTTTGGTTGTAGGTCTTTTTTTACATAAGCTCCAAAGAGGAGGCCCTGAGGAAATTAATTTCCCCAAGGGCCTATATCATCTAAGGGGATGCTGTGTAGAAGTTTTTTTAAGGAAAGGAAGGATAGGAAGTTCTAGGAAGGAAATAGGTTGAGGGGTGGGTAGGAATCTGAGGGTAAGTATGTCCAGGAGCGACGGACGTCGAATCCATCCCTGCAACCGCGGCGCAAGGCGATAGGTTGAGAGATTCCGGCTAGAGAGGATAAAAGACCTCCCTAAACCAGTCTCTCTCGAACCTGCCGCCACATGTCAGGTGGGCAGACGTACCGGCCGCCAAGAGCTGGACAAAATCACCCCATAACCCCGGGCACCCCTGCTAAGTCACCGAAAGTAGCGATCCACTTCAAGTGATATATGGCAGAGGTGTTGGTTATCCAATAAATTGTTTTTGAGGCGGCGGTACCCATACCCGCCCACCAAATTGAATTTTGTTTATCTGTGATTGTAACTCTGGTTTAGTGATCTCGAATTTGTTTTTAATTAAGCGTTATTTTCAAAATTGCAATTCAGAGAAGCGAAAAAGTACCTTCTTTTAAAATACAATAGTTTTATCGTAAAATTATTATTTTAAAAATTATAACAGATGCAGGTAAAAATTTTGTAATAACTATAACATCGATCTGACCAATAAAAATATATTTATGAAAAGTTTTGTTATTGATAAGTTGCTGCTGTAATATTTTAATCGTTAATGTTTTTCTTAGTCATTCTGCAGCAATTCTTGTATTTATTTTGTAAATTGTTTTTACGTAAACTTTCAGCTTCACAAATCGTAATCGTAATCTACTATTATAATGACCCGTGATTTTTCACGGGTCTGAGCTGGTATTCATAAAACTTAAGAGCGTATAACCAGCCAGCGGCCGAAAATTAATATTTCGTCAAAAGAGGTTCTTGCGATCGTACAGGGCGGTTCCAATGAGAAAGATTAATTACTCTCCGTACCAGCTTTTTAAAATTATAACTCAATATCGATTTTATTTCATTCCAAATTTGCTTTAATTTATACCTACATCCAAAAATGCTGAAAGGCGTGTTGATAAAACTATTAAAATTATGCACTTTTTGTAATTATTTTTTGATCATAAGTATTTACCTTTTTTTTAATAATGTCTCAGCAAAATAAGAATGTAAATTTTTTTAAATGTATCTATTAGTCTGTAAGTGCGCAAATAAATACACAAACGGACCAATTTTCGTCAAGAAACACATGAACTTACATATTTTTTTTATGATTTTATTTAAAATTCTGATACATACGTTTATCAGATAATGTATTGATTTATTTTACTGCATGATTATATGATTTGAAATGGGTGTTGTAAAATAAATGTACTTATTTGAAAATTTAACAAATCCGCCAACGACCTATACTAAAACTTAATTATACTAAAAATTATCATTTTTTCGAAAATTTAAAACATACGTTTACTAGATAAAAGAACAATCTTTCGAAACCAATTTATAATTTTTTGTGGAAAAGAGTCAATAGTCTAAACACTGATTAAAAATGACTCTGGTTCTTCTCTGTTAAACCACTTTGGTATAAAACATTTAACTTTATCCGCATCACTGGGTAGGAATCGTTCGATTGTTATTTTCAAATTTTTAGGATTAGTTGTTCTGCATTTCGGCCTTTCGGCCTTTCGCGAGTTCTAACTGCTTTATTTATAACTAGCAGACCTGGCCACACGTTGTTGTGGCTATCGAAACACACGCCACGCCATTACCCAACCTTATAACCAACGCGCTCTGTTAAATCAAATCCATACCGCCGCCTCTCCCACTGCCTGCTGCCCGCTTGCGAGCCCGCTCCCTTTATTTACATATTTTAACCAACTTATACAAAACCTTGACAAATTGTATACATATAAACCTTCCTTTTGAATCACTCTATCTATTGTTGAAAACCGCATGAAAATCAGTTGCGTAGTTTAAAATATCTAAGCGCACAGGCAACGGGAGCGACTTCATTTTATACTATGTAAAGAATTTGCAAAATGTTTTCCGTTCATCGGGTAAAAATCACACAAAAAGGACATTTTGCAACGTTAGGGGAATCACGCGCCTTATGCATTCACGAAACCATTTATTTATTATTCGGTATTAGTCTATATTCATGACGATTTGTTACGTCCCAGTGGATTTAAATTCCTATTAAGAGATTTGTTTGTTTTACACAACATGTCAATTTGAAGCAGGCTCCAATCCAACATCGATGTTAACATGAAATAGACACGTATAAACCAGTATTTCTCCAAGTATTATTTGCTATTTTGTGATTTCTGATCAAATTATAAATAATTTTGACAAACGAAGAAAAAAACAAGAAAAACGCCGATTATTATCGGTCCATTTCAGATATAAGCCAAATCATCACAGTTGTGTTTGAAATAAGCTTGAACAGGGCTGAGAATTGGAAAATTAAGGGAAACCGATTAAATGTAAAAAATACGACGATTTTCAATTACACCCAACTTTATTTTAGTTCCTCATAGATCAATACCTTCAAAAATTGGTTCGTTTGTGTTGATAATATTTAAATTTCTTTAAGATAATACATTCTAAATGCATTATATAAATCGATCAAGAAAAATCGTTTTTCATAGAGCAATCTTTCAACCCCGAATTCCCTTTGTTCGTCAATAAATCTCCATAAATCTGAGAAATGTGGTTCAAACCCAACGCAATGTTGGCTGGCATGTATTGCAAGCGTTCTATATTCAAATGGACAGGAATTCATTATTCTTTGGTTGGCCGCGCTATTCAAGAAACATCCGGCCAATTTTACCGAGCTCACAACACTGTGAGGAAGGGTGTTGGATGAGTACTCGAATACCAAACATAAGATCGTAAAGAAATATAACAATAACTTCATATCACTTCTCTTTGTACAGATTTAGATAATCAAATATACTTATTTTGATTTTTGATGCATGGGTAAGTGAAATATTCCTGCGTAATGCGTGGCATTTTTCAAGTTCAATGATCTTTTCGAATTCAAAATTAGAACAACTTATATAAGATAACTAAGAACTAATTATTTTGTGACTTAATAATTATTTAAATGAAACAATGTTACTTTTTTTGAATCACTTGTATATTTTGTTTAAAGCCGACCGGTTTTGGTTTTTCGGCCGACTATTTTGTAATTGTCAAGTCAGTATACGTTTGCTCTGAGGAAGGAACGGTCGTTTGGAAACCGATCGGCTTTAAACAAATTTACAAGTGGTTCAAACAAAGTAACATTGTTTCATTTATCTATAATGGATAACCACAAATTTATAGCTACATTCAAAAGTATAATAATTCTTTATTTGTAATGCGTATTTGTTTTGTTTAAATGCTTGACAGATGCTTAGATGAATTAATAGAACGAAGATACGTTTCTGAGACAACGCGCGTGGTTTCGCTTAACTATTATTTTTATAATGTCATTGGATAGATATGTACATCATGATATTTTAAATTACTATCATTCGATTAATACATTTCTTCTTTATACAGCAAAGAAAGATCCGGGGACTAAGACATATTTTTAAATATTTTAAGTTTCCCAAATCCTACAATTATAAATGCCCCGTTATGTTTCACATTTTTTTTACCAAAATAAGTAAGTTTATTTAATGAGAAAATATTTGGTAATAATGTTATAAATGTTCATTTTGGGATATCCAACAAGTGCCTGATCTGTCCGGAACCAGTGAGACTGTAGCATCCACTTTTTGAGAAATGTTGTATGTTGTGAGGTTGTAAGAAGTGAAAAGTGAAAGGTGACCGATATGATAAATGTCCGTAAGTACCAGGCTATTTAGATGTGATCACTAAAAACAGCCTTATATTTCTGGTAATGTTATTTGTTAACGGGATTTAAACTTTTGACCTCTCAGCATAGTTTCAAGGTTCCTACCATTCTGCCACATTTGTCAAAAAGAATTTCCAATGTCAATTAGATCATCTTTTGTAGGCCTTCTATTTCCTTGACTAATTTACATCGCATAGATTCCGCTACCATGCGTCTATCGTAATTAGGGAATATACATTCATGAAAACTGTCGAGGTTTTTTTCATCATGATATATTAAATTTAGTATTTTTATTTCGTTTAAAAAAACTTTTTTTCATCATGATATATTAAATTTTGTATAAACACACCTTTGTAATATCTACCTCCTTGTTTAGACAATATTTCGGAAAGGGTTACAGTGTCCATCATCGAGGCAGATGAATGCTGTAACGCTGTACGAAACGTTGTCTAAAGAAGAAGGTAGCGCAACACGGCATAATATCTACATACATACATCAAAAATAACTAGCGCCAATACTTTTGACCGTAAAAATCTAAAATCATGTCACACCTTTATAATGATTATTTCGCCCCACTCGGTCAGCTGTTCTATTTAAGATTTGAAAAGCGAAGCTCGCCATTTTGTTTTCCGAACACGTGCATTACCCGGAAAAGTAAAGTTATGATTATCCCTGACAATTTTTATGAAGAAACTTACTTATATTATAATGAAATATAAGTATTTGGCAAATGATTTATCGTAGAATGCGTAAGTACCTACGTCGGAGATATCTGATCAAAAAAGCGTCGTTATTGCGATCAAAACTTGCCAACTAAATTAAAACGCGACTAAGTGAGTTCATCACATTTATTAAACCTGTTTGTATATTCTACCTCCATTGAGACTTTCTTCCATATTAAAGGAAAACAAATATTTCACTTAATTCAGAAATACATTAAAAATGTTATAATAAAACTATCGCACGCATTGTTTTGTAATCAAATTAGGCCCTTCGCTCATGGACAAACAAACCAAAACTAAACTGGTTGGCAACTCAATTCACGCCGCAACCTAACTTTACGATTTCAGTAATCATATTGCTTAGCAAAAATATAATTTAATTAATTTGCAATTCATCAATTTATCAACCTTTTTATGTAATAATAATAATTACTCGAAAACTTGACAGATCGTAAAACGCAACCATTACAACCTGTCAACCTGGCAACTGAAACGCGCCGGCTGCGGCGACTAGCACTTGTAGTTACGAGTTACTGGTTGTATAGCCCTTGAAAACCGATCTTTGAAAAGTTGCCTATGTGCGGACCGACAGTGAAATTTGCAAGTAGCTTTCCCTTGGATAGCGATTGAGTTGCCAACTGGTTTTTTTTCAGTTTCCCAATGAGCTAACAAAAAATAATTTAGTATCATTTGCGTAGTATCAAAGTTACGGAGCCTTTATTGATGAAGAACTAACTACAAGGTTGGTATCCTTACCCTTAAAATGTATCAAAAAGATTTTGATATCGCGACTACACATACAAGCTTATATCTTACAATTCAATTATTTTCAGGATAACGTACAATGCAGAAGAATACATAAAAAAAATAACGATCCATACCTTTTCTTCGGGCAAGGTTCTTTCAGGTCATGGCATTTTTTAATGTTCGTCTTAATGAATTTGCCCGTAGCATACGATAAAAAATATTCTTTAGTCCTATTATAAATATTCTTTAGTTAATAGCCCCTAGCTATTTTGATTACAAGCCTCATTTATTTAAAATCGAATTTGTATTGGGTTATTTCTTCCCAAAATTAACAAAGGGAATAAAACAGCAGGGAAAAATACGTGTTTTAATTAATTTAAAACATCATGATTGGCTGAGCTTAGCGAAGTCCTGTTTTGTCCCAATCGTTTGGCATTTCATTTGTGTAATTTTGTTTTGTGTTCTGTTTCCGGAAAATCTGATGCATCCCCTTTATCATTCAAGAAAGCCTCACTTTGACTTTGTTTGGAGGATCTTTTAAGAAAAGGAAGAAGGGTAAGTTCTGGGAAGGAAAAAAAGTATGAAGGAGTGGTAGGAATCTGGGGGTCGGTGTGTCCAGGAATGACAGTTATAAGCCTAATAACAGAACTAGTGGATTTTTTGTTTGCTTTGAGTTGTTATGTAGATTTTTTTACAATAACTTCACAAAGGAGGCCCAGAGAAAAAAAATCCTCAAAGCCTTTATTATATTTGGGGATGTTGCGTGGAGAATCTTTTATAAAAAAAGAAAAGGATGTTCTGGGGAGAAAAAAAGTATGAGGGGTGGACGTATGATTCCTCCCTACAACTGCGGTAGCGATGGGTCGAGAGATTCCGGTTAGAGAGGTTTAGATTAGGTCTCCGACATGCAGTAGGTGGGCAAAGGCATTCGCCACCAAGACCTAGACAAACCTCACCTCTCCTCATGAACCCGGGCACCCTGGTTATGTCACCTATCGTAACGAACCATTTGGGAGACCTACGGCAAAGGTGTTGGTTATCCTATAACTATAAATGGTTCCAGGGGTTGCGATATTCATACCCGTCTCCCAAATGGATTGATTTAAGTTTTAAAATCCCCCTTTAGAAACACGCCCATTACAATTCTTAGCCCATCCGCTCATTGGGCAACTGAAAATATCAGTTGGTAACTCAACCGCTATCCATAGGAAAGCAACTTGCGAATTTCAACGGCTACTAGGCACTCGCAACTCGCTGGGATAGTTACCACGGTCGGCGCGTTTCAGTTGCCAGGTTGACAGGTTACCATGGTTGAGCCTCACGACCTGTCAAGTTTTCGAGTAATTTGCGATATGTCAGAGCAAGAAAATATCGATTTTGTTCGGAAGGCTCATAAATTATTACTAAATATTAACGGTCAATAATTTATAAGTTATATTTTTGTTAAACAAGCTGATATAATTAACGAAATCGTAAAGTTAAGTTTCGCCGTAAATTGAGTTGCCAACCATTTTTGGTTTGATTTCGGTTTTTCCAAGAGCGAAGGGCTTTTGACCTCAGACTTTGATAAATACTCTTCGTTGAAGAACCGTAAAGAAACTCACGTTTTTCCTTGCCGTATGCTTACAACTTAACTAAAGGTAGTAATTTTAAAGTGGAAGGGAAGAATTCCTTTCAATTTTCTCTTGGGATAATAAACAGTTTGTAAACCAACGCTGAATAAACGCAGCATAAAAATTTAACAAGTATGCATAGCAGGTGTTACATGGACAAGAATAGCTAATGATAGAGAGAAACGGTGACAGTTGGAGGAGGCCTTTGTCAATTAGTGATCTATAGACACGAAGTCGATGCATGATAAGTGTTATAAGTATTATAAATATTGTAATGTAATTTACTGTCTTGAATAAAGGATATTATTATTATTATTATTATGATGGACATAGCAGTATACATTTTCTTATATATTCTAAATCTAGAATTTACAAATCTCACTAACAGTGTAATGCGGTCTTCAATAATAATGAAAAACAATTAAAAAGCCCATAACTCACATATTTCCATCACAACGCAAAGCCGACCAGATTCAGAAAGCTCTTAGATGAGTTGGGAAATTTCATTAATCATTCCGTGTCTCTTGGCCGGGAAAAATGCCGTAAGTAAATCCTCGGTCAAGTGAAATGACATGAACAATATTTCTGAAATGGCCATCCAATTTATTTGAGCGTAAAAGGGTTGACAGTTATTTCGACTGAAATTTAATTTCCATAAATTTATAAAGGCCTTAACCCCTGCAGTCCGCTAGTTTGATTTAGAATTTATGAATTTTTGGGACGAAAATATTTTCAGATTGATTTTATTTAAAATATTTCAACCCTTTTAAAAAAATTTTTCGATAAATTTTAGTTCATTGAATTTTCGAAAAATTTTCAGAATTTTATCATAGCATTTTATCATTTTATTATCGCGATAATTTTAAGAAAGTTTTTATTTTTAATTAGCTTTGTTTTTGTAGGTAATAAATACTTACTTCATGCAATTAAAAGTTATTTGTTTCCTCCATTATTGGACGTTATTAATAGGCTTACTTCTTTATGGTTGAAATGAAAGAATCCTACTTCGAATACATCTCTGACACCGCGCCTTATGCAAAACCGTCTTTGTACTGGAAGTTTGTTAAAAAGCTACTTTTGTAAGAGAACCGAGTTCAAGCAAGTAGCTAATTATTCCAAAAGATGGCGCCACTTGCGTTAACAACAGATCGCGTGAGGACCTGCCGCTGGCTGAGATATGAGAGATTGATGATAATATGACTACTAATATTATATATGATGTCATTGCGTGTCGCAGTTACTTTGTCCCGGTGACTAGCTGTCATTAGATCCGAGGAACCGGCTATTTCCTATCGAGTTTATGAAATGGTCACTAACACTTAAACTGGGCGAAGCCGAAACAACGACGTCCGGCTAATTATTAACTGTTGAACTGAACAGAAAATACCTAGAAGTGTGATTTTTAATAAAACTGCTGTCTCCAATAACCCAAGACCTTTAAACTAGCCTTAAAATAGATCAACTAAATTGATTATCTGCTTAAGAAAATATTTTGGTGTCTAAAAACTTTTAATCAATTTCACCAGAATTAATGCAAATTTGACCATTTAAGCCACACGAATAGGCCACAAGACTTTTCTATTGCTTTTCTCGTCATTGGGTAAGTATTCCATTTACATAGCTAAGCTACGTAAATATTTGAAAGAGAAAAAAAAAAAATTTTAAGAACACAGAGTTAATAAACAACTTTTGTAACTTTTAATTTATTTTGTTATATTATTTTTTAGTTAGTTTATACAAGGATGTGTATTACATATTCTTATATAATCTAATGTATACAAGATTATAAATTTCATTGTTAATAAATTTATATTTTTACAGCGTGAAAGCTTAGATTTTTTTTTAAATGTATTCATCCTTGGGGTTCAAGGGGGGAGGATTGTCTAGGTCTTGGTGGCGGATGCACCTGCCCACCTACTGTGTGGTGATATGGATTTGGAGAGACCTATGTTTAATTATAAATGTTTCTCTTTCTTGTATACTGTAACTATCCCATCGTATCCTATCTATAAAAAGTCATTTTTATATATACAGCTGGACTCTCTCGACCCAGCATCTTCCACCGGCGAGGGAGGAATGGATTTATACTATCTCTTCTGGACACGTTTTTTCTTCCCATATCTCCCTCTCCTACCTTTCCTTGAAAATACCTTCCACACTTCATCTCCAAAGATGACATGTAGCTGTAAAATGTTGTAGCTAAGGCAGAAATGCAAAAGATGATCAAACTAGAGAAGAGCCAAATTGGATTCCAATAAAAAAGGAGACTGCTTTATAATCTCCACACAGAAGCCCTGAGGGAAATGATTTTCTCAGGGCCTCAGGTATGGGAAGTGGGTAAGAATCTGAAGATCAGTTTATCAGTGATGTATGAATTCATCCCTCCTACTGCGGTGAATGGCGTTGAGTTGAGAGAGTCCAGCTGTCCCTTCAAGTAAGTGACAAGAAATCCAGCAACTTTCTTACTTTTCACTACCCTTCTGCTTTTATTCTACTCTACCCTCGATCTTGGAATATTTCAAATGGACATACAACATTTTCACTGGTGACGGGCAGTTTGAACTCTTGTGCAGTACGAAATGTAATTTTTCATCAACCTAATCAATATTCAATGAGCGTTTGAATGATTTAATTTATTTTTTCGTGGAATTTCATTCATTATACAAAAGTTTTCAGTTTGAAAACAAATCTTTTATTCAAATTCCACGTAATTAAATTCATTTAGGTACTTCTCATAACATTGCTTACCAAAATACTTAAAGGAGACCGTTTCTTCCCAGAGTTTTGGAAAATACCCCAAAAAATTTAATTTTGCCGTTTCTTGGCGGAATAATATTAAAAATAATGTTATGAATTCATTAAGTACATATTTTCTTTATAATCTTCTTTGGAAAAATGCACCCCACTTCTCGAAAGAATTTAAATATTAAAATTACTCCTCGAAAATTTTAAAATACGAAAAATTTAGATAAAAAATAAGTATTTAGGTGAGAGTTTTGAAATATTGTTGTCCCAGTTTAAGATTTTAATAACGTAGAAACAAAAAAAATCCATTAACGAAATACCTTTGGGCTATTTATAGGATTAGGATTAAAAATCAACCTTTGATTTAAATTGAAATTTATCGAATATTATCTGGGCATTTAAAAAAAAGTATTTGTTAAACATTTTTATTAATCCAACCAAGATTTTTTAATTCTCCACCATTATTTTACTATACATAATATTATAATATCTGATCTTTATGTATATATATATTTGGAATGTTTTTCGGGAGTTTCTATATTGCCTTACATACCGTTCTCTAAAAAATCACGTCTAATTTAATTTAAAAATTCTTCTGGAATCTTCCACGGAACCTCATGCTAATAATTCCGAACATTTTTAGATGAGGCCCCAGAACATTACTAAATTTCTGGTTTCTTGTTATTTTTTTACATATGTACTTATTGTTTTATGTTTACATATTGCTGAACACCGTTAATAGACCGTAGGTATTTATATATTGTTTTCTTTTATGTCTGTTAACAAAATAAAGAAACTTTTTCATGACTATAATATCGACTACAATGTCGACCGTAATGTGATATTTTTTATTCACTGTAGTGACAGATTCCGGACATATTTAGCGAATGCCCTCAGAACTTTTCTAAATTTCTTGAATCTTTTGTTGTAACTTGACTTCACTTGTCTCGAACGTTACTGTTTCTTGTTTTATGTTTATGTACGAATCGTTGTTCTCCGTTAATGGATGATTGTTATTTATATTTAGTTATTTTTGTTTTGTTTTTTTTTTGGTCTGCTGTAAAAATTAACACAAGAAAGTAAATTTTTCACGACAGCACGATATAAACCAAAATCGGTGTAATTATCATCGTCTGCTGTTGTGAGGTTACTGTATAAAGGCCTCCCACGATACTTTCACTCCTTTCCAGCACTTTCTTTGTATCACCACGTGTTCCTTTCATATTTACTTTTTCGTCGATCCAGCAGCTTTCAGGGCTTGAAGCTTTCTTGTTTTCTCTTAGGCACCACTTTAAGGCGAGTTTTGGCATTCGATTATTTATTTCTTTATTTAATATCAACAATATAAATACACCATAAACACTGATATGTTACAAAATAATGGTTAAAAAAGAAATAATAAAAAAGAGTATAACAGTTATTTGTAGCATTTGATTGGGAAATGCTATCAGAGATACAATTACAAACAAAATTCTAATTAGTATTGATTGAAAATATTTGAAAGTATAGCCTTCTTGTGCCTACATTTTGCTCAATTAAATATATCTTCCACATCTGCGTATCTATCACTAACTTCATGCAGCTTAGGTACAAGCGAGTGCTTAACATACTCAGTCCTGGTGTTGTTGCATTTAAACAGGATTTTGGAACGAGTTACCCTTGTGTTAATCATATGAAACTAAGAACTGTAAATGTATATTTCACTATTTTGCCACTTTTTCTTTCAACCTTTTTAAATTTTTGAACCATAATATAACATATTTTTACTTACATTATTATTAACAGCCTTTCTAACTAGCCAATGTATCTAAACACCTCACACACGTGTCCATGTTTCAATCGCAGATATGAAGATATAGGCCACAAATTGCAAAGCAATTGAAAATAATTTCGCCAAATAGCTCCGCTACACTACCAAAAATAACTACAAAATATTAAATTCAATAAGAGATAGATACCTAACTTATTGAAGCTTGTAAACATCATTGTAATTTTCAATAGACATGCCATATAAATAAAACCGGATAGGTGATATCCGAGACAACCCCTAGATTCTAAATTTATTTATTTTAAATTTCACAAGTAATATCTAAATGAGCATAAAAAAATCTAAAACAAGTACCAAATAAAAAAGGAAATAAAATGAAAACAAAATACTCCACCGTGCAAGATGAAAAACAGAAGACTGGGAAAAGTACAATATATAGATGAAATAAGTCTAAGCAGAGCTCTGTAATTTGTTTAAATAAATTTGTTGTTCTTCTTTCCGATACACGATACATATATTCGGGTAGAATATTGCAATTATTAGGTACATCGGAAAATATGGCAGATAATAAAAATATGGGAAATGATTATTGAGATAACGTTATTAATTTAAAGTTAATGGAATGGATGAGATGGCAACAGCTCAGTTGGTAGAGTACAAGTCCCGGTAAGACTAAAGGACCTGGGTTTGGGTTCCAGTTGTGAACGTTTCCTTTTTGTTTTCTGTATCCCTCTGTTTAATATTTTCATTGGAGTTTTTTTAAATTATCTTCGTCAATGATTAAAAACTATATAACATTTTAAGTGTTTAAAGCAACCTCGAAAATTAATTTCATGTAGTAATAAATTACTGCTAAACTTTTAATTCCTGGTGATACTCCAATCTCAGGACGTGAAATGTTTAAAGAGAATTTTGTGCCCGGGAAGTAACGCCCGAAGTAGCTCCAAACAATGACAAAGAATACCGCGCCCGTTATGTGAATAAACCTAAAAAGACAATTAAAACATTTTCCATCCACTAAACTTAAGCGCCGAAGTTTTAATATCTTTATGTACCCTAAGAGATAATTAGTGAATTTCACTTAAGCTAAGGAGTTTTTGACATCCAGGCGAGCGGAGCCAAGTCCCGTTTTTCATTCTAATTCCATTATTTGTTAGATAATGAAAAAAAGTTGTCAAACGACCCGGGAGTGGACGCTCTTGCTCGTGTTGTTGTTTTTATCATTTTTATTCCCTTGTTACTTGACATTAAACGGGCTGGATAAGTACTTCACTTAAGACGGGAGAATATGAATCAACTTGGGTTAACTGAAGACGTATGAAAATGCAAGAAACTAATATAGTATAAACTTTAATATTAAAGGACGCATGTAAAAATTAAATAGACCAATGTGCCTTTATGATTGACATTTTTTTAATCTATATTTTTAAAATTGATTTTAAAATTTAATTTTTCATATTTAGGCTTCCTTTTGTAATAAATCTTCTATGGAGGATGTTTTAGAAGTCTTTGTGAATTTTAGCTAATCATAGGAAAATGTTTTTTAAAAAAACTAATAAATCTTCACGCAATTTTTTCGTAGCCAAAGAATATAGCGTGATACACAACTATATCTTCGCACTCATTTTTGCTTCATTTATAAACATATATCGTACAAACTTTTCTGACACTTGACATTAACGCTAGTGTTTTTAACCACCATTTTTTACTCCATACAGTTAGTCTATAGATTTCTAATATGGTCTAAGTCCATTACTGACAGGATATAGTGAATACTGTTTGAAAGAGTAAATGCTATAACCAAAAATCATTACACATGTGAGCTTAGAAACGAGTCGTAAAACAATTTCTCATGAACCGTGTTAAATTATAATTTAACATGCATTAGAATTATCTACTGGCTGGTGGCAAAAAGCCCCTATTTGACTTGCATTTGGAGAACCCTTTAAAGAATTACTGAAAAAAAAACAAATACCTCAATTCATTCTAAAAAATAAAATCCGTTCGTTACAAGTTTATTATTCGGAAAGATTTAAACACAGAATCCAAGTTAAGTTTCTCTCCATAAATAAAATTGCAACCAAGAACAAGTCAAATTAACAACTCATTCTCGTGATACTAATGTATCGTGTGTTGAAATTCAACGCACGTATTCGCATCGTATCGGTTTTATGCACCCTGTACAACGTATCAATAATACAATAGGCCCGCGGGGGATGAATACAGAACCTTGGAGAGATTGGGGTGAAATGCCACGAAGAATACTTATGTAACTCAAAATAGCAACATTCTTCCGTGTTGCTAATTAATTCACAGAGTAAGAGTAAGTTCAAATTTTAAACCTTTATCAAGGCAATCTTTCAGGGTAGCGATGTAAGATACATTATTTATACAGCAAAAATAATATATAAAATATAATTTTATATTTCAAAATAACATTTTTTTTAATACAAATAAACTACATAATAAAATTTCACTGTTTTTTTAAAATGATATTTCTCTTCTATAGAAGCGGACGCTTGTGATTAGAAGAGGGACGAGTATCGGGATGAGAAAATATTTAAAATATATTTTGTGTCTTATAATTTAACTGTGGTAGATACTTAAAAAAACGAATTTACAAGCTATATAAGTTATGATGATACATTTTATCAATTTGTTATTTTTACTTTAAATTGCTCTTTAATTGCTTTTAGTAGGCATCTATCGTCTTCGATTGTTCTTATTTTTTCAGGTAGGCTATTTAAGTATTTTTTCTTAGATATGTGTAATGATGTTGTGCAAATGAGGTGTTACATTTTTGTGTTGGAAATATATGTTTTTGACGAGTACGACTTTTAGTTAAAAAGCTATGATTTTGTTTTTCTTTTATTATTTGGATTATTATATTTTTTTGGACTAAATCATTAAATTTAATACTATAAATTCTTCAAAAATAAGGTGAGTTGGATAATCTTTTCGTTTTTTCAATATAATTTATATTATTTGACATTGCACAATTTCAACAGGGAGTAGATTTGTTTTGTATGCAGCTCCCCAGCTTACTACAGCGTATTGGAGATTTGACTGTACTATATCATGGTAGACTGATGTTAGATTTTCTAATGAGAGAAAGTTTCGGATTTTTAAAATATGTAAATTAATTTCCTTATTTTGTTAACGGTAAGGTTGATTTGATCTTTCCAGTTCAGGTTTTTGTCTATTGTTATTCCTAAGTATTTAATTTTATTCGAAATTTTTAATGTAGAAAAGTTTATTTTACAGTTATTTTTTTGTGATCTTTAGAATTTTCATGTATAATTATATCAAAATTTACCGGAACGTCCTTTGATTTTATTGCAAATGGTATAACGTGAGTTTTTTCACTATTAAGAGATAGTAGATTTATATCAAACCAGTGTTTAAGTCTTCTGTTGCTTTTTGTTTTACTACTTGCCATGTGAATCCACTTTCAATAAGTACTGTATCGTCGGCATAAGAGGTTATACTACCATGAAGTGACTGTGAGAATATACCGTTTACATATAAGATGAATAATATAGGACCTAGCACAGTACCTTGTGGAATTCCATATTCAGATGTCTCTTCGTCGCTATAAATGTTATTTTGAGACATTGAGGGCGATTTTTTAGGTAGCTTTTTATCCAATTTGCTACGTTTTCATCACTGTTCAAATTTAATTTGAAAAAAATAGGAGTTTAAAGCTGTTCTCTCTTTCCCAAGTGTATTTCCCCACCATTAATGCTTTGGTGACGTCATAGCGGGGGGAGGGGTTATGTTGACATTTTTATAACTATCTCTAGAGAACAGGTAAAAATTAAGCGTCAGCGGAGAGAATACGTATACAAAATTCTAAGACCTAATTTAACAAATTATTTGATATTAATAAACCGCGCAAATATAATAAAATTCTACCAAAATACACCGTTAAAATATTGACGAAAGCAGGTTTTGGTGTGATTTTTAAAAAATATTAACTACTTTCTTAAGTAACACTTTTAAACCAATTTATTAGAAATAAACTAATCAATATTTTTTGGATAAAACCACTTATATATTTTATTAACGCTGACCGGTTTCAGAACGATCGTTCCTTCCTCAAGGTAAACATATAATAACATGACAAATACAAATTAGTGGCGGAGTACAGTGAATTACTAAGTGTAGTGGTAGGAGTAAGGGCTTGGGTAGGAATAATGAAGAGTGAGGGGAGGAAACAGAACGGACATTGAAAGGAAACATATCTAAGATAGGACTCTAAGAAAATATTTTTTGTTTATTGATTATGGATTCATTATGGTTAAGGATTTTTTTTTTAAATCTTACTCTTAAAAGCGTTTTTATTTATTATTTAAATGAAGAATACTTGTCCCTGTATTTTTTTTCAAAACCATGGTTATTTGCAATGATATGGTTAGCGAAATCGGGAAAATTATTAAAATTAAGAAATCTTTTGTTCTTTGATTCTAATTGAAACTAGAATCGATAATCGTTCTGAAACCGGTCGGCATTAATAAAATATAGATAAGTGGTTTATACATCACTTCAACTAGTTTCGGATAAATTCCAACCTCCTTTGGAACTGTATAATAATAAACTAACCTATCATTTTATTTTGGCAACAACTCATTACGAAAAACAGGCTTCCCTAAAACAGCCAACAACTTTCTCCCACGTAGGACTGTTCTTGGAAGATGTAATATTGCTACATAGTTCGGCAGAGTGTGTAGGTTCGCACCATTCTTAAATTAATAAAACTCTCGGAAATTAGTACGCAAGCATCTCTTCACCGCTGAAACATTGAGGTATTCCAATTAAGTATACATTTTAGGGACGAATGTTTTATATTTAGCTTTGTACATTGCAAACCTTAAAGGTTAAAGTTTTATTTCTTTTCTTGAAAGATGTAATAAAGTTAAATTACTACAATTAAAAAAATTACTACAACAAAACGAGATCTCGGAAAAGAAAGTGAGTGAAGAAAATGTATTAATTTATATATATATATATATGTTTTTCTAGGGTCTGTAAAAAAGTAATGCCTTCTTTTTTTTCCTTTAATTCTCAAGAAATAAAAAATGCAATTACGTGGGTTGAAAACCACACTATTGACTCTTAATTTGTTACTTTTTAATATAATCTCCATCCATTTCCACAGTTTTGGTCCATCTTTTAACAAGGGCATGAATCACAGTATTGTAAAAAGCACGGTTACACCCAGAACACCAGAACATAACATAACTTAACTTTCCCCACCAATCACACAATTTTAGATTTGTTTTTCCTTGGTGAGTTTGTTAGATGCCATTCTATTGACTGCCTCTTTGATTCGGGTTAAAACAAATGAACCCATATTCCGTCTCCAGAAACTAGGCGCTATAAGTGTTGTGAGGCTATTGTTTTTCTTGTGTCTTTTTTCTGGCCGGTTAACTTTCTTGGTACCAAACTTGCACAAATTTTGTCGAATAATCAATTGTCTAATAATCATCATCAAACTGCCTTTAATGAGGAAGAGAATCTGTAGTTATCTGGGGTCTGAACGAATTATGTCATCAACTCGCTCGTGGTTGCGTGCAGTCACTGCAATCAACGGCCTGCACCGCTCAGCTTTTCGTCAGCCAGCGGTGTTTGTTCTTCAGCCTAGTTACAGCGACGAACCCATCGTCTAGCAGTGCTTAAATCCACTGTTGCAACGTGGTTGACATTTTTAAGTATTTCATGAATGCCAATGGGCGTTTCGCCTTTTACAGTCAAGAATCAATCACAGAACACTATCTAATACGAACATCGATGTCGGCCATTTTGCAAGCGACTGCATTGCTGCCACCTGTTGACACAAAAAGTTATTTAAAATAAAACAATAACTTTGTAAACACCATTTTTATTTTTTATATTCTTTATGCCGACCGGGTTTCGCTACAACCGTAGCTTCTTCAGGGCAGTACAATCTCTACATAAAGGTCGGCATAAAGAATATAAAAAATAAAAGTGGTGTTTACAAAGTTGTTGTTTTATTTTAAATTATAATGTCACATCACAAAGTAACTGCTTCATATGAACAAAAAGTTATTACTGCAGTAGATTGTAGATGAATGTTTGAGGAAGAGCACCAAATTCAAAATTTTCACTTAACTAACTTTATCTAAGTAGCAAAAAATAGGAGGCATTACTTTTTGACTGACCCTCGTAGACCTTCTATTGACATTTTTGTATAAAATTGTAAGTGATATTTTATAAATTTATTTTTAAAATTATGAAAACGTAAGGATATTTAGTAAAAACGGTGTAGCTGTCTAAGCTTGGTCTTGTTCGTTGGCAAATATGAAAAAAAAAACTATAGAATTTTTGTCTCGTCTTCAGAAAGCTTTTTTACAACAGTAATAATTCGTTAATATCCTTTCAAATTTACCTAATGTACCTGCGTACATTAAATTCACGGTATTTTCCGTACAAAAGGATTCAATACAGTAGGTATGAGTACTTACGACTTGTTATGAATTTAAATGCTCTTTGTGATAAGTATGAAATGAACTAGAAATAATAATAATATCACTTAGACTTAAGCTTTGTTCGGGACAGAAAATATTATCAAAATATTATTTATACCATTTGGTCCATAGAAAAATTTAATTTTATCAAGACAATTATTTAGATATCTAAGATGCTAAGAAAAATATGCTAAGAATAATATAATATTTGCTACTAATCTTTAATTTATCTATAAGATACTGCCGCCATGGGTCGGTGCCCACAGTGCCCTTCTTGACAATATTAAGTGCCCTTCTTGACAATATTAAGGAACATACGGTGTTTCTACTTATGTTAACAGAATAGCAAAATCCTAAACATGAGAACACCTCAGCAAAGGTTCGCCTGGTGAAGTGCTCACAAAACACTACTACTAACCTATTTACATACAGTTACGAAGTAAGAAGCAAGAACAAAAAGGATCATTAACATTTATTATTTTTTTATTATTGATTATTATCATCTATGTAATAATCTGTAAAGTGTATGTTCGAGAATAGAAATAAATAAAATAATTAAAATATTATTTACTTATTAACGCCCCTTTTCGAGGCTTTTAAATATGACATTTACAAATTACACTGTGATTAAATAAAATACAAATACTATATATTTCTTTTACAAAGAAAAATACAGTATTTAATGTACATAACTGAACTGCCTTAGTAACAGTATTTTGTATTTGTTTAAAGATAAATTGAAGATATCCACTGACTTGTTATAATTATTTCCTTCTATAAGTATTCTGGGCAAACAGGAATACATATGGTAGTTATAATTCCAGAATTTCTGCACTGAAATAAATCCTAACTTCTAGTATTACGTTGTGGAATCCGAAAGCTTATCATTTCAAGCAATACCGGACTATCAACTAAATAATTTAGAATTTTATACAGAAATATCAAGTCAGTGAAAATTCTTCTGTGCGACAATTTGAGCATATTCATTATTCATATCATTTAAAATAGTGTTGTAGTTCAACATAATTGCTGAAATACCCATTTTAAAATTTAGAAAACGTAAGAATTTGTTTTTTATTCTCAACAGGTTTTAAATGTATATTATAATAGAATTGTACTCAAGTTGACTTCTAACATACGCAAAATATAACAGTTTAATACAATTTATATTGTTAAAATTTCTAGTTAGCCTAGTTATAAATCCCAATTTTTTTAAGCCCTTATTAGAGTTTTCTGTTATGTGTTAACAAATGAAAGATTTGATTGAAAAGTAATGCCTTAGTCTTTAATTCGTGTTAATGTCTCGAGAATATTGTAATCAATGCGGTAATTAAAAACACTGACTTTTTTATTCGAGAAAATCTAACTACTTGGCATTTTGAGATATTTAAGTAAAGTCTATTTTCATTACACCAAATTAACAATTAGTTGATATTATCTTGAAGAATGTTGCAATGGTTAATATTTTGAATAATTCTAATCATTTCGGTCTTCAGTAAAAAGTAAGAAAAATAGATATTTTTGTTAGATCATTTATAAACAATGTAAATACGATTGGGCCAAGGTGTGAACCCTGTGGAAATCCACTTGTTGCATGATTTTTTTCCGACAGGGAGAATTTTTTTCTAACAATTTGTTTTCTTCCAGTTAGATAAGTTTTTTTCTAATTTCCAAAAGAGAATTTTATGTGAAACTGAATCAAAAGCTTAACTGAAATCAGTGTAGACAGAGTCTACTTTCTTTTTTTCTTTAAAAGCATTGGTTATAAAATTTTCATAAATAATTAAGTTTGAAAGAGTACTTCTACCTGGCATAAATCCAAATATGGGGTTAATATTGATACAAAAACATGTTATGTCTGAGTGCCCAAAAAAATTTCCCAATCCTTTCAAAATGTTCATAAAATCTTGCCCTTAAAAAATATTTGAAAATGAAATGTGAAGTGAGTTATAATAAATATGGTGTTAAACCACAAACCGGGGCTAAAACGAGGTTGTCAATTCTGAGTGAGGGGTAGTTTTTCGAAGGCATCTGGGCCCACCGCACTCGCGCGTTATGCGACCGTGGGGAAATCAACATACCATATCTCACTTATGGCGCGAAAACGAACGAAGGCGGGAATTCACGCGCCAAAACATCGGAACACCCGAGGCGGCTTCGTGTCGTTTCCGTCACAAAGCGCGCCAAATCACGCGCTAGACACTAGTCGCTTTTATAAAATGGCCCAATTAAAAATTCTGCAGATGATTAAAAAAGGGTTTTTCATTATTATCAGCATTTTTATAACAAGTTTCGTGGGGTAGTGGGCAAGTCATTTGACTTCAGATTTTCACGGCCAAATGTACATTATAGCACCGCCATCTTTATTTCCAAGCCGTGCTGTAGAAAACCAACTGACATTTAAAGAGTCCTATTTTTGGGACTTCATAGTAACTTTTTTCTACGCGCCAGTATGGATTGTGTAGGCGTCAGAAGAGTATGTGCTACTGATTGAAGCAGATATTTAAAGTTTTCATCACATTTCTGTAATATTAATGCTTAAATTTTGTAAAACAATACGTTGGTGGTAATATACGATCGTTAAGGTAAGACATTTTTAATCTATTTACGATTTTAACGTAGTAATAATGCTTTCAACCATTTTTCATAATGGCGGATGATGCTTAGCTTTGGAGCTGTGCCGATTATCATTAGAAATTCTATAATTTACTAGATAATATAATATAATCTACATGATAGTACTATTTTATAACATGTGTAGAGCTTTCTGAGAGAATAATAGGATAATTAATCCATAAGCCGCGACGTTTTTAGTTGGAACTTAAAAATGACACTTCCTTTCGACTCGATTGTTGATTTGTTTTCCAAGTGAAATTTTATTGGTTTCGAAAATACGTAATATATTTATCAGTGGATATTATTTTCAGATGCCTCATAAGTGCTGTGTTCCGGGATGCAAAGCGAATTACGCCAGTTCTCTGAAGAAGGAAGGTGCTGTTATCATCTTCAAATTTCCAGCGGAGGAAGAACGCAGACAGTCATGGATCAGGGCTATTCCTCGCAAAAATTGGATTCCAGGTGCTTTCGCTGCCGTTTGCATCAATCATTTTGATAAAAAGGATATCATTACTCACCCTAAAAAACCAACATTGATTATCGGAGCTACACTAAGTATTTTTAAGGGTTTGCCAAGTTATTTAACAAAGAAAAAGGCAACGGGGAGAATGAATCCCGAAAATCGGAAATTAAAAATAAAATACCGACACGAGGAACAAGTTGAACTTTTCATTCAAAGTGACACGATAGTGGATTACAGTGATTTTGTCAGAAATATGCAAATTAAAATTAAACTCAGTGAGTCGAATGTAAAAACTATAAATGACAGAACATATTTTTACGTCACAAACTTTGACAATGTAGATAAACATTTGTATTTAAGTTCTCAGGTTGTAGTTGACTATCATCTGAATATCAAAGTGTTTGTCGGAACAAATGAACTTTCTCATAGTGAATTTAAGTGGGTATTCCATAAAACTATGATATTGAGTTATGGTCACAACTAGAAAATTTGTTGGTACGATATCATAATATTAATATAGATGACAATATTAGTTATGAAGACAGAAGTCAAAATACTGTAAATAATCATTTATTTATATTTTATATTTAATACAAACTTCTACAAACAATTATTTTACTATTTATCCATGAAATTCTAAAATATCTACTTCCCACAATAATTATTTTACTTTTTACACATGAGATTTAGGTAAGTACCTATATATATTCATTAATATGAATCAAAACGATTTGTGTAGGTGAAAAAGGTAAGTATTTATAAACAAGATATATACATGCCTTCACTGTAATAAATTAAATTCACCAACATTTTCTATTAGAACCTTTAAAATCAGAGCTGGAATGATGTATTTGCTTCTTGGGGAAATAGGCCTCTTTACTTTGAATTTTGATTTCCCGCCAAGTCTACAGCACGGCTTGGAAATAAAGATGGCGGTGATTATAGTGATTTGTTTTGGGGTATTATGCCATTTTGCGCTACATCTTTCTTTAGCTATCGTTTCAGACAGCTTCACAGTGTCCATAATCAGGGCAGAAGTGTACTTATCTGTGCATCTGCTGATCTGTCTAAACATCTGTCCTGATGATATACACCTTACGCTGCCGAAAGCGTTAGCTAAAGAAGGGGGTAGCGCGACACTGCATAATACCCCAAAAATAAATTATTCTAAAGCCATATGACGTTTAGTTAAAACTTAGTTGGTTCGAGTGTCAAATAAAAGGGTAAATTGCTATGTATTTTATCATTGGCTATTTTAACAACCTCGCAAAAATTGCTGCGCATCTAAAAAAAAAGAAAATATAAAAAAACAAAAAACAAACACAGGTGAAAAACCAATACAGCTACATAAAGAAAATACCATCTAAAATGTTATAAAATTTGACACACTCAAATATCAAATGATATTTTTTCATTTGATAATTGAGTGTGTCAACAGTTTTAACAGTTTTTGTATTGTGTATATGCCAACCATAATTTAAACTAAAAGAAAGTTTTGCTGTATATAAACCTACATTATACATTTATAAAAAAAAACCATAGATAAAATGCGAGAAACAATTTACAAAAAATTCTGCTTCAATACAGGTTCACCTAGTGAGGGAGGCTATGCACAACTAAAAATAATATATTATTTTACTACTTCTATATAACAGTTCTTACATTACTGTCTGTTTGTTAATTTTTTTGTACTCGTGAAAGCTATTTGCAAATCACATTGAACATGTACTTTTTTTATTTATAATATTGCCAATTTCATTGAATAAAGAATTTTATTATTATTATTATTTTCATCTCAAACGGTGCAATAAACCGAGTGGCGTATACATATAATATACAATTTCATCGTATCGCATTGTCAATAATTCCATAATATTATATACGACGCTCCCGATATTTTAAACTTTATTTTTTTCTTCTTTTGTCACGGGATGGTCCGATTCTCTGTAGGAAACACAGTGCAGGTGTAAACTGTGCGCCCTAAAGTCTAGCATTAACAGTAAGAACAATGAAAAAACTTCTGGCCATATACCTTGATAGCCACGGGCTGATGAAAAATGCTAAAAAACCATAATTTATATAATTTTTACCGTGCTGAAGTACTTATATATTTTCGTAGATAATCTATATGGATTCAGAAAAAACCATTGCTAAAAAATATGTTGTTGAAATTATATTATATTTCATTTGTGCCTCTAATAGTGCCTCTCATGTCTCTTTTGTCTCTTGCTTTTCTTTGTATTATTGTATTTTGAGTGAGTATTTTTATAATTTTACAATTTAATATTTTTAATTGTTATATTATTTAATTTCAAGATTTATAAATGTATAATTTGTCTAATTAGATTTATGTAATTGTTTGTACCTATTTGTGTATTAACTGAGTTTTTATAACTGGATTGTTCCCATGTGAGTGAGAACATCTGTAAAAACCCAGTATAAATAAATCACTGTTGAAATTTAAAGCAAATACTGCTCTTGCTTTCGTCTCGGTGGAGCCAATATCAAAATCTGCAGTGAAATAAAATATTTAGGGCATTTCGTCATTGACTTAAATGATAAAAATAACGGTGACCCGATAATTCGTCCGGTGACAATTCATCCGGCGACAGTTCATCCGGCGACAGTTCATCCTACCGACAGTTCATCCTGCCGACAGTTCATCCTGCCGACAGTTCATCCGGCCGACAATTCATCCGGCGACAATTCATCCGGCCTGATCATTTAGAAGATTTTTTCTTCAAGTAAGTATGCAAAGAGGATATACGGCCGTACAACCAAAATCGATATACTTATGTCTGAAGGCATCTTGAGTGGAAATCCGCTTTAATCTGCCTTAATTTTTACTAACAATAATTTCGACTTTCCGAAGAAGCATGCGTGAATAACAAAATACGACATACTTATACGTGCAGTTGGCTTAGCAAAAAACCGTAAAGATTCCTACTTGCATATAATATAACTTTTTTATCTGAAATTAACACCATCTTTTTAGGGTGAATTGACTAATTTGTTAGGTTAGGTTAGGTTACAGCGGATTTCCACTCAAGATGCCTTCAGATATAAGTAAATTGATTTTGGTTGTACGGCCGTATTTCCTCTTTGCATACTTACTTAAAGAAAAAATCTTCTAAATGATCATGCCGGATGAATTGTCGCCGGATGAATTGTCGGCCGGATGAACTGTCGGCAGGATGAACTGTCGGCCTGATGAACTGTCGCCGGATGAACTGTCGCCGGATGAATTGTCGCAGGATGAACTGTCGTGGAACCAAAAATGACATAGGACGCCAAAGAAGAGTACCGAGCATGCGAGCCTACACGCTCGCCAGGTGATTTAACAGGTGCATGAACTTGTACACTAGTTAACTATGGACAAGGCACACACAAGGTGTAATGAACACACTCAGAGTATAGTAGAACCATGCATACGTAGTGCTGTTCGGCCTCCCTTGGCGATGCAGCGCCTCGCAGATGTTCGCAGAGGGAAAGGTATATGGATCGCTGCTTTAATGCGCCACAGAGTAGCCGAGACGAGTCAGATCAGAAAACACTCTTTTCCAGGCCGTCGCCCAGCGGCAGGGCGCGCTTCTTCATCATAGATTGAGAATTTCCCCCAAGCCATCGTAGTTCAAGTCCTAATATGTTTACCATTTTATTTTATTAAGATATTTTGGATGTAAGATTTAAAATGGCAGACGGAGTATTAAACGCACCGCCCTATTCCGCTGAAATAAATAAACGTTATTATTATTATTTAGGGTTTTCGTTTACAAAAATCTATACTTCGTTTGTGTGAAAATACTATGAAAAAAATTCGAGTGCAGCTTACACGCGATAGAAGCGAAACTTTACCAAAACAAACTCAACCAATACTTGAAAAGTGAGGTCATAATCAAAGCGACCAATGAGCGCAGTTGATGCATCGCAGGTGCAGTAATCGTCATTTCCGTTACATCCGAAATCCAAGTAGCGGGACTAAAGAAGTTTCATTTTTTTTTGTTTCAGTTTCGTTTTCGTGCCTGCATGAATATTAATAATAACACATGTTATTAATAAATTAATAATTTTTATCAGCAACAATAACATTTTCTGTTCAGTAAAATATTTTTTTAGAACTTTCTAATTCATAGCAAAATAAATACCTCTGTATTGATCAGGACTCTCTCGTTTGGAAAACTAGTTTAGTATTATAATATTACAATAACAGAGACTTACTACAAATTCCCATAATGCATACTACTTTTGGTCGACGAAATTTCAGATACCTTGAAACAAGATTTTATAACATTCTTCCATTTAGAATAAAAAAATGTGATTCACAAAAAAATTTCAAAAATAACATAAAAAATTGGATAAAAAAATAATGATAGGGCCTTTACCGGCTCCCTCACCCAAATTCGAAATTAAACCGATGTACTGATTGTTATTATTCAAAATTATTGTTAATGCAACAAATCTATTGTATGATTATATTTTAATACAAGTGTAGGTATGTTAAAAAGAAATATAAATTGACTTAAAAATTAATGCCTCAACACAGGCTAGCCTAGTGAGGCGGATTACGAAAAACCTAAATTTATAACCATTTTCTATTCTTCAACCTTTTCAAATTTATATTATTTTCTGTTGTTAATCTTTTTTACTTATATAAACAATTGTAAATATTAACACTGAATATGTACGTTTAATTTTTTTTAGTTAATCTTGCAAATTTTATTATTATTATTATTATTGAAACCGAAAAATTTCCATAATCAACATCACAGCAAAAAAAATTGAAGAAAATTCTTCCCTCACTGATACATCACTCTAAATCACTGATACATATTAAGTTAGCATTTTTGCTTTTCCACTTTACTTTTTTTACTTATGTTAGACTTTAATATAATATATATTTTGCTAATCTCGCTTTCGTATATTATATTTATTCAACGTAAAAATTTGGTTCAAGTTTTGATATTTAAGTTCTAATAAAAAGCTTTCATAAATTAATTGTTTCCTTTCAACAAGCCTATTGAAATTCAAATATCCGCTTCGGAAACAATTTTAAAAGCACATAATGTATTAAATTATTACTTGTTAGTACACGATCAAACTGTATGATGTAATTTAAAAATGGATAAAGTAATTATTTAAAAAATATTTTATTACAAAATTTTTATCTAATTAGATCGACAAATATATCCGGATTTATGTGAGAAAGAACTGTTAGTTTATGCAAGAATAAGAGAGAACAAAATTATCCTTAGCTTTGTTAATTCAAGCAATTCTTACATTTTTATTTTATTCACAGTCAACTGAAAACCAGCATTACGAATCTTATTTGTTTTAATAAACACTGTACAAGAGCCAAACTACCCATGTGGAGTGGAGGAAGGTGGAGGATGTTTGAAACCGGGATTTTATTTTTTAGGTCCACACAGGAGGCCCTGAGAAAAATAATTCCCTTCAGGGCCTATCTCATCTTTGGGTATCCTGTGTGGAGGGTCTTTTTCGGAAAGGAAGGAGAGGAAGTTCTGAGAAGAAAAGGGGTATTAGGAGTGGGTAGGAATCTGGGGGTCAGTGTGTCCAGGAGTGACGGACATATGAATCCATCCCTCCCACTGCGGTATAAGGCGATGTTTCGAGAGAGTAAGGTTGGAGAAGTCAAGGGTCTTCCTCAACTATCCTCTCCCAATCCAGCCTGCCATGGAGTTGGTGGGCAGACGCATCCACCGCCAAGACCCGGACATACCTCACCCCATGAACCTGGACACCCCTGCTAGGTAACTAACCACTTGGGCTGACCTATGGCAGAGGTTTTGACAAATAAATTTTATTTGATTAATTTGTGTTATTTCACAATTTATTCATTTAAAATAATAAATAGATAAATAGTATATTTGCGGCACGTTCCAGAGTGGAAGATACTCTCTGTATCGCCCTGATGTAAGACCACCATTCAGAATTGAAACGTTGCTTGAATTGGCATTAGCCGTGTTTAGTGACCAGATCTGAATAGCCAGGTACTTCCCCACCTTCCTCTTCCCTATGTCCTTCCCCTCCCCACTTCCATCAGCCTCACAACATACCCCAATTGGGGATGCTATAGACTCACTGGCTTCAGACGGGAGCAGTTGGGACTCTTGTGAGGTATACATGTAAAAAAAAAAAAAACTACCAACATTTCGATTCTGAAATAAGGTGTTCATCAAGACGATACTGAGAGTACCTACGACTCACAAATATCACATAAATATTACATGCCTACACATAAATGACGAAAGTGGAAGGCAGAAGAAGCAAATGAAGGTCATTAATGCGCTGGAGTGACCAATTATCTCTGGCATTTAGTAACTCGGAGTCAGCAGTTCTCAACGCAGCACAGTTAGTATTTTGAGATATCTAGCGTGACTTTATTATAAAACCAAAGGTTTCTTTCTGGAATTCATTTTATTTTAATTGGGTACCTAAATGTCTAATCTTTTTAGAATTAAAAAAAAAACATTTTAACTGCTTGGGACGTATGGCACCATAGCAAATACTCACTACCTCGAAACGCGAACGAGTAATTTTATTCCTGTCGAGTTTGGATCTCTTCTCGAGTGGACATGATAATTCAACTATAACTACATTTTTTTATCTTTATGATGGAATATAGGAAATCAGGTAATTACATATCATTACTATTGACCACATTAGTGTGAAAAAAAATATTGAAGTAACGATTTATCAAAACCTATTTTTTCTTAAGGCTTAGAATTCATCGAGACTTTTAAAAATGTATCCGAATTTATCCGGCAAAATTTTACGTTTTCTGTGTTTAAATGATATTAATGTGTCAAATTTACTTTAGTTTTGTGATGTATTCAGGGTTAACTTCAACAAATTAAATTTTTTTCAGCACCAAGGCGATGTTTGATGTACAGATCGATGTATACAAATTTCATAACTCCATTATATATAGAAACACTGTTTTGCCAAAGTGAAATGTTCTGTAAAAATATTGAGTCAATCTATCGATTATTTTCAGAGATTTGTGAACGCAAACATACGGAGCCTAATTTTTTATAAATATATGTAAGATAAGATAAGATTGCTGTAAGTATTAAAAACGACTATACCAGGTTGAATCGCGCAATATATAAATATATTTTTTAATTTTTTTTCATATAATGATAATTTGTATTGTCCCATACTGTTTCGTAACGCTTAGTTGGATCTCGATGGATTTGTTCTGTTTCACATGCGAAGGCCAGAATTCAAACCTATTGGTGAATTCGCACTTGGGTGCTTACCCTGACTGATATCGGTCCGCTAACAAACGTTGTCAAGGAGACCAAAGATTGTATTCAGTCTACTTATCGTCAAGCTTATGTCAACATCTTATCGTTTCTATCGGACAAGCAAACAGACTCAAAAGTAAAATTACCGCCGGTAATTAATCATTTATCGTTATAATTGACTTCCAGACTCAGCCAAACGAACCACGAGGGACCTCAAACCGGGTATGATCGCCAGCTAACTATCGTAAGTACCCTTGTGAATTACCTCCGCTATTTGTTACAGTTAACACACTATATCGGGATCCACAGGCATAGCACGCATAGAGTGCTTTACTCTAACCCATGTAAGGTTGTGCCACCAGGGCTAATCATACATTTTTGGTGCCGAAAACCAGTAAACTTTAGATATCAAATTCTTTCAGTGTCAAAACGGAAGAATGCTATGAAGTGTTTCGTAAATTGAAATGTCATTTCGAAGATCGTATTTCGAACATTGAATCATAGAATTAGGTACCCTGTTCTTAATTTTTTACCATCTACCTACCGTATAATTAAATATTAACGAATTCTATTTATTAAATACCATTACGTGTTCTAGTTTTTAATTTCGTTTGTACGTTTCTTTATTGTTAAAAAATGTCTAGAACTTTACAAGGTATGCATCGTATGCGTAACGTAGCTATTAGCAGAATTAACAAAATGTACGAAGTCGGTGAAAGCGTTTTGCAAGATGCAACCAAATACCCATTATTTGTAGCCTACCATACGAGGTTGCAACGTATCGTTGATGATTTTCAAAGGATTCATTCTGACATTTTAGCCTTAGATGAGGCGAACACGAAAGTTGAAAATCAAGTTCGCGAAGCTTTTGACAACGTGCATTTCCGAATCGTCGCAATTCACAAGGAATTAACTAATCAATGTTTAAACTCGGAACCCGTAAAAACTATCGTATCGAACCAAAACATTTTTTCATATCATGATCAAGCTGTCATAACACAAACTTCATCGCTTTTTGTGACACGAAGAAGGCAAAACCTGAAATCAAAGGGTCCTTGACTGCGTGCACTTATTCAAAGTGCGCGTTTTGCGAGGGAACTCACCGTATCGCTAAATGCAAATTATTTGCACTCAAATCAGTTCAGGAACGCGCTCAATTCGCCAAGGCACGCCGTTGGTGCCTGAATTGTCTTATGCCTTTTCATTCACTCACGAATTGCAAATCTGTGTTTGATTGTCAGAAATGTCATCGTAAGCATCACACTCTTCTTCATAGGGAAGACAACATTTCTTCTGAAGAAGAGTGCAAACGAGCCACCACGTTTACGATTCAAGGGGCTTCTCTTTCCGATCCTCCAGTTTTTTACCTCGCAAATTTAGGTGACAGTTCCATCGTACGGTTGCCAACTGCTCATATTAGCAAAATTGATCCATCCGGCAAATTTCAAACGTTTCCGTGGTCCGATTCAGATAGTAAAGCACACTTTGTAACCAATCGCACTGCCGAGCGTCCAGTCAGCTCTCAGAGAATCCGTGACTTAGGCCAATCTCCTACAACCGCGTCGGGTGTCACTATGTTAGATGTCGATGTTAAGGGACAAACTATCTTCAACACGAAGTTACTTCCATCGCCAACGATTCAATTCGAACAATTATCCTGTCATCTGTTCCAAGACATAACTCGTACGGACCCTGACTGTCACAAACTAACAACTGAAACTGAACCAACTGACCTACTTCGAGATGTTGAGATCTTGCCATCTCTATCGAGACCCCAATTAACGGGTGATCTTCACCAGCCTTCAGCTATCAATTCTATATTCGGTTGGCTTCCTCTGGATTTGGTTGGTTTTGCTACCAATCGCCAACCACATTCATCAATCGTAACCAACCAGTACCGTCTTCCTGAAGAAGTCAAGAAACTGAGGGAGTTGGACGGATTTCCTCAGTCTTCACAACTCATCCCTGAAGAACAACGTGATGAACAGGTTCATCACACTGATCACTCACGTGACCCTTCGGAGCAAATCATCGCAGCCTTACCTTTTGGAAAAAAGGAAAAGGATATCGCATCCACAGGTTCGCGCGAACCTTCTTCGCGCATGTTCTTTCACTCAAACGTAAACATACAGCAACGCTCAATTGACGTGAACCGTGCTCCGCTTTCATGAATGACTGCTCGCACAGTGGTCACATGGACATGACACGTGTTCCTCGGAAAGATTCACTCACGAGAAGGTATCACGTACTTCGTCATTGCATTCTTCGTCCGAGCACCGTTACCACTAAGTTACGAGTGGTCTTCGATGCCTCAGTGACGGAGGTGAATGAATCATCGTCAAATGATGCCTTACTTATCGGTCCCAAGCTTCAAACGAACGTTGCTGAACTTCTGCAAAACTTTTGTATACCATTTGTGGTGTTCATTGCTGAGGAACAGCAAATGTATCGCCAAACTTTCCTTCAAGAGCCAAATCACACGTTCCAAAGAATGTTTTGGCATTATCAACTATCTGAACCCACTCCGAATTACCCATTATACCCTGTTACTTATGGTATATCTGCCTGTATTCTGGCCTGTCGTACTCTCAAACCGTTGACAGCAAATGAGGGTTACAAACTATCGCTAAAACGCAACGTGCTAACTTCGGATACCAATATCGACTATATCGTCACCGGCTTTTCCAGTCTGGAAAAAGCTCAACAAACGAAATTTACCAAACAAGGTCAACTTGAACTACATAAGTGGGATTTTAATAAACCGAGATTTCGCGCCTTTCTATCGCCGGACTACTGTCTCACTTATGTAATCTTCAACAATGTTGTCAACAATCATTCTAAATCTCAGGGTATTGGGATGGAAATGGTGGCCACCGGATACTCCTTCCAATGACATTCGTCACGGGGATTACACGTTTAGGTAACATTACACTATATTACATAACATTACTTTACATCGACCATTTATCGTTTTTGACAAGTATCGCATATAACCATTGGCCTGAAACATCATCTTTTGATAATCTATCGGATATCGTTTCTCGTGGCCATTCTCCAGCCGATCTAATCCGTAACGTATTATGGTGGGCGGAGCCCTCCGAGCTTGTCCAGCCAAACGACTCTTGGCCTATCCTAGATTGCAGTGTTAACCAAACTGAACTCTATTCTGAGGAACTAGTTCAATCGTTATTAGCCCAATAGGATCAAAATCTGCTGGACTTCTTACTAAATAAATTCTACCGTATTCGGAAACTTCAACTTCGGTTACTGTTATATATTCGTACAAATTTTCATAACAAAGCCACTCGTCATTCGGATTTTCCACTCAACCATATCGAAATTCGTATTCTACCTGTAACCAAACTTTGCGAATCACTATCTGCGGATGATATGGTTAGAATCGAAATTAAAAAATATTGTGCTTATTGCTACGTTTCATACTTTGAATGGATCTTCTCTTACAAGACCATTCACCAATCGTGTCCATTCCCTAGTCAATGTGACTATTCATCATCGTTTTGCGGTTCGTTTTATTATTTTTACATCTAAGTAAATCGTATCATGTAGTTTCGTATCGTCTAGTTTATCTTTATCTTTTTATCTTTTAAATCTAGTTTAAGCTTTTGCTTCGTCTTCTTTTCGTCTACGTCACGTTTCATAGCATTCTGCACTTCGTTTAACGTTTAACCCTTTTCTTTAAAATTACAATTTGCTGTATTTTGGTGAGCGGAATGTTTCGTAACGCTTAGTTGGATCTCGATGGGTTTGTTCTGTTTCACATACGAATGCCAGAATTCAAACCTATTGGTGAATTCGCACTTGGGTGCTTACCCTGGATGATATCGGTCCGCTAACAAACGTTGTCAAGGAGACCAAAGATTGTATTCAGTCTACTTATCGTCAAGCTTATGTCAACATCTTATCCTTTCTATCGGACAAGCAAACAGACTCAAAAGTAAAATTACCGCCGGTAATTAATCATTTATCGTTATAATTGACTTGCAACTGCCTGTGGTCATCCAGACTCAGCCAAACGAACCACGAGGGACCTCAAACCGGGCATGATCGCCAACTAACTATCGTAAGTACCCTTGTGAATTACCTCCGCTATTTGTTACAGTTAACACACTATATCGGAATCCACAGGCATAGCACGCATAGAGTGCTTTACTCTAACCCATGTAAGGTTGTGCCACCAGGGCTAATCATACACATACTAAAAAAATAAAGTCACGCTAGATACTCAAAATTACTAACTGTGCGCAGAGCAGAACCACGAGGAGTGAAGGAACCTTGTCCACCGTTCAAATAGGAGTCATGATCACGTTCAAATAGGGGTCACGATCTCCAGCAAAGAGGAACCGACTTTTTTTTTAAATAATTTATTAACCAAGATAATATACTTAAGCACAAAATACATTTTATTTTATTTTTAACAGTTTGAAGTACATTTTTTTGGTATATACCACCTCACTAGGCTGAGACTGTTACGAGGTGGCAGGAATTTAATGAAATTTTGATTACTTAATCTTGTAAGATAAAATTAAATTAAATTTTTAATTTACATTTGAAAAGATAAATTAAACGAAGGGAAAATAAAAATAAAAGAAAAAGAAAAGAGATGAGAAATATAACAAATAAGAAATATAAAATAATTATTCCAGAAAAGCTTTTTATTAAAATGGTTTCTGTTACTCTTAATATTTGCATCTTGTACTACCGTATTCTTTCGAAAACCATACTAATTTTCTGATAAGATTTTGTGTTTGTCTAAATAGTCTACAAGTTGGATTTTCAAAGTGAGATAGGCCTATAGTTTGAGGGATTATTTTTTTCTCCGGATTTGTAAATAGGTACTATGTTTGCTTTTTAAAAGTGGCTGGGGAATATACCTAAATTACAGATATAGGTGAAGGGAAGAGCTAGATAGATATTTTATTTCTTTTATAAGTTTAGTGTCATGTTTGTCGAGTCCAGTCGCGCAGTCGTTTCTCAGCCTATTTATGTCTTGTATTATGTCTTTGGCTGGAAAGTTTCTACTCTAAATTTATTGATATTTTGGGCATTAGTGGTATATTTCTCAGCAAGTGTATATTCATCCGTATTCATTTATTTAAAAGTTTTTGAGCTAATGTTAGACCAATGTCTGCGAAATGATTATTTAACGTGTTAGCCATATCTTTATTATTGTATCATTAATTTTTATTTGTTTAAAATTTGCTGCTGGTTTCTTATTTATATTGTTAATATAATACCTTCGGGTCTTCTTTGTTTTTTTCAATTTTCCGTCTACAGTAGTCTTCTTTAGTCTGTTTCACTATTGATCGGCAGATGTTTCTATATTTTTTGTAGTAGTTTTGGAGCTTGATGTTATTCGGCGAGTTTGATGTCTGTTTGTGTAGTTTATCAGGCTTATGTAAACATTTCACCAAATTCACATTGATCCAAGGTTTAATTTATTTTTATTTTTCTGTTCTTATTAATAATTCTACTTCTTCTTCTTCTTTGTGTGCCCTATCAGGTCCCCCGACGTTGGCGATCACTCTTGAAAATGTCTCTCTGTCTTGCGCTGCCCGGAATAGCTCCTCCACGCTTTTAATGCCGGTCCATTCTCGTATATTTCGCAGCCAAGACATTTGTCTCCTACCAGGCCCTCGGCGACCTTCTATCTTGCCTTTCAATATTAAATGGAGCAAGTGATACTTCTCCCCTTAAATTGTATGACCCAGATATGAAATTTTCTTGATTTTTATTAATGTAAGCAGTTCCCTATCAGCTCTAGCCCGCCTGAGAATTTCTGTGTTGGTGATCATGTCTACTTAATTGTCATGTTTACTTATTATGATCTACTTAAGAAGAATAAATGAAAACATAATTATTAAAATATTTCTTAAGTTACTTTAACATTTAAATGTAAAGATTTTCGTAAATCCTCCCTTTATTTCCGATTTTTCCAACGTAATTAATTCATTACATAAGTCTCTATTCATCTCACGTCGGTGAACAAAAAAGTAAGATTTCCCCGACGCCGCGCCGCCACGATTTTTTGAATAATCAAATACAAAAAGGTTTAGGGGAAAATTTAAAACGAGAGAAAAGCTTTTCCACGGTATCTTAAATTCGCAAATATTATTAGAAAGTGCGGCCTTGCGGGGAACCTACTCGGAATACACATTACTGGAAGGCTATGTAGATTGTTAAAGTGTAGATGATTTGCCAAGTTTATGAAAGTTTATTTTACAATAAGAGGCGCCTATTTCAGAAATAACAACACAATCACCCGTTAAAAACATGTAATCACCCGTTGAGTAAACGGTGCATCTAGTCGCAAATAGATAGCTTATCAATTGTACTGTAATCAATAATTATTTTGATAAATGATATTAACAATAACTATTTTAGGGAAGCGTTGAATGTATTTAGGGTGAACGGGGATTTTACGGGGTAGTTTGACATCACAAAAGGTGTTAAGCAAGGCTGCGCAATGTCACCATAGTTATTCAATCTATGCAAAGATAATTGTATGTAAGAATTGAAAGAGTTGGGATTGAGCGCGAAATTGAGTAATCTGAAAGTATGTTGCCTTTTGTATGCTGATGATGCGGTGCTGATTTCTAACACTATGGAAGATCTACAGTCTCTCGTGTCTAGGATGAACGAAGTATGTATGAAGAATGAGTTAATGATGAATGTAAGCAAGTCTGAAGTGATGGTATTTGAAAGAGAGAGCACGAAAACAATGTGCAACATAGTTATAAATGGTGAATACTTGGAGCAGGTGGATGAGTTTGATTATTTGGGAAGTATGTTTACGAGAGATAGGAAGGCTGATAGAGATATGAAAAGAAGAGTTAATGCAGGTAACTCTATTAATGGAGCATTGAACGCCGTTGGTATCAATAAAAAAAACTGTTCAAAGAAGCGAAGCTAGTCGTCCATAATGGAGTATGTATGTATGGCAGATGTATCTGATGTATGGCAGTGAGGCATGTAATTGGCAGAGGAAGGATAAAGGAAGACTAAATGCTGTAGAAATGAGATCCCTAAGGCGTATGTGTGGTAAAACCATGTATGATCGTGTGAGAAACCTGGAGATCCACAAAGAATGCAAGGCTGATGTAAGCGTAATGAGTAAGATCAATAAAGGAACGCTCAGATGGTTTGGACATGTAGAACGAATGAACGAGGAAAGGAGTGAAACGAGAATGGTAGAAGAAGCCCGGGACACCGGATAAATACATGGCACGATCAAGTGAATCAGATACTCGAGTCGGGCCATGTCAAGAGTCAGAATAATAGAAGAGCATGTATGAGAAAATATATGAATTTGAACGAGGCAAGGAGTGTGTGCCAAGACCGAGTTGTTTGGCGATCCGTCCTCTCTGCCTACCCCTGCGGGGGAACGGCATCATGGTTAGTTAGTTAGTTAAATGACACAACTATGGGAATACATGAAGTGTGGACACTGGAAGAGAATCTGACTCACCTGGATTTCCCATATCACGTTATTGTTACGTTATTATGTTATAATGTTCTTGCTATTATGGCACCGATAAATCACTTGGCTGAGTACATGCACAAGTTTCCGCAAGAATCGATATTGAATCGATATTAAAAAACCAAGGTATCGTAGGAGATGATAACTGCACTAGTTACTTTAACAGACTGAGAGTCCGATTACACACACTGAGAGATCACTTTATTGGTAATCATTGCACAGAGGCTACTTTAGCATAGACGATATTATAGAACTGAGAGATTTGGTGATCATGGCAATAGTTACATCAATAGTCTGACAGCTCCTTGGGAGTTATTGTTCCACAATATATGTAAATAATATTGACACATATTGTCAGATAGGATGGGTATGGTATGGAAAGTGTGTTGGATGGATGAAGATAGATATACATAGTTGCGTCAACAGTGCATGTTATTTACAAGTTTTCCTCTTCTATTTTCTGTATTTTTCGTTTTGAACAAAGTTTCTTTTTAATTATGTGTTACAGAGTGTGTATGCCCATTTACAATACACATGTTACACAAACTGCACATTTATAGATAAATATAAGAAAAAGATAAATATTAATATGAGATACAAACATATTATAGTGGATAATGTGTGGCACTTAAATGCCTCTTGAATTCTTCAAGGCTACTGTTAAAGATGTCAACAGTTTTGGAAGCGTTATTTAACAGCGCCATACCTCGTGTCATGCTATAAGATTGTGGTACCCTACAGATGTGTGAGAAGGGAGAGGACGAACTTCGATGACGTCCGTATAAGCTCTCTCTGGAAATCTATTTACAGACCAACAATCTTACAATGAAGACTCTCCCAAAATTCAACATTACAATGTTTCGTCACGTCGTATAACTTTAAAATAAGGCAATTTCAAATGTCCAATTTCTGATTTACCGAAAGCAAAACCCAAAATGACAAACGTTCTGAATATCCGATGACCACTAACATTCAAAAGCATCAGTAATAATTAATATTAAATTTTCTCTTTTGAATCGCATCATAGCAAAACAAATATATTTATAGACAATCCCAAAATTCAAAAGAGTACCTTAAAGTTTCATGATAGATTCGGTATTTTGGTTCTTGGGCAAAAAGGTATTTAGGATAATAACCAAAATAGATCATAATCGTTGATATTTTGTTAATATTTTCTACCGTATTTTGAACTATAGATCAACACTGGTCTGGATGTCATGTAGTTTTTTTACATTAGCTCCACACATGAGGATTGAGGAAAATAATTTCATAGTGTTATCTTTGGGAATGCGAAAGGTCTTTTTAAGGAAAGGTTGGATAAGAAGAAGATTCTGGGAAGGAAAAGGTATGAGGGGTGGGTAGGTATCTGGGGTTCAGTGTATCCACGAATGATGGCCTATGAATTCATCCCTTTAACTGCGGAGCAAGTCGAGAGGCTCAAAGGTCTCCCTCAAACAGTCTCTCCCGATTTCTATCACGCAGTAGTAGACCTAGACCAAACTCAACTCATGAACCCGAACACCCCTGGTAAGTCCCCAAAATGTGGCGAACTACTTAGGGTGACCTATGGTAGTGGTGTTGGTTATCCAATAAATGATTCCCAGGGCAGCGGTACCCATATCCGCAGGCCAAATAGTAGTGATCCTAAATTTAAAAACTTAACTACTTTTTTAGCTTTATGACCTGAAAAAAATCCAAAAATCCGTGAAAAGAATCTGTTAGTTAAAATGTTACAGAAATTATCAAAGAACGGTCAAAAATCATTTTTAACGACATTTAACCCACAAGAGTTCCAACTGCTCCCTCTGGAGCCAGTGAGACTTTGGCATCCCTAATTTGGGAATGTTGTTAGGTTGAAAGTAGAGGGGAGGAGAAAGAGATGGCGAAAAGGAAGGGGATTCAAATTTGATCACTAAACACGGCCAAAGGCATTTAAGGCAACATTTCAATTCCGAATGGTGGATGGTGGTCTTACATATATATACCACGGCGACACTGAGAGTATCTTCCACTCTGAAACGTGCCGCAAATATACTATAATATGTTATTTTTAATGAATCTATTTTGAAATAAGACAAATTAATTAAGTAAAGTTTATTAGCGCACGCTGGTTTTTGACCAACCGGTAGTAGTGATTTAATAGTAAGTATCCTCTATGGCTATTTAATCATAACAGAAAGCCCGTTATCACTATCACTGTATGGCTATTAAAGAACACTTAAGTGGTCTTCCCGCAATTCGAATTTCACCGTTCTGTCGAAATTCTGAAAAGAAAAACGTGAAAATGTATTTCTTACGAAAATTTCGCCTTCACCGTTCTCCCCTTGGCGCATTCCACTTATCCTTAATTCTCGGATTGAATTGTGTGCGTGGTAGGTGAGAGTTAGGCTGTTAGCTTATGCTGGTTGGGAGCTTTTCATCGAACGCGGACTGCATAACAAAAAGGGATTAAGCCTCCCAGCTACACTAATAATACTCGCATCACTGGCTGTTCAAAACTGTAACACAATCACAGTACCAATATGAATAGACTTGAACTTTGGAAAAGCCTTCGGATTGTTAAGCTCCCCTTCAAAGCTGAACAAAAAAGCTTGTGTTGAGTCAAAACCGATATGGGTTGAAATATAATAAGTATCTTCTGGTTACGCCATGACGCGCATAAGGATGGCCAAAGTAAATCACTGTGCCAAAAATAGGAACCGCAAGAACTTATTTTATAAACGCAACCCAATTGCCTCCACGTGTGCCAAAAGTTGATTTATCTTTCGCGCGGCCAATGCTGATTAGTAATGCAAGAATAATTGAAGAAGCTACTACGTTCTTTGGATTTTTCCTATTTAAAAACAGAAGATTTTCAAAATGGATTTTGAAGCATCGGGTATGTTTATATCTGCAATTATCGTACATACATATAACAATAGCAAGAAATATAGAATTAATCATATGTTTTAATTAAATGAAGATAGAAACTCAATCGAAAATCTGAAAACACCAAAATCAGAAAAAGATATGGTTCGACTTGAACCCAGGACCTACGCCTTGCTGGAGCGGAGCTCTACCAACTGAGCTTATTTGTCCCTATCCGATTCGGTCGTATTTACTTGTATCGTATGTACTTCGACTAAGAACTACCAACATTATCTTTATTTACTGTCTCAACTAGTAATCCGGAGGTCGCGAACTAGTTTAAATTAAATCCCGGAGTGCACTAGTCTTTTAATTTTTTTTATTGCTTCTCTCAGAATATAAGTCCCAACACTAATCATAATAATACACATTACCACACAATATTGCAAGGAGAAAGAAAAATAATGTTACATGAGTTGCTAGACGGGTAATGCATTGTAATAATATATGAACCATAAATTAAACATTTTTCTCAAGATGCAACAAAAGAAATATACAAAAAATACTAAGGTAAGACTGTCTTTAGCAAATGGAACTTATACAAAATCTTATCATTTCAGGAAGGACAAGGATGATAAACTATTATGGCAAACCTCTTTTTTATTTGAAACCACTTAAGATTCCCATCTTCTCTGGTCTGGAGCAAGTGATACTATGGCATCCCCAATTGGGGTATGTTGTTAGGCTGAAGGTAGTGTGGAGAGATAGGAAATATTGAAGAGGAAGAGGGGGTAGCGGGGATGGAAAGGATATGGGGCAGTACCTGGCTGTCCAGATCTGCTGACCCAACACGTCTAAAGCCATTTCAAACAACGATTTAATTCTGAATGGTGGTTTCACACTTCGGCGATACTGAGAGTGTCTTCCTAGAATGTCTTACTAGAATGCGCCATATATATACTTTACACTATTTTAAATTAATTATTTATGAAAAACACTTATTTTTTTAAAAACATTTATTCATCAATAGACTTTTACAATTTTATACATTTTGTTAATTTATCATTGATTCTATTGATACATTTAGGATATCTCCTGGAATGTAGTTTAAGAGCGTATAACGAGAGAACACCAGAAATATGTCATTTTAAATCAGTGTTTAGAAGTATTGACTCTTTTCCACAAAAAAATATAAATTGTTATAAAGTTATACCATATTTCGTTGGCGGATTTGTAAAATTTTTAAAAAAGTACATTTATTATACAACACCCATTTCAAATCATATAAATCATGCAGTAAAATAAATCAATACATTATCTGGTAAACGTATGTAACAGCATTTTAATTTTAGTTTAAATAAATCATAAAAATATATATAAGTACATGTGTTTCTTAATATACCTTCAGCATTTTTGGATGTAGCAAATTTGGAAGGAAATAAAATCGATATTGAGTTATAATTTTAAAAAGCTGGTACGGAGAGTATTTAATCTTTCTCATTGGAACCGCCCTGTATGATCGTTAAAACCTCTTTCGAAGAAATGTGGATTTTCGGCCGCTGGATGGTTATACGCTAATAATAATAATCAAATAAAATTTAATTAATAAGAGATAACTTTGTATAAACCACTTTTTTTAATAAACAATGTCGACATGTTTCAATAACAATGTTATCTTCTTCAGGATATGTTAATATATTATTAAGATTGAAGAAGTAAATAAAATTTATTTACACACGCCGGGTTTTGAAGCTGCGACTTTGGATTGCTAGTCGAGAGCCTTACCACTCGTATAAGTTTTCTGCATCACTAATCTATTTTTCGTGCGTTTTCATGTACGGGTAGTAAGAAGATAGGTCGTCCATTATTATCATGCCTCACTTTGGGACTACATCTCATCATGGATCAGGAATTCTTGTTATGTAGTCCAATTTCCCTGGAATTCGAGCTGTACAATTATACCAACAAATTATTTCCTTACCAAATGCTTCTATGGAGTGCATGTCTACTAGACACTAGCACATGAATATCAGGTCTACAGATTGGACTTAAAATTCTTTTAAAGAGAAGCAAGGCGGATTTCCAAATTAATTAAATTCAAGTTTTAATATCTCGTTATATTTATCATTGCAGAGCATAAAATTGTGAAAAAAGTTATTTTATTCGTTTATCGCATAATTAAAACTCAGTTACTCGGAAAAAGCAAATCTAGTACTTAAACTATGTCAACGATGCTAGCTTATAGTTTTTCATGAGATTCTACAATATTTGGACCTTTTGATTCAACTTCAATTAAGGCGGTAACTTGACACCAACTAACAGCTGCTGTTCTAATAAATATTTTTTAAGAATTAATAAATTTGAACGGGTGTTGATATTTCAATTGAAACAATTACATTAATGCTTTTATTGATTTGTTGAATCTATTTTATAATCTTTCTATAAACAGGGGAAGAATCAACAACTCCAGAAATGGCCTCATCGTTGAATCCAGTCTGACTTCAGAATCGAGCATCGAAGAACACTGGAGAAATATATTGGTCATCACGTTTCTCGATCCGACAGACCAATAAGCAATCAATAAATGTTTCGTTATATAATTTTTTTTTTAATTTATGTAAATTATATTGAGTTTTTATTCACTTATGGTACTATTCTCCTTTCTGTCTTATCCTTTTGCTTCTTTATTTTATTTTTGTTTTATTTTTATTATTTTTCATCAATTATGTTATTTACTTGCGTTACTTTATGTAACTATGTAGTAATATTATTTATGGGATATGTAGGATTGCACATACCTCCCCACATTCTGGAATAAAAACCATTATTATTATTTATTATTTTCTATTGTGAAATATTTCGCACATGGACATAAATAAATTTGATTTTAATTACAGTATTTTACTGAAACAGTCGTTTAATTTGAAAATATAATAATTAATTTCTCTATTTATCTGGATTGATTTGGTAACAAGCCTTAGAAATTAATGTTTTGATGTTAGTAATGTGTAATTCATTTTTTATTGGAATAACTTTTTAATGGGGTGGATTAAAATGGATTACGTAAATTTAAGGGGGAAAAGGGGTGAGGTTTTTCCGGGTCTAGGTGGTGGTTGCATCTGCCTACGAACTGCGTAACAGGCCGGATTGGGAGAGACAGTTTGAGGGAGACCCTTTGAACTTTCCAGCAGTACTCTCTCGGAACATCACCTTGCATCGCAGTGGGAAAGATAGATTCGTTACGTGCAGTACGTCTGTCACTCCTGGATACACTGACCCCCTAATTTCCTACCCACCCCTCGTACCTTTTTCCTTCCCAAAACTTCCTTACCTACAAGAACACCCCACACAACATCCCAAAGATGACATCATAGACCCTGAGAGGAATTATTTTCCTCAGGGCCTTCCGTATGGAGCGAATGAAAAAAATAAAATTAATAACTTTTGATGATCACACCCATAAATGTAATGTCATTGAAGGAGAATATAATACAGATAAATTTAAACAAAACATAAAGCAGTACAAGACACAGGAGAATAATAAGGAAACGTTCGCAACTGTAATCGAACCCCGGACCTCTTGTCTTACCGGGACACAGATTCGACTAAATTATTTATATGAACATAAAACATAAGAGAGAATTTATTATCTGTTGGTTCCGACAAAAAATTAAAAGCCAAACTCAATTCTACACCCACGACATTACTGAAACCTTAAACCGAAATGGTAGCAGAGTCCATGATAAACTTCTCGTCACGACACCGTCGGCGTCGGTCCAAATATTTACTTTTCCTGAAGGCTTCGCGGCGCGTGACACCAAGCCGGAACACTGGCAGGGGCAGCCCTTATGTCCAGCTTGTGCCATTATTCAACCAGATAGCTTATATTTAATTAGGCTTCTACTAATAGGTGAGATAGTTTAAACATTTCAGTTAATAATCAATTACAAGGGCTTATTTTATGTGCTTGTTTCTTTTTGCTCACCCGACTAAAGGTATTACATATTTTACGACGCGACAGTTTGATAAAAAGAAATATTGAAATATTGTATTTTATACCTTGTGCTACTAGATAAATTGTTGATGATAGTTGGTTTATTAATGTCATACTCTCCATACCCATTGAACAAATTAATTATGATAACTTAATGAAAATACTTAATTTTACTGAATTATCGTGTAAAATAACCAAGACCGATATGATTAGTTAATGGATCACTTGATGCACCTGACTTAACAAAAAAACTATTAACATTCCGAGTACCAAACCGTGATTAAATTCAATAATTTATTTCCAATTAAATTTTTATAAGAAAAACTTTCTTTTTATACTTTTTTGAAGGTTATTCCCATCAGTGAAATATTTCATATTAGAATAAGTTAACAATAATAATCTAAACGAAAATATGAAAGAGAACAAGACACAGAAAAACAGAAAAAGACAATGGTCGCAACTGGGACAATTGTCAATTGTAAATTATATTAAATAAATATAATATAAAAATAAATATAATATAAATTATATTTATTTATTTTTTTTTTATTTATTTATTTTATTTCAAAAATTTTGTTTTTACAATACAAATGATTACATGTGCAAGGTTATACAATAATTCATTTTATATTACTACTACTCCATAATTTGAGCTCAAGAGCTCGTGTTTATGGGAGGAGTATTAACATGCAAAAAAAAAAAAATTAATAGTGTTTTAATGAGATGTTTAAGCAATGATCAAAGAACATTATGAAAATAAATACAAATATTACTTGACAAAGGTACATAATTTAGAAAAAATAGTTTTAGAAGGACAATAACAGTATATATATATATATATATATAACATATTCTTTTAATATTAAATATTTCAGTTTAAGTAAGGGTAAATTAAATTAAGGGTACAATATATCATTATCCAATTTCAGGGACTTAATTTGATTTTTAAATTGTTCATATTTCAATGTTCCCGTTATATTAATTTTGTTTTTGGACAATAATAAATTGTACCATCTTACACCTAAATACAAATAGTGATGCTGAGCCGTAGTTGTTCTAAGCACAGGGATGGCTATTAAGCCATTAGTTTTAAATCTATTGCTTATGCTATCTGAGGGGTGGATTTTTTGAATAAAATATTCTTTATATATTTGATATAAGGCGTTTCTCTTATACAATTCTATGATTGATGGTACATTAAATTCCCGAAATAATTCTAGAGTAGGGAAGTCGTATGGTTTCCTAAGGATGATTTTTATAATTATTCTTTGAATTATAATAATGGGCTGTAAGGAAGATTTAAAGGCCCCTCCCCACCCAATAATGCCGTACTGTAATAAGGACTGGATTAATGCATAATAGACCATTTTTATGGTTTTTTTATTTAAAATATTTCGTATGTTATAGAATATGTAGATAAGTTTTCTTATTCTTTCCACAGTGAGATTGATATGATCTTTCCATTTAACATTTTTATCTATTAGGATTCCAAGATATTTTACATTTGATTTATGATTTAGTTTAGCGCAGTCCGTATTACATGTATCGTAATTTGTACAATTTTTGGAATGAATTATTATGTTAATTAAATTGTTTGGTACATCTTCTTGTAGAGAGAATGGAATACAATAAGTTTTTTCTGTGTTGAGTGATAATAAATTATTATCGAACCATTTTTTTATAACCTTCATGTCTTGATTGGCTGCAATGGTAATATCGTTCCACGTTTTTTTTTCAATAATTATTGCAGTGTCGTCAGCAAAGGATATAAGTTTACCATTAAGTGATAATTGAAACATTTGGTTAACGTATATTATAAATAAAATTGGTCCAATAACAGTCCCTTGGGGAATTCCAAATTCTAAAGTTTCATCCACACTTAGTGAGTTATTTAATTTTACTTTTTGACTTCTTTGAGTTAGATAGCTTTGTAGCCAATATCTAACCGTACCAATAATGCCGATATCATTTAATTTATTGATTAGTTTTTTATGGGAGATACTATCAAAAGCCTTGCGTAAATCAATGAAAATGCCAAGGCATTTGTTTTTTTTATCTAATGCATTGTATATAGTTGATGTTAATTTAGCAATGGCATCATGAGTGCCGAGTTTCTCTCTAAATCCAAATTGGCTAGGACTAAGTATTTTATTATTATCTATGTAGTACATGAGTTGCTTTTTTACGATTTTTTCAAAAATTTTTGCCACGTTTGAGACAAGAGATATAGGTCGATAATTTGATATTTCTTCAGGGCTGCCTGATTTAAAAACGGGTGTTACGATAGATTTTTTATAAATGGAAGGGAATATTCCACTATTCAAACTAATATTTATAATGTGTGTAATTGGAATGCTTAAAAAATTGTTATATTTTTTCAATATTTCTACTGTGATATTAAATAAATATTAAATATACTCTATATTAAATAAATATTCAAATAAATCAACAATTGTCCCAGTTGCGACCATTGTCTTTTTCGGTTTTTCTGTGTCTTGTTCTCTTTCATATTTTCGTTTGGATTATTATTGTTAAATTATTCCAATATGATATATTTCCAATTAATTTATTTTTAATTAATTTCTATTACTACTGTGTTATACCATTGATTAAAATGTTCCAAGGGTGTAAATATATAACCAGATATTTTTTCTTCTTCAAATACATCAAATTTATTTTTTGGCACCATTTTTTAATTAAAAAATTCAAAATTTCTTTGTTTTGACCACTTTTATTGTATATAAAACCAACATGTTTCGAGAACGATGCTCCCTTCCTCAGGGTTTACTAAAAAAAATATTTTTTGTCCTGGCGCGGCTGGTAAGGACCGAAAAGATATCAAATTATTGTAATTTAGGTCATTCACATTTTTCAGCAAATCGCCTCAATAATCAAATTCATTTTTAAAACCGTTATTGTAGACTAGCGTAGACCTGCAATATTCTGAATTCTTGACAAATCATTCCCAATTTTGAAATCAAATAATATTAAAGGTAGGTATTTTTTGACACAGTTTCAATTTTGCAATGAACCAAATTTCACGCAGGACTAACGAACCGCATAGACAACCGCAATGTTTATGTTTGATTATGTTACTTGTCTAAGTCTATTACTTTATAAATTTTTTTTTTGAGTACTGTAGAAGAGTCCTATTTGCTCCCATTCAGCTGGAGCCAATGGGACTACGGCATCCCCGATTGTGATATGTTTTGTTGCTAAAGAGGAAAGTTGGGAAGTACACTGCTATTCAAATCTGATCACCAAACACGGGTAAAGCCATTTCAAGCAACGTTTCAATTCTGAAGGTGGTCTTCCACTATGGCGATACTGAGAGTACATTCCACTCTGGAACGTGCTGCAAAAAAATTAAGATTAATTGTTTATTTGAGCCAGTGCACACGCAATGTGAATTTGAATAGTTTTGTTTGTATATAAGCCCAATTTTTTTTAAGAAAGGCATAATACAATATTGAACTGGTGATTCAGCTAACCCTTAATTAGATAGCTATCTACTCTTATATTTGTCGCTCTAGAAGCCTTATCATATTTTGCTATCTAAAAACCAAATCATAGGTCAAATTTACCTACATGAATAAATACACTTGTAACATAGTTTATTCTGTGTAATTTATTATTTTTTAACATTATTTATTCGTATTAAATATTTAGGAAATGAAAAAAACGCATAATTGGAAAAATAATTATTTATTAGACTTTGAAAAAACAACCATTACTAATTAATACAAAAATTTGGTACAAAATGAGATCCTTTCGGTCTGCTTCTTTTAAACTAAAATTAACTTCTTTCTACTTACCATTTTTTATAACAATTAAACAGTTTTATTTAATTATTTTTTTCTTTATAAGCACTTCATCAAATTACAAAAAACCTAAACCTAGGTCAAATTGACCTACAACAGTACGGGACTTACCAAGGCAACACCGCCGTCTCCTCTGGGCTCTTGGCGGGTACTAAGTTGGTTCGATCAATCAGGGCAATCAAAAGAAGTGTGTGAAAGAGAAAGCAGATATTTATTTTCGTATAGGTAAAAATGTCCTAGATTGGGCTTCTAGAGTTAAAATTTAGGGTTAATGTATATTGTACTTCAATGTAAAAAATATTTTTAAACCTTTTTCCTTTGTCAAACAGTCTTCAAAAAAAATGTGGCAAAATTTCTCAGTAAAAACACATGAATATTATGAATTCAGAATCAAATGGAAATATCTCATAGCTAATTGACACCACATTCCAGAGTAAAGTAACAGTTTCCATTATCATATTTTCCTAGAAAATTAAATAAGTCACGAAGTTTTCTTGGAAATAATGTAATAAGTAAGTCCGTTTCTTGAATTTTGGAACAGTTGAGTATTCTCGCGTGTTGTTGCAATTCACTTCAAAGACAAGAAAGGTATTTTTCTGAATTGAAGCAAGTACCTATGTATTATGTAGAATTGGAGAAGCCTTTGTGGTTCTACCAAAACATTTTTTATAAGAGCACAAGGTGTTCGCGCATTTTAAATTTCTTATTATGTTAATGGTCCAATTTAAAAATACTCCAAAATATTAGAGGATATTAATTCATGTTCTACCGCGTTTTAAATGGAAGAACTAGCCTCGTCGATCTTTTGGCACAAATGAGTGGTCGGGAAGCACGCCAAACTCGCGTATAAGTTTAAAACAAAGATATACTTATACACTAAAATCGGTTTTCGAAGTGAAAACTTCTTAAAAAAAGAAGAAGATGGAGAGATACGAAATTACGAATGTTAGAAGAGAGCGCTAACATTTACAGCGCCAAAATCGATGCAAAAATTGCGAAAATCTTTAATAAAACACGACTCGTTTAAAATAGAGCAAAAATCTCTTAGGGGCTATCTAAAACAGTATTTAATAAAACACTGTGAATTTTTTCATACATATATATCTTGTAAAATAACGGAAACAGACTTGAAAATAAAATAAAATTGAAGCATACTTTGCGATTTTTTTCTATGGAGGGAATTTCATATAATTTGAGTTTCGGCGTGGGGAATGTATAGATATTATCTTCAAAAATAACAAATATTTTTTAAGAGCTTTAAAACTTCAAATGTTTAGGGGAGGTTTGCGAGAAATCGGTGGAAATTCGGATAGCGGCTTCTTAAGCACCGTTGTGATTAGAAACTCGATTAAATGGAAATGAGTGACAATAAGAAGAGACATACATATCTACAGGATTTAGTCTTCGAGAGAATGAGATAGCAATAAAAAAAATATTTCATTCACGGGTATTCGGTTCCAATATAATACGATAAATCCAAAGTCCCACACAAGTCTCTTTTAGTGTGGTGGTACAAAACGCCTGGCAAAGCTTAGTGGCCAGACATTCCAGTGGACCAAGGATCGAATCCTACGAAATCCAAAAAAAAAAAGTTATTTTTAATTTTCTAATTTTCAATCGTGAAATCACTCCAAAATGAACAGGCAAAAGAAAGCGACATCTAACGACTACGAATAAGAAAACACAAATACTAATAAGATGACCAAATATATAGTAAAAGGTGCACTGGAATTCGACGACAAAAATATGAAAAAATTGTCTTCCACATTAACAAAAAACGTTTCGTAGCTGTTGAGGATTATTCCTACCTATTTTATTCCTACTTATTTTCCCTGAATCCTACCCACACTTAGTCTCTCTATTCCTGTCCCTCCGGACACTATGATTTTTTTAGAACGGTTCGTTTCTACGACTATTTGTCGGCTTCTGTGTTTCCTCCCTCCTGTGAATCCCTTCATATTCACTTCGTCCTATCCTCCAAAAACCCTCCATATAGCATCCCCAACGATGACAAAGGCCCTGAGATAAATTATTTTCCTTAGGGCGTCCTGTGTGGACTTCGTGATGTAAAAAAAAATTCGAATAATTTTCAAGCACAAAATTGAAATAAAAATATTTTAATATATATAAGAAAATGGTTATTCCCATCAGTGAAATATATCATATAAGAATTAGTTAGCAATAATATTGTAAACGAAAATATGAAAGAGAACAAGACAAAGAAAAAAGACAATGGTCGCAACTGGGACTCGAACCCAGACCCCTCCGTCTAACCGGGACGAGCGCGTTAACCAATTTCACTATTGCCACCTTCTGTCAAACCGTCATCTCTATAGTTATATATATATTTATTTTTTAGTTGCAACCATTGTCTTTTTTCTGTTTTTCTGTGTCTTGTTCTCTTTCATATCTTCGTTTAGATTATTATTGCTAACTTAATCTAATAAAAATATTTTAATTTAAAATAAAACAATAACTTTTGAACACCACTTTTATTTTACAAACTTTATTCCGACCGGGTTTCGCGACAACTGTAGCTTCTTCAGGGCAGTATAATACTCTACTAACATTAAGTTACATGTGTATTATAGATGACATATGATTTAACAAAATGGGTGGGACTCCTCAAGTGAAGGAGAAAGAAGGCATAGGTGTAGATGGAGAATGGGGAAGGACACGGGAGTGTGTTTTGTCAATAGGGAACAATCTTAGTAAAGGACTTTTATTTAAATTTATTTGATTATTAATACCCTACTATTAGTGTTTATGGCTTTCCACAAACAAATGAAAACAAATAATATAAACCCTCACACCCTCCTTGCTCCATTCACATTCATTCATCGTTTCATAAGTACCTACGCTTATGTTATTCTGGCTCTTGACATCACCGACTCAAGTATTCGATTCGCAAACTTGCCATGTTTTCCTGGACGTTCGCGGACTTCTAAAATGTATTTTCACTCCCTTCTTGTGCATCCGCTCTACATACCAAAACCATCTGTCCATACGTTTAATGTATCTGTATTTAGATTTATTATTTTTATATTTTATGAAGAAAATTTTCAGGTGGAGATCTACATAATGTATCATATAAAATATTCTGTATGTATTTGGATAACGTGGTTGTTTATTTCCCGCTTGAATCTACATATTACACCATATAAAATACAGAGTTATCCACATTCGAGTAGTTACTAAACGACATAAGAGTGCTTCTGGCCCAAAAGTTGTTGTACGTTTCCTGAAAAGCCCTTCGTAACTCTTCAGAAGTTAGCACGTCGGGGGTTTCGGAAAATGTCTATAATACGGTTTCTGTTTTTTCAGCAACCTTATCGACACACTTGAAATACGCGCTTCAAAAGTCGTGGGCTGGTAATTAAATTCTTTACACTTGAGATTGTTTATTTGGAAAGATATTGGATTATTTTCTACTTCGTTGTTGGGTGGATAAATTAATTAGTTTCGACTTTCTATGGTTCAATTTCTGAACTTTAATTAGATTAAGCATTTCTAATTTTGGAACAGTTACATTGATATTAAAAATCATTTCTAATAAAGTTTTTTCTAATTATATTCTGGCATAGTAATTTGTATTGGCAAACCTAACTACCCACTAAATGATTGAACTAGAACCATAAAATTGAGATTAAAAAATAATAGTTCGAATATTGGAGAAAATATATGCCTTCCAGAATTTAATTGAAATTATTTAAAATGCTTATCATAGAAGGGTGACGGAAATTTGTAGTAATGGAGTCTATTTAGGTCGCAAACGAGTTTTGAACGTCATTTATTTAATTAAATAAAGACAATATTAGCGAAACTCAATCGAAAATCTGGAGAAAGCAAAATTAGAAAAAATAATCAGAAATTGTTTTTATATTGCTTGTGCACATTTTTGTACGTAAACTTTTAATTTATAGTGCGGTGATATTTTTTAAGCATATTATTTATTAGTTTTTAGGTTAGAATTTTATTTGTCATAAACATCCTTGCGGCCATTATGGCTCACATTACGTAAATCTTTCTAAAATGTTAATATTTTTTCCTAAAGGCAATGGGCTTCACTAAAACCAACTTCACAAAGAAAACGCCAAACTGGGTGCAAGGTGTTATTGAAAAAAACAATCAAAGATGTACGAAATAAGAAAATGGGCTCACTAAAAGCTGTATAAAGTACCCCGCGCAACTTTAAGACGTTTGGCAGCTAAATTATATCTACCAGCCGATGTAGTGACTCTTGCGAAATGAGGAAACAAACCTAAATCACCACAAGAGCTAGAAAAACAATTATTACAGCATGTGTTCGTTTTAGTTCGAAAAGATGTCTACTATGTTCTACTCCCGTTCTTCTACTCCTGCAATAGAAAATGATTCTGTTGACATGACATCCACCACAAATGAACCTAATACGAGTGATGCTTTAGCTACTGGTGTGACCTCTGCTTTGAGAGACGAGAATAGAACATCATCTCTCCGTTTTGAACAAGTTGTAGTTCCCATTACGAGGTCGCCACAGCCTTCGACTTCAAGAGATCAGAATTTTATAACACCGTTCCAATTGTCTCCAATACCAGCAATAGCACCTAGAAAAACTACTAACCGAGGCAGAAAGGCTGCTAAGTCGACATTACTTATATCATCCCCGTAAAAAATAAATTGCAAGACTCTTTAAAAAAGAAACACGATAAAATCGAAAAGACCATGGATAAAGGCAAAGGTTAAAAGACAGAGTCAAAATCTAATGAGGTATAAATGTCTAGCTCGGAGGAAGAAAATGAACCATTGTACGACGACAGTTCTGACGAAATTCCAGATAGGAGCAATGTTTCTGATGCTAAGTATTGGTATTGTGACGATCTCTATTCTATGAATAACAGAGGTGAAATTTGGGTTCAATGCCTACGTTGTAAATTATGGGCTCACGAAGAATGCTCAGGAGTGAAAACGGATTTTTTCTGCGAATTTTGTTCTGCAAGGTAAAACAAAGTTTATTTCTTTTGATTTTTTTATTTTATTTGTTATGGTGGGCAATATTATACACTTCATTTGTGACCAATACGGCCCTAGGCTATATTGTCCTACTACATTTATGTTTTTATGATTATTATATTTATGTTTCGAAGCCTACCTTACTTATACAACAATTATAAATTTAAGGTTAACTTAGCCGAAGTTAACCTTAATATATAATTGTTTGATAATATTAAGTTCAAACCACTGATTTAACCAATAAAGGCTGTTTGATCTCAAAAATTTCGTGTTGTATTTCCAAAAAGTCTTACGGTGTGCCGTATTATCCGAAATTACTCATAATAATATTTGAACTTGAAAAGCTCATAAGTGGTGAAAAAGCAGAGGTGTGTTTAATTTAATCCTAAAACGTATATTTTCTGATAACATGTCAACATTGTAGGTACATGACCATAAATGCGCGTTTATGAATAATTTTATTACATTTGTACAAAATCAATTTAGATGTAAGCTTATTATAAAAATAAAATAAATAATAAAAATTTCCAATTTTATGTTTTTTTTCAAATTATGTATAAAAACTCCTCGAAAGTGCGTTACAAGTACATGATTGATTTTTAATTTTTAATGTACTTGATTGATTTTCTAGAGTTTTTCTGTCTAGCGTGTATGCGACGCCACGTACGTTTGGGACTAATATAGTTCTCTAATGCTGACGACGAATCGTATCAGAAATAATGATGACTGAATTATAATGTTTTGTTCGTCAAGATTCTGATGATGTATGTTTTATTGGAATTACGTCCCCACCTGCTCTACATATGTATTATGTTTGTGTAGTTTATTTTATGGGGTGTGTTGGTTTAGTCGATATTTTAATTTCCTGATGATTTCACTTGAATATTCCCTCATCAACAATTTTTGTCTATATACCGTAGGTTCATGAACTCCAAACTGCGTTTAATTTTATAATTGTTTGCATGTTTCCATTTATCTTTATTATAAAGTCATCCAGCAGGTTTATTAATGGCATCTTTTTGATTTTAGTTAATCGGGCTCTAAACATCGCATCGTGACCAGTTTCAATGTTTTTATAACATGCAATCTCTTCAATTTCTTTACTTGACAACAAGCCATTATATAGACAAAAAGTGAAATTTAGACGCGGACACAGACAAAAAAGACCTTAGACACAAAAAAGTATAGCAATGTTTGAGTAAAAGGTGACGTAGACGCGAAAGTTTAAGATAAGAGAGTCTATACATCGAGATTTAAGTAAATGAATAATTAAAAGTGCTCAGTACTAAAATGAAGTTAAAGATGAAATAAGACAATCACTACACACAACATCCAACTTATCTCTTTGATTGATCCGAGAACTTTTAAAATTTCTTCTTTTAGTTTTGTTTATTTAAACGCATCAACAAAATGCTAATTCATAAAACTAAAGACTATGTATCTCGTACACATTATCCTTATTTCCAACCGAACACCGAAGAAAATATCGTGACAACAATTTATAAATAACCATTAGATTTTCATCCCCTGTTTTCCAAAATTACAATCAAGAAGATTATGAATCTCTTGTAAGCTGTGAAATTAGTCCGCAGAGGGTTGTAAGGTTTACGTTTGTGTTCTTTAGCGCCCCAGAGGGGGTGCTTTTCTTAATGTTCAATTGAATTGTTAGATACAGTGGAATATCGCGTTGTTTCTTTGGAAGACAAAATATCGGAACTTTTATTGTCTATTGTGGTTTATTATTTCATATTTTCGCTGGCTGTCGGATGGAGAATTCTTCGCCATTGTATTGTGGCATTATTCATCCGGGTCTATTGTAACGCTGGATAATAAGTGTCGTTTTGTTGAGACACGAGAAATTTTCTTGCTTTTTTGTGTGAAATCTCAATTCAGTAATGATGACAATTGTTGTTTGATGTGTCAATTATCTTTTATTAGTTAAACTCGATTGATTATCGGCTTCTTCTTCTTGAAGAAAGATTGTAGACGGATTACAATCACCGTGTTTCAAGGTAGCAGTGCGAAACTGCAGAATTTTGTTTATTTGTAACATTCTGAAAAAATTATAATATTGAACGTTTTTGAACGCAGAAATTATATTTTCTAACATTTTTTTTAAAAATTATATTTGAAAGTTGTCGAAAGTTTGGTCATTGCTTTACTTATTTCGTTTATCACAACGACGAATGACGTGATTTTAATGTGATATCAATAGATGTAAATAATTCAACAAAAATCACCATTTGGTTTAAATAACTGCTTGTAGGACTCATGTAGAGTCTGCAAAGCGGATCATTAGTAGGCACGACCTTTTTGTTTAAAAAAAATTAAATTAAAAATTAATTGATTTAATAAAATAATAGCATCCCGCAAATCGCTTTTATTAACAATGTTCCCATTTAATGTTGACGCCTCACACCTTTCTTCCCTTCCTTTCCCCTACCTAATTAAATCTGATCATTTTTGTACTTGCAAAGAATTTTTAAGTTAGTTTTAAATTTGCTATTGAAGTTTGCTAGGATATCCTAGTGAGGAGGACCAGGACTATAATTTCTATTATATATATATATATATATATATATATATATATATATATCGGTTTTGAAACATCCGTGTCATTTTTTATTTATTTTATTAACTATGTATTTATTATTTTTTACATATTTGAATAAAAAATGTTAGGTATATATATATATATATATATATATATACCTAACATTTTTTATTCAAATATGTAAAAAATAATAAATACATAGTTAATAAAATAAATAAAAAATGACACGGATGTTTCAAAACCGATAGCAAAAAAAAAATTTTTAAGTGACAAATGTAAACAGAAAATAAAACTTTTCATAACAAAAATGTCTAGAAATTGTTACATAGTTAATGCCCAAGAAATACAAAAAAATAAATGATTAAATTGTGAAAACACAAATCAATCAAATAAAATTTACTTGCGCACGCAAAGAATTTAACTCGTGACCTCAGGATTGCTAATCGAGAGCCTCACCCCTCGACCACGGGTGCCGTCAAGCTAAAAGCACTTATAAAATATTTGCTTTAGTATCGCCGCCGCTTATAAATAAATATTGTCAATATTCTTCATAATTTAATCATATTTTTGTTGATAAATACCGAATTATGGAGATGACCAGAATTACCTTTCGAATAAACGCTGAATAAAATTTAAAAAGCATCAATGATTCAGATTGAGATCTGTCAATTTTTGAGAAATTTTGATAAATGAAATACAAATTCCAAAAATAAAGATTATTATTGACAAAATAATTTTTGACCTACTTTATCGCTTGTCTGTATGATTAAATTTATAATTGAAAGATCAAATTATTGTGAAAATTAAACGTCTATTAAACTGAAATAATATTACGCATTACTCAGGAATACAATCAAATCATGCACCGATAACCGAAATTATTATTTTTAATCACATCAAAATATTTCTTTAAATTTTTTTTAAGAAAAGAAACAAACACCAGATAAGGAAATCAACATTATTATGAAAACCTTCAAAAAGCATTCGCAATTTAAATCATACGTCTAATATAACTTAACCGAAATCTAACAAAAGATATAAATCATAAAAATATCTTCATAAATCTGTCCGTTGAACCATTCATTTCAATTCCTTATTAATATTCAAAGCCTCCTGTGTCAGATTAATAGATTGCGTCCAATCAATTATTTAACTTCCTAAACGAATTAATGCTTGAATTATAATTTACAGCGTTTACCAGTCAGGCGTCCTATTGAAAGTTCGTCATACGAGAATGAACTGATGATTACAGTTACACCTCGACCAATATAGTCACATTATTAAGAAAATTTCTTTTACTTTTGAATGAAGCTATAACTTTGTGTTAATCCATTACAGATAAATGAAACAATGTTAATTTGTTTGAACCACTTGTATATTTTTTTGAAGCAGACCGGTTTCCGAACGACCGTTCCTTCCTCAGGGCAAACATAATCTGATTTGACAGTTACAAAATAGTTGGTGGGTACAATAATATTATTACAAAGTGTTGTGCAAATTATTACAAAGGTGGAGGTGTGGCTAGGGATTATTTAAGAGTGGGGGTGGGGGAACATATCCATGATTGGGCTATAAGATAAAAAAAAATTGTTTGTTTGTAATGAATTCATTATTTTTAAGAGATTTTTTTTATTTCCAAGGCTTCTTATCTAAGCGTTTTCCTTTATGGTTGATATGAAGAATATTTATCCCCGATTTTTTTTTTTTTTTCAAAACTCTAGTTAGAAAAAAATATCATAGTTAGAATTAAAACCATAGTTTTGAAAAAAATACGGGGATAAATATTCTTCATATCTAATATATAACAAATTATTACAAGCCAATTAATCACAAAAGATGTGTATGAACCAAAAACATTTCAGACAATATTTAAAAATCGCATACTCTCATGACAATAAGCGGAAAATATTGCTTGTGATGGACAACTTAGCCGGCAGAGGAATTAAACGAGGAGACAGATGCGATGCCAGCCACAGACTGGTTAATCTTTCAAATGTAAAATGTAATGTGGTGAAAATTATTGTAATAACACGAGAATATAATAGTCGACACATCCTCTCTTTTATAAAGTTCCTGTGTTATTTTACGCTGTATAATGAAGTGTCTCGGAAATGATTTTCTTCATTATCCGAGATGCTGCTGTATTTCGTTATGTTGAAAGAATGAAGAAGAATGTTTTACAAATATCATACTAGATGTGTGATGCATTGAGCTACCCGTTAAGAAGCTCTGCCTTATAACATTCGTGAAATAATTAATTTTTTTTCAGAGTTGATGTAATATAATTTGTTTACTATCATAGGGTATCATCAAACATGTCGATTTTAGAGAGATCATCAGATAATGTAACTGAGTTTATCCGGCAGTACAATATAGGGATTTTGGTTGATAATAGCCAATATTTTACTCATTACTCAATTTACTCATTACTCAATTTTACTCATTACTCTATTCTAATTCTTGCTCAAAACTATCCAAGTACACATTTAAAAATTAAGGTGATAATTACCACCCCGTAAAACCACCGTTCACCCAAACACTTGCAACGCTTCCCTCATATAGAGATGCAATTGCCTGTATGAGATTTCACTCCATACTTAGACAACACCTTCCATAGCTGCAATAGCCTGCAATACATCTATTTTATTGATATAATAAATTTTTAAATCATCGTTCAACCTTATTCCTCGCCAGTTTAAAAATCCAAGATGACAATGACATTACTATAATGGTTATGATGATAATTAGATGATTGGAGCACTCATGCCACGGAATTCAGTGTTGGACAAAGCATTAACATGGCGACCCTCAATTGATGGGACACTTGTACGCTTGTACCACGCCCGTGATATTATTACATGTAGTAGAGATAACTCGGTTATAAAAAATACATTTGTTTTATTGGAGACAATTGCCTTCTTCCTTTGCTCTTTTAATGAAATCATTTTAAGGGACAATCGTTTATTTCTACATTAGTAACATTTCACGTTTTATGATATATGTAGGCTGTGACACTCTTATAAAAAAACTTGATATGATTAAATATTTTTATAACTCTCTATTATATATTACTCATTGAATTTTTTTTTATTACTTTTTATTGTTTTTATTTCTTGTTAGGGCTAACTAACTAACTAACCATCACTCCCCGCAGGGGTTGGCAGAGAGGACGGACCGCCAAACAACTCGGTATTGGCACACACTCTTTGCCTCACTCACATTCATACATCGTCTCATACATTCTCTTTTATTATTCTGACTTTTGATATGGCCCTACTCAAGAATCTGATTCGCTTAATCGTGCCATGTCTTCCTCGGGCGTCCCCGACTTCTTCTACCATTCACATTTGCGCCGTATATTCTTCTTACAATACTTTCTTCGTTCATTCGCTCTACATGCCCAAACCATCTGAGGGTCCCTTTCTTAATCTTACTCATTATGCTTACATCAGGCTTACATTCTTTGCGGATATCCACATTTCTCACACGAGCATACATTGTTGTTAGGGCAATCCTGGTAAAACTTATTTTAGTACGGGAGGAACTTACAATTCATAATTCATAAAAAAATATAAGTTTCACTTACAGTACAGTTATTCCCATCAATGTAAGAAGATATTCCCACCATTGAATAAGAAGATATCACTAAATACCAAGAGTCCCAGCTGCTCCCGTCTGGAGCTAGTGAGACTATGGCATCCCCAATTGGGGTATGTTGTGAGTCTAAAGGTAGTTGGGAGGGGAAACATATGAGGAAACATAGCTAAATCCATTTTAAACAACGTTTCAATTCTATAAAACGAACGGGGGCAACTTATATAATTGCCTCCCAAACAACATTAAAAACGAAAAGAAACTGGGTAAATTTGAAAAATATATATTTATTTTCATTCTTGATAAGAAAAATAATGAAATAGAATAGCGCTGTATTGAAATATTAAGTTTATCTTAATGTGTAAAATTATTTCGAGTTAAATGAGTGAAAATGTAATTTTCTTTTAACTAAAATAAAAAATAAAATAAAATATATTGTGGTCTTACACGAGGGAGGTACTGCGAGTATATTCCACTCTGGAACGTTACGCAAATATATTACAAATAAAATTTATTATTCGAATTGCAAGTCAAGAGCCTTATCCCTCTACCAGGAAGGCCAATATTATCTTCTACTAATTTTTACCGATATTTTGGTAGCTACCTTTTCAAGTGGAAAACAAATAAGTATTTGAAGATTTTTTCGAAATGATTAATTAATTCTGAATTTGAAATGAGACTGACAAAAATAACTTAATGAGAGGTCGCAGTGGCCGAATAGGCAACTTGCATGGATTTCATAACGACTTAGAAAAAATCGTGTGGATAGATTTTTTTACTAAGATTACGAAAATGTTAGCAAAAATTTTTAGAAATGTATAGTTTTTTTTTTTTTTAAATAAATAAATCCATTATTTGAGCTCGTGACGTCACTTCATGAAAATGTCAAGTCTCCGAATATGTTCCTTTTATTTTGTGAAATTCAACACTGATTTTTTTTTTATATGGCAACACTTTGATTTCTGGCGAATATTTGAATTTGCGTTTAACTTTCAAAAGATTTATTGTTTGTTCTATGCGAACTTATCATTTGGTTTGATTTTTTGATAAAGATGGCGGTGTTTTTACAGATGTTACGAAGAGAACCCCGTACAATTTATTGCTATTCGTGTGGAAAACGTTCTTTTTTTTTAAATGATTTTCGGCTATGTAAGTATCGTTTTTTGCACCAGTAAAATTATGTCCCGTCTTTCCGGTTTATAAAAAATGGTCTGATTTTTCTGACTGAAATTTTCAAAAAATCGCCAGGGCTTCAAAAATACGATTAAAAAAAAAATACAGAATGTCTTAGAATATTTGGCTAAATCGGAATTTTTTTTTTAAATGTGATGCAAGTGGCGTATTGGTTGAGGCGTTCGTCCCGGCAAGATCCTGGGTTCGAGTTCCAGTTGCTACCGTTAGCGTTTTTATTTTTCTGTGTCTTGTTCTTTTACATATTTCTTTGGTAATTTTTCATTTTCTTTTTCATTCGTTTAGATGTGTTAGTTTTATCTTCTTCTTCAATGATAAACTTAATTTATTTTTGAGCTTGCCTTAAATTTCTATCGAAATATAACTTTTTTAATTGCCTTTTGAAAATCCGCGAAACACTGAACGAAATTCAATTCAGACAAAATCCCGTGGCTTCGCGTCTGCAACTAACCTACGTACGAGTACTTCCTTCAGGCAACCGCATTGATATGAAGAACACTAGATTCACCCCGTTGACTCAAATATTAGTTAGTTTGAACGACAACCACCTACTTCTACCGGATTCAATTTATGTAGATTCATATCTACGTTTCCCCATCCAACCATTATTATCGTCAATAAAGCTGTCGATTGTCTTTCAAATAAGAGGGATTGGTAGGCTGATAGAGATATTTAGAGAACGGTAAATGCAGGTAACTCCATTAATGGAGAACTGAGTGCCGTTGGCGCTAATAAAAAAAATGTCAAAAGAAGCGAAGATTGCAGTCCACAATGGAGTGCCCCGAAGTACGGCAGTGAGGCGTGGAACTGGCAGAGGAAGGATGAAAGCAGACTGAATGCCATTGAAATGAGATCTCTGAGGCGTATGTGTGGTAAAACCATGTATGATCGTGTGAGAAATGTGGAGATCCGCAAAGAATGCAAAGCTAATGTAAGCGTGATGAGTAAGATCAAGGAACCCTCAGATTGTTCGGGCATGTAGAGCGAATGAACGAAGAAGTTTGTGTAAGAAAAATATATGAAGCAAATGTGAATAGACGCCCTAGAAAGACACGATCAGTCAAATAATTAATCAGATACTTGAAACGGGCCGTGACAAGAGTCAGAATAATAGAAGAGTATGTATGAGACGATGTCTGAATGAGAATGAGGCAAAGAGTGTGTACCAAGACCGAGTTGTTTGGTGGTCCATCCTCTCTGCCTATCCCTGCGGGGAAACGACGTGACGGTTAGCTAGTTAGTCTTTTAAATAAAATCACCAAACTACAGATACCTGCTTATTGGTCCAGCATTTTTTGCACAATTTTATTACGAGTACTAGTGCAATTGCGACATCTTTACTGTGGTATATGTCATGTTGACATCTCAGGCAGGAGTTCGGTTACCGAAGTACAGATTTCACGATCGCTAGACGGCTAGAGCTATGTATTATTAGCGCGTTCTCGTCTCGGGGGAGCGCCACTTGTTAATTGATCAGCCTACGGGCTAAAGCTAATTATTCCATTGTCTTATTATTATATTCAAGCAATAAAACATTCGTATATAAAGCACTTACGTCGTTTCAATCATAAAAAACATTAAAAAATACTGGAGATAAAGGGCCCAGTAATCAATGATTTACATTTGTACGGTTTGATAAGACATAAACCCGTAAGAACAATACATTACAAGAGTTGTGTTACTCGAAATACTTTTGGTGGAAGTCCCACTAGTACTTTAAATCCCAATGTTCTATCTTCTCTCCCCCGTGTGTGGGTTTAAGGCACATGGTATAAGGAAGGGTAGGCCGGAATTAAACCTTTAGAATTTTCTTCGCTAGATCAATCCAATTTTAATGCCATTACACTACTTCCCAAGGCGGTTCGAATAAATCGTAAGGAACCCCGCGGATCCTGAAGGCTAAAGGCTTTCGCAGCTAATAAATTTCAGTACTTTATTCGCGAAGGGAGAAAAGAAGCCTCGTTCTATAATATATTGTTTCATAGTCAATTAAGGGAGGCTGAAACACGTAAGGGCTTTAAGGGGTAGGTTCAGATACGCATTAGTTCAATTATTATACAACTGTGGGATTATAATAAGCTGGCAGGATCAAGTGAAGCAGAATTTAAAGAAGGGTTACCTACTCAGAGAAGAGTGGAAGATTTATTTGGCTGAATAACGTGTTTTATGAGATCATTTACTAATGATGTTTTAGAGAATTCGCATTTATTTTATTTTAGTATTTTAAATTGCTGAACGTCAAAGATAATCCAATTTCGAAATAAAAAGATTCTCTAATGGTCTCACTTGATTCTGCGCGCATCTTTGACAAAATAAAATGTTTGGATTTTTTTTACATGAGCTCCACACAGGAGACCCTGAGGAATAATAATTTTCCTCAGGGTATGTCATCTTTGGGGATGCTGTGTGGAGGGTTTTTTTAAGGAAAGAAAGGAGAGAAGAGTTCTGGGAAGAAAAATGCTTTAATGGGTGGGTAGGAATCTGGGGTTCAGTGTGCCGCAGTCATCCGCCTCCAAGACCTAGACAAACCTCGCCCCATGAACCCGGGCACCCCTGCTAAATCACCAAACGTAGCGAGCCAGAGGTGTTGATTATCCAATAAAGGTTCTCGGGGCGGCGGTACCCATTCAATCCTCCCAAATTGATCATTTATGTCTGTCGTTTTCATGAAGAATCACCTCAGTGCGCTTTATAACTTAATTCATATAAATAATCACTTGAACTTCAATCAGATTTATTACTAGTGGCTTACCACTAAGATTAATCTCTACATGTTTTAAATTTTTGTGATAAACTCAAAAACTACTGTATTCGTATGCAAATTAACAGATGGCGGTGGATGGGTAACCATCCAGCAGATGGCGTTAGCCACAGCAACGCGCGGCCGGGTCAGCAAGTAACTAATAACTATCAGCAACGTAAGTCTTATAAACTAGTGACTTAAAACTAAACGTATTTATGACCGAGTGGGTATCAACACATACTATTTCTAAAATATGACTTACAATAATTGTGACTTAAAATTGAAACTAATGACTAAATCAGTTTAGGTGTTAGATACATCAATCAGCGCAATTCAGGAGGAGGGAACAATTTATTAGGTAACCAACACCTCTGACAAACGTAGCGAATTACTTGGGGTGATCCGCAAGTGGTTTAAGTTTTGGTGATTTAGCAGGAATGCCCGGGTTCACAGGGTGAGGTTTGTCTGGGTCATGGCGGCAGATGCGTTTGCCCACCTACTGTATGACCGGGAGAGACCGGTTGAGGGAGACATTTTGAACTTTCAAGCCAGATTGTCCCGACCCTCGCCTTGCACTGCAGTGAAAGAGATGAATTCTTAAATCCGTCACTCCTGGACACATCGATCCCCTGAATTCTACCCACCCCCTCTCATATTTTTTTCCTTCCCAAAACTTTCCCTCCTTCCTTTCCATAAAAAGGTCCTCCACGCAGCATCTGTTTAGAATTGAAATATGTTTGTTAGTTACATTAGCTTCACACAGGAGACCCTGGGCAATATGAAATCACTCAGGGCCTCCTGTGTTAAGCCAATGTAACCAACAAAAAATATTACAATTCGAAATACATGTATTCAAAATAAAATCATTTTTATGCTTTAAAAAAACTCACCGGCAAAGTAATAAATATCCAACACGTTATTTGTCTTTATTAAGAAGTGTCAATAATCACTACCATGTTGGTATCATTATTATATTTGATGCTCGAATTTTTTCTCAATTTTTCGAAACTTTTTTTTGATGCGGGCGGTGATAAATTTCCGGGTATAAAAGAATAAGAACTCTCCATAAATATACATGAAATAATTTTATCATGAGACCCCATTTTTCACGAAATATCCGATAAATCAATTTGTTTACAATACGCCCCCGATTTAATCCGTTCTTGATAAAGGCAACAAAGTGCGTTGAACGTGCTTTTACGCTTATTTTATTCCTGATACGAATTATTTTTCTTCAAAGTTTTTTTCGTGAAAAATTATGTTTCAAAAAATATATATTAGATATTTGGTTTTTAGGGAGACAATTTTATATTTGCTTTTTTTTGTACGTGGTATCCGTACTTTTTTTCTCAAAATTGTAATTTATTTAGACTTATGTGTAATTTAAAAAATATATAAATTTAACTACCTATGTAGTTGACGAGTCAATGTAAAAGTGAAGAATACACAGTTAAGGTTTTTCATTTGTAAATTGTAAAGAGAGGTTAGGTGACACAATAAATATTCTCCATTCTTAAATGTCGTATTTTGAAGCGCCTTTCCATGGTTCGAAGATCTCAAAAATTTTCACTCACTAAAGAGTTTCAAAGAAGCTTATTTTATGGAAAAGAGACAATAAAAAATCGCGAAGCTTGAAGTCAATTTCCGAAGAACCGTGAAAGTTTATCACAGGCTTATAGGTAATTATTTTTTTTATTTTTTAATCTATGATGGAGTTCTTATGTTTAAGTAATCTATTTACATATGGTAGCGTAATTACTGCAACTAGGTAACTCCGAAATTTGCTTTTTTGGATTACTACAAGTATAACTTTATTTGCTCATCTATGAATGCTACAAACAGAAAAGTCGTAACGAATTGGAATCATCAAGTTATTTGAATTCTATAATTATAAAATGGTTTAATTCTATAACTAGGTATAGGTACGTGTTTTTCGATGTTTCGATTAGGCAAATAGACTTAGCTGTTTATAGCACTAAAAATTGTGGAATTGCGTTGATTTCTTTGTATTTTTGTATGTAACAAGTAAGTCATTCCATTTCATAAATGAATACAATAAAAAATTATTAGGCATTTCTTTATTTCCAAAATATAAGTATTACGGTTTCCAACACATCAATCTATGATTTAACAATATTCATCAGTTAGACCGGGCGCTAGAGGTAGTTGAGTATGCAAAATGTGAGGACCGAATTCCACCAATGGATTTGAGTTAAAAAAGGTCAAAGATTAATAATTTAGATCTTGCCGGTCAATATTTTGGTCAATTTTTTTACCCCCTCTACTCTTATTTGCAAAGGGAATGTATTGAGTACATAATGTTAAATAATTTTAATGATTATTTTATTTCACTTATAATTTATTGTTTTTTCTAATGGTAAAAGTGAGGGTGTTTTCTTGAATGAAAAAGAATTTTATTACTTTTATTTTAGTTTTCTTTTTCATTCAACAATACATCCTCACTTTTACCATTTGAAAAAACTATAAATTATAGTTATAAATAATCATTAAAATGATATAATATCATGTACTCAATATTATTCCTTTACAAATGAGGGGGTAAAAAAAATGACCAAAAAATTGCTGCAAGATCCACATTATTAATCTTTGATCTTTTTTAATTCAAATCCATTGGTTGAATTCGGTCCTCACATTTTGCATACTCAACTACCTCTAGCGCCTGCACTAAGTATAAATATACAAAAACTGATATCAGTTTGTTTCTTTAACTTTAACTTTTGGGTCACATGACCAGGTGCGAGGCACCCTCTAATGAAAAAAATTATTATTATTTGCCACATCATGCAGTATTAAAAGAATCCAGCACTACCACTAAGACTCGAGTGGTATTTGACGGTTCTGCAAAATCATCCACTGGTATATCTTTAAATGATGCGCTCATGATTGGACCTGTTTTACAGAAAGATTTATCTGCACAATTGATATGTTTCAGAAAGCACCAGTATGTGTTAACCGCGGACATAGAGAAAATGTACAGGCAAATATTGGTGCGACCCGAAGACAGAGATCTACAGCGTATAGTTTGGAAAAATTTCCCGGAGGAGGAAATTCAGCATTATCAACTTAACACCGTTACTTACGGATTGGGACCGTCATCATTTTTAGCAACTAGATGCCTGGAGCAGTTGGGAGATGAAAATATGTCTTCAAACCACAAGGTCAGTCAGATTATAAAGAATAATTTTTATATAGATGATTTAATTACTGGCGATGAAACTGAAGAAAACTGTTTATTAATTAAAGAACAATTAATATCGGTCATGGCATCCGCTGGAATGAACTTGAGGAAATGGCGATCAAATTTGCCCTCATTATGTTCAAAGCAAGAAAACATGTCAGATATGATTATTAATACAGATTCAAATGACAGCAAAATATTGGGTCTGTCATGGAACAATCAACAGGATAATTTCTTATACACGGTGAAATTAATAAAAAATCAAATTATTACCAAACGGCAAATGCTATCAGACATTGCGTCCGTATTTGACCCGTTAGGATTAATAGGTCCCGTTACTGTTGTGGCTAAAATATTGATGCAAAAATTGTGGCAGGCAAAGGTTCAGTGGGATGAACCTATCCCATGTGATATATTGAAGACATGGGAGGCCTATATGAATGAACTACCTCTATTAAATAATTTCAGAATAAGTAGAAAGATAATATGTCAAGATCATGTAAATTTACAGCTACATGGATTTTGTGATGCTTCGGAAAGGGCATATTCAGCCTGTGTTTACATGATATCTACTGATAAATTGGGTAAGAAGCACTCCAATTTGATAATGTCCAAATCACGAGTAGCACCTTTGAAAAGCGTATCTCTGCCCAAATTGGAATTATGTGGAGCTGTATTATTGACAAAATTAGTGAATTACGTTAAAGATGCTATATGTACACCGGATATACATACTACATACTGGTGCGATTCTCAAATAGTACTTTGCTGGGTCAGAGAGCAGCCTGCAAGATGGCACACTTTCGTTGCAAACAGGGTAGCGGAAATCCAGGAAACCAGTCAGCCGGAGCAATGGAACCATGTAAGGTCGGAAGACAATGCAGCAGATGTGCTCTCCAGAGGAACCAGCGTTTCACAATTATTAATTTCCAGCATTTGGTGGCATGGTCCAGCTTGGCTGATGCTGGATTCAGCATGCTGGCCGAATACTGACACATGTTGTATTGATCCACCTGAGATCAAGACAAGCTCGGCACTGTTGTCTGCAGTGAAACAGGACTGGGACATTTTTAATAGATATTCTAGTTTTTCCAAATTACAAAGGGTAACGGCTTACATTATTAGATTTCATTTTAATTGTAAAAACCCTTTGCAGCGCCGCTATGGTAATTTGACAGTTGATGAGTTGGAAAACTCATTAAACAAATTAATATCTCGGGCACAATCATACTGTTTTAGCGGCGAAATTCAAGCTTTAAATAGTGGGGATGATGTGCCTAGAAGTAGTTCTTTAAAGTCATTAGATCCTTTTATTGAAAGGGATCTAATTCGAGTGGGGGGAAGGCTCTCAAAGGCTAAACTGGTAACCGAAAGTCAGAAACACCCAATTTTATTACCTTCGCATCATAAAATAACAGAATTAATTGTAAGACACTATCATTACTTGAACTTACACTCGGGAACGCAGTCATTATTGGCATTGATTAGAATGAAATTTTGGCCGATTAAGGGAAAGAATGTTGTAAAAAAGATAATTAAAAAATGTATAATTTGTTATAGATGTAAACCCAAAACAGAGCAGCAGTTGATGGCCGACCTACCAGCTGAAAGAATAACTGAATGTAGGCCATTTCAAATGACAGGAGTGGACTACTGCGGACCAATACTAATAAAGTCGGGTATTCACAGAAAAACGCATAGCGTTAAATCATATATTTGTTTATTTGTATGCATGGCCACAAAGGCCATTCACTTAGAAGTTGTGCTGTCTTTGAGTGCAGAGAGTTTTTTAAATGCTTTGAAGCGGTTTATCTCGCGTCGTGGTAGACCAAGTAAAATGTTCTCAGACAATGCAACCAATTTTCAAGCGGCTAATAATGAACTAAGGGAAATTTATAATTTTTTTAATATGTCTAATGATAAAATTGATAATTATTTATCCGCATTAGGAATACAGTGGCAATTTATACCACCTCGGGCTCCAAACTTTGGGGGGCTCTGGGAGGCTGGGATAAAATCAGTTAAACATCACTTAAAAAGAATAATGAGTATCGCTTCATTAACTTATGAAGAAATTAATACGGTGTTGTGTCAAATTGAATCTTGCTTAAACTCCAGGCCACTGACTCCCTTATCGAATGATCCTTATGACCTTAATCCTTTAACCCCTGGTCACTTTCTCATTGGAACTAGTTTGGCAGCGATTCCAGAGCAAAATTTGGAACATATCACATTCAATCGATTAAATAATTACCAAAAACTAATTCAGATTGTTCAATCTTTTTGGTCGAGATGGCGAAAAGAGTACCTGGCAGAGCTACAAACCAGGAACAAATGGACTAACCTGAGCCACGGACAGTTGCAGCCTGGCGACATGGTCATCCTGAAGGAGGACAACGTCCCTTCTTGCTACTGGAGGCTGGGACGGGTGAGCGCAGTACATCCTGGCGCTGATGGAAGAGTTCGAGTGGCGACTATCATCACTTCGCGAGGCATAATCCAGAGGGCCATTTCAAAATTATGTCTACTACCAATAGAAGACAATGGGACCGACGCAGATGAAGAAAACCAGAAGATTTCCCAGGAAAAACGATAAAGAAATAAACTTCCCGCAAGTTAAATAAAGTGGCAGTGAAGAAAAGGCAAAGTTATTTTAAAATAAAAGACATTTTCAAAGCAATATTTAAAATAAAATCAGATCAAGACAATGTACTAAGTAAACGGTGCGAATTACATAAATAAACCAAGATTTTAAATAATTAAATTAAATCAAAAACAGCAAGAGGCTTAAAAATAAAAATAAAACTAAAAATGAAACACTTCAAGATGGAACTTCAGAAGAATCAAGATGGGCCATAGCAGAACATTCAAGCCTAGAAGGACGACCAAGGAACTTCGCACGTCAAATTCAATTTCCCAATAAAGCTCTTTCATAGTTACTTAGGTGTAGTAATTACCTCACTTTGTTATTATGAAAAGCTTTGGGTAGGTATCTTTGCCCTTTTTATCTAGGTTTCAAAATTCAAATAAAATACTGCTTAAACTTGATTTATTTAATTTGAAACATCCAGTACTGCCTTAACTTGTTGCTCGATCCAAACCCAATCGAAGTTTTCATAGAAGCAATTGCTCCAGGAGTGAAAATTAATATCATTTTTGAAACACAAATCAAATGTGTACCAAATTGATATCATCAACAAACGATATATAAACATAGCAACCAAGGATATAAATAAACCTTGTCTGTGTTTTTCTCGTCCCTTTGCAGCTTTGCTGAAGGTTACATTAATTTAGCGCCCACATAATAAAATAGGATAGAAAAGTGTCTGTTCAATGAATGCTAAATGTCCGTATAAACTAGTCCCAGTGAGAGCTCGTACGGACGTCATCGACGTTCGTCCCCTTCCTTCTCACGCATCTTGTTTGAAAACGAAAAAGATTTATTTATTCGTAATAAACAAACAGGTTATACAAAGAATACCATGGTTATCCAATAAATGGTTCTCGGTACAATAAATGTTGTTTTGAACAGTACAGAATTTGAACAATTCAAATTCTGTGAAACAAACATCAAATTTCGAATTTATTTTTAAGTTCTGTTCATCTTCTATTATTATAATATAATCATGGATCGGTTACTTCGTAAAACTGAAATAGTAATAATAAAAAATTGGAAAATAACTTTCACAGAACTTGAAACTTAAATTGTTCTAATTCTGTGGAAAAACTGGTCCCTTGTAAGTGTTTAAGTAATCATGTCCCTCTAAGAAATGTCTGTAATTCTAATCCCATTAGGGCAGCCATTCCCTCACCATTCATTCGATTGACAAGTGTTTTCATTCACCTGTAAATGTAAACGTTTCTTGTTTGACTTCCACTCTCGAAAAGATGAAAAAGTAACCACTTTGAAAAAGAACCTTCTTATGAAGCGTGTTTCCGGTTGACCTGTTAAGGCTAGGGGGTTTACGGCGCCCACACATTTTTACAGTAAGATTCATTACTGGATGAACAATACAACTTTTTTTTTATGTGACACCTCACAAGGGCGGCCCTGTCTTTAGTATTAAGACAAGGGGAATTATGTCGCCACCCATGTGGGCAGCGTTGTGAGGCGGGTTAGGGTATGTTCAAGGAAATATAAAATCGAGTCCATAATTAAACAATTAATATACCTACTGTTTTGTTTCATGTTTAAAAAACTGTGTTGTTTGAAAAAAATATTTTGATGATAACAACTTTAGGAAAAATATGTTCTACACTAAAATTAGTTCTTTCAAATTTCTTATAATTTAGATAGTTGCTAGTTTTTTTGGCAATTATTAATATTTTGTCCAGTCAATACAGAATAAAAACGGCAATTCCTCACAAGAGATCACGAGGTTTTGAATTCTAGATATATAATTATTTTGGGTTGCCATAGTAATGATAAAACCAGGTTGTCATCCTCGCCGGATTTACTCAGTATTTCCAGCAACATGTAGGCACTGTTTTTGTTTTTACGTATGTATTTTAAAAAAATAAACGTCCATCTTAAAGTATTCGATTTTTTGTAGCATAAATTTGCTATAATTTGAACACAAGATAAGCTAAATAAATATAACGATTCCCGAGATAGAACTTAGAAAAAACCGCAATTTAAACAAAATATCTACAAAAGCTTATGAATTGTGTTGAATATCAGCTAAACTATGTGGTGTACGTAAACATCATTAAGATTATCAAGTCCAACTATTGGAGGATAAACCGTCAAGGAACGTATTTTGGCAGACCTGCTTAAAGTGAAGAAAACTTGATATCACAAGTTTATAGAAAAGCATTTAATTATTGTCTGTATAACCAGACCAAAGATATAAGATAACTTTAAGAAAACCATTCACTCGACGATATATACAGAAATATTTCAAACGGACACCACGGTTCGTATAATAGTTTCTTCGAATGGTCAAAAAAGTGACTTCTTTTCCGTTTTTTTGTTGTGATTTTTATTGTGATCGGACAGCTCAGAATCAACTCAACTCAACACCACATTTGAAAAGCCATTAAAATTAATGAATAATATATATATAAACAATTGGTTAAATAGGTTACGGTAAGTAAGTTTATAGGCTATTTTTCAATTTATTTTTTTCACAGATTTTATTGAATTTTAAAGAGGTATTGATTTGAGTTGATTCTGAGTTGTTATGGAACCCATTTTTACCGTTCAATAATTATCAGCAATAACTTTATTATCCAGCTATCAATGAAGCAGACTGTATCTTTCCCCAGAGTTCTGGATATAAAATCCATAAATCGAGCTAAGCCACCGAATGAAGCTTCGAAAGTTGACTGTTTAAAAATTTATGAGAACCTCAGAAACTAAATCCCGGAATCCCACTCACAAGTATTGGTTTTCCGTGGAATATCCAATGCGAACCCTTCATCAATTAATTGGAATGTTAGGCCTCACGGCATTATTTCATTTTCATGTGTTTTAATATATTTAATTTCCGTTGCCTTGAGAGAAAATGGGCTATTTATGTAGGAGTTAATAAATCCAAGAAGAAATGTTTAGGAAAAGGCCACTTGCATCACATTTTTTAAATTTTTTAATATTTTTGAAAATTTCAATCCGAAAATCAGACCTTTTATTATAAACCTGAAAGACGGGATATAATTTTATGGGTGCAAAAAAACGATAATTACATAGCCGAAAATCATTTTTAAAAAACGACGCATTCCACATGAATGGAACAGGAGAATAACGAGGCAAACCAAAAATATTACATCTCATAATTTTTTTTCCTTGATCCATCATATTAATAATTAAAATGTTCAACCAATCCTAAATCCAATGAAATAAACTTGTAATTTTAAATTATATAAATATAATATAAAATTTGATTTTGTTAAAATCAGCACCAATACCATAATGCTTCTAAGACAGGTACAAAAGGCATAAAATGTACGGGGTTCATTTCATAACATCTGTCAAAACGTCAAACCAAACGATAAGTTCTCAGGAAACAAACAATAAATCTAGTGAATGTTAAATGTCAAATTAAAAAATTCGCCGGTAATCAAAGTGTTGCCATATAAAAAAATAAATCAATGTAGAATTTCGTAAAATTAATTGAATATTATCAGAGACGGAACATTTTCATGAAGTGACGTCACGAGCCCAAATAACGGATTTATTTATTAAAAAAAACTGTAAGTTTCTAAACAAATTTATTAACATTTTCGAAATCTTAGAAGAAAAATCTATCCACACGATTTTTTCCAAGTCATTTTGAAATCCATTATTTGGACTAAAACTGTAATTTAGGAACACGGGAGTAGCTTAAAAAAGTGACATTCAAAGCTTATCACGGGCCTGAAAGATATTACAATCATCATCTCTCTATGTGGCGATTATGTTTGGCCTGGACAGCATTCTGGTCAGGAAAAACAGCGAAATAAATTTTCAAAATGTTTTAAATATATTTTTATTGAAAAGGTAATAGGAAAAAGTAATAAGATATGATAATATAATCACTTATAATCACAAGAATGATTGCTAGATTTTATTTATTAGAATGTTAACAGCTATTACTTACTATCAAAATGGCAAAAAAGTATTATGATAAAAGACAAACACATTAAATTAATGATGTGGTCTCAACAAACAATAGAGAAAGAATGGATCGAATCTATGGAATAATCCAATTTAATAAACCAAAAGGATAATGATCAAGGTTCGTAGATAATGCGTTTAAAATGTTAGCTCCTACGGGCCGTTCTAAAAAAAAAAGCTCGTCGGGCCGCTTCCGAAATTTCGAAAAATTCGTAGCTTGAAGTAAAACACTGCACTGGTATTATACATTTATTATAGTTGGAGACATATTTGTAGGCCGTGGTGTGTCGTGATGGGTTCTGTCGTGGCGTCGACTGCTCGCCACCGATTGCGCCAGAGCGGTGGTGGGGGGTATGGCACGACACGAAACAACATGCAAATGTATTTCTATACCGCGTGGCTCGTGGCGCATCATTAATTAAACGAGGTGAACAACTAGCGGACGCTTGTTTGCAGTGTGTTTCTGAAAAATGACCGACGAGCTTATTGAACTTGCACTTCCACGTATAGTTTTATATGAGACTAAAGAGTATAAAGATAATTTGATCAAAAATGCTGCTTGGGGAGAAATTTCTGAAATATTATTATAAAATATACTATTATATTACTAATATACTATATAAAGTACTGATGGAATTTCTCTTCGTCACTCTCTAGTTCTTTAACAAAACGATGAAATTCACCTTTGTTCTGTCTCTCTCTGTTTTGAACATAGTACCTTATTTTACACCCCCCTCAACACCCCCCATACGCACAAGCCCTACTTACTTATGGGGGTACATAAAATATATCTACAAAAAAAAAAAAGTTACATTGCTAAGAGAAATTGAAGATCTTCATCAAAATCACTGATCTGAATCAGAAGAAAACATTATGCACATTTAAACATACATATATATCTGGAAAATCAAAGAATTTTTTTATGAATAATGCAATAAGTAAACAACCTTCCATCGAGATCTTTTCTGTTCATAAAAATATTTCTTCAGAAAAACTGAAAAAACAATAAAGGACTTAATCAGTAAACTGATGAGTGGTATTGATGGTGGAAATTATATTTTATCTATACTAGTTGACCTTCAAAAAGCCTTTGATATAGTTAGCCATGATATACTTCTTAAGAAACTCGAGAAACTTGGTGTAGTTGGTCCTGCTCTTAATCTATTCAAATCATATATTATCAATAGAAATCAATTCGTAAGCATTAACAATCAAAATAGTAAGCACCTTCCAATAAACTATGGAGTTCCGCAAGGATCCGTACTAGGGCCACTACTGTTCCAAATTTATATCAATGATATTTCGCAATTAGAATTAAACGGTGAAATTTTTTTATACGCAGATGATACTGAAATATTCTACTGGGGTAAAGATCTAAACATACTACTAGAAAATGCACAAAGTGACCTAGAAAGAATTTGCAGTTGGCTCCAATCAAATATTCTAACAATAAATATTAAAAAAACAGGATACATGATTTTAAGCTCAAATCGTAAAATAATTCCTGCTCATGTACCTTTAAAAATTGAAAATAACGATTTGCAAATCCTGATACAGGAAAAATATCTTGGGCTGTGCATCGACAAGCATTTAACTTTTAAACAACACATACAAGATGTAAATGATAAAATCACACCCTTAATTAGCGTTTTTAGCCGGTTATCATAACTATTACCAATTAAATTTAAAAAAAGTTTATATTATAGTCTCGTACACTCACACCTAAATTACCTGATTGAAATCTGGGGAAATGCGTATGAAACATACATCAATGAATTACAGGTAATTCAAAATAAGCTAATCAAAAAACTATTTCACTACGAATCCAAAACACCCACAAAAAAATTATATTTGGAAACAAATCTGCTAACATTAAGAAAACTATACGAGTACAATATATGTATGTCTCCTTATATACAAAATAAATAATGAACTCATACATACAAACACAGAATTCATTAAAACGTCCCAAGTACACAAACATTTTACACGACAACACGATAACATACGTTTAAACACCATTCATATACTCGAGCGGAGTACCACAGGGATCTCCCTTAGGCCCGATATTATTTTGCTTATTCATAAATGATATAGTTAATTATTATTTTTAATTGATAAACTAACGTTTAAACAAGATTTTTATGCATAGCACAAACGGTAGATAACAAATATTATAATCAATAATTATCAGCCTGAAACACTCATCTATATTGAAAAAATCTTCTGAGAAAAGATACTGGCCGCCAACGGGAATTGAACCCGTGTCCTTTATATCTTTTCTATATCAGTATCTTTTCTCGGAAGATTTTTTCAATGTAGATGAGTGTTTCAGGCTGATAATTATTGATTATAATATTTGATATAGTTAATATTTTTAGTAATGTTAAAGTTCTGTTATTTGCTGATGATCTGAAGATATATACAACAATCAGAAACGATGATGATCGCGCCATTCTGCAGTTGAACCTGAATAAACTATTTACGTGGTGTTCTGTCAATGATTTACAGCTAAACATTGGTAAATGTCAAATTATTAGTTTTTACAAAGGTAAAAATCCTCTTAAGTTTTCCTATGATATGAATGGTGATAATCTACTTCGTGTATCACAGATTCGTGATCTTGGTATCATATTCCATGAGAGTCTATAGTTCAATGTTCACATCGATGAAATAACAAGTGATGCAATGAGAATTTTTGGTTTTATTTTGAGAATGGGTGCAAATTTTAAAAATGTATCAACATTAAAAAACCTGTATTGCTCGTTAGTACGAAGCAAATTAGAGTACAATTCCACTATTTGGTCACCATATTACAAAGTCCATTCTCAATTATTGGAAAAGGTACAAAACAAATTCCTTCGGTATATTAATTTTGAAATGAAAACTCCAATCGAACTTATAAATTATAATAACTTACGCGCAGAAACGAGACTCCTTAAATTATCAGATAGAAGAGAGTTAATTGATTTGTTATTTTTATTCAAAATTATCAAATATTTAGTTGACTTCCCTAATTTGTTAGAATTAATCTGTATTAATACACCTGCCAGACAAACTTGCAATAAAGATATTTTCAAATTTTAACAATACCCTCAATACTAACTATTCTATTTATTCACCAATCCCTAGAATGCATTGCCTTGCAAATAAACATTGTGAATCTATAGATATATTTGGTGTTGAAAGATTTGCAATTTTCAAGAGACAACTCATCTCTATTTTATCTGCTAATTATTAACCTTTCTTACTTTTGTTCTTTTCATAAAACCTCCTCTCATTTAAAATCTTACCAGTAATTTATAACCTTATTTTATTTTATTTTGCTGTTCTATTTAGTTCTGTTTTATTATCCTACATTATTGTACACATATAATTGTTTGTTTATACCTACTATCTAGCTTTTACACATTGCACTTTATTGTATTTCTGGTCTTATTACTGATTTTTTTCTTATTACTCAAACTATTTCATTTCTTTAATGATGTTTATTTTTTTTTATGTTTTTAATTTCTGTTATGATGTTCTATACCTTGTGATGATGATTGCTTTATTATTTATTGTGTTTTATTGGTTTAGTAACATATGAGTTCATAATTATTTTTGTGATTATATTTTTGCTTCTATGCTTGTAAAAGCCCACTAGGGCGTAAATAAATATAAATAAAATAAAATAAATACTTGTAGGTCGTGACGCGTCGACACAATGTATGAAACCGATGTGCTTCTGGCCACGATGTGCTTCGCACCACGACACGCAAGTGTGTACGTGGCGTTAGTGTGCACCGTGGTGTGCACACTCACCGTCACGACAGTAAGCACCACGGCACGCCACGATACGCAAACAAGTATGTTTCCGCCTTTATGATAATGTTTTGCAGCTTTCCTTCTGTCGTGTTCCGAATTTAGAATTCTTTAAAGTACATTGATTACTAGTAAATAGCTATCTACTTGCATAGTCACTATTTTGATTCCATCTTAAAGATTTTGACAAGTACCTAATGTCTACCTACTATCTAAGTCTCATGTAATAAAACGTTTCTATAATATGTAATGATTTTACAAGTCTCATATAATAATAATCTTCCACAATATATTACAATAACCTACATTTTACGACTATCGCCATCATAATAATACCTGGTCGTAAATTTCAGAACTAGCAACATTTCGTGTAAACCTTTTTTCTTATTATCAAAATAAGCAGAATTTATTTCTGAAAATTCCGTTGATATGTTTATATGAAAATTATAATACGACGCAGGATAATAATAGCCTAAAATAAAAAGGTTTTTTCCATTATATGCGGAGTCATCCATTTGATAATGTATTTTTAAAATATGAAGCATATTGGACATTGTTCGTAACAATGTTTTTTTAACATTGAAACTGATTAGGAAAAACGGCGGAGTTAGTATTTTTAAAGGAATTCTTTGCATAGTAATGAAAACGTAAAAGCTTTCTCCTCATTATTTCTCGTTATGGTACAATTCAAATGTAAACGGCCGCTTCAAAGTATTTAATAGCATGTTTTAACCCTAATCTGAGTGAGGCGGTAAAAATATTCTGTAATAATTGTTTGAAAGAAGATTCATAAGGTGACACTTTTGTGGACAAGTTGCATATTTGAAATATTAAAAAAAAATGTAACAAAAAACATTTGGTTTATAATAAGTAGGTTGGAACTTAAGTACCTAATAAGAAATCCTATTATTTCAGAGAAAAGCTTAGTTTTGATTTAATAAATAAGAGAAAACTAGAAAAAACTTGTCAACATGTTCACAAAACTACTAGTTCATCATGTTCTAAATGATAAATTCAATTTTCCTAAGTAAAAGTGGCAAATTTATTTTAAAGTTCACAACTACATAGAATTTGATTTTAATCGCATTTGAAGGGTTAAAAAAGACCCCCGAAACTCTCTAAGGCAAGCAAATTCGAATTTTCTCCCTAAATGCGCATAATTTTTCAAGACACGTCTTGTTTATACTTTATACGATAACGTGTCACTCTTAATCCGTCATTTGAAATTAAATCAGGCAATGCTATTCTATGAAATAAAGGCATCGCTGATGGCCCCTCTCTGAGTGGAGATGAGACCCTTAACCGTTGAGAATATATTATAAAGTGCTATGAATAATAAAATTATGTATCTACATATTGTGTAAACAATGTTTGGTAGGTATTACGTACGCAGTATTTGAATGTTTTCATAGCGCTGCACAATGAATTTACTTATACATGTTGAAGAGGTATACAAGATACGTCGCAAAGCGGAAATAATGAAGAAAAATCAAGGATACTGACTTACCCTATTTCTTCATTCGCTTAACTTAAATTTCGCTGGTTTATCATATTAAACACCACAAACTGGCGAGCTCACGACGGCTTTGTAGTTTCGATCGTGACCGGGCAGCTTTTTGAGAATATAATGCGTATATTGTACACATATAATTAATATCAAAAATTACTCTATAATTACGGTCGTCACCCTCACAGAAACAGATAGAGCAACGAAGTGCGTAGGCGACTGAATCAGTATAGGGTTTGTTGTGCAAAATCCCCTTACAAAATCTAACCTATTTCAGTTGCTGCGCCGACTGAACCGGTATAGTGTTCGTAAGGTAATTTATGCATATGGAAATACACGACCGGGCAACTCAGAATGAAATCAACCCAGAACCTTCTTTGAAAAGTTAATAAAAGTGTTGAGAAAAATATATTTAAAAAACGAGTGTGCTTTAGACCACACGGGTGAAGTAAAACTTCACTAACTTATAAAAGAAGAGAGAAAGAAAATGTGCGCGTGCACTGCTCTCTCTTGCTCCTACAGTGTGATACAGACAATAGGCCTGAACTGTATCTTAGATGAAACGTAACTGGCTATGAGAGAAAGTGAGAAATAAAATGTGTGCTTGCACCTCTCTCTCTCTTACCCCTACAGTAATAAACGAAACGTAACTCACTCTCTCTTTCTTTCTTCACTAACTTATATCTCCATCTCAACTTCTGTTTGCCTCGCCCGATCACACTTTTCATAACGCTCTCGTCATGCATTCACCAGCTTACTCCCAAATTCAAGCGTGCGTAAAGAAGTTTTACTTCGAAAATTGATTAAATAGGTTACATTGGGTTAGGGTTGTTGGCTATTTTAAAATTATTTTTTTCACAGCTTTTAATGTCTTTTCAAAGAGGTGTTGACTTGATTCTGAGTTCTCATGGAACCAATTTCGACACGGTCGAACAAGGGGGCCTACGTAAATCACACCCCCCGCAAGGTGTTGACAGTATAACCGAATACTAATATTACGCATGATTACTCTTAGACAAGTGGACAAACGTATTTTTAGGTAGGAATTAAATTAGGAAAAGGTACAAGAATCAATGCTAGGTACCAAAAATAAAAATATGGGTTGTTTCAAATTCATTCGTATTTCATGATCATTAGATTAATTAATCAACACCATTTTTTAAACATTTTGGCTTTCACATTGATTTGAATCATCATTTTTAAGTGTAAATATAAGAGTCCCAACTGCTCAAAACTGTCAGGAGCCAATGAGACTATGACATTTCCAATTGGGATATGTTGTGAGGAATATGGGGAAGGGAATACAATGGGTACGAGAAAGGTGGAGAAGTACCTGACAAATCAGATATGATCACGGCTAAAGCCATTTCAGGTGAATATTCGATTCTGAATGGTGACCTTTTACAGATTGATATTGTGGTCATTTACCACTCTGGAATGTGTCGCATATTTTTACATTGGAAATAATTCTCCTCAGGGCCTATGTCACTTTGGGAATGATGTGTGGAGGGTCTTTTTTTAAAAGGAAAGGGAAGAAGTTCCGGGAAGAAAAACGAAATGAGGGGTGGGAAGGAATCTGGTGGTAAGTGTGTCCAGGAGTAACACGTATGAATCCAACCCTCCAACTGGGGTGCAAGGCGAGAGAGTTACAAACCAGATCTATTTGTGTAGGCTGGGACTTGAACTCACGATTTTTGATTTGGTAGTCGAGGACCTTAGCTCGACCTAACTCAACCAAGGAGGTCTAGCATGAGTCGTAAGAGTACAAGACAATGGGTCTACGGAATTCCTGGAATCCTATGCAAACGAGGTATGCTGTGAGGCTAAATTGAGTAAGAAAAGGAAGGATGTTGGAAAATAGGTAAGAGGGAGACAGCAAAAGCTCTGCAGGAGAAGAAATCAAAACTCTTCAATGGTTGTAGCCCCAACAATAATTATTATTAAAACAAAAAATAATAATCAATTTTTTAATCGTAACATTATTTAAAAAGTGGGCTTTAAATGTCCAACTGTGCGTTACTTTGGAAATTAAAAATGTTCCGATGAAACTTCGTAACGGCCCTAATAAAATCCAGACCCTAATCTGCGCATATTAAAACTCTATATAAAATAGGGTTACTTTTATTCCTTGCGGTGCCTATCAACACTGAAACTTGCTAAACGTCGGATCACCCCGGAAAAACATCCGCAGGAATTCAAACGAGCAAAGTTCTGCAGGAAACAGTTATTCCGCACCAAACACCTAAAATGACGATTTTTTGTAATAAGGTTAAATAAAAAATTGTAAAAATTTCAGTAATTATATATTTCTTATATTTTTAAGCATGTTAAAACCTCAGAAGATGATTATTCACGATATTCTAGGAAAAAAATACTTCCTAATACAGTTTCTCAAAAAGAACACTTTTTCTACCCACCAAAAAATAATTTTATCGAAAACTTGCATTGTGGTAGTAGTTTTACATCGATCAATCGTTTGTCACTTCATTATCCACATCTGGTAGCAGTAGGTCTAGGAAAAACAAATAATATTAGTCGATAAGCTACGTATATACATGCGAGCTGAACTGACTAACTAACTAACTAACTAACCATCACGCCGTTTCCCCGCAGGGGTAGGCAGAGAGGACGGACCGCCAAACAACTCGGTCTTGGCACACAGTCTTTGCTTCACTCACATTCATACATCGTCTCATACATACTCTTCTATTATTCCGACTTTTGACATGGCCCGACTCAAGTATCTGATTCACTTGATCGTGCCATGTCTTCCTCGGGCGTCCCCTACTTCTTCTTCCATTCACATTTGCGTCATATATTCTTCTCACATTATTTTCTTCTTTCATTCGCTCTACATGTCCAAACCATCTGAGGGTCCCTTTCTTAATCTTACTCATTATGCTTACATCAGCCTTGCATTCTTTGCGGATATCCACATTTCTCACACGATCATACATGGTTTTGCCACACATTCGCCTCAGGGATCTCATTTCGACAGCATTCAGTTTACTTTCATCCTTCCTCTGCCAACTCCATGCCTCACTGCCATACATCAAGGTAGGTACCAGGACTCCATTGTGGACTGCTAGCTTCGCGTCTTTTGACAGTGTTTTATTAGCGCCAACGGCATTCAGTCCTCCATTAATGGAGTTACCTGCATTTACTCTTCTTTCAATATCTCTATCAGCCTTCCCATCTCTCGTAAACATACTACCCAGGTACACAAACTCATCCACCTGCTCCAAGTATTCATCATTCACAACTATATTGCACACTGTTTTCGTACTCTCCCTTTCAAATACCATGACTTTAGACTTACTTACATTCATCATTAACTCATTTTGCATACACACTTCGTTCATCCTAGACACGAGAGACTGTAGATCTTCCATATTGTTAGAAATCAGCACCGCATCATCAGCATACAACAGGCAACATATTTTCAGATCACTCAAATTCGCGCCCAATCCCGTCTCTTTCAATTCTTGCATACAATTATCCATGTATAAATTGAATAACCATGGTGACATTACGCAGCCTTGCTTAACACCTTTTGTGATGTCAAACCACCCCGTAAAACCACCGTTCACCCTAACACATGCAACGCTTCCCTCGTACAGAGACGCAATTGCCTGTATGAGATTTGTATTCACTCCATACTTGGACAACACCTTCCATAGCTTTTTCCTGTCGACTCGGTCGTATGCTTTTTGTAGATCTACAAAGGCACAAAAAAGTTTTTGGTTTTTTGCCAGAAACTTCTCAGTGAGCATACGCAAGGAGAAAATCTGGTCCATGCATCCCCTTCCACTCATAAAGGCACCTTGCACATCCCATATTTTATCCTTTGTTTCCATTCTTACCCTTTCAATCAATATTCTTCCGTACAACTTGCCGACTGAACTTAGCAGGCTAATAGCTCTATGATTCCCACATTCCATACGTGACCCTTTACCTTTGTATAATGGCATGATTACAGCCCTTCTCCAATCTAATGGCGTGTAACCCTCCTCTAAACACTGGTTAAAAAGTTTGCACAACCATGTGAGAATAATATGGCTATCTCCTTTAAAGTATTCGGCCGCAATATTGTCGAAACCTACAGCCTTACCATTCTTCATGCATTTTATCGAATTTTTAATTTCATCCATGCTGATTTTGATAACATTCACTCCGTCATCGTTCATACCCGATTCGCCGCTGGCCTCACTATCACTCGGGTTGCTTTCGAAGACTTCCTCAAAATATTTCATCCATCTCTCATTTATTTCTTCCTCATTCGTCAACATTCTTCCATCTTTCGATTTTATCACTTTTAGGCTCCCATTCTCTGGACCGCTCCGGGACTTTTTGACCTCCTTCCAAAACAGTTTAATGTTTTCTTGGAAGTTTTTTGTCATTTTTATTCCCTCTTCCTCTTCCAGACGTTTCTTTCGTACTTTCACTCCAACACTTACTCTTTTCTTGCATCCCTTATATACTTCTTTCGCTCTATCTCTCTCTTCGCTAGAAGCACTGCCAGCCGCTATCAGACATAACCATGCTTTCTTCTTCTCTGAGACCAGTGCTTTAATCTCGTCATCCCACCATGCGTCACCTTTCTTCCTACCTTGCGTACTTATTCCACACACATCTCTAGCAGATTCACAAAGACTAACCTTTATGTGGTTCCATGCTTCATCAATGCTTAGACCATCCATTTCCTTCTCATTCAATCTCGTCTCTGCACGCTTCTCATACTCACTTCTGACATTAGCGTTTTGCAGTTTTTCTACTTTGACTCTGGTAGGAGTTGATACCTTTTTCACTTTAGAGCGCCATCCGCGAAAGAGGTTTACTCTTGACACCACCAGAAAGTGGTCAGTTTCAACCTCAGCCCCTCTGAAAACTCTTGTGTCCTCAGTAACGGCTCTCAACCTAGAGTCAATTACCACAAAATCGATTAATGATCTTTCATTTCCTCTTTCCCACGTATATTGATGGATACCTTTATGATCGAAGAAGGTATTCGATACAAACAGGTTCCACTCTAAACATACTTCAAGTATTCTATTCCCATTGTCATTCGTTCTTTTATCCCCAAACTTACCTAAGGCTGAATCAAATCCATCACGTCTAATTCCCACCCACCCATTCAAATCGCCCGCCATTATAATCCTTTCATTCAAATTTTTTAATCTCATTACGTCATTCACACCAGTCCAAAAATCATCTTTCACTTCGTCGCTTTCAGAATTAACAGGAGCATAGCCGATAACAAGAAACACCCTTGTCAACCCAATTTTAAATCGGATCCACATTATTCTCGAACTTACACATTCATACTGCAACATACATTCAACCATTCTGGGAGACAGTAGCGCTGCAACACCCTGACAAGCCCTCTCCGTATCCGGTCTCCCAGACCAGATGACGAACTTATCATTATGCTGCATTGTACCGCTCTCCTTTTTCATACTCTCTGTCACACAAAGTATATCCAAAAATTTACTATCCATTGCATCGCATAATTCGTTCATCTTTCTTTCCATTCCTCCTCTGATATTCCATGTACCAATTCGACATTGTTCACGTTCCGTCCTCCTCTTTGCGCTACCAAAGGGTTGGCGATGTGATGGGTAGCGAGCCTCATCGACATCTGTTTCGGCCATTCCCTTCCAGGTACTACATATAACACCTTAACATCCCAAAAACAACGTTACACATATTCAAACCTACCTCTAATAATTATACAACTCAAAACAAACAATAATTAAAATCAATACAATTACTTACTTAACAACTTAATTAACACTAAGAAAAAAATATATAGTGTCTTATCACCGTAAAATAATTATGTCATCGAAAAATGTTTATATCTTGTTAAGTTCTTATTTAATTGTAAAATTTTTGGTCATATAATGTCTTATCACTGTAAATCACTCTCACTTAGGGAACGCAGAAAAAATATGCAGGCTCCGTCCGATGTCATCCTTCTGTGTGCGCGGGGCGGAGGGACGGGAAAGGCGGCAGGGCGGGGGGTGAAGCTCAGAGTGCAGAAGCCACCAGATCACTCATCTCATTTCTCTTTCTTTCTGCGAAAGGCCGCTCCAGCGGCCGATGCAACGGATAGGTCATAACGGTCATGATGTATACTGCATGACGGTGCGGCAGCGGGGGTGCAGTGTAGTTTGTAGGTGCGGGGTAGGCGAGGGGCACGCCTGGGTTACCCAACAGCCGAAGGGATGGTCACATCTGGCGAGTGTTCGATGCCCGTCCGAGCTGAACTGTCGAGCCTAAAATCGAATTATGGTAAAGGAACGAAGCAAACGCAATCGGCGCGAAACATTTTGTATTTCGCAACGCAGTAGTGGGAGATTGCCGTCTGTAATGGGTGGTACACTACAAAGATAAACGGCTGAGTACACAAACTCTTAATTATTTATAGTAGATATATTTTTTTACATTTATAGCTCCACGTAGGAAGCCGCGAGGAAAACAATTCCTCTCAGGGCCTATATCATCTATGAGGATGCTGTGTGGAGAATCTTTCGAAGAAAGGAAGGACAAATTTTCGGAAGGAAAAGGTGTGGGTTGGAATTCGGTGGTCAGTATCTTCAGGAGTGACATACGTATGAATCCATCTCTCCCACTGCGGTGCAAGGCGACGTTCTGAGAGAGTCCAGCTGAAGAGGACAAAAGGTCTCCGACAACCAGTATCTCCCGATCCGATCTGCAACGCAGCTGATTGGCAGGTGCATCCACCGTTAAGACTAGGACAAACCTCACCCCATGAACCCGGGCACCCCTGCCAAGTCACTTAACATAGCGAACCATTTGGGGTGACCTATGTCAAAGGTGTTGGTCATCTAATAAATGGTTCGCAGGAAGGCAGTAGGTACCGTACCCGTCTCCCAAATTGTATGCAAACATAAAATATTTCTGATTTAATATGTGGGTGCTTTCTGTAGAATGCCAAATATTTCTCTTTTAGGCTTATGAAGGAACACTCAAGGATGGCTCAAATTTTATCATGGCTCATTTTTTTACGTTTTGTTGCATTTCGTTTGGCTATATGCCACTCAATTTATTCAGCGATTTCCGTGAATCTCTTAAGAAAAAAGCAGTTTTAATTTGGTTTTTTAGACAAAACATTTTGTATTTTTTTTTGTGTTTTCTTTAGTGGATTGGTCGCTTCCTGCAAAATTGTCCCCAATGTGCTGTGCCTCTTTAAGTATGATTAGCCAAGGCAATTAACCAAGGGATGGTTCGACAGTGGAGCCTCCGGTGGCTTTACTAGAAGGGTCTCTAATCGGGGTTACCTTCGAGGATTGCTGACTATTAATTAATAAGGGAGGAATTTACCGGAAGACCTTTCTAATTTGATGCATTTAAGGTGTTGGAGAAGTCTTACTGAAAACTAGTCTTCGGTTTAAGATGCAGGGTGCATGAAAGAAGAATCTAAGTAATATAGATTAATTTTTCGAAGAAAACTTCTTCGGAAAGGTTTTCACTTTGTGATGGCATTATTTATTTTAATGAAAAGACAAATAACTTTATCGTAGAAAGCAAACACTTTGTGACTTGACATTATATAGAATGAAACAAGTACTTTGTTTAAAAACAAACTTTATTTTTATTTATATTCGTCGACCGGTTTCGGTTGAACTCACCCTTCTTCAGGACAATAACCATATAAACTAAATAACATTAGAATTAGAATCATAACTCTGTACTGTAATTTAGTTTATATGTTTATTGTCCTGAAGAAGGTTGAGTTCAACCGAAACCGGTCGACGAATACAAATAAAAATAAGGTGGTTTTTAAACAAAGTACTTGTTTCATTCTATACAAATAACTTTGTTTACATCACTTTTATTTGTACACAATCAACATGTTTCGTGAAAAAAGTTCACTTCATCAGAATCAAACGTATACTTAAATCGTTTGATATACGTTTGATCCTGATGAAGTGTACATTGTTCACGAAACATATCGATTTGCCAAGTCGCCCAAAGTGGTTTGCTTAGTTTGGTGACTTAGAAGGGGCGCCCGGGTTCATAGGGTGATTTTTATCAGGTCTTTGGAGAAAATGCACGTTAAAAATGCACCTACCGCGTGGCGGCCCGGATTGAGAGACACTTGTTAAGGGAGACCTAACCTAGATCTCTCTAACCGGACTCTCTTGACCCATCGCCTTGCACCACAGTGGGAGGGATAGAGTCAGTTCCATGCCAACTCAGAATGAAACCAACTCAGAACCACCTCAGAAAGGTCATTAAAAGCTATGAAAAAAATATTTTTAAATAGCCGGTAACCCTAACCTAAGTTAACCTATTAACCATTTTTTTATCATCACTCTTAATGACCTTTCTGAGGTGGTTCTGAATTGGTTTCATTCTGAGTTGGCCGGTCATCATAGATTGATACGTCCGTCACCCCTAGGTACATTGGCCTACCCATCTATTTCCTATCCACCCCTTGTACTTTTTTATTCCCCGAACTTTCTCTCTTTCCTTTCCCTAAAAGACCATCCACATAGCAACCCCAAGGATGACATAGGCCCTGAGTGGAATTATTTTCCTTGGGGCCTCCTGTTCAGAGTTAATGTTAAGTAAAATACATATATTTCTGTTAAAAGTGTGGATTCTCACACTCATCTGATTTTTATTTAAGTTTAATGACCATTGTTACTAATATTCTGATTTCCTTTATCATACGGGTTTAATTACTTTATTTAGGATTGTGCGTAAAATTATTCTAGAAAATAATTGTCCCTTACCCCTTTAATGGGGCCAGCCTTTCATCTTTCGAAGGACATCACCATTTTCGGAATGCCATAAATGGTATAATATTATATAAGATTTCACTGCCAAGGGTACTATTATTTGTTCGAGTTATTATGTCGTGTTGCGTTTCCTTCTTATTTCGCCAACAGATTCCAAAATCACGGCAGATGTCACATCAAAAATCAATCAGGATAATAGCAATCCATCAAATTTCAAAGTTAATTTTCAAGTTCTGTCTTTATATCTTTATAGGTCAGTTGCTTGACATAACATGCTCATTTTGGGAGGCAGATATGGGTACCGCCGCCCCGGGAACCATTTATTGGATTACCAACACCCCTGCCATAAGTCACCCCAAGTGGTTTGCTACGTTTGGTGACTAAGTAGGGGTGCCCCAGCCGTACTCTCTCGAAACATGGCCTTGCATCGCAGTAGGAGGGATGGATTCACTCCTGGACACACTGAACCCCAGGTTCCTACCCACCCCTAATACCTTTTTCCTTCCCAGAACTTTCTCTCCTTCCTTTCCTTAAAATACCCTCCACACAGCATCCCCAAAGATGACAAAGGCCTTGAGTAGAATTATTTTCCTCAGTGCCCTCTGTGTAGAGCTAATGTAAAAAAAAACATAACAACAACAGAATTTGAATAGAACTTTTACCAAACGTGAAAATTGTAAATTTTGAAATTTAATTAATTGTTCATATCCTGTGAAACTTCTATGGCCCCGCTGTGATTTGGATTTCGGATGAAACGGAAATGACGATAAATGCACCTGCGACGCATCGCAATGGCGGCTTTAATTATGATGTCACTTTTAAAGGCTCCTGTTGGTTGAGTTATTATACAAATATTACGTTAGATCTGCGCTCATTGGTCCTTTTATTATGACCTCACTTTTCAAGTATTGGCTGAGATTGTTTTGGCAAAGTTTCGCTTCTATCGCGTGTAAACTGTACTCGAATATTTTTTAGGTTACTAATATCGATTGCATGGAGTGTGTTAATTTGTAATTTAGAGCAGACTCGAACATTTAAAAAAAAATTCTGTCTTCAAGTAATGCTATTTTCTACTGCATCCGTGTGAGAATTACCGATATTTATTTTTGGGGTATTAATTATGCGTTTTGCGATAACTCTTTCTTTAGCCAACAGATGTGCAGGTGTGTCTGTAACATGGATGGACGTAAGATGGACACTGTAACACTGTCCGAAAAAGAAGAAAGTAGCGCAACACGGCATAATACCCCAAAAATAAATATCGATAATACTTAGGTATTGCCGTGAAAATTTAAAATTATGCCTGTATGAGAATGAATAAAATAAAGTACCTGTATTAAAATTATATTTTTTGTGGGCTTTTTGTGTTGTTTAGGTACATAAAGTGACGCGTAATATATAGGATGTCTGAGGGTAAAGTGCACAATTTTCGGGAGGTGATTCTAATGATGGTAGAAGTAAAAAAGAAAAATAAGTTTCTTTCCCATACAAAAATATTTTTCCATAGAAGAAAATTATTATTTCCATACAAACAATTCAACTTTTTTACACGAAAACTACCTTAAAACGCCAGAATTTCGAAGAAATTTATTTATCTTAATTGATAACCTAATGTTTAAGACAAGATTTTTATGCATAGCACAAAAGGTTCCGACCGGAAATCAAAAAGACGCGGGTTCAAGTTCACGGGTCGTCGGCGGTATGTATCTTTTCTCGGGAGTTTTTTTTTTCAATGTAGATGAGTGTTTCAGGCTAATAATTATTGCTTATAATAATTGTTATCTTTTTTAGTTTTTCTGTGATGTAGAATTACCACCCGATGTTTGTGCACTTTACCCCCGGACACCCACTTTACTCCTATGTATAAGGTACTTTCCGGTTTTACCCATTGAACAATAACAATTATAATATTTGGATGATTTATATAGCGCCGTTTTTGAAAAATCACTTCACGTAAAATTATTTTTAGTGAACGTTATTACAATTTACCTGTATTTAGTATTAATTTCGAACTTTAATAACACTATTAATTTTCCTAAACTATTTTGAATCGGTTAAAACCTTGTTTTCTGTAAATAAATATACATTGTTTTCATGACACTTCAACGCACCACCTAGCTTGAAATCTGGTATAAACAAGCAAACAAAATTACAAAAGTTTTGTCAGTCATACCATTCCCGCGAAGAAATGGCATCGTGTTCGTTAAAACTTAAAACATTTCCCGTGTATTCTCGTGGAATTAATAAAGCGCGTAGTTGAAGTAAGCGCCGGGCAAAAAGCGCTTAAAATAAAAACAAACTGACGCCGTCCTCCTTTGTGACAGTTTGCCGTTGTTTGTGCCCCTTTATGTTAACAATGTACGGTATATGAACCTGCTTACACTAATGCCATTATTTTTGGATTCTTTTTTGTACAGACGTCACCAATTTTAGTTTTTTTTTTAATTCACAACTAAATAGTCTTATCCCTCTAAAAACGGATTTTTTTAAAAATTTGATCGATTTATCATATTTCAAAGTCAATTTTCAGTTTCAGTTTTAACCTTTAACTGCTGACGTGATTTTTCAAAAGTATACTCTGACGTGGAAGCCTGGGCGACCCGTTACTTTAAATGATTATATATTACCGATCCATGAAAATTTTTAGGTCCAAGTTATTATTAATTGAACAATTTGAATATATTTAAATAAAACAAAATACTTTTTTATTGCTAAGTTGACAATTTGGATATAATTTAATAATTTTTGGTAAAAATCACAGATCAGAAATCAGTCTGTATTATATATTAAACTAAATAAAAACAATGAACACACTTTTATTATAATATTTCAATAGTTTTTCGAACAAACTATAACTTTAGTAAAGATCTTTACGTTTTTTTTTTATATAGTAAAAATCAACTAAAAAAAGTCACATAAGTACTGACAATCGGTCAGAGAGACCCGCAAAAAAATTAAATGAATTTACAACAGAAATTTAACTTTAAAAATTTAAAACTTGCGGCTCTAGCGTCACTAAATTCGAAGCTACTGGAAGCGGCGTATGCGTCACGCGTGGGGGAGAGGATTATTTCGATTTTATTATTATTGCTAGGCCGGAGCGACCCCCGCGTCAGCAGTTAAAGGTTAAGAAAAAACGGGCTTAAAATGATACAACTGTACTTACACAGAGCTTAAAAATTTACTTAAATAATAATGAATTGTTAACATTTTTTTAAGCCGCCTGGGCCCGTCTAAACTCCACCTACCAATCACATATGTTTTTCAATTGAATGACTTCATGATTTAGCGTACTTAGTTCAACTACTCAGATTGTGTGCTTGAGGAAAATTATTGTATTAGTATCTTTTCAGAATGGATTGTTTTATCAGCGATTTTCAGATACACGCAACAGTTTTTTTTTTGTTGACTTTATTTCATCAAGAAATATAAATAATTTTCCTGGAGAATGATTTACCTGACTTATTTTAATTAACCCTACTTCCATTACAAATGGCTAATATTGTTTCTTTTTCAATTATGATGGTCTTGTGTTTTGCAGAGGAAACTCGCAACGCCTGTGTTCAAACCGGACGCTTTTTATCACTTTACTCTAAGCATGTTAAGAATTATTTTACTTAGCCAAATCTTGCCGGGAATATTCAACAAAAAGCAAATGCGATTTTGGCAACGGGAAATATATCTACGCTCACAATCATTAATTCACTTGGTTACGAGTCCGTAGGTCGCGAGTTCAAAACCCGCCGTTCGAAAGTATTTTTTTTAAATTGATTTATTTTCTTTCACAATTACAACATGTTTCAAAGTGGACGATACTGTTAGTATCGCTCTGGTCAAAAACCAAGAATCGAAATGTAGCTTTAAAGGGTTATAGTTTGGTGATCAGATTTTTTTTTATGCTTTCGACAAGAAAAAACTAAACCCTTCCACACAATTTTCCACAAATGATCATCTAGTCAATCCACGCTATATAAGTGCATTAAATAAGTATAATAAATAAAAACAATTCAAGAACAACACGTCAATCTATATTTGCATTTTTAAATATAAATTCTTTGACAAAAAAGCCAAAATTTTTAATGAGAGAGCTAGGTATAATGCCAGTGGACGAAATAATAAATATTTTTATATTCTGAGAATGCCAAATTCTTTTAATCTCATTTTCTAAATATGTATCAGAAATTAGATAATTTAATAAAAAATGTATTAAATTAATTATTAAAATAATAACATAAATTATCTTTTTTCAGAAACAGTTTTTTTTAATATTACGGGAATTTGGAATAATTAATTAGCATTATTCCTTTTATTTTTTAAAAAGTATATATTTAAGTACATGTTCAATTATTCCAATACTACTCTTCCATGGAAGCATTTGTTTGTAGCTGGAAGAGTAGTGTACATTGTTTCTTTATGGATATTTAACAGTTGTCAGCAATATTCATTTTACATAAATGTATGTATTATATATGCTGTATGTAAATTACAATGCATAGGTAGAAAACAATAAGTATTTCTTTTCCACTTTTTTCTTCCCCATCTTCTTTTCCCTCTCCACTACCTTCAGCCCCAACCTTCAATATACCCTAATTTGGAATGCCATAGTCTCACTGGCTCCAGACGGTTGGAAGCAACTAAGATTCTTGTGCGGCACTCACATTAAAAAATAAATATATCTAATGGAATACGCACAGAATATTTATTTGTTACCAATTAAAAGGGATCAAAATTATACACAAAGCTTCCAAATTTAATACCACCAGTGCCCGTGTACAATGGTGCGACCGGGAAATATTTACTCACACACTTATCCCAACAAAGCTTTTGTTGTTTCAGGTCAAGCCTCATTTTTCACTTCATATTATAACGTGTACATCGTGCACAGCAGCGCTTTCTCTTTATACCGTACAGGCCATGCCGTACAAGGCCGTTCACGAAACGCGCACACAGTTCCACGCGTGAAATGCTTCAATTTAAATGGAATTAGACGAGTTTCAGGATTTGATAGAAACAGGGGATGGGACGGGACGAACTGGCAATGCAAAATCGTTATTAGAGTCCGGTCTTTCTGTTTTTTATTGTGAGTAATTGCTAAAGGGAAGACTTTAGCATTTTTCATGAGAGTGTCACTGTTTAGAACCGGAGAGACTACGGCAATTTCATTATTTGAGGATCGTTGTGATCAGTATCGTTGATCGTGCGTTTGTACACTGAACTCTCATAACAAAATATAAATAAAATACGATAAAAAAAACGAGAGCGAGTCCGAAATGATTTGATTTCCGATCCCATAAAGTGTGTTATGAATATCAACTAATATTGGACCTCGTGTCATATTTTTTAGGTTCATGCATTACTTACTAGTGGCGCCAAAGCGGTAGACCTGCAAACCTTGGAAATCTACTAGATGCCCGAGTGCGTAGCACCTATGAGATTTGTTAAGAGCCATTAACCAGCTTCCGAGATTTTAAATTTCGACGAACGATGATCTATCGTACCCATGCAACCTTACAGGGTGGTTCCAATGAGAAAGATTAATTATTCTCCATACCGGCATATTAACGTAATAACTCAATAACGATTTTATTTCATTAAAAATTTGCTTTGATAAATACCTACATTCAAAAAATGCTCAAACTCGTGATGATAAAACTATTAAAATTATGTACTTTTTGTAAATATTTTTTGATCATAAGTATTTAAAATGTTTCAATAAATTCTAAGCAAAATAAGAACATTTTTTTTATTGGTGCCCTTTTTTACTCATTTAAAGTACGCTCTAGCGTGTTTAAATCGCACTTTATGGAACGCGCGTTTTTTAAAGTTACCATGGCAACATCAACAAATCAACAAAATGTGAAGTCTAAATGTCAACTTTTAACTATAAATCTGACAGGAATATTTTAAACGTCAAATAAAACATTACAAATTTTTCAAAAATTTTATTCAAAGTTTACATTCTTTTTTACATCGTTTACATTCTAATTGCAACGACAGATTGCAAATTAATGTTTGTGTTTTTCATTTCCATGACAACAAGATATTGTGATGTCACATCACGAATTCATTAATAGTTCTTATTTCCAAATTTTTAATAATAATATCAATATTTATGTTTTCAAAGTCTACCAATAAAAAAAAAGCGTAAAATATTCGTGAATAACTGGTCTTTAAAACACTTGCTTTATTTCGAGCACTCGGCTACGCTGTCGTGCTCGAAAAATCGCGCGTGTTTTAAAGACCTGTTTATCCAATTATATTTTAGTATACTATTTTAAATTAAGTTTGTAAGACCGTAAAGAAATAGATAAAACTGAAGTATTTTCGTCACAAAACAAGGGCGCGGATTCTTTTTTTATGATTTTATTTGAACTATGATAAAAGTTTCTGAATAGTAGCTTTCCCAAATAATTTATTGATTTATTTTACTGCTTGATTATACAATTTGCAATGAATGTTGCATATTACAAAATTTTGTTTGTAAATTTCACAATTCTGCCAACGACCTACGGTAAAACCTTATTGTACTAAAAATAAACATCTTTTCTCAAAATTTAAAACATAGCTTAACTAGATAAAAGAACAGTCTTTCGAAATCAATTTATAATTTTTGTGGAAAAGAGTAAATACGCCTAAAATTTGATTGAAAAATGGCATATTTCCTGTTTTGTCTGGTTATTCCCTCTTAACATCATATTTGCGTGGAAAAGTATTTTGCAAGAACCAACAGTTTTTTTCTGTGTTTATCCTGTTTTAAGCTGTTATAAGTAAATTATAACAATTTTAGTTTTTTTGTTTGTCAACAGTTTTTTGTTAAATCTTAAAGTAAAATATACCTATGTTTTTTTACATTTGCTTCAGACAGGAGGGCCTGAGGAAAAAATTCCCCCCAGGACCTATGTCATCTTTTGGGCGGCTGTGTGGAAGATCTTTTTGTAAGATTCCTTTTGAAAAAGAGGAGAGAAAGTGCTGGGAAAGAAAAATGAGAGGTGGGTGGAAATCTTGGAGTTAGTGTGTCCAGGAGTGACGGACGTATGAATCCATTCATCCAACTGCTGTGCAAGATTATGGGTCGGGAGAGTCCGGCTGGAGAGGTCAAACGGGCTCACACAACCAGACTCGCGATCTGGACCGTCAAGCAGTAGGTGAGCAGAAGCATCCAAGACCTGACCCTCATGAACCCTGGCACCCCTGCTAAGTCACCAAACCTAGCGAACAACTTGGGGTGACCTATGGCGAAGGTTTTGGTTATCCAATAAATTATTCCCGTGGTGCCGGAACCCATACCCGCCTGTTATTTGTATGTTACCTATATATTGTTAATATCTCTATTTGAGACAACTGCAAATCTTGTATAATTTGCAAGTGCGCCCCACACTTAGGGACACGAAAAAAATACCGATTCTTTGTGGTATGGAGTACTTTTCCTTTCGATACCGACACTTTTTTACTAGATACTTTGTATTCGATACTTTTACTCAATGAGTACTTTTATGGCAAGTATCGATACCTTTAAAAAATTGGCTAAGCGGCTCAATCATAGCAAACCTTCTAAAGCATTCCATTGCGTTGATATAATTGCAAGCACAAGCAATCTAGTGTGTCATGGAACGAATAGATGGCGCTGTCGAATTAGGACAGTAAGTAACTGACATAATAATCAAATTCTTTCTAATCTGTGACTGTGTTTATTTCGAGCTTTGTTCGCCTTAGAAAGTCGTACTTATCAAAAATATATATTTCCAAGATAAAAATGTAGCACCCCATTTGCACAACATCATTACACATATCTTGGGAAAAAATACTTTAATAGCCTACTCGAAAAGATAAGAACAATCGAAGACGATAAATGCCTACTAAAATCAATTAAAGTGCAATTCAATGTAAAAAGAACTAAATGATAATTATCTTCATAACTAATATAACTTTTAAATTTGTTATTTTTTTTTTTAAAGTTCCTTAAATAATAATTAATTATACGAACTATCTAACTAACCATAATGCCGTTTCCCCGCAGGAGTAGGCAGAGAAGACGGACCGCCAAATAACTCGGTCATGGCACACACTCCTTGCCTCACTCACATTCATACATCGTTTCATACATTCTCTTCTATTATTCTGACTTTTGACATGGCCCGACTCAAGTATCTGATTCACTAGACCGTCCATGTCTTCCTCGGGCGTCCCCGACTTCTTCTACCATTCACATTCGCGTCGTATATCACTTCTTACACTACATTCTTCGTTCATTCGCTCTACATGCCCAAACCAACTGAGGGTACCTTTCTTAATCTTACTCATTATGCTTACATCAGCCTTACATTATTGGCGGATATCCACATTACTCACACGATCATACATTGTTCCCGAAACTCTGCCTTCTTCCAATCACAAGCGAGAAACATAAAAAAGTCATATAATATGTGAAAACTTATTATATAATTTATTTTGTAATCAAAATTATTATACATTGTAAACTGATTATTTAATAAAAAAATAAAAAAAAATATATACACTTTTTTATGTAAATCAGGCCCTATGAAATGTACTCGATACTTTTGTTTCAATACTTTTACGAGTACGATACTTTTTTTCCGATACTACTCATGAGTACAGTATCGATACTTTCTATTCGATATCGTGTCCCTAACCACACTTCAATTTGGCAGACACCTCCAGACCAGTCTGGAGCTCCAAAATATCTGATAGAACCTTTAAAATGGGCGGTCCGTTTGATAGATTCTCCTATCTCAACAAACGGATTGAAATCTTTAGATCACAGGGTCGAGCGGGAATGATGTGTCCATATTATACGTGTATCTCAAGGGCAGATGCTTCGAAGAACTAGCGTCATTGATCCCTTCAACACCGGTTGGAAAGCACGTTAAGCACGTCAAACGTGCAACATTTATAGACATAAGAACTGGTCGCTTCTATGACTCGTTCATGAGTTCAGAAAGTTGTGATATCCTACAACAGGAAATTATTTTCCTCAGGGCCTCCTGTGTGGATTAAATCTAAAAAAACATAACTCGATGTATGCGTCTATTCAGATTTGTTTCTGGTAATAAATAAATAAAATAAATTTATTGTTTTACTATGACAATGCTGTGAGTGTTTTAATTTATATTTCCGGTGCGATTTTTTACATTTTTTTATTTACACAGTTACACGGTAGGTATCTAGTATCTACCTATAACAATTAATACAACGACTCTTCACTTTCATCTTTGATCTGAACTCGTGATACTTATAGATTTAACTTTTATACAAATTTAATTTTTATTTCTGGGATTGATGAAATTTTGCACACTTGACCTTCAAAAAAAAAAGAAGGTCACTGTCTACATTAGATTTCGAAAAATTCAGCATAAGGGCGGATAAGGACGTGGAATTTAGCTGGTCATCAAGTTTTATAACAGTTTATAATCACATAAGTACATTATTTAATATCTGCTATTAATAGTTTTGAATACTTTTAACAATGTAATAAAAACATATTTTAAGTGTACGAAAGTAATAACTTGAATTATAATATTATTATTTTATTTTCCTGTTGAATTTCGGAAATTATGCGAAACGTATGAATATTTGCGAATTTGAGGGTAGGAAAATAAACATCGTAAAATGTTGACACGGACAGAAACACATTTTTGTTTATTTACAAAATCAACAATGGGCATCTCTTTGTATTAGGCACAGCTTAGGTCAGAGAAATTATACCCTTCATATCGATATAAAATTCAGTAGGTTAGCCTTTACAATGTAAAAGTAACACTCGGCAAATTGCTAATAAACCAATTTACACAAAACCTTGGCAAATTATACACGTAAACCTTCCCCATGAATCATACCATATATTGAAGAAAACCGCATGAAAATCCGTTCAGTAGTTTTTTTTAATTTATCGCAAACAGACAGATAGACAGACGCGGCGGAGGACTTTAATTTATAATATGTGTAGAGATATACAATTATTCTACTTCTAATACTCTGCATTCTTCTAATAAAATTCAAATAAAGTAATGTTCATGAAATACTTCGATAAATATTTAATTAAAATTTTGAAAAGACTAAATTGTCTTAATTTTTTTTTATAAGAAAAACTTTCTTTTTATACTTTTTTTAAAATTATTTCCATCAGTGAAATATATCATATTAGAATAAGTTAACAATAATAATCACGAAAATATGAAAGAGAACAAGGCATAGAAAAACAGAAAAAAGACAATGGTAAAATTTAAAAATATGAGATTGACAAATATGACGGTTTGACAGAAGGTGGCAATAGCGAAATTGGTTAACGCGCTCGTCCCGGTTAGACAGAGAGGTCTGGGTTCGTGTCCCAGTTGCGACCATTGTCTTTTTTCTGTTTTTCTGTGTCTTGTTCTCTTTCATATTTTCGTTTAGATTATTATTGTTAACTTATTCTAATATAAATTGTTTTAATATAAAAGAAACATTAAACTTTCGAAAAAATGTTTGTAAGAAGGAATATTTACGTTGGATCATTAACCTATAATTTTTTAAATCAATGGTACCAAAAAAAATATGTATACAGGCTGTGTCCTCCACCACGCACTGGTAAATACTGTGTTATGTGCCTTAACTTTTACAATAGAATTACACAAAATGAAATATAAAAGTTTCATTTGCCTAGATATATTTTTTTTTTATGTTGGCTGTCCAGCATTTAATAGTATTTAATATAACTAGAATTCTTAGGTGACCAATATTAACATAGCAGGTCGGACAAGAGTTTTTTTAAAATTACTATTAACTCTGAAAATTGCCAAAGTTGCCTATAAAATCATGAAAAATCGAATTTATTTCACAGCCTGTACAAAATAATTAAAAACATAAATAAATATATAGCTCACATCCGTACTAGAAATTTGCTACACCTTTTTATTTAAAAAAATTGGTTACGTTAGGTATTTTGGCATCTTTCTTTTTTTATGTTTTTATTGAAGTCTACAAAAGAGTCTGGTCCTAACCGCCTGGAGTCGGTGAGACATTCCCAGTTGGGGTATGTCGTGAGGCTGAAGGTAGTAGGGAAGCGAAGGAGACGGGGATGAGAAAGATTGGCGAATTCCTGGCAATTCAGATCTGGTCACCAAACACGGTTAAAGCCACTACAAGTAACGTTTCAATTGAATGTTACACCAGGGTGATACTGAAAGTATGTTCTACTCTGGAACGGGTGGCAAATATACCTTTTACTATTTTTTATGAGTAAATTGTGAAAAACGACAAATCATTTGAAATTTACTTGCGCACACCCCGCGACCTTCGAATTCCTAGTCGAGAGTTTTACCCCTTTAATCACTGAGGCCTCAAACCCAAAAAGAATTTTTATATGAAAAAGGCCACGCAGCCGTTACTACTTCGAAGGCATGACCACTTTGAACGAATTGTTGATTTTTGAAAACAATATATTTTTTAAATCTTCTATCTACTAAAATTAAGCAAAATTTCTTAGATTTGGGTAAATTGAAAAATCTTACCAAATAGAACATTATTTTTTGATAGTATTATTTTGAAAATCTTGGTATATTTTCAATGAATAAAAAAAAATTGCTTGCCCATGCCACAACCTACACAAGAATGTAAAATGACTTAATTTCCTATATTTTAATATATCTGTTTAAAATGTGTAGGCATCTACGAAACAAAAATATAACAACTCTTGAACAGCAATGAATAATATATTACAGCTAACCCAAAATTTTTCCAAATAAAACACATTAAACTTGGTAATTGAAGGTTACATCCATTACATGAAGCGTAAAACCTATTTTAATAATTGTGTTACTTGTCTCGGTCCATTTAATAAAACCCGCATAGTTCTTAAATTGAAAAATACACAAAATCAAGCAGAAACAACAAAACTCAAGTCAACATTAAAAAAAATCACTAATTTATGTACATAGACATTAGAGAAAGTTCCACCATAATCCTAGTATTGAATCCTAAGTAACAAAGTTCTGGCGGAGCCTCGAGAGTGAATCAGTTCAAATCCAATTTGGGACTAAAGTACAAATAAATAAAGGATTCAGAGCAAATAAATAAACCGCAACTAGTTATAGAACTTCTATCATCAATCAGAAGTTTGGAGTTAGTATGTATTTTACGCGATGATATAGAATACATTAGATTCGGTTGCTGAGAATTTTGATAAGACTTTTTCCTACTGCCTTTCGATCTTTTTATCACTGCTTCGTCTATTCGTTTATTTGATTGACGAGGGTTTTTTTTACGTTAGTTCCACTCGGGAGGGCCTGAGGAAAAATAATTTCCCTCAAGGCCTGTGTAATCTTGGGGGTTGCTGGGTGGAGAGTTTTTTAAGGAAAGAGAGGAGAGGAATTAATTGTTAATGTAATTTGATTATTAATCGTTTTTGTGTTTAATAATTCGGGTACGCCCCATACGTCATACGTCTAGTAATGTTGAACAAGCTTATGGGTTCGAGTGGTTAATTCGTAGAATTCCATTTAATTTTTTTTTTTTTTTGTATTAATTTTAAAGATGTTATTATTAAGTTGAGCAAGTACTTTAGTTTTTATTGTTGTGACAGCTGTATTGGCCTACAAAGCCGTTTTCAAATCGTGGTTAAAAAATAAATTCTTGGAAGGAAAACGTATGAGGGCTGGGAATTTGGGGGGTCAGTGACTCCAGTAGTGATGTGCGTATGAATCCATCCCTCTCACTGCGGGGTAAAGCGATGGGTCGAAAGAGTCTGGCTGGAGTGGTCAAAGAGTGTTCCGCAACCAGTCTCTACTGATCTGGCCCGCCACGCATCCACCGCCAAGACCTGGACAAACCTCACCCCATGAGCTCGAGCTCCCCTGCTAAGTCACCAAACGTACGAACCACTTGGGGTGATCTACGGCAGAGGTGTTGGTTATCCAGTTAATTGTTCCCGGGTTGCCGGTACCGATACCCATTTACAAAATTGAGGGTTGGCGAAAACATTATAATATGCATAACGTCTTCTGCAGAAAGAAGGACAGAAAAAGTAAACCATGCCAGTCCACTTCTTAAATGGTCTAACGTTAAACTTTCCATCTTACCAGATTTAACATCAAACTTCTGAGTGAAAAGTTCCAAGATTGGCAATATTTTTTATTGTGAAAGAAATATTTTCATTGTCCACTTCGTATGCGAGTTGAGTTAATGAAAGTTCCCATCAGGTAATGACTTTTGACTATTCAAAAGTTATTACCTTACTTTGACTATTCGCCTTAGTATCGTCGTTTCCGATATTTACAATAAACTACAAAATTGAAATCTTTAAAAATTGTAGGTACTATACGAAAGTGGACGCAGCACTTCCGCACGATGCACACAATAGCATCTTGTTGCATTTTCATTCGAAAGAAATTCGAAAATACTTAAACTTTTTGCTCGGGCTTGCACTTCTATAGAATGCTCCATTATTTAGTACAATTTGTCGACCGATGATTATTAATGAGGTTTAGTTTCGTTTATTGACGATTTAAATTAAATCGATTAAATTCGACGGTAAATACAAGCTTTGGACAAAGGCACTATAAATATCATGCTATAGAAGCATTCAACAGTCTTACCCTTGAAAATAAAATGGAAGAAAACAAAAATAAATTCGTACACAAAATAAAAATAAATTAATTAAAGAAAAAAAAGACAATATTACAAAATTTCATAACAAAATAAAAATAAAACACATAACTACACTTAACACTAAAAGCCAATATAAAACACATATCACATATATATCACACATAATATATACTTACCGATTTTAATTTTATTTAAATAATAAAATAATTCATTTTACCTATAATTTTACCTTAATTATAAATTTTAATTTTTAGTTTATTTTGTTTTATAAAATGGAGGCTTCAGCACAGGTGAGCTACCCATTGAGGCCGACATTGCTGAAATGTATTTGAAATGTAAGATATTAAATCAAATAAATAATTTATAACTTATCTATATAAATAAAAATGAGTCGCCTAAATGTAGGTATGTACGCGCATAACTTCCGAACGACTTTACATATTTTATTCAAACTTTGGGGATTTGATGTGGATTGATTGATTTGATGGGAACTACGTCCAGTGGATATACTTTACCAAATTCATATAGCTATTTCATTCGTACAAGCATATTCTTTGAATAACTATTCTTTTCATAAGCGGTGCTTTAATTTTTTGTTCAACTAAAATGAATATATAGTGTCTTGTATTTTATTATATATATATAAATTACCTAATTTTTCATTGTGCGTAATTTTAACGTAATTTGTATTGTACGTAACATTGACGTAATGTTTCAAAGGCATACATAGGCAAATATTTTTGTTTTGCCTACAATCATAATATTCCGTGGTTTTTAAAGGGTCTGCACTAGTATTATTTCTCAAGTTTAACTAAACTTCTGACAGTGGTTCCCGAGGAACCAAACGGAAAACTTTTCTGATTAACTATTGGCAAAGTCTTACTGGCAAAATAAAACGTGTAGACATTAACACTCCAAGAAAAGCCAATCTTCCATTTTCCATATCAATGTACCTACTCATTGTATTAAAAGTTGGCTCAAACTGTGTCTTTTCATAATTTGCGGCACGAGTATGTAGTTCAGAACTAGCAGGATATATGACATTATTATTAACATATTATGTGTTTCAGGATATGGCGCTGGATTCACCGAATTTAATCTAAAGTTTAAACAGAACACATTATGATATTTCAAATTGCTTAGTCATATGTTAGGACTATTAAAACATGCTATTTGACTTAGAATTTATAGGACGAAGCCAGTTATTTTACAATTTAACCCATAAATTAGTTTGGAACCACTTTATTTTGTCTACCTATTTATTTATTTTGTCTACCATTTTATTTTGTCTATCTACTATCACATCTATCAAAGACCTTGGGGTCATTCTAGACTGCAAACTTTCTTTCCTTGATCACATTCATAACATCGTAAACAAATCACAATACTCGGCTTCATTCATAGAATTACCTCTGACTTTAAACATGTAAGTACTCTTAAAACTCTTTACTGTTCGCTGGTTCACCCTCACCTTGAATATGCTAGAGACATTTGGTCTCCTTTCCATGCTATCCACATTTGTCACATCAATTCCCTACAATATCGCTTTCTGAAATTGAACAAACTTTAAACATTTCTTCTTTAGAAAAACACGGAATTATCAACAGTATTTCTGACACACCTGCTTTGTTACTGTGTTGATGTTTGAATATCATATGTTGATGTCTTATGCTTTAAATTTCAAAAATTAAAAAAATATCCAATACAATATTATACTAATAAAATATAGATATGAAAAAATGTAGTCAATTATCGGTGAACACAAATAATTTAATAAACTTTTTAAAAGTGCACTTGGAATTAGATGACTTAATAGGCTATTAAAGCTCCGGAAGGCTATTCAATGTATCTGGGGCTTGATACGAATAATGAATTTGTCCAAAAGGAGATTTAGTTTGAATTGCCACAATGTTCAGATAAGAGCCAGTTCTTGTAGTACGAATTTACTGTGATCTTTCTGCAAAATTAACATTATTAAAAAAAAAACTATAAGAATGAAGCGTATAATTCATTTCACTCCATCATGCCATTCCAAAACACAATCAGTTAAATATATTCTGGACCTTTCCTCTCTACGCTAGACTTGTTTTCATTATAAAAGAATCGAGCTTTTGAACCAAGTTAGAACTATTCGAGAAGTCCGTAGTTACTAAACTTTGCTACTCCATTTACATAAATCCCAGATGAGGTGACTTGGCCATATGCTCGGGACACCAGTGAATCCCTAACGTCCAAAGTCTCAAAACTTTATTTTAACTAATCATCTAATCAATACGCCACTTTCTTGAACTTTGACCTCGCACACACTCCTTGCATCATGCACATACATTGAAATATAAACAATACAATATTTTCGTTTAATTCCGAATCTTGAAATGACCTGACTCAAGCATATAAATACAAGGGCAGTTAAAAAATAAGTGTCGTTTGACTATAAATAAATTTATAAAAAAACAGCATGAATACAAATATTTTATTATGTTAGGTTTGAAAGAACATGGATGGCATAAAAGGTTATTCATGTAATCTCAGCAGGAATGGAGGCATCACCTTTAACTTTTGATCGGATTCTAAGCTCTAAGAACGAATAATTTGGCTAGTTTTTAATGAACACACCCCACAAAAACTCGTAATTAAATCAAAGTTTTTTTTTTTACTTTATGAGTAAAATCTCAAATTATAATATGGTTAAAATTGATGCTTATTGAGTAGGTACTTGTTCTATGGGCAATTACTTCTAGGCAAGTACCTACCTAATTTTATTATTTTCTTTTTTGTTCCATTATTCAAATAGTTCTATAGAAGAACAAAGGAAGGTAGCTTCCATTCTTACGTAAAAAAAATGTGTTCCATCAAGCAGATCACAATATAAATCTTATAAAAAATCAGGATTATGTAAATAAAAGAATAATAAATTATGACCAGACAAACAAACACAAAACAAGCGTTTGATTTACAAAAGTGAGTACCACAGAAAACCTCCACCTGAAATCAGACAAGAGCGTAAAAATCGCCATATGGTCCTTCGAGAAGCCGGATGAAAACCAGCTCATTCAGCCAGAAGTCCGGTCTACATCATTCTTATTCATCATTACATATTCCTAAGGTATTAAGGCATTATAATATAACTTGTAAAATCACGCGAAGAATTCGCCACCAAGAGCCACTCTTTTTGCGTGATATTATAATCAAACGAGATAAATATTGTCGACATAATATAATTTAACCAGTAGGTAGATTCCAAATAATATACTCTACGATTACCACTGATTATTATAAATAATATAATTTATTTTATTGTAATCTATTTATTATTCGCTCCCGCAAAGGTGGTACAAACAAAAGGTTATTTTAAATAATTTAATGTGTATGTTTGTGTAAAAAATTCTGCATTATGCCACAAACATTAAAATCACTGGTGAAGAAGCGTGGTGAATTGAAAGCACAATTAACACGATTTAAAAATTACCTATTAAGTGATTCAGTTGATGTAATAGAAACGGAAACAAGATTGGAGGAGGTAAACACACTGTTAAATCGCTTTAAGAATATACAATCTCAGATCGAAGAGTTTGATAGTAACTCAGATGAAGAGGATAGCCCACTTGAGTGTTTTGAATTGCAATATTATCAAGTAGTGACGTTAGCAAAAAAATCCATAAAAAGCATTGAAAGAATTGATGATACTAACAATATTAAGATCCAATTACCTACGTTTTCGCTCCCAGAATTTAGTGGTGATTATTCGAAATGGTTATCTTTTAAGGATGCTTTCGTCACGATAGTGGGTAATAATAAATCATTAAATAATTTTCAGAAACATTACTATTTGCGTGATTGTTTAAAAGGAAAGGCATCAGAAATATTAAACGCACTTGAAATTACCCAAGACAATTTCGAAATAGCTTGGCAGGTTTTATCAAATAGATTTGAAAATAAGCGTGTAATAGCTAATCAACATTTAAATTCATTGTTTAAGCTCAAGGAATTAAAACAAGAAAGTCACGTCGCCTTGAGAAGTTTATTAGATCAAACACAATTACATTTGAATTCATTGAAAAACATAGGTCTACCCACGGAGTATTGGGATGTAATAATAATTTATATTTTGGCCAACAAATTAGATTCCAATACCCGGATCTATTGGGAACAATATCCAACTAAAGAAAAAATACCGACATTGCAAGAATTTTTAAAATGTTTAACAGATCGAGCAATAGTCTTGGAAGCATCGGAAGCAACATGTTCCACAGCCAAACCAATATTCGCGCATCATAAACCGTCAAGTTACAAAAAGGAATCTTCAGTTTCATTATTGTCGCAAAGGTTGAAATGCATTGTTTGTAAGGAAAATCATAAGATTTATTTCTGTAAACAGTTTTTGAAACTAAACCAACATGAACGGTTTGAGAAAATCAAGCAATTACAAGCTTGCATCAAGTGTTTAAATGTAGGTCATTCAACTAAAGAATGCAGGAGTAAGAATAATTGTAGAACTTGCGATAAAGCAGGACACAACACATTACTCCATATTTTCCCTAAAGAGGATCAAAACACTGAGAATGGCATAGATCAAGTACCAGTCTCAAACCATTCCACTTTTGGAGAAGCAGAAAAAACAATTTTGTTATCAACGGCAATGGTGAACGTTAAGGACAGTAATGGAATTATTCATTCAGCGAGAGTATTGTTGGATAATGGTTCTCAGGTGAATTTCATAACTGAACGATTTGCTAAAAAATTAAACATAAAGTACAAGTCATTAAATATGCCGGTCTCTGGGTTACATAATAATATAACAAATGTAAAGAAGAGCCTCTCGTTTGAATTGTCATCAATAAACTCTAATTACAAAAAACTTGTTACTTGCTTGGTATTACAAGAAATCACCAGCAAGTTACCGCAGACCTCTTTACCAAAAAGGGAGGCAAACATACCACCAGGATTGAAATTGGCCGATCCTGAATTTTCCACTTCCGGTCATGTGGATATATTACTCGGCTCCGAACTATTTTGGGAAATGCTGACCACTGATCAATTGAGATTAGGAACAACTGGACCTACGCTGCAACGCACTGAACTTGGATGGATATTATCCGGGCCAATTAGAACGTGCACTACAAAAAAAGAGCAAGAATCATCCTCATGTCACTTATCTTTAAATATGATTCACAATCAAATTGAAAGATTTTGGAAACAAGAGGAATTGGTGTCCATCAAGCACCAAAATTATGAAGAAAAGGCTTGTGAAGAGAGCTTCAAGTCAACCCAAAAAAGGGATGAAAATGGGCGTTTCGAAGTAAGCTTACCATTCCGACCTTGTATAGATCAAATAGGTACTTCCTTGCCTATGGCAGAAAAAAGATTTTTAAACTTGGAAAAGAAATTATCTTCTAACATGGATTTGAAACTTCAATACATTAAATTCATGGAAGAATATGAAAACTTAGGTCATATGACAAAATTTGAACCAGTTTCAAATGAAGAAAAATCTTACTATTTACCTCATCATGCAATCAAGAAGGAAACCAGCAGCACTACCAAACTAAGAGTGGTGTTCGACGGCTCCGCAAAAACCTCCAGCGGGATATCAATAAACGACGCGTTAATGGTTGGTCCAATAATACAAAATGATTTATATACCCATTTGTTAAATTTTAGAAAATATCAAGTGGCATTGACGGCTGACATAGAGAAAATGTACAGGCAGGTCAACATTAGAGAGGAGGACCGCGTCTTCCAAAAAATACTTTGGCGAGCATCTCCAGAAGAGGAAATGGGCCATTTCAAGTTAAATACGATAACTTATGGTATGGGACCGTCATCTTTCTTAGCCACGCGTTGCTTGAAGCAGCTGAGTATGGAAAACGCTCAGTTATATCCTGAAACTAGTCTCATTTTAGAGAGAGATTTTTACATAGATGATCTAATTACAGGTGCAGACAATGTGGAATCCTGTAATTTGTTAAAAGAACAGTTAATCTCCATAATGAATTCGGCCGGTATGAACTTAAGAAAATGGCGGTCTAATTCTTCTGATTTGTCATCGGAGGCCGATCAGGCCACTGATATGGTAATTTTGGACAAACCAGAAGGAGAGAAAATTCTAGGCTTAGCTTGGAATTGCGAAAAAGATAGTTTTTTATATCACGTGGAACTACCGTCACATCCTATTTATAATAAACGGAATATTTTGTCACTGATTGCTAGTATTTTCGATCCATTAGGTTTGCTTGGACCAGTAACCGTGAATGCTAAACTTATTATGCAGAAATTATGGCAAGAAAAGATATCTTGGGATGAAGAAATACCTATAGAAATTCTGAAGCTTTGGAAAAAATATTTAGAAGATTTAAAAGGTGTAAATTCTTTTCAAATACCTAGAAAAATTATATGTAATCAAACCGTAAATATACAATTGCACGGATTTTGTGACGCATCTCAAAAAGCATACGCTGCTTGCGTATATATGCTATCCACAGACCAATCAGGAAAACGGCATTCTCAATTAATCACAGCTAAATCAAGAGTAGCTCCATTAAAAACGATTTCTTTGCCTAAATTGGAATTATGTGGTGCTGTTCTGTTAACAAAAGTTGTTGAAAAAGTAAAGGAATCCCTAGGTATACCTTTGGATAAAACATTTTATTGGTGTGATTCCACTATAACTCTATGCTGGATAGGAAATCAACCAGCGCGATGGAATACATTTGTTGCAAACAGAGTTGCAGAAATACAGGAAAGAAGCGAAACCAGTCAATGGAAGCATGTCAACTCCGAAGATAATGCTGCGGATATTTTATCAAGAGGAACCAGTGCTAAAAGTCTATTTTCTTCAGAAATCTGGTGGAGAGGTCCTAATTGGTTAACTCAAGATGAAGTAACTTGGCCGAACTATAAGGAAATTTGCATCGATCCACCGGAATTAAAAAGCAAAATAAATTTAACCGTCAGTATGAATAAAGATTGGGAATTGTTTTATCGTTTTTCTTCTCTCACGCGTTTACAAAGAGTAACTGCTTATATCCTACGTTTCATTAATAATACAAGAAAAAAACATACATTTAGCGGACAACTTTCAATAATAGAATTAAACAAGTCGTTACATTCATTAATAACGGTCACTCAATCTTATTCATTTTCAAAAGAAATTAAAACATTAAAGGCGGGAAAAAACTTAGATAAAACCAGTCATCTCAAATCATTAAACCCATTTATACATATGGATTTATTGCATGTAGGTGGGAGATTGTCCAGAGGAAAACTAATACATGAAGCACAAAAACATCCGATATTACTACCTCACGATCACCCTCTAACAAAGTTAATCATTAAACATTTTCATTATACAAATTTGCATGTAGGTACTCAAACGTTACTAGCACTTATTAGACTAAAATATTGGCCTATAATGGCAAAAAATGCTATTAAAAAAATACTTAAAAATTGCATTGTGTGCTTTAAATGCAGTCCAAAAACAAGTCATCAAATAATGTCTGACCTTCCAGAGGATAGAGTGTCACCATGTAGACCGTTCTCTGTTACAGGACTAGATTACGCAGGGCCAATCTTAATAAAGTCTGGAATCAGTAGGAGATCCAATTCAGTCAAGTCTTATATTTGTTTATTTATATGCTTCTCTACTAAGGCAGTTCATTTAGAACTGGTCACCGCTCTAACTACAGATGCATTTCTTAATTGTTTAAAGCGTTTCATTTCCAGACGTGGAAAACCTAGTAAATTGTATTCTGATAATGCTACTACATTTGTTGGAGCGAATAATGAATTGAAAAATATGTATAATTTATATGTCTCTCAAAAGGAAATAGCTAATTACTTAACTAATATGTCTATTCAGTGGGTTTTTATCCCACCTAAAGGTCCTCATCATGGAGGTCTTTGGGAATCTAACATAAAAAGTGTGAAATATCACGTAAAAAGAGTGGCAAACGTCTCTTCATTAACATATGAAGAGATGTGTACGTTATTATACCAAATAGAGTCCTGCATAAATTCTAGGCCTTTAATTCCACTATCCAATGATCCCCTCGACCTCTTCGCACTTACTCCAGGTCACTTTCTTATTGGTGATAACCTGTCAGCTGTAGCTGAACCTGACCTACAACAGATTCCCATAAACAGGCTTAATAATTTCCAAAAACTAAGCCAGCTAAGACAGAGCTTCTGGTCAAGATGGAGAATTGAATATCTGGGAGAGCTGCAGCAAAGGACTAAATGGACGGATGGGAACCGGCGACAACTAAAGATTGGGGACTTAGTTATCATCAAAGACGACAACGCACCACCAAATTTATGGAGGATGGGACGTGTCATCACCACTCACCCTGGACAAGATGGGATAACCCGTATAGTCACCTTGAAGACGCAGCAAGGGTCTATGAAAAGGCCCATTACCAAATTGTGTCTTCTACCAATGGACGATGCTATCACATCTTAGAAGAACTGGATCAAAATAAACTACTAACATCTAAGAAGAGCAGTATAAAAAATAAGTCATCTTTACTAAGGCCAAGGATCAAAAAGAAGCCATCTTTCTTGAAGACAAAAACTGCAGAGGCTATCGATCGAGGATCAAGAAGATGAACATTTTATAATTTAGTGTTATTTTTTTTCTTATGCATATCTTCTAATGATTTACTTCAATTTATTATTTTATTGTTTCTAAACTAACTACAACAATCAATGGATTACGATATGTGTATTAGCTAGTTTCAACTCTCTTTTTATTTTATAAAAATAAGTTATTCTTTCTAATTTAAAAAAAAAATATCCTCACAAATAATAATAATCAATTTTAACTATTATAGGGTTCTAAAAAGAACTTTCATTTAATTTCAGCCCTTTTTGTCGGGGAGCTATGGTTAAAATTGATGCTTATTGAGTAGGTACTTGTTCTATGGGCAATTACTTCTAGGCAAGTACCTACCTAATTTTATTATTTTCTTTTTTGTTCCATTATTCAAATAGTTCTATAGAAGAACAAAGGAAGGTAGCTTCCATTCTTACGTAAAAAAAATGTGTTCCAACAAGCAGATCACAATATAAATCTTATAAAAAATCAGGATTATGTAAATAAAAGAATAATAAATTATGACCAGACAAACAAACACAAAACAAGCGTTTGATTTACAAAAGTGAGTACCACAGAAAACCTCCACCTTAAATCAAATAAGAGCGTAAAAAGCGCCATAATATTTAATTTAATGAAGACAATATTAGCGAAACTCAATCGACAATCTGGAGACAGAAAAATCAGATAAAGATATTGGTTCCACTGGGACTCGAACCCAGGGCCCTTTGCTGACACGGCAAGAGCTCTACCAACTGAGCTATGGAACCCATTTTCAATTCGGTCACTTTTAACTGTATTATACTTCGACTAAGAACTTCCAACATTATCTTAATTTTCTTAACGCACATATTATTTTATTAGATGCTATCTTTAGAAAATGAAGATAATGTTGGTAGTTCTTAGTCGAAGTATGATACAGTTAAAAGTGACCGAATTGGAAATGGTTTCCATAGCTCAGTTAGTAGAGCCATTGCCATGTCAGCAAAGGGCCCTGGGTTCGAGTCCCAGTGGAACCAATATCTTTTTCTGATTTTTCTGGCTCCAGATTTTCGATTGAGTTTCGCTAATATTGTCTTCATTTAATTAAATATTATAATTTGAGATTTTACTCATAAAGTAAAAAAAAAAAACTTTGATTTAATTACGAGGGAATTTTGATTTAATTACTCAAAAAAGGATGTACGAGATGTTCCAAAATTCAATACAAGTTTTGGCCAAAGAAACCACATATATCTTGCAACTAAACTTTACAACATCCTTCCTCCAAGTCTGAAAAAGATAGAAAAGATAAATAAGTTTAAGAAAAAAATCAAAACATGGGTGAAAGAAATTAATGCAGACATACTAGAGAATGTATTAAAAACATCATAGAAACTAAATAACGGAAAATCAAAGAAATCTACCAGTCCGCCTCAGCACAGGACCACCTAGTGAGGAGGACTAAGAACAAACGGATTAAATATTTATATTTTTTAATTTATTTAATATTTGTTTGTTTTTACAATAATTATACATTTTTTTTACATGTTAAACAGATTTGTAATATTAATGTAATAAAAGCCTTTCCTCACCATAAAGAGACAAGGCTCTTGTGTTTGGTGAGTGAATTCATACTCAATTATGTTATCAATGTTATCATTTGAGTAGGTGAATAATAATATTGCAACTATTAACAATAGATATAGTAAGAGAAACTTGAGATGTGTCGATTAACAGATTTAAATGAACTGAAATAGTAATGTAACTCTTACAGTTGTTTCAGGTAATTTTTTAATTTAGTTTGGAATTTACTTTTATTTTCAATAATTTTTACTTCTAATGGGAGTTTGTTGAAATAATTTATACCATGATACAGATAGGAATTTTGGATATGCTTGGTATTAAATTTTGGGATTTTAATATTGTTTTGATATCTTGCTGAGATATTGAAATGTAATTTTTTTAGCTGTATTTCTTTGAAAGTTTGTAGAATTGAATATTTTTTATATAAATTGTCTATTGTAGTTACTTTGAATATTGAAAAGATTTTTTCGGTAGAAAATGTTGATGGTTTTTTCAATATAATCTTAATAATTAATCTTTGAACTATTTTGAAAGGATTTAAAATAACATCATATGTTCCTCCCCATCCTATAATACTGTATTGTAATATAGATTGAACAATTGCATAGTACACTCTTTTTAGGTTTTCCAGTCTAAGAATATTTCTGAGTCTTATAAATATATATATGCATTTCCTAATTCTTTTGACAAGTTCACAAATATGTGTTTTCCATTTAAAATGTTGATCTATATATACACCAAGATATTTAATTTTGGAAGTTGAATTCAGTGTAGAACATTCTGGAGTGCAATTAGTTCCACTACATTTACTCTGATGTATTAGAATTTTTATTTCTGGTCTAGATTTAAATTTATTGATAGAGAATGGGATAAAGTTTGTTTTTTCGGTATTTAAAGAGAGGAGATTTTTATCGAACCAGTTTTTCAGTGTATTGATGTCAATATTCGCTAGGTTGTTCACAGTATTCCAATCAGCACCTTCAATTATTATGACAGTGTCATCAGCATAAGATATTGTTTTTCCGTTTATTCTTTGTATATATGATAAACAGTAACGGCCCCAAGACTGTACCTTGAGGTATACCAAAATTACTTGTATCTTGTTGGCTAAGTACATTGTTGATTTTTACGACTTGGGGGCGTTTGAAAAGGTAGCTTTTTATCCATTCTAGAGCTGTACCGTTTAATCCAATGTTTCTTAATTTAGTTACGAGTTTGTCATGTGATATGCTGTCAAACGCTTTTTTGAGATCTATGAAAATTCCAATACATTTGAATGATTTATCTAATGAATTGAGAACAAGGCTAGTTAGTTTTGCAATTGCATCCTGTGTGCTTCTACCTTCCATAAATCCAAACTGATTTTCATCAATTATTTTATTACATTTTATAAACTGGTTCATTCTTTTTTTTACTATCTTTTCAAAAATTTTTGCTATATTTGAGATTACTGATATTGGTCGGTAGTTGCTTACTTCTTCTGGATTACCAGATTTAAATATTGGAGTAATGATAGTTTGCTTGTAAATAGATGGGAACACACCGCTTTGGAAACTTAAATTTACTATATGCATTAATGGTTTAGAAATTTGATTTTTAATATTTTTTAAAATATTAACCGTTACTCCATCAAATCCCGGTGCAGAACCTCCTTTCATATCGTTTATGATAGATACTATTTCATCCTCTGTTGTGACTTGAAATGTTGCTATTTTATTTTCTGTATCAATATTGCAATCTGAAATTGGGTTGGTATTTATGTGATTTGCAAGATTTTTTCCTACGTTTGCAAAGAATGTGTTAAATATATTTGCAGCTTTTGACGGGTTTTCTTTACAGCATATTTTCGAGTTATCGTGAGTAATAGCATTGATTTCATTATTCCTGCATTTTTTCTTATCAATTATTTCATTTATAACCGTCCACACTCTTTTACTATCATTTTCCGCCTGATCAATCTTTTGTTTATAATAACTTTCTTTTCTGTGTTTTATGATATATGAAAGTTTGTTTTTATATGCCTTAAAACTGTTTAGTAAATTTTTATTATTTGGTTGTTGGGTGGTTAACTTGTAAAGGGCTTGTTTATGTCGTACAGATATTATAAGACCATGGGTAATCCACGGTTTTATAGGCTTGTACTTAGATTGTTTGGATTTGGAAATATTAATATTTTTTGTCGAATCGTTTATGTATGTAGATATTTTTTCTTCAAACAAATTGCAGCAAATATTGACATCATTACACTGTAGTAATTTATTCCAGTTTTCTGATTCAAATTTATGTAGTAACGTATCCATATTAAGTATTTTTTTTGAGGCATTAATTTGGTTAGGTAATGGAGAAGATGGATTACTGCATTTATAATTAAATATACATGAATAATAATCAGTGATAGTCGTATGTATGACAGCTGAGGTTATATTTTTAATGCAAGGGATATTTGTAAATATATGATCTAGACACGAAGGCCGTTGACCTCGGACGTTTCTTGTATAATGATTTATGCATGAGATGTAGTTTAGTTCAGCTAACATATTAAGGTAATCATCTTTATTCTTACTAGAGGAATCGTTTGCAATATTTAAATTCACATCTCCCACAAGAATATTATTTTTATTTCTAAAATTTAGTAAAATGTTTTTTAATCCATCTATAAATTGTGGTAGTATCGATTTATGTGTACGATAAATAGCAATAATATTATAATATTTATTTACATCTTTAATTTCTATATTTAAAATGTTAACATTACTAATATTAATTATCTCTCTAATAATATTAAATATCTCTATATATAATATTATATTGGTTTGAAATGAATATTCCAATACCAGAGTTTTTGTTAATTTTTGTTATTGTTGTATGATATGAGTACCCAGGAATAGAGTAGTTCAATTCGCCTGCAGAATGTGTTTCAGACATGGAACTAAAATCCAATGGAAGCGGCATAACTAACTCAGAATGTATAAAACCGCCAAAACCAGTGTATCTCTAAAAATTTGTGGCCGCCGGGAAGTGGGGATACAGACGGGGTAAAGGGGCCAGCGTGCGGGGGGAGGGCAGCCGCCAGGAGATAAGGGGCGAATTGGGAATGGGCTTCACATTTTTTTTTATTATTAAAAAAAACGTTCGTAAATTTTTTATAAATTTTGAACATATGTATAATAGTTGTTTTCTGAACAGGGAATGGTGGTGAAAAATAAGTAATTAAGAAAAGGGAAGTACTTAACAAAAGACTTTTGAGTAAGTTAAGTAATTTGAGACTACATTATTTAATTTTTAAAATTTCCTGATGTATGTTCCTCATCCAGACCACAAACAATCACATAAAAAACAGACATATCGTGACAATAATTCGAAAAAAAAACCTAACGGAAGATACGATTATGTGACCAATGTCATGTTGAATTATTCCTACTGATGACGTAACTTATTACTGTTGGATACTAAAAAATATTTTGCTAACACCAGATGTTCATCAAAAAAATTATTCAAAGCATCAAGAGTTTATACTGCTTTCATCAATTCAGGATGGTAGACATATACAAGTTCACCCTACAGGCTCGTCGGATACATAGATAATATATCATACTCCCAGGTGTCCAGCAGTCAAATGATCCCCGTCTTCATGATATTGTCGAAAACAAAGAAATTTTGCTGCCACCAGCTATCCAGCACCTAAATAATTTACACAACATTGTCGGATATCAACATATATCTATAATTAAAAATGACAATTCCAAAACCAACATTGACCTTATTATGAGTAGAACTAAAATTCACGTGCAATATGTCAACAAAAAAGTGCAATCAACAATAACTAAATATATATTTTTTAATGTGATCACCTCACAAGAATCCGAACTGCTCCACTCTGGAGACTATGGCATCCCCAATTGGGGTATTTTGTGAGGCTGAAGGCAAGTGAGGAGGGGAAGGATATGGGGCAGAGGGAGGTGGGGAAATACCCGACTATTCAGATCTAGTCTCCAAATACGGCTAAAGCTACGTTTTAATTCTAATTGTTGGTCATTCAGCCAAATAACCGAACAACTTCTAACCCCGCCTTTAGCTGTTCAACACATACCATTTTTTATATTTTTGTAGAAAAAGAATGTCACAGAAGACCAAACTTTCAGTTACATTTTTTACTCCAAATAATGTCAGGAATCACTGATTACAGTAAGTCAAGTACGTCCCTTAACACCCTATATATATACACACACACACACACACGTATATATATAACATAAAATTCGAATATTTATTTATATATATGTAAATAACAAATAATCGAATATGTACATATGAATAACACATAATCGAATATATATATGAGGGGAAGGAGATAGGGAAGAAGAAGGTGGGGAAGTACCCGTCTATTCAGATCTTGTCAACAAACATAGCTAAAGCCATTTCAAGCAACATTTCAATTATTATGGGTGGTCACCACCAGGGCGACACTGATAGTATGTTCCACCTGGAACTTGACGGAAATATACCTTATATTATTTTTAATTATAAAATTTTGAGAACACAAATCAATCGAATAAAATTTATCTGTGCGCACCGGGATTTGAACCCGCGACCTCCGGATTGCTAGTCAAGAGCTTTTCCCCTCGAACACGGGGGCATGTCAATGTGAATTTTACATAACAATACAGTGATTATTTTATTTTATTTTATATACTATGAATTACAATTGTAAACATATGTAAAAGGAGTGATAAATTAGTAGGAAAAGAAATAAAAATAGCAGTGCAAAAAAGACGAAGTAAAAACGTTTAAAAATGAATAAGCTAAACGATAATAAACACGTTGTTATGAGTTGCCCATAAATCCTACGAACGAACTATACAAGCGGCAGGCAGCTGTGTGTCACGTGCTCAGTACATGTTCAGCATCGTATGATTATTGCTGTCCCTCTCAGGCTGGCAGAAGACATTACCATATATGGCCACACGGCGCGAAATCCAGCCAATGGCAGAAGACATTACCTTATAGGGCACGCGTTCGAGTCTTCCGTCTCGCTCATCACGGGCAGAGAGATCCAGCCACCGATCGCCAAAGCAACAGACATATTTCAGACAACGGCGCGAGCGGTCGTACGCACTACTACGTACTGTCGGGCAGTATGCCACCCTTCGACGCGGCTAATTAAGCCTTCACCTACGATTCAAGTATGGCGCTATCACCACAGCCGCCTGTATAATCCTACTGCCGCCTACCATAGCAGCCCTGGCCGCGCACGGTTTTTAATCCGCCTACGTGCCGACGAGCCGAGTAATTCACAACGGCCGCCTACTTAATACCATGGCCGCCCAGACGCGCACGGCTTTTAATCCGCCTACATTGCCGATAGCCGCTTAATTCACCGTTATCACCCACCGGTTCGGTAAGCTGACCGAATCCGCCCACCATGACGCCGAGAAGCCGCCCACGCACCCCGAGCCGCCCCGTTCCTGCACACGATCTATGAGCTTTGCTCTAGATCTCTCCACTTCGTAGGAAGCTGCCTGCATCCGTACGACGCCACGTGAGATTTTAAACCCTCTTATAGTATTTCCGAGCCTAAATTCAGTAGTATTTCTAGTGCCTCTCTCTCTCTTATGCTAGGCCTTAAACAGCTTACCTGGTTGCCTGTACTGTTCACCCTTGCATTATTGAATACATTTGAATTGTGCCCAAACCTTGTTTCATTGGAGTCAACCATCGACAGCCTCGGAGGAGCCCTACGACCCTGAGCTGAGCCTTCCAAGCCGAGGCATATGGCCCCCGGGGGGCCTGCTTAACACTTGTCCCCCCCCGGGAGGGACATATTTCTGGAGACCAGAAGTATAACACTGGACCCTACGTGGCTTCAGTATCACCCTGGCCCCAGGAAGTATGACACTGGCGCGCCAACTGGGCCGAAGTCTTGTCGATTGTTGTCTCCCTAGAAACATAATTATGTAATCTTAGCTATAAATATTTTATATTTGTGCTCCCATCAACAACGTTGTAGCTCTGTGTGAATTATTCCAAACGTCGCGAGTCCGTCGGCTAGTGCTATTCGAGGTTAGGTATTTTAAACATCGCTTATTACCGTAACGTTGTAGCTCTGTGTGAATTATTCCAAACGTCGCGAGTCCGTCGGCTAGTGCTATTCGAGTGTTAGGTATTTTAAACATCGCTTACTACAGTAGCATTCTCAAGCTATTACGTTTCTATCGCGGCAGTCAGAGTTGTTCGTCATTCGCGCGGAATTTTTTTTATTGAGTAATGAATCTCGTTATTTTAAAATCTCCACCTTGATGCTGTGTAGTTGTATTATTTCTTCCTTGAAGAGCAGCGGTTGTTTCCAATAAAAAAGAAATTTCTGCTGTCGAGTAGGTTTGTCCGCTCGTTTCCCTGTAATAGGAGGATATAATGTCGACTGCCAGCAACTGCTCTCGTCTTCTATAATCGTCCGAAATTTTTTTTTTTTTTGCTTTGTTCATTATAATAACGCATAATCATGGAGGCCACCATACCAATAATGGATAGAATATTAAATTTCGAGAAAGCAAACGCGTCGGTAATAAGAAAAATGTTGATGAATAGAGGCATAGTCCCCAAAAGGGCTTTGTTGTCTTTACGGAAACAATGTGTCGAGTTTAATGAATCCCTTAGTGGGCGGGTTGAGTCTCCTGCTATTTTATTAAATTCTCCAAGTGTAGCAACCACCCCAAAAACTAGTAATTCGGGAAACCTCGTTAACATAGTATCCTCGCCTACGCAAAATCACTATGAAAGGACTACCACAAGGTACGTTGAAAGAAAAATAGTTAATTTAACAAATTGGAAAATTTCTTTTGACGGGAATTCGGATGTCCGCGCTTTTTTAGACAGAATCGCCGAATTACAATACGCGAGGGGCGTTGATTGTCAAGATTTGGCTAGGGGTTTTGTCGAACTTCTCACTGGTTCAGCACTATTATTCTATAGGAAAATTTTCAAAACTAATCTAAAGTGGGAAGAAATTAAAACAGCCTTTTTGAAGAGATTCGAGGACCCGACGTTTCAAATGACTGAGAAGTCGAAGTTATTTAACTTGTGTCAGAAAAATAACGAAAGAGCTGCGGATTTTATTTTGGAAGCTTTAGCTATCAATTCCAAGCTGAATTTGCCGTTAGAGGAATCGGAACTTTTATCGTTAGTCACAAAAGGTCTCACGCCAGATTACGCACAACTGAAGATCGGTAAAAATATCACCAACGTTTCGGAGTTACAAGCGTTATGTGAGGAGATGGATAAAATCAAATTCAGTCGCGCATCAAGTAAAAAGGCAGTCGAGCCGGAGGTCGTCTCAAGTTATAAGGAGGTTGACAGTGATTTGGGAATTAAATCTAAAATTCACCGTTACAAGCAAATGTATAACGTACCGGTTCGGCAGTATGTAAATCTAATATCATCCCTGAATGATAAGTTATCATCACCATTGTCTGAATTAGACTTGGTTCTTATAATTAAAAATGGGTTGTTGCACAAATATAGTAAACTATTCTCGTACGATGTGCCCCGTACTTGCGCGGAGGTAATACAAAGATGCGAGATCTTAGAAGATACTCATTTCGATAATTCCCAACAGAACCACAGGGTTAGAACTTTCGGACGTAATAAAAACTCACAGCTCGCGGCGATTTCACAAAGAACCACGGATATCGCTAATCGTGCTTGTTTTAAATGCAATCAAAACGGTCACTTTGCAAAAAATTGCAATAAAATTAACAGCAACAGCGTCCCGCGCCGTAGCCCACGATGGAAAAAGCCTGATTACAGCAGAGCAAACGATTTTCCTGATCTCTCTAAACCACCCCCGACTCATTGTAATTCGAATCAAAAAAACTTCTAGGCGGTCATTGCAGTCCAAAGCCATCAGCAGAGACAATCGAAAAGGAATGGAATGACTGGTTAGGTTACGTGAAGGTTTTTCTGAATACCGATCCACTCGAGGCAGTGAATGTGAAGTGTAGCGGAGATGGCCGGCCACATGTCACATTCAAAGTTAAAAATCGTGTTTTATCAGGTTTACTAGACTCGGGTGCGTCACTATCTTGTATAGGTGGGAATTTGCACAAACAATTCACGTCTCGTGCGCTGTCCCCTTGTGATCTGGTAATTACTACAGCAGATAACAAGAGACAGGAAGTTTCTGGCAAGCTGTCACTTCCAGTAGTTTATAACGATAAGTTGCAGACCATAGACTTTGTAGTGATACCTTCGCTCGGCCGGAAAATTATTTTAGGCGTGGATTTTTGGAAAAAATTCAACATAGCTCCAAATTTATTTACAGCAAATCAAAGTATTACGTATACTTCCATCTCAGAAGTTAACGTAGTAAGGTCAAAAAACGATCTCACACCCGCGCAACTAAAAACACTTAGTGATGTGATAGAGGAATTTCAATCCATATCTTTTGCTAAACGCGGTTTAGGTAAAACTAATTTGATCGAACATGTTATCGAAACTGAAGGAACCCCAATAAAACAACGTTATTACCCCCTGTCACCAGTAAGGTTGAAACAGTTAGAATGTGAGGTGGATAAAATGTTGGAATTAGGCGTAATCGTTAAAAGTAAATCTCCTTGGTCAAACCCGGTTATTTTAGTTCCCAAAAAGGACGGAACAGCTAGGTTCTGTTTGGACAGTAGAAGACTCAATGCTGTTACAAGGGCACAAATTTATCCGTTGCCAAACGTTCATCGTATTCTTGATAACTTACGGCATGCAAACTTTATTACTTCCTTAGACTTGCTTAAAGCTTTCTGGCAGATACCCTTGCACCCTTCGTCTTGTGAGAAAACTAGTTTCGTAGTTCCAGGTAGGGGTACCTTCATGTTCGTAAGACTACCCTTCGGGCTACGTAATGCTCCTAGCGAACTGCAACGCCTCGTGGACACCTTATTTGGTCCAGAATTCGAACCCAACCTTTTTGCATATCTAGATGATCTAATAATTATCTCACGTACCTTTGAAGAACATATTGAACTCCTTAAAAAGGTTTGTAATATTTTAAAGGCCGCCGGATTAACATTAAATATAGAAAAGTCGGAATTCTGTAAATCAAGACTCAAATATTTAGGTTTCGTAGTGGACAAGGAAGGTCTCCGAACAGACCCGGCAAAGATAGATACTATCAAAAATTTCCCCCGACCTCAGAATACAAAACAGGTAAAATCATTCCTTGGATTATGCAGTTATTATAGACGTTTTATCAACAACTTTTCAAATATTGCAGCCCCTTTAACTCACATAACTGGTGGTAAAAAGAACCTACCTAATTTTACGTGGAATGAGGAGATAGAAAAATCATTTTCCGCCTTGAAGAATGCCTTAATTTCAGCGCCGGTACTAAGCTGCCCTGATTTTAAGTTACCCTTTATAATACAATGTGACAGTTCCAATTTCGCCATCGGAGCGTGCCTTTCACAACAATTTGAGGACGCAGAACACCCCGTCGCGTATTACTCCAGAGTACTCTCTAAAACGGAGAGAAACTATAGTACAACTGAACGCGAATTATTGGCCATTCTCGACGCCGTATACAACTTTCGCTCGTACGTCGAAGGGTCAAAATTCACAGTGGTCACGGACCATTCAAGTTTAAAATGGCTTATGTCACTCGAGAATCCAACAGGTAGACTTGCCAGGTGGGGGACACGCTTGTCTCAGTTCGATTTTGACATAATTCACCGTAAAGGCTCCCTTCATGTAGTTCCAGACGTACTATCTCGTATTGAAATTACCCAATTAAATTCATTACTTGGCACGCCTGGCTCTAAAGACAAGTGGTACTCAGAGCTGTATAATAAGTGCGCCAATAACCCACAAGCTAGTCCTAATTTCTTAATACAAGGTAATAGGTTGTATAAGCATTGTAAAGCTGATTTTTCCTTACATACAGACTACGAATGGAAATTAGTATCCCCGGTAGAGGATAGACAGGCCTTAATCTCGGAATGTCATAATTCACCCACAGCAATACACCCAGGTGTGTTTAAAACCTTTAAAAAATTATCGTTAAGGAATTTCTGGCCCGGAATGTATAATGATGTAAAAAAATTAGTGTCCAATTGCAATATTTGCAAGGCTTATAAACATTCAACTAAGCCAGCCTTAGGTCATATGTCTCACCCCAAAAACGTAGATCGCCCAATGCAAAGTCTTAGCGTAGATTTGATAGGTCCCTTTCCGAAAGGTTATGACGGAAACTTTCATATTCTGAGCGTGGTAGACGTTTTTACTAAGTACTGCTGGTTATTCCCATTACGCCACGCGACGGCAAAAACCATAATAGAAGCCTTGGAATACAATATATTTTTACCAATCTCTGTACCTAGAACACTCATAGTTGATAACGGTCGCCAGTTCACTTCAGGTGCTTTTAAAGCCTTCTTGTCTCAATACGGCGTTCCTGATGTATTTTATAATTCTTTCTATACTCCTATGAACAACACGGTAGAGCGCTATAACCAAACCATCGGAACCTCGTTGGCTATTTTGGTGGGCAACGATCACCGTCAGTGGTCAAAGCACGTCAGAACGGTACAAGCAGCAATTAATAATACGGTCAACCTTACTACTGGATACACCCCGTTTTTCCTCATGCACGGCTTTGAACAGACAGTGCATGGCACGTCACATTGGCGTATCTCCCCTGGTGCTAGTCAAAATAACACACAACCAGATACGGTAGTGGATTATGCAAATAAACTACAAGAACTTGTAGCCGTGTATGACAAGGTGAGCGATTCACTCGCCGCCGCGTATAAACAAAGTGCTTTTCGTTATAACACTAGACACAAGTTGGAATCCTATAAAATCGGAGACAGAGTTTGGAGAAGAAACTTCCCTCAATCTAAGGCAGGCGTATATTTTTCAGCGAAACTAGCACCCCGTTTTGTAGAGAACAGAATAAAGGAAAAAATCTCTAGCACGGTATATGTACTAGAGAATTTAAATGGAAAAATTGTCGGTAAATTCCACATTAAAGACATAGTAAAAAAGGGTAGTGACACCCCGGTCGTTGCAACCTTATAAGTGTTTTTATTTATGTTTTTGTTGTTATTTTCTCTGATTAGTCCGGTTATTAGTTGAGATATAATTATTACCCCTTAGGTACAACCCTAGGACGTCATGAACCCTAGTGGTTAGTACGAGGTTATAACGCATATAACTTAACCTTTGTTATTAGAGAAGTATACAATTCCTTTCTTAATGGATCGTCATCACAAGTGTTGACAATCCGGGACGCCGGTATGTCTGCACGTGAAGACTTGTGTTATTATTGTTATTATTATAAAAAAAAGAGGTAACTCACCTTACACTAGTGAAATTACTGATGCGATATTTAGTTCATTTATTGTAATGACTATTATTGGTAGTAATAATTTATTACTTTTCCATCCTAGTGCGTAGCCACTTAGGTTGTTTTTTTTTAAAAAAAAAATTTTTTTTTAAATTTATATATGAATATGGTTACATAAGTATATAAATTCGTCTAAGAAACACGACACGATACACTGATTGAGGGCGTAGTTCAAGGAACCCTAAATTAGGCTAGGTTTTTCATTAGAAAAAACTGCGTTAGGTATTCAGTATCCTGCCCGGGACCGAAGTAGAGACCTAATTTCTATTTTCGTGGAACAATTTGCATTCTAAAAATTACTTAATTTTAGTTGCAATGAAAGAATATGCAAGCATATTCTTTTCTTTTCGTTGGCAAGAGACGGCATAAGAAAATTCTTGTACAAGTGGTAGGTATAAAGGCGCCTAGCTCTCATCATACTGGGATAGGTCATTGGGTAGTAAGAAACTTAGGAACCTTATGGTTGTAAATAACCTTGTGTATATATTAATATAAGGTCATGTATAAATGGAAATATCATTTCAATTATAATTTTTTTTTTTTTTTTTGTCCTTTTTTTTTTCGGGTTTTTCAATCTCTTTCATTGTCGAATTATTCTCACATGTAGGTTAAATCGTTATAGTATTGGACATCTCACACGTTGCGATATAGGAGAAATTGGGGCGGTAAAACGTTCACAATCGGGTAGTTACCCACTCCTTAACGGGGTATGTCTCAATTCTAGCGTATGTTGGAGTGAATTCACGATGAAAAGGCAATGTAATAATTATATTACCACATTTTTGTTATCAGAATAGGCCCAATAGACAACACTATTCGGTTCACATAGGTTGTGGTGGTATCGAATTTTAACCTTCTTCCGCGATCATATAACAACGGTTACTCGTTGTGTGGTATTATAGAGCTGTTACAAGTCCGATAGGATGGAACTTGGGTATCGACCTAACGTGTCATTCGGCTGTTAGCTATAATCCAAAGCGTGATAGGATGGCTAAACTCCTTAGAATTAGAGCAGGAAGATTGTTGGAAACGCGAATTTCCGAACAATGAAAGTATATATGATTCCGGTGTTAGGAAGAAATTCGTTACTCAATTAAAAAAAATTTTTTTTTTTCCTCTTCTAATAACATTGTCGGTAGTATTAAATTTTCGTATTTTTTGTGTAAAAATACGTGGCGTTGTTGTTATTTATTTTAATTTTTTTTTTTCTTCTCTCCTTACGTAGTCAAACCCTGAGAGTTTAAGTTGAGTTGAAACAAACTCGAATTGAAAGTTATTTAACAAAATTGTATACACACATAGAGTTTTTGGTGGGTAAACAAATGTATATTCAAGTGTTTTAATTATGATAAATGTAATTAATTAAATTACTATATAAATATTTTGTAAACACGTAATTGATTACTTCGGTATCAATATGGTAAGCCAGCGTGTAAAGTCCTTGCCATATCAGGACGCAATTGTACGGTGTTTTGTAACTTGCTATATCACTGTATTCAAATAAGGAGTAGTACTTCTCGTAGTAAGAAGATTTAAGAGTATGCACCCAGTTGAGTAAATTAGCTCGGTAATGTCATAAAGTTATGTCATTCGGGTCGTATTGTTCTTATTAGAGAATAATGTAATTGCACTTATGGTCATTACGGTTCGTCTGGTTATTTTGGTGGGAACACCTAGAGGGTGTCCTATGTGGTTTCGTCGAACGCAAGTTCACCGTGAGGATTCCAAGGGATCTATCCGGTTGTCTATGTCGTTGCGGCAAGGGTATATTTCTAGTATACCAAGTACAGCGCTGTACGGGTCACCGAGGGTGAGTCGAGAAAACATGAGAGGATTCATATTATGCCTGAAAATTAATATTCATGATAGGTTTTGTAGCATTACCTTACAATTATATGCGAACATGAGAGGATGGTCGTTTATGCCTGATAATTAAATGCAAACCAGACAAACCATGACAAGCTGAGAGTGCGGGAAACTAACATTTGGGTTAAAATTGAATTGTGAAAATAGCATAAAGTGTATAAAAACAAAGTTGTATAATTTTAAGAATTCTATTGTAAGACGCGAATATGAGTGATTTCGATCATTTCATGACATTGGTCAGCGTACAATATTCCATAACAGGAATAAAGTGTATAAAAAAAAAGTTGTATAATTTTAAGAATTCTATTGTAAGACGCGAATATGAGTGATTTCGATCATTTCATGACATTGGTCAGCGTACAATATTCCATAACAGGAATAAAGTGTATAAAAAAAAAGTTGTATAATTTTAAGAATTCTATTGTAAGACGCGAATATGAGTTGGTTTCGATCATTTCATGACATTGGTCAGCGTACAATATTCCATAACAGGAATAAAGTGTATAAAAACAAAGTTGTATAATTTTAAGAACTCCATTGTAAAACGCGAATATGAGTGATTTCGATCATTTCATGACATTGGTCAGCGTACAATATTCCATAACAGGAATAAAGTGTATAAAAAAAAAGTTGTATAATTTTAAGAATTCTATTGTAAGACGCGAATATGAGTGATTTCGATCATTTCATGACATTGGTCAGCGTACAATATTCCATAACAGGAATAAAGTGTATAAAAACAAAGTTGTATAATTTTAAGAATTCTATTGTAAGACGCGAATATGAGTTGGTTTCGATCATTTCATGACATTGGTCAGCGTACAATATTCCATAACAGGAATAGGGTTGGAAATTTTTTGTCTAATTTTAAGATTTTTACATGGTAGTAATCCTTCTCGGAAGGGTCATGTTTTCCTTATTTCTTCATGCACCTTCGTTAGCGTGTCTTGTATCGCACTAGGTACGTCACATTTTTTTAATTTCTTGAGAGAGTTGGCAACCTTTGTTCAGTTATTGCTAGTTTTTTTTTAGCTTGGCTCACAGGTAGTTAAAATTTTGTTGGCTCTTAGGTAGGGAGTGTTTAAATCCTGGTGAAGAGGTAGCTCTGTACCTCACATTGTGGCAATCATCGCATCACATGCTGTATGGAAGGTCGTGGTCCCCTGCATCAGCCTCGCTGCCTTTTCCCTTCATTTTTCAGGGGGAGGAGGGTAGTGTTATGAGTTGCCCATAAATCCTACGAACGAACTATACAAGCGGCAGGCAGCTGTGTGTCACGTGCTCAGTACATGTTCAGCATCGTATGATTATTGCTGTCCCTCTCAGGCTGGCAGAAGACATTACCATATATGGCCACACGGCGCGAAATCCAGCCAATGGCAGAAGACATTACCTTATAGGGCACGCGTTCGAGTCTTCCGTCTCGCTCATCACGGGCAGAGAGATCCAGCCACCGATCGCCAAAGCAACAGACATATTTCAGACAACGGCGCGAGCGGTCGTACGCACTACTACGTACTGTCGGGCAGTATGCCACCCTTCGACGCGGCTAATTAAGCCTTCACCTACGATTCAAGTATGGCGCTATCACCACAGCCGCCTGTATAATCCTACTGCCGCCTACCATAGCAGCCCTGGCCGCGCACGGTTTTTAATCCGCCTACGTGCCGACGAGCCGAGTAATTCACAACGGCCGCCTACTTAATACCATGGCCGCCCAGACGCGCACGGCTTTTAATCCGCCTACATTGCCGATAGCCGCTTAATTCACCGTTATCACCCACCGGTTCGGTAAGCTGACCGAATCCGCCCACCATGACGCCGAGAAGCCGCCCACGCACCCCGAGCCGCCCCGTTCCTGCACACGATCTATGAGCTTTGCTCTAGATCTCTCCACTTCGTAGGAAGCTGCCTGCATCCGTACGACGCCACGTGAGATTTTAAACCCTCTTATAGTATTTCCGAGCCTAAATTCAGTAGTATTTCTAGTGCCTCTCTCTCTCTTATGCTAGGCCTTAAACAGCTTACCTGGTTGCCTGTACTGTTCACCCTTGCATTATTGAATACATTTGAATTGTGCCCAAACCTTGTTTCATTGGAGTCAACCATCGACAGCCTCGGAGGAGCCCTACGACCCTGAGCTGAGCCTTCCAAGCCGAGGCATATGGCCCCCGGGGGGCCTGCTTAACACTTGTCCCCCCCCGGGAGGGACATATTTCTGGAGACCAGAAGTATAACACTGGACCCTACGTGGCTTCAGTATCACCCTGGCCCCAGGAAGTATGACAACGTACATACGACATGTGTAAATCAGAACTTTATATTTGTGCGTTATGATTTATAAAAAAATAAAAGTTTTTTGGTAACTTTTAATTATTATAATTTAAGTTGACTGATTCGGCCCATTGCCATTCCGAGATCACGTGATAGCGACGAGCCGATGGCGGTAGCGCTTGAAATGAACACGTCGACAATTATAAAATGTATATTTAAGCGATGTTTAAACACTTATATGTGAAAGGTAAGACCGTCTTTCTTTTTAAAGGTCTTCATAGAACTACTTTTACACAATTTTACGGCGCATTGGACCATTTTTCTATGTTTTATGAACGTTTTACTGGGAGCTCTATACGCGACCGAGGTGTAAAAGCCAATGTCAACCGTCTAAAAACCGTTCGGTAAAATTTTTGAATAATCACACTTTGGGTCAGTGTGCACACTTTACATGCCGTCTCTCTAATATCCATACTCTTAGGTTTCAGACAACACAATCAGGCCCGGGAAAAAATTTAAATCTTTTAATGATATTATTAATTCTTCTAGGTTTTTTTCTATGCTTCTAATATTTATATGAAATAGGGTAAATCCTTTTTCAGTACAAATTAAATTGAAATCTCTTAAGGAGTGACATAATTTTTCTTCTATACACATTTTTTTATCTAGTGCGTTACATAAAAAATCATTCATTTTTATTTTTTTTTAGAATAAATAAAAAATTCCAAAATTTATTCATAGTCAATGCGCTCTCTAGCAATTTGAAGCATTTTTTGACGGTATAGACATTTTATGCTATCGACTCTATGTTCAGTGGAATAATTTGTATCAAACCTTTTATTTTGGATACAGCAATTGTTGCATATTGGCATTTTTTCTTTATTTTCACATTTTGAAAGTGTGTGCTCCTTAGTGCAATGTGGGCAAATGGGGGGCTGCGTCCTGGCGAGACATCTTTGTGCTGTGTGACCGAATTTGAGGCAATGGTAACATTGAGTGATCGGATTGCAGTCCTCTACGTACACTCTTTGGAATTTGATATTTATTTATTTATTATTATTTTTTTTTTTTTATATATCATCATATCTTGTAATTGTCATCAAACCTGTAACTAAATAGTCACTAATAAAAAAAAAATTAAATAAATCAAAGTAGTTAATTAAATAATAGAATTGATCTAAAACGTTGTTGTCACTTGTTTGATGTTTTTCACTATATTTTTTTAAGTTAAGGCTGCGGGTAGGAGGTAAAGGTGGAGGGTCTTTATAGGGGTGAGTAGGAATCTTGGGATCTGTGTGACCAGGAGTGACGGTCCCTGCTTGGCAGGGCGATGGCTCGAGGGAATCCGGCTAAAGGCTATGGAGCGATTTGCCGACCTCTGTGTTTCCTCTTTCCTACAACACGGGTCTCTTTAAAGCTTTGTTCATGTCTTCCTCTTTTCAAAAAGACCCTCTCCACAGCATCTAAGGTGACATAGGCCCTGAGGGATTTTTTTTTACCAGGGCCTGCTGTGTGGAATTAATGTAAAAAAAGTGGTCAAGACTTAACTAGTCTCTCGCGATCCGGCTCGCCACGCACCATGTGAGCAGACGCATCCGCTATGTCTTGGACAAACCTCACCCTCATGAATCCGGACACTCCTACTTGGTCACCACACGCAGCAAACCACTCGGGGTGACCTATTGCAGAGGTGTTGGTTATCCAATAAATATTCTCGGGGCGGCGGTACCCATAACCGCCTCCCAGATTGTAGCCAGCCTGTAACAGTATTTTAAAGATCTTCTTGAAGTCCAAAATGGGCAGTGTAAATGTACCAATGCCCGTTATTTTCAACCATGTATTTATTTCGAATCTCCCATTTGACCCAGAAATCTAACTATTATTGCTCAATTTCGATTTTATTTCTAATAATCCTGCGTCAAGTTTTCTTAACATAGCCGCCTAATTTAAATTCGCTAAATTTAACCTCTCCCAAAATAACATTTGCTTTCCCAAAGAAAGGCTTTTAATTTTATGATATTATAAGCTTTTACCTTCATCAAGTTCTTGTATGTTATTTATTTTACAACAAGAAGGTTTAACCGACTAAATCCTAAAAACACATGAAATACCGCAGAACCATTGAACTGGCAAAATGATTAAATTAAGCTTATCAATCTGGAAACATCCTTGCGTGGAAATTTGGAAGCCTGTTTCCAGCAACTAGAGCTTCTTCTCTGAAGGCATTTTCCACTTTCCCAACGATCAGCCATACGGAAATGCCTTCGCACCCATTATATGCGATGGGGACGAATTGGAAATTAAATTTATTTTCCAAACTTTCTCTATATGGGTACCGAGAGAATTGCCATCGGTTATCCGAAATGGTTTGCTACGTATGGTGACTTACCAGGGATGCCCGGGTTCATGGGGTGGGGTTTGTCCAGGTCTTGGCGGCCCATACGTTTGCCCACGTATTGCATAGCAGAAGGATCTGGAGAGACTGATTGATGAATACATTTAAGGTCTCTAGCCGGACTCTGTCGATGTGTGCCGCAGTAGGAGGGATAGATTCGTACGTCCGTCACTCCTGGACCCCAGATTCCTACTCTCTCCTCATACCTTTTTCCTTCCCAGAACTTCCTCTCCTTCCTTTCCCTAAAGAAACCCTCCACACAGTATCCTCAAATATGACATCATAGGCCCCGAGGAAAAATTTTTTTCTCAGGACTCCTGTGTGGAGCTAATGTAAAAAAAAAATCAAATTTAAAATTATCGAGGAATACCCCAATGTTGAAAATTTCAAAATTCCATCTTGTTTAAATTACTTTATTGAACCGAAAACTCAAAACTAATAACATTTCGTAGTATTTTGTCTAACTTTCGTGTGAAAGTCATATTAAGGGTGCTATATAAAGCCAGAAAAAACGTAAACAAAAAGTATAGTGCTTTTGGAAAGAAGATTATCAAACTAAAATCATTTCTATGAACTCTTTTGATTTGTCATTAATATATTGAATGATAGATTAATAAAAACAAACGCTAACCACTCAGGCCTATTTTGTCGGGAGGTCAAAATATTTCGGCTTTGCAATAAAATCCAAACTAATGGAATATTTTTGAACGCATCCGAAAACTGTTTCTGAAAAGTAATGAATATGCATTTGATTAAAATTTGTATTGATTTTGACATTTTACTGAATCATAACTAGGCAAAAATTCATATCAGAATATTTCTCATGATTTTCTTTACAAGATTTCTTCAGAGAGCAGATATATTGAAAAGACGCATTTTGCTGTAAAAGAATGTCTGGCTTTCACCATTATTATTTCTAAAATTTCTTCAGCACTGTTTATCTAGAGTAAATAAAAGGATTTCGCGTTACCTTTATTGTTTACGTCAGACACCTCTATGTCTTCTGAAGGAATAAATGAATTTAACAATGTAGACACCATCAAAGAGCAGACTCTCAGAGTATTTGTGAAGGAATAAGACTGCTGTGCGTTTTGTTTTAATTATTCATACAATCTTAATACAAAACGAGCCTGTGATATTATGGCACCCCCAATTAGGGAAAAATGGTGTGAGGTGAGACGGGATGTGGAAGTTTATTTATTTATTTATTAACGCTTTTTTTTGGGGCTTTTACATATGAATAGTAAGAAATATACATTATTTATTTTATATAACTAAACTTGCTCAGTAAAAATATTTTATATTTGTTTAGAGATAAATTGAAGATGTCCACTGACTTGGGTAATTGTTTCCCTCCTTTAGTATTCTGGGCAAAGAGGAATACATGTGGTAGTTAGTTCCAGAATATCTGCACTGAAATAAATCCTGACTTCTAGTATTACGTAGTGGAATCCGGAAACTTATCAATTCAAGCAATACCGGACTATCAACTAAATCATGGGTGGCCAACCTTTTCAGCAGCCTGGCCAGATTTTAGAAATGAGATTTACTATCGGGCCGCACACCAAAATTTATTTTATTATTCAAAGCAAACAAGAAATTTATTGTTTTTTTAAGAAGATATAGCAAAAATGAGAATCAAACATATTTATTACATAATAGTTAGGCAATACAAAAAATAATAATAAAAAATAAACAAAATACAATAAATTTTCGTAAGACGTCTGATTTTGTTTGTCAGAACTATGTAAGTGTATCAATGTTGATGAAGATTGATGTTGTTGCTAAACGCAAACAGTTTTCCAAATGCTCATCTTTGATTCGTGTTTTCATTTGAGATTTAATATGCTTCATTCTACTAAAAAGCTGTTTGTTTACACGTGAAATTGTTTCCAAATATCGAAATCATCGATAGAGCATGTTTGTAAAATGCAGGATTTCCTTGTCCAAATATGTTTTGTAAAACTCTTCCAAATCAACCTGATTGAATTTCTCTTTTAACTGTGCATCACAACACTTTTCACAATGTTCCAGTGGTAAAATTCCTGGCAATAAATTCACGTCTACAGAGAATGGCGTTGCAAATGCAGCACAAAGCACACGATGCTTTTTAAAATCTTGTAATCGGTTATGAAATTTGTGTGCCATCTGGCTGCAATAACAATGTTGGAAAGTGAGTGAAGATTTTTCTCCTTAACTGTTGTTCCCAAAGCCCAAGTTTCATTTGGAATGCGGAAATACCTAAGATCATGCATGTTATTAATTAGTTGATCTTTCCCTTGTAGATATTTTCAGTGACAACATTTAGGTGGCTAATTATATCGACCAGAAATGCAAAGTCGCTAACCCACTCCTTGTCTTCAAATTCTTTTCAAATTCAAATTGGGATACTTTTTGACTAGCTTGAGAAGAATGATTGTATTTCTTGCTTCAAATCAATCACTCTTTTAACATTTTGGCACGGGTAAGCCATTTTACTTCTGCATAAGACTTGAGAAACTCTTGAAACTGATGGTAATTCAACCCCTTCGATTTAATAAAGTACACTGTTTTGATTACCACCATAAAGTACATGTTTTCGTGACATATCTATTTTAAGGGACTTCTCTTTGAATTCTCCTGATGAATAATACAATGAAAATTTAGCAGCGATATATTACAAAATTTGCAGGCCTCATTTTTAATCAATTTTACTAAACCATTGCTGGAGCACCATCTGTTGTTAAGCCCGATAGGTTGTTGTAGTTCGAGTTGTAACTAAAAGCGATTAAACGTTGATATAAGAGCTCCTGACAAATCTCGTGAGCAAGTAGTGTCCTTAAGTGTATACAGTGCCGCTAATTCGTCTATATAGTTAAAATGGACATCAACACCCCTGCTAAAAATCGCCACTTGGGCGGTATCTGTTAGATCTGTGCTTTCATCCAATGCTAGCCCTTAGAATGGCATGAGACCATATTTGACCCAACGCACATAGGTCTCGTATAAAACGCTGTAACTCCCTTATTATCATAGTGAAAAATATGTTCTAAACGGTGTTAGAAAGGAAAAACACCACGCTTTATATTCCAATCTAAAAAATAGCCACCAAAAAAGTAAAATGTACACTTTTATGTATACAAAGTTTTGAATCGCAAATTGAAAAAAAAATTTTAAACTTCGGGAATTTTTTATAAATTATTTTTACATAGAGCGACAAAAAGTGAGATAACAATATGTGTTTGTTATACGTTTGTCTAATAAAATATGTATGTTTTTTTATTTATTTTTATTATCTGTGACTTAAGTTTGTGATGATCTCGCCTTTAGGCCTACGAAATAATTCTTTTAAAATTGAGAGATCGATTTAGAAATATATTTAATTTTGTAACAGGGTATGGTTTCAGAATACAATTCTCTGTTCCAACTCTTAAGGGTGATTTATGAAACCGGGCCATTACTAGGAAAAACACGTGTGCCAAAATACTTTGGTTGGAGGAGGAATCCTAATGGATATTTCAGGTTCATTATCAAGTCAGGGGCGGCCGATGGATATTTGCCCGAGTGGTGACTGACTTTAACGCGAGCAGATTGGATTTACGAAACAATTATCTGGTGAATTTTCTATGGCAGTAGGAAAATTGAAAATTAGTCAATAAGGATTGCTCGTTGGTGTATTTAAATATACTAGCGCGACGCGCCGATTAGGGGTTAAAATATTTAACATATTTGTCAAAATAAGATTGCAGAATTCGTTAAATAGTGACGCACGCAGAAAGAACGAAAACGTGTACAGACAATGCTTATATAATGTTATTATTTAACCAATAAAGTCGACGCAAGTAATTAGGATGTGTAGTGAATTGAAGTACGCCACTGAGCTCTTCTTTTAAGCGTTATTGGGATAGTTTATGACTCCGGCGCAGACGAAATTAGTTTACACCACAAAAAATAACGAACATGGTTTCTACACAAAATTCTCTGAAATAATAGTTATTATGTGACAGAACACGATTAAACGATTGAGATATGCATATTGGGAGATGTGCTTATCACTTAAGATTTGAAAAAAAGTGACTAATAAATTATTGAAACCACACAAGGAGATGGGTGGGAGTCGGGGCAGGGAAGTGTTAGAGGACAGTCAGGGAAGGAACCTAGGGCCGCGCAGACGGGATAAAAATCATCGAGTTTTGATAAACGGCAGAATAATAATTTGGTGCGCGTAAACCGGGAATAATTCAGATAGTTATATATAATAATAAAAGATAGTCGGGGTAGAGACGGGTTGGAGGACGGTCAGAGAGAGATTCTGGGGACGCACGATCTAGATAAAAATCATCGAGTTGTGATAAACGGTAGAATAATAATTTGGTGCTTCTAAATTTGGGATATTTTGAGAGATAACAAAAAAAATTAATTCACGCGAATAAGATAGTGAGGGAAGGAACCTGGAGGCGCGCGGACGGGATAAAAATCATCGAGTTTTGATAAACGGCAGAGTAATAATTTGGTGCGCGTAAACCGGGAATAATTCAGATAGTAATATATAATAATAGATAGTCGGGGCAGGGAAGTGTTAGAGGACAGTCAGGGAGAGATCCTGTTGAGAATTAAGATCGTCAAGTTCTGAGAGTCGCGAGGAGACCAGCTCGGTGCTTCTAAATCGGGGATATTTCATTTTAATTAAACAAAGAATAGTTCGTCTTTATTAAACAAAAAGAGTCCACGCGAATAAGGAAGTCAGAGATTGCGGCTTGCGAGTTCATATCTGTGAAGTTAAATAATATAATTTGTAAATTGAGGCGGTCAATTATCAATACGGGACGCGCTTTCGGGGCGTTTATGAGGGTCAGGAAAAATTTTACAACGAATTGACGCGGGAATTGTGTTTGACGGCTGCATCTTGGAATAAATAACTGCATGACGGGTTGTGTTTTAAAAGTGCTTGTTTGAATTAAATATTATTGTAGTGAATTGATTTGTGAAATTATTTTGTGCAACAAGGCGAATTTGGTAAGTTTGTATAAAATTATTAACATATTTAGTACGGGCCTTGCAGGAAAGAGTCAATTAGGGTTTATATACAAGCCTTAGGAATCTAGGACCTTTTTTTTGTGTCGAGCGGAGCTTTGCACGTTTCCGGGTTGACCGGCTAGCAAGTACCTTTGTTGGGTGAAGTTATTCTTGAGACAAGACCGTTGTAAAATAATAATTTGGTTAACTAAATAGCATTTGAAACACAAAGTGCGCTTTCGGGCAATAAATCTTAGACGAGAGACTTCATTTAAAAGACGGGATTTTGAAATCACAAAACAATAATAAAATCCTTTAAAAGTGCTTTGTTGGTGATCTAGAAAACTAGGTTACTGGATATTCTCCAATACATAACGGGTACCAAAATACATAGGTATAGAATGTAGGTATAAATTAATGTGTAAAGCGCCTTTGAGGTGATAATTATTATTTACGAGTTTCGTAATAATATTTTTAAACGTAGCTAGGGGACTATATTCAGGAAGGTTTTTGAAAAGGCATTGGGTAATATAACGGTTTATGAAGGGTGCGTAGCATGGGCATTTTTGATTACTAACAAAATCTGACATAATTGAATTCCCATTCCAAAAATTTCCCACACCTTATTCCGAATTTTAGGTATCACAACAAGTCTATTACATAGGACTTTGCATAAACTTGGTTCGATATTTAATCATATAATCACCTTTGGTTCACGTTTAGGTATATTTCTTTCGACTTAGCAAAAAACTTTCATATTGTCGGTTGAATGCAGCCGTCGGTAGGTATTCACATTTAAGCGTAATGCGCTATATCCACCTACTTAATTAACAAACTCTTTTTCTTCAAACTTAATTGAGCGGGTTACGACTCGAGAATGGACGGCGGTTGTCGAATGGATTAACGGGTCCGGCTTTCCTATTTCACCATGAGGAAGTATCTCACGCGACTTTATCGGGGGCGATGTGATCGAAATGCAGGTGGGCTTACACTATTTTTCTAATGTGGAGGCGAAGTAAGCGATGGTCGGGTCTGGTCCGAGCAAATTGGAATCCCTTGTGATCACTTCTCGGTAACGTGGATCTCGTACCCGCTCTAGACTGGATTGGAAGCGTGGCCGGAGCCATTTCATGATGTCGACGTATGTACGTCACTAAGGCATTGGGGGACTTCAGGAGAACAAAGGACGTGCACCCATTTCGCCCTCCCTCTACCGCCGCTCCGAGGTACCAGCGGATAAAAGTTGTCGTCGCGGGAGGCCAGTTTGATGCAGGACGAAGATTACGATCTGGCCGGACTACCTTCGTCATGGGGGAAACGAAGTGACGAAATTTGCGTGGGCTTCACTACCTTTTAGGTTACGCTCGTGTGGGGTCTGCCTTGTCGGCGGAACGAAGGGAACATGACATATGGAATTGTTTGGCAACCGATCGGCGGTTCTTTGTTGGAATCCGGATAAGTTTTCTTAACTACTTTTGGTTTACGCTTAGGTAGGTATATTTCCTTCGATATTCGATTTAGCCAAAAACTTTCACATTGTCGGTTGAATGAAGCCGTCAGTAGGTATTCATATTTTAAGCGTAATGCGTTATATCCACCTACATAAGTAGCAAAAGTTCTTTTAACTCCATCACAATAGGAATAAGGATCATCCAGCATCAGGGTGGGAATGTACTCTGGACGAAAGGACAGCCGGGGAAATAGAAGGGAGGGAAGCCAGATTCACGACCTGGTGCCTTTCATTCTTGGACCCAGCACCCCGGAAGCCGAGCTTGACATTCCTTTCTTTGAGCTGATATTTGAGTTTGAGGTTGGGGTACGCTTATCGTAGAGCATATGCCCGTGACATTTCGGGGAAGGTCCCACGTTACGCTTGTGTATGTTATGCGAGAGGACGTATTTTTCATTCAAATCAAATACCGATGACCATCGCGATTGCAGGCTGGCGCATGTTTTGTAGCGTGCCTAGGAAAAACGTAATCATTATTCCTACTGGTTCGAGGCGGCGTGCTGGACGGAGAACGGGACTATTGAGGACATGAGTGACTGCCAAGGCGAGGATCGGTGACATCAAAATCTTCCTTAATTAAATTCATACATCGCCAGATCAGAGGAGAGAGCGGCCCCACCGATCTCCTGACATTGCCGATTGTCTAATCAACTTCGGTTTAATGTTTATGCCGATGCTTTAGGAGTTAATGGAACGCAAGTCATCGGCATGCTGAAGAACTTCAACATCATCATCAATCCAGAGTAGGATGTCACGATCCAAAACCTCGTGCCACCCACACATTTCCTGAACAGTTCCTGACATCGGCTATCACACCATTAATCGGAGCAGACCCTCATATCAAACGGTATGAGATGACCTCTCACCATCATCATCAACATATTTATAATTTGACGGCGTATTGGTCGATAATATTCCCATTACCACTCTATGATCCAGAAACACACATCAAACCCTTTCCCGACAGAAGGCAAAACATGTCGATTTTCATTCGTCGCTTGCGACCTTAACATTCTCCGGAGGCGTTGGAATTGGAAGCTGATTCGGCGGTCTATGACCATCACCTTATCAGTTGGGCTATGGAGGAGTCCAATTATTTAAACAGCACATGTTCTGTCTCATGCTAATCCAAATTACCTACCCGTAGAATCAAATTAACAAAATAAAACAAGCTAGCTAACTAACAAACTGCATCTAGAACTGTAAGTGTAGAATTATTGCACTCCGTACTGCTTTGAGTGTAAATCTTTTGTTAGAATGTACATAAATGTCAAATTATTTTCATGATAGCATTTTATAGAGCTGCAGAGAGTACGTGACATCGCATCGAAAGGTAGGATCTTCTCAATTCGCCGTTTGAATGTAAATTTATATATTAGATGCTAGGAGGGAAAATGCAGATTACTTCAATAAAAATAGTCGTCGATGAGCGTAGGTGTATAACAGGTGCTAGGGGAGGAAGCTGAACGAATATAGATAGATAATTAGTTAATTTTCAAGCTAGTCAGACTCAGTCATTGTTATTCGAAGCCTTGCAAATTGTAACACGCCATATCTAAAAGAACAAGGGTTTACCACAAATAAATTATTAATTAAATTGGATTAACTATACCAAACCACTCAAACAAAAAAGTACACAACGTTGTGGGGTTAATTACAATTGATTAATTAAGAGCATCTCGTCACGTTTGCATAAAAGTATTGCGTGATGGGGTTGAAAAGGCGCTGCAAAAGAAATGCAGGGGAGAGACGCGAGAACGGACGAGCTACGAGCTTTTAAAGGCCGGCCGGGGTTGCGCCTGTAGCTGTAGCAATGTAGAAGCATTTGAAAACCAAGAGGAAGGTATTACTTCGTAGGGGGGGGGGGTTCATCACAGTGGTGCCGTGACCAGGAGGTATGGTATTACAAAGTGTTGCATTTTGCTGGGCTTTATACAATGACTTAAACAAGAATAGAAAAAAAATAATACAGTAGGTATAACGGTTCGCATGTCATCCGAAGATGACTGAAAACACAACGAAAAAAAAAAGTAAAATACTAGGCCAATAGATGTGTAGCAGAGGAATTAGAAACAGGTTCAAATGTCATCCGAAAATGACTGAAAACACAACGAAAAAAAAGGTAAAATACTAGGCCAATAGATGTGTAGCAGAGGAATTAGAAACAGGTTCAAATGTCATCCGAAAATGACTGAAAACCCAACGAGAAAAAAAAGTAAAATATTAGGACAATAGATGTGTGGTAGAGGAATTAGAAACAATAACGTTTACATTAGCTTAACTAGATATATATAGGAAAGATAGGCCGATAATCTCCAACATCCGATAAGACGCAGATTAAAGATATCATATTTTGAGGGAAGGAGCTCCGTACGGCTATAAAAAGTGGAACAAAACTTAACAAAGAGTAGGTACTTCAACTTATGCATAGGTTCATTTGCTAACTAGATAAAGATAGGAGAGATAGGCCGATGATGTCCAACTTCCGATGAGACGCAGGTTAAAGGTATCATATTTTGAGGGGAGTAGCGCCATACGTCTATAAAAAGTGAAACAAAATTAACCAAGAGAGTAGGTAGTGCAATAATGTACACATTAGCTTAACCAGATAAATTTAGGAGAGGTTGGTTGATGATGTCCAATTTCCGATAAGACGCAGGTTAAAGGTATCATATTTTGAGGGGAGGAGCGCTGTACGTCAATAAAAAATATAACAAAATAAATCAAGAGAAATTAATGATATCCAACCTTCGATAAGTATTAGTGAGAAAGGGTTTTACGTTATTAGGGGAGATAGTCCTTCAATGATGCATTCAATATCAAATCGCCGGGGTGATAATATTGATGTTAGTCAACCTTCAATTGGGTTTGAACGTTTGGTAAATTGGATACCGGACGATTAGTTAAAATAATAAAAATACAAAACATCGAGGAGAAGTTCTGGTTATCGAAGTAAACAAAACATTACAATTGTAATATTTGTAGGTATTAGTGTCCTTTAGTGTCAACAATAGAAAAAAGGGTCTCTTTCATTTTGAGGGCAGATCATTTAAACATTTAACGCTCAGTGTGGAGAACAAAAAAAAAGGGAGGTCATTAAACCGAGTGCCGACTAGCGGAGATATGTGTCAAATAGGTTTGTGCGTTTAACGTAACGGTAAATTGAAACCCTCCCTACAGCCGGTCATCACAAGAAGTGGGTGACAGTCGGAATAAAAGCATTATTTTGAAACGTAATTTCAAAATAATCTGTACAGGATTAAACGAAATTAGTTTAACTAAATAGTTCAAAGAAACAGAATCTGTTGAGAAACAAAATACATGCAGAATAAACATTAGTGACGTGAACCGGATTAGGCGTGAAGACAATAAAACCAAATTAAAGATAGGAGAGGTAGGTAAAATGTTAGGCAACCTCCGATAAGTATAGGGAATAAAAGGTATTCCGATGTGAGGGGAGGAAGTCGGTTCTTGATGGCAAATTAAAATTTTAAAAATAAATTGTTTGCTAATATTCAACCCGACTTACAGAATAAGCGTATCCAAAATGTTTAATTCTAATCATGCACTAGATTAAAAGTACTACAATAATAATTACGTACTCAAACGTATGAATCTAAGGAAATAAAAAAATGTCTAGGTATTGTAGACAGTTGATTTCTCAGCAGTTAAAAATTTATAGATGATATTGGTCCCCAGTACCAAATTGTTAAATTTAGAACAACGGTCAGGTCCATTTTGGGCAAAGTTCCTTTAACGAAAAAACAAACAAAAAAATAAGGAAAGGTCGTTCACACTCGTATAATTACGGTAGGGATATTTTGGAGAAAAAAAAAATACAGGCGGACCTTCGAGACGGCCATTATGTGAAACCGAAAGTACCGATTAAGGAGAGACGTACCGACTTAAGCGATCTAGACAGAGCCGAATTGGGGAAAACACTCTGGGTTATTTTATAGAGAAAAATACATTATGAGTTTAGACACAGTGAGATGTGGAGCATTGGAACATTTATAATGTTTAGTAGTAGATTGTGGAAGGGTTTACAAATTACGCAAACAGAGTTTATTGTGAAGCGGTGGGTATTTAAAATCAGTGTAAATAGGTGATAAAGTTAGGCAGAAATTAAAATTTGGATTAATTGGTTTAGAGACAATAATAGATACCTAACTGCTCACATACTATATTGTCGGCTTATGTGGGGAGTACAATAGGAGACAGTGAGGGTACCATGACTAGGTACCGTTGTAGGTGGTAACCGGGACAAATTCCTGGAAATATGTAGACGTAACGCCAGGTACATTGACCGTAGTTTCAACATTAGACAAACATTGGGCAAGGCCGACGAAGAAACGGAATAGGGAAGGGATGCGATGACGTACAGGACAGGGCCGGATTAGGAAATATTCATCATTACAATTTTGAAAAAAAAGGGCACAAAGATTTTAGGCGAGTCCAAACGGGCTGACTACTGCTGAAGTTCTGGAACAAAATAGGTGATTGTAGTTTGGATTTCTATCTACCTCCACTATTTTTTTCCATAAAGGGGAGACTGTGATGATCTCGCCTTTGGGCCTACGAAATAATTCCTTTAAAATTGAGAGATCGATTTAGAAATATATTTAATTTGTAACATGGAATGTTTTCAGCATACGATTCTCTGTTTCCAATTCATGGGGGTGATTTATGGGTCCTTACCACTAAGTAACCACATGTGTTTGCGTGCCTCAAGTGCATGCGAGCCCCGGCAAAGGCCATTTTTCACAAAACTAAGAAGGGACCCAGAATAACATTTAGAGGGATTTTTTCAGGTTCATTATCAAGTCAGGGGCGGCCGATGGATATTTGCCCGAGTGGTGACTGACTTTAACGCGAGCAAATTGATTTGTGAAACAATTGTCTTGTGCATTTTCTATGGCAGTGGGGAGTTGAAAAATTAGGCAATAAAGATTGATCGTTGGTGCATTTAAATATACGAGAGCGACGCGCCGATTACGGGTTGAAATATTTGACATATTTGTCAAAATAAGATTGCAGAATTCGTTAAATAGTGACGCACGCAGAAAGAACGAAAACGTGTACAGACAATGCTTATATAATGTTATTATATAACCAATAAAGTCGACGCAAGTAATGAGGCGGTCCTAACTAGATTGAAGTACGCCACTGAGCTCTTCTTTTAAGCGCTATTGGGATAATTTATGACTTCGGCGCAGACAAAATTAGTTTGTATTCTGTTATCTAAAGGTTACACACAAAAAATAGCAAACATGAAAGTTGCACTGATTTCTTGGAATTTGTGATGTAATGTGACAGAACACTATTAAAACGATTGAAATATGCATATTGGGAGATGTGTTTATCACTTTAGTTTTAAAAAAGAGGGACTAATATATGATTGAAACCACACAAGTAGATGGGTGGGAGTCGGGGGGCAGAGAGTTGGAACACGACAGTGAGGGAAGGAACCTGGAGGCGCGCGGACGGGATAAAAATCATCGAGTTTTGATAAACGGCAGAGTAATAATTTGGTGCGCGTAAACCGGGAATAATTCAGATAGTAATATATAATAATAGATAGTCGGGGCAGGGAAGTGTTAGAGGACAGTCAGGGAGAGATCCTGTTGAGAATTAAGATCGTCAAGTTCTGAGAGTCGCGAGGAGACCAGCTCGGTGCTTCTAAATCGGGGATATTTCATTTTAATTAAACAAAGAATAGTTCGTCTTTATTAAACAAAAAGAGTCCACGCGAATAAGGAAGTCAGAGATTGCGGCTTGCGAGTTCATATCTGTGAAGTTAAATAATATAATTTGTAAATTGAGGCGGTCAATTATCAATACGGGACGCGCTTTCGGGGCGTTTATGAGGGTCAGGAAAAATTTTACAACGAATTGACGCGGGAATTGTGTTTGACGGCTGCATCTTGGAATAAATAACTGCATGACGGGTTGTGTTTTAAAAGTGCTTGTTTGAATTAAATATTATTGTAGTGAATTGATTTGTGAAATTATTTTGTGCAACAAGGCGAATTTGGTAAGTTTGTATAAAATTATTAACATATTTAGTACGGGCCTTGCAGGAAAGAGTCAATTAGGGTTTATATACAAGCCTTAGGAATCTAGGACCTTTTTTTTGTGTCGAGCGGAGCTTTGCACGTTTCCGGGTTGACCGGCTAGCAAGTACCTTTGTTGGGTGAAGTTATTCTTGAGACAAGACCGTTGTAAAATAATAATTTGGTTAACTAAATAGCATTTGAAACACAAAGTGCGCTTTCGGGCAATAAATCTTAGACGAGAGACTTCATTTAAAAGACGGGATTTTGAAATCACAAAACAATAATAAAATCCTTTAAAAGTGCTTTGTTGGTGATCTAGAAAACTAGGTTACTGGATATTCTCCAATACATAACGGGTACCAAAATACATAGGTATAGAATGTAGGTATAAATTAATGTGTAAAGCGCCTTTGAGGTGATAATTATTATTTACGAGTTTCGTAATAATATTTTTAAACGTAGCTAGGGGACTATATTCAGGAAGGTTTTTGAAAAGGCATTGGGTAATATAACGGTTTATGAAGGGTGCGTAGCATGGGCATTTTTGATTACTAACAAAATCTGACATAATTAAATTCCCATTCCAAAAGTTTCCCACACCTTATTCCAAATTTTAGGTATCACAACAAGTCTACTACATAGGACTTTGCATAAACTTGGTTCGATAATTTATCATATAATCACCTTTGGTTCACGTTTAGGTATATTTCTTTCGACTTAGCAAAAAACTTTCATATTGTCGGTTGAATGCAGCCGTCGGTAGGTATTCACATTTTAGCGTGATGCGCTATATCCACCTACTTAATTAACAAACTCTTTTTCTTCAAACTTAATTGAGCGGGTTACGACTCGAGAATGGACGGCGGTTGTCGAATGAATTAACGGGTCCGGCTTTCCTATTTCACCATGAGGAAGTATCTCACGCGACTTTATCGGGGGCGATGTGATCGAAATGCAGGTGGGCTTACACTATTTTCCTAATGTGGAGGCGAAGTAAGCGATGGTCGTGTCTGGTCCGAGCAAATTGGAATCCCTTGTGATCACATCTCGGTAACGTGGATCTCGTACCCGCTCTAGACTGGATTGGAAGCATGGCCGGAGCCATTCCATGATGTCGACGTATGTACGTCACTAAGGCATTGGGGGACTTCAGGAGAACAAAGGACGTGCACCCATTTCGCCCTCCCTCTACCGCCGCTCCGAGGTACCAGCGGATAAAAGTTGTCGTCGCGGGAGGCCAGTTTGATGCAGGACGAAGATTACGATCTGGCCGGACTACCTTCGTCATGGGGGAAACGAAGTGACGAAATTTGCGTGGGCTTCACTACCTTTTAGGTTACGCTCGTGTGGGGTCTGCCTTGTCGTCGGAACGAAGGGAACATGACATATGGAATCGTTTGGCAACCGATCGGCGGTTCTTTGTTGGAATCCGGATAAGTTTTCTTAACTACTTTTGGTTTACGCTTAGGTAGGTATATTTCCTTCGATATTCGATTTAGCCAAAAACTTTCACATTGTCGGTTGAATGAAGCCGTCAGTAGGTATTCATATTTTAAGCGTAATGCGTTATATCCACCTACATAAGTAGCAAAAGTTCTCTTAACTCCCTCACAATAGGAATAGGGATCATCCAGCATCAGGGTGGGAATGTACTCTGGACGAAAGGGCAGCCGGGAAAATAGAAGGGAGGGAAGCCAGATTCACGACCTGGTGCCTTTCATTCTTGGACCCAGCACCCTGGAAGCCGAGCTTGACATTTCTTTCTTTGAGCTGATATTTGAGTTTGAGGTTGGGGTACGCCTATCGTAGAGCATATGCCCGTGACATTTCGGGGAAGGTCCCACGTTACGCTTGTGTATGTTATGCGAGGGGACGTATTTTTCATTCAAATCAAATACCGATGACCATCGCGATTGCAGGCTGGCGCACGTTTCTGTAGCGTGCCTAGGAAAAACGTAATCATTTTTTCTACTGGTTCGAGGCGGCGTGCTGGACGGAGAACGGGACTATTGAGGACATGAGTGACTGCCAAGGCGAGGATCGGTGACATCAAAATCTTCCTTAATTAAATTCATACATCGCCAGATCAGAGGAGAGAGCGGCCCCACCGATCTCCTGACATTGCCGATTGTCTAATCAACTTCGGTTTAATGTTTATGCCGATGCTTTAGGAGTTAATGGAACTCAAGTCATCGGCATGCTGAAGAACTTCAAAATCATCACCATCATCATCAATCCAGAGTAGGATGTCACGATCCAAAACCTCGTGCCACCCACACATTTCCTGAACAGTTCCTGACATCGGCTATCACGCCATTAATCGGAGCAGACCCTCATATCAAACGGTATGAGATGACCTCTCATCATCATCATCAACACATTTATAATTTGGCAGCGTATTGGGCGATATTATTCCCATCACCACTCTATGAACCAGAAACACACATCGAACCCTTTCCCGACAGAAGGCAAAACATGTCGATTTTCATTCGTCGCTTGCGACCTTAACATTCTCCGGAGGCGTTGGAATTGGAAGCTGATTCGGCGGTCTATGACCATCACCTTATCAGTTGGGCTATGGAGGAGTCCAATTATTTAAACAGCACATGTTCTGTCTCATGTTAATCCAAAATACCTACCCGTAGAATCAGATTAACAAAATAAAACAAGCTAGCTAACTAACAAACTGCATCTAGCACTGTAAGTGTAGAATTATTGCACTCCGTACTGCTTTGAGTGTAAATCTTTTGTTAGAATGTACATAAATGTCAAATTATTTTCATGATAGCATTCTATAGAGCTGCAGAGAGTACGTGACATCGCATCGAAAGGTAGGATCTTCTCAATTCGCCGTTTGAATGTAAATTTATATGCTAGATGCTAGGAGGGAAAATGCAGATTACTTCAATAAAAATAGTCGTCGATGAGCGTAGGCGTATAACAGGTGCTAGGGGAGGAAGCTGGATGAATATAGATAGAAAATTAGTTATTTTTCAAGCTAGTTAGACCCAGTCAATGTTATTCGAAGCCTTGCAAATTGTAACACGCCATACCTAAAAGAACAAGGGTTTACCACAAACAAATTATTAATTAAATTGGATTAACTATACCAAACCACTAAAACAAAAAAGTACACAACGTTGTGGGGTTAATTACAATTGATTAATTAAGAGCATCTCGTCACGTTTGCATAAAAGTATTACGTGATGGGGTTGAAAAGGCGCCGCAAAAGAAATGCAGGGGAGAGACGCGAGAACGGGCGAGCTACGAGCTTTTAAAGGCCGGCCGGGGTTGCGCCTGTAGCTGTAGCAATGTAGCAGCATTTGGAAACCAAGTGGTAGGTCTTACTTCGTCGTTAGGGGGGGGGGGGGGTTTATCACAAGTTAGAAAAAACGTAAGATGAGCCATTTTTAAAACTTTTTTATGTTTATGTGCAAAAATTTTACAATTAAAAAAAAATATATGTTTATTACGAATTATTTAATTTGAAAGCGTATTTCATCACTTTTCTAAAACAGTTTTTAGTTTTTGAATGAGCTCCGAAATATTCCAAATATTTGCATTTTATTGTAGCTAAGGGCTAGAGCATAAAATATGAACATAGATGCTCGATTTTTCAAATTATCTTCAATATGTTTTCCAATATTGTCGACACGCCTAGTATTAGTTTGTCGAGATAGACTTGTTTTGGAGAAATACTTTTTTATGTACACTAAAAGAAAAAATGTGTGAATATGTCCCGCGGGCCACCAGTAGACACCCGGCGGCCGCGGGTTCGCCACCCATGAACGAAATCATTTAGAATTTTATACAGAAATACCAAATCAGTGAAAATTCTTCTATCTGACAATTTGAGCATATTTATATCATTTAAAATAGTATTGTAGTTCAACATAATTGCTGGAATATCGATTTTAAATTTTAGAAAACGTTTGAATTTGTTTTGTATTCTTTCAACTTGTAACTATTATATGTAAACTGTATTCTTTTATATTATAATATGGATTCCAGACGGAAGAATTGTACTCAAGTTGACTTCTAACATACGTAAAATATAACAGTTTAATACACTTTATGTTGTACATTTTCTAGTTAGCCTAGTTATAAATCCCAACATTTTTAAGCCCTTATTAGAGATTTGGAAATACCTAGATATATCGATCTGGTTACTAAAATACCTTGGATCAATGGTCACTATTATAGACATTCGTCGCCTGTGGGGACGAACCGCAAAAACATAGCTAACATAATATTCTATCACGACATTTAGCCACACACCCACACCGATCCAGCATTATTTGCGAATCTCCTCATTTATTTCGTAGAACTCCACTTAATTTAAAAATATAAATATTTAAATTAAATTTAATAATGTTATTATTAAGTTCTGCAAGTACTTAATAATACCATTATAATATAAAATTTTAATTATTTTTTAAAAAATCTTTACAAATTACAAAAATAAATTAAAAATGACCAGTTCTGCAAGTACTTAATAATACCATTATAATATAAAATTTAAATTATTTTTTAAAAAATCTTCACAAATTACAAAAATAAATTAACAATGACCATTTACGTATTTCGCAACTTTTCCTTTTTAAAATTTTAACACACTTTCTTCTTCTTACATGTTTTCACAACTTTATTTATTTCGATGCCGCTCTACATTAACGATTTCTGTGATTTGTTGAGAGTTCTTTTCAAATAAAGGCATGAATCTGGAAGGATAAAAGTTGACAAGATTTTTTTTTTTTACAGTGAATACCGCACAAGAATCTCAACTGCTCCCGTCTGGAGCGAATGAGACTTTGGCATCCCCAATTTGGGTATGTTGTGAGGCTGAAGGTAGTGGGGAGGGGAAGGAGGTGGGGAAGAGGAAGGTTGGGAAGTACCTGGCTATTCAGATCTGGTCACCAAACACGGCTAAAGCCATTTTTAAGCAACGTTTCAATTCTGAATGGTGGTCTTACGCCAGGGCGATACTGATAGTATCTTCCACTCTGGAACGTGCCGCAAATATACTATATATTATTTTAAATGAATTAATTTTGAAATAACACAAATTAATCAAATAAAATTTATTTGCGCACGCCGGGTTCGAACCCGCGATCTCCGGATTAATTACAAAAATAAATTAAAAATGACCAGTTCTGCAAGTACTTAATAATACCATTATAATATAAAATTTAAATTATTTTTTAAAAAATCTTCACAAATTACAAAAATAAATTAACAATGACCATTTACGTATTTCGCAACTTTTCTTTTTTAAAATTTTAACACACTTTCTTCTTCTTACATGTTTTCACAACTTTATTTATTTCGATGCCGCTCTACATTAACGATTTCTGTGATTTGTTGAGAGTTCTTTTCAAATAAAGGCATGAATCTGGAAGGATAAAAGTTGACAAGATTTTTTTTTTTTTACAGTGAATACCGCACAAGAATCTCAACTGCTCCCGTCTGGAGCCAATGAGACTATGGCATCCCCAATTTGGGTATGTTGTGAGGCTGAAGGTAGTGGGGAGGGGAAGGAGGTGGGGAAGAGGAAGGTTGGGAAGTACCTGGCTATCCAGATCTGGTCACCAAACACGGCTAAAGCCATTTTTAAGCAACGTTTCAATTCTGAATGGTGGTCTTACGCCAGGGCGATACTGATAGTATCTTCCACTCTGGAACGTGCCGCAAATATACTATATATTATTTTAAATGAATTAATTGTGAAATAACACAAATTAATCAAATAAAATTTATTTGCGCACGCCGGGTTCGAACCCGCGATCTCCGGATTGTAAGTCAAAAGTCTTAGCCACTGGACTACGGAGGTCTAAGATGTAGTAGAAAAAAGATCCCTAAGGCGTATGCATGATAAAACTACGTCCAAGTGTATTTTAAGCACAAAAAAATAAATATTGAATGATTAATTTGTAATTTTATGATTTTGGTCCGCTGCGCATTCGTTCTGCGCAGGGTTGCCATATGTAGGAATAATACCCGATTTAAAAAGTACAAATTTTGTGGTTCCTGCACTGTACTTAAATAAGCCTCATTTAATGCTTGCAACTTTATTGATTAAAATATTATAATGTCCATATAAGCACATGTGTATTATGCATATATGTGTAATATTTTAATATAAGTTAAGACCTATTAGTCTAGGGCAGGGGTCTCCAAACTTACCAGCCTTAGGGCCGTACTGATTACTCCAGTAAGTTCCAAGGGCCAAAACCGTTTTAATTTTCCTGCCATTATCATTCGTGGTTAATGGGGTGAGGTTTGTCCAGGTCTTGGCGGCAGATGTGAGAGACCTACTGCGTGGTGGGCCGGATCGAGAGAGACTGTGTGAGGGAGGCCTTTTGACCTTTCCAGCCGGTATATCTCGACCCATCGCCTTGCATCGCAGTTAGAGGGTTGGATTCATACGTCCATCAGTCCTGGATACAGTAACCTTCCGATTCCTACCCTCATACCTTTTCCTTCCCAGAACTATCTATCCTTCCCTTCCTTAAAAAGACCACCCACACAGCATCCCCTAAGATGACATAGGCCCTGAGGGAAAATATTTTCCTCTAATAGGGCCTCTTGTATGGAGTTATTTGTAAAAAAATAAAAACGCTTGCCAAATTCTCTAGTTCAATTAATAAAAATAAAAATAATAATAATATTTGGATGACTTGTATAGCGCCGTTTTTGTGAAAAATCACCTCAAGGGCGCTGTAGGAATTACTATTGTGTTGTACTCTATTTTCACGTCAACAACACTTGTGTCAATTGGTGGTTTTTCGCGGAAACAGGTGGTGATAGTACCCTCTATCCATCGCCAACGGATAGTGCTAGAAGTACTTTTTCGCGAATAATCTCGTTGGTTCGATATTACACTTTTGTAATTAAGCTTTACCTAACAAGTAAATAAAACCGAGTTACTATCATTCTGTGTTTTTTATCCAACTTATCACAACTATATCTATCGCCATTAGCTATCGCGGGCCTGATTGATGACATTGGTCATTAGCTGTCGCGGGCCGGATTGATGACACTGGCGGGCCGGATGTGGCCCGCGGGCCGTAGTTTGGAGACCCCTGGTCTAGGGAATAGTTTTTTAAAACTAGTTTTGTTTTACCTAAAAAGCATGTTTCATAAAAGTAATTGTGTCTTAAATAAAACAAATCTTATTGATGTCATTTTAAAATGTTATCGAGGCAGTATTAAAAAAAATTATTTAAGCATCTAAAAATGAATTAAATTATGAATTTTAAAATTTTTTTAACATTTTGATGATTAATGAAACACGTTAAATTGATGCTCACAATGTATTAATTTATTTTGTTTATTTGCTCGCCAACAGAATACATTATTGTTTAACTACCTATTACATTAATAAACATTTTCATATGTGGACACTCTACGAATATATATGCTTACATGTACATACACACACGCACACATACAAGTATATACAGCTATGCACATATTACAGAACCAATGCATAAGTAGGTAATGATTCAATAATTACATAGTGGCTCTTAGTGAGGAAATCGTCAGGTATATGCAAGTATAAGTTCCTTCTGAAGGTAGTGATTGTATTCGAAAATATATCCAAGTCTTCATGATTGCAGTATTTAGGAAACCAAGCATGATTGCAGTATTTAGGACGGCCGGCGTAGCGCAGCGGTAAGACGCTTGACTCGTGCACCGAAGGTCGCGGGATCGAATCCCGGCGTGGCAAATAAATTTTATTTGATTAATTTGTGTTATTACACAATTTATTCATTTAAAATAATAAATAGTATATTTGCGGAACGTTCCAGAGTGGAAGATACTCTCTGTATCGCCCTGGTGTAAGACCACCATTCAAAATTGAAACGTTGCTTGAAACGGCATTAGCCGTGTTTGGTGACCAGATCTGAATAGCCAGGTACTTCCCAACCTTCCTCTTCTATATCTCCTTCCCCTCCCCACTACCCTCGGCCTCATAACATACCCCAATTGGGGATGCCATAGTCTCACTGGCTTCAGACGGGAGCAGTTGGGACTCTTGTGAGGTATTCATGTAAAAAAAAAAAAAAAAAAAAAAAAATTCTTGACGTTGCGTTGGTATGAAAAAACTTGTTTTAATACGGTAACTATCGATCCAAAAGGTTTCAGGGTTTTTCGTGAATTTCGGCCTTATATTAAGATTAATTTGATTAATTAAAGATGAATCATACATGTTGTTTATGATTTTAAACAAAGAGTTTATATCTGAAATGTGTCTTCTTTTGGCTAGAGAAACTTCTCTTGTGATAAGTCTTTCAGCGTATTACTCTATGATTAGGGTATCATTTGTGTTAGAACCGGTTTGTTTTTATTTCTGGTGACCAAGGGATGATTAAATGTAGTCACGAGGGTAAATGATAGGTCAAGGGATAATATCCTTTTCCTTTATTCATTTAAACTATCAAACTCCAAGTCTAACTCCATTTAAATCTCCATAACTTCATACAAAGGCAACAAAGACTCATTTTCGTTCAGCTAGGAAGTTTTGGTGCTTGCTTCTATTCATTGTATTCAATTTCTCAAAACTAAATACATTGTAAGCGTCAATTATGATTTGCTGTGCTCGGCGAATTATTTTTGTGTTTATTTGGGAACATTTTTATTCTATGGCAATAGTTTGTTCTCTTCCCCTCTCCCTTATTGTTCCACTATGATATTATTAATCGCAAGTAACGTGTGACAAGCATTTGCAAGTATCGTGGATGATAAAAATCGCATACAACACGCGTTGCAAAATTGGTTTAGAAACGAACTTAATAAGAAGTGTAAACAACATAAATAAACAAAAAAAATAGCAAAACAAATAACGACTTCAAAAAATGCACTAAAAAGTAAAAAATAATTTCGTGTTCTTCTACAACTTAAAAATCAACTTACTTTTTCTACTCTACTCTACTGTTATATGCGTGCGACACAAGCACATCTCACCTATAACTATGTATGTAGTTACAAACCTACCTTGGCTGACATCTACTCCAAAAATAACAATCGTACCTACATATTGATGAGTAGAAAAAGTAAGTTGATTATTAAGTTGTAGAAGAATACAAAATTATTTTTTTTACTTTATAGTGCACTTTTTGAAGTCGTTTTTTGTTTTGTTAAAGTTTTTGTTTATTTTTTGATTTTAAGTGAATCTGAAGTACACTAACTAATTTGTCTGAATCAGGGTAGACCTAATAAACGTGCTGGTCATATGAGACAGACATTACTTGACCATAATGTTGTTACAGTAGGTGACTCAAAGATCCGAATAGCCTATGAAAGATTCTGCCGAGTATCGTTAATTTGCTCCTAAGAATTGAAGAGTTCCGTTACTTTGTCGTGGATCCCATAATCAGAACCTAACCAAACTCTCATTAAACTACCCTTGAAGTACATCCTTTCCAAAAAAAAAAACGAGTGTGCTTTAGACCACACGACTGAAATAAAACCTCACTAACTTATGCCGGGTACCCACTGTATATAATGTTATACAGTGCAGGTGCTTGCATTATAATGTAGTTTTCCGGGACTCGGGATGGAACCATAACAGTTTAGTTGACCCCGAGGTTAAAGTGGCCTTGCAACGCATGCCGGTTACCCGCGGTACATAATGTTATATAGTGCAGGTGCTTGAATTTTAATGTAGTTTCCAGGGACTTGGCATGGAACCATAACAGTTTAGTTGACCGCGAGGTTACATTGGCCTTGCAACGCATGCCGGGTTCCCGTTGTATATAATATAACACGAATAACAAGCGTGCGTAAAGGACCGACCCGCCTAGCAATCGATCACCGTTCGCATCGATTACCGTTCGCATCGATTACCATTCGCAAATTTTTCGTAACAATCACCACTTTTTGTAATGCATTCACCAGCTTAGCTCACAAATGTCGAGCGTGCGTAAAGAAGTTTTATTTCAAAAAAAGAATCATCGAAATCGGTTGGCGTGATATTGAGTTATTCGCCCATTTGTCGCGCACATACTTATTACAAATTTAAGACTTATATGGTTTTTTCTGGGTGCCATTGTCAGAACTGGACCAAATGAAAATGGGACCACACGGGAAGCACCAGCTTTCAAATAAAAAAAAAATCATCAACATCGTTTCACCCAATCGAAAGTTCGGAGGTAACAAACATTAAAAAAAAACCGTCAAATTGAGAACCTCTTCCTTTTTGAAGTCGTTTAAAAACCCATTGTGAACAAATGCCGAAAAGAATCACATTTTCAAATTGTAGAGAATCCATCCAACTTTTATTCCTGTGAGTAATTTCCTTGTAAAATACAATTATTGCCATTATATATCTTGGAATATATATATCTGTAATATATATATCTTGGAATTACTTTTGATGATAATCTAATTTCACCAATCATATCCACCAAATTATGAACAAAGGTATGAAAAAACTAGGCTTCGTATTAAGAACAACTAAAAACTTTAATTACATACAAGCCATTAAACTATTATATGTTTCTCTATTTAGAAGCAAAATTGAATATAACTCGGTATTTTGGTCTCCATCGTACAAAATTCACGTTAATAACATTGAGCGAATACAAAAAAAAAATTGCGTTTTATAAATTTTAAATTAAATATCGCACTAGAAGGCTTAAAATATAATATATTACAAAATATTCTAAAAATACACACTACAAAACAGACGGAAAATAAACGAATCAACATTTTTATTCAAAATATTTAACTCTAAATTCAACGGTTGCGAACTCCTGCAATTCATAAACTTACGAATACCGACAGTAACTACACGATAAAATACACGATTCTACTGCAGCATTCATAAGCGGAACTACATTGTCCACTCTCCGATACAACGATTTCACACTATGGGAAATCAGTACTTAGGTGATGTTGACATTTTTAAAATCAACTTGGCAAATTTCGTGGATCTTGTAAAAAACTTATTCCAAAACTCTTCCTAAACATGTCTGTATTTTTGTAAACCTATCAAATCGCTGTTTAATTTTTTATCTAATTTTATTTTTATTATTTCTTTATCTGTTTAAAAATCATCTGTCATGAATTAATTGTACTGTCGAGGTCGAACAAAGGAAAACGAGCTTCACCGTCTGGCCACCCGATTGGTACCCCAGGCACCAATAGGATTCAAACCTTATCTCAAGCCAATTTCCTCGCGCTGAATCAAAAACCACCGATTCATTCTGCTCTAAATTTTCGGTCAAGAGTCACTTGTCTGTCGTATTTGTTCGCCCTTCACATTCATTATTATTGCAAATATTTAAATTGGAGTTTGATTTATGTGTCTGTTGTAAATTGATAATAAACTTGTAAGTATTGAACCGACGTCATACTTATTCGCTTTGCCTCAACACCTTACACACGTACATGAACATCTAATCCTCAAAGTACTACCAAACATGAAAAAACCCTCTGAGAGTTAAATAAATAAATAAACAAATAAATAAATTATAAATATACAGAAATCTTTTTGCCGTATATTATGAAACCCCAAGCTGAAACATACATAATGTATCAAACTATGTAACAATGTAATACAATGTAATATTTCAGCATTATTAATTTTTATTCTAGAAGACAATTGTGAATTCGACATTTAAATCGATCAAGAATGGAAGTGAAAAAAACAATTCATTCAAATATGGCTTTTCGTTTCAAAAATCTTTTTAACTGTATTAGAGTTAAAATTTAAAAAAAATATTATGGGTCATACTTACAGACACACTAGATAGACTAGATCATCATGATTTATTTTTGGGGTGTTAAGCCTGTGATGATCTCGCCTTTGGGCCTACGAAATGATTCTTTTAAAATTGAGAGATCAATTTGGAATTATATTCGATTTTGTAACAGGGAATGGTGTCAGCATACGACCCTCTGTTTCCAATTCATGGGGGTGATTTATGGGTCCTTACCACTAAATAACCACATGTGTTTACGTGGCCCAAGTGCATGAGAGCCCCGGCAAAGGCCATTCCTCACAAAACTAAGAAAGGACCCAGAATAACATTTAGAGGGATTTTTTTTCAGGTTCATTATCAAGTCAGGGGCGGCCGATGGATATTTGCCCGAGTGGTGACTGACTTTAACGCGAGCAAATTGATTTGTGAAACAATTGTCTTGTGCATTTTCTATGGCAGTGGGGAGTTGAAAAATTAGGCAATAAAGATTGATCGTTGGTGCATTTAAATATACGAGAGCGACGCGCCGATTACGGGTTGAAATATTTGACATATTTGTCGAAATAGGATTGCAGAATTCGTTAAATAGTGACGCACGTAGAAAGGACAAAAGCGTGTTCGGACAATAAATATATAATGTTATTATATAACCAATAGTCAACGCAAGTATTGAGAAAGAGTATTAGATTGAAGTACGCCACTGAGCTCTTCTTTTAAGCGCTATGGGGATAGTTTATGACTCCGTCGCAGACAAAATTAATTTACACCGGAAAAAAAAGCGAACATGGTTCCTACACAAAATTCTCTGAAATAATAGTTAAAGTGTGACATTTTTGACTATTAAAGTTGATATATGCATATTGGGAGATGTGTTTATCACTTAAGATTTGAAGAAGTGGCTAATATATTGTTGAAACCACACAAGGAGATGTTTGGGGAGTCAGGGGGCAGGGAGTGGGAACGACAGTCGGGGTAGAGGAGTGTTAGAGGACAGTCAGGGAAGGAACCTAGGGCCGCGCAGACGGGATAAAAATCATCGAGTTTTGATAAACGGGAGAGTAATAATTTGGTGCGCGTTAAACCGGGAATGATTCAGATAGTAATATATAATAATAAATACAGTCGGGGAGAGATTCTGGAGACGCACGGGCTAGCGAAAAATCATCGAGGTTGAATACACGATAGAATAATAACTCTGTGCGCGTAAACCGGGAATAATTCATAAAATTAAAGGAAAATAGTTCACGCGATTGAGGGGAGTCAAGATTTGGTCGTTGGGAAGCAAGGTTTAAATTAAGGGATCGAGGTCCGATAGTCGCGAGGAGACCAGTTTGGTGCGCCTAAATCGGGGATATTTCATTTTAATTAAACAAAGGAAATTCCGTTTTATTAGACAAAAAGAGTCCACGCGAATAGGGAAGTCAGAGATTGAGGCTTGCGAGTTCATATCGGTGAAGTTAAATAATAAAATTTGTAAATTGAGGCGGTCGGGACGTACTTTCGGGGCGTCTATCAGGGTCAGGGTGAAATTTAAAAAAGAAATCTACGCGAGAATTGTGTTTGACGGCTGCATCTTGGAATAAATAACTGCATGACGGGTTGTGGTTTATAAGTGCTTGTTTGAATTAAATATTATTGTAGTGAATTGATTTGTGAAATTATTTTGTGCAACAAGGCGAATTTGGTAAGTTTGTATAAAATTATTAACATATTTAGTACGGGCCTTGCAGGAAAGAGTCAATTAGGGTTTATATACAAGCCTTAGGAATCTAGGACCTTTTTTTTGTCGAGCGTTGGGGAACGAGGAGCTGTGCACGTTTCCGGGTTGACCGGCTAGCAAGTACCTTTGTTGGGTGAAGTTATTCTTGAGACAATAACGTTGTAAAATAATAATTTTGGGATACAATTAACTAACTAGCATTTGAAGCACAAAGTGCGCTTTCGGGCAATAAATCTTAGACGAGAGACTTCATTTAAAAGACGGGATTTTGAAATCACAAAACAAAAATAGAATCCTTTAAAAGTGCTTTGTTGGTGATCTAGAAAACTAGGTTACTGGGTATTCTCCAATGCATAACGGGTAACAAAATACATAGGTATAGAATGTAGGTATAAATTAATGTGTGAAGCGCCTTTGAGGTGTTAATTATTATTTACGAGTTTCGTAATAATAATTTTAAACGTAGTTAGGGGACTATATTCAGGAAGGTTTTTTTTGAAAAGGCATTGGGTAATATAACGGTTTATGAAGGGTGCGTAGCATGGGCATTTTTGATTACTAACAAAATCTGACATAATTGAATTCCCATTCCAAAAATTTCCCATATCTTATTCCAAATTTTAGGTATCACAACAAGTCTATTACATAGGACTTTGCATAAACTTGGTTCGATATCTAATCATATAATCACCTTTGGTTCACGTTTAGGTATATTTCTTTCGACTTAGCAAAAAACTTTCATATTGTCGGTTGAATGCAGCCGTCGGTAGGTATTCACATTTTAGCGTGATGCGCTATATCCACCTACTTAATTAACAAACTCTTTTTCTTCAAACTTAATTGAGCGGGTTACGACTCGAGAATGGACGGCGGTTGTCGAATGAATTAACGGGTCCGGCTTTCCTATTTCACCATGAGGAAGTATCTCACGCGACTTTATCGGGGGCGATGTGATCGAAATGCAGGTGGGCTTACACTATTTTTCTAATGTGGAGGCGAAGTAAGCGATGGTCGTGTCTGGTCCGAGCAAATTGGAATCCCTTGTGATCACATCTCGGTAACGTGGATCTCGTACCCGCTCTAGACTGGATTGGAAGCGTGGCCGGAGCCATTCCATGATGTCGACGTATGTACGTCACTAAGGCATTGGGGGACTTCAGGAGAACAAAGGACGTGCACCCATTTCGCCCTCCCTCTACCGCCGCTCCGAGGTACCAGCGGATAAAAGTTGTCGTCGCGGGAGGCCAGTTTGATGCAGGACGAAGATTACGATCTGGCCGGACTACCTTCGTCATGGGGGAAACGAAGTGACGAAATTTGCGTGGGCTTCACTACCTTTTAGGTTACGCTCGTGTGGGGTCTGCCTTGTCGGCGGAACGAAGGGAACATGACATATGGAATCGTTTGGCAACCGATCGGCGGTTCTTTGTTGGAATCCGGATAAGTTTTCTTAACTACTTTTGGTTTACGCTTAGGTAGGTATATTTCCTTCGATATTCGATTTAGCCAAAAACTTTCACATTGTCGGTTGAATGAAGCCGTCAGTAGGTATTCATGTTTTAAGCGTAATGCGTTATATCCACCTACATAAGTAGCAAAAGTTCTTTTAACTCCATCACAATAGGAATAGGGATCATCCAGCATCAGGGTGGGAATGTACTCTGGACGAAAGGGCAGCCGGGAAAATAGAAGGGAGGGAAGCCAGATTCACGACCTGGTGCCTTTCATTCTTGGACCCAGCACCCCGGAAGCCGAGCTTGACATTCCTTTCTTTGAGCTGATATTTGAGTTTGAGGTTGGGGTACGCTTATCGTAGAGCATATGCCCGTGACATTTCGGGGAAGGTCCCACGTTACGCTTGTGTATGTTATGCGAGAGGACGTATTTTTCATTCAAATCAAATACCGATGACCATCGCGATTGCAGGCTGGCGCATGTTTTGTAGCGTGCCTAGGAAAAACGTAATCATTATTTCTACTGGTTCGAGGCGGCGTGCTGGACGGAGAACGGGACTGTTGAGGACATGAGTGACTGCCAAGGCGAGGATCGGTGACATCAAAGTCTTCCTTAATTAAATTCATACATCGCCAGATCAGAGGAGAGAGCGGCCCCACCGATCTCCTGACATTGCCGATTGTCTAATCAACTTCGGTTTAATGTTTATGCCGATGCTTTAGGAGTTAATGGAACTCAAGTCATCGGCATGCTGAAGAACTTCAAAATCATCACCATCATCATCAATCCAGAGTAGGATGTCACGATCCAAAACCTCGTGCCACCCACACATTTCCTGAACAGTTCCTGACATCGGCTATCACACCATTAATCGGAGCAGACCCTCATATCAAACGGTATGAGATGACCTCTCACCATCATCATCAACATATTTATAATTTGGCGGCTTATTGGTCGAGAATATTCCCATTACCACTCTATGATCCAGAAACACACATCAAACCCTTTCCCGACAGAAGGCAAAACATGTCGATTTTCATTCGTCGCTTGCGACCTTAACATTCTCCGGAGGCGTTGGAATTGGAAGCTGATTCGGCGGTCTATGACCATCACCTTATCAGTTGGGCTATGGAGGAGTCCAATTATTTAAACAGCACATGTTCTGTCTCATGCTAATCCAAAATACCTACCCGTAGAATCAAATTAACAAAATAAAACAAGCTAGCTAACTAACAAACTGCATCTAGAACTGTGAGTGTAGAATTATTGCACTCCGTACTGCTTTGAGTGTAAATCTTTTGTTAGAATGTACATAAATGTCAAATTATTTTCATGATAGCATTTTATAGAGCTGCAGAGAGTACGTGACATCGCATCGAAAGGTAGGATCTTCTCAATTCGCCGTTTGAATGTAAATTTATATGCTAGATGCTAGGAGGGAAAATGCAGATTACTTCAATAAAAATAGTCGTCGATGAGCGTAGGCGTATAACAGGTGCTAGGGGAGGAAGCTGGATGAATATAGATAGAAAATTAGTTATTTTTCAAGCTAGTCAGACTCAGTCATTGTTATTCGAAGCCTTGCAAATTGTAACACGCCATACCTAAAAGAACAAGGGTTTACCACAAATAAATTATTAATTAAATTGGATTAACTATACCAAACCACTCAAACAAAAAAGTACACAACGTTGTGGGGTTAATTACAATTGATTAATTAAGAGCATCTCGTCACGTTTGCATAAAAGTATTACGTGATGGGGCTGAGAAGGCGCTTCAAAAGAAATGCAGGGGAGAGGCGCGAGAACGGGCGAGCTACGAGCTTTTAAAGGCCGGGCGGGGTTGCGCCTGTAGGTGTAACAGGGTAGCTGTAGCAATGTAGCAGCATTTGGAAACCAAGTGAAGGTTTTACTATTACTTCGTAGAGGGGGGGGGGGGGTTATCACAGTTTTGCTAAGTGACCAGGAGGTATGGTATTACAAAGTGTTGCATTTTGCTGGGTTTTATACAATGACTTAAACAAGAATAGAAAAAAAAAAATTAATACAGTAGGTATAACGGTTCGCATGTCATCCGAAAATGACTGAAAACACAACGAAAAAAAAGTAAAATATTAGGACAATAGATGTGTGGTAGAGGAATTAGAAACAATAACGTTTACATTAGCTTAACTAGATAAATATAGGAGAGATAGGCCGATGATGTCCAACTTCCGATGAGACGCAGATTAAAGATATCATGTTTTGAGGGGGGTAGCGCCGTACGTCTATAAAAGGTGAAACAAAATTTATCAAGAGAGTAGGTAGTTCAATAATGTACACATTAGCTTAACCAGATAAATTTAGGAGAGGTTGGTTGATGATGTCCAATTTCTGATAAGACGCAGGTTAAAGGTATCATATTTTGAGGGGAGGAGCGCTGTACTCCAATAATATTTGGAACAAAAATTAATCAAGAGAAACTAATGATATCCCACCTTCGATAAAGTGAGAAAGGGTGTTACGTTATTAGGGGAGATAGTCCTTCAATAATGCATTCAATATCAGATCGCCGGGGTGATAATATCGATGTTAGTCAACCTTCAATTGGGTCTGAACGTTTGGTAAATTGGATACCGGACGATTAGTTAAAATAATAAAAATACAAAACATCGAGGAGTAGTTCTGGTTACCGAAGTAAACAAAACATTACAATTGTAATATTGATAGGTATTAGTGTCCTTTAGTGTCAACAATAGAAAAAAGGGTCTCTTTCATTTTGAGGGTAGATCATTTAAACATTTAACGCTCAGTGTGGAGAACAAAAAAAAGGGAGGTCATTAAACCGAGTGCCGACTAGCGGAGATATGTGTCAAATAGGTTTGTGCGTTTAACGTAACGGTAAATTGAAACCCTTCTTACAGCCGGTCATCACAAGAAGTGGGTGACAGTCGGAATAAAAGCATTATTTTGAAACGTAATTTCAAAATAATCTGTACAGGATTAAACGAAATTAGTTTAACTAAATAGTTCAAAGAAACAGAATCTGTTGAGAAACAAAATACATGCAGAATAAACATTAGTGACGTGAACCGGATTAGGCGTGAAGACAATAAAACCAAATTAAAGATAGGAGAGGTAGGTAAAATGTTAGGCAACCTCCGATAAGTATAGGGAATAAAAGGTATTCCGATGTGAGGGGAGGAAGTCGGTTCTTGATGGCAAATTAAAATTTTAAAAATAAATTGTTTGCTAATATTCAACCCGACTTACAGAATAAGCGTATCCAAAATGTTTAATTCTAATCATGCACTAGATTAAAAGTACTACAATAATAATTACGTACTCAAACGTATGAATCTGGAGAAATAAAATGACTAGGTACCTACTGTAGACAATTGGCATTTTTTAGCAGTTAAATACTTTTATGATGATATTGGTCCCCAGTACCAAATTGTTAAATTTAGAACAACGGTCAGGTCCATTTTGGGCAAAGTTCCGTAAGCGAAAAAAAAAAAACAAACAAACAACAAGAAAGGTCGGTCAGACTTCGTATAATTACGGTAGGGATATTTTGGAGAAAAAAATGCAGACGGACCTTCGAGACGGCCATTATGTGAAACCGAAAGGAGCTTTTAAGGGGAGAAGTACCGACTTAAGCGATCTATGCTAGAATATGCTTGCCATTTTGTAAGGGAAGTTGTATGGGTGAAACGTCACCTGATCGCCTCTTAAAACCAGATAACAGCGGCTAAGCAAATACAGTTTCAACAGTGTTCTGAAAATGGGGAACATAGACAGAGCAAGCTTACGAGTGATAGTCGTGTTACCGTTAACAATGACAGGGCCGAATTGGGGAAAAACACTTCGGGTTATTTTATAGAGAAAAATAAAGTATGAATTTAGACACAGTGAGATGTGGAGCATTGGAACATTTACAATTTTAGTATTAGTTTGTGGAAGGGTTTGCGAATTGCGCAAACAGAGTTTATTGTGAAGCGGTGGGTATTTAAAATCAGCGTAAATAGGTGATAAAGTTAGGCAGAAATTAAAATTTGGATTAATTGGTTTAGAGGCAATAATAGATACCTAACTGCTCACATACTATATTGTCGGCTTATGTGGGGAGTACAATAGGAGACAGTTAGGGTACCATGACTAGGTACCGTTGTAGGTGGTAACCGGGACAAATTCCAGGAAATATGTAGGCGTAACGCAAGGTACATTGACCGTAGTTTCAACATTAGACAAACATTGGGCAAGGCCGACGAAGAAACGGAATAGGGAAGGGATGCGATGACGTACAGGACAGGGCCGGATTAGGAAATATTCATCATTACAATTTTGGAAAAAAAAGGGCACAAAGATTTAAGGCGAGTTCAAACGGGCTGACTACTGCTGAAGTTCTGGAACAAAATAGGTGGTTGTAGTTTGGATTTATATCTACCTCCACTATTTTTTTCCATAAAGGGGAGACTGTGATGATCTCGCCTTTGGGCCTACGAAATGATTCTTTTAAAATTGAGAGATCAATTTGGAATTATATTCGATTTTGTAACAGGGAATGGTGTCAGCATACGACCCTCTGTTTCCAATTCATGGGGGTGATTTATGGGTCCTTACCACTAAATAACCACATGTGTTTACGTGGCCCAAGTGCATGAGAGCCCCGGCAAAGGCCATTCCTCACAAAACTAAGAAAGGACCCAGAATAACATTTAGAGGGATTTTTTTTCAGGTTCATTATCAAGTCAGGGGCGGCCGATGGATATTTGCCCGAGTGGTGACTGACTTTAACGCGAGCAAATTGATTTGTGAAACAATTGTCTTGTGCATTTTCTATGGCAGTGGGGAGTTGAAAAATTAGGCAATAAAGATTGATCGTTGGTGCATTTAAATATACGAGAGCGACGCGCCGATTACGGGTTGAAATATTTGACATATTTGTCGAAATAGGATTGCAGAATTCGTTAAATAGTGACGCACGTAGAAAGGACAAAAGCGTGTTCGGACAATAAATATATAATGTTATTATATAACCAATAGTCAACGCAAGTATTGAGAAAGAGTATTAGATTGAAGTACGCCACTGAGCTCTTCTTTTAAGCGCTATGGGGATAGTTTATGACTCCGTCGCAGACAAAATTAATTTACACCGGAAAAAAAAGCGAACATGGTTCCTACACAAAATTCTCTGAAATAATAGTTAAAGTGTGACATTTTTGACTATTAAAGTTGATATATGCATATTGGGAGATGTGTTTATCACTTAAGATTTGAAGAAGTGGCTAATATATTGTTGAAACCACACAAGGAGATGTTTGGGGAGTCAGGGGGCAGGGAGTGGGAACGACAGTCGGGGTAGAGGAGTGTTAGAGGACAGTCAGGGAAGGAACCTAGGGCCGCGCAGACGGGATAAAAATCATCGAGTTTTGATAAACGGGAGAGTAATAATTTGGTGCGCGTTAAACCGGGAATGATTCAGATAGTAATATATAATAATAAATACAGTCGGGGAGAGATTCTGGAGACGCACGGGCTAGCGAAAAATCATCGAGGTTGAATACACGATAGAATAATAACTCTGTGCGCGTAAACCGGGAATAATTCATAAAATTAAAGGAAAATAGTTCACGCGATTGAGGGGAGTCAAGATTTGGTCGTTGGGAAGCAAGGTTTAAATTAAGGGATCGAGGTCCGATAGTCGCGAGGAGACCAGTTTGGTGCGCCTAAATCGGGGATATTTCATTTTAATTAAACAAAGGAAATTCCGTTTTATTAGACAAAAAGAGTCCACGCGAATAGGGAAGTCAGAGATTGAGGCTTGCGAGTTCATATCGGTGAAGTTAAATAATAAAATTTGTAAATTGAGGCGGTCGGGACGTACTTTCGGGGCGTCTATCAGGGTCAGGGTGAAATTTAAAAAAGAAATCTACGCGAGAATTGTGTTTGACGGCTGCATCTTGGAATAAATAACTGCATGACGGGTTGTGGTTTATAAGTGCTTGTTTGAATTAAATATTATTGTAGTGAATTGATTTGTGAAATTATTTTGTGCAACAAGGCGAATTTGGTAAGTTTGTATAAAATTATTAACATATTTAGTACGGGCCTTGCAGGAAAGAGTCAATTAGGGTTTATATACAAGCCTTAGGAATCTAGGACCTTTTTTTTGTCGAGCGTTGGGGAACGAGGAGCTGTGCACGTTTCCGGGTTGACCGGCTAGCAAGTACCTTTGTTGGGTGAAGTTATTCTTGAGACAATAACGTTGTAAAATAATAATTTTGGGATACAATTAACTAACTAGCATTTGAAGCACAAAGTGCGCTTTCGGGCAATAAATCTTAGACGAGAGACTTCATTTAAAAGACGGGATTTTGAAATCACAAAACAAAAATAGAATCCTTTAAAAGTGCTTTGTTGGTGATCTAGAAAACTAGGTTACTGGGTATTCTCCAATGCATAACGGGTAACAAAATACATAGGTATAGAATGTAGGTATAAATTAATGTGTGAAGCGCCTTTGAGGTGTTAATTATTATTTACGAGTTTCGTAATAATAATTTTAAACGTAGTTAGGGGACTATATTCAGGAAGGTTTTTTTTGAAAAGGCATTGGGTAATATAACGGTTTATGAAGGGTGCGTAGCATGGGCATTTTTGATTACTAACAAAATCTGACATAATTGAATTCCCATTCCAAAAATTTCCCATATCTTATTCCAAATTTTAGGTATCACAACAAGTCTATTACATAGGACTTTGCATAAACTTGGTTCGATATCTAATCATATAATCACCTTTGGTTCACGTTTAGGTATATTTCTTTCGACTTAGCAAAAAACTTTCATATTGTCGGTTGAATGCAGCCGTCGGTAGGTATTCACATTTTAGCGTGATGCGCTATATCCACCTACTTAATTAACAAACTCTTTTTCTTCAAACTTAATTGAGCGGGTTACGACTCGAGAATGGACGGCGGTTGTCGAATGAATTAACGGGTCCGGCTTTCCTATTTCACCATGAGGAAGTATCTCACGCGACTTTATCGGGGGCGATGTGATCGAAATGCAGGTGGGCTTACACTATTTTTCTAATGTGGAGGCGAAGTAAGCGATGGTCGTGTCTGGTCCGAGCAAATTGGAATCCCTTGTGATCACATCTCGGTAACGTGGATCTCGTACCCGCTCTAGACTGGATTGGAAGCGTGGCCGGAGCCATTCCATGATGTCGACGTATGTACGTCACTAAGGCATTGGGGGACTTCAGGAGAACAAAGGACGTGCACCCATTTCGCCCTCCCTCTACCGCCGCTCCGAGGTACCAGCGGATAAAAGTTGTCGTCGCGGGAGGCCAGTTTGATGCAGGACGAAGATTACGATCTGGCCGGACTACCTTCGTCATGGGGGAAACGAAGTGACGAAATTTGCGTGGGCTTCACTACCTTTTAGGTTACGCTCGTGTGGGGTCTGCCTTGTCGGCGGAACGAAGGGAACATGACATATGGAATCGTTTGGCAACCGATCGGCGGTTCTTTGTTGGAATCCGGATAAGTTTTCTTAACTACTTTTGGTTTACGCTTAGGTAGGTATATTTCCTTCGATATTCGATTTAGCCAAAAACTTTCACATTGTCGGTTGAATGAAGCCGTCAGTAGGTATTCATGTTTTAAGCGTAATGCGTTATATCCACCTACATAAGTAGCAAAAGTTCTTTTAACTCCATCACAATAGGAATAGGGATCATCCAGCATCAGGGTGGGAATGTACTCTGGACGAAAGGGCAGCCGGGAAAATAGAAGGGAGGGAAGCCAGATTCACGACCTGGTGCCTTTCATTCTTGGACCCAGCACCCCGGAAGCCGAGCTTGACATTCCTTTCTTTGAGCTGATATTTGAGTTTGAGGTTGGGGTACGCTTATCGTAGAGCATATGCCCGTGACATTTCGGGGAAGGTCCCACGTTACGCTTGTGTATGTTATGCGAGAGGACGTATTTTTCATTCAAATCAAATACCGATGACCATCGCGATTGCAGGCTGGCGCATGTTTTGTAGCGTGCCTAGGAAAAACGTAATCATTATTTCTACTGGTTCGAGGCGGCGTGCTGGATGGAGAACGGGACTGTTGAGGACATGAGTGACTGCCAAGGCGAGGATCGGTGACATCAAAGTCTTCCTTAATTAAATTCATACATCGCCAGATCAGAGGAGAGAGCGGCCCCACCGATCTCCTGACATTGCCGATTGTCTAATCAACTTCGGTTTAATGTTTATGCCGATGCTTTAGGAGTTAATGGAACTCAAGTCATCGGCATGCTGAAGAACTTCAAAATCATCACCATCATCATCAATCCAGAGTAGGATGTCACGATCCAAAACCTCGTGCCACCCACACATTTCCTGAACAGTTCCTGACATCGGCTATCACACCATTAATCGGAGCAGACCCTCATATCAAACGGTATGAGATGACCTCTCACCATCATCATCAACATATTTATAATTTGGCGGCTTATTGGTCGAGAATATTCCCATTACCACTCTATGATCCAGAAACACACATCAAACCCTTTCCCGACAGAAGGCAAAACATGTCGATTTTCATTCGTCGCTTGCGACCTTAACATTCTCCGGAGGCGTTGGAATTGGAAGCTGATTCGGCGGTCTATGACCATCACCTTATCAGTTGGGCTATGGAGGAGTCCAATTATTTAAACAGCACATGTTCTGTCTCATGCTAATCCAAAATACCTACCCGTAGAATCAAATTAACAAAATAAAACAAGCTAGCTAACTAACAAACTGCATCTAGAACTGTGAGTGTAGAATTATTGCACTCCGTACTGCTTTGAGTGTAAATCTTTTGTTAGAATGTACATAAATGTCAAATTATTTTCATGATAGCATTTTATAGAGCTGCAGAGAGTACGTGACATCGCATCGAAAGGTAGGATCTTCTCAATTCGCCGTTTGAATGTAAATTTATATGCTAGATGCTAGGAGGGAAAATGCAGATTACTTCAATAAAAATAGTCGTCGATGAGCGTAGGCGTATAACAGGTGCTAGGGGAGGAAGCTGGATGAATATAGATAGAAAATTAGTTATTTTTCAAGCTAGTCAGACTCAGTCATTGTTATTCGAAGCCTTGCAAATTGTAACACGCCATACCTAAAAGAACAAGGGTTTACCACAAATAAATTATTAATTAAATTGGATTAACTATACCAAACCACTCAAACAAAAAAGTACACAACGTTGTGGGGTTAATTACAATTGATTAATTAAGAGCATCTCGTCACGTTTGCATAAAAGTATTACGTGATGGGGTTGAGAAGGCGCTTCAAAAGAAATGCAGGGGAGAGGCGCGAGAACGGGCGAGCTACGAGCTTTTAAAGGCCGGGCGGGGTTGCGCCTGTAGGTGTAACAGGGTAGCTGTAGCAATGTAGCAGCATTTGGAAACCAAGTGAAGGTTTTACTATTACTTCGTAGAGGGGGGGGGGGGGTTATCACAAGCCGTGTTAGACTACCTCCCTCTTTACCTAATGGTTCGGACAGCGTTACAGAGCCCATCATCAGGGCAGATGATAAATCCCTGATGATGCAAAGCTTGGCTAAAGCATAAGGTAGCGCTTCACGGCATTATACCCCGAAAACCAATAAGGATAACACCTTCGTCCGTGAGAATCTTAAATCATATATAAAGTGTCATTTGAATGAGCCAATAATAATGTTGATAGTCGAATAAATTAATTTAAAGACATTTAATAAAGTCGAAATGGACACGACAATTACACATTTCAAAAAGAATATTTTCCTATGACTAGAACGACCACCATCTTGAAACGGAAACGGAACGTAAAAACAAATTTACAGACAGAAGCAATTAAAAACTGTACGCTCATTCAACTACCTTTGTCTTAAATATCGTGAAGCATTGTAGATTCATAATTATTACGTGAAGCTATATACGGCACACTTTGATTCACAATGACGTCACTGACGACCTCTCTGTGGGACTAGTTTTGATTAAGTATTCAGGTTTGTGTGTCCGTGAGGATGAAATACTTTCGGTCGTTTCTCCATTCGAAGAAATATTTCATGGATTAATAAAAATGTAAGAGAAACATTTACAGATAAAACAAAAAGATAAAAAAGGACACTACAGTAAGCACATTTTCAAGCAAATTTCCTCTTAATAGTAAGGTTTTGATTGTTTTGCGGTCCGTTTTCTCTGCTTACCCTTTGGGGAAACGATTGGTTTGTTAGTTTAGGTTTTGAAATGTATTCGTATTTATTATATTTAAATGAAGATGTTGTAAGTTTTTCGAGGTTATTTGATTTTTTTAAAGTTTTTGGCTTATTATTGGTTTTAAAGTTTTGCCCGGATTTATTGGATGTTTTTTGACGTCACAAGAGTTTCAACTACTCTCGTCTGGAGGCAGTGAGAGAATGGCATCCTATTTGGCGTATGTTGTGCGACTGCAGGTAGTAGGGAGGGGAAGGAGAAGTGGAAGGTGGGGAAGCACGGATTTAGGCGATATTAGACGTTTTCAACGTGCAATTGCATTATTTGACTTTTTGACGTACCTATTTGGCATTATTTCACCGTTTTCTTCATTTTGTTACTTTTTAGATATTTTTGACTGTAATTTACGTATTTTTACTGTATTAGACTTTTTTTACGTTTGGTCCCGTTTAATGATTTTTTGACCTATTTTGGCGTTACTTGACCTTTACTTAAATTATTTTTTAGTTTGATTAAAGCCTCAAATAGTAAAATGTAATCATTGGAGACATTATTAACCACTCTAAAACCAAAAATTTGTAGCAGAAAAGACTACTATTCAGTATTCGGCCTATTCGGCTACTTTTTTTACTATTCGGTATTCGGCCGAATATTGCGAACCATTCGGCTGAATACCGAATACCAAATGATGGCAAAATTGCAAATAAATTTAATATTTAACATTTATTGTCCTAACTACAAATTTCATAATATTCCCAAATAGGTGATTTTTTTATTAAATGGTGCCATTTCGTAAAGCTTTTCGCGAACAAGCAGACGTGATGTAACAAGCAGTGTAACACAATTTGATGTAACAATCAAGAAATAATTCGCGTCGTGACGCTACCTACTCGCAAATGAAACAAATACATAGTTACCACACGCACTTCAATGATGCCGGTCGGAACCTGTAACCCGCGAAATGTACTGGTGTCGCCGAATATTTGGTATCCGGCCGAGAGCTTAGCCGAATATTCGGTATTCGGTATTCGGCAAAATCACTATTCGTGGCATCTCTTATTTTTAGTCCGAAAAACATCAATAAATAAATCGACACCTTATGGAAAAACTCCCCACAACAGTGAAAAGGTTCTCATACTTCACACGTCCAGGGAATGTGACGACAAAGCAACAACGCAAAAAGCGGCTTATAAGCTAACACATCACGTTCCATATAAAGTACGGGCGGAACAAAATGTACTTGGCTCACAAAAGTACATTCCGAGGTCGCCATTCTTCAAACGTAATACGTACTCGACTGAAAAATGCTCATCCCTGTCGACTTATGTACTCCTGTACGTTTGTACACCGGCTTCATGAGATTCACGCGTAAAACAAACGCGACAAAACAGCCGTAGCAAATTATTGGCAGTGGGTTCATAATCATTTTTCGATTTACAGGTATTTAGTACTGCTCCATTGTCAGTAAAGCTATTTGTTTTTGGTGTATTATGCCGTGTTGTGCTACATAAATCTTTTGCCGACATTACTGACAGTGTTTCATTATCAGGACAGATTCGTAATGTTATTTGGCGTTTGGGGCGGTAACGTTTTTTGACGATTTCGACGGTGACCGGATAGTTTAAGTTGCACGGGTATTAAACGAATTTATTTACAGTGTTGATTTTTTGTACTTATACGCTAGTGTATACAGTAATTTTATAGTCAAGTAATTTTATTCCTGATGCATTTGAATGAAAATATGTTTCAAATTTGTATTATTCGGTGGTGGGTACATCCAATCAGCACACCCCTTCAGAGTTATATTTTGGGTAAGTAGGCATACCGTATTTTTTTATTAAATCGAATCGTTTTACATCAACTCTCTTCGGAAACGAAATATCTGGACTTGTTTATTTATTTATTTACGCCCTTTTTCGGGGCTTTTACATATACAATTTAAAAATTACACTTGATTAAATAAAATATAAATACTGTATATTCCTTTTACCAATAAATATAAAAGGTATATATTTATTTTATTAAGAAATATACAGTATTTATTTTACATAACTGAACTGCCTCAGTAACAGCATTTTGTATTTGTCTAAATATAAATTGAAGATGTCCACAGACTTGGTAAAATTATTTCCCTCCATTAGTATTCTGGGCAAAGAGGAATACATATGGTAATTAGTTCCAGAATTTCTGCACTGAAATAAATCCTGACTTCTAGTATTACGTAGAGGAATCCGGAAGCTTATTAATTCAATTAATAATGGACTATCAACTAAATCATTTAGAATTTTATAAAGAAATACCAAGTCTGTGAAAATTCTTCTGTCTGATAATTTGAGCATATTCATATCATTTAAAATAGTGTTGTAGTTCAACATAATTGCTGGAATACCCATTTTAAAATTTAGAAAACGTAAGAATTTATTTTGTATTCTTTCAAAGCTTGTACATGTGTATTATAATATGGGTTCCAGACGGGAGAATTGTACTCAAGTTGACTTCTAACAAATGCAAAATATAACAGTTTAATACATTTTATATTTTTAAAATTTCTAGTTAGCCTAGTTATAAATCCCAACATTTTTAAGCCCTTATTAGAAATTTCTGCTCCATTGTCAGTAAAGCTATTTGTTTTTGGTGTATTATGCCGTGTTGTGCTACATAAATCTTTTGCCGACATTACTGACAGTGTTTCATCATCAGGACAGATTCGTAATGTTATTTGGCGTTTGGGGCGGTAACGTTTTTTGACGATTTCGACGGTGACCGGATAGTTTAAGTTGCACGGGTATTAAACGAATTTATTTACAGTGTTGATTTTTTGTGCTTATACGCTAGTGTATACAGTAATTTTATAGTCAAGTAATTTTATTCCTGATGCATTTGAATGAAAATATGTTTCAAATTTGTATTATTCGGTGGTGGGTACATCCAATCAGCACACCCCTTCAGAGTTATATTTTGGGTAAGTAGGCATACCGTATTTTTTTATTAAATGAAGACAATATTAACGAAACTCAATAGAAAATCCGGAAACAGAAAAATCCTTCTTTTTCTGTTTCCAGATTTTCTGCTGAGTTTCGCTTATATTGTTCTCATTTAATTAAATATTTAATTTAAGTTTTTACTGATAATACCTTATTTTCCCTAAACTCTCAGGGGATCAACTGATATGGAATCGTTTTACATCAACTCTCTTCGGAAACGAAATATCTGGACTTGTTTATTTATTTATTTACGCCCTTTTTCGGGGCTTTTACATATACAATTTAAAAATTACACTTGATTAAATAAAATATAAATACTGTATATTCCTTTTACCAATAAATATAAAAGGTATATATTTCTTTTATTAAGAAATATACAGTATTTATTTTACATAACTGAACTGCCTCAGTAACAGCATTTTGTATTTGTCTAAATATAAATTGAAGATGTCCACAGACTTGGTAAAATTATTTCCCTCCATTAGTATTCTGGGCAAAGAGGAATACATATGGTAATTAGTTCCAGAATTTCTGCACTGAAATAAATCCTGACTTCTAGTATTACGTAGAGGAATCCGGAAGCTTATTAATTCAATTAATAATGGACTATCAACTAAATCATTTAGAATTTTATAAAGAAATACCAAGTCTGTGAAAATTCTTCTGTCTGATAATTTGAGCATATTCATATCATTTAAAATAGTGTTGTAGTTCAACATAATTGCTGGAATACCCATTTTAAAATTTAGAAAACGTAAGAATTTATTTTGTATTCTTTCAAAGCTTGTACATGTGTATTATAATATGGGTTCCAGACGGGAGAATTGTACTCAAGTTGACTTCTAACAAATGCAAAATATAACAGTTTAATACATTTTATATTTTTAAAATTTCTAGTTAGCCTAGTTATAAATCCCAACATTTTTAAGCCCTTATTAGAAATTTCTGTTATGTGGTTAACAAATGAAAGATTTGATTGAAAAGTGATGCCTAAGTCTTTAATTTGTGTTAATGTCTCAAGAGTATTGTTATCAATGTTGTAATTAAAGATCACTGGATTTTTTATTCGAGAAAATCTAACTACTTGACATTTTGAGATATTTAAGTAGAGTCTATTTTCATTACACCAAATCAACAATTTGTTGATATTATCTTGAAGAATGTTGCAATGGTAAATATTTTTAATAATTCTAAACATTTTGAGATCATCAGCAAAAAGTAAGAAAAATACATCATGAAATACTTTTGTTAGATCATTTATAAACAAGATAAATAAGACTGGGCCAAGGTGTGAACCCTGTGGAACTCCACTTGTTGCATAAATTTTTTCGGACAAAGAGGATTTTATTCTAATAATTTGTGGTCTTTTAGTAAGATAGCTTTCAATCCAGGTTAATAAATTGCCACGTATACCAAGTTTTTCTAATTTCCAAATGAGAATTTCATGGGAAACTGAATCAAATGCTTTACTAAAATCAGTATAGACAGAGTCTACTTGTAGTTTTTCTTTAAAAGCATTAGTAATAAAATTTTCATAAATAATCAAGTTAGAAAGAGTACTTCTACCCGGCATAAATCCAAACTGGTAAGGTGATATTACAGGTTTTATTTGTGTAAAAAGTTTGTCAGGTATTAGGCTTTCAAGGAGTTTCGGTATGGTGGATTGAATGCATATTGGTCTGTAATTACAAATATCACTTTTATCGCCCTTTTTGAAAATTGGAGTCAAATAACTAATTTTCCACTTATCGGGAAAAATTCCACTAGATAAAGACAAATTAAAAAGTTTGGTTAATGGAAGAGCAATTACTTTGATACATTCTTTAATAAATATTGTAGGGATATTATCCGGTCCCGCAGATTTGTGGATATCTAAGAATTTAACTTTAGTAATAACATCAGAGAGACTTATGGTACACTGTGAAATATCAAGAATTTCATCTAGTGTTGTTGTTGGAACAGGAGCATTATTTGAGTCTGTTGAATAAACACTTTTAAAAAATTTTGCAAACAAGTTCACAATACCATCAGTATTATTGCTATGGCTGCCATTTAGGTGCATAATGCTCGGGAAATCAGAATCATCTTCTGTAAGTGATTTTGAGTATTTCCAAAAAGAACTAACATTATTTATTATAGTATTGTATTAATGACTCCCCACCATGGTATAGTTTTCTAAAAAATTTCACTTTTTTCAACTATTTTCCGGAAATTAAAAATTTCACTTTTTTTACTATTTTCAAAATTCAAAAGTAATCTGCATTCTGCACAGCATCACCGGAGAAAAAACTTCAGGGAATCGATAAGAAACCTCCTTTTACAGGTTTATAAGGTTTTTTCGTCTCATCTGTTTCGTACCAAATCACTTTTGAACTTTGAAACCGAAGCTCTTTTGTTGCCTAATTTTCCTTTACATTTTAGGACCTCAGTACAGGAATACAACGAAGAGAATATTTCATGGGGTTGTAAAAATATTTTCTGAGTTTGATGTGAGCATGATACCGGCATCTTGTATTTGTATATTAATTTTAATGAAGATGAATTCTACATTAAGGTCTCGCAGGTAGTACTGAATGAGAACAGGTACCGAAATTTTATACCAGGATTATTTAAATAACATGGAACAACCTCTCAAAACAGACTCTCAAAGTTTAATGGAAAAAATTTTGATCAAGTTGAAAGATGATAACATTATTACTTTTTTTTTTTCTGGAGTGTCATTTTCATGTACAGCAAAGTTTTAATAATCTATAAGTAAATGCATAAGTCTTCGCGGGAAATCAACATATTGTGTGAAATATGAAAGCTAAGATAGACAATGATCTTATCTTTCAATATAAATAATTATTATTATAATGTTAACAGGAATGGCCTTAACTTGGTGAAACTATTGACTGAAGTCTTATAAATTATGTGTTGATATCCGCAAAACATATTTTTTTTAAATAAGGGCTATTAAGATTTGTTAAAATATTTAAAGAAATGTGCAAAAACTATTTCGAATTTTGCTGTACAATCATTTAAGTAAGTAAATTTGATACACATTATCTACTCTTTCAAGCTTTTGAGTCCATTTTTAGATTGTTGACTATGTGTTATTACTATTACTTACTATTAGCTGCGAAAATCATCAGTATTGCATACATGTATAATGAAAATTCATATTTCATAGATGTCCAGGTTTCCATCAGGAAATATAATCATAGTTCATAAAAAACCTCTTTGTAAGCTGAAAAACTGAAACCTGCCGGAAAAAAGTACCACCCCAACATTTTAGGTGGCATTCCCGAATTTGGTCCGCCCCCGTAAGTTTTATGGAAATGTTTTTCTCTCTTTGTTCGTGTGCCTACCAATGTCAAAAGGCTTAACGTTTTACTGTTTCAATTCATGCATGTTTAAGAAGTTAGTTTTCAGAATGAAATACAAAAAAATATTTTCGTTTACGTATTTTATAAGGTGCTCTTTCTGACAAAAATAATCCTAATGACGTCTTTGTTAAGTTTTATAAATAATAAAATTCTTATAGTACAAATTTCCGCTCAAGAAAAAAAAATATTTAGGGGCCGGGTGACTCAGGTGCTTGTGCGCAAGTCTTAAGAAGCCATTCAAACAAAAAAGGTAATGTTATTATGACTATAAACTTAAAAGTGTGTTTTTTTAATGCTATTTAGAATATATAATAAACTAAGCATCCCCGAGTGGCAGTATCTCTCGGTGTCGCCCTGGCCATCATTCGAAATCTATATATAATGCATTTTATTCAAAGATGAATCTCTAAATTTGACGAAAATGAGTTACATGTCATTTCGTAGATACCAATTCAAGGCCACCGAATTTAATGTAGTTATTTTTAGCATAACGGTAAAAATTTTTAAAAAATTAAAAATAATCAACAATGAGAACTATTTCGATCATTTATATAAATATGTTTGATTCAAGAAATTTGACGGCTTAGAAATATTTTTAAATTTATACTTCTTTAAATAAATACTGCAGGTAGACAACAAATTTGCTTTCACAATAATCCAGTATTTAAGTAAAAAAAGTGTTTTTATACACCCATAAAAAAATAAGATATCATGCTTATAAAAACTATTTTATAGTCCAAAATGTCCTACTAATGAAAACCTTCTCGGTGGTGATTTTATTGTGCATGTTGCAAGTTAAGTTCTTTAGAAAATGATCGTAGAATTTTTTTAGATTTGAGTAGTTAAAATGGAGACACTCAATTAAGTAGGGAAAAAATGTCACGTATAAATTTAAGGAAGGGAGCCTTGGAAAAAATATACGTATTTGACCAGTGCCAAAAACATACAAAAAAGAGGCACTATACATATTATCTAAATATTTTTTATTGGGAATGTCATAGTACCACCGGCACCGGGCAGTTTGGTGGTCTATTGTGCGGTTGCACATACCTGCTCAACATTAATCAATTAAAAAAATTCTAGAAAGTTCAGCAACTCCTAAATAATTTACAGTCTTGGAGCAGATATTCCAATTATCATAGAACTGTTAGATTGCCAGTTTTCAGAAGACGGCAACCGGCAACATTACCAGCCCTAATAAGTAAGTGACCCATGTGGAAAATAAGCTTTCATAGTTATTCCAACCCCAGGCTAAGTACTTGAATACCCCTGCTCTGCTCAACTACCTTAGTCTTGAACCTTTCAGCTTGGAACAATTATCTATTCTCTGTTTCCATCTCGTGAAAAATGAGAGCAAGGCAGGGGTTCAAAACCCAGACTAATTTCTGAAAAAAAACACTTATCGGAAAGACATTAGTAGGGGCAAAATTAGTGGAAAGGAAAGCAAAATTAGTGGTAATAAAAATTTCACCTTGGGGAAGGTATCGAAAAATAGATTTAGGCAAAACATTCAATTTAACGATTATTTTATGATCATCTGCGCATTTCAATGTAAGTGCTAAGTACTATGAATAACTGTCGTATTATTTTTTCTCGCTTAAAAAATGTTCTGACAATATATGAATTAGCTCTATTCCCACCATATTAAGCTTAAATAGTTGCTAATGCGGTGATTCGGAGAATCTATTTCAGAGAATTGAACCAGCAATCCCTAGGTGCAAACACAACGTTTTGGACCATTGCCTACAAAGATTACGGTATTACAAATAAAGAAATATCTTCACCTGCTTGGTAAAAATTGACTTGAATTGAAGATGTAGAATACGAACGACGGCGAACTCAAAAACATTTGGCACGATCAAATGTATAAAACATTTGAGCGATCCATCTCAACCTGTAACATCTGGAATGGGATGAAATCACATAGGGTGACATTCCCGCGGGTCTTAGTCAGCCGCCTGCTTTGGTTTATTAAAGAAAACAATAAACACTAAAAATTTATTTCCTTAAATATTAATTAAAATAATATTGTAAATTTCAGGCAAGACATGAATAGACATAATATAGGCCTGATACTTTTTTTTGCCTATAAAAATTCTATAAAAAAAATTCTTGATTTCATTCCAATCTGTGTTCTACTCGCATTGGGTACCTAAGTATATCATAAAAGCATTTATAATTTTTTCAGGCGATCAATATTTTACCCAAAACACTTTATTTTGCGTTAAATACGAGAAAAACGGCGCTCTATAAATTATCCAATTATTACATCTTAAATTATATTTTAAGTGATCATTTATAAAAAAAAAACCTTGACGACCTCTGCAATGAAAGATGAGATAGCAAGGGTTGTTTATGTATTTTTTATATACAGTTGGGACAGAAAGTGTCACGTGGTGGTGACAGGTTGAATAGGGATGGTAATAAATCACAGGGGTATTCAGTACAAGGTACAGTCGTAAAAGGTCACAGGGCAAAGGTACGGGGGACGAGGCACTGGGAACTGGTAACAGGGCAGTTGTCCCACTGATAGTATGGTGCGAAGAGAACACTGTACTTTTCTGCCATGAATAATGCGCTATTATTTAACTCTTACAATTCGTTAGCCTTTTCGTGTCTATTCTCAGTTCGAATCCCAACGTGCGCAAATAACCTTAATTAATTTGTACTAGCTGGTTCCCGGCATACGTTGCAATGCCGTATTCGAAGAAATAAATTATTGTTTCTCCCTGCATGTCCTTTCCCGTGCGTCCCCGTTCTCTTCCTACATCCCTTACTCTCCCGCTTTCCCCTTCCAACTTCCCCGCCCACCCTATCCTCTCTCCTGCTCTTCCGTCGCGCAAATCCCCCTCCCCCGTTCCATATATTTAGTCCCAGTACATTCAGTTTTCAAACAGCTCGAGTGCCACCTATTACTTTTTATTAACTTTTTTATTCAAATTTTCATTTTTCGTATATTACAAATTTTTATTTTTGTACATTATAAGAACAATCAATCAAATTGGTACCTTACATAGGTACCTATTTAAAATATCTATAATTTTAAAAATCCATAGACACTTCTTTTAATACAAAAAAAAACAGCAGCCTTTTAAAATCAATTTTATTAAACGCGCGAACTGTCAAACATGCGAAGTTAAAATAGTCGATAAGTTTTCTGAAATTATTCAATTTTCTTAATTTTCCTTACAAATTAACTAAGTTTACTTAACTAACTTTCTACAAAGTATTAGAAAACTTTTTTTAAAAGGTGAATGAAATAGGTAAAGTCATTCTGAAGTTATGGCGTGACCAAGGGAAACAGGGATTAATTTATATATATATAGATTCTGTATTACGCACAGTATTCCACGCTCATTCCGAAAAACATTGGAGTTGGTTATTTATGAGAAACTTAGCAAAAACTTTAATTTTTTTTTTAAATAAATGGTAAATAATGAGTAGAATGATACATTTCTTAAGTTTATTTGTGAATTATAAATATGTGAGCCTGGAGTGTGTAAATAACCCCAAAACTTACTGGGCATAATACTCTAAAAATATTCGAATGTAGAATCTACTCGCGTACAAAATATATCAACAAAATGATAATCAGCAAATCTAGAAGTAAGTACCTACATCAAGAATCAAGAGATACTAACCTTATAGAATGTTGTCTGCTGCATAGGCGGCCCTTTAGATGTTATTTTTCACTATTTAGAAATGTTGCACAATTCGTGACAATTCAATAATATTTTATGACGGACACCAATTCGGTTAAGTTGTTCATCCGGATAGAGTAAAATCCACAATGATTCAAATTACAATGATTAGGCGGTTTGCTTTTTGTCATATTGCAATAACATTTCAACAAATAACATTCTTTGTCCAAAAGGACAAACACTTCAACAAGTAACATTATTTGTCCGGAAGGACAAACATTTCAAAAAATAATATTATTTGTCCGAAAGGACACTTCAAGGCGACATCCGTGAACTTTCGTGGTCCATACACAGGTTTAAATGGGCACAATACAACTTTATCCTTGAAAGAACACAGAGACCGCTAAAAACCAATTTGTGTTGTAAATAATTTTAATTTATAATCTAGAAAAAAAAAACTAAAATATATTATGATGTAGGCATCAAAATACATCAACAAAATGGTAATCAGCAAATCTAGAAGTAAGTACATCAAGAATCAAGAGATACTGACCTTATAGAATGTTGTCTGCTGCATAGGCAGAACGTTAGATGTTATTTTTCACTATTTAGAAATGTTGCACAATTCGTGACAATTCAATAATATTTTATAACGGACGCCAATTCGGTTAAGTTGTTCATCCGGATAGAGTAAAATCCACAATGATTCAAATTACAATGATTAGGCGGTTTGCTTTTTGTCATATTGCAATAACATTTCAACAAATAACATTCTTTGTCCAAAAGGACAAACACTTCAACAAGTAACATTATTTGTCCGGAAGGACAAACATTTCAAAAAATAATATTATTTGTCCGAAAGGACACTTCAAGGCGACATCCGTGAACTTTCGTGGTCCATACACAGGTTTAAATGGGCACAATACAACTTTATCCTTGAAATCACACAGAGACCGCTAAAAACCAATTTGTGATGTAACTAATTTTAATTTATAATCTAGAAAAAAAATAAATATATATATATATATATATTATGACGCCTAACCAGTGTAGTTTACAAAGCATTCGTATATCGCACCTATGTAAAATTAATTTCTTCCCACTCGGTCAGCTGTTCTATATTAAATTTGAAATGTGAAGATGGTTATTTTGTTATCTCAACACGTGCATTATTAGCGAAAGTAAATCAAATTCTACTACCACGCCGGACTGTTTTTATAAGGACTTTTAAAAAAAAAAAAATTTCAATTATTTCTGACTTTCACCCTTCAAGGGTGTTCTAGGCCAACATTTTAAATTACAGATAAAAGAAAGGTAAATTTATATATTAATTTTATTTAAATGAGGAAATTTCAGAATTATTTGGAAGACTGGGGAGTCGAGGTCAGACTTAGAAGAGATGAAATGTTGAATGGAGAGGAGGCAATTTTAGATAACGCTTGATAGAAGAGAGGATATTTATTTAGAGAGGGACAACCAAAAAGCTTGTGATTGCATTACTTAAAAGATTTTAAAAATTATTTTATCTGAAATAACTAACCCGTAAAGCTTCACGGTAGGAGCGTATATTTTAAATTTTAATAAACTAGAAGACCCGGCCACACATTGCTGTGACTAACGAAACACAACGCCATTACCCAACCATTATAAAATCAACACCTCCCGCTTGTCAGCTGCCCGCTCCTTGCTGCCTGAATTGAATATTAGAATTTCTCGGCTTTTCTCTACTATAATAAGCATGTATTATAAACATAAACCTTCCTCTTGAATCACTCTATATATTGATGAAAACCGCATGAAAATCCGTAGCGTCGTTTAAAGATCTAAGCGCACAAACATTTTGAGCGAATTCATTTCATACTATGTAATGATGAATATTTAAATTTCTCAGCTTTTCTCTACTATAATAATCATGTTTTATGCATATAAACCTTCCTTTTAAATTATTCTATCTATTGGTGAAAAACGCATGGAAATTCGTTGCGTAGTTAAAAAGATCCTAGCGCACACCATTTTGAGCGACTTCATGTTATACTATGTAATGGTAATAAATATTTCAAAACAAAAAACATGTATCGCCTTGATTAAAGACCACCTTTCAGAATCTAAACGTGGCATGATACGGATTTAGCCATTTGTTATAATATTTGAATAGTCAGTTACTTCACCAGCTTTACCTTTCCTAACTCATCCTCACCTAATCCCTTACTAATAACTTACGCTTACACTGGCTCAGGACTGTTACTTAAGTATTTTTCTCGATTAAAACAAAAACATTACGTGATTTTTTTGTATTTATTTGATAAGATAATTTAATTGAGATGAAATTACGATAAAAGATATTCCACTTATCGAAATGTTCCGATTAGACCAATCACTAATAGAATGTGTACCGAATTCTCTAGGCAATTCCCTAATAATTCTTAAAGTTCCATCAAATCAGCGCGTGCAAAAATAAAAAATTGGCACGAGAATTAAATCAATTGGAAGAATCGTAAGGATCTCGAAGGTGCTTTTAAAGCAAAATTTGGAATCTGTGCAGAAAATATCTCAGGAGAAAGAAATAAAATTTAATTGGCCCATTATTCGAAATGTCAAAGATAAGAATCTCGAACATTTCAAATACCTGGTATTCTGAAATATTCCTGTACACTGTACCTATATCTTACATTTTACGTTGATTCATTATAATGGTGTTTTAAATTCTCTCCGTAAATTGTTTTCTCAAATTAAATTGGAATTCTCATTATGTTAACTACAAATATCTTCTTAACTATAAAGCAGAATGTATGTCTATTGAAATAGCAAGATTGTTGTGAACTGCCTTTTTTTAAATGATTAATTATATTTCAAAGCTTCAAGATGTAAATTATCCAGCAGTATTCAAACATTTTCTTTGATCTGTACAAAGACGCACAAGCAGTTTTTTTTTTTTTGGCTCCATCGAAGCCAGAGTAAAGTTAGCATCCCAAAAACTGGGCGTACTGTACAGGGCCCGCAGATACTTTAATAGTACACAACTGCTAACCCTGTACAAATCGCAAGTGCGCCCCACTGTTGAATTTGGCAGCATTCTCTGGTCTAGAGCTCCAAAATATCAGAAAAATACCCTCGACTCTGTGCATAAACGGGCGGTCCGTTGAATAGATTCTCACATTTAACAGACGGATTGCAATCTTTAGAGCACAGGCATCTGGTGGGAATGCTATCCTTGTTCTACAGATATTACAATGGAAGATGCTCCGAGAAACCCTCGTCATTGTTCCTTACGGCACCGGTGCATAGTCGAGAAACACGCCAAACGCGTGCCCAACATATGTACATGGTTGACATTTGTCACATGAGAACGGGTCGCTTCTTCGACTCGTTTTTGTGTTCAACAGCTCGGCTGTGGAACGATTTGCCAGCATCTGTATTTCCTCCTTTCTAAAACATGGGTCTCTTCAAGACCAATGTTAATTCCTTCCTCTCCTCAAAAAGACCCTCCACATAACAGCTCAGGTTGTGTGGAGTTATTAAGGTAAAAAAAAAAAATTATGTCGCCGGAGCTCACTGTTCAAGAGTTTTGAAAGATAAAAAATTTCTGCTTTGGTTAAAGTATGTGAAAATCATGCTGCAATTACAAAAGTATACAAGTGCTGATCATTTATAAATCTTAACTCTAACTTTGAATTTGAAACCCACCTTAGGGGTACAGGCCAATCACCTCAGGGGTGGGTTTCAAATTCACTAACAAAAACACTATGTGCATTCCAATTCACTATGTGCAGAGACCGTGCCCTCTGTGAAGGTCCATTCGATAGATTCCCCAGATGGAATGCAATCTTTAGAGCACAGAAGTCAGATGGGAATTTTGTCTTTGTTCTATCGGTGTATAATTGGAAGACGTTCCGATGAACCAGCGTCATTGACGCCTTCGGCACCGGTACATAGTCAGTAAACATTTCCATCATTTGTAATCAGTTGACATTTTTTCAGCGTCCAATATCACAAATATTCGGAACCTTCCTCTTTCCAATTACATTCATTAACGTGGTTGAGGGGTAAGGCTCTTGACTTGCTATCCGAAGATCGCGTTATTGGATCCCGACTTAGGCAAAACAAAATTATTTGACTCATATTATATTTCACAACGAATTCATTTTAAAATGATAAATACTAATATTTGCGGTAGGTTCCAGAGTCAAAGATACTCTCTGTATCACCCTGGTGTAAGAACACCATTCAGAATTGAAACGTTACTTGAAATGGCTTTAGCCGTGTTTGGTGACCAGATCCAAATAACCAAGCACTCCCCCACCTTCCACCTCCCCATCTCATTCTCCTGCTCACTACCTTCAGCCTCACAACATAATCCAATTGGGGATGCCACAGTCTCACTGGCTCCAGACGGGAGCAGCTGGGACCCCTGTGAGGTATTCATATAAATATATATATATACAGGGTGTCCGGGGGTAAAGTGTATTAACTTCAGGAGGTGATTATACGTGATGGTAGGAGTAAAAAATATTAACAACTTTTTCCGAAATTCCAACATTTTTTTCCCATACTAAAAGACGTACCTACTAAAAATCCTTTGAGTAAGGTACGATCTTACTTGCCGAGAGCCCGACGGGCATGATTGTGGCAAAGTTTGCATGGTTGTGATTGGCCTGTATCGTAACAGCGGAAAAAAATAAAGCTGGCGGTACACGCCGGTCTAATTTTATCTTTTTACCACAAAACTACTCCTAAAAGTTGAAATTTCGAAAAAAGTCATTTATCTTTTTTTACTTATAATGTCATGTAGAATCACCTCCAGAAGTTAATACACATTACCCCCGGACACCCTGTATATATATAGAGCGCCGTTTTGTGACAAAATCACCTAAATGGCGCTAAAAATATATATTTTTATTCGTAGCTCAATTTATTGAAAGTCCATGTTAAATTTGACGCTTTAAACAAAAACATCTAAATCAAAAATACGTAATCTGTTCTTCATCATAGAATTTTATTTTCTGATATACCATACAACATTGGGAATATTACTACAGCAGACCTCTCAACTGAAGTCCCGACTCTAGCAACCCTCTTTCAGGTGTTTTCCGGTCAATTCCGAATGGGGTGACCGTTTCACACAAATACAGATGTTACTGAATGACTCTTTCAGGAAATGCGCAGTATTCTGAAAGTGCCGGTCCGAACGCTCATTCTATCGATCTTATACATTTTTTAACTTCCGCTAAACGAAAATTCTGACCTTATTCGACTATTGTCAATGAAAACTGTTCGAATTCTACATTAACCGCTACTACATAGCGTATTTTTTAAAGTTACTCGTACAGTTATAATTCTTGTTTGATTTATTTATTTCACCCGTTAAAGAATATTTTTAACACACTTTATAATTTATAATATCAAATGATTATCGTATCATTGAAGAAGATAAATCGATAGAAAACGAAACATGAAACAAAACAAGACGTAGAAAAAAAAAAAGGTGTAGGTCGCTACTGCGAATCGAATCCAGGCAACTCAGCCATTGGTCCGGAATGTTTGTCGATGTCATATTTCAAAGTCAAATTTAACAATTTCGGCTACTATCATTTTAAATAATAACAAAGTTCTAACGGTTTTTTGTATTTTTTCGCATTATTTACCTATGTAACAATTTCTATACCTACATTTTGTTTTGAAGAGTTTTACTTTCTAGCAGATAAATTAAAATTATCGTAACAAATGTCGATGTAAAGTAAAAATCTTTATTGTAGAAAGCAATCAATTTGTGGTTTGACATATTTAATAAAATAAAATACTGTTTTGTTTAAAACCACGAGTTTTATTAATTTTTTGAACCGACCGGTTTCGCTTTACTCAAGCATCATCAGGGTACAAATTAATACTTTATTATATACAGTATTAATTTGTACCCTGATGATGCTTGAGTAAAGCGAAACCGGTCGGTTCAAAAAATTAATAAAACTCGTGGTTTTAAACAAAACAGTATTTTATTTTATTAAAAATCTTTAAAACAGAAAAGTTCTTAGGAATTTATTTTTAATCAAGATAGTCTCGGAAAAACGTATCCACCTTATGACATATTGACTATTTGTCCAATTATGTATTACATTGCCATCACCTTAAAAAAATATTTTTTTAAATTTATTCAAATAAAATTGAATTTTTATTTCGACTTTTAGAAAAAGTCAACACATAAATAAAAATTGGATATATCTCTCTAAGATACTATCTACGCCTCAATTAATATCTTAAGCCCCCACTTCCCGAATTTATACAGATTTCTTACATATCTCTCTTAAACATTTGAAGTTTTTAATCTCTTGAAAAACAGTATGTTATTTTTCAAGATAATATCTAGACGTGTTCCACGCCAAAACGCAAATTATATGAAATCCCCTCGATAGAAAAAAATCTCAAAGTATGCTCAGAAAATTATTATAAACACGTTCATTTCACTTATTTTAGAAGTTAAATGTATGAAAAAAACCACAGTGTTTCTTTAAATGCTCTTTTAGATGTTCCCCACGAGATCTTTAAATATTATACTGAACAGTTAATGAGAAATCATGATTTATCGTCTCAAGTTGGAACTCTTGTGCAGGACTTACATTAAAAAATATATTACCCTTATTTTTTTTGTGTATTCACATAGTAAATGCTCTAAATAGTATAAAAACAGTAAGCGAGCATTTTCAAACCTTTGCGCTCCAATTAATAGTGTTTAATCCGTCTTTTGTGATAAAATATTTATGGCACAGTGGTTTAGAAAACCACCGAATGCAGTTACGTAAATGCATATGGTAAGACCTTAAACCGCCTTTAAAGACGCTTTATGGTAATCTTATGCAACGCTACCACAAGAGTTCCACATCGCCAGGGGGGGGCGATAGACCAAGATCGTGGCGAATGCATTTCAATTGTGTAGCATCCGGAGATAGCCCCCCAAAACTTATGTACCCCGGGGAATCGAGATGAATCTAAATTGGATCATTATTGGAAAAGCCGTATTGTATGTACGATGATTGTTGGGTTTGGTTTCTCCGAGGAACCGTATTGTAATTTTATCGAAGGCGTTATCAGTTTGTATTCACACGCTGAAATAATGGATAAGTTTTCATAGTTCATAATAGAAAATTCACTAGATGAACTTGTCGGTACATTGGTAAGCTTTCGAGTTTTGTGATCAGAATGTAGTTTGATCTATTCCACAATTCAGAAATACTCTCATATGTGTTTTATACTCTCAATTTTTTTTTATTATTTTTAAATGCGATTCCCTTATGCATAAAGAAACTGTATGAAAGACAATCCAAGAATCGCTTGCGCCAGTATCAATCTGGTACCTACTTTCTATTTGATTATTGTAGCTACTCTGAATGATTGCAAATGAATTTTCTATATCATTTGCGCTTCACTTTTAGCAGCTGTTAATAGCGGAAATAACGATATTTAATATTTTTTATTATATTATGTAGTTCATTATTTCTTTGAAAACTCATTTGAATTATATTTTCATGTTGGGTATGTATTCAGGTTTGTGTAGAAATAATAAAATCAGTTTACAATATATTTTTGAAAATTGTTTAAAATGGGAGTTTTTTTTGCTTTGTTAGCTATTCTGGAAAAACTTCTTACGATATTAGCATGTAATATACGGGTATGCATAATAAAATATATTATCTGGTAAACGGAAAACAATTGCTTTGTTTTTATATCGGTATTTGAACAGAACCCATCAAGGCGATTCTCGCACGGTTTTCGAAATGTCGTCCCACGTTTAACAGGAAGCATCGCGTATAAATTACGTTATTCATCGTCTGAAGGAGAAGCGCAACACATATTCCCAAAAAAATAATCACGATAATAACGGCCCTAAAAATTTCAAATCATATCTGTATAATGGTACTCGTTGTGTTTAGTGAATAGATCTGAATAAACAGGTACAGCCTACACTTACTCCTTCCCGTCTTCCTCCACTACCCACTTCCTAGATTCTCCGATTTAGGGAATTTTATATCCTTATGCAATAGTCTCACTGGCTCCCGGCAGTTGGGACTCTTATGCATTAATCGCAATAAATAAGAAGAACTAGGGCCTTACTTATTTTTATATTAGTTCCAAACAGGAGACCCTGAGTGTGCAATTTACACGCGGTAGAAGCGAAACTTTACCAAAACAATCTCAATCAATAGGAGCCTTGAAAAGTGACATCATAATCAAAGCGGCCAATGGGCACAGTTTGGCGCTTCATGGGTACTGCAATGCGTCATTTCAGTTTCATCCGAATTTAAAATCACAACGGTGCTAAAGAAGTTTCACTTCAAAAATTCTTCAGGGCCTATGTCATCTTTGGAGATGTTGTGTGGAGGATCTTTTTAAGGAAGAAGAGGAAGTTCTGGGAAATAAAAAATGTGAGGGGTGGGTACGAATCTGGGGGTCAATGTGTTGGAGTGATGAATTTTCATGCTTTCATGAACAATACCAAAAAAATTTAATGAATTTATTAACATTAACTTATTGAAGCTGACAAGCATAAATCTAACTTTTAATCGTCGAAGAAGATACTACCAACAACTCTTAATAAAAGTTTGAAGGAGATAAAAACATAGATAATTTAAAAGGTAACGGTCGCAACCTGAACTCAAACCCCAGTCCCGGTAATCCCCCGGGATCTGGGTTCGATTTCCAGTTGTGACCGTTACTTTATTTATTTTCTGTGTCTTTATCCATTTCAAATTTTCACTGAGAGTTGTTGATAAAATTATCTTCGATTATTTAAAAAAAATGTCATTTGAGCATCAATGAGGGAGGAATGAATCCATACGCCAGTCACTCCATCACTCCTGGACACATCGACCCCCAGATTCATACCCACCCTTCATACCTTTTCCTCCCCAGAACCTTCTCTCCTTCCTTTCCCTAAAAAGACCCTCCAAACAGCATCCCCAAAGATTACATTTCCCCAGGGAACTTGTTTTCTATTGCTATTGCTATTTAAAAAAAAATCATTATTATTATGCTCCCACTTTAAACATTAAAAAGTACAGTTTTTAACGGAAAAAAACCTCATCATGAGAATTGAGTCGCGAAGACGAATAAAGTGTTTTTGCTAGTGGGTAATTAATATTTACCACGATATTGATCATTCTAACTGTTGGCAATTCGTTTTCTTTTTGAGCACCACAAACAAAAATATTTACATTGCGATAATCAAGATTTGTTGTGGGGCATTATTGAACAAAAATGAAAAATGCCTCAAGAAAACACCCGCTCTAAATCAAAAAAACGCCTTAACATCACATAGTCCCAAGTCAGTCGACAATAATCAGATCATTTTTAACTATATTGATAATAAATTTTCTGATTTAAAAAAAGAAATGTTTAAAAAAATTGAATTAGAGACAGCTGAAACAAAAAAAGCAACCGACTTCATTTCCGAAAAATACGATGAAATATTAACTAAGTTAAACGAATTAGCGGGAATTAAAATAGAAGTTGAAAAAATCAAAAAAGACCTGTCTAGATTGAATGATATTGATATTCGGCTTGCCGAACTGGAACAAAATAGCTTATCAAACCAAGTTAAAATCTCTGGAGTGTGTGAAAATATAAATGAAAACCCGATAGAAACTGCAAAAGATATTGCTAATAAGCTTGGCACTCAAATCCTGGATGAAGACTTTTTAGAAATCTATCGTGTTCCTGACCGTCGTCAAGGTTTTCCAAGAAAAATTATCATCAAATTCCAAAATTCTAGCGTTACTGCTCGACACAACCTTCTTGCAGCAAAAAACCTAACCAAGAAAATAAGTCCATCCTTGTACATCGGCGAAGTGTTGTCTTCATATAATAAGGACTTTTTATGGAAAACTAAGAAGCGAGCACAGGAACTAAACCACCAATACACGTGGTTTAAAAATGGTAAAGTTTTCACGCGGAAATCAACGGAATCTAAAATTATAAATATAAAACATGAAAGAGATCTTCTAACACTGTAAAATTTAATTTTATCGTTAACAAAATTAATTAAAATACATAAAATGGCTACTAATCTGGAAGAACTCACATGCCACGTATTTGAAAATGAAACTGTTACTACCAACACAGAAAACATAAAACTATGTCTAAAAAATAATTTGAAAATAATACACCAAAATATAAGAAGCATCAATAAAAACTTCGAAGAATTCCTCATAAACCTAAAACTAATAAACATTGAATTTGATATTATGATCTTAACAGAATGTTGGATTAAAAGTTCTTATACACTAAAAAATATTGAAGGCTACTATTGCATCAACACTTCATATAATACTAAAAAAAATGACGGAATTGTAGTTTACATTTAAAAAAATCTGAAAACTACTACCAAAGAAATCAAAATCAATGACTCCAATTGTCTACACATACAAGTTAAGTCAGTGATTGATATACTGGCTATTTATAGATCCCCATCCGCAAACAATATTACAAACTTCCTTACTTCACTTGAAACTGTGTTACATAAACTAAAACACTGTAGAAATCTGTTTTTAATTGGAGATACAAATATTAATATTTTAGAAAATGGACATCCTCAAAAAGACGATTACCTCAACGCCATAAGCTACTAAGGTCTTGTTAGCTACATCAACAAACCTACTAGAGTCACTGAAGAAACTCTTTCTTGTATTGACCATATAATAGGCAAAACGAAAAAACCTATCAACACAATAATATATGAATCCACAGTAACAGACCACTACTCTACAATATTGGAAGTTGGAAATGAAAATAAAAGTAAAGATGATTCCGTAAATAAATCTATTGTGAAAAATAAAATCGACTGGGATACAATTATTTTCAACATAAAAAACGAAAAATGGGAAAATTTGTACTCAATTACTGATAATGATGTGCCATGGAATTATTTTACCAATTTTATTCAAACACAAATAAAACTTCACAGCAAACAGAAAGAGGTACCAAGTAAAAAAATTCAATCACTTAACCTTGGATTACACCTAAATTTTTAAAATGCATCAGGAAAAGAGATAATATTCACAAACAAATAAGGAAAGATCCAAATAATTACTTACTTACTACATTTTACAAAAAATACAGAAATATGTGTATAAAACTAATTAAATACGCAAAGAATAAATACTATTCAAGAAAAATTATTGAATGTAATAATGACTCCAGAAAGATTTGGCAAATTCTTAAAGAGATAACACATGCAAGGCAGTTCAGAGATCAAATTGAGTAACTTACAATTGATGGTCAGAATGTGAATTTTAACTTGGACCCGAAGACTATTGCCGATCATGCAAATACTTTTTTTACTAACGTTGGATCAAATTTAGCCAGTAAAATAAAAGAAAACATCAACTGCAATACTAAAACTCCACCACCAGATGATAATCTCCGAGAAGAAACTTACGCAAAATTTACTCTAAAAGATGTATCGATGGAGGATATCATCAAAGAAATCGACTCACTGAAAGAGAGGACTTCACCTGGACATGACAAAATACCAAGTAAACTACTAAAATCGCTGAAATCTCATATAGCCGTTCCCCTCAAATTCCTAATTAATAAGAGCTTCACTCTAGGTTGCTTCCCAAATGTATTAAAACAAGGTATTATCTCTCCAATTTTTAAAGGTGGGAACAAATCTGAAATTACCAATTACAGACCAATTTGTGTTCTAAGTGCACTCTCCAAAATTGTTGAAGGAATACTGAGAAATCAATTAACTACTTTCCTTGACTCTAGTAAAATATTATCAGCAAATCAGTTTGGTTTTCGCCAAAACTTATCAACCTCAGACGCCATCGCTAACGTTACAAACTTCATAACAAGTAATGTTGACAAAGGAAATAAATGTATAGCAATTTCCCTTGATCTTGCAAAGGCGTTTGATACTGTGAACCACAAAATACTTTTAGATAAACTTAAGAGGGTAGGAATATCAGATACAGTTCTTCAATTACTTTATAGTTATCTAACTGATCGAACGCAATGTGTTAAAATAAGCAGTACCTGTAGTAGTTCTCAAAAAACAGTTTGTGGAGTTCCACAAGGTAGCATCCTAGGACCCTTATTATTCTTAGTATATATTAATGATCTATGTAACTTACAAATTTGTGGAAAAATCACAACTTTTGCCTATGATACGGTTTTGCAATTTTCGCCAAATCTTGGGATGAAGTCTTTAAAATGGCAGAAAATGGCTTTCGTACTGTTAAAAACTGGCTTAATGCTCACATATTAACCCTGAATACAGACAAAACAAAATTTCTAACATTTCGAATATCAAATAAGCTCTTGCCTTCACAAAAAAGCCTTAAACTTCACAGCTGTAACCCCTCATTAACTCCATGTACCTGCCCTTCTATAAGTAGAGTTGACAGTATTAAATATCTTGGTATTCAAATAGACGATCTTCTTAAATGGAACGCACATGTTACAAACTTAACGACAAAACTGAGGAAATTCGTCTATTTCTTTAAAAATGTTAGAGATATATTAAATATAAAACAACTGAAACAAGGTTACTGTGCTCTCATACAATCATCACTTGAATATGGTATTATTAGCTGGGGAAGTGCCACAAATACTTGCCTGGAGTCTTTAGTAAAGATTCAAAAACTAATTTTGAAGGTTATTCTTAAAGTCCCGTTGAGAACGAGACTTTATTTTTAAGACACTAAATGTTCCTAACCTGCAAAAACTGTATTCAAAAAATATTCTGCTTCACCAATTTAAAAATACACACATGTTTGAGGAACGAATAAACACTAGAGCCCTAAGAGAGTCAAATGTAAAATCTTTTAACATCCCAGTTTGTCAAACCTCTTATGGACAAAGAACTTTTAAATATAATGCAACAAAGCTATTCAATTCTCTACCTACTGAAATAAGAAACACTCAAACCAAAAGTGCATTTAAAAGTAGAATCATTGATCACCTCAAATAAACATATCTATCAGGAGTATTTAATAACATTCTTACCTTTATGCCTACTGTGTGTAAATATGTAACCATGTACCTACTGCAATGTTCATATAACATACTTGAATTCTATATTACTTGGAAAAAAAGATTTTATATCAAGCTGTCATATTCATAATATTAATAAAACAAAATCATAGATTATAACCACTCTGTAAATTGCCATCTCAACACAGGTGTTTCACACCTAGTGAGATGGGCAATACGTCATTATTATAACCTAATGTAATATGAAAATAATTAAATAAATAAAAATAAATAAATTATTGAAAACATTTCAATTTTCTATTTCTTTTCAAGATAACATTTTGAACAGCCTTGCAGCATCTATCATTGCATCAGATATTATGCAAAATGATAGTTAATTTGGGTACCAGTAGTTATTCCTCTTAAACGTTGGCTACATCGGTCATTTCATGGAATTCCCTCTAAATCCAGATATCAAGAAGTGTTAGCGGACCTCGTGGTCCCCATTGCAATTGATTGGGTGCTTGCAAATTTCCATCGCCTCTGTAATTAGGCGAGTTCGATAAGCTTAGGACCTTTCAAGTGCTGCCTCAACTAAACGGCCAATACCGCAAAAGCTAATATTGAATGTGAGACTCTTCAATAAGAACCGATAAACATTGTTTTAGATTACTCTTATAATAAAGATATTGTTCTTAAATACAAACAACCTTTAGAGCCCTTGCGTCAGTAGGGAATGCTGTTGTTCTACCGATATTTCAATGGAAGATGCACCAAGGAACTAGCGTCTTCGATCCCATCGGCACCGGTGCATTGCCGGAAAACACGTCAAACGCACGCTCAACACGGTTGATATTTGTCACATGAGAACTCGGCTATAGAATGATTTCCCGGCCTCTGTTTTTCCTCTTTTCTACAACATGGGTCTCTTCAAGATCCATATTCACTCCTTCCTCTCCTCAAAAAGACCCTCCACACAGCGTTTTCAAAGATGACATAGGCCGCGAGGGAAATTATTTTCCTCAGGGCCTCCTGAGTAAGGCCATACGCTCATGGAAAAACTGAAAAAAAACAGTTGGTGACGCAATCGCTATTCACAGGAAAGGAACTTGTTAAAGACCGGTTGTCAATGATGAAGCGGTGACTATCACTGCCGCTACCACGGCAACCTGCCAACAAGGCAACTGAAACGCGACGGCCACGGTGACTAGCAGCGCTGGTCGCCACAGCCGACAGGTTTTAGTTGACTTGTTGATAGGTTACCGTGGTAGCGGCTCACGACCTGTCAATTTTTCGAGTAATTTGCCATATGTCAGATCAGAAAAAACATCGATTTTATTCAGGAGGTTGATAAATTGAACTGTGCCGTGAATTTAGTTGCCAACCATTTTGTCACGAGTATTTTCCATGAGCTCTCTCTCTTCAGGGTCCTGTGTGGGATAAATAGAAGACTCCCATCTGGATGTATGGCCTCTCCGTCTTGTGTAGAAAATGGTGTAATCAGGATTGCTAGTTTAGACAGGTTGACTGCCGCACCAAGCGTCAGTCAATGATTCTTCAGGGAACGATTGCAGACACATTTACTTGGCTTCTCCGTCTTGGGAACCAAGCACTCGGTTTATATAAATCAATTATCCTGTTACGAGGAAGAACAACTGCCACGACTGACGGAGAAAACCTTCCTCCATCTTTGAGCAAACCATTCACAAGTTAAACTCCCGAAATTGATTCACATGCCTTTTATTGCAATAATAAGACAATCATTTTGTAATGTTATTTGGCTTTTACTCTTAGTTTTTACCACACACAAACATATTTTAACAATACACAGAGCTGGTAGGCTGTACAGGTGCAATTGGAGCATTGAGCACCGGACTCTAATAATACTTAATCCGCACCCTTGAGGTTTTAACTAGCGCCTCATTTATAATGACCCAAACACAGATCTTTTTTTCAAAACTCTCTGGAGAAGCGTAAAGGCAACTTGAATTTATCAAATACGTTTTAGTAAATAATCTCCACGCGTCACCTCTCCATTGTCCGTCCTGATCCCAGCCCAAAAATACGTCCGCCGCCATCTTGCTTTCTTCTCCTTCCTCCTCGCCCGCGTTGCCAACCTCCCGACACTCAAGTGTCAAACTTAACGGATATTAAAAGAAAAAAAAAACAGTACCTACTCGCCTTGTTAAATTAATACGTTACAATTTTTCGGTTTCTCCATAAGCGAAGGCCCTAAATGTAAAAAAAAAAAATTATAAAAAATATGCTTAGTATTTTTGAAACAAAACTTTACAGGTTGAATAAACGTTTTGGATTTTTAAAACGCTCACAAAAGAATCGGGAAAAAAGTCTCGACACGCTCTTTGTAACTTCATGAAACGATTATAACAATGTCTACATAACTATGCGATTATGTAACACAAAATTTTTGGTGACGTGATCAACTCTTTTGTGGAGTAGCAATTTGCAAAGTGAAACAATATAATATAGTCGATTCAAAGCTATAAACCTCACGGTTAAATTGACTAAAGAAGCTAAAAATAGTTACATTGACCTTTAAATTTCAAACAGAAAAGCTCACCGTTTGAGATATTTTTTTAGTCTTACAAAAACAGATCTATTGCCATATATATGTGGATATTGTTTTGTATTTCAAATACATATCAAGTTATCGCATAGAAAAGATGCCTGTGTGGAAAACGATACGTCATTTTCATAAGCTTGATAATATAGGATTATAGAATTATAGAATACTTAATAAATGGCCACCTTGTAATAAACCCATCTGTTTACATCAATGTCATGTAACATGTAACCTGTTACAGCTGGTGGTTTCTACATACACGGCAAAATGATTTCTGCGATCTTACAATGACAATATACAGTATTTGTAAGGAAGGTGCTCACTGCAAGTAAGGTTGGGATGAATTCTCTGCTATTTGGTTCACTGAAAAGTGATACAACTTCTCTGCGTATGGTTCACTATGTTTTTGAATGATTTCACTACGAATATAAATAATTTCCAAAGGAATCTTGCGATGCGTTTTTATATGCAATTTATAAATTCACGGTGATAGAACAAGAGCCCATGACGATCAGAACTTCGTGATACAGGTAAAGACGATCCCAGACTATGAAGATTGGATCACGGTGGCCTTGAAAGATAGCAGGTAGCAAATGTGTCTAAAATTGCACCTCAATTTCAAGAGCATTTTTCTCGCGCTTTTAAAAGGTAGTAAAAGCGCGAGCAAATTTTGCCTGCCAAAGTCGAAATTTCTCACTATTTCACTCCCACCCGCTTGCATGTATATATCGCGCTCGCACCTACGGTAGACTTTTAATATGTCTGACAAGGTGAAGGAACCATCGACACTGACTGATAACTGAGAAAACATATGTTGATTGTTCTTAAAGTAACATATATAAAATTCAGCTTTTATACTTTAACGTAAGTACAATTATAATCAATTAATATAATATCTCTCAAAGCCACCGTGATCCAAACTTCATAGTCGTTGATCGTCTTTAACTGTATTAGAAACATACACAGAGAAACTTTCAGGTTTTATAAAATGACGACGGTCTGATAGTCACGGGCTCTTGGACTATGAAGGGAACAATTCACTGTCATTAAATAAATCTTTATTCTCAAACAAAACACAAAAATAATTTGCCATAATCGACGCGAATTACAATTACAAATGAATTATAAATTTATCATTTGTAATAAATTAATACAACAACTACTGTAATACCGTGGTAATTCGTAATGTGGAAACTTACACAAATATAGAATACGAGAATTATTGTTTACTTGATAGTTGATATTATCCTGTTTGGCAAAGATTGGAGATAGCGGAGAAGCAATTATTTATGTTCCCGGTTGTTTCATATTAAACCAAACAAGTAACTCCAACCCGGCTAGGAGTTCCTGGGACCCGTCAATAATAACAATACATTGGGTCCTAATTTCCACGGATCTTGTAGCTTGGAGGTGCAAATAGTGGTGGGTTGTTAATGTACAGATATTTCTAAAGTGAAACCTTCAGAAAAATAAAAAAAGCAAGAGTGGGGAGACTACGAAGCGCTTTTTTTTCAATGTTCATTATTTGTTTTTGGGGTGTTATGCCAGTGGCGTAGCGTGGGTGTCGGCTGGAAGGAGGCGGGGGGATGCATGTGGAAATCAGATTTTTTTATTATGACCTAGGTATTTATATGAGCCGATTTTCTACTACAAACTTTATAACTGCTGTCTGAAATCGAGAATGGTATCCATGTAAAAGGATTTCGCATCTCGAACTCTTAAGTTAGGTTTTAACCAATGATTGATTCTGCGTTAGAGTCCTCAAATAATAGTTACACACGGAACAATTCTCAGAATTTTGCAGCATTTGGTATACAACTAAAATGTAAAGCTTCACTCGGTATATTTAAGTTATCGTTGTATTCTGAACATAAAACCAGTTTATATGCGGTGAATTTAAACTACACTCAGAACATAAAAATTGTTTCTGGCATCAAATAAATAGTCTGCAACTAGAATTTTACAACTGCACATCGAATAAGAGAATTTTTTCTTTCGAAATGTGTCAGCAGATGAATCCGACTGGAATTTTGCATTCTTAACACCAAACTGGTTCAAATTAAATCTGTACCTGGCGAATTAAAACTTCACTCAGAACATGAAAATGGTTTTTCTTTGATTCTGGCAGCGTATACAGAGTCTGCAACTAGAATTTTATTAACTGCACTTCGAATAAGATAATGTTTTCCTGTGTTAGCAGATGAATCCATAATTGGAATTTTACATTCTTAAAACTGGTTTAACCCTTCAAATAACTATAAACTTTTGCCTGTCAAGGTTTGCGCACAAAATTCACGGTTCTTCCCATGCATTTTAAATGTTCCTTTTTATTGGCTATTTTATTTCCCCTTTTACAAAAAAAATTGTTCTAAAATATAGATAAAATAATTTTTCCGATGTGGTCATTAGAACCTTTTTTTTCTAAATATTACAATTTTGATATTGGAATTGTAAATTGGCCCAAAAGAACAGAATTAAAGTACTTAAAATGGAATAAACTTAAAATTTTAAATACAGACAAATTTTCATTTAAAAAAAAGTAATAAAACTGTCTCTTATGCCTGTGTTGCGCTACCACCTTCTTAAGCCACTGAACCGGCAGATGATCTGCCGGATCTGCCCTGATAATGGACACTGCAAGGCTGTCGGAAACGTTGGCTAAAGACGATGGTAGCGCAACACGGTATAACACCCCAAAAACAAATTTTTAATTGAAAGTCTAAAAACGTATCTAATGTGAACGATGATTTATTCCATATTTTTGTCGTCAAATTCCAGTGCATCTTTTCCTATACGTTTATTATTAGTACTTGTGTTTTCTTCTTCGAAGTCGCTCGATGTTGCATTCTTTTACCTGTCTACTGTAAAGTGGTTTGAAGATTGGATAATGATTTTTTTTTTTTGGATTTCATAGGATTTGATCCTCAGTCCCCTGAATGTCTGGCCGCTGAGGTCAGTCAAGCACTTTATACCACTAGACCAAAGGAGACTTTTTTACATGGGTTTTTTAGTGCTCTAACTATAAAGAACTAATTTTTTTAGAAATCTAGTTGTGAAGTCCGTAAATAAATATTGTTTGGACTTGGGGCAACCATAAAAAAAACTTTAGCATCTACTTACTAAAAGAATCAAAAAAAATAATTTTTTTTCTGTATTATTTGGAATGTACTTTTTTATGACCCCTGACATAGTAAACGATTCGAAGATCCACCCTAAAGTAACGAAGTCGGTACCTCGTGTCTAGGAGCAAATGTGTGATCACCAGGAAATGCCTGATTTACACATATTCTGTTTATTATATGTTATATTGTATAAAGTGCTATGTCATTTTCAGCAGTAATAATATTCCCTACCCCTATGAACTTTAAAGCTTGATAAATTCATCGACCACATGGCAGAAAGCCTACAATATCATACCATTTGGTGGTTTAAATTATTCAACATTAGAAAATAAATTTTAAGTAATTTGGATCAAATTCAAAATAAACAGGGGTAGTTTTCAACGAAATTTCAACTTTTAAAGCAGCGTAATTTACCAATAATTGTAAACTCTATTATTCGTATTATTAATTTCGAACAATTTTCGTTTGTTTTTTTTTTAAAGCAACTATTTGCCATAGCGACGTCATTTCCAATATTATCTAAGAAGTTTTTAAAAAACTCAATAAGAAAAACGTTGGGACCTCAATTTGGGAGGCGGGTATCGGGTATGTGTACCGCCGCCCCGGGAATCATTTATTGGACAACCAACATCTCTGCCATAATTCGCCCTAAATGGTTTGCTTCATTTGGTGACTTAGTGAGGTTTGTCCGGATCTTGGTAGCAGATGAATCTGCCCACCAACTGCGTGGCAGGCAGATCGGAAGAGACTAATTGAAGAAAACTTTTGATCTCTCCAACAGGACTCTCTAGGAACATTGGCTTACACCGCAGTAGGAGGGATAAATTCATATATCCGTCACTTCTGGACACACTGACTCCCAGATTCCTACCCATCCTATCCCTCATATCGTTTTCTTTTCCAGTACTTCCTTTCCTTCCTTTCCTTAAAAAGACCCTCCATACAGCTGACATAGGCCCTGATGGGAATTATTTTCTTCAGGGCATCCTGTGTGGAGCTAATGTAAAAAAAGATGCCTCCAATACGACAGCGTTAGGACAAGAAAATATGTTAATAATAGTTCTTATAGTGTCCTCTATTATTTATTTGATTTATGGAATTTTATTATGGAAATATCTTGTTTTATTAGAAATAAACTTTTAATAGAAAGCATAATGTTGAATAATAAAAAACGTATAATAATTAGATATTTATTATTGAAACGTTTCCAGACATTCATTACCATGAAATATTCTGTGTAGTCTTTTCAATTTTCCCCTCCATTGCTCTTCAGAATGTCCTCAAAGTTCAATAAAATCTCAATTGGAAAATACTCTTTGTTGAAACAAAGGAATTTCATCCCACTTTTCAGCGAGCTCACAACTTTGGAGGATGCTGTCTGACATAACGTCGATAATTGCGTAGCTGTTTCATTTCATAGTACAAATAAACTTATCACCGGTTTTATCAAAGAATAATGATATTTTACTAACAGTTGTATAACCCGATATTACTATCCCGATTCACTGGTTTTTGCTGCTAGGCCCTGCGGGCGACAAATAAGTAGCTTTGTAGCACACTCCACGCATGAAAATGGTTTTACATAAGGCGCGGTTTCAGAAATGTACTGATAGTCGGGTTCTTAAATTTCAACCATACAGTTGCTAGCGTATTAATACTATCTGACTGATGGTGATATCTGATGATTCATAAAGTTCTTTTCCTTTCCTCAAAAAGACCCTCCACACATCCTCCAGCATCTTCAAAGATGACATAGGCCCTGAGGGAAATTATTTTCCTCAGGGCCTCCTGTGTGGAGTTAATGTAAAAAAAATATTGTTATTAGCTACTAGCGAGTCCCCGGCATACGTTGCAAAGTCACATAAATAAAGAAATCGTTTCTCTCTGCGTGTCCTTTCCCATTTGTTCCCGTTCCCCTTCCGCCTCTTCTTCTTCTTCCGCGTTCCCCTCTGCTTTCCAACCGCATCCATCCCCCCTCCCGCAAATCCTCTCTTCCGCGAATCGTCTCTCCTGCGAACCACCCTTTTTCGTTTCCCTCCGATCGTCTGGATTACCCTCCCTCACCGCCTTCCCACACTGCCGATAAACTACATGAAATACACTCATTCTTCAAATTACTTGAGCGCCGTCTATTGCAAAATGTGTACACACATTTCAAAAACCAGGGCTCTCTAGTATATATAGAAACCTTTGCGGGCGTGCGCACAACAGCTCACCAAAGTTTCATCGCAATCGGATGAATAGTATAGGAAATACTTTCATAAGGCCAGAGCTTACTATTATTATATAAAAACCATCGCGGGTAGGTGCACATCAAATCACCAAAGTTTTATTGTAATCGGATGAATGGTTTAGCAACACATAAGGGACAAAGAAAGAAACATTATTTTTTATATATTAATATTCATTAATTTCCTTCTTGGTTAATAATTCACAGGATTCCACGACAACTCAGCAAAGTGGCATTTCAACATCATCCTTTTAATGATTTTTCAAAGGATTGATGAAGTCGCACATTGTTAAGTTAGCCGGTCACCGTTTTGGAGCATGTTTTGCTGTAGCAAGATTTTTAATGTCAGTGAATTTAATATCCTTAATACTGTTTTTTTTTACATTAGCTCCGCATGGTAGGCACTGAGGAAAAAAAATCCTTCAAAACATATGACATTTTTGGGAAAGAATCTGGGGGTCTACGTGTCCAGGATTAAAGGACGTATGAATCCATCCACACTCCACATGTTGTGCAAGGCGGTGGGTCAAGAGAGTTCTCCCTCAACCAGGCTCTCCCAACGCATAGAGACCTAAAAAATCCTCAACCCATGAATCCGGGCATCCCTGCTAGATCACCAAACATAGCAAACTTCTTGTGGTGACCTTTGGCAGGGGTGTTGGTTATGCAATAAATGATTCCCAGGGCGGCGGTACCCACACCCGCCTCCTAAATTGGTTCTTCTTCAGTTACATAATCCGAAGCGTATTCATATTCAAAGGTGATATGTACTACTTTCATTTTAGATTTATTCAACCAAAGAAAATTATATTGGAAGGAGAATAGATTACGAACATGTACACAAACATTGTTAGATGGGGCTTTGTTGATCAAAAATATTCCCAACCAGGAAAGATCAATTGTATATTCTCTTTCTCTCCGATGGCGCTACAGCCCATATCGAGCCTTGACCTCCCTCAACTTTCGCCTCCAACTCCTCCTGTCCTCAGCGTATGACTTCCAGTTTATTACCTGGAAAAGCTGTGCTGCACCCCCCCCCCCCTTACCTCATCTTCCCACCTCAGTCTGGGTCTTCCCACTTTTCTCCTTCCACCAGAGTGTCCAGTCATATTTCTTTTTCTCTGTACATACCCAGCCCATCTCAACCTCATCAGGTCAATAATAGACCAATCAAGATTATTCTAGTATTATTAGTAAGCTAATTAGTTCTACACAAAACATATAAAAAACATTTCAACATTTATTTTATAAATATGGTCCAGTCTGCCATTTTTTTTTAAAGTTTTTTTTTCATTTTCATAAATTTTTTTATGGTTTAATTTTACCTTATCTGCTTTGTCTAAATTCGACTATCATATTGTGTTTTTTTTTTTTTTTTTTTTTTGTAAAAATGTATATTTTAAAATAAAACAATAACTTTGTAAACACCACTTTTATTTTTTATATACTTTATGCCGACCGGGTTTCGCTACAACCGTAGCTTCTTCAGGGCAGTACTAGATTGTCTAGCCTAATACCGATGTTGTGTTAGGCTAGACAATCTAGAAGCACTTGAACTAAGGAAAGCCATAAACACTAACAGTAAGGTAGTTAATAACCAACTAAATTTAAATAAAAGTCCCATACTAAGATTGTTCCCTATTGACAAAGAACACGCCCGTTCCCTTCCCAATTCTCCATCTACACCTATACCTACTTCCTCCATTACTTGAGAAGTCCAGCCCATTTGGTTGAATCATGTATTAGCTATAACACACATGTAAATTAATTTTAGTAGAGATTGTACTGCGAAACCCGGTCGGCATAAAGTATATAAAAAATAAAAGTGGTGTTTACAAAGTTATTGTTTTATTTTAAATTATAATGTCACATCACAAAGTAACTGCTTCATATGAACAAAAATGTATATATTTTCGAAAACTTCACCGGTTCATGAAACCGAATAAATATCTGATCACATAAATACTAATTACGGTAGTGTGTCTACCGAAGCTATCAATTTAAGATGACAATGTACCCTAAAATAATTCAGAATCTTAACGTCGTAAGTAAAGAAGCTGTGTATACAAACAGGATTCGCGACCCGTGTATTGCACGGACCTACTGCTGAATTTGCTCTATTAAAGAAAAGAAGAAGAAGACAAATAATGTGAGAATCTTAACGACGTAAGTGAAGAAAGCGTGTAAACAAATTTGCGCCCGCGGCACGGCGTACTGGACGAACGTATGGTGGAATTCACCCTAGCAGATTAGACTTTTCCACCGCGTTCAATTTAATTAATTCTGAAGAACGTGTTACAAATATTGAAAATGTGCCATGATGTCGCACTGCCAAAGTTATTAATTTATCGTCTAGAAAAATAAAATCTGGTGCTTACCGCTAACTTTATAGTTGTACACGGGTTATAAAGTTTTAAAATCATTGAACGTAAAATATATTAATGGTAAGGTATTATTTTTATTAATCTTAAATACAAAGAACTTACATCCCCCGGACAAGATCTGAATAAAAAAGTTGATATAGTTACGAATTCGCCAGAAATGATTAAAAAATGAGTTTTGAGCAAACAAAAATTTTTAGGCATTTTCAAAATTGGAACTTATTGTAATAAAGCTATAAATTACGTACCTCCCAATATACAATATAATGTGTATATTTTTACTAGATTTGTTTTGTATAGATTTATTTACTACTTTTTTAATCGTAAAGTAACTTCCGAGAAGAATATAAGATTTTTTTTACAATTTTTTTTAAGGTTAATCTTATTTAAACTCTAACAAAAATTTGATTTCGTGATTTTTCAAGAAAGCTTTATTTATAAACTAACTAGATAAAATCCCTTGGCTTTTCACGATTCTGAGCATGTAAAATACATATGTGTATAAAACTGTTTGTTTCCAAAATAATGAATAACTTTTTTTTAAATACAATTTTAACAAAAAAAATTATTTAACTATCTTCCAATTGGTTTAAACTGTATTTTGTGATAGTCTAATCTTGTGCATCATCTGTAATCTGTACTATTTTTTTGCACTCTGATTTTTCTATTCTTAATCTATTTTTCTATTCAAAATAATTTCAAATGTTCCAGTGGAACTACGGTATCCCCAAATTGAGATAAATCAAAGAGCTGGATGAAGTGGTGATTGAGTGTATATTGAAAGAGAACGGTTAAGAACTAGGTATCTGACTATTGACTAGGCATTTTTAGAGAATAGATACTGTATGACGTTCATTTAAGTTGGGTTAGATTAGATTGAGATTATGTAGGTTAGGTGACTTTACTTTAGGGGGTATATCTACTGCATATATCAAACGCAAACCGGCCCAGATGACTGGAAACATGTCATTCAATTGCGATTTGGTAACAAGTAAGCGAACCATCCTAGATCATCCTTCTTCAATGGCTACTGAAAATACTATACTCTGTTCAGAAAATACATCACTATTTGGATGGAATTAATATTTAAAGCAAGCCGTGTAAGGTGTGTTTTAACACGGCGCTTTAACAATATTATAATTCACAATTTGCGGAGTATTATTTAATGGCAGTTTCCAAGAAACGGAATTCTGACGAAAATAATAATGTTATATAAAGACAGATTAATACGGACGTGAAATTGTATACCTACCTATTTGAATAATTAAAATTATAATAGTAACAGGTACATGGTAACAGTTTCTTAGAACCACCTTAATGAAATGTCACCTCAAGGGCGCTTTATAAGACTGTACAAATCTTTCAAGTATATTTATTACTAGCTTTTACCGGCGGCTTCGCTCGCATGGTATTAGTGGGAAAATACTGGCATAATTGTTATTATTCTTGCTTTTTTGTCTAATAAAAAATATTTTTTGTTTATTAGAAAATGTCAAAATTTGAGAATAAGCTTTCGCAAATAAAAATTCTATTTTAGAAAATATTTAAATTATTGAAATTTATTTTAGGTACCTACTCCCCTAATTTATTCTGATGATTTCGCCTCAAGTAGGAGTTAGTATTTTATTCATATTTGAATCCAGAGAAAAACCTAAAGAAATAACAAAATTACAGCCCACCTCAAATAATTACATAGCAACGCTATACTTTTCATCCGGACAATAAACATTTTTAGAGATAGGTAGATATTAACTATGACGCCAACAAAGCACTATTTTTAGGGTGAATTGCCTAATTAAAAAAAAAAACATTTTTTCCAAGGTAACAATTTGTTTGACGTTTGCAATAAATCGATTTTGTTAGGGACAGAAAACGTATGAAAAATAATTGCATAACGCTACAGCTTATTCATAACGCCAGAGTTTACCAATATATATAGCCTGTGTTACTCGCAAATAATGTAGCTTTCGATTAGTGAAAGAATTTTTAAATTCTATTCGGTGTTTATTGCGTGAAAGAATAACACTCATCCATACAAACTTTCGCCTTTATAACATCTACTATAAGATTTTCCACATAAAATGCTTATTTGCTTACATACATTACTGTGCTTGAAAGAAAACAAGCTTTGAAACGAAAATCAAAATATCTTCATTTATTTTATGCGAGTTGGTTCCATTTGCGATTTGGAAATGGTAGATACTGCCATCGAAAAAATTTCGGTTTCATACCGACTGTGCTGTTTTATATAAATTTATCATAAGGCTCTCGAATGTATTGGACAGAATGTAGAAAGAGATAATATTGTGAGGATATTTTTTTGTAAACATTATTAGCCATATTTCTCCATTTATTTACCCATATTTTTTCACTACCAGTTACCTTCGTCAGGTTTTTATAAAATTTGGAAATGTGTGTGATATAAAAATACACAATTAAGAAATAACAAAGCAGTTCCTTTTACTTCCTCTGCTTCTTCTACATCCCTTTTTAACGGTGACAGTTCTCAGAGACAGAGTTCTCAGTTTGGCCTGAAAAGTGTCCAAGAGTATCTTAGAATACGCTGTAATCAGATTACGCTGGTGTGGATGCTTAGCTCTTCTAGAATTAATACATTAGTGAGCATGGCTGTTAATGGAATCCTGGGTATTTTTCTCCAGCACCACATTTCAAAGGTTTCTATCCGTTTTCTTTCCACGTTTCCACGCCGTATAATATGGGGAAAATCAGCTCTTGGACTAGTTTCACATTGGTGGTCTTCGTTGTGCCTCTGTCATTCCACATCTTTTGCGATCTGTTCTTGGCATTTATCATGCAAACCCTTCTTTTCACAGCTTCCTTCACCACTTAAAGACGAACCCAACGTATATTTATGAAGTCATTTTTCGTTTAGGTTTGTAATTTTTTTGTTTGCATTCGTTTCTACAAAGGTGTCTGCCCTGTTATCACCTTTAGTTTTGTTTCGGATTGTTTGTTTATCAGTAGTTCTAGATTAAAGCTTTCTTCTTTCCTAGAATAATTTACATTAAATAAGATCTTCATACTCGTACGTCAGTTACCACAATCATATCATAATTTCCCTTGAAATCATTAATTTTTTTAAATACAAAATATACGTCAACAAGCAGTATTTTCCGATATGATTATTGAATATTAATTATTTGTATATATTTATTAGGTTAATGACACCGAAAACATTACAAAGTGAAATATAAAATTATGTTTTTACTGCCCAACAATGAATGTTTTCCCGTTTTAGGACACAATCAGAATCAAGAAAACGTCAATAGCTGGGTAATAATAGTTTACATTTTTTTTTTAAACAAAGACAAACATTCCCGGGTTACGAATAACCCAACAATGTTTGAAAATCTCCTACTACCACTACAGAAAGCCGAAAATGTTGCTTGTGTTGTGATGGAGGACTTAGCCAGCCGAGGAATCGAACATGCGACGCCCGGGTGGGACCCAAGCGCTTTGCCCACTCAACCACTGACCGGTCAACTATATCTGCACGAATCTTTACTAAAAGATACACTTAAAAAAATAATAATGGTAAAGAGTTATATTTGCTTAATTTATTCTGAAATATTACGAAATTAATAAGATCTATTATTATTAACAGAAAATTACAGACTTTGGCATATTTATTTTATCAGCCTTTATAAAATAAGTTATACATTGAATTTTGTGTAACTATTTATAAAGGCTTTTGTAAATTTTAGTATTTAATTCAATTTGCTTAAAAATAAATATTTACTGACAAGTTTGCTGTACAAAATCGGTTTGATTATCGTCTAGAGCCGTTGACAAAGCTGGGAGCCTAATCGAAATTTTAATGGAAGTGAGTGGCGTTCTAAGCCGTGTTTTCGGCACTTTGTCATTTATTTATGTCTCTGAAGGTTTAAAATAACATAAAGTGGTTAAAATTATATTGCTTCAAACATTTTTCTTTGAAATCTTATAAATACTCGTACATTGATAGTTTTTTTCATCAATTTATTTCAAAGTGAAGGTCAATTTATTTCAATTTGAATTAGTGCTAGAATAGGCGCTGCCAGTTCCAGGTAGTGTGATTTTGATTGTTTTGTGTGGAGAACCGAGAGTCTTATAAATATACAGTTTTTGTAAAAAATATTATCGAAAAAAAATTATAATGAATGCCGGGAAAAGCACAAAATGAAATACGTAGGTATCTACCTACATAAATAAATGTTTTTAATTCAACCCTAGAAACACAGAACAGTAACCATTTTCTTGTTAATCAAATAAAAATTTTAGTCCAATAAAATAGGTCAGATAAGTAAATTTTACCTCACATTTTCAGCAATGTTGTGATTCACAAAATTTGTGGCAGAAGGGTGGATACGATTAGAAACAATATCTTAAAGAAGTAACACCAAAGCAGCCTACAGTCAACGAACATAAAGCTAAGCAAAACAACACACTTGAAAATTAGGTCTTCAAACACGAAGATGAGAAAATCAACGAGCATTGTCTATGAACGTAAAGATGATGAAATCAATAACACGAAGATGTAGTTAACAAATTTAAAGATTAGGAAATCATGAAGTAACACCAACATAACTACCTACAGTCTTCCTCAGAACAGGAACACCTAGATGGAAGACTGATAAACTTACTACAATGATGAATCGTTAAATAAAAATAAAATTAAATAAAATAACTTTATCTTTAATTAACGAAACATCCATGGACTACGGTCCGGTAAGGTTATGAAAAAACCTAGGTAGGTAATATCCTTTTTTTTATGCTTCCGATTTTGCTGTCCGGGTTAAATCATCTCCACCGAAAAAACTAAACCCTTCCACCTTCTCTTTCGTTGGCGGCAAGTATCTTTTCTCGGAAGATTTTTTCAATGTAGATGAGTATTTCAGGCTGATAATTATTGCTTATAATAATTGTTACCCTTCCACACACTTTTCCACAAATGATCATCTAGTCAATCCACGCTATGTAAGTGCACTATATAAGTATAATAAATACAAAACAATATAAAAACAACATGTCAATCTACAAGGAACCAAATGGGAAAATAATTCACCGATTCCAGATATTTTCGTATCAGAGGGTTTGGTCGGTAGAACTCCTAACTGAACCGATAAATCCTATTGATATAAATATTTAAAAATCTTTCGTAATCCTACATGTACTTAAAATGATTTACTTTTGCATTTTTATATATAAATTCTTTGATAAATTTAATAGGCCTAAATTTTGAATGAGAGAGCTAGGTATAATGCCTGTAGCCGAAATAACAAATGGTAATATTTTTTTATTCTGAGAATCCGAAATTATTTTAATCGCATTTCCTAAATGTGTATATTTTCTTATTTTTTTGTTTAATTAATCATACAAAAAAATAATTTCATTAATTTAATTTAATCTTATTTTGTTCTTATTTTAATTCTTAGCGGAGAACTGTCGAAAGAATTCACGGTATCGCAGGGACTAAAACAGGGGGACGGTCTGGCTCCCACTCTCTTCAACATTGTTCTCGAACATGTAATAAGAAAAACGCTAATAGACACTGGCTCCAATATTTGTTTCAAGAGCAGTCAAATTGTCGGATATGCGGATGACATTAACATTATCGGAAGATCAATCTCAGCCATTAAGGAGGTCTTCGACCCTTTAGAAACAGCGGCACGAGAAGTAGGACTGCGGGTTAATGTTGATAAAATGAAAATGATGGTACAGAGCAGGAACCCTTCACACAGAAGAAGAAGTTGTGCACAATTTAAAGTCAACTACTCATACGAAGTGGTCGATCAATTCACCTACCTGGGCTCCAGTCTGACAGAGAACAATGAGGACCCAGCAGAAATCAGAAGGAGAATCACAGCAGCCAACAAAACATACTTCTCTTTGCTGCCAGTGTTTAAGTCACGTAGTGTCCACAGAAAAACCAAAATAACCATATAGAAGACCATTGTTAGAACGGTATTGGCATATGGATGTGAGGCGCTGACACTGACGGTAAAGATGTCTGAAATGCTGGATACTTTTGAAAGAAAAGTGCTGAGAAGAATATGCGGACCCGTGAAAGAGGGCGAACAATGGCACAATGACACTGACGGTAAAGATGTCTGAAATGCTGGATACTTTTGAAAGAAAAGTGCTGCGAAGAATATGCGGACCCGTGAAAGAGGGTGAACAGTGGCGCATCCGGCACAATACAGAATTGAATGACATATATAAGGCCCCTAGCATCTCAGCACATATGAGACTCCTCAGGCTGAGATGGGCTGGGCATGTACAGAGAATGCCGGATACACGCGTCACAAAAAGAATTTTGACTGGACACCCAGGTGGAAAGAGAAAAGTGGGAAGACCCAGACTGAGGTGGGAAGACGAGGTAAGAGGGGATGCAGCACAGCTTCTCCAGGTACCAAACTGGAAGTCAGCCGCTGAGGACAGGAGGAGTTGAAGGCGACTGTTGCAGGAGGCCAAGGCTCGATATGGGCTGTAGCGTCATCGAAGAAGAAGAATTTAATCTTATTTAATCCTTTTAATCTCATTTCCTAAATCTGTATATTTTCTTATTTTTTTGTATAATTAATTATAATAAAGTGTAGATATATTACTATTAAGAAGTAATCTATAATTAATTCAATAAATTTTGTCAATACGAATGGAGTACGAATGTAGTTCTACAAGGTACATACTTGTGTGTACAAAAGCTCTTTTAGTGGTGAACTCAACGTTTCAAATTATGATTCTATAAAAGCTTTTACATTTCTTCGAGTGTTTTTAGGGGTTACGTCGCCGTCGGTACAAAAGTAAAAATATTTCGGATGTGATTGAGTGGTTGGGTAAGTAAGTGATCACTGCCATCTTTAGAGCATTTTGTAAGGAATATACTACAGGGGCATGCCGTGACTTTTTTCGATATCAAAATTATTTTTGTGTCCTATTCACAGAATATTTCAATTATTTCCTAAAAATTTCACATAACAATTCTATATCTAACCATTATTATAAGCAATAATTATCAGCCTAAAACACTCATCTACATTGAAAAAATCTTCCGAGAAAAGATACTGGCCGCCAACGGGACTTGAACCCGTGTCTTTCTGATTACCGGTCAGGTGCTCTACCTACATTTTTACTTTTTTTACATTTTTACTTTAAATTACTGCTTATTACGCCACCTAGCGAGTGATTTAGCATTAATAATGCCTCTCTCACAAAAAAATAAAGTTGGTTGATTTCAGGTGGAAAAATGTAATAAGCAGTAATTGTTGAATGAAGCACTAGTATATATTGAATTATTTGGCGGGTATTTGATAAGCCGCCACAGCCCAGTAGTAGAGCACCTGACCGGCAATCAGAAGGACACGGGTTCAAGTCCCGTTGGCGGCCAGTATCTTTTCTTGGAAGATTTTTTCAATGTAGATGAGTGTTTCAGGCTGATAATTATTGCTTATAATAATTGTTACCCTTTGTGCTATGCATAAAAATCTTGTCTTAAAAGTTAGTTTATCAATTAAAAATAATAATTAATTACATGATCATTTTTTTAAATTGTGTATGTATAGCAGTCTATGTCTATTTACTTTACACATAAACAATAACACAAATGTGTTATTTCCGCTTAAAATTTTACACAAGTTCTAAAACATAAAAGTAAGTTATGATTTAGAAATTATTTGCATGTCTCTTGATATATATTGTCTTGCACTGCGGTTGGAGGGATGGATTCATACATCCGTTACTCCTGGACACACTGAACCCAGATTCTTTCCCACCCCTCATACCTATTTTCTTCCCAGAACTTCCTCTCTTTTCCTTAAAAAAAACCCTCCACACAGCATCCTTTAAGATGAATTATGCCTTGAGGGAAATTATTTTCTTCTGGGGCTCCTAAGGGAACCCAGGATCTCTTTCTTACCAGGATACAGCGCCTTGAGCAACTCGAGCATTGAAAAAAAAATCCAGTAATTATTTAAAAAGATAGCTTCAGAAAATATTGGCAGGAGTTAACCTTTTTATTTTTCTGTGTTTTATTCTGTTTCATTTTTTTATTTATAGTTGTAAGCTCAATCCTCCCCTTCAATTATATATAAAGGTTATTCATTTAATTTAATTAAAATAATGTTGTTTGAATTTTTCCTCCAAAATTTTCAGGGCAATCCATTAATATGCATATTGCTAACAATACGCGTGATTTAAATTTAAACCTATTTGTATGAGAGCTTTAGTGCCTCACCCCTACAGAATCCAGTTAAATAAACACAATGAATGTAACATGTTTATTTCGCATCATTCTCCCCGAATATCCGGGAATGAATTTGATAAAAATCACACCTTTCCCGCGAAACATTTTCGCATTCTTCGTCTTATTATTATTCGTATACACGTAGAACTAGGGAAGGTTTCGGTGATAGGAGGGGGAGGCTTTGGGTGTATAGGTGGGTTGTAGAGACGGTTGAAGAAGGCTCCGGCGGCGGCGGGAAGGCGAAGTGAAGGGGCTGCGGTCGCCTGAAGCCGGTACGTATCCGGAAATCCCAGGTAATCGGGTGGCAAAAGCCGCAAATGTCTGTTCCAAAAGACTTGTCACGCAAAAAGCGGTAAAATCGAAATATATAAAGGATAAAGGATAAATTCTACAAAGCGGCGCCAACAACGCACAACGTGCGGAATATTTTCGGTTCACAATCTTAAAAATGTACAATTCAAGAAATTCTGTAGAACTTTGGACGGAACCCGTTCATCTGGTTCAAACCGAAAAAGATTATAGGCGGAATTCCACAATCTCGCAGAATTATGTAACAATCCATCATCGGACCTTTTTGTGATGACCGTTATCTTTTGCCAACATCGGTTTGAGGGATGGGAGCGTTTTGTGATCTGGACCCCAAAGCATTGTGACAAAGGAGGGGATCGAATGATGATAGACCTTTGGAGATTGATAAAGATTTCATTAGATATGCCTTACCAAAGATATTGGAATACAAATATCTTTGTGCTTTACGGTAGACTTTAATTATTTTGACCACACTTGTTTCCATTGTAATCAAACTCTCTGACTCTGCAAAGGAGTTGAAAATGTATTTTTAGATGTTTACCTAAGAAGGGCAAACAAAGATATTATACCTATGGGTAATCGTAATTCACCGTAATTGTTCAGTATGTGTTTTAAAATCATTGAATACTTTATTGTTGTACTAAATATGGATACAAAATATTCATAGTACATATATGGTGAGTTAAAATATTGACAGTGCCTGTTCCCCATATCTATATGGAGTAAGAATATCATACTTCAATAGGTACTGATCGAAAAGTAAGGCTCTCGACTAGCAATCCAACGATCGCGGACTTGGCTTTTAGCTGTGTTTGGTGATCAGATCTGAATAGCCAGGTACTTCACCAACTCTTTTCCCAATCTTCTTCCCTGCCCTCTATCTTCAGACTCACAGCATACCCCATACCCCATACATAATTGGGGATGCCATAGTCTCAGTAGCTCCAAGCGATTGGGAGCAGTTGGTTCTCTTGTGCGGTATTCACATTTTTATAAAAATACTAGGATTATCATGCAGGTTAATATGCATCATCACACATATAAATAATAACTCAATCCCAGTTTCAAATCGAGTTTTTGTTACATACATTAGGGCAACTTTTCACATGTAATGGTGACCCGACAATTCGTCCTGCGACAATTCATGCGGCGACAGTTCATCCGGTGACAGTTCATCCGGCCGACAGTTCATCCTGCCGACAGTTCATCCTGCCGACAGTTCATCCCGCCGACAAATCATCCGGCGACAATTCATCCGGCCTGATCATTTAGAAGATTTTTTCTTCAAGTAAGTATGCAAAGAGGATATACGGCCGTGCAACCAAAATCGATATACTTATATCTGAAGGCATCTTGAGTGGAAAACCGCTGTAAAAATATTTTTACTAACAATAATTTCGACTCTCCGCAAAAAACGGTAAAGATTCCTACTTGCATTATATAATATAACTTTTTTATCTGAAATGGACACCATCTTTTTAGGGTGAATTGACTAATTTAAAAAAAAAACACAAGAGTCCCAACCGTCTCGAGCCAGTGAGTGCCAATGGCATCCCCAATTTTGGTATAGTGTGATGCTGAAGGTAGAAGGTAGTGGGGAGGGGAAGGAGATGTGGAAAACTTATCTTCCTTGCTATTCAGATCTAGTCACCAAACACGGCTTAAGCCATTTCAAGTAATTAGACCAAACCAATATACACTACAACAGCGAAAAAATTTAAACAAATCGTATGATGTAACTTTTAATATACTATTATTTTTATAACTTTCTACTACAACACAAGGGTCCCAACTGCTCTCAACCATCTGGAGCCTGTGAGACTATGGCATTCCCAATTTTGATATGTTGTGAGGCTGAAGATAGTGCAGAGGGGAAGGAGATGTGAAAAATTCTGCTGATGTGAAAAAATGCTATTCAGATATAGTCACCAAACACGCCCAAAGCCATTTCAAGTAACGTTTCAATTCTGAATGAATACTGACGAATATCAAAATACGACATACTTATATGTGCATCTACTTAAGATTTAGGAGGCGGATATGTTTACCGTCGCCCCGGGAACCATTTATTGGATAACCAACACCCCTGCCATAGGTCATCCCAAGTGGTTCGCTACGTTTGGTGAATTATAAGGGTTTTTTTATAATTTTTCTTTATTCATTACTTACAAAATATGGTTACATTATTAGTGGATTTTTTTACCACCATGCTAGGCTGATGCCCGTGTTATGGTGGTCGATTATGTGCCCGTGTAATGGCTGCCCGGGTTTTTGGAGTGATGTTTGTTGAGGTCTTGTTGGCGAATGCTTTTCCTCACCTACTGCGTGGCGGTCCGGATCGGGAGAGATTGCTTGAGGCAGACGTAATCAGGAAATCTCTAGCCGTACTCTCTCGACCTATCACCTTGCAGCGCAATTTGTCTGGCTATTCAGATCTAGTCACCATACACGGCTAAAGCCATTTCAAGTATTCAGACTAAACCTACATACACTGCACAACAGCGATTTTTTTTTAAATCGACGTCAACGATAGTTTTTTTTTTACATGAACTCCACACAGGAGGCCCTGCGGAAAATAATTTCTCTCAGGGCCTATGTCATCTTTGAGGATGCTGTGAGAATGGTTTTTTAAGGAAAGGAAGGAGAGGATAGTTCTGGGAAGGAAAAGGGTTTAAGGGGTGGGTAGAAATCTGGGGTTCGGTGTGTCACGGTCGTCCGCTGCCAAGACCTAGACAAACCTCACCCCATGAACCCGGGCACCCCTGCTTAACCACCAAACGTAGCGAACCACTTGGGGTGACCTATGGCAGAGGTTTTGGTTATCCAATAAAGGTTCCCGGGGCGGCGGTACCCATTCCCGCCTCCCAGATAGTGCCCAGTTCGTATGGTAGATAACGACTCCACCACGCCACTCTTTCCCTTTACTTTATTTGTGAAACCAAAGATAATAATCCGTTTCGGGCAGGTATAATTTTATTACCCAAGACTCTGATAAGGGTCTTAGAAGTGAAGTACTCTTAGCTTTTCAAGAAGTACCTATAACCGGGCGGTTTTTATTACAAATTTAAAAATATATTAAATTTTTTGCATTATTTTTCAATTTTAGAATATAGTGTACCTAAGTTTAGATATACTAACTATATCTGAATAGCATTTTTTCACATCAGCAGAATTTTTCACATCTCCTTCCCCTCCCCACTATCTTCAGCATCACAACATATCAAAATTGGGAATACCAAAGTCTCACTGGCTCCAGACGGTTGAGAGCAGTTGGGACCCTTGTGTTGTAGTAGAAAGTTATAAAAATAATAATATATTAAAAGCTATATCATACGATTTGTTTAAATTTTTTCGCTGTTGTACAGTGTATTTTGGTTTAGTCTAATTACCTGAAATGACTTAAGCCGTGTTTGGTGACTAGATCTGAATAGCCAGGAAGATAAGTTTTCTACATCTCCTTCCCCTCCCCACTACCTTCAGCATCACACCATACCATAATTGGGGGTGCCATTGGCACTCACTGGCTCGAGACGGTTGGGACTCTTGTGTTTTTTTTTTAAATTAGTCAATTCACCCTAAAAAGATGGTGTTAATTTCAGAAAAAAAAATTATATTATATGCAAGTAGGAATCTTTACCGTTTTTTGCTAAGCCGACTTCACGTATAAGTATGTCGTATTTTGTTATTCACCCATGCTTCTTCGGAGAGTCTAAATTATTGTTAGTAAAAATATTTTTACAGCGGATTTTCACTTTTTTGTACGGCCGTATATCCTCTTTGCATACTTACTTGAAGAAAAAATCTTCTAAATGATCGGGCCGGATGAATTGTCGCCGGATGAATTGTCGGCGGGATGAACTGTCGGCAGGATGAACTGTCGGCAGGATGAACTGTCGGCCTGATGAACTGTCGCCGGATAAACTGTCGCCGGATGAATTGTCGCAGGATGAACTGTCATGGAACCCACTTGTAATAGTCATTTATACTGATACTACGTTATCAACGTATTATGTAGGTACCAATGGATTAATAAAACTTAGTAATCATGTAAAAAGATAGAAGCCAACAAAATATGGGAATTAGTTAAAGATAATATTGGTAATTCTTAAATTGATATATGAGATCGATAAAAATTACGGGAAATATTTAATAGATCAGCTATTAGAGTATTTGTCCCGGTTTGACAGAGGTCGTATGTCGTTTTGTCCTGGATCACCAGTTGCGACCGTTACCTTTTCTATTTTCTGTTTCTTGTTCGATTTCACGATTCCTATAGATTTCTTAATATTATGTTCTTCAATCTTTAAATATTGTATTGCTGTGCATAATCTTCAAAAGTCGTTAAAATAATTTATTTTTCAGTATTATTTTAAGTGCAACACTATTTCTCGTTAACTTTGTTCTATTGTCTGAAAATCTACTTCATTAAGCCACACGTTTTCTCCGTTTCGCCAATCAGTAATGGAATGCCTGAATTGCACTTGCTGAATGCTCAACCGAGACAGTGCATTCGGCCAAGTGATCGGCTTATATATATACCAACCACCCACGTTCGGCTGATGTGATCAGTACAGTCAGTACTCGGCCTAGTAGCGGGCGAATGATTCGGGCGAGTGATTTTGGCGAGTGATTCAGGTAAGTGATTCAAGCGAGTGATTCAGGCGAGACAGTAGTTAAAAGAAAGGCCCAAGATCAGTCGAGTAAGTACCTCCTCCACCTGTATAATTGCTTTCTGCATGCTTCACTCGCTCTACACTCGATCAGTGCGATCAACCGAGTCAGTCAGTAAAAAAGATAGAATTTTTTAGGAGTGTGTGACGTTGGCCGTTTTTCGAAACCATTATAACAGCACTTTAAACTAATCTCAATGAAGTGACTCGCCCATTCTCTCTTCTACGTGTAATTCTCGGCCGAGTAGTGGCAATTTTTCAGTAGCAATATCCAATCTTATTTGTTTTATTTCAATGCCTTGGATAATTCCAATAGGTGGGACCCCTTCCACATGGTTGATTACATTCTCACAAATAACTGGGGGTGTTTGACTGGGTGGAAGAATCGTTACCGTTTGAGGTATGAAAATAGTTTTCCTAACTATTTCTCAGATCCCGCATTCTCGCCAACACGTACATGGGGAGGAATGGGTCAAACAAACGGCGGGGGGGGGGGGGGCAGAGATGATGGAACTATTTTTTCCCTGTCCCTGAATTATTAGGCCAAACGTGACTTAAGAATTTTTTGTAAAAAAAAGGTTTACAATTTGAATATAACAAGAAAAGTATAATGAGATGATTCATGATCTCAACATGAAGAAGAATATGTTTTTGTGCGTCACTTTAAAATCGTGGGTGTCGTAAAGTCTGCACGCATTTTTCTATCTGCAATTTCTAGTTCAGAGCAAGTTGTTTTCAATTTCCGAAGATATATTTGCATCATAAGTAACAGGGTTTTGTAATATCCTTCGCACATTTCATAAAAAATGGTTTTCGAAAAAGTCTATTTAACGTTTTACTCTGAATAATAAAGTGATTGCGATTAACGCTGCCTTACGAAAACCGTATTTAATTTAAATCACTCCATCTCCGCAAGATGTTGATGGTGTCTCTTTTCGACGGGACCGCATGTTAATCATTTATCATTTGTTTTCACTCACCTATAAAATTGACTTTTTCGACTTACGACATTTTCTTTGGGATGTGTTCTATGTATGTATATATGCATATGTTCTATGTATGTATATATGATTTTTCTTTAATTCAAATTATAAAATTCTTGAATACGGCATAATAAAATAGGCATAGTTTTTATGCCAATAAATTGGGCGATGCAACTAATACAAGTTCGCAATGTCATTTTCATCGTAAGATATGGATATGGAGCTTCGAAGCATAATTTTATTGTGAAACAGTTTTGGTGAGAGAGCATATGTTTTGGTACAAAATTTTTAATCTTTCAATTATAAAAAATATATTAGAGTGATCCTAAATCGGGGGAAACTGGATGTAACTTTAAGTAATATATTGTATAACAAATTTGTGAAAAAAATGAGGTTACGAATCTCAAAAGTCACCTTTATTAATGTAAACCTTTGTAAATAGATATTTTTACAGTCCTAACGTAAGTAATTACAAAATTGACGGAATAAAGTACTTATGGCCAGTTGTTTCACAGAATTATAAAAATTCATCAAATTTCAATGTTAATTTTAAAGTTATGTGAAAGTTCTACTGAAGTTCTGTTATTATTTCAGTTATTTGTACGGTCCCTTGTAAGTCTCTGGAAGTCTGGTGTAAATTGAGCTCCAAATTGCTGACTTACGAGACAAACGAGCTGACTTCTTTCGTCTTCCAAACAAGTGGGTTGTCGTACATTGAAGCTTTCACCCACCTATTCCCACCCCGGTACAGGCGACTTATGGTCGCCCCTTCGGAGTTCTCGCAAGAATCTAATTTTTTTGAATGAACGACTCTACATTTAAAATATGTAACGATTCTAGAACTTCAATGTCCCCGCATACGTTGTTAGAGGGCGGTATGCAGGCGCACCTACAGGAATGTACTGTGATGGTCAATTCTACAATTCTAAAGCCCATGAAGGTAATCACTGCTAAAGCAGTGAGCCCCATGGACGGTTAAACAAGGTGTTAGTAACAAATCTAGGTAATAGAGAAAATATAAGGAAAAAAACAAAATGAACGACAACCGTCATGAGTGGGAAGCTCATGGCGGCGAAGGACCACACAATGATCCAGCAGGCAGCACCGTGCACTGTACATAAAAATGGAAGAAAAAATAAACATATATACAATGTAGAACTGGTGATACCGAAATCCAGCCACCGGCAGTCCCAGAGACAGTGAAGATGGCTGGTTGTCAGGCCTCCCGATAACCGGCAGCGTCGTCCGTCCGGTTGTCGTAAAGTATGGAGGTCAATAATACTTATGTATATTAGATTACTTAAGCACTTATGAACTTACAATAAAGGTGAAATGACTTTAGATGTCGGCTGCAAGGCTTTTAAAAATGAAATGGTTGATTTTAAGAAAGGAATTGAAAAGAATAGTTTTTAGTGACTTCACCTTCTCGTTAAAGCATAGACAATTTTGTTGTATAAAGATGAAGAAAAAATGTGATACAGGCGTAAAATTGAAAGTAAAATAGTCGATGGACGAAAATAAATCAACATAATTTTATATATAAAATTACAGATAGAAAATAAAGTATTGCAAATAGGAGAACACAGCACTCAACAATTTGAAACGACTGGCCAAAATAATACGATGAAAAAACTAGAATACATCCTTTACAGAACATGAAAATTAACTTTGAAATTTAATTATGTGCTGAAATTTTGTTAAACAACTGGCTCTTAACATCGGAAAAAATTATGATAATATTTTTGCGGAACATAAAAGTACAAACTTTGAGTAAAGTAAAATTCTTCGCCTCATTACACGCGGCTTGTGGCAAACGTTCTGGTGGCGAGTGGGGGACCGCCAAGCGTTAAAATATAATGACCTCCAGCACTATATCGACTCTCTGCTCAAAGGCATCGGACCGTTTTTTTTAACGAAAATGCAGTAATTATGGAATTCTTTGCGATTTTTTTCTGCGTGTATTTTATACTGCATAAGAGTCTCAACTGTCCCAACTGTATGTGGCTAACCGATGGGTTGGCGACGGAAAAGTTATATACAGAAGGCAAGGTTTGAAATAATAGAAAATACTATTATTTGTTTGTTTATATGCACTTAATGAATAACGCGCTAGATTATTTCACTACCTATAGTACTTAGAGCGACGCGTCTTTGTATTACGGATATAGTTTTAGTGATCATAATGAGTGGACTTAACTCAAAAACCTGACCTATCGAATGGCTTCCGCAATGGGGTATGTTGTGAGGTTGAATGTAGCAGGAAAAGGGAGAAAATGGGGAATAAAATCCTTATTTGTGTCATTCATGTAATTTAAAGAATGGGGAAAACAGAATAGTATGTGCGAGGTTATCAAAAATGCTAATTTCGGGTTAGTGTCTGGCTGTAACTCTAATTCAATGAACTCTAGAACTCGAATATACTTTGACTTTAAGTGTCAATTTCAAAATTTGAACTGTTTATTTTAAAAATTCAAACAAGCCATAACATACTAGCCAGTGATGTAGTATTTTTAAAAGAAAATTATTTTAATTGTCGTTTTCAAAATTAGAACTGATTTGTCAAGAATTCAGAGTAACCCATGATTTTTCTGCTTGCACTATGTAAGAATGAAATTAATCGAGGAGTGTGTGACAAAATAGATATGTGTGACGTTCCATACTTTCTGCCTACAAATGCAAATAAAAATGATAATGCTTTGATAGTCTTTAGCTGTACCTTTCAACAGTTATACAAGCACCAAGTTATAAACGAAACCTAACAAACTGACGACGGCACCAATAACATACATTTTTTTTTCCTTATTTTTCAATGATTGCTTTACGAGGAAATGTAAGTCATAGTTTGGTCCGTTACACCACGAAGCCATAATATCTTTATTTTTTTTTTTTTTTTTGATAAACGCCAATACGGAAATTTAGAATCATTTGGTATACACAAACATAATAATTTTATGGTACTTTTTAAGTCGGTTCCTCACACATCGCGGTTCGGAGACCGACTTACCGGACGCCTGTGATAGATACTTGGTCACTTCAGCGCATTAGTGAACTTCCTCTGCTTCTTCTGCTTTCCACTTTGCCAGTTTCTCCAAGTTAGATTCCTCGGTTTGGCGAGCAATGTATCCAAAGTATCTTAAAATGAGATAAAGGCAGATATGTAGTTGAGAACCTATTGTGGATGTATATCTCTTCCAGAATGGATACATTTGTGCGTCTAGCAGTCCATGGAATCCTGAGCATTTTTCTCCAGCACCGCATTTCGAGGGCGTCTATCTGCTTTCTTTCGCTGGCTCTAAGTGTCCATGTTTCCACATGGTATGTAAATAAGGGGAAAATCAACGCCCGGGTGAGTCTCATCTTGGTGGTCTTTTATTATCGTATTCACTCGCATACTGCTTACTAACAACGTATGCAGAGACATTGGAGGTCTAAATTCGTTCTTAACTAAATGTAGCTTAGTTCTTTTAAACAAATTAGAGTCCTCGCGAGAACCTTCAAGGAGAAACCATCTGTTACTTATACCAGGGCGGGTAAGTGGTGGATAACCTCCAATACCTATGTCACTCCTCTTATGTGGTACAGAAACAATGAATAAGTCAAATATGCTAATTAAATTACATATAACCCGTCAAAAATAAATAGAGGTGGATTCTGTGAGATTCCTGGGAGATTCGTATAACTAATATAAAACTTACGACATTTCTATGAAGGTATAATAAGCCACCACCCTTTTCAACTATAAAACACCCACAGTACTCTAATAAGTTAGAACGAATTATAAAAGACAAGAAGGATATTCTTCCCAGTCACAAACACTGACCCAGATGCGGTTAGCCTCTTCGGTATCATAGGGGAGAATTACAAGCACAAATCTACTTACTGAACAAACTCCGGCGCTGTACTCTAAGTAATAATTAGGAAAGGCAGGGATTGAATATTAGAAATGTTGGAATGAGCACTGAACACTGAACAGAAACAGGGGAGAAGGTGCCGCTCGTTAGGTAACTGCTGTTTACATTGCATACGGTAAGTATGAAGCGTGAACTTCGTTACGGGGAATTATAACGTACATGTACATATATGCATACTGTCCTTGTGTAATATATTTATACACTAATTGAAGAGGCATGGTAAATAAAGAGGTAAAGCATTTTTACGAATTTTCATAAATTTTTTGATTTTAATGAAAATGCAAGAAATTAACAATTACTTAAATTATGTTTAACATTTTAAATAAATCTGTTTAATCAATCTTTTTATTTAATTAAAATTATAGACCAACAAGGATAGACATTTTGTGTACATGTGTTTGTCTGTTGTTAATTTAATTTTCAAAATACGTTTATTCTGATGAAGAAATCATTGGTTTCTTAATTATTATGATATTAGTGATGGATTAGTTATGTTGGTCTCAATAAACGTCCGATATAAAAATAGTATTTTTTACAATCATCCGCAAACAAGTAAATTGGCGTCGAAGATGGGAGAGAGTCCATTTGGATTTTTTTTGAAAATGCTACAAATTTGTATTAGTTTGGGATGCATATTCGAAGTGCTTTTTAATTGAAAAATACTAAATAATCGGATTTGTTACCAAAATTAAAGTTTTTTCCAGGTTTGCGTTTCCAAAAACTTTTCGTCGAAAGAATTTTCTATTTTCTTTGACATATAATCCTGAGTCAAATGGATTAGCAGAACGATCTGTTCAAATATTCAAAGTGATATTAATTAAAAATGTATGTTTTAAATTCAAATTTTTTATCACTACAACTTTTTCGTCACTACTGTCTTTTAGACTGTCTTTAAAGTTATCGTTCCACTCCTATTTCTGTCATGGCTGATATTTTAATTTGACCACGTACACTACTACATATTTTATCAGAAGAAAATTCTGTCAATAAAAATCATCATTCACAAAATGTCAGAAAACAATCATGAAAAAATGCATTAAAAGAGCGTAAGGAATATGATAATTTTGGATATATTTAAGACAACTGAAATGAGTTCATGGAACTATCAAGATAAAATTAAGTCCATCAGTGTATTCAATTCAATTAATCGGAGGAGAGGTAAAAAAGATTCATGTTAGTCAAATAAAAATAGTTGTCTTAATTCGAAATCATGTTATGACAATCCCCAGTAATGGTGGAAATAATTATGACATATGTAGACGTCTAATTTGTAAATCATCTTTCTTTGTATCTATCAAACCGCAGACTTTTAAAATAGTTGTATTAGCAAAGTGATTTATTTTCATTATATTAAAATGACGCCACAATCTGAATTTGCGATTGTTGAAGAAATCATTTTAAACCATTTTTTTCTGGTATTATATTCCTACTTCTTTTACCCTGATAATTCATATTTATACGTGTTTTACTTTTTTTAAATTTGATTAATGTTGTATTTTTTACTTTGTTCCTCTTTATTGCTATGGTGAATAACCACCATTTTACAGGGTTGCTTAAAAAATAAATTCTTTGATGTTACACGAAAAAATTTACTTCACACAATTTTCAAAGGCCGTTGTTGTTTTCCTTTATTTTGGAGCGCTTTTAAAAAGGTTCACGCTTTATGCTTTTCCCATTGGCACCGACGTAAAATGAGTCGAGACAGCGGAGACAGAATTTTGAAATTGTAATAATAACACAATAAACCCTCTTTAAAATTATTTTGTATGATTTTTTTATAACATTTTTAAACATCATTAAAAATATTAAAGTGAGATGTTAAATTCTTGAAACGTTCAGATGATTTGACACCTTTGTAATTAGTTACATAAACAAAGTATTGATATCGTTAGAGTGAATTCAGGTTCGATTCCTGTGAATAAAAAAAATAGAAAAATCCATTATATTGGTAATCATCGCTTCATCGATGTATTAAGTTTGATGAAAGTTAAAACATATTTTTTCAACTGTAATATCCCATAAAATGTGGCCTACATGATATCCAATGTCCATTGAACGGACAGGGCACAAGAAGAAAAAGAAGATCCCATAAAACACATACTATTTCCGAACTATTTTCTAATTCCCTTCGAAATCTTAAAATTTAAAATCCAGCAACAAAACTATAATTTGAGAGGCAGATATGGGTACCGCCGCCCCAGGAACCATTCATTGGATAGCTAACACCTCTGCCATAGTTCACCGCAAGTGGTTCGCTACATTTGGTGATTAAGTAGGGGTGCCCGGGTTTATCGACTGAGGTTTGTCCAGTTTGCCCGGCGTAGCAGGCCGGGTCGGAAGAGGACGGTTACGGGAGACCCTCTAACTTAACTCTTAACCTCTTCAGCCGGACTCTCTCGATCCATTACCTTACACTGCTTTGGGAGGGATGATTGGTACGTTAATCACTCCTGGGCACACTGACCCCCAGTTTCTAGCGCACCTATCTTCTTCCTTTGCTTCCAAGAACTTTTTCTCCGTTCTTTCCTTAAAATTACCCTCCACATAGTATCCTCACAGATAAAATAGGCCTGAGGGAAAATATTGCCTTCAGAGCCTCCTGGGTGGACATGATGTAAAAAACACACCAGCTAAGTTTACAGTTAACCCGTTTAAACCAGTCACAAGGAACCGAACTCGAAATAATAAGAAAATAATATTTCCGTCATATCTTTTTTTATATGAATACCTTACAAGATTCCCAGCCGCTCCCGCCTGGAGCCAGTGAGTCTATTTGGGAATATTGTGAGACTGAAGATAGCGGGGAAGACAAGGATATGAGGAAGAGGAAGTTAAGGAAGTACCTAGCTATTCAGATCTGGTCACTAAACACGGCTAACGCCATTTCAAGCAACGTTTCAACTCTGAATGGTGGTCTTACACTAGGGCGATACTAAAAGTATCTACCACTCTGGAACGTGCTGCAAATATTCTATATATATATATATTTTTTAATGAATTAATCGTGTAATAACCCAAATTAATCAAACAAAATTTATTTTCCCACGCCGGGATTTGATCCCGCGACCTTCGGATTGCGAGTCAAAAGCCTTACCACTAGACCACGCCGGCCGTCGAAATCTACCTCAATTTAATAAAAAAAAATCCTTTTGCGATTTTTTTTCTATGAGTACTGGTGTATATGCGTTGAGCTAACTACGAACGGAAGATAACATTTCAACTGTTCTTAGCATTACATTTAGACATATCAATTTATATGTAGTGTAAAACTAGGTTAAGCGCAGCTCCGCCGCATCGCAGCAACGAAGAAAAATAAATAAAATTGTGGACACTTCCATTATTTTTAAAATTAAAGTTGTTCCATTCCCCACCTAGCCGCCTGAAGCCGGTTCAAGGAGTGTTTGGCAATCCCGCTCGCGGTAACAGGGGGGTAAGTTAGCGCACAAAGCTCTGTAATACCATTTATGAGGATGTGTTTGCTCATACCTAAAGTTTGGTTAAAATGTACCAGCTCCTTGCTACTTGCTCCATGCTCTGGTCGCCGCTGCTTGTTTGTAATAAGTTCGGTGTGATTTCTGGTTTAATCATGGTCAAAGTTCAAAGTAAAGTTTGACAAATGAATCTAAAGATGTAGCTTCTAGAAATGTAACAAATATGGAAAAACAATTTTCAAGTATCTAATTTTCTTTACGTGTTAAAACTAGTGTTTTCATGGTGGGGAAATTCGAACAGTGAAATTATCTTTTAAAATAAAACAATAACTTTTTAGATACATTTTTAGATTTTCACGGCCAAAAGTATTTTCGTTTTTTGTTTGCAATTCCCCTCCGCGGCTACATATGACACCACTGCCTGACTCGGTTATTTTGTACCGGTGATTAACGATCACTAAATGACAGTCGATTCGAATAACAGGCTCTTTTGGAACCGGTTCCTACGCCATTGCCTTCTAGGTTACTTTGTACCGATGACTAGCGATCTCTAGAGGACAGTGGATTCGAGGAACAGTTTTTTGGAACCAGTTCTTATTGTAGGTACAACTATTTTGAAGTAGGTATACTGTAATACCAGCTCGTAGTGGAATGGAGCTGGCAACACGGTATTGCTTCCAAGTAAATAAGCACACATTTCACCACTAACAAATTAGAAATTACACAACTGCCCTGATGATGGACACTGCAACGCTGTCCGAAACGTTGGCTAAAGAAGGAGGTAGCGCAACACGGCATAACACCCCAAAAAAAATAACGAAAAAATCTTTGTAAATTATTTTTTTTACTTTATACTGACCGGGTTTCGCTACAACCATAGCTTCTTCAGGGCAGTATACAACTTTTTTTTAAATTTATAAAGTCGTTTAAAGCAAAATGGGCTGGACTACTCCAGTGAAGGAAGCAGTAGGCGTAAGTGTAGATGGAAAATTGGGAAGGAAAGCGCCCTTGAGGGGATTTTTCACGAAAACGGCGCTTTATAAATCAGCCAAATATTATTAAAGGGGATGTTCTTTGTCAACAGGGAACAACCTATGTATTGTTGATTGTTAACCTTACTATTAATGTTTTTGGCTTTCCTTAGTTCTAGTTTTTCTTAGTTATCCAATCTCATACCTATTTCTTTTTTATGCATTAGGGTGACGCCTGTGTTTTTATCGAATTTATGGTCTGTTTCGGAGAAAAAATCAGAGAAGCCATTACTGGTAAGCATCTTAGATGTTCTTTGACACGGGTTTTAATGTCACGTGCCGTTTTGCCTATATAAAACGCGGGACAATCACGGCATTGGAGTGAATACATACCCAAGTGGCTTGAACTATCTTCTTTATCGTTTATATATTAAAAGCTTACCTATACTATTATTTTAAATTATAATGTCACATCACAAAGTATCTGTTTCAAATGAACCAAATGATATTATTAAAAATTGTTCACGGTTCTTCTGCAAGATAAGTCGGTTACCGTTTAAGGCGATGCACCAACCACTTGTTAAATTCGGGATCAGGCCGCTAACAATAACACAGGTTTATATTCCCGTTATACACTATACAACTGTTTTGATTATTGTTTAAGAAAAAAATAACATCGCAAAAAACTGAGATTTATTTTATTTTTTTGTTTTACGATAATTTTATAAAGAATTTAATTTTCCACGTTAGATAATAAACCATAACCGACAATGGGTTCGTGAGTGTCGTAAGTAGAAGATTCTGAACTTTAAAGCAGTTTTATAGGACAGATTTTTTTTAAATACCCTCAATCTAATTTGCAAACCGGAATCACACGTTTTGTATTACTTAGTAGTGCATCACCTTAAGGCCCGGTAGTAAGCCTTCAAAAAGAAGAATACGGGGAGATATGTAAATATGAATGTTAGAGGGAGCGCGCTAATATTAAAAACGAATTATGGTTTTATTAAATTGAGCAAATAATGTTTTAAGTAGCATTTAAAGAAACACAAAAAAATTTCATACATGTAACTTGTAAAATAACAGAAAAATGTGTTTATAATAATTTTTGGAGTATACTGCGATTTTTTTCTATCAATTGCTTGGTACTTAAAACCGTGGAAATTACTGAAACTTCACATAAGTCAGGACGTTTAGTTACATAATACATTTATGTTGGTGCTTTTGAATGAACAATTCGTTAATATAATTCTGGTAAGAACATATTTGGGGCAAAAACAAAAGTAATTTAAACTGCATCAAAATCGGTAATCCAGAGTAGTCAGACTCTTTTTTTCAGTTGGACAATAAGACAATGACATTTCATTGAAAAAATTTTCCGATTTTCTAATTCCAATATTACAGTTAACAGCCGCTTAGGTCCATTCATATTTTTTTTCCGGGTACGTATCCTGTCTAGCAATCCCAAGCTTACGGGTTCAAATCCCGGCAAAGTTTTTGTTTTGATAAATTTGTTTTATTTCACAACATTTTATTTAAAAATTGTATATAGCACGTCTGTAGCACGTTCCAGAGTGAAAGATACCACCAGTATCGCTCTGGTTTAAGATCACTTCCAGCCACATTAGCCAGGTACTTACCCACCTTCTGCTTCCCCTTTCCACAACCTTCGGCCACACAACATACCCCAATTAGGGATGCTATAGTCTCACTGGCTCCAGACGGTCGATTGCAATTAGGATCTTATGCGGTTTTCATTAAAAAAAGTTATTTTGTTTCAGATAGTGAATATTTTCTGATTAACCGATTACTTACACTACAAAATGACACTTTTGGCTCTTTGTTTGTCACGCTCTGAAGCCATTTTGGTATATTCGTAAAACCTTTTTTTTTTGCATGAGGAGGCCCTGAGGAAAATAATTTCCCTCAGGGCCTATGTCATCTTTGGGAATGCTGTGTGGAGGTTTTTTTAAGGGAAGGAGAGAAGAGTTCTGGGAAGAAAAAGGGTTTAAGGGGTGGGTAGGAATCTGGGGTTCAGTGTTTCCTGGTCATCCCCTCCAAGACCTAGACAAACCTCACCCCATGAATCCGGGCACCCCTGCTAAATCACCAAACGTAGCGAACCACTTGGGATGACCTATGGCAGAGGTGTTGGTTATCCAATAAAGGTTCCCGGGGCAGCGTACCCATTCCCGCCTCCCAAATAGAGAATATATATTAATAAGCATAATGGACAAAGAAAGTAGTGTAAGAAGAATATATAACGCAAATGTGAATGGTAGAAGAAAACCGAAAGAGCCCGAGGAAGACATGGTACGATCAAGTCAATCAGATACTTGAGTCGGGCCATGTCAAAAGTCAGAATAATAGAAAAGTATGTATGGGATGATTTATGAATGTAAGTGAGGCAAAGTGCCAGGACTTAGTTGTTTGGCGGTCCATCCTCTCAGACTACCCCTGCGAGAAACGGCGTAATGGTTAGTTAGTTATATATTAATTCTTAACACAGCATCTCCAAAGATAACGTAGCTCCTGATGGAAATGATTTCTCTCTAGACCTACTGGGTGACGTTATCTTCGATACTAAGATTTACGTCTATCGTTTGTTTAATCTTTTCGAATAATATATTATACTAGCTGGGTTACCCGGCTTCGCTCAGGACAATAAGATAGTGTTCTGGAATGTTGCACAATGATGTTCCCGATTACCTATTCCTGATCATTCCACGACATACTCCGCCTCTCCTTCCACAACTTTCTACAGCTCTATGGAACCTTCTATAACTTTCCGGAAGACTGTTCTAGAAATTTCAAGAGGGCGAAACTTTCAGAACTTATATTTTTAAAAGCACGCCCTTTAGGTAAAAACGGATACCCTTATTCCCTATGGGGGATAAAGATCTACCACACCATTTTTGAGTTTTTGCGAGCTGAACTTTTTTTAGGACTTTCTTTTATGCCATATTCAAATAAATATTCAAATATTTATGCCATATTCAAATAAATAAAATGTTACTCCTTACATGTCCTTTCCCGTGAGTTCCCCTCCAGCGTTCCACTTCCACCTTCCCCGCCACCGCTCTCCCGCTCCCCCGTCCCGCCAACCCCCCTGGTACTGCATTTCTTGACTCCTCTCCCGCCCGGCCCGTAGCCGAAACTTTTTTCTAATACTAACAATTTTAAACTCGTGATATATTTCTAATTAAATATCTGAATTGAAAAGTTCAAAAAGTTAAATAAAGGTATTGAAGCTGTCTTGAATATGAAGTAATTTATTTTGATAAGGATTAAAACCAAGATACAAATAAAGAGCCTTTTCAAGCGGCGACATTTAAATTATATTTTTAAAATAAAAGAATACTTATTGTGGCATAACCATAATAGTTAGACATATTCTGCATCAATCTTTTTTGTAAATAATGATGTGTTCTATAAAGTCGTAGTACATTATTTTATTCTATCATCAATAGTTTTCGCAGCGCACGCGATTTAAAGATATTTTAGGTAATTTTTTTACACCCTGGGTTACATTATTGAAGTTTTAGTAAGGATGCCTATTTTTTTTAAATATTATATAGCCTTTGTCACCCAAAGATAGTGTAGCTTTCCAACAACGAAAAAAAAATTCAAATCGGTTCAGTAGTTTCGGAGCCTATTCGATGCAAACAAACAAATCTTTCCTCTTTATATAGTGTGTTAGATATAGTGTGTTAGATTAGATGTAATTATCTAATAGTAAAATGTTATAATATTCCAAATTGAAACTCCGTTAGTAATCCTAAAACGTATAAGAAAAAACTTTTAAAAATAGGTCATTAGTTATCGTTGAAACTCGCAATTTCAAACATATTTGAACACCCAAACTACTTATTTATAAATGCTATGTTCTATTCATAAAGCTCTTTATAAGTAACCACTTGACAATAAACAGTTTCGAGTCAAGTAAAAACGTTTGCTTTGCTTTATGATTTCTAAGTATTTATTCCCCGATCCCTGTGTTCCATTTCTAATAAATGCTCTCGAATAAATTGCAATGGAACCATTAAAAAAGACTTATCTCAAAAATATATTGCCCAGTAAGCTAACGACGCTTGACAAATCTTTATTATCCATACTTAACTTACTGCCAATCGCGCTAGGCCGGGGGCATAACCTATTTTATGTTTTTTGTTGCTGATTCCGAAAAAGAAATAAATATCACTCGCTAAAAAGATCTGAAAATGGATCTACAGAAGAGACACGGGAAAGTACTGATCCCTCCTCTGACACCATTTCTGCTGTAATTTAGAGGGTGAAATACGATGAAACAATTCATTGCCTCGTATTTATTACTATAAATGTTTACGAAATAAGTTATTATAGTTGTTAAATAGAGTGTCGTCATGCCCAACGAAAAGTGGAGCTACAACTAAAATAGGAAATGGCGATCTTATTAAAAGTAACTTTCATTTTTGTTAATTAGATTTTTTGTGTTTACACTTATAAGTAAGAGTTGTTTGATTGTCTCAATTGACATGAAATGACATTCTTTTTTGCTATTAGTGTCACAATGTGTAAATAATAGCATGGGTTTGTTTTTTGATAGTTGCAGTGGCTCACTTGCTTAATTGCTCACTTACTCATTTGCTCATTACCTCATGTGCTCATTACCTCATTTTCTCATTTGTTGTCTTGCTCACTTGCTTACTTGCTCGCTTATTCACTTGCTCAATTGCTCACTTGCTCAGTTTCTCAGTTGCGCATTTGCTCACAAACTCAGTTGTTCACTTGTTATTTTGTTTACTTCCTTACATGCTCAGTTGCTCATTTGCTCACTAACTCACTTGCTCGCTTGTTCTCTTGCTCACTTGCTCACTTTCTCACTTGCTCTCTTGCTCACCTGCTCAATTGCTCAATTTTAGGGAAGGAAGGAGAGGAAGTTTTGGGAAAGAATGGGGTATGAGGGGTGGGTAAGGGTCTGGGGATCAATGTATCCAGGAGTGATGGATGTATGAATCCATCCCTCCCACTTCGGTGCAAGGCGATGTTCCGAGAGAGTTAGGCTAGAGAAATCAAAGAGCCTCCCTCAACCACTCTCTCCCTATCCGGCCTGCCATGCAGCTAGTAGGCAGACGCATCCGTCACCAAAACCCGGACATACTTCACCCCATGAACCCGGGTACCGCTGCTAAGTCACCAAACTTGGGGTGACTAGGCCCTGAAGGAGATTATTCTCTTCATGGGCCTTCTGTGTGCGGTTAACGAAAAAAAAACATTTTACTCACTTATTTCTCACATGCTCACATGCTCACTTGCTCATTTACTGCCCACTTGCGTCCTTAAAATCTTCTAAATTATGTCTTTCCACTTCCACGGTCCATTGCTTTTTACTCAAGGCTTCTCTCTCAGTCTCTCAGTACCAGATGGCTTGGCTTAGTGGACTGCCTTAATGGCAATGGTCTCCCCGCTCGACAGTTTTACTTGCATAAACAAAATCTAATCCAATTTCAGTGCCCTGCTGCACTTCGAGAGAGACATTTTAAGTCACGAATTAAGGAGGGAAAAAAGTCCTACCGATAACAATCTAACAAGAAGATGTATTTTGTGAACTCAAAAAGTTAAAACTGAAGGGTTTTGAAAAAGACAAAACATATTTTAATCACCTAGTTATTCATCGATTAATGTTAAAATTAGTTATGCACCTGGAAAATATAAAACCAACAGTCTACTCCGACAACTGAGATGTGTTTATTATTATCTTGGCTTCTGTATGACTTTATCGTTTAGTTCAAACAATTTTCAAGTAAAGTTTAAAGATATCATGATGGTTTAAAATCCTTTAAATTCGAACACATCTAAGTTCAAGATGTTAATCTGTGTACAACTCACTATCAAACAATGTTTATTATCCGCGAGTCAATAACCTTTACATTTCGTCAAATTAAATAGAGAAATCTGCCGTCAGAATCCGTTATTAGTTACTGTAAAATATACATGGATTTACTTTTAAGATAAAAGCTAAATATAGCAAACAGCTTACATTATTATAGACTTCTGATTGTGATTTACTGAGTAAAATCAAATGATAAGTAAAAAATTACGCATATTAGGAATATATAATGTTTTTTCGATTTCAAATTATTGCTATTAATTTGAAATGAATTAATTATTCAGTGAGATATTTTATGATTTGACAGCCAGAAACATTGACAAGAAACAGAAAAAAACGGGAACAGGTTATGTTTTGTTTTTAAAATCACCTACATTGTACTTCTGCCTGTGATCTACTCCATCAGTTATTGAAGTCACGGTAATGCTTTATACTTATGTACCTACATCATAAATGGTCTGAAACAGTAGAAAAGATTCAAGAGACAGAAGACCTTTACTAATTTCGCCGACACGGACGTTATTTCTTACAATATGGCATCACTAGCGTGTGGCTCAGACTTTCCCCTATAAAACGAGCGACGATTTGACTTGGTAGCTACTTCAGTGCTACCTTTTCATCCGTTTGAGGTGGACGCTCCACTGTCGAATCCAACCAGAAGGAAGTCCACCCTGCTGAGGTCCTGAGCTCGCAATTTTGGCTTATACCAAAAAAACGATGTTAATGGAAAAATTGGCGTATACAAAGTGTGTGTTCGTTGGGTGCCCAAAATGCTGACAAGTAAATCGTGTGGTCTTTTTGAACCATTTTTCAAACAAAGATGAGCCTTTTTGGATTAAAACTTGTATTAACCACGTAACTCCGGAATCAAAAAGACAATCAATGACATGATTTTATCTTTTTTTTCGTCTGAAGCAACCTTTGACGGGAAAATCTTTGGAGACCAAAGAGGAAAAATTTTGGCAGTGTAGTTGTACAACAAGAGAATCAAGGACCTAGTCACAGCATACCAAGTGTATCGATCTTAATCGGGACTACGTCAAAAAATAGTGAGGATATGTACCTACATAAAATGTCGTACGATTTTTTTGTAAAAATATTTTTTTTTGATTTTTAAAATAAAAGGTCTTTAATTTAATATATTTTAAATGAAAGGAAAACCCTTGTATATGCATGTCGTGTACCACCTATATTTATAAAAAACTTTTCGGAAAATTTCACGCCGTTCTGTGTACTGTCAACGTCCAGTCAACCGCTGTTGAAAAATTTTCTGGTAGACCGCACGCTATTGTGTAAATATCGCAAAAGACTTCACGTAATTATAATTTTAAAAAAATGCCGGTAGACCGCACGCTAGTGTAAATGTTCTGGTAAACCACATAGTGTTGTGTAAATTTTCCAGTAGACCACATGCTTTTGTGTAAATGTCCCAGCATACCGCCCGCTATTGTATAAATATGCTTGTAGACCGCACGGTTATGAGAAAATGTAATAGTGACACCATTACCAGTCATTTTTAAAGTGCTTTCAGTGAAACATATTTATGAATTTTGAGCATCTACATATTAAATAATGTTCAGATATATTGCGTAGTAAGGATAAAGTACCTCCGTAAACCGTGATTTTTGAATTACAAAACCATTTCCAAAAGTCATCCACAAAATTCAAGATCGTTACAAACTTCACACAGTTTTCTAAGTTACCCATCGATTTCAGGCGCTTTCTTCCATCATTTAATATGAATTAAATGGTTTGGACGGGGTTTTTCGAATTGAGAAACCGCCTAACCTACTCAATCTCAATGATCAAGAACCGATTTTCAGAGTTGTACATCGATTTAGGGGATTTTCAGGTAGCTTGTAGTTGTGCTGAAGTGGGTGAACCTAATGACCGAGGGAGGGCTACTCGCGACTCACTGCTGAAGGAGGGTTACTAACGATGATTCGTCGACGCCATGTAGAATATTTATGACCTCCATTTATTTCCTTGACAAATCTTCATGCTGCGGATATAATTATGAAAAATTCAGTGGGAAATTACAGTGTAAGGAAAGGCTCTTCCACCTAATTGCCCGCTTGATAACGACATTTTAAGGTTTAAAAAAACACCAAATCATTTCAGTCTCTCCCCTTGCTTAGTATTAAGAGCTATTTATTTAAGCAGCAGAAACATGTATAATCTAATTATATTTTTGCTCTGTTGCGCCGACGCGACGTCCGACGTTTTAATGAAATTCAATACAGTAAACACAATTTATTTAAAAACAATATTCATTACAATATCATATGACTTGAGATTTTTATCGTGATATTTTTGTGAGATGTGTTTCGCTACCTCCTTCTTTAGCCAACGTTTCGGACAGCATTGCAATATCCATTATCAGGGCAGATGTGTAATCACACATCATAATACTCGGCATAATACACTAAAAATAAAGCATGATAATAAAATACCAGTTTTTTTTGTGAGAATTTTTTTTATCCCGACTTTATATTTCTTTTCGTTTAGTTCTGCAAAATGATATAACAGGTTCAATAAAGTTGTACTGACGGCCTCTGTGGTCGCGGGGCAAGGCTCTCGACTTGGAATTCGGAAGTCGGAGGCTTAAACCCGGCGTGCGCAATTTTTTTTTATTTAATTGATTTTTGTTACTTCACAATTTATTTATTTAAAAATAATATATCATATATATTTATATATATATGCAGCACGTTCCAGAGTGGAAGATAATCTAAGTCTAGCCCTGGTAAAGTTTTACTGACGGCCTCTGTGGTCGCGGGGCAAGGCTCTCGACTCGGAATTCGGAGGTCGGAGGCTTAAACCCAGCGTGCGCAATTTTTTTTTTTAATTGATTTTTGTTACTTCACAATTTATTTATTTAAAAATAATATATCATATATATATGCAGCACGTTCCAGAGTGGAAGATAATCTAAGTCTAGCCCTGGTAAAGTTTTACTGACGGCCTCTGTGGTCGCGGGGCAAGGCTCTCGACTCGGAATTCAGAGGTCGGAGGCTTAAACCCGGCGTGCGCAATTTTTTTTTTTTAATTGATTTTTGTTGCTTCACAATTTATTTATTTAAAAATAATATATCATATATTATATATATGCAGCACGTTCCAGAGTGGAAGATAATCTAAGTCTAGCCCTGGTGTCCACCGTTCAGAATTGAAACGTTGCTTGGAAAATAGCCAGATACTCTCCCACCTCCCTCTTCCCCATCTCCTTCTCCTCTCCACTACCTTCAGCCTCACAACATATCTCCATTGGGAATGCCATAGTCTCACTGGTTCCAACGGTTGTGAGCAGTTGAGACTCTTGTGCGCTATTCTTTATTATCCCGGTAGTATTTATTAATATCGTGATGGTTCTTTCGGCGTTTGAAGCCTTTATTATATATTATTTATAAATAATTAAGACTTCTCCCTTGTTAGATAATATAATTTTCAATCACTGGTCATTTTATTTATTTCATTGTGAAAATACATTTTTTTCCGGTAACTTCTGAAAATGAAATAACGAAAATAAAATATTTTTGTTCTCCTTAGAAAAGGTCACCGAGTAGGCCTTGTAAGTGGATCTAGTACGAGGGACAATATAATCATGACACGCATTTATGTACAAGTATAAAACTACTTCGTAATCTTGCTTTTCATTAAAAGCATTCACAAAAGCAATATGTATATTTGTAAATATGGAAAGAAAATTTTATTTAACTTTTAATATTACTTGTTTCTTTATGTTCGTGTAAAATTCAATGTGAGATAAGGAAATATGAAATTCTAATACTTTTAAGTAATAAGAAATTTATATTGGCATAATATTGTTAATTTATTTTTCGAAGAAAAGTTCTTCTAAATGGTTTTCACTTTGTGATGGCTTTATTTATTTAACTAAAAGATAAATAACTCTGCTCGTAAAACTTTTTTATGTAGCTTTATTAGTATTTTAGTTTACTTTCAATTGAACATCATTTTTGGTGGAATATTCTCACTTTATCGCCGTTGTGAGAGACGAGCATTCAGAATAGAAACGGTGTGGCTTGAAATAGTTTTAACTATGTTTAATAAGCGAACTTCGATCCATATTTTCTGAGGTTTGAAGATGGAGTAAAATGATAAAGCCTTTCAAAATACCTTAATTGGGGATGCCATTGTCCCACTGGCTCCGGGTAATTAGGTATCTTTTGCGTTTACGTTTTAACTCCAGCGAATATTCACGATAGAATGCCTTGTCGAAATTCAAACATCTACCAAATAGGTCTTAGAATTTGCAACTTTAAAATATGGTATCTTTCCCATGGTATCCCTAAATATGGTACCTCTGCAAATTAATCAGTCCAATTGGTTTGGTGACTTAGCAGGGGTGCCCGGGTTCATGGGGTGAGGTTTGTCTAGGTCTTGGTAGTTAATGCGTTTGTCCACCTACTGCATGGCGGGCCGGTTGGGAGAGACTGGTTGAGGGAGACCTAAGATAGACCTCTCCAGTTGGACTCTCTCGACTCATCACCTTACACCTCAGTAAGAGGGATGGACCACTCCTGGACACACCGACCCCCAGATTTCTACCCACCCCTCATATCTTTAATCTCCCAAGAACTTCCTCTAGAACTTTCAGAGGAATTTCAAAGACGACAGAGGCCCTGAGAGATTTTTGTCATCAAGACTTCCTGTGTGGGGTTAATTTATAATTTTTAAGACCTAAAACTTTTATCTTTGGTTGAATTAGGAATTAATACATGTCCTTTTTTATTTTATTTTTCAAGATGCCTATTCCCTTAACCTTGAATCTGTTATTTTTTAGGATAGCCAATGACTGAGAAATGTAACAAATATTTGCAAAACAATCAGACCATATAGATTCTGTTGTAAAATGGTTCTGAAAATGTCGCTCATCAAAAGGAAGATAAATACTCCTGATTCAAAGAATTCGGCAAAAACTTGGAAAATAAACATCGTAAATTTCTTTCATAATGTTGCCTAACAACGCATTTACTGGATGAAGCCATTGATATAGAAGATGCAGATGATCCATACAACACAAGACTCAAACTAACCATAAAACAATAATATTTTTACGTTTTCTAGTTCTAGCGGGTACCCAAGAAAGAGAATTTTGTTCCAAAAAATACCCCTTTCAACGAAAATTTTTATTTATATTTTTAACTTTATGAGTAAAATCTCAAATTGTAATATTTAATTAAATTAAGACAATATTAGCGAAACTCAACCGAAAATCTTTTTCTGATTTTTTTTTTGTCTCAATCGAAATCTCCACATTTGTCTCAATCGAAGTCTCCAGATTTTCGGTTGAGTGTCGCTAATATTGTCTTCATTTAATTAAATATTATAATTTGAGATTTTACTCATAAAGTTAAAAATAAAAATAAAAATATTCACCCTAGACTTGCAGAAAAAGTTAATAGATGTCGCGTATTAAAAATAAAATGGATAAATATTTATCCAGACACTATCTAGATAGCATTTAGTTCCGGTTGAATCTTGCAATCATATATAAAGATAGCAGCCAATAATATGTGCGTTAAGAAAATGAAGATAATTTTGGTAGTACTTAGTCGAAGTATGATACAGTTAAAAGTGACCAAATTAGAAATGGGTTCCATAGATCAGTTGATAGAGCTCTTGTCATGTCAACAAAGGACCCTGGGTTCGAGTCCCAGTGGAACCAATATCATTTTCTGATTTTTCTGTCTCCAGATTTTCGATTGAGTTTCGCTAATATTGTCTTCATTTGAAAATTTTTATATCCCAGAATTAAAATGAATGCGAAGCAATACGGACTAGTAAAAAATAACACAATATATATATATATATTATATATGCTTTAATTAAATATTGCAAGTAGAAAACATCTTAACCTTTCCTATAATCGAGAATTTTTTTTATCAAGTTTACATAATCATAGAAAAAATAAAGTATTACGTGTATGAAAAATGCTTTGAAGAGCAAAAATTCCAACTCACGAACCACTTCTCGGGTATGATTTCATTAAATAATTTGGCAAATTACGTTATTTCGATTATAATCGGAAAATATTTATATACACACACTAACTGGTTTCATCAATTAGGTAGAGAGTGAACTTTTACTACACAAAAAAATAAATCAAACTCACACCAAAAACAACAACCAAAACTCAAAAAAAAAACATGTAAATTATACCTTTATGTTGTAATCTTTATCATTATGTGTAAATATGTACCTACCTATTACGTTAATATTATGTTTAATTTCATATTTTATTTTATTCTATTTCTTCTCTTTGTTATTTATATTTAAACAAAATATGTTAATAGGCTTATGCAAAGCAACACCAGTTAAAAGTACACATTGTACCTATTATTTTAATACTATACTAATCAAACAACAGTAATAACCATCTATTAAATGTTTGATTCATTTTATTGTTTCTGTTCTCTTTCTTGTTCTCATTTGTATAAAATGTGTATGTAGGACTAGGTATTATTTGAAATGCAAACACAAGATACCATTATGTTTTAATAATTTACTTTTAAGTATGTATTGTTAGCAATAATAAAACGCTAAGTTAATATTTATGATGAAATATATTGTCTCCACGTTAATTGACAATAACAACATTCAAGAATCAGCAAGATTATATTCCGTGTTCCGCCATTTGTAAATCCAGCCGTTCGCTGTCCGTGGCCCGTGCTGTTGGTAGTACTCTCCTTTTCCGGCCGCCGTAGACGGTGTAGTCTCCCCGTTGGCCGCCAGAGGCGATAGCAGTACCTCTGGTGGTGTAAACGTGTGAAGCGGCAATATTCAAACATGCTGCTAACACGGCCATACTGACCACTGCTTTGACCTCAAAGCAGGAAGCTAAAAGAAAAGAATAAAAAAAATATTAGGGGGATTGACATTTTTTTTTCAACCCGTCAATGGTACTGACAAACAGATTACCCTGCTCGCCCTTCCTGACCATTGCAGAAATTTGTTCATCCGGTCAATTCCTCATATTTTCATATGCGACCATCACTCTGTGAGTGCTGCCATCGGGTCTGTTACCCAACACGTCAAAACGATCATTCGGCAAGACTTCTACCACCTTATAAGGCAAACTCCGAAACCGACCTTTCAACATTATGTACCCCGGATTTCCCCCAGAAATCCGTATCAAAACTGTATCGCCAACGCGATACGAAGGTTTAATTAACCGTTTCGCATTGAATCGTTTCATCTGCCGCCTTTGATCTGCATCAAAAAGCATGAATCGGTTCGAGTTGAACCGTTTCATCTGCCGCCTTTGATATTTATCAAAAGAACCTGTGCCTCAGCACGTAAGACCATAAGGTCCTGCTACTCACCAACCTGTGAGTTTATGAATCGGTTCGAGATGAACCGTTTCATCTGCCGCCTTTGATATTCATCAAAAGAACCCGTGCCTCAGCACGTAAGACCATAAGGTCCTGCTACTCACCAACCTGTGAGTTTATGAATCGGTTTGAGATGAACCGTTTCATTTGCCGCTTTTGATATTCATCAAAAGCACCCGTGTTTCAGCACGTAAGACCATAAGGTCCTGCCACTCACCAACCTGTGAGTTTATGAATCAGTTCGAGATGAACCGTTCCATCTGCCGTTTTTGATATTCATCAAAAGCACCCGTGTCTCAGCACCTATGACCATAAGGTCCTGCCACTCACCTACCTGTGAGTTTATGAATCGGTTCGAAATGAACCTTTTCATCTGCCGCTTTTGATATTCATCAGAAGCACCCGTGGCACCCCAAAAAGGTACGCCATCGCCAAAATTGTCATGATGACAACTTTCGTGCTTGTTTCTGCCTCTGCCTCTGATCGGCAGTTTTTTTCATGAAGCCATCCTGGAGAGTAATAACACGCAGCATTCCGTCCACGCTCTTCACGAAAGATCATCGTAAATTGATCTACCTGCTCAACGCAACAGCAAAAGACATCTCCATTTTCTAAAAACCCCGGGCTCACATATCACATCGCCCAGTATCTCATTTTCCAACCAACATTTAAAATAGTTTTTCACATATTTTGTGATAACATTCCTCTTCCATGGAAACCAGTATTTGTCCCGGACGGCAGCCAGTGTTTGATTAACACCTCGATGTCCAATCTCATCATGAAGAATCCAAAGAACGCCACACTTGACATTTATAGGTGTTCACCATTTAGAATATCTTCGAAACATTCAACATCGAATCGTTTTGATTATCTCCGAATCATTTCAAACCACTTTGAATCATTTCGATTAACTCCAAACCATTTCAAATAACTTCGAACCATAATACTAGGTTTTGACATAGATAGTCGGCATAATTGTAATTCAACATGATTACAACTTCTTTCGCCACACATAAACGGGCTTTAATTTTCGCAAACATATTTCCTTTTAGTTATTGCAATAAGGCATCTGCGATGTCCATACTCAAAAGCAAATCACCATATTGATCCCTTTTTGTCAGCTAGACGGCTACCAAGATCAGACTGTCATCGCCGCGTAAACTTTCAGCATCGTAATTTCGAAACATTTTGAGGTTCCGAACATTTCACCAATTTCCATCAAGAGATCATATCCATCTGCTATCTTCTGGACCTGAAGTCAGCTTCTCTGATTCACCATGTATTTCAATTTATGCGCTCAGCATAATGCTAGCGACTTTATTTGACAGCCGCTGGTTGACATTTTGGACAAATGTCCTCGATCATAAAATTATGCTCACGATGATGAACACGAAAGGGAAAAGTCTTTCACAAATCCATTGTAGCACAAATGAGTTTTCAAGCACCAAATTAAAATTTTCAATGCGTCCTTTCGGCGGAAACACGATCCACGCATTCCTCCGATATCGGGCATCAATGCATCTGTCATCACTGTAATTACGCGGCATTTTTACGTAAATTCACAACAGAAGTCCAAACATTTCACATATTTTCAGAAGTCCGATACACAGATTGTCATTTAAATCACCGGCATCAAACATAAACAAACTCGAGAGACGCCATGATGGACGCCGTTTGTATACAAAACACGAGTTTTTGTCAGGTGAACGAAACAAAAGCCAATTAACACTTGCTTTTACGAATCCCACTTCTGATGTTAGCAATAATAAAACGCTAAGTTAATATTTATGATGAAATATATTGTCTCCACGTTAATTGACAATAACAACATTCAAGAATCAGCAAGATTATATTCCGTGTTCCGCCATTTGTAAATCCAGCCGTTCGCTGTTCGTGGCCCGTGCTGTTGGTAGTACTCTCCTTTTCCGGCCGCCGTAGACGGTGTAGTCTCCCCGTTGGCCGCCAGAGGCGATAGCAGTACCTCTGGTGGTGTAAACGTGTGAAGCGGCAATATTCAAACATGCTGCTAACAGTATATATTACTTTTATGGTAATTTAAATAACTATGCTAAGCAAACCACGTTTATCTTTCCTGTATTCATTGGTTATTATTATTATTATATATATATATTTTTTTTAAATTCTTTCTCTTCTCTTTTTTTCTTATTTTATACAACTCATCTGTGTAGGACTATGATATGCAATGCTTACACGTTTTTTCTATATCTATATGTTTTAATCCTCTGTAATTAAGTACCTACCTAAGTAATCAATATTATTTTTATAAAACTTTGCTAAACAAAGAACAGTCACTTTGTTTTAATCTTTTATTTTTGTTTTGTTTTTTTATATTATTTACAGACCATGTTTCGTATGTTAATACTCATCCTAATTTGACTGTACTAAAACGGGAATCCTCCTAGTTAGGCAGTCAAAAAATTTCTTAAATAATGAATATAAATGTATAATCTTTTACTAAATAAAATATATAAATGTCTGAAATACAAAATAACAAAATAAAATAGGACGTACGTTTTGGCAATTTTTTTTTTGCATTATTTCTTTATTTATTTATATACGCCCTAGTGGGCTTTTACAAGATAGATATATAAGTAATACAGTTGTGTTAGCAAATACATAGTATTCAATATATATTGATTTATGATAACTTTAAGACAAATTAAATGTATAGGTATGGAAAGCGAAATTTGTAAAAAGACATAAAAAACTAAAAGAAAATAGAAATATTAAGTGTATTCACTACGGAGTCGTGAAATCATACATTTTACTAAAATAATTATAAAGAATTCATTTTGTGACTAACACGGAATCTTTAAATATGTCTACATTATTCCCAAATTTATTGCCCAGATGATGCATTCTATTAATAGGTGTATGAGCCTTATAATTTGTTTTGAAATTGTCACAGAAAAAGGAAGCACTCTGTCTCGTATTTCTGGTCGGTATGTAAAATTTTATTTTGGAGAGAATTTCAGGGTTGTTAATGCAATTATTAATAATTTTATTTAATAGCACAAGGTCAAAGATGATCCGCCTATCTGACAGCGTAATTATGTTGAGTTGTTTCATCAAAAAGACATAGTTAATATTTTGAATTGGAATATTCAGCTTAAAGTTAATAAATTTTAGAAATTTGTGCTGTATCCTTTGTATATTGTTGGAATGGATTTTATACATTGGGGACCAAATTGGCGAAATGTACTCTACCTGGCTTCTTACTAAAGAAGTGTACAATGTTTTCAAACATTCTAGTGACTTGAAACCACTTGCTGTTCTGCATATGAACCCGAGCATTTAATACAGGCGGCCAGTATTTAGCGGTAATTTCAAAGTTATCAGTTATCTTATCACCATAAGGGGTAGGTATTCGCCCGATTCCGAATGTTACTCGTCGAGGTGAATCGCCATTAATACGAGCAACTATTAAATCAATTAAATTTATAAGAATATTTATGACAAACAAGACGTTATAAATGTACTGTTTTCTTTTTGTGAGGTTTATAATAGATGTTCTTATTAAAGTTATAAAACTAAATTTTGTATTCAACCTATTACGTATTTATATTCATTCACCTTTTATTGTTTACTAGCTGGAATCCGGCATGCGTTGCTATGCCATTTAATAAATAAATTAGTAATTATAAAATAATTCTTTTTTTGAAGCGCCCTGGGCCAGCCTATATAATTCTTGATCCATGGACAGAAAACTTAAAGGCAGTACCTATTGAGAGAAAATTTTACGAACCTGAAAGAATTTTATCATTAATTTTTGTATTTTAGGTTTTGCAGAATTCTTCGAATTCCATACAATAATTTTTAAATTTCTTCAGTATTTGTTTTTACCATTTGTACATTATTATAATCATGAAAATAATAAAATTCCCGTATCCGTGTTAAATAGAAATTTTATTTATTTTGCCGAATTTCATTAAAAAAATCTATTCAATCCTCTTCGAAATTCGCGACGAGTACCTAAGTAAAATATGATTATTTGTTTTTATTAAAATGTTATTATTGTTATTATCTTATTGTTTTGCAAATATTATAGAGAAATTTTGCGAAGTATCTGGCTATTTAGATCGGGCCCATATGGCTAAAGCCATTTCAAGCAACGTGAATGGTGATTCAAATGTGGATAGTGATCTTACACCAGGGCGAACCTGAGAGTATTTTTCACTCTGGAACGTCGCGTCCCTATGTTATTGTTAATCCACATGTTGGGAGGTGTGTATGGGTACCGCCGCAAGTGGTCACCCCAAGTGGTTAGCTGTTTTTGGTGACTTAGCAGGGGTGCCCGGGTTCATTGGGTGGCGGTGGATGCATCTACTCAGCAGCCGCGTTACACGGCGTATCGGGAGAGACTGGTTGATGAAGACCATTTTAGTTCTCCAGCAGGACACTCTCGGAATATCACCTTGCACCAAGTTGGAGGGATGGATTCATACGTCCGTCACTCCTGGAGATACTAACTCCCAGATTCCTACTGACCCATCATAACCTTTTCCTTCCCAGAAATTTCTCTCCTTTTTTCTCAAAAGACCCTCCATACAGCATCCCCAAAGATGACAAAGGCCCGAGGGGTATTATTTCCCTCAGGGCCTCCTGTGTGGATCTAGTGTAAAAAAATAATGAGTTGTGAAAAAACAAATAAGCAATCAAAATTTGAAAGAACACGCGCCGGGATTTAAACTCACGACCTTCCGATTAACGTTCTCGGTAATAATAAGAGAACAATAATAAAGTTTTTGCCGTGAATACACCTTAACAAATAATACACATTGCGTCTCACTTGGTAATAAACTTCACTGTGTGGGTGGGATTTTCGAAGCATTTATGTAAATTATTGTGAGCATTGTTAAGATTTTCGTTGGATTTGTATTTAAAAATAAACATTATTCAATTCTCACAATTTTCAACATCTTACTTCGGTAATATCAAACGACGCTGTTGGCAATGCGGTCCTTGGCGTTTTTTTGGTGCAGTTTACAATTTACTCCCACCGGGGTTGTTTTTTCTTTTCACAGATGTTTTGGAAGGATCTCCCATACAGTGTAAGCAAATCGGAGGATTGGTTTTATGTAGGCATCATTTAGCAGTATGCAATAATAATAAAGCGATGAAAACATTGTGTCAATGGATTGCAGTCATCAAGTTTTACTCGTTGACACTGAATATTTAGTTTACTGAGTCCTACAAGACTTCTTCGCATTTTACTAAATATTACATGATATTTTAAATCAATAGGTTTATTTTATAACTACGCTTATTATCTTTATTAACAATGACGTAGAACCTAGAGAAATATAACGATATGACGTACATCTTCAAGGTTTGCAGATAGATATATTTTTCACAACAGGTATTTATATTCAACGCTCGTCCGGTTTTAGTCGGAATTCTCGGAGGTTCTATTTCGGGTAATGAGTTTTTTTCTCTTTTTCTTAAATGTGTAAAATGAGCCCGGCTTACAAGATTTCTCGAGTTTATTACATTTTTCTCAATTCCCATTCTTCTCTCTGATATTGGACAGAGTTTTGGGGGTTCTTATAAGGACGAAACCCTCAATTTAATCAGAAGGCTTACGTTTTCGCGTGGGGATTTCTACTATTAACTTGAAACATTTCAATAATTTCTGTTTCATTTAATTCTTATTTCAAGTCACGACTGAAAATATGACTCCGAAGATTTTTCAAGTAAGTTTTTAAATTCAAAATGAAGACACACCAAAAGGTTTATTTATTTTAAAAAATTCTTGCGGTGAATTTTAAACAATTCTATGTTACAAGATAAGGCGCATCTCCTGAATTCCTAATACTCGTTTCACCGGTATTCCATTTTGAGGTATTCCATTGAATTACCATTGCCGATTCCTTCAAAACTAGTGTAAAAACTGCAACGACAGGTGAATGTGCTCAACTGCTCAATAGTAAGTACCTTTAATCTTTTTTTATTTATTTACTAGCTGACCCGGCGAACTTCGTAACGCATCAGAATCAATAACTGTTGTGTTAACTTATTAGCTGAGTTAAATTCAGTTTTTTTTATTAAGTTAATAATTACACAATGAAGCAATTATCGATGCGTAACTGTCCGCCTTTTGTTTTTGTCAGTATCAGAGATGGCGTTGTGTACGGATTTATAATTTATGTGATTTTCTTTCTTTTCGACTTAATTACGGGAATCGCGTTTCATTTTCTTTATACGTGTGACGGAGATTTATTATAATTATTGTATTTTTCCTTTGGGGGGGTACAAACATACGTTCACCGTTTGTCCCATTTTCGACTGTTGACATTTAGTATGTAAGAAAGAGCGGCAGCATTATATGTTTAATAACAACAACTCTTTCGTCTTTCAACTCTTTCCTGAATGTATCCACAAACTCCTATCGCAATGAATCTCTCCCATTATACTCATATCCCTATGAAAATCTTACTTTCTATCCAAAGGTGCACCAATTTATAGGAATATATAAAAATAAAATAAAAACTCAGCTCAAACCAGTAATGCAGAATTCAACAAAATTATTGAAAATAACTGGCCAAATTATATACAAATTTTCACAGATGGTTCCAAACTCAGTTCGGAGTCGCATTGTGGGCCAGTGTCACAGGAAATTGTGTTTCCCACACAGACTTCCCAAATAGTATTACATTTTCTCTGTCGAATGCATAGCTATCATAGAAGCTTTACGACTCGTCAAATCTCTCAACATTAAAAATGCCCTCATCCTTCAGACTCACTTAGCTCACTACAAAAAATAAGCGCATCCCCTCTCAATTCCCGTAGCGACTCTCTTACCTTCTCTATCAGAGACCTCCTGCATTCCATGTCGCTGGCTCAAGAGTCAGTGGTCTTGGCCTGGATCTCAGGACACCTTGGTATTGTTGTAAATGAAAAGGCTGATTTTATTGCTAAGGAATCCATTGTCCATGGTCCATTAAGTAGTATCCCTATTCCTGTTAGAGACTTTTTGCCCATTTTAAAAAATAAGTTACAACGCCAATGGTCCTCTGAATGGAAATCATCCTCTCTGATAAAAGGTCACCAGTACTCATTAATTCGACCTTCTATTGCTGTCAAGTCCTGGTTTCACAAATACACTTTCATGTCTAAAAAATACATCTCTTCCATAACTCGAATGCGTCCAGGTCATACTTGTTGTATTAACCATCTCGCCAGATTCCACAAAGTCAATTTGCCTTGTTGTGATTGTGGTTCAGAGGACACTTTAGACCATATTTTTTAAGTGTCCTATCAATGACCAATTTCCAAACATCATACATGAACTGGTAGAACCTAAAATTTAATTCCCTACCAGTGTACCCTGCCTTCTTACATAGCCTCAACTCTCCTGAAATTCACTATTTGTTAGCAAAATTTATTTGTAAAAATGGCCCATTTAAGCATCAATCACATTTCTTTCTCTTCCACACGTATGCATTTATTCTTGCAGTGTTATTATGTACAATTATACAGGTTCCTATTTTTGGGAACCTGTACATCTTCCTACTCTACAATTTTGTAATTAAGTACTATTAATACCAACTCTGTATGTTAGTTCAACTTGTACATATATGAATATTTGTCTTGGCTCATGGTCTATATATAATTTATCTGTTCCATGTAAAAACTGAAAATGTAACTTATTTAAAAAAATCTGAAAATGTAAATAATTTTAAAAAAACTGATAAGGTAGCTAATTTATAAAAAACTGAAATTTTAAATAATTTTTAACACATGTAACTAACTTTAAGAAATGGCCACGATCACCCTTAATGGTGGAAAGCCAAATAAAAAATAAAAAAAGTTTAATAACAAAAGCAAAACAGACAGCGCGTTGACATTTGACGTTTTTGAATTTTTGGAACTCACTCACTACTCAATATTATAGTAGGTACTTATCACAAAATGCCCGCAGCTCTTTCAAATATGAGAATTCGTTCCATAAAAAATGTATGGGGAAAAGAATTTTCTTAATAACTATATTTTTCGTTAATTTGTATAATGTTTTAATAGTTATTATCCTTTCCGGGGCGGAGACAAATCCAACAAATCAAAGATCATCAAAATCAGCCCGGCCGTTCTCGAGTTATAAATAGTGTAACTAACCCGACATTGTTTTATATATTAAGATTTATTATTTATTTATTAACCAATACATATAGTATACAATTAAACAAAATATATATAATATATAATATTGGTGGTAACAATACCTCCCTAATTGAGAAATTCTCGTGTTTAGAGAGGGAGCACTATCAGGTTGACAGTAGGTACTATACATACTTGACAGTTGTTACAATTTGGATGAATGTAGAACTACCTTTTTTTTTAAATATATACAATGAATAATAAGTTTGAAATTATTATTTTTTTTTGTGCACAATGGATTTTTTTTTTTTTACAATAAAAATATAAGTTGGAATTTTTTTTTTCCCAGCAAATTTTTTTTCCCAGGAATCTTCCCAGCTAATGTGTTTCCTCTTTCATATAACATGGATATCGGTAAGATTCAAATTCCCAAATTCAAATCCTCTCTTCTTACTACTCTCACCCCTCTTCGGAGCATGCTCAGTAATGACGGCCGGCGTAGCGCAGCGGTAAGACGCTTGATTCGCACACCAAAGGTCGCGGGATCGAATCCCGGCGTGGCAAATAAATTTATTTGATTAATTTGTGTTATTTCACAATTTATCCATTTAAAATAATATATAGTATATTTGCGGCACGTTCCAGAATGAAAGATACTTTCTGTATCGCCCTGGTGTAAGACCACCATTCAGAATTGAAACGTTGCTTAAAATGGCAGTAGCCGTGTTTGGTGACCAGATCTGAACAGCCAAGTACTTCCCCACCTTCCTCTTCCCTAACTCCTTCCCCTCCCCACTACCCTCAGCCTCACAACATACCCCAATTGGGGATGCCATAGTCTCACTGGCTTCAGACGGGAGCAGTTGAGACTCTTGGGCGGTATTCATGTAAAAAAAAAAAAAATTAAACCTTAGTCTCTCAGGCTAATCTGTTCGCTTTTAGGAACAGCTCATACAGGTCTCATAGAAATCGTTGTGTCTCCCTTTGTCAAGGTGAAAAATATGATCTAAACAGTGTTTGAAAAAGAAAATATCACGCTTTTTATTTAAATATGATGATTTAATATGTGTGTGTTTTTATGTTTTTCATTATCATTCACATTATATAGATAAACGTAAGGAGAGCTACTTTTATTACTTTTTAGGACTCTGGGATTAAGAACATGTTGGTTCCATGACAGTTGATCCGCCGACAATTGACCCCCCGGCTTACTTATATACAACCGTTTTTGGGAAAATACGGTACACCTAATTACACAAAATATATCTAAGTGACCCCGAGGGAATGTGCAGAGAGGATGTACTGCCGAATAACAAAGGTATAAAACATATTTTCAATCAAATGCATCAACGAAAAATCTGCTTCTCTATATACTATATATACCAGCACAATATCATGCGATTGATATTCATAACAACTTATTATTAAGGATATATTTTTAAGTCTATTTTACGTTTGAAATTGGTAAGTAATGTGGAAAAAGTTATAATTCTAAATGGTTGATAATCTAATCATCAAAAAAAATATAAAAAAACGAAAAGAGCTGTCATTGCTTGTTTCCCAGAAGAGATGGGACCCCACGGGGATGTGAGTTCCCGAGACATTTCTTTATTTTAAATTCCCTTCACAACAGTTGTGTGTAATCCAGCATGAAGTTTATAAATCAATAACCAGATACCTAGGCAATAACTCCAGTCAGCTAAGCTGGGGCAATAAAAGTATCTTGAAAATTACTGCAATGTCGGTACTTTAAAACTCGGCGAACAGAATGATCAGTTCATTTAACTCTATTGGCAGCAAATGGAGAATCGTTACTCAAGATACATCGAGCTAAGTCAATGGCGGCTTTAAACGACGTAATGTTTAAACTAGATTTGTACCTACTTACAGCCTCTGTATTTCACTGAAATATTGAGACAAATCCGTCGAAATTACGCATGATTGCAACAGCGTTTCGGAAGAAAATAAAATGCTACAAGAATTCTCCAATAATGCACGATTGATTTTGCTTACGGAAGTATGTATTCTTAACATTTATGGTAAACTGTTGAGCTTTTCGCTTTTCTTTCTCAGACCTAGTTGTTAAAAACTAATCTACAGTGCAGAGAGTCGGTTTAATTGTTTTAAATCTTTAAATTTTATTTTTAAATTCTTTTAACATGCTTTAATTATGGCATGTACGGTTCCTCGAATAAATAGATATTTTACATAGTAAGTCACTCCTACGAAATTGACACCTCTGAGCTGAATCTCACTATCACCAATCTTAAGCTGAATCTCACCAAGAAAAAAGTAACGTTTGGCAGAAATAAGGAAAATTAAAATACATCTGAAAGATTTTATGATAAAAATACGTTTAGCGTGAAATTATAGTAATTTTTTGTTTTTGCGTTAACTCCATACAAACAGGAGGCCCTGAATAAAATAATATCAATCACAATCTTGTCATCTAATGCTGTGTGGAGGGTCTTTAAAAGGAAAAGAAGGAGAGAAAGCTGCGAGAAGGAAAAATGTATGAGGGATGCGTCAGTGTGTCCAGGAGTGACGGACGTAAGAATGCACCTCTCCAATTGCGGTGTAAGGCAGTTGATCTAGATAGTCCGACTGGGGAAGTTAAATGGCCTCTCTCAACCACTTGGGGGTGACCTATGGGGTATTGGTTATCCAATAAATGGTTTCTGGAGCGGCAAATTGAAGTGTCAAGCATAGGGACGTTGAATAATCAGGACGAGCTATTTGTAAACTTATTTTATATCAAATGAGTCATCAAAACCAAAAACATCTTTCTTCAACAATAAAAATATTGCCCACGATAAAGCAAAGCTAGATGTGTACCTACCTTATAAATATAACAGAAATGACTCAACCTCAATTTACTAAACAAAATTATTGTTTTTGATTATTGATAAACTAACGTTTTTTAAGATAGGATTTTTATATTCATAGCACAGGGGGTAACAATTATTATAAGCAATAATTATCAGCCTGAAACACTCATCTACATTGAAAAAATCTTCCGAGAAAAGATACTGGCCGCCAACGGGACTTGAACCCGTGTCCTACCGATTGCCGGTCGGGTGGGAAAAATGTAATAAGCAGTAATTGTTAAATGACACGGGTTCAAGTCCCGTTGGCGGCCAGTATCTTTTCTGGGAAGATTTTTTCAATGTAGATGATTGCTTATAATAAAATTATTGCATTAACGTGTAGTTTTTACATTGTTGTACAACATTTATTAAAAAAATAACCGATAAAATGCACAACGTTTGCTTTTGTGGTAGGTAACTGAAACAATGTTTGTTTCTAAATGCTCCTAACTACTCCTATTAGAAGTTTTAAAATATAGTGAGGTTGTTCGTAACCCGGGAACGTTCTACTTTATTTTAACAAATAATGCTAGAAAATAGCTTTTCTAATTCTAATTAAATTTAAATACATGAAATTGTCACGTGAAATCGCATAAACCTAGGACCAAAGAGGTCTGAATCCCTAACTAGCAAAATGGTTGGAAAGTAGAAAGAAGAACGCATTATAAGCCGTAAAATAAATATATTTTCGAGAACCAAGTTTTGGTCGGTGATTTATGGTGATATGGAAGGATAAAAATGTTTTTGCATGGTTGAGCGGGTTGAAAAAAAATAGACTTTCCTAAGTAAACAAGTCAAATTCATGAGAAAATCTTACAGCTTACTGTCTGAGTCTGATTTCTAGATGAAATGTACGTACTTAATAAAAAAGATTTGTCTATTTAAAGATGTTTTTAGGAATAAGTACGTCAACGACAGAACAATCAACTTATCATGACCCAGAGGAAACAAGTTCAAATCCTGGCAAGGGCATATTTTATTAAAGTTTTTGGAGATCTCTCATTTCAATAAAATAATTTATTTTAAAGAAATACGGCATTCCGTTCCGAATTAGAAAACATTTTTAGGCACAAAAAGAAGAAACCAATTCGTCTGATCTTAGTTTTTTATGGAAAATTGGAATTTTAAATATCTAGATGAAAACGAGTTCTAAAAGGAATCGGTTACAAAAAGGGATACTTGAAATAGAATATCCAAAGAGAAAAATCACGGCAAACTTCTTCACAATAGAACTCCACTTTCAAAAGCTTCACAACTTCGGAAAATATGTTTCTGCTAGCTATAACCTCTTGTTACTTGCAAAACATATTATGTAACAGTTTACAGTTTGCAGTTACAGTTTTCTGATATGGCCTCAGTTGTAAAACGTAACTTCGCGCTGTGTATTTTATGGTTCCATTACAACACGAGTAGCATTTCAACATCCCTTTGAAAGGCCATTAAAAGATGAAATTAAAAAAAAAATACATTAGCTCCAAACAGGAGGCCCTGCGGAAAATATTTACCCTAAGGTCTGTGTCATCTAGAAGATCGGACCACTTGGGGTGACTTATGGCAGAGATGTTGGTTATCCAATAAAGTGTTCCTATTGCCCATTATCTCACATAAAGTAATCTATTTAACCCTTTTTTTTCATCATAATGACTTTTCAAATGAGTTGTGAAGTTGCACTTTATTGAGTTGTCCGGTCAAAAAATTTTATTACATAACTGCATATGAGTTATAATGAGCAGTCAGGCGTATAAGAAAAATCACAAGAAACATAAATATGCGCTTAAAAGACCTTATTATTCTACGAATAGAAACGTGAAGTTGTAACACACGGAAATAAATCGACAGATGGCCGGAGTTGGAAACAATTCGTTTACAATCTCTTTTATTGAGCCATTAAATTCACCTACAATTCGTCCTTTTTTGCCCACTTTCTACCCCTATTTGGACCTATGAATAAGTTCGTTACATCCACCCTTCCCTCTTTAGGCCTCTGGAGGCAGTTTTGTACTTCTTCACGTAGGTATCCAAATGGAACATTTTAATCACAAATTAACCCTAGTGGACCTTTTCACTATTCAATAGAATGAACATTGTCGTTTTATAAAAGTAAATATATTAAAAATATATCAATGGAATCCTTATGTTCATAAGAGGGAAGAATAAGAAATCAACCTAATCACAGTATCCGTGGTTGATCGATGGGACTCTAGACTAGTGATCTGGAGGTCACGGGTTCAAATCTCGTCGTGTGCATGAACATTTTATTTATTTGATAAATTCACAATTTATTCACATAACAAAAAAAATGTATTAGATAAACTTGCGGCCCGTTCCAGTGTGGTATCGCCCTGGTATAAGACAGCCATTCAGAATTGAAATGTTGCTTGATATGACTTTAACCATGTTTGGTGAGCAGAACTGAATAGCCAGGTACTTCCCCACCTTACTCTTCCCATCTCCTTCCCCTTCACACTACCTTCAGCCTCATAACTTACCTTAATTGGAGATGGCATGGTCTCACTGGATCCAGACAGTTGGGACTCTTAAGAGGTAAACACATAAAAATAATTTTAAAAAACCTGAGTCTGCATTTATTTAAAAACTTATCTAATTTGATAAAAAGGGAGAAAAGCTATTCAAGATAAAGATTAAAATAAAAACAAATGATACGTTTTTCTCCAAAACCATTAGACTGATTAATATTTTACCGATAAATGATATTCAGCTGTCATTCTGTTGCTGTTTTCGTCTTTTCATTAACTTATACATTTTCTGTCCAACATTCCTAATATTGATACTGTAATTTTTCTGTATCTTTACTTACAATATTTCTGCAATTATGTTTTAGACCTTTTATACTAGCGATAATATTTGCCTACTTGTTGGGTAATTAAAATCGTTAATTAAGAATGTTCTGAATCATATAATTCTATGGTATCCTTGCTTTATAATTTTAAAACTGATGTAAGTAAATACTTCATATGACTGATGACTTAGAATGTGAAGAAGAGTACCCTAACATTATTTTTCCCCATCTCCTACGCTTCCCCACTATCTTGAGCCTCACAACAAACCCCAATCGAGGATGCTATAGTCTCACTAACTCCAGACGGTTGGGACTCTTGTGCGGCATTCAAATAAAATAAAAATAAATCACTTGAAGTTAAGCCCCATATGCATTCATGGATTAATCTCCGTTTGAGCATTGAACTGTCAAACAAGTGCTCGCGATTTACAAGTACGTGTGTGTTGGACGCGGATTCCGAATGATACATATCTTTTCCCACAAATGTTCCCGCTAAAACAATTTGAACAACAAATGGTTCTGAAAAAAAGTACATTTCTCTTTAATTGCGTTCAACAAAATGTAACGGAATGAATTTTTCGCCTGCCTAAATTGTAACTTAATTTTGCAATTTAAAAGTTGTGATTAGTGAGAATTTCCGTTACTCATATAAAATATTCTGCAATGAACGTATTGAGCGCTTTTCTTTTTACCGTGACAATTCATGATTACGGTACCGTGACAGCATAAAACAGGCAATAAAGGTACGTTCCTTATCACAATTATGCTTTTTTACATTAGCTCCACACATGAGGCCCTGAAAATACTAATTCCCCTAAGGGCCTATGTTATCTTTGTGTGGAGTGTATTTTTAGAAAAGTAAGAAGAGGAAGTGGTGAGTGGGCGTAGCGCTTGGGGCCCACCCGGGCGCCGCATGTTCGATTCCTCTGCTGGCTAAGTCCTCCATCACAACACAAGCAACATTTTCGGCTTTCTGTGCTTTTTTTGGAGATTTTCAAACATTGTTGGAATGTTTGTCTTTCTTTTTAAAATAAAATAAAAATAAATAAATAAAAATTTCGGAAGTTCTGAGAAGGAAAAGGGTATTTAAGGTGGGTCAGTGCTGGGAGTCAGTGGCTGGGAGTCAGTGCTACTGCACTTTCAAAATTATGAGATTCACAATGTACGCAGGTCTGTTTCCTCCAAAGGAAAAAATGAATAATTTTCTTGCATCTCTCTCACACACCGCACCGTGACGTCTCCCTACAATACTACTAATCGTGACGATAATTTTGAAAGAATGACATATAGTTAGAAGGATAATATTGAAGTGTAAATGGATACCGATAAATTAAAAAACGTCAAATGTCAATGCGCTGGTGGTTTTGCTTTTTGTTCTTAAACATATAATGCTACAGCTCTTTCTTACACACTATATAACAACAGTCGAAAATGAGACACACGATGAACGTATGTCTGCACCCCCCCTCCAAAGGAAACATAGAATCATTACCATACATCTCCCTCAAACGTATAAGAAAGTGAGATGCCATTCCCGTCGCCGTGGCTGAGCCGTAATAAGGATAATTAGGAAATAAGTAGTACTTTGGAGGACACAATCATACGTAATTGGCGTGTTTCATCTTTCATCTCACAATTATTTATTGGAAAAAAAGAGCTGCAGCATTATAGCGATAAAGAACATATGTTTATTGCCTTTTTTTGCCGTCACAGTACAGTAAACGTGAATCGTCACGGTAAAAATAAATGCACTCATTGAAGGATTTATTTAAATGATGTAAGCAACATTCACTAAATGCGTTTATATCCGTAAAAACCGTTAGTTTTGAATTAATTGACCGAGATTAAATTCAATTTTCATGGACGAACAACACGAATATCGGAGTCACCCGAGCGTCTTAAATTATTATGGCCTTTTTCGATTTATTTTGCCTTTTTCCGTATCCCGGAGTATAAACGGAAAATCGTTGATAGTAATTACAATTTGTAAGGAACTGGCCGAGAGAAGGTAACGAGGCGGAAAAGGTAATAGACTCTTGCCTCGGAATAGAGGCCCGGATCGATCATTGACACAGATTTGTACATTACAATCGGAGGAAAGCGCCGCTTAATGTGATCACGTTTGTTCCATCAGTCGCATCAGATTCCATTATTCGAAAACTCTTTTGTAGGGAATTCTAGATTTTTAAGATGGAAAGAGGTTTATGTATGTGAAAGGTTTACTTTGCGTTTGTGGGAGGGGGAGGGGGTTGTACAAGGTGTCCGGAAATTTGCACGCACGACCTTAAGTTACTATTTTTTTTAAATTTAGAGTGAATACGTTTTATTTACGTAATTATTTACATAGCATCAAAAATAGAATAACGATTTACAATGGTCAATTTCTCCCGTGTCTCTGAAACCGATTAATAAATTAATAGACTTTATTTACCAATTTCAAACCTAAATCGACTTCAAAAATACATTTAATAAAAAGTTTGTATGGATACCAAATGAATTTATTTATATTGTCGTTTTCTTGTAGGTACTTCATTTATAGTATATTGACTACATTATAAACTAAGCAGTTTTTCCTTAATGCATTTGAATAAAAACATGTTTTATAAGTTTTGTTATTCGATGGTACATTATCTCTGTACATCCCTTCGGAGAGACTTAGTTATATTTTGTGTAAGTGTATATATCAATACGCAAAAAAAAAACACAGAACTGGTATATAGCTACAAGTTTGAAACCAAGAAAAAAATTCGTACGTCTGTACATTATTTGGTTAACGCGAGTTAGCATAGTTGTTGAATCCACTGACATCGAATTCATCTCGTCCTATAAGGCAGCCAAGTATCTGGCAACATCTTTAAATTAATATTTATATAAGCAGACGAATAAATTCAAATGCTTTATGGAAAAATAACTCAATTTCAGCCTTATTCCAGCAGGCTTGATAATAATGCAATGTCACCTTAGTTTATTTCAACGGAGACCACTAAATTTTACATTTTTATCTCTGGATTTTCAGACTGTCAACACGACTGTCAAATTGGATAACCAATATCTGTGGAATGTAAACTTGCAGGTACAATCTACGAAAGAATCCAAGGAAATTTTCTGTAAAAATAAATGATAAAATAAATAATAATGACCTCAAGGGAATAAATAGCATTTCAATTTATTTCTTGGAACTTTGAGTTCTCTGCATTATTGACATTGGAACAAAAATAAATTATTATCTATAGGTACCGTGTGGCGGGCGGTCCGTTTGATAGATGCTCCCATCTTAGAAAAGAAAAGAATTGGAATCTTTAAAGCACTAAAAGTTAGGAATGCTGGTTAGCAGTTAGGAATGCTGGCCTTGTTTTACCGGTATTTTAATGGAAGATGCTCTGAGGAGCTTACGTAATCGATACTTTCGGCATGGATGCACAGTCATGATACACACCAAATACACACTCAACATTTGTGCACAGTGCGTATGAGTTTTTGAGAATTTCTAGGATAGTTTCATTCCTGCCTTTAGTCAGAAAGAAAAAGTAAACATGTTAGGGTATTATTATTGGATCTAAGTGTAAATTATGGGAAGGAAAAAGAAAAAGATGTTTGAGGTAGGTATCTGACGATTTCTCAAGGAAACTTTTTTGTGACAGACCGCACAAATTTCCTAACTCTCCGTATAGCTAGTAGGACTTTGGCCCATGTCAAGCATGGGTAGAGTAGATACTTTACGAGACTGAACGAAATTGTAGGGAAACATGTTGGAGAAATGGCAGGTTAAGAAAATCTTAAATGTTCATATCTGGTCATCGTACAGGGCGGTTCCAATGAGAAAGATTAATTACTCTACGTACCAGCTTTTTAAAATTATAAGTCAATATCGATTTTATTTGATTCCTAATTTGCTTTAATTTATACCTACATCCCAAAAATGCTGAAAGGCGTGTTGATAAAACTATTAAAATTATGTACTTTTTGTAATTATTTTTTGATCATAAGTATTCATCATTTTTCAATAATGTCTCAGCAAAATAAGAATGTAAAAAAATATGAAATAAATTAGTCTGCAAGTGCGCAAATAAATACACAAACGGACCAATTTTCGTCAAGAGACACATATATTTACATACTTTTTTATGATTTTATTTAATCTAAAATTAAAATTCTGTTTCATACGTTTACCAGATAATGTATTGATTTATTTTTCTGCATGATTATTAACTTTGTTATACCATATCATTTTTTCTGAAAATTTAAAAAATACATTTACTAGATAAAACAATCTTTCGAAAATAATTTATTTTTTTTTGTGGAAAAGAGTCAATACGTCTAAACACTGATTTAAAAATGACATATTTCTGGTGTTCTCTGGTTATACGCTCTTATCGGTGTTTTGAAAATACCTTGGGATAAAATGTTCGGTGAATCAACACATTACTCTCATGGGCAACCTAAAAGTTAATTATTATTTTTAATTTTTAAACTAACGTTTAAGACAAGATTTTTATGCATAGCACAAAGGGTAACAATTATTATAAGCAATAATTATCAGCCTGAAACACTCAAACAGCCTGGACTCCGTTGGCGGCCAGTATCTTTTCTCGGAAGATTTTTTCAAAATAGATATGAGTGTTTCAGGGTGATAATTATTGCTTATAATAATTGTTAACCTAAAAGTTACTTATGTTTTGGAAATAAAAACAATTAAAATCAAATAACTTTTTATAATTTGAAAATGTAAGGTGTAGGTAAGAGACAACCATTTATTTTTTGCCACAGACTCCCCTTGATATAACATTTAACCTTCGAAAGATAAACATTAATTTGTTATTAATAAGTAGCATGGCATTTTTTCGCAAATACAGACAGATCTAATTCAATAAGAATCTTGATGTATTACATTCAGAGCCGGATTAAGGGTTAGGCAGTTGGACGCTACAACCGAAGGTTTTCAGTGGTCTAATGATGTTTAAAGGTCTATGGAAATGTGAAAGAGAAGACGAAAAATAGAAATATAACTTTGTACCTAAAGAGGCATAAATGATATGCATTAGTCATGTACGCGGCTATGGTCCTCTAGTAAGTAGGTACTATAAAATCAAGCTGGTCGGATGGTTATTAAATAACCATAGACTAACGAAGTACAAGAAATGCGACGTAAGGGTGTTTCGTGATCTAAAAGTCTATCCATACTTTGTTTAAGACGACACTATACACTAAAATATATTCAGAATCTTAACGACGTAAGTAAAGAAGCCGTATATAGAAATTGCGATTCGCGACCCGTGTATTGGACGGACCTACTGTTGAATTTGTCCTTTCAAAGAAAAGAAGAAAATGTCAAATAATGGGGAAATCGTAAACGACGTAAGTGAAGAAAGCGTGTAAACAAATATACGCCCGCGGCACGGCGTATTGGATGGAGGTACGGTCGAATTCACCCTAGTAGGCCTGGAGATTCGACCTTTCCGCCGTGTTCATTTTTATTAATTCTGGAGAACGTGTTACCAATATTTAAGTTGTTTTTAAATGAATACCTCCCGAGTTATTAATTCATCGTTTAGAAAAATAAAATCTGGTGTTCACCGCTATCTTTAGTTGTACAACGCATTACCATTTTCTAAAGGCGTTGTACTAAAAATGATGGCAACGTACTGTTTTTATTAATCGAAAATATAAATAATTTTGTGAGGCATGGAAATAAAAATGATAATTCAATTACGAATTCGTCGATATAAATTAAAATGTGAGCCTCGGGCAAACCCCCGATAAACGTGGTTATGTCTCGCCTTGAATTTCAACTGTAATTCATCATCATCGATTGAGTTATCATTTCGATCAAATGATAACTCGTTCGATGATATCAGAAAGAGAGACAGATCGCGTGCTAAATGGGCTAGAACCAGCATGTACTAAGTCAGTGGCAGCATTGGTTTCCATCAAATCAACATGGAAGGAATTTCTGGATTATATTATTGAGGTGTACAGCTAATACAAACTCGAGTAATGTTTAGAATGTATACTTTTTCATCTAAAGGGTGATTCTGTATCTTTTGTGTTATCTTTTGAGTTAAGTCAGCATTACGAGACAATTAAGACAAAAAATCAAAATCCATTGGATACCGGAAGGCATCTTCATAATAATATTAAATTCGGTGTACCCCAAGGAAGTACTTTAGGACCACTTTTATATATAAATGATCTATGTAACAGTTCCTTTTCCGACCACATTATCACCTTTACTGACGATACAGTTTTATTATTTGAAAGCAAAAACTGGAATGTTGTTCACAGTAAAGCAGAAGTGGGTTTAATTAAGGTTAAACAATGGTTAGACAACAATCTCCTCACGCTTAACTTAGATAAAACCAAATTCTTCCGTTTCAGTGCAACACAAGCAGGAAAACCAAAAGAAATACACAACATCCTTATACACCATTGTAATGACCAAACCACTTGTAAATGCTTAAACTTAGAATGTGTCGATAGCATAAATTATCTTGGAATCATGATAGATAAGTCTCTGAGATGGGACGAACATATAGTCTCAACTTCCATAAAGATCAGAAAACTTACTCATCTATTCATGTCTGTTAGAAATATTCTTCGCGTAAAAGATCTGAAACAAATGTACCATGCCTTGTGCAACTCATTGCTAGAATATGCTTCCTTGGGATGGGGCGGCTGTTCCAAAACAATAATGGATCCTTTAGCAAAAGCACAAAAATCACTTCTAAGGGTCATCCTTAAGAAACCTTTCAGGTATCCCAGTGATCTATTATTTGAAGAAATACGAGTTCTTGATGTACGGCAACTATACATAAGAAAAATTATTTTACATACCCAAAAACACCGACACCAATATTCATCCATTGATCATCTCCACAACACCCGCAATGCAGGGAGGAATCCAGTGGTTCCACCTACTACAAACACATCACATGCACAAAGACAATACTTCTACTTAGGGCCTAAATTGTTCAACATCATACCCGATGCATGGAAATCGAAAAGTGCAAGCACTTTACGGAAATGTAAAGTTTATGTTATTCAAAAAAAAAATCTTTTGCTCTGTTTTCTTATCCTTGTAATATAACGACTGTTCTTTGATTCTTGTAAAATAACGACCAGGCGTTTCAAAAATAAGTTATGAAATTATCTATATAAATACATAGGAAATTCATATGTCATGTCATAATTATATTCTGGTTTAAATGGGTTATTTCTATTACTTACTTATGGTACTTATTAAAATTAAATAGTCATAAATAAATTGGGAACTAATATGTCATATATTGGCCAATTATAAATATAAATGTGTAAATTCTAATATGCAATTGTTAATGTTCTCCAAAAAGACCTCGAAAGAATTTCAAAATTGTGATCGCCCGAAAGAAGCTATTTACCTATTCTGAAGGCAATTATTGATGTAATTAAATGTAGTAAATTTAAAATATTATATCAAAAAGAAAATATCCAAAATATAAAAATCCACAGTTCCAAACTCCTGCAACTTGCAGTGGGAGGTACTGAAGGTACTCGTACCATCGAAACAGCGCGCTGCGGCGCATTGGAACTCGAAACATACTAAGGTGTTATTAAAAGTTATTATTCCAATTTTGCTACCTATGATCACCTTACTTTAAATTTTGGTTGTATACATTTTTATATTATGTTTGTATTCTTTCTTATCGTAACTTATTGATAACACATATCTCACTGTACTTAAATTTATATATTTTTTTGCTCATATCTTTATTTCATGTATATGTTTTTATTTCCATCATAACTTTATTTGTTCTAGTTTTTTTTTTTTTCTCTTAAAAAAAATAGAACAAATAAAGTGACGTATATAAAAAAGTTACGGAAAAAACAAAAAAAATATATATATATATATGTATGTATATATCATTTGTCATAATATATTGGGTATATAAATGGTTTCTTTCAAGATATCCTATGATATCTTGAAAGAAACCATTCAAGATATCCTATGATATCTTGAAAGAAACCATTCCCTTGTTAAAAATATTATGAACTGAATATACAATTTGGCTGTCCTGAAACGGGTATCCTTCCCAGTTGGACAGACAAAGTATCATTTTCTAACTTGTTGTAATATGTATGCATATAAATAAATAAATCTTGTACCGGAAAGATCTTGCGTTATTGGCTGTCAAATTTCTGTGATTTTTCCTCCTGTGTGGAGCTAATCTTAAAAAAAAAATAGAAAAGCACGCAAATAATAATTATTTCTCTAACATTCTAATTTAGCTATTTAAAAATTTGCATGTGGGTTGGTGACTTTTGTCTGAACGGCGACAATATACTCATACGTATGTTATGCGTGAATTTATTATAGAAAAGCAAACTACGTAAAAAATGAAAAAAGTTTTTTTTTGTGTGTTCGCCGGATTTTTTTTTTCATTCAAGGCACAAATAAACATTTTCCTTGTGTAACGATATCACTCCAGTTCTATTCTTAACTTTTTCGAAATTAATATTGTAGGTACAATAAAACGCGTCGTGTATTAATTTTCTTGGTTAAAACGAAAAAATTAACCATTTTTATTAACAGAATACAACAGAAATCTTTGCCGTCGCGTTAATAAAAGTGTCACCCTGTTATTTTGGGGCGGGTTTTTGAATAGGTTCCCCAAGGTCCCGGTTCTGGTGACCCTAATGTTTGGTACTTACCGTATCTAATATTAGTTCAACGTGGGCTCACACGTGCGCCGTGTTTGGTTGTAAACCAATATGAACCCGGCTTTAATTACGTACATACCGTCTTAGCTACAATAGTTCCCTCCCCTAACCCTTTTCCTACCCTTTCTTGTGCCCTCATGAGAGAAGATTTAATTAACACATGAGAACACCCTTACCACGAATGTTACAGGTTAAACATTAATACTGCCGAACCAGTCTATTCGCAGTGGTTAGTCACCTCTAAAATAGACGCATGGTAAATGTATATACCGTTAGTTATCCGTAACGTTTACTGATTTTCTAAAACAAAACGAATTTAGTTTGTGTTTTTATTTAAAGAATTTTTTAAAATGAATATCTTTAAAAACGGGAAAAAAGTACCAATAAGTTATTTATTATTTATTTGGGAGTTCTTCAAATAAATTCATTAATTTAAAGAGTTTCGAAAATTGTATTTTGATTTAACAATAATTTTTGCAAAATGTCAATCTCAAATTATGACATTTTGACAGTTTCGCAAGAGTTTTTGTAATGATTAATAAACTTTTCTGTATTTTCATGTGATTGTTATAGTCCAGAAACCTTCGCGAGGATGGAAATAAGGTATTTTGAAATTTTCAAACATTTTCTATGCTTAATATAGCATTACATAAACATCTCATATAATTACATATACCCTAGCAAGCATATTTTGAATATTATATACCTATATACATTTGAAATGTGAGTGTGGCCATTTTAATATTCGAACACCTGCGTTATTCGCAAAAGTAAAGTTACGATTACAATGGACAATTTTTATTACATTTTTTAAATTATTAGAATTGCCTTGCTTGAAAAATTTTTTAGAATGTTTTTTTTAAATTTCACGAAAAACCACCCAAAGTTTCGGGGTATAAGCGCAGAACACGGTATACATCTAGTACAATTTCGCCACTGTTGACCAATTTATCAAAAAATTCTAATTCCTCTCGGGGAAATTTTAGGAATTTGCCTATGAATATAATCCACATCTTAATATATAAAAAAAGTTGGGTTAGTTATACCATTTATAACTTGAACAGCTGGAACAATTTTTATGATCCTTGATTTGTTGGATTTGTATTTGCCCGAATAGCAGAATAGCTATTAAAACATCGGAAAATTCACGAAAAAAAAATATGAAGAAAAAAAAGACACATTCTCACACATTTTGTGTGGAACAAATTCTCATCTTTTGAGAGAGCTGCAGCAATATTGTGATAAATATAATATTGTATAGTGAGTGAATTTCAAAAATTCAAAGACGTCAAATGTCAATGCGCTGATTTTTTTGCAACATAATGCTGCCCCTCTTTCTTACACACTAAATGTCAACAGTCGAAAATGGGACAAACGGTGAACGTTTGTCTAAACCTCAAATAGAATAATACAATAATTATAATAAAATCTCCCTCACACGAATAAAGAAAATGAAACGCAAATTCCGTAAATAAGTGGAAAAGTAAGAAAATCACAAAAATTATAAATCCGTGTACAAAATTATTCTATCAAAGAATTTAATGGACCACTTGGAATAAAAGGGTATTTTTTCATTAATGATAATTTTATTGAAAGAGTCAGTAAAACGAAAGAATCATCAAAACAAAACAAATTCATTCTCGTTTAGCTGAAGTATAATTTTGTAAATAAAATCCAATTGATTCAGTTTGTTCTGTTCGTAGAATGTTTATTTTTTTTAAATTTTCATTTCAGTTAAAAAAGTACCTACATACTTAAAATTCATTCCAGGCAAAAAGATCGATATTATTAAAAGGTGCCCACCGCTTTAAATGCAGATTGAACCATTTATTGGATAACCAACACCTACGCCGTAGGTGGTTACGTTTGGTGACTTAGCAAGTTCAAACAGCAGTTCAGCAGTTTGAACTTAGTTGGGTTCATGGGGTCAGGTTTTTCCAGATCTTGGCGGTGGATGTATCTGCGGACCTGCCACCAACGGCGTGGCAGGCCGGATTGGGAGAGACTGGTTGAGAGAGATCTTTTGACCTCTCCAGCAGGACTCTCTCGGAAAATTGCCTTGCACCGCAGTGGAAAGGATTGGTTCATTCGCGCGTCACTCCTGGACACACTGACTCATAGTTTCCTACTCACCCATCATACATTTTCAATTCAAAATCATTTACAACGTTGTTGACAACAACCATCTTCTAGAGCACATTAATTTCCACTGTCCAATAAGAAATACAAGGTCAAACCAACTATTCCACACCCCACACTCAAAAACAAATTACACACAACATTAATTTCTCCGAAGGACGTGCACAAAATACAATGATATGTTTTACAAAGCTGATATTTTCCATTTGTCCTGAGGCCAATTTATTAAATTCGTAATTGAAAAAATTAAAACCAATTGTTAATTTCGAACCCTCCACCCCTGCTGTATGTTATTTTTCCATTCTCATGATGTTTCCTTCTTTTTATAATAATAATAATATTTGGATGATTTATATAGCGCCGTTTTTTGTGAAAAATACCCTCAAGGGCGCTGGCAAATGGCCAATTATTCAACCTTGAACGTTATCTTAAGATGTGAAAAGTTATTAATTTTATATAGATTCACAGTTTAACTTCATCTTTTCTATACTACATGATTTAATTTTTGCTTTTTCATTTCTGTTTAATGTATATATTTTTTCTTTTTTTTCTACCACTTTATGTTTTCTTCAATGTTTTAATCTATGTTTTTTTACTATAAAATTTTCGCGGAAACTTCTCTAGTTTATGCAACCATGTAAAATGTAATTACAGGATAATCTGTATAACTGTTTGTTTTCCTAATAAACTAAAATAAAATACCTTTTCCCTTCCCAGAACTTTCTCTCCTACCTTCCCCTAAAAAGACCCTCCAAACAACATCCCCAAAGATGACATAGGCCCTGAGTAGATTTTCCTTAGGGCTTCCTATGTGGAGCTTTATTTAAAACCTAAGCATTTAATTACTCTTAAGAATTAACTAAACTTAAGAAACAACTCAACTTAAAAATTAACTGAACTCAAGAAATAACTAAATTTACAATTTATTCAGAATAAGCACAGGCATAATATCGCCAGCCCTTACAAACCATCCCTTGCCGTATTTCAAGCATCCCATAAAATTTATTGGCTTTCAAATATTAGTACCTAATATTAGTTTTGCGGATAATGTTTTAGCCTGCGGCGCTAAGACGTCTCTGCGGCTGACAATTATTACCATTATTATCATCAACATTGCTCACGCTTAAGTCTACCCTCTTGAGACAAAGTACCCAGAACCCATCTTCTTCACTTCACTCTCAAGTCTCAATACTGAGAGAATGTGAATAGATAGATTAATTCTTAGATGATTAGTTAATTATAATTGTTAGATGTGGAAATATTGCCAAGTTAAAATTAGTATTTAATTCTTATTTCCTTTATCACAAGGCCTCCATTTGTCCCTGTTTTGCGCCGATTGTTCGGCCTCCGTCCATGGCAGTCCCATCCTCTCCTCACACAGTTTCTGGAGTTGGACGTCTACCCTTTCAGTATTTTCATAGAAATTTGGTCATCAGGCATTCTTATCACTTGCCCAAGCAACCGCAGTTGCGATTTTTCTACGAAGAGTAACAGTGGTTCAATGTTTAGATCGTCTCGGATCGTCGAGTTTCTTATTTGATCCCATTTCGTAACCCCTGCTACTCCTCTCAAGTACCACAAAATCTCAAGCACCGTAAGTCTCATAAAATTATATGCATTGGAAGAAATACTATCCACAAATACGTTACCGCAACACGAATTCTAGAATGCTGGACAACTTCTCTAACCTTTGAGCTATAAGGACAACTTTAAGCCCTGTTAATAAGCCTTTGCCATAAGTCACGCAATTAAAGTTCACTCAAACAAGGCAAACATAATATAATGTTGGGTAAATATGCATTTGGTCCACCTCACGGATAATACGGAAAGTTCATGATGTCGAAGTTTGATGCACGGATAATACGGAATATTCCTAAGGTTAAAAACGAAAGTTGCATGTCATCATAATTAAAAAAAACCTCCCAGGTTTTGAATGGTTTTTTTGGCAAGGCAGGGGATGTCTAGCGGGTTTGTGTAATTGTGATCGATTTTCTATGAAATAAAAACGGTGAAAATAAAATGGCGACCGCATAAGTGAATTAATTGAAACGAAATTAATATGTTAATAAATGCATATTTTCCGCATGTTTTTTTAGTCTCCCGCGACATAAATACTCAATTTAAAAATTCTAAATAGCTAAGTCTAACTGTTTGAATAAAAAATATACTGTATTAGCCGTGTATCCCCTAATGTTAAGGTATATATTACACCTGAAATAAAGACACATACATCAGATTGCTTACACAATGGTATTCCTGCAACGTGTACATGTGAATATATGGAACTAGTTAAAGAATATGTTTATTTAGGTATTATTATTGATTGCTTTTTCAAGTGGGATATACAAATAAACAAAGTTTGTGCACGACTAAGATCAATTGTAAGCAGATTGTATAAACTAAAAAATTTTGTTCCTATCTGCACACTTCGAATAATTTATTTATCTCTAGCTGAATCTGTTATAAGGTATGGAATAACAGCTTGGGGATTTTCCTGTAAAACAAATATAGACCATGTTCAATCAGTGCAAAATTCATTGGTTAAATTATTAGCTGAAAAAAATTTATACAAAGAAAGGCATAATATTCCATACTTTTATCAGAGTCTCAAAGTTCTTTCAGTGAGAGCAATTCTGTGGTACAAAATTATATTTCAGCATATAAATAATCCTTTATATATTAACAGGCTGGAACACAACCATAATACTCGTTTTAACTTTAATGAAGGGCTAATTGTACCTAAGCATACAAATAAATATGGACAAAGAACGTTAAATTACATGATTCCCAGTTGTTTAAATATGTTACCTGCTGAAATTAAAAACTGTGCCCAAAACAAACAATTAATGAATTTACTGAAGACTTGGCTTACGGAAAGAATTAATTTGTATTAGCTTACAATGACATATTATTCTAAAGACTTTAAAAATGTTATTTATGTGTTCAAAAATTTATTTTTATCTATATTTCTGTAAAAAATTAAATTTTATTTTATATAATTGTAAAAATGTAACTATTAAATCACTATTATAAGATCTTTAACGTAAAGAACCCGTTAAACAAACTGCTAAAAAGTAGTTTATCGGGACTTTTTGTCTTGTATTTGTAAAGTGTATAAAATAAATAAATAAATAAAAAAAGCGGAGTAAGACATAACTAATTACTGTTGTACGTATTGGTGCATATATTATATTGTGAATTTTATTATCTACCTACTTCTTACAATATTGCCAGCTTTACTATGCGATTTTCAAATTTAGAACCTATGTTACCAATTATTACCTAGGTACCATTTCGATAGGCGGTTAGGGGTACCGCCATCCCGGGAACAATGTATTGAATATCCAACGCCTCTGTCGTAGGTCGTTCCGAGTGGTGCGCTCATCAGACGAGGTGTGCCCGAGTCTTGGCGGCTACCTCTGTAAAAAGTCTCTCTCGCCCCATCGTGGTGCACTGCAGCGTGAGGGATGGGTTACAACGTCTGTCACTCCTGGACACACTCACCTTTAGATTCCAACCCGCTCCGCATACCTTTTTCTTTCCCAGAACTTCCTGTTTTTCCTTTCTTTAAAAAGATCCTCCACACAGCGTCTCCAGAGATGTGTACGTCCTGAGGGAAATTATTATCATCAGGGTCTCCTGTATAATATTTATGTGAAGAAAAATTATTAATACCTATATATTTTTATTTTTATTCCTTTTTCCTCTGTTATGTAAAGTTCAATGACTAATTGTGTTATTTAAGTTTATTATTTTAAGCGCGTAATTTTCATTCTCTTTTATATTTATATTTGTATTACATTATTATCGTTTATTTTTTAGATACTTCAAATAATACCTTTTTTATCTACCTTATAAACTATAGTGGCGCCAGACGGCGCCAATTCCCAATTAAAATACAAGAAATCATTGCTCAATTAAGTTAAGTATATTTAAACGTATTATAATATTTACGCATATTAAAAATGTACTTACAGCAGGGATACTCATGCCAAAGTTTCTGAAGAACAACCTTTTATCTTAATTGTCTACCTACATGATCATTGGTTATGAATACGAATATTATTTTGTCAGTAAACTTTATAAACAAATAAAAACACAACTTTTTCTTTACTCCGTATCGCAAACGAACACCAATTTTTCAACTTCATTACGACTGCATGTTATATTTCTCGTTATCTTCAAGTCTACCACAAGTTAAGACAGAACTTATATTAGTTTGTGCTAGTCTGTACACTGTAAATGGGGTAATGTTACACCCCGCGTTAACTATCTTCAGTAAGTTAAGTGTCAGTAGGGGTAGATTGGCAGCCGTTTGGCTTACGTCACGGAACTGGGCGGAAGTCAACAAGGAAGTTATAAATAGACTACTCGTAATATATTGGAACTTTGATAGCGTTGATTTTGAAGAATGAATAATTTGATATTATGATTATAAACACCTTCATTTTAAAAAAAATGTTTTAAAATTGAAATTGCCCTCGACTCAACGCCCTGCACCGCATTGGGGGGTAGATACATACGAGTACGTCTGTCACTTCTAGACGTACGTACTGACCTCCAGATTTCTGTACTCCCCCATACATGTTTCATTATCGGAGCTTACTCTCTTGTATTTACTTTAAAAAAAAAACCTCCACCCATCTTCCCCGAAGACTCCTGCATAGATTTAATTTAAAAATTATAATAATAACTGGTGAACCACTGTGCCATGGTGTTTAAATTGCAACCAGATGCAGACAGTAGCAATTCACAAATAATGTAGTATTTTGGTAACCCTAATCCACGATTTATTCCAAGATAAAATTAATTTCTGGAATTTCTATTGAAAATGTCTTTTATTTGTAATTCATTGTAGAAAAACGTATTGCTGCATTTTAATTTTTAATATATTTAAAGTGTTCCTCTATAAAACCGCAGACAAATAATGGAAAATAAAGTTCTCTCGAACTAGCATATCGATTGAAAAACGAGCTTTTATATAAGCTCAGTCTACGAGCGATCGTATTCAAAGTTAAGCTGAGCTTTCGAAAGTTGATGAAAAAGGGTATTGAGGGTTCAACTTTGTAAATGTTAAACATCCAATAAAAATCTTATATATCAAACATAATAAACCTACAGTTAAATAAATAAATAAAATTGTTCATATGAAGCAGATACTTTGTGACGTGACATTATAATTTAAAATAAAACAATAACTTTGCAAACACAACTTTTATTTTTTATACTTTATGCCCACCAGGTTTCGCTACAACGTAGCTTCTTCAGGGCAATATAATACTCTACGAATATTAAGTTACATGTTTGTGTTAGATAATATACGTATGATTTAAAACCAAATGGGCTGGACTACTCAAGTGAAGAAGGAAGTAGGCGTAAGTATAGATGGATAATTGTGATGGGAAAGGGATTGTTCTTTGTCAATAGGGAACCACCTTAGTGTTGGACTTTTATTTAAATTTATTTGTTTATTAATTACCTTACCATTAACGTTTTTGGCTTTCCAAGTTATCCAACCTGATACCTATCGTGTATTTATGAATAAGGGTCTATAACACATGCAACATAATTTTTGTAAAGTATTATACTGCCCTGAAGAAGCTACGGTTGTAGCGAAACCCGGTCGGTATTAAGTATAAAAAATAAAAGTGGTGTTAACAAAGTTATCGTATTATTTTTTCAAATATTATTTTAAGATGATTGGGCTTAAATGTTGATTCGTTGCACTTTATAAAGGCCAGTCATTAAATTGACTGTATGAGTTTTGGATGCGTTTATTGAATTCTTATTTGGATTTTAATGGAAAGCGGAAATATTCAAACAATCATTTTTCTGATTATACCGTCGCATCGCTTGTCAAGTAAGTAAGTCAAAAGTCATGGTATTTGAAAGAGAGAGAGTACGAAAACAGTGTGCAATATAGTTGTGAATGACAAAAACTTGGAGCAGGTGGAAGAGTTTGTGTATCTGGGTAATGTGTTTACGAGAGATGGGTAGGATGATAGAGATAATGAAAGTAGGGCAAATGCAGGTAACTCCATTAATGACGGACTGAATGCCGTTGGCGCTAATAAAAAACTGTCAAAAGAAGCGAAGCTAGCAGTCCACAAAGGAGTTCTGGTACCTACCCTGATGTATAGCAGTGAGGCATGGAACTGGCAGAGGAAGAATGAAAGCAGACTGAATGCTGTTGAAATGAGATCCCTGAGGCAGGCGTGTGTGGCAAAAAACCATGTATGTTCGTGTGAGAAATGTGGCGATCTGCAAAGAATGCAAGGCTGATGTAAGCTTAACGAGCAAGATTAAGAAAGGGACGCTCAAGTGGTTTGGGCATGAACGAGGAAAGGAGGGTAAGGAGAATATATGACGCAAATGTGAATGGTAGAAGAAGTCGGGAAAGCCCGAGAAAGACATGGCACGATCAAATGAATCAGATACTTGAGACGGGCCATGTTAAGAGTCAGAAAAATAGAAGAGTATGTATGAGACGATTTATGAATGTGAAAGAGGCAAGAGTGTGTGCCAAGACCGAGTTGTTTGGCGGTCCGTCCTCTCTGCCTACCCTGTGGGGAAACGCCTATCGCGTGTCCTTGGGAAAGTGGTTGAACCTCTCCAATGCTCTTCTTTATTGGAATAAATAGTCTGAGAATCATAGTCGAGGATTCCTTAGTCTTCCATACCAACCGCAGTTACAAATTACTTCTCAAATTTATCCCGAAATAGCGAAAAATGTGGTTAGTGTATTATTAACCTTGTCAAGAGACATTTTAACTGCGTCGCTTCCCGAATTAAATCAGTACTTGGTGGGTGTTAAATTTGTACATTATCTTTATTAACGACATTTGAGGAGTTAAAAATTTAAATACTAAAAGTAATTTTATGTTTTAGTTTTAATTGTAATCTACGATTTTTTTATTTAAATTTTTAGAACGTAAAAAAAACATTTTGCTGGGTTTTTAGTGTTATTTTGTGTCGCATGATAATTTATTCCCAAATAATTCGGAATTTATGAAAAATACTGATGTCTGTTTAAAATTTATAATTGGGTTGAGTTGTAACTATGGTTCAATGAACTAGGAGCCGTTCTGATTTTAAGGGTTTACTTTAATATACCTACATTGAAAAAAATATTTACCCAGAAAAATATTTTATTCTTCATTTAAAATTGGAACTGATAAGACAAAATATCTTATTTTTTGTTAGTTGAATTGTAGAATATTATTCATTTAAAAAAATGTTTTTTTAAAAAGAAGTTATGATGTGTAATTATTATTACGCGTGACAGCTATTTCTCCTACTGAAGGCATTATCAAACGGTCATCAAACATTACAAACAACATCTTCAAACAGTTTTATATAAAAGGCGAACAAACCCACAAGGGAGTGGAATAAATGAAGTCGTAAGCTAATGCATATTTTATATGAGTCGCTTAGTGGAAGAGCGGCCCAACCCACAAAAATTCATAATAAGCGAAAACATAATTTTTTACATATTTTTGTTCTATCTATGAAGCCATAATTGCACAATTTTAGTTTTAACTATTTCAAAGATCTTTTGAAATCAGTGAAAACTAAAATTGGGCCACTGTGGCTTCATAGATACGTTTTCGCTTATATGGGTTGGACCACTCTTCCGCTGAGCGCCTCATATATGAAACATATATTTATTTTGTTTAAATTTCTTAGCAGTCAGATTTTAAGATTTTTTAAGTTCGCTTTTTAGCTAACATGCACTTATAAATCCAGCATTTTTTTATATCCAGTGATTTTTCACGGTTCTGCGCTGGTCGTAATATGTTAACCAAAACGAACACAAATGACCTTGAAACAAGGCCAAAAACGTCTTCAAAATCTACACAAAACATCTATCTTCTGAGCGAGTTACTTCACCTTGTTAGATGAATGATTTTTCCATTCTCAATATAATTTTTTTTTTTTTATTACAATCATAAAGGTACATAAATTAACATAATAATATATATTTCAAATTATAAACTATTCATTTTTACCTTTAAGAGAATTAAAAACTCGTGTGTAAAAGGGAAAAAATAAAAATTTACAAATAACTACAAATTATAACTTAACATTCAGTGTGAAGAAAAAAAAAACAAAATTTTTTTGTGCATATAAAAGTGAATAGAACTGTTGGTATATAATAATATAAAGTTAAATATTCAAAACAAATAATTTAAAATAAAAATAAAAATAAAAAAGAACTAGATACATTAAAAAGTAATAGAATAAGAAAATAATAAAATGTCAATTGATTCTAGTTAGCAAAATTATTTATGATAGAATGGTTTATTTAATTTTTATATTTATTATGATCAAAGTCTAACCTCAGCTCTGTCGCTAGTTGATTGAACCACATCACTCCAATGTAAGTGTAGTAAGTTGTGCAAAACTATTATATTGTAAATAAGTATCTTTGTTTGAGAAGTTTTGTGTTACAATTTTTTTTAAATATTATGTACATGATTTTTTTTAATATTAAGGTACGCTTTTGCCTACGTAACTACGTATTTTAAATTTCGGAAGAGGGTATTGGAATCGCTGGCTGCCCCGGGAACCATTTATTGTAACCAATACCCCCGCCATATGTCACCCCAAGTGGTTATCTACGTTTTGTGATTTAGCCGGGGGTGCCCGGCCGGATCAAGAGAGATTGGTTAAGGGAGGCATTTCGACCTATCCTGCAGGACTTTCTCGCCTTGCACCTTAGTAAGAGGGATGGATTCATGCGTTCACTCCTGGACACACTGATTCCCAGATTCCTACCTAGACCCACCCCTCAATCTTTTTTCCTTCCCAGAATTTCCTCTTCTTCCTTTCCTTAAAAAAAAACCTCCACACAGTATCCTCTAAGACATCGTAAGCCGTGATGGAAATTATTTTTCTCATGTCATCTTGTGTGGAGCTAATAATGATTAGAAAAAAACCTATTTCACCAAGAAATGGTTTGTTACAATAATTGTAACTGCGAATTTAACCCTACGAGTGCTACGAGTAGGTACAGTAGACAGTGTTTCATGTGTCCTTTTCCTGTTATGGTTCTTTAAAAATCACCAAGAAATGGCAAGTTAGATACAATGATTTTAAATATGGATTTAACATACAGTAGATACACTGTTGCATTTGTCCTTTTTAAAAAAATCATCAAGAAATGGCATGTTACAATGATTTTCACTATGCATTAACATACACTCTCTTGTGTCCCTTTTCTGTTATGATTTTAATTTGATTTATTTCACCGTTTAGACCTTAAAAAAATATCTATTTATTTTAAGGTCTAGGAAAGGTTGCATAATTGGGAATATTTGAGTTTATTTTGCCGAAATCAGAATTCTAAATTATGGGATAGGAAGATTGCGTATATATTATTCTGTATGTAGTATTAGCCTCAAGTTTAGTAGTTTCTCATGGGGCCATCTCCTAGAGGAGGTCGGCATAAACTAGTTTGAAAGTAACTCTGTATTCTGCAGCACGGAGGAGAGAAGGGGGCATCCGTCACGGTCCAATTCCTGGATTCCGTCATCCATGACAATTGCCCTCTTCCGATCCGACGTTTTCCCTCAATCTTTCCTTTCATATAGAGGGTATATATATTTTTCATTTCGGAAAATATTGCATTGATTGTTTTATATGACAATTTTGCACAATTTCATCGTGATATCGTGGCGTCCATTTAAAAGTACCGGCAATATTTATTTTATTGAAAGAAAAACAGTTTTGTTGTCATATGGCTGTGAGATTTTATTAAATAAGCAATTTTTTTAATTAGTCCACTGGTAAGTTGGAAATTGTTATTCCTGTTGCATTATTCAAGCTTTATTTAAAATTGAAAATATGATATCGGACAAGCTATAAAGTAGGTACAAAAATATTATTTTTTTTTTAAGAAAGAAAAACATTCCTGGGTTACGAATAACGCAACAATATTTGAAAATCTCCTACTATCCCCGCACTAAGCGGAAAATGTTGTTAGTATCAATGGGTGGACTTAGCCGACGAATCGAACAATGGGACCCAAACGCAATGCTCACTTAGCCACTGAGAATTTAAAATTATTTATTCGGAATGCCTATTTCTATTTTTCAAATGGTTGACAAATTTTTAAATGAATCAATAGAGTTAAGATACGTAACTGAGACAACGCGCATGATTTCGCGGACGTATATCCAGTGGACGTATTTTGTCGGCCCGTTCAAATAGATATTTTATTTAAATGACTATCTTTTTTATAAGCTGTGCAACATTTTCGTTATATTTGTATGAATATAACGCATCTCGCATTTTTATAGTGTCATTGGATAGTTGTCGTAAATTTTAGATTTTACTAACATTCGATAGGTAAATTTCTGATTTTGAAAAGCAATGATCCGGAGGAAAATATTATTTTTATCAATACTTGCTTCACAAATCCTACAATTTATAATAGCCCATGATTTTTTCTGCGTTAATATAAAATAAAAATTTCCTTAAAGGTTACCTTGCGCCAACTACTTACTACAGACTTTTTATGCATATTAAATGTATTCATTTATACATTTAATAGCATGGATAAGGAAGGAAGCATGCATATTAAATGTATAAATGAATACATTTAATATGCATGCTTCCTGTAACATTAGGTACGTCCAAAGTTTTAATTTCTTCTACGTACGTAAATAACCAGAATGAAGCTTTACTAGAGACTCAAAAAAAGCATAAAAATAAAGTTTTTAAAAGTTTTATTTTCCATTACATTACTCCATGCAATCCGTCAGCTCATACAGCTAAACCCAGTACTAAGCAGATCTCTACAAAGCCCAATTCACACGACAAATTTTTCACCGCGATGCAATTTTCGCCCTGATGGTTTTGTACGACATTTGTCAGGAATGTGTGCAATGCGCACGCTAAAGTCATATTCAAAAGATTTTACGGGTGGATTTGCCTACGAGCTACTAAAAGCTCTTGAAGTTGATAATAATATCAACTCTTAGTGGGGGGAACAGATCCTGTGATCTTCCGGTTCAAAGATAAGTATTTATGCTTTAGATTACAGTCACTGATTTACCGGATTTATTATTTGAAGACTCTAATTTTCCCTTCGATGTTTCAAAAAAAAAAAATTTGCTTTGCCTCACTCATATGAAAAGTTTTTTTTATGCTATACAATTGATCACCTTTTTTGCGGTTCTTCATGGGGTTTTGTATGTTTCTTTTACTAAAAATGCGTTAATATATTAGCAGACATTTTATGCAGATAACTTCTCATTCAACAAATATCCCTATTGTAATTATTTCAGAATGACTGACGATTCTTATTTTAAATATTGTTTAAATCTTGATATCTTGATCTTAGTAATCTAGCTATTCGTCTATTGAAAAGTGTTAAAAACGTTTATTGTACTTGGTCAAACGGTAGAATAGCAAGACTATAGCTATGCTATGCTAGCTATGGTTATTATTTGAAGTGGTTCTAAACCCCTCAGGCCTCAGCCATATTCTGTCAGAAGGTCAGAAAATTTGCGTTTCTAGTAAAATTCAAATAAATGGAGTATTTCTTAGAATATTCGAAAACCACAAAAATGTTTTTGAAAGGTGGCAAAATACGCTTTTAAATGTTATTAATTGAATAAACACTTTTTTAATATAAATTTTTGTGATGCAAACATAAAAAAGTTTTGAAAATGGCTGACCTTAGGTATATTTTCTAGCTAAAATTAATGATCACGAAAAAAAAATAAAAACCCACACACAAGATTAGACAAGTTATCTTCTTCTTCTTTATGTGCCTTATCAGGTCCCCCCGACGTTGGCGATCACTCTTGAAAAGGTCTCTCTGTCTTGCGCTGCCCGGAATAGCTCCTCCACACTTCTAATGCCGGTCCACTCTAGTATATTTCGCAGCCAAGACATTTGTCTCCTTTCAATATTAAATGGAGCAAGTGATACTTCTCCCCTCGAAGTATATGACAAGTTATAACCAGTTATAAAACAAGTATATTATAAAAGTTACTGTCACTTCACTTTTTTGTCATTTCATAAAAAAAAAATTCACAAACTGGTCAGAAACTTTGGTTACAGAGATGCAAATTTTAATTTTTCTGCGATTTACTTCTAGATTCGAATATAAAGCGTGGTGTCTTCTTTCTAACACAATGTAGATAATTTTTCTCACAATGACAGTAAGGGAAATATAACGCTCTCCATGAAACCTATGTAAGCTGTTCATAAAAGAGAACAAATAAGCCTAATGGATTAATTTTGCATATTATATTATTTATTTTTTTTTTTACAAAAGAAATACATAACAACAATCAATATGAACATATTTATATGATTTAAAATAACCAAATTTTATAATTAGGATATAAGAAACAAAATGTAAACTAGTAACTGTTTTTAAAAAATATTTGAAATTCTTTCAGTACTCTTCTACTTCTTCCGCATGTCGGTTACGCAAGCTGTGTGTGCGTGGTATAAGGAAGTTTATAAATAATTAGTAATGAAATTATTGCTGCAATGAAATATTTGTTTAGTTAATTTGAATATATTAAAAACATGAAAAAATCAATGGAAATAATGTAGGGCTGTCAATAAGGAAATTAATGTTTTTTTTTTAAATTAAAATAACATCAGTTACCAATTTTCTGCAAAATGCTCCCTGCTTAAAGGAATTTTCCTTTTTTAAATACATGAACCTTAAAAAAAAACGAATTATCACTTGGTAAGGCTTTAAGTAAGTAGATCTGAATAATAATTATTTCTTGAACTTCCTAATATTATCCTGAACGGCTGAAACTAACCCACTAACTTCCGATACAGATACTCGTGATAGATGCACAAATTAACAAACTAAAAGCATCTTAATTATTTCCGGCGCCCAATGTTTAGCTACCACGTGAAAAAGGCTTCAGTTAAATTATGACAAGTCCCTTCGCCATGCAGCCTGTACCACGTGCAGCTCAGATGCCATGAATAACGAGGGAACATGAGAACCATTTACTTTATTATTCTTGGCGGCCTCCCAAACTTTATGATAGCCCATTTTTCCCATGTTATTGCTATAAAGGACTTCGCCACCGAAAATAATATTTCTCGCAGACACAAAACATTGCAAAAAATGTACTATGGCTTTGTAGCAAAAGACTTTCTTTAGAAAACGTATACGTGATGGATAATATCGTTACATATTTTGGTGGCATTTATTTTTAAAAGACTTCCACAAACAATTTTTTTCATCTTGTTTAAGTGGGTTTTTCTAAGAATTCCATGACAACTGTTTATTTGGTACGAGGTTGGTTAACCTATGTTTATTCGAGTTTAAACTTTAAGTAGGTATCTTTGAGTTGATGTTTTATAAAAAAGACAGTTTATGAATGTTTGTAACGCAAATGAGAGAAACATTTATGGATACATCAAAAGAACTACAACCATATAAGTTAGTTTAATCTGACGACGCACAGTATATCATTTCATTCAAGCTAGACGGTAAAAAACTCTAAAAAATCAATTAAGTACATACTTGTAACTTACCTTCGAGGTGTATTTAACCCTAATTTGAAAAAAAATATATGGTTAACGTTATAATTAAATTTTTCAAAAAAATATATTTGGTAATATTGGTTTTTTATTACAACACGAGTATATCTAAATTATCTTTTGATTAAATGTACTTATTAGGATTAAGGCCCGCCTCTGATTTTCATCACTTTTCACAACTTATAATTCAGCTTTTCAAGTTCAAATATATTTGAAATTTTGTCATATATAAAAAATAGTTAATCCAATGAAGACTACATTAACGAAACTCAATCGAAAATCTAATTTTTCTGATTTTATATAGATATTCGAGTGAGTTTCGCTAATACTGTCTTCATTTAATTAAAATTTTACAATTTGAGGTTTTTCTTATTAAGTTAAAAACACCAAAACTAAAAAAAAATTGTTGTTTTATTTTAAAAAAGGAAAATTATCATTTTTTTGTATACTCTCCGAAATCAATTCTCGGTAAGTTAGAAATTGAATATTCTTCAGATGACATAAAACACGCAAGTTATTTATATTTATTATTAAAAAAAATCTAACATGATAGAATATTTAAAAAAAACTGTCTTACAAACCTCCCCCCCCCCCCCCCCCTTTTTTAGGAACTACGGATAAATAACACCAAACTCAATAAATAACTTGAACCTGCCTGGAAATCCTTTGCGTTAAAATTGAGTTATTGTAAAAAAATTCTGTAAAAAAATTATCGTGCGATTTTGATATACTCTCCGAAATAAACTCACGAATAATTAATTATAAATTGAATATTTTTTAAACCACATACAAAACACGAAAGTTAAAATATTATTTAAAAAAAAAAAAAAAACAGAAAAGATTTACATCAAATTTTGGAAAAAAATCATACTATATAGTTATATACCTTTCATAGTAGTCTCTTATCTCTAACACTTTATACTCATCTACAACCTTAAAAGGTTGCGCGGTGAGAATCGAATAACTGATCAAATCATTAACTAATTAATCTGACTTTGGGGCTCTGGCGCTAGTCAACCCGTGCATTAATTAAACGAATTAAAAATGCATTTTTCACACTGACTACCTGGTTGGTAATACCCCATGACGTCATTTTTAAAGAATTCTAAAGTGATTTATTTCCGTTTAGCTTGTATGGGACGGTATACAGTGCGACGTGGCGGTCTGCCAAGATTCTCCATTCACTATTTGAAATTACTGATGAAATCTTTAACTTAATATCATGACAATTGAACAAAGAAGTGTCTATTCATCGGTGCGCCTGATACATTAACAGAAAAGTCATTTTATTATTTCGCAATTTATATTATTTATTTCATTTTATTACCCCTTTCTAAATGTATTGGAGAGCAGCGATGATTAGAAACTTCCAACATTAGTATTTCACAATTTATTTTACGATATTATTTTTCGGGGTGCACCGATGAATAGACGTTCCCACGATAACTCGACACAATTTGGAAAATCATTAAAATATATTTTAAAAAATCTAACGTAAAATATTTAACCAATTCATTATCAATTTTTTTCATAAAATTTAATGACTTTTTCAAAGGTGTTGAATTTGAATTCAACAACCAGAGCAATAGTAAGAGCTAGAAACGAAAATTTAAATAACAGACCGTGTTCATGTGTAAAATATTTATGTGACAATATTCTTCGTAATTTTTTTTCCACGGTCGGGTGTCACGCCTCATCGGGTGGCACCCGGGGCAGACCGCCCCCCTAGCCACTGCCAGTCACACACCAAAACATAACAGACTTCTACATAATATACTGAGCCTAGCAAAGCCCTGTTTTAACTCGACCGCTTTGCTTTTTTTCGGTCTATAAATTTGTTTGTACGTTCCGTTCCTATTTCAAGATGATGTCCATTTTAATGGTTCTGTCAAGGTTACTTTTTAATAAAAACGTCGTGTTTGTTGGAAATATAGTTTTTTTAAATATTTTGTTACCTTTTTTGTATGAATACCTCACAAGAGTCTAAACTGCTTCCAGCTGCTGCATCTAGAGCCAGTGAAACCATGGCATGTTGGTATGTTGTAAGGCTGATGGTAGTGGGAAGGGGAAGGAGATGGGAAAGAGGAAGGTGGGAAGTACCTGGCTATTCATATCCGGTCACCAAATACTGATACCGCCATTTCAAGCAACGTTTCAATTCTGAATAGTGGTCTTACACCAGGGCGATACTGAAAGTATCTACTACTCCGGAACGTACCGCAAATATACCATACATTATTTTTAAATGAATTTATTGTGAAATAACACAAATTATTCGAATAAAAATGATTTGCAAACGCCAGGATTCGATCTCGCGATCTTCGGATTGCGAGTCAAGAGCCTTACCCCTAGACTACGCCGGCCGTCATACCTGCATGCCTGAATAAAATGTAATAAAATAATGGTTCTAGAGACAGTGACGTTTACTTTGGACCAATTGTAGAAATCTGTTTTTAAATAAATAAAAAGTTACTTAATATTTTATATGGGTTAAAATTAAGTATGGAGGTTAGAGGTATGTAAGTACTGTATTAACTAAGAGAAAACTGCAAAAAAAATTTTGGACTCGAGTTCCACTGTTCACAGAACTCATAGTTTATAACATTACGGTGAGTCATTCTTTCAGTTTGAAAGGCAAGATAGAGGGTCGCCGAGGGCCTGGTAGGAGACAAATGTCTTGGCTGCGAAATATACGAGAGTGGACCGGCATTAGAAGTGTGGAGGAGCTATTCCGGGCAGCGCAAGACAGAGATACCTTTTCAAGAGTGATCGCCAACGTCGGGGGACCTGATAAGGCACATAAAGAAGAAGAATTCTTTCAGTAACTTAACATTATTCAAATTACTGAATTTTAATACAGGTAAATTAAATCATCAGAACAAGAGTTCCCAGGGAGCATTATCGGAATTTGGAACAAAAAAGGAGGTTAATAAAACAAGAATTAATTATATTATTATTTTTCTCTCTCCATTCCTTTGGCCTCACCAAATTTCTCGAATGGGATATGTTAAATCCCACTGGCTCTGGGCAATTGTGAAGTTGGGAATCGTACGCGGAAGTAAATTCTATTTTTAAAATATATTTAATCGAAAAAGATAATAAAAATAAATCGGATTGAAACTTGAAACAGAACACGACACAGTGAAATAAAAAGGTAACTGTCGCAATGTGAATCGAACTCGTGATCTCTGTCTTACCAGGATAACAACGCTTCAATCAACTCGGCCATTGTGATCAAATTATTTTACATCATTTTTTGTCGATCTCACATTTGAAATCCAGATTTTACAATATTATTATCTTCAACTATTTTTTTCAATATTCTATTGAATCTATTTTGCACCTTAGATAGTGTCTAAGATAAACAGGTAAGACTTTTATTTATTTGGAACACCTATTGACTTTTCATAAAAGTCAAAACTAATATTCAATAAAATTTATACCCATCAATGTAATGTACCATTAAAGGAGAAGATAATACTCATTTATCTAAACGAAACATGAAACAGAAATAAAAACAGTTTAATACAATAATAATTCAATATAACACACAAAAACAAAGAGGTAAAAGATAAAGCGTCGCAACTGAGAATTGAACCCACGATTTTTACTGGGTCAACGTCAAGTAATTATGGTACAAACTTTCAAAATATAAAAAAAAAAAATTATTCTAATAAAAAATGCTTTTAGTTCAATATTATATAAGAATCTTATAGGAAACAACAAATGAGATAAACTTACATCTGATAGTAGCGGTGGGATAACTTTAAACTCCTTTGTATCCTATGTAAAATAATATGAAGTAGAAAGTTTCAACTTATCCAATTATAGTTTCTCTGAAGATATCAAAAACCTTCCTATCAAGTCATTACGTCTCAAAGCTTTCATGAAAAGTAGTAACGTAAACTCTTTATTCCCAACAAATTATTATTAGGATTGACTTATTTAACTTTAAACCTCGTTATAATATCAAACATATCACAATGTAATAAGTATTTAATTATTGTCGAGTGATTGTGAATTTAGTTTCAATGCCCTTCAACAGATGTCGTTAGGTATTTATATGTTGTTTTGAGGTGTCTCAAAAGATGTCAGTAAAATACTAACTTAGGAGAGTCGCCGTTGTGTCTAATACCCGAACGGTTACGGAAGTAGCCGATAATATGCGATCGACAGCTGGACACCTTCAATATCGAGTGTCATTGCTTTAGAATTACACAGAGCAATAATTAGAGTGGGCGTTTGCTCCAGTTATATATTCATTGTAAAACACACTATAACGTTAATGAAGTAACTTGCAATCTTGAAGAACTAATAGCTTTATTGAATATTCCCAAACGTACATCAAATAATTCCAATCTATGGGATTGAAGATCATTAGACATATTAGATCTACTCGCATTTTAAAAAGAGATTATTATTCAAAACACAAATTCACAAAAATTAGCAGGTAGCAACTTGTCGGTCGCAACCAACCATTTAAAGGGTAATATATAAATATGCATGTAATATATTAAAATTTATATTATAGATGGGTACTTAATTTTAAATATAATGAAATTACTGATGAAATCTTTAACTTAATATCATGACAATTGAACAAAGAAGTGTCTATTCATCGGTGCGCCTGATACATTAACAGAAAAGTCATTTTATTATTTCGCAATTTATATTATTTATTTCATTTTATTACCCCTTTCTAAATGTATTGGAGAGCAGCGATGATTAGAAACTTCCAACATTAGTATTTCACAATTTATTTTACGATATTATTTTTCGGGGTGCACCGATGAATAGACGTTCCCACGATAACTCGACACAATTTGGAAAATCATTAAAATATATTTTAAAAAATCTAACGTAAAATATTTAACCAATTCATTATCAATTTTTTTCATAAAATTTAATGACTTTTTCAAAGGTGTTGAATTTGAATTCAACAACCAGAGCAATAGTAAGAGCTAGAAACGAAAATTTAAATAACAGACCGTGTTCATGTGTAAAATATTTATGTGACAATATTCTTCGTAATTTTTTTTCCACGGTCGGGTGTCACGCCTCATCGGGTGGCACCCGGGGCAGACCGCCCCCCTAGCCACTGCCAGTCACACACCAAAACATAACAGACTTCTACATAATATACTGAGCCTAGCAAAGCCCTGTTTTAACTCGACCGCTTTGCTTTTTTTCGGTCTATAAATTTGTTTGTACGTTCCGTTCCTATTTCAAGATGATGTCCATTTTAATGGTTCTGTCAAGGTTACTTTTTAATAAAAACGTCGTGTTTGTTGGAAATATAGTTTTTTTAAATATTTTGTTACCTTTTTTGTATGAATACCTCACAAGAGTCTAAACTGCTTCCAGCTGCTGCATCTAGAGCCAGTGAAACCATGGCATGTTGGTATGTTGTAAGGCTGATGGTAGTGGGAAGGGGAAGGAGATGGGAAAGAGGAAGGTGGGAAGTACCTGGCTATTCATATCCGGTCACCAAATACTGATACCGCCATTTCAAGCAACGTTTCAATTCTGAATAGTGGTCTTACACCAGGGCGATACTGAAAGTATCTACTACTCCGGAACGTACCGCAAATATACCATACATTATTTTTAAATGAATTTATTGTGAAATAACACAAATTATTCGAATAAAAATGATTTGCAAACGCCAGGATTCGATCTCGCGATCTTCGGATTGCGAGTCAAGAGCCTTACCCCTAGACTACGCCGGCCGTCATACCTGCATGCCTGAATAAAATGTAATAAAATAATGGTTCTAGAGACAGTGACGTTTACTTTGGACCAATTGTAGAAATCTGTTTTTAAATAAATAAAAAGTTACTTAATATTTTATATGGGTTAAAATTAAGTATGGAGGTTAGAGGTATGTAAGTACTGTATTAACTAAGAGAAAACTGCAAAAAAAATTTTGGACTCGAGTTCCACTGTTCACAGAACTCATAGTTTATAACATTACGGTGAGTCATTCTTTCAGTTTGAAAGGCAAGATAGAGGGTCGCCGAGGGCCTGGTAGGAGACAAATGTCTTGGCTGCGAAATATACGAGAGTGGACCGGCATTAGAAGTGTGGAGGAGCTATTCCGGGCAGCGCAAGACAGAGATACCTTTTCAAGAGTGATCGCCAACGTCGGGGGACCTGATAAGGCACATAAAGAAGAAGAATTCTTTCAGTAACTTAACATTATTCAAATTACTGAATTTTAATACAGGTAAATTAAATCATCAGAACAAGAGTTCCCAGGGAGCATTATCGGAATTTGGAACAAAAAAGGAGGTTAATAAAACAAGAATTAATTATATTATTATTTTTCTCTCTCCATTCCTTTGGCCTCACCAAATTTCTCGAATGGGATATGTTAAATCCCACTGGCTCTGGGCAATTGTGAAGTTGGGAATCGTACGCGGAAGTAAATTCTATTTTTAAAATATATTTAATCGAAAAAGATAATAAAAATAAATCGGATTGAAACTTGAAACAGAACACGACACAGTGAAATAAAAAGGTAACTGTCGCAATGTGAATCGAACTCGTGATCTCTGTCTTACCAGGATAACAACGCTTCAATCAACTCGGCCATTGTGATCAAATTATTTTACATCATTTTTTGTCGATCTCACATTTGAAATCCAGATTTTACAATATTATTATCTTCAACTATTTTTTTCAATATTCTATTGAATCTATTTTGCACCTTAGATAGTGTCTAAGATAAACAGGTAAGACTTTTATTTATTTGGAACACCTATTGACTTTTCATAAAAGTCAAAACTAATATTCAATAAAATTTATACCCATCAATGTAATGTACCATTAAAGGAGAAGATAATACTCATTTATCTAAACGAAACATGAAACAGAAATAAAAACAGTTTAATACAATAATAATTCAATATAACACACAAAAACAAAGAGGTAAAAGATAAAGCGTCGCAACTGAGAATTGAACCCACGATTTTTACTGGGTCAACGTCAAGTAATTATGGTACAAACTTTCAAAATATAAAAAAAAAAAATTATTCTAATAAAAAATGCTTTTAGTTCAATATTATATAAGAATCTTATAGGAAACAACAAATGAGATAAACTTACATCTGATAGTAGCGGTGGGATAACTTTAAACTCCTTTGTATCCTATGTAAAATAATATGAAGTAGAAAGTTTCAACTTATCCAATTATAGTTTCTCTGAAGATATCAAAAACCTTCCTATCAAGTCATTACGTCTCAAAGCTTTCATGAAAAGTAGTAACGTAAACTCTTTATTCCCAACAAATTATTATTAGGATTGACTTATTTAACTTTAAACCTCGTTATAATATCAAACATATCACAATGTAATAAGTATTTAATTATTGTCGAGTGATTGTGAATTTAGTTTCAATGCCCTTCAACAGATGTCGTTAGGTATTTATATGTTGTTTTGAGGTGTCTCAAAAGATGTCAGTAAAATACTAACTTAGGAGAGTCGCCGTTGTGTCTAATACCCGAACGGTTACGGAAGTAGCCGATAATATGCGATCGACAGCTGGACACCTTCAATATCGAGTGTCATTGCTTTAGAATTACACAGAGCAATAATTAGAGTGGGCGTTTGCTCCAGTTATATATTCATTGTAAAACACACTATAACGTTAATGAAGTAACTTGCAATCTTGAAGAACTAATAGCTTTATTGAATATTCCCAAACGTACATCAAATAATTCCAATCTATGGGATTGAAGATCATTAGACATATTAGATCTACTCGCATTTTAAAAAGAGATTATTATTCAAAACACAAATTCACAAAAATTAGCAGGTAGCAACTTGTCGGTCGCAACCAACCATTTAAAGGGTAATATATAAATATGCATGTAATATATTAAAATTTATATTATAGATGGGTACTTAATTTTAAATATAATGTAAACTATTGGCTTGGTAGATATTTTTTTAGATTTTAGATTTAATAACGAAACTATTGGTTAGGTACATAAAAATTCTATGAATAAGGCGGAAAAATATTTGAGGTTAATGTTAGCAATTCTTAAATCGAAAAATAAAATAGAATGTATGTAAGTATAAATGGTTCAATCAGCAGTGATGGTTCCGGTGAGACTAGAAGATCTGGGTTGAAATCCTGAAATGTGTATTTTTATATTCAGTGTCTTATTTTTTTCATAATTTCATTGAGAGTTGTTTAATGATTAAATACTTATTTAAAAATCAAAAAATTATTCGCAGGAACTCATCACGAACAAATAATACAAATAACATCCATCATTTCGCAAAAGAACACAAAGCTTTTTTAAAAATGTTTCAATGCAACGTTTCGCCTAAAAGCTCGCTTTTCATCATTTCGCAAACAATAAAAAGCTCGTTGCAAGCTGGAATCCACGTATGACCCGTGAATGAACGTTTTCTTTTTTTAACTAACGGGATTGTTTGCGTTATTTCCTCCGGCCGCGTGATAAATGCGCCCATTTTTTAAGCCAACAACAACCTCTGTTTCTTTCACATCCCGAAACAAACATCGCATTTAAATTCAGCAATAGCAATAAGCCAATTTTCTTCAGAGTATAAGTGTACACGGAATAGAGGTCTCACAATTTCTTTGTTTTCTCGCGAATCGCTTGAAATAATGTTGTTTTCGTGTTGTTATTATTAAAGCAGTCTTACCAAATTACTTTTCAAATCCAAACAAAATAAACTCATTACTTGTTAAATTTGTTAGCATTTCGAAAATGAATGCACTAATTTATTAAAATGCTTAGCAAATATATGTTCAAATTTCGATAAAATGAAAATTTACGAAAGCGAATGGTAGAATAAGTCGTGGATGATTGAGAAAAACGTGGCACAATTAACAGATTCAAATACTTGAGTCGGGTCATGTCAAGGGTCACAAAATCAATATTGAGTGTATGAATGTGATTGAAAACAACTAAATTATAAATACTATCTTTACTAAGTATAAAATGAAGTCGCTAACGATGTATGTGCGTTTAGATCTTTAAACTACGCAACGGATTTTCATGCAGTTTTCACCAATAGATAGAGAGATTCGTGAGGAAGGTTTTTAGGTATATAATTTGTCAAATTGGTTTTATGCAAATTGGTTGAAATATATAAATACATAAGCGGCAGCGGGCGGCGGGCAGCGAGCAGTGAGCAGCGGGCACCCGGCAGCGTGGTGTGGATTTAATTTAACAGATGGCGTTGGATATAAAGGTTTTGTTAGCCACAGCAACGTATGTCTTGAAGTGTCTTGAAGAGACCCATGTTGTAGGAAGGGGGAAACACAGAGGCCGGAAAATCGTTACACAGCCGAGCTGTTGAACACAAGAACGAGTCGAAAAAGCGACCCGTTCTCATGTGAAAAATGTCAACCGTGTACATATGCTGGGCACGCGTTTGGCGTGTTTCGCGACACATTGCACCGGTGCCGAAGGGATCAATGACGCTAGTTCCTCGGAGCATCTTCCATTGAAATACGAGTAGAACAAGGATAGCACTTCCACCCGACGCCTGTGCTCTAAAGATTGCAATTCGTCTGTTAAAATGGGAGAATCTATTAAATCCCGTTTCTGAATCGATTGTATATTTCAGGTATTTTGGTGGCTGCCAATGTTCATGAAATTAAACTTTGTTTTAACCAATTATATTAATATACATTTTTAAGTGGTTAGTGGGTATAAAAATAGTTGAATATTATATATAAAATGTCAAATTTTATAACAAAATAAAATATACTGCATAAACAGCGTGTGCCAAGAGCAGAGTTGTGCGATTGCCTATCTTCTTCGTCTACCCTTCGGGAAAATGGCGTGATGGTTAGTTAGTTAATTATGTTAATCCAAAAATACGAAAAGTTGAGAGAGTAAAGAATTTTGACGTGATTTTAATTTGAAAAGATTTTATCAGAAAATTGCCTGAAGTTAACCTTTATTATTCGGCTCCATTGTTCCATTTTATGAAATAATTGGGGCGGCAAGGGCGAGCCATGCAAAGGAACGACAAAGACTTTATACATGAATAAAAGGTGCAAGAAAGCTGTCATAAGACGATAACCAGATGATCGATAGGTGCCTACATCCTTCAAGTGCATGTTATTAATAAAGCCAAGTGAATAAAGGCGAACTCCGTCAAGCTTTCTTGGGATTACTTTTCAAAGATAATCTTAATCCTACTAATATTATAAAGGCGAAAGTTTGTATGGATGTATGGATGGATGAATGGATGTTTGTTACTCTTTTACGCAATAAATACTGAACGAATTTTAATGAAACTTCACAGTAATATAGCTCATACATCAAAATAGTCTATAGGCTATAACATAGAGCTCTGGCATTATGAAATTTGTATACAATTGTACGTTTGTTGTCTAGTCGAAAAGCAACGCGTTGCTACGTAATTGTTTGAAATGCGCTGTCATTTTGTTATTTGTTTAGGTTGCTATGGAGATCCCTTTGATAGTCAAGATTTACAGCGTGTTTGATTGTTACGTTGAGGGTGAGGGGGGTAGGGGGAGGTTGAGGGGTTGGGGCGGGGGGAGGAGGGTAAGGTGAGGGGGTAGAAGGGGGTTGTTGGGGGTTGAGGTTGGGGGGGGGGGGGGGGAGTGGCGCGTGCAAAGCCGGGGGCAAAAGCTAGTATTTTATATAAAATCCCTTATGCGGTATCGAAACCATCCATCCGATTGTAATAAAACTTTGTTCGGCGATTCGTTGTGCGAATGCCCGCGAAGGTTTCCATATATATTGGTGAGCTCTAGAGTTATGAAATTATTTCCTAAAATGTGTGCTCTGGCGATCTGAAATTTGTATATAAAATTTACAATATAAAGCGTGCGAATTGCTTGAAAAATGTGTGTATTTCATATAGTTCAGTGGCAGGGAGGGGAGGAAGGAGGGAGGGAGGGGGTGGAGTTTGGGAGGGAATGGGACGCGAGAGGGGAACGGGGGCGTATGAGAAAGGACAGAGCGGAGGGGTAGGGGACGAGGGAGAGCCAGGGGGAGGGATTGCATAGGAGACATAGTAACGATAGGGGAAAGCAGGGTTAAATACGGAAAATTCATGCTTCTCATACTGACAGCTGTAAGTGGCCGTCTCACGGGTCAGAAAACCTTCTGATTTATTCGTGTACTCGCCATACGGAAAACAAATAATAGTGTATATCCTAAAAGGACTTCAATAAATATAAATAAAACAAACACTTTCTTTGCGACGCTTGCTGGGACTCGCTAGTATATTATAATCAGGGAATATGGGCCCTGAAACCAAACGCACAATAGTGATTACCACACATCGTATGTATGCAGAGCGGCATCCCGCCATTATTTCTACCTACACACCAATAGCATAACATTCATAGGCTCTACTTCTTTGATAGTCCATCGAGTTTGGTCGAGTCTTGGCGATAGTGGACACGTTCCATGCCATAATACTATATTTTTTCTCTTATCTGTGGTATTTATTATGGAAAAGATATCCAAAAATCTTAAATTGTCAATTGTTTTCGTGTTTAATACTAGTTATATTGTTAACTCCAAGTACTTAATATAAAATCCTTGTATGACAAATACATATCTACCTATTTTAAATTTATACTTACAAAAAAAAATATTTTTGAATCAAACTACAGTACAAGATATTCCAAGCAATCCAACTTCATTATTCCAAAAACAAAAACCTCAATGGCCCAGTCACAGTTTAACTTCCTTGCCCCGAAAATCTTTAATAACTTACCAACTGAAATAAAGATGTATATGTATATATATATATATACATATATATATGTGTGTGTGTGTGTGTGTGTGTGTGTATGTGTGTCTTACACGAATACACAGTAGGTGCGCATTTGGGAATGTATACATGTTTATACTGTACGAGTATAGATATGTGCACGTGTGTATAATATGTGAGTGTGCACGTATAAATATTTTGTTCTTTGCATGCACACATATAAAAAAAAAAGCTATGTACGTAGGCTTATATCTGTATAGATGCGTGCACATACTTATATAGTGTGTGCTTGCATGCACACACATTGAACAAAAAGTTATGTATATTTTTATAACCTAATGCTAATTTACTTCTTTTACCCTTTCTGTTTTCAATTTTAAGCATCATTTATACTAAATTCATATGTTTACACTAGACGTCATAATTCATACAAAGTAACAATACTCCATTGGTCACCATGAAACAGGCAGCCGCCTAGTATGGTGATCTTATATATCTACTCTATGTAAATGTATTAATTATGTATCATGTGTCTTATAAATAAATAAATAAATAATTCGTAGAATATCGTTTAATTTTTAAAATTTTTATTTAAATCTAATTTAATTATGTTATTATTCAGTCCTGCAAGTTTTTTTTTCTTATTGTCAAAGCTATTTCTGCTAACACGGCCATTGTCAAACTGTTGTCGGACCACTTAAATAAATCGTCTAAAAGTAGTCTAACTACAGTTTGAAAATTGCCTTATAAGCCGAAACAGCTGTCACAATAAAACAAATGCTAAAATACTTGCAGAACTTGCCATAGCGTTACCTATCCTATGTTGTATCTTTATGTCACAAGGATAATCTTTCACGCAGTGAACGGATCAGATTATTTTTAAACCAATAAACCGCCTAGCTACTTCGTGAAGTGCCTGACGGCAGATGGTGAAGTACCTCAGGCGCATCATGATCGGCCTGATTTTACGATTTGCCTGCGATATATATTCAAAGTATTAAGGGACGAACATTACTCACTTTAACCAATGTTTTCTGACTTTGTTTGGAGTTAAAATTGTAAATGCAATTTGGGTCTCTGGTGACTGTTTCTGAAGTTTTTTTAATATGTTTTTCTTCAAAGTAAAACAAAATATCCTCCACTTTTCAATACTGGTCACTCATCCAAGTAACCACCCAATACGTGTACAAAGCCTTTTGATTTTTTGTTTTATTAAAAGAAAAAAATAACTTAATAAACGTCATTGAAGACATAATTTCAATTACATTTTTTTCTCCAAATAATGTCAAGAATCATATTGTTGAAAAAAAGGTGTGAATCAGGGTCTTGAAGAGACCGTAGGAGAGAGGAAACACAGCAGTCCGCAAATAATTCCACAGCCGAACCGTTGAACTCAAGAACAAAGGATATGCGTTTTATATAAATACTTTTGGATGTTACAGCTATGCTTGTTCAGCGATATAGGTCCTCAGAAATGGGTAGGGTGATGATGAAGGTACCCACGTTACCAACAACAACGCCAATTTGTTTATTATATTCGTGATATAAGTATTAAAAGATGAGGTTTATTGTTTATTTGTGTTTTAAATGTATTTATTAAATACTTTATGAAAAAATCTATCCTTAGTGGGGTACTCCCTACATAACGGACATGCATTATCTTATTTTCCGTATTTAAAGATGGTGATTGCATCAAGATACTGAAATTTATCAGTCATTTTAAAGCATCTACAAATAATATAGGTAACAAAGATGTGACGCTGGACAAACGGCAGAGTGGACATTCTTTCACGATGTGGTAATATAACGTATACTAGTTATTTATTCATTTCTATGCTCTTACATATAGTTAATAAATATCTACAATGGAATACAGTTAATAAATGCAATGACAATGACATCAGGTGAAAGTAAAACAAAAAATATTCTTATTATGAAACATATTGTTTAGTAGAGAGAAATATGATCGGCAACTGTATGTAAATGGTTAAAACGAATGTGGTTATGTTTTGTGAACACCTCACTGGGAGAACCCGTGCTGAGGTGTACGCATGAATTATTATGCCATCATAAGTGATAGCACAGTATCCCCCTTGAGACTCTCAAGGAGGATTCCGTAGTACCACCCATGGTGGCAGTATTGTACATATAGTAGGTGTAGGTAGCTGTGTTGAGATAGTCATCGTAATATTATACAGACACAATGTAGTAAGTTGAGGTATACACTAAAGTCGCAACGGATAATACATAATACATTATAGTAATAAGAAAAAAAATATTCATGAAGTGAGCTTAGAGAGCAGTTGAGTCGAAAAGAGAATAAAAGAAAAAAAAAACAAGAGTAGATGATATTAGTGCCAATATTTACATAAACGTTTTCCCATATTCATGCAATGCCTTATGCCTTTCTAAGTTCCCATCGTGCAACATGCACGCACAGTCTTACCCGAACTGACTGACTTACGTGACTGCACCGAATGTGGTTTATTGTTGTTCAAGTTTTCCGACGAAAAACGCCAGAAATTTACGTACGTAAACTGCAATAAGATGCATATTGTTTACGTGGTTCCCCTTCAGAATATTCTGGATAATTTTTTGACTTATTAAGTTTTATGACTTAGGACTCTACTTTATGTTTTCTGGGTAGGAGTATTCTCCTTCCCCTCCCGCCTTCCCTCCCTGCCACTAAATTACATATGAAATACACACATTTTTCAGCAACAGAACTCAATTTTTTTAAACCAATTTTATTACGCCAGAGATCACCGTTATACATTAAAACCTTCGCGGGGGTGCACAACAAATCACCAAATTTTCATCGCAATTGGGTGAATGGTATTGGAAATAATTTCATAACGCCAGAGCTCACCGTTATATATAGAAACCGTCGCGGGCGTGCGCATAACAAATCACCAAAGTTTTACCGCAATTGGATGATTGGTATAGGAACGCATACAGGACAAACAAAGAAACAATCATTTTTATGCGTAAAGATTATGACAAGCCAGAAAGTATATACTTATTTCGAATACGTATCTATACATATTAATAATAATTGGATAATTTGTAGAGAGCCGTTTTTTGTGAACACTCACTTATGTATGTGTATATTTACGTAATTTCGAACACTTTTGTACGATGTTTAATGATGCTGTTCTTCTAAACATGTCGGGGTCACCAATATGGCGTCCGAGTCACCAATATGGATTATATTGACCTTACCAGGTGGTATCAATACTTTCATAAGTGTAACGGGGATTTGATAAATGATTAGAAGGCATTAATTTAATAAATCCACTTTTATTTAATAATCAAACACAATTAACGCAACAGAATATTAAATCTCAAAAAGTTGCGAGGCTAAATCTGATAGCTGTACGTAAACACCAGGACACTTTAGATGGGATTGATTTTGGTTGTAGAAAATGGAAATAAAGTATTGCTTGCCCGGTGTGACCAGCATTCAAAATTGCCAGTAGAATAAAATATATTTATATTAAACAGTACTTTGCCATACATCCAAGAATTGCTATTATCAATGCTAATATAGGCTTATCGACTCCTAGGCATCAGTCAGGACAATGAAATTTATTAGTTGTTTTGAAAAAATTCCTACTTCGAAAATGTTCGACCAATTCCACGTAAATTAAAGAAAACTTGATCTTACTTTGAGATCACGGATAAATTTACAAAATCTCTCTACTTGTTTATCTCTTCAGTGTGCTGTACAGTCTATGATATAAATACCGAAAGTCTTACCATTTTCCATAAAACCAAACAACATTAATTTTAGGCAAGCATTTTTCTCCAGACTTTGCTCTTCTTGCCATTGTATCAAACATCCTTATTCTTTGTAACCCGTACATTATATTCAGTAGTAAAAAAATCATAAAACAATGTTTGTCATAAAATTTCATTTCTGAGGTAAGTAATACAAATTTCAGCCAAAATATTTTTCAAGGTTTCGGAAAACACGAGGCGTCTTATTTGTTTTATTCAATCTCGAAATCCTTTCATTTAATATAAGATTTTCACGTGTAACATACGAATCTGAGACATTCCTCCAGATCTCGTACTTATAAAACTCACGACTTTTTCCAGGTCTTGCTTCCAGCGATTCCAACATATGAGCGAGAGATTTTCCAATATGTGTTCAAAGACGAGCCGTGTTTTTCCGCTCTAGCGTGTATATAAGTCATATGTATTATTCTTCGAAGACGGAGTCAAGGAGCTGTATTTTATTGTGAAGGAAGATGGCAACCTAAAAATATAACGTACAAGAGGTAATAAAGCTGACGGAGTAATCATTATTGTAATGTCCTTGATAGACTTGAATCAAGACAAAACTAAATGAATTTGTAATGAGAGATAGGATCGTAATAGACGAGTTTATTGACGTTATAAAGTTGACAGTGTAATAGTATCTCTATGGTCTACGAGAGAATGAGCGCAGAGCGGCCGATGTACCGCGCGCTGCCTGCCTCCGACTACCGACTTCATTATATGACATCGGTAGCGTTCGGCTATTTCCGTAAATGTTGCCATGCTAAAGCAAGCTTGCGGATACTACAATTATCTTCATCTATTTATATTTTCCGTATTTTCAAAAATTGTTTAAATTTTAATTCGTTTCTCACTCTGGTATCCATACTGAAAGGTGAGTTATGTTCTCAAGCATTATTATTAAAGGCTTTAATAATTAAAGTTGGAAATGTAATCCAGAAAATGTAATTACATCTGTTCGTATTGACATCAACTATGTAATATAATCGTAATGTGTAGCTAATATGTAATGATGCCAGGACGAAATCAGGCAGGCGTAAAATTCAAGTACCAAATAGTCAGAATTACATACGGACGGAATTACCTTTGAACAGAATTAGGTATAGAGAGAGTTACAGCTACTGGAATTACACTGTTTATTAATAGGTTTACTCTAATAGGCTACTGGAATTACACTGTTTATTATAGGTTTAAAATTAAGAATATTTTTTTAGAATTTCACATCTAATATAAAACAAAGTCTGGTTAGTTACACAATTTATAACTCGAGAACGGCTGGACCAAGTTTTACGATTTTTGATTTGTTGTATTTGTTGTATTTTTTTTTTTTTTTTTTTTTTTTTTTTTTTTTTTTTTTTTTTTTTTTTTTTTTTTTTTTTATAAATTCAATAATTTTAAACAAGTTCTGCTGGTAATTATTATTACGCGTGACAGCTGTTTCGCCTTCTGAGGGCATTATCAAACTGTTGTATTTGTCTTCGCCCCGAATAGCAGAATAGCAACATCGGAAAAAATACGAAAAAAACCATTATAAAGAAAATTCTTTTCCTCATTCATTTTGTACGGAACGAATTCTCATCTTTTGAAAGAGTTTCGGAAATATTGTGATAAGTAATAAGTGAAAGTAATAAGTGTAATCGAGTAGTGAGTGAATTCCAAAAATTTCAAAAACGTCAAATGTCAATGCGCTGATTGTTTTGCTTTTGTTCTTAAACATATTCTGCTACCCCACTTTCTTACGCAGTAAACGTCAATAGTCTAAAATTAGACAAACGGTGAACGAATGTCTTCACCCCTCGAATACAATACAATAATTATAATAAATCTCCCTTACACGTATAAAGAAAATGAAACGCTATTCCCGTAAGTACTCGTAAGTGGAAAAGTAAAAAAATCACAAAAATTATAAATCAGTACACAACGCCATCTCTGATACTGACAAAAAACACGGCCAGTTGCGCATCGATAAATTGTTTCATTGTGTAATTATTATTCAGCTAATAAGTTAACACAACAGTTTTTGATTCTGAGGCGGTACGAAGTTCGCCGAGTCAGAATAAATAAACAAAGCTACGTTAGGTAAGGTTTTTCTGCATAATTCCAGTAATTTCATCCTTGTGTAATTCGGTCCGTATGTAATTTATGTTTTTTGTTTTATTTCGTCATGTAACAGCAAATATTAACTTGGTCCTAGTGTAAGAAAAACGTTTAATGAAACATAACAATAATATCTTTACATATATTTGGTTACCAGATCTGAATAGTCCGGTTCTTCCTCTCTCCCACCAATTTTCTTTCATCTTAAATGTCTTAAAGGGGGGGGGGGGGGTGATATAGTTTCATTCAATTCCCGTTAAATTACAGGAGAGCAAATTTGCTCCAGCTCACATAGGTTTCATATAAATCATTGTACCTCCCTTGTCATGGTGAGACATATGATATAAATCTAAACGGTATTAGAAAGAGAAAACTCCACGCCGTATATTTAAATCTAGAATTTAACCATAGAAAAATTTTAATGCGCACCTCTATGAAACTAAAGTTTTCGATAGCAATTTGAGAATAATGTATAGAATTTCGAGAATTTTTTGTTCAACAAAAACGACAAAAACGTCAGGTGATAATAACGTTTATAAACAAGTCACTTCATAAAATATGTTTGTAATTTTAGATGGAAAAAACGTGAGAATGTTTTAACAACGTTTTAGATAGAAAAAAGGTGAGCAATTTTTGACCTTTTTTAAGTCTGTTTAAAAAAAAAGGATTTTTATTTCTAATAATGACATTTGTAAAAGTATTTCATCACCTTTCAAAAACAGGTTTTAGTTTTCGGATATGTTCAGAAATATTCGATTTATTTGGATTTTATTGTAAAGCGGAAATATTTTGACCTGCGGGAATATAACATTTTCTTCGGGGATATAACTAGAAAACGACGCATAGCAACAAAGTAGGCGATAGGCGCATGAAAAAAGACTCAACTGTTTTCCTGGAATAAACTTACAGAAGATAGAACGCGTTTTATTTCATAGTTAACCTATGTTCCTGGAACACGCATCAACTTTAGTAAATAATCTAGCAATGAGATCATCGTAACCTTCACTATCTCTAGTCGTATGGAAAAGTTTTTTAGAATAAGTTTAATGATTTTTTACGATCATTTCGCATTACCAATACGTAATGCGAAACATATATACAATATATGAAATATAAAACATAACGTTGGTACTGATAAATTTAGCAAAAACATGTGTGTTGATTAAAAATATAAATTTTAATGCTAAACATATTTTATCCGAAATTGAAAGTGATTAAATTAAAATATTAAAATTAGCTTTTCCTCTGCGTTAATAATTCTACCGGGATATTTACGTATCTCCCGGAATCGCTACAGGCCAGCATCCGTCCACCAGTTTTCAAAATAAATATTCATGGTGTTTTTGGTAAAACGATCACGTACGAACTGAAACCCGTGTTAAACTTTATTTGATAACGATTTTAAACTTCGTTTACTTAATTCAATATCAGAACTTTTTAGACCAATGTACATAAAAGCAATGTACACTGTCGCTCGAATAGAAAACCTCAAACTTAGCCACCCTTAGCACCACTTTTAAAGATTGGATTAAATAAAGGCGCTTGAATCTAATCGTGATTTAAAGTTATGTTTAGAACCTTATTTGTATGGAAGACAAATGGAAAGAAAGATGAACGAATTATGCGATGCAATGGATAGTAAATTTTTGGATATACTTTGTGTGACAGAGAGTATGAAAAAGGAGAGCAGTACAATGCAGCATAATGATAAGTTCGTCATCTGGTCTGGGAGACCGGATACGGAGAGGGCTTGTCAGGGTGTTGCAGCGCTACTGTCTCCCAGAATGGTTGAATGTATGTTGCAGTATGAATGTGTAAGTTCGAGAATAATGTGGATCCGATTTAAAATTGGGTTGACAAGGGTGTTTCTTGTTATCGGCTATGCTCCTGTTAATTCTGAAAGCGACGAAGTGAAAGATGATTTTTGGACTGGTGTGAATGACGTAATGAGATTAAAAAATTTGAATGAAAGGATTATAATGGCGGGCGATTTGAATGGGTGGGTGGGAATTAGACGTGATAGATTTGATTCAGCCTTAGGTAAGTTTGGGGATAAAAGAACGAATGACAATGGGAATAGAATACTTGAAGTATGTTTAGAGTGGAACCTGTTTGTATCGAATACCTTCTTCGATCATAAAGGTATCCATCAATAAACGTGGGAAAGAGGAAATGAAAGATCATTAATCGATTTTGTGGTAATTGACTCTAGGTTGAGAGCCGTTACTGAGGACACAAGAGTTTTCAGAGGGGCTGAGGTTGAAACTGACCACTTTCTGGTGGTGTCAAGAGTAAACCTCTTTCGCGGATGGCGCTCTAAAGTGAAAAAGGTATCAACTCCTACCAGAGTCAAAGTAGAAAAACTGCAAAACGCTAATGTCAGAAGTGAGTATGAGAAGCGTGCAGAGACGAGATTGAATGAGAAGGAAATGGATGGTCTAAGCATTGATGAAGCATGGAACCACATAAAGGTTAGTCTTTGTGAATCTGCTAGAGATGTGTGTGGAATAAGTACGCAAGGTAGGAAGAAAGGTGACGCATGGTGGGATGACGAGATTAAAGCACTGGTCTCAGAGAAGAAGAAAGCATGGTTATGTCTGATAGCGGCTGGCAGTGCTTCTAGCGAAGAGAGAGATAGAGCGAAAGAAGTATATAAGGGATGCAAGAAAAGAGTAAGTGTTGGAGTGAAAGTACGAAAGAAACGTCTGGAAGAGGAAGAGGGAATAAAAATGACAAAAAACTTCCAAGAAAACATTAAACTGTTTTGGAAGGAGGTCAAAAAGTCCCGGAGCGGTCCAGAGAATGGGAGCCTAAAAGTGATAAAATCGAAAGATGGAAGAATGTTGACGAATGAGGAAGAAATAAATGAGAGATGGATGAAATATTTTGAGGAAGTCTTCGAAAGCAACCCGAGTGATAGTGAGGCCAGCGGCGAATCGGGTATGATCGATGACGGAGTGAATGTTATCAAAATCAGCATGGATGAAATTAAAAATTCGATAAAATGCATGAAGAATGGTAAGGCTGTAGGTTTCGACAATATTGCGGCCGAATACTTTAAAGAAGATAGCCATATTATTCTCACATGGTTGTGCAAACTTTTTAACCAGTGTTTAGAGGAGGGTTACAAGCCATTAGATTGGAGAAGGGCTGTAATCATGCCATTATACAAAGGTAAAGGGTCACGTATGGAATGTGGGAATCATAGAGCTATTAGCCTGCTAAGTTCAGTCGGCAAGTTGTACGGAAGAATATTGATTGAAAGGGTGAGAATGGAAACAAAGGATAAAATATGGGATGTGCAAGGTGCCTTTATGAGTGGAAGGGGATGCATGGACCAGATTTTCTCCTTGCGTATGCTCACTGAGAAGTTTCTGGCAAAAAACCAAAAACTTTTTTGTGCCTTTGTAGATCTACAAAAAGCATACGACCGAGTCGACAGGAAAAAGCTATGGAAGGTGTTGTCCAAGTATGGAGTGAATACAAATCTCATACAGGCAATTGCGTCTCTGTACGAGGGAAGCGTTGCATGTGTTAGGGTGAACGGTGGTTTTACGGGGTGGTTTGACATCACAAAAGGTGTTAAGCAAGGCTGCGTAATGTCACCATGGTTATTCAATTTATACATGGATAATTGTATGCAAGAATTGAAAGAGATGGAATTGGGCGCGAATTTGAGTGATCTGAAAATATGTTGCCTGTTGTATGCTGATGATGCGGTGCTGATTTCTAACACTATGGAAGATCTACAGTCTCTCGTGTCTAGGATGAACGAAGTGTGTATGCAAAATGAGTTAATGATGAATGTAAGTAAGTCTAAAGTCATGGTATTTGAAAGGGAGAGTACGAAAACAGTGTGCAATATAGTTGTGAATGATGAATACTTGGAGCAGGTGGATGAGTTTGTGTACCTGGGTAGTATGTTTACGAGAGATGGGAAGGCTGATAGAGATATTGAAAGAAGAGTAAATGCAGGTAACTCCATTAATGGAGGACTGAATGCCGTTGGCGCTAATAAAACACTGTCAAAAGACGCGAAGCTAGCAGTCCACAATGGAGTCCTGGTACCTACCTTGATGTATGGCAGTGAGGCATGGAGTTGGCAGAGGAAGGATGAAAGTAAACTGAATGCTGTCGAAATGAGATCCCTGAGGCGAATGTGTGGCAAAACCATGTATGATCGTGTGAGAAATGTGGATATCCGCAAAGAATGCAAAGCTGATGTAAGCATAATGAGTTAGATTAAGAAAGGGACCCTCAGATGGTTTGGACATGTAGAGCGAATGAAAGAAGAAAATAATGTGAGAAGAATATATGACGCAAATGTGAATGTCAGAAGAAGTAGGGGACGCCCGAGGAAGACATGGCACGATCAAGTGAATCAGATACTTGAGTCGGGCCATGTCAAAAGTCGGAATAATAGAAGAGTATGTATGAGACGATGTATGAATGTGAGTGAAGCAAAGACTGTGTGCCAAGACCGAGTTGTTTGGCGGTCCGTCCTCTCTGCCTACCCCTGCGGGGAAACGGCGTGATGGTTAGTTAGTTAGTTTAGTTAAGACAAATCTTAGACTTCAAGGCTTTTCGTATGAACGGTCCTTGTGCTACTAGCACGCCGTTAATAATATCTTACTTGCCTTAGATTTTCATGATAACAAAAAGTTGAAAACCTTTATTTATTTTATCAATAATGATTATTAGTTTTTACATAGTAAAGGTAATTTAGAGTTTATGACTTAAAATATGCGTAAGTAATAAAGAGTCATTGACTCTCTCAGTATCGACCTGGCGAAAGACAACCATACGAATCGAAAAGTTGATTGAAGTTTCTTTATCTTTAGTCTTATTTGATGTCCAAATCTTAATAGCCAGGTAATTTCAAACATCTTTTCTATTTCTCTTCCCCGTTTCCTCTAGCCTCATAACGTACCAAAATAATTGGGGATACCATAGTCTCACTGGCTCTGGACAGTGGGTAGCTTTTGGGACTCTTTGAGTGGTATTTTTGAAAAATACAGGATTTTTATTATCAAACCTCTTAAATAGAAACCGACTGAAAAAAGAGGTAATCCACATATTTTGTAAATAAAATAAAAATTAAGTCCCCATTTCCGACGGTATTTAATGCCACGCTTTCATATACAACCTCCTGGAACAATTTCTCAACTCCTAACCGTAACCATGTGTTGGCATTAACATATTTAATTTTTTTTATTTATTTATTAATAATTAACAATCTCCTGGTGAACTTACGCATGATTTTGCATTTTATACAATTTTGTGCACGTTGAAAAGAATAAAACAGAAGCAAAAAGTTTTAAAAGGGAAAATAAAACTACAGCATGTTTTTAAATTGTACATAGGTATGATAAAGAAGCACGTAAAATGTAACAAAATGCATTATACGGAAAAACATATATACTTTATTATTTTTAATTGGTAAACTAATGTCTAAGACAAGATTTTTATGCATAGCACAAAGGGTAACAATTATTATAAGCAATAATTATTAGCCTGAAACACTCATCAACATTGAAAAAATCTCCCGAGAAAAGATAAATTTTTTCAATGTTGATGAGTGTTTCAGGCTAATAATTATTGCTTATAATAATAATATATACTTTACTCGATGAGGTACTTTAAAGTTGATAGATAGTAAGTAGATGATCACTCTATTTCGAACACCTTATTTATTTCATAATCACGTTAACGTCTACTCCCCTCCTCCCCTTTCTATGCGATGTATCTTATTGATGGTGCCAAAAGTCATCTCCAACCTGAAAGGGTCACCTCCAGACAGAATTTTCCCTACAAAAAGGTGAAAAGGGAAAATAAAATGAGCCAGTCAAAAGCGTTTTTAAAAGTCACGATAGGTCGTTTTTTTCTGAATAAATTATAGCTTTCGTCTGCAGGTAACTAAAGTGACTGACGGTCATGAATCATGAGTCATGCATTCCTATAGTTTTCATAAAAACTTAATCATGCAAGAGTCAAAATAACAAAAGAGTAAGTTTGATAATATATATGAATGTTATTGAAGCAAGGAGTGTGTGCTAAGAGAGATTTGGGTGGCTCATCTTTTCTGCCTGTCCTGGGGGGAAACGGGCGGCGCGGTGTAACGACTAGTTAGCTTCTTATATTATATTTCTTGACATGTGGATAATGAAAAATCAAAACGACAATTTTTAAAATTGGACCAGTGATATTTTGTCCTTTCCATGAATATTTCATTTTATTGATTTGCGCTATAAACAGTCTTTAGACATACGTATGTAAATAAATTGAATATGTTAGGAAGATTATATCATTGCCTAATAAATAACGACATTTAAAATAGATAACGAAATAAAATAAAAATGGCAATACCAACATAATGTACAGCAGTTTTGATAAAGAATCTACGAAAAATGTAATAATTATGAAAAACTACTTAGGTATACAAATTTAAAATAAATTTGGGTACCAATCTAAAAGGATAGTGATTTTATTCAGTTCAAACTACTCAAAGCAAAAAAGGAGAGAAAGGTTATGAAAAAATAAAATAATATGTTATCTATTATAATAATATGCAAATATTGTACGCACATATTATGTATATGAACGAAGTTATGCGATTGTATATGTGTTATTTTTTAAGTATCTTATACCTGCATATTTGTTGTATATGCTTGATAATATTTACAAATTTTATTAAAAATGCTATAAAATAAACACTCAACACGTATTTAATTCACGCAAACACAACATTTTGAAAGCCTCTTCGCAAAACACATTTCTCTTGATTTGTATGTTTACCCAAGGGTAGAAGGTGTCTGAAATAATTCCTCACCCCCATCCCCCGAGTCAATGTTTCTAGAGCCTGTTCAGTGTTCATCATCTCGGTCCTCTCCCGAGATAACCTCATCGCTTCATCCCGTTCATACCTCAAGTCGTTTCCAATCTCCATATCTTGAACGTAACGCTATCCCACTCAGGGTAATAATTCTTGACATTGGTTATTTGCTGTGTTTTGCATGGAGTAACCCAATTTCAGCGGAATAATGTTTCAGGGTTTTATAAACAGTCGGATATGAATGACATAATCAAATAATCTGGCATGGAAATATGCCATCGTGTTGGTTATGAATCTGCTGATGTTAACAACATGGCCGAAAAACATGTTTCAAGCCGGCAAGTTTAATTCGAATGAAAGGAATTTTATAAAGATAATTTTGTAGTCATAACAGTGAATTGTTTATACCTATATTACCTACTATGTGTAGCAAAAAGGCAAACGCCAAGGACTTCGGTTTTTGTATGTTGGTGGTGTAAAAAACAACAGCGAACCGCGTAGATAACAAACTTGCATTTATTTTCTTTGGAAATTTGAAAATCTTTTTATCTTTAAAATGATGTGGAAAGAAGCGAATCCTTGTTTGGATTTATGGATTTGTTTTTTAAACAATTCTACAGTTTTATTTCGAAATTGATGAAATTCTGTTCACTTGATTTACAAAATAGAATGAAGCCAACTGTCAAGTGATACGGAAAAAAGAGAATCCTTGTTCGGGTTTGTGGATTTGTTTTTTAAACATTTCTTCGGTTTTATTTCGCTATTAATAATTTTTTCACACTTGATCTTCAAAACAGCAAAAAGGTAACTGTCTACATAAAATTTCAAAAAACAACCCCATCTCCTTTTTCCACCCCTAAAAGCAGAATGTTTATATATTTTTTTTAAATATTTCACACTTGATTTTTAAAAATAAGTGGAAAACCGCTGTCTACATCTGATTTCGAAAAAAATATGTGTAAAGACTTCAGTTAGTAGACAATAAAGATAATTATTTTACAAAACCCAAGCACTTGCTTTATTAGGAGAGTATATAAAATATGTAATATTAGAATGAAATAAACTTATTGTAAAAAAATTTACTCAATAAAAAATAAAAAAATAAAAAAAAAAATTTCCTACCCCTAAAAATTTTACGAACACAGTAATTTGACTTTTGAATAATAATAGATTCTTATATACTCGTAATATACCCGAAACCAAATTATTATTTCTTCGGGTTAGTTTCCTTCCCAGATTTAAGTCTGTTCCAAGAAGAACCTAATATATTCATTCTAAGTACAGCACGTACTGAAAAGGGGTTAAAGCCGTAGCTACATTACCCGATGAACTACAAACTGGGCAATCGACCACCTCATCAATCTAATATTATTTAATCTCTTAAGTCAATCGTCTTTATTATAATAACGTTTAAACAGTTTTATCTTATCTATAATTTAATATTAATCTTTGATGATATAAATTAATGAGTTTTGATAACTTAATGAGTTTTGATAACTCATGGGAGTGCAACTTCGTTGTATGTTTTTAATAATAAAAAAAAAAAAAAAAAATTATTCAATTTTAATTGTTTGTTTATTTATATTTGTAGTAACTGAATCCGAATATTCTCCAAATTAAGTATCTTCTTACTTCATTCGTTAGGCGTTATAAAAAATGCGAATTCTAGTTATCGTTATCAAGCATAAGTAGGATTTTTTATTAGGAATAAGTATTCCAGCATACGTAGGATATTCTTATCAAGCATAAATAATGTGCTTTGAATTTAAGTGATATTTATTTCTTAACGGATTTACGTCCAATTTACAACAAAAGTAACACAAAATTTTGAAATGTACGTTGTAAGGATAAAAGATGGTACACGAAAACAAAGATAAACAGAGAAAATAGAAGAAAATATAAGGGTTAAGTCAAGAAAAGGCTCTGCAAAAAATATAGTAAATATAAAATATCTTCAATTGTTTAAAGAGCGACAGAAATCATTTAAACCTATACCAAAAAATCAAGGTCTTGAAGTGAGTTGACCATTTTACATATTCTGGACAGTGGGGAATTATAACCATAATTAGTCGAGTGCTGATTAAGGAAGAGCCGGTCTTGATTTCTGAGTCTACTAGAAGGTATATTGAATGGTATGAGTTGTAGTATTGTAGGTGAATCAATTGTACAGTTAATAATTTTTAAGAAACAAATGAGATCAGATTTTTTCCGACGGTCTTCTAAGGAGAAAGGTTTAGAGTTTGTTCAATTTCATCATACGAGTGATTGCCTCGTTCTAATCCTAGCCTCCTAGCAATCTGTAGAAGAATAATTATTCAGACGTACTCGTATTCAGAGAATGAACCCATATTTTATTTTATCTATAGAGAGTAGCGTTTTTACCTATATTTTAATTAATTAATATTTCTGTATCTGCAATGTGTATTAGTTTTGTTAAAAGTTTTGTTAGACTTTGTTATTTTTCATCAGTATTCATTATTCATTCGTAAGGTAAATTTCTGGTCGTCTTCTCTCAGAAAATTGACAATATTTATGATGGAAAGACAATGATCTCGAAGCATACATATTTTTTTAATGCTTTCATAATATCCCGTGATCACTCACGGGTCTGCGAAAGTGCTTTCCTGTTTTTTTGTGCCTATTTTACAATATTAATAATAATAATAATTTTTTCACATAAAATTGAACAATAAAACATATGTGGAAACTTTGACTAGCCAACTAGGAATGGATCCTGTTTTAGGCCAGTCAAATTGACAAATTTAATTTCATATTACATTGTTTACTAACATAACATGTTATTTATAGCAGGAAAAGGTGTTAATTAGGTATTCCTAACAGTATATAATTTTGTACTCATAAGAAAAAGAAGACAAATAATGATATCTTAAAATCAAATTCAGATATTTTCCCCTAGAGCGCTTAAAAACAAAAACAAAAACAAATAAAAGATAAAAGATAAAAGATAAAAGATAAAAGATAAAAGATAAAAGATAAAAGATAAAAGATAAAAGATAAAAGATAAAAGATAAAAGATAAAAGATAAAAGATAAAAGATAAAAGATAAAAGATAAAAGATAAAAGATAAAAGATAAAAGATAAAAGATAAAAGATAAAAGATAAAAGATAAAAGATAAAAGATAAAAGATAAAAGATAAAAGATAAAAGATAAAAGATAAAAGATAAAAGATAAAAGATAAAAGATAAAAGATAAAAGATAAAAGATAAAAGATAAAAGATAAAAGATAAAAGATAAAAGATAAAAGATAAAAGATAAAAGATAAAAGATAAAAGATAAAAGATAAAAGATAAAAGATAAAAGATAAAAGATAAAAGATAAAAGATAAAAGATAAAAGATAAAAGATAACAGATAAAAGATAAAAGATAAAAGATAAAAGATAAAAGATAAAAGATAAAAGATAAAAGATAAAAGATAAAAGATAAAAGATAAAAGATAAAAGATAAAAGATAAAAGATAAAAGATAAAAGATAAAAGATAAAAGATAAAAGATAAAAGATAAAAGATAAAAGATAAAAGATAAAAGATAAAAGATAAAAGATAAAAGATAAAAGATAAAAGATAAAAGATAAAAGATAAAAGATAAAAGATAAAAAATAAAACCGGTAAAGTAAACAAAATCGGTAAAGTAAATAAAACCGGTAAAGTAAATAAAGCAAAAACAAGCCAGATGGTAATAATAAGAAGCCTATCTCTTGGTCAACATATCTTCGCTTTTGACCCTCCCTAAATCAAGGAGCCAGTCGTTGATTAATTTGCGCAAAACATTAGTACTTTTCGTTTTCCAAGCATTAGGAATGATATTAAATAATTTAGGTCCTAAGTACGAAAATTGACGTTGTCCAAGGGACGCCGTGGTTTTTATTGGGACTATTGGATTGTTTCTTGAATGTCGGGTGTCGTGAAGGTGGTCAATGGAAGGGTAGTGCTGGCGTCGTTTTTGAGCATGTAATACAATCTTTCTAATATATAATTGTCTAACATCGAGAACTTTAAATTCCGTGAATAATGCATCACTGGGGTACCTGAATGGTTTTTTAAGGATGACTCTTAGTAAAGATTTCTGTGCTTTAGCCAGGGAGTCCAATATTGTTTTGGCACATCCACCTCATCCTAGGGATGCATATTCAAGTTAAGAATTACACATGGCATAGTATATTGATTTCATGTCTTTTACAGAGAGAATATTTCTGATGGTAATAAAAAGGTGAGTAAATTTTCTGACTTTTGAGGCAGTTGAGTTAATGTGTTCTTCCCATCTCAGATATTTATCTATGATGATTCCTAAATATTTTAAACTATCAACGCATTCTAGTTTATTGCAAGTACAAGTGTTCGGTTCATTGCAAATGTGAATAGTAATATTAATAATTACCTTGGGTTGTCCCGCTTGTGTTGCACTAAAACGTATAAATTTGGTCTTATCCGTGTTAAGAGTAAGGAGATTATTGTCTAGCCATTGTTTGACATTGTTTATTCCAATTTCGGCTTTTCTATGCGCTTCGTACCAGTTTTTGCCCTCAAATATTAAGACCGTATCGTCAGCAAAAGTGGAAAAAACAAGAATTACAGGGTTTTAATTATTCAATGAATATTTTTCTTTTTATGTAAATTACGTTAATACATTATACGACGCAATATAAAATAAATGGTAATTGGTATTTTCATTAATAATTTATTTACAGATATCGCAGACTGTAAACAATTTCACACTGGGTAGCGGTAAAAACACGAAAACCGCTAATAGCACATTTTGGCAAGGTCAAAAAATACATTTTTCTCTTTTTTTACACCGTTCTACGATACATCTGTCATGTGCAGGAATCAAAACAATATAAAGTAATCGAAACATTAAATTCTTTTGTATTTTTGATAACACGATAAAAGTGAACATTTTCGGTACCTATCAAAAACACTAAAATAATTGAGGGTTTCGGTTTTAGTTTTTTTTTTGTCGAATAATTGTTATAGTACACGTTTTTGAAAGCAGATAAAAGACCCCTTCAGATTTTGATTTCATTTTGATATCACAAACGTACCCGTATTATGAAATTTATTTTTCAAACGTATTCTATTAACCTCAAAAACAAATTTATAATATATTTTAAGTTAGTATTTACTCGTATTTATTATTAATGAATGTATTTTTTTACGTATTTGTATAACTTTTACGTCTGTCTAGACACAGGAATACCCTAATGAGACAGGCATCTAAAAAAACACTAGTAATCTAACTTTATACGCATAGATAAATAAATAAATAAAACATTCACCTCTATAAATTATGAAATCAAAATTGTAATATTTATAATTGCAATTATAAATATTACAATAGATTTTTTTTTCTTGTAAATTGTAAAAATACTACTTTATGAAACTAAAACACGTATTTGATTATACAAATGTGTTAATATTAAAATTAATTTATATAAATTCACAAAATTCTAAACCGCAAACTCTTTCGCAAACTTCCGAAAAATATTACAATTAATTGGAAGTATATATTGTAAATTTTTAAATGAAAATATTAATCATGTTATTTCCTCTTTCTAACACTGCTTAAATCATATATCGTACCGTATTAAAAAAGGAGAAAGACCGACTACAATGGGTCCGTCGCAAAGGGCACAAAAATATTCTACTGCTATCGATTAAGTGTACTAAAAGGCACAAAAATATTCGAATGGTTTAGTTATATTTGCAAAAGTTACAATTTTTATCACTAATTTTCCAAAACACTATAGATAATAGGACTTATTTATCTGCAACGTACGGGAGTTCCAGCTTTCGACAGAATCATTAAGTATATTTGAAAACTTCCTCAAGAAATTGGAAACATAAAAAAATTCGGCTGTAAAAATGATAGTTGTTCAATAATTCATTGGATGGGTCTGTTAAAGCAATATGTAATATTCTGCATTTCTGAGAACGATTTCTTTCTTCCGTCTCTGAATAATAAAATGTATTGTTAGGGAATATCTCGCTTGAACCTTTCTGACACTCCATTATGATAACAAAATTTCTATGATTCCTTTACACAGAATCACACACTGTGCCAAAAGGCAAGGGATGTAGTAATGGAATTCACTAGAATAACTTTGCTCGCTGATTTTTAAACGCTTGTTAAAAGGAAATCAATACGTTAAATTATTCATTGAAATACATTCTATCCAATGAAAAAAGTCCTGGTGAAGTAAAAAAAACAATGTTTTAAAAATGTTATTACAAGAATTTCATATTATTATCCATCTTAAATGAAAATAATAATAATATTATTTGAAATTTATTTTTTCAAAACAGGACCAAAAAAACGATAGAGTTTTGTCGTAGTATTTTCTTTAGTATAAAATGTGAGCCTATTTCTCTTTATTTTATTTCCTTTGTTTAACCCATTTGTCGTCAGATTAAAGTAACAAAGAAATTTCGGGCACCAATGGCAGAATGGTCGGGAAAATATGTACTAGTCTTATCTTCAAATTAAACTCGGCATTAATGTTATTAAAATTGTTGATATTATCTGAAACATTGTGTCATTTTTGTCAGAGACATAATATTTACTAGATACCTACTTTAAGAGAAAAGCACAATTTTATACAACTAAACCCATTACCACTACTTCGCATAATACACCTAAGAATATCATTTTAGTGCAAAAATATGCCAAATGGACAAGAAGTCCTGTTTTTTTATTGAATGTTTGGCATTAAAGTTTAATAATCATGTCTTGATTTATTCATATTTATAAAATATGTCATTGTCTTCCGTTATGTTGACTCTTGACATGACCCGACAATAGTTTTTCTGTTCTTCCTGCGGCTTCCCCGACACCTTCTACAATTGATGTATGTGCGTGTCATTTGTTCTACTGACTATCCTGTATTCGACCATCCACTCTACTACTCAAATCCTCTATTTCTTATCCAATTTTCCATATCTTAAAATTTAAATTTTATCCAACCAACATTTTTTTAACTCTTAAATACAATGTATAAAATAGTGTATGTTATGTAGACCCAAATGCGTTGAATTCTTCAGCTAATTTTTGTTACTTGAAATATTGCATTCAGCCATCCGTATGCGCTTTGTTTTAGAAATGATATGTTCGACTTTAAAGTACAGTTACCAAAACTAACTAACTTAACTAACTACCAAACCTTGCACATATTCCCTGCTTCATTCATATGTATACATCGTCTCATTCCTCTCATTGGTTCACTTGATGGTACCATGTCTTTCTCGGTTCATTCTTCTATCATTCACGTTAGCATCATTCCTTTCTCGACATTCCAAAACCATCTGAGCGTCCCTTTCGTAATCTTTCTCATTACGCTTACATCAGCCTTGCATTATTTTCGAATCTCCGCATTTCTCACCCGATATCAATTTCTTACGATACCTTTAATTTTCTACATCGGTTGTCCCTATGTCACAGTTTTCTTCCCCGCAGAGGACTCTTCTAGTTCATTTTATATCACCTATAATACATTCCCTGTAACCACCGCTCTCGTGCAAACACCTCTCTGACCTCTAAACCCGAGGTCACGACGGCCGTTAGCGATGTTTGACTCTCTCATTTCAACAACACGACCAGGTAAACACTCAAGATTCGAAGAAAGCTTTCATAAAAGCTCCTAGTGATGAGGTAAAGGACCTCAGAACACCTTGTATTTTTATTTGACTTGAAAGTTATTGAAATTATTTGAGTATTAATGTTACGTTTATAGGTTTTCGCTGCCAAAAGTATTTTCGTTATTTATTTTTGGGGTATTATGCCGTGTTGCGCTGCCTTCTTCTTTAGCCAACGTTTTGGACAGCGTTACAGTGTCCATCATCCTGTGCCCTGTCCTGCCAATCTGCCCTGATGATGGACACTGTAACGCTGTCCGAAATGTTGTCTAAAGAAGGAGGTAGCGCAACGCGGCATTTTCCAAAAACACAGCACAACTTATTAATATACTGCTTTTCATAAATTGAAAAGTAATATTATTGAAAATTTAAAAGAAAATCTTTAAAAAGTTTCGTAATCATGACCATTGTATAATGTACCAATTTGGTGTAATAATCGCCGATAAGTTTCAACAAAAGTTCTTATAAATAAAATTCAGCAGTTGATATAATTTCATGCTTTATACATAGATCAAATTACGAGTGTATTCTTAATAAAATTTTTGTTTCATCCTTATTTGATTTATCTGCCCCATATTTTTTATTAAGTAATTTTGCAATTTTTCAGAGACCCATAGGTATAATATCATCTATGTATCAGACATATTTATAGTTCTATCCCCAACCCATAATATTAAAACCAGTTAGAAAATAAATCAAGGTGAATGGAGACCTCATCTTAGCGGTGAAAAATTAATATTCTCCCTGCAAGATCATCTTCAGGTACTCGGGCCGGGGTTGAACCAATTATATAACCAGCATCCCTGAGGACCGATCTGCGCCTCATCCCGGCGTCCCTCTTCACTTATCTCTCCATCGGATGGTCTCACCTCACTTCACCTCCCGGGGGGTTGAGACCTTTGCGACGGGAGGTCATATCTGACAATTACCCCTCTGACGGGGACTTGTACCACGTGATAAGTCAATAAGTGCCTACATTATGATATAAAGATAAAGAAAACCTATACACATTTAATATTTTCCTATCAACCTGTACATATTTAATGTTTTTTGGGTGAAAAATAAACGATTATTAGAGTATACGATTTTTTTTTCGGGATTTTTGGCCAAAAAAAGTGTATTGTTTTGTGCTTTGAGGATTATATCCTCCCTCATCTTCCAGGAGCCCCTTTTAATAAACTTATTTATTTAACTGTCACTTTCCATTCCCTCGTAGATTTTGCATTTGTGAAGAAAGTTTCCCTCCTCCACCTCCCAGAAAGCCCCCACATCCCCTTTCTGAGCAACCAGGTGGTAAAATTATCTCAGCAATTTCAGGTAGTGAATCTATCATTCTAAATTCTTCAAAAAGGTAAGTATATCTTCCCCAGAAAATTCCGACTCGCCTTTGAATTCTCGGTACCCACTTGCACTTCCTCAACTCTCTCCAACATAAACAAAAATTTTAACAAAACAAAAAATGACTTAAAAAAATGTACTAAAAAGTAAAAAAATAATTTCGTACGATTGTTATTTTTGGAGTCGGTGTCAGCCAAGGTAACTACTTACATAGGTTGTTATAGCTTGGATGTGGAGATCTTGGCTGAAACAATCGTATGAAATTTATTTTTATTTTACTTATATAATAGTCGAAAAAAAACCTTTTTCAGTACAATATGTTTTCTTTTTCGTTGATAGTTTTTGGGGTGTTATGCCGTGTTGCGCTACCTCCTACTATAGCCGACGTTTATAATATGTTTTCTGTTTATTTAATACATTATATGTAAAAAGAAATGAGAATAAATAAAGTTAAAAAAAAAAAAAAAAAAAATATATATTTTTTTACTTTTTAGTGCATTTTTGTAGGTCGTTTTTTGTTTTGTTAAAAAAAAAATATTTTTTATTTTTAGAAGAGCGTGCGTAAAGAAGTTTTATTTCAAAAAAAGAATCATCGAAATCTGTTGGCGTAATATTGAGTTATTTGTCCATTTGTCGCGCACATACTTATTGCAAATTTAAGACATATATGGTTTTCTCATGGATTCCATTGTCAGAACTGGACCAAATTAAAATGGGACCACACGGAAAGCACCAGCTTTCTAATAAAAAAGGAATCATCAATATCGGTTCACCCAATCGAAAGTTCTGAGGTTACAAATATAAAAATAAAAAAAACTCCTCCTTTTCGAAGTCGTTTAAAAATTTTACTCTTTTCAATTCCTTGGCTCTTATATAGTGTACGCTCAAAAAACCGAGGAAGGTAAATCTATCCATGAGTTTGGTAAATTCTTATCATACAGGAAGAATCTTTCAATTATGCCTTAAGTTGTTAAAGCAAAGGGTTGTTTCCGAATCTCTGTTTAATTCCGTATGGGGTCAGCCGTCAACAAAATTCCTTTAAAAATATCTTCATTTCATCAAATTCAAAATTTATGGCTTATGTCACTCATATGGGCCTTGTTAGAGGTATCTCGATCGATCTGCTTGTCGCAGAAATCCTGTCCCTGACATATCGGCAATCCCGTAAAAGTCAAAAAGCTAAATCCCAATCTGTCGTCATATCCTTTGAAGTACAATCTCTTCCCTCTCGTATACACTATTTCTTCAAGTCATTACCGGTTGTCATTCACATATCCTACCACTTGATGTTTAAATTGCTGGTGTTTTGGCCATACCAAAGCGGTATCCAGATCCCCGCCCAGATATTTTAAATGTTGAAAAACCAACCAGCTTACAAGGAGCATTCAACTCTATTGTTATACTCGTAAACCACATTCCCCTAACTGAAATTTTCTCCATCCTAAAAGATATATCCCGCAATTTTTAGGCAGAGTATTGGCACATTGCTAGTCAATCCATTGCTGCATGCTGCTATACCTCAAATAAAGTAATATCCTATCAAAACCGTGGTTTCAACAATTTTCCCATTTTAAAAAATGAATTTCCTCACTTATTCGAATGAAAATTGGTCATAGTTCCGTTCCTCTTCAACTTTTTAAAATGCACGTTTTTGAATCCCCGGATTGTACTTTCTGTGATCTAGAAGTGGAAAAAGAAATCACATATTTTTTGGTTGACCCTCTGTGAACAAATTCTTCTATGAAATCTTATTGCCCCCCCCTCTATTCAACATCTCATCTCTTCTATGTAAGTCTGAACTTGACTCCAATCTTGTAATTTCTTCCATTAAAATTAAATTAATATATAAATTCATCTTCCCTCTTTCCGTAATTTGAAATGATAACCTAGAACACCCTTGAAGGGTGAAATCGGGGAAAAGTTGAAAAAAAAAGTTTTTTTATTTAAAAAATATATTTACAAGCTCAATATTACGATATTGGTTTAAAATGTTTTGCAAATATCCAGATATGAAGGGTTAGGCATAAAGAGTTGTTTAATCACAAAATAATCTCTACATTTTATTTGAATTTTAGCTTTGACATCTGTTTCATCTTGGTACGTTTACGAACACACATGCTTATATTAATTATTTATGATATTAGAAAAAAAAAATTGCAAAAAAAATTGTTTTATTTTTGTATTTCTGCGGCATTAAATATGTAATAATTTCTAGACATTTTGTTCCGGTTTTATTTTCTATGTATATACGTTACTTAATTTTTTGCTACATAACAAATTATTTATTTTTCAAAATTTATTTATTTTGTTTTGAAAAGTTTTATTGTCTTTGTACATTTCATAATAATTTTATTTTAATTTTTTTGCTACCGGTTTCGACACATCCGTGTCATTAAGTAGCAAACTTAAAACTTAACTAAACTAATTAAGTGAATGACACGGATCTGTCGAAACTGGTAACAAAAAAATTTAAAATAAAATTATTATAAATGTACAAAGAAAATAAAACTTTTCCAAAAAAAATGTTTAACCTCTCTGAAAAATAAATAATTTGTTTTGGTACACTTCTAAACATTCACTAAAATATTTATTTTTGGTTATTTACCTATCTGTAACTTTAGCTCAACAAATTCTAGAAATCAAATTAGCTTTGAATTTAAGTACCATTTTCGAATTTGGAACTGATTGTGATATAGCGGTAAATCGATAAAGACCTAAGTTGGCAAGTTAAGTCAGATATATTATTTTTTTAGGGTCTGCGCAGAGTTAATGCGCTACAATAATTATTGAAATTATTATAATACACTGTGATTTTTCACAAGCCTGCGCTAGTAATGTATATATAATGCATTTGAGAATTCAACTAATAGAACTTATAGAATTTTATTTTGCTAATCTATTTTTTAATATATAAAATAAAGTCGGGTTAGTTACACCATTTATAACTCAAGAACGGCTGGGCTGATTTTGATGATCTTTGATTTGTTTGATTTTTTTTCGCCCCGAATAGCAGAATAGCCATTAAAACATCGGAAAAATTCATGACAAAAAAGTTATGAAGAAAATTCTTTTCCTCATTCATTTTTTATGAGATGAATTTTCATATTTCAAAAGAGCTGCAGCAATATTTTGATAAGTACCTACCTATAATATTGAATAGTGAATGCGCTTTTTTTTTGCTTTTTTTCTTAAGCATATAATGCTGCCCCTCTTTTTTACACACTAAATGTCAACAGTCGAAAATGAGACAAACGGTGAATGCATGTCTGCACCCCTCCAAAGGAAAATTACAATGATAAATCTCCCTCACACATATAAAGAAAATGAAACGCAATTCCCGTAAGTAAGTGAAAAAATAAGAAAATCCATAAACAGCACCATCTCTGATACTGACAAAAACCAAACACGGACAGTTGCGCATCGATAATTGCTTCGTTGTGTAATTTATAACTTAATAAAAAACTATATTTAATTCAGATAATAAATGAGGCGGTACGAAGTTCGCCGAATCAGCTAGTTAATAATAAAATTGTTGACTTTTTTTTTCAATTTAACTATGAAGCTGGAAATCTGTTGTTTGTCAATGTATTTTCTAATAAATTTTCATTTCGCTATTAAAAATAAGACTTCAGTTGTTTCAATTGTTCGCTGAAAAGAAAAGAGTTTTAGCCTCGTAAACAAAGAGCTCTCGCAAAACTTCTATATTATACGTGTATTCATTAAGTAATGTGTACTGCAAGAACGTACTTACATTTGGAGCGCAAACATGAACTCTCACTAAGAGCATTGTACAAATGCGGCCATCATACAAAAGGCCATAGAAAGAGTCATTAAAGGTGACTCCTTGGGAGATAGGAAGACTAATGAGTGGATTAGAAGGAAGATAAAGGTAGCCGACAATACTGTCACAATCTCCACACTAAAGTGGGACATTGCAGGACGTGTGGTACATCAAACGAATGACCATTGGAATTCAAGCAACATCGGGTGGCATCCTTTGTTGAAAATAGAGTTATTTTAGATTTTAGAGAAGGATTTTAGAAATATTGTCGAGTTAGTACTCCGCGAGTGCCGCCAAGAAAAACTGAAGAAATAACTTCTTAAAAATAACCCAAGAAGATAGATGATTTTTTTTTCTTCATTTTCCTTTCCAGAACTTCCTCTCCTCCCTTTCCCTAAAAATACCCTCCACACAGCATCCCCAAAGATGACATTGGCCCTGATTGTATATTCTGTGGTATAGAAGTGGGAAATTTAGATAACATATTTTTGTTGTTGACCCTCTTTAAAAAAATATCCTCTCTTCTGTCAAGCTATATCTAAAATTGCCTTCCTTCCATTAAACATCTTACCTCTTTTTAGTCTGAACTTCATTTCAGTCTTCCATATAATTTTGAAATTAATTTTCCCATTTAAATTAAATTAACGTATAAATCACCTTCCCTCTCCCCGTAGTTTGAAATGATGACCTAGAACACCCTTGAAAGGTGAAATCCGGGAATAGTTGAAAAAAATTTTTACCAGAGGAATTTTTTTCTCAGGGCATCCTGCGTGGAGAGATTGTAAAAAAAATCCGTCATTTTTAACTGTGTCATACTTCTACTGAGAGCTACTAACGCGATATTCATTTCCTTAATACGTATTTTTGAGAGCTATATTTATGCTCGATTTCAAGACGGTTAATATTGTCTTCAATGATTAAATAAAATATTAATCAAGAGAAATTAAAATCAAAAAATCTTGATGAGCTTTCATAGTATGTCTTTAAATGTTTTTTTCCAAACACCATTTTACATGATGTCTTTGATATCACATACGCGCTTTTCACAGCCGAACCTGCTTTAACCTTTCAGGAAACAGAACATTATGGTAACGGTGTTTGACAACAAATGAAGGCTTTGGGGAGCTTTCTAAACATTTTTTTCGCATAGAGCCGTCAACGTCAATTTTTTCTAAAAGATTTGAGGTGAATGTCCTTGTCGGGGCGCTAATAAAGTCGTTACCTTCGGGGTCCCTAGAAAATATAGGCAGACGTAAAAATATTTTGTACTCACGTAAATCATTATGTAGAAACAAATTTTAAAAAAAACTGCAATGAAGAATCAGAACTATCTACGGCAAGATGACTGAAAGATGAAATATGAGAAAGGGGAAAGGTGACTGTTTCAAACGTTTGTTTAATTGCTCGGTTAAAGGATGGGAGAAATAAGGTTAGGAAGTATCAGTCAGGTGACTTAACATGTATTTATTTATTTACGGACAAATAGACCATTAAACAATATATGTAACAATAACAGGGAAAAAAGAGATGACAATGAAAAGAGAATACATATAGATGAGGAGCATTGACAAAATACATATAATATAAAAGTACATATAGAAGATAACTGCAAGTAGCTTGAAGGGGGATTTAAAAGGCTTTTAAAATCACACTGCGTATCGACTGCCAAAAGTCTTTTAGGCTTACACCAAAAATTTCAATGCTTTGATTTGCGTTGACAAGTCTCGACATTCTGGATAAAGGAGAATGATATCCATAATTAGTAGAATGTTGATTGAGGAACAGCAATTTATTATTTCGGAGTCTACGGGAAGGGATGTTAAACTGGATGAGTTGTAACAAAGCAGTTGTGTCAGCAATACTGTTTTGGTGGTATTGCATAGGCAATACCTATGCGTGGTTAAAAAATGAATTATTGAATAATTAAGTTAAAACCGAACTGTGTTTTTTTTTTTTTTAGTTATTTATTAAGTTAAAAGAAATACAAATTTCGATTTATTAACCTAAGTGTACATTGATAGGAACAAAAATAATATATATATTAATAATTATGGTTTACTACCTAATTGTTGATTGTTTTACCAAGGTGAGCTTGTTGGTTCTCCTTATTTCCCTGACAACCAATATGCGAAAAGTCATTGATAATTTTCGAATTCATATTCAAATTAAAGCAAGTTTCTAAGTACTGCAAGTAAGTACTACAAGTAACTACTACAAGTAAGTACTACAAGTAAGTACTACAAGTAAGTACTACAAGTAAGTACTACAAGTAATTACTACAAGTAATTACTACAAGAAAGTACTACAAGTAAGTACTACAAGTACTACAAGTAAGTACTATAAGTACTACAAGTAAATACTACAAGTAAGTACCACAAGTAAGTACTACAAGTAAGTACTACAAGTAAGTACTACAAGTAAGTACTACAAGTAAGTACTACAAGTAAGAACTACAAGTAAGTACTACAAGTAAGTACTACAAGTAAGTACTACGAGTAAGTACTACACACCTTCTACGCTGATCGCCACACTGTTGATAATTTTGAATATGCATATTAGATCAGAGTCCTTTCTACGTTCTTCTAAAGAGGTTTGTTCAATTTCATCATACGAGTACTAGCCTCTTTCAAATCCTAACCTCCAAGCAATTCCTCGTAGGAAGCAAAGAAAGGATTAAAAGTCTGGCAAAAGGTTATGCAAGGTAACAGAAGTAGTGACCTTTTACCGGAGTGACTCTAAAAGCATCTACTCTGGAGAATAAATATACTGCATTTTTTAATATTGTAATGATAAATCGGAGACAGTTTTCACACAGAAAACAGATCCAATACAATTTATCATAGGAGAAGAAGAAGTTAACAATCATAATATGAAAGAGAACAAGACACAGAAAAAAAGACAATGGTCGCAACTGGGACTCGAACCCAGATCTCTCGTCTAACCGGGACGTGCGCGTTAACCAATTTCGCTATTGCCACCTTCTGTCAAATTTCTGTCATTTAGTAAAAAGTCAATTGTCACTTTAATAAAAATTCAATAGTTCCATATGAATAAATTCGGATATCAAGACGCTATCCAGGTCACAAACGATGATTGTTTCCAATTAAAAGGGTAGTTGCCCGTAATATGGAAAAATAATTAGTTGAAGATAATGATTTTAATTCTAAAATTTGAAAATATGTGATTGACAAATATGACGGTTTGACAGAAGGTGGAAATAGCGAAATTGGTTAACGCCCTCGTCCCGGTTAGACGAGAGGTCTGGGTTCGAGTCCCGGTTGCGACCATTGTCTTTTTTCTGTTTTTCTGTGTCTTGTTCTCTTTCATATTTTCGTTTATATTATTATTGTTAACTTCTTCTTCTCTAATACAATGTTTGTGTCGGAATGGGAAGGAAAGATAACATAGATTTAAGTAACGTTTAGATTCTGAACGATAGTCTCTAACCAAACCGAAATCCGGCTATTTAGATTTGGTAACCAAAACGGTTTAATAAACTTTACTGGCGCCTACTGGGATTTGAACCCACATCCTGCGGATTCATATCAAAGAAACCACTCAACCACGGAGATAGTCAATGTTAATCATTGAATTAATATTGTATTGGTTTTTGAACTCGCAATCTCTGTATGCAGTAAATAGGTTGTTACGATACGCCCCTGAAGCGAGTAGATACCTAGAGCACAGAACGCAGCAAGTCCACACAACTCCCCTCTCTCCCCCCCGTTTCCTGTTTCCCGCTTCTCTCCCCGCTTGCCCTGCCACTTGCGCAGTCCGCTGCACTCGCCAGACGAGATTCGAGAGCCTTGGGAAGCACACGTACGCGGCCCGCTTTCGGGCGAGCGGTCCAAATTCAATGTGGCCGCGATGTATTATTGAAATACCTACGAGTAGAGTCGGCCTTGGCCGCGCCATATAGTTCGGTCTATTTAGACTACGAAAGTGCCTGATGGAACTACCACATGAGGCGAGGACCCTGCTAATCCACATGTAAGCTGTATCTTGATTTCCTCTTTTAATTGTGTCCGTAATCAGTGAAATGTAGGGCCCCGCGACAATCACCACTCGAAGAGTTTCGTTTTGAGAGAGAGATAACGAGAGTTAAACATTTTAGCTAGGTTTGTGTAATTTGCATTTCTTGTAATTGAATTGTACTGTGGAAACCTATGTACTGTGTTTGAGTTTACAATACATGTCCTAATGATTTAGCTTTGTTATTATTCTGCTGCGGCAGGAGGTTTATTGACCAGAGTGTATCCCGTTGGACGCCGGAAGGTAGAGAGAAATTCCATAGCTTTGAGCGACCCGCCCCTGAATAGAGAGTACCTTTGTTCCCGCTGAGAGCTAGCCGTGGGACATGTTGGGCCTGGTGTTGGTTTGGTAGCCAACATCGGGTACCCTAACAACTGACGCCAGAACGTGGGGCTGGAATTTTTTTCTATCCCGGTCGCTTTGCGGGACCCTGTTTGTCGAAATCCTCCCCGCATGGCAACTGTTTTGTAAACATTAATCATGCCTTGATATTCTACACCCAGTGTACTGTGAATCCTGTGAAAAAACCACAGAAACCAATATGTAAATTAGATCCATAACAGACCTGATTGAAATTATGAATTGAATCGCATTTGAAACGACGGCCATTTTGGGTACCCGAAACGCCAACCTTTGACCGCGAATCTGACTGCACACGCGTCACCAAACAACGGGCGCGTAGCAACAGTTATTCGCGCCAAATTACAACGGCCCGATGTTTCACGCGATATTCTCTGGATTGCGCGCGCAAATGCTTTGACTCGCGCCAAATCCCAACGGAAAAGCCGTCGGAATGAACAACGGACTGTTGCTAGGCAGCGTTTAAATTCAAACCGCCTTTTATGACTGAACCGGATACCAACGGAAATTATTATTATAAATTTGATTCTGGAACCACAGTTATTTTGCGAATTCCGTAATCAAAAATTTCGGACTAACGTATTTTTATTGTTTCTGCACAATATACCAATTGGCCCACTTGTGTCTGTCAAATTAGTACAACTTAATATTTCTCCAAATGGACAAAATAATGACTTTCTTTCCCCATTATACACTATAGGTACTGCTTTTTTCAGCATAAGTGAAAGTGAATTGTGTTTTTTCCCTTACATAAGTGAAAAGTGGAATAATAATAAAGCCAATGACTGATTCCATGAATAAATAAAATAATTTTAATATGGTTGACGCAATAAATCCCATATTCAGTCATTTTCATCCGGAAGTTTGTCCTTTATTTGCCAGAAAAGTGCCTTTTGTGAATTTTAGTGCCTTTCTCAGTGCAAAGTGAATTGTGAAAATAAAAAACCTGTTTTCTAAAAGTCAGTCCTGGCAAAATTTTTTTCAAAAATAAATAAATACTTGTGAATTTCACGGTTTTCTCAAAAGTGGTCAGTGAAATACAAAAAACCTTTACCACTAAGGTCTTTCCACGCAAAATTTTTTCTCGTCTGCCTCCCTTTGACAAGAATTCTGGTGTCATGTATACCAAATTGTAATATGGAATCTCTGTAACCATATTTTGGAAGTGCCAACAGTGATCACCAAGTGAAAAGTGCCTCACAAAAAAATTAATTTTGCACTTTCTAAAGGAAACCCCTGGCCAATTTTTCTTTTTCTCACCACCCAGGAAACTCACAATGGAGGACAATCAAGCTATTACACTATCCAACTTGGGTACCATTCCCAATGTGCATAGTTTATCCAAAGCCCACTTACAAGCTGCTTTAAGGGATAGAGGACTCTCCCTGGTTCATAGCAAGGCATATGCACTGTCGTTCAACAAAAAATCAACTATGGAACGCGCACAGAAAGCGACGTTGGAAACAAGGGTGATTTCATCAATAAATGTCCCACTGACAACCGTAGCCGCTGCAACAATCAAAATAACAACGTGTGCCGGTCCCAATAAATACATCGGCCGCGTGCTCGGCCATGGGCGGGACACGCGGGCTGGCAAACTCGTAGCTGGGCGCCGCCCGCAAACCAAGCGTATTAAGAGGCAAGGCGCCGAAAAAACTATAAGGAAACAGAGCGACACCAACGTTTCTTTTAGCAGAATCAAATACTGCAAAATACAACAAACCTCGTCTCAACAAGGATTTGTTCAAGATGTTTTTAATCTCACATGCGGGCCTCAAGTTTGTGCCACGGTTTTGTCTGGGATTATCAACTCCTTTTTACCCATTAATGTTACTGTTCGTCCATACATTATGGCCATTGTGAGAATACCTCACTATTAGGTGCAACAATGCCAATTGTCACCTTTCTTTTCTCCTTTTTGTAATTTTGTGTTGTATATAAAATGATCCAGTATGTATCACTTTTTTGGTAAGCTTACAAAGTCTTACTACGTCAGGCGTGTATTGTGTCAATCACATGCCCATCGTTTCGTAATTGAAACAAGTTGTAAATTATCTTGTAAATTAATGCGTACTCTCCTTGAAGTTACTTTCAAATGTTGTTTTTGCACTGTTTTTTCTTTCCCTCACGGCAATTTTTTTTTCTTTATTTTTTTTCACCTGTTCTAAAACTGATCACTTTGGAACGGAGACACTTCTCGAGTTTCAATGTTTGGGAAGTCGCGAGCCCATTTATTGTCTCAACACGTACACTATGCAATGTTCATGCCATGTCATACCCTGCCGTGTCATGTAATTTTGTAATTTTTCTCCTATTTTTTGTTGAAAGGAACTTTCTCACCTGTTTATTTTGTTCATGTAAAGTAGTTGACAATTGCCCATCGGCGTGTCGTTCTAGAAGTCGGGTTTTGTAAATTCCAAAGTGTTAAATTCCGACTCAGAACCAGTTAACTATCTTTACAATTTTTTCCTTTTATTTTGTTCATCATGAGTTGTAAAACCTTCCGAGGTATCTCTAGCATGAAAATCAAACAGTGGTTACTTACATAGTCGCCCCTCGTGTATATAAGTTTTTTCAATTTTTGCTTCTTAAATTAAAAATTGATGGCGTCCTACCCAAATTCATGCTCATGTACCCAAATTGGATATCGACACGTCCATTTTGGAACTCGTATTTATAAAACCAATGATTGGTCTTTATAACCCTGTATATAAATCAATTTGGCTCGTTTCAACTAAAGTACGTAAAACCGAATCATCCGGTCTTTGGTTGTTATAACAAAGTCACCTTTTTGTTATTTTGTTTTTTTGCTTGTACGTTACGTATGTCTTGTATGACACGTTTCAACCCTACGAGACAGGTTAATAAAACCTTATGGTTATCCTGATTTTGGAATTCACAACTTTTAGGTGTTCATTTAACCAAGTATTTGCAACCCAAATTGCACATAACCTGGTATGTTTGTAACTGCACAAAGGGTATGTAAAACCGTAATTGGTCCCTGTTCTTTGGTCTTCCTCACTGTAGGTTGCCACAACAGACAGTATGTAAAACCATTATAGGTCTGTCTTTGTTTTAAATACTTGGTGTAAGTAGAATTATACTCTGCCATCACCCTTGTACTTTGTAGCACATGAAGTAACATCAAATTGTCTATCTTCTCTCTCGTACGCTCTTGGGCTACGGAGTTAGTTAATCTAACAAATCTTTATAAACTGTGTTAAAATCAAGCACCGTTAACGTTTATTGTGTTGTATTTAAACGTAACCCACCATTATAGGAGAGATCCTTAGAACATCCACCGTCATAGGAGGGATCCTTAAAATACCTGCCACGATACGAGAAGTTCGTCATAATCACTTTTGCTCATAGCTAAATGTTATTGAGTTGGTCGTGTGACATATTTGTCATGAGCACCGTTTTGTACAATCTATTTTGGTCGTGTGTCATTCATTTGTCATGAGTACCACCCTTTCTGTACAATCTATTTTGGTCGTGTGTCATTAATTTGTCATGAGTACCGCTTTTGTATTTTGGTCGTGTGTCATTAATTTGTCATGAGTACCGCTTTTGTATTTTGGTCGTGTGTCATTCATTTGTCATGAGTACCGCTTTTGTATTTTGGTCGTGTGTCATTAATTTGTCATGAGTACCGCTTTTGTATTTTGGTCGTGTGTCATTAATTTGTCATGAGTACCGCTTGTGTGTATAATTGTGTACAACCCTTGTACACGAGACGTGGAGACGTTAAAACACTTACCGTGATTCGTGCGAACGACATAATATCGGCCTTGCCATCTTCTTTAAGAGGCATTGTATAAACTCTTGACTTCTGTCTATAATTGAGTTTCATCTTGTATGTACTTACATGTTTTTGTACACTATACGTGGAGACGTTAAAACACTTACCATGAGTCGTGCGAACGAAATAATATCAAACCTTTTGCGTGCGATCTACGAAATGTAGTCCACAACCCTTTGTTGTCATTCAACGCCAATGCCCGTGGACCTCCTGTTTTTTTTACTTCTTTGCAAAAAGAAAAGAAGCCCAGGAATATCTACTATCCCAAAAGGACTAGTTTGTAGCTTCACTGCTAACTATGGGGCATAGTGCTGTGGGAGTTAATCGATTGAGCACAAAACCACCCAACTCGTTGTCTGGGGAACGGATAAGAAAACCCCCAGGTGTGTGAAATTGGAGCAAGGGTCTGTCTTTTCTCACAATCACGCAGGAGTTTTTAAAATGACCCCTAATCTTTTGCCCAATACACGCAAAAGATTAGTCTCTTTGATAATGTGTATTCAAATTTCTCCTCATCCTTTTAACAATTGTAAAGAGTCAGGAAATCTGCTGGTTGATCATGTTTCATTCTCACATGGAGTTTGAAGTGGAAATTAGTCCAGTCTCTAGCAAGTTTCGTCACTCAACTCCTTTCCTTTTCCTTTCCTTTCTCCTCACCATCATGTTCTCAGGTATATGTTATGAAGAGGAAAATCTGTTGTTGACCATAATTCGCCCTCACTGGGAGTGCGAATCGGTAAATTGACCAATTATCAGCAGGCTTTCTCCCTCACTCTCTGCATATGTCTCACCTTTTGTTCTCTTTCTCAATTTTACGAAACACATTCATGAATGTTGGATATGTACGATATGCACTTGGCGTACCGTCTGTCTCCTTTTGACAACCTTTATTCATGAATTGGTTTCTCTGCTTTTACCGTGACTCATTCACGACTTCTTTGTCTTGTTTTTTGAAATTCTACAAAAAATGTTACCACCTTTATGTTAACATAGGCCATGGAAGGCCGGTTGTTTTTTAACCAAGACATATTGTCACTCGGCAAACGCCAAGTCATCCTGGTAAAGGAAAATGTTCATGTAATCACAATTTAGTTAGAAAACTCTCTCTTCGTCACTCTCTGGGTCGGTGGTTAAAACTTCATTTATTTCATAATCTGGACACATTTTGTTTCTCTCCAAACCTTTTCTTCATTGGTCCCTAGGCAGGTAAACTTCAAGAATTTTGCTCTAATAATAATTTCTCCCGGATTAAAAAGAAGCCCAGGCGGATGTCATCACCAACAGCCAAGCTGAGCTTCACTTCCTGACAGCACGCGCTGTGGTTACTAGGTCCCTCCTGCTGCCATTTTTCTACGCATTTGTTCCTGAAAGCACAGACCATACCGCCCATATGTATGTTGTTTTGTCATGCCACAGCAAGTTGAGTTGTCCCACTATACATTATGACACTCTGAACCACCTTTTGGGCACGCTAGCTCCTAGGTTTGTTCTTACTCTTGCTATCAATGCCAACCATGTCGTCTCTTGCGCTGTCATGCAGTGACGCAAATATCGTCATGTGTAAACCATCATTACCTTGACCTCCAGTATTCGCTGAATGCGTACCAATACAAGTATGTTGAGCTACATTATGCTTCAATAACCATTATATACGATCCGTGTTTACCTTAATAACACTTAGGATTCGTACTGGCATGTCTGCAGACACTGGATTCTCCTCTTCAATGACCTCTGTAACCATAGTCGCGACACAGCAACCACAGTCTCCACTTCGTGAACTTCGACGTTTTCGACAAAACCAAGTGTTTTCTAAGGCCCAAGTGTACTTCTGAGTGTTATCTCAAAGGGGTCTGATTACAGTGATAATGTAATCCTTAGAATCTGTGAAACCACGTCCTCCTCTTCGAAATTCTCCGAAACCAAACAAATCCACGCTTCGCAAACTTAGCTCCCAGACCAATGAAACCTTAGAATCACACAGGCATTTTTGTTCTTGCTTTTTTGTTCTTCTATTGTACAAATATGAATTGTTATTTTTCAATTGCATAACCATGTATTGTTATTTTGTTCAATTGCATAACCATGTATTGTCATCTTTCAATTGCATAACCTTGTATGTTGTTTCACACCATGTACTTTTACCAAAACTGTTCTTTTCCAAACATTGTATGTACCCCTCACCCATTCCCTACAAACATTGTGACCTAAACTATAACATAAATTGCATGTTCTAGCTAGGCATCTCTCAAGCAACGAATCTCTCAAAACCCCAATGGAAGCTTAAGAGGATTTTTTTTTTCCTACAGCTCCATTGCCACGTCGCTTTTTTTCCAAGCGCGGGGGGAAGTGTTACGATACGCCCCTGAAGCGAGTAGATACCTAGAGCACAGAACGCAGCAAGTCCACACAACTCCCCTCTCTCCCCCCCGTTTCCTGTTTCCCGCTTCTCTCCCCGCTTGCCCTGCCACTCGCGCAGTCCGCTGCACTCGCCAGACGAGATTCGAGAGCCTTGGGAAGCACACGTACGCGGCCCGCTTTCGGGCGAGCGGTCCAAATTCAATGTGGCCGCGATGTATTATTGAAATACCTACGAGTAGAGTCGGCCTTGGCCGCGCCATATAGTTCGGTCTATTTAGACTACGAAAGTGCCTGATGGAACTACCACATGAGGCGAGGACCCTGCTAATCCACATGTAAGCTGTATCTTGATTTCCTCTTTTAATTGTGTCCGTAATCAGTGAAATGTAGGGCCCCGCGACAATCACCACTCGGAGAGTTTCGTTTTGAGAGAGAGATAACGAGAGTTAAACATTTTAGCTAGGTTTGTGTAATTTGCATTTCTTGTAATTGAATTGTACTGTGGAAACCTATGTACTGTGTTTGAGTTTACAATACATGTCTTAATGATTTAGCTTTGTTATTATTCTGCTGCGGCATGAGGTTTATTGACCAGAGTGTATCCCGTTGGACGCCGGAAGGTAGAGAGAAATTCCATAGCTTTGAGCGACCCGCCCCTGAATAGAGAGTACCTTTGTTCCCGCTGAGAGCTAGCCGTGGGACATGTTGGGCCTGGTGTTGGTTTGGTAGCCAACATCGGGTACCCTAACAAGGTATAAAAACAGTAAATATAAATTACCGCGACGAATTAAAATTTTCAAATATAGATATTGTGATATATACAGGTTAGTCATATAGTTTTAATATTTCCGTTAAGTTTTATTTTAGAAGAGTATCATCTATCGATATTCGTGTCTAATGTACGATATGTCATATCATATCTTCAGAAGGAACTTACACTTGCATATACCTGACGATCTCCTCACTTAGAGCCACTTTGTAATTATTGTATTGTTCACCTACTTATGCATTGGCTCTGTAATATGTGTGTGTATATCTATGTGCATGTGTATGTACATTTTTATTTAATTTTTTTTTTATTTAGAAAAAAGTAAATATACACAATAAATACATATTACATTTCATATCAGACATCACTTTTTTTGGTTACCCAATTAGTAGAGAAATATTCTCGGGTCTAACTGGGGAGCTAGTCAATGTAATCATATATATAGATAATAATATGTATAGTTTCAACAATGGAAAAATAATATTTTCAAAAATGCTACAAGATATTACAAAATATTGTACAGTAAGAAAATTACATATAATTATAGAAACAGAATATCAACAAAAATCAACAAAAAATCAACAGAAATCAAGAAAAATAATAGCAACAGAATACATCTGAAAATCATCGATAAAAGTAAGTCAATCTTCTCTGTAAAAATACAACGAAAGTTTTTTTTTAAATTTAGAATAGTTTTTCTCACTTTTTATTGTATTCGGTAAATCGTTAAATAACTTTGGGCCTACATATTTATAATTGTGTTGTGCAGCTGTCGTGTTGCATCTAGGTACATATATGTTCCCAGAAGTTATAGGTCTCATACTTCGCGTTAAGGACATTTCAGATTCTTTAAAAACTTTTAAAATAGCATTTCTTTGAAGTAGTTTTGAAACCGGTAGGACCTTAAATTTTTCAAAAAGTTCTTTGGTTGGAAAAATTCTTGGTTTTTTAATAATAACTTTGATGATCATTTTTTGTGTTGTTACTATCGGATACAGATTATTCTTATAGATGCCTCCCCATGCGATTATTCCGTACTGCAAAACTGACTGCACAAGAGCAAAGTAAACCATTTTAATATTTGAAAGATTTAGGATATTTCTTAATCGTAAAAAAATGTAAGTAAGTTTTCTAATTCTTTTTACACAGTTTTCGATATGTTTCTTAAATTTCATGTTACTTTCTATAGTGATCCCTAGATATTTGACATCTGGGGTTTTTTTCAGGATTTTACAATTATTATCGTTACATTCTCCTCCTTTACACGAACGACTGTGCACTATCACGCTAATATTGGAATCTGTGACAGGATCATTAAGGTAAAAAGGTGTATATGATGTTTTTTTCTACATTAAGACTAAGTCACTCCTGGACACTCCGATCCCCAGCTTCCTACCCACCCCTTATACCTTTTCCTTTCCAGATCTTCATTTCTCCTCTTCAAAACAAAAAACTTAACTCAATCATGAACTCACAAAAAAACATAAATAACATCTTTACAACGGCGAGAAGCAGGAGTCCCCGGTGCAGGCCAAAACTGTTGGTGAACTTCACCAACATTCGCGGCCTGCACAAAAATCTAAATTCAGTCCACCACCACCTTGTTTCCCAACGTCCCAACCTTCTCTTCCTTTCCGAAACGCAGATAGCTGAGCCTACAGACGCCTCCTATCTGAATTGCCCGGGTTTCACCCTCATGGGCAAATTCAGACCCAAAGGAGGTGTATGTCTCTTCAGCCGAGCTGACGTCAACTGTGTGCGACTGTTGAATCTGGAGAACTCCAAATTCGACGTAATGTGGGTGCGCGTCAATCTTGCCAGTACGGTAAGGTTTTACGCGTGTTTATACCGCTCACCGAACATTAGCGTTTCAGATACATCCGAACTCTTCAAACATCTAAGTAATACTGTTGATGACCTCTTGCCCCGCTTCCCTACAGCAGAGTTTGTGGTCCTGGGGGACTTCAATGTTCATAACGAACCTTGGTTAAAGTTCTTAGGACCAACGGACTCGGCTGGACGAGAGGCGGAATCCTTTGCCCTCTGCTACGGACTGGAGCAAATGGTTCAGGAGCCTACAAGGGTTCCTGATGTCCAGACTCACCGCTCCAATCTGCTAGATCTGTTTCTAACCACTGTGCCACACGGCTACAAGATTGAAGTCACAGCGCCTCTAGGATCGTCCGACCACTGCCTGGTGACAACATCAATCCCCGTAACCTTCAGACCGCCAAATGAGCGGCTGAAGAGAAAAGTGTGGCACTATAGATCAGCAGATTGGTTTGGTCTGCGGGCTCATTTCAATGCCTTCCCGTGGTCAGCTGTCTGTTTTCAGACTTCGGATCCCTCAAGATGTGCCCAGGAAATTGGTGAAGTCATCACATCCGCGATGGATGGCTTCATCCAATCCACTGTGAAAGAAACTGGTGTGGGCTCAAAGCCGTGGTTCAGTCGACAATGCTCCGAAGCAGTGCGACGAAAAAACGCGGCTTACCGAGCCTACAACACATCTCGAACGTCTGAAAGCAGAACAGTATATAACAAAATGGCAAAGGAATGCAGGAGGATCATTAACAGGTCAAAATTCGAGCACGACCTGCAGATCAGCAGTAAGCTGGCTGCCTGCCCGCACGGCAGCAGAGCGTTCTGGTCGCTTGCGGGCTCAATAGGTCGCAATTTCTGCAAATCCAGTCTGCCACCTCTTACCAGACCTGATGGCTCTCTAGCAAATACCGCCGCCGAAAAGGCTAACTTATTAGGCAAAATGTTCGCGGAAAACTCGACCCTCGATGATCAAGGTGCTACCCCGCCGTCGGTTCCTCATTGCAGTTTTCGTATGAAAAAGCTGAGGATCCGGCATCGGGATGTACTCCAAGTCTTACGAGGGCTTGATGTTAATAAAGCTAGCGGGCCTGACGGAATACCTGCCCTGGTATTGCAGAGGTGCGCTGTAGAAATAGCTCCAATTTTGACGAAGCTTTTCAAAATGTCCCTGAAGACTGGCTCTGTGCCCTCTGGTTGGAAAAAAGCGATCATTCACCCTATTCCAAAGAAGGGTGACCGCTCCAACCCAGCCAACTACCGCCCCATAGCGATCACATCTGTTCTGTCAAAAGTGATGGAACGTGTGATCAATGACAAACTGCTCACATACCTCGAGAAGAACAAAATTATTAACGACCGTCAATACGGATTCCGGCGGAACCGCTCATGCGGTGATCTTCTCGCGTATGTGACGCATGTTTGGGGACGGTGCCTGGAATGTTTTGGTGAGACCCAAACGGTTTCACTGGACATTTCCAAGGCCTTTGACCGGGTTTGGCATCGAGCGCTTGTCAACAAACTGCGTTCTTACGGACTTCCCGCATCCTTGTGTGCGTGGATTGCCGACTTTTTGAGGGGGAGGTCGATTCAGGCGGTTGCTGACGGTTTCACCTCTTCCTCGCATTCGATAAATGCTGGCGTCCCACAGGGATCGGTTCTGTCTCCGACTTTGTTTCTGTTGCACATCAACGACCTCTTGTCATGTGCACCGATTCATTGTTACGCGGATGACAGTACAGTCCATGATAGCTTTTTGTTTGACAAGCCTCCAAAGGGCACACAAACCCCAATAGCTCGGAGGGCTTTGAAGCAGAGAATGGACGGATACCTCGAGAGTGTTTTCTCTTGGGGTAAGAATAACCTCGTTGAATTTAATGTTTCAAAGACCCAATCATGTCTGATAACGTCTAAAAGGGATCGAAATGATAATCTAGTCTCCTTCAACGGAAGCATTCTCCCGAACAGGACCTCCATTGATATGCTTGGTGTAACTCTTAGTGACCAGCTCAGGTATGGGGGCTCCATCGAAACCAGAGTTAAGTTAGCCTCTCAGAAACTGGGCGTACTGTACAGGGCCCGCAGATACTTTAATAGTACTCAACTGTTAACCCTGTACAAATCGCAAGTGCGCCCCACGGTTGAATTTGGCAGCCACCTCTGGTCTGGAGCTCCAAAATACCTAAAAAAAACCCTTGACTCTGTGCAGAAACGGGCGGTCCGTTTGATAGATTCTCCCATCTTAACAGACGGATTGCAATCTTTAGAGCATAGGCGTCAGGTGGGAATGCTGTCCTTGTTCTACCGGTATTACAATGGAAGATGCTCCGAGGAACTAGCGTCATTGATCCCCTCGGCACCGGTGCATAGTCGGGAAACACGCCAAACACGCGCCCAACATTTGTACACAGTTGATATTAGTCACATGAGAACGGGTCGTTTTTACGATTCGTTCTTGAGTTCAACAGCTCGGCTGTGGAACGATTTACCGGCCTCTGTGTTTCCTCCCTCCTACAACATGAGTCTCTTCAAGACCCATGTTAACTCCTTCCTTTCCTCAAAAAGACCCTCCACACAGCATCCTCAAAGATGACATAGGCCCTGAGGGAAATTATTTTCCTCAGGGCCTCCTGTATGGAGTTAATAAAAAAAAGTAAGTTATCATCAAACCATTCCTTCAATATGTCAATGTCAGCGTTCGCATGTATGCATATAAATGCGTACAGTATTCACACGTATGCATATTGGTATAATATTTATTTATGTAAGCGTGTATCTACAATGTATTTACTAATATTTGACTTTAATACTCTTTTTAATGTTCTTATAATTTAACAACTACTTATTCTCAATATTATTAAACAAATAATAATATTGAGAATGATAGTGTGCTCACTTATAATTAGAATCATCTTTATAACCATATACAAATGTAAATAACTAGATATTATATTTGTGTATAGTTATAAAATAAGTTTAAAAAACAAAAACAAACCGTGACGATCATCGCCATTACATCTGGTAGGCGGGAAGATGCCATCAGTGTCACGGATTTGCAGCAGCAGAACAATTTAGAGGCTCCTATGGAAAGGACGTCAGTTACAGTTAAATATTCATTATATACATCACGATAACGTAAATAAAGTAATTTGTAAAAATCTCAATGAACTTATTTTGAAGTTTTTCAACATATTTAAGTATTCTTCATTGGAATTAATAGATATTCCATAGATAGACATTACATATTTGCAATTTTTTAAGTGCATAAGAAATCGTCTCCATAAATAAGTCGCCTAGTACGCCCCGAGAGAACGCCACATCACGTGTAGCTCACTTTGTATTCTCAAAGGCCAAAATTCCGCGTCCCGTCCGCTCCACTAAGCTGCATAATTTAGGGGCAGTAGAAGCGTCGCATCGTCAGTACTGTACCGACTCGTAGATACTAAAGGAGCCAAGGAGCCATAATATTTAACCGTATCTCCTACCGCATGAGAGTACTGCGCCAGTTTCTAGTAAGGGGCCATAATTTTTTTACCGCATGTGCATTCGAGATAGCACGACAAGCTTGTCAAAACAGCCAAAAGCTATAAATAATTTGCTCATCTTTCATGTATTCCTGGTGCTTTGCTAACATTGTGGTCGCTTTTTTAGTGGTCTAAAGTTGTAATAAAGGCATACAAGACTTCTCTTTACTTGTGATTATCCATTTCTTAAGTGAACACATGTGAATCTTCTGGGTTTGCTTTGAATAAGGGTGAACAAAGTTACCCTGAGTAGAAAAACGAATTCTGTTGGTATGAGTCAACTGATATTCTGTGCCATAACTAAATTTATTTATTTTTGCTACATAGGTATTGAATAAATGTATTTATTGATTGCTTGATTTCATTTTGCTCTAATCATTGTTGAGAATATTTTGCTGAGAATCCCAACTGCTGTTTAGAGCCAGAACAGGACCAAGGTCTAGTCTCCTAGAACGTGCCACAAATATACTATAATGCCTATATTATCACTTATGAAAAAATTGTAAAATATCACAAATTAATTACATCAAATTTACTTTCACACGCCGGAATTTGAATACGCAACCTCCGGATTCATAGCCTAGGATCGTTACAATTCAACCATGGAGACAATTCCATCTTGAATTAGTCTTCCACAAAGCAATCCTCAACTCTGTGCAATACAAATGCCTACATTCATAAATGTAAATATGTGCCCACATGCTTTGTTGTATTTTAAGCAAATAGCTCTATGACTTTATTTCTATTTCTCAATCTTTTTAAATTATTCAATTTTCAGTCGTTCAGACGCCCGTTCAATAGATATCTATAATGTCAGAATGAAAGATCTTTCAAAAATAATAATAAAAAGTGTAATAAAGTTTTTTAGCACATGGTTGATTATGCCTGGTACTCACGGGCGAAACTGACGACACAGGTCGAGGAACGTACATATCTACGTGCTTGTCTACCGGACAGATCCATCCACACGTACAGAAAGGCTCCCAAACGAAATGTCCATGGCTTAGTAATGAAACTACATATTATTAATTCCAACACAAACTAACAATATATTACGTAGGAATGGGTATCTAACGTTCTCGGACAACATATCACGACTCACTCTAGCATGCTACGAACTCTGGGATTTATCTTCAGGACATCTTAACAGTTTAATGGCCCAGATGCAATGATAGCCAAGTTTGATGGCGTCATTTACTTATTTATAAACAGAAATAAACATTACATTATATTATTAATTGGTGAGAAAAAAATTACAATTAATAAGTATAATTACATGGTGGGTACCTATTATGTGTTTCAATGTAGTGTCTTATTTAAGATGTACGTACATATTAAGTAACTAATTAATTACCGGGAAATGTGTGTAGTGGAAAGTTATGTGTGTGTGCGTGTGAGTATGTGTGTATGTATGTATGTATGCGCTTTGAACAATTTATATTATAGACACGGTGCTCTTGGAAAGGAGTGTAAGGAGAATATATGACGCAAATGTGAATGGTAGAAGAAGTCAGGGACGCCCGAGGAGGGCATGGCATGACCAAGTGAATCAGATACTTGAGTCGGCCATGTGAAGAGTCAAAATAATAGAAGAGCATGTATGAGACGATGTATGAATGTGAACGAGGCAAAGAGTGTGTGCCAAGATCGAGTTGTGTGGCGGCCCGTCCCTCTCTGCCTACCCCTGCGGGAAAACGGCGTGATAGTTAGTTAGTTAGTTAGTGCTCTTTTTTAATTTGGGCAGTGAATCGGAGAAAATGTCGATATTAGAACTTTACTTATACGAAGAAAAAAACCAAGCATTTTATATATATATATATATTTTTTTTTTTATTATTTTTTTTTTTCATCAATATGTTTTACATGTTGCTAAATGATAATTTTACATTTAAATAAATACATTTAAATAAAAGAAAGAATATTTTGGAAAACTAAGGATATTTGTAGGATAATTAAGTGGCATTAGTTTTTTTCTTCAGAATATTTTTAAAATGTCTCTTGACAGAGAGCAGTAATTGGGTTTTATCATTAATGCTTCTGATTTCTTCTGGTAGGCGATTGAAAAAAGTTCTTCCCTGGTAAGTGTAATGGTGTTGTGCAAAAGACGTATTTAGTTTTGTACATATAAAAACATGTTTAAGTCGCGTTCTGTTTTCGTTTAAAAATTGATATTTATCTTTTTCTTTTATAATTTGAATTAATGAATTTTTAATATATTAATCTTTAAATGTAGGTACTTGGAATTCATCAAATAGGCGTTCTGTTGGGTAGTCCAAGGATTTTTTTTAATATAATTAAAAAAAAAAAAAAAAAAAAAAAAAAAAAAAAAAAAAAAAAAAAAAAAAAAAAAAAAAAAAAAAAAAAAAAAAAAAAAAAAAAACAATTTCTATTGGAACAAGGTTACATTTATATGCGGATCCCCAACTAATAATAGCGTATTGTAAAGTGGATTGAACTAAGGCATAGTAGATTAAATATAGATGTTTTATTGACAAAAAAATTCTAATTCTTAAAAATATGTATATTAATTTTCTAATTTTGTTTACTACTTGACATATTTGTTCCTTCCATTTCAGATTTTTATCAATAATTACTCCTAGATATTTTATTTTATTTGTGGTTTTTAATATTGTACAGTTTGATTTGCAGTAGTTTTGGCTGTGAATTTTAGTATTTTCATGTATGACAATGTTAAAATTTTTGGGAGCATCGTTTAAATGTATTGCAAATGGAATTACAAATGTCTTTTCACTATTTGGTGATAGTAAATTAGTGTCGAAAAAATTCTTAAGCGTGTTAATGTCTTCTATGGCCTTTAATTCTACATTTTCCCAAGTCTTTCCACTTATTATTAATACTGTATCGTCAGCGTATGATGTAATTTGACCATGTAAAGTTTGAAAAAAAATATCGTTTACATATATAGTAAATAGGATTGGTCCAAGCACTGTACCTTGGGGGATTCCAAAGCTTAAAAGCTCTTGATCGCTATTAACATGATTGATTTTTACCACTTGTGGGCGGTTTTTTAAGTAGTATCCATTTAATCGCGTTGCCTTTTATGCCAATATTACTTAATTTTTTTAATAGCATCTCATGAGATATGCTATCGAATGCCTTTCTGAGGTCAATAAATATACCCGCACATTTTTTACCTTTATCTACTGTTTCGTAAATGTATGAAGTTACGTTAGCAATAGCATCTTGTGTGCTGAGTGATTTTATAAAACCAAACTGGTTTTTGTGTATTATTTTATTACTATCTAGGAAATTTACCAACTGTTTTTTTACTATTTTTTCAAAGATCTTTCCTATATTAGAAATTAGACAGATTGGGCGATAATTTGTTACTTGGTGTGGATCTCCAGATTTGTAAATAGGTGAGATTATTGTGTTTTTGTAGTTCATTGGAAATATCCCTTTTGTTAAACTTAAATTTATTAAATGAGTGATAGGTTTAATTAAGTAAGATTTCATAGATTTTAACATATGTGCCGTAATAGAATCAAAACCGGGAGACGAACCTCCTTTCATATTTTCCATTATTTTTAAGATTTCACATCTTATGACCTGTGAAAGATTGAGTCGAAGTGATTATTAAATTTAATATAAGTTTGCTATCAAGGTTATCACCAAGATCTTTACCATAACTTTACAATACTTGCAAAGCCTATCTAGGTCACTGTGTGGCGCTTCACAGTCAGTGAGAGAATGCACAACTTTGAATATTTTCATATCGTCAGCGTATAGCACATATTCGGAATTTTGAAAGCATGATCCAATCGTTTATATAAATGTTGAAGAATAGCGGAACTAGGTGGGAACCTTGACGGACACCGGATATTACCTCTATAGACTTTGAGTAGACACCGTTGATTAATATAACATGATTGCGATTACTAATGAAGGACTTAATTCACCTAAATAGGTCGCCATTTATACCAAGTAGGATGAGTTTCTTCAAAATAATTGAGTAAATTACGCGGTCAAAGACTTTAGAGAAGTCTGTATACCTAGTATGAACTTGCTCCTTATCGTCCATCTTGCTATGCAAGAAGTTAATGAAAAGGGCGAGGTTGAATGTGGTAAACCTACCTTTCATAAATCCATGCTGATTCGGCGTAATTTTTTTCGAAATGGACGAGTACAATTCATCAAAGACGATTTTTTCAAGAACTTTGCTTAAAATAGGGAGTTGGGAAATTGGTCGGTAGTTTTAACCGTCATGTTTATCACCAGTCTTAAAGATTGGTGTGATAACAGCTGATTTCCACTTGACAGGAAACAATCCTTCTGTTAGTGACTTTTATAGATGGTGAAATCCGGAAGACAGATATATTTACTGCAGTTACGTATACAAATTCCGGGCAGCCTGTCTATTCCTGGTCCGTAATTAATGTCTATGTTTGATTATTGTAATGTAATTAATGTCTATGTATTTTAAGGTGATTTCATCGTTTATTCTGATTGAAGATATTAATGTTTTGTTAAGAGAATCTTCCTTATTATCGGCATCATGAAATTGGAATTTCATTTGTAAAAACCGTTGAGAAGATATCAGCAAAAAGGTCTGTAACTTCTTTGCTGTCGTGTGCTGTTGTGGAATGATACGTCATGTGTTCTGGTATAGTGGGAGATTTTCATTGTGTCTTAACATAACACCATATTTTTTAACATTATGTTGTATATCGGATTCCAATGTAGCAACATAGGTTTTATGAGTAAGACTAGAAATCTTCTTTTGTCTTTTGCGGAGTAATGCGAAAAATTGATATAATCCAATGGATTCTTGTAGCGTTTCCAGGCGTAAAAAAACTTTAATTTTTCTTTAGTTACATTAATTAACTGCCGAATATCACGATGGAAATTTTGTTGATCTAGCTACTTTCTTTGGAACCAGATCATCTATTAGGGAATCAATGCTTATATAAAAATGGTGTACCGCAGTGTCAACGTGTTGCATATTTACTATAGAAGACCAATCACTATTTCTGAAAGAATCTTTGATTACTACATAGTTAGCTTTGTTAAACAATTTGATTATCTGTGGTTTTAGGATAACAGCAGGGAGGGGAATATTGAGTTCAACTATGATAGATTTATGATGTGCACCTTCAAATACCAGTGGTGAGTCAGCAGCGGAGACGAAGACTGTAGTGTTGCAAAGCACAAGATCTAAAATTCGTCCGTGCGAATTATAAATTGCATTATATTGTGTTAAATTAGAGAATGAAAGGCACCTAAGGAGAGTAGAAACACAGAGATCGGTACTACGTTGTTAAGACATAGAGTTCCAGTTCACGTTTTGCATATTGTAATCTCCTATTATTAGAAAAATGTCATTTAAATATTCTGTGGTTAAATCAGATATGGCAGTTGTGTGACTATTGATGATAGAGAAATGTTGCGCGTTAGATAACTTAGATCTAACTCCTGGTAAGTAAGAACAACAAATATGAATATTCAAAATTCGATGTTTAGAATGTCTTAATAATAGTAAGATTCATATATCCTCGGCTTCTGAAGTTCATGATTTTCGTGATCGAACTTTAAAATCTTTTTTATACCTATAGCAACACCTCCCCCTTTAGTTTTACCCGTAAGAGTAGTATCTCTGTCATTTCTGTATACGTTGTAAAATTATACAATCTTCTGTATACAATCAAAAAGCTCTTCATGGGATATGCTGTCAACTTACTACATCTCGCTAATTAAGATTAAGTAGAAAGTAAGCTGGAGTATGCTAGTGGTGTGTGGACCCCGTACCAAACTAAATTGTTAATATGCTGGAACAAATCCACGAAAAAATCCTCAGGTATGTCCATAAGCGGATTCATGGAACCTTTCAGAGATTCATGCACTATATGAACTTACTTGAAGCAACAAATAGATTAAGTCTAGAAGCTAGACGTTAAACAAATCTTTAAGTTTTAATATAATTCATTATCGATAGCATGATCCTCTTGGAATGCTGTGGTTAATTCGTGTCTGAAAACTTCAGCTGTAGTTTTAGCCACGACTTGTTCAAAATACCTCACGGCAGGATAGCACAGCTTAGCATGATAAGAGGAATAGTACTGTTGAAAAAAAATTCTGAAACACTTGATGTATAAAATAGCCTTAAGACTTTTTTTGTGTAATTATGTTCCCAGATGTTAAGGGTTATTTTTTAATGTGAACACCTCACAAGAGTCCCAGCTGCTCCCGTCTGAAGTCAGTGAAACTATGGCATCCCCAATCGGGGTATGTTGTGAGGCTGAAGATAGAAGGGAGCGGAAGGAGATCGGAAAGAGGAAAATGAAGAAGTTCCTGGTTATTTAGATCTGGTCATCAAACACGGCGAAAACCATTTCAAGCAACGTTTCAATTCTAAGTGGTGGTCTTACACCAGAGCAATATCTTCCACTCTGGAACGTGCCGCAAATATAGATAAGTACTATGTAATATTATACATGAATTAATTGTGAAATAACACAAATTAAGCAAATAAAATTTATTTGCGCACACCGGGATTCGATCCCGCGACCTTCGGATTGCGAGTCAAGTACATTACCCCTCGACAATGGAGGCCGTCAAGAGTGTCATTTTACTGTAATTGGATGATTAATCTGTTGTACAATAATTAAAACATAATAATATAATTATTATTGAAAACACACTTTAGAGTTAGAGTGTTGCTAATCTTTAAGATCACTTGTTAAGTTTGTTGCATGTCGCTAACAACATTCAGTTGACCTAGGTTAGGATTATAACCAGGTGTTCTTCACACTAGACCTGCCCTTGCATGACCCTATTACTGCCCCGTCAAACACTTTACTCCCTACTGCTTAAAGTTCACGTTCGCAGAGTGGGTGGTATGGATTTTTATTTTTATTAAGTTATTCGTTCACGTGTAAATAGTATCACAAAACACAAGTACTTCATATTAATTCCACGCTATTAATTGCAAAACAAATGCAGCAACTAATTCGCCAAATAATTGTGCTCTTCATACGTTCACTTATATTTGCCTAAACTCCGACATCGACATTTTCTCTAATTCACTGCCCAAATTTAAAAAAAGCATCATGTCATCAATAATATAAACTGTTCAACGCGGATACATATCCCTTCACAGATCACCACCTCTCACACCTACAAACATACTCACACATACATGCTAAATATACCTACATAAGACACTACCACAAATAAGACACTACATAGAAACATATTATAGATACCCAGCATGAAATATTATTTAACTAGCTCGTTAATAAAGGAATTGTTTCACCCTGCATGTCCTTTCCCCTTCGCCCCCCCCCCCCCCCCCTTCCTCTCTTGCCCCCCTCCCGCGTTTCATACATTAATTCCCGGTACATTTAGTTTTTAAGCAGCTCGCGTGCCACCTATTGCAATTTTGTATACAAATTTCATAATGCCAGAGCTCACCAGACAATAACGAACACAACAAAAAAAGAATTATCCAATTTGTCGCAGTCGTTAGGAAGTTATGCGCATACTGACATTTCGGCAATTCATTTTTATTTATATAGAAGAAGATAGAAGATATATTATGTAAATTGTACTGTAGCATCACTGTAACCATTGTACTGTTTGTTTATATAGTAAAACTATTAATAACAAGATCAGATACATGAAAATCACGGGAAATCTGAATGAGGTCGTTTATTAATAATATAATTTTTTTATAATGTAATTTTTTAAATAATGTAATATTTTTTATAATGTAATTTTTTTAATAATGTAATTTTTTTAATAATGTAATTTTTTAATAAGATAATTTTTTTAAGTGAAACTTCTTTAACCCGTTCTGATTTGAAATTCTGGTAAAAAGAAAGTGCGTCACTGAAATATATTATTTAACGGGTCTTCGGTTCTAATATAATGCGGTAAATTCACGGCTCCGAGTGAGGCTCCGATAGCGTAGCGACGTAAAGCGCTTGACAAATCTTAGCGGCCAAAGACATTCAGCAAAGGGAGGTTCAAATCCTACGAAATCAATCAACATTTTTATTTTGTAAAATCAATATCCAATCTTAAAACCACTTTAAAATATACAGGCAAAAGAAAAGAAAGCGGCATCTAGCGATTTTCTAGTTTCACTTCTACCGCGTGTGAATTGTACAATCTGTTTTTTTTTAAATAAAAATGTACCTATTATATTCAAAGAGAACTTCGGTAAAACTTATGCATTGATATCTCATAACGTTACATGAGACTAGGTGTAATTTAGAATTCGAATGGCAGTTCTGTAGTTTCGCCGCGTATGTACCGAGATGTCACAAGCTTTTCGGCAGGCCCCGAATATCAATGCTTTGATGGATTATAAATTCGGTAGTATTATGTATATATCACCATTGCTTTGAAGGCTTAAATCTTCGGTTTCAAAAATTCATATTATTTTTTCAGTGTGCTCTAATTAATATGACATATCTTTGTAAAAAAAATATGAAATTTCGTTGTAGGATACGAGCTCAACCCAATTTTGAAAATTGAAATTTATAAAAATTGCTGTTAAAATTTTTATATTATAGATTTTACTACTTTATCGATTAAAAATTACTTATCCAAAAATTAGCAATGGTGGAAAAATCACCATTTTTCCGAGCTTGATATAAGGCGTGTGGTCGAACTCTAAAAGTCGTTTTCTCAAGCTCTATGTACCGAACCGCCGGATATTTTGGATTTTTACTAAAAAACTATGGTCTTTATAGGATTCAATGAAAAAGTAGCATCTGTGGAAAAATCAACATTTTTACAGGCGTAGCATATGGGCGAACTTTAAAAGCCGTTTTCTCAAGCTCTATGGCACCGAACCACCTGCTATTTTGGATTCTTACTCAAAATTATAGTTTTTATAGGATTGAATCAAAAAGTAGCATTTGTGGAAAAATCATCATTGTTACGGGCGTATCGTAAAAGCAATCTCAAAACCACGCCCTACAGGTAAATCGTTTTATTTTCTTGTTTTTCGTTTTTTTTTTTTTAATTTATTGTATTTACTTATTATGATATCAATACGTATAACTGCATGCACGTGTTGGATTGCACTATTCTTCCCGGAAATAAAAATCTCTGTTTTTCAATGCGATCAGTGAGGCGAAATGCCAAAAGTTAATTTGACCAAAAAAATATATTTAATTAATTCTATTTCCGAACCAGTCAGGTATTTTCTCTTATGTATCTATTGGTCTATTTGCCAATAATGTTGTTTGTTTTGGGCCGTCAATATAGCCCTTTGATTTTTAGTAGCGCCCACCCCATTAAATTGGAGGAGCAAAATAAATAATAATAAAAGATTCACCACGAAAGGACCAGAAAAAAAATACCTTCCACACGAATCGGTCGTCGTATTCAACCTCTACGAGTTTCTGTACCGTGTAATATGGTCTTTAAGTGTGCTATCTCTATCAATAACCACAGAACAGTCATACTCAAAGAATGGCATTCAAGAACAATCTATTCAATTAATGTAATTTTTTATTCTTAGTTTATCAAATTATTATAAGCCGGCTATAAGTGGCGCTAGCAGTCACATATCAAACATGAATTGTAAATAATTACTATTTTTAAATAATACTTCCATCTCAAGTATATTTATGTAAATTGTCTAATTTTACGAGCATGGACAATTCGTTAATTTGGTTGGATGGTGTTCGAACTTCACTACCTCGTTCGTGCGATATGTCAAAATTTGCAAAGATAATTTCTCATGATCTATTTACCTATTTCTGATTTTGAGGTTTAATCTTCTGCAAAGTATTTATTTTAACATAATTTTAAAAAAATTCTCAAATAGGATGTATACTTAACATTTTAGAACTTTATTAAGCCTGCAGATAGAACCATGTGCAACCAGCTAGTTCATAATAATTCGGTGACCGGACGACTCAGAATCATAAAACTTCAATAACTCATTTGGAAAGTCTTTAAAAGTGATGAAAAAAAAATTAAAGACATTGATTGAATAGTTTACGTTATGTTAGGTTATAAGCCATTATTAATTTTTTTTCTTCATAATATTAATGACTTTTCAAAAAGGTGTTGAAATTTCACTTTGTTGAGTTGTTGTGGAACCAATAATTCATTGCATAAGGTTATTACCACATATTCCTAATGCGATTCCAATTGGTGCCACGTTCTAGTTGACTATGTTTCTTTAAAAGATGAAACTAAAATACTTTACACAAGATTGAAACTCAAAATCAGAAAACGTAAATAGATTATGAGAATTTGCCTTTGCAAATTTTGACACTTCAGAACATGGTAAGGCGAAGTTAGAACTATCCAACTTAAATAACGAACTATATTGTGCTTTGTAAAAATGATCAACTATCAGAGATAAAGAAAATGGCAGTTGCAAACGGTTCAAATTGATTTTAAAACCTTGTAAATTAAACGGAAGCTTTAAAAACATGATGTTAGAACTGCGTTAGAACACTTTTATTTTGGTTATAGAAATGGATATGAATTTAAAGGTCCTTTTTTTAAATGACACTTGAGATGACGTATTTTATTATTTCATCTAAAGTAGTCCGGTAAGGGATTTTAAAAATGTCTATATCCGGACAGTTTGTTTTCAGCGGTTTGTTCATCATAATTTCAAACATCACTCTCACACACACACACTACGCACATCATCTGGAAATACTAAATAAACATACCACAAATAAGACATTACAAAGAAACATATAATAGGTTCCCTTATTACTTAACATTTCTTAATATCTGTAAAATTGTTTTATAACTGTACTGTTTGTTTCTATAATGTAAATTAAATAAATTAATAGTGCACTACATAACTCCAGCAAAACAAATACTACTTAAAATTAGTATCACCAACTAATTATTCGAAATTTTATCAAAAATCAACTCGTAAATTGAACCCGCCTAAAATTCATCTGCAGTCTATGACATTTTGAATGACCGCGATCTCTTTTTAAACTCATCTATATGTTTTGATGTCTAGATTTACCCCTCACGTAGACAGAAGTTTGTTTTAAAGAAAAAAGAAACACGTACCACTTTTTAAATTATAGACATTACTTGAAGTATTGGTGATGTCTAGGCTTACTACCTATAAACGGGGATACGCGCCAAACGCGCGCCCAGCATATGTACACGGTTGAAATTTGTCACATGAGCACGGGTCGCTTCTTCGACTCGTTTTTGAGTTCCACAGCTCGCCTGTGGACCGATATGGCGACAAAACATAAAAAACAAAACAAACCCAAATAGATTATAATAAAACAAATAAAAAACTTTATTCCACTTAATTTTTAAAATTAAGTGGAATAAAGTTTTTTATTTGTTTTATTATAATCTATTATAATGGACTTCCACCACGAATTATCAGTTTCAAAAATAGAAATATTAAAAACCCAAATAAATATAAAATATACTACAATTTATTTTAAACCGACGGCGACGTCTTTAATTATTAAATAATAAATTTATTTATTTAATCATGAAATGAAAATACAAAATATATTATTGTGAAAATACAAAATTTATGATTAGTCGTCTAGTAGTCTAGTCAGCTAAGTCCATAGTCGGCCCATCTTTAATACTTTATTTCTTCTTCAGTGCCCAAACAAAAAATGTATGAATTTTTATTTTATTTTTGTATTTTGAGTATTATATTCTTTTAGCGCTGTTAATAAGACGTCCGTAAAAACATAACAAATATTTATTATTTTTTCCCGCCCGATTCCCTGAATGTTGATTTTGAATCTTCATTTTTTAAATGTTTATCTTTTACGATAATTAGAAAATGTTTCCAAATGAATAACTGCTATTTCTAGACATTTCCCTACCTAAAGCCTCTTTCCTAAAGCATCCCATCCCTCCTGCCTCAAAGTTTCGCGGTAAGAGTGTGGAATACGGTATATATGACAAAATCTAAGAATGATCAAAGGACAGAAAGTGTTTCAATATTCTATACATTATTCGAGTCTCACTGTTCTGTGGCCTCAATTCCAATAAATGATTGCGTATTTTTGTCCCACTCATGCGTAAGGACCGTTGGCGTATTTAATATAAGATATAAATGCTATTTATCATTTCCGACATCGTCATGGCGCTTTCTTTCATGTGACACTAAGGACATAGGTAATATCACGTTGTTATTATTGTACTATGGCCATTATGCCCAACGTTTTATTATTTATCACAATCGTGGAATTCAGAAAATGGAGAAAAATAATAATAATTTTGCAGAAAATCGTAATGTGTTTTCCGTGGAAATTGATTTAACAGAATTCAAGACATTTATTGATTTCGGTGGCAAAATCGAATTCTCCGTTAAGTAAAACAGCACGCTATTAACAAATAGTGCTGACATCAAAATGTTGGTTTGCAAATTCTGGCTTTTGTTAGTTGAAATGGCGCTTCGAACCCCTTTTTAGATGTTTGCGTTTTTGGAACGGAAAGGGGTTCGTATTTGTACATTTTATTAAGTTCTTTGATGGGAATGCTACACTTTTATGATACGAAATGTGAATGGTAAAAGAAGTTAGGGATGCCCGAGGAAGACATAGCACGATCAACTGAACGAAAGTAGTTTCATGATATTTAGTTAGTATGTTTTTTCTTCAATCGTAATTGCAAATTCACTTTGTGGCATCGTTTCTTTGTTGTTATACTAAGTTATTTTTGTATTATTTATTATAACCTAACCTAACCTAAACTACTTATCAGCCAATTTGCATCTTGAAGGCATTTTCAAGATTTGATAATGCCTTTGAAAGGCAAATAAGGCTGTTACTAGTAATAATTTATTTATTTATTTATTAATTTTCAACGCCCTGGTGGGCTTTTACATTACATGTTTATAATACAGAGACAGGTTTTTAAAAACAAAAGATAAACTATAAAAAATAACTAGTACACGTCATAAAGAGTATACAGATAAATTAAGGAAAGATTATACTTAACAATAAAAGAGAAAGTTGTAAGTTGTAAATACATGACAAAATGCAAGATACATAAAAATAAAATGGTAACAAGTTTTTACATTGTGGATTAATATAGAAATATACGAATAAATGCATAAGCCCCTATGTGATGCTCCTTAAATATCAAAGTATTCTACATAAAAGTATCGTTCAGGTATTTCTTAAATAATGATAAACTTGTGTTAAATACATCGATATTAGAGGTGAATTTGTTTCCTAATGTGTGAAGTCGAGAAATAGGTGCATGAATGTGGTAGTTCGTCCCAGAATTATTGTTGCAGAATAATACATTTTGCCTTGTTGCTCGATTGGGTACCCTGAAATCGATGAGATGCAGGAGTTCGCAACAATCTAATTCAGAATGAATAATTTTAAACAAAAAAGTTAGGTCATTTATTTTTCTTCTGTTTTCTAGGGAATGCAATTTAAGTGTATTTAGTAAGGATGTGTAGTTAATGTGTTGAATAGGTATGTGTAACTTGAAGTTAATAAATCTTAAAAATTTGTGCTGCACTCTTTCGATATTTTTTATATGAATTTGATAGTATGGGGACCAAACTATGGAATTGTATTCCAACAAGCTGCGTACGAGTGACAAATATACGATTTTTATAACTTCTAACGAGTTAAAGTCTTTGATTGTTCTAATTATAAATCCTAGTGTTTTCATGCCTTTGTTGGTTATTTTTATTTTCATGCCTTTGTTGGTTAATAATAATGACTCTTTAAAATAATATTCTAGGAAGTAGACTGTAGGTAAAATAAACAACGTCAAAAAGTTCGATAACTAAATAATATATATTTTTACTAGATAGTGTATTCTAAATAAAGTGTTCTATTTTGTCTGATGGAACAAAATATATTCTTTCAGACCATATTATGGTATTATTATATAAGACAAGCCTACACGTTAAATTTCATGTAATTATATGTCTGTGGGCATCTTTGTGAGCCTTTTTTTAAATTTCTGCGCTAGTTGCTTGTTAGCGAAAAATAGGAAAACGGGTCTAGAGTTGCCATAATGATGTTATTATGGTAGGTAAATTATTGGACTACCTATGGGATTTGGGATTAATTTACTATTTTGCCAAATAATTTTAATTAAACAGTTGAACATTATTTCGGTGCGTTACACCGATTACTCATAAGCAAGACCATATTACAAAAAATATGTCAAAGTAAACCGAAACGCTTTCTTTCTCCGGCAAAAGTTTTGTTTAAATTTATCGTTTTTTTATGAAGGATATAATAAAACATTCCGCGGCTTTCCTTGTAACACAGAGTTACCGCTAAGCCGGGAAGAATCACATCTATTTCCGGGACTTACGTCTCAAACTCTCCCGCGTAAGCCTTCAAGCATTAAGATCAGTTTGACAGAAGGAGGGAATCGGATGCTGTGGGGTTCTCTCGTTTTTCACAATTTATTAAACTGGCTCGCTCTCTCTCCCCCGGGGAGAAAATCCTTTAAATTTACTTTCCGGCGGATCTTTCTATCGAGATTTAATTCATCAAATAGCAATCTGGCTAACGGAAAATATTCTAAACGTTCGAGTGATTTTGTCGTGAATGTAATTCATGTGAGAATCGGTAATTGAATTTTCGTATCAAATTGAGACACTCTTTAGGTACCTACGTGTTTTTGTATTCACCATTGAGAATCACTTCTAGGAATCACTCTTGATTCAAATTTGATGTTTGATGTACACATCAGTGATATCGCGAATAAATCCTTGAAAATGATGGAATTCATACATAGAACATCAAAACCATTCGAAAAACCCCAATCCATTATAACCTCACTCAACTCATTGGTTAGAAGAAAATAAGAATATGGGAGTGTTATCTGGAACCCAAACCTTTTAAAAAATTCAAAAACTATTGAATCTTAACCAAATAATTAATTAATTTATCGGAGAAGTCGTGCAATTAAATATTATTTATTGATTTTCGCTATGAACCCAGAAGTTTTTGGCTAATCCGGCAAAAACGGATTTATAAAAAAGGTATTTAATTTTTAAATGTATTTGATGTTTTCACAGAGTTTTAGACCAATATGAGGTCGATTGGTCGAAGCATTGGATTCACACCCAATCGTCACGGGTTCGAGTCCTCCATCGTTTTAAAAACAACAATATTAATAGATTTTCTTGTTGATAGTAAAGAGACATCAAAAATAAAAATTAAAGTAAAGTAAAAGTTTTGAATGTAGGATGAAAGATTACTTTAGTATTTCGCATGTGAGAGACCACGGTTATTTAATCTAATAGTTACTTGAAATGTGTTTGACCTGATCTGAATAGGCAAATAGTTTCCAAACTTTTTCATTTTCTTCTCATTCTCAAACTAAATATTCCTACGAAAGGATATGCAATTCTTCCACTGACTCCGAAATTTGAGGACACAAAACTAAAAATTTAAAATAATCCAAAAAATAAAATTTTATCTTGACTAACTATCGATCAATTTTTTCCTCAAAAATGAGGTTCATCTTCGCAAATTTTATAAAATAACACTAGTATTTTTTTTGCATTAGCTCCACACAGGAGGCCTATGGAAAATAATTTCCCTAAGGGCCTAAATCATCTTAGGAGATGCTGTGTGGAGGGTTTTTTTAAGGAATGGAAGAAGAGGAAGTTCTGGGAAGGATAAAGGTATAAGAGGTGAATAGGAATCTGGGGGTCAGTGTATCCAGAAGTAACGGACTCACGAATCCATCTCTTTAACTGCGGTGCAAGGCATTCTGGCTGGAGATTTAATTAGCTCCACACAGGAGGCCCTAGAGAAAAAAATTACCCTTAGGGCCTATGACATCTATGGGGATGCTGTGTGGAGAATATTTTTAAGGAAAGGAAGGAGAAGACGTTTTGAGAAGGAAAATGTATGAGGGGTGGCAAGGAATCTAGGGTTAAATCCACGTCATCCACCGCCATAACCTAGCAAACCTCACCACAAGAACCCGGGCTCCCCTGCTGAGTCACCAAATGTAGCGAACCACTTGGGGCGATCAATGGCAGAGGTGTCGGTTATCCAATACATGGGTTCGATATACATTCCAGCCTCCCAAATTATAAAATAAAACAAAATACCTCCTCACCCAGTCTCTCTCGATCCGGCCCGCCACGCAGCAGGTGGGCAGACACGCGACCCCCAAGACCTTGACAAACCTTACCTCATTAACCCGGGCACCCCTGCTAAGTCACCAAATGTAGCGAACCACTTGGGGTGACCTATGGCAGAGATGTTGGTTATCCAATAAATGGTTCCTGGGACGGCGATACCCATACCCGCCTCCCAAAAATGCAAAGATATGAAACTCTATTGATAAAAAACTCTACATATGCAACGATGCTTCCAAGCTAGGTATAGATAACCTTCTGCACGAGTCCTGTTGATATTTTGATTTCTTTTTGAGAGAGCATCGACTATACACATAAACAATCACAGCCTTGGTGGAATTCATCATCAAAATCATTCAGTGGTTTAAGTGAAAAAATATCCATCCGCAAATATGCAACCAAACTACTAAGCATTATGAGAACGAATTGCAAGTCCCTGCTTTGTAAACACAAATTGGAAGCGAATTGAAAACACACGGTCGGTCGTTTCCCCTTTGATATGGCTCCGTAGTTCTTCATCACTAGGCGAATGCGGAAAAGTTCAATAAAGAGGAAAGCCGATCAGAATACCGACCCTCGCTAATAAAAAGAAAAAGTACTTTGAGTATTAATTTGAGTGGTAAAAAAAATCTATGCATCTGTCAGTAATGCTGAGAGTAATTAAAGGGTGTTAAACGTATTAAACATCCGTGCGTTCAATCATCTATTTTGTTCGTGTTTTTTACCAAAGGGAGTTTAACCAAAAATACGGTTTAAAACAAGTAATTATTGCAATACGACCTTTAGATGATTTGTCACAAAAACGGCACTCTACAAATCATTCATTTGGTATTTGAACGAGATAGTACGAAAACAATGTGCGACATAGTTGTGAATGATGAATACTTGGAGCAGGAGAAGGACTTTGTTTATTTGGAAAGTATATTTACGAGAGCTTGGTAGGCTGACAGAGATATTGAAAGAAGGGTTAACGCCGTCGGCGCCAACAAAAAACTGTCCAATGAAGTAAGCTAGCCGTCCATAATGGAGTGCTGGTACCTTCGCTGATGTATGGTAGAGAGGCATGGAACTGGCAGAGGAAGGATGAAAGTAGACTGAATAGTGTAGAAATGAGATCCCTGAGGCGTATGTTTGGTAAAACCATGTACGATCGTGTGAGAAATGTGGAGATACGCAAAGAATGCAAGGCGATGATGTAAGCGTGATGAGTAAGATTAAGAAAGGGACTCTCAGATGGTTTGGGCATGTACAGCGAATAAACGAGGAAAGGATTGTAAGGAGAATATATAACGCAAATGTGAAAGACAGAAGAAGTCGGGGGTGCCCGAGGAAGAAATGGCACGACCAAGTAAATCAGAGTATAACTTTGTTTTTCAGACGAGGCTGTGTGGGGTTTGCAAATACCATTAAAATTGGTTTTATAATACAATACAATTTATATTAAAGTACCTTCTCTGAAAAACACAATTCAAAGAGAGAAAATGAAATAGTTCTTGGATGTTTATTAGGGTTTTTTTTACATTAGCTCCACACAGGAGGCACTGAGGGAAAAATTTACCACAGGGCCTATGTATTTCTGAGGAGAGGAAGGAATGAACATTGGTCTTGAAGATACCCTTGAGATAGGAAGGAGGAAACACAGAGGCCGGCAAATCATTCTACAGCCGAGCTGTTGAACACAAGAACGAGTCGAAGAAACGACCCGTTCTCATGTGACAAATGTCAACCGTGTACATATGTTGGGCACGCGTTTGACGTGTTTCCCGACTATGCACCGGTGCCGAAAGGATCAATGACGCTAGTTCTTCGGGGCATCTTCCATTGTAATACCGGTAGAATAAGGATAGCATTCCCACCCACGCCTGTGCTCTAAAGATTGCAATCCGTCTGTTAAGATGGGAAAATCTATCAAACGGACCGCCCGTTTTGCACAGAGTCGATGGTATTTTTAAGGTAGTTTGGAGCTCCAGACCAGAGGTGGCTGCCAAATTCAACCATGGGGCGCACTTGTGATTTGTACAGGGTTAGCAGTTGTGTACTGTTAAAGTATATGCGGTCCCTGTACAGTACGCCCAGTTTTTGGGAGGCTAACTTTACTCTGGCGGCTTTACTTTAGGGTTACAATCAAGTATAATTAATTGCGGTTCGTACAGTACTTTTATGAAATAGAGGCCTTCTACAACAATTAACGGGGATGGAAAGTAGTGTGAAAGAAGATATATTGTGACACCTTAGTTTTGAAATGCAGATAAGGTGACTTCGTCTGGCTTCAGAAATAAATACAAAAAAACCATTTCTTAAATCTGCCGTAGACACTCGCTTTATACTCCACATCTATAGAAATGGTGGGCTCAACTGTTTACAAATTGTAATTATCTCCAATCCTATTATTTCCAATTGTTCGATGAAGATTGTCAAAGTAGATAAATTAGACGAAATTTTGCACCTTGCAAATCGACAAATTCTTAGGTATTTTGCAGAACGGAATTGTCGGCCAAAAATTTATTTTTCCAGTTGATAAACTTGTCGATATTTTGCATAGGTACGCTAAGAAAATTTTTGCATACATTCAGGTTTTGTTGTACTTACGTACAAATGAGCAAAACTCTACTGAGCGAGACCTTTATTAAATAAATTCCAAAAAATTCACAAAACAGAAAAACCAAAGGTCCACCAGAAAATACAAATGAATGGCACTTCTCTTACAGAAAATGAGAAAAGAATTGAAAATTATATTTAATTTCCACAAATTATGATATTGGTATAAATAACAGTAAGTGGGTGGGAGAATAGGTAAAAGGTCGCAAGTTCGGGTCTCAGCAGCAACATAATCTTTTCTTGGTTTTTTCTACTTCATATTATTAAAATTGTTAAAATATCACAATGAAGCATAAGTTGAAAATCTTGCAAATCCGGGTAGTAACAACTGGTATTAATATAAAATTAACAGTCTCGACAACTTTGTTTAACTCAAACCTTGTTTCGTCTCAAACGATGCAAAAATGTGTCACCCGCATCAGACACTTCAGACTTAGCGTTCGTCAAATTATCTTCGTTTTATTGTATACTTCGCCTGGTTCCAGATAAAACAAAACAAATTCATACAAAGGGCACTTGGTATTCCGGCGGGGTTGACATTTTCGTTATCTGAATGTGTTCCATAGAAGTTATGGTAACAGCGCCTGGGCGGGGCGAGTTAATTGGCGACGTGTTAAAGACCCGGGCACCGTGCAAGCTCTAGTCACGACTAGACTTGAAAATTTGTTCCTGCTGCTGAGAGCTCAGTGTATACCTCTCTTTCTATTATACGCAACACTAATAAGATAAAGGGAGAGGTTATAATGGAGCTGTCAGCGGAATGCCTTTGTATTTCTGTGTCTCTTTTAAACGTTTTCCGTGCCCGGCCTGACATCAAGCGTCACTCAAAATAACCCTTAAGGTGTCACGTGGACCGGAATAATTAAATCGTGTTGGTTTGAACAATTATTTCAGAGGGCTTTTTTGTTTTTACAGAGCTCTTACTTTGCGTTTTGTGCCATTTCGTTGTAATTGGAGAGTACTAACCATTTTGGAAAATTATAACTAACCTGCGTACTTTTTATTTGAGTTTTAAGTTTAATGAAGACCTATTTAAATACCAGTCGGAGAAATGTGGTGCTGGAGAAAAATGCTCAGAATTCCATGAATAGCCAGGCGTACCAATGTGTCCATCCTGGAAAAACTAAGCATCCACAATAGGCTTTCAACTGTCTGCTTACAACTTATCTTAAGTTACTTTGGACACGTTGTTCGCCAAACTGAGGATTCCAACTTGGAGAAACTCATAGTCACTGGCAAAGTGGAAGCCAGAAGAAGCAGAGGAAGGTCACCAATATGCAATGGGGTGGCCAAGTATCACTGGCATCCGGTACGTCGCGGGTTGGTGTCCATTTTAAAAACTTGTCAAAATATGGAATAGGTGCACGGACGTACAAAATATATGGACATGCCCTTACGTGTTAAAGAACGTGTTATTTCCCCCTCCCATTGGAACCATTTTTCGGAACCGGCTGGGCGTGTCCGGACCAGTGTCGTGCTCTCATCGTACATTTTACGCACGGACGCTGTATTTCTATGAAACACATACTTAGACATCGAGATACATCGCGACGCGAAACACAAAGCCGCTGTTTACTGGGTTAAGTAAATCATGAAACATTTGTAAAAGTGTCTACGGCCACAAAATATTCCACTATGAAAATACTCAGGACCTTCCTTTGCGAATTTGGATTTTACACATCTGTTCATACCGTGGCATGCAATTCGCGCTCCCATATAAAAAGGTCTATTCATTCAAAAGCAGATTTTACTATCAAGAACTAAATAGTGATATTATAGTGCGAGGTGCCTATATACTGTTAGATTGATTTATTGGCGAATCACAAGTCTCTTTCCTCTCTTCGCCCCGCCATAGTTGGTTTTTACCCCTCATCTGTAAGTTCTCGTCTAGTTATTTGTATGTCTATGAATAGGTACAATTGTGTGAAAGAAAATACTTATTTGTTATTTTGTCATTTAGCGCAAAATTAAATCTTATGGTTATTACAATTTTTCTCACCATTGCATTAGCAGTAGTTCTATATTTGCAACAATTATGAATTTTTACACAAATGTCACATTTAGACATTTTTTTCAATTTTTTCACTATCAAATATAGCATCGATTTGTTACTTTTGTACTGCGTCTCGCCTTTAACGTCCATTGAATATACTTGCATTTAAATTCGTGAGATGTCTGATAACTTTTCATAATAAAATTATTTTCAGTTGTAATGAATATTATTAGAGCCTCGTATCACATTTTTATATAAATTAACAAGCCATAAAGTTAAGCAAACTAAATCATATAGAGAATTTACATTAACAATGAGTTAAAAACAAATTCAAAGAAATGCAATTATTTTTAGAAGATTGATTTAATTTATTTTTAATTGAAACGGGAAGCCATTATTTACTGAAGATTAACATTTTTCTAGCAACGAAGTCTGTTAAAACTCCAGTAAATTCTCATGTGGTCTTTAAACTGGACTTCTACCGCAATGCTTTTTATTCTGGACTTTCTAGGGTCCTTTTTGAACGGACTGCTAGGGATGTTCAACATGCAGTAGCCCACTAGAAAGAGTAATAAATAATCACTCCTCTTTTACGATATGTTAAGAACAAATAATGATGTTGATACGCCTACCTTATTGCAAAAATATTTTTTTTTTGTAATATTCATAAAAACCGGAAAGTCATGGGAGATGGGTCAAAATATTTCGTAATGTTTTAAATTGCTTGTGGTTTTATAACTACGCGTTCGACGTGCGTGAACAGGTTAAATGATCTCTGTCTATGGAACAATCTTGGCTAAAGGCATCTGTTAATACTTATACTAGTTGGTCTGGTTATACTGATTGGTCAGCTGTGAGTTAAAAGGAAGTCTACAATTTGGGAGGCGGGTATGAGTACCGCCGCGCAACTCTGGGAACAATTTATTTAAAAACTAACACGTATGCCTTAGGTCACCCCAAGTGGTTTGCTACATTTAGTGACTTAGCAGGGGGTGCCTGAGTTCATACGGTGAGGATTATCCAGGTCCTGGCAGTGGATGCATCTGCTTACCAGCTGCGCAGTAGGCCGGATCGTGAGAGACTGTTGAGGGAGACCTGTTAACCTCTCCAACAGGAACAGCGCCTTGCAGTGAAAGCGATAGATGCATACGTCCTACCCACCCCTCATATGTTTTCCTTCCCAGAACTTCATCTCCTTCCTTTACTCTAAAGACCTTCCACACATCCCCAAAGATGACCTAGGCCCTGAGGGAAATTTTTTTCTTCAGAGCCTCCTGTGTGGAGTTAATGTAGAAAAAAGTAGGGAAGGGAAAATAGTAGCAAAGAGGAAGGTTGGCATGTACCTGATTATTCTGAACTGCTTTCTCACCTCTCTTAGTAATCTGCTTACTAATCTCTTCCTCACCGCGACCAGGACCAAACTGAGATTATATTTCACTCCGAAAAGATGTGAAATTTTATAAAATTCATTTGTCATTAATCTATACTTGGATTTTTTTTTAAATATTAAGTTGGTGCAGCATGAAACCGTGACATCTTGGTCAAAATTGAAAAGATCGAACTATTGAAATAAATGAAATATTTGCATCAATAACATAAGGTGTTCCCGCTTAAAGGTTTATATTATTTGGCAAGTAACTTCTGTGTAAATACAATGGCAACAAAACAGATAGGTGGGAAAAACTCACGGAAGTTGACAGGAAGCCAGTTCGTCTGAGATGTAGTCGTTTGTGCGATGAACTCACCATCCGATCTGCAATTCACCCTTCGACACTAAATTATTGCAAAAGTGAATTCGTTTTCACGCGATGCGACATGAACTACGATAGTTCTACGTAAGCTTTAATCAGAATTTCGTCCCGCGGCGCTGACATTCAAAAATCTTCACGTTCCGTAACTGGCAAGTTGATAGCAATTGTGACAGAAGAGAATCAATGCGGGGAGCGGGGGACGGGAGACAATCATTGCCATTGGAACAAATAGTATCTATTTAAATCCAAATAAACGCAAAAATAACTCGCCAAGTTACTACCTATAAGCGGCGCGAACATAAGGTTTATTTAAATCTGTGATGCAAATAAAAATAAATCAATCTATACTTTTATTGAATGAAGACATTTGAAAGCTTTTATATAAAAGGGATGATTCAGTTTATCTACATAGTTTTAAATAGGATAAATTGACAATAAATAACCTAAGAAAAGTATGTTGAAAATGGTCTTATCTTTGCATTGATTTATTCCTTAATTGACGTGTGTTTCACATATAGATTTCCCAATCCCTGGGTCGAAGGAAAATTCCAGCGGCTGTCAACCTTTTTGCTGGAATTGCTTCGGCGCCAGGCGAAATTTAATTAAATGCAACCGCTTTGAACGCGCTTAAAATACGAATTGGGAAATTTACGGCCTCACTCTCTAGCAGCTTAGAAGAATTTCGTTTAGTTATTTCTCTCTTGCTTTATTTATGAAAACTACGTAATATGTGTACGTATTTTTTTTCTAAAAAAATCTTTAGATGTCAAAAACTATTTCTAAAACATTATTACGATAACTGTTAATGCTATGATTAGATAAACTCGCAAATACGCAAAATGTGAGTTCAGAAGTCATAAAAATATGAAGCTTTTTCTGTCTAGAACTTTTAATTTAAATTAACTTTTTTTTTAAGAAATTTATTTTTTTTATTTATTCAAAAAATAATGCCATTAATAAAAACATAAGGATGTCCCATAATTATTGTTTTTATAAATATCTAAAGCATCTGCTGACTAAGTAGCAAAAAAGTTTCAACATTAAGTTCTGACATCGTGAAATTTTTTTTATAGTGTAACATTGGAATTATAAACGAAGTTAAGGAACGTACCCGACTTTAACTACTGATTTCTGACATAATGTAAAATAAATGTCAATGCAATTTTGGTCTCCGATGGCTTTTTAAATGTCTTTTTTTTCTAATACAGCCCCCATCCTGCTCCTAACTTTCTACTGATTTTTAAAAGCTACCTACTGATTTTTTTTACGTTTTCCGTTGAAAAAAAAAGTCGAAAATGTCACCGGGGAACAAATTTCCTTTCCATTTTTTACTCCAAATAGTGTCAGAAAACACTGACATAAAAGCAAGTCAAGCATGTCTCTTAAAACCCTGTGTAATTTGTCTTGTATTTTAATATATTATTATTGTTTTCCTATATAATTCAGGAACTCAACGACGGCCTCCGTAACCTAGGATTAAGGCTCTCGACTCGCAATCCGAAGGTCGCGTGATCGTTGCGTCCCGGCGCGCGGCGTGCGCAAATAAATTTTATTTAATTGATTTGTGTTATTTCACAATAAATTCAATAAAAAATAATATATAATATTTTTGCGGCACGTTCCAGAGTGTAAGATTCACTCAGTATCGCCCTGGTATAAGGTCACCTTTCAGAATTGAAAAGTTGCTTGAAATATCTTACCGTGTTTGGTGATATTTCTGAAAAAAAAATAATAATTTTAGCTCTGAAAATTATTATTTTTCGGAAGTTCGGAAATTTTATGATGAATTTTTTTAATTTTTTTATTTGAAGTTTGGAAATATTTCATGTGGGAAAATTTTTTATCCCGGAAAAAAATCATAAAATTTTCTTTTTCAAAAATTGTAAATTGCATAAAAATAATGGAAAATTGGACGGAAAAAAGTTCGGGAAATTGAACATGGAGATATATATGCTGTTGAAAATTTCAACGGTTCTTTTTGAAAATAATAATACAAAACTCCTTAGACATAAGCATAATAATTTTATGGCGTATTGTCGTCTCTATATACGCCTGCTTTTCTGTAATTACATTTAACAATCATATTTTTATTAAAATGTTACACAATAAAAGTGGCCCGTTAAATGGTAGCAATACACAGAAAAAATTTATCCGAATTTATATTCCTAAGGTCGAATTTTCGCAAGAACATGCCTCGGCCAGACTTCCCACTACTGTAGAGGTACCTACACCTACTCATAAAAATAAGGCTCACACGAGGGTAGTTTATTGGGTATTTATCGCACGGAATACATTTCCCTGACGAAAGGGAGTTATTAAGGGAAGATTTATATTCATGGCTTTTTTATCGTTGGCGTAGGCCTTTCTTTTACTTTTGTGATTTATGTATTAGCAGCTTTTTAGTTCTCTCGCGTAGCGAACTAGTAAATACGCGGCATAAATATTAAATACTTAAACACTAACTGTCCTTCGGCACGGAAAAAAGAAAATTAACTGTCCGATGGTGGTTAGGAATTGGGGAATAGCTTCTTGAATTCTGATATTTTTAATGTGAGGTAAAAATCTTGATTCCTTTTTTGAGATAATGTATTCTTCTCCCCTTTTGTTTTCAATTCAATTGTTCGCGGCATTGAATATTCTTTACTTTTTACCACTGTTTCCATAAATTGAACCTTTTTATTAACTAATATGTTATTAGCAGTAAGTAGTAAAAATAGGTAATTCCGTAGACTGGTGTTACTTTTTTATAGGTCTTTCGTTTATTGTATGTAAGTGCTTAGATGTTTGTATGTATAACACTTAATGTACAATTTTCCTGTGTTTATTCGTCTATAAGGTTTCTGCCATGTGTGAAACCTGTGAATAAACTAAACAAAGTCATTAGATTTTTGAAGGGAAACTTCTTTGACACCACTGTGATTTGAAACTCGATGAAACGGAAAAGAGCGACACTAAAAAGAGACAAACACATACATCTTTTGGATTTAGCCTACGATAAAATGAGATAGCAGTAAAATATTTATTTAATTTAAAGGTTCTCGGTTCCAACATAATACGATAATTCCACACCCACGCAAACCTCCTTTAGTATATTGAATAAAACGTCTGACGCAAACCTCTTTCACCGGCCGAACATTCAGGGGACCAAGAATCGAATCTAACGAAATCCAAAAAAAAATATAAAGGTATATTATTTTTGGAAAATCAATACCCAATCTTCAAAACACTCCAAAATCAACAGGAAGGAGAAAACACAAAAGAAAACGACATCTAGCGACTCTGAAGAAGAAAACACAAATACTAATAAGATGACCAAATGTATAGGAAAAGGTTCACTGAAATTCAACGACAAATATATGGAAAAATCATCCTTCACATTCATAAAAAAGGCCTTCGTAGTCTCCCCTACTTTTGTTTTCTGAAGGTTTCACTTCTGCCACATATTTTTTTTTAGTCTTATTATCTTTCTCAGTGCGAACTATATTGCTATTAAAGACAATTTGTAATAATTAAGGTTTACAAAAATATTTTAACAAGTTGGTATTATTTTTATCTGTGTGTTTTGAACTCAATCAATGTTCTATCTGCATCAGCAAGTTATTTATTATTACGATCGATTGGAAGATAAAAAATGTTCGTTTTTAATTTCCGACTACAAATACAGATTACCAGCCCAATGTAGTATTAGCTCATTTTTGGTTCATTTTATTATTGTAATTCCGTTGGATTAGACAGAATCACAATCTTACTATTATTTAGTATTCATAAACTCTCCATACAATAATCATTGGATAATTTTTAGAGCGATGTTTTGGTTCAAAATCACCTTATGGGCGCTTTTATGGGGCTTTTGTATAGTGCCTCAAGTTAGGCTTGTGTAATACCTGGATATTGTGCTATTTAAATCAAATTTTTGTAGTAAGCACTTATGAAGGCAAAATTAAGATTTACATGGCTCTTTTCCAATTACTATGAGATAACGGGATTATCATATAGGGCAGTGTCAATGATCATATACTGAATCCACTTATTAAAACCCAAAAACTACAATGAAAACTATTTTGAAAGCCTCTGTAAGCACTCACAAATTCTTTAACAATCACAATATCATTTCAATCAAACAACTTTATTCTAAAACCATACTCCTTAACATTCGTAAAATACCAAACAAAAGATATAATCACTAACACATATTTTATATTAGAAACACTAGATCTCACGATCAAAATCAAACACCTCTGCCATAGGTCACCCCAAGTGGTTCACTACGTTTGGTGATTTAGCAGGGGTGCCCGGGTTCATGGGGTGAGGTTTGTCTAGGTATTGGAGGCGGATGACCAGGATACACTGAACCCCGGATTCCTACCCACCCCTTAAACCCTTTTCCTTCCCAGAACTCTCCTTTCCTTCCTATCCCCAAAAAAAACCCTCCACACAGCATCCCCAAAGATGACATAGGCCCTGAGGGAAATTATTTTCCTGAGGGCCTCCTGTGTAGAGCTCATGTAAAAAAAAAAATAAAAAAAAATTTTAAAAAAACTCAGGATTTCAGCAAAAAATCTTATTACGCTAAGGTACTAAACTCCTCACTAAAATCTTACTCTCATTGAAAAACGGCAACATCATTATAAAATTTATATCTCAAATAAAAATCGGGATAGAAAATATACCGACAACAAACACAGACTGAAACCGAAATCTCTCAACTGCACTAAAAACACAAACTAATTTATTTTCTAATTATTTCGGAAAAAAAACTAAATAAAATATTTAAAATAAATTCACATTTCTCATATAATTATATTTTAATATATATTTAAATCAAATGTTTCCAGATTTTTAATTTCTAAAAAAGCACTCATGCATGAAATTTGCCATTCACTAAATCAATCATGTATAAATCAAGGATTTATTAGTGAGGATATCATTACCTACATTTATAACAAAAATATAAAAATAATAAAACATTTATTATTATTATTATCAATGGTTTATTACGTGTATTTTGATGGTGACGTTTTAAAAAATGCTATTAGATTTGACAACTATTTTGACAGGCGCCCATAAAACTATTTGATATATTATATTTCCATTTGTGATATAATTTTCATTCGTAATTCAAAGTACCTAAATGATTGATTTAGTGAATGGCAAATTTCATGCATGAGTGCTTTTTTAGAAATTAAAAATCTGGAAACATTTGCTTTACAAAATAACAAAACATTGTTTCTCTCCGGAAACACTTCATTTACATTTGTCTATAAACCGATCGCCATATATTTTGTTTATAAATTTTAAGCTTTATTATTCGCGTTTAATTAATTTTGCAACATGAACTCCAAATGTCCTTTGTTAAATATTTTCAAATTATTATAAATTAATAAAATACAAGTATTAAAATCCAATCTATAAAAAACCTTAAGCCAACAAAACTACAAATACTTGGAAATAAATTTCTTTAATAAATTACCAGAAAATATAAGATCCCTTTGTGACAGTTTCAAAAATTTCAAAACACAATTAAAAAAATATACTGAAAACCTTAACTAAAAAATAAATAAATAATAATAATAAAATATATGCGTATATTTATATAAACATATATTTATCTTATTATTTACATAAACTAAATTTTAAAGTACTAAATATAAATAAAAACAGCAATAAAAAAAAAATAAAAAAAATTAAAATAACCAAACAAATAATACTTCCTCCCGTACACACAAGCATTTGCTTGTTATGGGAGAATAATTTAAAAATTTATATATATAATTGTAATAATTATTGTATTAAGCTTTTATATATATAAAGAAGAAGAATAATTATGTATCTATTGTATGTATTGTACCAAGGGAAATTTTTTTCAATTAAAAAAAAAAAAATGTATATCATTCATTGAAACGAAATAAAAATTCCTTTCATTCTATCACATACGGTCAAAGATATTAGAAACCCGAGATATGCTATGTTGGCCGCCAGACCGTGGACGGACTACGGCCTACGGAGCGGAGTGTGAATACGGAAAGAATTCGTTCATTCAATTGGTTTTGTGTCGTAACCGCGTACAGTTTGTGCCCGTTTTATTCAAAATGCCGTCTTGTTCAGTGCAACTATGCAAAAATAATACAAGAAATGTGAACTTCAAGATAAATGGAGTTTCATTTCACCGGTAAGTACAAAATTAGAGTACGTTATCAATTTTTAATGATTATTCGAAGTTTTTATTGACATAAGGCCCCGTTAAAACAAACATCGCCGCCATTACGATGCTAGTGATGGGGACGCGAATTCTTTTAAATACCGACCATCGATATTTCGTAATATTAGTAGGGCTTTATAAAAAAAATATAAATATGTATAAACATATTATTTTTGTAGATAATTATTGTTGTAGATGCTGATTGCTGGTAGAAACAAATACAATGCTTTTCTTTTAAAATCATTATTTATAAAAATTAATTTTTCTTTGTTCCGCATGCGTTCGTGTACCATTTATTCGATTTTCAATGGAACTTTGGTGATTTTTAGTGCCGGAGCCCATGGAGGTTTCTATATACGAGTATAATGGTGGGCTCTAGCATTATAAAATTATTTCCTATACCATTCATCCGACTGGGATGAAACTTTGGTGTTTTCGTGTGGGCACGCCCGTGAAGGTTTCAATGTATATAACGGTAAGCTTTGGCGTTATAAAATTCGTAAATTTTTTGGCGCATGATCAGTTTGAGAAATGTGCGTGTTTCATATAGTTTAGCCTCAGGAAGGGAAGGAGAAGGGAAAGAGAATCCGGGACGAGGGATCTGATAGGGGGAGGATTATGTGGGTGGGGGAGGGAAACGAAGGAGGGAGTTGGCGGGGGTGTGATGAGAGGGGAGTGATGAGAGGGGAGTGATGAGAGGGGAGTGATGAGAGGGGGGGTTCGCGGGATGGGGAGAAGCATAACAAAAAAGCGTGATAATTTATTTATCTTAGGTAACGTATAATTTATATCCGTTTTTAAATGCAGTAAATTACAGTATTTTAATTATTTCAGATTTCCGAAGGACGGAACAATTAAAGAAAAATGGATTGACGCAACGGGGAGAAAGGGAAACTGGTTTCCGACTCGCCATAGCATCATTTGCTCGTCTCACTTTGGCCAAAACGATTTTAAATCAGCAACCTGGCCTTTTTTCCCTTCAATTGATGTTATAAACATTTGCAAAACAATGGAAGTGATAATAAAGAACGCTATTGTAGATAAAAATAAACTGAAAATTAAATAAAAAAATAATATTAAATAGGAACTAGTAACCAAAGCCTTTTAGCGACATTTCGTTGGAATCAAAGTATTTGAAAATATTTATTTTCATCAATATGACCAATCACCAATGAATAATCATTCAGTTCAACTCACTAAAGCCGTTTTGGAAAAATACCTTGATATCCGTTTACATTACTTAGTTAAAAACGTAACACCAAATTATCGAAGCGACAAGTATTAAACAAATATCTCCACTTTACCGGTCAATAATATATATTTTTTAAATGTTTGTTTGCTAAATGAAATACCTCGTGTACATACATATTTCTATATATTTTTGTTAATTATACCAAGGTGGGTTTTTTATTTAATTTTTCTTTATTTACATATGTTCGAGATTGATGAAAACTAGCACATTTGACATTCAAAAGAGGAGGAAAATAACTGTTTACATATTATTTAAAAAAACTGCCTGTAAAACACGGGTAATAAATAGATTTTGAAACAAAATATGAAATCGCAAAATAAAGGCCCTAACACGGGTAGAGCACCCAACGTTGCCCAAAATATTTGTCATTGTTATTGTAAAATTATTAATTGTGAAACAGAATTGTAAATACTTTCAGTATAACCCTGGTTAAAGACCACCATTCAGAACAGAAAGGTTGCTTTAAATTTATTAGCCGTGTTTAGCGACTAATAAATTTAAAGCTAAAATTTTAAATTTAAATTTAAAATTTTACCAGATCTGAATAACCGGGTACTTCCCCATCTTCATTTTCCTCGACTTCTTCCACTCCTCACCATCTGAAACCTCATAAAATACCCCAATTGCGGATGCCCTAGTCTCACTGGTTCCAGATGTTTGGGAGCAGATGGGATTCTTGTGAAGTACTCAAATACAAAATAAATTAACATGAGTAAAAAATGAGAGTTTCTTTTTATGGATTTTTACAACAACAAAAACACACTGTGAGTGTTATTGTGATTAAAGTTATTGAACAAAACCAAAAACTGTTAAAATTCAGTTATCTAATTATAGATTAGAAACAATTGATTTGGATTTGTTACAAATGGGACACTTTAAACGTGCCCAGAGTCCAGATCACACTTGTTTCGATTTATCGGTTCTGAGAATAAGAATTTTTCATCAAAATTTTAACTGGAACCATTTTTTAACTAAAATGTCGATCTCTGTCGATTTGTATTCTTGTAAGCCTTATTCGTCATCATTTCTATGTATTGCTAATTGCGAATGCGTTCGAAACGTGTACGCATAGAAATCTGTTCTAAGTATTAGTGCCAACGAAAATGACAAGTTTTAAGTGTGAGTTCGAATAGGGGCGTATACTTTAGCGTAAGCGAAGGTGTGTAATAGTACTGGTTAATAATATCGGCGACACGAGGAAATACAGTTCCACAAGGTTTAAACTGCCCATAGCATATCTCCCTTTGTTTATATTATCTGTGCATACGGTGCACATACTCGTAGCTCATGCATTGAAGCATTTTCATGTAATTCCTTTTGTAATGTTTAGACAAATAAATATTTTCTATTTTTTGTCTACCTATTTCCATGTCCTATGATTTTTAAAGCTATCTCTTTTCTTGTTTTATATTAAGTACCACGTAACATTTTCGTAGCAAAATTTCCGAATACATTCATTTTACATTAAATTTGGGAGGCGGGCATGGGTAGTGCCACCCCGAAAACCATTTATTGAATAACCAACACTTCTGCCATCAGTCACACACGTGGATCGCTAAGTTTTGTGACTTAGCAGGGGTGCTCGGGTTCATGGGGTGAAGTTTATCTAAGCCGCGTTTGCCCATCTCCTGCGTGATGGGCCGGATCGGGAAAGACCGATTGAAGGAGATCTAACTAGACCTTTCCAAACGGACATTCTCGACCCATCGCCATGCACTGCAGAGAGGTGTGAATTAATTCTACCGTCACTCCTGGACACATTGACCCCCAGATTCTACCCACACCTCATTCCTTTTTCCTTTCCAAATTTCCTCTCCCTCCTTTTCCAAAGAAAAACCTTCCCACACCATCCCCAAAGACTTACATTTAGCTTAGGTAAAAAATAAAATTATGTTCATATCTGTCTGTTGTTTACTTTTTAAAAAAATAAATACCTATTATACAAAACATTATTATTGAATTTATTGAACTTATTGTGGGTAGATATTAATAATTATAGCCTTTATTCAGGCTTACTCTTATCATGCATCGAATCCCTGTCTGTATATCACTAGTTGAAAGGGTTCGTATGTCACTACAAAAGCCTCCTCCAACTGTCGCCATTTCTCTCTATCATTAACTACTCTTGTCCATGAACCACCTGCTACGGCTTTGATGTCGCAACCCACCGTCTAAATGGTCTACCTCGTTTTTTCTTCTTGTCACTTGTGAACCATTTCATATTTTGTTCTTGTTTGTTTCTTAACGGTTTCAATTTTTATTAGCTATTAAATAATGCAAAATTTAACCACTTCCCATTTACACATTTTTTTGTACATGACTTTAATTGACAGCTTCATCACCGTCAGTGCGGGATAACCTCAAATCTTCCGCTGTCACCGTGCGCGGCCGTCTCACGCGCGGGGCGGCCTTTAATGACAGGGCATTTATTTCCCCAGCTATCGCCTGTCACGAGCAAGCCAATGAATTCGATTTAGACAACAGCCTGGTGGTGAGTGCGAGCGACAGCCCTCCCTGGGTTATTTATACACTCGATACGGGACACGGGATACGGGGATGTCTAGGGTCTCGGCTCTCGGGACGGGGAGCCGAGACGTCGCGCGTCCGCGTCCGGCCGATTACGTGCCTAAACGATGAATTAAGACGGTCGGGAATGAGTCAAGATGAGCATAAACTCCAAATAATTTAGCAAGTAATACTTTTTGTATTGATTTTTCTTTTTTATTTTTGCCCCCGAGGAAAAAATCCCACAAGGCCTAGAGGCCCTCGAGGGTATCTTCAGGAAAAATATTAGGGGTGGATAGAAATCTGAGGGTCAATGTGTCCAAAAGTGACAGACATTTGAATACGTGTGATGATTTCAGTTTATTATATTTTTTTCTTAAAATCTATCCAATTGTAATACATTAAAGCCATAGCAGGTGGTACATGGACAAGAGTAGCTAAAGATAGAGAGAAATAGCGACAGTTGGAGAAGACCTTTGTCAATTAGTAATATACAGACTGGGAGTCGGAGCATGATAATTCTTATAAATAATAACAAATAATAAATATTATAAATAATGCAATATATGTTACTGTCTGAATAAAGGCTATTATTATTAACGTAAGAAATTATTTTTACTAGCCTATTGTTTATTAACTAACCCTTAAAACTGTAAACATTATGTACCAAATGTAAAAGAATGTAAAAGCCCCACTGGCGTACATAAGAGTAAGTAAAAAAATAAAAATAATAATACATCCTCCCACTGCGGTGCTAGGCGATGGACTGAGATTCCGGATGAATTTGATTAGATTAGTTCTCCCTCAATAAGTGTCTTCCGATCCATCCCGCCACGCAGTAGGTGGTCAAACGCGTTCAAGACGTAGATAAACCTCATCCCATAAACCCGGACACCCCTGCTAAGTCACCAAACGTAGCTCACCCCATAGGGAGACTTATGGCAGGGGTATTGGTTATCCGATAAATGGTTCCGGGGCCGCATTTATTTTTTAATCCCAAATCGTATTATTTTGAATCCCAAATCGCGTAGGTGCGTTATGAATATCAGCACCTATGGGACCTTCCGTCACATTTCATAGGTTCATTCAAAACATAATGGCGCTGGAGTGGTAGGCCTGCACAGTGTACACGTACAGTGCACACATTGGGATTTTGATAGCGGCCTGGGTGCGCAGCACCTATAAGGCTCGTTGATAATGTTGATAACGTGCTGTGATTAAAGAAACGACATCTGCCGTTTTATAACTTGACCAATTAATTACGTTAAAAGTTAGAGTCAAGAAATCTTTAGATTAGATTAATTTGTTAATTTAACTTTTACGTATTTATTTTTCAATCTACACAGGAGTTAAAACAAATTATTTATTCCTTACTTATAAAAATAGTGAAAATAACTTTAATACACTTCCACTTTAAACCATCGATGTGTGAAAATTAAAATTGAATATCAGCTAGCTTTAATTTCAGTGCAAATTATTCATGTTCATTTTAATCCACACTCGTTGCTTGAGTAAAAAATACTAAATCAATCTACACACCAATGAATTGGAGGCATCATTTGGGAAAATTATTTAAATCAAAATACGATTTCCTCTTTAAGTAAAGCATTCGCACAACGATCACTTTTAAAAAATTCAGCTACCAACATTCGAAATGGTTTAATTTCCGTTCTGATTTTTTTACGTTTTTTTAACCCTACAAATTTTTATGTAAATGAAGATGATATTATCGATGAGTCAATTTTTTTAAACTTTTGTGTTGGTCAATTAGTGGTCTATTATACGACTCGTTTTATTACCCGTTAGTTAATACGTATAATATAATATCTGTAAAATTATACTTTTTATTGCGCGATAGATTAATTTCCATTATCTAATTTTTATTAGAATAACTCTGTCTGTAATAGTAATAACCTTTTCGTTTAAGTTATGCGTTTCAAACTAGTTCATCGAACATTATGATCATTTAAAAAAGATAGCGGTCAAAAACATTGGAAAAAAAATATTCGAAGATAATATTATATTATTATAGTACTAAAATATGAGGTCTCGATGTTGGTTGGTTAGTTGTTCGTAGGTTTAGGCACTTGTCCCGGTAAGTCGAGAGATCCTGGGTTCGTGACCCACTTGCGACTGTTCCCTTTTTATTTTTCTGGGTCTTGTTCTACTTCATATTTTTGTTTAGATTTGTATGTATTATCTTCTTCAATGATATAAGAATTATCTTTTTAGAGCTCTATAGGATTTCATATTTTAAAATTCTTAACTTTGGGAATCTTTCCTATCTTTTTTTTTTTTTGCAGTGAATACCGCACAAGAATCTTAACTACTCCCATCTGGAGCCAGTGAGACTATGGCATCCCCAATTGGGGTATGTTGTGAGGCTGAAGGTAGTGGGAAGGGGAAGGAGGTGGGGAAGTACCTGGCTATTCAGATCTGGTCACCAAACACGGCTAAAGCCATTTTCAAGTAACGTTTCAATTCTGAATGGTGGTCTTACACCAGGGCGATACTGATAGTATCTTCCACTTTGGAACGTGCCGCAAATATACTTTATATTATTTTAAATGAATTAATTGTGAAATAACACAGATTAATCCAATAAAATTTATTGCGCACGCCGGATTCGAACCCGCGACCTCCGGATTGTGAGTCAGGAGTCTTAGCCACTGGACTACGGAGGTCGACAAATCTATCTACACAGATAATCAAAAAGTTTTAAGATTATTAAGAAATTAAGTAAATAATATAAATAATAATAATAAAACGTTTGTTTATCAATAGACTTTTTTACAATATTACAGATTTTGTTCTTTTTTCATTGATTCTATTGACGAAAAGGCCACTGCTCAGCTACAATTTCTGTTTTCTCCTAGAATGCAGCTGGTTGTAGATTTATTCATTCAAATAAATCATGCTACCTTGTGCTAGTACATTTGTTCTGCCGTGTGGTATCACTGCCACATGCCTACGCTTTGCAGGTTTTTTATGTTAAAAATGTAAAAGGTAGATTCGTTATAAAATGAGTAATAATACCAAATATTGGATTTATTGGAACAAAAACACACTATTTTGCTTTTATTTTCCAAATTCTTCTGCTTTATAACATTATCCAAATTGGAGAAAGTTCCACTCAGCATTCCCAAAATTGCGTAGGTCATTCATTTCCTTCAGGACCTATTGTGCATAATCAATATAAACCATAAATACATAATATAAAAATGAAAACATATAAGTATAAAAAAAGTAACTATTGTCAATTGAACTTATTTATTTAATTTGCAGCCATCTCTGGTCTGGAGCACCAAAATACCTGAAAACTCTTGCAGTAATGGTAGCGGTCCGTTTGAAAGATTTTTCTATCTGAACAAACGTATTGCAATCACTAGAACACAGGCGTTGGGTGGGAATAGTAATAAAAATTAGATAACTTTTATAGCGCCATTTTTGTGAGAAAATCACCCCATGGGCGGTTTACAAATTCATTTATACATTTACACGAGTGAATTTCCAGGACTGAGTAATGAAATACTAATGAAGAAATGCTGTTTTTTTCTGGAAAGGATAATTTCAAAAGGAGAGTTTTTAGCTTTGCTCTGAACTCAGATGTGCTGTCGATCTTTCGTAAATGTGAAGGGAGTTTGTTCCAAGCTATTGGGCATGCCACTGCAAAAGTCCGGTCTCCGAAATTAGTATTGGGATTGCGCATAGGTACTGAGAGTCTATGCTGCTCTTGTCCTACCAGTATTTCAATGGAGGATGCTACGAGGAACTTGCGTCATTGATCCCATCGGCCCCGGTGCACTGTCAGGAAACACGTTTAACATTTGTACACAGTTAACATTTGTTACACGAGAACGGGTCACTTCTACGTATCGTTCTTGAGTTCAACGTGTCGACTGTGGAACGATTTGCCGACCTCTGTGTTTCCTTCCTCCTGCAATATGGACGTCTTCAAGACCCAGGTTCACTCCTTTCTTACCCTAAAAAGATCCTGCTCACAGCATTCCTAAAGATGACATAGACCCCGCAGGAAATTACTTTCTTCAGCGCCTTCTGAGGAAAGTAATTTTGAAAGTTAATTAATGTTAAAAAAAGAAAATTTACGACTGGTGTTATTTTACCTTTTTTACGGCCTTTTGGGTTTTTTTTCTAACTATAGTCCATAAAACATACAAAATTCGCTGTACATAAGATAAAAACCCCATTTGCGAACACACAATAATTAATATTAAATATGTTCACAAACTAATTTTGAGAATCGATCCTTAAATATTTTAGTAATATCGAAGCCATCGTATTTAATATGAAATTTAATCACGCGTTCATGGGAGCACTTAGGGCCTGTTGCCTTTAATAGTGTGCTCCAGAATGTTTATAAATACGCCCGCACACTACACGACTTTATAAAGAATGATGGGAAATTTAATTTAGTTTGACGTGGAACCCTGTGGAATACTATTAGTATAGATATAGAATATCTCGAAACAACGATAGTAGATACCCCGTCTCTGTCAGGAGACCAAGTTAATAGTGTCACGTGAATGTCAACTACACGGTGCAGTGATTTTAGTATAAAGGATATCCCTTTCAATAAGTGACATGGATACTTGTGTAGTGGGTGCTTATAAGGTTTAATCATGTCACGCGATGGCAGGTTTTTAAAGCACATTCATTTAAAGCGCAGATAAGTGTCGCTAATCATTTGCCATTTCTGTGTGGTTTTTCTAATTATTGTGGATTTGTCAAAACTCTTCAAATGAAAACCATTATCGTTGCGTTATTCGAGTAATGTAACCATTACAATTTAATTAAGTGCATATTGCACATATAATTCATATAATTTTCTTTTTTTTCTGTAACGTGTACTTTGGCACGTATTTCACCTGTACATTTTGAATTATTAACCTATTAACCTGTCCTGAATTATTGAACAGAAAAGATTTAAAAATACCTACACGGCACACACGTTCGTGTAATACTTTTAAGGAAAAACACTGTAAAAGAAATTTAAACCAAAATGCTTGCCTTATAAGACTGTTCAACATATTATATAATAACATTTTCTCTGATATAGATATCGTCAAAAGTGTATTAAAATTAATTAAATGAGTACACAACTGCATAAATGTAATTATATATTATGTACTACCTTCCACCTGTTATACCTAGGTTATATCTTTTAATTTACTGTATTTTAATTGTTGTAAGATTACTGTTTAATTTCTAGATACACAATGTAATAGTATAATGAGGAAATCTGTTATTGGTTTCTCAGTAAGGTAAATTATACATGTATAAATTAATCATTATTGTAAACTGTTGATTTCCTCTAAACTAAAATAAATAAATAAATAATTGGGTTATCAAAAATTAGTTTATTATTTTTACGCACACCTATTATTATTTTTATGCCAACTGCAACGTAAAAACTGGTTTCTGTTTTTTTTCTTTATCTTTTCTTATTTATTGTGTTCACTTAAATACATCTTTATACCTACCTTATATGATGTTACTTTATTCAAGTTTTTAATATTTTTATCACAGTGTGTCTCTGTAGAATAATCATGTGTCTCTGTGTATTGAACGAAAGTGATTGTTTTTTTATACGTTTGGTTGGTATTTCGTACGTACATAAAATGAATATATATTGATTATATCGAAATGTTCATATATGTAATACGTGAGATGAACTACCAATCGAGAATACGAGGAAAAATATTTCATTAGCTTAGCTGCTGTTATTTATTACTTCTGTGTGGCCATTCACTATACAGTCTTGCCATCTGTGATAATGAATAGTTCGTGATTACGAGATCGCAAAAAATCTCTGAAGTTCGCCCTGGTGGATAATAATGTAGATACATATTTGTATTTAGTAAAGGAACTTTGTTTGAAATGATTTTAAACTTCAATTTGAAATGCGGAAATGCGTACCGCCACCCCGGAAACCATTTAGTAAATTACCAAAACTCCTGCCATAGGTCACCCCAAGTGGTTCGCTGCCCGGTGCCCTTGTTAATAGGGTGAGTTTGTCGGGGTCTTGGCGGCGAATGCGTTTGCCACCTAACCTAGACCTGATAGACTCTCTCGACCCATCGCCTTGCACTGCATTAGGAGGTATAGATTCATACGTCTGGCACTTCTGGTCATATCGACCCTCAGATACATTTCCATCCCTCATACCATTTTCCTTCACAGAACTTCCTCTCTTTCCTTTACCTAAAAAGATTCCTCACACAGCATCCTCAAAGATGACATAGGTCCAAAGGGATTTTTTCATCAGGGCCTACTTTGTAAAGCTAATGTTAAAAATAGTATGGTTTTTTAGCCAAATCTGCGTTGAAAAGTGCCTAAATATTGTAAAATTATAATGCTAAGCAAGCATCCAGTAATTAAGTCGGTTGCTACACATTAATTCGAATTGATTTTTAATTTCTAATTAGAAAGACAAATTAGAACAAATGGAATTCTGCATTCTTCTGTTGCATAAAACAGACTATAAGCAAGCTAATTTTATAAGACAGTTTCGTTATACTTCGTTTAGTTTTGAGTTTATTATAATAATATTGATTTACCATTTAATATTCTGTTCAATTTGCGCCCCCTTATAATAATATTCACATAGTGATGATCTTTTTTTTAAAACATTTGATTTTATTTTAAACACTACACGCTATTTCTAGATTTTATTTGCTTCAAATAATTTAAACCGCTTAGTTTCTTTTAGGCTAAACACGACCCTGAGCTTAAAATTTTAGTAATACTATTTTGTTTATGAATTTGAGTCCATTTTCTGGTTTCGTTATAATTGAATTTTATAATTTAATTATTTTGCCACAATTATTTTTACTTTAACTATTAATAATAATAGCCTTTATTTAGACAGTATATTGCCTTACATTATTTATAATATTTAAAAGACTTATCATGCATCGACTCCCTGTCTGTATGTCACTAGTTAACAAAGGCCTCCTCCAACTGTCGCCATTTCTCTCTATCATTAGCTACTCTTGTCCATGTACCACCTACTATGGCTTTGATGTCGTCAACCCACAGTCTAACTGGTCTCCCTCGTTTTTTCTTCTTGTCACTTGTGAACCCGTTCATAACTAATTTTGACCATTTTTCACTTCCTCTGATTGTGTGGCCTGACCACTTCCACTTTAGCTTTTTTATTGTTTTTCTGACATCTTTTGTTCTTGTTTGTCTCTTAATGGATTCAATTTTTATTATATCGGACAGTCTTTTCCCTATCATACTTCTTTCCATGGAGTTTTGGAAAGTTTCGAGTTTCTCATTATGAAATTTCGTGAGTGCCAAAGTTTGGCAACCATAAGTAAGTACAGGAAGTATATAGGTATCAAAAAGTTTCCGTTTGATAGTTATCCTAGTTTCACTGTCTTTCCTTTGATATTATAAATTTGTTTGCGGATCATTTCCAAAGTGTATACGAAGGTGAAATATCAGATAACAACGTACCATCATACACATATGAAAACACAATACATCTACAGAACTACACCATTACACAGGAATCATGCTTAAATAAAATCATTTCACTTGACCCTAACAAATCTGCGGCCCATATAATATTCCACCAATATTTTTCAAACAATGCGCATCTGCAATATCAGGTCCACTCACCACATTATTTAACCACTTACTTTCTTCTAGACATTTTCCAACCCGTTAGAAATCTGGTTATATTACCCCGATTCTCAAAAAAGGTGACGACACAGACATTAAAAACTACCGCCTTATATGTATACAATCAGCGGTCCCGAAAATCTTTGAATCCCTTGTTCTTGATTTAATTTATACATCAATATTAAAAGTAATTGATAAAAACCAACATGGATTTGTTTCCGGTAGGTCAACTGCTACCAACCTGTTACTTTACCATAACTATATTACAGAATCTTTTACAAAAAAAAACAAGTTGACAGTATCTATACAGATTTTTTAAAAGCTTTCCACAAAGTATCACATAAATTATTACTTAGTAAATTGTATGCCTTAGGACTGAGAGGCAAGTTGTTGGATTGGTTCTCAAATTATTTGTCTAACAGAATCTTATTTGTTAAAATTAAACATTCTTTATCTAAGTTATTATATGCAACTAGTGGTCTACCGCAAGGGAGTCATCTCGGCCCCATCCTTTTCTTAATATTCATAAATGATATCATAAGCTGTTTCAACGATATAGAAGTTCTGCTTTTTGCCGATGACATCAAATTATACAAAGAAATATCCAATATTGGTGACTGCCTAATCCTACAGTCAAACATCGACAAATTACAAAACTGGTGCGTCACAAATAACTTGTTCCTCAATATCGATAAATGTAAAACACTAGCGTTTTGACGAACAAAGACCCCACTATCTTTCAAAAACACAATAGATAACAAAATCTTAGAAAAATTCAATGAAATTAGAGATCTTGGAGTTGTGTTTGACAAGCAATTAAATTTTATAAATCACATACAACAAATAACCAACAAAGGCATGAAAACACTAGGATTTATAATTAGAACAATCAAAGACTTTAACTCGTTGGAAGTTATAAAAATCGTTTATTTATCACTCGTACGCAGCTTGTTGGAATACAATTCCATAGTTTGGTCCCCATATTATCAAATCCATATAAAAAATATCGAAAGAGTGCAGCACAAATTCTTAAGATTTATTAACTTCAAGTTACACATACCTATTCAACACATTAACTACACATCCTAACTAAATACACTTAAATTGCATTCCCTAAAAAAAACAGAAGAAAAATAAATGACCTAACTTTTTGTTTAAAATTATTCATTTTGAATTGTTGCGAACTCCTGCATCTCATCGATTTCAGGGTACCCAATCGAGCAACAAGGCAAAACGTATTATTCTGCACAATAATTCTGGGACGAACTACCACATACATGCACCTATTTCTCGACTTCACACATTAGGAAACAAATTTACCTCTAATATCGATGTATTTAACACAAGTTTACCATTATTTAAGAAATACCTGAACGATACTTTTATGTAGAATATTTTGATATTTAAGGAGTATCACATAGGGGCTAATGCATTCAATCGTATATATCTATATTAATCCACAATGTAAAAACTTGTTACCGTTTTATTTTTATGTATCTTGCATTTTGTCATGTATTTACAACTTAAAACTTAGAAACTTTCTCTTTTATTGTAATGTATTATCTTTCCTTAATTTATATGTATACTCTTTATGACGTGTACTAGTTATTTTTTATAGTTTATCTTTTGCTTTTAAAAACCTGTCTCTGTTATGTAAAAGCCCACCAGGGCGTTGAAAATCAATAAATAAATATTTCTTTCAAACTCCAATATTGTTTCCAAGTATTTCCAATACAGTGGTTAAATCTACAGGAGTAATTATTTATTTGACCTAGGTGTACATACTCATCCACATAGTCGATCAGATTGTTATTAATCCTGATAGGTTCTTGCTTCCCATTTCTCATGGCTTTGGTCGTTTCTGTGTTCATGATTAATCCCACCTTTAACTATTAATGTCTTATTAAAACAACCTTTCACCATTCTTCAACATTCTCCAATAAGTGATAGGAAATTGAATTATTATTATTATTCGGTATCACATGATGTAACTGTAATCAATTCACAGAAAAACATTGGCATATTTCAAAGTCACCGTTCTGCCTGGAATGTCAATTCAATGCTTTATTAAATGAGTTTTCTCATTTCGTATTGTAAATTTCACTCCGTGTGTAATAAATATTACACATAAATATTTTGACGTGCTTTATGACTTTGTAATGTGCTTTGAAAGCTTTCGAAACTTCCAGTTGAGCTGTTAATTTTACTTCTTGTTGTTTGAATGTCAACTTTAAATGTAGAACAGCGTACAATTGTTGTTATAGCCATCAACTAAGTATAAGCTGATATATTATATTCACGAAAACACAACACAAATATGTGAACGCGGAACAGGTAAAGCGGGTGATAACTTTATTATTTACATTCGTTTGTATTGTGGCTGTCGCAAGTATATTTTAAAAAAATATTATTAAAATTAATAATTTCGGTGGTGGGTGTCTCAGGTGTCTGTATTTCTGTGTTTATGTAGGGTTCAATGAACATTAGAACTCTAGAAATTTGGAAATTGAAATTGATTGTCGGAACGATTCAGGCAAGCGATGAAGTAGGTACCGATTACGGTTACATGCCAACTCAGAATGAAACCAACTCAGAACCAACTAAGAAAGGTCATTAAAAGCTATGAAAAATTAAGTTTAAAATAGCCGGTGACCTAACTTAACCTATTTAACCAATTTTTTAATCCTTTTTTATTTTTATTCGAAGTGTGAATTTATTTTTTTAATTTTAGACAAATGTTTCAGGTTTTCTAATTTTGCGTTCCCACCTGATCTTTTTAAGGATGATCTATGTATGGTCCAAAATAATATTTTCAACCGAAAATTCGATTCAACTTTGGGTTTCTGTAAAAAGCTTTTATCACTGATTTCATAGATTCGATGAAATAGATCATAAATTGGTCGGGTAGAATCCAGGCTTAACGGTATGAATTCAAACGGTATTTTTTTATAGTCTTTAAAAGGGCAATGATGCTGAGGCAAAATATTTTATTATAAATATTACTTTCAGCTTCACAAATCCTACAAATTTAAGGCTACAATGAATTATAATTTTCCTTAATTTATCACAGATCCACGCAACTTATTATTAAAATGTAATATTTTGAGTTACCAATATCAAAACTCCGTGTTGGAATGTCCTTAAATAAGTTTTCTTGCATTTTATACCTACATTGAACTGGGGACCAGGGCTAAACCGTAAATTTTATTTGAGCGTCACTATAAGAATCCAAGAAGAAGAATCCAATATTTTTTGATTATTCCATTAATGTCGTTAGTATCTGTCTCGGAAATTAATGACTTAGGTATTTGGTTTGACACGAAACTCAACTGTATCAAGCATATAGCAATAATAACCAATAAAGCTTTGAAAATGTTAGGATTTATTTTAAGGGTATCTAGTGATTTCAATAATATCAATACTGTAAAAACATTATATATGTCACTAGTAAGGAGTCATAAAGAATATAATTCCACGGTTTGGTCCCCAAATTATGAGTTCATTCACATGCGATTGAAAGAATCCAAAATAAATTTTTAAGATATGTAAATTTTAAAATTAGCATTCCTAGTGAATGCCTAAATTATGATAACGTACTTTGTTAATTAAATTTAATAAAATTATCTCATCGTAGAATCATTTCCGATTTAACCTGTTTGTATAAAATCATTAATTCAATGTTTGACACCCCTGATTTAATATATGTAATCTCTTTTCATACTCCAGGCAGGTCAGTTAGAAGACAGTAGCTACCATATTATTGTAACAATTCCACATCAATATGCCAATATTACACTCCTATTCGACGGATTCAAGAGCTAAGAAACAAATACTTTGATGTTGTTGATATATTAAGAACGTCAATTTTAATATATAAGCAAACCTTATAGAAGTTTTTTTCATCAAGTAGGGAAATTTTTTGAAAAAGGTATTTAAATTGACTGAACACATTAACAGTATTTTTTCGGCTGAAAGAAAAAAACTTTTTTGGATTTTTTAAATATTTTGTACATACATAGGTACTGTGTGGATCAAATTCAATATTATTATTTTTACTTTCTATTTTATTTTTGTGAAAGTGTTTTAGAGAGTCGTTTCCTGCACTATTTAGGAGTATAATTTTGTAAATATTATTATATATGTATATGTAAAACCCTAAATAGGCCCTGTCATGGGAAAACGGCAGAATGATGACCGATCAATGGCTGAGTGGGCATATCGTTTGGGTCCCACCCGGGCGTCGTGTGTTCGATTCCTCGACTGGCTAGGTCCTGAATCATGACACAAGCAATATTTTCCGCTTAGGAGATTTTCAAACAATGTTGGGTTATTCGTAACCCGGGAATATTTGTCTTTCTTAAAAAAAAAAAAAAAATTTTTATCAAAACGTTGAATGAAAAATTAGTATCTGACCATAACCCGACCTGAATAGCTGGGTTCTTACTCCCTCACCATCCTCTCCACATCTCCTTTCCCTCCGCACTATCCTCAGCCTCTCAACATACCCAAATTAGGGATGCCGTGATCAGGCCGTCAGGAGAAGTGAAAGGACTCTTGTGCGGTAAATGTTTGAAAAATCAGTGGTAACAATGTTTTCCATTTTAATTAAGTGAGTATTAGAACGTGAACACTGAACAGTTTTTACAAGAAGTGTGAAGTTTCCCGATTTGAATGAAAATTGAAGTCGTCAGACAGGCCAAAGAAATTGATTTTCGTTGAAATGGAAATTACGTTGAAAAACTAAATTTCGTTGAAATGAAATGGAAGACGGAGGACTTTGTAAGCATGGTGAAGTACCACAGCCAAAACGTAATTTTCTAGGACGCTGTGATGATGAATCATGATCAATATTTCCGTTCAAGTGAAGCCACAACGCGCTGAGCCGCTCCCAGTACAAAATAAAACGTACGGGACTTCTAACCAATGTTCAAATCCATAGACATATGAATATTGATAGACCAGAACATAAAGGTGAGGGGTAGAAGCCAACTACAGCGGGACGAAGGGCAGGAAGATGGCTTTGGTGATACGTATTCGCAAAAACTCAATCTGACAGTATATAGGCATCTCGCACTATAAAATCACCATTTAGTTCTTAAAAGTAAACTCTGCTTTTGAATGAATAGACCTTTTTACATGGGAGCGCAAATTGCTCGCCACGCAATGAACAAATTTGAAGTTCAAATACGTCAAAGTAAGGTCGCCTATAAGGTCGAGTCCAATATTTTGCTCCTGTAGTTAGTTAATACACTTTAACAAATGTTTCATAATTTACTTACCCCAGTAAACAGTGACGGGCACACGCCATGTATCTCGGAGTGATAGTGTATGAATGGGTGAATTGGTATATTTATGGTGTATGTTCAAAAACGATCATTTTATGTGATCTGAATTAGCTTAAAATAGTGTAAAATAATGCTTGCTTATGGAATGTAATACCACAATTGGGTTTATTCTCTTTTTCTCTTCTATTTTTACACGTTTTTATAGAACAAGCCACCATTTTTACCGTGTTATTTACGATGAGAGCTCGACACTGGTCCGGACACGAATGATGACGTCACATTTTTTAGATTGACGCGTGGCTCTCGCAAGCCCAGCCGGTTCCGAAAAATGGTTCCAATGGGAGGGAGAAATAATACGCCTTTTATCGCTTAGGGCAAGTCCATTTATTTTGTACGTCCGTGTTCAAATCTTAATTAATGCATAAGCATGTTCTCGCGTAACTAGATAAGAAGATAATTTTTTTTATTTGTTTATTCTTATCGTCGTACTAAAAAAGTGTAGTTATAATATTTTCTTTCGTCATTGCTTATTGATTTTAAAAACTAAAACCGCCATTATGACGTAGAAAACGCTACTAGCTGGTAAGATGGCGTTTTAGCGTCACATTTTAAATAGTTTGATAGAAAATTTATTCGTTAGTATAAAAATAAAATAAAAATGCAGAAAGAAAAAAAAACAAGGCATATAACCTATTTCACCATGTAAGTAAGTTCAAATTAAGCTCACTTCTGACACACGGACATGCTTGTAACACACGTCCAATGGCTTTCTCTCTTCAGTGTATTTATAAGAGTAAAGTGTTTTACTGGGTTTATTAACATTTCGAGGCTCTCTGCGTTTCCTTTTTATTTGGAAGAAAACACGAAAGTTTCAGCGACAGTGACTAATTTATTACGTCTCGCTATTTCTTGGTAAGCCACCAAATTAGCTAAGAGATAATTTTCTACAAATTATGCGGAAGTCAGAAGTTAACAGACAAATAGCGTTATGTGTAAATTATAATACGCAAAAAAAACTTCTAAATTTTATTACTTAGGTACTAATAGTTATTTCAATAAACTGTTCATCACGTTTCAATCTTTTATTTATACTTTGGTACACAATTATATTAATTACTCGAGATTTATTTTAATCTGAATGTACAAATTAGATTTTTTCGTTGTTTGACCTTTGTGCGTTCCTAAAACCATTCATACAATTGCAATCAAACTTTTTTGAGTTGTTTTGCGCACGCTTGTAATGGTTCCTATATATAGTGGTGAGATCATCCGATTGCGATGAATCTGGTGAGTAGTTGTGCGAAGCTCGTAAAAGTTTCTGTATATACTGGTAAGCTTTGGCATTATGAAATTTGTATAAAAAATTGCAATAGCGGGTGATAAGCACTTTTCGTTAGACCGGTTAGTGGCTGAGAGGCATCGCGTTTGAGACCCACCCAGGTGTTCCGAGTTAAATTCCTCGCCTGGCTAAGTCCTCCATCACGACTAAAGCAAACATTTTCGGCTTACTGTGGTGGTAGTAGGAGATTTTCAAATATTGTCGGGTTATTAGTAAACCGGGAATGTTTGTCTTTCTTTAAAAAAAAACTTCGTCTCGTTCCATCAGTATGGCAACAGACCAAACAGCGTGCGTATAACGTGATCCCGTTGCGTCAGTAGGAGTGTGATCAGCGGCGACGTGTGGTTGACAAAATATATTTTTGCTTTTAATATAAGAAAAATAGTAAAATGCTCAGAAATTTCTGGTTAAAATCCTTTGGCTACGAGCTGTTCCAACCTTTGTATAGGAAAAACGAAAATGTTTTTGTAATTTTCCATTTACAACTCGTTTAAAAAATTCTGATCACAATAATTAGGTGGGTAATTACTAATTATAAGTACTATATATCATTAAATATTAAATATTTAGATTGGCATTAAATATTTTTTAGAAAAACAAATTGTTAATTAAGTAGGTAGATAGTAAAGTTGACTACCATTGGCTCGAGGTGACGTTTTTTCTAATTATGCTGATCATTCAAAAAAAAGTCAAAGAACAAAATCACCGCAATTTCCCTGAGTTAAATGGCTTTTGACGAATAGCCCGACGGTAGTGCTATTTGTCTATTAATTTCATTATTAAATTCTTCCCGGGAACGCCCGGAGCCCCTAGAAACGGGAGTAGGCCCGTCCCACGGAGTTGAGAATACAATCATGGAGTGTCCGAAGTGAAAATCAAGTTTAAAACAGATGTAGAACAACATTTTAAAAATTTGGAGTTTGTTTGAACATTCTGGCTCAAAGAAACAGGCGACGATCGATTAAACGGCGAAATAATACCCAACATATTTCAAGCCAATACCTCAAAATTTATACTCAATATTTTGTATGGCCTAGTAAACTGTTTAAACTACCCATAGCAATTAATGCCACCCTTTCTCTTCTTTCGTGATATTTCCTTTCGGTGAGATTATTTTTTCGTACCTTTTTTAGATTAAAATTTTATTTTTATTACAGTGAGGAATTTTTTTTTACTCAAGCCTGTCCGGAGTGTCTTTTTGAGGAGAGGAAGGAATGAATAACTTGAAGAGACCCGTGTTGTAGGAGAGAAGAAATACAGAGCCTGGCAAATCATTTCACAACGAGTCATTCCACAAATCATTCCACAACCTGTCCAGAGGGTATTTTGAGGAGAGAAAGGAATAAAGAACTTGAGACCCGTGTTGTAGGAGGGAGGAAACACAGAGCCTGGTAAATCATTCAAGAACGAGTCGTAAATCCGATCCGTTCCGAATGTGTCAAATTTCAAAGGTTGGAGCGAATTTGGCGTGTTTCTCGACTATGTAGCGGTGCCGAAACGATTAATGATTTAAATATCATATTTGAAATTAAGACAAATTTTACAAACCGATGCCATTTAATAAAGAATTTTTTTCTCCCATTCGTCCCGTTCCCCTTCCGCCTCCCCTACCTTTCCCGCGTCCCCTTCCCTTCTCGCGTTCCCACTCCTCCTCCTCCAACTTCCCTCTCCCCACTCCACTCCCCCTCTTCCAACGTGAACCCCCCTCCCGACTTCCCCTCCCCCCTCTTAGTTTCCTCTCCCCCCTCCTGGATTCCCCTCCCCTCCTCCCGTGAATCCCCTACCCGAGTTCCCCTCCCCTCTTTCCCTATTTCCTTCCCCTCTCACCCCAAATATATCAACATCGTTTCGACGACACGATTTGTTTTGTTAACAATAATTCTCTTTTGTCAGGAAATTTATTTTACAATAAACATATAATAAATATATATGTTATTATTTATAATTTAATAACGCCAGAGGTAACCATTATATATAGCCTATTTTAGACATATATAATGTAGCTTTCTATTGGTGAAAGAATTTTTAAAATCGGATTATGGTTTAGGCGTGAAAGCATAGAAATATAAATTTGAAAGACGGCTATCTCCAACATTTTCTTTGAGTAATACCAAATTAGGTAAACGTAATATAACGACAAAACGGCGTCCATATTAAATCACACATCCGCAAGTCCTCGTTAATTTGGCTTTGTGTAGCGGAAAATGAGGCTCGACGGGCCAAGGGATGCCAAGCCGAAACCTTAATTAATACACCAAGTACCGAGCACCGAGTACCAAGCGAGCACGCTAGGTGCCCGGGTTGGCTGCAATTGGATTAATAATACCGAATTTTTGTATTAATTAGGGACGTGTGGCCTCCCAGATATTACTAAGGTGGCTAGGTGATTTGGATCGTGCTAATTTTAGGACGAAATCAAAGAAATAATATTGTTCGCGGGAGTAAACAGCAATGAATGTGTGTAATAAGACATGTGGGTGAATGGCTGTGTTATGACCATATATGTGTGTAGTGTGTGTGTGTACACACTACACATGTTAATGTGATTCAGAGTTTAATTTAGCGTATTATTATATCTGGAGATTGCATATTGTGCATAATTGAAATAATTTCAGAATTGGAAAGCAATCCGTTTAAGGTCCGGTAAATCATCATCATCATCACTCTTGGCTCTACAACCCCTGGTGGGTCTTGGGCTCCTCAAGAGTCTTCCTCCACTCATCACTGTTTTGTGACAGCTCTCTCCAGTTTGAAATCTCCAAGGTGGATAAATCTTTGAGGACGTTGTCGCTTCATCTTAAATATGGTCGTCCCAGGCTCCTTCGCCCTGTCGGTCTTAAGTTCAGTAGGGACTTTGGTGCTTGATGCTCAGTCATTCTATCTACATGACCCAGCCACCGAAGTCTTCGAAGTTTTATAAATTTTGTGACGTTTAGATCCTTAAACAGAGTATATAGCTCATTGTTATAAGGCCCGGTAGTACCAGCTCAAAAAGAATGTCAGAGGGAGTGCGCTAATAATAAAAACGATAATATTCGAGCAACAATTATAAAAATCTAACACACTATAATAAAAAGGAAAGATTTGATTGTTTGTTTGTTTGCATTGAATAGGCTCCGAAACTACTGAACGGATTTGAAAAATTCTTTCACTGTTGGGAAGTTACTCTATCTCCGGGTGATATAGGCTATATAATTTATAAAGTTAGCTGCTGGGAAGGTTACGCGGGAGGGAAACGGGGACGCACGGGAAAGGTGATTAAGGGAGAAAAATAAATTTATATGAGTATATGGCATTGCAACGCATGTCGGGAACCAGCTAGTGTTTAATAAAACATGATTCCTTTGAAATAGAGTAAAAATCTCGTGGGGAATGTCTAAAATAGCATTTGAAGAAACACTGTGATTTTGTGAAAAAAATCGCAAAGCATGCTCCGAAAATTATTATAAACACTTTCATTGTGTGTTTTTGGGGTGTTATGCCGTGTTGAGCTATTTCCTTCTTTAGCCGATGTTTCGGACAGCGTTGCAGTGTCCATCATCAAGGCAGATCCGACGATGTGACGATGAAACGTCGGCTAAAGAAGGAGATAGCTCAACACGGCACAACACCCCAAAAACACACAATGAAAATTCTTTTGGCCGTGAAAATCTAAAAGCATATCTATTATAAAGACGTGTTTTCAGTTATTTTACAAGTTATGTATATAACTTGAAAAATAACTGAAAAAACGTGTTTTGTAATAATTTTCGGAGCATGTTTTGCGATTTTTTTCTATAGAGGGAATTTCATATGATTGCATGTTTTGGCGTGGGGAATGTACTATCTTAAAAAAAAACATATATTTTTTTCAAAAGCTTTAGGAAAATATGTAATAAATTGGTAGAAATGCGGGAAGCCGGGCCTTAATGAGTTTAAGTAACGTTATAATTAACAATTAGACAACTTTATACAAAATCATCTACTCTTCACATCTTCAAATATAAACTACATACCCCGTTACTATATTTTCTTTCAATAAAAACCAGGTATACAACAAACATTATCGTCAACATCCCGCTGAAGCACTCGATCCACGGACAAAGATCCCCTAATATTCGTACTTTACGCTATACTCAATGCCACCTTCTTTGAAACGATTCCACCGCAACTCATTAAAGTGGCATTTCAACACCCCTTTGAAAATTCATTAAAATTTATGAAAATCTTTTTAATGAAAAATATCCCATAACCTAATCTAACGTAACCTATTCATATATCCATTTTTTTCATTACGTTTAATTAATTTCCAAAGGAGGTGTTGAAGCTGCTTGATTATGAGTTGTCCGGTCACCCTTTCACCCGGTCAACCTGCTTATAACATACCATCACATAAACAAACAAAAAATTGATCTGACTGGATGAAAATTAAAGGTACACTATTTTTTCTTTTGCCAGCCATTTGTTTTTTTTAGCCTAGGAATCGAACAAGCCACGACTAGGTGGGACCTAAACGCGATGCCAACTCAGCCACTGATCATTAAAGCTGGTCAATTCACATAGTATCCCTGTCTTTTATTTTCCCTGCATTGTATCTGTAAAATATTATGATATTTAACTATTTTTCTACGTTGTACTTTTTGTACAATGTGTTTGTACTCTTTTCACGACAGTTTACTATATTGTGTATATATAATATTATGATTTTTATCTCAACACAGCTACTGACCTAAGCACAATACTATTTACAATCGGTGGAAACACAGTGGCCTCCTTGAAAGTCTCAAAGAGTAAACTGTGCTTCTTATGACGGTAGCCTAAAACTTTTTAAAAATATGCGGCCAACTCGGCACAGATTCTGTTAGTAAAGTGTTCACAAAACATGTAACTCCTAAGATTATCTTAAGACTCCCAAGATATGTAAATCCTTAAGTTTTAACCATTCATATACAGTTGCTGATTATATTACACTCTACTAAATATCACGTTTTATATTATTATGAACATTTTTAGTATCTACTATTTGCACTCATCATCTACATAAGCATATTAAAAAAATGGTTAAAAATGTAATTTTCAATTATTTAAGTATTTCAAGCATTTAATTCAATAAGTAGCTAAATTTTCGAGTGGTATTCCAGTGCAGAAAAAAAGCTTATTTTCTTATTTATTGTAGGTATAGGTGCTACCGGGCTTATATGTTTTGTTGAAATGTTTGTTGTGTCAAATTTGGTGGACGTTGCAAAATTGCTTCATAGCTTGTGACCTTCAACTCTTTGTCAATTTTGTAAGTCCATCAATAGTGGATGAAAACCATCCTTATAACTTAAAACGTGTTTATTTTGTACTTAATAATGTACCTACATTTTGTGCTATTTTTCGTACAAGTAGCTTTTAGCGCGTAATATTAACGAAGTAATTCAACTTTTGCCAAATATTTGCACACACTTAACACTTGCACACACTTGACATTTGTCACAAGAAAACGTGCCGTTTCTATGACTATCGAATTCAACAGCTTCGAATGTGGAACGTTTTGCCGGCCTCTGGTGTTTTCCCCCTCCTATAACATGCCTTTTTCTCCAAGATTCGTAATTTCTCCTTCCTTTCCTTAAAAAACCCTCCACACTACAGTTAAAATTACTAATTAAGAACTCTTCATTTTAAAAGCGACAAAAGAGGTATTTATTTTATACGTGATTCCAATGCATATTATCCAACTCTACAAAATAAAACGCTTAAGCCTCAAATCAAAATTTACTACAAAAGAGTATGTTACAAAAAGCGGCATAAATAGAAATAATAATTGTTCGTTTTTGAAAGCAGCGCCTACCTTCTATCTACGTAATCTTCAAAACTCCCAGACAAAACAGCCTCTGAGATCTGTAGTAGTAGGCGGCTTATTTTACCCAGTCTAATTAGAGATAAGGGAGATGAGTACATACGTATTATTTAATTCAGTATTTATGTAAATAAACGTTTACGCTGAGCAGTTAATCACAAAACGTTGAAATGAAAGAATATTCTTATATAATTGTGACTTCTTTATATCAGCAGTTCTCGAACTGTTTTGATGTTTTTTTTTTTCTTTTTTGTTTACTTATTAATTTGGGACTCAACCGGTTTCACCATGCACCAAATAACCTGTACATTTTAGACGTGTGATTTATATTTACAACTTATGGGTCAGGGTAAAAACTTTCATTCAATACAACGTTTGGGGTTTTGAAAAATAGCCTTTTGATTTTATTGCCTGTAACGTGGAGATGATATTTTTATTTTTATTTTATTTTATTAGGAACATTTACAGATTAACAAACAATTTTAATAATTAGGTTATAATTCAATAACAAATGTTTAAATATATAAATCTATCATTATTAACTTTTTTTCTTCTTTTTTTACCTAATATTATAGAGATAGGAACTAGATAAACTGTCTAAGCATAATCTAGATATACTGTCTAATACTGTGTAATATATAAAAGATACAGATAAGATAAGATAAGAAAAAAAACAAGAAAAGTAGAAAAAAATTAATATACGTATGTATAATAATAATGATGAAAACTGAGATACACCAGACGTAGGGTCGAGAAATAATATATACATTAATAAATAAAAAAATTAAAAATCAAGTAAAAGTAAAATGATAGTAATCACAAAAAAAGAAAATAGTAAAATATAGTGTACGCATATAGACATATACGTATTGCATTATTTTTAAATTTCAAATACAAAAAATATTATATTGCAATATATTACACATTTTACGGACGAGTTACATGATAACGAAGTGAATGAGTTAATATTTTTCTTAAATTAAACAATATTGCTTTGTTTAAATCCTCTACAGGATGTTAAAGGACGTACTTGACATAATTTAAACAGTCTTCTTCTTCTTCTTCTTTCGTATGGTGGAGGGTCAGAGGGGGACATCTAGGTCTGCGAGCCAGTACAGAACCTCAGGCGTTGCCCTGTGGACCTCATCAATCCCGCCAGGGAATGAATGGAGCGGGCATTCGTTGACCATATATTCGGTGGTCTGCACCGCACCGCATTCACACATCACCGACTCTTTAAGGCCCCATCTATGCATCATGTGAGCACAACAGCTATGGGAGCACCTTATTTTATTGATGGCGGTCCAGAGTTTGCGAGACAATGAGAACCCAGGCTTTCTCTCAGTGGGGTCTTGAACGAGATGGGCGTTTTTGACGTTGACCGATTGCCACTCAAGCTTCCACCTATCTCCTGAGGTGAGAGGTGTTCGAAGGAGTCTTTCTCCGCACTCCTGATATTCCAATACTTTTTAGATCTATTTTTTTTTACTGAAAATAATGCCAGGAATCACTGGTTTAGTACGTCAAGTATGTCCTTTAACACACAGTATTTTTTTTAATATTAAGGCCACTGGTTTCAGAACAACTGTTCCTTCCTCAGGTTGAAATATTTCTTCTTCTTCCTTGCGCTGTCCCAACTTATTGCCTAGGTAGGCTGTTGGGGTCGTCTCTTCTCGTTCTCAGGTTGTAGCATCTTCGGTTCGGAGTATCGCCTTCATCCAGGCCGTTCTCTGAAGTGTTTTGGAGCATTAAGTCATCCAGGAGTTCTTTGGTCTTCCTTTGGATGACTGTCGATGAAGCTCCATAGACATTGCCTGCTTCACTGAGTGGTCTAATAATTGTTGGAACAGATATTAGGCGTTAAAGTGGAGGTGGGTAGCACTCTTAATATCAATAATTTTTTTGTTTTGGAATAAATGAAATATGGAGATGAGAAATAATTTAATTTCGTCTTGTGAATGAACCGTTTTTATTTGTAATTTAGCACAATTTCGTAGTTTCCTTCGCCAATCTTGCCCGCGCCGAAGATATGATCTCTTACATCTCTGATATGAGCACCTCCTGGTTTTTATAATATAAAACCATCCTACTGCGAGTATGACAAAATTCCGAGAAAATTTAATTCCGAGTATAACAATTGTGGCTGAAATGCAATCCAGCGCCAAATTTCTTAGTAATGCTCGCGCATTTTCTAGTTATGGTGATTCTATAAATGCTATTAGACAATCCCCACGAGGTTTTCGCTCTAATTTAAACAATTCATGTTTTATGAAGCATCATCACCATTTTCGCCCAAATATAATCGTTTTCAATATTGGCGCGCTGTCTCTAACATTCGAATTTAAAAACGGTCTCTTCTTCTTTTTGAGTGGACACGCCGCGCCTTAAGTTTCAAATTTGGCGGTAAAACCAAAACGCGTGGGTGGACCAACGGTTTAAAATGGCGTTCTTTCGAAAGACGGCGTGCTTCCAAAACAGAGCCTGTCGATTTTGATTATTCAACGGTCAAAACACATGCTGGTTTAAGATAACGGCATTTGAAAAGACGCGCGATTTTTTTTAAAATGCGAACACTTGAGATGCGTGATTTAAAATACCGGCGTTTGAAAAAACACGTGGGTCAAAATGGATGCTAGCGGTTTAAAATATCTCTTTAAAAAACGGCGTGTTTCTAAAACAAAACACGTGGATTCACAGTTCAATTAACAATTCACAATCACTTATTTACCTATATATTTAAAGGGAAAAAATAGTTATTATTTACATATGTATACATACATCACGAAAAAAATATGGAGTTATGAAAAAAATCAAAGAAGCGATAAATATCCCGAATCAAGTTGGCCTCACGTTGTAAGGCGCAAGTGCTACGTAATTACGTAGCACTTGCGCCTTACAACGTGAGGCCAACTTGATTCGGGATATTTATCGCTTCTTTGATTTTTTTCATAACTCCATATTTTTTTCGTGATGTATGTATACATATGTAAATAATAACTATTTTTTCCCTTTAAATATATAGGTAAATAAGTGATTGTGAATTGTTAATTGAACTGTGAATCCACGTGTTTTGTTTTAGAAACACGCCGTTTTTTAAAGAGATATTTTAAACCGCTAGCATCCATTTTGACCCACGTGTTTTTTCAAACGCCGGTATTTTAAATCACGCATCTCAAGTGTTCGCATTTTAAAAAAGTTCGCGCGTCTTTTCAAATGCCGTTATCTTAAACCAGCATGTGTTTTGACCGTTGAATAATCAAAATCGACAGGCTCTGTTTTGGAAGCACGCCGTCTTTCGAAAGAACGCCATTTTAAACCGTTGGTCCACCCACGCGTTTTGGTTTTACCGCCAAATTTGAAACTTAAGGCGCGGCGTGTCCACTCAAAAAGAAGAAGAGACCGTTTTTAAATTCGAATGTTAGAGACAGCGCGCCAATATTGAAAACGATTATATTTGGGCGAAAATGGTGATGATGCTTCATAAAACATGAATTGTTTAAATTAGAGCGAAAACCTCGTGGGGATTGTCTAATAGCATTTATAGAATCACCATAACTAGAAAATGCGCGAGCATTACTTGCGTTTTTTTTCTATCGAAAGAATTTGGTATAATTGCCGTTTCGGCGTGAAAAAAAATGTAGAATAAAATCTATGTTTTAAAGAGCGAAAAAAAATGCGATAAATCGGTAGAAATACGGGAAGCCGGTTGTAAATGAAATACGTTACCACAGGTTAGGTTGAGTGTCTCCCATCACGATAAAAGTCGTGTAAGACCAGCATTCTGAATCGAAACCTTCCTCGAAATGGTTTTAGACATATGTGGAGACCACATAATGTGAACTTCTGCTAGAATCGACGTGATTTGAACTTAGTCTAAACGAGAAAAGAATCTGAATATTATGGATTTATTTATATAGTTTAAGACAAACTAAATGTGAACTTTTTAAATGAGATAATATTTCCAGATGAAGATAAGACCAATATTATGTTTAGTTGTAATTATTCGGCTTTCGGCATTTCAGAAAAACCCATTGTAACAAGCTTGCAAGTGTTAATTTTATGACCGGGTCGGTACCTAGCTAGTACCCAAATAATGGAATTCGAAATTCTTTAAAAATTAAATGTAGACACCCTCATAAAAGTTAGATAAAGCAACAGACCAGTTTATGACCCGTCGGCAGATGGCTAATGGATATTTTGGGTCCATTTGTAAATAGAAAGTTCTATTGTCTGCTAGGATTGGAGAAATGCACTTATTATTATTTTCTGGGATTAGCATTTATTTCAAATATGGGAAAGCAGGTACTTGGTCCGATATCCTTTCAGAGTGAAGATATTGACTAGTGTTTAATGATATTGTATTACATACGATATTAAAAGATAAGTTTGATACTTAGAAAAGTTATAGGTAGCTCGAATTAGCCTTGTGGATCCAAGTTTGATTGACAAAACAGTATTTACATATTGAGAGTTATACCTACCAGTTAAAATGACGACAGAAATAAAGAACTGTCCGAAATTCGAGTTCAATCCTCGTGATATAACCGTGAGATATCATTTTTAGTGTTCAATGATATCATTTTTAGTGCCTTCTTTATAGGATATAAATATTTCCCAGTTCGAATCTGAAATAATATATAATGCAAAGCACACCGATTTAATCAACTTACTTTAAGATTCAGTCGCGGGTTCGATCCCTTGCGAAGTTATAGGTACATCTCCAAACAAACCGATCTCTCTAACGAAGAGTAGACACTTATTTACGATTAAATTTAGCTTCACACAGGAGGCCCTGAGGAAAATAATTTCCCTTAATGCCTATGTCATCTTAGGGGATGCTGAGTGGAGGGTCCTTTTAAGGAAAGGAAGGAGAAGAAGGAAAGAGGTATGAGGAGCGGATAGGAATATCATGGTCAGTGTCCAGGAGTGACAAACGTAGGAATTAACAGAGGTGCTGGTTATAGAATAAATAGTTCCCGGGGCGGCGGTACCCATATCCGCAACCCAAATTGATAGGAAAACGAAATCAATGAAAACGGAAGTACAATGGCTAATTTTTTTAAATAAACTGATATAATCGGTATTTATTAATTAATCATGTTGTAGCAAAGGAGGTGGGTTCGATTAATTGTTCAGATTTTTATTCGATTTATAATGATTAGATTAATACATAAAGCTCAGCATAGACCATGTGTCTGGATTCATTCAACTAACGGGGAAGACTGATTGCATACGACATCAATAGGCATTAATGAACTTTAATGTTATTATTCGGAATCACCCGCCGGTGGTGATAAGGAGCGAACTTATTTACAGGAATTTGATAAGTTGATAAGAAGATCTAGACGGAATCCAATTAGAAATGTTGGCCCATACCAAGTGGAAAATTCTCCAAATAATTTTGAAATTTTTTGTTTTGCGACGTGAATCGTGTTTCGATTGATTTATCATTCAAGTGGTTTTGTAAGAACATGACAAATCAACGCATTATGAAAATAAGATACGAAATTTACACTACACATATCCACACACCCTTTTCACATAGCACTGTTTTGAAAGGACGCTTTTGAGACAGTGTGTACATACAATTCACCCTACAATCGCATCGGAGTAATTAACCGAATGCGATGACCACACTTCACATTTTATAATACGGCTATAGCATACAATATTTTTATTGTATTTTATAGTAACAATTACTTAATCTGAATATTGCAGTTCTCTGGTGGGAGTAACGCGGGTCATTGATACCCTCGTTATTTTGATTCGAGTTTGTCTTATTCTCGGTACAAAAATAAGCTGGCGCCCATGACGTAGTTCCTTATTCTTATGTAATATATTCTAACACTATTTTCTAGCCAACATTAAATAAAATCTGAATTACTATTATTGTTGTCAGCATTAAAAAGATACCCCTAATGCTCTGAGTATAATAATTATAAATATTGCCTTAAAACGCAATACATCGACGACAATTATTTTTCAGTGAACTGTGATAAAACTTGTGGTATTATTAATGTGTGGCTGGAAATTTTTGGGTGGCCTTAAGTAAGAAGGACTCATTCATTTCCAGTGTTTTCCTGAATTATAGGAAGGTACGAGTGTTGTCCTGAATTATAGGAAGGTATGAGTGTTGTCCTGAATTATAGGAAGGTATGAGTGCTGTCCTGAATTATAGGAAGGTATGAGCGTTGTCCTGAATTATAGGAAGCGCTGATTGTTGTCCTGAATTATAGGAAACAATGTGGATCACTGAAATACTTTTATTTTTTTGTTGTCTGTTTTATTGTCTGTTTTGTTTTTAATATGTCTTAAACCAGTAATCTGTACCATTAAAAGGTGGAATACTGACTACACTTATACATTGCCTGTCCTTTAAACGGGGGTTGATGTTCTTCGTATACATACATCACGATAAACATATAATGTGGAGTTCCCCTATGCTCTGATGTCTTGTTGCAAATACATTTACCATTCAGATAATTTTGTTTACTCTATGTGCCTCGATGCCTAAATGTTTGTACTTTTCTAATTATGTTATTTTTTGCTTTCATGTTGACGCTTCTCTTTGAGTCGTTCTCCGCTGCCGAAGATCGTTACTGTTGCTCTGGATGCCCTGATGGACATTACTGCCTGAAAGCTGCGTTTAACGATGTTCCTGCTAGGCCGCTTGGACGTGTTGATTTTGCTGTTTTTTAATATTTTTATGTAGACTGTAAACTTTATAACTTATTGTGTATGTAAACTGTACAACTTTTTGCCTAGGTTTTTTAATGCTGAATCTCTATGTGAATGATGTTTTTTTTTGTAAAGTTTATTGTGGGAATTCTTTGAAGGGTTTAAAGTCAAAAAACCTTCGTTACAACGGCAGTTTTTTGCTGGTGTTTTCGGGGATGTGTTATGAAGTACTTTCTTGAATCTTTACTTCCAACCCCTGTACGATGATTTGCGCTAGGTACTAAATTCAGTATTATTTTTTGTAATGTTTGCCACACCGACGTTGCCTTGATTGGCCGAGATTTCGGTGGGAGGGGGTAAGTAACGGAGCCGAGAGGCTTCGGGCGCTTTCCAAGCCCTTCTTATTTTAGCCTCCCTAAGGGTTGGTCACGAAATCTTCATAGTTTTCTGAGATCCTTAATATCACAACAGTTTTTTGTGTTTAGAGATTAAAATAAATTCAGTGATTTATTTCTGACGAGGAGCCAGCTCTGCAGATGTAACCCGTGCGAGATAACGTACGTAAGCCTTATTTCATTATGTTATCAATTCATTCCTTTTATTTTGGTTTAAAATCATTAACTTTCCGTTCACAAAGAGATAACAAAAGCTTTTTCCTAGAAGCGTCGAAGCATAAATAAATTCTTCAGTATTTAAAGCGACAATCAATCTTTTAATTTATTACACCTTACCTGTATTAATTTTACCAATGAAGCGATGATTGTTCTGAATCAAGTACCCGAGCGGACTGCAAACACGATAATCTACCGAATGAGCTAGCGGTGAGAATTCGTAAGTATTTAAATATAACATTGTGGTCTTATTCTATATTAATTTACCAATAAGTCTGTAATCAAGCGGTTCAAAACCGTAATTATGTAGCAGTTTCTTAGCTAAAAGTTAGAGAAACACCTCCCCGCGTTACATGCGAGACGAAATAGCTAAACGTACGTCGAGTGGGGTTGACAGTAAGCCATTCGAATTTAAGCAACGAAGCGTTTGTCAAGTGAGACACCCATAAAACATAATAGAATCCGCCGCTTTTTCATTCCGTACGAGCTCTATCTTATTTTCTCCGTGGCATGAATAATTTGTCGCGTAATGTCGTGAATATATCAGAATTATATATATCATAGACAACACACTCGGCACCATGTTCGCGTGCCGTGTTCCTTGTAGCTTGTATCTCATGAATATGATAAAACTGATCCTGAGATGGAGATGTTCCTAAGGATGCAGAGTGGGGTACGGCGAATTGGGTTGGGGCAGGTTCATTGTCGGACGTTTCAATATTGGTATTATTCAATTTGCTTTCGAGTGGACTTTGTTGACAAAAACCAAATAAGATCGGTAGGTAGGATTTACTGTTTTCACATGATGATGCAATCCATTTGTGTGAGTGAGATGAATTATTATTATTAGTAGTTATACCTTTAGAAATATTGTTTTTGAAGTGAAAGTTCTTTAGCCCAGTTAGTGGTTTGAAATTCTGAAGAAAAGGAAATGCGTCACTGAAATTTATTATTTGGCGGGTCCTTGGTTCTAAAATAATGCGGTAAATTCGCGCATCGGAGCGGGCCTTCGATAACGCAGGGGGCAAGACGCTCGACAAATCTCAGTGGCCAGAGAGACAGATTTCCTGCGAACGGAGGTTCAAATCCCACGAAATCCAAAAAAAATAAACCTTTATATTTTTGTGAAATCAATATCCAATCTTCAAACCACTTTAAAATAAACAGGCAAAAGAAAAGAAAGCGACATCTAGCGACTTTTTAGTTTCTCTTCTACCGCATGTGAATTACACACTCAGTTTTTGTTTATTCGGGGCGTTAATTGACATAATTTTTTTAAAGTGGACACATCTTTAGCACTGTTGTGATTTGAAACTCGATGAAACGAAAAAATCAACACTAAAAAGAGACAACCACGTACATCTACAGGATTTAGCCTGCGAGAGAATGCGTTAGTATAATCGGTCTCCTCTTTATGCGGTGCTTCGTAGCTTCTTAGTTTCCCCACTCTTGTCTAATTTAGTTTTCTGAAGGTTCCACTTATACCGCGTGTAAATTGCACACTCTGTTTTATTTTTAATTCAAAACTTCTTCAGCACCGTCGTTATTTGAAACTTGATGAAACGAAAAAATCAACAAAAAAAACAAACACGTACATCTATAGAATTTAGCCTGCGAGAGAATGTGTTAGTATAATCGGTCTCCTCTTTATGCGGTGCTTTGTAGCATATCGGTCTCTTCTGTATGCGGTGCTTCGTAGCCTCCCCACTCTTCTCTACTTTAGTTTTCTGAAAGTTTCACTTCTACCGCGTGTGAATTGCACACTCTTTTTTTTTGCATTTGTATGCATTTTACCCGCCTCACTAGACGATATCTGTACTGAGACAGGCAACAATAATACGTTTACCCTATTTGGACATGGTTCAAACTGAAAATTTTTTTTTTCAAAAATTACATTTAATTGCCAAACCATTCCTTTTGCTCGTTTCTATAACCAAAATATTTTTCAGAGTAATCTGTGTTATATTTCAGCAGATACTTGGTTGACGAAGTTCTAACTAACATCGAGTTTTTAAAGTTTCCATTTATTATACAAAGTTCTTACTTCACTTTGAATCTTTAGCAATTGCCATTTTGTTTGTATCCGACAGTTGATCGTTTTTACGATGCGCACTTTAGTTCGGCACTTTATTGGATAGGGTTCGAACTTCGTGTTACCTTGTTCTCAGATGGCAACGTTTACAAAGATGAATGCTCATAATATATTTAACAATTTCTGATTAAGAGGTTTAATCTTGTGTAAAGTATTTTATTTAATAAAATGAAGACAATATTAGCAAAACTCAATCAAAATCTGGAGACAGAAAAATCAAAAGATATTGGTTCCACTGGGACTCCATTTAGTTCGGGTTGAATCTTGAAATCATATATAAAGATAGCAGCCGATAATATGTGCGTTAAGAAAAAGATAATGTTGGTAGTTCTTAGTCGAAGTATGATACAGTTAAAAGAGACCGAATTGGAAATGGGTTCCATAGCTCAATCGGTAGAGCACTTGCCATGTAAGCACAGGGACCTGGGTTCGAGTCCCAGTGGAACCAATATCTTCTTCTGATTTTTTGTCTCCAGATTTTGATTGAGTTTCGCTAATATTGTCTTCATTTAATTAAATATTATAATTTAAGATTTTACGCATAAAGTTAAAAATAAAAATAAAGTATTTTAGTTTAACGATTTTAAATAAAAACAAATTTAATTAGAGTAAAGCCTTTTCTTGTAATGGCATCGGGAAAATATATCAAGAACCCTTAATGAATATTTATGCCCTATCTGGTTGCATATGGTTCTATCTGCAATTGTTTTTTTATTGTTCTAATAAAATGCTTAGTATGCGTCCTATTAAATATTTTCCTTTAAAATACGTTTTATTAAAATACTTTAAACAAGATTCAACCTCAAAATCAGAAATCGGTGAATAGATTATGAGAAATCGTCTTTCTTTGACACATCGTTTCTCAAAACAGGGTAAAGTGAAGTTAGAACCCTGTTCAACCAAACTGGCGAATAGTCAGCAATTAAAAAAAAAACAGTTAATCTGCCTTAAATGTAATGAAAAAAATATTTTGAACTTCATGAAAACATCAGAGCGTGCAATTCACTGCAACTAGAAAGTCGCTAGATGTCGCTTACTTTTTTTTTGCCTGTTTATTTTAAAGTGGTTTGAAGATTGGGTTTTGATTTTACGAAATCATTTTACAAAATCGTTCATGGTTCTAGATTGAAATGTCGCTAAAAATTCGTAAAATACTAATGAATGCAAAAAGTGACGGTAAACATTAAACATCCTTTGCGCCATCATCGTAGAGGAGCAGCCACTATCAATAAAGCAGCTTATTACCATAGCAAAGGTAGGGGCTTTCTCCTTTCAATTGCCAAATCCTGTGATTGACTTTAAAAATCGTTATCAACTGTCTTGCATCATACAAACCTATGGATTACAGGCCATACACGAGAGGTGTCACGATGTAGTTCGTTGACAACTCCCAACCGCCCGGAGCCAGCAAAACTACGGCATCGTTATTTGGAGTATGTTGTGAGACTGAAGGTAAGTGGGAGGGGAAGGGGATGGAGAAGAAGGATATGGGGGAAAGAAAGCAGGAAGTAGATACTGAGATCTAGTCACCAAACACGGCTAAAAGTATTTCAAACAATATTTCAATTCTGAATGGTGGTCTTTCACCAGGGCGATACTAATAGTGTCATCCACTCCGGTACGTGGCACAAATATACCTTATGATAATTAAATTAATTAACCATACAAATTGATTAAGTTGTGAAAACACAAATCAATCAAATTAAATTTAATTGCGCTAGTTGAGAGCCTCACCCCTTGACCATGGAGGCTGTCAAAACTTCTTCTTAAATTTATTTAATCTCACTTTTTTAATTATTATTATTTTAATTAACTTGAGTTTGTGCTACATCAGAAATGCTTTCAAGGAAAGATTTTTTTTAAAAGAGACAAAGAATTCCTTATAAAGGCATTCTTGGCGCTTGAAAAATGACAATTCACACGATAAAGACGGGAATTTTATAATATCTCATTAAAAATGTACCTGGAAAAAGATTTGTTTGTAAAATATAAAATGTTTATATATATATGTTTTGGATGAATCTATAAACATTGCTAGTTTAACCTCATACAAACACTACTTAATTAAAACTGTCTGTCAGCGCTTTTCAGCTTGATTATAATCAAATACAGTTTTAAAGTATTAATTTATTAATACATATTGTCAGGGATTTATAATATGTTGTATTGTATTTATGATAACCTACTTGTTGTTTTTATGTTGATACTACAATTTATATTGTTCTTTTTTATGTATTTTTATATTTATATATTTTTTATATTTTTATATTTTTTTATCTATGTATATTCTGTATTCATATGTAAAATAATTGTAATATTTTTGTAAAAGCCGCTTTAATAGGCGTTAATAATAATAAATAAATAAATAAATAAATAAATATCGGAATGTCAAAGAGTTTATTAAGGTGACATAGTACAGAGCTCTAAAAGAAATTCTGTTCTCAGAGTTCTGTTCTCTTGTTAGATTAATAATTTAATTAGGTAAATTAATTTTGATGTTTCAGTAAAGGTTCCATGCTGTTGTGTTCACCACTTGTTGTATTCACACAATCAGGTTCTCCAACTCATCTTGCAAGGAGATTACATCTTTTGAATAATAGAGTTCTTTATGTTAAACTGGGTTTTTTATTGCTTCGCGTATTACAAGATTTTGTGACTGCGAATAGTCGACCTAACTAAACGGTAGCTAGTAGGGATCTGAATTATGTGAGCTCCTGTGACAGACACCCCGGCCCTCGGCCCCCCTAGTGTACACACTCTGAACTAAACTAACCGCCATCTTGCGAACTTTCGGGACAACTCTTAGCACTGCCCTCTATATAACAAGCTCGGAAGCTTTTAGATAAACCAAGTCAATTCAACACCTCTTTGGAAAGCTATGAAAAAATATTTAAAAATAGCCCATCACCTAACCTAACGTTTTTTTTTACTTTTTTTGGTATATTTTTTCGTCACGTTTAATGAATTTTCAAAGGAGGTGTTGAATTGAGATCATTCTTATTTTTCCGGTCACCATCGGTAAAAACATTTAGTAGAACATGTGGCAATGAGGAGTAAGCTTCATGGATTTAAATATATATTTTCCAGCCGCCAAAAGATTAACCGCGCCGAATTCAGGAACTGTAATTAATTTGATATAAAAATTATTAAAATATATACTTTTTTTTTTAAGAAAGGCAAACATTCCCGGGTTATGAATAACTCAACAATGTTTGAAAATTTCCTACTAAAATTAACTACTACTACACTAAGCGGAAAATGTTGCTCGCATCGTAATGGAGGACTTAGTCAGCCGAGGAATCGAACACGCGATGCCCGGGTGGGACCCAAACGCGATGTCCACTCAGCCACTGACCGGTCTGACCTACCATAATATTTTTTTAATAATAATAATAGCGCCCTTAGAATATTTTTTCACAAAAAAGGCACCGTACAAATTATCCAATTAGGTACTAGCGGAGACCTGTGAAAAATCACGGAATATAAAAATTGTAGGACTTGAATATATTTATTTAAAAAATATTTGCAACAAGATCATTGCCTTTTAAAAGAAGAAATTTGCCTTTCGAAAGTTAGTTAACTTGAAAAATTACGACATTCATCAAGCATCTGTCAAACATTTGAACAAAACAAGCATTTTTTCAAATAATGCATTATTAATTATAATAACAAAAATTTTCTTGCTTACCTTATTGCTTGTTTAATACTTATCAGTTCCAGTTTTGAAAATTAAAAGTTCATTTAGCTTGAACTCGTCGGAGGAATACAACTATTTGAGAGGCGCGTAGGGAATTTTTTTTTGAAAAAAAAATCATTGAGAAGTGACCGGTGAACAAAATTCCTTCTTTACATTTTTTACTCTATTAATAATGTCAGGAATCACTGGTTTAAGTAAATCAAGTAAGTCCCTTATATTAACACCCTGCATAGATATCTATGTAAAAAAAATCTTATAAAAAAGTGGTGCCCTGCAAAGTGCGTTCCCTCATCCAATATATAATGTTACACCCTTCGACTAGGTATAACGATGGTCACACCCCAAATTATTTGCTTCCTTCGAAAAAAAAAAGAATTTATAGTTGACAAGTTAAAAATACTGAAATATGGAACTTATCTCTTCTTTTTGAAGTGGTTTTTATCCCTCGAAGCCCTAAACTAATGAAAATTACAAGTGGTTTCACCCCTTACCATTCGAAGACACAGTGTTTCAATAATAATTGGATAATTTGTAGAGCGCCGTTTTTGTAAAAATCATCTCAAGGGCGCTGTACAATTTATTAAGAATTCTTAGGTTCTATCTAATTTACTATTTACAAATATATACAGAAACATGCTTACCTGGCAGGTTACTTCCGATAAACACACTTTAATTAGAAAGTTTATGCTTGGAGAAGATACGGCTTTGCAGAGGACTTATATTTTAAACATTGGACATTGCAAGATTTTACATTTGCTTCCCCCCTCACTATTAGCATGACATTTATGAAAAGATTAGTGGCAAAAATATAGTTGATATTTATTTTGAAAGACTGAAGAATTTAGGACTCTTTAGTGCTGGAGAATGTTCATGAAATAAAACATTTTTCCTACATTTTTACAAATAAGTTATTTACAGCCACGGGCATAGAATGTGAAGTAGAACATTTTTTGATTTTATGGATACGACTGTCTGAAAGGTTGAGTTTTAAGTTTAGCTCTAAATTCCGCCGAGTCTGTGATCATTCTTACGTAATGCGGCAGAAGATTCCAGGCCTTAGGTCCTGACACTCCGAAAGCGCGCTCACCAAACTTAGTATCTGGTATGCGCTTTGGTTCCTTTAACCTTCCGATAGCTGATGACGCTGCTGTCCTCAGGGTTGACTGTCGAGAATTGGAATTTTCTGTAACACACAATTCCGATAATTAAGCCGGAGCCATTCCGTTAATGGACTTAAATACCATCCAGCAGAGCTTGAACTGGATTCTTTCAGAACATTTGAGCCAGTGAAGATTTTTAAGATGCTCTGAAATATGGGAATATTTAGATACGCCGATGATAAGTCTGGCCGCAGCGTTGAAAACGAATTGTAATTTGTTGATTTGATATTTTGGAATACTTGCATAAATTCCGTTGCAATAATCTAGACGTGAGACAACATACAAATTGACAAGTAATTTAGTCGCCTCTGATGGCAGATTTCTCCTTACTGCTTTAATTTGCCTTAATTGAAAGAACCCCGTGCTTACAGTTCTGTTGGGTTGAGTTTTAAGGGAGAAATCAGCGTCCATATTGACACCCAGTAGTTTTATACATGTTTTTGGAGTGATATTGCTTCCATAAATGGTTATTAGGGAGTTATCAATGTTATGCAGACGTCTGCTTGTGGCGGTCCAGAGAAACTCAGTCTTTGACGGATTTAATTTCAATCTATTTGAGATCATCCAGCGGGTAATTGCTTCTTGACCTAGACACTCAATTATTCGAGTTTTTAGACTGTCTACTTCATTTGGTAAGCAGTAAAAGTAAGTTTGTTGGTCATCAGCGAAGCAGTGAGATAGAAGGCCAAATGATTCGATTATTTTAGCGACATCATTTGTGAAGAGGATGAAAAGAAGTGGGCCCAGAACAGACCCCTGGAGTACTCCAGATGAAAGGGTTGCATATTTTGATCGGTTTTTCCCTACCTTTACGGCTTGCACACGGTTGCCCAAGTACGATGCTAGCCAGCTCTTAACGCCACCGTTTAAACTAAAGGATTCTTCTAATCGTTTAATAAAAAAATCATGGTCGATCGTGTCAAAAGCGGAACTCATGTCGAAGACTGAGTGCCAGTTTTCCCGACTCGATAGCGAGAGTTATTGTTATATTAAAAGGGCCCCTCTGCTAAGCGCCAGGGCTATATTAAAAGCCACGTTGGGCCCAGTGTTATATTACCTGGTTGGAGCCAGGGGCATATTAAAAGGGCCCCAGTAATATAAGTCACTCCCGGGGGGGGACAAGTGTTAAGCAGACCCCCCGGGGGTCATATGCCTGGGCTTGGAAGGCTCATCTCAGGGAAGTAGGGTTCCTCCGTGCTTGTCGATGGTTGACTCCAATGAAACAGTGCTTGGTTACAATTCAGATTTATTTCAATATGCAAGGAGGGAACAGTACAGGCAGACAGTATGCAGTTTAAGGCCTAGCATTGGAGAGAGAGAGAGAGGCAAGCTAGTAAGGCTACTGATTCTAGGCTCGGGAAGACTAATACGAAAGTTTAGAATCTCACGTGGCGATGGGCGGTGGCAGGAGGCTTCCCTACGTAGTGGAGAGGTCTGGAGGCTTGCTCACAGACCGGACCCTTGCCACTGGGCGCTCGGTGGTGATGGGCGGCTCCTCGGCGTCATGGTGGGCGGAACGGCCAGCTTCCCCAACCGGTAGGCGGTTAGTGGACGGCAGTTAAGTAGGCGGCAGTTGTGAAATACGCGGCTCGTCGGCAACGAAGGCGGATTAGAAGCCGTGCGCTTCCAGGGCGTCCATGGTTAACATAGGCGGCAGTTAATTGGGCGGCTGTTGTATTAAATAGGCGGCTGTTGTATTAAATAGGCGGCTGTTGTATTAAATAGGCGGCTGTTGTAATATCGCCATACTTGGGATGTAGGCGGAGACTTAACTAGTCGCGACGAAGTGTGGCATACTGCCCTCGTGTTTACGTACTACCTCTCGCGGCCCCGTCCCGAACGTGTCTGTTCTCCTGTCCGGCGGCCAGAGCTCCCTGCTCTAGTCGAGCAAGAGGGGAGACTCGAGCATATGCCCATATAAGGTAATGCTTTGTCAGCTGGACTTCCTATTGGCTGTGACGCGGTCAGCGACGTGACCATATAAGGTAATGCTTCCTTGCCTGTCGAGGACAGCTCAGATATGCGTGATCAGAACACGCCATGCGCGCGTGAACAATATCCGCTTGCTAAATGTATAGTCTGTTCGTTGGATATGGGCAACACATAACATTATGTATGACAAAACACGTAGTAATGCAGTTTCCGTTGAGTGAAGCTTTCTATATTGACTTAATTTTGTCAAGAAAAAAATTGGAGAAGTGTTTTGTGCACGTAAACCAGCAGCGACCGTCTTATTTGAGTTCCACAGACTTCGTGGATGTTGACGCTCTGAATCGATCCTACTCGTCCAATATATAGATCTTTTCGACCGAATTATAATTAGGTCTTTATTCCAGGGTGTGGGGAAGAGAGTGCAATCCCACACATCCCATACAGAGTATAAGTACAGCGTATATTGAAAACATAGGTATTTATAAATAAGAGTTAAGATGCAACAGAGTCAAGACTAAAAAAAATAGATTAAAAATAAAAATCTAAAGAAAAGGAACATAGGAAAGAAACAATAATATAGTAATATTGAATTAAGAAATATAAAAATAAATTAAAATAATAATAAGAATTCAAATAAACATGATAAAATCTTTTAGTGAGCTCTTATTGGTCCATCGGATCTGAGATTGGGAGCCAGTGTCTTTCTCCAATGTTCTTCGATGCTCGATCCTGAAGTCAGATGGGATTCTATGATGAGAATATTTCTGGAGTAGTTCATCCTTCCCCTCAGTCTTTAAATCCTAGAGCTTTAAATCCTGGAAATCGCCCTTCTGTAAACATTGAGGAGGCACTGCAGTGCCTAGGGAGTCCGAACATTCGATGGTAAGCATTATTATATTGTACCCGATGCCTTTTCATGGTTCTTTTTTTGAAGTTTGCCCAGAGCTCACATGTGTATAGGGTGGTGCAGAAGGCTAGGAAGAACGTCATTTTCACCCGTAGACTGCAGAGTCGAAATCTTTTACTAAGCATTTTGCATTTTATGCTCAGTACACGCCTCTGCGTGTCAATATCTTTGTCATCTGTTAATTTATTGTTGATAATATGTCCTAGATATTTGGTAGATTCTACTGTTTTTAAAAGGTCACCGTTCAAAAAGGCGGGGGGAATATTTATTGGGCCTTCCCCTTATTTTATGACCAACAGTGCTGTTTTTTTCGCATTATAGATCATGTTGGTTTCGTGTGCGAATTCTTCACAGATCTTCAGGAGGATTCGTAATCCTTTTATTGACGGTGCCATCAGGACCATATCATCTGCGTAGTGTATGTAGCAGCCCACTCCAACATTGTTTAACCTGTGCGTTAGTTTATCCATGTACATATATGTTAAACAGTACTGGGGACATACATCCTCCCTGTCTTACCCCGCTTTCCAGAAAATAAGGTTAAAAAAATACAACTTTCCACTTTACAAGGTTTTCCTGTTGATGGTGCCATATTTCGAGAATTTTTACCACTTTCCAAGGTATACCTCTTTCCTTTAATTTTTTTTCCATAATAAGCGGTTGTGAAACTCGGTCAAAAGCCTTACCAGAAAGCATGCAATAGTTGATGTTTTCTTCTTCATACAGTATTCCAACTTTTACGCAAAAAATAGCCGAGTCCGTAGAGCACTCTCTTGTTGAAGCCCGTCTGATTATCGTTCGTTTTCATGTAGGATCCTACTTGATCCAAGAGAACTCGTTCAAATATTCGAGCGAAAGCCGTAGCGATTAATAACGGTCTGTAGTTTGTCTGTATGTTTGGATTTTATTATAATTGTTTTTGTCATGACTTTAGGTAGATAGCCACTCTTTAAGATATCGGTGAATAGTGTTGCCATTAGTTCCATAATCGCTGCCCCTGCATGTTTGAAGTGTTCGGTGCTTAAACCGTCGTGCCCTGAAGACGTTCCAGATTTCATGTTACTAATAGCCGATTTTATCATGTTAAAATTAATAACGCGTATTCTTTTTGAGCCCGTATCGTCCCGTGAAGTAACTCCTGAGTGTCTGTAGGACCTCTCCAATTTACCCATCGATCTCTCCTGGCTCCGAAATTCTTCGTCAAACCAGTCATCAGATTTTCGCAGTCGCCGAGTTTTTGTAGAAGTTGGAGCATATTTATTTAGAATGGTTGAAAGAAAAGTGTTGTGATATTCTCTCAGTTTGGTTGGTGACTCTGTTTCCCAAACGCTTTGTGTACAAAGCGGAGAAGCTTTTAGTTCTGACAGGAGCTCATTAAAGTTAAAGCTACGCCATACTCTTGATGTGATTTTCGGAGGGTTAAAGTCGATTTCAGCGCGAATTAGCCTATGATCTGATAGCCCTACATTCACGCTATCCGCTACCTGAAGCGGGCTACTCGACTTTGAGACAAAAATATCCAAAGTTCCTCCTGCATCGTGAGTTGGAGCATTAACCCATTGATATCTCACTTAAAACTCTCTTTTAAAAACCGATACTAAATTAAAATATTATTATATCACATTTCTCTCAGAGATTAATTATACAAAAAAAAACAATAGTTTCAAGATTGGAAACTAAATCTTTTAATTGAAATATATATTCTGACAAAATTTTAGCCCAATTGAATATAACAAAACACGTTTATTCACAAAAAACCAAGACAATACGATTATTCACAAAACACCTCTCAAGCCGTGACCGCGACACGGTACTTCCCATGACGAAGCGAAATTAAAAATAATCGTTTACAGTTTACCTAATCACTTGTATTCACAGTTTTTTTTTTTTTTACAGAGAATACCGCACAAGAATCTCAACTGCTCCCGTCTGGAGCCAGTGAGACTATGGCATCCCCAATTGGGGCATGTTGTGAGGCTGAAGGTAGTGGGGAGGGGAAGGAGGTGGGGAGGAGGAAGGTTGGGAAGTACCTGGCTATTCAGATCTGGTAACCAAACACGGCTAAAGCCATTTTCAAGCAACGTTTCAATTCTGAATGGTGGTCTTACACCAGGGCGATACTGATAGTATCTTCCACTCTGAAACGTGCCGCAAATATACTATATATTATTTTAAATGAATTAATTGTGAAATAACACAAATTAATCAAATAAAATTTATTTGCGCACGCCGGGTTCGAACCCGCGACCTCCGGATTGTGAGTCAAGAGTCTTAGCCACCGGACTACGGAGGTCGTCGTTATAAGCCATTTCCTGTCCCGAGTGTATTCTATTATCAATATTTGTGTGTGTAAACCGTAAAAAAATATTACAGTTATTGAAAAAAAAAAAACATTTTTCCAAAATTCTCCTGTAGGCACATTTTCCACAACATATTTTGAGGTGTTTTTGTGAAAGAGTATCTGGTCTAAGAACCCCGCAGTCATTTTCAAACAAAGATTTGGGTTACCAAATATATTTATTAAACCATCGGAGAAAAACATTTGAGTGCTTTTTAGTTTTAATTTTGATGCAGATAAATTAATTATAACAAATACACGGTGTTAAATCAGCACAATCTGCTTAACTTGTACTGAAAATCTTTGGTGATATTATTATTTATATGAAATCAATATCTGGTCTGAGGCCAACGAAGCATTTGGTCATCTGGTAAACCTTCTGAATGGGAGTACCCTTCTGATCTTGGCATTTGTCAAAAGCCAATGCGTCCTTGTCTCGTTCTTCCTTGGTTGGGGCCACAGTCAAGGCCACTTCTCTGTTCAGTTTTCCCTCGGCATCCACCACACCTTCCTTGCTCAAGACGCAAAAGAAGTACTTCTGGAGACCCTCGTCGTCGGGGAAGATGCGATCCTTGCGAAGCTTGATAATCTTGGCTTCGTCCACCTTTGATTCCACCAGACATACCTTACTATACTTATCGTTATCTGGTGATGCCGCGGTTCCACGGGTCTGGAAAATAAAGCATAACGGTGTCTGACTAATGATATATGAAAAAAGAAACAAGAAAAAAATAAAAACGTAACGATCGCAACTGGGATTCTAACTCAGGATCTCTTGTCTTACCGGGATAAACGCCTTAAACAACTCGGCCATTGGGCCCTATTATTTCAAAGTCATTTTTGTCGATCTCTTATTTCAAATAATTTCAACAATTAATTCATTTGAAATATGAGATAAAAATAAGAGGTGCCAATGGCCGAATTGGTTAAGGCACTTGTTCCGGTAAGACTTACCTTTATTAGTAACCTTTTTTATATTTTCATTTAGATTTTTTATTAACGTCTTCTTCTTCAATGGTATATAAAATTGAAGGTTGATGAAAATTGATGAGAATTTGTGATTTAACTTTTATTCGATATACAATATACATATTTATATTTATTGCGATTACTATTGTGATTGTATCAAAATCACAATTCGCTTTTATTTAATTGAGCCGACCTCAAATTGATTTCACTGTAAATATGATATTGACCAAGGTTAGTTATGCCGTAATTTGTTTGACATCAATGTGTTAATCGAAGGAATTATTTTGATTACACATGCATACTTTTTGACAATTATTTTATGCTTATCACTTATCACGAAGAGCTTAGTTCGACGAAATAATGTTAGTGCTTTATTTTTTTAGATTTACCACTATTTAGATTTATTTAGAAAACATTTACAATTATATAAAATTATTTCGACCGTGAAATTTTCTACTTGTATACATTATGTACATATTTTGTGATAATTTGGGTAATTTATGATTCAATTAATATGTAATAAGGGAATTTATATTATCGTGTTGATGACATTTTTGTTTACATGATTTTTGTAAAAAAACTTAATGTTAGGCAAATTATGGAGAAAGAGGGGGTAAATGTGTATTCATTTTATTTTATTGGACAAATTTCAAAATAATGTGTGAAGATTGGATTAGATTTCAGACTTTCAGATTTCGGAAGAGATGAAATGTTGAACGGGGAACAGAAGGGAGGCAATTTTAGATATGGCTTGATAGAATAGAGGATATTTAGGGACAACTAAAAAATATATGTTGTCCCACTTAGGAGGAACTGAACAATGTTCAAATTCTCATTCGAATAAGTTGGGAAATTTATTTTGTGGAAAAATGGGGGAATTATTGAAACCACAGTTTTAGTGGTGGGATCTATCTTTTGAAAAAAATTCAGATTAATGCGGTTCATGAGGGTAACAGTAGAGTTGGAGGCTCCTTTTTTGTCAAGAAATCCGCAAATCGTTACCCACGATATGTTTTCTCATGTCCGGAATCCAAATCAGAGGTTTAACCCCTTTCACTTTCTCCGCCCACCCTCTCCCCTCGCCCGCTCCATATATTCAGTCCCAGTACATTCAGTTTTCAAACAGCTCGCGTGTCACTTATTACAATTTTTTTATTCAAATTTTCATTTTTCATATATTACAAATATTCATTTTCGTATATTATGAGAACAATCAATAAAAATTTGGTACCTAACGTAGGTACCTATTTAAAAAATATATAATTTTAAAAAAAACATAGACAAATCATTTAATACAAAAAAAAACAGCTGCCTGCTAAATTCAATTTCATCAAACGCGTGAACTGTCAAACGTGCGAAGTTAAAATAGTCGTTAAGTTTTCTGAAATCATTTAATTTTCTGGGCAATTTTCTTAATTTTTATTTCAGTAAGAACCTTCTATAAAGTATTAGAAAACTTTTAAATAAAGTAGAATGAAAAGGGTAAAGTCGTTCTGAAGTTATGGCATGACCAAGGGAAACATGGAATTATTTATATATATATATATATATATATATATTTGACAAAAACCATTTCAGAATTTTTTGGTTCTTTTTTGGTTTAGGTACTTTTTACGAAAAATATTTGAAATTTTTTACAAATTTTAATGTGTTTTGTACGATTTTGTAGTTTTTTTAATATAAAGGTAAACACGTAAGTTTTCCAGTCACTATTGAAGGCTTTCAAGTTTTTTTTTACTTTATTAATAAATCAAAAATACTTACAGCAACTGCAACCAGGGCAAGAAATGCGCATGCAAATACGAAGGCTTTCATTTTGAAACTGTTTGGTGGTCCTGGGAACTCGTAGATGATAATTTTAGAACTGATGATGATAGTAGATTCACCTTGCCTTTTATATAACTCAAACTCTGTCAATCGTGTGAAAAAAAACAGTCAACAAATAAGTTAATAGACGTTTTAGCTCGTTACGCTAACAGCCATGGTTAAAATCACAAGGTTTTTCCAATTGAATCTATAAAACTGCATAATCAAAAGTGGGCATTTAAATTATCAGGAAATGTATTATTACTTCCAGTAATTTAGTACTGTGTACTCGACATATTCGGGTTTTAATGTTGTTTTTCTAATTTTTTACTTGATTTTAACATTTATTCTATTTTTATCAAATACGTATGGGTCAAGCAACATCTTTTGTTATTTATTTAATTTATTCGGAACATTTCGGTACTGTTGGACAACACTGTACACAATTTGGGAGGTGGGTATGGATACCGCCGCTCCGGGAACCATTTATTGGATAACCAACACCTCTGTCGTAGTACACTCCAAGTGGTTCACTACCTTTGGTGACTTAGCAGGGGTGCCCGGATTCACGAGGTGAGGTTTGTCAGGATGTCGCTTTCTTTTATTTTTCCTGTTTAATTTGGAGTGGTTTGAACATTGGATGTTGATTTTACAAAAAAAAAAAAAAATTTTTTGAACTTCGTAGGATTCGACCCTTGGTTTGCTGGATAGCCGCTTACATTTGTCAGGCGCTTTATACCGCTACACTTTTGTAGGCTCGCGTAGAACCGTGGATTTATCGTATTATTTTAGAACTGAGTACCCGTTAAATAATAAATCTTAGTATCGCTCGCTTTCGTTTCATCGAGTTTCAAATCACAACGGTTCTAAAGAAGTTTTATTTCCAAAATTATGGATAAATCAACGGCACAAAAGTATGAAAGGAAATAACTAGTGAAGTTTCAAATTAATAAATAGTGTATACCTAAACAAAAAAGTATGGTTAAAAATATTACATTACCATTTGTATCTTAGGATTCCATGACAGTTGATGGCTCGACAGTTATTCCACCGGCATATTTGTATACAATAAGCAGCCGGTCGGGATAATATGTTTTCCTATTCATATAATATTCGGAAAATATGGTATTCCTACTCAGACAAAATTTAACTAAGTATTCCCTGAGGGATGTGCAGAGATAACAAAATACCGCTGAATAACAAAAGTATAACACATGTTTTCATTCAAATGCATTAAGGACCACTACTTATGTATAATAACAATAATAATATTTGTATGAATTAAATGCATGATAATAATATTTGGATGATTAAAATAGGCCAGAAAAATTACCTCAACGGCGCTGTACAAAAAATATGTGATAAAAAGTACAAGTATGCAGTTCACACGCAGTAAAAGTGAAACTTTCAGAAAAATAAAGAAGACAATTGTGGGAAGAGTACAAAGCACCTCACAAATAAGAGACCGATTATTCTATCTTATTTTCTCACAGGCTAAATCCTATAGATGTATGTGTTTGTCTCTTTTTGGTGTCGCTTTTTCGTTTCATCGAGTTTCAAATCACAACGGTGCTAAAGAAGTTTTCACATAAAAATTAATATGACTGGCTTACAACTAAGATTTATAATTATAACTAGTGACTGACATCTAAGACTAATAGCTAGTGACACAAGACTAAGACTATAATTACTGCCAGTAAGACTATAATTCTTAGTTAATATTCAACTAGCCTTATAACTGCTGTCATAAAACTAGCGACTTTATTTCGTACATATGACATTACAACTGTGACTTAGATTTAAAGATTTACAGCTATATGTACTGTATAAACCAGCGTTTGAGTTCTAAGAAATCAACATTGTAAATAAATTCCTTTGATATCCATACCAACCTATTGTTGAAGGTATTTATGAAGTCGATTTTTGGTAACGTTGGTAAATAATGCATAAAAAATTGTAATTTTTAAGGAAGTAATTAATTATAATTTCAGGGATCCAACTGTCGTGTCACCGTAGCATAGGTGCAAGCAAGTAAAATATATTATGGTGCAAGTCGAGTTAAGACGCAATTTGGCCTAAGGTCCTGTGACCTCAGGCGGTGGCTTAATGTGACTTTGACGTAAAGCGCATTCGGCCCTCAGGGCTACCCTCATATAACTATCGTCCCCAAACAATATATACAAGAGCCACAAGTATGCCTGGGGATATGACGAAACTAACATGCATCGAGCTGGTAAGTTTTTATAAGCTATTTATTTTTTTTCTTTGTTTTACAATTTTGTAGAGAAAAATGTATCTTTACTGGGGTACCCTATTCTAAGGTCACACTATATACGTTTTCGTGTTGGAAATATGAGAAAATAACTATGTTCAAATATTACAAGAGGAAAATTATAAAGTTATATCTAAAAGAAGGCTCAATACAAGCATTAATCTTCGTTAGGTTGCAAAATTTAATCAATATACTTCAATCCCATGTCCATAATCCATATCTTAATGCTTCTTTTGAAGTCGGTTATTTTTTTAATGGTTTTTATTACAAGAGGGAGTATATTAAATAATTATATAGAGAAGTATTGCATATTTCTTTGTCCAAAAGTCGTTTTAGTTGTAGGTCGGCGGAATGTATTTTGTAATGTGGATCTTGTGAATTGTCCCGAGTTTGTGTAAAGTTATCCTGAATTTTGAACGTTTATATTAGAATATCTTTTGAATATAATTGTTTCAGTGACATTAAATTCAGTTCTGATGGGGACTCTAAGTATAATTTCCAAGATTGTCCTTTGTGTTATGAGGACTGGTTTTATAGTGGAATCGCACGAGCTTCCCCGTCAAAGACAGTATTGTAGATGGGATTGAGTTAATGCATAATGAATTTTAATTAGCTGTTCTTTATCTAAAAAAAAATTATGTTTTAAAAAAATAGGTTAGTTTTTTTTAATTTTCTGCTTACATTTTCCACTTGGGAGTTCCAATTGTTATTAATTGTATGCTTTAGTTTGAAAGTCCCTATGAAACTAAATGTAATTTTGATGTATTCACGACATCACGACAAATTATGCACGCGACGGAGAAAATTAGATAGGTCAGGAAAACAATAGCGTATCGGGGTTTTATACATATTCTTGAGATTTCTAAGAAACCTAAAAATCTTTCTTCTGAAATAATAATTTTGGGAAAAGCTGTATTTTTGTTTATGGCGGTAAAATTATTTCAATCGCTTTGAAATGACGTTCACAGTGGAGTTCTGGTACCTTCCCTCATGTACTCGAGGCATGAAACGAGGAGAAGGAGAATAAAATGGACTGAATGGTGTGGAAATGAGATCCTTGAGACATATTTGTATTAAAACCATATATGATTGTGTGAAAAATGTAAAGATTTGCAAAGAATGCAACTCTGATTTAAGCAGAACGAGTAAGATTAAGAAAGTTTCGGCATGTAAAGCGAATGAAAAAAGTCAAGTAAACATGACGCGAATGTGAATGGTAGAAGAAGTCAGGGAAGCCCAAGGAAGTGTGACACGATCATGTTAACAAAATACTTGAGCCGGGCCATGGCAATAGCTAGAATAATAGAAAGGAATTTTTGAAACTATGCATGGATGTGAATGAAGCATCGAGTGTTTGGCGGTCCGTCCCTCTATTTACTCTTGCGGGTAAACGACGTGATGATTAGTTAGTTAGTTAACCTTGAAGCTTGAAAAATAAATCGCACACAAAACTTACGAAATGCATTGTTACTGTCTGTGAGAAATAGTTTAGGATCCACGCGAATCATTTTACTGTAGGGCTATTATTTTTAATATCTCTGTTTTCCCTAAATATCAGTAATTTACCCAAAGTTTGACAATACGTCTAGCAAATGATTCTTACTCAGAAAACGGAATTCCTTTAATAAATTTAAATAGTCCAATACATTAATTAAATGACGGCTTGTTATTTTACACAGGTATAAAACCGCCATAAAACGTGCTCACGAAAAAAACGGTGCACCCAAAAGTTTAATGTCCCCGCGTAGGGGTGTTTTTATTACACCCCTCATCAAATCTAATAAAAACTTGACATAAACCCTTGGCAGCCACGTGACGTGCCTTATAAACAAGGTTATTTAAGCTTCACCTGCGTTCTCAAGTCTTGCGTACGATTGCGTGGATTGAGACGTAGATTTCAGAGTTCTGGAGGAGACTAGAAAAAAACTGTCTCACAACAGACTAACTTCATTATTATCACAATCAAAAGGTTCTTCTTCACCAGTACAATTTAAAAATGTATAAGTGTTTCAACTATGCTATCGACATTTGGGGAATATACTCGTAGGAAAAAATACTAAATTTTAATCGGTGGGTGAAGAATTAATATGGCAAATCTATAGAAATGAACACAATGTTCGCATGTGAGCGCCCTAAAGATTGAAACACTACTCGACCGATTGTGCAAAAAATTTCAAAGATTGTTTTTTTTGGTGACGGGAGTTTTTAGAGAGTGGTTTCAATGATAGAAGAAGTCGGGGATGCCCGATAAAGACTCTACACTTTACCCCAAACCGTTCATATCCCCGAGACAGATGTACTCTGAAAGAAACCTGTATGAATATATTTTTATTTTTTTTTACTTCTGGTTTTAATAAGAAACACAAATCTTGGTTATGGTTTTAGATTTTCGCTACCTCCTTTTTAGCCAATGTTTCGGACAACGTTACAGTGTCCTAAACGTCAGATATAAAAGGAGGTAGCTTAACCCGGCACAATACCCCAAAATAAAAATCACTATAAAACAAAAAAATTATCATTATTTCAAAGGAAATTGACACATCGCTCCATCTGGGAGACGGGAATGGGTACCGCCGTTCCGGGAACCTTTAATGGATAACCAACACCTCTGCCATAGGTCACCCCAAGTGGTTCGCTACGTTTGGTGATTTAGTAGGGGTTCCCGGATTCATGGGGTGAGGTTTGTGTAGGTCTTGGAGGCGGATGACCAGGACATACTGAATCCCAGATTCCTACCCACCCCTTAAACCCTTTTCCTTCCCAGAACTCTCCTCTCGTTACTTTCCGTAAAAAAACCTCCACACAGTATCCCCAAAGATGAAGTAGGCCCTGAGGGAAATTATTTTCCTCAGGGCCTCCTGTATGGAGCTCATGTAAAAAAAAATCTTATGTGTTAGTTAGGTACCGTTTTCAATTTAATCAAAGAGTTTTTTTGAAGTAATACTTCTTTAGCCTCGTTGTGATTTTGAATTCGAATGAAACGGAAATGACGCATCACAACACCTACGAAGCATCAAACTGCGCTAATTGACCGCTTTTATTATATTGGTTGAGATAAGAAACGGAAATGACGCTAGGTCTGCACTCATTGACCGCTTGGTTATGACCACACTTTTAAAGGCTCCTCTATTGGTCGAGATTGTTTTTGGTAAAGTTCGCTTCTACCGCGTGTGAATCGCACTCGATATTTTTTTGAACCTTATGATTAAAACCTCAAATAGTAATGTTTAATCATTGAAGACAATATTTGCAACTTTAAAATAAATATTTGAAACTGAAAAATTAGAAAAACATTGTAGATGCGACCGAATATTTTTCTGAATTTTCTGTTTCAAATTTTCGTTAAGATAAGCCAATATTTTTATTTTTATTTATTTATATCAAGGTTTTTTGTTTTTACAATACAAATGATTACATATGCAAGGTTATACAATAATTCATTTTATATTACTACTACTCCATAAATTGAGCTTAACAGCTCGTGTTTATGGGAGGAGTATTAAAATGCAAAAAAAAAATTAATTTAGAACTTATGAAATAAATACAAATATTACTTGACAAAGGTACATAATTTAGAAAAAATAGTTTTAGAAGGACAATAAACGTATATACATATATACATATACTTTTAATATTAAATATTACAGTTTAAGTAAGGGTACAATATATCATGATCCAATTTCAGGGACTTAATTTGCTTTTTAAATTGTTCATATTTCAATGTTCCCGTTATATTAATTTTGTTTTTGGACAATAATATACTGTACCATCTTACACCTAAATACAAATATTGATGCTGAGCCGTGGTTGTTCTAAGCACAGGGATGGCTATTAAGCCATTAGCCATCTATTGCTTATTCTATCTGAGGGGTGAATTTTTTGAAAAAAATATACTTTATCAATTTGATATAAGACTTATACAATTTTATGATTGATGGTACATTAAATTCCCGAAATAAATCTAGAGTAGGGAAGTCGTATGGTTTCCTAAGGATGATTTTTATAATTATTCTTTGAATTGTAATTATGGGCTGTAAGGAAGATTTATTATAATATTATCTTCAATGAAGAAATTTAACAAAAGATGTCCTAATATCCAATCCGAAAAAGGCTTGGCTACCTACCATTATTATCTCCATACACATAAGTTCCACGTATGCACATAATATTACCATTACAGTCTGCTACGCAATAATGGAGATGAAATGTTATAATATAATGCCTTGTATCCCACGAATATGTTTCATCCCATGGCCACGATCACCGCAGGGTGCAACCCGCCCCGTGCCACTCTGCCCAGCTTCCCCAGATACGGATTGATCGCGAGAGGAATGGAGATGGAGTACAGAAATAAAAGAAGCTGTCGGGAGAATGGATACCTTTCCAACCTCTGACCCTCTGTGGCCGGAATGCGAATGCTAGTTTACTGCCGGTTATGGGGTGGGGCAAGAATGATCAACAAATGTATGACAATGTGCAATCATCATTTCTTTTTTTTAAATAATTTTGACTTTTATTCCAGAAGGTGTGCTGGATAGTGCATTGCAATCCCCAATCCATTATGGGGTATTTTCACAAACTTTGCAAACCGTTAACCCCTCAGGCCTCGACCATATTTTGTTAGGGGGTCAAAATATTTCCGCTTTGAAATAAAATCCAAATTAATGGAATATGTTTTGAACATATCCGTAAACTAAAAACTGTTTTTGAAAAGCTATAAAATACGCTTTTAAATTTTATAAATTGAAATAAATATAATGTTTGAAATATTTTTTTTTTTGCAAGTAAACATAATTTTTTTTAATAATTTTATCTCCTAACTAAAATTACTGATTTTGTCCAACTAAAATTACTGATAAAGACAAAAAAACATATGCATACTTTATTAGACAAATGTATTACAAACCATATTGTCACCTCACTTGTTTGAAGTTCCATGTAAAAATAATGAATAAAAATATCGAAATTTCATAACTTTTTTTCAATGTGCGATCCGAAACTATAGTTTCATAAAGGAGTACATTTTACTTCTTTTGTGGTTAACTTTTTGATTTGAATATAAATCGTGTTGTTTTCTCTTCATAGCGCCGTTTATATCATATTTCTCACTATGTCAGAAAGGGAGACACAATGATTTCTATGAGACCTATATATGAGTTGTTCCGAAGAGCGAACAAATTAGCCTGAGGGGTTAAGATGTGTGGAATTTCGAGTTTATTTTTCTCAATCTGATTTATAATTTATAATTTTAATATTTTCATTCATAATTATTTATTTTAAAAATGATCTAAAATTGCTGGCTAAAGTGTCAAAAACGGGGAAAATATCATATTCAGAACTTAATAACAATTCACAAAACAAAAACAAAAAGAAATTGAAAATATTTTTTAGAAATTATTGTGCGAATACCGTTAATGGAGGATATCTGACCATCTTCCATCTAGAGATGTCCATCGGGGAGGACTCCATCCAGGCAGCTATGGCAGTGTGTGCCTACGCCATAAGCTTCCTGGAGCTTGGCGGAGAAATGCTATGAAAAAGTGTATTCGTGAACATTTCTGAACACAACAAGAATAAAGAATATTTAAAATGTACTTTCTTGATGAATGAAAATTCGGGCTAATATCGGGGGCATAGACAAAATGTTCTATTTTATCAAAAAGGCTACATACAAACAAAGTTGACGTATTTCCCTGTAAAAGTGCTAACGTACGTTATACATGTGCTAACAAAACTACACGAGGGATACCAGTTATGGCAGTTGAAGGATTAGCTTCATTCTTGCAAAGGGGTCTAGGGAACTACAGGAAACTTTTAGAAATGAAAACAAAAGGTTTTCCATGTCTTTCTACTGCGCTTCCGACATGGAATTAACCATGCAGAGCCGTTCGTTTTGTTCTCAGCTAAAAAATAAAATTGTATAGACATTATATGAATGATATTCAGAAAGTATGTGACTGTTACCATATGTGGTTTTTTTTGTTTTTTGTGGGTCAGCAAAACTGAGTGGTAGCTGTAGGTAGGTGACTGGAGATGAAATATGGGTGGCTCGTTACATGACTGAGATAAAAGACAGTGGCGTTTTACCAATTCCCAATCTGTCAAAAAATTTAACCGCAATAAAAAATGGCCTCAGTGTTTTGGGACCGAAAAGGCATCATTTTGGTCGAATTTCTGCCTCAGGGGGAGACCAATGCACAACAATATTGTGAGACCCTTAAAAACTCGATGAAAGCATTCAAAACAAAAGGAAGGAAACGACAACGCCCGTCCTCATACAGTCTTGGCAACCAAAACACTCTTGGACTCATTTGGTCGAGATGTTTTGAACCATTCCCGTATTCCCCTGATTTGGTGCCTTCAGAATAATCTTTTCAATTCCCTGAAGGCACACATGAGTGAAATTAAATTTTGAACCGAAGAGCAGGTGCAAACATAGGTTCGGAATTGGGGGAAGGAGCTGGCGGGAGAGTTCTTCGAGGAGGAATACAGAAGCTTGTGCCACGGCTCACCACATGCATTGAATGAAATCAACAATATGTTGTAATTTTTTTTTTAAGTCCGCTTTTTCTAAAAAAATACAAAAATCTAGTACGCTTACTTTCTGAATATGCCTCGTATGTGTAACGCTCGTAATTATTAGCAACAATGTTTTTTTATTATTTTAACTACCTATTAATTTTTTACTTATTTTTTATGAAGTCCTTCAGTGGGTATGTTTAATTGCCCGGTTATACCACCTACATTCTGATTCTAGTTGAATTTCTATCTGTGATGACCGTGGCCGGTTATCCCATAATAATCTGGACTCCCTTTGATGGATCCAGATTCCTCTGTATATGATGATCTCAGTACAGGGTTTCAATACAATAAGATGTAGGTAGTCTCGTGATGTTTATTCCGGGATAAGGTACAATATTATTCTAAGGAAGTCTGATGGTAAGAGGACGGATGGACAACAACCACACCCTTTTATACGTTCCTCATGTTGTCTCACTCATACACGCATGTCTCTTTCATACCGCAAGACATACGTTCACCACACTATCTACGCTGAAAATAAAGAATGAGGTCAAGAGGTGGAAAACACATAACAATTTATCATTTTTTGATAATCCCATACTTACACCTTACATACTGAATTAAATAATGAATTGAAAAAAAAAATGAAAAAAATCGTTAAATGCGAGCCTGTTGTTTTGTGGCACGGGGTACCGCATTCAAGTCACGTGCGAGACCCGCGGACGTTTGAACGGTTGGTCACCCATTCAAAGCCTTATTCGGCCCAATTCAACCCTGTTTAGCCCGAATAAAGGCTCCATGATTTCATCTTGATGCGGGATACTTATTTTTATTATTTTGAATCCACCGAAAGGATGTGAATAGGTATGTACGGTGTTCCGTATAGTGTTTTTCTTTGAAGGCGAAATTAAGTTATACGAATTGTGGTATAAGAAAGTTTCCGTGCTCTAGTGGTTTGGATACAAGACTTCCAATATCTTTCGACAATATCTACACAAAAGATTAATAGATTTTTAAATAAAAAATCTTTTTAATAATTTCTTGTCAATCATACTCATAAAATATTAATTCATATTATTATTATACTATTATTCATACTCATAATTTTTGTAGTTTTAAATATTAAAAAAATATATATTATCATTTTTATGTAAAATAACCATCTAGAATCTATTGAGATGATGAGTGATTAAAGTATTATTATAATGCGATTGAATCAGAAGACAACTATAATGATGACTATTGCAATTTATTCAAATGTTTCGTAAAATTGAATCACATAACTAATGCAATTGAACGACGTGATTATTGCAATTAAATGATAAAACTAATGCAATCACATGACTTACGCAGTGTAATAAAATGATTTATGCAACTGAATCAAATTGAATCAAATGACTAATGCAATTGAATCAAATGACTAATGCAATAGAATCAAGTGTTTAGTGCATAGAATCACATGACTATTGCAGTTGAATAAAATGATTATTGCGATTGAATCATATGGCTAATGCAATTGAATTCCATGACGTACGCAGTTTAATAAGATGATTATTGCAATTGAATCATATGACTAATGCAATTGAATTACACAACTTACGCAGTTTAATAAAATGATTATTGCAAGTGAATCATATGACTAATGCAATTCGGTTAGATGAAATCGAAATTGAATCAGATGAAATAAAAAAAAATCAGGTTAAATTGAATTTAATCAAATTATTTGGAATCAGACGGCTAAATCAATAGATCGGACGATTAATAAAATTGATTCAGATGATTAAATGCATTGTTTAATCTAAGGGATAACATTATTGTATAGTATTTTGTTTCCGTTTTTGCGATCGAATTCCAAACGTCCTTCACGAGACAAGACCAACGTAAAAGTGAACCATGGACTAGGTAGGCCTTGTAAACATTAATATTGCAATGTGAGAATCTCCTAAAGCCATATTTATTTCGTCCGAGAAAACATTTTATAGATCAAATTTATTTTTATATGTAGTCTGGAACTAAAAACAACATATTATCATTGCATTCGATATGAATAAATATTGATATTAACGGGATATTAATAAGATCAAACAAAAACATGGTGTAACAACCAATGTATTGGATTACAAAATATTCCTCCGAGAAATGGTATCTGATCATATATAACGAGTGTCTGTGGATTAAAAACATTTGCACATTAAAAACAAGATAAAGGTTACATACTGTCTACATGAGATAGATGATCGCTTGACGCACCTGACTTAACAAAACTAATAACATTCCGAGTACCAAATCGTGACACAAGACTTCCAGAGCTGTTCTTTGTTTATCCGTCTAAAACCAACTATTTCATTAACTCCCCAATCCAAAGACTACATAGGCTTGGAAATAAATTCAGTTCCGTTGATATTTTCATTTATTCTTTACCTAAATTTATATCAGAAATTTCTAAAATTCTGATGTCAATTTTGTTATTACTATTCTAATATTTTTTTGTTTTTATTTTTTTTTAAATTCTGCTTTCTTTCGATTAGTGTAAAAAGGAAGAGAAATAATACTGTAAAATAATTGGTATTCTATTGTTTCTAATTCTATTATTACTATATTACACGATTAATGTAAATGCCCTAAGGGCGTAAATAAATATACAAATAAATCAAACTAGATTTCGAAAAACCACTCCCAATCCTCTTTTCCCACCCCTTAAATATTCCGCGAAGAACGCAAGTCTTATTTAAGCGTAATAAGTAAGATGAAGAAAAGGACTCTCAGATGGTTTGGGCGTGTAGAGGCAATAAATATGGAAAGGAGTGAAAGGAAAGTATATTACGCTAATGTGAATGTTAGAAGAAATTGGAGATACCCGAGGAAGGCAGGGTGCAATCAAGTGAATCAGATACTCGAGTCGGGCTATGTCAAGAGTCAGAATATAAGAATAGTGTATTTGAGACGATGTATGAATGTGAATGAGACAAGAAGTGTATGCCAAAACCGAATTGTTTGGCATCCTAATGTGAATGTTAGAAGAAATCTGAAATGCCCGAGGAAGACAGGGCGCAATCAAGTGAATCGGATACTCGAGTCGGGCCACGTCAAGAGTCAGAAAAAAAGAGTAGTATGTTTGAGGCGATGCATGAATGTGAATGAGCCATTTCGTTCAATTTTTCGATTCTGAATTGTGGTCTCTTACCGTTGCGATTCTGAGAGTTTATTTTATAAATGAACCAGCGTTTTCTCCGTCACAATATTCAACGTATTTTGTGATATCTGCCTCCGGACCGGACGTTGAAGACTTTTCTCAAAAATTGAAGATTAAACGCTCAAATTTTTTAGAGTAAACAGAAATAACAAAGGCTGTCAGGCTGACAGCCGCCTGAAGAACAACGAAGTTTTGTACGTTGCTTAAGGCGGGGGTGCCCAACCCTATTCGTTTGATGGGCCAAAAAAATATTATTGAGCTTAGGTAGGCCACACAAATAAAAAATATAAAAAACGAATTTTAAAAAAAAATATCATTTTTCTTTATTTATTGTTTTTATGTTTACGTAATTTGTGGATTTTTCGACCACTATGCTAGGAACGCCCGTGATACGGTAATCGATTTTACGTATAATGCATTAACATTTGAAATAAAAGATTATAAAAGAACATCAAAGAATATAAATGAATGAAAATGAGTATAAAATAATATAAAAAGAGTATGAAAGAGTTAAAGAATATAAAAAGCATAACATAAGAAGGAAAATAAAAATTATGTAATTTAAAAATTTCTAAAATCAATAAAGTTTTTTTTTTACATTAACTTCACACGAGAGGCCTTGAGGAAAATAATTTCTCTAAGGGCCTATGTCATCTGAGATGGTGTGTGGGGGGTCTTTTTGAGTAGAGGAAGCAATGAACATTGGTCTGAAAGCGACCCATGTTGTAGGAAGGAGGAAACATAAAAGCCGGCAAATCGTCCCACAGCCGGGCCGTTGAACACAAAAATAAGTCGAAGAAGCGACCCGTTCTCGTGACAATTGTCAACCGTGTACATGTGTTGCGCACGCGTTTGGCGTGTTTCCCGACTATTCACTGGTGCCGAAGGGATCAATGACGCTAGTTCCTCGGAGCATCTTCCATTGAAATACCGGTAGAACAACGATAGCATTCTCTCCCGACGCCTGTGCTATAAAGATTGCAATCCGTTTGTTAATATAAAAGAATCTATCAAACGGACCGCCCGTTACTGCACAGAGTCAATGGTTTTTTTTTCATGTGTGTTGGGGCTCCAGACCAGAGATGGCTGCCAAATTCAAATGTGGGGGTTAGCAATTGTGTTCAATTAAAGTATATGCGGGCACTGTAAAGTACGCCCAGTTTTTGAGAGGTTAACTTAACTCCCGTATCTTTTTTTTATTATTTTTTTTTATTTATTTCATCCAAAGAATAATATATGAATACATAATATAATATTACAGTTGGTATTGGTAACATTTTAAGTACATTTTCCCTTTTTATTTTCTTCCTTTTCTTTTACACAGTAGTAATAATAACATAATTTTAATGACATGTACAATTCATGTTACTTACAAAGTTAAAAACATAAGGTAATAAATGATGCGTTAATAAGTTAATATTTATAAGTTAATAACATTGTTATAAGAATAATGTTTTAATAATAATTGATGCCATTAAAGCAGTATCAAAATAGGAACAAAGATATGGAGGTAAGAACTGTTATATAGAAGTAACATAATATATATTTTAAGTTGTGCATAGTCTGCCTCACTAGGCGAACCTGTATTGAGGCAGAATTTTTAGTAAAATTGTTTCTGGTAACTTTGTCCATGGTTTAATTATGAATGTGTAATATATGTTCTTATACAGCATTATTTTATATCTGAGCTGGTCACTTAGAGTTACACCAAGCATATCAATGGAGGGCCTGTTCTGAAGATTGCTTCCGTTGAAGGAGACTAGATGTTCATTTATATCCCTTTTAGATGTAATCAGACATGATTGGGTCTTTGAAACATTAATTTCTACAGAGTAAGCAACTAAAAAGATTTATTATAGTGATGATATATTAAATGTGCATGTTGCGACATGTTACCTTATAATTAATATGATATTTGCTGAAATGCTGGCTGTCAGATCCATCCGTGAATAAACGTAAATGGCGGATATTGCCGTTAATTTTTACCAGTAATTCGGAGCCCAAAAATTCTATTATTGGGAAACTTAATTTTGAACGAGTTCATAACAGATAAGTTTTTAGATTTTCACGGCCAAAAGCATTTTCGTTGTTAGTTTTTGGGGTGTAATTTAAACTTACAGATCACGCCTGATTACGGAGGCTATCGAAATCTACAAAAATCCAATTAATATTAATAGAGACGACGGAGCTAAGCTCAACAGCTCTTGGTATCCGGTAATTGACGGCTACACCAAAGCTAAACGCAAAAAAATACCATGTCTAAGTATACTGTAATATCATATAATAATACAATATAAAGGTATAAAACCTTTTTTGCTTATATTGGCTACTTTCGCTTTAACCACTTGAACTCTGTTGTCTAATTCTAGAATAAGGATGGCGCCACTTTCGTCGGCAATTCTCACATGGACGGACCCCAGGCTAACGTAAATGCTGCGCTTTCACTAAAATCGCAGTTCCCTTTCTCCTGAAATACCTACCAGCTCGTAGTGAATTGAAGCTGGCGACACGGTATCGCTTCCAAGTAAATAATCACACACTTTACACTAACAATTACATCAGCGAGGATTAGGATCAGCGAGATTGAGTGAGTGACTGCCGTCCGCGACAGTCGCTTTTGGAGACGCTCCGTTTTTCGCCCCCGAATCGCTCTGTCTGGCTTGTGTTCGCACAGCCAGACACCTGCTTCCCGCACCGGCGCCCGCGCCACCAACTGCCTTTATCAAGGCAACATAGAAGGACGACCTGGCCTCACCGAGAATTTCCCACAAGACCATCCTCATCCCCATCCAGAAGAGGAAGAACAGAATCCCCGCCGTCCGGATGTTCCCCGGGCGGATGGAACCCGCCAACCCGGAGGATTCACCAATTGAGATACCCCTGGGAGCCCGCCAGTACAGGCGCCAGACTAAGACGGGGTCGATCATCTTCACAATCCCCGCCTCCCAGCCCCAGCCCCACCCTGACCCGAGGACGCAGCCGGCTATCGCCCTGCCGCCCCCCGAGATGCCCGCGACCGGCCCAGCACCCGCACCCGGACCCAGCCGCCACGCAGTAGGCCCAGCTTCGGGCTACGTCCCACCCCCCAGACCCACGCTACCCCCCCAGGACATGGAGACGACCAGGCAGGAGGAAGGTTGGACGAGGCCGTCCAACCCCGTTAAGAGGCCCCTGTCACCTCAGGAACCCCGGGCGGTTGTTGTCGGCAACCGCTTCGGAAATCTCCGCGAGGTAAGCGAAGGCGGCGGCGCACCGCAACCAAAGCGCATTAATACTAATTCCTCTTTCTCTCCCGCAGGTACCAGCGGCCAGCCTGCCCGGAAAGATCGTGTCCCCCCGGTTGTGATGACCCTGGGGACTCTCACCCACGCCCAAATCACCTCGGCGGTGCAGGGCCACATCGGGCATCCGAACTTCACGTTCCGCTACAACCGAGGCGGAACTGCAAATATCTTCGTGCGGAGCATGGCGGACCACCAAGCTCTAACAAACGGGCTGCGAGCGGAGGCACGAGGCTTCCATACATACACGGCGGAGGCCGAAAAACTGAAGAAAGCCGTTATCAAGGGCCTACCGAATGTTGACACGGAGGACATCGCGGCTGACCTCACTGAACAAGGCTTCCCCCCGGTGAAGGTCGTCAGGATGACTACAGCCTCGACCGAGTATCCCATTTACCTGGCCAACTTCGATAAGGAAGTGAATATGGGCCAGCTGAGAGCGGCAGTGAAGTACCTGTGCCACTGCAGAATACGCCTCCAGAAGCACAGGAGCAATCACCTCCAACATGGGACGCAGTGTTATCGCTGCCAAAACTTCGGGCACGGATCCCGAAACTGCGCCCACACCGCGAGGTGTGTGAAGTGCTTGGTGGAGCACGCCTCGGCCGAGTGCCCCAAGACCACCAGGGACGAGCCCGCCGCGTGCTGCAACTGCGGAGGCCCCCATCCCGCCAACTTCAGAGGCTGCCCGAAGAGGGTCGCTTACGTCGCCTCGCTCCAGCAGCACCAGCGACAGCCCCAACGTCAGGCCCCAGGAGCCAGCAGGCCACATCCTCAGGCGCAGCAGGCGCCGAGGACAGATGGACGCAGCTGGGCCAACGTAGCCGGCGGAAGGAGCGAGGAGCGACACGAGGAGCAGCCCCGCTCACAGCCCCGCACGCAGCCCCGCACGCAACAGCCCGCAGGAGAGGCTAGAAGCGATGCCCAACTGATGATGGCCCTGCTCGAGGGACTAGATCGCCTGCGACCGGAGCTGGCCGCAGCTTCCAGCGAAGCTGCGAGAGCCTGGATCCTTATGGGTCTCATCACGTCCACCATCAATGTCTGATCCCGAGATGGTGAACGTTCTACTGTGGAATGCCCACAGCATCCGCTTCAAGACCGACGAACTGCTCGCTCTGACAAACAATACTGACATTGACATTTTTCTCATTACAGAGACCTTTTTAAAACCTGACATACCCCTGAGAGTGCCCGGCTTCGAAGTACATCGAGATGACCGACTGGAGGGCGCAGGTGGAGGCACCGCCATATTCGTTCGTCAAACCATCACATCTACAAGAATCCCTACTCCGAAGCTGAAGCATACTGAAGCCACAATTATTGAAGTCACCATAGAGGATAGAGCGCATACCATCATCGCCGCCTACTGCCCCAAACTTCTGGTAAGAGAAGATTTGGATAAATTACTTAATTTGCGCCCCATTGTTGTTTTAGGAGGAGACCTCAATGCCAAGCACAATTATTGGAACAACTACCGAGGCAACGCGAATGGGAAAACGCTCTTTTCACATATGCAGACGCACAACTACACGATTATGGCTCCGGACAAACCGACTCACTATCCAACATACGCAAAGTATCCAAGTACTCTAGATATCGTACTTGAGAAAAACGCCAAGACCATCTCGCCACTGCGTACGCTGGATGAGTTATCATCAGATCACCTGCCCGTGAGCTTCAGTATTGGAGGGACGACTTCAAGGAGCCCCAGAAAATGGCGAAATTACAAGGAGGCCGACTGGGAAGGATTCAAGAAAGAGATAAACGAACGAATATACCTATCGTCGGCAACCCTGCGCTCGAAGGAAGAAATCGACGAAGCCGCAAGCACTCTGACCGAAATCATCCAACTTGCACAAGACAACTACATACCATACAAAGACGAACAGACTTTTACGATCAAGCTTCCCGAGTATGTCCTATCGCTCATCAAGGAGAAAAATCGCCTGCGGCGCATCTACCATCAAACGCGCGACGGCTACTTCAAAACCGCCTACAACACTCTGCAGCGGGAGATCAAACAAGAAATCACCGATCTCAGACGCGAACTATGGACGAAGAAAGTTACGTCACTCACGCCCAAAGATAACAGCCTGTGGAAAATGGCGAAAGCACTGAGACACGAAGATAACACGATCCCCCCGCTTGAGAAGTTAGACGGCTCAGGGCTGGCACTTTCACTAGAAGAAAAGGCAAACGCGCTCGCCGACGGATTTGAGAGAGCCTACGCAGCCACGGACGGCTTATGCGACCCGGAAACGGATCGACTAGTAGATGAGTCTCTACAACATCTTGATCAAGCAGAGCAGACGGACACCGCCGACATACATTTCTGCACGCCGAGCGAAGTAGCCGTCATTATCAGGCGATTGAAGACAAATAAGGCACCGGGAAGCGATCAAATACATAACATCTTACTGAAACATCTACCGCAGAAAGCAATAATTTTCATCACAAAGCTGTTCAATGCCTGCCTCATCACCGGACACTTCCCTCAAATCTGGAAAACGGCAACCGTGCTGCCCTTCTCGAAGCCTAACAAAGACAAGAGGCAGCCGACGAACTACCGGCCGATAAGTTTATTATCCACACTGAGCAAGGTATTTGAACAGGTGATTCTCAACAGACTTTTACCACATCACGAAGACACATTGCCAGACGAGCAGTTCGGATTCAGGAAAAGGCATTCCACTACCCACCAGCTCTCCCGAGTAGCGGAATTCATCGCCAGAAGATTCAACGAACATCGCTTCACCGCCGCTGCGCTGATAGACTTGGAGAAGGCATTTGACACCGTTTGGATCAGAGGGCTACTGCACAAGTTGCACATACTCAACACGCCCATATACCTAACGAGAGTGATACAAGAATACCTAAAGAACAGATCCTTCAGAGTTTTTATCAGAAACGCGCTCTCAACACTACGTGAGATTCCAAAAGGCGTGCCACAAGGGAGTCTACTGGGACCTCATCTTTTCAACATCTTCACACATGATATCCCCCGAGACGAGAGATGCAACTTATCCATATACGCAGACGACGTCAAACTTTACGTTTCCTCGCTGAAAGCAGACATGGCGGCCATATACCTACAGAGGGCGCTCGACGCTCTAGTAGAGTTCTATAAGAAATGGCGACTCAAATTAAATGAGGCAAAGACCGAAGTGATAATGTACACGAGGAAACGAAAAAGAAGAACACCAGACGTCAACATCGAAATGGGAGGACACGTCCTAGAATGGAAAGATGAAGTTGTTTACCTGGGCCTGACAATGGACTCACGTCTCAATTGGAAATCTCACATAGCCAAGATACACGCAAGAGCCAGAAAGGCAGTCGGCGCGATGAAGCCCATCTTCAACAGACGAAGTCCGCTGCGTCCCAGAACCAAGCTCCTGATCTACTACTCGCTCATCCGACCGGTACTGACATATGCTATTCCCGTGTGGAGTAGTATTTCTCATTCTGACCATTTGAAACTACAGACGCTACAAAATCTCTGCATTAAAATCGCATACAACACTAGAATCAGAACGAATCTAAAAAGACTACATGCCAGAGAATACATACCGACTTTATTTGAATACACGCACAGACTGACAGACCGATTTTACAAATCTCTGAGACATAGTAAAAATAGACTTATCAAGGAAATCGGTCAATACAATGCACCCAGTGACTTTACTTTCAGATATACACACAGACTACCCAAACATATCCTGATGGACCTGGACCACATCTGGTATGAACCAGATTCAGACGCGGACGACTGAGCGAGCAGTAGGTATTCCTAAACACCAGACCCCCCCCCCCCAAAACTTATGTTTACATATCTATGTATATATCTATTTAATATTGTATAATATGTATGTTTATGTAAGTTTATTATAAATTTCCCATATAGTATGTATATATATCTCACATAAAAACAGACACACACACCCCTCACCACACAATGCAGGATTTCATATATTGAAATCACTGAAGGCCGACAAGTTTCATGTTGACTTTCGGCCGACTCTTCCCGGATGAGGTTTTTCATGGTTTCCTCATTCCCGAAGGCAAATGCGGAAGAGATCCAAAAAATAAGGACATGACCGACTCCTTCCCACTCCCAACATAACACAAACAGACACGTATGTATGCATGAGCGCCTGCCGGTGGCGTGGCTGCTTGATGATGATGGAGCTTAGCAAAACATGCAATTTTAGTAGGGTTTTTAGATAACAATTTTTCCCTACCGATGAAATACAAGGCCTTTAAGTCTATAATAGCCAGGTAACATTTTAAAATACCCACATGAGGTAAAAATTGCAAGGCGCATATGACGCCGTTCTATTTATAAAGAACATTAACTTTAAATTCAGTAAATTTAAATGATTCATCTCTTCAAGAAACATAAGAATCTAGTAAATGAAAAAAAAAAAAAAAAAAAACTAACAATTACACATCGTCGGATCTACCGGATCTGCCCTGATGATGGACACTGCAACGCTGTCCGAAACGTCGGCTATAGTAGGAGGTAGCGCAACACGGCATAACATCCCAAAAACTAACAACGAAAAAGAGTTCATAACAGATTTAATAATATCGGTAAATTAAGAAAATTTCAGTAATTTTGCAATTCCTAGTTCGTTAAATTTAAATGACCAGGAGCGTATGGCTTATCCTAAAATACTTGTGACGATACTAATATTTCGTTTATAACGGACCTTTCCAAGAGACGGACGTTGTAAAAATACAAGTTAATATAAAAAAATGACACGCGTTTAACCCCTACGATACTACCAACTACAATAGCAATGCAGTAAAATCATGACTACACCTACAAATACACTGCAATTTGTGGGCTAGGTTTTAGAAGTTTTTAACTCATTTTGTTACTGTCCATGAAAATTCCAAAGCAAAAAAGTTGATATTGTAGATGTCTGTCAATTATTTCAAATATAATTTTCAATATTATATTTGGTTTTCAATATTTACAAAATACTACCCTATGCCTACGTGTATTATTTGTACTAACCCTTCACTTATTAAAATCAGGTTATTTGCATTCGATATTCTGAGAAATGTGCGGAAAAGTATGCAGGTTGGAATTAATTGCGAAAATAAATTCCTAGTGAAGACCGCAAAAAATCTTCATTGGGCCGCAGTTTGGGCATGCCTGGATTAAGGGTTTATTTATTTCATGAAGAAACTGAAGGTTTTGAAACACGGAGGTAATATTTATTAAAATTGTAGTTATATTATTTTTTAACATAAAATAAGCAACCCGTAAAAGGATTCTAATTAACACAGCTGATATCTTACATAATATATCTACCTACAGTCAAACTTGCATAAACCCGCATTTTGCAAGCAAAAGTTTGTAACGTGCCAATATTCCCAGTGGTTCATTATAACGAGGATGTAAACATGTATTTACTGAAGACCATCTTTTACACAGTGGAACAGTGTAAAATTTACTAGTTGCTAATGAAATGACGAGTTATGTGTAGTTCAGGACTTACTTACATGTTCTTAAACTTCTATAAAATCTTGTGAATTTTTAACCACGTTTTTTTCGTTGTATTTATCACATATTAGTAATGACAAGAAGTTTTGCATTATATTAAACATAATTTTTTTATGTAGATACCGCACGAGAGTCCCAACTGCTCCCAGCCGCGTGGATCCAGTGAGAATATTACAATCAGGGTATTTTGTGGGGATAAAGGTAATGGGGGAAGCGATGGTGCAGAGGAAGGTGGACAAGTTTCTGGATATTCAGAGCTGGTCACCAAACACGGCTAAAGTCATTTGAAGCAACTGTTCAGTTCTGAATGGTGGTTTTACACCAGGGCGATACTGAGAGTGTCTTCCCCCCGGAACAAGCCGCAAATATAACTTATACTATTTAAATTGTAAAATAATCAATCAAATTAAATTTACCTGTGAATGACGGGATTTTAATCGGCGATCTTCGTATTCTTAGTCGAGAGCCGCACCTCTGGACTATGGAGGCCTTTTACTTTTTCCGATTTGAACTTATGTATTCTGCTTATTGTTATTTTAGCTGTAACTGTGGTTAGTCTATCCCTAATTTATTTTATTGATAACCCCTGTTTCTCGTTGTAACCGAGTTCAACGGTAAATTATTAAATACCCTTGTCAAAAAATCAAATTTCTTGAAAATATTACAGTATTACAGGAAGATTCAGAGGCCAAAAGATAGTTCCTAAACACGCAGAGAATTACTCATAAAAAAATACTTTGCGGAAACCTGGGTTTTTTTACTGCCCAAAAACCAACCCACTTTTTAGGGTCAGTCTAAAAAAGTTCTAATTCCAAACTACATGGCTATTAAACGGCTCGTTTATCATACCCGAATTTCGTACCGTACGTCAATAATATTAAAAGCGCCAATTTTCACCATCATAACGCTGTACGCCAAACACAAGAGTACATCGAACCTATTTTGCAGGAACGCCGTACCTAAGTATATTATAGGTGGAAACATTGATATCTAAATTGTAGTATCCGTAGAAAGTTTCGGGAACAGATTAAATAATATGACTAAGAAGAAATTATTTTTAGGCAGCAATTTCCACTAAGTCTATATTTAACATAAATCTCTCTAATCACCAAATAATCCAAAAACTCACCCGAAAACGGTATCCGTTTACTCTTTACAGTGACAATTCAACAATTTCGTAATTTTTTTTACGATAGCTCCACACCTAAAATAGTTTCCATCAGGGCCTATATCACCTTAGGGGATGCTGTGGTCTTATTAGGAAAGAAAGTTCTGGGAAGGAAAAAAGTAGGAGGGGTCTAGGAGTGACAGATGTATTAATCCATCCCTCTAACTGCGGTGCAAGGCGATGGATCGATAGAGAAGTCAAAAGGCATAAAAAAACTTGTCATGTTTATTGTTCTGAAGAAGGTTGAGATCAACCGAAACCGGTCGACGAATATAAATTAAAATAAAGTGGTTTTAAACAAAGAACTTGTTTCATTCTGTAATTAATATTTTGTCCCTTACAACATTTCAATCAATTCAACATTGATCGATATGTACATGTATCGCCCATTAAATAACTTGTCGTTTGCTGTTTTTTTCTAAAACTTGTACCATATCAGGAAGGTACATCATAAAGTTTCTTTAGTAAATTAATGGTTCAAATCCACATACTGTATTATTACAGGTAGTTACAACATTACCTTCATTTTTCAATCTAACTTAAATGATGTCTACCTCTTAGAGAAAAAATCCTTCTTTACAGAAAATACACTTAAAAGTTATATCGCCTGTTAATGGTCTAATAAATTGTAAGGTTTTTGGAGCACTTTGGTTTGTAAGGTTTGGGCTATGGAATGGACTAGTATTGGATTGGAATACTAGCCACGCACTTCTTAAGTACCTTATCTTGAATGGACACGTGTTATATCGTATCTTATCTGCGGGACCATGAATTAAAGGGAAATTGGACAAAAGGGACTACCTTATAATAAGCGAGGATGAAATAACCAAGGAAAAGTTGTAACAATGCACTAAATTAAATTTCAAACATTTCAGTAAGAAAATTATTTATTTGCTTGCGCACTTTTACATTCAACAACAGCCTCACAAAGTTTTACATCCTCAAAAACTCACCAAAACCTTAACCGAGTATGTACTGGAAGTAGATTTCGTTGCAATAAGGAGTTTTGGAGACAACGGCTAAGAAAAACGCGAGTAAGCTGAATCTGCTATCCAGGTATGTAAGTGGAACTTGTTCGTAATTTTGCAAATTAGGAAAATGTGGCACCTGCGTGATACTCGATAATCAAAAGAGGGAAACTTGGGATTATTGGAAACTTGTCTGTGGTGTCATGAAACTGCGGTTCCACTGTGTTTTAAGATGCTATACAACCAAGTCAATCACTGTGCAACACACCCGAAGGACCAGTCCCTAAACTACCATGTTCATATTGGACGATAAAGTTTGTATGCATTCGCCAAACTTGATGGACAATATTAGTCAATGGTTCAAATCTGGGCTTCTGGAACTTAAGATAAGCCCGGATTGCAGTATAAGAAAAAAAACTCACCCGTCGCAGTTGGGGCCAAACGTCTTCAGGTTCTGGATGCTTCACTTCACATTAAATAAGAATCTTTGAATAATATATAAATTCACAATGATATATAAATTTTAATATAACTTCGCAATATTTCTCCCACGGTTGTTGGTATAGTATAAATAGTTCCGCCCTGTCTCAGATATTAATTTACACGATTTACACTGACAGCTCTCAGCATACTGTCACCTTTTATAAAGTTAGGTATTTTCCTTGCCACAATTATGTCGGTCATGGTGACATTTAAGTAGGGAAAGATTAGGTAGGTAGGATAATTGCAGGATTTTATTGACATTTGCTCTCCACTAAGTCTTTGCGAATGCATACCTACCAATCCCATACATTTTGAAACTAATGTAAAATTTTTAAAATTTGGAAATCTTTTGGTATTTGTCGTTCTTCCATCATTCAATCCGTGCCACAAAACCAGCTTTAATAAAATCCCTATCTTTTCTATATCGATTACCACTTTGCTACGGAGGTCAATTTGAACAGGTTAATTTGGATTTGGAACAATTGTAATACCGTGGTTTCATCACTGTTCTGATTTCCATACATTTTAGTGTTAGGCAGCTAAGATAACTACCGCTAACTTTATCACTTCCAGTGTATTTGCAGTAGTTTGTCCAAGAACTAACGAAGTAGAATGTTTTAAGAAAGAGAATGGAGGGTAGAGAGATTTTGAGATAAACTTAAGGAGGTTTTGCAAACTAATAGCTATTTGAAGAAAACTTTTTATCTCTATTATAATGTTATTTCACATTCCTGATAGGTACCTACTTGATGACCTTTCAACAAAGAAGCCGATTTTTTTAAATTGAAAGTAACCGAGAAGTACCATTACTAATTGTCTTTTAATTTATGGTAGGTTAGGTTAGGATAATCTGGACGTTAATTTTTCTCATACTGCTGTTCGGTGCGGATACAACAAAACAAAAACAAGTACTAAAGTTAAAACTACAGATGCCTGTTTATTTATATCTATTTCAATGTATTTTAGTTAAGATTTAATATATGTTTATATTATCTTTTGAAGCAATGTGGTCTCTTCAAATGATGCAAGCATATTGCATTGTATATTTGTAGCATGTATGCAGCACAGCAATTACCTTGAAACTGTACGTTTTTTATAAAATATGTAAATGTATTGAACTGTCTATTCACCTAATAAAAAACAATTTAACTTTGTTTCAAGTTATCTACCTACTTCAGAGATAATATATTAAGACTATCTAAGGATGGCAATTCCTTAGATACGATAAGCTAAAGAATATGGGATACATTTTTTTTATATGAATACCGCATAAGAACTGCTCCCGTCTGAAGCCAGTGAGACTATGACATCCCCAATTGGGGTATGTTGTGAGGTTGAGGGTAGTGGGGAGGGAAAGGAGACAGGGAAGAGGAAGGTAGGGAAGTACCAGGCTATTCAGATCTGGTCACCAAACACGGCTAATGCCATTTCAAGCAACGTTTCAATTCTGAATGGTGGTCTTACACAAGGGCAATACAGGGAGTATCTTCCACTCTGGAACGTGCCGCAAATATAATATATATTTTTTTAAATGAATAAATTGTGAAGTAACACAAATTAATCAAATAAATTTTATTTGCTACGCCGGGATTCGATCCCGCGACCTTCGGTGTGCGAGTCAAGCGCCTTACCGCTGCGCTACGCCGGCCGTCAATAACGTAACAAGGCTTTGTATTACCCCATTTCAAAGTCTACTCGAATTTTCGTACCTATTCTATCACCTTAAAATCGGACAAAGCCATAAAACAGACATTACAACTTTTTCTGAAGCATTGCCTAAATAAATGTCAGGTGCTTTATCCAATCTGAACACCCTCTTATTTCCGAATTTATCAATGTTTTGCGAATGTCTTCTGCCCGCCCAGAACAAAACACACCTTCCTATGATCGCTGTAATATATTTTTTTTCCATTTCGACAAAATGATTCAGAAGATGATAGTAGACGTGTTGGGAATATACAGAAGGAATAGAAACACGTAGTTCCATCCTGGAAGGGAATACGTGCAGAACTCGGCTCATCAAATAACCGTGTTTCTTTGTGCTGTCATCATCGCAAGCTCGTGGATATACGGGGAGATCTATGGTGTCCTGCAGGGATGTCCTAACTTACAAATGAACCATATCTTTCTCGTAATATTGCGCATTTACTTTCTTTAAAACGCGTAGTAACGATAATATATATTTAAAATAATTTATTTAAATAATTATTAGATAGATTATGTAATTGGAATAAATGCACATTTTGTTTCTGTTAAACATAAGCCAATACTACCAACAACTTACCTAAATATACATACTTATCAAAACAAAAATACAAATTTGGCTAAGACTCTTCGATGAACTCGGTTTTCTTTCAATTTGTCAATCGATTGTCATTTTTTTGTGTCATCATGATTGTGTGAAGAATTCAGATAAGCAATAAAGTACCTTCCTATAAATTATATTTTGAAGAGAATTTTTTTTTAATTGTATTTTTTTTAAATATCTGTGCAGTTCACACGCGGTAGAAGAGAAACCTTAGAAAACTAAACATCGAGAGAATGAGATGAATGTTGAGTATCAGGAGTAGGATAATTGCAGTGTTCATTTATTATAATATTGTTACCATGTTTAAAAATAATTTTACATATCTACCATTCCAGGAGGCCGATAAGCTACGAAACAGCGCACAAAGAAGACACCGATTAATCTATTACATTCTCTCGCACGCTAAATCCTATAGATGTATTTTTTTGTCTCTTTTTAGTGTCGCTTGTTTCCGTTTGATTGAGTTTCAAATCACAACGGTGCTAAAGATGTTTTCACTTCAATTAAAACTGGTTTGTCAAGAATTCAGACTATTCCATGATTTTTCACGTATGTGCGCTAGTATTATTAAAAAATCATGATTTATCCTCCAAATATCAAACTTACTCCATACGCGGACGTAACGTTGATAGTTCAAAACATATCTGGGGATTAATGCTGGAAGTGGCAGTTTTGGTAATTTGTAATAATCTTAAACTTCCCGTATATGAATGCTAAGCATAAATATGTCAGGTGCTCTGTATTGATGAAATGGTGACATATATGTAATGTAGAAGTCAATATTTTGATTCAGATTTTTTTGTGCCACGAAATCGGTAAACATTCTTCATTCCTGGCTGATTCAGAAATTTGACTTAGGCACTTCGAAGCAATAGGCCCCAGATATTTATTTATTTATTTATTTACGGACGAATAGTCCATTACATAACAATATAACAATAACACGAATAAAAAAGAGAGATGACAATGAAAGGAGAACACATATATATATATATATATATAAAGAGCATTGAGAAAATACATATAATATAAAAGTAAATATAGAAGATAGTATAATATATATATACATATAATATAAAAGTACATAAGTAGCTTGAAGACGGATTTAAAAGACTTTAAAAAATCACATTGCGTATCGACTGCCGAAAGTCATTTAGGCTTACACCAAAAAATTCAGTGCTTTGATTTGCGTTGACAAGTCTCGACATTCTGGATAAAGGAGAATGATATCCATAATGAGTAGAATGTTGATTGAGGAACAGCAATTCATTATTTCGGAGTCTACGGGAAGGGATGTTGAACTGGATGAGTTGTAACAAAGCAGGTGTGTCATTAATACTGTGAATAATTTTGAAAATGCATATTAGATCAGAGTCCTTTCTACGTTTTTCTAAAGAAGAAATATTTAAAGTTTGTTCAATTTCATCATACGAGTACTCGCCTCTTTCAAGTCCTACCCTCCAAGCAATCCCTCGCAGGAAGCGATGTTGTACATATTCAATGTGATGTATGTGGACAGCATAGAAAGGTGACCAAATAACACTAGCATATTCAAGGTGATGGCGAACCAGTGAACAGTAAAGAGTTTTAAATGTGCTTATATATTTGAAGTCAGAGGTAATTCTATTAATGAAGCCGGGTAGTTTAAGTGATTTGTTTACAATGTTATTGATGTGATCACGGAAAGAAAGTTTGCAGTCTAGAGTGACCCCAAGGTCCTTGATAGATGTGACAGTAGAGAGACAAACATTATTTAATTTATAATCAAACTAAATAGGTTTTTTGGTTCTATAAAAGGACAATATTTTGCATTTATCAACATTAAGTTGCATGCAGTTAATTTTGCACCAATCATTAAATGAATCAATATCAAGTTGAAAAAGTAAACAATCAAGATGGGATTTAATTATCTTAAGAATCTTATTGTCATCGGCAAAAAGCCAAAAACGTGTGTGAGAAAAAACTTTAATGATATCGTTAATAAAAAGTTTAAAAAGAAGCGGAGGCAAATGGGCTCCTTGCGGAACGCTAGAGGTTACATCAATGTTAAAGGATTCAAAGTTATTTATTTTAACCCTTTGTTTTCTATTAATCAAGTAAGAGTGAATGAATGATAAAAATGGGTCTCTAATGCCTATAGCATAAAGTTTGGCCATGAGGATACGGTGGTTAACTTGGTCGAAGGCTTTGGAGAAGTCAGTGTAGAGGACATCGACCTGAGTTGTCTTCTAAGGCTTTAAGAATGGTATTTGTAAAGGACAGTAAATTAGTTGTTGTAAATTTGGCCGATCTAAATCCATGCTGTTCCTCAATCAGAACATTTTTGAAAATAGGAGTGATTTTCTTTGTAATTATTGACTCAAATATCTTTGGAATATTAGATATAATTGATATTGGTCTGTAATTTCCAATATTTGACTTGTTTCCGGACTTAAAAATGGGTCGAATAAATGAAATTTTCCATAAGTCAGCAAATGTTCCGGATGAGAGTGATAAATTGTACAACATACAAATTGGGTTAGATAATGAACATTTACATTCTTTTAGCAAGATTTCTGGAATGCCATCAGGTCCGGTACTTTTTTTGTTAGAAAGATTATTTAAGGATTGGTAAACCTCTGCAAGTGAAATTTGGCAATCATTCAAGTCAATATTATAATCATAGTTAAGTGGAGGGATGGTGCATGAAGCATCAGAATATACAGAGGAAAAGTGTTTAGCAAAAAGGTTAGCGATGTCGTGACCATTGGTAGCGTGAGTTTCATAATAATACGTACTTGAAGGGAGATCATTATCTGTACGCTTTTGCGCAACAAATTGCCAAAATTGTTTAGGATTTTGCAGTAATTTTGTCTCTGTAACTTCTACAAAAGATTTATTTTGTCTCTGTAACTTCTACAAAAGATTTATAGCATTTGGCTGATTCGATTTTAGACAGATCCCTTAATTGAGAAAATTTTTGATAAAATTTTAAGTTGCCAGTGTCTTTAAATATCTTATGAGTTTTCTTTTTTTCAATTATTAACTGTTTAAGTTTCGAGCTAAACCAATTTGGAAACTTGGGTTGAGAGTAACATCCCTTAGGGACAAACAAATCTATAGCACGTGTTACACATTCAATAAATTTAAATACGGCGTCATTAATATCAGAATTTAAAAATAGTTTTGTCCAATTAATCAGGGAAAGATATAGAAATAATCTATGCTTAGCTGCGTTAAGCCGCGTACCTACTCATTAGCGAACTGTAACAGTAATACTGCATACAGAGGGAGAAAAACCGCGAGCTGAACCACAAATTGTGGGAAAGGAATGAAGCAACCGCAACCGGCGTTTCATAACACGACTGATCGTTCAAGCCAAATATTAACTTTGCAGCCACTTAGTTTGCTTGGAGATTACAGCTGCAAGCTTCCAGGCGTTTCGAAATTTTATACGAAATTACTATTAGTATTTAGGCTGCGCACTGTCTATGTCGATTTCCCAAATGAATTGTTAAAATATTCTTCAAAAATCTACGTAAAATCGAGTAGGTACCTATATCAGTGATGATGACGATGTAACAAGTCATTGGAAACATTCGTTAAATTGTTAAGTCAGCGTTACGAGACGATCAAATCAAAAGTCAAAATCCATTAGATGTCGGAAGGCGACCATCGTGTGTTAACGTCTGTCAATTCAATCAATTGTGAATTGACAAGATATTTTGGTGTGTAAAATAACTTGGTTTCAACTTAACTGCTACAAAAATAATATTTATGCCATGGGAGATGATAAAAGATGCATTAAACTCCTATTTTTTCCAATCAAAAGACAGGTAAGTCTAAAGGCAACCTCTAAAGGTAATAAAACACGCATTAGCGGAATTTGGCAACATTAAATAAAAGATGCATTAAACTCCTATTTTTTCCAATCAAAAGGTAAGTAAGTCTGAAGGTAAGAAAATACGCTTAAGCGGAATTAGGCAACTTTAAATAAAAGATGCATTTAACTCCTATTTTTTCCAACCAAAAGGTAAGTAAGTCTGAAGGTAAAAAAACACGCTTAAGCGGAATTTGGCAACTTAACCAATACATAAGTGAAATGCACACAACATTATTATGTTATAACTACGTACAAATTTAATAATATAAGCCTAATAGGTGTTCATAAATGACTATCCGTTTTTCGTATTATTTCGATATTTGAACATATTTTTTTATACGCGATGATATTCGATTCGCAGATATTCTCGCGACTGGCAACTCTTGGCGAGGATTTTGCGGCAAACGCGAAGTCGTCTCTCCCCTTAGCGTAACTTATTTTAAGAGTTGAAGTCTTAACGCAAGCTAGTTAGCGCGATATGGATAACTCATTTAAGAAAACTGTCAAATTTCGTCGTATATGGCCGATTTAATACGCGTTAATCTATTGCAAAAGACACAGAATCACACGTGTGTAGTTTTAGTTTTATAAATAATAAAATTCGTGGTCGTGTAGTTTTATAAATAATAAAACTTCGATGATTTTATGAATGAAAGAATATACGTATCACCGAGTTAACGATATAGTTCAAATATCAACCACGTCATTAATAATAATGTTGAAAATACACGATTTCGTGAAAGTTTTCCCCGCCATCAGATTCAGAGAATTTGGAACGATTCTTAGCTATCAGTTGTTCAGATCTGCCATCTAACCGCCTTACAGATTTCATTGGGAACCAAACTACCTAATCTTCGCGGTTTGCCAAGATTGTTGAAATTGATACATCGAGTAACACATCTAGGGAAAGACGCTACATAACGCTACATTCCTGCGTCATATAAGTGACTAAAATAATAATATTAATGTCATTTCAATAATAATCTAAACGAAAAATAATAAGACAACTGGGACATAAACCCAGAATCTCTATTACTAACCCAGAAGTCTGTTAAGACCTCTTTTTTAAATGTCATTTTTGTCAATCTCATATTTCAAATTTCAGAATTAACCATACGTATTATCTTCGACTATTTTTTTCCATATTATTGGCAGCTACCTTTTTCATTGGATACAAGTGTTCGATAAACTGGTTTGTAACCTAGATAGTGTCTTGGATAATTTTATATTGGATTTAATTTATATGGAACACCCATTGACCTTTTGCCTTGCTTTAATTGTTGTAATAAAAATTGAATTAGGTATGTGTAATATGATTTGAGATTTTGACGGCCAAAAGTAGTATCGTGATTTATTTATCCTTCTTTAGCCAACATTTCGGACAGCGTTACAGTCACCATCATCAGGGCAGATGCGATCTGAATTTTTTTTTATTTGTTTGAATTTCAGCAATTCTCAACAATTTTTTTTCTTAGACCAAAATTTTCGTTTTCATTTTTACTCCATAATATAAGGTCAAGAATCACTGGTTAAAGTTTGTCAAGTACGTGCTGATGCATGTATTGGAGATTATTTATTTGATGAACTGGTCTGAGTTGGCATCGCATCTGGGTCACACCCATAAGGGTGTTGGTTCACAAGCAACATTTTCCGCTAACTGTGGTAGTAGAAGATTTTCAAATGTTGTCATGTTCCTAATAATCCCAATAGCATTGCTGAGGGGTCCTCACAATATTCATGGGTAAGGTTTGTCTAGGTCTCGGTAGCAGATGCGTTTGTTCATATACTGCATGGCAGGCCGGATGTGGAGAGACTGGTTGAGGGAGACCTTTTGACTTCTCCAGCCTGATTCTCTCACCTTATATCGAGTGGGAGGGATGGATTGATGCGACCGTCACTCATCCGGACCCAGAATCCCCTTCTTACCCACCCCTCATCCTCTTTTCCTTCCCAGAACTTCCTTCCACACAGTATCCCAAAGTTGCCATAGGCCCTGAAGATTTTTTCCGCAAGGCTTCCTGTGTGGAGCTAATGTAAAGAAAAATCAGAGTGTGCAATTCACACGTGGTAGAAGTGAAATCCTCAGAAAACTAAAGTAGACAAGAATGGGGAGACTACGAATGCAAACGCAAAGCAACGCACAAAGAGGAAACCGATTATACTATATCACTATCTGGCAGGCTAAATCCTATAGATGTACGTGTTTGTCTCTTTTTATTGTCGCTATTTTTCGTTTCATCGAGTTTCAAATCACAACGGTGCTAAAGAAGTTTTCATTTCAACAAGATATTGTATTTCTGGAATAATTGAGGGTTGAGGTATAGTACAACCCTGTTTATCTGAACGTCGCGTCGTATGTATGCAGATCCTGTAAAAGACGTGCACAACCCCTTCCGACAGCGCGGTGTATTGTTTCCTTAAGTGTAGCCTTCAAGAGTCAAGAGTCATCAGTGGGCGTGACCCGCCGCTAACTGCTCCCACTCCCGGCTTCTCCGTGACTTCCACAGACAAAAGACCACCATTAGAAGCGCGCTGCATACGCGTTAATGTGTAACACTATTCACGCATCGCGGCTAATCTTGTTACGTGGTGTAGTTGTTGTTACATTGCGCTGCATGGGAATGGTCCCTTAATTTTGTTGTGAAAGGGTGTTTCGAGTTGTTGGAGAGAAGCACGCAATTATTATATACATATGTATATTTTTACATTAACTCCTAACAATTTGGGAAGCGGGTTTGGGTACCGCCGCCGCGGGAACCATTTATTGAATAACCAACCCCTGCCATAGATCACCTTAAGTGGTTGGTTACGTTAGGTAATTTAGCAGGGATGCCCGTGTTCTTGGAGTGAGGTGTGTCTAGATCTTGGTGGCGAATGCGTTTCCTCACCTACTCCGTGGCGGTCCGGATAGGAAGAGACTGCTTGAGGCAGACATAATCTATACCTCTTCAGCCGGACTCTCTCGACCCATTGCCTTACACCGCAGTAGAAGGGGTGGATTCATACGTCTCTCACCCCTGAACGCATTAACCTTCAGGTTCCTACCCATACCTTTTTCCTTCTCAGAACTTCCTCTCCTTTCTTTCTTTAAAAAGACCATCCATACAGCATCCCCCATTTTTTTCCTTCAGGGCCTCCTGTGTGGAGATATTGTAAAAAAAATATAATAACGGGAGGCCCTGAGGAAAACCATTTTCATCGGGGCTTGTGTCATCATTGGGGATACATCGTGTGGAGGATCTTCTTAGGAAAGGACAGGAAGTCCTAGGAAGGTATAAATATAAAATAATAATAATAGTTGGATGATTTATGTAGAGCCATTTTTTGTGAAAAATCACCTCATAGGCGCTCTACAAACGTATAATATACTCTTAGTTCTACAATCTTAGGGGTGGGTAGGAATCTAGAAGTCGATTTATGGAGGTTTTGTTGATGTTGAAGAGTGACGTGACGAGTGATGAATCCCGGTGCAGGGCAATGGGTGAAGAGATCTAGATTACATCTCCCTTGTGGGGTGACCTATGGCAGGGTTGTTGGTTATCCAATACATGGTTCCCGGGGCGACGATACCCATATCCACCTCCCAAATTGTAGTGATAATAATAGACAAGGAAAATAATCTCATATTTTATCTCTCCTTCAACACTTTTACCTACAGAGTGGGAAGTAAAAGGTGATAGGCGAAGGAAGGTTAAAAACAATATGTACAATTGGTTGGCCAAAGAACGAGTTAGCGTATCACAAATTTGTATATTTGACCTTCAAAATAAGACAAAGGTCACTGCTCCCAAGATATTTCTAAAAACCACCCATTCCCCGTATCCTCCCTTGAAGCAGAACGTAGCCCGGGGATCGCTAAGTTATTCAGCTACTTATAATATAAAGACAAAACCATTTCACTTTCACCACGCGAAATTTTTGTATTCCAGAACAATTTCCAAACTTGTAAAAATTACATATTTATGATCAAATTATTCAACTGGAAAAATTCAACTTTGTCGATTTACTGAACACATTAAAAATACGAACTGATCAAAGAATGCCAATAATATTTATTAAATTCTAATTTTCCCCTCTATTGACCTTGCACAACTTTTTTTCAATAAACTCTTATTTTTATAATCGAACACGTTTTTCTCGAAAGGCTCGGAGTTCAAGTCAAGTAGTATTTATCGTCGCTGATGCGATAAAAATGACTAGCAGAACTGATTCGGAATGGGATTTCCAGAAAGCCCGATCTTAATCTGTGGAGAACAATTCTCCAATAAAAAATGGCAGACAGCTACATCCGTTCTCCCGCCCTTTCCTTTCCCAGAACTCGCAGAAGCAAAAAACAAGAGAAATTTGATTGGCGCACTTGAAAAACTCGACTTTATACATCGACTCCATAGATTGTCCCTTTTTTTTGTTCTGGGGCGGAGTTTACAATAAAATCACCCTGTCCGGATACAGTTGGACTAACGCTTCGTTTTGAGAAAGAGTTTTTTTTTTACATGAGTTCCACACAGGAAAAATAATTTCTCTCAGGGACTATGTCATCTTTGGGGATTCTGTGTGGGGGTTTTATTAAGAAGAGGGAGGAAGGAAGAAGGTTTGAAGGGTGGATGGGAATATGGGGTTCAGTGTGTCTTGGTCAAGCGCCGCACAATGGTTTTACTAGTATGGGAGCGTCGGAATTAAATCGAAATTTCAAATTGCAGGGACCACAAAATTTTGTTTGTATATCTTGACATCACATACCAGCGCATCTTTTCCCATACCACCGAACTCAGCAAAACGTTTCGTCTTCCCGAGCAGTCAGGACGTTTGTGTGAAAATGCAACGTTTATTAAATAACATTTAGGGACTGTTTACTTTTTACACCACTTGCTGGCAAACTTTTTTCTGCATGAATCCAATACCTTCAGGTGTGTACTAAAGATATTAAGTTTTTTTTTTCATTTCCTAATTTGAAAAATTTGGGAAATATTTTTTAAAAAACATCTCGTGAATATTAAAAAAAATACGATGATTTTTGGAACAGTTAAAGTTTTAGTTTGATATTTCGTAAATGTGCTAATGCACTTTTATAGCCGACCTATTTTAATATCATATTAAGAAAAAAAATCTTGCGCATTTTTGCGTCTCTACAACCCAGTAATTTTTACATAATTTGCTTCCTGTAAAATTTGAGTGCTTCATAAATATTATTTTTGACACAGGTTCGTTTTCAAAGGATTTGTTCTTAAAATAAAAGGAGTTATTTGAAATAGTGATGAACTCAAAGTGCCAACAGATGGAAAAACGATTTTTATATTTAAAAAAAACTTATAAATTGCCCCAAAGAAGGCTGTAAAACGATTGCGGGCTTTAAATTTTGCTTTAAAACAAGATGGACAATTGCTTATCGAAATGAAGCTAGATTTTTGATGGATAATAAAAAATGGCTTGAGACTCCGATTGGTTTTACATTATATGAGATTTCTCCTGAAAAACAGCACGGTTGCGGTTGCCCGGAAATACAATTTGAACACTGTTCTGACCGATCCAAACGCTTATAAACCAAAGATCTTCGGAAAAGTTCACCTCTTTCTCATTTGGCGTTTGCAAAAAAAACCTTTGGACCATCTGGACAACCGATTGCATCAAAATTGGTAGGAAATATTATTCGTTCACCGAAGAGCGCATCTATGTACAGAAAAGCGTATAAGTCTGAGGAGGAAGCCCTCTCAACCATGGTGGAAGCCAAGCTTACGAAGCACCAGTACAATGTCATAAAATTGAAGATCCAGAAAGGTTTCCACCGTACAATGTAGTACTTGAGGCAAAAAAGGCATGCTACCCAAAAAAAATATATAACTATCACTCCTACATCTGCAGAAGTAAGAAAGAAACAAAGATTTTAAAAAATATCGCGAGAACTGTTATAGAAAATGTTCTCGTGAAAAATTCAATGAGGATGTTTTTAATTTAATGTTAGTTACATCTGACCCTGTCATAACAAGTTACAGGAAACTCCCAAAAAAACAATCAAATCGTTTTTCTAAGGAAGTTTTTGATTTAATAATTCCTCCGGACATTCATTCTTCAAATATCTTTAAAACCGACGATGATGATGATTGTTTATCTTCCGCATCAGAATATTAAAAAGCAAAATTGAACGTTACTCGGCCGTTATTTTTGCATGGATATGGACATTAATATTTTTTAATTTTATTTTATTATTTTAAATTTTATATTTTTGTTAATAAAATACAGAAATCGAAGTAAAACTTACTAAAACCGAATATTTTTATTTTTTTAACCCATACCGAAATAAAATATCACATTTTTTTCCTGTTAACCCTCCGTGTGAATTGATTCCGACTTTTGGGGTATTTGGAACCACTGTGCGCCGCCTAGACCTAGACCAACCCCATGAACGACAAATCAGTTCCAATTTTGAGTATGGCGATTTGAATAATTTTCTCTGAAAAATATTATATTACAGGGTGGTAAGTATCACTTGCCTGGATTCTCCAACAAACAAATAAACACTTCCAATTTTAAAAACGATGCTTAAATTCAAACCAAAAGTTCATCGAACTTGAATTACAGACAGAGACATAACCGAAATAAGTATTTTTCAATGATGTTGACTGTTAATTATTTTGGATACCGATCGTCCAGTTGATTAGTCAGACATCTCCGAAAAATCGAGATTTGAATTGAGAGTGGAGTTATATTTAAAAGTGTACACTTCATCTGGTTTAATATTTTAAACACCAACAAATCAATTATAATGTTAAAAAAACTAGTAGTGAATTAAAGTAAATGTTGAGGTTCTCTGGGTCATTAGTAGGATATTTCAAAATTTCATACTAATTTAACGAACCGTTATTATTTAACCGACGTTATTTTATAGCTATGTAAAACACAGACACGTGTTAATCACATTTGATTTATGGCGAGCATTCGAATGATACTTTCCTTATTATCTCAAAACTTAATATTTGGAAATGTCTGCCTAATATACATAATAATAAATAATAATAATAATTAAATCAGACAGTAAATTTTATTACATTATTTTAATAAACTTTCCACATTTATAACACTTATCATGCATCGACTCCCTGTTTGTACGTCACTAGTTGACAAAGGCCTTCTCCAACTGTTGCCATATCTCTCTATCATTAGCTACTCTTGTCCATGTACCACCTGCTTTGGCTTTGATGTAGTTAACCCACCGTCTAAATGGTCTACCTCGTTTTCTCTTCTTGTCACTTGTAAACCAATTCATGACTAATTTTGACCATTGTTCACTTCCTCTGATTGTGTGGCCTGACCACTTCCACTTTAGCTTTTTTTTTGATTTTATGACATCTTTTGTTCTTGTTTATTTCTTAATGGTTTCAATTTGTATTCTATCTGACAGTCTTTTGTCTATCATACTTATTTCCATAGAGTTTCGAGCATCTTATTGTGAATGTTTGTGAGTACCCAAGTTTGACAACCAAAAGTAAGTACAGGAAGTATGCAGGTATCAAAAAATCATACGTATATAAGCATATCGTCATGTCTACATATAAGCATAAAATATTTATGTCGCAGTTTCTCTGTTTTGCGGATGCCGATAACATATCTATTAGTCTACTTATTAAATCCTCGCTTTTTCCAAAAATAATGAGTGCTTCTGAAATAGGTTAGCAGCATCTATAAATAACAAATACTTCTAAGTCCAGAATGGAATAAGGTGTATCTAAAAACGTTGGCCTCTGCAATAAATCTTTCCAAACAATATTTTCCCTCCCCTTTGGTGTCTCGAAATATATTGCTATCAAGCGCCATCTCCCGTCTTATTTTATAAGCAGCGGGGGTGAAACTAAAATAATTTCCCCGGGCAAGCTTCCGGTGGCTGTCCACTAGAGGTAGAATTAAAAAACAACCGTATTTTCTAAACGGAAGAGAGAGCGATAAGATATGAACATAATCTGTATTTATGTGACGGCCTCCGTAGTCGAGGGGCAAGGCTCTTGACTAGCAATCCGGAGGTCGCAGGTTCAAATTCCGGCGTGCGCAGGTAAATTTTATTTGATTGATTTGTGTTCTGACAATTTAAATTTTATAAGGTATATTTGCGGCACGTTTCGAGGTGAAAGATAGCCCTGGTGTTGAAACTACCATTCAGAATTGAAACGTTGTTTGAAATAGCTTAAGTCGTGTTTGGTGACTAGTACTGAATAGCCAGGTATATGTAAATAAAGTAGTTCACTACGTTTGGTCACTTATTAGGGGTGCTAAAGCTCATGGGGTGAGGTTTGTCTACCAACTGCGTGACAGGCCGGATCGGGTTGAAGGGAGACCCTTTGACCGCTCCAGCTGGACTCTCTCGAAACATCGCCTTGCACCACTGTGGGAGGGATAGATTCATATGTCCGTCACTCCTGGACACACCGACCCCCAGATTCTACCCACCCCGCATACCTTTTTCCTTCCAAGAACTTTCTCTCCCCCCCCCCCCCAGATTCTACCCACCCCGCATACCTTTTTCCTTCCAAGAACTTTCTCTTCTTTCTCTTCTTCTGAAAAATACCCTTCTTCCAGCATCCTCAAATTATGTCATCTTTGACACCCTGATGCCCTGAGGAAAATAATTCCCCTATGTGGAGGTAATTACAAAAAAAATGGGTAAAAGTGAGAGCAAACGGTATGTCGATTTCAAATTTTTCGGTTGGCATTTGGGTATGTACGAAAAATTACATTTATCTGGGAGACCGGATTAGTTGTTGATCCAACTATTTGGGTTTATTAAACATGACTTTAAAAATTGAAAGGTAAATCAAAATAATGTTTTTCTGACTAAAGAGAACTTCATTTTAAAAATTGAAAGGGAAACCAAAATAAAATGTTTCTGAGCGCACGGAGTTCAGATTTGAGAAGAGGTCTTGTATTTGGTACGTTGGATTTGTGAACTTAGACATTAAGGAGGCAATTACACGGTGATTAAACCGTCGCGTCGCAACGTCATCGGATACTTGAGTAATCTCGCCGGCTGCGGCCGCACGCGAACCGGAGAGTGGAACGTGGATTTTTGCGTGCAGAATTTTTCTTGGCGTCAACACTATCGTACGAAGGACAAAATAATACTTGCCTCTGTGATTTAACTTTACCCTAAATTCAAATTCAAAAATCAAATATTGCACAAAACGTACAGAAAGCACAAAAAGTGTAGTACATCCTTCTTCTTCCAGCTAACCCAACAATTGGCCACTGACATTACTTTTTTTTTAATTTTACAGTTTAGGCAAATATTCTAAGACATTCCGTTTTTTTTTAATCGTGTTTTTGAAACCCTGGCGATTATATGAAATTTTCAATCCGAAAAATCGGATTTTTTTTATAAACCGGAAAGACGGGACATATATTTGTGAATTTTTGAAAAAAAGTAATTACGTAGCCGAAAATTATTTTTAAAAAAAACGACGCATTCCACATGACTTTCCACATGACTCCACATTCCGACGCATTCCGCACAGAAAAATAACGAGGCATACCAAAAATATTACATCTCATAAATATTTGTTTCCTTGATCCATCTTATTGATCATTAATCGTTAATCATTAAAATGTTCGACCACTACATACTAAATCCAATGTAATAAACCTGTACTTGTAAATTATAATTATGATAATATATTATAAAATTTGATTTTGTTAAAATCAACACTTTTACCATTATTCTAAACTAGCCCCGAAGCCCCTTCTCCCATCCCTAAAAGCAGCATTTTGATACTTTTTGATGACATTTTGCGCACTTCAAGTTTGAAATAGGAGAAAAATTACTGTCTCCATCAAATTTCGAAAAACTCTGCATAAAGCTCGGACTTGGCCGGGGAAACCAGCTTCATATTGTCTATTAATATCTATATATAAAGAATTGTCACATATTGGATTTATTTTCTACACAAATCTACAGTTTTATTTCGAGATTAATGAAAATTTGCAAACTTGACCTTCAAAGCAAAATAAAGGTCGCTAATTAATTGCTTGATATTTTGAAAAACTACCACCCATCTTCTTTCCCATCACTTGCAGCAGAATTTCGATACCACTCGATGAAATTTTGCCCACCCGAAGTTAAAATTAGTCGAAAATTATTGTCCACCCGCGAAACGCTGCCGTGGAGTTAGGCTAGTCTTACTAATATTATAAATGCGAAAGTTTGTATGGATGGTCCTTACTCTTTCACGCAATAAATATCGAATGGAATTAAAAAATTCTTTCACTAATCGAAAGCTACATTATTTGCGAGTAACAACGGCTTTATATATTGGTAAGCTCTGGCGTTATGAATGAGCTGTGGCGTTATGGAATTATGTATCATACGTTTTCTGTCCCTTACAAAATCGAGTTATTGCAAACGTCAAACAAATTTTTACCTTGGAAACAATGTGTTTTTTTTTTAATTTTAGGCTTAAAAAGAGTGCTTTGTTGTGATTAAAAAGAGTACTTTTTTGGCGTCGTAGTTAATATCTACATATCTCTAAAAATGTTTATTCTCCGAACAAAAAGCATAACGTTTGAAGTGGACTGTCATTTTCTTATTTTTTTAGGTTACTCTGGATTCAAATATGAATAAAATACTAATAAAGGGAGTAGGTACTTAGAATAAATTTCTATTTCTATAATTTAAATATTTTCCAAAATAGAATTTTTATTTGCGAAATGTCATTCTCAAATTTTGAAATTTTCTATTAAACAATAATTATTTTCTATTAGACAAAATAGCAAGAATAATAACAATTATGCCAATAATTATGCCAGTAATTTCCCACTAATGCCATGCGAGCGAAGCCGTGGGTAAAAGCTAGTATTATATAAATTTGAAAATTACGCGAATCAGCTTACTGCGTTGACGCTGACCTACCAACATTTAAATGATATCACCTCGGTAATGCGAGTTTTCATCCCGTGACAAAATATCCTCCAACAAAATATCCTCCGACAAAATATCCTCCGACAAAATATCCTCCGACAAAATATCCTATGGACAAAACATCCCCAACAAAATATCTACTAAAACCTAACCTAACAAAAAATGGGACAAAAATAATACAATTGCAATAGTTTACTAGCTGTTTGAAACCCGCTCCGCAGGTTTTTACTGCTAGGCCCTGTGGGCGGCTTTTGGTTCGGCTTCGCCCATTCGATCATTTTATAGATCTAATACGAACTGATTCCAAAAACAGCCCGTTCCTCGGATACACTGTAGCTAGTCACCGGGACAAAGCAACCGAGAGAGAGCAATGACGTCATATGTAATATATCGCCACTTGGTACAACATGTATTACCCTCAATCTTTTCATATCCGTAAAGATACCACATAACATATTCACAAATTTGTAGCAATTATATACCTAGGGGGGAGACGTCCCCGTCCGACCTACTGACGGAAGTAGCGACATCTTGTGTCGAATTCTTGAATTCGAAACCGAATTATAACAGTAGCTTTGTGTGAAATTCCACGTACACAGATGTTATTTGTGGCTCGGCGCGTATGACGTGGCGTCCGGCATGCACTCGTAGCTGGGTTCTGAAATTCAACCATGCAGGCGCTACGGTATTAATACTGTTTGATTGTCTTTACAGGATGTCTTTATTATTTTTAGGTTAGGTTAGGTTTTAGTAGATATTTTGTTTGGGGATTAATTGTCGGAGGATATTTTGTCGGAGGATATTTTGTCGGAGGATATTTGGTCGGGGATATTTTGTCGCGGAATGAAAACGTGCGGAACTATCACTTCAATAGATTTAATTTCCTTACCATAAATAAATTCACTACAATCATAGTGTGCCTCTCAATTTATTCGTGCGGACTGCGAAAAACGGCACGTTAAGTCTAAATTCAGAACGCTTCGTGACAATGATTTATCCTTATAATATTCTCGGGCCATTTCCCTCGATGTGTTACTCAATCTCATTTAGGGGCGACACTCCCAATATACAATTATACTAACACAATACGAGTAGTATACTCCGCAGACAAACAAACGAAGTCAGAGAATGAAGACAAGCCGAGACCGAAAGCAGAATTTATCGATTGTTGAATTATCGATTGTTTAGTTTATCAAAGAAATCGACAGCTGTGGAACTTTTTTGTGTTATTGGTGTAGGCCAAGGAAGTTGTTCTTTGTAATTTGAAGCCACCATTAATTAAATTTGGCACTCTTGTAGGCATTTTAAATAGGTTCTTACCACTTCAGAAGTTTAAAATTAACTACAAGTAACAAAACGTTATTGTGGGTGCAACAATATATCTACAGTAAATATTATTTGATTTGAAATTACTTAAAAATGTATACTAATTTACACAAAAGGAAAGAACGTTAAAAATAAATCAAAAAATCAGCATTGGTTCCCAAACGCCTAAATAAAATTACAACCTTTAAATCCACTTGTGCCTATCCTTACTTGAAGTCCTGTTTTTAACTTGACCATTTGGCATTTTATCTGTCTGTAAGTTTGTTTGGTACTTCCCGGTTCCGGTTCAAGATAGTGGCCGTGTTGGATGCTACCTTTTATTCCTTCATATTTCGCATGATCGTGTTTCCTACTACGAGCTTTCAATTCTGAATAACCTATATTATGGCACCTACCGGCCTAAAGAAAGTTTGAAAAAATCTTTATTATTATGGGATTTAGAATTTTTTTTTTAAAAAAATTGGTAAGAGAAAATTAGAGACTCGCTTTTTTGGATGCGAGGTCTAGTGCTCACAGAATGATAGTTATTTTTAATTCGTAAAGTATTTCTATAAAATTGTTCCTTTTCTGGAAGTTTTCGTTGAATATTTCTCTTTTGTATTTCCTGCCAAAAATGTTAACTTTTATTATGGTACTTTAATTTACACATTTTTTTAATATCAGACTCTTTAAGAAAGCTGTTTGATTTTTTAACAAGAAAATTTATATATTTATGTATATATGCCGCCGACTGGTTCCGGAACAACCGTTCCTTCCTCAGGGTTGCTTGACTTGGGTAACTTGACATTACAAAACAATGGGTGAACATAATAGATTACTGAGAGTTGAAGGCTGGAGCCGTGATTAGAGATTAGTGAAGAATGGGGGGAGGAGATAGAACACGGATGATGAAAGGGAACATATGGAAGATGGGACTGTAAGAAAATATATTTTGTTGATTAATAATGGACTCATTATTATTGAACGATTTCTTTATTTTTAAAGTCTCTTAAGTTGTCTTCTTAATCTAATGTTTTCGTATATTATTTAGGAAGAATATTTATCCCTGTATTTTTTTTTCAAAACTGTTATCTGAAAAATGTTAAACGAAATCTGAAAATTATTATTATTAAGATACCTTAAACGTTCTTTGATTTTAACATCGAAATTATGAGTTATTTTACCGATAAATAATCTGTTATTATTATTACTAATAATAATATATTTAATAATAATTGGATAATTTTGTAGAGCGCCGTTTTTGTGAAAAATCACCCCGAAGGCGCTGCAGAATTTATTATGATTTCTTAGGCTCTATCTAATTTTATTATTTTCAAACAGAGGCGGAAAACATAATTACCTTGCAGGTCACTTCCGATAAATAACTTTTATTAGAAAGTTTAAGCTTCGAGTAGTACGACTTTGCACGCGGAGGATACTATATTTAAAATACTGGACTTTGCACGATTTTACATTTGCATATTTTGCTTGATTTTTTGTGTGATTTTAACATTTGTATATAAATATATATTTACACTTGCTCCGAATTAGCTTATAACTTCAAAAGTCCCTCCACAGCATCCCAAAGATGGCATAGGCCCTGAGAGAAATAATTTCCTTGTGGCGTCCTGTGTAGAAAAAAAATTAAAAGGAAAGGTTAGGCTAGATTGGTTTAGTTTAGAATTGGTATATAACGTTAGTTTTTTATCATTTTTATTCAATATTAGCTGGTTTCCGGCATGCGTTGCAATGCCATATTCAAATAAATAAATTATTTCTCCCTGCATGTCCTATCCCGTGCGTCCCCGTTCCCCTCTCGCATCCCCTACCCTCCCGCGTTCCCCTTCCACCTTCCCCGCCCACCCTCTCCCCTCTCCCGCTCCCTCGTCCCGCAAACACCCCTCCCGCGTTCCATATATTCAGTATCAGTAAATTCAGTTTTCAAACAGCTCGCGTGCCACCTATTACAATTTTTTTATTCAAATTTTCATTTTTCTTGTATTACAAATATTAATTTTTGTGTATTATAAGAACAATTAATCAAATTTGGTACCTAACATATGTACCGATTTAAAATATCTATAATTTAAAAAAAACCATAGACAATTCTTTTAATACAAAAACATAGCTGCCTTCAAACGCGCGAACTGTTAAACGTGCGAAGTTAAAATAGTCGTTAAGTTTTTTGAAATTATTATTATTATTCAATTTTCTTAAATTTTCATTCCGTAAGAACCTTCTACAAAGTATTAGAAAACTTAAAAAATATATATAAATGAAATAGGTAAAGTCGTTCTGAAGTTATGGCGTGGCGTCACAGCTAGGGAATGCAATCCCGGTATACCGGGATCCCGCAATACCGAGATCCCGCAGACATTTTGCGGTACTAATCTCCGTCGAAAATTTTTCGGGATCCCGCTGGACTGGAGGGATTACAGAGAAGCGTAGTTCATACGTGTTACTCTGCGCGCGGCTACTCTGGCCCTAACGTCACTTCAAGACGAACTCGAACTTACTTTATTTAGTATGAAGAGTTCGAGATCAACAGCCCAATAACCTAGATCTGGCAATATGAGCAACTTTGAGGTTTTGATAAAGAAGAAAATCGAGTCCGGTGGATTAAAAGGCACATACCTTCAATTCACTTACAATGTGGAAGCTGAACGAGCTTTTTCAGCCGCTGACTACCTTGTGTCCAATATCAGAAGCCGTTTATCAGACGACACAATTAATATTTTAACTTTTTTACGAAGCTATTTCCAAAATAATGTTTAAACTTATGAAGCTTATTGTACAAGAATATTTTATATCGTGTGAACGTTATTATTTAAATTTAAGTTGTTATGTAAATGTATGTCTTATCTTATTCTTTGCCAATTTATGACTTAACTTTACCTATGTCTAACTAAAGGTATATTAATAAACCATTTAAAATGTCCAAAAGAACTTGTTTGATTAGGTATAAATTTAAAATTCTAAAAACAAGGTTGGTAGATTGAGGTATCAGGTCTTTATTATACGATTGATTAGATGTCTAATTCCACCCTGCTGGATCCCGCAAATACCTGGATCTAGCGGGACTAAGTTTGTTCAGTCCCGCAAATACCTGGATTGGCATGGTCTTGCGGGATTGCATTCCCTAGTTCCAGCGCTCCCAGCCTCTCACAGGTCGCACAGCCTCGCACGAAGAATATTTGCCTCTTGACAAAAGTCCGCCCCGGGGACGTATTATTACGCCCTCGTGTCAAGCAGTCAGCAGTCTATCAACACTTGGAGCTCAGAGCCTCGTACTCAGTCAAGGTCACGTTACAAGTGATCGAATAACTACGGTTTTATTTTATTCTTTTTCTGAACGTCACATATGGGATGTAACAGCGCGAACCCGAAGGATTTTAACCAGCGATTCCTGAGTATAATTGTAGTAAAAATTATAGATGTTATTTTGTGCCACTGATCACACTGCTACGAGTCGCGACAAATCACGTGATCTATCATGATGCTGCTGGGACCCGCTAGGCTCATGTGATAGACAAATATGTTGGTTTGTTTTTAATTGGATAAATATCTGACAGCAAAATAACATTTATGTTTCAACTCCAATTATGCACAGTAATCGCTTGGGAAAATCCTTCGGTTACACGCTGACAGTGCGAAGTCAATCCGTTAAAATAAATAAATAAAAACCTGGTCAGTTTCAAGTTCTCAAAAACCCAAGCGTGTCTGATTTCGGCAAAGAGGGAGATAGATTGACCGTCTGGTGCCAATTGGCGGGAGTACCTTCCATAATAAAGACTCCATTGAAATGCTTAAAGTAAGTATATCTCACCGGTTTAAGTATCGAGACTCCCTAAAAGCCCGAAAAATCTGGCTTCCAAGAAACTAGATTAGCAGATTCTTTAATAGTGACCAGCGGCTAACCCTGTACAAATCTCAAGAATTATAGAGTCATCTCTGGGTTGGAACCTCAAAATATCTGACAAAATCTACTCAATTCTGTGCAAAGCAGGGCGGTCCGTCTTATTGATAATCCGTTGCTAACAGACCGATTGCCAATTTAGTTATGCTGAGTCTGTTAAAATGGTATTTCAATGGAGCCTGCTCGAAGAGCTATCAGCATTGTTCCCATGTGTACCGGTGAACGTACGCAAAACTCGACGGTTACGATCGAAATAACCTCTTATATGAGAGTTGATGTCGGCTTCTTGAGATCGGTCGTTTTGTTGCTTGAGAACTCAAGTGGAATTTACCGGTATCTATTTAACCTCATTCATATCGTCCAAGTCTCTTCAAGATCCGCTTTAATGTTTTCCTACCAACAATTAACCCGCCTCACTACGCTGCCCAACCAGGTGGCGATATAGTCCCCGCCAAGTATTTGCACCGTACAGACCGGTCTAACAAATGTGAAAATACTCGTATTTACCAAAAACGACAATAACTGTAAAAAAATAGATGCCCGAAATAAACTCCATCGATAAAATCTTGTTTCTCAATGGTTAAAGGATTATTCCAAAGCTTGATAAAGGCTGGTTCACCTAGCTGTTTTTAAATCAATGAGAACACATTGAAATTTTTCCTCTTAAAGTGAACTGAGCTGGAAGATTTCGTGAAACATTTCGGCAAATTCATTCGCTTCCTGATGAGCTTAAATTTGAAAAGTTTTTACAAAATAATACTCAACTTTAAAAACATGCCTCACAAGCAGATTGATTAAATTCCAATTGAGGAATAACGTTCATAAATAACAAAAGGTTTTTGATGTGCTCGTAAAACTGAGACGAATAATGGCCCTTTCTTATCTCCAGACTAATTATTATTGCAAGTATAAACTTTTGAATCTATTTTTATTACCAACGCGTGGACAGAGAGATTGGCTGTATATATTTCTCAGTGATTGTAGATATGTAGAAAACACAATATAATGTATGACAGGTGTATTTACCGGTTAGTGGCAGAGATAACAAAGGCGTCTGGTTTAGACAATTCTACATCATTGAAATGAAGTAAAACTGTCTAAACCAGACGATGACCCCATTATTATACGCAAGTATTCGATACTCGACGATTCGAGTATCTTGTCGATAATCGCCATACATCTGCGCAAAGGTTCGTACACAGTCACAAGTTTCCGACAATTTATAAACTCGTTGGCGACGCCAGTCTCCCGTGACCAGTTGGGCGGGATTGTCACCACCCACGTCGCATAGTTAAGAATTTAAATATGGCGTCACTTATGTCAGATATTTTGTATCAATGCGTGAGTCGTGATTTCATTAGCGTACGGTACGGACTGTGCGCGACAAGTTTGAGACGTGAATACACAACATGAGTATCGGATACTTGCGTACCCCTGTGGAAAAAGGCCCGTACACTCCCAGAAATTAACTTTGCCGAAACCATCAATGCATCCTGAAAGAAAGGTTTGAGAGAAGCTTGCAATCGGAATAATTGATGAGGAACGGATGAATGTGTCTTCTCTATTATCGCAGGAAATCTTGATATTAAAAACAGATTTCAAGGAACCATAATGAAGACGAATATTACACATCTTCTATCATACTTTCGTCATAGAAAAGACGCACGCGGTGGAAGCTCCATCCGTAAATGGACGATTTTCGTTCGGGCGACACGAAAATGTAGGAAAATAATATCCCAAGGCTCCGAACCCTTACAAAAAATTGATACATTCAGCGTCTCAGAAGTTTCGCAAATATTTTCGTTACATTGTGTCCATTTTCTATAAACCCCGAAGGTTGGGAAAGGTTTCTACGTTATTTTATATGGGATTGCCCCAAAGCCTGTGAAATATTGTGCGTATTTATTTTTTTATTTGGTAACTAGGTTGCAGACTCTTGGTGAACGTTCTTATTGTGTAATAATATATTATAATAAACAGCATATAATTGAACACCCTTTCTGACTGACGGTCCTCCATATTAGCCATCAAATTCTTGTACGAGGCTCAGTCGAAGATCTAAGCTAAAGCCAAAAATATTTTAATATTTAATTTTGAAAATGTTAATAAAATAGTGGTGCTTACAAAGTTATTTGTTTTCATTAAATCAATAATGACGCCAAAAAGTATAAAAATATAAGAGGTCCATAAAAGAGAAATACTCTTTAATGGACCTCTTATATTTGGTAAGTTTTCAATTCTGAAAAATGTCCTGTCCACATTAAATATTTTATTAAATGACTATTATATTATTAGTAGTTTATTCACAGTCCTCCTTACAAGGGATTATTTAATGTGGACAGGACATTTTTTAGAATTGCAAACTTACCAAATATAAGAGGTCCATAAAAGAGTATTTCTCTGATGTTTCGTGAATAATATTATGTTTCTATTGTTTATTATTTCTGTTATGATTCGATTTGTAAGTAAAACCTCTCTCCACGTCTTTCAACAATGAATTGATAAATTTTTGTTTTGTAATTTTTCGTTTTATATAATTTTAGGTTTTTTATAATTTTTGGCTCCATATTCCTCTCTTATATTTTAATTTTACTTATCACTTATTACGCTGTATCAGTAGAGGTAAAGTCATAGGGAGAAAATCCATAATTGGTTTTACTTTGGCTATATAATTCTTATGTACAAACTGAAAAAGAGTAAACTTTCAATTTCCCGAAAATTAAACAATATTTATTCGAAGCCCAGGGGGCTTTTACATGTTTGGTAGTACAATAATTAATTCATGACAGATGATTTTTAAACAGATAAAGAAATAATAACAAATAAAAATAAATAAAAAATGCACACAAGTCGTAAAAATACAGCGATTTGATAGGTTTACAAAAATACAGATATGTTTAGGAATAAATTTGGAATAAATTTTTTACAAGATCCACAAAATTCGCCATGTTTATGTTAAATATGTACTAATTTTCCATAGTATGAAATTAGATAGGTTTTTGTATTGGTCTTACATTATGATTTCCTCATAGTCATATTTGTTGACTACAAACGTAGTTTCCTCATGTTCGTATTTGTTGATTTCCACAACTACATGTGTATTCTTCATGCTTACTTAGCCATATTTTGATGTCATTTTAAAACCATTTATCTCCATAGTGTTTTTTTTTTAATTTCACGTGGAAAGGTATTATGTAATTTTTGATGCTTGAAATTTATCGGTTTTTTACGGTTGGTTACGGTAACTGAACTACATTTTTGATTTTGCGAAATTTGTTTATTTTTGGTTTTTAAGTTTTGAAATCATGAAAATAAGTGTGTGAGTCAACGGGATAGCGATGTATAATTTCGTATACAACTTTGTCATTTAAACAGAGCTCTCTATGCGTGTTTAGAGTTCTCTATTCAAACATATTAATAAATCAGGCAAAATTAACAAACAGCACAATTTATATTCATGCCTATCTGCCATCTGCCGTCAAATTTAAATTTCAAACAGGATTAAAATACGGATTTCTAGTCATTGTGCAACATTTTTCTAGCCTCGAAAAAGTTTAGCTGGAGATTCAAATGAATGATTTTGAAGCTGACTTAAGTGGGGATGGGAAGGTAATGATTAAAATGGAGGTAGAGAAATGCCTAACTATTTATATACAGTCGAAAACTTCCGTGGCAAGCGAATTTTTTTGATCCAAAGGTCTTGGGTTCAAAACCGATATGGCTGGTTTATTTTAATTATTTGATGCTGGTCATTGTTAGTTGTCATATATTTCAAATAAAAATGAATAAAGCGAATTCTCGCAGTATTGGTGAGATTCGACAATTTGCTTTAAGTACCTGAATAATAATAATAATAATGTTTGGATGATTTTTATAGCGCCGTTTTTGTGAAAAATTACCCCAAGGGCGCTGTGCAAATTTATAATATATTTCTACAATCTTACTTCTAATTAGAGACCTGACAAACCATTATATTACCTTTTGGATAAAAAATTGCATCCACCGGTTCATCGATCACCGTACAAAATATATGCCCAATGTATTTGACCAATGAACGCGATGCTGCTTAAAAATGTACATATATTATTTTATTTATACTTTGTATATTGTTATATTGACAAAAATAGTAGGAAATAGCAGAAATAGTTCAATATGTATGTTTACTTACTTATTCATGCTTGGTTACCAGATTTCAATAGGCCATTAATTTCCTGCAATTTTTTTTTTCCTTTTTTATAAACGCCTACAGGGCTTTTATATATTTTTATGTACATATTTTTTTGAGAATTTTGTTGAGTTGTAATAATAAAAATACACAACAATTAACAAAACACTGAAAACAGAAATTATCAATAACATGAAAACAAGTAATTCGCAAATTCCACCAAATCATCGTTAATAATATTAATAAAAATGGTGTTGATCATAATTTACAACTAGGTAGAAATGGTTCGAACGAATGATATTTTAAAATTGGTTAATTCAACTTGTTTTCAATACTCGTACATCCATATTGTTTACATATTATATGGTTTACATATTTATTATATTTGTTTGTTTACATATTTATTGTATTATATATTATATTTAAGTATTAAATGGCAACTACAATACTTTGTAAATATTGTTTTGGGGAATGCAAACTATAATTAGAATGAGACAAAAATAATAACATACCCATTTAAACTGTAATTGTCTTTTTAGTCGTTCCTTTGGGTAGGTACAAGTTTATTTATTTTATGTAACAATTGAATTTAGAGCAATCGGTTTCGGAGTTATCGTCTCTCTCTATAGCAATACGTAGTATATATTGCACCATAAGACGAATAGTAAATGTTCTAAATTTTTGATTAAATATTTAAAAATAAAACTAATACATAGTGAGAATAAAAATAAATAACCAACTGTAGACAGTACATCATTCACTGACACGGGGGAATTGCGAATAATTAATGATGAATACATGTAATACTAGTACAAAAAATATAACTATGGATTATGTTTGATCTGGAATGGACAATGGCAGGAGGTCCACCGGGGGTGACACGTGAGTTATTGCAATGGATGACACTAAAATACTGACACCTCCAACCTATCCATCATGTAAAAAAACGAAAATCTATATTTGTAATTTGATCGAAATTCTCAATCTGGTAGATTAAATCTACCATCTACGCGTATGCTGAATGTAGTAGATTGAATATTCCAACGACGTGTATAAAAATATTTACGAACTAAGGTTAAATAAATCTTTATGCAAATATATTAGGTGGCACACTTTTGTTAAAATCTAATGTTTTACTGAACTTTTTTTAGGGTTCGCACAATTCGTCAAATTTATTGTAAGTTCCAAATACATCATAGTCAAGTGTTAACAATAGCATTTGGTGATTTGTGGCACAACACTTATTTTTTTAATAAAATAAATTCAACATTAATTTATAAGGAAAACAAAGCGTATGGGGATATTAGTGGGCCTAAAGTCAAACAAGGTTATCCATAAAAATCATATAAATAATTCTAGATCTTAACGATTCCGGAAACACTGGTGTGTAGCCTGGTTCCCCCACGCAAAATTTCCATCACAATGCACTCTTTGTGACGCTTAGTCTCGGTGTGGTAGCCGTTCGCGATGGAGCTTCCGCTCGCCGCACCCGCCAGGTGTGAATTACGCTCTGTAATTCCTTATTTTGAGTGCCAAGAACAATACCCAGGTAGACATTCGTTCCCAGCTGCAAAAAATGTATGTATGAGATTGGTTTAAAAGGTCTAGTCCCCAGTCACAATAGAGAAGTTTATTCCAATTTTTTTTATGAATAATGACCTTCTAACTTAAATAACTGCATATTTTTTTATTTTTTAGAGTTAGTTTCAATAGTTAAAATAATTTTCAAAGTTTTAATTTTTCAAGGTCCCTCTAAAAACACCATATCTATTATGCATTTTGTGACGTCATCAACTAAATAAGAAAAAACGTATTTTATGATTTTTATGTTGGTATCCTTGAATCTCACATAGATTTGCGCAGGCGCCGCCGGCCATCTTGCTTATTATTAACGCGTTGATTGGTCTATTTATGGTGTATGGGCAATGGCGTCTATGGCGACGGCGAGATCAGAAGTTTCGCAAAAATGACATGATGAATTTTACTTGCAGTTTTACGTTTTTGAAGTTAATTTACGTTTAAATGATCAATTCACTGTGATATTAGTGTAATTCATCATAAGTACCAATGCTGCGTTACTTTTTTTCAGTTTGAGTGCTTTAAATAGTGTTTTGTTGGTGATTTATTTTCGTTGTACGATAGGTTTAAGGTTACTTCTGAAATTTTTTTTAATGACTTTTCCGCGTGAATTTAATAAAACTTCCATAAAAGTAATATTATTTAATAATGTAAAAGACTAATGCATGTGTAAATAAATACAGAAATCAACACATAAACACCGAATCCAAGATGTCATATTTCTTAAGTAATTTTTTCGGAATCATTAAAATATATTTTTATCCTTTTTAATTGTATGAACGAGATAAAAAGTGAAGTGACAGTTTTATTCCAAATTCTTAAAGTAAGAGGACTGCATCTTTAAAATTTTTAATTTTCCTAAATTTTTCGACCATTTAATAGATTATGTTTACAGTCAGCTGTTTTTTTTAATTTTTTCATTTTGAAACTTAAAAAACTCCAATTTTCAAACACGATCGTATATGTCAGATACAAAAATCTAAAAAGCAATTCTATTTAGTTTCTATAAAGGTATATGCTTTTACGAAATCTTCAAAAATAAGAAATATATAGAACACTCGTTTGTGTCATACCTAAATTCCCATCCAAATGACGTACAGCATAAATAAACCAGTCATTATAGTGATTACCATCGTGACGTCACCATAACAGCATAACACAGCATACCAACCTGACGCTGTGTTTTAACGAGAATATTAAAAATGCCCTTTTTAATATTTTTTTAAAAACTGTACGTTTAATATTATTAAGTAAAACTTATATATTCAGAATTAGTTTATTGGTCTATATGAACATATTTTTTTAAAGCCATAATATTTTTCACTCGAGTTGCTTATTGAGTCCAAGAATTCGTCGCAATCAATGTCGTAGCGCACTCAAGGAATTCGGGCTCCTTCAAACCGTTGTTCTTTGTTATTTTTGTTGAGTTTTTTTTTTTTTTTTTCATTAACTCCACACAGGAAGCCCTCAGGAAAATAATTTCCCTCAGGGCCTATGTCATCTTTGAGGATGCTGTGTGGAGGGTCTTTTTGAGGAAAGGAAGGAGTGAACATGGGTCTTGAACCATGTTGTAGGAGGGAGGAAACACAGAGGCCGGTAAGTCGTTCCACATCCGAGCTGTTGAACTCAAGAACGAGTCGTAAAAACGACCTGTTCTCATGGGACTAATGTCAACGGTGTACAAATGTTGGGCGCGTGTTTGGCGTGTTTCCCGACTATGCACCGGTGCCGAGGGGATCAACGACGCTAGTTCCTCGGAGCATTTTCCATTGTAATACCGGTAGAACAATGACAGCATTCCCACTTGACGCCTGTGCTCTAAAGATTGCAATCCGTCTGTTGAGATGTCTATCAAACGGACCGCCCGTTTCTGCACAGATTCAAGGGTTTTTAAAGGTATTTTGGAGCTCCAGACCAGAGGTGGCTGCCAAATTCAACCGTGGGGCGCACTTGCGATTTGTACAGGGTTAGCAGTTGTGTACTATTGAAGTATCTGCGGGCCCTGTACAGTACGCCCAGTTTCTGAGAGGCTAATTTAACTCTGGTTTCGATGGAGCCCCCATACCTGAGCTGGTCACTTAGAGTTACACCAAGCATATCAATGGAGGTCCTGTTCGGAAGAATGCTTCCGTTGAAGGAGACTAGATTATCATTTCGATCCCTTTTAGACGTTATCAAACGTGATTGGGTCGAAACATTGAATTCGACGAGGTTATTCTTACCCCAAGAGAAAACACTCTCGAGGTAACCGTCCGTTTGGGACCCACTTTGCGCAGACCTTGTTGTATCCCAAATTTTCTGTCAAAATCTTGTCCATAGAAGTCTTACAACGAAAAATGAATTACAGCGAGTTATTTACACCTGGCGGGTGCGGCGAGCGGAAGCTCCATCGCGAACGGCTGCCACGCCGAGACTAAGAGTCACAGAGAGTGCAGCTTGGTGGGCATTTGGTGTGGGGGAACTAGGCTACACTCCAGTATTGTCGGATTGCGTGTAAAATCATTCCTCGCGGCCGCAGCACCTTGGAGACCTTATTTTACGGACAGCCCTCGTAATAAATTGATAATACCTACGTAGTTTTTAAACATACCAACATATTGATATGTCTATTTTGAGACATACCAAAATAATATATTGATATGTCTTTTTGTAGATAACGTTGTTTGACATTAAACCCTCAATGTTTCAGTCAACATTTTTTCAATGACACCCAGTTATTCGCTTTTAATTTTCTTTGCAAAATTTGTCAAAATCATTCATATTTATTGCAACCTCTCGCTTCTATAATTCCCCTTAGAGAATTAAAATTTTATTTGCGTGCTCTATTATTAATCCAAAAAAGAATATTTAAAAAATAATAATAATAATCGTACATTGTCTTATGTTGGAATACTGAAGGCGGCCAATTGAAAATTTAAAAAATGGAATTAAAGAAGTACCCTAATATAATACAAGTACATGTTTACACGTTCAAAATCCTTCATTTACAGATTATACTCATCTACCGACGATTTAATGTCCAAAATATATTTACATGAAACCAGCCCAGACCAGCTATTAAATTCAAAAGCAAAAGTTAAAACGCTTTAAACTAATGGCTGTGCGGAACATTTTTGCTTACAAATTTATAACATTTATAATTCTAGAGTAGAATAATTATTTAACGTATTATTTAATTTTACTTTTGTGTAGATATTTTGAGTGGAATTACCTCCCTTTGATGTTCATGTGAAAGTAAAATTTAATCGCAGACATTTATTTACCCATGGGGAAATAAACATTTCGGTGTCTGGGAACAACTTAAATGACTTTGTTGGGTTATACAAATGGATGCAGCACTAAGATAAAAAGTTATTGCTTCATCTCCTTGGTAGAGCAGTAAGCTCGTTGGCTCAGAACCCAGAGGCCGTGAATGTATACCCTGGTAAGTGCAAATAAAATATTTTCATATGTTTCTTTCCATGGTTAGAAATTAAATTTATTTATTAACATATGGTATATATGCACTTCAGTCCTTGAGTTTCCTATATTACCTTCTTTCAATATAACTGCTAACAAAATTGTTCAAAGAGGCGAAGCTAGCAGTCCAGGCACAGAGTGTTATGACAGTATATGACAGTGAGGTATGGAACTGATAGAGGAAAGATGAAAGTAGACTGAATGCTGTATAAATGGGATCCTCGAGGCGTGGGAGTGGTAAAATAATGTATGACCGTGTGAAAAATGTGGAGATCCGCAAAGAGTACAAGGCTGATGTAAGCGTAATGAGGAAGATTTAAAAAGGGCAGCGAAGATGGTTTGAGCATGTAGAGCGGAAGAACTAAAACAGGAGTTTTCGGCGGCCGGCGTAGTCCATCGGTAAGGCTCTTGACTCGTTATTTCACAATTTATTCATTTAAAATAATATATGGTATATTTGCGTCACGTTCCAGAGTGGAAGATAACTCTTAGTATCGCCCTGGTGTAAGACCACCATTCAGAATTGAAACGTTGCTTGAAATGGCTTTAGCCGTGTTTAGTGACCAGATCTGAATAGCCAGGTACTTCCCCACCTTCCTCCCTATCTCCTTCCCCTCCCCACTTCCTTCATTCTCACAACATACCCCAATTGGGGATGCCATAGCCTCACTGGCTCCAGACGGGAGCAGTTGGGACTCTTGTGCGGTATTCATGTAAAAAAAAGGAGTGTAAAGAGAATATACTAATTAGACCGGTCAGTGGCTGAGTTGACATCGGTCCCACACAGGCGTCCCGTGTTCGATTTCTCGGCTGGCAGTCCTCCATCACGACACAAGCAACATTTCCCGCTTACTGTAGTGGTAGTAGATTTTAAAACATTGTCGGGTTATTCGTAACCCCGGAATTTTTCTTTATTCCTTTTTTTTTATTTTATGGCACAATTAAGTCATCCAAGTACCTACTTGAGTCGGACCATGTCATGAAGGGTATGTTATGAGACAATGAATGAATGCGGCTGAAGCAAGGAGCGTGTGCCCAGACCGAGTTTGACGTTCCGCCCCTAAGAGTATGGATATTATAATAGTTTCATGTTTCGCCCTCTCTGCCTACCCCTGCGGTAAATGGTGAAGGTGACGGTTAGTTAGTTTGTTGTATTTGCATCTCGTTTCAGAGTGGATTTTTGTGGATTTTCAGAGTTGATTTGATCAGAATTGTAAAATTGGTTGAACGGGCCATAGCTTTATTTAGAAAGCAAATCTGGATAAGTGGGTTACTAGATAGGTAGTTCCCAACATTCCTACCCTTACCTACTTTATTTTTCCATTTCTTTCAGAATCGAAACATTTTCCAAAAATGGAAACGTCTGTGGGAGTATTTTTTTTTCATCTCCTGTTATAAAATGTTATTTTAACAAAGTTCTTTCATCCCTGCTTCGAAAGCTGAAAATAACCAAGAATTCTAAATTTTATTAAAGATACAGATATAATCACCGCCTAGTAATAATAGCAGACATAATTAATTCCTATAAATTTAGAGATAAACTAATAGCGTATGATTAAGAAGGGAAACGAGGAATTGCTTGTACTACCGATATATAAAACGTTAGGTTGGTAATTATGTTTTAGTTATATAAAAAAATATGCTCGTATTTTTCAACTGTATGTGAAAATCAGACTAAAGAGAAAGCAGTTACGTTAGATCGTGTTGTTGTTTTAGATTTCTGTATTCCAGGTTTCGAATTGGAAATTAGCAATCCAAAAAAGTTTGTTTTCATAACATGGCGATCTCCTTGGCCAAGCGATTTCTTGTCTCAATTTTGTAGTAGGTATGTAGATATATTTGGAGTGGTAGAAATTTTGTCGTATATGTTGATCAGATGTGAATAGTGTCTATTGCTTCCAACTTTTCTATTAACTCAAATATTGTAAGTCAGAATTTGTGAAGCTGAAAATATATTTTTTTAAATATGTATCCCTCAAATTTGGAAAAATATGACAAATCAGCTATCCTTGTGAGAAGCATGGATTTTCCAAATTTAACTCTTGCTGTCCCCTACCGCTACCATGTCTCCTTTGCAATCACTCCATCTGCCTACCTTTCCCATTATTCCCCAATCCATCCCGCGTTCCCCTCCTACCCTCTCGCTTTCCTCTTCCACCTTCCCTGCTTTCCCCATATTATATATTTTTCAAACCACTCGCATACAGGAACGCATACAGGACAAACAAATAACATTCATTTTTATATGTAAAGAGGATTAATTTGTCAATCTACGAGTATTTCATCGCTTGTCTGAATCATTCTAATTTTGAAAATCAATGCAAACCCCAGTTCTAGGTCATTGAACTCGAGTTACTCGTAGACACAGAGAAACACCATCTAAATTATTATTATTAACTAGTTTTTGTCCCCGGCTTCGCTCGCGCAACTCACCCCCCTCCCCTCATCACCCCCCCCCCCTCCTCCCCCCCCCTCTCCATACCAGTTACATTATTTTTTCAAACAGCTCCTATTAAAACGTAACAAACAAACACTCGCAGTTTCGCATTTATAATATTAGTATAATTTTAACTATCAAAGGCATCTCCGTAGTAACCTAAACAAATAACAAAATGACGTATAATAAATAAAATAAAAACGTATAATAAATAATTTCATAACGCCAGAGCTTGTTCATGACGCCAGAGCTTGCCAATATATACAGCCTATAGTACTCGCAAATAATGTAGCTTTCTATTAGTGAAAGAATTTTTAAAATCCATTTTGCATGAAAGAGTAACAAACATACATGCATCCATAGAAACTTTCGCCTTTATAATAATAATAGGATTAGGTTTATATACATATAGGTATATCTGAATAACAAAAAATTGAAAAATCATGCTAATTTTACCGGTGTTTAAATACTTTATTACCTTTGTGTTTTTGAAGGGCCTCCTCTAATGTAGTTCATATCAGTGTGGTAAAATATATTAGCGCGTAATATTAGTGTTTTGTCAGTAAATACAGCGTTTAGTGTAGGTATTGAGTAAGGGTTAATTTATTATAATTCAATGTTAATAATGGTAGTTTCCTAAATCATATTATCCATAAGACATTATTTAGTGTTGGATGAAATTAACCCGCAGAGTTCCTAATCCTTTTGTGGTTCTCAACAAAAATTAACAAATGGTTCCGGTAATGTTGTATTTTCTTTGCATTGCTTAACTAAAAGAAAAAGCAGAAAAAAGAACATAATGTTCTATGACTCGTCCTATAAGTATTGGGAATTTATGTATCATAAAACATTATTTAAAAATTAATCCACACTTTGTTTTAACCACATTTATTGTTAAAAAAAAAAACAAAATGTTTCGTAAGAAGTGCGTACCTACTTCTCGAGGGTTACATTAACCTCATGTTAGCATTATTTTAATATGGTGACAACTCGACAACTTGCATTTTCATCACTTCCTTGAAAGTCATTAAAAGTGATAAATTTTTTTTGAATAGTATCTCAGATTAGTTAGTTTAGGTTATGGACACTATTTTTTAATTTAAAAAAATTATAACTTTTCAAAAATCATGACTTTTCAAATGGATGCGGAATTGCAAATTTATTGATCGTCATGGAACCATAAATGAAAATAACTAATCAACTAAACACATTTATAAAATTGTTTATTTTTTACTTTGTTTTTTATTACAAAGTAGATAAGGCATGATATATATTTTTTAATTAAAATTATCTCACAAAAAATTAAAGTTGCCTCCAAAATGAAGATAAACTGAATTATTTAGTTATCTTTATATTACTAGCTGACCCGGAAAACGTTTTTCTGCTATATAAATAATGAAAGTTCGATGAGGCGGACGCAGCGCCACCTGTCATTCAACAACATAAATAATTTCGTTATGTTTAAAATACGAAAAACGCGACGGTTAAATTTGTTGGGAGTTAGAATCCCAAAAATGAGAGGATGGGTAATAGGAGGTTGAAAATTTGGGGTTATGTGTATTTTTGATGCCAAATAAATAAATAAAAATTTTAAAAAAACATCGTCAAAAAAATAGAAGAAAAAACTGGATAGGGATACCCTATCACCTGGCGGTATGAAATATACTTTACGGCCTATTCTCATACCTACCAAATATACATAAAAAAATCTCATAAAAATTGGTAGAGTCATTTCGGAGGAGTGCGACCACAAACACCATGACATGAGATTTTTATTTGTATCTATAGATAATTTAAAACAAATAAAAAACAAAATAGCATATACCTACTTATTCGTATTACACATTTAAAATAACTTTTGATACAAAAAATAATTTATCAGTTTGGTTGGGTATTTTGACCTCAAATTCAAAATTAAGTTTTGTTTGAAAAAGATCGCGCAACCGTTAAGTGTTTTAGTGATCACTCTCTTAAGCATTTTAGTAAGAGTGGTATATATACTTTAAGTATCGCCCTGGTGAAAGACAACAATTCAATCATTTGATGACCAGGTACCTCCTCACCTTCCTTTATCCTACATCCTCCCATCCCAAATGCCTTCAGCCTCACAACATAGAGACCTGGGGAAGCCATAGTCTCACTGGCTCCACATATTTTTGGTAGCAATTGAAACTCTTCTGAAAAATGGTAGTGTTAACCCAGATTCCCTTTTTTATCAATCCTACAGTACAAACACATAACACATATTTTTTCATTATAAAAAACAGATTCATCTCAATACTAATTCCGTTGTGACAAACAAAATGCATTTTCTCTCTGAGCAAAACACGAGAGCGTGAAAGAGAATGATAGATGATAATATGAAAAATGGCATAAGGGCTAATAAATCATTCTGTAATGGATTCTCACAGACACTACCTTTGCACTACTCTATACTCATACCTTGAAAACATATTTTTTCAATAAGAAGTGTATTTTGATAAAAAAAAAAAAATTTTAATTCATCGACCTAATAGGTCAGGACCCCTAGCACGGATATGGATTATATCGATAACTTTCGATAACTTCTCATCGTTCCCCAGCAAGACTGGGATCTAGATCGCTAACGACAGTTATTAATTATAAATAATATATAATAAATAACTGACAATTATAAATAAATGACAGTTATTAATTATGACGCTCGTTATGCAAAATTACTGGCTTATGAACTTATTGAACTAACGAAGCTCTTAGAAATTAAAGAAGTCGTATACGCCATCCATAGACTTAAACTTAAATAATGCATCAAGCCGCAATCAAATTATTACGTTCGAATCTTTGAGAAACGAAAATTGTTGTTATACAGGGTATTAAGGGACGTAATTGACTGACTTTAACTTGTGATTCCTGACATTATTTGGAGTAAAAAATGTAATGTTGGTCTCTGGTGAAAATTTTGATTTTTTTTAAAACAGAAAATAATGGTATGTGTTGAACAGTTGGAGGCGGGGTCAGGGGTTGTTCGGTTACTCGGCTGAGTAACCAGTGATGACATGCGGAAGAATTTTTTTTGGTTTGATTTTCAAGAAAAATTTTACTCCAAATAATGTCAGGAATCACAGGTTAAAGTAAATCAAGTACGTCCCTTAACACCCTGTATATGAATAAATACCTCATTAACTAATAACTCCCGTTTGGTGTCAAAAAGTAAATGCAGACTGCCAATGTATATTTAGGTTAGAATTTCGATTCAACATTGCCAATTTATTTAATATTTTTTTACGTATTTTTTTGACATTTCATGGAATTCATGGAAAATACCTTCAGTGTTGCCAGCGTATATTGATTTTTTTATTTATTCCCTGTCAATTTCGGTTCGGCTGTCAACGGTGAAAGCGTGCTCGGGACATCGGTATAAAATCACCACAAGTTACGCCTGTCGATCCGATATTCTAAAGTTATCAATTTCACTCTAGAAGTAGAAATCTCAAAGTGGGAAGCCAAACACAAGACGATTGTAGCTGTCTCTATGTCTAGTACTTTAGTACTAAACTGCTATACTGCTAAACTGCTCACTGCTAGTGAGGTCGTGTCTTACCAGTAAGTAAATTGCATTGCAAAGCGCCAAAATGCCCTCCTGTGTGATGATAAAATGCTTAAATTACACGGCAAATAGTCGTAAAGGCGAAGGAATAACACTTCATTTGTAAGTACGCGCAAATTACTTATTATTATCAATTATTATAATTATTAAGGGTAAAGAATACAATTGTCATTGTATTCTTTACCCTTCCCTGTCCATTGTGTAACCGAGTGATGGTATCTTGTTATCTCAGTCACACCCATAGGTCACACCCGTGATGTGGAAGCAGTATTCGGCGAAGAAATTAATAAGCCGCACTACCATATATCTATGACATTCACACACGTACATTATTTGATTGTCTATCTTTGTCACACAGGAATAAAGTTTTGAATTTAGAAATTATACTGAAAACCGCTGAAAACAAAAGAGTGTTGCTTGCTTTCCACATTATATTGTGAGTATGTGAGACTATGGCGAGTCTATTTATATAACGTCATTGGGTACAGCATCTTAGCTGATTAATAATAATTAGCAAAGTCTTAAACCCATGGCAGTTTTACACAAATACAGTTTTCTACTATACCTACTTACCGTTTTACCGACACGAATGCGAGGTACATTTTGACTTGCTCATATTAACGATTGATTTCAGAAAATCGCTCTCTTCCAATTTAATAGGTCACTAAAGGAGTTAGATCTCCTAAGAATGGTTTCTTCAGAACAACACTCAGTTCGTGTTGGTATAAGTCTAAAACTATATCAAGATTATAAAGTGTAATGTAGAAAGTGAATAAAACAATACGATGTAATTTTACAAAAGTTTCTTTGCATTACAACATGCGAGTAGCCCAGAAAATCTCCAACTTGCTGACCTAACACAAAGAGCCCAAAATGCATCATATTTTCTGCAGCGAAATGCGATACGGTATCAAAGGAGGATCCCTATTGGGTCGGTTCCTATTCGAATGAGAATATTCCACACTTTTAACATAGTTTTTTTGAGTCAAAGGTTTTGAATAGAAAGGAAATGATTGTACTTTCACTATTATTTTGTGCTGAAATGAATGGTACCGTAGAAATTGAAAAATCCATAGATATCGATGATGCTTCGATAAACCTGTCGAAGTCCGCCTCACGATAAGTACGGAATATTTCTTATTTTAAATAGTTAGATTTCGCTTTATTTTCACGAAAAGTGAATATTTATGTCGGGGAAACCAATAAAATCAATAAAAAAAAATTAAAAAATTATTTTTATTTTTTTTAAATTATACATTTTTTTAAATCATCATCTCCAGATGACAACAATATCAAATTCTTAGACTTCATTTTCTCGGGAATGGAGTTTCTTTGAGTAGGTGTGTTATCAAATTAGAGTAAGTATTAAAATAAATTTTGATCACTTTTGTTATTCTAGAAATCAGCAGTCTCCCTTGCTCTTATAGATTTTTTACTTGCCCTTTGTGTGTGTTTTCTCACAATTTAAAATTTGTATTTTTTTTCTCTTTTTTATTGTGAATACGGCACAAGAGTCCCAACTGCTCGCAACCGCCTAGAGCCAGTGAGACTATGGCGTTCCCAAATGGGTTATTTTGTGAGGCTGAATGTAATTGGGAAGGGAAGGAGTTGGAGAAGAAGAACGTGGGAAGTACCTGGCTATTCATATCTAGTCACCAAACACCGCTAAAGCCATTTCAAGCAAAGTTAAATTTTTTATTTGTTATGTGGATAGGTACCTCACAAGAGTTTTAACCTTTCCAAACCGCCTGGAGCCAGTGAGACTATGACATCCCCAAATGGAGTATATTGTGAAGCTGAATGTAGTGGGGAAACGAAGGGATAGGGAAGGGGAAGAACCTGGCAATTCAGATCTGGTCACCGAACAGTGCTAAAGCCATTTCCAGCAAAATTTCAATTCTGAATGGTGGTATTCCACCAGGGCGATACTGAGAATACCTTCCACCTTGGAACGTGTCGTAAATATACCGTAAATTATTTTTATATGCTTACATTTTAAAATAACACAGATCAATCAAATAAAAATTTCAAATAAATCCTCCTGTTTTTACTTACCTACCGTTAGTTTTTATTACCTCCTTTTTTTTAATTGTCTGTCGTTATAAATAATACATAACAAAAATAAATTGAACTTATTTTATTATTTTAACGAGTAATGGGCGCTCGGCTAAATAGATGGTCCGAGAGCGCAATATATTCATTTTCATCACATTCAGTCGAGTGACAAAGTATCAGTTTGCAGATGATCGATTTTATGAATACGGCTGACGTTTGCAGGACATTATAAAAATGCGGTGCATAATGTTATATTTTATAGACACTGTGCAATTATGACAACGATATCGCTACAGTGTTTTTTGCAAACAAACATCCATGGTTGAACTTACTAAAGTGAAGCAGATTGAGGTGTTAATTAACAAAACGTCTGAGTATTTAATAAATATAGGTACCTGAGATATATTTAGGAGATATTAACGGATTTCGGCAAATTTTGAGCCGAAAATTATTTTAGTTACCCGTATCACTGGATTAGCAGTTCATTAGTAGTTCAAACTAACTAACTGAAACGTTTAACGCATTACCTAGAGGCACAGACGTCTATTTCGAAAATCAAAACATAAGTTATTTCATTCTGCCTCCGTGGAATATGAAAACATATGTATCGTTATTACATTGATATCGTAAACACATACCTAGTTTTGTAATCCATACGTACATAGCAAATAATTTAAAAAAAAACTTTAAATATCGTACTTAAATACGTACATTTTTTAATATTGGGTATTATGCTCAAAATTAAGAAATGTAGGTCACTTAGCAGGGGTGCCCGGGTTCATGGGGTCAAGTCAAGTCAAGTCCGCCAAGGCGGCCAAAGCGTTTGCTCACTTACTCTTACTTTGCGCACTGGATCGAGAGAGATTGGTTGATGGAGACCTAACCTAGACCTCTCCAGCCGGTCTCTCTCCACCCACCGCCTTGCACGCAGTTGGTTGGATGAATTCATGCGTCCCTCACACCTAGACACATTGAACCCAGATTCCTACCCACCCCTAATACCTTTTCTTTCCCAGAACTTCCTCTCCCTCCTTTCCCTAAAAAATACCCTCCACACAGCATCCACATAGATGACAATATTACAGGGAAATTATTTTACTCAGGGCCTCCTGTGTGGAACTTATCTAAAAAAATATATAATTTCACCTGAAGTAAGGAATAGTTCAGTTAAACTCTTGCACATGAACACGTCCACAAAACGTTGCTTTCATTGCATGGGGACCGTCGATTTTGTTGATTCATTTCAATTAATTCGGAATTTATATACTTAATCTATGGGATATCTATAAAGTTTTCAAAATTCATAATGTTATCGATTTGGTAGTTTGGAGACCGTGGTTCTAGTACTATACAGAAAGTACTTTCTAGAAGATGGGACATGCGATGATCATTTAAGACGAAACTCAAGATCAGCACCCTCTTGATTCGAGGGCCCGCAGCGTGGGAAGGGCAATATCAAATGAAATATAATAAATGACAATATCGCCGTTGACAAATGCCGACAATGGGCGGCGGACAATGGCGTCCATTAGCCCCTGGAGGCATTAACAGAGAATATGAACATTAAGCTGTCGGACCTTCGCTTTCACTAAGTGTTTTCTGACAACCCTGACTAAATATTATATAAAGGCAGGGCTGCAATTTTCCGTTAAAATGAATAATGTTGCAATGCGACAAAATGAATATATTCATATGGTTGGTATAAATAAGGATGTGACAAAAAAAAATTAGGGAGGTAGGTACCTACATACCAGTGGCGTTCAGTGAGTTTTCAGTGAGCTAGAGTGCTAAGATTGAAAAATGTTGTTGATGTTATTGGTGTTGTAGCTGAAAATGATTTATTTTTTTCAAAATTTCTACTTTTTTTACGAAGATCTTTAAACCAAATATTGACATTTTGAAAAAAAAACGTTTTCCGCTACAACATCAATGACATTATGTTTTGCTACATACTTACCTACCAACATGTGAAGGTTACATTATAAGGTACCTACTTCCATAGAACTTATTCTTTCAAATTAATTATTAAGAGAGTAATTCACGTTTTTGTTTGTTTTTAAGATCCTCGTTAAGCTGAACAAATTGGAGAAAGTTACTCATATAATATTATGTACTAGCGAGTACCTAGCCGGAATTCGTTGCAATACCACCCTAAGTGTTTGAGTTTGAATTCTGTTTATTGAAGTAGGTACTGACCACATACACTGTACGAGTGAGAAGCATGGATTTTCAAAATTTACCGCCTGTTATCTCCTACCTCTACTACATCTCCATTTAAATCACTCCCTCTGCCTCTTCCTCGTCCGCCACCACTCCCCAGCCGATCCTTTCCCATGCGTCCTGCCCCCCGTTCCCCTCCTGCAACACCTTCTCCTCCCGCGTTCCATTTTCACCTTCTCCCGTCTCGCGTCCACCCTATTGCCAACATTAGTTAATATTATGAAAATATAATACATGCATAGGTAGGTACTTGTTTATTTGTTCTTCATCCTCTGCGCGATACTGTTTTCAATTTATTATTTCGTCCTCTGTAAAGTTCTCATTCTTTTATAATTCATCTACTGAAAGTTTTGTAAGCTATGCTTTTATGTTTATTAAGAAACCTTTTCCATTTTCTTAATGACTGGTGGAACGATATTAAGAGAAAAGAAAAATTATCTGTCCTCACCGAAGTTTTATTTATTATATTATTTTTTGTTATGCGCGCAGGTGGTTTAATATTGTTTTTAAAAAATCTCAAACATCAATCAAGTTCAAGAATGGTTAGAAAATGTTGATACAAATCTTATTAAGTTAAATTTGACATGATCAATATTACTTTATTTTATTTTGAATTTTTTTAAATGATTTAGTTATTTTCTTTTCGCAATTTTCTAAAATAATTCGCAAATTTCTAAATAATCATTATTTCAAACCACAATAGCATGGAAGCGATGTTAAAAGCTGAAAAATTGTGGATTTTCCTGTACATATATTTTTTTTACATAAGCTCCACACAGGAGGCCTTGGGGAAATTATTTTCCTCAAGGCCTATGTCATCTTTTGGGATGCCGTGTGGAGGGTTTTTTTTAAGGAAAAGAAGGAGAGGAGAGTTCTGAGATTCAGTGGGGGGTTCTGTGTTTCCTGGTCATCCGCCTTCAAGACCTAGACAAACCTCACCCCATGAACCCGTGCACCCTTGCTAAATCACCAAACGCATTACGCCTCGTATAGCATAAACAATCGTCCCAATACCTTAGCGGATGAGGTTGGCCTTTGTTGAACTCCGCCATCGCTATCAGCAGAAATAGAAATGATCCCAAATTCCATTGCCCTCTGTTGAACTCGAGTGCTAAGTCTGTGATCTTGAGAAATTTATATCTAGGTGTGCGTCAAACCAGCAAATTCTATGCATCAGCATATTAGAGAACATTGGCTTCAGAGTTCGACGAATTCGGTGCAAACAGCGTCTCATAAATGTTACAATAGATTATTCATATTGACTTCCTCGCCCTCTAAAGGCTTTGATGAGACAAACAAACAAGTTTCTGTTTCAAAGTTGACTATTTAAGAACATATTTTAAGGGGAACGGATGCGTGGCACGTTTCATACAAATCTTAATTTTTAGTTTTAAGCCAAAATGGTTCCGCGACTTTTAATCCCGCGACAAAACATCCCCCAACAAAATATCTACTAAAACCTAACCTAATAACCTAACCTAACCTAACCCAACCTAAACTAACCTAATCTAACCTAACCTAACCTAACCTAACCTAACCTAATCTAACCTAACCTAACCTAACCAAACCTAACCTAACCTAACCTAACACAACAAAAAATGATACTAACATAATACAGAAATCTTATAAAGACAAAAAAATTATTTAATTATTGATCAAAAATAGTAATATGTAAACTAAGGTTAGGTTAGGTTTTAGTAGATATTTTTATTTGAAGGATGTTTTGTCCGTAGGAAATTACGTCCTCGGGATATTATGTCGAGGGATATTATGTCGAGAGATATTTTGTCGCGGGATAAAAACGCGCTGTACCGGCCAAAATACCAACAACCAAACTGAAAAATTATTTTTGTAATCAAAAGATACCTATATCAAATATCTACATGCTACGGATTTGTTCCATTTATTTATTTGTGTTTTAAATTATAAAATATAGGCCATTAAATGATTCAATGTTTCATAATTTTAGAGGCAACTAGGGCAATTATTTGATTAATATTTATTATAAAAATTAAAAATAAGTGATTTAAAAAAAAAAACATTTTTATGGGGTAAATTAAAATTACTACGATGTTTTATTTTATTTTTAATTAGGCAAGATATATAATTTTAATAATTAAAAATAAATTTAAAAGAAAATCGAACGTTGTCCCCAAATTAAGCAAAATCGAATTCTTTAATTACCTATATATCATAATTTAAAACGAAAAGAATTAAAATAGCACCTACCGTTCTAGATGTTTAATATAACTTTTGATTATGATTTTAGATTTTTACGGTTAAAAGTATTTCCTTTATTTATTTTTGAGTGTTTTGCCGTGTTTTTTTCATTAGCCAACGTTTAGGACAGTTTTGGCTAAATAAGGAGGTAGTGCAACATGGCATAACACTTCAAAAATAAAAACTAAAATAAAACTTTTGATTAAAAATATAATTATTCAATTTGGTTGGGTATTTTGGCCTCAAATCTAAAATTAAGTTTTGTATGAAAAAGACCGCGCAGCCGTTCCTTTTAACAAAAACAATAGTATTACGTGTAAGTATTTAGGTAAAGGAGAATGTAAAAAATATCTAAGAGGGCAACAAAAAATGAAACCATTTCACCTGAATAATTTGTAACAGTTTCAATAATATTTTCCCTGCTAAGAAAGCTGGCTGCCATCTACCTCATTTACATACATAATTACCCATTAATTTTGGAGAAATAATATTTTCATAATAGCTGGCGGCTTTTAATTACTTTGCCAACCCTGGGCCAATTTAGAATATTGTTTTCTAGAGGTAATTTCAGGAACAGCTGGAAATGTGGCATCGATCTCTTGAGTGGTTTGCTGAAATTTCCTGAAATTCGCTGAAAACCGCCACCTACTCTGCGTAGGCATTTAGAAAGCTCAGCTTAAATGGCGCCGTACGATACCTAAAAACTTTTTATTTTATTTATTTTAGGGAAAGTTGGCAGTAAGTCTGAGATTACACAATAATAAAAAGGTAATTATGCCAATTATGAACTTTCCACTGATGGTAGTGAATGATAAAATATGACATACGATACACAAAGGGGAATAATATAGCAAACTTAACTTTGCAGGCGCCCAAATGTAACATCGATCTTTTGAGTAGTTTGCTGAAATTTCCTGAAATTCGCTGCCATTTTAGTTGTAAGCCCAACTTAAATGGCGCCTTACAATACCTAAAAACTTTATTAAAAGGTAATCATATAACACAATTAACTTTGCAGGTGCCCAAATGTGACATCGATCGCTTGAGTGGTTTGCTGAAATGTCCTTGTGTCCTGAAATTCGCTGAAAGTACCTACCTATTCTAGACCAAATTATAATACCTAGAAGTTAGTTGAAAAGAGCTCGTATGACATACTTATCATTGCAGAAGTATTATTACTATTATTAGAAGTTCGAAGAGGCTCGGCCGATGTACTCTTTCTTTAAAAAAATAGCCAGATTCATCGTTGATTGCCCAGAACTCCTTCAACGAATACAGATACGACCTCCGTAGTCCAGTGGCTAAGACTCTTGACTCACAATCCGGAGGTCGCGGGTTCGAACCCGGCGTGCGCAAATAAATTTTTTATTTGATTAATTTGTGTTATTTCACAATTAATTCATTAAAAATAATATATAGTATATTTGCGGCACGTTCCAGAGTGGAAGATACTATCAGTATCGCCCTGGTGTAAGACCACCATTCAGAATTGAAACGTTGCTTGAAAATGGCTTTAGCCGTGTTTGGTGACCAGATCTGAATAGCCAGGTACTTCCCAACCTTCCTCCTCCCCACCTCCTTCCCCTCCCCACTACCTTCAGCCTCACAACATACCCCAATTGGGGATGCCATAGTCCCACTGGCTCCAGACGGGAGCAGTTGAGATTCTTGTGCGGTATTCTCTGTAAAAAAAAGAAAAAAAGATACGAGTTTCTAACAGACGAACCAGGTCAGACATGATTCTAAGCCTCCCTCGGTGCAACACTAATTCTAAGTAGAACTCTTTCATCTATCGTGCGTCCAATACTTTCAATACACACTACACAAAATTTGACATATTTAACTCTGCAACACACTCCTTAAAATCACACAGACGCTCTCTCGATACTTTACAATAACAATAACTATAAATACCCTCTAATACAACCACCACTCCATTAACTTCCTTTTTTCCTCTTTTAATTTTTTGTTACGCATATTTTTATTACTATACCTCAACCTAACCGATCCCCCCCATCCTACCCCCTCCCTATTCCCCCCTAAATAACTTGTCTCTTGAAATTTAATTTTTTCTTTAGTAAATATCTCTGGAATCACTATGCTTGTATAAATACCCACTTGTATTCAATTATTGTGACTCAATTACTATTACGCTCTGTTTCTCCCAAATAAAATAAAATAAAATAAGCGCCCAGGTGCATTTGTCCGGTCATTGGCTGAGTTGGCATCGCCTTTGGGTCCCAACCAGTCCTCGGCTGGCCAAGTGCTCGACACAAGCAACATTTTCCGCTTACTGTAGTGGTAGTAAGAAATTTTAAAATATTGTCAGATTATTCGTAACCCGGGAATGTTTGTATTTCTTTTTAAAAAAAAGTAATTTTCTTCATGTGTAATTTCTTTCACGTGTAATTACGTCCACATATAATTCGTGCAATGTAATATTCAATTTGGGAGGCGGGTATGGGTACTGTCGCCCGGGAACCATTTATTGGATAACCAACACCCCTGCCATGGGTCACCCCAAGTGGGTTCGCTACGTTTGATAACTTAGCAGGGATGCCCGGGTTCATGGGGTGAGGTTTGTCTTGGTCTTAGCAGTGAATGAATTTGCTCACCTACTACGTGAGGAACACCTTTTGACCTCACCAGCCGGACTCTCTCGACCCATCAATGGGATGGATTCATTCACTCCTGGACATTTTGACCCCCAGATTCCTACCACCCCTTTTCCTTCCCAGAAGTTACTCTTTCCTTTCCCTAAAAAAACCCCCTCTCAGCATCCCCAAGTTTGACATAGGCCCTGAGGGAATTTATGTGAAATTCTCTACCTTTGCAGGTAGGTATTATTTTAGTACCCATAGTAAATGAATATGCTGTATGTATATTATTATATATAATAATGTACCTAAATAAATTGTATTTGCACAATTCGGGTTTTTGAACCCGTCAAATTGTGGTTATTGTTTCAAGGGTTTACTAAGTTAAAAAAATGGTTATTTTATTTCGTCATTATTTACAGCACTTTTAAAAATAATATAATTTCACAAAATATTACGTACAGTTTGTCAAATAAGAGTAGAAAATAAATGAGGGCGCCACCGTTGCCCAAATGGCAATACTAAAAATATAACCATGGTTTTAATCTAAAGCGGTGTAACCTACATTTTTATTAAAAATTAAAAAGGCATTAAAGTGAAAAAAAAAATTTTTTCATTGCTAGATACCCACTGATCTCAAAATTAGAATTGCATTTAGGTATATTATTATTATATATTTGCAATTTTGTGTTAACATAATGAAGAATAACGATATTATAATAAAATATAAAGCACACTTTAGAAATTGATCACATTTATTTAATTCTAGCTTAAGTACCTAGCGTTGCCCAGGCTTTAGATCTTGCCTCGAATTTTAAATCTGAATATATTTAACTCATTCAGATCTAAAAGTAGTGTGACTAAACTCACCATTAATGATTCTTCCTTTCCACCTACTGTTAAATTCAAATCTATGTTAAATTAAATGAAAGCCAATCACTTTGTAAAACACAATTTAATCAAATTTATGTCATTTAGTAGGTACCTTCACAATAGTGCTTATTCGATTTAATTTTTTTTTTAAGAATAAAAAATTATTTTTTTTTAAATGTGTATACAGTGTTTTGAATTTTCAGTGTCATTGCACTTTTAAAGAATATTTGACAGATAAATTGGTGTTGTCAGCCTAAAAATATCTTAGTTCCATTTTATTTATTTTCTACTCTTTTTTGACAGACTCTATATTCTGGTTTTGTCAATTATTTTAAAATTACACTTATTATTACATCACACTACTACAAACTACAAACATATGATTCCAACTAAACAACAACTGTTTCCCTACTCAATTTCCCTTCTAAACTGTGTTTTCTCGCCAATAATCCACCTGTCAAAACCAACTCTCTTGTTTTTGTTTAGTACCTACCTACCTACAAATAATAATGAAACATATTAAAATTTAATATGTTAACAGAGAACGGAAAATTGCCTAGAAAAAAGCCATAGAAAAGGAAATTTTGCCTTTTTTCAATCAAAGTTTTAAATTTCCCGTGTTATGACGCCAAGGTTGATCTTTTTAAATACAACTATTTGGAATCTTGGAAGTGGAAACTAACCCAATATCCGGACACACATTTGTACGTTGTACGCAATCAGTCGGAATTATTTGGCTCGTTTGGTAGAGTTGTTGAATCCAGACCCTGGGTAGAAAGGTTCGATCCTCAGGCACACCATTTTTTAAAAAGTTTTTGAAGACATTTGAAAATAGATACATACCTAATGGTAAAAAAAACTATATTTTTTACGGGTTGATTTTTAGTATGATGTGATGTTGAAAACTGTTGCTGTCACTGTCGCTCTTACTCCATCGAATATTGATCGAAAGAGACAACTGCACCTCATCAAAAATCATAAATCACTCAAAATCATCAAAATCACGGTTTTGTATTCCCCATTTTTCTCCTCAAAAACAAGACCGTTTTTTAGGTTTTTTTTCCTAAAGAAAACACTGTGTCGGTACGTTTAGCTTTTTTAAAAAATACATTGTATAGGTTGTATAACGAACGTCTGTTGATGGCGTCCAAAGCAATGACGTTATATAAATAGACTCGCCATAGTCTCACATACTCACAATATAATGTGGAAAGGAAGCAACACTCTTTTGTTTTCAGCGGTTTTCAGTATAATTTCTAAATTCAAAACTTTATTCCTGTGTGATAAAGATAGACAATCAAAGAATGTGCGTGTGAGAATGTCATAGATATATGGTAGGGCGGCTTATTAATTTCTTCGCCGAATACTGCTTTCACATCACGGGTGTAACCTATGGGTGTGACTGAGATAACAAGATACTCTCACTCGGTTACACAATGGACAGGGAAGGGTAAAGAATACAATGACGTATTATTATAAAATTAATTGTAATAATTGATAATAATAAGTAATTTGCGTGTACTTACAAATGAAGTGTTATTCCTTCGCCTTTACGACTATTTGCCATGTAATTGAAGCATTTTCTCATCACACAGGAGGACATTTTGGCGCTTTGCAATTCAATTTACTTACTGGCAAGACACGACCTCACTCGACGCGTATGTAATACCCGTAGCACTTTAGTACTAAAGTACTAAAAATAGAGACAGCTACAATCGTCTTATGTTTGGCTTCCCACTTTGAGATTTCTACCCTGCGTCCAGTATTAATGTCATTGGTCCAAAGCAGGCAACTTTAACGAGTTTTTTCTTGTCAGAAGTAACTTATCAATAAAAGCAAAACGTACCGAAATGTCAGTGGTCAATGTCCATTTTATATTAAAAGGTAATAAATAACCAGACACATCCGGAAATATGTCATTTTTCAATCAAATTTTAGTCCTATCGACTTTTTTCTACAAAAAAATATAAATTGATTTCGGAAGATTGTTATTTTATCTAGTAAAGTTATGTTTTAAATTTTGAAAAAATATGTTTTTTTTAAATTATTATACGGTTATTCCGCTGTTCGTTGGATGATTTTTTTTAAATTTTAAACAAAATTTTGTTTTATAAAACATACATTTCAAATCATATAAATACAGTAAAATAAATCAATAAATTATCTACGAATTCTACTTTTCAGAATTTTAATTTTAGATATGTTTTTAGATTTTCACGGCCAAAAGCATTTTAATTTTAGTTGAAATAAAATCATTTTTTAAAAATCCGCACACCTGTTTTCTGATGAACATTCTTCGGTTTGTCCTAATTATTTACGATCTTGTAAATTAATATGTTTCAGATTTCTTGTACACACTTATTTTGCTTAGACATTATTGAAAAATTATAAATGCTAATGTTAAAAAAATAATTACAAAAAGTACATAAGTAATTTTAATATTTTTATCGTCACGCGTTTGAGCATTTTTATTTCTAACTTGAATGTACGTTTAATTTTGATTTAAATAAAGTCGATATTGAATTATTAATTAGAAAGCCGGTACGGAGAATAATCTATCTTTCTTATCGGAACCAACCTGTACAGCTGCAAGGGTACGATCACAAGACTATCTTTCGAAATTTTAACTCTGGTTAATGGGCCTTAAAAAATATTTGCAGTAGCCCTTGAAGTGATTTTTCACAAAAACGGCGCCATATAAATTAGACAAATATTATTATTATTAGTGTCAAAATCAGGAGAGGAAATTGTGGAAGACGTTTGTGCGGACGAAACGCCACCCGGTTTCCTATTAATACTATTTCACTTCGGTTATCTGGGACCAGGGTCGGACAGGGCATTTGATTTTAAAAGACTCAGTTGATTTTTGAACACATCCTAAGTTGATTTATGAATGTATCCTAAGTTTTTTTTTATTTTTTATTCCAGTTAAAAGAAAATTACATTTCACTCATTTAACTAAAAATAATTATACACATTAAGATAAACTAAATATTTCAATACAGCGCTATTCTATTTCATTATTTTGTTTATCAAGAATAAATATTCATAATTTTTTTTTAAATTTACCCAACTTATTTTTGTTTTTAATGTCATTTGGGAGGCAATTATATAAGTTGCCCCCCTCGTAACCAATGGATTGTTTACCATAGTTAGTGTGGATGGTGTTTAAATGTATGTTATCATGTTGTCGTGTAGTGTTTATGTACTTGAGACGTTTGAATGAATTCTGTGTTTGTGACGAGATTATTTTGTATTTTGTATATAAGGAAACATGTATTGTATTCATATAGTTTTCTTAATGTTAATAGTTTAGTTTCCTCATATAATTTTTTGTGGATGTTCTGGGCTTGTAGTTAAATAGTTTTTTGATTACCTTGTTTTGTATTACCTGTAATTCATTTATGTATGTTTCACATGCGTTTCCCCAGTTTTCAATCAGGTAATTTAGGTGTGAGTGTACGAGACTATTATATAAACTTTTTTTCAATTTAATTGGTAATGGATATGATAACCGACTAAAAACTTGATTCTGAATGCGTGCATAGTTTATGTTACAGGTTCTCAACGTTGGCGATCACGTCCCCTTGTGGGCGTTTGAGGCTTTCGGAGGGCAGTAGAGACCCAGAGAAAATAAGGGGACGTTGAGATGGCACAGTGAGGGCGGGGCAGGAAAAAAAGGGTCTAAAAAAGAGAGAAAAAAAATCACGCTTAACACGTACTAATAAAGCAAAGTAAATTCTAATTGTTCCAGTTACAGGAAATCGACTGTATTTATTACCAGCCGAAGTTCCGGGGTTTGCCTAGGCTTTCGGGAGAGTTTTTCGAAATCAAACTATTTTACTAGTATCTTAAACATAGTGTGCAAAATTTTATCATTCTCCTTTAAGGGGTGGGAAAAAAGGGTGGGAGTCATAGACATACAAATAACTAGACGAGAACTTACAGATGAGGGGTAAAAACCAACTATGGCGGGGCGAAGAGAGGAAAGAGACTTGTGATTCGCCAAGTCTTCTTCATTGTCTAAGTATGTGTTTCATAGACATACAGCGTCCGCGCGTAAAATGTACGACGAGAGCACGACATTGGTCCAGACACGCCCAGCCGGTTCCGAAAAATGGTTCCAATGGGAGGGGGAAATAACACGTTTTTTAACACGTAAGGGCATGTCCATATATTTTGTACATCCGTGGTGGGAGTGGTTTTCAAAATATCATATAGATTGTCGACAATGACCTTCCTCCTATTTTAAAGGTCATGTGTGCAAAATTTCATCAATCTCAAAGTTAGACTGTAGATTTATTGTGATTATATTTGGGGTACTACACCGTGTTGCCCTTCCTCCTTCTTTGACCAACATTTCAGATAGTATTTCAGTGTCCATCATCGGGGCAAATGTGTTGATGTGCCGTCATGTGGGCTAAAGAAGTCAGCGCGACACTGCAAAAAACTTGAAAAATTTATCACGTAAAGACTTTTGGCCGTAAAACCCTCAAATCGTACCAAACTGTAGATTTGTTAAAAAAACAATGTCACAAACCGGAAAATCATTTCTTGTATAGATAGATACATGTACTTATACACAGAGTCCTAAAGATCGCAGTACAAGTGATGAATCTACATACATCGCATAGAGAACACAAAAAAAAAAACAATTTGAACATTTCTATTATTATGAATCTGTAAAACTGGAGACAATACCGGCCAATGAACACTAATATTTAAATATATTCAGTTTGTTATGTTTTGAGGTCTATAGTGAATACCTGACAAAATAATTACCTAACGCCATATATTATTGATAAATGGGTCAACAATTTAAACGCTCCGATTAATCGCGAATATGCAAGTTTTTCGTCTTAAACGATATGTCAGATTTACAAAAACTTTGTGTTATTTCCGCTTCACAATTAAAGCTCTATAAATGAAACATTTCTGAATGTAGCCGAATCCTAAAAACTGTTTTTGAAAGGTTATGAAATAAGCTTTCAAACTGTTATACATATTACAAATAAATATTAACATTTGTAAATATTAAAATCGGTACTAAAATCACGGATTATGTAAAAAACAATACTTATTCTATCTTATAAATGTATAATAAACAATTTCGTCACCTCACTTTTTTATCATTTCATACAAGAATATTTAATAAAAAAATAACAATATGTACCGTCGCGTTGGCGATTTGGTGGGTAAAATATGTATCTGAAGGAATAGGTCTCTTTATGTATTTCTATGGACAACTTGAATAGAGGTGTGCAGCTTGATTTATTATGGACCTTCTAAATTTCGTTTTAGTGATGTCACTAGAACAATAACGGAGTTATAACGATTTCTGTGGAAACACAAGCGTTGACTTGAAAACATGCTTATTCTACTTGACTGCTATCGTTATATTATTGTGTATATCCGCTTACATATCGGAGTGGTTAAGGGGGGTAATCATAATATTTGAAATACAGTTAAGCTCGTCTTTGACGACCGCTCCGTGTGAATTGCAATGTATTTCACATCACCGCAATGTGTTTCACGCTCACCATTCCATCGCTCTACACCATCAGTCCAGCGTAGTGATTTTGCAGGGAGATTGTCGTGAATACAGCAGAAAATTATTTTGGTAGATAAATTTTTACTCGCAGTGGCAGCCGTCTTATTCATATTAAGAAAAAGAAACCCAAAAATAAATAGACTAACCAACACAAAGCACTCTTTTTAGGATAAATTGCCTAATTTTAAAAAAAATAGACTAAATCTGTTGGTAAAAACGGAATCGGAATCTCACAAGAATCGAGTCCCTAGAATCAACGAGCTGGCGAAATTATTTAAGAATGGATGAAGGCGCATATTTTCAATTATTAAATCAGAAAAAGAACAAGATGCTTCAAAACTACTGAACTAATTCGGATATTTTTTGTTAATCAGCAGGTTTAAATGGCACCCCAATCTCAAATCGAAGATTTGCGCGTCATCATGGGGGCCATTGGGAAATGAAAATAATTAACATATTTTGTAGTTATAACAACTTTAATACTTGCATAAATAATTTATAACAACTTAAATTCTTCAAACACATAAACACTACTCAATTAAATTAATAAATACACAATATAAAGTTTAAGGTTACAAAAAAAAATAACAAAATTAAAGCATTTTATGAGAGAATTAAAATTAATTTTACACATCACATCAAAATAAATCATTTAAATAAAAACAAGGAAAATCACATATTTTTATTAAAGGTAAATACTTAAATAAAATACTGTTATTATTATTTAAAAGTGTATCTTTGAAAAAAGAGTGGTACGATTTGTACCAAATGCAAAGGTATTTATTTTAGTATAAAATGATAACAAAAAAGTTTTAAAGAATAGACACCTCATAGGTCATAGGTAATACATTTTCCATAAATGGAAAAATAAAAATAAAACTTCTGAAAAAATAAATAATGGATATAATATAAATAAGTTTGTATACAAAATAAAAAGACTGCCTTTATTTGCTATCACAACCAAAATATATTTGGTGACTAATAAACTAAAAAATAATACATACTCTCAAAATCCACTTACTAATCCAAATAAGAAGGATATTATTATTCTAAAAGCTTTTATGTATTTACAAGTTATGTAGTTTAGGTTTTATAAAAAGATTTTGCAAAACACATTACTATTAATTTAAATAAATGCCACATATCAAATAAATTGGGTAAAAACCTAAACCCAAAAGCAATGAGATCTAAGACATCAAAATACTAATTTATTGCCATAACTGAAAACCTGTGCGTTTAGAAAGGCAACATGGGGCACAATTGCTTTTTTTACATTAACTCCACACAGGAGCCCCTGAGAGAGAAAAAAATCCCTCAGGGCCTATGTCATGCTAAATGGAAGGTCTTTTTAGGGAAAGGAAGGAGAGGAAGTTCTGGGAAGGATATGTCTAGGAGTGACGGTCGTATAAATCCATCCCTCCCACTGCGGTGCAAGGCAATCTGTCGGGAGAGTCCGGCTGGAGAGGTCTCATAGGTTAGGTCTCCTTTAACCATTCTCTCCCGATCCAGCCGTCACCAGTTGCTGGACAAACGCACACCCCCCCAAGACCGAAGCGAACCACTTGGGGTGACTTATCCAATAAATGAATAAATAAATAGGTACCGAATTGAAAAGCCGCAAATGCTTCTTTCATAAAGGTCAAATATTAAACCCACTTTAATTTTTTTAAAACAAAATATAATAAAATCACAAGGTTTTGAAGAAATAAACTAAAAAGTAAAGCTGCCGGTAAAAATTTATGTATTATGATCTTTATTCAAAACTCCAGACTCTGAATCTTATGTATTTCAGTGCTTGCAATCCAAAAATGAAGTGCATTTTATGTCTAACGAGACTAATGCATCAGCACTTATTTTACAATAATCATTAAGTGCATCAAAATGTAATATATTATGTTAAGTTTGTAATCAAATGATGATAATTACAATTTACAATTTAAAAAAAAAAAGAAAACAAGGAACCAAATTTGGGTGTGAGTTCTTGGTAAGGCTCTCGTTTAGTGAAATTCATAGCAATGGCAGTGATTGATTAACTACTGGGATAATGATTATAAGCAAAATTTTGCAATGCGAAGCACAGATAATGTAAAAAGCGCAGTTAAAAAATGTAGTGCCAAAAAGCGCAGTGTCAGAAGAGCACAGCTCAGATCAAAAATCTTAACTTTGCAATCTGTAGTGTCGTCAGTGTATGTTTTATGGCTACAAAAAATTAATGGATTTCAAAAAAATTTTATTCTTTAGATCCACTTTTCGCCGCTTGCAACATTGAGTATGTCAAGCTATATCGAAAGAACACAGTCTCAAAAAAGAACAGTGTCACAGGGTCGAAAATAACACAGTCTCACAAGAGCACAGTAACAAAAGTGTAAAGGTCAAAAAAGCACAATGTCAAAATAATGCAATGTTAGACAAAATAATATGTACAGTGTTAGACGTAATAACACAGTGTGAAAGATAAATACTGCAGTGTTACAAACAATCCTACATTGTCATCAATCAATTTTTTAAATGTTTACAATTTAGCGTCTATTTTGAGAGCGCGCAGTGGCCGGTCTAGGAACTCCTGATACTCCGGTTCTTGCGGATCGCGGTCGCCTTTCAGACGTCCCGCCGCCCACCGTGACGCTGCTTCCGTAGGAGAGGTACTGGCCTGATAAGTCCACGCTCTCGTGCTGCAAAGAAAAATGTTGAATATGAGCTTCTTTAATCCTTTCGGTGCAATATGCAGATGTATTGGCACAACACTTTGTGCCAATGTGCCGCGTGCCAATGTGTAGGTATAGGCAGGGCCATAAAAACCCTTCTAAAACTTCATCACCACATGGGGAACAGAACATTGTGGTCCTATCACCTGCTCAAAAGACATTGGAAATATTGACAATAATTTTTTTTTTTGCATGCCCTTCTTAAGATGAAGCCATACTAAATAATGCAAAATCATATGTTTTTGTTTTGAAAATTTGATCGCTTGAAGTATTATAGATGCTTCAATTAAATACTGCGTGCAGAACATATCTTGGCCCATAAAAATATCGGTAATTTTTTTTATAAGTCTTTTAAGCCTAGAAAAAATAAATTATAAGGTCTATAAAAACACTTTGAAGTCCAAACTCTCCTATTTATAAACCTCATTTCGGATATGGTTTTATTGTTTAATGCGGCAAATTTAGTTTCTTTTATGATAATCGCAAAAAAAATTAAATTTACGCCCGAACCTCACAAAATAAAATATAATACGCATTTTCGCGTTGTTATTTTTGACATCACGGCGACAATACGGCAGTCGACGAATTTGTAATATCAAAGTGAACCTTATACCGTCCACCGAAGAACGACTGGCAGCGGCCCCTATTTTCTGTCACTAGTCACTACTCCTCCGGACGGAGCGGAGAAAAGACGTGTTAGGCTCCGCGCCGCTTGTTTTCATGAAATCAATTTAAAAATTGCTTTTTATTACAATAAACAATGCATAAAAAAGTAATTAATGTTTTTTACAGGCCTTTACGAAATCAACATGTAAAAAAAAATTCTCAAATATCTTTCCAACCTTTCCAAAAGCTTTTTCTCAAGTATTTTTAAACTCCTCCCATAAAAGGGCGTGAATTCCGATTTCGATTTTTTCCTGTACTAGTGGATCGCCTTGACTAAAATTCTTTTTTAGAGACCCGTTTTGTATCAAACTCAGATCGAAATTCATCCCAAGTAATTTACTTTGGTTATGTCTCAGAGTCTCAGACATAACCAAAGTAAATTAGTATTACATAGTTTCTTTATTTGGTTTCTTTTCCTTAGGTTTTGTCCCAAATAACAGGTATATCAATAGTCTTTTCCTCATTGCTGAGAATTCCTCATTACATGGTGGACTAGGCTCAAGACGGTTTCAAATATTCCAATAGCCAATTGTCACTAAAGTCAAATTTAGTGTGCCTATAGTCTAATGTCAACATACTAAATACAACATGGTCACGTGTTAACTAAATTTAGGAATTATGGAGTTGACTATATACCTCTCTTTCTTTGTTCTGCATATTCAGGATGTGTTGTTTCCTCATATTGTTCCCCGTGTAGGCCACACATCTCACTTGCCACTCTCCGATATCTTCATTCCAGTGAATATATTGCTCCAACAATTTCTATTGACAAAAGAAGAAATATTTATAATAACCTCATACAGATTGTAATGAAATTGGAATAGAAGGTACTTCTTAGCTTTTATAATTAAAAAAATTATCAATTGTGATCAACTATCAAATATAAGATCGCTCATGGAGGAACCGAAACCAAACTAAAACTGGTTGGCAATTCACGGCGCAACTCAACTTTACGATTTCAGTAATTATCAGCTCATTTAACAAAAATATAATTTATTAATAATTATCAATTATCAACCCTAATATATAATAATAATTTATCAACCTCCTGAACAAAATTGATATTTTCCTGCTCGGACATATCGCAAATTACTTGAAAACTTGACAGGTCGTGAGGCACAACCATGGCAACCTGTCAACTTGGCAACTGAAATGCGCCGGCTGCGGTGATTAGCACCGCGAGTTGCGAGTGACTGGGTGCGTCGCCCTTGACAACTGGTTTTTAAGAAGTTGCCTGTGAGCAGACAAGCCAATGAAATTCACAAGTTGCTTCCCTGTGGATAGATTTGCTTCGATTGAGTTGCCAACTGTTTTTTTTTTCAGTTGCTCCATGAGCGGATGGGATAACAGTCGTGTTGTTATTCTTCTCAGCTGTTCACAATTTGATTAAAAGCTTAAACGGAATATAAATTTAAGTTTAACAGAGACCATTCAAATGATAAAAATCAAAAATGATCATCAAAAATGTGATGAAGATTGAAATGGCCCAAATTTAAACATAATATCACGACAATGAGAATATGACATTGAGATGATAATTTATAGTAATTAATTCAAATCAATATATAGATCAATCAGTAAAATTATTCCCACCTGATATTCCTTTGGTATGTAAGAATCCAGCACAAGGTCAGCCAGCTGTATCTCCCTCTTGAGGGCGCGGATGTTGTCCAGGATGCCCTCCATCTCCCGCTGCTGCTCCCGCATCTGATCCGCTAGCTCCGCCTTGGCCGAGTTGAGGAGCTGCACCACTCGCTTCAGCTTCTTGGTCTTGGCGGCGTTCTCCTCCTGCAGGGTGGAGTACCTCTCCTCCATGTCCAGACGCTCGGCCTACAAGATTTACAACAAAATTGTATGATTTTATTAATTTATTTGTGGAAAAATTAACAGTAAATCTTAAGATCAACTTGGAGCATTTTTTTTACAGGAGGCCTTGAAGAAAATAATTTCCCTCCGGGCCTGTGTCATCTTTGGGGATGCTGTGTGGAGGGTCTTTTTAGGAAAGGAAGTTCTGGACAGGAAAAGAAAAAATGTAGGAATCTGGGGGTCAGTAAGTCCAGGAGTGATGGACGTATGAATCCATGCCTCCCATTGCGGTGCAAGGCGATATTCCGAGAGAATACGGCTGGAGAAGTCCAAGGGACTACCTCAACCATTCTCTCTCGATCCGGCCTGCCATGCAGCTAGTGTGCAGACGCATCTCACAGGACAAAGCTCACCCCATGAACCCGGGCACCCTGCTAAGTCAACAAACGTAGAAGACCACTTGGGATGACCTATGGCAGAGGTGTTGCTAATCCAATAAATGGTTCGCAGGGCAGCGGTACCCATACCTGCCTCCAAAATTGTTGGGTACATAAAACTAAGGATTTATTTCTTAAATGCGAATACTGCACTAGAGTCACAACAATTGCCGGGAGATAGTGGGACTGTATATTCATATCTGGTCACTAAGCATGGATAAACTTTTTGCAATGTTGCAATTCTGTATTTTACCAGAGCGATACTGAGAGTATGTAACATTCTGAATTTAATAAGATCATTCATCATTTCAAGGAATCTGAGCAGATGGGACTCTTGTGCAGAAATTACATAAGGAATACTTCTATTGGTGGGCTAACTGTACCACCCGTACGAACCACAACAGCACAGAATCACTATGTACATAAAGGAATAAAAATATTTAATCAATTACCCGCTGATATGCGAACAGAAAAAAACTACGACAAATATAAAAATAAATCTTATTTTGGTAGTACCACCATATAATTTTAACTTTCTTTTAGATATATTTTTGACTGTTTGTTATTCCTAATGTTTTATGTACATCCTATATGCATTTCTTGTTTAATTACCCTTATCCCTTAAAATATGTTAAGTTCTAAATCTCTTCATGAGTTAAATTCTTAAGTTTGTTAAAAGGATTTTTTTTAAATAATTTTTAAATAAAATGTATTAACAAGTTGTCCTATCCTAAACACAAGCATTTGCTTTATTAGGAGAGTGTAAAAAAATATGTAAGCTATATTGATATATTGTGTACCTAAATGTAAAATAAATATATATATATTAATAAAAAAAAGATATCCTCATCTCACCTCTTTCCTCTGTAGATGGGTTTGCAGCCTCTCCTCGTTGATCTGCCGCAGTTGCAATTCCTTGGCTGTCTGCTCCAATAGCTGTTGTTGTGCTTCGGCTTTCTCCAGAAGGTTTTCCCCGCCCACCAGCACCTTGCTTTCCAACCTCTGCAGCTTGTCTTTGAGGTCATTTTGCATCTGTCTGTGTTACAAAATAATGGTAATCTTAAAAGGTGTGAATGTAACCTGATGTTGAAGTTAATAGGTTGACCAAACATTGTACATGATTGACAAAGATAAACATTAAGGTGGGTCATTTAAAAAAAAAAGATAATTTTAGATTCTGTTAGCGATAAAAGGGTGCCAAATGGGTTCAAACTGACGTGTTTAAAAATTTTTAAATTTCTGATATGATCTTCTTCCTCCGGATTCACTTCAAAGTTTTGAAAATTTTCATTTTTAGAGGTATTTTCTAGTGTATATAAAAGTTACTACGAATCCTTTATACTATGTTTTTGTAATATTCTATGGCAAATATGGTACGTATTTACGAATTCATTTACAAAAAATCCGAGTTTTGATTATTAGTGGCTCGAGGTGAGGGCGGGGGAAGCACCGAATGCACTAAGCGCAGCGACAAAACTGCGTTGAAAAGAAAACTTCTGAAGCAAAAATCCTTGCGTACGTCTAAAAAGGAAAGCACAGGTAAGCCAACTACCTCTCTAATCGATATTTCCACGTCTTCTGCATCAAATGAATCCGATTGCAATGATGTTTTCAAACCAAATGTTGTATCTCAAATGCCTCAGAAGCAGGCTGCGGTCACTATTGATTATTCTACACTGTCGAAAACTTGTGATAGATATGGAGTTTCGGATAGAGCAGCGGCAGCCATTGCCTCAGCAGTTCTGTATGACATCAAGTCTAATATTCCAGTTATTGACAAAAGTAAACTTCGCAGAGAACGAAAAAAAACAAGGGAAAATATTAAGGCACAACACATAGTTTTACAAATACCCGCATTATATTTTGATGGCCGGAAAGATAAAACATTAATTATCAGGGAAAAAGGGGGGAGGCATTACAGAGAACTAATCATTGAAGAGCATATTTCAATGATAAAAGAGCCAGACTCAATATATTTGGGTTATATTGCACCAAACTCTGGCACGTCGAAAGTTATAGAAAGACTAATTGTCGATTATTTTTTGAAGGAAGAAATACCATTTGAACCATTAATGGCTATTGGATGTAACGGAACGAACGTGAACGTTGGAAAACATGGAGGTATAATACGTTTGCTTGAAAAACGTTTGGATAAACCATTGCAATGGATAATTTGCTTGCTTCACATGAACGAGTTACCATTTCGTCATTTGTTCACACATCTTGACGGTAATACATCTGGACCTCAAACATATTCAGGGACAATAGGACTAGCTTTAGAAAACTGTGAAAAAAAGCCTATTGTTCATTTTCAGAAAATTGACGGAGAGTTGCCTGAATTATTAACTAAAGACCTAAGTACAGATCAGTTATATTTGTATAAAACCGTATCTGCAGTTACGGTGGAGCAATTACCTGAAGATTTAGGCCACAAATGTCCTGGAAAAATGTCTCATGCCAGATGGCTTACGCGTGCTAACCGAATTCTTCGTCTTTATGTTGCAACGGAAGCTCCTACAGAGAATCTTATTATTTTAGCAACGTATGTTGTTAAAGTTTATGCTCCGACTTGGTTCAGTATTAAAACTCATCTCACCTGTAAAGATGGAGCACGTCACCTATTGCAGCTAATTTCAGCGTCTAGATACTTATCCCCTGAACTAAAAACTATAATTGATCCAGTCATAGAAAGAAACAGTTACTTCGCACACCCCCGAAAATTTACTACTTGCAATGTTAACTGACCCTCACAAGCATATCCGGGAATTAGCTGCGCGTCGTGTTCTAAAAGCACGCAGTAAGAAACTAAGTAAAACAAGGCTGTTCCAACTTCCAAACATAAACCTCGATGCATCATATTACTACGACCTTATTAATTGGCAGCAAAATGTAACCGAACCCCCAATACTGAAGAATATATCGGATGAAGATCTTCAATTATTTGTAGCACAGGGGGGAGAAGGTAAATTGCCTCTTCTGCGTCTGCCATGTCATACTCAAGCAGTTGAAAGAGCTGTAAAGACTGTTACTGAAGCCTCGACTAATTTATGTACGAAGTCTGCAAGAGAAGGTCTTATTAAGGCAAAGATTGAGTCTCGCAAAATAATGCCGAAATTTGAGAGTAAGAAGGATTTTGCTGGTATTTGAATACACTGTCTTGAGATAATGTTAATTATAATCATATATTTTTTTAATAAATAAGTCAGAATATTCTCTCTAATTTGTGTTTTATTGAAAAAAAGGTCATTTTTAATTGTTTATCTAATATTTTTTAGAGATTTAACAAGGGTGGGTTTTTCTCTATTTTGTGAAATTTCAAACTCAATCCGGAGGAAGAAGATGATATCCAATTATTATTTAAAAAATTACGTGATTTTACATATTCATTTAACACCCTTTTATCACTAACAGACAAACCAAAACAAGTTTTTTTTTTCCCCCATACAATCGTGACCCGCCTTAATAAACATTCAAATAATATGTGCGTATGGACGAAATAAGCAATAGGACGCAGGTGGCTTTTTCATATTCAAAAGTTCCATTGAATACTGCCTCAAGGGCGACTAAAGTAAGGGTCCTGAGCACCAAACGGTTTTGAGGTGTCAAGTGATCACGCCATAATAGTTGTTTTACCAAAAGCATATAATTAAACAGAGTGAATAGACTATGTATTTCAAACAATAAAGTTTACTTAGTGACAGCACTGGAATATTAATTTGGCTATTGCACGCCCAGATTCTGTACTTTAGTAGGCCTTACTAATGAGAGTAATGAGGCATAAAATCTTTGGACGGAAAACAATTGTATTATGTATTAATATTGTATCGATATTAAAACGTAATTTGTGTTTATTTACAAATGAAATGTTATTATACCTTGGCTTTTTCTAGTGTTTGCTGAGTAATGAAAACATTTTCTCATCGTACACAAGGACATTTTAGCACCTAACCTAACTGCGTACCATCCAAATAAATATAGATTTACTTCACTACCAACTGTGTACAATTACAAAACTGCAAATATCTTTCAAAGTCAAATGGGTTTTTGAGGTTGGCACATTACACCAGCATTCTTCAATACGTAATTCTCTTCAAGTTTCAATCACCCTGTGGGTATTATGATTTTTTTTTCTTACTTTGTTCTCTGCAGTTCCGCCCGTTTTTCCTCCAGAGCTTTCTTAGCCAGGTGGGCTTTTTCAGCGTCCACTTTCTCAGTCTCATCCAATTCCTGAAAATAAAACAAAATATGTAATAAAAACTGATATTCCAATAATAAGTAAATTCAAATGATAGGTGATATTTTACCTTTTTCCTTTTCTTCACAATACCATCATCATCTACATAGTCTTCAATTTCGTCGGCTGAATCCGAGAATTCAATGTCGGATAAGCCATTTTCTGATTCCGATCCCAAATCTGAAAAGGCAATACATAAAATTGTCATCTGTATTTTTTTTTCGCTGTGCAAATGAGAGTGATAGTGAATTTAACTAAACATACTAATTTCGGTTGTTGGTGCATGGGTGCGTGCGTGATCCGAAATTGTATTCCGACATCATGCGTAAAAAATTATTTAAGTTCATTGCACTTTTTAATTTTCAAAATAAGAACTGATATGTATAAATTAAATCAGGCAAGCGATAAATTAGATACCAAAATTTATTTTACTAATAAATATTTTTTTATTCTTCTTCTTCTTTGTGTGCCTTATCAGGTCCCCCCGACGTTGGCGATCACTCTTGAAAAGGTCTCTCTGTCTTGCGCTGCCCGGAATAGCTCCTCCACACTTCTAATGCCGGTCCACTCTCGTATATTTCGCAGCCAAGACATTTGTCTCCTACCAGGCCCTCGGCGACCCTCTATCTTTGTTATTCAAAATGTGTATTTCTTTTGTTTATATATTTGTCAGATCTGAATCTGATAAACTAGCAATTTTTTAAAGTTTACTAAAGGTGTTCAATCTCTCTAAAAAATAATATATTATAAATAAAATTGACAGGCAATGGATCCTGACCTTCTAGCTTCAAAAATCAATAGGCCGCTTGCATGGATTTCATAACGACTTGGAAAAAATCGTGTGGATAGATTTTTTTAATAAGATTACGAAAATGTTAGTAAAAATTTTCAGAAATATAGTTTTTTTTTATTTTTAAATGAATAAATCCATTATTTGAGCTCGTGACGTCACTACATGAAAATGTCCCGTCTCCAATTATGTTCCCTTAATTTTGAAAAATTCCACACTGATTAACTTTTTTTTATATGGCAACACTTTTGATTTCCGGCGAATTTTTTAATTGTTCACTAGATTTATTGTTTGTTCTATGCGAACTTATCCTTTGGTTTGATTTTTTGATAAAGATGGCGGTGTTTTTACAGATGTTACAAAAAGGACCCCGTACAATTTATTGCTATTCGTGTGGAAAACATTCTTTTTTTAAATGATTTTTCGCTATGTAATTATCGTTTTTTCGCACTCATAAAATTATGTCCCGTCTTTCCGGTTTATAAAAAATGGTCTGATTTTTCAGATTTAAATTTTCAAAAAATCGCCAGGGCTTCATAAATACGATTTAAAAAAAATATATATACAGAATATCTTAGAATATTTGCCTTAACCGGAAATTTTTTTTAAAATGTGATGCAAGTGGCCTATTATAAAATACTATGATTTTTCATGGGTTTTCTCTAATGATATTGGCAATAATAACCACAATGCCAATATTAAAATAAAGAGTAACCAAGCCCTAAGAAAGAGACTGCGTGAAGTCCAAAAAAGGATTTCCAGGACCTAGCAACAAAAGGATTTGAGACAGCAGGTTAGTGTTTGATTTTACTCTGAAACTACAATTCTAAACTGAAGCTTACAAGCAAAACAGTTCTACTCACCATTAACACCATCCTCCAGTTGCTTCTTGAGTTCATCGATCTCCTGCTGGAAGCGTGTGAGAAGGGCATCCTTGGGTTCCTCGTTTACGTGTGTCTTGTTCTCAATGTTCTTGGCGCGGTTGGCGTAACGCAGCGTGCTGATTGTCTCCACGTAGTTAGTATCTGCCGGTCCTATATTAGCAATCTAAAAAAAAGGCAAGGAATAATGAACATGCATATACATAATACAATGTTACAGTTACACCAAAACTAAACACCACACCACATTAATTTCACTAATTATTAAACTGAAATACTGACCCTAATAGGATTAATGTTTGCAGCATGGTACCACTTTTACATATATGTATATAATAATACAAACAACATAATAATAATGGGTAGACGCCAGTGGCGGCTCCTCATAAGGGGACCATAGAGACAGTCCCCACCAGTTATTCCAGAAACATGCATAGAAAAAAATGACAATTCTTTGAGTTCACAAAAAATAATTAATGCGTTCTCAACATAAAAGTAATTGTTGCAGAAATATAATCTAAAAAATTAATTTGGATAATTTTTAGGCTCGAAATTTGAGGAGTTTCTGCGAACGAACGTGCCACCGCTCTCCTTTCTTCCTTAAAGCATACTAATACTAGCGCAGCGCGAGCGGCCGGCTCGGATGTTCAGATTTGTTCGGATTCGACTCGACACTCGGCGCATAGGCACTAGATACTAGCGCCCGCTTGACTGTGCGCAGTGAGTTCTGCGCAGTTAGGGGACAGCACAGCGATCTATTCCTTCTAAAATGAAATCTTTGCTGGCGTGGAATATTTTTGTATCGGATTTTAAGTATCCGCGCATGCGCACTTGAACCATCTGTACCATAATCATGGGGATAGACTCCGGAATCCCCGTGTGAAGCTTGAGAGTGTTTGTTTTTCGTTCTAATTGAAGTAGATCAGTTATGCACGGGCCGGAATTCACGTTAGGCGTTTTATAATCGTATTTGACGTTTTGTAAATAGTAATATTGTTATTGATTGATCGGTTTGTTTCTATAACGCCATTCTCGTGGTAAATACAAATCAAAGGTAATTTAAACGGAATTACCTATGATTATCTTGTGTTATTTTTATTAAACTTAATATTTATGTATGTAGGTACCTAGTTGGTATTTCTGGTAGGTGCGTGACTTATCCTCTGATCTATTTTACTTTATATACTTTTATTATACTTTTTGTAAGAAATTAAAAATCTTATAAAAAGAATTAATGAAGTCGACTTTCAACTGAAAAATATATTCCCAGTATACTTTTTGGTGGTGATACGGGGTGTCCTTAATCTCGGTATAAGATTTAAAACTAATTTTCTTATATATTTTAAATATTTATCAGAAAGTTTTAAAATTCGTAGGACCACATGACAAACGCAAACAACTCTTTTTTTTTTGTTGGTAAAACAAAAACAACATAAAAAAAAGGTGAAAGTATCTACACAAACAATGACGGTCCCCTCCACCAAAAATGTGCTCGAGCCGCCAATGGTAGACGCCCTCGAAATGTAAATAATGATCAAAATTCCATGGACAGCTAGACGCACAAATGTACATTCTGGAAGAGCTAGGCATCCGTAATAAACTTTCTACCATCTGCCTAAAATGCATTTTAAGATAATTTGGACACTTTGTGGGGTGCACTTACGATTTGTACAGGGCCAGCAGTTACGTACTATTAAAGTTTCTGCGGACCCTGTACAGTACGCCCAGCTTCTGAGAGGCTAACTTGACTCTGGCTACGATGGAGCCCCAGTGCCTGAGCTGGTCTTAGAGTCACCCCAAGCATATCAACGAAAGGCATGTTGGGAAGATTGCTACCATTGGAGAAGACTAGATTGACAAAGTCAAGACCACCACAACTAGTTACATAATATTATTATGTACCCATTGAAAATGTGGTGCAAAAATAAATCAAAATACATAATTAAATATACTAGCCATGACAGTTTTCGAGTTTCCTCCCAATGAATCTTGCAGCAGACGTGTGAGTTTGGAGTTTCTGTACGGAATGTGGGTACTCTTCCCGTCCACCAGAGCCGAGATGACGTTTCCCAGCACCGAGAGAGACTGGTTGATCTTGGTGGCTTCCTTCAGGCGAGTGCCGGCTGCCTGGGTCTTGCTCTGCCGCTCTGAACCCTGGGGAAATACAAATTATCATTAGATGAGCGTAAAAAAAAGTATGAATGTTTAATTTAAGAACACACAATTACACATAACAACCAAAGAACCATGCCAATTGGGAGTAATTGTTTATAATATTGAGCAAAACAGCAAAGTAGGAGAACAGAATGCCAAATAATTCTATCCCGGCAAACACTAATTGCTTCATTCTCATTCATACATACTACCCCGGTATTCAGACTCGTGACATAACCCTGCTTAATATTTTATTAAATTGATCGCGCTATGTATTTCTAAGATGTCCCCTGACTTCTTGTTCCTAGATTTAAGTTCTGTACCTCAGAAGAAAAAGGTTGGTTGTCCAGTTTTTTGTGAAAATGAGTTATGTATGAGGCCTTTTTAGTTTTTTCAGTATCTACACACAGGTATAAAGAATATTGTCCTACGACAACGGAAAACAAAGTTAGGTCAACATAAAAGATCTGGTGTCCCCACAATGGTTCAAAGGAAAAACGTCTGTTAATGAATTAATTAACTATTTTTTTTATGTAAAAATTATATTTAATGTGCCTTAAGTCAAATTAAATAAAACAGGAAAAAAATTACATAAATTTAATCATCAAGAGATAGCCAATAAAGACTAATTATTTTACTATTTCCTCTCTCCTGAACAATTTCAAAAATGTGACAACCGACCTTTTTCTTCTGAGGTACAGAGTTTAACCTATTTTTCAGAGCGTGAATTAAAATCTCCTTTGCACAGTATGCAATATATGCATTGAGCAAGACTTTTATTGATCGATGAATATATGATATAATAGTTATTGTTTAAAAAGTATAAAGTTGAGAATGTTAAATATGTCTTCTGTGGAGGTTGTTAAGAGGACATTACCAGAGAAACCAGAAATATGTCATTTTCAAATCAGTGTTTAGACTTATTGACTCGTTTCCACAAAAAATTATAAATTGATTTTTAAAGATTGTTCTTTTATCTGGTAAAGTTATGGATTAAATTTTGAGAAAAAATGTTTATTTTAAGTATAATAAGGTTATACCATAGGTCGTTGGCAGATTTGTTATATTTTCAAAAAAGTAAATGTATTATACAACACCAATTTCAAATCATATAATCATGCAGTTAAATAAATCCATACATTATCTTGTAAAGTTATGTTTTAGAATTTTAATTTTAGTTTAAATAAAATCATTAAAAAATATATACGTACATGTGTTTCTTGACGTAAATTGGCCAGTTTGTGTATTTATTTGCGTACTTCCAAACTAATATATTTCAAGATTTTTTTAAATACTTATTTTGCTAAGACATTATTGACAAGTCATAAAAATTTTGATCGAAAAATAATCATAAGAAGTAATTAATATTAATTAATTTACAGCTCGCGTTTTACCATTTTTCTTATAGCTCGACGACTCGAGAATTGAGAATTCACTCTGCCCGCAAACGTGGCAGCCGGCGGTTGTCTCCGCGGCGCTCTATATCGTAATATTTGGAAATGACGAATTTAAAACAAAACCAAATAATACGATTTCATTGTTTCGTGTTTGTAAAAACTACAGGGTTTACCGAACGCAAAAATTCATGTTCATTGAATATTTTTATGAAAATTTTGAAATTTTTTTTATTGTAAATTATTCTAATGTGAATACCGCACAAGAGTCCCAACAGCTTCAAAATAATTTTTTTGAAGTAAAACTTCTTTGCGCACGCTCGACACATGGGGGGTAAGCTGGTAAATGCGTTACGAAAAGTGATGATTGTTACGAAAAATGTCCTGCGAACGGTAATCGATGCGAACGGTGATCTTAACGAACGCATGTTATTCGTATTATTGTTAATGGACTATTTTTCCGTAAATAAATAAATAAATTATATACAGTGGGTACCCGGCATGCGTTGCAAGACCAATGTAACCTCGGGGTTAACTAAACTGTAATGGTTCCATCCCAAGTCCCAAGAAACTACATTATATTGCAAGCGGCTGCACTATATAACATTATATACAACGGGTACCCGGCATGCGTTGCAAGACCAATGTAACCTCGGGGTTAACTAAACTGTAACGGTTCCATCCCAAGTTCCGAGAAACTACATTATATTGCAAGCGCCTGGACTATATAACATTATATACAACGGGTACCCGGCATGCGTTGCAAGGCCACTGTAACCTCGGGGTCAACTAAACTGTAATGATTCCATCCCAAGTCCCGGGAAACTACATTATATTGCAAGCGCCTGCACTATATAACATTAAATACAGCGGGTACCCGGCATGCGTTGCAAGGCCACTATAACCTCGGGGTCAACTAAACTGTAATGGTTCCATCCCAAGTCCCGGAAAACTGCATTATAATGCAAGCGCCTGCACTATATAACATTATATATAGCGGACACCCGGCGGGCGTTGCCAGGCCACTCAAAGAAAGAAAGGGTTTGTGCGCTTTAATTCTGTTTGTTGAAGTGCTTTTGAATAGGTTCACATAAATTTTTGTGTTGTCGTCCGACACGTCCGCAGGTCGCATACAGCTGTCCGTTTGAGAAGCATGTTTTTTTTTAAATTTATTGTTATAAGTTTGTTAAGTTTTACTTCAATCGTGTGGTCTAAAGACTCTAAAGCACACTAAATTTAAAAAAACATATATATTATAAATTATTGTTATGTGAATACCGCACGAGAGTCCCAAATGCTCCAAAAAAATATTGTTATGTAATACCGCATAAGAGTCCAACAGCTCCCAAGGGAGAGAGGTTGGAGGAGAGTTGAGATGAGATGAAAGGGGTGGCTGAGGGGGGGGGGGGGGGGTAAAGGAGCCGGGGGGTGGAGAGGTGTTAGAGGTGGGGGGTAAGGGGAGGGGGGTTTAGGGGGGGGGGGGGTTGAGAAGGGGTGGGAGGGTAGGCCTTTTTTATATCCATTTTTCGTATTACAAAAATAACAAACACGAGAATCGGGTATGGGTACCACTGCCCCGAGAACCATTTATTAGATAACCAACACGTCTGCCGTAGGTCATCCCAAGCGGTTCGCAACGTTTGGTTCGTGGGGGTGAGGTTTGTTCAGGTCTTGGCGGCGGATGCGTCTGCCCACCAGCTGCATGGCAGGTCGGATCTAGAAAAAGTGGTTGAGGGAGTCCCTTTGACTTCTCCAGCCTTACCCTCTCGGAACATCGCCTTGCACCGCAGTGGGAGGGATGGCCTCATACATCCGCACTCCTGGACACGCTGACCCCCCAGATTTCTACCCACCCCTAATACCCTTTTCCTTCTCCGAAGTTCCTCTCCTTCCTTTCCCTAAAACGAGCCTCCATACAGCATTCCCAAAGTAGAGATAGGCAGTGTGTCGAGCGATTGTAAAAAAAACGGTCTCTCCTGATCCGACCTTCCACGTAGACGAACCTCGCCCCATGAACACGAGCTCCCCTGCTAAGTCACTTGGGGTGACCTATGGCAGAGGTTTGATAATCCAATACATGGTTCCCGAGGCGGCGGTACCCATACTGATACTACCTATTGACGGCCGGCGTGATCAAGGGGTAAGGCTCTTGACTCGCAATCTGAAGGTCGTGGGATCGAATCCCGGCGTAGGCAAATTAATTTTATTTGAATAATTTGGGTAATTTTACAATTATTTAAATTAAAAATAATATATTTGCGTCACATTCCAGAGTGGAAGATACTTTCAGTATCACCCTGGGTGGTGTAAGACCACCATTCAGAATTGAAACTTGCTAGAAATGGCTATGACCGTGTTTAGTGACCAGATCTGAATAGCCAGGTAATTCCTCGCCTTCCTCTCCCCCATCTCCTTCCCCTCCCTATCACCTTCAGCCTCATAATATACCCCATAGTCACGTCATAGTCTCACCGGCTCCAGACGGGAGCATTTGGGTCTCTTGTGCGGTATTCACATAAATATAAAATAAACAAATATGCACACGAATAAATATTTTAAAATGAGTAATTTTTTACAATCCAACTGAATATTACTATTTTAAGAGTCCCAACTGCTCCCGTCTGGGGCCAGTGGGACTATGGCATCCCTAATTGGGGTATGTTGTAAGGCTGAATGTAGTGGGAGGGGAAGGATATAGGGAAGAGGAAGGTGGGGAAGTACCTGGCTATTCATGTCTGTTCACTAAACACGGCTAAAGCCATTTCAAGCAACGTTTCAATTCTTAATGGTGGTCTTACAGCAGGGCGATACTGAGATATCTAATGGCCGTAAAATACAATTAAAAACAAAATAATAAAAAGAATATAACAAATTGTTTATTCATGTAGGTATCTACTTAATACCTACTGGGTTTACGCATTTTACTTGTATCTATTTATGTTTATGCACTTCGATATACAAATTACAAATAACTACTACTCATCAAAATTCTGGAAGCGAGAATTTAACATCTTCATCTGACCCATACTGTGGCGTCTATACAGTCCTAGCGCGTGAGCTAGTAAATCTCGAAACCAAGCTTGGAGCGGAACGAACTCTAGTTCTAAAAATGCCCGCTAGCGAGTGTGTAGCGCTGACGTCGGAATCTGAATTTAAATTTGCTGGTTATTCGCTCTTAAAGGGACTCTGAGAATAATTTTTATAATTGACTTCTGTGCTAAAATTACTGGTTGCAAGGTACATGAACTTCTCTTTCCAACGATAGTGTATTATAAATACATATTTTATTGTTATAAAGACAAAATATCTGATAAATTATAACTTACCGCCAAATCGACCAAGTGCAGCTTCCCCATCTTCACATGCTGATTCCCATCAGCTCCGAGGGTGCTGGACTCCACTGTGATGGAGAAGATGGCATGAGACCGCGAACTCTCTGTGTTCATGGCCGTGGCCCCAACAGCCCTGTTCTTGTTGCCCATCTGCATGACCCGCTCCAGTTCGTCGGCATTGTGAACCACGTAACCCGTCAGGTCTTTGACGAACACGCCAATGTCCGGACGCTCCTTGACCTCCAGACTCTGCTTGTTGTGGCCCTTGGAGCCCAGCAGATCACGGACTTCCTCATTGTAGATTTCCAGGTATGTTACACGCACGAGAAATCTAGAAAGAAAGATAAACTTCAGTCAATTTCGAATAACACCTCCCTTTTTCATAAGACAACTTAGGACATAGGTCTCCTTTGCAGATTCTCTGAAGCTGGCAGTTTTGGATTTCATATTAGAGCATCAATTAATTGAAATGTTAATTACGGCGATGGAAATTTTATTATTACATACATGCTTTCGGAGGTTGGCTATCTATCGTCAGGGAAATCTCCAGCAAAATGCAGGCTGCAGCCAATAATTCAGAAGAACTCTCCTTGTACCATAGTCAAATCTAGTACATAGTAGGTACTCACTTGACATCTCCGGTTGCCTTTGCAATATGACCGAAAATATGTGCAAACGAGTTGGGAATGATTCCTTTAAGCTCAGGAGCAGAAGGTATTCCGGCCATGGTGTATGTTTTACCAGTGCCCGTTTGTCCGTAGGCCAAAATAGTGCCATTGTAACCCTTCAGAACTTGCTCCACTATGGGACTGGCTGTTCGGATGTAAATGTCCATCTGGAAGTGGATAAATCAATAGTCAAACCACATATTTTTAATGACTCCAAGAGAATTCAAATAACTTTTTTTTTCAAATCCATTTTTGCAAATTTTTAACTGCATTTAAAATCTACCAACCAAAACTTACAATAATCTAAATATGTATCAGGATGGTCTGCCTGATTCAAAATATATATATACGTATTTCCACATGTGGGAAACTCTAGAAAACGTTTGACTGCTGCCCTGATTAAAAACTCTGTGTGTAAACCAAAAATATTGACGAGAAGGGAAAGAGAAAGGATAGAGGATGGTTGAGTGAAATTGGCATTTTTATTAAAATTATTAAATATAGCTAAGTTGCATTGTTTCTGTGCCTGCAGTCATTAAAGTGATAATGATATTATAACTCCACAAAATGAGGTAGGTAATAAAATTTTGAAACAATTTGGTATAATATCTCTTAATTACAACAAAATTGAATCCAATATCTGAATCTTTTATACTTTAAGTAGCCAGCATGTATGAGTTTAGATAATTTTTGTAAATACATTGTTACAATATTTCTGATTCAGATACAAGATGAGAGAGGTTTTTTTGTTGCTTGCATACCATTATAATCAGTTAATTTATGTGTGATTTTATTGAATTTCAGTAAATATTTATATTACAAACCTGTGTTGTGTCTACTCCGAATACAGAATCAAAGGAGTAAGTCTTGGGTAGTTCATTGGGGAGAGAGTTTGGCTTGACAACAGTGACCATGTTGTTGCCCGAGTCCACAGTGACAACATTGTGGCTTGACTCCAATTTCTCCTTGGCATCCATGGGACGGACCCGCACCACCACCCGAACATTTTCTGTTTCGGTTTCTGTCTCTGGTCCGTTCGGCGAATCAAGATCCTAGAATCATGATGTTTGAAAAAGGAATGATTTGGTAAATTTTTGAAATCGCTGGCAATGGTTAATACGCACTTTTTTTTGAAAAAATCTTTTGATTCACCTTAATTACATTAAAAGACAACTATTTGCATTGGGGGAAGTGGAAAATATTTCATTCTACATTGTTTGTGATACAAAAGAAAGTGCCCCTTTATAACGCCTACTCGCGTCAAGGCAAGAAAAACATCCCAGTTTTCAAGTAGTTTAGCGGCTACGCTAGGTTTGGGTAACATGGTTTGTGATTAAAAAAAAAGTGCCCCTTTATAACGCCTACTAGCGTCAAGGCAAGAAAAAATTTAGAATGAAATATTTTCCACTTCCCCCAATGCAAATAGTTGCCTTTTAATGTAATTAAGGTGAATCAAAAGATTTTTTCAAAATAAAGTGCATATTAACCGTTGCCAGCGATCTCCAAAAATTACCAATGATTTTATGAACACGGCCCGTAATTTATCGGGGAAAAGAATGGTTCTAATCTAACCCAATCAGATAGAACTACTAAATTTGAAAACGAAATTTTGTATTTTAAATTCTTGCAATGTCATGAATATAATTTAATTAATTGATGCATAATTAAGTTTCCAATCTGTTGCATATAAAATTAGAGTTCTGGAAATGTGTCATTGTCATTCAAGTGTTCTACAAACAGATATTGTGAACCTATGCAATATTTATACCTACTCCATATTAAAAATCAATAGTGCTTGTTGTCATAACAAGATCGTTCATGAAAATAAGAAGAACAAAATATAATTTAAAATAAAAAAGAGGCTTCGACATTGGCTCACATAAATTAAAGGCAAACTCATTACAAAATACAAGACAAATAAGGATGTAATGAATATTCAAGGTTTCTTGAATAAAAATCTAGGCCTGCAATCTAGAATGTGAAATGTTTATCCCTCAAATACGTATAAGTACCACACAATTATGTTGAAAACAATGCACTCACCGTCATGGCAAAGAATTAAATAGTTCTTTCTAACTTCAAAATATTATGACTAATCGGTGTAAACGCGATTATGACAGCCGCATAAATAAACCAGTCATGACAGCCGTCAAAAATAATTTTGACACTTTGCAACAAACCATAAACAACCCCGTGTTTGCCCGTTTTCAGCGACAACATTTTTTCCATAGATAATTGTTTTAAGTTTTCAGGAGAGGAAACCCAACAAACATGTCAAATATTACTTAAGCTCCACACTGCTAGCGAAGTTCCTCGACGAAGTACTCGGGAAAGTTGACCGAAGTCCGAAGTATGTTGCTATACTCTTCGTTCAACTTCGCGAGAAACTCATTCGCGCGGTGGTGCCGTCACGGCTCGCACGTCAAGGACGCTCAATTAGCAGCTGCCGTCGCAAAGTGCACGCTCGCGTATTATAACTTATAACTATGCGCATATTTATCAAACGAAGAAATATAAAAAAATGAGGAAAATAAGATGGTGGATGATTGCAATGCACCAGAACAGAATAATAATATTTGGACAATTTATAGAGCGCCGTTTTTATTAAAAATTACCTCAAGGGCGCTTTACAATTTATTATGAATTCTTAGGCTCTATCTAATTTTATTATTTACAACAAGGTTAGTTTAGACAACTAAACTATGACAAGAGAACCACTGGAAATAAATAAACAAATGGGTACAAAAGATTTTTTATTTTAAAATTTATTGTATTTTGTACAGACGTAGGTAGACTCAAGATGGACCCAAGCACCGTTAACTTTCTTTTTGTCCTTATGACCTCTCATGTGGGTTCCAAATAATTGGATCCGCTTGCAATGTTTCCAGGAGCAACATAATTTGCTCCTGCGACCACTGCGTACCATTCATAATAAAAAATAATTAATAGCACGCACGTGCATTCACGACAACGTATTGAAGCTATTGAAGCGAACTGAAGTTAACCGAGTAGTGTAGACAGTCACTTCGTGTAGGCACTTCGTGCAACTTCGAGTCCTTTGACTCGGGCGCAAAAACCGACAAAAATGGAAGTCGCCCAAGGCGAGCCGAAGTTGGACGAAGTAAGACGAAGTGCCCCTCCGCACTATCGTATTCGCCTAACTTCGTTCAACTTCGCGAGTAGTCTGGAGGGAACTTTATAAACGGAACGACACACTTTCAGTGAAAATTATAAATACTCATTTCTCGTCGTAACATTTTATCATAGAGGGTTCTTTCCTCGAAACAAAAGTTTTCCTTAAGTTTGGTTGCCTGGAAATTTTGTGACAGCAAAAATTCTACCAAATTCAAATTATAGGTATATACTGTCTACTGTCACTAAAAATGTATCTTACAGAACGTCATTGTCTTACAGAAACTCATTTTTGAATGCATATTTTATCTATTTCTTTTTATAATTTTAGCAAATTTTACATATAATTACCATGTTCAGTGGTAAAAGTAGGTTTATAATAAATAATACTTAATAGTATTTTAGCTAATCCTAAATAATAACTTAGCAATACTTCACAATATTTTCATGTATCCTAGTAATATCCTTGACATTCAGTAATTATTGTAGCTAAATCGGACAGTCGTTGTAAAAAAGATATATGTCCAGCACTCAAAAGAGATGAACAATGTGTGCCCTCAAAAAGTGAGTACCATTTAAACACTCAATTATATTTCTTCAGAAACAACACATAAAAATGCATTGGGAGAACCCCAATCCCAATAATTATCTTATGTAGATTTCTGAAAATCTGTGCATCAAGATGTACATATTTTATAAGAGGCCAAAGGAAAAGCTAATGAAATAGTGAACTATTTTTATATCCATAGATTTTTTGTATCTAAAAATATATTACAGTCTTATGTCTACAGTGGCGACGCCCCTGTATCGATCTGTGTGCAATGTGCTGCCTCTGATTCTGTTCAGTTTTGCCTTGTGCTTATTTTCAGGGTATGTTGGAATTCCAAACCAGACCTGTCTATGCGGTATACCCGTAGGTTAGTATTTTAAAAAATGTATGTGGTCAAAGTTACTTACTAAGAATAATTCAAAGAAATAATTTTAGTATCGCAATCAACATGTTGAATGCTTTCCAATATTAGCCGAAGAGAAATATCAAATCTGCTCGATATGTTTTACATTTATTCCTTTATATAATTGTTGTATCTTTTAGGAATTTCTACAAGCAATTCCATATATGAGTGTGGGCTCTGTGGTGAGATACGCCTCTGGAAACCATTGCCTTTACAAATAAGGCATAAGAAGTTTAATATTTTCTCTGTGGGCACAACTGAACCACCACAAATTTCCATTGAAAACATTAAACCAGAAGTCAAGAAATCTGAAAAGCCTTTGAGTGACTCGCGGACTGAAGAAATTAAGGAACTCTTCATCAAGCCATCCCAAAAAGCTTCTCAACAGTCAGTTAATAGTAAAAACTTCTTTCCAGCGGTCCAGTGCGTGAATTACTGCTATTGTCCTTGCCCTTATCCAAAAATACCGAGATAAAAGTATAAATATGTAAAGGAAATATATTCCTTTTAAATTTGAATCCTAGTGTCATTTTTAGAATGCAAATATATATTGTCCCTTTTTTATTATTCTATTATTTGATTAGATTTGATTGTAAAATATTGGTTAGTTAGAAGAAACCATACAAAGGAAATGATATAAAACGACATTTATGTTCATTTATTTATATCACTTTCCTTTGTATGGTTTCTTCTAACTAACTGATATTTTACAATCAAATAATAGAATAATAAAACAAGTGACAATTGATATTTGCATTCTAGCTGACACTAAACGATTCAAATTTAAAGGGAATGCATTATTTCCTTTACAAATATAATAAAACCATTTTTTTTTTAAAGCATTAGATTTATTTTCATTTGATAACTTAAACACCCGCTGGCATGCAAATAATTTTTAAAAGCATGTAAAAATAACCCAAACGTGGCAAATCATTGTTCAATACGTATAATAAATTACATTTTCCGGCACAAGTAAATATGTTTATGTATGGTCTTGTTCAAATTGGTGGGGCTATTCAGACGATGATGGAGTTTTTAGCGAGGCCTGGATGTTCTCAAATCTCGTGGATGTATTATTTTTCTTAACCATTTGGATCTTCGGCAAATAACGTCCTTTCTCTGGCCGTGAATCGGTTTCAGCACCTTTCCAAAAAAATTTCTCAGTCACAAATTGTGAATGGTGGAACATACGACAGTGTGCAACACTTTAAATTTGGTTCCCATTACACTAAACTCACCGATGCTCGACAAATTCAATAAAAAATGTTGTATTGTGGTTTTTAGTATTTTGTCCATTCTTTTACTCTTTTAAATGACAATTATCAACATGTAAACTTGTAAAAATCAATATCAATACGTATAAAAACTGTTGTTTTAAAAAGATATTATATTCTTTTTTGATAACTAACAGAAAGGCAACTTATACCGTTCTTTTTTTATTTGGTGTCATTTTATCTTCCTCTTTGCGGCTACTTCTATCAACGTTAGGAAGACTTAGGATTATCAAGTGAATCAAATACGAGGGCTGTCCGTAAAATAAGGTCTTCAAGGTGCTGCGGTCGCGAGGAACAATTTATAAATAAAACTTTTGTGGGTTCAATGTCGGCAGTAAAAGACAAGAGGTTCAGATTATAAAAAGAAAAAGAAAAATGCGCAAGAATATTTTTATTTGTACGGTATAACTCCGAAAAACAGCATACAATATATTCAGCCTAACATAATATGGATGTATATACACATTTGTGGACTATACTCAGACATATCCTATAAATTCATCAAATTATTCATTGCCTATTTATGTATTAATATATTATGTAATATATGATATAATGACTAATGTTCATTATAGTTATACATACATATCATTAATATTATGAATACCAACTTTTAAATAAATATTTTATAACTCTTCATAGTATTATGTATTACTATTATTATCATTAATTTGATAGAAAATTGGAAAGTTTTTAATAAGAAGATTTTAAACACAATTGTAAGCAGATACACTTAGGGCAGAGCGATGAAATATTTGGAGATATATTATGTAGTCATAAATTAATATACTATAGTTCAGTAAGTATCGTAAAAACTTATAATATCAGTGTGGTTGGTATTCATTCAAAGGTGTTTTAAAAAAACATATAAATTGCTTAAGTAATAGTGAAATATATTAATTATTCAAACCAAATGAATACATTCAATTTATAAAGATTTAACAATGTGCATACGGCTCCTTTAATGCACAAAGAAACATGTCCAAACTTAATAATTCAGTTCTTTTATGGATGGTAGCATTGGTCAATGGGTTTTGATTTTTATTGATTTTGAACATTGCAATAGGTACATGCTGCCATCTGGGAAATTAGCACTGAAGTGCATATATTATGTACCAAGAATTCACGGAAAAATGCCAACTTTCTAAGAAAAAATTCCATAAACATTTCAAAACATCCTTGCATTACCCTGACATTTCCCAGTTCAATTCAATTTCATAATATAAAACCGGGCATTACCAGTGGTCACCAACCATTATCGTATTATGTATTGGTCAAATGTTATTATGAAACCAATATCATATTTTAATTCAATTATCAATTCCCACTCAAAGCTCATTTTGCTCACCACTGGACATGTAACATTTGTGTACCAAAGCTACAATATTGAAAGATAAAAAAGCTTTACCATTATTTATAAGATTTTCTATGAAATAAAATCCTGTCTTAAACGGTTGAAATAAGAAATTGGAAATCATAAAACAGGGGTGACCTTTTTGTACAAATTTTAGATTTTACAATTTATTAGGGTGCTTATTTAAAACGTAATCTATTTCGACTTTATATTCTAAACGTACCAATGTATTTATGATAGCTGTGATTTTTTTTACCTATTGTATAGTTAACAATGAATGATCAACATTATTAATATTACAAAACTTTGGATACACTTAAAAATGTCATATAATCAAATTGCACAAATAAAGGTCAAAGAAACACAATACGAAATTAAAAGTCGTAGATCTAAGACAAATGAAAATTCTTTTAAAAAAAATCGAAATCTTAAAAATTAGAAAACTTTTCCTAAATTTGGTTCATAGATCAATTTATTGGCAACGCAGTGCATATTACAATGAAATGAAATAACGAAAATAATATATTTTTTAACCAGCTGTATGCAGTCATATTATGCATGTATTACACAAAACTAACAATTAAGATACACTTATGCTCTCTACACATGCAATAATTAACTCTTATGTAAATTTGCTAAATGTTCTTAAAAGAGATTCAAAACGCCTTAAATATCAAGTTTATTTGATGTGCTCTTCCAACCAAATACATTTTAGGAATATAACATATAATTAGCAATATAACGATTGGTGATAAAAGTGGTTACAGAGCATTGATATGCGATAAACTAGATTTGCCATCGGCTAAAAAACAACAACTTCAATTCATTTGGGCCTACTGCTCTTTACAGACACTAGTCATAATGTCGAACGATTATGAAAATCAACTACTTATTTCAGTTGACCGCTGATAATTCTGTTACTTACTTCCTTTATAAGAGGGAGAGGTTACAGCGGAGCCCTCAGCGGAAAGATCATAGCATCACATTAACCACACTGGTCTATATATTATGTGATTTTATTAGTGAATGAAGTCTATATTAATGGAAAACGGATTTATTTAAATAGATTGAACATTATCTACAGAAGTGCAGTATCAAATACTCGTTACAACAGCTGATTCCATAAATGTACTGATAAATATTATTCAAATATGATATATGTTTTTAATTATTTTTTATTAAAACTATTACTATTTATTTCTGATAGATGATTAAAAACATCAACAGATAACGTAAAAAACAAAACAAAAAATGACACATTCAAATACTTTATCAATACATATTATGATACAGATTTCTGAGATAATTTTTTTATAATGGAATCTCAAATATAAATAAGTGTAGGGTAAGTAGGTATATTATAAATCTAAATGGAATGAATATTTTTTCCTTAATATAATTAATAATAATTTTGGTATTTAATATAACAAATTATAATTCATGCAGTATTATTTACAAACGAGTGGCTCTATAAATTTATGCAGATGACGTCATTTATCATTATTGTAGATTTTTTTACATTTATTTATATTCTAACAATAATATAACGCTGCCAGTTAAAACATATGAAGGAATAAACCCCTTTTTAATTGGCTAAAAAATTGTAAAAAGCTGGAATTTGTAAATTCGGGGAATCCTTTTGTGAGGTTCATTGACATGAATGGATACATTATGACAAAAAATTGTACAAACTGATGTAATATTGGGAGTCTTTGTACAATAATTAACCAACATAATATTTTTTTATTTCAGCTATTTGCATTCGGTCGTTTGTAATATTTAACCACTTCTGCAAAAATTTTGATAAATAATAATAATATAATATTGCCTGTAAAAAATTATACATATTGCTTTAAAATAAAAATACCTAACAAATTTTCGATAGATACAAATGAAATAATGAAAACAATCATTTACATAAAATGATTTTCAGTTAATTATCTATATATACTATCATACATAATATTATAAGAATCTGATAAATTCGAAATGGACAAAAAAATATTTACAGGAGAGAAAACAAGTAGGTGACTTCTAGAAAGTTTTAGATACTTTATTTATATTTAGTTTACAATAAAAACAGAGGCAAGAAAAGAATAGATTATAGTTATAAAGGTTTAGAAAAACACAATAAATAACAATTCCAAGGGTGCACCAATAAATAGTGAAAGCTTCCTGCAATTTCACTAAATCAAATATCTTCTATTTATTTATAATTAAATATAATGGAGCAACACAAGGAATCATTTATTATTTAATAATATCTTATTGACAGAAACCAGAAAAGTAACAAATCATCTCCAAGAAATTTTGTAATAAGATTACGCACTGTATCATACATTTTAAGCAGATAACGTTTAACTAATGTTATACGTAGTTGGAACTCTTAAATAATGTAAAGAGGATTTGATTCTATCAAACAATGATAAAATAAAGAGTTCAATTTATTAGGACATCTTTTAAGAAAGGGGTATGCCACATCCGCACTTCCAAATACGCACCTTCCGTATTAAACTGATTCATTATAATTATTGTTATAATTTTGTCTCAATGTACTTGTTGTACATTTTTACTGCCTTGAAGTGGCACATTGAACATACCCAGACACAAGACAGGCATACTGTCGTCATAAGCAAAAAGGCAGATGGGGATTTTCAAAAATAACATTCCGATGTACTTTTTATCATAATACATAGTTGAAAGGTCTTGTATATCTGAAAGTGACTCTTGCAAATTCCTGGCTGCCTTTTTGTTTACGACGGCAGCAAACCTTGCCTTATCAAAGTAATGAGTTAGTGATTACTTACGAAGGGATAGGAATAATTGGATAAAGAGTGTAACCAACTTTAAAATTTGATTAGAAGCTTAATAGTGGACCTCAACATGACTTAAATAATGGCTATAAATCTCATTTATAATGTTCTTCCACATTAAAAATATTTTTAAAAAACTATCTCAATAAAAGATAAAAAATAAAATTATCAGTGCATTTTACTTTAATACATACATACGAGGGATTGCGGGACATTCAAAAGCACTATATTGTCATAATCAATACTCTTCTCTCTATAGCCAACTTCTGGGAATACATTTACCAACAATAAACCATAACTTGATACTCCGACAATATCTAATACACCTAATCATCACCAGTTGCATTGACTTTAGCCATGGATATAGAAAACACCAAACAAACAATCTTTTAACAACATTAAAAACTCTTTGATCGATTCTTTAACTTGACATCAGACCTATGTAATTAGCAGCTAGCGACTGTTAACTGAATAGCGCTAATAAACAGACTCATCATTTTCAGTGCCATAAAAAGAAAGGAAGCGCTAGTGCTTCATAACTTTATTTGTTTCAATTGCTTGCTCTCTGGTGAATTTTATATCCATGCGTACATCCTTGTTGAATAAGATTCATTGAACTAAAATAACAAAGAATCTCCCTCCGTGTACAAGGGAAGCTGGCGTGTATTTTATCCAACGAAATTAAACATAACGGTGGCAAACGATACTTGGAATATGTCAGAAACAACCAAACAATTATTAAGTATACCGGTTTGTTCCTTGTTCATTTTAGGTTTGTGGTGATAAATAATAATTGTATTAAAACTGATCTGTCAGCAGATTGCACACCTCCATGGAGACTGATTCTTTACTTGAGCGAACTGTCAACCGGAACATCTGCAAATAAAAAGAAGATTAAATTGATACAAAGTAATTTGAGATGGTAAAACATCACATTAATGGATCCATCCCCCTGAGGCCCTACCACAGTAGGAATTATAATATATACTCTCACTAAGGATACATGTACAGTAGAATCCGTTTAAAATGACATTGAAGGGAAATGATAAATACGTCATACTAAGTTGACATCATACGAAGCATTTTGTAGAAAATAAACAACCTCCTGTTTTTGTTAGGTATAAATGTATGTATTTATTTTAATAGACAGAAACACAGCATAGTAAGACTCGTGACGTGCCACGCACGTGCCGAACGTTGTCAGGCGTCACTTGACCCCCCCGAACACTGCCAAAGGTGTTAGGAATCGTGTCGGTCACTATAACCGAGATAATTTTCCATGAAATTAGGACATAATTTATTAAAAATGGGACAGAATAAGCGACATGTCACTATAAGCGAAGTCGTTATATCCGACTTTGTTATAAAGAATTTTATATGAAAACCAAACTTCCCTGTGTAATTACTTCATATTAAGCGGTTGGTCAATACAGGCGGAGTCATAATAAACGGATTCTAATGTATCTACTAACGAAAGACAGACAAGCACACTGCGCTTGTTTTTTAATGGTTGTACTGAAATCTTTACACAGTAAGGGATGAAATTATCACTTCGTATTAGCTCAGTCGAGCCCACAAATAGGACTCTGCAGTTCTTCTTATTGGTATACCCAAATTACAGAGCAATCAGTCAATAGAAGATTAACCTATGAAAGCCCCAAGAAAAAATAAAGAGAAAAAAATTTAATAAAAATTTCTCAGAATAAAACTGTAGATTTGTAAAAAAAAAATCACTAAGTACATTTCGCGGGTGACAGGTTCCGACCTGCATCATTGAAGTGCATGCGGTAACCACGCCGTGGGCAAATTTGTTTCATTTGCGAGTAGGTCGTGCCACAACACGCATTATTTGTTGATTGTTACATCAAATTGTGTGACTTATATTGTGTATATCTTAAAAAATACATTGAAACTTGTAGTGTGTGTGTCTTAAAAAATACATGAAAACTGTTCGCCTAGATCGCAAAATGCAAAACAGTATATAAGCCTAGCAGAATTTGCTAAGATTTATTTATCTTCTCCTGGGAGTAGTGTAGCAGTGTAGTGAGCGGCTTTTTTCGGAAGCAGGTATAATTTATGAAAAAAAGTGCAATGCTGAAAAAAATCTTTTCATTCTTCATAACTTAACCACTCGGAACATTAGAGCGTCAAAAGACGCAAATATAATAATAGCGGACAAGACATTAGAGCGTCTTTTGACGTCAACGCGCGAGATTTTACAAAAATTGATTTATTTCCATCACTGGTATACGGATTACCATGAAATAAAAAACTCAATATCGATAATGAACAACGCTACGCGTCTGTATTAAAAAGTATCTATGGAACATAGAGATTAATTATCTGAGCCGAATGGAACCTCCATCTTGTTGGATTGTCATTTGTTCAAGACATTGTTAGTTTTTAATTAAAATATTTTTGTATGAAATGGTAAAAAAGTGCGGTGACAAAATTGTTTATTATACATTTGTACGATAGAATAAGTTTTTTTTTACATAATCTGTGATTTTAGTACTGTTTTCACATAAAACATCACGTGGGTCATTTTAAAAATATTTTTGTTTGCATTCTAAATTTTAATATTTACAAATGTTATTATTTATTTGTAATAATATTGGAGTTTTACCTACCATTAAAACTCTTATTATGTTGCCTTCCTTATCCAGAATATTCCTTAGTGAGAGATGACATCTCTGTTTCTATCCGATTTCGGTCTCTCTTCTCCTTTTACCTTGAAATTTTCAAATTTCGCGCGATTTTTTGTTCCTTGGTGATCGCAAATCACTGCTACCAACAGTTAGGCGCTCGCTAGCGTCTGACGCGACGCCATTTTCTTCAATTGTAGTCTCACCAGACAGGGGATGAGGAATATTCTGGATAAGGAAGGCAACATAATAAGAGTTTTAATGGTAGGTAAAACTCCAATATTATGTAGTGCCGTTCCTTATCCAGAATATTCCTTAGTGAGAATTGTCTGCTATCGTCTGGTGGCAGTGTTGATGCCAATTGTGATCATCTTCATAAAGAAGCGCCGGTTGGAGGTCTGCCCTCACAATGATCGCTTCTCCTTCTGTCTCCAGAAATGGAAGACATTTGGGGGTCTGCCCCCCTCAGGCGAATGATTGGATTAAACAGGTTTGTCAAGGACGACGAAGTCCCCGGCTCCTGAATATTGGATTGCCTTATTTCTTTTTTATAATATTTTTGGAAGGTATTTACATTCTGCCAATTTCCCTTTTCCAAAATGTCCTCTATTGAACAGTTTTCAAACCACCGAAGTGAAGCCACTGCCGACCTAGTGCTCCCCGCAGAGGCCTTAATACCAGCATCTCTAAGTATTGTCTTGACCCATCCACCGATAATTGTTCTAGAAGCTGCTTTGGCTGGACCTGATGTGGATAAAAACAGGTTATCAATATTAGGTGCCTCTTGTCTCCTGTCCTTTGAGAGAACACACAGCTTCTTAAGCCAAAATACAGGATCGGTGGATTGATTTGATGAGGAGTTTAATCTCCATCCTGATTGTTGATACTTTGCAGAATCTGTCTTTGAACCAAATGCAGGCCATAAAATAATATGATCATCCATATCAATGAAATGTTCCGATGTTAATCTCAAAAGTGTCAGATCATGTACCCTTCGCCCTGAGGCTAACAGGAGTATGACTGCACACCTTCTGGATGCTTCAAATAAGGTTATAGTTTCTGGATTGTTAGTCTGAAGCCAAGAACATATCTGTCTCGGGTCCCATATTGTATCCCGTTGCACTTTAATCGAGCTGTTTACTATTCCCTTCATTACTTGCTTCACCACAAGATGGTTACTTAGTCTATTTTCATTATTTGGATTGCATAAAGTTGAAATAGCCGATTTATGCAAAGCTATAGTGCTAGGAGCTAAATTCAGCGATATTTTGAGATGCGCTAGAAACTTTGCCAACTGGGCTCCCATTGGATCTTTGAAATTGACATGGTTGGATGAACACCATTCACGCCATCTAATCCACGCTGCTTTATAAGAAGCTTGTGTTGAAGTTCGCCAGCTGGATTTTAAAATCTCTCTTTCTCTATCAGACCATCCTTGCAATGCATCATCCCAGCCCCAATTTTCCACACTTGCAGTTCTAGTTGAAGTATTTACTGGGGATGGGAGCCTGTGGTGGTATCTATCAGTATCTCTTGTAGATTCCTGATCTCCTGAGGTAGGCACAAGGCTCTCTGTTTCAAGTCTGGTAGCCAAAATACTTTCGTCCATTTGGGAGCTACTAGCAGATAAATTCCTGTGGATTTGTTCAGATGAGCAAGCACTCGGGGAATTAGACAAGGAGGCGGAAACACCCATGCAAGAGGAAAGTGCCAAGGTCTGCTGAAAGCATTGTGAAATAATGCCGCTCTGTCTTTCCTGTCTATGGATACATATTTGTCCACAACATGAGCCGTGTGAGAGGCAAACAGGTCCACAGTGGGTCTGCCCCATTTGTGAAATATCTGTTCTGTTGCAGGAGGTAGAAGGTGCCACTCCGGTAGACGGGTTCCTCGGGACAAATGGTCCGCAAGACCGTTGTACCGCCCTGGTAGGTAGTGAACTTGCAGGGTTATATTGTATTTGTCTACTAGAGACAGAATCTGAAAGGTCAGATGAAGTAGACTCAAGGATCTCGTCCCTCCTTCGTTCCTCAAATAAGCGAGGACTGTTCTGTTGTCTGACTGTATTAGAACGGTAGAACTCCTCAAACGTTTGTTCTGGTATTTCAAGGTATTTAGTATGGCAAACATCTCTTTCAAGTTGCTGTGCCAATTCTGCTGTTCCCTGGTCCAATTTCCCGCAATCGGAATATCGTCCACTTGAGCGCCCCAGCCATGATCTGCTGCGTCGGTCAAGAGGAAATGAGAGGCAGCGGGGACGTGTAGTGGCATAAAGACCTTTACATTCTGTGCCCACCCTGATATGTCTTTCATTACGGGTTCCTTTATGATAATTCTCATTCGTATGGGAAGTTTCATCATGGAGTGCATTTGTAGTTGCATCCTTCGGTAATGAAGACGACCTCTTGGAGTGACGAATGATGCAAAATTTAGTTTTCCCAGAACTCTCTGGGCCTCCTTCACATTCCACTTCTTCTTTTTCTGAAGCCTTTGAAGGGATTGTTGAAGGTCTTCGCACTTTCTCCTGTTCAGTGACTTCCGACCACGTTGCGTGTCCCACATTACACCCAGATACTCCACTGTTTGTACCGGCTCGCTGACGCATTTTTTCAAATTGACAGTCAAACCGAGGTCTCTAAGTAGATTCAGAAATAGATTTGTTTGGACCTTCAGAATTTCCCTGTCCTGGTGGGCCAGAAGGAAATCGTCCAAGTATACAATGGTCCTCACATTTTGACGACGTAGGGTCTCCGCAACCCAATTGGTCACCTTGGCAAAGGCTTGTGGAGCACTGCTCAAGCCCTGGGGAAGGCATGTCATTTGCAAAAGCTCTCCTTTGTACACAATCCTCAAAAAACGACGATGAGACTCTGCGACTGGGATGTGAAAATATGCGTAAGATATGTCTATTTTTGTCATCCAGTCTTGTGGTTGGAGAAATTCGGGAACTTTCTGATGCGACATTAAAGAAAATTTTCTTACCGACACAAAGTGATTGAGACCTTTCAGGTTGAGAATAGGTCTGTTGCTTCCGTCCCCTTTTCGAACCAGGAACATTTGGGAGAGAAAACCGGAGTTGTTGACTGCCGGTTCCAATATATTCAGTTTTTTGAGAATTTCTATTTCTTTTGTCATTGCTGGGGTTGTATTTGTCACAAATCTTTTCAAAGTTAAGGCAGTTGGGCGTAATAATAGGGGCTTTGTAAAGAAGGGGATTCTGTATCCCCCTATGATTTTTTGAACAACTTTGGGAGCATTTAGAGCTGCCCATTTGTTTTTGAAAAAATCTTTTCAAAGTTAAGGCAGTTGGGCGTAATAATAGGGGCTTTGTAAAGAAGGGGATTCTGTATCCCCCTATGATTTTTTGAACAACTTTGGGAGCATTTAGAGCTGCCCATTTGTTTTTGAAATTCAGCAATTGCCCCGCTTGAAACTTTAATGACCTCCAGTCATGCACCCCTGTAATAGCGTCGGTTAGAGGTCTGCCCTCGCACCGGTCGCTTGTTACTCTCCTTTCCCCCCTTTTAATACCAGAGGTGGAGGGCTGGGGATACCTTTGGGGGTCTGCCCCCCTCGGGCGAAAGGATTCTCGGGATGGAAAAAATTTTCGAGATGGAATAAAATCTCGGGTCGGAATGGAATCTCGGGCCCGAAAGTATTGAACGGGCTTAGAAGCCTTTTTAGTATCAGACCCCTCCTTTGGTGGACGGGTAGTGATGACTTGTGAGAAGGGCCTAAAACAATTCTTTACTCCTCCCAATTTCTGCAATTGGGTAGAGAGGGCTTCCTCATTGAAGAGATAAGTCGAAGGGATCTGCATAAGAACTTTCTTGTCTGATTTCTGTTTACAGGAATTGAGAATCCTGTCCCTTCTAAATTCAATTATCTCTGCCCGTTTTCCGCATGTTATTTGCAGCAGGTCATCGGAGCATTTTTGTAAGTCGTTCTGACCTCCAAACAACTCATTAACTTTCTCGTACAAGGTTTCTGGAGAGACATCCTGTACTTCAAATCCCCATTCGACCAATTTCTGCAGAGACTGCTGCAGTTGTTCCCTGTGTTTGAGAGCTGCATGTGTTATTGCCGCGAAAGATCTTTCAATAGCGACCTGTTGAGGAGACCCAGAATCGTAAGGTTGCAACTCACAGTTCACCTCAAGCTCCTTAAAGCCCGGATCGGCAAGGTGTTCCTTAATGACCTTGTTATATCTCACATTGGTCCAATCTTTCTGATTAAATCGTTGAAGACGCTCTAACACTTCAAGTCTGTCTTGAGGAGGAGCAGTCATTAAGGGTTCTTTAAGAGAAATGGTGGGACTCGGCATTTGAAAAACACAAGTATTACGCCCGGATACTGTTGAACACTCTTTCTCCGTCTCTGCGATGGACATATTATCTGAGGCTGCATTCTCTGCGAATCTTGACCTCGGTGCTTGCAGAATAAAATTTTGTAGTCTGCCTACTTGTTCAGTTAATTTCTTAATAGAACGGGCCATTCCTCGCCTTCTGGAGCGTGAAGCCCTGCTTGAAAAACTCATGGAAGTAGAGCTGTCGGAACTTGGTGAGCGTCGGCGTCGCCTTCGTCTTTTTCGTTTATTGTCACAAACGGATTCATTAGAGGAACAGTCGGAACACAAATTCTTTCGTCTCGTTTTTCGTATTTCGTCACGGTTTACACTCGCGGACGCGGAAATCTCAACCGCTTCGGGAGATACATTATTTTCTGACATTGCGTAATGATTTTCGTAATAATTTTGGAGAAGAAATCTAGTTTCTGGTTTATATCGCACTATTGTAACTAGACGACCGTTCGCGATAGAAATTAGACGCCAATTGAAGAAAATGGCGTCGCGTCAGACGCTAGCGAGCGCCTAACTGTTGGTAGCAGTGATTTGCGATCACCAAGGAACAAAAAATCGCGCGAAATTTGAAAATTTCAAGGTAAAAGGAGAAGAGAGACCGAAATCGGATAGAAACAGAGATGTCATCTCTCACTAAGGAATATTCTGGATAAGGAACGGCACTACATAATACAATTTGAAAGTTTATTTCATAACCTTTTCAAAACAGTTTTTAGAATGAGGCTACGTTTCCCAAAACGTGATTTATGAAACTTTTAGTAAAAATCGTAAATAACACAAATATTATCACGTTTTGACAGTTTTCTAAGGGACACATAATAAACAAAACGTCTATTTCTGAGAGGTTAACACTGATAGATTTTAAGTATTAAATATGCTGATTTTTTGTTAAAATAAAAAATTTTGTGAGTAATATTGGGCATTTTTTTTAATAATATGGTATTCGGTATTCGGCATTCGGCCGAATATTGCCAACTTTTCGGCCGAATACCGAATAGTTGCCGAATATTCGTGGCATCTCTAATCAAAAGCCTATATCCCAATTGAAAAACATGTATAAGATTAGCTCGTTGATGGCACAACCTTACGTGGGTTAGAGTGAAGCGAAATGTCCACTCTATGAGTGCTTTGCCTGTGGATCTCGATATAGTATATTAACTGAAACAAATAGCGAAGGTAATTCACAAGGGCACTTACGATAGTTAGTTTGGCGATCTTGCCGGGTTTGGGGTCCCTCGTGGTCGATTGGCTATTGTCTGGATGACCACAGGCAGTTGCAAGTCAGTTTATATAGCGATAGCTTAATTACCGGCTGTAATTTTACTTTTTGAGTCTGTTAGCTTGTCTCGATAAAAACATTTAGGTGTTGACATAAGCTTGACGATAAGTAGACTAAATACACTTTTTCGTCTCCTTGACAACGTCTGTTCGAGGACCGATATCAGACAGGGTAGGCACCCAAGTGCGAATTCCAACAATAGGTTTGAATTCTGCCCTTCTCCATGTGAATCAGAACAAACTCATCGAGATCCAATTTAGCATTACGAAACAACATGGGTTGTTAAAAATCCATTTGTATTCTAATAAGTGATGTATAGTTTGGCAAGAAAGTGTAGAAATTTATTAATTTGGAACTAAATTTTTTCATTACTATGGTAACACCGAAATACTCTGTTTGTCAATTACGTTTAGTATGGCTATTGGCTTTACTGACTAAAACCGTGTAAAACACACTGAAGATCGCTCGTTTAGTAATTATTTTTTCATTGTTTGCCTGTGCATTGTTTGATTTGAATAAAAATGAACAAACCAATACGTAGTGGTGCAAGAGAAGTTATATACTGCGTTTTTCAACGCTGCCTAGCCGATTATCGCGCGAAGAAGCTCCTATGTAATTTGGAGGATGTTTACAAACGAACTACAGAAATTACTGGTACGTAGTATAGTTTTTTAATGAATTTCATTAGTATTACAAGATTTATGCCAATTTTCGAGCGATTATAACCATTACAACCTGACTTGAGGTTATGCTTAAAAATCCGAATTTGACACTTCTATTTGACAGTTCATTCACGGCCACAAGAAAAAGGGAATAACTCGATTAAAAAAAAAAAAAAAACTCATAGAAAAGTTACTTTTTTCTTAATTTTCTCTTTCTTTCTCAATTAATATTATCTATTGTGTTTTTTTAAACTCCCTTCTATAGAATAATAATTTTAATGATGTTTTCCATACACAGGTAAATCTGAATTAACGGTAAGATGAATCGTCAAGGAAGAGGAAAAGGCAATTTTGAAATCAAATGAAAATTTGAAACACCGGGAAAACGGAAAATAGCATAATAATAATATGTAATAGCATAAAAGTGCTGATGATTGGAAAAATTGTTGCAAACACGTGATGAAAATTGAGGCTGAATATTATGCACGAGGCAGACGAAGAGACGGAAGAAGAAGAATCACATGAGGACGAAGACAATAATGTTGGGTGTTAAATTAATACTAAAAATTTTAAGTACCTACGTTTTTTATATCGAAATAAACGCCCACTTAAAACTTGTTTTGTTTTATTTCACTTCTATTAAATTCCAGTTTTTTGTGCAAAATTTTTGAAAGTACAAATACGCTATGAAATATGCATTTTGGCCGAAGTGTTTTTAAAAACATACATTCATTATCTTAAGAGCCATCTTGGAGTTGCCATTTAAAAACTAAAAAACGATCGCAGCGCCATCATTTATTTTCTACACTTTCTTGCCAAACTGTACATAAAATATCTTGCACATATTAGGTATGAAATGAAGTACAGTCGAACCCTGTTAAGAAGTTCTTCAAGGGACCGGTCAATAAAAACTTCTTAAGCGGGAAAACATCTTAAGAGGGTTTTCAATTTTGTATTAAATTTGACTGTCAAGTTAACATCCAATCAACGGTTTTATAAATATTGTAGTTGTACGATAGGTAGGTTAAATAAAAATATGTATTGTCAGCTTGCTACAAAAAGTTCACTTTAAAAGTTTTTAAAGTTCCTTTTACTTAAAATTAGATGTCAAGAATTACTTTATTCATAAGTAACAAAAAAATATGTTTTTGAAAAAAAAAAATAATAACATACTGGGTTTGGGGTATCGACCTTACTAAAAACATAGCAACCATGAAACGTTATCCGAAACTAACATTTTGTTTTTATTTTCATGGTAAGGAAGGCTAGCCAAGATACAAATCAAAAGGGCGGGAAAAGTTCACAAAAGTCAAATGTTTCATCCAAATGCTAGGTTTCATTTAATGTAGTGGCAGGATAAGCCATTTTCCCAAAGTGTTCAAAATTTACACCAGTCAAAAATACAATCACAAAATTAGATTAATATTTCAACCTCTTAGAGATTCATCCGACAAAGCAAAGTTTATGGGATAATGGGCTCTAAGGGAAGATAATTTAGAGTTTATTATTTGAAACACTCTGAATTCGTAAAATTTCCTTTTACCTGTTAGGTATCATGCACCTAACCCAAAAGTTGAATAGGTGAAGATGATTTGTTTACTCATTATTGACTGGCAGGTCGGATAGTAAAATTCCGTAAATGTTCTGATAAAATTTACGTACATATTTGAAAAAGGTATCCACCAACGAGTTCATTTCAAATTTTGGCAAAAGCAATGATTTGACCCTCTGCTGAGTTCACGGTTAACTTGGCAGAGCTCTTTATTTCAAACACTCTGAATTTGGAAATTCCAAAGGCATTTATTTTGCCAACATGTTAGGTGATAACAAAAATGTAAACACATGCGGGTTAGCGGTACTTTTATGGGCACATTATTTTAAATGCCGATTTACAAAGGAATACTAGGTTTTCCCGCCTAAATTTTCGGACGACTGTTGACTTCCAAGAAAATCAAATTAAAGTACTGTTCAAATTTACGTATTTGAAAAGGTATTCACCAACTAGCTCATTTCAAATTTTGGTGAAGGCAATTATTTGACTCTCTGTCGACTTCACAACCTGCTACCTTACACTACTTGTCAGCTGGGCACAGATACCATCTGTTGTTATGATTGACTAAAAGTAAAAAGCGTTTCTCCAAAATATTAATATTGCATTAAAAAATGTTAAAAAAATTTAAAACCTTAAAAACGATTTTTTTTAATGTGAAAACCTCACAAGAGCCCCAGCTGCTCCCGTCTGGAGCAAGTGAGACTATGGCATCATGATATGACATATGGCCAATTGGGGTATGATGATGTGAGGCTGAAGGTAGTGGGGAAGGGAAGGAGATGGGGAAGAGTAAGGTTGGAAAGTACCTGGCATTCAGATCTGGTCACCAAACACGGCTAAAGACATTTCAAGCAACGTTTCAATTCTGAATGGTGGTCTTACACCAGGGCGATACTGAGAGTATCTTCCACTCTGGAACGTACCGCAAATATACTAGTAGAACCCCGTCAATTCAAAATCCACGGGACATCAAAAATAAAATTTCGAATTAACGAATTCCCACATAACTTGAAATTTCACGAAAAAAAAAATCACCGAAAATTAAATTTCTTAGCGGCAAATTCAAATTCGGGTAGGTTCTTCGGAATAAATTCGTAATAATACGACTTATTCCCTGGGTAAATCTAGTTAACGCAGTCGTGTAGCGCCGCGGACTGCGCCCTATTCGAAGTATAATTACAGAAAAATACGATATTTTCTGAGTAAATCAAATTTTCGGGGCCGATTACCGTTACGGCCATCCCTTTAAACTCAAAAAAATGTGATATAAGTATTACCGCGTAAATCGAAATTTCGCAGCCTATTTCCGATGCAGCTGGCCCTTTGAATTCAGGAACTCGAAGTAAATTCGTAAAAATACGATAAATTTCGCTAAAATCGAAATTTCACGACCGAATACCGTCGCGGCCGGCCATAATGCAGATACGTATTCGGAATAAATTCATGAAAATACGATGCATTTCGCGTAAATTGAGTTTTCGTGGCTGATACCCATCGCGGCCGGCTGTAATTCAGATACGTATTCGGAAAAAATCATAAAAAATCGGTATATTTCGCGTATATCGAAATTTCACCACTGAATCCCGTCGCTGCCGGCCATAATGCAGATACCTATTTGGAATAAATTAAGAAAAATACGATATATTTCGCGCAAATCGAATTTTCGCAGCCGAATTCCATCGCGGCCGGCACTTGTTCAGATACCTATTCGGAAAAAATCGTAAAAATTCGATATATTTCGCGTAAATTGAGTTTTCGTGGCCGATACCCATCGCGGCCGGCTGTAATTCAGATACATATTCGGAATAAGTTCATAAAAATACGATATATTTCACCTAAATTGAATTTTCGCAGCTGAATCCCGTTGCGGCCGGCCATAATACAGATACCTTTTGGGAATAAACTCATAAAAATACGATATATTTCGCGTAAATTGAATTTTCGCGGCTGAATTCGGTTGCGGCCGGTCATAATGCCGATACCTATTCGGAATAAATTCATAATAAAACGATATATTTCGCGTAAATTGAGTTTTCGCGGCCCAATCCTGTCGCGGCCGGCTATAATGCAGATACCTATTCGAAATAAATTAATAAAAATACGATATATTTCGCGTAAATTGAATTATCGCGGCCGAATCCCGTCGCGGCCGGCTATAATGCAGATACCTATTCGGAATAAATTCATCAAATTAAGAAATATTTCGCGTAAATCGAATTTTCGCGGCCGAATTCCATCGCGGCCGGCACTTGTTCAGATACCTATTCGGAAAAAATCGTAAAAATTCGATATATTTCGCGTAAATTGAGTTTTCGTAGCCGATACCCATCGCGGCCGGCTGTAATTCAGATACATATTCGGAATAAATTTATAAAAATACGATATATTTCGCGTAAATTGAATTATCGCGGCCGAATCCCGTCGCGGCCGGCTATAATGCAGATACCTATTCGGAATAAATTCATCAAATTAAGAAATATTTCGCGTAAATCGAATTTTCGCGGCCGAATTCCATCGCGGCCGGCACTTGTTCAGATACCTATTCGGAAAAAATCGTAAAAATTCGATATATTTCGCGTAAATTGAGTTTTCGTGGCCGATACCCATCGCGGCCGGCTGTAATTCAGATACGTATTCGGAATAAATTCATAAAAATACGATATATTTCGCGTAAATTGAATTATCGCGGCCGAATCCCGTCGCGGCCGGCCATAATGCAGATACCTATTCGGAATAAATTCATCAAATTAAGAAATATTTCGCGTAAATCGAATTCCATCGCGGCCGGCCCTTGTTCAAATACCTATTCGGAAAAAATCATAAAAATTGGTGAAATCGAAAAAAATGGTAAAAGACGGGCTTGTCAGATGCAGATTTGCCAGATTTTGTTTGAGATAAGATGACATATTTCCGCGGAATTGAAATTTCGCGACCCCCAACATTATTAAAATAAATAATTTTATTTTTGATTTGTGTAGATGCCACCTTTTTCTATAAGCCACATCGATCCCAGCTGTCAGAAAGCTTTGGCTTCTATCTCTATCACATCCATTGTGATTTATGTGAAAGTGGAGAGAGGCAAGAGGATTAAAATTTTCGAATGAAAAGGGTTCCATTTGACACAACGACGTTATGCGAGAATGGTCTTTACAGTAGTAAATTTTAGAGCTCATTATCTCATGTTTATGTCTCGGGTTATTCCAGTACATTGATAATGATCATTTTTCAAATAGGTGAAATGGGTTTTATTTGTTTATTGGACCATGATTGGACCTTTTAGAGGCAGAACAAAGGACAAAGCCGGCGCGCCGGCATGACTAATATAACACGAAATGGGTTGTTTTATTGGGCAAGTTAAATGCTTTCAATTATATTTTGTGCTGTAAAAACTTTTTAAGAGGGCAATTATTTTGTTGGGGGATTATATTTTTGAACTTCTTAGGCGGGAAATCCTTTCTTGCGGGAAACATATTAAACGGGAACAAAATGCGTGTTTTGTATGGGAATTTTTCGGGGTTGAAAAAACTGCACTTTTTAGGCGGGAAAACATATTAAACGGGAACTTCTTAAGCGGGTTTGACTGTATCTACCTGCGCCTGCTTGTTGGGTTCCAGCCGCAGCAAGCAGCCAACCTGCTGAGAGCGCGTGTGGATGATGCCGGCGCAAACAAAGTTGTCCGGATTGGGGTCTATGCCGTCCAGCAGTTGCATGCCGAAGCCCAGCAGCTTGGTACGTGCTGCCGCCAGGTCCATGGGCGTGCTGGACTTGAATATCTTCTGGGCGCGCTGCTGATCTCTGTTCACAACAAAATAACACTTATAATGTTGATTCATTAAAAAATAAAGCTATATTCGTAGATAGGAGGGACGAGATAGTAAAAGCTAGGAAAACGCGGTGAACAGTGACAATGAACAAATATATAGTTACAGATCTAATAATTGCAAACAACATAAAGATTCTAAGTCATTTTTCAGGATGCCAAAAAATGTTATTTAGACATTAGATGGTGGAATATAATATAAGTTTGTTAAATTCTAGTAAATATACTTGATTATAAGTCGATTATACCATTGATGGCCGGCGTGGTCTAGCGGTAAGGCTCTTGACTCGCATTCCGAAGGTCGCGGGATCGAATCCCGGCGTGCGAAAACAAATTTTGTTTAACTAATTTGTGTTAATTCACGATTAATTCATTAAAAATAATATATACATAGTATATTTGCGGCATATTCCAAAAGTGGAAGATTCTCTTAGTATCGCCCTGGCGTAAGAACACCATTCAGAATTGAAACGTTGCTTGAAATGGCTTTAGCCGTATTTGGTGACCAGATCTGAATAGCCAGGTACTTCCCCACCTTCCTCTTCCCCATCTCCTTCCCTTCCCCACTGCCTTCAGCCTCACAACATACCCCAATTGGGGATGCAATAGACTCACTCCAGATTACCTCACAAGAGTCCCAGCTGCTCAAGACGGGAGCAGCTGGGACTCTTGTGAGGTAATCGTAATAAAAAAATTATTAAAATATTATATTAAAACATTCATGTTTGCAAAGCTGTGTTAATTCCTTATAGCATCCTGTGTTCAGGTTGAAGTTATAAAAATAATCATCTTTATGACTTAATCATTTAAACATATTTTACAACCACATCACTTAATTTAAAATAAATTCTAGCTAAAACTTGAATAATTTTGTCCCTGTTTAGACTGTTTTCACTTGATCTTCATAATATGTATCGACTTTCAAATTATGAGACAAGATAACCCTATAAATGTCAAACCTTTTCCCTCCTAATTATTTGGTTTTCACAAATCTGTTGCAAAATATTGTTTTGGTTGCATAGAATTTTTTTGATCAAAATTCTTTGCCACAATTATTTATTTATTTTTTATTTATTTATACAATACATGATACATAATTGAGTAATTAACATAGTGTAGATATATTGGATCACCATACTAGGCGGCTGCCTGTTTCATGGTGACCAATGGAGTATTATTGTAGATGATGTAGAAATTAACTAGTTTATGAGACAAGGTAACATCAAAAACTTTTCCGTCCCATCTATTTGGTTTCATCAAATGTGTTGCAAAATATTATTCTTCATTTTGATTGCGTAGTCATGTTTTATCAAATTCTTTACTACAATTATTGTAGATGACATAGAAATGAACTACTTACCCCCCTAAGTTCTTCCACCGCGCGAAGAATGATTCTCCATTCATTTCAGTAGGCTCAAAGAATTTATTGAGGGTCAGTGGAAGTTTCATTGTGATCTTTTGAGGAACATTGTTATAGACAAATGATACTGCCATCACCGGTGCATCTGAAAAGAAAAAAAAAAGTCATTAGGTGCATGTGGCAACAAATAATTGTCATTACAGCACTTATTTGACGTGTCCACAAACAAAACGTGCATATCCTTACAACACAATTGATTTACCTGCATAATCATCCATACACTCTGCTGTGATCATCTGTTGAACCTGCGCCCCGGCTTCAAGCAGGGGCTCTACCGGCTTCATTTGGACTGTCAGCTTTGTGATATCGTCCCATAATAACTCCAATCGTAAACTGGAATTAAAAATCAAAGTTAAACATAAATTGAAACTATTTATCAATTTCACAGTAAATACTATAATCATTAGTGTTATCTAGATCGATATTTCACTGTTTACCTGTGCAATGGAGCCTGTGACTTGTTTCCGTAGAACAACCCAATCCTTCCCAAATTTTGTCTGAATTCGCTCTTGACTCCAATCTGAAGTAGGTCATTCTCAAACAGTACTCCGTTGCTCTTAAATATGAACCTGAAATTATCAAACAAAATTCATTAATTACTTCACTTCAAACATAGTCATAATCTATCAAATATTTACATATATGTATTTCAATTCAAAATAACATCACGTAAACAAAATCATAGCCACAGAACTCTTTTCCCTGTTTTTGTCTATGCATTTGAAATATGAATAGTGCAACAGCTGAGATAGGCAAGTACCACTATAATTATTTTTCTTCATTGTGCTAGGGCCTACCCAACACTCAATGGTTTTGGGTAGGTACCCTAGAAAGGTAAATTATCAGTTTCTATACAACTCTGATGGATTATTCTTACTTTTTGGCATTATTCTGCTGGTTGTTACTGGCGCCGGTGGTGTTGGAGTTGCGGCTGTAGAGGTCGCCCAGCACGTCCAGTAGGCCGGACGAGGAGTTGCTGTTGTTGGCCGGCGGGGTGGACAGGCCCAAAAGGTCGGTGCTGGTGGCATTGAAAGCACTGCAAAAGCACAAATAATTTCAGATTAATCTGCGGTGACCACACCACCTTGAAAAGACATTAAAAGTAGTGAAAAAAATGGTTAAATAGGTTACATCAGATTAGGTTATGAGCTATTTTTTACTTTTCAAAGGGGTATTGAAATTGCATGATTCTGAGTTGTAATGGAACCGAATCTGCACACCAACAATTTTCTGGGCTTAGTAGATAAGTGAAAGTACTCGTATATTACTTGAAGTATTTTTTGGTATTATTACCTGGTGTTGTTTGTGTCATTGTGATTGTTGACGCCACCGATGGAGGGAGGGTGCGGGCTCTTGGAGGAACGGATCTCATTGTCGGGCACTCGGCCCGGTTTCTTCTTCTTCAGCACGGCCAGGATGGAAGACTCGCGCTCGGGGAAGGCTGGCATCTCCTCCAATACGGTGGCCTGGACACAAAAACATTATAAGAAAATGCATTTATATTTTATCTAAACTCTAAATTTGGGAGGCGGGTCTGGGTATCGCCGCCCCGGGAACCATTTATTGGATAACCAACACCTCCGCCATAAGTCACCAAGTGATTCGGTATGTTTGGTGACTTAGCAGGGGTGCCTGGTTTCATGGGGTGAGGTTTGTCCGGGTCTTGGCGGGGATGTGTCTGCCCATCAGCTGCGTGGCAAGCCGGATCCAGAGAGACTGGTCGAGAGAGGCCTTGTGACCTTTCAAGCAGAATTTCTTTGAAACAACAGTGGGAGGGATGGGTTCATATGTCCGTCACTCCTAGACTTACCGACCACCAGATTTCTACCCACCCCTCATACCTTATTATTCCCAGAACTTCCTCTCCTTCCTTTCTTTTAAAAGACCCTCCACATAGCATTCCCAAAGATGACGTAGGCCACACTCCTGTGTGGAGCTATTGTAAAAAAAGAAAACAGCGGATAATTTATTTGAAAACTTGCGAACGGTGAACTCTTGTCATCGTCAGGACTTTTACTGTGTGGAATTTTTAAAACAATGCAAACTATTTTCAGTTCGTTACACTCCATTTCCAACATGAACTATTAAGCTTGGAAATATATCCATAACTATCAAAAATAAGACAAAGAGGTTACATTTATTGTTCCATATTTAACAAAAAATAAATAAATAATAATCCACTGAGAGACAAAATAATGCTTGATTTTTTTTGGGACAATATGCCAACTTTCAATGAAACTAATTTACAAGACAGATAAGTCTGGAGAAGGACAAAGACTGAGAAGTTACCAGCAGTGCACTTCACCTAAAAATGTGTCTATTATGTATGTAATATAGATGAATTAAATTCGTTAATGGGGGGACTACAATTCTCTCATTAGTAAAATAATTGTAAGAATAATACTTCTCTGTCAGCTTTCGCAAATCATCTCAAGAGTAAACAAGACGCGATTAATTTTTTTTAATCACAGTAAATCTCTTAAAACCGTTAGAATTCACCGCGCACGCAATGTCAATGTGTGAATGTTGTAACTCTAACATTGTAAATTAGTTTTTATAAATTCATTATCATTCCTGCATCTTGGATAATGCATTCTGAAAGTTGTGCAAAATACATTTGCCTTCAAGGCTCTTCGCGCAGGCGAAAAAAATGTACAGTACGAGCTGTATATCTTTACTGCTTTAATGCATGATTTTCCACAATGACCCGATGGAAATTATGACTGGAGCATACTTTCATATACATCGATGACTGGGCACAGATGTTGTTGAAAGTCAAGTGAGGACTGAAGACAACCAGTGCAATGCTTAAATGCAGAGGAACAAACTCTACCTAGGAGTGGACGATACTTAGTAAGAAGACCTTAACAGAAAGATGGGCTCCAATAGAGCTTTTAGCAGAAGAACCTTAAAGCATTTATTTACGCTTAGAAACATGAATACTATTTATCCTTACCAAAACATCAGAACTGGCAATGATGCTAAGCTGCAGGTACTCCGAAGCCCTCTGCTGAAGTTCCACATCGGCTGAACGCAGGTTGGAGTGCTGACGGAAGACATCCTGGATCTGGGTACGGATCTCAGGGAACAGGTTCACAAACTTCACGTAGGTAGACAGCAGGAGGGCACGTGTCATGGGTGAGCAGAGATGATACTGAAATTTAAATAAAACTTTGTAACGCTGTTGTAAGCCACCTTTGAAACTGAAAGGTTAAGATGGAAGTGTAATGGAGATGAGTCAAAATTAGCTATAACAAAATGAGAAATAAATAGAAATAGAACAGTGTATGAAGGTTGGCTGGTTGGTTACCTTGGAATGAAGGAGCTGGAACTGCACCAGCGGAGAGGATCTTTGATCGCCGGCAATCAAGTTGCCGAACTCACCCAGGATGTACCCGCCCACCTTCACCATGTTCTCATGACAGGCGGGAGCTTGCAAGGCCTGGAAAATAACAAAAATTAAATAAGTTACAGAAATGCGCAAACTAGTAATGCCAGTAGAGAAAGAAAGCATGGCGAGTCAAATAAAAGGGCAAATATAGGGAATAAACACGCAAAACGTAAATAAAAAAGGCGAAGAAGCTAGCTCTCTCTCATAATTAAGAATTATGTTGATAATGAAAAATAAGTAAATCCTTTCTTCTCTCCAAATAAGAATCCAAATCGAGCTTTATTTAAACTGATTTATATTAGCAGCATCGACGACATGTTGTGGAAGTTTGTTCCATGCTTCCACTACTCTATTTGCAAGGAAATTTTATTGGTTGAAAAATGTTTTTGTAATTTTTTTTTTGAGTGCCCACAGATATTTGTGTTGATGGTGAAGATTTCTTGAATACCAGAGCAATTATAAAATCCAAATAAAAAAATTTAAATCTCAATTAAGTCATCCCTTTCTCATCTTTCTTTTAATGGTGGTAATTTTAGTTGCTTGAGTCTATCTTTATATTGCCGATCTTTCAAAGCACTTGGTATTTTTTGGAATTAGTATTACAGTTTTCAGTATAGAAATTTATGAATGTAACGACATGTTATGGAGAGCTAGACACTTTGTGAGATCTGGTGTCATGAAATCTGCACTGTCACAATTAGGGTAAACTGCGGATAGTTTCATTAAGAAACATACAGAGATGAAACAGAGTGTATATACATAGATAGATTACCTCAAATACAGTCTTGGCAGCGTACCCTTGTACCTCCTCCCTGTTGATGACGATCTGAATGACCCGGTACCATACTTCCTCAGACACATAGTCTCCTGCAATTCTGATTAGGTTCAGTATAACATCCACATACCTGCAAAATAAACACAATAAGTCAATTAGATATTAACACATAATGTTGAAAAATTTACTGGTTAACCCCTTAGGCATTTTCGAGCCTTTTAATACACAGGGCATCGATAGCAGTAGAGTTTTTTTGTGCCCAACTGAAACCAACTGATAAAAGTACAATAAGACTACCATAATACGGGCATGTGCCTAGCGTGGTAGTCGTATCACCTGTAAAACTGTACACAAATTATATAATGAATAAAGAAAAAAAAAAAAAAAATAAAGTGTTCGGTACTAAAATCTAATTTTGTATTATGGTTGGATACACGATTTAAGCAGTGTTAGACAGAAGCAACACCACGATTTGTATGTATATTTGCATTTAAAAGTTTACCATAAACCCTTCCAATAAATTGTTCTCTTGTAATGAATTCCAAAAAGTCATTGACCGCCATTGCTTTGCATGTTTGCAAAAGTTTTGTCAAAACCTGTGAATTTTTTAATAAAAATATGTACTTAAATATCCAGTAATAAATACAACTCTGGACAATTTTTGTAAACGTGAATTTAACGCATTTATGAAAGTGATATTTTTTTTTCAAATTTATGAAACCTGCAAACATGGGATACATGATGAAATATAAAGAGGATTCATTGGCTTTAAATTGCAGTAAGCAGTTAATATACTTCCATATTAATATTCGGAGGTATGATTTTTTTTAATGAGCGCGGGCGAATCCAAAATTGAATACCCGGATACCTACCATAGCTCAAGGCATTTTTTTTTTAAATACACCATCGTTCGAGTGGTTATAAATATTTTTGGGTGTTTACAGTAAACAATCATTTTAAAAAAAATCAACATTTTCTCTTCCTACCTACTATTTCCCTTTCCTAAAAATATTTTTCCTTCCTCATGAATTTGTCATATCGAATGCGATCCTTTGGTTTGTTACAACAAAAACATTAAAAATACATACTAAGGAAAAGATGAGCGTGGGGAAATTAGGTGGGTAGCATAGACATATGAATATTAGTAGACCTGCCCTAAGTGATAAAAGTGTATTATTTCCCCCTCCCATTGGAACCATTCCATTGGAACCGGCTGGGATCAAGTATGGGTTCGCGTTAATCTAAAAAATGTGACGTCATCATTCTTCTGCGAGCCAGCGTCGAGCACTCATCGGTACATATTACGAAATAACACGGTAAAAACAGTGCCTTGTGTTTTGAAAACGTGTAAAATAAAAGTGAAAAACAGAATAAACCGAATTGTCGTATTACATTCCATAGGCAAGCATTATTTTAGACTATTTTAAGCTAATTCAGATCACATAATATGATCGTTTTTCAAAATCCACTATCACTCGAGATACATGGCGTGTGCCCGTCGTTTTTTACTGGGGTAAGTAAATTATGAAACATTTGTAAAAGTGGCTTAACTGAATACCTCAGCAAAATATTGAACTCGACCTTATAGGCGACCTTTCTTTGCTTATTTGGACTTCGCAAAATTGTTCATTGCGCGGCGTGCAATTCGCGCTCCCATGTAAAAAGGTCTATTCATTCAAAAGCAGAGTTTACTTTTAAGAACTGAATGGTGATATTATAGTGCGAGATGCCTGTATACTGTCAGATTGAGTTTTGACGAATCACGTATCACCAAAGCTACCTTCCCACTCTTCGTCCCGCTGCAGTTGGTTTCTACCCCTCACCTTTCTGTTCTGGTCTATTAATATTCATATGTCTATGGTGGGTAGGTACCCCATTTTAGTTACACTGCACATTATTGTTCACATTACTAAAATTTAGAGAATCACAAACTTATTTGGGCAGGAGGCAAAAAGAGCAACTAATAAACAAACAAAGCAGCCAAAAGTTTTTATTTTAGTATAAAAAATAGCTACTCTCTTTAAAAAATACATAGGTATCATCCTTGCACTTGCAAGACTGGCTATGTGAGTTTTAGAAAATTTTACAGAGGAAGCAAAAAACTTTCCAGTTTTGTATTCAGATGCGTCAACAAAAAACGTTTAAATGAGTTTTGTACAATACCTTAAATGACTTTTTTTTAATTTTTGGTGTAAAAAAACATTTTGATGAACCGGCACTAAGCCGTTTTTGGAAGCGCGACAAAGATACATAACCATTTATCGACATTTCCAACTACGGCATAAGAATAGAATCAATACCTGGAGAGCTATTGAATAGAATTATATTTATTATTATTTATGATGTCATTTTACTCAAAGGTATTTTTTGTGACCTTACTGGGGCACCCGGTTTAAAGGTGGCATTATCATTGTTAATGGGTTTATTAATTACAGTGAATTAGATAAATATGGATAAAGTACTCACCACGTGAAGTCGGTAGCGTATTTCTCAGCCAGGATAGCCACCTTCAGCACCATCTCCTCGCGGATGGAGTAGTCTGCCGTCTCCAGGTAGGCCAGCATCTCCTGGACGATCTCCTCGGCGTTGGACTTGTCACACATAGCGTACAGCAGGTCCACCGCTTGCTGACGGACTGAAACGTCCTTCTCCATCTAAAATATTATGATTTTTTATTATGTATACAGTTACAAAGTAAATTTAACACTAGAAATGATAAGAGGACAAAAAATATGAATGAATTATGTAGAAATATGCTAACTCCAATATCCTAAATAAGATAGGCAAGCGCCCTTGAAGTGATTTTCCATAAAAAAGGACTTGTATACAATTTATTCTTGTAAGTACCACAAAGATTAAAATAAAAATTTTAAATTTGAGAATAATGAGACCCTGCCCTAAAATAATAAATCTGTGGTTAAGGGTATTCTCAAAATATATTTAGAAACTTCACACCGATAGATGGCGTTATTTTCAATATTGTCGAATAAAACGCTTTTAACACGTTATGCTTTTTAATATTGGGATAAATTATTGGTTCGCGAACGTACATAAGATATAGTAATCTGCTTAAATAGTTTTTTATACCTTTAATTTTACAATATTAGAATGCGGCTGAAAAAAGCATCATTTTATTATAAAATTAACACGTAAAAATACATTTCCTACAATCCCGCGCGCGTTCATATAGAAATACACAACCGAAACATATTTGCAAAAAGGGTGCATTTCATAAATTTAACGGTAGAACCAACGCGTTCAAAAGAGACGGAAGACTAGAGGTTTAATGGATCCAGTAAATTAAATCAACACCCGGGTAGATAGAATAATTTATAAAAAGGGCCGGCCTGGTTACAAGAGCGTATCTTGCGGTTGCTGGCGTGAACTGGACCTTTTTTTTAAAGACCGCTTGCAAGATTTATTTCGCTGTGTACGATGTTCGGGCAACAGAGAAGTCCGTATTACATGGTTCCAGAAAACTGCATTGTATTTTTTTCCAGTGATTTATATTTTTTCCAACGAAAAGTTCCAAGTTTTATGGAAGTTTCCGTAAATATTATGTGCTGCTGTTGAAAATTTCGCACTCCTTCAATGCCACCTGTAGTTTTAATAACCCTCTTCAGCGTGTAAAATTAATTAATTTCGATGTAGATACCTATCGCTTCAATAGAAAAATCGTCAACGGTATTTTTTTCTTGTGTGGAAGTTGTTTATCCTTCAAAATAATGCACCAACCTTCATGTAAATTCTTCGAGATGTATCAGTAGCATCACTTGCTCAATGAAGAACGTTGTAGTACAAATTATATTTATTTAATAATTTAAAGTGCTTGCCCACGTAAGGGCCTCCAAATAAGTGGAGTAATTTTAATCAGTTTTAAATATTTTAGTTACTATAATAGTGTTCAATGAGATCGCGAAGAGTCAGTGTGTATAATCAATATTGATAATATAATATATGTATATATTATAAAAGAAAGTCCAAAAAAACGTGCGGCTCGCAAAAACTTAGAAACGAGTCCCGGTACGATCAAGTGAGTTATATAGTGTGGTAGATCTCTATCCCCCTCCAGGGTGACGGTTTCCGTTTTTACCTAAAGGCTGTGCTTTAAAAGATATAAGGGCTGGAAGTTTCACCCTCTTGAAATTGAATTATTGTTACTGGCTTACAACTAAGATTTTTAATAATAACTATTCACTTACATCTAAGCTCAAACATGATTGCAAACGCTGGTTTTTTTCTTATACCAGGCATCATTTTTCTGACAAGTTTTCAGTTTTTAAATAAAAAAACTAAATGCTTTATCGTGTTTAACGGGCTCTTTCACCCAGGACGCAAGGCTCTATGCAGGTATCCTCGCACCCGCACGTGCTTGCTTTTTTCTAAGTTTGTCAAAAAGCAATAAATGAGTGATATTTGTCAAAAGGTTAGGATCTATTCCTATATTTGTATGCGGCGCATTTATCAAACAAACAAATTGGTGAGTATTGCTATATCTGAGAAATGGTTTCTCGTGTGCTCAATCCAGGGCACATTCACAACTTCATAACTATGTAATAAAAAATAAGTTTGTACCTATTATGAGTTTGCTAATAGGTAATAATATTATTGTTAGACGATGTTGGAATATGACTTGATAGTAAAGGATAAAAGAAGTCGGAGACGCCCAATAAAGGCATTTCAATTTGAGTAAAGAAAAGAAAATAAAAAAACATTATTTTCTCAACTATGGCTACAATAGGAAAATAATTTCTTCCAGGGCCTGTGTCATCTTTAGGGATGATGTGTGGATTGTATTTTAAAGGAAAGGAAGGAGATGATGTTTTGGGAAGGAAAAAGGCATGAGGCGTGGCTAGGAATCTGGGTTCAGTGGGTCCAGGAGTGACGGACATATGAATCCATCCCTCCCACTGCGGAGCAAGGCGATGGATCAAGAGAAGAGTGCAGGAAGGCTCAAATGGTCCCCCTGAACAAGTTCCTCGCGATCGGATTTATGAAAAGCTCAGCACCTCTAACTATATCTCCATATCTTAAGGTAATTTTTCGAAAAAACGGCGCAATCAAGTGGATAAATTATTTGAGAATGGTGAGTCGGAATAACAGAAGAGATATATGATGATATGAAGACCGACAGATCATCTGATCATGTTATGTGACAGAATGTATAAACTCACGCAGCTCGATCTATTCATTTTATTGTTTAGTAAGTCGCAACAACAAAATAACTAGGCAAGTCTCTAGTGATACTTACAGATTTACGAAAGTTATAAATTATTACAGTAGCCCTTATTATCATAATGTAGTTAATTTCGCCTCTTTTACTGCGTGCCTCTACCGCAAATATTCCCTGCGCCCAGAAACACTCATAGAAAATCAGAATAGCAACTTGACATTTTTTCGACAAATATCCAACTACTGCACCATAGGCATATCGGGACCGCTCGCACAAGTTTGTCGCCTTCTAACATACAGATACGTATTCCCGCGCCCCGTGCTCGCGCCCCGCGTCCTGCAGCCGGTGTCGCGGATTTTAGCTACATGTGTAGGCTAAATCTGATGAAAAATAATTACTTTTGTTAATGTAATAACTCGGTTATTATAAATCATGACAGTGAAATTTTCGTTCGCGCTAATAACATTATTAGTATTATTTTTCTGTACTAAAATAAATAAAATATTATCTGCAGTTTTCGAATGCGGCTGAAAACCAGATTGTATGAGAATTGTCGCTTCTGTTTCACCTTAATAAATGATTAATCTACGTGTGTCCATATCTTTGAATAAACGCCCTTGAGGTGATTTTTCACAAAAAACGTCGCTCTACAAACTATCCTACTCGCCCCAAGAAGGCCTTTTTCTTCCAGAAGATGTAAGCAAGTATCCGATATTTGACGATTCACGTCACCGATGTCAATCTTTCACCACCCGCCGGGCAAGGTTGTTCCCACTTACGTCATCGAGACTTTAAACATGGTGTTTTAACATTTTGTAGAGCTTGATCACTGCCAGGAACAAAACAGTGAACAAAGAATGAAAGCATAAAATGACGGCTACAGTAATGTGTTGCTCGGTTGTGAGTGAGGTTATGAAAGTATTCTAGTAGTGACATTTTGAGAATTCAAGAATGATTGGTGGCGACCCAGATCTTGACTGGGCGCGACAAGTTGTTTGTTAGTACACAACATGGGTATCCCTGGGGAAGAAAGGCTTAACACAACCCAGCGAATTGTTTACAATTTTACGGTAACGATCCTGACAGACAATGATGGTTTCTTTATCATAGGTCTAAGAAATATTTACCTTCATGGACAAGATGACCACATCCTCGTGCTTCTTCACTGCCTCGTGGGAGAACTCGGAGGTGGCGAGATGGCACATGGACTCCAGCGCTAGATAGCGAAGATTCGTCTCCCGGTTACTCAGGAACTGACCCAGTTGGTTGCAGGCACGTACCAGCAGATTGGCCTCACTGGAAATATTAAGGAAATTAATTTGTTATATCCATATTTTCATACTTTTCTCAATTCGCTAAGTACTACTTTTATCAAGAATTAGCCATTATAATAAATATTCGCAGGGGTAGTCAGAGAGGATGGAATGCCGCTCTGTCCTGGCATAACACTTTATTTAAATTAATACATAATCTCTTACACATTCTAATTATTATGTTATACTGATTTTGATATGAACCAAATCAAGTACATAATTCACTAGTCTTTCCAGGGCCTCAAACAACTTCTGTTTCCATCCATTTGCCAAAAATACTCCTGACACTAAGTACTATGCAGGTGTACGAGTCAACATCACACGGAGAACTCAAACTTCTAACTTCTTTATTTCGATCTGAGCATTTTAATTTTATAAATTTTTTTTTTCCTTTTCTTCCGCAACTAAATATTTTTAAAAAACTTTTTGAGCCGGATGTAGTGCGTTTTGCCGCATTATAAGAGACAAAAAGTCAGTAACCACGTAGCAACCGATTGTTTTAAAAATTTGACCCCAAAAATTCCAACTTTGGACTCGATTTACTCGAAAACGAAAGCTCATATCAAAAAATTTATACCACAAAATTGTCTAAAAATGTGATGAAGATTCTATATCTCTACCATATTCCAACATAACCTAAAACTGACCTATCATTATGTATGATGAGACTGATGGCTTCAAAGAGCACCGCATTCTTGGCGTTGCTGTGCTGCACCTTCTTGGACTTGGGCGGCTCCTGGGCCTTGTTCAGGATGGTCTCCAGACACTCTGAGAGGCGGCCCCTGACTCCGGGTTCATCAGCTGCTGGCGGGGAGTAGTTCTGCAGCAGGCGCAACAGCTTGACCGACAGCCAGGGGGCGGGCACGAAGTAGTAGGTGTAGTCTTGTAAATCTGTGTAGCTGGCTGTTACGATCTGGAATTTAAAGATACATTATAAATTAATATTGATGCCTGCAATCTGATCATTTTAACGCAATCGTACATTTTGGAAGGCAGGTATGGGTACCGCCGCCTCGTGAATCATTAATTGGATGATTCACTCTGCTATAGGTCACCCCCAGTGGCAAACTACGGCCGATGGCTTAGTAGGGCTGCCCGAGTTCGTGGGGTGAGGTTTGTCCAGGATTTGGTGGCGAATGCGTCTACCCACCAACTGTGTGGTGCCGGTTTAGGGAGTCCCTCTGACCTCTCCATCCACTCTCTCGACACATCGCCTTACCCCACAGTGAGAGGGGTGCATTAACTTTTCATATGCTGACACAAAGTTTTCACGGTATGCCAGTTAATTCTATTTTTGTAACTTGTTTTTTGCAAAATTACATTTTTTGTAAACTGTACCGTCTTACCATCTCTAGTTAAATTCAGAAAAAAAAAATTCATAGTTGTCCTTAAAGATATTTATTTATTTTAGGGCTATGTTGGCGTTCAATAGGTTAATATATCTGTCACTCCTGGACACACTGATCCCCAGATTCCTACTCACTCTGCATACCTATTTCCTTCCCAGAACCTACTCCCATTAATTTCCTTAAAAGACCCTCCACACAGCATCCCCAAAGATGACAGAGGATGTGAGGGAAATTATTTTCCTCAAGGCCTCCTATTCCACACAGCTAATGTAAAAATAAAATCTTCCTATGCTTCTCCTGAAACAACCTCACTTGAACCATGCATGTGGTTATTTATCTGAAACTGAAAGAATTACCTTCAATTCAAAAATACATACGGCCTTACTAAAAAGCCCAGTGAAAATTTTATTCAATTGACAAACGGCCGCGGATGTGAAAACATTACTAATTAAAAAATTGTTCTTGGAAAAAAATACACACTGTTTGCACAGCCTGGAAGGGTAGTTTATCTCAGTTTTAGTGATGATGTTAAAACGAAATTTGGAATTTTCCTAAGTATTTTGAATGTTCTATATATTTCTTATTTTTGAAGGTGTCGTAAAAACAAATACCATTTTTAAAAACTAGATAAAATTACCTTTTAGATTTGTGTATTTGAAATACACTTTAGTTTTAAAAAACTGCCATAATTGAAGATTCAAACACGGAAAAAATTGAAAAAAAAATTCTTACCAAAACATTTTTGACTGTGTACAGAAATTTAAAAAAAATCAAAATTTAAAAAATACAGACCTTTTATATAATGAATTTGGAATGAAACTGTCACCTCACTTTTTCCTCGTGCATACAATAAAAAAATAATTAAACAAAAAAATTTATTGCCGAAAGAATAACCTAAAAATATCTCTGACATTTCAACACATTTCTTGCACCACTAAAGATGTTAATTTCTTTGATAAGTTAACTACCACATGTATTACATAAATATTTTAAAAAAAACACCACTTTTAAGAAATTCTCATAAAATAAAGATTTAAAAACATAAATTTGAACTTTTATGTAATCCAAAACAATATTTTGACAGTTCAACTTTAAAGTACTGTTTATTGTTCAATAACTTGATAAAACTGATGTAAAACCACACAAATAACACGGCAAATATATTAATTACATGAATAGAAGAGTTAATTGATCACTATAATAGAAATCATTCAGTAAAATCTCAATATTTACTAAAAACATTCCTGTCGTGCATGAAAACCAACAGCTATTTTTTGCGCGGGCAAGAGAGTACAAATTTGCAGGCGCGATGCCATCACCATCTAGCGGCTATGAATGAAAACAAAATTTTGTTAGAAAATTTTGAAAAATTGCAGTGTTGCCAAATTTAAAACGTGTTTTAGAGTGAAATTCGTTTTTAGTAATTTTTCGTGTTTTAGTGTAAATTTGTTTTATTGATGTTGCTGCAAAAACACAGGTTATCGATCGTGCTGTGGTTTTTTTTTAGTAAGGCTGATAGTGTGCAATTCACACGCGGTAGAAATGAAACCTTCAGAAAACTAAAGTAGACAAGAGTGGGGAGGCTACGAAGCACTGCACAAAGAGGACTGCACTGATAGGCTACGAAGCACAAAGAGGAGACCGGTTATACTATCTCATTCTCTCGCAGGCTAAATCCTATAGATGTATGTGTTTGTCTCTTTTAGTGTGACTATTTTTCATTTCATCGAGTTTCAAGTGTTAAAGAAGTTTTCACTTTAACAATAATAAGGAAACTTCATGACCATCACAATATTTTAGGATGAGTTGTTTCGCACTGATAAATTTGCTGGGACGATACACCATTCACAAATCGAAGGTTGAAAGTGTTCTCCCACAGGGTCTAATTTTCTCGCAAGATAAGTTTCAGAGATAATAATATTGTGTGGTTTAATTTAAACTGTCACTCTTCATAGATGGGCAAACATTATTACCAGACCCTTACTGCAAGTGGCTGGTAGTAAGTACTACATTAATTTACTGTATTACAGTTAAAGATGTTCACATATTATGTGCCGTTTCCACGCTTGCCAAGCCTACGCAAACCTCCACAAACGCCAGCGTGGAAACAGGTCGTTTGTCTTGGCTTGCGTAGGGTTGCGTAGGGTTTGCGTAAGCTTGCAAGAGCTTGCCGCCGATCCAGTCGGGGTCGGATCCAGCGGCAAGCTTCGGCAAACGCTCAGTGTAATTTCAGAACTGACGGCGAATGCACGCCGTTTTTGCTCCATGCGGTATATCGATAATTAACATTACGAGACATATGTATGACGAAAGAGGCATGCCTGACTTATTAAAATGTATAAGAACATAATTTGAATGCACTAATTTAATTTATTGGATTTACCTAAAAAGTCAATATAAATAAATAATCTTTTATTGATGATTTATTATTTATTACAATAAAAAAACATATGATTTTTGTTGGAATTACTTTTTTTTATAATACAAGACAATATTATATTGTTTTTTTATACTTTGCTTGTATTTCAAATAAAAGTATGTTAAACCAAACGCAATAGCCTACACAAATTCGGCGTCCGCCATGCTCGGGTGTTGGTAGCTCACTGACGCAGTCACAAGCGTGTAAACGGCTTCCAAATGCCTGGCGAGATTTGCGTACGCTTGGAGCGTGTGGAGGTTTGCGTAGGCTTGGCAAGCATGGAAATGTACCATTAAATAACACTCATCAGAATAATGTTGCTAGATCCTTCAAATACGCACTTTACACAAAACGAAATGTTTCACCAAAATATGATCACTTTCAAACAATAAAACATAATATTTATGCAGTCTTACTCATAATCGCAAAATAAGATACAACCACGAGAGCAAGACCGGGTTAGGTGAAATTGTTACTCAACATGGTGGGTCAATCGCGCGCATGCACGTTTTCTTACCCCGTCGCTGTACGGGAGATGTAGTAGCTGTCAGAATTTAAACCACCTGACCACCAGGGTTAACTCAGTACCACGGCGTTGTAACTTTTTCGAAATGGTGAACTTTTATGAGAATCTTGATGTTTTGAATGGAGATTTGGCAAATATTGACCATATTCGCGGCATTCGGTACAGAAAAGGTACAAAAAAAGGTCCGATTCGTTTGCGGCACTTACCGGAAGGAGATTTTAGGTCTAAATATAGATTTACAAAAGTTAACATGAGACGTTCGATAGCCATGGTACGGTCGTATTTGGATGTGAACGATAAACGGAGTGGCAAAGTATCTACAGATCTCCAAGTTCTTTGTGCCATACGATAATGGGGTAGAAACGAGTGTTTATAATTGCATTCTTGTGACACAAATCAGCGAAATCGATAACAAACAGGCTTTATTATTATTTTTTTTATAACACTCATTTCAACGTCACCCCAATTCTTATTACGCCTAATACTTTTTGTTTCCTCATCCGAATTACTGTTTATGATTTTGTCCATTATTAGTTATTTTTGAAATGCGAAACACAAAACAATCTCGTCGAATAATATTTTGACGTATGAACAAATGTGAAGTTGGCAACACGCCACGAAATGCCAAATTGACCGCATTTTTCAGCGTTGGAACAGAGTGTTGCTACCGTAAAAAAATCATAACCTATAATCCAGCTGTCGAGCAATACAGGGTGCGCCAGAGAAACTTACTTATTTGAAAAAATTCCCGACCGTTGAGTTGGGCAGGTAGAGGGGCGGGAAGGGGCACATCTGGAGGGGAACGTCCCCAAGTTTGTTTCCCATTCTCTTCAGTTGCCATTATTATGATGTGGTCTAGAGAGCAGCGGGCCTTTGCCGTCGAGAGCTTCTTTTGTAACGGTCGCTCAGTTGTTGCTACGCAACGTGCATTTCGCGCTCGCTTCGAAATTCCTCCTCACAGACTCGTTCCTGGCCGTAATTCGATTCTGTCATGGGTCAACTTATTTCGGGAGTGTGGAAGTGTCTTATGAACGAGTTACTGTATGGTGTGCGATATCGGTAATGGGAATAATTGGCCCTTATTTTTTTGAAGAAAACGAACGCGCAGTTACAGTGAATGCAGCTCGTTACAGGAGCATGATCGAGGAATTTTTTATTCCAAGAATGAACGTTAGGGACGTGTGGTTTCAGCAAGATGGAGCCACAGCACACACAGCACGAGACTCAATGAATTTGCTGCAACAACATTTCCCCGACCGCCTCATCTCTCTCCGAAGCGATCTCCTATGGCCGGCGCGCTCTCCGGATTTGACTCCATGTGATTTTTTTATGGGGTTATTTGAAATCCCTTGCTTATGTCGATCGACCACGGACCATAGATCACCTGAAGAACAACATTCGCGACGCTATTGCCAATATTCCGATTGATATGCTGAGAAGAGTGGACGAGAACTTCAAAAAACGACTTAACCAGTGTATGCGCGATGAGGGTCGCCATTTAAAAGATGTAATTTTAAAGACAGTATGAAAAAAAACTTGGTACATTGTGTTTTCAAATAAAAAAAGAATTACAACAATAACTACAGTGCTTTAGTTTTTATTGAACTTTCAAATAAATAAGTTTCTATGGCGCACCCTGTATTATTAAGATGAGTAAAGATTTTTACCCTGAGCAGTGTAGGCCCCCTCCCCTGTGTAGCTAGCGCGACGCAACAGCGTCGTGGTAGGGTTTCATTATGAGTAAGGCTGATGGTGTATAAGAGTTTTGCATTAAAACTACACGACTTTTAAGAAGACAGTCAATGATATAAATGCACAGTCCAAATTCCGTAAGTGTAAGTGGTGAGAATTTGCAAATATTTTTTACAGAAAAGGGGACCCAATGCAAGAAATAATCAGAATTTTGGTAAAGAAAACAAATTTGAAGAAATCTTGAAGATATCACTGCGCAGCGTCCCAGGTCGTTTTTTCAGAAGTCGCAGTCAGGTTATAAAGCTGATCTGCTTTGTTTGGATTCCTTCTTTCCCCGCCCAGGATTAGCGTGCAGTTTTGAGAAATTGAGGTTTGAGATTATCCTTGTTGGTTAAACATTTGTGTTTTTACTGGATATAATTGTAACTTTTTATTTGAGAATAACTTTACAATGCGAGAGGGTGACTGGCAATTAACAAGGGAACTTAATTGAGTCGAGAAAGTTAGAAGTAGAGTCTGAGAAGAGAATGAGATTGCTAAAACCGATGACGTTATATATTATAAATAGACTCGCCATAGTCTCACATACTCACAATATAATGTGGAAAGCAAGCAACACTCTTTTGTTTTCAGCGGTTTTCAGAATGATTTCTAAATTCAAAAGTTTATTCCTGTGTGATAAAGATAGACAATCAAAGAATGTATGTGCATGAATGTCATAGATATATGGTCGGGCGGCTTATTAATTTCTTCGCCGAATACTGATTTCACATCACGGGTGTGACTGAGATAACAAGATACTCTCACTCGGTTACACTATGCGCAGGGAAGAGTAAGATCTAAGCTACACGAGCGGTTCTCCCGCCGCGGTTTCCTGCAGCAGACACAATTTACCATGAGCGTTGTATGGCGCAAACTACATGACCGATTCTCCCGCCGCGGGAAAACGCCATTTCAAACGACACGGGCGGTTTCCTGCGATTGCATCATTTCGTGTGAGACAGAGTTGTTGTTTGGTCGTGCGCGTAAATTTTGGGCGGTTTCCGGCGGCGGTAGAACCGCTCGTGTAGCTTAGGCCTAAAGGCAGGTAAAACGAGACACACGGGAGGGCATTTTGGCACTTTGCAATACAATTTACTTAGGTACTGGTAAGTGCTGGTAAGACACGACCTTACTCGACCCTTAGCAGTTTAGTACTAAAGTACTAGAAATAGAGACAGGTACAATTGTCTTGTATTTGGCTTCCCACATTGAGATTTCTACCCCGCGTCCAGTATTAATGTCATTGGCTAAAACCACAACAGCGATTTTTATAAACAACAAGACAAAGTTTGACGTGACCACAAACAAAAAAGATTATAGATGCTAAATTCATACAATATTTCAATATGAAGTGGCATAAACATGAAAAGTTTAATGTAAAGGGCTCTACACATCGAGATTAATAATGAGAAATAAAAAGTGTTTAGAGATGAATGACTTTAAATATAAAATAGGCCAATCACAACACAATCAAAAGGCAACAACACGAAGGCAAAACAATCACTAGTCATGGGTGAATTTCCAGGAATTTATTTTCGGGGAATATTCTCAGAACAAGAAATATTTTAAGAATTTTTATCCAAATTAGTAAAATCCCAAGACTAACCAATGAGGTTGTCTACAACATTGAAATTTTAAGTTATTTACAAATGTAACATTAATTACAGTATGCTGAGGAAAGAATTTTTATGGCAAGGTACTGTTTAATGTACAATATGTTTTATTCTACTGGCAATTTTGAATGCTGGTCACACCGGACAAGCAATACTTTAGTTCCAATTTCTACTACCAAAATCATTCCCGTCCAAAGTGTACAGCTATCAGATTTAGCCTCGCAACTTTCTGTGATTTATTATTGTGTTGCATTAATTGAGTTTGACTATCAAATAAAAAGTAGATCTGTTAGAACCTTCTAATCATTTATCAAACCCGCATGACACTTATGGAAGTACATATTGATACCTGGTAAGGTCAATACATATACATATCCATATTAATATGGAGTACATTAAACAGAACCTTGCCATAGTACCAAAGAAAATATAAGCCGTCAAAATGTTGATTTTAGCGGCCGACTTGCAGCACTGCCATTTAAATTGTTGAGACATGATTGAGTGCATTTTAGGCATATTCACATTGAAAGCTAATAACTTCTTCATTTTTGGAGACATCAAAAAGCTAATTTCACTATCATTATTAACACTTTAAATGTATCTTCCACTCTCAAAATGGAATATACTCTCACTATCGCTCTGGTGTTAGACCACCATTCAGATTTGAAACGTTGCTTGAAATGACTTTTGGCATATTTGGTGACCAGATCTGAATAGCCACCTTCCTCTTTCTCATCTCCTTCCCCTTTATTCTACCTTAGCCTCATAATATACCCCAATTGGGAATGTCATAGTCTCTCTGGCTCCAGACGGGAAAACAACCCAACAGTTAAAATTTAAAAAAAAAAAACAATTGAAATGCAGATTAAAGAGGTTTGACTTCATCATGATAACTCACCCTGCTAAGCCTAGACACTGCCAGATTGACGCACCCCTTATACTCGTCTGGATTCTTCTTGACGAGGGCATCGATGAGAGACGTGGCCGCCGTCACGACGCCCATGTGCTGGTCGTTGAGCAGGTGGATGATGCGGGATGTCCACTCCTCTCCGGGGATGATCTCCGGAGACGTCCGGAACAGACGCAGCAGGCAGAGTGCTGCCGATTGTTTGACTACGTCCATGGTATCACTATAAAGATGCATTTCAATTAGATACAAATTGTTGGACATTAGAAACTGAAGGAAAATAGCAGGAGATTGGTAAAGATGGAGGTGTTTTATAGAAGAAACTTAGTTGAAGGTTGGGTTAATAATATCATAACTTGTGAATAACAGGAGAACAAGAGAAAACAGGTTCTGGGTTCGAGTCCCAGAGGTGCCAATACCTTTTTCTGATTTTTCTGTCTCCAGATTGTCGATTGAGTTTTGCTGATATTGTCATTTAATGAATTAACAGAATACAGTGAAACCCTCTTAAGAAGTTTTCCAAGGGACCGGAAAAAACAAACATCTTAAGCAGGAAAACCTTATATGTGGGAAAAATTGGGCCAATATTCAGCGGAGGGACTGAAAAAAACAAACTTCTTAAGCCACGAAACGTCTTAAGAGAGAACTTCTTAAGAGGGTTTCACTGTAATAACATGTTTGAAGGCAAAGGTTTCAAATTATAACTTAGCAATACATAACACTTTACTAACAATAATTAAATTTAAATATTATGACTAAACGATAAACATTAATTTTATTTGCCGCCAAATATATTATTTGTCAACTCAACACATTTTATGTAAAAACATGAATTTATTTCTAGCTCTCCAAATCAAAGACTAAATCCATCCGCTCATGGGGCAACTGAAAAAAAATCAGTTGGCAACTCAGTCGCTATCCACAGGAAAGTAAGTTGCGGATTTCATTGGCGGTTGTACACAGGCAACTTTTCAAAGATTAGTTGTCAAGTGCTAATCGCTGCAAGCGCGTTTCAGTTGCCAGGTTGACAGGTTGCGATCAATAAGGAAATTGAGACCATTTTTTTTTTTTAACAAAATCCATATTCAAACCTAAATACAAGTTTTTTAAAGTTTGTTTTCATAGTCAAATTAATTATCCACATTTGAATATTTTTAAGGCCGCCAAAACAACTACAATACAAGCAGTACGAGGCGGGGGGTGTGTGATGAACGACACTTGTCGGTGGGGCATTTTGTATAGAGAATCTTTTTTCTTCAATATTGAAATCCAGTAATTTTTTTATACCAATGAACAGTCTATCTAAATTAAGAGCGTATAACCAGAGAACATCAGAAATATGTCATTTTTAAATCAGTGTTTAGACGTATTGACTCTTTTCCACAAAAAATTATAAATTGATTTCGAAAGATTGTTCTTTTATCTAGTAAACGTATGTTTTAAATTTTCAGAAAAAATTATAATTTTTAGTATAATAAAGTTATACCACAGGTCATTGGCGGATTTGTTTAATTTTCAAAAAAGTAAATTTATTATACAACACCTATTTCAAATCATATAATCGTTCAGTTAAATAAATCAATACATTATCTGGTAAACGTATGTAAAAATTTTTAATTGTAGTTTAAATAAAATCATAAAAAAATATATAAGTACATGTGTTTCTTGACGAAAATTGGTCCGTTTGTGTATTTATTTGCGCACTTCCAGACTAATATAATTCTTTTTTTTTACATTCTTATTTTGCTGAGACATTATTGAAAAATGATGAATACTTATGTTCAAAAAATAATTACAAAAAGTACATAATTTTAATAGTTTTATCAACACGCCTTTCAGCATTTTTGGATGTAGGTATAAATTAAAGCAAATTTGGAATGAAATAAAATCGATATTTAGTTATAATTTTAAAAAGCTGGTACGGAGAGTAATTAATCTTTCTCATTGGAACCGCCCTGTACGATCGTAAGAACCTCTTTCGACGAAATGTGGATTTTCGGCCGCTGGCTGGTTTTACGCTGTTAAGGGTATTTTTTTTACAATTTTTTTTTATATATGTATCAAGATTTCATAAAGTTAGAATTTGTTAATCCTGCCTTACATTGAGGTCTACATGGAATTATCGATATATCTACGTAGCTGACAGTCACACGAGACAGTACGACGTGTATTCACCAGCGGGGTTAAACCATTGTTTTTACGTAAATTTGAAATGAGTTCCTATGATGAACAGTTTGAAACTACCGAATCCAATACCCGTGGTGCACTGCTACTCGCATGATAATAGTGAAACGTTTCAACGAGATGTTAGTAAGCAAAAACACTTCTATGACTAAACTGTGATTTTTTTACGGGTCTGCGCAAGTAATATAATAAGTAAATTTTAAAAATAAGTCTGAGATGTCTCTAGGTTAATCCCGTAAAACACTCGCTTTTAAATTGAAAAATGAACTTACCCTGACACAAGAAGCTTTGGAATTTCTGTTCCGAAAGCCTCGGCCATATCCTTGCTGCCGATGTTGGCGATGCATTGAAGAGCGAGGTTGACATGGATGGGGTTGCGTGACTGCAGGTCATTCTTGATGCTCTGGATGATCAGCTTGATCAGGTCACTGTTGGTGTTGACCAGCACCGATATGAACAGGTACCCCTGGAATAAGAAGATATCGTCAATTAGAGATGCCCATTCAAGAATCTATTAAATTCAAGTTATAATATACAAATAACACTTTGTATTAGTTTAATTAAACTTGTCCCAGCAAGAACTTGTACCCACGTCATCGACAATCGTCCACTTTCACGCGTCTTGTATGTTGTTACGTAGGGCTTTCCTAAACAATGGTACTAGAGAACAAACGTAAATTCAAAACAAATTACAATTCCGCGGCAAGCCTGCCACAACAAGCGAACTGCCACTGGCAAGTGGCAGTTTGCTTGAGATTGACACTTGAGATCGACACTGCAGAGCTACATGTCGAAAGCCCGGGTAATCATTACGGTTTATGTGCCAATAGTAATAACTTGTATCTGTCTGGCGGTGGCAAAATGATTGGGAATGTATGGCGAGCGATATGCCAAAATACGCCAAGCCAAATGATCTTTTATAACTAAGTCTGTTGGCCCCATAAAACAAATTTGACTGGTTAAATAATGATAATTTAATTGTTTCGCCTTTAATAATGAGCGGCTCTGGAATTTTCGTTTTGCCATTGCCAGCCAGATACTAGTAATAACCAAAGACCTGGTGATTCTTTGAGGTACAATGTACCTGCACCAGTTATAGTGCATTTGTGTTTAGTGCTCGCTGAGTTAAGAGGAGCGCCTCTGTAGAAACATGGAAGCCCTTACCGCTTAAGGGGCCCTCGGGAAAACTGACCAACCCAAATTGCCTATTTCTCCTCTCATAATGTGCCTCCCTTTCCATTTTTGTATCCGATATTGGAGAGAGAGTTAACCTCTCATACATAGCATATTTTTTGCAGAATTCCTATACATACAGAATACACTTTATACAATACACTTTATACCAAAGAACATCTCCTTACCCGACCTCAACATAACAAAGAACCTACCCCCTGAAAATCTCACGTTCGAGGACTCGTCCCCCTGCTATGCACGCATGACACATGTGCTTGGGCCGTTCTCCTAACGAGACACCCTCCTGTTTTTTGCAGTAATCATTAGCGCCCCCCTGTTTTTACCCTAATAATGTAAAAATAAGATAGAAGATAGTAGAACTGTTTCAATCACCGGAGAAGCAAAATAATGCATTTAAACAGCTATTTCGCTCAAAGCTTACTTTGGATTAGAGCCCATATCTGCAGCACCATGAAAATCTCCAGCTTCTTTTTATTTACTACAAGACGTTATTACATTATTATTTAATATAAGACGATTTAACCAAAAGTGCATAAAACACAAAATGTCAAGATAAATGCATAACGGCAAAATGTCAGGTATATTAAAGTCTCTAAAGGTTGCCCCATCGACACAATACACTTAACTTTTATAACACTTCATTAATAATCTAGGCACAACAAATACTAGTATTGTTTTCAATACCTGAAGGAAAAAATCTGGCAGTCGTGAATTGGCAACAGTCATGTGAAGTCTAAAAATATAATTTAGCTTTCTCACTAATAATTCAGTTGCTTGTTAATTACAGAAACAAATTAAGCATGTGCATATTTCACTAGTTGTATATTGAAAATGGTACAAATTATACATATCGAAAATATATTTTTTATATTTTATGTATAATGATTTCCTTGAAGGCAAAATTGAACAAAAAAACTACATAATTAGATATGTACATTGGGGTGAAGTGGTAATTTTCCTTTAATTTTAAAATTAAATTGATTAGAGAGCCAAATAATGAGTTTAATAATAAATAATACATTATTTCCAACAACACAAAATTGTATCTAACACATTATTTATGGGAAAATTTTAAAGGAAAGAGAGAAATTACATTGAAGTGAAGTAGTGGTGATTTACTTTGAAATATATACAAAATGGACCCTTTGGTTCTCCTAGTAAAGTTCCCATTGTTATTAAAATAGCAACACAATCTGACATTCCAAACCTAAGCAAGCATAATCATACAAAACAGTAAAATGTAGAGCACCTTTGTAAGACGCAATTACTACTGTAACATTAAATTATAGTTGTACTTACAATCTGTTTCTCGGAGTATTTATTGGAAGACAATAGATTAACCGCTTCCATGTGGCCGAAGTCGATGTCATGGCCAAGCAAGAAGATGAACAGCAGCTTGCAGACGTACTTCTTCTTCTGGTAGCCATCGAGGGTCTTGTCTCCCTTGAACTTGCTGCGGATGTTGGCTAACTCCTTGTTGATCCTCTTGATCTCTGCCTCTTTGCTCTTGCCTGAAACAAAAATTACATTTAAATAGATATAAAACAAGCTGCTGAAATGAGATTTTTTGAAGGAGTGGCAGAAATTACAAAATAGTATCAAGTGAGAAGCTTGACGAACCGAGATGAGCTTAGCTTCAAATCCACAGAAGGCGTACCTGAAGTGGCTTGGACATTAAGAACTATCAGAATGCGCCAACCAAGAGAGCGATTTCACTGCTTAACGATACTGTTTAGCAACTATCTTTTGACGCATGACTCAAAATAGTAAAACTGCCCCTATGACCTTTTTATGCTTCTACTATCTATCTAGTTGTCTAACATAACATAACACAATAATGTCACCTCTTGCATGTTTATTTGGTATGTTGTTGTCTTTAGTATTGTTTTAAATCTTCAATGTACACATGTTGGGTACTTACTTCTACTATGCGTCATTGCTACTACAGTACTCTCCCACTAGTTTGTGAAAACCGGGCAAGAGTCCAATTAGTGAAAGCGACGGATTATATAGAGCACACTTAAAAAATATTATGCTAAAAATTACAATAGATAATTTGGAAAAATGAACAAACACTGATACCGATCTTTTTGTAAAATTTATACATATATATTTTTTTAAAGTTAAGGTGTCGTGTTTACACTTGCGAGAAGACTCCATATTGTAAACACAGAGCCCATTCATATTTCCGTTTAAAAAACAGACGTAGTTCCGTTTAAAAACCGATGCTCTAGTGTCTGTAGAGATTATATGGAGCTGTTCACACATGTCCGACACGATTAAAAAAGAGATCCAGTACGTTTTTTCAGAAGGATAGCCAGCGCAGAACGTCCGTTTAAAAATCGGAAAATCGTTCAAAAATCGGAAATCAATCACTCATATGAAGCTGTTCACACTTGCTGGCTGGTCGATCTGGCGTGAGCCCCACTACACCCCGCCCCTCACCCGCCCCTCAACTTGCCTATTCCCAATCGCAAGGAAGCATGTACACAGAGTCTGCGTGATTTTCCGATTTTTTATCGTTCAAAAAACGCATGCGGCAGACTACTGAATTTGACATACAAATGCTAACAAATTATAGTCTTAATTTTGTGCTTTCAACCAGATGATCGATCAGCGGATTACTGAGAGAGTACTGTAGTTGTTTATATATATTTTTAATATTTCTCATTTTATGAGTTTTAAATTTGTAATCTTTGTAATATACTAGTGGACCAATAAATAAATGAAGAATGCCACACGACTGACTTCTGCTAAAAATTCTGAGTTCAATTCCAGAGAGAAGGAGTCCAGTGGGCCGCCCAGACAAAAGTTGGAGAAAGCAACTACAGAGGCTGTGTGAGGAAAGACCTGCTATGGACATCTACAAGAAAAATCTGCTTTGGACGAAGGTCGCTAAAGTAATCTGAGACAGCGTCTAGTTGGACAAGGGGAGGAAGTTGACACAGATAAAATTGGCTAAATGCCATCCTAAGAAAGGCAGTTTGCTTCATAACAGAACAAAAAAATATCATTATCAAATTATTATTGTGTACAGTAAAGTTTGTCAGCATATTTATTATTACATAATTACGTTTACATAACATCACTAATGATTGCTTTCACCATTCAAAGGTGCAATTTAGTGAAGGATTACTCAATTACATTCCACCAACTTTTTTCTCAAAGCATTGGTTCAATGATGAATTAGCTCATACAACTAAAATACTGTCGTAGTATTGCTGATTTATTTTTGGGTTATAATAATCGTGTAGCACTTCCTCCTCCTTTGGTCAATGTTTCGGACAGCGTTACAGTGTCCATCATCACAGCAAATATGTAGACTGTGGTAAAATGTGTGTTTATATATGTAGTAATAATGTAAATGTTTTTAACTGCAAATTTGCACATGATGATATTAAATAGAAAACCAAATGTAAATGTAAAATGCATAAGAAATCTAAAACCACTAACTAGCTAACCATCATGACGTTTCACTGCAGGGCTAGGCAGAGAGGATGGACAACCAAACAACTCAGTCCTGGCACACACTTTTTGCCTCACTCACATTCATACATCGTCTCATACATGCTCTTCTATTATTCTGACTTTTGATATGGCCCGATTCAAGTATCTGATTCACTTGATCGTGCCGTGTCTTCCTCGGGCGTCCCTGACTTCTTCTACCATTCAAATTTGCGTCATATATTCTTCTTACACTACTTTCTTCTTTCATTCGCTCTACACGCCCAAAACATCTGAGGGTCTGTCCCTTTCTTAATCTTACTCATAACGCTTACAGCCTTGCATTCTTTGCGGATCACCACATTTCAGGGATCTCCACATTCAGTCTACTTTCATCCTTCCTCTGCCAGTTTCATGCCTCACTACCATACATCATGTAGGGTACCAGCACTCCATTGTGAACTGCTAGCATCACTTCTTTTGACAGTTTTTTTATTAGCGCCAACGGCATTTAGTTCTCCATTAATGGAGTTACCTGCATTTACCCTTCTTTCAATATCTCTATCAGCCTTCCCATCTCTAGTAAACACACTACCGAGATACACAAACTCATCCATCTGCTCCAAGTATTCATCATTCACAATCTAAAATCACAACTCCAAATAGTGAGGAAATCAATTATTACAACAATGCCAAATACCCAGATAATCGATATTTCAATGGGGACAACAAACTGATTGTTGTGTAATAAACACAATTTAAATAGTACTTGTTTATGATTTAGAATAACAGACAACTTATAGTTTTGTTGAAAAATGATGTTTACCTTAGTCAAACATAATAAAAAAATAATGTACTTAGATTCTTTAGCATTCGTTTCTAAAAAAGGTATTAATGCAGATATAATTTAGCATAAATGATAAACAAATATTGACTCTATCGTAAGAATTGCGTAGGTATATAAGTGAGTACAAAAAAACTAACATTAAATCAGAATTCACTGCAGCAGAGATAAGAGTTTGTGAAATGAATTCAGTGATTTTATTTCAGTTTTGAGCATTTTTAACACAATCTCTAATTACGATGGGCAAAATTATTTTTTTAGACTTATTGATAAAAATGTTGGCATACTGATAAAGTGCATAATACTTCCATTGGTAATGTTGGCTTACTAAAAACTGCATAATATATTTTAAGTTTCATGTGTACGAAACTATGCGTTCAAATGCAACGATAGTAAATGAGCAGGCAGCAAATATAACAACGCCTTTTATGCTAACCGAAACTAAACTAATCTAGTTTATTCATTTAAACAATTCTGTGCATACATACCGTACTCTTAGAATAGCAATTTTAAAATTAAATTATATAAATAAGATAAACGTATTTTGAAAAAAACTGCAGAAGATCAATTGATCCACCGATATTTGTGCAGTGTAAGTTAATTCCTGCCATAGACATCCAAATTGATAGAACACCCCATTTTGAAGGCCTCCATGGTCAAAAGGCAAAGTTCTCAACTAGTAGGTTGCGGGTTCAAATTCCGTCATGCGCAAGTAAATTTTATTTGATTGATTTGAATTTTAACAATTTAATCATTTATAATAATATAAGATATATTTGCGGCACGTTCCAGAATGGAAGATATTCTCAGTATCACCCTTGTGTAAGACTACCTCTCAGAATTGAAACGTTTAAAAGGAATTGAAACGTTTAAACGCTTAAATTGGCTTTAGCCGTGTTTGGTGACTAGATCTTCAGCCTCACAACATACCCCAATAGGGAATGCCATTGTCTCACTGGCTCTAGTCAGTTAGAAGCAGTTGGGACGCTTGTAAGGTATTCACATTAAAAATAAAAATAAATCAGAGAAAGGGGAACAGACCAAGTTGCGTGGTGCGGGGAAGAGGCGTAACTATCTCCCATTTATCAATAAATTAATCTGACAGTATAATCTGGCATATCGCATTGTAATAATCAGTATTTAGTCCTCGAAAATAAAATCTGCTTATGAATTACTAGTCCTTTTTACAATGGCACGCAAATTGCTGGCTGCGTAAAAACTTGAATACAAATCCCAAATCAGGTAAACAAAAGTTTGGACTTGTTTCCAAAATTGAATATTTTACTACATTATTTAGTTAGACATTTTTACAAATGTGTTATAATTTGCCCACCTTAATCATAAATTGCGTTGCTACGCTAGGCAATTCGGTTAAAAACGAACAATCAGATCCTGTACAGAAAAGACCCACTATATTCTGTGCTGCAAACCTTTACCTTAAATTAGCGAACCTTACTTTTCCGCATGGGTCCCGATTATTTCAATGAGCGCTCTTCGGCGATCGACATACAACTGATGTCGTAGTTTATTCAAAGCATTCTCTGGCGCCAAAGTATGGTCAAGTGGTTTGCCCACAGCTCATCGAAATGATAATACGATAGGGCCAGTCTATCAATTTGGATGTCTATGATTTCTGCAGACAAGTTAATTGACTGAGTGTAGTGAAGACCTGTTTTGACTTGACCACTTTTCATTTTGTCTGTCTGTAAATTTGTTTATGTGTTCTGTGTCAGGTCAATCCTATCAAGATGATAGCCGTGTTTGACAGTATCTTTTTATTCTGCCGGAACGCATGAGGGTTGCTGTTGCGAGCTGTCAATTCAGAGGAATCAACATTAAGAAAAATATACTGTTCACACTACTAATAACGTTTTATATCAATGGTGAAAAAAACTTTATGAAACTTTGTTAAATAACAATGTACAGAATTTATAATAGACTGCAGCACGGACGATAAAGATACAAGGGTTGCCCAATAACTATAAAAAAAAATTGTCAGTAGAAAATTCAAATCGTTTTAGTATTGGTTCAGAGTACTTCCGAGGGTACTTTACACCTACACAATTTAAAAAAAAAATTATTTATGTAATTGACAAATTAACCATTAAGAATCTGAAGGTAAAAGTTACGTAAGATCCAAAGGCGAGTCACTAGCATCCCCCATAAAATCACAAAGAGACTGTCTCTTAACCCTTTCAGACCTAAATTAAAACCAGCAGTGGTAGAACACATTAGCCAACGGTCTTGGCCTATGGATGTGAGGCGGGAACACTAACAGCAAATTCTGCGGAACAGCTGGACACCTTCGAAAGAAAGGTGCTTCGAAGAATCTTATGAGCGGTGCGAGAGGAAGAGGCATGGAGAATCCGCCACAATAATGAGCTCTATGATATTTACCAAGCTCCCAGACTCTCCACCCACTTAAGGCTCCAAAGACTAAGATGGACCGGACATGTGCACCGAATGCCAAGCACACGACTATCGAAGGTTGTAACAGGACACCCGGGAGGTAAACGAAAGGCGGGCAGACCTAGGCTGAGTTGGTAGGCTGAGTTGGTAGGATGATGTCAGGAAAAATGCAAGAGGACTACTCCATGACGCATGATTGGAAGACGAGAGCCAAGGACAGAGGGCGGTGGAGGATCTCTTTGAAGGAGGCCAAGGCTCGAAATGCGCTGTAAGGCCATTGAAGAAGAAGAAGAAGGTAGAACACATTTGACGCTTGGTGACAATTGATAATTATTTGAAAAATATTGGTGTTTTATTTTTTTTTATAGTTTAGAAGTAATTGCTACTCTCATTTGAAAGAACATTAGGTAGGTATCAGAGAGTGTATTTCATATAAAATGACAATTCTTAATCCGTATACTAAAAATATTACATTGTATTCAACAAAAAATACATAAAAAATAAATATTGAAAAAAAAACATTCAAAACTTTTTTTTTTCAATTATTTTCACCCTTTAACCTCTCTCCGGTGGACCCAAAATTTTTTTGTTTGTTTTTAAACGCGATTTAACCCTTATGTACAAAGAAACTGTACGACGGATAAGGCAGAATCGCTTACGCTAATATCAATCTAGAATGTTTATTGTAGCTTACTCTGAATTATTTTTAAAGAATTTTCTATAAAATTTGCGGGCATTTTTTCGAAATATCATCCAACTTTCAACAGGTTAAGGGTGTTATAGGCCATCATTTAAAATTACAGAGAAAGAAAGGTGAATTTACTTATATATTAATTTTAAAAAAAAAATTAGAATTACAGCACAAAAAAATCAGAAGAAAAAATTCAGTCGAGCGCAATCACAAAAATCGCATTTTAAAATATAAAAATGTCTACCGCCTGAACAGCTAGAATCCAATAAAAAAAAGGGTGAAGTCAGTTAACCAGAAATGGGAAAATGAAAACTGACAACATTTATTAACCATGGATAGTGAGGAAAACATTCTTAAATCTATGTGTATTCAGTATACACACGGTCCTAAAGGGATAATATTCCGTTTGCCCTCACTAGCAACACTCAGATATTAGTTATTAGTTATCACATACTGTTTTAACAAGACATCGCCCATCTTCACCTAGAAGTTAATCATTACATAAATAATGCAAAATGGTAAAAGAGATATGTAGTACGAAATAATGTAATTTTCCCTTTACAGTATATGCACACTTTTCAAACGCACTTGCAGTTGTTAACCTCTAAACTATCGAGTATTTGTGATATAAAAAACAAGCACAAAACTCTTGTTTGGGAAGTGAATTATCCCCCCTTCGGAACTGGAGTGTTAAAATGCCTTTTTGGCATTCAATAGAAATGAGAAAAACCAAAACCTCATAATTTATATTGAAGGGCTTCTATTAAAAGGAGTAATACAGAGGAAGTTACAATCGAACAACATAAAATCGTTTCACATAAAATGTATACAAGTATCAGCGAAAGATTAAACCTGTATAACCTAATGATCTATGAATTTAACTTCAGAGTCCGGAACTTGCTTTCTTGTATTTCTGCCGTAATTGAAAATATTTCATGTAATAAAAGGTTAATCAGTGTTACCACACTGATGTGGTTACACTGTTACCGATCATAGTCATCATTTAAATAGAAAGAATAACAGAAATTAGCTTTGAAAAGATGCGACTTGTGACACATTGGTAAAAAGGATATTTAGGCATGATAAATGGGCAAGCGTTAGTTTACTGCCTACCAAGAACCACAAAAATGGAAAAAAAATTATACAACAGATGATCAGAGGTTCAATAAACAAGCAGGCAAAATAAGAACACATTTTTAAAACTGTGTCATTCTTTAAAATAACGGGAAAAATGCAAAGCTAGTGTAAAATTTTTAAACGTGAAGCTGGAATCCGAAAAGATAATTTTTTTCCAAAAACGTACATAAAAACGTGTTACATATGGTTGTCCGATACCTACAGAATTGTAAGCGGTAAGTATTAGTTTTTAACTTGTTACCGCATATATCTTAAAATATCTTTCTTCATAGGCAGAACAACTCTTTGATTATCGTAACAGTAAATATATATGATTTGTTTCCCCAGTTATTTCTATAGATGTCAATGACATTTGACAAACAAAATCAATATGTTACAAGTCAGAGTAAAGGTTAAGAATAAAATTATGCTTACAGTTTCTTATGTCTGCTATGAACACCGCCAGACCTCTCATCCCATCACCCCTGACAGCAGGCATCCTTGCCCTGGGAACGGAAAAACCAACTTCAAACTCTCTGCAAGTATGTAACACTATTCATTAATGAAATACATTCTACACACCGCCCACATTAACTCATATTCAACTCGACTATTTAAAAACCTTATCAACAAATAACGCATATTAATATACAGACAACAGTAACCAGATAAGCTTAAAATTTAGCCAACACCACAAGACCGAATCAGGATAGTATTCTATGTCATACAAATGTTAACAAATCTTTTATACAAAATGTGTCAAGACTTTGAGATATCATTTAAAATCCCAGAATACTATTTTTAGCGTGACATTTCGTAAAATATACTACTCGATCACACAAAATATGACAATTGCGATAGGTCGTTGCTCATTAAAAAAAGGAACCTCCCTCTGACATTTTATCGGTTTCTGCACAATGTTATATTAATATGAAGAGAAAACCTACCTATTAAGAAATCACCAGTCTATTAGATTCTTCGACAAATTGATCCAAATTACACCGACAATTTCATTTAGTCCCAACTAGAGAAAAGTGAATTCGTCAATGACAAATTGACAGTCCTGCAACCTGCAACTATCACTACGGCGGCTCACATCACATACCAAGCGGCATTTGACCACGCAGCCAGGAACGACCCAAATTAAAAAGCAAGCAAAAATATCCCGACATAAACGAATAAAAACTGCACAAACGACCGACTGAATTAATTTTAATTTTTATTGAATAAAAATTTAAGGCAGGGCTCTACCGGGAGATCTTGTCTAGCTTATTTTTAAATGTTTGTCGAATATGATTTTTTAGAGAAAGGGTACCTGCCCAAAGGCCGTACACAAAAATTACAAAACGGCTCAGTTTTTCAATGCGACTTTACTCAAAAAAATTATTCTTGTTTTGATTTGTTCTAAAAATAGATAAACTCTCTCAGAAACTGGGCGTACTGTACGGGGCCCGCAGATACTTTAATAGTACACAACTGCTAACCCTGTACAAATCGCAAGTGCGCCCCACGGTTGAATTTGGCAGCCACCTCTGGTCTGGAGCTCCAAAATACCTTAAAAAAAAAACCCTTGACTCTGTGCAGAAACGGGTGGTCCGTTTGATAGATTCTCCCATCTTAACAGACGGATTGCAATCTTTAGAGCACAGGCGTCAGGTGGGAATGCTGTCCTTGTTCTACCGGTATTACAATGGAAAATGCTCCGAGGAACTAGCGTCGTTGATCTCCTCGGCACCAGTGCATAGTCGGGAAACACGCCAAACACGCGCCCAACATTTGTACACGGTTGACATTAGTCACATGAGAACGGGTCGTTTTTACGACTCGTTCTTGAGTTCAACAGCTCGGATGTGGAACGATTTACCAGCCTCTGTGTTTCCTCCCTCCTACAACATGGGTCTCTTCAAGACCCATGTTCACTCCTTCCTTTCCTCAAAAAGACCCTCCACACAGCATCCTCAAATATGACATAGGCCCTGAGGGAAATTATTTTCCTCAGGGCCTCCTGTGTGGAGTTAATGTAAAAAAAAATGTATTTAGGGCACGATGTAGCTTTATTTGAAAAATTATTTCGATTTTTAATTATTTTACAAAATAAATCACACTGCAAAATTTTTGTTAGCAAATGAAATAATAAAAAAACGAGCGAGCTTTAGACCACACGATTGAAGTAAAACTTCACTAACGTATAAAAGAAGAGAGAAAGAAAATGTGCGCGCGCACTGCTCTCTCGGGTACCTAGCGTTGCCCGGGCTTTGGATCATGCCTCTAATTTTAGATCTGAATATATTTAACTCATTCCGATCTAAAAGTAGTGTAACTAAACTCTCAATTAATGATTCTTCCTTTCCACCTCCTGTTAAATTCAAATCTATGTTAAATTAAATGAAAGCCAATCACTTTGCAAAATACAATTTAATCAAATTTATTTCATTTAGCAGGTACTTTCACAGATTTTTTTTTTTTTTTAAATGTTTATACAGTGTTTTGTATTTTCAGTGTCATTGCACTTTTAAAGAATATTTGACAGATAAATTGGTGTTGCCAGCCTAAAAATATCTTAGTTCCATTTTTTTATATTTTCTACTCTTATTTGACAGACCTCACGGATAATACGGAACGTTCGTGTTGTCACACGGATAAGATACACGGATAATACGGAATATTCATTTTTAAATAATAGAAAATCAAATATGAAATTTGTGGGAAGATCTAATAAAATAATTTTCGATGATGATCGATGCGAACGGTGATCGATGCGAATGGTGATCGGGTCAGGCAAACGGCCGGGCCTTTATGCACACTTGACTTGGGGTATGGGTAGGGGTAGGGGTAGGGTAGGGGTGGGGGTAGGGAATGGGGGGAGGGTGGAGAGTGTGGGGAGTGTCGGGAGTGTCGGGAGTGTCGGAGGTGTCGGGAGTGTCGGGGAGTGTCGGGGAGTGTCGGGTCGGGAAAACTAAACTGTTATGGTTCCATCCCAAGTTAGTGAAGATTTACTTCAGTCGTGTGGTCTAAAGCAGTAAAGCACACACGTTTTTTACATGTTTTTTCGTCTCCCCCGACATAAATACTCACTTTTTGTGATAATAAAGCTAAATTTAACTTTTTATTTTTAACTTTATGAGTAAAATCTTAAATAATAATATTTAATTAAATGAAGACAATGTTAGCGAAACTCAATCGAAAATCTGGAGACAGAAAAATCAGAAAAAAGATATTGGTTCCACTGGGACACGAACCCAAGGCCCTTTGTTGACATGACAAGAGCTCTGCCAACTGAGCTATGGAACCCATTTCTAATTCGGTCACTTTTAACTGTATCATTCTTCGACTAAGAACTACCAATAGAATCGAACACTTGCGGCAATAAACGACTTAATCAGTAAACTTAGGAGCGGTATTTATGGTGGAAATTATATTTTATCTATACTAGTTGACCTTCAAAAAGCCTTTGATATAGTAAGCCATGATATACTTCTCAAGAAACTCGAGAAACTTGGTGTTGTTGGTCCTGCTCTTAATCTATTCAAATCATATCTTAGCAATAGAAAGCAATTCGTTAGCATTAACAATCAAAATAGTAAGCACCTTCCAATAAACTATGGAGTTCCACAAGGATCCATACTAGGGCCACTACTGTTCCAAATTTATTTCAATGATATTTCGCAATTAGAATTAAACGGTGAATTTTTTTATATGCAGATGATACTGCAATATTCTACTGGGGTAAAGATCTAAACATACTAATAGAAAATGCACAAAGTGACATAGAAAGAATTTGCAGTTAGCTCCAATCAAATATCCTAACAATGAATATAAAAAAAACAGGATACACGATTTTAAGCTCAACCCGTAAAATATTTTCTCCTCATGTACCTTTAAAAATTGAAAATAACGATTTGCAAATCCTGATACAGGAAAAATATCTTGGGCTGTGCATCGATAAGCATTTAACTTTAAAAGATAAAATCACACCCTTAATTAGCGTTTTTAGCCGGTTATCATATATATTTCCAATTGAATTTAAAAAAAGTTTATATTATAATCTCGTACACTCACACCTAAATTACCTGATTGAAATCTGTGAAAATGCGTATCAAACATACATCAATGAATCATAGGTAATTCAAAATAACCTAATCAAAAAACTGTTTATATAAAAATTATATTTGGAAACAAAACTGCTAACATTAAGAAAACTGTACGAGTACAATATATGTCTCCTTATGTACAAAATAAATAATAAACTCATACATACAAACACAGAATTCATTAAAACGTCTCAAGTACACTAATATTTTACACGACAACATACGTTTAAACACCATTCATATTAACTACGGTAAGCAATCAATTAGTTACGAGGGGGGCAACTTATATAATTGCCTTCCAGATGACATCAAAAACGAAAAAAGTGTGTGCAAATTTAAAAAAAAAATGTTCATGTTTATTCATAAAAAAACAAAGTAATGAAAATGAATAATATCGTATGGTCATATAAAGTAATGTAAATGTTAGTACTGTAATATAATGTAATAAGGTTATGAAATGTAAAAACTATGTAATATATTGTAATGTACAAACTATGTAATGAAACATTAGAGAAATACTCTTTTACGTACCCCTTATATTTGGTTAGTTTGGAATTGAAAATGTCCACCTTCGATAACACGCTATTGTAACTATTGCATAGTCTGTTCAGGCAAAAATTCTGCTTACAGTTTGTCTTGCATTGATCCACCCTGAACAGGACTGAAGAGCGTGTTAAACGTGCATTGAATTGAATTTTATTTAGCAACTCTGGGCATTGAATATTATTGTTGACTAATTTATACAGGTATATTGCATCCATATGATGCCTTCGTACACTCAATGAATCAATTTTAAAGTATGAAGCTGCCTCTGCATAATTATTAAATCTTACATATGACTTGTAACGAAGATATTTTAGAAATTTGTTTTGAATTGATTTAATTTTGTTTATATGGACTTTATAAAATGGAGACCAAACAACTGATGCACACTGCAGATGACTCCGTACGTAGGCAAAGTAGAGTTGCTTAATGATGTTGATCCTATCAAAAAGTTTTGTGTTTCTTATGATGAAACCTAACATTTAGCAGCTTTATTTGTGATTTTTTGTATATAAAGGTTATATTGTAGTTTACTATCAAGGGTTATTCCAAGATCACGAGTATCTGAAACTGTTGCAATGTTGTTTTCATATAATGTTTTATTTTTATTTCTTGAAAAGGTAATGTGATGACATTTTGAGATATTTAGAAATAGTTGATTTTGTTGGCAATAGGTATATATATATTGTTTAAATCATGTTGTAAGTTGACACAATCGTTAAGACTTTTTATTGGCTTGTATAGCTTGGCATCATCAGCAAATAATTCTATTTCAGAGTATGGCAGTACTTATTCACATTACTTATTTTCACGCGTATGGTATCCCAGATGACCGACACTAAATGTCACCGATTGCCCCGAGATAGGATCATATTATTATTCCGCTTCTAGTACTCGATCCATCCGGTTGCACGGCAATTTTACCTCTCTGCCCGTTCGTACGCGAATCTATATTCGTTGTAAATAATATTTTAAATAAAACTTAATATCGTGGATCGTGGAAGTGTTTTCAATTAAACATCATCATTATTATAAGCCTGAACACAAGATCACGGCTTGGAAGTGCCGTGATCTCAAGGAGTATTTTAACCTCAATATCGGTAAGGTATGAAGGCAATCCTGCCTGACGTGGAGAGGATCTCCTCATCAAACACTCTCCATCCACTCATACATCAACTAACAAACACTTCCAACAAGAGTATCTAACAACATTGACCAAATCATTATATAAAATGAAAAACAATGGTCCGAGATGAGAACCCTGTTGGATCCCAGAGGAAGTTTCACTGAAATCTGATTGGAAGCCGTTTATTGCTACTGCCTGTGATCTCTTGAGTATATAAGATGTAACCCATCGAAATACATTACCACGTACACCTAATGACCAAAGTTTTCTGAGTAATAGTTTTTGATTAATTTTATCAAATGCTTTGGAAAAGTCTGTATATATTATATCTACTTGAGTGCGGTTGTCCATGTGATCGACAATGAATTCAGTAAGAAGAACGAGTTTACTTTCCACATTTCTGCCTTTTGTAAAACCATGTTGCTTTGTTGTAATAATGTGATTCAGTTGTGAACTTAGATATTTGTAAAAATTTTTTTTTTCCACTAACTTATTGAATATTGTTAGCTTTGAATTCGGCCGATAGTTTTAAACATTATTTTTTTGGTGTTACATAGGCTCTTTTCGATATTTCAGGTACCGTGCCTTCGTTCATTGATTTATTATTTATAATGCAGAGAGGTTTTGCAAGTGTTTCCGCGCAATTAACTATAAAGTATGAGGGAATGTCATCACATCCCGCACTTGTGTTTATGTCAAGAGCTTTTATTTCTTTTAAGACTATTCCTCGTGGGAATTTAACCGTGGTGATATTTATGTTTTTTTTTTTGTTTTCTGGTACACCTAATGTCGGTAGGTTATTATCATTTATGTAAACTGATTGGAAATATTCCATGAAAATATCGCATATGTCTTGGCAATTATCTGCTTTTTGGTCATCTAGGTGCATCGTCCTTGGAAGAGACGATTGTGTTTTTTTTTTATGTTATTGAAATGATTCCAGAAGACTTTAGGATTACCATTAATGTTACTTTCAGCAGTATGTATATAATAAATGTAGAGTTGTTGTGCAATTCGTTTTTGTCTAGATCTTAAGAGTGAAAATGTTTGGTAGTCACGTGGATTTTGAAATTTTTTTATGATATTTATTTTTTTCTTTAATTATTTTTATGAGAGATGATGTGTACCATGGTGGATAATTACAGTTTTTAGCCGGTTTAGTTGGTATATAATTTATTTTAATATTTTTCAATATGTTATTGAAGACGTCAGTTGCGGGTTCAGTTTAAGATCCCAATCAATTTCGTTTAGTTTTGTGTTTATTATTGAATAATATGCTGTTCTGAATTGTAATATACGTTTTGTGTTAGTTTTCAGGTTTTTATTTTTTGTAATAAGAATTGAAATTAGCAGTGTTTTATGATAAATATCTTCTGGTACTAGTGAGACATTGTTGTGCGTAATTTTCAGTTATATGTTGCTTACAGCTAAGCCAAGAATTCGATTATTTATATTATTACTCTGAGAGTTATATTGTTGCAGATTACTAAATGATAAAAATTCCATAAAGTTCAAATGGGTGGGATTCAATGAGTTTATGGGTTCAGTGTACAAATGACCACAGTTCTCGTTTATTGGTAACCAATGAAAGTGAGGTAGATTGTAATCTCCTACCATAATCAAACTGCCATTATTATCTGTTATTATTTCTGATGCTTTGTTTATGTGTGATGTAATATTAATGAAATGTTTATTATCTGGTGGAATTTATGAAGTGCAAATGTAAATTTTTTTACCAGGGAGTGAAATTGTTACCCATATTTTTAATTTTTTTAATATATTTATTTCAAGAATTTTGTTTTTACAATACAAATGATTACATGTGCAAGGTTATACAATAATTCATTTTATATTAGGTACTACAACTTCATAAATTGAGCTCAAGAGCTCGTGTTTATGGGAGGAGTATTAACATGCAAAAAAAAATTAAGAGTGTTTTAATGAGATGTTACAATGATCAAAGAACTTATGAAAATAAATACAAATATTACTTGACAAAGGTACATTATTTAGAATAAATAGTTTTAGAAGGACAATAACAGTATATTTTTTATATATATACATATACTTTTAATATTAAATAGTACAGTTTAAGTACGGGTAAATTAAATTAAGGGTACAATATATCATTATCCAATTTCAGGGACTTAATTTGCTTTTTAAATTGTTCATATTTCAATGTTCCCGTTATATTAATTTTGTTTTTGGACAATAATATATTGTACCATCTTACACCTAAATACAAATAGTGATGTTGAGCCGTGGTTGTTCTAAGCAAAGGGATGGCTATTAAGCCATTAGTTTTAAATCTATTGCTTATGCTATCTGAGGGGTGAATTTTTTGAACAAAATATTCTTTATATATTTGATATAAGGCGTTTCTCTTATACAATTCTATGATTGATGGTACATTAAATTCCCGAAATAATTCTAGAGTAGGGAAGTCGTATGATTTCCGAAGGATAATTTTTATAATAATCTTTGAATTATAAGTATGGGCTGTAAGGAAGATTTAAATGCCCCTCCTCACCCAATAATGCCGTACTGTAATAAGGACTGAATTGATGCATAATAGACAATTTTTATAGTTTTTTTGTTCAAAATATTTCGTATGTTATAGAATATATATATAAGTTTTCTTATTCTTTCCACAGTGAGATTGATATGATCTTTCCATTTAACATTTTTATCTATTAGGATTCCAAGATATTTTACATATGATTAAGTTTAGCGCAGTCCGTATTACATGTATCGTCATTTGCACAATTTTTGGAATGAATTTTTATGTTAATTAAATTATTTGGTACATCTTCTTGTAGAGAGAATGGAATATAATAAGTTTTTTCTGTGTTGAGTGATAATAAATTGTTATCGAATCATTTTTTTTAACCTTCATATCTTGATTGGCTGCAATAGTAATATCGTTCCACTTTTTTTTTCAATAATTATTGCAGTGTCGTCAGCAAAAGATATAAGTTTACCATTAAGTGATAATTTAAACATTTGGTTAACGTATATTAAAATAAAATTGGTTCAATAACAGTCCCTTGGGGAATTCCAAATTCTAAAGTTTCATCCACACTTAGTGTGTTATTTAATTTTACTTTTTGACTTCTTTGAGTTAGATAGCTTTGTAGCCAATATCTAACCGTACTAATAATGCCGATATCATTTAATTTATTAATTAGTTTTGTATGGGAGATACTATCAAAAGCTTGCGTAAATCAATGAAAATGCCAAGGCATTTGTTTTTTTTATCTAATGCATTGTATATAGTTGAGGTTAGTTCAGCAATGGCATCATGAGTGCCTAGTTTCTCTCTAAATCCAAATTGGCTAGGATAAAGTATTTTATTATGATCAATGTAGTAAATGAGTTGCTTTTTTACGATTTTTTCAAAAAAATTTGCCACGTTTGAGACAAGAGATAAAGGTCGATAATTTGAATATAATACCCACGAAATGCGCAAACTGGTGACGGACGTAAAAGCTAAAAGAGGTGCGGAAATTTCAACAGATCACTTCCTGGTAGTGTGTCAGATTAAACAGACAATAAACCCACTGAAAAAACCTAAAAGAAAACTGAAAGCATGTCACAGGATAAAGTGGGAACAGCTGTCCGATGACGGAGTAAGAGAAAAATACAAAAGTACGATAGACCGACTCTTCTCAGAAGTTCCGAGTGTCACATCAAACGTGGAAAACGAATGGGAAATGTTCCAACGCGCAATAGTGGAAGCAGCAAAAGAAACCTGTGGTACGAAGCGAGAACACCCTGGTGGACGGAAAGTGTAAAACGAACAGTTAATGAAAAGAAAAATGCATACCGAGAGTATATTGCAAACCCTACACAAGAAAACCGTAAAAAGTACTCAGAAAAAAACGGTTGCCAATAAAGTGGTCAAGGAATCCAAAAAAAGAGCCTGGGAAGAGTTTGGATCCAAATTAGAAGAAAATTATCACACGGCAAATAAGGTTTTCTGGCAAACAATACGACGACTTCGTAAGGGAGACGCATTCGCTACCAGATGCATTAAAGATGAGGCAGGGAACCTTTTGAGGGAGGAAAATGAAATTCTCAGTAGATGGAAAGAATACTTTGAGAAGCTGCTGAACGCCCCCCAGACAGGAACCAGGGGGGTATAACTCCGACTTATTTTGTGACCAAATCAATGTCTATGGCTCGTGACGTAATAAATATCATTTCTGCCATCTTTAGATTTGATCCACCAATCATACGGACTTCCAAGTCCAAAGAAAAACTAAGTGGTATGCAGTGGGATATCTATGGTTATATTATGTCAAATAGCACATGGCCGAACAATCAAACGCCAACGTAAATATTTTGAAATGCCACCTAAATACTGTTCTAGTGTCGAAGGCTGCAATGATCTGATATCAATTCGACATAAATTAACGCGAAACGAAAATTATTATAGGGAATGTGCATGGAGAATTGGCAGAAGTGACTTCGTTGTTCATCCGATTTTGGGAAGTTGTGGATATGTTTGAGGGTCCCATTTCGAATACAAATGCAAACATTCCAACAGTTCGTTGAAAAAATATGCTCTGCTGTCCCTTAATCTTCCGTCGGAAAATCTAATCGGAAAACATCGGACTTTACCCAGTGAAAACCTAAACTTACGTAGGACGTGGTTGCCACCAAAATACAGGTTAGAATCTCTTTTTTGTTCAGTGTTCCTAATGTAGGTACTGTGTAAATTATCATTGTTCGCCTCAGAATTGAATCTATTTTCGTTTTTAGATCGTGTTCTGCCAGCAGTGTCCAGCATAAAAGTACCAGAACCAAATGTGTTCCGCCAGCAGAGTGCCTTTTGCTGTCAAAGTGATCCTTGAAGGTATACTACATCTGTATTTATATTTCGTAGGAAATAATATTCTATATTTTGTTTGCGAACTTTGGTTAATGTGATGAATATATTTATTTCAGAATCAAATGTGTTCCCTGAAGCGGAAGGGACGTGGGACAGGAATGGGACGAATGGTGAAGGACACGCAGGGAGAAACAATTTCTTAATTAAATGGCATAGCAACGCATACCAGGTACCAGCTAGTAATCCAATAATTGCAACTCCTTTCTTCAAAGTCTTATTTTCACAAGATATATTGACATCAAAAGACATCACAATGAACATCTTGTTTTTGGAAATCAGCAAGAATAATAATCCTAAAAATGGTTTGTGATGAATATATTTAAACACCTTTAAAATGTGTTTGTGTGATTTATATTTCGTGTGTGAATGTAAAATATAAATGTAGTATAAATTGATACAAAAATAAAAAAGTACTATTGACATTTCAGATGTTTTATTTTTAAAATATATTTTTAGGCTAATAAATTTGGAAGGTTTTTAAATTGTCTATGGTAGTACCATTTTTTAACTTTCCTCTATCTTTGTCGATGGTGTGTGACGTCATAAATTTGAAATTGATAATCTTTTTTATTATTTATGGTTAAATAGTGTTGACACTTGTTCAGTACTAAAAGCCCGAAGATATCGATCTAGGTTAAATAGCATTCAAACGGACGAAGAGGGCGAAATTTCTTTGGAAGAAGTAAAACTGGCAATTAAGTCCCTTAAAAGGGGAAAAGCAGCTGGCGTAGATGAAATAAGGCCAGAAATGTTAAAAGCTATGGGCAACCAAGGCCTCAGGTGGTTAACGCGAGTTTTCTCAGTGGCTTGGAGAACGGGTAAGACCCCAAAAGCCTGAAGGACAGGAATTATAGTCCCAATATTTAAAAAAGGGGACCAGAAACTGTGCTCCAACTATCGAGGAATAACACTTCTCAGTCAGCCAGGAAAAGTTTACGCTAGGATCCTGGAAAAAAGATGTCGAAGAGCGACAGAGAACAAGATTCAAGAAGAACAGTGCGGCTTCAGACAAGGTAGAGGCACTACGGATCAGTTCTTTACACTACAAGTGACCATACAAAAATGTTGGGAATACGGTGAGCCATCGTATGTTGGATTTATCGATCTAGAGAAAGCATATGACTTAGTACCGCGGCAACTACTGTGGGAGGTGCTTAACGAATAAGGAGTTGAAGGCAACTTGCTAAAAGGCATAGCATCTCTGTATTAAAATAGTAGCAGTAGGGTCCGCATAAACGGTCAAGTTTCGGAAGAATTTGAAGTGGAAATCGGCCTCAGACAAGGGTGCCCTATGTCGCCAATCCTTTTCACTATTTTCATGGACCGAATCAGCCGAAAAAGCCAAACACGGAATGCAGCCCTGGTAGGCAGTACTAGAATCAGCTCCCTACTATTTGCTGACGACATCGCGAGATTAACGACATCACAGGAGGGACTACAAGATTGGATTAACCGTTTCAACGAAGAGTGCACGGCGGCGCGGCGGGAATGAAGATGAGTACCGCAAAAACGGAGGTGATGGTTATAGGAAGGGACCAAACTCAGTGCAACATACTCGCTAATGGGACTCAGTTGAAACAGGTGGACAGGTTCAAATACCTTGGGGTCGAATTCTCCAGCGATGGTCGGCAAGATGGAGAAATTGATAGAAGAATATGTGCGGCAAGCAGTGTATTGCGTTCTCTCTACAGCTCAGTAATAAGAAAAGCCGAGCTTAGCACCAAGACAAAGATGGCAGTGTTTAAAACGGTATACCGCCCAACGCTCACTTACGGCCACCAGACATGGATGCTAAATGAACGAACACGCTCCAGACTCCAAGCTGCCGAAATGAGATACTTGAGAGGAGTGGCAGGGGTTACGAAATGGGATCATTTAAGAAACTCGACGATCCGAGATGATCTAAACATTGAACCACTGCTACTCTTCATAGAAAAATCACAATTATGGTGGCTTGGGCATGTACTAAGAATGTCTGATGACCGAATTCCGAGGAAGATACTGAGTGCGATTCCAGAGGGAAGACGTACAGTGGGCCGCCCCAGACACAGTTGGGCGAGGCAATTCCAGAAACTGTGTGAGGAGAGGATGGGTCTACCATGGACAGACGCCGAACAATCAGCTCAAGACAGGGACTTATGGAGGAGCCTTGTCGATGCAATGGGTCTCCGACCCGAATAGGACAAGGGGAAGAAGATGTATGTATGTTTAATTGGAATGCTTAAAAAATTGTTATATTTTTTCAATATTTCTACTGTGACTCCATCAAATCCTGGGGCAGATCCTCCTTTTGATTCATTTATAATATTTTTTATGTCATTTGTTGTTACTGGTTGGAAAACTGACAGATTATTTTGTTTAAAGCAGTCCTTCTCGAAATTATCTATTTTATAATTTTCATCGATCCGCGTACTATATTTTGACCAACGTTTGCAGTTGCCCTTGTAGTCATATTGGCACGGTATATTAGCTAATATAATAACACTCCACTATTATAAGGGTCATTCCGCCGTTTCGTTCAAATCGCATGTTCACGCAAAAAAGTCATATGAAAGTTAATGTTTATCAAGAAAATTTTATTGTAAGATGTAGCTATTTAAAAAAGGAAAAAGGAGTATTTCCCGAATTAGGCATTTGTTACTTAATTGCTTCATGATTTACAAAAAACATGCTAAAATTTCATTACCTTCCCTTTGCAAATGAGCGACCGGTAAATTGATCTATAATAAAAATCAGTTTACACTAATTAAATCACTACATTGATTAATCGACCTGTATGTACAACTAATTATGCATATTTATTTGTGTTTAATTTATTTTTAAAGCTACTGTATCATAGAAAGAATCGAGATTTTGTTTTTGTCCAGAGAAAATCGTTGTCGTCTTCCGCGAAAGCGGTAATTAAAATTGAGACCGCTTTTATCCCTGTTCGTCAGCTGTACACCGCCCCGCACCTCCGTTACTAATCAGTGTACCGCTACATCCAGACGGGGGAGGGCATATGTCGCTGAATAAAGAAATATCTGCGATCTAAGTGCTCGAAATCAACTTTGTCACTGACCAGGCATCATTACCTTCCAGCATTTTTTAAAGTAAGTACATGTTTTAAAAATTCGAATCGTGTATCTATAAACTATAATTAGTCGGACTATTTTTGATTGAATCATAAAGATTTGTAATGTCATTATTAAGCGAGTAATTGAGGAAAGATTGTCAAAACTTCATTACCTTCCGATTCATTACCTTCCGTATCGTCAAAATTTTTGCTGGATGGTAATGAAGATGTGTGGAGGGTAATGAAAAATTTGTAAGGGTTATTTTTACGTACTTCTGGGACCATGTTTGGCGTTAATAAAAGCTAATATTATTAATAAAAGCAGTTTCTTGCGTTCTAGCGTCTGACAATTTCGGGTTTGGTGAAACACATATTTTCATTTTATCTATTTTCTAATATGGAAAAACAATCTGTTAAAATTTACCCTTCGAATTTTTATTTGAAAATCGATTTTTTATTCAATAATATAATTATTCAAATGTAAACGAATATATTAAACAAATGATTTAACATTCCCCTACAGTCACAAGATGTTTCATTCCTTCGGTTGTCTATCAAAACTGATGAATTTTTACACAATTTCAAGGTTCTAAACAAATCCAGATTTAAACAAAAATCTACATAACTGGGCATCAAGAGTCCAACGCAAATTTCTTGATTAAAAAACGATATCACTTCTGTTAGATTTTCAATCATTTAGGCAAAAAAATATTAAACAAATATGTAAAAGCAGTAACAATTTTTAGGCTCTCTTGTAAAAGTTATGAAATTATTCATTTTTGTTCTTCAACTTCTCATTTAATCCGATACTTATGATAATTTTTCTTTATTATTTGTTACAGGCTTAACAATTTAAACCACAATGGCAAAGTTAAATAAAAAACTGAAAAAAGAAGATAAGTTATCCAAGGACAGGCTACGTAAGCAACAAAAATATGCAGAGATTAAAAACAATCCGGAACTGTACAGTCTTCAGAAAGTGAAAGAAAAAAAAGATACTTAATGCGAAAAGCGCAAAAAAAGATTTGCAGCATTGAAGATATGAGTGAAAGAGCACAGAGAGAGCAAAGACGAAGATGGCGAAAGAACTCTCTAAATTATTTGAAGAAAAAAGAGTAGCAGCGTAAAATAGAAACGATTACAGTAGAAAATATGCTTCCAATTCATGAAAATGTCACGAAACTACCCAATAATGTACAAAACACTGTAGATCCTGACCCCCTCACAGTCGAGAATGAACAACAAATCACACAAAAAAACATGCGTGCTCTAACGAATGTTAGGAAATTAAGGTACAGATCTATGAAAATCATTAAAAGGTTACAGTACTAGATAAGCAAACTTAAGAATGAGAAAAGAAACGAACAAAAGAAAATGGAAGCGTTGCAGCTACAAAATGCAAATACAGCAATCGAAGATACAGTAGAGAAAAAAGTAAACGACATAGCTAAATACATCCCAATGAATAAAGTCGAAGATGTAAAAAAGATATTGTTTTCAGTGAATCGCTGTCTCGAGGATTAAATGAAAAATACAAGGCTTTAAAAAAAACAGAGAAAAGACAGTTTGCGAATGAAATACTGAGAGACAAGAACAAGCTAAAGAAATTTAAAGTCCTCAACAAAGTTCCCTTTCATATCAGAAAGACTTTAGCTGAAAACAAGAATAACAAAACAAATGAAATAAAACGGAAGATACAAGATTTTTTTGAAGATGTTAATAGCCAGGTAGCTCCCGGAAAAAAATAATTTGTGAAACGCAAAGGTTTAAAAAAACAAAAAAGATATATTACAGATAACTTCAAAAATCTCCACAACAAATTCAGCAAAGAACAAAAAAAAAATCAGCTATTCGACTTTTTGCAAATATAGACCCTACTGGACTGTTTTACTAAAAAAAGAACGAGACACTTGCCAATGCAAACTTCACTGTAACGTTAACCTTCTAATTAAAGCTCTGAAGAAAGCAAAGATAATTGCAGAAGGATCAGCGACAGAAGTATTGACAAGTTTGTTTTTTTCCATTTGTATTTTGATATTTTGTCCATTATTTTTTAACAATTCATACAAATATTGCAAGCATAAGTAAGCAGAACTGATTACGCATGAAAAAATGTATTTCTTGTCTCCAATGCTCAAAAGTCTGAATAAAGCATTTAGTTTTTCACTTTAATCGTTTTTTCTTCCTTTTTCCTAATCCGCTCATCACTTCAGGTCAAATGATACTTATATCTATTTTATTATTCAATTTCAATTCATTTTTCATTATTCACAGAAATTTTAAGAACCTACAAGGTGTTCAATACCATCTATTAATGTTTCATTAGCAAACTTCATTACCATCCAAATTTATAAATTACCATCCAACCGTTTTTCATTACCATCCACCCCTTCATTACCTTCCATCAATTTTCTTCGTATCTAAGTGTCGCACAAAGGTGCCTTTTTCACCTCTCTACATCTGATAGGTACAGGAACCCATTTCTATAAAAATATATAGTAAAAACGCAAAAAAAAAAAAATTCCGCGGAAACAGGCAAATTTGAACGAAACGGCGGAATGACCCATAAACTTATTAAAGTATAAATTCAAAAAATTGTTACACCCCTCTCCCGTCAATCAAGGTACCCGGCACGCCTGTATTGATTGCGCAGACTGATGCGTGGACGGCTGGTTCGTGCGAGTTGGGCCAACTCCTTTGATTCGGGCACGATTTACCGCCTCGGAGGCGATCCCGGGGTAACTCGAACTCCAACCTTCCAACCCGTTCCAACGCCGAACCATAAATATACTAACCCCTAGATTGATATCTTCGGGCCTTCTCCTAGTAAGTTTTTTGTCATCTCACTGTCACCAACTTAACCACGGAAAACACCGTTGGTTCTACCGTAGACAATAACATAGAGGAAGTTCAAGGCGTTCAAGGCCATTTGTCACCATAGACAATATTGCACCCGACCTACTTCATTAATTCATTAGCCAAATAAAATATTTAAAAATAAAAATGCTTGAAAGCAGAAAAATGTTTTATGTTTTCCCTAGAAAACAACTTTCCATTTGACAAAGCCTGAGGGAATGAGCTTTAGATAATGTTTAACAGCTCATTTTCTCAGCAGGGAGCTTTGTCAAATGGAAACCTGTTATCTTGAGGAAAAAAATCAAGCGTTAGTAAAAAACCTAAAATACTTGAAATATTAACTCCTTATAAAAGGAAAACATTTTCAAATAATGATTATGGTTTTCTACAACGAATTTACATTTTTCTGCTTGAAAAATGATAACTCGGGGGTACATGTTTAAATACTTTTTATTTTCAGAAACACAATCGATAATAGCACATAAACTAACATAACACTGGTTCGGTGAATTCGAAGAATTGAAAAAAAATATCGACGCCGGAAAGAAAACATGGCTAAAACAACATACAGCTGTGACATTAAAGATGAACCTACACAATAAGCTATATTGTTTGTTTACATACGTTCATCTTTGATGTCACAGCTATGTAGCGCTTTAGCCGTTTTTCCTTTCCAGCAGTCACCGTACATATCTTAGTTCTTGTAGAATGAAATAAAAATCTACATATTCTAAATATATAAATACTATTTCCTTTCAACCGAAATAAAACAGAATATACCTTCATCGAGGACCTAGCCAGCCCACAGTAAAAACCGCATCATGTGTTCTGAAAAAAAAAAATTCACATTAAACAAAGTTTGTGAAACGTACAATATTTTTCCCTTGTGATGACATACTTTGTTCATCAGAAGGGAAAAATATTCTCCCATCTGTTCACACATATGAAGAATGAAAAAAAACACGTATGATCATTGGAGAACAATATATGATGCAGATGTGAGTGGTAATGAAGTCGGGGAAACCAGAGGAAGACCTGGCACGATCAAGTGAATCATTGCTTGCGGCGGGCCACGTAAAGAGTCAGAATAATAGAATAGTATGTATGAATGTGAATGAGGCAAGGATTGTATGCCAAGACCGAGTTGTTTGGCGGTCCGTCCTCTCTGAATACCCAGCGGGAAAACAGCGTGACAATTAGTTAGTTAAAGCATTATTAATTTTACCTGCCAATAAAAATGTTATGGTCTGCCAAACAATGTTATAAGATGTTCGTAATGTGAAGCTTCAAAGACTGGGAACATTTTCTGAAACAAAATTTGTGAAACATTAACCACTCGGACCCATTAGCTTGTTTTAACGATAATATAACATTAACAGACATTTGTATGACGTTCGAGGCGTACGTGACTTATTAAAGTAAAATTGAAAGCATATTTTTCAATACAAATGTCATTTAACCTCAAATTGATTTACAGATAAATTAGCTGAATGTTAATGTAATTACCTGTTTTCTGGATCAATTGCGGACACTTTTTTCCACCTCTGGAATTCATTTAAACGATTTTTGAACGAAATATGCCCATCGGCGACGTAAACAATGCAAATTCAAATGCGATTTTGGACGAATTCATGACATTCATGTTCGTTTAATCCATGGTTTAATTGACACAACACAAAGTTTGACCTATCTATAATTCAGCTTTATCTATAAGAATTTGGTCTTGCGTTTTGCAGTTTCAAGGTCAAATCAAATGTGCCGTTTCCACGCTTGCCAAGCTTACGCAAACCTCCACAAACGCCAACGTGGAAACAGGTCGTTTGTCTTGGCTTGCGTAGGGTTGCGTAGGGTTTGCGTAGACTTGCGAGAGCTTGCCGCCGATCCAGTTGGGGTCGGATCCAGCGGCAAGCTTCGGCAAACGCTCAGTCCGCTCAGTGTAATTTCCGAACTGACGGCGAATGCACGCCGTTTTTGCTCCATGCGGTATATCGATAATTAACATTACGAGACATATGTATGACGTAAAAGGCATGCCTGACTTATTAAAATGTATAAGTACATAATTTGAATGCACTTATTTAATTTATTGGATTTACCTAAAAAGTCAATATAAATAAATAATCTTTTATTGATGATTTATTATTTGTTACATTAAAAAATAAGTATGATTTTTGTTGGAATATTTTTTTTTTATCATACAAGACAATATTAAAATATAATATAAACCAGAGTTAAATTAGCCTCTCAGAAACTGGGCGTACTGTACAGGGCCCGCAGATACTTTAATAGTACACAACTGCTAACCCTGTACAAATCGCAAGTGCGCCCCACGGTTGAATTTGGCAGCCACCTCTGGTCTGGAGCTCCAAAATACCTTAAAAAAACCCTTGACTCAGAAACGGGCGGTCCGTTTGATAGATTCTCCCATCTCAACAGACGGACTGCAATCTTTAGAGCACAGGCGTCAGGTGGGAATGCTGTCCTTGTTCTACCGGTATTACAATGGAAAATGCTCCGAGGAACTAGCGTCGTTGATCCCCTCGGCACCGGTGCATAGTCGGGAAACACGCCAAACACGCGCCCAACATATGTACACGGTTGACATTAGTCACATGAGAACGGGTCGTTTTTACGACTCGTTCTTGAGTTTAACAGCTCGGATGTGGAACGATTTACCGGCCTCTGTGTTTCCTCCCTCCTACAACATGGGTCTCTTCAAGACCCATGTTCACTCCTTCCTTTCCTCAAAATGACCCTCCACACAGCATCCTCAAAGATGACATAGGCCCTGAGGGAAATTATTTTCCTCAGGGCCTCCTGTGTGGAGTTAATGTAAAAAAAAAATTATATTGTTTTTTTATACTTTGCTAGTATTTTAAATAAAAGTATGTTAAACCAAACGCAATAGCCGACACAAGTTCGGCGTCCGCCACGCTTGGGTGTTGGTAGCGTACTGACGCAGTCACAAGCGTGTAAACGGCTTCCAAATGCCAGGCGAGATTTGCGTACGCTTGGAGCTAGTGGAGGTTTGCGTAGGCTTGGCAAGCATGTAAATGTACCAAAACATATACGCCCCTGCGCCGAACCACCACTTCACACAATCGTCCGAACGTTGACAGTTGGCCTCAGTGTGGTAGTAAAATAAAATTTTCACTCCTAGTCAAAGTAAAAACTTTAGTATTTATATGGCTGCATATTTAATAAAATTACAGCCACAAAGCGATTTTTATGTTATGTTTGACAGCGTGACGACTGACGGACGACTGACACGCTGACAGTGGATGACAGATAAAATTCTCCGTAGTCTTGGGATGACGCTTTTGTGATTCAATGACGAAGTTGTTGTTATGTTTTGAGTTATGTAATTGAATATTTTTGTATTCGTTTTATTGTGTACCGTTGTATCAAACAGTTGACTTGTTAACAATGTCTTGTTTTACACAATACAAGGATGATGCCAGTGTGGATGTGTTTGACGTGGAGGAAATTGAGAACGTCACGCTTTACAAGATCAAAATTAAAATAAACCATGTCGTGTGGACAGTGCTACATAGATATAAGGATTTTGATGAGTTACATTCGAAATTGGTGTCTGACCATGGCGTCGCAAAGGATTTATTGCCTCCTAAAAAAGCTATTCGCAATAAATGTCCTAAGTTTGTTGAACAAAGGCGAGAAGGATTGAATGCGTACTTGAAAAACATCTTCAATTATCTTCAATTGACAATGCCCCGTGAGTTTGCTAAGTTTCTCAACTTTCAAGACTACGACATTGCATTTCTTTTACAAAGCTTGGCGATGAAGCTTTTTATTGATGGCGATAGATTGCTTGAGAGATCAAACGTCTATACATTTACTCCCCTCGAGGTTGGTACATTGATTTGTTTATTTTGTCAGTGATCTGTGTTTGTGCTATCCTTTATATTTGTTTTTATGTTATCTTCAAGTATACTGTTACTTTGTTTTGTTATCAACACATGTGTTCATTTCCTATCTATGCCAATTGATTTCAGTACGGTCATCGCAATACTAATTCTATTCAAATTGAACTGACATACTTATCAGTGTGCTTTTCAGCATTATTATTTATAGACTTACTATTACTGATCTGGGTAGCAAAGTTACATTGTCATTAAAACAGCAATATTACGTAGGTATATGACTAATAAAAATACCTTATTTTATATGGTAATCATTCAATTTTTATGTAAATTACTACTAGCATTAAATATGTGCACAGAACACCATTCGTAAAACTGGTAATTTTGCATAAGATAACGGCACTCATTTTTTAAAATATTCACTGAAAACTGCTAGATTTTTTTGATTGATTGAATCGACTATTCAATAAGGAAGTTGAGTCCATTTTTTTTATTTTTTTTTTATCAATGTTCGCATTCAAACTTAAATACTGGTATTTTTTTTTTTTTTTTAAGTTCGTTTTCATAGTAAAATTAATTCTCAAAGTTTGAATTTTATTAAGCCCGCCAAAACGAGCGGATCCGAGCGGTAAGAAGCGGGGTGTGGGTGTGACGTCATTTAAACTGAGAAAACTGCGTCGCTTGGGCATTTTGTATGGAGATTTTTTAAATTCTTCAATAAGGAATTCCAGTAATTTTTTTTATCAATGTTAACCGTCTATCAGAATTGATGTTATTTTAGAAAAAGAAAATGGATCAAGTTTTCATGGTTAAATTAATATTTAAAGGTAGAATTTTTGTTTCTCGCGCCAAAACTCTTCACAAACACGGTATTGCCGTCACTGGCCGATCGCCGTTGGTTGAAGTGTCACCCGCCAATTCAGGCCGCCGCGCAAAAAAGTAAAGACCGAAAGTAAGATAACGGTTTACAGCGCAGTTCACTGTGAGACTTTTCTGCGCAATCAATAAATTTAATATACTTGCACAAAACTAGTGAGGTTTACGGCGAAACATCAGATGTCAGATGGGTAGAGAATACGTAATGATTATTATTTATACTGAAAAAATGTATTTTACTTATTGTAACATACAAATGAACACAATTAATAATTTGATGTATTTACTTGGAAGCTTTAACTCCACAAATTTCAGCACTTATGTGGTCAGTATTATCTATTTTAGATATAAAATCAACATGTCAGAATCAACGATTTGTAGGTAGTCGGACTGGCCTTGAATATATCCGATTTCTGACATGGTATGTGGTTTTTTAAACAGATTTTGCATTTCATAAACTTTGTTTACTAAACCATTAAATATACCAAACCACCCATTACTAAACTTAAAAAGACTTTTAGGGGATAGAATGCAAAACCCTTTGGCCCATAAGTAAACGACGTTTGGCCTATACACCTCTCTCATCATACACAAACCATCTCTCGTGTAATAGAAAGAGATGCACCGTAGACATTTCGGTGATCCGCTCTTTACACAAACTGAGGTTCCAATGACGTCAGAATTCTTTCGACCATTCATGAAGCGTTTTTAGTTCGTAGCTTTTTGATGGATTTTTAAGAAGGTTTAATTAATTCTAAGAATAACAATATAGAAATATATTTATATATTTAGAATCGATATTTTTTGATCTACATGAACATATTTTTTATAAGTCAAAATATTTTTCACTCAACTTCCTTATTGACCGTCCTAAACAGTTTTTTTGTTGTTGTTGGACAGTCAAAACATTTTATTTTACAATGAATGTCAAATATTTTTCTGCACTAAATAAATAAAAATATTATCCATGCAAGTAATTTAATAAAATAATGTATTTCCATGGCAGCACTTTAATAAAACATATTTTTTCCATCTTACCTAAGTAATAAATTAAATATTCCCATCCCAGTAAATTAATAATAAAAAATGTATTTCCATTGCAGCAATTTAATGAAATATTATATTGCCATCCCGGTAATTTAACCCATATGGGTCGACAAGAAACTTAAAAAAATAAAAATATATTTTTGATAAAGCCAAAACGTAAACAATACCATACTTGACAAAGTTACATTTATATTTTGGTCTTTCTAGAGGTAATATCTGAAGGCAAAATGAATGCGTAAGGTCAAAACTGCAATTCAAAATTGCATAGGCACAATTCTTCAACACTGGAAATGTCTGGGTCCGGCCCCTAGGAATTAATGAAATATTTTATTTCCATCCCAGAAATATTATATTATACATATTTCCCACCCAGTAATTTACTGAAATATTTTATTTTCGTCCTAGTAATTTAATGAAACATTATATTTCCATCTCAGTAATTTAATGAGATATTATATTTCCCACCCACTAATTTCATGACATATTTTATTTCCGTCCCAGTAATATGAGATATTATATTTCTCACACAGAAATTTAAAGAGATATATTACCCACCCAATAAAATATTTTATTTCCGTCCCAGTATTTTAATGAAATATTTTATCTCCGTCCCAGTACTTTGAAATATTATATTTCCCACCCAGTAATGTACTGAAATATTTTATTTTCATCCCGGTCATTTCATGAAACATTATATTTCCATCCCAGTAATATGGGATATTATACTTCCCACCCAGTAATTTAATGAAATATTTTATTTCCGTCCCAGTAATTCAATAAAATGTTTTATTTCCAGCTATTCTCCATTAGTGAAAGGTTGAAGCAGCCCTGTTCCTCCTTTGAGCTTGCAGACAGCAAGTTTGACTTCAGCCATGTTCTGGACTTCTGCTCCCAGCTGAAGATACTTCACATTGAAGGGAATGACCGAAACATTGGAACCAGCAACATCGTACCAAACAAACTGTCTTTTGACTTGAGTCCATTCAAATCCCTCACCGAACTACTGATCCTGAAGTTTCCAATGCAAAATATTGTAAATACCGGTTAGTCAATTCTTGATTTTTACAATTAATTGAATGGAAGATGATTTAATGCACATTTTATCATGCTGAAATTATCATTCACTTGAAATGACACTAGCCTTATTAATTAAGTGGCTGGACACGGATAAATAAGAAATCTCATTGATGTGTTTATCTTAACATGTGTACTTCTTCTTATCTTTGTTTTGGTCAAACAACTTCACCAAAATTATTCGGGTGATAATTTAGTTAGGAGATTTGTCTCACCAGAACGTATCGTTTCCACAACTCGTTCTTGAGTTCAACAGCTCGGCTGTGGAACAATTTGCCGGCCTCTACGTTTCCTTTCTCCTACAGGTGGGTCTCTTCAAGACCCAGGTTCACTCCTTCCTTTCCACAAAAACACTCACCATACAGCATCCCCAATAATGAGAGGGAAATAATTTTCCTCAGGGCCTCCTGTCTGTAGGGACACGATATTGAATAGAAAGTATACTGTACTAATGCGTAGTATCGGAAAAAAAGTATTGTACTCGTAAAAGTATTGAAACAAAACTATCGATACTTCAAAGAATCAAGTACATTTCATAGGGCCTGATTTACAGCTCTGACCAAGCTAAGTACATATCAAACCACCCCCCACCAAATTCAAGTATCTATTTTAGTTAGAAAAGGACGTCAACGTCAGTGAAATAAAAAAATAAACAAATTTAAGTACATATAATCAATAATAAAAAATGACCTGTAAATTCACAAATTGCTATCTTAGGTACTGATAAAAAAAGTGTAATGTTTTTTATGAATATAATCAACTGCAAAACTAAACGTGCAGAGTTAGATAAATAATGAAACACAGCTGCCATCTTAAAACACTAATTAAAAAGTAAAACAAAATTTTGCAATACATTTTTTCTCTACTTTGTGTTTTGGCAGGACAGTCGGGACATTTTAGTGTATTAAATTATTTATTTATTACTTTACCATTTTTGGACATTATTTTTTCTTATCACTATTCTAGACGTGGAGTCTCAGAGGCTTCTATATTGACATAGGATTTTTTTTGAAACAAAACATCATATTAATTAACCTAATAACTTTTTTTTTATAATGTTTTTTTTTTTTTAATAATTAGGGGGAAATCAGTGTTAATAAGATCTACCTACATACGAAGTAAATTATTTGACGAAAAATATAGGTAGGTGATGTGAAATAATTATTTATAGATACGATTGAAGTCCAGGTAGGTACATAGTAAAATTTTATAAATTACATAAGGCTCTTTACTTCATAGTTTCAATGCTACTTGAAATCTCATGTAAAAGAGGCTGAATAAAGCGTAAAAGGTTTATTTATTTTTTATTTATTTATTTGGCAATACTGATTAAAAATACATATAAAGTTACATCGGTTACATAGTTACATAAGTTTTTAACAAAGAAACAAACAATTGCCTTTCCTCACCATAAAGAGACAATGCCCCTGTGTTTCGTGAGGGAATTCTAATTCCATTAGTAAATTAAAAGATTGTGTAAGTTAAAAATAACGGCTAACCCCTGTGTTTCGTGAGGGAATTTTAATTCCATTAGTAAATTAAAAGATTGTGTAAGTTAGAAATAACGGCTAACCCCTGTGTTTCGTGAGGGAATTCTAATTCCATTAGTAAATTAAAAGATTGTGTAAGTTAGAAATAACGGCTAACCCCTGTGTTTCGTGAGGGAATTCTAATTCCATTAGTAAATTAAAAGATCGTGTAAGTTAGAAATAACGGCTATTGTAAGTAATAAGTAAGGTTAGAAAATCATATATAAATTTTAAAATAAAAATCATGATAAGTTTAAAAAATCATAATATAAATTAAAAAATCATTATAAATTAATGAATCATGTAAGTTAGTAACAAAAATTATTGTAATTAGTGAGTAAATAATATGTAAAAAAAGAACGCAAGATTTATATAGTAGACTTAAAGATAAAGAAACTAAGAAATGAGAGAGAATAAAGGAATGAACGATTTAAATAATAGCAGACTTTAAGATATAAAAAGTAAAATATTTGGGACTCTTATAGCAGTTTAAGGTAATTTTTTAATTTGGGCTTAAATTCCTTAATTTTTTCGACAGTTTTTAATTTTAATGGGAGGTTGTTATAATAGATTACGCCTAGATAAAGATAGGAATTTTGAATGTGCTTAGTATTAAATTTTGGGATTTTAATAGTTTTCTGGTATCTTGCTAACTAACTAACTAACTAACCATCACGCCGTTTCCCCGCAGGGGTAGGCAGAGAGGACGGACCGCCACACAACTCGATCTTGGCACACACTCTTTGCCTCGTTCACATTCATACATCGTCTCATACATGCTCTTCTATTATTCCGACTCTTCACATGGCCCGACTCAAGTATCTGATTCACTTGGTCGTGCCATGTCTTCCTCGGACGTCCCCGACTTCTTCTACCATTCACATTTGCATCATATATTCTCCTTACACTCCTTTCCTCGTTCATTCGCTCTACATGCCCAAACCATCGGAGAGTCCCTTTCTTAATCTTACACATCACGCTTACGTCAGCCTTGCATTCTTTGCGGATATCCACGTTTCTCTCACGATCGTACATGGTTTTACCACACATTCGCCTCAGGGATCTCATTTCTACAGCATTCAGTCTGCTTTCATCCTTCCTCTGCCAGTTCCATGCCTCACTGCCATACATCAGGGTAGGTACCAGCACTCCATTATGGACGGCTAGTTTCGCGTCTTTGGACAGTTTTTTATTACCGCCAACGGCATTCAGTCCTCCATTAATAGAGTTACCGGCATTCACCCTTCTTTCAATATCTCTATCAGCCTTCCCATCTTTCGTAAACATACTACCCAGATACACAAACTCATCCACCTGCTCCAAGTATTCATCATTCACAACTATATTGCATACTGTTTTCGTACTCTCTCTTTCAAACACCATGACTTTAGACTTACTTACATTCATCATTAACTCATTCTTCATACATACTTCGTTCATCCTAGACACGAGAGACTGTAGATCTTCCATACTGCTAGAAATTAGCACCGCATCATCAGCATACAAAAGGCAACATACTTCCAGATTACTCAATTTTGCGCCCAATCCCATCTCTTTCAATTCTTGCATACAATTATCCATGTATAGATTGAATAACCACGGTGACATTACGCAGCCTTGTTTAACACCTTTTGTGATGTCAAACCACTCCGTAAAATCGCCGTTCACCCTAACACATGCAACGCTTCCCTTATATAGCGACGCAATTGCCTGAATGAGCTTCGTATTCACTCCGTACTTGGACAACACCTTCCATAGCTTTTTCCTGTCAACTCGGTCGTACGCTTTTTGTAGATCTACAAAGGCACAGAAGAGTTTCTGGTTTTTTGCAAGAAACTTCTCAGTGAGCATACGCAATGAGAAAATCTGGTCCATGCACCCCCTTCCACTCATAAAAGCACCTTGCACATCCCATATTTTATCTTTTGTTTCCATTCTTACCCTTTCAATCAATATTCTACCATACAGCTTGCCCACTGAACTTAGAAGGCTAATAGCCCTATGATTCCCACATTCCATACGTGACCCTTTACCTTTGTATAATGGCATGATTACAGCCCTTCTCCAATCTAATGGCGTATAACCCTCCTTTAAACATTGGTTAAAAAGTCTGCACAGCCATGTTAGAATAATACGACTATCTCCTTTAAAGTATTCGGCAGCAATATTGGTATCTTGCTGATGTATTGAATTGTAAGTTACAAGTGTTCAACTGTATTTCTTTGTAAATTTTGAAGTATTGAATATTTTTTATACATTTTGTCTATTGTAGGTACATTGAATATTGAAAAAAGAATTTCAGTAGAAAATCTAGATGGTTTTTTCAAGATTACCTTAATTATCAACCTTTGAACTATTTTGAGTGGATTTAAAATATTATCATATGTTCCTCCCCAGCTAATAATACCGTATTGTAATATAGATTGAACAATTGCATAGTACACTCTTTTTAGGTTTTCTAAGCTAAGAATATTTCTAAGTCTAATAACATTTCCTAATCCTTTTGACTAGTTCACAAATATGTGTTTTCCATTTAAAATGTTGATCTATATATATATGTTACTGTAAAAGCCCGAACTACGGTAAATCCTAAGATTTTCCGGTAAATCCTAAGATTTTCCGGTAAATCCTAAGATTTACCAACTCTTAAATGGTAAAAGTCCGAACCATTCTATAATAATCGTTCATTTACCTAACCTAACCTAACCTCACCTAACCTAACATGTACTAAATTTAAAAAAAAAACACGAAAAAATTGTTTCTTATTTAAATATTCGTAACCTAACCTAACCTAACATGTACTAAATTCTAATGGTAAAAGCCGAAAAAATCGTTTCTTATTTAAATATTCGTAGAACGGTTCGGACTTTTACCATTAAGAGTTGGTAAATCTTAGGATTTACCGGAAAATCTTAGGATTTACCGTAGTTCGGGCTTTTACAGTGACATATACACCAAGATATTTGATTTTGGGAGTTGGTCTAAGTATAGCACAATCTTGATTGCAGTTAGTTTTGTTACATTTTGGTGTATTATGATGTTTAAATCTGGTTCTAATTTGAATTTATTGATAGAGAATGGAATAAATTTTGTTTTTTCTGTGTTTAAAGAGATGAGATTTTTATCGACCAATTTTTCAATATGTTTATATCAATATTCGCTAGGTTATTAACAGTATTCCAATCGGTACCTTCAATTATTCTGACAGTATCGTCAGCATAAGATATTATTTTAACTAACTAACTGAACTAGATGGCGTTGCCATAAACATGAGCTGCTTAGCAAAATTTTTAAAGGTATCGATACTTGCCAAAAAGTACCCATTGAGTAAAAGTGTCGAATACAAAGTATCGAGTACAAAAGTATCGATATCGAAAGGAAAGTACTCGATACCACAAAGTATTGATAATTTTTTCGTGTCCCTACCTGTGCGGAGTTAATGTAAAAAATATAAATTTAACTGCTTTAAATTTCCCATGTCAATTATCGAAAAATATTTTGAATATGTCTATATTTTACTTTACTTCACAATAGATTTGATCAATGCTGAGTATATTTGTAATAATAATTTTTCATGTTAATTTATTTAAATTTTCAGGTAGTCTGAGGGATACACTGAGAGTGTTTCGAGTACACAAGACCAACTCTCGGAAAATTAGTGATATTATACTTTGTGATATTATACATAAGAATATTGAAGCTAATTCTAATCAACTGGTAAATATATTTTTTGTAGTCTTGATTGGAACCTACATAGTAGTGTCTATAATATTATGTGTTGACGCTTACCGCGGTCATATATTAGTTGAAAATAACTGCTGAACATTTAAGAATGTGTCACTACTTACTCTGTGCCGGTAATATCTGCGTGACAGATATTACCAGCACAGAGCAGCAATGATTAACATTAATTTATTGAATATAAATATTGGTAAATATGCATAGAGTCCACCTCACGGATAATACGGAACGTTCATGTTGTCGAAGTTTGATTGCCTATTAGTTAATGAATATTCCGTATTATCTGTATAAGGAATATTAATTTTTTAATTAATAGACAATCAAATATGACATTTGTCAGAAGTACCAATTTTATAAAATAAATTCTCGTAAAATTAAAAATAAAAAGTACCTACTTCGAATTATTGGGTTGAGATTCAAACTACGAAAGCTGCATGTCATCATAATTTAGATATACATCCCAGGTTTTTAATGGTTTGTTTTGCAAAGCAGGGTTTGTCTAGCGGGTATGTGTAATTATTCTAATACATTTCTTTCCATGTTCTGCTGTTATAAATACAGGTAAAAACTTCTCAATAATGCATTCAAATAACGTGAATAAATTATTGTTTTATATGGCAATAATATTTTTTCTATGATTGGCAGCATTGATTGATTGTATATGAAATATTAAATAAAAATGATAAATATAAAAATGGCAATACCGCCTAAGTGAATTAGATTGATTGTCTATGAAATATTAAATAAAAACGATAAATATAAAAATGGCGATACCGCCTAAGTGAATTAGATTGATTGTCTATGAAATATTAAATAAAAACGATAAATATAAAAATGGCGATACCGCCTAAGTGAATTAATTTAAACAAAATTAAAATGTTAATTGCTAATTTTTTGCATGTTTTTTGTCTCCCCCGACATAAATACTCACTTTTCGTAATAATAAAGCTAAATCTAACTGTTTGAATAAAAAATATTCCGTATTAATTAGTAAGCGGTTCAATGCATAAATAATTAAATAATTATTTAGTGATAGATTTGCTATAATTATTGAGTGTTTTTGTTTCTATTACAGAATTGGAAAGAGCTCATAGAGATGAATCTTAGCACTAACAACATAACTGACATTGATAAAAGTATCAAACTTCTTCCTAAACTGCAAAAATTGGTATTGAACAATAACAAAATCAGCGAAATCAACAACTTGTCAAGCCTACCTCATCTGTCACATTTAAATCTAAGTGAAAATATGTTCACATCCTGTCAAGATTGGCATTCTAAGATCGGAAAAATCACTTACATCAATCTGGCGCAGAATAAAATATCATCGCTCGTCGGATTCAGCAAATTGTATTCACTCGAGAATCTGGATGTGAGTTGTAACCAAATTTCTGACGTGGAAGAAGTTCAAAATATCTGTAAGTTACCTTGCTTGGAGAATTTGCGACTTACTGCTAACCCTGTAGCGTCTGTCGTAGATTACAGAGTTAAAGTTATTGAGCAGTTTAATGTGAGAATGGGGGACATCTTCCTTGACAATGAAAAAGCTTCGGAGAAAGAACTTGACACTGCCAGAGTTCTACAAGCCTTGCGGATTGTCAAAGAAGGAAAGGCTCCAACATTTTTTACAACGAGCGATCACATCTTTGCTACCATAACCGCTCAAGGTGGCAGCGGGTTATAACTATTCTATTTTTCTAGACAAATATTAGATAGAATTTTAAATGCTACCATTTTATCTGTGATAAATTAAGTAGTGGAAATGGGTAGATATTAGCCATATATTTAAAGTATTTAAAAATAACAATAAGAAAGAGTTGGGCATAACATAATTTCATAATAAGTAATAATGGATTGTGAATTATAGGTTAAAAATTATGAAATATTAGAGATTGAAAATGTGATTCGAAAATACAAACATTATAAAAAAAAAAATCTGCCGAAAAATAAGAAAAAATTCATAATAAGTAATAATGGATTGTGAATTGAAGGTTAAAAATTATGAAATATTAGAAATTGAAATTGTGATTCAAAAAGATAAACATAAAACAAAAAAAATTCAGCAGACAATAAAGACATCACATCTTTTTATAATTGCTCTTTGAATCACCGCTTCAATAAGATTTTATTTTCATAAAACTGTGAATCTCAAAGAAATAAAAATTAATTTAACACGCACAAATAATAATTATGTACCTACTGTATTTAAAATATATAAATTTAATAATTAAGTATTTATTTTTTTGACAATGGTGAGTTTGTGAAATTACTAAAAATAAATTATTTTTGACTTTATTTTGAGATGGACCTACCAATCTAATCTACTCTGCTTTGATTTTGTTTTCTGTATTCATGTAAACCATTACTTTGCACTAATGTAGGAGCAAGAAGTGAGGGCAGTGTTATACAATTTTCTATTCTGATGCACCTTTAGTTCTAACCACTAGTAAAAACCTGAAGGGCACTGTTATTATTAGGAAGTTGGTGCCAGGAATGGACTGCTCCAATTGCGCCTGCATAGGACCAGCCCTGGTTCTACCCAAAAAGTATTTAAAAAGTATATGTTACAAGATCAATAAAAATTACCCTACATGGTGATTCCCTCATGAGTTAGTAAGGAATCGACACAAACTAAGTGCTGTAAGAATATGTGATACGGAGAGTACTTCGTTCCTTCATTCTTCTTTACATTTCTATTGTCATTAGTAGATGGCGCGGGAGAGGTGTTGTAGTGTGAGCCTTTCAGTAGGCTCTCGATATTATCGTGTCGCCGCTGAGATCGCTTAACCCCTCAGGCCAATTTGCTCGCTTTTGGGAACAGCTCACATAGGTCCAATGGAAATTGTTGTATCTTCTTTACTGTCGTGATGAGAAATATGATCTAAACGGTGTTAGAAAGAGGAAGCACCACACTTTATATTCTAGTCTAGAAGTTAATCACAGAAATATTAAAATGTTCACCTTTATGAAACCAAACATGGGACCGAATTTTGAAAAAAAAAATTATGAAACTTTGGGAATTTTTTATTAATTCTTATTTTAAGAAATGAAAAAACGAGTAAGGTGATAATAACGTTAATAATACATTTAATTAAATGAAGACAATATTAGCGAAACTCAATCAAAATCTGAAGACAGAAAAAGATATTGGTTCCACTGGGACTCGAACCCAGATACCTTAGCATTCATGGCCAACTGCTCTACCGATTGAGCTATGGAACCTATTTCCAATTCGATCACTTTTAACTGTATCATACTTCGACTAAGAACTACCAACACTATTTTCATTTTTCTTAATGCGCATATTATTGGCTGCTATCTTTATATATGATTGCAAGATTTAACCCGAACTAAATGCTATCTAGATAGTGTCTGGATAAATATTTATACATTTTATTTTTAATACGCGACATCTATTGACTTTTCTGCAAGTCTAGGATGAATATTTTTATTTTTAACTTTTATAAGTAAAAACTCAAATTATATTATTTAATAATTAATTAATTTGAGTTTTTACTCATAAAAGTTAAAAATATTCATCCTAGACTTGCAGAAAAGTCAATAGATGTCGCGTATTAAAGATAAAATGAATAAATATTTATCCAGACACTATCTAGATAGCATTTAGTTCGGGTTAAATCTTGCAATCATATATAAAGATAGCAGCCAATAATATGTGCGTTTAGAAAAATGAAAATAGTGTTGGTAGTTCTTAGTCAAAGTGTGATACAGTTAAAAGTGATCGAATTGGAAATGGGTTCCATAGCTCAATCGGTAGAGCAGTTGGCCATGAATGCTAAGGTATCTGGGTTCGAGTCCCAGTGGAACCAATTTTTTCTGATTTTTCTGTCTTCAGATTTTGATTGAGTTTCGCTAATATTGTCTTCATTTAATTAAAAGTTAATAATACATTTGTCTAAGAAAATGTGTGTTTTTCTTTTTTCGTTATCAGTAATTTTAGTTTTAAAAAATGTAAAGTGAGCCATTTTTAAAACCTTTTCATGTTTCAGGATCTAAAAATAATATCTAAAAAATTTATATTGTTGATGAAAAAATAAAATTGCCCCAGCAAAAAAACAATAATTTATTTTTAATAATTAAAATCTATCTCGGTGAATAATTTTCTACTGGATAAGAGGCCTTTTAATAGGCCAATAATTTAAGGCCTTGGTTTAAAATGATGCCAATCTTTTTATCAAATGATAATAAATATATTTCTGTAATTCTACTTTGTTATAACAAACTAAGACGCATATGTAAGAAACTTTTTTTTTTCCAAACAATAAAAATTTTGGCATTTGGACAGAATTATTAATTCATTGAGAATATTGAAGTAATAATCATAAATTGTTTCAAAGCGCTTTCTCACAAACGAAGTATCGAACTCCGTAAGTCTAAACTTTAACTTTAGGGTGCACAGCCTACACCCGCGCTGTGCAAGCAGGTTCCCTACAGAGTATCGGACCTTCCCATATTATGCTAATGTTATAAAAAAATCAGAAAAAATATGAACAGAAGTATTACCGATAAGTGCTTTTAAAAATTGATTATTTTTCCTATGTTAATCATGAATTTTATTGTAGGTATTCTAATACAGTGTTATTTTTGCATATTTTCCAACCATCCATGTCTAAAAAGTATTAAGTTTGATAAAAAAAACTAAATTTATTATGTTATATTATATATACTTGCATGTTATTAGTTAATATCGGCTAGGCATAATTTTGTTTTTAATTAGCTTATTGAGGGGGTTAAAATAACAAAATAATTATTTCTGAATGTCAGTAAGTGGACAAAATTCTCACTACCTACCACCTGATTTCGTCCCTTAACCATCTACGTGCGGCCCGTGAGACCACTGGTATATCATTACTTTAAATTTGGAATCTATTGCAACAACGAAACAGCTGATTGAATAAAATATTGTTTAGAACTTAAATAGAACTTTATTTAAAAAGCTAAAATAACAAAATTAACTTTAAACATTCAGACTATCCTTAAAATCTTTATAAAACAACTGTTTTTTCACAAAAAAATACTATTCTAAGAAAACGAGATCTGTAGCATTAAGAACTTAAAATTTAGACTTCTTGGTATTATTTTTTATAAATTGAATAAACTAATTATAAAATCAAACTAAAAAATAAACAGAAAATGGAAAAGAAGTGGTCGGTAATTCTTCCCTGATCTGCAGAATATGGCGAATAGAATTCTTGATGTCCCTCTGAACGTGATAATTTTTTTCTCGACGCTCCATGTGCAATCTAGTAAGCTGTTCTGCCAATTTCTTCAGGAATTAATATGAAATTAATAAAAATGATGAATATTTTCATAGTTTTTATTAATTTTGATTCTAAAACAACAAAAATACAAAAAATCACACAACCACCTACTTGCAGTCACACAGACCGCTGGCGTGAAACTTTGACATACCCAGGTCCGACGCGCGCACGTCTACACTCGCCGAGCGCAAGCGCGATACTATTCGATGTGTAGAAAGGTATATAGACGCGCTCTGCCGGACGACACACACACTTCGAAAAAATTTAATAAAAAAATACGTTGTGGTCCCTGAGACCGGTGGTAGGTGGTTAAGGGTTAAAAACAAATACAAACGTTTACTGGCCAACATTTCAACAGTGATTTGAATTCTTAAAATGTTATTATAATTATTTATGTAAATACATAGCTATTTGTAGGCAGATTTTATTGTGATATTGTTAAACAGATTGGAATTATTTTACTCTGGTATAAATTTTCAATAAAAATGTGCTTTTATTTAACGTAACGCATTCCTGAACAATAATAATAACTTTATGTAAATAATAACTTGATATTACGTAAAACATATATGTACATATTATGTATTTAAATGAGCAGTTATTTTTGTACAATCTGTAATCATAATCATGAAGATTTAAAACTGTGTATTCATTCATAATTTATTAAAAAAAAACAATAAAATATATTATTAAACAAGTGCCTTTTTTTTCACATATAAAAGGGATATTTCACTATCCGTTCGATAAGCTTTCAAAAGCAAAGAAATAATGTATATTTTCAATTCACAATTAATTTATTTGTTAAGTCCAAGTTTACTATTTGGTACTTGAACCGATAGTACTCATACCGAATAAATAGTGGCAATATAACATAAGTTTTCTATCTGTTGCGATATATTTATTTATTATAATGGATAGTTATCAAGAAGATGGTGAAATACATCCTAAAAGTTCAACAATTTAACCCCTCAGGCTAATTTCTTTAGTTTTCGTAACAACTCGTATAGGTCTCATAGAAATCATTGTCTCCTTAACTATAATGGTCCGAAATATGATCTAAACGGTGTTAGAAAGAGAAAACATCACGCTTTAAATTCAAATCCAAAACAATCACAAAATTAGTCAAAAGTACACCTTTATGAATTCAAAGTTTCCCGTCACAATTTGAAAAAACATTATGAACCTTTTTTTATTCATTATTTTTATGTGAAACGACAAAAGACTGAACTGACGATAATGTTTATAATACATTTGCCTAATAAAATGTGTGCATTTTTTTTTCATTACAATTAATTTTAGATAGAAAAAACATAAGGAGAGCCATTTTTAAAACTTTTTTATGTTTGCATTAAAAAAATTTATATATCATAAATTGTTTATTTTGAATTATAATATATGAAAGCGTATATCATCACCTTTCAAAAACAGTCTTTAGTTTTCGGATGCGTTCAGAAATACTCCATTTATTTGAATATTTTGACCTTCAAACAAAATAGGCTCGAGGCTTGATGTTGAAATAAGTACGAGGTTTGCAGTAAATATTTTAAGATGGGAGTAAAAACAGTAAGGAAAAGTTTTATTTTCTTTATTATTATTTTTAATAAAATAATCATTAAAATATTTGAAGTAAAACGATATAAATATTTGAATAGATTGTTACTTACATAAAATTAAAAATGTTTTTTTCAATGGATTTTCAACAGACCATAAAATGTTTCGAGCGTAATTAAGTTTCCACTAATCATCATAAATAGATTATTTAAATTCCATTAACAAATCAAAATGTTGAAAATGACTAAAACAGCAGTTGTAAAAGAAAAAAACGGGTTCTAAAGGCAAGTAGAACGATTATCAAGTTATGAATTCGATCCGTTATTTCTCTAAAAATTTATAGTTAAGTTTCTACAACCACTCGAGCGATGGGTGTTCGATTTTCAATTTGGCCATTCGATTTAATTAGTATCATTCTTCCAAATATTAATACGGAAACACATGAACTACTTACTGAGGTTTAAATCCAATGAATCCACCTAGATTTCAACATTTATCCAATATTTTTAGGTTCTATAAAACTTTTTTTTAAAGAAAGTTGAATTTATCTTAAAATAGAAAAATGAACATTTCTTTGTTTGTCCCTTATGCGTTCCTAAACTGTTCTGTTCACACAAACAGTTCTCCAACTCGTCTTGAGAGGAGATTACTTCTTGGGAAAGAGTACAGTTCTTTTATGTTAATCTGGGATTGATTTATTTAATACTTTGCATATTACAAGTGGTGACTTCAATAGTCGGTCAACTGGAAGCTGGCTAAATGAGATCTGAATTGAGTGAGCTGCCATCTAGCGGACTTTCGCGACATCTCTTACCACTGCCCTCTATGTGACAAGCTCGAAAGCTTTTAGATATACACATAAACCATTCATTCGATTACGGTGAAACTTTAGGGATTTGAAGTGGATTTTGTAGAATTCAAAGTTTTTCATGAATGGTTGCTATATATATAATAGTGAGCTCTGGCGTTATAAAATTATTTCCTGTACTATTCACCGGATTGCGATGAAACTTTGGGCTCTTGTTGTGCGCACGTTTGCGAAGTTCATACACTGGTGAGCTCCGGCATTATGAAATTCGTATAAAAATGTTGCAATAGGTGTGTAAAATAGAAATTTGGCATGGAGGGAGGGAAGGAGGGTGGGGGAGGGACAGAGGAGATCGAAGGTAGGGGGAGGTTCGAGGGAGGAGGAAGGTGAAAGGGGTACGGGGACGAATGGGAAAGGACCCGCAGGGAGAAGCAATTTCTTTATTTAAGTGGCATTGCAATGCATGCTAGGAACTCGCTAGTAATCTATAAAAATCAACCTATCCAAATTTGGCTAGCATCACTCGAGTGGATAACAACTTTACACTGCTTGCAATGTTTTTCGGCACATTATAGCGACTTGCTCAAGGTGAATTCGTAAGTTTTTTTATTTATTTATTAATTAATCTGCTTAATTAAATTCAATTTACTGGCCTTGATTTTTCTTGTTGTAAATAAACTCGACTGAATTTGGATAGATGGTTATCCAATTTGATGATTAATGGAAAATTACGATAGACAAGCATCATCAGAGAGAAATTAAAATATTATCAACATTTAACAAAATAATGACAAGAAATTTGGTCATGTTTTATTCAACATATAATATTATTTTAAAATTTTATTTAAAACCTAGTATCACTCTTTATTCCACAATTAGTTTGGCAGGTATTATTTATTTCATAAATAATGATATATTTATTTAAATGAAACACAGAATGATTCGCAGATCAGGCAACCCAAAGAGATAATGCTTATTATTTTGCGACAACTTAACAAAACTAAATTAGAAATCCTCGCAATACTGTTTATTGAATTATTCTAGGCGATGGCTTTCAATTATGCATCCATTCTAAATTTTCTGGGGTTGCCAAAGTAAGAAGTGGAATTCATTCCATGAAGCTGGCACTCAACAATAAGCATTCATTTGGTATTGGTGAACTTTGTAAAACATGGGGATGAAATTTGAAAATTGAAGTAGCTACATAACTTCGGTTTAGTGGCAAAGTCCATTAAGTCACGTTTTTTCATGAAATGACTTAAAAGTATGAGGTCTTCGTCCAATCCGTCAATCGTCCTCTTTTGACTGACTCATTAAGAGCGTATAACCAGCCAGCGGCCGAAAATCCACATTTCGTCGAAAGAGGTTCTTACGATCGTACAGGGCGGTTCCAATGAGAAAGTTTAATTACTCTCCGTACCAGCTTTTTAAAATTATAACTCAATATCGATTTTATTTCATTCCAAATTTGCTTTAATTTATACCTACATCCAAAAATGCTGAAAGGCGTGTTGATAAAACTATTAAAATTATTTACTTTTTGTAATTATTTTTTGATCATAAGTATTTATCATTTTTCAATAATGTCTCAGCAAAATAAAAATGTAAAAAAAATTGAAATATATTAGTCGCAAATAAATACACAAACGGACCAATTTTCGTCAAGAAACACATGTACTTACATATATATTTTTTTATGATTTTATTTAAACTAAAATTAAAATTCTGTTACATACGTTTACCAGATAATGTATTGATTTATTTTACTGCATGATTATATGATTTGAAATGGGTGTTGTATAATAAATGTACTCTTTTGAAAATTTAACAAATCCGCCAACGACCTATGGTATAACTTTATTATACTAAAAATTATCATTTTTTCTGAAAATTTAAAACATACGTTTACTAGATAAAAGAAAAATCTTTCGAAACCAATTTATAATTTTTTGTGGAAAAGAGTCAATACGTCTAAACACTGATTTAAAAATGACATATTTCTGGTGTTCTCTGGTTATACGCCTTTAAGTGTTAATCCTTTAAGTGTTAATCCTTATCCGATGTTATTGTCAAGCAAAACACATTAATCAAACAAAACACGTTAAGTCAAACACAAATGTCAATAACACATCGATTTAGACTGTTAAAACACAAACAAAATCCACCAAGTCAGCTTTAAAATAATCTTAAAGCTGACTTAATGGATTTGCAGCATTACAGTCAACAATTTAACAGTAATCTTAACAAGCAAAGCACAGTAAGTTATTATTGGCTGGTAAAACCGACTTACTCTTTGATTAAAAGTTGCTGTTATTGAAATAAAATAATATTGTGTATTGATAAGGTACTTAAGGGTTCATTCTAAATTATAAAATATTAAAAAAATATATATTTTTGGAGATATTCATCCACTTATAGTCTTTCCAAAATTGCTAAATATTGAAATGCTATTATCTCAGGATTGTGTTTTAGTGACTTAGAGGACTTTGCCAATAGACCGACGATAATAGAATGTGGCAAGAAGAATTGAATAAGAGATGAAAATGAACAACCAATTTTTAAAATATTGCAAAACAATAGATAATACAATAATAAATTGGTTAAATAGTAGAAAATAACCTATATTTATTCATTTATTTAAATTCAAGCTTTTTATAACCTGTATAAGAAAATGAGCAATTTTTCACGTTAGTTTTATTGTTATTACATATTTGAAAGTTTAAAAATTTGCTATAAAAATTAAAACACTAAAATTATAAATTTTAAAATTTTAGTCTGTACCGTGTTCTCCTGTTATTAATCTATGAAAGAAGCATTGTAATTTTTTTTAAATAAAAACTGCAGCAGAACTTAAAAAGATGAAATAATACTAAGTCAGAAATTATTAGTGTTATTTAAAATATAATTGACAAGCACATAGACAACACTTAAAATTAAATCAATCAAATCATTGCATTTAGATGTACAATCAGTACATTCCTTTTTCTAGTTAAAATTGCAAAACTATTTCAATAAGTAGCATTAAAATATTATTCAAACCGTTGTTGATGAAATGACTAATTTTCAAATTGTTACCAGCTTGAAATCTGTTAAATTCATAATGAATTAATTATTAAGCGCCAGTCGTTTCACAGAATTTGAATAAATTCATCAAATTTCAAGTTCAGTGAAAGTTCTATTAATATATTACCATAGGCCAGTTGCTTCAGAAAACTGAAATAATAACAGAACTTGAATAGAACCTTCATAGAACTTGAAAATTAACTCCAAAATTTGATGAATTGTTCAAATTCTTTGAAACAACCCATCCTAAAAGAACATTGAATAAAATAGGACAAACACATTGTTTTATAATATTAGTAATGGGCAAAATCAAGATATACATTTTGAATACATAATTTATGTTTTGAAGTTTTGAAACATTCTGAATTTTGAAAACATGTAATCAATAAAGATTTATTGTAACATTAAACATTTCGATATGTACTTGCAACAGGGTACCGGATATTTGAGCTTAAGATGAAGCCATACTAAATAATGCAAAATCATACAAAATCGTATGTTTTAGTTTTGAAAATTTGACCGCTTAGAAGTATTATAGATGCTTCAATTAAATACTGCGTGTAGAACATACCTTGGCCCTTAAAAATATCGGTAATTTTTTTTAATAAGTCTTTTAATAAGCTTAGAAAAAAATAAAGTATTAGGTCTATAAAAAACAATTTTAACTGAAAACTCTCCTACTTATAAACACTTTTTCGGATATGGTTTTATTGCATAATGTGGCAAATTCAGTTTCTTATATAATAATCGCGAAAAAAAATGATATTTACGCCCGAACCTCACAAAATAAAATATAATATGCATTTTCGCGTTGGTATTTTTGACATCACGGCGACAATACGGCAGTCGACGAATTTGTTATATCAAAGTGAACCTTATACCGTCCACCGAAGAATGACTGGCAGCCGCCCCCGATTTTCTGTCATTACTCCTCCGAACGGAGCGGAGAGAAGACGCGTTATGCTCCGCGCCGCTTATTTTCGTGAAATCAATTTATAAATTCCGTTTTATTACAATAAACAATGCATAAAAAAGGAATTAATGTTTTTTACAGGCCTTTACGAAATCGACATGTAAAAAAAAAACTCAAATATCTTTTCCCACCTTTTTAAAAGCTTTTTCTCAAGTATTTTTAAACTCCTCCCATAAAAGGGCGTGAATTCCGATTTCGATTTTTTCCTGTACAAGTGGATCGCCTTAATAATATTGTACTTGGCAGCGAATAGGTTAAAAATCCTTTAATTATTTAAAAATAATAAATCTAACAAATAACATGGATGAAAATTTTATGCAAATGAAAGAAGAGTTACAACTCCAGCAAAAACGGCTGAAGATAAAAATTTTGACTGATTTTTTTTTTCAAAATACGGCTTTGTATTACAATACTTTGTATACCAAAATATCATAAAAGTAGTCAAATTGATTTTGTATTTTTAATCGATTACTTTTGTAATGTTATTTGAATCTTTAAATTCAGAAAACGAATATTTGGATTATGCCCATCACTAGGTACTACAAATATTATAAAGCTATAAAAGTGAATAAAATGATAATATTTTTAAAGCGAGAAAGGCTTTTAATAAATTATTCAAAAATAATAAAAATTATGCTCTTAACACGCAAGACAAAAAATTTATGCAGTAATTAGTTTCACACTACTTAAAAAGGACAGACAAGTTAGATGGACACAAGGAATTATTATTAATCTTATAAAGCTTTTGTAAAAATGTTAAATGGACGTTCACAGGGGAGGAATTCTAACGGAAAACTTTAAACTAATGGGATAACAAGAAAATAAGCAATATTTAGTATTTATGCTTTGTCAGGGGTTAAAATAATAATTGTTAGGGCATGAGACGTGCCCTGGTATAATGCTTTCTTTACATTTTCACAACTATGACACAACAATTCATTCTGTACACAAAAAATAAAGTTTAAAATGGACCTTCAAGAACCAAAATGGTGTCAAATATGGTTCTTAGTAAACGCGTAAGGTTCAAAATGTACGCAATGCGATTGCATGCTTTATTTATTCTGAACACTTAGTTTTAAATGAGGCACTCAGCGGAAGAGTGGCCCAATTCACATCAGCGAAAGAAATATATTGTTATATATTTTTGTCATATCTATGAAGCGACAGCGGCCCAATTTAAGTTTTCACTGATTTCAAAGGATCTTTGAAATGGTGGAAACTAAAATTGGGCCGCTGTGGCTTCATATATATGACAAAAATATATAACACATGATGTTTTCGCTGATTACGAATTTTTGTGGGTTGGGCCACTCTTCTGCTGAGCGCTTCAAATGTAGTAGGGTTAATTTCGAACTTGTAAGGCTCAATATGAACACACCAGGTTCACTCTGAACATGCCGAGTTCAATTTGAACTAGTGGTTTTATTTTTAACACATAAGGTTCATTCTGTACATGTTAAGTTCATTCTGAACATGTAACAATTTATTCTGTACACCTAACAATCATAAGACTTTATTTTGAGCGTGCGCTGACTCTCCATTTTCCAAGTTTGTGCTATTCATCAGGTCTGTAATGGAACTAACCACGTGTTCCTGAGCCAAGGAGCCTAATTCTCTGAGCCATTCATCAAGGATGACGGCGTTGACGATGATCCTTCTCAACCGGGATGACTGCCAGAGGTTATCCTCGCTGAAGGAGCTGTATGGCGATGGGTTACTTCCTCTGGAGGGGGAATTTTCTATTTGAAGAACGCTGTTTGTGGGTGACATTGATATGCCTGTAAATATAAAAAAAAACGTCAACACATAGTGTACAAAAGTAAGATTTTTGTTTATTATTATAACAAATTATTTAAACATTGATATAGTCACATTATTGTATCAAGGATGTTTGTAGTTAAAATAAAATTTTAGCAAAGAGTTATCCATCACAACATGTAAAGGACATAATCCATACATATTACCTACAGTATAGAAACCTGTTCTGGGGTTTCATTAGCTTTGATTGAATATTAGCATTGAACTTTTAAATGTGTTTATACTAACAAAGAGTGTAGGCGGTACAATATCTGATGAAATATGTAACTGACTTGTGGCAAAATACAGTATTATTGAAGTTGTAACATTGTCAGAGACGTTTTATAGGATTTTTAACTTACGGCGGAAAAAATACATAACCGATTGAAATATTTTCACTCATGCAGTGTTCTAATCTATTCCATTTCGTTGTTGTAAGAAATAAGTGCTTTGGTGATTATCAGAGTGCTTTAAAGTGTTCTTGATATTCAATATCATAATATAAAAACATATTTATATGTGCGTCACAAATCAAGGTTAGATTTAATTACAAAATATATTACGTTTATTCTAAAATTACTAATAACTCTGTACAGGTAATAATTCTGATTCAGTGCTGCATATTCAGCAGTCAAAAGTTTAAGGTTCAATAGGGAGGGGAAGTACACACATACATTTAAATTGCGTAATAGAATAAAACACACCCCACATAAAAAATAGATGCAAAATCATGCCTAAATAACACATATTTGCTGGAAATAATTATTTACTTCTCACCACAATAATTTACTACCAATAGTATTATCTATATTGTAAAATTAAGGGGGTTCTTCAAAAACTGTAGGTTAATATTCAAAATTTACAATATTCATGCGGATAAAAACTATTTTTTATTAGATTACAGATAACTTTGAAGGTCACACAAAACACAAGGATTCTGGATTCAAAAATTAGTTTTAAAATAAAAAATATATAAATTTCTACTGCTTTATCGATCACAATATTATTTTTTTTAAAGTTTAGGCAAAATTGAATATGGACTGTTGCAAGAAAAGAAAAAACGAATTAACTTCTGTAAACATAAGATTTTTTTCAATTTTTATAAGAAAAACTTTCTTTTTATACTTTTTTGAAGGTTATTCCCATCAGTGAAATATATCATATTAGAATAAGTTAACAGTAATAATCTACTACAAAAATATACTAGAAAGAGAACAAGACACAGAAAAACAGAAAAAGACAATGGTCGCAAAAAAAAAAAAAATAATTAGTTGATAATAATGTAATTCTAAAATTTGAAAATATGAGATTGACAATTATGACGTTTTGACAGAAGGTGGCAATAGCGAAATTGGTTAACGCGCTCGTCCCGGTTAGACGGAGAGGTCTGGGTTCGAGTCCTAGTTGCGACCATTGTCTTTTTCTGTTTTTCTGTGTCTTGTTCTCTTTCATATTTTCGTTTAGATTATTATTGTTAACTTATTCTAATATAAGATTTTATGTTTGTTATATTAACTCCATACAGGACGCTTGGAGAGAAATCATTACCCTTAGAGTCTGCGTCATCTTTGGGGATGCTGTGCAGCTGGTGTAAAAATGGTAATAAAAATTACATCTAATGTAATGATATATATTTTCCTAACCTCCAAAATGAACATTTGATTTACCGTCATGCAATCATGCAAATAATCAGTCCGTAAAGATGCAAAATAGCCAACCAAATATTTTGTACTAATTTAGATTTATGTTTCCAGTAAATAACTTGTAAATCTAAAGCAACAGTAGTACTTTTTTTAGAATATTTTGTATTTACCGCTAGAAATAAACTCGTAAATTGCAGCAAAACCAGCAGCTGGCAAAAAAGGAATATAGCTTTATTTGCCTTTCGGTTGTAGAGTATCTTTATTTACACAAATCTCAAAAACATGGTGCAAAAAAATAAAAATGTTTTACAAAAAATAATATGAGTACTACATATTAAAACGATAACTGAAAATAATAATGGTAGAGATAATAAAATACTTCAAATAATAAAATGATAAAATTGTTATTCACTTCATTAAAAAAAAAATTATAATAATACAGTGAAACTCTCTTACCGAGTTTTCCAAAGAACAGCAAAAAAAATAAACTAACTTAATTTCTGTCTTTATGGGACCAAAAAACAGATTTTCTTTAGTGAAAGTTTCTTATGTGGGAACCTTCTAAGTAGGTTTCACTGTTTTAACTCCACATACGAGATCCTGAGGGAAATAATTTCTCTCAGGGTCTATACCATATATGAGGATGCTGTGATGTGGAGAGATTTGAAATATGTATGCAAATTATAATAACTGAAAATATTATGTAATGGTAGAGATTGTATTAAACTTGATTTTAAAAGGACATAAAAAAAAGATTTTCACAACTGTTCATAATAATTGTCCAAGAATTAATGACTGTTCTGTTTTAAAAAGTCAGGAAAAAATTATATTTACACTACTTTTTGACATAGTGTCCGTTATGATCGATGCACTTGGTGAGCCATGGCACAAGGTCCTTGACTCCCTTATCGCAGAACTCCCCTGCCAAATATGATAGCACTTCTCAATCCGCATCCTAGTCGGTCTCCAAATATTTTCCTGCTAAATGTTGCTTCAGGTGAAGAAAAAGATGCAAATCATGTTATTGATTGCCTATTTGATTCCGGGGTTAGGTGGTGAACATACGCCATTTTTTTACTCAAAATCATTTGTGTGGTAGACTTATTGACTTCTGGGATCAAAATTGCAATCTTAGGAACTTCAACAGGGTGGACTCCCTTTTAGTTGAGAAAGCGAATAATTGAGCGCACCTTGCAGGCGGCAGATTTCGACAGTGGTGCGTCGATCGTAAACGGACGCAAAGATCACACTGAAGCATCTACCAAGCCGGATCACCGCTCGTTTTTTAGGGAAGTCTTAGCTACAATCTAGTGCCGCCATATTTTGAGAAATAATGTCCACGTCGCCGAAAATGAGGAACAGTCTTTAATTCTTGGACAACCCTAGTAATATTATGCTTAGATAATAATTTGTGTTAGAGAAAAATATCAAAGCGTATCGCTATACAAATAATAAATGTGTGTAATTTATACATAAAAAAACTAGTCCAATCAAAATAAAATGTAAAAATTGCAATTTAAAGAAAAAACAAGACCTAAAAAGTTAATTTTCGTTTCAGTAACTTAAAATAACCAAAATCAAAAGTAGTGGTACGTGTAACAGTGCTATGTCCCAATTGCCAAGAGAATAACCTCAGTCTGAATAAAAATGTACTTAAAAAAAATTGTGTACTTTGCAATATTAGGTCTTACCACCCATAATGTTAAATTTTTTACTAACTGATCGGCTGTTCAAAGTTAAAACAATGAATATAGCAACATCATAAAAGTTTAGGGGAAGCAGAGTACAATATTACAGGATGAAACAACTCAATCTTCTTGGAAAAAAAAAAAAAAGTGTGCAGTTCACACGCGATAGAAGTGACACCTTCAGAAAACTAAAGAAGACAAGAGTGGGGAGGCTACGAAGCACAGCACAAAGAGGAGACCGATTATTCTATCTCATTCTCTCGCAGGCTAAATCATATAGATGTATGTGTTTGTCTATTTTTAGTGTCGCTTTTTTGTTTCATCGAGTTTCAAATCCAACAAGACGATCAATGTAGGAAAGCATCCATTAGGTACTTTGCAATTGAAACCCTTATAAGAACCTTTTTTTACCGCTGTTAATGCAGAAGGTTGCCTAGATGTAATAATTTTTTTTTACAAAAATGTTATAATCAATCATACTAATTTCGGTTGTCTGTGATGTGCGTTATCCTCGCATGAAATCATTCACATCACATTATTTCAAATTTGCTTTGAATTTAAGTGTCATTTTCAAAATTGGAACAGCTTGGGTGAAAAATAATTAAGACAAACAATAAAGTAGTTACCTGTCCACAGTAGGTACCTACAAAATAATAATTTAATTGTATTAAAAAAAAAAATTGAAATTATAATATTCCATGATTTTTCATTGGTCTGTGCTAGTAATCAGTATAACTTTGAACAGTTGCGATGTAGCAAAGTGGGTGGTATGCCGTGTGTAAATCTGAGGTAATTCTCTCGGTAATCGGGGTGTGTATATGTACATGAATTTTATATGAAATTTACCTCCAGTGATCATCTTTCGACTAAACATGGCGGTAAAGCTAGACGAAATGCTTTTTCGTTTGGGTTCGTTTCGTTTGAAGGGCTCACTAAGTGTTTGGGGCTGCGGAGAGGGCGGTGCTTGCTCCCAGTTCCCGCTATTTGGCTGAGACGCTATATTATCTGTTAAATTGGTCACAATCATTGAAAACACACACTTTAAATACATACATAAGTATAATAACACAGTTTATTTGAATTGGTGTTCATGGAAGCTTTGCCATATTTATTTCTCTCCATATATAATAGAAACATATTCATTCATGGCCTGTAATCTTAGTCTAGTCAATAAGCAGTTTGTTGAAAGAAATTTTGTTGTGGTCTGATTTTTTCCATATTTATGTGTTTAAGTACGCTGATTACGAATCCGAGTTTTGCCAACAAACAAAAAAAATGGTTGAAATTTGGGTTTTAGCCTAAAATCATGAAAAAAAATTGTTTCCCTGTTTTTCATTACAATTCAAAATCTATCAACTTTGGGAAAAATATGTTCTTCGCTAATATAATTTGATTAAAATATCCTATAATTTAGGCGCTTACAAAATTTTTCAAAACGCCTGCCGAAAAAATAAATAAAAAATTTGGGTGCAAAAAGCAAATACTGGGTGTCTCAAAAGAAAGTTTATATTTGTTTTGTTGACACTGAGTGAACACAACTTTTCCGAGGGGCGCGTGGGTATGTCAATCATTAGCCGGGCTCTTGGGAATTTAGTCACTATGGAGCGTTACTCGGGAGCGACCGCGCATTGTGCATGTGTGAGTTTTACAAAAATAGTGATTCAGCGACTGTTGCGCGTAGAAGATTTCGTCACTCGAATGATGCGCCAAGCATTCCTCTCATTCGAAAATGAATCAAAAAGTTTGAAGAGATCGATACAACGCTGGCAAAACCAAAATCTGGGCGACCGAGGACATCGAAAACGGTAGAAAACATAGAGAGTGTTTATCAGTCTTTTCGTGACGACCAAAACCTTTCGATTCGGAAGTGCGTAAGTGCTTTAAATGTGCATAGATCATCATTACACAGCATTTTGCACCAATATAATCAAAGAACATGGTTCCAGCAAGACAGAGCAACATCACATACGTCCAATACGTCTCTGCCACGAGTTCGTGAAATTTTCCCTGGCAAATTGATCTCCAGGCGAGGTGACATAAATTGGCCTCCTTGTAGTCTTGATTTAAGGGGCCGCAACTCTACCGATTTCTTACATATCTCCCTTAAACATTTGAAGTTTTGAAGCCCTTAAAAAAATATATGTTATTTTTGAAGATAATGTCTAGATGCTGTCCAAGCCGAAACGCAAATTACATGAAATTCCCTCGATAGAAAAAAATCGCAAAGTATGCTCCAAAAATTATTAAAAACAAGTCTGTTTCTATTATCTTATAAATTATATTTGTGAAAAAATTCACAATGTTTCTTTAAATGAAACGTAAGATGCTCCGCAAGATATTTTTGCTCTATTCTAAACTAGTCGTGTTTTATTAAACATTTTCGCAATTTTCGCATCGATTTTGGCGCTGTAAATGTTAGCGCTCTCCTCTAACATTTGTAATTTCATATCACTCCATCTTCTTTTCGAGCCCGGTTGCGGAGCCTTAACCCCTATGGAGGTTTTCCTGTGGGGTTAAAACTCGGTTTCGTAATCAGCATCCCAAAACTCAAAAATGAGGAAAAAATCAGAACTACACCAAAATTTGTTAACATCCGTTTTCAGCACCTAATGTTTGGACTTAAAACAAATAAAAGTGAATTCTGTAAATATGCAAAAGCAAATGTATGCTGAAATGTAATGACATTTACCGCCTTACTCATAATCGCAGAATAAGATAATACGAACAGGTTAGATGAAATTCGTACGACAATTTCACCTAACCCGTTCGTATTACTGTGGTATTATCTTATTCTGCGATTATGAGTGAGGCGGTTGGTGTATAAATATAATTATGATATAATAATTGAATTAGTAAGTAAAAAGCGGTAATCATTACTTTTGATGGAATAATCGTGTTATTTAAAGCTTTTCTATGAATTATTAGAGAAACAAAACACTTATTGTATTCAATTCAAGGCATTAGTAGTAAAATCAAAGGAAGCGATATTTATGAAAGAATATCATCAACAACTCGATATTAAATTTACAGTATAAGTAGTTTCGATAGCCGATATGCAACATTTTTATAAGCGATATTGAGAACATCCTACCCACCTCAGTGTTAAAATTCGTATGAGTTTCAAATGTAGGCTTCGAGCTGGCAGGTTCAAAATGTATTAAATATATCGATTATCCAGTTGATTAGTCAGACATCTCCAAACATTAAGTTTTGAGATAATGAGGACAGCAATAATAAGCGTACCATAAATCAAATATTATTTACACACATCCGTGTTTTACATATATAATATGCTATAAAATAATACTGGGAGGCATAACGGTCCAGTACAACAGTGCAACATTTTGAAATATCCCACTAGTGACCCAGAAAACATCAACATTTGATTTAATTCTCCAAAAGTTTTTCTGCATTATAATTGATTCAGTGGTGTTTATGAATAATCCGAAGAGGGGATGAGTAATCCGAAGAGGCACCAGTCTAGCAATTCTACATTTTTTGTAGGATCGTTATCGAGAAAACGGACGTGATCTCCTATCAGGTTTGTGTGATTTTTACATATTTACTGTCACATATTTTAGTTTAGATCGTTTTAAACACAAATTCTTACAAGTATGCATGATTATTTATTCATTTAATGTACGTTGTATATAGAAAAACCAAATAAATCACACAAATCTGACAGGAGATCACATTCGTTATCTCGATAATGATCCCACAAAAGATATAGAATCGCTCGGCAGATAGAGGGTAAACTTTTATGTATAATTTCGAACTCAACTTAAATTTCGATTTTCAGAGATGTCTGAATAATCAACTGAATGATCGATATATAAATATATATATATTTTTTTTCTTTGTTTAAATATATATTATGAAATATATTTATATATCATGAAACATTTTGTAACAGAAGGCACAAAATACCACCAAAATGGCAATAGGTAAAAACCCATAAAAACAGCTCGAAAAATAGTGAATTTTGATAATAACAACACTTCTTCTGAAGAATACCAAAATATTATTTTCATTTAACTTGGGCTCATAAAAATAAAAGTTTTGTTCATAATTAAGTTAGATTAGGTTGACATTTATTTGGAAAAGTTTTTAAAACAAAAAATAATGAGGTTAAGACAATTTCACCCGTTCCCTTCATTGGACTTTTTTCATGGTTTTTAGACGACCATCAAACCATTTGATATTATACCTGAATTCTGATACTGCGTCGCATGCTGGTTGAAGTTTGTTTGGGTGGAGCTGTTCCTGTCAGCATTGGCTTGTTGGTTCTTGGACCCAATCAGCTCTATGGCGTTCTTGCGGGCATTGGAAAGGCGGATCTCTCGGTCTATTAAAAAATACTGAGCTTCTTCTAAAAGGCGGTACATTTCAGCTTCGTTTCGGACGGATTCATCGATCTTCTGCTTCAGGGAGACAAGAATCTAAACAAAAAAAAGAAACTGAAATATTTTTATGCATCTAACAGACTCGTAAAGGTTATCTTCTTCTTTCGTATGGTGATAAAGGTTATAGGATAATATTGTGTGGAAATCTTCATGTATTTCCGAAAGTCTGTATCTTAGAAGTCATACATAATTGACATATTTCAAACCATTTGAAACAGTCAAATAGATGGTTTTACTTAGAACAGGGAACCAGTAGACCTATCAACACAACTCTGTTACTTTGGGACAAATGTTCAACTGTTGGGAATAGAAAGAACTAATAGCTGTAGGAAATGAGAAGAGAGTGAAGAAACAGTGATTTGTGATTCATTCAGTGCTATGAAACTAAATTTGTAATTTATTCATTGCTATGAAACAAAATTTGTGATTCACTCATTGCTATGAAACAAAATTCGTGATTTATTCATTGCTATAAAACTAAATTTATGATTCATCCATTGCTACGAAACTAAGTTTGCCAAAAAAATATTGTGTAGGTACATATTAGGATTAAATTAATAAAAATGGTAGAACAAGCTCACATTTGGTATTGCATAACTCCTTTTTTTGTTATTGTAACATCTATGATTTATAGTAAAAAAAACGAAAAAAAAAACGATGATACAATATCTTCACTTGAAGTGGAGTAGATAGCTCAGATAAATGAACCATGCTGTGGAATCAGTAGACATCTCCCAAAACATAACGAATGGCTGTGCTAATTTTGAAAAAATAAGATGAAACATGGGCAATAGCACAATGCATGTCTGGGAGATAAAATGCAGGAAATCCCTGAATAATAAAAAAACTGTAAAATGGTATTTACCTGATAAAGCGAAGTAATAGAAGGCTGTAAAACGATCCACGGACACAGCAGAAAGGATCTCAATAAAGGCAACGGGTAAACTGCAAGTCTTGTGATAAGGCCGGTTAGTCTAAGGTTAACATACACATCATTATCCAACATCTGCCCCAACTTATTTAGAGTTATTTTTAACAATGGTCCTGAAACACAATACAAAATAATAATTAACAATATAAATGTAAGTCATTAAAATATACACTGTGATAAGGAATGGATTAAAATTAAATAATTCCTAATATTGTAACGAGGCGAACTGTGAGAGTTTGAATACTTTTTCGCTCTTATCTGAGATGGCATCTCTGTCTGCAAACAGAGGTCATCGTAGATCTTCAATAGGACACGCAACTCAAAGTTCACAAATCAGTGGCTCGCCTTTCTACTACTTACCAAAGGATGTCCTGCGGGCAGCCTATAAAAGCAGATGCACGGCCTTGAACCAGCAGTTCTCACGAGCCGGTCGTAGGCTCAAAACCTGACACTGGTAGCGAGATATACATCCCTTTCAGTAAAGATGAAGAGTACCTAAATAAATTCTTTATATTTCGCATCTAGTTCTGGTGTTAGCGTGCCATGTCACCTTTTCCGCTGAGACTTTTACGTTTGTTATATTTGTTACCATTGTTTAGTTACTTTAACCGTTGTCACCATTATTTACTATTATTTATTGATAAACTATCTATAATCTTCAGCATCCTTATATCTCCCAATGCTTTCGAGGGTTTGACTCCAAACTAACTAAATTGTTATATTTAATGTCAAAAAGTAATGGTCTTACCTATATTTATATCAGCAACTCTAGTACTAGCATCTTTTTCAGCCCCTTTTTTAACAGTCTCATGAGTTAGGCTAGACAGTCTATCGATACTCTCCACTTGTCTCCAGAATGAGTCTTCTGTGAATTCTTTCCCATCTTCAGAAGTGACGTGTTCTTCATCAGGAGTACCGTGACGGTCTTCACTCTTGTACTTGAAGCTATCGTATCCACTGCTTTCTCCGATGGACTGCAAACTGTCCTCTTCTTTACTACTGGTGTAAACACCATGCGGAGAAGCATGTAGATTGTTATGGGTCATCGGTTCGCTGAGGCCTTCGTCGTTGTCATTTTCTACAGCGAATGGATTGCTACTATCTTTGATTAGGTTGGAGTGTTCGAGCTGGAAGTCTTTGACGACCGACAGGATGACTTTGTCGTTGGGGATTTTGGACAGCCCGTTGGAGTGGCCGTCGTATTTTGAGCTCCACTGTTTACAAGCGCTTTTGCAGAGATGGATTTTTCTGCGCGCTTCACAGAGGTATGCATGGTAGTTTCCGTACAACGATTCATTTGCATGCAGCTGAAAACAAATTATAGAATATTGTAGCAAAGATACTTGTAAAACATCTGTTATTTCAGCAGACATCAAAAATCTCTGATGGGTTATTCATCTTTACATTGGACTTTTATTCGTTTCGGACACTTACCCCATAAGATATGACATTCTTTTGAGTGGGATAGAAGGCTCCTTGTTCACCGATAGGGCTGAGACTATGCAAGTTCTGATCGATGCTGGAAATGGAAGCCTTCCTACTGCCAACTGCACTATTTCTCCTTGAACTGGTAACATTTGAGAGAGGTTTGGTGATGCAGCAATCCGGGGCCAGGTTCAGCAGCATGTTGGTGGCTTTGCAGTGAAGGTCGCAGTCCAGAGACCGTTTCCGGTTGGAGACCATCAGGTGGTGGCCGCCAATCAGATACTTCAACACCATCTCCAGCATCAGATCCTCGCAGTTTAGATCCACAAGTGTTTCAAAGAGCGACAGCGTCACAATGGAGAGCTGCACATAAGAAATAAATATTTTACTTTTGTTTAACTTATAATATGTAAATATTATTCTTAACCCTACTCCACTATATGAACATTAAGATACGGGAAAATTAATACATTTCACACTATCATAAAATGGAACATGTTGTTTGGAATGACTAACAACTTGTAAACTTTGTTAATATAATCTAAAATAGTATAATCTACATTATTGAAATAACACCTAAAAATATTTAAATTTACAAAATAAGGGAAACTTTTAAACTATTTGGAATTATCAATTCTAAACCACCATTTCGATTGTCATGCCCAGGCATTAGCTTAGTCTGATTATGGTAAGGTCTTTGATAATCTGAACTAAATTGCATAAAGTTATTGAAAAAAAAGTGATCAATCAGATTTTTACAATGTTACTTATCGATTGGTTCAAAATCAATAAAACCAAATAATTAAGAATAATGAAGGAAGTACATACCCTCGGTTCTCCGTCAATGAGAGGAACCAAAGCGTCCAAGATATTGGCTCCGTCGTAACTGTTGTCCAGCAGGAACCTTACCAGAGACTTAAGCAGGCCGGGCTCGGACACGGAGCGCAGGACCAGCTCAAAGTAGGCGATGGCCGCAATCTGCTCATCCACGCCAGTCTGCAAGTATTGCGGTCTCGTAGTGGCGAAGGCTCGCTTGGTCTGGCCGTGGCGGGAACATTGGTGGACTGTTAGTACGGACGGCTCGAAGGCCTTACAGGTACCCGAGACCAAGTTGCCAAAAGCCGACACCAAACCAGAAAAGAAGTTTTACGCCAACACCAAACCGGAAAGGACTTTTCACGCCAAACCAAACCAGAAAGAATGTTTCTCGGCAAACCAAACCAGAGAAGGACATTTCGAAGCGTAGAAGACAGAATATATACAGTGTTTTGAATCCAGCCAAACCCAAGAAAGATAAAACAATGATTAAATGAGAGGATGTTTGAGAAGAAGCTAGCCAGAGCCAGGGTTTCAAGCCAAACTGTGGAAAAGTAAGGAAAGAAGAATGTTTCACAACAAGCTAGACCACAAAAGTAAATGTTTCACATAAACTAAACAGGAAAGTTGGACGTTTAGCCACAAACTAAACCAGAAAGTAGGACTTTTCACAGTAAAATATGGTAGAATTAAATAAAACTAAACCAGAAAGAAGAATGTTTCACATCAACAAAACCAGAAAGTGGATGTTTCAAATAAAACAAAACCAGATGGTAGAATGTTTCACATCATAAAATAGAAAGTAGGATGTTGGACAAAAAACCAAACCAGAAAGTAGGACATTACACAGTAAAAGAATCCAGAAAGCAAGAATGTTACACACCAACAAAACCAGAAAGGGGGACATTTCAAGTAAAACGAAACCAGATGGCAGAAAGTTTCACTTCATAAAATAGAAAGTAGGATGTTGGAAAAAAACTAAACCAGAAAGTAGAACATTACACAGTAAAAGAATCCAGAAAGCAAGAATGTTCCACACCAACAAAACCAGAAAGGGGGACATTTCAAGTAAAACGAAACCAGATGGTAGAAAGTTTCACATTACAATAAAATAGAAAGTAGTATGTTGGACAAAACACTAAACCAGAAAGTGAAAGATTCCAAACTATGTAGACCAGAAAGGAGACATAAAATTAAACCAGAAAGTAAGACATTCCATGTTAAAGCATGGAACTGACAGAAGACATGTCACATTGAAGCCGAGCAAGAGAATATTAAGGTACATAATACCGAAACCAAAACAGTAAAGGGTATCACATGGGAACCAAAGCACACAATAATTCTAATTGTTGCAACACCTCCGTATTACATAAAAAATATGTTGATGTTAGTTTCAAATTAAATACCACTTAGTTCTCAAAAAAAGTAAGTAAGTAGTTTTACGAGTTTTAGAGATGTTTGTTATCTAGTGGTGTTGATTTTTCTTTTTGGTAAAACTGTACACCTGACCGTACATTTTAATGAGTTTTCAACAAAATAAATAAATTAAGTGTTTTTCTTTTTGACAGTCATAGCCTGATCTATTAAAATATGTAATTCAATAATATTTAATAGAGGCACACATTATTTGCATATGTGATGCAGCTAGCATCAGACAGATTAAATACTAAGCAATAATTTAACTCCCAATAATTTTTTTAAATACAATTTATTGGTAAAAGAGGTACATACTCCAGAACCGGCTTCACTTGGAACTATTCCAACTTCAAACCGCATTTAACTGAGAATCAAAAAAAAAAATCAATCTAACCCAATTATAAAATTAGATAAAAACCCATTTGTGCACAATACCTACTACGCTGTGTATAAAAATAAAGTACATATACAAACACCAAGAAGATTCTAAACCTCAACTAAGAAAAACTATTACCAATAATATTACAAAGGAGGTTGGTATTTTTCTAAAATATCTTGTACATTACACCGTCTTCTTCTTCTAAACTCAGTCCAGGGCGAATTTGTGATTAGTGGGAAGGATGAAAGCATAGGAAGGATCGAAAAAACTTCATAGGAGAAAGGACATTGGTTTGTGCAATCCCGATGAATGAGTGCATTAAAACTCAATACCACATCGTAAAATCAACATAAAAACTTGAAGCAAATATTAACAGACTTGAAATTCATTGCCAAAAAAGCTTTATAAAAACAGTAATATATTTCATTAAGTAAAAAAATTAAAATCAAGAATATTTGAAAAAAAAAAAGTTACATTGTAATTAATAATATTTTTGAGTTGAATTAAGTCCGAAGACAAAATAGGTGATTGAAATTTAATTGTTCTGTTTTTTTTTTTTTTTTTAAAAGGAAATGATTTAATTACCTGTAATAACGCAGGGCCCATAACTGGTAACAGAAAACCTTGATAAAGGAAATCTAATAACTGCTGCTGAATCAGAGGGTGTGCCACCTATTTAAGACAAACCAAAATAAAAACAAATAATAATATATACCATTTAACGATACTAAGATTAACTACTAAGGGCCTCTGCTCGTGGAGAAACCGAAAAATGGTTGGCAACTCGATTCACGGCGGAACTCAACTTTACGATTTCAGTAATTATATCAGCTTGTTTAACAAAAACATAATTTATCAATAGGCCACTTGCATCACATTTAAAAAAAAAAAAATTCCGGTTTAGGCAAATATTCTAAGACATTCTGTATTTTTTTTTTTTTTAAATCGTATTTTTGAAACCCTGGCAATTTTTTGAAAATTTCAATCTGAAAAATCAGACCATTTTTTATAAACCGGAAAGAAGGGACATAATTTTATGGGTGCGAAAAAATGATAATTACATAGCCGAAAATCATTTAAAAAAAAAAACTTTTTCCACACGAATACCAATAAATTGTACGGGGTTCTCTTCGTAACATCTGTAAAAACACTGCCATCTTTATCAAAAAATCAAACCAAAGGATAAGTTCGCATAGAACAAACAATAAATCTAGTGAACGTTAAAACACAAATTCAAAAATTTGCCGGAAATCAAAGTGTTGCCATATAAAAAAAAATAATCAGTGTGGAATTTTACAAAATTAAGGGAACATAATCGGAGACGGGAATTTTCATGTAGTGACGTCATGAGCTCAAATAATGGATTTATTCATTTAAAAATAAAAAAAAACTATAAATTTCTAAAAAATTTTAATAACATTTTCATAATCTTAGTAAAAAAATCTATCCACACGATTTTTTCCAAGTCGTTATAAAATCCATGCAAGTGGCCTATTATCAATACAAATATAAATATTTTCATTATAAGCATAACAATAATTTATCAACCTCCTGAACAAAATCGATATTTTCCTGCTGACATATCGCAAATTGCTCGAAAACTTGACAGATCATGAGGCGCAACCATGGCAACCTGTCAACCTGGCAACTGAAACGTGCCGCGTCGCCCTTGACAACTGGTCTTTAACAAGTTGCCTGTATGCAGACCGCCAATGAAATTCGCAAGTTCCTTTCCTGTGGATAGCGAGAGTAGTCAAGTGTTTTCTTTTTTGGTTGCCCCATGAGCGGATGGACTTCTTATTGTAATATCTTTGCCTTTTGCATATTGGTCTATTACTGAGATATTGGGATAGTGGAATAATAATAGTCAATAGACTGCAATTAACACAATGTATTGTCTCGGATGACAGGTGATAATGAAGAGACACTGGAAAACCTTGCAAACTCTTACATGTATATAACAGTAAAAGAATGAAACTAACTTGTGCTACGGCGTTGCAAAATTCCAAGGAGTTCATGAAAATGCCTAGTTTATCTATGTCGTTCACATCGTCAGGCGTGAGTCGGTGCCAGTCGGGTTGGGTGACGTCCACAAACCTCGGGAGGGAGCAATAAAGACCGCTGAGACCTACAAGTTCAAAAAAAGTTTAAAAAAGAAAGAGACAAAAATCATCCAAAATAGGTAGTTCAATTGCTCCTGATCATACTGTGATACAATTTCTATCTTTAATATTTTAATAGTTTGACCGGTCAGTGGTTGAGTGGGCATAGCGTTTGGGGCGTCTCATGTTCGATTCTGGCTGGCTAAGTCCTCCATCACAACACAAGCAACGTTTTCGGCTTTCTGTGGTGGTAGTAGGAGATTTTCAAACATTGTTGGGTAATTCGTAACCTAGGAATGTTTGTCTTTCTTTAAAAAAAAAATAAAATTATAATTTATAGTTCACAGAAGTAAGAAATTTTCTAAGTAGTTGAATGTGCTCTATTGATTTAGCTTTGACAAATTATTGAAGAGAAAAGACAGTTTAAGAGGGAAAAGGGGCTGGGAAACTGTGCAATTAGAACTAAATAAAAGTAAATACATCCGATTGGACGGCGCTGTAGAGTGACTGTACGCAATTGAATAATCTGTGATCATCAAACTCAGAATTAACACACCATGACAGCTAAGTTAAGGTCATTGTTTGGATAAATTATTAAGGTTAAATCAAAAGAACCACGAAATGTAAACACACTTGGCAAATTGGGATGAACAATATTGAAGCATGACGTAAATTACTGAGAAATAAAAGTACTAAAAAATGACTTCTTACCGGTGGCCAGAACAGGGCAGACATTGGAGCGGTGAGCTATGAATTCGGCCACGGACTGATTCCTGGCAGAAATGGCGGCACATAGCAGCAAGGCCGCCCTGGCCTGCTGACCCACAGGACCCTCGCGGTGGACAAAAGCAAGGAGCAGAGCCACAGGAACAAAACTGTATTGGGACATTAACATGCTAATAAATTTTAAAGTTCAACATCACAATCATCGAATGTGTTAAAAAAAAATGCAGGAAAAAAATTCTCTCCATTTCCATTCATCCCTCTAACGGCGGTGTAAGGCAATGGGAAGAGAGAGAGCTTAAGTGATCAAAGGGTCACCCTAAACCGACCTCTCCCGGTCTGGCCCGCCACGCAGCTGACGCATCGGCCATCAAGTCCTGAACGCCTCATCCGATGAACTCGGGCACTCGTGGCAGAGGTATTGGTTATCCAATAAGTGGTTCCCAAAGTGACGGTACCCATAACCGCCTCCCAAATTCATAGTAATAGCTAAAGACGGGTTATTCATTCTTGTTCAGAGATCGACATCTGTACATCACAGGATCTTGGAATCATTTTGGATGAAAAACTAAGTTTCGCCAATCATATCCACCAAATTATGAACAAAGGTATGAAAACACTAGGCTTCGTTTTAAGAACAACTAAAAACTTTAATTCCATAGAAGCCATTAAACTATTATATGTATCTCTAGTTAGAAGTCAAATTGAATATAACTCGGTAGTTTGGTCTCCATCTTACAAAATTCACGTTAATAATATTGAGCGAATACAAAAAAAATTTCAGCGTTTTATAAATTTTAGTTTAAATATCCCACTAGAAGACTTAAAACATAATCTATTACTAAATATTCTAAAAATACACCCACTAGAAGACAGACGTAAAATAAACGACTTGACATTTTTATTCAAAATACATACTTAACTCTAGATTCGACTGTTGCGAACTCCTACAACTCATAAACTTACGAATACCGACAGTAACCACACGACAAAATACACTATTCTACTGCAGCATTCATAAGCGGAACTACATTGCCCACTCTCCCATACAAAGATTTCACACTATGGGAAATCAGTACTTAAGTGATGTTGACATATTCAACATCAACTTGGCGAATTTTGTGGATCTTGTAAAAAACTTATTCCAAAACTATTCCTAAACATATATGTATTTTTGTAAACTTATCAAATCGCTGTATTTTTGTGACTTGTGTGCATTTTTATCTAATTTTATTCTTATCATTTCTCTATCTGTTTAAAAATCATCTGTCATAAACAAATTGTATTACTGTAAAAGCCCTCTGGGCGTTGAATAAATAAATAAATCACTGAAATCGTTTCGAGTCCTGTCCGATTTGAATACGGAGGAAAGAGAGGGTGGAGGAGGTGTTTTTTTATTTAAAAAAAATAAAGATTTTGCCAAATACGTGCTTGCAATGTTATGTCAATGTTCATTGGTATTAATTATTTTGAAACACGCATATTAAATTAATAATAACTTGTGAAAATGATAAACAATCACGAAGAGCCAAATTGTCACCCTAGCGAGCGGAAACGTGAAAATAAATAAAAGCGTCTAAACAGGGACAATCCCAGTCTAGGATGTGCAGTAAACCTAATAATAGTAATGAATCAATGTAAGACCTGGAGTTTTGCTTGTCCTGACTGTGTGAAGTGGGATAGAAGAAAAGGTCCACAAAGTTGGAGTTTTGCATAAGAACCACACAGAGTTGCTCCAAAAGACACACGAGGCGACCTACAAAATAAACAAATAACAATGTTATAAATATTAAAAAAAGGATCTCTTGTTATCATTAGATACACATTCACAACCATAATACACAATATACATCTAAAATAAATTAATGCTCCTTGTGATAGTTGTGTTTTAACCCTTCAGGCTATTTTTTTCGTTTTTGGGAACAACTCATATACCTAGGTCTCATAGAAATTGCTGTGTCTCCCTTACTTATCATGGTGAGAAATATGATCTCGACAGTGTCACAAAAACGCTACGCTTTTATTCAATTTTAAAAGCTAACCGCAAAATATAAACCTTTATGAAAACAAAGTTTTCGACCGCAATTTGAAAAAAAAAAATTAAGAAACTTTGGGAATTTTTTATTAATTATTTTTACATGAAATGACAAAAAAGTGAGGTGACAGTAAGGTTTATACACATTTGTCTAATAAAATGTGTGTTTTTTTTCGTTATCAGTAATTTTAGTTAGAAAAAACGTAAGGTGAGCCATTTTTAAAACATTTTTATGTTCGCATTCAAAATGTTCATGATTAAAAAATTACCCATAGTTTTTTAATTAAAAAATTTGAAAGCTTATTTTATCACCTTTCAAAAACAGTTTTTGGATACATTCAGACATATTCAATTTATTAGGACTTCATTGCAAAGCGGAAATATTTTGAACTGATTCTGTGAGTCTGGAAACTAGGCAGAAAGCAAGTCTTGCTATTCTGTCTTTCAAAATTTGAAACAATTTCATCGATAGCCTATTTTTTTTTGCATTGCTATGATTAATATGTCAGACCACTACAGCCGGAGTTGATATCATGATCTTGTTCAGAGTACCGAATGGCAGAAAAGAGGTCCTGGCAAAGCATATCATGACGAGGGGAGTGGTGCTGTTAAATGAACTTGCAAACCATTTGGATATAATGAAAACTATATTTAAGAGTCACCTACCTAAATGCTGATATGGCAACTACTGTATTTGGAATAATATTCTGTTGTTCAAATACGGAAAAAAAGAAAAGTCCCAATAAACTACTTTTAAGTAGTTTGTCAGAAAAAAAACAAAGGCTACTGTCTAACTGTGCCAGTGTCATTTCATTCCTCTTTACAAAATTATTCATTTTAAATAGATAATAGCTTTATAATTTTATTGTATATTAGTGTAATATAGTTTTAACTTGTATATTTGTTTTCACAGTAAGTATTTGTGTTGTGTAATTGGTTCTTCGGAGCAGTAAAGGTAAGATTTTTTTTTTGTTTTGTGTCATTTAGATTTGTTGAAAAATGGTCCAAGAAAAACCACCTGATCCCCCAGATGACGGTGGTTTGCTATCTGAATCCTCGGGTGTTACGAAAAAAATGATCGCTGTTAATATTCCGGAGGCTTCGGACTTCGTAACGATCACGTCCAAAAAAAGAAAAATTGCTAAACCAACTGATAATAGAAATGCAACAGATTTTGAACAGATACATCGTAAAATACCCTCCGCGCAAAACGACTCCCTTCAAAATAATTCTTCTGCTTTACAGGATGTAATTCCGTGCACTTCTTCTTCGATTTCAAACCCAAGTCCACCTAACCCTTCCACCACACTCACTACAGCCGCCCCACTGGTACCCTCTACTCCTTTGTCACGTTTATATAATAATCTGGATAGACCTCCTTACATAACACACGTGACTAAAATTTCAAAGGATGAAAAACAAACAAATTTATATGATGTGGACTTTGGACATTTTATGTTTAAAAATAAAATCCATCCTGTCTGGAATGGAGTTAAATCTGTTGGCCGTAACCGTCTTTCTGTTGAATTCAGGACAGCGGCTGAGGCCAATAGCTTTGTAAAATCTGATGTTGCCAAAAAAAACTCGTACAACGTTTTTATACCTACATATCAGGTTACAAGGCTAGGTGTCACAAAAGGGATCCCACCGCACTGGTCGATAGAGGACATCCTGGAGAACATTACTGTTCCTCAAGGTTTCGGAAAAGTTTTAAAAGCGCGTCGTCTAAATTACAGGTTTAATACGGGAAACTCTGTAGAATGGAGACCCTCCCAATCCGTTGTCCTAACCTTTGACAGCAAAGACCTTCCACAAAATGTTACTATGTTTAACGTCTCTCTACCAGTAGAGCTCTATGTGTTCCCAACTGTGCAGTGCTACAAGTGCTGCAGATTTGGACACACAAAGAACTGCAGATCAGAACCCCGTTGCTTCAAGTGCAGTTCATCCCATAGTGGCGATTCCTGCGATAAAACTGAGGAAAATTATAAATGTTTAAACTGCTCCGGAATTCACATGTCCATCAGCAAAACTTGCCCTGAGCTGTCAAGGCAGCGCAATATTAAACACACAATGGCTGAGAAGAGCATTTCTTATGCGGAAGCATCAAGAATGTTTAACAAATCCATTCCATCTTATTCTGAAGTAACTTCGAAAAATTCTAAAAATTCCACCCCTTCTCAACCTTCATCTTCTTCATTTAGAAAAACTGTTGAAAAGGTTGTGAAACCTAGAATTCTAACAAAAAAAAATAATACTAATCACAAATCCCTTCTGTGGTTCCCTAATGGACAACTTCCTTCCAGTTCAAATTTCAATACTTACCTAAAGTCATCTAGTAAAGAACAAAATTATAATATAGACCTTAACTCTACACTAATCACCTCATTTTTACATATTTTACAAACTTTAAATAAAAACAACATTCAAATACCGTCCCACGTTGCTAAACAAATTACTAATATTATCAACTCAACTAGAAATGGCTCCTCTGATGAGGATTCTTCAGTGGAATTGTCATAGTCTTAGAAATAAGTCTGACGAATTTTTAAACACATTACACTCAAACTCAATTGCAGTGGCTGCCATCTCGGAGACATGGCTGGAACCGGATTCTGATTTCAGAGTCAGGGGATACCACTGTCTTCGAGACGACCGTCAAGATGGAAAGGGCGGCTCCGCTCTTTTCATTAAAAAATCATTACCATTCTCCCCAGAAAACCAATTGGTTGTCCTTTTCAAGTGACGGCCGCAAAGGTTTTTGACACTACTATCATTTCTTTGTATATATCACCATCTAACAAACCTTCATAATCAATCCTGAAAGCAATGTTTTCTAAGGTCACTTCCCCTTCTCTTATTCTGGGAGATTTTAATGCCCATCACGGATTATGGGGAGCTCACAATTGTGACAGAATGGGCAGAGATATTGTTGATCTACTCGACGAACTAGACTTTTGTATCATCAATGATGGTTCTCCTACCCGTCTTCAGGTGCCTGGTCAGCGTCCCAGCATGGTTGATCTTACTATTTGCAATTCCAGCACAGCCGCATCCCTGTTATGGAAGGTTTTGGATGACCCTCATGGGAGTGATCATTACCCCATCCTCATTGAATCCTCAAATATTTATCATTCCAATAAAATTGTCAAGTTCAGTAGTCGAAAACCAAGGTTCTTAACGGCCAGGGCAAACTGGAATGATTATTCAAATCATACAAAGTTCTCCGTGCAAAGTTTACCCTCTCCAACTACAGAAAATGTTACGGAATGTTACGATTTATTGATGTCTGCAGTCATTACGTCCGCAGAAAAATTTATCCCCATTAAAACGACACGTAACAAAGGGAAACCTCCCCCAGCTCCTTGGTGGGATATTGAATGCTCAGACGCAGTAGATACGAGGAAAAAATATGCAAAAATTTATTCAACAAATATGAATATGGAGAACTTCCTTCAGTATAAACAGATTGAAGCTAAGACCAAACGTCTTCTAAAAAACAAAAAACGTCAAGGCTGGAAAAAATTTTGCTCATCATTATCTCCCGAAGTTCCTCTTTCAGTTCTTTGGAATTCAATTCGTCGGTTTAAGGGTTTTCACGTCCCATCGGTGACTCGACCACTCTCTTCACAGTGGGTGAAGGAATTTGCCGATAAACTAGCTCCTCAAACTGCAAGTAATTTTAATGAAACAGAATTCACATACTCATTTAAAACACGGGGTTGGATGGACACCCACTTCAATTTGACGGAACTTAGGGAGGTCTTAAACGATCTCACAGACTCATCTCCCGGTGTAGATGGAATTCCTTATAGCTTTATTAAAAACTGCGACGTTACCACATTAAACTATTTTCTTTCAGTTATAAATTTGATCTTTGACTCCGGCAAAATTCCATCAGCACGGAAAACTCAAATAATTGTCCCCATTCTGAAACCCCAGAAAGACCCTAACTCTGGACTTTCTTACAGACCTATAGCTCTGTCATCTTCCTTAGTTAAAATAGCTGAACATATGATTAAAAGACGCCTAGACTGGTATGTAGAAAATGAGAAAATTCTTCCCAGTTCTCAGTTTGGCTTTCGAAAAAGAAAAAGTACGATCGAAAGTGTGTCCATCCTGACTTCTGATATCCAGTTGGCCCTGGCCGATAATGAATCCCTTGTCGGTGTTTGCCTTGATGTGTGCGGAGCTTTTGACAACGTTTTATTAGATGTTTTATTTAATAAATTGTTAAAAATTGGCATCCCTCGTAAGCTTTCCAGTTTTATAATTAACTTCCTTCTTACCAGGAAAATTCAAATCCAGGTGCTGGATTCTCCTCCACTGGAAAGAATAGTAAACAAGGGTTTGCCTCAGGGCTCCGTCCTTAGTCCTATCCTTTTTAATATATATACCTTTGACCTGCATCGGAGTTTGCATCCATCTTGTAAAATACTTCAGTATGCGGATGATCTTTTCATATACATTTCAGGACGAATAATTACTATTCTGGAGGAAATAATTAACATTTGCATGAAAAACCTTGACACCTGGTTAACGAATCACGGCTTAGAAATTTCTCTGTCCAAAAGCAATGTTATCGTTTTTTCCAGAAAACGTGTTCCTGCGCGTATAACAGTCCAAAATAATTCAATTCTCCCTATGCAGGTACAGATAAGATTCCTTGGGGTAATTTTAGACTCTAAGTTAACATGGAACCCGTATGTTAATTTTATCATTAACAAATGTCAAGCTGGCCTCAACATTTTACGTGCCGTTTCACGGGTTTGGTGGGGAAGTCACCCATTCACCCAAAAACTTTTTTATAACGCATATGTTAGGAGTCATTTGGATTATGCATCATTCCTCATCGAACCCACTTCTAAAAAGAACCTCGCGAGGTTGGACCGTATCCAATTTCAAAGTTTAAGATTGATTATCGGTGCAATGCGTTCTTCCCCAATTAACGCTTTACAAGTGGAAGCTGTGGAGGCTCCTCTTCATTTCAGAAGACAGTTCTTGGCAGACAAGTTTTTATTTAAATGCTTAAGACTCTCTAATCACCCACTGATAGACAAAATTACTGCACTCACTGCTCAAGTGAAATCACTTCCTTATTGGAGGAACAAATCAATCCCTCTTCTTGTTAAAAGTCTCCATACGTATAGTGCGTATAAACCCCTCTTAAATCCATCTGATAGACTTCCTTTATATGCTAACTCCTTTCGTATTCATTTACGTAAACCAAATATTCTTCTTTCTCTCGGCATAATTAACAATCACGAAGCTCCAAGAAAGCTTATCGAAATTTTAAATTCTAAATACTCCAACTGGAAAATTATTTACACAGATGGTTCCAAGTCTTCCTTATCAAACCATGTGGGAGCGGCATTCCATTGCCCATCAGATCAAGTCAATAGAAAAATCAAACTTCCAAAAGAGGCTTCCGTTTTCACTGCTGAATGTATAGCCATTTTTGAATCCCTCAAATACATTGACAATGATCACATTGGAAACTTTTTAATTCTCTCAGATTCCCTGAGTGCACTTCAAAAATTGAACTCTTCCCCCTTCCATTACCCAGAAGACGATTTCTGTGTTGGAATCCGCACTTTAATTCATAAATTAACCGACTCTGGCAAAGAAATCGTGTTGGCTTGGATACCTAGTCACTGCGGTATCCCTGGAAATGAAAAGGCAGATTCATTGGCGAAAGATGCCATTATTTCGGGGGATATTTTATATAATTTTTTAAACCCCGATGACATTTTCATTAAATTGAAAGAAAACATGATTTCCACATGGCAGAATCATTGGGATGAGTCTAGTTAAATAAAAGGATATAACTTTTTCATAATTCAGCCATCGATTCCTTCAAAACCGTGGTTTTCTAGACTCTCTTTGAACAAATTTTCAACATCCTCGATTTGCCGCATGCGGATAGGGCATTGCTGCCACAATGTTCACTTGACAAATATTCATGTTAAGAATTCTGCGATGTGTGAATGTCGTCTTGGTGAAGAGGACCTTAATCATATTTTTTTCAGTTGCCCTATAAATAATTCATACATAAATTTCATCCCTCACCTTATCAGTACAGGCATAATGCCTCCCTACAACATTGCATGTCTGTTATCTTCTCAAAACAAACGCGTTTATAGAGTATTGGCTAATTTCCTGAATATTAACAGCATCAATTTGTAATTGTAAGTTTAGTTTAACATTTTTCATTATTTAGTTTATTTTTTATGTATAATAAATTACATAAGCATATTTATTATTTTCCTGTTACTTCCACTTGTTATACATATGTACATAATTAAAATCCGTGTTGTAAGAATTTAGCGTATTATTATTATTATTTGTATAGTATTATTATATAATGTAGATATGTTCTTGATACCAAAATTGTAAATATTGACCAAAAATACACTCACAAAATTACACACAAAAATCATTCACTTGACACTGGCCAGAACACTCCTTTGGGGTGAAAAGCCATTAAAAAAAAAAAAAGAAAAAAAAAGTAGTTTGTCAATGGGTGCTTTTACTTTGAAGTTAAAAAATAAAACTTACTAAGCAGTTAGAAATATTTTGTGTTAGAGTCTAATACAAACTATTTCTTTCGGCGAGCCAATTTTTCAACATAATATTTGTCTTTACATTATTTATACATTTTTAATTTCAGCATGTAATATATTTAAGCAATTAGGTATCATGTAGTCCAGCGTTCTTTGTCTATTTTTGTTTAAATGATTAGGTACGATTAGTCCTTCATTTGACATAAAACGAGTATTTTAAGTGTGGTCCAGTATATTTATGTATATAGGGCTATTCACAAGCTGAAAATTAATTTTATGCCACAGAATTGCTCTTACTGAGAGAATTTTGAGATCCTGGTAAAAGCACGGAACATTATGCCTTTGTTCGTATAAACTTTTATGTTTATCGTTGATTAAAGAAACTGATTTTACTCCCAATTAACATTTATACATTAAAAAAGTTTATATTTGACTGATAAATTACTTCTGCGTTATCTTGCAGACCCATGGTAAAAATTAAGTGATTTGATTAGAATCTATTCTTAGAACACGTGTCTTGGGACTCAGTTAGGTGAACACTAGAGTAAACACACAGTAATGTACGCATACCTACATATTTTACCTATGAAAAAAAATCATTCAAACAAAAATAGAGGACATTCCATTTAGAATAGAGTAAACAAAAACTAATAACTCCATTATCAGAATGATTGTAAATCTACTCATCAACCAAGATAAGATGAATGAAATATAACTCATAATAATTTTTTATCAGATGACATATTTTTATTTATCAATAAACCTAATTTCAGTTGTGATTGCGTTAATTTTCATTTTACGATATATGTAGTTTTGTAGCAGTAAAATTGGTTGATATTCATCATTAAAATTTTACTCATACTAATAGTTCAAAAGAAAGAAATTATTTACAGAAGGATAAATAAACGCAGAGTTAATATGCTCGATATGACCAAAAACTCAACCAGAACAAATAAATTTAATAATGAATTGAAAATATTTTCCAATCATAATATGAGTTGCTTAAACACTCAGAACCTGTGCATTTTTATTGCAATAAAATCCAATATTTGGATGGAATATTTCAAAACGCATTCGAAAACTAAAAACTATTTTTGAAAGGTGATGAAATATGCTTTAAAATTTTATAATTCGAAATAAACTATTATAATTTTTGAAATATAAAATTTTTGAATGCAAACATAAAAATGTTTTAAAAATGACTCGCCTCACTTTTTTTCAATCTAAAATTACTGATATATTATGAATCGTGTAAAAAAAAATAAAAACACATACATATTTTATTAGACAAATGTTTTACAAACCTTATAATTAATATCACTTTTTTGCTGTTCCATTAAAAAACAATTAATAAAAAATTCCCAAATTTTCATAAATTTATTTCAAACTAGCTGGGTTACCCGGCTTCGCTCAGGACAATTCGAGAGTGTTCTGGAATGTTCCACAATGATGTTCCCGATTACCTATTCCCGAACATCCCACGACATACTCCGCCACTCCTTCCAGAACTTTCTAGATCTCTATGGAACCTTCTAGAACTTTCCGGAAGACTGTTCTAGAAATTTCAAGAGGGCGAAACTTTCAGCCTTTATATTTTCAAAAGCACGCCCTTTAGGTAAAAACGGATACCCTTATTCCCTAGGGGGGATATAGATCTACCACACCATATAACTCCCTTGATCGTACCGGGACTCGCTTTTGAGTTTTTGTGAGCCGCACTTTTTTTGGACTTTCTTTTATAATATATGGCTCAAAATCACCAAGGTTGCAAATTTCAAGATTGGTTTTATGACAAAAAAAATTTCAAACTATAATGATGGCTCTCAGTTTATACTGTTGCAATATTTGTATATTAATAAACTTTGACAGGGCAGCGCACAGAATTCTATACTTTTTTTGTAATATTGTTTTTTAGTGGATATTTTGCAGAAAACTATCATTTCGGGAACGTTTTTCTAAGTTTGATAAAATGAACAAAAATCAAAAAAGTACATAATTTAAGCTTTGTTGAATAACATGGGTATACAATGTGTCTATATTATATAAAAAATAATGAAAACAATACATAGAAAAAATCTTCTACAAGCAAAATACGTCAAAAAATAAAACAAGTTGCTATTATTGTGGATAAAATTTAAGAAATTTCAGAATATCCAAAACTCTTACAATCGAATTAACATTACACCAACAGAATGAAAGTTTGTTAATCTAATAAATTATTAATTTTCGAATAATAGCTCAAATTGTGCGTATTTTATTGAAATTTTGTAAATGTTCATGTTACCGGAAATGATTAACCGTTCCCGGAATGACAAAAATGTTGGCGGAATGATAATATTGATATCATAAGGTATAGTATGGAAATATTTAAATTATAAACAACGTTTTAAATAACAAAATTACTTATTTATATTGCCAACAACAAAACAAAACCTATTATTTTTCGAAAAAATCAATATCATTTTCAAAATAATAATATCTATTCTCGATTTTTTTTTCGTTATTTGTTTTTGGGGTGTTATGCTGTGTTGCGCTACCTCCTTCTTTAGCCGACGTTTCGGACAGCGTTGCAGTGTCCATCATCAGGGCAGATCTGCCCTGATGATGGATGGCTAAAGAAGGAGGTAGCGCAACACGGCATAACACCCCCAAAACAAATAACGAAAATGCTTTGGCCGTGAAAATCTAAAAACGTATCATTCTCGATTTTGTTACTTTTTCAGCAATGGTGTCGGAATAATATTGATTATTTGCTCAAAGTTAATATATGACACATGCTTTGGTTCCAGGTTGATTTTTCAGATATTGTTACGCACAGATCTCTAAAAGGTTACTAAGATTTCCCCATCATAGTCATCGACACATGTCTGGCAAGTAGCAACATATCTAAAGCAAATATTTGGCTTTTCAGTAGGAAAATTAACAATCAAGAATGTCCCAGGGGATACTAGATTTGGATGTATATTTTCTTTGCCATAAGATGTACTTGCTTCAACGTCAATCTGCTTTTCTTTAATCTGCTGACGGAGAGATATTGCCATTAAATCTTCATCATCTGAGGAAGATGAGTTGTATGCAGACTTACAAATGCTTACTCTTTTCTTAATTTTCAAATAGTTATATATTGCATATTGTCGCCTTATGGTTGTGGTATGGTTTTTCTACCTACTTGTCTTCTCTCCGGAGGTACTGCGGCTAAATCGTCATCTGATTGTAGCGGCCTATTACTTATTATATTTGCTAAACCTTTTTTCTTTTCTCTGTATTTTTTTGATGCATTTTTCCAATCTTTTCTCGGCTTTCTCTTATCTCGTTCGGTCATATCAGCAATTTTCATCAATTTACTTTCTGCCCTTTTCTTTTTATAATATTTCCTGTCCTTAGCCTTTTTATTTTCTTTCTGTTTTTCAGTCATTTTATCCAAAAAGTTTCTTTTTCTAGCATTTGCCTTTTCTCTTTGGCGCAAATAAGCTGCCCTATCCTTTTTAAGCATTTTTGGAGTTTTTTCAGTCTCCATAATGCTGTTAATAAAAAACAACGAAATTGTAAAATAAAAAAATAAAAAATGGTAATTGAATCGCCCTTGGAAACAATAATCATCATTCCGAGAACGCAACTGTCATTTCGGGAACGTGCCATCATGTCCGGGAACGTTTCCGAAATGACCGTTCACGGAATGACGATTTCAAATCAGCGCGCGTTTTGATTATACGGTGGCCATCTTAAATGCGGCCTGACTTTGTCAATAGTAAAATATTTGATGTTACTTTGTTATTTCGTATCGTAAAAAAGAATTTCATCAATAATTACAAGTAATAAACACGTTCCCGAAATGACGGTCTATTAATGTACGCTCTATGAAAAATGAATTGAAAGGTACTTATCACTTAGGTATAATTTATTTGACAATAAATACACTGACAGCCGGCTTTGTTAGTGTTTTCTTCCTCTACTGATGTTTGACACCTTATGGCTGCGTTCACATAAAATTGTTTTTGTTCGATTATAGATGCGTTCACTGAAATGATTTGTACGCAATCGGACAAACTATTTTTGCATTTTTATAATTAAAAATAAATATACTTTTAGTATCCTTTCCAAAAACTAGAATTTAAAAAAATAATACGGTGTATTAAGTAATGACTGGTGTTAAATAGTTTAAATTTTTCATTAATATTTTGAACTTGTTGTTGAAGATCGTACATTAGGACGCGTTCCCGAAATGACTTTCTATGCATGTATATTGATATATTTTAAAATTTACTTAATTTATAAATTGTATTGCTTGATGAACACTCAAAAACAGTTAGTTGTAGTATTTTATTAATTTTATTTTCTCAATAAATTCAAGATTTAAGACATTAAATTGCTAGCGAAGCCAATTCTGCACCTTGGTGATTTTGAGCCATATATTGATTACAATCCGAAACTTTGGTTTCATAAAGGTCTACATTTTACTTCTTTTGTGATTAACTTTTATATTTGAATATAAAGCGTGGTGTTTTCTCTATCTAACACCGTAATCATATTTCTCCCTTTGATAGGAAGATATCTATGAAACCTGTATGAGTTGTTCCGAAAAACAAACAAATGGTTAATGCAGAGTTAAAATGTTTGATACAACATTACCGAAATCTCAAATAGAACAAATAAATTCAATTATGAAATTGAAAAAATTTTACAATTATAATTTGGGTTGCTTAACATGTTGTGCCAATAGAATTTTCCAATCAAGAATTGTGCTTGAAAAATAAAATACATAGGCATAAAATAAATAAAGTTGATACCTTCAACATCCCCGGTTGGCAACTCCGTTCTGAAACTGCTGAGAAGTTTTAATAAAGGTCGTAGAAATGGTTCAGCACAAAGCAGTTGTTGTCCAGCGTGAGTCACCAGAAGGGAGTACAGTTTCATCTGCTCCAGGCGGACTGCATTTAGATATCTGGAAATTAAAATATACTCCGATAAGCATCAAAGGGTTTAAACATGGATGTAATAACACTAATAACTATAGATTAGCCCTCCTAAACCTAACTGCAATCCAAAAATAACACCACTTGTGAGTAATGTCATAACCACTGGAGCAATTATGGTCGAAAAATGGACCACTTTTATTTTTCTGCGATTGATAGCGGTTCAAAATTGGACCACATTTTCCTATCATTCACATAACATTTATTGTAATTATTTAAAAGATTTACCCGGCCAGCCATTTATTTTAAAACGAAGCTATTGAAATGCTTTATCAATTATGACCATAGATGTCGCAAATCCGAACTTCGTTAAATTGTTAATAATAAAGTCCGCGATAGCCCGTACCCAAAATATTTCTAACTGCCTCAATTTTATGTTTTAAAAATGATCTTCACAAAGCTAGTGATTCCGTTGCCGATAACTTGCTGGAAGACAAATTTGCTGCACGCAGACCAACAAAAGATAAAAACCAATGCTTTTTGTGATCTTTGACTGTGAGATAATGATGCACTTTCTTTTCGATAAATGTTTTCGTAAACCAATATTTTTGGTTCCAGTGTCATTTTTAAGACCCACTTGCCTTGTCTAGATTGGTAGAAGGGTTTAAAATCATATCATACAAATGTGAATTTAAGCACATAGTAAAAAAAGATTTCAAATGCAGATAAGCAAAATCATAGACAGATTCGATACGGCTGGGAGAAACGTTTATCCATTACATAATGTACAATATCTAAAAATGGATAGGATAACATCTTTTCCTTAGTTTTTAATGATGTCCTTCCCGAAATGAGTTACATATTTCCAATACATTGGGAATAATATAGAATGAACCATTTATAGCTGCTTTATTGTAAAAATTAAACATACTACTTTCAGTTGTTGGTGCATGGGTAAGTAAGTAATGTAAAATATTCCCGCGTAATGTGTAACAGTATTCAAGTTCAATTAAAAAATTTGGGTGGCGGGTATGGGTATCGCCGCCCTGGAAACCATTTATTGGATAACCAACACATCTACTTTGGTCACCCCAAGTGGTTCGCTACGTTTGGTTACTTAGCAGGGGTGCCCGGGTTCATAGAGTGAGATTTGTCCAGGTCTTGGCGGGGGATGCTTCTGCCCACCAGTTGCAAGGCAGGCCGGGTCGGGAGAGAATGGTTGAGGGAATCCCTTTGACTTGTCCAACCGTACTCTCTCGGAACATCGCCTTGCACCGCAGTGGGAGGGATGGATTAATACGTCTGTCACTCCTGGACACACTGACCCCCAGAATCTTACCCACCCCTAATACCCTTTTCCTTCCCAGAACTTCCTATCCTTCTTTTACTAAAAAGATTCTCCACACAGCATCCCCAAAAAAGACATACGTCCTGAATGGAATTATTTTCACCCTGTTCGGAGCTAATGTAAAAAAAAGTTCAAAGAACTTTTAATTTAACAACTATTTATCATTAGAAAAGTGATAAAATAGGTACCAAAATTATTTTATGAATTACTAATAATTCTCTATTTGAAATGGGTATTTATTTTGTTTAAATGCTTAACCGATGCTAACATGAATTAATAGAGTGAAGATAAGTTACCGAGACAAAGCTTGTGGTTTCATTGAACAGTGTTCCAGTAGACGTACTTGAGTGGTCGGTTCATATACATATTCTTTGAATGGCTATCCTTTTCATAAGCGATGCTACATTTCTTATTCGATTAGTATGAATATAACAAGGCTTGTATTTTTATAATGCCATTGGATAGATATTGAAATTTTTCAAGTTAAGAGCATTGTTTGCCTGTGTCCAAACTCGCTTCCCAGTCTTTTTGTTGTCCCTTTCTAACGAAACAATGTATTTGCGGTGTGAGGCGGGTAGGTGGGAAGGGTAAATTGTATGTATTGGTGTGCGGCTGCAGCGCTAGCGAGCAAAATATGGTATTATAGAGTTTTAACAAAAGGGGCGCGTAATATTATGCTTCATTATTCGCGCGAAGCCGGGGATATTCCTCTTTTGTTGAGTTTATTAGTATTAGCATAATACGCTAATACGGGAGTCTCTCGACATATTCTTTAGTAGTGTTTGTTGGTGGGTCAGCGCAAAGAAATGCGTGAAAAAACATAAACATCATTTTATTGGAGAACAAGGGGAGTAATCTTTTTGTTTAGTGCCTTGAAATTAACGGAGACAGTATATTGTTATAGGATAAACGGGAATCGGATGCATGACGTGTGAGGCCGGTAGGTGGGAATGGTAAATTCTATGTAGTGGTGTCGGGCTGCAGCGCCAGCGTGCAAAATATGTTATTATGGAGTTTAAAAAAAAAGAGCGCGTAATTTCATGCTTGAATATTCGCGCGAAGCCGGGAAAATTTCCCTTTTGTTGAGTTCTTTAGTATTAACGTATACGCTAATACGGGGGTCTCTCGACTAATTATTTGATAGTGTTTGTTAGTAGATCCGCGCAAAAAAATGCGTGAACAAACATAAACATCATTTTATTGGAGGATACGGGGAATGATATTTTTATTTAGTGCCTTGAAATTAACGGAAAATTTGTATTGTTATAGGAGATCTGGGAATCGTAAGCATGAAGTCAAATCGGAAATTATTAATATATTATAATTAATATTTCATATAACTGAGATGTTAACAATTTTCAACCAGGGAAATCTCCCTGGTTCTGGGGAAAAAAATATTAAGAAATAAAACCCAAATCATAATTTTGAATGTATGATGTAATTTTTTTAACCTTATAGAACATGATATTTAGTCATATTTTCTCATTGAAAAGGAATACTGACATTTTTTTAAAATTATTTATTACAGTTAAATAAATACATTTTTCTCTTCATAACTAAATAATTCAACTCAACTTTAACATAAATTTATACAGTACATGATTAACATATAATTTAAAATATCTAAGCTTTATAAACAACTAACCGGGTAGATATATAATAATATACTATATGTATACCTTATTTTAAAGTCTTAATTCATTAAAATGCAATGAGCTATTTTATAAATATTGTACAAAAATATTAAATAGGTGCATATTCGTAATGAAATAGTCAGACCTGGGTACATTATTTAATAATTTATTGTAATACCTAATACTTATTAACAAAACACATGGGTATGCCAGTGATTTTTCAGTGAGCTAGAGTGCCAAGTTTGAAAAAATGCGACATTATTGGTGTTGTTGAAACTGAAAATGTTACAATAGCTTTTATTGACGAATTTCTTTACAAGTACTTATACCTACATAAACCCGTAAAAAAATCGTACAAGTTTGCACAAACAAGCATTTTGCACGACTGGGTTTGTGTTTTCGTGATTATCTCTATCCCAGTGCATCTTCGAGAAAAAATATTATTTCCAATTTTGTAAGTACAGCATAAAATTTCAACCCCATCCTATCTTGCACCATCCCATGCCATCGGGGGCTATCCATCCACAAAAATATTTTCCCTATCCCATTACGCCCCCTCCGTTGGCAAATGCAACCCTGCTATGGTATCCCATTACGCCCCCTCCATTCTGATTCACGAGTTAGGGGGCGCCAGAAAAAAAAAGTTCTCTAAGTGGGCGGTGGGCTGATTTGCGGGATTATTTTATTAAATATTGCAATACGGGACTACAACTGTCATTGCGGGACGGTTTGCCGCCTTAGACATGGCAAATAAATTTTATATGATTAATTTGTGTTATTTCACAATTAATTCATTTAAAATAATATAGGATATTTGCGGCACGTTCCAGAGTGAAAGATACTTTCAGTATCGCCCTGGTAAGACCACCATTCAGAATTGAAACGTTGCTTTAATTTGCTTTAGCCGTGTCTGGTGACCAGATCTGAATAGTCAGGTACTTCTTTACCTTCCTCTCCCCCATCTCCTTCCCCTCCCCATACTTTCAGCCTCACAACATACCCCAATTGGGGATGCCCTAGTCTCACTGGCTACAAATGGAAGCAGTGGGGACTCTTGTGCGGTATTTATATATAAATAAAAAAGGTCTGAAGAAATAAAAGTTGAACCGCAAAAATGTAACTCCAACTAAACATCTTGACGTCTTTGTATACTTTCTCGAATTTTTTGTTTTTGTGAAAAATATATTTTTTACTTACAGTTTGCTTGAAATCCAATCATTTACATCGATGTCAGCATCAAATAAATCTTTTTTAATTTTTATTTATTTTATATATTCAATAATTTTATTATTAAATTAATAAAAACAGTTTATTTATAAACAAGTTCTGCTGGTAATTATTACTACGCGTGACAGCTGTTTCGCCTTCTGAGGGCATTATCAAACTGTGGTCATGCCACATACAGACAATCTATTTATAGTAAAAATCTATTTATAAATAAAAATTAAAATGGAGTTCTACAAATTAAACTTGATAACAATAAATAAATAAATCTTTCTTGGGAGACGTACCCTGGGTAACTTCAACACCATTTACGGAGGAACTGAAAAAAAATTACATTATATTCCTACTGTAAAAAAATTGTGAAGTATAATTTAAAAAAATAACAATGAAGTTAATTTTATATCACCTGTTCCGTGTTCTTTCTGACTTTTTAACATTGCATTTTCTGTTTTTGCGGTGCCAGCTGGGTGGCTTACCGTGTGTCCACTTTCGACCTAAAACACAATTAACATTTTAAATAATCAATAAGGTGTATCCTAAACTATTGATAAATTCATAATATAATTAATCACCATTATTAAAAATTCTCAAATTGTTATTACTTACCCATGTTTAAACAAAATATTGGCGATTATCGTAAAAATCCAACAAAATCGCCTTGTGGATATACTTGCAAGGAATCGCGAACAGCGATGCCAAATGCAAGCAGTGTCTGGACTAGACACACACACACCCCCAGATACACCGATTGTTGATGTATGACGAATGAGAAGATATCTTTGTATGTATATGTTCGTTTGCCGGGCGATACGAGTCCTTTCCCGGCCCGCACCTCTCCCGCCGCCCCTCACGGAACACAAATGCGTAAACGAGACAACGGATAAAAGCTTGCTATTTTTTAGTCGAATTCGCGTCTAACTTAATTTGGGTTTTGACGCAAATGAAACTTTTTTTAGTGTTGAATCAAATTTTATTGTATTCTTCATCATATGCCTGAGTCAGGATGTGGAGAGATTTTTCAAAAATAGCATCCATTCAGTCACAAAATATTTCCAAAGTTGCCTCCTAAATTCATGGATAAATGGTCTTGTTTGGGGCCTATATTTTATAATTAAAAGCAAAAATCGAGAATCGGATCCACATCCTTACTTTATATATGCCTAACCTATCTATTAAAAAAAAAAAAAAAACAATTAGTTTCATATTTTAGCCGTAAAATCAAATCAAAATTTTGTATGAAACAGGCCGCGCATGCGTTCCTCTTAACATTCAATAGGTAAATTTATTTTGAAAGTCAATTTTCCTGACATTTTTTTTATAAATAAATACATTCAGCTAGACAAATACCCTGTACTTCGAATTATTATGAAAGGGAAAACTGAGGGAATCAAATGAGGAAGATAGCTATTGCGATGAATTAGAAATTTGAGTTAATTAACCAGGATGGATAATCCCACTGAATTAATTTTAAATCCAATCTTAGCTAATTTTAAGAGCTTCATATTAAGTAAATCACTTTAGTAGAATAAGCTAGAAAAGCAGAATGAATAATCACAACATCCGGATAACAGCATTCTCACCTTTGGCATAAATTAATTGACAGCCAGTATACTGGTGAAGATAAAATATTATTAATATGCCATTTGTAATTAAAATACACTTTTATCCTTACGGAAAACAAATAGCATTTATCATCCGTCAATACTAATTGATAAGCAATAACTAATTAAGGGAAATATTAATTTCAGGTAAAATAGGTTCTCTGTACAGAGTTCTATGCAGATATAGCCATATAAAAAGGTGGAAAAGGATACTATAGAGGTAAATTTCTGGTTAAAAAATGCTGGCAGATGAGCAAGTTTTTAAGACAATTTCTTGTATATTGTTAGTCAAGATAGTGCAGGATTGTTGTTTTGCCTATTCTTGTTGACGTATGGCCCTGTCTTGCCGGTGGATTCGCTCAGAGTTCGGACAAATCTATTTCCTTCTCACTCTGTTACATATTGTTGATATTGTGAACAGTACATTTCTTCCTATGAGGTAAAGGATCTAATTCTGTTGAATTCTGAGCTTTCTCCGGAGTTCCTCAAGGTTCTATCTTGGGTCTGCTTTTATTCCTAATCATAGAAATAACAATAGAAGTGCTTTCCATATCATTTTCAAAGAAACCAAATGAAGCCATTGACTTAGTACCAAAAATTCCTATACTTGTTATGATTTTTATACAAACTCACAGAAAAAACAGTATATATGTGGACTACACAACAAGGCATCAATTGAATTTCTACTGAGAGACTGAATTTCTGTATGTATTTGAAATCTAGGGCTCAGTAAGCCATACTTTGTTGGTGGTTCGCAATATTTGATGTTTGCAGATGACTTAAAAATATAATGAAACTTCTTATGTGTATACGTGGTATCATAAACAAGAGCGACTTTACTATAATTCATGGTAATATTTTTCATCGCTTGTTTCAGATAAAGATCTAAGAGTTATTTTCGACAGTAGGAAGACATTGAAATGATTTATGTAGTAGACAATTATATAAACTGCATCTTTAGAATAAGAGATTGATGGTTTAACTCGAATTAACTAACAAATAGATGTTAGTATTATTTTCTTTTCTGTGTAAAGGACATCTGAATTCAGTCGTTTGATTCAGAGATGCCATAAAATAAAATATTAAAAAAATCCAATAAAATCAAGTCAAGCAAATTTCTCGGTGTAATTTCTAGCGGGACATTAGAATTAGGTAGGCCATGGTAAATTAATGCGTCCTTCAAAAAAACAATGGCAAGGTAAATAGCGAAAATGAACAAGACCTATAATTAAGTATTGATAAAAATAAGTACCTAACCAAACAGTTGCTACTGATAACAGCTAACAATTTTCATTCAAATGCTAACTTGTTTTGAGAATTCTTTAAGCAACCGTAACAATTCTTGGTTGGTATTTTTACTACCGTAAAGAATTTGAATACTTAGTATGGAGAGAATTTGTTGATTCCATTTCAGTTATATTTTATATTACATTTTTCCATAAAAAACGATAAAACTAATTTTTTTTTCAATATAAAAATACCAACTGAGAACTGCTGAATGTTTCGAACATTTAAAAAATCCATAAAAGTCAATTTAACAATAATTATTGTATACCTAGAGGCAAAATAAATTGTACTTCGTGCTGTAAACTGTTCACATCTGGGGGTTGAGTCTGGCTGGAGAGATCTAGGTTAGGTGTTCCTCAACCAGTCTCTCCCGATATGGTTCGCCATGCAGTCGGCGGGCAAACGCATTCGCTGCCAAGACCTAGGCAAACCTCACCCCATGAACCCGGGCACCCTGTTAAGTCACTAAAGGTACCGGACCAGCTGATTCCAATAAATGATTCTCGGATTGACGGTACCCATACCCATCTCCCAAATTGACAATGACATAGGCCCTAAAGGATCTTATTTTCGCTGGGACTTCTATGTGGAGTTAATGTAAAAGAATATATTTTTTTAAATGCTTTACCTTCCTGTCCTGTTCCCCCACTCGTACAGCTTCTCGAGCAGGTTTTCGCTGAGCAGGTGCTCCAGGCAGACGCCCCCCCGGCCCAGGTCCTGGGAGGCCCCTTCCCTCCGGGGTACCCCGCCGGGCCCCTCCAGTAAGGAAGACGACGAGGAGTGGTGGCGGATCTCCAGCAGCAGCAGGGTGACCAGGTGCTCCAAGTGGCTGACCACGCCGAGGACATCATCATGGGACGGTACCGACGAGCCCTGCAGAGAAAAATATTCAAATACTTTTGCATGACGGCCGGCATGGTCGAGGGAGAAGGCTCTTGACTCTTTTCCGGAGGAAAGTCATTGCTTCTAGCCAATTTTTTTTTTAAATGGGGGATGGTTTATCCTGGATCTAAGCATATAAGGTAGAATTATTTATTTAATTACTAGCTGACCCGACGAACTTCGTACCGCCTCAGAATCAAAAATTGTTGAATTAAATTAAATTTTTTTATTAAGTTAAAAATTACACAACGAAGCTATCATCAATGCGCAACTGTCGTTGTTTTGTTTTTGTCAGTATCAGAGATGGCATTGTGTACGGGTTTATACTTTTTGTGATTTTCTTAATTTTCCACTTACTTACGGGAATTTGAGAGGCGGGTATGGGTGCCGCCGCCCCGGGAACCATTTATTGGATAACGAACACCTCTGTCATTCTTTACCCATAGGTCACCCCAATTGGTTCGCTACATATGGTGATTTAGCAGGGGTGACGTTTGTCCGGGTCTTGGCGGCGTATGCGTCTGCCCACCCGCTGCTTGGCGGGCCGGGTCGAGAGAGACTGGTTGAGGGAGGCCTTTTTGACCTTTCCAGCAGGACTCTCTCGACTCATCGCCTTGCACCGCAGTTGGAGGGATGAATTCGTCACTCCCGGACACACTGACCCCAGATTCCTACCCACCTTTTTCCTTCTCAAAACTTCCTATCCTTCCCTTGCTTAAAAATATCCTCCACACAGCATCCTCTAAGATGACATAGGTCCTGAGGAAAATAATTTTCTTCGGGGCCTCATGTGTGAGCTGATGAAAAAAAAATTGCTTTTCATTTTCTTTATACGTGTGAGGGATTTTTATTATAAATATGATATCTTTCCTTCGGATGGGTGGTGACAAACGGTGAACGTATGCCTCCACCCTTTTTTTATATTTTCATTCTCTTTATACGTGTGAGGGATTTTTTTCCTTTGGATGGGTGGAGACATACGTTCACCGTTTGTCTAATTTTCGACTGTTGACATTTAGTGTGTAAGAAAGAGAGGCAGCATTATATGTTTAAGAAAAAAAACAAAGCAATCAGCCCATTGACATTTGATATTTTTGAATTTTTGGAACTCACTCACTACTCAATATTATAGGTAGGTACTCATCACAAAATGCTTTCAAATATGAGAATTAGTTCCATACAAAATGTTTGGGGAAAAGAATTTTCTTAATAACTATATTTTTCGTTAATTTTTGTGATGTTTTAATAGTTATTATCCTTTCCGGAGCGGAGACAAATCCAACAAATCAAAGATCATCAAAATCGGCCCGGCCGTTCTCGAGTTATAAATAGTGTAACTAACCCGACTTTGTTTTATATATTAAGATTTAAGGTTGAATTATTTGCTATTGTGGGCCTCGTAGCATGGTAGTGTATCTTAGGCGACATTAATGCTTATTGTTTTGAACTTTTATTAATTTTGAGAATGCTCACTCAGTTATGATATTAGAATCCTGCAGGTTTGCACTACTTCCTTGAACTTGCAGTCACTCTGCGGCTCTTTATATTATTAGTTACTCTGTTTAAAACAACAATTGTAGACTGTAAATTAGTATTAAGCGCAAAATTGAATGTGCTCTCTGCGTCACTAGTCGAATGAAATATGTTACAGTTTATTTGCGGCACGTTCCTGAGTGGAAGATGCTCTCAGTATCACCATGGTGTAAGACCACCATTCAGAATTGAAACATTGCTTGAAATGGGTTTAGCCGTGTTTTGTGACCAGATCTGAATAGCCAGGTACTTCCCCATATTCCTATTCCCCATCTCCTTCCCCTCCTCACTATCTTCAGCTTCAAAACATACCCCAATTGGGGATGCCATATTTTCACTGGCTCCAGACGGGAGCAGCTGGGACTCTTGTGAGATATTCACATTTAAATAAACCTATGAGACGATGTATGTATGTTAACGAGGCAAGGAGAGTGTGCCAAGACCGAGTTGTTTGGCGGTCCGTCCTCTCTGCCTACCCCTGCGGAGAAACGGCGTGATGGTTAGTTAGTTAGTTAAATAAACCTAACTGTAAGAGTACAAAGAAAATGGTGTCTTATAGTCAATGGGTTAAAATGTCGTTTCTTGAAAAATTCAGCGCAATTAATAATGAACATATAATAAAGCAAGATAACATTAGATGGCAAAACCTGTATACTTTTTATTTTTATTTTTAACTTTATGAGTAAAAACTCAAATTATAATATTTAATTAAAATGAAGACAATATTAGCGAAACTCAATAAAATCTGAAGACAGAAAAATCAGAAAAAGATATTGGTTCCACTGGGACTCGAACCCAGATACCTTAGCATTCATGGCCAACTGCTCTACCGATTGAGCTATGGAACCCATTTCCAATTCAAATAAAATAAAATATTCATCCTAGACTTGCAGAAAAAGTCAATAGATGTCGCGTATTAAAATAAAATGGATAAATATTTATCCAGACACTATCTAGATAGCATTTAGTTCGGGTTGAATCTTGCAATCATATATAAAGATAGCAGCCAATAATATGTGCGTGAAGAAAATGAAGATAGTGTTGGTAGTTCTTAGTCGAAGTATGATACAGTTAAAAGTGATTGAATTGGAAATGGGTTCCATAGCTCAATCGGTAGAGCAGTTGGCCATGAATGCTAAGGTATCTGGGTTCGAGTCCCAGTGGAACCAATATCTTTTTCTGATTTTTCTGTCTTCAGATTTTATTGAGTTTCGCTAATATTGTCTTCATTTTAATTAAATATTATAATTTGAGTTTTTACTCATAAAGTTAAAAATAAAAATAAAATATTCATCCTAGACTTGCAGAAAAAGTCAATAGATGTCGCGTATTAAAATAAAATGGATAAATATTTATCCAGACACTATCTAGATAGCATTTAGTTCGGGTTGAATCTTGCAATCATATATAAAGATAGCAGCCAATAATATGTGCGTGAAGAAAATGAAGATAGTGTTGGTAGTTCTTAGTCGAAGTATGATACAGTTAAAAGTGATTGAATTGGAAATGGGTTCCATAGCTCAATCAGTAGAGCAGTTGGCCATGAATGCTAAGGTATCTGGGTTCGAGTCCCAGTGGAACCAATATCTTTTTCTGATTTTTCTGTCTTCAGATTTTATTGAGTTTCACCTGTATACTTTCTTCATTTGACATTCAACCTTTACTTCTATTAAAAATATTTTATTTTTATATCAATTTACAATACAAAAACATCGAAAATTATTATCGGTCAACAAAAATATTGGTAAATATTCCACTAACCTAAAATTAATTGATCTTCAAACTACACCAGAATAACTAGTGAAAAAAACCAGTCACTGGGTCACCATCTAAAATATTCAACATGTTGCAACTGCACAATACTTCTTCAATACGTAATACAACTAACTGCACATGTGAATAGTATATTTCTATTGAAATTCGATATATTAACCCTATAAATATATAAGTAACGTACTTGACTTCTCAGGATGATTTCTTCAGCTTGTTGCCAATGTTTACAAAACGATTCATAGCAGGCACCGGGGTCACATTTAGCTGCAGATTCCAAGGGTCTCGTTGGCTGTCTCGAGAAACTTGCCCTCAAAGGGCTGTTCCTTAACCAGCTCATTTCTGCATAATTCAAAGATCAAAATAAACGAGCATCTGTCAAAGTCACTACGTTCCAACATGAATCCAATAGACTTCAAAAACTCTAAATTGTCGTTCAATAGCATTGGCACATAATTTTATCACAACCACAGTTTTCCCCGCCGAATGAAAACACAACGAAACTCCATATAAGTATTACGAGGACGTTTTCTTTTTCGATAACGTTATCGTAAATCGCAAAAACCTAGCAGCCATCACAAGTGACAAATGAATGACAATAGACAACGGAGTAGAGATATTTATTTTCTCACAACATCGAACAATAGACAAATAATCTCTTTTCAAAGAGTTGGGTCGCCACTGTCGCCAGTGGTCGCCAGTATGGTATGGTCGCCAGCATTGAATACGGATGTTGAAGAGGGAAATTTGAAACTACTGTTTTTGTGCAAATTTGGCAATGAATAACGTCCATGCATAATAATTGTAAATGGTTACTCTAAAAGAATCTTGTTAAAATCAGACCGTTTTTACGAACCTTCGTGTATTTAAACAATGTATGATCGTGTGAGAAATGTGGATATCCGAAAAGAATGTAAGGCTAATGTAAGCATAATGAGTAAGATTAAGAAAGAGACCCTCAGATGGTTTGGACATGTAGAGCGAATGAACGAAAAAAGTAGTGTAAGAAGAATATACGACGAAAATGTGAATGGTAGAAGAAGTCTGGGACGTCCGAGGAAGACATGGCACGATCAAGTGAATCAGATACTTGAGTCGGGCCATGTCAAAAGTCAGAATAATAGAAGAGAATGTATGAGACGATGTATGAATGTGAGTGAGGCAAAGAGTGTGTGCCAAGACCGAGTTGTTTGGCGGTCCGTCCTCTCTGCCTACCCCTGCGGGGAAACGGCGTGATGGTTAGTTAGTTAGTGTATTTAAATTCAATAGTATTGATTTATTTAAATTATATTGTACAAATTAATTATGTTTTAGACAAAATATAGATATTCATGATAAAACATTATTCCATCAGTATTGAAAAATGCTATAAAAATGTGCATTGCCAATTTAAAACTACTAGCGGCATCCATTGGCAAAAGGCCAAAGCTACTTTTTACAGTACGACAACCATAACGACTACGATATTGTGTATGTGTAAATTGAATGTACGCTATTGAAATTCAGAGGCGTCGCTAGTGTAGATTTTCCGAGAACTTCTGGATATACCAGGAAGCGAAACAACAAGCTTCTTCAAAATTACAACACCCAGACCGGAAAGTCAGTGCCAAATTTTTTGCACGTGCGTGATCTGAACACTTAAAGCCGAATTTACTTTACATTTTTATATTTATTTATTTGTAAGAAGTAAACAGCTTATATGTTAGAAAGATCTATATACCATACATATGGAGTCAAAAAGTTAAGCCAAAAAAGTTTCTTAAGTCAAAGTTGCAAAGATACATAATAGGAATTTTATTATGTCTTAAAACTAATTTGTAGGTAAAGGGGATAGGAAGAGGAACATAGGATAAGGATAGGAGATGCTCCCGATACATTCCATACTCTTGTATTATTTATAAACATTCGAATATATTTTCCAACCCCCTCTTTCTCCCTTGCCCCCCAGGATCGAAATCCCCATTCGAGTCGAATCCCCCATGTGAATGCTATAGTACGCCCTTGGTTCCTCTTAGGCTGCGTATACAGTATAAATGCATGCAACAAAACATGAAACGAACCACGAATTATGGAAAAGGAACGAAATAAATGTAAGTGGCGTTTCGCAAAGTTTGCTGTTGCTGAATTCGTTTCATAAAAATTCATGGTTCGTTTCGCTTTTTGTCACATATGCTATGCATGTATACGCAGCATTAGGACACGCGGTGGACCGACCTGCGAGGAAGTGACCATAGTTCTATCCGGTTCTGTCTAAAACCGCAGACCAATCACTGGAAGTTTAAGTCATCATCATTATCTTCTTCTCCTTATCCTATTCGGGTCGGGGACCCACTGCATCGACAAGGCTCCTCTATACGTCCCTGTCTTGTGCTAATTGTTCGGCCACCGTCCATGGCAGTCGCATCCTCTCCTCACACAGTTTCTGGAGTTGCCTCGTCCAACTGAATTCTGTCATCAGACATTCTAAGACGTCCCCAAGCCACCTCAGTTGCGATTTTTCTATGAAAAGTAGCAGTGGTTCAATGTTTTGATCGTCTCGGATTTAAGTAGCATTATGTAAAATGTAGTTTAAGTACTAATCACAGACGATTTTCTTCAAATTTTGCAAATTCACTTAGTGGCACCATTTTATTAATTAAATTATTAAAACACTTTGTTTTTACCACAATAATCTTTATTTAAAAAGTCGACATGTTTCGAGAACGATGTTCTCTTCATCAGGACATTATATGTACTAAAACTAAATTATCAATAATAATAATTATTGGATGATTTTTATAGCGCCATTTTCGTGAGAAAATCACCTCAAGGGCGCTAAAATTATCAAGCATAGAAAGACAGGCGTGGGTGGAAATGGAATTAGTTGGAGGGGGGGGGGGGGAGAGGAGCGGAAAGAGGAGGAGCTTAGAAGATAGACAGGGGGGAGGGGGTTGCTTAGAAGATCATAGACAAAATTACAATGGAAATATGTTTAAAATAGGGTTATTCACAAAATTAATTTGGTTATTAATAATATTTAAATTTCTATTGACATTTTTCCTAATTTCTAATATTTCTAAAAGATCTAATTGAAAACCACTAACGTTAGTATGTAAAATTTTAAAACCAGTATTTATATAAAATGAATGGTTAAATTCAATTAGATGGTTAGCAAATTCCCAATAATTATTGCTATTTAGACATCTCAAGTGTTCCTTAATCCTCGTTTCAAAATTTCTGCAAGTTTTTTTGTATATGGACCGGCACCAAAAGACAACTTCAAGTGTTCCTTAATTTTTTGAACAAAATTCATAAAAACATTAAATTTACATTAGAAATAGGAATTAATTGTAGCATAAATTTCTTAGATTTAAACCTAACTGTAATTAAAAATAAGATTGAATTTAATATTTTTAGAAAAGAAACATACGCTGATATAATTATACACAACTCATCTAACCATCCATTTTCACAAAAACTCTTAGCATTCCATTATTTGATCAATCGATTAATTAATATCCCGCTATCCCCAAATAATTTCAAAGCTGAACTTAACACAATTAAAATAATTGCATCTAATAACGGTTATAACCCCAAATTAATAGACGACATATTGAACAAAAAATATAAGAAAAAATTTCATTTGTCCTACATTTACCCATTGCTTAGTGATAATATCAAAAAACAATGGAGAAAAATATTGTTTGTAAATCATCAAACCTCTAATTTAATCGGGAAAAAAATCCCTTATACAATACAGCAAGCTTTTTATACCAATAATAAATTGAAAAATTATATTTTAAATAACAAGGACAAAGACCAAAAAATGAAAAAATCCGGAGTTTACCAATTGAATTGTAATGATTGCAATCATTTTTACGTAGGTAAAACTTGCAAAAATTTTGAAACGAGGATTAAGGAACACTTGAGATGTCTAAATAGCAATAATTATTCGGAATTTGCTAACCATCTAATTGAATTTAACCATTCATTTGATATAAATACTGGTTTTAAAATTTTACACACTAACGTTAGTGGTTTTCAATTAGATCTTTTAGAAATATTAGAAATTAGGAAAAATGTCAATAGAAATTTAAATATTATTAATAACCAAATTAATTTTGTGAATAACCCTATTTTAAACATATTTCCATTGGAATTTTGTCTATGATCTTCTAAGCAACCCCCTCCCCCCTGTCTATCTTCTAAGCTCCTCCTCTTTCCGCCCCTCTCCCCCCCCTCCAACTAATTCCATTTCCACCCACGCCTGTCTTTCTATGCTTGATAATTTAGTTTTAGTACATATAATGTCCTGATGAAGAGAACATCGTTCTCGAAACATGTCGACTTTTTAAATAAAGATTATTGTGGTAAAAACAAAGTGTTTTAATAATTTAATTAACAGATGATTTTAATTGTTTTTATATCCATTCCACGTACTTGTAAGAAATAATTTATTTTTTTAAATAACATTTACATATTTCGTCGCCTGAGTTCTTAATTGTCCAATCGACCATTTGAAAATTATGTAGGAGGAGAAAGTTTTCTTTCATTATTTCAATGAAAAATTATGATAAGTGTTTAAGATAAAGCTATTTCCGTAAACGTAAAGGTTTGATAAGTTTAAATAATTCTTAGTTAAGTAATAAACTATCATTTTTTATGCTTTATTTTTAGTTTTAAAGTCGGTATTGAACAAAAACTAAAAATTATTGATCTACAAAATGAAAAGATTTTTTAACCCATATTATTTATTTTAATTAGACATTCAGAAGTCATTCTTCAACGATCCTAGCACAAGTAAACAAATCTGATTTAATCGAAGTAATTTTCAGAATAAATATTCAGAAGACCATAAATTTAAGTTCTGCAATACTCGGCGTCGGCCTATAATGATCCGAACACAAGCATCAAGTTTCTAACTAGGATTGTAATAACCAACGAAAGAATGTATAAAAAATAATGTGCGCGTCTTTCAGAATATTGTTTATTGATTATGTATTAATTTTTAATACATTATTGTATTAAGGAATAATTTTTCTTTTCAAAGGGTTTCAGTAAGTATTTTTACACACCTCTTTCTTACATCTCAAAGCAAGGGAGTTCAAAAATATGGTGACCGGACAACTCAGAATAATGTAACTTCAACAGAGGTTACGTGTTAGGTTAGAGGCTATTTTTCTTTTTTTTCACATTGATGACTTTTCAAAGATTGTTGAAATTGCATGATTCTGAGTTGTCGTGGAACCAAAAAATATATTTTCACAAAATAGATCTATAAAAAAATAAAAATAACGAAGAACTTTCAACGTTTTGTTTCATATAAGCGAAATAATTTTAGGTACCCACACACCTATTTTTATTTTTTCTCAAATTAAGTCTGCTAAAATATGATATTCTGGAAGGTTAAAAATGTTTGGATTGCCTTCCATTAAAATGTTTACATCTTCTCTTTTTCTTTTATATTTATTTTGATACTGAATTGCCTTTATTATATGGCTTATTCCCCGGTGTCCTATACGGTTGAAAGCCAAATTTAAATGCTTCAGGGAATTATTTCCTTTACAGTAAACATTTTCATTTTCGCAAAAAATTTCCGAGCATCGAAAAGGGTAATCGCTATTATTTGCTCCTAAATGTTTTTCAATGATTTCGTCAATACAAAGATTATAAGAACCAGTTGGGTTTTGGAATTGTTCTGGAATTGATTGCTTTTCAGTTTCGTCTTCATCATCAATATTATTATTTGAAGTTGTTGCCTCAGAAGCTGTTGATTTAGTTTCAACAGTGTTTAATTTAAGTTGGACATATACCTTGAAGGTTTCTGGTATTTTGATTAAATACTCGATATTCCGTCGGTTCTTAGATTTTATTTCTTTGTCTGTTAAACAAAAGCATTTCATTGATTTAGATATTTCACAGCAACCTTCATCTTTTATTAAATTGTTTGCCAAGGCGAGAGAGGTCAAGCGGCGATTCATTCTCAAACACTTAGCGATACATTTCGCCCCACAATTAGTTATGAAATTTGAAGATAAGTTTAAGACTTCCAAATATTCGGCTTGGGGCTTAGAATGATGAAGTTTTTTGGCAATATGTTTTACTCCACAGTCATTAATTCCACAGTTTGATAGAGATAGTTTTTTCAACGACTTTGTACCCTCCAATATACTGAAGCAGTTTAATTCTGGCATAAAACAGTTGTCTAGATTTAGTTCGGTGATATTCGAAACGATTACCACTTTTGTTAAACTGTAAATAACATTCGCCGAAGCTTTGCAATTCAAAATGTCCAATCTGCGTAAATGTTTTTGATTTCGTACAGAATCCAATAAAGCCAAGGCAATTTGTATATTTAATTCTACGTCTTTAAAACATAAATGAAGCAATCTCTTCTCGTTAATATTTTTTCTGACAACAACTATGACAATAGGATGGATCCAGTCACTTTGCTTTCTTTGATGAGTAGTGTAATCTTTTGAACATGTCTTACTTTTGTTCGAAGTATGTTTACCCTTGATACGAACCTCAAAATGATGGCGGAGAGCATTTTTTAGTGGTGTAAAAAACGATATGGAACTATTTGTTTTTAATTTATGATAATAATAATCGGTTTCGCTCGCAATATGACGCTGCTCACGCTCACTCAATATAATATTTCCTGAAAGGTAATTAAAATTGAGACATAGAAGGCATACAATTTAAATACATAGCACTTATATTGACTTTTTTAAGATGCAGAAGTCGAACAAAATAATCTTACTAGCATAATTTTATCGGCTATTTGAAAGTAAGAGGTTTACTTCCAAAGCTGAACAGGGGTTTTAAGGCTTTATATTTTCAACAGTGAATCACAATAACTTAACATTGAGGGAAAGTAAAGGTTATCATTTTGAACCTTGACATATTTCTTGAACAAAGGGAATATCTTTACACCCATACTTAGAGCACATGCAAGGAAAGCATAGCTGAAAGTCAGTTGAAATCATCTCCAATATTATAATTTAATGCGTTGGTAGTTAAATATTTATGTTTGACAGTTAAACTTGAAATTTTGTGACAGGAATTTCGAAACGGTTTGACGAAGATATCCTACCACATGAATATAAATCTTTATTTAATAATGGAATATCAGATTTTATGTAAAATCAAGTAAGTACTTCCTTAAATTATGATAAGAAATCGGAGGATTCATTATTTGACAGTAGTTGTTGCTTTATTACATAAACCAATGTTCATATGAAAAAAACATTTTTGTGAAAAAATGAAGGAAAAAATAAAATAATTGTTATTGTCACGACGTTGATGCTGGCAGAGGGTCTTTTTAAGGAATTATAAGACTGAATCTGGGTTTTGAAGAGACTCATGTTGCAGGTAACACGAAAGCCGGAAAATCATTCATCGCACGGATCGTAAAAATGTTAAGCACGCGTTTGGCTTGATTCTCTGCTCACCGGTTCCAAATGACCAATTATGGACCAATCGATCAATTACGCTAGTTATCTGAGGAACTACCACTGAGTTACCAGTAGAATAAAAACAATTCCCATCTGTAATTAGAACACGAATGGGTGGTTTGGTATATTTACGGAACACGAGTTCTGAAAACTTTTCTGCGATGAAATTTTTTTAAAGAGAAAAACTAACCTACCCCGCATACTTTGTGGAATCTAGTTGTGTTTAAATCACTCTTACAATGACATTGATTTGCATTTCGGCTTGTAAGAATGATGATTTTTCCACAAATGCTACTTTTTGCATATTTCAGCAATGATTCCTCTTCAGACTTAAGACCATACTTTTTAGTGATAATCTAAAATTTTAGCAGGTTTGGCACCGTGGTACATGAAAAAACAGCTTTCAAAGTTCGAACCCAAGACTTGCATTTTGACCCGTGCGAATGCAAGGTTCGTAGAAAATGCGTTTAACAAGGTTAGCTCATCGAGGGGGTAGAGCGGTGATTGGCTAAAAAATCGTGACGTAGCTTGGAGTCCATGTTCCACTGGGAGATTTGAATTAACTGCAATACAAGTGGCAGTGTTTTACTTCAAGCTTCATCATGCGTTCGAAATTTGATAAGCGGCCCGACGAGTTTTATTTTCGAAAAAGGCTCATATGAGCTATCCTTGTTAGATGCATTTTCTACATACCTTAGTTTTTTCTTTGACCTCGATTATAAATAATAAAACAAAAAACAGTTTATAACATAAAATGGTAGTATGGCGATCTCTGCTATTGGCGATACTAATTTGTATTGTGTAATGTCGACAACTGGGCCATAAATATCGCTGAAGTGTCCTTTTTGAGACAAAATTAAATCAATTGAAAATATTATTGCAACGTGTCAAAAACAAAAATCTGCCTAACCATTGTGATTTGCATCTTTGTGAATTTTACTTTCTTCGGATGAACCGAACTCAGTTCAGTTTCAGTGCCGGCAACCCGGGCTTTTATTTTATTTTAATTTATGTACATAGATTTATCTTACTCACCTCACTCAACCTCACTAGACGAAGTTTGTTCCGATGCGGAACAGTCAAAGTCGGGACTAGAAACATCTAAAAGGCAGCCTACACAGCAGAAGCCACTTTACAAAGTTTGTGTATCTTGGTGTACATTTAGATTAGCTAATTGCCATTTTTGTTGATATATTTGTCCTATATTAGATTCATCAATCAAGTGATTTTTAGAGTATTATGCCCAGAGCGTTGGGGTTATTTTCACATCCCAAGCTCATATTATGATTCACTGCTTATGAAAAAAAAAATAGGTACCTAGTGTGTAATTCACACGCGATAGAAGTGAAACTAGAAAGTCGCTAGATGTCGCTTTCTTTCGCCTGTTTATTTTAAATTGATTTGAAGATTGGATATTGATTTAAAAAAACAAAAATGCTTATTTTTTTTGGATTTCGTAGGATTCGAACCTCCGTCCGCTGGATTTCTCTAGCCGCTGAGATTTGCGACGCACTATACCGCTGCGCTATGGGACGCGCTGGGAGAAGCGAGAATTTACGCATTATATTCCGACAACCTTAAAAAAGAAAGCGGCCAATGAGCGCAGATCTATCATCGTTTCCGTTTTATATCTCAACCAATAGGAGCATTGAGCGCAGTTTGATGCTTCGGAGGTGACGTAGTGCGTCATTGCCATTTCATCCGAATTTCAAATCACTCTGACGGGGCTAAGGAAGTTTCACTTCAAAAACCTCATCAATGATAAGCAACGTCCTAATAATTTATTACACAAAACAGCGGTATACTTACAAATGATTAAAACAATTTTTATATTATAACTACATAAATCAAATGATTTAGTTAAATACGGTAACTATTCTTTTATGCCCCGTTCCCCATCCAATCTATGTTCTTCAAAGCGGGTTTAATACATAAACAGCCAACCGCTACCGCAGGGCCATATTGTAAAGTGGCAAAGTTGCCCCATTGTCGGAAAGATACAATGGACACAAAGAAAATACACCGCTAAGTTGGAAATTAAAAATGAAACATTCAATTACAGGCTGCCAATTTCCTAAGGCGGTGTTTCATTGTGAGACGGCCTATGAAAGGAAGGAAGTCTGCAGATTTCAAACATGCATGGAACAGAAGGAAATGTTACGTGAAAGGAACTTACATAATGTTATATTTATTTATTTATGTTATACTCCCCCCAGGCTTTTCATACAAACATGGAAAATATATAATAAATTAGTTAGAAGTAAAATTAGCTATAGAAATTATAAAATAGAACCAATGCAGAAGAGTAATTATAAGCTAACATTAGTATTTTTTTAAATAATATCTAATAATAACGTAGTATTTATACAGCGCAGTTTGGTGTTATTTCACTTTAAGTGCGCTTAAGCTTAAAAGTAATCCTATAGTGTTCCTTACGAGTCCTTATAAAAATTGACTAAATAATATGAAACAAAGATTAAACCAACACCTACAGCATATACAAAGTAATGCCAATAGAACAAAATTAACAACAGCAATGCTGTTTTGGCACAGGGCAATAGATAATTATAAACAATAACGGTCATTAAAACTAAAATATAATATAGAACAGCAGGCAGTTTATGTTTAGAAATAAGAAAAAATCAGAGTGCACATTAAACGATTTTTTTTAAATGGTGCGAACAAAATATGTTATTTTTGAACAATGAGAAATGTGAAGTAATACGATTTTCCAGAAATCATTCTCATATAATCATTCTAATCTTACATGAACATAATTTAAATAATGTTAAATTAATACCAATATCACAAATTCGCGACTTGGGAGTTATATTCGATTCAAACTTAATATTTACAGCACATATAGATGATATAACTAATAAGGCTTTAAAGATTCTTGGCTTCCTTTGTAGAACCGTAACTGATTGTAACCGTCCTTGGATTGCATGAAAACACTCTACATTTCACTAGTTAGAAGTCAAGTGGAATATAATTCACCTATTTGGTCTCCTTTTTTTTTTTTTTTTTTTTTTTTAATTTTCACTGATTTTTTTTTGTATGATATTTCTCTTCTATAGAAGCAGACGCTTGTGATTAGAAGAGGGACGAGTATCGGGATGAGAAAATATTAAAAATATATTAACAAAATATATTTTGTATCTTTTAATTTAATTGTGGTAGATACCTACTTAAAAAAAAACAAATTTACAAGTTATATAAGTTATGATGATAAATTTTATAAATTTATTATTTTTACTTTAAATTGCTCTTTAATTGCTTTTAGTAGGTATTTATCGTCTTCGATTGTTCTTATTTTTTCAGGTAGGCTATTGAAGCATTTTTTTCCTAGATATGTGTAATGATGTTGTGCAAATGAGGTGTTACATTTTTGTATTGGAAATATATGTTTTTGACGAGTACGACTTTCAGTTAAAAAGCTATGATTTTGTTTTTCTTTTATTATTTGGATTATTATATTTTTTCGAACTAGATCATTAAATTTTAATACTTTAAATTCTTCAAAAATAAGGTGAGTTGGATAATCTCTTCGTTTTTTCAATATAATTTTTATAATTAGACGTTGCACAATTTCAACAGGGAGTAAGTAGATTTGTTTTGTATGCAGCTCCCCAGCTTACTACAGAGTATTGGAGATTTGACTGTACTATAGCGTGGTAGACTGATGTTATATTTTTTTAATAAAGTACATTTCTATAAAGTACACTCCAACAAATTAGAACGGGTTCAACACAAATTTCTTAGGTACTTAAAATTCAAGCTCAAAATTCCAATAGAAAACATACATTATTTAAGTTTGATGAATCGATTTAATTTAATTACGCTGTCTGACAGAAGAATCATTTCAGACCTAATTTTATTATACAGAGTCATGAACAACCTTATTGGTAGCCCTGTCATCGTTGCTGCTATTAAACTCTATTTTTTTTATTTTTTATTTTATTTTATTTTGCAGAAACAAACAGTACATAATTACATATTAGAAAGTAGTTACAAGTTATAGAGTTAATACAATAATTGGTACCAATGACATGTCGCTGTTATATAGTATATATATATTTTTATGTGACAAATGATGCATTTTACCTATATTTAATTAATAAATTATTAAGGGAGAGGGGTAAGAAATATATGTAAGGCTATGTACCGACAAGGAATACTAGACAAAATATAACATTCTTTTGCAACACATACACAACCAACTATCAATCATACTCACTTACCAATAGGATGCATGATTTAGGCAACAAGTTTGGTGGTATTGTAGATATATTCGCTGATTCTCTTTATAATCTAAAATGCAATTTAAACCAACACTTTGTGGAATCCTACAAATAATTGTAATGTGGGTATAATATATTTATCGATTTGATGTGTTATTGTAATGTTTTATATTATATTTTGGTCTATGTTATTGTCAAATATTATATTGTTTAAAATATTTCTTTACGCTATATTCTTCAAAAACTACTTGTGTATTCTTAAAATTTTTCACTTTTATAACTTTTGGTATAAATTCTAACTCGATAACTTAAAACTTATTTTATAATCTATGTAAAAGCCCCTATGGGCGTATAACAACAATAAAAAAATAGTAAGGAGGTAATCGAAACCAAACAATTACCTAAAACTTGAGGAACATGGCTTATTAGAGTATATTGAAAAGGAGTTAAGATTCGTGGAAGGTATGATTTTTTAAATACGTAAAGTTTTTAAAGCCCGTTTAAATTCAGCCAAGTTCTGGATATTAGTAAGAGCTGAGGGAAGTTTATTCCAACTGAGCGGGCCAGTTACACGAAAAGACCGATCGTAGTAAACGGCTCAATTTGACATAGAAAGTTCGATCAAACGATTAGTAACATCTAGGTCTACTGACCTAGAGTAAGCTGTCTATCGCTTAAGTTTTGCCGGATCATATAGTTCCGATATATGGGCTGGCTCCGATATTTTTTATGAATTATGTTATTATAGCTTTCTTGTAACTTTATTCCGAGCAGTTGAACACATCTTATTTTTGTAAAAAAAATATTGCCATTACGTGAAAGGAACTTATATACGTAATATAATATTTATTTATTTAGGTATGTTATACTCCCATACAAGCTTTTAAAACATGTAAATTCCTTATTAAAATAGTGAAACAATAATCGAGAAGTAAAATTAGCTATAGAAATTATAAAACAGAACCAACGAAGAAGAGTACCTAATTATAAGCTAACATTAGTATCTATTTATTTATTAGTTGTGTTATTATAACCTTCTTGTTTTAATTTTTTTTTTAAATGGGACCAATGCAGAAGAGTAATCAAATAACATTAGTGTTTACTTATGAGTTATGTTAATATAGCCTTCTTGTAATAATATTCCTTCAATTTCCCGGGAACCATTTATTGGATAATAAAAACCCCTGCCATAGATAACCCCAAGTGGTTAGCTATGTTTGGTGACTTAGCAGGAGTGCCCGGGCGTTGTGGCGAGTGCTTTTGCCCACCTACTGAACGGGAGAGACTGGTTGATTGAGACCTAACTCAGACCTCCCCAGCCGGACTTCGGACCCATCACCTTGCAGCGCAGCAGGAGGAACGGATTCATATGCCCAGTGGCGGACTAAGGGGGGGACGGGGGGGGGGGGGGGGCGGCCCGCCCCGGGCCCCCGGTCCTGGGGGGCCCCCAAACGCCTCCATGTTCCCTTGATCAAATTATAAACAAGGCTGTAAGGCACCACTGTAAAAAAACAAATTGTATCTTTTTAAATTCATTTTGTGATTGATGCACTTACCTAATTTTTTAAAAACCAATTCGAAAAATTGACTAAAGATACAACATTTTATGTGAAACCGTTTGAAACAGTTTGTATGTTGAATTATCCTTCAGAAAAAAATCGAATGCGTTGTATTTTTAAATAAATTTTATTTTCAATTTTTAAGATAAATTTTCATCATTCATAAAAATAAAATAAAAATAGAAGGGGGCCATTTATAAAACAATCCCTACGCAGGGTCATAGTCAGGGCCAGATTAAACATGTTGGGGTCCCTAGACTCCTTAGGCAATGCACGTCTAGGGGCCCCTACCCAATGCGGGGCCCCTAGATAGTGGCCTTCACTGCCTTATAAATAATAGGGACCTGCCAGGATCGGCTTAAATATGTCGGGGCCCCTAGGAAATGCACGTCTTGGGGCCCCCTTAACCTAGGGCCCCCTACCCAATGCGGGGCAACTAGGCAATTGCCTATACGTCTTATGGATGATACGGAATATAATAAATTTTATTTTCAATGTTTTATGAAAAATTTTCATCGTTCATAAAAATAAAATAAAATAGAAAGGGGGCCATTTCAAAAAAGCAATCCCTACGTAGAGTCATAGTCAGGGCCGGATTTAACATGTAGGGCCCCTAGGCAATACTCGTATCGGGGCCCCTTTACCCTAGGGGCCCCTACCCTACCTAGGCAGTTGCCTATACTTTTTATGGATAATACGGAATATAATGAATTTAATTTTCGATTTTTTATGGTAAATTATCATCGTTCATAAAAAAAAGGAAGTGGGCCATTTATAAAACAATCCCTACGTAGGGTCATAGTCGGGGCCGACTTAAACATGTCGGGTCTCCTAGGCAATGCACGTCTTGGGGCCCCTTTTCCCGAAGGGCCCCCTATCCAATGCGGGGTCCCTAGGCAGTTGCCTATACGTCTTATGGATAATACGATTTATAATGAATTTTATTTTTGATTTTTTATAGTAAATTTTCATCGTTCATAAAAATAAAAATAATTGGAAGGGGGCCATTTATTAAACAATCTCTTCGTAGGGTCATAGTAAGGGCCAGATTAAACATGTCGGGGCCCCTAGGCAATGCACATCTCGAGGCCTCTACCCAATGTAGGGCCCCTAGGTAGTGGCCTACACTGCCTTATATATGGACGATAGGATCCTGCCAGGGCCGGCTTACACATGTCGGGGCCCCTAGGAAATGCACTTCTAGGAGCCCCTGTACCCCAGGGGCCCCTACGCGATGCGGGGCCCCTGGTTTATATATATTTGTTAAATTTCATTTTCCGAGTTAACAATGCTCTCACCAAATATTTTTAACAACATTTTATGTAAAACCGTTTGAAACTGTGTATGTGAAATTATCCTTCAGCAAAACTTTCAACGCGTTTTTCTCAAAACTTTTTTAACTCGTTTTTTAACCTGGTTGACAACATATTAAAAAAACTATACATCCACCTGTGTGTATTTTTATTCCATTTGCATTTTCATTTGCATGTACCAACTCATAAACTGTTCGAAAATCCAGTGTCTATGGCACCACGTAGGGGATTTTCATATAAAAAAAGAAAAAAATGACGGACCAGCGAATTTTATATTCGATTTTTTAATGAAAATTTTCAGCGTGCTTAAAAAAATACAAGGAGGCCCTTTATAAAAAAATCCCTATGAGGGTGCCATAGTAACTGGATTTTCTAAAAGTTTAAGTCGCCGCTACCCGAATTTCTACCGATTTATTACGTATCTCCCTTAAACATTTGATGTTTTTAAGCTCTTAAAAAAAAAAAAATTATTTTTGAAGGTAACATCTAGACGCGTTCCACACCGAAACATAAATTATATGAAATTCCCTCGATAGAAAAAAATCGCAAAGTTTGGTCCGAAAATTATTATAAATATATTTGTTTCAGTTATTTTACAAGTTCACAATGTTTCTTTAAATATTGTGAACTTCCACGAGATTTTTGCTCTATTTTAAACTAGTCGTTTTTTATTAAACATTTTCACAATTTTCGAATCGATTTTATCGCTTTAATATTACGCGCTCCTCTAACATTCCAACATTCGTAATTACACATCTCTTCCTCTTCTTCTTTTTGAGCACGGATGCGGCGCCTTAAGACTTGGTGCATGCAAATCGGATGTATAGTTTTTCTAATATGTTGTCAACCAGGTTGAAAAAGTAGTTTCGAGAAAAATGGGTTCAAAGTTTTTCTGAAGGTTAATTCAACATACAAACTGTTTAAAACTTTCATGATTCTTTTTAGAATTTCCTTAAAACATGTGATAGCATTATTAACAAATGGATTTTTTAGAAAATGTAATACAAAAAAATTACATTTTTTTACAGTGAGGCCTTCCAGGACCAGAGGCCCGTGAGAACTGTATAAAAAATCTTAAAATTAGGTACATCAACTTTTTATACTAGGGTGGGAAGGGGGGGGGGGGGGGCATCATCCCGCTTTGCTGCCCCGGGCCTCTGACGGGCTTAGTCCGCCACTGTATATGCCCTTCACTCATGGTCACATCGAACCCCAGATTCCTACCTACGCCTCATATTTTTTTCCCTTCCTGAACTTCCTTCCTTTCCCCAAAAAGACCCTCCACACTGCACAACACATCTACTATTTCTGAGAAAGTGTCGGCAACAGCATGCAATCTAGGTATAGTTGTATGGTATACGCCAAACTTTAAGACCGCCCTGAAGTTGATCAGAAATCGTCACAGTATGTGAGTTGAGGGACAGAAACGAGGCAAGCCCCCCGGCCCACGCCTTTCTCTGTCGCATGTAAGTTTTTACGCATCTTTCTCTTTCGCTTACTCTCATGGAAAGTCGGTAACTGCGCGAGAATGAATCGTACCATGTTCAGGCCGGTTTTAAAGATTGGCGTGTATCATACAAGCGAGCATCTGTATCTGAAATTAAATTATTCTCAATTTTATAATGAAAATTAAGTTGGAAACAAGTCTTCTATCTGAAAGTTTTAATAATTTTAATTCTTTCATCAAAAGATTCCTTAAAGCCACAGGCTTTGACTTTTGCTAACTGAAAGATCTTTTTTTAAATGTGATTATTTAATTTGCAACTTAAAGAGCTCAAAGGAATTTTATGAAAGGTGAACAAAGTAACGAATTTTTTTCCGAAATAGTTGTGTAATTTAATGACGGCGAACGCCTTAAGGGCCTAAAAATACTAACAGCAATTTATTTAAACTTTTTTCACTCACAGAGTTCGTAATTAAGACTTTATTGCGAAAGCACCTGTCTGGTTATATTAATGACGAACAAACATAAAAGGATGTGTTGTATTGGTCGCTAGGGATCTCACATGGGTTAAGGGTTGAAGAAAGAGGCAACCGGGTAGGTACCTAGCGGTCTTAGGTGCATCACCGGAAAGGCATCAAATTCAGCAGTCTAAAAAGAAATTCCGGATTTGAAGAATGACCTTGTTCTGTTTAACTCTCCCGCAGCCAAATCAATATCCTTCTTATATGTTCGATTCCTCGGCTGGCTAAGTCATCCATCACAACACAAGAAACATTTTTGGCTTTTTATGGTGGTAATAGGAGATTTTCAAACATTGTTGGGTTATTCGTAACCCGGGAATGTTTGTCTTTCTTTTTAAAAAAAAATCTACTTAAATACATTTTGGGTAATCCTGCGCTAAGGATTAATACTTAAGAGCGTATAACCAGAGAACACCAGAATATGTAATTTTTAAATCAGTGTTTAGACGTATTGACTCTTTTCCACATAAAATTATAAATTGGTTTCGAAAGATTGTTTTTTTATATAGTAAACGTATGTTTAAAATTTTCAGAAAAAATGATAATTTTTAGTATAATAAAGTTATACCATAGGTTAAATTTTCAAAAAAGTACATTTATTATACAACACCCATTTCAAATCATATAATTATGCAGTAAAATAAATCAATACATTATCTGGTAAACGTATGTAACAGAATTTTATTTTTAGTTTAAATAAAATCATAAAAAAAATATATAAGTACATGTATTTCTTGACGAAAATTGGCCCGTTTGTGTATTTATTTGCACACTTACAGACTAATATTTTTCTTTTTTTTACATTCTTATTTTGCTGAGACATTGAAAAATGGTAAATACTTATGATAAAAAAATAATTACAAAAAGTACATAATTTTAATAGTTTTATCAAGACGCCTTTCAGCATTTTTGGATGTAGGTATAAATTAAAGCAAATTTGGAATGAAATAAAATCGATATGGAGTTATAATTTTTAAAAGCTGGTACGGAGAGTAATTAATCTTTCTCATTGGAACCGCCCTGTACGATCGTAAGAACCTCTTTAGACGAAATGTGGATTTTCGGCCGCTGGCTGGTTATACGTTCTTAATGTCCGGTTTAAAAAAATGTGAAAAAATCGTTGATCGCAGGAAATAATATTTTCTCAAATATAGGTAATATTCCCTGCCCAATAAATGGACAAAATATGAGTGTGTTTTAGACCACACGACTGAAGTAAAACTTCACTAACTTATAAAAGAAGAGAGAATGAAAATGCTCTCTCTTTGTCCTACAGTGTGATACAGACAATAGTCCTGCACTGTGTCTTAGATATACGAAACGTAACTGGTTATGAGAGAAAGAGAGAAAGAAAATGTGTGCCCGCACCTCTCTCTTTTACCCCCACAGTAATATACGGAACGTAACTCTCTCTCTTTCTATCTTCACTAACTTATATCTCCCTCTCAACTTCCGTTCGCCTCGCCCGATCACACTTTTCTTAACGCTCTCGTCACGCATTCACCAGCTTACTCCCCAAGTCAAGCGTTCGTAAAGAAGTTTTACTTCAAAAATAAATAAAAAAATAAAAAAAGGGATTAATTTCTATGGTTTAAAGACAAAAAAAATCATGGGGTCGTCGGCCGACCACATGGTTACGGAAGTTAGGTATGTTTGGCATCTTGGCCTGTTACAGAGTTAAAGTCCACGCATCAATTAATGTATTTCTACCAGAACACCTTTAGATCACGCGTCACTTTGTGTACCTTTTTTACTTATTGAAATAATGGCATAGAGAGCTCCGGGCCAAAAAGGCCCCATCTTTTTAATCACGAATTTATAATAATGGTTGTTGAAAAAAAAGGTTTATTTGGTTGTTCGTTAAAAAATATGGGGGACATGGCTGCAATACGGGGAGGTTAATCTTTACGGAGGAATGGTTCAGGTTTTTTATATGTGGTATGTACATTTTCGTCGTACCGGGCGAGGCAGTTTATGGACGCGTTTTCATGGGTGGGAATTCCGTGAAAAAAATGTTTCCGCCATACTTAAGATGTGTTTTTTTTTAAAAGGGGATTTCAGAATCTTTGTTGAGTTGGGATACTCTTATCCATTTGGGGCTCCCAGGACGCTTTGTTCCTTTTTTTTTAAAGATTTGTGTACATACATTTTTCTAGAGGTATGCACCCGTAAGAGTTTGAGACTCAAATACTATAAAATAACGTCGGTTATTGGCGTTACTAAAGACTAATGGAAGAAGTCACAGATGGGACCAATTCACGTTCGAAGTGTCGGATTTCATTCGCGGCTTTAAAATATTGCGCAGATTGTCAAGGTGTGATTTAACTTGGACTAATTTCAATCAGATATTTTACTACGCTTATGCCCATTATTATTATTGTTAGCAAGAGTCAGGTAATGATAATAATTTACCTGATGTCAGGTAACTCACGATAATTACAAAACTGCCATGATATGTAAAAACACAGTGTCTTCCTTGGGAGTCTCAAGGAAGAGTTTGTTTTGACTTACCCCGGCAGTATAGAGGAAAAATGTTATGGTCACAAATTCGACATAATTTTTTTATGGGCGTGAGTTTTAGAATGGGTTCCCCAGTTGAACACGAGACTGGCGCGCCAGTCTCACTTCAACTGGCGTCTTGAATGAAAGAGATATCTTGAAAGAGTGAATATAATAATATAAGCTTCCGGATTCCACGACGTAATACTAGAAGTCGAGATTTATTTCAGTGTAGAAATTCTGGAACTAACTACCATATGTATTCCTCTTTGCCCAGAATACTAATGGAGGGAAACAATTATACCAAGTCAGTGGACATCTTCAATTTGTCTTTAAACAAATATAAAATATTGTTACTGAGGCAGTTTAGTTATGTGAAATAAATACTGCATATTTCTAGCTATTCATTTTTTGACGCCCCGAAAAAGGGCTTTAATATATAAATAAATACGTTTAATACAGGTACACGAAAGCATGCAATGTTGTTCAGACGCTCTTCATCTTCATATGTCATCCTAGATAATAAATACATTATGTTAATTACAATGTATTGGCTATTATTTCGCCATTAACCGTAGACCTCGCATCCAAATAAGTGTTTCAATTTTTCTCCTATTTAATAAATCAAAACCAAAATTTCTTCTAAAAACACAAAATTCCTAAATAGACAGATACTTAAATACCTACCTACCTTCTCAAAATGAATAACAAACCACAACTATTTTACCGTTTTAAGTAACATTTATAGAATTTAAAATAAGGAAATATACAATTTGTCTAAAGAAATGCCACAATACAATGACAATTATTTTTTCAAACATTCTTTAGGCCGGTAGATATCATACTATTGATCATTAAGATTTGACGTCTCATAGTAGGAATCAAGATCATGCGATCTCTGATGGGATATAAATATAGTATCCAGCAAGGCCGCCAACTTGAACCGGAACCGGAACGTAACAAAGAAATTTACAAATGGTTGAAATGTCAAACGGTCCAATGAATATCCAAACCATCTAAGCGTAGCTTTCTCTATCGTTATTTTTCTACCCAACCCCTGACGAGGTTGATATGCAAACGCAGTCTGAAATCTTACTCACATTTTATCGTAATTAGAATCCTTTGGTAGAAAATCTTACTTTCAATTTATGCTTTGAGTTTGTCCGACAAATATCTTCATCCCCTGCAGTAGAGACATTCTTATCTAAGGGTTGTATCAAGGTTGTATCGCTGTACAAACCCCCACACTGTAGAAAGTTTTATCTTACTGCTGCTTCATCACTTTGCCTGTTTCATTTCTAAGTTCCAGGATACCATTAGGGGGTAGTTAGGCATTATCATGATTTCCATTTACTTAAAAGGGAAACTTTCAAATTGTTTAAGATTCGCATTTAAATGATGATGACTTGGGAGCAGTTCCGGATCAACTATATTGTAGAGTGGGAAATTGCACATGGGCTCGCTGCTTTTAGGGGCCGCGCGAGAACGGATCAACCAAATTACAAGAAAGCTTTCTAAACCACCGGAGCGTTGGGCGCCCACAATGTTGGTAGACAGCTTTCACACTTAAATTTTCAAAATTAATTAGGATATATTTGAACCTTCCTGTGGCCCGAATATTCGAGAGATGTTGGCTAAGATAATGCTTTCACCGATAAACAATAGATGACAGTGAAAAGTTTGCAATGAAATAGAAATGCTAACAGTTCTACTTATTTTTTCAGGCGATCATGACAACGTGTTCGAAAATCCCGTGGATGTTTGTTTTAGTCAAATTCAATTACGATTTATATATGTCGACGTGTTCGTTATCGAATTCTGTAATTATTTTATTATTTCAAAGTCCTGGAATTAAAATAAGGTGCAAAAGCGAAGTTTTGTTTGCATCTCCGTGGTCCCGAGGTGAGACTCTCGACTCAAAATCCGAAGGTAGCGGGTTCAAACCCGGCACGCGCAAGAAATTATTAAAAAAATAATTTATGGTATTTCACAATTAATTTATTAAAAATAATATGTAGAATATTTGCGGCACGTTCCAGAGTGGAAGATACTCTCAAGATCGCCCTGGTGTAGGACCACCATTCAGAATTGAAAGTTGCTGAAATGTATTAAGCCGTGTTTTATGACCAGATCTGAATAGCCAGGTACTTCCCCACCTTCCTCTACCCCATTTCCCTCCCCTCCCCACTACCTTTAGCCTCACAACATACCTCAATTGGGGATGCCATAGTCTCACTGGCTCCAGACGGGACTCTTTTACGGTATTCATTTAAAAAAAAAACTGTTGGAAAAGTGTCCTCGGCCGTCGTCTTCACTATTATATTATTGTGGTATCAATATTATTTCAGTTAGAGTGATTAATTAGAAATGGATATAGTTTTGGTTATTCTATGATTACCAATTTGAATTAGTAATCATAGAGTCTGATTGAAACATGATAATATGTCAAATGAAAAAACCATCAAAGGCTTTTGGTAAAGAAGAAATCTTTAATGACACATAATAAAAAAAGACAGATTCTGGGATCGATTCCCAGATAGTTAGTTACCTTTTTAATTTGGGTGTCTTTTTCTGTTTCACATTTCACCGATGATTTGTTTTTATTTTTTTCAGTGATTAAATGTACTTACTTTTCTCTCTCTTTTTTACCGCCTTCTCTTGTACATTGCTCAGAATAGGAGATAGGGAGGAGTTTGAAAGGTGAATCTTTTTGACTGCCTACGGGCCTTTACAGGTTTAATCCGGCACTGCTTGAAAGTGTACAGAGAGAACACGCGTTGATGTCATGTATTATGAAGGTAGTTATGAATTCAAATTTCTCCGAATTTTAATGGTTAATGATGTTATTTTCATATATTTCTCCCCAGAGTGAAATCCTACCTCAGTATTATTTTTAATTATTGTAGCACAGGTGAAAAATCACATTTAAAGTGGAAGCGTAGTGTGAACTGAATGTACAATGTGGCGCAAATATCATCACCCTATCGGAAGATGCCATAATTTTTGCAAATGGCGGCAATTGTTAGTTCTGCTTCGACATTTGCGAAGTAAACGGGGGTTTGTATTTTATGAGTAAACGGATACAAAATAAACGTCAACATGACATGAATCGCTATAATTCTCAAGAACGCAGAAATTTGGTGAAAAAACGCATTTCGGGGTCGCCTAATCTCTCGTTTTGGTGATTTTCACTGGTTGGTAAGATCGTCCGATTTAACCGTTCCACACTTCTTTTTGTGGGTTTTCTTGAAGTTAGGAGTTTACATCAACAAGCCTCAGAATCTTGGAGCCCTCAAAGAGAATATCCGTCAAGAATGTAAGAACCTATGGCCGGAAGTTCTGGAAGGAGTGATGGAAAATGCCATAAATCGGGCCCGTGGTCATCAATCCTGGCGGCAGCCATTTGCCGGATATAATTTTCTCAACTTAATGAAAAAAAAAATATGAATAATGTCCATCAGGGCCTTTGTCATCTTAGGGGATACTGTGTGGAGGGTCTTTTCTAAGGAAAGGAAGGAGATGAAGTTCTGGGATGGAAAAATATTTAAGGGGTGGGTGAGAATCTGGGGGTCAATGTGTCATATAGTAACCGTCGTGTGAATTTAACCATCTAACTACGGTGCAAGGCGACGATGGGTCGATAGAGTGAAATCACATTGCTTGTAGATTATTCGCTTTTTTCCGGTGGTACCTACTTATTCCGTTTTTACTTAAAATAACAAACTTTAGTTTTTGTATTTCGTAAATTGAAAGAAGGGAACACTATACGTAAATTTATTTTGGCTTTATATTTATTTTATTTTGTTCATTGGCTCGCCAACAGAATACATCACATTATTATTATTACATTATTTTACATTTTCAGTATGGTTATAGAGATGATTACAGTTTATAGGTGAGCATAAGATTCATCTCAACATTCCTAGTATATAAATTTGTAATACGTAATAATAAATTAAATTATGAGTAGGCACATAAAACAAGGAGGATCAAAATAAAATATTAGTAAAGACATACATATATACACATTTATGTATATAAGTATACACATAATAGATGTATATGCATAAGTGTGTACCTCTACATATTTATATGCACACATGTATATACACACATTTACATACATATTATGGAGTCAAATAGGTGAATGATTCAATAATGACAAAGTGGCTATAAGTGAGGAGATTATCAGGTATACGCAAGAATAAGTTATATGCAAGAATCAGTTATATGCAAGTATCTTGTCATACTTATATCTAAAGTTTTAATTATACGTAATATGTAAAACATTAAATTTCGAATATCAAAATATATTGGCGAGGGTTTGGTAGTCAAAATCACGTAAAAATTACCTTAAAAAAACTCCTACATTTCCCTATTTCCTTCCGGCTGACATTTATCGTACCTGCATAACAAGTAGGTATGTAATTTTTTTTTACATTTGCTCCACGCAGGAGGCCCTCATGAAAATAATTTCCCTCAGGGCCTATGTCATCTTAGGAGATGGTGTGAGAAGGGTTTTTTTTAAGAAAAGAAGGAGAGGAAGTTCTGTAAAGGAAATAGGTATGAGGAGTGGGTAGGAATTTGGAGGTCAGTGTGTCCAGAAATGATGGATGCATGAATCCATTCCTCCAACTGCAGGCGCTGGGTCGAGAGATTCTGGCTGGAGAGGATAAAATACCTCCCTCAACCAATCTCTCTCGACCCTGCCCACCATGCAGCAGGTGGGCAGACGCATCGGCCGCCAAGATCTGGACAAACCTCACCCTACTACCAAACGTAGCGAACCACTTGGGGTGACCGATGGCAGAGGTGTTGGTAATCCAACAAATGATTTCCAGGGCGTTGGTGCCCATATCCGCCTCCAAATTGAAAATTAATTTATAAAGATTTTTCCACATTTATATTTTTTACCAGAATAAAATAAGATCCTTGTCTCAACAATACGCAGTTCGGTGAGAAATACCTATTCCAGAAACCAACCCCCCCCCCCCCCCTAACATCCACTGTTAAATTCTACTATCCATTTTCCAAACCAGGCGAAATACGGAAATCCCGCTCTGATTATATAATAATATACACAGGCTTAATACTCGTACTAGGAACATCTCCAGTAAATTTACAATCAGAACTACAGGAGTAATTTAATTTGTATCGCAGGTGTGTTTACCACTTATTGTAGGTAGGATGTTACTAATTACTAATTGCCAAAGTTTTGCAATTTTTAATGGGTTTTGAAGGAGAATTGGTTCCCACGCTCAATAAAAACGTACCACCCAAGTGAAACTTTTAAGCCTAGTTTTTTTACTTGAACAAAGTAGTATCTCACTGCTTAAGGCAAGAGAATATTTTTAGACGAAAGGGCGTAGAGAAGGGGAAAGCAATATTTTTTAAAATTAATTAGGGAAAGGGAAGTAAAAAACGAAAAAGAACGAGGCGAACTACCTGGCTATTTAAATCAGTTTAGTAAAGGTAATAAAACATATATTAATAAATAGGAGAGCCTTGCTAATGTATTCAAATTGCATTCATTGCATAGGATCATTAAAGCACAAAAACTTGTCATTAAAATAATTATCTAACTGCCGCTTACTACCAGCACTGATACGATCTTCAATACCTTCAACTTTATGGGCATAAAACAGCTCTACTCAAGATCCATCTTAGTTAATTGACACAAAAACAACAAAACACAACACAAAGCTACACAAACAATACACAATACCCGATCCAAAAACAAAGAAATTCTCAAAACTCTTTTTTCCAAAACCACCTTTGGACAAAGACACTTTAAATACATAGCTTGTAAACTTGCAAACAATTTTGCATAGCTTGCAAACAATTTTGAAATTACCGGCTGTTGTTCCAAATTGAAGAAGAATTGTTTCAAAGCATTCAAGTCTACAAAATACAAAAACTTTATGCAAAAAATTTTATTTAAAATTAAAAAAAAACATCAGAATACTCCACTGTCCAACATAGATACACAACCAGGGCAATAAATTAAAATATTCTAGCTACAGCCAGTTTGAAAACATCTTTTGGACAAAGAAATATGAAATTCAATGCGACAAAACTATACAACGCTCTAACAACTCAAACAAAAAAAAATAACAGAAATAAATAAATTTAAAACAAAAGTAAAAATATGGTTGAGAGAACAAAGTGAAAATGAACTATCAAACATACTGAAGACCATCTAAAGACAACTGGATACTAAATACAAATGTGGAAAAACCACAGGCCGCCTCAGAAAAGGAAACCCTAGTGAGGAGGACTGTGAAAAAAAAAAACTTTATAATACCTAAAAAAAATAATGTACCTTATAATACCTTAATATAATATAATTTATAAATACATTATGTACAAATTTTGCTATATATACTAATAAAAAAAAATAAAAATAACTATTCAATACACTTCCAGCTACAGACAGAAATAAGTATTCACATACGACCTAACCCATGTAAAATAAATGAAAATAATAGAGTCCTTTCAAATTTAACCCCATAAACAGATTAGTCAGAATTTTCTTCTTTACTTCATCTCTTCCAACATTTAAGAGATAACTCTCTTTAAAAGATTTACCCACTCTTCCAATCACATTTCTGTTTTAATTCTATTAAAATTAATATGTATTTTAACATATTCTTTTAACTACGATATTCACTCATAAATATACCTCTACGCTTGTCTCGACACAGGTATATCCTAGCGAGACAGGCATCAAAAAACCAAATATAAATATACTTTATATGGATAAATAAATTAAAAAAAGTATAGTATTTACTTACTTAATTATAATTTTCTTCTTGTGATACCATACAAGATTGAATTCAATTCTGTTTCCCATGAAATCAATAAAGTTGTTTCTGAAATGTACCAGGGTCACACTGAGAGTAGCTTCCACTTTTTTAACGTTTAAACATAATTAAACCGGGAGACCTAAAAAACCAGCCATCAAGTTTGTCAACATAATATTATGTTCACAATAAACATCAAAGTAAAGGCCAAATAATAAAATACGACGTTATCAAAATTTGATATTTATCGTTCCAAAAAATTCCTGGAAGTTTATAATTATGATTCCAAGAGATCCAGTTTGTACAGCAGGTTTTTGTAAGGTGGGGAACTAAAAAAAGTTTTTTTTAAATCATTTTGATGATCGTTAAAAGTTCGATAAAAATATTGACAAGGGTTTTTTTCAAGTTTCATTCCAACCCGACATGAAATTTACCGTAAACTTAATAAAAAACTGTTTTCAAATATTGCGATTGTAAAGAACATTAATTTGTATATTATTAAAAGATATTCTTTAAATACTATTGATTAGATAATCAACACCCCTGACGAGTGGTTCGCTATGTTTCGTGACGTAGAGGTACCTGGGTTCACGAGGTGAGGCTTGTCTAGGTCTTGGTGGCGGATGCGTTTGCCCACCTGCCATGTGGCGGACCGAATCGGGAAAGACTGGTTTAGGGTATCATAATATATACAAATATCTCAATATAAAATATACATACAAATTTTTTTTATTTTTTTGGTACGTACCATCTCACTAGATTGAGCCTGCTCCGATGTGGCAAGAATTTAAACTAATTTTGATATCTTAATCTTGGAAGATAAAATAAAAAAAATAAATAAATATATTAATATAATGAAAGAAATAAAAAGAAAAAAGGTGAGGGAAATAAAAAAAAAATTAAAGAAAGAAATAAAAATAATTGAGAGGAAAAGAGAAAAAATACAGGCGTTGAGTGAATTGTTATATTGTAGAAGTTATCTGTCCGCATTATGCAATTCCTTTGTTGACTATCCATGCATGAATGTTGTGTTATAGATTTGTATTTTTTGTCATACGGATGTATACAATTAAATTTAAAAAAATTGAATCATGATTATGGTAACGTCTTTCTCCGTAGGTGATAAATTATAATGTCCAGCTTTGTATGCATTTTGAAATACAAGGACCCTTTATGTCCTAACAAAAATATATTAAAAATTATTGTAATTTCAAAATAAACTTAATCAATCTACAATTTGAGTCAAACATTCAAAATAACTATTCTGGAAGTACAAGTGTGCTTTATAATTTCAATATTTTAGAAATCATAACAATTAATCTATATGATAAATATAGGAATATATAATCTTACAAAACCTTCCTTGATTTCAGAAATTATGAATAAATCAATCTGCCAAATATAAATTTATGGTATTAAATAACAACTTCATACGCGCCTCTTGGTTATCATGGAATAAATAAATTGAATTCAGCATATTTGCACATATTTATAAATTCTTTACACACCTAGTATGGTTATTATTACACGATTTTTATACCCAGAACGACGAGCAATAAAATTATTGTCAATAAAATAAAGTTTGATTCCCAAAAGCTGCAAATAGCATATTTATGTGAAAACCAATCGAGGAGGGCCTCTCAAATCGCAATGAAAGAATAATAAAGCTAATGGTCGTCGATATTTGATAACCTTTAACTATCTCAGTTAATTATCGACCTGTCAAACGCAGGACACAGACAGAATTGACAAGGGTATAAATATAGTAATACAGGAAAACTGACAGTTTCCCTGTTTTACCCTCGTTGTTAAATAACATGTTAAAATCACGATATTATGTGGAAATATGCCAAATACCCACGCCAAAAATGTTGAAAAGCCTTCGATGTTTTTGAAAATCCCTTTGAAACGATATTCCCCTGAAATTTCTGATTCATTAGCCTAATTAAAATAGACATCTGTTAAAAATGTAGAGAGATAAATAAAAAACGCGAACGTTCATTTATCAATTCGGTAATACTTGCTAGCAGTATGAATGTCAACGGTAAAAACTGGCAAAAAATGGTATAAAAATGAAATGCGAGTGCTTGGAGCGCCGAGGCTTTACATCACCTTTATGTGAGTAAGTGTTATGCTGAATGAATAGGGAGGATGGAAATTCATATTTATGGTCGGAATAGACATGTGTGGTGTCTTTGTCTGCAGTGGTTACCATTGAGAGGGTGGTTGGTTAAGTAATTTCGTTATAATATATTTTCGAAACGATTGCGCTAAATACAACGGTTGTAAGGACAATATTGAAAGACTGAAAAATACTTTATTGCTTAATAAGCTGCGTTAAAGAGTTTATGCTGTTTTTAAAATGAATTCATATTAACTCAATACGATAGTCATAGAATAAAGAAGAAAAATAACGTGACTACCATGAAAAAAAAATAATTGCCTTCCTCCGTGGTCCCGAGGTAAGACTCTCGACTCACAATCCGAGGGTCGATGGTTCGAACCCGGCGTGCGCAAATAAATTTTATTTAATTATTTTGTGGTATTTCACAATTAATTAATTAAAAATAATATGTAGTATATTTGCGGCACGTTCCAGAGTGTGTGCAGGTTTTTAAAGATACTCTCATATCAGTGTAAGATATTAAAGATAATCTCATAACGGTGTAAGACTACCATTCAGAATTGAAGCTTTGCTTGAAATGGATTTAGGCATGTTTGGTGACCAGATCTGAATAGTCAGATACTTCCCCACCTTCCTCTTTCCCATCTCTTTCCCCTCCCCACTAACCTCAGCCTCACAATATACCCCAATTGGGGATGCCATAGTCTGGCTGCCATGGCTCCAGACGGGAGCAGTTGGGAACTCTTGTGTGGTATTCATATAAAAAAATAGTTAAATTTCCTGGAGAACCTGACGAAAAAAATTCCCTCAGGGCCTATGTCATAGCGTGGAGGTTCTTTTTAAGGAAAGTAAGGAGAGGATGTTCTGAGAAGGAAAAGTATGAGGGTGGATATATGAATCCATCCCTCCACTGCAAGGTAATGGGTCGAGAGAGTCTGGCTGGAGAGGTCAAAATAACTCCCTCAACTAGTCTTTCCCGATCCGGCCCACAATGAAGCAGGAGGGCAAACGCATCCGAGGTAACAAACCTCACCCCATGAACTCGGTCACCCCTGCTAAGCCACAAAACATAGCGAACTGCTTGGGGTGACCTATGGCAGGGGTGTTGGTTATCCAATAAATTATTCCCGGGGCGCTGGTACTCATACCCGCCTCCCATATTAAAACAAATGTTCCATTCAGCCCAATAGCCCAGCGCTCTGTCTCAATTACACTCGCCTGACATTATAGATCTCCATTCCGTTTGAATTTCGTACGTCTAAATTCACAGTTTAATATTGGAAATTGAAGCCTCGATCGGGCAAATTTGCTCGTATTTGGATCACGAAATACAAAGCGCTTCATATGTTATTCTTTATTCTATGGATAGAGTACTCATTACATAAATGGAAACTGAATTTCAGGCCCAGAGAAGAACAGTAAAATACTGGCCTGTCAACAAAACAAGACCATTTTCCTTTAAAAAAACCGCTGGAAAACATGGTACTTTTCAATGCGAATGCAGTGAAGTGGCTCTGAAAAATATCCACTGCTGTAAAATAATGTTTACATGGTCATATTATTATGTTGCTTTTGTACGCTTCACGCTGCCACAGAGTTGTAAAACTACTCTGGAGAAGATAAACAGTTTGTGTGTTCATACAAAATTTAAATGTGAAGGGAAGAAACGTAATGGTTGTTTAATTAATTGCTTTTATAGCGATGTTCACTTCTGCATTTCAATTTGGATGAAGCAACCAAATTGAATCATGTAAATTTAAAAGTGAATGATTCAATTTCATTGAATGACATAATGACGTATTGCTTAATATTTTCAACGCGATTGCATTCAATATTCGTGAAATGAACGTGTAAACACAAGTATTGGATGATTCACTCGACCTTTTTTCGCGCGCGCCGCAGCCACGCAAAAAATTACGTTGTCAGTGTAGTCAAATTGGTTTATAAATGGAAAGAGGAGTATTCGTCTCTGTTTTTGGAACATTTTAAGAAGTACACTTACCCTTGGAATATTAATGCGGAAGGTTTCATTTAATTAATTACTATTTATTTAAATGATCACAAATGAACACAATTCGCAAGCGACGACCTTTTTCGAAGACATCCTCAGCAATGTGAATCCAATTGTTCACTTCTTCAGGATACGTGTAAACAGTAATACCCTTTCACTTCTGCGTCATGAAACCAAAGTGAATCAATTTGGTGGACCGTGTAATATAATATAGCTATTAACGGCAAATATTCATGCCATCAAATGTTTGAAATAATCTATGATTGCAATTACAAGATTTCGTTCGTTATTTCCACTTTGCGTGCACTAAATGTAACGCACATCATTTCAGAAACAAATTACACATCTAAAATATATATTTTAATCCTAAAAATCTCGCTAACTGGATTCTATAAAAACGGACGTATATGCTCTACAAATGCAGCAATTACAAAGCTTCATGGCAATGACAGTAAATATCCCAATTTATTGGTGAAAAGGGTAATAGTCCGAAAAATGCGTTAATCCGTAAAACAGTATATCGAGACTTACTGGGAGGTACTTGTGATGCTGAGAATCTATTTTGTATTGAAATGCGACATAGTGACAGTGAATGATATAAACTTCAGAGTAAATTCTATTTTTATGATTTGGAATTGAGAGCGTTTTATTTTAAGTTTTCCTCTCGAGCGATAGCTTTCCAATTTTAGGTAGGTGATTTTTATGAACAAAAATGAATTATAAATTATTATTTTTTTTAAACCTTAAAATATGGGATAAACGGTGAAATCCAAGTAGATTCTTTGGCTTTAAACCAAACAAAGCAATTCATAGTTTCCGAATTGGCGAATCGAAAACCGAATACTCGGAAATCTCCATCGCTCGAGTGGTCAAAGACAAATTAATATGAATCTCATAGGAATTAGCAATAGTCAGTTGTGAAATAATAATTTCATTAAGACGTTTCAAAGACCTAAGTGACCGAATTTTAAATATCCTAAGGAAGCCATAATCGAACAGAGCAACATCTAAACTTTTTGGTTTGAATAAACAATCTCAGAGTCACTAACCCAGCTGATTATATTTTATACTCGAACGCTTAAAGTTTTACTAATATATAAAATTTTTTAAGATTTATCACCGCTTAACTCTGAGCTGACAAGAGAGATATTTTATCATGTACTGTTGTTTCCTCTCTTTAACAATACAACGTACGGTAGTCAATAGTATTTCGGTTCGTCTAGTCTAGATTACTAGTCTTGTTAACCTATCGTATTTACAGTGAATATCTAACTGGACCTAACGTCCGTTCTAAATGATTCTCCGCGATATATCATATATACTCTGAAGCGGGGACCACTTACAATTGACCGCCTGTAGATCGGATATGATCGGCTACCTTCGTAACCGTTCGGAGATTAGACCGGAACGTCTGACAGTTGTCTCTGTCTTTGTAGTATTACCAATGGCAATTTGGGAGGCGGGAATGAGTGCCGCCACCCCGGGAACCTTTATTGGATAACCAACACCTCTGCCATAAGTCACCCCAAGTGGTTCGCTACTTTAGCAGGGGTGCCCGGGTTCATGGGGTGATGTTTGCCTAGGTCTTGGAGAAGGATGACCAGGATACACTGAACCCCAGATTCCTACCCACCCCTTAAACCCATTTCCTTCCCTCTCCTTCCTTTTCCTAAAAAAACCCTCAATACAGCAACCCCAAAGATGACATAAGCTCTGAGGAAAATTATTTTCCTCAGTGTGGAGCTCATGTAAAAAAATGCCATGGATTGAAATACCTTAAAAACTACATATAACTTCATATACTAACGAATTCTGTTGAGAGAAATTGAAACTTCAGACATATTCACGTTACCTACATATCATTTTATTATTAAACGTTTGACAAAAATCAAGGAAAATTGGTTTTTCCAGTTCTCAAAGTAAAATGAAATACGAGTACATGAATGTCTTATGTAAATTCAAAATAATTTATTTTTTTCTTTTGTTAAAACATAAATATTGGCGTTGCGCGAACCATTATTCAAACAAAGGTGGTGAAATGGGATTGATTCATCCTTCGATAAGTCGGCTGAATTTTTAGACTTAACGTTTGCTCAGTTAAAATTGACAAAAAGCTCTCCCTCCTTTAACCACCTCATAACCGTTTATATAACCGTAGTCAAATCAGTTGATAATACAGTTGCCTACGAATTCCTGTGAGGTGTCACAAAGTAAAATTTATTTTGGGTTGAAAGCCGTATCGATATACTGCGGGGCATAATCACATCCAATCAACTAGAACCCCCATAACCCGAGCAGAATCATATTAACTTAATATTTATAACTGATTCCCCCGCTTTTGCGGTTTCCTTTTATATCGTTTGTTCATTTTAAGTAATGATTTTCAGGTCGACAAGAGAGCTTGGAGCTATATGAATTTAAGTTCCGAAGTAAAAGTAAATTGTTACCCCGGGAGATAAGAAACTCCGCAAAATATCGTACAAAATAATAAGAAGGGAATTAGATTTTCTTTGCTACATTATTTTATGACTTTGCTGTTAGTACAACACACAATTGCGGTTATTTGGGAACCTATACATAATATTACGTACGCAAGGTAGGCACAAAGAATCTTATTAGCTTTGAATACTATGCATGTCTTGAATATTTCAACATTAACTTTGAACATTTAAAAATTAGAAGACAATTGATGTATTTATACAATTATTCACAGTCATCTCTATACTGAAAAAAACTAAAATTTCGGATTCTTACTAAAAACCATTTTGTACAAGAATCTCAAAAAATCTTCCAAAAGAACGATTTTTGGAAAATTCATTTTTACGGGCGTTTTGTAAGGCTTGGGGTCGAACTTCAAAAGTCGTTTTTTTTAGGCCCTATGGCATCGACCCGACTGAAATTTTGGATTCTTACTAAAAACTTTGGTCTGTATACGAATCAATAAAAAAATCTTCAAAAAATAACAATTTATGTTATGTCTTAGCAGTATTGAAATAAATATTCTCAATAAGTTGTTTAAGATGCCATGGCATGTCTCACCTGAATATATTAAAAACTAATAATATATTGCTTATTTTAGCTCACTGACCCGAATGTTTTTACTATAAAATAATATAGAGTGTGCTGCAGTAAAGCTTTTTTGTCGATGATTGAAACATTTCCTGCCATTGCTCAAAAACATGTAACAATTTGTTGGAATAATTGTGATAAATTTATTATGTCTCTATATGTATTATGTGTCAATTGAATTAGTTTAAAAAAATTGTTTTAAAAGTGTGTAATTTTATGTATCCTCTGACTGGGTGGGTTAATTTTTTGTACCCCTTCCGCCTTACTCACAATCGCAGAATAAGATAATACCACAGTAATACGAACGGGTTAGGTGAAATTTCACCTAATTTCACCTAACCCATTCGTAGGTAAGTGAGAACATCTGTAAGAACAAAATAATAAATAATTTTATCTGCTAAAACTACAGCAAATCAGTTTCTTTAAATGCTGTTTAAGACAACCCTTGCGAGATTTTTGCTCTATTTTAAACGAGTCGTGTTTTATTAAAGATTTTCACAATTTTCGCACAGATTTTATCGCTGTAAATGTTAGCGCGATACTCTAACATTCGTAATTTCATATCTCTCCATCTTCTTCTTTTTGAGGCCGGTTACGGCGCCTTTAGTCGATCCGTATCAAGCGTCTTCCTCAGCTACGACTATTTATAATACGTGATTCATAATATATATTTCAATTTTAATTACAAAATGGCATTAAAGTAACATCAAGTTTCAAGAATAAAATTATTTTCGAAAACATTAAGTTATGAACAAATAATTTTTCTTTAATTAAATGAAGACAACATTAGCGAAACTCAATCGAAAATCTGGAGACAAAAAATCAGAAAAAGATATTTGCACCTGTGAAACTAATAAAAACAAAAAAACAAAAAATTCCTCCTAGACTTACAGAAAAGTCAATAGATGTTGCATATAAAAAAATTAAAATGTATCAGCAACTATTTAGGTAGCATTTATTTCGGATTGAATCTTGCAATCATATATAAAGATGCGTTAAGAAAATGAAGATAATATTGGTAGTTTAAAGTCAAAGTCTAAAGTTAAAAGTCTGAAGTTAAAAGTGATATATATATATATATATATATATATATACATAGACAATTAAGCTCAGTTGGTAGAGCTGTTGCCATGAAAGCAGAAGGTCCTGGGTTCGTGACCCAGAGGTGGCTACATCTTTTTCTGATTTTTCTGTCTCTAGATTTTCGATTGAGTGTCGCTAATATTGTCTTAATTTAATTAAATATTACAATTTGAGGTTTTACCATAATACATGACTCATAATATATACTTCAATTTTACCTACAAAATGGCATAAAAATAACATCATGTTTCCAGAATAAAATTATTTTAGAAAACATTTAATGAAGGACAAAAAAAATTCCGATCGTTTTGCATATTTTTAACAATTTCTGGTCACAAAGGGTTAAAAGCTTCACAATCAGTTATTACTTTATGTTCATGGCCCTAAATTCAAAAGCCCTAACTTTGCCTAAGCTTTTTTATAAACGGTATTGCGAACGTCTCTATTACGCTAAACCTTCGTAATTAATATGTCTCCATGGACAGAAATAGTCCCCTACGGATTGCTGATTAAACTCTCCATCATGGGACTTAGACCATAATCGTTTAGTGATAAAATTGATTAAATATCGTCGGACTCCATGGGAGACGCCATTGCTTAATTAATTTAAGTGTCTGTGATATAATAGTAAGACCATCGGTATGGCATGAACTAGATGGGCATTTTCATATCATAGCTATAAACAAAATAATTTGTTTATAAGAGACGGATATGTATAGGTCGCGCAATTAGAGTTGATGAGAACAATACGCATTTAGGGTTTTTATTTATTGTTTTGGAACATTTACAGAGTATTAACATAAAAAAAGTCATTAGATTGGAATTGTAAAAAGCCTAGATGTTAATAGTCCACTTAAAAATGTTCACAGAATGCCCAGATTAATAGTTTTATTATTAGGGTTGTGTGAATTTTGTAAATGTACTCTTTTGACAGCGATATCATTTGCAAAGCGTTACAGAGAAACAGCAGTTTGCCTTGTAGTCGTATTGATTGTTGTTAGGTATATATTAGTGCACACCCATACAAAATCACGGACCCGTTAATAATCCCTTTTTTTTTTTTTTTAAATTTACCACATTTGAGAATCAAACTTCCATCAACTGCTTGGGCAAATAAGCTGACCATTAAACCACCAGCTATTTTAAGAATAACCGAAATTACGTTGATGAATTAAAAACACAATATACATGTCAATCGAATTAATTTTTTTTTTTTACAGTTATTAGAAAAGTTTTAGAAACGATATTTTTTATTATCAAAACAAACTTCTTTGAATTTCATCGGAAATTTATTTTCTTAAGTCGAATAACAAGTTAATACATACTATGCTGTATTTTAGCAATGCATTTGTGTAAAGTACCTGTTGTGTTCGACTCAACTTTGGTTAGATCGGAAATGTTAGAAGTTAGAATCACTGTGTGTTTGGATTTTCTTTAAGTCTAGTCTACGTACTTAGTAGACAGATCGTGATTGTAAAATCACTTTAGTTGCTCCAAGGATAATCTTGTTTATTGATGGTCAATGCTAGCAATATATTAAATAAAGAGCCAATTACTACTGAATTTAATGCTCCGACGACCTTATTAACGCTGGGATGAACATGAACAAAAAAATCTATTTTTCAATTCTATTTCTTATTTTATTAAATCTAACTAACAAACCATTACGCTGTTTCCTCACAGGGGTGGGCAAAGAGTACGCACTCCAAACAACTCGTTTTTAGCACACACTTCTTGTCTCATTCATATTCATACATCGTCTCATATATACTCTTCTATTATTCTGACTCTTAACATGGCCCGACTCAAATATCTGATTCACTTGTTCGTGCCATGTCTTACACGGGCGTCCCCAACTTCGTCTACCATCAAGTTATAATTTCTACTTTATTTCTCGCAAACGATTGGGTAGGGTCTTAGATTAAATTTGCTTGAACAATTAGAAATCGATAAACGAGCGAATGACCCAACATAACGCTAATCAATCAAGTAAGGAATGCACTGAAAATATAATGCACTTAAAAGAGTCATAGCAATAACGTCATTCTAAAATAATTAAGAAAACCTTTACACTTAGTGCAAGGGAAACCAAAAAGAAAGATTCCGAATCCCATATAATACTCTCTTCCCATATTATACTCTCTTAATTAGTATCCAGCAAATTGGTTGGACCGGTAATAAATCTATTAGACAACTTCAAAAATTGACATTTAAAATCATATAAATAGGTCGTCTCAATGTGGATTAACCACAGTTTGAAAATGGTCTTGTAAACCGAAACAACCGTAACAAAAACACATATCTACTAAAATACTTGCAGAACTCGATTATAACATTATCAAATTTAATTTTAATTAAAGTTAAAAAAAAGGAAAATCTGTGTTTTGGATATTATTCAACTTTATGCCAAAAACATACTAGCATACCTCGTCAAAAACAGAACTGTATTTGACAACGTCCAAACTACTCGCGATACTATAATCAAAGGGAATAATCTCTTGCATATCTTTCCATGAAAAAACATAAATACTCAACTCATTACTCATGTATGCCGGACTGACATGTTCGAGGGGTATGGCGCTTGACTTACAATCCGAAGGTCGTGGGGTCAAATCCCGGCGTGCTCAAATACATTTTAACATTTCACAGTTAATTCATAAAAAAAATATATAGTATATTTTAGGAGAAATCATCAGTTTTGCGGATGATACTGTTCTCCTAATAAATGGGAAAAATTGAGCAGAAACATTTAAGAAAGCAGAAGACACACTTAAAGAATTAAAAATTGGCTAGACTACCATTCACTTACACTTAATGCTAATAAAACCAAATTCATCACTTTCAAAATAAAAAATAAGAAAAACTCTGAAGAAAACCTGAACTTGAAAATTCATAGTCAGCATCCCTTAAATGAGCATTGTAATTGTCCTTCATTAGAAAACGTTGACCATATAACGTATCTGGGTCTAAAAATTGACCAAAACTTAAAATCGACCGAACACATTACCTATTTAAATAATAAAATTAAAAAAACTAAGTTATTTTTTCAAAACTATCAGGAATGTCCTCATTAAAAAAGACTTAATCAAGATTTACATGGCTCTCTGCCAATCACTGTTAGAATACGGTATTATCGGATGGGGCAGTGCAAATAAAAACATACTAAATCCACTAATTAAAACTCAAAAATCCATAATGAAAATTATACTGAAAGTTCCTTTAAGAACTAGCACTAATCTTCAACAATCTTAACATCATGTCAATTAAACAACTGTATTCTAAAACTATACTCATTTACATTCATAAGTACAAAACCCAAGAAATGACAACTTACACGTACATTAGAAACACTAGATCTCATAGTCAAAAACATATCCAACAAGTAACTACTAACACAGCATTTGGGCAAAAAAGCTTCTTGTATTATGGTATTAAACTTTACAATAAAATACCACTCTCACTTAAAAACCTCAACAGTATAACATTTAAATCTCAAATAAAAAGCTGGATACTAAATATAGGGAGAACAGAAATAGAAAATATACTGATATCAAATACAGACTAAAACCGAATCTACTGAACTGAATTATAAAAAAAAACACAATTTTATTTAATTTTTAATTATTTAACAAAATACTACACGATACCTATATGTTTATAACAAATTCATATTAATTTCTTATAATTAAATTATAATATGTAAATGAAATCCTCAGCACGGGAAATCCCAGTGAGGATGTCATTATCTTTAGATTTTTGTAAAGAAAGGAAAACAATAAATCATTATTATTATTATTATTATTATATTTGCGGCACGTTCCAAAGTGGAAGATACTCTTTGTATCTGTGTAAGGGAACATGGCTTTAGTCGTCTTTGGTGTCCAGATTTGAATTTCCAGGTACTTCCCCACCTTCCCCTCCCCATCCCCTTCCCATCCCCACCACTAAAAGTATGTAAATATTTGGCCATCATGCCTGTCTTATGTACATAAAAAGTATGTACCTATTATTATTTTGTCACTTCACCTTTACGCATTTTGGAATAAACTATTAGTATTATAAAATGATTTTTTAACTATTATTAAAAAAAAATATCTTAATACGACTTGTACGGGTACAGTAAGAGTGTTTGCCGTCCGCAAAATGAATTTGGTTTTAGAACCATTTGCCAGAATTTCATTGTAAATTAGTTTTACCCTTTCGGCTGCCCTTTCTTCCCTCCACTTTGGTCAATAGTCACCCAGGGACGACCCTGCGAGCCTCAAATGTGGAATCACAATAAAAAAATCATCAGCAGGGCCTGACTATATACAGAAACACGCAGCCTTCGCCCAACCACCCGCTGGATAATCAAAAGTAGAAATAATGGGACCTGTTGTAAATCAGGATTATGGGGTGAGTTGTTCGTTCCCATAGACCTGGTGACAGATGCCGTAGGGCAAAATTTATTGTTCTTTGGCGTGACTACATAATACACAAAACATACAACCTACATACGAGCCTGGCATTGTCAGCGCTCCGGAAACTATTTGAAAATTACAACTAATTTGTCCCTACTCCGACCTGAATTTCACAGCATTATTTTTAATTGAATTAAAAATGTTTTTAAGCGTGATATTTCGTCCTTCCAGTTCCAAATTATGAGTATTACAAGTAAAAAAATCGAATGTTTTGAATTAAGTTACCATTATGTTTTAGTAAACCGTTGAAAAGACACCCATCAAAAAGGCTGATTTTAAACTAACATAGTCACCACAAAAATACGTATTTTTGGACGAGCTTTCCGTTATTATTGATTTCTTTTAAACTGACGTTGCTAGCGGCACAAATCTATTTTTATTTGGTAAAATATTATTAAGTTGATGATTATTTCGCCTAACTAGCCAAGGATATATAGATGGATGATTATTAATGTTGTGGAAGTCGAACAAGGACACCGATCTGTAGTCTTACGGCAATCCGATTGGTCCCCCATACACCAATAGGAATCAAGCCTTATCTCAAGTAACTCCCACGCGCTACAACAAAGATCATCGAGATTATTCTACCTTAAACTCCCGGAAAAAACACAGCCTTGTAAATCGTACTTGTTCGCTCTCCAATCTCATAAACAATTGTTCAAATTTCAATATTAAATTATGGTGCGTTACGTTCGTTGGTAATATGTTGAATAAACCTGTAAGTATTGTAACTGTGATCTACTTATTTGATTTGCCACACTTCAATCACACGTAAACATAACCCCGATTATGTATTTTAATATTTTATTATAGTCAGATTTATCCGTTACCTGAAGTAAGGCTTGATGCTGAGAATCATATTAGACAGGTGTTTGCAGGTTTATATTCAACGAAAGTCTCAGTAATCAGCAGTGCAGGGTGAGAGCAGAAAGATCATTGATTAAAACATATCCCAGCAGAGTTTGAAAGTTCATGTTTGAACGATGCGATGAAGTTGTGAACTGTAAATTGAATATTGTTCTGTGGAATTAAGGAAATTGCACACAGTGCATAGGTACTGGTTTATAATTAAAACTACCCATTCCCTGAACACTCTGTTTATTTTAGAATATATTATGATGTGCAAGCGAATGGATGAGAAGTTAAATTAATCAAATATCTCTGCTTACCCTCTGTAGAAACTGCATTATTTATTTTTACTTATTTCTATTTACATACATTTTACACATGATTTCAGTCTGTACAAATAGGTACTTCGCTTTGAAATAAAATCCAAATAAAAGGAATTTTTGTGAATGTATCCGAAAACTAAAAACTCTTTTCGAAAGGTAATAAAATATGCTTTCTAATTTTATTATTAGAAATAACATTGTTATTCTACAAATATAAATTCTTTTTGAAAATAAACTTTAAAATTTAAAAAAATGACTCATCTAACGTTTTTTCTAACTAAAGATATGAAAAATGTAAAAAAATAAAAGCACATACATATTTTATTGGACAGATAAATTACAAACGTTATTATCACCTCGCCGTTTTGTTGTTTCATGTAAAAATAATGATTAAAAAATTCGCAAAGTTTAATTTTTTTTTTTCAAATTGCGGTTGTAAACTTCGGTTTTATAAAGGTGCAAATTTTAATTATTTTCTGGTAAGGTTTAATATAATAATTATAAAGTGTCTTGTTTTCTCTTTTCAATATCATTTAAATCATACTTCTCGCTATGATAGTAAGGGAGACACAACGATGTCTACGAGACCTATGCGAGCTGGGACAAATATGGTCTCCCAAATACAGAGATTAATTTACATGTATATTTATATTAAGTCAAGTCTATCCAAAAAGTCTCTTATGCTAATGTTGCTTGGAGATTCATTGTTTCTTAAAATTAATTTTAGGTAAGGGGGAGTGAAAGAAGAATACAGGATAAGGACAGGAGATGCTCCCGATACATTCCACACTCTCGTATTAATTTTTTATCGTACACGTTACTTCTATTAGAAATTTTAGATAAAGTGTTATTCTCCCATCATAAGTAAAAAGACAGTATACTCTTTATACATTGTTTCCTTCCATTGAAAGAAGGGTGAATGCCGGTAACTCCGTTAATGGAGGACTGAATGCCGTTGGCGGTAATAAAAAATTGTCCAAAGAAGCGAAACTAGCCGTCCATAATGGAGTGCTGGTACCTAACCTGATGTATGGCAGTGAGGCATGGAACTGGCAGAGGAAGGATGAAAGTAGACTGAATGCTGTAGAGATGAGATCCCTGAGGCGAATGTGTGGTAAAACCATGTACGATCGTGAGAGAAACGTGGATATCCGCAAAGAATGCAAGGCTGATGTAAGCGTGATGTGTAAGATTAAGAAAGGGACTCTCCGATGGTTTGGGCATGTAGAGCGAATGAACGAGGAAGGGAGTGTAAGGAGAATATATGATGCAAATGTGAATGGTAGAAGAAGTCGCGGACGCCCGAGGAAGACATGGCAAGACCAAGTGAATCAGATACTCGAGTCGGGCCATGTGAAGAGTCGGAATAATAGAAGAGCATGTATGAGACGATGTATGAATGTGAACGAGGCAAAGAGTGTGTGCCAAGATCGAGTTGTGTGGCGGTCCGTCCTCTCTGCCTACCCCTGCGGGGAAACGGCGAGATGGTTAGTTAGTTAGTTAGTTAGTCCTTCCATGGAGGTAGTATATTGCACATTAGGTTAGTAGTAATTAAAGTCAATCATAACATTGTATAACACTTTGGTTAGTTAGTCAGTTAGCTGTCAAGACAAGAAGATGCTTTCAGTGTCACTCTGGTGAAATCCGATCTATGGTAATTGAAACGTTACATTTTATGTATCAAGCCACTATTTCGTTCACAATGCAACCATCGCGCCTTTGTTAAAGCTTCTGTCGGATATACGGCATGCACTTTCCAGCGCTACTCTCAAGGCTAAATTAAAGAGGTTTTTTACGTTTCCACCATTTTGATGCCAACGTTTCAACCACCCCAACTATTTTTATTAAATTTAATGTGACAACTCCCAAGAGCGCCCTTTTTTATAATGTTAAGTTAGGATGAGTATTTCGCCACCCGACAGGGTGAGGTTTTTTCTCCATGTTACTGGCTTTCACAATTTGAGAGTTTTCTAGGCCATCATGTGAAGAGAGGGAAGGCGAATTTACATTTTAATATTATTTAAACGGGAAAATTTCAAAATTATGTTGTGAAAGATTGGGGTCAAGTTCAGACTTAGAAGGGATATTGAATGCAGGGAAGGCAAGTTTGAACGTAGAAGAGGAGGCGAGCTGATTGGGTGATTTTTTTTTTGCTTAAACTTGTTTATCATTTCCTCAGTTAAAACCAATTTTTTAAATATTTTAATTTTTAACAATAAATATATTTTATTTTACTTTTATTGAAAATTATAAAGTAAATATATAAAAAATAAAATGTTATATTAGCCATTTAAATTACCTAGTTGGTAGAGAAATAATCTCGGGTCTAACTTGGGAGCTAGTCTATTTACTAATACATATTTAGAAATAATAAAGGTAAAATATACTGCTTATAAAATAGCAGGTATAGTTACAAAAAAAATTACAGTTTCTGAAATATTAAAAACTAGCTTTTGCCCCCGGCTTCGCTCGCATATTTGCCCCCCCCCCAATCCCCCCCCCCAATCCCCCCCCTAACCCCCCCACTCCACCCCCCACCCCTTCCAAAAATAAATGAACAATAAGAGTTTAGAATTCATAATAGTAGGTCCAAATGTAGATTAGTACCTATTTTATATTTTTACACTAAATATTCATATTAGAATACTCGTATTTGAATTTTTGCTATCAAAAAAATCTCCACAGTAACCTAAACAAAAAACAAAATGACAGCCAACGTCAAACATTTACTTAGCAACACGCTTTGCCAATAAAAGTTTAACAAATAATTTCATAACGCCAAAGCTTATTCATAACGAAAGAGGTTACCAATGTATATAGCCTGTTAGCTATAGCAAATAATATAGTTTTCGTTAGTGAAATAATTTTTAAATACCATTCGGTATTTATTGCGTGAAAGAGTAACGAACATACATCCGTACAAACATTCGCCTTTATAACATTGATGTGTTTATAATATCTATGAGAAAGACTATAAGAAGATATTGGACAATAAGTAAAAGCACATTACAATAATAGCAACTGTATGCCTCCGCAGTCGAGGAGTAAGGCCCTCGACTAGCAATCTGAAGGTCGTGGGCTCAAAATCCGGAGTACGCCATTAAATTTTATTTGATTAATTTATATTATCTAAGACTTTATTCATTTAAACCAATATAGTAAAATGCACATTCCAGAATGGAAGATACCCTCAGTTTCGCCCTGGTGTAAGTCCACTATTAAGAAGTGAAACATAGCTTTAGCCGTATTTAGTGACCAGATCTGTAAAGCCAAGTACTTCCCCACCTTTATTTTTCCCATCTTCTTCCCCTCATTACCACTACCCCACTACCTTCAACCTCACAACATATCCCAATTAGGAATGCCGTGGTCTCAATTGCTCCAGACGGAAGCATTTGGATTCACAAAAAAATAGATTAGGATCAGAATACATCTGAAATCAGTTTGTTGGTTTTCGGTAAAAATGTAACTTTAGTTTAAAACTCTTTTTCTGTATTTCTATATTTGAAACTGACAAAACATGGTGGAAATCCATTATAATATCTTTAATATATAAAAAAAGTCGGGTTAATTACACTATTTATAACTCGAGAACGGCTGGGCAAATTTTGATGATCTTTGATTTGTTGGGTTTGTCTCCGCCCCGAATAACATAATACAAAAATCAACAAAATTAAAAAATTAACGAAAAAAATTGTTATCAAGAAAAAAAATTTCCACATACATTTTGTATGGAAAAAATTCTCATATTTTGAAAGAGCTGCGGGAAATTTGTGATAAGTACCTATAATATTGAGTAGTGAGTGAGTTCCGAAAATTCAAAAACGTCAAATGTCAATGCGCTGATTGTTTGCTTTTATTTTTAAACATATATAACGCTGCCTCTCTTTCTTACACACTAAATGTCAGTAGTCGAAATTGAGACAAACGGTGAACGTATGTCTCCATCCATCCAAAAGAAAGATACAATAATTATAATAAAAATCCCTCACACGTATAAAGAAAATGATTTTTTTTACATCAGCTCACACATGATGTCCCGAAGATAATTATTTTCCTCAGGACCTATGTTATCTTAGAGGATACTGTGTGGAGGGTCTTTTTAAGAAAGGGAAGGATAGGAAGTTCTGGGAAGGAAAAAAGTATGAGGGGTGGGTAGGAATCTGGGGTCAGTGTGTCCGGGAGTGACGTACGTATGAATCCATCCCTCCAACTGCGGTGCAAGGCGATGGGTCGAGAGAACCAGATGGAAAGGTCAAAAGGCCTCCCTCAACCAGTCTCTCGATCCGGCCCACCACGAAGTCACCCCATGAACCCGTGCACCCTTGTTAAATCACCAAAAGTAGCGAACCACTTGGGGTGACCTATGGATGACGTATGACAGAGGTGTTGGTTATCCAATAAATGGTACCCGCCTCCAAAATTCCCGTAAGTAAGTGGAAAAATAAGAAAATCACAAAAAATATAAATCCGTACATAATGCCATCTCTGATATTGACAAAAACAAAACACGGACAGTTACCCATTGATGATTGCTTCCTCGTGTAATTTTTAATTTAATAAAAAAACTGATTTAATTCAACAGTAATTGATTCTGAGGCGGTACGAAGTTTGTCGGGTCAGCTAGTATTATAATAAAACAAATGAAAAACTTTTTTCCACCTATATTTCAAAGCGATGAATAAAGAAAAAAAAACAAATATATATATATATATATTTGTTTTTTTTTCTTTATTCATCGCTTTGAATGGTTACATCATTTGTGGATTTTTCGACCTCCATGCTAGGCTTATGCTCGTGTTATGGTGGTCGATATGGTGGTCAATATTTGCTTATAATGAAGAATGCAAAAAAATCTATAAAATTGAATCCGCGAGCTCCAAATACTATTTGAGAGCTGAGAGCCTCACCCCACGATAATATTTACTAATCCCAATATATTCATCAAATTAGCGGTATAACACTAATTTGATGAATATATACCAGTCGCTTAGAAATCGAATCCGAAATTCGACCAAGATACAGAAGTTTTCTTATTTTACATCTATAAAAATTTCTCAATATTTCGTAATTTGATGAAAATAATATATCAACAAGCAAAGAAAAAATGAAGCTTTTTTCCATGAGGAAAACATGTTTCTCATAGGCTAACTTATTTACTCCTCTAACGAAGTTTAAGGTGTCCTAAACATTACGTATGTTTGTTTTCTTGACTTGTGTAACTCCGAATTATATTAGATTATCTTAGTTGAGGTATGGTACTACGTCGTGCCCATATGTTATGCTCTCTAGCGTCATACGTCTTACTTTGTAAAACCTACGGAAGGCTGTAGATCAACAACGACGTAACTAATACACTGCCTTACGGCTGTTTAGATAGGGAGTGAGGCAGGTAATAAAAAGGTAATAAACCACAAGAAAAAATGCTGGCGCTGTACAGGGCACCCGGAAAATTTTTATCACTTTTTTAAAATTAATAAAAGTTTATAGAAAATTTTAATAAAACAGAACCAATTTATTAACCACTGGAGCGACCGCACAATTTAAAACTTTTTATCCGATTGCTCAAGATTTTTTAGTGATTATTTTCCGCCCACATTAAAAAAATCATACCTCCGAATTTTAATACGGAGACATACACATTGAGTATAATTATATATAGCCAATTAATCCACCTCTATTTCGTCGTTTAACTCATATTCATAGAATTTATAAAAAAAATATTATAAAATCGTAAACTTCTACTTAATTACTTACAAATAAGGGAAAAATTGGCAGAAAAGCAATCCGAGGTATTTTAAGTAGTGCCATAGTGTGACAAAAAGCGCTCTAGTATAAATTCGAGGCAACATTTCTAAACCGCCTGAATACACCGTCCATACACTGACAACCAAGATGGCTTCCGATTCTATTCAAACATTTTTCTATGGTGGATGTCTTAAATTTATTTACAAAATACAGGCAAATATGAAAAATAAGATAACTCACTTTTACAAAGGTGTGTTCTTTTGATAACTTTCCGTCAAAAAAAAAATGCAAATTCTTCCAGGATTTTTTTTTTCATTTGATCGATTTTCTAATGGAAAACATAGTAGCTCGGGTGAAACAATGAAATTCGAACAAGATTCTAATCCAGTGGTCCCTAACCTGGTTTCGATTGAACCCCAGGGGTTCGGTGAGTCAGTCTCGCGGGTTTGGTGGAGGTCAAGAGAAACAGCAGAAGTCAAACAGATTTGCAGTAAATATTCATGATTATATTTTTGTTTTTGTGTGAAAACCATGTTTTAATGCTTTTTTTCTTTGTTCTTAATGATTTTGGTCATTTTGTGCACCATATATACCTATGTTTTGAATTAAAAAAAATATTTTTAAAAGTATTTTATTTTTCCAATTAAGAAGGGTTCGGTGAATGCGCATATGAAACTGGTGGGGGTCGGTACCTCCAACAAGGATAAGAACCACTGTTCTAATACATCTGTCACTAAAGGCGCTGTTAATAGGTTGGCTTTTATACAAATGGATTAGTTGTTCTAGTCACCTACTTATAACAATATATTTTATAGTATTTAATAAGACGGATTTTCCACAGAAATTGAAAAACTCATCAATAAAAGTTAAAAATTTAAGTTCTGTTATTATCATGGGCCGGTAGTTTCACAATACTTGGATAATAACAGAAACTGAATAGGACTTTCACAGGAATTGAAAATAAACTTTGAAATTTTGTGAATTGTTCAGTAGAGCAAAATATTCTGAATTTCGCAATGATGAGATTGGTTATAAATATAATTTATGTGTAGAATTTTTTTATTTTAGTTGTGGTTTTTATATAGATATATATAATATTAGTAGATAGTGTTGATTGATAGTTAACAAAGTCTTATGGGATGTATCATAACGTTTATTATACATCAATAAAACTAAAAATACAAGTATGCAATTCACACGAGGTAAAAGTGAAACCTTCAGAAAACTAAAGTAGACAAGAGTGGGGATGCTACAAAACACTGCACATCTCATTCTATCATCAAATCCTATAGATGTATGTGTTGGTCACTATTTTTCGTTTAGACAGGAAAATAATGGTAGATAAGTAATGCCCAAGTGAATGATCATTTTTCACAATTGAAACATTAGGCGTTGTTTAATATGTTTAGTGTCCAGATCCAATAGCCAGGTACTTCCAAGCTTTTCTCTCCCATCTCCTTCCCATTCTTATTCCCTTCTCTATTTCAAAATATCTGATTTGTAGTACCACTAGCTCCAGTTAGGCAGTTAGAACTCTTTATATAACTTTAAATAAAATGTTATGTACTTGAATCAGAGTAATTGAGATTATTTTAAATATGTTCGGAAAAACTCCAATAAAGTTCGAGGTTTGTTGACATTACGTGTTGATTTATTAACGTTATCGTTAGGTTTACAATGAGTATTTAACTGGACCAGACGTCCGTATTATAGGAAGATCTATGTTATTCTAAAGCTACGGAAGCCAGGGGACTAAACGCTGTGGGACCGAACTATCTTACATGTGTCATCGGCTGTTTCCGTAACCATCCGTTCATTAGACACGAACTACGATAGTCGACACTGTTCTAATACTTAACTGACATTTGTTGAGACCCTTAAAATACAGACATAACTATCTGTACTAAAGAAATCCGTTAAAGGATGTTAATCCTTACATGCACAATCCGATATACTACATAAAATAAAACCCTTTTCACAGCCAAAAATATTATCGTGATTATTTTTTGAGTCATTAAACCGTGTTGCGCTTCCTCTTTTTTAGCTAATGTTTTGGACAGCTTTCCAATGTCCATCATCAGGGTAAATGTGTAGATTGTGGAGTAAGTTAGTTCCTGAAGTATGTGTTTATACATGTAGATTGGAGAAGTGACACCGTGTTGCAATTAGTCCGCATAGAACAGGAAATTCACTGTAATAAATGGTGAAATTATTGGGGTTTTCGGTGTTTAGTTTTGGTGTTACCGTCAAGTGCGGGATACTTGACAGTTCGACACTTGACGTAAAAAAAGAGAAAGTGCAACACGACATAATAACCACAAAAATAATTACGATAACTTTAAAAAAATTGTTTAAAAAAACTTCCATTATTTCAAAGTCCAACTAGTAAGAGAATGCAGTAGCTTTTTGACTATGTGCGTCCTTGTAATCCCGATAAAAAGTAATATCATATTCATGTGCTCAGTTTTTGCCGTCTAACGGTCCATGGACCTCTCAGCAGTTACCTTACTTGAGATGATGGAAAACCCGGGGCCCTAGTCCCACCCTAGGACATATCTCAAAAAGTAAACAAAGAAAGGGTGAATATTTAATAATTTTGTTGAGATGGCAACAATTGAGCGACGTTCTACAGAAATAAATTATGCAACAGACGCAGAATTTCTACAAATCAGTCACGACAAAATTCATTTAAGAAAATGAAAATGATCCGAAAATGTGTCTGATTGTGGTATACATTGTTTAAAATCGATGTGGTTAAAAATATCTCACAAAGATACTAAGATTTAACTATTTTGAAATTTATCTATGTGATTTTTTTAAATTCTCTTGAACGAACGAAGTGGAATTTTGATATTGGAAATAATCCCACTTTCTGACATCTGTAGAGCTGAAACTCGGCAGATTGACTTGTTGTCAAATAATAATGCATTTTATCAACTTTTTGTGGCAATAACGCACACACACGCGGACATGTACGCATTTCTTTAAAATGTTAATATACGAAATAAATGTTGGTCCTATCCAATTGGGATTTGGCACAGTTAGCGGCGTTGACTCCAGTCCCGTGGGAGGAAGATTCAACCCGCAGTCAAAGCAATTTTTTCAATTTTTTATTTAAGTTTTAAAAGACATTTTAAAAGTTCACAGAGTTTAAGAGCCGGTCTCTGGGGACGAGGTTCATACCTCAGTAAAAAAAAAACTTGAAATCGGCTACCAGCCGACCCAAGAGATGACGTAACTCGATAGATATTTTAAAATAGATGTAATTATTTCAGTTCAGTTTCAGTGCCGGGAACCCAGGCGTTTATTTTTTTTTCATTATTTTCGTAGTTTCATTTTACCCACCTCACTAGACAAAGTCTGTTCCGAGGTAAATAATATTTTATATTTATTAAAAAGGATATGAATCAAAGTAGACATATATAGATACAAATTATAGTTTGGAAAACTGAAAAAAATAATTTAGCGTCTTCGTCTTGGCGCTCTAATTTGTCAGTTAAGAAAATCTAGGCAAATTATAATACTAGAGTTTACCTTAAAAGAGTTCTCTGCTTCAAGCTAAAGGTTATGCGCGTAAATCTCCAGGCGACGCCGCGACGTTTCGAGTTGAAAGCAGTTACTCTGACTTTGAAAATTTAGAAGGAAAGCTGTGCGATATTCAAGTTGCCAAGATTCGGGCTCTCCATTTGCTCCATCTTACAAATCTACCACTTTATATCAAAAATAATTCACGTTGTTCCCCTAGAATGTTTGCATTATAAAAATATAATATAGCCAACCCATATATTGCTTCTCGGAATAAATTGGTCGGTTCTGCGAAGCGCAACGCCTCCCTCCAGCAGTAAATAGGGTAAGTTTCGCATCTGCATAATCGGCTAGGCGTCATTTTTCATGTCTCCGGTATATTCCCCTCGACAGGGACGTCGTCACTTGGTCTTGCCAGCCGGATGGGGCATAAATAATTTAGGCGGAGCGGCACAGAAGAATATTTGATCGTTGGGAGGTTGCCACGTTTCACGTTTCCCCCGGAACGTGACGGCCGAAACGCAATACAAATATTTGATACAATCATTATGGATTCAGAAAATACTGAACCTGTTAGGGCTGCCGTTTGTTTTGGTGTGGGTTGCTCAATGCTTAATAACTGAATCGTCTTTGGGTTATTTGTCTGATTGCAAATTACTCGAGATTTCGTGATTTAGGTTATTATCTGAATAACATACAAAACAAAAACGTTTTCTGTAATTATTGAGAAAACATAAAATGATGGAGAATGGTTAAATCGATAACGTTTTCATGGCGGTTTTATTGTCTTGTCAATATATTACATTCTGTTCAACAGACAAAAAAGATTGGTCACATTCGCCATATTGAAGGTTCGAAAAATCTATGAAAATCAATGTCATGAAAATGACCAATTTATCTATATTAATATATAAAAATGAATCCCTGATTCCCTTGGTCACGCCATAACTTCAGAACAACTTTGCCTATTTCATTCCTCATTTTTTAAAGTTTTCTTATACCTTGTAGAAGGTTCTTACGGAAAGAAAAAATAAGAAATTGCGCAAAAAATTGAATAGTTTCAGCAAACTTAACGACTATTTTAACTTCGCACGTTTGACAGTTCGCGCGTTTGATAAAATTGAATTTAGGAGGATTTTTTTTTTGTATTAAAAGAATTGTCTATGGATTTTTAAAATTATAGATATTTTAAATAGGTACCTATGTTAGGTTCAAAATATGATTGATTAATAATAATAATAATATTTGGACGATTTATATAGCGCCGTTTTTGTGAAAAATCACCTCAAGGGCGCTGTACAAACTTACCATACATGCCTAAAATCTAGTAAGACTACAAGCTAGACAAACAATTAAAAACAACTTATGGCTAAAAATTGCATACACCGGTTCATTGATCAACGATACGAAAATATATGTACAATATTTTGACCAATGAACGCGATGCTGCCTAAAAATGAATTAATACAGGACCATACTTACCTGGGAGGTCGCTTGAAATTAACACTGTTTATTGTTTATTTAAAGAAATTTAGATAGAGTTCGCACGCAGAGGACATAATTATGAACACATGTTGTTTAATCCTGAAAATATTTTAATATTAATATGTAATATATTCTTTAATGAGTGTATTTTTGAAAGTAAAAGCAACATTTAATGGTGGGCGGTGCAGTAGTACAAGGATTTGATCTTCCGAGAGACAGATTGATGTGTAAGGATTCGAGTAATTTTAATTCAGTAAGAAAAGTGTGATTAAGACATATCATAAGCAATACAAGTATGATACTCTCAGATCGGTATATTTAAATTAAGTTAAGGGTATGAGAGCCCGAAAAGGTAGGTTTTTAGTTTGGACCTAAACTCTGTTGGGCTTTTTATGCATCTTAATTCCGGAGGGAGTCTATTTCTTATAATATACAAAAATGAATATTTTTTGTAGTACACGAAAAATGAAAATTTGAATAAAAAAATTGTAATAAGTGGCACGCGAGCTGTTTGAAAACTGAATGTACTGGGACTGAATATATGGAACGCGGGAGGGGGGTTTGCGGGACGTGGGAGCAGGAGAGGGGAGAGGGTGGGCGGGGAAGGTGGAAGGGGAACGCGGGAGGCTAAGAGATGCGGGAGAGGAACGGGGACATATAGGGAGAAACGATTAATTTCTTTGAATGTTGCATTGCAACGCATGCCGGGAACCAGCTAGTTTATAATAGTTTCCCAAATAAAAGATTTTGCTTGCTTATTTCCAATGTCTTGCAGCTTACCTAGAAAATCACACAAAGAAAAAAATTAATAGAACATTTTTGCTGTCGAGTTATGATGTTTAAATTTGAGATAGCGATATTTGTTCGATAGCTATTTGATAACGATATAAATATGTTTTTAATTCAATGGGATATTTTATGTCTTCGATGCTTTATGGTACGTATGCAGGTTATCTTATTGTAATGAATGAAATTCTTTTTCAAGATATCTTTAATTGTTTTGAACATTTCAAGGCATGGTGGAGTTCTAGTATCGATTGTGTCCATCATTCACGAAACCTCCGGGAAAAAAAGCGGACAATCGTTTTGGATTTCTTCTAAGGCCAAAGGCACTAAAATATGCATAGGTACACCTTTCTGGAGGTACAAAAAATGGTGCGTGGTTCTATAACTTTAGCATTGCTTAAAACAATGTGATATCTTATAAGTTAGTATAGTAGAATTCTGATGTACAATAAGTTTATTGGTACAATAATTTTTGTCTGTGGAAGCGAAAGCTGAGATCTTAATAGTGATAAGCAGACCATGTTATCCAACTTCTCCGCGTTTTCCATCGCCTCTGTGTTTCCTCCGTCCTACAACAAGGATCTCTTCAAGACCCAGGTTCACTCCTTCCTATTTTATTTTTATTCATTCATTTTTATTATTTTTTTTTATTAGGTTTAGTTTGTAGAACTCCATTTTAATTTCTTTTATGTATTTAATAATATTATTATTCAATTTAGTTCTGCTATTGAATTTATTATTATACTTGACAGCTGTTTCGCCTTCTGAAGGCATTATTAAACTGTGTTTAGGCTACTTACAGACGATATATTTATATTATTTCGAGATAGGTAATTACGATAAAACACTTATTGCATTTATTTTAATAACCTATGCCCTTATTAATTTCCGAGTAAAATGACGGAAAAGGTTTTCCCAAATACTGCATTTTTAAATTTGAATAAAAGTTGTAAAGTGAGTTATTCCCAAATTATGATTTTCTAGCATAATTAAGTAATTTTTAATGGTCTCTCATATTTCTAAAATCTTAATATCTCTAATATTTAAACATAAAACTTCTAAGGCTTCATGAGGCTTGAACATAAAATTTATACACAAAAAATCCCTCCACACAGCACCTCCAAAGATGACATAGACCCTGAGGGAGATTATTTTCTTTCTGTGTAGAGTTCATGTAAAAACTATTACTTAAACAAAATGGGGTTTCTTAGTTTCAATGATTCCGGACGGTTAAAAACTCAATATCACAAAAAATACAGTGATACAAAGTGAATTCTTTCAGTGAATGAACACAACGGTCGCATTTTAAAAATAAAACTGTCATAAAATGGAAGTTGAATGCTAATAAATCTGCTAATAACAGAAGATTGAACGATTGTTTTACATTGAAAAGCGAGAGAAGATTCTAAGGAAAGCTGTTGAAACGTAGTTTTTGAGTGAATGCACGATAACGCTATTGTGAAGCTTTGGAAGTTCCGAGACGACGATAGCGCCAGAACATTCTAGAGAAATATTTCACCAAACAGGAAACAAGGTCGCTATCATTACTCTTAAACAAACAACTTATTTTATTTTATTTATTCGGAGAGGTTGTTCTCGACCTGTTGTGATTCGAATTTGTTTTTGTGACAGTTGACTGCTTGTAATGTCGTTTACATGTGAGTTAAACCTTTTAAATGTGAGAAAAAGCCTTGGAGAATATATTAATAATATATATCCAGACATATCTATTGAGTTGCTCGTGGCCAATGGGTCGCGATTACAAATTGTGGAATACGATAACCGAACAATTTATTTATTTATTGCTTCTTTAGAATTTTAATACATTTTTATCATGTAATTATTAACCCCACTAGGATTCGCCTGTACCGGGGTTCGTAATTTCACAATTTATTAAAAGTGACACATATAAATATCGTTCATTACCAAACCGTGTAGCAGTTCCTACCTTACTGCTACGGAAGATTTATTATCGTCGCACAGCATTATGCACGGGCCTTAATTTGGTTGACCACGTGATGTCAATTGAGGTAGCTGCTTCCTACTTTCCCGCTCGCCAGTCAGTCTTGGAGCGATCTACCGGGAGGATGTGACCCGCAACACGGAAGTCCAGGCACAAGGCCGCGTCAGCAAGCAATCATGGATCCACGATCTCCGTAACGTTATCACCATTTTATTATTAGAGTCATAATGGTTATCCGTATAAATTTAACTTCACAACCTTTCTCGTTGGGTTGTAAAATTTGCAATGAGATGGCGTCCACTCGTAGTTTATTTATCCGCACATAGAATCATTTAACTTCGTAATATTATTTATTTACCTTAACAATAATTTCTAACTAAGGTTTTCATCGAGCCTTAGCGGTCCTGAGAATATATAAAATATAATTTAATGATAGAGTCTCATGCATATTTTATATTGTTACTTGATTAATAAATTTATACATGTTTTATTGAGCTAGCATCTTTTATTTTATTGGGCATATTTATTTACTCATGTTTCTATTACAGAGTACACATTAAAACACACACACATATTAATTACACATTTAAATAGAAACATTCGTTTATGTTACAAAATGGCAGTTAATTCCAGTAGATGTTATTGTTAAGAAATTTTTTTTGTGCTTCGTTTTTGAATACAAGTAGGTTTTTTTTTATTGTCACGGTATCTATGTGCGTACTTGAGATAATGGTTGATGGCGTTTCGGATTGTTTGTTTGACGTTGTGTTTGAATTTCTGTGTTGCTGGGTGTGTCCTCATGTTAATTTTTATTAATTTAAAAAAAAAAAAACATTTTTCTCCACTTCGTTATTTCGCTTCAAGACTCACTCACTCATTTCATATCATATCTTATCATATCATATATTTTTTTAAAATTGTTATTTAGTAAGTAATGAGAAACGTTGGTGACTTGTGTATTATATTAATCTGTTTTTTCCTCCATTTATAGGTAGGTATAAAATATAAAATAAAAAAGATTGCATCACTTTGTGGGATAAGATTCCTATGAACATCTGATAATTATTCGATTGCTGTGTGGTTTCACATTTTGACAAATAATCCCGTTATTTCCGTTGATTCCAATGTCTCTTGGTAAGTTTTACTCAAATTAATTATTTGTTCATTAATCTTTTTTTTTTTAATTTTACCGTGGAATTCAAGTTATACAATAATTTCTAGCGCAGTTTTATAAATGTTGCGACCCTTTTGAAAACGTAAAGATTTTTAAATAGATACTTCATATTTGATTATAATAATCTTTACCCGTTAATATATTAATTGCATTTGCGCGTGTTATTGGTGCATATTACCTGATGATTTCCTAGTGCATTATTCATAACAACATGGTTATTATTCATAACACACGGCATTATGTATTTCACGCACAAGATGACGAGTCATGTTGGCCTTGTTTTCTCCATACGCAGTATTTAGAAAGTTTAAAAAAAAAAAAATAAAAAAAATGGAAAAAAAAAAACATCTTGAATTACCTAGGCTGGATAAATGCTTATTGTTTCGCCATGTGATTTGTGGTTTACAAATTTGTACATTGTAAATGCAACATTTATTTTATTTTTCAAAATTAAACAATTCTTTTTGTCATGCGACGCAAGTCATTGTTAATGTTCAGCTAATTGTAAATTAAGTAATATTTTTCTACAACTTTAAACATCATTATATACATTTTATTTAGCTCAAAACTTTTACTACAGAATTGTATTAATTTCTATTTCTAAAATTATTATTTTTTAACTTTCGAATTATATTTACAATGTGACTTTCACAACGGCTACCCACATTTTTGTTCAAACTTCTACGGACTTGAATATTTTTTACAACCTTCATTTTATCATCCGGCAACTTCAATTTTGTCAAATGTTTTTCTTGTTTCATGCGACTTATTATTTAAAATTTATTACAGTATGGATGTGCCGCATGGTTTCCTAATAATTTCCTTAAATTTACTTTGAATATATTTTGTTTTAAATGGATTGTAATTTTTTTTAGGTAATTTTAACATCTTTTAGATGATTATACGGGTATCTATGACAACATATCACTTAAATTATTTCAGGTTTCGTTTGTTCTAAATTATTTTGCGGTATTTTGCTTTATTTATATTAATTTTGGTTTTATGCTACTGAAATTTTAAACATTATTAGAACGGGATCTATTTCAACAATATACAACTTGTTTCATTTCGGTTCTTACGAATAATTATAATTCCTACCTTACGTTTATTATCGTACTTTATCAGATTACTGTTAACAATGTTACACAAATAATATTAAATTTTATTTCAACGGGAATCATGTTATACATTATTTCTTCTGCAATATTATTTCGTTTAAAGATTATTTCCTACCTTGCGATGCATCATTTTTTTTTTCAAATCACTATTACAGTTTATTTACCACTCAAGTTTAATATTATCGCTACGGACATTTCTTACAAACTTTAATATGAAACTCTTTCAACAATTTTGGTTAACTTGCATATACCAATATACTTTAAATAATTCTTACAAAATGGGATTTTTTTTTTCTCTCTTCCTTTATTTGGGAGTTTTCCTTTTCGGTTTTGGATAATCCTTGTTATTTTTCCATCATAATGATTCTTTCAAAAAACGTGATTACAGTTGGAGCTATGTTTTGCTGCGTTTCAACATGCCTATTTGCATGCGAGGTTATGCGGGTTCGGATGTTCTAGTGGCATTCTGGTTTCCTGTTGTACGCGGATAAATTGGGTTTGATAATTTTTATACTTTATTTTTCCTGGCAGTATTGATGTTATCGACGCTTTCATTCTTGATAATTTCAATAGCTTCTTTGGTATAATATTTATAGAAATTATCTTACTTATTTGATGGATTACTTCATGTACTCTTATTTTAGTTCATACAGGGATGGAACTAATTAATGATTGTGTTTGTAGCCTTTCATCATATATTGTTTTTCTTAAATTTTGCGGGGTTTAATAATGGGTAATTTGTAAAATTTTGTTGAAGTTGTGATTAAGTTGTTGAAGTTCTCCGGTAGCTGTTCAATCTCCCCAACAGTTGAATATGCTGATCATTTTTCTTCCACTGCTTTATCATAGACAGTTATATTAATTCATGATAGAATTGGTCAATAATCTGATAGCGTTTCATTTACAAAGCGCAATGCATTTGAGACTGCATATTATTTTATTTTGAATCTTTATCATAATGGACTTTGGAATTTTAGTTTCTTATTTGAAGTGGATTATCTTTTAAACTTTTGGAGAAATAAATTAATTTTGGGGTCATTATTTTCATAACTTTCCTTTCGGTGGGAATGTATCGGCATTTTGGAAGCGATATGCGAATAATTACGAGCTTTCCATGTTTAATACCTCTGAGTTCGTGAGTAGTTAGTCTCGGGTTCTATGTTCTTAACCTCTGAGTTCTCGGACGCGATTTTTTTTTAAATCGTTTCGCGGAAAGGGATTTGGGTTTTCCTTTCCTTTTCAATCGCAGGAAGACAGGGGACCTACTGATACAGATGTTTATTCCTGTAGTGGTGGGAGGCCTGTTGTCCTTTTCTATTTGCTATTTTATTACGTTAATCTTGAAGACGATTTAACGGTTCGTTATGTTTGGAAGTTTTCCGGATTTTCCATCTCATTATGAGGATTTATATGGGAAGTTTGTTCAAATGGTATTTGAATAACACTTGTTCACACTTTGGGGTTATCTTCTTTATTATCTTGTGAATTTAAATGAAATTCAAGTTAAATATTTTTTTTTGTTTTCATAAATTAACCTCTATTAACTTACTTCGTTAATATTATAGATGTCGTTAATTGAGTTTGGATATTAATAACGGCTAGAATTGGAAAGGGTTTTTATTTATTGTCTATACTACTTTGGGAATTTCTCAAAATAAAAAATAAATTATTTCTTTTTGTATGGCTTCCTTTATTTGGGATTATTTTTAAGTTATACAGGAAATAATTGGTTTAGACGTTTCATCTTTAAATTAAATTGGCGGGTCATTCACGGCTTTGTAATAGCTTACCTATTTGAGGGATTTTAAAGGTTATACAGAACTTGTCTGAACAGCGAATTTTATTTTTTTTCAAATAAATATAACAATTCATATTATTTCCTTCGTTACGAATACAACATGAGTGGTTGAACTGGTAATTTATTATTAATCATTCTTCTGGTTATTATGTAGATAAATACCTATCATTACTGAATTGAATAGTTTTCGGCATATCCCGACATTTTAGTGTACATGCCTCATTTGGGATTTTTAATGTTACATTAAAAATGTTAGTTTAGGCGATAAATATTTTGCTTTTGGTATCAGATGATTGTATGTTTCAAAACGTCATAGCGTGGGTTTAAAGCTTCGTTTATAGCATCTTAATTTTGAAATTTCGTCAGATTACACAAAAGTCTCACATTTATTAATACTTTACCTCGTTCCTCATTGCTGTACCTTATTTCTTATTACTTTGCTTTACCTGAGGTTACATTATGGTACCTTGCATCAAAATTGCATTATGTATGTTCATTACATTATATTGTTTTGCACTCTTTTATTGCGTTACTTTACATTCAATATATAAATATTTTCTGCAAAACAATTTAATTTCTAAATGACAAATATATCTTTGTTTTCACAAATAAATAAAAATTAAATATTGTGAATTAAAAATATTAATAGATTATAATTTATTTTCTCTCAGTCATCAAATTTGCATTATTTGCATATTTCAACTTATAATGTTGAATATTTACGAGTTTTTTTTTGGTTTTGCAAAATGACTATACCTTTGGTTCCAATCTGATATAATTGGTCATAGTACATCTCACAAAGGTATTTTGCAATTTTGAGGGGGGGTATATTCCTCTTTTCATCTTCGGGGTTTCCTTCATGTGGAAATCTATATTTCGTTTTGTTCGGCCTCATTACGAAATGTTTATTTCTTACGCACATTCAGCGTTCACATTTGAACACGGGTTTGAATGTTGAATGAGTGTTTTGTGGTTGTCTTGTTGTGTCCTGTCGGTTTGTAATTTTTCCATGGGGGATTTGCGTATTAGTTATCTTCGAGTTTGTAACCTTGAAGCATTGTTCTTCAATATGGTGGGACATATTTTCATAATTTTTTTTTCTTACCTTGCAAGCGGTACGATATTAACGCGTGACATGTTTAGTTTTCTAATCCTCTGAGAACGTTAGTTTTTTGCTTTCGCGTTCCATGCTTTAGTTTTAGGGCCTCTGAGTTCGCAGCACAATTCTTTCTCAGAATTGATCGTGGAGTTTAGATTTAGGTTTTCCTTGTCTATCTCAACCGCAGGAAGACAGAGGAACCCTTGGCGTAGATGTATTTCCTATGATGAGGGTAGGTCTGTTGTCCACCGCAAATAAGATATTTTTGAAGTGTATAACGTTACGTTATGATTGGGAATTTTTCCAGGTTTATCCATCTCAATTTGAGGTTTCATATGGGAACTTTGGGGAAGGTCTCGCTGGTTGGAGTTATAAAGCGAATTACGTTTGAGTAATTTTTTTGTTTTCATTCAATGTTTAGGTCTTGTAGGAAACATTTTCCGTTATCTCTAGATAGAGGATTTGTGATAAATATTGAATATTTACGGTTGTTCGATTTTAATATTATGTTGTTGATCGATTTAATATTTCATTTACATATAATAATTTTGTGTCGGGTTTTTAAGTGTAATGTAATTATAATTTCTTGGGAGACGTAAATTCTCATTAATTTTGAAATCTTGGTTATTTCTGTTAGCAGATTGGTAGCTAAATTTGCGAACCGTTAATTAGAGGATTTTTTCAGATAAATGTTTTATGTTTAGCTTAAGTGTTCTTTCCTTGTGCAATTCTCCCCCTTCTCAGGAAAATTGCACAATGAATTTTTCTTTTATAAATTTGTTTGGTTCTTCCTTCAGAAATGAAACAAATATTTTTTCTGGGTACTTTATAAAAGTGAATAAATTTTGGGTTTTCCCTTATAATAAATTTATGCGTATAAATGCATCTATGATTTAACAGCCAAAGTGGTCTGTTTCATTAAGTTTTACTCACCGATCTGAGATCGAGTAGAATTTTATTTTTTCTCATTAATATCATTTGCATATGATTGAATTGTCCTTATTTTCATATAAAGTACTTTTCAGACGGTGTGTCTTGGATTACTTTTATTTAATTGCTGTGTTATACAGATTTTCAAACTTGTCAACTTCTTTATTTTTTGAAATCAATCATAGGGTTTTCAATACTTAATTTTTTATTAAAGGATTATAACTTGATTAAGTTTCATAAGTAAATAATTATATTTTTGGACATTTTTTAACGAAATTTTAAATGATCTGTGCTTTGTTTTCTTTGAAATTTTATATTCTTGTGGTAATTTTGAGGTGGATATTGTTTTTATAGGGTGTGTTTTCAACAGTCATTTGAATTTACATCTTTTATACTTCATGAAATTTATTTTATATTTCTTCGCGGTAAACCATTACTTAGGCAGTTTTAGCTCTAGAGAACTTCAAAGAAGAGCTTGACCTCTACATTCGGACTTCAACCACTTATATCTTCAAGAAAACCATCACAAATTGAAGACGTTCTTTTCTGGAATACTTTGCTGTTCATCATTCAAGCAGTTTTGGCTTCACTTGGCCTTATTAAATATCTCCACTATACATTGGCTTCCACTTCATTCCTTGCGGCAGAAACACAGAGGATCAATATTAATGAAGTTTCGTAGATACTGGATAATGCTGAAGTTTTACTATCATCATATAGAATGACCTTTCTCCTGTCTTAGAAGTTACAACTTGAAGATGGAGGATTGGACATTGTCTTGCAGTTTCAGCAGCAAGTTCCTTACAACTTCAAGCATCACCACGCACTTGAGGGATCCTGTTCAGCTGCCACTTTCATCTGCTTACTCTCTGATTGAAAGTCTATTTCAATACTTGGACTAGACTTAACAGCTTCTTGGAGTTTTACAACAGTCTACATGAAGTTCGTTGGACATTTTCCACACTTCAATGGAAATTTTCGGAGGCATGATCAGCAGAATATTCCTTTACTTATGCTAAGCGCCAGGTGGCTTAAAAAAAATTCATTTGGAATTTTTTCCTTTGGCGGAGGGATAATGTAGCAGTTCCTACCTTACTGCTACGGAAGATTTATTATCGTCGCACAGCATTATGCACGGGCCTTAATTTGGTTGACCACGTGATGTCAATTGAGGTAGCTGCTTCCTACTTTCCCGCTCGCCAGTCAGTCTTGGAGCGATCTACCGGGAGGATGTGACCCGCAACACGGAAGTCCAGGCACAAGGCCGCGTCAGCAAGCAATCATGGATCCACGATCTCCGTAACGTTATCACCATTTTATTATTAGAGTCATAATGGTTATCCGTATAAATTTAACTTCACAACCTTTCTCGTTGGGTTGTAAAATTTGCAATGAGATGGCGTCCACTCGTAGTTTATTTATCCGCACATAGAATCATTTAACTTCGTAATATTATTTATTTACCCTAACAATAATTTCTAACTAAGGTTTTCATCGAGCCTTAGCGGTCCTGAGAATATATAAAATATAATTTAATGATAGAGTCTCATGCATATTTTATATTGTTACTTGATTAATAAATTTATACATGTTTTATTGAGCTAGCATCTTTTATTTTATTGGGCATATTTATTTACTCATGTTTCTATTACAGAGTACACATTAAAACACACACACATATTAATTACACATTTAAATAGAGACATACATTTACTTCACCACAGTTACTTCACCATCAAGATTACACGTATCGTACTTTATATTACTTGGTTACAGTAGTAATTTCCACTTATCGATTATGTGGATCAAATAGAAATCGATTGGCGCCCTTAACTATTAATTCTTTATAATACCCTAGTAAATTCAGTAGTCATTCTTTTATATGTTAATAATTTTGCCTGGTTTCTTGGAGCAGGCAACCACGACCTGAGACTGATAAATTAATCATATAGAGTCTTTCATTGATGTAGTCACAATTTAATTTAGAATAAAGTTTATTGGTAAATCCTTGTTTGATTTCTGACGCATTGAATGTTAACATGTTTCCTACCGCGAGCTCTTTGATAATCTTCACAATACTTTATAATTTAAATAATATAGTTGAATATTCTAGTTAAATACGTAGTAACAATTTCTTACGTTACAACCGTTAAGTACAAGAAAAATAACAATATTTCAATTCCTCTCAACTGTGAAAAATGAAGGAGGACTCAGAATGATGGAGGTATGAAGAAGATGAATATGTTGTGTATAAACCAAATAAGCATTACACTTTACTTACAGGTTTATTTGAACAAGTATCCACCTACTATAATAAAGGTACATTTTAACAATAATCGTTATCGGAAAAGTGGGTTGCGAACACGAAGCAATTCGCGGGCTGTAGGATCGGCGGCAATCAGGAACAGAATGAGTCTTCTTTTCGTTAGACACCAGTTGATCGTAAACTAGTGATGAAAAGACCTTTGTTCGCTATTGGTATACGAATAGCCAATAGGAGGAGTTGGCGTGTCGAAATTGCTGCATCGTTCGCTACCACAGAAGAATTAGCTTGTAGGGGATGTAACTCGTGACTCTGAGTGAGAACAAAGAATTAGTTATTTGTAAAGGGAAGGGACCACATTAAACATGGACCTAATAAGGCATGAATGGAATTTAAAATTATTAATTTTAGAAAAATTTGAAACCGCGGGGTAAGGGGGAATATGTATAAAAATGACAAATCCTGCTTAATTTTGTATGACTTATCTCAGACCCTTTCTCTTCAAATACCCAAAAAAAATTGATAAGCCGTTATTAAAAGTATAAAAAAAAATTAAAATAGTTTCACTTTGAATACAAATCATATCAAGATTTTGTTTACCAAGATGGCTGCCAGGCATTTTCCCCCGTCCTAGATTTGACTTCTATGCCATTCATATCAAAATCGCACTAATCCCCTTTACCGTTATAAGGTCTGTGATATTAAAGTATGCCTAAGGTCAGTCTTTCTCAAAGTGGGCAATAACGCCCCTTTGGGGGCGCTGCAGGCTTTCAGGGGAGCAGTAGAAGGCTGAGAGAAAATTAGGGTGCGTTAAGATAACGCCTGGAAGTTACTGAACGCGGCGACTTACGGCAGTTTTTAAATGAATCCGAGCCTGATATTAACAAACTCATCAAAATGCATCGGATTCTTCACATTAGATAAGTTTTAAATTCAAAGCCTTCTTTTAATATTAATAAAAATAGTATTTAAGATTTTCACGGTTAAAAGTATTTTCATTATTTATTTTTGTAATGATATGCCGTATTGCACTTCCTCCTTCTTTAGCCTAAAGAAAGAGGATAAAGATGGAGGTAGCGCAACATGGCTAAACATCCCAAAAAAAATAATGTAAAATTAATAAAAATACTTCTAAATATGATTAAGTGTAAGTATTATTTCCTCTCATTGAAACATTCTTTAATCACAGAAATAGGACATGGGTCACTTCCTATCTATCCTATCTAAGTGCAAAAATGGTACAATGCAAGTTTAAAAATTATATAATCGAAATGTTTCTGAAATTGTCTCTACGTACTATATATGTCCACGTGTACAGCTTTATGGCTATTTTAGTGAGCAGATCGGATTGCCAGACACTTCCCAACCTTTCCTTCCCCCTTTTCACTATCTCATAAAATTTCCAAGCAACATTTCCTTTCTGAATAATGGTCTTTCACGAGGCCAGTATCTTCCACTCTAAAATATATATTATTCTATCTTAACCCGCGAGTCAGGGGTTCATCATCCCTGCTCGTATATTTTAAATCACGTATCTTATATTTATCTAGACACAGAGGACAACAATTTCAAAATACTACAAAAAGTTGAAGGCCATGACGGAGGCTTGCTCTTTTGGTTTCAAAATTTCAGGTTCTGACAGCAGGCCGTTTCCTTCCAGATAAGGTTTTCATTGGTTTCTCTCATTCACTCTTCTTATTAAGAGTATTTCTTAAGATATAGCACAGCCATCTACTTCTCGTCCCCACTCCAGAATCAAAACAAGTTTATTTTTTAACGATTTTATTCAGTTATTTAGACAGACTTGTTGCTAGGTATAAAAATAATTTAAAGGAGAGAAAAAATACAAAAACTGTCATAATTAAGGAAAAGTTAGTGTTAGAAAATAAACTTTTTTAAATACAGGTAGAACTATTTTTAAGGTTTCCGTTGATTGGATGTTGATCCCTCGAGAGTTAGCCTCCCAGCATACTTACATATAATATGCGATCGGTTTAGGGGAAATACAGCAAACATACTTACACAAAATATAACTTACTGTCCCAAGTGTTCCGCCAAATAACAAAAGTTTAAACATATTTTCATTCAAATGCATCAAGACTACTTACTAGATATACCAGCGTATAAGTACCGAAAATTGACACTGTAAATAAATTTGTTTGGTATGATACCTATTTGATATCATTTCGATTTGATATTTGTCCATCTTATTATTCAAGGTATTTTTGGAAATGATTTTAGGATTGAAATTAGTAAATGATGGGCAAAAATCATAATTTTATAATGATTATAATTTAATAACTGTCGGGGGAACAACTCGTGTCACCATTCTTAATGGCAAAACTTTAAAGGAGTACCAACCATCTGAAACCAGAAGAATTATGACATCCTCAATTGGGGTATGTTGTGAGGCTGATAACAGTGAATATATTCAGATCTAGTCATCAAACACATCTAAATCCATTTCAGGCAACTTTCTATTCTTCTTATGGTTTATGCCGGCAAGCCGGGCATCTATTGTTTAAATTATCGTATACAAACAAGTATGTAATCCGCCTCACTAGATTATGTCTGTTCTGAGACGGGACTCTGATTGGTGGTTTTTCACCAAGGCGATCCTGGGAGTCTTTCACTCTGAAATATACCTATATACATAATACATAGAAAGCGACGACCTTTACATGAACTTGTCTTGTTGTCGCTTTCCTCGGGTCTCTAAGATTCCCCGATGACGCGTATCTCACTGTCAAGCTAAGGGTTGGTATCCGTGTTTAGGACAGCATCCTTCTTGCTATTCCAGGGTGGTAAACGATGTAGCAGTCGATAGAAAATGTGCTAACATACTCTCAACCTATAAATGTCCTCCCTTCTAAAGTTGTACCATAACGATCCCATGTATATGGGCGTGAAAAAGGTCCCAAAGAACGTATTTTTTACTATGCACTCCTTTTTAAGAAACACCTTCAGGCCGGTCTCCTGCGACCGTTTCCATGAACAATGTTTCAAACATTACTACAAACATTTTTTTCGAACGTACTAAATGAGAGAGTGGCTATTCACATTATGTTTGTGCTTCTGGTGGCAGAATGGAAAACATTCCCCGCGAAGGATGAATGGGGAAGGTAGGGAAAGGAAGGGGAGGGGATAGTTTCATTTTTTGACAACTGCCGCGTTCAGTCAGTCACGGAGCATGCAAAGAAGCATAAATCACACGAGTTTTGTGAAGTCAAAACTTCTTCGGCACCGTTGTTATTTGACACTCGATGAAATGAAAAAAGCGACACTAAAAAGAGACAAAATGCACCTATAGGGTTTAGTCTGCGAGAGAATGACATAGTATCTATAATCGGTCTCCTTTTGTGCATTGCTTCGTAGCCTCCCCACTCTTGTCTACTTTAATTTTCTGAAGGTTGCACTTCTACCGAGTGCGAAATGCACACTCTGATTTTAACGTTATGTGCACTAAGCTAGCTTAATAATGATGACATTAAAAAAATAAAAATAAATAATGTCATAATGAATGATTGCTTCTATCATGAACTCATCTTTAAATAAAGTCTTTTTTGTCAATTAATTTATAATAGAGGGCCCAATAAATCTACGGAACAATTTATGAAAATAATTGTTGTTTAGAAATAATTCTTAAACCGTACATTTAACTCTTGTATCAATTGCCAGGACCCAGAAATCTTAATGTAATGCCAAACCGGCTTCAGAGAGAAAAAAGCGAATGAACAATCCAAATCGGTTTTCCATTTTTAATTCCTGATAAATACCAATTAATATTTCGAGTCAGTAATGACGGTCTAAATCGAAATCTGTGTCTTCATGATGTAGCATCTATATACAATCTTATCACTAAAACCTTAAACACTTCTTCTTCATAACAACTCTCTTGAAATTTTTGGACATTTATGAAATTATTTACTTAGACGTGAACTGTGCGGTGCGTCTGTACTCTGTACATCTACACAACAGACCGCTACATAAATACATAAAATGTATGCGGCTACGCCTACCGCACCCCAAAGTTTCAACAAACGCAGGAGACGTAATGAAATAACGTACGAAGAAAATATTTGACGTATTGTTTGTGGAAACAAACGCAGGAGACGGGCCTTTACAATGATGTTTCCTTAGACTAAATTTCAATTGATATTTTAACGGTATTAGGGTCAAGTAATGCGTGATTTCATGCAAACATAATATCACAGCTTAGTGTTTAATAAAAAAAATGCTTGTTGACTAAAATCTGTTGACTTGAGTAAAATAATTTCTCACAGGGCCTGTGTCATCTGTGTCAGCTTTGAGAATGCTGTGCTTAACGTGTTTCCTGACTCCGCATCGGAGCCGGAAGAATCAATGACGCTAGTTCTTTAGATCATCTTTCATTATAGTACCGGTAGAACAAGAACAGCATTCCCACCTGACGCCTGTGCTCTAAAGATTGCAATCTATCAGACGAGGGTTTTTCAGGTAACTTAGGTACTTTTTGGAGCTCCAGACCTAACCTGGTTCAGCATGTAATTGAATAGGTACAAAGAATTGCAAACATCAAAAATTTTTGAAATCTACGGGTGATGAAATTCAGAATATGTATTGTGGCGACCAGAACGGTCGCCCCCTTTAGCCACAATCCTTGCGCCGCCACTGATATAGCAAGCACATTCTCGAAATGTACATACTACCTACATTTCCTTGCCCTTTCATTTTAATCGTCCCCCGTCTCTGCCGATCGCTGCCCACTCCCTCAGTATTATCAAACGTTGAGAAAGAATGGAGCAATTTTAAATTTTCAACGGAATCAAAATTAAAATATTTGCAACCAGACAATATATTGGACTACTTTACTGAAGAAAATTCTGATGAAATTGCAATTTTTTTTCTATTATTCTAATTCGAACATGCATAATTGTTCCGCTAAACACATGGGAGGCATAAGCAAAACAAAATGCTGTTTCTCATCGACTTTTCGCAACGGCCCCTTTTGTCAAAATTACGTAAATATGCACAAATACACATAATCCGGTTATATGGTTCAACTCTATTTGAGCGACCTACATATATAAAATCTCGAACTGCCAATTTTGCATTTTTGCAGTAGGTCACATAACGAACAAATTACCGTGAATTTCAGAATTGTTTTCTGGAAATTAAATTGCATTTTCTTTTTGAAAGAATTCACTTTATTTTACGATCGAATATAATATGGAATTTACCGTCAGACGTATGCAAAACGTCTTTCAAACGAAATATAAAATTTACGATCTCTGCGAAAGAAAGCACTCAATGTCAATACGAATTTCCAAACTGTAAAAATAAAACGCCATCTCCCGGCGGCTCTCAGTGTAATGCAATTTTATGGAGGCATAAAATGTACATAAAACATCGCGTAATGGCGGCATAATATTTCCAAAATATTGTTACTCCCACACAACTAACTTGTATTCATTTACAACGCCGTAATGTAGAGGATTGCTCCATAAAGGTAATTCAAATTTATTTTATATTGTTTTAAAATACTGTTTTAGATCGTGTTCTAAACTCATACTGCGAAACGTTGGGGATGGTTAATCATAAAGTCTAGGAAAGAAATCCTAATAAAGTGTTTTAAATAATGCAATTAATTAACAAATTCTAATCACTGATATATATATTTTTTCAATTTGGGAGGCTGGTGTGGGTACCGCAGCCCGGGAACCAATTATTGGATAACCAACACAACAGCCATAGGTCAGCCCAAGTGGTTCGTCACATTTGGTGACTTAGCAGGGGTGCCCGGGTTCATGGGGTAAGGCTTGTCTAGGTCTTGTCGGGCCGGAACGGGTGAGACTGATGGAGGGAGACCTTTTGATTTCTCCAGCAGGACTTTCTCTTAGCAGGAGTGTCCGGGTTCTTGGGGTGAGGTTTGTCCGGATCTTGGTGGCGGATGTGTCTGCCCACCAACTGCGTGGCAGACCGGGTCGGGAGAGACTGGTTGAGGGAAACCTTTTGACCTTCATACAATTACAAATATAAGTTTAACGCATTTAAGAAATTACACAATGCACAATTTTCCGAAATAGGATATTAAAAAATACTTAAAAGGATTGTGTTTAAATATAACAATTTCAAGAAAAAAAAATCAGACAATGTTGATGATCACAACAGTGAGGAGCGATTCTTTCAAGCATTAAAAGAATTTTCCCTTTGAATCTCTTCTCGCTGAAGCTAAATATATCGATCTCGTAAGAGATTCTATTCATGATCAATATACTCCTACTGATTGCAGGGTTCCTGCAATGTCCTACAGACATACAGGAAGATAGAATAGTCTATGACGACGTTGCCTAAGATGGTTATCTGGAACTAAAGTCGAGTTATGAACATAGCCTCAGTACAGCCTATAGCAGTCTGAATAAGTGGGTGGCGTCATACCCCTCTCTTCCGAGCTGCAGGGAGGGAATCTCAAGCATGCCCAGTTCATCGGATAGAAACACGGACAGTGACCGCAATGCCTCACGTAGAGAAATCTCAGAATTTTTTTTGGACCCTCACCAAGATGAGGGAGCATCCCACCTCGTGAGGATTCCAGAACGGGAACGAACCCTAAATTTTTTAAAGACCGACTGGCACACCCCTTCCATATGAACACGAAATGTCAGCTTACTTTCGTAAGTAATTCCAAGATCCATTATAGTTTAAACTCGTGTGAGATTATGACCGAGCATAGTGTACCTGCGATAGGTGAGACTAAATATTCCGGTAAAAGTCAAGACTACACATTAAAAATAAAGAAAATTAGAGACATAATTTTTTGGACGTGAGACGTGAGATCAACCAGTTGTTCACAGAACGTATAGTTTAATATGTTATTGACAAAAGAAAAACGAGTTGTGAAGTTGACAAAGCTGGAATAAAATTCCAGCAATAAATGAGGAAGCGTCTAGCAATTTTTGAGATATTATTAACGACTATTTAGCACAATTTAGCAGAAAATGGTTGGCTTTGCCATATGGAAAATTTTCATCTTTTCTATCATGTCCAATATTTCAAGGACAATGAAATTTTTTTTCTATTGGCAATGCCATTATCACCATAAGAATATTAAGCTTTGATATATAGCTAAATTGTCAATAGAAAACACGCTTGTTTTTGATGCAAGTTAATTCTTTCCGAAAAGAAATTGGTGAAAACAGGTTACAACGTCACAAACTAGACTGAAAAACTTCCCGCCTCTAAGAATATCGTTCAGAAGTCTGACCATTGGTAAGATCATCTTGAAGTGGGTAACATATCTGAGGTAAATAAAAGCCCCCAGAGCTTCGGGGAACTCGAGGTCGAGGATATAAAGCGGTATACGTTCCACAGAATGCGGGTAGGGAATTTGCGTAGCGAGCGAGACTTATTCGTACCGAAGCAATATGCTTAGCATTCCCGCAAGAAAAGGCGATGGGTAATGTTATGTATATTAACCATTTCACGGATATGAGATATCGCACACATTTTTCTAAAGTTTTCGTACAGGTTCCTTATGAATTCTGTAATAAATATGTAGGAGACTATGGGTAGACATTTCTTAAAATGTTGATTATAAGTACATGCGTAGGAAAACCTGCGAGCTTTTCACCACAGAAAACAAGGCTCCACATAGCTATTAGGGATGAATTCGTCTGGCAACAGTGATTTTATCCAGCCTAGTGCAACGCCTTTCATCGAAGCGCACGCAAACCGACAACTTTCGCTTATTTTTGTTTACTGAAGTATAAGGTGAGTTCAACAGGTTTTTGTCATGTTTTGTTGATTATTGTGTGATTTTACTAAAGATTTTAATTGAACTTATAGATTTGTCTTATTTTTCAGAATGTATAAGCGAGATCGGTGCTCTAATTTCAGTAAAGACAATTGCGAAATCCCGGGGAACATTGTTCATTAATATAAACTGATTGGGCAAACAATTCATAGCTACACTTACCTACATACATTTACATATTTCATAGACCTTGTGATTGTAGCTTGATTGTCACATATTCCATTCCTATCCATCCCAAGCATGTTCCTTTTCCCCATCCTATCGCATACCTACGTACCTGCGTTACCATTACCATCAGTGTCGTCAATCGAAACTCGCCGCGTAAGCATATAATATTCCGCTTCCCACATCCTCAAGCTGAATCCGCATAAGATAGCAGAGAGTATCATATACCGCAGTAAGTCCCTTCCTTCATTTCCTTTAAGTGCATTCTTTCTACTTGTACAGTGGTTTTTCATACACATATATTTCAAAACACATTCAAGGTCCTTCGACATCCGCATCCACACAAAATACACTTCATTCATAAACAAATAATAGTTAACAAAATCATCTACATGGTGACTGAAGAAAAAGGAGGTGAAGGAGTTTTTTTTCCTTATTCATAAAAGTGTATAGGTGATGTACAGATATGTGTATAGATACATAGAACATTTTATTCTAACACAGAAGGTAAAAAGAATCTTTAAAATCTTCCAGTTTTGGAGGAGAAAAATGGAGAATTATAAAACCTCGATTTTGACGATTTTATTAGGCGTTTGCAGTCTGAGGTGCAGTTGCCCTTTTCCCTCAGTGTACAAGGGAGTAACAGCGCAGTGAAAGCAACATTTTGGAAAAATACCTATTATTAGGTCCTTACATATGAAATTGGCGTTTTGTATGGGAGGAACTTTGTATGGGAGCTTATGGGAGTTTTTTGGGAGCTTTTTTCACCTTCCCAATTTGCTTCAAGTGGATTAAAACAGTTTTATCACTAACACCGAAGCCTGCAGCTAACTCGGACATGATTTGCGATGGATCCGCTTCCACAGTAGCCTTCAATTCTTCATTATCAACTTTGGTCTCCTGCCATCCACGGGGCTTGTTCTGCAGGTCGAAATTTCCAGAACGAAAATGTTGGAACCAAAAACGCACTGTGTTTTCTTTTGCGGCACCGTCGCCATACACATAATTAATCCTTCGAGCCGTTTCTGAAGCACTGGTGCCACGGTGGAACTCGTACTCGTAAATACCGCGATATTTCAAGTTTTCCAATTTGTAAACTAAGTGACGCAAAGAAAAAAAACAATTAAGGAAAAAACAAATGAATTATAATTTTCGAAACACAAATACTTGAGTAAATAGCTGTATAAATTTGAATTTGGAATTCATAACCAAAGAGAAGATATTTGAGATCAATGTTGCCAGTACGGCAAAACGCCAATTTCATATGTAAGGACCCAATATTAAAATTTCTCGGCTATTGTGTTTGCTCGGTCAATGGTTGAGTTGGCATTGTGTTTTGGTCCCACCAAGGAGTCGTGATTTCAATTCCTCTGCTAGGTAAATTCGTCACCATGACACAAGCAACATTTTCCCGCTACTTTTCTTTATTAACAAAAAAACACTGTGCTGACCATTTTACACCACCAACTGTTTAAGAACGGCAGCAATGGCGGCATACTTGTGTGTAGGTATGTACCAAATATAAGAATTGTTTTTCTTACTCATTGAATAAAGACTGTACATTTTCTTTATCGAATTGTTACTAATAAAAATATGTCTCTGTCGATCTGGCAACGTTGTATTTTAATTCATACTGGCCATGCAACTGACATTATTACGCATGCGTCATGAGCAATAAAAAAATTCTGTCAAGGATTCGTGATGTGATGTGATGTGATTGGTCATGTTTTTGTTCATAATTTCTATTCTAATGACCAATTCATCATTACATTCATGTAATTAAATAATACTTACTTTTATTTGTTATGCGTTATTTATAGCATTGTTGCGAAGTATCTAAAATTTATTTGGCCAATGTTTTAGCGAAAGGGTAAGCGATTTTTGGTTCATTCAACGCATACATTTCTTACGACGAAATCGAGAAACATTTTCAAAACACGAAACTACTCAAGGCTTGTCGCTGATCAGATGTTCCTGTAGAAAATTGTTACCTCAAAAGTTGACCGCCCGAAGTTGTTCAACAAATTAAATTTCCACGCTCCGCTTCGACACATCACACAGAACACCCTTTTCTGACAATCGGCCCGATGCATATATATATTCACAACCACTGCCTACCAAGCACTGCGTAGGCAGTAGTTGTTACAGTACGAGTACTATTATTATATTTAGCCCCAGGTTTAACACGTGTCAACCGATCTCCATATACGAATGGTTATGATTATTCAGGGTTTCCCAGAATACAAATAATGAAATAGATAAAAGATAAACAACACAAATTAATTAGTTTCATCTATTAGACCAGCGCACAACCCCGACCCAGATATTACAACAATAACATCACGAGACATCTTAATATTGGCCGTGTACAAAGTTTATTATAATTTGTTCTTTATCTTCTGGCCGATCAGATCTGTGGAAAGAGACACGATGCACAACGACACTAAAACGCATGTTAAGCTGGCCAAAAATAAAATGAGTTTTCGACATAATATTATATATGTGGCTTGATTTTATCGGTAACACTGTTTTCTTGATGTGATAAGCACATTTGTAAAAATAAATCAATCAAATACAAGTCACAGTTTTTTGTAAGGGTTCGTATAAATAAATAAATAACTCGCCAGTTTTGCGTGGTTAATTTTCTTTACAGTATGGAGTCCATATAAGCAGCCCACGTTAACTCATAAATTGGGTAAAAATGTTTTTATTTTTCAAACGTATAGGCCCGTTAGTTTTATTTCAGAATGGTATCAATAGCGGAGCTATTCAACACTGCACAGTAAAAATTAGAATCTTAGATTATAGAATTAGTAGCAGTGTTGCTCGAAAAACTTGTGTCGTGTTTCACAAAATTCATTAAAGTGCCAATTTATCTAAAGCTAATGACTTTTTACTAAAGTCATATTATGATATTCTGGTGCATTATGAGTTTTGGGATAACCTGTATATTGTATGAAGTTATTTCGTATCGATATTAAAAAATAAACTATTTAAAAAAAAAAAAGTTTTTTTTTTATTGTTGTTTGTTGTTGACCGAGGTATAATAAAGCACTAGTTTAAGAATAGTAAATGGTGTAGGTACTAATACAACTAAACTATTTTATGATTTTTTAGCAGTCCTAATATATATGTCGCGGGCCAATCGTAAAATCAGGCAGATCATGATGCGCCTCAGGCACTTCACAATCTGCCGCCAGGCACTTCACAAAAGTGGCTAGGCTTATCATGATCGGCCTAATTTTACGATCGGCCTATGAGATATATATATATATTCATTATATAGTGTGTTAAGGGATATACGCGACTCACTTTAACCAGTGATTCTTGAAATTGTTTGGAGTAAAAAATGTAAACAAAATTTTGATGTCGGGTGATGTTTTTTTTCAACTAAAACATAAAAAATCACTAGATATTGGACAGTTACGGGGGAAGGGGGGGGGGGGGGGGGGGGGGAAGGGGGAGAGGGGTTGGGCGGTTACTTGTCTGATGATACGTGGAATATTTTTCTCGTTTGGTTTTAAGAAAAATAAAATTAAAAAGAAACACAGAAAAGTCACCAGTCACAAAAATTTCCATTGAATTTCTTACTCCAAATAATGTCAGGAACCACTGTGTAAGTCAAGCACTGAGTCTAAGCACCCTATATTCATATTAAACCTAACCCTATCGCTGTACCCTACAACGTGTATCCTATCAAAAGAAATGTTTTAAAAATTATGTGACTGTTGTAGAGAACGTGTTTTTGGCCATCTAAATGTTCTCCGAATGTTTGTGCGACGAAGTACTCCGAAGAACAAGGTATTTATATCTTCCCGTTTACTTACCAAAATAATTCAAACATGACAAAAACAAAGATTCTTGTCGTGAATTTGTTTTGAAGTTCTGGCAAAAAAATAATTGGACGCGTGACAGCCATAATAAGTGTGTTTTTCGTTTTGGGTACTCATGTTTGATCTTCAACCTACTTATATTAAAAGAATCTAAACATGAATAAATTATTACGTCATGAACATTATTTTAAGACATGAACTAGAAAAATTGACACGAACATTATGTCAATCATTGCTGATATAATCACTTTAAAAACGTAGTTCATACCATAAACGTGATTGAAAAAGAAATATTATTGAATTCACAGAAATTGTAGAGGGTTGAAAGAAGTATAGTATATTTTTCTCCATTCCTGTTTAAGATAAATTCAACGGTCTGGGAAAATAATATGATATAAGAAATAAATTAACTAAGTAAGTACGTATTTCTACTACAGTTTAATTGATTTACTGTTTATTTATTGCTTCTTCACAATTTAAATAATTTTTTTAGCATGTAATTTTTAACCCCACTGGGGATCGCCTGTATCGGGGTTAATAATTTCATAATTTGATAAAAGTAACACACATAAATATCGGTCATTACAAAACAGTTATGTAAAAACAAAATAATACAATTTAAAAATAACAACGATAAACGGAGGAAATTTTCATAGAAAAAAAGAATTAACAACAAAGTGCTGAGAGATCAAACAAATAGTTATCATTCGTTGTATCATTAGTTCACACCATTACGGTTTAAATTTATTACGGTTTTTTTTAAAACATAAATAAAAAAAAAACATAATGAAAAAACAATGATTTATGTCAAGACGTTTTTACCTATGCAGCCCAAAAGTAAAAAGAATATTGTTCAACGCTTTCTGTACCTCGCTGTACACATCAGAACTGTGGGTTGACTACACTGCATCCCAATGGAACAAGTTAAAGGTTGCTTACAACAACGCATACCGTCAACTTTTCCGCCTACCGAGATACTGCAGTGCTACGGAAATGTTCCTGGAGGGACGAGTGCACACTTTCCGAGCACTTCTCCGCCACCGCATGGGAAGTTTATGGCACAGACTACGCCAATCGAAGAATGCAATCATCACCGCCATGACTACCTGGTTGGAGTCCCCCCTGATGGCCCTCTGGAGACGGGAGACTATGAAATACCCTCCGTAAACAGCTGCATGAATTAATTTTACTGTTTATTATTATTTTTCTCATGTTTTTCATGCTTATTCGCTTTTTTTTTAAATTTATTTATATGTTGTTATTTACTTTATTTTTATTTTTAACATTAACCCATTTTTTGTTTCAAAATATGGAATGTATTGCATTGCACTACCCCTGCATACATTCTGGAATAAACTATTATTATTATTATTATAAGCGATTACGTGTTGAAGCAAATTTTTCTTATACAATATTAAATACCTAGAATTATATATTGTTTCTTTACCTTTTTTTAATGTCGGTGTTATTATTTAAATGAAATTTTTTAACCTCACCATTCTTTTAAAATTTTATTATTATAAAGTTTTTAACCTCAGTATTCAAAATATTTTTTTTTATATTAGCTCTATATAAGAAAACATTTTTCTTCGGGGCCAAATTCATCTTTGGAGATGCTGTGTGGAGGGTCTTTTTAGGAAAAGGAAGTTCTGGGAAGGAAGAAGGTATTAGGGGTGGGTATGAATCTGGGGGTCAATGTATGTAGGTGTGATGGACGAATGGATCCATCCCTTCCACTGCGGTACAAGACGATAGGTCGAGGGAGTAAAATGGTTAGGTCTCCATCAACTAGTATCCCCCGATCCGACCCATCACGGAGTAGGTGAACAAACGCATGTACTGCCAAGATCTAGACCTCACCCCATGATTCAGGGCAACTCTGCTAAGTGGCAAACCACTTAGGGTGACCGGTGAAGGTTACCCAAGAAATAGTTCGAGGGGCGGCGGTACTCATACCTGTCTCCCAAATACCAGCTGAAGTCTCCGGCGTTGCCCGGGCTTTACACGGGGTTTTTCGAGATCAGAGGTGGGCAGGAATTTTTTCCTCAAAGTCCTTCGAATATGCAAAATTTTATAAAGAAGCATCAAAATTCGGCTGGGAAAGCGTTCTGGATGGGAAAATAAAAAGGAAATCCTGGTGGGAAAAGAGGATGGGGGTGATTTTTCGATGTCTCGTTTAAACAGTCACCTTCATCTTATTTTTTTTACTCCATTAAAGTAAAAATTATGTTAGTTTCCACACAAACGAAGTATTGAAATCCGTAAGTTTACTTTAAAAATACTAAACTTAGTTCCCTGCAGAGCATCGAACCATTTTGTCTTAACTTTGGTATTTATCTTTGCGTAAGTATTCACATTTATATTTAAAAAATAACGAGAAAAATATATATAGAGTATCTCGTAATAGTGCGTTGACTCTACGCCTATTTCTACTCCAAAACTCTTTGTTTAAAAAGTAGTAAGTCGGTACTCAGTCCGCCCGACTGCCAGTTAAGGTTCCTAGCCCACCAGGCCATCAACTATCTCAACATATAATCTTATATCTGAATGTGATCGCACGCCCCGTGAGATAGACGACAGTGAATCGGTTACCCCATTCCAATACGTTTATTAAAATACGTAATTTAACGTTAATTATTACCGTAATAAACGCCTCCGAGCACAATATAACCCCCATTACACGGTACGTGTGAAACGGCCGAGTAAAATCGTCGGTTTCTGCGGCCTGGCCCCGCTGCCTTAATGCCATAATTTTGGTTTCTGGCGTCAAAATATATTTATGTGACCCCAAATCCTCTCCGAAGCCCAGAGACCGGAAGCTGGTCCAGCTAATGGTCCAGAAATGGAGACAAAGACAATCGGAAGTAATTAAGAGTACGCGCCAAAACAAAATGGCATAATTTGCGCGCGGAGAACTGTCTACGAAATAGAGCGCCAAGTGTAAGCGAATAAAATAAAAATGATAAAATACTAAGACGATTTTATTGCTGTTGATGTTTTCGGCACTTGTGGGTTCAGATTATTGTTATGGTGTTGCAGTGCTAATTGCTCTTTCAAAATGAATGTGTCTGTCAGACCAATTAAAAGATAAGTTATATTGCACTTTACATTCATATAAATGACGTAGTATCGGAATAGCATATAGTATGAGATTAACGAACTTCATGGCAATCATGACCTAACCTTTATTTTTTAATTAAATTACAAAGGAAAAGCTGGTTGAAGGTAATTTTTTTTTTAAATGTTTCGTTTTGTTCTTTAGTTGTTTTCCTGATTTTGTTTATGATTTACTTAAACCATACTTTAAACTCAGCAGATCAAAATATAATGTTTTATTATTATTTACTGATGAGAGCGACTTTCTTTGCTGTTTTCTTTCCTAAAATATTACTATATATATATATATATATATATATATATTAAACCCTTATACACTTATTGGAGGTGGATATGGGCACCGCCGCCCCTGAAATCATTTATTGGATAACCCACACCTCTGCCATAGGTCACCCTAAGTGGTTCGATAGATTTGGTGTCTGAACAAGGATGCGTATTAAGGGTAGGTCTTGTCGGCAGAAGTGTTTGCTCACCTAGTGCGTGGCGGTCCCGATCAGGAGAGACTGGTGGAGGGAAAGATTTTGAACTCTCCAACCGGACTAATCGCCTTCGATCGCAGTTGGAGGGATGGATTCAAACGTCCGTTACTTCGAGACACACTGAACCCCAGATTCCTACCCATATATCAAACCTTTTTGAACCCATAACTTCCTTTTCTTCCTTTGCTTGAACATATCTTTCACACAGCATTCCCTAAGATGACATAGCCCCAAGGGAAATTATTTTCCACGGGTCTCCTGTAGAGAGCAAAATATACATTTTTTTAAAAGTCACTATCAAGCAATTTATAATATCAATTTACCTATTTCTAGAATCGCTTTATATTAAACTTTTGTCATTCTTCATGTTTTTGTTTGGTTACTAAGATCAACGAACTTAAAGCTCTACAAATCTTTAGTCGTTAAATCCAGTAATTGGATTTCAAAAGTTTATTCCAAATGGAAACATATTTAAGTGGCGAGTATTCAAAGAATTTATAGTAGAAACCGGGTGGGTTTGATATGCGACATTTATTTCTGGATAGTATTTAAAATTTGTAGATATATAATTGCATCAAGTTATACATATTAGTACACATGGGAAAAAGATATCGATATACACGTTAATTAATGGTTCCTGTAGGGTCCCAGGGTGTGGTCTCCAGACAGTCTTCTGTCAGTTGTAAGTTGAGCAGGGTAGACTTCTTCGTTTCCACACCAAGGGTAACGTACAGTGAGAGAGGTTATGATTTGCAAGGTATTCTCTTTGCAAGTAAAAACACTGGTTGTTTTTGTACTGGATTATTTTAACTTTAAGTTTATTCAGATGAATAGTAAGTTTACAGCGAGATTTCTATTCTGATCACTGGAGTTTAAAATTGTAGAATGACGTTGCGAGAAACAACAAGCTCATTTATTGACATACAAGTGAAAGCTATGTGAATGACCACACACAAAAAATGCGGGTAGACACAACAATATTGAAATGCTGAGTAAAGAGTGACACAGAGGCGAAAGTTATGAGTAAAGGACTCTACACATCTAAATGAAGCAAAAATGATAAAATGAGAAGTGCTCAGTGCAAAATAAAGTTAAATATTTGAAATAGGATAATAATATAACACACAACAGTTCCAACGCCTCGCTTTAGTCGGTAGAAGTCTCAGATACCTTTAGAGAAACATTTGTAGAACCAGGAGACATCACAATTGTAACGTTGGTGATATTTATTTATTTAAAAAACAGGACAACTGTTAAAGGAATAATTGAATGATGGGTCTACTACCTTTGGGCTTATGAGAGCCGGTTCCGGTTCAAGATGGTGGCCGATTTAATGTTTCAGTTGAGATTATTTTTTAGTAGATTATTATTAACTAGCTAGGTAAGGCAGGTAAATACCCACTTACAAATCTTGTGATTTCAGAGGAAATTTTTACATTGATTTAAAACTTAAAAGAAAATTAGAAAATCACTTTTTTGGACGCGGGGGGCACAACTGTTCACCAAATTACTGGTATAAATTATAATAAAAAAGAAAGGTTTGTTTGCGCGCAAGTAAACATAAACGAAATTTTTTCGATAATAAAGGTGGTTGCCATTCACTTTCAAGAACCAATTAAACAATTATTTTTGAACACTGCCAAATTTACATACCACTTAATATTGGTTCCTCAAAAACATCCATTAAACCGAGTTTTAGAGTTTTCCGGGAAAAAATTTAATTAAAAAACAACGGAAAAGATCGTTAAAATATCAATTTCAGCTTTTTTGAATGTCTATTCGTAATTGGTTTTTTGAACCTTTCAAAATATCTATCGCTTTAATGAGCAAAAAAGGCTTATCGTTTTACCTATCGCTAATGATTATTAAAGACCAAAACATAAACCTTCCATCGTAATAAAAGGGAATGAGCAAACAGCAACTCAGAAGGTAAGGAGAATTTCGTGCCCAAAATTAATTTACAAGATAAAAGGAAATTTACCGCTAAAAAATTGAGTTTAACAATTCTTCCTGTGGGAAGAAAGCGTAGGTTGAGGGAAAAATATACATTTCCGAAGTTATGGTGAGCAAAGCAAGATTGTGGGAGAGAGCGTTGGTCTAAAAATAATATGGTTAAAATTTAACGCAATTTTGTATTATTTTTTATTACATTAGTTCTACACAAGAGGCTCTGAGGAAAAAATGCCTCAAGGCTTATAGCATCTTTGGAGATGCTTTGTGGAAGGTCTTTTTAGGGAAAGGAAGGAGATGAAGTTCTGGTAAGAAAGCTGAGGGACAATGTGTCTAGGAGTTGCGGCTGTGTTAATCCATCCCTCTCACTGCGGTGCAAGGCGATGGGTCGAAAGAAGTGGAAAGATCAAAAGGTCTCTCCCGATCCGTACCGTAGGTCGGCAAATGCATCGGCCTCTATGATCTACACAAACCGCACCTCATGATCCCGGGCAATCCTGCTAAGACACCAAACGTACCGAACCACTTGGGGTAACCTATGGCAGGGGTGTTGGTTATTCTATAAATGGTTCCATGGGCGGCGGTACTCATCACGTCTGCCAAAATGAAATATAAAAACGAAAATTAAAAAAAAATTATGTCCAAAATGGTTTACGTACTAATGTAAAATTCCAGGGTGATAAATACCCGAGACGGGAGATCCATGATTATATGTAGGGTTGGTAGGTAACACACCTAGAGCCACAATAACTCTCTAACAAATTTCACAACAAGATAAGTTACAGCTAGAAGGGTTCTCATGAATATTTACAAGAAATAATTAGCTTGATGAATAATTTAGGGGATGAGGGATGATACTCCCCCCTCACAATTGGCTGATTGTAACTTTTGATTAGTTCTGCTAACTCATTGCTCCTTACAGCGCGATGACAGCTGAATATGTATTCGATCATTGATAGAGAAACAACTAGATAGTGCCACCTACCCTCATATTTACTTATTTATTTATTTAAACGCCATACAATGGCTTTTACATTCAAGTGATAGGTACATGATTTTATAAGTATTCAGTGGTACACAGGAGATTATCAGTATTACAATAATAACAAAATATGAATGTACATTTGACAAAGTATGTGTGATAAAAGCAAGTATTTAGGTATAGGATACTAGTATGTGTTACTAAACTAATAATTAATCAATGTTATAAAAACAGATAACAAATTATTTAGGATTATTTAGAATAAAAAAAAAGTAGACAAAGGGACTTGTCAGAAAAGTTGTCAACAGTATTACATTTATAGACACTAAGTAGTAGAGTAAATTTGTATTGAGTTTATTGTTACATTCAAAGTTATCATTTTTTGGAATTACTAAGCAGATATTGATAATTAGTTAACTGTTTCAGGGCTGTCAGTTAAATATTTAATAAGAATTTTAAAAAAAGCTATCTCTCTTCAGTCTGATAGTAAAGATATCTGAAGTAAGTAGTTGAGAATCCGTCTGGGCTTTTACATGTTATTTTTTTATTTATTTATAACATATTGTTAGGTATAAATGTCAACATTATGAAGACAAGACTAATAGAAGATAAATCCTTTCTTTCTTTATTTTGTCAACATTCTGTTTGTTCTTATTACACACCCAAAGAAAATGAGGTAAGAAAAATGTTCAATTTTTAAAGAGCAGCGACGTTGTTAAAATATATTAACTCCTCGGTAACTCGTACAAAAAGATATGTCGTAAATCTTCGTTTTTAACACTTCCGAACAGGTCCTCCATTGATATGCTTGATTTAACTCTAAGTGACCAGCTCAGGTACGGGGGCTCCATCAAAACCAGTGTTAAGTTAGCCTCTCAGAAACGGCGTACTGTACAGAGCAGATACTTTAATAGTACCTCCTCTGGTCTGGAGCCTCAAAATACCTGAAAAACCCCTTGACTCTGTGCAAAAACGTGCGGTCCGTTTAATAGATACTCCTATCTTAACAAACGGACTGCAATACTTAGAGCACAGGCATCAGTTGGAAATGCTGTCTTTGTTCTACCTGTATTAAAATGGAAAATGCTTCAAGTAACTAGCCTCATTGATCCCCTCAGCAACGGTGAAACACGCGCGCAACACATGTAAACGGTTGACATTTGTCACACGAGGACGGGTCGTTTCTACGACTCATTCTTGAGTTCAACAGCTCTGCGTGGAACAATTGCCGGCCTCTGTATTCCTGCCTCCTACAACATGGGCCTCTTCAAGACCCGTGCTCACTTCTTCCTCTCCTCAGAAAGACCTTCCACAAAGCATCTTCAAAGATGACATAGGCCCTGAGGGGATTATTTTTTCTCAGGGCGTCCTGTAAAACAAAAATCTTGACGTTCCATTTGATTAAGCTAACAAATAACACAACCTTAATCTATCAAGAGTGTTAAAAGCTCACAGAACGATCAATCAATACAAGTTATAAAGAAATGGATTATAAGTATTAGTCGTCACACTATTGCAAAAATCTGTAAAAAAATTACAAATAGACAGAAATATCAATCTACATACGTCCTTACCCATATAAAACAAATTAAAATAATAAAATCCTAAATAATCTAGCTCCATAAATAGATTTGACAGGATTTACTACTGTACTGTATCTCTTCCTTCATTTATAAGATAACTCTCTTTATGAGATTTACCCACACTTTCAATCATCTTGTTTAATTATATTCAAATTTATATCTATCTAACCTTAAATATTTATAAGACAATTTGTCTATTTGTTTAATTTTTTATTAATAATGTGACATACAAATATCATGAGTTGATTGCTGACAAAGAAACTACAATTAAAGTTATTTGTCCTTCTTTAAAATATTCTATCACTTCGTAATTATAAACTTATTTTTCAATCCTTTTATTACTTCAATCTGTGCTACCCAGCTAGACAACAGAACAACAATCATCTATCATTTTCTGTCTCCATGACAACACCTTTTTAAAATTCGAACATAAAGGAATCCTATGCATTTCTAGGTAGGTATTCCCTTACATATTCTTAAGATATTCTTAAATACTTTGATATATATGTTTTAATTGTATTCAAATTAACATGTCTTTAACCTTAAACATTCTGATGACATTCTGAAATACTCTTATATATGACTAGCTGGGTTACCCGGCTTCGCTCAGGACAATAAGATAGTGTTCTGGAATGTTGCACAATGATGTTCCCGATTCCCTATTCCTGATCATTCCACAACATACTCCGCCACTCCTTCCACAACTTTCTACAGTTCTATGGAACCTTCTAGAACTTTCCGGAAGACTGTTCTAGAAATTTCAAGAGGGCGAAACTTTCAGCCCTTATATCTTTAAAAGCACGCCCTTTAGGTAAAAACGGATACCCTTGTTCCCTAGGGGGCATAGAGATCTACCACACCATATAACTCCCTTGATCGAACCGGGACTCGTTTCTGAGTTTTTGCGAGCTGCACGTTTTTTTGGACTTTCTTTTATAATATATGCCATATTCAAATAAATAAAATGTTACTCCTTACATGTCCTTTCCCGTGCGTTCCCCACCAGCGTTCCACTTCCACCTTCCCCACCACCGCTCTCCCGTTCCCCCGTCCCGCCAACCCCCCTGGCACTGCATTTCTTGACTCCTCTCCCGCCCGGCCCGTAGCCGAAACTTTTTTCTAATACTAACAATTTTAAACTCGTGATATCTTTCTAATTAAATATCCGAATTGAAAAATTCAAAAAGTTAAATAAAGGTATTGAAGCTGTCTTGAATATGAAGTAATTTATTTTGATAAGGATTAAAACCAAGATACAAATAAAGTGCCTTTTGAAGCAGCGACATTTAAATTAAATTTTTAAAATAAAAGAACACTTATTGTGGCATAACCATAATAGTTAGACATATGCTGTCGCGACCTTTTTTGTAAATAATGATGTGTTCTATAAAGTCGTAGTACATCATTTTATTCTATCATCAATAGTTTTCGCAGCGCACGCGATTTAAAGAATATTTTAGGTAATTTTTTTACACCCTGGGTTACATTATTGAAGTTTTAGTAAGGATGCCTATTTTTTTTTTAAATATAATATAGCCTATGTCACCCAAGGATAGTGTAGCTTCCCAACAGCGAAAGAATTTTTCAAATCGGTTCAGTAGTTTCGGAGCCTATTCGATGCAAACAAACACACAAACAAACAAATATTACCTCTTTGTATAGTGTATATATTATAGTAGAAGTAGATATTCATTTATGTACCACTAAGCCTGTCTCAACACAGGTATACCCTAGACCCTAGTGAGACAGGCATCGAATAATATAATATAAACATCCCTTATATAGATCAATAAATAAATAAATAGAAAAAAAAATCATGTCATTCTATGAAAATGAAATTATATTATCATGCATAGGTGTACTTTTTACATGCACTTATTACCTTGGAAAGCTAACACGTTTTGAGTTTATCAAGCAAATTAGTACGTACCCTTTTTACACCATCTGTTTTCATTTCAGATTCGGATCCCAGTTTCACATAGTACTTTTCTTTGCAGAAGGTTCATCTGGCTTGTTCAGTGTCTTTGTTGTTTGTTTCTTGGTTCTGAATGAACATTACCAAGATTATTTATTTATCGTAGTTGTTTGTTGTTTCAAATGAACGAGAATTTACCAAAACATTAAGCACTTAATATGAATATGGTGCGCACTGAATTCTAAAGGACCTTTAGTTTTTGTAAGACAGAACAGATTGTTTCATTGAAATATGACATGTTTATTCCTTGACAAGTGAATGCGGCAGATTATGAACGATCATGATGTATTTTATTTGAATTTTTATAAATATGATAAAAGAAATGTCAATCAACATATACTGAAAAACAACAACAATAAAATTTCTCAAGAGAAAAATCCTGGGATTTCGACATATATAAATCAGAAATCTCTAGATACCCAGGTAATTGTTCTACGAAAGACTTATTGAATAGTTTTTGAGATCAATGGTAGTAAAAATTAATATACCCTATCTAATTTAATCCAATCCAACATAATTTTACGACATTTTAATAAACGCTAAACAATTTACGTATTCGACATAATATTATATGAAATCTTTTGAAGTAAAACTTATTTATTGAAGTAAAACTTCTTTACGCACGCTTGACTTGGGCAGTAAGCTAGCGAAAGCGTGACGAGAGCGTTACGAAAAGCGAGGCGAAAGCTTCGTATATCACTGTAGGAGCAGAGAGATAGTGCCCGCGCATATTCTTTCTCTCTTCCTATCATACAGATGGATTGTAATATAAAGAATATGAGTAACATTCATAGGTACATACGTATTTTACAAAATATTATATTTAAGGTCATCATTGGTGATTTATCCCTTATCAGAAAAGAGGAGCTGATATTCCTCTTGTGTCTCCTAAGGGAGCCATGTTTCTAACTTTTGTTTTACCTATCTATATTGTAATATGTTTTGTATAAATATTAACTTTTTAATAGTAAGTTATTTTTTTTAAAATTGTTTAATTTTATTTATTTGTTTTGATTGGTTGATTATACAGCAGTAATCAGAACACCAGAAAGGAGGTTACTTGTTTTTTTTTATGGCTTGGTAAATATAATGGTTTTGATTTGAGTTGTTTTTAAATTAGGTATAACAAATTGATTTCCATTTCTCATTATTTTCTAAAATTCTTGATGTTCTTTGTTATTTTTAATTTATATACTAGAAGCTTATAAACCATTATGTAACAGTATTACTGTAATACTAGAAACTAAGAAATTGAAGCACTGCAGTTCATTGGTAAATTACTAGCGTATTATTTTTTACCTGTGATTTTATCTTTAAGTAATTACCTCATCAAGATCAAGAGTAAGTAATTTTTTTCAAAAATTAATTAAGAATTTTGCCATTGAAACCAACGTAACTATAAAGACAATTGATTAATTCCTCGGAAACATTTAATTCGTTCTACAAACCCGACAGTTGATAGTACTTTTATCTCCAAGTAATGAGAGACGAGATCAAATAATAGTTTCGACTTCAATCCGAGTTAAATAGAGAGAACTATCCGCCATAGTCACTTGACAGAATCTCGAGTTAAACGAAGAATTAATCATCTACATTATCGATCGCTAATTGAGGTGAGTACTTTGACCTTTTAGAAAAACTTATTCTTCGTCCGGTTGGGAAAAAAACTTTATTCAATTGACATAACGAGATCTGATTGATCCAAAAATAATTTGAATTAGGTAATTTGGTAACTATTTTTCCGGAAAAAATGCGAACATTTTTGGTTTGGTAATGGTGGGAGGGTAATTACTGAGAAAGAATTTTTAATCCCTTTAAGAAAAATCAATTATTATTCTTTCAAGATTTAATTATTTTTTAAAGACAGATAAAAGTTCCCGGATTACAGATTACATGACAATATTTGAAAATTTCCATTACCATAATTAAAATGAGAAGATGTTGCTTGTGCAACGATAGAGAAGATAGTTAACAGCGGAATTAAACACACGAAGCCTGGGTTGGAATAAGACAGAGCAGCACTTGGCAACTCAGCCACCGATTGGTCAATTGTGATTAAGTCGTTTAGAAATAAATAACACCATTGAATTTATTAAAAAAGTGCTTATACCTACTATTGTTAAAATGAATAATAATTTACTACCTATTAATTATTACATATTTTATTAAAAAGACTAATAACTTCGTTTACATTACTTTGTTTTTATACACACATTCTATGTACACGTTTCATGAACAATACAGATTGTGTGTATAAAAAAGTGATGTAAACTGAGTTATTTGTCTTTTTAAAAAAATATCATTTTGGGAGGCGGATATGGGTACCGCCGCCGCCCCCGGGAACCATTTATTGGATAACCAACACCTCTGCCATAGGTCACCCTAAGTGGTTTTCTACATTTGGAGACTTAGCAGGGGTGTCCGGGTTCATTGGTAAGGTTTTTCCGGGTCTTGGCGGCGAATGCGTCTGTCTACCAGCTGCATGGCAGACTGGACCGGGAGAGAATGGTTAAGGGCGTCCCTTTGACTTTACCAGCTGAACATCGTCTTGCACCGCAATGGGAGGGATGGATTCATACTTCCGTCACTCCTGGATACACTTACCCCCAGATTCCTACCCACCCCTAATACCCTTTTCCTTCCGGGAACTTCCTCCCCTTCTTATCTTCTACACAGCGTTCCCAAAGATGACATAGGCCCTGAGGGGAATTATTTTCCTCAGGGCCTTCTGTGTGACTAATGTAAAAAAATAATGAAATAATGGCATCACAAAGTGAAAACCGGTGAGAAGAACTTTTATTGTGAATGAATTAATATCCTTTCTATTTACAGGTAATTTTTTAACATATTTACTCTCAAAATTCAATTTTGTTCTCTGCATTTATAATTTCCATGCCTCCGTGAACGTGACGCTTAAAGCTCGGCGCATCCAAACCAAAAGCTTCCAGCGATGCGCGATGGTGGGTTAGATCAGAATCAGAACGACGTTCTTTTAATAATACAATTTGCATTCTTAAAAAGAAAATACGACGTGGTAGAGAAATACCCCGTGCTCCATGACTTTTAAAACACTGACTTGTACGAGTGCAGTTTCGCTGAGGCATTGAATTCCGTAAAATATAGATACCTTTGATTATAGATAACCTCAGGTCGGAGAGAGCACCTGAGCAATTTTAATACAGGTCACATCAGGTTTGCATTAATTTGTTTTAAAATTTAACCACATGTGATTGAGACAGTCAACAATTTCATCACAATGACTACTAACTCGAGGATTTATTTCATTTCAGCGTCCCGTTGTTAAACAGGTATTTACTTCCTCTACCTTATTAATTTCTAGGAAGGTCTATAAAAGGTTTGAACGAAATAAAATAGTATTAACGAAATATCTCTCAAAGTACCTAATTCATAATATAAAAAAATTCAAAATCTGAACAATCGGTAAGATTTTGAGGAATACCATGTCAGGAATCCCTGAGGGAAAGGATTGCAATTTTCCTTTTCTCAATACTGTAGGTAAAACTATTTACAGATCAAACAGGCTTACAAATGTATAATGGGCAGTATTTTTAAGTTTCTACAATAGTTTGCAGAATAAATAAAATGTTGATTAACATCTTAATTTTTATTTTTCACCTAAATTCAGGGGTTAAAAACAACAAATTTTCATTGACGCTATTTCATGTCAGATCTGAAGGCGTATTTTTTTGCCAGTGAGTAATTTGTGTATTTTGTTTTTAAAATAGAAAAGCGTCTGTCTACGTGAAATTTCAATTAATCTTAATCAATTATGTTTAGGGGTACATTAGAGGTTATAACCAAAATACAGGCTTAACGATATCAAACGGAAATCTTTGTAACGAAGATTAATATTACTTTGTTGTCTGTGATATAATATCAACTAGATGAGAACTAGAAGATGTTGAAGTGACATAATATCCCCTCGAAATAGAGAACTAATATCCAGTGTTTCCACCCGGAATAATTTTTATATTAATTGTAATCTAAGTAATCTAAAGCTAAAAGTCAGAAACATTACGTATCATAAACATTTCTTAAATAACTACTTATTCCAACCTGACAGTAATAAAAGTACAACTAACTAACTAACTAACTAACCATCACGCCGTTTTTCCGCAGGGGTAGGCAGAGAGGACGGACCGCCAAACAACTCGGTCTTGGCACACACTCGTTGCCTCGTTCACATTCATACACCGTCTCATACATGCTCTTCTATTATTCTGACTCCTGACATAGCCCGACTCAAGTATCTGATTCACTTGGTCGTGCCATGTCTTTCTCGGGCGTCCCCGACTTCTTCTACCATTCACATTTGCGTCACATATTCTCCTTACACTCCTTTCCTCGTTCATTCTCTCTACATGCCCGAACCATCGCATCGGAGCGTTCCTTTCTTGATCTTACTCATTACGCTTAGATCAGCCTTGCATTCTTTGCGGATCTCCGCGTTTCTCACACGACCATACATGGTTTTACCACACATACGCCTCAGGGATCTCATTTCTACAGCATTCAGTCTACTTTCATCCTTCCTCTGCCAGTTCTATGCCTCACTGCCATACATCAGGGTAGGTACCAGTACTCCATTATGGACGGCTAGTTTTGCGTCTTTGGACAGTTTTTTGTTCAGTCCTCCATTAATAGAGTTACCTGCATTCATCCTTCTTTCAATATCTCTTTCAGCCTTCCCATCTCTCGTAAACACACTTCCCAAATAAACAAACTCATCCACCTGCTCCAAGTATTCATCGTTCACAACTATATTGCAAACTGTTTTCGTACTCTCTCTTTCAAATACCATGATTTTAGACTTACTTACATTCATCATTAACTCATTCTTCATACATACTTCGTTCATCCTTGACACGAGAGACTGTAGATCTTCCATACTGTTAGATATCAACACCGCATCATCAGCATACAAAAGGCAACATACTTTCAGATTACTCAATTTCGGGCCCAATCCCATCTCTTTCAAAGTACATTAAAAGTAAAATCCCTAACAGATATGATGGAGATTGAAATTTAATTATTAGTAATAGAATTTTCGTTAGGGCAGTAATATCAAAGCAATAATCAGAACAGGAATCCGTGAAAGATTTAAGGACACCATTTTCTTAAACATTATCTTCACACAGCAGGCCCCGAGGGAAAAAATCCCTCAGAGCCTATGTCATCCTTGGGGATGCTTTATGGATAGTCTTTTCAGGAAAAGGAAGAAGAGAAAGTTCTGGGAAAGAAAAAGGTATGAGGGGTGGGTAGGAATTTGGGAATCAATGTGTTCAGGAGTGACGAACACATGATTTCATCCCTCCCATCGCGGAGAACGGCAATGGGTCGAGAAAATCCGACTGGAGAGGTCTAAGTTAGGTCTCTCCTAATCCGGCCCGCCACGCAGTAGGTGGGTAAAAGCATCCGATGCGGCGCCAAGACCTGAATAAACCTCACCCCATGAGCCAGGGTACTCCTGTTAAGTCACTTAACACTTACCATACATCACCCCACCAGTAGGTACCACTTGGGGTGACCTGTGGCAGGGGTGTTGGTTATCCAATAAATAATTCCCGGGGCAGCGGTACCCATACCCGCCTCCAATATTGAAAATCAGTTCTTCAAAATAACGTAAGAATCTCTTGACAAGACACAGCAAAATCTTTAAGCTTGTAATATCATTTAAATCATTAGATGTTATTGAACTTCAAAATTGATATTATTTCATAACACAAGATGTTTTCATAACACATATTGTTTGTTACAAATACGTATCATATTTTTCCCAAAGAAAAAAAGTATGGGAAGCTAGCCATAAATCCTTAAAATCTCAGAACTGCAAAAATTTTACGTGTTAGACTATGAATAATGGGTCGTTTTTGTTCCACAAAGGCCAACATTTCGCATTATATCAATGATTGTTTTGCATTGTTCATTTTTCTCAGTGGAGTTCATGTTTGTCAAAAAATACAAAAGATGTCGTTAACTGCCCGCCTTGTTCTCCGCTCGGAGGAAAATCGCCAAGAACAATGAAATTGCTGAATGGATTTGGCGAAGCAATAAAGGTGTTTTCAAAGCTCTTTAAGACGATCATTTTGATAATTTAATGCCTTTATTTCAAGGAAAATAGAAGGATTGAGCGTTATAATCGAGAAAATTAAAGTTTAAAAGGTTAATTTATATAAGTTTCAATCAAAAGTTGAGCGTTTTTAGGATATTGCAAAGAGCAGTTGGTGTACGAGTATGGATAATTTTTTAATAAAAAAACCTGCATTTGTATTTGTATTGTATTTTTTCCACACAGAATCCGCTGAAATATAATGACCCTGTATATAAATATATTATATAGTATTGTTTGGTTTTTCAAAAAACTCACTTTTCGCTTGACGGGAAAATCGACCGCACCGCCCCTCGCGTTTCACCAACCTCAAGGTTCACTTTGGCTTGGCGACGCAAAAACGCCGCTGGCACGCCAAAACGACCTCTCCGGTCCTCGAGTTTCGCACACCTCAAGGTTCAATTTTGTTCGAAGGAAATTGTCCCAACGGCTGACACGCGAGAATGGACATTAGCGCTCGCTATTTTGGAACGCTTCAAAGTTCACAATCCTTCGAAGAGTCGATTATTTTCCAGCCACTAGCAGTTGTTTTTTTTTTTGATAGGGGAAACATTTCAATATGTTTGCCAAAACTTTACGGGAGACATCTAGCGGTGCGGAATACAAGTATGGATTATTCACATAAGAAAAAATCAAATATCTATCGAATACTATTGTAGTTCTATTTTCATCCGTTCGAAATGGCAGCTTCGTCTGAATTTAAATAAATACGCTCGCTTCACGATTTTCTCGAAAAAGGAGAAATCAACATAACGACAGTATTCGTATAATGTTGCTATATGCTTGGTTTTGGAATGCCTAATTTTGGAATGTTGTTTTTTAATATTCAGAATGTTTCTTACTAAAAATTTTAACTTTGTCAATAAATAATATGGATACATTAAAATATAGTGAATATTTAACTGCTGTAACTATACCAACACTAAATAGAAAAAATACATTATTGTAGTTGTGGAAGAATTTCTTTTACCTCATTTCATGAATATTGTTTGTTCTTTTTTTTTCAACTCATTTATAATTTCATATTATTATTTGAAATATATAATATTCAATAATATTTCAATTAATAATATTAAAAGTACATAATATTTTAAATGAAATTCTACATACTTTACGCTTGACAACAGCAAAAAAAAATGTAAAAAAAAAAAATTTTAGGGTGTTTAGTTGTTATTTTTTCAAAAAAATAATTTTTTATGCTATTTACAGGTATATTTTAAAATTTTGTTTTTAAATAAAGCATCAAAGTTAATTTATTAAGATATCTTTGTTCTCAATAAAAAAAAGTTTACGAAAACCATGTTTTTTCTTAGTAAGCATTAACATTTTTTACCCCTGAAACATGTATTTTTTTAAATGGCATCACTGGACACTACGTATTCAAGCTGACAGCTTATTAAAAGTTTTATTTTCGTAAAGGTAATAAACAAGATGGCGTTACGGGCTTTTAAGAATATACTGTCTGATGGAACTAAATTACCATGAATTACTGACTGCAAGTAGGTAGGATAATGATAAAATATATAAAATAATACTTCATTGATAAATTTTCAACAAATTTGCTTGGAATAAGGTACTTTTACAACACGGTCAGACGTATGTATTCCTAAATTGTAATTTGTTTACTTACAGGAAAGATGTTGAAAATGCCCCTAGATATAATATTGGATATGTATTTATACTATAAATAAGATGTTGGTATGATATTTATGCCCAGTGATACTTCAACGTTAAGACAAAAACATATCTTGATTTATGGAATCCACTTTCCTTGGGAGGCATAATACAAAATCACACATTTTGAAGGTATTTATTTATTATTATAGTGTCAAGCAACATGAACAGACTAATGCTATGTCAGTAGTAATAAATATAACCTAAATCATCCTCTTTTTTACAGGAATGAAGTTGAAAAATGCCGCTATAAATATTGAATGTTTGAAATTACCTATTTATACTGTAAAATCCTCAGTGATAACATAACGATGCAATCTTTCAAAAAAATGAACAAAGGAATCTATCAATTTACAAGATAATTATTATTGAAGGTATTTATTTCCCATTTTTTGTTATTTTCATTAAAAAAACAGCAATTTACAAGATAATTATTATTAAAAATGTATTTCCTATTGTTTTAACCTACAATTACTTTCTGAACTTATTTGTGGGTGCAAACATCTTCATTTCAAATGTCGTTATATTTTCTAGCAGTGAAATAGTATAATGAGGGTTCAATAAAACTCAACAAAGTGGAATTTCAACACCCCCTTGAAAAATCGACTAGAATGGGCCAAGGCACACCAAAAAATGACCAATGACGACTGAACAGGTAAACCGATTTGGTTTTCAATGAATCCCGCATGTTTGAAACAGTTGTGAATGGTACTTTGTGACATTTTATTCCAGGCATCAGCCATAAGAATTGCATCTAGCACCGTTATTTTTGCATCAAGACAATTTATCATTTTAAGCACAAGATTCTTTCTAACATTAGTTTTGAGTGACCATATTATTCCTTGATCCATTGACTGTAAGACTGACACCCGTATTCAGAGTCGATCCTTAAAAGTTGTCTAAGTCAAGTGTCGGCTTTACCTTAGCAAAGGTAAGTAACGTCCCCGGCCGGCTTTTATACATCTAAAGTCATCCCGTCATAAGGTTTATTTTAGGTTAACATCATGTTTTCAAAATAAGTATGCATTCTTTCATTCTTTGTCGATTTCAAATCAGTATAGACATAATGTAAATAACAAGTTTCATCATAGCTGCATCACAAAATGCAATATTTTCGTTTCACAAAAGTAGAACAGAATTTTACAATAGATATCTACTAAAAAGACGCATTTACCTGATAATTACCAGTAGCGTAGAATCTCAACGCGATAGCTACCTGAATAACAGGAGGTATGGGCAAGCCTCTATTATTTACTAAAGTGTAATTTGGAAATAATATAGGAATTAATAAATGCATTACAGTTGTTTTCTCCAACCGATATCGCTCCTTAAATTGGCGGTCACTTGGCAAGTTAAAGGTACCTATCCCACCAACCTTGAGTTGTGACAGCTAGAAGTCAAAGTAAGCAAGAATGCGCGTGCGCAGTGTCGTAGAGACTTCCAGACTTCAGTTTCTGAATACAAAAAATGTGCCGAATGTGGTCGCATATGCTTTAAATATGGTCACCCGGATGACAATCGGCACTCGGAAGGTAGATTCCTTACTATGTGACGTCACACCGACCTTAGATGTGTCTCTGAATACAAAACGGTGTTTCTTAAAGGAAAGAAAGGCTCCTTGAACTAAAGGATCGACTCTGAATACGGGTGTGTTTTTGTATTCAGCTAAAGGAAAGTAAGTGTTTTAGGATTAAAATCAACTGTGTTAGAAATCATATCAGTAACTATAACCGGACATAATTGATTAAAAATGTGAAATAATAAGCGACATAAGCGAAGTCATTATATTATCTGACGTTGCTATAAAGAATTTTATATGAAAACCAAACTTCGCTGTGTAATTACTAAATTTAAATAATATTTGTGTTTCAAGATACTGCAGCTGCACTGATGTCCACTGGCTATGTTGATCCAATATTGAGTAAATACCGTGGAGATTCATCATTGCTGAGGATCATGTACCCTACTTCAATTTCCATGGTGGATAAGGATCTTTCTTCCGCTCCCCGCAATCCTGCGCTATCTGGATAGCCAAGGACATTAACGTAAAATAAAGCCTGAGCTTTTTTTTAATTCAGATTAAATAAATAACAATTATTATACACCTAAAAAGGAAGGACAGCAGCATCCACAGTATGTATAGAGGGACCGCGTCTGGTAGGCATGGGTACTGCTGCCCCGGGAACCACTTATTGGATAACCCACACCCCTGCCACAAGTCACCCCAAGTGGTTTACTACGTTTCGTGACTTAGCAGGGGTTCCCGAATTCATGAGGTGAAATTTGTCTAGATCGTGGCGTCGGATACGTTTGTTCACTTACTGCGTGGCGGTCAGGATCAGACAAGACTGGTTAACGGAGACCTTTTGATTTTTCCAGCCGGATTCTCAACCCATCACCTTATGCCTCATTTGAAGGAATGGATTCATGCATCCATTACTCCTGGACCCAATGACCCCCAGATTCCTATCCATACCGTCGTACCTTTTTTCTTCCCAAAATTTCCTTTCCCTAAAAAGATCCTCGACACAGCATCCCTAAAGATGACGTAAGCCCCGAGGGAATTTTTTTCATCAAGATTCTCCTGTGTGAAGCTAATGTAAAAAAGGGCACTTTATTAACTTTAAATAATATGATGACCACATCTGTGATCATTTTTATAAAAATACATATTCCTTTTTGTATATTATAAGAACAATCAATCAAAGTTGGTACCTATTTAAAATAACCATCTACAATTCTTGATTCGATTTAAAGTATTAGATAAGTACTTTAAATAATATCATTAATTGAAAGAGTTTCGAAAATTGAATTTTGAATTAACAATAAGTGGTTTGTAAAAAGTCATTCTCAAATTGCGAGATAGCACATTTTCAAAAGTTTTGTAAGATATTTTGTCATGATTAAAAAAACTTTTCAGATGTGTTGTCACGTGGTTGTAATAATACAGCTATCTACGCAAGGACGGGAAGAAGGTGTTTTGAAAGTTTCAAACATTTTATGTATTAATATAGCAATACGTAGACATTTCTGTACTCATACATTCCCAAACACACGTATTTTTATTTATATAGTAGATAACTGGTTGGCGGAGACCTTTTGATTTCTCCAGCCGGATTCTCTCGAAGGAATGGATTTGTGCATCCATTACTCCTAGACACACTGAGCCCCAGATTCCTACCCATACCGTCATACCTTTTCCTTCCCAAAACTTCCAGTTCCTAAAAAGATCCACGACACAGAGTCCCTAAAAATTACCTAAGCCATGAGGGAAATTGTTTCCCTCAGAGTTCTCCTGTGTGGAGCTAATGTAAAAAAGGGAACTTTATTAACTTTAAATAATAAGTATCTAATCACCACATATCTGTAGTCATTTTTATGAAATAATAATTTGCAACCATATATGTACATACTATACTATATTTTGTGCCCCATTTATGTAAATTTTAATTTTATATGTTTTCATTTCATACAATTTAATCCACAAGTCTGAGCATGAAAATATTTTTATCTTTTGTTTGAATTTTCTGTTTTTCTGGTGATTTTCACAAAAACATACAATGTAATCTTTGTATATAATTATTGCCAATTTTTTCTTCTTACTCTTTGTATATATCTTTGTGTATTATATGTTTTTTCTGTTATTATGTGTTTCATGACAGTAGGCGTACTTATATACAATGCACAGTTGCATTAAGGAAGGTTATACCTCATTACACAAAATATAACTAAATGACCCCGTAGGGATATGCCGAGATGATGTACCGCCAAATAACGAAAAAATAAAACATATTTTCATTAAAATGCATCGAGACAAATTTACTTTACTATTTACTTTATATACCAACGCGTAAGTACAGAAAAAATCGACACTGTGTTGTGTAATATTTGATAGTTTCATAGAATTTGAACTATTCCTTTAGAAATTTTCATGCTTTGCGTATTTATTCCCTTCTAGGTTTGTACATAAAAAAAATTAAATCTAGATTATTAAGTTAAAAAAAATTAAATCTAAATTAATAAATTACATTTGTACTGTCTCTGAAATGTTAAGCTTAACTGAAAATGAAATGTAAAATGTACCCATTGGCCTTAATGATCTAATTTATTTGTAATACCTTCTTATTTCCCATCTTTGCATATTATTTTTAAATAACAACTGTATATTGACAAAGAACAATGTCGGATCTGCTAAAAATTGAAAATTGCGCTGTTGTTTTATTTACAAAAAAAAGTTGTTGATTATAATTCTAAATATTGGATGACATGAAATGACATATATATACATATATATATTTTTTTTTTTCAATTCTTGATCTCAAAAACAGTAGAAAAAAACTAAAAATATGCAGAAATGAAACGATAAACAGTACTATTGCCGAACTACAACATCGCACATCGGACATTGTTCTTCAGGACCGTTGAATACTTTTACATACTTTTAACTAATCTTCCAGTTTCCTTTAGTTGGTTCTTTTTCGGAAGATAAAAAAATATATCATTGAACCAACATATAAAAAAATAAATACTTTTATTAAATTCAAACATCGTTTTCATTCGACCACACATGCAAAAACACTCTGTCGACTGGTCAAAGGATTAACAAAAACTATCAAATTGACCGTTACTAAGGATCTATGCCATTTATGAACATGTGAATTTGGCGCGCACTCCGCCCTGCAGAATGCTAGACTAGAGCAGGCATTTAGATCTATGTCTATTTCCATAATGATTGTCTAAGAGCCTGTTTCCATTTCTGTTTAAACAACAGATGAAAAAAAACTGTTGTCGGACGCTCTTTTCACTTCTCCATTTAAAAAAATTAACTACACAAATTGGATGTGGGGTGTCCTGTTCACACTTCTGTTTAAAATGGAGAGACAATAATATCAGTTGATCACAAAGACGCTGCAAGCATGCTTCCTTGCAAATGGGAAACAGGCGAATTAAAGGGTCGAGATGTAGTGGGGTTCTCGCTGGAATGACAAGGGTTGCAATTAATGCAAGTGTGAATAACTTCATACAAACCGGTAAGCAAGTAAGTTCTGACACGATTTTTAAACATGGACTTTGACCCAATTTTTAAACAGTGGGCGTTGACCATCATGAATTTTAATAGTTATATTGTTAAAATTAAAATCCATTATTCACTTGGCGGCTATTGTCGTCAAAGTTTTGTTTTTTTTTCTTCTCTTATTTAATCCAAAATATTAACCTATGACCTATTATACTAATAGGTTCTTAGTTTGGCTTTAGTTAAAAGAAGAAGAAGAAAAAACAAACCTGAAAAACTATTTAATATTATTATATCAAAACATGGAGTGAAGAAAAGATATCAAATCGTCTGTTTTTTAAATGAAATACCTACTAAAATGCATCATTTTCCATTTCCGGAAACTAAAATACTTCTCATTATTATCTAACTGAGAGGTCGACAAAGTGTTGCTCCGAAGCCGTATGCGGTTTATGTAATTACACAATATTTTGTTATCAATTTAACCTTTATTAAGTAGGAAATCAAGTTTTATTTAGCGTAGGGGAGAGCAGGTAGGATTCCTACGGAGGGAGCATTCGTACAGTAGTCATATCTACACTATTCTACATGTTAAATACGTTTTCGCACCAGTTTACGAGCAGTAGTTTTACGATTCACCTTTGAAAACATTCATTCGTAATAAGTTTTGCTCAAATTATTTAAGTAATTTATCATGCTTTTTGAATAAGTGCCTTAGATTAATGTGTAAACATTAATTTTGTGATAACCTTAACCGATATTTTTATTTTGAATTTATGGTTCGATTGTTTTTGTTGGGGTACCTTCGCACAGTTATGAGTGGGGAGGATTCGTGCTACGTAATACCAAAGCGAAGGAACGGTTTACTTATCAGACGTCTGTATATTGCCGCCACACAAATCTGCTTCTACAGCAGAACAGTTAATATATTTAGATTTAAAAAAGATCTAACTATGTATAGCATTAGTAGATCCGTTATGTGTCATTATGACACATTACCCTGATGGTTCATTTTAATGAACACTGAAACTATGAAAAATGATTTTATGACTTATTTTAACAAGTTTTTAAAACAACATGTTGTTAATTATTACTATGTTTAAGGTTTATTCTGTCTCAATTTTAATCTCAATAAATTTTTAATTTCATGTAAATAGCTTTTTCAATTACTGTGTACGGAGGCTCCCCATTAATACGAATGTACCCCACTCTATGTAAGAAGCTACCCCCACGCATGGGGTGCTTTCGTACGATCTCCATTTTTTGGGAAATTCATCATAGCTTTGCCATGTTACTTTGAATCAACACTGAACTACAATATTATTAAATCCAGATATGTTGGTAATTCAGCAGTATTGAAATTATTTTAAAAAACATCCCAGGTTTTGAATGGTTTGAGGGCAAGGCAGGGTTTATCCTAGCGGGTTTGTGTAATAATGATTGATTGTTATGAAATAAATATTCCGTATTAACCGTTGACGTTTGTTCCGAAGAATTACCATTATAATAAATGTTTGCTAAATCAATAGACTAGCCTCTCAAATTTTTTTTTTAATCGTAATGTAAGGTACATATTTGTACTTTCAATTGCGACCTGAACTCCACGAAATTCATAATATTATCCTTTCAACACTTAATTTGCTTATCGTAGCGGGAAGGATGAATTCTAAATTAGAATTCATCCTATTCTAATGAATGAATGTAAAATAAAACATTGATTTTCGTTCACTGACATGTGACATGTGTCATCATAGAAAAATCATAGAAAAACGATAAAAAAGATAATATTATTATATTTTTTTTTAAATTTAAGGCACATAAATTAAAAGTTATATACGAAAGTATTAATTAAAATATCTATTTCGATGTACAAGCACTAATATGATATACAAAGACTACTGATTTAAATATTAGCAAACACTCCTCGCTTCGTCCACGTTCCCATGTCAAATCTTTTAGTGTTTTAACCCGTTTAATGCAATGTACAAAGACTATAACTGATTTAAGTATTGACATACACTCCTTGCTTCATCCATGTTCACACATCAAATCGTATAGTATTTTAACCCGTTAGTTGCCTGCAACGAGCAAAAGCTACTATTGGTACCTGTTCGGATATTGTGCATCAAAATAAATTGATGCACTCAGTAGGCAGGTACTGAAAATAGGAACTATATTTTCGCTTTATCCACATTCAAACATCGTTTTTCTTCATATATTTAATTAAACACTCGCTCCTCGCTTTGTGTTTTAACCATAAATACACCAATCCAACCCAGTTTTAAGTTAAAGTTGAGTTAGTTTTGACCCGTTAGTTGCCTGTAACGGGCAAACAGCTACGCATCGTTTTTTTCTTTACATATTTAATTAAACACCCGCTCTTCGCTTCATCCACGTTCACACATCAATTTGCATAATGTTTTAACCCGTTAGTTGCATTTGCAACGGGCATAAGCTAGTTATATAGTATTGTTTGGTTTTTCAAAAAACTCACTTTTCGCTTGACGGGAAAATCGACCTCACCGCCCCTCGCGTTTCACCAACCTCAAGGTTTAATTTGGCTTGGCGACGCAAAAATGCCGCTGGCACGCCAAAACGACCTCTCCGATCCTCGAGTTTCGCACACCTCAAGGTTCAATTTTGTTCGAAGGAAATTGTCCCGACGGCTGACACGCGAGAATGAACATTAGCGCTCGCTATTTTGGAACGCTTCAAAGTTCACAATCCTTCGAAGAGTCGATTATTTTCCAGCCACTAGCAGTTGTTTTTTTTTGATAGGGGAAACATTTTTCATCGTTATCAATATGTTTGCCAAAACTTTACGGGAGACTCCTAGCGGTGCGGAATACAAGTATGGATTATTCACATTAGAAAAAATCAAATGTCTATCGAATACTGTTGTAGTTCTATTTTCATCCGTTCGAAATGGCAGCTTCGTCTGAATTTAAATAAATACGCTAGCTTCACGATTTTCACAAAAAAATAGACCAGACAGGAAACTCACATAAAATTGAACTGACACATTTTAAGAGCGATAATTATATAAATTTGCGGCGAAAACTGGAACTTCTCATTAAATCAACCAATTCGGCTCAGTTATAGTTCCCGCCAACAGGTTCGCATTAAAAAAACAACCACAAATCAGGCCTTAGTTTCAATGCAATGGAAAATACTAGAGAGAATGTTGAGACAGGTCAGTTATCCGAGATGTCAAAACAAAACGGATCTCTCAGCGGTTTGGGTTGTTGTTTTTTGGAAAATGGCATTGCAGCCGAAAAAACGATCCCCGGTTAGATGTTTTTGAAAAATTCGGTACGCGGCAATATTAGACAACTTTTAACACCAAAATTTTGTTTCCGTTCCATTTAAAAAATTTCAGGATCGCCGAAAAACTAATAAAATTTTCCAAAAAAAACAAGAAAATCCATAGATTCACTTCAGTAGGGTGGATATTTACCTGCAAGTACAAATTATGTTATGAATTCAGGGTAGGTACCTACTTATCTCGGTAGTATTGCAAATATGATGAAAAAAGCAAAACCATTGCCGGAATTTTGTAAGGAGATGCGCCGGTACCTACCGGAATGGGTAGTTAGACAATTATTTAGGTTTTAATGCAATATAATTTACTAAGGTAATGTTATTTCCACGATACTGAATAATTTAATAATTTTTTAAAGTTCATTTTCACGTTCTGTGAAAGTTCGGTTTTTTTATCAGTTAATGCCAGTTGCATCATAAAACTGAAATAATTACAGAACTTGAATAGAATTCGAACCGAACTTTTACAGAACGTTAAAATTGACTTGAAAAAATGAAGAATTTTTAATTTTGTTAAAAAACCCAGCCTAAATATGTTTTTTTTTAATCACTCTTTTTGCACTCGGAATTTAGGTAGGTACCCATCTGCACATAACGACTCGATATCATCCAACTATATTGCATACGTATTAGTTTTCTAATTTTACAATGAAATTATTCGAAGTTGAACGGAATATTTTTTAAAAGTATTAAATTCATAAAGCGCTTTATTTTAAGCAGTAAAACTACTGGTGAGTTCTGGCATTATAAAATTTGTATGAAAATGTACGTACGCTCATAACTTCCGAAGGACTGCAATAATTTGAAAAATTCTTTTTTTGTTGTGTTCGTTATTGTTAATACAAGGTTTGTATAAAACTACTGGTGAGTTCTGGCTTCACGAAATTTGTATAAAAAAATTTAATAGGTGGCGCATGAGCTGTTTGAAAACTAAATGTACCGGGAATTAGTGTATGTAGTGTGGCAGCTTTTTGCTGCTAGGTCCTGCGGGCGGCTTTATACATAATTCTGTGTTTAACCGCTAAGCGTTGCTAAACCTTTCATCCGATTGCGATAAAAAATTGTATATTTGATGTGTGCATGTCCACGACGGTTTCTGTATACAAAAGTGAGCTCTGGCATCATGAAATTACGCATTGCTAAACCGTTCATGCGATTGCGATGAAACTTTGGGGATTTAATGTGTGCATGCCTACAATGGTTCCTGTATACAATAGTGAGCTCTGGCAACACGAAATTACGCATTGCTCAACCGTTCATCCGATTGTGATGAAACTTTGGGGATTTGATTTTTCTATATACTAACGTATGGCAGATTTTTGCTGCTAGGCCCTGTGGGCGGCTTTATATATATTTGTATGTTTAACCGTAGGTACCTACCCGCTTACTATGAAATATATATTTTTTCTGTTAGTAAGTAAGCCAAGTTAGTTTTAACCCGTTAGTTGCATTTGCAATGGGCATAAGCTAGTATATATATTAATGTCTGGTTTTTTCAAAAACTCACTTTTTTCTTGACGGGAAAATCGACCGCACCTCCCCTTAAGTTTCACCAACCTCAAGGTTCACTTTCGGGTGAAGAACTTTAAGACGGCCCTTGCACGCCAAAACGACCTCCGGGCTGTTTGAGTTTCACCCACTCTAAGGTTCACTCTCCCTCAAATACCCGTGTCCGGTAAAATGTATGGGAAATTTGTATGGAAAATTCAGCCAAAAAATGTGTCGATCATCTCAAGCCAGAATGGACCTCGGCGCTCGGTATTTCGGAACAATTTAAAGTTCACAATCCTTTGAATTCGTTTGGCACTAGCAATTGTTTCTGAGAGACCGTTTACTGAGGAGGTGAAATTCAATCACGGAAATAGAGTATTTTTGTAGACAAAATTAACGTCGCTAGCGATTTATTCTCTCATACGAATTAACGGCGAAAACTGGAACTTCTCATTAAATCAACCAATTCGGCTCAGTTATAGTTCTCGCCGACAGGTTCGCATTAAAAAAAACAACCACAAATTAGGCCTTAGTTTCAATGCAATGGAAAATACTAGAGAGAATGTTGATACAGGTCAGTTATCAGTTATCCGAGATGTCAAAACAAAACGGATCTCTCAGCGGTTTGGGTTGTTGTTTTTCGGGAAATGGCATTGCGGCCGGAAAAACGATTCCAGCTTGGATGTTTTTGAAAAATACGGTACCCGGCAATATTAGGCAACTTTTAACACCAAAATTTTGTGTTAGTTCCATGTAAAAAATTTCAGGGTCGCCGAAAAACCTATAAAATTTTCCAAAAAAAACAAGAAAATTGGTGTCCATAGATTCACTTCAGTAGGGTGGATATTTACCGGCCAAATTGAAATGTTATTAATTCAGGGTAGGTACCTACTTATCTCGGTAGTATTGCAAATATGATGAAAACAGCAAAACCATTGCCGGAATTTTGTAAGGAGATGGGCCGGTACCTACCGGAATGGGTAGTTAGACAATTATTTAGGTTTTAATGCAATTTAATTTACTAAAGTAATGTTATTTCCACGATACTGAATAATTTAACAATTTTTTAAAGTTCATTTTCACGTTCTGTGAAAGTTCGGTTTTTTTATCAGTTAATGCCAGTTGCATCATAAAACTGAAATAATTACAGAACTTGAATAGAATTCGAACCGAACTTTTACAGAACGTTAAAATTGACTTGAAAAATTGAAGAATTTTTAATTTTGTTAAACAACCCAGCCTAAGTATGTGTTTATTTACTCACTCTTTTTGCACTCGGAATTTAGGTAGGTACCCATCTGCACATAACAACTCGATATCATCCAACTATATTGCATACGTATTAGTTTTCTAATTTTACAATGAAATTACTCGAAGTTGAACGGAATATTTTTTAAAAGTATTAAATTCATATAGCGCTTTATTTTAAGCAGTAAAACTACTGGTGAGTTCTGGCATTATAAAATTTGTATGAAAATGTACGTACGCTCATAACTTCCGAAGGACTGCAACAATTTGAAAAATTCTTTTTTTGTTGTGTTCGTTATTGTTAGTACAAGGTTTTTATAAAATTACTGGTAAGTTCTGGCATTATGAAATGTGTAAAAAAAAAATTATAGGTGGCGCGTGAGCTGTTTGAAAAATAAATGTACCGGGAATTAGTGTATGTAATGTGGCAGGTGGGGGGGAAGGGTGGAAACAGGAAGGGGGGAGGGGAGCCTGGGAGGGGGGAGGGGAACTCGGGAGGGGGTTTACGATACGGAGAATCCTAGGAGTGAAGTGGGGTGAGGGAAGGTGAGGGAGGCGGAGTGGAAAGGGGAAGAGGACGCTGGTAAGGAAGGGGGGGTGGATTCCTGGTTCCTGTATACAATAGTGAGCTCTGGCAATACGAAATTACGCATTGCTAAACCGTTCATCCGATTGTGATGAAACTTTGGGGATTTGATGTGTGCATTTCTACAATGGTGTTTGTATACTAACATATAGCAGGTTTTTGCTGCTAGGTCCTGCGGACGGCTTTATGCATAGTTGTATGTTTAACCGCTAAGCGTTGTTAAACCATTCATCCGATTGCGATGAAAATTTGAGGATTCGATGTGTGCATGCCCACGACGGTTTCTGTATACAAAAGTGAGCTCTGGCATCATGAAATTACGCATTGCTAAACCGTTCATCCGATTGCAAAATTTGGGGATTTGATGTGTGCATGCCTACAATGGTGTCTTTATACTAACGTATGGCAGATTTTTGCTGCTAGGACCTGTGGGCGGCTTTATATATATTTGTATGTTTAACCGTAGGTACCTACCCGCTTACTATGACTTTTTTTCTGTAAGTTAGTAAGTCAAGTTAGTTTTAACCCGTTAGTTGCATTTGCAACGGGCATAAGCTAGTCTATATATTAATGCTCAGTTTTTAAAAAACTCACTTTTCTCCTTGACGGGAAAATCGACCGCACCGCCCCTTAAGTTTCACCACCCTCAAGGTTCAATTTCGGATAAAGCATTTTCAGTTTTTTTATGGATCCGAAAATGACCTCTCCGCTCCTCGAGTTTCAAAGACCGCAGAGACCATTATCGGATCCAGGGCCGTTCACCGAAATCGTGTCCCGATTAGGACCATTTTTCATACAAAAAACCGGTGCACGCTTTACAGCGCACCAAACGGCGAAAACTATAATTAAATCTCTCACCTACGAAGAAATTCGGCCTTAGTTCTATTTCCTGCCGCTAGGTTCACCCGTTAAAAACGTCGCATTTTTCACGGAATCTAATGAAGTTTTTTTTCCATACAAAACTGATTTTGCCCGGAATTTATACTAAATAATTAAACGGCTTCGAGAAAATTCTTGAGAAAAATTGACATTTTACAGGGGCATTACGGAATTAAAGATTACGTTAAAAAAACACCTTCCGGCGGACATGTTTTTGATTAAACATAAGCAATACAAGTTTTATAAACTTTTAAATCCACGACATGACCGCATGTCGTTCAAAATGTTTGACAATTTTGCATCAAAGATTGAAATAATTCTGACATTTGTTGAAATTAATCTGTCCTCGACAATGAACAATTTTGCGGCCAGTTAAAATGAATTCTTGGTAGGTACCTACCGGCGTTGAAAGGCGAATAATTTACATGCAGTAAATAAATAGTTCCTAGGTAAATGAAACCAAATGAGATAGTAGGTAAGTACCTTATACAAAAGCGCTAGATTTACCCGCGCTTCAACAGCAAATTTAAATGTCAAAAGAAAACGGATCTCTCAGCGGTTTGGGTTGTTGTTTTTCGGGAAACGGCATTGCGGCCGGAAAAACGATTCTGGCTTGGATGTTTTTAGAAAATACGGTACCCTGAAATATTAGGCAACTTTTAACAGTAATATAACGTGTTCGTCTCATGAAAAAATGTTCATGAGGATATGATAAACATATAACATTTTCCAAAAAAATGAGGAAAACGCGTGCCATAGATTTCAGAAGTGGAGATTTTTACTGGCCAGTTTAAATATGTTCCTACAGGGTAGGTACTTATTTCAGTGGTATTGCAAATATGATGAAAAAGCAAATATTGCCGGAATTTTAGTAACAAATGCGGAGGTACCTACCCGAATACGTAGCTACACAATTAAATGCAATACTTAGGTTAGGTTGTTGTACAACGATACTGAATAATTCAACATTTTTTTAAGGTTCATTTTTAAGTTCTTCGTAAGTTCTATTCAAGTTCTGTTATTTTATCAGTACATGCCAGTTGCATCATAAAACTGAAATAATAACTGAACTTGAATAGAATTTGAACCGAACTTTTACAGAACGTTAAAATTGACTTGAAAAATTGAAGAATTTTTAATTTCGTTAAACAACCCAGCCTAAATATGTGTTTTTTTTTACGTATGTATGCAAGTACCAGCACTCAAAATTTAGGTAGGTACCCATCTGCATATAACAACTCGGTATCATCCGACTATATTGCATACGTATTAGTTTTCTAATTATACAATGAAATTAGTCGAAGTTGAACGGGATATTTTTTAAAAGTATTAAATTCATATAGCGCTTTATTTTAAGTAGTAAAACTACTGGTGAGTTCTGGCATTATAAAATTTGTATGAAAATATACGTACGCTCATAACTTCCGAAGGACTGCAACAATTTGAAAAATTCTTTTTTTGTTGTGTTCGTTATTGTTAGTACAAGGTTTGTATAAAATTACTGGTGAGTTCTGGCATTACGAAATTTGTAAAAAAAAATTATAGGTGGCGCGCGAGCTGTTTGAAAAATAAATGTACCGGGAATTAGTGTATGTAATGCGGCAGGTGGGGAGGGGTGGAAACAGGAAGGGGGGAGGGGAGCCTGGGAGGGGGGAGGGGAACTCGGGAGGGGGTTTACGATACGGAGAAGCCTAGGAGTGAAGTGGGGTGAGGGAAGGTGAGGGAGGCGGAGTGGAAAGGGGAAGAGGATGCTGGTGAGGAAGGGGGGGGGGGGATTTCTGGTTCCTGGATACAATAGTGAGCTCTGGCAACACGAAATTACGCATTGCTCAAGCGTTCATCCGATTGCGATGAAACTTTGGGGATTTGATGTGTGCATGCCTACAACGGTGTCTATATACCAACATATGGTAGGTTTTTGCTACTAGGCCCTGCGGGCGGCTTTATAAACATTTGTATGTATAACCGCTAAGCGTTGCTAAACCATTCATCGGATTGCGATGAAACCTTAGGTTTTGATGTGCGCATGCCTACCATGCCTTTATGGCAGTAGATACCTACCCGCTTACTTTGAATTTTTTAAGTTAGTTTTAACCCGTTAATTGCATTTGCAATAGGCATAAGCTAGTATATTTTAATGTTTCCTTTGTTAACTAGAACGAAACGCTTTTATTTTAAATAGTCTGACAACTTCGATGCTCATTAAAATGTAAACGTACATACATGGTATAGCAACAAAATGGATAATTTTACAGACGTAACGTCTGATGATTTCACATCGATATCCCGAGCATGGACTTACTGTTGACGGCTGATTCGATATTGACAGGGAAAAAATAAGAAATAGATGCTCTGGCAACATTAGAGGTGTTTTCTATTAATTGACATTCCGAAGCGTCAAACACCAAACAATTACGTAAAAATATTGATAAAATGGTAACATTAAATTGAAATACTCACCAAAATATGCATTAGTAGTCCATTTTTATTTTTTGACAGTAAAGGGGAGTTAAATAGCCAAAGAGGTCTTTATTTATATTTTAACCACTTTCGTTTCTCTAAAACCAAAGAATTTAAAAAATTTTTTTTATATAAATATCGCACGAGAGTCCCAACTGCTCCCGTCTGAAGCCAGTGAGACTATGGCATCCCCAATTGGGGTATGCTGTGAGGCTGAAGATAGTGGGGAGGGGAAGGAGATAGGGAAGAGGAAGGTGGGGAAGTACCTGGCTATTCAGATCTGGTCACTAAACACGGATAATGCAATTTCACGCAACGTTTCATTTCTGAATGGTGGTCTTACACCAGGGCGATACTGAGAGTATCTTCCACTCTGGAACGTGCCATAAATATACTATATGTTATTTTATATAAATAAATTGTAGAATAACACAAATTAATCAAATAAAATTTATTTGCCACGCCGGGATTCGATCCCGCGACCTTCGGTGTGCGAGTCAAGCGCCTTGCCACTGGACTACGCCGGAATAAATTTATCGTGTCTTAATTATTTAAGTCTATGGATTTTTTCTCAATTCTAAGAGCTTCGGTAGTTCAACTTCGATCATAAGTCAGTTATTTTGCGTAATGAATATATAATAAAAAATATGTGTATATTCTAAATTAACCGAACCTTATCTGATGCTATGTAGGCGACGCTAAAATTTATCAATCAATATCTATTATCAATTGTTGACCGTGCTCGCAAATATCGATAACTGACCATAGATGACGGATTTAGTGAATATATTATTGATACAGGGTTTTATTGATTTCCATGTTAGACCTCCAATACAAATGGCACCGCTACATAGTCGGGATACACGAAAAATGCGCGCAAACATTTGTGTAGACGGTTGCGACTTGTCACAGGAGAACTGTTCCTTTCTACGACTCGTTCAAGAGTTCAACAGCTCGGCTGTGGAACGATTTGCGGGTTCTGTGTTTCCTCCTTCCTCTCCTTAAAAAGACTCTCCACACAACATCCCCAAAGATGACATAGGCCCTTGGGGAAATTATTTTCCTCAAAGCCTTCTGTGTGGAGTTAATGTAAAAAAGTACTTCAGGTAAAAAGATCACACAATGAAAGAAAAAAATATTTGTTTTTGTGAACTTACATGGGATACAATTTCTAAGAGTGTGTACATATTTGGTACTTGAATTATTTGCTTTTTGAAAATCGCTAGTAAATTCTCCTAAAAAACTCCTAAAAAAAGCGATCGTCCAGTTTGTTGATTAGTCAGACATCTCCAAATACTAAGTTGAGACAACGAGAAACTCAATATTCGAATGCTCATCATAAATGAAGTATAATTTCTATCTGCATATATTTTAGATATATATTAAATATGCTGTAAAATATCATCGGCAAAACGTCCGGTACATTAGGATGACATCTTAAAATATCTTTCTAATGACCCAGAAAACACCAATACTTTGTTTAATTCACTAAAAGTCTTTGTACGTAACAATTGATTTGGCGGTGTTCATGAGTAATTTGAGAGATAGGTATACCAGATAGAGGGTGCACTCTTAAATATAACTGCATACTTAACTAAAATTTCGATTTTTCTGAGATGTTTGATTAATCAACCGGAAAATCGACATTTAGTATTATTTCAGTCCCCATAAAAAAGGTTTATAATTTTTGCAGAAAGTACTCACTTTGTGATATGACGTAGGTTCATACGTGAATTTAATAAAATTAAACAAAAAATATATATAATTACGAAATTTTATATAATTAATTAATACCGCCCGGTATCTCTTAACACAAGTAACACCAGGGTACGAAATTCTGTGTTCGACACATCGTTATTTTTAGAATCATTAAGTAAAACTGATTATCGCTTGTTGAGTAAAACAATATCTTTGAATGGTCCTCTTCTTCTTTTGTATGTGGGGGGGGGGGGGGGGGTCAGAGGGGAATAATTATGAATACATTCATTTGATAATTAATAATTAATTAATACATTAATTTGATAATCCCATTATAAGCAGACACTGATCGTTCCAGTAATTTATTAATAATTTTCAATTTACTGCAATGATGAAGCTTAAGGAACGTAAGTCCTTAGACGATATAAATATAAATCAGTGAATTATATAAAGCGTTTGTTACACGTTGTTTTATCAAACTACATATCTAAGTTACTACATTATATGTCATATTATTAAACTAGACCGGTCATTGGCTGAGTCGTATTTTTTTACATTAGCTCCACACAGGAGGCCCTGAGGAAAAAAATTCTTATAGGCATGTTGTCTTTGGGGATGCTGTGTGGAGGATCTTTTAAGGGAAAGGAAGGAGAGGAAGTCCTGTGAAGGAAAAAAAGGTATGCGAGGTGGGTAGAAATCTGGGGGTCAATGGGTTCAGGAGTTACGAACGTATGAATCCATTCCTCCCACTGAAGTGCAAGGCAACTCAAGAGAGTCCGGCTGGAGAGGCCTAGGTTAAACCATCCTCAAAAAATCTCTCCCGACCCGGCCCGCCACGCTGTAAGTGGGCAAACGAATTCGCCGCCAAAACCCAGATAAGCCCCATCCCATGAACTCGGATACCGCTGCTAAGTTACCAAACGTAGCAAACGACTCAACTAGACTTTCTTCTTTCTATATTGAAAAAAAAACATGTACGAAAAGGACACTGTGTCGTTAATTATAAATTATTAAAGATTTTTTGCCTCAGTAAGAAAGATAAAGTTATTTGGCGATGATTTTTTGATTTGTGTCCCAATATAAGTCAATCATCTGTAAATCAAATTTACGCCTATCAAAATGTTTCTGTCAATTTGACTGTCCTAGAACGGGAGAATCCTAGTTGGACAGTCAACGCTTCTTTGTATTCTTGTAACAAAATTGTTACAAGAATACAATCTGATGTATTCTTTGTAACAAAAACAAATAAATAAAAAAAAAAAAAAAAAAATTTGAGACCTATGACAAGGATTTTGGTTATTTAATAAATGGTTCCCGGGGTGGCGTTGGTCGTGAGTTCAATTCCTCGGTTGGCTAGTTCCGCCATCACTACAAAAGCAACATTTTCCACAAATTTTTCTAAATTTTGTAGAATACTTAAAAAGGGTGGTTTCAAAGAACTTGAACAATTCATCAAGTTTAGAAGTTAATTTTCAGGTTCTGTGGAAGTTCTATTCAAGTTCTGTTATCATACCATTATAGGCCAACTGTTTTATAAAACTGAAATAATAACAGAATTTGAATAGATATTTCACAGAACTTTAAAATTTACTCCGAAATTTGATGAATTGTTCAAATTATTAAAATAAACTTAATAAGTTCCGTTAATTTGAGGACTCCCTAGATTAGATCATTTGTCAAAAGTAAAAAAAAAAATAAAGCATAAAAATATTCTACGATCCATAAAGGTTTCCCTTCAGCGTATATTCCATCCCCTCCCTTCATAGGAGATAATATATTATTATAAATTATACCTCCCCATATGAAAACGTTAAGTCATCTTCATTTTTTATCTTGTCCGTATGTACTTACCATATAATATGATGATGTTATCTTAGTCCATCAAACATCCTTAAAAAATCCCCGCTTCTTAAAAAAACAGTGGAGAGAAAATCCCATTCTCCTGGTACAAAAAGCTCTTTCCTCTGCTTTCCTTTCCTTTTAAATGTCACCCCTCAAACCTGACGGTGGTTACAGGGAATACCAACTGCCTTATTTGGCTGGGGGTATATTCCACACTCATATTTACAAGTTTGCAATGAAACAGGGTGTTTAAATAGCAGCTCTAGTTTTTGAAATATGTAAAAAAAACTGTGTTGCATCGATTTTACGATGCATGTCTATAATTTTGTTGTATCAGAATGGTCGGCACATCTTACTTATCTCTGTTGAGAGGTCACCATGCGAATTGATAATGCACGGGCTCCTTTAACAGAATAATTGTATCATAATATATTGTTTTAAATGTCACATGTATTATAACGTGTATTATAACGGAAGCATTCTTCCGAACAGGACCTCCATTGATATGCTTGGTGTTACTCTAAGTGACCAGCTCAGGTATGGGAGCTCCATCGAAACCAGAGTTAAATTAGCCTCTCAGAAACTGGGCGTACTGTACAGGGCCCGCAGATACTTTAATAGTACACAACTGCTAACCCTGTACAAATCGCAAGTGCGCCCCACGGTTGAATTTGGCAGCCACGTCTGGTCTGGAGCTCCAAAATACCTTAAAAAAACCCTTGACTCTGTGCAGAAACGGGCGGTCCGTTTGATAGATTCTCCCATCTTAACAGACGGATTGCAATCTTTAGAGCACAGGCGTCAGGTGGGAATGCTATCCTTGTTCTACCGGTATTACAATGGAAAATGCTCCGAGGAACTAGCGTCGTTGATCCCTTCGGCACCGGTGCATAGTCGGGAAACACGCCAAACACGCACCTAACATTTGTACACGTTTGACATTAGTCACATGAGAACGGGTCGTTTTTACGACTCTACTTACGACGTACTTTTACGACGACTTACGGTCTCTTCAAGACCCATGTTCACTCCTTCCTTTCCTCGAAAAGACCCTCCACACAGCATCCTCAAAGATGACATAGGCCCTGAGGGAAATTATTTTCCTCAGGGCCTCCTGTGTGGAGTAAATGTAAAAAAAATAAATATATTTTTGTATTTTTTTATTTTTGTATTTTTATGACTTGTGTACATTTTTTATCAAATTTTATTTTTAATATTTCCTTATGTGTTTAAAAATAATCTGTCATTAATTACTTGTACTACCAAATATATAAAAGCCCTTTAGGCGTTAAATAAATAAATGTTGATAAATTGGCCATACACTGTCAGAAAAGGACAGGTAGATACATGGATAGTAGGTTGGATGGAGGAAGGGTATGTATATAGTGGCGTCAACAAGATGTTTAGATGAAAATCTATGTGATAAGAGTCGATTCTCCCCTTAGAAATGTCACAACTTTTCACAAGGGATGCGATTTTTGTGACATTGAGTCGAAATATGTTCAGGTAATAAAAAGCTCATAGTCCTTTCCTGAATATTTTCAGAGAAATTAAGTGAAATATGGACACTTAGAGTCAGCGAAAGAGAGCGGATAAACCGCCCTCAAAGTGTGATGTCGAAGAAAATTACTCAGGATTCCATGACAGCCAGACTCATAAATATGCCCATTCGGGAAGAGCTAGGCAACCACCATAGGCATTCAATCATCTGCATATATAAAGTATTTGAAGATACTTTCGACACATTGGTCGCCAACATGAGGATTCCGACTCGGAGAAACTCATAGTCACTGACAAAGTGTTTGGCAGGATAAAATCTCCTTGCAGCGCAGAACCGCGAAAAGTGGAGGAGACTTGTTCACCATGGAAATTGAAGTGGGGGTCACTACCATCAGCTACGAGGAACCAACTTAGAAAAGAAATCAGGCAAATAAAACAAGACATATTAAGACTACAAAAAACAGTCAGAACAGGTAATACCAAAGATATTGAAATTTAGATGTGTCATCGGCTGTTTTTACTGGGTTGGACTATGCTTCCTGTTGTCGACGATATTGTTAACTAATACTTCTATAAATCTTCAAAAAACCAACTAAATTAACGAACTCTTTCCGTATTCAAACTATATTGTTGACCACTATTGCACAGCTTAAAAAAATCAACTACTATCCGCATTCAAACAATTCCCATTAGGATACTACAGCATATCTCTTGTACTTACTTGAATATCTTTGGACAGTGCCTTTCTAGAAGCGAATGAGCAATACAGAAGAGAGAAAATATCATTTGCAACATCCTGTAAAGTAGGTAAGGGATATGGGATTGTACTGTTCTAGACTTGGTACGAGACTATACTATCCCGTGTATGGGGGTGTACTTTGTATATTATCCTTAAAAGGTACAGGTGTGTGGGTGTGCGGCGCGACTTACGCTCGCACGGTCTTAAGGATACAGGGGAAACAGAGTGGCAAAAAGTCATACGAAACTAAGTCCACTGACGCTGCTTTTACAGAGTTGAAATTTATGCACTTCCTTCCACAATAAAGTACCTACTCGTAGCAACTTATAAGCTCGTGCATTATTCAAAGCTGCAAATAGTTCTGCACTCATGTACGTAAAGTAAAGACTATTAAAGTAGGAAATTTCACATATTTCTTTGTAATGTTTAGAGTTGTTTGCCGTCGGGTTGTGAATTCCAGTGAAAAATGAAATGGTGGGTTTAGCCCTCTGATATTCATTATTTAAGTTTACAAAGAAAATCAGAGTGTGCAATCCACAAGCGTAGAAGTGAAACCTTTAGAAAATTAAAGTAGACAAGAGTGGAGAAACCACGAAGCACTTTTTTATTAATGTGAAGGATGATTTTTTCCATATTTTTGTATCCGAATTCCAGTGCACCTTTTCTTATGCGGTCATTTTATTAGTATTTGTGTTTTCTTCTTCAGAGTCGCTAGTCGCTTGATGTCCCTTTCTTTTGTGTTTTCTTTGGCTGTCACTTTCGGAGTGGTTTAAAGATTGGATATTGATTTTACAAAAATATATATAAATATTTTTTTTGGTTTTGTAGGATTCGATCCATGGTCCGCTGAATGTCTGGCCACTAAGGTTCGTCAAGCGCTTTATACCATTAGACCAAAGGCGACTTGCATGCGACCATGGATTTATCTTATTATATTGGAACCCGTGAAATAAATAAATATTTATGAGCTATCTCATTCTCTCGCAGGCTAAATCCTATAGATGCCTGTGTTTGTCGCTTGCTTCCGTTTCACCGAGTTTCAAATCACAACGGTCCTAAAGATTTTTACTTCCAAAATCTTTTAGTATTCAAATATCAGATATTCAATATTTTTCATTATTAATTTCTGCCATTTTGGGAAATATGGAATAGCTGTTTCGACGTTTGACCATTGATATATATATACATAGATGAGACATTTAGCGAATAAATTGGTTCAACGAAATCATAGGTTCGTACCTCCATTTCTGTGTGACGTATGAAAGAAGGATGAAACCATGGGCTTGGGTAAATGGGCTTGGGTTTCGACGCGGCGGCTTCAGTTTGAATTCATTTGTTCGTGCAAGATTTGAACACGAATCTCGGAGAATTATGTACGGGATGGCGCCTCTATAGTATATCTCTATGCGTTTGACACAGCTTGCATCGCACATTATGTAAAAATAGGAAGGAATGGAGGATGATGCACTATTATCAAATTTGTATGCGTTATGCATTTAATTTGAATGTCTATGGCGTTATGCATATTTTACTGTGTAAAAAAAGCACAAAATATTACGTAATAATTTCATGATACGCGAAATAATACCTTCCGATTAAATACTTACGATAATACCGTAATAAGATATATGAAATGTTACATAAAAATAATGTAACTGATTTGTGATTGGGTACCTTTAGGTATGAAGATAATAAAAATTCAATAATTGTTATATTGGCAACATTGCCATATATTTATCTGTGCTCAGTTGGTGTTACTGAGATCTGAATTCACTAGAGAGGACTGGCCTGAAGCTTGCCATTCTTTGACCAGCCACGGGTGACCTCGGCCACTGTCCCTGTGGTGGGTCGACGCATCACCTACCCATAGTTCTCCATATTTGTACATCATCAATATCAGTAAATCCGTGCCCATCAGCGGCATCCCAAATACAAGACTATCAGTAAACTCATCAAGATCATGGGGCAGAAGCGGAGTACCAGAGGAGAAGCTTATTTCTGGAGGTAGCGAAATCCAGCATCGGGAGTTACGAAGCCATCGTAAGACCTTCCGACTACACCTGGAGCAGAGGTGCGGCCCAAGATGACCTTGGCTGTCATCATCGTAGTCGGCTGGCTGGCAACCGCCCTGGGATGTGACGTCGCCGGGAAATAGCGGGGCTGGGGACCTGACTTGCTCCAGCCCGCCGTTTCAGCATATGTCAGCAGCGGAGGGAGCAGACCGCATATCTCCGAAGGCAGCAGCCTTATTCGCTTATGACATCGCCCACTCATCACCTCAAGATACGGTACTAACGCTCCATAATATGCCCAGTATGTAGTTTACCACTGATAGTTATTATTTGTATGTACTTTAATTGCAATAAATTCATTTAACTGTGTTCTAAGCACTTTAAGTATTTTAATTAAATAACCTCCCCTCATACAAGGTATTACACACAGCCGCCTGCCTAAGGTCCTCTGAGAATACAAGATCACTCTAATAGTCTCATGCTCTCTCTAAGATACATTACATCATGACCAGCTCATCCCCCTTTTTTTTTAACAGAAACACTTGATATTTTTTATCGCGTTATAAAATAATGCTACGTGTTCTCAATCAGGCTCCCCATAAATAAGTAGATGAGATATATTTTCTCTTGGGTACCGATTTTGTTTACAATATTATGGTCGCTTTTCTAGCTTGTTTTCTTGTAAAATCTCGTCAAAACTTTTATGCAACGAAACTTGCGGGAAACATATAAGATAGTTTGTAACTCTCTGTAAGGTGTTTCAAGGGACTCCATAACAGATGATTTTCCACGGGTTCTTTGCTGATGCATAACAAGGATTTTTTTAATGTATTTTATAGCGAAGATGCTACTCTAAAATTATTTATTTATGCTTCTAATAACTTTTCGTGTCCATAGTTTATTGATTTTCATCATACTAACTTATTCTTCCACCTCTTCTAAAATAATCCTTGCAATCAGCTAATAGCGAATTTACTTTGTTGTGTAGCAGTCCACTACTCTCAATGCGAAAACTATTAGTTCTACTTAATATTGGCTCCAGAATCAGGATACTAAGCAGTGTCCTAATTATTTCTCCCATTGGATGGGAGAAGAATATACTGAACGATAATTAAACATAGTAATCTTGGCTGTCGGTGACCTGGGTAGGTTGGTTAGTAATGTGAAATATTCTTGCGTAATGCGTTAGCGGTACACGTATTCAATGATCTTTTAATTTAAAAATAACACCTTAAATGTTGTATATCTAAAAGCTTCCGAGCTTCTCACACAGAGGGCAGTGCTAAAAGCTGTCCCGAAAGTCTGCAAGATGGCTGTTAGTTTAGTTCGGAGTTTGTGCACCAGCGGGGCCGAGGGCCGGGTTGCAGTTTACAGGAGCTCACATTTTTTTATATGAATACCGCACAAGAGTCCCAACTGCTCCCGTCTGAAGCCAGTGAGACTATGGCATCCCCAACTGGGGTATGTTGTGAGGCTGAGGGTAGTGGGGAGAGGAAGGAGGTAGGAAAGAGAAAGGTGGGGAAGTACCTGGCTATTCAGATCTGGTCACCAAACACGGCTAAAGACATTTCAAGCAACGTTTCAATTCTTAATGGTGGTCTTACACCAGGGTGATACTGAGATATCTTCCGCTCTAATGGCCTTAAAATAAAATTATAAAACAAAAAACCAAAATATTAAATAGAATATAACAAATTGTTTATTCATGTAGGTATCTACTTAATACCTACTGTGTTTACGCATTTGACTTGTATCTATTTATGTTTATGCACTTCGATATACAAATTACAAATAACTACTACTAATTAAAATTCTAGAAGCGAGAATATAGGCATACTGTAGCCCTGTAGCCGCCCTAGGCTATTCAGATCTGGTCACCAAACACGGCTAATGCCATTTCAAGCAACGTTTCAATTATGAATGGTGCATGGTCTTACACCAGGGCGATACAGAGAGTATCTTCTACTCTGGAACGTGCCGCAAATACAGATACTATATATATTATTTTAAATGAATAAATCGTGAAATAACACAAATTAATCAAATAAAATTTATTTGCCACGCCGGGATTCCATCCCGCGACCTTCGTTGTGCGAGTCAAGCGCCATACCGCTGCTCTACGCCGCGGCCGGCGTCAGATTTAGTACTTACAGTTGTATTTACATAATTCAGATCCATTTCAGCTAGCTTCTAGTTAGTTGACTACTCGCACTCACAAAATCTGTAATAAAAATTATTATAAGTAATAATTATTAGCCTGAAACACTCATCTACATTGAAAAAGTCTCCCGAGAAAAGATACATGCCACTGACGGGACTTGAACCCGCGTCCTTCTGATTTCCGGTCAAATGCTCTGTCTACTGAGCTACTTAGGCTTATCTCCTCTAGTTCACATTTCGTATAAATGAGAACTAGAAAGAGAACAGAAAAAAAAAATCAAACAATTAATACATGATTATTACTGTTGTTTGATAAGTATAGAATAATAATAATGAAATAATAGGTATATATATACTTTTAACTGGTATTTGTATTGCATAAGCCTACTAACATATTTTGTATAAATATGAATAACAAAGAGAAGAAATAGAATAAAATAAAATAAAATAAATAATAGATAAAATAAATAATTATTAACATTTGTAATACGCGAAGTATTAATAAATTCAGATTAATATAAAGAATTCTTTTTTTAATTTAAAATAAAACAATAACTTTGTAAACACCACTTTTACTGTTTTATTTTAAATTAAAATGTCACATCAAAAAGTAACTGCTTCATATGAACAAATAAAGAATTCTATTATTCCAAATAAGTAATCTCCTCCCAAGACGAGTTGGGGAACCTAATTGTGTGATTACAACAACGTGTGAAGACAGCATTAAGTAATCAAAATTGTTAATAAATTTAATTCATAATGTGAATTTCTTTCATTTTATATGAGTGAATACTGAATAGGAGACCAGAAACAGTTGTACCAATTTGACTTTTACCATTTTCTAGATCTTAGGTATAATGTTTAAGAAAAAAATGCTCATACTCAACGGTAGATAATTTAGTTGTCTACCAAATTCTTATTCTATGATTTTTCCAAATCTTATAGAAATTAAGCTATAAGCGCATGAATAGATCGGAGGAAATGCTACAACTGACCCCTACCCCGGGGTTAGTTGTACCAGTAGCGGAATTTAAATTAAAACACAGAATTCATCCATAAAGTTGTTCAATTTTAATAATTTCGGTTAGGAAAAACAGTTTTTTTGTTAGTTTATAAAATTACTATTCAAAATTTCAATTAAATTGAACGTAATACACCATTTATCTGACCACAAGAAAACTCTTATAGAATTCGTCAGTTGAAGTGTTACCAAGGATCTTAACTATTGTAACATAATAAAAATACAATACAAATATATGTTAATACCGTAGCATGTTTTAAACTCAAGAAAAAGAAAAGAAAAAAAACATTAAAATTTTGTATGAAAACATTTTGGTACAATTGTCCCCGCGGTACAATTGTCCCCAAACAATATGTATATATATTATAAACATTTTGCAATAATTTTTTTTATTCATTTTCTATGACAATATACAACGAACAAATAACTACGAGGGCTCAAACTTTTACATATTGCAGTCTTATTAAAATAAAAATAATTTTAATATAAACTTGTAACCATAAAATACACATATTTAAATGATTTAGTGATGAAAATACAAAATTTATCACAAAAAACAGTAACAAACATAAAATAACAAAAATGCTGGCAAAATAACAAAATAACTAAAAAAAGTGTAAGTATAGGTATTTAATGATATATAAAGATACGTGTAAGAAGTAAGAAAAAAAATATTGTTATGGATATGTTATTATTTATTAATAACATTGTAAAAGTAGAGATCATTGCCGTGGTAATTTTACCAACATTAACATAAATACATACAATGAATGGGGTTTGGACAAAAGTATGACGGACGAACATTAATTTATGACTTGAGAACTGTACTCACAGAATCTTTTTAAAAAAAACCTCGGGGTTAGTTGTAGCATGGGGTCGATTGTACCGGTGCAATCGTCCCCGGAAAAATTGGTACAACCATCCCCAAGGGGTCATTTTAAATTAAACGCAATTTTTTGGTTAATCCCTACTCAAGAACGCTTCAAAACCCGTCCTAAAATAAACTCAATTGTCCAAAGAAATGTGTAAATACTAAAATACTAACAAACAGAACATAGTAATTGTAATATTAGAGAATGAACGCAATCGAAAAAAGTAACTTTTAGGGCTCAAAAATTTCTTCTTCCAATTGCAAACGTCCGGGTTCTACTACGTCCCGCGGGCGCGCGGGCTATTGACGAATGTCCGCGCTTGTTAAGGCTATCGCCTGATGACATATAGTATACGTACCTATTATAGTTAGGGAGTTATTCGGTTTGGTACTACTGACCCGTGGTACTACTGTCCCCGGTCTCCCCTACCTAAGTTAGTGAAGTAGCGCGCATGGTTTCAATGAACTTGGCCCAGTGGATATACTTTAGCGGTTTATTATGTATAAGAATTAATTAATTCAGATTAATATAAAGAACTCTATTATTCGAAAGAAGTAATCTCCTTCCAAGACGAGTTGGAGAACCCGATTGTGTGAATACAACAACTTGTGAACACAGCATTAAGTAATAAAAATTATTAATAAATAATTCTTTATTCATAATGTGAATTTCTTTCATTTTATATGAGTGAATACTGAATATACCTAGGTTAGTGAAGTAGCGCGCATGGTTTCTATGAACTAGGCCCAGTGGATATACTTTAGCGGGCTGTTCATTATGTATAAGTATTAATATAAAGAACTCTATTATTGCAAAGAAGTAATCTCCTTCCAAGACGAGTTGGAGAACCTGATTGTGTGAATTCAGCAACTTGTGAACACAGCATTAAGTAATAAAAATTATTAATAAATATTTCTTTATTCATAATGTGAATTTCTTTCATTTTATATGAGTCAATATAAGTTACTGAAGTAGCGCGCGCGGTTTCACTGAACTAGGCCCATTACTTTACTTACTTTGGCCGGCCGTTCATATGCAATTTCATTCGCATATACGAATTCTTTGAATTGTTATTTTCTCTTTCATAAGCGGTGCTACATTTTATATTGGATTAGAATAAATATAATTTGTCTTGTACTTTTAATATATATTTTTTAGTTATTTATTAAGTTAAAAGAAATACAAATTTCGCTTTGTTAAGTTAAGTGTACATTGATAGGAACAAAAATAATATATATAAATATATATTAATAATTATGGTTTACTACCTAAGTAACATATTTTTCTTAAGTAATAGAATTTTGGTTTTGCTCATTGATCTTGAGGGCAAACAGTTTTTTCTTAAATATACTTATTCTATTTACGGTTGTCAGGCTATCAGGAAGGAGATTATAAATGTGTACACCCTCATAGCCAATGTTTCTTTTACCACACTCTGTCTTTGCTGAATTTGTATATAATTTATTATGTTGTCTTGTATCGTGATCATGTACTTGTGATGTTTTCATAAATGAAGTATTTGTGTGTATGAAGCCATTTTGGATTTTGTGAATTAATAGGCATATGATCTATTCGTACAGTTTTCTAATTTTATGTAAGTTAGTTTCTTGGTATACTCTTTTGGTGGGGGTATCTGGTCTATAGTTAAAAAGTTTTTTTATAACTTTATTTTGTATTATTTGAATTTTGTTTAGATATGTGATGTTTGTGTTTCCCCTTATTTCTATGAGATAATTTAGATGGGATTGAATTAAACTAAAGTATAATCCCCTGTTTACTTGTATTGGTAGAAGATGGGATATTCTGCCAAATACACCAATTAGTGGGATAATTTTTTCTTTTACTTTTTGTATGTGGTGTTTAAAAGATAAGTGTTTATCGATATGAAGTCCCAGGTATTTTTCACTATCTGAAATTTGTAGGTTTTTTCCTTCTATTTGCAAAAGTTTATGAGACGGCGTTTTTCTTTTTTGTGAACTTAAGATTATGTAATTTGATTTTTTTGTGTTAATAGTTAATATATTTTTAATTAGCCAGTTATTTAATTTATTAAGATCCAGTTGGGCTTTTTCAAGAAAGTTTTCTAAGTTTTTAACAAAGTAAAATATAGCAGTATCATCCGCGTATAAAAAAATTTCCCCATTTAGGTTTAACTGACAGATATCGTTAATGCATATTTGAAACAAGAGAGGCCCTAATATGGATCCTTGGGGAACACCATAATTTATATCATTGTGTTGACTGTATTTGTTATCTAGGCTGACATATTGCTTTCTGTTATTTAAATACGATTTAATGAGTTGGAAAGCAAGGCCGGTTACACCTATTTTTTCCATTTTTATTTTAGTAGTATATCATGACTCACGGTATCGAATGCTTTTTGGAGATCTACGAGGATTGCTATAGCGTAATTTCCATTGTCTATGCTGGTTCTTAGTTTGTTTATTAGATCATTAGTTGCAGAAAGAGTATTTGATTTTTTCTGAAACCGTATTGTTTATTATATAGCAGTGATTTGTTTAATAAAAATTTGTTTAATCTTTCATAGATTACATGTTCAAAAATTTTTGATAGAATTGGTAAAATTGAGATTGGCCGATAATTTGACGTATCCGTTTTTGATCCAGATTTGTATATTGGAAATTTTAAAGCAATTTTAAAGCAATCTGGAAAAGTCCCCTCTGTAATGCATTGGTTAATTAGTTTTGAAAAAGGGGGAGCCAATAGTTCGGACAGATTGAGTATTGTCTTACATTTTATTGTGTCATAGCCAGCACTTGCATTTGGTTTAAGCAATTTAATAATTCTTAATATAATGTCAATGAAAGGCAATGGTCTTGAACCAAATATTTTTTAATGAATGCTCTCAGCTTCACAAATCCACACGTCTGCTATCATTTATTAAATAAAAAGAGAAAATGTATTATGCACGGATAAATCTGTTTCACAAGGTATACTGTCCTCCAAAGAATACTGTCCAACATCAAATCAAAGCCCAGCCAAGATGGGATCACAATTCAAACATTAAAAGATGCACTACATGTAATAGGAGAACAGTTTCTTAGTTTAATAAACGAATATTTAGAAACAGGGAAGTTTCCCGAATCATGGAAAACGTCTATGGTGATACCAATTCCAAAGATTTCGAACTCAAAAAAATGTGAAGACTTTTGACCTGTAAATATGTTACCAAAATATGAGCAAGTGATGGAATACATAATTAAATCTCAACTTGAAGAATGCTTGGAAAATAATAGCATCCTTTGTGACGAACAATCTGGATTTAGGAACAATAATTCATGTGAAAAAGCGTTAAATTTAGTGATTGATGATTGGAAGGAAGATATAGATAAAAACTTGTATACTGTTGCGGTGTTTTTAGATTTTCAAAGAGCTTTTGAAACAATAGATAGAAAAAGAGTTATTAAAACATTTAAAAAAATGAGGAATAAAAGGGAAAGAATTGGAATGGTTTAAAAATTATTTAAGCAACAGACAACAAACAACAAAGATAAGAAACAATGTATCAAATCCGATGAAAATATGCTGGGGGTACCGCAAGGATCGGTATTGGGTCCGATATTGTTTATACTCTACATAAATGATATGGTAAAAATACTAAAACATTGCAAAATAAGACTGTTTGCAGACGACGCACTGATTTATATTGCAGAAGATAATTATGAAAACGCAATCAAAAAGATAAATAGTGATTTAGAAACTTTGTCAAAGTGGCTCAAATTAAATAAATTTAAACTAAATGTAAATAAGACAAAATACATGCATATAGGTAGAATCTGAAAAGCAATCAAAAGGATCCTCAGTTTTTGGAATATTCTGAGATAATTCCCCCACTGAATCACTACTCTCTTCCACCAGATTGTCTTTTGTCGTCTCCTCATTAGGAATCCAGACGGCCGACTCTTCATTGGTTAACATCCCATCTGTCTCATCCTCCATCACTATGACATCTCTGCTAATAATAACGGAGTTCTTAGTAGGATTATACACACGATAAACCTTTACATCTTCACCATATCCAGTTAAAATATGTTTTGTGGCTTTCTTATCCCATTTTAAACGTTTTTGTTTAGGAACATGCACCATGACTTTGCTGCCAAACAAACGCAGGTGACTTAAGTCAGGTTTTGATCCATACCACAATTCATATGGTGTTTTATCCAATCCTGATGCAATAGACCTGTTTTTCAAATATACAGCAGTATTAGCTGCTTCTGCCCAAAATTTTTTGTCTAACTTTGCATCATATAATAAACATTTAGCTTTCTCAACCACTGTACGGTTAGCTCTCTCACAAAGTCCATTTTGCTCTGGTGTATAATAATTTGATTTTTGATGTATTATACCAGCCTGGTTTAGGTAACTCTTAAAATCCTTATTGCAAAATTCTAGACCATTATCTGTTCTTAATATTTTAATTTTCTTACTAAGTTGATTTTCAACAACTGATTTGAACTCTTTAAATCTGTTGAAAACTTCACTCTTCTGCTTCAGAAAATATATGAACGTCATTCGACTATAATCATCTATAAATAGCAGAAAATATCGAGCTCCATTTAAAGAATTTGTTTCCATCGGACCGCAGACATCACTGTGAATCCTATGAAGCGTTTCTGTACTCCGCTCACCCACATGAGAAAAGGGTAATCTCATTTGTTTTCCCTCACAACAAATAATACACTGAGACTTGGTTATGTCAATAGTACTCTCATAATTCAAACCATCCACAACACCGTTTCTCATTTTTTGCATATCTTGACTGTTAATGTGTGCTAGTCTTCTGTGCCATAATTTTCCACTGACAGGAACAGTCAACAAACAACTTTGTGATTGTAATCTCAATTTGTAAACACCTTCTGACAAATCCGCAGTTGCAACCAAATCATTGTTTTTGTTTCGAATATAACAATGCTTCTCTTCAAAAATGACATTATTTCCATTCTTGATAAGTTCACTTACGGATAATAAATTGGTTGTCAAACTAGGCACACATAGCACATTTTTAACTGTTATATGATAATTTAATTCCGAAACAATTTCGACATCTCCGGAACAAACAACTTGCACTTTAGATTCATTGGCGACAGTAATTTCTGGCAAATACGGCGTTTTATTCACATTTTTTACCCAATCTTTCTTCGCCGTCATGTGTGCACTTGCCCCCGAGTCGATGTACCATGAATTCTTGTTATATTTTCCATTCAGGAAAACAACATTAAAAACACATTTACTTGTATTTTTCTTTAACAATGGACACTGGTTTCGATAATGACCCGTCTGTTTACATTTGTAACAAGTGACATTATTGTCAACCGTCACTTTTGAGTTTATCGATGATACCGCACCATTTTTAAATCTATGCTTTTTGCTATTATTTGCAACGAATGCAGCGCCGCTGGTATTCACGTCATTCTTTGAAATCTCCATATCAAGCAACTTAGATTTTATTAAATCGGTGGTAATCTGCATACCCGAATGCTCCACCGCCATAATCATCGGCATGAATTTTTCTGGCAAACCAGCTAGAAGTAATGATCCGATCCATACTTCCGTAATTGCAAATCCTGTGCCTTTTAATCTCTGAGCTGTTTCGACCACTTGTGTGACGCATGAAGTCATGGAATCACAATTTTCTTGTCGTAACGAGATTAAATGTCTTAATAAGGATATTTTACGAGAAAAACCTGAGTCATCAAACATAGACCTCAGTTTAATCCATAACTCTAAAGTTGTTTTTGTTTCCTTTATATGCACGTACAATCCAGGATCAATAGTTAAAACTAGCTTCGCCTTGGCCCTTGCGTCATCTGATGCTTTTTTCTCGAAATTGGCATCTGGTTCCGACTTAATATAGTTCACCAGATTGTCAAGCACCAACAGATTTTCGACTGCAAAACTCCACTGATCATAATTCTGGCGTCCTGTCAACTTCTCAATGCTTTGAAAATAGTTCACGGCCATATTTCAACGAAAAATCAACAATTTTCGACTGTTTTATACTAAATTCACACAGTAAAAACCGAAAAATATAATGGATATTTGCCCATAACCTCTTAGAATGACAACACGCTTATGCAGTTCGCAAAAGACTGGCTTTTATTAGTAATAAAAGGTTTTAACAATCTTGTTAATAGATGGCGTTAGTAGTTACATTTTTAATTTTGATATGGATATCAATAAGAACAAATACGCATGATGAACCAAAGGTTTCTATAAATGGAGAAATCATAAAAAAAGTGGAAGAAATAAAATATCTTGGTGTCATCATAGACTCAAAATTGAACTTCTCAAAAAATGCAGATTACATTATTAAAAAAAATTGCCAATTTCTTGGTAGAATCAGAAACAAAGTACATAAAGAAACATGCCAGATAATATATAATACAATTATATCACCACACTTTAATTACTGTTCAAGTATTCTTTTTCTCTGCAATGAAGAGAAAATTAAAAAAATGCAAATACTGCAAAATAAAGCAATGCGAATAATACTTAAGCGCAACATATACACAACGGATACGAGACATGCTAAAAGAGCTAAATATGTAGACGGTGAAGCAAACTGTGTATTTGAATGAACTTATTTTTTTACATAAAATTAACATGGGGACGATGTCTAAGAAACTAAAAAGAAAAATACATTATAATAACGAAACACACGGATACGGGACAAGAAATTCAAAGCAAATTAGACTGCCGACAAGGAAAAAATCAAGTACCCAGAAATCTCTGATGTACCAGGCCGTCCAACTGTATTACAACATCCCGAATGAAATTACTGAGATAGAAAATATAAATAAGTTTAAAAAAGAATTACGAAAGTATGTCTACCTCAATTATTAGTGTCTTTATTTATGTGTAAAATTTAAAAAATGATTATGTTTGCCAACCAATGTAAATGTTTATATCTTTATAAAATACTAGCACACACAAAGATGTGAGCTAACTTAAGATTAATAAATAAATAAACAAGGTGCTATTACTCCCACGCCAATCGGACTATCTTTAAATAAAATAAATTATATCTGGAATATTTTTATACCGGTTCACACAGATATTTTATTGTTTATTTGTAATGGGAATGGACATTAGATAATTTCCATATTTTTTCCTACAAGTCAAGATTTCATAAAATATTGTGAAATATGATTTCACGATTCTAGTTAAATATAGAGCCTAATATTTTACCTCAGCTCATACTGAAATATGACAATCGAATTTCATATTTTGTTTGGTACTTTTAAGGTTTTTATGTTATATTAAACGCTTTCATCAATGATATATTGTCAATCGACAGTAAAAAAATACGGCCAAATTTTACGGGTGCTATTTTTCTGATGGCTCTAGGAGTGGTTTTATAATTTAATTATGCTTAAAGAAATGTTTCTTCAGTTTTTTTTTATGTTAGCAGAAGGAAAACAATCCCTCAGGGGCTGACATCTTTTGGGATGCTGTGTGGAGAGTATTTTTAGAGAAACGAAAGAAAGGATGTTCTGGGAAGGAAAAATTTATGAGGGGTTGGTAGGAATCTGAGGTTAATCCATCCCTCCCGCTGCGTTGCAAGGCGATGTGTCGGGAGAATCCTGCAGGAGAGGCCAAATGTTTCCCTCAACTAGTCCCTTCCGATCTGACCTGCCACGCAGTAGGAGGGCAAATGCATCCGTCGCCAAGACCTAGACAAAATTCAACCCATGAACCCGGGACCCTTGCTAAGTCACGAAACGTAGTGAACCATTTAGAGTGACCTATGGCAGAGGTGGGGGCGGCGGTATCCATATCGGCCTCCAAACTAAGACTGAAGGAAGGAAGTTTTATTACCCTACGTCTTGAATTAGTAATTTATACATATAATATAAATGGATTTAAGTTACTTATTATTTATTTATTTGAAATATTGACGACTTTCGGCTTTTACATAAAATAACATAGTGTGTAGCAACCACATAAAAAATACAGCTCTAGTGAGCTTGTAAAACGGTAATTCATAGTTGAGAATGACATATGTAGTTGTGCAGATAACAATTCGAAAATAAATGCTACTATATTTAAATATTACAATATTTCAACAATAAAAAATATAATTATATTTAATATTATATGCAAATCACTTAACTTAAAGAGGCACTTTGAAAACGTTTAATGGAAGTTTAATAATAAGTCAAATATATTTCATGTTGAGAAAATAATACAGGAAACAAACCTTATTTCCATTTAAGCCTCTACAAATAATTCAAAAACACATAATTAAAGTCATATTTAACAAAAATAAAACATTCTCGACAAGCTTATTATACAAAGAAACTAAAATATTTAATAAACGTAAATTATTTATATTACAAACTTTGAAATATGTATTTAAAAACAAATATAATTTCGAAATAAATGAAAACAGAACGAGCAAAAGAATAAATAATATATTTTACACCCCACGAACCAATACTAAATTATTACAGACACATAGCAGTTTCATTGGTCCTCGTACATTTAACCTTCTACCACTACAAACTCAAATGATAAATAAAATGATAAAATATATAAAAGAGGTAAAATTATGGTTGAATAATGTAGATATTGAAACGCTTTTTCTATAAATTTATCCATCTTCATACAACTCACTTTCTGTAATTTTCTAAACTGTAGTACAATATGTTTTCTGTTTATTTTTTTTTAATAACTAAAAAAAAATATATTTAAAATCAGTATGTTTTTATCCATATTTTTATTTTACTTATATAATAGTCGAAAAAAACCTTTTTCACTTACTCTACCTATGAAATACTAACTTTATATTTTATATGTTTTTTTTTAAAAGTCTCGTTTATACTTTGTGTACTTAGAAATATAGTATTTTGTTCTAATATTACCCACGCTCAGGCAGTGCCTTAGTGGGTTTTCATTTCTTGTTTATACTATATGTTATTATGTTTTATGTTATAATATGCTATTATACATTATATGTACAAAGAAATGAGAATAAATAAAGTTAAAAAAAAAAAAAAAATGAAATAATAAAATTAAGAAAATCATTGATTCATAATTGAAGTACCTACTCATTGAGGAAGTTCTTTGGTAATTTAACATACTACATCGACAAATTTACTAAAAATATCTCTACCTATCGTATTAACACATCTAAGTAATTAAATGTACGATTTAAGTTATACCTAAAATATAAGTTAACAGCGTATAAATTAATATATAATATAAGTTTTATATTACATTTTTGATTTCAACTTCCATTTAATATGTCGTGCACTTCAAATAACCTTCCTTTCAAAGATCTTCCGTCGCATGTTCTCAGAATGTTACCTTCACATGAAATAAATTCATTTAATACAAAATATGTTTTGAATACCACAACTACACAACCTTCAAGAAACACAGTGCCTGAAGTCATTGGTTTCGAAAGCCGAGAGTTTAGTGGAGCCTTACAAGCACCTTTGGAAGGATACGAGTGGAATATGCTACCGTAATAATACAATAAGTAGTAGAAATCTTATAAATAACTCTTGTAAAACTTCCAATCAATATCGCATAAACAAAGCAATGTTATCAGAACTTTTTTATAGGAACGGCAGTAAAACATAATAGAAAATGTTTTTTTTTTTTTTAATAAATGGTTTTTACCAATTATTTTAAGTAACTGAACAGATTTCAGAAAAATTACTAACACGAAGATTTATAATCTTTTTATGAAAATGCATAGTTCTACGAAACTCAAGCATTTAACTTTTTTTACCTTGCACGAAGTACAAACTGCAATGTCTGTTAACAAATAAAACATTTTAAATCAATTTTATCCAATTAATTTACTAACTTTTAAACTAGACCACACATCAAAAAGCTGATATATTAAATTATTTTATCTATGTTTATTTTATTTATGTTTATTTAGGAAGCATACAGTTGTATTTAAAGTAATTGTACATTAAATAGTGAATATAATTTAAACCAGTTAAGTTCCGTTTATTGTTTTTTACATTCACATAGTAATTTAAGAACTCATAACATAATATAGCATTAAAAAATGTACACTACTCTTCCAGACACAAGCTAATGCTTCTATGGAAGAGTGGTATTAACATTCGAACATGAACATGTATTCTAATTATAACATTATCTAAATGTATACTATAATTTATATGCTAAATAAAAAAAAAAAAAAAAAATTTAGTTGTGGTTAATGATTATGTGATTATAGATCAAGTGGTTATTAAACAACAATAGTAGGTATATGGTGTAAACACGTTGTAAAAAATATCAAAAAGGTAATAATAATAATCAATACAGCAATAATAGTTTCAAGTAGTTGTTTAAAATAATTCTACATAGTGTTAAGTAAAAAGTTATTAAAAGAAAAATAATAAACAAGAAATAAAAGTTTTCATTTCAAAACATTGTACGGTTCGTTTAATTTTAAACGATTTAAGGGTACAATGGAAAATATCAATATCTCTTAGGGTATTTTGCAGATACGCCCGAGCAAGGAGTTTTGTGCGTATTTCATTTTAAAATGTTGTATATGAAATAAGGTATTCGATGGCAACGAAATGCAATCCTTTCTAACAAGGCCGGGGAGTCAGTTCTCAATTTTTTACAGAATCAGTACATCAGAAATTTACCTTCGTTTGTAAAGAGAGATAGGGTTACACTGATGATTTTCAAAACGATACGACAGGTGTTTCAAAAATTTTGTTTGAATGTTTTCAATTCGGTTAATATAAGTTTGGTATTGTGATGAACGGTACCTTTAATCTAAGAAAGCCAACAAGAATTTTTTTTCTCTTAAATAATACGTAGAGAATAGCGCTGTTCAACGACATCTATGCGGTTAAAATTAAAAAAGCTTACGGAAGTTTATGAATTGGGAACAGAGACTGAAATTTAGGAAGTAAAAAGTTTCGTTGAAATAAACACAGATGTTGTTACGATCAAATTCAATTTATGGGAATCCCAGCAGTAGGCTCAATTATAAATAAAAGATTAAATCAGCCAATCAGAGAAGGTAAGGCGTTACCTTGTTCAAGACAAAGAGATGGACTTTGAACCAGGACATTAGCTGAAAAATTAATGTATTTTTCATTCTCACGGGATCAGCGGGGCAACGCTCGATACTATAAACAACTTCCCATGATTTTGGATATTGGTGTGTCGACCCGAGATGTAACCTACACATTGAATGGATTTATGGGGTCGAAAACTGTAGATTGTGATGAACTAGATTCATATTATATCGGAAAAATGGTGCGAGAAAAAAAAACAAGAAAATATAATGAATGGAAAATTAATGAAAAGACGCGGAAAACTTAGGAGAAGCTATTGTAGGGATATTCAATTGTAGATCGATTACGTTTAACAAATAGGGAGGCCAGATTCGGCGGAAAACGAACGTTTGATATTTAAAAGAGAAAAAAACAATGAAAATTAGGGCTATCATTTTCAGATGAAGCAATAAAGTCAAGAAAAACGATTTGGAAAGAAAATCAAATGGGAAAAATTGGTGTATTGACGGAAGTGTTGATCGAACAATATAAAGATCAGACTTATTAATGCGGTTTCAGACGACTTTAAATGAATATCGTTATGTGCCTGAGTTGGGGTGGCCATTCTAGTTATATTACGTTAGATTAATTCAAAGGAAGGGATCGTTTTTACGTCATTTGTTATGAGGAAATACTATAGCCGATAGGACAAATTGGTAAGCGAGGTTGATGATAAAAAGGTTGTCGAGTCCATACATGATTCTTGTATACAAACATTGAGAAATGAACATGATTTTTGGTGATTATAATAGTCTTTATGGCTTAAAGGGTGATTAGTTTTAACGTGGGCCTTATGCAATATTTGGATAAAGTAAAAGACATTAAATTTAACGATTTAATACTAATTCCTTATTTACGATCGATTACGTACAAATCGAAGCATCAACATGTGTCTATGAGGATACTTTATGGGATTTTAAGGAGAAACAAGACGAAATTTTACACGTTTTGAAACAAAGCAATTAACCTGACACATATCCCAGGGTCAAATTGGAATATTCTTCTATAGGAAATGTGAAAAATAACATATTACGTCATTATGGATAGGAAATGAAATTTTCTAAGAGGAGATAAAGATTGGATATGATATTAATCGTGGTAAAGTATTAAATAAAGACAATTAAAAGATGATTCCGTGAGGAAAACTACGGAAAATTCCGAAATATCGATGAAAATAATAAATTTAGCTTGGAATATAACTAACCATATAATTATGAAGAACGATATAAGAATAAAGGAGAAAATTCGTATAAAGAACGTCGTAAATATGAGAAAATTGAAGAAAAGAAGGAAAATTCAAATCTACGACCGAAATAGAGACAACACAGTTTAAAATTGAATTGATTTGTGTAGATAATTTGAAGATAAGGGAGGATTTAGTATGGTGAAAATTGGAAAATGCATAATAAAGATTTCGACATGAGTTTGTTCGTGTTCTGTCGGCGATAAACAAAATTACGAGTTATATACAGTTTATTGAAGACGTACCTATTATATATTGAGAGAAAAAGGGACACGAAAATCATGATATTTAAACTAAATTCGTAAGACCAGAAGACAAAGGAACGACAGGGCAATTTTTACATAATATTGCAGGTTCAATCCTGGAACAATGTACGGGAGAAACAGGAGACTAGGGATGTACTTCAAAAATCAGGGAGGCTGGACTAACGACGGTGATACAAAAATGACAGAAGTGAACTATGAAATTGCGAGTAGATAAGAGTTAGATTTATAAATCAATGAACGTGTAATTGAGATGTTCTAGTCCTAGAGGTAGGTATAAAACTAAGGACTTGCGTCATTTGAGGGGAGTCAGTCGTCAGATCGTGGGAATAGTGTTTGCGGGACGTGACGTGATAAAACGGCGATTAATTGGTAAAAGTTTCTAAGAGTGAATTCTGAGACTTTGCGTTTTGAAAGTGTTACAAATAAATGCATTTTAGAGACTAGTAAAAATAAATTCAGTTTAAAAATAGTACGATAATAATTAGATTAGAATCAGTGAAGTGATTAATTATAGGTTTATAGTGCGTTAGTGTAATTGCTTTATAGTGTTTAAAAAAGTTAAAAACAGTGGATAATAGTAAATTTTCGAACTTAAAATAATTGATAAAAATCACATCAGTAATATTTCAGTTAAATAAAATGAAATTTGAACGGAATATTTCTATCTCCTAAATAAAAATAATAATTAATCTGAGGTTTTAAATAAGTTATACCGACTAATGATTTATCGTTAAATACGCGAGTGATAATAAAATAATAACATTTAATTCGGTAAAGTTAAATAAACAGTACAATATATTATTTTATTGCAAAATAGAAAAGTTCGGTAGTAAAACAAAATCGATAGTTAATAATATCTATTATTTCGAAGAACAATCGTGAAATTTAAATATCAGTGAAGTGAAAAAGTGATTAATAATACCATATTATTCGGGCAAAAAAATGTGTACCTAAATAAAGTGACGGAATAATTCGGATTAATAAAAAGTGTTTTAAATAAATTATTTAAGTATACGGAATAGATTCAACGACGAAAAGGGAAAATAAAGAGTTTTGTTCTATAATAAGCGAGTTTAATCGTAATCGAAATTACAGTAAATAATTAATACCCTAGTTGCGCGTTGTCAAAGGAAAAAGGGCGACTAAGTATTTCATAAAATTAAATATACGGTTATAAAATAAAACCAAAATAAGAAGGGAGGTTTCAAAATTAATAAGAATAATCATAAATTAAATTATATCCTAGCGATTATTTAATTAAAATCGATTTTCCCAAGAAAAAAAAAATTTAATAACAAAATCAAAAAAAAAAATTGTCTCGCAAAACAAAATACCGAATTAAATCTTTATACCGAATATAAGATCCGGATGAAATCCTCATTTAGGGAAGATAATTTCGAAGTTATAAGTTATATATATAACTTATGATTTTATGAGTTAATACAAATGTGTAGATAAAGATTAGGATGTTCTAGGTTATTAGTTATGATAAAATCCGTGGCTTTATAGGGCAATACTTATTAAAGATAGTAGGGGGGTATTCGAAATTGGAAAGTGCATTTAGTTATTATATAGAATGGAAGTTCTGATAATCTTTCATGCCGTTTTTTAATTTGCCGGTGGAACTGAATGTTGAACATCAGAACTTTGGTAGGTGAATTACAATCATAAGTATTTGCAGATATCTGAACCTGTGTAGTTGGTGAACGAGTTATCTTGCGGAGAACGTGATTATCCAAAATATCTATTAAGTCGCATGTTATCCTTTTCTAATACAGCATGTTATAACACAACAACATCGGATCATATCTAAACGAGAGCCGTACGAAATAATAACTACAGAATGAAATAAAATTATTATTAGGTAAACGGGGTCAAAGGGACATTGACCGTAAAAAATAAACAATTTCAAAAGTAGGTCAGTAAGTCGAAGGTCGTCTATGTGTAGTGTAAACAAATGGGTAGTGATACATTTACTCATTGCCGTTATCATGTACAACGGATTTAATTAATTTGTTGGTATGACAAAATAAAGGTTTTATGATCGATGGAAATGAACTTTAATTAAATTTTAGTTATTACAGTGAAGTACTCGCGAAACAAATACCTAACGTTATTTCCACTAGCATGATTAGGGTTTGTTTATTTGACCTTCGATAGTGGTACCATATGTTCACCTTATGAACCAGTCACCTTGCATTCTTTAAACAAATAAACAATAAACACCGATCAAATATTTCTAGGAGCAAGTTTATGCATTGTAGCTTACGAAGAAACATTCAGTCAGTGTGTGAAAGCCAAATTGACGTTAGATTTATTTAATTCTATGCGAAACAAGTAAGCTATTGCGATCACCAATAAGTAGTGTAAACTCGGTTTGCTGAATTTTGAAAATTACAACACCTGCAATCAGCTTTAACAAAAGGGTGACTTTCCACAAATAATCCGGGAGGTAACTGATTTCAATGATAACATACATTGATACAACGCGTTTTACCCAATTTTCTAATTATAGGGAATAGGTACCTCCGAAAAATCCTACATACCTAACACACGAGGAGCTAGTGACCTCATTTAAAAAACACTGGTGTTCAAATAATCATACAGTCCTAAATCCTGACTTTGCTCACGCAACTAGACTTCAGGCGTGCTATATGTAATTATTTGCTGTTCAGGAAAGCCCACAACTTTCCCGAGAAGAATTTAAATTCTGTATCGGTATTGCCAAGATGGGGACATGCGGAGGGAGGATGAATACGCATGTGGGTGATACGCTGGTGCGGCATTTAAAACATTAGGTTAATTGCATATCGTAAGTCTTGTCGACCTGAAAGTAAACGTAAGACCTCGTGAATCGAGTTTTACGATTACTAATTTCAGAGATGGAGGAACCTCGGCTCAGGCTGGCCACGTGGGAGATGAGGTCCGCCTAAAACAGCCGCGTGTCATATTCGATTCGGTAGAGACATGATAAGGGAAGATATGACATACCCTTTTTAGACTCAGTCGAGTTAAATTCATTTTGGAGGTAGAAGGAATTCGGAGCATTGCAGGAATCGTCATGAAGACTAGATATTCTCCCATCTGGCGTGAATATCTAGTCTTATACTATGCCATGCAAGAGGGTAAAATCCGGTCTCGAAGATAATCCTAGCAAGCATAGTGAGAGAATCCTGGTTTGAATTGTCGTCCACCAGTCTTGCTTGGTCAGCGGAGGAGCCGAATTTTTCAAAATAGTATTTTTTTTATCCCACATCCATCCATTCCCTCCTCTTTTTCCCACCAATTTAGTATACTAACCATAAAAAAACTAATAATTTATGTTAGGTGAAGGATGCAGACAAAGGACTTCAATAGAAAAACAGGTTCCGGGAATGATCTCATATTACATAGGTTAAGTAAAGTTCTTTCTTGAAATGTCACAATTATAGACTCTTATCTTCCTTGCATTGTATTTATCAATATAGCCGTAATAGGGGGAAAATAGTAATAAACAAAACGAGAAAAAAGGTGACATCGAATACTGACGAGGTTAGGACGAGGTTAGTTTGTCAAACGCGGCAAAGGATATGCAAATAAAAATAATTAAATAGATTGGAAAATTCTCACATTTCTCTAAAAGAACCTAGGAGTTACCACACGCAATACATTATCTTCTCTACGTGTGTATGCATACAAAATATGCATACAAATGTAAATTCTAAAGAAAAAAAATTACACAACGCAGAATACAGAAAATAATGTGAACTAAATACTTAAATCTTGTTTACTATGATAAAATCACAGGGGTTTGAGAAAATTAGGGTAGATTAAGCTAGAAAATAAAAGAACCTTCGGTTCATTAAAAAATAAAACCACATCCCTGAGGTAGAAATATCCCAGGGAGGTTTAAAATCAGGACATCACACTTAGGGGTGTGACCAGTAGGACATAACAGTAGAATTATAAATATAGTTACGAGTTAGGAGCTACGAGATTGGAGCTACGAGGTAGAAGCTTAGAAAAGTAAAATGTACTAGGAAGGTATCATCATAGTATTGAGGATTCCAAATGACAGATGCAAATTCGAGATGAGATCTTACATAAGCCACATATAGTAGTTCAAGTGTAAAATGTTTATTGAATGGTTTTGTAACGCGAAGAATTAAGAATTTGTGGGCTAAGAGCAATGAATGCAAAAATAAGTAGATAAAATTTGAGATTTTCATCGCCATAAGTTTTACCTTCTTCTTTAGCCAACATTTCAAACAGGGTTAAAGTGTCCATCCTCAGGGTAGATAATAATAATAATTGAAAAATTTCTAGAGCGCCGTTTTCGTGAAAAATCACCTCAACACGCCATAAAATTTATTATGCGTCTTAGGCTCTATCTATATTATCATTAACAGATACAGAAATCTTACCTGCGAGGTCACGTCCGATGTGTAGTTGTCTACCTTGTGTACACATCTGCCCCGATGAAGGACACTGTAACGCTGTGCGAAACGTTGGCTGAAAAAGGTGATAGCTCAATACGACCAAGTACCCAAAAACAAATTATGATAATGTAAAACAAATATTTTATTTAATTTATAACTAGCTGAAGACCCCGTCATTGCTCGGGCTTTACGCAGAGTTTATCTAAATTTAACGTGACCTTCTCTTGTTTTGAATGTCAAGTCTGCAAAATTTCATAAATTTCTGAATAAAGCTGTACATTTGTATAAAAATAAAGTCCGTACCGCCCGCCCGCCCACTGCAGCCACTCTCATTTATAAAAATAGATACTCGTAGAAGATTAAACGCTAATGTTGGTTGTCGATGCAATCCAGCCGAGGTAGCGTTCACCATAGGAATTATTTTTTATAGAGTGAAAAAAAAACTACGACATTCAGGAGAGTAAAAAAAGCATATTGTAAAAAAAAACGATATAATTTTGGTTGCTTTACGTTTCGCACTATGTGATATTAAAAAATCACAAATTTCTGAAATTCAATATTAGACATAATAATTCACATATTTTAATTACACGCGACGAAATTTATGCTTCCGTTAAAAAAAATGATGGAGTGTATTTGCCTTCCAAACAGTTGAATGGGGTTCTATTCTCAGCCGTGGAAATTTAAAAAAAAATAATATTGTTTTTTTAAAAACAATTTATTCAAAAATTTTAGTTCCTTGTTTGTTCACGGATCTATATAGTGATTAAATGAATATCTGTATGTGGCGAATGATTTTTATTAATGAATCTCAGGTAGATCCAAGTGAATTCCAAATAATAAGGTTATACACGCCAACAAATATAATGAACATTACGTAAGCATGTTTATCCCACCTTACATCTTACACCTGTGTATAGCCGCCGCCCGGCTCCACGTGTGCACGTGTGTATATGTGTGCGTCTTTATTCACCATGGGCCTTCCTTTGACACCGTACGTGACGTCATAATGCCCTCGCTTTGCCTCCTCCGCGAGGACGTTTATATTATATATGAAAACCGGTGAAAAATTGACCCGAAGTCAGAGGCGGTGCGTGACTTTTACCACGTCTCTACGTGCCCCGTTTTACGTTTTCTTTATTCGTTTCGATTTCGGAAACACACTTTTCATCGGGCGGAACGTAAACGTTTTGACTTTTTTGCCGCTGTAATTGATCGATATTTTGATTGCCTTGACGCAGGATCGGAAAGCTTTTTCGCAGTATTACTACCTGTGTTTGTCTGAAAGCCATTTAGGTATGAAGTTACCACGTGATCGGGAATCGGAAAGCTTTTGTTATAACGTGAAAACCAATTCTGTTTAAATTATGTACACATTATATCGGCACGTACGTTTCATGGCATGGAAGCTTTTGACATCAAAAATAAAGAATAGAACTTTTACAGCGGTGAATTTAAAGGTAAAAGCTAACTTTTTTCAGATCTCATTTTCGGAACTATTTCTAAGTTTGACCAAAAACAAGATATTTTTAAATACTAGTATTTACCATCGCCCGAGAATCTATTTATTTATTTTGTTTGTTGGCTCGCTAACAGAATACATCACATATAGCTTAAAAATTGAACATGAATATTTATTTCAACATTCTTCATATGTTTATACAATAATAAATTATATTATTTGTACGTATATAAAACAAGAAGGATTAAATATTAGAAAACACAAACATGCACACTTACGTGTAAACGTATACGCATACGTGGGCACACTCCGCACACACATACACGCACACTTACACATGCATACATGTACATACATACATACATGCACATAAATATACATTTATACACATATTAGCTCTATGTGAGGAGATCATCAGGGATATGTAAGTACAATCAACACAATATATATACCCACTATATTTTTTTGAACTTCTGTAGATTCCGGAACGAAAAATTTAGATTTTGTAATGTCTTTTGATTGTGTAATGTGCTGTATTGCATAAATCATGCTTAAATTTGTAATTATAACATTATTTCTTAGTTTGAATATCTAAATGTATCACAATTCGATCCGCCCTTGCTCCCTAATTGAATTTGTCGTAGATGCTTCGGTTCTTCCTCCTCGGAATCTTTCATGAAACCCGAATACTAAACACTTGCGGTGCATAGATTACTTTATTTATTTATTTATTTATTTACGCCCTTTTTCGGGGCTTTTATATAAGAAATTAACAAATTTGCAAATTACTTACAGATCATATCTAAGTTTTTAATAGATAAATAATTGGGTATTGCAAAGTTCACTAGGGATAAAGAAGGACACGAAATCCGTTCAAAATTCATGGCGTCAGATCTCTTCTTATAATCTTACTAATATTATAAATGCGAAAGTTTGTATGGATGGTTGGTTGGATGGTTGGATGGTCCTTACTCTTTCACGCAATAAATATCGAATGGAATTTAAAAATTCATTCACTAATCGAAAGCTACATTATTTGCGAGTAACAACGGCTCTATATATTGGTAAGCTCTGGCGTTATGAATGAGCTGTGGCGTTATGAAATTATGTATCCTACGTTTTCTGTCCCTAACAAAATCGAGTTATTGCAAACGTCAAACAAATTGTTATCTTGGAAACAATGTTTTTTTTTTTAATTTTAGGCTTAAAAAGAGTGCTTTGTTGTGATTAAAATTAGTACTTTTTTGGCATCGTAGTTAATATCTACATATCTCTAAAAATGTTTATTCTCCGAACAAAAAGCATAACGTTGCTATAAAGCATAGCGTTTGAAGTGGACTGTCATTTTCTTATTTTTTTAGGTTACTCTGGATTCAAATATGAATAAAATACTAATAAAGGGAGTAGGTACTTAAAATAAATTTCTATTTCTATAATTTAAATATTTTCTAAAATAGAATTTTTGTATGCGAAATGTTATTCTTAAATTTTGAAATTTTCTATTAAACGATAATTATTTTCTATTAGACAAAATAGCAAGAATAATAACAATTATGCCAATATTATGCCAGTAATTTCCCACTTATACTATGCGAGCGAAGCCGTGGGTAAAAGCTAGTAATAATAATAAACGGATTATTTCTTTGGGGCCCTGTTTATGGGAAAATCACAAAAAGGCGTTTTACAACTTAATTTATATAACCCATAACTTATAGCTGATAAATTACAGTTATGCTTACAACTAAGATCTTTAACTAGTAACTTACAACTTCTTCTTCAAGCATTTTATTATTGTCGAAGATGGTGACCACTACGATAATAATTAATCTGATGAACCAGGAAATTTTGTACGTTTCACGAGATGAACACTAATGACAATGATGCTTGTACAACTTGTTCAGCCCAGCGCATCAGTTTGTCCATTTCTCATGCCTTCCACTTTGTCAGGAACTATTGGTTTATCCCAAAGATATTTTGGTTTTTCCATTACGACTTCAAGGTTTCAAGAGTTCAAGGTTTGGTCGGCAATATGTCTTGTATTTCAAAGGATATGTGTGGATATGTGTAGAAACATGGTTTGTAGCCTATTTTGGATGTTCTTAAAGAGTAGATTGATACGCCTGATCGCTTTTGCAACCTGCAATCACGAAATTCGCATAGCTTTTGAGTCTGGATTTTACTGATAAACGCAGCTATTTACAATTCCTGTCATCGTTTTTTTGGTTTAAGAACTTCACGATTCACCGCATCGTGGAACATTCGGAACTGGGTGAAATTTCGCAGTCTTTAAGTAGATGGCGATAAAGTTGAAATTCTTGTTTAACCCCGGCTGTCTTTTGATGTGTGCATGAAAAAAATCGCCAACAATATGTTTTATTTTATTTTCCGAAGTTCAGGCACAAATAATATAATGTTTTCCTATTATTTTACAAAGAATTTAATTTGCCACATTGAACAATAAAACCATACCCGTAAAATAGTTCGAAAGTAGGAGGTTTTGTATTTTAAAGTAGTTTTTATAGGCTTGGTACTTTTTTTTTTTTTTTTCTTATTCATCAAAAGAGTTAAAAACTGCTGGATTTGCTGAAATTGCTTGATTCAAAGGACAATGTGTGTTCTGCTCACAGTGTTTAAATAAGACATCTATAATATTTCCAGGCGACCAAATTTTCCAACAAAAACATATAATTTTGCATTTTTTCGATGTGCCTCGACCTAAATTTAAATAAGTAAGAATGATAAGTCACGTGGTCTTCGTTTGGGACGCAGGTATGGGTACCACCGTCCTGGGAGCCATTTATTGGATAACCAATACTCCTACCATGGGTTGAGTCCAAGTGGGTCGCCACGTTTGGTTACTTAGCAGGGGCACCCGGATTCATGAGGTGAGGTTTGTCTAGGTCTTGGCGGTGGATGCTTTTATTTTATTTTATTTTATTTGGAAAACCAACAGTTTATAACAATAATGTTTGATGAAATACATATGTATAAAAATTTAACCAATAACAGGTTTTCACTGATGTATATTAAATTATTAAGTGCGTAGGTTAAATTATTTAGCCCACCTACTGCGTGGCGGGCCGGATCGGAGAAGGCCCTAAGGAAAATAATTTCCCTCGGGGCCTATGTCATCCTTGGGGATGTTGTGTGGAGGGTTGATTTGAGGAAAGGAAGGTGAGGATAGTTCTGGGAAGGAAAAGGGTTTAAGGGGTGTGTAGGAATCTGGGGTTCAGTGTGTCCTGGTCATCCGCCTTCAATACTTAGACAAACCTCACCCCATGAACCCGGGTGCTCTTGCTAAATCATCAAACGTAGCGAACCACTTGGGGTAATCTATGTCAGAGGTGATGGTTAGGTTAGGTTAGTTTAGTATGTTCTTCTCTCCCAGTTTCCTACCCACCCCTCATACCTTTCCCTTCTCAGAACTTCCCCTCTTTACCTTCCCAATAAGACCCCTACACAGCACCCCCACAGATGACATAGGTCCTAAGCCTATTTTTTATCGGGGTCTCTTGTATAGAGATAATGTAAAAAAAAATTTTAAAATTCCCAAACCAAGCCGGGTGGTAAAAAACATTTTTACAATTCTAGATACTAGATTAAGAAAGGGACCCTCAGATGTTTTGGGCATGTAGAGCGAATGAACGAAGAAAGTAGTGTAAGAAGAATATACGAGGCAAGTTAGTTAGTTAGTTAGATGCTTTTACCTTAAACCAAGTCAATTGTGTTTTTTACCTTACTGGTTGATTATTAGAAGCAAATAATTGTTATTTTTCAGGTCATTAGGTACAACCTGCAAAAAGTAATTGTTAATTATCTGATACACCACTGTCCCGGAGTAATAGAGTCAGGCAGGGGTGTACCGTGGAATATTACGCGGTAAAGTTGCGAGCGTTGAAGGAATATACTCGCATGCGCGCCTTAACGCGGTGTTTTGAGTTTATATTTGTGTTCAGTGTTCATGTTGAGTCGCATGATGTATTCGCTTATTACATGGGGGTGTTAGGCTGGAAATTAAAACACTAGAGAGGTATATCAGACGCACTATAATCAATCTAATTGTATGGTGTTTTAAAACTGTCCTAGAAAGGTCTTATTTTAATTGACGAAAATATCTATGATCACTTACAAATCGGTAGAAAGCAAATTTTGAGAGATTTTATGTTCTGTTGTAATAACTCATATACAAAGAGCCCTGACCGAAGCTCCCTGAAAAACTGTATCCCTAACGATATTTTGGAAATAAATTAGAGAGGAATCTATGTAATCTGATTCGGCAAGAAGGCTAAAAAAATTATTTATGATTTGATTCTATATTATGGTCTCTCACGCGATATTAAGAATTTCATCCACTTTCAAATGAACGGCTCATTTTCACACATTTACATTAATTTATAATGTTTATTTATTTATTTTTAGAATAACTTAATGAGTAAAACCATATCCTTTTCTGATTTTTCTGTTTCAAATTTTCGTGGCTAATATTGTCTTCAATGACTAAATATCAGAATTTGAGATTTTACTCGGTTATTATTAAAAAAACACGCATTCTTCCTGGACTTTCAGAAAAGTTAATAGATAAAGCATATTAAAAATTAAAATGGATTTGTTTATCTGCTATTTAGATTATGTTCTGGAAGAATCTTGCAATCGTTCGTGAAGCTGGCACCCAATAAAAATAAGCAATATATTAATTAGTTAGTGATACATTTAAACACGACGGAAGGCAGACCCCAGTAAGGCTAAAGCCCTGGGTTAATTTCCTAGACCATGTGGACGTATCTTTTTCTGATTTTTCTATTTCAAGTTTTCGTTTGAGAGTCGCTAATATTAATTATACATCTTCTGTTATCTTGTGTGCGAGAAGCGATTCTGAATCGCTTGAAGTCTTTGGGTTCAAAACGCGAGTTCAGTTTGTTTTGCCATAAAGGTCATCTGTTTTGTAGGACGTATATATTTTTTTAATGTTCGGAGGAAACCTCAAATTGTAATATTTAATTAAATGAAGACAATCTTACCGAAACTCAATCGAAAATCTGGAAACAGAAAAATCAGAAAAATATGAGTCCCAGAGGATCAAATATCTTTTTCTGAATTTTCTGTTTCCAGATTTTTGATTGAGTTTCGCTAAAATTGTCTTCATTTAATTTTCGTATGTTTTTTCACCAAATATTAATGTATAATTTCCGTATTTATTTTATTGTAATTTAATCATGAATCAAATCAAGGTATCTCAAATTAACTAACATAGATTTTTATCAACTATAAATTTAAGGTATCAACAAATCAATAAAACCAAAATATAGTTATTTTTTTTAGTAAGAAATCCAATCTTGTCCTTTTTATATCTATGGAGCATAATACGCATTACCTGCGACGAGTCGTAGAAATTTATGTGAATTTTTAACATGCTCTGGCAGAGTTGTGTAACGATGTTAAGAATGTAATTGAAAAATATAATAAAAGGAGTAAAACATTTTCTAAAATGCTTCCTATTTTCTTTTCATTTTAATGTACTCATATGTTGTAATATTCAAACGCATGTATTTTCCCCTTTTTTCTAATTGGGCTTGAAAGGTTAAAAATGAAGCTACTCTTGCCTGAAGATCGAAAACGTTTTTTTTATCATTTTTTTTTTTTAAAACGAGCAGATATTTATTTTTAAAACCTTTTTATTGACAAGTCTTTAAGAATACTAAATTATCTCGGGTATTCGATTCTTTTGTCGTTAGGTTATACGTGTATTATAGCAATTCATCTCTATGTATAAACACAAGACGATACGGTTTTGTTAGTGTCCACTTTGAGACTTTTCCACGGTGCAGAATTATCTGCAATCGAATGAACACATGTTCGATGAATAATGAATAATGTTTTGCAGATTTTTTAAAAAAGCATCTGATAAATAGCTTTCAATGGACCGATGAAGGTCCACATGATGGATGACCCATCATTTTGTAAACATCAATATGAATTTGACAATTTACGTGGTATATTTAATTAATTTTTATTTTATAATGTTTTTTTTTGATTCGCAATCCACTTATTTTAAAACTCTTAACTTTATCATAATGTGATTTAAATATTGCACTAAGTTATAAAGGATAAAAGGTAGGTAAACAATAATAATACCAGGTAAAATTTTAGTATAAATATTTTCATTTCCATGACTGCCAAAAGTACCTATACCGTTGGCAAATTTTTATAGAGATTTACAAACAGATTATCAGCTCTACAGATATGATTCTGCTAATAATATTAAATGATTTTACTAATCACCAGTACGATCTCGTATGTTTAACACTAGATAATGTTATGTTTAATATCACGTAGTGCATTAATTATAACGTGATAATGTTCGGAGCGAAGTCAGGAGTAATAATAACAGGCTAACGTTAGTGGAAGTTGCCTAACTATGGAAGGAATTAACTTCTTTGGGAGTTACCTCGTCGTTATCAAAACAATAATAACGTAAACATAAAACTAGCGTGTAACGTGAGTCAAAGGTGTTGGGAGAAATAATGATAATCGTATAACTGATAACTACGATACATGTATAACTTATTTGTTTTTGCATAACTCAGCAGTTGTTGGTGAAGCTCTCGCTAGGTTACACATACTCATTTCTTTAGAGTTCATTAAAAAATATAATATGTTTAAAGCTTGAAAGAAAACAACTGCGTATGGTGTTGGTACCTGCCAACCCAATGACCTTAGCGACAAACCTTTGTGTATGTATTTTTTCGCACTGGAAGCTCACACAAACATGGTGGCCAAGGTCATGTTAGGTTAAAAAAAAGAGCCCCACGTAATGCACCGATAGGTTAGGTTAAATAACTTTGGTCGCTCGTTGGGTTTAGGCCGGGTAGTAACCGTTCAAAAAGAAAAAGAAGGGAGATATGTCTGTAGTACGAATGCTAGAGGGAGCGCGCTAATATTAAAAAAAACGATAATAATTAAGCGAAAATTTAAAACACGACTTGGTAAAAATAGAGCAAAAATCTTGTGGGAAAAGTCTTGAATAACATTTAAAGAAACACTGTGAATTTTTTCATACATATAACTTACGTAAAATAACAGAAAAAAACTATGCGTTTTTTTTATAAGCTCGCGTAACTACTACTTTGTATGCCGGCAAGTGGCTCAGCTACTTGCTGTGGCAAGCGTGCGAACCACTATTGCCGCAGGGTTTGAAATTGGATTGAATTTACGTTTGCACGCTATTACATTGTCGAGGAAGCGCTAGGCAAAAATCAGTACAAGTTGGTGAGGTGCAATGAGTAAAATGTGACCTGTAAATTACAACTTCGCAGTTGATCAAAGTAAAACAGACACTTTGTGAAAAGTTTGCATCGTTCAACGCGGTAGAATCACGTCTTTCAAAAAAGTTTTTGCGCGTGAGCAAGAATTGCGTCTTTGGTTAAGAATTTTGTGTGATTTATTCGAGTTTCGGTGTTTAATGTAAAACAGGATCGAATATTTTGGGCAATATTTAAACCCTAAAATAATTATTAAAAAAACCTTCTTCCGTTCGTTATTAAAAAAGGTTTACCTGAATAATTCTTTATCGTTGCTTATAAAGGATATTAAAATTTCCTTATCGTTCTAATTAAAACACACTTTGTTTTAACTTTGAATATGAATAATTTATCGTGGGCCTCAAAGCACTGCCATCATTTGAACCTGAACTTTATGCTAATACGAACAAAATTACAGAAATACTTACAAAATTAAAAAAAATTGTATGTATAAAAATTTGTTCGCGACGTCACTAAGTTTTGTACTTATTAAAAGAAAGATTCTACCAAAAAAATTATAATGTAACGCTGACAAAATATCTTATACACTGCCATTGAACGGAAAATTTACATTGAGTCTCATAGGTCTTAGAAATACAAAAGTTCTCCAAATAAAATTTCCTTTCACATCCCGTTAGTAAGTTAGAGAACTTCTATGTGAATGTGGTTCTTTCACGGAAATAAGCATTAGAATTTATCTTTATAGATTTTTATATTAAAATTTATATTTATCTGCATAAATTCTGACACGTAAACGCAACAAAAAATAAAAAAAATTCCTTTCCTTCCCAGCAAACTGTAAAAATAACGCACACACGGACTATTATACGAATATTTAAATGGGCACCCCTTTCACATGGCATTTCCAAAAATGACATGACAGGAAAAAAAGTCTTGCGTTCTGTGTGGAGAATATGTAAATAAAAACAATTTTATGAAATTATTTTACAAATTACTAATGCATTAAAAGCAGAAAAAAATTATATTTAAATGAAACAGAATAATACAAAGGGAGAGGGAAGTACATGCCAAACCTTAATCTGCGATTACAGTCCATATTAAAAAAAAAAAAAAATTAAATGCTTTAAGTCGACGTAACCGGGCTCAAAAATAAGAAGATGGCAAGATATGTATTACGAATGTTAGAGGAGCGTGCTAATATTTAAAACGATAAAATCGATGCAAAAATTGTGAAAATGTTTAATAAAACACGACTCGTTTAAAATAGATCAAAAATCTCGCGGGGGTTGGCTTACCGTATTTAAAGAAACACTGTGAATTTTTTCACACATATAACTTGTAAAATAACTGAAACAAACGTGTTTATAATATTTTTTTAGCATATTTTGGGATTTTTTTTCTATCGAGGGAATTTTATATAATTTGTGTTTCGTCTCGGGAATGTCTAGATATTATCTTCAAAAGTAACATATATTTTTTAAGAGTTTTAATACTTAAACGGCCTTACTAAAAAAAAAACCACAGCGCGACCGATTACCTGTGTTTTTGTAATAATAATTTACACTAAAACACGAAATATTATTAAAAAAGAATTTCACTCTAAAACACGTTTTAAATTTGGCAACACTGCAATTTTTCAAATTTTCTATACAAAATTTTTGTTTTCATTCATAGCCGATAGATAGTGATAGCGTCGCGCCTGCACATTTGCACTATCTTGCCCGCGCAAAAAATAGCGGTTTAGTTTTTATGTGGCGGGAATATTTCTAGTAAATATTGAGGTTTTACTGTATGATTTCTATTATAGCGACCAATTCACTCTTCTATTCATGTAATTAATATATTTGCCGTGTTATTTATGTGGTTTGACATCAGTTTTATCAAGTTATTGCACAACAAACAGTACTTTAAAAGTTGAACTGTCAAAATATTGTTTTGGGTTACATAAAAGTTCAAATTTACGTTTTTAAATCTTTATTTTATGAGAATTTCTTAAAAGTGGTGTTTTTTTAAAATATTAATATCAAATTCACGTGTTGGTAAACTTATCAAAGAAATTAACATCTTTAGTGGTGCAAGAAATGTGTTGAAATGTCAGAGATATTTTTAAGGTTATTTTTTTGGCATTAAAAAAAACTTTGAAATTTTTTATAATTTTTTTATTGTATGCACGAGGAAAAAGCGAGGTGACAGTTTCATTTCAAATTCATTATATAAAAGGTCTGTATTTTTTAAATTTAAATTTTTTTAATGTTTCTGTACACTTTCATCAAAAATGTTTTGGTAAGAAATTATTTTACATTTTTTTCCGTGTTTAAATCTTAAAATATGGCAGTTTTTTAAAAGTAAAGTGTATTTCAAATACACAAATCTAAACGGTAATTTTATCTAGTTTTTAAAAATGGTATTTGTTTATACGGCACCTTCAAAAATAAGAAATATATAGAACATTCAAAATACTTAGGAAAATTCCAAATTTCGTTCAGACATCATCCCTAAAACAGAGATAAACTACCCCCCCAGGCTGTGTAAAAGGCGTGTATTTTTTTCCAAGAACAATTTTTTAATTAGTAATGTTTTCACATCCGCGGCCGTTTGTCAATTGATTAAATTTTTCACAGGGTTTTTTAGTAAGGCCGAAAGTGTTTAAGGGAGAAATGTAAGAAATCGGTAGAAATTCGAATACATTTTTTACTCTAAATAAGATCCGGAATTACTGATTAACATAAGACAGGTATGTCTTTTGTATAGAATATTGTATTTAAAATGACAGAATCTTCACTGACTCAAAAACGCCTCAAAGAGCAGCGAGGAAAAGCCTTACGGCCATCCCTACCTCCTTTCTTGCATGAACCTTTCCTTTATTTTTTAATAATGTCCTTGAAATAATATGGAAAAGAAAAAAGCAGAAGTAATGCAGACTGAATACACAGAAAGTCACTTAGAAGAGTGTGTGTAGAGACAATTTATTATACTGGGGTAGGATAAAGAGAGCCAAGAAGGATTATTATAGTATTACAAAATAAAAGGTATAATGGATAAGATATAGCAGGTATTATTGTTACTTACGTACGTTGAATGAATACGTTTTCTTTAAAGTAAGTGCATGAATAACACTTTATAAAGTGATTTATTTTGAGCTCCTTCTTCAGCCAAAATTTTTGGACAGCATTACAAAGTAATACCCTTTTTTGGCCGTGAAAATCCCAATCATGACATTTTAAATTGATTATGCTTTGGTTGTATTGTTGAGAATGTATTGGAAACAGAAAAAACAATATAAGTTTTTTAGTTTATATGCATTAAAAAAGTCAGTGAGCAGTCGAATTAAAAAAATATTACCTATACTTAATATTGACACGTTTTACATTTGTATATCACTAGTTATAAGTTTTACTGAGATCACCTTTGTATGTCGTAGTTAATATCTATCTATCTATCTGCTAATGAATCGCCGAAAAGTACCTTCCTTCTTATCTTCCGAATGACTGCACCAATTTGGAGATTTTTTTTTGTGTTCGTTATTGTCAGGACAAGGTTTGTATAAAACTGCTGGTGAGCTCTGGTATTACGAAATTTTTATAAAAAGATTGCAATAGGTGACACGCAAGCCGTTTGAAAACTGAATGTACCGGAAACGAATGGAGGGGGGAGGGGTGAGGGGAATTCGGGTAGGGGGTTCACGGGAGGAGGAGGAGGGGCACCAAAAACCCAAGAGGGGAAGGGGAACTCGGGAGAGGGGTTCACGGGATGGGGTAAAAGGGGAGTGGAGTGGGGAGAGGGAAGGTGGAGGAGGCGGAGTGGGAACGCGAGGGGGGGAAGGGGACGTGGGAGAGGAAGGGGAGGCGGAAGGGGAACGGGATGAATGGGAAAGGACACGCAGGGAGAAACAATTTCTTTATTAAATGGCATAGCAACGCATGCCGGCTACTAGCTAGTTCTAAATAAAAGTGATAGGCATGTGATATCATAAGTTGTCATTGTAGGTACGTAGATCATCTAGTTGATTAGTCAGTCATCACCGAAGAATCGAAATTTGAGTTGAGTAATCAGTTATAATATGTAGAAGTGTACCCTCTATCTGGTACAATACTCAGATTACTCATAAACACTGCTATATCAATTATAATGCAGATTAACTTGTAGTGAATTAAATATGTTGGTGCTCTGGAAGTCATTAGTAGGACATTTCAAAATGTCATACTAATATACCGGGCCGTTATGATTCCTGGTGTTATTTTATATCATATTTAATATGTAAAACACAGACATGCGTTATATAACATTTTTTACTAAGTCCACGAAGTAGACGAGTTAGTGGCAAAGTTGTTTCGAAATAGTTTTTCATGAAATGGAACTGTAATTCTTGTACTCGTTTTTCGACTGTTACGTAATGCTATTAAAATAAACTTGATTTATTTTGGTTCTTTTAGTACCTTTAAATATATATCTTATATGGCCTTCGAGGTCGATGTGTAAGGCTCTCGACTAGCGATCCGAAGGTCGCGGGTTCAAATCCCGGCGAACGCATGCGCAATTAATTTTATTTTATAGTTTGGTGTTATTTCACAATCTAATCATTTAAAATAATATAAGGCAAGTGGAAGATACTCTTGGTATCGCCTTGCTGTAAAACCACCCAGAATTTAAACGTTGCGTGAAATGGCTTTAGCCGTGTTTTGTGACCAGATCTGAATGGCCAGGTACACCCCATCTCTTTCCAATCTCCTTCCTTCAACACTACCTTCAGCCCCAGAATCAACTCTGATTGGGGATGCTATAGTCTCACTGGCTCCAAATGGTTGGGGGTAGTTGGGCAATATTCAGAATAATAAAAATGTGTGCAGTTCACACGCAGTAGAAATGAACCCTTCAGAAAACTAAAATAGATAAGAGTGGGGGGGCTACGAAGCACCGCACAAAGATACCACCTATATCTCATTCTCTCGCAGGCCAAATCCTGTAGATGGATGCGTTTGTCTTTTTTAAGTGTTGCTTTTTCGTTTCATCGAGTTTCAAATCACAACGGTACTAAAGAAGTTTTCACTTCAAGACCACCGCTGCCAGATACTTTTATACGTGACTGTAGAGAGTGTAGAGTTTGAAATAGAAATTTTATAACTTTTTCACATACCTGTACAGTTTGAAATAGAAATATTGGTTGAAGTTTCCTCTTTTCCTGTTTGTGTTTTATATTTTTTAACGTACGTAAGTATTAAATAATAAGTATATCAAAAAACCGCAAATTATCGGCTATATATTTATAATTACTACTACCTAAAAAAAGTAGTTGACAGCAATTCTTTTACCCCGTCCTCTGCGAAACCCATGGACAAAGAAACTATTCCACAACAAACATTCGAGAACCAACTGGACACAGCTTTTATTTAACCGAAGGACATACAACAAGTACAAGCACATTTTCTCAGAGACATATTTTCCACTTATCCTCAAGTCAATTTAATAAATGTATCTCGGAAAAACTAAAAGCATATCTAAGTTAACCATGAAGGTGTCATGGAAACTTTTTAACATTCGTATCCCCTTTTTTTCATTTATCACGTACGTGTCATACAAAAGTCAGCCACAATTTTTTTCCACTTTTCAATTCGAATTTTTTGGAATTAATTAATTCACCAATGTGATATAGGTAACGGACATCGTTGAAACGCCAATCTTTGTCTTGACCTTTAACATACAACTAACAATGTGTATGTTTTGATTATAATACAAATTTTCTTTCATCCTTGTATAAAGGCATTAATAAACAATGTTAACATAATAATGCAACATCATATTAAATAACTAATAGCAATAAGAAAAATTCATAGTAGACTTCCCAAAGGAGATAAATTCTGAGCCGAAAGACAGGCGAAAGGTTCCTTTTAATAGTATAACTTCAGAACTCAGAATTATCACGTAATCCTTTTATGAAATGCAGTACTGGACGAACTGTTTTCAAGATAAATTCGATAATTTCAAAACCTTTGTTGATATTATAATCCATTATTGAATCAGTTAGCAAATATGGAATAGTTAAATATTAAAAAAAATGAGAGAAGGAACACCTATGTAATGCATAAAAAAAATGCAAGCGAAAGTAATCGACAAAGTATTTAATTAAAGCAAATGCCAATGTACAGGACATATCGTTTGGAGAAATAAGACGGTTAAAGGGTGCTCTAAAACCCTCCGGATCGATTAGATAAGAGGTAATAAGTTAGGCAGAAACACGTGGCAGAGTGGGAGCAGCTTTAAAAGGTTTTTATGTGAATTTTGCACAGAAGTTCTAACTGGTCCTTGCTAACCGGAGCCAGTGAGACTATGGCTTCCCAATTTTGCGTATATTGTGAGCCTAAATATTATAAGGAGGGAAAAAGATGGGGGAAAAGGAAGGGTACAGATATTCAGATCTGCTCACCAAAAATCTAACTAGTGATCTTTCACCAGGTTTTCCATGACCAGTGGACAAGAATTGGCTGATCTTGTGATGATATTTAAAAAAATAATCCACATTCTCAGGTTTAGAATATCCTGATAATATTAGAAATGCTCCTACTATCGTCATTATAAGCGAAAACTACCGCGTGCGCAATTTTATGAAGGATTTAGCTAGCAGAGAATTTAATGATCCCGCGACCTGTCGTGTTGGACCATAGCTTAAACAAATATAAAGAAAACAATTATAATACTGGAATTCATGACAAAGATATTTTGTGGAGGACACACAATAACGTATACGTTTCAAAAGAGTAAATATTTCATACTCATTGTAAAATTTCACGTCAGAATGTCCCGGCTTTATTCCATTCGCTATCGCAAAATTGCATTTGACGTTTTCCTCTGGCGAAAAATAAGAATTCCAGCACAAAGCAATAACTAAAATGAAAGTATTTTTCGGGTATTTTCGCTGCACGAGAGTCCTCGCCGTTTGCTGGAAGGATCTCCTACCAAATAATTATACGGCTCCTTCTATTTACCGAGGCTTGTTATTTATCCTGCCGGCTAAATCCTTTCTGCACGGGATGCTGATCCCAATTTATCTCCTGAGTCTAAGCGCATTATGTGGAGCTATACTTGGGATAACTGAGGGAGTTGTTTGACTTCATATAAGGCCTTGATTTAGACGGCGTAAGATGGGCCTTTAAGGAAACCTATAAAAATGTCGTCAAAATAAACAACATTGCAATATAATAAAGAAGAATCGTATTTTCTATGATATTATATTACAATAGTGATCTCTGTTTATTCTATGTAGGTGCAAATTCCACGATCTTTATTTCTCTTTTATTATGACGCACCTTTCATATGATGTTTATTAGTTATATTTTTATTGTTAATCTTTTTTACTTACAAACTGTATTATAAACATGTGTCTCTGTAATATAAACTTGTCGTGTAAACGTCCATCGGGGAGTTAAAAATTAATAAATAAATAAAAAAGAGTCAAACCTCAAAATGCAATATTTAATAACTGAAGACAATATTAGTTATTCTCATCGAAAAATTGAAACATAAACATCAGAAAAAGATACGATCTCATCTTTGATCAAGGATCTTAACGCGACCATATCCCCGTCAGTCACATTTAACTCTATCGTCGTCATACTTTGACCAAGAAATACCATCATAATCTTCAATTTCAATGTATGATTGTAAGATTCATCTCGAACTAAATACTAGATAGTGTCTTGGATAAACTTATCCATTTTTATTTAATATGTGATATCTATTGACGTTTTTTTCAAATCCGCTATGAATATTTCAGATATTTCAGTTAATTTTTAAATGAGTATCTGTTCTGTTTCTATTTTTTTACCGGGTGTCGCTAATATTATCTTTAGTGAGTAAATACTTCAAGTTAGAATGGTCTTTAATTGAAGTAGGTATATTAAAAAAAAAAAATTAGTGTTAAGTTTATTTTGTTGAACTCCATTTTAATTTTTTTATATCTTTGGTATATTCAATAATATTATTATTTATTTTATAAAAACTGTTTATAATAAAAAAGTTCTGCTTCGTAATTATTATTACACGTTACATCTGTTTCGCCCTCTGAAGTTTTGATAATGCCTATTTACAAGTCATTTTTCACTAGTCATTTTAAATTCATGTAGGATAACGAAATATTTTTAAATATTTTTATTGAGGGATCAGTAGGATTTATCGGTCCAGTTAGGAGTTCTACCGAGCCAAACCCTCTGATATGAAAATATCTGGAGTCGGTGAATTATTTTCCCATTTGGTATCTGGTAGATTGACATGTTGTTCTTGTATTGTTTTGTATTTATTATACTTGTATAGTGCACTTAGGTACATAGCGTGGATTGACTAGATGATCATTTGTGGAAAAGTGTGTGGAAGGGATTAGTTTTTCCTGTGGGGAAGATTTAACCCGGACATAAAGTCGGAAGCATATAAAAGAAATTTAAAAAATTTAAAAAACTTTGTTATGTCCTCTTGTGCTTTCTATGTCATCGCTATAAACCCTTTCAGTTCTATGAAAGGAGGTGATGGCGGACGTCTAAGCCAAGGGACGTCAGAAAACTAATTAAATGTGAAGAATGTATTACGTAGTTCTGTCTTTTGTTATGATTTTCCTTACACCTTTACAGTCGCGGACATTCAGACGCCGTCCATGAGGGAAAACGAGATTTACCTTTTACCGAAAAAAATGAAATATGATTTAATATTTTTCTTTCGTAAGGTATATATAAGATACGACGTAATACTTACAGTGGAACACGAAGCTGAGTTACTAGCACTGGGCGAGTTACCCGCTAAGGAGAGTAAACAGATGGAATGTGAAATATAAAAAAACCCACGAATTTATGTATATATGTGATACCGTAAATGTATCTCAAATTCCGTTTGGCAAATGTGAAGGTTGGGATGAACTTGTATATTCAAAACAGAACATTTAACACAGCTAAATCCGTTTTATACAATGTTGCTATTCTGAATAATGATTTACCACTAGCGTGGTACTGAGTGTCTTATCCATAGGTGCCTTGCCTATTTGATTGTTAAAAACCACATAGCAAAAATTTTTTTTAGATATTTAAAATTAAGATCTCACAAACGAACCACGTGACCTCCGCGTTTATAGCTTGTATCCATTTTTTTGGATTCCAAAAGCCCATAAATCCGCTACGCATTTAGTCGTAGATGATAACGGTGCACTCTTTTTAGGTCGTGTTGCCTATTTAAAAAAAAACTCCATGCACGGGCTTTAAGAAAATAAAATTTCCTCAGGACCTTTATCATCTTTGGGGATGCTGTGTGGAGGGCCTTTTTACTGAAAGGAAGGAGAGGAAGTTCTGGGAAAGAAAAAGGTACGAGAGGTAGGTCAATCTGTTCAGAAATGATGGACGTATGAATCCATTACGGAGCAAGGCAATGGGTCGAGAGAGAGGCAAAGTCACTAAATGAAGCGAACTACTTAGGTTGACCTATAGCAGGGGTGTTGGTTGTCAAATAAATGGCCCAACCCCAAAATTAAAAAAAGATTAAATTTGGTTGTAAACTGCTTCGCTGAAAATAGCAAAAAGCATGTGTACCGAAATATTCCTCGAAGACGAAAATTAGATACGATCAATAATAAATAAATGATTGTACGTCGAAATGTTCACACGTCGCTGGCAAAGTGGCAGTCGTATGTTAAATGTTAAACTTTGGACTCCCAAGTTAAAGTTCACGCGTGAGCTCTATATCTGAACTTCAGAGTTAGGAACGCGCGTGAAGCGTATCGATATTTCGTACGGGGAAGATTTATCTCGGCCGAAATGGAAACTGTCTGAAAGAGTAAAGTTGCCGAAAGCGCCCGAAATTATCATCCTGGCGCTTTTTCTAGCGACATGTGGTGGCTGATATTGTGGGCTTGTAATGTTAAAAGGTTTTTTGTTCTTGGAATTGGTTACCCGGGCTTTACACAGAGTGTTAAGAAATTAGATGTCAATCAAAGTGAAAAGTGTGCAAAATTTTATCAAGAAGTATCAAAATTCTGCTTTAGGAGGCTGCAAAAAATGAGATCGAAAAGGGGGGTTGGGTGGTTTTTCTATGTTTCATGTATACAGTGACCTTCCTCCTATTTTGAAAGGGAAGTGTGCAAATTTTTATTAAACTCAAAATAAAACTGTAGATTTCTTTAAGGCGCCGCATCCGCACTCTAAAAGAAAAAGATAAAGAGATATATAATTACGAATGTTAGAGGAGCACGCTAATATTTAAAGCTATAAAACCGATGAGAAAATTGCGAAAATATTTAATAAAACACGACTCGTTTAGAATAGAACAAAAATCTCATGGGACGTATCTTAAGTAGCATTTAAAGAAACATTGTGAATTTCACAACTATAACTTGTAAGATAACTGAAAAAAACGTGTTTATAATAATTATTGGAGCATTACATTACATAACACATTTGACCACACATAAGTATTTAGGTAATTTTATCGTATCATGTCTTCCTTCGGCGTCCAAAACTTTTTATAACATTTACTTCATGTAGTATCTTGAAATCCACATTTAAACTGAAAAATACATTACATCGACTTAATTCGACTGGTATCGCATTACAGTGCAGAGATAATGCGTTAAGTCCTCCTCGGGCGCCCTCGACTTTTTCTACCATTCAAACTCGTCTTTAAACACTCTTGGTACTAATGAGAGCAAATTTTGGAATTTTCAGCGAAATCGGTGCAGTAGTTTTTGAGTCTATGGTGCACTCACATACGTACATTGCCTTTCATTTAAATAGAAATATTAGATAAAGGTGTTTTTTATGTTATAGAATTACAATGAAATCTCGTTAAACTGCTAGAGAGCAGTTTGTCAACGGTTTCTATTTAACAATATACTTTATATTTTACATAGGCATATATCTATATCTAGCTTTTGCCCCCGGCTTCGCTGGAATATTCGTCCCTCCCCCCCCACTTCCCCCCCACTCCCCTCCCCTCACCTACGCACTACCCCTCCCCCTCCCCCAATCAATCAACAATCAAATACGCTCCGTTTCGCATTTACAATATTAGTATAGCTGTTGGCTTAGGTCAAAATGTAGATAAGTACCTATTTTATATTTGTATCTGCACTAAATATTCATATTAGAATACTCATATTTGAATTTTCGCTATCAAAGAAATCTCCATAGTAACCTAAACAAAAAACAAAATGACAACCCACGTCAAACATTTACTAAGCAACACGTTTTGCCAATAAACGTATAATAAATAATTTCATAACGCCACAGCTTATTCATAACGCCAGAGCTTACCAACGTATTACTGCCTATGTTACTCGCAAATAATGTAGCTTTCGATTAGTGAAATTTTTTTTATATTTCATTCGGTATTTATTGCGTGAAAGAGTAAGACACATCCATCCATACAAACTTTCGCATTCATAATATTAGTAAGATTAGTAAGATTATTTAGCATTTTTGTTTTGAATTATAAGACATAAGATATTAAAAATAAAAGTAAATAAAAATAAATAATTAAAAAATGAACAAAAGAAAATGATTAATCGGAAAAAGTACAGGGGAAATCTGAGATGAACATGAAAAACGTTTTCACAAGTTTTAATTAAGTAGTTTACACGTTGTAAACGTTGTAAGGATTTTGTATTCTAAGGTTATTTGACCTGATTTATTTAGATATTTGGGAATAACAAGTCCACCATTTGCAGTTTGTCGTGTATTGTGAGCATGTTGCACTATTTTGTTATATTCAGATTGAGATGTGTACTGACTCACAATTTTAAGTCACAAAATAGTACGAACAGTTAGTAATTTTACAGAATTATGTAATAGTGACTTAGATACATCATGTTTATGTTTTTATTCATTTTGATTTAAGAGAAATTCGGCTATGGAGTTTTGAATATTTTTTACATTAAATTGAATTTAAAAAGTGTGCGTATTATAGTTCTAGGTTGTGTTCAAAGGTTTCGTACTCGAAAATCCCATTTTAAATATAGTCAATTTCTAAGCCCAGAAAAAACATATTTTGTATCGAGTTTAATTTCCTGACATGAGCATGGCTGTATTGAAGAATTGCGAATACAATTAAAACTGTGAGAAATAATTTTAGGATTTATGGTGGCATGTGGAGATGTGTTGTGCATAAGTTTATTTTTAAGCATTAATTATTAATCCTACATCATGAAACCATTTTTGAAGAGTGAAAAATCTATTTGCAATAACTTCATGTGATATAATTAACGCCGTGTCATCGGCATAATCATAATGTTTTCCAGAAAGATGAAAAAAAAAACGCTTTCATCGCAGTTACTTACAAAAAATATAATCTATATTTTCGTATATTTTAATAGAGGGGTTGAAAACAGGATGCAGATTTTTTTTGTGTTTAATTAACCAATTTTGAACATAAAACAAAATTAGGTATTAACTAAAAACTAATTTTGCTTCATGTTCAAAATTTTTGTAAAGTTTTTAATGTTTCTGGTTGAATTAGGGTTCATAGTCTGTAGGTATTTAAAAACAAATTGATGCTAAGTTTACCTTTGAAGGAACGGACATCATACCCGACAACATTTACACATGTATTAGATTTTGCTTCACGTGATCACAGAAGTGTAACGCACTTTTATTTTCAGAAATGGTATCTCGATGTGTTAGCTTGACATCATCGAGCTCTTTATACCAATAAAATTATATCGCAGGCAGAAAAAAAACATTTATAAAAATGCATTACGTTTAAAAAAAACTGAAAAACAACTTATCGTTCATTTTTCAGGAGTGTAATACGTTCGAGTGGAGTTAACTTCCAGAGTCACGAGTCACTCGGTGTCGTAAAACCGCTGTAAATTGGCACTAAATAACATTCAGAAGAATATTGTCTATTTAAGTATCGAGATGGAGGCCTTTCATATGACCGTAAAAGGATTCCTTCATCACACTCAATAATAAAACTACATCAAAATATCAGCCACATTTTTTTTACAAATGCTCCACACAGGAGGCGCTGAAGAAAATAATTTGCCCCATTAGGGGCTATTTTATCTTTGGGGATGCTATATGGAGGGTATTTTTCGGAAAGGAAGGAGAGGATGTTCTGGGAAGGAAAAAGTTTTTTTTTTACCTGAGCTCTACACAGGAGGCCCTGAGGATAATAATTTCCCTTAGGGCCCATGTCATCTTTGGGGATGCTGTGTGGAAGGTTTTTTTAGGGAAAGGAAGGAGAGGAGAGTTCTGGGAAGGAAAAGAGCTCAAGGGGTGGGTAGGAATCTGGGTTTTAGTGTATCCTGGTCTCCATTTTAGTGTAATCTGGGTTTTAGTGTATCCCGCCTCCAATACTTAGACAAACCTCACTCCATGAACCCGGGCATCCCTGCTAAATCTCCAAACGCAGCAAACCACTAGGGGTGACCAATGGCAGAGGTGTTGGTTATCCAATAAAGGTTCCCGGGGAAGCGGTACCCATTCCCGCCTCCCAAATTTAAAATTGTATGATGGGTGTCTGGATGTCAGTATGTCCAGGAGTAACGGACGAATGATTTCATCCCTCCTACTGCGGTGCTGGGCGATGATACGAGAGAGCTCTGATGGAGAAGTCAAAAGGTCTCCCTTAACCAGGCTCTCCCAATTTGGCCTGACGCAGTGGGTGGGCGGACGCATTCGCCGACAAGACCCAGAAAAACCTCACCCCATGAACCCGGGAACCCTTGCTAAGTCACCAAACGTAGCGAACCATTTGGGGTAACCTATGGCAGAGGTGTTAGTTATCCAATAAATGGTTTCCGGAGAAACGTTACCCACACCCGCCTCCCACATTTTTATATTATTGTTTTATTATATTATAACAAGGTATATTATTATAAAACCAAAGGCATCCGAAGAATCAAGGCATTGATTAAACTTTCAACGAAAAGATCTGTACGCGAAAAACGTGGATTAATTATGAAAAAGTGTTAAAAAGTTTGATTTAGAAAGGTTTCTTGTCCCCAAAATGTTTCTGATATTACAAGGCCACTATTATAAGTAGTCGTTTGAGAAATTCTATTTTGTGCTCGGTAAAATATCTTCATAAATTTTACGGCAAAAGTAATCGAGTACATTGAAAAAAAAACAACAAAATAACCGATAAACCCAACAAATACGATCAAATACGACAAATAAATACGACAAACACAACAAATACGATCGAGACTTCACGAGAGCAGTATCTTGATGAATAGCTTCTCTCATGGCCAATTTTATGTCGTAATGTTACGAGTGGAACATCAAAAACACCAATGCAATAGGAGGAGAACATCAAAACAAGTATCACCAAGTATACAATATATGGGAACAAAACACAGCGAAATAAGGCACGAGAACTGCCGTAATTAAACAATTTTACAATGCCACATAAGCAAAACTTATTTTTTATGCACATTTACAGTTTATATAACCAATAATAAACGTACATTAAATTTAGTTAAGTAAAAATTAAAATAAAAATTAAATTGTTGAACATTCAGTTGAAAAAAATCCACAAGAAAAATGTTGACAAGAATTTAATAACACATTCATTTTTCCGAGCGGCATTGTCGATGGTAGTTAGTCTGCATACCGGAACAGCAAAAGTCCTGTTCTGCGCGTTCTTGTGAAGTTGTCGTGAACAAAAACTAAAATTTTTGTATAATATCGGGAATACAGATATGACCGTTTAGAAGATTATATACTGTTATCAGCAAAGCAGTTTTCCTTCTATCGGCTAGGCTATTAATACCCAGCATACCGGTCAGAAAGGCTGATGGATATAACCAGAGATAATACCCGAAGACTATAAGATATAAATATCTCAGAAAGTTCTATGGTACTTTCTCTACCATTGGAAGGTAAGTTAAATCCACTTGTCCTCACATTAACCTTGGAATGTTAAAAAGGAGCAAAATTAATTCTAATGTTTATGACGACACAATCACAATCAAAATGTCACTTTTTTATGTACGAACTCTAAGTAACAACATTACGTTTAATTAAATTTGTTCCCCCCTGAAAGTTTTGTTCCACGAATGTAATTACACGTCAGATTTTATATCACTCAACCTAACGAAGTAAACCCCCCTCCTAACTCACCCCTTCCCTTCCATGTGGTGACATTAATATTCAATAACCTTCACGACAAAACTTTAACATGCTTTCAACTTCCAAACATCAGTTTTCCCATTTGTGATACGTGTTGTTTCTCTTACCAAATGCGTACAAAGAAAGTTAAAATATGGAGTTTAAACTTGCGCTTCTACATTATGAAGGACAGTTGCAAAGTTCCTGAATGGTTTTATATTACAAATATGACAGAAAAAAAAGAAAAACCGAGTATATCGTATATAACAACCGAAAAAACTACCTGAGCACCTAGCATGGACGATCGATAAAACCCTGTATTATGATATTGAACAAATCCGTCATCTACGGTCAGTTATCAATATTTGCCAATTGATCACAGTCCACAACAACTGGTACGAAATATTCTTACCAATATATGTAGACATCTTCTAGCCGGGCCTCCTTAGTATCAGTTAAGTTTCGGATAACTATCAAAATGCGCAATTTATTTGGATATTGGAGAAACTAAGGTGGGTGAAATATGAAAAAAAAACTGATTAACTAATTAACTCCCGTTTAGTGTCAAAAAGTAAATGCGGACTGCCAATGCAAATTAAGGTTGGAATTTCAATTCGAAATTGCCAAATTAGTAATATTTTTACGTTATTGATTGGCGTTTCACGTTTCAAAATGCGACTTCATGGACAGATCAGCCAGTATTGCCCGCGTATATCGATTTCTTATTTATTCCTGGTCAACATCGGTTCAGCTATCAACGGTGAAATTATGTTAGAGGTATCGATATAAAATCATCGGAAGTTACGCCTATCGATGCGATATTTTAAAGTTATCAATTTCACTATGCTGGAGCTCCTGGTCTTGAGTTTAACAGCTCGACTGTAGAATTATTTGCTGGCCTCTATGTTTCCTCCCTCCTACGTCATGGGTTACTTCAAGAGTTCAAGTTCACTCTTTCCTTTTCTCAAAAAGACCTTTCCTACATTTTTCCCTAAGATGACAGAGGCTTCAAGGGAAATTATTTTCATCAGGCCCTTCTGTGTGAGTTAAAAAAAGGGTTAAGTACTGCATTGGAGAATTTCAAACTACCATTGTTGGATAATACTTACTCCACCAGTACAACGAAGGGACGTCGATAAAGAATGAAACGTTGTCGACAAAAATATTTTTGGGAAAATAACCAGCTAAACAACAAATAGGGTGAATACTTAGACGGGGAACTGCTATTTGGAATGGATGAGAATCGTGAAGAAACGACAAAACTGATGACATTTTTTGAGACAATCCTAAGTTCAATGATTGATTCTTTGTTCAAAAGCCTTGATGTTTGGTTACGTAAAATAATAAAAAAACAATGCCATTGTTCCTTTGGGTAAAGAACATTTCAATATTAGAGGCAAAGCATAATTTCGCCATCATTTATACTAATTTTTCACTGTATAATAATAAATTCCTGAAGCTTTGATACCGCCCATTGTACGTTGTAAGGCAGAAACTAATGGAAGGAAATCAGAACTTGCTGGCTTTAAGGCTGTCGTGTAATGGGAAATAATGAAAGCCTTAAGTGAATTCAAAATAAATGTTGTGTAATGAACGTAATTCTTTAGCAGGGCTGCGGAACCTTTTGTTCCTCCAGACCCGCTGTTTGTTTGTTCAATGCGAGTTTAAACTAGATTTCTGCAAGAACCGTGGAAATGGTATTCCTGTAAAGGGCGGTTGAGTATAATATTATGAAATGGAAGGCTGCGCGTTAGTCAGTTAGAGTAAATGAAGTGAGGTTGTATTAGTATAATAATATTGTTAGTATTAGAAAGTAAAATGTGTAAAGGTTGTTAGGAATAACCATTATTTTGTTATGAATGTCACTTGTTTGCATTAATATCGTGGCAGAAGAATTAGGTCCAAGTCATTCAAAATAAAGATGAAATGGAAATAGTCCAACCTCTTCAAGTAAACTGTAAATCTAATTTAGCAAATTATGTATTTATATAACGTAATATGTGCGCAACAATATTCATGGTATCGGTGTGAATGAAATTATAATAAGATTAAAATATGATCATAAATGGTATAGATATTTTTTGTACTTCGTTTTTATTCCATTCGTTGGATAACCGACACCTTTGGAGAAATTTCGTTATTTGTTTTTGGGGTGTTATGCTGTGTTGCGCTACCTCCTTTTTTAGCCTTTGCAGAAGGTCACATCAGGTTGTTCGCCACGATTTTTGGTTACTTGCCTAACAAGTTCATCCAGTTTTGGCAGCGGATACGTCTGCCGACCAACTGAATCGCAGTGGGAGTGATAGATTCGTACGCACTAGATACACTGACTTCCAGATTCCTACCTATTACTCGCTCCTTCCCAGAAATTTGTTTCCCTATTTTCATTAAAAAGACCCCTACACGGATTTCCCAAAGAAGACATAGACCTCGAGGGAAATAGTTTTCCGCTGGACCTCCTGTGTGAAGATAATGTTTAAAAAATTGGAAGTATCTCACAGAAGAGATCACCGAATACTAAGTCAATAAGGAGATCACGCAGAATTGAAGGGCCACGCTGACGTTGTAAAATAAAACCTCTGCAGTTTGAAAAACCTTTGTCCGAAAGTCAACGAAATAAGTACATCGCATTTTAGGTTTAAATTAGACATATTTATATGACATCATCGTAATATATTTAAAATCGCACACTTAACCTAATTAGGTTATAATGCTAGATTCTCATTAGATTAGATTAAGATCTAAGAAAAAGAGCTTGGCAGGTATTTTTTAAAGTTTCTTTTATTTTTCCCCTCTCACTCACTGTTCCACAGTTCATACGTACCATAGTTCCACAAGCTCCGGGCGGCTTAACAAAACTGTCAAATAACCCCCCTATCTCTTGAGATCAGAAAGCCGATTTGTCTGCGACTCGACGAAATAGTAAGCACATCACGTTAAAGGCTCGAATTAGAGAAATAAAACACTACGACAATCAGGTCTCGGGCAAGAAGGTGGCTGGGGTAGGTCTGACTCTAGGGTTACTCGGGGGTAAGACGGGGAAGATGAGGTAGACGGGGTTGGTTGGAATAATGAATGCAGATGGAGGGGGGAACTGTCAAGTGCACTCGGGGAGGACGATGTATGACGGCGGAGGAGATGGCATTAGGGGGGAGTGTGGGAGATAAGCGTTATGAATTGGATAAGGGATGCTGTGCTTTTATCGCCGAGGGGATGTTGACGAAAATAAGGGAAAAAATGAGCACAGTCTAAAGTCTACGTTAAGAGAGAGAGATTAAATAATGAAGTGCGACGTTATGATAATGCGTGAGATGTAAGGTTTCCATCAATCTTCTTTTTAAAAAATAAAATGAAGAAGTCATTTAGGAAATTTATTGAATTCATAACGCAATTTTAAGACAAAATCAAAAATAAACATAAACTCACTTAAAAGCAACAATGTACTCTGACAAAAGTATATTGAATTATAATGTAAAATATTTTTAAATAATGAGGGCTTTCTCTTTTCAAATGTGTCGATTTGTCAAACACCGCGCTTATTATAAAATATTTTTGGCAATTTTGATATAATGGGGAGAAGGGAGTGAAATATGTTTATAATTAGTAGCTCTTAGTATCAAACAAATTAAAACAAAAAAAAGCTACATTAAGGACATTAAATGTTGGCTGAAAGAACTATCGGAAAATGAACTTACTAGTATACTTAAAACATCGTTGTGGAAGTTTCTGGAAAACCATATCCAAACCATGAAGTCAAACCATAGAAGTCACTGAAAACTTATCAAAGCATAGTCCCCCTCAGCACAGGATCTCCTAGAGAGGAGGACTACGAATATAATTTCTATTTTATATATATACCTAATAGGTTTCATATAATAATGTAACAAATAATAAATATATAGTTACTAAAATAAAATCAAATACTAAAATTTAACACTAATTCTGTCTCCGGGGGTTATAACTGTATTTTGGTATTTTTTGCTTCAACTTTAACAATAATTCTGCTTCCCTTAATTGAGTTTTTCACGTTTCATTTTGTCGATAATGCAAACTAAGTAAATTTTCCTTACCGAAGGCTAGATTGATGTGGAAATTTTTGGCATTACAAAATATGACGAAAGCACGTGCCTTGCATAGTGAGGTCTTGCGACATAGCTCGTGTGAGAATAGAGTTTTAGATGAATAAATATTACAATACTGAGGGAGTGAGGAGAGGAAAAAGATGGGAAAGAGAAAGGTTGTGAAGTACCTCACTATCCAGTTCCGGTAACCAAAAACGGCTAAAGTCATTTAAATTAAAAATTTCACCGCTTACACATATATAAAACGAGAAACCACTACGAACTGGAGAGTTTAAACGTCGTTTATAATAGTGTTGCCGCGAACTGTTTGATCATATTGTTATTATCAAAATATCCGCAGGTTATGAGGAAATAATTTAGTAGATTGTACTACAGAAATGTTCCCTGTGTGTTGAAATTTGAACGTAACGTTATTCATTACGTTGAATTGAAATGTCAATTTCATTTGAACCACAAAATCGGTGGATAATAATTTATTCGAGTCTGGTTCTGAATTGATGTAGAAAATATACAGCACGTTTTCACTGTCAAAAATATTCATATTTGAAAAATATAAAACCGTAGTTCTATTGTAATTTTTTAAACCTTAGTTCATACATAAAAATGAATGTTTATTTATTTGTCCCGTATACGTCCTATACCATTCATCTTATTGGGATGAAACTTTGGTGATTTGATATACATAAGGTTATACATAATGGTGAACTTTGGGGTTAAGAAATCGGTGTTAAAAATTGCAAAAGGCGGGTCCGAGGGGTGAGGGGAGTGGTAACGGAGGGGTAACAGAGGGGTAACGGAGGGGCAACGGAGAGGCGGGGGACGAGGGATGGATTGCAAAGGAGACATAGTAGAGGTAGGAGATAGCAGGGGGTAAATTTGAAAAATCAATGATTATTATTGAGGCCTTAAGTCTATTCTACATTACAAGTACATTCTTACACACATTTCGGAAAAATGCTTAAAATCTTGTTGCTTCGTTAAAACCTGTTATTTTATAAAATCATTCGAGAATAAAGCCTTACTCCACCGGGACTTGATTCTTGAATGCTACAATTCGAAGCTAATTATTATTGCTCTAGTAATAATAATAATAGTTTATTCCAGAATGTATGCAGGGGTAGTGCAATGCAATACATTCCATATTTTGAAATAAAAAATTAGTTAATGTTAAAAACAAAAATAAAGTAAATAACAACATATAAAAAAATAATTAAAAAAAAAACGAATAAGCATGAAAAAATGAGAAAAATAATAATAAACAGTAAAATTAATTCATGCAGCTGTTTACGGAGGGTGTTTCATCGTCTCCCGTCTCCAGAGGGCCATCAGGGGGGACTCCAACCAGGTAGTCATGGCGGTGATGATTGCATTCTTCGATTGGCGTAGTCTGCGCCATAAACTTCCCATGCGGTGGCGGAGAAGTGCTCGGAAAGTGTGCACTCGTCCCTCCAGGAACATTTCCGTAGCACTGCAGTATCTCGGTTGTATTATATAACAGGTTATGGTGTTTTGCAAAGTTTTCACAAATTCTTAGTAACTTCTCTAATGCGCTTAGTGACGGCGTAAGAAGAACCATGTCATCTGCGTAATTAATGTTGTTCACACGTACTCCATGTATATGGCATCCTATTTTCGTGGCATTAAGTTTTTTAATAAGATCATCGGTATATAGATCGAACAGAACCGGAGACATGCTTCCTCCTTGCCTTAAGCCACTTTTCAAATAGAATGGATTAGACAGCTCCCCAGCTTTGAACCCTAAATTACAAAAATATTGTAGCAAGATTCAGATCCACCGTGATTATTTCCTATTAAGTTTTTGCAAATAGAGAGCTCGAATCGAACATGATTTTTTAATATTTAATAATTTTGTATTCATTCAACATTTTCGTAGAGATATTGGTAATGAAAACATTTGTCTTTATATAGGTATTAGTTTTAATCAATTTATTTTCAAACTACGTAACAAATATTATAACACAAAAATTACCATTTTCCAAGCATTGATCCAAAAAATGTAAATAGCTGCAGTATTTGCTCTTTTTTATATAATTACTGGCGAGTACGTGGTAAGCGTTACAATACGGAAAACCTTTTGATTTATTGAAGTAAAACTTCTTTCCGCACGCTCGACACTTGGGGGTAAAATGATGAATACGTTATGAAACGTTACGAAAAAATATAAAAAGGTTACGAAAAAATGTGACACGTTACGAAAAAATGTGAAACGCTAATCAATATGAAACGCTTATCAATGTGAAACGCTAATCAATGATATGAGTTGAGTTGAGTTGAGTTGAATTGAATTGAGTTGAGTTGAGTTGAGTTGGGTTGAGTTGAGTTAAGGTGAGTTGAGTTGAGAGTTGAGAGTTGAGAGCTGAGAGCTGAGAGCTGAGACCAGAGAGCTGAGAGCTGAGAGCTGAGAGCTGAGGAGCTGAGAGCTGAGAGTTGAGAGTTGAGAGTTGAGTTGAGTTGATGGGGATGTTGAAGGGATGGGGATATATTTATTCCTGTTATTGTTATATTGTTAATGGACGGCATAAGTTAGTGACGTTTTACTTCAGTCGTGTGGTCTAAAGCACACTCGTTAAATAAAAAATATTGTGTTTATAAAAGTGCGTTCAATAAACATAATTAAAACTCAACACTTTCTTTTCTGTGTTTTTTCTTCACTTTCATTTCCTTCCCTCACAGAAAAAAAAGTTTTGAGTTTAATGTAATTTCGTTTATTGAAATGCTTTTGAAACATAATATTTTTTTTTCCGTCTGGTGCGTAAACGAAAAAATCAGAAGGTTTTACTCGCCAGTAATTATATAAAAAAGAGCAAATACTCCAGCTATTTACTGCATTTTTTTTGTCAATGCTTGGAAAGTAGTAATTTTTGTGTTACAATATTTGTAACACAAAAATTAATTGATTTAGAATAATACGTTTATACGTATAAGTAATATTACGACGAGTGTTTTTTTAATACCAATTTCACTACGAAAATGTTGAATGAATACAAAATTATTAAATATCAAAAAATTATGTTCGATTATATTTTGGTGGTTTAGGGTTCAGAGCAATAATAAAATTAGCTTCGAATTGTAGTATTCAAGTCCCGGTGGAGTAAAGCTGTATTCTCGAATGATTTTTTAAAATAACAGGTTTTAACGAAGCAAGAATTTTTTTTTTCAGAAATGTGTTTTGTTTGTAAGAATTCCAGACAGGGTGAGAGACACGAATACTGTAAATAGACTTGAGGTCTCAATCCACGGAGGCGCCAAATGTTGCTCCTTTCACCACGTATGAAGGAGAACGTAATCTATCTTGCCCGTTGTAGAGCTGATCCGAGATACTCTAATGGCTCCTTCCGTATGACAAAGCTGGGTCTGGTGCAGAGCGAAGTAGGGTAATCTATGGTGCGGGGTGAAGCGATGGTCAATAGAGAAACAAGGCGAGTAGATGCAGGATCGGAACAAGGTAGGGCGGGCAAGCAGAGTAGATGATTGTAGTCAAGAGAAGTAGCTGGAGAGGAGTAACAGCCGTGTAGCTGGTTAACTGACTTGAAAAAGGGCTTGTGGCCCGTATTTTTAAGGGGATTGAACACGGTAGCTGTGTATCGCTGTATTTAAGTCAAAGTGTCAAAGTAAAAGCTAATAAGTAAAATTTCATCTTGGGAAGTCATTTGGTGTAACGTGAACTGAGCATTTGAAATTTGAAGCACTTTGAAATTTCGATCTAGTTGCCAAAATCCGCACTGGTTCATGTTCGTTCGAATAGTTCGTTTGTTCTATATGTTACATCGTTACATGATTTTGCAATAAGATTCGTTATGAAAATAAATAAATTATTGTATTTAAAAAAAAATTACTCTTAGTTTTAATCATTTACTATTAAAAAAAAAATTTCATGGGTAAATGCTTCGTAGTTTCCCCACCATTTTCATAAACAAGGCATAGAACTAAAATGTCGATTACCAGACAGCTCTCAGTGGCAAAACCATAAACAAAATTATTAATTAGTATTAAATATGAATTATACAAATAAATACTCAACTCAATCCGTTATTATCTTTTTCACGTTATTATGAGAGGTCTTAGTGTAAAACTAGGGCAATGCAATTTACTGTTCAAATCCGTCCTAGGACGTGTTAAGACCGAAGTTCTTGAAAAATTACAGAAAATAACGATAAATTAATATTAATTGCATCAAACTCTCATAAAGCACCGTGCCAACTGTAACTTTTATTCAATGGGTTAAATTTTAATGCCACGGGGTCATTAATAACCTCGGGGACATTTATGACTTCAAGATTATTTGTACGCGGAGAGCAATCACGTAATAATTTGACACGGAATCAACTACGTAAACCTTCCACTTGTTTTAATTCTAATAAAGATGAGTCCTCTGATGAAGGTATAAACCTTTACAAAGCAATGCTTATTTATTTCTAGTGTTTCGTTGTGAGTTTTAACGAAACGTCTACAATATTATAAAACAATCTTAATTTTTGAATAACCTAAATAAAATGATCTAAAAACTAACAGTAACAGGTTGTCGAGTTGCTCTAACAATAATAATAAATCAAAAAGAAACATGAAACAGAATAAGACAATAAAAAGGTAACGGTTGTAACTGCGAAACGAATTCAGATTCTTTCTTACCGGGAGAATGCCTTTAATCACTCGGCCATTGTGATCTGATTATTTCACGTCATAGAGAAAAGTCAATTCGTGTTCCGAATATATTAAAATTAAATAGATGTATCCGAAACATTCTTTCATGCAAAGTGGCAGCAATTAAAAAAAAAAAAAAAAAGTTTTAGGATTTATATTAGGGTGTGGTTGATAAAAGTGAAGTGAAATTATTTAATCTCAATGGCCGAGTGGTTAGAAGCGTTGTCCTAGTAAGGCAGAGATGCTTGGTTCCCAATTGCGACAGTCACCTTTTTATTTTATGAATCTGGTTCTGTTTCATGTTCCGTTTAGATTTATTAATATTGTATTCTTCTCCAATGATTGATTATAACCTTCAAAATAGGTATATTAAAAAATATATATATTTATAAAAATAGTGCATTACTCTATTTATGAAAAAATTGTCGATTTTCAAAACTATTTAATTACTAGCATTTACCCGCGGCTTCGCTCGCATGGTATTAGTGGGAAAATACTGGCATAATTATTGGCATGATTGTTATTATTCTTGCTTTTTTGTCTAATAAAAAATAATAATTTTTTTAATAGAAAATTTCAAAATTTGAGAATGACATTTCGCAAATAAAAATTCTATTTTAGAAAATATTTAAATTATAGAAATTTATTTTAAGTACCTACTCCCCTAATTTATTCTGATGATTTCGCCTCAAGTAGGAATTAGTATTTTATTCATATTTGAATCCAGAGAAAAACCTAAAGAAAAAACAAAATTACAGCCCACGTCAAATAATTACATAGCAACGCTATGCTTTTCGTCCGGACAAAAAACATTTTTAGAGATAGGTAGACATTAACTATGACGCCAACAAAGCACTATTTTTGGGGTGAATTGCCTAATAAAAAAAAAATAAAACATTTTTTTCAAGGTAACAATTTGTTTGACGTTTGCAATAACTCGATTTTGTTTGGGACAGAAAACGTATGAAAAATAATTGCATAACGCTACAGCTTATTCATAACGCCAGAGCTTACCAATATATATAGCCTATGTTACTCGTAAATAATGTAGCTTTCGATTAGTGAAAGAATTTTTAAATTCTATTCGGTGTTTATTGCGTGAATGAAAAACACTCATCCATACAAACTTTCGCATTTATAATATCTACTAAATATAAGAAGATTTATTGTATGCAACCACGAAAAACCATATTTAAGTATGAAATATATCATACATTGGAAATGCTCGTGAAAAGGTGAAAATTATTAAACTTCAATAAAAAATGTTTTATATAAACTAAATAAATACTCAACCAATGCAATTAGCCAAAATATTCTCTTTACTCCCATTTTCAATAACATAATATTTTGGACATTAAATTATTTTAATATTAAATTCGATGCCACGAAACTAAATAATGCTCTTCCAAATCAAACAAGAAAATATATCAGAAATGAAATGAACTGCTTTATAATCGGAAATTCACTTTGTTGCGTCATTTTAAATACATCAAAACAAATCACTTTAAACACGCCACTCAAAATTATCAATGGTTTCTTCGTTAGGATCAGAGAGTTTTTGATATCTTTGGTAAGGAAAAATGAAAATAATTTTATAAAAATAAAACACAAACACTTTGTATTTAACCACGAATTTATTATTGTATATATCGACCGGTTTCACTTCGACCAAGCTTCTTCAGGTGTTTGTGTTTTATTTTTATAATATAATGTCTAACCACAAAGTAATTGCTTCCTATGAAAAAAAAAAAAAAAAAAAAAAAAAAAAAAAAAAAAAAAAAAAAAAAAAAAAAAAATAATTTTGATTAAATTATGAATAGAAATTTTGATTAAGGGTGTATACAAAGTGATTTACTTATATTTAACGAATATATTTCAGTTTGGAAGGCGGGTGTGGGTACCGCCGCCCCGGGAATCATTTATTGGATAACCAACACCTCTGCCATAGGTGACCCCAAAAGGTTCGCTACATTTAGTGACTTACGAAACAGTGGTGCCCGGGTTTATTGGGTGGGGTTTGTCCGGTTCTTGGCGGCAGATGCGTCTGCCCACCTGATGCCTGGCAGGCCGGATCGAGAGAAACTGGTTGAGGGAAGTCTTTTGACTTCTCGGACATTTTAAACCCTCGCGCATCGCCTTGCACCGCTATTGGAGGGATGGACTCATTCGTCTGTAACTCCTGGACACTGACCCCCATATTCCTATCCACCGCTCATTCCCTTTTCTTTCCCAGAACTTCCTCTCCTTTCTTTCCATGAAAAGACCCTCCACACATTATCCCCTAAGATGACAGAGGCCCTAAGTGAAATTATTTTCCTCAGGGCCTCCTACGTGGAGTTAACGCAAAAAAATGAAAACTAAAGTAAAACACCGCTGAGTTAATCAACATGCAAAATTTTGAAGGTAAAATGTAAAGACAACTGGAAACTAAATATTAAAACTAACGGCCACCTCGGAACCAGAAACCCTGGTGAGCAGAAATGTGAATTTATACTTTATATTTACATCATTTAAAAATTTATATTCGCCAATTGCTATGTCATTTATTTTGAATCCAATCAAATGATCAACTAGAAGGTTATTGAAACTCACGCAAAGCGGAATATTAAAAATCTAAACACACACGTTGCTAATATTCTACTTTCCATAATACATAGTTAACTGTTTTGTTATTATTCTTTAAATCTGTAAAAACATCGTTCACAATTTTAAAACGATGTCCTCTGGTTTCAGAGTGAAGGATTTTACTGCATTGCCACCAAGGTTGTCATAATAATGTCCTCAATCAGCACTCCACTAATTATGGTTACAACTCATCACTGTCCAGAATGTGTAGAATGGTCAACTCACGACAAGACCTTGATTTTTTTGGTATAAGCTTGAATGAATTCTGTCGCTCTTTAAATAAATGGTGATATTTTATATTTACTGTAATTTTTGCAAAGTCTTGACTTGACTTGACACTTCTATTTTCTGTTTGTCTTTGCTCTCACGTACCATGTTCATCCTTACAATGCACATTCCCAAATTTTCGTTATACCATGTTGTAAATTGGACGTAAGTCCGTAAATAAATAAATAAATAAATATTGTAGATGCATTAAAGCAAATGTAAATTTATGACACCAACGATGCGACGTGATATTTTTACATAAAACCTTCATATCCCATAAATTAAAGGAATCCACTAGCCGTGAACGGGAGAGTAAATCTGGTTACGATAAATTAATAAAGGTATAAAAAATAATCGATACTAACGGGATACTAACGCATGTTTTCAACACCAAAACTTGTGCATTTTATACAACTGCTTTAGAGGGCATGATATTTTTTCTTAAATATAATGTCATATTTACGTGGAACCCGGAAGAAGTGATAATAATATGTAGAGGTAGAAATATGGTTTTCCGGCGCTGTAGTCATAAATAATCCTTCAACGATGAAAACTTAAAATGTTATTTTATATCCTTTGATGTCATTATTATGGATCTAGTAAGGTAAACAACATCCCATGAGAACCAACACAAGAAACTTTCCATATTCATTTCCAAAGAACCAAATAAAACTACTCCCACCCCCTCGAGCGAATGTGTCGATTATATATCTTCCCACATAGTGGCAAGATCATATTTTGCGGTAGACCTCAGAAGTTTTTTAGATGAGACCTCTGGTTTTTACATATAACATGGCCAGAGCATTCGATAACAATGAGCAGGTTGACACATCATACCAAGACTTTGCGAAGGCTTTCGATAAGGTGGAGTGCTCCTAAGGAGGCTCGAAGGAATAGGTTTTTCCGAAAACTTACTGCATGAGAACCAACACAAGAAACTTTCCATATTCATTTCCAAAGAACCAAATAAAACTACTCCCACCCCCTCGTGCGAATGTGTCGATTATATATCTTCCCACATAGTGGCAAGATCATATTTTGCGGTAGACCTCAGAAGTTTTTTAGATTAGACCTCTGGTTTTTACATATAACATGGCCAGAGCATTCGATAACAATGAGCAGGTTGACACATCATACCAAGACTTTGCGAAGGCTTTCGATAAGGTGGAGTGCTCCTAAGGAGGCTCGAAGGAATAGGTTTTTCCGAAAACTTACTGCAGCTCTTTCTTAATTAATAGAAATAAAAGGAACAACTCGTGTTTTCCGAAAACTTACTGCAACTCTTTCTTAATTAATTGAAATAAAGGGAACAATTCGTGAGTTTAACTCTAACGCGTATGCTACAAACTATGGTGTTCCACAGGGATCCAATTTAGGACCCTTATTGTTTTTAATTTTTATTAACAATATTCGGGAAAAATCAAATTAGTCCGTTTTTTACTTTTTGCATATGACATTAAACTCTTCTTGAGAATAAGATCTTTAGAAGACTGTAGAAAACTCCAGGAAGATATAAACACAATTATTGACTGGAGTATCGGTAATAAACTCGATTTCAACTTCCAAAAGGTTCATAATACCATACCATAGGTTCTCAACGTGGGCGATAACGCTCCCCCCTGGGGGCATTTCAGACTTTCATGGGGGCGCTAGAAGACCAAGAGAAAATTGGGGGACTTTCAGACTTTTAGGGGGGCGGTAGGAGACACAGAGAAACCCATCCCTCCCCATCCTATCTTGTCCCATCCCAGTAGTGGCAAAATGCGGCTCGCGAGTCACATACGGCTATTTGGTTACTTGAGTAAAGCTCTTCAACAAATGACGTATTTAAAATACATTTTATTACACTAATTTATTAATAATATTTCATAAATCGAAAATTATAATTACGGTATTAGTTACTAAAAAAGCGGTTACTCCGAAGTTTTCATTTGTCCTTTTCATGGATAGGTGTTTGTAATTTGTCATTTCTAGGATGATAGGACTACTGGATAGCCTGCTGTAGTAAAAATTTAGATGGTTGAAAATGTTTGTTCAATTTAACAAGAAGTAAGTAAAAAATAGTCACTTTTTCAGGGTTGACGTAATACCTCGATGTTTCGAGCATACACGCAGAGGTTTATAGTTACCGTGTAAACGCGGGTGTAGCAATAATAATAATTCTTTTCTTGGTGTGTTTTTCACATGTGGTTATTAAAAAAATATATATTTCGCAAGTAAAACTGTGCTGTCGTAAGTCAAAAATGATCTCCACGGATTCTTATTTATTTGGAAGTAAATAAAAATGTTTTGTTCCGAGTTCTCCACTATGGAGGTTTATAACAATAGTTTATGACAACAAGTACGCCGAAAAAACTTTAAAGTTTATAATCCCAGTTTGAAATATTTTGATTAAAACGGCAGTGCAGTTGCGGGAATAGGATTTAAATGAATCCTTTTCTACCGTAGATTTCACTTAATATAATCGTGCATTTGTAACAAGAACTCTTGCAACCGTGTTCATCTTTTCAACTACAGAGTTAACCAGAATTCACCCGAGCATCGCGAAACGCGGCATAATATATATTGGATCCGGCAAAAACCCACTGGGGGTATGTAGGGAAATAGGGGGAAGAAATTCAAAGCGGAAAGAATTACGGGTGTATTCACCTGCATTATTTAAAGTGCCTAATCAGATGATGGTGCATCGTTGCATAGAACCAATCACCATTGTTCTTTCCCCGTTTTCTTAAACCAAAAGGAATATATTACACGCTGAAGTTGGTATAGGGTTATCACAAAGATCCAAGGATTTAAAATATTATTATAATGATAAAACGTTTTTATTTTTATTTTTTTTTATTTTTTTTAATATGAATACCGCACAAGAGTCCCAACTGCTCCCGTCTGAAGCCAGTGAGACTCTGGCATCCCCAATTGGGGTATGTTGTGAGGCTGAGGGTAGTGCGGAAGGGAAGGAGATAGGGAACAGGAAGGTGGGGAAGTATCTGGCTATTCAGATCTGGTCACCAAACACGGCTAATGGCATTTCAATCAACGTTTCAATTCTGAATGGTGGTCTTACACCAGGGCGATACTGAGAGTATCTTCCACTCTGGAACGTGCCGCAAATATACTATACATTATTTTAAATGAATTAATTGTGAAATAACACAAATTAATCAAATAAAATTTATTTGCCACGCCGGGATTCGATCCCGCGACCTTCGGTGTTCTATTCAAGCGCCTTACCGCTGCACTTCGCCGGCCGTCAAAATCATGTATTTTAAAGTTTTATATTACCTCAATATTAAACTTTAAAATACATGGCCATAATTAACATTTTTTTTATTCTTAACTAGCGAGTTTGTGTTTTAATTCTGTCTATTAAAGGACTTTGGAATATCCAATATTTTTTGTTTTCCGTCTGGCGCGTGCAAGAATAAATCAGAAAGTTTTCTAATGCGTAAACATGCCATGCAAAGCTCTCCGTGTGAGAAGCATGGATTTTCCATATTAACCCCCTGCTATTCTCTATTGCTACTATGTCTTCTTTGTAATCCCTCCCTCTGCTCCTAAAGTAAGTGTAATACACTCATTATTAAAGGGAGATTTTTTATATAAATTATATAACGCCAGAGCACACCATTCGCGGTGTGCGCACAACAAATCACCAAAGTTTCATAGCAATCATATAAATGGTGTAGAATGAATGGCACACGGCACAAACAAAGAAGAATTCATTTCTATATATAAAGATTGTGTTGTATTGAACAAACATAATTTAAATTAAGGTGATAATTTTTTTTGTTATCAGCTTTTTCAATTTAATGTATTTTTCACAGAGTTGATTACAGCTACCTCTTTACGTGTAATTTCACAAAAAAAATACGGTTTAATGTCAAATACCTTATCTACTACACTATATAAAGAGGAAAGATTGGTTTGTTTGTTTGTTTATTTATTTGCATTGAATAGGCTCCGAAACTACTGAACCGATCTGAAAAATTCTTTCATTTTTGGGAAGCTACACTATCACCGGGTGACATAGGTTATATTTTATTAAAAAAAAAAACAGGGATCCTTACTAAAACTCCAATAATGTAACCCAAGGTGTAAAAAAATTACCTAAAATATTCTTTACATCGCGTGCGCTGCGAAAACTATTGATGATAGAATAAAATAATGTACTACGACTTTGCAGAACACATCATTATTTACAAAAAATGTCGCGACAGCATATCTCTAACTATTATAGTTATGCCACAATAAGTGTTATTTTATTTTAAAAATTTAAATAAAATGTCGCCGCTTGAAATGGCTCTTTATTTGTATCTTGGTTTTAGTCCTTATCAAAACAAATTACTTCATATTCAAGAATGTTTCAATACCTTTATGTAACTTTTTGAATTATTCAGTTTAGTATAAATGTAAGTATTAGAAACGTAAGAGTGTATTAGACGCGGGAGGGAACGGGACGCACGGGAAGGTGATTCCAGGAGAAAAATGTATTTATTTGAATATGGCATTGCAATTCATGCCGGGAACCAGCTAGTTTTATATAAAACATTCCAAACCGTAATACTCATGAAACTATTAACGGACGATACAAGATATCAGTCTTGCAATACCCTAAGAGATATTGATATTTTCCACTGTATTTAAAACGTACTTAAATGAAACCTTATATTTCTTTACTGTATATATTTATTCATTTTTTACTTTCACGATGTAACATTATAAATTTGAATATCTACTTGCTTCCTAATCTGTAAGTATAACAAAAATTATGAACAGGTTTATATTAAATTAAGGATGTTAAGGAATGCCTGACTTAACAGTGATTCCGGACATTATTTGGAGTAAGAAATGTAAATAAAATTTTGGTCCCCGGCGTCTTTTTTTTCATGAACCATAAAAAATCATTGTCAATCAATGTATTGGACAGTTAGGGTCGGGGTGAGGGTTTGGGAGGTTACTTGGCTGAGTGACCAGTGATGACGCGTAGATTTTTTTTGTTCGTTTGGTTTAGAAGAAAATTTATTTTAAAAACAAAAACATCAATGAAGTCACCGGAGATCAAAATTTCAATTACATTTTTTACTTCAAATCATGTCAGGAATCAAAGGATGAAGTAACTTAAGTAACACCCTATAAACTGTACGTTTCCTGAATGATCTTTAAAACATAAATTATCGACGAGATGTAACGATTTGACAAATTTATTTTGAGACATATCATTTTAGGACTACACCGAACCCAGAAAGAGCCAAAATACCGGAATTATCTATTCGTTTCTTCGAAGAAGTTCCAACCGTTAGAAAATTTATCATTATGTAAATAAAACAAAACACGAACTCTTTTCGTGGTGATCCGGTATAATGCGGTGAGTACAATCCACAATCCTCAATCCTGTATGTGAGCTATGGTTTTATCCTTCATAAGAAAGATTGGCAGATAGGGGTGGGAAGGAGGAAGAGGGAAGAGGAAGTGGAAGCACGTACGTTATGGATTTGCTAAAGCCTCCGGGCATTATCGTATCCGGAGCTATGCTTTGATACGTATTACGGATACGGTATCGGTTAAGATGATGCGATGCGCGATGGCCGGAATTATAAAACGATGCTTTATCTACTGAATCGTGACGACTTTAAAAATTCATTGTTTTCTGGGAAGAATATTGACTAAAGGTGTCGGGTGGAAGTGATCAAAAGGAGTTTGAATAATAATTATTTTTTTGTAAGGAGTTATGCTACTCCCAGAGAGAGGTCGTACGCGAGGTGTTCGTTCTAGTATTTTTTTTCTATTATTTTCTCTTTTTTTCGTTTTCATTTAAGATACTTGTGAAGAAATATGAAAATCGTAGATGATGTAACTCGGATTCGTATAAATATCATTTATATTTTTTATTATTTTGTAAGGTTTCCATGGTAGAATGCTTTAACTTCAGGAGATGATTCTATTATACGAGAGTACAAAAATACGAAGATACCGAAATACCAACGTTTTAAGATAGTTTTCAGGTAAAAAAGGTGAATTGTTTGAATTGAAAAAAAAAACTTTTATTAATCAAAATTTTTACCATAAAGGATAGAATTTCGAAATTTTTTTAATCATAGGCAAAATATTTTTTTTTTGAATATATTTTTTTCTTCCTAGCACCTGGACAAACCTTACCCCCATGACCTCTTGTCTCTCTAAGGTGTTTTTTTTTTAAATTCCATTAACTCCACACAGGAGGCCCTGAGGAAAATAATTTCCCTCAGGGGTCCTCAGGTCTTCAGGTCCTCAGTCCTCAGGTCCTGTTCGGAAGAATGCTTCCGTTGAAGGCGACCTGCTAGGTGTTGGTTATCAAATGAACTGTTCCCGGGACGGCGCGCGGCGGTTCTCATACCCGCCTCCACGCTTCTGCTTCCTACCTGTTTGTAAAGGACATTATCTAAATCTTCTTAACAGTAGTTACCTAACAATAATATAATGTAGGTACATCCTAACCTTATCAATTCGACGGCCGGAGTAAGTCCATCGGTAAGGCTCTTGACTCGCACACCGAAGGTCGCGGGATCGAATCCCGGCGAGACAAATAATTTTTATTTGGATTAATCTGTGTTATTTCACAATTTATCCATTAAAAATAATATATAGTATATTTGCGGCAACTTCCAGAGTGGAAGATACTCTCAGTATCGCCCTGGTGTAACACCACCATCCAGAATTGAAACGTTGCTTGAAATGGCATAAACCATGTTTGGTGACCAGATCTGAATAGCCAGATACTTCCCCACCTCCCTCTTCCCTATCTCCTTCCCCTCCCCAAAACCTTCAGCCTCACAACATATCCCAATTGGCGATGCCATAGTCTCACTGGCTTCAGACGGGAGCAGTTGGGACTGTTGTGCGGTATTCATATAAAGAAATAATAATAATTTATTAGCAATTAATAAATTCGTTTCTTAAATAACTTTTCGTAGCAATTACATCCAACTGTAGTAATGGCAGTTGCCAAACGAGTGAAATGTTAAGGTATAAATCAGACGCTGAATTACTCGTACTTTAGAGATTATATATAAAATAGAATAAATAAACCAGAAACTTGGTTAACTACAATTCTTCAAGTAGTTTCTGATCTCCTTCCAGTTTTCTAATCTACATAACTTCTCCTAATAAATATTCTCTTAATCTTATGTAATCCCATAATTTCCCAGTACCTAGTTCATAGATTACAGTAAACAATATATTCTGTACCTATAATCCGGTATTGGACACTTTAGTAATAAAAATACTAGATTGGACATTATAGTAATAAAAAGACAAACATAAATCATTCGGAATACTCATACTGTTAAGTTCTGAAACAGCTTATAAACCCATTTTCCCAAAATCCCCGCATTGCTAATCATCTCCAATTGTCCTTCCATGAAAGGCCCTATTTAGTATGAAAAGAAGAAGAAGATAATGCCTGCTTACTTGCTAATGCACAATATTATTGCACAAAATTGAAAATACCTACATTTTAAGTTAATTAAAAAGTGTCGTGAAATACTCTTAGTTCACTTACTCAAATTACCTACTTACTACTAAAAAACAAGTGACGGTGAAGTTTAACCAACCTTTGTGCCATCCACCTGAAAGACCAGCTATCATCATAATTGAATCCAAGCAGCATATGACTTCAGGAAAGGTAGGGCTTTTTCCCTTCAAATATATCATCCTGTGATTGGTTTAAAAAACGTCATCAATTGTCTTACATAAAAAATTACAGATTTACAGTCCATCCTCTAGTAGTCTAGTATTACGATATCGATCGTGATACATACTACTATGCCGTCATCGCTTTCCATCGAGTCATTGAGTTTAATTGCAAACAGCAGTTGGTCTATTCTTACTCAATAACTGCACAATGATTTCAAATGATTTCACAATGGTTATACATATAATAATATCACAATGATTGAACACAGGAATTACAATGATTTCATAAAGATTTCGTAACGACCGCACATTGATTTCACACAGATTTCACAATGTAGCAGTGACTGCATAAATATAGAATAATGATTGCATAAAGTGAATGATTGTACACAGGAATCACAATGATTTGATAACTATTTCATAATGAATGGACGACGATTACACGACGATATCACAATGATTTTCATATGATTGTACACAGGAATGATTTCATAAAGATTTCCTAACGACCGCACATTGATTGCATAAAGTGAATGATTGTACATAGGAATCACAATGATTTGACAACGATTTCATAATGAATGGACGACGATTACACGACGATATCACAATGATTTTTAAATGATTGTGCACAGGAGTGATTTCATAAAGATTTCCTAACGACCACACATTGATTTTACAATAATTGCAAAACGATGTCGCATTGAGGTCACATACTTAGCACAATGCTTTCATAGTGCTTGCAAAATGATTGCATAAAGCTTTCACAGTGATTTTAAAACGATTTCACAATGAATGCACGACATTTGCACAGTGATTTTGAATGATTTCAGGAAGGAAGCCAACATCTAATAATCACGTGCAGAGCAAATCTGAAGAAGTAAAATAGTAAATGGGGTTTCAACATTATCTCTACAGATCCTGCGGATAACCACTACAAACACTGAGGTGGTATTTACTGAATTCGAAAACAATAAAAGTGAGTGAGTTTTATAACAAGTATTATTTGCTGTTCGGTAATGTGCCCATCTAACGTATTCTATGTCAGCAGCAACTTGCCATTATCTATAATCTCGTTGGTATAGTAAAGTTTTGTAATATCGTGGAGTATTGTTCGTGTGGCGTATTGTCTCCTAACTTGCTGATTGAGAATCGTTCAACTTACGTGAACTTAGGCCCGATGGTTCAATAAAGCGTAAACAAACAGGCATTACCCACGAATAAAATATGTAGGTAGTAGGTACCTTGCTTTATCGATAGATATAGATTGACGATTATTTCTAAAGTTCAGGTTGTAAATAAAATACCCCAAGAATATAATATAGGTATGTTTCACTTTCAACTTACTCGGAGGTTATTAACCAGCGTCAATTTTATTATAAGAACGTGTGCGCACAACAAAAGGTTTAAAATTATTTCATATAAGAACAACCAAAAATTCCTTACAGGTCATTAAACTGTTATAAATGTGTATATTATTCTGTACCCGTCTCAGAACAGACATAGTCTAGTTAAGCGGGTTACTTACTTATTTGAATACGATAATTTAACATAATAAACTCCCGGGTTGCCGGCATTTAAAAAAAAAAAATATTAAATGCTACCCAATAGTTTGTTCTTCCTCTTACTACAACATGAGAATACAAGTTCAAAACATTTAAATTAAAATGCCGCTAGAATGCATTAATTTATCATTCCTTCTTATCAAATATTCAAAATTAAAAAAACATTAAACTTTTTTTACATTAGCCAGGAGGCAAAGACAAAAACAATTCCCCTAAGGACCTACGTTGTCTTTGTGGATGCTGTGTGGAGGATGATTAGAGAAAGGAAGAAGAGGAATTTCTGGGAGGAAAAATGTATGAGTGGTGGATAGGATTCTGGGGGTCAATGTGCTTAGGAGTAAATGAATCCAACCCTCCCACTGCGATCGAGGCGATGTTCTGAGAGAATCCTGCTTTAGGTAAGGTTAGGTTAGGAGAGGTCAAAAGGTCTCCCTCAACTAGTCTCTGAGGCCTAGACCTAGACGAACCTCACCCATGAACCCGGGCACTCCCGCTAATCACCAAACGTAGTGAACCACTTGGGGTGACCAATGGTACAGATGTTGGTTATGCAATAAATGGTTCCTGGGGCGGGGAACCCATACCCGCCTCCCGAATAAAAAAAAAACTTTCATAAAAATTAAATTAACTTTCTAATTTAAAATACTATGCTCCAAATTCTTACTGTTTTGAAATCCTAAAACTCATAAACCTGCGCATACCCACTAGAACAACACGACAAAATACACTACGTCGCCTCAGTTCTTAATTGTCCAATCGACTATTTGAAAATTATGTAGGAGGAGAATGTTTTCTTTCATTATTTCAATGAAAAATTATGATAGGTGTTTAAGACAAAGCTATTTCCGTAAACGTAAAGGTTTGATAAGTTTAAATAATTCTTAGTTAAGAAATAAACTATCATTTTTTATGCTTTATTTTGAGTTTTAAAGTCGGGATTGAACAAAAACTAAAATGATCGTTTGGACAATTAAGAACTGAGGCGACGACTACTCTATGAGTGCAACTATAATGCGCATTCCCCGATAAGCGGTTTCACACTATGGGAAAGTAATTCTTAGCGATATTGACATAGGTATAATGCCTTTTTTGTAAGCTTTGATGATTCATTTGGAAGTTGAAACAGCTGTCTGTTTTAATAAACTGCTGAATCTGGGAACAAACTACGACTAAAGGAACTAAATGAAAGAACGAAAGATACTAAAGATTTAAGCTGAGAAAGACAAAAGAAGTTGGACCAAACAAAGGTGGAACCACTCCTAAGCACTCTTCCGATTACCAATATTGACCAATCAGTGGGTACTACACCCTTCAAGGACCCACTGCCGAGAGATACTCTTAGGTACGAGAGGACAGCTGTTGATGAAGACATTGTTTTGCTGACGTACTGAACAATCGCCGTCAGTGAATCGATGTCAGTTAAATTACCTACTTCAATTCAATTACTCCTTAGTATTATGTCATATCCATGGCGTGACGTTTCAATACGAGACATTTTCAGATCCTAGGGTTTAGGCGGCTTTTACTGATATAACTAACTAACTACACTAAACTAATAGTGATGAAGACACACTTCAGAGCCGTTAATACGAGTACATATAAAAAAACCTTTTTCAGTGATTCATTTGAAGTGAAGTGTGTTTGAAGTCGGTTAATTTTTTTTGTATTTCTTGGGCGTTAATTAGATAACCATTTCTATACATTTTGTTTTTTAAGAGTTTTAATTTTCAATGTAAGAACACTTCTTACTTTAAATTTTAAATTTTCTGTTACCGGTTCCGACACATTCGTATCATTAACTAGCAAAAGTAAAACTAATTTTGAATTAAATGAAAACAAATAACTATGTAAAACACCAATCTTTAATAGAAATTATCAATATATTTCGAAACCGAAGGTTTCTTCATCAGGATAAGATTAAAATGATTCTTATCTAGATGAAAAATTCTTTAGTTTTGAAATATGTTGATAATTTTGATGAATTTAGTGGTGTTTTACAAAGTTATTTGGTTTCATTTAATTAAAAATGACGCCACAAAGTGAATTGGTAAAGATTGGAGAAATAAAATTTTAGTTTAGTTTAAAATTGTATAATTTTTTCAACAACTTTCCTCCATTTATCATTGCCATTTTAAAATTTTGTTATTTTGCATTTACTTAACTGTCTGATGATGTTCGATATTTATTTTGGTTACTTTTATCCAATTATGAAATTATTAACCCCGACAAGGCGAAACCTCGTGGGGTTAATAATTATATGCTAAATAATGCATTTAAATTGTGAAGAACGATTAATAATTTTTTATTGTTGTATTTCTTGGGAACTAACTATTTAACAATTTCTAGATATCGTGTTTGGAACAGTTTTATTTCACATGTACATTTGTTACTTAATTTTTACTGTTCACAAGCAATCTTAAAACTTATCAACTCAGCAATTTTGAAACCGGTAGCAGAAAAATAAAAATTAAGTTACAAATGTACATGTGAAATAAAACTCTTCAAAACAAAATGTCAATAAATAAATAAATTAATTATGTAATTACCATTACCATACAGCTTGCTCGCTGTACTGTCTCAGTCAGTACTTACGTGTTGTACTATTTCTGCCGATATACAATACAAACTACTGCTAGGGTGACCATGAGTTTGAGCAAAAAAACCGGTTCTCAACAACAAGAAAATTTATGCACAACCACGAGGTCCAAAAACAAAATGAATACACTATCTGAAGACATTAACACAGAAGAAGATGCCTTTTCAAAATTTTCGTCTTACGTAGATGTAAAATTAGAGAAAATAAAAACCCAAATCCTCGAAAACATTGACAAAAAAATGTTAGAATTTCAAAAAACTACCGAATTCATTTGTCAAAAATATGACGATATAATTACCCGCTTAGACTCCATGAATGAGGTTAAAGGAGAAGTTGAACGTTTAAAAATGATTTGGCAAATAAAAGCAAAAATATTAAGCATCTGGAAACCAGAGTGGCTTGCTTGGAACAGTCGAACCTTGATGACTGTATCGAAATAACAGGCATTGAGGAAAAGACTGAATAACATCCCAAAATAACCGCTATAAAACTGATAGAAGGTGCTAATATCAAAATAAATTCAGAGGATATTGCCTCCGCAATAAGACAATATGACAGAAGACCAGGACATCCGAAAAAAATTATCCTTAAAATTAGAAACCCAGAAACTAGATTAAAATTATTAGCAAATAAAAAGGTGATTTCTAATCATGAAAAAAAGGTTTTCCTAGGAGAATCACTATCTCCTTACTTCAAGGAACTTCTCTGGAAAGCCAAAACTAAGGGAAAAGAGTTAAAATACAAATACATTTGGTTTAGAAATGGAGCCATTCTGATGAAAGAAGAAGAAGGAAAAAAATCAAGGAAATTAAACACGAAGATGACCTTAATAGATTATAATAGAAGTTTAATAGTGAAAGGCACCGAAAAATATTTTCAACATTAAAAATGGATATCGATTTTGGAAAATACATCGACTTGAAAGACAATATAGAATCTAATTTAACTATTAAAGATTCATTAACTTGCAAAAACTTTTTAAAACATTCCAAATTTTCTTTACTTTGTTTGAACGTTAGAAGTTTAAACAAAAACTTTGATGAAACCATAACCATGCTGGATGGTATTGAGCATCGTCCTGAGGTACTCGTTTTCACAGAAGCTTGGCTGAAAAATTTTACCAATATATCTAACATCCCCGGATACGCAGTTTACAACACAAATAATAACTATTTGCAAAATGATGGTGTAGTTGCCTATGTAAAACAAAATGTTCACGCGACTGTTGAGGAAGTTGTTTTCCCTGGAGCAAACTGCTTAAAAATGCAGATATCGAGTACCTTGTGTGTAATAGCTGTTTACAGATCTCCGTCCCTGGCTCATATAGATAATTTCCTTGAATCACTGAGTGAACTGCTTGACTCTACATCAATACAAAATAAGGAGATTATTTTATGTGGCGACATAAATATTAATACTTTGGATTTGAGCAATATGAAAACTCAAAAATACCTCTCTCTTTTGGCTTTTCATGGCTTGAAGCCATTCATAAATTCACCTACCAGAGTTTCTTCTACCATTTCAAGCTGCATCGATCATATTATGGTAAAATCTAAATTTGAACCACAGGGAGCTGTCTTCACTACTGACATAACAGATCATGATGTGATATTGCTGAGATTTATGAGCTTTACACTAAAGAAAATAGCAAAAGATAATGAAAACATAAAAACTGTCATCGATAACAATCTTTTGAAGGTCAAATTAAAGGAGGAATCATGGCAGTCAGTACTGTCATCGCAAGATGTTAATTTAGCTGCTGAAAATTTCATAAAATGTTTAAAAATGCATGTAGAAAGTTGTTCATCTGTACGAAGTGTAAAGCATAAAATGAAATATTTAAAACCTTGGATAAATGACGGAATTATTAAATGTCTCAGAACCCGAGACAAATTACACAACAAATGTCGAACAGATGTAAATAACATTCAACTGCTGGATTATTACAAAAGATATAGAAACTGGTGTACAAAAATTATAAAATATACAAAGCAAGCATATTACAAAAGGAAACTGGACAACGTAAATGGAAATACCAAGCAACAGTGGAAGATTATAAAGGAGGCTGTAAATATACAAAAGGAGCAAGTGTCTATAAAAAAATTAAAAATCAATAACAATATTATCTCAATGGAAGAGAATTCAAATATAATCACTAATCACGTAAATAACTTTTTCAGTGATATTGGTCCTAGATTCGCAAAACAATTGTGCAGTGCAAATAAAACTACCGAAATGTGTCTTGTTAACAATTTTATACCTTGTAGTCAATTTTCAGAAGATAGCTTTGAATTTAAAACTACTAGCATTTATGAAGTTTTAAAAGTGATAAATGAATTAAAAATGTCTTTTTCCTGTGGTATTGATGGCTTAAGTATCATGGTATACAAACAGCATGTTTCTGTGTTGGCTGGTCCCATATCTCATATTGTTAACCTTAGTTTTAAGAATGGCATATTTCCTTCTCATTGTAAGAATGCTAAGATTATACCTCTGTTCAAAAGTGGAGACCACCTAGATGTTAACAATTACCGACCCATATCTTTGCTTAATACTCTCTCAAAAGTAATAGAGAGATTGGCTAAGTCAAGATTAGTTTCATTGTTAGAAAAATACAAAATACTCTCCGACAATCAATTCGGTTTCAGAGAGAATAAAGGTACGAGTGATGCTGTATTAAAGGTACTGACTAATGTTATAAGCGCGCTGGACTATGGCAACAAAGCTATAGCAGTGTTTTTGGACTTATCAAGAGCATTTGATACTGTTTCCCACGAATTGCTACTTAAAAAATTATTATCCTTAGGCATTAATAATACAGCAATGGATTGGTTCAGGTCTTATCTTAGTGATAGAAAACAGCAAGTAGAGATAAATAATGTGTTAAGCAATAGTAAATCCATCTCCTTTGGAGTCCCGCAAGGTAGTGTACTTGGGCCAATATTGTTTCTAATTTATATAAATGATTTATGCAGTCTTAATATTCCTGGTAACATTGTTAGTTTTGCAGATGACACTGCCTTAATATTTGAGGGAAAAACTTGGGGTGAAGCTTTTGAAAAATGCAATATAGGTTTAAGAGTGGTAAATAGTTGGTTGAATAATAATATTTTAACTCTGAACACACAGAAAACCAAATATATTACTTTTAGCATTTCATGTAAAAGTCAGCCTTCTGCAACTCATAATTTGATTATACATAATTGCTTGCAAACATGTAACTGCAACCCCTTAGAAAATGTAACCAACATAAAATACCTCGGTGTAATAATAGATAAATTTTTGAGATGGAATGATCATGTCAATATGTTGGTAAATAATACTAGGAGACTTACCTATATCTTTAAAGAACTCAGACATATACTAGACAAAGAAAAATTAAAAACGGTTTATTTTGCAATAATCCAGTCTATGCTTTCTTATAATATAGTGTGCTGGGGATCCTGTCAAAAGACTCATATAGAACCACTTAATATTGCACAAAAGCTGATTCTTAAAGTTATGTTAAAAAAAAATTTAGATATCCAACGAATTTACTTTATAAGGAATGTAATGTCATGAATGTTAAACAGCTATATATTACACAAACCCTTTGTAGATTTTTTAATAATATTGGTATTTCAGAAAGAACACAGCAAGTTCGTATTACTAGAGTTGGCTCTGGTCTGAACTTTACGGCAATTCATACTAAATCTTCTTTTGGTCAAAGGAATTATTTTTATCGGGCTCCACTCCTATTTAATAGCCTTCCAGATCATATTAAGTCATCTAATTCCTTGAGCATTTTTAAAAAGACCGTCAAATTATTTGTGTTAGCCGAGGATTGTAAATTGTTCACTGCTTTATCCTTTCTAAATTAACATCATTTTATTTTGTCTTAACTATTTTTTTTAATCCTTCTCTTGCTAAATTAATAGCGCAATATATAAATAAATAAATATTTCTCATCTTAATTCTTCGAAAATATTTTTTTTTCTGAAAGCCAAATCTCAACATTATGGTCACCCTACATGCTTTCATTGTAATGTACTATCGCCTTCAGCTAATTAGGTACTTATTATACTCATAATCTGCATGAAACATACAACAATATTGTTCTTCAATAACTGTATTATTTTCTGTTATTTTATTAAATTGTAGAGTTGTTAACCTCAATACAGGCTTGACCTAGTGAGGTTATAAACTGAATTGTTAACATTAGTCCTAGGTACCATGTAAAGAAACAAATAAATAAATAAATAAATTATTTTATTTTATTTGTTTATTTATTTTAAATTATAATGTCACATCACAAAGTATCTGCTTCATATATGAACCAATATATATTTTTTATGTTGTGCACCGTGTATGTATAAAATAATAAATGCTTACACATCTGCGGGAAATATCATGAACCACCTTTAATTTAATGAAAAAGTTTGCGAGCACAAAATCTGTTTGGTAATATGATACAAAGGATACGGACGTTATTCCCGGATGCGTGCTTTACGGAAATATGACCAATAGCGGTGTTGTGAAATCTAATCGTGTTACAAAGCACTTTGTTAAGAACGGTCGGCAAACGGCTGCTGTGTCTGGAAAACCTTTTGCGGATGCAGAACTTTTGTTCAAAGCGCCGTAAAACAAAAAGCTCCGTTCGTTCGTCAACCCCCAGTTTACATTTGATTAAGCTCAGGAGGCAAAAGCTCTGTTTGTTTAATGTCTGCAGAGTACAATAAACCAGACTTTGCTTTTAATATAAAGTTTTAACGACCCCATCTGGGCGAATTTAAGCTATCCGGGCTCAAGGCTAACGACTCGCGGGTTTCACTATTTAAAGCATAATTTATAAACATGATTTATAAACATTGTTTCGACTTTGACCAGTGATTCTGTTATACTTTAAATCGAATTGTCTACTTAAGTGCTCACTTGTTTCGCTTCAAGGCGCGCATATTAATAATTTTGAAGATGAAAGCTTCACATTTATATTCAAATCGAGAATTCAAATCAAAATCCTTGTCAGATGCTCAACAAATTGCTGAAGATAAACTTGAGATAATTAAATGTATAATTAGATTGAGATGAATTAAGTTTCGCAATTTATCATTGTATCAATATTAAGTATTATTTCACTAAGAATTTGAATAACATTCAGCTTTTAGAAGACTCGAAAGAGAATAAACTTATCTACAAAAATGAACGTTTCTTTGTTTGTCACGTACGCGTTTCTATACCATTCATCCGATTGCGACGAAACTTTGGTGAGTTATTGTACGTATACCCCCAAAGGTTTCTATGTATAATGGTGAACTCTGACGTTTTGAAATTTGTCTAAAAAATTAACAATGGATGGCGAGCGAGTTGTTTGAAAAAATGAGTGTATTTCACATAGTTTAGCAGCAGGGGTGATGGCGGAAGAGGTACGGAAATCTGGAAGGGATGGGGGAAGGTAGGGAAGGTGGAGGGAGAATGCGAGAGTGGGGGATTCACGGAAAGGGGGAAGGCGGGAAAGGCGGAAGAGGAACGTCGCAGGGGAAAGGAAACGGGGACGCTTGGGAGGGTGGGGGACGAGGGAGGGGCAGAGGGAGGGATTACAAACTGGATATAGTAGCGGTAGAGATAGCAGGGGGTAAATTTGGAAATACTTGATTCTCACACGGGCAGCTCTGCATGTAGCCTGTTCACGCGCCGGAACATTTTTCATGGATGTATCAGAAGGAAAAAAATGTATAATATAAAAATATTATTATATAAAAGCACCTCAGAAATCCTTAGTATTATATAGGTTAAATAAAATAAAAATATACATGAAATTAATATTCGCCTTAAATAATTCACCGTTTATAAAATCTTATACCTTTGATAGACTTGCATAAAATATATTAACCGGGATTAAAAAAATAAAATTAAATATATTTATATTTTATCTCTTTCTAAAGATTTCTCCTGAGTAGATATGACAAAAACTTTACATTATCTTTTAGCTTGAATCTTTCCTCTGTACCCCGCCCTAAAATTTATCGCATCAACTAAAATTCACTCCGTATACATTGATTCACACAAATTGCTTCATAAAAACCTTGAATGCTTCAACTGTCGTAAAAGTAAGCGTGGAAAATCATCATTTTATGGTTAATTCCTGGAGAAAAGCGACGCTGCAGATTTTCCGGGTTTATTATTAATGGTAAAACGAAAGGGAAGAGATGTGATAAGGAAAAATGCATCGAGAGAGGGAAAAAATAAGTGGCTGCCTGTTTTCCCACCAAAGAATGCCGTTAGCCTCGAAAGTATGGTTGCTCCCGGGAGCTGAAAGAACAGATTGCAAATATGGGGTGTACTACTGCGGAAAACATATATTATCTTTGTGCGGAGTTAACGTATAATTAACCTTAGTTGTTCAAACCTGCATCTCTTTTGATTGGAGATTAGCAGAATTATATCCGTCAACTATGTAATTTCATGTGTTGAAAAATCCCTTAACCAAACTAAAAAAATTAAAAAATATATATTTTTATTCATTATTTAATCTTATTTTTACTTTAAAAACGAACTTTATTAAATAATGGCTACGTATTATGTATGACTGTGTGATAAACCCCCCCCCCCCCTACGAAGTAAGTCCTATCACTTGCTTTCCAAATGCTGCTACATTGCTACAGCTACCCCGCTCGGCCTTTAAAAGGCTCGTAGCTCGCCCGTTCTCGCGTCTCTCCCCTGCATTTCTTTTGAAGCGCCTTCTCAACCCCATCACGTAATACTTTTATGCAAACGTGACGAGATGCTCTTAATTAATCAATTGTAATTAACCCCACAACGTTGTGTACTTTTTTGTTTGAGTGGTTTGGTATAGTTAATCCAATTTAATTAATAATTTATTTGTGGTAAACCCTTGTTCTTTTAGGTATGGCGTGTTACAATTTGCAAGGCTTCGAATAACAATGACTGGGTCTGACTAACTTGAAAAATAACTAATTATCTAACTATATTCGTTCAGCTTCCTCCCCTAGCACCTGTTAAACACCTACGCTCATCGACGACTATTTTTATTGAAGTAAACTGCATTTTCCCTCCTAGCATCTAATATATAAATTTACATTCAAACGGCGAATTGAGAAGATCCTACCTTTCGATGCGATGTCACGTACTCTCTGCAGCTCTATAAAATGCTATCATGAAAATAATTTGACATTTATGTACATTCTAACAAAAGATTTACACTCAAGCAGTACGGAGTGAAATGCTTCTACATTTACAGTGCTAGATGCAGTTTGTTAGTTAGCTAGCTTGTTTTATTTTGTTAATTTGATTCTACGGGTAGGTATTTTGGATTAACATGAGACAGAACATGTGCTGTTTAAATAATTGGACTCCTCCATAGCCCAACTGATAAGGTGATGGTCATAGACCGCCGAATCAGCTTCCAATTCCAACGCCTCCGGAGAATGTTAAGGTCGCAAGCGACGAATGAAAATCGACATGTTTTGCCTTCTGTCGGGAAAGGGTTTGATGTGTGTTTCTGGATCATAGAGTGATAATGGGAATAATATCGACCACTACGCCGCCAAATTAAAAATATGTTGATGATGATGATGAGAGGTCATCTCATACCGTTTGATATGAGGGTCTGCTCCGATTAATGGCGTGATAGCCGATGTCAGGAACTGTTCAGGAAATGTGTGGGTGGCACGAGGTTTTGGATCGTGACATCCTACTCTGGATTGATGATGATGATGATGATTCTGAAGTTCTTCAGCATGCCGATGACTTGAGTTCCATTTACTCCTAAAGTACCGGCATAAACATTAAACCGAAGTTGATTAGACAATCGGCAATGTCAGGAGATCGGTGGGGCCGCTCTCTCCTCTGATCTGGCGATGTATGAATTTAATTAAAGGAAGATTTTGATGTCACCGATCCTCGACTTGGCAGTCACTCATGTCCTCAATAGTCCCGTTCTCCGTCCAGCACGCCGCCTCGAACCAGTAGAAATAATGATTACGTTTTTCCTAGGCACGCTACAGAAACGTGCGCCAGCCTGCAATCGCGATGGTCATCGGTATTTGATTTGAATGAAAAATACGTCCCCTCGCATAACATACACAGGCGTAACGTGGGACCTTCCCCGAAATGTCACGGGCATATGCTCTACGATAGGCGTACCCCAACCTCAAACTCAAATATCAGCTCAAAGAAAGAAATGTCAAGCTCGGCTTCCAGGGTGCTGGGTCCAAGAATGAAAGGCACCAGGTCGTGAATCTGGCTTCCCTCCCTTCTATTTTCCCGGCTGCCCTTTCGTCCAGAGTACATTCCCACCCTGATGCTGGATGATCCCTATTCCTATTGTGAGGGAGTTAAGAGAACTTTTGCTACTTATGTAGGTGGATATAACGCATTACGCTTAAAATATGAATACCTACTGACGGCTTCATTCAACCGACAATGTGAAAGTTTTTTCTAAATCGAATATCGAATGGGATATACCTAAATCGTAAACCAAAAGGTAGTTAAGAAAACTTATCCGGATTCCAACACAGAACCGCCGATCGGCTGCCAAACGATTCCATATGTCATGTTCCCTTCGTTCCGCCGACAAGGCAGACCCCTCACGAGCGTAACCTAAAAGGTAGTGAAGCCCACGCAAATTTCGTCACTTCGTTTCCCCCATGACGAAGGTAGTCCGGCCAGATCGTAATCTTCGCCCTGCATCAAACTGGCCTCCCGCGACGACAACTTTTATCCGCTGGTACCTCGGAGCGGCGGTAGAAGGAGGGCGAAATGGGTGCACGTCCTTTGTTCTCCTGAAGTCCCCCAATGCCTTAGTGACGTACATACGTCGACATCATGGAATGGCTCCGGCCACGCTTCCAATCCAGTCTAGAGCGGGTACGAGATCCACGTTACCGAGATGTGATCACAAGGGATTCCAATTTGCTCGGACCAGACACGACCATCGCTTACTTCGCCTCCACATTAGAAAAATAGTGTAGCCCACCTGCATTTCGATCACATCGCCCCCGATAAAGTCGCGTGAGATACTTCCTCATGGTGAAATAGGAAAGCCGGACTCGTTAATTCATTCGACAACCGCCGTCCATTCTCGAGTCGTAACCCGCTCAATTAAGTTTGAAGAAAAAGAGTTTGTTAATTAAGTAGGTGGATATAGCGCATCACGCTAAAATGTGAATACCTACCGACGGCTGCATTCAACCGACAATATGAAAGTTTTTTGCTAAGTCGAAAGAAATATACCTAACCGTGAACCAAAGGTGATTATATGATTAGATATCGAACCAAGTTTATGCAAAGTCCTATGTAATAGACTTGTTGTGATACCTAAAATTTGGAATAAGGTGTGGGAAATTTTTGGAATGGGAATTCAATTATGTCAGATTTTGTTAGTAATCAAAAATGCCCATGCTACGCACCCTTCATAAACCGTTATATTACCCAATGCCTTTTCAAAAAAACCTTCCTGAATACAGTCCCACAACTACGTTTAAAATTATTATTACGAAACTCGTAAATAACAATTAACACCTCAAAGGCGCTTCACACATTAATTTATACCTACATTCTATACCTATGTATTTTGTTACCCGTTATGCATTGGAGAATACCCAGTAACCTAGTTTTCTAGATCACCAACAAAGCACTTTTAAAGGATTCTATTTTTGTTTTGTGATTTCAAAATCCCGTCCTTCAAATGAAGTCTCTCGTCTAAGATTTACTGCCCGAAAGCGCACTTTGTGCTTCAAATGCTAGTTAGTTAATTGTATCCCAAAATTATTATTTTACAACGTTATTGTCTCAAGAATAACTTCACCCAACAAAGGTACCTGCCAGCCGGTCAACCCGGAAACGTGCACAGCTCCTCGTTCCCCAACGCTCGACAAAAAAAGGTCCCAGATTCCTAAGGCTTGTATATAAACCCTAATTGACTCTCTCCTGCAAGGCCCGCACTAAATATGTTAACAATTTTATACAAACTTACCAAATTCGCCTTGTTGCACAAAACAATTTCACAAATCAATTCACTACAATAATATTTAATTCAAACAAGCACTTATAAACCACAACCCGTCATGCAGTTATTCATTCCAAGATGCAGCCGTCAAACACAATTCTCGCGTAGATTTCTTTTTTAAATTTCACCCTGACCCTGATAGACGCCCCGAAAGTACGTCCCGACCGCCTCAATTTACAAATTTTATTATTTAACTTCACCGATATGAACTCGCAAGCCTCAATCTCTGACTTCCCTATTCGCGTGGACTCTTTTTGTCTAATAAAACGGAATTTCCTTTGTTTAATTAAAATGAAATATCCCCGATTTAGGCGCACCAAACTGGTCTCCTCGCGACTATCGGACCTCGATCCCTTAATTTAAACCTTGCTTCCCAACGACCAAATCTTGACTCCCCTCAATCGCGTGAACTATTTTCCTTTAATTTTATGAATTATTCCCGGTTTACGCGCACAGAGTTATTATTCTATCGTGTATTCAACCTCGATGATTTTTCGCTAGCCCGTGCGTCTCCAGAATCTCTCCCCGACTGTATTTATTATTATATATTACTATCTGAATCATTCCCGGTTTACGCGCACCAAATTATTACTCTCCCGTTTATCAAAACTCGATGATTTTTATCCCGTCTGCGCGGCCCTAGGTTCCTTCCCTGACTGTCCTCTAACACTCCTCTACCCCCGACTGTCTTTCCAACCCCCTCCCCCTGACTCCCCCCCATCTACTTGTGTGGTTTCAATAATTTATTAGTCACTTTTTTCAAATCTTAAGTGATAAGCACATCTCCCAATATGCATATATCAACTTTAATAGTCAAAATGTCACACTTTAACTATTATTTCAGAGAATTTTGTGAAGGAACCATGTTCGTTATTTTTTGTGGTGTAAACTAATTTCGTCTGAGCCGGAGTCATAAACTATCCCAATAACGCTTAAAAGAAGAGCTCAGTGGCGTACTTCAATCTAATACTCTTTCTCAATACTTGCGTTGACTCTATTGGTTATATAATAACATTATATATTCATTGTCCGAACACGCTTTTGTCCTTTCTACGTGCGTCACTATTTAACGAATTCTGCAATCCTATTTCGACAAATATGTCAAATATTTCAACCCGTAATCGGCGCGTCGCGCTAGTATATTTAAATGCACCAACGAGCAATCCTTATTGACTAATTTTCAATTTTCCTACTGCCATAGAAAATTCACCAGATAATTGTTTCGTAAATCCAATCTGCCCGCGTTAAGATCAACCACCCCACGGGCAAATATCCATCGGCCGCCCCTGACTTGATAATGAACCTGAAATATCCATTAGAATTCCTCCTCCAACCAAAGTATTTTGGCACACGTGTTTTTCCTAGTAATGACCCGGTTTCATAAATCACCCTTAAGAGTTGGAACAGAGAATTGTATTCTGAAACCATACCCTGTTACAAAATCGAATATAATTCCAAATTGATCTCTCAATTTTAAAAGAATCATTTCGTAGGCCCAAAGGCGAGATCATCACAGTCTCCCCTTTATGGAAAAAAATAGTGGAGGTAGATAGAAATCCAAACTACAATCACCTATTTTGTTCCAGAACTTCAGCAGTAGTCAGCCCGTTTGAACTCGCCTTAAATCTTTGTGCCCTTTTTTTCCAAAATTGTAATGATGAATATTTCCTAAACCGGTCCTGTCCTGTACGTCATCGCATCCCTTCCCTATTCCGTTTTTTTCGTCGGCCTTGCCCAATGTTTGTCTAATGTTGAAACTACGGTCAATGTACCTTGCGTTATGCCTACATATTTCCAGGAATTTGTGCCGGTTACGACCTACAACGGTACCTAGTCATGGTACTCTAACTGTCTCCTATTGTACTCCCCACATAAGCCGACAATATATTATGTGAGTATTTAGGTGTCTATTATTGTCTCCAAACCAATTAATCCAAATTTTAATTTCTGCCTAACTTTATCACCTATTTACACTGATTTTAAATACCCACCGCTTCACAATAAACTTTGTTTGCGTAATTTGTAAACCCTTCCACAATCTACTACTAAACATTGTGAATGCTTCAATGCTCCACATCTCACCTTTTCTAAATTATGAGTTGTAATCCGATTCTAAAGAAAATCATTAAATATTTTGCTATCTATGGCGTTACTTCGCTGACGGAGCCCGTCCTTCACCAAACATTGTATTATAAATAATTTACCGCGGTTTCCTTTCTTTCTGTAAATGTTTTTACCACTCGTCCGTCCTACGGATGTAAGGCCCACCCCCGTGTAAGACCACACCTTCTTTTATGATTTTAAAGTATATTTATTTATTTTATTGGAGACGCACCCGCCCGCGTCATCCTGATGGCTTCCTACCTTTGTGACCGAAGCCTCTCGTACAATGTTTTGTCAAGGATCGTGCCTCATCCCGCGTAATAAGTTCAGTGTACAACGGTCGCCACACTCGGTCCTGCGAAGATCCCCTTTTTAAAATTTTTATTTTTATTTTATTTTATTTATTTATTTATTTTTTTTTTTTTTTTGAATTTTACCTCGCACAACTCCCTAACGACCGGTGTACACAAGGCATCTGCATGAAATATTCATCATCTTAGCCTATTGGAATCTTAACCTACTAGCCTACTGAAGCCGGCCTACTTATCTCCCCTCCGCAAGGCTCTTTTTCTTTCTTGTAATTTTGTTTTATTGGCATTCAAATCCTGTTATCTAGACATTCTACCCTACCAAGTCTATAATATAAAAATGATAAAACTTAACTATCTCCTAAAACGATAGAGATCGTTTTTTTTTTTTTTTTTTTTTTTTTTTTTTTTTTTTTTATTTATTTTATTTTATTTTTTTTTTTTTCGTTTAAACTCCTCATTAGTCTAAATTGAAGTTCACATAACGTACCCATGGGCACGATCTGTTATAATTATCTTGCTTATAGAAACCTTATAAACGAACTATCAAACCCACACTAACCTAACATAGTACACTCTAAGTACAATAACACTATAATTTCATATTTACCATCGCTAATATTACTCCAGTCGCCAACCAATCGTAAAGATGTTAGCTATCCCTGTCCCCGCCAAGCTGGGCCTCACCTTTGTTTACATAGTATCTTGCAAGGTGTATTGCACTATAATTACCCCTAATCTTCTTGGTTTTCGGGTCCACCAATGTATATGTATTGCAAAACGGTACCCCCCCGATGACATACGGACCCTCGAATAGTAAAGAGAATTTCTTTATCTGTTTTTTTAACAATGCTGACTGCGGAAACCGCCTCAGCTTCACTAGTGTACCAATTTCGTAGACAGCTAGTCTCTTTTTCATATTAAAGTAGTATTGCCGTTTTTTCGCACTAATCTTCAAATTTTCGCGCGCCTTGGCCCTTACTTCCTCAATCGCTACGGAAGGTATTGCGTCCTTGCTCAAATACTTATCCAAATTATATCTAGGTGCCCTTCCAAATACCACTTCATTCGGGGAGAAACCCGTGCTACAATGGATGCTATTATTGTACGTTTCCACAATATCAGGCAATAACGTCGACCACCTGGTATGTTTATCATGACAATAAATCCTAAAGATGCGACCTAATTCCTTATTCACCCTTTCGGTTATATTGGGTCCCGGGTTGTGTACAGATGAATGCAAAATTTTTACGCCTAATCTATCTAGATTAAATTTCCACTTCTTAGAGGTAAATTGCGTGCCATTATCCGTTAAGATGGCCGATGCCCTAATTACTTGTAGAAACTTCTCTAGGCACTTTAAGACCGTTGTAGTATTCGCAACTCCCAGACTGAACAGGTTTATATAACGACTAAAGGAATCCTGAATCACAAATATATATTTAACACCGCCTATACTACGTGGTAGAGGCCCATAAAGATCCGCCATTATTAGCTCACCTACTTCCCTAGTGACGATGGACTTTCCCGGACCTACAGTCGGCTTTACTTCCTGTTTGGCCAACTGGCAAAGCTTACACTCGCGCACCAATTGTTTCGCCTGTTTGTGCATCCCTGGCCAGAAATACCTATTCTTTAAGGCAGCTATAGTTTTATAACCCCCCCCATGACCAATCTCTAAATGTACGTATCTAATCAAATCGCCCGTCATTTCTTTTGGCACTGCAAGTACGCTGCGCTGCCCTCCGCCACGGTAGTATAGAACCTCGTCCTTCAAAATATATTTTTTTCCGTATTTCCTATGGCTACTGCTCAGTGTTCCTGGCATGACGCTATTTAGTATGTCCAACACTCCCTTCAAAAACTCATCTCTCCCTTGTAATACTCTTATATCGCGTAACCCCTTCCCAAGCAATCCGCTGTCTCTGACGGCAAAGGCAGCTATGTCCGGATGCTCCGCCTTATCCTCCTGAACCTCCTGTGCATCATGAGAGTACCTGCTCAATATATCTGGACCTACATTATCTTTCCCTTTTACAAATTCTACCTTGTAGTCAAACTGATTTAAGTATAAGATCCACCTAGTTACTCTACCGCTGTACATTTTCCAAGTCCTTAAAAATGTCAAAGCCTGGTGATCTGTTCTAATAACCAATTTGACCCCGCGCAGGTAAGTCTCAAACTTGTGCAGACAGTATATTATAGCATACAATTCTTGTTCGGAGACAGTCCATCTTAGTTCGGGCCCCGATAATCCTTTGCTTACGAATCCTATGACATGGTGATTATTATCCTCATCCAATTGGTAAAGTTCCCCACCAATCGCGTATCCCGAACTATCCGTTTGTAAATAGTATGGGCTATGCGAATTATGGTGGTGCAGCATTACCGAAGACAAGAACAGACTTTTCACATTGTCGAATACCCGCTGTTCTACATCTGTCCAATGCCACGGTTGGCCCTTTTGAAGCAAGCTGCACAACCCTTTTGTCGCCTCCCCATACATTTTTACAAATCGACGGTAGTAATTACATAGCCCTAGAAATGCGCGGACTTGCTTGACCTTCTTCGGCACGGGAAACTTCTGTATTGCTTCAACTTTCTCTGGATCCATCCGTATACAATACGGAGTTATTATATGGCCTAACAAATGAATTTCCGTGTACAAGAATTGACACTTTATAAGCCGACAAGTCATGTTCGCGTCCTTCAATCTAGTTAGGACCGCCTCAATATGCCCTAGATGTTCATCAAGCTCACCACAGGTATATACCACCAGATCGTCAAGGTAATTTGCGCAGAATTCCCGTACTCCTGGCCCCAAGATTCGGTCCATACCTCTGCTGAAACTACCAACTGATGTCTTCAACCCCTGCGGCAATACCCGATATACGTAGGATTTTCCATTATAAACAAAACCGGTGAATTTACGACTATCTTTACTGATTGGAATCTGATAATACGCGTTATTAAGGTCTAGAGTGGTTATGTACTTCACGCCGTGAAACCTCTGTATAATTTCTGACGTTAATGGTGGCTTCTCTACCTCCGAACACATCCGCGTGTTAAGTTCTCTGGCGTCTAATAAGATTCTAACTGTCCCATCTTTCTTTAATGTGAATGTCAGTGGGCTAGAAAACTGAGTTGCCTCTCGACTTATAATGTTTAAACCTTCCAATTCGGCAATCTTGGCATCTACTTTGTCTCTGTACGCAAAGGGCACTGGATACGATCGTTTCACGAACGGCGTTTCATCTATCATCCGAATTTCGTGAGTGTAGGCATTTGTGAGACCGGGTTTCTCAATAAACACCTCGCGATTTCTAATTAGCATTTTCGATAGTTTCTTTTTTGTCTCTAATTCCAACTGTAGTTCCCCCACAAAATTGTTTATTTTCGCCACCATTATTTGTGTCGTACTGGCCTCGGAGCCTATTTCGATAGCATGTGCATCAACCTCCCCTCGCGTCGGACTCGTTAATGTACTTACTTGCGATTCAACGCGAGTTATACCCGATGGCCTCAACTTTACTTCGAATGGACCTAACTCCGACATCAGTGTCAAACTACGCCGTTGTCCACACTTCAGTTCTGCGCTGCACTCGTCCAACCAATTAATACCTAAGATTATTGGTCTAATTAATTTAGGCACTATAAGGCACGGGGAATTAAATAAAGCGTCTCCAAAACGTAACGGTATCAGCACTAGACTAGTGATGCGTTGACTTTTCTGTCCCATGGCACCTCGTAATTGCACGGCTGTCACCGGTATAAGGGGGTACCGCCTGTGGTCGCGCAACTTGCACTGCCACAATTCTTCTGCTACACATGTTAACTGGCTACCTGAATCTATCAAGCACCACACCTTTACTCCGTCTACATCGGCTTCGACCTCTGGCAGCTGTGACAAGGAGCAACCCTTTTCTGTCTCATCATAAACCCCATCTTCAAAAATGGTGTTAAACCCTGCGTACCGTTCTTCTTCCCTGAAATCCCTTAGTTCGCACTCATTCCAAATGTCACTCACGTGCTGTAATAATTTAACACACGAAATGACATCTATTCTCTCACACTCTTTATTCCAATCTTCACCGCCTAACGCCGTGCTATCTCCCATTGTACTCGCCTTTACCGGCGCAACCCTCCCATTCTCCCCTCTCCCCAACCCCCTTCCCAAGTTCCAATTTTGTCTTATCATTATTCTTAAAGCTATATTGTAGTTTGTTCCTGGCGCCCCGCCTCCTGCTTGTTGAGCCGATATCCTCAGGGCAATGGGTTCGACTCGTTGGCGTTTCCCGCTTGTTCAGCACTATTCAGCCTCTGGTCCGCATTAGTGTCCTCGATCATCCGCTTCCTGGTGCTCGCCTCCGCCGCCCCGTGACACGAGCGCTCCCTTACAATCACATTCATGTTACCTCTCGCCATGTGACGCCCTCGTGGTGGCTCCCTCTCTCTTCTCCCCTTCTCCCTTTCCTCCGGTTCCCTTCTCCTTTCTACCTTCTGAATGTGGCGCTCCGTCGGTGGACTCACCATGTTATCCATCCGCCTCAAGAATTCGGCAGCCTCCAGCTCATTGCCTTGTTCCCCCCGGGAAAACCACAGCGCTTGCGTCTCCTTCGGATAGTGCCGCATGATTTCATTTATCACGCCGGTTGGCGAGCTAGTGATTTTCAGGGCCTTTGCCAGCTCCCAATATTCGGCAAAGTGCGTCAGCATTGTCTTGCCACCGTTCTGGTCCCAGGCCGCATCTGACAACTTCCTCCTGAGTTTATTTTGGCAGACCTCGCCCCAATAATTTGCCAAGAAGTCCTTCTCGAAATCTTCGATCGTCTCCCATCTGCTACAATAAATTTTCGACCAACTTTTAGCCTCTCCCTTGAGACTCTCTCGGGCCACCATTACCTTGTCCGTCCGCCTTGTTTTCCTTATATACTCCCGCAAGTCCTCCAAAAAGGAAATCGGATGCTGATGCCCTCCTATAAAAACGGGCTTCTCTTGGGCCGGAAGCAACTCTACAATCTGGCGCCGATTCACCGATCCCAGGAGCACTTCCGCCTCTCCCGTTCCCGGCCTCGCACCTCCCGCTTCCGATCTCGCCTCTCGCACTTCTAGCTGCCTTTCAATGGACTGTATTTTCTCTACTAGCGGTCCTAATGCGTCACGGATGATGCTGGTCACCTGCCCCAGGCTCACTTGCAACAACGTCTCCCCCACGGTCTCGACCGCGGCGGTGACCTCCTCTCTTGCTGAAGGTCGCCCACGTCCTTTCCCTCTAGACACTGATCCTTCCATGATCGCTTATTATTTAAACTCACTAAAAATTTGGGTTTTTGTTCTAATTTAAATTTCGTAATCTTTTACGTAAAATTTCTCACTACTAGCACTTTAAGTTCAAGGATTAAATGTATCTTTATTCTGTTCGTATCACTATTATTATTTTAATCGATGAAATGATTAGATTTTATTTTCATTTCTTCAACATGTATTTAATATTGTTGTGTAGAACTATACCTCAAGCCCCTGAAAAATAAAATTGTAACTATTATTATCTTGTTTCTTTGAAATTATTCAGTTAAGAAAAGTTTGTTTTCCTAGCCCAACGTATGTCTACCTACTGGTTAGTTTTATTATTGTTTTACCAACTACGGTTTTTTTTTCTTCTATTATAGGCACCTCCACTAACCGCTACTCGGTTTAATGACCTACTTATCCCTTTAGAAGTACCTACACTCGAACCATGCATCACCAAAAGGTATGCTCTTTATTGTTTCTGTTTCAAAGCCGCACTGTCCCACCACTCGTGGCTAGACCTCCGTTCATGGTTTCAATTTACCGTTACGTTAAACGCACAAACCTATTTGACACATATCTCCGCTAGTCGGCACTCGGTTTAATGACCTCCCTTTTTTTTGTTCTCCACACTGAGCGTTAAATGTTTAAATGATCTGCCCTCAAAATGAAAGAGACCCTTTTTTCTATTGTTGACACTAAAGGACACTAATACTTATCAATATTACAATTGTAATGTTTTGTTTACTTCGGTAACCAGAACTACTCCTCGATGTTTTGTATTTTTATTATTTTAACTAATCGTCCGGTATCCAATTTACCAAACGTTCAAACCCAATTGAAAGTTGACTAACATCGATATTATCACCTTGGCGATTTGATATTGAATGCATTATTGAAGGACTATCTCCCCTAATAACGTAACACCCTTTCTCACTAATACTTATCGAAGGTTGGATATCCTTAATTTCTCTTGTTTAATTTTGTAACACTTTTTATTGACGTACAGCGCTCCTCCCCTCAAAATATGATACCTTTAACCTGCGTCTTATCGGAAATTGGACATCGTCAACCAACCTCTCCTAAATTTATCTGGTTAAGCTAATGTGTACATTATTACACTACCTACTCTCTTGATTAATTTTTGTTTCACTTTTTATAGACGTACGGCGCTACTCCCCTCAAAACATGACACCTTTAACCTGCGTCTCATCGGAAGTTGGACATTTTCGGCCTATCTTTCCTATATTTATCTAGTTAAGCTAATGTAAACGTTATTGTTAATTCCTCTGCTACACATCTATTTTCCTAGTATTTTACTTTTTTTTTCGTTGGGTTTTCAGTCATCTTCGGATGACATGCGAACCGTTATACCTACTGTATTAATTTTTTTTCTATTCTCGTTTAAGTCATTGTATAAAGCCCAGCAAAATGCAACACTTTGTAATACCATACCTCCTGGTCACTTAGCAAAACTGTGATAAACCCCCCCCCCCCCTACGAAGTAAGTCCTATCACTTGCTTTCCAAATGCTGCTACATTGCTACAGCTACCCCGCTCGGCCTTTAAAAGGCTCGTAGCTCGCCCGTTCTCGCGTCTCTCCCCTGCATTTCTTTTGAAGCGCCTTCTCAACCCCATCACGTAATACTTTTATGCAAACGTGACGAGATGCTCTTAATTAATCAATTGTAATTAACCCCACAACGTTGTGTACTTTTTTGTTTGAGTGGTTTGGTATAGTTAATCCAATTTAATTAATAATTTATTTGTGGTAAACCCTTGTTCTTTTAGGTATGGCGTGTTACAATTTGCAAGGCTTCGAATAACAATGACTGGGTCTGACTAACTTGAAAAATAACTAATTATCTAACTATATTCGTTCAGCTTCCTCCCCTAGCACCTGTTAAACACCTACGCTCATCGACGACTATTTTTATTGAAGTAAACTGCATTTTCCCTCCTAGCATCTAATATATAAATTTACATTCAAACGGCGAATTGAGAAGATCCTACCTTTCGATGCGATGTCACGTACTCTCTGCAGCTCTATAAAATGCTATCATGAAAATAATTTGACATTTATGTACATTCTAACAAAAGATTTACACTCAAGCAGTACGGAGTGAAATGCTTCTACATTTACAGTGCTAGATGCAGTTTGTTAGTTAGCTAGCTTGTTTTATTTTGTTAATTTGATTCTACGGGTAGGTATTTTGGATTAACATGAGACAGAACATGTGCTGTTTAAATAATTGGACTCCTCCATAGCCCAACTGATAAGGTGATGGTCATAGACCGCCGAATCAGCTTCCAATTCCAACGCCTCCGGAGAATGTTAAGGTCGCAAGCGACGAATGAAAATCGACATGTTTTGCCTTCTGTCGGGAAAGGGTTTGATGTGTGTTTCTGGATCATAGAGTGATAATGGGAATAATATCGACCACTACGCCGCCAAATTAAAAATATGTTGATGATGATGATGAGAGGTCATCTCATACCGTTTGATATGAGGGTCTGCTCCGATTAATGGCGTGATAGCCGATGTCAGGAACTGTTCAGGAAATGTGTGGGTGGCACGAGGTTTTGGATCGTGACATCCTACTCTGGATTGATGATGATGATGATGATTCTGAAGTTCTTCAGCATGCCGATGACTTGAGTTCCATTTACTCCTAAAGTACCGGCATAAACATTAAACCGAAGTTGATTAGACAATCGGCAATGTCAGGAGATCGGTGGGGCCGCTCTCTCCTCTGATCTGGCGATGTATGAATTTAATTAAAGGAAGATTTTGATGTCACCGATCCTCGACTTGGCAGTCACTCATGTCCTCAATAGTCCCGTTCTCCGTCCAGCACGCCGCCTCGAACCAGTAGAAATAATGATTACGTTTTTCCTAGGCACGCTACAGAAACGTGCGCCAGCCTGCAATCGCGATGGTCATCGGTATTTGATTTGAATGAAAAATACGTCCCCTCGCATAACATACACAGGCGTAACGTGGGACCTTCCCCGAAATGTCACGGGCATATGCTCTACGATAGGCGTACCCCAACCTCAAACTCAAATATCAGCTCAAAGAAAGAAATGTCAAGCTCGGCTTCCAGGGTGCTGGGTCCAAGAATGAAAGGCACCAGGTCGTGAATCTGGCTTCCCTCCCTTCTATTTTCCCGGCTGCCCTTTCGTCCAGAGTACATTCCCACCCTGATGCTGGATGATCCCTATTCCTATTGTGAGGGAGTTAAGAGAACTTTTGCTACTTATGTAGGTGGATATAACGCATTACGCTTAAAATATGAATACCTACTGACGGCTTCATTCAACCGACAATGTGAAAGTTTTTTCTAAATCGAATATCGAATGGGATATACCTAAATCGTAAACCAAAAGGTAGTTAAGAAAACTTATCCGGATTCCAACACAGAACCGCCGATCGGCTGCCAAACGATTCCATATGTCATGTTCCCTTCGTTCCGCCGACAAGGCAGACCCCTCACGAGCGTAACCTAAAAGGTAGTGAAGCCCACGCAAATTTCGTCACTTCGTTTCCCCCATGACGAAGGTAGTCCGGCCAGATCGTAATCTTCGCCCTGCATCAAACTGGCCTCCCGCGACGACAACTTTTATCCGCTGGTACCTCGGAGCGGCGGTAGAAGGAGGGCGAAATGGGTGCACGTCCTTTGTTCTCCTGAAGTCCCCCAATGCCTTAGTGACGTACATACGTCGACATCATGGAATGGCTCCGGCCACGCTTCCAATCCAGTCTAGAGCGGGTACGAGATCCACGTTACCGAGATGTGATCACAAGGGATTCCAATTTGCTCGGACCAGACACGACCATCGCTTACTTCGCCTCCACATTAGAAAAATAGTGTAGCCCACCTGCATTTCGATCACATCGCCCCCGATAAAGTCGCGTGAGATACTTCCTCATGGTGAAATAGGAAAGCCGGACTCGTTAATTCATTCGACAACCGCCGTCCATTCTCGAGTCGTAACCCGCTCAATTAAGTTTGAAGAAAAAGAGTTTGTTAATTAAGTAGGTGGATATAGCGCATCACGCTAAAATGTGAATACCTACCGACGGCTGCATTCAACCGACAATATGAAAGTTTTTTGCTAAGTCGAAAGAAATATACCTAACCGTGAACCAAAGGTGATTATATGATTAGATATCGAACCAAGTTTATGCAAAGTCCTATGTAATAGACTTGTTGTGATACCTAAAATTTGGAATAAGGTGTGGGAAATTTTTGGAATGGGAATTCAATTATGTCAGATTTTGTTAGTAATCAAAAATGCCCATGCTACGCACCCTTCATAAACCGTTATATTACCCAATGCCTTTTCAAAAAAACCTTCCTGAATACAGTCCCACAACTACGTTTAAAATTATTATTACGAAACTCGTAAATAACAATTAACACCTCAAAGGCGCTTCACACATTAATTTATACCTACATTCTATACCTATGTATTTTGTTACCCGTTATGCATTGGAGAATACCCAGTAACCTAGTTTTCTAGATCACCAACAAAGCACTTTTAAAGGATTCTATTTTTGTTTTGTGATTTCAAAATCCCGTCCTTCAAATGAAGTCTCTCGTCTAAGATTTACTGCCCGAAAGCGCACTTTGTGCTTCAAATGCTAGTTAGTTAATTGTATCCCAAAATTATTATTTTACAACGTTATTGTCTCAAGAATAACTTCACCCAACAAAGGTACCTGCCAGCCGGTCAACCCGGAAACGTGCACAGCTCCTCGTTCCCCAACGCTCGACAAAAAAAGGTCCCAGATTCCTAAGGCTTGTATATAAACCCTAATTGACTCTCTCCTGCAAGGCCCGCACTAAATATGTTAACAATTTTATACAAACTTACCAAATTCGCCTTGTTGCACAAAACAATTTCACAAATCAATTCACTACAATAATATTTAATTCAAACAAGCACTTATAAACCACAACCCGTCATGCAGTTATTCATTCCAAGATGCAGCCGTCAAACACAATTCTCGCGTAGATTTCTTTTTTAAATTTCACCCTGACCCTGATAGACGCCCCGAAAGTACGTCCCGACCGCCTCAATTTACAAATTTTATTATTTAACTTCACCGATATGAACTCGCAAGCCTCAATCTCTGACTTCCCTATTCGCGTGGACTCTTTTTGTCTAATAAAACGGAATTTCCTTTGTTTAATTAAAATGAAATATCCCCGATTTAGGCGCACCAAACTGGTCTCCTCGCGACTATCGGACCTCGATCCCTTAATTTAAACCTTGCTTCCCAACGACCAAATCTTGACTCCCCTCAATCGCGTGAACTATTTTCCTTTAATTTTATGAATTATTCCCGGTTTACGCGCACAGAGTTATTATTCTATCGTGTATTCAACCTCGATGATTTTTCGCTAGCCCGTGCGTCTCCAGAATCTCTCCCCGACTGTATTTATTATTATATATTACTATCTGAATCATTCCCGGTTTACGCGCACCAAATTATTACTCTCCCGTTTATCAAAACTCGATGATTTTTATCCCGTCTGCGCGGCCCTAGGTTCCTTCCCTGACTGTCCTCTAACACTCCTCTACCCCCGACTGTCTTTCCAACCCCCTCCCCCTGACTCCCCCCCATCTACTTGTGTGGTTTCAATAATTTATTAGTCACTTTTTTCAAATCTTAAGTGATAAGCACATCTCCCAATATGCATATATCAACTTTAATAGTCAAAATGTCACACTTTAACTATTATTTCAGAGAATTTTGTGAAGGAACCATGTTCGTTATTTTTTGTGGTGTAAACTAATTTCGTCTGAGCCGGAGTCATAAACTATCCCAATAACGCTTAAAAGAAGAGCTCAGTGGCGTACTTCAATCTAATACTCTTTCTCAATACTTGCGTTGACTCTATTGGTTATATAATAACATTATATATTCATTGTCCGAACACGCTTTTGTCCTTTCTACGTGCGTCACTATTTAACGAATTCTGCAATCCTATTTCGACAAATATGTCAAATATTTCAACCCGTAATCGGCGCGTCGCGCTAGTATATTTAAATGCACCAACGAGCAATCCTTATTGACTAATTTTCAATTTTCCTACTGCCATAGAAAATTCACCAGATAATTGTTTCGTAAATCCAATCTGCCCGCGTTAAGATCAACCACCCCACGGGCAAATATCCATCGGCCGCCCCTGACTTGATAATGAACCTGAAATATCCATTAGAATTCCTCCTCCAACCAAAGTATTTTGGCACACGTGTTTTTCCTAGTAATGACCCGGTTTCATAAATCACCCTTAAGAGTTGGAACAGAGAATTGTATTCTGAAACCATACCCTGTTACAAAATCGAATATAATTCCAAATTGATCTCTCAATTTTAAAAGAATCATTTCGTAGGCCCAAAGGCGAGATCATCACAACTGGAATTGCTCATTGAAAAAGTGTACTTGAACCTACATGGAGTGCTTGAATCGTAATGTTTGAAGCTAGTGAGACGGTATGTGGTGTGGCTAAAGGTAGTGGGGAGAGGAAGGAAATGGGGAAAAGGGAGGATCTTATAAAAAAGATGGCTAAAGCCATTTCAACCAACGTTTCAATTATGAAAGGTGGTCATTGCATCAGGGCGATACTGAAAGTATCTTTGACTCTGGAACGTACCGCAAATATGCTATTTATTGCTTTAAATGTAAACATTGCGAAATAACACCGACTAAAGAAATAAAAAAATAAAAATTTAAATTATATATATAAGGCCCCTAGCATCTCAGCACATATGAGTCTCCTCAGGCTGAGATGGGCTGGGCATGTACAGAGAATGCCGGATACACGCGTCCCAAAAAATATTTTGACTGGACACCCAGGTGGAAAGAGAAAAGTGGGAGACCCATACTGAGGTGGGAAGACGAGGTAACAGGGGATGCAGCACAGTTTCTCCGGGTACCAAACTGGAAGTCAGCCGCTGAGGACAGGAGGAGTTGGAGGCGACTGTTGTAGGAGGCCAAAGCTCGATATGGGCTATAGCGCCATCGAAGAAGAAAAAGAATGAAATAAAATTTACTTTAGCTCGTGGTTATTTAAATTTGTGACATCCAGATTGGTAGCCAAGGATCGTAATCCATGTACTTCCCAACTTAAGTAATTTCTCCTTCTTTTTTCCACTACCCACATAATATTCTCTAATGCGGCTGTCATAGTTCCATCGTCTCCAGGCAGAAGGACTCATGTGGGCTATTTCCATAAAAAGTTATTGGTCTCCTAATAGTGGTTGTATTGCTAACGAAAGCTCCCAAGACAGTTATTAAGCAAATAATATCCCTTATCCCATATTTGAAAGAATGCTTTATTCGGCAGTGTTGCGACCCTGTAGCTGTAAGCCGTCTCGGGGACGAAACCTCCCCAAGGAAAATCACACATTTGGACCGCCCTAATAAAGATGAAATTCCCGGATAAAAGGACGACATCCACAGAGTTCTTTGAACAGGAGATGCAGCGCTTTCTAAGCAAAATTCTTTAACGTGGGTGTATATACGTAATATACATACATACATATACATAAAATATTCATTCATATCTTCAATACATAGTTTATACACATCGTTTCGTACTTTCTTCTACTATTGCTTATTACGAACTCTTCAATATGCTATGAATTTAAGTGCAATCCTTTTTGAAATTGGAAATGTTTTTTTGGACAATTTAGACAAGCGATAAATAAACATTTATTTATTTTTGTTTTTAACTTTATGAGCAAAATCTGAAATTATAATATTTAATTAAATGAGGACAATATTAGCGAAACTCAATTGAAAATCTGCAGACATAAAAAGATATTGGCACCTCTGGAACTCGAACCCAGGACCCTTTGTTTTCGTGGCAAATGCTCTACCAAGTAGGTGGTTCTTAGTCGAAGTATGATACAGTTAAAAGTGACCGAATTCAATATAGACATCTTAGCTCAATATAGACATCTTAGCTCAGTTGGTAGAGCACTTGCCATGTAAGCAACGGATCCTGGGTTCGAGTCCCAGAGGTGCCAATTACTTTTTCTGTCTACAGTTTTTAAATTGAGCTTTGATAATATTGTCTTCATTTAATTAGATAAATTACCAAATTATAACGTATTATTTTTAACAAAAAAAATATTTTAATTGCAATTTTTAAATACACTTTTGAATGTAGCTATAACTTTGTGGTAATCCATTATAGATAAATGATAGATGATATCAGCATACGTTTGCCCTGAGGAAGGAACGGTCGTTTCGAAACCGGTCGGCTACAAACAAATATACAAATGGTTCAAACAAAGTAACATTGTTTCATTTAGCAATTTTTAAAGTTGTGTGATTTTTACAGGTTTCCTACAGGGACAAAATATCAGGAGCATAGAAATTTTGTAGGGCAACTTGTGTCAAATTCCACATAGCATGCCACAATTATACAAAAATGCCAAAACATCAACCAGGAGTACAGAAATATGATTGGGTATAATGGGTAGGTATATTCGTTTGGTTATTATTATAAGAAATGTTTATTATTCTGGGAGAGTAATTGTTAGAAATCACATAACGAGGTAACTATTTTTATTTTTAAGATGATATCAGCATACGTTTGCCCTGAGGAAGGAACGGTCGTTTCGAAACCGGTCGGCTACAAACAAATATACAAATGGTTCAAACAAAGTAACATTGTTTCATTTAGCAATTTTTAAAGTTGTGTGATTTTTACAGGTTTCCTACAGGGACAAAATATCAGGAGCATAGAAATTTTGTAGGGCAACTTGTGTCAAATTCCACATAGCATGCCACAATTATACAAAAATGCCAAAACATCAACCAGGAGTACAGAAATATGATTGGGTATAATGGGTAGGTATATCCGTTTGGTTATTATTATAAGAAATGTTTATTATTCTGGGAGAGTAATTGTTAGAAATCACATAACGAGGTAACTATTTTTATTTTTAAAAACAAATTTATTAAAAACACATAAATGTAAGAAAAATTGAGAAAAACTGGGGAAATTTAAACAATAATATTATTTAACTGCCTGTATCCACCAACACAGGTGTGTAATTGATCTACCGATTTAATAGTTTGTAATGCAACAAATAAAACTATTTGAAAGGCAATAAGTTTGAATAAAAAAAAAAGTTATATTATGTGTTGAACGTCCAGTTGGTTAGTCAAACGTCTCCAAATAGTTTTGAGATAACAGGGAAAGCAATATTCGAATGCTAAACATAAATCAAACATAATTTTTATACGTGTCTGTATTTTACGTATTGAATATGCTATAAAATAACACTGGGAGTCATAACGGTCCAGTACATAAGTTTTACATTTTCAAATATCCTAGTAGTGATCCAAAAAACACCAAAGTTGTGTTTAAATCACTACAAGTTTTTCCACATTAAAATTGATTTTGTGGTGTTATTGTACCAGATAAAGGATATACTTTTACATATAACTGCATACTTAACTCAAATTTCGGTTTTTGGAGATATCTGACTAATTAACTGGACGAACGGTATATACAAATACACTGACCACTTATCAAAACAGTTAATAATTGGACTCTTCACAAAACAGACATCTTGTCATTTTGTATTCGTCGCGATGCTGAAGTGGTACCCGGCCGGCATTGACTCGGCATTTCCACCAATGTTGTATTCCTAAAGAATATTTAACCGACTTCAATCATTATTCTTCCTCTGGATCCTTCTTCAATCGAGGGTTGACCGTATGTCATTATTAGATATTGTACGTAAAATCCTGCGTATTCTATATCAACTCCCGTTGAAAGCAACCATCAGCAGAGAGCTCGTTGATTTTCCTTGGCGAGATGTGATTCCGTATTCCTCCTGCGGCGCTGCGGGACATTTCCCTCAGAGCTTTTTTAGCTTTGTAATTTACAAATAAAACTGTCGGAGGCTAACGCACTTTCGAGGCTCTTTTTTATATTTACTTTAAGATCTTCTGGCTTTCTCTCTTACTTGAATAGATTCATTATTAATAATATGCGCTTTATCTACTGTCCAAAAGTTTTCGGCTGAATAGATTGAAGGCTTTCATTAATTTGTATTAATAAATCAAAAGTAATACGCCTTTCTTCTAAGAATCAAGAAGAGTACAATTAAGTTTTCTTACTTTTTTGTTGGGATGTATCTAACTCCATCACATTTTATGACCATCAAAACAACGATCAGCCCCGTTTATTAATTAATTTATTTATTTTTTCATTTTGTTTACAGTTTTTTTTAGAGAAAATGTGTCCTTACTGGGGTACCCCGTTCTAAGGACACATTGTACAAGTTTTTTTTAGAAATATAAGTAAATACGTATTTTAAAATATTCTAGAGGAAAATTATCAAGTTAAATCTAAAAGAGAATACAATACAGCATTACCTAACATTTGTTAGGTTGCAAAATTTTATCTATATTTTTCCTTCCCATGTCCATAATCCATATCATTATGCTTCTTTTGGAGTCGGTTATTTTTTTACTGGTTTTTATTGAAAAAGGGAGTAAATTAAATAATTTTATAGAGAAGAACTGCATATTTCTTTGTCCAAAAGTCGTTTTAGTTGTAGGTTGGTGGAATTTATGTTGTAATGTAGATCTTGTGAATCGGCTCGAATTTATCTGTGTAAAGTTATCCTGGTTTTTGAATGCGTACATTAGGATATCTTTTGTATATAATTGTTTCAGTGACATTAATTTCAGCGTTTAAAAAACATAGTCTGTAGAGGTTCTGATGGGGACTCTAAGTATAATTTTCAAAATTGCCCTTTGTGCTATGAGGACTGGTTTTATAGTGGAATCGCACGAGCTTCCCCAACCGATAAGACCATACTGTAGATGATATTTCGCTAATGCATAATAGATTTTAATTAGCTGTTCTTTATCTAAAATATTTATAATTTTTTTGAAAAAATAGGTTAGTTTTTTTAATTTGTTACTCACTTTTTCCACCTGTGAGTTACAATTTAAGTTTTGATCAATAATTATTTAGATTTGATGATTCCTGTTAAATGCCGATGCTTGATAGCTAATCAAAGTCTGATAAAAATATCAAAATTTTATGGGGACCCAGCTCTCGATCTCCCGTACAAATAATCCCCTTATAGTTGGTCCCAAAACAGTTGATCCTCTGTCAGTTGACTTCCGGACTATTCATCCTTCTGCCAGCTGATCCCACGGATACTTCCTGGTAGTAGGAAGGATGTACGCCATAATTATATATTCGTAAATCAATATAAAATTCGGAAATAAACAATGGTGATGTATCGCCGACGAAGTAGGCCAGAGGATAAACTTAACACTGAAAAATAAATTCCTAAAAAAAAAGGTACATTGACTTTGGATATACGGCCGTATATCCTCTCCACATACGTTACCAGGGAAAAAGTACAAAATATTTAGAGGAGCGAGTGACCGATGAATCGATTATCAGAGGGATTAATTTAATCAGGAATTATGCTGTGCCAACGGCTCCGGGTGCAAGCGCCACGTTACCGACTTATCATCGTCCTAGTCCCGGGTCCGTTTCAGGAATTTCCGATTGAAATCTTGTAACATAAAACACTTTTCCGTCAAGACAATCAATAGTCTTTAAATTTCAGCAATCAGTCGATCAGCATAAAAATGTACGTAAGAAAATTGTGAACCAAGTTTGGAATGTAATAACTATGGGGAATGTAAGGGAATGTATTTAATTTTGCTCTACAGCCAACATCACATTCAATTTGGGAGGCGGGTATAGTTACCGCCGTCCCGAGAACCTTTTATTAGATTACCAACACTTTTGCCATAGTCACCTCAAGAGTTCGCTACTTAGCTGGGGTACCCGGGTTCATGGTATGAAGTTTTTCCAGATCTTGGCGGCGGATGCGTCTGCCCACCAACTGCGTACCACGAATCGAGATAAACTCGACCTTTTGACTTCTCCAGCAGGACTCTTTCGGAAAACCGCCTTACACCGCAGTGGGAGGGATAAATTCATACGTTCGTTACTCCTGGACACACTGACACCCAGATTCTTGTTCCCTTAAAATTTCAGTTCTCCCAGATTCTTGTTCCCTTCCTAAAAAATACATATGCATTTATATATTATTTTTTTACATTAGATCTAAACGGAAGGCCGCGGAGAAAATAATTTCCCTCGATGCCGTGTGGAAAATCTTTTTAGGAAAAGAAGTAAAATAAGTACTGATAAGGAAAAAAGTATCCAGGGTGGGTAGGAATCTGTGTGTCCAGGAGTGACGAACGCACGAATCTATCCCTCCCACTGCGGTTCAAGTCGATATTCCGAGAGAGTCCCGCTGGAGAGGTCAAAAAGCTACCTCAAGCAATATGTATATATATTCATATTCAGCATTTATTTCGATAACCCTAACCTATTTCGATAATTTAACATATTATTCCAACAAAAATGTAGCATTGGATAAAGCCTTATTTACCCAAAAAAAACCTTTAATATAAAAACATTTCTAATAAAAAATGTTGCTGAATAATCGCAGTCCGAATTATTCGGGTGCAAAGTTTTTTTTGTATCCAAATTAAATCACTTGCTCAATTTACGTAAATCAATCAAATAATCCAATTTCCACGAAACGTAGACGAAGCGACGGGCATAAATTGACACTTGGTACCCAAAAAAATAAGCAAAAGTCTCTTGGAACATCGGAGTTATGCAAAACGAAAAAACTGTCATTTTTTTCAATTGTCTTATTGTGCATCTTAAGTACAAAATTTTACGAAAATACAAAGTGAATTAATTTCTCTAATTACACGACACGAAAGAAAAAAAAAATCAGAATGTCTGGGACTATGACTCTCTTAATCAAATAAAATTGAAAAGGTGAAATAAAAGTGCCTGAATTTAATGGTGACTTTGTTGAAAAACAGCGAAAAGCTTTCGTTTTAAAAGGATCTCACCTAATTCAAGCGGGTTTTTATTTCTTTTAATGGTGGTTACTTTACAAATAGCTCTCTTATTAATAAATCAAGCTGCAAAAATTATTAGAAAAAAAATTCAAAATGTGCAGTTCACATACACTTTACGCTGTGAAAGTGAAACCTTCAGAAAAAAAGGGTAGTGGGAAGTAGGCAATTTGGGAGGCGGAAATGGGTACCGCAGCCCCGGGAACCATTTATTGGATAACCAACACCACTGCCATAGGTTATCCCACGTGGTTCGCTACTTTTAGTGACTTAGCAGGGGTGCCTGGGTTCTTGGGGTGAGGTTTGTCTAGGTTTTGGCGGCGGATGACCTCGACACACTGAACCCCAGATTCCTACCCACCGCTCATACTTTTTTCCTTCTCAGAACTTCATCTCCATACTTTTATTAAAAAGACCCTCCACACAGCATCCTCAAAGATAACATATGCCTTGAGGGTAATAATTTTATTCAAGGACTCTTTTAAAAGAAAAGTAAGGAGGCTACGAAGCACTGCACAAAAAGGAGACCGATTATTCTATCTCATTCTCTCGCAGGTTAAAGCCTATGGATGTATGTGATTGTCTGTTTTTAGTGTTGGTTTTCCGTTACATTGAGTTTCAAATCACAACGGTGTCAAAGAAGTCTTACTTCAAAAAACCGATTCTGTGTGTTGTATTCTGACTAAGAATTCAAGAAATTTAAGGCAGGCCGCACACAAGAGGCTTTAGTTGCTGTAAAAGCGGTGTTGCAATAGTTATGTGCCTCAAAAACCATCACGGTATATAGAGATGCGCAGTGCGCTCAAGAGCGACGCGCCAATAGGGTGATTTATATTGAATCTTAATACATTTTTGAATAGTTCCCAAACATTGTTGTCAAAGTTCTGATCAAATACAGTTTGTTTCAAATTGTTCAATCGTTCAAAGATCAATATTGTCATCCAATCTATATATATATGTATATACATATATATATATATTTATCTCCTCTCGTAAAACGTTGATCTTGCGCGACGGTACACCAGTTTTAAGTTGATCCGTTCGGACGTGTTGATCCATCCGGATATGCTGATCCATTACACAAGCTGGCATACACATCCTGATCCATGTGGATCAATTTATACCATCAAGATTTCGCTGTAAGCCACGCCCATTGTTCGGTGTCTTATACATTTTACACGTTTTTTTTTGTTGATCCATATAAATGCCAAGTTTTGACCGCCAACAAAGGTGCCCGTCTGTCGTACTTTTTAGCTTCTTTTAGTAGGTACCTGTACGTTCTTATTTCAATTCGTTCTATTTCATTTCTTTTTTAATGTATTTTGCTTTAAGATTTAATTTTTATTTTGATTTTGTTTTTGATTTTGATTTGGATTTCGATTTTGATTTTGGATCGAGATTTTAATTTTGATTTTGGTTTGAGATTTTAATTTTGATTTTGATTTTAATTTTTATTTGCATTCTTATTTTGATTCTTATTTTGATTTTTACTTTCATTTTGATTTTGATATTGCTTTTGGTTTGAGATTTTGATATTGATTTTGGTTTTGATTTGAGATTTTAATTATGATTTTGACATTGATTTTGATTTTGGTTTTGGTTTGAGATTTTGAATTTGATTTTTGATTTTGTTTTTATTTTGATTTTTGATTTCGATTTCGATTTCGATTTTGATTTCGATTTCGATTTCGATTTCGATTTCAATTTCGATTTTGATTTTGATTTTGATTTTGTTTTCGTTTCCGCTTCTAAGACCCGCACAAACCTCACCCCATGAACCTGGGCACCCCGGTTAAGTCACCAAACATAGCGAACCACTTAAGGTATACCTTAATTTTGGGAGGCGGGTATGATTACCACCGCCCCGGGAACCATTTTTGGGTAATCAACACCTCTGTCATATGTCACTTTGCAGTGACATTCGTGACTTACCAGGAGTGCCCGGTTCAAGAAGTGAGATTTGTCTAGGTCCGTGCGGCGAACGCGTTCGCTCACCTACTGCGTGGCAAGCCGGATTGGGAGAGACTGATTTTTTGTGACTTAGCAGGGCTGCTCGGGTTCAAGGGATGAGATTTGTCTAGGTCTTTGCGGTGAACGGGTTTGCCCACCTACTGCATTACGGACCGGATTGGGAGAGACTGGTTGAGGGAGACCTTATTTTTTTTACATTAGCTCCACACAGGAAGCTCTGAAGAAAATAAATCCCGTCAAGGCCTATGTCTTCTTTGGGGATGCAATGCATTATCGGGGAATACGTATGATTCCTCGATAATGCATTGCATTACGATCTCTACGAATTCGGAAGTCGCAAGAACAAATTGCATTACGATCAATACGAATTCGGAAGTCGCAAGAATAAATTGTTGCGTGCGAAAGTAAATATTATTTTGATTTAAATGTATAATTCAACGATATCTAAGGGGCATTGCGACCTTGACTACGAATTCGGGAGTCGCAAGTTCGAATTGTGGCGTGCAGAGGTAATTTTTATTTGATACGTTTGTATAATACAACAATAATGCAGTGCAGTGCGATCTTGACTACGAATTCGGATGTCGCAAGTTTAAATGGCATGCGCCAGTTAATTTTATTTTGATAAATACATATAATTCCTCGATAATGCACTGCCTCACTATCTTGGCTACGAATTCGGAAGTCGCCAGTTCGAATTGTGGCGTGCGGAGGTAATTTTTATTTGAAACGTTTGTATAATACAACAATAATGCAGTGCAGTGCGATCTTGACTACGAATTCGGATGTCGCAAGTTCGGATATTGATTTTGATTTTGGTTTTGGTTTGAGATTTTAATTTTGATTTGGACTTTGACTTTGATTTTGGTGTTGGTTTGAGATTTTGATTTTGATTTTGAATTTGATTTTGACTTTTGATTTTGTTTTCGTTTCCGCTTCTAAGACCCGCACAAACCTCACCCCATGAACCTGGGCACCCCGGTTAAGTCACCAAACATAGCGAACCACTTAAGGTATACCTTAATTTTGGGAGGCGGGTATGATTACCACCGCCCCGGGAACCATTTTTGGGTAATCAACACCTCTGTCATATGTCACTTTGCAGTGACATTCGTGACTTAGCAGGAGTGCCCGGTTCAAGGAGTGAGATTTGTCTAGGTCCGTGCGGCGAACGCGTTCGCTCACCTACTGCGTGGCAAGCCGGATTGGGAGAGACTGATTTTTTGTGACTTAGCAGGGCTGCTCGGGTTCAAGAGATGAGATTTGTCTAGGTCTTTGCGGTGAACGGGTTTGCCCACCTACTGCATTACGGACCGGATTGGGAGAGACTGGTTGAGGGAGACCTTATTTTTTTTACATTAGCTCCACACAGGAAGCTCTGAAGAAAATAAATCGCGTCAAGGCCTATGTCTTCTTTGGGGATGCAATGCATTATCGGGGAATACGTATGATTCCTCGATAATGCATTGCATTACGATCTCTACAAATTCGGAAGTCGCAAGAACAAATTGCATTACGATCAATACGAATTCGGAAGTCGCAAGAACAAATTGTTGCGTGCGAAAGTAAATATTATTTTGATTTAAATGTATAATTCAACGATATCTAAGGGGCATTGCGACCTTGACTACGAATTCGGGAGTCGCAAGTTCGAATTGTGGCGTGCAGAGGTAATTTTTATTTGATACGTTTGTATAATACAACAATAATGCAGTGCAGTGCGATCTTGACTACGAATTCGGATGTCGCAAGTTTAAATGGCATGCGCCAGTTAATTTTATTTTGATAAATACATATAATTCCTCGATAATGCACTGCCTCACTATCTTGGCTACGAATTCGGAAGTCGCCAGTTCGAATTGTGGCGTGCGGAGGTAATTTTTATTTGAAACGTTTGTATAATACAACAATAATGCAGTGCAGTGCGATCTTGACTACGAATTCGGATATCGCAAGTTCGGATATTGATTTTGATTTTGGTTTTGGTTTGAGATTTTAATTTTGATTTGGTCTTTGACTTTGATTTTGGTGTTGGTTTGAGATTTTGATTTTGATTTTGAATTTGATTTTGACTTTTGATTTCGATTTCGATTTCGATTTAGATTTAGATTTTGACTTTTGATTTTGATTATAAAAGTGCAATATAAAATAACTCAATGTCTATTTTTAAATTATTGTGGCATTGTAAATGAGGTTTTTTCGTAACTCAAATTCTCAATAGAAATCAACACAAACAGGCAATTCCGAAAGCGTTGTTAAAATCAATGAAATAGACGTAAGCTTCTATATTCATTTTAATTTTAAAATACTTACGTAATACAATGTTATTTTAACTAATTAATTATTTTGACAAATGCCTATTTATTTGATTGAAAATTAGTTACTGTTGTTGAATAATAATATTAATTATAAGACATTATAATATCTATGTATTTACAAATGACAGCAATTGGGATCAGTTTTTATTTTTATCGTTTTATTGTTCATTTTTCATATTATAATATCAAAATATATTATAATATGAAAAAAGTTTAACATTTTACTAACATTACTTTGCGAAACTAACATCAAAGATCATTTACTAACTGACCATAAACATATAACAAAAATACAATAAAATAAGGTATAAAGGTTGGTTTTATTTTTTATTTTTTATTGTAACTGCAAAATTTCATCGACGGAGGAATTAATGTTTGGGTTAGTCTCATTTTGAGCCTTTATTGACTGGCCTACAAGGCAGGGGCCGCCTCTGGTTACCGGCTATTTTAAAATTATGTTTTCATAGCTTTTAAGGCGATCCACTAGTACAGGAAAAAATCGAAATTTGAATTCACGCCCTTTTATGGGAGGAGTTTAAAAATACTTGAGAAAAAGCTTTTGGAAAGGTTGGAAAAGATATTTGAGAATTTTTTTTACATGTTGATTTCGTAAAGGCCTGTAAAAAACATTAATTCCTTTTTTATGCATTGTTTATTGTAATAAAACGGAATTTTTAAATTGATTTCACGAAAACAAGCAGCGCGGACCCTAACACGTTGTTTCTCCGCTATATAAGAAACTGAATTTGCCACATTATGCAATAAAACCATATCCGAAAAAGTGTTTATAAGTAGGAGAGTTTGCACTAAAAAATGTTTTTTATAGACCTAATACTTTATTTTTTCTAAGCTTATTAAAAGACATTAAAAAAATGACCGATATTTTTAAGGGCCAAGGTATGTTCTACACGAAGTATTTAATTGAAGCATTTATAATACGTCTAAGCGGTCAAATTTTCAAAACAAAAACATACGATTTTGTATGATTTTGCATTATTTAGTATGGCTTCATCTTAATGACCTGAATTATGAGTTGGTTTCTTTCTGAGTTTGCATGGAACCAATCTAACACTATTTAAAGAGGAAAGATTTGATTGTTTGTTTGTTTGCATTGAATAGGCTCCGAAACTACTGAACCGATTTGAAAAATTCTTTCATTGGTAGGAAGCTACACTATTCCCGGTTGACATAGGCTATATGATATTTTCAAAAAAAAATTAGGGATCGTTACTAAAACTCCAATAATGTAGCCCAAGGTGTAAAAAAAATACCTAAAATATTCTTTACATCGCGTGCGCTGCGAAAACTATTAACAATAGAATAAAATAATGTAGTACGACTTTGTAGAAAACATCATTATTTACAAAAAGTTTCGCGACAGCATATGTCTAACTATTATAGTTATGCCTCAAAAAGTGTTTATTTATTTTAAAAATTTAATTAAAATGACGCCGCGTCAAATGGCTCTTTATTTGTATCTTGGTTTTAATCCTTATCAAAATAAATTACTTCATATTCAAGACTGCTTCAATACCTTTATTTAACTTTTTGAATTATTCAATTCGGACATTTTATTCTAAAGTTACCACGAGTTTAAAAATAGCCCCGTTTGGGGAAAGGGTTGAGAAAGTCTGATTGGAGAATTCATAATCCATCCGGTCCGCCACGCAGTTGGTGGGTAAACGCATTCTCCGCCAAGACTTAGACAAATCTCAACTTCTAAACCCAGGCACCCCTGCTAAGTCACCAAACGTTGTGAACCACTTGGAGTAACCTACGGCAAGGATGTTGGTTATCCGATAAATAGTTCCCGGGGCGGAGTTACACATATCCGCCTCCAAATTGATATTCCTTTGTTGGGAGACGGGTCGAGGGACTAATATAGGTATTTTATGAATGTACCGCACAATAGTCCCAGATGCTCTCTTCTATCTGGAGCTAATGAAACTAAAGACGGGTTGTTTCAAAAAATTTTACGGATTCATCAAATATTTGAAATTATTTTTTTACGACCTGTGTAAGTTCTATTCAAATTCTGTATTATTTCAGATTGATAGAGCAACTGGCCTATAATGATATAATGACGGAACTTGAATAGAACGTGAAAATATCTTAAAATATTTGATTATATTACAAAATTACAATTTGAGGTTTTACTCATAGTTAAAAATAAATATTCCTCCTAGACTTGCAGAAAAGTCAATAGACGTCGCATATTAAATAAAAATTGATAACTTTATCCAAGACACTATCTAGATTATATTTAGTTCTGGTTGAATTTTGCAATCTTTCATACAGATAGCAGCCAATAAAATTTGCGTTACGAAAATGAAGATAATCTTGGTAGTTTCTAGTCGAAGTATGAAACGGTTAAAAATGACAGAATCGGATGGGGACTAATTAATTAGCTTAGCGCAATGGTTAGAGCTGCTGCCCGGAAAGCCGAAGGTCCTGGCTTGGAGTCCCTGATGTGACCGTACCTCTTTCTGATTTTTCTGTTTCAGATTTTGGATTGAGTTTCGCTAATATTGTCTTCATTTATTTAAATTTTACAATTTGAAGTTTAACTCATTGTTCGAAATAAAAATAAATATTCATCCTAGACTTGCAGAAAATTTAATGGCCGTCCTTAACCAGTCTCTCGATCTCGATCCGGCCCACCACGCAGCAGGTGGGCAGAGGCATCCATCGCCAAGGCCTGGACAAATCTTACCCGAGGAATCGGGCACGCCCGCTAAGTCACCGAACAGAGAGAACCACTTGGGGTGACCTATGGCAGAGGTGTTGGTTATCCAATAAATGGTTCTCGGGGCGACGATACACTTATCCACCTCCCATGTTATTCCCAGTTGAGAGGCGAGTTGAGGGAGTTCTAGGTTAGGACTCTTTCAATTAGTCTCTCCCAACCTGGCCCGCCACGCAGTAGGTGGGCAATCGCATTCGTCGCAAAGACCTGGACAAACCTCTCCCCTTAAAACCGGGAATCCCTGTTAAGTCACTAAACGTAGTGAGTTTCTTGCGGTGACCTATGGCGGAGGTGTTGGTTATCCAATAAATGGTTCCCGGGGCGATGGAACAAATCGGACTCTCTCAACCTCCCAAATTGGGTTGAGAGAGTCCAATAGAAGAGTTCTAGGTTAGGTCTCCTTCAATCAGTCTCTCCCGTTCTGGCCTGCCATGAAGTAAGTGGGCAAACACATTCTCCTCAAAGACCTAGACAAACCTCACCCCTTGAACCTGGGCACCCCTGCTAAGTCACTGAAAGTAGTGAACCGCTTGGTATGACCTATGGCAAAGGTTTGGTTAATCAATAAATGGTTCCCGGGGCGGTGGTGTGCGTAATCCTCTTCCCAATATACCTATAATATTAATGATAAGTTTTTAGATTTTCACGGCCAAAAGCATTTTCGTTGTTTGTGTTTTAGGTGTTATGCCGTGTTGCGCTACCTCCTTTTTTATCCGACGTTTTGGACAGCGTTGCAGTGTCCATCATCAGGGCAGATCCGGCAGATTGTCGCAGACATCGTCGGATCTGCTGGATCCGCCCTGACGATGAACACTGCAACGCTGTCCGAAACGTCTGCTAAAGAAGGAGGTAGCCAACACAAAACAAAAAACGAAAATATAATATTAATGTATGTAGGTTTGCTGAATTGCTGCCAAAAATATTTTAAAACATACATCATGTAACATGCATATCTTCAATGGATTACAAATGTCAAATATTTCAAAACGGTTCACAGCAATGTATTTTCTTTACTTTTACGTAAAAATTAAACCAACTCGTTCGGTATCATTTTTTACGGAGTGCCTTGAAAATAGTTTCCATAGTGTGGATTATCATTGTGGGTGGTAGAGCCCGTTCACACTTCTGGTTAGGCACGAGTGCAGGTGTTCAAAACAAACTGGGTGTTTAAAAATGTTTGGAAGAAAATAATTATCGATTTTTTCTTTTTTAATTATTTTATTTATATAGATGTTTTTATTATTTGGAATGGCTAAAAGCTTATCAACTTTGAACTTCAATGAAGAATGCCCGAAGTAAAAACCATTGAAATCCCGCTTTTTTAAATATTTAAAAACATCTAATCGCATATCCCATTACTAAAAATTGCGTTTTAACTGAGAAAAATGAAATTATGTGTGGTATATTTTTGTTTATCAGTTGTTTAAAAAATAAAGCACGTTTTAATAAGTAAGGACATTTTTTTCGAAAAGTAGTTCTTTAGAGTAGGTATTTATTATGTTATTTTTTTGGGCAAAAAATTGTGTTACCTTTACATAGTATAAAATGAAGTCGCTTCCGCTGTCTGTGCGCTTAGATCTTTTAAACTAAGCAACAAATTTTCATGCGGTTTTCACCAATAGATAGAGTGATTCATGAGGAAGGTTTTAGAGTATATAATTTGTCAAGGTTTTGTGTTAATTGGCTGAAATAGGGCTGGCAAGCAGGCAGTGGGCATCGGGCAGTCGGCAGCAAGCGGGCGGTGTCGATTTGATTTAACAGATGGCGTTGGTTATAAAGGTTGGGTAGTGGCGTGGCGTTGTGATGGCGTTATGTTTCGTTAGTCACAGCAACATGTGGCCTGGTCTGCTAGTTTTTAACTAAAAGTATACTATCTCGGGAATGACTAGCTTAATTAAAAAAAAAAATAATTATATCATTGTTTTTACCTTACTTAAGAAAATATTTTAGAAATCATAATTAATACTTTCTTACGACGGCGACGGCCAAGGAGCCGCCTTTTTATATTAAAGTGATATTAAAAAGATTTCACAATCTACTCTTTCATAGAATGAAAATGGCAAACAAATACCATATTGTATCGGTAATTCAATCCATTATTGTATTTGTACGCCTTTCTTGAAAGATTTATTCAAACCAAAAAAACTATTTATTCATATTCATATTGCAACTGTACGGGCGCAAACAATTAATTCATCTTAATATTTTAAAGCACAACTTAAAAAAAAAAGTTTTACGCTAAAATAATTAAACTCGCGCCATCTACATATAATATAGAGGCGTTCTTTTAAGGTGAAGATATACGTGAAATCCTATTTAGATTAATCTTTATGACGAATTGGCTTACAGTATCAACATCAAAAAATATGCTACGGATAAATTGAAGCTTTTACTAGGTTTTTTATGTAATGGAATTAGAATAAAATTATTATTTACATAACAAAAACAAAATAAGCGTAAACCACTAAAAAAATGTTTTTTCATGACTTAACTATGAAGTAATACAAGAAACATTTTTATAAAAATACTCCTTTATGGGTAAGACCATTTTTGAGGTTTTCTATGTTCTAACTTTTTTTCACTCTTATAAAATTATGGACAAAATAAATAAAAACCACTTTTTCGCTTACTTGCCGCGCGCAAATAAGACGCTCGATTGCAAATTTTGCAGGCACGAGAATCGAAATACTTCTAGCGTTTATATTCCTCTTAAGTATCACATTTACTTGGAATTCTGAGTTTGTTTGAGTCTCAAAAGTCTAAAAAATCCACTTTCCGTCACATAATCGAGATGAAACTTGGTACACAGTCGATTCTTTCTGTCCCTGAAATTTTATGTTTATGTAATAAATAAAATTTGCCAATGCAGTTCGGCCCACATTTTCATTAATTAATACTAATGAGGCTACTGTGAAATAAGTTTTAACATAAAACATAATCGTAAAAATTGATTAATTTTTATTGAATTTGTTACCACACTGTAGATTTGCTAAAAATTTAAAATAATATTCAGATATATTTTTAAATAGCGGCAACATGAATATATCAAGTTACCGACATCCGGTCTTTAATACAATGGTTTTTAGAATATTTCAACCACTCGGATACGTAAGCGTGTTAATATATATAACAATAGCCGTAAAATAAGCGCGTTTTTTCGTGTGTTCCCACAGAAGTCGTTATAACTCTGTTATTGTTCTAGTGATAACCCTAAAACAAAAAGTAGAAGATCCATATTGAATGCTTCACATTTCTATTCAAAGTTGTCCATAGAAGTACATAAAAAATACTAATTTTGTAGAAACAGTTTTCACCCCCAAATCACCTACGCGCTGTTAGACATTATTAATTTTTTAAATATTCTTGTATGAAATGGTAAAAGGTAGGTGACAAAATTGTTTATTTATTCAATAGAATAAGTGTTATTTTTACATAATCAGTGATTTTAGTACCGTTTCCACATAAAAACATCGCGTGAGTCATTTTTACAATATTTTTATGTTTGCTTTCTAAATTTTAATATTTATAAATGTTAATATTTTTTTGTAATATAACAATTTGAAACCTTATTTCAAACAAACGTTTCAAGTTTTTAGTTTTTTTCTGTTATTTGTTTATGGGGTGTTATACCGTGTTGCGCTACCTCCTTCTTTGGCCGACGTTTCGGACAGCGTTGCAGTGTCCTTCATCAGGGCAGATCCGGCAGATGTGTGACAGTTTTTAGTATTCGGCTACGTTCAGATATGTTCCATTTATTGACCCTTAATTGTGAAGCGGAAATAACACAAAGTTTTATAAATCTGGCAGTTCGTTTAAGACAAAAAACTTGCATAATCGCAAAATACCTGAGTGGTTAAAATATTGTGATACATATTAATTTTAAAAGTAAACAAACGATTTCCGACCAGAGGTGACCATAATTTCTGTTGAACATTTACAGGAAATACAGTTTTCTACTCCAAAACTTATGGGAAAACTATAATATTAATCAATGTGAATAGTGTTATAATCACCGCCAGACTTGGCAATGTCTGTAATCATGACGTCTGTTTATCGTGTATATTAATTAGTGCATGATGCACATTCGAAATCAGATATGAAGTGTAGGTAATTTTTTTTTCTTCAAACTTCGCAAATAAACTTTGTGGCTTCATTATTGCTTCAATGAGAATAAGTAATTTTGTAAACACCACTATTTTATTAATATTATAGACATGTTTCAAAAACAATGTTATCTTCGTCAGCATAAAAGATTAATAATTTTAACAATTAATCATTATCCGGTTATTATCAATTGAACTACGGTGTCCCCATACAACATATTGCGTGGCTGAAAAACTTTATAAGTAAATGAATAATACTATGAAGTACACTCCCAAACCAGATCGTGTTTTAGATTTTTTGTGAAATTCTTTCTAAACTAAATGTAGCTTCGTTCTTTCAAAAAAATTAGAGTCCTTGCGAGAGCCTTGAAGGAGTAACCATCTGTTACTTATACCAGGGCGGGTAAGTGGTGGATAATAACCTCCAATGCTCGTAGCCAGTAGGACTATTGCATCCCTAATTGGGATATGTTGTGAGGCTGAAGGGTGTGAAAGCTCAACTGTTTGACTACCGGTGTGACTCCAAAGTTCATCAAATTATTGTAGATTACCGGTTTCACTTTAAACCAAAGTTCACCGGATAGTAGTTTACCGGTTTGACTTAAACCAAACCAATTTTTTAATGTAGTTCAAGTACCGTACCGATCAAAGTTCATAAGATTTGAGCTGTAGCTCAAATGTGTTGCTGTAGGCAATCAGATGGTCACGGGTTCAATTCCCGTTGGCGGCCAGTATCTTTTCTCGGAAGATTTTTTCAATGTAGATGAGTGTTTCAGGCTGATAATTATTGATTATAATATTTGGAATCTTATTTTATATAATTACATTTTTACAGTACCCGTATTTGATTGTGTAACATTTAAAAAAAAAAATTATTATACTTTATACTTGATCGACGCTTTTATTGCACATTATTAATTATTTTATTGAGACTAAATTTGGTAAACTTCTTTTCAAGGGATTATTTCATAAAAAAATATTTTGCATTATGATAAACTAATAATTATTATCTACCTTAAAAACAAACTAAAACTACGAAACTAAAAACTACGTATCCGCTGGTTGAATTCCTTTGTACAATTCACTTATCGAATACTCATACCTCTCATACACAATGAGTATTCGATAAGTGAATTGTACAAAGGAATTCAACCAACCTTTGTACAATTCACTTATCGAATACTCATTGTGTATGAGAGGTATGAGTATTCGATAAGTGAATTGTACAAAGGAATTCAACCACCGGATTCGTAGCTTTTAGTTTAGATTTAGTTTGTTTTTAGAGTAGATAATAATTATTAGTTTATCATAATGCAAAATATTTTTTTATGAAATAAACACTTGTATTGTGCCTACTTATGTCTCTCATGCTCTGTTTATTATTTTATGTATTATGTACTTCTTATTATGCTATATACTTGTTATAATGCTCCTGTACAATTTAATCACATGTAAAATCCATCAAGTCGTAAACAAATAAATAAATAAAATAATATTATTATTTGTAATTAACTGTATTTCATTTACCCCGTCCCATATACATCGATTTAAAATTTCTCCCCATATTTAAAATTATTCCCCGTCCACATCGATTTTAAAAAAATGTCCTCCATATCCCAATTCATTTTGCCTCAGAATTACTAGCCTAAAGGTTGTTTAGTAATGTATTATAAAAAAAATGTAGAGAGGGAGTAAACTGGCATTCTACCAACGGTTTATCCATGGAACATGTTTTTTTATTCAAAAGTTGTGTGTTTTCGTACGCTTGAATACTATTTTATTTAAGTACATTGTCTTTAAATTAAAAAAGATAGGTCTTCATAGATGACGATTTTTATCGGTGCTTTATTAGAAAAACCTTGGCAAATATTTGGTTTGAAGTATTATTGCATACCTATATCACACAAAAGCAATAAAAAAGAAAGATTTTATTAAATAATTCAAAAAGTTGTATACAGATATTGAAACAGTCTTGAATATGAAGTAATTTATTTTGATAAGGATTAAAACCAAGATACAAATAAATAGCCTTTTCAAGCGCGACATTTTAATAATTTTTTTAAAATAAAAGAATAATTATTGTGGCATAACCATAATAGTTAGACATATGCTGTCGCGACCTTTTTTGTAAATAATGATGTGTTCTACAAAGTCGTTTTACATTATTTTATTCTATCATTAATAGTTTTCGCAGCGCACGCGATGTTAAGAATATTTTAGGTAATTTTTATACACCTTGGGTTACATTATTGGACTTTTAGTAACGATCCCTAATTTTTTTTGAAAATATCATATAGCCTATGTCAACCGGGGATAGTGTAGCTTCCCAACAGCGAAAGAATTTTTCAAATCGGTTCAGTAGTTTCGGAGCCTATTCAATGCAAACAAACAAACAAACAAACAAACAAATCTTACCTCTTTATAGTGTAGTAGATAGTAGAAGTGTGTTAGATTAGAATGATCGCCTTTCGGAACGGTGAACGGTGGAACAACTCATAATGAAACATACTGAGAAGCACTTCAGAAAACATAGGTTGAATAGGTTAAGTTAGGTTAGGGTTACCGGCTTTTTTAAAATTATATTTTCATAGCATTTAATGACCTTTCTAAGGAGGTTCTGAGTTATAATGAGTTGGTTTATTTCTGAGTTGACATGGAACCTTTCGGAACATCGCCTTGCAACGAAATGGGAGGGATGGATTCACACGTCCGTCACTCCTAGACATACTGACCCCCAGATTCCTACTCACACCTACTACCCCATTCCTTCCCTGAACATCCTCTTTTTCCTTTCCTAAAAATACGCTCCACACTGCATCCCTAAAGATGACATTGGCCTTGAGGGGATTTATTTTCTTCAGGGCTTCCTGTGTGGAGCTAATGTAAGAAAAAAGGTCTCCCTCAACCAGTCTCTCCCGATCCAGTCCGTAACGCAGTAGGTGGGCAAACCCGTTCGCCGCAAAGACCTAGACAAATCTCATCCCTTGAACCCGAGCATATACATATATTATCAAAATAAAATACAATATGAACTTACGACTGTATTGTAATGCGTTACCGAGGAATAAAACAAATTTATTAAATAAAATTGACTGGTGCACGCCAATTTTGAACTTGCGACATCCGAATTCGTAGTCAAAGATCATAATGCAACGCATTATTGAGGAATCATACATAGATATTTATCAAAATAAAATTTACTTGTGCACGCCAATTTTGTACTTGCGACCTCCGAATTCGTAGTCAAGGATCACAATGCAACGCATTATTGAGGAATCATGCATAGATATTTATCAACATAAAATTTACTTACGCACGCCAATTTTGAACTTGCGACTTCCGAATTTGTAGTCAAGATCGTACCGCAACGCATTATCGAGGAATTATATCTAAATATTTACCAACATAAAATTTATTATTTTTGAACTTGTGACTTCCGAAATCATAACCAAGATCGTAATGCAACGCGTTATCGAGGAATTATAAAAATTTAACAAAATAAAATTAACTTGCGCACGCCAATTTTGAACTTGCGACATCCGAATTCATAGTCAAGGATCATAATGCAACGCATTATTGAGGAATAATACATAGATATTTATCAAAATAAAATTTACTTGCGCACGCCAATTTTGAAATTGCGACATCCGAATTCGTAGTCAAGGATCATAATGCAACGCATTATTGAGGAATTATATATAGATATTTATCAAAATAAAATTTACTTGCGCACGCCAATTTTGAACTTGCGACATCCGAATTCGTAGTCAAGGTTCATAATGCAACGCATTATTGAGGAATCATACATAGACTTTTATCAAAATAAAATTTACTTGTGCACGCCAATTTTGTACTTGCGACATCCGAATTCGTAGTCAAGGATCATAATGCAACGCATTATTGAGTAATCATACGTAGATATTTATCAAAATTATATTTACTTGCGCACGCCAATTTTGAACTTGCGACTTCCGAATTCGTAGTCAAGATCGTACTGCATCGCATTATCGAGGAATTATATCTAAATATTTACCAACATAAAGTTTATTATTTTTGAACTTGTGACTTCCGAATTCATAACCAAGATCGTAATGCAACGCGTTATCGAGGAATTATACAAATTTAACAAAATAAAATTTACTTGCGCACGCCAATTTTGAACTTGCGACATCCGAATTCGTAGTCAAGGATCATAATGCAATGCATTATCGAGGAATCATATATATTTATCAAAGTAAAATTTATTGCGCACGCCAAAATTTGAACTTGCGACTTCCGAATTCGTAGCCAAGATCGTAATGCAACGCATTATCACCCCTCGAACCCGGGCACCCTTGTTAAGTCATCAAAAGTATCGAACCACTTGGGATGACGTATGACAGATGTGTTTATCCAATAAATGTTTCCCGGGCGGCGGAGCCTAGCAACAAAAACCCGCGGAAGTATATTATTAGAATTTTATAAAATACAGAAAGATATATTTTTCAAGTCGGTGCCGCGGCCGTTATAATATTACGTTTTGCAACTTCCATATCGGCTCAACCAATGAGAAGTAAAACCAGATATAGGTAAATGTTTTTTTATGACCAATCAGAAGGCTTCGTTCATAACGCCATCTTGAACGCCATTCTGATTGGTCATTGTCAGATCAACAATTTTATAGTAAAAGCACATATAGGTACATAAGATATACGATTATGTGGATCAACAACGCATGGCAATTTGGGCGGATCATCAACGCATGGTAAATTGGGCGGATCAACAGTTACGAAGCGTATGATTTCCATACAAACATCGAAAATTTTATGTGTAGTATTTCGTTTACTTTTACTGGGAAACTGGCAACCTTGCTATTTAATGTAACGTTGTTGCAAATTCATACAGAAGTAATCCATTAAATCCAAGTTATTCGGTGTTAAAGGTGGATCAACACTGTCAAATAACTTCTTACTGGATCAGCATATTACGAGAAGAGGTCAATATATATATATATATATATATATATATATATACAAATGAATCCCTGTTTCCCTTGGTCACGCCATAACTTCAGAACGACTTAACCAATTTCATATTTTTTTAAAGTTTTCTAATACTTTGTAGAAGGTTCTTACGGAAAGAAAAATTATGAAAATTGCGCAGAAAATTGAATAATTTCAGAAAACTTAACGACTATTATAACTTCGCACGTTTGACAGTCCGCGAGTTAGATGAAATTGAATTTCGCACGCTGCTGTTTATTTTGTGTTAAAATAATTGTCTATTGATTTTTCAAATTATAGATATTTTAAATAGGTACCTATCTTGTTATTAAAACCAAATTTGTAAATATTTACCCAAAATTACACTCATAAAATCATTCACTTGACACTGACCAGAACACTCCTTTGGGGTGAAAAACCATTAAAAAAAAGGTTCTCAATTTGATTGATTGTTCTTATAAAATACGAAAATGAATATTTGTAATATACGAAAAATAAAAGCATTGAAAAAAAAATTGTAATAAGTGGAACTTACTGAATATAAGGCTGATGGCGCCACTTTCGTCGGCAATTCTCACATGGACGGGCCCCAGGCTGACGTAAATCCTGCGCTTTCACTAAATCGCAGTTTCCTGTTTACTGAAATACCTACCAGCTCGTAGTGGATTGAAGCTGGCGACACGGTATCGTTTCCAAGTAAATAATCTCACACTCTGCACTAAAAATTACACATCGTCGGATCTACCGGATTTGCCTTGATGATGGACACTGCAACGCTGTCCGAAACGTCGGCTATAGAAGGAGATAGCGCAACACGTCATAACACCCCAAAAATTAACAACGAAAACGGCTTTTAAGGTTCGATCCCGAGTCTTGGGTCTTCGCCCCATCCGAAAACTTGTCTTTCTATAAATGTGACTCTGTCAATTAATTCTTTCCAGATAAGTGAGAATTTAAATTTCAGCCGAGCCTTCAAAAATGGCCTAGCAATTTGGCCCGTAAGAATGATGATTTTTCCACGAATGCCTTTTTTTGCCAATTTAATCAATGATTCTCTTTCAGACCATGCTTTTTAGTAAGAATCTAAAAAAAATTGTCGGTTCGGTGCCAAGGGGTCCCAAAACATGGCTTTCAAATTTCGTCAATTTTCCAAGCCTTGCAATTTGCCCCGTAAGAAGGATGATTTCTTTACCTTCTTCGTAGATGGGAGATAAAGGGCTACCACACCATATGACTCGTTTCTGAGTTTTAGCGGGTCGCACACTTTTGTACACGTTCTTTAATTATATATATATTCGATGCGTCAAGCAATTACACGCGCATCATCCTTTAACTTTTTGTCGCAAACTTATTGTAGCTTGGAAGAAAATAATAATTCGCCCTTTTCGGGATGCCTCACAGAAGTGCGGTTATGTACAACAGATTATTTAGAAACTGATTTCATGTTTTAGCTGATTCAAGCTGGTTTTCAATGATTCCTCTTTAGACATAAATTTTTAGTAAGAATCCAAAATTCCGAAGAAAAAACATGCAAAAAGGAGGACAGGATAAACGACAGGACAAAGGATGGAACAAATTACAGGACACAACCACTCTACGCACTGACAAATTAATAAGTATGTTTAATAAATGAAGATTGATCGTTAAGTTTTTGAACATTTTCGTGTTTTTATTTTTTTGTTTAAAACCACGAGATTTATTAATTTATGAACCGACCGGTTTCGCTTTACTAAAGCATCTTCAGGGTACAAATTAATACTGATATTATTGTATTAATTGACTGATCTTAAACAAAAACATATTTTATTTTATTAAATATGTCAAACCACAAAGTGATTGCTTTCTACAATAATATTTGATTTTTTGCAACGATACTTGATTGAAACACGGGGCGGCCGGGAGGTACTGAAGCAAGTTATTCATAAATCTTTATGATAACCGTGTTTAACAATTAGTAAGTCTAGACTTACTAATTATCGAACCAGACTTTGCCGAAATAAAAATAGCGCAGTTCATTTTGCTAGATTTAAACCTTTTGGGCACTTATCAATAAATCTATTTTGATCATTAAAAATTATCCATTTTCACTAAAAACAATTTATTGTGTTTTCGGACATGCTTGACTTACTTTAACCAGTGATTCCTGACCTTATTTGGGGTAAAAATGCTAACGAAATTTTGTTCTCCGGTGACTTCTTTGTTGTCTTTTTTTTATTTTCTTCAAAATCAAACAAAAGTGTTCCTTCACATGTCGTTATTCTGCCGAGTAACAGCCCGTTCACACTTCCGTCGTAAAAACGGAGGCGGGTTCCGTCGTTAAGACGGAAGCCCTAGGCCCCTGTTCACACTTCCATTTTTAAGACGGATCCTACTCTACGAAACCAACGACCAAAACATTTTATCATTCTTCAATAAACGGTCGTGCGCACTGCGCAATGGACGACGATGAAGCTCTTGTTGTCATGTGGTCTTGTTGTCATGTGGTACAAATACCTACTTAAAAATAAAGCAATTAAAATAATAATTTTTTTCTTCCAAATCGGTAAGGGAATGTATTGATGTAATACCAGCCATAAAATTACTTCAGGGATCGGGCCTTATTTGTTCAAACCGTGGGAGAATATTTTGTTTGCATACTTGAAAAGGTGAAAAAACGCGAAAATCATCCAGCAATTATTATAACTAAAATGACTAAAAAACATGAATGATATGACTAAATATTTTCTTGAGATTAAATAGAAAAATCGGATTCTGGAACACACATATATATTATATAATAATATTATAAACGCCAAACGCGCGCCCCATCAAAACACAACTTGCGTCTGGGAGCGGGCGGTGGTGAAGTGTGAAGCGGGGTGTGGCGGGTTCAAAACGGATCCGTCGTCCCGCCGTGTAGTGTGAACAGCTCCATTGAAATGTATAAGCCAGCGCGTTCCTTTCCGGCTTCACGACGGACACTCTGCGTAGGCGAACTCTCCGGCAAAAAATAACGGATATGTCGTCACGCCGGATCCGACAAGTGTGAACAGCTCCATAGAGCCACTACAGCGGCTAGGGCTTCCGTCGTAAAGACGGAACCCATCTCCGTTTTTACGACGGAAGTGTGAACGGGCTCTAACAGCCCAACCCATCACCCCGACCATAACTGTCCAAAACCTACTGGTTTTTATGTTTTTGGTTGAAGAAAAAAAGCATCAAAAATGTCACTGGAGACCAACATTTTATTAAAATTTTTTAATGAAAATAATGCATTTAATCACTGGTTAAAGTTACTACGTTCCTTGAACATCCTGTATTTATAAATTTTACAACTTAAAATTGATTTTTATAATTAATCTGAAAAACGTCGAAGATTTTGAACCCTGCCAGGAAAGTAATGGCCTCGGACTGGATTAACTACCCAATCCAACAAACTCAACTTTGTGAAATTTGACAGTTTTTTAATTGGGTTTTTCCGTTTCCACTTCGGGGAGTACATTTTTCAATGTCCCTTTTATTCTTGTCATCAATCAAAAATGGCAAACGCCATCGGCGGAACGAGCCCTGTTGCGATTTTTTTTATGATTGCTTTATACGCCCTTGAATCAGAGGTCATTGGTTTGACACCCTGCCTCTCCACCTAACTTACCAACCATCATACCGTTTCGCTGAAGGGGTAGGCAGATAAGATAAATCGCCGCATAAATCTGTCTTGGCACACACTTTTTGCTTCATTCACATTCTATGCTACTCTTTTATTATTCCGACTCTTGACATGACCCAACTCAAGCACATGATTCATTATAATAATATAATTATAATGAATGTTTTATTATATTCCATTTTTAAATTAAAAGTAGAGATGATAATGATATCCCCACGGTATCTTACGACTTCATTTACAAATTAAAATTTAATTATATGAATATTACTGAAAAAAATATAAATAAGTATGTTTGTCATTTTATGATTTATTTTTGGATAATTATGTCGTATTTGCGCTACCTCTTTCTAAAACAGTGGTTCCCAAACTCTCTTGAACCACGGACCCCGGGGCGGATAACACAACGGAGGGGGCGGAATGGGATAGGGTGGGACGGAAAATTTACCACAACAGAGGGGGCGAAATGGGACATGGGGTAGAACGTGGTAGGATGGACCCCGTTCCACCCCATATCCCATTTCGCCCCCTCCGTTATGTACATTCATTTGCCGTTCGACCCTATCCCATTACGCCCCTCCCCCGACGAAACCAGTTAAATTTTCGTGGACCCCCAATTACGACACAACTCGTGGACCCCATTTTTTTTATCATGCCAACGTAGATCCCCGTCGAGCCTCCCGTAGACCCCTGGGGGTCCACCTGGACCACTATGGGAATCACTGTTCTAAACCAATGTTTCAGACATTACAATGCCCATCATCAGGGTGGAAGTGAAGTTAAAGATTACGCATCTGCCCTCATGATGTACACTGTAATGCTGTCCGAAACGTTTCTTAAGGAAGGAGGTAGCGCTAAAGTGCATATTACCCGAAATGTTTATGAGTATAATAATAAGCGTATAGTATATTACTTAATAAACTAAACATTCAAGATATAAGCAGGTACAATACAAGCAGGTAAGAATGTAGTTTCATTATCATGTAAAGTTGTACAAAGGAGATCAATAAGTTTAAGTACCTATAATAAGAGTAAAACAGAAGTGCTTAAGGTACTATGAAAGGAGTCGTAGAGGAATGTGTAGTTAACTTTATTGATAGTAAGTATTATTAACTTAAACATGAATAGTTTGTTCTAAAGCAAGTTTTAAAGAACATTCAAGTAGCTAAATTAAAGGGCGATATATAGTTACACACATGAACAAAAAAACATGATTTGCATTAGATATCATAAAAAAAATATTCATACCAGTTCGATAAATTTATAATATGATAGCTAAACGAGAGCACAAAAAAGTAAGTACTTAGGTAACCTATACATAAGTATTTAAAGGATGTTAGTATTGTATCGATCGAATATAATATAATCAATAATCAAAATATATTATAAAAGAAATTCCAAAAAAACGTACGGCTCTCAAAAACTCAGAAACGAGTCCCGGTACAATCAAGGGAGTTATATGGTGTGGTAGATCTCTATTCTCCCTCCAGGATGATGGTTCCCGTTTAGGGCGTGTTTTCGAAGATATAAGGGCTGAAAGTTTCGCACTCTTGAAATTTCTATAACAGTCTTCCGGAAAGTTCTAGAAGGTTCTATAGAGCTTGTGATGACTATAGAGCTTGTGATGAATCGCAGTGGATACGAAAATATAGTAGCTTCCACCTTACGAATGAATAAATAATAATTCAGAATTATAACGAAATCAACACACTAGCGACACCTAGCGGATTAAGTTTGATTGGGCCATGGAGACTGCAGAGATCTATAATTATTAAATTCATGTCAAGTTTTGATAAATAGAACACAGAGGGATCCAATTATAAACACTTAAGATTTATCAACCAATCAGAGGAGGGGGAGGTTACCCTTTTTCAAGACAAAGAGATGGACTTTGGACTAGACCATTAGTCTGAGATTTATGGGGTAAAAATCATCATCAACCCGAGAGATCAATACGCTTTAAGATAAACACAATCCCACGTTCGGTGCATTTGGTACAATGACCCTATATGTAAGGTAAATATTGAGTGCAACAGAGGAATCGATAACCGCAGTTAACGAACAAATAAATCCATATTATGTTGAAAAAATGATGCAATAAAATAACGAGAAAATATAATGAATGAAAAATTGAAGAAAAGACCTGGAAAACGTGGGAAAAGCTACTGTAGGGATACTCAATTGCATAACGAGAACGTGAAGAACAAAAGGAGGCCAGATTCAGAGGAAAACGTACGTTTGATATTTAAAAGAAAGAAAAACGAAGGAAATTAGGAATGTCACTTTTAGATGAAGCAATAAAGTCAGGGAAAACGATTTGGAAAGAAAATCTAATGGAAAAAACGGACATTTAAACGGAAGTGTTAATTGAACAATATAAGATTTCGGCTTAATTTTGCGTTTTCATACGAGTTTAAATAGATATCGTTATATATTTGAAATAGGATGGTTATTCTAGTTATATTACGTTAGATTAATTCAAAGGAAGGGATCGTTTTACGTCATTTGCTATGAGAAAATACTATAGACGATAGAACAAATTGCTGATGCAATTGATGAAAAAAAAGGTTGTCGAGCTCACACACTATTTTGTTGTTTAAACAATGAGATTTCCGACATGGTTTTGGGTGATTATGATAGTCTTTATTGCTTTTGGGGCAATAAAAGTTAACATGGAACTTATGCAATATTTGGATAAGATAAAAGAGATTAAATTTAACGAGTTAATATTAATTTATTATTTACGACCAAGTACGTAGAAATCGAAAACATCAACATATGTCAGCGATGATACTTTATGGGGTTTTGGGATGAAACGAGACACAATTTTATACGTTTTTATACGAAGCAATTAACCTGACACATATCCCAGAGTCAAATTGGAATTTTCTTCTATGAAAATTATGAAAAAATAGCAGATTGAATATTTATGACTAGAAGGTGAAGTTTTGTAAGAGAAGATAAGCATTGGAAATTATACAAATGATGGTAAAGAATGAAGTAAAGACAGTTAAAAGACGATTTCGTAAGGAAAACTCATGAAAATTCAGAAGTATCGATGAAAACAGTAAATTTGGCTTGGAATATAACTAATCATATAGTTATGGACAATGACATAAGAATGAAGCCGAGAAATCATAAAAATAACGTCGTATATAAAATATAATTGAAGAAAAATAAGAAAATTCAAGTCTACGACATAAGTAGAGACAATACAGCTTAAAATTGAATTGATTCATATAGGGAACATGAAAATGTGGAGAAATCTTGGAAAATGAGAATTGGAAAATGCGTAATAAAGATTTCGACATGAGTTTGTTCGTGTTCTGGTAGCGATAAACCAAATTGAGAATTATATACAGTTTATTGAAGACGTACCTATTATATATTGAGGGAAAAAAGGACACGAAAATCATGATATTTTAGTTAAATTCGTAAGACCAGAAGACAAAGGAACGACGGGGCAAAATTCGACATAATGGTAGGTTCGACACTGGAACAATTTACGTAAGAGACAGAAGATTTCTAAAATCAAGGGGGCCGGACTTAACACGTTGATACGAAAATGACAGAATTGATATATGAAATCTCGAGTTGTTAGAGTTTGAATTAGAAAATCAATGAACGCGTAATTAAGATGTTCTAATCCTGGAGGTACATATAAAACTTAGGACTTAGAAGAATCGAAATCAGTTTTCGGTGTTAGTTGTCGGGAAGGTGTCGTCGAGGACCAATCGTCGGATTAAAATCGTGGAAGTTACGCGACGTAGCGTCTAAAACGGTTATTAGTTGAAAATTTCTTAAGTGTTGTAAAATTTTGAGACTTAGAAAAATTCGGAGTGGGAATTCTGGGACTTATAAAAATTTACAGTCAGTGTTAGTGATTAAATCTGTGAAGTGTTGAAAATTAAATAAAGTGTTTTATATCGTTTTACAATAGATTCAAATCATCATTAAAATAAAAAGTTTACATAGTGTAGTGAATTTAAAAAGAAACAACAGTGTTTAAAGAATTTTATAACAGCATTGAATAATAATATATCTATTTATAAATTCAACTTATCATTAAAATAAAAAGGTTATAATATAGTGTAACGATTTAAAAAAAAAAATTAATAGTGTTTAGAGAATAATTGTCGAACCACATTAATCTAAAAAAAATTAACATCGAATTAATTCGGCTAGATAACGTACGATTGAACGGAACATTTCTATCACAGAATAGTAATCTATTGTTAGATTAAATAATAATAAATCTATTATTTCGTAAATAATCGTGAGGTGGTTATTGCTTAAAAATTATAATTTAAGCAGAATGTTATTTAATAATGGAATAACTATAATAATAAATCTGGAAGTTAAGATAAATAATAAATACAATAAATGATAAAAATCTATTCGGTATTTAATTGTATAGTACTTTGTTGCTAGATAAAAGTTCGGTGAAAAAAGAGAACACGAAATAAATAATGATAATATTACTCCGGATAATAATTATGAATTAATTTGTTAAACTTAATTTAACAAAGTGTTAGGTTAATCAACGAGTTTTGAAAATAAAATACCATTTGATTAATAAAGATTAGTCGTCAATTAATTCAGTTTAGATTCAACAAAATAGCGGAATAATAAATCGAAAGGATTAATTTTGATTTAGTTAGACAATAGCTGAATTAGTTAGAAAAAAATATATATAAACAAAAATGGTGGTCGTGTAGAACCCGACTGGAACCGACATGTTGGGGTAAGTTTTCATAAGTATAAATATTTTCAGAATCATGGACGAGGAGAGAACAGCTGATCATCGGTATAAAAATTTATATTATTACGACAAAATATTACTTGATTCAAATCTGTGCTATATATGTATATTAAAAATAATGTATATAATATGTATTTCGAATTATACTTGTATGTATGTATATGTATTTCTATATATATTCCGGAAATAAAATATCTCAGAGAGATATTGCACAATTATGATTAGATGTTTATTACATATATATGTCTTATATTGATAAGTTATCCATATATGGGTAATTTAATATATATATTTACATTCCCAGAAAAAAAGAGGTTAATTAAACAAAACATCTTTATTTAATTTCCGAGTTCCTATAGAGTTATAAATCTTATATATATAATTTATTAAAAATATGTAGTCTATATAAAAAAAAATTCTATGCTAGATTATCTCTATATAATTAATATATGTATATGTGTATTTAGAATATAAACCACATTTATTTACGTATAAAGCCTATATAAATATAGTTATATATATATATTGAATAATAAATTAGCAGACGGGGCTTCGATCAGATATAAAGTGAAACCAATACAATGAAATAAAGAATTTAATTAGGGCAAATTGGTTTGGAATGCATAGTGTAAACAAAAACACGTGTCATTTCATGTACTTATTCGAGAGTATGTTATTGGGTTAGTGGGTCACGAAGTCAGTGACGGTTTTGTTTATAAATTTAAAGGTAAAATAAACAATTGACTTTCTTTAATTGTTTCGGGCTAACATTACTACGATATTAAAATACAAAAGGATTTAAAAACCAATTTATATAAAATAAAGTTAGTATTTATTTACAAAAAAAATATATATAAATCATCTATTCGAAACATTTGGAAAATTCACGGGATAGCAGCGAAATATGATTTGAAAAATTAACAAGAAGATTAAATTGCAGTTTAAAATTACATTTGACTTTTGAAAAATCACGGGATAGTAGTATAAAAATGAATTGAGGAATTACATGAAAACATTTGAAGTTATGGGAATAAAAACCTCACACGTATCAAACATTTACATGAGACTTTTGAAAAATCACGGGATAGTAAAAATTTATATCAAAGAGTTGAGTCTGGGGAGGGGGAAAATCTAGAATAACAGTTCAACAAAACAAATCAAGAAACCAATAGAGATGGCAATCTCTTAAATAAAATTGTCAACCAAACAAATCAAGAAATCAATAGAGATGGCAATCTCTTAAATAAAATTGTCAACCAAACAAACAAAAGCCTGGAGTTATTAGCTCTCCATTAATAAAACTAATAAATATTCTTAGTTTATTCTTATATATTGATATTTCCTACTCTTATTATGTATATATTCGGTCATCGGCTAAGGTTTTGTGCAGAATTCCTTTTCACGAAATCCGAGCTTGGAATGCGAGGCTAGCTAGCTTCACATTGCGAGTTATAATCCTTCCCAAACGTATGTATACATATATATCTTCTTATGTACTGTGCATTGGATGATGTGGACTCGCTTACAGCTAGCGCTTTAGTCTCGACAGGGGCATCCTCACATCGTCTCTTGCATGCGAGAAATTAGAATTCACGACTCGAACTCTTGCAAAGACCGTGAGTATATGATTGTGTATAGAACGAAACCGGTTCGCTCTAAGTAAATAGTAGACTTCGGAGGAGTTGGAATTTGGAGATTTCGGGGCTTAGAGAAAGACCTGAGTAACGTACACGACGACATGGAAGATTGAAAGAACAAGGTATAACGGCCCTCTGGAAAATCGCGTCGGCTGACTGTGCGAAGTTCTAGTTGATCTTTGACCACCCTGTGTATCTGCAGGAGGATAGGAGCCAAATTATGCAAGCAAAAGAGCATTTCTGAGTTCGTTCTAATAGACAATCAATTAATAACAATAATCTACTAAAACAATGTCATATGTACGTTATAGCATCAGGACCAAAATAGGGGAGAGCCAAGCAGTAAATAAATCTTGAGTAACAAAAGACTTCACTAACAATTAACCGTTTGAGTCATTCTTAATTACACAAACAATTGAACAGGTAAATGTCATTAATTACAGGTATGTTGCGGATTCATTAGAGGTAGGAAATCGAAATAGTGTTTAGGGAAAGTTTATTTCCTAAAGAAAATAAAATAAAATTTAGAATTGCAAGAAATGGACCAATCAAATTCGATGCTCAACGCTCCTTTCAGAATCAAAGGGTACCACAAAACAAAAGTAATTAAATTCCCACACCATAAATCAAAAAAATAACACAACGTTTGGTGGAATTTATTTACAACATAAATACGAAAATTTACGTTCAAGGTCGTAGATAACGTATTAATTAGTTAAGTACTTATATCTATAAAGATATGTAGTACAAGGGATCTTTAAATAGCTTCCTGTAGTAATCAAAGAAAATAAGGGTCACATTTTCATGAAGGCTTGTGTGTCATACATATAAAGCCTTTGAGAAAATTAAATATCGATCAGAGCCAAAAGAAAAGTTTAAGAAAACTTGAAAGGATGAAAGAATTCAAAAATAGTAAAATTAAAATGGAAAAATATTAAAAAAAAAAAAGAATTCAAAAGAAGAGACGAGAACAGAGTTTATCACAAGCTCTAGAAAGTTTTGGAAGGAGTGGCGGAGTATGTCGTGGAATGTTTGGGAATAAGGAATTGGGAACATCATTGTGGAACATTCCAGAATACTCTCGAATGTTGTCCTGAGTGAAGCCGGGTAACCCAGCTAGTATATTATAAAAGCAAGGGTACCAATATATAAGCAGGAGCATAAGTCATGTAATGAAAGTAAGTCATTATAATTATATAAATAAATACCAAAAGATCGTTGTTACGTTTGTTTATAATTAGCAACCTTTATTATGTATACATATGTAGTAGATGTTTGCGGATCGTAGCTTAATTGATATTACGATTATGATTGAATGGAAGAGAAATTTTGTTGTAGAATTTAGTACCATAGTATAAGAAGCTCTCTTATCCAAATATCGTAGATGCTGAGAGCTAGTGTTACTTATTTGCGTGTTTGTTGTTATTTCTTGTGTTTTGTATGTATGAAAGTGAAGAAGAATTATTATTTTAGATTTGAATTTCTTAATTCACATGGTGTTAAGCTTGTGGAAGTTTTTATCTTTGCTAGTTTTTAAAGTGACTTTCAGTATAATTCGATCGTGGCATGTATTTTTCTGTGACCGGCCAACTCAGAATGAACCTCAGAAACGTCATTAGGAGTGATGATAAATAATATTAAAAAATATTTAAAATGGTTAAGTTAGGCTAGGGTTACCGGCTATTTTAAAATACCTATTTCTTTCATAGCATTTAAATTTTATTTTTTATTTGATTTATTAGCGTTTTAAACTTTCTTTATACATTCATATATGACAGTATTAAGAATATGTATGTCATTTACCAATAAAATAACGACAAATTGAAATTTAGAACCATAATGCAAAAGTATACAACAATACCTATACCTGATATAAACAATTCTGATAAAGTGCATCTGCTTACATAAATCTACCAAAAGTATTTAGTGAAATTTTTCGAAGGTTTACATTTAAATTTTGGATATCAATAATATCTTTCAGGAAGTGATTGTATTTATATTCTAACTTCTAAAAGATAGAGAGGAAATATGGTGAACTAAAAAAGAGAAATAGAGAAATTAATTAAATATTAATTTTTAATTAAACATGTGGTATTCGATCGAGGGTTATTTTTTTATGGATGCTGTGAATTTATAAAGGTTAGTTTTATACACCTAGTTATATGGGCATAATTGAATATGCTATAGCTTCTTCTTATACATATATAATACTTCTTGTAAATAAATAATGACCTTTCTGAGGTGGTTCTGAGTTGGTTTCATTATGAGTTGGCATGAAACCATATTTTTCGGGTGTTCAGACTGTTTTTAAAAAGTACTTGAAATTACATAATATAATAGAATATTCGCGGCCCTTTCCACCAGGTAGATGCTCTCAGTATCGTCCTGTGAAGAACTAAAATTCAGAGTCGAAACGTTATTTGAAATGGCTTTAGATTTTTAGAAATGTTTACTCACGAAATCTATTGTACACTGGTATCTATGCGTGCAGAATTTCACAGCAAAATACATGAGGACTTCTTTAGTAAAATAATTATTTAAAATAAAAATTAATTCCGAGATCCAACCGTATCATGTCAGCATTCGCTAAATAAAAAAAAGCAATTAAAATCAAAAATGTTGGTGGTTTTTCTTTTGGGGATTACAGAAAATTTCCAGGAAATCTGCGGACTAAATAATTGGAAAGCGTTTATTTTCCTTTTGATGTTGCTATGTAGGTAAGTAGGTACCTACTATTTTCTTCTCCGCGTTTTTGAAGAAATACCCTGAACTTTCGTTCTTTCGTTATTTGATATTATCGTTTTATTAGAAGGAGGTCGAGGCTGAAAAAGAGAAAAAAAAACAGTCAAGAAAATGATCCCTAGGAAATGATATATCTTGCCAACAGTGTTCAACTTTGAATTTTATGTAAAACGTTTGATTAAAGAAAAAAAACTCCGGTCCTATATACTTTTGCGATCTAATATGAAGGTACTGATGATGCAAAATGTTGATATTTGCTACCGATCGAAAAGTGTGTGACACCACGGTAAATATATCTACATGTTAGCAATTTGGGATGCGGATATGGGTACCACTTCCTCGGGATCCATTTATAATAAATTTTGTGCCACAGGTGACCCCAAGTAGTTCGCTACGTTTGGTGACTTAGCAGGAGTTATTAAGGTGTGGTTAGTCTGGGTCTTGGTGGCGAATGTATCTAACCATCTATTGCTTTGCACACTGGCCCCCAGATTCCTACCAGCCCATCATATCATTTTCCTCCCTAGAAATTCCTCTTCTTCCTTACCTGAAAAACCCTCCATTTAGGATCCCCAAAGAAGAATTAAGTCGTGAGGGGGATTTATTTCGTCAGGGCCTCCTGTGTGGAACTAATGAAGGCGGTACTGTAGCACTGCCATTGTGTCTGTCTGCTGCAACCCAACTTATTCACATTCAGAAAATAATAATTCAATCTTGTCCATAGTTACAAATTACCGCCTGTTTAGTTCTGAAATAGTTTAAAAACTAAACCCATGTTCCCAAGTCCTTCACTGTTCATTTATTTCTTTGTCTTGCTCCTTTCCTTGAAGTCCCTACAAAAGGAAAGAATACGATGTTTTTTCATACCTACATGGAACAACTCTCCAATATTGGCACCAACATTTTTAAATTACATACTTGTGGAGTTGAAATTCGGCAGTGATATTGGTCACACCTCGCTATTGAATCCTCATTAAAAATCGCAAAAAATACTAATCAATGTACCCAAAGTGAGCCGGATTGTGACCTGTGCCGTGAGTACCTATTGAACGCCGCCAGCATAAAAATCGTTCCAGAAGCAGTGGATGAACCATCAAAAGGTAGGGACTCTCCTGTATTGCCCTTTTCCTGTGATTCAGTTTAAAAACGCAGTCAATTGTTTTCTTTTTCGTAGATTAGATTTACAGTCCACAACTCGTGTCGCGACATTGGTCGTGACATTTTTGATCCGGCGCGAAGGACCATATTATCTTAGTGTGAAAAAACATCTTCTTCTTTTCTTTTGTAGGGACTTCAAGGAAAGGAGCAAGACAAAGGAATAAATTAACATTGGAGGACTTGGGAACATGGGTTTAGTTTTTAAACTATTTCAGAACTAAACACCTACCTATTACGTCTACGTTTACTACATCTACGCACGAATAGATCATGAATTATTTTAGGTGTGCCCTTAAGAAAGAGAAAACCTACGGTTTGGGCATAGGGAAAGAGTTATGATTATATGATTAGGTGTATATGATTACGGATTATATGATTAGGTATATGAAGTGAAAGAGAAAGGCACATAAAGAAAATAAGTCGCGGATGCCCGAGGAAGACATGGCATAATCAATCACAATAGATTATTAAAAAAAATACACCAAAACAATGTCGTAAACCTTAGACGTGAAAAGTAGTGCAAAGTATCTTATTCGGAATTTTCGGATCAGGGTTTCCGAACTGAAATTAACATCAATAAATACACATATAAATTTGTTGTAGACTACTTTTATTTATGAACGCTCTACCGGTTTCGGAAGCACCCTTCCTTCGTCAGGAGAATATTATAACTGTTATAATATTCTCCTAATGAAGGAAGGGTGCTTCCGAAACCGGTAGAGTGTTCATAAATAAAAGTGGTCTACAACAAATTTATATGTGTATTTATTGTAAATTATGGCGAGCCACAAAGTTAATGCTTTTTACAAATATGAAATTAACATCATTCCAGGAGCTGACTCTATTATGATATCGTAAGCTTCTACCACAATTAACGAATATATTTATATTATCCACAGTTTTGTTTATGCCTAAACCTGTCGTTTTAATTTTAGATCTCAGGTCCAGATACATGTCTAGATATCAATAAATCAGGTGTGGTTCTAGACGTTTCGTGGGCTACAGTGCTAATATTGAAAAATTAAACGTTTTTGTAGCTGAGCATTTTTTTTAAATTTTAATTTTTCGTGTTAAAAGTTTTTAACCAGGGTAGACATAGCCTCCCCAAAAAAAAATTCGGATAAAAAACGGAAAGTTTGAAAAAATTATTTTAAGCTACACGACTACAATAATGTCGTATTTATCAATCTTAAGTTCTAGATTACTGAAAAGTCACGAACCACCACTGCAAATAAACGGTTCGACGACAAATAAGAATGAACTAACTTAACACCTTTTTTTGAAAAGGTTAAAAGCCATGAAAAAAATATTGAAAAATATCCCATAACCTAACCTAACGTAACCTATTTAACCATTTTTTTCATCCTTTTAATGAATTTTTAAATAATGTGTTGACTTGAATTCAATGAGTTGTCCAGTCACCCAAATTAACAGCGGTAAGAAAATGGTGTTTGTATAGTAAGTAAAATTTTCAAAATTTTAAGCAACCCCCGATACAAAAAAAAGCTGGTGACCTTGAAACACCTGAACAGATGTTCATGAATTGTAGCTAAGAACCATTTCGATCACGTCAGCTTTAAAAAAAAAACGCATCATAATCGGTCCATTCGTTCAGGAGCTATGATGCCACAGACAGACAAACATTGCATTAGGGGGTTAATAACTGAAATTTAATAAAGATTTTAAGCAACCCCCAACACCAAAAAGAGCTGATGACCTTGAAACGCACGAACAGATTTTCATGAATGGTAGCTAGGAACCATCTCGGTCACGTCAGTTTTCAAACGAAAAAAACCGCGTCATAATCGGTCCATTCATTGAGGAGCTACGATGCCACAGGCAGACGCACAGAAAGTCAAACTTATAACACCGCTTCTGCGCGTCGGGGGTTAAAAATAGTATCACACTGTCACAAAGTAATTTTGCAATGGTTGAAGAAGTACACTATCTTTCCTAAGTAAGCGATGGCATGCGTTCCAGAATGACATCGCACCAAGTACACTACATGCTAGGCAAACCATTTATGGCAATAGAAACGTCGCGCGTCACTTGAAATGCCTTCAGCTATGTGCAGTAAGAAGTAAGTTGGTACCTATTTCCCAGCCTGTCTCTTCCATTCTCTTTACATGTAGCATTCTCCAATATACGGTATATTGGTTCTCCTTACTCGGGGCATTCAGGCACTAGTCGTGTGATACACATGAAAATATATAAAATAAATTGAATGTGTTTGTTCACGTTATAAAACGAAAATAAGTATATAGATATTCACATAAAATTTGAAGACTTTATGTTTGTTGGTTGAAAAGAAATGAAGTTTCTTGAAATTTTGATTTTGATATTTTGTGTAAGAGAGATTTTCATTTGAGGATTTTATTTACATGAATTCAAATAACTAACGATGTAAGTACCACTACTCATTAAATAATAATGGATAGCGGGGCAAGGCGGGGTAGTTAGGGTTTTATGATGAATAAAACATTGCTCTTCAAATATTACAAAACCTTCGGAGAAAACATATATTAACTCCTAGTCTTCTTCTTCGACTCCTGCACAGGAACAGTGAGCCCACTTTTGACACATTGGCAGGCCATCCAACCTCCTACTGACTCCAAATATATCCATAAAGGCAACATGTGTTTTTTGAGTATTCAGAAAACGAGTTTTTTTCGACCGCTTAACTTCACTCAGTTTTTTTTTGGTATTTGTTTCTTTCCGTTTCTTATTTTAAATAATTAATAAATACATAAAATAACGAGGAAAAAATAAGGAAGGGCAGGGCATAATGGGTAGGGCATAATGGCACTACCCCGTCATGCCCCTAGGCGTGTCTTTTTAAACATTGCTCGAGGTGTACTCCTAATATTACATCAAAAACGTGAAGAAACAAAATTCGCTCAGTGCTTACGAAATCAACACGGTATGACTGCAGTCGCAGTACTAAAGGAACGGAATGCGGTGGGAGCACATGTGGACGAATTATCAGGATCGTAGCAGGTTTGGACAAAGCAATTTAGCGAAAACTCCATAGTGCCTCCAACCCCATCTTGCCCCGTCCTCCCTATCTATTGGTTCAGGTAGTTTGATTTTATCTTTTCCAGCAGGTACCTACACACCTATCCACCTACCCACCTTCTAACTTTTCATGTTTAAGGTATAGTTCCATTTTAATACATTTTCTGTAAGGACATGCCCAATTAAAAAATATAACTGTTTCATACGTAACATGTTTGAGATAAACACATAAATTTCTATACCACTCTGCATTCTAAGTTCTCGTTGTTTTTCTTGCAACCTTTCCTCTTCGCAATTCTCTCAAGTTCAATCTGATAAACCTTCTCCCGATTTAGCGCCCGCTCGTCTGGACAGTTTATGCTATCATCCGCATTTTCCTGATTAAAAACGTCGCATATTTCCTGACAATGTCGCGATAGGGGACGTCGTATCGGCCAAGTTTTTTTTCACCGAAAACGCTTGTCTGCCATTGTTATCTTTGGTTTCAATTGTTTTTTTTCCATCGTGTTGAACCTCGTAAAATGTTCGCTGTTCCTTTTTTCAAATCGAAAGTAGTGAGTTGAAAACGAAAAGGGGGATACTATGTGACAATTCAGTGCAGGGAGTTTGAGTAGCCAGATTTGAGTGCTTTCAAAATAAATAAACTTCTTTGAAGCTATTCTTTGGATAAAATACTTATGTACGAATTATTTGAGAGGTCGATGTATTCGTTAGTAGCGACAGTGTTTAACTTGGCAAAGTAGATAAGGTAAACAAATGGATTTAAGTAAAAATTATATTTTATCTGGAAATCTCGTATCTTTTCTTGATTTGTTTTCTTTTTCGGCGATTCAAAAAGTCGATATTTTTAGGTCATTTTACCACTTCACATCTGAATTTCTTTTAAATTATAATAATAATATATTTTTTATAATATGTTCAAATGTGCAATAACATTGTGATTGTATATTATACTAATATAATATACCATATCCTCGTTTAAATTTAACCTTTTTATTGATCAAATACATAATTTGCATATCTGCGACTTTACCCAGATTTATATTCGTAAATCGATTCAATTAAACATTTGAGTATTTTATTAAATTAAGGCATATTTTTCCATTTACCTGCTAAAAAAGCAAGACGTACTAATCACACTAGTAAATTTCGGGTCTGATTTATTTTCCTGATTGATTCAAATTCCACGTCGCGTCGATACATAATGTGTCTGTTTAGTTCGTTGACCCTTTTCCCTGAAATTGTCTAGTTCATTAAACTATTACATTTCTTATTAAAATATGATATAATATTAAGAATAATTCTCCTGTTTAAGTGCTAAGCAAGCATGACTTACATATCAGCTTATCACACTATTTTAGTAAATTTCGGCTCTGATGGAATTTCCTTATTGACTCAAATTCCACGTTAATATATTTGGCTGTTTAGTTTGTTTACCCTTTCCCTTGAAATTGTCTTGTTCATTAAAATATTATGCACTACTGCAAATTTTTTCTCAATTCGCCTTTCGTTAATTTTTATTCTTAAATGATTAAAATAAAACGGTTATTTGAAAACACCATCAAACCATCCTAACCTGGTGTTAGTACATATATCGACACTATTTATCCTTTGATTCTTTAATGTTTATTCTGTCACTCTAGATGTTTGTATTTTTAATGGCCCTAAACAAACTGTGGTTAATCTTTCCTTGGTTCTTTTATACCTTATTGGCGTCCTTCCATAGACAATCAAAGACAATAAAGATCCGATTGATTTGACATACAACTCCTATTCTCGCAAGTAATCTGATTCGTTACTACTTGTGAAACGGTTCAGGGGAGATGGAGAATGCTAACAGCACAAGTCAATATTCATTTGATAATGGAATCAAGGAATGATAGTGTCTGTTGATTATATCTACTTATTGATTATAACTGTTGTTGTTTCGGTTTCTACATGCACTGTAATTCCTAGTATATGCAGTCCAAAACCCGGTAGATACATTCGTTTCCAGCCGCTGCATACCATGATCACCTTCTGTTCACACTGTTGATACATTCCAAAATACTTGCAGAACTCGATAATAATATTATAAAATTTAATTTTAATTAAATTTCTAAAAATTAAAATGGAGTTCTACATTAAACACAGAAACAATTAATAATACCTTCTGTTCAGTATCATAGGAAAGGTGTTTAATGAGAGTGGTCATGTTTCCTTCTGACAATTATAAAAGATAAATGATTTAAGTCTATCCAATAAATCAATCAATGCTAATGCTATGCTTTATTCAATACTTCCCTTTGGACAAATTAAAAGAGCCAGCTAAACGTACACAAACATAAAACTTCCCCTTATTAAATGTTACCACTAATATTTTGTGGTTTTGGGGCTTGATTCGAAATGGCAACAGTTTCAAAATGTTTATGAAGGACGAAACGCGAAATATACACATATAATTTTAATAACAGTATAATTAAATTAAAAAAAGGATATGGAATGGGCAATGGAGACCAGCTTTCTTTGTAGAGCCAATTTACGTTACATAACAAAAACAATACGTGATCAATGTAATTTATAAAAAAAATACTTAAAAGTATTACATTACATGCCTTTGAAATGGATTACATATCAACTTAACCATCAGGAAAATAAAATGGCTTGAATGAAATATACCTGGCAAAATTATATAATATATTGTAGGCTTGAAAAAAGAGTAGGCTCCGTTTTAAAAAAATTCTTGTAATAAAGTGGAACATTCACGATAAACACAGCCATTTCAAGAAAGAGTTAATTTCCAGTTTTTTTTCAGCTAAGTAATACCGTGTTCCTAATTTTTTGTGATACTTACACTACATGTAACACTTATGCATCTTAACATTGTTACTTTATATGATATTTTGTTCTAAAGAAAACTCACATGTTGATTTTCATTTTCAAAAATGTTTTGTTAATAATTCAATATGCCCAATTTCAATTCAATTTTATGTCGATACATTCCCCATTCTGTGGGGTATTTTGAAATCTGTTTCCCCCACATTAAACAGTAATGTTTTCTTAATTACTTAAACGTGTATTATATTATTAAGGTTTTATGAACGTACTGAGAAGTGGTAAAAAACTAATTTTTATTACTTTATTACCCATTAAAATCAAGAGAATAGAGAATCTATTGTCACAATTATTTTCTCAGAAAATCGGTTTAACCGGCAACAAATTCTTTTAGGCAAATGAAAATTTAAATTGGGAGGGAGAAAATAGAACCATATAAATAAGTTGTCCCAATGTGGCCTAACCACACTTAAAAAAAATGCTTGAACGCCGAATTAGCTGTCATAATAATAAAATAATAAAAAAAACTGAAATATCCGCAGAACTTAATAAAAACATTATTAAATTTGATATAGGTACTTACATTGAATTTAAAAATTAAACTACTGTAAATATACTTTTTGAGAAAAGTCATAAAAAAAGTTATTATTTTTTATGTAGTAAATATTTATTACATAAAAAGGGATGTATATATCATCGTACAGTAGGTACCTATCCAAAAAGTGTTGAAAAATGACACAGATACTCAAATCACAATTTTACAATGATTATTTATTTAGAAACCGGTGAAGCCATCCTTACCGTATGAATTCCACATACGTTACTAAAGTAAATATTATATCAGGATTCAGGATTGTGTTCGTTTTTGTACGCATCCATCATTATCACTTTATCACGAATAGAGCAGTTCTTCCCTTTCTACTCACCGCGATCTGGCTTTGACGTCTGCCATTGTCGAAGCAAACAGTTGCGTCAGCGGCAGAGATGATCAGATAGGTACTCACGCACGATATTTACCTAACACATTATATGTAAACTTACCTAAGAAATTATGTAAGGGCGATATTACACTGGAATGAATTTTATGTACCAATATTCCTTTGCCAGAATTAGACATGGACGGATTTAGACATAAACGAAATTACACCTGGAGAGAATTACACCTACTGGAATTACACGTGTCAAAAAATCTTTTTTTTATAGGTTTACATTTGACGGCCTCCGCGCTTGAAGGAAAAGCCTGTCGACCCCAAATCCCGGCATGCACAAGTAAATTTCATTTGATAAAATAAAATACTTTTTTGTTTAAAACCACGAGATTTATTAATTTATGAACCGACCGGTTTCGCTTTACTCAAGCATCATCAGGGTACAAATTAATACTAAAAAATTAGTACATAATGCTTGGTTATACATAACAAAATATAGAGGGATACATGATACAAATATAACAAACACATAGACGGCCATAAAATACATTAACATAAGTACACAAGTATTTTATGGCCGTCTATGTGTATGTTATATTTGTATCATATTGTCTCCCTCTATATTTTGTTATATATTACCACACATTATGTACTTATTGTTTAGTATTAATTTGTACCCTGAAGATGCTTGAGTAAAGCGAAACCGGTCGGTTCATAAATTAATAAATCTCGTGGTTTTAAACAAGAAAAGTATTTTATTTTATTAAATATGTCAAACCACAAAGTGATTGCTATCCACAATAAATTTTATTTGGTTATTTTGTGCTATTTAATAATTTATCCATTTAAAAATCATACATATTATACTTGCGGCACGTTCCAGAGTAGAAGATACTGTCATTGGAGGTTGCTCAACCACTTTCCCACGGTGTTCTAAGGAAACAGATGGTTTCCTCCTTCACCGTACACCTCAGGACTCTAATTTTTTTTATAAAGAAGCTACTTTTTATTTAAAATGATTCTAGACCTCCAATGTCCGGGCAAACATTGTTAGCAGGCAGTATGCGAGTGCGTACATGTTGTTAGTTATTTATTTCACAGTATCACGTCTCATCTCCGCCACTTGATGTAGCTGAAATAAAAGTTTATTATTATGCAGGAAGAAAAGTTAATAGAATAAGAGTTTCTTTAGAGTACGATTGAAAACACTTTAAACATTTTTGAAAACCTTTTATGCTAATGATTCTGATATTTTTTGTATGCCTCTACTGAAGTATAAAGCTGTACTAATTAAACAATTTAGCTGTACATATTTTAATAAGGTCACTGTATAACAGGTATTTTCTGTTTGTTTCTTCTTCAATGCTTTCACTAACTTTGTACTAATATGTATTATTCTTTTGGTTTATTTATAAGTAATCTTTTGGTTTATTTATGTATTATATATGTACTATTTTTCTTTGGTTTATTTGGAAGTAATCTTAAAATTTTACATTTCTTTCTTCTTTCTATATTGAAAAAAAAAAACATGTACGAAAAGGACACTGTGTCGTTAATTATAAATTATTAAATATTTTTTGCCTCAGTGAGAAAGATAAAGTTATTTGGCGATGATTTTTTGATTTGTGTCCCAATATAAATCAATCATCTGTAAATTAAATTTACGCCTATCAAAATGTTTCTGTCAATTTGACTGTCCTAGAACGGGAGAATCCTAGTTGGACAGTCAACGCTTCTTTGTATTCTTGTAACAAAATTGTTACAAGAATACAATCTGATGTATTCTTTGTAACAAAAACAAAACAAATAAATAAAAAATATAATAAAATACGAAAAAAATAAATTTCATATTAGATGAGATTGTTTGACTTAACCAAAGCAGCTGAGCTGCAGTCGTCCGGCGGTCCCGCCAAGAATAAGCGGAGCCTTCAGTCCAGTTGCAAGCGAGACTCGGTGTCCGCGCCCCTAAGCCGACTTCCCGGTAGGCCCTCGAAGAAAGTGTTGGGATTAAGGGGGAAATACCTGAAGACACTAAGGATAAAAGTAAGCATCGGGTCACCGGAGGCAGGGCGGAAGGGCACCGGTCTGCTACGGTTGGTCTTCGGGCCCGCTCATGGCGACGGGGGAGGCGCGGGCGGGTTATACAGCGGCTACCTTGGGAGTCATCTCCTCGGTTGTTGCACGGACATAAGTCTAGTCCACCCCCTTGATGGGGTGTAGGACAATACGAAAATGAGATGGTAGTTCAGTTCCGGCTCCTTGAATGATGCAAATCCAGACACGAAAAACTTGTTGCATGTATCCTAGATTTAGAAAAAGAAAAATGCAAGTGTAGTTAGGTTACGCCAAGGCTATTGATAATGTCTAGTTAAACGAGAAAAAAAAATAAAGATTTAAAAAAAATAATAGCCAAATTTTAGATGTTAAAGATGTTGTTGAAGATGGTGCCTAAGAAAACATGATACATATTAATACAAAACTTGATACATGAGTAAACAGTTTTAGTGTGAAATAACAAAAAATATAGTGCTCAATATCCGGGCAGTAGTAGTAGTATAAATATTGCAAAAGGGTGACCGTGGACGCCAGGAGCAATTACACCCGCCTGGATCCTAAACACATAATGAAGTTAAATTTAATCAACGACTCTAAGTTCAGGCCATCTCTCAACCCAAATCCTTGTAAATTTCCTCAGGCATTCGAGATTTTCCTTGTTCGACACGAGATCCGCATTCCATGCTGGTCTCGTAGTTACTTTCAGACCTTCCAACATTTCATCTCTTGCATCCGTCAAAATCTCACAGTGCCACAGAATGTGCTCGGCTGTTTGGTTTGTGTCACCACACGCACAGTTTGGATGGGGAGACAGGGTCAGGCTGTGCAGTCTTCCCCTGAATTCACCATGACCTGAAAGTATTTGTGTTAAGTGATGATCCAATTTGATGAACGCCCCTTCCATTCTGGCTTTAACTGACGGGAAAAAGGAGAAAGTCCATCTGCCCGTATTCGATTTTTCCCAACGTTTTTGCCATTCATTAAGAGTGAGTTCACGCATCTCTTTCAGCAGTCGAGGGAGAGGTACTGCCCCACCTGGTGTTAGTTCAACTCCAAGATGGACGGCTGACCTTCTTCTAATTAGTTTTTTCTTAGTTAACACTTCCCTTATTTCTAGATCAATGGGCAAAATACCGGCCAAAACCGGCAATGCGTCTGAAGCTACAGTCCTGTATGCGCCTGAGAGCGCCAGCAGGGGAGTTCGCTGGCCCCGCTTAAGTGCCGAGTGGATCAGTACGTTGTCTAGGCGATGCTCCTATACAGAGGCTGCATACGTGACTTGTGTCACGTACGCTCCCCTGTACAGTAGGCGAAGTGCTGGAGAGCGTAATCCCCACTCCGCAGTTGAGATTCTTCTCAGTTTCATGAACAGGGCCTGGGCCCTGCTGGATACACTCTTGACATGCGCCAGAAAAGATGAAAAGCGATCCAAGATAACGCCTAGGTATCTTGCATTTTTCAAAAATCGGATGTTGGAGTCTCCCATTTTTATAGTAGGATTTCTTCCTCTGTCGAGGAAGCCCTTCATAAGGAGACCCATGGTCTTTTGGGGAGCGAAATTCAGCCTGTTTCTCTTACCCCACTCAAGGATTACTCTCAGACCTTCTTCAGCTTTACTTTCAACTTCTCTCCTGCTGTTCCCCGAGACCAGTAATAATTTGTCATCATCGTAGTCAACCGTGATACATACTTCAGGCAAGGGCAGCCTGGAGGAATCGTCAAAAAGTATATTCCAAAATTCTGGGCCAAGGACCGAGCCTTGTGGGCAACCCATGTTTACTTCCCGGTTGATGGTAATATCACCATATGTTAATGAGATACTTCTGTTGTTGAGATAGTCGGAGACTATCTTAAACAGTTACGGTTTTTTACTTTCGACAGTATCATCGGCCACCACGCATGATCGAAGGCACCTGTGATGTCTAAGAAGACTCCAATCACGTACCTCTTTTGACAGACCCTCACCCATTCAAGCGCAAACTTAATGGCGCGCTCCGTGGATTTACCCGGGACGAAACCAAATTGACGGTCGTCCGCTGGAGACAGGGTTTGGTAAAGGCGGTTCCGTATAATTTTTTCTAGAATCTTCCCCAGAACAGGAAGCAGCGTAATAGGCCTATAAGCCTTGATATCCGTCTTTGGCTTATCGTTGCCCTTTGGTATAATACGAAGCACTCCTTTCTTCCACTCTGTTGGGAAAACCCCTCTTCGCAGACATGTGTCCATGACTTAGAAGAGCTCCTCCTTGGCATGGACCCATACTTTCTTCACTATTACTCCATTCAATTTGTCAAACCCAGGTGCCTTCTTAGAACCTAAGCCCTTAATTATTACCTCCAATTCAGCTTTACTTACAGGTGTAATCGGGTCCTCCTGGGAGAGGTTTCTAGGAAGAAGCCGTGACAGATTTCGAATCTGTTGGTGGTGGTCGCTTTCCCCAATTACTGAATCTAGAGGAACTAACTTTCCCAGAAGTGTTTCGAGAGTGGAAGCCACGTCCGTACTCTCAACATTCCTGCCATTGTTATCAATGACGACGCTAGTTAAAAACCGGTCAGAACCTTTTCCGCGACCTTTAAGCGCGTTCAGGGCGCGCGTCAGGCTCAAGATATGTGGTCCGACAGGGTTACCGTATTTAAAGTATACCGAGATTATAATAATCTCGGTTATTCCAAAATTAAACGAAACGCAGGTTTGGTACTCATTCGATAACCCCTCGAGGAGGAGGGGGCTGATTGACGAAGCGTTGACCAGAACACCCGCTCCCGGGGAGTTACCTACTTCGAGCACCGCTCCAGGACTAGTAGTAGGCGTTTTACCTTGCCGGGTGTATTGCTCCTGGATTAGCAGGATGTCAATATGTAGGTCAGTCAGGGCCTGCAGCGCCTCGATCGTGGCCAGTCGGGATCTCTGCAGGTTTATCTGACCTATGGTAATAAAGTTATTAGTTTCCATAGTCGGTGCGTCTCATCTGTGCTTCAATGGCTGCTTGGTGGGCGGGGCATGATCTGTCTCCAGTGGAGTGAGCCGATGGTTTTCCAAAGCGCTTGCAGGTCGCACAGAAAGCGGATTCCACTTTCCTTGGGCAATTATCCATCTCATGACCATTTTCGGCACAGTGGCGGCACGTGGTGGTGGTCATGGTACAGAATTTACTCACGTGTCCATAAAGATGACACTTAAAGCACCTGGTGGCTCCTAAGAAGTCGCGAACACGGCATGCATTCCAACCAAGAAAGCAGAGTCCGCTGTCTATAAGAATTTTCCTGCTCTGCGGATGACAGGTAACTATCATGTTCATCGTGCTACCGTGTCGTTTTCCGAAAAGCGAGACTCGACGCATGGTTCTAAGGTGGTCATCCTTGGTTATGTTGGCCTTTCCCAGAATATTGTTTGTGAAAATTTCCTCAAAGAGGGCCTGGTCTGCAGTTGCCTCGGATTTGGGCACATCATAAATGACAATTCTGGGGAGGTTTCCTTGAGGGTGGACCATCTTAAAACCACTTGCCTCGATTTTCGCGGCCGCCTTTTTTATATTTTCTAACCCATTCGTGCTGGAGGTCTGTAATAATACGCCAGCCCCTTTAATTTTCCTGGTTCGTACAGCTTGGAATCCGTCTTTAGACGGATCCAGGACTTTCATAAGGCTTTTCTGAGTTTCCTCTGAAGTTTTTCCCTCAGGCACGGTTGGGTAGAATAGTACGGTAGGTTGAAGCGGGGGAACCTTTCTCTCCTGTCCGTTTACCACTAATGTTTGGGATGCAGGGGCATCCGACGCTGCACTGGCGTAAGTTTTCTTTCCTCCAATGTTTGGCTGAGAGATAACTGCTGGTTGAGGCCTGTTGATGAGGAGATCAATTTTGGTGGCTAAGCCTTTCTGAGCATTAATTACCTCTGCAAAAGCTTGCGCACGAGCGATTGCGGCTGCATGGGAGATGGCGATGGTCACAAAAGTTTTTTTAATGTCCTCAAACTGGTTGAGGATCGATCTCCTGTCCTCTTTGTTAATTTTATTTTTCCCCTCAACCACAATATCGGTTATTTTGTTAATGTTCGTTAGTACGGGTGTCAGAGTGTCAATGTCAAAGCTACAGTCGTCTCCACTCGGAAAGGAGTCCTCACCGCGCTGTCTCTTCCTATTAGCTTGATTTGGGGAGGTTCTGGTTTTGGTACTTACCTGAAGGCGTTCGGGTTGTCGAGCTGGTTGGTGGGCGGCATCGCTGGTTGATTCAGCCTCTGCTTCTGAAACTGCCTCCAAAAGCATATTGCTATGTATGCTAGTGTAGGGTGAAGTTGGACGTTCTAGTAGGGGAGGGGGGTCGACAGTTGAAATTAAATTTTCGAATGCTTTTTTTCTGGGCGAGCCAGTCGACTTTCCCTTACCCTTGCACCTTCTCAACAGAGTACGTATTTGTTCCTCTTGTATTCGGCTGTCCTCGCCCTCCGATTCTGACGACATATTTTATTTATTATTTATAAAAATAATAATATTAAAATATAAAAACTTAAATAAAAGTTAAATAAATAAAAAAAGTAGCTATTTATGATTAAAAATTGTATAGAACAAGGTAAACGAAGACGACTTTATAGGTCGTAGAGGAATCCTCCTGGACCTTTATATTTATTCACTTTTCACTTGGAAAAAAAAAAAGAATAAAACGTTTATATCAGTCAATTATCTGCATTTGAAAGTTGATGAAACGCCAGTAGGTGAAACGCCACCTTACGAACTGACACTGATGTATGACGAAATCAATATTTCAAGAAAAAAAAGTAAACGACCGCCGGATTTGAAACTTGTATTGTTTGATAACTTCGTTATTTTGCAATCGAATCTGGTGGGGTTAGCACTATTCGACGGTGAATTAAAAACTACATTTAATTGTTATTGGTTAAATCAATTAACATAAGCAATATAACACTTAAAAAATGAAAAAAATAATGTGTGTTGCAAGGCTTGCCTTCGGGCCAAAACCTGCTTTTGTTTTTTTAACTCACAATAATTGTACACGCATAATTATCTTAAAACACTACCTATGTAACTTATTATTACGCTAACTTAACACACTAATATACTTAGAATCTATATAAAGTTGTGAAATCACACTTTTAACCACTGAGTTACAACTCGAAACGTCAACACTGAGAAACGTCACTGTCGCGCTTATATTTTACGATTATTACTAAATATAGAATATTCAACTAAAAAAAAATAGAGAAATGTAGAGGGAATAAGTCCCTCAACACGCGTGCACAAAAGTAATGACTTGATTTTAACTTTTACCCGATATTTTCAAAAAAATTAGATGGGATTGGTTACGAAATCTTCCGCACCAAACGGAAGCTAGAACTGAACTGACAGTATCGTTTTTTAGAAGATACTGTCAGTATCGCCCAGGCATAAGACTACCATTAAGAATTGAAATGATTCTTCAAATACCTTTAGTCAAGTTTGATAACCAATTTTGAATAGCCAGGTACTTACCCACCTTCCGCTTTTCCATCTCCTTCGCCCCCACTACCTTACAAAACGCCATAGTAAAGTTGCTAGTAAATAAAGCCGTTTTTAACCAAAGGCGAGACATTAGTATCGTATATAAATCAATCAATGTGTTACCTGTGATTGCTATTATGAGGTACAAATTGTATTGCAGCATATATCCGGCAGTCCATATAAAACAATGGTTGATCATGCACACAATACGCGTCTCATACAAAATAAAGGAATGAAAGTACCTGTGTTTCAAAATGAATATGGTCAAAGAACCCTTGAACATATTATACCAATAATATTAAACAAATTGCCATACGAATTTAAAGAAAATTGCTCTATAACAAAATTCTCACTGATGTTAAAATCGTGGCTCTTAGGGAGTAACCTAATGTATTAAGATTATATTTTGCTCTTTCTTACCATGCATTAAATTTCAAGTATGTGATTAATATATTGCTGTTTTTCAACTTTATCATGATATTTAAAAAAAATATATAAATAAATATTTTCCTATTCCACATCACAATGTTGGTAGATATGTTATATGTGTATATTGTTGGAACGCTGACGCGTTTATGATTATTTTATTTGTAGTTGTAACACATCTGCGGAACTAATCTCCTGCTGACAAGCTACTTGCAGTAGCTTAGCGGGTAAGAAATTCCAATTGTATGCAATTTTTTATACAATAATAAAAAAATATACATATTAAATTCTTTTTGGAGATATTTACAAAATTTTACCAGTCTCATAAGGGGTTCATTTATTAATAGAATGTGGTTCCATGATCGAATTTTTGAAAAATTATACCTAAGAAAAATTATTTATTGCAAACATTTGGGAAGATAGTTTTAGTAAAGTAATAAATGGGCCAAGTCAGAAATACGTAAATAGAATTTCATCTTATCTGCTTACCACTGCTGAGAAAGTTTATTTATTTTTATTTTTTAAGTAGCTACACAAAGGAGGCCCAGCGGAAAATAAATTCCTTCATGGCCTTTTCTTCAATTCTTCGTGGGTATGCCGTGTAGATAGTAATTTAAAGGAAAGCTAGGAGAGGAAGTTCTGGAAAGTAAAAGGTATAAGGGTTGGGCAGGAATCTAAGGTCAGTAGGTTCAAGAGTGACAGACGTATGAATCTATCCCTTCCACAGCGGTGCAAGGCGATGGGTCGAGAGAGACCTTCTAGAGAGGCCAAATCCTCCTCAAGTCTCCATCAATCAATCTGTCCCGATAAAGGTTGGGCAGGAATCTAAGGTCAGTGGGTTCAAGAGTGACAGGAGTATGAATCTATCCCTTCCACAGCGGTGCAAGGCGATGGGTCGAGAGAGACCTGCTAGAGAGGCCAAATCCTCCTCAAGTCTCCATCAATCAATCTGTCCAGATCCGACCCACCAATCAGTAAGCGGGCAGATGCATCCACCGCCAAGACCTTAACAAACCTCACCCCATGATCCCAGGTATCCCTGCTAAGACACTAAATGTAGCGAATCTCTTGTCAGAGGTATTGGTTATCCAATAAATGCGGGGCGGTAGTACCATACCCGCCCCCACATTGAAAAGTATGGCTGGTTAGTAAATTAATAACCACAGAAATGGCAAAAAATGCTGAGACGTCACATTAAAAGTTATACGGTAAAAATTATTACGAAATAAAAGTTACATGCTTGTGCCAAAGGGATTTTTTAACTAATTAACTAGTTAACTATGACTTGGCAGACACTCCTTGCATCATTCACATTCTTACATCCCGTACGCATCCTTCTGTTATTGAGACTGTCGATATGGCTCCACTCAAGTATTTGGTTCACTTGATTGCGTCTAATGCGCCAAAATGAAATATTGTATTTTGTATTGCGGTATGTTGAATATGAACGGCATACTGATTGAATATATCGAATTTCCAATAATTTAATAAAATGATTTGAATTGGAATAAAAATAACGCCAAACGGTAAAAAGATTTTTCGCGACCCGTTGAAGCTCGACAATTTAATTTAAAATTGTTTGCCGAATGAAACTACAATTTTTGGTGATTTAATCTCATTGAGAAAATAGTGAAGTGATTGAATTTATTTGACAATAAGGCAAATAACTATTACAATCAGTTAATTTACTTATATGATAATCGATATGATACAATACGTGTAATCGGCTGAGAATATACAATTAGCGAGTTAATAGTAATTAATTACATAGTTACAATGCGTAATTACCAATTATAACAGACATCTTGGTTGAACAACAGTGAAGATATGATAATGCATACTAATAACTACACATGTGATAATAGAGAATAGCAGATATTCTAAGGATTTATTGAATGTTTTAAAAATTGATATTGCGCTGGAGTCATATCAGCCCAGAAACAAGGAATGAAGCTTCTCCGTGTTGAAGTGTGCTCAACTAAAAAAAGTAAAGGAGGCAAAGGCAAGTTTGACAATTAGGTACCTGGCTATTCAAATCTGATATTTAAACATAAATGAAGTCTTAATGTTTGTCTCTCACCAGGGCGTGATTGAGAGTATTTTCCACTCTAAAACGATGTGAAATTATTATTACGGTGACTTTGTGAAAAAACTATAAATACGTACACGTTATGAGAATACTACAAAAAAATCTATTGTTTTATACCCATAATTGTACTTAAAAGAATTTTTTTTTTTTTAATCATCATCATTGTTTTATTAATTCATGTTTGTAGACACCCCAATTTGTAGTATAGAAAAATACTATAAAAAATCGATTTTTTTTTGTCCGAAAAAAAAAACTTGGTATTTTTAAATCAATTTATAAAACCGCTTATCAACAGGTTTTAAAACCGATGGCTTCTTCGTCAGGATAAAATAATTTTTTTTTATTTTTTTTTTATTTTATTCTGACGGAGAATCTAAAGGTTTTGAAACATGTTGAATAAAAATGACGCCACAAAGAGAATTTGTGAATATTGATCGATTTTTAACCATCATTTTTTTGTTATTTATGTTTGTAGATGAAGACAAACAACTTGAAACCGTCAGGAATAATGATAACCAAAACGTTTATTGTAAAATACAAATAATAAAAACGTCAAAAGTGATATTTGCATAATATCAATTTATTGTGTTATAATAAAGATTTATTCTTCTTCAAACTTCGCAAATATACTTTGTGGCGTCATTATTGATTTGATGAAAACAAATAACCTTGTGAACACCACAATATTATTATTATCATCAACATGTTTCGAAAACTACGTTTTCTTTAAAATAATATGTAGTTGTCGAAATACGTTGATAATAGTAATTATATAGTGGTGATCACAAAAGTTATTTGTTTTCATTAAAAAAAGATTCAATTTTTATAATAAAAACTTTCTTTTTATACTTTTTTGAAGGTTATTCCCATCAGTGAAATACATCATATTAGAATAAGTTAACAATAATAATCTAAACGAAAATATGAAAGAGAACAAGACACAGAAAAACAGAAAAAAGACAATGGTTGCAACTGTGAATATATATTATTAAAATATAATATTCAGTTGCGACCATTGTCTTTTTTCTGCTTTTCTGTGTCTTGTTCTCTTTCATATTTTCGTTTAGATTATTATTGTTAACTTATTCTAAAAAAAAAAAATATTTTTATTTAAAAGATTAATCGGCAGTTCGTAGGTAACAAATCATCTCTTGATAAACTGAAACAGCTAAATGTAACACCAACGGTTGAAACATTGTCTAAAGTGTATAAGGGGCCGTTCCATCTTATTCTGTCTATAGCAGCATTTTGCTTATAGTTCCGCAAGGGAGAATTTCATCCGTCTATCACTTCCCCAGAGATGAATTCACCACCGCGGCTTTGTCTGAGCTGGCTCGCATCATCTCCTCACTACTTCCCTCTAACCAAATATTCTCCTCGACTTTCTGCGATCCGTCCTAACCAAATCAACTACGCTCTATTTAAATGGTTGCCTCGGACAATAAAAAGTATTTTACTTTCTTAGCCGATGGTTATGGCCAGCTATAAAAGTGATTGGTAGGTTTATGACCGGCTGTAAGGGGATGGTTTAATTAAGCAGCCATGTTTTATATCACAACTTTGAGCCGACTTAATTGCCGCAAAAATCTTGGACTTTGTTTTCCAGACTTGATTCTCGAGCTTGGAGACAACTTGAGATTACATCTAACCCTGTATCTGCTCGTTTATCATCTGAACATCAGTTGGAAACTTTAAACTTTCCATGTTAATCACAATAAAGATACTAATTGACTGTAATATATGTTTTGCTTTAATATATTATAAATAGTTAATCATTCGAAGTACTCGTAACATTTCAATTTGGAAGGCTGGTAGGGTTCCGCAGTCCCGGAACCATTTATTGGATAACAAACACTCCTGCATCAGTTCACCCAAAGTGGTTCGCTATATTTGGTGACTTAGCAAGGATGCCGGGTTCAATTTGTGATTTGTGATCGGGTGAGATTTGTCTAGATCAGGGGTCTCCAAACTACGGCCCGCGGGCCAAATCCGGCCCGCCAGTGTCATCAATCCGGCCCGCGATAGCTAATAACCGGTGTCAGCAATCAGGCCCACGACAGCTAATGTCTTATTGTTGTGATAAGTATGATATACAAAACACAGTATTTCGGTTTTATTTACTTGCGACGTTATTGTTAGAATAACGACTGTACGGTTGAAATTTAAGAACCCGAATTTGAATACATCTCCGTGCCTTACGCAATACCATATTCGTACTTTTTTTAAATTTGTTAAAAGGTTACTTTGGTAATAGAACCGAATTCAAGCAAAGTAGCCAAGAATGCCAAAAGACGGCCTCACTTACGTTAACCGCTACCCCGAGGAACGTCGGCTGGCAGGCGTAAGTAATATTGGATTTGTAATTTCGTGAATCTCTCTGGGTATGAAGAGATTGACGTTAATATGATTATTAGTGTAATTGGCAGTTGTGAATAATAATACCACGCGTCTATATATTATGTATGACGTCATTGCCTGTCGCGGTTACTTTGTCCCGGTGACTAGCTTTAATTATAGTATAATTATAGATAATGGCAGGAAAATTAAATCTTTGGTTTTGGCCCTTGGGACTTACTGGAGTAATCAGTATGGCCCTAAGGCTGGAAAGTTTGGAGACCCCTGGTCTAGATCTTTGCGGTGATTGCATTTGTCTACCTACTGCGTGGCGGGCCGGATTGGGAGAAACTGGGTGAGTTAGACCTTTTGACCTCTCCAGAAACACTCTGTCGACTCGTCGCATTTGCATACTGCTCACAAACAAGTATGCAGGGACACTGGAGGTCTAGATTCGTTCTAAACTAAATGAACCTTCGTTCTTTCAAAAAAATTAGAGACCTTGCGAGAGCCATGAAGGGTGTTACTTAAACCAGGGCGGGTAAGTGGTGGATAACCTCCAATGTCGATCTATCGCCTTGCAACGCAGTGGAGGGATGGATTCGTTCATCCGTCTCTCCTGGAAACATTTATCCCCAGATTCCTACCCACTCTTCAACTCACCTACCCACTCTTCAACTCAATTCCTACCAAATGTTTTCCTTCCCAGAACTTAACTCTCCTGGGATTTCCATGAAAAGACCCTCCACACAGCATCACCAAAGATGACATAGGCCCTGAGGGGTTTTTTTCCGTGGAGCTAGTGTAAAATAATAGCCGAGAATATTGTATTTTCGTCATCAAACCGAAATTATAAAGCAGAAAACCTGTAGTGTTTTTCTTTCGCCTTAAAATAAACGATTAAATATTACAATTGGCCAATATCCGTAAAACTGTAATATGCTATGGAGAGGTGCTTAAAACAAAACGAATTATTATTATAAATTATGCAAAAAATCTGTTGTTTTGTTTAAAAATCTGTTTAGAAAAAAAAAACTGTGAATTCTGGCGGTTTGAAATTCGCACAGATATGTTTTTGTGAAATTTCAAGCCCAACACATAGATCTTTAGATCGCTTCGCCAGTTTCATCATGAGCTACGGCGCTTTGAGGTATTTGAATAACTGCCAAGAACTGAACTATAAAACTAAAACAAGACTTACATATTTTATTATTTTTATTCGAAATTTTTAGAAATTCGCTAGACAAGCTGGAAAATTTGGAGTCCATTTCATGGAATAACTTTTTCGATTTGAGATTTCGTTTACAATCAACCGAGTCGTAATACAATAAAAAATCGGTAGCTATTGGATAATATCAGCTGTTTTACGTATTTTAAAATGGGGCGAAGCACAGAACCGGCTCCAATTTTTTTTTCATTTTAGTGCCAAAAAAAATTGAAAAGGGGAAAAAAACATCGAATTACTCGGATTTGAAAAAAAAGTTTTTTTTTGGGTTCTCCAAACTCTAGATTATTTAGATTCACCAGTTTCACGCTCGTACTATGAGTTTCCGGACACCGTGTATAATATTTAATTGAATCAATTTCCGGTAGTAGCTACCAAATAAAAATGATTACTTACCCAATGCTTCCCTTTGCTTTTGTATAAATATTTTTTTTAACCTTTTAATACACAAAGCAAAATATAATGGTAAACAATTTTTATAAGACGAGCACGGATATATTTATTATTTGAAATTTGAAGGATCTTGTAATGCCAGAAAAATGTTGTAATAATAATATTATCTTATATTGTTATAAAATATTATATTATTATATTCCAGACAAAGGTTGAATTTTCGGAGAAGGCTGGTTTTTCATCTTAAAACGAACAAGAAAGCTCTGTATACAAAATATATTTTGTTCAAAAAAATATTAATTTAATGCTTGTTGTGTTTGAGACAAGAATTATTGTGAAAAAATACAGAAGTTCCATCATTTTATTTATTACGTAGTTTTTAATATGATTTTATTTGATTCCTGGTTTGATATGATTCTGAGAAGTCAGACTATAATGTATTTTTGGCATTCGGTATCTTGCTATGACCTTTTGAATTTCAGGAAGAGAGTTCTTTATATTTTTTCTAGTGTTATTCATTATTTCTATCTTTTGGACAAATGCTTAAATTTTATGGTAAAATATTAGAATATGTAAAGGACATGTATTCCCTTACTTTGAATTTTGCAGCGTTCCGCGTTGTCGATAAAGCAGTGCTTTACAGTTGTAAACGTCGAAACTGACAGATAATGTGCGACGTGGAAGATTATACAGAAAATCCAAGATGGCGATATTGCGTCAGATTTTTACATAACTAAAAGAATGTAGATTGTTGGAATACATCATGAAATTTTTTCTACTTAATAATGTTGTTTCTTTGTTTTTACAGATCAATATAAGTGTTTTATTAATTAATTAATTAATTGAAAGGAATTGAAGTACAATATTATAAAAATCTGATTAATTTTTAATGTTAAAAAGACAATTAAAACAATGAGCATTTCCTACGCATGTAGAAGTAGGAATATGGCGAATTTTCACCGACAATTTAACTATAAGTTTATGTAACTTTTGAGGGTATAAAATACCTACTATAAAAAGTATCATATTATATTCTTTCCTAAATAATATTAAATTCTTTTTGTGTGAATACCGCACAAGAGTCGCAACTGCTACCATCTGAAATCAGTGAAGCTATGGCATCTCCAATTGGAGTATGTTGTGAAGCTGAAGATTTTGGGATGGATAGGAGATGTGGAAGAGGAAGGCGAGGAAGTGCCTGGGTATTCAGATCTCGTCACCAAACATGGCATATATATTATGAAATATAAATATTAAATTAAAAAAAAAAAATACTTGTGCACTTCGGGAGTCGAGACCCTTACCCATTGATCAAATTGATAAAATTTTATGCACCAAACCTATATAATAATAAACCACCCCCATCCTTTTTCCCACCAATTTAAACAGAACTTTGATATTTCTAAATGAAATTTTGCAAACCTAACTTAAAAAAAAGGACAGGAAAATTAGTACCACTATCTAAATCTGATTTCTAAAACTCTGCGAAAAGCTCGGGTAATGCTGGGATATCAGCTATTCACATAATAAAATAAAAACAGTACTTTAAATTATTACAAAAGAGAGAACGAGTTAACAGTAGGTCAATTGAATTACAATAATAATTTGTAATTAATATAAAATTTGAGGTAATTTAAGTCAAACATAGGTGTTCAAGATTAACAAAGGTAAACATTGACAGACTGGTGAGAAATAAATCAATAGAATTACGAACGTTAAGCTATGAAACTAACGCGAGTGAAATATATTTACAAATTAAACTGTGTTACAATAATTAGCACAGATTTAATAATTATCTTGCTCAGAGGAAAAGCAGGGAAGAAAGTCTGGAGACAGATAAAACAGAAAAAGATATTGGCACCTCTGGGACTCGAACCTAGGACCTTCTGCCTTCATGGCAATAGGTTTACCAACTGAGCTAAGGTGTCTATATCCAATTCGGTCACTTTTAACTGTAACATACTTCGACTAAGTACTGCCAACATTATCTTCATTTTCTTATTGCACATATTATTGGCTGCTATCTTTATATATTATTGGCTGACATTCAAACCAGAACTAAATGCTATCTAGACATTGTCTGGCAAAATTTTTATCCATTTTGTTTTTAATATGCGACCTCTATTGACTTTTTCTGCAATTCTAGGATGAATATTGATTTTTATTTTTAAATTTATGAGTATAACCTCGAATTGTTATATTTTATTAAATGAAGATAGGCTAGCTCAGTTGGTAGAGCTGTTGCCATGAAAGCAGGAGATCCTGGGTTCGAGGCCCAGAGGTGCCAATAACTTTTTCTGATTTTTCTGTCTCCAGATTTTTGATTGAGATTCGCTAATATTGTCTTCATTTAAAATAAATTAATATCGATGAATCTAATGTCGTTTATAAGGGTTTCAATCTTAATTGATTGAGTTAATCTTTTCTCAAACTCTATGGCCTTTTATTTAATTTTCTTAAAAAGGCCCGTAAAATACCTATTTAGTTAGGAGGTAATTGTATGATTATTTCGAATTATAAATTTTTTTTTTTTTTGGTTTTAGGCAATTCACCCTGAAAAGAGTGCTTTGTGCCGAATTATAAAATTTGATAGCGTGTTTCATTCATTATCTTTCCAAAACAGTTTTTAGTTTTTCGATACATTCAGAAATATTCCATTTATTTGGACATATTGAAATACGGTTGATGCCTGAGGGGTTAACACTAGAAAGACCAGAGAGATCAAATGACCACAATGAAGTTTTTGATCAATCATATTATTAAAACATTGCATTGTAGTCATTGTCGTTTTATGACTTTTAATATTTCGTCATTGTTTACATTATTTTAATATGTGTATACTGATAGCAAAATAAATATTTATTAAAAATGATTTCCTACCTAGAAAGACCGCAGTGGTCATTTGACCACCGTGTTAAATATTTAAATTTCGTTAAATAAACTTGTGTCACTGAATTTTTTTTTTAATAACTATTAAGTTCTTTTATTTATTATTAAATTTATCAATACCTTCGTTGGGATCAGCACTTGGCCAGTCTAACCCCACGCATCCGCAAACTCTATTACGTCTTTCGAACCCTAAGAACTATCTTTACTACCTCAACTCTGCCAATCCCTACTAGCATACGGCATTATAACTTGGGGTGGCTGTGTACAATCTATCATCGAACCCCCACTAAAAGCCCAAAAAATGGTAATTCGTGTCATTAACAAGCGACCGACTAGATACCCCTCCAAACGACGCCTTATCGAGTATAACGCCTTAAACAAATGGCAACTTCATCAAAAATTTATGCTAATACATTTTCTGTTCAAATACAAAAACAAAACTCTCTTACAACACAACTACACCACCAGAAAAATAACAAACGGACCCTACAATGTACCTAAACTACACACCACGGCAGCTCAAAGACAATTTTTCTTCCTAGCTCCTAAAATCTTTAACCTTATCCCTGAAAACTTAAAAACGTTGAGCCAACCCCATTCCTTTAAAAAACAAATAACGAAATGAATCCTTACACATGGAATACATTACAATTTTAATACCCATTCACTTACACTCTATCAATTTAATCACCTTTCAGACAAAACATAATATATCTCTAATTTCTAAATTAGCGGCATTGTATGTACAAGATTAATTAGTGTGATGTATATCTAACAACTCTTTAAATTTTTCATTTTTCATTTTCTAATAATTCTCTAACTTCTTTATCTTCTTTTTGTAACCCAATCTAACTATATATCATTTTCTTATTATAGAATATCTGTGTGCAAAGCATTAAGAGCAGGCAAAACATGATATATTTTTATTTACCATCTAAACAGAATTGGATGTATGTGTAAAGCTTTGTCCATTGCGCGGGCAAACGCCAGATTTTTGGCAGTCCAACACAACAATCAAGGTCATAATTTTTGCCAACACTCAAGGCCATAACTTTACACCAACATCGTTTGGGGTGAAGTTCGCGCGGTCCACACAATTTGACAAGTGGTCTGAGGTACGGACGTGTCCGCGGCACGCACACTTGGCGTTTGACGTTTATATCAATATTAAAATGCGTTCTGATGACAAAAGAGATGCATCAGGGAGAAAACACAGATATTTTAATAGATATTTATTTATCAGGAAAGATTTCCGACTAATACGCACAACCTAAAGTTACTATTTAAGAATTTAGAGTGAATACTTTTTGTTGCTACGTAAATAATTACGTAGCATCAAAAATAGAATATCGATTTACAATGGTCAATTTCTCCCGTGTCTCTGAAACCGATTAATAAATTAATAGACTTTATTTACAAATGAGTTCACGAAAGAAATAATCACCCATTACGACAGTGTGTTTATTTACAACTTAAAATCATAATTATTAGGTCCGCGTACCAAAAAAATTGACGTTTATCGTTTGCATAAATGTTAAAATGCGTTCGATGTAGAAAAGATGCTACCTGCATCAGGAAGAAAACACAGATCAGGGTTTATATCAGGAAAGATTTCCGACTAATATCGATTATTGCACCAATGACATTATATAATAACGTCATTTTATTGCACGACCTAATTTAGAACTATAGAATCTAAATTCTATTAACTATCTAAAATCTAATTCTACTCTAAAGTACGTAAATATTTACGTCAACAACAGAATAATTATAAATATTTGATATTATATTATCAAATATTTCTATTATTATATTATATTTAGGTATAATAATATTTTAAACTCGTGATTATGTTCGCTCATACATAGCACATAACCACAAAAATCCGTTCCGATTCTTCTACATCATAAATGAACTAATACCTAGATCGATATCTTCGGGCTTTTAGTATGGAACGGGTGTCAACACTATTTGACCATAAATAATGCTCATTCCGCGATTATGACGTCACGGACCATCGACAAGGATAGAGGAAAGTAAAAAAAAAAAAAAAAAAAAGATACTACCTTGGACAATATCAGTACCTACCCAAATCATTAGCCTAAAAATTATTTTAAAAATAAAATGAAAAACTCATAATTGCATGTAGTATTTTATTGCTTTATACAGAATAACACAAAAAAACGGAAATACAATCATGTGCAAACACATTTAGATGGAACTTAATCATAATTAATGAAAATATGAGTAATAATAATAAAAAAGGAAGTGTTTGGATAGATTTTTAGCCCACATGGGAGGCCTTGAGGAAAAAATTCTCTCGGGGCCTATGTCATCTTTAGGGATGCGGTGTGGAGTCTTTTTAGGAACAGGAAAGGGAGGAAGTTTTGAGAAGGAAAAATGTACAGAGGGGTAGTTAGGAATCTGGGGGTCAATATGTTCAAGAGTGATGGATGTATGAATCTATCCGTCTTACTGCGGCTAAGGCGATGGTTGACCGAGTATGGCTGCAGAGGTCTGAAGACAATGTAATAACAGAGTGCAATTCACACACGGTACGCTGCTCAGCCCAGGGAACACGTTTGGTTCTGAAATAAACATATTCATCACATTAACCAAAGTTCGCAAGCAAAACATATAATATTATCTCCTTTAATGAAATATAAATCCAGATGTATACCTGTATAATCTTCCACTACTTTTTTGGCAGCAAAACGCACGGTACTCGGCCCAGGTAGAACACACTTGGTTCTGAAACAAAAAAAAATTCATTACATTACCCAGCCTCATCCTATGAACTATATCCTACCACTGCAGAGTATAAAAGAGAAAATAAATTAAGAACAACGACCACGCGTCTCGGATACGCGCCTGTCATATTAAATATCTTAATGGAATTGCTGTGTTTGAAGAAATAATAAATGTATTGAATATCTTTATAATAAGAAAGACTCAGTGAATCAGCATCTATCTCTATGAATAAAATAGGTTGATGCCATATAGAGTATAGAGAAGACTTTATACCTTTTAAACTGCAATTGTGGTCTTGGACGGCACCATTCGTGCTGGACACTCCAGGTAGAATATGGATAGTCTAAAAATGAAAATAGATACAATTTTTAGGTGAAGTTAGGGGAAAGTTACAAAGTATATTAGGAACACTGAACAAACAAAAGATTCGCACCTGTATTTTGGTATCCTACGATCGTTTACGTTTTCTTTAGGTAAACCCCGATGTCTTCCGATTCCATGGAGATTAAGGGTCGGCAAAGCGTCTTTTTTTAACGTGCCATTGGAATTTTTGCAGTTATTAGTGAAATGGGAACCAAACATAACCACAACTTCCTAAAATCGGATAAGCAATATCTGTCAGATCTGCCGATTCTCAACGCCCATTCCCATAACGACTCTCATTATTTTCGCAGTTAGGTACTCTGTGTCGAACTGAAACACTATCCTCACAGCCTTCGGCACTGAAACGATATTTAGGAAGCATTTTTTCAAAATATTTCGTTGTTTTGAATGTTCGGATTGTTTCGGCCAACGTGCTATTTGACATATAAAACCATAGATATCCCACCGTATATACCACTCAGTTCTCAAAAGTTTTTCTATGGAAATTGTAAGATTCCTATTGGTAGTCATTACTATGACGTCGTCATGATCACGTGACCGGGTTACAAAAACTGACGGAGTTATACCCCCCTGTTCTACATACACGGACCGCACCGCGCGACTTCTGTCAAAAAATGAATTCTCCCCCCTCGCTGGACCCCGCCTGCCTTCCCGCTTCACCCGGGATGAGATGTTTAAGTTTTGTTTTCCGCCGAACACGGGAAGCACAAACACTGCGGCCTTGAGTGTTGGCAAAAATTGTGACCTTGATTGTTGTATAGGACTGTCAAGCAAAATTCGGGCGTTTGCCGGCGCAATGGACCCCGCATAAGACTGATTACTGTGATTTATATGCCAATAATTCCTTAATATATTAATAATAACTTCTCTTTTCCAATAATTCTTTAACTTCTTCACCTTATTCTTATAATCCAATATAACTACATAAACTCTCTTATTGTAGAAGAGTCTGTGTGCATAGTATTAATTAGTGAAAATTTTCAACCTGTACTAATGAATGTATATCCGCACACTGTAAACTTCACCCGCCATAACACAGGGTCATCCCTAGCATGGAGGGTGAAATATCATTAAAAAAACTATATGTCCTTTCGATAATTCACGTATTAAATAAATAAAATAAAAAAAACGAGTGTGCTTTAGACCACACGACTGAAGTTAAACTTCACTAACTTATGCCGTCCATTAACAATATAAGAATAACAGGAATAAAAATATCCCCATCCCCTCAACATCCCCATCAACTCAACTCAACGCAACTCAACTCAACTCAACTCAAATCGATAAGCGTTTCACTTTCATTATAGCGTTTCATATCATTTCACTTTCATTAGCGTTCGCTTTAATTAGCGTTCGCATCGATTAGCGTTTCATATTGATTAGCGTTTCATATTTTTTCGTAATGTTTCATATTTTTTCTTAGCGTATTCATCATTTTACTCCCCAAGTGTCGAGCGTGCGTAAAGAAGTTTAACTTCAAAAATAAAATAATAAAATATTATTAAAAAACCACAACACACGAATAAAACATTACAACCTATGAATGAGTCATTTGACCTTGGTCTTTATAGTGTTAACGAATTATTAGAATTTTTAAATATTATGCTTGCACATATGCACATACCCATGAAAAATTCCGAGTTTCACGAAACACGTAGGTAATACTTCTTAAAATTGGTTTCAATTTATAAACCAATATTTAAGTTCAAAACAAATTAGAGTTCATCGAAGATTGGGCCGAACAGACAACCAAAATAAGTATTTTTGATGATTAGATAACAGTAAAATAAAAAAAAAAGAGTTTTGGACACTATCAGTATCGGTCTGGAAAGAGACTACAATTTGGAAATGAAACGGTTCAATCCTTTTTTGGTGATCAGATCTGAATAGGCATGTATGAGTGGGCATAGCGCTTGGGTCTCACCCGGGCGTCGCATGTTCGATTCCTCGTCTGGCTAAGTCCTCCATCACAACACAAGCAACATTTTCGGCTTTCTGTGGTGGTAGTAGGAGATTTTCAAACATTGTTGGGTTATTTGTAACCCGGGAATGTTTGTCTTTCTTTTTAAAGAAAAAAAAAAAATAATAATAATAATTTCCCAACCATTCCTCTTCTCCTTCCCCTCCACACTACCTTTAACAAAACAACATACCCAAATTGGGAAAAATGGTCCAATTGGCTTCGAGGAATTGGTACTCTTCTATTTTCATTTTTAGGTATCAAATATACATCAATCATGATAAATAATAATTTATATAAAAGGGTTGGTTTCATTTGAAGGACGGATATTTTTCAAATGTATACAAAGAGTCTTTCTTTTAGTTTCCATGAATAATGCTTCGTTTTCGTTGCTTATCGCCTCAAAGATAAAGAAGGGTTTATAAAAATTCTTGTGAATAGAAAACGTAATGTTTCAACCCTATAAATGAACCGTTGATAAGGTTTTCTCCCTTTTGGAGAGTCGCCAGGAAACCGAATAAAGGAAAATTAAGAGAAGATTCCGTGAAAAATACGACCACATTAAATATGTATCAAGTTGGGGAATGAATTATTCCGTTGCAAAACTCATACATGCGTCTTTATATGTCATTTCCATGGAAAGGATCTCATTGATAGAGAAATATAAAGAATTACCCCGCATCCTCTATGTTCTGTAAGGATTTGTACCGCAAAGGAAACATTTATAAAATAAACTAGAAAATTTTAGATTCATTTCCAAATTTTAACACTGAATATGTGCTTCCTTTTATATTCTACTGTCTTGAAATTTATACATAATATTCCTAATAATTTTTTGGTTAAAAGTTGTAACTCTAGCAGGATGCAAGTGACAACAAATTTAATTCTGTTATTATTATTATTTTAGGTTAATTAGAAATGTAATTGATTAATTAATTTTAGGTTAATTAGAAATTTAATTAATTAATTAATTTTAGGTTAATTAGAAATGTAATTAAATGTAATTAATTAATTCAATGTAATTAATTTTAGGTTAATTAGAAATGTAATTATTAATTTTTTTATTTTTTTTTTCCATTTATTTATTACAGAAGATACATTATTTATACAGCAAAAATAACATATAAAATATAATATTTATATTTCAAAATAATCTTTCTTTGATACAAATAAACTACATAATAAATTTTCACTGATTTTTTTGTTTGTTTGTATGATATTTCTCTTCTATAGAAGCAGACGCTTGTGATTAGAAGAGGGACGAGTATCGGGATGAATAAATATTTAAAATATATTAACAAAATATATTTTCTTTCTTTTGATTTAATTATGATAGATACTTAAAAAAAACAAATTTATAAGTTATATAAGTTATGATGATAAATTTTATCAATTTGTTATTTTTACTTTAATAATAAGCATTCGTATGGTTGCAAATCTATATGTGTCTGTTTAATTATTGTACTATTATATTAAATAGCGTAAGTAGCTTACATTGATACAACTACATTTTGTATCAATGTATTTTAAAATCATATTATGTCAACGTATTAAACTATCCAGGTAAATCAACTTTTTTATCTTGGAAAAAGTCTCGTTAATATGTGCTTAAAAATAAATGTATTGTGAAATATTTCTTCTTGCCGAATTCCAAGAATATCATTTTCCATATTATTTGCTCTTGTAGAAACAAGTAAAGAATTGTAGTAACGAGATAAAAATATTAAGGAAATATTTAAAATGCTATACAATCACAATGTTCTTGAACAGATTACAGGCATTACAATGAAGTTGCGTGGACTTTTAACAATACTGCTTCTTTTGTTTTGGAAAATGAGGAAGGTTGGGAAGTTCCTGGCTCTTTTTATTGTTCTGTTTTAGTGTGTTTGGTTATTTTTCATTCTTACTACATTATTATTATCTTACTTATATTATAAATGCGAATGTTTGTATGGATGGATGTGTCTTACTCTTTCACGCAATAAATACCGAATGGAATATAAAAATTCTTTCACTAATCGAAAGCTACATTATTTGCGAGTAATATAGGCTATATATATTGGTAAGGTCTGGCGTTATGAATAAGCTGTGGCGTTATGAAATTATTTATTATACCTTTATTGGCAAAGCGTGTTGTTAAGTACATGTTTGACGTGGGCTGTCATTTTTTTATTTGTTTAGGTTACTATGGAGATTTCTTTGATAGCGAAAATTCAAATATGAGTATTCTAATATGAATATTTAGTGTAGATACAAATATAAAAGAGGAACTAATCTACATTTTGACCTAAGCCAACAGCTATACTAATATTTTGAATGCGAAACGGAGCGTATTAGATTGTTGATTGATTGTGGGAATATGCGAGCGAAGCCGGGGGCAAAAACTAGTTTACTATATTTTTACAAAGTCTGTATACTATTACTAACTAACTTTCTTTGAGGCTTTGCTCGCATGTTGCTGAATATGGTTTATTTATGTTCTTTTTTATACTAACCTAATATACAATGTACTTTACCTAAGATATGCGAAGTTCTCCAAGTGAGCATTTTACACTCTTCTACCATGTTTTTATTACTTGCACATAACATCTATTTAGATTTCAAGTGTATAACAAGAATATAAATGATGTAACCTAACCTAACCTAACCTAATATACGATACACTTTACCCAAAATAGGCGAACACCTTTGCACAACTTCTCCCAGTAAGTTGTTAAAAAACAAAATATTACTTCTTAACCAGTAACCGATTATTTTACACTCTACTACCATATTTTTATTATTTGCACCTATCATCTATTTACGTGTGAAGTGTGTAACAAGAATAGTTACTTTTCAGTTTTTTAAGGAAAGGAAGGAGAGGAGAGTTCTGGGAAGGAAAAAAGGTTTAAGGGGTAGGTAGGAATCTTGGATTCAGTGTGTCGTGGTTATCAGCCACCAAGACCAGGACAAAATTCACCCCATAAGCCCGGGCACCCCTGCTAAATCACCAAACGTAGCCAACCATTTGGGGTGACCTATGGCAGAGGTGTTGGTTATTCAATAAATGGTTCCAGGGGTGGCGGGTGGTTCCCATTCCCGTCTAACAAATTGTGAGTAGCAGTAGAACGGACTATTATTATTGCAACTAAGAGAGCAATATGGAAAACTAATCTTATTACTTTAACAATACACGACAAGGCATCAAATTAGGATTATTACGTCCGTGAGGCGACATTCTTGCTTGAACCACGTGCTTTAAAAAAATATCCTAAAATACGGTTTATAAATACCACAACATTTCTAGCTTGGTGGTTGAAAAATTATCAACAATTGTTAAAAAGTGCACCGAAAGAAGAAAAATTTTGCATTATTATTTTTTTTATTATGTAAGTAATACAGTATGAGAGAATCATGTTTGAATGTGTGCAGAGAGTCGAGTACATTTCCTATGCAAGACTGCATAAATGCGGTGTTGGGCTCACATAACAAACAGGGGAGCCGATATTGTTCGCCCGTTCAGAGAATTGTGAATATAAAATGAGATTGTTTCTGAAATGATATCAAAAGCGCTCTGGTTTGAAGGAGAAAATGAGGAAATTGAAATGAGAACTTGGGCAATGTTAGAGACTCGTCTTCTACTTGTGGTAAAATCCTTGAAATCTACAAAAAAACATCCAATGAATTAAACTACATATCTCTGGTAAGAAGCTTAATTGAATATAACTCGGTAGTTTGGTCTCCATCTTCCAAAATTCACATTGAGCGAACGAAAAAAAAATTAAGCGTTTTATAAATTTTAAACTAAATATCCCTCTAGAAGACGTAAAAAATAATTTCTTACTAAATTTTCTAAAAATACATACATTAGAAGACAGAAGTAAAAAAACGACTTAACCTTTTTATTCAAAATACTAAACTCTCGACTGTTGCGAACTACTGTTACGAATACCCACAGTAACAACACAACAAAATACACTATTCTACTGCAGCATTTATAAGCGGAACTACATTGCCCACTTCTTAACACAACGATTTCACACTATGGAAAACCAGTACTTAGATAGGTAATGTTGAAATATTTAATGTCAACTCGGCGAATTTTGTGGATCTTCTAAAATATATATTCCAACACTATTAGTAATCTTGTTTTTTGTATTGTATTTTTTTGTATTTTTATGACTTGTGTGAATTTTTTACCTAATTTTATTTTTATTATTTCTATTTGTTTTAGAATTATCTGTCATAATTATTAATTGTACTACCAATCAAGTAAAAGCCCTCTGGGCGTTAAATAAATAAATAGGTAATTGATTACAAGTAAATCATTTTAAAGAGACCCCCGCTTGTGTAGTGGGTATCTACTAAATATAAATCATGGATAATTTTATTTTTGTTAGGAAGCGTATATATATAAGCCGGTGTAGTCCAGCGCCAAGGCTCTTGACTCGCACTCTGAAGGTCGCGGGATCGAATCCCGGAATGAATAATAATTTTTCTTTTGATTTGTTTTATTTCACAATTTAGTCATTTAAACTTATCAAGCTCCCAGACTCTCCACCCATTTAAGGCTCCAAAGATTAAGATGGGCCGGACATGTGCACCGAATGCCAAGCACACGAGTACCGAAGAAGGTTCTGACAGGACACCCGGGAGGTAAACGAAAGGCGGGCAGACCTAGACTGAGATGGGAGGATGATGTCAGGAAGGATGCAAGAGGATTACTCCATGTTGCAGATTGGAAGACGACGGCCGAGGACAGAGGGCGGTGGAGGCTTATTTTGAAGGAGGCCAAGGCTCGAAATGGGCTGTAGCGCCATTGAAGAAGAAGAAGAAGAAGAAGTCATTTAAAATAATATATAGTATATTTGCGGCATGTTCCAGAGTGGAGATACTCTCAGTATCGCCCTGGTGTAAGACCACCATTCAGAATTGAAACATTGTTTGAAATGGCTTTAGCCGTGTTTAGTGATCAGATTTGAATAGCTAGGTACTTCCCCACCTTCCTCTTCCCTACCTCCTTCCCCTCCCCACTACCTTCAGCCTCACAACATACCCCAATTGGGGATGTCATAGTCCCACTGGTTCCAGACGGGAGCAGTTGGGACTCTTGTGCGGTATTCATGTAAAAAAAGAAGCTCTACTCGAGAGATGGAGATTTCCGGGCGTTTGATTTTCGATTCGGTCATTCGATTTCATTAATATCACGCCTCCAAATATTAATACGGAAAAATATTTATGAACTGCCTACTGCGATTTAAAGCCATCGTAACCACCAAAATATCACCGCTTATAACATATTTTTGGTTTTATATTAAAGAAAACGAAATACATTAAAATTATAATTCATTTTAATTTTACCTACCTACTTAAAAATGGATAGGGTTAAGAATGAAACATGAAAACGGAAAAGAACATTGTCGAATTCAATTTAAAGTCTAAATTTTAACAGAATTGGGCATTTGTAGGGTAAGTGGGGACTGCACGTGGTTATTCAAAATGAGTTCGTAAAACGTTTTTGTAACTTTAGATAATATCGGTGTGCATAAATACATTAATTCTAATTTAATATGATTTGCCAAAACATTATGTTGAAATCTAGTGGTAGGGAAATTAGCATATCTGTATTTTAGTTCTGTAGTACAGTTTTTTTTTCAGGTCTTAACCTTTTAAATCATGTTGAAACAACCAAATTAAATGTGTTGAGTAGCGGTTGGGGTTTCAACGTCATATGACGTCACACACCCATATCAGCTGACAACCTTTGTTTGGGAATATTTCTATCCTGTTGCCTTTCCTATATATTTCCTACATACACACCTACCTACTTACATACTTCCTCCTACCTACGAATGACATTGAAAATCAGTGCAGTGATAACTTCCAAACGAGCAAGCAGTTTATTACTGTAATGTATAGTAAATAGGTATTTAATATGGAAATAATACGATAGATGGCGGTAAGCATTTAGCTTGCGCCATAGCTCGCCAGATGGCATTAGTGTACAAGAAGTGGTACTAGAGATAGACATTACCAGCTCCCGAGGTGGGAGCGCAGAGATTTACCCAGTTTTTTTTTTACTTAAAAAATATTTTTTTTCAATGTAAAAAAAGATTTTGTAAGTAAAAAAAACGCGATTTACCTACCCCCGAATAGTAAACAGTCGTAGCTATCCAGCAAGGTTATTCAAAGTAATAAACACCATTATATTTAAAGAACCTTTTAATAATTAATATCTGCCGAGGAAAGGGCAGATATAACAATTACCAGTGTCTATGTGTATTAATCTTATCAAATGCAAAATTACTTCATAAATTTATTAAAAAGTTCTAACTGATGATGACCAGACAATATGTGCACAGATTGGAACATTTAGTGAATGTGAATTCTTATGTGGACACCATCGATCCAGCCTGCTTCATCCTATAGTGAGTTATACGCTTCCTATTTTCCCACCTTCTAAGAAAGTTTCTAACAACCTTAGTTAACCAATAACCACCAACATGTAATGCAACCTCATGGAGCCTCATGAATGAGTTTTTCTTATGTTCTATTTAATTCATATTTGTCTTACTAACCCATTTTTTTTTTAAATTTAATTTTTCCTGTTAACCACTTGAATAATGCTTACTAACAACGTATGCAGGGACACTGTAGGTTAAATAAATATAGGTTCGTTTAACGAAAAAATTAGAATCTTGCGAGAGCCTTAAAGTATCCATCTGTTACTTATACGTAAGTGATGGAAAACGTCCAATGCACCAATAACCAACCATATATCAGAATTGATTTTCGTTATTCTGGTTAAATATTTATTTCATTATAATTCAATCTAAGGTAATGATTATTCAAACATCGATAATTCCGGTTGTCTGTCCTCGTATTAAAGATGTATTAAACAAAATTTGTCTGCAAGTCCCAAGTAACCATAATGTATCATGTAACCATAATATAACCTACAAGTTCTCGCACAATGTAAAATTTATGATATCGTACTGTCACAATCGATAATACCCACTGATAATTATTATATACGATTCTCTCGGTAGTTTACCTAAATTATTTATATTTTGGTCACCTACTAAGAGCATTACTGATAACTTCATTCTTTAACTTTTTATATTTTTATATTCAATATATTTTGCACTTTTTATCCCTTTTTTAGATATTTTGTAAGTTATACCTTTCACCTTCAACTAATTTATTTCTTACCTTTTTACTTTATATTTTAACTTAATACTTTTGACTTATTACTTATTACTTTTTACCTTTTACTTTTTACTTTACACTTATACTGTTAAATTATTTATGTTATTGTTACATTAATATGTTAAGGCGCCGTAACCGGCCTCAAAAAGAATAAGACGGAGAGATATGTAATTACCAATTTTAGAGGAGCGCGCTAATATTTAAAGCGATAAAATCGATGCGAAAGTTGTGAAAATGTTTCATAAAACTCATTTAAAATAATGCAAAAATCTCAAGAGGGTTGTCTTAAGCTTTGTCCATTGCGCGGGCAAACGCCGACTTTTGACAGTCCAACACAACAATCAAGGTCATAAATGTTTAACAATTTTTGCCAACACTCAAGGCCATAACTTTACACCAACATCGTTTGGGGTGAGGTTCGCGCGGTCCACACAATTTGACAAGTGGTCTGAGGTACGGACGTGTCCACGGCACGCACACTTGACGTTTGACGTTTATATCAATATTAAAATGCGTTCTGATGACAAAAGAGATGCATCAGGGAGAAAACACAGATATTTTAATAGATATTTATTTATCAGGAAAGATTTCCGACTAATACGCACGACCTAAAGTTACTATTTATTAAGAATTTAGAGTGAATACGTTTTGTTGCTACGTAAATAATTACGTAGCATCAAAAATAGAATATCGATTTACAATGGTCAATTTCTCCCGTGTCTCTGAAACCGATTAATAAATTAATAGACTTTATTTACAAGTGAGTTCACGAAAGAAATAATCATCCATTACGACAGTGTGTTTATTTACAACTTAAAATCATAATTATTAGGTCCGCGTACCAAAAAATTTGACGTTTATCGTTTGCATAAATGTTAAAATGCGTTCGATGTAGAAAAGATGCTACCTGCATCAGGAATAAAACACAGATCAGGGTTTATCAGGAAAGATTTCCGACTAATATCGATTATTGCACCAATGACATTATATAATAACGTCATTTTATTGCACGACCTAATTTAGAACTATAGAATCTAAATTCTATTATCTATCTAAAATCTAATTCTACTCTAAAGTACGTAAATATTTACGTCAACAACAGAATAATTATAAATATTTGATATTATATTATCAAATATTTCTATTATTATATTATATTTAGGTATAATAATATTTTAAACTCGTGATTATGTTCGCTCATACATAGCACATAACCACAAAAATCCGTTCCGATTTTTCTACATACACGGACCGCACCGCGCGACTTCTCGCGAATGAATTCTCCCCCCCCCCGCTGGACCCCGCCTGCCTTCCCGCTTCACCCGGGATGAGATGTTTAAGTTTTGTTTTCCGCCGAACACGGGAAGCACAAACACTGCGGCCTTGAGTGTTGGCAAAAATTGTGACCTTGATTGTTGTATAGGACTGTCAAGCAAAATTCTGGCGTTTGCCGGCGCAATGGACCCCGCATTAAACAGCATTTTAAGAAACACTGTGAATTTTTTCATACATATAACTTGTGAAATAACAGAAACAAACGTTTAATTTAAAATAAAACAATAACTTTGTCATATAAAAAAAAAAAAAAAACAAACGTGTTTATAATAATTTTTGGAGCACATATTGCGATTTTTTTCTATCGAGGAAATTTTATATAACTTACGTTTTGGCGCGGGGAATGTATATTATCTTCAAGAATAACATAAATATTTTTTAATAGCTTTAAAACTTTAAGTGTTTAAGGGAGATATGTAAGAAATCGGTAGAAATTCGGGTTGCGGCGGCTTAATTTAGTTATGTTAATCATGGAAATATATTTTTTTAAATCTTTGAATTTTCACCGAATCTTGACATTCAGTCCTAATTTCGCTTGCCATAGTCCTACTGGCTTCGGCAGTAGACTTTTTTATGCAACATTAAAATAAAAATAATTACGAACATATATGCTTAAATATGTTTTAAGGTAAATATTGTATGTGGTTAACAGGCAAACATTAATAAAACGTTTTTAAATGATAAAAAAATCGCACGTTAAGTAGATAAACACATTTGTTTTCTCTTATTCTCCGTGTTGAATACGTAAATGGCAGCTAAGCGGTTCTTAAAATTTGTAATTTCTGTTATTGTGAAATTTAAAAAAAGACAGAAATATCATTGATACTAACCCAGACAAAAAACAGAGCGGCGATAAAAGGGATACCACCCCTGAGAGCTTTCCGAAATAAAAGCAAACAAGGCTCTTGAAGAAGGCTGTGTTATTTCTTACATAACTAGGCTGTTACTAAATACTGTCCCGAACAGATCATCGCTTAAGGAGAATCATTACGCGCCGCCCGTCTCGCTTAGATGTACAGTTTATTTGTTGGGTATATTTATTGAGTAAAGCAGGTCATAAACATGATGGTAAATTGTTTTTCAAACTTGAAACACAAAAACAAATTCTTGTGATAACCACCATGACTACATCGTTATTTTATAAATAAAACACAAATTAACATTAATAATATGATATAAGCACCGCGTTTCGAAGTAAAAGATGAAGTCCTTGTCTTCCCCTATTCATTTCTCTCCCATACATTCTTTAGCCTCCTTCAGCAGGGTGATATTGAACAATCTGGTGAAGGACCACCATTCAGTATCGAAACGTTGCTTTAAGACGAAGCCACAAGCTTAACATGTATGTGTTCTTAATGTGCCTTATATCCCTACACATATAAGTAATAAGCTTAAAAATCGCTTAGAAAACTTAGCAAAGTTTTAAGTGCAAAAGTGATTTTGCATTTATTTTGTGTTATAAGAAAGAAAAAAGCTAATCAATGGAACCTGTCACAGATAATTTTAACCATATAAATACATTTTTAAAAATATGTTTTTGATAAGCCTTGAAAAAATACATTTTTTAATAGACTGCGCTTATATTTTAACAATTTTATTTTATTTTATGAACAATTTTATTTTAATTCTCCCCATTTAAAACGATAGAAAAAGCTTCAATTTATACAAAGCATATTTTTCTAGTTATAATGTAAGCCGATTCGTAGTAAAGATAAATCGAAAATGGTGATTAGCTTAAATGGTTTTAGTAGTGTTTGGTGACCAGATTTGCAGAGTCAGGTAATTACCACCTATCTCTTATTCCATCTTCTTTCATTATTTAGATCGTTCAGCCTTAACAATACATCCCAATTGGTGATGCCACAGTCTCACTGGCTCCAGAGGGACTAAATAATAGAAAATAATTTCCCTCGGGGCCTACGTCATCTTTGGTTTGTTATGTGGAGGATCTTTTTAAGGAAAGAAAGGAGAAGAGGTTCAGGAAGGTAAATAAGTTATAACGGGTTGGTAGTAATCTAGGGTCTATGTGTCCAGGAGTAACGGACGAATGAATCGCTTCCTTTCAATGCGGCGCAAGGCGTAGTGTAGATAGTGTCTGTCAACCAGCCTATCCCGATCCTACCCACCAGGTAGGCAGATGGACCTGCCGCCAAAACCTGTACAAACCCCATCCCAACTTGGGCACCCAAACGTACGAACCATTTCCAGACCTGCAGCAGAAGTGATAGTTAACCAATGAATGATTCCCGGGACTGTGGTAGCCAAATCCGTCTCTGTGTTGTGGAATGAATGCCAAACCTTAAAACGATGCCTTATGAAAAACAACTTCCAAAACTTTGTGTTTCATTTGTATTCATACCCGCAGCGATATTAACATTTTAATTTTTCACAGCCGTCAAGCCATTTTTCCAATGTTCATTAAAGCTTACAATAGACGTCACAACCCGCAGACCTGACAGCGACCACGCATAAAATCGCGCAAACGCTGCATTTATGTCTATACATATATGAGCCAAACTATCAACAATTTACAACCACCGCAGGGGAGGAATAAACATTTAGAGTTTTCAAAAATCAATACAGCTACAGTAACTTGTTATTTACAACATAACCAATTAGCGGTAAAAATTTGTCTTGTGGCATTCTTACTTAGATATTGTGGGGAAACGAAAATAATAATGATAGCTGTCGAAAAATGTGTGCATATCTATTTATCGAAAAATGTTTGACTTTAATATGAATGACTCGATTATACATATAATAATTAAAAAGTGGTTCTAAGTGAGGAGATCGTCAGGTACATGAAAGTATAAGTTCCTTCTGAAGGTAGTGATTGATCATTTACAACCTACTAAGCATTGATTCTATCATATGTGTATATGTATACGTATACGAATGCGTTCAGTGGGCATACGTATGCATATACATGTAGATGTATGTATAAAAATACATATACGTAAATATGAATCTATATGTTTACTTATACCTACTTGATTTTGATCTAACTTATTTTATGCACCTTTAATTTAATTTATTATTCCGTTTTGTAAGAATGTTGAGATAAATGGTGTGCTTACCCATAATATTAGAATCATCGTAATAACCACATTGAAAAATATAAACTACTGTAATGATTGTGAGATGGATTCTGTTTGCGACCCAATAAATAAACAAATAAACAAACAAATTAATGAATACAATTTTTTGTAAGAATAGGAATCATGTGGTCGAACTTTCATTATAGTATAAGGCAACGGCACGTATGGTGAAAAAATGACATTATGTTGTTGAATCTCCGCTAGAGCAGGAAAAATAAAAGTCATTAATTTATTTGTTCGGAGTTCTTTTTTGTTCAAACATTCCAAATGTGTGTGGCGGCCTTTTACGCCGGCAAAAAACTTTCACCGGAATATTCTATTGACAAAAACTTTTTCAATGGCCGGTCGTATTTTGTGATTATTTTCCTATCCCTGCCTCGGGAAGTTGGTCGGTTGTCCTGTATCCGGTCACGTTTCGCCACGGAGTTAGGCCAGGCGAATACGAGCGACTTTTGTCACCGTGACAGAGTTGTTTGGTGTATGGTGCGTACACGCTGCGATGTGAGATAAGAGCGCCTTTTTTTGAAATTTAAAATATTCACCCAACTGTCGCCGTGATCAAAGTCGCTCTTGTGCGCTTGGTATTATTCTCTGCAAGAAGTCTGGTCCATCGATTTTCGTTCTGGTCGCTTCCGTTCCACTACATTTCGCACAAAAACTAAGGTGAATGACTCGCCGCACCACCCTGAAAATCCGAATATGAGAACTGCTTGTAAGCAGTGCTCAGATTTTTTGGATTATTCTACTTAATTTTGAAATTGAAAACCATTGGTACAAAACCTCAAATGTAACGATTAATATATTTTTTCATGAGGGTGCAGACAGATGCGAAATAATCGATGGGTAAATAATGACTGTCATGTAACACTACCACAGTCCAACAATTTAAGAAATGTATTTGAATGAAATGATTTAACCAATTACCTGGTAATTAAGATTGGAAACTAATTACACTACTTACATTAAAACAAAATTCAATAGTGTATTTCAATAATTAAACTTTGTAAAACAATATACCATTTCTCAAAAATAATACTAGACATCCTTTTGTTATCTTCTTTTTTTTAGCTGCTTCTTTTTCTGCCTTATTTCATAGCAGTTTCTTGTTAAACATTTTTTACTCTTTCAAATTGAAAGAGTAAATTTTTTTTTTAAAATGCTATATACTTACGTTTCTCTGCATTTTAAACACGAGAAAATCTAAAAAGGTGTCCAATACATTTAAACCGAAACTAATGGGCATTTTCGGTTTTCCAACAATATTACTTTGGACTGTATTGTTGTTTCACAGATAAACCGTATTTTTGTGATTTTTTTTGTAGAAGAATTTCAATTTTAGTGTTGTTTCACAAACAGAGAAGTATAAAATGAATCTATCTAAATGAAGAAAAAAAACGTTTGAAGCTTTTATTTCAAAGTCTTCAATAATTAATCAAAATGAATTGAATATTGTCAAAACCAAACCGCTACGATTGAAAATGACAAACTCCAACAAATTAAATTTGGTGACAATCGAATCGAAGATCTGCGCCATTGTTATTTTTGACATTCAGTCATATTATTATGAGCTGTCAAGCATAACGGTGATGCATTGAACATTTATTAATAATAATGTATTTCATGTAAACAAATATATTAAAATGATATCGCTACTAGATATTTTCGGGACTAGTAGTGTTGTAAAAATTATCTGTTGATAAAAAGGAATATTTAATATTCTTCTTATTCAAAGGTAAATTAATATAGTAAACTTTTTAATAACCCACTGGAAGCCATTGTGTGCTTTTGCGAATTTGCAGTTCATTCAATTATGGGAAAATAAAGTATAAGTTTCTTCGTATTCAATATTATTTCAATACCCATTCAGCGCTTTGCCCCGGAGGATTTCCCTTTCAGGAAAATCAGCAACAAGAATTTTTCCATATAAACTGCCAAAGGCCCGACTCCGCGATTGTTTCGTAGAGGGATATACGAGTTTACTTTTTGAAGGAAAAAATAATGAAGACATTAAATTTGCCAGGAAATGTGGGTAATATATATTTTAACTGTAGGGGATACAACGGTACGATCGGCAAAGGATAAGGCTGTGGAAAACGAATCCGGAGGTTACGGGTTCAAATTTCGGCGTGAGCAACTAAAATTTATTTATTTAATGTGTGTTGTTTTACAATGAATTAATTTAGAATAATGAGAGTTTTTAATATTCCCACGTTTACGGACCAGCGACGGCATAAAAAAATGCAATAAACGTACATTCCTTATAACAATAATGTTGCAGATCTTTCTTACACATTAAATAATGGTGAAACAAAAAAAGGTGAGATACACAATGTACGTATACGTATATACCAAAGGAAAAACCGAGTCATTTTCTTTCCTCTCCCTCAATCGTATTAAAGAAATAACATGGCGCGAGCCATTTCTGTCACCGTGCCGTTTCTGCGGGAAAACTAAAAGCAGTAATATATAGAATTTTCGGCACGATTCATAGTAGAAAATACTTTCAGTATCGCCCTGGCGAAAGATTACCTTTCAGATTTGAAACTTTGCTTAAAATGTGTGACATCATCCGAAGTTAATTCCCTTGGTGCGACTTATCACTAAAAATCGTCCATATTTCAAAAGATAAAGACATAAAAATGTATTATTACAAAAAAATAAAAAGGTAACGGCAGCATCTGGGACTCGAAACCAGGATCTCTGGTTTTACCGGGACATAGTCGTTTATTTTTTAATTTTTTTTTTGTGTCTTCTTCTATTTCATCTTTCGTTTACATTTATCAGCATTAATCTTCTTCTTCATTGATAAATTGCATTAAAAATATTTAAAAAAATATTCCAATCGAAAAATGTATTTGACCACAAAACGGGTTTATATAAATGCCTACTGGTGTTTAAGTAAAACCTTAAATTGTAATATTTAATTAAATGAATACAATATTAGCGAAACTCAATCGAAAATCTGGCAAAAGGTCCTGGGTTCGAGTCCCAGAGGTGCCAATATCTTTTTCTGATTTTTCTGTCTCCAGATTTTCGATTAAGTTTCGCTAATATTGTCTTCATTTAGCTAAAAAATATATTAATCTAGGAGATCCAATATTTAGTTAGCCAAGAATCCTACAATAATGTTAAAATGCCTTTACCTTTCACAACAATTATTTATTCATTCTTCATCAAGACATTTGTTCTTATGGGATTGTTCTCTTCCTGTTTCTTGCAAATAATATTATAACTTAATGAGTGCGTACAATTTCTATCTTTGCTCCTCGGCGTAATCCTTTATACGCGAGGCTTAATGTTAAACGGCCAGATCCTTCCCAGGGATCAAGTCGTTACGGTAAAGGGAAGCTTAGCATCAGTTTATGAAGGGCCTTCAACCGAGATTAAGTATTTTTAGAAATTTTATTATCCGATGTGATAGCTTCTGTGTTATTTAGCATAATTTATCAGAATTATTCGTGGATTGCTTTGTATTGAGATGTACTCGTAAATAAACGAAACCGCCACCATTGCATAATAGTATGCGCATATTTATCCGGTAATGATGAGCTTTTTTGCACTTTCGCTATCAGTTATACTGATATTTACGCTATCAGTTATACTGTTGTCGGGTTACTGTTGTTGTTTTATGTTAGATTTTCACTAGCGACAGCATGGTAGACCGTTTTAAAGAATAAGAAATATAATATTTAAATAAATAAATATTTCTTTTTACTAAATAATAATTTATAATGTGACACACTGACCTACCCTTCACTCATTTTTCCTTTCCATAACCTCCGTCCTTCATTTCCTTAAAAAATCCTCCATACAGCATCTCCAATATAAGCCTTGAGGGAATTTAATTTTTCTTCAGGGCATCCTGTGTAGATCAAACGCAAAAAAATATAAGTGAATATAGCCCTGAGAAAGCCTCTGGCAGCACTGAAACCAGTTTGTGTTTTATAGTGTTGGTTAATTTTATTCTCAATAAAATTGACTCAACAAAGACTATTTAAATTAATCAATTAAAAAAACAATTAATGAAAAAATCACAATTACAATAAATATATTATTTATTGGTGTTTTTTGTGAAATCGAAAGGGAAATTGTGAAAAAACTGATTTTTAGTCAAAATTAAAAGAAAATTAGAGTTAAAAAAAGATTTTCTCCCTTTAAAAATCATTAACAATATCTTGTAATTTTTAAAGAAAAATAAAAGTTTTTTTTCTCTGAAAGACAATATTATATAAATTTTGACGAGTATGAAGCTTTGAACGAGATTTTGCATATTAATGAAAACACATCACTTTCAACAATTTATTTATTAGGTTACCATGTCAATTGTACACGAAGCGTTGTCTTGTTACCTAAAGGTCTGTTACCTGGTGAGATTTGTTGGTACAGCGACATTTATCTGTCCAGCAATGCACGCCAGTCGACCTGCTTTCACAGTGGATCAAATAAAGAATTTTTTAGATGTCGTGTCTCCATGTTACTGATACCTTGGCTTACGACAAAGGACCAGTCTTTAAAAGTCAAAACTATTTTTCACAGAAAATTTTATTTATCTCTTTTACGCTAGTAGATTTTTTGGCGTTTTTCACTGAATGCTTTATTCCAATTTACAGATTCATCTTTTTTCAAATACATATTTATAATGTTAGTTTAATGTAGGTCTATCGTACTTTGAAGTTTCAATTGAAAATAACAAATATTCTGCTCTCTGTTATTTAAAATACATAAATTACCTATTTAAGTATTTACGGCAAGCTTTCAATCTAAAGGCGAAACGACATTACAATTCGGCAGGCAGATATGGTGATCGCTCCCTCAGGGACCATTTATTGGATAACCAACACCTCTGCCATAGGTCACCTCAAGTGGTTCGCTACGTTTGGTGACTTAGTAGGAGGGTGATCGGGTTCATGGGGTGAAGTATTGGCGGCGGATGCGTCCGGGAGAAACTAATTGAGGGAGAAAATTTTGCCTCACCAGCAGAATTCTCTCGAACCGTCGCATTGCACCGCAGAGGGAGAGCATATGTCCGTTACTCTTGGACCCACTGACCCACAAATTCCTACCAACCCTTCATACCCTTTTCCTCCTAGAATATTGTTTCCTTCTTTTCCTTTAAAATCCCCTTCATTCGGTATCCGTAAAGATGACATAGGCTGTGAGGGAAATTATTTTTATTTTTACCTTTATGTGTAAAACCTCAAATTATAATATTTAATTAAATGAAGATGATACTACTTTGTCGTTCGTGTCCTTGAGGTGCCAATATCTTTTTATGATTTTTCTGTTCCCAGATTTTCGTTTGAGTTTTTCAAATATTGTCTTCATTTAATTGAAATTATTTTCCTCCAGGCCTTCTGTGTGGAATGGTAAAAAAACTTTACGAAAATAAAATGAGCAAGTTGATACACACATTTATATAACTACACATTTTACTACTAACAAAAAAAACATATTATTTAAATAGAAAGACAAACTTATATAGTTATGTATGTTATATGTATGCATATATATACATATGTACCCGTCTCAGAACAGACATAAGACAGTAAGCGGAAAATGTTGCTTTTGTCGTAATGGAGGACTTAGCCAGCCGAGAAATCGAACACACGATGCCTGGGTGGGACCCAAACGCAATGCCAACTCAGCCACTGACCGGTCTTTTATATGAATATTTAATATTTTTGTTATAAAGTGAAATGTCTGATGAAAAATATTAAATTATGTCTGTAATAATTATTTCAAATACAGGTTTAAGTCTAAAATAAAATGGACAATCGCTCAAAGCAACAAATTTTTATTTCTTATTAATAAAATTTTACAAAAAATAGCTAGGCATGCTGACAGAAAAAACTAACAATATGGTACTATCATATATATTAATATATTATTCTGATACAGTACACAAAAAGATAAAATTGCGGTAAAAGCGAGTACGAGAAAGCTAATATCTACAGAGCAAGTGTGTTATTTATTAATTAGGCTGATTGTTTTGCCTGGACCAATAGCTAGACCTCAACTGACGGACACAAAGGTAGTAGGTCCATCCTAGTATTCAAATTCAAAGCGGCTCCAATATCAATCCGACTTTCAGAGAACAAGGCCCTTTGACCGACACGTCTGCCTTCTAGGAATATCCAGACCATTGTCCGGCCGACTAACTAATTCAAAATGACATTTGCATACAAAGTATACGTGGACCATTGACATGGGATCGTGAACACTGTGTGAGCCCAGGCTTGTGATGAACACGGGGAGGAACGCTGGTTAAGGGGATTATTTTACAGGATTGTAAATATTCTCTCAACATTCAGAATTGAAATGTTGCTTGAAGTGGCTTATGTTGTGTTCTGGATGTCTAGCACCGACGTTTAATAAAAGCCTATATAAAAATGATATTGAAATATGCGTCATTTTATGGGAAGTTATCAATATTTGCGGTCAAGAATTGGTTAGAGATATTCCGACCGACGCGAAGCACGATTGATAAATTTTAGCCCGACCTCCATAGTATAAGTTAAGCTTCGATTAACTATCAAAATAGGCATTTATTTGGATAATATCGTCAGTTATACAAAATTACTGGCTTATTAATGAAAGCAGTTCAACTAACGAAGCCCTTGGAATTGAAATAAGTCGTATATGCGATCCATTAACTAAAATAAATCAACTAAGACGTGACCAATGTATTCAGTTAGATCTTTGAGAAACTAAAGTGGTTGAAATATGACTATAGAACTTATTATCTAATTAACTCCCGTTTGGTTTCAAAAAGTACATGCGGATCGCCAATGCACATTTCGGTTAGTATTTCAATTCAACATTGACAATTCGTGGTTATTTTCGTAATTATTTGGTGTTTGAAATTTTGCAATATCAATTCATAGAAAATAACTTCAGTATTGCCAGCGTAAATCGATTTCTTATACATTCATGGTCAATACCAAACTTTGTGGAGTGTCATCCTTCGGCCCAAAAATAACAAAATGGTTACTAGATTTAGGCAGGACAGAGTTAGAAATATTAAAAAAAATGTTGTTTGATAATTATTAGAGCCCCTATATATATTTCTTTGTTTCCAATAATTTTCTTTTCTTTTTATTTTCTTTTAATAATACTATTTTTTTGTTGAATCACGTCGAATACACTTTTTCTTATTAATTAATTGATTATAGAACCTATTGCTCCACTTTGTAATATATTATAAATATTTAAACGCAAATTGTGAAGCTTAACTTTACTTAATACTTTATGAATCATAATGTACCTACCAACCTAATATGAATATGTTAATTTGACTGTCCTAGAGCGGGAAAGCTTTCTAGTTGGACAGTCAAAGCATTCTTATACTAAATGTATTTTATAACAAATAAAATAAATAAAAGAAAAAGATATTTAAAAAAAAAATCGGTTCGGCTGTCAACGGTGAAACCGTGCTCGGGATATCGATGTAAAATCCTAGAGCTCCTAGTGACCATATACAAATAGCCACCTACGAAACCATCTACGAAAAGAGAGATGGGAGTTTTGCGCAGTATTTATTTAAAAATAATAAAAAATAAAAACAACATATAAGCTAAATACCGCCGTACAATATTAACTGATGATAAAACTAGGTTAATACGGTGTAGTTCTAATGACGCGTTTGTCTAATGGAACCATTACAGCAGTGGAAATATAATTTTCATATAGTGCAGCTCTGCTTCAAACTAACAGAATTTGTATTTTGTTACTAGGCATTAGTGAAAGGTGTGTTGTTTAAGTTATAACATTATTAATTTATTTAATTGCCACCGTCTTGTTTTTTATTTATTATATTCTAGCAACTCGGGAATTAAAATAAATAAACAATTCACTCACTGAATTGCGTGTAAAATAAAAAAAAATTAAAAGTAAGAACTCGTACGAATTAAGTAATTCGACGGCCTCCGTGGTCGAGGGCCAAAGCTCTCGAACAGCCACCCGGAGGTCGTGGGTTCAAATCACGGTGTGGGCAGATATATTTTTTATGATTGATTTGAGCTTTTCTCAATTTTATTATTTAAAATAATACAAGGTATATTTGCGGCACGTTCCGTCCCTGGTGTAAGACCACCGTTCTGAACTGAAACTTTGCTTGAAATGGCTTTAGCCGTATTTGATGACTAAATCTAACTAGCCAAGTACTTCCCCACCTTCCTCTGCCTCATCTACTTTCCCGACCCACATCAAGCGGATGACCAGGACACACTGAGCCTCAGATTCCTACCCACTCTTTAAACCCTTTTCCCTCCCCTCTTCTTCTTAAAAAACCCCTTCCACACAGCATCCCCAAAGATGACATAGGCCCTGTGGGAAATTATTTTCCTCAGGGCCTCCTGTGTGGAGCTCATGTAAAAAAAGTACCTTCAGCCTCATAACGTACCCCAATTGGGGATGTCATAGTCTCACTGGATCCAACCGGGAGCAGTTGGGATTCTTGTGAGGTATTCACATAAAAAAAACGCCTTTTTAAATATAATTTTGGAATAGCACAAGGAGAGAACACACATAACCTCATTAGAATACTACGTTTATCCATAGTAAACGCTTATGAGTACAGCAAACGCCTCACCGAATACTAACACTTCCATCGTATTCGAGGATCTTTGCTGAGGACCGCCGCAAACCCAAGAGATCTGCCTCAGGTTGAGAACTTAAGGAGTTTGACCGCCTCTAGGATAATGCACCATCTCAAATTCTCTTGGGCTGAGATCTTCCTCAGAGAGAAGTTAATGTCTACGAGTAAGTGCAGTTAGTGCTAAGCGAAACTGATACTTCTACTTGTTAAATAACTGTGCTACAAACCCTTGAAGCATTAAGTAATGAAGAAATTTTAATAAACAAACAAAGGTTTAACTGAATAACTCATCTGTGTAATTAATTACTGAACCGCACTTGACCATTACGCCATTACTTTGAAAGATTTTTCAATGGCGGCCTTTCGACGGTCTCAATGACTTTCTATTCACACGTGCTTCTAACCGGGGCCGTATTCAGAATCTGGTAAAACCCGAGGCTGAGAACCCGTCATGTGAGCCTTAACGGAAGGGGGAGGGGAGTCGAGAAGGATAATCCACAACCCCCAAAGAAACGGTAAGTCCATTATCGAAAATAAAAAAACACAAAATTTCAGAGCAATTTTCTAACTTATAATAAAAAACTTAAAAATTATGATACAACAATAAAAAAATAAAAAAATTAACGTCGTTAAGGCATGGTGAATGGTGAACAGATCTGAATAGCAACTATAACATAACATCTCTTTTCCCTCTCTACTATTTTCAGCCTCACAACCTACCCTGATATTAGGGATGCCGTAGTCTCACTGCCTCCAGATGGTTAGAAGCAGTCTGGACTATTGTACGGTATTGACGTAAAAAAATTTACAAGTCATTTTAAAAAAAAATATTTTGCACATAAGAAATTGTTGTCTTTACAGAAAAATTTATTCGAAAATAGCTTAGTTACTTCTTAGTTTACGCTACTGTAAAACCTACAAAAACCTACCTGCCTAATAATTCAATACTAATAATACTTCGCAACTAATAATTATTATTTCTTTTTTTGTAATGCGGGTCTACAGACTGCGACCTTGATTGCATGCGCGAAAATACGACCCTGCTATACCATTTTTAAAAATAAAGTGACATTTGACACTTTATCTTTTCAGTAAAACATGTACATGTTCCAACAATACATTTTAGATCCTGTAATTATTTTTCTTTCGACATTTATTGGAAAAAAATAGATTGATACCATATTATTCTTCTCTATTCCACTGGGAGAAAACTACGAGTGATATGAAATAAAAAAAATCATATGATTAAACGATTATAAAATATTTGTTAATAACATTGAGCTGATTTATAAAGTGGTTGAAATATTTTATATTATATTCGAATAATGCCTGAATGTTGAATATTTCAGAAATCTTTTTGAATACTCATTGATTAAAATTCTTTCCAAGTTCGCGGAGTGAATACTTATGAAAATATTAATAGATCTTCAATCGTCCTGACGTTGGTATAAAGCTTTCACTTGAATAAGAAGCCTGAAAGCGCGATTTCCAAAAATGTAAGAAATAAGAATTCGCAATTTCTAGGCATAACTGAAAGAAATTGGGTCAGGTATTTTCTCGATAGTTTTTCCTCGATATTTCATAATTGCTCCATGTAAAGGAAGTGTAATATATTGGGAAGGAAAGCAGTCGCTTTTACGGGTGATGATTATTATTAGAGGGAATTTGGAGAACTGAAGGAAAATAAATATTGGTATGGAGTTTGAGTTGAGTTGATATTATAGTGAAAGGAAGCCACAGGCCAAAAATATATGTCTTCTTTATGAGCCCAAATATTGCCATAATTGCCACAAATATATGTAGGCATCTAATAGGCATAAAAAACGCTTGGAAAACGAAGTCTAGAGGTCACAATTTTATTTGTGAATATTTTGTGAATAATTTTTAAAAAAAGAAAAAAAGTTGATCGATGGAAACTATCACAGATAACTTAAGCCATTAAATAATATTAATTTTTTTATAAGAACAAATCTATTTTTATAACCTATGCAGGTTATTCCGATCATTGTAATATATAATTGAAGAAGAAGATAACGCTAATAACCTGAAAGAAAATATCAAAGAGAACACGACACATAACAATAGAAAAAAAATAACGGTCGCAACTGTGTCCCAGTACATTAAATAATATTTTTAAAAAGTTGTTTCTTATATTTCTAATAAAAAACACATTTTATGTTGTGGTCGCAAATAGATTGCGAATCCATTTGACTAGAATCAATAAAATTTTGGCTTTTTAAATTATACAACTATGGGACATTGTGAACAGTGGATACTGGAAGGGAATCCGACTCACTTTCCCTACAGTTTAAGTTAATTTTCCACAGTTCTTGTGAGATTATGGCACCGATGACTTACTTGGCTGATCAAGACACAAGTCTTCGCAAGAATCGATCTTGAAGAACCGAGATATCATAGGAGCTGATAACAGTGATAACAGACTGACAGCTCCTTGCGAGTTATTGTTCCACAATGTCACAGGTAGATGGTAATCGTCACATAGGTAATATTGGCATATATTGTCAGATAGGATAGGTAAGGGAAGGCAGGTTGGATGAAAGAAGTCAACATTAGTAGTTTAAAAATATCTTTTTAAAAAATAATTTTATTTTAATTAGGTATGATCAATCAAAACGGTAGGAAAAGCAAGCGTTATTTATCCAGAGCATTTGTTTGTATCAAACAGTATTAATAGGCTTGTGTCTGCGTGGTTGAATTTAAGAACCCGGCTTCTTGTGCATGTCTGCCGCCGCGCCGTACGTGCCGCACCATACAAACATCTGTGTACGTAAAATTTCAAACAAGCTACCGTTGTAATTTGGTTTCGAATTCAAGAATTCGTCAAAGAATTGCGCCACTTCCGTTAGCAGGTCGCACGAGAATGTACCCCCCTAGGTATAAGAACTACGATTTTGTGAATTTGAGATATTAAAAAAATTGGCGGTAATTTTTAAATTTTAAATTTATTTATTTATTTGTTTACGCCTTGATGGCTTTTACACATAAGGTAAATTGTACAGGAGCATTATAAGAAGTATATAATATCAAAACAAGTACATAATACACAAAATAATAAACAGAGCATGAGAGACATAAGTAGGCACAACACAAGTTCCTTAGTAGAATGATGGTATCACGCGGCTATGTATTACATATGACGTCATTGTCTGTCCTAGTTACTTTGTCCCGGTGACTTGCTATCACTGAATCACACTGGCTCCGAGAAATGGGCTATTTTTGGAAGCAGTTCCTTTTGGATTTAACTGGGCGAAGACGAACCAAAATCCGCCCGCAGGCCCTAGCAGCAAAAACCTGCGGAGCAGGTTTTTAACTGTTAATTTATAATGCACATCGATTCGTAATAACGATTAATCGAAAATTGTGTTTTATCATTAATCTTTGCCTTAAGATAATAGATTTAGATTGAAAATGTTGGCGTTGATGAATGGATAGTTAGTCTAGGAAAATAGATTTTTAGATGGAAACATTACGGAAGAAGATGGAAGATACCTACGCCGCAACACGGATAAGTATATCCTTAGAATTATAGGCGAAAAGTATAAAAATACGAACACCAATCCCAAAATAAAATTGAGGATGAAAAAAAAGACGTTCAGAAGTTGCTGTGATAATTGATAAAAAATAAATTCGGTAAATTGAGGAAAAAACCAGGAGATAAAGTTTTTGATGAAAAGCGTCATTAAATTAGTCGATTTGCTAATAAAGCCAACTAAAACTTTTTTTTATCGAAGAATGTAACGGCAGTGATTTAAGGAAGGGCTTATTAATTTCTTAGAGCTAAACTTGAAACTCATCTTTTCAGACAGTCGTATCCATAAAATCAAAAATCTTTCACCTTCACATTCAATGCCCACGTAAATAACTAATTTGGTAAAATTTAGGAAGAAAATCCTATTTGTAAGCTTTTATAAAGGTCATTTCATGAATATTCTCCAGCCTTAAAGAGTCCTAAATTCTCCAGTCTTTCAAATTAAATATCAACTCTTCTTTTGTTACTAATCTTTTCGTAAATATAATACTGATAATGATGCGGGTAGCAAATGTAAAATCATGCTATGTCCAGTGTTTTAAATATAATGTCGTATAAAGCCGTATCTTCTCCAAGCATAAACTTTCTAATTTAAGTGTGTTTATCGGAAGTGACCTGTTAGGTAAGTAAATTTTCTGTTTCCATTTGTAAGTAGTAGAATTAGATAGAACCTAAGAATCCATAATAAATTATACAGCGCCCTTGAGGTGATTTTTCACAAAAATGGCGCTCTACAAATTATCCAATTATCTTGGTACTTCTGCGGTACGTTTGAAAATGGAGAACAAGATAATAGAGAAATAAGATATTTTTGGGGTTTATTTACTAAAACTAATTGTTTGGCTTATATGTAGTTGACCTCGGAAGCGGGGTCACTCATTAACCTAGTTAATATGGTTCAATGCACCAGTTAAATAGTGGAAACATTTTTGGGTGCCTCGCTTCTGAATATTTTCACTCGACAAAAAACGGGGGGATATAACGATTTTGGAACGACCATACGTTGCATAAGGGTATTAAATAATACATAGATAAGCGAGCTCACGAATATTTATAAGAATGTTATACTTAATGCTATCGCTGTAGATTTAAAATGAAAAGTTTGATTTTTTTATAAAGATACCTAAAATACCTTCTTGAGAACATAAAGATAATAAATATGTATTTTTCAGTTTAATGCTCAGAGATACTGCTAATTGCTAATTTTGTTCCGTTATTTGTCACAGCTGATAATTTTTTCTGACCGGATAATTACAAAAAAAGAGTTTTTTTTTTTAAAATTTTACATGATGCTGTGTGGAGGGTTTTTTAAAGGAACGGAAGGAGAGGAGAGTTCTGGGAAGGAAAATGGTTTAAGGAGTGGGTAGGAATCTGGAGTTGAATGTGACCTGGTCACCCGCCTCCAAGATGTAGACAAACCTCACCCCATGAACCCGGGCACCCCTGCTAAATCACCAAACGTAGCAAACCACTTGGGGTGACCTATGGCAGAGGTGTTGGTTTTCCAAGATAAGAGAGATAAATCACAAATAAAATAAAATCCCACAACGCGCACAAATCCTCACGAAATATTAATTTGCTTCGTAATTCAATTTATAAACAAAAAAAAATATATATAAGAAAAACATATCGGGATACAAAGGTCTCGAAAAAAAGAATTCCCCAGGGCTTACGCCGTCTTTGGGGATGTTTTATGGAGTCTTTTTAGAGAAAGGAAGCAGAGTATTGTCAAGTAATAATTTAATCAATTTCATTTCAATTATTATTTTTAATTAGTAAACTAATGTTTAAGACAAGATTTTTATGCATAGCACAAAGGGTAACAATTATTATAATCAATAATTATTAGCCTGAAACACTCATCAACATTGAAAAAATCTCCCGAGAAAAGATAAATGCCGCCGACGGGACTTGAACCCGCGTCCTTCAACAAGCCGACGTAGCTCAGTTGGTAGAGCAGTTGACCGGATATCAGAAGGACGCGGGTTCAAGTCCCGTCGGCGGCATGTATCTTTTCTCGGGAGATTTTTTCAATGTTGATGAGTGTTTCAGGCTAATATTTATTGCTTATAATAATTGTTACAATTTCATTTCACTAATTTTTGGATTATTATAATGTGATTTAAAAATATGCTGTCAAAATCACACAAAAACATCATCGGAAATAACGCTGAAATATAGCAAAGAATTAAGTAAAGAAACATCAATGTAACACTGTATGATCGGCTCAATTATTATCTCATTGGGCGAGACAATAATAGGGATTTTATATGTGGAGGGAATTTGGCGCTCGCTGGAGAGCAAATTCGCTTTGGGGATGATCTACGTTTTCCCTATTCTCCGTTTCAGCTGTTTCAAGAGGCGCTTTCAGTCTCTTCCAGTTTCAGTCGCGTGAAAGCGTTCGTACGCAGCGGTTGTGTCTGTCCCGATACTAAGGCACGCCCACTGTAACAAATTCTTTGTCAGATGGAAAAGAATAAATAATTTTAAAAAGTGAAAAAAACAAACATTAAAAATATTTTGCGAAAAAATAGTACTGCCTTGTCTTGTTGTTTTAAAACTGCAGTTGCTTTTGATGTAAATCAAGTGTTTTATAAACAATGTTTCGTAACATCTGAAACTTTGAAGTGTTTTAATTAGTTAAATGATCCGTTGGAAACTATTGTCATCTAAAAGTGTTGTTTAAATAATATTTCTTTAAAATGCTTAAATTTTTGCTGTTTTTGAATGGCTGTTGATCTTTATTAGATTAAAGTTGTGATTTTGAGAGCAAAATGAAAACAAAATTAAAATTCATGGAGCATTACTGGATATCTGTCACGTTCCTTATTTTTCTTTTTGGTAAGTTGAACATTTTCAAACTTTAAATTAATGATATTTTGTATTGAATAAAAGTATCTTCAGGAACGAGAATATTCTCATTATAAAAGAGACCCATTCAATGTCAAACTTTTTTTGTTACAGCAGAATAAATTGCTCGTCAAACAAGATTGATTATAACTACTATCAAAATCATTGATTTTATTATCTCCGTCCTTAAGTTATGGAAAGTTTTTTTTATCTTAGCTTATCATTTTGTGCTGGAGTACCGCATAAGGGTACGTGTTAGTGGGTCTATGGCACATTTATAATTTTGGGAGATGCTGCAAATCGGAAAAAAAGAGTGGCAAAAGGGTTGTGCAAGATTTTTACAATGTTTTTGGCTATTCAAATCACGTAAATATTGGCAAGGCTTTCGACTAGCAATCCCGAGAATGCGGGTTCGAATTCTAGCGAGCGCAAATAATTTTTATTTGATTAATTCGTGTTATTTCACAATTTATAAATTGAAAATTTAGCATATTTACGGCACGGTCTAGAGTGGCGTAAATACTAACAGTATCGCCGTATAAGACCACCATTCAGAATTTAAATGTGTCTTGAAATGACTTTAGTTTCAGATCAGATCTGAATAGCCAAGTATCTCGTTCTCCTCCCTGTTACCTTCAGCCGCACAACATACACTATTGGGGATGTCATAGTCTCACTGGCTCCAAATGGGAGCAGTTGAGAATCTTATCTTGGAAGGTATTCACATAAAAAAGCAAATAAACAAAACGATTGCAAGCACTATGTAAATTTTGAACCTTTGTATTACCGATACTTAGCTACTGAACTTATCATTACGTTATACGTTTTAATTGGAATTTTGTCTGTTTTTAAGCCAATCGTGATCAAATAAACTGCATTAAAAAAAATAATGATTATTATTTTCAAAAAAAAATTTCTCCTACGTATTTTAAATAACACAATATCATTCATTCCCTTACATCCGCGTCACATCGTAGTAACCTGAAATTGATAGGTTTTCTTATACATTTTTTTATAATCATTCATCATTTTTTTTTACCCAAATGGTTTTTGTGTTTAGTTAAGTTATTGATTTATTCGAAATAACCCATGAAAATATAACGATCTGCGCTTCTGGACTAAATAATTTTCTATTCGCAAGTATTTTTTTTAATATTTACACACAGGAGGTCCTGAGGAAAAGAATCCCCCAGTCATAGTTGGGAAGCTGTGGGAAGGGTATTTTCATTGAAAGGAAGAAGAGAAAGTTCTGAGAAAAAAGGTCTGCCGGTCCGGCGGGAGAGTTTAAAATATCTTCTTCAATCAGTTTCTCCCAATTTATCCCGCCACGCGTCCACTCCCAAGACCTAGACAAAAACCTCACCCCATGAACCTGTGTACTCCTGCTAAGTCAACAAACACAGTGAACCACTTGGGGTAATCTTTGGTAGGGGTATTGGTTATCCAATAAATAGTTTCAGGGGTGGTACCAATAACGGCCTCCCATGTTGAAAGACTTATTTGTTAGTTTGGTTTCTATAAATATTTATGACGTGAATATCATTGAACCTGAAATATATTTCCAATAATATACCATTTGGGGGTGTTAAAACGTCATCCCTCTTTGAATAATTAAAAAGGGGTTTCCATTAAGTATACAAGGTTAACCTTTGTTAATCGAAAATGATCTCGCATCGATCAATGACTAACTAAGGTCAAATTGATATTTTTTACCAATTTCAGATACACAATAATTAACTTTCTTCCTATTACTGCAGGAATGCAAAGATACATATATAAGGAAAGGTATTTATATTAGCACCAACATGATTAATGATTTATTATTGGTGATAGTAACGTATTTAAAACTTAATTATTAGGAAAAACATATTATTTTCCTTTTTGTTTCGAGGATTTTCGAATCTCATGCATGCCCTTGTATTTTTTTGTAATATCCTATCCATATTGGTAGTAAAACACCCGCTCGGCAAAGTTATCGGGCGGCAACTCCCGTGAGAAAATTCCTGTCAGGATGGAAATTATAGAACTAACTAACCATTAGCCGTGTCCCCTCAGGAATTAACAGAGAGAGCAGACTGACAAACAACTCTGTCTTGGAACACATTCCTATACTATAATATCCTTCTTAGTATTCCGATTCATGACACTGCCCGACTCTAAGTATTTGGTTCACTTGAACGAGCCATGTCTTGCTCGAGGGTCCCCGACTTCTTCTGCCATTCACATTTTCTTCGTAAATTTGCTCTTCTTGTTCAAACCATATAAGCGTCCCTTTATTGATCTTACTTGTTACAATTACACCACTCTTCTGTTATTTGCGAATATCCACATTTCTCACACTATCTTTATATGTTTTTGCGACACATTTTTCGGGATTTCATTTCTTCTAGTTTATTCAGTTTACTTTCATCGTTCCTCTGCAAGTTCCATGCCTCACTACCATAGAAGATATTAGGTGTAGGAAAATATTTTACGTAGATTAGGATTTAAATGCTTTATGTAGAATAGGAACATGCTTTGTATACCAATGGCTTCCAAAGCTGAAAGCGACCAAATATACAATAAAAATATTTAAAAAATAAGAAGGCCCTGAAAGCCGATTAAATTAATAAATCAATTAAAAAAATATTGTTAAACGAATCCTGCACATTGCTGTGGTATATTACAGAATTTATTGTGGGTAGATTCAATTCAAACGGCATAAGCTTAAAGTCACTTACAATAATGCATGTCGTCAATATTGTTCCGCCTACCGCGATACTGCAGCTCTACGGACATTTTCTGGAGGGACGAGTGCACTATTTCAAAGCACTTCTTCGCCACAGTATGGAAAGCTTAGGGTGCAGAGAACGTCAATCCAAGAATACCATCATCACTACCATGGCTGCCAGGATAGAGTCCCCCCTGATAACCCTCAACAGACGGAAGATATCCAAATATCATCACAACTATTTGCATAATTTCTATTTAATATTTTTTTAACTCTTTTCTTTTTTTTACGTTTTGTTTTACTCTAAAGTATGTAATGCATATAGCATTGGACTACCCCTGCAAATCTTCTGAAATAAATTATTATTATTATTAATGAAATACCCCAAACTGAGAGGTAGGTACATCTCTATTAGTGGCGTACCGCAGGATGACGCATAATTAATTATATGTCTTACAAAAACAGCAAGGTTCGATTGTGTCCGATATCTTACAAGGCAGGGCATGTCTAGTTTATTTACCCGTCAGAGGGCAGATGATGTGGGGTCAGGGAGACTGTTGTAAGGTTATTACAGGATTAATCAAGGCTCCGAGAGATTTAAGGGCCTTATTAGAATTAGAGCCTCCCAATATATCCGAAATGACTACATTTCGGGCGTTGTTAACAACGTGTCCTTGAATTTCCTTTGTGATTAAACATGGTTTATGGAGCATGAAAAAATATTAATTTTTCTCGGTATGTGATTAAAAATCAACAGTATCTGTACGGAACAAGAGGTATCATTAAACCGAAATAAGTGCCGACTTTTTTCCTGGAAACTATAGCAAAACAATTTATTGGTATTTGTTTGGTTAAGTTAAGAATTTGCCGCGATACACATATAATAAATGTAATACACAATATAGGATAAGACATTTAGTTTCAACATCCTTCAACATATGTCTTTAGTAAAGATAGTTTTATGTTTATTTGTAGTCTATATTAGGTGTCTCAACAGATGTCACTTAAATAGTACATTAGAAAAGTATCATCTATCGTCGCTCGTGTCTAATGCTCGAACTATTACAGAAAGAGTCGATGTCTTGTGATAGACCATCACATAGTGTGGATGTTTGGTCAAGTTCAATATTCATTTTAAACCTCAAAATATCGTAAATAAAAAACTTAACCTCGTTCTTATTTTGGAGTTTTATTGAATTTATTTCAAGTAATCTTAATCACTGGGATTAAAGTATGATACAGTAAATTGAAGTTTTTATTTAATTTATAAAGATATATCCACATTTCCAGGTTACAAATAACCTGGAAATACTATCTACTGCCATAATTTGGAGTGGAAAACGTTATTAATGTATTTGTACAAATATATAACAATATTTACGAAATTATACTCGTAAATAGTGCAGGAAACGACTGTTAAAATACCATTGAATTTAATCCACACAGTATGTAGTTATAAAATATAAAAAATCCAAAATAGCTTTTTTTTATTTCAGCCGACAAAATACTGTCAATAGCTTTATTATAATATTCCCCTACTTGATAAAAAAAACTTCAAAATGGTTTGCTTATATATTAAAATTGATGTACTAAATATATTAACAACATCGGAGTATTTGTTTCCTAGCTGTTGAATTCGTCGCATAGGAGTGTAATATTGGGACTTTGATGTAGAATTGCTCCAATAGTATGGTAGGTACTGTCTTGTAACTGACCTGCCTGGAGTATGATAAGAGATTACATATAATAAATCAGGGGTATCAAACATTGAATCAATGATTTTATACAAACAGGTTAAATCGGAAATGATTCTACGATCAAATAATATTATTAAATGTAATGAACAAAGAACGTTATCGTAATTTAGGCATTCACAAGGAATGCCCATTTTAAAATTTACATATCCCAAAAATTTATTTTGAATTCTTTCAATCGCATGTGAATGAACCTCATAATTGGCGGACCAAACAGGGGAATTGTATTCTATATGACTCCTTACAAGTGAAATACAGTATTGATATTATTTTTACAGTATTGACGTTATTGAAATCACTAGAAACGGATACCCTCCAACATTTTCAAAGTTTTATTGTTGTTTTTTCTACACGCTTGATAAAGTTGAGTATCGTGTCTAAGTCATTAATTTCCGAGACAGATACTAACGACATATTGTTATTGGAATAATCGAAAAATATTGGATTCTTTATTCGATAAAACCTCATAATTTGACATTTGCTTATGTTAAGTTGCAAGCGGTTATCATGACACCATATAATAAATCTCAACAAGTTATTTGATAATATATGGCAGTCATTAATGTTTCTGATTGCTCTGAAAAATTTCAGGTTATTATATGTTTAATGGTTTTAAAGTTATATAAGTTTTATTGTATACAAACACAGGTAGGTGCAAGATTTTGACATCCGGTACGTACATTATAATAAGTACCTACGTCCGTACAAATACTATTGCATCATTATCGTTAATCTTATGGTATTCAACGCCCAATAAGAATCTGTTTAGTTCCTAGATTTAAACAGTATTACAAAATATCATGAAAATATGTCCTGATTAATGCTAGTGATATACGAGCGCTATACTCAGGCCCGGACTGGGACCATTTGGGGCCCTCCGCTAAAACCTGTACAGGGGCCCCCTAACGTGAGGTGCGGGGGTGGGGGGTTCAGAAAACGGGGGGTCTGGGGGCTCCCCCGGATAATTTATGAAAATTAGGTGCTTGAAAATAATGAAAACGCGTTTCTACGCTATATTGGCACCTATAAAGAAGAAGAAATTAAGATAGGTTTTTATACGAGCATTATGATTATTACGAATATACGACTTTTGTTGACTTTATTATTTATTGAAATAAGAAATTCACGGTATTTTCAGGATACCACAACACTACTAAACACATGCTATAGAACTGCCAATAATTATAACGGAGTTCAAAATAAAGGGCAGGATTTTATCCACACCAAAGCATAAATGAATTATGTCAAAATTATTTGTGTAGTAAAAATAATGAAAAACGGATTTTAGGGATTAGAAAAATATTACTAACATTTAAAAAAAAACCTGTGTGTTTAACAGTTTACAATGTTTTAAATAACTACTAACAAGACAAAAACTTTTTTTTGAACGATTTGTGGGGCCCCTTCGGGGCCCTCCGCGATCGCGGACCTGCAGACCTGGCCAGTCCGGGCCTGGCTATACTCTCATTATATATTTGAGCTTGGCCTGTTACATCATTTCGCTCGCTATACATTCCCGATTGGAATGCATAATAGTCAAGCTCATATCTTATATTATGAGAGTTTAGCGCTCATGTGCCACTAGTGTAAATCTTGTAGTACAAAACAGATCTGTATCTATACAAAATAATATTTTTAATCAAAACACGTTCTATTTTGTAAACTACTGTTCATTTAACGTTTACAACCTTAGAATGAGTTTCTAAAAATACCTATATTTTTTTTTCTTCACTGTAAACTTTGACATTATCATGTAGACCTTTCGGAGGACACGTTCAATGGGCCACGTGCATTGATTTTATATTGCCTGGATTGGGATTATAATCGTGATCGGATTATTTTAATAAAGTAACTGAGATTTTAATAAAAATAAAAAAAACAACCTACAGAGTTTGAGCTTAGTCTGCTACATGTCTGTGCTTTAAACCTCATTACATTACTGTACCACGAAGATTGTGTCTAGGGAGTGTGGTGAACGTATGTCTTGCGGTATGAAAGAGACATGAGTGTATGAGTGAGACAGCATGAGGAACGTATAAAAGGGTGTGATTGTTGTCCATTCGTCCTCTTTACCATTAGACTTCCTAAGAAGAACCACTGTACATATCTCGGAATAAACATCAACACACTACCTACGTATCATTATTGCAAATCACCCTGTACTGAGATCATCAAATGCAGAGGAATCTGGATCCATCAAAGGGAGTCCAGAAATACATGGGACAACCGGCCACGGTCATCACAGGGAGGACATTCAAAATATAAATATATTTATAGTTTAAATACTTAGCTGGGTTTCTTATGGTGAGTTTTACTTTCATCCTTAAAATAATTAATTATTTCAATTTTTTTGTGGGAAAAAGTTATTAAAGTTTTTTCTTACATATTATCCCTTTTAATGCAAAATTAGTCTCATTCGATGTGCTTAACCTTTTTCCAAATATTGCAGTTGTTGAAAGTAAAAATATGTTGTCTAAGTTATTACAAAATTACCAAATAACTTCACGAAAGTTTTATCTCAAAATTTTTATGTTGGTCTAAACAAAAACTATTTCTAATACAATAAATTTTTTTTATCAACAAAAAAAAGGTTTTGCTATGGGAGCGCCTACATCTCCCTTCATCGCTGACATGGAAAAATTTGATAATTTAGAGATTAATATTACACTTATTTTTATTTTAACTCAATGAGTAAAACCTCAAAAAGTAATATTTTCACACCAAATACAGTATTAGCGACTTTCAATCGAAATTTTGAAACAAAGAAAAAGATACGGTCGCATCTATAAATTGGACACAGAACCTTAGCCTTGCCGGGGGGCTGCTCTACCACCGAGATAATGGGACCCTATCCCCTTCGGTCGTTTTTAACTGCATCATACTTCGAATAATAAGTTCTTAGTCCAAGTGCAATGCAGTTTAATAGAGTTTTGATAGTTCTTAGTAAGAAAAATAAAATTATCTTCACTTTCTTAATATGTATTTTTATTGGCAGTTATCTTTAGAAGCATAAGAGTTACGAAAAGCCATAAACACTAATAGAAAAGAAATCGACATCCAAATAAACCTTAATAGAAATTCGATATCTAGGTTTTTCCCTATTGACAAAGAGCACTCTCTTCACTATCCTCCACCTTCCCCTACAACTCCCTCCTCCACTAGTGCTTTGCCCATTTTTTCACAAGCCACCATGAAAGCGTAATATGCTTATAAGACATGTTACTAAACTTGAAAATTTTAGTAAAGTATTGTACTAGCTGAAGAAGCTTTGGTTGTAGCAAAACCCGGTCACCATTAAGTTCATAAAAGAAATAAAAGTATTTTTCCTTCCTTTCCTTGACTTCATCCTAATGAAGTTTGGAGGAAGCGAAACCGGTCAATGTATAAAATAATAAATATTCGTGATTAAATTAACTTACTTATAGCCTTACGTATATAAAAAAAACACTTCACGACCGTAAAACGGTATTTTTGTTACACATTGTATAAAGACAGTACATTTTATTTTTTGGAACGTTACTTATAAAAATAATGTCATTATTATATTGGCAATATTGAACTTCGGTAGATCTGCGCATGCGCAGATCCTCCATGTTTTTTTTCACGCACGAGAAAATTCGGAAAAAGGGTTGGCACGCGTGATTCTTATAATATTTTTATACAAAATTTTTATTTTGTTGGCCAATTCACTATTATATAAGTATAATTAACATGATTACCATTATTTGTCTTATTTTCAGACAGTTGTGATCCTTTAAATTATGTCTTGTTGTTAATTTTGTTTAGTTAACAGTTACACATAGGTTATTTTTGAACCATTATTTTTTAATAGACTTTTCCGCGTGAGTTAAATAAAACTTCCATGAAAGTAGTGTTATTTAATAATATCCAATAGCCTTATGGGTGCGTAAATAAATAAAAATCAACGTTACTGTGCAAAAATGAATCCAAAATGTCAAAAATTTTCAATTATTTTTGGGAAATTTTTTATTATAAATTTTTTATTTGTTTAAACGAGATAAAAAGTGATGTGATACTTGCAAATTCTTTAAATGAAAGACTGTGCTTTTAATTTTGAATAAAAAAAAAATTTCTACTTTTCTTTAGAAAATGTTCGGGGTAATCTTTTTTTTTCAACTTTTTCCATGTTTAAAGCTTAAGATATTGTTACTTGTGAACACTATAGTATATTTCAAAAAAAAAATCTAAAGGATAATTTTATCTAGTTTTTAACATGATATTTCTTGTTACGACATCTTAACACAATAAAAATATACGGGACATTTAACATACCTTGAAAAGATTCCAAAATTCGTCAAAATATTATAAATAAAACAAGTAGGTATATACAACAGGTAAACTACCCTCTTTGTCTGTATAAGCAAAGTGCGTATCTTTCAATAAACAATTTTTTGTCAATTTTTAAATAATAAGGCTGTTAGTGTTTTTTTTCATTAAAAAAGTGGTGTTCACTAATTAATTGTTGTATTTTAAATTATAATACCACATCATACTGTACAGATATGCTTCTAATGTATGTAAAATATATACTCTTCAATCTTTTACCATTTTTCGCGATAAGTCTTTACTTTCCAATGCAAAATTTATTTTACATCGAAAATTCACCCGGAAAGTTTTCCCGTTGATGTTAAAGTACTAGACAAACATTATCGGATGCATATTCCCAGGTGCATAGTGACAAAGCTTATTTTAGGTAAGGTGCTCCGCTCAGCGTACCCACAGCCTACCTGAAGTGCTCTTCTGTGAAGCTTTCATGTTGTCGTTGCGGATAAACTATCTAATCTCTCCTGGTAAAGTAGCCTTAAGCTGGTATATATATACCTTCAAACGTAATACTTGAAAACAATCGCTTAAAACTGGTCTTATAATATATTTATTTTGATACTGTGCAATGAGATTGTTAAGCTATTAACCTCTCGGACCTATGCAAAATAATAATATCATATCATCAAAGTATTACCGATTGATAAATGATTTCTAATAGATTCACTGAATTTCATTGATACTTTTTATTGGATTGGAAGCATTTTAAAAATCGTAATGCTTTTTTTTCTTAAAAACTGTATTGACCATTTTAAATTAATAAAAAAAAATATTTAATTAGATAAACGTGTTTTAAAGGTTATTGTAATTTCACTTTTTTTCATTTCATAAAAAAATAATGATAAAAAATTGGCAATTGACCGGGTGAACGGTTTGGAAGTTTTCTGTTTTGCAGATTTATTTCAAATTATACAGTTTTTTTAAGATAAACTAAATATTTCAATACAGCGCTATTCTATTTCATTATTTTGTTTATCAAGAATAAATAATAATAATTTTTTAAAAAATTTACCCAACTTATTTACGTTTTTAATGTCATTTGGGAGGCAATTTTATAAGTTGCCCCCCTTGTAACCAATGGATTGTTTACCATAGTTAGTGTGGATGGTATTTAAATGTATGTTGTCATGTTGTTGTGTAAAGTGTTTATGTACTTGAGACGTTTTAATGAATTCTGTGTTTGTGTGTACGAGATTATTTTGTATATAAGGAGACATGTATTGTGTTCATATAGTTTTCTTAATGTTAATAGTTTTGTTTCCATATATAATTTTTATGTGGATGTTCTGGGCTTGTAGTTAAATAGTTTTTTGATTACCTTGTTTTGTATTAGGTACCTGTAATTCATTTATGTATGTTTCACATGCGTTTCCCCAAAATCGGATAATTTAGGTGTGAGTGTACGAGACTATAATATAAACTTTTTTTCTATTTAATTGGTAATAGATATGATAAACGGCTAAAAACGCTAATTAATGGTGTGATTTTATCTTTTACATCTTGTATGTGTTGTTTGAAAGTTAAATGTTTATCGATGCACAGCCCAAGATATTTTCCTGTATCAGGATTTGCAATTCGTTATTTTCAATTTTTAAAGGTACATGAAGAGGAATTAACAGCGTGTTAAACTATGGTCTCCGGTTACTTTTTATGTTTTCTTCCAATTTTTTTCCTGTGGTCACGCAGCCGGGTAGCCGCCCAACCTCTCTCTTCGATCGAACCTAACAAATATTTCAATTTGAAAAAAAAAAAACATCGAAAGAGAGGGAGATCAAAGTTTCGTTGACATTTTTAACCGTCCCTTAACATCCTGTACGTGAGATCCCATGGTAAACTTTTAAAAGCAAAGATAAGGCTTGGTGATCTCTCTTTTTAATCTATTTATATCAGATATATACATGTCTGGCTATAATACGAAAGAAGAAAGAACCAGTTTCACGAGGACCTGTCATTTGGCAACAGATATAATATAGAAAATAATAATATTGCTTACTTCACACTAAAAAAAACTTTGCAAATTACTTATATTATTTGCGAGTAGGCATGTGCTTAACGATTTATAAATATCGATTTAACAATAGTAAGTTATAGTTGTCACCTATTTACACAACTTTTTTCTACTCCTTGGCCACAGAGTTTAATAAAATGGATACTGTTCAAGTAATAACTTCGATTTTTGAAAATGATTTACCAATTTCACTGGAAGTAAGAAAAAAAAAACCAACTTTTGCAAAGTCACGGCCAATACACTTCTGTAGGTTTATATCTTCTCTAATGAACGTTATATTGATGAAAAAATTCTAAATGCCCAATTAAAAAAAAATCCTTTTAACTCTCTTGCCTCTCGATACAGGAAACAGATAATCGGATCTTTACGATTATCATGAGTAGGCAATAGTTACCTACTTGTTTGAAAGCCCATTTCGTACTTTTCGGAGGCTTACCGGAAAGGAGAAGGAAATAGGAAATCATTAGGAAGGTTCCATTACTTTCTTAGTAGATTTTTCTCAATATTTAAATGTGTTCCTTTTTTAAACGTATTTCACGGAAGCAAGGGAGTCACTTTGATATATTTACATTTATTTTTTATTGGAGCTGATGAAAATCAAAATTTGAGAGCAAAGTCTGTAGCGCCTACACTAATGGGTTCCGTGGTAAATCGTTAAAAATTATAATTTACAAAAAAAGTCATTAAAAAATTTTTTTTTTTGATAAATAGGCCATCATAACCTTATCTAACGTAACCTATTTAACCATTTTTTTAATAACTTTTAATGACTTTTAAAAGGAGAAGTTGAAGTTGCATGATATTTAGTTGTTTGGTCACCAATTTAAGATAGGACTTTAGGGGATCATCCCGTGAGAGGGCACCTTTTTTCACTTTTTTTGGAGAACTTAATAAACATACAACAGTGAACTTTTCACCACATATTTCTACATGTTTTGAGCACACTTTACAATATTTTTTCAGCTCAAAATCGTTGCTTATTGCTGAAGCCTGAAAATTCTACTTTAAGGGGTGGGATAAGGGGTATGGAGGTTTTTCGAAATCTCGTACATATCTTTCCCTTGTTTTGTTGATCGAGCGTGCAAATCATCAATCTCGGAATAAAACTGTAGATTTCTTTAAAAAACAAACCATTAAATGCACACAAAGACACTCTTATTTATATATTAGGCTTATATATAAGTAATTTTAGGGAATATTTTTCGTAATTTTTTTTTCAATGGTCGAAAAATTCTAAATGAAGAACTAAATGTGTTCCCTTTTCAAACTTTTTATAAAAGAAATACATTACTGAATGTCATCTTTTTATCTAACAGAATGATTTTAATTTTAATTAAATGAAAAAAAAAAGCTTTGTAAAAACCATCAATCAATCATCAATCAACATGTGTCGAAAACCAAGTTTTCGTCGTCAAGATAAGATTATATTATACATTTTTAATTTTAGCGACTATATAAAATGGAAATATACAATAATGGTTAATTTAAGTAGTGCCGAAGTGAAATAAAGTTACATATGTAAAATATAGTTTATTTGTCTTCTATATCGTTTTTCGTGTCTTCATTAGGGCTTTTTCATTGACCTTTTTCAACCATATTTTTATTCTTGATTTGTATACATGAGAATTTTTTATAAGTTTTATGTTTTAATTCAGTATTATTATTATATTGTATTTAATATAATTAATATATATTTTATATTATCCTGACGAAGAAAACATGGTTTCTGAATCATGTTGATAATATTGATAATATAGTGGATTTTAGAAAGTTATTTTTTTGATTTAATTAAAAATTAGACCACAAAATATACATATATATATTTTTTTTCTCGGTTTACCCGCAATCGTTTTACATCTTACAATTGAAAATTGAAATTGAAAACAAGAAAATTGTTTTACATCTTACACCCATGAAAACTTACACCTTTTACATCAAACACCCGTGAAAATTTACAATTGAAAACAAGAAAATTGTTTTACATCTTACACCCGTGAATATATATATATATATATTATACGACAGACAGGTAAGTCCAATTAAGGTACAACTTTTTTACAACTACCAATACATGTACATATATTTTTTTAAACATGGTATAGTAATATTAAACACATCTATATCTGCTGGTAGGGCATTAAGAGGAATATAAACGCTAGAAATATTTCGATTCTCACGCCTGCAAAATTTGTAATCGAGCGTCTTATTTGCGCGCGGAAAGTAAGCGAAAAGTGGTTTTTATTTATTTTGTATATAATTTTATTAGAATGAAAAAAAGTTAGAACAAAGAAACCTCAAAAATAGTCTTAGCCATAGAGGGGTATTTTTTTAAAATTGTTTCTTGTATTACTTCATAGTTAAGTCATGAAAAAACATTTTTTTTAGTGCTTTACGCTTATATTTTTTGTTATGTAAATAATAATTTTATTGTAATTCCAATACATACAAAAGCTAGTTAAAGCATCAATTTATCTGTAGCAATTTTTTTGATGTTCATACTGTAAGCCGATTTGTCGTAAAGATTAATCTAAATAGTATCTAAATAGGATTTCACGTATAACTTCGTCTTAAGCAATGTCATAATTCTTGTCATGCTTATGTTGCGCCATGACATCTGTCCGACCCTGCGGTATGTAGAATAGGGCGTGGCTACGAGTTCGACAGTATTTATCAGGGGCGAATACGCCACAGCATGACAAGAGATATGGACAATCGATAAGGTTTTTTAGTAACTTTAATTCAAATGCCATGAGTCCGGCATTACGCCTGGTCTCCAGGCTTTTATAATTTGTCTCCTTTAGCAGTTCGATGTGATGCATGAATTTCGGATATATTCCGTATGATCGCATGTAAACATATACCTATTTGCAAAGTCAGAAGAAGATTGTATGTTTATTTATTCAACAGACCATCGTGACCCCCCCCCCCCCGAAAACACTTAACATGTGGTTAATAGTTTGGAAACCCGTGGCCTAGATGCCTAGACGATGTGCTTACCTACCATAAAAACGGCAAGTAGTTTAAATAAAATTTACAAACGCCGAACAGTTTTTAACGTTTAATTAATGCACGGACGAAAAAGCTCACCAAAAACTATACTTTAAACATCGCCGGGCACGTAAAGTCTTCTCAAATATTCTGTAGTGGCGAAAAGCAGGTAGAAAAACTTAAAAACAAGGAATAAAGCCTTGAGCATTTGAAAGTTTAACCTAAGCACCGTTGTTCCATGTTTAACCTGCGAAAACACGTATCAACCACTTTAGCTGCTATAAAAGCACGGCATTTGGATTGCTCTTTTTCTATTACATTTGCAATGCAACCGGAAACGGGATACGTAGGCGGGAAAGTTTCAGCGGGTAATAAAACCAACTTCCGGTCAACAGGAATTGGCAGGTGAGAACGGAACCGGAAGTTTGAATGACTTAACCGTTGCAACGAGATTTTATGCGTCGTTAATCAGATATAGGAATCTAAACTTTTGCTAGCAGAGTTGAAGATGGGATTCACATCGTATTTTTATAAATCGTTGGTGATTCAAGATCGTGTTGTAAGGTCTGAACTGTTTGTAAGTTTCTTAATGGTTTGTTTATCCCACAAAGCATTTCGAATTGCTTTTACGACTTGATCAATCAATCTATTTGAGATAACCCAGAACTTTATCAGACGAAAACATCATTACACAATTCTATGATGCCATTCTAAATGACATTTAAAACACCGCGGAGATAAACAAGTAAAAAAATTACTTATGTCAAAGTAAACATGAAAATGAAGAAATCATAAAAATACCAAGAAGAAAACGTACAACACCAACACATCAACCCACAATCCAGACTATAAAAAAAACGTAGAGAACTTCCATTTTACTATACTTAAGTGTTCTAAAAATTGATGATGATATTAGATTTAGCTTATAATATTTTGTAATTCTGTGAACAGTAAGCCGTGCGTCCAAACATATACATGGTATATCTAATTTTCTCTTATTTCATAAATCGCAATTAAAATTTCATCTAAAATCATAACATTTATAAGGGTAAGGGTGTACTGTACGGTACTGCTTAAATACGTACCTACAAAATTATAGAGCTTATATTTTATACGAAGATTTTAAAAACTTCGAATAAGGGATTTAAAAATGTGTCGAAAGAAACATTTCTAACTTAACCCTTGATTTACCTGGTGACTTCATACACACACAATTTACCTGGTAGAATCCCCAGGACTCCCGGAAATAAAATCGTAAGTTTAACATGAAATAAACATAAGTAAAATAATAAATGTTAATTATATTTATTTATTATATATCTGGTTAAAATTATAGCATAAAAGCCTTTTATTAAGGAAATTCTAGAATACGGCACTTTTTGTAACAAAATTATGAGATCTAACTTTCAGTCTCAACATTTAAAAAACAAAACAATTTTTCAAAGTAATTTTTATAGAATATAACAAAAAACATAATCAATTCTTTTAAAAAGCAAAAAAAAGAACATGATTTTTTTTTTTCCTTTTTTGGTTCAATACCGCAAATAGGGAAAAACTATAATATTAATACCCCGGTGGAGCTCCACGAACTCCACTAGCGTGATTACTTACAAATCGAAGCCGAGTGCATCGACATCCGCTCTTCCCCGTGTTTGGCGCGTCACTGCGTAAAGGTACTGGAACGCCCAATTTGTTCAAATTCTAAAAATTAACGGTTTTATGATCCCTAAAAGCTTTCAATGGAGTCCCAGGAACCTACCGGTTAAAGTAAGGGTTAATGATTAGATTGAATTTTTCAATATCTTCAAATCATCATAATATAGTAAAAATACAATTTAGATAGTCCAAATAAACAGATCGATTCGCTGAGTAGCCGTGAAATAAACAATATTTTTATACTATCTCATTTTCTCGTCGGCTAGTCCCTGAAGATGTATGTGTTGGTGTCTTTTTAGTGTCGCTCGCTTCCGTTTCATCGAGTTTAAAATCACAACGGTGCCTAAGAAGTTTTCACTTATAAATTGCAAAAAAATGTTGTGGAGTTATTTTATTAACGCTTTATCTTCCAGGCTGTTTTATTCAATTAAACTTGAAAAACTTTTTAAAATAACAAATTTTAATAAACACGCATAATTATTTTTACCCCGCAAAATTTTTCGTACAACTTTGATTAACGTGCGGGGATTAGGTGTTCATATAAGGGCCGTAATTTTAAGGTAATTAATAATAATTGAGAGTGACGTGAAGTGGTTACCGTGGGTAATGTATGAGGGTTCGCAATCTACATAACGTGGTGGCGGTTTGCGGTTCTATTGATTTGTTTGGAGATAGGATAAATTTATCCTTCTAACCAGAACTCCCCAGATGGTGTTGCGTGAGGTTAGTTATCTGCTTTTGCGTGAACGTGAGCTTTGCGGACCTACCGAAATAATCGTATTTCATCTTGTAAATACTCGAACATATCTTTACGAAAATACAGGGTCTAGAGGTCACGAAAATAATTTCCCTGAAGGCCTATGTGATCTCAGGTGATTATTAGGTCATGCTGTGTGGATTGTATTTTAAAGGAATTCTACAATTTGGGAAGCAAGTATTGGATAACCAACACCCCTGCCACGGGTCACCCTACGCAGACGCACCTACCGCCAAGACCTGCACACCATGAACCCGGGCGCGTATTCCCAATCCCTAACGGGATTAGGGATTGGAATGCATAAATCACCTTCGAAACACTACCGCGTTTCAGTCGTGCTAGCGACTGAGATGCGTTAGGGATTGTTATGCATAAATCCCCTTACAAATCCTATACTGATTCAGTCGCCTACGCGCTTCATTGCTGTATCTGTTTCTGTGAGAGTGACGACCGTATTTATAGAGTAGTTTTTTGATAATAATAATTAAATGTGTACAATATATGCATTATATTCCCAAATATAATTCCCATATGGCTTGCATTTTATTCCCAAAAGGTATTATCCCATTATATTCCCAAATATAATTTCCATATAGCTTGCATTTTATTCCCAAAAGGTAAGATACCCATTGTGAGGTCTTTAAAGTACAGTGACAGTACATGTAGACGATGTAGACATGTAATTAAAACTAGCAATAAATATTTCGTCATTTACTGCCAGCTCCTTACTTCACTGATATTCATTCATTGTCACATTTACCTACAAGCCTATAACTACTGGTTCAGTTACCCCAACGTACTATAATACCATCAGATAGTTTCACCGCAGGGGTAGGCAGAGAGGATGGACCGCCAAACAACTCGGTCACATTGCTTGGTTCAATCACATTCATACATACAAGATTAGGTACCTATACCTAATTTTTTAGTTTTGACAACGGACTAATGTCTATTCTATTTGAGTAAAAGAACTGATTGAAAACGCATTGATTTTTGTTGTGTCTTTCAATCTCCTTAATAAAATCTATTTTATTGATATTGGAAGATAAATTATTACTTCAATGTGGCTTCTTATGTCTGGCAATATTGCCCATTATCACCATTTCCGATTTGCATTAGTAGGTAGGTACGTGAGATTTATGAAATACCCAATTCAAAATAATTAACGATTTAATAAGGATTGCTAAATTAGATATAATAAGGATTGCTATATGACTGAAACGCGGTAGGGAATGTTATGAATTTATCACCTTACAAATCCTATACCGATTCAGTCGCCTACTAGTCCAGTCAAGTTAAACATGAAAAGGGGGCTGTTCTTGCAAAAGGTCCCGTCATTCTGAATTTTTTATATGTTGTTAGGACCTAAACCAGTATTGAAAAAAAATATTTTGCAACTTCGAAAGTGCTGTGCGAGGGGTGGTGGACCCAAAAAACCAGGAAATTTTCGAATTTTTTTCAGTTTTTGCTCAATATCTCAGTGAAGGAAGGGTCTGACTGGTATAGTTGTCAGAAATACTTTTAAAGTAAACTAAATTTGCTACAATTTGAGACCAAAGTGTGATATATACAACCATTGGTTTCCAAGATACAGTTCTTCGAAAATAGGCAATTTTTTCCAAAAAGTGAAATTTTTTCGAAATGGTCACTTATTTCGTAAAATATTTTCTAAAAAACGCATCCCACCTCAAATATTATATGAAATAAAGTTGTAGTAAATTTAATTAGCTTTCATTTAAAACTAGATTGATATCTGTAGACCTAACGGTTCTCTCAAGAACGCCAGATAAACAAAAAAGTCATAAGTGGGTTTTGGGGGGAAATGCAAATAAACTGTTCTCACGTCTTTTTATGGTTTTATTAATCAAATAGTTACAATTTTTTGTTTGTTATTGTTAACACATTTTTTATAAAAAAAGATAAGATAATTCATCTATCGTGAATAACGTCATCTTCAAACATTGTTTTATATACCTACATACTAAAATGCTTGTACAAACATCATGGTACCTACTATAAGGACAAATTACGTGTACACAAAAAATAAAACAAATATATAAATCATGTAGGTATTGTGTATTGGTTGCCAAATCATGTCTTTCTTTTTATCTTAGATGGGCCGGGCTTAGGCTCGCACGAAGAAGGTGTCTCAATATCTGTGATGGACGCTGGGAGAGGCGCCCAGTCTGTAGTCGGGTCATCTTCATCGTCCGAGCATTTCAGCTCCACATCCGGGACGTTAATGCACAATTTGCCACCGCATGACTGACAGAGGACTGAGCAGTGGAGCCCAGCCTTTCTGCACGAGCAGCTCCCGGAACATCCTTTCTTGCATTTAAATGATTTTTTTCGCAGAAGGGCAGGAGGTGCGGGATCCATCGTGGTGGGGATGGGGATGAGTCCCTGAGAAGACAGCTTCCACCCCCATTCAGTGGGATTCAAGTTGACTCCCTGCCACTTCTGCACTTGGAGGTAGCACTTTGCCGCATGGTGGCCTGCGGCATCTTCCGTCGCGTCGGTGGCAAACGGGCGAGCTTTATGCTTGTTGAAGTGACAAACGTCTTTTACCTCAGGAAATCCAGAGTATCCCTCGTGATGTCACCCCCATATAGAGCCACAAAGCACTTGATGCCTGCTTCACTCACGGCTTGTGGGGTGGAGTCTGGCCGAAGGAAGACCTCCACTTGCTCAGCAAGTGGTTCACTCTTGCTCATAAGTGTGGTGATTTTGGTCTTTCCTTGGCCAAACGGTGCTGAGGTGGTATATCGCACCCGGTAAACGCGTGGGTGAATAATTCCTGGTAATCGCCGGGAGCCCTGGTGGTTGTAGGAGGTCGTAGAGTAGTGACAGCAAACAGCTTCACCCTTCGTGCTCTTCTGAAGATAGACGTCTGTCTCTTCAGCGCCTAAACCATTGAGAAGAATGAGCAGGTCGACGTCTTCTCCTACTATGATAAGGCGTCTCTTATTGTTCTCATTGCCCAATACATGCTCTTGAGCAATTTGAATTACTGTGGATTCATCGAACGTCAATTCGTAGCTGGAATGAGCTGTGTAGCGCCGGAGTCGTTCCGCTGTTTTGGTGTTTTTTTTGGTAGCATCTTCGGGGTAGCCGTAAAAGACGATGGAGACGTTCTTCTCAAAGTGGTTTCGGACGTAGGTGGTATAACGCGGCAAAAGTGCTCGAACCGTGCTCTTCCGCTGCCACACAACCTTGTGCAAGATGTAGCCACCATCCAAAATGACGTGAGTGCTAGCATCTATTGGCGTGTGGCCGGAAAGAGGAGTGAAGGCAAAGTACAAAGTAGATTTTGTGCCCTTGCACATCCCTTGTTAGACATCGGGAACGGGGCCAACTCATACTTGAAGTCATCCCGTAAATCCTGTTCAGATTGCTTTGTAATACACACTCGCTGGAAAATTGTGAGCGGTTCCACAGCCACTCTTCTGTTTTTGTCCGGCAGTTTAACGGTTGAGGTGATCGATGCCAGCGGAGTAACTTTATTTTTCCTTGTTTTATTACTACCTTGTCGTACATTTGCCCCACAATTTTCATCACTTCCTCCGTTCCAACTCTCTGGGCTGTGTGGCAATTAATTTCAGGACCCGCCAGTAAACCACTACTAATAGAAATCAAACTGTCAGTTTTGGGAAATGGAGGGGGGAGAGCAAACCAGTTTTTTAGTTTTTCCACATCACTATTATCTCGGATGATTCGAGAAGGTCTCATGTCTACATCCTGTTCTCCAGTGGGACATGAGATGCTGCAAAAACTTTCCAGTTCTTCACAAATGTTCAACACAAACACCATCCTTGTTGTCCAGCTTGCCAGAACGCTGTCGGAGATTCCCCTTCCTTGGGTCAACCCACCGTAGGTTTTCATGATTCGCATGAGCTTCTGCTCAATTGTTAGGTCTGACCACAACCCAGACCAAAACTTGTCAGACCGGCGAATGGTAAAGGATCCTTGTATTCACTTTCCATCCGATCTTGTGGAGCCATCATATCCTGAAGGTAGAGGTGCGCGCTCTTAGCATACAAAAAATGTCCAGCTGCGTGGAAAAAATGGAGCATCTTGTGGACAGTGTACAAATGAAGGTTCCAATCACCATCACGCTCTGCCTGGATAAATAGTTTTATCAAAGTGGTCATACGAAAGTATTGCACCCACAACTGTGATGTTGGACCGTTTGCTTCAATTTTCTCCAAGGCACTTTTAAATTTTGTCTTTAGTATTTGGTAGGTATCAATTTCTTCTGCTGATATAATGAGAGACCTTTCAGTATCTCTCAGCAATTTTTCAGTCTCGTCTCGCTCCTCAGGAGTTATTTCAACCTCATAAAAAACAATACTGGGAAGTGTGAGGTTTGCCGAGAGACGTGAGAACAGTTTATTTGCATTTCCCCCAAAACCCACTTATGACTGTTTTTGGTTATCTGCCATTTTTGAGAGAACCGTTATGTCTACAGATATCAATTTAGTTTCACGTAAAAGCTAATTAAATTTACAACAACTTTATATCACTTAATATTTGACGTGGGATGCGTATTTTAGAAATTATTTTACAAAATAAGTGACCATTTAGAAAAAATTTCACTTTTTGGAAAAAATGGCCCATTTTCGAAGAACTGTATCTTGGAAACCAATGGCTGTATATAGCTTGCTTTGGTCTCAAATTATAGGAAATTTGGTTTTCTTCAAAATATGTATACTAATTACACCGGTCAGACCCTTTCTTCACCGAGATATTGAGCAAAAACTGAAAAAAATTCGAAAATTTCCTGGTTTTTTGGGTCCACCGTCGTTCGCACACCACTTTCGAAGTTGCAAAATTTTTTTTTAATACTGGTTTAGGTCCTAACAACATATAAAAAATTCAGAATGACGAGACCTTTTGCAAGTGCGGATGTACATCTTGACTGGACTATACGCGTTACGTTGCTTTATCTGTTTCTGAGTAGTTTTTGATAATAATAATTAAATGTGTACAATACTTCCATTATATTCCCAAATATAATTACCATATAGCTTGCATTTTATTCCCAAAAGATAAGATACCCATTGTGGGATATTTAATAGTATAGTGACATTTCATGTAGACGATGTAGACATGTAATTAAAACTAGCAATTGATATTTCGTCATTTACTGCCTGCTCCTTGCTTCAGTGACATTCATTCATGGTCACATTTACTTACAAGCCCATGCCTACTATTTCAGTTACCCCAACGTTCTATATTATGATCAGATAAATTCACCGCAGGAGTAGAAAGAGAGAGCGGGTCGTTAAACTACTCTGTTAGGTAATCTGCTTGTAAATAAAACAAACCATTTTAACGATTTAACTTTAATATTGACTCACCGCATTATAAAATTTGAACATGTGATTAAACTGAGGTAAGTTCAAACTAACAAATCATAAATAAAAACTGTGGCGAGTACTCGTTAATGATATATAATACAGCAATTAGCCTCATTGAAATCCAGAACATTTGAAATAAATTTATTATTTTTGTTTTAATAATCGAATGAACTCTTGAATCAATGAACAAATAATACGATACGTTGTATCAAAATATATTTAAAAAAAAACAAAAAGCTTTTGTAATAGTTGCATTTGCTTTTGCAATGTAAGCATTTGAAAACATATGGAAATAAATTTACATGCAAACATTTAAAAAATGTATCAAAATAACATGACATTTTGCATCAAAAATATGAAATTAAAAACAGCTTTTACTTTAAACTTAAAACTATCTACTAATAAAAAACTTTTATAACCAAATTTTTGCACATAATTATTTTAAACATACATAAATAATGCTACACATTATATCAAAAATAAAATTGTTTAATAACGGATGATTTCCACTTTTTTCATGTAGGTACGGAAATATCACGACACATCCATCAACATTATGAAAATTTAAAAAAAAGGTTAATATCGGATGAATTCTCCACAAATGTTTGAAATTAAAATACGGTAATACTACCACACATTATATCATAATTAAAAAAAAAAAATTGACTCCACATAACTTTTTAAAAAAGATGCGGAAATAATTCGACAAAAAAAAAATTATAAATACCTACCTAAATGTTTAATAACAGATTTCCAAACCATTGAAAAAACATACGAAGATAGTATAAAAAACACATATACATACGTATTTAAAAAAAAATAACGGACGATTTCCACACAAATATTAAAGATAGTACAAAGGAATTTTTTTTTCATCTTATATAAATGGTGAAAAAACCCCTGACATTCAAGAACATCTTGCTTAGACCACTGTTTGGACAAATATTAACCTAAAAGATCGTAATAAAAAATACTTTCCAGTAAAAATCATGACACTGTACTAAAACCGCATAGATTAATTAAAAACCTGAAAAGAAACGTTAACTAAAAGCTAACTAAAATTTCTAACCGTAATACGCTAAAATCTTAGTGGAATATCATTACTGTTCTCACTTCTCTTACACAAGAGAAGAGAAATATGCAAAAGAATTATTGTGTAAAATAACTGTAAAATGAATGAGTTAAGCTCCATCTAAGTTAAAAAACCTATAAAAAGAAAAACATTTTATTAAATAATAAAGTGATAATGGCTGATACAGTACATTCATTTTAATAAGCATGACACAGAAACGACACGTAGATGTCATACATGCTGTTCGTACTTGTAAGTACTATTAGCAAAAAATAAATTAAATATAACAATTCTCAATCAAAGATTTTAATATTAAAATAATGATAAAAAATGTGATCTAATTAAACTACTAAGTATAACCAACTATTACAACATATTTTTTCATAAACATATTATTAATAAGTTCTCACAGAAACCGATAAAGCAACGTAGCGCGTAGGCGACTGAATCGGTACAGGATTTGTAAGGTGATAAATTCATAACAATCCCTACCGCGTTTCAGTCATATAGCAATCCTTGTTACATCTAATATAAAAAAAATATAGATATATATAAAAATAATATATAGATATATATTATTTTTGTAAAATCACTATCCAATCAACAAACTACTCCAAAATGAACGCACAAAAAAATAAAACACAAAAGAAAGCGTCATCTATCGACTATGAAGAAGAAAACACAAATACTAATATTAATAGGAAAAACTAATATATGGAAAACAAAAAAAAAATATATATTATATCCCCAAATATTAGAAAAAGGTGCACTGGAATTCAACAACAAAAATATTGATAAAAAAGTGCTTCGTAGTCTACTTACTTTTGTCTACTTTCGTTTTCTGAAGGTTTCATTTTTTTAAATTCTTCTTCAATAGATTGGAAAATTTTATGAGATAAGATTGTTTACTTATGACAAAGTGTTTTTTGTAATGGTATTGTGGATTACTTATACCTTATAGGTTTAATTACTTTACGATTTTTTTTTAAAACTGGAATACTGTTTTACCAAACTTATACCATTGAAGTAACTTAAAATATTTAACCAATGTCGTCATGTTGAACCAATACGTTTAATTTTCAAGCCACGCTTGCGGTGGCTATGAATTCCGCAATTACTCGACTCGTCAAATGCGTAAAACATTACCCAAGGGTCTTAGAGAAACCATCTGATTTATGAACTTCCAATCTTCTCATAGTATGTTCCACCTCTACCAAAGGACAGATAAATCTAATTTATTGACAATGTTGAACCCATTTACCCGAAATTGAGACGCTGTGCTACAATTAAATGTTCTCCTGCAATGAATTTTGCATCTCTCAACTGAAAAAACGCTGTAAAAAACTCTTATGTTTTATAATCTTCTTTCCCTAAACTAGTCCACACCATATGAAGCTAGTAGGAAAACGATTCATCATTAACTATAGCATTTGAACGTAAAATTTAAAAAAATATATCTATCTATATATATAAAAATCTTAAATTGTTTTTATGTATGTCCGCTATGCGTTACTATATTAAGAATAGGAAATGTTTCAAACTTTCAAAATACACCTTTTCCACCCTCACGAAGGTTTTTGGATTATTACAACCACATGACAATACATCTGAAAAGTTTTTTTAATTATTACAAAAACTCTTACAAAAATGTCTCAATTTTCACAAATGTTACAACATCGATTGTTCAATTTACATTCAATATTAGAATAAACTGTTTAAATTAATGAATTTAATCGAAGTACTCACTTATGGTACTAATCAAAATCGAATACTTTGAATCTAATTGAAAATTATATTTTTTTAAATAGGTGCATACGGTAGGTACCAAATTTGACGGATTATTCTTATAATAAGATACAAAAATGAATATTTGTAACATGTAAAAAATTAAAATTTATAAAAAATTGCAAAAGGTGGCATGCGAGCTGTTTAAAATCTGAATGTACCGGGACTGAATATATTATATAACTCGTGTGAGGGGAGGGGATTGCGGCAAGGTGGTTTGCGGGAGAGTGGAGAGGGAAGGCGGGGAAGATGGAGGGGAACGCGTGAGAGGAAGGGGACATGGGAGGGGAAATGGAGACGGAAGGGGAACGGGACGAATGGGAAAAGATACGCATGGAGAAACAATTTCTTTTTTAGTGGCATAGAAACGCATGCCGGGAACTGGTTAGTCTACTCTCTACTTCTACTACACTATATAAAGAGGTAAGATTTGTTTGTTTGTTTGTGTGTTTGTTTGTTTGCATCGAATGGGTTCCGAAACTACTGAACTGATTTGAAAAATTCTTTCGCTGTTGGGAAGCTACACTACCCTTGGGTAACATAGGCTATATTATATTTTTTTTAAAAAATAGGCATCCTTACTAAAACTTCAATAATGCAACCCAAGGTATAAAAAAAATTACCTAAAATATTCTTTACATCGCGTGCGCTGCGAAAATTATTGATGATAGAATAAAATAATGTACTACGACTTTGTAGAACACATTATTTTTTACAAAAAAAGTTGCGAGAGCATATGTCTAACTATTATGGTTATGCCACAATAAGTATTCTTTTATTTTAAAAAATTAATTAAAATGTCGCCGCTTGAAAAGGCTCTTTATTTGTATCTTGGTTTTAATCCTTATCAAAATAAATTACTTCATATTCAAAACAGCTTCAATACCTTTATTACCTTTTTGATTTTTTCAATTCGGATATTTAATTAGAAAGATTTCACGAGTTTAAAAATGTTAGTATTAGAAAAAAGTTTCGGCTACGGGCCGGGCGGGAGAAGAGTCAAGAAATGAAGTGCCAGGGGGGTTGGCGGGACGGGGGAGCGGGAGAGCGGTGGCGGCGAAGATGGAAGTGGAACGCTGGAGGGGAACGCACGGGAAAGGAAAAGCAAGGGGTAACATTTTATTTATTTGAATATGGCATTGCAACGTATGCCGGGAAACAGCTATATTTTATAAAAGAAAGTCAAAAAAACGTGCGGACCGTAAAAACTCAGAAACGAGTCCCGGTACGATCAAGGGAGTTATATGGTGTGGTTGATCTCTATCCCCCTAGGGAATAAGGGTAACCGTTTTTACCTAAAGAGCGTGCTTTTAAAGATATAAGGGGTGGAAGGTTCGCCCTCTTGAAATTTCGAGAACAATCTTCCGGAAAGTTCTAGAAGGTTCCATAGAGCTCTAGAAAATTCTGGTAGAAGTGGTAGAGTATGTCGTGGAATTTTCGGGAATAGGGAATCGGGAACATCAGTGTGGAACATTCCAGAAAACTCTCGAACGTTGTCCTGAGCGAAGCCGGGTAACCCAGCTAGTTCTTTATAAAACTGTAATCTGTTCGATTCTAAACATGTTGTATCGCAACATATTTTGAAACTCTTACTCACAATTTCAGTTGATAACTTAGTAAAAAGATTCCCTTGAATTTGAAGGGTAACATGAGATCTTTCCTGTTCAATAAATAATATTGGAAAACAAAAATAGGATCGTCAAATAAGAAACAATATATGTAGGTACGAGGGTTTAAAATGAACCTACCCACTTACTAAATGCTTTTACGAAAATAGAAGCCACGTTCCACGAAATATCTATCTTTCGTCGACGTGGTTTCTTGGTTTATTACCCTATTAATTATTATTATTAAGTATTAGAGTCTTATGTACTTCACTCACAGGTCAATTTTTTTTTCATTAGGATCCACTTCTTCTTTAATGATTATAGATTATACTCTTACGAGGAAAATGTCAGCATTACGTACTGAAACAATATTAAGGACACATTTTTTGCAATCGCCAGTTTTGTTATCGAAACCCATTTCATCACTGTTATTTTTATCAATCACAATTCTTGGAAATCATTTGCAATGTTTTTGTCATTTACATTAAAAAATAAAACAAGCACTTAGTTTTAACAACTTACATAACTGTAATATTAATGGAATACATTTAAATAACTTAAAATTTTAGAATTTAGAAAGATTGTAAGGAAGAGCTTAAATATTATCAATAAACAAAAAAAAAACATTTCAAAATATGCGTTATTACTTCTTCAAACTTTGCAAAATAACTTTGTGGCATTATTTATTATTTAATTAATAACAGATCACTTTGTATAAATCACTTTTTAATAAAAAATATCGATATGTTTCACTTACAATATTATCTTCATATATGTTATCTTATCTTTGAGTAATTTTAAAACAGAATTAAATACTATTATACTATTAAACAAATTGCAATTAATAACGGTTATAATTCAAAATTAATAGACAATATGTTAAACAAAAAATATAAAAAAAGTTTCTTAGATCTTTTGTTTATCCACACGTTGTTGAAAATGATAATAATTGGAGAAAATTTTTATTTTTAAATAATAGCATTTCAAATTTAATAATAAAAAACACGCCAAATAATGTACAACCAGCTTTTTATACAAATAACAATTTAAAAAAATTATATATTAAATAATAAGGATAAATGTGATTTTTTGAACAAATCTGGGGTTTGTAAATTAATTTGTAATGATTGCAACTTTTTTTTTATATTGGAAAAACTTCTAGAAATTTTAACACTAGAGTTAAGGAACATATAAGATGTTTAAATAATAATAATTATTCTGAATTTGCCAACCATATTTTGGAAACAAGTCATTCTTTTGATATTAATACAGGTCTTAAAATTTTACATACTAACACTACGGGCTTACAATTGGATAATTTAGAAATTAGAAAAAGCATGAATAGTAATTTAAATATTATAAATAACCAAACATTTTTTTAAAATAGCCATCTTTTAAATTTGTTTTCTTATTAATACTTACAATAATTATTTATTTTTTGATTTAGACTAATTATTTTAATTATTTGTTCTTAAAAGTTTTTTATTATCTAAATGCAATTTTATTTTTCTATAAATAATTTTTATATTTAATTTTGTATAACTATTTTTATAAGCAATTAATCACATCTACTTTTTAATATTACGTCTATGTTAAGTTTATTCTAATTTGTCTATACTTGTTTGTCATTTATTTTTCTTTATATTAACATATCCTGATGAAGATAACATTGTTATTGAAACATGTCGATATTGTTTATTAAAAAGTGGTTTATACAAAGTGATCTATTATTAATTAAATAAAAAAAAAATAATAAATACAAAAAAAATAAAAAAAAGTTATTACATTTGTTTCCATTATAAAATAATACCCTATTACTCTCTCCCTCCTTCTTTTCTTTTTTTATTTGTTTATTTGTTTATTTATTGTTTGAAAATATTACATAATACAATATAGTGAACTTAAAATGTCCAACTAGGCAATTGCCCGTTTTAGGACATTCCAGTATGATAATGTTTTTACATGTAAATTATAGTAAATTATAGTGTTGACTATTCTGTTGGTAAAATAATACATATGTATATTCATATTCTAGAATACTTTCAGTTATACCACGACATTTTTTACTATTGTTTAGCTGACATAATAAACTAAAGAAATATTAATAGATAAAACAAGAAAAATGAATTTGAAAATGAAAATGAATGAAGAAATTCTGTTGGTAAAATAATACATATATGTATATATTCATAATCTAGTATACTTTCAGTTATATCACGACATTTTTTTGCTATTGTTTAGCTGACATAATAAACTAAAGAGATGTTAATAGATAAAACAAGAAAATGAAAAATAAAAATGAAAGTAAAGAAGGAACTTTTCCTTTAAGGAAAAATACTTTCTACTACCGCCCTTCCATTTACATCACTAAGTTCATTTTGTAATTTATTTTATTATAATAATATATTAACCGTAAACAATTTTTTTATTATTTATTTCTGACCGTAACCGAGTTCAGCCTGTTAAGGCTATCTGAGGACTGTTTATATACTATTATAATTCTACCACGAATTGTCCGTATCAAAAATAGATTTTTTTTTTTGTAAACCCTGAAGAAGTAAGCATTTCTTACGAAACGTTTTGGTTATTTAAACAATAAAAGCGACCAAAATTATGTATTTGTTTAATTTTTAATTATAATGGTTCCATAAAACAAGTTTGCTGTGTTTGGAGAAATTTATATTTTCCCATGATTGTCTTTCTTCTTTATGATCGTAAACAGAAATGCGTCTGTCCCGGACATATAAAAGGTTCCGATTTTGAGCCTTAACACCTTTTTTCTTTTTCTAATTTTTCTTTATCGAATCGGATCAGAGTCTGGTTGGAGTGTTATGGTGAACGTCCATCTGTCCGCGCCGACCGCAACGCACGCACGGCACACAACGGATTTTTCTATATATCTTTATATGAATTAGTACAGCACTGCGTCCACTATCGGCAAATACCAGTGGTCGGTGCGGGCAACAGATTTTTCTATATAAAGATATATAGAAAAATCCGTTGCGTGCTGTGCGTGCGTTGCGGCCGGCGCGGACAGATGGACTCTCACCTTTAATAATGTTTTTATTTAAATAATTGGTGTCATAAAGCTTCAGCTTAAAGTATTTTTTTCCAAATTCCAAATCCCCTAGGTAAGTGCTCTCTAATTGAAAGCAATGGTAAAAATGTCATGTATTAAAATATGGATAATTTTTTTTCACTTTTTTTAATTATTGATTTATCAATTTCACGATATCTTCCCTCCACACAACATCCCCGAAGATATTGATGATATAAATTATTTTTTTCAGAGCCATTTTAACTTTACCGAAATAGTTAATGTTAAAAAATTAACTATTTCGGTAAACTGGTGGCCTACACAACTACACACTACACAGCCATACATCTACGCCTCCAACTGGGAATAAACTGTGAACTTAACACAAATATATTTAAAGATGAAGATCATTTGCTTCACAATTGGAGAATATAAGTTGGTGGACTTTATCAATTAAAAATATCCCGCAAGGACTAGAAGCAATATGCGTTTTAATTAATAATTTACAAGTAATATTCATATAATGTACTTAAGGTTGTCAAGTCTGAAAACCTTTAGCCCTTCCACCCAGTTGCTTTTGGAATAAATTTGAATAAAATTTCCCTAGAACATTGAATGCGATATTCATTTAGGCGGATTCCGATTTAAAGACGATGTAGGCTTTGATTTTAAATATTCATTGAAACGAAAATGAAGTCAAAAGACGAAGGAACATTATCAAATATAAAAGCTCCCAGTGCTAAGGATTAAAATTTAACGTTGTAAAGGTAGGGGAGGCAGCACGGCGATGAAGTCACTTACAAAATTTTAAGAGTTATGTACTTTTTCTTAAAATTCTTCTTTTATTCCATATAATGTATAGAATATAATTTAAAACAGAACCTAGTTCTTTTGCAACATCACAAAGGAATCTCAGTCAGTACCCGCAGATATTTGAACTGTGGTAACGTTAAATCACGACGGTTTCGTGGCAGATGGAAAAGAGATACGTAAAGAAAAAAAGTTTTAGCCACTTTTCCGCTAAAATGCGTTTATGATAATATCTTCATTTGAATTATTTTATTTTATTTAAGAGGAAACACAGATACAGACGGTAAAAATTAAAAAGACAAAATAAATTAAAACCGGAGAATTCGCCCGATAATTCCATGGAACATCCACCACCAATCAACGACACAAAAAAGACATAATCACATTATTTTTAAAAATTTATTTATTGACTGAACGTAGGAAAGTGTTGTTTATTTGTTAAATTTGTTTATTTTAAAATGGTGGCCGTTTTAACTTGGCATTATCAGAAAAAAATATTCTTCTGAATATAAGTACATATTTTGGGGGAAATACTTAGGCTTGATTTTAATTTAGTATTTATGTAAATACATAAAAAACGGAAAAAATTATAATGTTTTGCAAAAGACGAGTAAGTCATTACAAGAATAGAATCAGCTGGCACACGGAAAAAAATTAGTGACGGCTCACGACGCCACGGGTTAATGGTACAGTAAAGATTCTTATTTTAAATGTGAAATTGTCGTGTTTATTAAAAGTAGCTAGGTATTTGACAAGGATAATATTATAATTTTATTAAAAATAATTAAAAAAAAGAGTAATAAAAATCTTCTAAATATAAAAATGATTTTTTGCTTTTTTGTGCTGTGTGCAGTCCTATACCATTCATCCGAGTGCGAAGGTTTTTTTGTATAATGGTGAGTTCTGGCATTATCAAAATTATTTCCTATATCATTCATCCCTACTTACAAATTACAAATAAAACAAAATAACAACCTTACTTTTTTGGACACGAGACTACTGTTCACAGAAGTAATAGTTTTATTTTAGTTAAGTAGATAAAACAGGCAAGATCTTCATATCTGAACCTATTGAATGTTTAAATTAAATAACATATTCTCGTTAATTTTTACTTCCGCATTTCCCTGTACGTATATAAATTCAATTGCTGAAGTGGCTCAGTATCGCGTCAATGTCGATAAAAGTCGTGCTCCATGTTTATTCATGTTACACATGGCGAGGTGAGAGAGAGGATCGCTTCAGGCAAGGTCCCGCTCGTAATATTCTGTCAGGAGTATCATCCCTTCAACTTAGTTCTAAGTGTATGAATGATTATTCGAGTGTTCACGTCAAAAAATCTCAACGTTGAATCAGACAATCAGTTTGTTAAATTTGTTAATGGTTGGAATCCACTGAACAGCAATAAACCATTAGAAGTAAATCTGTGACAATTGGAAAGGAAACGAATATCGCTAATTTATATAGCTTAGTTAAATGTACTCGTAAGTACATGAATTTTTAAAATAACAAAAAAAAATTGAATTAAAACTAATAACTAAAATATTATAATTTTATAAAAAAAAAAACTAAAAAAACAAGAGCAGTAATAATTTTTTTATTTTCACACACAAATGATTTTTAGCTTTTTTATGCCGTATGCAGTCCTATACTATTCATCCGAGTGCGAAGGTTTTTTTTTAATGTTTAATGGTTATAGGCGTTATCAAAAGTATTTCCTATACAATTCATCCGATTGCGATGAAACTTGCGAACGAAACTTGTGATTGGTGATTTGTTGTGCGCACGCCCTCGAAGGGGTTTCTGTATATAATGGTGAGCTGAGATAAAAGTGTGGGGAGGGCAAGGAGGGTTAGCGGGAGGGAGATGAGGTAGGGGGTAGGCGGGGAAAGTGGAAAGAAAAGTGGGAAGGAAAAGGTGGACGTGGGATGAAAAAGGGATGCAGGAGGCGAACAGGAACGAGAACGGGAAGGCGTGGGAAAAATAAGCATAGGAGAGGTGACGGTGGGGATCGAGGGAGAGACAGAGCAAAGGATTGCATAGGAGACATAGTAGCGGTAGGGATAACAGGGGGGTATATTTTGAAAACTCCATGCTTCTCACACAGACAGCTATATGTGGCCTGTTCATGTGCTAAAAAATCTTCTGATTTTCCGTGTACGCACCAGACCGAAAACCAAAATATTATCTGTATCCAAAAGCACTTCAATAAAAAAATAACACATACATTCTTTCTTTTTTTGAGTAGGATTGCAACGATGCTGGGTACTCGTTAGTACAACGCATGCCGGGTACTCGTTAGTAATAACATCCTCCATACAGACAAGCACAACTTTTTATGTGGTACAACTTTACAATTTATTATAGATACATAATAATAAAAAAACGAAATATAACTACATATTTCAATACATGAATTATTACTTTATTATCAATTGTATTACCAAATAACTAGCTGACCCGGAAAAACTTCGTACCGCCTCAGAATCAATAACTGCTGTGTTAACTTATTTATTAATGTTATTAGCTGAATTAAAATCAGTTTTTAACACAAGTTAAATAACACAATGAAGCAATTATCGATGCGCAACGTCCATGTTTTATTTTTGTTAGTATCAGAGATGGTGTTGTGGACAGATTTACATTTTTTGTGATTTCTTACTTTTCAACTTACTTACGGGAATCGCGTTCCATTTTCTTTATTCGTGTGAAGGAAATATATTATAATTATTGTGTTTTTCCTTTGGAGGAATGTAGAAATACCTACGTTCACTGTTTGTTTCGTTTTCAACTATTGAAATTTTGTGTGTAAGAAAGAGGGGCAGCAATATATGTTTAAGAAAAAAATCAAAATAATCAGAGCAATGAAATTTGACGTTTTTGAAATTCACTCTCTATTCAATATTATAATCACAATATTGCTGCAGCTCTTTCAAAAGATGAGAATTCGTTCCATACAAAATGTATGAGGAAAACAATTTTCTTCCCAATTTTTTTCGTGAAATTTTCAAATAAATCAAAGATCATAAAAATCGGTCCAGTCGTTCTTGGGTTATAAATGGGGTAACGTGTAACTAAACCGACTTTGTTTTTATGTATTAAAATAATATACAAAAACCAAATCATGTCGCAGAAATCCATAGAATATTTAAAAAAAACATTTTTTTAAGCGACTTTCTTGGGATAATGAATAATGAAAATAAAAGTTGATCCCTACTTAAGTAGGTACATATATATTGCTCGGAAAAGAAGGTAAAAACTTCTATGATAAAAAGTTCTTACTTATTGGGGCATGTAATTTAAATTCTTGTAAATCGGAAACTTACGGATATTTTGTTCTTTCTTTTTAATTATTTATAACCGCGGAGGAAGATAACGGAATGACACGACGCGTCGTGTCATTCACTTGCGGTCACATTTGTCAATTGGGGTGACATATGGCAGGGGTGTTGGTTATCCAATAAATGGTTCCAGGGGCGGCGATACCCATACCCGCCTCCCAAATTGAGAACACCAGTGTTTTAGGATAACTTTCAAACAGAATTTATTCATACAAATTGTTTTCCGTATCGCGTGGGTGTGGAGTTTCGAATTTGAATAATGTGTTTGGATCAGATTTAATCAAATTTACTTTTCAAGGATTTTGGATTCGTATCCGCTGTAATAAAATATTTACTGATGCGTTACTAATTTACAGAGTTTTAACGCGAGCTAGAATTAAAATTTGAACTGTATTTTTCGTACTTGAAATTCATTTAAAACTATACGGATGTAAAAAAAAGAATTGAGCAACGAGACAAGCGATACAGAAAATAAATTTTGATGTTGTAATTAATTATGTTGTGAATTTCCTTAAATGCACCGGAATATCGCTGATTTTGAGCACATATATCGCGGTATAAAAATCTTGCGATTTGCAATATTGATTTTCAGTTGTGTGAAAAGAAACTGTTTCTTCATTCTACAGTAGCATAACTTTAGTTTATTTATGCTGGTATTAAGGGTTTCGTACTTGATATAATTTCACTAGTGGTTGTCAACATTACTTGGAGTAAAAAATGTTAATGAAATTTAGGTCAATTTCGGAGGCGGGTATGGGTTCCGCGGCCCCGGGAACCATTTATTGGTTAACCAACACCGATGCCATAGGTCACTCCACGTATGAATCGCTACGTTTGGTGAATTAGTAGGGGTGCCCGGGTTTTTGGGTTCACGTTTGGCCGGATCTTGTCGGGACCGGGTCGGGAGAGACTGGTTGCGGGAGATATTTTAATTATTATAAGCAATAATTATTAGCCTGAAACACTCATCAACATTGAAAAAATCTCCCGAGAAAAGATAAATGCCGCCGACGGGACTTGAACCCGCGTCCTTCTGATATCCGGTCAACTGCTCTACCAATTGAGCTACATCGGCTTATCTCCCACCCGCCAAATAATTCAATATATACTAGTGTTTCATTCAACAATTATTGCTTATTACATTTTTCACCTGAAAAAACCAACTTTATTTTTTGTGAGAAATGCATTATAAGTGCTAACTCTCCCACTAGATGGCGTCGAGACAAATTATGTCTACATTTTTTGGTGAAATACTTTAACTTGTCAAATATTAATTATTATTTTTAAATGGTAAACTAATGATTGATGACCCGCGTCCTTCTGATATCCGGTCAACTGCTCTACCAATTTATTATCAGGCTAATAATTGTTACCCTTTGTGCTATGCATAAAAATCTTGTCTTAAACATTAGCTTACCATTTAAAAATAATAATTAATATTTGACAAGTTAAAGTACTTCACCAAAAAATGTAGACATAATTTGTCTCGACGCCATCTAGTGGGAGAGTTAGCACTTATAATGCATTTCTCACAAAAAATAAAGTTGGTCGTTTTCAGGTGAAAAACGTAATAAGCAGTAATTGTTGAATGAAATACTAGTATATATTGAATTATTTGGCGGGTGGGAGATAAACCGACGTAGCTCAATTGGTAGAGCAGTTGACCGGATATCAGAAGGACACGGGTTCAAGTCCCGTCGGCGGCATTTATCTTTTCTCGGGAGATTTTTTCAATGTTGATGAGTGTTTTAGGCTAATAATTATTGCTTATAATAATTGTCACCCTTTGTGCTATGCATAAAAATCTTGTCTTAATCATTAGTTTACCATTTAAAAATAATAATTAGATATTTTAAGCTCTTCATCAGGACTCTCTCGGAACATTGCCTCGCATCGCAGTGGAAAGGATGGATTCATTTGACCGTCACTCCTGGACCCACTGACCCTTAAATTCCCACCCATCCCTCATACTTTTTTCTTCCCCGAATTTCCTATCCTTTCTTCTCCTGAAAGACCCCCCACACAGCATCCCCAAAGATGAAATCGGTTCTATGTGGAATTATTTTTCTTAGGGCCTCCTGTGTGGAGCTAATGTAAAAAAGGTCTCCTTTTGATGTTTTTTTAAAAACTTGAAACAATTAATAAAAACTGTAGGTATTCAACAGTTAGTGTCCTATTGATGGGTTGGGCGGTTCCGAGAGTTATTGCAATCCCAATCATCGCCTTGGTAAAAAAAACACGGTTCAGAGTTGACATGTTGCTAGAAATGGCTTAATATTTGTTTAGTAAACCTACCCTTGCTGCTAATAATAAAAACTTTTCAATCTTTGCTTTCATTACATTAATCAATATTGGGGGTATCTTAGTCCCACCGGCTCTATGCTGATCGGGCTTTTGTGTGCTAATCTTTGTAAAAACTTATGTCCAATATTGAAATTAGTAATTACTACTTAATCTGCGTCTAAATATGTAGAGTACACTAGTACCAGTAATAGAGAATACGTGACGTCATCGTTCGAGTATCTAGTATCTTCTGTCTTTTTCTATAAAAAAGAGGATGAACGTCAATGGCGTCAGTATTAGCTCTCATTGTGACTAGTTTAGTTAGTAGATATTATAATCAATATTAAAAAGAAAATGACTTTTATGAGATAACTTATTTTTCATTTATTCGTCATTTACTCCACGAGCTGTAAGGATTTGAAATGTATAGTATTGAACTACTCAAAACTAACAAAATACACAATATTTTTGGTTTCATACTTTGTAAACTTAAAAAAAATTAGTTCTTCAATCTTTGCAAAATAACTTTGTGTCATTATTTATTATTTAATTAATAACTGATAACTTTGTATAAACCACTCTTTTATTAAACAATATCGACATGTTTCAATAACAATGTTATATTCTTCAGGATATGTTAATAATAATATATTAACATATCCTGAAGAAGATAACATTGTTATTGAAACATGTCGATATTGTTTTAAAAAAAGTGGTTTATACAAAATTATCAGATATTAATTAAATTAAATAAAATTATTAATTTATTTTAATAAAACAAAGGCGAACATTTAACCAGTCTTATCTATTTATTATACAGCTAAATAATATAATATTTTGATGATGGGGTGTAAGTATGTTAAGTAAGTGTTAGACATGTAAAAGGTCGTTGATTTGGAATCCTAACCGCAGGATCTCTCAGCAGCGCCAGCGAGGCGTTTTCAATCTCAGACCGCAGCGGGTGATTACTTCGCAAAACGGGCCATTTCCTAACAACTTCGGAAGCTGAATACTTAGGAAAAATCTGCATTTATAATTATTACATTTAAATATCTCGCGATATTGAAACGAGAAACCATCATCCGTTGGTAAAGAACGTACTAGATTAGTAAAGATACTGATCGACTAAATAACAACGATGCTTTTTCTACAATATAGAGTATTTATTTATTATGGAAAATTGCAGTTAAATTTTTTAAAGTCCGTTTGATGGTATTCTCCGAACAGTTATCTCAGAAATCGCTTGAAATTGTTCGGGTAATTAATGTAGGAAGATGAAATTACCGTTAAGTAATTCATCTGCCTTGGTTTTCCACTGTAACACACATGCATTGTAAAGTAATAACGATAAAACATGGTTAAACTATTATTCATAACTCAAATCTCTATTTAAAATTTAGAGAAGTTGAAATTTCAGTTGCCATTTCATCAACCATCATGGAATTTTTGAAAACACGTCGTGTTTTTCACTGAAAAATGATTTTTGACATAAACTTAGCTGAATGAAAGCTGTGAGCTTTGAAATAACCGAATGAATTCGACATGTTGTTGTTTATTTTGGCTAGTTTAAACTATGAAATATTTGTTTAACTAAGCTACGAGTACGTTATTTATTAGTTGATATTTTAGCCAGCTTGAGCTATGAAATAATCATTAACCTGCATCGTATTATTTAAAAAAATAAATTTAATTACCTTTAAGTACAAAATATATGTTTAACGATGGCATATTATTTATTAGTTACAAATTTGGTGACCCGACATTTGATCTGATGAAATGATATTTATTATAAAATTCAATTTTTTTGTGCATTACATTACCAATTTTAAACCTAAAATCGATTTAAAAAATACTTTTAATAATAAGATTTGATTTAAAACGAATTTATTTACATTGCTGGTTTTTTTGTACTTATACGTAAAGTAAATACACGGGTAGTTTTTTCCTTGATGAATTTGAATGAAAATATGTGTCATTCTTTTGTTATTCGGCGGTACTTCCTCTCTACACAACCCTTCGGGAACACTTATATTTTGTGAAAGTGTAACGTATTTTCTCAAAACCGACTGCGTATTGCAAATAAGTATGCCGGATGACAACTGTCGGGAGATCAACTATTATGGAACCACAATTTTAGCTAGAAAAGGTACAGAGTATTGTGTACTTGGGCTATAATGTGAATGATAGATGGGATCCTTCGGTTGAAATCAAATACCGTATTGAGCAAGCTCGTACAACCTTTATCCGCATGAAAAAGATGTTCTGCAGTCATGATTTCAACCTTGGATTACGAATGCGAATGGTCAGATGCTACGTGTTTTCGATATTATTTTATGGAATGGAAGCATGGATGCTTACTGAAGAACTAATTAGGCGACTTGAGACATTCGAGATGTAGATCTACAGAAGAATAGATACTTAGAAAATAAGCTAGATGAACAGGATTATGAATGAAGATGTTATGGTTCGGATGAATAAAGAAAAATAAGTTATTAAAACTATAACAATCCGAAAACTTCAATATCTCGGACATGTTATGAGACATCCAGAAAAGTACGAGATTTTACTTCTCATAATGCAGGGAAAGGCCCTGGAAGAAGGAGAACCTCATGGCTGAAAAACCTGAGAAAGTGGTTTGGCCAGTCTATTGTAGAGCTGTTCCGGGTCGCAGTAAACAAAGACGGCATAGCCAAGATGGTAGCCAACGTCCGTTGAACGAACAGGGTACAGGAAGAAGTTTAGCTAGTTTGATCTGTGAAATAACCATTTAACGATGCCACAGTTGATATTTTAAAATCTATATAATTTATGAATAAAAATTCGCAAAGAAAAAGTTGAAACCTCGGACGAAGACGAATGAAATTGGTAACATGACCATAACTCCCTGCGGATTTAGCTTTGACTATAAGAGAGAAATAAATGACCAAATTTAATACATTTTTATAAACTTAAACAATTTCTGCGATATTCATTTGGAATTTCATTTCAATTTTAAAATGCACAAAAGGTGGGAAAATCAACAGAATTTTTTGCGGGTTTACAGAACTTGCTTATTTTGATTAAAATAATAACTCGGTAAATATTCCACAACACTCGTTTTAGTCGTAAACTTAAAAAAAAACTCCGAACATTTTCAATAAAACTTTATTAAATTTGGTGGAAGGCTCAAATAAAACCAATGAACAAATATATTTTTGCAACATGCGGCAATTATTATTAACGGGAAACAGCAGTGATAGCATATAATCAATGACACCCATTTTTATCCTTTTTAATGATAAAAAAAGTTTTATATGACAGCAGCATGTGTTATAATAGAATCTTGTTATTTAATTGAAACTGGGCGTTCTTGCAATAAAACCAAAATATAATTTTTCGGTAAAATCAATGCCTTCGGAATTTAGATACATTTAATGTTTTATCCAATTTCATTAGTGTGTCATTCTACAACTATGAATTCAGTGTCGTAGTTAGTGTTGTTTCATGGATAAAAAAAATATATAGATTACAAAAATAGTGATTTTATTTAGTTTGCATTAAAAATGAAAGATATTAGAATATGAAAAACAGTTAAATTTAACCTTAGTTTCCATCTGCGAGTACCTACTTCATAAAAAAAATATTAAAAAGTTTGTATGGTTTATATATTATATCCCCTTAGGGCCTATGTCGTCTTTGGGGATGCTGTGTGGAGGGTCTTTTTGGAAAAGGAAGGAGAGGAAGTACTGAGAAGGTAAAAGGTATGGGGGTGGATAGGAATCCGGGGTTCAGTGTGTCCAGGAGTGACGGACGTATGGCATATCTGGTAAGTCACCAAGCATAGCGAATCATTTGGGTGTTTAAAATTATATTAATTACTATGAGAGAGGTGTTGGTTGTCCAATAAATGGTTCCCGGGGCGGCGTTACCCATAAATTGTATAATTACCATATAAGAACATTACCTGATATTGATAAGTATCAATTGTGTGTAAATATTGCAATGATTGTAGTTAATTCAGTAAACTTAAAAATGTGGAAGATAATAATGTTTTAAAATGGCATATAAATTAAATCCACAGAACAACCAAGCGAGATTGCACAAGTTTACAGTAGGTAAAACCGCACTAGGTAAATAATAACCCCTCTCTGAAGTAGATGAAAAATACTAACAAAAAATATTTATGAACCACGGAACATAATATTCATAAATTTATGTGCTCTGTTTGTCTTGAGTAAACTAGTTCCAGCGAGAAATACGGACGTCATCATGGTTCGTCCTCTTCTTTCCCACGCATCTAGTTTGAAAACGAAAAAGACAGAAGATTCTAATAACGATAACATCACATACGATCTCTCGCTGGGACTAGTATGTGTCAAGGACCACGCCGGTAGTTATACACGTGTAACAAATTTACCAGACCGTAAAATATGGTTTTGTAAAGACCAATCTGGTATATTTTTTATCAGAGTTCCTCATTCTACTAAGCTTTTATTTTTAATAATAAATCTCAGTTTTCAGAAGAGATATAAATCATTATTTTTTGCTTACGCAAACAGAAAAGAAAGGGGTTCAAGGGTTAACGAAAACAAAAATCCCAATTTCGTCTTTGGGAATTTTTAATTGTCGTATAATAAATCATTCGGCAAACTTTTTAGGGAATAAATATCCAGACCGGAAAATTAGATTTGTTGCCATTGTTTCCTAATCACTTTCAGTTCTGATGAACCGGGCAAAAAATAATTACAAAACTCTTCTCTTTGCTCTAAGAAGAGTCAACATTACTGGTTTCTTGGCTTGAGCTTAATTAGTAGTATTTTTTGTCGTTTTGTCTTTAACCGTTAGCGAATAGATTACATTCATCATGGAAACTATGGAAAGGATTGGCAGAGCACACTGGCATCGGAAATTTGTAGTAATACTTTAAAAATAACCCTTTTGTTGGGAACTTAGGCGATAACTAATTACATACCGTATGTATACACTTTTTTCTTCACAGTTTGAGATTGTTTCGCTTCTACCACGCGTTATCTGCACTCGATTTTTTAAATAATTCTGATTTTATTAGAACCAATTCACCATAACACAACAATATTCACCAGGGTTATTCTTCATAAGTCGGTTCTTCATTACTAAGGATCATAACCCCTACTTCAATTTTCAAGGGGAACTATGTCCACGTTGCTTGGAGAGCTGCTGACATCGACGTACCGAACGCCAGTGATACTTCGTTACTCCTTACCAGGGTTATTCTTCATAAGTCGGTTCTTCATTACTAATGATCGTGACCCCTACATCAATTTTCAAGGGGAACTATGTCCACGTTGCTTGGAGAGCTGCTGACATCGACGTACCGAACGCCAGTGATACTTCGTTACTCCTTACCAGGGTTATTCTTCATAAGTCGGTTCTTCATTACTAATGATCGTGACCCCTACATCAATTTTCAAGGGGAACTATGTCCACGTTGCTTGGAGAGCTGCTGACATCGACGTACCGAACGCCAGTGATACTTGGTCTCTCCAGCGCATTGGTGACCTTTCTCTGCTTCTTCTGCCAAACACTTTGCCAGTGACTCCAAGTTGGAGTCTTGCTCCTACAGTGTGATACAGACATTAGGCCTACACTGTGTCTTAGATATACGAAACGTAACTGACTATGAGAGAAAGAAAGAAAGAAAATGTGTGCTCGCACCTTTCTCTCTTGCCCCTACAGTAATATACGAAACGTAACTCCCTATCTTTCTATCTCCACTAACTTATATCTCTCTCTCAACTTCCGTTCACCTCGCCCGATCCCACTTTTCATAACTCTCTCATCACGCATTCACCAGCTTACTCCCCAAGGCAAGCGTGCGTAAAGATGTTTTGCTTCAAAAAAATTATTACTGTTATAAACAGTATTCCGACGGAATTATTTATTCTCCAAGAAAATGGAGCTGTCTCAAATGTGCAGAAAACATTTTATATCTTCCAAATTAGTCGTCAAGGAGACTAATTTCGTAGATGAAAATCTTGTTATCTAGTTAATAGTGACCTCACAGCTGTATATAACCGGACGCTGTTAATAATGCAACAATTAGCTTATCTTACATATACCTAATAGGATACAACTAAATGATGGATACCCATTGTTTATTACATCCTACATTGAAATACAGACCCTTGCATAAACAAATGAAAATATCAAAACGATAGAATTTCAAAGGGATATTAAACCAAATATTTACGTGATACTAACTACAAAAATATTGTACAATATGGTAGGTAACATAAATTATTTGATAATAATATAATATGTCTGATTCGTTTGATATACGGCGTTGCTGTCCGACCGTGTATTAATTTCCCATAGGATCAATGTGCGCTTGTTTCGGAAATTTTACAGAGATTAAACATAGGTATATAATATACAAGGGTAGGTACGAGTTTTCCAAGTCCCGGCGGATTGAAAAGTTAGTTTGGAAAAGCTCCTAATTTGTCACGAGTTCCTTTGGTCAATAGCGGCCGAGCCAGGGGGGGATTGGACCCCTAAAATGCCGACAATTTTCCGATGGGCTGAAGCCTGTAGCTTCGACATATTATTTAAAGGTTTAAATTCAGTGAATTCATAATTTGTACCCGGCTAATTTAATTCCACAGCGAGCAGGACCGCTTGATCATAAATTAAAAATTCTGTTTCTGTTTCAATCTGTCTCTCAACGTCGGTAAATATGTTAATTGAAGCGAGTGGTCGTTGCGAATCCATATGACATGTGATGTTTTAAATGTTAAAAACCGAAGGATGAGGTTTATAACATTATATGCGGGCTATGTTGTAGAGCGATAAAGAGATTCTGAGGTGATACGTCGCGAGTACTTAACTCGGTTCAGTGCAAATAAATGATTAACATATTTGCATGATTTCTTACAAAAATGAGAATTTCTTTGATAGACATTACGACTTCGTGTTTATATTGTGTAGACTTCAATAACAACGTAAGTTTGGTAACAGAGTTTATGTATCAGCTAGTACCCGAAAGACCGACCATATTTATATTTACTTTCTCAAAAAGTAGTGTAATACAATAAGATCGTAGGCCGCTCCTCTCACTAGGGTATTTCTGTTTCGAGATGTGAAGCTTATAGTATTATAGAAATTTAGAGAAAGCGTTAAAAAAAAAAAATCTTTTAAAAAAAATTTTTCGACTAATTATTTACTTAATACTTAAAACAAAATCAAAAATGTTAACCTAAGAAACGATTATAAAACTAAACACCAATTACAGTTTTCAAACTAAAATTAAAGCTGGGCAGTACGTTAAATATTTAAAAAAAAATAGTACAACAAAAATATAGTTGGGTTATCATATGTAAATATCGCCTAAAAAAATACTCACCATCATGTACCTATATATCGGAAACAAACGCAGTAGAAGTCAGGTTATGAGGCACTGTTATCAAAACTTTGCAGAAGAATAAAGAAATGGTCAGAATTATCATTTTTTGCCTAGAAGCTTTTCAAATCAAAGGTTCCTAATTTTTGTACCTTTTCATATGAATATAGAATCTAACAAACAGTAACAGGACTCTCTCGGAAAATCGCTTAGCACTCTAGAAGGAGCGTTGGATTCATACGTCCGTTACTCCTGGACATATTGACTCCCAGATTCCTACCCACCCCTCATTCATTTTTCCTCTCCAGAAATTTCTCGCCTTCCTTTTCTAAAAAGATCCTCCCTCCACACAGCTTCCTTAAAGGTGACACAGGCCGCAGAGGGCCTCCTTTGTAGAGTCAATGTAAAAAAACGAGTATCCAAATTCCAAATAAAACTTTTTTTTAAATTTAACGAAAACAAATTGTAAACACCACTATATTATTAATATTATCTACATGTTTTGTTGGTCTGGATGTGATTAATGTTAAAAATAACGAAAGACAAACAAGTTTATTCAAATAAGAATATAAACAAAATATTAAAAAGGAGAGGGGATTAATTACTTAAAAATATAAAAACAATCATAATATAAAATGAAATGTATAAAATATTTTTAAATTATTAAAAAAAAAAATTCATATCATTAATATGAAATATTAATACTTATTTTTAATACATTTGAAATAATGCAACTTTTTACACATCCTTAAATAATTTTATTATTTAATTTTTTTTGATTGTTTTTATATTTAGAAGTAATAAATAACCTATCCTTTTTAATATTTTGTCTATTTTCTTATTTGTCTGTACTTGTTTGTCTTATATGTTATTTTTAAATCATATCATGATAAAGAAAACACAGTTTTCGAAAGATGTAGATAATATTAATGATATGGTGGTGTTCACAAAATTATTTGTTTTCATTTGAAAACATAATGAAACCACAAAGTGTATTTGCGAAGTTTGAAGAAACTTATTTTTATGAATTCATAAAAAATTGCTAATACAGAATTACTCCGGCGATATAAATAGTAAATCCACCTTTCCAACGATTTAAAAAGTAATAACTGCCAGGTCCCATCAAATGTTTTCTTGGAAAATAAATTAAAAATACAATAGGCCATATAGAAAAGTCAAAAGAATTGTCAAAAATATAATCATCTTTAAACTTTTGTCAACATAATGTCATGTATGATAAGTAATTCAGGGGCTAAGTTACACTCGGGATAGTTCTCAATTTCATTTCGACTCTTCCAGCAATATAACTTTTCCCTATTCTTTTGCCCTATTCTACCACGCTTCGAAATATCGAGGCATTTTCTGAAACATGACAAATAAATGAGTATGCTTAGACAGCAATAAAATGTCTAGGGATGATTTTTTCACGAGAAAACCATTACCGTACATACTGATATTTTCAGATATTCCTGTAAAATCAATAAACGTATTCGAAATACGAATTTTAAAAAAATCGAAGAAAACATCTTCTAAAAGGTTTTCACTTTGTGATTCATCGTTTATTTTATTAAAAGACAAATACCTTTCTTAACATCACTTTATTTTATACATAATCTACATAATTCGCGAACAATGTTCACATAATCAGGAGTAAATGTACACATAGGTCATAGAGTGTACATTTACTCCTGGTGATGTGAACATTGTTCACGAAACGTGTAGATTTTGTATAAAATAAAGTGATGTCAAAAAAGCCATTGAAAATAACTAAAAAATTGTCAGATTACTGCAATACTTGACAACTAATTTTTATTTATTTTTTATTCTTCATTTTAAGCACCCGCTAAACTTGGCAGTTTAGCGGGTGCACTGTTTGTCAGCGGGTCAATTTTATTTAACAATGTTGATATAATACTAAAGAACACGATACATAGATACAGAAGAATAACATTTAAAGTAACTCCATTAAAAAGGCATAAAAAAATAAAAATGATTTATTGTCTTCCTTTCTTAGTAACATGTAGAGATAATGATATCCTCACTGGGATCCCCCGTGCTGAGGATTTCATTTACATATTATAATTTAATTATAAGATTTATATGAATTAGTTATAAATATATAACATGTAGTAAATAATTATAAAGTAAATAAGATATTGTTTTTTATAATTCAGTTCAGTAGATTCGGTTTTACAAACAATATCAATATAAAGAATTTTAATCTATTAACCATATAATTTTTATTTTTTTATCTTATTATTTAGGAATGACCAAACACAATAATCTGATCAATTGGGGTATGTTGTGAGGTTGAAGATAGTGGGGAGGGAACGAGATAGGGAAGAGGTAAGTTGGCAGTACCCGACTATTCAGGTCAAGAGCCATTTCAAAATCTGAATGGTGGTCTTTCACCAGTGAGATACTGAAAGCATAGATCTACCACTTCCATCATTATAAGCCTAAAACGTTGTTTGTATAATGACGGAGGACTCGCATAGCTAGCAAATGATTAAACCCGCCACACTTAGATTAGAACCTAACGCATTTGTTCACTCAGCTACTAAATAAGCTGCTTGGCATTAACATCCACTTTCCGTCATCCGTACCAAAAAAAAATTTTTTATTTTTTTTTCATGTGCCTCCATTTTGATCACTGTAGTCGAAGTGTTTCATTTTGATAATAACGTTCAGTCGACCTTACAAATTGGCTTTGAAGCCAGTAATAACAAGCTGTTAATCGGCCTCGGAACAGATTGCACAGGTACGAGACAGCTTACTAATTGGGACAAATGTACTAAAGGACAGTCTTACCCAAAGGTACGAAAACTTTCGCCCAGGTAGTCCATGGTTGATTCCCCTAACTAACTTGTTGAGTTTTTCGTAACACTAAGACGGAAATTTCTAAATTCGAGGGCAGAGCATTTAAAGTATTTGGGTTACATTCTTGGAATGAATACGACGATTGTGATCCAAGTACTCAAATAACTTATTAGACTCAAAATAAATGTAACTTAAGTTTTACCTAAAAGTAAATATGATACTTTAAGTCGGAGTGAAAGCAATTTCCATCGAAATATCTTGGAGCTTTTTTCATTCATTTGATACAAAAATATATTAACAGTATAAGAAAACTTTGAAGGTCCAACAAGGAAGGTTTCCCGTTTTCAGGTTGAATAGATTTGGGAGGCGGGTATGGGTACCGCCACCCCGGGAACCATTTATTGGATAACCAACACCTCTGCCATACGTCACACCAAGTGGTTCGCTACGTTTGGTGACTTAGCAAGGGTATTTGGTCTTGGTACTTGGGTCTTGGTAGCGGATACGTCTGCCCACCAGCTGCATTAGAAGAGAATGGCTGAGTGGGTCCCTTTGACTTCTCCAGCCGTACTCTCTCGGAACATCGCCTTGCACCGCGGTGAGAGGGATGGATTCACACATCTGTCACTGCTGAACACACTGACCCCCAGATTCCTACCCATCCCTAATACTCTTTTCCTTCCCAGAACTTCCTCTCCTTCCTATCCTAAAAATACCCTCGGCACAGCATCCCCAAAGACGACACAGGAGGTCTTGAGGGAAATTATTTAGTGGAGCTAATGTAAAAAAAAAAACAGGAATACTTCATATTACGGCCGGCGTAACGCAGCGGTAAGGCGCTGGACTTGCACACCGAAGGTCGCGGAATCGAATCCCGGCGTGGCAAATAAATGTTATTTGATTAATTTGTGTTATTTCACAATTTATTCATTTAAAATAATATATAATATATTTGCGGCACGTTCCAGGGTGGAAGATACTCCCTGTATCGTCCTGGTGTAAGACCACCATTCTGAATTGAAACGTTACTTGAAATGTTTGGTGACCAGATCAGAATAGCCAGGTACTTCCCCACCTTCCTCTTCCCTATCTCCTTCCCCTCCCCACTACCCTCAGCCTCACAACATACCCGAATTGGGGATGCCATAGTCTCACTGGCTTCAGACGGGAGCAGTTCCGACTCTTGTGCGGCATTCATATAAAAAAATAATAAAAAAAATATTGGGTAGGTACATTGTGTTATTTATAAAGTTTAATACCAAATGAATTAAGGCACAAGTGTCATTTATGTATTGTCACACTTACAATCAAGTTCTTGGTTCTAAAAGCAACAAAGCAACTAAATAGTGTAAAAGTTGTAACAAAGCTGCTGAGTAATAAAGCAAAAAAATAAAATAAAATATGGTAAAGCAGCAAAGGAAAAAAGCAATACTATTATTCTATACTTGAATGTTCGACTGTATTTTTATGAAAATGCATGGTAGATTTAAGTATAAGTATAAACACAAATTTGGTGTAATATTTTTGGAATCTATCTCTTGTTTTTTTATAACAAAAAATATTATACGAGTAAAGTTAATGAGAGTATTATTTATCAAAGAGTTCTTTGTCCATAAACGAAAACTAACATAGTAATAAAATGTATCTTATTCTGATTATGATTCTCACTATTTTAAATACACGGATAGCGGGAATCACAGCTATCCAGAAAAAATTGCATGATGCTTTCTACACAAAAAAAATTACTAGTCATTTTATTTTAACCTTATGTTTTCTGTTTAGTTAAATCGATTAAGTGAAGTGTATTGAATCAAACTGGCTAATTTTATGTTTTAAAGTACTAAAATATGTCTTTATTCGATTACCGGGACTCGAACCCAGTTCTAGTCCCAGTTGCGACCTTTGTCTATTTCTATTTTTCTGTGTCTTGTTCTCATTTATTATTATTATTGTTATCTTCTTCTGTTTCGGTCAATGTAATATTCTAACGATATATTACATTGACCGAAATAACCTTCAAAAGTTATTAAAAGAGAGTTTTTCATATAAAAAATTGAACATTCTTTTTCAATTCGTTTAATTTGATAATATACTCATAAATATTGTATTTAAAAGTCTAAAAAAATGTATAACAACTTCCAGAATCAGAGTTGATAATTAACATTAAAATATGTATGTTGGCAGCACAAGGCGGGTATGATGGTTACCGTGAGAGCTCAGTCATTTAAAGCAGTGCATCAGATTTTCGTATAATATGAACTTGGTAGAGCGGTGTAAATAGCCCCAACAAAGGCGGACATTATACCCTAAGAAATATAATAAGAATTAATTATGTACACGGCATTCTCACCGCAAAGATTATGGTAAAGAATTGCCTAAACGCATAATGAAAACGAGCATTAACCTGAAGGAGATGCCGTCTTGTAGTAGTATAGGCCTCGTCATCCATTAGGTGGCGCATTTCACCAATTAATTAAGTAATGAAAGAAGAATTTTGTATATCTTTAATCCTTCCTCTCAGAATACCAATTTTTCAATGACAAGAAAAATTTTAGACACCAATAAATAGGCAGAAGATAAATCTTATTTTAAATAATTTTACGTCTGCTTAACCAGTACTCGTAGATATCATTAATTATTTTTTTAGTAACATCAAATAAACTAATGCCTCATGTTTTGTAATATCTGTTTAATACGCCCTTGTTTTAATTTCAGCAGATATGATTTACATAAATTTAAATAATTTTATGGCTCCTTTAAACCAAACTCCTTTACAACAAGGCATTGAAATTTTATATAAAGTTAGTCCGCCTCTGGACAAAGACGCTGGAAGCGCTATGTGACTTGTTTCACCTTAGCTGGAAGCTTTAATAACGCGATGTCAGGGATTTAATGGTTATGTTTGGATGCTGACGGGAGCTTTTAAGAAGGAAACCGTGTTAACGTAGGTTTTCCGGGTGTGATATTGTTTAAACGACTTTGCTTTATTTCGACAAGGTGATGTGACTTTTGTAAGATTTCAAATTGTTAAGTACACGTACCAAATAAAGGTAATAAGAGTAATGGTTCTTAACACATATAAACATAATGTGTGAAGAAGATGGCAGCCGTTAATTTGCAAGAATATTTATCATATAGTTATATAACAAAAGGGATAATAAGCAAGTTACCGGAATTAAGTTTGATTTAGCCAAGCACTTGAGACACAATAATAACCAGCTGTTATGTACCCGTCATTTTGAGGTCAATTCTAGTAAACTGATGGCCAAGTTCCTAACTTTTCAATCGATCAATCTGAGTGTCCGATCAGCTAAGTGATTTGTTTAGTAACGCTTCACTCGCCCGAAGTAGGCGCTGCCGAAAAGCCCAATCAATACCTCTGCACGACGATGTCGTCCCTCACCTGGCATGCTTGAAGTCCCGAAAATCCTTCTAGATAGAAGGAGAAAGACTCCTTGAAAGAAAAGAGCTTGGGTGGCAATCGACCAATGTGAAACAATAGCACAAGGTATTCCCATAGCCGTTGTGCCCATATGATGTATATATGGGGCCTTAAAGAGTCGGTGATGTGAGAATGCGGTACGGTGCAGACCTCCGAACATGTGGTCAACTAATGCCTACTCCGTTCATTCCATGGCAGGATTGATGAGGTCCACAGGGCAATGCCTGAGGCCTTAGACTGGCTTGCAGACCTAGATGTCCCCCTCTGATGGTCGGAGGGTTGCGTGAGTAAAGCGTATTTGTGAATTTGAGGAGTGTTCAAAATTTCGGTTCAATAATTGATCAGTGTTATTGGGAACAACGGCCGTGAGTGTAGTTATTGTACTTATTAGGGTAGAAGTAAAATAAAAAAGTACCTACCTAGTAGGAATGTGACTTTTACATAAACAATCGAGCTAAGGCTTAAAATATCTTTAGTTTATTAATTTTAGTTTAGTTTTATTAATTAAAAAAATATTCTACAGAATATTATAAGTTTTAAAATAATCAAAAGAAATTACAAGTTTTTATGAAATAATCAATACAAATTAGAAATCTGTGGACAATGCTCTCAGGAATAAGAGCTTAGGTAAGCGTTTGGATAATATACGGTTTCTGGACTTAGTTAACACGGCGCCAGCTTTTGAAAACAATCTACAAATTAAAATTTAGGGATCCGACTTTTACAGAAATAATCGGTTCTTTTTCTTAGCATGAAAAATCGATTTATAAATTAAAGGTTTTTTAGAAAATTTAAATCGCCAAGTAAAATCGATTTTTGTTGGATAAAAATCGATTTTTTCATAATCGATTATTTTTTCACATCCCTACTACCTAGTGGTGCTTTGGATGTGGGCATTAAACAGCCTTGCTTACAATGTGCGCCAGAAAAAAGACACCTGAATTATTGTATTCTGCGAATATTCTTTACGGTGATATGATTTCGGTATCGTCCCTTGTTAACAATAGTCCCTTTGAAGGTTCTGATAGTTCTGAAAATTCGGCAAGAGGCAGTTTTTCCTTCCGTACAACACATTCCCGTTTTATCTTCTTTCCACTTCAAGGCTTTACAGTCGTTACATTGCATTGTCAGTCCGCCTATTGGAACGATGTCATGACTGGCATAATCCAATGTACGGTCACATTGTGCATTTTGGAAAAAGATTCGAGTTCAGCTCGCTCCTTACACCTATATACCGACTTAGAACTAAATCGGTAGAGAACTCTAGCATTTACGCAACATTCGAGAAAAATACCTATATTAATATATACTTTATCCAAATTTATAATATAAGACAGCTTTAGTAGCGTTGTACGCCTCGCATGGATGAAACAAATTTCATTTATTTATTGTACAGGTGTTTGAAATAAAAAATGTATAGGTAAAGGTTGTCGACCAAATAATGTATACATGGATTTTGAATACATGTACAATGGGATAATAAATATAATATGGAAAGCAAAAAAATAAGTCGAGGAGAAGCTGCAAGGCTGCTGTGAACACATTATTATCCAGTCAACATTAGTTTCCATCTGTGTAGGGGAGAAGTGGCATGAAAGGAGCCAGTTTACTAAACGGAGCAAAAAACTACACTTTTAATGAAAGAAATTATGTTTTTTTTTCTTCAATTATTATTTACTTTATTAAGTAGGTAATTTCATACGAAAAAACCTTCAACACTATAAAAAAATCTATGAAAAATTCATTTAAAAAAAATTAGTCTTTTGGCTCTTTCATAACATTTCGGTATTGAAAGAGCTACTAAAAGTTATGAAAGAGACAGTCTATATTATATAGTAGTTGGGGAAATTTTGCAAACTAATAATACCTAATTGTTCAAACTAAAAATAATTGCCCTAATAAAAAAAAAACAAAAAGACATTTCTAACAAAATCCTTTTTAGAAACTCATGACATTTTTAAGAATTCATTCAAAAATAAAAAGTCATTTTAAGTAATTCTAACAAACGCTTTAATCTTAACATTTCAGAGTCGGATTATTTTTTATAAATAACAATATCTAAAATTAAACAAAATAACAAATAATGTCTTCTATCAAAAACGTTTAGCTCTTTCATGGCCTATTCACCCGGCTCTTTCATAACTTATTCGTAAAAGAAATATAACCTTCAAAATAATAACAATTTCAAAACTTTTGTGGCTCAGCTTTTACGCAGCTGCAATGCCAAATATATGCACAAACTTAATCTATAAGCCATTAACCTACATCTGTTTACAATAAAACACCATAAAACAACTTAAATGAAGCAAAATACTTACTTTTTAATGCCAAAAACTTTGACTCGATGTACCGGCCTCCGTTGGTTTCGGAGAACTGTCAAATGTTTGTGGGTGACGGGAAATCAGTGTTGCTACTTAAAAATAAAGTTACCAACCACATCCGTTCCTAAACTAGCAAAATAATGCAAGTGGCTCTTTAAAAACTTGGCTCCTTCTTGCCACTTCTCCCCTAATACCTGTTCTAAGAAACTGATGTTTTTTTTTATTATTTGGTGTGTAATAACAAATTATAAAGATAAAAAAATTATATTATACTAATTAATTTGATTTACATATGTATATTTTTTATATTTCTTTATTCATTGCATATTATGGTTATATTATTTGTGGATTTTCCGACCACCATGAGGCTGATGCCCGTGTTATGGTGATCGACGTATGCATAATATATAATATGTATAATACTAATGCCTAATAGAAGAAATATAATTTGGGAAAAAAAAACATTTCGAGAGAAAAGAAATAAAAGCGAAATCATTAAAAAATGACTGTTTAATATTGATTTTTTTTCTAGGCGAAAAAAACCTTGAGACCAAAATGCAATCCAATTTTTACACCAAATATGCCCAGACATCACTGGTTAAAGTAAGTCCGGTACGTCTCTTAACACCCTGTTTAAAACGTTGACTGACAGATTACAATAGCTAAATGTCTCCCAACTTGGGGTTTAAAGTTTAAACCATGCTTGTACACAAGCACCATGATTAATTTGTTCTCTGGTACTAGTTACATAAGTTTTCAAATTTGGGAACTATAATGGAATGCAGCATTTGAGTTTACGTATAATATTGTATGTCAAACCCACGACGTAAGTGTCCGATGGAATATTATGTATATGTAAGGGTAGCAGTGGTGGTCGGTGATTTTTTGCATAAGGGATGCTGAACAAAAAGTAGGTTCCTAATATCAATACAAATCTATAGATTAGCCCACGAATAATATGCTAATTTAAAAAAGTATTTTAAATTAGCTCTTCACTCCGCAACATCAACAATTGTTGATCAAAAATGAATTTATTTAAATAGCTAATCGAAAGATGTTCAATACTTCAATTTGATATTCAAGGCAAAATGTCAACAATGCAATAAGCAAACACAATTTAAAGACAATCCACTCAATTTGTAATAAGGTGTGCTATTCTGTGAATTATATCCATAAGCGTTAAAGTAGTTTTTTGTAAGTTGGATGCTCTTGCCAAATACGTATTTAGAAACTATTTAGGATTACCGCCCTGAAAATTTAATTCAAACGAAAACTTATATATGACAGGATATATTGATGACCGGTCAATGGTTAAGTGGGCATCGCGTTTGGGTCCCACCCAGGCATTCCGTGTTCGATTCGTTGGCTGGCCGAAGTCCTCCATCACGACTCAAGCAACATGTTTGGCTTGATGTGGTGGTAGTAGGAGCTTTTGAAATATTGTTGGGTTATTCGTAACCCGGGAATGTTTAGCTTTTTTTTTTTAAAAAGATTAAATAATATTTGTCGTTATTTATCGTTATTCAGAATTTAAAAAAACATATGAAAATGCAAGAAAAGTCTTTTAAACTCCTAGAGGCCAGTCCCCTGCAAATGCAGTGTCGAAGAATTGTACCAACGCTGTTGCAGTGTCGACTTAATGCATTCATTTTACCTTCTGATAATACCTCTACTGGGTAAGTAAGACAAAAATAAGAATGTCACTTTATCAAGTACTCGCTGAAGCACCCGGTATTGTCCGGGCTTTATTCTGTTTTAGTGCGTAGAAATGGCGATGAATGGTTTTTCAAAATCTTCCACTAACATTCAGTAATTTTTAAAACAGTAACCTTGTTCACATTTTGAAAGCCAATTGTGCAAATTTTCATCAATATCCGGATAAATATCTAGATTTGTATAAACATCGCCACACAAACGGCCACTCTGCTTTATGTAGTAGAAGCAGATGGTATCCTTATACTATTATTAAGTTTTTTGTAATGTATCGGGCATTAACCATGTAATAATTTGTAGATATTTTGTTTTGAAAAGTTTTACTTCAATGTACATTTGTTAGTTAAGATTTAATTTTTCTGGTACTGGTTTCGACACCTCCGTGTCATTCACTAGCAAACTATCCAGTTGTCATACCTGCATACTGTGACGCGCAATATGTAGAAATTTTAAAACTACAATCAGGGAACATGAACTCTATTTCCGAAATAATACCTATTCTGAATTTGATAATCATTTAATACAACAGGCCAAAGCTTCAACAAAGAAAAAAAAAAGTTTAAACATTCGAATATAAATACATATTTAAAAATGTGCGCTTAAAAAAAACCTTAGAAATAAAAAAAAAACAAAAAAAAATATTTAGTCAATAAAATAATAGCACCCTGGAAATCACCCTTATTAACAATGTCCTCGTATTATGTTGATTCCTCTCACCATTGTTCCCCTCCCCCAAATTCACCCCTCCGACTACCCCCACCTAATAAAATCTACCTAATCATTTCTGTAGTTCTATTAGTTTTTCAGATAGTTTTAAGATTGCTAGTAAATGATACGGATGTATCGGCAGTAGAAAAATTTTAAATTTTGTAATTTTTTTGTACATGAACAGTAAAACTCTTCAAAACAAAATTATTATTAAGTGTTGGTTTACACATATTTTTAGTAGAAAAACTCTCTTTTATACTTTTTAAGATTTTTCTTGCTCTTTTTTTTATTTTCGTTTAGAATATTAGTGTTATCTTCTTCTTCAATAATATATTACATTGAAATGGAATAACCTTCAAAAGTTACGAAAAGAGAGTTGTTCTAATAAAAATTGAATATTCATTTAGACTTTTAAAATTGGTATTCCATGTAAATAAAATCAGATATATTTATTCAAGACACTACCTAGATTACAAAGAAGTTCATCGAACACTTTTTTCTAATCTGAAAGGTTGCTGCCAATGATATGTAAAAAAATTAAACGAAGATTATTATTAATAATGAAATTTGAAATATGAGATTGACAAAAATAAAATTTAAATGGGAGGTATCTTTATCATACACATATTTTCATTTAGATTATTAGTGTTTTCTTCTTCTTCAATGACGTCTTTTTATTCTCTCACTTCTTTTATTGCTCCCACGGATTATTTTTTTTTCCTATAAAGCGATGAGTTTTACTTTACGTGAATAATTATAATAAATAACGTGATGTGAAATAATTTCACGTTTGGATCGAGTAGTTAATCTTCCAGCATAGATAGGTGTAAAGGGCAATTAAACTCAAAGGAGTGAGACAAATAATAGAATATTTAATTATTGAATAAGACTGCTAAATATCTTCTATTACAGTAAATTAGTTTTTGTAGCGACATCCAGATATAATAAAGTCATCATAATCGTAAATGTGAACGTCTTTCCCCGATAATGCGACCGGACATTTATTTTCCCAGTGCAATAATAAGAATGCATCCTGGTATCTCGAAGTAATCCCTCCTTGGAATAGGTGATGGTTCAATTCCTTCAAGCTTTCCAGCAGGAGTCAGGGAGTAAATATTGCTAAAGCTCTTGCTGGTCCTTGACTGGTCCGGCGCCTTATGATCTCATATCAGGGGGTTTCATTGAAAACTCGGAAATGCAGGAGAGTAGGTAGAAGTCATATTGGATTGCTGAGATTTTTAGAGTCAGTCGGCAGTCGGGGAAATAGTGACGCTATTATTTAATCTCATTGTGTTGTGAGCGTGTCTACGAATCCGAAGAAAGGTCGATTTTATCTCACTTCTGAAGAAATCAATCAAGCATTTCAAAATTCTGTAATTCTATCCTGAACAGATAATTGTTTTTTTATTGGGTCTCTCATGGGCCTAGGAGTCGAATAGTCTGCAAAATGGCGACAACCGTTGTCTTTTAAATCACAATATATCGCACCTTGACACTTTTTTTTACGCCTTTAAGTATGTACCTTTATGATACCAAGATTGACCCAGTAGTAATGGAACTAAATGAATTTAAATAATGTAGACCAAACATCAATGAAAACGAATCTGTAATGACATTTATAATATTATTGAACAATCAGCACTCTGCATAATCAACTGTTTTTTAATATCAAGTGACGATGATACTGAAAAGTGTATGTTGCTTTAAATATTTAGACAATTTATTACCCAGAAAATGTACTTACTTGTAAACGCAACCAGTTTTTCTAGAATTCTTGGGTTTTACGTAAAATTTTATGTAAGGCTTGAATAGCAAGACTCCCTTGCCACCGTATTTTAAAACCAACCATCCATCGAGAGCCATTACTCAACCCTTTTTTTAAGAACGAGAAACATGAGTATAAAAAGAAACATACATTGGATTAAAGCCAATAATTTCGGTAATATTTTGAGACAATAAACACTTCAAATGTTTTTTTTGGTATTTTAACAACCTACAAGAGATAAACAAGAAAAATAAGTAGGTGAATAGTTCTTGAGAGCTCATTTTCATGTCTTTGAAATCGGCATTTTTTCAATGAAAGTTTTGAATCTGATCCCATTTAAAACTATTTGTTAAAAATTTGTCAAAAGTAATGAAGAAAAATAAGACTTTCACTCAAGCAAGCTTGCCAGCATCAAAAATATCTGATTTCTAAAACAATATTATAGTTTCGAAAATAATATTTTTAGTCTTCAGCATCTTTTTATACAACACCCGTAAGTAATTTCTCAACCTTCACCATAAAAATTCTTAATTTAAATAAACTAGTTTTACTGTACTTCTATACACAAGTTTTAACAAACTGTATCACTACGGGATTACGTGGCAACATTTTACATTTTTTAAACACTGAAAACTTTTTATGAGCAATGCGAACTCTACTAATGGCAAATTCATCTGCAAGGAAGGATTAGGTTTTTTGTTCAAAATGAAAAGAAGGTACTTTTTGAAATATAAAATTATATTAGCAATAAAAAAACATCCTTAATGTAACACTGGCTGGCAAAAAGGGATTGCATAAGTAAATAGGTTGATGGTGTTATACCGTTATATGCAGCGTAGTTCTAAATTGAATGGCGTGGCTTGCAAAAAACTCCTACGAGGTACTTTAAAAAAAACCTCACATCGTGAGATTGGGTGGTCTGCAGAACATTGGCTAACAGCCAAAAGGCCCGTCCAGATGTAGGACAAGTTGATGTCTTCCAATTTCAAAAACCTTTAAGGTAAACTCCAGTCAATTCTAATGATGGAGAGAGTAAAACTCCAAAATCTCCAGGATTGGCAATCTGACCAATACACGAGGACTGGAGGTGCCACACACCGAGATCATAAATATGGTGGGTGTAAAAATGTGCACATATCTTATAACAAATGCTTTTAACAGCCGTTTTTCGGAAAAAAGTAGTACAGTTATTCATAAAATGAAAATGAAACGAACAAGAAAGCTCTTTCTTAAAAAAAGCTAAATGGACATATCGAAGCTAATAAAATGAAAAATAATTCATTGGCTTGGAATTTTTAGACAGACAGAGTTACAAACTTCGATTCGACAAAGAATATTGTCCAAATGGACAAATTTGACTAAATTTTGCATACAATAAGTAATTTTGTTCATAAACCCCATCGTAGATGCAAAACTCAACTAATGGACCTTTTCTCATTTTCTTTTTGCCAAAACCCCTTAGAAGCCAATTTTTACCTACATATATGTAAGTTGTGATAAAATTATTTAAATTTTTTTCAATTACAGCACAAGCGACTGAATAATTTTTAGAAGGCAAAATTCTTATTAACATTTCAAGTTCGTGCAAACGATCCACTTCCGCAAGCCACCATTTATTTAACCTTGATCTATTTATTGCAAGCCAAATCTCTCCAGACAGTTTCTTTATCTGTTTACCGTTCCCGCCTTTGCCCGGGCCTCCCCCGCACTGCTAAGAGCCGAGAGAACACGTTTTATCAATATTTGTTGGCATCTTTAACGTAAACTCCATCTCAGAACGTCCCATAAAAATTTACGGTAATTAAGTTTTGCGAGGAAACGGCTATTAATACAATATTCATCGTATGGGCAACTTTTAACCTGATTATAATATTTTCTAAAATGGACGAATTATAATAAGCTTGTTTGATATCTCCAGGAAAAACCCCTGAATCAAATAAAATTGGTCTGAATATTCAATTAATTATTTTTTATATTTTTTATACTTCATTGTGTTCATATAGTTATATATAATACAGTCATAGTGATTAAATAGCTATTATACATAATGACTGGTCATTATATATAATAACAAAGTTGTTTAGGCAATGTGATAAATTAATCACTTTATCCGGATATTATTCATAATATCGGGTCAAAGTTAGCCAAAGTAATAAATACGGTCCAACTGCACCTAACCTATCAACCTAACCTATCAACCTAACCTGACCTAACCTAACCAAACCTAATCTAACCTGTAAAATATAAATTCATGTTTAATAGTAATGTTTCATCATCGTTTTAAAGCCCTTTGTGGTTTGGAATTATTCGGTAGGTACCAAAATATCAAAGACATTAAATAATGCACGGTAGCCACAAAATACGAGTATCTTAACAAACGACATAAATAATACAATTATAATAATAATATAATTACACAACTAATTTATGGTTTAATTTTTAATTCTTTTCCATATTCAATAATATTGTTATTTAATTTACAAAAACAGTTTAGTTATAAAAAAAGTTCTGCTATGAAATTATTATACCATAATAATTAGATAGCAGAACTTAATTAAAAATACATATAATTTAAATGATAATATCGTCGGCCTACTGGCAAAGTCCACTAAGTCACTAAAACACAATCCTGAGATAATCGCATTTCAATATTTGGCAATTTTGGAAAGGCTATAAGTGGATGAATATCTCCAAAATATGTAATTTTAAATATTTTATAATTTAGAATGAACCCTTAAGTACCTTATCAATACAAAATATTAGTTAAAAGCAATAACAGCAACCTTTAATCATAGATTTACAAAAAAATGAGCCGGACTTAGTGGGTTTTACCAGTCAATAATGACTTAGTGTACTTTGCTTGTTAAGATTACTGCTAAATTGTTAAAATTGATGCCGTGAAATGCCTTTTAGATTATTTTAAAGCTGACTTAGTGTACTTTGCTTGATAAGATTACTGCTAAATTGTTAAAATTGATGCCGTGAAATGCCTTTTAGATTATTTTAAAGCTGACTTAGTGTATTTTGCTTGTGTTTTAAATATTTTAAACTGACTTAGTGGATTTTGCTTGCGTTTTAACGGTCTAAATTGATGTATTATTGACATTTAGAGTATAATGTTTGACTTAATGTGTTTTGCTTGTCAATAATATCGAATATATGACTTATGGTAAATTTAAAAACACTTCTAAATCGAAAACGATTAAATATACGACTTAATGGAGTATGCCAGTCGAAAGAGGACCATTTTTTACATAAGACCTCATACTTAAGTCATTTCATGAAAAAACGTGACTTAGTGGACTTTGCCAGTAGGCCGACGATATTATTGAATATATAAAAGAAATAAACATGACTTTGGGGTTCTACAAACTAGACTTATATAACAATAAATAAGTTATTGCATTTATATAATAATATTGAAAAATTTCCACTATTTGCTGTGATAAACGTGTGCTTTCTCTAAAATTTCGCCAAATTACTTGCAATATTTCAACTATCTACTGATGCTCGAAAATATGTTTTTCTTTCGTTTTTCAAATGCCGTAAGATTTTTGTTCAAGTTTCCCATCCAATTTTTCCTTTGTCTTCGGAGAGCTTTGTTAATAGTATATTTTGTCTTATTTTCCTTGTTAACGATTGCTTATATTCTGCAGTGGAGCATTCAGATACGTATTTTGAAATTGAATTTAATTAAAAGCACTCCTTTTTTTTGGAAATTTTGAAAAAAATAGCAAAGTATGCTCCAAAAATTATTATAAACACGTTTTTTTCAAGTTATATGAATGAAAAAATTTCATTGTTTTTCTTTAAATGCTGTTTAAGACAACCCCCGCGAGATTTTTGCTCTATTTTAAACGAGTCGTGTTTTATTAAATATTTTCACAATTTTTGCATTGATTTTGTCGCTTTAAATATTAGCGCGCTCTTCTAACATTCGCAATTTCATATCTCTCCATCTTATTCTGTTTGAGCTTGGTTGCGGCGCCTTAACATAAAATCGATTTAGTTGTAAGTAAATTTCTGTCTACCCGATTCTTCAGCAAAACAGATCTAAATTATAAGCCAGCATAGATAACTAAATATTATTACGGCATATCTTTGTGTTACAATATTTTATATTATGGGAGCCGTAGCAAAGTTTCCAGAGCGCGTATTAATTAACTAATGAAAAGCTTAATTGAACTTGAAACTCTGAAATCCTCGACCCCTCAAACCATCAACGGAGGCAGATAAATATTTATACTTGAGGGCAAACAAACTGACTAATATTGCGCCATTGTTTATAGAATGGATCTCAGGAGTCCTTCAGGAGCAATAAGTAATTGAATTACATTCGGCAACAGGTTTATTTACCTTTCATTTGCAATATAAATAATAAACAACGAAATTGGATGGTTCATTGCGGCTCTCCGTCTAGGTATATATTTTTCATTTTCGTTTTATTATATTTTTTTGTTAAGGCAATAAATTTTTGTGTACTATATAAAATGATTTACTTAAAAGACCCCCCACACAGCAAAGATGGAATAAGCCCTAAGGGGAATTATTTTTTCCGGGGCCTCCTGTGTGGAGTAATTTAAAAAATGTATTTTGGTCTTGGATTAACTGAATCAAAATAAAAAATGCATTTTTCATTCACCTTTATTTAATTTTTTTTTAAACTTTATTAACAAACAATAAGATATATGTATAAGATATATGTACAAGATACATATTATGCCACAAAATGCCTTAAATTCGTTACATATTAATTTGGGCACCTGATTAAAAACAATATTTTTCTTTCTCAGAACATTTATGAGAACTCGGTTTATTTTCATTATCATGGGATGGCATAAGGCTAAATGAAGTGATTAGGGGAAGGAGACAAGGAAGAGGAAAGTTAAGAATCACTGACTTTGGTTTTTTTAAAGAAAAAAAATTGATTACCAATAACTTATTTTTAATAATATTTATTTTTTAAGACTTTTATTTAAAATCTTCTTCTACCCGGATTAAAGATGACTTGGCCAGCCGAGGAATGCCTCAATGAGATCCCGATGCATTTATATGTATATATATATATATATATATATATATATATATATATATCAAATTATCGACCTATACCTCAAGTCTCAAACGTGGCAAAATTTTTTGAAAAAATCGTAAAAAAGCAACTCATGTACTACATTGATAATAATAAAATACTTAATCCTAACCAATTTGGATTTAGATAGAAACTAGGCACACATGATGCCATTGCTGAACTAACATCAACTATATAAAATGCATTAGATAAAAAAAACAAATGCCTTGGCATTTTCATTGATTTACGCAAGGCTTTTGATAGTATCTCCCATACAAAACTAATTAATAAATTAAATGATATCGGCATTATTGGTACGGTTAGATATTGGCTACAAAGCTATCTAACTCAAAGAAGTCAAAAAGTAAAATTAAATAACTCAATAATAAGTGTGGATGAAACTTTAGAATTTGGAATTCCCCAAGGGACTGTTATTGGACCAATTTTATTTATAATATACGTTAACCAAATGTTTAAATTATCACTTAATGTTAAACTTATATCTTTTGCTGACGACACTGCAATAATTATTGAAAAAAAAACGTGGAACGATATTACCATTGCAGCCAATCAAGATATGAAGGTTGTAAAAAAATGGTTCGATAACAATTTATTATCACTCAACACAGAAAAAACTTATTATATTCCATTCTCTCTACAAGAAGATGTATCAAATAATTTAATTAACATAACAATTCATTCCAAAAATTCTGCAAATGACAATACATGTAATACGGACTGCGCTAAACTAAATCATAAATCAAATGTAAAATATCTTGGAATCCTAATAGATAAAAATGTTAAATGGAAAGATAATATCAATCTCACTGTGGAAAGAATAAGAAAACTTATCTATAAATTCTATAACATACGAAATATTTTAAACAAAAAAACTATAAAAATGGTCTATTATGCATTAATTCAGTCCTTAATACAGTACGGCATTATTGGGTGGGGAGGGGCCTTTAAATCTTCCTTACAGCCCATAATTATAATTCAAAGAATAATTATAAAAATCAACTTTAGGAAACCATACGATTTCCCTACTCTAGAATTATTTCGGGAATTTAATGTACCATCAATCATAGAATTGTATAAGAGAAACGCCTTATATCAAATATATAAAGAATATTTTATTCAAAAAATTCACCCCTCTGATAGCATAAGCAATAGATTTAAAACTAATGGCTTAATAGCCATCCCTGTGCTTAGAACAACCACAACTCAGCATCACTATTTGTATTTAGGTGTGAAATGGTACAATATATTATTGTCCAAAAACAAAATTAATATAACGGGAACATTGAAATATGAAAAATTTAAAAAGCAAATTAAGTCTCTGAAATTGGAAAATGATATATTGTACCCTTAATTTAATTTAATTTACCCTTACTTGAACTGTAATATCTAATATTAAGAGTATATGTATATATACATATACTTTTAATATGCCTCGGAACAGACTTTGTCTAGTGAGGCGGGTAAAAGAAAAGAAAACAATGTAAATAACCATGAAACTAAATAAACGCCCGGGTTGCCGGCACTGAAACTGATATATATACTGTTATTGTCCTTCTAAAACTATGTTTTCTAAATTATGTACCTTTGTCAAGTAATTTTTTGCATATTAATACTCCTCCCATAAACACGAGCTCTTGAGCTCAATTTATGGAGTAGTAGTAATATAAAATGAATTATTGTATAACCTTGCACATGTAATCATTTGTATTGTAAAAACAAAATTCTTGAAATAAATAAATAAAATAAATATATATGGTATGCTGTGTAAATAAACACTTCTTATGTAATTTTAAGGAACGTATTGAATTTTAAATGCTGGTGATAATGAGAGTAACACGAAGCCCCGAGTTCGCGTAAAACGATTGAATGTTGCATTAGTAATTTTCTTTTTACAAGAATTCAATGCATTTTGTAAGCAAACGCAGGAAAATCAGTACAAAATACCGCTCACACCTTTTCTCTTAATTCCAAGTTCAGTAAAATTCAGTCACCATTGAGGTCCAAATATGATTCCGTTTTAATTCACAGTTCCATGTCGTGATTTTCTGGCAACTGAAACTTTCATGCAGTTTTTCTTCCGGCAACAATTTTGGGTATTAGTTCGTTATATGCCAGAACGTGACGGATGTCTAGTGTTGTCAACTAGGTGTTGTAGCCGTCATGCAGTCGAATGCGTGAACCGTATGGAGTATTCAGAGACTAGATATTTTTCTGTTTAAGGGTATTTATTTTTTGCCGATGCAAACTTGCAATATGACTTGTATAAAATTCGCCTGTTAAAATACTGTTAAAATTCGTCGCATATTGAATGCTTTTCACACGTGTTTCCTTCCATCTACAACACTCTCATCTCCAAAAATAACTCAACGATAAGTTTTGTAATAATAATATTACGATATTTTATTGGGTACTCTGAGTGTCACCATGTAAAAAACTGCCATTCAGAATCGAAATGGCTTAAACCGTATCTGGTGAACAGATCTGAATGGCCAGGTACTTTCTAACCTTCCTTTTCTCAATCTTCTTCGCTTCTCATCACACACAACTCTCACTCTGTGTGATAGTGATTACCTCTGAAGTGCGTTTGTGCAGTGAACTCCCATAAATAAATGTTGAAATAGCAATAAAACAAATTTATAATTTTTCCAAACCTTAAACCGTATAAAAATGTGTACATGTATATTATACGTAGTGGTATATTAATTTGAATACTTTAATATTATGAAATAATATTACAATTTTTTAGACCATTTCTCTTCTATACTTCATTCAAAAAATATTTGCGCTGTGAATGAAAAATATAACTAAATACAATTTTCCATTCCTTAATACTGGCAGCGAGAACGCATGACCTACTAAAATATAATAGTTGAAAATTTCATATTTCGCGAGCATTTCTCCGCGAACTCGATTTAAATTACAATAGGAAAAATAGGGAGAATATCGAGTGATTCTGTTGAAAGAATCTTGGAAGACTTTCAGAATAAAATTTTATGTTATTGAAATACACTTCATGGTATTATCAGCACCGAATGGCTGAAAATTTCAGGGAAAATTGTTTTATCTACAGAATAAATATATCATAAAACTGTTGTGCTTTTAAAATTTATTTTGTTATGTTTGTGAAAGTTTCAATTTAATAATTTTTGTCTTCCAAATGAGATTGAACAGAAAATCCCAGTAAGAGTGGTGGTATGCGTGCATTTTCACGATAGTTTTTACATTTGCATTTATGGGTTTTTATCTATATGCGTTCCTTTGCTTTTACGTTACGTTTCAATTATGAATTGTGGTCTTTCACCAGGGCAACATTGAAACAATCTAACACTCGTGAACGTGCCGCAAATTTTGATTATGTATTATGTTCATGAAATAATTTAGTTTTTCTGAAGATAAAATTATTTTTTTCCGGGCACATGGACGGTCTGTTTATAAGGTAAAGCCTAGTTCACACGAGGATAATACAGAAGACAATACAATATTGTTTTGTCTCAGCTTCGTGAACGGCCTCAACTACATAGTACAGGACAATAGGACAATACAACAATTCGCTTATAGTTCAAACGCAGAACGCTGTGAAACACCGCTCGTTGTGAGCAGTACCCGCGCAGTAATTTCAAAGTAGGTACTGTATATTTACTTACAAAAACAGGAAAATGGCGTCTTTACTTATCAAGAGCAGTTCACATCATTTGAGAACTTACCAAGAGCAGTTAATACCTTTGCAATAATATCACCAAAATATCATCTTTTTTTAACACAAAAAATGAGATATTTAAAAAAATAATAATTATAAAATATAAAAAATCGATACTTCATTACTTTACTACAAAGTAATGAAGTAACTACAGTAATATTGTCCTACTGTCTTGTCGGTGAGCGCTTACACAGGGATAATGCGGCCGGGCGCGGTGTTGGGGATTGGGGGTAAGACGTTGTCCTGCTGAGATAGCCTGCCTGTCCACCTCTAGGACCATGTCTTGGTTCATTGTCCTGTCCTCCAAGCTTCGATTTATTCTACGCCAATAGGTTCGGAGCTTGGACAATACAATATTATATCATCCTCGTGTTAACTAGGCATACCGCTTTACCACCCTAACCAAAAACCTCGCTGTTTGACTATAATATTAATAAAAGTTCAATAATTTATTATTAAACCTCATAACCGTTGTTAGGGTTTACAAATTACGAGTATGGTTGGTTTCATGTGATTATGGGTAATATTACTTACACGCACAAATGAAATTAATAAATGACATTATTTGAAATTATTGCATTATTACGGTGTTGCGTAAACTCATTACTCGGCTGTGAACTTAAAAGCCTGTTCACGTTGATGGCAGAAATGCAGATTTATGACAAGTTGTAAAATATATTTTTTTACATTAGCTCCACTCAGGAGACCCTGAAAAAAATAATTTCCCTCAGAAAAGGAAGAAGAGGAAGTTCTGAAATGGAAATAAGTATGAGGGGTGGGTAAGAATCTGAGGGTTAGTGTGTCCAAGAGTGACGGACGTATGAATTCATTCCTTCAACTGCGGTGCAAGGCGATCGGTCCTGGGATTCTGGTTATAGAGGTGAAAAGACCTCCTCAACCAGTCTTGATCTAGCCACTACGCATCAGGCGGGTAGACACATCGGCGCCGAGACCTAGAGAAATCTAACCCCCTGCACCCGGGCACCCCTGCTAAGTCACCAAACGTAACGAACCACTTGGGACCTATGGCAGAGGTAATTGGTTATTAAAAAAATGGATTTCGAGACGGTGGTACCCATAACCCTCTCCCATTTTATGTTAGAAAGGCTGGGCCAATGAAAGAAAATGTTTTAATTCATTAAAGTACTTTTAGACATACAATATTTTTAGTTTTTCCATCTGGTGCGTTCACGAATACATTAGAAGGCTTTCCGACGCGTGAGCACGCTTTATGAAACTGTTGTGTGAGACATGGATTTATCAAATTTACCCCCTGCCATCCTCTATCACTAATATGTCTCCTCTGCAATTCCTTCGTCATCCCTTCTATGCGAGTCCTTTCCCTTGCACTTCCCTTCCCACCACCGTGTCCCTCCCGGGTTCCCCTTCCACCTTTCCTTCCTTCCCTCTCCCGCTTTCCTCCGTTCCATGAACCCACACCTAACCCCACGTTTCCCTTTCAATATACACATTTTTCAGCCAATTTTTCAACAGCTCACGTGCCACCTATGGTAAATTTTTTAAAACAAATTTCGCAACTCTAGAGATCACCAATATATTTTCAGTAACCTCCGCGGGCATGCGCACAACAACTCACCAAATTTTCATTGCAATCGGATGAATGGTAGGTGTAAGAACGAATACGGGACACACGAAGAAAAAATCATTTTATAATCAATAATTATCAGCCTGAAACACTCATCTACATTGAAAAAATCTTCCGAGAAAAGATACTGGCCGCCAACGGGAATTGAACCCGTGACCATCTGATTGCCGGTCAGCAGCTCTGACCACTGAGCTTTGGCGGCTTATCAAATACCCGCCAAATAATTCAATATATACTAGTGTTTCATTCGACAATTACTTATTATTACATTTTTCCAACTGAAAACAACCAACTTTATTTTTGTGAGAGAGGTATTTTTAATACTAAATCTCCCGCTAGGTGGCGTCGAGACTAATTATGTCTGCATTTTTTGCTGAAATACTTTAACTTGTCAAATATTAATTATTATTTTTAATTGATAAACTAATGTTTAAACAAGATTTTTATGCATAGCACAAAGGGTAGATAACAAATATTATAATCAATAATTATCAGCCTGAAACACTCATCTACATTGAAAAAATCTTCCGAGAAAAGATACTGGCCGCCAACGGGAATTGAACCCGTGACCATCTGATTGCCGGTCAGCAGCTCTGACCACTGAGCTATGGCGGCTTATCAAATACCCGCCAAATAATTCAATATATACTAGTGTTTCATTCGACAATTACTTATTATTACATTTTTCCAACTGAAAACAACCAACTTTATTTTTGTGAGAGAGGTATTTTTAATACTAAATCTCCCGCTAGGTGGCGTCGAGACTAATTATGTCTGCATTTTTTGCTGAAATACTTTAACTTGTCAAATATTAATTATTATTTTTAATTGATAAACTAATGTTTGAACAAGATTTTTATGCATAGCACAAAGGGTAGATAACAAATATTATAATCAATAATTATCAGCCTGAAACACTCATCTACATTGAAAAAATCTTCCGAGAAAAGATACTGGCCGCCAACGGGAATTGAACCCGTGACCATCTGATTGCCGGTCAGCAGCTCTGACCACTGAGCTATGGCGGCTTATCAAATACCCGCCAAATAATTCAATATATACTAGTGTTTCATTCGACAATTACTTATTATTACATTTTTCCAACTGAAAACAACCAACTTTATTTTTGTGAGAGAGGTATTTTTAATACTAAATCTCCCGCTAGGTGGCGTCGAGACTAATTATGTCTGCATTTTTTGCTGAAATACTTTAACTTGTCAAATATTAATTATTATTTTTAATTGATAAACTAATGTTTAAACAAGATTTTTATGCATAGCACAAAGGGTAGATAACAAATATTATAATCAATAATTATCAGCCTGAAACACTCATCTACATTGAAAAAATCTTCCGAGAAAAGATACTGGCCGCCAACGGGAATTGAACCCGTGACCATCTGATTGCCGGTCAGCAGCTCTGACCACTGAGCTATGGCGGCTTACCAAATACCCGCCAAATAATTCAATATATACTAGTGTTTCATTCGACAATTACTTATTATTACATTTTTCCAACTGAAAACAACCAACTTTATTTTTGTGAGAGAGGTATTTTTAATACTAAATCTCCCGCTAGGTGGCGTCGAGACTAATTATGTCTGCATTTTTTGCTGAAATACTTTAACTTGTCAAATATTAATTATTATTTTTAATTGATAAACTAATGTTTAAACAAGATTTTTATGCATAGCACAAAGGGTAGATAACAAATATTATAATCAATAATTATCAGCCTGAAACACTCATCTACATTGAAAAAATCTTCCGAGAAAAGATACTGGCCGCCAACGGGAATTGAACCCGTGACCATCTGATTGCCGGTCAGCAGCTCTGACCACTGAGCTATGGCGGCTTATCAAATACCCGCCAAATAATTCAATATATACTAGTGTTTCATTCGACAATTACTTATTATTACATTTTTCCAACTGAAAACAACCAATTTTATTTTTGTGAGAGAGGTATTTTTAATACTAAATCTCCCGCTAGGTGGCGTCGAGACTAATTATGTCTGCATTTTTTGCTGAAATACTTTAACTTGTCAAATATTAATTATTATTTTTAATTGATAAACTAATGTTTAAACAAGATTTTTATGCATAGCACAAAGGGTAGATAACAAATATTATAATCAATAATTATCAGCCTGAAACACTCATCTACATTGAAAAAATCTTCCGAGAAAAGATACTGGCCGCCAACGGGAATTGAACCCGTGACCATCTGATTGCCGGTCAGCAGCTCTGACCACTGAGCTATGGCGGCTTATCAAATACCCGCCAAATAATTCAGAGCTGCTGACCGGCAATCAGATGGTCACGGGTTCAATTCCCGTTGGCGGCCAGTATCTTTTCTCGGAAGATTTTTTCAATGTAGATGAGTGTTTCAGGCTGATAATTATTGATTATAATATTTGTTATCTACCCTTTGTGCTATGCATAAAAATCTTGTTTAAACATTAGTTTATCAATTAAAAATAATAATTAATATTTGACAAGTTAAAGTATTTCAGCAAAAAATGCAGACATAATTAGTCTCGACGCCACCTAGCGGGAGATTTAGTATTAAAAATACCTCTCTCACAAAAATAAAGTTGGTTGTTTTCAGTTGGAAAAATGTAATAATAAGTAATTGTCGAATGAAACACTAGTATATATTGAATTATTTGGCGGGTATTTGATAAGCCGCCATAGCTCAGTGGTCAGAGCTGCTGACCGGCAATCAGATGGTCACGGGTTCAATTCCCGTTGGCGGCCAGTATCTTTTCTCGGAAGATTTTTTCAATGTAGATGAGTGTTTCAGGCTGATAATTATTGATTATAATATTTGTTATCTACCCTTTGTGATATGCATAAAAATCTTGTTTAAACATTAGTTTATCAATTAAAAATAATAATTAATATTTGACAAGTTAAAGTATTTCAGCAAAAAATGCAGACATAATTAGTCTCGACGCCACCTAGCGGGAGATTTAGTATTAAAAATACCTCTCTCACAAAAATAAAGTTGGTTGTTTTCAGTTGGAAAAATGTAATAATAAGTAATTGTCGAATGAAACACTAGTATATATTGAATTATTTGGCGGGTATTTGATAAGCCGCCATAGTTCAGTGGTCAGAGCTGCTGACCGGCAATCAGATGGTCACGGGTTCAATTCCCGTTGGCGGCCAGTATCTTTTCTCGGAAGATTTTTTCAATGTAGATGAGTGTTTCAGGCTGATAATTATTGATTATAATATTTGTTATCTACCCTTTGTGCTATGCATAAAAATCTTGTTTAAACATTAGTTTATCAATTAAAAATAAAAATCATTTTTATGTGTCTCTGCTGTTAAGATTATAATTTTTATATTGTAAGTAAACACGCATTCAACCAATTATACAACTGCAAGCTCTTCCCTTTATTTATGTTTAAAGCATAGGTACATATGTACAACAACATTTATCACATTAACTAAATCTAACTAACCATCACGCCGTTTCCCCGCAGGGGTAGGCAGAGAGGACGGACCGCCAAACAACTCGATCTTGGCACACACTACTTGCCTCGTTCACATTCATACATCGTCTCATACATGCTCTTCTATTTTTCCGACTCAAGTATTTGATTCACTTGGTCATGCCATGTCTTCCTTGGGCGTCGCCGACTTCTTCTACCATTCACATTTGCGTTATATATTTTCCTTACACTCCTGTCCTCGTTCATTCGCTCTACATGCCCAAACCATCTGAGAGTCCCTTTCTTAATCTTAATCGTTACGCTTACAACAGCCTTGCATTCTTTGCGGATCTCCATACTTCTCACACGATCGTACATGGTTTTTTCACACATACGCCTCAGGGATCTCATTTCTACAGCATTAAGTCTACTTTCTTCCTTCCTCTGCCAGTTCCATGCCTTACTGCCATACATCAGGGTAGGTACCAGCACTCCATTATGGACGGCTAACTTCGCTGCTTTGGACAGTTTTTTGTTGGCGCCAACAGCGTTCAGTCTCAAAATTATAAGACAATTATTTATTATTGCATTTCGGAGGTTAAAAGTTACAGCAGAGCTATTTTAAATGGCAGGATTAATAGTAAATTATCCATAATTATTATTCGAAGTAATAATTCGAGTTACAAAATTCTACTTCTGAAAGTAGAAAGTAAATTCCTTAGAAGGCTTTAACCGAAGTGGAGCTAAATGAACCGAAACTTGCGTTGGAAGGAGTCTATCATGTATGCATTAACTTTGTAATTATTCATTCTAAATCCCATAGGGGAGCGTCTTTCCACTAATATTTGCACTCGCTCGATGCAAAATTCTCATTTTCGGGAAACTACTGTACCCGGTGGCTTAATAAATGCAGCACTAATTACTACACCCTAAAAGGCTTCCTTTTTATGGTTTACGGAGTGGTATCCAGAGCTTAAGAAGCTGTTAGCTTTTTACTAATTGGTCTTATTATAAATCTTTAAGGAAATGAAATATTATTATTATATTTTTATACATGAATCCGTTTTTTTAACCTTCCAGTAGTCGCACCCTTGCGCCGAACACAAGCAGTCGCGCGCGGTCGGTGATTCCGCAATTTAAGGCGTATGGTTTTAGAAGACCACTGAATATTTCATGATATTGTATATAGCGTTTAATAAAAAAAAGTCATTTATCTATATAAATAATAAAAAAAAAAAAAAAAAAACATTAATTGGTAATCACTTTTCAATTTGCAGGTAATAGTTTAAATCTGTAAAATATCATTTTTTTGACATCTGATACAAAACAACGCTATAAATCACAGAATAACGAAACAAGATAAAATTTTACAACTATTTACATAAAATAAAACTTAGTTCTAAATAATGATACAATATTCATGAAATACTCACCCAGCTCTCAATATTATTCAAGTAGGTACACAAATCTGAGACTACAAAAAAATAAACAAAATAACACGTGCGTTCGCGACGAACGTCACTGAGGTACTTATGACGCGTACCTCACCCCCCCCCCCGGGGATGCAACGGAAGCGCAATTGTCTATTGTTTATATGTTTATAGTTATAGCATAATCAGTAAAATAAGTTCGCTGCGGACATACAGACCGCTCGCGACCGCTGAAAGGTTAAGTGTATCATTAAGGACGTTATTTTTAACCAAAATTTATATGTAATATCAATGGCCATTTAATGCCGTTTTGCTTATTGGCAGTTAAAAGATCTAGATTATGCCGATTCTAAGTTTATTTCAGCTTTTCAAATTGTGATCAGCAGAAGTGGACAACTATCGTGTTGTTAAGCTCAAACACACCTAGAATTGACCTTCAATCTTTCAAATGTCTAAAAAAAACTAAGTTTATTTAAATTCTAAGTTTATTTCAGCTTTTCAAATTGTGATCAGCAGAAGTGGACAACTATCGTGTTGTTAAGCTCAAACACACCTAGAATTGACCTTCAATCTTTCAAATGTCTAAAAAAAAACTAAGTTTATTTAAATTCTAAGTTTATTTCAGCTTTTCAAATTGTGATCAGCAGAAGTGGACAACTATCGTGTTGTTAAGCTCAAACACACCTAGAATTGACCTTCAATCTTTCAAATGTCTAAAAAAAAACTAAGTTTATTTAAATTCTAAGTTTGTTTCAGCTTTTCAAATTGTGATCAGCAGAAGTGGACAACTATCGTGTTGTTAAGCTCAAACACACCTAGAATTGACCTTCAATCTTTCAAATGTCTAAAAAAAAACTAAATGGCGCTGAATAGCAATTTGATGATAATTTAACAATTTTTGAGGTAAAACTGCTTTACGCACGCTCGGTAAGCTGGTGAATGCGTTAAGATAAAGTGGGATGCGAACGGTAATCGATGCGAACGGTGATCGATGCGAACGGTGATCGGGCGAGGCGCATATACTGAATAACTAAGGTAAGGCGTACATAGTAACCCAAGGTCGTAGGTCACCCTAGGGTCATAGGTCACCCCGTGGTCATATATCACCCCAATGTCATATGTTCTTTTATAAGTTAGTGAAGTTTTACGTCAGTCGTGTGGTCTAAAGCGTACTCGTTTTTTTAAAATTTATTATTATTTAATTTAATTTATTTATCTATATAAAGTATGTTTACTTTAGGATTTTCGATGCCTGTCTCACTAGGATATACCTGTGTCGAGACAGGTGAAACAACAGTTCAAACAAATTAAATTTCTGTGAAACACTGACCCCATGGTTTTCATGTTTATATCGCGTTGATTACATACATAATTGAAAAATGATCAAACTAAAAAAAAATCTTACCGAAAATTAAAATCATTTGAAGATGTTAACTAACTGTGCATACTATTGTAATATCTTTTTTGTTTAATTGTATTATTGTTTAGAAATGTTTTTTGAAATATTTGTATTATTTTTATGTATGTAACAAAAAAAAAATTTATAAAAAATAAAATAAAAAAGACTAACTAACTAACCATGACGCCGTTTTCAAAGAAGGAAGCAACAACTCGGAGGATTGAAGATTTTTCCTTCAAAAATTCAATTCCAATAAATAAATTATTAGTTATAAACTAAGATTTTTTTGTGATGTCGTGCAGTGTCTTCTGGTTTCATTTCCGATTTCTTCTACACTCTACTTGCGTACCATTTATTACTGAAGTCAAAACTTATTTAGTACCGTTGTGATTTTAAACTCGATGAAACCAAAAATAGCGACACTAAAAAGAGACAAACACACATATCTATAGAATTTAGCTTGCGAGAGAAAGAGATAATCTAATCAGTCTCCTTTTGGTGCACCTCTTCGTAGCCTATTCTCGCTCTTTTCTACTTTAGTTTTCTTAAGGTTTCACTTCCATCGCGTGTGAACTGCACACTTGTAATTTTTATTTCTTTTCACTACGCTGGGAGTCAAACCCAAATAATTAAAAAAGGTATTTTCGAAGAGCGGAAGAAGTGAATACAGGTCTTGACGGTGCCCATGTTTTAGGGGGGAGGAAACACAGAGGCCGGTAAATCATTTCACAGCAAACTGCTTAACTCTAGTATGATTTTAACAGTCTTTAAATGTTGGTCGCGCTAACCATGCACTGGTGCCGAAGGAACAATGACGCTAGTTACTCGGAGCACCTTCCATCGAATAATTTATGGATTAAGGACAGCAGTATTCCCATCTGACACCTGTGTTCTTAAGATTGCAGTCCATATATTAAGATTGCAGTCCATATATTAAGATTGCAGTCCATATATTAAGATTGGAGTCCATATATTAATATAAGGGAACTTATCTGCACAAGGATTTGTAGGTTTCGTTAGGTGCTATGTAAAAAATATGTTCATGAAGTTTAATATTCAATATTACAAAATATTTTAAGCCTCTATTTGATATTTTAGTTAAACAACTAATCAGTATAATGAATTTAATTATTCTAGGCAGATAAAATGCTTCGCTAGAGGAGCTAATTTTAGTAAGCTACACCGTTGTTTGTTTCATGTGTTTGTATGCTCAAGGAGATACTTACAGGTTTTCAATTAGCTAAGGGTATAATCGGAGTAAAGCCTCACACAAATAAATCAACGCTTCGTTCATCCCGTCCTGCACGACTTTTCAGTTTCTGAGTTAAAAAGATAAAGTTGAGGAATGTGAATTTAAATGTAACATTAACAACATTAAAAACTAAATATTTGCAATATCTAATAAATTGGTGCTTTTATTCATTACTTTGTTTTTTTTTAATCCTTTTTTCTTTAGGAAGGAAGGGTGGAATATTTTTTATGTTTGGGTTTTTCAGAAGAATAAAAATACCGGGAATCAAAATAAATTTCTGGTAACGGTTGATGACTTTTTACGGTCAAAGTTAGTCACTTGAAATGTTTTGAAACGTGTTTTACAGACAACTGAATACGATAGTCGCTTGTAAAATGCTCTACAAATGATTGCTGACTCCAACCCTAACGTATTGTTGTGAGGCGTGAATGTAGATATAATACCGTAAAAATTAGATTTAAAAAAATAAAATCACCGTCTGGAGCCAGTGAGACTAAGGCATTCTCGATTGGGGTATAGGATGAAGGTAGTCGGGAGGGAAAAGATGGTCAAGAGCAAGGTTGGCTAGTATATAGCTACACAAATCTAGTCACCATACATGGCAAAAGCAATTTCAAGCAGCGTTTCGATTCTGATTGGAGGTCTATTATTAATTTTTCGAAGAAAACTTCTTCGGAAAGGTTTTCACTTTGTGATGGCATTATTTATTTTAATAAAAATACAAATAACTTTGTTTACATCACTTTTAATGGTACACAATCAACATGTTTCGTAAACAATGTTTACTTCATCAGGATCAAACGTATACGTTTGATCCTGATGAAGTAAACATTGTTTACGAAACATGTTGATTGTGTACCATTAAAAGTGATGTAAACAAAGTTATTTGTATTTTTATTAAAGTCTATTATTAGGGCGATATTGAATATATTTACCACTATAAAATTGCACAAAATTAATTTGGGTGTATTTTTTTATGTGAATATCTTACAAGAATTTCAACTGTTCCCGTCTGGAGCCAGTGAGACTATGGCATCCCCAAATGGGGTGTATTGTGAGGCTGAAAGTAAGTGGGGAGTGGCAGAAGATGATGATGAGATAGGTGGGACAAAACCTGGCTATTCTGATATAGTCATCAACACGGCTTAAGCTATTTCAAGCAACGTTTTAATTTTTAATGTTGGTCTTACACCAGAGCGAAACTGACAGTATCTTCCATTCTGGAACGTGCCGCAAATATTTATTTATTTATTTACGTCCTATTAGTGGACTTTTACATGCACAGAAGGAAAATTATACTCACAATAATAATTATGTGAGTTACTTAACCAATAAAACATAATAAATAAAAAAGCAATCATCATCGCAAGGCATAGAACATCATAACAGAAATTAAATAGTATGAGTAGTACTTATAAAAAACTATTACGATTTAGCTTAAGATATACAATATACCACGTTTTATGCGATTTAACAAAAAAATAAATTATGAATACTTGCACACAAGGATTAGAACCCGGATTCATAGCCAAGGATGTAACCACCCAACCACAAAGCCATCTAAACCGTACCTACGATTTTTTAATTCATCCTTTCGAAACGTAGTATTTGATGGGGTTTTCCCAAAATTTCTTCATTCATTCCGATTTACAACTACGCAATAGAATTCGAAGAATTTCTCAACTCATCATAATGATGGCAACTTACGTAACAATTTACAATAATTAATTGCGAATTTAACAACTCATAACTATCAGCCAACTTCCCGGAATTCGGAGCAGCAGTTTTGGCAGACCAATTCATACTTATCCATGTTGTTTATTGGATTTTTATTGACAGCTTGGGAGCGCGAAGAACAAAGTCTGATAAATCAGCCCCGCCGTACCCAAGGGTGGCAAGGGGTAGCAAGGGATGGTTTGAGGTAGCAAGGGGTAACTTGAGGTAGCTAGGGGTAGGTTTCTTGTTTAAGTTTCCATCTATCGTTTGAAATGTGCGCTTCTCCGAAACTTGGCAGAGACGGAAATTCCTGGGAGGAAATATCTTGAAAAACCGAAAGAATAATATAGGAAGACGTCAGGAGTTGTCATTGATTAACTCTCCGTTGCAAGATTAATACGATCGGAAAACGAAAATAATGGAAAATCATCACGTTGTTTATGGAAACATTATGAATTTGAAATATAGTATTTCTATTTGAATTTTAAAAAGGGTTATTTGAGTGTGTTGTATCATTACGTACACAAGCAGAAAATATTTGTGCTGAATTTGCGAAGCAATTTGCAAATATTCTTAGAAATCGTGTAAAACTGCTTCAATTTAAATTTGGGAGGCGGGTATGGGCAGCGCTGCCCCAGTCACCATTTATTACCACCACGCCTTCCATAGGTAACCCCAAGTGGTTCGCTACGTTTGGTGACTTAGTAGGGGTGCCGGGGTTCACGGGGTGAAGTTTGTCAAGGTCTTGGCGGCACGTGCGAGATTGGTTGATGGAGACATTTTACCTCTCCAGCCAGACTATCAGTCGACCCATCGCCTTATATCGCTGTGGGAGGAATGGATTTATACGTCTGTCACTCCTGGACACATTAACCCCTAGATTCCTACCCTCATATCGTTTTCTGTCCCAGTACTTCCTCTCCTGCCTTTCTCTAAAAATACCCTCCACACAGATAATACAGGCAAAGATGATAAGATGATACAGGCCCCAAGGGATTTTTTTTCCTCAGCGCCTCCTATGTGGAGCTAATGTAAAAAAGCCTATTGAGCCTTGAAAAATGACATAATATCGTTTGTAATAAAAATTAAGTTATTTGCAAATATTATATTTAAATATATTCTTTCATTGTTGCAATATTATAATATTTTAATATCGTAGTATTTATTTTGATTTGTAATCAACTTTCTCAACTATTTCTTACTATTTACAAGCTACCTACAGCGGTCTTTTTTACGTCGTTGTTGTTGCTGTTCCTTACACATAGTATGTAAAAGCCAAAAGGCATTAATATTATAAAATCGTTCAGTATGAAAAAGCGAAATGGAAGTTGTTTGTTGAAATCTATTTTCCATTTTTAAATTCGAGCGAAACCCGGTAGTAAAGTATAGTGTTATTTCGAGATATAACGATTTGAATCATTTAAAAAAAATATATTTTTAAATCATTGATATTTAAATTCATTCAGATTGTTAACTGAACATTTCGAGGAAATAAAAAAAGTTCAGTACAAAAGCACAAAATTCGCTTATGTAGGTTTTAAACCGATACACGGTAGTTCCCTTAGAGGAAACTATCTAGACAAAAAGATTTCAACGATGTTTTTATTTATGTACAAAAATATACTCACAGCATAGAAACCAGTCCACAGTGCTATGTTCGCATCGATAAAAAATTAAAACAATACGCGGGATACGTGGCAACACTGTAAACACGACACTGAATGTGCCAGTCGGCCGCTGTGTGGCCCATCTCTTTCGGGTGTACACGCTGTTCTGAATGATGAAATGCTGAAATGGTATATTCTTTCAAATTTATTTGAGTAACTAATAATTTGTCTATTGCATTTTGCATTTATTATTTATTAAAACTCGTGAAACCATTATAAATATGTACAATTATTTGTCAAAGTTTGGTTAAACTTTCAAAATCATTTGTTCAACCCAATTTGTACCTCTAAACCATAGGTTCTCAACGTGGGCGATAACGCCCCCTTGGGGGCGTTTGAGACCTTCAGGGGGGGCGGTAGAAGATCCAGAGACAATTGGGGGGCGTTGGGATGGCACAGGGGGGCGTTGGCAAGTACAAAAATATGATCTAAAAAAGACAAACAAAACACTCTATTCACATACTAATAAAGCAAAGTAAACTTTAATATTGGTTAATTGTTGTTATTAAAAACCCATGTCAGAAGTTAAAAAGAAGATAAAGCAATATGGTGTGGATTATATTAAATACGGATTTATCGAAGATCCCACAAATCCACGCGATGAAGCCTTCTAGGTTTCAAGATCATTTTAATAAAATCCACCCGGATAAGAAAGACAAAGATGTGACATATTTTCAAGACATAAAAAAGAAGTACAAAATTCAGCCAACTAAATGAAAATAAATAATGACGATGATGGACTTCTAGCTTCGTACAATATCTCATTGTTGATTGCTAAAACAGGCAAACCACATACTATTGGGGAAGATTTAATTTTACCAGCAGTAAAAGAAGTAATTACCACTGCGCTCCATAAACCAGCTGCAGATATTATACGAAAAAATCCTTTGAGCGATAGTTCTGTGAAAAGACGAATTGATGAAATGGCTGAAAACATTGAAGAATCATTGTGCAATCATCTGCAGTCTTGTCGACTTTCAATTCAGCTGGATGAGTCCACTCTACCAACCAATGAAGCATTGCTATTGTCATACGTGAGGTTCATCAAAGATGAGAAAATATGTCAAGAACTATTGTTTGTTACAAATTTGGAAACAGATGCAAAAGGAGAAACCATATTTAATACACTGGAAAAGTTTTGTGACGAAAAGAAAATTCCTTTTAATAATACTGGGGTTTTGGATCCTTTTTCAAATGTCAACACAGCAGGATCATCCCAGTTAGAAGAATAACTAATAGAACTGACGACAAATGAGGAATTAAAAATTAATTTACCAGACTGGGTTTTGGATCCTTTTTCAAATCTCAACACAGCAGGATCATCCCAGTTAGAAGAAGAACTAATAGAACTGACAACAAATGAGGAATTAAAAATTAAATTTAAGAATGGCTACCAAGAATTTTGGCTGCAGAAGCCGATTTCGCAACTGTACCCTGGATTATGGTCGATAGTTCAACGATTTTTACTAGCATTCCCATCGTCCTATTTAGCTGAACGTGGATTCAGTGCTGTAGCAACGTTGGTAACCAAAAAGAAAAATAGGCTCCCTATTACTGATGCGGCGACTTACGTTTGTTTTTAAGTAAAATCGAGCCTAATATAAACAAACTTCTTAAAACGCATCAAATTCTACCATCTGATTAGATAAGTTATAAATTCAATATCTTTTCAATATTAATAAAAATACTTCTCTACATAATTAAGTATGCGTTTTAATTGTTCTCATTAAAACAATCTTCTTCTCAGAAATATGATAGGACTCACAGCCTTTCTTACGATTGCGTAATATTACAGTGTAATTACACGTTTAAATATAATCGTGACAATAGCTGTTTCAGATTCGCGACTATTTTTTACATATTAGGTACCTAGTATGCAAAAAAATAAAAACGGACTTTCAGGAAACCTATCGCCCCTCCGACCCCCCCCCCCCCAAGATGGTATGTAAAAAATAATACTGTCAAGTGGGCGGTTGGCAAAAAAAGGTTGAGAATCTATGCTCTAAACTAAACAAATTTCAAATAAAACCATTCTTTATCTATATTTTCTTACAGAATTTGTCTGCTCTTACGTGCTCTTTTGACTTTTACAGAGCTTGTACCCTAGATCTATATTTTGGATATGTAAGAAGAAAAAGGCATATCGAAGTCGAGCTATGCTGCAACAAGACAAATTATGGTTAAGAAAAAATATTTTATAGGTCTCGAGGAAAATTCACTAAATAAGAATAGGTATCGCTTCATTTTTATTAATATTTCATAGAAAATGGGAAAGAAGAATATCGCTTCATTTTTAATAATATTTTACAGAAAATGGTGGAAGAAATACTCTAAAATTCATGTAAAAAAACTGAAATAGCTTAATACTTTTTTTTTCGGTAGTTACGTGCGATGAGGGACTACATGGTAAGCCAGAAAAATAATTTGGTTTATGCTCGTTAAAAAGTAAAACAAGAAAAATTAAATGTCTTCCAAATTCTCAAAACCTAAAAGAACCCCCTCAAGCTGCTTGAGGTGTGTCGAAAAGCAGGAAGGTGTAATATCCGAAATAACCACAATATCAGAAAACATGCATAATGTCTTACCTAGTCTTAAAATTATTGTCGATTTCGGAAGCAGAGGTCTTTTGACAGTGCCGCAATTGGAACATTATCATTTAATAGTAGTGACGACAGTGACTCGAACATAAAGAAATGTCATTCGGTGTTATTTTTATATTATGATTCAAATAATATTTTTAACTAATAACATAAATTAAGGAGATTGTTATGACTTATTTGAATCATTGCTACGCGCAATTTATTTATATTTTATTTTACTTTGAAAATTCTGTAACAGTAGTTGAAATATATGTATATTTTTTTTATCATATTGAGGACCCCTTTGCATCACATACCGTGGAAAAATATTTATGTCTAGTTAGATTGAGATTTGGGACCACTATGCGATGGTATGTTTGACGAAATCCGTGACGTCATTCTGCAGATTGCGTCACGGGCAGGTCATCCCATGTCGGCCATACTGTTGTCCAGGTTACAGATAAGTGGATTCATTTATTTCTAGAGGTAATCTTGCTTAAATTTTACTTCAAGGACTAAACGTTTTTTTCTTTTAGAATTATTTTATTTATTTATTTGTTACAAAGAATACATCAGTACAAAGAAGGTTTGACTGTCCAACTAGGAGTCTCCCGTTCTAGGATGGTCAATAATATATGATATTTTATGATAATAATACATTTATTAGGATGTATCCTTGCTTTATCGAAGGGATGTATACAATTTTTAATATATGTCCTTCAGAATACGTTACCTTACTCTATGTAGTTCGTCTCTAGGATCTCATAATGAGGACTAAGAAAACATTCTACATACCAGTCTGAAAATGTCCGTAGTAGGATGAAACCGGTCCTGGTAATAATAAATAAGTGGAACAAAGTGAAAAAGTTTTTTAATTTCAATTCTATTCTACATACATTTTTATATTAATTTTTTCATAATATCTCATTCTTTCATATTTTCATTCGAGTGACATATCGCGTTTTACCGCCGAACATATTATTTAAAATTCAGTACTCCGCCTTTCTCAAAAAAAAAGCTTTTTTTCTGTGATTTTGTGCAGATATAAATAATTGTGTTGAAAACCAATAGATCTGTGGCAATGGCGTTTGCGAAGTTTGCGAAAAAAAGAGATAGCGTAATACGAAGGTTGGGAAGTTTGAAAACTCACAATCAAAGAAAAAATATTAAATTATTCAGGCGGGCTAGAGCAGATAGAGAACTGCTTACATTAATTAAAATCAAGAAAATTTCATATCTGAGTCATATACTTCGAGGGGAGAAGTATCACTTGCTCCATTTAATATTGAAAGGCAAGATAGAGGGTCGCCGAGGGCCTGGTAGGAGACAAATGTCTTGGCTGCGAAATATACGAAAGTGGACCGGCATTAGAAGTGTGGAGGAGCTATTCCGAGCAGCGCAAGACAGAGAGACCTTTTCAAGAGTGATCGCCAACGTCGGGGGGTCCTGATAAGGCACATAAAGAAGAAGAATAATCATACTTAGCTAAAACCATCATGCAATGTTTTGATTCCGAATGATGATGGTGTTAAAATAGGCCGCTTCTGATCACATTTTTTTCAAGATTTGCATTAATTTCGAAATGAATGAAAATCTTGAAAATAGAAATTAACCCACTTTCCGACATCCGATCTAGCCGAAGCTTGGCAGATAGACTCGTTGTTGATGACAATGCATTATTTATATTTTTGGTGAGACTCATTCTTCTGAAATTGGCAAGTAGCCGGCTCAAGATATGGCCCGAAAATTGAAATAGATGTATTATAGTGAAAAAAACTTAGTTATTATTACGGGTTGATTTTTTATTTTCGTTAAAACAAATTTTGAAGCCTGCCGTATATTTATAAAAAACAGTACCTACCTACCTAACGTTTTATTTTCTGTAGAATATTTAATTTTTTATGTGAACGTCGCGATTAATTTCGTAAACTCTATATAGTTAATTAATTGCTCTGGTTATATAAGGTTATAGGACCTCTTACACAACTACCGCACACGGCATTTTCAATTTATTTGCATTACCAACAGTCATTTTCAATCCGCTAACACGTTTGTGCATGAGCCGGTCGGTCATCCATCTCTTTTCCACACTTCGCAAATGGAATTCTTTTAGCTTGTTTTCAATTTATTGAGTTAGTTTATATAAAAAAAATGTATTTTTACATGACAACTTCTTTAAAATACTTTAACCAGCAATCTAATTTTATCAAAATTTCTGGTTTCCTAAATGTGTATATATTAATTTAAATTAATAAATTTCAACCTCAACTCCGTAACTGGGCATTAAATTATTTTTCGTAGGTGGCTTTCACATAGTAGTTTTATTAAAATATTAACACATTTTGTAACAGTCTCTTTGGTTATTTTAATCCCACTTATCGCTACTCGCATATGATATTTTTTTGTATATTTTCCTTTTCTTAGTAAACATATGATTGCTCTGTTTTGACTAAATTAAAATTTATTAAAATTTTCTTCATTAGCTAAATATATAATATCGTAGAGCAGTTATCTCAATGAGAATGTAACTATAGTATTGAAAATAAGCTCTGTGGTGTTTTTGTAATTGGTTAATTTCTTATTGTGAATCTTCTAAGAAAATTTGCTTTTTTAGTACCTACCTTCTTTAGCACATATTCAAAATTCGCTGCGAAAGTTAGTTATTAAGGCGATCCACTAGTACAGGAAAAAATCGAAATCGGAATTCACGCCCTTTTATGGGAGGAGTATAAAAATACTTCAGAAAAAGCTTTTGGAAAGGTTGGAAAATATATCTGAGATTTTTTTTTACATGTTGATTTCGTAAAGGCCTGTAAAAAACATTAATTCCTTTTTTATGCATTGTTTATTGTAACAAAACGGAATTTTTAAATTGATTTCACGAAAATAAGCGGCGCGGAGCATAACACGTCTTCTCTCCGCTCCGTTCGGAGGAGTAATGACAGAAAATCGGGGGCGGCTGCCAGTCGTTCTTCAGTGGACGGTATAAGGTTCACTTTGATATAACAAATTCGTCGACTGCCGTATTGTCGCCGTGATGTCAAAAATACCAACGCGAAAATGCATATTATATTTTATTTTGTGAGGTTCGGGCGTAAATATAATTTTTTTTCGCGATAATTATATAAGAAACTGAATTTGCCACATTATGCAATAAAACCATATCCGAAAAAGTGTTTATAAGTAGGAGAGTTTTCAGTTAAAAAATGTTTTTTATAGACCTAATACTTTATTTTTTTCTAAGCTTATTAAAAGACTTATTAAAAAAAATGACCAATATTTTTAAGAGTCAAGGTATGTTCTACACGCAGTATTTAATTGAAGCATCTATAATACTTCTAAGCGGTCAAATTTTCAAAACAAAAACATACGATTTTGTATGATTTTGCATTATTTAGTATGGCTTCATCTTAATCCATTATTACACCGTCAATATTTTCATCATAAGTTAATTGTCAAATTTGACTTAAATATGATAGTGACAGTAATTAATATAAAATTATTCTCCTTTGTTCCAGAAACATGCATATCACATTCCATCGTCGAGCTGGTAGTCCCGGCTCTAGCTGATCCCAGGGACATGGCTATCCTCAGCTGCAAGTACGACATGGCAGGAGAGCGGCTCTACTCTGCCAAATGGCTGAAGGATGGACAAGAGGTCTTCAGATACATGCCGGGAGGGAAGGTTTGATAACTTTCTCTAAGTTCTCTCCAGCTTTTGTTATGTAAAATAATATCACGAAAATTGAAAAAAAAATATTTTGTAAGAGTAAAGGATAGTACATATATGAAAGCAAAGATAAAAATCAGAGATAAACATAACAACAGAAAGTTCACAAGTCAACTCGTGACTTAGGAAAAGACAAAGTACTTATAAATATCTTAAATTGTTTAATGACAGACAAAAATCATTTTGGATGGGTTGTTCACATTTTTTCTAACTATTCATCAAATATTTGAAGTTGATTATCACGTTCTGTGAAAGTTCTATTCAAGTTATGAGATTATTTCAGGTTTACGAAGCAAACGGCCTATATTGACGTAATAACAGAACTGGAATAGAAGTTACACAGAACGTGAAAGTTAACTTCAAATATTTGGTGAATTGTTCAAATTTTTTTAAACAACCTATCCTTAGACTTACATATACCAAAAACACCAAGAACTTCAGTTGACCTCTACAAATTCTGGACAATTGTGAATAATATCCATAATTATTTGAGTGTTGATTGAGGACTAGCAGTTCACTATTTCTGAGTCTACGGGAAGGTATATTAAAAGGATTGAGTTGTGTTCGACCGTACATGATGTCACAGGAGCATTTCTGTACACGTGGATGGATCTGTCCAGCAGAAATGCTCCTCGTTCGCCCAGACATGTTCAACCGGACATGATCACTCCTGAATTAACAGATCCTATCAATGTCATTATTATCTCCCACATTATGTTCAGATTTGGACAATTTGACATTTTGATCCACAAGCGGATTCTTTTTGATAAATTGACATACAGTGTGACGCGCCAATGTGGCATACCGCTCTTTCAAAATGATATAATATTAAAAATTGAGACAAACAAGGCTCATAGGTTTCAACCAGGAAATCAGAACTCTAGACTTTTTTGCATGTCCTGGTATACAAGATCCAATGCTTGATTTCTGGGAAATTAAACCATAAAAAGTGCATTTTTTTAATCAAAACAAAATTTATGTGTTTTTATACACGCATATATGCACTAGGTAGTTCTGTTGTACAGTGTAATTGTTTATAAAAAAATAAAAACAAAAACTGTAATACGTTTTCAAAACAAACGATAAAATAAATAATGCGAGTGTTTGTGATTAAATTATTTTTTTAACTTAAAATCAGTGTTCAGCAAAGAAAAGTTTCACAAGGACTTAAAAAAACAAGTAATTAGGATACCATATTAATTTGATACATTGAAAATTTAAAAAGATTTTTTTTCCGTGCTTTGATAAGTTTTACAAATTTTAAGTTTTTTCGTGAGGTGTCCGATCGCCGAGGTCTGATATTATTTAGAACGAATTTCACATTGATTGCTAGTTGAGAATACATTTGAAAAGACTCAAGCCATGTGTTGTTTTTGTGAAAGCCTCCAGACTTGAGACTAACAAATCCTTGAATTTCATGAATTTATTATCTAGTTGTCTCGACACACAAACACTAGACCAGTCAAGCACACTTCTCATTCACCTATTGTCCCGAGATGAACATGTCTAGTCTGGAATAGCTTGAGGCGACTAACATGTTATTTTTTCTGTTACCGCCACTAGCTCGTCATTCTTTCACGGTATATCAGTCACGTGAAATGGAACTACCTAACAAAATCTTCATCATTATTATTAGCGATCTTGGGATCAGTGTTCTATTTGGTCATAGACCGACCCATTAGTTTGTCAGTCTTTCTTTCCAGTGGCATTTTTGATCATAGTGTTTGATCCATCCAGATTTCTGTTAACCCTCGACCCGTCACGTGGTGTCTTTAAAAGCCCAGGTTTTACGGGAATGCTAATTCACTAAATTCTTGTCCATCTTTTCGTGAATAGAATGAGTCTGCTAATTCACTAAATTCTTGTTCATCTTTTCGTGAATAGAATAGGTATGTCTAGTTTGGGATTTCTGGAGCTAGGATAAGGATTTGGTCTTACAAAACCTCTAATAATATGTTCTTAAAATATAAGCAGCATTCTTTAATTAGAAGCATTTCTTTAGAGTGCACGATTTAATATTTATTTTAGATCTCTACGCAAGGACTATTCTTGCCCCTCTCTTTCCCTTCAGTTGAGCAGTATGCCAAACATGAGACCGCTTGAATGAGACCATTTTTCTAAGATAGCCCGCAAGAGTTTCAACCGATGGAGATGCTTTGAAGAAAAAAATTGGCATCCTCATTTGGGGATCGTTTTAATATTGTAAATGGGATATAACGGGGGAAGAAAAAGGTTGAGAAGTACCAATCGGTTCAGAGTGGAAGATACTCTCAGTATCGCCCTGGTGTAAGACCACCATTAAAATCTGAAACGTTGCTTTAAATGGAATTAGCCGTGTTTGGTGACCAGATCTGATTAGCTAGGTACTTCCCCACCTTCTTCTTCCCTATCTCCTTCCCCACTATCTTTAGCCTCACAATATACCCCAATCGGGGATGCCATAATCTCACTGGCTTCAGATGGGAGCATTTGGAAAATAAAAGATGTTGTTTCTCAATGGTTTCTTCGAGATCTTCAATCAAGATCTCTCCCGGACCACTAACATTTTATTTTAGTTGAGAAATGTATTAATATTTCAAGCTTGGGATCCTTTCGGTTAGCCTCTTTATTCTTACTTAATACATTATGATAATATCTTAATATTTATATTAAACTTAAAAGAAATCCTATATTGTTCCTTACGAATCCTTACCTTTGGAATAGTTGACCTACTAGCTCTGTTTGTTGCAGCCCCCGGGTCTTCCCTTCCCCGTAGCGGGAGTGCGACTGGCCCGCCCTCCCCGCTGCTCCCCGGTCACGTGCGACCTGGAGTTGATCAACCTGGTGCCCCACTCTTCCGGAATCTATCGCTGTGAGGTCTCCACGGAAGCACCTACCTTTAAGATTGCATACAAGAGCGCAAATATGACGGTTGCAGGTAAAAAGCAATTTGATTTATACACTGCCTTGCACACTAATACCGTAAAACTGCGGGGGAATTCATAATTCTTTAAAGCAATTCTAATTACATAGTAATCATTTGTCTTGATTTGTAATGGTAGCTTTACTTTTGCGAATCGTAATGCACATGTTCGGATGACATCTGAAAGGTATTAGGTACATGTCTAGTAACTGCGATTATTAATTCGGAAACATTTTTCACATTTATACGTATGTATTTTACAAAATATTATATTTAATGTCATCAGAAAATATCAGAAAAGAGGAGTTCTTGTGTACGATAAGGGATCCACGATTCTTACTTGGTTGTGTGTTATAATATTATGTTTAATACAAAAAAATATTAATGTGTTTTTGGAAAAATTATTCAATTTTATTTATTTGTTCTGAGAGGCTGATAATTTAGCGCAATTCAAAAGGGAGATTATTGTAGATTTTACGGCTCGGTATATACAGTAGAATGATTTTGCATTTGAGTTGTTTTAAAATTATGTGTAATAAATTGATTTCCATTTCTCATTAGTTTGCAATATTTTTGATGGTCTTTGTTATTTTTAGCATAACCTAATAATAATAATAATATTCATTATTATTTTTAATTGATAAACTAACGTTTAAACAAGATTTTTATGCATAGCACAAAGGGTAGATAACAATTATTATAATCAATAATTATTAGCCTGAAACACTCATCTACATTGAAAAAATCTTCCGAGAAAAGATACTGGCCGCCAACGGGTATTGAACCCGTGTCCCTCTGATTGCCGGTCAGGAGCTCTGACCACTGAGCTATGGCGGCTTATCTAATACCCGCCAAATAATTCAATATATACTAGTGTTTCATTCGACAATTACTTATTATTACATTTTTCCAACTGAAAACAACCAACTTTATTTTAATCAAAATGATGAGTGTTTCAGGCTGATAATTGTTGATTATAATAATAATATCTTTATTTGGAAAACAAACAGCTTTACAAAGATACATAAAAAAGAAAGAGTGCTAAAATAAAACAGTAAGCCTAAAAACATGTTTTCGCTGATAATTTTTTTATTTTTTTAGTAGCTAGTCAAGAAAAACTAAGAAAAAAAATTAGTTAAGAGAAGTTAAATTAAAAAATAAAGAAAAAACTAAGAAAAAAATAGTTAGGAGAAGCTAAATACTTAAATATGCATGATAAGAATATAGAAAAACACAATAAAAACACACACATCACACGTTTTTATAATCTGCATTATTTGTCACTGGAAACAATTTAACATATTCCAATTATCTTCTTGCCGGAGTTCAATATTTATATTTTATCATCAATGCTTCTGTTTTCTTGTGATTGCAATGGTGTAAAGTAAAGTAGTGGTGTGGTGGTGAGTAAAATAAGTTTAGAGCATGCACATAGAGTTTGTCAAATAAGAGTAGAAAATATAAAAAATTGATCTAAGAAATTTTTAGACTGGCAACACCAATTTATCTATCAAATATTCTTTAAAAGTGCAATGACACTGGAAATTCAAAACACTGTACACACACATTTAAAAAACATTTTTCGTTCTAAAAAAAAAATTAAATCGAAGAAGCACTATTGTGAAGATACCTACAAAATGACATAAATTTGATTAAATTGTGTTTTACATAGTGATTGGCTTTCATTTAATTTAACATAGATTTGAATTTAACAGTAGGCGGAAAGGAAGAATAATTAATGGTGAGTTTAGTTACACTACTTTTAGATCTGAATGAGTTAAATATATTCAGATCTAAAATTAGAGGCATGATCTAAAGCCCGGGCAAAGTTACGTACTTAAGCTAATATTAAATAAATATGAGCAATTTCTAAAGTGTGCTTTATATTTTATTACAATATCGTTATTCTTCATTTTGTTAACACAAAATTGCAAACGTATAATAATAGTATACCTATATACAATTCTAATTTTGAGATCAGTGGGTATCTGTATTGCAATATTTTTTTTTTCTCACTTTTATGCCTTTTTATCGCGGCGCCCTCATTTATTTTCTACTCTTATTTGACAGACTGTATGTGTATATGAATATTTATGTTTAGTTCGATTTTCAATTATGAATGAGCATTTATCTTTTTCTTTGATTTTGAATAATTGAACTTTTAAAAAATAAGACTGTGAATGCAAGGTTCATGGAAAATGCTTTTAACAAGGTTAACTCATCGAGGGGGTAGAGTGGTGATTGGCTAAACATTCGTGACGTTGCTTGAAGTCCGTGTACCACTGAGAGATTTGAATTAACTGCAGTACAGGTGGTAGTGTTTTAACTGAAGCTACGTCACGCGTTCGAAATTTGGAAAGTGGCCCGAGTTTTTTTTCGAAAAAGGCCCGTATAAGCTAACCTTGTTAAACACATATTTGGATGGGAAGTTTGGTTTTTGTTGTGTAATTTTTATAACGAGTTTTTCGGCGAAAGCAATTTCGATTGCAATACCACAAATTTCAATGGGTATCAGGCTAGTTAAGTTAGCTGCTCTCCAACGATAATAGCGTGTAATGGTATATGTAGACTGTATTAATGTTTAACGTTTGAAAACATCCAAAATTTCCAATTCTTAATGTAGATTGATTTCCTATTTTTATTTATCGTGTTATAATGGAAAATTCAACACTTCTATTAATACATGAGTGCGTTTACCACGAGTGCAAAATGTGTGATAACTAACATTAACAAAGAATTATCAGAAATAATTATTTTTAATAATCATTAATCCTTTTTTATTACGATTCCGTAGTTCAAGAAAAAATATTTATACGCTTTCCAATACATCATTCTATATCTCTCAGCTGCTTTACTCGAATAATTTTCATATAAAGTGGCTTAATTTTTTGAATTATTGAGCTTAATATTTTTTATTATTAAAAAAAGTTTCCTCCATGAGTATTTATTGGCCATTACGGCAGAGTTATAGTCATTATTAACATAAAAAATGAGAATCCTCAAAAGTTGTCCTCGAAGTTTTAATATGAGTCTTTTGAATATCAATTTCTTAAGTATACATCCCAAGATGTAACGTGTAATGTAATTGTGAGCTTGAGACAATGCTTTAATTGCCAATTGATATTACTGAATTTTGTCGTTGAAAACAAAGTTGCATATTATTATTGAATGTTTTTTTACTTAGAAGTTCCCGTCATGCGTTGCAACGTCACTTAAATAAATAAATTGTTTCTCCCCGCATGTCCTTTCCCATTCCTCCCCGTTCCCCTTCCGCCAGTATATATTGAAACCTTCGCGGGCGTGCGCACAACAACTCATCAATGTTTACATGAATAGTGTATGAAATAATTTCATGTCGTTAGAGCTTAATATTATATATGTATATAGAAACTATTGCGGGCATGCGCACATCAAATCCCCAAAGTTTCATCGCAATCGGATAAATCTTTTAGGATCGCATAAAAAGGGTTAATTACAGAATCATTCATTTTTATATATTAAGATAAATTTCAAGTACTATATCGTTGGGTAAAGTGTATAGGTTTATAAATCAAGTGTCATTTTTCCATACAGGAAACAGTTATTTTAATTTCTGAATGTCGGAAGTTTGATTTCGCTGTGATATTTGATTTGGTACTTACGCAAAGATCAAAATTTGACAACTTGACAAATTTCCTCGGCACGGGTCGTAATTTTGTAGCTCTATTTACAAGCATTTGGAAAGTTTCTGTTATTCTCATTAGCACTGATAGCGGAAGCTTCAAAAATGTTTGCAAAGATTCAGCCGAAAATACGACACGACAACTGTCATCTTCTGAACTCCTTTGTAAGTCCGTGACATTCGGGAAACTTTGATGTTATTAGCAAATAATACCTAGATATTGTCTGAGTATGACTTATAATTAATGGCTGAAATTATAAAATGGCAAAGCTTTGGAAATTGTTATTAATTATCGTTGTTTTAATAATATTTTAAATGGACCAGGAATATTTAAGTTTTGTAATTAAGTTTTTCTTCGCTGGGAAGCATTGGATGAACGTTCAGCTAGGAATTTTACATTTCGTCAATTATAAACAGTGAGAAAGGAGTAAATTAATTCTAAATGGTTATAACCACTGGAGCGACAGCGCAATTCAAAACTTTTTTCTCCGATTGCTCGAAATTTTTGGGTCGGTAATCATTTTGAATCTTTTCCGCCCACATTAAAAAAAATCATACCTCCGAATTTTAATATGGAGACATACAAATTGATTATAGTTCTATTTAGCTAACGAATTCACCTATCTTTTGTCAAGTTTGTACGATTTATAAAAAATATATTAAAAAATCGTAAACTTCTACTTAATTACTTTCAAATATGGGGAAATTTGCCAAATTTGGCAGCAAAGCAATCTGGGGTATTTTAAATAATGCCATATTGTGGCAAAAAGCGCTCCAGTGGCTTAGGTACTAGAGGTATTGATATATCAAAATGTGTGGTTATGCTTCTCTAATGCCTGCGTAAAGTGAGAATACTGTGAAACTGTTTCACGTAAATTGCTTATTGTGAACTCAGATCTGTTTTTCAGCTCTCGTTTTTTCAAGTACCCACATGCAAAATAAAATAATAATATTTTCTATTGAAATTTTGTAAAAGCATTGATACATAGTGCGGACTAAAGACATATGTTACGTTGCTGTAACAGTGTGATATTTTAGATCTCCAGTGTTTTTGTCTGCAACTAAAAAAACAAAATATATTATCAATTTGCGATTTCCCAATTTTGCACAGTTGTAAGTGAAGTAAAACTGGTTTACAATATTATACCTAATTGCCGGAGTAGTGTAGAAATTTCTGTCTCAATGCACAATATTAAACAAAAATGCGATAAATCCAATTTCTGCTTAGTAGAAAAACATCTGCTTCTTAAGATAGACTAGACAATTCGGCTAGAACTCTGAGGATAAGACAGATTTTCAAATACAAATCAAACAGGTTTTCAAATAAAACATCGAATGTAACATTAAATGTAAGGTCAAATGTAACCTAAATTTTACATCAAATGTTACCTACATCAAATATTACATCAAATGTTCTACCAAATATAAAATTTAATGTAACATCAAGTCTTCAATCAGCAATATAACATCGAGTGGCCAGTCATTTTGTTTTTTTGATATTTTTAAGACCCACCACTCAAAACCATCCGGCTAGCTATCATATTGTGTCCAACTGACAAGTGTAATAACAGTTGTGTTTTTCTTCTGACCATGATTTGTTCAAAAACTGCAATGTCAAATAGTGCTGAAAAGTTGCAATTTGAAAAAAAAATGGTCTTGAAAGATCATTAAAACATTTCAATTTCTATGAGACATCTCAAACTGGACTGATATTTCACAACACTTGAACAATTGATCAAATGTCAAAGTTAATTTCAGAGTTCTGTTCCACTATGGACCAGTTGTTCACAGGACATGAAAAGAACTTTCACTGAACTTGAATTAGATGAATTTTTCAAGTTCTGTAAAACAACTGGCAGAGACTTTTTATTACGAATCTGTGTGTTTTCTATGCCCAGCCCTGCCACAGAGAGACCCGTTGGTGGAGGGGGCATCCACCGTGTACTCCCTTGGAGAGGAGATCCGACTGAACTGCACATCCGACCCATCACTGCCTCCCGCTGATCTTTCGTGGTTTATCAATGATGAAGAGGTGACGAAGTACTTTAAAATGACTTTTAAAAGCAATGATATTTAGCTGTGAATAAAAAAATTTAATACGCAAACGGTGGAGGGCGTAGAAATGGTTTATCGCGACGTTCGTCAATATTCTCCAAAAAATAAATAATAAGCACTTTAAGAAAAATTTTGGTAAATCCTAAGAAAAACGCAAATTTGGATTCTGGGTTTTAGAATTTATCTTCTGGAACGTGAGGGGTGATTCCGGTTAAAGATAAGGAATTGTCATTAATCTTAAAATTAACAAATTATCTCAACTCGTTAACTGAAATTCCAGTTCTCTCGGATAACAGCGAAAAAATCGTAAATTTTAAGGATAAGGAAAATTCTTTGTCCGAATCTAAAAACCTGATTCAAGAATCTGGTAGAGACTGAATTCTTTTATCTAAGTACGCTTGCAAGAAAAGAACACTGATCACTCCGTTGGATCTAGGTCAATAATTACTCACTGGATGAAAAACGCACCATTTAAAATGAAAAATTACAAATACGAAAAGCTTTGATACAACAACAACCTAACCAGGCATTTTTACCCAGTGTGATTTTATTTGTAAAATCAAACTATGTTTAAAAATTTATAAGACTGAACGTAGGTATTCGTAACCAAAAGAGTTAAATAAATGTTACATTATAACAATACAGCCTAAAGATAATATTTGTAAGCGTTTTCAGCTTTGTCAGCTGTTTTTTGCTTCTTTACACTTTTTCGGTGTTTATTTTTTAACACGTAGGTAACGTTTGTCAAAACGTCGAGCATCAAATGCAAATCTACCTGCCCATTGACCGCTAGACCCGTGAGAATGGCGAATGTGTTTATTCGGAAAGTTCTTTTGTTTTTGAAATATCTACTACTAGTCATTTTGAGGTATGGTTAGTTCATTAGGTAAACACTGTAATGTATAGAAATAAATAAATTAAATAAACAAATAAATGGTTTTGGTGGTTTGTGTCAAACTTGGGTCAAAATATACAAGTAATTTGAGTGTTGATGGATTTACATCTCTTCACTATGTCAAAGAAAAGATATAATTTTCTCCATTTATAGTTCTTTATTTATTGTTGAAAGGTAAAGTTTGTCTCAAAAGAAGAGTTCCATTTTAGATAATATGAAATTTAGTACATAACACAGCCGAGTTGTCCAAACTTATGAGCTCCCGACCAGGCTTCACGGGCCAAATCCTCCATCATTGCGCTAGCAACAACTTCAGCTTTTAATGATGGTTTAAAAAAAAAATCATTTAAAAAAACACGTTATTGTTGTTACGTTGTTTACTTTATAACCTTAATCATTCTTTATTTTGTAACAAAATAAAATAATAAAATACTAATACAATATTAGGACTTCAAAAAATGATCGTGAATAAGTCGAATGGTTAGTTTATTGACAAAGAACATCGTTAGCTATCTAGGGTTAATTTTTTCTTACATTTTATCTGGTACGTGACCGTGATTATCTATTGAACCAAGTAAAACTGATGATACATGGTACCCGCATAAGAAATAAACCTTTGTATGTGTGTGTTTATATTTATTTATTTTAATCGGAGTTTATTTGTTAGGCGCAGTTTCCTTTCCTGGAGGAATCCACGGTGACTGGGTCTGATACGTTAGGCCTCTCCACGCGCTCCGTGCCTCTGCGTCTGCGCGCCGAGAGGTGGCTCTTCCGGTCTGTGACGTCACCGGGCGCCCCAACAAGGGAAATGCTGATACTAAGGTATTAAATTCAAAAAGTTTTGTTCTCAATAGGCTCTGACAATTATGATAAATTTGCAAAGGATGCTGTGTGGAGGGTATTTTTTAGAATAGGATTAAGTGAACGGTAGTCTCGAAACGACCCATGACGGAGGATGGGGAAACACAGACCTGTTTATAATTATACAGCTTAGTTGTTAAACACAAGAACGAGTCGCAGAAGTGATCCGTTCTGACAAATGTCAACCTTGTACAAAGGTGGGGCGTACGTTTGATGTGTTTACTGACGGCAAGCAGGTGCCCGAGGTTTACCGACAGGAGCCGAAGGGATCAATGTCGCTGGTTCTTCGAATATATATCACAAGGACAGCATTGTAAAGGTTCCGTTTCTTTATTAGACTACCTATGTTGTTAGGACACCGGAAAAGATATTTAAAAATTATCCTTTTTTTCGAATTTCATAATGTAAGTATTTTTTTCACAGGTGCGAGTCCACAATGCCGAAGTGGTTGCCCGGCGGTCCCCACAAGCGCCAGTTCTCCATAGCGGCCTCCCTGAGGCAGACATCCCAACTCAATAACCAGAAGCTCGAATGGCCTGGCAGTAAGTCATCACTCAACTTTACGTTCCCTTCCAATCATTTCACAGAATCTCCTCTCAATATTACCAAAGAATTGGGAAAAATATTTTTTAGAAAGTGGGGGCTTTTGTTTACTTCTGGGTTTTTACGTAGTTTGAAATTAACAGTAGTTCTTGAAAGATTTTTTCTTTAAATAACTAAGTAATTTGAGGTCAAGAACTACCCTCCAATTAATGAAGGTTGGAGAATATACTACTTATCCAATCCAGTTCATTCAACGTTGCGAGTAAACATTTAAAGTTGTTATTTGCTTTTTCATATTTTTTTTCTGAAATAACTTTTGCAAGAGCTTGATGATTATCTTTCATTGTGCGTTAATTACCGGAGATATTTTACTTTAATTAGTTTTATTATGACGTAATACCTTACTCTTTTGAGGAATGCGATTCCTTGATGACCTTTGTAATATTTCTATAAGTTTAATTAAAATTAATAATGTTATTTCATATAATGTAAAAACAATTTTATTATTTCTAAATGAAGCTATCATTTTTGTACCTAGTTATGCAGCAAAGCTTCTTTTGAGAGAAAAAAACCTTACTTGAAAAAGCTTCAACCGAATGATATATGAAGGTCTAAAAATCTAAACACTTTCAAACACCCCACTCGCCCTTTTTCATCCCTTATCTTACTTCCTCGAGCCTCAATAATCCTCATGTTTTTTACTATTCCAAGTATTGCAAAATATTTCACGATTAAACCTCTCAAATAATACTCTAGATACTAGATGACTGCGTTTGGCATTGTCTATTATTATCCAACCATATTTGCCATGTTTCACGTAGAGAACCGAAACGTAAGGTACTTGTAATTTAGAGTGAAGAAAATTAATTTTACCAAGCGCCGAACGAAATACTTTTTTTTGCAAAATATTTTTGGCTGTGGCTTTATTAGAACGTGAAAATGCTTATACATAACAGAAAAACAGCTTCCATGCGAATATGTAATAATAACCACGTCGTACATAATTGTTTTATTTTGTTTTTATTTATTAAACTAAATTACTTTTCTTTATGTTTATAAGAAAAACACTGCTGTACTTAGTAAGTACAAATTGTTTTCACAGAAAACTCCATCTTCTGGAAAGTTTCTCTAGCGATCTCCAACTTTGTTCTTATTAAGTTTTCACCCCATTAATCATTGATCCAAGTCCGACGGTATTTTTCGTTTTGACATTTAAATGCAAGCTACGTGAGATATCTAACTTTTCCATCCAAAAAGACAAAATTATCTATTAATAAAATTATTTGCTTGATACCCCCCACCCAGAGTCTCGACACAAATAATATACAGGTGTTTATTATGTAAGAGTTTGCTTTAGAGCACTGGTTGTGAATATCAAAATAATTTCAATTAAATTCAAGGAATGTAACCCTTCCAAACATGTTCTAAGAAACGAAAAGCTAAATTATCATGTTAATGTTATTCGTGCTTAAAAAGCTGTTCTGCAGAGTGTAGGTGATTCCTTGCAACGCAACTTATCTTTCTTCAAATATTCTTTAGAAAAAGGGTTTAGAATTTGGGAGGCGCGTATGGGTACAGCCCCCCCGGGAATCATTTATTGGATAACCAACACCTCTGCCATAGTTCGCCCCAAGTGGTTCGCTATGTTTGGTGACTTAGCAAGGGTGCCCGGGTTCATGGGGTGAGTTTGTCCGGTCTTGACGGCGGATGTCAGGTAAGGGAGTCCCTTTGACTTATCCAGCCGTACTCTCTCGGAATATCGCCTTGCACCGCAGTGGGAGGGATAGATTATACGTCCGTCACTCCTGGACACACTATACCTTTTTCCTTCCCAGAACTTTCTCCCCTTCCTTTTCTAAAAAGACCCTCCACACAGCATCTCCAAAGATGTAATAGGCCCAGAGGGGAATTTTTTTCCTTAGGGCCTCCTGTTTGAATCTTAAGTAAAAAAAACATAGCTTTCTCTAATTATTTTCAAATAATAGTTGTACGATTGGATTTTTTGTTTTGTGTCATTGAACAGCTGTTTGCATTTTAAATTAAGCAAATCATTTTGTGATATCAGCGGAAACAAGGTGTGTGTATTTGTGCGAAAAGTTCACAACTTTTCATTAAAAAAATCCTTGATTCAGAGTAACGTAAAAGTGTTTCCTGTGATTCCATTTAACATTTCAGATATTAGACATCTATACAGACATGAATTGTAAAGGATTTTTCAAGATCTCCAGAGTTAAAAGATTCATTTATTCAAACCCAATACGCTCTGAATAAATATGTATACATTATGTAGCATCCATTTAACGATATACCCCACTTCCCACAAAACCTCTGATGTAATAAACAATTTAAAAGCCTTTTATTCAAATCCTAACACGAAAAAGGTACAATTTCCCCGGGTTAGACGTATTTGAAGAGGCACCGTCTCTTCCAGATCAGGGTAAGTATTACGACAAATTGGATACCTTGTATGTACATTGTACATAATACTTACTCAAATTTTTATATGTTGAAAGCTTTCATATCATATATTTATGCTCTTGAAAGGTTTTTTTTTTACAATTTTCTGAAGATCGACGGAAGGGTTAGTGCGGACGCCTTATGCTGTAGCCATTTTTATTTGAAATATTTTTACACCTTCAATGGTATAAAAAGCATGTTTTTTCTTAAGTCTTTCAGTTCCAGAAATATTCTCTTTGAATTCTGTGACTTAATAAATGAAATTCAGTTATAAATTTTGCGTGAAAATATCCATTATATAATATTCCATGAAGTGCGAAATTAAAAGGGATCTTTGTAATGTTGTGGCTTTAACTATTATAATAACAATGTTACAAAACAATTGACACATTATTGAAACTTATTCATAATACTATTATAAAACAAATATCATTAAACACAATCATACCTCATAAAATATGCCGATTATTATTTTTTTCACTAGCTGGGTTACCCGGCTTCACTCAGGGCAACATTCGAGAGTGTTCTGGAATGCTCCACAATGATGTTCCCATTTCCTTATTCCCGAAAATTCCACGACATACTCCGCCACTCCTTATAGAACTTTTAGAGCCCTTTCGAACCTTCTAGAAGACTTATATCTTCAAAAGCACGCCCCTTAGGTAAAAACGGGAAATTTCATCCTGGAGTTGGGATAGAAATCTACCACACTATATAGCTCCCTTAAACGTACCGGATTCGTTTCTGAGTTTTTGCAGGAGGCACGTTTTTTTTACTTTAAAAAAAAATATATTGATTACTGACACTATATATTTAAAAAAAAAATACAACTTCATCTTCTTGAATTTTGTTGTATAGATTGAGGGCCTCGGCACGGGTAAGCCACCCACTGAGGCTAAAATTAGCAAATTATTTTATAAAATGCAAATTATTTAAATAAATAAATAAATTTGAAAGGATAAAATTCTTCAAAGAAATTTATTTTCAATTTAATTTGCATGATTTGATAAAATAATTATACAACAAGTTCTACAAAAACAAAGCTCGTGATACAACAAATTTTTGATCGGCTTGTTCCTTAAATTTATTAGAAACCGGTATTTTCTTCATTTACTGAGTAAATTGGAGTCAAACTGATAAGTAATACCCGGCAAAAACTTAAATTTCTTCAACAAGAGGTTATGTATTGAACACTATTTTGGCACTATAAAATACGATTTGTACTAAATAGGACGTTGTAAACTTGGTTAAAAAGGGGAATACATGGAATATGTTTTACAAGTCGAAAAACGGAGAAGGCAGTTTGTTTGAGCATTTTCCTAAGTAAACGGGCCTTTTCGATTGCTGAAGTATAAAGTCAAATAGTTCATTTTTACGAAAAAAAGGAAATCGAATAACGCAAAACTGGAGGAGTGTTTTTTACCATTCCTTTTAATTTTAGGAAGAGAAAAGTTGTTTGTAAATCGGTTTTTATTTTTAATTTGTATAAACATGTGCGTATAATAGTACAAACTTGTTTATAAAGTGAGCTTTCATGCTAAATGACTAATTATATCTCTCGACATAATTACTCCGTAATTAGTCAAAGTCTCGCATAATTAAACGAATTTAATCACGTTTAAATGCGGTCCGCAAATTGAAATGGTTTCGGGAGCTTAGCGACTAGCGACTGTGATAAAATGAGCATTCGCCGGAAGAAGCTTTTCATAAACCTTCCCACGCAGCGAAGCCTGAACCGGAAGCGAGTCGGCCCGGAAGTGGATGTCTCATCAACCACCGAAATACTCAACTTTTCATGCTCAAAGTTCCTGGCCTCTGCTCCGTCTTCGGAATGCAACAAACTAATGTTGTCACTGAAGTAATGGCTTCGAGATGTGTTTGGGTTAATTTCTAACAAAAATACGAACTAGATATTTGATAGGGAAACAGGTGATTTGAACAGAAACAGATAACAAATTGTGAAATGTCGTGTCAATATTTTTGGCTTACCAGAACAATGTCATATAATATTTCCATAGGCGCTATCTTCAAATACTTTGGACTGACGGGAAACCTTTCATCAAATGAATTTATTTTGTAAAGTTGCAATAAATGCAGAAGATGTTCGTATTAATATCTTTGTCACACAATGAGATGCGGTAAAATTGAAAAACAATCCAATAATCCAAGAGGAAGATTGATGGCTAAATAATTCTTAAAGGAAGACATTTTACCACGTGACTTCAAAACTTACATAACTGGTAGGTACGAAGTACGAACACAGTTTCGCCAAGTTGCTGCAGGTTGTACGTTTGCCCAAGAAGTGATTTTGTCACTGAACGGCGCGGCGCTACAAAATTCGACCATTATATAACAAATATAAAGAATCAGAGGAAATTTATTATATACGTCTAATCTCCTCTTTTTAAGATTTGTGTATATATATATTTCACATGTTCACTAATGTGGAACATTTCTGCACCTTTAATCTCGTAAGATTTTTTTTCTCTCTTTATTTATCTTTTGATTCTGCTATTTTAGGCACATAATGAATACGCATTCTTCTTAGTTATGTTTTAAGTCGCAAATTGGTTTTACAGTAGGTACGTTTGTTTCGTGTGCAACCTCTTCACTTCTTCGTCGAAATTCATGATTATGTTTGCATACATATTGTAAATGACTTTAATAACTTTTCATTCTGTGCGATAATATAAAATATAAGGTTGACGGTTTTATTTTTCGCTTCCTCTTTTTACAGCTTAAATAAAAGCTCAAAATCGAATTCAGTTAGGTAGCTTACATAAATGGACGTTTGAATAAACTTGTTTGATATATGAAAACAATGAGGTTCCTACTGCCAAAATGTCATACTGTCAAATCTGCAACCCTCAAAGTATTTAAACCCTCAGGAAAGAGAAGAGTATCTGTTCTTTTATTTTATTTTGAGGTTTATTAATGTATTTGGTAATGCCTTTTGGGGTTTTCCGATGTAAAAATTTTTTTTGAGAGTTTCCATTTTGCCAGATTTAAAAAGTCAACAAGTACGTGTACTCACATTTTTTTAATAGCGATAAAAGCAAATGTTGTTATTTATTTAAGTGACATCATTCAAGAGCTTTACCTGGACCAGATGGTCAATATTACCCTCGAAGGGAGAGTTATACTGGGCGGAAGAAGATAGAGGATGACAAGGCGAAGATGATGATATCTTTTCAAATCTCGTAACTAAAGAGCCAGCGGTTTTTACTCATCATTTCAAGCACTTTTGTGATTTGTTTATGGTTTTGGAAAGATTTTATTACAATTTTATGATTCCAAGCAGGCAGCGCAGCGGATCAAAAAAAAATAATAAATATATATATATATATATATATATATATATATATATATTGAAGATACTCATTTAAAGGTCGTTTCTATGACTAGTTTCAATGTAAGACTACTGAAAATGTGTAAGAAGCTAAAGGCGTTCACTCAATTAATCAGGGTCTGTTCATGACCTTAAGACCCGCGTCAACAAATCCCTTCCCACAGCCTTTTCCCTAACTCGCCACAAAACTTTACCAAACTTTGTTGCAATAGACTTCGAAACTAGGTAGCTCTTTTGAAATTACGTGAAACAATAACACGATCACGGTACCCACCTTCTTGAAAATTTATATCATACATATTTTAAACTCTGCTCCACGATAAAGATAATGCTGTGATATTTATTTGTTCTAGATATTTCCATAGATGTTCCGGGAAGCATATTGATTGATACTGATTTATGTTGCTTTTTCCAAGCACTTAGCATATTTACAGAAGTGTTTTTCTCTTCACAGGTTCAGCGGAGCGACCCAGGGCCACCCACCAATATCTCTTTCATCTATCAATCGTCGTGTCTATTTACAAAATCAACACATCATAAAATAAACCAAAACGATTTGTTTATCCAATATCCTCCCAATAATAATATCAACATTGAATTTTTGTTATTTTGACGACAAATGTATTATTCGGGCTCTATGGTATCTGTTATTACAAGTTTCTTTTGTAAATAAATAATATACGGAAATTTATTTGAGTAAGTTATGAAGCCAAATAAATCCAGCAGCTGAGAAAATTGTTTTGAAGCGAGGGGACGAAATCATCCACTTTAAACTAATATGTACTTATAAATTAAGTATTTTTGTAACAAATTTATATTATATTTATTGTGTACCTATCTACCTAGTATGAAATTATCATTTATGTACACTCTTGTTGTGTTTATGGAATAATTAAATAGTATATATTTTTTAAAAACGATTTGATTTTATGTCACGAAAAAGGTTCTTCAAAATTTCACGTCAAGCAGCCACAAAAAAACGGAATCATGTAGCAACAGGCAAAACAATATAACTATGTATATAAGGTTTAATTCACCAGTGTACTTGTTCATATACCATGCGAGAGACAAGGTAAGAATTTTGCATAATTTACTAGATTCTTTAGAAACCACTTCCATCTATCGGAAATATCGATCGCTAATTAATTATAATTGTACTAATAGCGAAAGAAAATGATGTTATTCGTTACCAATATTTAAAAAAATTATTTAGTAAATATGTGTTTTTTAAATGACTTTGTAAAAATGAGTGTATTGCTGAGAGAAAAAAATGCTAAAACTTAAGTAGTTGGTGACATAAAATTGACTTTGCAATCTCTCACTAATCGTGAAGATAGGAATCAGGAAATTATTCCACTGTGATAAAGGGTATATTGTCAAACAAACCTTGGAAACCATTATTAAAGTTTATTCTCTTTACTTTATTTTCGATTTAATCAAATATCATTTGTTATCTGAATATTTATATAAACACGCATGAGAAAATTCATAAAGATACATACATATGCAAACATATAACATATAAAATGATGCTATCTTTAAAATTTACATATTTTTTATTATTTCTTGAAAGCACTGTACGATGAAGAATCAATGTAAATATATAATAATATATCGAAAAAGTATTTATTTTGAATGTATAAAAGGTAAACCTTTATGAATATTAATGTTTTTGTAAATAAATAAATAAATTTACATTGGATTATAATACGAAGTATGACTGCGCTGGCATTTAATTTTTGTTTGTGAATCATACATTTCAATTAATTAATTATGTTGGTACGTCGTTAAAATCAGTGACGGTTTGTGACTTTTTTCCTTGCTAGTGGAGAATAGCTTCGTGGTCGAGGGGTAAAGCTCTCGACTAGCGACCCAGAGGTCGCGAGTTTAAATGTTCTCATAATTTAATAGCTTAAAACATATGTCATATTTGCGGCAAATTCCAGAGCAGAAGATACTTTCAGTATTGCCCTGGTGTAAGGCCACCATTTAGAATTGAAACGTTGCTTGAAATGGCTTAAGCGGTGTCTGGTGACTAGACATGAATATCCAGGTACTTCCCCTCCTTCCTCTTTCCCCTCTCCTTCCTCTTCCTCCTCTCCTTCCCCCAACCTGCCATAGTCTCACTGGCACCAGAAGGTTGGGAGCAGCATGACTCTTGGGCGGAATACAAATAAAAAAATATAAAATATTAAGAAACTGATGCTCTGCTTAAAATACCTTTCTACATGAAAATATTAGAAGCTTTTAAATTTCTGTTGGTAAAAAATGTTATCATTTGTTGTCCTACTATGAAAAGAGTCACAATTTTTTACTGAACCATTGTTTAGATTTTTATTTGTTTATATATTTTCTGATAAATATTTTTAATACAATTTTCAGTATGGTGTATAATAATCTGCATGAGTTCTATATTAGCCTAGTAAAATATTTCTAGTACATTCAAACACCAGGTCCTTTAATGATTAAATGCCACCCTTGTGTATCACATAACCAAAGAAAGTTTCTAAAATCCAAAGATGTTTAAAATGTTGAAAACTTAGTTAATATGTATAAAACACCTCTGAATGTTTATAAGCACAATAAAAATCATGAATTAATTATGTATCATACAAAAAATCTTTTAATCACTCTCCCTTTCCGTACATAAAATACTTGAGTTTGTATGAAGGATAATGAAGCAAGTAGTTAGTAGTGTACTATCGTTATGAGCAAAGAGGTAGCTATTTGCAAAAGTCATATTCTGATATTTATAAAGTTTACTTAAATATATTTTTTTAAAAATCAACGCATACAAAACTACTGAAACGCATACAAAACTTTTACATCTACTTATTTAACATTCTTTTCATAGCAAGAACACAGTTATACGTTTTAGTAGTATTTTATGATCTTGCGTATGAAAATGTTTATGTATATATTTTTAATATAATATTTGAACATTGGTTTAAAATGTTATGAAAAATTTCCTAGCTCCATATTATGCACTAGTATGTTATAAAAATATATATATACCTACCAACAAAAAAAGAAAAAAAACAGCAATAATTGACTACAATGTATTTGCAAACTTCTCCGAGAAAGCGGACCGATGCCTATGCAGTTGTCAAAAATACAGTATACATATATATCGATCATGACCAAAATCACGTTACGTATGCTTCACTGTTTTTTGCGTTTGAAACTAGGATCCTATTGCTTAGAAGATACATGCCATTTTTTATAGAAAAATTTAAAAAAATTAAAAACCACGATTTTATTTATTACAAACTGTAAGAAATTAATGCACAACATTTCCTCATATTTAGATTTATTTATGATGTTTGTCAAATAGCTGCCTTTTTGCTTACGATTATGGTATTGTGCGGTACCCTTTGTACTTAACTCTGTGTAATTGGTGAGTGGGACTAAGTATATTGAATTAAAATGAAATAGTATCCACGCTTACAGGTAATTTATTATTTCCGCATAAATAGGGCTTACGTAGTATCTGAAAGTTTTTTTAAAACTGCAATGTGTATCATAAAAAAGTTAACCTACAGTTCCAGACTAATGTGATGCCGGTGTGGTCATACGGCACAAATTGCTTGTGCATAAAATAAAATAATTGGATGTCTGAGCTTGGGCAGTAACGAGCTTCAGCCACAATGACATACCGTCAGTCTACAACACATACCTAACGATAGTTACAAACGAACGTAATACGAGATACTAAATTGAACTCGACGAATAATAAAATAGGTATTGCGGGGAAAAATGTATATTCAGCGTTAAAGGATAAAGATCGCATTAATTTATTGCCGATTGTGTCTCGTACAAGCAATCCGATTTTTCTACAAGCTTTTAACGCCGATGAAACGTGTAAATCCTTCCATAAAAAGAAACACATTATTTCGGCGAACAATAATATTATTCTGGTTTTCGCTGTAACTGCAACTTGAGCAGAATTCTACATTTCGAATACGGTAAAAAGCAGCGGGTGGAACGAGCTTTCAAAGGAAGATTTATGTGAAAAAGTTTATTAACATAATTATTGTGTTTGGAGTGTTATCATGGAAACAACCCGCTCATTCTATATCGACTCTCATATTATTATTATCGTAGCATGGAAGATGATTGCGTATTGGGAATACCGCCTAATGAGAATCATTTGTTACATATTTGTTTGGGTAGGTACAATAGTAGTTGAACTATTGCGAGTTAATTAAGGTGAGTTTGAATTGAGAAGTTTTAATTATGTTGTGTATCTAATATACCTAACTTAAAATGTCGTTTTTCTACAGAATAACATATATTAATTAAAAGATTCATAATAATACAAAAATATTTGAATGATTTGTATATAAATTTCAAGTTATTCCCACATAGGAGGCCCTGTAGAAAAAAAATTATCTGAGGTTACTGGGATGCCATATTTGGGATGCTGGGGATAGGGAGGGTATTTTTAAGGAAAAGAAGGAGAGGAAGTTCTGGGAATGATAAAGGCATGAGAATTGGGTAGGAATTTAAGGGTCAGTGTGTCCAGGAGGGACGGGCGTATGAATCCTACCCTCCCGGTGCGGTACAAGACGATGTATCTCTCGCGGCCAGTTGGAGAGATTTGAACACAACTCACCTGATGAACCCAGGTAACCCTGCTAAGTCACCAAACGTAGCGAACCACTTGGGGTTACCTTCGGCAGAGGTATTTTGTTATCCAATAAATGATTCCTGGGGCGGTGGTACCCATACCCGCCTCCTTCTAGCGCCATTTGAGTTTAAAATCGCCTCAAAGGCGCTGAACAAATATTTTTTAACTACAAATAATAAAAATGAGAACCTAGGTTTCCTGGAAAATATTTATTGTAATATAGGATTTCCGGAAACAATCAATATTCATACATAAAGATTTTTTTCTTCAAACACAGCAAAATTTATTTTATGGTACAATTTTTATTCAAAATTAAAAGATTTCTTGGGTTTTACCACTTTTATGTTCCGTTATCCTGATTTTAAGGTTTTTAGAAGTCTTGACTATATAAAAAAAACCACAATAATTTCACCTCAATTTATAGATTACAGATTTTTTCATTTTTAAATCTCTATCCGTATTATTTAGTATGTAATTTTAATTTTTTTTATTTGCATAAAATGCAGGAAGAATTTCAGTTGGTACATTCTTTTTCATGGAATTGAAAATTTTATTATTAAAAACATTATTTTTCTCCATTTTTTTCCCTTCCTGATCTTTTTGAGAATTCACCTCAATGCAATTGTGCTTACGGTACTGCAACTAAGAACTCCATTATAACCTCTCTTTCTACTACAATCTTCAATAATAAGAATGAGACGGAGGTTACAACTTACAACGGAGTTTGCAGGAATATATCCATACCGACTAAGATTAATGAACCATCTCACCGTGGCGCTAATAAAACCAATGCCTCATTCAGAACGGGAGTAAAAAGATCCAAACTCAAGCTAGCGCTCGACGCTTTTTGCTACAAGCGCGCTGTCAGTTAAACTGGCCGGTGCGCGGTAACTTTTTATTGTGGATTTTCGAACAGACAACGATTTGAGTGCAAGATCATCTTATTTTATCCAATTTTCTCATAAGCGACATATTAAAACACAATGTTAAGTTACGGAGTTCCCTGCAACAAGACCGTTTGTATCGATCTAAAGTTAATTGACCGAAATTTGAATGACGACCGTCGTTAGTTGCTTGCTCGGTCAGTAATTTCAGTCTAGTCTTGAGCTTTTAGTATTCACATTCTGAATTGTGCAAATGCGGATACCTACAAGCAAACTATAGAACATATTATTATCATGGAAGAATATCTACTTTTTTCATTTTTAAATACCAAAAAGTGGTTGAATCATTTCAATTAATGAATTTAAATCTACTGTTCGTTATACAGATAGGATGACGTCATTGCACCTCGCAATTTTTGTGGGTATTCAAAATGTTACCTGGCTATTAAAGACTAAAAAGCCTTGTATTTCATCGACGGGGAAAAATTGTTACCTAAAAATCCTACCAAAATTGCATGTTTTTATCAACATCATCAACCATCAGCATCACCAACCGGCAGCCATATATAGGTAAATGCGTTTCTGTTTGTGTTATGTTGAGAGAGTGTCTGTCATGTCTTTTTTTCTGAATTATTCCACATTTGTCTTCGGGAATAATAATAATAATAAAACGGTTATTCATCAATAGATTTTTTACAATATTAGGTACGTATTTTGTTCTTTTTTTATGCCGCAAGGGGTGGTCTTATAATTATGACTTTCTGTGTGTCCTTCTGTCTGTGTGTCTGTCTGTGGCATCGTAGCTCCTAAACGAATGGACCGATTATGATGCGTTTTTTATTGTTTGATAGCTGACCTAATCGAAATGGTTCTTAGCTACAATTCATGAAAATTTGTTCAGGCGTTTCAAGGTCATCAGCTCTTTTTGTTTCGGGGGCTGCTTAAAATTAAAAAAAATATTATTCATTGATTCTATTGACGGAAAGGTACAATTCAGGATTTCTCCTAGAATGCAGCTGGTTTTCAGCAGTCCTCCAGGTTTTCGGGAGTGCCGCCAAACCCGAATAAAAACATTATCCGGGAAGATGCGGCCGACTGTCAATTTAAAACACGGTCTGCCTTCAGTGACATCGGTATATGATGTCCTGCATTGTGAGGTGTGAATATCTAGTCACTAGTTTTTGAGAGGAACGTATTTATGTACTGGAACAAGAAACTCTCGATTCCGTCGACTGGATTAATAATCATAGCATCCCACTATAATCTCCACTAATTCTCCTCCATCATAAGTTCTGGAACAAGAAAAAAACTTTAACCTGGAGAAATAGCTTTATACAATCACGTACATAGAACCCTATCAGATTTCTTTCAAAATCAGGAGTGGAATAATAATATAATGCATTCCTCTAAAACTCACCCCTTTTGACAGAGATTTCGCGTCACGTCTGATACCGGCATTTAAATAAATACGCCCGCATCGTGCGACACGGTCTTTTACCCCGCGGCCGGCTGTGACAAAACCTAATCGAGTCGGAGGGTGGCGGCTACCGCGTCGCGTCGTGTGAACGCGTACAATTAAACACGGCACTGTGGCGGACGGTATAAATACCTTAACGTGTCGTGTGAATGAATTGTTACGGTTGCATTTCAGAATACCGAAATAAACTCAGTTTTTAGCATTTTCCTTCAAAGACATGAGCTTCAAAATCGTATGTGTGGTAAAACAACGTATGATAGTGTGAGAAATGTGAATATCCGCAAAGAATGTACGACTGATGTAAGCATAACGAGTAAGATTAAGAAAGGGACCCTCAGATGGTTTGGGCATGTAGAGCGAATGAAAGAAGAAAGTAGTGTAAGAAGAATATAAGTCGCAAAAGTGAATGGTAAAAGATGTCGGTAATGCCCGAGGAAGACATGGTACGATCAAGTGAATCAGACACTTGAGTCGGGCCATGTCAAAAGTTAAAATAATAGAAGAGTATGTAGGAGACCATGTTTAAATGTGAGTGAGGCAAAGAGTGTGTGCCAAGACCGAGTTGTTTGGTCCGTCCTCTCTGCCTACCCCTGCGAAAACAGCGTGATGGTTAGTGAGTTAGTTAGACATGAGCTTATCTACATAGGTTTAGAGATGTACTGCTGAAAACTAGCTGCATTCGGGGCCCGGAATGCACATCTGACCAGTGATCTTTTTTCAATATTATCATCCAACCAAATATGATTTTTTTATATTAACTCCACTCAGGAGGCAGGAAAATAATCTCCCTCAGGGACTATCTTTGAAGATGCTGTGTGGAGGTTTTTTTAGGAGAGTGAACATGGGTCTTGAAGAGATCCACGTTGTAGGAGGTAGGAAACACTGAGGCCGGCAAATAGATGGAACGGGTCGTTGAAACGACCTTTCTTATGTGATAAGTGATAAGTGTCAACCGTGTAGATATGTTGGTGCCGAGGGGTTCAATGACGCTATTTCCTCGAAGCATCTTCATTGTAATACAGATAGAACAAGGACAGCATTCCTGAAATGGTACAATTATAACGTCTTAGGCTATATTGCCTGTAATTTGTTATAAATATACGTACAGATTATATAAATTATAAATAAATAAATAAATACATCTGACATCTGTGCTCTAAATATTGTAATCGGTTTATTAAAATAGGAGAATCTATCAAACTGACCGCCCGTTTCGGCACAGAGTTGAGGGTTTTATGTGATAGTGAAGTTTCTTTGGAAAAATTGTGTAATTCCTTAATAAAAGAAATTAAAAGCATGTCATAATAAGTTTTAAACTTTAAATTAGGTAAGAAGGTATTTAACCTTTTCCACGCGATCGTAACAACAGTTGATACGGCAAAAATCCATGCCTCACACGCGCCCGTATCAGCCCTTGTTACGCCAACTTCGACTGCCGATATCACAGCGCTCCTATGTAACAGTTTTTTTTCCTGCTCACTAGGACATTCGTGTAACTATCACGATGCTGACATCTTCAGGCATATTTCGAAAATAAAATTGTATTTCGTAAAGAACATCGATAATCAAGTGAATGTGTCGTCGTGCGTTTGAGTGCCATAGTTCATAATTTAGTCAACAGATGGCGCTAGTAGTCATTCGCTCTTTGCGCATGCGTTTCAGATTGATCATAGTGGACAAGCGTCGATAACATTTATTGTAGAGATCTCGCGTATTCTAAACGTTTGTTTGTATTGTGAAACTGTGATTTTGACTTTACATAAAATTTTTATTAATTTAAGTGTCATCAGAATTTTAAAACATGTCTATTTTGGTTATAAATTAGTTACAAAAGTGCGTGTTTATTTTCGTGTTCTTTTTCGTACTGTTTCAAAGTTATTAGGAAACGTTCACAATAAGTTTTTAGTGTTTGAAATTAACTTTAAGAATAAAAATGGCCCATATTTTGGAAGATGATGAAATTGAAAATATACTGCAGATGTTGGATTCTGATTATGAAATGTCCGAGGATGAATTTGTACCTTCGGAAATTTCAGATGCAGAAACTCAAGCTGATGAGTCTGTACGGGAAGAAGTGCTACACTCCTGGGTGTCAGGACCTCATATTCCAATAGTACACGAATTTGATGATTTTCAATCCGGCATTTCTGTACAATTTAACGAAAACTCAACAGAAAGTGATTTTTTTGAACATTTTTTGAATCGCTCCATTATGAATGAAATTGTAAGAGAAATACACAACTACCATAGCTTTGTTCTCAATACAAAGGAATTTGGTGCGAATTCAAGAATTCATAAATGGAAGGAGACAAATATTGAAGAAATGTATTTATTTATTGCAATAACCATGCTAATGACAAGAAACCAACACTTGACTATTGAAGAGTATTGGAGTACAAATATATTTCTTAGTTCGCCTATTTTTGGCCAGATCATGAGTAGAGATCGATATCAACTGTTATTGCAAAATTTACATTTCTGTGACTCAAATTCGCCGTCTACAGATCGTCTTTATAAAATAAGGTTAGTTTTAAATCACACCCGAACACTATTCAAACAGTCTGTAATACCTTATGAAGATCTATGCATAGATGAAAGCATGATTGTTTTCAAGGGTAGGCTTATTTTTAAACAGTATATTCCATCGAAACGACACCGCTTTGGAATCAAAATGTTTGTTTTGTGTGATGTGAAAAATGGATACATTCTTGATTTTATAATTTACTGTGGAGAAGGCACGGAAATAACGGATGAGCAGAACTTGGGAATAACCGGCGCTGTTGTAACCACACTTATAAATGATTATTTTGGCAAGGGGCACAATTTGTGGTGTGACAATTGGTACACAAGCCCAAAGTTATTCCAGTTTTTGCATTCGGAAAAAACGAATGCCTGTGGGACAGTAAAAAAAAACCGTAAGGAAATGCCCAAATTTAAAAATCTGAAAAAAGGTGAATTTGAGTCAAAAAGCCGCGGTCCCCTTTTAGCATTAAAATGGTGTGATAAAAGGGATGTTCACATGCTAACATTGCTAACTACCTTGCACGATGACATATTTAAAGAAACAGGGAAAATAAATCACCGAACTAAACAACCCATTCACAAGCCCGCCTGTATAATCGATTACAATAAATGTATGGGAACTGTTGACAAAGGCGACATGATGCTGAGCAGTTTATCATGTATGCGAAAGACGATAAAGTGGTATAAAAAAGTCTTTTTTCACATAATTGACCTGTATTTATTGAATGCACTTATTTTGCACACCCAAGTGACAGGTATAAAAAAGCCGTTAGCAGATTTTCAATTGGCGGTTATAATGCAACTTGTTGAGAAATATAAACCACAAGTTACACAAATACCACAGCCTACAACATCAGCCCACCTCAGTCCATTTCGGATTCTGCCTAAACATGCCACTAAGCATATGGCAGGATTGATTCCAGCAACCGACAAATCAAATAAACCGCGCAGACGATGTCGTGTATGCCGACTTACAAATAATAAAATGCAGTTAACGAGATACATGTGTAAAGAATGCGGTGTGTCGTTATGTATCGAACCCTGTTTTAAAATATACCATACCTCAAAAAAATTGTGACCGGCGTAAACTCCTCTTAAGTGCTTAGATAATTAAAACAATATTTATTATATGACAAAATCTATTCGTCTCGTGTTATTTTTAAGTGTTGAGTTTTAGAACTTGTTTATTCGAATTAATAATAATAAGTGATTGAGGTACCACTTGTGTCTATCAACGCAGTGTCCTGAGTACAAGCACGCGGGGAAATGGCGCCGCCTTTAAGATAACATGGGTATGTTTTTGTATGGAATTTAATGTTTTTGTTTTTATAAACATCTAGGAGTGTTTACAGACGACGATTTGGTTTCAAATTGTAGATAATAATCTCATCTGTTTATATAGTATGATAAATCATGCCATAATATGCTGTAATTGACATAAAATTGGATGGATAGGTATTTGAAAACATGTACCGCGTATGGGTATTGAACAAACGGAGTAGTTCAACGCGGGGAAAACGAAACGTACCGCGTATGGGTATTGAACAAAACGGAGTAGTTCAACGCGGGCATTTACATACATATGGTTTTTAATTATGTTGGTAAGTATTTATGTGCGCACTTACAAATCTTATGATTTAAGATAAAAATTTGGTTTGATTTTTTTAAATAACAGAAAATTATCAACATACTCTTTTGACGGAACTACTTTGTGGGTATTTATTTTTTATTTAAGTACATACAACTGTATGCTTATTTTAAAAGATCTCTTAGAAAACAGATATATTTTATTTTACGTATGTGTATCAAGTTCTTCGATGGATCGTGTTTACCATCACGGGAATCATCTTGTCAGTTTATTACCAACAAAGGAAATATTAATTCAAGCAATGAGAGAACGAATATTCAATACTACAACAGAATTCGCTCGTTCTTCATCAACATGTTCGACCTCTACACCACCTGGCGATTTCACGTGAACGTTCGAGTAAACCCTCGTAATATTATAAAAACGAGAGTCGTAATAAAAGGGTGCAGATACCTAGGTATTACCGATGTGAGTTTGTAACAAACATAAGGAGTAATAATATCATCAGTGTTCCCAACTTCTAACATCATGAGTGATACCAACTATATAGCGCAGCAGAAAATACCTGAATTTGTAGGTCCTCAACGTGGGTCCTATTTTCAAGGATTGTTCCCGGTGGACGTGGCTGTGGGCTGACGTAAAGTTAAATAAATCAGTGTATCTCTATGTACATATATCTCTTAAGCCATGTATTCACTGAGAAACAATTATTTATAAACACTGTTTCGTAAACAAAATCTACGTGTTTCTGAAACAATTTAATATGTTTCTGAAACATTAGAAACTGTTGTGGTAAACACTACGTGTTTCTCGCAAAGTTTCTGTGCTCTCCGATTGGAGTGGAGAGCACGGAAACAAATCAGTTTCGCAACAGCTGTTTACAAGTGTGGACGTGTGTTTCAGTTGTTTATAAACACGAGGGTAGTGTGGGACGCGTATTTATGTGGCACCCAACAACGTTTCCTCCTCAGGCGACATATTTGAAAAAATATATTAATATTAAAATATTTTTCAGGATTAAATAACATGTGTTCACAGTTATGAAGTCTATCTAAATTTCTTTAAATAGACAATAAACAGTGTTAATTTCAAGCGACCTTCCAGGTAAGTATGGTCCTGCATTCATTCATTTTTAGGCAGCATCGCGTACATTGGTCAAAATTTATATTTTCGTATCGGTGATCAATGCGCCGGTGTATGCAATTTTTAGCCATAAGTTGTTTTTAATTGTTTGTCTATCTTGTAGGTTTTCTAGATTTTAGGCATGTGTGGTAAGTTTGTACAGCGCCCTTGAGGTGATTTTTCACAAAAACGGCGCTATATAAATCGTCCAAATATTATTATTATTTTAAACTGAGCATTGGGCGTGGACGGCCAAGTTCCCGAAACATTATCTCAGTGAATACATGGTTTTAAGCATTACGTATGTCTCTTAGTGAGTAGGTTTGTAGGTATTTCTCTAAAAACTAGTTACGAATGCCTCTTAACATGCACGTTTATCATTTAAAAAATCAGAGTGTGCAATTCACATGCGGTAGAAGCGAAACCTTTTTTATCAATGTGAAGAATGATTTTTCCATTTTTTAGTCGTCGAATTCCAGTGCACCTATTCCTATACATTTGGTCATCTTATTAATATTTGCGGTTTCTTCTTCGGAGTCGCTAGATATCGCTTGCTTATGTGTTTTCTTTCACATGTTTTTTGGAGAGTTTTGAAGATTGGATATTGATTTTACAAAAATAAAAAAAAATTATATTTTTTTGGATTTGATTCGATTCTTGGTCTGCTAAATGTCTGACCGTTGAGATTGTAAGGCGCTTTATACCACTAGACCAAATGAAACTTGCATGGAATCGTGGATTTGTTGTATTACATTCGAACTGATTACCCGTGAATTAATAAATATTTTATTGCTATTTCTTTCTCTCGCAGGCTAAATCCTAAAGATGTATGTGTTTGTCTCTTTTTAGTGTCGCTCGTTTCAGTTTCATCGAGTTTAAAATTTCAACGGTGCTAAAGAAGTTTTCACTTCAATAATAACTTATATAGGATGTAAGTACGTAGGATATCACTTGATGAAACTTAACAGGGTGTGTTATAGGGTACACTTTCGGGTTTTTAAGAGACGAACTTTCACCAGCTTTCACCGATTCCAGACCTTATTTTGAATTAAAAACAAAAATCTTACACATATCGTCACTGATAAGTCAGTCAGGTAACCCGTAATCTAGTCCAAAACCTACGTTAAAGTTACCAGAAAAGAAAATGCCTTCCAACTTTTTTCCCCCAAAGAAGCTCAGTAATCACTTTCTTTATGTAAGTCAGGTATGTCTCTTAACACTCTGCATAACTTGTACATGTTCGTAATAATCTTTACTTTTTTGTTTGTGAGGGTTACTTTTTGAAGTAAAACTTCTTTACGCACGATCGACTTAGGGGGATAGCTGGTAAATGCGTTACAAAAAAGTGTAATGCGAACGGTGATCGATGCGAACGGTGATCGGGCGAGGCGTTCATACTGCACAACTAAGGTAAGGCGTACATACTAACCCAAGGTCATAGGTCACCCCAAGGTCGTAGGTCACCAAAAGGTCGTAGGTCACTCTAAGGTCGTAGGTCACCCCGCGGTCATAGGTCACCCAAAGTTTTAGGTCACCCCAGGGTCATAGGTCACCCCATGGTCATATGTCACCCCAATGTCACATGTCACCCCAATGTCAAATGTCACCCCAATTTTATTTTATAAGTTAGTGAAGTTTTACTTCAGTCGTGTTCTCTAAAGCAAACTAGTTTTTTTTTCTTATAGTTCCTGCGCAAACTAGTAAATGTAAGTACTATGTTAAACCTTGGGACCTCCTGAGTGGAGATATTAAAGAGTATTCATAATAAAAACCCATAATAACATCTGAACTTTTCCCCAGCCACATTATTATTTCGTCCTTGAAAAACGTGCTAAGTGGCGAAACGGTGATTCCAAACGCAAAGCTGGGAGACTTTGGCCGTGTAGCGGTTTGCCTTCGAGTCCCCGGTCGCATATTCATAACTCCCTATTAAAACTTAAGAGCCTTTTTGGGTAGTTGTGTCTCGCGACGCCACTTTTACCAGGAAATTTATTAAATTACATCAAATTCGCCATGTTTTCTGGCGAGGATGGCCGCCGTAATTTCGAAATTTTAATTAACACACCTCGCTGAAGGTTGTACAAGCCATTATAAATTAAATGCTAATGTTGTTATATTAGTTTTGTTCAGAGGGCGCATCTTTCATAATGAAGAAACGTAGTTGGTAACACTTTTGTCGGAAAGTTTAATTTATTGCCAATGTAATCTGCGAAATGAAAATTTATGAAAATCGTTTTCCCTGTATTATTTTAATGTGATAATATCTTATTTTGTCATCAAACCAACCTTTTCATAATATTGGAAAATATGAAGGTATCTCATAAACGCTTCGCAAAGTCAACAAGGCATAAACATATGTGACATATAACCATGAAAAAAAAAGAGGTTTATTTATATTAAAAAAAAAAACAGATCAAATATAACTGTCGGTTCCATGCCAATTCAGAATGAAACCAATTCAGAACCACCGCAGAAAAGTCATTAAAAGCAAAAATATAATTTTAAAATCGCCGGTAACCCTAACCTATTAACCTGTTTAACCTATTTTTTATTATCACTCTTAATGACTTTTCGGAGGTGGGTCTGAGTTGATTTCATTCTGAGTTGGCCGGTCACCATAGTTTTCCACATAATATTATTAGTCCGCAAGAGTTTCAGTCTGCAACGGTCATCTTCAGATTGGTAGGTACCTGCCTACTAATAGTTTTTTTTTTGTTTAGCTCCGCACCTGAGTAAATAATACCTTTCAGGCCCTATGTTATCTTTTGAGATGCTGTATGCAGGGTCTTTTAAGGAAAAGAAGGAGAGGAAGGAAAAGGGTATTAGGGGTGGGTAGGAATCTGGGAGTCAGTGTGTTCAGAAGTGACGGACGCAGGATGTATCCATCGCTCCTACTGCAAGGCGATGTCCTGAGAGAGTGCGGTTGGAGATATCAAAGAGACTCCCTCAACCATTTTCACCCGATCCGGCCTGCCATGCAGCTGACGGGCAGATGCATCCGCTGCCAAGACCCGGAAAACATCACCTCATGAACTCGGGCACCCCTATCAAGTCACCAAACGTAGCGAACCACTTGATGTGACCTATGGCAGAGGTGTTGGTTATCCAACGGCGCGGCGCGGCGGTACGCATACCCGCCTTCCAAATTGAAATTAAACAGATATTATATTTAAATATTTTGTGGTCAGGAGTGGCAAATATTAGAATTTGGAAAAGTTCACATCAGTTTTAAATAAACAATGGACCTTAAAATTAACGGTTGCAAAAATAAAAATATAAACCTCAATTTCATACGGGAAATTATTTGTGGTTTCTGCGTTGAGAGTTACAAACGTTATTTGTTTTTGGATTGAAACGAAATTTATATTTATTTGCTGCAAAATGTTTTAAATTTTGTCCTTCGACGGAAAGATCAACAAAAAAATTTATATTCAAATTCTGCAATTTTGTTTGCTCAACCAAAAATAAAACGCTACATAATATATAGTACGTCAATGTATATACGTGAATGATACTTACATTTACTAGCACCTAAGTACGTTATGTGAAATATAACGTGATGCGTTAGAAAGGAATAATTGTAGTAAAATAATTGTAATATTTAATTGACCACTATAAAATGGGCATGAGCCTAAAATGGTGGTAGAAAAATCCACAAATTATGTAATCATTCAAAGCACTGAAAAAAGAAAATTAAAAAAAAAAAAAATTATGAAAACAATATTAGCGACACTTAACCAAAATTCTGAAACAGAAAAATCATAAAGAGATACGGTCACATCTAGGAATTGAACCCAGGACCTCTGCCTTGCTGGGGCGGAGCCCTACCACCGAGCTAAAGTGACTGAGCTATCCGATCCGTATTAAATGTATCATTCTTCGAATTTTTCATTTTCTTAACGCATATTTTTATTGGCTGCAAGGTTTATGTACGATTGCAAGTTTCAACTCGAATTAAATGCTATCTAAATAGTGTCTTGGATAAATTTATCCATTTTTTATTTAATATGCGACATCTTTTGACTATTCTGCAAGACTGAATATTTATTTTTATTTTTATCTTAATGAATAAAACCTCAAATTGTAATATAAAAATATTTCAGATTTGTGTGTTCTAATATTGTTTTATTAATTAGATATCATAATTTGAGGTTTTTACTCATTAAGTAAAAAAAGAAAGTATTTTTACATTGTGTATTTATCTATATATTATAGAATGTTAAAAAGAAAAATTTTTTTTTTTTTAAAATTGGCTATTTAATGGAATATGTATTATGGGTGCTATCTGCCTTGCAATCGTACTGTTGTTGGGTTAATTTGGACAAATATGATTCTTTATAATGTAAAACTTTCGTCAAATCCCTCTGCGATAATTTTCTACATTTAAGGCTAATAATTTTTCTTTTTCTGAAGCCTGAAAAAGCTGCAATACAGAGAGTAAGTATCAAATCAAGTCGTGGAGAGTGGAGACACGTGCATGAATTCCCGAGTACGTGATAAGCTGTCGGATTAACTCGTGGGTGCAGAGAGCTTCGTGAAGGACCCTGGGAACTTTGTGCATTGTACGGACGCCGCAAATGGAAGACTCCAACTCATCTTCATCTCAAAAGGTAGGTGCTAAATACTGGCAGCTTACAGTTCAACTTCATGTGCATTTAGTCGAGTCGACTAACGTTCAATATAACTTCTGAGTTGAGTAATGTTCTTTAGCTAATGTTTAAATACGTTCAAGTAGGTACATATGTATGCGACTGGAAATATGTTGCATAGGTTAACGACTATTATTTTTTCGTAAAGAAAGACCAACATTCCCGGATTACGAATAATCTGAATATATTTGAAAATCTCCTACTACTACCACAGTAAGCGAAAAATGTTGCTTATGTTTTAATGGAGGACTTAGCCAGCCGAGGAATTGAACAAGCGATGCCTATATGGGATCTAAACGCGATGAAAAACTCAGCCACTGACCCGTCAGTGTTATTTCAACATATTTTGAAGATTAATACGAAACTACGAAACGATAACTACGAAACGTATTAATAAATTAATTGGAACATCACTGTAAAATTTTGGAAGAAGGTAAACTTGCAAATGAAACGCATCATTCAGGAAATTAAAAGGACTAGTGAATTTTTATTGTTATATTCCCAATTACATTGTGAATATCGTTAGATCCAACTACCCAAGACAGACCAAGGAGTTTATGTTGTTTATGAAGCTACATCGAAGGAAAGAGAGATAAAAAAACCGCAACTCGATCTTTTATAAATTATTTCCTCTGGCTGAGTGGGAGTTTGCATCTAGCGACATCTATTAATAATTCCTACAATTAATTAGTTTGGTTCCCAAACAAACAATTCATTTTAACTACATATTTTGAGAGGTGTGAGTCCTAGCTAAAAACTAACCCACAAATTTATACAATCACGATTCACCGTACGCATAAAAAACACGAATAATCATGCAACTAAATACCCAAATAGTGCACCTATGTTCTTCACAAACTCAAGAGAGGAAGGAAAGGAAATTAGTTGTCGTGCTCGGAAGAGTGTAATGTTTGAAAAAATCTTGACGAAAAATTTCATCCTAATGGGTTAAATGTGTAAAGGATAACTATTACAAATACAGTGAAATCCGTTTACAATGACATTGAAGGAAAATGACAAACACTTCATACTAAGAGGACGTCATACAAAACATTTTGTAGAAAATAAACAACTTTCTGTTTTTAATAGATTATAATAAAACAAATAAAAAACTTTATTCCACTTAATTTTATTTGACCGTAACCGGTTTCAGCTCGTCAGAGCCATCTTCAGACTGGTACAAATAATTCTTAGCCTACGGTTTATATACATAACATATGGGGGAGGGGGAGAGGGGTAGTCTACAAGGATTTTAATGAATTATTTTTATTACTGAGTCGTTTTAGACTGTCGAATTTCTAAGTATTTTGGTAATTCCAGTGGGCTAATTACTTTGGGTTTGTAGCTCACTTCAATATCTATTGATTAGGGAAAAACCTTACAAGTAATTTGAATTATTAATGGACTAATTTTATTGTCAAATCGTTATTATACATATCTATGATCAATGGGATTTTTTAATTGCTTTTTGAAGGGATGCATGTTAACATTGGAGTGGGAATGGTCAAACCTAAATACATATTTTAATTTCAAAATTATTATGAAAATTATACCGGATAAAAACCTGGTGTTTCAGTAAATGATTCTAATAGCTTATTAATTACAAAGTTACTTTTTGAAGGGATGCATGTTTACATTAGATTAGGAATGGTTTAAACTAAATACATATTTTAAATTTCGAAATTATTATAAAAATTACATTTCTGTTTTTGTTAGGTGTATATGAATGTATTTATTTTAATAGAGAGAAACACAGCATATTAAGACTCGTGACGTGCCACGCACGCGTCGAACGTCGTCGGGCATCACGTGACCTTCCCAAACACTGCCAAAGGTGTTAGGAATCATGTCGGACACTATAACTGACATAATTTTCCATGAAGTTGGGACGTATTTTAATAAAAATGGGTCGTAATAAGCGACATGTTTAAGCGAAGTCGTTATATCCGACTTTGTTATAAATAATTTTATATGAAAACCAAACATCGCTGTGTAATTACTTCATATAAAGCGGTTGGTCAATATAGGCGGAGTCATAATCAACGGATTCTAAGAATGTTTTAATGTCATCATTTTGAAACATGTTTCTGTTTGCTTTTTCATCATTTGCTATATGTTTCGTAAGAACCACGTGAATTTCAAAAGATTTAGAACGCCTAAACAAACTACTTAACATTCGTATAAAAGAAAAAAAACCTTTAATCGTTCAGCGAGGGTTCTCTGAGTAAAATAAACCAGTCTTGTTTTTTCATGGGAAATGAAAGGAAACCTTTTTCCACGGAGAAAGTAATCCCCATTCCAGGAATGTAATCCCCCGTGATATTACGGGGAATAAAGGCGAAAAAATCTTTGCGTTTAGAAAAAATGAAAACTTTTAATTTATGGAAAATACGTTCCACAAATCGCCCGCCTGCGGAGGTTCCATTTCGCGATGGATTTAACATTTCCACGACGGCTAACACTAATTTTCTTTTAAAGTCATCACAAATTTTAATAACAGAGACAAGTTACGGTGAACGATATGTAAAACGGAAAAGTTTCATAGCCAAAAAGGTAGTTAAGAAAATATTTTTTGGGACACCCAAGAAGAGCTCTCCTGACTGAATGTAGGTACTGTATAAATCTAAAGAAACTATTTCGCTACTTTCTGACTGAAGGGAATTATGGTACTGGGAAGGGGTCATATTAAAAAGGGGAGTCGCTACTTTAGATAAAAGTGAATAATAAATATCGATTTGGGAGGTGGGTATGGGTACCGCTGCCCACTTTTTGAATAGCCAACACCTCTGCCATAGATCACCCCAAGTGGTTCACTACGTTTGGTGACTTAGCAGGGGTGCCCAGGTTCATGGGGTGAAGTTTTTCCGGGTCTTGGCGGCGGATGCGTCTGCCCACCGGCTGCACGGCATGCCGTATAGAAAGAGAATGGTTGAGAGAGCTTCTTTGACTTCTCCAGTCATACACCCTCGGGATATCGCCTTGCACCGCAGTGGGAGGGATGGATTCATACATCCGTCACTTTTTGATACATTGACTCCCAGATTCCTACCCACCCCTCTTACCCATTTCCTTCCCAGAACTTCCTCTCATTCCTTTCCTCAAAATACCCTCCACACAGCATCCTCAAAGGTGACATAGGCCCTGAGGGGAAATATTTTCATGAGGGCCTCCTGTGTTGAGCTAATGGAAGAAAAAAAATGCCCTACAATTATGACTGTAAAATAAATGGTTGAAGACATGACCTGATTTTGTTGATCAAATACTTGAGACGGATCATGTTAAGTGTTGAAATAACAGATGAGCATGTTCGAGACGATATAAGCTGTGAATGAAGTCGGGAGCGTGTGTCAAAATAGAGTCGTTTTGTGGTTCTTCCTTCGTAAGCAAAAAGTTTACTCGAATTTATTAATTGATAATTTAGTTAGTTGAGTTGTTGAACATTGATGGCAGGTTATACAGTTGACAAATGAAAAAAATTGAAAACATCATGATGAACAAGTCAGATTATCTTTCATTTGGCTAAGAATACGAAAGTCAGGGTTTCAAATCCCGTCATGTGCAAGTAATTTTTAAAGTGAATTGCTAGTTTTACACGAGTACCTTAAATATTTGACCTATCCGTATATTCCCCATGGATATTATGGTGAAAGAGGCCAAGCCCGCATATATTATGAGAGTACAGCGCTCATGTGAGACTAGCATAAATAATATAACATGATATAATAGTTTTGCAATTTTCAAGAGACAACTCATCTCTATTTTATCTTGTAATAATTAACTTTTTTTAATTTTGGTTCTTTTCATAAAACCTCCTCTCATTTAAAATCTTACCAGTAATTTACAACCTTATTTTATTTTATTTTGCTGTTCTATTTAGTTCTGTTTTATCATCCTATATTATTATACACATATATTTGTTTGTTTATACCTACTAACTAGATTTTACACATTGCACTTTATTGTATTTCAGGTCTTATAACTGATTTTTTCTTATTACTCATACTATTTAATTTCTTTTATGATGTTTAATTTTTTTAATGTTTTTAATTTCTGTTATGATGTTCTATACCTTGTGATGATGATTGCTTTATTATTTATTCTGTTTTATTGGTTAAGTAACATATGAGTACATAATTATTATTGTTATTATACTCTTCCTTCTATTCTTGTAAAAGCCCACTAGGGCGTAAATAAATATAACTAAATAAATAAATAATATAATAGGTGTATATCACAGTTAATTTATTAAAAATTATAAGATTATAGTTCCAATATTTACGACACGTTCCAGAGTGGAAGGTATTTTCAGAATCGTCCTGGTGAAAGACTACGATTTAGAATTGAAACGTTCCTTGAAATGGCTTTAGCCGTGTTTGGTCACCTGATCTGAATAGTAGGTACTTCCAAGCTTCATCTCTCTCATCTTCTTCGCCTCCACAACACTCACAACACAATTTTTTTTAATGTGAATTCCTCACAGAGTCCCAGCTGCTTCCATCTGGAGCCAGTGAGGCTTTGGCAGCCCCAATTGGAGTATGTTGCGATATTGAAGGTAGTGGGGAGGGGAAGGAGATGAGGAAGAGGAAGGTGGGGAAGTACCTGGCCATTCAGGTCTGATCACCAAACACGACTAAAGACATTTTAAGCGTTGTCTAAATTCCGAATTGGTCTGACCATACCTTACTAGGGCAATATAGAGTATCTTCCACTTTTAATTTTTATTATTTTAAGTGGCTTAATTGTGAAATAACACAAATTAATCAAATAAAGTTTATTTACCCACGCCGGGATTCGATCCCACAACCTTCGGATTGCGAGTCAAGTGCCTTACCCTTCCACCACGGAAGCCATCAACACACTTATCGGGTGTGTAACAATACTCGGGGTACGTTGTAAGGAGACCAATTATTAGCAATGCCATAATCTCTCTTGCTCCAAACGGTTGGGACTCTTGTGCGGTTTACATTAAATGAAAAAAAACTTTTTTTATTTTTTCTGTGTTTTATTTCATAAGCATTGTTTTTTCCTTGTGTTTAAAGGAAAATTATAATTTAATTAATAACAAATCACTTTGTTTAAACCACTTTTTAAATTAAAAATATCGACATGTTTCAATAACAATGTTATCTTCTTCAGGAAATGTTAATATGTTAATATGAAACATGTCGATATTGTTAATTAAAAAAGTGGTTTAAACAAAGTGATTTGTTATTAATTAAATAATCAATAATGCCACAAAGTTATTTTGCAAAGTTTGAAGAAGAAAATTATAATGTTTTAATAAAGTATTTTTAATTCTTCATAATTTGTATTCAAGATTATTTTATTATTTATATTCTCAAAAAAAAGTTTACTAAAAACATGTTTTTTTTAATCCTTCAAAACATTTTGTTTTTATCCCTGAAACATTTTTTATTAATTTATATACATATACATGTAATATATTCACGAGTAATTACATTTTCAGAATCTATATAAACATATTTATGTATATAATTATATGACATTTACGAGATATATATATATATATATATATATATTTAATAGCTGACATCGTCTCAGAAAATTGCGATTTTGTTTAAAATTTTAAATAAAACAGGGATATAATGAAATGCTTTTTTCAGAGGCCTTTATTTAATTTTGTACAATTTTGTCCTGTCCTCTCCCATAAAAATTTACAAAATGATATTTTGAGTGCCATCCGCTTCGTTTCTTTTGTCGATTTAGTATGAGTGATTTAAAAGTGTTCGTGGGTACTCGTATATTCACAAAATGGCAATATAATATTATAAAAGACCAACATTGATTTACGATACTACGTGTTAAATAGGTACAAAAGTGGAATTTAAAAAAAGTAATTAATTTACATATCAGGTATATGCATTTATTGGATAATAAACAGGTTTGCCGTAGGTCACCCCAAGTGGTTCACTCTGTTTATTGACTTAACAGGGGTGCCTAGTTTCATGGGGCAAAGTTTGTTTAGTTCTTCGCAGCGGATGTATCTGCCCACTTACTGCTTGGCGGGCCTAATCGAGAGAGACTGGTTGAGGGAGGCCTTTTGACCGCTCTAGACGGACTCTCTCGACCCACTGCATTGCACCGTAGTTGAAATATAGATTCATGTGTTACTCATAATGATAGATTCACATTTGATTCATATGGACACACTGACCCCCCAGATTCCTACCCACCCCTCATAATTTTTTTCTTTCCTAGAACTACTCCTCCTTCTTTTCCTTAAAAAAAACCTTTAAACAGCATCCCCTAAGGTGACATAAGGCCTGAGGGAAAATATTTTCTTAAGGTCTTCCTTCTGTGTGGAGTTAAAAAAATCAAACCCGGACCAAAGAGATCAGAAACACATAGGTTAGATTAGGTAAGGTTAGATTAGGTTAGGTTTGATTAGATTTTCTCATCACTTCTTGACTTTGTATCTCTTTCAAAAGTGTTTTATTTTGTTACTGTTCTTCTCAGTCAACCCAGCATAATTTAGATTTTATTACATCTTTCAAAATTGTCGTTTATTTAAAATTACCTATGTACGTGCGAACTATTTGTAGTGATTTGAAATCTGCTGTAAAAAGACCGTAAGCAATTAAGTGTTAAAAATAAGACCTTACCACTGGAGCGCTTTTTGCCATAATATGGCACTATGTGAGTATCTTGGATTGCCTTGCTGCCAATTTTGGCAAATTTTTCGTTATTTGTACGTAAGTATGTTGATTAGTAACGATTTTATAATATTTTTATTACAAATCCTAGGAATATGGGATAATCGCCTAAAGATAGGTGAATTCATTGGCTATTTAGAACTATTACCAATTTGTATGACTCAATATTAAAATTCGGAGGTATGATTTTTTTTTTAGGTGGGCGGAAAATATTCTTAATGATCACCAAAAAATCTCGAGCAATCGGAGAAAAAAGTTTTAAATTGCGCTGTCGCTCCAGTGGTTAAGCAATAACGTAAAATATCTCTTGTTGCTATTGGTATGTATAAGAGACCGCCTTTTCATTGCGTATACTCCACTCATTTCAACTGCATTGAGTTTATTAGTTTTTGGAATAATTTCTAATGAAAAAAATCTAAAATATTTCCTTGTAACAATTCCATGTTTTTCATAAAATATGCATTATTATATGTTCTGTCCCTCAGTGATCTCTGGAAATCTGGAGTCCGTCGTAAATCGAGCTCCAATCTGTGATTTCTTTTGTTTTCAAAACAAGGGGAATGATTGCACATTAAATTTCAAGGTTTTACTAGGAATAAAACACTTAATTTGTTGATTGCGTTTAAATAATCCAGATAAACTTGCAATATTGTAAAAATATTGCTGGCTGTAAAGCTTTTAGAAATGGAGTGATTGAGTTTGAGCAAATATTTAATGACAATAGGTTCGAAATGATTTGACACTTTTGTCTCTTGTGAAAACAAAGATAAAATGATAGAAAGAAAAATAAGTTGTAAAAAATATGATAAAATACAACACAGACGTTACATCGAAAATAAAAGAGTCAATAGACGAAAATGAATCATTAAAGGACAGGGAGAAATGATATTAAATATTTCAGAAAGGACGGCAAAATACAGCAATGTATGTATAATATTGTACGGTTGTACATAGTACACGCGTACGTGAGTAAATCATTTAATTATTATTATAACAACTCAAACAAGACTCCGGTTTGAAGAGTCAAATCCCAAACTCTAACATAAATAAACACTCGACTTCAACCCGAAACCATCAACTTGTCTCAAATGAACGACGAGGATAATAATATTTGTGTTTAGCGAATAATGAACTTAAAACACCGAAAACCTACTTGTTTTACATTAATTCCACCCACGAGGCCATGAGGAAAATAATTTCCCTTTGTCAAATCAAAGGCGGAGAAGATTCCGAGTCTATCTGGTCTCTGCCATAGGTCACCCTACGTGGTTCGTTACGTTTGGTGACTTAGCACTTCGTGTCCTGTCAGATATTACCCTTGCCATAGAGTCAGGTAAGTTAGCACTTCTTTCACTTTTAGATATGAGCGCTGCATTTGACACCATTGACCATGACTTTCTCATTAAGAGACTAGAATTAACATTTGGTTTACATTCTAACGTAAAAAATTGGCTACAATCCTATCTAACGGATCGCTCACAAGCAGTGAAGGTGGGAAATAAACAATCCAACTTCACAAAACTCTCTTCAGGGGTACCTCAGGGATCCGTTCTGGGCCCACTTCTCTTTATCCTCTTCACAAATGATGTCGCAAGAATTATCGAGTCATTTGGTCTCTTTTCTCACTGTTATGCCGACGATCAGCAAGTCTACTTTTACTGCACACCAAATGAGATCACCGGCCTCAAAATTCGCACAGTTGAGTGTCTAGAAGCAATTAGTCTCTGGATGTCCTCAAACAAACTGAAGCTTAATCCATCAAAGACCGAATTTCTGTGGGCAGCTACAAATAGACGTCAACATCTAATAGACAACTCACCAATTGCCATTTCCGGCAATGACGTAATTGCGAAAACAACCGTCAAACTTCTGGGAGTTTATCTGGATTCAGACCTTTCATTGAAAAGTCAGGTGAATAGGACCGTTAGCACAGGGTTCTTCTACTTAAGACAACTTAAGGCAGTTCGTAGGAACCTTTCGACAGAAGCAACTAAGCTTCTTGTGAATTCATATATAGTATCGCGTCTTGATTACTGCAATGGTATCTATGCAAGTCTTCCTAAATGTCAAACTGATAAACTACAATCAGTATTCAACGCCGCAGCACGACTAATCACAGGGGTACCCAAGTTTTCGCACATTTCGGAACACCTCCGAAATCTTCACTGGTTGAAGTGTCCTGAAAGGATCCAGTATAAGTTATGCTGGATGGTGTTTAAAGCTATCAATGAAATGGCTCCACCCTATATCTCTGAACTATGCATTCCGGAAAATATAGGTCTAAGGCAGTCATCTCTTAGATCAGCGACATCGTCTGCAATTGGAAGATTGAAAGAACCCAAGCGAAATCCGAACACTAATTTTGGTGATCGCGCGTTTGGAGTATCCGGTCCTGAGGCTTGGAATAAACTTTCCATGGAATTGAGATGCATAACCAACCCAGCGGAATTTAGATCCAAACTTAAAACTCATTTTTTCAAATACTCATTTCCAAAAATTCGTCATTAAATTTAAACTTTGTAATTTAATTATACTCTAATAATTGTTGATGTCCACGAATATATACTATTTTATTTGCTATTCCCTACAACTACTAACGAAAAACTCAAAATGCTATTGATCTACCTACCAATGGTCTGTCAGTGGTAACCTAACACCTCAATCCGGTTAATGTTGTGCGATGAGTCATCATAATGCGGTAAAGATCGGCGATTAATTTCATTAATTTATTTAAGATATCCATACATTTTCGTAAATCCGATAAATTTTGCATCCATGTCCTTAAATAGTAATATGTATTATGTAAAAACTTCCTTCTTCTTCTGGCGCTGTGGAGTGATTCTGGCGAATGTATGATATTTATAAGATGTTTTCAAGTATTTTTAAATGTAAATAAATATGTTAGTTATAAATCTCTAACTTTAAGTCATATTGTAAATATATATGTCATTGAGCTTAGTTTTAGGTCAGCTTTTATATGTCTTAGTCATAAGTCACTAGCAATAAGACTTAGATGTAAATCACTAGTTATAATTGTAAATCTTAGTTGTAAGCCAGTAATATTATTTTTTATGTATTTATTTGTACAGCGCCCTTGAGGTGATTTTTCACGAAAACGGCGATATATAAATTAGCCAAATATTATTATTATTATTAGCAGGGGTGCCAGGTATAAGCTTAGCAAGGTTTTGATTTAGGGTGGGGCAAAACATAAAAATCTATAGTAGGTACTGATGAAAGTAGGTTTCTTAAGTCAGGTAAGTTTAGGCTCTATGAATACAAATAATATTAACAGAAAAAGGATAAACCTACCTAAGAAGTGCTTTAAATTTGAAAAGGCAACTCGGTCAACAATCCCGGAGGTCAAGCATCGGACAGCCAGAATGGGGCAAACGCCCCACTTACCACGGTGTCTACGCCCTGGTGCCAGGGTTCATGCAGTGAGGTTTATCTAGGTCTTGGCGGCGAATGACCTGGACACACTGAACCCCAGATTCCTGCCCACCCCTTTTATTCTACTTCCTTTACTTTAAAAGACTCTCCTCACTAGTCCACCCAGTACCCTAAATATGACTAATATATTATTAATTGTTTTTGTGTTTAATTCGTAGAACTCCATTTTAATTTTTAGAAATTTAATTAAATTTAAATTTGATATGTTTATATCCTTATGTGACCTTACAAGTCGAAACGACCTTACAAGTCGAAACAGCTGTCAATCAAGAAAATGACCTTACAAGTCGAAACAGCTATAACTAAAATACTTTCTTAAATACTTGCAGAACTCGATATTAACATATCAAATTTAAATTTAATTAAATTTCTAAAAACTAAATATGACATAAACCCCGAGGGAAATTATTTTCCTCACGGTCTCCTGTGTGGAATTAAAGTAAAAAGAAAAATTGAGTATGATTTTAAAAATGATTCCGTAAAAATATTGTTTCTTTTGAGAATATTAAATATTTCCCGAGCAAAGCAATAAGGGTATTATTATTTTTAAAAAAACCACAAAAATTTTTTAAACGAAAATGATTATAAAACCTTTCCTAACATTTCCAAGATACAATCATTAAAAGCAAACTTCAAAGAACTTTTCCCCAAGGTCGTAAAAATTATTTTCTCCTTTATGACTTCATTTTCATTGTACCCCAGTGATGAAGCCAATCTCAAGCTAAATAAATAAATGTTGGGCCAAGTTCAGACGCTAAGTCTCAGTCAGCGCTAATAGCGGCGGCAAATTAAGCCCAAGATTTTGGTATTTTGATCGATTTATAAAACAAACAAACTGTGACAGACTTGAACATAAATTAAATCTCCTTGTCTGCCTTAAATAACTTACATAGTTAAATTTAAGCACGTCATTAACTTTAGGTATTACATCATCCACGTCATAATAATATTATGTGGTACTTTTTCCATTAAATTTTATTCAAACACGCGGAATAACTTCAGAGAAGTCTCTGACTATGGAAAAGAGCAATCTTCATGTACTTTAAGTGATTTTTTTAATGTAATTAGTTGTTGTTTATAAACTTAACTAGTTGTTTAAACTTCAAAGGACCATCTTGAGCTGAAAAGACACCGTGAGCCTGAAATATAGGACATCTCAAGTGTAATTTTTTCTTTAAAGTTTATATATAATATTGTACATTTTTAAAGAACACCGCAGCACAAACCGTGAGATTTCCCTGAGGGTCTATTTCATATTAGGAATGCTGTGTGGAGGGTTTTTTTTAAATAAAAGATGAAGTGGTATCTTTATTTTAGGAGGCAGGAAACACAAAAAGTGAGATATTTAACAAAGAAATAGTTTTAAAAACGACATTTTTTACGAAAAAGTTAACCATGTTCAAATGTTAGGGTTTTTTCGGCGTGTCTCCTGGTTGTAAAGTGGAAACACCGGTAGCAAAAAAAACATTTTCATATGTTTTAAATAATGCAATCCGTCTGTGATTAAGGTATAATCGGATTCCCCGTTCACTTTAGTCGTATGAGTTAAATCGGGCTGAATAATATTACTAGCGCAGACTCGTGAAAAATCACGGAAAATGAAAAACATATAAAAAATAGGTTTTCTTGTTACTTGGATTCTAACAACTATTGTCATTTATTAATAACTTATTGGAAATACCCTATCATATTTCTGTGCTCCTGGTATTTTCTTCTTGTCAACAGGTTCAGATTGGGATGTTTATTTTTATTATTAATTTTTATATTTAACAAATATGCAAACTAAATATGACATTAGCACCACCGCGAAAATTAACACAAATTACTCACATTTCTTCGTACCTTGCAAAGACCCGTGAACAACTACGTAATCTGAATTCTCGACAAATCTGTTCCAATTTATGAAAATGATTACGAGAAAATTTAAAACAAATCGAAAAGTCCATTGAACCAGAGTTAAAGACAGTAAGAACCAAAAATAGGATGTTTAAGGTCAAGGAGTTGACATTGCAAAATATTTTATGCTTTGCAAAAGTGGTTAAATCTGAAAATAATTTTGTGGAATACCGTAAATTGTGAGAACTGCCACTAAAGGAAAATAATGTAATAAAAACCAAATCAAAGTCGGAAAAGCAAAAATTAAGTCATATTATGACTTCGTTTTAGAACTGAATATAAAGTAGGTGCGAGTAGTAACACCTGTCGGCTAATAAACTCCTCAAAACGATACACATTTTCTTAAACATAAGAAACATATACAAAATACAACAAATGAAAACAATATACTTTGCTCCATGTCAGTCTGTAATAGAATATGGAATAATTGCTTGGGGAAGAGCAACAAACTCAGCTATCGAGCACCTGGAAATTGCGCAGAAAACGATCTGAAAGGTAATCCTTAAAAAACATTGACTTACTGATACAGACCAAATATTCAACCGTTGTGAAGAACTAGACATACGACAATTATACGTTAAATCGCTACTAAATTACATTTTTCAACAAAAAAACAACCTTCAACAAACACAAAATATTACAAACAGACCAGTTAGACAAGCATACAAAGAAAACTTTAAAATTCTGACGGTAAATACAAGCTTTGGAACAAGACACTACCAATATCATGCTATAAAAGCATTCAACAGTCTAACACTTGAAAATAAAATTGAGGAAAACAAAAATAAATTCCGACACAAAATTAAAAAATGGATTAAAGACCAAAATAGACAATACTACCAAAATATCGTAGAATAAAATAATAAAACATACAGGTAACACACAAAACCAATATAAAACACAATCACCCACAAACACACAACACTTATTAAAAATATCGTTTTTAACTTTATATAATATTATTTATTTTTATTTTTACGTTACTTTTAAATCTCTAATTTTTAAGTTTAATTTATCTTAATGGTATGTTTTTATTTTCTTTTTTTCACCAATATTATATATTTTTTACCAATATTATATATATATATTTATATGTATTGTGCATAATTTTGTATATAAAATGGAGGCCTCAGCACGGGTAAACTACCCAGTGAGGCCAACATCATTGAATTTCGTATAAAATGTAAATATATTGCTTCAAATAAAATTATTATAAAAAATAAGGCCTAAGTAAAAAAAATACAATTTAAAATGTTCGATGCCGCTCAAGGACGCACTCGTAGGTTACTATAGTAACTATAGTTACTACACTCATAAATGGCGCTTCAAGCTTTTCGCGACGCGTAGCTCGCTTGTTTTGACCAGTGCGCCGTGCGGAGTGGTCGTGCGGCACGAATAATAAAAAATCGTCTGACTGAATCGTATAGAATTTTAGTAATATCACACTTTTATGTATGTATAATTTTGTGTTACGGTTATCTGTTTTTGATACTTCTATCGACCTTTGATGTCTGAGTAACGTATCGTGAAACAATTATTGTTGTTTTTGATATTTCTTTATACACGATTCCAGCAGTTATTAAGGCCTACCAAATTTGACCGTTGGCCTTATTATACTTTTTTTTTTAAACAATTTTTGTCAGCTTTACAATTTATTTTAAATCATTCTCAAAATGTTATGGCTGTTTGTAAGTAAATACAACTGTTTATTAATTGATTTATTGTTATTTTAGTGCCTACATCACGATGCCCCCTAAACGAGCATTGTGGTCTGAAAATGACTTGGAGTCGGCTGTACAAGCAGTAAGAAGAGGAATGCTGATTACACATATGTATACCTGCTTTGAGGTATAATGTTCCCAGGAGAACCATTAGAAACCATCTCCGGACCGGAAGTTTGAAAAAAACACTAGGTGTAAAAAATAAATACTGATGGCTGTTAAACAAAGAAATTTGTTTTTTTTTTTTTTTTTTTACAGTGAATACCGTACAAGAATCTCAACTGCTCCCGTCTGGAGCCAGTGAGACTATGGCATCCCCAATTGGGGTATGTTGTGAGGCTGAAGGTAGTGGGGAGGGGAAGGAGGTGGGGAAGAGGAAGGTTGGGAAGTACCTGGCTATTCAGATCTGGTCACCAAACACGGTTAAAGCCATTTTCAAGCAACGTTTCAATTCTGAATGGTGGTCTTACACCAGGGCGATACTGATAATATCTTCCACTCTGTGTTGTCATTTTGAAGACTTAAAGCATGGTTAATGCATATAAATTATAATTGATGTCAACTACTAAATTTTAGATGCCTATTTTGATTATTTTTGAGGGCTAAAATCTTAGGCTTCATTATCCTACTACAGTGTAATAAGGCCTGCATACAAGGTTTTTAAAAATATTTAATTTTATATTTGTTTACGGCAAAAGTCGCCAATTTTTGTTCATATTTGATGTGATTTTATGTTTGTTTACGGCAAAAGTCGCCAATTTTTGTTCATATTTTATAGTAATTGATCTATATGTTTAATTAATATTACAATTTGTTCATTCAGATACATAGATTTTATTTTATTTCAAATACCTAGTTAGGCCTTATTACCCTCACCTACCTTGTGCATAAATTTACAATGGTTTCGTCCACGCGAAGCCCGGACAACACATTGAGTCGCTTCCAACAAGAAAAATGACAAAATATAGTTTACAGTTATAGGTAACGCAACGAAAGATGAGCACAGTAAAAATGCTTAGAATTGATGTATTGGTCTATCTGTGTGAACATCAAGCGACGCCAACTAATAGATAAGGTTCTCTGTCTTGCTTCGAATTCTCAATTGTGAAATACTCATGAATTGTTTTTTTTTAAAGCCTAAAACGAAACACGCTGTATGAAAGTTTTGCATCTGTGTGAGTACTGTGATGAAGTCAACTTAACTTGCGAGACCTATACTTACAAAGTTCTCATTAGTGGAGAGCGAATTGATGGTGATGGAACAATGGTGTGAACTGATAACGACAGGTTTCCAACCTTCGTTGAAACTGCTCCTACCATGAATTGCATGAAACATGAACATGTTTTCTGCCAATGGATGAAAATAATTTAACATCTAATTACCAAGGTGACAGAATGACAACTATAGTATCTGTGGAGCAATATCGGTTATAGGATTTTGAATTAGTAAGCTTCCGGATTAGCTACAGAGTAATTAATTAAATTTATGTTTGTAGTTGCCATTTCAAGAGGAGTTTTTTTCAACATATCTGGCTTTAACCCTTCAAGGCTATTCTTTGTCATTATTTCAATAGATGTAGAAAGGAATGAAGAATTTATACTTATTCACGTAAGCATATTCATATATTTCAAAATAATTTCAAACAATGTAGTGGAGTTCAGACCTTGTGGAAAAGGAAGAATGGAATTTTAACAGCTTTTACAGTAAAAAGACTCATCACACAGCATCATCAAAGATGACACAGTCCACGAATGAAATTGTTTTCCCCAGGGCATCCTGCTAACTTAAAAATAATAAAACATAAAAAAGCCTTTAAAACAGTTTATAGGCTGTTTTAAAACAACTATTAAATTTTTTAAAATAATTTTTAAGCTCTCTTAATGTGATTTTTTTACAGAACAATGCTAAATTAATTAACTAAGTAGATAGTATTATAATATCAAATAAATGAAATGTTTAAATTGCTAGCCAAAAACCTCCCGGCATCTTTTTGTAGCCAGTAAAGGCAATAAAAGGGATTGCCAATGATCTCTAATCTTTTCGCGGCGGTTGCAGGGAAAAAGATAAGGGTATTTGTACTACTAATTATGGATATTTGTATAAAAAATAATAAATTCCCAGGGCTGGTCTAATGCGGGCACTATTGGAGCGAACCGCTACGGTTTCTGACTTGCCAAGGTGCCAACGAAGCAAGGAGCCATGGCGATAAAAGCCTAACTCAGCGCCCTTGAGGTGTTTACGCCTATGGCCGGCCCTGCAAATACCTACCATGAAACCATTTGCAGTAAAAAAACATTGTTCGTACAAATTGAATTTGATGCATTAAAGTTGCTGTTATGAAAATATATCAGTAATATATTATCCGTAAAGGGTTTTGTTTCAGGAACATTTATACCATTATAATAAATTTATCGTACTTGTAGAACAACGCAAATCATTGTAAATTATGCATACATACAATGGTGAAACAACGGTTCTTCCTTGTATAGAAGATTGGAATAGTTTGCATTTGGGGTACTAAGGCAGAGAGGCTCCTGTACAAACATCGTTAACGTGATTAGATTACCTTCAACCTTTATGGGTACCAAAAACCTCTCTCTCGCTTCCACTGACGTAGAAAGCAGACATATGCACACTGCACGTGCAGTTGTCCTGCTTGTTTTAGTTAGAGATGTGTGTTTCGCATTCCGGCTAATCATTTTTATGTGTTGAAATATATACTAATTTTTTTCAGAGTTAACAAAAAATTGGAAACGCCAACTTAATTAGGTTAGAAAACTCAATACCTACTTTATTTTTCAATGTATCTGATCCGCGAACAAAACTACAACTCGTTCCACCTGTAGTAGTTCAGTTTAACAAGGTCTTGGTGAATTATCGTCAGATCTAATATATTAGCTTTATTCCGAGAGTAGTGTGGGTTTTATTCATGATGTAATGCTGGTTTGACTTATTGGTGTGACACTCAGGCACAAAAATTAATATAGATAGTTTGCAGCTGTTTTAAAATGCCCTGGGTCTAATAGACCGTACCAGGAATAAGTAGTGTAAGATACAACACTTTTCACTCTTACTTTCTCGTATATAACGTGCTTGCAACACACTTAAACGATCCAGGAAATAATAATTTAAATCATGATATTTTGCACAAGTCCCCTTGATGTGTGGGGATAACTGGATAAAACAAAAGGCAGGGTACCTAGGTCTATTATACTTAACACATTTGATGTAAACATTGGTCTTAGATAGTTTTGGGAGAGGAGTGCAACAACTATTACGCGGAGATCAAGGAAAAAAAAACTTTTTTTGGATGTGTGCACGATATAGGATCACAGAACAACTCAGTGAGTGAAACGTAATATTCTATAAACAAAAATGCATTATATAAAAATTGACTTGTTGATGGATACTGATATCGATGAGTAAATAGTCAATGAGAATTTCCAGGGAAAATAAATCTAGCAATGTTGCAATACAAATCATTAGATAGAAAAAGATCAATCGTGTAATGAAATGGATTTAACCAACAGTAAATACAAAACGGCATAATTTTCACCTTGCGATATAAGATAAAAAAGGAATTTAATTAAGCCCGTGGTGACCGGAGAAATCTATAATGTTTGAACTTGTATCGAGGTTTGATAATTTTTTTTTTTCAGTGAATACCGCACAAGAATCTCAACTGCTCCCGCCTGGAGCCAGTGAGACTATGGCATCCCCGATTGGGGTATGTTGTGAGGCTGAAGGTAGTGGGGAGGGGAAGGAGGTGGGGAAGAGGAAGGTTGGGAAGTACCTGGCTATTCAGATCTGGTCACCAAACACGGCTAAAGCCATTTTCGAGCAACGTTTCAATTCTGAATGGTGGCCTTACACCAGGGCGATACTGATAGTATCTTCCACTCTGGAACGTGCCGCAAATATACGATATATTATTTTTAATGAATTAGTTGTGAAATAACACAAATTATAAAATTTTTGTGCGCACGCCGGGTTCGAACCCGCGACCTTCGGATTGTGAGTAAAGAGTCTTAGCCACTGGATTACGGAGGTCGTCGGAAATAACACACAGATGTTGTTACGATCGAATCCAATTTATGGGAACCTCAAAAGTAGGCCTAAAACCAAATAAAAATTAAAATCAACCAACCGGAGAAGAGAAGGCGTGGTCATGTTAAGAACAAAGAGATGGACTTTGAACCAGGACATAAGCTGAATAATTAATGTGATCCTAACTCGAGAACACGTTAAGATAAACAACTTCACACGGTCAGGATATCGGTGCGTCGACCCGAGATATAACGTAAACATTGAGGACATTGATGAGGTCGGGGACTGTAGTTTATGAAGAACTAAAATCATATTATGTCGGAAAAATGATGCGAGGTTATAACAAGAAAAATATAATAGATGGAAAATTAATGAAAAGACGCGAAAAACTTTGGAGAAGCTATTGTAGGGATATTCAATTGTAGATCGACTACGTATAACAAAAAGGGAGGCCAGATTCGGAGAAAAACGTACGTTTGATATTTAAAAGAGAAAAGAACAATGAAAATTAGGATTATCATTTTCAGATGAAGCAATAAAGTCAAGAAAAACGATTTGGAAAGAAAATCTAATGAAAAAAATTGGCGTATTGACGGAAGTTTTGACCAAACAATATAAGGTTCAGACTTATTAATGCGATTTCAGATGAGTTTAAATAAATATCGTTATGTACCTGAGATGGGGTAGCCATTCTAGTTATATTACGTTCGATTAATTCAACGGAAGGGATCGTTTTACGTCATTTGTTATGAGAAAATGCTATGGACGATAGGTCAAATTGGTAATCGGCATTGATGTTATACAGGTTATCGAGCCCACACATGATTATTGTGTACAAACAATGAAGATACACGAACTTTGGTCATTATAACAGTATTTATGGGTTAAAGGGTGATTAGTTTAAACGTTGGATTTATGCAGTGTTTAGATAAGGAAAAAACCGTTAAAATTAATGACTTAATATTAATTTCTTATTTATGCCCGAGTAAATATAAATTAAAACATCAACATGTGTCTACGAGGGTACTTTATGGGAATTTAGGGAGAAACGAGACGCAGTTTTAGACGTTTTTGAACAGAGTAATCAACTTGACAGCTATCCCAGGGTCAAATTGGAATTTTCTCTTATAGAAAATGTGAAAAATAACAGATTAAGTAATTATGGATATGAAATGAAATTTTCTAAGAGGAGATAAACATCGAAAACGATATTAAGGGTGGTAAAGAATAAAATAAAGACAATTAAAAGATGATTACGTAAGGAAAACTCAGGAAAATTCCGAAATATCGATGAAAATAATAAATTTGGCTTGCAATGTAACTAATCATATAGTTATGGAGAATGACATAAGAATAAAGGAGGAAAGTCATAAAAATAACGTCGTTAATAAAAGAAAATTAAAGAAAATAAGAAAATTTAAATCTACGACAAAAATAGAGACAAAACAGTTTAAAATTAAATTGATTCATATAGATGATATAAAAATGTGGAGGAATTTAGTATGATGAAAATTGGAAAATGCATTATAAAAATTTCGACATGAGTTTGTTCGTGTTCTGTCGGCGATAAACAAAATTACGAGTTATGTATGGTTTATTGAAGACGTACCTATTATATATTGAGAAAAAAAGGGACACAAATATCGTGATATTTAAACTAAATTCTTAAGGCCAGAAGAAAAAGGAACGACAGGGCAATTTTGACATAATATTGCTGGTTCGATCCGGGAGCGATGCATGGGTGAGACAGGACACTAGAGGTAGACTTCAAAAATCAGGGGAGGCTGGACTAATGACATTGGTACAAAAATAGAGCAATTGCACTATGAAATCGCGGTCGATAAGAGTTGGATTTATAAATCAATGAAGATATAGATGAGCCGTTCTAGTCCTGAAAGTGCGTATAAAACCCAGGGAATTAATCATTTCAGGAGGTTAATCGTCGGTTCTTGAAAGTAGTGTTTGCATGACGTGACGTGATAAACGGTTTTTAATTGAAATTTTTTTTTAAGTATTGAAATTTTAGGACTTTTAAATAATTGAAGTCAAGTCAATGATAGGAGTTTTGGACATAGTTCAATTAGTGAAAGTGTTGACGAAGAAAATTGACTTTAGTAAAAATAAATTCAGTTTTAAAAATAGTACGATTAATAGTAATTAAATTAGGATCAGTGAAGTGAATAATAATAAAATTATTAGGTGTTAGTGAAAGTGAATTTAAAATTAGTGTTTAGTATTAAATTTTCGAACTTAATATAATTGATAAAATCACATCAGTAATATTTCAGTTAAATAAAGTGAAATTTGAACGGAATACTTCTATCACAAAAATAATAATAATATTAAGTCTGTGATTTAAAATAAATAATACCGACCATTGATTTATTGTTAAATACGTGAGTGATTATAAAAAAATAATTATTATTTCGGTAAAGTTAAATGAACAGTACAAAATAAAAAGTTCGGTGAAAACCAAAATTGATATTTAATAATAATTTATTATTCCGAAAGTAATCGTGAAGTGTTAATCATATTTTGATATTATAATAATAATTATTGTTCCGGTAAATTTAAATAAATAGTACAAATATTATTTTATTGCAAAATAGAAAAGTTTGGTAGTAAAACAAAATTGATAGTTAATAATATCTATTATTTCGAAAAAAATCGTGAAGTATCTATTGCTTAAAATTTAATTAAACAAAGCATTACTTAACAAAGGTTTTGAAAATAAAATACATTTTGAGTAATAGAGTTTAGGCTTCAAAAATTCAGTTTAGATTAAACAAAACTAAAAATTAGTCGGATAAATATTTGAAAAGACTTTATTTAAATTTAGTTAGGACCATAACAACATTAGGTAGGGAAACGCAAAAGGTTATCGTGTAGCACCCGATTTGGAAAACCTTTAAAAATAGAGTAAGACTTCTTTATTACTATAAGTGTTTTCAGTTTCAAGTACAAGATGGCAGAAATGCAGATTACGTAAATATTTCATTTTATTATTTTGTTAAAAAAATTTTGATCTTCATGTGTTACGTATTTATATATATATTATATTATATTGTTTTAAACTATCTATTATAAGTATTTGAATAAAAGTATATATATAATTTGTATTTATATATGTATATAATATATATATTTATATATTATCCCGAAATAAAATATCGCACAATTATATATTGCACAATTATGAAAAAATGTTATATGACATTCATATATGTGTTTTTAATCTAGTAATATTAATATATTCCAAGAAAAAAATAAATAATTAATCAAAGCATTCTTTATATTGAATTTGGGTGGTATCGATTTCAGATACCTACCTTCAAATATATCTATAATCATGAGATTAATTGTATACTTGATTAAATTTTCGAGTTCATACTCGGAGTTATTAGTCTCCATTAATAAAACTAATAAATATTCTTAGTTTATTCCTATATATTGATATTTCCCACTTTTAATATGTATATATTCGGTTACCACTTTTTCCCACTTTTAATATGTATATCAATAACTACAGACCAATCACAATTCTAAACACATTATCTAAAATCTTAGAATTAACAGTTAAAACTCAACTCGTCGACTACCTAGAATCAAATAAACTATTATCACCAAAACAATTTGGCTTCAGAAAAAATTTAGGAACATCCAACGCCATAGCCTTAGTAATTGAATATATTAAAAATTCTCTAGACTCTCATAAAAAATGCATTGGCATATTTCTCGACCTTTCTAAAGCGTTTGACACAATAAATCACTCACATCTTTTTGAAAAACTAGAGAACATAGGAATTACTGATAATGAACTAATATTTTTAAAAAGTTACATGGGAAATAGAAAGCAAACTGTGAAACTTAACAACATAACCAGTGAGTGTATTGATGTCAAATTCGGGGTGCCTCAAGGAAGTATTCTGGGTCCGATTCTGTTCCTTATTTATATTAATGACCTATGCCACATAGAATGTGACGGAGAAATCATCAGTTTTGCGGATGATACTGTTCTCCTAATAAATGGGAAAAATTGGGCAGAAACATTTAAGAAAGCAGAAGACACACTTAAAAGAATTAAAAATTGGCTAGACTACCATTCACTTACACTTAATGCTAATAAAACCAAATTCATCACTTTCAAAATAAAAAATAAGAAAAACTCTGAAGAAAACCTGAACATGAAAATTCATAGTCAGCATCACTTAAATGAGCATTGTAATTGTCCTTCATTAGAAAACGTTGACCATATAACGTATCTGGGTCTAAAAATTGACCAAAACTTAAAATGGACCGAACACATTACCTATTTAAATAATAAAATTAAAAAACTAAGTTATTTTTTCAAAACTATTAGGAATGTCCTCATTAAAAAAGACTTAATCAAGATTTACATGGCTCTCTGCCAATCACTGTTAGAATACGGTATTATCGGATGGGGCAGTGCAAATAAAAACATACTAAATCCACTAATTAAAACTCAAAAATCCATAATGAAAATTATACTGAAAGTTCCTGTAAGAACTAGCACTGATGAAATCTTCAACAATCTTAACATCATGTCAATTAAACAACTGTATTCTAAAACTATACTCATTTACATTCATAAGTACAAAACCCAAGAAATGACAACTTACACGTACATTAGAAACACTAGATCTCATGGTCAAAAACATATCCAACAAGTAACTACTAACACAACATTTGGGCAAAAAAGCTTCTTGTATTATGGTATTAAACTTTACAATAAAATACCACTCTCACTTAAAAACCTCAACAGTATAACATTTAAATCTCAAATAAAAAGCTGGATACTAAATATAGGGAGAACAGAAATAGAAAATATACTGATATCAAATATAGACTAAAACCGAATCTACTGATCTGAATTAAAAAAAAAAACACAATTTTATTTAATTTTTAATTATTTAACAAAATACTACATGATACCTATACGTTTATAACAAATTCATATTAATTTCTTATAATTAAAATATAATATGTAAATGAAATCCTCAGCACGGGAAATCCCAGTGAGGATATCATTATCTTTAGATGTTTGTAAAGAAAGAAAAACAATAAATCATTATTATTATTATTATTATTATTATTACCAATCATAGAATTGTGCAGAATTCCATGTGGGAGATCCGAGCCAGGAATACACTACATCTCGTTCTGTATTGCAGGTTATAATTAGGTTATTGCAGGTTATTATGTATACATATATATCTTTCTATGTACTGTACATTGGAAAATGCGGAACCGCATACAGTTTGCGTTTAAGATCTGTTGGATCGTTGTCGCATTATCTCTTGTACGCGAGGGGGAGAATTCACGACTCAATCTCTTGAAAACACCGTGAGTATATGATTGTTTATATGACGAAACCGGTTCGCCCTAAGTAAATAGTAGACTTCCGGAGGAGTTGGAATTTGGAGGTTTCGGGACTCGGGGAAAGACCTGAATGACGTGCATGATGACGATTGAAGACTAATTGGGATGTGGTAACTTAGGTACCAATCAATTCAGTCGTGTCAAAAGATTGTGCAAATTTCTAGTTGATCTCTGACCATCCTGTTTACTTGTAGGAGGATACGGAGCCAAATTATGCAAGCAATGGGCTACCCCGAGTTCGTCAAATATACAATCAACTAATTACATTAACCTACTAACTCAATTTTATATATATGTACATTATAGCACCAGTATCATAATGGAGGAGAGCCAAGTAGAAATAAAATGATGACTAATAAAATCCACTAATAGCTAACCATTTGAGTTATATTTAATTATATGTTCAATTAAACACGTGAAATGTCATTCATTAGAGATTACTTACAAATATAATTCATTAGAAGGGTAGGAAATCAAAACAGAGTTTCGGGAAAGTTTAGTTCATAAAGAAAATTAAATGTAACTTAGAATTGCAATGAAGAGACCAATTAAATTCGAAGCTCAACGCTCCGTTCAGAATCAAAGGGTACCACAAAATAAAAGTAATTATATTCCCATAGCATAAATCAAAAATCACACAACGTTTGGTGGAATCTATTTACAACATAAGTACGAAAAATTTACGTTCAAGGTCGTAAATAACGTATTAATTAGTTAATTACTTATATCTATAAAGATATGTAGTACAAAGGGGTTTTAAATAGCTTTCTGTAGTTATAAGAGAAAATAAGGGTCCAATTTTCATGAAAGCTTGTGTGTCGTAAGGGAGGAATTTTCCACCCATACTACACACGTGTAAAGCCTTAGGAAGATTCAAATATCGATCAGAGACAAGAGAAAAGTTAAAGAAAACTTAACTTCTAAATTCAATCTTACTATATTATTGTCACTTTCCTATTTTTCTTTGCCTTCGATTTTTATTTTAAATCTATTTTATTATTTTTTAGCCTTGACTCTGTTTCATCTTAACTCTTATTTATTTATAATTATCTATGATTTTATTACATGCTGTACCTATACTCTGTATGGGATGTGTGGGATTGCACTCTCCTCCCCACATCCTGGAATAAAGACCTTTATTATTATTATTATTATTTAAAAGGATTACAAGAAGCGAAAAGCAAATTATTACAATTGCTAGGAGTGACCATGAGTCGCCCTTATATAATAATAAAAAAATAATGAATTCACAGAGGTGAGAGGCGATACATTACAATCATCGTTGAAACCCACGCCGAATTAATATATTTTGAAGAAAGCTTGAGTGTATGTCGCAACAAAAATCGATGATAACAACACCATACATAGTTAGGTAACGTATAATTATTTTTTTAATTAAATCCGATATTTTTAAAATCATTCGATTTTTTTAGGTACTATTATGTATGGTGCACATTAATGTCAATACCAACTCTCACTACTCTAAAATAGCAACAGGTAAGTAAATGCAATTCTAGGCATAGTGACGAGCCCAATAATTGATAATGTCAATCGCGGTAGAGGTTAGAGTTACTGAGACTGTTTACAAAGCCTAGGCATCATCTGGTACCAGACCTTTAGACAAATGACTATAGTGTTCAAATGCTGACTGATTTGGAGAAGCTTCAAAAAAGAAGGGTTGTTGAAAGGAATGAGTAGTAAATACTCTCAGTACTCTGTTGAAAAATCACCATTCAGAAATTCATAATCGAACCGATGGATGATTGAAACAGCTTAAGCCGCATTTGATGATCAGCTCTAAATAGCCAGGTAATTTCAAAACTTCCTCTTCCCCTTCTACCTCCATTACCTACTAACTTAAGCCTCACATAATACTCAAGTTAGGGATGTCACAGTCCTTACTGGTTCCGAACATTTGGTATTCACATTAAAAAGGAATGGACCATCGAAAACCGAAACAGTGAAGAGATGTTCTCAAGGGGCTATATGTCCATCGGAAATAAGTAAGTTTTATTCTTTATAACACGTCCCATTTATTTAGACTTACATAGCCAGGTAAATAACACGTCCCATTTATTCACCCGAGGTGAAAGTTGAAACTTCGTCCTTCTCCTTTCCAACGTTCAGACTTTGAGCAGTTTTCCATTCTACTATATTCATCAAACTTAGCTGTCTTTGTTTCATCATCTGCCTAGTCTAACACGTCTGTGAATAACACACTACGACGATGAAACACCTCAGAGTTGAGTCACCTCCTTACCTTTCAAGAACTTGACTTCTTTTGTTCATCTGAAACCCAGAAGCACAACTTTTAACTTCTGTTCATTTTCTATGACATTTTCAATCTTATATACTCGTAAAACAAACACAATCTCTTTGAATTCTATTCCAATAACTATATTTTTCTGAGAAGCTCTGCATCTGCGACGCGCAACGCTGCAAATCGCTAATATTATGCAAATCTACTATTGAAATACTGTCATAAATAAAAATTCACGAATGCATTTTAAGGGCAATCGTTTAAAATGTTCATTAGTGATATTTAAAACATAAACATTTACACCATTTTAAAATGTAAAATGTACAAAATATTGAAAGAACAGTATAAATTTAATGAAGATTTCATGAGAATTTGCGATTATTGAACAAACAAAAGATTTATTTGTAAGCCGTAATTTAATATACGTTTGTTTGGCAAAGATTCGTGCATTAAAATTAGGTTATACAAAAATTCCCTTTAATTATCCTAGGTGAAATAATGATGTTTTATCTTTATATATATATATATATATATATATATATATGTATTTAACTCAACGATCAATTATGTAAATATTGTGAATGAAATCTACCGAAATCAAGTAAAATCTCTGTCACATTTCTCCAGCTGTCATTTTAATATGCCGTGATTGTAGAAGAACGCCAGCTTTCAGTGTCAATATTATTTGAACCCTCACATTGACCATTACGAGCCAGATAGTTACTAGGACTATATATTAATGACATTAAAATTGGGTAGGGATTGAACAGGAAGCTAATTGAGACACGGATGAAAATACCTCCTTCAGCATATATATATTATATATTTTTCAATTTAAAAAAAAAATGGATGCCAAAGACTTTTTAGTTGATAGAGTTTTTAGTAGAGTATTATACTACCCTGAATAAACTGTGGTTATAGTCAAAGATATTGAATATATTTCAATATCTTTGGTAGCAGAACCAGGTCTGCGTTTAGTTTATAAAAAATAAGGTGTTGCTTAATAAGTCATTATTTTATTAACTATAGCCGGTTCCCGGGATGCGTTGCAATGTCATATTCAAAGAAATAATTTTTTTCTCCTTGCATGTCCTTTCCCGTGCGTCCTCGTTTCCCTCCCGCATCCCATATCCTCCCGGGTTCCCCTTCTACTTTCCCCGCCCACCCTCTCCCCTCTCCCACTCCCCCGTCCCCTAAACCCCCCTACCGCGTTCCATATATTCAGTCCCACTACATTCAGTTTTTAAATAGCTCGCGTGCCACCTATTACAATTTTTTTATTCAAATTTTCATTTTTCGTATATTACAAATATTCATTTTTGTATATTATAAGAACAATCAATCAAATTTGGTACCTAACATAGGTACCTATTTAAAATACCTATGATTTAAAAAATCCATGGACAATTCTTTTGAAAAAAAAAACAGCTGCCTGCTAAATTCATTTTCATCAAACCCGCGAACTGTTAAACGTGCAAAGTTAAAATAGTCGTTAAGTTTTGTGAAATTATTCAATTTTCTTCATTATTCTTTCCGTGAGAACCTTCTACAAGGTATTAGAAAACTTGAAAATAAACTTTAAAATCGATTAATTAAATTCATTCTTAAGTTATGGCAAGACCACGGGAAACAGGGATTCACTTTTATATAATATATAGATTATAATGTCACATCACAAAGTGTCTGCTTCATATGAACGAATAAAAATTCGTTCAACCTGAAAAAACAAAAGAGTGATAATAGATAAATTGTGACGAAAGTTTGAACCAATCCAAAGTAAGTGATTTAACAGAATCACTTTAGTTTCATCAATCACCAATTACTGGCAGTGCCGATGGGAAGTACCCCCATGTGCATGACGTCACAGTAACGTACGCCGCAGTACGTTGTTCAATTAACTCTGGATTTGTGTTCATCAATCTTAGTTCGGAGATGAACTCAAAGCTCAGAGCAAACGAGGACTTTAACCTACATTTTGTAACTACAAGCTCTCAATACTCGTACGTTGCGAGTGATTTTTATTTAAAGAGAAGCTTTTCTCTACCCGCCTTCTTCTGGGTTCATTAATAACATCACTTTGATATTATATTTCCAATTATTTAAATATTATAATGCAACCTTTCTATAATTCTATGATTAAATTACTAGTTCAAAAACATGTATTTTTTTCACAGAGACGAAACATATCATTATTGTATAAGAATTTAACTATCTTGCCTGTGCAGGTCCAATTATGGTTCAAAATAATCACTTTATATCTGAATCTGAATATAAGAGGAAAGTGGAACACGAACATAATACTAAGTTCACAAAGAATAAAGGAATTCTTGTTCCAAAGTATAACAATGACTACGGACGGCGAACCCTGGAATATAATTGCCCAAAATATTTAACATGTTACCAAGTGATATAAAAAATTGCTATTCTACAAATAGATTGAGATATATGCTGAAAATATGGTTACTAAATAGAGATAGTTCTAAGTCTGTGTGTTAATTGTGACAATCTGTATAGCTATAGTAATAATATTATGGATGTGTAATTAAATTGTAACTGAAGATTAAAATCCTGTTGATAAACTGCTTGGTTGCGGTTTAACGGGAAAAAACCATAAAAAATAAAAATTAAGTCTTAAATCTTGAATGATTGAAAGATATGGAACGTGACGATATCCTTTTCTGTGATAGTGGATATTTCAAACAGTCATAGGTCACGATGGAAGTAACAATGAAATTTAAAAATCGATAAATTTCGAACGGACTTCACATTCATACATAGATAGGTACCCTTCCGTTATTCTGACTGGCCCTGTTGAAAATTGTTTCCCTCGGGGCCTGTTTCATCTTTGAAGATGCTGTGTGGAGGGTCTTTTTGAGGAGAAGGAGTGACCATGAAACACAAAGGCCGGCAAATAATTCCACAACCGAGCTATTGAACTCAATGACCCGTTTTGATGTGACAAATTTCAACTGTGTACATTTGTTGGGCGCGTGTTTGGCGTTTTTTCCAACTATGCACCAGTGGAGGAATGAAGCTGTTCAATCACAATGAAGCTGTTCAATCACGGACTGACTCGAGCATTAATTTGGTTCACTTGAAATTAACATACTATTGTCGTCCTCCTGCGTCCACGACTTATTTTACCATTCTCATTCGCTTCATACATTACCCTTATATACCTTTCTTCGTTCATCCTCTCTCTATTACTGTTATGCTGACATCAGCCTTGCAATCTCTGCAAATCTCCACATTTTTCACATTAGCATACATGGTTTTTCCATACACGTCCCACGGATCTCATTTCTTCAATATTCGGTCTACTTTCATCCTTCCTCTGCCTAAACAAGTATTTTTTATAAACAAAAACGCATGCGTGGTTTGCCAAATGCAAAGTTGCCGGATTATAATTACCAAATCGAATCTAAAATTGTACATTATTTAAAATACCCTTTTTTGCTTTTTTTTCTTTGTGTGGCTGCTAATATTTAGGAGTTATGCTGTAACGATAATGATATATCTGTAACCACAAATCTCAAATGCACTCTGAAAGTCAGAAATCACAGTCGTTTTTTTGGCGCTTCTGGAAAAAGGCCAAATATCACTTCCATTGAGATGGATTCGCATTCAGGATATTGGTTTTGTGAACTATTTAGGTACATTATATATTCCAACACTGCTTCAGGATCATTGTCCTTACAACATTAACCCCTCAGGTATTTTGTCACTAAGTCACTTTAAATGTACTGTCAATTTATTGATTAATTTCCCGGTTGACATTTATTTTCAATAAGATTTGCTGTTGAACGGACATAATGTTGCAATTAAAAATATAACAATTATTATTTAAAAAATTGAGGAATTTTCGCTTACCAATACCACTTTATACGAAACTAAAAACATAATTTAATTACATGAAAAAATATTACAAAAGTAAATATTTCAAACTTCATTTTTTGGGTTTCATACAAAAATTATAATTTAAAAAATCTCAAATCTTTCGCAAGCAATGGCGGTCAATATTTTTTTGCGAAAACGTTTATGTTAAGCGTTTGTTGCCTCTTTCCACTCGTTGCATGAATCATAAATCTCAACGTATATCTCAACATACGTCTCAACGTAATAAGTATTACATGAGTCCATCCCAGTTTGTGCCATAAAGGACACAGACTCTATTGCTATCGATGTACTGTCTACTAAAAGACTGAAAAATACCCGATGGGTTTTAAAGACAAACGATATGAAAGATAAGAACCAATATCTGGTAGTGATCGCATATTTTTACGCTAAATTGTAAATCGAACTAGTACTTTATCTCCTGATCCAAAGAAAAATACGTGTAATTCCTATAACTACGCTACCTATGGCTGCTTGCTTTCGTTTGGCGTATTTGAAAGACTTCGGAAGTTTTCTCTACGCAGTTTTGAGTAAGTTTATTTAAAAAACTAACGAAACCGACAACCCTTTCTTGGCAGGTGTAGGCAGAGAAGACAGATTGTACGTATGTGTGTGTTTTTATGCGTTGTTAAACCATTCATCCGATTGCGATGAAACTTTGGGGATTTGATGTGCGCATGCCTGTAATGGTTTCTATATACAATAGTGAGCTCTGGCATAATGAAATTATGCGTTTAATATTATATTCATCCTATTTCAATGAAACTTTGGGGATTTGATGTGCGCGTTCCCGCGATGGGAGTGGAAAGTGGAACGCGGAAGGGCGGAGAGGAACGCGGGAGTGGGGAGGGGAACGTGGGATGGGGGTTTGCGGGACGGAGGAAGCGGGAGAGGGAATAGGGAAAGCGGAGAAGGCGAAGTAGGATCGTGTAAAGGACGCGCGAGAGGAAAGGGAGGCGAAAGGGTAACGGGACGAATTGGAAATGACACGCAGGAAGAAACAATTTCTGTATAAAGTGGCATTACAACGCATGCCGGGAACTTGATAGTACTTACATAAATACTTTTAAGTTATTATGATTCTTGACCTGATCTGACTCAAGTATTTGATCGTACCGTGTTTTCCTCGGGTGTTAATCTAATTTTTAGAAATTGAAAGGTGAGAAAATGTTGATTATCAAATGTAATAAGGAGAAAAGATTTAAAAAATTAGATGAAGCGGAGGCTTCATGGCTTTGCTATCTACATGACTGGTACAAGTGCAGTTCTGCAGAGTTCTGGGCGGCAGCCTGCAGGGTGAAGATTGCTTTAATGATGGCTATCTTTCAATAGGAGAGGTAATTAATGTTTCTCTAGATTGGAATAAGTAATAAAATATTAGAAAAAACGTATACCGGTTAGTAACATAAATAGATAACAATTATTGTTTAATAATTCCCACGAAGAAACTGCACGGCTTTACTATGTTGGTGAGATAAATTATGCTCAAACCTCGGTTTAGTACAATTCCATTCAAAACGTTGAAATTATCTCCTATAATATTATAAATGCAGACGGAATTTAACACGAATAATGATCTTTCGTAATGATATCCTGAAATTGCATAGGTTTACCTTCAAGTACCTGAGATTCTCAAACTATTGAAGTGGTAATAGCATACATCTTCTATTAATATTTATTAATGTATTTGTTGGCTCGCCAACAGAATGCACCACATAAGAGTTGCAGTAATACATTTTCAACATGGTTATAGTTATAATTCCAATTGTTGGTAAGTTTATTACAATGGTTTTTCTGACGTAGCTCTGAATCTATTCAAAGAATATCTCCAGGAAAGAAAACAGGTAACGAACGTTGAAAGCTCAGAATCAGAACCGATAGAAAACATCCTTAGTGTTCCGCAAGGGTCGGTATTAGGTCCAATTCTATTTATAATTTACATAAATGATATTAATTATTATTTTTAATTGGTAAACTAATGTTTAAGACCAGATTTTTATGCATAGCACAAAGGGTAACAATTATTATAAGCAATAATTATTAGCCTGAAACCCTCATCAACATTGAAAAAATCTCCCGAAAAAAGATAAACTTGAACCCGCGTCCTTCTGATATCCGATCAACTGCTCTACCACTGAGCTACGTCGGCTTATCTCCCACCCGCCAAATAATTCAATATATACTAGTGTTTCATTCAACAATTACTGCTTATTACATTTTTCACCTGAAAACAACCAACTTTATTTTTTGTGATAAAGGCATTATAAGTGCTAACTCTTCCACTAGATGGCATCGAGACAAATTATGTCTACATTTTTTGGTGAAATACTTTAACTTGTCAAATATTAATTATTATTTTTAATTGGTAAACTAATGTTTAAGACAAGATTTAAATCTTATAACAAACCAAAACACGGTTAAATTTGAAAATTAATGGTGAAAAAAATGGAAAAGAAATTGAAATTAAATACCAGGGTGTAATACTCGATTGCCAACTGACTTTCACAGCAAAGTTTGAATATGTGCTAAAAAAGGTATCAAAAAAGGTAAATTTTCTTAGAAGACTAAGACATAAATTAAATAGAAACACTACAGAGCTCATTTATAAAACTATAGTTTCTCCACATTTGGATTACTGCTCCACGATGTTATATTTGGCCAATGAAGGAAATTTGAACGAACTAGAAGTTATACAGAACAGAGCTATGAGATGTATACTGGGGAAAGGCAAATACGCAAGGATTAATCAAATGAGAGAGGTGCCAAATTGGATTCCAATAAAAAGAGACTACTATCTAATGTGTTAATTTTTGGGCATAAAATTATGAACAACCAAATGCCAAAGTACTTTAAGGATGAAATTGTTTTTAATAGAGATGTACATACATAATTATGAAACAAGAAATATAAATAGAGTTTGATTGCCACAAAAAAAGAAATCAAAATCACAGAACTGCCTAATGTATAGAGGACCAAAGGTGTATGATGAAATGCCTGAAATTGTGAAGATTGAAGAAAAGATGAATGTATTTAAAAATAAATGTTATGCTTTCTGTAAAAAATATTTAAATTTATCAAATGAAATGTTACATTGTGCTTATTAGTTTTTATTTATGTAGTATAAACTAACTCAATTAAAAAAAAGTTCAAAATTAAAAAATACAGTGAGGTACATTGCAATATTATTTGCGCATTGATAAGTTTAAATTAAATTAAAAACTAACATTATTAAACTTAATAATTAAAACTTATTTAAACCATTAAATAAATTATATATCCGCGTTTCATAATTTAAAACACAAATCAATCAAAATAAAAATAAAAACATATGTAAAATTTATGTATTTGCCATAAATTTTGATTTAAAAAAGGATTATTCAGTTTGGTTAAGTATTTTTTTCTCAAATCCAAATTTAAGTTTTGTATAATAAAGGCCGGGCAGCTGCGAGACATCCGTGTGGCACACGCCGATAGCTTATTTTTTCATACATATATATGGCCGGCGTTGTGCACCAGCGTTGTTTAGGATATTCGATACAAAAACATATTCGTTCCGCTTGCGATCGGTCTGCACACGGGAACGGGCAACTTCGCGCGTAACTTTGAGAAATCGCTCTCCCTGATAAACATTCATATTAGGCATTATAGAGGTAGGTGACATTTTAAAATAGATTCATAGATTTTATATTTTCCGGTAAGATATTACAAACTTAATTAAGAGCGATATAATTTACCCGTGCTGCACACGAACACACTGTGCAACCAGCCACCCTTGCTTTTAATATAAGCTTTAAACTTTTTACAGAAGGACTTAGTGTGATGAAAAAAAATTGGCATAAAATCCTTCCGTAAAGTTTCCTTTAAATCATTTTCCAATTCAAATTCCATTAATTCCACCGACAATTCTTTCCGTTTGAAGTATTGATTGAAATGGGAGCGCGCCCCAGTTCGGGGCCAGCGCGATAACTTAATAACGGCCAGTCAGTAAGCAGTCAGACATGTCAGTCGCCTGTCATTTTAGCTCTTGTTACACGTATTGACGCTTACCGAACCGTTATAATACTGGGGTGGTTTACACACGGAGGTGGAGTTCCGGAATACTACTGGATTGTCTAACTGTCCATAACTGGGACTGCCCCCGTGGTGGTAATGTTTAGTACGATTATTATTTCGTCGCTGCATACATAATATGGACAATGTGAGCTTAAGTACATTCGGAGATAATCGATAAAACTGTTTAAAAAAATAACGAAACGGAAAACGAAAGTTCTATTTATGAGCAAAGTAGGAAAAAAACATTTTATTCAATAAAAAAAAATATTATTTGCAAATATTATTTATTTCATACCAGAAAATCGCATTTTAATGCGATTTTGCTCACATGGTTCATATTCTGTGCACAGTTTTCGTCACATTGTTAATTTTCAATAGCAGCTATCAAAATATTTCTTCAAGTCCTGTGTTATTTCATGGAATTGTATTGTTTTGTTTTGATAAAGGTTGTGGTGTGAATATAAATTGAACTTAATTAATTTGTGTTCTGAAAACCTCCATAAATTAAAAATAGATGTACCTTTTTATTTTTATTTCATACAAAAAAGATTGAACAAAACATTGTGTTGGTATTGTTTTATTTAATAGTTAATTTTAGATAAGATGTTATTTATATAATTACTACCAGACCCGGTCACACGTTGCTGTGGCTAATGAAACACAACGCCATTACCCAACTTTTATAAAATCCACACTACCAGCTTGCCAGCTGCTCGCTGCCCGCTGCCTGAAATGAACATTTGAATTTCTCGGCTTTCTCTACTATAATAAGCATTTATTATACATATAAACCTTCCTCTTGAATCACTCTATCTATTGGTGAAAACCGCATGAAAATCCGTTGCGTAATTTTAAAGATCTAAGCGCACAAACATTTTAAGCGACTTCATTTTATACTATGTAATAAATGATAGAGGCTTTCGAAATGTGGCTTCACCGGAGAATGCTCAAGGTCCCATTGACTGACATGATCACCAACACAGAAATTCGCAGGCAGGCTAGAGCAGATAGAGAACTGCTTACATTAATAAAAATCATGAAAATTTCATATCTGGGTCATATACTTCGAGGGGAGAAGTGTCACTTGCTCCATTTAATATTGAAAAATGTAACAAATGTCTTGGCTGCGAAACGTACGAGAGTTGACCGGCATTAGAAGTGTGGAGGAGCACAAGACAGAGAGACCTTTTCAAGAGTGATCGCCAACGTCGGAGGGACCTGATAGGGCACACAAAAAAGAAGAATGATATCGAACGTATTATGCAGACTGGATGAAACATGGCATTTGATATCACAACAACCGAGTCACCAAATTTACTTTCGACAGTTGACGTTTCGAGAACAGCCAACAACCGCTTCTAATGCTAACCGCACTCTTGACTCAACTGGGCCACTCGCAGCACCTCTAGGATACATACCTGGCGTTCACCACAGCCTTACATACTCCGCTGCAAGAGCACTCCACCTCGCAATCCGCGGCGGAAAATACCCGCCTAGTAATTCTCTCCTTACAACAGCTGTCATTGTATGTAACTACGCGTAAATCTAGAGAACATAAATAATTATTGATTATTTTAGGTTGATTAACTTCAGGAAGTATCTATTATACGGTCCATTGATGGTCCTAGAGACGGTCGTAAATTGAGCTCCACCTATCTTTCCAAAACAAGAGGTTGACGCGCAGTAATGCTGAGAATATACTCGGAATGAAACACTTGTTTTAAAATACTTGTATTTGGTTAATTGCTTATAAATAATTCAGATTCACTTGCAATAAAGATGAGGTAATTTTAGATTCTTTTAGAAATAGAATGATTGAATTTCAGCATCGAATTTATCAGAATAGGTTTTATGACTTGGCACTTTTGCTTCTCGTGAAAGCGTTGATAAAATGTGACAAAAATAATTTAGTTGTATAAAAATGAACATAAAATGTGACACAGACGTTAAATTGAAAGTAAAAGAGTCCGTGGACGGAAATAAATCGAGATGAATTTAAATATAAAATGACAGGTAGAAAAATATTGCAAATAAGACGACACAACACTCAACGCTTGTACATAAAAGCATAGCAAGTATTTTCTACAAAATGGGAGTTCCTTAAAAAATGGCGCCCTACAAATTATCCAATTACATTTATTATATTCAGCTAAAGGGAACGGTAAGAAAGTAAATGAAATAAAAATTGGAGTTGGTGATCATTATAGCAACTTCAATAGTTTGCACATAATTTACACGTTGCATGAATTGTTTAATAACAGTGTTTGGTGACGCAGGTCTTAGTTAGGAAGCATATATTATTACATAACATAATTGGTAATGCATACATTAATGTGGAAGGTTATTCATGTATGAAGAACATACCTGAATATATTACCTAAGTAAATGTTACGTTATCTTGAGAGGCGTGTAATTGGGGTGAATTGTACTAATTTGTAAGTATGTCTTGCCGTCATTTTATTTTTATTTATATATTTATTTTTATGTGATACCTCACAAGAGTGTTCCTAGCTGTATAAATTTAGTTAGGTGAAGTATATCGCTACCCGGGTGGGTAGCGTTGTGAGGCGGGTTTAAGGGCTGTAGGAAAGGATTTATTAATGCCCATCTTGAAGAGGCCCAGATTATAGTTATGAAGGAGGAAAAACAGATGCCGGTAGCTCGTTCCACGTACGAGCCGATTTACACAAAAACGAGCCAAACGTTCGCATGAAACCAACTTCATCGAGTTTCACACACGTGAAAGGGGATTAATGCTGCTAGCTCTTTACAGCAGATTCCATTTAAATACCCGTAGAATAGACTCAACATGCCTACATTGCGCCTGTGCAGTAGAGATGGCAGTCGGTCTGTTAACAACGGATTGTCAATCTGATGGACCGCCTTCCTTTGCACAAAATCAAGTAGGTATATGAAGTATTTTGAAACTCTAGCCCAGAAATGGCTCTCAAATTCAATTGATGGGCGTACTTGATATTTGTATAGGGTAAGCAGCTGAATTTGATTTAGAATTTACATTAAACATAATGTCAACAACCTCTTTATATGAGATGAAAGACATTGGTAGGATATTAAATAGCGCAATATTGCAAAATGCTATCCAATTATTTTTTAACGACTACAATCGAAATACTAACATAGTACAGTGTAGATGTAGACAAAAATTTATATTGTCTTGTCTAAAATAAGAACAGATCATTAACCTTTTCAGAATTCATACAGCCAGCATCCATACTTAAATAAATATCAACAGATGAAAATGCCGACATCGTTAAAATATTATTTTTACATTCTCGCAAATAAAACCTTTTACGAATGAATATTGTAAAATAAGCACGTCAAACTTTTAACGATATATTTATTTAGATATCTCAGTCATAAATAGATATGTTAATTGTTAAATTCAATAATATGATATCATCTTTTAACTTTATTTAATGGATTCGACTAGAGCAAAGTTAAATTTATCTTTTTAATAATTCAGAATCATTGACTTGCTGACTTGTTGTTTTTATTTTGATTTTTGTAATGTTTTTTTATTTTCTCTCCAGAGAATAACTTCATATTGTAGCTACTGGGACCTTTATTCTCCAGTACTTATTATATCTATAAATTATACATATATAGGAAGCTTGATTGAAATACTAAGGGGGTATTTACACATCCTCCTGATAGCTCATCCATACGATATGAATAAATTAACAAATACATATTCGAAACAGGTAAAAACCTCGGCTAACATGGTTCATGTGACGAATAGTAAACTCAGACCTATTAAATAAATAAATCATGTTTAATTAACCGGAAATGTACGTTATCGTATGGATAATCTATGAGGAGGATGGTGAAATAGGTCTACCCCCCTAAGATTCCTTATAACGCAGTGACTGTTTATTGCCGTATTGTAATTATAATAACACTTCTGAGGAAAAACTTCCTTCCAGGTTGAAGACCATAAATTTACCTGTTGAAAACTAGTTTTGATCTGGGGAGCTCCTTGTAAATATATCTTCGGTCACTTTCGGCACAACTCGGTAACGAGACCTTGTGAACCAAAGAGCCCCATAGACTACTATGGTAAAGTACGAATTAGATCGTATGCTATTATAATACATATACTTTTTTGTTTTTTATTTCATTATTTAAATATTATATTTGATTAGAGTAATGACGTATTGCCCATCTCACTAGGTGTAAAACGCCTGTGTTGAGATGGCAATTTACAAAGTGGTTTGTTATCTAGGTTTTTGTTTGCATAATATTATGAAAATTACAGTTAACAATAATATAAAATCAGTATTTTATTTTTACATTATACAACTTTAGTGTGAATGTAGAAGATTAAGGCAAAATAATTTTTAGTCAATTAAATTTCAATTTGACAAAAACGCATATTGATAAATGATAATAAAAATGACAAGAGAAACTTAGTCAAATGTAAATATATGCAGTATATGTTATACATACATACAGTTGGCATAAATGTAAATATGTTATGAAAATACTCCTACAATGATTATGTCAGCCGTTTCGAACTTCAAACACTTACTTTTTTCGATATTTATTTTTGGGGTACCTACGCTACCTCCTTCTTTGGCTAATGTTTCGGACAGCGTTATAGTGTCCATCATCAGGGCAGATGTGTGTAGATCTTCTCTGATGATGAATACCGTCACCTGTTCGAAACGTTGGCTAAATAAGGAGGTAGCGCAACATGGCATAATACCTAAAAAATAAATAACGAAGATACTTTTGGCCGTGAAAATCTAAGATCATGTCTCTTCATATACCTTGTTTTAAATTTATTTATAAAATTATAATGACCTTCTCCAAATCAATTTAATGTACCTACCTACGCTATCAAAAATAGTGAAAGATACAGAGAAAAAAACGAGTGTGCTTAAGACCACACGACTGAAGTAAAACTTCACGGTGGGTATCATATGACCATCGGATGCCCTATGACCCTGGGGTGACCTATGACCGTGGGGTGACCTACGAATGTGGGGTGACCTATGAACTTGGGGTGACCTATAACCTTGGGGTGGCCTATGACCTTGAGGTGACCTATGGCATGGTTATTCAATAAATGATCCATTGTGCTCGCACCTCTCTCTTGCCCCTACAGTTATATACGAAACTCTCTCTCTCTTTCTATCTTCACTAACTTATATCTCCCTCTCAACTTCCGTTCGCCTCGCCACATCACACTTTTCGTAACGTTCTCGTCACGCATTCACCAGCTTACTCCCCAAGTCAAGCGTACGTAAAGAAGTTTTACTTCAAAAATAGCAGGTATGAACAGCATTGCTTGTTTTCCCGTCTCAACAATTAACGTGTTCACTGTTAGTGTTCACCACTTATCTTCGAAGATTATCACCATTACAATGTTGACCCATTTATTTTTCCAAAAATTTGCAAAAAATGAAGCTAATATGATTAATTATTTACGAGAGAAACCGAAAAATATTGCCTTAAGACCAGAGAAAAATTGTTACATGAAAAAATGTAGATTAAAAAAGAAGACCCGACAGTCAAATGGCTGGAACGGAAGGGAGAATGGAATTCAATGGTCCGTACGTTGCTTCTCCGGCTTTCCATTTAAAAGTAAATAATGGCTTAAAATGGCGCTGAATGGAACTTAGATTGATGATCTAAGCCCGGAAAAATAAAATGAACCATCTACCCACAAAATAAGAAAAGAATGTTTCACCAACTTGCGCAAACTTGATTCGATTTTTTCAATTATTATTTTGTAAATGAGACGCCAAGTTATTTGCTTGACTTTTTTCAAGCGTTCAATTAGAAAAAAAGATATTTTTTCCAATGTTTTAAACTATGTTGAATAAGTGGAGCAAAGCTTCTTAAAGACTTTTTTGCCTCATGTTCCACTCCAAACGAACAGTTAAAGTAATCAATAGGCACTTACTTACCGAAGAGTTAAGAGTTGTAGGGTCATCAATTTCAATACTCTTCATCATTAGGAAAACAACACGTTTTAATTTATAAACGGTTTAACGCCTTTTCAATTATTAAAAACAATTTAACTTCGTGACCGCAAATACAAGGCGGGTCAAAAGAAATCATCCAATGTTCTTTTGCGGTAATTTTTTTGTTTAAGGAAAAACTTTGGTTCTGCTTGTGAAATTTGTTTATTTTATCCAATAGAATTTATTCCATCAAGTCGAAAAAATAATATCGGCCAAGTGGCCACAGTCAGAGTTGATGACCAAACAGGCCCATTTTATGACATTTTCCATCATTCTTGCCATAACTTCGGGCCACAGGTTCTCGCATTCCTGGCAAAAGAGTCTGTCTGAGGTTTGTTGACGTAAACCTGCGACTTCAAAAAACTCTACAAAAAGAAGTCTGGAATGGTTGAATCGGGTGATCTGGCCGGCCAGCGCAAATCACCAAAACGAAATATTAAGCGATCCGGAAAAGCTTCCTTCAGAATATCGGTTGTGGCTCGAGCAGTGTGCGCCCTTGCACCGTCCTGTTGGAACCACATTTTCTCCAGTCCCAATTCTTCCAATTGCGGAAGAAAAAAATCGGTAATCTTGGCTCTATAGTGCGCGCCGTCCACAGTCGTCGTTTGGACCGCGGCGTTCTAAAAAAAATGGCCCGATGATTCCTCCAGCGTAAACAGCACATCTCGCAGTAACTTTGAGCGGGTGCCTCAGAAATGATTATTTTGTTTATTTACATAACCGCTAAATTTATTTATTAAAATGATTTATTTTTATTCTGACGAAGAAACTATTCGGAACACGTTGATATTTTTTAAATTAAGTTTCATATCAAATCATAGTGTTTCCACACAAACGAAGTATTGAAATCCGTAAGTCTAAGCTTTTACTTTATGGTGATGTATACGCAGTGATTTAGTTTCATTTAATTAAAATGAATTTGCAATTTTTGAATACATATATTTAATATTTATGTCTTTGAGCCGTTTTGAAATTTAATGTATTTATTGCGCAAAGAGTCAAAATGATTGCCAATGATTCCGTGGGAGTTAAACTGTGTAAAATAATACAAAGGTTAAAATAATTTCAAATCATAAACATGAATGTTTCTTAAGGAACCTGCTAGGAATGGGAGGCATAATTTCCGTAAGTGAACCACGCACTGAAGCCCATAGAGTGGTAGAGATATGTACTTAAATTTTGAAAACTAAGTGCTCCTCTGTACAAAAAGTGGTAGAAAAACACAAATAAAGGAAGGAAATTACAATCTACCCACTGTATTTACCACATACATAAAAATGCTTTATGAACACCTTTAATCAGAGTTTCTATTTATTTTACCGTAAATATTACAAATGCGGCTAAGCCCAAAGAAAATTTCTTGCCTGTAGTTACCATTGTAATAGAATCTAACAGATCTACCGACCATGAACGCTCTTTATGATAGTTGTGGAACCATTTGGTAAGACATTATGAACACCTTTAATCAGAGTTTCTATTAATTTCACCATGCATATTACGAATGCGGTTTAGCCCAAAGAAATTTCTTACCTGTAGTTACCATTGTAGCAGAATCGAACAGATCTGCTAACCATGAACACTATTTATGACCGTTGTACCACCATTTGGGTGAATTTTGATTCTAATTATGGTAGGGTGGGGTAGATAAAAAAAATCTATTATGATATAGGTAAATCTAGAATACATACGATTCAATATTTTAGACTGACATAATAACATACACACACAAACTAACTAACCAATTTGTGTTCTAAGTGCACTCTCCAAAATTGTTGAAGGAATACTGAGAAATCAATTAACTACTTACCTTGACTCTAGTAAAATATTATCAGCAAATCAGTTTGGTTTCCGCCAAAACTTATCAACCTCAGACGCCATCGCTAACGTTACAAACTTCATAACAAGTAATGTTGACAAAGGAAATAAATGTATAGCAATTTTCCTTGATCTTGCAAAGGCGTTTGATACTGTGAACCACAAAATACTTTTAGATAAACTTAAGAGGGTAGGAATATCAGATACAGTTCTTCAATTACTTCATAGTTATCTAACTGATCGAACGCAATGTGTTAAAATAAGCAGTACCTGTAGTAGTTCCCAAAAAACAGTTTGTGGAGTTCCACAAGGTAGCATCCTAGGACCCTTATTATTCTTAGTATATATTAATGATCTATGTAACTTAAAAATTTGTGGACAAATCACAACTTTTGCCGATGATACGGTTTTGCTATTTTATGCCAAATCTTGGGATGAAGTCTTTAAAATGGCAGAAAATGGCTTTCGTATTGTTAAAAATTGGCTTAATGCTCACATATTAACCCTGAATACAGACAAAACCAAATTTCTAACATTTCGAATATCAAATAAGCTCTTGCCTTCACAAAAAAGCCTTAAACTTCACAGCTGTAACCCCTCATTAACTTCATGTACCTGTCCTTCTATAAGTAGAGTTGACAGTATTAAATATCTTGGTATTCAAATAGATGATCTTCTTAAATGGAACGCACATGTTACAAACTTAACGACAAAACTGAGGAAATTCGTCTATTTCTTTAAAAATGTTAGAGATATATTAAATATAAAACAACTGAAACAAGTTTACTGTGCTCTCATACAATCATCACTTGAATATGGTATTATTAGCTGGGGAAGTGCCACAAATACTTGCCTGGAGCCTTTAGTAAAGATTCAAAAACTAATTTTGAAGGTTATTCTTAAAGTCCCGTTGAGAACGAGCACTGATTTTATTTTTAAGACACTAAATGTTCCTAACCTGCAAAAACTGTATTCAAAAAATATTCTGCTTCACCAATTTAAAAATACACACATGTTTGAGGAACGAATAAACACTAGAGCCCTAAGAGAGTCAAATGTAAAATCTTTTAACATCCCAGTTTGTCAAACCTCTTATGGACAAAGAAGTTTTAAATATAATGCAACAAAGCTATTCAATTCTCTACCTACTGAAATAAGAAACACTCAAAGCAAAAGTGCATTTAAAAGTAGAATCATTGATCACCTCAAATAAACATATCTATCAGGAGTATTTAATAACATTCTTACCTTTATGCCTACTGTGTGTAAATATGTAACCATGTACCTACTGCAATGTTCATATAACATACTTGAATTGTATATTACTTAGAAAAAAAGATTTTATATCAACCTGTCATGTTCATAATATTAATAAAACAAAATCATAGATTATAACCACTCTGTAAATTGCCATCTCAACACAGGTGTTTCACACCTAGTGAGATGGGCAATACGTCATTATTATAACCAAATGTAATATGAAAATAATTAAATAAATAAATAAATAAAATAAACCTAACTTTTCTCGCGCAACCCTAGAGTAGAAATGCTCACTCTCACACTTCTTTACCTCAGTTCTTAATTGTCCAAACGACCATTTGAAAATTTTACAAGAGTAGAAGGATCTCTTTCATTATTTCAATGAAACATTATAATAGGAGTTTAAGATAAAGCTATTTCCGTAAAGGCAAAGGTCTCATTAGTTTTAAAAAATCTTAGATAAGTGATTAACTATCATTTTTTATACTTTATTTTTAGTTTTAAAGTGGAGATTGAACAAAAACTAAAATGGTCGTTTGGACAATTAAGAACTGAGGCGACGACTTGGCGCTCTCACTATTACATTATTTTTATCATTCTTTCAGACTCACATCTATAGGTACTCCATTATATTTGTAGGAAGTCAATGTTCATTTGTTTACCATTATTCGTCTTAGGTTTAAAATACCGAAAATAAGTAAGATTCCACTTAGAAGTCATGGAACTAAGAAAAATCTAATCAGGGTATGCCAAAATGTAATGTATAAGAACTGGAAAGAAGGTCTCTCAGCAAACTTGGGACCATCGTCCAACCAAATTGTCCAATATTTAGCCCAAGTATCGATGAGTTAGACGCATTCCAAGAATTATTTCGATTCTGAATATTGGCTTCTTACTAGGCGATCCTGAAAGTAACTAAATCGCAATATTTACCATGTGGGTACTTAACTTATGTCTACTATAATGAACGTTTGGGGTCTTTTTAGGGCAGCAATAGCCAATATTAAATTTTATGTCATTGTTGGAGCCTCTTTATAACGAACATAAGTCTGATTTATCGAGCAAGCCCGGGACCTTCACACGATGTGGACTTTGTCTTTATCCTTTCATTGTTCATATAATATTGTCTTTAACCCGTATATCGCAGGAATGTTTACGTATTATGACATGTCCTTCATCTTGAAAAAATTTCACAATTTTTTTTGCATATTATGCATTTATATACCATTTCCATTTTTTTTAAGTTCTGACAATATTTAAATAACGTAGTGACTTTCATAAAATCATCGATTTTTATCGCTAGGCCACAGAATTCTTATTTACTCTAGCAAATATTATAGATGAAGAAAGATATAGATGAAGAGGAAATCAATCCCAAACTCTACATTTAAAAAAATACGTCGGGGGACATTGGCTCGAGACTCGGTGCCAAGTTTTCGAGATAATATTATCAGTATTACCTCTCCGATATTTTTTATTTACCTTTTTTTTTACTCGAGCTCCACACAGGAGGCCCTGAGGAAAATAATTTCCCTCAGGGCCTATGTCATCTTAAGGATGCTGTGTGGAGGGTTTTTTAAGGAATGGAGGGGGAGGAGAGTTCTGGGAATGAAGAGGGTTTAAATTCTTAGTTATAAGCCATTTATTGTATATAGGTATAGATTTAATGTACCTATAAATGAATTTGTAAAGCGCCCTTGAGGTGATTTTCTGCTATAAAAGTGAATGGCGCTATAAAAGTCATCCCGTTATTATTATTATTATTATTATTATTATTATTAAGAGGTGGGTAGGAATCTTGGGTTCAGTGTGTCCTGGTCATCCGCCTTCACGAATGATACCTTGATTGTATAATATGTTTACATATATAGTATAAAATCTATCAAATGGTTACACGATGTGTGTGCGCTTAGATCTTTTAAACTACGCAACGGATTTCCATGCGGATTTCACCAATATATAGAGTGATTCATGAGGAAGGCTTTTACGTATATAATTTTCTCATGTTTTGTGTATATCTGGCCAAGCGGCAGCGGGCAGCGGGCAGCGGGCAGCGGGCTGACAAACGGGCGGTCTGGATTCGATTCAACAGATGGCGTTGGTTATAAAGGTTATCCATACATTTGGTTTTTCCTTTTCCAGTAGCCACCTACCAATGCATTCTGACCTCATTTCTCAAGAATAACAAATATCTTTTTATAACTCTTGAAGGTTATTCCCATCAATGTAATAAATCATTGAAGAAGAAGATAACACTAGTAATCTAAACGAAAATATGAAAGAGAACAAGACACTGAAAAATATAAAAAGATAACGGTCGCATCCGGGACGGGCGCCTTTACCAATTCGGCCATAACCAGTCAAACCGTCATAATTATTGTCAATCTCATATTTAAAATTTTAGAACTAACAATATTATCTTCTAATAATTTTTCCATATTATAAGCAACTACCTTTTTCATTGGAGACAATCGTTACTCGGATAAATATATCCGATTTTTTTTTTTATGGAACTTATATTGACCTTTTTATAAAGGTGTAAGTCTAAATGAATATGAAATTTTTAAAAAGAACCACTGTCTTTTTAACTTTTGAAAATTATTCACAGCAATGTAAAATATCATCGAAGAAGAAGCTAGCACTAATAATCAAAATAAAAATAAATGGAAGAGAAAAAGACAGAAAAATAGAAAAAGATAACGGTTGCAACTGGAACCGTGTATGTCTACTAGAGTATATCAAGCCAGTTACTTCCAAACCTTCGTTTACCCTATCTTCGTCCTCATCTCATTTCCTTCACAACTCCTTTTAGCCTCACATCTCATTCCTCAATAGGGGGTGCCATAGTTCAACTGGCTTCAGATAGCTGGAAGTTGTTGACACTCTTGTGCGATGCTCACACAAATAAAATTCGTATTAATGATAAACATTTCCTAAATAATTTTGAAAGAAACTAAAACGCTATGCCAGAATAGAATTTGTCTCGTGGTTTAACTTATCTCATTTTTCATGATCGTAGAACATGCGTGGATTACAAAGTAAACATATTTAAGGCCGATCTCTCTTGATGTTAGAAGAATGTGGTAAAAAACGTTGGCCGTATCTTTTTAAATTGGTATTTATGTCCATTTGAAGTGTTTTAAGGCGAATGATATATTGAGGTCGCGTGACCAATGAACATTTTATTTTCAGGTTTAGTTTGCGAAATTTGGAAATCTCGTGTGAATCTAGAATTGTTTGGTTTTTGGTACCGGGTTAAACTGTCGATGCCCCAACCCCAGAAATAATATTATTTGAATGTGATACTACATAATACCGCATTTTAAAAACCGTCATTCTGATTTTGGCAAAGAGGGAGTTCAATGACTGTCTGGTGCAATTTGATAGGAGAACCCTCGCCAACAAAGACTCGATTAAAATGTTTGTAGTAAGTACCTACTTCAGAGTGGCTCAAGTGTCAAGGCTTCAAGAAGCCCGAGCAAAAAGAGACTGGGCATCTTGTAAGTACAGGGCTAGCAGATTTTTTAACAATGACCAGTTGCTAAACTCTGCACAAATCTCAAGTACGTCCTACAATTGAATTTGGGAGCCACCTTTGGGCTTCAGCCCTAAAATACATAATAAATGTATTTGATTCTGTGCAAAGAAGGGTGGTACTTCTGATTGACCATCCGTTGTTAACAGACCGATTGTCGTATCAAATGCACAGAGGCATGCGTATCACATGCCTGAAGGAGTTAGCAGCAACATCGATTCCCTGTACATCGGTGAACACCCGTTTACAGTTGATGTTGGGATTCATGAGAACGGGTAGTTCCTTCGACTCGTTTTATCCTTAACCCGTATTGAATAAATGTTGATGGATTTTTGGAACTTTATTGTAATGTCTCTTATGGCCTTACCAGAGACATTCGTTATATGTAAGTACTGGGACCAGTATTTTTTAGTACAACATGAAGCTTATTGAAAGACTTTTCTTAAACAGTTTGCTGTTACAATTACACAAAAAACCTATGCCAAAAATATTGTGGTACATCAGCTCAAGAATACACCGAGACAGACACCTCATATACGCATAAAACTAGAGCCAAACAAACAGAAATACTAAATATACCAAAGTGTAACTCCACTTTTGTACAAAGAAGTTCTGAATTTTTATCAGTATATAATAAACTCCTTTATACATAGTATTTAAAAAAATAACACAAAAAAAAACTACATTAAGGACATTAAACCTTCGCTAAGGAACTATCGGAAAAATAACTTATTGGTTTATTAAACACCGTCGTATAAGTTTCTGGAAAACCTTGCCCAAACTATGAAGTTGTACCTTATAAGTAGTTGAAAACTTATCCAAAACATAGCCCCTCGCAGCACAGGATCTCGTAGTGAGGAGGACTACGAATATAGTCTACATATATTTTATATATACATTTAACATGCATCTTCTACAAATAGATTAATAATAAGAACAAGAACATAAAAAAAATAATAATTTTAAACATAACTTGATTGACTGCTGTAATTACCATATTATAAATACGAACCAATTTCATTTTTGGAAAATTAATTTTATAAAATATATTATGATAAAACTATACTAACATACAAAACAATTAGTCATGATAAATGTTATAGTTTTACATGACAAACTTAAAAAAAAACTTTGGTAAATTTTGGATAGGGCCTGACATGCTTATTACGAATAATTTTTAGAAAAAAACTTTTTATTCGTCTTAATTAATATAAAAGGAAACTTTTTGCATTTCAAATTATGCATTTTATTTTCAATTGCGTAAAAACAAAATTCACTTCGCCGCCATTAGGTACGTCACTGTTATGTTGGTATCACTGATGCATTAACAAGAGCTAAATACGACCGTAGCCATCTTCGTGGGATACATAAAGAGGCGCGGAATTATGAAAACACAACAGAATTATAATGTTAACAAACCTCTATTCGTAATTCGTATATATTTATTATTACCATAAAATAACGATTAGCTAGAAGTTACGTAAAATAAAATAAAAACATGCGTATTGGGTAAGCACTACTTTGATGAAATTCTGAAAATAAAATGAATAAAGGCCTTTAGGCAAGTTTTTTGACATTGAAAATTTTATTTTTACATTGAAAATTTTTAATATAATTTTTTTTTCTCAGTGTAATATATATTTTTTAAATTAAAAATCACGGTATATATGCATTTAGTCCATCTCACGGATAATACGGAACTTTGAGCTTAAACTACGAAAGCTGCATGTCAATAATTAGTTTTTTAGTTCCGAGAATTGTCGCTTGTTTTTGAGCTCCGGATTCTTAAAAATAATAACATTGAAATAGTGAGCAATTTGAAGCAAATTCATTGCTAAGGTGGAGTATTTTTCTCGGGCTATCGCCCGGTGTGTTTGTCTTCCCGGTATTCTACCGGAAAATGCTCAAAAAGTGTATTTACAAAAAAATTTGACACATAGTGAAGTTAGGATATTTTTTCCTAGTAAAGTTTTGACAACTGATATAAAAAGTGTTTAACTAACTGAAATTTATGTGTACATTTATGAAACTCGGTGTAGGATTTATCCTTGTGTGTCTGTTTTACCGAAACTCAAACGGAAAATGCTTTAAAAGGGATTATAAAGTGATTTCAAAGTTGTATGTCTTCACTTTGGAGGCCAGTTCAAGTGAATAAAAACAATAACAATAAAAATCAATTGAAACAACTTACATTAAGTGAAGTGCAGATGACTTTAAATGCGAGTTAAACAATAAAAACAGTGTTTTGAATTGCGATACACAAACATCCCATTGACAGTGTTCGATATTGACATCTTAATATAGGTCATAAATCTCGGATGCACCTACCTGTAAAGTGGCGTAGTTGATAGAGCGGTTCGATCGCCCATTTAAGTCAGTGTCTGCGGAGAAGCGTTCGATCCCCGGACAAACAAATTTATAATTTTAATTTTTTATTTTAAAACATATTTTTGTCGCAGTAAATTTTTTTTTTTTTTATTATATTTAAATAAAACTTACCATTTTTAAATAATAATTGGAAGATTTTATGTCTTAAAAGAAAATAATAATAATAAAAACTCGTTCGTAATGCATCGGCCGAAAAAACGTCCGCTGGACATAATGATGTCTCCTGATATGGAAGAACATGGAGAAAAGTGCGTTCTTGTTGAGGACTTAGAAGAGGAGGACCACGATACGTCTTCTCATTGCTCGGAAAACAATGAAACAAAATTTCCAAGCGTTTCTGGAGTTGACGTACTTAATGAAGCGCAAGCTCATCTAACAGCCCTTCAAGAAGTCTTGGCCGAGAAGCAGTCTAAGGTGACGAAGGATCAGCAACTGAAGATTTGCAGAAATGTCTCAGAGGTTTTCAGAGCCGTTTCTCAATTGTTGTTGGAGCGCGAGACGATGCGGGCTGATTTGGCGACAGTAACTGCTCAATTAAAAATGGCGGAAATAAAAATACGCCATGAAAAAGAGGAAAAAAGGCACCTGGAGCAAAAAATAATCCAGCTGGAGACTGACCTAGGACCTGTGATGCGAAGAGTCGCCGTGGCAACGGAGGCTAGCTTGTCATTTGCTGACATTGTCCGAAATCAGTCCAATATTGCTCACCAACCCCCACCTATTACCCAATCTGGGCATCGCGTCGGTGCGCCAAGGCCCGCCATCTGTATCTTCCCTACAGATGCAGATGCCACCAAGGATAGCGAGGGAACAAAAAAAATTATCCAAGACATAATTAGACCATCCGAGCTAGGCGTACGCATCACCGGGATTCGCAAAATTAGGAACAAAGGTGTCCTTTTAAACACGGCAACCACAGGTGAGCAAGAAAAATTATTGAACGCACCGTGCTTTGCACTCAACTCAAGCACACTTAAGGCTCGGCTACCTACAAAACGACTCCCGAGGGTAATATTCTTCAATGTACCGCGGGACCTGAAGGACGCTGAATTCTTGAGGATCGCCCTCACGAGTATTCCCAATATACAGGACATCGAGGGAGAAATAAAAACGTGTAAGCTGAGTCACCTGGCCGGCGCTCGAAACGGAACCACCTGTCATCGCGTTTATGAGATGCCCGCTACACTACGAAAACTGCTGGTGGAACAGGAAAAAGTTTTCGTCAACTGGACCGTGTGCCGCGTCAGAGACTTCATTGGACTCACCGTCTGCACTAAGTGCCAAATGATTGGACACTCGTACAAATACTGCAGAGACACTCTCAGATGTGGACACTGTGCCGAAGAGAACCACACCACCGAATCTTGTCCTAATACCGCGGCCAAACCAGTGTGCGCAACGTGCGCTAGATTCGGAAAGCCAGCTGCGCATTCGACTGGAGATAGGGACAACTGCCCTGCCTACAAAGCTGCACTAAAAAAGGACCTTGCTACGATCGACTATGGCGTCCAATAATTATTATTTTGAGGAGGACAATGAGGTTGATTTTTTCAAAACCAGTGATCTTAAAAAATGGTTTGAGGACAAAACACACAGTGCTGCAACACATAAGGGTTGCAACAGGGAACAAGTAAATATTGTGCAACTAAACTTAAGGTCCATTTCCAAATACTGGGACACTCTTAACATCTATCTTAATACATGCTGGAAGCATATAGATATTTTGATGTTATGTGAAACAGCAATTACAAATGACCTTACTTGTCTCTACGAAATTCCTGGTTTCAAATCTTATAGCTATTGTCGAATAAAAAAAACAGGAGGCGGCATATTATTATATGTTAGAGATGAAATCACTTTTCTACAAAAATCACTAGAAACAAAATATTTTGAAAGTGTATTTGGCATCATAACTTTACCTAGTAATATATCAATGAACATTTTAGCAATATACCGCCCTCCAAATCATAGTAAATCACTGTTTCTGAATGAAATCTCATCCATATTATCAAATGCTATCAACCCCTTGGAAAATATTTTATTTTTTGGAGACATTAATTTAGATTTATTAAACCCTCAAAACCCGGTTATTATGTCATACGAAAACATATTATCTAGCCATTTTTTAATAAAGTGTATCAATGATGTAACAAGGGAAGCATTAGTAGCCGGTAATATTACACGCACATGCATAGATCACATTTTTGTAAGATTCAATAGCAGGCAGAAACAAGCTGACGTACTTTCATCTTGTATTTGTGATTTTACTATAGCGGATCACTTTGCGACAGCTCTCAACATTACATACAGTAGTGCAATTACAAAAACTAAACAACGCAGGGAAAGTATTTCAATATTATCTCAAAAACGAATTGATAAATACATACCTAGTTATAATTGGAAAGCCCTGCTTGCGGAACAAGATTGCGTTGACGTATATAGTAAATTCAAAAATATGTTTAATGACCTGTACGAAAAAAGTAAAATCAATTTCTATCCAAAACCTAAAAGAAGACCGTTTGCAATAAAATTATGGGTAACGGATGATATTTTAGAAAAAATTAAAATAAGAGACTCCCTATACAGAAGATGGAAAAACTCACCTACCAATAAAACTTACGAAATAAACTACAAATTATCCCGAAATACTGTTTCCAAATTAATCACAAAAAGTAAAACTGCATATTTTAATGAAACATTTAAAAACCATTTCAGCAATTCTAAAAAAACGTGGGATCAAATAAACAAGTTATTGGGACGTAAAACAAAAACAAACTGCGATGAAATTATTTCAAAGTATATGCTAAATAGTAACGGCCAAACAGAGGAAATCGTAGTAAATAGATTCGCTGAGTACTTTTCAAACAGTATCAGCTCGATGTTACACAAATGTGACTACAAAGCGTCTAACATAGCTCCCGTTGAGTTGCCGCATAGCATGTACCTGCCCAGAGCTACGTGTGAAGATATACGCAGGATTGTCGGTCAACTTAATAATTCTAAGTCGCCGGGGATTGACAATATTCGAATGTTCGACATTAAAAAACATATAACTATTCTATGTCCGGTAATTACCCACTTAATTAATAAAATCTTGTCGCAAGCAGTTATACCTGATGAGCTTAAATGTAGCATTATTAGGCCAATATACAAAGGGGGAAAACATTCTGAAATAGAAAATTACAGACCAATCAGTATACTGCCAGCTATTGAAAAAATTCTAGAAAAATACATCTCCGTAAATTTAATAAAATACCTAGAAAGTTTCTCCATTATTGATCCCAACCAATACGGATTTCAAAAAAATAAAAGCACAGAATTGTTACTGCAGGACTTTTCCAATTACGTAAATCAAGAACTCAATAATAAAAAACATGTACTGGTTTTATTCATAGACAATTCTAAAGCGTTTGATACCATTGATCCGAAAAAATTATTACAAATATTGGAGGCGATAGGAATTAGGGGAAAATTACTAGAACTATTCAAAAACTATTTAAACAATCGACAAATTAAAGTTAAACTCTTCCAAACTTACAGCAAAGCTAAATTTATGTCAACAGGAGTCCCGCAGGGGTCAATTCTCGGCCCAACATTATATATAATATTTGTTTCACTTATGAATAAAATTTTCACATTTGTTAAACACTACGTTTATGCTGATGATACGGCGCTAGTCATTTCGCATGAAGAATTATCAATTGCAATAAAACTCATGCAGCACGACTTCTTTTCCTTACAGAAATGGTCTCATGATGCGGGTCTTATAATTAATTCAAAAAAAACTAAATTAATGCATATACGATCTCCACATGCCAAATATACCATTACGCCTTTAATTAAGTCGCATACATTTGAGTGTATACACAATTCTTCACAGTCGTGCAAATGCGAAACCATTGAACTTGTGCAAACGTATGTATATTTGGGGATAACAGTAGATACGCATATGAAATGGGATATTCACATAAGCAACATCTGCAAACGCCTGCGAGCTATTGCGGGACGAATTTATAAAATTAAATATTTTATGCCCATAAGTACATTGAAAATAATCTATTTGTCACTAGCGGAATCTACTATCAGATACGGAATAACTTCTTGGGGAAACTCGTGCAAGACAAATATAGATTACATTCAAACAATTCAGAACTCTATGACTAAGCTCTTGGTAAGCAAAAGCATTTACGCACAAAGAAGAAACATAAAATTATTATATGAGTCAATTAGTATATTACCTGTGCGAGGGATATTATGGTTTAAAATTGTATGCCAAAACCTATTGTCGGATTCAAAGTACAAGGAAAAGGTAGATCATGCATATGGCACTAGATTAATTAAAAATGAGGGGTTGTCCATTCCCAAAATTGTAAATAAATACGGACAACGGACATTCGCTTATCTTGTCCCTACCATATTTAATAAGATGCCAATGAACATAAAAAACGAATCAAATTGCACCACTGATTTAAAAAAAAAACTGAAAAAATGGCTAATAGATCAAGACTTTTTATATTGAATTTTGTTTTCATCTTGTGTATATAACTATGAGTAATTTGCCTGTATTATATCTGTCTGTCTTTGTATTTTATGCTTTTGTATTGTAATTACTTAAAAGTTATTCTTCTGTTTCTATTTTCTATATTGTGGTTTCTTGTTATAATTGTTCTTCTATGTTATATTAATATTGTTAAATCGACCTGCTGACAAACTGCTCTGGCAGTTTAGCGGGTGCTTAAAATGAAGAATAAAAAAAAAAAAAAAAAAATCATAATTTTAAAAAAACATCCCAGGTTGTGAATGGTTTGTTTGGCAAAGCAGGGTTTGTCTAGCGGGTTTGTGTAATTATGATTGATTGTTTGTGAAATAAAAACAAAATTAAAATGTTAAATGCATGTTTTTTGCCTTCCGCGACATATGTAAATACTCACTTTTCGTGATAATAAAACTAAGTCTAACTGTCAGAATAAAAAGTATTCCGTATTAGAATATTTTTTTCATTCAATTATAGATATTAATTTAATTTTACTAATTGTTATTATCTCTATACCACGAAGTCGGCTAACATAACAGTGACGTACCTAATGGCCGCGGACTGTCGCCGATCGGTTAGCGAAGTGAATTTTGGTTTTGCGCAATTGAAAATTAAAATGCATAATTTTCCGCCGCCCGAGATGCAAAAAGTTTCCCTTTAGAGTAATCAAGGCGAATACAAAGTTTTTTCTAAAAATAATTTGTAATAAACGTGTCAGGCCCTATCCAAAATTTACCAAAACTTTTATCTTTGATGTCTCTTTTTCAAATTCCTGTAATATTTAAAAAAAGTGCTTCTGAAAAAATTTAGAAAATATACAGATTTAGGTAATGAGATTAAAAGAATTAGGCATTCTCAGACTATAAAAATATTACCATTTGTTATTTTCGGATACTGGCATTATATCTAGCTCTCTCATTCAAAATTTAGGCTTATTAGATTTGTCAAAGAATTTATATATAAAAATGCAAAAATCAATCATTTTAAATACATGCAGGATTACGAAAGATTTTTTAAATATCTATATTGAGGGATCAGTAGGATTTATCGGTCCAGTTAGGAGTTCTACCGAGCCGAACCCTATGATATGAAAATATCTGGAGTCGGTGATTTATTTTCCGACTTTTTTTATTGTATTGTTTTGTATTTATTATACTTATATAATGCACTTACTTAGCGTGGATTGACAAAATAAAAATTTGTGGAAAAGTGTGTGAAAGGGTTTAGTTTTTCCTGTGGGGATGATTTATCCCAGACATAAACTTTTTTTAAAAGATTGAAGGACCAATATTCTTTAAAACTGGATGCTAGGTTTTGTCTGCCGAGTTCAAAGGTTTATAATTATTCTGCAGATCTACCTTCAGCACATCTCGGAAACAAGGCCGTGTGACCCAAAGAGCCCACAGACAATTGAAACAATGTGAGGACTAAGCATAGATTAATTATGGTACATTGCATTTATCTTGGAAGATTATTTCATATTTTGTTTTGTTATAACCCTTAAATAAGTTTTCTAAAATTAAAGAATCACGATTCACAGTCTAACATTACAGTTTTTGTGTGTATTACATCAGTAAATCACGAAAGCTGTTAAAAATAAAATCATAAACTTTAGCCATGATCAATTTATTGCTCGTTGGTATAGTTAATTTATATAGAACCGACTTTACGTGAACATGAAAGATATTGCTTTTGTTTTAAACCGAAGTAAGCTCGCGTCAAACATGATTCATAGTTGCTACTAAAATCTGACATAACCAACCCATTTTTAAATTTATGAACATTCTGGATCAGGGAAGTGAAAAATGGTTCATTTTGTACATTGTTAGGTTCACATAATATCGTTTCAATCACTGGGAGTTTTATTTTCATCCTCTTTCATAATAAAAACATTCTGATATTTTTTGAAAAAAAAAAATGCATTTCACTTGTAAAACATGTAATATTAACAGTCGTTATGAGGGTCTACGAAACTAACAAAGGAAGCGTTAAAGTAGGCAAATTGCTGTTGAAATGAGATCCCTGAGGCTATGTAGGTATAGATAGTAATACGAGTAATTGGTACTAGAAATAACATTCAAATACTGCAAAATATCACACATTGGTTCAATGTGAACCTAATGGTTAATTGGAATGGGAGAGGCGTGTCTGACATTAAATTCATATAGTATAGATTGAAGAAAAGCAGTAATAGTTTCAGAATACTACACAACACGTAACTGGAGCGTTAAATGGTTCGTAATAACAGATAATCTGCCTTAGGAATTATAAAATATCAATAAACGGCATTTGAAATATTTTCAATTATTTTTTTTAGATTAGCTCCACAGAGGAAGCCTCGAGGAACATAAGAAACAAAACATCATGTCATCTTTGAAGATGTTGTGCGGAAGGTCTTTTTAAGAAATGAACGTGAAAAAGTTCTGGGAAGGAAAAGGGTATTAGGGGTAGGTAGGAATCTGGGGGTCAGTGTGTCCAGGAGTGACGAAGGTATGAATCCATCCCTCCCACTCGGTGTTCCGAGAGAGTACGGCTGGAGAAGTCGGAGGGACTCTCTAAACCTCAACTCCCTCAAGGATTCAGCTGGTGAAATATTTTCAGTCATTTGAAATATTTACTACTTTTTGCAATAAAATGTAACGTAATTCCTGATTTGTTATTACTGTCTAAATATTTCCGGGAAATAAAATAATAAATACACTAATGAATAACCGTTTTACACTTACAGATTGTGACATAAAAGTAATGAATAATAAAGAGGAAAGGGACGAATCGATAGTTTTAATAAGTAGAAAAGTATACAAATGTAAGAAAAGTCGGGAACGTCCAAAAAAAACATGGAACGATCAATTAAATCAAATATAGTGGTCTGGTCATGTGGTTATGTGAAGAGATATAATAACCGAAGAGCGTGTTTAATCATGAATGGTGTATATTTATTTATTAATTTATTATTACGTAATTTGGGAGGCGGGTATGGGTACCGCCGCCACAGAAATCGACAGCCCTTCTATAGGTTACCACCCCAAGTGGTTCGCTACGTTTGGTGACTTAGCAGAAGTGCCCGGGTTCATGGGGTGAGATTTGTCTAGGCCTTGGTGGCAAATTCGTTTACTCACCTACTACGTGGCGGCCCGGATCGGGAGAGACAGGTTGAGGGAGATCTAACTTAGACTGACTGCTAATTTGCAGTGGGAGGGATGGATTAATACGTCCGTCACTCCTGGGCACATTGACCCTTTCACTCTAACTCCTAAAACTTTTTTTCCTTTCCAGAACTTTCTCTCCTTCCTTTCCCTAAAAACGTTCTCTACGCATCATTTTTTCCGTAAAATTTCAGCATTCCTTTCTTTAAAAAAACCATTCAAGAGAGAATTCGTTTTCATCATGGCCTCCTGGGTGGAGCTAATATATTATAAAATGTATACTCCATAGACATACTGTCCATGGTATACTCTGTATTTTATTATACATATAATGCGTACATATGACGCACAAAGCAGTAGACACTCTTAGGGTCGCTCTGGTGAAAGACCACAGTTCAGATACGAAACGTTGCTAGAAATTGCTTAAGCCGCGTTTGGTGAAGAGATTTGAATAGCATACTAATAATAAAGATAACTTCTCGACCTTCCTCTATCCCATCTTATTGTCGTACCCACTTCCTTCAGCTTCACAGAATTCCCCGATTTGGGAGTCCCTCTGTTGGAACAGTAGGTCTTGGTAGAAATTCAGGTAAAAATATATTTTGTCCATATTGAATACCATTACAATAGAAAATTCATTAATGTCTAAATGTGAACTCATCTTTAAGCAAGTATGCACAGTAGAAGCCAAATAGCTAGTAAAAAGTATTCAGCGAATAGAACCAATGAAGGCACTGTAAATAATAACTACATTCCAGTATTGAAACCCTACTGCAGATATCTATTACAATTAATTGATGAGGTTTCTATTCATTGACATTCATTCAATTAAGAACAGACGTTCTACCGTCCCGACTGTGTTGCCCAGTCGCCATTGTACTCTGTAATATTCACTAGTCTATGGTAATGAAATGAAGTTGCAATAGATGGGTGGGCCAAGAACACGAAGAGCAAAGTTTTTAAAATTTATATTTATGTCATATCAACTTAGGAGGCGGACCGGGCGACCGAAGCGGCCCGAGAGCGGGTGTTCACAATGGAGCAGTCGAGTACGTGTGGCCTTTGTAGGCGCACACTCAAACATCGTTTTTTTTGGTATGTTTAATTTAACATACACTCTTCCTCGATTTATCCATGTTCAAACGTCATGCTTCATCCGCATTCAAACATCGTTTTTTTCTTGGTATGTTTAATTTAACATACACTCTTCCTCGATTTATCCATGTTCAAACGTCATGCTTCATCCGCATTCAAACATCGTTTTTTTCTTGGTATGTTTAATTTAACATACACTCTTCCTCGATTTATCCATGTTCACACGTCATGCTTCATCCGCATTCAAACATCGTTTTTTTCTTGGTATGTTTAATTTAACATACACTCCTCCTCGATTTATCCATGTTCACACGCCAAATCTCGTAGTGTTTTAACCCGTTAGTTTGCCTGCAATGGGCAAAAGCTAGTTGATATATTAAAACTTACCAGTTATTTTTTCTTGCTTCTTGTTCCCTTTATGTTATTTTTTCTTGGTTTCTTCTCACTGCTTTGCACCTTTGCATATCGGCTATGATCCCCGGCGTTAGTTCTTATGATATAATAATATAGCATTCTGAAACGATTTTTCTTAAATTAGCTCCACACATTAGACGACCCGGACAAACCTCATCCCATGAGAACCCCTGATAAGTCACCAAACTTAGCGAACCACTTGGTGTGACCTGTGGCATATGTGTTAAATCATTACTTTATTTACACTTTGAATTTCAGCATTTTTTGCATTATTCGGTAAGCAAAATTTGCTTTATTATGTAATGATAAATGTAAAGATGTGTAAAAAGAATCAAATTGGCACTGAAAAATAAATAATAATACTTCTTTAATGTTCAAAACATAATTTAAGTGTCAATAAAACTAAATCCGAGTACACTCCCTCACTTACAGATGAATCAATCTACGCAATCTTAGGGTCGCTGATTAATTTATTCATTCCCACAGGAAAAAAACAACTCTGATTACCCGTTGAACAGACATCGCACGTGCTAAATTACTTTTCTTTTTCAAATAATCCTATACTATTTCTTTAATTTATAATATCCGTTGAATTTTAATATACTGTAATATTGTTGTTGCGTCTCCCTGAATGTAAATTTTAATTGCTGATAGTTGATCAAAGGAAGCATCAAGTAACTCTTGGGTCGCACGTGGTAGACCGCATATTGCCCGCAGGAAGCCCAGAGGTTGCCGCATGTTGCCCGCATGTTGCCCGCAGGCCCCTATGTACCCTGACCATCAATGGTCATTAATTATTACTTTGAAACCGTGATTTTGTTGCTTTCCGGAATCAAAACACTTGTCTTCTCTAATATATAAAGGGAAGTGTCTGTTTGTGATGGGCGGGCTGGCGGGGTGACGGCTTGGATATGATTTGTATTTAAATCCACAGTTTTTTCGACATTTTTAACTGTAAAATTTTCACACTTTGCACGTTAATAATAAGAGGATCTTCACCGTCTCCAAAAAAAATTTATATTTTTTTCTCTCAAGCGTCTCATTTATTGGGTTACCGTGTATTGACAAGTACATTATTTGCACTTGCTGAACAAAGTAGTAATTATTATTATTACTTGAACATTGAACGCTTTAAAGATGTGATACAAAGTTAACATTCTACTTGAGAAATCGAGAATAAAGGAAGTTTTGCATCGATAATGTATTATACAACAGTCATCGGCTTAGAAATTTTAGGAATCTTCAAATTCAGAATATGAATGTCTAGGCAGTAAGTCCACTTACTGATTATTGGAATTACTAAATAGTTATTTACATAGTGCTGTCTGGGTTTTCATCTTTATTAATTAAATTACATTTGTGATGTACTGTGCCTCTCTAACTAAGAACTCTTGTGTTGAGAGTAGGTGTAGTTTAACATAAGCAGTTTACATAGAATTAAAAATAGCAATATTTTATTTTAAATAAAAGACAATCATCGTCGTACCAACACAGAGAATACAGACTTATAATTAAAAATAAATTTTAATAAAATTGTTAATGCTTGATCTGTCTTGGTTGATGATCCAAGACTTGGTGTCTTATTAATATATTTCAAATAATTTGTGTTCTGTCTAATGGCCGGTGGAAGCGCATTGTACAGATTTGTTGAAAAGTATCTAAAATTACTTTGCCAAAATTTATTTTAGGGAAAGGAATAATAATTAATTTTTCCAAGAAAACTTCTTCGGAAAGGTTTTCACCTTGTGATGGCATTATTTATTTTAATAAAAATACAAATAACTTTGTTTAAATCACTTTTATTTGTACACAATCAATATGTTTCGTAAACAATGTATACTTCATCAGGATCAAACGTATACTACGTAATAATAATTAAGAGACTATGCCCTTTGGTTCTGGTATCTCGAGCAGTTTGGACATTATCAAAAGCGGTTTTGTGTTTGAAGAGGTATTACTAGATTGTTTTTGCAATAAGTTGCCTGATGTAGCCTAAACACGCACATTTTTAGGGCTTTTTATTTCAGTGGGAGCCAGGCCAACAAACGCAATTAAAATACCTACTGATATTATCTGCAGTTAGATGTTTGCTGGGAACATTAGCAAAAATCCTGCATAGAGCGTTATAAAAACAGTGTTACAATATCTGCAAATCTAAATTTGCCCACAAACGAGTACGAGCGAACTGAAATAAAACTAATTTTAAATACATAATTTCGTATTATTCACGATTTTACTGTAACGTAGAAGATCTTCATTGAATTTTAATTTAAAAAGAAGAATTTTTCTTCATATTAATCACATAATATGACGTGTGATATATCAGGTCAACCAACAGATCCTTGGAGAATTATTTATGAAAATTATACGAGTTAAGTTTGCCGAGTTGTATTCTGCAGGGTGAAAAATTATTTCACGATAGCCAAATCCGATAGAAAAAGGCACCAGATGTAGAAGATCAATATTACCCTGATGTATTGCAGTGACGTACATAAGTAAAATAAATACATTTTTTAAATATGCCAAGGATTATTAGTATTTACCTATGAGGGAGCGGACGCGCGGATCGGCAGAGACGGGGGACGAGTGAATGAAAGGCGTCAGTCGATGTATTGAGTCAGTCTTTATTGCTGCTACGTAGCGATGGTGAATTTAGTGTAAAGTAACAGTGTGCAGATAGGAGCGATGATGATGAGGCTCGTAGGTGATGCAGTGATGAAGGTCGGTGATGCAGTGATGGAGCAGACCACGGGTCTGCATGCCGCCAGCATGTTGTTCCGCGCCGTGGTGGTGAAGAAGACCTTGACGTCCAGGATGGATGCTCGACGCAGTGAGTCGCGGAGATGAGCTGCGGTGAACCTCGTGAGGAGAATGAAGTCTCAGTGGCTGAGAAATTGCTGCCTGCGTGACAAGAAGGTGCGGCGGGCCTTATGTCGCGGGCAATTGTGTCTCTTGAGCTGATGGTGCGATGGACCATGTTAGCTGCGAGATGTTGCGTCCTCGAAGGTTGATGATGCACCGGCACAGGTCCGACATGTCGCCGTGGACCTGGCGGTTACCGCACTGGTACTTTTTTTAAAAAAATATGTTTATTCAGTTTTAATTTTACAATATTTTATTTTACAAATCTTACGAAACTGATCAATCAGTTTGATTGTAAGAAATCTCTCATTTTTTTTCTAATTATTTAATACAGTATACTTTTCAGTTTTACATAGTAAATACTAAATATAATACTTAATATTAAAATACTAAATATTACGACAAACTAATTATTTTAATGTTTATAAATTGCGTTGTAGTAAAAGTATTTTACACAGTACAAACATACGGTGAGAAGAAAATAGAAAGGAACTATATTATTTGATTTCATGTTCTTCGGAGGTAGAAAGATTTAACTTTTGTTTTGATTTTTGAATAAGATGTCTCATTTTTGATATTTTCAGGTAATGCGTTAAATATTACCGGAATTTTATGACTTTTTGTTCTATCTCCGTATACATTTTGAGATTTATTGACAATAAACATTTGTGCTTCTCTATGCCTAGTAAGGTAGTTGTGGTTTACAGGTTTTTTGAATTCTGTATTCCAGAATTCATCTAGCGTTAATTGGTAATCTACCTTACTGTGTGTAGAGAGGACATTACACAAGGAGAACATTTTTTTATAATCACCTTCACATAACTGGACCTTTTTTTTGCCAGATATCAATTTTAGGAAACGGATTTGTAATTGTTCTATTTTATTTAAGTATGTTTTGTACGTTAATCCGTAACTATTTATTCCGTATCCTATTATTGATTCTGCTAATGCGTTGTATATACAGTATAATATATTTTTATTAACAAAATTTTTTAGGTGGTAAAATTTTCCTAATATGGATCTTAATCTATTACATATATTTTCAATATGATTTGACCAGTTAAAGTTGACATCTATTGTAAGACCAAGGTACATTGGTATACTTTTTCTATATTTGGGCAATTACACTGCTGGAATTGGTTTTTTGTGTGCAAACAATCATATGAATGACTTTTTATATGTAATTCCTTTTACTGACAATTTGCACATGGTGAGTGTATGTGTATAAGCATATATTTGTTTTTTTTTGCGTTAATAATAATGCTATTGTCGTGGGACCATTTAATTAGGTTATTTAGGTCTGTTTGTAAAATTTCCTCAATTTTTAGTGGATCTTTGTCAGCACATATAATGCAAGTATCGTCTGCAAACATGTAGCATTAACAACGTTTTATTACGTTTGGTAGACTGTTTACTTGCATTATATAACATGTAGGCCCCGATATCGACCCTGTTGCTACTCCGGTATTTGTTAACATTTCATCACTAAAAATTCCGTCAATTTTAACTTTAATTTTTCTATTTAATAGATAATTTTTAATAATTTTTTTAAAGGGACCTCTAATACCACATTCATCCATTGCCCTTAATAATGTTTCGTGGTCCAATGTGTCAAAGGCCTTTTTAAAGTCTATAAAAATTATACCAACACAATATTTTTCATTTAAATGACAATTTATATGGTCAGTGAATTTAGATAGTAATTGGGTAGTACTTTTTTCTTTTTGAAATCCGTATTGTATGGGATTTATGATTTTATTTTTTTCTATAAAAAGTTGTATTTGGTTAAAGATAGCTTTTTCAATAATTTTATCAATACATGAGAGAATCGCTATTGGTCGATAGTTTGTGAAATCTTTGTGGTTTCCTGATTTATATATAGGTCTGATAATGGATGTTTTAAGTTCGTCAGGCATAATACTTTTACTTACACAAAGGTTAATTAATTTAATGGAAAAGTACACCAACAAACAAAACATATGAAACAGAATACAAAAAAACTCGTAACCTTGTCAATAAACTTATAAATAAAGATAAAACTAACTACTATAATAATAAATTTAAAAACTGTTTTAATGATACTAAAAAAACCTGGGACGAGATAAATAATATCTTAGGACGTAAACCCAAAAACGATTGTGATGAAACTATAACACGATATATGTTAAAAGATAGAACTGAGGATTCTGTCTCAAATGATTTTGTGAATTACTTCTCGGATAGCATCAGCAACATGTTACATAAATGCAATCACAAAGCTACTAATATAGCTCTGGAAGAACTACCTCACAGTTTATATATACCAAGAGCTACTATAACTGATATTGAAAACATTGTTAAAAAAATGAAAAACTCTAAAAGCACAGGTATTGACAATATAAGAATGTTTGATTTAAAAAGAAATATAAAAACCCTTGGGCCAATAATTACTTATTTAATAAATATGATAATAAAGCAAGCAAAAATTCCACAAGAGTTTAAATGTAGTATTACTAGACCAATATTTAAAGGTGGAAAACACATTGAACTAGGAAATTATAGGCCTATTAGTATACTACCAGCATTAGAAAAAATTCTCGAAAAATTTTTATCAAATAAATTAAATAATTACATTGAAAAATTCAATATCATAGACCCAAATCAATATGGCTTCCAAAGAAAAAAAAATACTGAAAAACTACTGCAAGAGTTTTCCAATTACATAAATAATCAATTAAATAATAAATTACATGTCATTATTTTATTTATCGATAACTCTAAAGCTTTTGACACTATTAACTCAAAAAAACTGCTAAAAACTCTAGAAAAAATTGGAATAAGAGGAAATGTGTTAAATTTATTTAAAGATTATCTTAGAAATAGAAAAATATGTACCAAAATAAATAATACTTTTAGTAAAACAAAAAATGTATCTGCAGGAGTTCCACAAGGTTCTATATTGGGACCTACACTGTATATAATCTATGTAACTATAATGAAAAAACTTTTCTCTTTTGTTAAACATTTTGTATTTGCAGATGATACAGCATTGGTCATATCACATAAAGATCTAAAAACTGCAATTGAACTCATGCAAATTGACTTTAATCAACTTTGTAAATGGTCTCATGATGCAGGATTATTAATTAATGCCAAAAAAACCAAAGTAATGCATATAAGATCACCTAATGCCAAATTCCAATTTAATCCTAATATTATTTCTCATAATTTTAATTGCATCCATAAAAATATTCCAACTAATTGTAAATGTGAAAGTTTAGAATTAGTTACGGAATATGTGTATCTTGGTGTTACCGTAGATTGTTTTTTTAAATGGGATAAACATATTAAAAAAACCTGTAAAAGACTCAGATCAATTGCTGGCAGAATGTACACATTGAAATTTTTCTTACCCATTGAAACACTAAAAATAATTTATATGTCACTGGCAGAATCCATTATAAGATATGGATTAACAATATGGGGAAATACTTCTGTAACAAATCTGAAACAAGTCCAAGTTGTACAAAACGCAATTGTAAAATTATTAGTTGTTCCGAATATTTTCAAACAGAGACATGATACACCATTACTGTTTCAGAGTGCTAAAATTTTACCTGTTAAGGCAATACTATGGCACAAAATTATAATTCAGTATATATTTACCCAGCAGCATAAAGAGAAATTAGAACATAAATACAGCACTAGATTCACGCGCAACGACGGGTTAATAGTTCCGAAATTTAATAATAAGTACGGACAGAGAACGCTTGAATACAACATACCGAAAATATTTAATTTATTACCTGATACTATAAAGCAATGTAATTCTATGAATAAGGTTAAATATATGCTGAAAAATTGGCTATCGGAAAAAAAATATTTATATTTAGATTGATTTGTATGAATAATGTTGAATTTGTAGATATAAGATGTAAAATTATAACATTTAAAATGTATATGTAACTTAATTATAAGCACCTGCTGACAAGCCAATTGAATTGGCTTAGCAGGACTTGTTTGTGATAAAAAAAAAAAAAAATATACATATATAAATAAAAAAAAAAAAAAAAAAAAAAAGTCAATATTGGGATTATATTATCAGCAATTAACTTGAGGTCTTTAATTCTTATTTGATCATTGCCTTCTGATTTTTTAACATCCATATAATTAATTATTTTTTTAACATCTTTTTGTGATACAAGTCTAAATCTCATTGACATAATAGCAGGAGTTGTACACGTGTTACGATCTAGGAATTTTGTAGTACAGTTATGTCTTATGTCTTTTATTTCATTTACGAATGTTGTAGCAAATTTATCGCATAAAAATTTTGTGTCTCCTTGACTTCCCATATGTTGAAGGATTATTTTATCTAGATTTTGTTTAGGTTTTCCTATTAGGTTATTTATTTCGTCCCAGAGTTTCCTCGGGTTGCCGTTTAAACTATTTATTACGTTTTTGTGAAATGTGTTTTTAGTAAAATTAATATGTTTATTTGTTTTGTTTCTATATCGCGTGTATTCTAAACGAAATACAGGGTTATTAGGGCTATTCTTGCATTTTCGGTAAAGATAATCTCTTTTTTTAATCATATTCTTAATTTCTTCAGTAACCCATTGGTTGTTGTGCCTATGATTATTTTTAAATGATTTTTCTTTTTTCAAGGACTCATAGATATTATCAAAAATATTTTATAAATTATAGTACAGTTCTGAGGGACATTCAGTTTGTAATAATTTACCCCATTTTACTAGTTTTAATTTAGAATATACCAATTTATTATCAATAATTTTCCTTTTTTAATTTAAATCCTTTGTAAGTACCTCTTTCCCTATCGCAACTCCTGTTATATAATGGTCCGATATTTTGTAAGTCACAATACATGAAAATACAGTGTTATTACGGTTACGAATTGCAATACAATCGATACAGGAATAAACATTTTTACCGTTTAAAATTTCATCCCGGGTCAGATCTAATATCACATTTTCTAAGCCATTTTCATTGAGTAGATTTTGGTATTCTGTAATTACATTATTATTGGTATCCAATAAATTCAAGTTAATGTCACCACAGTACAAGCAATTTGAATTAGATGAGGTTAATTGTAATATTTATTTTAGTTCCTTCAAGTATATATTCTTGTTGTTGTTTGGCGGGCGATACACTGCAAGTATATTTATGACATATTGATGAAAGGTGGTTATTTCTTCAGATATTGTCTCGCAGCTTTTAAAAGAAATGTTTATTTTCTTAAAAGTATGATGGTTTTTTAAGTACATGATTAATCCCACTCCTCTTCTATTCTCTCTAGTATTTGCAATAGAGATGAAGTTTGGCATATTGAACATAGTTATTATTTCGTTTTTAATATTTATTTCCGTTAGAAAAATTACATCTATGAACTGCAGAATTTCATTTGTTTGTGCAATAAATGAATTAAAATTCTTTTTCAGGGATCTTATATTTAGGTGAATAGCCACAAATCTCATGTTGATGTTTTTATCGTTTATCCAGTTATCCAAATCATAGCACTTTGTAAATTTGTGAGTTTGGAATTGTGTAGAATCTTCCATGACGTGGATTTAGTAACTGATAAAGTAAGTGCTTCGAGTCAAAATGTGTTTTGATTTTTTAAAATATTTAAATGTATCTGTTTATATCATTCTCATTTCTTATATGGATTATTTTCCCATCACCTTCACTTCTTATTAATATTTTGGAATTTTGTACCCAAGTGTATTTAAATTTTGTTTTCATTTTTTGTTTTGCAATGTATAGGAGATCTTTTTTTTCTTTTGTTAGATTTTCATTTATGTATATTCGGTCGTTGTTTTCGTTCTTGTAAATGTCGTGGTTCGTTAATATGTTTTTTCTTTTTTGTAGCCATTCATCTCGATGAGATTGACGAGTGAATTTCACAATTACATTTGCCAGTTTGGAGTCCTTTCTATTTGGAAGTCTCCAAACCTGTTCAATATTTTCGCCATTCGTATTTAGTTTATCTGCAATTATTTTTATAGTTGTTTCGATATTTTCGTCTTTCATCATTTCTATACCAAACAGTTCAATGTTGTTAAGATGCACTGTCTATGTCTGTGTGTGTTGGTGAGCTGTTACTTGCACTAGAGACTGGAGCTGACTGACTGACTAGCGCTGTGTCGCTGCGCTATATATAGCTGACCGTATGAGTAACTACCCGGAACGCCAAGTAATGTTGAGCGCCCGCGCAACGTAGAGAAGACTCTGGAACATTCCGCGGCCGTAATAATGTGACGGCTGTTGAGTCGAGGCCTTTCGATGCGCTTCCCGAAATGTGTAGCCGTGTGCGGCATGGAACAATACAATGCAGGTAGTATGTACCTTTCGAGAATGTGCTTGCTATATCAGTGGCGGCGCAAAGATTGTGGCTAAAGAGGGCGACCGTTCTAGTCGCCACACCTATAACATTATTTTATTTTAATATTTGTTTCTTCACGATTAAAATGCATTGTTTAGCATACAATAATTAGCCCCACTGTTTCGCCTGTATCACCGTACATTCATTTAAATTTAAACAAGGCTATTTATCGGAGTACTCGCCGGATTTTGAAGTGTGATCAAAAGATAAAGGGATGAAGTCAGTGCCATCGTGCAACTAACTTTTTGATTTTTTTAATTTTTGTGTGAATACCTCACAAGAGCCCCAGCTGCTCCCTTTTGGAACCAGTGATACTATGTCATCCTAAGTGGGGTTTGTTGTGAGGCTGAATGTGGCGGAGAGGGGAAGGAGATGGAGGAGGGGAAGGTAGGGAAGTACCTGGCTATTCAGATCTGATCACCAAACACGGCCAATGCCATTTCAAGCAACGTTTCAGTTCTGAATGCTAGTCTTACACCAGGGTGATTCTGAGAGAATCTTGCACTCTGGAATGTGCTACAAATCAACCATATTTTATTTTAAATTAATTAATTGTGAAATAACATAAACTAATCAAATCAAATTTATTTGCGCCTGCCGGGATTCGAACTTGCGACCTTCGGATTGTGAGTCATGTGGCGCAAATGGCGGATATTGTTGTTGATGCTCGTTGTTACTGTTTATCTGTGTGTTGTTTTACCGTGAGCACATAGTAATTAGGTTTTTTTAAATCGTGAACTTTACTTAGCGACAGCCCTGGGGGCCTAGTCCCTATCTTTTACGTTTTACTAACAGCCTGTTAGCTTAACTTGGTGGTTTGAGCAAAGTTGTCGCAACTGACTAAAAATGGTAGTCAGTAACTTTTCTGTTAAGGTTTAGTTAATTTATCGTCTTTTTCTGTTTCTTTTCTGTCGGTCGCGACGATAAATTAACTAAACCTTAACAGTTACTGACTACCATTTTTAGCCAGTTGCGACAACTTTGCTCAAACCACCAAGTTAAGCTAACAGGCTGTTAGTAAAACGTAAAAGATAGGGACTAGGCCCCCTGACTTTGTAATTCGCATCGTAGTCGCGCGCCCAAGCCTGTTTTCTAGTCGGCATTGATATTTAAAAATTAATTGACGTTTTTGAGCTACAGATCTAACAATCTCGACATGAAATCTTGAATTTTCTCAATAATTTTTTGTGCAAATGATGGAATTGGGAATATACCAGAGTTTAGCCGCGGCGATTTATGGAAATTTCTTGAATGTCACCGATTATCCCCGCTGTCGTTGGGTAAAATATCGGAAATTATTTGCGCTGATAAAGCGAAAAAGGATAAAATGAGAAAATAATGTAGGAATTGTGACGATTCGGATGACAAGGTAAATGATGAATGGACCTAGATTGACGCGTGATCAAGGGATGATATTCTAACTTGTCCGCGATTGACTGATGTTCTAACTTTCATTTGGTTATATAAAACCTTTTTAAAAATATTTATGAGCATTACACAATCGTGGCTTAACTGCCTAGAGCTGGGAAATATTGCAAAGCTAAAAGACTGGATCAGAGATCAGGAGTAGGAGTTGGGGATGACAGGTTTGGAAAGTACCTACCAGACTAATTAAATTTGGCCACTAAAAACAGTTAAACCATTATGAAGAAACGATTCATTTGCTTTTCAATTTGCCGAAATGCCATTTTTAAAACTTAGAAAACGTTAAAACTTACTTTGTATTCTTTCAATAGCTTGCACAATGTACTTGAATATGATAATGTAGATTCCAGATAGGATTATTGTACTAAAATTGACTTTCAAAAACAAACTATAACATTATAATTCACTTAATTCCTATAAAATAAAAATTGAAACCATTACGAAACAAACAAGAACAAAAGATGTCATAAAAATAATAAAAAAGCTATTGTGGAAGTGGTCAGGCCACACAATTAGAGGAAGTGAAAAATGGTCAAAATTAGTCATGAATTGGTTCACAAGTGACAAGAAGAGAAAACAAGGTAGACCATTTAGACGATGGGTTGACGACATCAAAGTCGTAGCAGGTGGTACATGGACAAGAGTAGCTAATGATAGAGAGAAATGGCGACAGTTGGAGGAGGCCTTTGTCAACTAGTGATGTACAGACAGGGAGTCAATGCATGATTTATAAATAATGTAATGTAATTTACTGTCTGAATAAAGGCTATTATTATTATTGTTGAAATTTCTACTTAACCTAATTATAAATCCCAACATTTGTAAGCTCGTGCTAGAGATTTCCGTTATGTGGTTAAAAAAATAAATATTTTATTGAACAATGACGCCTAAGTTATATGTGTGAATGTATCAGGAGTAGTATTTTCAATGTAGTAATTAATGATCGCTCGATTTTTTATTCCGAGAAATTTTGAATATTTGACACTTTGAGATATTTGTAAAGTCTTTTTCATAATAAATGATAAGTCTAGGAAAATCCTTTAAGGGGGGACCGATTCTTAAAATAACTATTGGCAATGTTCGAAGCCATTTTGTGTTTTCTCGGTATAAATATATAATGTTCTCGTTCATTTTCGTATTTCGGGAACCAGGGGCGTACCGATTATAAGAATTTTTATCAACTTTTTCTCTGTTAACTAGCATCTAAATATATCTCTGTTTATTATTATAATATTTTATGTATGTGGGATAGTCATATTCAAATATTTTTGTTTGTTTTCATGCTCTATCACACTGGGTAAAACTGACCGAATGACTGAAAATAGGTATGAAAATAACCCATCAAATAATAATTTCGATTGTCTGCGCATTCTGAGTAACTCTAGTTCGTTGAACTCAAATTTTCCTTAAATTTAACAGTTATTTTAAAAATTGGAAATGTTTGGGGGCAGTATTCCAGCAAGCGATAAACTATGTACCTACGTATTTACAATGCAATATTATGAATAGAAAATAATTTTGGTCATTTTTAAAATTACAAATGATTTGTCTAAAATTTAGACCGTCCCGTGATTTTTACGGATCTTTAATAGTTATATAATAAAATGAAAATAAACTCCCCTTTTCAATTTTAATTTTGCAAATTAGTTAATATTAATTCTTTACTTCTCTTTCAAAAAATACTTTTAAAAAAAACTATTTCGGTCAAAATACTTTCAATTATTATTTATTATTTCAGTTTGCGGCTGTTTGAAAAAACGCCGAGGTAGCGCGCGCACGTTATATAAAAGTTTTCGTGATCCTAGGCGCCTACTAAGCTGCAAAATTGGAAATTCACTAGAGAATTATACATTCTCAACCTTACGAAAAGAACACAATACATTTTTTTTTGTGAAAAATTCGAAAAAATTATTCATAAACTTTCTTAATACTTTTCTTATTTCGTTTCAAACAGCATTAAAGTTTTAAGCCCGGGGTAGGCAACAGAATAGTTTAAAATGTTGGATGTATATATTTTTGAAGTTTTTGTCAAAAATAAGATAAGTATAAGAATTAGGAAAGAAAAACATTCTGAAAGTTTTGAAGTAAGTAAGTACCTTTCAAACATTTTTTATATTCGAAAAGTTTCGTTATGTCTGAATTTAATACCACTATATGTATACTGATTCCCATATAATTTAGTTACATAACCTTACTTAAAATATTATTTATCGATGACCTAAATTTAATTCGACTATAGATTTGATTAATCCACCTTGCGCTATTTTTTTTCATATAAGCTCCATAAATACACAGATCCATAAAATAATTTTCCTCAGGGCCTATGTCATCTTAAGGGGTATTGTATGGGAGACTTTTTTAAGGAAAGGAAGAAGAGGAAGTTGTGGTAAGGAATAGGTATGAGAGGAGGGTAGGAATCTGGGGGTCAGTATGTTCAGGAGAGACGGACGTATGAATGCATTCCTTCATCTGCGGTCGATTGAATCTGGCTGGTGAGGTTAAAAGACCTCCTCAAACAGTCTTTCTCGATCTGCCCGTCACGCAGCAGGTTAGAAGACACATCGGCTGCCAAGACCACGACAGACTTTACCCCATGAACCCTTCCACGGTCACCCCTGCTAAGTCACCAAACGTAGCGGACCATTTGGAATGAGTTATGGCAGAGGTGTTGGTTATCCAATAAATGGTTCCCGGGGCAGCGGTACCCATATCCGCCTCCCAAAATCGTATTCTTTTATTAAATCTTGTTTTCTTTGTAAGTGGAGAAAAATTTCTTACTCACGTCACTTGTCTCACGTCACGACCCTGTACGCAGAAAATGATTTTGAAACCAGTTATATTTAAATTTAACGGAACTTTGGGCATCAATTTAGATTGGTGATCTAAAAGTGACTTGATGGCTGCTTTAATTAAAATTTAATACATTATGTAATAATTTTTAATTATTGACCTTATGGATTTTCTAAATTTCATAATTATTTCACTTTTAGATATTTTTAATAAGATTTCAATCTATAATTTTGGAATTGTGAGTTTTAAGTAGTTAGGTAATGAATGTTAAATTAATGATATTTGATTTATTTGCACAAAAAAAAACAATATTTACTCGACTTGTCTACAGTTGAACTTTATAATTTTTACAATTTTTTTATTATGCAAGCAATTTCAAATTTCAACCTGGTGATAAGAAATGAACAGAATTAACAGAATATAATTAAATAACATCCAAATAAAAACCATAACATCCTACTAATATTATAAATGGGAAAGTTTGTACGGTCGGATAGTTGGTTGGATGGTTGGATTTTACTCTTTCACGCAATAAATATCGAATGGAATTTATAAATTCTTTCACTAATCGAAAGCTACTTTATTTGCGAGTAACATGGGCTATTTATATTGGTAAGATCTGGCGTTATGAATAAACTGTGGCGTTATGAAATTATCTATTATACGTTTATTGGCAAAGCGTGTTACTAAGTAAATGTTTGAAGTGGGCTGTCAATATTATTTCTTTGATAGCGAAAATTCAAATATTAGTATCTATTCTATATGAATATTTAGTGTAGGTAGATAAAAATATAAAATAGGTACTTGTCTACATTTTGACCTAAGCCAACAGCTATACTAATATTATGAATGCGAAACGGAGCGTATATGATTGTTGATTGATTGGGGGAGCGGGAGTGGTAGTGCAGGAGCGGGGGGGGGGGGACGAATATGCGAGCAAACCCGGGGGTAAAAGCTATTAATAATATATAATTAGGCAACAGGATGCAAGTCGAACTAATTTCTTGATAGAATTTCATAAACTGCAATAGAAAAGATATGATTTTAGATTTTCACGGTCAAAAGTATTTTTGTTCACACATATGCCCGGATGATGGACACTGCAACGCTGTCCGAAACGTTGGCTAAAAGAGGAGGTAGCGCAACACGGCATAACACCCCAAAAATAAATAACAAAAATACGATAGAAAAGTTTTTCGTTACACGTCATAACGCTTTTATGGACATTTTATACCTAAAACTACATGTTTATTTAGAACATAAATGAAGATTTCCACTTTTATGTTATTGTATTTTTAATACAGACTGTACAATCAAGAATTTTGTTTTTTTCGTTGTTAGTTTTTGGGGTCTTAACTTATAAGACTTTTTTAAACAGTATTTTTTTACATTGATCTACTCTGAATTTGACAGAAGGGCATATGGAGCGCGCGCCAATATTTAACTTTATTCATTTGTGGAAAAAAATTCTGTCAATCGATTTTTTGGATATCTTTAGTAAATGAACTGGTAAAAATTTTAGTGTTTCCAACAATCACAAGATTAAGAAATATTATTCCATGATTTGCATAGTTAGTTAAGTTTATAGTATGCATGGATAAATAACGCGATTTAAGCATAGCATAAAAAATTACACAGCAACAGAGTCTGGTGGGCGTGTTTCGTAAACGAATTATAGCCCTAATTTTTTGGCAATACAACCACACAAAACTGTGTTTCACAATGATTACGAAATTCAAATGGGATGGTGATATTCAACTTTAGGCAAGTGTAAGAGAGACAAACCGCGTGCTAAATTTTCTAGGACCAAAAAGTACTTCTACAAGCCAGTGGCATATTGGTTTCCATTCAATTTTGTACGGAAAGCAATTCTAGTGTTATATCCCTTATTGCATAGTTTCAAGTTTGACGCTCCAATTTACTATACTAATTTTTTGTTCTACGTCTATGAATTCGATCACTCAACAGTCAAATAATATATTGACTACATCACTTTAGTTTTCGTCACTAAAAATATAATATTCTGACGCGTTGGGCCAGTACTCGGTAGGCGTTGTGCTGCTTAAAACTTTATTGAATAGGGTACAAATCCAAGAACTTTGAATAATAATCATGAACTTTATACGTCTGTCTGCCCCTCACAACGTGAACCTTGGCAAAGTTGTGAAGAGCGGACAGGCAGAGTTTATTAGTGGCGGAGGGTTCAAAGTTGAACTCATTATTGACAAGATCTGGCTACCGTTTTCGGGAAATAGGGAGTTGTTAAATCTATTATACATAAGGACAAATATTTATAAGGATGTAGTGTTAGACCAGCGGCGTGCTTTGTGTTGTATAAATTTTTCACGATTTGATGAAATAAATATTACCTAGCTTTCAGTTGGACTTTTTCTTCCGAAATCTGGACCGGAATATTACTCCCCTCACAATTATACCTGTGTTTAAATTATCAAATTAACAAAATTCTCACATTTTTACATTATCTTTATGCAGGAAGAAGTCTTAAAATAATTTCCATCGGGGCCTATGACATCTTTGGGGATTCTGTGCGGAGGGTCGTATTAGGAAAGGATTGAAAGAATGTTCTGGGAGGAAAAAGGTATGAGCGGTGGGAAGCAATCTGGAGTTCAGGAGTGACGGACGTCTATCCCTCTCACTGCGTTGCAAGGCGATTTTCCGAGAGTCTTGATGGAGAGGTCAAAAGATCACCTTCAAACAGTCTCTCTCGATCCAACCTGACATGCAGTGATGGGCAGACGCATCCGCCGCAAGGACCAGGTCATTACCCCATGAATCCGGGAACCTCTGCTTACAGCCTTCGATCAGCAGAAGTGGAAAGTAGGATTATTACAATTTAATAGAGAGCTTAAATGCACCTAGAATCGGCTTTTAAAGTGGACCTTTCAAATGTCAAAATACAAAATTGCGTTGAATGTCCATTGGTTGACAATGTTACATTTGAATTTAGATTAAATAACTGGCCCTAAATGTCTTTTGGTACCTAATTCAAATATGGTTTATGAAAATCCCATCAACGCTTTACGGTTATAAGAAATAAAATTGTGTGACTCTTTTAAATAAGATATTTATTTTATTCATTGTCTCAGGGGCACTGACCCATCCGTGCTTAACTGACAGATGATACTGAATACATGTATGATCAGTCAAACAATATAACAACCTTCATCCTCCGTTCTGAGAAGGACGTCATTAATAAAGTTGGACTGGAGATGAGAAAGTTTGGGGTCATGTTTAATATCGTAAAATATTTATCAAATCCTATTGTATACCTACTATTTACTATTCGACTTCGTATGTGTAATAAACCATCAAGAGAAATGTCACATATGAAAGAAACTATTAAAAACTTGTGAAATATTTAAAGTTTTGTTTGTATATTGGGTTCCGTCAATCCGACGTTTAGTTCTGAAAATACATATTTTTAATTCTATCATGAACAATTATTAAAAAAATTTAAGACAATGCAGTACTTACAGTCGGAATCATAAAAAAGAATCGTAAGAGAAGAAGACCTATACAAATACAAATACATATATACAGTGCGCGTCGTATCGGATAGATCTGCGGTTGAATTTGTCCTAGCAAAATGAATCTTTCCGAGGGGTGTACTTTAATTTATTCTGATGAAAATTACCAAAATCTCAGAAGATTTAGACTGAATACCCCCGGAAGTAGCCAATTTATCGCATAGAAAAATAAAATTTCACGCTTACCGCTAATGTTGTAGTTGAAAAACGTTTTACAAAATTTTCAAACCGTTTTCCGTAAAATATTTTAATGGTAAGCGTTATGTCTGTTAATCCCAATAATTAGTACTACTTATTGTGTGTTGGAAAACTTATTAATAAGTTGGAGGTACGTTTTGGTTATAAATTGATTTATTTACGTTATCGTAAAGATTACAATAAATATTAAACTGAACGTGACGTCCTATAGTAGGCTCTAAGTTTTTCTCTTGAGAAGGCTCTGATTCTGCTTGAGAATCTGCTTGACTACCCGATACCTTCGGATATCATCAGAACCATTCGTTCAATAGATACTGTTCTAATACAATACTTAACTGACATCTGTTGGGATTTTGCAAAACTTCGTATAACTAACTATACAAACGACATCTATTGGAGAATGTTAAACTACATAACTAACCTATACACTTACATGAAGGTACAGTTTTGTTTATAATCTAACTACGAATAACATTCATTTGGTGTGCATCCATTAAAAAAAGGTACTACTTACTAATTCATCGAAATTAGTTATAATGTGTGCCTTAAGTGAACCTCCGATAAAAGTGGTTTTGTCTCCATTAAGTTGAACTAAAATTGCTAATTATTCATAAGCGGTTGGTATTTGGTTGACGGTATCATTACGAAGGTTCTGTTTACTCAGAACTGATTGCTCACAGTCGCCAAAAGATGTCGGCCATCAAGATATCACAGCCGTCTTCGCCACGGACAAATTTCTTTGACGCCGGCGTAAATAATCATTGTTTTAAATCTGTTCATAAATAAAATTAATTTATTCGCAATTTTTTCAAGATAAAACACTCCAGTGTCCTTGTTTGGATTTCTTTTTATCCTTAACTTTACCATTCTCATTTCACACTTTTACTTTGACGGTCTCAGTGGTCGAGGGGTAAATTTAAGAGATGCCACGAATAGTGATTTTGCCGGATACCGAATATTCGGCTATTCGGCGACACTTAGTACATTTCGCAAACAGTTTTCATGTTAAAATCAATAAAATTTCTCAAATAAAATTGATTTTTACATGAAAATTGTTCGCCTAGATCAGACAGCATACCCTTACAAGTGTAGACCCTTTCATATCCAAGCCTAGCAGAATTTGCTAAGATTTATTTATAGTCTCCCGGTAGCAGTGTATATCTCCCGGTAGCGGCTATTTTCGGAACCAGGTATTATTTACGAGAAAAATTGCAATTGTTTGCTATCAACAAATGCTGAAAAAATTGTTTTCATTCATTATAACTTACCACTGATGGATTATAAGTATTAATAATCTGATATTTTCTTGCAAAAAATTTTTTTGATATATATTTTATTTATAACGCGTTTTTTTCATTATTTGGTATTCAATATTCGGCCTAATGGTTCCCTATATTTGGCCGAATAGCGAATAGTAAAAAAAGTAGCCTAATAGGCCGAATACCGAATAGTAGCCGAATATTCGACGCATCTGCTGTAAATTCCTGGACTACGAATTCGGATGTTGCGCGGTGGAATTCTGGCGTTCGCGAGTTAAATTTATTTAATTAAAATGTGCTATTTCACCCTCAAACCGTATAAAATAATATATTTATTTATATACTCTCAGTATCGCACTGGTGAAAGACCATTATTCAGAAACGAAACGCAGCTTGAAATAGCTTTTGGTTGCTAAGTATTTTCCATCTTCTCTGCCTCACCTTCTTCCCATCCCCATATTCTTCAGTCTCTTTTTTTTTTACATGAGCTCTACATAGGAGGCCCTGAGGAAATTAATTTCCCTTAGGGCCTACGTCATCTTTCGGGATGCTGTATGGAGGTTTGTTTTAAAGGAAAGGAAGGGGAGAAGAGTTCTGGGAAGGAAAAGGGCTTAAGGGGTGGGTAGGAATCTGGGGTTCAGTGTATCCTGGTCATCCGGCTCCAAGACCTAGACAAACCTCACCCCATGAAACCGGGCACCCCTGCTAAATCACCAAACGTAGCGAACCACTTGGGGTGATGGATAGCAGAGGTGTTGGTTATCCAATAAAGGTTCCCGGGGCGGCGGTACCCATTTACGCACCCCAAATTCTGGTTCTGGTGAACAAGAGTGTGCAATTCACATGCAGTAGAAGTGAAACTAAATAGTCGCTTACTTTTCTTTTGCCCGTTTATTTTAAAGTGGTTTGAAAATTGGATATTGATTTTACAAAAATAAAAATGTTAATTTTTTTTGAATTTGGTAATTTTCGAACCTCCGTTTGCTAGATGCCTCTCTGGGCGCTGAGAGTCAGGCGCTTTACACCGCGGCGCTATGGCAGGCTCGGGCGTAGTTGTGAATTTACCGCATTATATTTTATTTATTTTGCTTACTGAAAAATATATATTATCATTATATTAAGGGTGTATTATTTTTCCTCGTCCAAGTCGTTAAGTATTTCCTGGTTACAATTTTAATATCATTTACCTTTGGAATATTTCATAAATAAAACAATGTTTGTTACAGGAACGCAATTATTTTACGCTTACAATATCTAAAGTAGCAGTTAATGAGAATTTGTTGGTTAACCGTTAATGTTGATAACACATTATATAGTGGGAGTAATTTTAGGTGGGATACGAACCCTTTAATAATACATTATTTTAGTAAATGTAAACTATTCATACATTAATTAATTAGACCGAAACATACCTGGTGTGAAATATTACTGAACTGGGTCATGTAAATTTATTGTTATTATTATCACATCACATCAATGTTTGACGATGAATAGTGATGAATTACAAATATAAAATTTTTTGTGAATTGTTCAAATTAATTGGGTTTTTCCTCTCTTAGGAAGATTTCATAAAAAAAATCTGACGGTGACGGAGTAATTGTTGACGAGAAGATGGTGAGACTGGATTTAAAATCCATCGATGTATTATTTATATTTTTATTTTTTAATTTTTTTTTTTTTTTAAGTGAAACTTCTTTAGCCCCGTTGTGATTTTTAAATTGAATGAAACGGAAATGACGCGTAACAATATCTAAAAAGCGTCAAACTGCGCTCATTGCCCGCTTTGATTATGACACCACTTTCAAGGCTCCTATTGGTTGAGTTATGACACGGAAACGACGCATTACAGTAACTACAAAACGTCAAGCTGTGCTCATTGGCCGCTTTGATTATGATAGCACTTTTAAAGGCTCCTATTAGTTGAGTTATGAAACGAAAATGATGCATTACAGTACTTACGAAGCGTCAAACTGTTGCCATTGGCCACTTTGATTATGACATCACTTTTCATGGCTCCTATTGGTTACGATTGTTTTCGTGAAGTTTCGCTTCTACCGCGTGTTAACTGCAATCGATTATTTTTTTACATTAACTCCACACAGGAGACCCTGAGAAAAATAATTCCCCTCAGGGCCTATGTCATCTTCAGGGATGCTGTGTGGATGATCTTTTAGGAAAAGAAAGAGAGGAAGTTCTGGGAAGTAAAGGGGTTTTAGGGGTGGATTGGAATTCGGGGGTCAGTGTGTCCAGGAGTTAAGGACGTATGGATCCACCCCTTCCACTGCAGTGCAAGGCGATGTTCCGAGAAGTCAAAGGAATTCCCTCAACCATGTAAAAAAACATAATTATGACCATATAGTTCCTATTACAGTCCTAGTACATATTATACTTAATAATCAGATTTCGAATCGATCAAGGAAATATGAAGTGCTATAAAACTACAAAGGATAAAATGTTAATTGGTCAGGAGAGCAAAATAAATGTTTTTTTTTTATTTTTTCAAAAAATCATATCTCTTTGTAGACCTATAATTATGATTTTTTATGATAAAATAGCATTGAATAGATCATTCAGAATATTTATCAACTGTGCAAAGTTGAAAAAAAAAAACTCTTCAAATGCACGTCGGTTGTAAAAGACGCACTTGTTTACATGGAAATATTTCGACGACGCAGATCCAAAGGAAAAAAAAAACAGGGAAAAATTACAAATTTAAATCATTTTTGGATTTATGGTCGTTTATATCATTTCAAATTTCAAAGAAATAAACAAATATGACATAGACCCCGACGAACATCATTTTCCTTATGGCCTCCTGTGTGTAAAAAGTTAAATATATTTTTTTAGTTATATATATTAAGGTAGGCAACCTCCGATAGAAGAGGGCGTTAAAAGAATAATAAGTTAAATTAATATTAGTTTTTCCAACATCAACGCACGTGATATATCTTAATCTTTTTTTTTTTATTATTGACATTAATTTGATATTAAGGAACGCACTATTTTTGGCCTGTTGTATTATTTGTAATGGGTAAAATTTTCCATTATTATTTCAAATTTTAAAATTAAAAAAAGAGTTTGACATTGCGTTCCAAAAGAACGGCCTCTGTAGTCAAGGGACAGGGCTCGGTAATTATTTTTTTGTAATATCACAATTTAATCAATTAAAACAATATATGGTATATTTGCGGCACGTTCCAGATCGAAAGATACTCTCAGTATTGACTTGGTGTAAGACCACCATTCAGAATTGAAATGTTGCTTGAAATAGCATTAGCCATGTTTGATTACCAGATCTGAATAACCAGGTACTTCGTACTTTCTCACCTTCCTCTCCTCCATCTCCTTCCCCTCCCCACTACCTTCAACCTCACAACATAGGTACCCCACTTAGGGAAGACATAGTTTCACTGGCTCCAAACGGGAGCAGCTGGGGCTCTTGTGAGGTATGCACATAAAAAAGAAGTTGTTGCCAGGAACTTCTACACCTCCCTCTTCCCATCTCCTTTCTTTACCCACTACGTTCATCCTCACAACGTACTCAATTGGGGATGTCATAGTCTCACTGGCAGTAGGCTAAATACTAGATAGTTATAGATACCGCCGCTGTTCGTTTGACATGACGCCAGAGCTAACCGATAGAAAGTATTTTCTATTACAAAATACAGATTTTCTGCTATTATAGTCAAGTCTTTAACTGTTTGATTTCATTCTTGAAGGAAATATATATATTTATATATACATACACACAATATTCATCCTAGTACTTATTCATTCGGGAGCAAAATTTATTATTATCAATTCACTTACCACCTAATTTATACGAACGACTTTAAAACATTTCAAAGTGAAATGGAAAATCTTTTCGATAACAAATTCACTGGAATAAATTTGCTTTCATTATTTTGAACATAATTTTATTAAAGAAACTCCAGCGAAAATATCATGACGTGAGAAAAATATCATATCAAGAAATCTTAAACCTTGATTCTTAAAATACAAGTTTTATAAAGAGTACACCTAATTGTTATTCGAACAATCTTAATATGTAAAAATGAATGTTTATTTGTTTGTCCCTTACGCGGTACCTAAACCACTCATTCATTTCGATTGCGATAAAACTTTGGTATATTGTAATGGGCATGCCTGGAAAGGTTTTTATATGTTCATATGGATAGCGTTCATATGCGATGAAATATTGTTGAGTTGTTAAGCGCACACCCGCGAATGTTTCCATTTATAAAAAGTTAGCTTTTTCGTTATTTTTTTTTACATTCGTTCCACACAGGAGGCCCTGAGGAAAATAATTCCTCTCAGGGCCTATGTCATCTTTGGTGGTGCCGTGTGAAGGGTCCTTTTAGGGAAAGGAAGGGGAGGAAGTAGTGGGAAGGAAAAAGGTATGCGGCTAGGAATCTGGGGGTCAGTGTGTCCAGGAGAGACGGACATATGAATCAATCCCTTCCACTACGGGTAAGGCGATGTTCTGAGAGTCCTGTTGGAGAGGTCTTCCTCAACCAGTCTCTCCCGATCTGGCTTGCCACGCAGTTGATGGGCAGACCCATTCACCGCCAAGATCCGGACAAACCTTTCCCCATAATCCCGGGCACCCCTGCTAATTAGCTATGATAAAGATGTTGGTTCCCGGGGAAGCGGTACAATACCCTCCACCCAAATTATATAGAAAATGAAAAATGTATAAAAATATTACAGTAGTTGGGGCGGGTGTTGAAAAATGGGTTTATTTCATATAGTTTAGCAGGGAGGGAAAAAAGGAGGGGAGCGGAAGGGCGGGCGGAAAGGGGTATGGGAAAGGACATGCAGGGAGAAACCATTTCTTTATTTAACTGGCATTGCAACGCATGTCTGGAACTCGCTAGTTTTTTAATAGAATATTTTCAAAAATTATTTTGAGACTCTCCCGATATCATACTTTACCATAGAATAAAAAAATTCAAGAAGTGCCTTGTGAGCGTGTTTTGTGATCCAATTATAGGCCCAATCTCGGTCTATATTTCTATACAATTTTGTGTTTCTCCATGATTACCAAATTGAGGGATGGTGATATACAATTTCTGGCAAGAATAAGAGAGACAGACCCCGTGCTAAATGATCTAAAACCAAAAAGGTATAAGTAAGTATTACTAATAAGTACTATAAGTCAGTGGCCCATTTGTTCTAATTCAATTAAATTTTTATGGAAGGCACTTCTAGGTTAGGTGTGTGTTTTTTATTCTGTGCACCTACTTTTCTGATCGCTGTGCCATTTTGGAATGATAGTAAAATTATAAATAGATATTAATAATAAAAAAGAATCATAAATAATGTGAGATGTGATGTAGATAAAAAAAAATATATGTTAACGTTCTTATAGAAGAAGTACAAAATAAATAAAGAATAAAGAAATATTTATTTAAATTAAGACAATATTAGCGAAACTCAATCGAAAATCTAGAGACAGAAAAATCAGAAAAAGATATCGGCACCTCTGGGACACGAACCCAAGATATATCTTATTCTGATTATTATGTTTCCAGATTTTCGATTGAGTTTGGTTAATATTGCTTTCATTTAATTAAATATGTATTATAATTTGAGATTTTACTCATTTAGTTAAAAATAAATAAAGAAATATCATCCAAATCGTATCGAGTTCAGATTCTTCAAATTGGGCCGGCAATTACGAAGGAAAAATAATCCACCTTTGAACACTTCTTTTACTAAACACCGTTGTTTTAAGCCCCCGCATTCCCAATTTCTACCGATTTATAACATATTTTCCAAGAACACTTTAAGCTTAGAAACTCTTAAAAATATGTGTTATTTTTTAATATACTCGTAATACGATACGACAATTAAATGAAATTCCCGTTATAAAAAAAACGCTATATACGCATCAGAAATAATTAAAAACACATTTTGTTCCCATTTAAGAAAAAAATTACTGTGTTTCTTTACATGTACCTTTACACATTAAATTTTATTGGGTAAAAATTTAAAATTTATTGGGTAAAAATTTTTGATTTGAAAAATTTAAAATTTATTGGGTAAAAATTTTTGCTCTATTCGAAAGAAGTCATACTTTGATAAATATTTTCACTTACAGGTTGTAACATTGTTCATATCTATATTCTTCCTTGCTGAGTACAGAATCAATACTGCTGTAACCATTATTACCTACAAAAATACTTTATAAACACCATTTTGCATGGGGTTTTTTTCTGCGTCGATCTATCTGGGTCCCGTTACTCTACGACCTGCACGACGTTGGTAAAATTCGCCGTTTTGTCAACAATACGTTTTTTAACTGATGTACACATCTCAAAATTCTATTATTTTCGTAGGTAGTGGTGGTTACAGCAGTATAGCTTTCTTGCGACGATTATTATCTTAGGAATTCTTTTGACGACGGTTATTTTTTAATGGTATCTATTGCAAGAGGGAGGATATTAAATAATTTTATAGATAGATAAAAAGTCGTTTTAATTGTAAGTTGGTAGAATGTTGTAATGAGAATTTTGTGTATCGACCTGAGTTTGTATGTTTAAAGTTATCCGGGTTTTTCAATCCGTAAATAAAAATAATTTCTCACTTTAATTATTTCAGAGAAAATTCTCTAATTCACTGGCCCTACCTTTACCCTTTTCACTCCTTCATCAATTCTTTAGACGATTTGGTTTTGTACCCCCCTCATCACCTTTAACCGTTCTCCCAATGTTAATCTACCTGATCAAGACAACTTTGTTTTCGAAATAAATATATTAGGTCTATAAAAAATCACTTTCAAGTGCAAACTCTCCTACTTATAAATACCTTTTCTAATATGGTATTACTGCTTAATTTAGCAAATTCAGTTTTATTTATAATAATAATACGCCCGAACTTCATAAAATAAAATACAATAATATATGCATTTTCGTGCTGTTATTTTTTAGATCAATCAATTCGGTGGCAATCGACGAATTTGGATATTCAAAGTGAACCTTATACAGTCCACCTAAGAATTACTGACTTGCCACACCCATTTTATGTCAGTCCGGCCCCGGCCAAAGCGGGGAATAGACGTTAGGCTCCGCGTCGCTTGGTTAAATTTCCGGTTTATAAAAAAAGGATTTAATGTTTTTTACAGGCCTTTACGAAATCAAGTATTTTTAAATTCCTCCCATAAAGAGGCGTGGATTCCGATTTAGATTTTTTCTTGAACTATTGGATCACCTTAATCATTAAATTATGTCCACAAAGTAAAAACCTAACCCTTGAAGAAATAATCTTTTCAAAATTAAAGCATTGTAGGATTACGTAGTATTCTATAAATCATGAAGATAATATCCAAAAAACCCTAGAGAAATGTAGGAATTCTTCTTTTGGTCTTAATTTGCTAGAATCAAAGGAATCTTTTAAATAATAATAACGCTGTAGAAGTACCAGCAGTGGAAACGTATCAAATATTTCTTGCAAAGATTAATTAGATAACTTCGCAGATTGTCAAAGAGGTGAGTCTGCCGCTGAGGGATCAATTTGTCTGGGATTTAAGGCTGGCTAATTAGTAATCAACTAATCAAAGAACGTCTAATCGGATGGAAAATTGTTTCGTTGATCAAGGCGATGAAATATTTTTTCGCAAAGGGTAAAACATTTCCGAAAATGGTGAAGTGAGAAACTTGTCAATAGTAATTTATTATTTGATGACTTCTGTTTTGTTAATTAACGAGTTTTTTTGACTTGTGACCTACAAGAAATAAAAGGGTTAAAGATTAAATTTGGCCGAATAAGTTTTCTGTATAAAAAGTTCCAAATATTTTAATCCTTTTTTAAAATAAATATATTCATGGTGTATAATTATAATGTTGAAATATTAATTGTATAGGATCAATTTTTGTGATAAACCATTTCAAATGCGTCCACGTGATATTACAAAGATTATAATATTATTTTTTCCATACACCGGATACTATCATAATATTATTTTATCCATACTTATAGTATATACAGGGCCGGATTAACCATGTCGGGGCCTATAGGCAATGCATGTCTCGGGGCCCCTTTACCAATGGTGGACCAACGGGCGGAGGGCGGGGGGGGGGGGGGGGGGGGGTGGGGCGGCCCGCCCCGGGCCTCTGGTCCTCGGGGGCCTTCAAACGCCTCCATGTCCCCTTTATCAAATCCTTAACAAGGCTTTAATACCATTAATCAGCCGCCGAGACTTAACGATTAACATAATAGCTCAATATCGATATTATTTCATTCACAATATTTGCTTTGATAAATACCTTAATTCAAAAATGCTCAAACTCGTGATGATAAAACTATTCAAATTATGTACTTTTTCTAATTATTTTTTTATCATACGTATTTATAATTTTTCCATAATGTCTAAGCAAAATAAAAATGTATTTTTTTTAAAATATATGTGCGGATCTTTTTTTAATGATTTTATTTAAACTAAAATTAAAATTCTGAAACATATCTTTCCCAGATAATTTATTGATTTATTTTACTGCATGATTATATAATTTGAAATGTGTGTTGTGTAATACAAAATTTTGTTTGAAAATTTAACAAATCTGCCAACGCCCTACGGTAAAACCTTAATGTACTAAAAATAAACATATTTTCTCAAAATTTAAATCTTAGCTTTACTAGATAAAAGAAGTGTCTTTCGAAATCAATTTATAATTTTGTGGTGAAAAAGTGTCAATACGTCTAAAATTTGATTTAAAAACGACATATTTCCGTTTTTTTCTGGTGATTCCCACTTAAGGACACTGTAAATTTTTTTTGGTAATTTTATTTTTTTATTTCATTTTCTGAAAGACGCATTTGTTAAAAATGTTCTCACCAAATGTTTTAAAGATATTCGAAAAATTGACGGAGATACAGCATTTTATGTGAAAAAAATAACTTAGTTAACACCACTTTTATTATAAATACTATATGCCGACCGGGTTTCGCTAAAACCGTAGGTTCTTCAGGGCAGTTTGTATGTTGAATTATCCTTAAACTTTGAATGTGTTTTTCTCTAAAATTTGTTAACACATTTTTTAACCTCTGTACATCCGATTAGCAGGTTTAAACTGATTGAAAATCTAGTGTCTATTTCACCACGTAGGTGAATTTCGTTTGAAAATAAGGAAAAATAGCGGACCAGCGAATTTTAATTTTGATTTTTTATGGAAAATTTTCATTGTTCATAAAAAAAATAGAAGGGGGCCCATTATAAAAAAATCCCTAAGTGGTGCCATTCTGACTGGATTTACTAACAGTTTAAGATTTAGCACATGCAAATCGGACGTATAGTTTTTCTAATATGTTGTCAACCGTGTTGAAAAAGGCAGTTTCGAGAAAAACGCGTTCAAAGTTTTGCTGAACGTTAATTCAACATACAGACTGTTTAAAATGGTTTCATATAAAATGCTGTAGGTATCTCCGTCAATTTTACGAATTTCCTTTAAACATTTGGTGAGAGCATTATTAACAAAATTAATTTTTAAAAATGACAATTTTTTTTACAGTGGCCTGGTGCCTTAAAGCCTTGTTTAGGATTTGATCAAAGGAACATGGAGGCGTTTGGAGGCCCCCCAGAGTCAGAGGCCCGTGTGAACCGAAGAAAAAGTTACATCAACTTCTTAAACAAGGGGGGGGGGGGGGGGAGCGGTTCATCCAGCTTTTCCACCCCGGGCCTCTGACGGGCTTAGTCCGCCACTGCACTTTACCCTTTTCTAACTTCCAAACTTTTTTTTTCTACTACAATGTTTATATAATTATTCTGTTTTTTACTACATTTCGAGGGTATGCCTTCACCCCCATTCAATAAAGAAAATGAAACGAATACAATAGTACAATGAGCGGTCCTATCACTAAAGTGATCTCTTCCAGACAACCTTGGTATGAAGAGAAACAAAGAATTTTAGCAAACAGATGGGTAGTGCACACTAAAGCTTGTACAACATTTATATTTTAAACATTAGAAATAAAAGCAAAAAAAACAACAAAACAAATGCCAATATGCGCACTTGAAGTGAAATGACACAAAACTGCACTATACAAATATTACGTTATTATCATTATAAACCACACACGGCACCTATAATCATATCCCCATTGATACGAAGGAAAGTAAAGTAAAATACAACTATGTTTAAATATTTGTTTTAATTATTGAATTTTTATTTATTACTTGTGCGTGATGTGAACAGTTATTGGGTTATAACCTAATTATTATGTTTGTTATTTTTTTTAATGCATGTAATGTTATTAACCTATAAATGTTCGTAATAAAAAAAAAAATATTTAAAACATCTTGAAAGCTGACTTTGTCCAAAAGTGTGCCGGAGTTGCTCACTAATTGTGAAAATAACTTGCGTCACGAACCGTTGACAAGTTATTTTTTCTTGGGGCGCGGGGCCCCCAGCCGATGCGGGGCCCCTAGGCAGTTGCCTACTCTGCCTTAGGGATAATCCGGTACTGAGTATATATATATATATATATGTATATATATATATATATATATTTATAAAATAATAGCGAGTACCCGGCATGCGTTGCATTACCACTTATAAATAAAGTACTTGCGTTATAATTCTGTTTATTTAAGTGCTTTTGGAAAGACTTTATTCTTTATTTTTCCGTATGGTACGTACACGATTAAAATAAGTAGATCTACTGACCTTTAAGCAGGCGGCATACAGTTATATATCCCTCCCGCGAACCACCCCATCTCTATTGCGTTCTTCTCCCCCCTACCTGATTCCCCTCCCCTCCCGCATATCCTTCCTACTGCTAAACTATATAACACATACATTTTTAAAACAACTCATGAACCGCCTATTGTATATTTATTATACAAATTTCATAATGCCAGAGCACACCGTTGTTTATAGAAACCTTCGCAATAAATCATCAAAGTTTCACAGAATGGTGCTGAACAGGGTTTTCCAAACATTCCAGCCCTAGGGCCATACTGATTACTCCAGTAAGTTCCTAGGGCCAAAACCATTATTTTCCTGCCATTATCATTCATGGATCATTAGGTGATGTTTGTCCAGGTCTTGGCGGTGGATGCGCCTACCCACCGGCTGCGTAGAGGGCCGGCTCGAGATAGACTGGGTGAGGGAGGCCTTTTAACCTTTCCAGCCGTACTATCTCCACCCGTCACCTTGCACCGCAGTTAGGGGGATGGATTTATACGTCCGTCACTCCTGGACACACTAATCCCCAGATTCCTACCCATCCCTCATATCTTTTCCTTCCCAGAACTTCCCATCCTTCCCTTTAAAAATACCCTCACCATGACATCCCCTAAGGTGACATAGGCCCTGAGGAAAATATTTTACCTCAGGGCCTCCTATGTGGAGTAAATGTAAAGCAAAATACGCTCGCTAAATCCACTAGTTCAATTACTATTGTGTTGTAGTAGTACTTATTCACGAATAATCTCATTGGTTCGATATAATACTTGTCACTAAGTTTAACCTAGCAAATAAATAAAACCGAGTTACTATCATTCTTGGTTTTTGTCCAACTTATCACAACAACAATAAGCCATTAGATGTCGCGGACCTGATTGAAGACACTGGTCATTAGCTGTGGCGGGCCGGACTTGGCCCGCGGGCCGTCGTTTGGAGATCCCTGGTATAGAAGATTAACTTCTTTCGCTAAGTGTTTAAAAAACATGAATAAAAACTGTAAGTGCTGAAATTATCCTTACCAAAAGTACCTCTCTCTGATTCGACTTCTTGAAGAAATTTCTTAATTTATTAGGTTTCTTTATTATTAGAACTTATATATTAAAAATAAATACAAATACATAATATCATAGCATTTTTTTTTTTTGCAAAAATATTATTTTTAATCCTTCTTATATCTCCCCAACGAAAGCACTCGACGAAGTCATTCTGGGGTCCCGAACTAGTTGGTGTTTACAAGTAATAAAAACAATTTTTCTCTGTCCACTAGTATTTTGATATCTATATATAAACAAAAATATCAACAGAAACTTATTGTCAGGTAGGTATATAATGAGATCAGACTAAAAACGAAAAAGCCATTATAAAAAAACTGATTATGAGTATTCTACAAAACATCAACCATAAAAGTCTAGACAGGGCGTGTTGTTGTTAAATATGACACCGAACCAAATGAATTGATTTAAAAAATTGAGTTTCAAAAACATTTAAAGTAAAGAAAGTGCATTATTTCGTAGTTAAAAGATCGAAAGAAGCGTTGTCTTTTACCTTTTTTGATCTGCCTTGATCAAATATTATGTGTCCCTAGATGCTTATGAAATTATCCACAGGTGGGACGAATTATTCGACCGAATTTTGACACGCCATAATATATCTAGAGTCGATATATCTATGCTACAAAAATTACAATGGGTTGCCGGAAACAATAAACACTACACCAATAAATAAATTTGTGTAGTTTTTATTGTCACTAGCATCTTCCATAGTGGAAGATACTCTCAGTATCGCCCTGGTGAAAGAGCACGATTCAGAATTAAAACGTTGTTGAAATGGCTTTAGCCGTGTTGAGTGACTACATCTGAATAGCCAGATACTTCCCCACCATTCTCTTCCCCATCTCTTTCTTCTCCCCACTACCTTCAACCTCACAACATGCCCCAATTGGGGATGTTTTCACTGGCTCCAGGCGATTGGGAGTAGTTGGGACTCTAGGGCAGTATTCACATGAAAAAAACATTTAAAAGCAAGATGATATATTTATGTGATTTATAATTAATAATTATTAGTAATTCATATACTTAAATGTATGATAATAACTTCAGTTCGGACTGAAATCATTAGAATACATTGCCTACACTAACTATAACAAATTGCCTGAAGAATTAAGACAGGTATGCCTTGTTAGTTGGCGATGTTGGGCATCAGTGGTAGCTGCGCAGGCGCCAACCTACCTGCGGCATAGCTCATTCGGCAGGTGCATGATGTACAAGGTCGTGAATCCGGCCTCAGCTGAGATTCACCATACCTCGTAGGGAGGCCTAGATTGTTTTAGGTTAATTTGTTAGCAAAATAAGAAGAGGGATTTCCTTAACTTAATTTATTCCTTGAAACAAGGCGGCAAACAACACAAATTATAATGTTAGAACAATCAAACACGTAGGTATTCCTAAACTATAATTTTCTCTACTCTCTCTCTCTGACCTCGACACGGATTTCGCGGCAAAGTGGAACAGTGAATTCAGCATAAAATAGGGGGATGGGTAAATGGCTTATGGTGACAGGATGGGCTCTCTCGAATCTCCATGGCGGCAGTTCGGGCTCCGACGCGTTCCAATAGCACGCCAAAATGGCGGGCGCGTATGTTCACGGAAGACGCGGCCAGCGTCGTTCCAACACGGACACACACACGAGTGGGCGATCGTCGATCCGGCGTAGGAGTGTGGCGACCGGCCGCTTGGCTTTTGTGCGAGCCGGGCTCTGCGATGGCGATTTGAACTAAGTGGCTGAATGCGTGTTCCGCCTGATTGTGTACTGATTCCAGCGCCACTCCCGACTGTCGCTAGGCGGTGAGTTTAAACACTACTATTCTTTCGTATAGTAACACCCTGTAACAAATCTCGAAACGATATATTGAAATCCTTTTTTTTTTAAAATGTTATTTGGAAAACGAGTCATAAGTAGGTACAAACTCTGTTCTGATAGCTGTCCTGATTATCTCCAAGTACCAAACTTTGTTCATCCAGATATGATGGGCGCAGTTTATGTATATCTTTTTTAAATCTTGTCATGTATTCGTATGTAAACATCTTGTACTAGTTCTGTATATTTTTGAGCCCGTACCTTTTATTGTATTTTCCTGGTTTTGTTTTTTTTATGCATTTCTATAGTCCATCATGGAGGATACTGTATTTCAACTTTTTGACACCAACAGTACATAAATCAAATGAGTGGTTATAATAATTCATAAAATCTTATAAGACATGTTTCTGTGAAATATTTGTAAAGTGATTCTTCATATGTTTTGTCTGTATGTTGCTTCTGTAAAATGTTCTGTAATTTTTTTCTTCATAAATTGTGTCTGCATATTGGGTTGGGTTGGGTTTAATTTTCAAAAATATCCAATTGGCGATCCCTTAATGAGTTTTGATAACTCATAGGAGTGCAACTTCGTTGTATGTTTTATTTAATAAATAAATAAAAAATAAATAAAAAAAACATAAAAAAATCAGGGTGGGTATTCACACGCGGTAGAAGTGAAACTAGAAAGTCGCTAGATGTCGCTTTCTTTTTTTTGTTTGTTTTTTTAAAGCGGTTTCAAGATTGAAAATTGATTTCACAAAATTTAAATGTTTTTTATTGATTTCGTAGGATTCGAACCCCTGTTCGCTTGATGTCTGTCTTTCTGGCCGCTGCGACTTATCAGGCAACTTGCCAACTGCGCTACGGAAGGCACGCACCAAGGTGCTAAATTACCGCATTATATTAGAACCGAGTATTTGTGTAGAACTGAGTTGTGACGCATTTCCTTTTCAACCGAATTTCAAGCCACTTACGGCGCTTAAGAAGTTTCACTTCAAAATAATAATTCAGTCATGTATTAAACTCTCCGCTACAATAATTTACAGTGAATAAAGGGTGACGATGGAAAACAACGGTTCCTTCCACAGGCTTACGGTTAAACTGTCGGCTGACCTGACCGCTATCGGCTTAAAGTATGGACTATCTCTTTCCCCTCACACATTTCCTTCATTCGCAATTTTCATCTTTCAATACCTGCGAAATTTATATAACAAATAATAAATACTTAAGTTTTATTATTTAGTTAACTACGTTAGGTTTGTTGGATTATGATTTAATATCTTTTACTAGTAGGCACTCCATAATGCCGACGAAAAAAACACAGCCCAAATACTAAAACCACTTTAACCTGCCGAGCGATTTTCTATCATTTGTGAGATCGAGATAGATCTCGGGCGAGATCTCCTGTAAGATTTGTGTAATTTTCTTTGCTTTTTCTATGCGCCGATGTCAGAATTTCAGCTATGAGCTGTAACGAATTTTAGTTTAGGTCGTTTAAACACGAATTCATGCAAGTGTGCATGATTATTTATTCATTTAACAGTCTAAGAAAATCACACAAATCTGACGGAAGATCTCGCCCGAGATCTATCTCGATCTCACAACACATAGAGAATCGTTTGGCTGTTTTATTACCGGATAAAAATACCTGAACCCTGATACAAGAAAGTATGTAGTTCAATTTATCCAGAGAAACGTTACTATCTCAATGAAAATTAGTTTTTCAAACATTCTTCAGGTTCCACAATATTTAAAAAAATATGTGTGCAATTCACCAGTAGTAGAAGTGAAACCTTCAGAAAACTAAACTTCGAGTGAATCAGACGAATGCAGAGTATTTATCTAACTTTTTACTTCAAAAATGCAAAGAAGAAAGGACAAATTAACACGACGATTTTACAGTAGGGAAACTAATCTTTACTGAATATCACCATCTTGATCCAGAAACGGAACGCACAAACAAATTCATAGGACTTTACTGCGCTCAGTCAATGACTCGATAATCGAATGCCAAATAATAAACTCAAGATCAAGAAGCAATTACATTGACAACTAATGAAATATCTAGAAACGTGACGAATTCTGCGAAATTAATTTGAAACGGAAATTTGTTCACAGCTCGACTGTCAATGTAGTGGTGGAATCAAGTTGGTTATTGAATTGAACAAAAATAACATCAATAGTAGTTGCATATATTTTAATGCGAATTCAAAAATCAATTCGAATAAATAACATCAATAGTAGTTGCATATTGAATAGTTGCATATATTTTAATGCGAATTCAAAAATCAATTCGAATAATTAACATCAATAGTAGTTGCATATTGAATAGTTGCATATATTTTAATGCGAATTCAAAAATCAATTCGAATAATTAACATCAATAGTAGTTGCATATTGAATAGTTGCATATATTTTAATGCGAATTCAAAAATCTGAGCTATAGAACCAGAGATATCGAGGTAACAAGCCGAACCCAACCCTTAAAAGAGCCCATGAAAACGATTCCTCCAGCCTTCATTTGTGATAACGGCATCGAAAGAAAAGCAAAAAGAAATTGTTAAATTTATCAATTCATGGGCTCGACTTGATATCTCGATACCTCTGGTTCTACTGCTCAGATTCAACTGACCTTTTCGGATTCATACAGCCTTCGGTGTTCCTAAAACGGGACTGAAAATAAAGATAGTTTGAAAAATGTATCGTTTATAATTGGCTCTTTTCACGGTTGGGGTCGGTTTTATTCACATACATACCTTTGATTATATGGAACAGATTTGGATACACTTTTTGGATTAATACAGCCTTCTAAAAAAATATTAAGTCATCATTTAGACAAACGAATCGTATTCGCGGGCTCATTTCACGATTGGCGCCAACCGTATTCTTATATATAACTCTGGTTATATGGAACAACCAAAATCAACATTTTGAAAAATGTACTGTTTTCGTGAGCTCTTTTCTTAGTTGGATCGGCTTGATACTCTGCTATGGTTCGAGTTCGAACAAACTTTTTGGAGTCATACCGCCTTTTGTGTTCTAAAAACGGTGCCGAAATATAAAATCCCAAAAATTAAAATTTTGAAAAATGGATCATTTTCAATACAGCGTATTGCCTCACATATCGTTAGCTATCCATGTCATGTGTGATATATCAGTATACAATATCTCCACAAAGCTAATTTTGAGATGAATGACTTATATTCCTCGCAATCCAATTGTAGTAACAATTAAAAATTTGGTGAAAAGTTTGAATGAGAATTTTTTTGAAATAATAAAAAAAAAACAAGGCGACGGTCGTGAAGAACAATGTTGGATCAGCTAAAAATTAAAAATCAATTTTTCAGCTTTTTTAATTTCCCTTCGTTGTTTGAGGAGTCTGTTTTTGATTTCCTAATGAAGTTTCAAATCAATTATGAATTACAAATAGTGATAATTATTATCAACAAGTTTATTTATTTAGACCAAAGATGGCGCCAGTAATTGTAGATGTCGCTATTGTGTGATAATATTTTTGAACTTCCCCCCTTCTCAATTTACAAAGGAATTTAACTATAAAAAATCTATGCTAGCTAAAAATTACCACTCTTCTTACTAAACTTGCACAGAAAACATAAAATATTGATTGAACTTTTATCGGTTGAGTGGGCAATAAGTTAGTGTCGGTAACTTGAAACTTTAAAAACATAGCAATAAAAACGATGGATTTAATTTCTCAAAATGGTGCTGTTTTTAAAAACAACAAAATCACTTATTCTTCTTTTTAAGTCCTCACTATTTTGCAGTCTGCATTTTCGAAATATTTATAGAAACGAATTGAAATATTTTTAGTCATATTTTTCCTGTGTGCTATATTTCTTGGACCCCAAACAACAATAAAGCATAAAAAAAACTTTAAACAACTCCACTAACTAACTAACTAACCATCACGCCGTTTCCCCGCAGGGGTAGGCAGAGAGGACGGACCGCCACACAACTCGATCTTGGCACACACTCTTTGCCTCGTTCACATTCATACATCGTCTCATACATGCTCTTCTATTATTCCGACTCTTCACATGGCCCGACTCAAGTATCTGATTCACTTGGTCGTGCCATGTCTTCCTCGGGCGTCCCCGACTTCTTCTACCATTCACATTTGCATCATATATTCTCCTTACACTCCTTTCCTCGTTCATTCGCTCTACATGCCCAAACCATCGGAGAGTCCCTTTCTTAATCTTACACATCACGCTTACATCAGCCTTGCATTCTTTGCGGATATCCACGTTTCTCTCACGATCGTACATGGTTTTACCACACATTCGCCTCAGGGATCTCATTTCTACGGCATTCAGTTTGCTTTCATCCTTCCTCTGCCAGTTCCATGTCTCACTGCCATACATCAGGGTAGGTACCAGCACTCCATTGTGGACGGCTAGTTTCGCGTCTTTGGACAGTTTTTTATTACCGCCAACGGCATTCAGTCCTCCATTTATGGAGTTACCGGCATTCACCCTTCTTTCAATATCTCTATCAGCCTTCCCATCTTTCGTAAACATACTACCCAGATACATAAACTCATCCACCTGCTCCAAGTATGCATCATTCACAACTATATTGCATACTGTTTTCGTACTCTCTCTCTTTCAAACACCATGACTTTAGACTTACTTACATTCATCATTAACTCATTCTTCATACATACTTCGTTCATCCTAGACACGAGAGACTGTAGATCTTCCATACTGTTAGAAATTAGCACCGCATCATCAGCATACAATAGGCAACATACTTCCAGATTACTCAATTTGGGCACTCCAAAACTACAAATTCACATTTAACATTTCTTCGGGACCATCGAAATCAATTTTTTTGACATAATTACAAAGAAGGGTCAATGTAACCCTTCAACAAATTTTAATTACTACTACTAGTGTGCGAGAAAAGTAACAAAATGTTCAAAACAGTATGTATATTTATATAGACATTTGAAAAGGGAAGAGATTTCTTCAAACAACACATACATAAGAGCTTAATATTATATAATATTATTAATAATATTAATTATAAAAATTAAAAAATGTACTTACTCTAGCGCATATATTTTTCAATTTCTTTTGTAGAACGAACTTCCAAAGTGACCATTAACATGTACTCTCGTGTAGAAGAATAGTTACCAAGTTTAACTTTTATTTTTATTTCAAGAAGAATAATAGATACTTATCAATTTTTATTTTCATTTTTATTACAATCTTTTTTAAAATATCTTTTTAATCTTTATTTCTCAGCTTTCTGCTTATATTTGTTTTTGTAGTAGTATTGTCTTAGTTTTATTTATCTTTAAATATGTTATTTTTTCTCTCCTCTTCTTATATTTTATTATCTGTTTATATAAAATAATATTTCATATATGACTACCACAACACGGGCAATAGCCTAGTATGGTAGTTAAAAAAATTGGCTAAAATGTAGCATGTAAAAATTTATGAAATAATAAATAATAAAATAAAAAAGTACAAAGTCATATATCTCAAAACTAGCTTAATGGAAATACAGAATATTGGCGTTACACGGGAGTCGTAGTAGAATTGTATAAAGTGCCTACAGTACAACACAATAACCGTCGAACTGATATGCAAGCATTCAGTATGCAACTTGTGTTCTAAACTATCATTAAAACAACATTACATTAGTACGAGTATTATTTAGGTAAGTTTGACTGGCTGCGACATCATGTAATACCATCGATATTATATATACATATATATAGAGTTATTACTTGGTCGATGTGTTGTACACTTCCATAACATCTTACATCGTTGTATCGGTTAAGTCAACGACCTGTGAGCAGCAACTACCGTAGCATGGCGTAGACCAGCGTGGCGTATAGTAGAGTGTCGTGGATTCTAAAGCTACAACGGTTCGGCGTAGTCCACAGACTTAGGCGGTAGTTAGCATAACGATGCCTGTGCAATTTTGTGCAGTGCTTTGAATGATGAATACTACGACATAAACTTTGTTCATAAGTTCAGAAGACTTGATTTCCAAGAACTTTACGTTACAATAATTGTAAAGTAAATTTCAAGATAATTGATGCTCTATTGCTGCTGAGCGATCGCTCCTTTAATTAAAACGATTTTTCTGACAAAAAAAAAAAAAAAATCATCGCGTTTAAAATCGTTTTCAATCAAACATCTTTTTATCAAATCTAAAAGTTAGTCTCGGGAGACTTCTTTTCAAATCGTTTAATACTTCAATCCAAGTTTAAAGAAGTTTTGAGTAGATTAAAAAAACTAAGTAGATTAAAATTTAATATGAAGAAAATTTTCACATTTTTTTTGCGGACGATATTATTTTATCTCAGTTTCCGTTGAAATCATTTTTAAATCTGACCGCGAAGAGGTGGTTCCATTTGTCTTTTTACAAAATACAGGTACTCCAACAAAATACAATGGATAGATAATAAAATGATTATTTTTTTTTTTTTCTAAACATTAAAATTAAAAAATGAATATTTGAAGTACAAGGTAATCCTTCTTCTACTATTTCTTTTTCTTTTCTATGTTCCAGCCAATATGTAGGTTAGGCCACAATTTCACACATTTAGTCTGGACATTGTAGCCCAGAATTGAGTTCAAATCACTCTCAAAGACTCTTAGGTAAGGTTAGGTTTAGATACCGAGGACTGCCTTCTGTCAGCAATGCTATTGCCTAGTATTTCCACACATGTTATAGGCGGCATAGATAGAGCACAGGCAAAAGAAGGTGGGTAGGCTTTTTACCATGGGTAGAAAGTGCGTAATTTATAAATAGTTCGCTAGCATTCGTTGGTGGCCTACCACTTGTGATTCTACTTCCTTACCGCCCTTCATCCCGGACGACGCGATGTTGGAGAACTAACTTTTGATTTTGGTGGAACTAGAACTTACTTTGTACATAATTTTCTCACATCTCACAAAGTGTAATTTAATACTCGGATTTTTTTGTTTATTATACGTTCTACTAAATACTTCTCTACTGGTTACCTACTTGGTCTCTTCAGGGAATTCTCAGTACGCGACAAAACAAACAATCAGGATTTTTGTTTCTTCTCTGTTGCTTTTGTCAAAGTTAACGCTTCTACTCCATAGATACAAGAGTATGGAGAAACCGAAGCTTCTGGCTTACAGCGAACAAGTTAGAGATTGAGATGGATGGGCCGACTTCTAAACACTACTTATTTATTTATAATATGTATAAACCATACAAAAATTACATATATATGTATAAAACATACAACCATTATGCACATTACACAGACACAACACATAAAAAGCTGATAAAATCAAAACTACCATTCAACACTAGGAACTTACTACAATAACTACACTAAATGATGCGGCTTATTGTGGAGTTGGAGGACAGCGTGCGAATGGATGACTGTAAATGTGCATTTAAGTTATTAACTTTATTTATATAAATCAATATATGTTTCTATGTGTGTGAGTTGTCCGTGCATTGCTATATTAAGCATAGGAAATGTTGGAAACTTTCAAAATATCCTTCTTCTACCCAATTATTACAATTTCTACAACCAATTCTTCAATTATTACAACCACATGTCAACAAGTCTGAATTTTTTTTTTATTATTCAAAAACTCTTACGATATCTACTGTCAAAAATGTCACAATTTGAGAATGACAATTTTGCAAACCATCGATTGTTAAATTAAAATTCAATTTTCGAATAAACTCTTTTTTTTATAATATTTTATTAAATGAAGACAATATTAGCGAAACTCAATCAAAATCTGAAGACAGAAAAATCAGAAAAAGATATTGGTTCCACTGGGACTCGAACCCAGATACCTTAGCATTCTTTTTTTATGTCATGTATATCATCGAGACTTCTGACTCACACAATGTTGTCATTTTTTGTATCATCTGTTTTTAAATTAAAATATTATCATTATAATATCTAATGATCTTTAAAAGATACTTAGTCCTTTTATATTCATTTTATATAAAAATTCACTTTCAAATATTTTCCAGTTTACATGATCTAATAAATTTCATTATTCTCGATATGGCATGAAACTTGATTGAGGCTATTAAATTCTGAACTTCCGATGAGTTCGACGTCATTAATATTGTCACTCTCTGTCGTTCATATTTAATGCACTTTGATAATGTGTGCTCGACATCTTCAATTTGTTCACATATCGAGTGAATAAACTCTTCAAATTAGTGAATTTAATCGAAGTACTCACTTATGGTACTAACCAAAATCGAATACTTTGAATCAAATCAAAAAATATATTTATTTTATATAGGTACATATGGAAGGTACCAAATTTGATTGATTGTTCTTATAATATTTTTTAAAAATGCAATAGGAGACACGCGAGCTGTTTGAAAATCCGTGAAATGTTTGTACCGGGAATGAATACCTATATTGAACGCTGGAGAGGGGAGGTGATCGCGGGAGGAGGGTTCGCTGTAGAAGAGAGAGCGAAGGTGGAGAAGGTAGGGAGGGAAAGCGCGTGGGGAAGGGGAAATGGGGCGGAAGGGGAGATGGAAGGGGAACTGGACGAATGGGAGACACAGTGAGAAACAATTTTCTTTATTAGTGGCTTTGCAACGCATGCTGGGAACTAGCTAGTATTTCATAAATACGACTTAGTAGAGTCAGCAATGCGGTTTTGTTTTAATTATTCATATAGTACCTACTTGAAGGTTTGATTTTTTTCTTCTTCATTACTACTACTTATTCCTGGTGACCTCTCCCGTCGGAAGTTGGCTATTACTGCCCTGTCCAAAACAACTCGACGGAACTGTACTCATATTAGTCAAATACGTTTCGAAGCTTTAAAATGCGACGTCCATCTTTCGTAAATTATACCCAGAATTTTTAATGTAATTGGCCTTTTTAAAGTCAGCTCACAAATGAAATAAATTTTAAAAAATCAGACGAAAATAGAACAGTTTTTTATTTTTTCCAAAATATTTCGAGCGAAAATTTTCATTGTTAATTGACACGTCTTTCTGGTTAGCCCAGTTCTGAAAACGCGGGCAGAATATAACGGGCCATTGTTTCTGCTACGGCTCATTCGCTTGTTTATATACTTTTAATTCAATCTACCCCCTCCTCCCCTTAGTACCGGAAAAGAGATAATGAGAAGTTACCCGAGAAGGCGCACCTACTTTGCCCACCTTCCCCTCTAGGGCTAGAAGCGAGGCCAAATAAAGAGGAAGGATGAACTTAAATCTCACTTTTCCGGCGAATTTACAGTCTGAGGTTATGGGAAATATAAATAAATTGAATGGAATTATAGGATCGATATATTTATTATTTTAAAACAAATTAAGAAGGGTAGTTAGGTAATCTTTCTTTGTTTATTTTACCAATTTCCTTTTCATCTTCTTCCTCTCCCTCCTTTCTCCAGTCTCACAACATGCACTAAATGTGATATTAGAATTTAATAATTACAATAAAATAACTTTGTTTAATTCTACTTTACAATTTTTTAATAAATCGGTTTGGGTTCGACCTGAATCTTCATTAGGGTGAATAAAATATATGAAACAAAAAATACAGAGTTACACACTATTTAAATGAAAAGTCTAAGAGGGAGAGAGGACATCAAGTTTGGTGGGGGCTAGGGGGAAGTACCTACCATGAAGGGAGTAAAAGTAGGAGTAAGGAATGAGAATATGTTAAAAATGGGTCTGTTTGACAAATCTAACTCTTCTTCTTCTTCTTCAATGGCGCTACAGCCCATTTCGAGCTTTATCCTCTGCCCTCGGCCGTCATCTTCCAATCTGCGACATGGAATATTAATCTTGCATCCTTCCTGACATCGTCCTCCCATCTCAGGAGTCCTGTTAGGACCTTCTTCGGTACTCGTGAGCTTGGCATTCGGTGTACATGTCCGGTTCATTTTAATCTTTGGAGCCTTAAATGGGTGGAGAGTTTGGGAGCTTGATGGTTAATATCATAGAGCTCATTATTGTGGCGGATTCTGCATGCCTCTCCCCCTAGCACCGCTCCTAAGATTCTTCGAAGTACCCTTCTTTCGAAGGTGTCCAGCTGTTCCGCTGACTTTGCTGTCAGTGTTCCCACCTCACATCCATAGGCCAAGACCGTTCTAATAATTGTTTTATACAGGATGTTAACGGACGTATTTGATTTACTTTAACCAGTGATTCCTGACATTATTTGGTTACTCGGCTAAGTGACCAGTGACGACATGCAGAAGAATTTTTTTTTGTTTAATTTTGAAGAAAAAAATTGTGAAAAAAAGTCATCGGAGACCAAAATTTCATTAACATTTTTTACTCCAAATAATGTCAGGAATCACTGGTTAAAGAAAGTCAAGTACGTCCGTTAACACCCTGTATAGAGTTTTCTTAAGGACGTTTCGGGATTTGAATACTGGCAGCAACGCGAAGTGTTGTTAGCGGCTGTAATGCACTTTCTTACTTCTACTGGGTCTTCATTGCTCTGCGTTATGATGGAGCCCAGGTATGTTAACTCTTCTATTACTTTAATTATAAGTGTCTTTGAATTTCAATTCATCTTTTATTTTAGTTTTATTATCGTTGATTTGCAAACCCACCTCTCTTGCGGCAGTCTCCAAGATACTTATAAGATAAATATATCTATTTATTAGGTAGTTAACCTACTAATTTAAAAAAAATGAAACTATTTTTTTTTGGGATTAAAAATTTAAGTAAAATGACAATGATAATACCTTTATAAAAAACGTGATTGTTCATTGCATCCTCGTAAAAGGCACCTGCAGGTAGTTATATATTAGGTGATTCGAATATGTGCTGAGTAATGGAGAATTTTTCATCCAGCAGTGAAAATAAACGTATATTAATTATGTTTGAATTTTTAAAATGTACCAAAATTACTGTTATAATATTATATTACAAGCATACTTAGAAACAGTATGTATTCCAGCAAAATCGATTTATGAATTAATAATAAAGTTTTTTTAAACCTATGTACCTTAATGGCGTTTTGATTGTTATTAATTATTAATCTGTTCAACATTGAAACGGCTTTGCAAATATGAAACATAATATTAAATTTCGTTCATTAGATTCCATGAATTCCTTTGTTTAAGCCTGCCTTTGTAAAATGTTCATAAATGAACTCCACGACAATGTATCAACGTTGATCAAATGTCGTGAATCTATAATATTCAATATTCATTGTAATTCTTACAATATCACCACAAGAAACAATTTCAACAAAAATTTAAAAAATATAAAATGCTCTAATTAAGGAGTTAATACCTAATTTTACAAGACTTTTAATTAAATTTTAACTGCATCGCTCCCATCACATTAATATTGTGTACCCATATTATCTCTCCTACCAGCATTCGTTTGTATATTTCATACTAGAAACCACGTAGAATATAGATGAACACTATTTATTATATGAGGAACTATAATTTTTTGGTGACCCGTTGTTTACAATTTTATTATTGGTGACCCCGATAGTATAAATACATATTTTCTTTTTAAAGGTGTAGTAAAAAAATACCATTATAAAAACAAGACAAAATTACATTTTAGAGTTTTCTTGTTGATATATACTTTAACATTAATAAATTGGAATATTTTAATTTCAAATGATAAAAAAGGTTTAAAAAAAAACACATTATTTTTTCTCCAAATGTCTAAAAATTATAGAAAATATGTTACTTAAAAACATATTTCCTTTTTTAGGAAATCTGCAAGAAAGGCACCTCCTCAGTTTTTATCTAGTTTATGCAATCAAATTTTAATTAATAATTCCGAGAAAGATTAATTGATTAAAGTGTTATAAAAATCGTAGAAATAAAACGAAAATAAAAATTATAAACCTACATATTAAGATTCCATAAAATGAGCAAAAAAAAATCATTTTGGGAGACGGGTATGGATACCGCCGCCATGATAGCCAGTTATTGAATAACCATCACATCAGCCACAGGTTATCCCTAGTGATTCGATGCCTGGGTTCATTAGGTGAGGCGTGTTCAGGTTTTGGATGCTTATGTTGTGAGGCTGAAGGTAGTCGGGAGGGGAAGAAGATGGGGAAGGTGAAGGTGGGAAAGTACCTGGCTATTCAGATCTGGTCACCAAACACGGCTAAAGCCATTTCAAGCAACGTTTCAATTTTGAATGGTGGTTTTACACCAGGGCGATACTAATAGTATCTTCCACCTGGAACGTGCCGCAATTACACTTAATATTTTTTAAATGAATTAATTGTGAAATAACACAAATTAATCAAATTAAATTTTATTTTTTTGCTCCGGGTTCGAACCTGCGAATTTCAGATTGCGAGTCGAGAGTCTTACCCCTCCACCATGGAGGCCGTCTGAGATTAATACGTCCATCACACCTGAACACACTGACCCCTAGAAGATTCCTACCCCCTCTCACACGTTTTTCCTTCCCAGAACTTCCTCTCCTTCCTTAACTAAAATAAACGTATTTTTTAAAAACATTTGTAGGCACAAATAAGCAAATACTTTTTTTTAACATTGGTATAATCTTGATTACATTTTCACGTATTAAATAAAACACAGGATTTTTCTATAAAATAAAAACTCCAACTATAAATTTAAAAAAAAACTATTTGCCACAATTCAAAGAAAATCTACAAAAGGTAAAATTATTTTTTAATTAATAATAAACACATTTCGAAAAACACTTTTTACATAACAATTTTTTTCAAGTACTAACTAGCTAACAATGCTTTGAATATCATGAAACGTTGAATAAAACTAATCCAAGCATTCTTTACCAGTTTGAATCCTGTTTAGCTAAATACACATATATAATATATTTTTTGATATTAAAATCATAACATTTTACTTGGAAACTTAAAAAAAAGCTTGCAAAGTTTCAAAAGTAACCGAAATACTTTTTTAAATAAACAAAATACTTGAAATTTACGAGAACTCTAGAAGTTTTTCCAATTCAATCTATTTTACCCATCTAAAAATATTCCAGCTGAGGTGGCTTGGGTATGTGCGCAGGATGCCAGTAAAACAACTATTGAGCAGAACTGCACCGGCAATTCCTGAGGGAAGACGTCCAGTTGGTCACCACAGACAAATCTAAGCAAGATAAAGCTGATGCAGAAACTGCTCGAGAAGAACCCGGGCTTGCAAAGGTCCAAGGGTACTTAAGTTAATAGAACAGGATGAACGTATGGAGTAGTCTTTTTGAAGTGGTATGTTTCTGACTTGATTAGAAAAAGTGAGGAAAATGTTTGTGGAAAATTTTAGACAGGGCCCATTAACTAAAATACCAACGTAATATGGCTGAATGCAGAAAGGGAGATCCGTTAGCTTTAACTAACAGATGGATTTTTTTAAATGTGAATACCGCTCAACGGTTCTCGTCTCGAGCCAGTGAGACTAAGGCATCCCCATTTGGGGTATGTTGTGAGGCTGAAGGTAGTAATGGGGCGAAGGAGATGGAGAACTACCTGATCTGGTCACCAAATACGTCTAAAGCTATTTCTGGAACGTGCAGCAAATATACTTTATATATATATATATATATATATATATATATTTATTTTTTTCAAATTTAACACTTAATTAATAAAATTTATTTTCGCATGCCGGGGCATGAACTCTCCACATTCGGATTGCTGGTAGAGTGCCTTACCCCTCGACTATGGGAGCTGTCAAGATTGAAATATTTAGAGCACAAGTTGACTGTCTATGCTCTATTGATATTTCTATGGAAGACGCTCCGATAAACTAGCATCATTGATTCCTTCAATACTGGTGCCTAGTCGGGAAACACCTCAAACGCATGCTCTACAATTTGTATATGGCTGAAATTTGTCACGTGTCATTTCAACGACATATTATTGAGCTCAATAGATCGGCTGTGGGACAATTTATGACGACCTCTGTATTTCTTCTACAACATGGGTCTTGAAGAGACCCATGTTCTCCAAAAGGACTCTCCACACAGCATCTTTTTAAATGATAGGCTATGAAAAAATATATGTGTAGTTAATGTAAAAAAATAACAAAATAGACAACAAAAGTTAAAAATGAACAAACAAAAAACACATTTTTTTTTAATGTTTGGTATCTTTTCGAGAACTTACTCCCGAATTTCAAACATGTAAAGGCACGAAAAATAAAGCAAGTTTATTTCGAAAAGTGAAAAATATGGCTTCAGTTTGCGATGCGATTCGTACATTTACCAGACATATTTCAAACATAAATTTTGGCAATTTTGGTGCTGTGAAGCAGGATCATAAATATTGTTTTATTCAATGTACTAAAAGATTTAACATTGAATGGCCTTTATAATTTATAAACTTATTTCGATAGCAATGAAAAGCTCACTTTCGTGGCATAAATTTCCTAAATTTTCAAGAATTTTTAATGAATTTAGTGATGAAATAATAAAAGAAGACGTGCTGTTATAGTAGAAACAAGATAAAAAATTTAAAACCGCAAATGCGCACTACTTATTATATTTTATTTTACCTATTTGTTAATATCGTTTTATTTGACAGAACAACAAATTATTAAAAGTGACTATTCATACATAGTATGTTGTTCACAGATTTTTCTTAATTTTATTATTTCATTGGAAATAAGGTTTACTTCCTTTTGTATGTTCTCAACTGGATATATATTTTACTTATTATTTACCTATCATTAAACATTTTCAACGTCCCTGTTAAGTTATTTGCATAAATTATATTTAAATATATTTTTTCATTGAGGCAATATTGTAATATTTAAATATCGTAGTATTTATTTTTAATTTCTTATCTGAACAACTACATAATATTATGTCTTTCTCAACTATTACTAACTGTTTTACAAGCTCACAAGAGCTGTCTTTTTCATGTTGTTGCTATACTTATACTATATTATATTATGTAAAAGCCAAAAGGCGTTGATATTAATTATTTATTAATTAACTGCCTCGCAGGAAATGTGGATATTTTCCACATTTCCTACAACGATTTTAAGTGTGAAATAGCACTTATGTTTTAACTAAATGTATTACTTTAACTGTAAATGTATTTATTATGCATCTTTTCTTACCGCTTTTGCAATGCATTGATTTTATGCTGTTTATGCAAATAAAATAAATATCATATATAAATGTATTTTTTTGTAAATTTGTTAGAGCACATAATGACGTGATAGAACTTGCCATCAATAAAAAAATATGTGTATTTTTACATTAGCTCTCCAGGAGGTAAGTGTGTCCAGGAAGAACGTAGGTATGAATCCCACCATCCCGCTGCGGTGCAAGGCGATGTTCCGAGAGATTCCTGCTGGAGATATCAAAAGGTCTCCCTCAACCAATCTCTCTGGATCCGGCCTGCCACGTAAACCTCATCTATTAACTCAGGAAACTCTGCTTGGAGTGATCTTTGGCAGAGGTATTGGTTATCCAATAAATGTCTCCCGAGGCAGCGGTACCAACACCCACAATAGGTTTATTATCGCACTCTTTTGTGATAGATCACCTCAGTGGAACTAATATAACCATTGAGAACCTAACAAAGAAACGCGTATAAAAATTTAAACAACTGATATACAACCATTAATCTATTTGAGACCGTGGTCGAGGGGTAAGGCCCTTTACTCGAAGGTCGTTGGGTCGAACCCGACGTGCGCAGATAAATTTTATTTGATTAACTTGTGTTTTTTCACATTCAATTTATTAAAAATAATATATAGTATATTTGCGACACAATCCAGAGTGGAAGATACTCTCAGTATCGCCCTGGTGTAAGACGTCATGAAACGTTTTATGTCATAGCTTTAGCCATGTTTGGTGACCAGATCTTAATAGCCAGGTACTACCCCACCTTCCTCTACCTCATCTTCTTCCCCTCCCCACTACCTTCAGCCTCACAACATATCCTAGTTGGGAATGCCATAGTCTCACTGGCTCCAGAAGGGAGCAGCTGGGACCCTTGTTAGGTATTCACATAAAAAAGAAAAACTTAGCAGCTATTCAAAATTTAACACGTTTATTATTAAGGGAGAATTCCTATTAAACGTTGAAATCAACTAAAACTTCCATTCCGCAAATTTATTAAGTTACCACCAAATCACCAAATAATAGCCAATGACTTAACGCTGTGTTACGCACAGTAATTACAATCCAATTAATCTGCAATAGATTTGTCATTGCAACGACATTATATTGCAATTCGGTTGATTAATCGGTTAGTATTGTAATTGTAATGTTGTCCGCAGGGGCTCTGGTATAGGGGCACCTGTTGTAGGCCTTTGTATTGGACATCATGCCTTCATAGATGATAGTTTATACGCCCCCTTCTCTCTCTAGTTAATCGGTTCCATCGGTTATCACAATGTCATTGGTTTCTGTAATAAAATACAATAATAAGCTAACCGTAGGTTAAAATTAGATGGCAGATAGCCGCTTCTTGTATCATAATTACTTAATAATAGTTACTTTATTTTTTTTTCACGTTCCCGTTGTCATACTTCCTGGGGCCAGGGTGATACTGAAGCCACGTAGGGTCCAGTGTTATACTTCTGGTCTCCAGAAATATGTCCCTCCCGGGGGGGGGGAACAAGTGTTAAGCAGGCCCCCCGGGGGCAATATGCCTCGGCTTGGAAGGCTCAGCTCAGGGTCGTAGGGCTCCTCCGAGGCTGTCGATGGTTGACTCCAATGAAACAAGGTTTGGGCACAATTCAAATGTATTCAATAATGCAAGGGTGAACAGTACAGGCAACCAGGTAAGCTGTTTAAGGCCTAGCATAAGAGAGAGAGTGAGGCACTAGAAATACTACGGAATTTAGGCTCGGAAATACTATAAGAGGGTTTAAAATCTCACGTGGCGTCGTACGGATGCAGGCAGCTTCCTACGAAGTGGAGAGATCTAGAGCAAAGCTCATAGATCGGGTGCAGGAACGGGGCGGCTCGGGGTGCGTGGGCGGCTTCTCGGCATCATGGTGGGCGGATTCGGTCAGCTTACCGAACCGGTGGGTGATAACGGTGAATTAAGCGGCTATCGGCATGGTAGGCGGATTAAAAGCCGGGCGGCCATGGCTGCTATGGTAGGCGGCAGTAGGATTATACAGGCGTCTGTCGTGATAGCGCCATACTTGAATCGTAGGTGAAGGCTTAATTAGCCGCGTCGAAGGGTGGCATACTGCCCGACAGTACGTAGTAGTGCGTACGACCGCTCGCGCCGTTGTCTGAAATATGTCTGTTGCTTCGGTGAACGGTGGCCGGAGTTCTCTGTCCGTGATGAGCGAGACGGAAGACTCGAACGTGTGCCCTAAAAGGCAATGTCTTCTGCCATTGGCTGGAATTCGCGCCGTGTGGCCTTATATGGTAATGTCTTCTGCCAGCCTGAGAGGGACAGCAATAATCACGCGAGAATGTACATGTACTGAGCACGTGACACACAGCTGCCTGCCGCTTGTATAGTTCGTTCGTAGCATTTATGGGCAACCTGCCGCTTGTATAGTATGTTCGTATGAATTATGGGCAACCATAACACTACCCTCCTCCCCCTGAAAAATGAAGGGAAAAGGCAGCGAGGCTGATGCAGGGGACCACGACCTTCCATACAGCATGTGATGCGATGATTGCCACAATGTGAGGTACAGAGCTACCTCTTCACCAGGATTTAAACACTCCCTACCTAAGAGCCAACAAAATTTTAACTACCTGTGAGCCAAGCTAAAAAAAACTAGCAATAACTGAACAAAGGTTGCCAACTCTCTCAAGAAATTAAAAAAAAATGTGACGTACCTAGTGCGATACAAGACACGCTAACGAAGGTGCATGAAGAAATAAAGAAAACATGACCCTTCCGAGAAGGATTACTACCATGTAAAAATCTTAAAATTAGACAAAAAATTTCCAACCCTATTCCTGTTATGGAATATTGTACGCTGACCAATGTCATGAAATGATCGAAATCACTCATATTCGCGTCTTACAATAGAATTCTTAAAATTATACAACTTTGTTTTTATACACTATGCTATTTTCACAATTCAATTTTAACCCAAATGTTAGTTTCCCGCACTCTCAGCTTGTCATGGTTTGTCTGGTTTGCATTTAATTATCAGGCATAAATGACCATCCTCTCATGTTCGCATATAATTGTAAGGTAATGCTACAAAACCTATCATGAATATTAATTTTCAGGCATAATATGAATCCTCTCATGTTTTCTCGACTCACCCTCGGTGACCCGTACAGCGCTGTACTTGGTATACTAGAAATATACCCTTGCCGCAACGACATAGACAACCGGATAGATCCCTTGGAATCCTCACGGTGAACTTGCGTTCGACGAAACCACATAGGACACCCTTTAGGTGTTCCCACCAAAATAACCAGACGAACCGTAATGACCATAAGTGCAATTACATTATTCTCTAATAAGAACAATACGACCCGAATGACATAACTTTATGACATTACCGAGCTAATTTACTCAACTGGGTGCATACTCTTAAATCTTCTTACTACGAGAAGTACTACTCCTTATTTGAATACAGTGATATAGCAAGTTACAAATTACCGTACAATTGCGTCCTGATATGGCAAGGACTTTACACGCTGGCTTACCATATTGATACCGAAGTAATCAATTACGTGTTTACAAAATATTTATATAGTAATTTAATTAATTACATTTATCATAATTAAAACACTTGAATATACATTTGTTTACCCACCAAAAACTCTATGTGTGTGTGTACAATTTTGTTAAATAACTTTCAATTCGAGTTTGTCTCAACTCAACTTAAACTCTCAGGGTTTGACTACGTAAGGAGAGAAGAAAAAAAAATTAAAATAAATAACAACAACGCCACGTATTTTTACCAAAAAATACGAAAATTTAATACTACCGACAATGTTATTAGAAGAGGAAAAATTTTTTTTTTAATTGAGTAACGAATTTCTTCCTAACACCGGAATCATATATACTTCCATTGTTCGGAAATTCGCGTTTCCAACAATCCTTCTGCTCTAATTCTAAGGAGTTTAGCCATCCTATCACGCTTTGGATTATAGTTTACCTGCCGAATGACACGTTAGGTCGATACCCAAGTTCCATCCTATCGGACTTGTAACAGCTCTATAATACCACACAACGAGTAACCGTTGTTATATGATCGCGGAAGAAGGTTAAAATTCGATACCACCACAACCTATGTGAACCGAATAGTGTTGTCTATTGGGCCTATTCTGATAACAAAAATGTGGTAATATTATTATTACATTGCCTTTTCATCGTGAATTCACTCCAACATACGCTAGAATTGAGACATACCCCGTTAAGGAGTGAGTAACTACCCGATTGTGAACGTTTTACCGCCCCAATTTCTCCTATATCGCAACGTGTGAGATGTCCAATACTATAACGATTTAACCTACATGTGAGAATAATTCGACAATGAAAGAGATTGAAAAACCCGAAAAAAAAAAAAAGGACAAAAAATAAAAAAAATTAAAATTGAAATGATATTTCCATTTATACATGACCTTATATTAATATATACACAAGGTTATTTACAACCATAAGGTTCCTAAGTTTCTTACTACCCAATGACCTATCCCAGTATGATGAGAGCTAGGTGCCTTTATACCTACCACTTGTACAAGAATTTTCTTATGCCGTCTCTTGTCAACGAAAAGAAAAGAATATGCTTGCATATTCTTTCATTGCAACTAAAATTAAGTACTTTTTAGAATGCAAATTGTTCCACGAAAATAGAAATTAGGTCTCTACTTCGGTCCCGGGCAGGATACTGAATACCTAACGCAGTTTTTTCTAATGAAAAACCTAGCCTAATTTAGGGTTCCTTGAACTACGCCCTCAATCAGTGTATCGTGTCGTGTTTCTTAGACGAATTTATATACTTATGTAACCATATTCATATATAAATTTAAAAAAAAATTTTTTTTAAAAAAAAAAAAACAACCTAAGTGGCTACGCACTAGGATGGAAAAGTAATAAATTATTACTACCAATAATAGTCATTACAATAAATGAACTAAATATCGCATCAGTAATTTCACTAGTGTAAGGTGAGTTACCTCTTTTTTTATAATAATAACAATAATAACACAAGTCTTCACGTGCAGACATACCGGCGTCCCGGATTGTCAACACTTGTGATGACGATCCATTAAGAAAGGAATTGTATACTTCTCTAATAACAAAGGTTAAGTTATATGCGTTATAACCTCGTACTAACCACTAGGGTTCATGACGTCCTTGGGTTATATATAAAAGACAATACAATACATGTACCTCGTGAATAAATTTACAATTTTTTATTAAGGTCATCCAATGATGGACAATAATGCTGACTAAGTCATGTAATCAATGAAACTGATACATATTCGCATTTTAAACCCTTATGTAGAGGACAATACAATACATGTACCTCGTGTTTAAAATTACTGTGTTATTATAATTCGTAACCAATTTCTTTTCCTACTGATGGACTAATTTCCATACTCTGTTCTGTTTTTCTGTTTTCCTCTCCGTGTAATTCTCAGGATACGCCTCCTATGGCGTCGGTCATATTATAAGGATACCTCCTATAGCGTTTGGCATATTATAAGGATCTCTCCTATAGCGTCGTATAATTATCAGGCTATACTATAATCCTCTCGTGTTTTCAAGAGATACGTTTGCAAACGTCTATCTCCGTGTGGCCACACCGTTACGTTCAGAGAACAGTAACCTTGCCTTAGTTCACCAACACAAATGAGAAATTACCTTCCTCAAATGCCTGTGCTTCGGCAAAATAAACACATAAAAATAACACAATATCCAAAAAAACAGAACTTCATTAATTATTTTTTAAAATTTATGTTACTACAATTTCTATAAAATCTCTCTTTAAAGGTTACTCTATATTTAACAGGAATCGTTTCCAAATTTTAACAACACAGATTTAATAACACCGCTATACGATGCGTAATACACACTGACTAAGTCGCTCAAATACCTAAGTATTCAATTCGTGTGTTTATATTTTAACATTACATGTTATAAGCTAGCAATTTTATATACATAAAAAAAATGAATCATAACTGAATTGCTAACGACGTTGCTTCTTCTACAACTTCAAAAATTTAAAACTTTTACTTGTTTGACTGACTATTTGAAAATTCCTTTTTTAAAAAAAATTCCATGTCTATTATTTATTTACTTCTTAATTTAACAATATTATCCGATGATAACTTTTTTTACTAATAACTCTTCACTATAAGTCTCAGATTAATCTCAACTTTTCTGTTCATAACTTTTTTAACTTTTGTTCACTTTTCTATCATTTTGTTTAAAAAAAATTTCCATTGTATTTAACTTTATAAGGCGCCATGACATTTTTCTAAAATAGCTATGTCAAAACTATACGAATTTACAATTACCTAAAGCTTACTTGAGGGGTTAATTCTCTATTTCCAATTCTTTCCTATATCACAATTTCTTTTTTTTTTTTGTTCAAGACTTCACATCTTAACAATCCCACCTTGCCCTAATTCTGAGGAAGGCATTCCTATAACGGTTTGAAACCAGAATTGTATACGCGGGTACCTATGTATCCGTAGTACATTTCTTGTGTCTATTAACTCAATATCTAAAATGATATAATTTCCTAACAACGATCACGTTGTCATAATATGTAATACAAGAAAAAAAGAAGAAGACAATTTCTTATAATTTTATAACCCTTTCCTTCATTACAAGTAAGACATTAATAATTGGATTCTATTCACTATTTGTTTTTGTTACTAAATGACAATCTCGATTTAACTGTCGTGGTTTACTTTTTAATTTTATGTTTTACTAATTTTCCACAGATGTTTCCAAAAAAAAAACTATTTTATCTTTTCTATCCTGCATTCCATTATACTGTTATTCATTCATGTTAATTTATTGCCGAAATCATTCCTACATTCTTATGAAAAAAAACTTAATTGAAGCTAAACATTTAAATGTTCTTTGTTCGAGAGATTATTCTGTTAAATTTTACAAGGATTTCACTTTAAAAATTCTTCGTTATTTTTTATTTAAAACGATAATTTGAACATATGATGCTATTCACTTGTTTCCTCTGAAGTGTCTTTCCCAACGATAGTTTATTTTATTATTCGCATACTACTATTTAGAGTGGGATAGTCCCGATTAAAAACAAAACATGTTCCAATACTGTCTCTATGGTAAATACCTATAGCATATACAAAATTTTATTATTAAACCTTCCTTAGATAAACATTCGAAAAAACAAGTACCTAGTAACGTATACCTTGAAGTTTGGAATTTATTCTTTAAATGATGTTCTACTGTTTTTCACTAATTTATTTAATTTCCTACCACTTAGTACGAAAGCAATTCAGATAGATTTTAAGAACTTAAACTAACAAAAAAACACTTATCCAATTATATACATTGATATACACGTTGCCTTGTTTATATACATTTTATATACACGTTGCCTTGTTTATATACATTTTTATATACAAGTTTGTTTCCTTTCCCGAACGTTTATTATTTTAACAACATTGTGTTTTCTAATTTGTGAAATATGGAATATTAATTCAATGATGTACGATCTCTAACCGTGGGTTCATGACACTCATGATTTTCAAACGAAACAACATTAAACTTCTAAGAACTTTACTATTTTTCACCGATCTGTACCTAAACTTTTGTTTCTAAAAAAAACTTTTGACTGAATTTTGTTTATTCCTTTTTTTTCTACAATTTATGTTATTAATCTACATTTGTCCTGAACTGTTCATTAATCCAATACGCAGTTAGCTACTCTGCCCTAGACAATCAACAATCAAAATTACAATTCTAATTTATTCTAATGTATTAACAATAAATTAAAACTTCTATGAAGAAAAATAACAATTGTGGCTTTAACTAATATTACAAGGGAAGCTTTCCATATTAACTTATTCTGTTTTGAAAATTAATAATTTGTTGCTTTAAAATTTCTGTTTTATAACATTATGTAACGTCGTTTTCCATTTTGTGATTTAAAACTACCTATTGAGAGAAACGAAAACTAACTTTATAACTTGTACTCATTATTTATTGAACTTTTCGTTTAACGTTTATTTTATAATTCAACTTCCGGGATTCGTTAAACTCAACACATTGTTTCCGTAAAGTTAAAAAAACTCTTTTGGGAACTACGCCTCTATCCATCAACATTTTTCTTATTACCGACGCGTTTGCTTTCTCGAAATTTAATATTCTATCCATTATAGGTATGGTGGCCTCCATGATTTTGCGTTATTATAATGAACAAAGCAAAAAAAATTTCGGACGAATAATATAAGACGAGGGCAGTTGCTGGCAGTCGTATTTACAACTTCCTATTACAGGGGAACGAGCGGACGAACCTACTCGACAGCAGAAATTTCTTTTTTATTGGAAACAACCGCTGCTCTTCAAGGAAGAAATAACGCAACTTACACAGCAGCCACTCGGAGAATTTAAAATAACGAGATTCATTACTCAATTAAAAAAAAATTCCGCGCGAATGACGAACAACTCTGACTGCCGCGATAGAACGTAATAGCGTAAGACGTTACGGTAATAAGCGATGTTTAAAATACCTAACACTCGAATAGCACTAGCCGACGGACTCGCGACGTTTAGAATAATTCACACAGAACTACCGTTGTTGATGGGAGCACAAATATAAAATATTTATAGCTAAGATTACATAATTATGTTTCTAGGGAGACAACAATCGACAAGACTTCGGCCCAGTTGGCGCGCCAGTGTCATACTTCCTGGGGCCAGGGTGATACTGAAGCCACGTAGGGTCCAGTGTTATACTTCTGGTCTCCAGAAATATGTCCCTCCCGGGGGGGGGAACAAGTGTTAAGCAGGCCCCCCGGGGGCAATATGCCTCGGCTTGGAAGGCTCAGCTCAGGGTCGTAGGGCTCCTCCGAGGCTGTCGATGGTTGACTCCAATGAAACAAGGTTTGGGCACAATTCAAATGTATTCAATAATGCAAGGGTGAACAGTACAGGCAACCAGGTAAGCTGTTTAAGGCCTAGCATAAGAGAGAGAGTGAGGCACTAGAAATACTACGGAATTTAGGCTCGGAAATACTATAAGAGGGTTTAAAATCTCACGTGGCGTCGTACGGATGCAGGCAGCTTCCTACGAAGTGGAGAGATCTAGAGCAAAGCTCATAGATCGGGTGCAGGAACGGGGCGGCTCGGGGTGCGTGGGCGGCTTCTCGGCATCATGGTGGGCGGATTCGGTCAGCTTACCGAACCGGTGGGTGATAACGGTGAATTAAGCGGCTATCGGCATGGTAGGCGGATTAAAAGCCGGGCGGCCATGGCTGCTATGGTAGGCGGCAGTAGGATTATACAGGCGTCTGTCGTGATAGCGCCATACTTGAATCGTAGGTGAAGGCTTAATTAGCCGCGTCGAAGGGTGGCATACTGCCCGACAGTACGTAGTAGTGCGTACGACCGCTCGCGCCGTTGTCTGAAATATGTCTGTTGCTTCGGTGAACGGTGGCCGGAGTTCTCTGTCCGTGATGAGCGAGACGGAAGACTCGAACGTGTGCCCTAAAAGGCAATGTCTTCTGCCATTGGCTGGAATTCGCGCCGTGTGGCCTTATATGGTAATGTCTTCTGCCAGCCTGAGAGGGACAGCAATAATCACGCGAGAATGTACATGTACTGAGCACGTGACACACAGCTGCCTGCCGCTTGTATAGTTCGTTCGTAGCATTTATGGGCAACCTGCCGCTTGTATAGTATGTTCGTATGAATTATGGGCAACCATAACACCGTTTTTTATTAGTTTTTTCCATTTCTCATTTGGTTCATATCAGTGCAATTTATGTTAATAAAAATACAAATAACTTTGTTTACATCACTTTTATTGGTACACAATCAAAGCAATTTATGTACATATTTATATAAAAATTTAATCCTCGGTGCATTTTTATTTTTTTTAAAGAAAGACTTGGTTACGAATAACTTTACAACATTTAAAAATCTCTTACGGTGGTGAGTAATGATGGGGCACTTGACCAGCCGAGGAATTGAATTTTCAACGCGACAGTAACTCAATTCTCCAATCAAGGCCGCTCGCAATCGCCGTCTATAGTACATTTATTGGTCGAGTTTGTTATTATCGAGTCTTTTTCTGCATCTTCGAAATACTTAGACCCCAAAAATCATTCCAATCGAACAACAAGTGGGTTGAACCAGTCGATTCTGACAAATCGTTTAAAATCTAATACATTTTTTCCTAATCCAATGTTGTTTCCCACGCACTCAAGGACAAGCATCATATATTTAAAAAAAAATGTTTTCGGGTTTCATATTATGGCTGATTACTGGCGGTATTGGCTGCAATACGTAATTAGAGCAAGATGAAGCAGATGATTTGAGACCATCAGTAAGTAACCATTCGCCGGACGGTAGATAGTTTTCACATTAAAATTAAATTCCCAATTGCGTGTTGCAATGTGGTTTTGCAGATATTAGCGGTATTAAATTTCTTTTCCAGCTGTTTTTGGTTTTGTGTGATATACCTACCCGCCAGCCATTTTAAATTCACATCATAGATACGTCGAAAACATTAGATACACAGACAATATTCACAGGGCTGCCAATGTAATCATCTCTTCAACCAATTATAATATATTCTTTAATGTCGATGATTCAAGAATATATAAATGAAACATTCGACAAAGTTCGTCGAGTCGACGGAAAATTTTTCGGCGCATAACGAATAACTTTGAATTGAAAAATTAAGCCCCTGGATGAGATCCAGATGCGATGCCAACTCAGCTCTTGGACCGGTCGCAATTTTAAGAGATTATCTCACCTATTGTAACTATTGGTTCTTCTCCAGTGTTTCTATTTCAATGATATTTCTATTTAACAGGAATTATGAGAGCCACTTTCAATTTAAACGGGAAATGAACCACGAACTTGGACCATTGTATCCATCAAAGGGTTGTGTTCTCAGTTATTTAAGAATCCAAGAATAAATTATTCTCGTAATAACCGTTCAAATTTCCATTTTATCTTAAAGTGCCTACACGAACTGGGTTACTTAAGTGACATAAAGTAAGATTGATGCGGAGGTGTGAACACATAATTCTAGAATTTATTCCGCGAAGGTACAAACACTGGGTATCTCCCATCAACCTTAATGATCGCTGCTTAGCGGTTGAAACAATGTTCCGGTAGGCGCCTCTTCAAACTCGCTCATTCATTGTACCTTTGCCTATAGTGGCGCTGTTTTACACAGGAAATTAATTGAAGAAATTTGTAAACAAAAGGTTATGCGAATCGTGTATTTACCAATGAATAATTGAATTCTCTTCAGATATTTCGGTTGTGGTTGTACGAAATCGACACTTTACTCGATGGCGCGTGAAAAACGCGCAGGCTTCATTTTGTGAAATGTATCTCATGACGCGTGGAAGTAAAATATTATTTAAATAATTCATCAAATTTGACTACAATGTCATCATGGTAGGAAAATTTTTAAGCCCAGCTGTGAGGACTTTGTTGGAGAAGGGTTCCACGATTCGTTATCGTGTTGACTGTCGAATAATTGAATTTGCTTCAAATATTTGGTTCTGTATGTTCGAAATCAACATTCTACTCGATGCGTGCGTGAAAAATCACGAATGCCTTTGTTCATTCCAATGTATCGAACGACAAGCATTTTTGATCCGTTCATCAAATTTATCAATCAAAATTACACAACCCAGACTGACAACGCGTCAATACAAATGCCATATCCATTCGGCTGTAAGTCGAATTCCACTCTACATCCCACTAGTTACATACATGCTGACCTTTTATTTGCAATCTCCAATTATTATTTATTTATATCCGAAATAAACCTTACATAAACATAAAAAAACACCATCATCCATGTACACAAAACTTAGCATAATATTGAGGTTTTGGTCATCTTTAAAATGTTTTTTGCAGTCACCTGTATTCAACAATATGACAAGATTGAAGAGCAAATAAGATGTCAGCCACTTACCTACTTAATCTTGACCCGTTTTGAGTTTTATTTTTTTTGGAATGATATCCAAATGGTTTAAAATACTTTTTTTTGCTTTCCAATATTTAAATGACGTTCCATAAACTACTTCTCACAAAATTTCTCCACCTAGATTGACTTAAGAAATAAAAAAAAATGTCATTCTCGCCATTTCGTAAAATAGGGGAATATGAAAAAAAATATCAACAAGAAGAACACCGTTAAGTAAGAATACTTACGGTTTTTACAAAAAGCTAAATAATGTAGTTGAAGGTGCGTGGAGTCGATATAAGTCTTATATTATAGAGAAATTTTTTAAAGTTAAAGTGAGCAAATCAAAAGTATATTCATGCGATTGGAGTTGATACATTTTTTTAATATTAAATATTATATTAACAAATGTTGTTCCCTAAACAGAATGATGATAATCTAAAATAAACACAGGTCTTTGGTGCAGTATTTATAAAGGAACATAATAACATGTCGGTGTTTTACTAGTGAACAATTTTCACTTAATTAAAGTGAAACATGTAACTTTCCCGAATCTTCAGAAGAAATAAAAACAAATCAGAGTGTGTAATTCACACGCAGTAGAAATGAAACTAGAAAGTCGCTTTCTTTTCTTTTGCCTGTTTATTTTAAATTGATTTAAATATTGGATATTGATTTATAAAAATAAAAATGTTTATTTTTTTTGGATTTCGTAGGATTCGCAGGATTTCTCTGGCCGCTGAGATTTGCGACGCGTTATATCGCTGCGCTACCGGACGCTCGTGCGGAACTGTGAATTTACCGCATTATATTAGAACCTAGGATCGTCATATAAAAAAAATTGTAACGCATTTCCGTTTCATCCAAATTTCAAATCACTAACGGAGCTAAAGAAGTTTCACTTCAAAAATGCGCAGACAAAAGGCGTAGAGACAAATGAATAGCGTGTGGGCTCGCCGGCCCTTAATTGAGCTACTGAACAGCGAATAGTGAGCGGAGCACTGAGTAGTCTGAGTACCTACCGAATACACTGTCGTTGTCGATAGATGTACCAGTAGGCTGCCACGTAGGTACCTACTGTGTTGGCACGGAGATTCTTAACTTATAGAATGGCTTGTAAATTTGCTTTTTGTTTGTTTGTTTTGTAAAGCTTTATTGAATTAAGACTGAATTCAACTTATTTATTTCGTATAAACCGCTGGCAGTTATCCACTACGGTATTATTTTATTTACTATTTACCTAACTTAAACTTAATTATTTTAAAATTTGGGAAGCGCATCGTATCGCCACCCCGGCAAGAATTTATTGGATAATCAACACCTCTGCCTTAGGCTACCCCAAGTGGTACGCTATGTTCAGTGGCTTAGCAGGGTTGCCTGGATTCATGCGGTGAGGTTTGTCCGGATCTTGGACCATCAGCCAAGACAGGTCTAACATCAAAGATTTTCGCAAAATCAATTTATAAGTATGCATTTGCAATGGTGTGATGATGATTGTTTTATTTTAAACGTAACAGTGTCATTATTAGAATTTTTCTTATAAACTGATTTTGTGATAAACTACGCCTGCGCCTTTTCAATGTTACAATACTGAGTGTATTGTTTTTTAAATGTAATATTATTGTGTTGCTATTTGTATTTCTGTTACAATCTGACCATGATATAAAGTGAGCCTGCTATCAACACAGGAGTTCTTAGTAAGACAGGCATAGCATGTCAACTGTAATAAACAAATTTTAATAACTTCATTCTGATTAAAAAAACAATTGATCGATGGCGAGTTATGTATTTATTGAAATTACCAAATTTTTAATTATTTTTCTTGAGGGGTTCCAAATGAAATATAACAAAACTAATAATCCAGTGGACGAGTGTTGGAATGCGAAGAGGATGGCGACGTTACAACCCATGATTTCCAAGCTTGTGTTACTGGTAAAAATGCAATTTTTGTGATTTACTCCTGGCTGCAATCCGCGGCAACAATAAAATTACCTTGCCGGAAGCGAGCCCCCCGGAACATGATTGTTTCTCTGAAAGGTGAATCCTCTGTTTATGCTACTACATGCATTTTCCTTTAAAAATGTTCCCTCTTTCCGTTTCTCAACCTTACGCAAGTTCCTGTCCTATTCTGACAGTGCTGTAGTAAATACGAGTACCTACATTGCTGACCACTGCAATAAGTAATCAAAGTCACTTTAGGAAGTTTGTACAGTGATCATCCTAAGTAATCCCTCAGTGCTATAAAATCGAGTTTATTACGGAGCTTATGCAGTGATCAAGTAGTGGCTGTCCCTCAGTGCTATAGTATCAATTCGTAACTAGACGTGCACCTAAGGAATGGGGTAAGTTAGATTCCTTTCCCAATCTCCACTATTTATCCAACAGTTAATTTATAATATTGATTACAGTCCAGATTTTGAATTAAACCATAAATCAAATCGCATTAATATCTTACATTTTTAAAAATATTACATGTAGGATTGGATGGCGACATAATATTCAATGACTGAAAAAAATAAGCGGTTCACTACATTTCGTTTCGCTAGGTCTTGGAAGCGAATGCGTTTGCTCACCTACTGCGTGGCGGGCCGGATCGGAAGAAAATGGATGATAAAGACCTAACCTAGACCTCTTCAGCCGGAATATCTCGACCCATCGCCTTGCGTTGTAATGGTAGGGATGGATTCATATGTCCGGCACTTCTGGACACATTGACCCCCAAATTCGTACCCACCCCTTAATATACTTTTCCTTCCCAGAACATCCTTTCTTTCCTCTCAAAAGATGATATAGGCCGTGAAGATTTTTTTTTCAGGGTCCCCTGGGTTGAGTTTTTAATAAAATAAAACAGTGTGTTATTTTGTGATGAAAAAGATGTATAGGATGAGTCATCATTTTATAGACCTTTATTCTAGCTCCTTCACACTACCTCTAATTATATATCTATTTACGGTCATTTTTGTTTATTTTAACTAATCAATAATCACTGAGAAATTTGTTTCAACGAAAAATAAAAAATTAGCCTTATTTAGATTAGATATCTTAGTTCAGCGTTCCATCTAATGAACTTGGTTCGAGTAAACTGACCGGTGGTAACATTTTTTTACGTCAAGAGGGAATAACCAGAGAAAACCGGAAATATCTCATTTTAAAATCAAATTTTAGACGTTTTATACAACACATATTTCAAATCATATAATCATTCAGTAAAATAAATCAATAAATTTTCTGGGAAAGCTATGTTTCAGAATTTTAAGTTTAGTTTAAATAAAACCATTAAAAAAAGATCCGCGCACGTGTTTTTTTACGAAAATACTTCAGTTTGTCTATTTATTTACGGTCTTACAAAAATTTAAGATTTTTTTTCATTTTTATTTTGCTTAAACATTATTTAAAATTATAAGCACTTATAATCAAAAACTAATTACTAAAAGTATATAATTTTAATAGTTTTATCATCACGCCTTTCAGCATATTTGAATGTAGGTACAAATTAAAGAAAATTTTGAATTAAATAAAATCATATTGACTTATAATTTTAAAAAGCTGGTTAGGAGAATAATTGATCTTTCTCATTGGAACAGCCCTGTACGATCGTAAGAATGTCTTTCGACGAAATTTGAATTCTCAGCCGCTAGATGGTTAAATGTTGAGGGCTATTGTTGTTTGTTTAAAAAAATGGTAGTAGTTGCGTTCCAGAATAATTTTTGTTATTAAATTTCTGAATTTGTCTTATTTGAGATTTTCTGAGGTAGCAATATTTTTTTTGTGGAGGAAAACAGGTTAATCGATTTAACCTCCAGATCACGTATCCGTGTAATAATACAGTCTATGGATGAAGGCTGTACGGCGAAGGCTGTTCTCCGTACGTCACTGGATCGCGAGTGATGAATTGGTGAATAATATTTACACCCAGAACATTAGGGACATCTGTTGTTATACATCAAACTCTGTCGGAATGGAAATTTAATGAAATATTGCGATTATGTGCGGTGAGGGCGTTTAGATTGTCATTTAGACATGTTGAATAAAAAAACTGAAGATTTGTTTCAAATTTTGAAATTCTGACAGAAAAAAATTTAAATGCCTCAGCAAGAACATTTAAAAACTATTTACAAAAAACAATGAGATTTCTATAATAAAATTATTAATGAATTGACATCGTTTTATTTCATTACAAAGAAAACAATATTGCCATAATACCTTCACATTAATGTAGATTTCACAAACAATTAATTTATTTTCTATGTTCGACGTGCTCTCTATTTTTTGCATTTCTACGAATGGAACGAGTAGTTTTCTTATACTATTCGAAGGGGTCACCACTTATTTATGTTTATAAATTATGTTTATTTAAAAACAAAAACGGTTATATCGATACAGAGTATGTAATAATCCATGTCTAGAAAGTTGTGTTTTACATGTCTTCTTTATACTCGTAAATTTGTAAAGCTTAAGGCGCCGCATCGCGTCTAAAAAGAAGAAGATGGAGAGATATGTAATTATGAATATTAGAGGAGCGCGCTAATATTTAAAGCGATAAAATCGATGCGGAAATTGTGAAAATGTTTATAAAATATGACTCATTGAAAATAGAGCACACATATCCTTGAATGCGTCTTAAGTATTATTTAAAGAAATATTGTGAATTTTTTCACATATAACTAGTAAAATAACTTAAACAAACTTGTTTATAATAATTTTTGGAGCGTACTCTGCGATTTTTTCTATCGAGAGATTTTCATTTAATGTGCATTTCGACATGAAACGCGTCTAGATATTATCTTCAAAAATAACATATATTTTTTGAAGAGCTTAAAAACTTCAAATGTTTAAGGGAGATATGGAAGAAATCGGTAGAAATTTGGGAAGCCGCGGCTTAAATGCTTTAAATATGAGTTGTGAAAGACATACAAATAATTTATAGATATTTTAATTATTAGTTGATGTGCAATGAGAAAGGATTACGTGTGACTTTATAAGTGCCACCCTCATCTATATTGAATAATTATGGATTGTCTGAAACCTAAAGAGGTTATTTTAAATTTTGAGTTCTTCATTCAGAATAAATTCAAACAGCTACATGTTGACATTATCAATTTGAATGAAGATTCAAGAAGTAAGCCTTTCATTAGGAATAGATTCCCATTTTTATATGTAAAAGTTTTGAAATAATCTGGAATAATATATGTGTCTGCTGATATATTCTGTGATAAGCTAATAAAGTGAGTAAAGGCGGGTATGGGTACCGCCGCCCCAGGAACCATTTTTTGGATAACCAACACATGGCCACAGGTCACCCCAAGTTTGGTGTTTAGCAGGGGTGCCCGGGTTCACGGGGTAAAGTTTGTACAGGTGTTGGTGGCGGATGCATCTGAGAAAAAAAGCATGGCAGGTCAGATCGGGAGAGACAGGTTGAGAGACACCTTTTGATATCTCCAGCAGGACCCTTTCAGCGCAATGAAAGGGTTTATTTCATACTGACTTTCCCCCAGATTTCTAAAAACCCCGGAACCTTTCCTTGCCAAAATTTCTTCTCATAACTTTTCTAAAAAGAAGCTCCACACAGCATCCCAAATATGACAGAAGCCCTGATGGGAATTATTTTCCGCAGGGCCTCCCGATTGAAGCTAATTTTGAAATAAGATTGTAATAATAACGTGATTTTTTCGTGTGCACGATAGTAAAAACATAGTTAGATTTTCTATCGATCGACTTACCATTACTCTTGTAATGGAATAGTTTCCTTGGCAATCATAAACACAGTAGTTCTGTAAGGAACAGAAAGATTTCATTCGGATGTTCAAAGTGCACCGACCTTCATACTTACATAAAATCGTAAGTGCGGTTTCCTCTTCCCGTTATCTGAATATTCTATGAAGCACAGCGCGGGGATCCGCACGACTTAGCGCTCTACAGTCCTCAGTGAGTCTCCAATTGACGCGCAGGCTACGAAAGGAATGAACGAGTGTTAATGGAAATTAAAAAAAATAATTTTAACTCCATATCGATCACGGAAATTTTAATGGCTGTAAAGGACAAAATGTTAACTGTTAACTAAGAGCGAAATTATATATATTTTTTTAATTCAAAAAATCATATCTCCTGTTTTTTCCGACTATAATTTTATATTTTTATTATAAAAGAACACTGAAAAGATCATTCAGAATATTAACTTATAATTTTTTGTAAATTTTGTTGAAATGACAGTATTTAATTTATTTTTAGTTTTTCTGTAAAAAAATCCTCTCAAAATGCACGTCGCAAAGAGGCACTTATTTTCCAAAAAATATTCTGGCGACGAAGATCGAAAGTAGAAAAAAAGAAGAAAAATTACGTATTTAACTCATATTTTTTAATTTCTGCTATCGCTAATCATGCTCTCTGAACAGCTGTCATTGCACTGAATTAAAAAAGGTTATGAATAACCTGACAATAATTGAAAATCTCCTACTACCAACACAGTAAGCCGAAAATGTTGCTTGTGTCATGATGGAGGACATGCTTGAGAAAATGAACGCGCGTAGAGCTCAAATGCGATGCCAACTCAGCCACTGACCGTCAAATATAACGTAATATAACAATGTCCATATATTATATCTAGTACTATAAATTCAAACTTAACAAGGAATTTCTCGAAGTAGGTATAGGTATTTATCAATAATTATTACACCCCATCAAATGACTGCTGTTTTTGTATTACTTTTAGACGGAGGCTGCTCTACGTTTGGGGGTTATTTGTGATAAAATGCAATAACAATAGAGTTGTAAATATAATACTAATGCCCTTAGAGAGTTATTTGTGAGTCAACCCAAGTATTCAAGGTGAAACAGCTACTAAATATCTTGATCAAAATTTAGTTCCAATCTAAAATCTATTGATTCATATAAAATATTATATTCATCTATTTTATTGATCGCGTATTACTTTTTTCTTTTGGCCGTTGGAAAACCCCTATTAAAATATATGGAGAAACGCCACTTGTCTTGTCCATTGGTGCCCGTTTTCATGAAAATACCCCTTATAAAAAAAACTATTCATACATTTTTAAAAAGTGTTCCTCTCACTATTCGAATAGTGGAACTAACATACATTTCATAAATAAAAATACTCCGTAAAGAAAACGAATAAACAATAAAATTAAAAAAAACAATATTAAAAATTAAAAGATTTCTTTGTTTTAACTACTTTTAATTATTTTCATTAAAAGTGATTAAAACAAATAAATCTTTTAATTTTGAGTTAAAATGGTGCCACAAAATAAATTTTCTGTATTTGAAGAAGTAAAAGTGTATCCACCGATATCCTCCTACTAAAACCGATGATTTTTTTAACCGAACGAATGTATGAAGAAACTATATGAAGGATAAAGTCAGAATAGCTTGCGCTGAATATCGGTTCAGAAACTACTTTTTATTTGATGTTCGCAGCGTCTCTGACGGCTTTGAAGAAATTATCTATGATCTTTCAGCGCCATTTTGTCTCAAGGTCAGGGAAGTCCTACATTCAACAGGTAAAATGAAAAAATATATTTAAAAAAACACGTAAGACACATGATATCATGTGTCATATGACGAACCTCTATTTTCTATAAATTTTCTATGGAACCAGATTTTGAAAATAGTAAATCACTTAGTTAAAAAAATGAGTGTAGGCACTTCATATAGTTTAGGAGCAGGGATGAATATAAGTGATATCGTAAAAATAAATAATACAGGCAATACGTAAAACAGACAATGTAGAAGAAGTTAATAAAATAATATAATGAACTATGGACAATTAAGTATTAAACAGTACGTATAGGACACAGAAAATACAACAGACATTGACATTTTTGTGCATCTCGTTCTGGTTCTGCCAAAATCCCCTTTCAAAGAAATAGTCAGCATCTAATCCACCGCAGTGAGTTGTGTTAGTTCTATATCGCAGATCGGCTTAATTACTGATCCTTCATTGCCAGCTCCCTGCTCTGCGGATTTATGGCCGGCTCCGGCGACACATCACCACCGCCGCGCTCACGTTCGCTGCGGTCGGGGTTTGGTAATTAACACCGCGGCCCGATATTGGCGCCCAACGTGGGGCTAAAACTGTGGTCATCAGGTCGCCTGACATCGCCACACTGACATACACCGATATTGGGAAATCAACGTGGTACACATACCCAATAGTCGATTATAACTAAGCAAAATTGATGGATTACAAAATACGCAGGAAAATCAAGGGTAATTTAATTAAGTTTTGCTAGCGCACAAAATCAGTACGGATTTTTGGCGCCCAATGTTGGGTTGGCATACTTTTTCTGTAATAATAGATACCGCTATTGAGAAACCAATCAACGCAGTAAACATACCTGACAAAAGATTTAATTTAGTAAAACTGACGGCTTCCAAAACAAACTGGGATAATATCGGTAAATTAGTTCGCCATGCGAGAGTTTGCATATTTTTTTATTTAATTACTTTTTATTTAATTTTTTTTCAAATATTTGAGATATTTCACACCGCGGTAACATAATATTTGGATATCTTTACCTAGCATTGACGGATTACAAAGATAGTGTTCCTAAGCTAGCATAGTTAGTGAAAAATAGAAATATCTATACAATATATATAAAAATGAAAACATGTTTCTTTCTGTCTATGATGTATGCATACTCACGATGGTTTCCATATATATAGTGAGTTTTGGCATCAGAAAATAATGCGTTGCTAACAGTTAAATGCGATGAAACTTTGGGGAATCGATGTGTGCATACCCGCGATGGTTTTTATGTATAATAGCGGGCTCTGGCATCATGAAAATGTGTTGCTAAAGCGTTCATCCGATTAAGAAGAAACTTTGGTGAGTTCTTATGAGCAAGCCCGCTAAGGTTTATATATATATACTGGTGAACTCTGGCATTATAAAATTTGTATAAAAAAATGCGAGACGTGGTGCGCGAGTGCTAAACCGTTCGGGAACGGGAAGAATGGGAAATGATAAGCAGAGCGAAATGTTTTCTTTATAAAGTGGCGTAGCAGTGCATGCTGGGAACTCACTATTTTATTTAAATGCCTGTCTTGGAATTTGGTAAATTGAATTAAGTAGAGTACCTACTCTAAAATCCTAAATAATAACATAAATGGAGCAACCGATCGATGTGATTTTTTAAAACAGAGATAATTGGAGGACTGATAAATGACGTAGGCTACTTTTTATGCCGGAAAAAAATTTCATTCACGTTGGAATTTTTTTATACAGCAATTTACCCCTAATAAGCCGCGGGTAGAAGCTAGTATAATTATTAAGAAAACGAAGGCAACGTTTACTCATAATAATTTGTGGAGGTAGTAAATTTAAGATTTAAAGCTAAGTGATGAATTTTGACATAGCCACGGAGACAACATCTATTGACGCTATTTAAGAGGATAAGTAATGTGCAATATGCAACCTGTATGTATTCATTTATTTTCAGGAAATCGACAGTTTACATTTTTTCAGTTTGTACATGAGTAATATGGTCAAAATAAAACCAATTATGGATTTCCCCGATGTGATTTTACCTCTAACTATTCATCATAATAAGGAATAAGAAATTATTAAATTTATAAGAAAGGAAAAAAATATTTAAAAGAAAAAAATATATGAAACGAAAAATTACGTACGACAACTTTATTTCATACAAGAAGACAGGTTGTACATACAAATCAAATCATAACAGAAAAATATGGATATTTAGATTGATAGACAACGGACTGGGAAGTCAAGTTTTGTATTGAAGTATCATGTAGCTTGTCAATTTGTGTCACAACGCGAACACTTAGGTACGTGTCACATTCAAAGACGATCATTTTTATTTACTGATTTTCATGGACTTTACAAAACACGTGTCTTGAGAAAGACATAATATGATATCGTGTTTGGTACCACTAACCTCAGTTTTCTGGTAAGTGTCCTTCAATGGTTTAATAGTTTAATTCCAAATGTTTTCTATGGAACCAGAATTTGATGATAAAAAATCACTTAATTTGAAAAATGTGTGTACTTCATATAGTTTAGCAACAGGGAGGGAGAAAAGTGATGTAATATTATAACCACTCCATGGTATTATTCTAGAGTGAAAGCTAGCATAATTAATGCCACAAATATGTTAAAACGTCTCTGAAATGTGCACCATTGGTTATACATTTAAATATCAGTTCTCCCCACAATCAAAAAAGGAGAAAAATAGCTGTCATAACGCATCTTTGATGATAAAGAAAATTGCCTCCCTCACCTTATGATGCCGTTAGAGACGACAGGAATATATTATCTTGAAGAAGTAACAGGAGGAATTGGGACGGAAAGGCTGCAACTTTTCTCTTTTGTTCTGTGGAAGGCTGAACCATCTTAGTTATTTCCAAGCTTAGCTAGGCTGCCGTACTACACAAAGAAGTTTGGTACGGAACAACTAATGTATGTTAAACTAGGGAAGTTTGAATTGAGGAAGATTTTAGAGAAATATTTTGATAGAAAGTGATTTTTGTAACATATTTTGGATTCCTATGGCGGGAGGAAGTTAACGTATATCTGCCGATCACTAAAGGACGCGGAAGCTATATTAGGATATAGGATGCATTCAAAAATAAAAAGGCTGAGTGTGCAACTCAACACGCGGTAGAAGTGAAACTAGAAAGTCGCTAGATGTCGCTTTCCTTTCTTTTGCTTGTTTATTTAAAAGTGGTTTGAAGATTGGATCAGCTGTGGCTCGAACGCTTGGTAGAATTTTTTTAATGCTATTAATATTGCAGAAATAACACAGCAAATTCGAACCGCTAGAGTTGTCCATGAGATGATTTTACACAAAAACGGCGTTAAACAAATCATACAAATATTATCATATCTTAATATAACTTTTTTTACCTAAGCTCCACATAGGAGGACCTGCGGAAAATAATTCAAGGAAAAAAGGTATAAAGGGTGGGTAGGAATCTGGGGTCAATGTGTCCAAGAGTGACGCCGTATGAATCTATCCCTACCATTGCGGTGAAATGCAATGTTCTCGGAAGTCTTGCTGGAGAGGTCAAAAGATCTCCCTCAACCAGTCTCTCCCGATCCGGCTTGCCACGCAGTTGGCGAGCAGACGCATCCGCCGACAAGATCCGGAAAAACCTCACCCCATGAATCCAGGCACTACTGCTAAGTCACCAACGTAACTAACCACTTAGGATAATATATGGCAGAGGTGTTGGTCATCCAACAAATGGTTCCCGTTGGTAATATATATGTAAATGAAATAGCACTTTAAAACTACTACTACTACTTTTGTAATTTTAAGTTCCCACTTTGTTAAACATAAAAATTCACATATGTACATAAAAATCTTTTAACCCGATAGAAGTCGGAAGCGAATTAGTTAATCCCGTCCGGATTTGGTTCGCATGTATGATGAAGGAGGAAATCTGAATAAAGGAGCATAATCTGTCACGACACAGATTCTGTCAAACGGCAAGCGCCATACAAGTCAAGTCGTTCGATCTTTGTCATCCTGTATATAGGTAAGGAGGCTCCCAAGCGTGTAATGATCTGAATACAGCCTTAAATGCCACATAAATCCGGTTCCCACAAGTAAAATCACAACCATTACTGAAAAGAGACCATTCAAAAGTAAATATATCTAAGTGATTTGAATACTTTGAAAGTTGATCCTTTTGATGTTGGCATTATTTAACTTGAAAAGTTTTTTTTTAAAGCTGGGGATTATTTTATTGGTCGGATAGAGCGAAGTAATTATGAAAGCGGCCAGAAGTTATTCAAAAAAATAGTTTTTTAATAGAGATATATTATTTAATAAAAGGTTGAAATCCTTTATATTCCTCCTTGACGTCAAACAAACAATTAACGCCATTTTAATTTTTTAACATTTCCCCGGTTTCCGTTAACCACCGATTCTCGGCCTGTTTCAACTTTTGAAAAAATTGTGAACTCTTGTTTAGCGTACTAGCATGACCATATTGAACAGGATTTTAAAAATATGATTAAATGCTGAAACGGGCCGAGAATCGGCGTTTAACAAAGACGAATATCGATTTTTTATAATAGCGTTTTTTTATAACTTTTATTTGTTATTATAAATTGAGGGTGATGTTGTAGAAATAGGTTCCATGCCAACTCAGAATGAAACCAACTCAGAAACACCTCAGAAAGGTCATTAAAAGCTATGAAAAAATAATTTCAAAATAGCCGGTAACCCTAACCTTACTTAACCTATGTAACTAATTTTTCAATATTTTTTTATCTTCACTCTTAATGACCTTTCTGAGGTGGTTCTGAGTTAGTTTCATTCTGATTTGGCAGGTCACCGTAGAAATAACATGGTAAATTTATGTGATTTTTACCCCAGTGGTTATTAAATTGTTTTATTTTTTTACATTAATCCACACAGGAGGCCCAGGAGGATGAAAATTGTTTCCCTCAGGGCCTAAGTCATCTGAGATGCTGTGTGGAGGATCTTTGTAAGAAGAGGAAGGAATGAACATTGGTCTTGAAGAGAACCATGTTGTTGGAAGTAGGAAACACAGAGACCGGCAAATCGTTCCACAGCCGAGCTGTTGAACACAAGAACAAGTCGAAGAAGCGACCCGTTCTCATGTGACAAATGTCAACCGTGTACATATACTGGTAAAGCGTTTGGCGTGTTTCCCGACTATGCACATGTGCCGAAGGGATCAATGACGCTAGTTACTCGAAGCATCTTCCATTGAAATACCAGTAGAACAAGGATAGCATTCCCACCCGACGCCTATGCTCTAAAGATTGCAATCCGTCTGTTAAGATGGAAGAATCTATCAAACGCACCACCCGTTTCTGCACAGAGTCGAGGGTATTTTTCAGGTATTTTGGAGCTCCAGAACAGAGGTGGCTGCCAAAATACAACCGTGGGGCGCGCTTGCGATTTGTTCTGGATTAGCAGTTTTGTACTTTTGAAGTATCTGCGGGCCGTGTACAGTACGCCCAGTTATGCCATTTTCGTACATAAATTTGCTAATCAATTATTAATTTGAGGGAGGTGAGACTTGGAAGGCAGGGAATATTAGAAGGAAGTTTAAATTTCACCATTTCACCCATTAAGTTTGGAAATTGGACATTGATAAGGATACTCAAAGAAATTATGAACATAAGTTTCTTCTGCCCATATAACGTCGTTAATCGACGATAAAATGAGACAACAGTTAAAAAAACCCAACCTAAAGTTACTATTTTAATAAACATAAATAAATTTTAATAAAGGTTAACCGCTGATAACTTTTTCTCTCTCTATCTCTACACAGAAGCTCCTGAGGAAAAAAATCCCCCAGGGCCTAGCTCATTTGTGGGGTTGATGTGTGGAGGGCCTTTTAAGGGTAAGTATAGAGATTAAGTTCTGGGAAAGAAAAAGGGATGCGGGACGAGTAGGAATCTGGGGATTGTAATGTTGTGCCTTCTCACCTCTCGCCTTTGCGAGTTCTTTTTGATTGTATAGGGGGCGACTCATGGTCACTCCTAGCAACTGTGATAATTTGCTTTTCGCTTTTTTTTAATCCTTTTAAGTTTTCTTTAACTTTTTTCTTGGCTCTGATCGATATTTAAATCTTTCTAAGGCTTTACATGTGCATAGTATGGGTGGGATATTCCTCCCTTACGACACACAAGCCTTCATAAAAATTGGACACTCATTTTCTTTGATAACTACAGAAAGCTATTCAAAGCTCTCGTGTACCACATATTTTTATAGATATAAGTTCTTAACTAATTAATACGTTATTTACGACATTGAACGTAAATTTTTCGTACTTATGTTGTAAATAGATTCCACCAAACGTTGTGTGATTTTTTAATTTATGGTATGGGAATGTACTTACTTTTATTTTGTGGTACCCTTTGATTCTGAACGGAGCGTTGAGCTTCGAACTTAATTGGTCTCTTCGTTGCAATTCTAAGTTACATTTAATTTTCTTTAGGAACTAAACTTTCCCTAAACACTATTTTGATTTCCTACCCCTAATGAATTCGTAAATAATCTGTAATAAATGACATTAGACATGTTCAATTGAACATATAATTAAATATAACTCAAATGGTTAACTGTTAGTGGATTTTATTAGTCATGATTTTATTTCTGCTTGGTTCGCCTCCATTATGATTCTGCTGCTATAAGGTACGTATAATACTGTTTTAGTAGGTTAATGTAATTAGTCGATTGTATATTTGACGAACTCGGGGCAGCCCTTTGCTTGCATAATTTGGCTCCGTATCAGAGTCATTCCCTGTCTTGTGCGGCTCTTTTGAATTCTGCATATGATGAGCAGAGCACGTCCACCAGCAGGTCCTCCAGGTACTCTTGGCGTGGGCATCCCCTGGAGTTTGTCCCCTCGGTCATACCCTCCATTATGGCATGCAAGAGGCCTTCTTATCGTATAACATGGCCGATCCATCTTGCACACCTTTCGGACAAGGTCCTGAGCAGGTGCCTTCCTCCTTCGATTCGTTGGAGAACTTCATCATTTATGATGTGGTCTCTCCAGGAAATTCCTAATAGTCTACTATAGGACCACATCTCAAAAGCCTCTAGTCTCCGTTTATCTCTTTCGGATAGGCACCATGTTTCGCAGCCGTGCATCAAAATACTCCATACATAGTCCATATATAGGTCTTGTTATGTGGGTACATACTCCAGCTACACCCATGGCATTGCTCGCTAGCCGAAGCGAGAGGGCAGTACGTTCATCCTACGTTATAAATACAAGAGCCGCGGCCCCGCTCGCCAGTTGCCCGCTGGTTTTCGAGTAGTAAACACCTCCCGTCGCCCTGTGCCGCACGCTTCCCCCCGCGGCTCGGCGGCAAGAATGTTCCAGAACTAATCTCATGCCGAAGACGCTTCCCAAGTAATGGATCTTCCCGCCCAAGTTTAATGGACATCAGCCACGCTTCAGAAGCATCTCACGCTCCCAGAGCTTAATGGATCTTCCCGCCCAAGTTTAATGGACATCAGCCGCGCTTCAGAAGCATCTCACGCTCCCAGAGCTTAATGGATCTTCCCGCCCAAGTTTAATGGACATCAGCCGCGCTTCAGAAGCATCTCACGCTCCCAGAGCTTAATGGATCTTTCCGCCCAAGTTTAATGGACATCAGCCACGCTTCAGAAGCTTCCCACACTCCAGGAGCTTCCCAGGCCGCTCCCGTTGATGGACACTCGCTCCAGCCGCCGCCGCCTACCGTCGCACACCCGGATTTACCAAAGGTAGGTTTATTATTTATGAGCCATTAGAGTCTAGCTAGTTACAAGCCTTATGTACGTGTCACCTGAGTAATTCACATTTAGATTAACTCTTGTTGTATGTTTGTAATAAATGATTATGTACAAAAATAAGTGTTTCATTCACATCTGGTATCAGTAGAGCGAGGGCCGATCCCACGAATAATCCCTGAGATGTGAGAGGTTATACCTACTTCTCGCCTCGTTATTATAAAATATAACAGTCTTGATGAGGAGTATTCTAAGTTTTAGGTCTACATTATTAGATTCTATTATTTTCAACCTTTTATTGAATGCAAGCCTAGCCTGGTGTATATGGCTGTCGACCCCGCTCTTAGACCCACCGTCCAATGTTATTTTGCTCCCGAGGTAGACAAACTCCTTGGTGTTATTTAGTGGAACTCCTGCCATCTCTACTCTCATTTGATTTTGCATTAGGCCTACAGTCAGCAGCTTTGTATTGTCTTTATTTATCTTCATGTTGTAGTTTTTTGAAGAATGCTTTGCAGGGTTGTTAAGGCCTCTTGCAGTTCTTCTTCGCTTTCAGCAACCAAAGCAATATCGTCAGCAAACCTTATCATATCCACCTTTTGCCCGTGTATCTTTACACCTTTTCTGTGACTCATTCTCTCTCTCAAAGCATCAATCGCACTTTGTATATAAGCTTTAAAAAGAACAGGTGACAGAGAGCATCCCTGTCTCACCCCTTGTCTTGTAATTAAGCGTGTGGAATAGTTCTATACGGCGCGGCGTGTACGTCTAAAATTTAATAAGGAATGAAATTCGGTAGAGTCAAAGTTATTATTTAAAACTTTGTAAACCAAATCAACTTTTGCTCGCCTTTGTTGCAAAGTTTGAAATGTGCATTTAAACTTATTGTTGAATTTGAAGGGTAAAATATTTTGTAAATTTGTTTTGATTATGTTTTCTTCTATCTATGCATACTTTGTACTGGAGGTTCCAAATTGATGCAAAAAAATAGATAAAAAGATTCTGAGATTTCAAATCAGATGACTTCTAGGGCTTTTATAGGAATTGAAGAATATCCTGTCACAAAAATACAAATTTTTAGTATTTTCCTTGCAATTTTAATATTTTCCTTGTAACATAAAGATTTTTAACACTGTAGGAATTACACTTGTCTACTACTGCTACCTGACTCACTAACTTCAACACAAATTTCAAACGTCATATAAATTATAAAAGCTGATTACATCTGAAATGCCCTTACTTTCACAAATTAGTGTTATTATCCGGAGGTGTTAATGAAGTTTTTCAATTAACGAAGCCTTCCCGCGATCAACGATTAAAACCTGTTTTGAATTATTAACGTTGATAATTTCTACCCTTCAATTTGAACGGTCGGCAGGGGTGGGTTATTTAATAAAGCATTCCTCCTTGGAAAAAACAACTAATTGAATTAAATTTTATCATTGGAACAAACTTTCATTAGAACAGAGTTATATTAATAAATAATATTACCAAGCGCTAAGGTTCCCTTTTGTGCAAAAGTTTGCACCAAATCAGTTTTGTAATAATTATTTACTGTTACCGAACGTACGCTTACTATTTGTTTTATTTTGTATGAAATTACTGTATTCCTACTGTTCCTGGTAAACCCTCTTTTAGCTTCTTTTTGTAAAGGTTACTCAAATTACATAAAATTCCTGTTGCTCGTTACGTTCATTTCACAAATAAATATCTGCCATTGAACTTTGCTTTTTATTTTTAAAACGCGATCAAAATTGTTTTTTTTATTTAAAAAAAAAATAAACTGGTTCAAATGTGTGTATAATACAAGTTTTTTATTCAAAGGCCTCAATAATATCAAACATCTTAATAAAATATTGTTCATTAACCATTTATTGGATAACCACACATCTGCATAGTTCATCCCAAGCGTTCGATGCGTTTGGTGAATTAGCAGGGGTGACCGGGTTCATGTCTGGGTCTGCCAGCCAACTATATGGCAGGCTGGATCGGAAGACTGATTGAGGGAGACCTTTTGACCTCTTCAGCAGGACTCTCGGGACATCGCCTTGTACCTCAGTGGGAGGGATAGATTCATACGTCTGTCACTCCTGGACACACTGATCCCCAGATTCCTACCTACCCCTCTTACTCTTTTTCTTCCCAGAACTTCCTATCCCTCCTTCCCTAAAAAACCCACTAAACAGCATCCCCAAATAGGGGAATTAGTTTCCTTGGGGGGAAAACTTTTAAAAATTAATGAAAACAAATGACTTTGTATAAACACCACTTCAATTATATGAATAAGAAAAATGTTTTATTCCAGGATGTGGGGAAGATAGTGCAACGATAGTACACGTCCCATAAAGTTATACATATTTACATAACAGATTTTTTTAAGAGTAAAAAAAATAAGTAGAATTGAAAAAAAAAACAAAAGCGATAATAGAAATAAAATAAATAATTAATTATAATATTGGACGTGTTCTGGAGTGAGCTCGGGCCCAGCGCTCACTCAGGAGTGGCGCTTGGTGCTGGAAGGCTATGGTCACCACTGCGTTATCGGAGGCCATTAGCCGCATCCTGGCTCCAGTGACCCGGTGTCTCATCAGACCGGCAAATCCGTGTAGTCCTAGCTCCGTAAACATTGTCGATGCGCTGCTGTATCTTCTGTATCCAAATATAATTCTGCAAGCATTATTATATTGGACACGGAGTCGTTACATTGAGCTGGTTCGGTAGTGACACCATGTTTCACATGTAGGTATATTGGCTAGTGCAAAATACATTGAACAATGTTTTTTAACATTGTTACTGCATTTGAAGAATCTTCGGGCAACTATATAATCAATATTATCTACGCGTTTCGAAAACAATGTTTTCTTCGTAAGGATAAGATTGGGATTTATTTATCTTATCCTAACGAAAAACACGTAGTTTTTTAAATATATATATTTTTTTATTGAAAAAAATATACAGATATAAATTGACGAGACTGAACAAAACAACAACTATAGAACTCACCTGCATCCAAACTATTTCTCACGAATTGATTAACACAGCAGATAAAAAACACACAGATACAAATATTTAAAATTATAAATAAAGAAAAGAGTATTTACATAAGAATACTATTTTACAAACAGATTACAAATTATGTTTGGAAAAATTTAGATGGTAAGACAAAAATATATATTTATATGAAAAATAATGTTATACAGAAATTTAAAAAAAGAAGTACTTAAAATTATAAACGAATTATGTCTAAGTTGTTGAACTTTGTAGGAAAACAGCCTTCAATTTTCTACTAAAAGTACCAAAAGTATCAAAAAATAAATCGGAATCCTTGAGGTTTTGATTTTGATTAAACGATTCGCACATGCTTCTGATTGGATCCCTGACACCAGCATTAAAATCAGCGATAATAGTGAGAACATAGATTATAAAATTGATAATGTTGATTATATAGTGGTGTTTATACAAAGTCATTGTTTGCATGTAACTAAAAATGACGCCACAAAGTGTGTTTGAAAAGTATGAAGAAGTTTATTTTGTTTTAATATTCAATTGCAGTATTCAAAGGCGGTGGCTTATTTCCCCTTTACATGTTCTGTGTTTGCTTAGAAACACTCTTCATTCAAATATATCATTTATAGTTTAGAGATCAAAATAGTTTGTCGAACAACGAATGACGCCACAAAGTGTATTTGCAAAGTTTGAAGATGTTATTAAAAATCTTTTTTTTTGGAATTCATTTGCAGTATTCACGGGCGGTCGTCTTCTTTCCTCTTTAAATATGCTGTGTCTGCTTCGAAAATATCCTCTTCACTTCAATATATCAATTATAGTTTAAAGATCAAAATAGTTTGTCGAACAACGTGCGTGTGAATTAGGTTATTAGATGAAAACTGCAGAAAATGGCAATAATTTCGAATTTTCATGCCACCATAACACGGGCATGTGCCTAGCGTGGTAGTGAAAAAATTCACAAATTATGTAACTATCAAAGCAATGAATAAAAAAATTTAAAAAATCTAAATTTCAATTAGGTAGGCACTCATCATTATTTTTTCCATTTATTTAAAAAATAAATCATCCTGGAAGCATAATTCCTTGGACCCCACTCCTTTGTAATGAAACCAATAAGAAAATCAGGTTTCCATTCCAAGTTTTAGTATAAGAAAGCAACTGGTCTATAATGATACTAATAGATGAATACTAATGGAACATGAATAGAACTTATGCAAAACTGAAATCTGATGAATTGTTCAAATTCTGGTACACGACTGGCCCTTAGTCGTTTGTAATTTTGTTTTATAAAAATCTCGAAGAAGTAAGCATTGCCTATGCAACGTGCCTGTGAAAATTTTAATCACTTTTATTATTTAAAAGAACACTTTTAAACAACAAAAGTGGTTAAAACTAAAAACGGATTGTGTCAAACAATTTGAATAATTCATCAATTTTAAAATTGAAGCTCTCTGAAAGTTGTGTTATTATATCAAGTTCTGTTAATATTTCATTGTGGACCGGTTGTTTCACAATTGGATAATAACAATTAGGTATTCACAAAAGCTATGTGAAGACGAAGGTGGCCTACGTATTTGTTTTGAAATCCTTTCAAAAATAACAACAACGGTAACATGATTTATGCCTCGTCTCTTTTAAGGGAAGGAAAGCAATAAAACCTTCATTTTTTGTACTGCCATAGAATTCTTGTTTCTTTCACCACCCAGCATTATTTATTTATTTATTTAGATTTTACCAGAAATTAAGGAGTTAATACTTATTAATAACAGTAAAACCACTACGCCACGGTGCAACGGTGGTGCTTTCTCATAAATAATTTAATATTCCGACCCTTAAAATAACCCGACTGCTCACGTATTTGATTCACTTGTTCGTGAAACGTCTCCGACTTCTTGTACATGTTTTTCGCCGTCGTGCATTCCATGTTCACGATATTCCTTTCCTCGTCCACCGTTTTGAACGTGCCCGAATCAAATAAGCATTCCTTTCTTAATCTTATTTATTACTGACATCACCCGTCATTCTTTCGTGATCTTCTTAATTATGTATTTAGTGATCAAGTCACCTGCCTCAAATTCTTTTGCTATTTTATTGAATCTGTGGTAAGTCTAAACGTTACTGTTTTAGATCCCGTTATTTCTGCAAGGAACTTACCACTCTTCTACACAAGTTGTCTTTTTTATTATCGTTGATCAGGGTTGGTATCAGAACTCCTTTTAAGATTACCAACATCTCACTGACTCATTAAGTCTCTTAATTTCCAAAAAAGACAATTTAAAATGTGTTCGGTATTTTCCAAATAAGTTCAAGTGATGAATAGTTGATTTACTTAGTTATCGTAAATATTTACAACTATAGCGGGGTAATTAAATAAAATCAATCCACGCTTTTTTTCTGTAAACACAATGAGTCTTTATTGGGTGGGTACAGTCAATTTACACAAGTAGTCAGTTCAATAATCGTAAAAACAGTAGTAACTTAAACGTACAAGCTATAACAGTAGCTTTATGGATATTATTCCAATAATAATTACTCCAAAGGACACTTATTATCCTTAAATTACTTCGTCATTTTATACAAAAGATTCACAAGTATCTTGAAGTTACGCGAGACACCTCGGCGGGTAAACTTATACTTTTACGATCACCCACGACCTTTTATGGATCGATCCATATGTGTAAGAACCCTAGCGGCGGGATGCCGCCTCTGGCCAATAGAATCCCTCGTCTCTAAGATACAGCAATGCTTGACAGAGAAAGTATTCGAGCTTGAAACTTGTCAATATGCGCTAGAAATAATTATGAATATTTAACCGGACAGACGTTCTTACTAGACTAGGGCCTAAGTAATTCTGCAACGGCGCGGCGCGGCGAGCGGACCAGCGGACGGTAGAACCCCGATCTCGCCGATGCGTTTGGACATCATCGTAACTGTTCGTACCTAAGACACGACCGACGATAGATGGTACTCTTCTTATATTATAATCAACTGCCATCTGTTGGGATATAGTAGAACTTCGTATTAAAAACTTAGCTATCGACCTATATTGACGGCCGGCGTAGCGCCTATTTGACGGCCGGCGTAGCGCAGCGGTAAGGCGCTTGACTCGCACACCGAAGGTCGCGGGATCGAATCCCGGCGTGGCAAATAAATTTTATTTGATTAATTTGTGTTACTTCACAATTTATTCATTTAAAATAATATATAATATATTTGCGGCACGTTCCAGAGTGGAAGATACTCCCTGTATCGCCCTGGTTTAAGACCACCATTCAGAATTTAAACGTTGCTTGAAATGGCATTAGCCGTGTTTGGTGACAGATCTGAATAGTTAGGTACTTCCCCACCTTCCACATCCCTATCTCCTTCCCCTCCCACTACCCTCAGCCTCATAACAACCCCAATTGGGGATGCCATAGTCTCTCTTCAGATGGGAGCAGTTGGGACTCTTGTGCGGTATTCATATAAAAAAATAAAAAAATTGAAGGAAGCTGAAACTATGAATAATTAATACACTACACTAGTTCGATGTAATGCTATTATTTCTGTAAATACATTTCTTAGTAACATGGTGTATTTCTTCCGTCGGCTAGGAACACAAAATAAAGCAAGGTTGGGAAATTTGTGATCGAAAATTGTAATTAACGTTCAAAGTCCAAAGTTTATCAGGACATGGAAATTAATATCTCAAAATATAGCATTCTCTGCTAAAGGTTGATACTTCTGGGAAACAAAGCCAATATTCCATTTTCTTCCCACAAGATAATAAAATGTAATTATGTTCCTCATTTATTAATAAACTCCGTACAATGGACGTGAGACGTTCCTAACCAGCAAATAAAAAAAATTAAGCCTTAATAAAATAATAATAAGGGCAAAGTACACTGTATGAATTCAATTGTGACTATGATATTTATATTCGAGCTTTGCCATCAATGTTTAAGTATTTATTAACTTACTTGCTAGTTGGAAACTGCACATGTACAGTACATCGTGTGAAATATCTGAGCGAAACTAATGATATATTTTCAAAAATTTCATTATATTAAAAGCGATTTATTTTGCATAGACGATAAAGTGTGCTTGAACCACTGATTCTTAAGTTAGGTTAGGTTAGGAAACGATAAGCTCTTTTGAAGGTTGATTTTTGTAATTACTAGTTTGATAAACAAAGTCTGAAATTTGTTGATTTCTTGGAAAACGTAGATCTCATCTCTCCTGACAAAATTGTATTCATTTTGATCAGATGTAAACGCTCTATTATAATAATTAAATAATTGAAACATTATAGAACAAATAATTGAAACAGTATCTATAGAAACAAATCATATTACCTACTTTAGAACAAACGATAAAACTATACATAAAATCAATAATAATAATTTGGACGCCTCAGATTTTTGTCAGACGAATTAATTAATTATTTATTTATTGACGCCCTGTTGGGCTCTTACATATTTAATACAAATTTAATCTATAAAAACAGTAAAACATAAATTGAAAGATTACAAAATATAAAAATAAAGCTTACACTCAATATAATAAATAAGAATATATCTAATGCTGATTCCACAGGAATGACATTAGAGAAATCGTAGATACAATTCATGTACCTTCGAGCACAAAAACATTTAAAAAAATCAAAACACATTGATTTTTACTTAATTACTCGTTGTATGCAATAAGAATACGAACAATAAAAATAAAAACAACAAACAAAAGAAAATGCAATTTAAATAAATTGATTTCTCATTCAATATTTACAGCTAAAAAATGGTGGACTAATTTGGCTTAAAATGTATCAAAGTTTAAATTGAATATCTCAGCGATATCAGTTAGTTTATAAGTTCATATTAATTTAATGATTAATTCAAATAATAACTTTGTTCTAGAAACGTAGTCAAAACTTTGAAAAATACTGTCCCATAATATTACGACGGAGGAAATTTTTTTTGTTTCTTTTCAATCGTATTTATGACTTACTAGCTTTTACCCATGGTTTCGCTCCCATAGTATTAGTGGGAAATTACTGGCATAATTATTGGCATAATTGGTATTATTCTTGCTATTTTGTCTAATGGAAAATATTTAATGTTTAATAGAAAATTTCAAAATATGAGACAGATATTTTGCAAATAAAAATTCCATTTTAGAAAATATTTAAATTATAGAAATAGAAATTGATTTTAAGTACCTACTCCCTTTATTAGTATTTTATTCTTATTTGAATCCAGAGTAACCTTAAAAAACAAGAAAATGACAGTCCACTTCAAACGCTATGCTTTATAGCAACGTTATACTTTTTGTTCGGAGAATAAACATTTTTAGAGATATGTAGATATTAACTACGACGCCAAAAAAGTACTCTTTTTAATCACAACAAAGCACTCTTTTTAAGCCTAAAATTAAAAAAAAACATTGTTTCCAAGGTAACAATTTGTTCGACGTTTGCAATAACTCGATTTTGTTAGGTACAGAAAACGTATGATACATAATTTCATAACGCCAGAGCTTACAAATAAATAAAGCCGTTGTTACTCGCAAATAATGTAGCTTTCGATTAGTGAAAGAATTTTTAATTTCCATTCGATATTTATTGCGTGAAAGAGTATGGACCATCCATCCAACCAACCATCCATCCATATAAACTTTCGAATTTATAATATTATTAGTAAGATTTTACTTGAGTTTTAGAATGGTAACGTATTTTACCACACAATATATATTGTGATTTGGCGTGTTTTTGGAAAACAAGGCAAATTGTTATAAATACTTTTATGTTTATGAAATTTCTTAGCGGCTTTAATATATTTATTTAGAAAGATTAGTTTTCCCAGGGAAATATTATAAAAATTTCAAAAATATAATAATTTTTTGGTAGGTAGGTACTCGTAATAAATTTGTGATTTAAAACAAACAATATTGTTTTAAAAAGCAATGTACTTTATAACCTAGAAGGACAACGTTATTATTATTATTGAAGTTAGACACTAAATTCATAACATGTGTGCAACAAATTTTCGAATAGTATTTTCTGATAAGATTTTCTTAAATATTTTCCATTTTCAAAGTGTAGGTACTAAACCAAAGAGAAGCAGTTGTTTTGACACATGGGTTATTGGAGGAAAAACACAGTTTGAAAAATAAATCTAGTAGCAACAGGGGTCTAGAAAAGCTCAAGATTGGTTGAACATTGGATAAATATTGTGTTCTGGAATCATGAAATAATATTGTTTTATTTGATGATAACACAGAAAATATACGGTGAGTCTACGATCCTTTTAAATGCATCTTGCGTAGAAATACAACTTGCCATTATATTTTCTACGAATTTATTTGGATTCAAAATATTAATTTGGGATACGGGTATGGGTACCATTTATTGGATAACCAAAACCCCGATTATTGTCACCCCAAGTTGTTGCTACGTTTGGGGACTTATCAGGGAGCTCCCGGGTGCTCGGGTTCATTGTTTAAGTCTTGGCGGCGGATGCGTTTGCCCATCTGCCATGTGGCGGGCCGAATTGGGAGAGACTAGTTTAGGGATAGACACCTTTTGATTTCTTTAGCCAGACTATCTTGACTCATCATTGGGAGGTATGGATGCACTGACCTCCAGATTCCTACTCAACCATCATGCCTTTTTCCTTCCAAGAACTTTTGCTTCTTACTTTCCACGAAAATACCCTATACACACTATCCCCAAAGATTACTTAGGCTCTGAGAGGTTGTTTTTCTCAGGACCTCCTGTGTGGAGTTAATTTGAAAAAAAAACACCGACATGCTAATTATTGCAGAAAAAACTTATTATTAGTAGGTATTCTCTTTTTCATAAAAGCTACTTTTTAAATTATTTCATAATTTTTTTCTGCGATTCGCCGAATTTTAGGCAACACACTCTTTTTTTACGCAGTTTTATTTATGACAGCGAGTGTTCTAATAGTTCATATTTTAAAACGACCAATACAGTGGGGAATTTCCACGTTTTTTTTTTGCTTAAAATATTAAGCAAAGAATAACAATGATCAAAATTTTTTTTTTTATTTTTATGTTGACGAATAAATTTTCTACAGCGAGTAAAATTTTCCCATTTTTGAATTGCCGCTTAAACAAACATAAATAATAATATAATTTTTTTGAGGTAAATCTTTGTGCTGTCAAGGGATAATCATTATTTTAATCAAAGGAAACGCGCACTCGACATACTATGCTAACAAGACCTTTTCATGAAGCTTAACTCGTGTAGATAAAGGAGCAAATCGGTAATCATCGTAATTAAAACTAGACCTGACCGACGTTTGTTGGCCGAACGATCCACCCAACTAGACTAATTTACCAGCTGATTTGATGAAAATCTTTTGGATTTGGAACTTGTATAAAAATATGGAATTCAAATACTTATCATAAGACCCCTAAGGATGATTCATATGACATCAAAATTAAATTGTATTAATTTTACTGTTAACTGACTGCTATTCACTGGAAAGTGTACGCGCTTTTTTTACACTAACTGGGTTACCCGGCTTCGCTCAGGACAACATTTGTGAGTTTATTTTTATTTATTTATTTTATACACTTTACAAATACAAGGCAAAAAGTCCCGATAAACTACTTTTTAGCAGTTTGTCTAACGGGTTCTTTACGTTAAAGATCTTATTATAGTGATTTAATAGTGATTTAATAATAGAGTGATGATGTTAACGATTTCCTATTCCAGAAAATACCATAATATACTCCGCCACTTCTTCCAGAACTTTCTAGAGCTCTATGGAACCTTCTAGAACTTTACGGAAGACATTTCTAGAAATTTCAAGAGGGTGAAACTTCCAGCCCTTACATCTTCAAAAGCACGCCCTTTAGGGAAAAACCGAAATCGTCTTCCTGGAGGGGGGATAGAGATCTATCACAACACATAACTTTCTTGATTATACCGGGACTAGTTTGTGAGTTTTTGCGAGCCGTACGTTTTTTGGACTTTCTTATATAATATATATTGATTAGTTCGTGGTAGTGGAAAGGAAAAAGGTATGAAGGGTGGGTAGGAATCTGGAAGTCAGTGTGTTTAGGAGTGACGGACGTATGAATCAATCCCCCCAATGCGGGTAAGGCGATGTTCCGAGAGTCTTGCTGGAGAGGTCTACAGGGCTTCCTCAACCAGTCTCCCCCGATCTGGCACTGACGCAGCTGGTGGGCAGACGCATCCGCAGCCAAGATCCGGATAAACCTCATTCCATGAACCCGGGCACCCCAGATAAGTTACCAAATGTAGCAAACCACTTGGGGTAACCTATGGCAGAGGTGTTGGTAATCCAATAAATGGTTCTTATAAAAGATAACTTATGCCCAAAGAAGTTAGTTTCTAATTTTCTCTTATTTAATAAATCACAACTAAAATCCTAATAATATTTGTAAATAGGTAGATATTTGTAAAACGTATATTTTGTATGACATTTTTTTTCTTTGATGTAAAGTTTTATAGAATTTATCAAAAGAAAAGTCACCATCTCAATGACAATTGTACTCTTCCGATATGACAGCTCGTAGTCACAAAACACAGTCGTATGAACTCTATTAAGATAATAGGTTAGTATCTAACGTGGCCACCATCTTGAAAGGGAATCAGAATTTAACAAACCGATTTATAGACCCATTAAATGCTAAATGGATGAGCAAAAACAGGACTTCGCTACGTTCAGGCAATAATGGCAGTAGGATTATTATTATTCAGTAAATTTCGTGCCGTGGTAAATGGAATAAAAATTTAAAGTCGTTAGAGGAAATGCAGTTGAATAATGAACTTGAGGACGGATATAGGAATATCCTAACGGTTGACTTCAAACTGATAGGCGAGCATGAACTGGTTTTTGGTTTATAAATTCAGAGATATCAAAACTGTAAGTACCACAGGCTTTCAAAGGTCAGCTGTTCATGCAACAAATTATTCAATGTACCCACATAAAATAGACCGGTTAGTAGCGGAGTGGAACAAATCGTCGGTTTATTCCTCTGCTAGCTGATATTTTTATCACTGTTATTTCGGCTACCCATTAAACGTCTACTTTTTTTGTATAGTATTAAACTTTTGAAAAAATATATTCTTTGTAATAAGAATAATTTATAAATTGCACCAGCAGCATTTTTCGCTTTTGATGGGAGTAAACGGAATCAAATATTGCCAAGTAATACGTTACACGGAAATGTTTGCACTTCCATAAAAAATAACCGTTTTGCCTATGAGTAAATCAAATCCCACATTGGGGGAAAAATATTCACGAGCATGTGTAATAATAGAAAAAAAATCTCATTCCCTTTTAATGGTGGGAAAAATGTCGCCAATTTTACTGTCGTTTTATTTTATTCATGTTCTTTGCTGTGTCGGAAGTAGTTCCGGAACACAATGCCATAGAATTGAGAGAAAGGATGGCACTGACCATAAAGGAAAATAGAAAACGGAATAGATGGATGGAGGTGAGAAGAAAACATATTCGAAGAAGAATGGAAGGGTCGTAAAATATGAGGGTTTGCTTTATTTAGGCAGGCGGTGTGGCTGGCATACTGCCAGTTACTTGTACCATTCTAATAAATTTCACCAAGTGTACTATTGATAATATAAATATAACGTGTGTCTCTGCGTTTCCTCCACAATTCTGAGCACAATTTAAGGGTTATAATTTAATAGTGGAGCCCATGGACATTTATTTGAATGAATTACGGTTTGTTCTGCAAATATTTTGCAGGTATTCCGCTGAATGCGAAGTGAGCGCTTAATTTATTTTAAATTCTACGAAATGAAGTCAAACGAATTACACTTTTAAGCGCGAAAAATGTGCATAGGTAAGTGATATATTATATCGGGTGATGTATTGGCGGCCTCAGTGGTTAGAGTTAGGTAGGTAGGTGAGAGGTAAGGCTCTCGACTACAAATCCGGACGTCGGAGGTTCAAATCCCGGCGTGTGCAAGTAAGTTAATTTTATTTAATTAATTTGTGTTGTTTCATAAATAATAATCAATAATTTAAAGTATGCATCACCTTCCAGAGTGGAGTATCATTCTGTTGAAAGGCCACTTGATATGGTATTATCTGTGATCGGGGATTAGATCTGAATAATAGCCAGGTGCTACAACATCTTCCTTTTAGCCAGCGCACCTCCGTTTTACAGCAATAGCAGATTGCATACATAAATGATAATGTCAAGAATGTCGGCAATGAACGCACGATAATGTCAAAAATATCGGAAAATGAGCGCAAGATGTCCTTCACCGAAGACTACAAACGCGCTTCAGCAACGACGACCGGGTAAAAGATGAGGTTCAATTCTTCCTCAATGAAATGGCAGCGATCTGGTGTGAAATGGTTATTCAAAAATTACCAAAGCGCTTAAAAAAATACATTTAACGAACTAAATTAAATAATTGTTTCTATGTTTTCAAAAACTAATAGAACACCTTACTTTTGGGATTACACTCGTATAAAAACACATGAACGAGAGGTTCTCTTAGAAAATTACCTATATTATGATAAGTTTTTAGATTTTCACGGCCAAAAGCATTTTCGTTGTTAGTTTTTGGGGTGTTATGCCGTGTTGTGCTACCTCCTACTATAGCCGACGTTTCGGACAGCGTTGCAGTGTCCATCATCAGGGCAGATCCGGTAGATCCGACGATGTGTAATTGTTAGTGTAGAGTGTGTGATTATTTACTTGGAAGCAATACCGTATCGCCAGCTTCAATCCACTACGAGCTGGTAGGTATTTCAGGAGAAAGGCATAACACGGCTCACACCTACCAGCTCGTAGTGGATTGAAGCTGGCGATACGGTATCGCTTCCAAGTAAATAATCACACACTCTACACTAACAATTAAACATCGTCGGATCTACCTTATCTGCCCTGATGATGGACACTGCAACGCTGTCCGAAACGTCGGCTATAGTAGAAGGTAGCACAACACGGCATAACACCCCAAAAACTAACAACGAAAATACCTATATTATTTTTTTTTAATTTTTTTTTTATTATAATCTTTATTTATCAAGTTACATAGGTGATTGTACTGTGCCTGTCTCACTAGGAATTCCTGTGTTGAGAGCAGGCGCATTTTAACATAAGTAGTTTAATATAAAAAGAAGAATAAGGATAACAACAACAATGTTATATACATTTAAAGGTACAAGGACAATCAGCATTGTACTAAAGGGAAAGCATGCACTAGGAGGTTATAAAAATATTGTTTATATATGATCTGTCTTTGCTAGTGATCCAAGACTTGGTATCTGATTTGTATTTTACATAATTAGTGTGCTGTCTAATGGTCAGTGGAAGTGTATTATAAAGTTTAGTTGCAAAGTATCTGAAGTTTCTTTGACCAAATGTTGTTTTGACGAAAGGGATAAGTAAGAGATTTTGCCCTTTGGTTCTCGTATCACGAACAGTTTGGATATTGTCAAAAACAGTTCTATGTTTGAATAGGTAAGTTAGTATATTTTTTGCATAAAGTTGCCTAATGTTCAAAACACCGATTCTCCTAAAGATTTCATCCGAACTGCTTGTGATCGGTAGTTTTAGAATAATTTTTATAATTAGTTTCTGGGCTTTGGAGATCGGATCAATGGCGGCAGCATTTGCTCCTCCCCAGGCTATGATACCGTACTCGATTAGAGATTGGCATAGTGCATAGTAAATTGTTTTGAGCTGCTTCAGGTTAAGAAAGTTACGAGTTTGTCTAAAGAAGTAAATAGATTTTCTAAGTTTGTTTGCTGTAGTGATAATATGTTCTTTCCACTTTAAATTACTGTCAAAAATAATACCCAAGTATTTGATTTTTGTAACACGTTCTAGATAGGGGCAATCACATGTATTAGCATTTGACAGGGGGCAAGCACATATATGAATATTATTTTCAGGGTTACTTAGGGACGGATTAATACTAAACTCAATGTATTTGGTTTTTGACACATTCATTGTTAGTGTATTATTATCTAACCATCTTTTAACAATAATTGTGCCCCTGTTTGCTTTCATGTAAACATCATACCAGTTACTTGATTTGAAGAGGAGAATCGTGTCATCAGCGAAACTAACGATTTTGGCATCTATTGGTAGATTACACAGTTCATTTATGTAAATTAGGAATAAAGTGGGACCCATAACGCTTCCTTGAGGCACGCCAAAACTAATTGGCAATTGATTGCTGAGGCAGTTATTGATTTTAACACTTTGTCTACGGTTTGAAAGGTAATTACGAATAATACTAAGTTCTTTCCCATTTATTCCAATGTTTGATAGTTTTTGTATTAGTATTATTAACATTACATATTATTATCATTCTACTTGACACTACATATTTATCATACACATTCTGTGTATACATACATGCCTTAACCAGAGATTTCTGACATTATTTGTTTAAAATCTTTTTTATAAAATTTATGCTACCGGTGACTTTTTTAACTCATTAAAATCAGCAGGTATGTAGGTATTGGACAGTAAAGGTGCAGGTAATAGATTGGGCGGTCACTCGCCGAGTGGCAAATGATGACATATGGAAGACAATTTTCAATAAATTATAATAATTTCAATTGTGAAATAAACAGATATAATTTTATATAACCAACTTAACCCCACTTGAAATAGTACATAGAAGACTCATCAAAATTATTCTAAAGAAACAATTAGACTATTCAACCCAAAAATTATTCGATGAATTCAAAGTATTACCACTAAATAAAATTTATCAAAAAAATGCATTACTTCAAATCCACAAAGATAAACTAACAACACAGTCATTTAGCACCAGGCCGAGAACCTTAGGACAAATAATAATCCCTAAACTTAATACAACAACAGCCCAACATCATTACACATACTCAGCCATAAAATGCTTTAACGAACTCCCCAAAGAAATGCAATCCGAAAGGAATTATGAAATTTTTAAACAAAAACTTAAAAGACATTTTACTATTTATTAGATTTAGGTATGTGTTACGATGTGCCAACTTATATTTCCATTCTGAACAAAAAAATATGAACTTATATTTTCTCTATGTATGAAAATTCACATTATGTATATGTACAAAAAAAAAAAAAATGCCAACTTATATTTTTATATTTTTATTGTAAAAAAAAAAAAAAAAAATCCATTGTGCACAAAAAAAAAAATTACCAACTTATTATTCATTGTATATATTTAAAAAAAAGTAGTTCTACATACATCCAAATTGTAACAACTGTCAAGTATGTATAGTACTGTCAACCTGATAGTGCTCCCTCTCTAAACACGAGAATTTCTCAATTAGGGAGGTATTGTTACCACCAATATTATATATTATATATATTTTGTTTAATTGTATACTATATGTATTGGTTAATAAATAAAAAAAAAAATAAAAAAAAAATACTAATATAAATAAATTGAAATTGACGACCAACAAAGCTTCTTGTCTCTGTACCCTGAGCTAACAAATTCCAATCTCAAAATTCAAAGTATTGGTGAAATTTGAGTGGCCGGCATTGAGAATCTAAGACGCTGCTTGAAATAGCTGTAGATATAGATTGGTTTCGATGTCAAACATGTAAGATATACGTTCTGATCACTAAAATACGTCGGCTTATCTCCTACCGCCAAATTATTCAATATATATTAGTGTTTCATTCACCAATAACTGCTTATTACATTTTTCCACCTGCAAACAACCAACTTTATTTATGTTTGTTTCAAGTACATGATGTATAACTCAACATAACAAGATGAGTGAAATGCTTACATTTTATTTCCCACCAACTCCTGGAAGTTGGAATCCTTGCGCGGTGTTTGCGCCGATTGTAGGAGACAAAACGGTGAATTGTTTTTGTTGTGATTTTGGGTTATGCTAAGGTGATGAATTGTTCCCTGTCTCCCCGCCCGCTCTCCTCAACCTGCCCCGACGCAGTTCACAAGAGCCGATATAAAGGTGTCAGTGCAATGTCAGTGCATCAATGGCCGCGCAATTAAAACAACACGCATTTTTTTGGGGTTTTGTTTCGCAATTGATCGAAGTGAATTACTGTCACATTTTTACGCAATTAAACGCATATTAAACAACAAAGTGATCTCCATCTCACTACTTCCTACTGTAAGTACCTAATATAATTTGTTGCCTGGTATAGACCTGGAGGAACACAAAAAATTGCCGTAAAAAACTCTTACGCGCGAACATTTGGTCCGGTCGAGCCACATTGTAAATATAGGAACCAGCGGCAATTAAAATTCTAAAACATGTTTTATGTTTCAATATTTATGGCGTTGTGTTTCATTGCATTATCAATTATTGTAGGTAGCTGGTAGGTAGAAGTTTACAATATTATCACTGTAGAACCAGACTTCGGTCTTGCAATTTTCGGTCGCATTTTCGTCCTAGCTTATACAGCATCCCGTTAAAAATGCCAGAAGAATCTGTCCTAAAAATGGAACGTGATATAAAACTTCTAGATGCAAGACAAAATTCGTATTTTTCAAGGACAAAGATAATTTATGATAGTATAAAAAATTTGAAATCGACCGCTTCAAGGAATTCGTTCTGCGCACATGCTGCTCTGTTAGTGGAGATTAGAAAGGAATTTATGGAAGTTGTTGGAAACATTAATGATTTAAAACTACAGATTAATTCAGAATTCATCCAAAATTTTCAAATTGAACAATCATTTGACGAACTCTACACAATTTTACAGTTGACAGCTAAACAAATAAGTAACAATAATATAAATGAGTCTACCACGCAAAAAAAAATCCTGTAAAATTAATAACATTAAGCTGACAAAGCTATCTTTACCTCCATTTGATGGAAATTTATTGGAATGGAAAATATTTTATCAAACCTTTAAAACACTAATTCATGAGAATATTGATCTTTCCGACACGGAAAAAAATTGTATATTTAATTAGTGCTTTGTCGGGAAAGGCTTTAAATATATGCGCAGAAATTCCAGCTATATGGAATTCTTTAATAGAAAAATATGAGGATAGCCGGGTAATCGCGACACATTTTTTCAATAAAATTTTAAATTTAAATTCAATTACAGTATCAAATGCATCGAATTTAGAAACTTTTGTAGACCAATTTCATTCATCAATTTTCGCATTGCAACAGTTAAGAATTCCGAATTTATTACAATGTTTCTTCGTTCATATAGGAACACAAAAATTAGATAGGGAAACGGCCATGGCATTCGAATCTTCAATTAGAAAATCAGAGGCACCATCGACGATGAGTTCGTAACATTTTTACGTGAACAAGCCAAAATACTTCATAGAACGTCAATATTACCAGGATGGAAATCACAACAGCACGAGAAGAAAAATTTACGCGAAGAACAATATAGCCACGCATTTCTTAGTTTAACGCATAACAAAGCAAAACACTACAAGTGCACGTTATGTAATTTGTCAGACCATACATTCATTTTTAAATGCCCAACATTTTTAAAAGCATCTCCTAAGAATAGGTTTAAAATAACTCAAAAACAAAACTTGTGTCGAAATTGTCTAAGTACAATGCACTCTACCAATACATGTAAATCGGAAAATCGATGCAGATATTGTAATCAAAACCATAACTCTTTATTGCATTTTGATGATACTTCATCCAATTTTTCTCGTAACACTGAGCTAGATTTGAATCTCAAAAGCAAACCTGAAAATAAGTCAGATTATGTAACATTATGTACTCTCAATAATGGAGATGCAAACGTTTTTTCCCCAAAACAAAACGTTTTATAAGGTACCGCATCTATTTGTGTTCTTGATTCCAGGAATAATTATCAGAAAATACGCGTTTTAATTGATAGCGCATCGCAAAACGATTTTATTACAACAAAATGTTGCAAACGCCTTGGATTACCCTTATTCACAGATCGCAATCATACAACCATTAGAGGCATTGGGGATATTTCTCAACGCATTAAAGGAATGACTAATTTAAAGTTTGAGTCTCGCTATAATAATAAAACATCATTCTCCATTCGACCTTTGGTTGTGGATCGCATTACAACCCAGTTACCGGCATCTTCTATAGATACGAATGCGTTGTCTTATCTAAATGAATTGCCACTCACCGATGACAAATTCCACATCCCAGGGGTCATCGATGCAATCATTGGTGCCAATGTTTTTGGCCAAATCCTCTTACCTGGTAAGGTGAAGGGCACTCAGTCATTACCAAGTGCAATCGAGACCAGTTTAGGGTACGTACTAGTAGGAAACGCACCTACTCTCAAGCAAAACAACGTAACTCGCAATGGTTACTCTCAACCAAAGCAACGTAACTCGCAACCAAAAAAGTTTTCTCATCAACCAAGTTTATACGCTCATTATTAATCTCATGTTTCGTGAAATTTTTACAATACCTAATAATTAATTAGTTTAGTTTAAGTAGGCATATACATTATATAATTGCTGTCTTTTAACCGTTTCTTTTTATTTATTATTTTATTTTCGTCACACTCGCAATAGTGATACGCATTAACGTCTTGAACATTGAAACACAATGCGGTTAATGTTTTAATAGTATTTATTTTTATTTCCTTTTCGTTTCGCATGTTGGTTTATTTTGACCATTTATTCTGTCAAGGCCGAGGGGCATGTTTGCGCCGATTGTAGGAGACAAAACGGTGAATTGTTTTTGTTGTGATTTTGGGTTATGCTAAGGTGATGAATTGTTCCCTGTCTCCCCGCCCGCTCTCCTCAACCTGCCCCGACGCAGTTCACAAGAGCCGATATAAAGGTGTCAGTGCATCAATGGCCGCGCAATTAAAACAGCACGCATTTTTTTCGGGTTTTGTTTCGCAATTGATCGAAGTGAATTACTGTCACATTTTTACGCAATTAAACGCATATTAAACAACAAAGTGATCTCCATCTCACCACTTCCTACTGCAAGTACCTACTTCTTTCCTAATATAATTTGTTGCCTGGTATAGACCTGGAGGAACACAGAAAAAATTGCCATAAAAACTCTTACGCGCGAACACGCGGTTTCACAAAAAAACACAAACGAATTGTTTTTAACAATTCTATTGTCTTGGCTTGTACATAGAGTATTACACAATGCAAGAAGAATCAAAGTTCACGACACATTTTCTCCTAGCGAATTATTTACATTCGCAAGTCTCCGTAGTTACCGCTCCCGATTCCCGATCGTAAAATTTAACTCTGATTACTTTTGTATTTATCATTGAAGTCTGCATTTCCGTCTCGGCTGGGGATAAAAAGTTAATTGTATAATCCCGGCGGGGTCGCAAATCCAATCTTTCCTCACGGCGCGGCGTGTAATAACACCCGCCGATGCCCCAGACGCCGATATTTCCTGCAATTTCCGTACCTGTGTAATTCGCCGATTTCGAAATGCTTACCGAGGTGCGATATCAATAATTTGTTTTCGTCGGCTGTCTTATTTTTCTTTATGCGAAACCGTGAAACTGCTAAGCCAGTGGAGCTATGGCATACCCGCTTAGGGTATTTTATGAGGCTGAAAGGGAGATGTTACGTAGAGGGAGGTTGAGAAGTAGGTAAATAATAATAATAATGTTTGAATCTTTTCTATAGTACCGTTTTCGTGAGAAAATCACTTCAAAGGCGTAAATGTACCTACATAGTTATTGATATTTTAAAGGTTTTTTTCCTGGATTACAAATAACCTGATATAAACAAATACTATATGCTCCCAACAGCAAAGTAAATTAAAAAAAAAAAATTCTTCAATTTTGAAGGACTGAGCTTGCAGTGAATTAACCCTGCGACTTCTAAGTTCGATGTCTCACTCATTTTACCGGTCCAACACGGCGGAATAATGAGGACAAGAGACGGTAGGTAATTCAATATATCAAAGAACGGGCCACCAATTTGTTTTTTTATAATGAAAATTTTCGAAATATACACGCATATCTCACAAATACCAAATAATATTTTCGTACTAATGAAATTATATGCAAGGTCTGCACAAACCTTGTTGCACCTCTTCCCGCCTCCCAGGTGTCGCATACCGTAGGGTAAATATTTGTAGCAATTTTGGTTAGAAATATTAAAGCAGGCAGATTCAGAGGCTGAATTTATAGAATAATTAATATAATTTTTCATTTAATATTTTATTCAGAAGCGTTGAGACAGTCATGCAATATTACTTAAATTCATTAAACCGAGAGATTTTTATTAGAAAGTTTTTCATTCACTTAAACAGATCTTATAATAGAGCCTTCCGCAATAATTCAAAGATTTAATAGAAACTCTTCCGTGTATTTAGTACCAAAAAACGATTTCAAAAACTATCGAAAAACGTGAAATTAATGGTTTCCCGGAAGGTTCTTCTATATAACCTTTAAACTGTAGGTAAATTCAATCGATTCAAAGGGAATCGCTTGAACTCATATTAACCTTCAATAATAACATTATTCAATAAAATGGATATTTATTTTAAGAAATCGCCAAAAAGCAGCGGCGATAAAGACTTGAGTCTTATTTATTGAGAAAAAATTAGGTGGGTGTTTTTTCATCGATCAAAGAGAGGAAATAAATAAATGTAATTCTTGGTTCAATTTTATACAGTATAAAGTAGTATTTGCCCTGTGGTAAACGTACACAAATAAATTTTTTTATTATTATAAAGAAAGGAAAGGAAAAAATGTATACGTATTTTAAAAAACGTACAAATATTAAATAAATTAAAAATTTGGGTTCCTGCTTCTTTTTGTCGGAGTAAGGCATAGTATCGGTGGAACAAACATGGTATTAGCAAACATGGTATAAGAAATCCAATTTAATTCATTTGCTCACATGTAGAACTAACATTAGAAAAAAATTCTCCCATATGTGCGCAATATAATACAAAATTTTACAGTATACACATTTTTGATAATACCCTTCAGAAATACCGAATAGAAATAACGCGTACCTACGATCAAGAAATTATCAGTCTGATCAAAAAATTATTACAAGAGTGTGGAAAGTATCGGGAGCATCTCCTATCCTTACCTATTTTCCTCTTCCTCTCCTCCTAACCTAAAAATACTTTTAAGAAATAATACAACTCCATCTCCGAGTAACTTTAAAAAGCTAAGTTTATAAAATATTACCTCTTTATACTAGTTACTATTTGTACAGGGACAAAGGTCCTCCACCTTTTGACAATTTCTCTTTTAGAAACAACAGAGTGAAAGTGTTTTTCTCAGTGTTCTAATTACTTACAAAGTCTACAAGAGTGCACAAATCTTATCTTTGAGTTTAAAGTTATAAAACAAGTGACTTTCTAAACATTTGAGTGATCAAATCATTTGATTGTCTGATTAATTCAATTCAAAATGTCTAAATCTCGCGGCAAGGTTTGCAGTGCAAAGAAAGTGTTGACGTCATCAGCAACTTCTCCCTCACCACTAGGGGCCACATCCAGCTCCTTGGACTCACCGATGGATCAATCCATTATTAACATTGACACTGACTCCCTCATCAAATTTTTCGAGTAAAAATTGGAAATTTTGCGCTCTGAAAGCAAGACTGCAACTGATGCCGTTCAGCACAAATTAGACGTTCTGTCTAGTGAATGGAAAGACCAGTACAAGAAAATCTTGGAATGTGTGACAATCCTTCAGGAAGATAATGCCAGTCTCTAACAAGAAGTTCAATCCCTGCGTGACACTCATGATGAATTGGTGACTCTAAAAAATGATCACATAGAAAAAAATGCTACTATTAATAAACTTGAAGTCAAAATTGATGAAATAAATTCTATTTTACTCATAATGACAGAGAACAACTTGAGGCGTGATCAATATGACAGAAGAAACAACATCGAAATAAGAAATCTTCCTGAGAGAAACGGAGAGAATCTTTATGAAATTGCTCAATCCATTAGCGAACTCTTAAATGTGAAAATATTAAAAAATGATATAGAATTTATTACAAGTGTCTCTCCTCGCGATTCCCAATCAAATAAAATTAAACCCATTATCATGAAAGTCTCATCTGATATAAAAAACAAGATTATCACAGCCTCTAGAAATAAGAAATCAACTACCACAAAGGAAATCAATTTACCAGGGACTGACCAACGCTTTTATATCAGCGAGCACCTTACTATTGCAAATAAGGTGCTACTAAACAAAACAAAAATATACGCTAAAGAAAATGGTTTTCGTTATGTATGGGTCCGGAACTGCAAAATTTTTCTTCGAAAAAACGATACATCTCCAGCGAAGCTTATCTCAAGCGATGCAGACCTTGGAAGGATGACATAGTTCTTGCATTTTTCTTTATTTTTTGTAGAATTTATTATAACCTAGATTTTAGCAAAACATTTATCTTTAAACTTAATGTATATCGCATCCCTCACTTTATCATCATAATGACATTTATATATATATATATATATATATATACTCTACTAAAACCCACACTAAATGTGATTCTAACCATCCTTATCTGTATCACCTATAATACTCACCGTCTTTACTGTCAACATATAAATACACAATTCGGCGTGTTACCAATTACACGGCCACTGCATTTGCGACGGGGTTCTTCCTTATTTAGTCTAGTTAATATTAATATCAACACATTTTTAATTTTTAATGTAGTAACATTAGATCAGATAAAAAAGGAAGTAGCAGATAGATTGCAATTAGAAAATAATTTAGAACAAGTTAATACGAGTAGTAATGTTATATCAGATACATTGAACGTAAATAGTTCAGATAATATTCTAGTCGAAGAATCCAATGATATTACAGTAGACTCAAATAACTTAGACGTTATTTATAATCATAGGGAAATCAACATTGCAAATTTAAACTTACTAGATGAAAATATTATAGAATTAGCTAACTTACTTCATAATAATATAAATAGATATATAGATATAGAGCCCACAGTTAGACCAAAATTACCAAAATTACATACGTCAAAGAAATTATCTAAATTAATTTCTGAATTAAATAATATAATTTTACCAAAAAATTTTTTTTAGATCTTCATACAATAGTGTACGCTAGTGCTATCACTATATGTAATAAGTTAGGAGTTAAATTAACGTCTTCTGATGATAGATCATATAATTATAGAAAACCAGAATGGCAGAGTAGATTAGAAAATGATGTAGTATTTTTAAGAAGTAGCATAGCTAGAATAATAGAGTATAAAAACGGAAATAGAAGTAGGAATATTTTGAGACATGAAGATGTAATTGGGAGAAAATTTGGTTATAGCATTGGTAGTAATAATAATGAAAATATAATCAATGATTTATTAGATTTGTTAAAACAAAAATTAGGTGTAAAAGCTAGTAGATTAAAAAGATATAATTATACGTTTAATAAAAAAAATAATAATAGATTATTTCAGAAAAATGAGAAAATATTTTATTCCAAACTTGACGATAAACAAAATATTATTTCGATTAATAATAATCCGTTGCCATCTGAATCAGATATGCGCGATTTATGGACAAATATTTGGAGTAAAGATATAAAACATAACGAGTCAGGTCCGTGGATAGAAAATGAAGAACTCAATTGTTCAGACATTGAACAAATGAGTTTTTCTGATATATCGGTTGAATTGTTGACAGATTTAATATACACTCATTTAGATGAAAAAAATGTTTTATCTGAACAACAAAAAGGTTGTCGCAGAAAACATATGGGATGTAAAGAACAATTAGTTATTGATTCTGTAATTCTAAAACAGATTCAAACCCAAAAACGTAATTTACATATTTGTTATATAGATTACCAAAAAGCTTATGATAGTGTCCCGCACTCGTGGCTGATAAAAGTTTTAAATATATACAAAATTAACCCAATTATTATTAGCTTTTTGGAAAAAATTATGGCATTTTGGAATACCGATTTGCTTTTGAATTTGAAAGATAAGAAAATTATAGTACCGGGCATTTCAATAAAAAGAAGGATTTTTCAAGGAGACTCATTGAGTCCTCTTTGGTTTTGCTTAGCATTAAATCCTCTATCTAAAATGTTAATTAAAAGCAAGTTTGGAATAAAAATTAAAGGTAATACTAGAGAGAGAAATATAATTTCTCATTTATTATTTATGGATGATTTAAAATTATATTCGAATTCTGAACCAAATTTAGAGAAAATGATTAAAGTAGTTAAAAAATTTTCAGATGATATTAAAATGACTTTTGGTTTAGATAAATGTAGAACGATCCATACAGAGAAAGGTAAAATTGTAGATGGAGACAAGGGTATATTTAGAAATTTCAAAATTGAAAGTATGAAAGGGGGTGAGGTTTATAAATATTTAGGATATCCGCAATCAAATAGATTAGATCATACTAGTTTTAAAAATGAGATTAGGATTAAATTTAAAACTAGGATCAGAAAAATTTTGAAATGCAATCTATCTGCTAAAAATTTTGTAAAGGCGATGAATACTTGGGCAATACCTCTATTAACTTACTCATTTGGCATAATTAAATGGTCTAATACAGATTTAGATAGCTTAGAACGATTGATTAGAACTACATTAACAAAATTTGATTGCCACCATCCAAATTCAGCTGTAGAACGAATTAATTTACCCAGAAATTTAGGAGGTAGAGGTATAGTCAAAATAACATCTTTAAAACATAATCAGGTTGAAATGCTAAGAAATTTTTTCCATAGGAAAGCTGATAGTTCAGAAATGCACAAAATTATTTGCAAGGCAGATAGAAATATTTCACCATTAAATTTATACGACGAGAATGCCAGCATTCTTATAAATACCAACCAGGAATTATTAGATTCCTGGTCAAATAAAATTCTTCACGCAAAACACTTCAATTATCTCAACCAAACATATGTTGACAAATTTTCGTCAAACAAATGGTTGAGTATTGGAGAGTTGAGCGCAGAAATAGAAAGCTTTATGCTTGCCATACAAGATAGAGTCATTAATACTAAAAATTATAGGAAGCATATCATCAAAGATGCAAATCAAATTGATGATTTATGTAGAAAATGTTTGGCTTTTCCGGAAACTATAGAACATATTATATCGGGATGTTCTGTATTAGCGCCGTCCGAGTATACATTTAGGCACAATCAAGTTTTAAAAATAATTCACCAAAGTTTGGTAATTAAACATAACTTGATTGACTGCCGTAATGTACCATATTATGAATATGAACCAAATTCATTTTTAGAAAATGAATTTTATAAAATTTATTATGATAAAACTATTCTGACAGACAGAACAATTAGTCATAATAGACCCGATATAGTTTTACATGACAAAATTAAGAAAATAACTTATATCATTGATGTCGCTATTCCAAATTCTTGTAATATTCAGAAAACTGTTTCTGAAAAAATAAGAAAATATACAGATTTAGGAAATGAAATTAAAAGAATTTGGCATTCTCAGACTATAAAAATATTACCATTTGTTATTTCGGCCACTGGCATTATACCTAGCTCTCTCGTTCAAAATTTAGGCGTATTAGATTTGTCAAAAAATTTGTACATAAAAATGCAAAAGTCGGTCATTTTAAATACATGTAGGATTACGAAAGATTTGTTAAATATTTATATTGAGGGATCAGTAGGATTTATCGGACCAGTTAGGATTTCATCAGAGCCGAACCCTCTGATATGAAAATATCTGGAGTCGGTGAAATATTTTCCCATTATGTTTCTGGTGGATTGACGTATTGTTATTGTATTGTTTTATTCTTATATAGTGCACTTACATTGCGTTAATTTACTAGATATTCATTTGTGGAAAAGTGTGTGGAAGGGTTTAGTCTTTCATTTGGGAAAGATTCAACCCGGACATAAAATCTGGAGCACCGTAAACCATGGAAAAAACTATTAATTTATTTTTTATCACTAATTAGGATGGTCTCGAGCTTATTTCTCTACACTCTATATAATTCGAATCCTCTTACTCATCACTATCATCTACATACTTATTTTATAAAATTAGTTAACATAATCCTCTAATGGCGTTCACTATATACTATCAAAATGTAAGAGGATTGCGTACTAAAACTGACATCTTCTTTAAAAATATTGTGTGTAGTGACTATGATTTAATAGGCATTACTGAAAGTTGGTTGAATGATAACATTAATAGTGGTCAACTCTTTGACTCTAGATATGACGTATTTATCCGCAACAGAAACTATGCTGACACAGGTCAATCAAGAGGAGGTGGCACACTGCTTGCAGTAAAACGCTACATTAACGCAACTGTTAATGACTGGAAATTGACTGATGAAGATATTTGGATCACAATTCGGGTGCCCTCGGAACATGGTGGAATGGATAACATACATATATGCTCAGTATATATTCCTAGAAATCTTCGATTTAATTCTCAATTGCTCAATTTCTCCACGCAACTTAATCAAAAAATGTTGTCGTTGCCGGCTGATAAATTCATAATTCTTGGTGATTTTAACTTACCGGAAATTAAATGGACCCTAAATGATCATAACTCATATCTTATTCCTGAAGAATATCAGTCTACGATTAGTTCACAGTTCATAGATTATCTGTCTTTCTCTGGCCTACAACAATTTAATAGTTTCACTAATGCTAATGAAAGAATACTAGACCTTATCTTATCTTATATAAATCTGAAAGTCTTATTGCCTGAATAACCTTTAGTTCCAGAAGACATACACCACAAAGCGTTACATGTTGACTTACCTTTCAATATCTTATCCACGCTTATACAAAACAAATCTCAAAAATACATATTCGCCAAAGGAAACTATGATGAAATCAATACTCACTTATCTAACATTGACTGACCTACAAAACTTAATAACATTGATATAGATATAGCAATCGAGACATTTTATAATGAATTAAACATTGTTATAAATCAATTTATACCTGGCAAATTTATTCAAATACTAAAGTATCCACCATGGTACTCACCTGCCCTCATTAAAATAACAAGAGAAAAACGTAAATATCTATCGAAATTCAAGAAATATAATAATCCATCTGATTACGAAGCTTTCTCAATTCTACGAATAAGGCAAAAAAATATGTCCAAAGAGTGTCACCAAAATTTTGTTCTCAATGCAGAACGGAATATTCATCGAAATTCTAAATCTCTCTTTTCGTACATAAAATCTAAACGTACAACATCATCCATTCCTAGTACTATGAATTATCAAAACGAAATTGCTCATACCGGTCAAGAAATTTCGCAGCTGTTCTCGTCGTTCTTTAATTCAGTATACGAGAAATGTGATGTCCCCAATGTAAACTCTCATGCAGACCACAGCGTTGCCGAAATTAGTGATTTAGAGATTAGTTATGATCTAATTTTGAAGTACATAAACCAAATCGATTCTAGCAAAGGTGCTGGTCCAGATGGAATTCCACCTATATTTATCTCCAAATGCTCAAAGAATTTAGCGTATCCATTATTAATATTATTAAAACGTTCGTTACAAACGGGTAAATTTCCTTCTATGTGGAAACAAGCATTTGTAACCCCAATATACAAGTCCGGTCGGCGAAATCTTGTACAAAATTACAGGCCAATATCCAAACTATCAATTTTCTCAAAATTATTCGAAAAACTTGCAGCAGACCAAATCTCCAACGCATTAAAGAACATTCTTAGTGAACACCAACATGGCTTCAGAAGCGGTAAATCCGTCACTACTAACTTAGCTTGTTTTACGAACTTTATACTTCATAATATGGATAAGCGTATTCAAACTGATGCCATTTGTACAGATTACAGCAAGGCGTTCGATAAAATTAACCATTCCATTCTGTTTAGAAAACTAAAACTCGCGGGCATTTATGGAGATCTCCTAAGATGGCTAGACTCATATATCAGAAACCGTTCGCAAGCTGTTGTGCTAAGTGGTTTCAAATCAAATTGGGTCAATATTACATCAGGAGTTCCACAAGGATGAATTTTGGGTCCTCTCCTGTTTAATATCTATATTAATGACATTACAAGTTGTTTTAAACACTGCAAGGCAATTTTATATGCAGACGATATGAAACTATACCTTCCAATCGATGATATCGCGTGCTGCTTAAAAATACAGGAGGACCTTAATAATCTCAGCGAATATTGCAAAATTAACTGCTTGTTCCTAAACATAGATAAATGTTACTCAATATCATTTACGAGAAATAGGACCAAAATAATATTTAAATATTCAATAAACAATGTCGATATTAAAAGAAAAGAATCAGTTCGGGACCTGGGTGTTACCTTAGATTCCAAACTTATATTCCAATTACATATTAATAACATTGTCACTAAGGCCACTCAAATGTTAGGATTTATACTACGAACATCAAAACTATTTTATTTTCTCGATACATTTATTTTGCTTTATTATACCTATGTTTGTCCGCACCTAGAACACGCCTCACAAATTTGGAATCCAAGATATATAACATATGTCCATAGAATAGAACGTGTACAGGAAAAATTTCTCTCCTACATAAATTTTCGGTCGTTTTATGCATTCCAATCAATTGAAGATATTCGTCAATTCTTTAAAATCCCGAAATTAAATTGTAGGAGAATTATTTCTGATCAATTGTTACTGTACAGAATCCTAAATAATACAATATCTTCCCGTATCTTTTACAAAAAATAGATATTAGAGTTCCTGGTCGCAATGGCAGAAACGTATCCCTTTTTTATAACAGCCGCTCCAACACCAACTACTTACAAAATGAATTCATACATCGAGCCTGCAACTATCATAACACACACCTCACATATACAGACATCTTCAATATAACTTTCAACAAATTCAAAGCAACACTATCAGATAAATGTAATGCATCACAACACACCACTTAACATCCATATTTATATTTATTTATTATATTATTAATCAGATTCCTTTTCCTAATTTGCAATATATTTTCATATTCCCTAATTACATACAAATCATCCATATACCCTTATAAGATCATAAGCTTACCCTTTATTGTGTTTTTATATATTTTATCATGCATTATTTAAGTATTTAACTTCTCCTAACTATTTTTTTTTCTTCGTTTTTCTTTATGTTTAATTTAGCTTCTCTTAACTATTTTTTTCTTAGTTTTTCTTTATGTTTTTCTTGTCAGCGAAAAAAAAAAACAAATTTTATCAGCGAAAACATGTTTTTAGGCTTACTGTTTTATTTTAGCACTCTTTATTTTTATGTATCTTTGTAAAGCTGTTTGTTTTCCAAATAAAGATTATTATTATTATAATTATTAAAATGGGAGACCTTTTTGGATTGACTAAATTTAACTTTGCATGTATGTTTTTCTATATTTTATGTAAAAGCTGTTTGTCTCTTACGAATAAATAAATAAATCTTCAAAAACGCCAACATATTCGCGTAGCATAACAATATATCAGTGTTTCTTTTATCAATATTTCAACCGCAAATGGCAGCAAAAACTTACTGTACACGAAACTGCCGCAACAATTATTTAAAATAAATCTAAATATTCAAACAAAATAATCTCACATAGGCAAACTCTATTACTAGGCAAAGTTTATGCTTCCCAGCCTTACTCTTTCGCATCTACGTGCCCATCTCATTCTCCATCCACATCTTCAGTCTGATGACATACCGCGATTGGGAATGCCATAATTCCTCTGGCTCCAGGCAGCTGAGACTCTTGTGCGGTATTCACCTAAAAAATCCCCACTAGGTTGCATTTAACATGCGTATGATCTGAACACAAAATGTAACAATGTTCACGTGTTAAATCTTATTTTTTATCATATTTCATCATCGAAGAGTAAATACCTCTGCTGTATAAAATTGTGTGTGTTTCTAAAAAATAGTATACATGTTTTGACCAATAATTGCCTGGTATTTTTCCCTTCATCCCTTTTTCGCTGTCCCATTCTTCATCCCAAATTCAAAAATATTTTGTTTCTCGGAATATATTTATTACTTGGTGCTATTTTTATACCATCAAATATTTAAAAAAGGGATGCGGTCTACAAAAATAATTTCATGTAAAAAAACAATCTTCTTCTTCTGAAATAAGCATGAAAATTATAAATAAAATCTTTGCATGCAAGTGTAAAATACAAGGTAGACGGAGGAAATTCTAAAGCTAAAATTATTAAAAATCCAGATAGTTTGGAAATAACATTGGAACATTGTCGTTTTCAGAAATGAAGTAAGTGAAAAATAATATGAAAAATGTATGAACTGTTTTTTTCGTTTGTTGAAACTGGTAACCGACAGATGATACGTTAAATAAAAATAATGATAGCACAGGGTTTCTGCACCATTGGTCTAAAATTCCCAAGGATTATTGGTACGAGTATACTAGCAGATAAAAATCTGTGGGCGCCGGAATCTTGCTGCTAGGCCCTGCAGTCAGCTTTTTGATGGGCTTTGCATAATTTAGAAAAGTTCCCCGATAGAATTTAATTATTTAAAACTCAACAGTATTAATACTGAATATTAATTTCAGAACCCAGCCACGAGTGCATATCGACGTCACGTTTAACGGCCGCGCCTCAAATAACATCTGCGTACGTGGAGTTTCACACAAAGCTACCATTGTAGTTCGATTTCTAATTCAAGAATTCGTCACAAGATGACGATACTTTCGGGATACGGGAAGTTCCATTCCTATGTAGGTATAAGTTCTACGGATTTGTGAACCTGGAGTATCTCCCGGATTTCGGAAGATTGACGTAATTCTCAGTTGTATAAAGCGGCTGTATATTAAATATGACGTCATCGTTCGTCCCGGTTATTTTTAAAACTTATTCGCGGTGACTTGCCATCACTACCATCACTTGTTGACACGTTGACACTGTTGACAGTGGATACACGGGCTAATTTTGGAACCAGTTCCTATTGGATTTTCAAAATGATCACCAACACTAACTTGGAAAAGCCGGAATAAAAGCCGCCCGCAGGGCCTGGCAGCAAAAACCTGCGGAGCGGGTTTTTAACTGCTAGTAAGATAATTATTAAAGGATATATCCGTGAAATTGAAGCGTTTACACACCCACGATCTAAAATTGATAAATAATAATTGCTCTAAATTTACTTTTATCATAATATTATTGTTGTATTTATGGGGACAAGTTAATATGATTAATTTAGGAGGCAGGCATGGGTACCGCCGAACCGGGAACCATTGATTGGATAACCAACACCTCTGCCATACGTCACCGCTAGTGGTTCACTACGTTTGGTGACTTACCGGGTTCATGGGGTGAGGTTTGTCCAAGTCTTGGCAGCGGATGAGTCTGCACATCAGCTGCATGGCAGGCCGGATGGGAGAGCGTGGTTGAAGGAGTCCCTTTGACTTCTGCAGCAGGACTCTCTCGGAACATCGCCTTGTACCGCAGTGGGAGGGATATGCATACGTCCGTCACTCCTGGACACACTGACCCACAGATTCCTACCCACCCCTCATACCCTTTTCGTTTTTCCTTTTCTTTCCTAAACCGACCCTCTACACAACTTCCCCAAAAGATGACACGGGCCCTGATGGGAATTATTTTCCCTGAGGCCCTCTGTGTGGAGCTAATGTAAAAAAAATATATGTAAATATTCAACGCCCCTCAAAACCACACAAAATAAAACACATACGTAACACATTTGTTTTGTAGCACCACATTCCAATGAAAGAACATTGCCAAATAGTTTCGTATATCCCTCGCGGAAACTCAAGTGAAATCATGTCACGGTGAGAAGTATTTGGATGTGAAAGCGAAAAGCGCATTGGCAGATATTTACAAATCACATGAAAGGGAAGGGAAAATCCATGCAAATACAACTTTTCGTCGAAATCCGTTGATTAACCAGAGGTTTGTGGAAACCTACGAATGAGGAGTTCATGAGTTCAGTTAAAAATATTATTTATTTACGCCCTTTTAAGGGGCTTTAAAATACGAAATTTACAACTTACGCTATGAATTAAAATTTGTTTTTCCTCTATGTACTCTCAAACGTATATATCATTCTATGGTCGAATCCATACTAAGATATGGAATTCGAACTTGGGGATACTCGAGCATAATTAATATTAAATACATTCAAAATTTACAAACTGCTACAATTAAAAAAAAAGTTAAACCTAGCATTTACAAACAAAGAAACAACTTAAAATTACTGTATAGGTTCTGAGGGCCTACTTCCAATTAAAGGGCTTATCTGGTACATTATAATTATGGATGATTCGGGAGAAAGCGCGTATAAAAATTTATTGGTGCATAGTCACACAACAAGATTTACCGAAAACAAAGGCCTAAAAATACCACGAATATCAAATAAGTATGGTAGCAGAACGCTCAAATATATGATATCTTTGATTTATAACATATTGAATCAAAACATTAATTTAAAAAATAACGAAAAACGCTGCCCTAAACTGACAAAAAAATGTTTAATAAATGAACAACACATTTATCTATCCTAAATTTTATATTAAGTATTAATATTGTAACTTAAGCTATTTTGTGTTATGTAATAATATTAAATGGTAGAACCTACATACAAGCTGATCTGTCACAGCTTTGTGGGACTACCCATATCTTATATGTAATTTTATTCAAATTAATAAATAGAAATAAAATAAAAATCTAAATACTATATATTTCTTTTACAAAGAAGTATACAGTATTTATTGTACATAACTGAACTGCCTCAGTAACAACATTTTATATTTGTTTAAAGATAAATTGAAGATGTCCACTGACTTGGTATAATTGTTTCCCTCCATTAGTATTCTGGGCAAAGAGGAATACATATGGTAGTTAGTTCAAAAATTTCATAGTGATGGAGAATTTTAAGTATTACGTAGAAGCTTATCAATTCAAGCATTACCTGACTATTAACTAAATCATATAACAATTTTAGTTCGAAGAATTGTCGCTTATTTCTTAGCTCCGGATTCTTAAAAATAATAACATTGAAATAGTGTGCAAATTAAAGCAAATTCATTGCTAAGGTGCAGTATTTTTCTCGGGCTTTCGCCCAGTGTGTTTGTCTTCCCGGTATTCTACCGGGAAATGCTCAAAAAGTGAATTTACTAAAAAAATTGACACATAGTGAAGCTAGGATATTTTTCACTAGTAAAGTTTTGACAACTCATAATAAAAGTGTTAAACTAACTGAAATTTCTTTGTACATTTATAAAACTCGGTGTAGGATTTATCCTTATGTGTCTGTTTTACCGAAACTCAAACGGAAAATGCTTCAAAAGGGATTAAAAAGTGATTTCAAAGTTGTATGTCTTCACTTTGGAGGCCAGTTCAAGTGAATAAAAACAATAACAATTAAAATCAATTGAAACAACTAACATTACGTGAAGTGCAAACGACTTTAAATGCGAATTAAACAATAAAAACAGTGTTTTGAGTTGCGATATAAAAACAGTTATAATACATTCCGTTGACAGTTTTCGATATTGACATCTTAATATAGGTCATAAATCTCAATTGCACCTACCTGTAAACTGGCGTAGTTGGTAGAGTGGCTCGATCACCCATTTAAGTCAGTTTCTGCGGGGAAGCGTTCGATCCCCGGGCAAACCAAATATATATATATATTTTTTTTTTATGTTTTTATTTTAAAACATAATCTGGTCGCGGTAATTTTTTATTATATACATATAAATAAATCTTACCATTTTAAAATAATAATTGGAAAATTTTATGCTTTAAAAGAAAGATAATAAAAATTCGTTCGTTATGCATCGCCCGAAAAAACGCCCGATGGACATATTGATGTCTCCTAATATGGAAGAACATGGAGAAAAGTGCGTTCTTGTTGAGGACTTAGAAGAGGAGGACCACGATACGTCTTCTAATTGCTCGGACAACAATGAAACCAAATTTCCAAGCGTTTCTGGAGTTGACGTACTTAATGAAGCGCAAGCTCACCTGACAGCCCTTCAAGATGTCTTGGCGGAGAAACAGTCTAAGGTCTCAAAGGATCAGCAACTGAAGATTTGCAGAAATGTCTCAGAAGTTTTCAGAGCCGTTTCTCAATAGTTGTTGGAGCGCGAGACGATGCGTGCTGATTTGGCCACAGTAACTGCTCAATTAAAAATGGCGGAAATTAAAATTCGCCATGAAAAGGAGGAAAAAAGGCACCTGGAGCAAAAAATAATTCAGCTGGAGACTGACCTAGGACCTGTGATGAGAAGAGTAGCCGTGGCAACGGAGGCTAGCTTGTCATTTGCTGACATTGTCCGAAATCAGTCAAATGTGGCTCACCAACCACCACCTATTACCCAATCAGGACATCGCGTCGGAGCGCCAAGGCCCGCTATCTGTATCTTCCCTACAGACGCAGATGCCACCAAGGATAGCGAGGGAACAAAAAAAATTATCCAAGACATAATTCGACCATCCGAGCTAGGCGTACGCATCACCGGGATTCGAAAAATTAGGAACAAAGGTGTCCTTTTAAACACGGCAACCACAGGTGAGCAAGAAAAGTTATTGAATGCACCGTGCTTTGCACTCAACTCAAGCACACTTAAGGCTCGACTGCCTACAAAACGACTCCCGAGGGTAATATTTTTCAATGTACCGCGGGACCTGAAGGACGCTGAATTCTTGAGGATTGCCCTCACGAGTATTCCCAATATACAGGACATCGAAGGAGCAATAAAAACCTGTAAGCTGAGTCACTTGGCCGGCGCTCGAAATGGAACCACCTGTCATCGCGTATATGAGATGCCCGCTACATTACGAAAACTGCTGGTGGAGCAGGAAAAAGTTTTCGTCAACTGGACCGTGTGCCGCGTCAGAGACTTCATTGGACTCACCGTCTGTACCAAGTGCCAAATGATTGGACACTCGTACAAATACTGCAAAGATACTCTCAGATGTGGACACTGTGCTGAAGAGAACCACACCACCGAATCTTGTCCTAATACCACGGCCAAACCAGTTTGCGCAACGTGCGCTAGATTCGGAAAGCCAGCTGCGCATTCGACTGGAGACAGGGACAACTGCCCTGCCTACAAAGCTGCACTAAAAAAGGACCTTGCTACGATCGACTATGGCGTCCAATAATTATTATTTTGAGGAGGACAATGAGGTTGATTTTTTCAAAACCAGTGATCTTCAAAAATGGTTTGAGGACAAAACACACAGTGCTGCAACACATAAGGGTTGCAACAGGGAACAAGTAAATATTGTGCAACTAAACTTAAGGTCCATTTCCAAATACTGGGACACTCTTAACATCTATCTTAATACCTGCTGGAAGCATATAGATATTTTGATGTTATGTGAAACAGCAATTACAAATGACCTTACTTCTCTCTACGAAATTCCTGGTTTCAAATCTTATAGCTATTGTCGAGTAAAAAAAACAGGAGGCGGGATATTATTATATGTTAGAGATGAAATCACTTTTCTACAAAAATCACTAGAAACAAAATATTTTGAAAGTGTATTTGGCATCATAACTTTACCTAATAATATATCAATGAACATTTTAGCAATATACCGACCTCCAAATCATAGAAAATCACTGTTTTTGAATGAAATCTCATCCATCTTATCAAATGTCATCAATCCCCAGGAAAATATTTTATTTTTTGGGGATGTTAATTTAGATTTATTAAAGCCTCAAAACCCTGTTATTATGTCGTACGAAAACATATTATCTAGCCATTATTTAATAAAGTGTATCAACGATGTAACAAGGGAGGCATTAGTAGCCGGCAATGTTACACGCACGTGCATTGATCACATTTTTATTAGGTTTAATAGCAGGCAGCAAGAAACTGACTCACTATCATCTTGTATTTATGATCTTACTATAGCGGATCACTTCGCGACAGCTCTGAACATTACATACAGTAGTGCAATTACAAAAACCAAACAACGCGGGGAAAGTATTTCAATATTATCTCAAAAACGAATAGATAAATACATACGTAGTTATAATTGGAATGCCCTGCTTGCGGAACAAGATTGCGTTGACATATATAATAAACTCAAAAACGTTTTTAATGACCTATATGAAAAAAGTAAAATCTCTTTCTGTCCAAACCCCAAAAAAAGACCATTTGCAACAAAATTGTGGATAACGGATGACATCTTAGAAAAAATTAAAATTCGAGATTCCCTGTTCAGAAGATGGAAAAATTCACCTACTAATAAAAACTACGAAAAAAACTACAAATCTTTCCGAAATACTGTTTCCAAATTAATCATAAAAAGTAAAACTACACATTTTAATGAAACATTTAAAAACTACTTCAGCAATTCCAAAAAAACGTGGGATCAAATAAACAAATTATTGGGACGTAAAACAAAAACAAACTGCGATGAAATTATTTCAAAGTTTATGTTAAATAAAAATGGGCAAACAGAGGAAATCGTTGTAAATAGATTCGCCGAGTATTTTTCCAACAGTATCAGCTCGATGCTACACAAATGCGACTACAAAGCGTCTAACATAGCTCCCGTTGAGTTGCCGCATAGCATGTACCTACCCAGAGCTACCTGTGAAGATATACGCAGGATTATCAGTCAACTGAATAATTCCAAATCGCCGGGCATTGATAATATTCGAATGTTCGACATTAAAAAACATATAACTATTCTATGTCCGGTAATTACCCATTTAATTAATAAAATATTGTCTCAAGCAGTTATACCTGATGAGCTTAAATGTAGTATTATTAGGCCAATATACAAAGGGGGAAAACATACTGAGATAGAAAATTACAGACCAATCAGTATACTGCCAGCTATTGAAAAAATTCTAGAAAAATACATCTCCGTAAATTTAATAAAATATCTAGAAAGATTCTCCATTATTGATCCTAACCAATACGGTTTTCAAAAAAATAAAAGCACTGAAATGTTACTACAAGACTTCTCAAATTACGTAAATCAAGAACTCAATAATAAAAAACATATTCTGGTTTTATTCATAGACAACTCTAAAGCGTTCGATACCATTGATCCGACAAAACTATTACAGATATTGGAGGCGATAGGAATAAGGGGAAAATTACTAGAACTACTCAAAAACTATTTAAACAATCGACAAATTAAAGTTAAACTCTTCCAAACTTACAGCAAAGCTAAATATATGTCAACAGGAGTCCCGCAGGGGTCAATTCTCGGACCAACATTAAACATAATATTCGTTTCACTCATGAATAAAATTTTCACATTCGTTAAACATTACGTTTATGCTGATGATACAGCACTAGTCATTTCGCATGAAGAATTGTGCATTGCAATAAAACTCATGCAGCATGATTTCTTTTCTCTACAGAAATGGTCACATGATGCGGGTCTTATAATAAATTCCAAAAAAACAAAATTAATGCACATACGATCTCCACATGCCAAATTTACCATCACGCCTTTAATAAAATCGCATACATTTGAATGTATACACAATTCGTCACAATCCTGCAAATGCGGAACCATTGAACTTGTACAAACGTATGTATATTTGGGGATAACTGTAGATATGCACATGAAATGGGATACTCACATAAGCAACATTTGCAAACGCCTACGAGCTATTGCTGGGCGAATTTACAAAATTAAATATTTTATGCCCATAAGTACGTTAAAAATTATTTATTTGTCACTAGCGGAGTCTACTATCAGATACGGAATAACGTCTTGGGGAAACTCGTGCAAGAAAAATATAGGCTACATTCAAACAATTCAAAACTCTTTGACTAAGCTCTTGGTAAGCAAAAGTATTTATGCACAAAGAAGAGACATAAAATTATTATATGAATCAGTTAACATATTACCTGTTCGAGGGATATTATGGTTTAAAATTGTATGCCAAAACGTATTGTCGGATTCAATATACAAAGAAAAAGTTGATCATGCACATGGCACTAGATTTAGTAAAAATGAGGGTTTATCCATTCCGAAAATTATAAATAAATACGGGCAACGGACTCTCACTTATCTTGTCCCTACCATATTTAATAAGATGCCAATGAACATAAAAATCGAATCAAATTGCACCACCGATCTCAAAAAAAAAATTAAAAAATGGCTAATTGATCAAAACTTTTTATATTGATATTGTTTGTAATCTTATGTATAAATATGACTTTGCCTGTATAATATCTGTCTGTCTGTATATTTTATGTATTTGTATTCTACTTAAAAGTTATTCTTCTGTATCTATTTTGCATATTGTGGTTTCTTGTTATATTTGTGCTTTAGTGTCATATTAATATTGTTAAATTGACCTGCTGACAAACTGCCTTGGCGGTTTAGTGGGTGCTTAAAATGAAGAATAAAAAAAAAAAAAAAAAAAAAAAAAAAAAAATTTAGAATTTTATACAGAAATACCAAGTCAGTAAAAATTCTTCTGTCTGAAAATTTGAGCACATTCATGTCATTTAAAATAGTGCCGTAGTTCAACATACTTGCTGGAATACCCATTTTAAAATTTAGAAAACTTAAGAATTTGTTTTGTATTCTTTCAACAGCTTGTACATGTATATTATAATATGGGTTTCAGACGGGAGAATTGTACTCTAGTTGATAAAATATAATAGTTTAATACACTCTATATTGTCAAAACTTAGTTAGCCTAGATATAAATCCCTACATTTTTAAGTCATTATTAGAGATTTCTGTTATGTGTTTAACAAATGAAAGATTTGATTGAAAAGTGATGCTTGAGTAATTAATTTGTGTTAATGTATCGAGAGTATTGTTATCAATGTTGTAATTAAAGATCACAGGATTTTTTATTCGAGAAAATCTAACTATTTGACATTTTAAGATATTTAAGTAAAGCCTATAGTCTAATATCACGACTTGAATGAATATTCATTTAGGTACATACTACAATGAATATTGATTCTGAATACATTAATTTCATTGCATAATAAAGTGGTCTTTATTACTCGTACAAATAAAATATCTATTTTGGAAAAAAAATCTACGTAAACGCTCCTGCCGTCATTGTTACCGTTGATATATGGGGTTAGATGAGAACTTATTGTGTATTTAAATCAAATTAGCATTACTATTTACTTACCGGTTTATGAACAATAATCCAGCACCATAATTTACATTTTGAACAATATTAGTTATATCGGAAAGTGGGTTGTGAACACAAAGCAATTCGTGAGCTATTAGATCAGCGGCAATCGGGAACAGAATAAATTCTGAAAGGTCGGCACCGTCATTGGTAAGCTTCGGTGGTAAAAAGGCCCATGTTTCCTAATGTCGTATGAATAGCCAATATGAGGAAATTGCGTATCGAATTTGCTGCGTTGTTTGTTAGCCATGTTATTCGATATTTAAAAGGTAACTAACGAGAAGTAGAAACGATAACAAATTATAACCTCTGCCCAAGGTTTTTAGAAAATGTAGTTAAATACATTGCACATTCTTGCCTTCTACCACGATGGCAAGCAATGTAGGTACCACAATAATAATAATAATAATTGTATGATTTGTGTAGCGGCATTTTTGTGAAAAAATTACCTTTAGGACGCTGTAGAAATATGTAGAATTCTAAATTGATTTGTATTATTACTAACCATAGACTAGGGACTAGACAAATTATTATAAAAACTTGTGGCTAACATTTCGTATACACCTAACATTCATATAAAAAAGCTAACTTTCTACTACACCATATACATAAATACTTGTACTTGTTACATTTTATCATAAACACGTAATCACCTCAGCACGAGTTCTCCTAGTGAGGTGTTCACGAAACATACAATATTACCCCCCAAAGTTTCACCTTTTTAAACCTACCTTACACCCAACATAATAAAATGTAATATATTAAAAAAATGTTTTCAAAATATATTATGTAAAAATGTTTATCATTAGGTGAAAACTGTAATATATAGAAATAAATAAATATCGGTCCGTCAACCACTACTAAAATATTACATACATATATATACAATTCATTTAACCAACGAACGCGAACGTCTAATCTGGATAAAAATATTCGAATGTATGTATTATTTATTTTTACAGTCGGAAAATAAAAAAGACTATATTACCTGAATGGTCACTTGAAAATAGAAGCTAAAAGCCGAATTTAAAGGCTCTCTTGAAATAGTTGTATAATTAGATATGAATAACAAAATGACCGTATCGAGTTCTTTTCTGTAGCTGCAGTATGAAGATTACTCCGATGATAGCCAACCAACGATATGAGAGGACCCCATAAGAAGAAGACAAGATGTAAAAATCAATCAGTTAACAAGTTATTAAAACAAATACACTTTAAGAAATAACAAGCTTAAACTTCTGGGAGGCAAATTTAACTTACTTTTTTTTTTTTAATTTAGATTTCACTGAAAATACTAAACGATAAGACAATATTTCTGTGCATAAACAAAAAATTTTAACAAAACACAAAACGACTTAAAAAAATACACTAAAAAGTAAAAAAATAATTTCGTACGATTGTTATTTTTGGAGTCGGTGTCAGCCAAGATCTCCACATCTCATCTACGTCGTTTTTTGTTTTGTTAAAATTTTTGTTTATTTTTTGATTTTTAGTGACGAGCGTGCTTAAATAAGTTTTACTTCAAAAAAAGAATCATCGAAATCTGTAGGCGCAATATTAAGTTATTCGTCCATTTGTCGTAAATTATATTATTACTTATTGTAAATTCAAGACATATATGGTTTTCTCATGGATTCCGTTGTCAGAACTGGACCAAATTAAAATGAAACCACACGAAAAGCTCCAGCTTTCTAATAAAAAAAGAATCATCAATATCGGTTCACCCAATCGAAAGTTCTGAGGTAACAAACATAAAAAAAAAAATTAAAATACCGTCGAATTGATAATCTCCTCCGTTTCGAAGTCGTTTAATAATAAATAGGTACGAATTTATAATGATTCTTCAAAATTCACTGGACATATCGTAGCGTACTTAATAACAACAAGCCTAAACAAATACACATAGAAAGAAAGGGTATTATATTAAATTTACTTGAATAATTAGAAATCGATAAACGAACGATAACTTTAACATAACACTAATTTATAAAGTGAGGTAAATTATTCAGTGACCATTTTTTACTATGTTTATAAAACCTAAACAATATAACACAGTTTAATACGTCAATAGCAGTCACATAATTATTAAAACATTAAGAACACATTAATATTTAACGTACGGAAAACAGATTTCGAAGTATCCCGTCACAGTTATTTTCTTAATAAATCGGTTTAAGCGGTAATAAATTAATTAAGACACATTTTTGATTCATATAAATAAGTCGCCTCAGAGTGGTATAACCACATTTTGAAAATGGCCTTGTTATCAGAAACAGCTGTCACAATAATAAATAAATAAAAAACTAAAATGCTCGCAGAACTTAAAAAAAACAGTATTAAATTACAAAAATTAAAAAAAAAATCTAACTAGACCATTCATTGTCAATAATATGATAAAAAAGATCGGGAGCTCGCCGGTAAAAATATTTCAGCTTTCTTCTGAAGCGCGTAAAAATATGTCGGCTTTCTAAGAGAGAGTTTGGCTTAGATACCTCGTGCAGCTTTCCATCTTCATGTGTGTTTATTTGAAACATAAAGAAGCATTAGAAGAATACCACTCTCCTCTCTCTGGTTGTATTTACGACTGAGCTGCCTAAAAACAGTAAAAGAAAAAGCATTTGTACATTTCAACATACCACGCGCGCCCTTAAATGATCTCCATTTTTCATTTTTTTCCTCGAGATTAGATTTACGACGTTTGAACATCAAGTAAAATATTTTTATGACTTCCAGCACGAGTGTCAATTTATCCGAAAGAACTTATAGCCTGCCATTTCCGAATTTAATAATACAATCTGTTTCTTTTAAAATAATATTAGCTGACTTTATTCTACTTTAAGGGTTGGGAAAAGGAATTGGGGGTGTTGTTTCGAAATTTCGTCAACCTCGAAATACAACTGCGGATGAATAAAAATCGAAGTAACTCTCACCGGGACATTCTTCATTATATAATGTAGTAATATGGTAGATATTGTTTGCTTCGTTGATTTAACGCCGTAGTAGATTTAGGTGTCCTTTGAATGTAGAGTGTATGGGTTCGATTAAAGTAGCAGATAAAATTTCATTAAAAGATTGCGATGTTGTGAGTTAAGTTCGGTGGAGCAATCATAACATTTTAAGTAGCTGTCAGCTGTCATGGTGAAAGTAACGTGTTCCAACTGCTCCAAACTGTCCACAGCCAGTGGAATAATGGCATCCCCAATTAAAGGTTTAAAAAAAAGGTAGTTGTGAGACTAAAGGGATTTAGAGGGGATGGGAAATACATACTGTTCAATATTACCTGCCCAATAAATGGACAAATAAAATAATAATGGATTTCTATGGTTTAAATGCCCACAAGACAGAAAATGCGTGGGGTCATCAGCCGACCCATATGGTTACGGACGTTATGTTTTGCACCTTGGCCTGTCGAGAGATAATAATCTTAGGAGATCCCACGCACTTTTTGATGCACCTAAAAAAAAATTCTGTCTATTAGAAATTAAAATCCGTCAATCAATGGATCGACTCAAGTACTTAACGATTCTACATTGACCATCGACATTTTCAGCATTACTTAAAGTCATATCATTTAACGCATCTCACAAAATAATAAAACTGCTCACTTTTTTATACTTATATGAACCTCAAATTTGTAATCTTCTCCATAATATATTGGTATAAAACCGTTTTAGGAAGAACTAAATAAATAATTTAAATAATTAATATTATTAACTAAATTATACTCTGATGCCAACTTGGTACCAATATTTTAACCTTGTACAATGTATCTACACATATAAACATGTTTCCCATTCACTTTAAAAAAAAAAAGAAATATTGTTTAATTTATAACATTGTTGTAGAATTGAACATACTATTAGGCAAAACAAAATAATAATAATATGTTTTAATGCATTTCTACGCCAATTAAGAGTACTAGCTCCTGAGCTTGGCGTAGTAGATATTTTACAATTATTTCATTATTATAACATAAATTGTACTTAGAGTGTAGAATAATTTTTAACTTAAGTACTGGGATGTTGTGACGTTAATTTTTGATATGGCATGAAATGAAGTTGTATCATTTTGATTGGTGATGTTATTGTTGTTAATTTTTTTTATAGATTAATTTGACCCTTTTCTTTATTATCATATTATTAAGATATTCTTGAAATAATCAAAAGCTCACAGTTCAGGCAACGACAATTGTTTGGGAATGAAAAGCCCAACCCGAAGCAATACTTATAATATTTCAAAGTTGATTTCGTTGGATTTTATAAACTGAGAGGCGTTTCAAACCGGTTGAAAAAATAAATTTGGAAAACATGTATTTACAAAAAATATATTTAAAATGAAATAATAATAATTTACGTAACTAAAAAGTGTTTTAATTAAATGACAACAAATGCTTACTCAAAATATAAAAAAATAGATACTTGAAAGTAGTATTCATGAAAATGTACAAACAATGTCCTCGTTAGTCGTCAAATGCTTTTCTGTTGATGTCTAGTGAATTATCAACTTTAACTGTTGATATAGGTGGCCTAAAAGTTTTTTAAACTGATTTAATGTGTTTCTATTGTTGGCAATGTAAAATATCCTCTACAGATCTTCCACCACTTTTGAAATGTCAGACGAGCCTGACAACTTTTGCACATTTAACAAAGTTACTTCATTTACCCAAATTCCGAGAAATTTTAATTTTCGATTTCCTTCGTTTAAGAAACATCTCGTCAAATTCAAATACTCGGTAACGACCACTTCAAACTTACCATTATTTAATAACATTTCTTTTACTATTTTCTAACATTAATGGTGTATTTTTTTTAAGCCACTGTATAGTTTTTATGAGCACAGTGGACTTCCCGCACAAACGATAAGACGGGAGCGGTTTTAAAATAACAATCACAATTTCAATCTTATTTTTACCGCTCCCCGAGAAATAGAAAACGATGAATAATTCATGTATTTTAGAACAATGAATATAACTGTTGGCATTAATAACAATTTATAACACCGGAATCCTCAAGATGACACCGTGCTCTACATACATTGGTCTGTTGACAACGGGAAAATATTTGATTTTATTGGAGTCATATTATTTCAAGTCTCATGATGTTGCAGCATTCGAACTATGCGATAGGCCATATTATCAAATAATTTTCTGCTTTTCCTAAAATATAATGAAAAATAAAAGTGGAATACGAACAAAAGTCAATTTTGATATTATCAATACCAATATAAATTATATTGGTGTTTTCTGAATTTTCTTTTTTTTTTGATTTTTCATGTTTACTGTATGATTATTTTAAAAGTATGATATAAATTGTTAAGTTTTTGATTGCAAATAATGCGCATTCAAAAAAACTACATAAAAATGAAAATAATGAAAAAATATACTTTATATTGATTTATTTTTGGGGTATGATTTATATTGTGTTGCGCTACCTTTTTCTTCAGCCAACCTTTCGGAGAGCGTTACAGCTTCCATAATCTGGGCAGATGGGTATATAATATTTGGGTTTTGTAATATATGGGCAATACTTTTGCCGTGAAAATCTAAAATTAATAAATAAAGTGTTAACACAGGCAGTCATCATGCCCGAGAACAAAAAAATAAAAGTTGGCAACTTCAAAATTAAAATTTCCTTGAAATTTGGAATCCCATATTGTGACCAATTATACCGTCCGGTGTAGCTTCCGAGTTTGAAAATCAGAACGTGAAAAAGCTGTTTAACGAAATTTTAAAATTACACCGATAAAATTATTAAAATTTGAAATTGAAAATAATTCGTTTTTGGTTAAGACTCCGCAACCAGGCTCGAAAAGAAGAAGATAGAGAGGTACGAAATTACGAATGTTAGAGGAGCGCGCTTACATTTATAGCGACAAAATCGATGCGAAAATTTCGAAAATGTTCAATAAAACACGATTCGTTGAAAATAGAGCAAAAATCTCGTAGGGAGCATCTTAAGTATCATTTAGAGAAACATTTTGAATTTTTTCACAAATATAATTTATAAGATAATAGAAACTGGTTTCTAATAATTTTTGGAACATACTGTGCGATTTTTTTTCTATCATGGGAATTTCATATAATTTGCGTTTCGGCATGGGAAGTATCTAGACATTATCTTAAAAAAGCATATTTTTTTTAAGATCTTAAAAACTTCAAATGTTTAAGGGAGATATGTAAGACATCGGTAGAAATTCGGGTTGCCGAGGCTTAATGTTACTAATCAAACAGTTTTAATGCATGTCTGCATTTGCAGTCCTCGAATATAAGTCTGCTACTAAGTATTTCGAAAATTTGCCTGTTAAAAGGCTGCACAGACTTGGTAATAAGTATAGATAAATACTGGTCTTCAATCACCTTCACCCACTGTATCAACTTAAATAAACTATTCGAATGTTTGTAACGGATCTATAATTTGATGCTTATTAAATACAAGTTTCACAACAAACTGTTCATGTTTATTTTTATAATAATGATAACAAACTAGTTCATATATAATATGACAAAGTATCACTTACTTCTTTTTTACCCTCGTTATTATATTATACACTTTTCGAACTGCTTTGTAGAACTTTTAATGATAAAGTAAATACTTGTATCGTACCCACTTATATCTTTTAATTTTTTTTTTCATATACAGCTATCACTGCCATATTAATCTAGCTGAGTTCTATACCCAATCGGGCGTATTAAAGGTTTGTTATTAACAAACATGCATTATTAATAGTTCATGTTTATTTATATAATAATAACAACAAAATTACTAGAAATTGCTATGTCATTAACACATTTATTAAACTCTTCTGTGCAACTTTCTTCGTTGAAACAACATACTTGTATTGTACCTGCTTACATTTTTCATCCTCAGTGTATTTGTTAGGGTCCGGTAGGTGATTGTCAATGTTGTGGTACTCGGTATAATTTCTGTATATAGTTTATTTATCGGTATTTATGTTACAGGAATGCACGGACAGCGATACTGTCTGGTCCGGCTACAATGTTCACTCTGGTGCTGCTTCTCTAATTTCTCTTATATAATAAATAATTATCTAATGTTAGAATTAACAAATATTGTTCTTATAATTATGTGCTTATTGATTAATAGGGTCCAACTAGGTTTATTGCTATCTCTATGTATTTATTGATAACTAGGTTCCAACTAATTAGTTGTTACAAATATGCATGCACAAGAGAATTGATAACAAATGATAGCATGGGGTACATTGGCACATAACATCTTCCCCCTTAGAAGAATTGTCGACCTCGACAATCTTCCTTACTTCACTGTCGATGTAAGTCGCGTATGTCGACCACTGACTAAAGCGTCGTTGTCGTCTTCTAGTGTTACCATAAGTGTAGGTACCTCTGGAGTGTCTAAATTATTCGGTTGGTTTTTTGATTTATAATATTTGTATAGTCTATAAAAAATAAACATGACAATGCTCATTAAAAGGTATGAGAAATAAGAATTCTGAGAGATTTTATGAAGCGTTACTTTTGATTTTGTTTCAATATTAAGATAAATTTCATCTAGATTGCGACTTGCAGTATTTAATTCTTCATTATTAAGACTCTGAATTTTGGAGGACAAATCTGGAATTTCTAGAGCAATAGTTTTATTTCCAGTTTCTGAGTAACAATTTTTTTCTAGTATATTAAATTGAGGGATAATTGATTTAGATGATAGCATGTCATTTAAATTAATGTTGTTAAAATTTGTGTAAATTATAGAGGAACTAGTATATATTTTACAATTCGACATTAAGGATAATATTCCAATATTTCCTAGAAATAAATCGGATGGATCAGAATTATTACATTTAATGGTTATTCTAGTTGGTTTAGGAAGTACAACAATCCATTGATTTTTGTTTACAAATTTATGCCATACTTCGTCAATTGAATTTGTGATTCTAATATTGCATTTATTTGGCATGACAGTCATATTATTTAATAGAAGTTGGGTTTCACATATTGGTCTTAATTGTATGGAATATAATGGATTGATAAGTTCACAAATTGAATTATTTTCATTGATATTTTTACAAGATTCTAAATTATTAATTATTGAATAATGTTTCTTGTTTTCAGCTATAGCAAGATAATCTATAGATGGTAAAATAAATACATAATAATTATCTGGTCGTTTGGCTGGTAAAGATATAAGTTTATACATTTCGTAATTAATATGATTGGTTAAGGGAATTGACATTACAAATATAATTCGTGTATTAAGATAAAAACATTTCAACTTAATTAGTGGTAACAATTGATTTACATATCTTGTTTCAGGAGGTACAGGGTAACATGTTGAGCTTGGTAGGTAAGGAATAGATTTGGTTAGCTCAATAGATAATTGGTTAGGACTTATAATAAATGGATGTAATATATTGCCTTTGACAAATAATATTGCGTCGATGAGTGTCATGTATTCATTTTGTAATTCTGTGATTATGAGTGTAAGTGAAGCTAAATGATATTCAATGTCTTGTTTGATTTCGACATCAAACATGTGTTTGTTAATATCAGTGGCATAAGCTTGAAATTTGTGAAAATTTATATTAAATTGATTTTCATTCTTTTCTATATTCACTACTGAATTATTTAGACTAGATATTGCCGTTTTTACAATCTGTGTCTGTTGTTTCCATAAATTGGTGACGTGGTTATTGTCTTGTTGAAGTGAGTTTATTGCGTTATCATAAACTATTGCATCATCTTCGGAAAGAGTACCAAATATTATTTTGAATACAGAGCCAATGGCGTTAACCATGCGCGTCTGGGTCTGATATTTGAATGACCTATTAATTCCTTTAAAGTTGTATCCTGTTGTTTTAAAGATGGTATGATTTGTTCTATTATATTAAGGGATGGTTCACAGAAAGATAATTTTTTAAATATGCCATCATTACAGATAGCATAAGTTTTGTTAAAAGTTTTTTCTACGGAGAATAATTTATTTTGAAATGTTTGCATGTCGAAAGATGCGATAACATTCCAAGAAGTTTCATAAAATTTGACTGATTTAATATGTTCATAGAAAAGTCCTGAGGATGAATTTATTTCAGCCCAGTTGAATTCATTTAGAGATGTAGATGCTATAGGCATAGACTGTAGTACTGTGATTAATCTGGAACAAAAGCTCTCTTTAATCGATTTGCATGTACCTTTACTTTTTTATTTTTTATTAAAATTGTATAGTTTACTGGTGAATTTATTTGACAGATTTTGTAAGGACCCTTGTAGTTAGGTGTTAGTTTTTTGGAATGGTGAATTAGGGATGATTCGTTTCGTAAATATACCTTATCATTTAGGTTGTACGTTATATTATTGACACTTTTCTTATCGTAAAATTCCTTTGATTTATTTTTGTGTTTAATTATGTTACTTCTTGCGAATTCAAATGATTTATTTAATTTTAATTGGAGATCATCTACATAATGTTCGTAAGTATATTTAAATTCTGGATCTCTGATAATAGCAGTTGGTAATTCTGGTTTATTTCCAAAAATTAATTCATGAGGGGTATATTTAGTTGAGGAATGTGTAGTTGTGTTGTATGAAAACATTGCTAAGTTTATCCATTCGTCCCAATCAGTTTGCTTATCGGAGATAAAGTGCTTAAGGTAATCGGCTAAGGTAGCGTGACTCCTTTCTAACGCACCATTGGATTGTGGATGATATGCGCTTGTTTGAATTTGTTTGATCTTGAAAAGTTTTGCAATTTCTTTTAAAATTGAGGACGTAAAATCTTTACCTTGATCCGTAATTATTTGTTTAGGTATTCCAAATTTACAAATAAAATTGTTGACTAATTGATGAGCGACTGTGACGGCTTCGTGATTCGGAATTGCAAATGCTTGAGAAAATTTACTGAGATCATCTTGTAACGTAAGGATGTACTTGTTACCGTTTTCAGTTAAAGGTAATGGGCCTACGATGTCCAATGCTATTTTATCGAATGGCTTTTCCGAGGTTGAAGTTATTTCCATGGGTTGAATGTTACGTTTACTAGATATTTTGTTTTTCTGACATGATTCACATTTTTTAATATAATCGCGAATATCTTTTTTCATTTGACTCCACGAGTATCGGTCCTTGACTCGGCGATACGTTCTGTGGAAACCTGAATGTCCAGAATGGGGAGAATCATGATTTTCCTTAATGATATCCGGTATATCTTCAATATTTGGATTACAAATTTTATTTTTACAAATTGTTACTTTAATATTAGTTCCAGCGAATAAGTAAAAAATGATAGATTTTATTTTATTTGAGTTTAAATTATTTATATCATTTCCAAATGTCGGGATCGATATAGAGTTAATATTTTGAGAGATTAGTATATCTTTTAATTTTCTGAAGCAGTTGAATACATCTTGATATGAGGGTTTATCCCAAAAATGTTCTTTTGCAATCAAATGGAATATTTTGAAATTATTATATTTAGAATATAATATATCATTTATGTCGCTTTTAGATTTAGCGATTTCATTAAAATTAGTTATCAGGTTTTTTATTTCAAAAGCGATTCCTTGAGACATCTCCTTATCGTTTGAAATTATATGGCACCAATTATCCTTCTGAGTTAGCAAATTATTATTGATTTCAACGATATTCTGACAGTCTGTATTTTTATTTAAATAGTGAGATTTAATAAAGTCTTCATATGAGTTTGGTTCTGGATCTATCTTGATATGGAGTATTTGTTTACTATCTATTCGAGACAGAGCGTCAGCGTTTGAGTTAAGCTTACCAGGTTTAAAGATAATGTTATAATCGTATTCCTCAAGTTTCAACCGCCATCGAACTAGTCGAGATCCTGGATCCTTTGCATTAAATAGCCAAACTAATGGTTTGTGATCTGTAATTATGTTAAATTTTACACCATAAAGGTATGGTCTGAAATGTTTTACCGCAAAAATGATAGCAAGAAGTTCACGTTCGGTTGTTGAGTAATTTGATTCGGCTTTATTTAGAGTGCGAGAGGCATATGAAATAGGTAAATCTTTTGATATTGGACCTTGAGATAGAACGGCACCAATAGCAAAATTACTACTATCTGTCGTAACATTGAAAGGCAGGGAGAAATCCGGGTATTGAAGAATTGGTTCAGAGATTAGGAAATTTTTCATTTTATCAAATGATTCGTGTTGAGCGTTTCCCCACTTAAAAGGTTCATCCTTTCTTAATAATTTGGTAAGTGGTTGTGCTTCAACACTAAAATTTTTAATGAATCTTCTATAGTACCCTATGAGTCCTAAGAAAGATTGCAATTCTTTCACGTTTCTTGGAACAGGATAATTTTTTATAACTGAAATTTTATCTGGGTTTGGTTTAACACCTTCATTTGAAATTATATGACCTAGATAAATAACTTCACGTCTCATAAATTCGCATTTATTTGGTTGTAGTTTGAGATTATGCGTTCGTAGACGACTAAATACTTCGCGTAGCTTAATGGAATGATTTTCAATATTATCCGCATAAATGACGATGTCGTCAAGGTATACAAAACATCTGATGCCTTGTAAACCTGTTAGGACCTTATTCATAAGTCTTTGAAAGGTATTTGGCGAATTTTTTAGACCCATTGGCATTCTATTGAACTGATAGTGTCCAAGTGGAGTGGAAAATGCAGTTTTATCACTGTCTTCTTTTTTCATATTAATTTGATAAAAACCTTGAGCTAAATCCAATGTAGTGAAATATTTCGAATGCCCCATCTGATCTAGTATTTCGGAAATATTTGGAAGTGGAAAACTGTCGCCGATAGTAATATTATTTAGTTTTCTGTAGTCGATTACGATACGCCATTTAGTCTTCCCGCTGGCATCTTGTTTTTTTGGAACTACCCACAGAGGTGATGACCACGGTGAATTCGACTCTTTAATAATTTTTTGTTCTAACATTTTCGCGATCTGGCAGTTGACTTCTTTTTTGTGAATTTCTGGATATCGGTATGATTTTGTAAAAATTGGGATTTCAGAGGTTGTATGTATTTCGTGTTCTACAGCGTTTGTTGTCGTGAGTGTATCATTATCTAAATGAAATAAATTCTGGTATTCTTTAATTATAGATAAGACGGAGTGTTTTTCTTCAGAATTTAAATGATCCAGTCGAACTGAATTTAATATAGTTTGTTCACGTTCAGCCCCATTATTTGATGATGATTTGAAATTGAATATGTTTTTATTATTTGTAGATGTATTTTGAATTAACAAACTTGATTTAGATTTTTCGAATGGTTCAAGGAAGAGACTGAGTGCTTGGATTTTTACAGACCTTTCGGTTGTATTTAATATAGTAGCTAGAGCCTTGCAATTTGTATTGACCTTAGCTATTGATTTAGATAAATAAACACCTTCAAGTATTTCGACTTCAGGAACGAGTCCTTCTTCGATCTCTGGATTTTGAACATGAAATTCAATAAGAGTTTCGGTGCGCGGTTTAATTATAAATGAGTTAGATATTGATTTAGATTGACCCGCGTCGATTTTGTGATGAATAGGAATATGTTGACCATGGAATTGTAAAGTATTGGATTTGTAGTTGATATGTGCGCGGACACGACGTAGGAAATCATTGCCAAGCAATCCATCTAATGGGACGTTGGTAGATTCAGGAATTATGTGAATTTTGTGGTAATATTTTTTTGCATTGAATTTAAATTCGAGTTTGACGATGCCGAGAGTTAGTGTAGGATCATTAGAATTATTTACACCTCTGAGATTTAGTTTGATTGATTCATCTACAGGAACGTCTCCCTGTATAGATGAGAGTTTGATCAAAGAGATGTCGGCACCGGTGTCCAATAGAAGGTTCAGACAATTATTTGGATTAATGGAATTTGGACACGTGATTTTGATATGTGGAGTTGACTCGTTTATATTAAGGATTCTGCCTTTATGTGGTTGATATTCCGCGACGTGGCAGTCCGGTCGGAATTCCCGGAGTTTAAATGATTGGAGGAGGAGGTTGCATGATTTTGGCCTTTGTTTTGATTATTATATTGTCTTTTTCGACATTCCGATATGACATGACCTTTTTTTTTGCAATAATTACACGTTCTTGAATATTCGCTTTTTTTTAAAGATTCGCCATTGTTTGTGTTAAGATGGTTTATAGATTTGTGTTTATTCTGGGGATTTTTGAAACAATTATACGAATTATGACCGATTTTTTGGCAGTAAGTGCATGTTATTTTATTGACCTTATTTATGGTTGTATTGCTAATTACAGGATTTTTAGGATTTTTGTACTGAACTATTTTTTCTTCGTTGAGTGCAAGGTACGAAGCTTCTTCAAAAGATTTAGGGTTTTGACCGCGTATCACAATACTGTAATTAGGATTTACGCCAACAAGAAATTGGTGGAGGGCCATCTGTTTTACCATAGCGTTTTTTCCAATTAATTCAGTAGGATTTGATGTTTCTGCTTTAATTACTCTGATTAGATTACTGTAGCATTTATCGATTCTTTGAGTGAAACATGTAATTGACTCGTTACGATTTTGAGTACAAGATTGTAATTCGAGAGTTATTTGTGAAAAACTTTTATTTTCAGTGAAATTTTCGATTAAAAATGATTTATATGCTTCCCATGTTTCGAGTGATCTACAAGATGTAATTAAGTCTGCCTTACCAATAACTTGAGTTTGAATGTAAGTGAAAATTATGTCTTTTTGGTCATCGTTCGCAAGCTTGTATGCATAGTCACAATTTTTTATAAAAGTGGGTAATTGGTCTGTATCACCGTCAAAAGTACGTATGAGTTTAGTTAAAAAACTTAGAGAAATATTTTCTGGTTTAATAGTGTCTGTTTTAGGCGGCATTTTGTGTAATTAGTGTTAGTGTGAATAATTGTGTAAAAGACGAAAGGAGAGTGAGCAGAGTTGAATGGCAAGAGAGATGAAATTAACTTATATTACAGGAAAAATAGGATTTCGAATAGAATGGGTAAGGAATATTTAAGGAACTTACATAAAAAATGACATTTTGAAGTTATCAGCTTCCAGCATCCAGCACTTCGGCAGCTTCAGCAGAAGACGGAGATTTTTTCGGCAGCTTCAGCAGAAGATGGAGATTTTTCGGCAGCTTCAGCAGAAGATGGAGATTTTTCGGCAGCTTCAGCAGAAGACGGAGATTTTTCGGCAGCTTCAGCAGAGGATGGAGATTTTTCGGCAGCTTCAGCAGAAGATGGAGATTTTATGTGTTCTTCTTTAATTTGACGTTCCTGTCGGTTTAATGTGCCGTAGAAGTCCCTTGTCTTAATTCGCTTCCTTGTGAATTAACAATTTCACCAATTGTACCGTTAACCCTGTTAAGGTTCCTCAATATTTCTGGAATATTTTTTCGAGGATCCCACTTCTGACACCACTGTTATGTTAGGGTCCGGTAGGTGATTGTCAATGTTGTGGTACTCGGTATAATTTCTGTATATAGTTTATTTATCGGTATTTATGTTACAGGAATGCACGGACAGCGATACTGTCTGGTCCGGCTACAATGTTCACTCTGGTGCTGCTTCTCTAATTTCTCTTATATAATAAATAATTATCTAATGTTAGAATTAACAAATATTGTTCTTATAATTATGTGCTTATTGATTAATAGGGTCCAACTAGGTTTATTGCTATCTCTATGTATTTATTGATAACTAGGTTCCAACTAATTAGTTGTTACAAATATGCATGCACAAGAGAATTGATAACAAATGATAGCATGGGGTACATTGGCACATAACATATTTTGTAATATACTATACACTTATTATTAAACTCCTTTGTACAACTTACCCATAATAATGTATAAATGTAAAAGCCGGAAAGGTGTATATCTTTATACATATAAAATTAATGTTTGTTTGTCCCGTATGTGTTTCTAAACCAATCGTACGATTGCGATAAAACTTTGGTGATTTGTTGTGCGCACGCTCGCAAATGTTTCTATATATTATGGTGAGCTATGGTGTTATGAAATTATTTCCTATACTATTCATCCGATTGCGAAGAAACTTTGGTGATTTATTGTGTGCACGCCCCCAAAGGTTTCTTCGGTAATGGCAATCTCCGGGTGAAATAATTTGTAAAAAAACAGTATAATAGGTGGCGCGTATATTGATAAAAAAAGTGTGTATTTCATATAGTTTAGATGCAGGGATTGAAGGCGGGAGGGGAAGGAAAATCCGGGAGGGAAAGGATTATCCGGAAGGGGAATGAAGGTCAGTGGGAAGGCGGGGTTTAAGGGATCACTGGAGGGGGACGAAACGCGGAAGGGGGAAAGACACGGAAGGTGGAAAGGGAACGCTAGATATAGGGCGTGAGAGGGAAACGGGTACGCATGAGAAATGACACACCGGAGGGGGGACGGAGGGGTGAAGGTCGAGGGAAAGACAGAGGGAAGGCATGCGTAGAAAACATAGTAGCGGTAGGCGATATCAGGGGGTAAATTTAGAAAATTCATGCTTCCCATACGAACAGCTGTATTTGACCTATTCAACCGTCGGAAAACTTTCTGATTTATTGGTTTATGCACCAGACAGAAAAACAAAAAATATTGTGTTTCCAAAAACACTTCAATAAATATAATTATAACACAAACACTCTTTCTTTGAATGGCATTGCAACGCATGTCGGGTACTCGTTAGTAAATAAATAATAAATATTTGTTTTAATTTTTTACCGTCCACCAGTGTAAAAAATGTTGACGAGCGCTAGTCTTGGCCTAGGCTAGTTTTTCAGATCGTTAAATATCATTAAAAATAACAATGAATCTTGTTTCAAAGTTTATTAAAAAATATATTTTTTTCTTTCAAGACCTTGAAGATGATTTAATTACTAAGTGGCGCTTCTATAATTTTACAAAAATAACGAATAATAATTGGAAAATAATAAAGCAAGCTTTTCCCAGAAAAGAATAATTAAATCAGATGTGAAAAATACGAAATTCATGATATTATTATAATTACACACCTGAAAATGTAATTAATAAATTTCTGCCTGTTTTTTGTGTAGTGAAGTCAAAAAATAATTTATAAGCATTATCAAGGTTTTTTATAAGTCATTTCAATTTGGTTGCCACCTCTGGGCTGTAATCGTGTTGGTTCTCTGCGCACTAGTCAACAGCTATAATTTCAGTAATCAAGAGCGAAACACTCGTTCACAGTTGATGTCAGTCGCAAGAGAATGAATCGTTTCTCCAACTGCTTATTCTGTAGGATGACTCTGTGTTTGTAGTAATGTGTGGTTATTAAGATGTCTTGACTTTACATACGTTCTTGTAGTATTGAAGGTTTAAATAAAAAATATCAAGGGAACGGCTGCTTTTGAATTTGAGGCTAAAATACTTTACTGAAGAGAAAAATTAAAAAAAAAAATTTTTTAATCAAAAGTTACAGCAAATATCTAGTACGGATATGAGTCACTTTATTTATTTGTATTATAGATTATTTTCGTATTTTTAAAGGCACCTTTGACAAGTTTGTTGTTGGTTAGTGGTAATCTAACACACTATATAAAGAGGTAATATTTGTTTGTTTGTTTGTTTGTGTGTTTGTTCGCATCGAATAGGCTCCGAAACTACTGAACCGATTTGAAAAATTCTTTCGCTGTTGGGAAGCTACACTATCCCTGGGTGACATAGGCTATATTTATTATATTTAAAAAAAATAGGCATCCTTACTAAAACTTCAATAATGTAACCCAGGGTGTAAAAAAATTACCTAAAATATTCTTTAAATCGCGAGCGCTGCGAAAACTATTGATGATAGAATTAAATAATGTACGACGACTTTATAGAACACATCATTGTTAACAAAAAATGTCACGACAGCATATGTCTAACTATTATGGTTATGCCACAATAAGTATTCTTTTATTTTAAAATTTTAATTAATATGTCGCCGCTTGAAAAGGCTCTTTATTTGTATCTTGGTTTTAATCCTTATCAAAATAAATTACTTCATATTCAAGACAGCTTCAATACCTTTATTTAGCTTTTTGAATTTTTCAATTCGGATATTTAATTAGAAAGATATCACGAGTTTAAAAATGTTAGTATTAGAAAAAAGTTTCGGCTACGGGCCGCGCGGGAGAGGAGTCAAGAAATGCAGTGCCAGGGGGGTTGGCGGGACGGGGGAGCGGGAGAGCGGTGGCGGGGAATGTGGAAGTGGAACGCTGGAGGGGAACGTACGGGAAAGGACATGTAAGGAGTAACATTTTATTTATTTGAATATGGCATGTATTATAAAAGAAAGTCCAAAAAACGTGCAGCTCGCAAAAACTCAGAAACGAGTCCCGGTTCAATCAAGGGAGTTATATGGTGTGGTAGATCTCTATCCCCCCTAGGGAATAATGGTATCCGTTTTTACCTAAAGGCCGTGCTTTTAAAGATATAAGGGCTGAAAATTTCGCCCTCTTGAAATTTCTAGAACAGTCTTCCGGAAAGTTCTAGAAGGTTCCATAGAGCTGTAGAAAGTTGTGGAAGGAGTGGAATTATCAGGAATAGGAAATCGGGAACATCATTTTGCAACATTCCAGAACACTATCTTATTGTCCTGAGCGAAGCCGGGTAACCCAGCTAGTTATTAATAAAATTCAAAGAATTTCATAATAAAAACTTAAAGATTTAATAAAAGTTTTTGGTAGTTATAGGAATCTTTAAAAAAAATCCATAAAAATAATTTTTGGTTTCGTTTAATTTTAAAAACCAATCATTCATATTGCTCAAGTATTTTGTCCTCAAAACCTAATTTAAGTTTACTATAAAAAAATGCCACGCAGTCGTTCCTCTTTTGAAAACATTATTTTAGTCCAATAAAAACCGCTCTCGTGAATTTACGTGTTCAACAGAAACATGTTAAAATTTAACAAAGGATACATTTAATGTATCCAGAAATAACTCTTGCAATTTGACATACATAAGGTTAAAGGCTTTCTTTTTACATCCAAAAATTTCGGAATATGGTTCCAATCGAAACAATAAAACTTATTGGGAAATTGCGTTTGAAAAATATGGCCATTTTAAAGATTTATGTAGAAGTAATCGCGAAATTTCGGCGAAAAATAAAAATAAACAATTCCTATGGGTATACTTTAACACACGTTCGGGCTTTTTGTTTCAAACAAAATCAGCAGATAATAACTCAGCATTATAATAAAGTTTTATTCTATTTTATTGGGCGTGATGAATATACTGTACACTTTCTAAGGCGAGGTGCTTTAAACTTTCTTCGTCAAATCGATGATTCTCTGACTGCACGCTCCCCGGAACACGAATTTTTCAACCGTTCATGGTTATGGTCATGTTTTTATGCTTGTCAGCTGATCAAAAACCTAAACAGACCGAGTACCGGCACTTAACCGGTCTTTTTCTTCTTCTTATTTCGTATGGTGGGGAGTCAGAGGGCGACGTCTAGGTCTGCGAGCTAGTCTATCAATCCCGCCGAGGAATGAATGGAGCGGGCATTTGTTGACCATGTGTTTGGTGACCTGCACAACACCGCATTTACAGATTGCCGATTATTTAAAGCCCCATCTATGCATCACATGCACTACTTGAGGTGATTTTGCTCGGCGCTCTACCAATTATTCAATTATTATTATCATCAAGCGCATCACCCCATTATATGTCAAGTAATTTACAAGGTGTCCAACAAGACATTATAGCCCGCAGATGACCCGTGTTTTGATTTCGCACAGTTGATCCGGTATTTTCGAACATCCGAATCCATTTTCTAATGCTCTCGTTACTTGGTGAATTGCGAGACTGATATTCGGCACGATAAAAACGCTCAGCGCTGACTATAGAATCACCGTTTCGGTAATAGGCTCGCATGCAAAAAACACCGTGCGTTCCCAGGTACGACCTCATTGCTACTTAATTTCCACGAAGTAGTGCTCGACGCTGTCCATATCGCGCATCCCTGCACCGCTTCTTTATGACGTCACAAATAAAACAAAACCCCCCTACCATTCTTGGACACCCAGTATATGCCATAAATGATTGAAGATCCAGAACTATGTGGCCTTTTCAACCACGGCTCCATGACAAAGGTGCAGAATAGGCAGATGTCGTCCGATTGCTAAGTTCTCCAAGAATTAAGTCTGCAGAAAGAGATAATGATGGCCTTACGAGTTACGAGACCTTAGGTACTCTTACGTTACGGCACGAGAAGAGTCCGTGGTTCGCCATCCGTCAATCCAGAGGTGTACCAAAGCTCTGGACTGTCGTACAAGGAGTGAAATCCAGGTTTGAACCCCCGGGTTCAGTTCGCAGGTTTGGCAACTGCAGTGACCCAAAAATCCAGTGTTGGCAATACGGCCACAATATATATACATAATTTATGGTAAATTCTTCAATTACGGAATTGCCACTACCGAAACCAAAGATAAATTTACATCTGAAAAGATCCACACACATTGAAACAAAATCCTTTAAATGACATCTACTTCGCTTTGATTAGAGTTCACTTGTTAGAATAGAAACATGATTGCGCGCAACGACTTTGGAAGCGTATGTTACCAAATACGTACATCAACGTATGCACTTCTCATAAATTTTACTACCCATCATCAAGGAACACGTGGAGTTTATGGTAAAGTGTGATTATGTGCCAGTATTTCAGAATAATTTGTTAAATTGACGTAGTTTTCGAAGTTTAGTTTTAGAGTAGCCGGATACCAAATACTAAGAAGCTTAGCCCCAATCGTCTCCATAAATATTTTAATGGAATTTTTATTGATTTCAATCGGCTTTGAAACATTGAACCATTGGTTAAAGATGGAGGATGGGCAACACGGAATAATAACCCAAAAATAAAACACCATAATTCTTATAGCCGTATTTGCATATTTATGTTTTCCCATATTATGTACTTCAATAAAATCAAGAAGATGTCTGCTTCTTCCATATTACTTTAACAAATGAAACCAGTTTCTTCCTTCGAAGCCACTTTTGCTTCACTCATGCTTGTTACAAGTTGAGACCGAAAACTTTATCTGTGAATAAAGTGAACGTAGAATCTTTTACCAACCTAACCAGAAATACTTTTAGTTTTAAATCGGAAATAGAAATTGAGTTGGTAGGTACGAACATTTGATCCGGAACTCCATTCGAATTTTTCGAATAATTCCCCGACTCGGTCCTGGGCAAATTTGACTATGTAAGTTTCCCCCGGCACGTGATGACATCATAAGACTACGCGATCACATTCATCCTAACTCTTCCCCGAGTTTACACAAATCATGTTCTTGCAAAACATGGTAACCCCATCATAGTAAATAAATATTTTACAACATTTTTATTTTTTCATTTTATAAATGACAAAAACTTTTTCATTGATAAGGGCTTTAGCTCACGAAGAAACTGAAATGAAAGCTGGACCAACTGAAAAAAAAAAACAGTTGCCAATGCAATTGACAAGCATCCACTTCTTCTTCTTTATGTGCCTTATCAGGTCCCCCCGACGTTGGCGATCACTCTTGAAAAGGTCTCTCTGTCTTGCGCTGCCCGGAATAGCTCCTCCACACTTCTAATGCCGGTCCACTCTCGTATGTTTCGCAGCCAAGACATTTGTCTCCTACCAGGCCCTTGGCGACCCTCTATCTTGCCTTTCAATATTAATTGGAGCAAGTGATACTTCTCCCCTCGAAGTATATGACCCAGATATGAAATTTTCTTGATTTTAATTAATGTAAGCAGTTCCTTATCTGCTCTAGCCCGCCTGAGAATTTCTATGTTGGTGATCATGTCGGTCCATGGGACCTTGAGCATTCTCCGGTGAAGCCACATTTCGAAAGCCTTTAACCTGTTCATGGTATTTATTTTCAAGGTCCATGTTTCACAACCATACAGCAAGACCGACCACACATAACATTTTAGCATTTTCTGCCTTAGTTTATATATTAGCATCCACAAAAGGCTTTAAAACATCTGTTAATTATTTTAAGATACTCTGGATACGTTGCTCCCTTTGTTTCTATTATCTGTGTTGCTCGCTAAACTGAGGCCTCGAACTTGGAGAAATTCGGAGTAACTGACAAAGTGGAAGGCAAAAACAACAGAGAAAGTTCACCAATCCGCTGGAGTGACCAAATATCACTGTGAAGTGAAATTGGAGTAGGGGTCACGATCTTCAGCAGTGAGGATTTAGGAAGAGTGATGACGAAGTCACTGTCATAGGTAAACATTTTTTAAACACTTAACAAAGCCCTAAAAGTAAATATGAATATAATGGTTTGATGGGATGTACCCTACAGATAGCAATTGCTGAGCATATTTCGAGTGAAAAGGTAAATGTCATTTAGCTCTAAGAAGGCGAAATTGGCTAGAACTTTAGGTTATCCTAATTTTTCCACATGGTTATACACCGTACTATTCCTTTGGCATTGCGAAATAATTTTCACGCTAAACACTTGTGGTTTCTTGCACGAAAGGCTACGCGCGAGAACTTTTACAAATTTGCTTGGACCAGGGGAGGCCAAGTGTACGTACGTAAAGACGTTGGAACACCTGTCATTATTATTAATGACAAAAATAAACATCTTCTGTCTCCCTCACCCAGTAATCTGTAAAAAAAAATCGCTTAGCTACAAAACCTACTTTTTTATATTATTATATTACTTTTATACGTTTTTATATTTTCTTAATGTCTTCAGTACAAACAATAGTAGAATATTATTTAAAATTTCTACCTCAAATGCATTATCTTCAAACCCAAATTTTTCCATTATCACTGCATTAAATGTTAACTTCAACCTCTTATATGAATATGTTGAACCCGTCTACTACTTCAACCTTTACTTTTATGTATTATTATATTATTTGAAATTCTTTATTGAGATGTCAAATCCATTGTTATATTTAATGCGACTTATGACTGTGTTTTGTTACAAATATTACTAATGGTAGAAATAGCTGATCACTTGGATAATTTGTGTCAAATTCCATGTATAGAAACCAATAGTGCTCTTGCAGTTCAACAAATATTAACGAAATCGGCCCTAAAAATTTTCTCTATGAATATCAGAAGTATAAACCGAAATTTTAATGACTTAATGATAGTTCTCACAGACCTAAACTCTGACTTTGACATACTCATTTTAAGTGAATGCTGGATCAATGACAATTACGTCCCCAAAAATATAATAAACTATACCCACTACAACACACAGAGTAACACAACTCAAAACGATGGAGTTATAATATACATAAAAAATCACATATCTCACACAGTAAATGAAATAATAATCAATCACTCTAACTGTCTCAAAATAGTCATAGATAAGCGCATAACCATTTTTTCTATATATCGATCACCAGGCACATCTAACATTACCCCTTTTCTAAATTCACTAAGCCTATCTTTATCTTCTGTGAGTGATTGCGACAATATCCTTATTATTGGTGACCTCAATGTAAATATAATTAATTCCATGCATCCACAAGCCAGTGACTATTTAAACCTATTAACTCTTCAAGGTTTCGTCCCAGCCATCACAGCACCCACCAGAGTATCTGGCTCGTCTGTAAGTTGTATTGATCATGTATTTTCAAAATGTAAACTAAAAACTTCATCTCTCGTATACCAATGCACTGTCACAGACCACTACGCTACCATAACTTCTCTTTCTCATAAAATACACAAACCACCACCGCATGTAATCCCACAAAAGAAAATATGCTACACCACACTTTTTGAGCTGGTCTCTCAGGAAGATTGGTCAAATCTTTTTAAACTGAATGATCCCAATTTGGCCTGCGAATCTCTTGTCGAAACACTACACAACCATCTAACCAACGCTACATCCAACACAACTCCCAAATCAAAACACTATGATACTAAACTCAAACCTTGGATTACTGTTGGTATCCTTCATTCTATCCGCAAGCGCGATAAGCTACATGCGCTCTGTAAAAAAAATCCCAACGACCATGAATCTAACTTATTTTACAAAAAATACAGAAATGTTTGTAAAAAAATTACTTCAAAGGCCAGAGAAGATTACTATAAAAAACAAATCAAAAACGCCGAAAATGACACGAAAAAAATATGAAGTATAATTAAGGACATATCCTACACCAAACAAACGACTTCACCCATCAATAATATTAACATTGAAGGCCGATCACTAGTAAACACAAATAAAAACTCTGAAAAAATAGCAGATCATTTCAACGAATTTTTCACCTCAATCGGATCTAACCTTTCCAATAATATTTTAACCAGAAATAATGTTTCAGAACATGACCTCGCGAATGAAATATCCATGGGCCACCTGAGTTATACTCCATTCACTTTCACTCCCACCACAGAATTGGAAATTACAGAAATCATCTCTACATTAAAAAATAGCCACTCAACAGGAATAGACAAAATCTCTACTAAACTTATGAAGCATTTAAAAAACCTTATTGCCACCCCTCTCCAACATATTATTAATTTAAGCTTCCAATCAGGTATATTTCCAAATTCTCTTAAACATGCCTCAATCATCCCCATTTTCAAATCAGGTGACAGATCATCCCTAAATAATTACAGGCCTATATCGCTATTAAGCACAATTTCCAAAATCTTTGAAAAGGTAGTAAAACTAAGACTCCTTAAGTTCCTCGAGATCAATAAAATCCTCTCAAAAAACCAATACGGTTTTCGCAAAAATCTTAGTACTTCTGATGCAATCGCAACCTTTACCAAACTGATATCTGATAACCTCGATAAAGGTTATAAACCACTTGCTGTCTTTCTAGATCTGTCTAAAGCCTTCGATACTATTTCACACCATATTCTTCTTAAAAAAATGCAACAGATTGGGATAGAAGGTACTTCCCTGAAATGGTTTGAAAACTACCTAACACAAAGAACACAAACAACTGTCATTCAGTCAAATCAAGAATATAGGAGTAAATGTTTACCAATCTCCTACGGCGTGCCCCAAGGAAGTGTTTTAGGTCCGCTCTTATTTCTCATATATATGAACTCCTTATTAAACTTGAATATTGACGGTAATATAATATCTTTCGCCGATGATACTGTTATCATATTTACAAGTAAAACGTGGAAAACATCAATTGAGAAAGCAAATTGTGGACTTAACATAATTAAAAAATGATTAGACTCTAACCTCCTTACCTTAAATGTTCAAAAAACACAATACATACTTTTTTCTATCCGAAAATTATCTCTCCCAGAAAACCTTCCTAAACTAATCATCCACACTTGCCCACAAAATCTAGACACTTCCCCACTACTTCTTATAAATAGCTGTTCGTGCCCAATACTTAAACCGTCTAATGAAATAAAGTACCTAGGTGTCATTATAGATTACCAATTACGGTGGGAGGCCCAAATTAGCTCCATAACACAAAGACTCCGTAAGTTATGTCATATTTTTTACTCTCTACGATCAATTCTTGATGCAAAAACTCTGAGAAGTGTGTATTTTGCTCTATTCCAATCTATATTAACATACGGCATTATAGGATGGGGAGGTTGTGCAGCATCCATTCTCTACCCTCTAGTAACCGTTCAAAAACTTTTACGAAGGATCATCTTCAAATGTCCCCCCTCTCATCCATCAGAGCCACTTTTCAAGAAGCTCGCAGTACTAGACATTCGTCAACTGTATATGAAAATAGCTCTCATATATATATGGAAAAATGGTCTCATAAACTCCACACAAAAAGATATACACACACGCTACTCAACACATGGAAAATGCAAAATACCTAAAACAAAAACCACATTTTCACAGAGACAATACTCATACATCGCACCTAAAATATTCAACGCATTAAATAACAACATCAAAAGATCTGATACAATTACTCATTTTGCATGCGGTGTCCAACAATGGATATCCGGAAAGGGGCGAAGTTTCTTTAAAGATTTTCTTCAAAGAATATAGATTAAAACATTTAAATAGCCGTAAAATAAAACTTTAATTTTTTTTCTATTGAATTCTTTTTACAATTTTCTTTTTCACTCATGACTTTAAATTGTTTGGCACAACTGATATGTTCAATGTACTCTACTCACTCTACTGCCTTACTTGTATTCTGCTGAGATAAAAATTGTTAAAATAAGAATTCACTGCAGTATAAATAGGATGAATACAGGAATTTATTTGTACAAAAATTACTAAAAATTAAAACTCCTTTAGTTATTATTTATTTTAGGGAAATCAACACTTTACAATTGGATTAATTTATACATGTATGATTTACCAAAACGAGAAACCAATTATAGATTTTCGCATCATACCATTATATTGTGTCTAGAAATTAAATACTAATCTTGCAATTACATTATTATAACAAGAGGGAAGTAGTACAAAATATATGTCAATATATTTATGCAGTTTTGTACTCATTTAATACATTTCTAATGCACTTTTGACGGAGTTTTTATATTTATATTTATTTTTTTATAATTATGTTACATTATATTACACGAACGTCTGATTGTTATTGCACTTAATTATGTTAAATCGACCACCATAACACGGGCACCAGCCTAGCATGGTGGTCGAAAAATCCACTAATGTTACCTCAATTTTTGATTTAATGAATAAAGAAAATTAAAAAAAAAAAAAAAAAAATACTCAGTGTTGGGAGGGGGGAAGACGTTTGTTTAGATTATGAGGAAAGTAGTTGCAGTCTGAATGCTTATGCACTAATTTAAACATAACGGTTCAGTTGGCCGTGACATACTTTGGAACAAATGTGATCATAATATTATATTCCACATTAAAAAAAAAATGTTGATAGTAATAAGAATAAATATCTAGTCTAAATTAGTTAAAATAGGAAGTTCCGATGGCTGATTTGGTTAAGACATTTGTCTAGATAAGACAAGATATCCTGGGATCGAGTCATCGAGTAAAAATAAATATCTAGTCTAAATTAGTTAAAATAGGAAGTTCCAATGGCTGATTTGGTTAAGACATTTGTCTCGACAAGACAAGATGTCCTGGGATCGAGTCCCAGTAGCAACCCATACCTTTTTTTTTGTGACTTGTTCTTTTTCATATTTTCGTTTAGATTTATTGATTATAATCTTCTTCTTCAATGATATATTACCTAATGAACTTAAAAGATATATTATAACAGTAGTTATTCCAATAATTAGAGTGTGGAATTCACACGTGGTAGAAGTGAAACCATCAGAAAACTAAAATAGACAATAATGGGACTACGAAGCACTTTTTTTTATTAATGTGAATGATGATTTTTTCCATATTTTTGTCGTCGAATTCCAGTGCACCTTTTCCTATACATTTGGTTATATTATTTTTATTTTCTTCTTCAGAGTCACTAGATGTCGCTTTCTTATATATTTTCATTTTGGAGCGGTTTGAAGATGGGATATTGATTTTTCAAAAAAAAGTCTATTTTTTGGATTTAATAGGATTCAATCCATGGTCCTCCGAATGTCTGGCCACTAAGTTCGTCAGGCTCTTTATACCGTTAGATTACGAGCGGCTTGCATGGGTATATTGGAACCGAGTACCCGTGAAAAAAAAATGCTCATTCTCTCGTAGGCTAAATCCTATAGATGTATGTGTTTGTCTCTTTTTAGTGTCGCTCGCTTACGTTTCATCGAGTTTCAAATTAAACGGTTCAAAATAAATTTTCACTTCAATATAATAGGATTTATTGGTGAAGATTTATTTAGAAAAGATAATATTATCAAAGTTATAATATTTAAATTTTCATAAAAGCCATCTCTAGTAAGCCAGACTTTCAGGAAAGGTAAGTAAGGAACTATCCTGTAAGTGAATTAATGCACTTTGCCATTCATTTCACTTCTGATTGGCTCCGTGTCAACAAGGATAGCGCCACCTATTGAATACACACGGAGTTCAATAAGGTTCTATAATTAATTGATTTAGCCGGACCAAGCCTGAGTTAGCGCAGGAGAGGATCAATTGGAAATATCTTCAATTTCCCAGTTCCACGAACTGTACAGGCTTGAAGTGATTCGATTAGGTGCACTTAATCGCACCAATTTAAGTTTCTGTAGACTTATGAACAAAATAATAAAACTATTTATATATTTAAATTTGTTTGGCTATATTGAAAGCGGTTGAACTACATATCTATCTAGGATCAATAACATCGGGAAGAAAAATAATTCAAACTTATATTTAAGAATTAACAGATAATAAATTGTAAAGCTCAAAAAGGAGATTATAAAGATTATATTGGTTTTTGAAGAGTTTTATTATTTAATTTACATGTAGAGGCTATTTCGACTAGGGTTATTCGATACTGGTTTTGACACGTCCGTGAGAATGTCATTTTTGAAGCGAAAATTTCTTCAGCACCGTTGTGATTTGAAACTCGATGAAACTAAAAAGAGACAAACACAAACATCTATAGGATTCAACCTGCGAAAGAATGAAGTAGAATAATCGGTCTCCTCTTTGTGCAGTGCTTTGTAGCCTCCCCATTCTTGCCTACTTTAGTTTTCTGAAGGTTTTACTTCCACCGCGTGTGAACTGCACACTTATATTTTGTAAACTAATTTTAAATTATAAATGTATTTAAATAATTAGATAATGTAAGATGGAGGTAATACGGATAAGTAATTGGCAGTGGATGCATTTGCCCAATTATTGCGTGGCGGGCCGGACTGGTTGAGGGAGATCTTTTAACTCTCAGACGTACTCTCTCGACCCATCGTCTTGCTTGGGGCTGGATGGGCTTGTACATCTGTCATTCCTGGGCACATTGATCCCTAGATTCCTACCCACCTGTTAGAACTTCCTTTTCCTAAAAAGACCCACCACATGCATCCCCAAAGATGACAAGGCCACCTATGCGGCGTAAATATAAAATAATAGGGGAGGAGATTTGGATGTGGGAGAGTGGGACAAATCGAAATTCGGAAATATGATAAGCGAACGCGATTCTTTACAGGGTGCCATATAATTTTGTTTTTTTGTTTAATTTCAAAAGTTTATAAGGCGGACGATTTAAAATGCTTAAAAAAAAAACTTTTAAAATTGGTGAGATAATGACACATTATTTTTCCTTATTGTTGCAATGAAAATGAATTGTTTATTATGTCATTTCCAGTTTTATAAAAAAAAAAAGTGTATTCGAGAAAGAAATTGTAATGTTTTATTATTGGATTAATAAGGTTATGTGGTTCAGATATTTTTCTCGAAATAATATTTAAATTAAATATTTTGCTTTATTTAACATAATAATATTAAATTATTCAAAAAGAAGAAGATGGAGAGATATATCGGACTTGTGTCCTCTATATTGACTGTAAAATACGGGTGCTGGTTTTCTAGTCGGCGGGCTGCTGTGCACGCTCAGGGCCTGGTCCGGTTGCTGTGAGTATCCGAGGAGAGAGAATTAAGCTGTCCAAGGAAGTTCAAGGTCAGAAGTCAAAGACAATTGTAGAGTTCAGGAAGTTCAGGAAGAAGCGGTCCAAGAAGATAGAGGCGGTGAGAGTAGACGCGACGATAAAAGTTCGAATGAGACTGATTTGAACAGAGCTTGACGCTCTATAATATACGCTGCCGCGTGACCGTGCGCAATATTGGTTCGCATTTGACAGGATTACTCCTTGAAGGTTGGTGCATTTCTTTACAGCTTCGTGTATCCTTATATAAGAATGGAATGATAAAATTGAATTTTATAATCAAAACTACTCTCTTTGCCGCTCTATCTTATGTAAACCACTTCATTCTAGCAGTTTTATTAAATTCAGTAAAAATTGTACAATGTTAACCAGTGGGGTTTTAGCCCGATGTCAGCATGAAAAAACCCTTATATCTATTGAATGGAAACATTTACATATTTAATTTTATCTTAACAGTATGGACGCAAGTCCAGCCTTTTAATCTATATACTTTTATTTGAAATAACTCTAGCAAAACTTGCATATATTCAATATTAATCTTACACAAAAATGTTCATAAGAGAGCCGCCATGCAGCTGTTTGCGGCCATTTCGAAACAAGCTTCGTCATTGGCTGGCCGTTCTAGAACAAAGTAGGGAGAGAGGGGGTGAGGTCAAACCTACGACCACGCGGTTGGCCTGGGATGGTCAGAGTGGGGATTATGGCGTAAATATCCATGGCATTTTAGAGACGCCATCATTGTCCATACGCCGACCATAGAGTTCACATAACGCTGTTTGTAAGTGACATGACAGAATGGTCGGAGAGGGGGTAATGTCATAAATACATATGGCGTCTTACAATCGCTACCATTCCTCTCCCAGGCGGCCATTGAAAATGACATATAAAACTGTTTATTGGTAGATTCCAAGTTTGATATAAGATATATGAATTTACGAATGTTAGAGGAGCGCGCTAATATTTGAAGTGATCAAATCGATGCGACAATTGCGAAAATGTTTAATAAAACACGACTCGTTTAGAATAGAGCAAGAATATCGTGGAACGTATCTTAAGAATCATTTAAAGAAACACGGTGAATTTTTCCACAACTATACTTGTAAAATAACTGAAACAAACGTGTTTATAATAATTTTTGGAGCATACTTTGCGAATTATGTATATCGAGGGAATTTTATATAATTTGCGTTTCGGCGTGGAACGCGTCTATATATTATCTTATTGTAAAATAACTGAAACAAACGTGTTTATAATAATTTTCCGAGCATACTTTGCGATTTTTGTATATCGAGGGAATTTTATATAATTTGCGTTTCGGCGTGGAACGCGTCTATATACTATCTTCAAAAATAACATTTATGAGAGCTTACAAACTTCAAAAGTTTAAGGGAGATATGTAAGAAATCGGTAGAAATTCGGGTAGCGGAGGCTTAAAGGTTGATCAATTGTTAGAAACCATTCAATAATATAGTTTCTCAATTTTAAAAAGGAGAAATTTTATCAAGGGTAGCGGAGGCTTAAAGGTTGACCAATTGTTAGAAACCATTCAATAATATAGTTTCTCAATTTTAAAAAAAGTTGTTAAGAGAGACAGTTTTTGGGCTACTTCGTTCTGCCAATTCTTCTCTTTCATCCGCGCTCTGAACTCTCGTCCCGACTTTCCTGTGTTCAATTGCGAGCATTCCTCCTGGGTGGCTCTTCACACGTATCGGCGCCGGGACAACACGTGAGATATTCCCGTTTCGGCGTCGCTTCAGCTCGGCGTCGCGCGTCACGACGGTACAGATCACACCGATACGTGACGGGCAGCTGTAATTTATGACGTAATTTCTGCGAATTTTACACAAATAAACGTACAACATTTGTATGCCATGACTTATTCCAACGCACGCTTTCGGGTTTCGACAAGACGTTTTATGGTAAATTAATTAAATGTGGCTTCTGTGAATGTGATGATTTGCATCTCAAGTCAGGGCTGTCCAAATCCTTCAAAGATTAGAAGAAGAAAAAAATCACAAAACTTTCTTTTGTATAATATAACTTAACGTTTAATTTGATTTGAATAACAGTTCTCTCGTCATGATAATTGCATAGATCTCTTGACGAAATTTACGTGTCAACGTAAATATTTTAAAATCGTTATTCCATCATTGGCTACAGAGTTTTGAAATGTATATTTAACTGTCTAACTAATCATCACGCCGTTTTTCAGCAGAGGCTTGGCATATACTCTTTGCCTCATTCACATTCATACATCGTCTTATACATATCCTTCTATTCTTCAAGTATCTGACACACTTGGTCGTGCCATGTCTTCCTACGGCGTCCTCGATTTCTTCTACCATTCACATTTGCATCATATATTCTTACACTTACGGTCCTTTCTTCGTTCATTCGCTCTACATGCCCAAACCATCTAAGGGTCCATTAATCTTACCTACTCATTACGCTTACATCAACCTTGCATCCTTTCCGGATTTACACATTTCTCACACGATCATATATGTTTTTACACACCTCAGGGATCTCATTTTTACAGCATTTAGTCTACATTCATCCCTCTTTTGTCATTTCCATGCCTTACTGTCGTAAACTGGGGTGGGTACCAGCACTCCATAGTGGATAGCTAGCTTCGCCTATTTGGGCAGTTTTTGTTAACGCCAAGGCTTTCAGTCTTCCATTAATGGAGTTACCTGCATTTACCCTTCTTTCAATATCTCTATCAGCCTTACCATGTCTCGTAAACGTACATCCCAGATACTCAAACTCATGCACCTGCTATAAATAATCATCATTCATAACTATATCGCACACTGTTTTCATATTCCCTCTTTCCAACACCAGACTTTAGACTTACTTGCTTTAACTCATTCTACACACATGTGTTCGTTCATCTACATCTTCCATACAGTTAGAAATCAGCATCGCATCATCATCATACAACAGGCAACATACTTTCAAATTACTCAATTTTGCACATAATCCCATCTCTTTCAATTTTTGCATACAATTATCCAAATATGCTCGTAGTTTGAATTACCACGGTGAGTTTTTAGAATTACGCAGACTTTTAGAATTTTTCAGAATTACGCAGCCTAGCTTAACGCCTTTTGTGATGTGAAACCAACGAGTAAAACCAACGAGTAAAACCACCGTTCACCCTAACACATTTTCTTTCTTTTTTTACTCAGAGAAAGATACATAAATTACAATAAATTTAATATAATAATTAATTACATAATATGTGTACATATTTGATTTATCCCCATAAAAAAGCAGGCCTTGTGTGTATGGGGGTGTTATTGCATTGGTTTAATTATTTTATTTTTTATATTCAGTTCAAATTTTCGGTATAATTTTTAAGGTGAGTTTTAAATTTTTTGATATTACTGTTCAGATTTCTGATTTTTTCAGGAAGTGAATTAAAAAAATTTACTCCGAGATATTTATGAATTAACTGTCCTAGTGTTTTTTACATTTTGGAGTAGGAATTATTGATGTTTGTCTAAGATTTCTGTTGTTTTTAAATAGTGCAACTTTATTTTGAATATAATTTTTATAAATTTGTAATGTTGCATGATAAAAATATATTGCACTTAATTTTCTGACTTTAAATTGTTGGAATAAAAGTTCTGACGAATATGAGTAGGGTTTTTTTAAAATTGTTTTTATTGTTAGTTTTTGTGATATGTAAATTGTTTGTGTTTGATTTGTATATGTACCGCCCCATCCCATAATGCCGTATTTTATAATTGATTGACAGAAAGTGAAGTATGTGGTTCTAAGTAATTTTTCGTTTAAAATATCTCTTAAACATCTAAATATGTATGTTAGTTTCCTTATTCTGTTGTTCAGAATATTTACGTGTGGGGACCATTTTAAACGCTGGTCTATTGTTATGCTCAGGTACTTAATATCGGTCTTGCTTTCTATCTTTGTACATAATATATTGCATTTGTGGTTTTCTGTATTTGTCACAGAGTGGATTATAATGTTTATTTCTTTAGGTGTTTCTTGTTTTTTAATGAAAAATGGTAAATAATAGGTTTTTTTAGAATTTAAAGTCAACAGGTTTTTATCAAACCATAATTTTAGTGCATTGATATCTGTATTTGCCATTTTATTTAATTCAGACCAGGTGTTTGCTTTTAGTTTTAGGACTATGTCATTTTGACGACCTCCGTAGTCCAGTGGCTAAGACTCTTGACTCACAATCCGGAGGTCGCGGGTTCGAACCCGGCGTGCGCAAATAAATTTTATTTGATTAATTTGTATTATTTCACAATTAATTCATTTTAAAATAATATATAGTATATTTGCGGCACGTTCCAGAGTGGAAAATACTATCAGTATCGCCCTGGTGTAAGACCACCATTCAGAATTGAAACGTTGCTTTAAAAATGGCTTTAGCCGTGTTTGGTGACCAGATCTGAATAGCCAGGTACTTCCCAACCTTCCTCTTCCCCACCTCCGTCCCCTCCCCACTACCTTCAGCCTCACAACATACCCCAATTGGGGATGCCATAGTCTCACTGGCTCCAGACGGGAGCAGTTGAGATTCTTGTGCGGTATTCACTGTAAAAAAAAAAAAAAAAAATCAGCGTAGGATACAATGTCTCCAAATTTGGAAATATCATTGACATATATAGTAAATAACAACGGACCCAAAACTGTACCTTTGGGTATCGAAAAGTCGCTTTATTTTGAACATGCAACGCTACACTCACCTAGAGACGCAATTATTTATAAAAAGAATATTATTATTTGTGGAACAAATTATTATTATACAACAAATGTATATTATTTAATTTTCAAAAATAAAATCGGATGCCAAATTTCTTGTTCCACTTTTTATAATTATGGAAAAATTTCAAAAAAATATTTTATCAACTGGGTAGTTATAACATTTTTTGTAATATATAAAACAGACCTAGTTTTGCTTTTCAATCAACGAGCGAAATACAATATAAAGAGAGCAAACAACCAAAGCTCTCCAAGTGGTCACCATCATGTATGTATGCGCAATCAGACTACGATAAAGTGTTCATATATTGCAATCATTGATTATTTTCGGTTATTTAACCCTTTTATGCGTTCAATAATGTTCTCAACTCATTTGAAAACAAAATAATCAGCGTTTATTACCAATCAACCCAAAATGGTTAAATTTACTGAATTGAAAAAGTCGATTAGTTCAAAAGCGTTAATCATAAAAATGTAATATTTTGCAAGTGGATTCCATTTTAATATTTAGCACAACCCGGCTGCATGATAAAAAGTTTTTCAAGCAGAAAATATGAATTTTTTTCAACTGGCTTAACCATATCTGAAAAGCTTTCATATTTGATTTTGGCGATAGCAAACACTGATTTTGAATTCATATTGAGCATAATTCTAGTTTTACAAATTCGTAACTAAAAAAAAATCCAATGTTCTTAAATTTTATTTCATTAGCTCCACTCAGGAGGAACACAAATTTCTTCAGGGTCTATGTCACCTAAAGGGATGCTGTGTGAAGAAGAGAAATTTCTGGGAAGAAAAAATGCATTAGGGGTGGGTAGTAATTTGAGGGTCAGTGTGTCCAGGAATAGATGCAAGAATCCATCATTCCAACTGAGGTACAAGGTGATGGGCCGAGAGAGTCCAGCTGGAGAGCTCAAAAGGCCTCCTCCAACCATTATTTCTCTTTCTGGCCCGCCACGCAATAGGTGGCAGAAGCATTTGCTGCTAAGACCCGGATAAACCTCACTCCATGAACCCGGGCACTCCTGCTATGCAACCAAACGTAGCGAATCACTTGGGTTGACTCAATGCAGAGGGAAAGGTTTTCCAATAAATGGTACCCGTATCCACATCAGTAATTGAAATTAATAATATTTTATTAATACTGATTATCTGCGTTAAATACAAATTTAATGTGTGCTATCGAAAAAAATACAAAATTTGATTGTATGTTGTCATTGTATGTAGATAACTATTTTTTATTTTATTTTTTTATTTATTATTAAAAACATACAACGAAGTTGCACTCCCATGCGTTATCAAAACTCATTAAGGAATCGCCAATTGGTACTTTTGAGAAGTTAAACCCAAACTCAACCCAATATGTAGACACAATGTATGAATAAAAAATTTACAAAACATTTCACAGAAGCAACATACAGACACAAACATATGAAGAATCACTTTACAAATATTTCACAGAAACATGTCTTATAAGATTTATGAATTTGTATAACCCACTCATTTGATTAATGTACTTTGGGTTTGAAAAAGTTATAATAAAGTTTCCCCATGATGGACTAAAAAATGCATAAATAAAACAAAATCAGGAAAATACAATATAAGGTACGGGCTCAAAAATATACAGACCTAATACAAGATGTTTATATACAAATACATGACGAGATTTAAGAAAGGAATAAACCGCGCCCATCATTTATAAGTTTAGTATTTGAAGATAATCAGGGCTATCAGAACAGAGTTTGTACCTACTTATGACTCGTTTTCCAAACAACATTTGAAAAAATATGTTTTCAATATATCATTTCGAGATTTGTTGGAGGCATATACCTGTCTCAAATTTTCAGGCAGTTTGTTATAGTTAGAGTAGGCAATGTATTCTAATGACTTCAGTCCGAACTTTGTTGAGTGTATTTTTGATATGTGTAGTTTGTTGTGTTGTCGTATATTATATTGGTGAACGTCGTTGTTATAGTTCAGTTTTATATTTGTGTGGGTGTTGCACTGAATAATATTTAAAATGGTGTTTGTTATCTCAAATCTAGGAACAATCTTAAATGGCAATACAAGTGCGTGACGGTAAATATCTTTAACAGGTGTATCCCAAGGCAAGCCAAAAATGTTACGTAGGGCTCTATTTTGGATTATTTGCACCTCTGATATCATTTTTTTGGTAGCAAAACCCCAGATACTCGAAAGGTATGCCAAGTGGGAGTGAATCATAGCATAGTACAAAGATCGCAGTATGGCTGTGGGAAGCAATCTATAAATGCATGAAATTTTGTTTTTTTGTCGCCAAAAGGCTGGGGAGGAGGTCTGTAGCCAGGTATTTGAAACCGTATTATTTCGGCTGGCCACACCGGTAGGGTAGTGTACTTAGATTATCGCCGCTAGGCGGCGCGGACATCGCAGCATTGACATTACTTGCAATTCTGAATCTCTCATGGCAGGAAGCTTATAAATTATTGTGATCTTTGTAAAACTACCGTGCAATAAATGAACCAAGTTTATAACTTACATCTTTATTATTTAAATCCCGTGTATTTTAACGTAGTGCTAATGGAGTCAGATTAAATCATCAATAGTAATATTTACAACTAAAGCCCGCGTTAAAAATGGTGACCCCGACGTGATGTGGACAGCAAAATGATTATTTGAACCTTTCCATTTCTACACATAATGTGATACACTTATAGAATATTTTGTGTATTGCATATTTTAGTAATTACTTTCATTTCAGCACTTTCGTAAAAATCTATTTTGTGAAGCCAGAATAACATTTTTATATATACTATCACATTCTGTGAGAGAATGTCGATCTTTAGTAATATGTCAATGACATCTTAAAAAACCATAGGCTAAAAAAAATGCCTTATGAGTTATTATTATAAACGTGCTATGTTCACGTCACAACACTTATTTTCCATATTACATAATTAATATGTTAAACACTTTGTATCTTACAGAAAAATGACATGACAATTATTTTATTAAAATAAATACTGTTCTATCGCCCGGAACTGTGGTGTAACCCCACAGCGTGCTAGATTTTCTCCAGAATACTAGAAATACTCCAGACTGCAACAGCAGTCCTTAACCTGATATATGTTATTATAGTATCTTTAATGTCTTCCACGTCATTGTAAAATGAAGGAGATCTTTTATACCGCTGACAACCATCGGACTAACAAATTCAGTGTGCATTAAGTTTCCCATATAGATTTCCTGCGATATGTAAAAAGAAGCCAAGGGACAGCTTGGGAAGTAGGGAATAGATAGAAGATCATATCATGAAGTGAACCGACCTGGAAATATGTCTCCTGATGCTTTCCACAGATATCAGAAGAAGTTTCAGCATGCTGGTCACTGAACTTCTCTATGAAAATCTATTACTTTCTGAGATACTGAGAACGTTCACCGATGAAATATTGGGTGTCTGGTACCAGTAATACCTATAATAATAATATTTTATTCCAGAACTTATGCAGGGGTGGTGCAATTGAATACATTCCATTTATTCAAATAACAAAAAAAGGAAATAGGCAAATAATAAGAAAAATAAATTAGACAAAGTAACAATACATAAAAAAAACATAAAATTAAAAAATAATTCAGAAAGGAAATGAAAAATTTTATAACCAAAAATGTATACAAGCAGCCGTTTATGGAGGACATTTGACCGTCTCCCGTCTAAAGGGGGCCATCAAGGGAGACTCCATCCAGGCAATCGTAGCAGTGATAATTGTATTATTCGATTGGCGTAGTCTGCGTCATATGCTTCCCACGCGGTGGCAGAAAGTGCTCTGAAAGAGTGCACTCGTCCCTCCAGGAACATTGCCGTATCGCTGCAGTATCTCGGTAGGCGGAATAGCTGGCGATAAACATTATTGCAAGTGATTTTTAGCAGAGGAAAATAATTTCCCTTAGGGCCTATGTCATCTTAGCGGATGGTGTGTGGAGGTTCAATTTAAGGAAATGAAGGAGGGGAAGCTCTGGGAAGAAAAAAGGATGAAGGGTGGGTAGGAATATAGGAATCAGTGTCCAGGAGTGACGTACGTATGAAACCATCCCTCCAATTGGGGTGCAAGGCGATGTTGAGAGAGTCCGGCTGGAGAAGTCAAAAGGCTTCCTTCAACCAGTCTCAGACGAGTGGGCAGACCCATCTGTCGCCAAGAACCAGACTAACCTCACTCCATTAACCCGGGCACCCCTGCAAAGTCACCATCCAAGTAGCGAACCATTTGCTGTGACCTATTGCTGAGGTGTTGGTTATCCAAGAAATACCGGGCCGGTGGAACCCATAAAAACCCTCTATTTCTGGGTCTGAAATAGAGTTAAATGATAAACTTAGAGCATTAAAAATATATGTACTTACTATTTAAATTCTTCTTCTATGTAAAATCATCAAAGTTTTGTCTTTGCGAACTTTTATTGGTTTAATTATACTACTTTGTATTTATTTTATTCTCTTTGAATGCTTGTAAAACTAATCACAAAATCTTATATCACTATTTACCTACTCTTATTTTACGGGACGTTGATGTAAACATGATGTAATCTACTTAACCTCGTTTCTCTTATACAAGCACATAAGAATCTCTTCACGTTTCGAGCATGTACAAATCCGAACGAGCAAGTAGAAATGACACAAAAATAAGGAAAAGAATGAGAAAAGCAGACAAATTTATGAGTATTTTATCTTGCAGTATATCCACGTATGCCATTTACAAGTAAGAACCTTCCTCTCAACACAGTCACGACGTGATTCATTATTCCAATAACTTGTCGCTTCAAACATATAGTTTTGTATTTTGTAAGTCAATAATGCTATATAATTGGTATTTTTTTTTAAATGAAGACAAACATTACGAATAGGGTTACGAATAACCTGACAATATTTAAAAATCTCCTACCCCCACCACAGAAAGCCGAAAATATTGCTTGAGTCGTGATGGAGGACTTAGCCAGCCGAGGACCCAAACGCGATGCCCACTCACTGACCGGTCAATATCAATATTTACTTGAATTAATCAGTTTAATTACATTATTATTTTTCATTTATAAATGATCTTGTTTAAGACAAGATTTTTATGCATAGCACCAAGGGTAACAATTATTATAAGTAATAATTATCAGTTTAATTACAGTTTTAACCCGCCTCACTAAATTGCTCAACCCAGTTTGATAAAGTTTTATTTCTGAAGCACCCAGGCACATTGTCTATCAACAATGTTTTTTTGTATTATTTGGTCTTACTCCGACTGTGAGTGATTTATATATATGTTATGGTTAAGGTTTTCACGGGTGTAAGATGTAGAACAATTTTCTCGGTTTACCCGCGTAACGTAGTCCTTAAAAGGACTTTATAACTCCTGACGTTTACTTCGTTCTAGACAAAAGAAGTAACTTGCACTCACTTAACTCTTAGCTTCTGGACCGAACAGCTATCAGTTTGAGACAAAAACTCAATACATAAGGCCTCTGAAGATGGACAGTGTGATCTGTCCGAAACGTCATGAGTTAAAAAGTCCTTTTAAGGACTACGTTACGCGGGTAAACCGAGAAAATTGTTCTACATATATATGTATATTTAAAAGATAACTTAAGAGTAAAAAATCGAATATTTAATGCCTGACTTAGGTGACCGAAATTTTTTTTATGCGAATACCTCACAAGAGTCCCAGCTGCTCTCGTCTGGAACCAGTGAGACTACGGCATCCCCAATTGGGGTATGTTGTGAGGCTGAGAGGGAAAGGAGATGGAGAAGAAAAAGGTTAGGAAGTACCTGGTCACCAAACATGGCTAAAACCATTTCAGCCAGCGTTTCTATTCTGAGTGGTGGTCTTACATCAGGGCGATACTAAGAGTATCTTCCACTCTGGAACGTGCCGCAAATAAACTATGTATTATTTTAAATGAATTAGTTGTGAAATAACACAAATTATCAAATAAAATTTATTTGCGCTTGCCGAGCTCGAACCCGCAACCTTCGGATTGCAAGACAAGAGCCTTATCCCCCTACTATAAAGACCGTCAATATCTACATATTTCAAAATAAATATCTTGAATAAAAATGGTTTTCTGAAAACATTCCTCTAATTCAGTTTGTAGGACGTTTTTGTAGCACTGCTGCTAGAGCATTCGCGTATGTTGACATTTTCTTTAATTGCATGGGGTGTGTACCTACTTGGTGCAATCACTTAACAGGATTACTGCTACAAAACGTTGAAGGTGCAAGCGAACTAAAAGAAAAATTTCCACACTTTCCCGATCGGGGTAGGTGAATGCGTACCAATTTCTGATTCTTCGTGGAAGATAAAATCTTTTCAAGAGGAATCCATCAGCCAAAAATGTATGTATTCTTAGTGTGCCTTGAATTTAGGTAGTAGGCACAAAAATCTAGAAGTCTTCTTAAATTATTCACAAAATAAATAAAAAACAATTAATTTTTTTATTTTGTGAATAATTTTAGAAGAAAAATGAAAATTTATCAAGGAAACTATCACGTAAAGGGTCCGCCATCTAAAGTTTTTTTTTTCAACTAGTGCTTATTTCGTGAATGGTAACACTTAGCTCATGTTTGATTTGACAGATAATTAGTTTTATCCTTCCGCTGAGCGAATATGGTTGTGTATACGCTTGAACAACGCTGGGAAATATTGCGACATTACTTTGAAAATCATGGTAATGTTGCAGAATGTGTGCGAAAATTGCGTACGGTTTTTGGAAGAAGAGAAGCACCGTCAGCTCCGTATGTTCGTTATCTTGTGAAAAAAGTGAAAGAAACTGGCATCCTCATCGATAAACCAAAGCGTGGAAAGCCAAAAACAGTGCGTACACCCGAGAATATCGATGCTGTGGCAGAAAGTGTGCGTGAAGCGCCATCAACATCAATTCACCGTCGTTCTCAACAATTGAACATTTCGGAGACATCATTGAGACGAATTTTGCATAAAGACCTTGGTATGACGCCATACAAAGTCCAATTGGTTCAGGAGTTGAAGCCAACTGACCATCCAATGCGTTTTCGCTTCGCTGAGTGGGCCTGCGATCGACTTACAGAAGATGCCGATTTTGCCAAAAAAATCATCTTTTCGGATGAAGCTCATTTTGATCTTGGCGGGTATGTAAACAAGCAAAATTGTCGTATTTGGGGCACAGAAAACCCGCACGCATACATTGAAAAGCCGGTACACCCAAAACGAGTCACTGTTTGGTGCGGATTTTGGTCCAGAGGCATAATTGGGCCATTTTTCTTTGAAAATGAGCAAGGAGTGGCCGTTACAGTCAATGGCGATCGTTATCGGGCCATGTTGAACGAATTTTTGTTCACAAAAATTGAAGAGGAGGATATTGGCAACATTTGGTTTCAACAGGACGGCGCTACGTGCCACACAGCCGAAGCTACACTCGATGTTTTGCGCCCTTTTTTCAAAAAAAAAAGTTATTTGGCGGACCCTTTATAATGTTTGCTATAAATCTTTATTTTTTAAATGCATTCATAATGTCGCGTTTAGACAACAGTTTTCCAACTCGCCGTGGAAGGACATTACTTATTTGAAAGGAATAAAGTTATTTTGTATAAATCTGGGATATATTGGATATTTCACGTGTACAAGGGGTGACCATGATAGTCGACCTATCTGGAAACTGACTTAATGGAATCTGATGCAAATGAACCCATAAAGACTGCGCCCGGGATCTTGGCCCCTCTGGTGCCTAAACTCCGAACTAAACTAACTGCCATCTAGCGGACTTTCGGGACAGCTCCCACTGCCCTCTATGTGACAAACTCGGAAGCTTTTAGATATAACACACATACATTTCTAATGAAAAAATTGATTCATAGTAGCTTACGCTTTTTTTTATTCTACTCAAGTAAGAAAAGCTTCAAATTATCTCAAGCATATTTTTGATATTTATAACGTAAACCGATTCTTAGTAAATAATAATCGAAAAACGAGATTTCATATTAATCTTTTCTACAGATGAGTACTATTTTTTTATATTTTGTTTTAATATTGTTCAAAAATCTGGGTCAAATCGTATCTTTTGATTAAATATCATAATTTGTATATTGGCAAAATCTCATCACTAAAGATAATATGTGGGTACTTTCTTTGTTGTACCACTCTTTGGGTTTCTAGTTCATACATGGTCTCAATACTTCACACGAGATAAGTGGAATACTCGTTCGTAAGGTCCTGATTTTATTAGCCTCGTTTCTATCCATCAGAATAACTAAACCATAAACTATACAAGATTACAGACCTGAATACGTCAAGTTTTATGTGAGACTCCTTCGTTACCCCTAACGGTACTAAATTGCATTAACTTTAGTTCCCCAGTTTGCCATATTATGATGCATTTCTTTATCTCAACAATACCATTGACTTTTAGAAGAACACCAACATTGTATATGCGACCAACTTGCAAATTTCATAGGCTGAATTTGATTATCACTTGATGATTTTTTTTTGATTATCAAAAGTTTTCGTAAGCGAGTAAGCGTAAACCAGCTAAACCAATTGTTTGTTAACAAATATTATAATCAATAATTGTCAGCCTGAAACACTCATCTACATTGAAAAAATCTTCCGAGAAAAGATACTGGCCGCCAACGGGAATTGAACCCGTGACCTTCTGATTGCCGGTCAGCAGCTCTGACCACTGAGCTATGGCGGCTTATCTAATACCCGCCAGATAATTCAATATATACTAGTGTTTCATTCGACAATTACTTATTATTACATTTTTCCAACTGAAAACAACCAACTTTATTTTTGTGAGAGAGGTATTGTTAATATCAATTCCCGTTGGCGGCCAGTATCTTTTCTCGGAAGATTTTTTCAATGTAGATGAGTGTTTCAGGCTGACAATTATTGATTATAATATTTGTTATCTACCCTTTGTGCTATGCATAAAAAATCTTGTTTAAACGTTAGTTTATCAATTAAAAATAATAATTAATATTTGACAAGTTAAAGTATTTCAGCAAAAAATGCAGACATAGTTAGTCTCGACGCCACCTAGCGGGAGATTTAGTATTAACAATACCTCTCTCACAAAAATAAAGTTGGTTGTTTTCAGTTGGAAAAATGTAATAATAAGTAATTGTCGAATGAAACACTAGTATATATTGAATTATCTGGCGGGTATTAGATAAGCCGCCATAGCTCAGTGGTCAGAGCTGCTGACCGGCAATCAGAAGGTCACGGGTTCAATTCCCGTTGGCGGCCAGTATCTTTTCTCGGAAGATTTTTTCAATGTAGATGAGTGTTTCAGGCTGACAATTATTGATTATAATATTTGTTATCTACCCTTTGTGCTATGCATAAAAATCTTGTTTAAACGTTAGTTTATCAATTAAAAATAATAATTAATTGTTTGTTTATATATTATAATGACGGCCTGGTCGAGAGCAAGTCTCTCGACTTGCGATCCGAAGGAGGCCGCTTCAAATCTCAACGTTCGCAAATAAATTTTAGTTGATTAATTTATGTTATTTCACAATTTAAATCATTAAAAATAATGTGTAGCATATTTGCGGCACGTTCCAGAGTAGAAGATACTGTCCAAGACCACCATTCGGAATTGAAACGTTGCCGGAAATGGCTTTAGCCGTGTTTGGTGATAAGATCTGAATAGCCAGGTACTTCCCCACCTTCCTTTCACTCAACCACTTCCCGCTCCCACCACTTTTCATGGATACCATTGTCTCACTGGCTCCAGATGGGAGCAGTGGGACTCTTATGGGGTATTCACAAAAAAATATGACTAGCTGAAGTCCCGTTGATGTCGGCAGTAATAATTTACATCTTATTTTGAACATTTAGTATCAAAATTCTGTTTAAAAGAGTTGAAAAAGAGGGTGGGACGAATAGACAGTTACCTTGGTGCAAGCTGTTTTGAGGGTAGGGTGTGCAAAATTTCATCAATATTGGAATAAAAACACAATTTTTTATAAAAAAAATAAACTCTCACCGGGACGCATCTTTATATATCTACGGTTTACACAAATATATTTTCATATATTACTTGTCCCAAATCAGAGGAATAAAAAATCACACTTTCTTATATTTTCGTCTGGAGTTTAATGATATTTTTTTCTATTTGCATTTTCGAAATAATATGAATACGTGCAATACGGGGAATTATTTTACATTTTACAATTGAACGGAAAATTAAAATATCCATGCATCGTGACAAAAATAATGTAAGATCTCAAAGAGTTGCGTTAGACAAATAAAATTATTTTTTCTTTTTTTTTAATTAAATTTCATTCTTCCAAAGCTCTCTGCATTCATGAGTATTTTGTTGGTTCGGCGAACAGGACCCCAACAACCGTCAATAATATTTTACATCTCTAAAATCCCAACAGAATCTTGTAAATTCCTCCACTCCCGTCTGCAGAATGTTTTAGGAAATATATTTATGAACTTACATCACAACAACATATTTATATAATATTATTACATGTACGTTGCAATCTGTGAACACTGAACCAACGTCACGGTGTCGTCGCCTTCGTCGCGACGTGACGGAGATTTTCCCCGTGGCATTACGGACCCCACGTGTGTGTCGCCCGTAAACATCTGCGCTGTCTGGGAGACGTGTATTCTGATTTCAAATATTTCTTCCGAGAATGTACAAGGTGACATCTATGTATTATGTTTAACACTTCAGCAACCGTGGGCCTAATGTGATCCTACCACTGAGAGTTCTTTTGGTATCGCTGTTTTTGATAGTTGTTTAGATAAACAGTCATGTGGTATAATGGAGATTGGGAAAGGTTGAAGAAGTTTTTTTAGCTCCCTGCAGGAGGCTCTGGGGAAAATAATTTCCCTTGGGGCCGGTTTCATTTGTTGAGTAGTTGTGAAAAAAAATCTTTTTTTTAATATCAACCAATTTTTTAATGTTGATCCATAAATACGGTGCGTGTAAAAGTGTGCATACTCTGGTTGCGCCAATTGATATTTTAATTATCAAATTGTCTATTGCTCAAAACGCTTTGTTCCTTTAATACATTCCTGCCCGACTTTCCTTTTGCCAAAGGCCTGTAAGGTTGCCAGAACTGCATATAGTATTGTTACCAGACGAGCGTTGAAGTGCATTATTGAGTATATTGCCCGCCATTGTAATTTGACCCGCCGCTGTATAAGCAACGTGCTTGTACAACGTATTGTATTTTGACCCGCCGTGTAAGCAACGCGCTCGCACAACGTATTATTTGTATTGGACCCGCCCGATGTGCAAGCAACGCGTTCGCACAACGTAAGTGTATTGTTCTGGCCCGCCACGCGCATCGTAGTTATTGGATTGTTTTACCAGCCAATGTTCTGAAATATCTTTATTGTAAAATATCCCCCTCTGTACGCGTGTTGTGTTAATTTGTTGAGTGAACACCGTGCATTTTATTGTGAATTGAAACCCGCAGATACTTTCAATTACCGTCTAATCTGTTCGCCCGCGGCGGGCGGCAAAGCAGTCGTGTTTGTACTATATTGTTTGTGTGAACTATTATGAGAGACATTTGATAAGAAACCAGCGGCAAATAATAGATCTCGAGGAACCAGCAGCCAAGAAGACGGAGACCGAGGACGACAAAGGCAAGGTAGGTCTTTGGCATTCTTCCTTGAAACCTACCCCTTCCTCAAGGTATTTTGAGCGGTTTAGTAAATTATTATTTTATAATGAGACGCATCCGTAAACGAATGGATTTAATTTAATTCGCTCCACCATACTCCTTGTTACAAATGCTTTAAGTAATAGTCTATTTGAAAATAAATAATATTAAAAAAATTGTTCCAAAAACAAAGTTTTTATTAATAAAATTGAATAAACATGTAAAGAAATAGGTACTTACCTAGAAATGCATAGGATTCCTTTATGTTCGAATTTTAAATAGGTGTTGTCATGGAGACAGAAAATGATAGATGATTATTGATTTGTTGTCTAGCTGGGTAGCACAGATTGAAGTATTAAGAAGATTGAAAAATAAGTTTATAATTACAAAGTGATATAATATTTTGAAGACGGACAAATAACTTTAATTGTAGTTTCTTTGTCAGCAAAGCAACTCATGATATTTGTATGTCACATTATTAATAAAAATTACTACAAATAGACAAATTGTCTTAAAAATATTTAATTGGCATTAAAAAAACTAACCAATTATTTATTTAAAAAATCTATTGATACATAATAAGATAATAGTTTTTAAGAAAATAATGCTTTAACTAAACCCCTGTATATTTGGCGACGATTTTAGTGTTAAATACCGTTTAACAAAGCGACATCCATGTACAAATGTGGCTTTTTGAAAATAAATAATAATAAGTATTTAATGTTATTAAGTTTATTTATTTTATATAGGTATTCAATAATATTACTATTCAATATATAAAAACAAGTTACAGCTTTGTCGCCTTCTGAAGTCATTACCAGTTTGATAATGCCTTTGGAAGGCGAAACAGCTGTCCCGCAAAATTATAATTACACAGCAGAGCTTGTTTATAAATACTAATAAACTGTTTTCCTAAACTGTTACTGTTTGTATAAATAAACTGTTTTATATATTAAATAATAATATTGAATACGTAAAAGAAATTAAAAAATATTAAATTGTTCTAGAGAACAAAGTTTGTAAAACGTGATAACAAATTGAAAAAAAACATTTATTTGGCATTTAAAAACACTAACTAATTATTTATTTAAAACTATTCTATTCGAAAAGAACTGTATATATATAATAAGGTAATATGTATTTAACAAAATAATGCTTTAATCATGCCCCTGTATGTTTGCCGACAGTTTTAGTGTTAAAGTTCGTTTAACAAGGCGACATCCATGTATGAATGTGGCTATTATGTTTTATGTTCATTTGCCAGTTTGGCAGAATCGTAAAGATGGTTTTTGGAAATTGGGATGAGATGTGGGAAGTGCTCAGAGCGGATGTTATTAGTTTTAATGTTGAACTCTGTGCTGAATTTCAATTAATTTTGATATTTTACTTCGAGTTGAGTAACTTGTAGTTGCTTCCAAGAAAAAGCCATTATTAATATGTTTTGGAAATTAATAAAGTTGGGATGGAATATTATTACGTGGTGTTAACTGACACTCTTTGTTCGTAGTGTAATTTTCAACCACAATACGAATTTCATTTGTTATTTATGAAGGGTTTTTTCTCGAAAACGGTATACATTGTAAACAAAAAATTAAATAAAGTAAAGTTTGAGATTTTTGATTTGTAAATTTTATCTTGGGTATATTCTCACTTGGTTCAAATTTTTTTTTCTTTTCTCATATTTTGAAATGATTAATGGTATATGTACATATAATTTAAAAAAAGGCATTATCGTTCCTAAACCAGTTTATGTGTTACTAAAATGTACAAAAGTACAATTGAAATGAAAAAAATCAAAATTTAATGAAAAAAACCTACTTTGCACCACCGTGATTGAAAAATATTATCTACATGTTTCAAAACCAAACGTTTCTATCAAGATACAAAATATACTGAAAAATTTGACGGGTATATAAGAATAGATACACAATAAAGTAGAGACAAATAACTAGCTACAGACAAAGTTAGTATTTTTCATTTAATACTGATGCCACAAAGTAATTTTGCAATTACTGAAGAAATACATTTAAAAGCCAATAAACATAATATTATGTTCAACTCGTTTCAGAGTAGAGAATATTCTCAGAATCGCCCTGGCGGGAAACCACCAGTCAGAATCAAAACATTACTTGAAATAGCTTTGGGATGGAGTGGGTTCAGTGATCAGATTTGAATAGCCAGGTACTTAGTATCCTCATTTCATGTATGCTTCCTTCAGCCTCACTACATACCAAATAATTAGGAGATGGACTAACTGGCTCCCAGCAGTTTAATTCGAACAACAGAACTGTATTCACAATAATAATAAAAGTATATAAATGGAAACTTGTTGAAATTAAAGATAAACAATCACTTCGCGAAACCAATGTTTAATAAAAATTATCAACATGTTTCCTTACTTATAAAATTAAAATTAACACAAATGACAAAATACAAACAAGTACAGACAAAAAGATAACTAACTAACTAACCATCGTGCCGTTTCACTGCAGGAGTAGGCAGAGAGGAGAGGCCCCCAAACAACTCGATCTTGGCAAACACTCCTTGCATCATTCACATTAATATGTCATCTCATTCATGCTCTTTTATTATTCTGACTCTTGACATGGCACAACTCAAGTATCTAATTCACTTGGTCGTGTCATGTCTTCCTCAGGCGTCCCATTAACATTTGCGTCACATACTCTCCTTACACTCCTTTCCTCGTTCATTCTACACAAAAAGATACCTATAGACAAAATCATTACTAAGAGTGGCGATTTTTTTTCGTCTGTAGGTACTTATTTGTCTATACTTGTTTGTCTTTTATCACGTTTATTAATTTTATTTTATCTTGACGAAAGAACCATTAGTTTCGAATTATGTTGATAATTTTGATTAAATAATTCGTGTGTACAAAGTTAATATCCGAAAATTTAAGAAGGTTGCTTATTTAATCAAAAAGACATGAAAAGTCATTTCGTATTCAAAATGGAAGAAACTTTCGGTTGCTTTCATCCAATATTCGACAACAACTGCTGACAAAATTTAAGTCAGAATTGATTTATTTTAAAAACATTACAAAATTAATATTTCAAAGTGTTTATAAAAGAGAGAAAATATTTAAAATGAGATAAGCAGATTTAAGCTAGCAGCAATAAAGCTTGCCGTCTAAACTGGGCTTCGTGGATGTTCGAAGTGATTCTATTTAATAACAAGACAGCTCTTTCGACTGGCGTGACCATGATAAGTATGATGAATTCTACACTACTTGGAGTCAATAGATGTAGCTCATTCATCCAACAGTCAGAATCCTTTTTGTTCTTGGATTCCGCTCCGGAAGTATTTACCTAAATAGCCTCCGAGGTTCAAATAATTACCGGAAGTAGGGGTGTCAGGTGTCCACCCAGCTTTGGTAAATAAGGATTTCCGTCCTTTTATCTAATTGCCGCCATACATTCAAATTATACAAAGCAAGAATACTAATTAATATTCATTTAACACTTCAAATAAAGGACGGTTTTCTTAATGAGTGTTAAAAGTTGCTGTTACTTGTTTCACGAAGTTAATTATGTCAAATGAGTTAATAATATAATAATAATAATAATCTTTATTTGGAAAACAAACAGCTTTACAAAGATGCATAAAAATAAAGAGTGCTAAAATAAAACAGTAAGCCTAAAAACATGTTTTCGCTGATAAAATTTGTTTTTTTTTTTCGCTGACAAAAAAAACATAAAGAAAAACTAAGAAAAAAATAGTTAAGAGAAGCTAAATTAAACATAAGGAAAAACTAAGAAAAAAAAATAGTAAGGAGAAGCTAAATACTTAAATAATGCATGATAAAATATAGAAAAACACAATAAAGGGTAAGCTTATGATCTTATAGGAGTATATGGATGATTTTTATGTAATTAGGGAATATGAAAATATATTGCAAATTAGGAAAAGGAATCTGATTAATAATATAATAAATAAATATAAATATGGATGTTAAGTGGTGTGTTGTGATGCATTACATTTATCTGATAGTGTTGCTTTGAATTTGTTGAAAGTTATATTGAAGATGTCTGTATATGTGAGGTGTGTGTTATGATAGTGGCAGGCTCGATGTATGAATTCATTTTGTAAGTAGTTGGTGTTGGAGCGGCTGTTATAAAAAAGGGATACGTTTCTGCCATTGCGACCAGGAACTCTAATATCTATTTTTTGTAAAAGATACGGGGAAGATATCGTATTATTTAGGATTCTGTACAAAAACAATTGATCAGAAATAATTCTCCTACAATTTAATTTCGGGATTTTAAAGAATTGACGAATATCTTCATTTGATTGGAATGCATAAAACGACCGAAAATTTATGTAGGAGAGAAATTTTTCCTGAACACGTTCGATTCTATGAACATATGTTATATATCTTGGATTCCAAATTTGTGAGGCGTGTTCTAGGTGCGGACGAACATAGGTATAATAAAGCAAAATAAATGTATCGAGAAAATAAAATAGTTTTGATGTTCGTAGTATAAATCCTAACATTTGGGTGGCTTTAGTGACAATGTTATTAATATGTAATTGGAATGTAAGTTTGGAATCTAAGGTAACACCCAGGTCCCGAACTGATTCTTTTCTTTTAATATCGACATTGTTTATTGAATATTTAAATATTATTTTGGTCCTATTTCTCGTAAATGATTTTGAGTAACATTTATCTATGTTTAGGAACAAGCAGTTAATTTTGCAATATTCGCTGAGATTATTAAGGTCCTCCTGTATTTTTAAGCAGCACGCGATATCATCGATTGGAAGGTATAGTTTCATATCATCTGCATATAAAATTGCCTTGCAGTGTTTAAAACAACTCGTAATGTCATTAATATAGATATTAAACAGGAGAGGACCCAAAATTGATCCTTGTGGAACTCCTGATGTAATATTGACCCAATTTGATTTGAAACCACTTAGCACAACAGCTTGCGAACGGTTTCTGATATATGAGTCTAGCCATCTTAGTAGATCTCCATGGATACCCGCAAGTTTTAGTTTTCTAAACAGAATGGAATGGTTAATTTTATCGAACGCCTTGCTGTAATCTGTATAAATGGCATCAGTTTGAATACGCTTATCCATATTATGAAGTATAAAGTTCGTAAAACAAGCTAAGTTAGTAGTGACGGATTTACCGCTTCTGAAGCCATGTTGGTGTTCACTAAGAATGTTCTTTAATGCGTTGGAGATTTGGTCTGCTGCAAGTTTTTCGAATAATTTTGAGAAAATTGATAGTTTGGATATTGGCCTGTAATTTTGTACAAGATTTCGCGGACCGGACTTGAATATTGGGGTTACAAATGCTTGTTTCCACATAGAAGGAAATTTACCTGTTTGTAACGAACGTTTAAATAATATTAATAATGGATACGCTAAATTCTTTGAGCATTTGGAGATAAATATAGGTGGAATTCCATCTGGACCAGCACCTTTGCTAGAATCGATTTGGTTTATGTACTTCAAAATTAGATCATAACTAATCTCTAAATCACTAATTTCGGCAACGCTGTGGTCTGCATGAGAGTTTACATTGGGGACATCACATTTCTCGTATACTGAATAAAAGAACGACGAGAACAGCTGCGAAATTTCTTGACCGGTATGAGCAATTTCGTTTTGATAATTCATAGTACTAGGAATGGATGATGTCGTACGTTTAGATTTTATGTACGAAAAGAGAGATTTAGAATTTCGATGAATATTCCGTTCTGCATTGAGAACAAAATTTTTGTGACACTCTTTGGACATATTTTTTTGCCTTATTCGTAGAATTGAGAAAGCTTCGTAATCAGATGGATTATTATATTTCTTGAATTTCGATAGATATTTACGTTTTTCTCTTGTTATTTTAATGAGGGCAGGTGAGTACCATGGTGGATACTTTAGTACTTGAATAAATTTGCTAGGTATAAATTGATTTATAACAATGTTTAATTCATTATAAAATGTCTCGATTGCTATATCTATATCAGTGTTATTAAGTTTTGTGGGCCAGTCAATGTTAGATAAGTGAGTATTGATTTCATCATAGTTTCCTTTGGCGAATATGTATTTTTGAGATTTGTTATGTACAAGCGTGGATAAGATATTGAAAGGTAAGTCAACATGTAACGCTTTGTGGTGTATGTCTAGATATCGTGTTCAAGTAAATAGACGAACGATTTTTTTATTATATTTAATTTTATCATTTTTTAATCTGCACTTCCAAAACATTTATACAAAAACCCTAATTACCAAAAAAAAATTCTAAAATCACATTTTTTTTCTAACGGCCTCCATGGTTGGGGTTATGGCTCTCGACTAGCAGTTCGAAGGTTGCGGGTTCGAATCTCAGCGTGCGCAAATAAATTTTATTTCATTGATTGGTGCTATGTCACAATTTATCCGTGATAATAATATACAGTACATTTACGGCACGTTCCGGAGTGGAAGAAACTATCTGTATCGCCTTGGTGTAAGACCACCATTCAAAATTGAAACGTTGAAACATTGGAAGTTTGGTGACCAGACCTGAATATCTAGGTACTTCCCCACCTTCCTCTTTCCCATCCTCATTACTTTCAACCTCAAAACATACCCCAATTTGGAATGCTGTAGTTACACCGGCTCCTGACGGGGGTAGTTAGGACTCAAAATTTCAACCCCTAAAATCGTTTTCACCTAATATAAAAATGTATGTAAGAAACGTGAGCTTATTTAAAGTCTCCGTACGTAAATAATTTAAAATATATGTATTTCGGCGTTGTTAAAAAACGGTCTGAACATTACATTCTTAAGAACTGTAAAACATCAAATAATGGTGAACCGCGTAAGCATGTCTTCATGTTACAGAAGACGAATAAATTAATGTCTCGACGATTTAAAAAAATCTGCGATTGTGACATAAATAAAAGACTTTGCATTTATATATTTTTTAAAGTTGTCTGCTATTGCAATGATTGGATGTATGTAAATGGTGTCAGTGCTGTATTCGGTACTTCTGTATTGGTACTTACAAGCCCTTACGCTAGGGGAGATTCGAATTAGGGGTGCTTAGCGGAACCTGTGAGCAATCCGGCGTGTGATCAAACTTCAGGAGGAATCGCTTACATCCAGTGACAGGAATTTATCGTCCTTTCCTTCTAATATATGTATACTCGTCTATACATTGATCACTTTTTTGTGCAATAAATACTGTTTTGTTTAGATAAACTATTTTTAACTGTTAATTTTAAAATGGCACTACACAAAGTTAAATATTATTTCACGTAGATCCAACAGAAAATTTCATGATTAATTGCCCGACAATTGATATGGGCTATGTGACTTTATTTATACATTTTTTTATACATAGGTTCTTTTACATAGTTTCTAATATATAAGTTATACAACATAGGTACATGTTTATAGTATTACAAATGTATTTAACATATATTTTGAATATTTTGTTTTTAGGGAACACGTTATTGTGGGGTTTAGGTTACCGTCAAGTACGTTACCGACATAAGTCGCTTAAGTTACCTCATTAGTAATATAAAACTTTTCTGAGGGGGATGATAGTGTTCTTACTATTCAATGCATTGTTATTATATTCGTTCCAGCGAGAGATCATACGTGACGTCATCGTTCTAGTAGCTTCTGTCTTTTTCGTTTTCAAACAAGATATGTGAGAGAGAAAACGACGAACATCGATGACGTTCATACTAGCTCTCGTTGGGACTAGTTTGAGTGTTGTTAGGTTATGTAATGTAAGAATTTAATTAGAGAGTTTTACAGCCATGACATAACATTTAAATATAATGATTAAAAACTATCAAATAATAAAGGTAAGACCAAAGATATTCAAATACAAAAGAGATGTGCTATGATGTCCGCGCGACCATCGCCGAACTACGGTCTAATGAGCGTAGTTTGCGTACAAAATGAATTTCTTCAGCAAGATTTTCTTCATTTTCTTGATTTTTTAAAGGTGTTTATTATTGTTGGTTAACAATATAGTTTGAATACCGAAAGAATTCGTTCATTTAGTTTAGCGTTCGTTTAGATTATTCGTTAATTATTCGTTCATTTAGTTTATTCGTTAGTTGGTAAACAACACCGGTGACACCCAGAAGCGCAGTCTCACCTAGTAAAAACGGCGGATAGCACATCTCCTTAATTTCAATATCTTTGGGTAAGCTTTTGTTTACTCCACGGTTAATATTAGAGAAAACAACAGTGTTTTTTCATTTTGAACTGACAAATTTGTTTGAACCCCTTTATTTTTTAATCTATCTGTTTCGGAAGTGCCATTTCTTCAGCAAGAGATTATTTAAACTTACCTTAAATACAAAATACTGACGCTTTACATACATATTTAGATGTTGCAGTTTGTGGTCAATAAAGGGGAAGGTATACTTAAGGGGATAGCGGGGAGAACAGGAACATTATTATTGATTTATATTGCGTTTAATTATGGTAAGCCACAAACCAAAAGTTTTTTTCGTACAGTGTTAATTATTTGTCGGGTATGGGTACCGCCGTCCAGGGAATCATTTAATGGATTACTAACACCTATGTCATAAGTAACCCCAAGTGGTTCGCTAGATTTTGTGACTTAGAAGGGTTGCCCTGGTTCACGGGGTAAGGTTTTGGTCTTGCCTGCAGTGGAAGAGATGTATACGTACGTCCGTCACTCACCGACCCCCAAATTCCTACCCACCCCGCATACTTCTTCCTTCGCAACACTTCCTCTCCTTTCTTTTCTAAAAATACCCTCCATACAGCGTTTCAAAAGTTGACGAATGGGAAATTATTTTCCTCAAGGCTTCTTGTGAGGAGCTAATATTAAACAACATAGTAAAATGCAATGCGATTTAGCGATATTTACAAATTTTTTTAATAATCAGATTTTTTTGTCATTTTTAAAGGAAGAAATAATATAGAATTTAAATTTGACGGACACAAGTAAAATGGAGTTTGAAGAAAGTAAGCAACAGAAATTTTCTTAAAATAAGTATAAAATTGTTAGTCACAGAACTATCGTGCGCGCTTTTACCAACAGGTATAACGCTTACCGTACTATAAATGCAAAATACCTCAATATCCGAAGCGATTTGATACAATAACAGAATTGGACTTCCCATCGGCAATACCAGCTAGTCGCACAGCAAGTAGTTAATCCTGTAAAACGGTCGTACCCAAGGTTCGTAGAAATTGTATTTAACAAGGTTAGCTCATCGAGGGGTTAGAGTGGTGATTGGGTAGAAAGTCGTGACGTAGCTTGAAGTCCATTTTCGACTAGGACATTATTTGAATTTACTGCAATCTAAGTAGCGCCAAGCTATGTAGGTAGGTACTCTGAATGCATTTGCAATGATTTATTTATAATATTTTGGTAGTATAACACTAATTATAATTTATTGAAACTGGTGTTCGTATTAAAAGAGAAAATCCCAGGAATCTTTCCAACGTTACTTACATATTTATGGTGTAGAATAAATGTATAAATTGCCTTTCAAGAAATAAAAAATAAAATAGAAAGTATGATTTAGAATTATCATGACACATTCTCCCACCTTCCAATTCCATATTTCCTTCCACTCCCCATACCGAAATAGTCTAAACTCTTTTCATCGGAGAAAAATATTAATTTATGAAACAATTTAATTGTATCGAAATAAACCAAATTTCGACACGGATAAAGATAGATTTTTTTTTCACATAGACTTCACACAAATGGCCCCGAGGCAAATAAATTCCTCAAGTCCTATATATTCTTTGGGGTTGCTGTGCGTAGGGTCTTTTTGAGAAGTTAAGTTTGTGACTTGCCTGGTCTGTGTTCTACCAGAGCACTGACCAGGCAAGTCATTTGATCAATAATTTTCCTGTTTCAGATTTTTGATTGAGTTTTGCAAATATTGTCTTCATTAATTAAATATTACAATTTGAGGTTTTATTCACTAAGTGAAAGATAAAAATAAATAAATAATTACGTTTTGATCATGGGTATTGTACAAAGGAGAAAAAAGAAAAATATTTCCACAGTCAAACTGTCAAACTCATGAACGAGTCATGCAAATGACCTATTCCATAATCTAAATAATGTCAACCAAGAATAAATGTTGGGAGCGTTTTTGGCGTGTTTCCCGACTATGCACCGTTACCAAAGAGATAAATGATAATAGTTCCTGGGAGCATCTTCCATTGGAATACCGGCAGAATAAGGACAGATTTACCACCTGATGCCTGTGCACTAAAAATGCAGTCCGTTTGTTAACACAGGGGAATCTAAAAAACAGGCCGCCCGTTTCTGCATGTTTCGGCTCCAGTTCAGATGTGGCAGCCAAATTCAACATTAAAAATTTATAATGGTAAAAACCGGTAAACATAGTAAAAATATTCAAAGTATGTAGTGGTAAAAACCTGTGACCGGACAACTCTGAATGAATTGAAATCAACATATCCTTTGAAAAGTTATGAAAAAAAGGTTAAATAGGTTACGTTAGGTTATATTATGTGCTACTTTAAAAAAAAATCATAGTATTTAATGACTTTTTAAAAAGGAGTTGAGTTGATTCTGAGTTATCATGGAACCGTACGAACCTGCATATGTGCGTGAAAAGACATACCAAAAATAATATTTAAATCAAAATCAAAAAATATTTATTGTACATGTGAAGTACAAAGGGTGTAGCTTATGGGTACACTCCATTTCTTCCAGTAACCACATATAAAAATACAAAATACAAATAATTTAATACCTGATGTGTACCCGGCGTTGCTCGGGGTTGTGAAAGGTTTGGAGTAAAGTTTTGAGGTTGTGAATTTTAGTGTACCTGAACACCGCGTCTAGTTTTAAGGTGGAAATAGGTAATATTATTTTTCAAGATTTGAAAAAGTGTTTTTAAAAGTATTTGTTTCACTTGATCGGGCCATGTTTTCCTCGGGCGTCCTTGACGCCTTCTTCCATACACTTCCACGCTTTACTTTTTCAGCCATTCACTTCCACAAAAGTTACTGTTAACAAAATTTTATCGACTTTAATTCGACTCATATGTATGTCCAAAGACAGGTGTGAGGAAATTATCTTAGATTTACCAAAAAATAATACATACCTAGGGAAAAGAGAATAAGATCGTTCTTTTCGGACTCCAACAGGATTTCAAGCTAAGTCACAAGCTTGCGAGCGGCCCGATGAGTTTTTTTCCGAAAAGTACCAGTGTGGGTGAACTTAAAATATATACCTGGTATCTATAATAAGCAATAATAACATCGAAATATGAAAACAAATACAATAAAACCATCCTGTTATGCTGTTGCGCTGTTGTGTTCGTGAACAAGCTTGATGTATGTAGATTTTAGGATGGAGGGCGGATGTCATGTTATTTAAATAGTGTGTCAACCCCTGTTGTCGTATTCCGTATTATAAGGGATGGGACTTAAGCTCAGTTAGACGAATTTCACTGTCTTTGTCTAAATTTCCAGATTTATTGCAATTAATATTATTTGTATCTTACCATTGCGTCAGAATATACAGTGATATAAGACCAGATTATGATCGGTCAGTGGCCGAGATGGCACCGCGTTTGGGTCCCACCCAGACATCGTGAGTTCAATTGCCTAAGTCCTCCTTCACGACACTTCACAGTGGTAGTAGGAGATTTTAAAAATAATTGTCAGGTTATTAGAAACCCGGATACGTTTGTTTTTTCTTTAAAAAAATACTTTATATTAATATTTGTAATTTTCGAGAGAAATTCTTTAAAATCACACTTTTAAGGCACCGTGAAATATTTTTTAATCTGTGCAATATTGTTTTATCAGTGAAAAAAAAAATACTATTTCATTTCTACAACAATATTATAAAAATAAAATAACGTTATGACCACTTTTCTTTGTAATCAATCTCCACACAGCATTCCCAAAGAAAAAAAAGTTTATGTTACAAGTTTTGATTAATTTTTCGTGTTAAATATGCGATGCGATATATATGATGAACCAACTAAGCGAAATAACGATTTTTTCTGGTTTTCTGGGTCAGTTTAATTTTTGTGGGAGGATACATGTAAAAAATAAGAAAACAATATTTGCTGAATTTTTTTGGAAATAAACAAAAGCTTTTGCCAAACCGCTAAGGTTGTGAAATTTTAATTCAATAATGTAATTTGTTTTATATTTATAAATAACTTTTTTTTTCAAATAAAGGTATTGTGTGCCTAGATTTAATAGTTTGGTGAATGAATTCAGATCTGCCTTCAGGCCTGACTAGCTACTGATTCCTGCACATTTTTTTAACTAATTCAATGTATATTTCAACTAATGATGTTGGTAGGAAATCTGGGAAATGCAATGTTGTATTTTTATTTATTACCTTTATAACAACCATTTGCAGCAGGTTATCAACACTAATGATCAGCCGTCACAATCGTATTCGACTAGTGGTGGTTTTACCTCACATTCCTGTCAGAAAATACTTTCAGAAAATTTCTTTAAAAAAGTTATATTTTCTAATGTCTCTTACACCAGAGAAAGTATCTTTACTATGTTTGCGTTATTCACCTCACACCTACCGATATTTTTACAAAGATGTCGTCATCTATTACCTACAAACTAATCGCATTTTGATTTTCTTTTAAAAATTAATGAATAAATTAATGCATGTATCTTGAAAGTAGAAATTAAACCTCTTTCCGACACCCGATCGAGCTGAATATATACGCGTTGTCGATCTCAATGCATTCCATCAACATTTAGTAGCACCCACAAACTTTTTCACTACATTAAGCCGCTGCTACCCGAATTTCTACCGATATCTTACATAGCCCCTTTAAAAATTTTAAGTTTTTAAGCTCTTAAAAAAAATATATATGTTACTTTTGAAGATAATATCTACACATTCCCCATGCCGAAACCCAAATTATATGAAATTCCTTCAATAGAAAAAAATCGCAAAGTATGCTCCGAAAATTATTATTTTCACGTCTGTTTCAGTTATTTGAAAAAATTCACAGTGTTCATTTAATACTGTTTTAGATAGACTCTAAGAGATTTTTGCTCTATTTGAAACGAGTCGTGTTTTATTAAACATTTTCACAATTTTCGCTTCAATTTTACCGTTTTTAATATTAACGCACTATCTCTAATATTCGTAATTACATATCTCTCCATCTTATTCTTTTTGAGCGGGTGTACGGCGCCTTAACTACACGAAAATGTTTCACTACATAATAAAAAAATAGACGTACCATAAAGAGTAATATAAATTTTATTTCTGTGGTTGATTTTTTAATCATTAACTTCAAACATTGACGATGGGAGTGAACATTAAAAAAATTGAAATTAGTCACATTTGAATTTATTTAAGAAAATTCATGTAGGCACATTTCACGTTTCTAAATATCTACCGGACGATAATATTACCTCTTATTTTAACACACGGTTAGTAAAAACTAGCACAAATAAACTAGATACCACGGAATCGTAGAGACTAATAAATAATGTCAGTCTACTGTCGCTTTTGGTTTCCGTAAAGGTAGTAGGGGTGAGGGGTGTATGAGGTTAGGGTGGGATGAGTCAAATGTAACTATACCGTAGAATTTTAGCGAGGGAACGGTAACGAACTTTGCAGTTGCACTTTGCCTTGCCGTTTCCAACTCAAACACTATATGATATTTTAGATTATTTTACAGAATTAATACAGCTTGTTTTAAATCAAAATTCGTCTGAAAATACAACTTAATCCTTAGTTAAACTCATGTTGTACATTTAAATATAATGATTGCTTTGATACTGCATATTATTATTTAGGATCAACGCAAACAAGTAAAATTTTAAAAAGTTTATATCAATTCAACATAATAACATTATAGTGACAATGTAAATTCACCAGGATAGGTATTTTTTTACATTAACTTTACACAGGTGGCCCGAAGGAAAATATTTCCCCTCTGTATCTATGTCATCTTTGGAAATGCTATATGGAGGATCGTTTTCGTAAAGAAGGAGTGAAAGTTCTGGGAAAGAAAAAAGGCATGGGGTGTGTAGGCATCTGGAAGTCAGTTTGTTCAGGAGTGACGGATGTACGAATCCATCTCTCACACTGTGGTGGAAGGCAATATTCAGAAAGAGTCCTGCTAGAGAGGCCAAAATGTCTACCTCAACCAGTCTCTCCCGATCTGGCCTGCCATGCAGTTGGTGGGTTGACGCATCCGCCGCGCTGCCAAGACCCGGACAAACCTCACACCTATGAACCCGGACACCCCTGAAAAGTCACTGATGGCAAAGGTGTTGCTTATCCAATAAATGGTACCTGGAGTTGCGGTACCTATACCCGCCATCCAAATTGAAAAGGTACAGGTATATTAACGTATGTACAAAAAGGAATAAAAACACAATATCAAACAAATATATTTCAGTTGTCAAGACTATCTGTGAGTGATTGTAATTCTTCAATCAACTAGAATTTGTTTTGAATCCATGTATCAGTTTCAAAATTGGAACTGATAGCGTCAATGGTCCAGAAAAGCGATAAACTACCTACCGGACATAATTTTAAAACTTACTAGACTGATCAAGAAATAAAATACACGAATAATGTTGCCATTGAAGATTTTTTTCTAAATTATTCTGCAGCAATTGTCGTGGTTCTAATGTATTTTTAAAATAAACTTTCAGCTTCACAAATCCGACGAAGGTGCAAGGTCCGGATAAGTCAAGAGTCAGAAAAATACATTGACCCCAGATTCCTACACACACCTCTTACCTTTTTCCTTTCCTGAACGTCCTCGCCTTCCTTTACATAAAAAAAGCTTCATATAGTATTCCCAAAGATGACATAGGCCATGAGGGATTTCTACTCCAGGTCCTCCTGTATGAAGCTAATGTAAAAAAAATGATATGTATGAATGTGAATGAAATAATGTACCAAGTGTGTCCTTCCATCCTCTCTACCTACCCCTGATAATATAATAAGTAACAAATGTATATTTTAATATAACTCTAAAAATGATCGTAGAATAAAATGCCTCAGATTTATTTAGACTAAATTCCTAATAATTGGGATCATTTGTTGTCTTGGGATAATGTGAGGTGATTGGAATAACACTTTAGAATACGCATCTGAAAACGATCAGTTATATAGTAATTATCATCAATATCGTAAAGTACCTTGCTTTACCTCGCACTATACAATTAAGTGGCATAGTTTGGTCAGACTGGTATATTAGTGAACAGTGGCGTACGACCTTGGACACATAATGATACACAGAAAGATACATAAAATTATTTCCTGTGCAGCCAATCATCCTCGATTCTAAAAATTTCCCTCAATAATATATTCTGGAAAGCCTGCAAATTGCACACAATATATCAAATGTAATATTTTCTATCTGATAATTTATACTATTGCAATTGAGCCATGTAAAGTTATCAAAAGTTTAGTATTAGCAATAAATAAACAAATGTTTTTGCATTTTATTGGTATAATATTTTTATTTTTCATTTTTATGTGAATACATCACAAAAGTCCCGACTGTTCCCGTCTGGGGCCAGCGAGACTATGGCATCCCCAATTGGGGTATGTTGTCAGGTTGAAAGTAGTAGAGAGTGAAAGGAGAAGATTAATAGGGAAGTGGGGAAGTACCTGACTATTCAGAATTAGTCAACAACACGGCTAACTCCATTTCAAGCAAAGTTTCAATTATGAATGATGGTATTTCACCAGGACGTTACTGAGAGTATTTTTCACTCTGGAACGTGCCGTAATTAATAAATTAATTGATTGTGAAATTATACCAATTAATTAAATACAATTTATTTGCGCACTCTGGGGTTTCAACACGCAACCTTCGGGTAACTAGTCGAGGTTGGATTCAAGACTGACTCCGAAATGACTCCAAATTGGAGTCCTCAGTTTTGCGATAAACGTGTCAAAAATATATAAAGCTTCTTATAGGCAAAACTATCGTTGAAAGCCTATTGTGGAAGCCTAGCTCTTCCAGAAAGGCTAATTTTATGCGTCTGGATATCCATGGAATCCTGAGTATTTTTCTCCAGCACTAACTCGCTGGCTCTAAGAGTCCATTAAAAATATAACGTAGATTTTTATTAAGAACAATTTGGGAGGTGGGGATGGGTATCGCCGCCACGGGAACCATTTATTGGATAACCAACATCTCTGTCATAGGTCACCCCAAGTAGTTACTTAGCAACTTAGCAGGGATGCCCGGCTTTGTGCGTGCGGTTTGTCTGCATGGCAGACCAGATCGGGAGAGGCCGATTGAGGAAGACTTTTTGTCCTCTCCAACAGGACTCTTGGAACATCATCTTGAACCGCTGTAAGAGGAATAGATTTATATATCCGTCACTTCTGGACACACTGCCCTCAGATTCCTACCAACACTCATACTTCCTTACATCCCAGTATTTCCTCTCCTTCCTTTCCTAAATCCCTTCAGACATCATCCCCAAAGATGACATAGGCCCTGATGGGAATTATTTTCCTCAGTGTCTCTTGTGTTGAGCTAATGTGAAAAAACGAACCCGTTGACAAACTGCTATCTAGCATTGTAATGGGACTTTATTGTAATTATGTAATCTATTGAAATGACCTATCTATATATAATAATTAAAAAAAAATCGCCGAAATGTATTTACGCGCATAACTTCCGAACGACGGCACCAAATTGGATAATTATTTTTTTTGTGTTCGTTGTTGTCAGGAAAAGGTTTGTATAAAAATACTGGTGAGCTCTGGCATCGTGGAATTTGTATAAAAAATTGAAATAGGTGATACGCGAGCTGTTTGAAAACTGAATGTACCGGGACTCAATGTATGGAATGCGGGAGGTGGGAGGGGAATTCGGGTAGAAATTTTGCGAGAGGGGGTTGGGGGGAATCAGGAAGGGGATAGAGGAACCTAAGAGGGGGGAGGGGAACTCTGTAGGGGGGTTAGCGGGACGGGGTAAGGGGGGAGTGGAGTGGGGAGAGGTAAGGTGGAGGAGGCGGAGTGGGAATGCGAGAGGGGAAGGGGACGCGGGAGAGGAAGGAGAGGTGGAAGGGGAACGGGACGAATGTGAAAGGATACGCAGGGAGAAACGGTTTCTTTATTAAATGGTATAGCAACGCATGCCGGGTACCAGCTAGTATTTAAATAAATACAAATCAACAATTTTACAAGAGTTACCTACGCAAAATGCAAAAACAACCGAAATTACTTTTTGACGATACAAAACATCTCAAAATCATTACATATAGGTAGGAAACGTTTAAATATCAGTAGGTAATAATATAATGTCTGATAAAGTGGCTTTTCAACTTACGTACTTATTCATCAACCCCAATGTAAAATCATTTCGAAATAATCAGAATTAAGTAAATTAAGAGCGCGATGGCAAAGAGTAGCGAATGGCTTCTAGTTCCCGCCACCGCCGGCATAGGGCGGCTGCGCCAATACGGGGCGCCCCTGGAATGTATAATTCATTCATTAGGGCCCCGCTTAGTTGGAAACTCGTTAATACGGCGGAAGCTCAACTTTATCAATTCTGCGCGGGGGTCTTCCGCTGGGAACTTGGATTGAGCCTCGTACAAGTCCGGCACCTTTCGGCAGAACTTACAACTAGCGATATATGATAACTTACATAGTTATTACATGCGTGCGTTATGAAATACACGGAAAGTTATTATGTTTTGTATCTTGCAAGGGGTAACTATGCGGCTTGGGCGTGTTCCAATATTATCTTAATAAATATAAAACAAAGTCGGGTAAGTTACACCATACATAACTCAAGAACGGCTAGACCGATTTTTATGATCTTTGATTTGTTGGTTTGTCTCCGTCCCGAATAGGAGAACAGCTGTTAAAACATCGGAAAAATTCACGAAAAAATTATGAAGAAAATTCTTTTCCTAATATATTTTGTATGGAACGAATTCTCATCTTTTAAAAGAGCTGCAGCAATATTGTGATAAATGTAATATTGAATAGTGACCGAATTCCAAAAATTCAAAAACGTCAAATTTTTTGATCTTAAACATACAATGCTGCCCCTCTTTCTTACACACTAAATGTCAATAGTCAAAAATGAGACAAACGGTGAACGTATGTCTGCACCCCTCTAAAGGAAAAATACATTAATTATAATAAATATTCCTCATACGTATAAAAGTAAATGAAATGCTATTACCGTAAGCAAGTGGAAAAGTAAGAAAATCACAAAAAATATAAATCCGTACGCAACGCCAATTCTGATACTGACAAAAACGAAAAACGGAGAGTTGCGCATCGATAATTGCTTGATTGCGTAATTTTCAACTTTAAAAAACTGAATTTAATTCGGCTAATAAGTTAACACAACAGTTATTGATTCTGAAGCGGTACGAAGTTCACCAGGTCTGCTAGTTTTGAATAAATCTTCTTGTTGAATAGGTAATTAAGGATTGTGGAACTAAAGACGTAGGTGTAGATGTGGTTCAAGATGGAAATGATGATGCATATTAAAAACTATGATTTGAAAAATCCACGCAGAAAAATGTGTGCGAGTTTCATGATGCCACAGCTTTGAGGAGATTGGAGTGAGTTGCAAGAACCGAATTTGATGGTTTATAACTAAGATCAATCGTCACAGAGCATTTCAAAATTGTTAAATGAATAAAATACGTCACCTGGATACATAAATGAATTAATTTCTCTTGTCGGAAAAGAATGAACTGACAACGAATGAAGTGAATTATATAACCAGTGCAGATTCGTGAAAACCACGGGAAAGAATGGTTGAAGGATTTGTGAAACTGAACGTATTATAATTTTTTAGTCCCAAGTTCGACCATTGCCTTGCAAAACAACAAATGTTGTCAATTTTTTTTCAGATTCGATCAGAAATTTACCTTTCGAATGAAAACCATGAAATATCACGAAATCTATAAAAAATGTTAAAAAAACGAAATTAACATAATATGAAATATTTTTATGATCCTATGTAAGTAACCTTGTAAACCTTGTTTCAATTCATACAATCAGTTCCAATTAAAAAAAATTAAAATCAAAATTAAGTAGGTATATTAAATGTAAATAATTTCATGCTGGACTACTTCACGCACCGACGTTTACGTAGTTGTCAATAGCGGAGCATCTAACACATAAATTTATAGTCCTTGTAGATATAAAAAATGGTAGATTTATTAATATTTTCACAATGTTAAAAATTGTTTAGTATTTTTGTCTTTATTTTGTTGCAATTGATACTTGCTACAAGTTTTATGTGTGACAGCCATACCGCTTTTTTCAACTTTACCTACTTTGATAATACCATCGAATGAAATCTGATAAGAAAATTATATAGAAGGTTTTTGGAGTTAAAAATTTTCTTTCTAATGTAAGATTTCTTTATAACAAATTATTTTAAAGTATAGTGTTACGATACGCCCCTGAAGCGAGTAAATACGAGAGCACAGAACACAGCACAAGTCCACACGGCTCGGCCGCCGCCTCTCCCCGCCCCGTATCCTGTTTCTCCTTGCCTCTCCCCCGTGCCCTGCCACTCGGCATTCCCGCTGCGCTCGCCACAGAAGAGATCTGAGCGCCTTTGAGAACGCACGCTCGCGGCTCATTTGTAGCCGGCGGACCCAATTCAATGGGGCCGCGTTGTATTATTGAAATACCTTTGAGTACAATCGGCCTTTTGCCGCACTATAGTTCGGTCTATTTAGACTACGAAAGTGCCTGATGAAGCTGCCACATGAGACGAGGTTCCTGCCAACCTACATGTAAGCTGTATCTTGATTTCCTCCTTAAATGTTGTCCGTAATTCAGTGAAATGTAGGGCCCCCGCGGAAATCACGACTCGGAGAGTTTCGTTTAGAGAGAGAGTCAGAGAGAGTTAAACACTTTAGCTAGGTTTGTGTAATTTGCATTTCTTGTAATTGAATTGTACTGTAGAAACCTATGTATGTGTTTGAGTTTACAATATATGTCTAAATGATTTAACATTGTTATTATTCTGCTACGGCGGGAGGATTGTTGACCAGTGAGGATCCCGTGGGTCACCGGAGGATGGAGAGAAGTTCCCTAGCCTTGAGCTGCCCACCCCCCTGAATAGAGAGTACCATAGTCCCGCTGAGAGCTAGTCAGGGACGTGTTTTGGGCCCTGGTGTTGGTTTAGAAGCCGACATCGAGGCACCCTAACAACTGTCGCCCGATCGTGGGGTTGGAATTTTTTTTCTCTCTATCCCGGTCGCTTTGCGGGACCTTCCTTTGTCGAAATCCTTCCCGCATAACAACTATTTTGTAAACATTAATTATGCCTTGTTATTCTACAGTGAATCCTGTGAAAAAACCACAGAAACCAATATGTAAATTAGATCCATAACGGATCTGACTGGAATTATAAATTGCATCGCAAGTTGAAACAACGGCCATTTTGAGTACCCGAAACGCCGCGAATCTGATTGCGCACGCGTCACCAAACAGCGAGCGCGTAGCAACAGCAATCCGCGCCAAATCCAACGGCCTTTGTTTCACGCGATATTCCGGATTGTGCGCGCAAATGCCTTGTTCCCGCCGATATCCTAACCGACTGTTGCTAGGCTGCGTTTTAAATCCAAACCGTTTTTTATGACTGAACCGGGATACCAACGGAAATCATTGATTCTGGAACCCCAGTTATTTTGCGAATTCCTTAATGAAAATTTCGGACTTACGTATTTTTATTATTTCTGCACAATATACCAATTGGCCCACTTGTGTCTGTCAAATTAGTACAATTTAATGTTTCTCCAAATGGACAAAATAATGACTTTCTTTCCCCATTGTACATTATAGGTACTGTTTTTTTTCAGCATAAGTGAAAGTGAATTGTGTTTTTTCCCTTACATAAGTGAAAAGTGGAATAATAATAAAGCCAATGACTGATTCCATGAATAAATAAAACAATTTTAATATGGTTGGATGCAATAAACCCCATATTCAGTCATTTTCATCCGGAAGTTTGTCCTTTATTTGCCAGAAATGTGCCTTTTGTGAACTTTAGTGCCTTTCTCAGTGCAAAGTGTTTTGTGAAAATAAAAAACCTGTTTTCTAAAGGTCAGTCCTGGCAAAATTTTTCTAAAATAAATAAATACTTGTGAATTTCACAGTTTTCTCAAAAGTGGTCAGTGAAATACAAAAACCTTTACCACTAAGGTCTTTCCACGCAAAATTTTTTCTCGTCTGCCTCTCCTTGACAAGAATTCTGGTGTCATGTATACAAAACACATTTGGAAGTGCCAACAGTGATCACCAAGTGAAAAGTGCCTCACAAAAATTAATTTTTGCGCTTTCTAAAGGAAACCCCTGCCCAATTTTTTTCTTCTCCTCACCACCCAGGAAACTCACAATGGAGGACAAGCAAGCTATTACACCATCCAACTTGGGTACCATTCCCAATGTGCATAGTTTATCCAAAGCCCACTTACAAGCTGCTTTAAGGGATAGAGGACTCTCGCCATCAAGCAAATCTAAATCTACATTGAAGGCATATGCACTTTTATTCAACAAAAAGTACATTAGGAGAATAAATCTCGCCCCCTCCAACGAAAATAATTCATGTTCGGCTACGCAAGTTTTGGATAATCTTGACAAAGAACCTACGCCGCATGTAATGATAAAACAGGACGTCGCACCCATCTTGACACAAGATAAAACTTACGATTTATCCTCTTGGAAAGTCAAATATAATGGCGTCTCCGATGTGCTGGATTTCATTGACCGTATTGAAGAAACGGCTACAATCAAAAATATCCCATTCGAGATTCTACGGAGAAACTTTATAGAACTCATCTCCCCAGAATTAATTCCGTGGCACCGCATCCAAAAGACTAAATGCAAAGATTGGAATAAACTCAGAGCTGCCCTAATCTCTAGCTTTGGAAAAAAGGAGGCCCAGCACCGGATCAAACTATCTCTACTATCTATTAAACAACTAGTAGATGAACCTGTGGCTACATTCATAGAAAGGGCTGAGTCCATCAACATCAAGCTTTCACATCCTGTTCCGGAAGCTGAACTATTACCAGTCATAACTGATGGCCTTTTAAGCAAATACGAGAACATCATCACCTCACAGAAAATTGCATCCCTGGCCCAGCTAAACGAAGTCTGCCTCCTCCTGGAATCGTACCAGGATAGGAAAAACATAAAGAATGTGTCGAATAATGTGGTTTTGCCAAGCCGTTCGTCTGGTTTAAAGCCAGAATTCGACAACAAAAAAGTGTGCTCCTTTTGCAAAAAAGTAGGCCACCTGGCCGCTACTTGTTTCAAGCAAGCAAGACTTCTGGAATCCAAGGAACCCCGAACCTCCAAGAGACACCACTCTAGGGACCGCTCTCCTCCACGCGACGAACTGCGCAACATTTTTAAGAAATCAAGGCACAATGCAGAAAGGTTACAAAACCCAAGCGATGTCAGACCTCAGGTGGATTTCTCCAAGCCCCCACCAAATTTCTACATGAAGAGGCCAAAAAACTAAATAATAACCTCTCAGGTACCCATTCTGAACCAAGGTCTAAAGAATGGACTGATTGGTTATCACACATTAAGTATTTTAACCAGACCTTAAATGTTTCCTCGGTTTGTTGCAAACAAGCTAAAGATGGGAGACCCTATGCTCTTTTCTCTGTTAACAATGTGCCCTTTTCCGGATTACTTGATAGCGGTGCATCTGTCAGCTGTCTTGGCAACAATGCTCACCTGCCTTTTGTTAACAGTGATTTTAAAATTTCGCCACAAACAACACACCTGACGACTGCGGATAATGTTTCCCAGCCGGTCATCGGTACCCTTGCACTGCCAATTAATTGTAACAATAAAATAATTACAATCAATTTTCTAATAGTGCCCTCTATATCCCAGAATTTCATCCTTGGCGTTGACTTCTGGAAGGCTTTTAACGTTGCTCCCCAAGTATTTAATACTCTTGGCGAAACCTCCACTGCTGCTCAAATTAGTGAGATCCGCACAATAATACCTCACGAAAATTTAAGCACGGACCAAACTCTCCAACTAAAGGAAATGGTCAATAAATTCGAATCAATATCTTTCGAAAAATGTGGATTGGGTTTGACAAATTTGGTAGAACACCACATTAAAACCAATGGCCCACCCATAAAGCAACGTTATTACAACTTAGCCCCCCAAAAGCTTAAACTTTTGGAAAAAGAACTTGATGAAATGTTAAAAATGGGTGTGGTGGTTCCCAGCAGAAGTGCATGGACCAACCCAACTCTTTTGGTTTCTAAAAAAGATGGCTCCGCACGTTTCTGTCTCGACAGTAGACGTTTAAATTCTTGTACGGAAGCTGACGCATACCCCTTACCTTACGTCCACGCGACCTTAGACAAACTGCGCAACGCCAAGTTCATCTCCTCTGTTGACCTAAGCAAAGCTTTTTGGCAAATACCTTTGGACGCAGAATCGTGTGAAAAAACTGCTTTCGTTGTACCTGGTAGGGGAATGTTCCATTTTAAAAGATTACCCTTTGGTCTAAAGAACAGCCCCGCCGAATTACAAAGACTGATGGACAAACTCTTCGGTCCTGAAGTCGATAACAGCCTGTTTTGTTACCTTGACGACCTCATCATCGTCAGCGACACCTTTGAAAAACACCTATTAATGTTGGAAAAGGTTTTTCAACAACTCAAGTTCGCTGGTTTAACCATCAACTTGAAGAAGTCTGAATTCTGTAAGTCCCGTTTACGTTATTTGGGATTCATTGTCGACGAAAAAGGTCTAAGAACAGACCCCGCTAAGGTGGAAGCCATGGCAAATTTCCCCCGACCCAAAAACGCGAAAGAAGTCAAAGGTTTCCTTGGACTTGCAGGTTACTACAGAAGATTCATCAAAGACTTTTCCACAATTGCAGCCCCCTTTAATAAAATTACCGGCACCCGTAAAGGTGTCAGCAACTTCCGATGGTCTGCTGAAACTGAAGAAGCGTTTACAACTTTAAAAAATGCCCTTCAAAAAGCCCCCGTTCTGAATTGCCCGGATTTTGCACTCTCTTTTACCCTCCACACGGATGCCTCCAACGTAGGAATCGGTGGAGTCCTAACTCAAGAATTCCCAGATGGCGAACACCCTGTAGCGTATTTTTCCCGTACACTAAATAAACACGAGAAAAACTACGGAATTACCGAAAAGGAGTTATTGGCTGTATTGGATTCTGTTCACCATTTCCGCGGTTACATAGACGGTAGCAAATTTACTGTAGTCACAGACCATAGTAGTTTGAAATGGTTGATCTCTTTAAGTAATCCCTCCGGTAGACTCGCTCGTTGGGCCTCCCGTTTGTCTCAATTCAATTTTGATGTTGTACACCGTAAAGGCGCGGACAATATTGTTCCTGACGCTCTTTCAAGAATTGAATTGGCTTCATTAAATGTTGACACAATTGCCCCCCCTCCACCCACAAAAGATGAATGGTACTTGAAAATCTTCGAAGGTTGTAAAAATAATCAACAAAAGTTTCCTAATTTTATCATAAAAGAAGGACAACTATACCGTAATTGCAAGGCACCACTATCCATCCTCGAAGATTACTCCTGGAAACTTGTCGTTCCCCTCGAAGGAAGAGAACAAATAATAATTGACAATCATAGTGCTCCCGACTCTATACACCCAGGAACTTTCAAGACGTATAAAAAGATTTCCTTGAAGTATTACTGGCCTGGTCTTTTCAAACAAATTCGCAATTACATCTCTAAATGTGAAACTTGTAAAGCTTATAAACATAGCACGGCAGCACCTGCCGGCCTAATGGGTAACCCCAAACGCGCCGACAGACCCCTACAGTCATTGTCAATGGACCTCGTCGGACCTTTTCCTCGAAGTTATGCCGGACACATGCACATACTTAGTGTAGTGGATGTTTTCACCAAATTCTGTTGGATCTTCCCTTTAAAAAGAGCCAACGCGTCCGCCATCATCAAACTTCTGGAAAAACACATTTTTATACCTTACGGAACACCCAGAACCGTAATTGTTGATAACGGAAAACAGTTTATTGCCCAGGAATTCAAAGAATTTCTTGCCAAATACGGAATCAAGGACCATCCGCCACCCGCCATCCGCCACCACAAGCAACCCTACCGCAGACTATGCCCATCGCTTGGAAGAACTGTCGGCCATTTACAGTGAAGTCACTGATGCTTTGCTTCTGGCTCACCAAAAGAGTGCGGACAGATATAACTTACGTAGAAAACATGTCACCTTCAATACAGGAGACATAGTTTGGAGAAAGAACAACACACTTTCCCAAGGAGCCATGTATTTCTCTGCTAAGCTGGCACCACGTTTCGTGAAGGCCAAAGTCCTAAGGAAAATATCAGACCTAGTGTACTCCTTGTCTGACTCATCTGGAAAGCACATTGGTAATTACCACATTAAGGACATTGTAAAGTCTGGAAGTGAGGAGTCAAGTAAAACTGCCCCCACTATCTCAGCAAACGTAAAATGATCCAGTATGTATCACATTTTTTTTGTAAGCTTACAGAGTCTTACTACGTCAGGCGTGTATTGTGTCAATCACATGCCCATCGTTTCGTAAATGAAACAAGTTGTAAATTATTTTGTAAATTAATGCGTACTCTCCTTGAAGTTACTTTCAAATGTTGTTTTTGCACTGTTTTTTCTTTCCCTCACGGCAATTTTTTTCTTTTATTTTTTTTTTCACCTGTTCTAAAACTGATCACTTTGGAACGGAGACACTTTTCGAGTTTCAATGTTTGGGAAGTCGCGAGCCCATTTATTGTCTCAACACGTACACTACGCAATGTTCATGCCACGTCATACCCTGCCTTGTCATGTAATTTTGTAATTTTTCTCCTATTTTTTTGTTGCATTTTTGTCGTGTGGAAAGGAACTTTCTCACCTGTTTATTTTGTTCATGTAAAGTAGTTGACAATTGCCCATCGGCGTGTCGTTCTAGAAGTCGGGTTTTGTAAATTCCAAAGTGTTAAATTCCGACTCAGAACCAGTTAACTATTTTTACAATTTTTCCTTTTATCTTGTTCATCATGAGTTGTAAAACCTTCCGAGGTATCTCTAGCATGAAAATCAAACAGTGGTTACTTACATAGTCGCCCCTCGTGTATATAAGTTTTTTTCAATTTTTTCCTCTTAAATTAAAAATTGATGGCGTCCTACCCAAATTCATGCTCATGTACCAAAATTGGATATCGACACGTCCATTTTGGAACTTGTATTTATAAAACCAATGATTGGTCTTTATAACCCTGTATATAAATCAATTTGGCTCGTTTCAACTAAAGTACGTAAAACCGAATCATCCGGTCTTTGGTTGTTATAACAAAACCACCTTTTGTTATTTTATTTTTTTTGCTTGTACGTTACGTATGTCTTATATGACACGTTTCAACCCTACGAGACAGGTTAATAAAACCTTATGGTCATCCTGATTTTGGAATTCACAACTTTTAGGTGTCCATTTAACCAAGTATTTGCAACCCAAATTGCACATAACCTGGTATGTTTGTAACTGCACAAAGGGTATGTAAAACCGTAATTGGTCCCTTTTCTTTGGTCTTCCTCACTGCAGGTTGCCACAACAGACAGTATGTAAAACCATTATAGGTCTGTCTTTGTTTTAAATACTTGGTGTAAGTAGAATTATACTCTGCCATCACCCTTGTATTTTGTAACACATGAAGTAGCATCAAATTGTCTATCTTCCCTGTCGTACGCTCTTGGGCTACGGAGTTAGTTAATCTAACGAATCTTTATAAAATGTGTTAAAACGAGCATCGTTAACGTTTATTGTGTTGTATTTAAACGTAATCCACCGTCATAGGAGAGATCCTTAGAACATCCACCGTTATAGGAGGGATCCTTAAAATACCTGCCACGATACGAGAAGTTCGTCATAATCACTTTTGCTCATAGCTAAATGTTATTGAGTTGGTCGTGTGACATATTTGTCATGAGTACCACCCTTTCTGTACAATCTATTTTGGTCGTGTGTCATTCATTTGTCATGAGTACCGCTTTTGTATTTTGGTCGTGTGTCATTCATTTGTCATGAGTACCGCTTTTGTATTTTGGTCGTGTGTCATTCATTTGTCATGAGTACCGCTTTTGTATTTTGGTCGTGTGTCATTAATTTGTCATGAGTACCGCTCTTGTATTTTGGTCGTGTGTCATTAATTTGTCATGAGTACCACTTGTATGTATAATTGTGTACAACCCTTGTACACGAGACGTGAAGACGTAATAACAATACTTACGGCCTATATATCGGCCTTGCCATCTTCTTTAAGAGGCATTGTATAAACTCTTGATTTCTGTCTATAACTGAGTTTTATCTTGTATGTACTTACATGTTTTTGTACACTATACGTGGAGACGTTAAAACACTTACCATGAGTCGTGCGAACGAAATAATATCAAACCTTTTGTGTGCGATCTACGAAACGTAGTCCACAACCCTTTGTTGTCATTCAACGCCAATGCCCGTGGACCTCCTGTTTTTTTACTTCTTTGCAAAAAGGAAAGAAGCCCAGGAATATCTACTATCCCAAAAGGACTAGTTTGTAGCTTCACTGCTAACTATGGGGCATAGTGCTGTGGGAGTTAATCGATTGAGCACAAAACCACCCAACTCGTTGTCTGGGGAACGGATAAGAAAACCCCCAGGTTTGTGAAATTGGAGCAAGGGTCTGTCTTTTCTCACAATCACGCAGGAGTTTTTAAAATGACCCCTAATCTTTTGCCCAATACACGCAAAAGATTAGTCTCTTTGTTAATGTGTATTCAAATTTCTCCTCATCCTTTTAACAATTGTAAAGAGTCAGGAAATCTGCTGGTTGATCATGTTTTATTCTCACATGGAGTTTGAAGTGGAAATTAGTCCAGTCTCTAGCAAGTTTCGTCACTCAACTCCTTTCCTTTTCCTTTCCTTTCTCCTCACCATCATGTTCTCAGGTATATGTTATGAAGAGGAAAATCTGTTGTTAACCATAATTCGCCCTCACTGGGAGTGCGAATTGGTAAATTAACCAATTATCAGCAGGCTTTCTCCCTCACTCTCTGCATATGTCTCACCTTTTGTTCTTTTTCTCAATTTTACGAAACACATTCATGAATGTTGGATATGTACGATATGCACTTGGCGTACCGTCTGTATCCTTTTGACAACCTTTATTCATGAATTGGTTTCTCTGCTTTTACCGTGACTCATTCACGACTTCTTTGTCTTGTTCGTTGAAATTCTACAAAAATGTTACCACCTTTATGTTAACATAGGCCATGGAAGGCCGGTTGTTTTTTTAACCAAGACATATTGTCACTCGGCAAACGCCAAGTCATCCTGGTAAAGGAAAATGTTCATGTAATCACAATTTAGTTAGAAAACTCTCTCTTCGTCACTCTCTGGGTCGGTGGTTAAAACTTCGTTTATTTCATTATCTGGACACATTTTGTTTCTCTCCAAACCTTTTCTTCATTGGTCCCTAGGCAGGTAAACTTCAAGAATTTTGCTCTAATAATAATTTCTCCCGGATTAAAAAGAAGCCCAGGCGGATGTCATCACCAACAGCCAAGCTGAGCTCCACTTCCTGACAGCACGCGCTGTGGTTACTAGGTCCCTCCTGCTGCCATTTTTCTACGCATTTGTTCCTGAAAGCACAGACCATACCGCTCATATGTATGTTGTTTTGTCGTGCCACAGCAAGTTGAGTTGTCCCACTATACATTATGACACTCTGAACCACCTTTTGGGCACGCTAGCTCCTAGGTTTGTTCTTACTCTTGCTATCGATGCCAACCATGTCGTCTCTTGCGCTGTCATGCAGTGACGCATATATCGTCATGTGTAAACCATCATTACCTTGACTTCCAGTATTCGCTGAATGCGTACCAATACAAGTTATGTTGAGCTACATTATGCTTCAATAACCATTATATACGATCCGTGTTTACCTTAATAACACTTTAGGATTCGTACTGGCATGTCTGCAGACACTGGATTCTCCTCTTCAATGACCTCTGTAACCATAGTCGCGGCACAGCAACCACAGTCTCCACTTCATGAACTTCGACGTCTTCGACAAAACCAAGTGTTTTCTAAGGCCCAAGTGTACTTTTGAGTGTTATCTCAAAGGGGTCTGATTACAGTGATAATGTAATCCTTAGAATCTGTGAAACCACGTCCTCCTCTTCGAAATTCTCCGAAACCAAACAAATCCACGCTTCGCAAACTTAGCTCCCAGACCAATGAAACTTTAGAATCACACAGGCATTTTGTTCTTGTTTTTTTTGTTCTTCGATTGTACAAATATGAATTGTTATTTTTCAATTGCATAACCATGTATTGTTATTTTTCAATTGCATAACCATGTATTGTTATTTTGTTCAATTGCATAACCATGTATTGTCATCTTTCAATTGCATAATCTTGTATGTTGTTTCACACCATGTACTTTCACCAAAACTGTTCTTTTCCAAACATTGTATGTACCCCTCACCCATTCCCTACAAACATTGTGACCTAAACTATAACATAAATTGCATGTTCTAGCTAGGCATCTCTCAAGCAACGAATCTCTCAAAAACCCCAATGAAAGTTTAAGAGGATTTTTTTTTCCTACAGCTCCATTGCCACGTCGCTTTTTTTCCAAGCGCGGGGGGAAGTGTTACGATACGCCCCTGAAGCGAGTAAATACGAGAGCACAGAACACAGCACAAGTCCACACGGCTCGGCCGCCGCCTCTTCCCGCCCCGTATCCTGTTTCTCCTTGCCTCTCCCCCGTGCCCTGCCACTCGGCATTCCCGCTGCGCTCGCCACAGAAGAGATCTGAGCGCCTTTGAGAACGCACGCTCGCGGCTCATTTGTAGCCGGCGGACCCAATTCAATGGGGCCGCGTTGTATTATTGAAATACCTTTGAGTACAATCGGCCTTTTGCCGCACTATAGTTCGGTCTATTTAGACTACGAAAGTGCCTGATGAAGCTGCCACATGAGACGAGGTTCCTGCCAACCTACATGTAAGCTGTATCTTGATTTCCTCCTTAAATGTTGTCCGTAATTCAGTGAAATGTAGGGCCCCCGCGGAAATCACGACTCGGAGAGTTTCGTTTAGAGAGAGAGTCAGAGAGAGTTAAACACTTTAGCTAGGTTTGTGTAATTTGCATTTCTTGTAATTGAATTGTACTGTAGAAACCTATGTATGTGTTTGAGTTTACAATACATGTCTAAATGATTTAACATTGTTATTATTCTGCTACGGCGGGAGGATTGTTGACCAGTGAGGATCCCGTGGGTCACCGGAGGATGGAGAGAAGTTCCCTAGCCTTGAGCTGCCCACCCCCCTGAATAGAGAGTACCATAGTCCCGCTGAGAGCTAGTCAGGGACGTGTTTTGGGCCCTGGTGTTGGTTTAGAAGCCGACATCGAGGCACCCTAACAATAGTCATCCGAAGATAAAATTATATTCCACTTTTCCACAGTGCAATAAAATGATATCGGTGCACCATGAAAGTACAAGCACGAATTGGTTATTATTTCAAGTGAGCTCAATAGAATAAATGTCAAAAATATGTCCTCCTATTCTAGAAAGTGTTGTGCAATAGAAAGTACCGAAGGACGCTATTTGTTTTCTAATGGCATCCATGTACTGCAATTTACAGCAATCTTTGTAGATATATTTCAAAGATTATAGAAAAAAGAGGAAATGTCCAAAAAATGCAGGGAATCTTTTTAATGTGGAAAAATTGTCGCTTAATAATTTCGAGCGGTTTTATCACCAAATATTGGGGTATAATAATATCTTTAATGACAAAGTACGGATAAGGTAAGAGGCAAGACTCTCGACTAGTGGTCCAAATCGTATGCAAGCACATTTTATTAGATTAATTTGTGTTATTTCACGACTGTTCATTAAATTAAACACAGTTTATTTGTCGCACGTCCCAGAGTGAAAGATACTATCATTATTGTACTGGTATAAGACCGCATTCATAATTACCTTTGCTTGAAATGACGGTGAAGATCTGAATAGCCAGGGACTTTCCCACTTTCCCATCTCCTTGCCATCCCCACTATCTTCAGCCTTCTCAATTGGAGATGCCTTAGTTTCACTGGATCCAGAAGGGAGCAGTATTCACAACAAAAAACACTATAAAAATACCTTGAAAAGCAATTATATAGCAGTTAAAATCTATTAATAATTCCATTGAGAATAAAGCAAATAAACCGTGACTAAGCATTCACAAAATAGGAAATAAATTTTAATATTTATTACCTACCACCGTAATTTTCGTTCTTAATCCGAATTTGACCGACTAGTAACTCCGCAATGTAAACCACCCATTTTGAATCCTTTGAATCAGGAAGGCAAAATGGCTACCACGCTTAAAAATATTTTTACCTGTCAAGCAAGCCATGTTGGTCTCATCATCAACAAATGTAGTTATAATCATAGGTGGATAATCTTATGAATTTATTAAATACCTAATTTCGATAAACAGTAAGATTAAAGTTAAATAATTAAAAATATACACAAAATATGAACATTTGTCTTTTATATTTACCTAATTTATAGAATCACATGCGCCTGAAAATAACTAAGTGCCATTCCAAATTTCTACCGATTTATAAAAAAAATCTCTGAACGCTGTATGTTTGTAAGCTCTTAAAACGATGTATGTATTTTTTAAAGATAATCCATGTAATTCCCTCGATAGAAAAAAAATTGCAAAGTCTGCTCCAAAAATTATTAAAAACACATCTGTTTCTTTTATTTAACATGTTATAAGAATGAAAAAAATCACAGTATTTCTTTGTATGCTACTTCACACATTTGTCGAGAGGTCTATGCTCTATTTAAAATAGGTCATGTTTTATATATTTTTTCCGCTTGTGCATATTAATTCTAATCGTATTTTAAATATTAGAGCACTCTCTCTTATCCAACCTTTGTATTTTCATTTCTTTTTCAACGCTTACTACAGAGCCACAGTGGAAATGAATGGTGATATATTCAGCTAACAAGAAGGTAGCTGTGATATTGTAAAGCTTTAAGTGACATCTCTAAAGCTCCCCATCAAACAAGTTGTATGGAAAAAAAATCCAACTGCCAACGTATCCTCCTACAAAACAATCCTCCCAGATCTCCAGCATGCCGCGCGCCGGTAGTTGCAACCCAAGACCGTTCTAGAGGGGGCAATAAAAGTAACATCCGATTCAGCCTGGATTTACGACGCGGTAACTCCTGCATTCGGCGCTTATCCCTTGCCGCATCTACCTCCCGCAGATAAAACTCGGACGATTGGCTCAAGGGGGGGACTAGGAGCAAAACAAACTCAGACGCCATAAAGTACTTATACACTGTTCATTGTTCAACTAGAATGAAACATTTTTAAAAAAGGTAAGTGCACGAATTCAAAAATATCGAATTGTAATAAATGGTTTTTCGAAAATCAGATTTTCACATACGGGCATTCGGATGTAGCATTTTAACACGATCGACGTTTGATGTTCCTTTTATTACGTTAGATAGTTTACATGATATGACTCTGACTGTCCAATTAGGAAATTCCTGTAAGAACAGTCAAATTAACAATATTACTTCGTTACGTATACAAATAATATTAATATTATTGAATGCGTAGATCTAAGATATTGTTAGTAATGCGTATTGTGTTTTTTAAACAATGTTTAGAATTTTTTCGTTGTGAGTGTTCATTGATGAATATTTAAAGTCGGTAAATAAATGTTTCAATCTTTTCTCTCTCAAATTCTTGAAGCCAATCCAAAACAATTAACGGAGAAAGTCTGGTATTTTTTCAAAGTAACAGGTGTAGCTTTAAGGGTATAGTTTTTTACTATAATATTGGATAATAAAAATTGTCTTTGATCGTGAGATATTTTGTTTAATTTGTAACATTTGTATTACTCCGTGAAGGCCTTTTTTCATGAGAGTGTTCGATATGTTGATAGAGGTGATGTAATTTAGGAATAGATTTTATTATTTTTCTTATGTATAGCGTCCAGGTCTCGAAATACTGAGTCTCTCGAAATACTAGATGGATTATTGAGGATGACTCGTAGTAATGATTTTTGTCCTTTTTCTAAGGGCTCTAAAATAGACATTTTGTTTTGAAGAGTTTTAATTTTCAATGTACATTTGTTACTTAAATTAAATTACATTGAAAATTAAAACTCTTCAAAACAAAATTTCTAGAAATCGTTACATAGTTAATGCCCAAAAAATACAAAAAAAGCTCTAAAATAGTTTTTGTACAGCCACCCCAGCCTACGGGTGCATATTTCACATATGTCACCCGTATAGTGTTGTAGATTATTTTTTTTCAACGTTCGTCACATTCGATTGACAATCAGCCGAAGAAAAATTATATTCGTTATTTCTCTCAAATACTACAACATTAAAATAAACGACCTTAACTGTTAAATATAAGTAATTACTAAACTCTAAATTCGATTGTTCTGAATTCCTGCATTTAATCAATCTATAGATCTATACCTTCCAAACGAATGATCAAATACTAGACAGAAAACCAAATATAAAAGAAATATTCGCTTCAGTATTTGATCCTATATGATTATGGCAGTAAAGCCTAATGGTTGTGCTTTACGACATTTTTTTTAATACTTTTTATTGAAATCACACATTTTAGTTCATAATAGCGTAGAAAATTTGTTCACGACTTCTTAATTTTATAATATTTTTAACACAATGGTTGTTCCCGCTTAAATGTTTGTTATAATATTTGGCAAGTCTTTTCTGTGTAAATACAATGGCAACAAAACAGATAGGTGGGAAAAACTCACGGAAGTTGACAGGAAGCCGGTTCCTCTGAGATGTAGTCGTTTGTGCGATGAACTCACCATCCGATCTGCAATTCACCCTTCGACACTAAATTATTGCAAAAGTGAATTCGTTTTCACGCGATGCGACATGAACTACGATAGTTCTATGTAAGCTTTAATCAGAATTTCGTCCCGCGGCGCTGACATTCAAACATCTTCACGTTCCGTAACTGGCGAGTTGATAGTAATCGTGACAGGAGGGAATGAATGTGGAGAGCGGGGAACGGGAGATAATCATTGCCATAGGAAATTAATAGTATTTAAATCCAAATAAACACAAAAATAACTCGCCAAGTTACTACCTATAAGCGGCGCGAACAATGGTATTTAGTATTTTACAATAATACTTTGAAACCAAAACGTCGCCATGTCGATTGTTTATTAATTTTAAGAAAAATTGATTTAATTAGGTACAAAACAGTCTTTCTTCGTACTAATCGTACACATAACATGAAATGTGGAATAAAACATAAAATAAAAATAAAAATCATAATATTCCACCCTGTGAAATATGTGCATTTCGTGGTAAGATAAGAGTTATTAAAACTTATCGAAATCCTCTGCTTAGAGCTTAGGCAAACAAACAGATGATTTGATTTACAGCTTAATTAGGGCGATTGGTATTATGAAGTAGATTTTCCTCTAGGTGGATCCTTTCCTTTTTGTTAGGGATGTTTGCATCGAGGCTTAATAAACTTGGATTTCAGACACACAATACCTGATCTTAATAATTCAGTGTTGGAAATATAAGAGTTAGGGTGCTGATAAACAAATTAATTGATTAAAAGAGTCTTCCAGTAAGCAATTTTTGCTTGTAAAATGTTACCGGGGGATTTGGAGTAAAAATTTACCGAAAATATTATATATAACAGAGTGCCAGGGGTTTTACTCGATAATCAGCTTATATACGATCAATCTTTTTGACGAGTTTTCCATACACGTATTTCCATTAAAAGAATTCATTTTTAATCACCACTGATTGAGTTAAATTGTGAGGAGGAAAAAAAGGGGGTTGTAAAGAATCTGGCTACTCCGATCTAGGGTACCCCCGTCCCAGGAATCATTTATTGGATAATTAACACCCCTGTCGTAGGTTACCCAAGTGGTTTGTTACGTTTGATGACTTAGCGAGGGTGCTCGAGTTCACGGGTTAAAAAATTTCTAGATCTTGGCGGTGGATGCATTTGACCGCTACTAGCTGTATCGGAAGAGAATGGTTGAGGGACTTTTGACTTTCTCAGTCGGACTCTCAAACATTGTTAAATACGCCTTCTATGTCTATAAAGATCGTAAGACATACCTACTTCCTGGTTAGAAATGGACACATTAACATCAGTGCATGGATTCATACGTCTGTCACATTTGTGCACGTTGAACCCCAAATTCCTACCCACCCCTCATACGTTTTTCCTTCCCATAACTTCCTCTCCTTCCTTTCCGCGAAAAATTTCTCCACAGAGCATCTACAAAGATGACACAAGCTTTATGCATATAATGATACGGATATGGAGGGTATGACGGAGGAGACAGAGAGAGAACTCCAGGGGACGCCCACGCCGAGAGTACCTGGAGGACCTGCTGGTAGACGTGCGCTGCTCATCATATGCAGAATTCAAAATAGCCGCACAAGACAGGGAAGAATGGAAGAGAAGATTAGAGGAAATTGCTGCAAACCAATCCCAGGATTGAAACCAGAGAGAGAGAGAGATACGGATTATTTTTCACGGCCTATATATCTAATGTAAAAGAAAAAGTTACTAAAAATGACCTTACCATATTCATGCAAAACGTAAGCAAATTTCGATCTTATTCTTTACGTGAAGAATAGATATACATATATTGAAAATTTTTATTTCTGGATTTTCATCTCAAAGGGGATCAGAATCAAAGATCTTACTTCGGAGATCGTCTAGACTTCTAGAGAATTGCAGAAATTCTTTAGTATTCAGTATTCGACTGAAAACGTAGGTACTTTCAAGCACGTAAAGAGACCTCTAAGACGTGTGTAATGTTCTAAGTATCTTCTGCCTGACCAAAAGGTGCAAGAAACGTGCTGGCCACACATTTTAATACCCAAGAAGTGGCACTTTAAACTCACCCTCAGCTAAGTAATAGATAGCTTATCGATGAGAAGTGTTCCCGATCCTACAAAAGACAAGGTTTAGAAAACAATATTGAAAAAGTATAATGTTTTATTTGTAACGATCAACAACGCCAATATAACCTCGAGTCGTGTGCAAAAAAACACATTATTACTAAAATGTTTTTTTTTGTATATGAATTAGATGGTTTTAAAATAAATTCCTGCACGACGTATTTGTTTCGGGAACAATTTATTAACTTATTTATTAACATTTTTATGGGATTTTTTTTGTTACTTATATATATTTTTGTTATTATGTATTTACCTGTTATTTGTACCAAAAAACTTTGCTGATAAAAAAGAAAAAAATTCTCTGCCATAAGTCACCTCAAGTGGTTTGCTACGTTTGGTGACTTAGTAGGGGTGCCTGGGTTCAAATGTGAGGTTTGGCGGGGTCTTGGTGGCAGATGCGTTTGCTCACCTGCTGCCGTATCGAGAGAGACTATTACAAAGAGAGGCCGCTTTACCTCTCCAGTCGAACGCTCTAGACCCATCGCCTTGCACCGCAGTTGGAGGGATAAATTTAGATGTCAATCCGCCCCTCACACCATTTTCCTTCAAAGAACTTACCCTCCCTTATTTTCTTAAAAAGACTCTCCTCACAGCATCCCTAAGATGTGATACGCTCTGATGGAAATGTATTTCTTCATGGCCTCCTGTGTGGAGTTAATGTAAAAAAAAACTGAGCAAACACTGAATAATACGATTTATGAGATAAAGCTTGAATGAAATTAAATTAATAAATACATAACTACATTTTATCCAATTTTCATCACCTCTGAACTCAAACAAGACAGATTATGATGTTGAGGCAGTAAAATTTAATTAATGTTAAAAGTTAACTCATGAAATCAGATATAATATACCCCAACCTCCCAAAAACTCATAATTTAGTATGTTGCCTTTGCTTTCAAATAAGTCTTCTTGCTAGTCAATCCTTTCATTATAGAAACTCATTAGTTGTTTAGTAACACTATAACAGCGGGGGTTGCTTTATAATCATCCCTTGCCCAGTGCCGCCCCCACACCCCTCGCTACTACCCCTCTCCCACACGCCCTAAAGAGCCTGAATTTCTTTGTAAACACCGTCGTATTAAGACTGGGATAAATTAAGTGTTTCAATTTAAGCTGAGCTTAAATTTTAATTATCCGGCAATTAAATTGATACTAAAGAGATATAATTATTTAGTGAGCTTAATAATGGTTGATTTAGTTAACTGTGAATTTTATATAAAATCTGATGAAAAATAATGATTGTAAGTCTTAACAAACGGGCTATAAATTTTTTTAATTAGTGCTGCTATCATTTTTGATTTGATGTTAACTACCACGATTACGATTATAGTATAATCTTAGGGGCTATTAACTAGCCAGTGGCCGAGAATTAAAATTTCGTCAAAAGATGTTCTTGCGATCGTACAGGGCGGTTAAATAATAATAATAATATTTGGACGATTTATATAGCGCCGTTTTTGTGAAAAATCACCTCAAGGGCGCTGTACAAACTTACCATACATGCCTAAAATCTAGAAAGACTACAAGCTAGACAAACAATTAAAAACAACTTATGGCTAAAAATTGCATACACCGGCGCATTGATCACCGATAAGAAAATATAAATTTTGACCAATGTACGCGATGCTGCCTAAAAATGAATGAATGCAGGACCATACTTACCTGGAAGGTCGCTTGAAATTAACACTGTTTATTGTCTATTTAAAGAAATTTAGATAGACTTCATAACTGTGAAAACATGTTATTTAATCCTGAAAAATATTTTAATATAAATATATTTCTTCAAATATGTCGCCTGAGGAGGAAGTATTGTTGGGTGCCACATAAATTCGGGTCCCACACTACCCTCGTGTTTATAAACAACTGAAACACACGTCCACACTTGTAAACAGCTGTTGCAAAACTGATTTGCTAAAAATTGCATACACCGGTTCATTGATCACCGATACGAAAATATATGTACAATATTTTGACAAATGAACACGATGCTGCCTAAAAATGAATTAATTCAGGACCATACTTATCTGGGAGGTTACTTGAAATTAACATTGTTTATTGTTTATTTAAAGAAATTTAGATAGAGTTCGCACGCAGAGGATATAATTGTGACCACATGTTGTTTAATCCTGAAAATATTTTAATATCAATATGTAATATATTCTTTAATGAGTGTATTTTGGAAAGTAAAAGCAACATTTAATGGTGGGCGGTGAAGTAGTACAATGATTTGATCTTCCTAGAGATTCCAATGAGAAAGGTAAATTATTCTCCGTACCAGCTTTTTTAAATAATAACTCAATATCGATTTTATTTCATTCAAAATTTGCTTTAATTTATACCTAGATTCATTCAAAAATGCTGAAAGGCGTGATGATAAAACTAATAAAATTATGTACTTTTTGTTATTATTTTTGGATCTTAAATATTTATAATTTTTCAATGTGTCTAAGCAAAATAAGAATGTAAAAAAAACGAGTGTGCTTAGACCACACGACTGAAGTAAAACTTATGCCGTCCATTAACAATATAACAATAACAGGAATAAAAATATCCCCATCCCCTCAACATCCCCATCAACTCAACTGACTCAACTCAACTCTCAACTCTCAGCTCTCAGATCTCAGCTCTCAGCTCTCAGCTCTCAGCTCTCAGCTCTCAGCTCTCAGCTCTCAGCTCTCAGCTCTCAGCTCTCAGCTCTCAGCTCTCAGCTCTCAGCTCTCAGCTCTCAGCTCTCAGCTCTCAGCTCTCAGCTCTCAGCTCTCAGCTCTCAGCTCTCAGCTCTCAGCTCTCAGCTCTCAGCTCTCAGCTCTCAGCTCTCAGATCTCAGCTCTCAGCTCTCAGCTCTCAGCTCTCAGCTCTCAGCTCTCAGATCTCAGCTCTCAGCTCTCAGCTCTCAGCTCTCAGCTCTCAGCTCTGAGCTCTCAGCTCTCAACTCAACTCAACTCAACTCAATTCAACTCAATTCAACTCATATCATTGATTAGCGTTTCACATTGATAAAGTTTCATATTCATTAGCGTGTCACATTTTTTTGTAACGTTTCATATTTTTTCGTAATGTTTCATATTTTTTCGTAACGTTTCATAACGTATTCATCATTTTACCCCCAAGTGTCGAGCGTGCGTAAAGATGTTTTACTTCAAAAATCTTAAATATATTAGTTTATAAGACCGTAAATAAACAGACAAACTGAAGCATTTTCGTAGCAAAACACGTGCGCGGATCTTTTTTTAATGATTTTATTTAAACTAAAATTAAAATTGTGAAACATAGCTTTCCCAGATAATTTATTGATTTTTTTTAATGCATGATTAAGTATATGCTTTGAATTGTGTGTTGTATAATACAAAATTTTGTTTGAAAATTTAACAAATCTGTCAACGACCTACTGAGTAACCCTATTATGCCAAAAATAAACTAATATAAATGAAAATGGTAAATAAAAAGATGGTATCAATCACACTGTGGAAATTATAAGAAAACTTATCTATATATTCTATAACATACGAAATATTTTAAACAAGAAAACTATAAAAATTGTCTATTTTGCATTAATTCAGTCTTTTTTTCAGTACGGCATCACTGGATGGGGAGGGGCCTTTAAAGCTTCCTCACAGCCCATAATCATAATTCAAAGAATAATTATAAAAATCACCCTTAAAAAACCATACGATTTTCCTACTCAAGAGATATTTCAGGAATTTAATGTACCATCAATCATTGAATTGTATAAGAGAAACGCCTTATACCTAATATATAAAGAATATTTTTTTCAAAAAATTCACCCCTCACATAGCATAAGCAATAGATTTAAAACTATGTTATGGCATAATAGCCATCCCTGTGCTTAGAACGACCACGGCTCAGCATCACTATTTGTATGTAGGTGTAAGATGGTACAATATATTATTGTCCAAAAACAAAATTAGTAGGTATAACGGGAACATTGAGACATGAACAATTTAAAAAGCAAATTAAGTTCCTGAAATTGGATAATGATATATTGTACCCTTAATTTAATTTACCCTTTCTTAAACTGTAATATTTAATATAAAAAAATATATATATTTATATATACTGTTTTTTTTCTTCTAAAACAACTTTTTTTAAATTATGTACCTTTGTCAAGTAATATTTTTATTTATTTCTTAAGTTCTTTAATCATTATTTAAACATCTCATTAAGAGGAAACCGGGTGGTGTTTTTTCCATACAAACGTATTCCTCATTTCCCTCTCTGAATTTTGACACTAGAGAAAATATTTTTTTTACATAATATGAATATTGACCGCAAGCGTGTCGGTACGTTTTGATTTTTTTGATAAGTTACTTTTTATAGGAGTTATAACCCTTCAAAAATTGTTAAAATTGCCTTTTTTTAACGCCATCAACAAACGTTCAGTATACAAATTAGACGATGTATTTTTAAAAAAAGCAAAAGGTACAGACATAGAATGCTTTCTTCCAATACATTTGGTAAAAAAAATCTTGGAAATTGGTTCAGTTTTGGAGTAGAAAAATGAGGACTACAAAACCTCGATTTTGACAATTTTATTTAGGTATTATCAGGCTGAGGTGCATGTGTCCCTTTCTCTCAGTATTCGGGGGTGAGGGGGGGCGGAGAGGGTTTTGTTGAATACGTATACAGTCAACGAAGTGATGTGACATTCTCAATAATTATATCGATACACTAGTCCACTAGTGTTGTCATGTCCCGAGTTATCGATGTTTTTTTAAAATTATTTTTCTGTTTGGTGACTTATTTTGAGTGTGCCAATACTTACCGAGCTTATTTACTAAAGTTATTGTGACAAATTTAATTTGTTTACGTCAAATAAATTAATGGAAAAAAATTGAAAAAAAAACACCTGTTACAGACAGACCCCGAGATGATTCCGTTCCGTATTGCCGAGTTGGATATGGAACACAAAAATTAATTAAAATATTTTTTGATAACTTTTGAAGGTTGTACTCAACATAATATTATCCCTTTATAGGACACTTTTTTTAAGATACAACTACCGAACCAAAAAAAAACTTTTATATTTGACTAAATATATTGTTCTAGATTTTTTTTTCAAAAAAATTATATTTTACAAGAAAATGTGTGATGGTAAGTACATACACCACTGATCGTTTGATGGAATGCTGGTACAGCGTATGTTCAGTGGTACATGCATCTACCACATGTTGTTGAATCGATTATGTTATTATAATATCATATTATACAAATGAATATTGAAATCTATGTATAAGAGGCACCATATTGTTTATTGTGCTACATATTAGGTACATAAACATAACTAGTTTAGTTTTTATTTAACTTTTTTAATACGTTATATTATTACAGAAAAATGCACTTTTGGGAATACCTCCTACATCACTTGACATTTTCAATCTTCTTCAATGATCTAATATTTTTTGTTTTTAAACGCTTTATTGTAAAAAAAATTACTGTTTAACATCTACACAATGAAATTAAAACAATTTATGGTCCAGACCTTTCCCTCGCCGGTAAATTTCTTGGTATGCGACCGTCAATTATTTCTGGTAAAAGGCATTGGTGGTAGAAATTTTCTAACAGTGGAACGATTTTTTGCCAGATTTCATCGTCCCTCTCAATTTTTTCATACAGCAAACCTTTTGGACTCCACACAACAAAATAACAATAATTACGACGAGTAATATGTAACTGGCCTTGTACTTGGTAGAAGTAATTATGATTCCGTTTTAATGTTAAAGAATGGTCTTCCAATTTACAGTAATCAATTATCTTTTGTGCAATTCCCTCTTCTGGTGACATATTTGCTATACTATAAGGGCATTTAATTTCAATTATAGAATCCTCACCGATAAGGCCATCCGGACTTGCCGCTAAAAAGTTTTTGGTTTTATCGATAAATAGCCCACAAGCGGATACCTGAAAACTTGTTTTTTTTTAAAATTGCTCTATTGCTAGGCTTTCATTTTCTTTTCCATAATTTGTGGCCATAGTTCCTTTGAATTGTGAGTACAGTAAAGAGTTTAGTACTCCCGTAACTGAAGTTTTTTGCCGAAGCTTATATATTTTTCCAAAGTTAGACGCCGTTATCCGCTTACGTCTCTCAATTGCCCACAGATTGTTATTGCTTTGGCCTACCGTATTCCGTTCGAGCTCTTCCTTATTGGTTGAAGATAATTCTTTGAGAAATTCCTCTTTTTTCGTTTCAAATATTTCAGGTGGCATATCTGGTTCTAATTCCAATTGACCATAATTTTCATCGGGCCCTGTAACTTTTTTTCTTTTTTCTGTCGTATTTTCATTATACTTTAGTTTTTTTTTTCGACACATTTGTTTATTCTCCTTCGAACGTCGTTTTCTCTCTATAAAGTGCTTCGTGTATTTGCCGGGACTGTGGCCTTGGATTTTCTTTTGTATTCTTGAATGGGTTGCCAATTCACTATTCCACGAAGTTACTGCTCCAAAACATCTTGCTTGGTAAGATCCTCTTGTAGTAAAATTTACCCTTTTTCCACCTATAAATTTGGCGATAACGTTGTTGAATTGCTCCACAGTGTTATTTGTCACGTCAATAATAAGACTTTCTGCATTTGCTATTAGAGACAATAAGAATTGTTGGATATCAGTCCATATTCCACAATCTCGAAGATCGCTTACTAAATTTGGATCATCAGTATACTTCTCCGGCTTGCAATAGTACGATGCACAATTTTTATGATCACCAAACACATGATTTGCGGTATTTTTTATGTCCATTTTCAAATTTTTTATTTTATCACTTTGTACTGTGTTTTCTTGCTCTTTCCTGTAATTTATTGCTCCAACTACAGCTCTTCTCATGCGTAAAACGTTTGCTTCAACCTTTTTCCTTGTATGAACTGGTACAAAGCCTTTAGCGTTGTTGGTTTTTTTTCCAAGTGCTTTCATTTTGTTGCAAAAATTGCGGAGTAAGTGATTTTTGCACTCTATTTTTTGTACTATAAGGTTAGGACCATATGGCATTTGTTGCATTATTTTTTTCATGATGCTGGAGTCGCCATCACCAACTAGTTTAATAAATTTCAATCCATGCATTTCCATGCTTCTCGAGAACCCTTCTGCTATAATGTGGGCTTCCATGGCATTAGCACTGTCACGCCAGTTTATGAAGCACCTGTGCTCAGAAGCAACTATGTGTAGTTTAGTAGCTCTAGCACATATGCAGCAGTATGAGTTTCGCACTCCCAGAAATAAAACCTTTTTAGTTCGTAGTCCAACTATGCACCCTGCGCCAGATGAGGAGCTAAATCCACTTTTGTACGACCTCTTTGCCCAGGAGCCATCTGCAACCACCGTTACCAAAGGATAGCCACCCTCGTCTACGTCACCGTTTAAAATGGCTAGCCTTTTTTCTTCTTCACCAGCTGCGATCATTTCTTCTAAGGCACATTCTTCAATTGTTGGCGCTAAACATTGTTCTATGTTCGTGTAAGTCTTACAATCCATATTTGGCATATTTAAAACCCCACAAATTTCATTCCATTGTGAATACCCATTTCCTGTACACATCACTCCTTCGACGACAGCAGTATTTATAGACATTTTCCGTTTCGGGTCTTCGGAGTGAATGTATTCTATTTTCTTGCACATTTTGCACTCGAAAACATACTGGCTTAGAAGACCATTTCGTCGTTCCTTCATAAATTTTAAATCGGAAAATGTGCAGTTGGTGTGTTCGTGCTTTATATTTGATATCTCCGAAAACAAATATTTTATATCCACAATTCTGCGACCTTCGAAATTATCGGTTTATCAATATGGTCTGGTTCTATCACCAAATCATCAAGCGTTGTTGATGATGATGAACTTGCGTTTTCGTCTATATTTGGAGCAAATGATTCATCCATGGAAGTTTCATGCATTAGTGAAGATGTAGTTAAGTTTCCAAAAGTAGTATCGATGACATCCATATCCCTGTAAATGCAAATGATTTATTTATTTAAATTTGTCCATCCCATTTTCCCGTTATACATGCTACATAATACACGGCTCTCATAGCATAAATCTTTAGGTTTTTCTCGTAAGTCGCTCACGTAAGAGAGTTATGGCAAAATTATCAATGTAAACGATACCCATTGGTAATTTTGCCATAACTCTCTTATGTGAGCAACTTACGGGAAAAAAAACTTTACGTACGTAAAGGTAACCTTAGGAAGGTTCAGTAGTAAGAGTGACAGGAAAGCGATATTTCGACTTACCTAGATGTCGAACGTGGTGCAACATGAATCTGTCGTTTGATACTAATAATCGGTTTTTTTCGTCTAGTAGATAAAAACAAACGCGCTTTGTTTCCATTTCTTTTACCCATTATTTATCTGTAAGAAAAAAATTTTTGAGTTGAAGGTAGGTAATATAGTAGTCGATTTTATGTAACTCAATTTCTAAATACACATATCTTATTCTACGTATATATTTGCGAATAGTGGCGTGCACAGAATTTGAAAATTGAAATTTCGGAAAAAAAATAATTTTCAGCTTCGACAACATCATTAATGTCGTATTTTCAATCTTAGGATTCTAGCCCACTGAAAAATCAGTGCACGCCACTCTTTGCGGACAGAGACGCGAGCCGAACCACGAATTATGGTAAAGGTACGAAGCAACCGCAAGCGGCGCAGCGTTTCGGGCAGTTTGCTTTTGCTTCGTTCCTTTCCCATAATCCGTTGTTCGGCTGGCGTGTGTATACGCAGCCTAAGACGTAGAATAATATTTATTATAGGTTACTAGATATGTTAACAAATGTACCGACTTGCACTAATGCACTTTATGCATACAGTCAAAACTGATGAATTTACGTTATTCAGGGAGAGCCAAAAAACAACAACATTTTTAGCGATATTTATATGTTTAATTAAAAAAGGAAATTGTGTTGTAATATTGAGTTTTTATGAATGAATAGTTTATGTTTATAATAATAGTTTATGAATAATTTATGAATAGTTTAGTAGGTATCTACTCACCATATGTCCTATATGTGTAAATCGTGAGAAATGACCAAACAGATTTCAATATTCAAGGGGGTTTCAGGGTCAAAATTCGAAGGTCTGTATTTGACGTAGAATAGTTTCCAGTAAAAAGGCTAGTCAAAAACAGTAGAGTGATGCAGCCAGCGAAAAATAAAAACACTATACAATCACAAAGTACGTGATGTACCTACTGCGCCTATGCTGCCGTTTTATAAAAAAAGATGGTATGAATCTCCCGATATTACTAAACCAAAACAGCGTGCATCTTACTTTACTAATAGTAACAAGATGAATGAACTATAAGCGCAGAAGATATCTATTATATAGGAATACGCACGCTCAAGTCGCGACGCGTATTGACTTATCTGTTGCAGCAGGCAGCAACCTGTATACACGCACCCACAAGTCTCATTGACTTGTGCGTGTGCAGAAGATGAGCTCGGAGCAGGCAGTCACATGTATTTGTAGTAAGTAATAATAATAATAAAGTTAAGTACAATACAATATTAAATAATGTAGACCTCGCTATTTTATTACGAATATGTACCTAGGCACCTACTTAATTTTTGGAATAAATGAATAACAGTAAATGAAATAATAAGAACGCGAAATCGCTGGCGGGCGCGGCGCGGCGATTCGTGCTTCCAACACCTGCAGCCACGCACACACACGCATTGGGGTTCACCAATACACCGATAGCGCTTTTGCTGTCCCCGCTGAGATGAACGAAATAGAAATAATTTTTACAAATACCTATCGTTAAAATTTCTCGGCGCTCCTGCGCGCTCTTAAAAACTATTTCTTTTTTTGCATGTAAATACTCCTCCCATAAACACGAGCTCTTGAGCTCAACTTATGGAGTAGTAGAATATAAAATGAATTATTGTGTAACCTTGCATATGTAGATAATAATTTGTAATGTAAAAACAAAATTCTTGAAAAAATAAATATTTTCTCATAATTTAAAACATAACTTTACCAGATAAAAGAACAATCTTTCCAAATAAATTTATACTTTTTTATGGAAAAGAGTCAACACCGCTTAACTTTTTTTTTAAATGAAATATTTGCGGTTTTGTCTGGTTATTCCCTCTTAAACCGATATTTAAAAAACTCTATAATATAAGGTGACGTTGCTGTCCCTTGCTGTCGTTACATTGCTGTTGCTGTCGTTGAAAAATCTTATAATTGTGATGGAGTAATTAGACATGAAGTCATGAAAAAAATGACTATAAAAAATACTAACAAAAAAGTTTTTGTTATTAGAATAAACGATTAATAAAATTAAACGAGATTTAATTATGTTTAGGCGAAATTGTACTGGCGTTCATCCGGGTTCAACGTGATTTGGATTTTAAAATATGGCGTGTTGCTTTGGCCTCCGTAGTTGAGGTGTAAGAGCCCGTTCAGACTTCCGTTTTAAAAACGAAGGCGGGTACCGTTTTAAAAACGGAAGCCCTAGGCCACTGCTCACACTTCCGTTTTTAAAACGGATCCTACTCTACGAAAATAACAACCAAAATATTTTATCGTTCTTCAGTAGACGGTCGTGCGCAATGGACGACGATGAAGCTCTTTTTGTCATGTGGTACTTATTAAAAAGAAGGAAAAAAGGGAAGTGAAAATTTTGGGTACACCCAATTAAAGCAATTTTTTTATATCCTTCTCTCGTTTTATCCCATAGCACAACTCTTTGTTCGACCAGTGAGATTAAATATTCGGGATTTATTTCCTTATCTATTATTGTAATTATTAATATAATATATATTATATAATAATATTATAAACGCCAAACGCGCGCCCCATAAAAACACAACCGCGTAATTTGCCTGCTGGCTTGCGTCTGGGAGCGGGCGGGCGAGGGGCGAGCGAGAAGCGGGGTGTGGCGGGGCAAAACACACCATTGAAATGTATGAGCCAGCGCGTCCCGTTCCGACTTCAAAACGGACGGAGTAGGCGAACTCTCCGGCAAAAAATAACGGATCTGTTTTCACGCCGGAACCGCCAAGTGTGAACAGCTCCATAGAGCCACTACAGCGGCTAGGGCTTCCGTTTTAAAAAAGAACCCGCCTTCGTTTTTAAAACGAAAGTGTGAACAGGCTCTAAGGCTTTTGATTCGAAATTCAAAGTTCGTGGAATCGAATCCTGGCACACACGAAAAAATTTTATTTGATTGTTATATCAGATTAAATTCATTTAAAATAATATAAGGTATATTTCGGCACATTCCAGAGTGCAAGACACTCTCAGATCGCCCTGATGTAAGACCACCATTTAGTTTTGAAACGTTGCCTGAAATGGCATTAGCCGATGTTGGTGAACAGGGGGCCTAGTGCCTATCTTTTACGTAAACTTAACAGTCTGTTTGCTTAACTTGGTGGTTTGAGCAAAATTGTCGCAACTGGCTAAAAATGGTAGTCAGTAACTTTTCTGTTAAGGATTAGTTTATTTTTTCGTCGCGATGCGTCGGGCAGATAGGGCAACGTGAAACTCTATGCAAAAATGTAAATTGTCTATGAATTATTTCTGACAGATTGTCAGAGATTCAATATTCAATGGTTTTCGCTTTTGAAGTTTCAAGTTTACCTATTTTAAAAGAAACCACGATGACCGTAAGTTATGTAATTATTTATTACTTTTGTTTTGGGAAAAAATTCGGTTTAGTGGCCAAATTCCTAAAAATACAAACTAGTTATTTTTATACTAACTATGGGCCGGGGAATACGAATCTGAAAGAATTAGGCGGCGGCAAGCAATATTAACTGAATTATACGACTTTAAAAATTTTTTTGACACACATAGGAAAATGGCCATTTTGGAAGCATTCTGATTCCTAGAAAATCAAACTAGTTATTTTTATACTAATTTTGGGCCGGGGAATCCGAATCTGAAAGAATTAGGCGGCGGCAAGCAATTGTTATAGGACAATTTGGTGGGGGCATTAAATATTAAAGTTACAGGGTATAATTAATATCACAGTCATCAGCTTTATTCCCGTATTGGAAACTTGGACGCCAAATCTTGTTTGATACAAGATATGCTGAGGCTGCGCAGTAGGCAGGCAAGAGTTACTCCCGTCAGGGCGCGGGCATAGTTCTTTAACATTGTTGTGAATCATGGAAAAGTTAAATAAAAGAATGGATTTGTAATAAAAGTTGTATTGAAAATATAAAACATGTTTAAATTTCATACCTGTGGACCAACCTACTCGTGAGCTATCTAACTAGAGCCTATCAACACTTGATGCGACGATTCGGGATCCCAAATGAGGAGTATCCATCTCCCTCTCGTAGCATCAGCGTCTGGTCTCCAAGCTCCTCCCTCCTTCCTGGATGAGTAAGTGGATTGAGAACACCTTGCACCACGACATCCTCTAACATGTGGTAGGTAGCGGCAATACATTCCATCAGATTGTGAAAATACTCGCCGTTAAAGATACGGCTAGGTTATGTGTCGTCAAATTAACTTTTATGCATCTTGTTGGTCGATGGATGATAACTGTAAACTTCGATTCTATAAAAACTAGGTCGGACATGCCGCCATTAATATGTCGGGAATTTAAACTCGGATTACCCGGTAAATATACTTCAACAGACGCGATCACTTTCTACCGGCTGTGAATTTTAGCGTTACGATCACATATTTAAATTATTTATTAAAACTACCGCCGATTATTCAATAATTATTTAACAATCCATTTTATTGACTTGTCGAAACCGTGTCATGCCTCCCTGGCACGAATTCAAGAAGTCACGAGCGCGACACAGAACCCCCTATGGTTTGAAAGTTAAACTCTTCCGGAGAAAAGGTGTATCCATTAGTGGTCAGTTAAAATTTATTAAGTACCTATTACATAATTAATCCGGGCAAGGTAGTTATTTTCATAACATTTTCCCCGTTCTCGCGTAAATGTTCGACCCCGAACATACATAGGTCCTATGCTGTCTAAAAGCTTAACAATTGTGTTGGTCCACCGGTTCCTAAAAACAGTAAAATTCAAAACAGAAACACAATGGAAATAAAAACAATAATCATTGTAGTTAATTACAAAAATAATACATTGTAGTGAGAATACCATTTCAATCATTCACTATTATATTATGCTCTATGGCATCACTTTTTCCTATTATTGGATTATAAACACTTTTTATAATGGTTGAACAACCTTCACTTTTCACTGAATTTAAATGAAAAAGAAAACCTGCCTATACTAACTAGGTCTCACAGTTGAAATAATTATAATAATAATTGAGAAAAAAAATTATACAATGTCAATACATAATTAATTGTTTTGTTTTGTTTTGTTTTGCTTTGTTTTTATAGATAAGACATTTTTAATAGATACATATTTTTTTGTTTGTTTACAATTGAATTAAAACTTAATATGAATAATTGAAATTTAGTTACGAGACATTTTTGTTTAATAGTCTTTCTTATGTATGAGACTTTAATTTAAGACTTATTTCAATGATGCTTGATACTTGATATGAAGAATCATGATGTTTTTGAGTCATGTGTGACTAATTGTATGGGCTTGAATTTTATTGGCTCTAACGTAGAGTATAACGTAAGACAATATAAAGGCGTGCACGTATTAATTGAGACTTGATATATTTGAGAAAAAATAATTGTGATTTCCCCGAAATCACTACCATTAGTACCGTGTGAAAAAGAAGTACATACAACTCGATTTCAAATAGAGTTTATGAAATACTTGTAGAATGTTGTGTTGGGGTTGCTAATAAAACTCCAAGAACAACCCGAACCACTCAAACAAGTTTCACACCACTTAGTACTGCGTATGCACATGGATCAGTGGCAAACAGTCCTTCCGCCTCCCATAGGAATAACCCTTCTATAGGCAACGGATCCACTGCCCTCCGACTGACGATGTAGCACACTGTGTTCCGTACCTGAGTCAGCAGCTCAGGGTTTGATGAGCAGACAGCAAGCATCTCTCGCCCTCTGTCTGTCATGTAAGGTAAACGTAATCGACACCGGATCGATACGTTGCGGTTGGGGTACAAACCCACCCTTACCTTTGGAACTAACAAGGAAAGGTAAGTTGAACTCCAGGACCCAGTTGATCAGACTGAATATACCTCAGTTAACTCCCCTCCAATGATAATGGCAAGTTGAACACCAGGACCCAGTTGATTAGACTGAATATACCTCCGTCAACTCCCATCCAATTATAATAATGACATTGTCATTATTCAATACTTTCTCCAAGTCTTAGCACATTTGGTGTAAATTGTCCTTTATTTGTAAAAGAATGATAATAAATATCACATATGTCATTGTTGACAATTACTTGATTGTACTTAAATTCAAAACATTTTTTCAGAATTGTTATTAAAAATGATGCCCTTGATTTAAAAAGAAAAATGTCTATTTTTTATTTTTGTTGTTGTTGTATGATAATGATGAAAAAATCTTTAATTGAATTTTATATGTATTGAAAATTTATTAAATTTATTCGGATGTTTGGCCAGACTCTGAGAACTGTCACATAACTTAGCTATACAAACTCGGCTTTGCAGAATTTACATTTTTTTAAAGTCATTGATTAGATTCTCCATGTTGATGACATGATATTATAGACTGAATTATTTACTGTTCATTTTTTTATTTATTAGTATCGTTTTCTGAATGTATGGGCTTGAAAAACGATTGGCTCCTTCTATGAGTCCAATGTAATATAATTTAAAGTATTGGATAGCGTATGTTGTGACTTGTTTTTGAGAATACTCAAGTGATTTATTTATCACTTGTGGTATGTCCAATAATGATCAGCGTGACAACGGACCTTCTACCTCCGGCAGCCTAATCATCTGCGGCAATAGATCCTCCGCCTTCACTCTGATGTTGGAGCATACTGTTCCGAAACGTCAGGCAACGGCCCTGCTATGGCACAGACTCTATAATCTGTCCATAGTTACTCCGTCTCCCGGAATGAAGATGAACGTTCGAAGAATTCGAAGCGTTACGAATAGGTAGCGGCATACACTACTCTCATCCCTTCAGAACAAGTGGACAAAATATGGAAAAGTATCAATCTCCAATTGTACTTCCATAATTTTATAATGATGTGTTAACTGATGTTATATTGTATCTCGCGGTACTTCAAGCACGGCAGGAAAACAAAACCAGAATAACTACATCGACGTCCCAAAAAAAAATTTTTTGAAAAGAAAGAAAAAAAAAAGTTTGAATTCTCTAAGTCCATAAACTACCAAAACATTATGCCCGTTTTTGTACAAAAAACTTAATTTAAGAAAATGTCGCAATTGACAATAATTTTTTTTATTTGTAATTATTTATATTGGTATACAATCGATTATTTCAACCGTTCTCGAATCTTGTGGTGATAGGCCCACCACCTCAAAAAACTAGACAGAAAGAAACTTTCTAACCAGCATTGGTAACCCTGAAATTTCTGCATTCCTTGCGCAAAGAATGAGAGAAAAATCGAGTGACTCCATGTTAGCTCTATGTATGCCCTTATTTAAATTTTGTTGGTATAATAAATCTTTACTAGATTTGTAATTGATGATGTTTATAAAATATGACATCTTGTAAAAAAAAATATTTGAAAATATTATTTATGAAAAATTAAATAATTGTTATTATTATAGTTGTTGATGATGATGATAACAAGTGAAGATCAAAAAAAAATTCTTTTTTTGTTAAAAAAAATTTTTGACAACCCTGATTTTTGAGAAAAAAAAAAATTTAAGTTGAATAAACTTTTAAATTTGTGGCAACCTTGATTTGTTCAATACAAAATTTATGAATTTTGTGACATCCTTGATTTGTGTTTGATAAAATTTAATGATTTGTGGCAACCTTGATTTTTAAAAAAAATTTGCTGCAACCTTGATTTGTTCCTAATAGTTGCAAAGATAGTTCATATCTCTAATGAAATGCATTGTATAATAGGTACCTCTTACCAATAATAAATTAGTAAATTATGGCGTAGCTTTTAGAAATCAATATTAAAAAAAATAATAATAAGTACCGATTTATCCAAAGTATTTAGATTTTCAAACCCGTGTTAAAATGTAAATAAACCGACTGCTACCGTCGTCTATAGTTTTTTTTGAAATCAAGTTTGACATTTGAAAATAAACAATTAACAACAAAATATTTGTGACAGATGTCAGCTGTTATTAAAAAAAAACTTCTTGTCTCGTAACTATTTAATACATATGAAATGATACTTTATCATATAAATTATAAATGATCCCTTTAATAAAGTCATTCGTTTGTAATTGCATAATAATCAAAAATATTTGCATGCTTTGATTTCATCATGGCAGATGACAATGTACACAGTTTGACAGGTATTTGCACGTGTTTTAGACAATGATGTAGGTACATATTTTGAAACATAAACAAATCGTTTGTTTGATAATATTTAAAATATTAATAATGTAGGTAATTTTATTTTCCACTAAGTCATAATTTGAATGTGTACCGGCATTATATAAAGCTTGAATAATATTGTGCAAATATATTTTTTTAATGTTTGTACTACATGTACCTTTTATTATAATTAAACTGAAAAGTTATCATTATTAGATACTGAAAAGTTATTTGTTATTTTGATGAATGTACCTCCGTCATTTTGAACATAATGTCACTTAGTTCTCAATAAATCTTTATAAACATTTGAATAATTATTAATATTAACCTTATATTCTTATTTAACTTCATAATATAATTGTTTTGACAATTGTAAATGTCATAGGCAAATATAGACAAGAATATGTCATAGATAATAATTTATGTTATTTCTAAAATAACCACTATTGATTGGATTCGAATAAAATAGTTTTTAATGCATGCTGTAACATTGTCTATGACCATAATACATTTTTCTGACCATTTATTTGTTCAATGGCAATGACAATTCAATGTTGATTGTACGTTGTTGTATTTCAGGTTATGAACATTGAATATCAGATTGAAAACATTGAGAAATCATTATAGGTTATGAAGTAAATTTTGTGACAGTAATATATTAAAGCAAAACAAAACAAAACGTGAGGCAAGTTTAGAAATACAGATAGGGCATGTTTATATAATGAATTTAAAATTTCAAAGATTCACAACAATGAAAAATATTCGTTTTTTACCACTTGGTGCGCCAAATTGTTATAGGACAATTTGGTGGGGGCATTAAATATTAAAGTTACAGGGTATAATTAATATCACAGTCATCAGCTTTATTCCCGTATTGGAAACTTGGACGCCAAATCTTGTTTGATACAAGATATGCTGAGGCTGCGCAGTAGGCAGGCAAGAGTTACTCCCGTCAGGGCGCGGGCATAGTTCTTTAACATTGTTGTGAATCATGGAAAAGTTAAATAAAAGAATGGATTTGTAATAAAAGTTGTATTGAAAATATAAAACATGTTTAAATTTCATACCTGTGGACCAACCTACTCGTGAGCTATCTAACTAGAGCCTATCAACACTTGATGCGACGATTCGGGATCCCAAATGAGGAGTATCCATCTCCCTCTCGTAGCATCAGCGTCTGGTCTCCAAGCTCCTCCCTCCTTCCTGGATGAGTAAGTGGATTGAGAACACCTTGCACCACGACATCCTCTAACATGTGGTAGGTAGCGGCAATACATTCCATCAGATTGTGAAAATACTCGCCGTTAAAGATACGGCTAGGTTATGTGTCGTCAAATTAACTTTTATGCATCTTGTTGGTCGATGGATGATAACTGTAAACTTCGATTCTATAAAAACTAGGTCGGACATGCCGCCATTAATATGTCGGGAATTTAAACTCGGATTACCCGGTAAATATACTTCAACAGACGCGATCACTTTCTACCGGCTGTGAATTTTAGCGTTACGATCACATATTTAAATTATTTATTAAAACTACCGCCGATTATTCAATAATTATTTAACAATCCATTTTATTGACTTGTCGAAACCGTGTCATGCCTCCCTGGCACGAATTCAAGAAGTCACGAGCGCGACACAGAACCCCCTATGGTTTGAAAGTTAAACTCTTCCGGAGAAAAGGTGTATCCATTAGTGGTCAGTTAAAATTTATTAAGTACCTATTACATAATTAATCCGGGCAAGGTAGTTATTTTCAAAACACAATATTAACAGAATTACACGACTTTTAAATTTTCAATAAACACAAACGAAAACAGCCATCTTGAAAGCATTTTAACACATGAAAACCATAGAAACCATAGAAAAACAACAATTTGAGTGTGGCCATTAAACAATAATATCATCGAACATACCTTATAAATCAAACACATCTTCGTCGTCCGTCGTATCTCTGTCATCCTATAATTCATCACATAACACATTAACCTGATGAATTATGACTATCTCAACGGCCGTATTCTTAAACCAAAAGTATGAAAATTCGTAGTCTTAAAAAGTTGTTACCTAGACCGGTCACCAATATCAATGTTATTATATAAAACCTAACCTAACCTAACCTAACCTAACCTAACCTAACCTAACCTAACCTAACCTAATCTAACCTAACCTAACCCAACATGGTTTGTGCCCCTTTATACCGCCTGCTCGCGTCAATTTAAAAAAACATCCCAGTTTTCAAGTAGTTTAGCGGCTACGCTAGGTTTGTATAACATGGTTTGTGCCCCTTTATACCGCCTGCTCGCGTCAATTTAAAAAAACATCCCAGTTTTCAAGTAGTTTAGCTGCTACGCTAGGTTTGTGTAACATGGTTTTTATGCCCCTTTATACCGCCTGCTCGCGTCAATTTAAAAAAACATCCCAGTTTTCAAGTAGTTTAGCGGCTACGCTAGGTTTGTATAACATGGTTTGTGCCCCTTTATACCGCCTGCTCGCGTCAATTTAAAAAAACATCCCAGTTTTCAAGTAGTTTAGCTGCTACGCTAGGTTTGTGTAACATGGTTTGTGCCCCTTTATACCGCCTGCTCGCGTCAATTTAAAAAAACATCCCAGTTTTCAAGTAGTTTAGCGGCTACGCTAGGTTTAGGTAGCATGGTTTGTGATACAAAAGTGAGTAAAATTTATAAAAAGTAAGTACTTAAATTATAAACATGTTATTTTACGTTATTGATATTACTGCTTAATGGCAACACTTAATTTTATGTGATGTAACATCTTTATTCTTTTTCTATGTTTTCTTACTACTTCGATAATGTCAAAATGTGTTCTTTTTGTGTCTGTTTATAGCAAATTTTAAAGTCATATAATTCATTAAATATTGCTTGCCGCCGCCTAATTCTTTCAGATTCGGATTCCCCGGCCCAAAGTTAGTATAAAAATAACTAGTTTGATTTTCTAGGAATCAGAATGCTTCCAAAATGGCCATTTGCCTATGTGTGAAAAAAATATTTTAAAGTCGTATAATTCAGTTAATATTGCTTGCCGCCGCCTAATTCTTTCAGATTCGTATTCCCCGGCCCATAGTTAGTATAAAAATAACTAGTTTGTATTTTTAGGAATTTGGCCACTAAACCGAACTTTAGCCTTGTTTTGTATTTGTTTACATTAATAATTATATTTTGTAAGATATCGTGAGCTTTCCAAAAAGTAATTAATATAAAAGGACATTTTAACCTCAAATTCACTTTGATCGCAACGAACTCGAATGGGTAAACTGTGAAAACACCGCCAAATGCCGCTACACTTTAAATATGCGTACATTTTGAAAAGTAAACTGATTTCAAACATAATTACCACAAGAAACATCGGTTTCAGTCGTGATAAACGGAAAAATTTACATTTAAAATACCATTTTCATTCAAAGTTAAAAATTGACATTTGCGAAGTTTCGTTTCAAACTAAATACGCATGAATTACTTAATTTACCTAATCTAGGAACCTAATAACCTATTTTGTATATGTAAATAGTTGTTTTCTTGTAGTAAATGCTGAAATGAAGTGTGGTTTCCATAATCTGTACTAAATTTGTTTTTTGGTTTCAAGTCAACTTCAATGCCACTCGGAGAGACATGATATAGTACTAATTTATAAATATGAAGTGAATAATGGTCACGTATTGTCTGTTGTTGCATAATGGAAATGCATTTACAAGACGGGAATGAAACAACGTGGGAAGACAAGACGACAGAATTGCTTCCCGAGTAAATATAAAGTTTTGCAAAATAAATGCGTGTAAATGAAATTAGTGGTTTTATACCGATATGTAGACAGATAATATAATATCAAGTTTAATTGCAGATACGGGACCGGGGAAGACAACACAGAAGTGACGCAATCTATACTATGATGCCACCCGGAGGAAAATAATTCAACGTTGATGGTGTGTACCTATTATAAAGATATGTAGGTATATTATAGTGTGTGAATAATTATTGGACACATAATATATTGAATTAATTAGACAAAATATGCAATTATTTTATTAAATCCTTTCCAAAGGTTGTGAACTTTGATAGATTAAAATGATACTGTTTTTCAAAGGTGGTGAACTTTGATAGAGTTTCTCTACAAGATTGCTAGGTGTTTTTAAATAATTTTTGTGTCAGAGATAATGACATAAAAGTCATGTAAAGCGTAAATATACTGATCGCTTGTGTATTGTACTGTGGCAGATATGAGTAGACAATGCAGATGAAGGAAAGCAGGCAAGAATGGATTAAATTGAGACACAGTGACAGGAAATGTAAATAAAAACAACAGCGAGGACATTTTGGTGTATTGAATTTTATAAAAGTGTCTGTTATGTATAACGTGAAGTGATTATTTGTCTTGTATTATGTTGTATGATTAGGAGAGACATAATGTCAAGTGTTTGATGTGTGCTGTTAAATAAATAAAATATTACACGTGTCATTAATTACCTACCTGAGAAGTTGGTTTAACTTGTCATATTAACTGCAGAGGTGTGTTACCTGCAGGACTATGACTGTGTCAGTGCTAGAATAAATGAGATGACCAACGATTTTATGTGTTGTTTTTGAGTAAAAATGCAGAAATGGATGCGGCAGGTTTTTTATAATGTATAAAGTCAAATTGTACACGAAAAAGGTTTGTAAATGGATATTTCTTAAAGATTATGGATAGAGGTTCAATAATAACACGACACTTGTCAATTTAGAGCACTGCAAGACGATAGTGTTCGTAATTTTTTTTTCTTGAAGAAACACATAGTCGAGATCGATTAGAGTTGTAATCACATGACACTTGTATATTTAGAGCATTTTTGCTGTGGGTAACGTACCTACATAAATACACAAATTATCAATAAGATTGCAATAGACTCGTACCTATTTGGTGCATATTATTATAGTAAACATACAAGAAGCAACCATTTACGTCGGGAGAGGTAAAATTTGCATCAAAAATCTATTTAAATTTCCTCAATAAACGATCTCTTCGCTGCATTTGACGTTTTCGAAAGTTTCGTACAAATTACTTAAATAAATCAAACTAAGAACCTAATAACCTATTTTTTAATTTAAATAGTTGTTTCTTGTAGTAATTGTTGAAAGTGCCTAAAAGTTCGGAGGCTAGGTAAATATTTCATTTGACGTATCTTTTAATTCTTCGTACATTATATCACTTAGGTACCTTTTGAAGAACAAAATTCGAATTAATCAACTTTGAAAAGTATGTCTTTCGGCAATGTGACACATATAAATGTTCCCTGTTATCTAATCGGTAGGCCGATCGACTCCGATAGCTAAACATGAAATTCAACGTTAGTAATTAACAAAATTTCTGACTTTCCGACTTACGGACTATTAAAATCAACGAGAACTGTCAAAATACAAGGGCGTCAATAGGCGTCGCCTATAAGCTTAACATTGCTTAACATCAAATTTAAAATCTGTTAAGGTTAACATAAATTCCGGATTACGACTTGATAGAGACTACCAAAATTAGCGTAACTGTCAAAATACGTGTTTGTGACGTAATTACGCGCTAACAGACGTTAATAAAAGATAGAGACTAGGCCCCCAGACCTGAATAGTCAAATACTTACCTCACCTCCATCTTCCCTATCTCCTTCTCATAACGTAACCCAATTGGGGATGCCATAGTCTCACTGGCTCTAGAAAGGAGCAGCTGGGACTCTTGTGAGGTATTCACAAGAGTTTTTATTTACTTATATTTTTTTAATCCCTGTGTAATAATTATGGTTTGCTTTGGTTATTTGTGAATACCTTTGTTTTATTAGATACTTATAATAGTATAATAATAATAATATTTGGATGACTTTTATAACACCTTTTTTGCGAAAAATCATCTCAAAGTCGCTGTATATACTGCCGCTACGATTAATCGGAAACTTAATTGATGTACGAGTATCTTTTTTGCTTATTTTATTTTATTAAAGTCAGTTATTACAACATGAAAAACTTATGATTAAATTATAAAAAAATCTGAGAACTCTTATGAAGTTTTTCGTAGATGAATGGTTAAAACAAAATCATTTTCAAATTAACCGTGTTTAATTTCTCTTTGATGTTAACACGCTAAGTGAATACATTTTTCCATAAAAAAGAAATTGCTTTTTTCAGCTTAATCAAAAATGTTTCACATTCCGCTAAACATAAGCCGATTTGTTCGTTTGGAAAACATGTTTTGAACACATTTTTCGCGTAATCCAAATTGCATTTTAATCGCAATGAACGAAAAATATCGGACCTTCATCTGCCTGAAGAAAAAATAGTAATTTTAATTCGTGATCGGCTTTAATAAGTTGTTGTGGAATAATAATAATAATTTTAATAAATTTCCGTATTCTATCTGTCTAAATTTGTATTACTTTAAGTATATATTGTTTTTGAATCTGAGATGAACAAATGAGCACGATTAAAATGGCTGTAAAGGGTTCTATTCCAAAACAGCCTACTTCCAAAAATGTCGAAATTGCGTTATGTATGCCACCTCAGTAAACGAGGTCTATGATTCTATTAGTATATTTCAGTATAAAATAAAGTTGGTTGTTTTCAGTTGGAAAAATGTAATAATAAGTAATTGTCGAATGAAACACTAGTATATATTGAATTATTTGGCGGGTATTAGATAAGCCGCCATAGCTCAGTGGTCAGAGCTGCTGACCGGCAATCAGAGGGTCACGGGTTCAATTCCCGTTGGCGGCCAGTATCTTTTCTCGGAAGATTTTTTCAATGTAGATGAGTGTTTCAGGCTGATAATTATTGATTATAATATTTGTTATCTACCCTTTGTGCTATGCATAAAAATCTTGTTTAAACGTTAGTTTATCAATTAAAAATAATAATTAATATTTGACAAGTTAAAGTATTTCAGCAAAAAATGCAGATATAATTAGTCTCGACGCCACCTAGCGGGAGATTTAGTATTAACAATACCTCTCTCACAAAAATAAAGTTGGTTGGTTTTTATCTCAAAAAAATAAAATTTAAGTTGGAAAAATGTAATAATAAGTAATTGTCGAATGAAACACTAGTATATATTGAATTATTTTGCGGGTATTAGATAAGCCACCATAGCTCAGTGGTCAGAGCTGCTGACCGGCAATCAGAGGGTCACGGGTTCAATTCCCGTTGGCGGCCAGTATCTTTTCTCGGAAGATTTTTTCAATGTAGATGAGTGTTTCAGGCTGATAATTATTGATTATAATATTTGTTATCTACCCTTTGTGCTATGCATACAAATCTTGTTTAAACGTTAGTTTATCAATTAAAAATAATAATTAGTATATTTCATTTTTTACCAAAAGACACCATTTGTCTACGAATTTGCCCATTGGAAATAAGGTTTTTGTACAAAACGAATGATTTCGTGGAAGAATTGTCTATGGCAATCGTAGTAAACAACACAAGTAATAATTGCTCTTTAATTTTAGCAAATATAAGTGATAAAACCGAAGAAAGTCTTTAAAAAGTGCACAAATCGATTCTGATTTTCACCTTCACTATCTACCAGCAATACAGTTCTGTGTTCTTGTTTATCCAGTGCTCAAACGTTAATTAAAAAATAACTTCAAAATCAATCACACTGACAGAAGCAAAGGGCCAACTTTACACAAGCAGGCCGAACACGCAAAATGACCAGATCAACTCAAGTTATGGATGTATTAACTGAAATGAAGCAAGAATTTAAAGAGCTACGAAAAGATTTCACGGACTTTAAGGCTACAATTGATTATTGTGCAAACAAAATCGACGACTTTTCCAAGCAAATTCATGAAATGGATAAAAAAATGAAAAAAGTTGAAAAAAATGAAAACGATATTTTTGTTATCAAGAGTGCCCTACGAGAAGTGCAGAAAAAATTAAACGATATTGAACATACAAATAAGTCATGCAACATCGAAATTCGAGGAATCCCAGAAAAAAATAATGAAAATCTACTGGAAATCATAGATGAAATTGGAGCAACCGTCAAACTCGACCGCGCTGATCTAGAAGTTAACAATTTCTACAGAATTCGGCGGGACCCGAAAATTCCTAATGACGTGCCTCCCTATGAACGAGTACGCCCAATAATTGTGAAATTCAATAAACAACTAAAACGAGACAATTTCCTTGCGGCCGTCAAAACATTCAACATAAAACACAAACTCAAAGAAGACAAACTAAACACCACCCATTTGAAGAAGTTCTCAACTCAAAAAAAGGAGCCCATTTTCATCAGTGAACACCTTACAACACACGAAAAGAATATACTTCGGCTTACGAAAAGATTCGCAAAAGATCATCAGTTCGCTTTTGTGTGGACAAGAAACGGGCGATGCTTCCTCAGGAAGTCTTTTACCTCCAAGATTATAGTGATTTCCCATGAAGATCAGCTAACGCTGGAATTACTGAATAAACAGCCCGATTTAAATCAACAAACTGCTGAAAGGAACACTGATTGATAATTTTGCCTACACCATAATCATTTATAATAAATACCCAATCTATAATGATAAAATGCGTTTATATGAATATCAGGGGAATGAGGACCAAAATTGATGAAATATACGAAAACATCCTTATCAACGACTACGATTTAGTAAGTCTAACGGAGACATGGCTGAAGGAATCTATCTATGACCAGGAATTAGTTGACAACCGTTACGAAGTATTTCGGAGGGATAGAATACACAAGACAAAAAAAGACGGAGGAGGAGTCATGGTTGCTGTATCAAAAAAACTAGAGGCGAAGAGGATGGCGCACTGGGAATGTCAAGCAGAAGACTTGTGGATCCAACTCAATATAAATCTTAATAACAGGAGTGTCAAACTAAATATTTGCACAGTATATCTACCACCATCTGAAGAAGAATCCATTATAAGCTCATTTTTAAGCAATCTTCGGAATGTCTACCTAACAACACCAAACCAACACATTTTAATATTTGGCGATTTCAATAAGTCTAACATTCATTGGATTCCCGATGAAATAAATAATCTATTATCTTTCACCTCAAACACAAACACAATCACCACTGACATCATCGATACACTGTCATTCTGTAATCTCAAACAATTTAACGGAATAGCTAATCACCAATCCAAAATATTGGATCTCATTTTGTCGGACAAACAAGATATATCAGTAACTCACTCTTCATTTCCACTAAGCAAAGAAGATCCATATCACCCCGCTCTAGAAATTAATTTTCTTTTCAATTTCCTACCAAAACTAGAAACCTGCAACATCTCAAGACCAAACTTTTATAAAGCCGACTATGACTCAATCAATGCCTTGCTTTGTGAGATTGATTGGGAATTCATCAATCAGGGCAAAATAGATCAATCCGTCGATCAGTTTTACAGTATACTCTACCAGATTATTTCTTCTCACGTTCCCATTAGAATGAATAAAAAACACTTCCCTAAGTGGTATTCACAAGATCTCATTCGTTTGATAAAAGAAAAAAACAAATTTCACAAAAAATATAAAAAATATGGCAATGAACTAGATCATTTATCATACAAATTAATTAGAACCAGAACTAAAAATTTAATTAAAGTTTGTTACCATAAACACTTAGACTTGATCAAACAAAACTTAAAAGCTAACCCAAAAGATTTCTGGAAATTCGCAAAAAGTAAGTATAAAAACACAACTGACATACCAAAAGAGATGCACTTAAATGACGAAAAGACTACCAAAGGCCAAGTTATCTGCGAGCTCTTTTCTAGGCATTTCCAATCAGTTTACAAACCACCCAATGCAAACTATTTTCCACAATTCCCTGAAGACTTCTGTAATGAAAGCCTCGGTACGATCAATATTTCGCCTACAACGGTTTTAATCAAATGTAAAAATTTGAAAACTAATAAGGGATCAGGTCCTGATGGTATTCCTCCCATTTTTTTCAAAACATGCAGAGATTTCCTTGCCAGACCACTCAGCCTACTTTTCAACAAATCACTACAAGACGGTATTTTTCCAGTCAAATGGAAAACGGCTTTTTTAACTCCCATTTTTAAGAAAGGTTGTAAGAGCGATATAAAAAATTATAGACCCATTTCTAAACTTGACTGTGTGGGAAAGTTATTCGAGTCAATAATATATGACTGTCTACTAGCTCACGTAAGTAAATACATTATTGTTGAGCAACATGGATTCTTCCCCCGGCGTTCCACAACCACAAACCTTCTTGTATACTCCCAATTCATCCGCGATAGCATCGAAAAGCATTTACAAGTAGATGCTATCTACACGGATTTTTGTAAAGCATTTGACCAGTTAAATCAAGCACTACTTATCAAGAAGCTAGAAATGTTTGGCATTAGTGGAAATACTCTGAAGTGGTTTGAGAGTTACATTACTGAAAGAAAACTACAAGTAGTGGTAGGAGGATACTCAGCTGACCTTTTTACTGTAACATCGGGAATTCCGCAGGGCTCTCATCTTGGACCCCTGCTATTTTTAATTTTTATTAACGATATAGTTTTAAGAATAAAATTTTCAAAATATCTCCTGTTTGCCGACGACCTAAAACTGTACAAAAAAATCAAATCACTGGAAGATTGCATCGATTTGCAAAAAGATCTATCATCACTACACGAATGGTGCACACTAAATGATTTGTATTTTAATAATAACAAATGTGCTGTAATTTCCTTCACAAAGAACAGAAACAAATTTTCAAACGCATATCACATTAACAATATCGTTTTATCAAACATAACTTCAATTAAAGACTTAGGCGTGATATTTGACTCTTCACTTAGCTTCAATAAACATGTAGATACAATTTCAAAAAGTGCATCACAAATATTAGGATTAACTCTTAGAATCACAAATTGCTTTAAAAGTGCAGAATTAACATTAACATTATATAAATCAATTGTGCGAAGTATTCTCGAATACGGATCCACTATTTGGTCTCCTAATTATGAGATTCACAATTATAGAATCGAATCCATACAAAGAAAATTAACCCGTGTTATTGCATATCGCGAAGTTTTATCTGATCAATTTGGAACGTATAACGACCGAATTCTACACTATAAACTACACTCTCTGACAGGAAGACGGAAACTTTCCGATTTATTGCTTCTGCACAAAATTATACATGCATCAGTTGATACACCAAACATTTTATCCCAAATTAACATCAACACACCATCAAGAAATTCAACAAGGAGGTTGCAAGATATTTTCTATATATCTACCTACCACACAAATACAGGATATTTCTCCCCTTTACCACGAACATTAAGACATTATAACACTATACACCGCTCTAATAATGAAATTGACATTTTTAATAACCCATTCAAACACTTCAAAACACATATTTTACCATCAATCGTATAAAGCTGATATTGTGATGAAGCCCTTTATTCAAAGATGTGTAATATTGTACCTACTAAATCCAGGTGCCAATAATAAATTGTTGGTGATTCTTTTGTATTCTACATTTAACTATTATTGTTTGTCATTCAGTTTTGCATATTTAAGATTAACAAATTATTTTTAATACTACTTTTGTTGTAATTTAAATCATCTATGTATGTAATTTTTTGGGCATAATTGCCTGTTTTATGTACTTAAATTAAAATAAAATAAAAAAAATAAAATAAAATAAGAACCGATTTTTCTTTCGAAAAATAATTTTCTTCATTTTTATACATAACTGACAATTTGCTATTGAATACAAAAATGTAATTTATATATTTTTTTTATATAATGAATAACAGATCACATTGTATAACCCTTCATAGGACAACTTTTTTTTTAACCGATACACAGGTTTTATTTATGTATTCTGTATTCATTTTGATGAACAGAAAAACTTTATTTTTATTTTTTTTTCTCAGTCTTTTTGAAATTTTCGATTTTCCAGCGGTCTTTTTTCTGACCGGTGTACAGCTAGGTAAAAAAAAATTGGTCTAAAAATGTTGTTTTTCATAACAAAAAGACAGATTTGTAAGGAAAAATGTACTTTTATTTATTTACTTTGATAATTTTATGGAATTCTTTCAATTCAATATACCGTTCTAAGGCCTCGAAGACTTTTCCTTTTGACTAGATTAATGGTACAACATAAAATCATAAACACAAAATAATTAAAAAAATCTCCTTGTTGGTTTCATCTTTTGATCAGACAAATGGCAAATAAAAAACGGCCGGCGTAGTCCAGCGGTAAGGCTTTTTACTCGCATTCCGAAGGTCGCGGGATCATATCCTGGCGTGACAAATTAATTTTATTTGATTAATTTGTATTATTTCACAATTTATTAATTAAAAATAATATATAGTATATTTGCGGCACGTTCCAGAGTGGAAGATACTCTCAGTATCGCCCTGGTGTAAGGCCACCATTCAGAATTGAAACGTTGCTTGAAATGGCTTTAGCCGTATTTGGTGACCAGATCTGAATAGCCAAGTACTTCCCCACCTTCCTCTTCCCTATCTCCTTCCCCTCCCTACCACCTTCAGCCTTACAAGATATCCCAATTGGGGATGCCATAGTATCACTGGCTCCAGACGGGAGCAGTTGGGACTCTTGTGCGGTATTCATGAAAAAAAAATGGTATGGCATAAAACACGGCACACAAATAGCTACTTTGCAAATGTTACCTGCTACTGAGCTTCGTACCACTTTCAGCGACATGCTGCAATAACCACATCTACGAAGTGTACATTTTTCAGGATAATGATTAGAATTGATATCGTCAGCTAATGTAGTTTGAGGACGACCAATACTTTTTCCTTGTAGTAAAAGATCCTATCAGATCAGCCAATTGGTTTCAGATGTGTAATAGTTTTACTTTCTTTATCCATTTTCTTCAATATTTCCCTATGATGATGCCTTAGTTTCTGCCATTTATAGTAGGTCGCACTAGGAGAACGAGTAACTTCTGGTGATTGATCGAGAATGTTTGGGTCTTCATCTGAAGAACAATCAGCTTTCAAAATCCTTTCAATATAAGTAGGGTCCGAAACCGAATTGAAAGGATCATAATCGCAATTATTCTTAGCAGCGCTCCTGGGAACCGAATCCCGAGGACTTGATAGAACCTGGGAAGTCTCATCTTCGGGATCGGAGTCTCCTCCATCCTCCGAATCCTCAGCTTGGTCCTCCGTAATTCCCTCAAATAGTGATAGGATTGCATCCAACCCATGTCTTCAAGGTCTTTCACACTCAAACCGCCGCCACTATTATTTTCCATACTAAAACAAACTAAAAACTTACTTTTATGCTGCAATATATTTTTTTACTTTACACATAACATTTCATAACTAATCTAGATCAATTTGAGATATGTATTTCAAATAATTATTCCAGTTTGGTTGAAAACAAAACCAATATTTTTGATCGGAATTTTTTACAAAAATCGTTTTATCTAGGATGACAAATATCATCAAAAAACTCGATGGCGGGAAAATATCCACAAAAAATAATTATTAGTTGTAAAAGAACATAATATTATCATACGAAATTAAATGTTTTGTGGTTAAGAAATTATTTTCAGTAACTATAATATGATAATCAAAAAGGGCCTGCATCTTAGCTTTTGAGGTTAGACTTTAGACATGACGCTAAATAATTTGACTTTACTTGATCATTCCACATACAATTTTTAATTAAAATACTAAAAGCTATATAGTATTGTGTATATTACAAATGTGCTTTCTTTGTTTACGGAAATATCTCTCATTGTTCGAGAAAAAATAACATAAAAATAGGTGTTCTTGTAAAACTGATTCGATTCAAGACCTCTGTGCGTTACCTGAGAATGATTAAAACCCATAAGAGTGATAATAACTTATAAACATAAGAAATATATACCTTAATGTTCAGGTCTCAAAACTATCCGTTTTTAGCTTATGACCTATAAAGGGATAAACCACTATATTATAAACAATATCTACATGTTTCGATAACAATTTTATCTTCATCAGCATATGTTTATATAAAAAAAAATTACAAACAAGTATAGACAAATTAGAATAAACTAGAACATAGACAAAATATTAAAAATTAGAGGTAATTAATTGCTGAAAAATCATAAAAATAGTTATACAAAATTAAATTTTAAAATTATTTAAGGAAAAATAAAATTGCATTTAGACAATAAAAAACTTTTAATAACAAATAATTAAAATAATTAGTCTAAATCAAAAAATAAATAATTATAATTATTGTAAGTATTAATAAGAAAATAAAAAGATGGCTATTTTTAAAAAAATGTTTGGTTATTTATAATATTTAATTTACTATTAATGCTTTTTCTAATTTTTTTTTTTTCATATTAACATATCCTGATGAAGATAACATTGTTATCGAAACATGTATGTAGATATTGTTTATAATATAGTGATTTATACAAAGTGATCTGCTGTTCATTATATAATTAATGATGCCACAAAGTAATTTTGCGAAGTTTGAAGAAATATATTTTTTTGTCCTTAAAGCACAAATTCCACGGCAATTTGTTTCAAACATTTCTAAATTCATTCTTTTTTAAGCGAAAAACTACTACGTTTGCCTCTAAAGTACCTTTTTGGGTTTTAAGAACCTTGATTAAGGTTTTGTTAATAAAAAACTTTTTTTTAAATTTGTGTTTTTCTTTCATATTTATTTATCTAAAGATATTAAAAACTTTTGCATTTGTTTACGAATACATTTCTTTCAAAACTGACCATTTCAAGGAAACAGTCAGTTTTGAGAAAAATTCAAAATGGAAAGAAACGACTTTTTGTAATGAATGACCTAATTTTTACCAAAACTGTAAATACATATAATACCTTCTCAAGTATATGCTTATTTAGAAAGATTTTTTATTTGTTCATGTGAAAGAGATTCTTTGTGATGTGAAATTATAATAAAAAAAAATAATAAAAAAATTAGTAAACAACACTACTCATATTTTTTCAATATAATTAATGCCAAATGAGTTTCACTACAACCGTATTTTCTTTAGGGCAGTACAATACTATACTAAAATCAAAAATTTTGGTGATAGGTGATACATACATACTATATTTAAAAGATTTTAAAAACTTAAAGTTACTGTAATGGAAATTTGCGATTCCTGAACAATTGAGATTTTGGAAATAGTCAGTTTTGGCAGAACAGAGAACCCGACATTTTTTCATGACATTATCGAGGGGGGGATTTTATGAAGTTATTTGGTATTGTTTTAAAGTGCAGTAATAAGTGACAAAGTGGGATAGTTCTTCATATGACGAAATTAGATTTATGTTTAAATTTAGATTCTCCATCAAATAGTAAGTCCAGGCATACACAAGCAAATTGGTTGCAGGCAACAGTCGTGTGCATACAAATCCATAACAGTATTATGGAAGTGCGCACACGAGACTTTTTCTGAATTTGTATAAATTTTTAAATAGTTGCCAACTGCTGTCGCTACTCAAGTTGCTCTTAATACATTTGTATGGATTATTGACAGTTCAACCATCATTGAAGATACAACATCGGGCATGAAATTCGAGTTGATAATGATTAATAATGATCTGAAAGAAACAAGAGTTCATAAGGATTAACATTTACCTCCGTAGTCCAGTGGCTAAGACTCTTGACTCACAATCCGGAGGTCGCGGGTTCGAACCCGGCGTGCGCAAATAAATTTTATGTTATTAATTTCTGTTTAATAACAATGTAATCACAATTAATTAATTTAAAATAATATATAGTATATTTGCGGCACGTTCCAGAGTGGAAGATACTATCAGTATCGCCCTGGTGTAAGGCCACCATTCAGAATTGAAACGTTGCTTGAAAATGGCTTTAGCCGTGTTTGGTGACCAGATCTGAATAGCCAGGTAATTCCCAACCTTCCTCTTCCCCACCTCCTTCCCCTCCTCACTACCTTCAGCCCCACAACATACCCCAATTGGGGATGCCTTAGTCTCACTGGCTCCAGACGGGAGCAGTTAAGATTCTTGTGCGGTATTCACTGTAAAAAAAAAAAAAACACATATTTTTGATTTAATGGGTAACGCCGCCCAGGAACTATGTATCGGATAACCAACCCCCCTGCCGTAGGTCACCCCAAGTGGTTCGCTATGTTTGGTAACTTAACAGAGGTGCCCGGATTCATGGGGTGAGGTCTAGATCTAGGTCTTGGCGTCATTGAGCCACAGATTCCTAACCACCCCTCGTTTTTCTTTCCCTATTGTAAAATGATTGATTTATTTTTATTTATTTATTTATTATAATAAAATATATTATAAGAAATATAAATCTTCACGTAACTTTTCGTCGATGATATTCTTATCTACATAAATAAAACACTGTGTCTGAATAAATATTCCCCAATATGACAATTATTTGAAAAAAAAATTAAACATGAGAGTTGTATTTTTTAAGTGAGAAGAACGAAATGAAATTGGTATTTGAAACACTTTTTGTAGCTTGTCGCTGTACCTCACCAAAACTTGTGCTTGGTGTGGGAAAAAATCTCTTTCTTTGATTCGATGTCAGTACAAACAAGTCTTTAAAATGGTGTTCTTTAACGATAAAAATGTTGTTCTTCTTCTCCTGAAGTCAATTTTTCTAAAAAGCCTCTTTGTATCATTTTTCATACTCGCGAAATCATACACGTTATATTGCAAAGTATTCACTTCCAGCAACCTCCAAATTATTCCAAACTTCAAGATTTCTACAGCCCCTTGTTAGAACCACTCGGACAGCGCCCGCCACTGCGAATTAACACTACGCCGAGAGCTTATAATGTTAGACAGTACTGCATTTTCACTTTAATTGCTTCTAGATTTCACTTACATCAAGTTATTATCTTCGTAACTATTTTTCGTTTCGGAACTTAGTATTATTTAGTAAATACAAATAACCGTAAGTATGGGTAAAAGGAGAGAGATATTTTTATTTATTTATCTATATAAGGTATGTTTAAATTAGGTTTTTTGATGCCTGCCTCACTAGTATATACCTGTGTCGAGACAGGCGCAATTGTACATTAATTGACAACCACAAAATCATTGTTGATGTTGATCTATGAAGTAAACGTCAAACAGTGAAAAATTCCAAATTTTTCTCCATCAAACATCTAGAAAACCTTGTGTAAAGTATGATATTTGTAAAACCCGACTTACAATATCAAAGCTTTAAATTCAACAATAATCATTGTCTAAATACAGTGCACAAATGATAAAAAAAAAACTAAAATAAACCCGATTTATGCCAACCGCCGTGTCACTAGTGTATGTTATTTTGCGAATAGGGTAACCATTTCTTATAACACACATACTTCTTCCAAGTATATTTAAATATATAACCAAAAATATTACTTCTTCTAACGCAGCAAAATTATTTTCTTGCAGCATTTTAAATTCAGATTAATAAAATACGTTGTTTTTACCACTTTTATTGTTTAAAAAAACCAACATGTTTCATAAGCAACGCTCAAATTTGTCTATATCTATTATTTAAAAATATTTAAAATTAGTATTATTAAAACCCTGAAGAAGTCAGCGTTGTTTACGAAACATGTCGGTTTTTATAAACAATAAAAGTGGTAAAAACAACGTATTTTATTAATTTGAAATTTTTTTATCTTAATAGGTGATTTTTCTTGTTTCCGTACATGGTAGTTATTATCTTTTAGATTTACATTTTTAACCTCAATAGGACAATCCTGATGAGGTTAATAATTTTAAAAAGCCGCAAAAATTTTTTTCCTCAGGGCCTCCTATGTAGATCTATAACAAAAAAAATGGGAAACATAATGTTTTTATGATGTTAAGGTGGATAGGAAAAATGAGAATTAAAAGAGCAGGGGATTTTTTTTCTCCATATTGCGTATGCACGTGAGTTTAAAAACTTGAATTTCAGAAAATTGAATAATTAACAAGGAAAATGAGAAAAGTTTTACGCATGGCATCATGTTAGACTACAAGCTTAAATTTTGAAAACACGAAATAAAAAAAAAAAATTCAAAACCCAATAATAGATTTTCTCTAGATCTGGAGTACATGATTTTGTTTTAAAAATGTACGCCAACATCTCGACAGGTTAGCATCTATCCATTTTGTATAGTATTTTTCAGGGACATAATTTTTTGTCATACTGGTATAATTAGATATTTTTGTATAGTTAGTTTTTCGAAGCATCTCATGAGGGTAAGCATGGTCTAGAAGTCTCATGGGAAACCTCTTAATAAAGGTCCCGAATAGAACAACATGACACAAAGTTATAATTATCTAAATATAATCCCTGTCGGGCTGATTTAGAAAAGAGGTCAAATTTTCCCAACTCCCAAACTTCGAACAATGCCCTGCCGAATTCTGTATAATATCGGAACATGAATAGTCGTATGCAATGAACATATAATGAACTTTTAACTCAGAAGTACTTATACGTAAACAAAAAATAAAATTATATAGTTATACCATTATCAATTTTTAAAAAAGTTAATTTTTCACAATTCATTCATAAAAAAATGAAATTTTTGCGGTACGTTCGAGTTGGTAAATTTTTCTTGATTCAGAACCGCCCAGGTATACGACCAGAATTTACGGGTGGTTGAAATGGCTTTAGCCGTGTTTGGTGGTTGTATTAGCTCATATATGGGCTTAAACGAAACATGAAAGCTTAAAATACACCTCCGTATAGATGGTTTGTACGATTCCATGACAGTTGATCCTTTGACAGTTGGCCCCCGGCGTAAACAATATGAAGTTGATTTAGAGAAAATACGGTACACCTACTAACACAACGTCTTCAAAAGGGTGTACAGAGGGGATGTACCGCCGAATAACAAAGGTATAAAACAATTTTTTTATACAAATGCATCAAGAATAAAACTACTTGTCCATTACAAAATGCTCGGATTCGTTCTTTGTAATGCGAGATCATTTACTAATGGAATTTCAATACGAAGAACATATGAAGCACTAGTCCGCAGCATCCTGGAATACAGCTCCATTATTTGGACCCCCCTGAAAAAGGTTTATGCGTTACCAGAATATGAGGGAATATTCATACTACCGATTCCTGTATCCATCGTTGTTATTAACAGATCTTAATACTTAGAAGCCAGCCGAAAAATATTATTGGGGAGACCTTTTTTTAAGCTGATCTCCGGTACTGTACTGAATCCACCTATGTTTTATTTATTTATTGACGCCCTATTGGGCTTTAACATATAAAATACAAATAACATTTATAACAACAGTACATAACAAACTTAAAAAAAGATTACAAAATATACAAATAAAGCATAAACTCAATGTTAAAAGAGATTCACCTATATGTCCCTAACGCGTATATTCGTGGGAGATCCCACGCACTTTTTTATGCTCTAGAAGCGAGAAATTCTTCCTTTCAGAATGCGCCATTAAACAGAGCATTTCAACTGCTTAACGATTCTGCATTGAGCATAGACATCTTCAATGTTACCTTTAGAGAGTTCAGTAACTATCTTTTGAAATATGTCTCAACACAGTGAAACTGCCCCCTTGGACTTTTTTTCTCTTAAATTTTGTAATCTTCTCCGTAATCATTTGGTTTATAACTGTTTCATGGAGAACCTGAAAAAAAATATAGTATATATTCAAAAGTATAAATATATACAATTGATACTGTAAATAAATTCTTTGATATCAATACTAACTTATTAATAAAAGTATTTTTGTAGTCGATTTTAGATTTTAAAGTAGTAAATAATGCGCGAAAACTATAATTTTATCATAATTATATTTCTGTGGGCCAATTGTTGGGGATCAACTATAGGGCTCCGGTTTTTATACTGGATACTATAACTCTAAGAAATAATTAATATAACTAACCATCATCAGTATTCCAAACGCGATACTCATACGATGCACCGACAATTGACATGACCTTCTTCATTCTCATTCTCATTGATTCACTTGATTGAGAATTTTTTTTTTTTTTTTTTTTTATCCTTTATTCCAGATCTCGGGGAGGGTGGTGCAGTCCCACGAGTTCCATATAATACATATACAATATATCAATAAAAATAAAAATATTGCAAGATGAGAGAAAAAAAAATTACATGGTAAAAGAAAATAATAGATAATAATACAAAACAAAATTTGAATTAAGTTAACTTTTTGTTATAAATCTATGTCATCAGGAAGTGGCTCCACCGCTTGTAGATGGGACCCTGCCAGAAGTGGAATGCTGCCATCACAAGACTGTTTTTACTCGAGGCTAGTCGCGTTCTGAAGTTAGTGATCCGTTTCTTCATGAGTGCTCGGAATTCGGGAACTCGCCCTTCTTCAAACATCTCGGTGGCACTGCAGTACCAGGACAACCCAAAAAGCGTTCGATACGAGTTATTGTACTGTACTTCCATTCTTTTTAGTGATGCTTTCTTGAAGTTGGTCCATAGCTCCGAGGTATATAGGCTCGTGCAGTACGTGTTAAAAAGTTGCCTTTTTGCAGCTGGGCTGCACTTGTTAAATCTTCGAGAAATCATATTTGCCCTTATGCACAGTGATCTTCTCTGTCGCTCAATATCCGAATCATCGCTGAGGTCCGCTGTTATGATGTGTCCCAAGTATTTGACCTCGATTTTTTCGTTCCCGGGTTGTTCTTTCTTTCTTCTTCCAAGTGCTTGCATTTTGTGTATTCTCCTAAAACTCCATTTTTCCATCCATCCACTTAACATTCGTATTTCTATTACCAGTAAAATATTTTTTTACCATTTTCTGTTCATCTGCGTAGTAATCTTCTATTTTTGATGAGGCGTCTCCAACCAAGAAGCAGAAGACAGAAAATAGCTTTCACCAACTATAAGCTTTCTTCAATGTGAAACTGTATTAGCGCTAACAATCATAGTTCCCATTATGTCGTAAAAGGTGACCGGACAACATCACAACGTGGTTCTTCGTCACACCTTTGAAAAGTTAGTCTTTAAAAAAAATGGTTAAGTAGTTAACGTTAAGTTAGGTTATGGGCTATTTACATTTTTTTAAACTTTGCATTTTTAATGACTTTTCAAAGGGATGTTACTGTTGAGTTGGTATGCAACCTACATTAAAATAGGTGAAGTTGATAAGATAGTGTTACATAAATATAATGTAACAAGAAATTAATTATGGTTCTCTTTGAATGAGTACCTTTAGGTATGAAGTTTATGAACATTTAACATTGTTATATTGGCAACATTGCCATGTATCTCTGCTCAGTTGGTTATACTGAGTACCTGCACAGAGGGGTTCTCATTCAGGACTGGCTTTGAGCTCCTCATTTCTTTGACAAGCCACAGGTGACTTTGGCCACCGTCCCTGTGGCGGGTTGACGCAATCACTTCGTCATAGTTCGCCATATTACTTCAATATGTGAAGATTATTAAATCTACGCCCATCAGTGGCATCGATTACTGAAGACCATCAGCACATTAATTAAAATCCTGGATCAGCAGCGGAGTACCATGGGAGCACATTATTTCCGTTGGATTTGAAATCCAACATCTGCAGATGCAGTCATCAAAGTACCTTCCGACTACACCTGGAGCCAGAGGTGCTTGCAGAGATGGGGCCCAAGATCGATGACCTTGGCCACCATCAACGTAGTCGGCTGGCTGACAACCGTCCTGGGACTGGACGTCGCGTCGCCGGGAAACCGCGGGGCTGGAGACCTGTCCGCTCCAGCCAGCCGTTTCAGAATATGTCAGCAGCGGAGGGAGCTGACCGCACAACTCCGAAGGCAGCAGCATGGATCGCCGGCATCGCCCACACATCAAGTCCTCAAGATTAAATGGCACTTACTCTCCTTATTATGCCCATTCAGTATTTAGTTTAGCCCTGAATAATTCTTAGTTGTTATTTGTAAAAATATATTAATTTAACTCTTTCAAAGCACTATACTATTTCATTTAAATAACCTCTCCTCATACAAAGTATTTCACACAACCGCTTGCTTTAGATCCACCCCCGAGATTCAAATTCTACAGTTATAATCACACCTGTCTCATGACTTGTCTCACACTTGTCACTTGACCCTAAGTTATATTCTAATTTATAACATTTTGACACCGCGTTGGGCGTCATGCAAACTTCATACCTAAAGGTACCTATTCACAGAGAACCATAATTCATTTCTTGTTACATTATATTTATGTAACAATAATACATTGAATTCTTGCAAAATTTTGCCAGAATTTTCTGTTTTAAATTTTCAAGAAAGGCGATACCTACCTGCTTCCAAATAAATGCTGATTTTTAATTCTTCGACTGTTGGAAAGAAAATAATGTTGATTATTAATATCTGTTTCCTAGTTTGCTAAAGCCTTGATTGTATTTTTTGGCCCGGAAAAAGCCTCGGGCGTCTGATTTGATTTCGGCGTTTTATTATGAAAAAATAAATTTCTCTCGTTGTTAAAATAAAATGTTAATAGAAAAATATTTAATAATGGTAATGTTTGGAAATTCTTTTCAAGAGAAGTGAAATTTACCTTCTTATTTTTCCCCCAAATACTAGTATGATTAAGTAAAGTATACCTATTGGAAGACATTAATTAGTTAGATTTTAATATACCAAACTCGCAGTGCTGCGTACCAAAATTGGTTATATATACAAAATTATACATAGTATTTATACAATATTATTGTAAACTTATGGGCTTTTATTTACCATTAATGAAGCTTACGGAAGGCAAAAGGGCATCTTTTAGGTACTTGTGTTTTCTAGGTGTATAATTATTTTCAGAATGACGAACGAGAAAAACGTTAAAATGAAGAAATAAACACTATAAAATGAAGTTTTCATGTTTTGTGTAAACACTATAAAATCAAGTTATCATGTTTTGTACTTTAATCGACGAAACTTGTTTGTGAAAATTTTGAAGAATGAAAAACAACCAAGCAACTAACTAGCTATCAGAGACAAAGGTTTATTATTATCAGTTTTCTTCGATCAGCGCAATAAAGTGGATTCTAATAACACGGATAAAAATAAACCTAAATAAGAAATTGATGACATGCCTAGAGAAATGATTACATATTATTATAATGACGTACTTTGCAAGGAAATAACGATCAGTCAAGTTTTATATTGTCATAATAGCAGATTATATTTTTTAGTGAATGGCAGTGCTAAGGAACATAAATAATGAGGATAGTTGGTTTTAAGAATAATGTTATATTAATCTTTTGCTTTGTAGCTAGTATTTTTGCAGTAGACATGTATATTTTTAAATGACTTCGAAAGAAGGAGTTTGAGTTTGTTACCTCAGAACTTTCGATTGGGTGAATAGATATTGATGATTCTTTTTTTATTAGAAAGCTGGTGCTTTCCGTATGGTCCCATTTTAATTTTGTCTAGTTCTAACAATGGGATCTATGAGAAAACCATATATGTTTTAAGTTTGCAATAAGTATGTGCGCGACAAATGGATGAATAACTCAATGTTACGCCAGAATATTGAATTGAATCATCAAGGATGATTTTTTTTTTTAAGTAAAACTTCTTTACGCACGCTCGTCACTAAAAATAAAAAAATAAACAAAAATTTTAACAAAACAAAAAACTACTTCTAAAAATGCACTAAAAAGTAAAAAAATAATTTCGTACGATTGTTATTTTTGGAGTCGGTGTCAGCCAAGATCTCCACATCTCACCTATAATTACCTATGTAGGTAGTTACCTTGGCTGACACCGACTCCAAAAATAACAATCGTACGAAATTATTTTTTTATTTTTTAGTGCATTTTTAGAAGTCGTTTTTTGTTTTGTTAAAATTTTTGTTTACTATAAAATGGTTTGTAATTAAATTCATTTTTTTAATAATATTCAATTAGTGAATGTTAATAATAATGGTGGGACTGAATCTTCACTTGCAAATCAACCACATAATTTATATTTATATAAGAAGATATTATTTATCAAAAGGTGGGAAGCGAACATTGGAGCGATTCATGAGTCGACGGCAATCAAAAACAGAATGATTCGCTTTTTAGCTCGGCTTCTTGCGTCGCTGATGATGAAAGGTCCTTGTTAACTATTGGCGTACGGGCTACCAATATAAGGTATTTGTTGTAAAAGGCGCTGCATTGTTCGCTCCCACAAATCCTTTAACAAAATTCACAGTTTTCAGAATAATATTCGCAGTCGTCATACGAAATCTCTACCGTATTATCATCGAAGCATTCAAGATTAGTGATTATTCGTTGAACCAAGGGACATGTAAAACGACAATAAATTATATTATTTTTCTTAGTTTTTCCTAGCAAACCGATTAACATTATTTAGAAATTTGTTGAAAAAGCGGTCTTTGGTTTTTATCATAATTTTATTACAATGGAATTTTAACAGAATTTAACAGTTTGAATAGTATTTAATTGGTTATTAAAAATAAATATGTTTGCGTATATTGTTCGTATGTCTAGGAATGGTTATTTTGTGAATTTACCATTTCAAATTCTGTACCGACTTGTTAATGATAATGAATGTTGTTCAATAGACGAATTGTGGTTAAACAGTGAAGTAAATGTAAACTTTGAACTATTGTGTTGAAATAATTGGATTTGTTTTAGTTCGCCGCATACATATTATATCTCATATTTATGATAGGTATAACTTATACAACAAATTATTAAGTCATACGTGCGTAGGTAAGTAAAGCTATTTAATTATATTAATCGCGTTTATTTACATCAAATTTAATTTATTTTCTGATAATATAATATTTTGTGGTATTACTAAAAACCAAATTTTTATGTAGGTATATTACTTGTTAACGTAAATACCTAATATAATACGTAATTTAAATACAAATTTTTTTATCCAGCGAAATATTATTGAAAATTACCTTCCTAAAGAAAAGAATATGTTAGACTTCCGTGGTTCATCCACATCCATGATTTTTTTAAAAGGATAAAAAACTTATGGAATTCCGCGTTTATGGAACTTATATGTTAATTTTTTTTGAAACCACATATACACACACATATATATTTGTTTTTATGTACACTACTTTCATTTATAATCACTGTATATAGTTAGCACATATTCCGATTATTTTTCACACACGTAGGTATATAACTAAGAAAACCTAAATGTGGTTGCTATCCTTTGCTTTTATTTATTATTAATTTCAAATTTTGATTCTTTACCGTAAAACTACAAAAGTGTTTTTATTCAGAAATTGAATAAAAAAATCAAACCAGTGAGAGTGGGGCAACCATTTCTGATTTACAACTCAAATCAGTTGCAGCAACTTTTCCCATGAAAAACCGTTACAGGAAAAAACATCTTGCAGGAAAGTTTGTTGCGAATCTAGTCACGTCATCAACCCCGTCGCCAGTCGCCATGGGGGTAGGTGGTGGAGGAGGTAGGAGTGGTAACAAGGGGTGGAAGAGGTGAGTTATGATCGTGACGATGGGTCCGGGTAACGAACCGGAACCCTCATACCTCACAGCCACCGGGGCGGATAATTCATGGGACGTCATAATTTAGGACGGAATTCGTATTTCGGAACTGTGATTTCATGAGAATTCCACAAGGATGTGACCCTTATTCAAATAAAATTATTGTTTTACTGCGTGCGGAATGTTTCGGAAAATTGTTCATAGATGCAGATTTTGTGCAGGTAGTTTATTAAAACATCCAATTTATGCATTATATTATCTACACCTTAGACCCTATGGCACCGAGCCGACTGAAATTTTGGATTCTTACTAGGAATCATGGTCTTTACACGAATCAATCAAAAAATCTACAAAAAGATTTTTTCTTAAAAAATCATCGTTTTACCACTTGGGGTCGGTCGTTTTAGCACTTGGAGTCAATGGTTTAACACTTGAGGTCAAAATCAAAGGTCAAGTCAATCAATCAAAAAATCTGCCAAAAGAGGAATAAAAAAAAAAATAGTTTTAACATTTGGGTCGGTCGTTTTAGCACTTGGGGTCGGTCGTTTTAACACTTGGGGTCGGTTATATCTTCGGCCCTATCTTACCAAACCGAGAGAAATTTGGATTTGTACTAAGAATCATGGTTTGTTCGTATGAATAAATAAAAAAATGTTCCAAAAAAACAATTTTCAAAAAATTCATCGTTTTACGGGCGATTTATAACAACGTTTGTGGTCGGTCATAACTTACACCCACACCATTGCACAATAAACATTTTCCGCTTAATAAGTCAGGTACGCCTCATAAATCATACGTATGTCTGATGGTGTTATATTTTCGTGAAAGCCGGCTTATGGATCCCAGTGACTAATTTTGAAAGTAAGAGGAATTCAAATACAGTCATATTATTTTTGTCCTAAGAAATTAAATCCTATGGTTAAATTGTTTGACGACATATTCTTTATGTGGTATAGTTGCTTAAATTTTTTTGCTTGGCACCGAGCCGACTGAAATTTTGGATTCTTACTAGGAATCATGGTCTTTACACAAATCAAAAAATCTACAAAAAGATTTTTTTTTTTTAAATCATCGTTTTACCACTTGGGGTCGGTCGTTTTAGCACTTGGAGTCAATGGTTTAACACTTGAGGTCAAAATCAAAAAATCTGCCAAAAGAGGGATTAAAAAAAAATCATAGTTTTAACATTTGTGTCGGTCGTTTTAGCACTTGGGGTCGGTCGTTTTATCACTTGGGGTCGGTCATATCTTCGGCCCTATCTTACCAAACCGAGAAAAATTTTGGATTTATACTAAGAATCATGGTTTGTTCGTACGAATAAATAAAAAAAATGTTCTCCGTATTTGAGGGGTAAGGATCTCAACCAGCGATCCAGAGGTAGCGGGTTCAAATCCCGGCGTTTGCGAGTAATTTTTATTTTAAATTTTGGGTTTTAACGATTTAATAATATAAGGTATATTTGCGGCAAGTTCCAGAGTGAAAGATACTTTCCGTATCACACGGGTATAATACCACCATTCAGAATTGAAAAGTTGCTTTAACTAGTCAGTAGTCGCACAAGGGTCTAAAAGACCCAGAGGTGCAGCGTTTGAACAGTAATTGTTTTAACATTATTAGTTTTAGCTTGCCACGCTAAGTACCTTCAAATGACTCTATAGTGCACACGCGCCCCCCACCTCGGCCAATTTTGCCTGCGGCGTTTGAGCCTGACGGACGTGTCAAGTGATTAAGTCAAGGGTCGTTTAGAACCTTGCGTGACGTTTCATGTATGTATTATTTTCAACTGTTATTATTATTATTTATAAATGTAATTTGTAAATGTAAATTATTATTATTTTTTCAAACTTAGCAAAATTACTTTGTGGCGTTATTATTAATATAATGAATAATAAATCACTTCGTTTAAACCACTATATAATTAACGATATCAACATGTTTCAATAACAATGTTATCTTCATCAGGACAAGATGTTAATTTAAAAAATAAATGACAAACAAGTATAGACAAATTAGAATAAATTAGAACAAAGACAAAATATTAAAAAGGAAAGGTGATTAATTGCTTAAAAAAATTCATAAAAATAGTTAAGTAAATATAAAATTGCATTTAGATTATAAAAAAAACTTTTAAGAACAAACAATGAAAACAAGTGGTCTAGATAACAAAATAAATACTTGAAGTTTTAAAAATAAAGATTTTCTAAACAATTTTGTAATCTTTAAGTAAAGTTGATTGTTTCAGTAAAATTAATAAGCAGGTTAATTTATTTTACGTGTTTTATTGTTGGATTAATGACAAAACTAAAAATTTGATTAAAAATATATTTTTTGTGATTTAAACTATTTATATATTGTCTGGGTCTATTCGACCCGCGTGCGACTCTTGGTGTTACAAAATTAAGCGCGAGCACTGGCGGCATAAATGGCTTTAGTCGTCTTTGGTGACTCGATTTTAATATCCAGGTACTTAGCCACGTTTTTCTTCCCCATCTCAACTCATCTCTGCATCGACTCAGGCTGGATTAGTGAGGAGGGTTATAAGAATCCTCAACTATATAACTATAAATTTGTGTTCTTTAATCTACCTTCAACCTACTGTTCATATGTATATCATTTTGTTTATTAACTTTTTGTGCTAGTGTTATCTATACAACATGTTAAACTACACAGAACAACAGAACATTTACTTTCTTCGTTGTAATTGTAGCAGATTTCATTAAATAAAGATATATAGGGGAGAGTAGGGTATATCGTACCACTTTGCTCTTAACTCTCAATACAGTATGATGGAATTGGATTAGAGAAGTGAAATTAGGTTCAAATGAAAGCCTGTTTTATTGGGTACCATGTATATTTAAATCATATTTTTCATGCATCTGTAAAGTTTTCAAATGAAAGGTTTTATAAAAAATGATTTTCGGTACGATTTGGCCAACCGGTATGGTAAATCGTACCACCGGTACATAAATCGTACCTAGAACATTATGTTAATTTACATTAAAGAAAATATGTTTAATTTTAAGACACGCATGCGTCGCAAATGTCTGGGTTGTTGGTGCAAGCTTCAATGCACCCATTTATGGCATCGAACACACTGGATCCAGTCTCCTTTGGGTCCGGCCTTGTCAAAATAATTTCCAAAACATGGATGGCACACGTTTTTTTCATCATCATCAATATCCGAGTCCGAATCATCCAAAACGACAATAGTATCAGCATCTTCACTATCGCTACCACTGTAATTTCTAGGCTTCTTTCGTCGTCTACACTTCTTACACTTATTGGGTTTTTTGTCAGTTTTTTTAATAATCTTTTTTGACCTTTTCTCAATTTTTAATTTTGACAGTTGGGCGTCTACCAGCAGCAACTTCTAAATCATTGGTGGCGTTTCATAAAACTGTAAAACCACGATTTACCTGCCATTTTTTTGGTTTTGCTGAAATTCTTCTCAGCAACTTAGTAAGCTAATCGACGAATATCACTTATGGTTAAACCAAACAAATGAGCTTCAAGTTTTAAAAAATGCTCTACAAGTATACTTTCGAGCTGATTTTGAAAAATCGTTGGTCTTCCCCCTTGTAAAACCAAGTTATTTGCAAATACATTCCTGTTTTGCATATGTCTTCTTAATGTAGGTATAGAAACTTTGAACACTCGTGAAGCCTCATTTGGTGCCATTACGTCGTTCTTGATGGCCGAAATCGCTGATTCCAAATCTGCGTTAGACCACTGATAATACTTTCTTTTCGACGTCATCTAAAATTAAAAAAAAAAAAATTGAAAACAAGAAAACAACGTACCTATGGTAAATCGTACCGGTACGATTTATCAAACCACTGGCGGTACGATTTAGCGAACTCTGAGTTTCTATGAAATAATGACTGCAGAACATGTAACAATACACTTGACAAATGTGATTTTGTAATAGCAAATTATAGAATATAAACATGTTAGCTGAAGATAATTTGAGAAAAAACAAACATACCTTTGAACACGATATCACCTTAGGTAGGATCCAAAAAAATTAGATCAAGATTGTGAAAAAGCAAAAAAACTGTACTGCAAATAGACGCACAATCCAACACTAATTAAAAATGACGGGACAACTGGAACACTTCAAAGGGTTCACGGAGTGTTGTCAGGCTTAATAAAAAGTGACCAGTAGCGGAAATAATCAGGTGGTACGATTTATCGACCGGTACGATATACCCTACTCTCCCCTAAGTATTTTCGTTTGTTTTTGGGGTGTTATGCCGTGTTGCGCTACCTCCTTCTTAGCCACTCGCATAACACCCCCAAAACAAAGTGAAAATCTAGAAACTTATATATTATTATTATTATCTCCTCCCCCCCCACTTCTTACCTTCAGCCTCAGGGGAGTTGGACGCAGTTTGAATTATTGTGCGGTATTCACAAATGTAAAAAAAAATATGTTTTTTGTTGATTTATAAAACAAAAAAGATGTTTACAGTAATAATATGCTACACCATACAGCATGATTTAACTTTAATTTCGATGTTACACATACGATAACTAATATAAATAATAAAACACATTAACTCAGCAGTTGAGATATAAACAGATTTTTTCCATTATAACCTTATATTCCAGTATATTTTGCGTAGGGTAGATTCTTTCGATAATAAATCGTTCTCTCTGCGATTAGAAAATTTTTCGAATCATTTCCCAGTTAAGTTTTTTACGGAACGAGGCTTAATTACCTCCAACATCATGGAAAAAAAAACATAACATCCAATTAGGCAATCGTCGGAATAAGATACAAAAACTAAGAATTAGGAGAAGAATATTTTATTATTTATTATTGCAAGTACACATTATCATTCTGACAAGATCCCAACAGCAAAAAAAAACCGTAAAAAATAATCACATTAGCCCGCAATCTTTTAGGAACAACGAGAAAATATTCGCATAGTATTCGAATAGGTACCTTCCTACTCATGAGAAAGTGCCCTCAAACCTAGAGCATTATTTTTATTTTTTTGATGGATTTTATTATTAGACGTGGAATTTTATTATTTCTAGATCGTAAAACTCGCAAAGCATGGTACTTACATAATCGAAGAAGAACAAAATTATCGACGTCGCTCGGGGAGAAATGGCTTAAGTATTTTTAAAAGAGGGTTGATTGCAAGAAATTGTCATTTGATACTCTATGGAAGCTTTTTAACTTTCATAATATTCTTAAATGTTTACGAAGTGGTAGTACTTCATAAGGTTACCTTCTCCAGGTAACAAACTGGAAGTCAGCCGCTGAGGACAGGATGAGTTGGAGGCGAATGTTGCGGGAGAGAGAGAATACTTCATAAGATGCTTTCAAATCGGAACCTGTGGTACTATGGCACCCTTTAAATCAGAATGTTTCGAGGTGGAAAGAAATTTGGTAGGTGAAAATAAATGCGTAAAAGAAAAACACGATATATATATCTAGTTAACCCGTAGCTGTGCTACTAAGCAAATTCTGGTGAAAAACCCACATTGTGCAGATTTATATCGTCATTTTAGTATCATTCTTTTATATTTAAACATATGTATGTCTATAGAATAAAGAATAAGTAAAATTTTAGACCCGGGTTCTATTTTTGACCTATTTCATCTCTACACTCCGCGAAAATATTGTTTTTTTTTGTTGTTTTTTAATAGTTTAGTACTGTTTCGTAAGTACATAACAGTAAAAAAAAACAATCTGGAAAATGCAGATCATTTACCCTCATTTTTCTATCGATTACTGATTATTGGCTTAATGTTCTTAGCAGAATCGTAATTCAGTCGACATTTCGAATAACAGCGAAATGATAATCTTTTCATCATACGCAAGAAGCCTACAGGCAAAGATAAATATTATCTACCAGTATTTACATATTAAAAATATATTTCATTTACCCAATAGCCTGTGATAGGTAGATAACTTATTGTTCTTAAAAGCCGCAGAAACTCTTCTCGTGTAAATTGTATTGTTTCAATATTTGAACACATTTTGAATAAATTTTACTAATTAAGTATTATTGTATTACTGCCCCCCTCGATAACAAACCTTTCACCGTGTATATTGTTTACAATACCGAGCCCGAAAACAAACGAATAATCAAAATACAATTAATTAAATATTGTAATTTCACAGATATTTTGTTTGAAACCTTCCCAAGGAGACCCTTCGTCCATTTGTACGTGTATCTTGTGTTTTGGGCCATTGTAATTCGTTGCGGTCTTTTCTCGTTGTCTTGAGTCTCTTGCGGCCATGTGATCATTATTCAGCTTAACCCTACGGGTAACCAGCAGCCATGTATTCACCCTACATTAGTATGCGACAAACATCCTTGTAATGCCGCGGACTATAGATTCCATCTTATCTTTGCAACCTATCCACAAATAAAGGTTATATTCGGAAGGAGACGAAATAAGGTCTTGTCCTTCAATTATATTATACCCTTGTGGAAATTATTTTAGGATTGTGTCGTAGGAAACAAATAATTATATTGTATAGAAAAACTTCAAATGATTAACTTCAATAGGTATCTCTTACAAAATATAAACACTTAAATAACTAATTTAGCACCTTACTAATGACGTTAAATGATAAATGATTATTTTAATGCTTTACTTTTCAAAAATATATGACACGGTTTACGACCGTGGTAATTGTCGGCTACACCAAAACTAAACGCATATAACTATTTTAAATCATACGCATTGTATCGCATGTATCGCTTTTAAACACATAAGCTCGCACTTCATCACAATTTTCGATTACTTACATATATGCCCTGATGATGGACACCATATTGAAACGTTGGGTAAAAAAGGGGTAGCGTGGCACAATATCGCAAAAATAAATTACGAAAATACTATTGGCTGTTAAAGTCATATCGTGCTTTGGTTTTAAATTATCCCAACTAACACAGTATTTTTACACTGTCTTTAGCCTAATAATCACAATTTCAATAATTGCGTCGGTGTATACAATGAAGTACATTTATTTATAAATTTATGTGAGTTTGGTAAATAAGTAATTATGACGTCCTGTAATTATGTGATAGAGAGGTAAAGCTCTCGACTAACGATCGCTAATAAAAACAAAATGTATCTGAAACACCTTGAAAGAAATTTGTTCTCGCTTTCTTTTTTAATTGTATTTTTTTTGTAGTGCTTTCAGTAGGTCGCACCAAAAGTTCTCGTGACCAATTCTGACTTAGGCTATAACTGATCCACATTTTTCAATCATTCCTTTATAGACTTGGGTAGGTTAAAAAATAATAGGTATTTTAATAGCGATAAATAGATTTGAACAATATTTCCTAAAAATCTATTAAATTCTTTCAATCTAAATCTTCTAATTTCCTGAAAGCTATTATTGTTTCAGTTCTACAATGCTTAACCTCTAAGGTATTTACACTTTTTTTAGTGTTAATGAAAAAAAATTTTACATCGCCGTTAAAATTTTTGGTCGTATTTTAAGACCATAATTAACAGAACATTATTTTTTTAATAACGTAATACCAGTGGGTACACAAAATGATAGTGTAAAAATCCCAAAAAACGCAGGGCAGTCATAAAATCTGTAGCTTTTATCTCAGTCAGAAAGTTTTTTGGGAAAAAAATAAAAAAGCTCTTTCCGTAACACACACAATGGGCGAAAGTTTCCGCGTTTCAGACAAAAGGCTCCAGTGCTACTGAGTGTAGAGCTTATCTCGAACATCGGCGTCTGTCAGTATTGAAGTTTTCAGTTTATATCAACATAACCACGCTGTTATCCCGCCGAATTCGCCGCAAATTGCTTTGTCAGACTAGGTTTATCTTTTAGGAAGTCTTCACGTACTACGGTGTAATAAACAGTGCTTTTGCGGAGGGATTCCAGTGTTGAAACGGGGGTATTACCCTTTTTTAACTGGGTTGAAAAATAGTTATAATCGTTATAATAACTATAATAACCTAATAATTATAATAACCTAACGGTCAACACAGTCATCTTTGTTAATGTTTTCATTTGTGGACACACTTTCGAAAATTGATATAAAGTTTTTAAAAGTGAAATTTAGAATTCAAATCAATCCTATACCTAAACCGTACATGATATTATAACCTTTTTTATATTAACTCCATACAGGAGGCCCTAAGGGAAATTATTTTCCTATGTCATCTTGACCTTAACCTAACCTAACATATTTAACCTGTTTGATATTATTTTCATGTTTATTTGTCACTTGTTCTGAGTTACCAATTACCCTTTTACAAATAAAAGTAGTCGTTTTATTTTTTATTATTATTCGCCAGTTAGATTACATCTTTTAGGATTTCAATACACAAACATTTATGAAAATAAGATTGTTTTTTGTGTTCATGCTTTTATTTATTGTTATTATTGCATAAAATAAAGGATATCAACTTTTTAATTTCCAGTGCAATTTTTTAATTTTTATTATATGAATAGCGCATAAGAGTCCCCAACTGCTCCCGTTTGGTGCCAGTGAGACTATGGCATCCCCAATATGGGTATGTTGTGAGGCTGAAGGTAGTGGGATGAGGGAAAGAGATGGCGAGGGGAGAAGGTGGGGAAGTACCTAGCTATTCAGATCTGGTCACCAAACACGGCTATAACTTGCGTGCTTGATTTCTTTTTGACAAACTTATTGGTTTTGCAATCTTGTTCGAATAACTCATAAATATTTTAATTCATACATCTTAATTCCCTTGACATTAATTCCTTTGTAAAATTTTTGTGTGCTGTAATTCAAAGGGCTTGATTAATTTTCACAGAATTATGCATCCTAAAAATATCTCGTACCTACCTTATTTTATTATTCTCAATGCTAAAATTAGAAATGAATACGGGCAACGGACATTCACTTATCTCGTTCTTACAATATTTAATAAGATGCCAATAAACATTAAAAAAACGAATCAAATTGCACCACCGATCTCAAAAAAAAAAAACTTTTTATATTGATTTTTTTTTTTTATCTTGTGTACAATATGACTATGAGTAATTTGCCTGTGTTATATCTGTCTGTCTGTGTATTTTATGCCTTTATATTGTAATTACTTAAAAGTTATTCTTCTGTTTCTATTTTCTATATTGTGGTATCTTGTTATAATTGTTCTTTTGTATATGTAAATATTGTTAAATTGACCTGCTGATAAACTGCTTTGGCAGTTTAGCGGGTGCTTAAAATGAAGAATAAAAAATTAAAAAAATTAAAACACAATGGTAAGTAAGATCCAATTGTATTGACTAAAAAACTTCCAAGTTTTACTAAAATAATCACAAATACTCATTTCTCCTTATTATTTCCCAATAAAAAAATTGATAGTTTTATTAATGTACCTAGCACATTTAGTAGGGTGGTTGATTTCTGGAAGCGTATTTCGTAACTGACGCACCACGGTGCTGTATACCGAGATGAACAAAATGTTACAAACATTATCTTTAGCACTAGATATAAATACAAGTGCAATAATATAACTCTAATTATTGTAAGTATTAAAAATTTTATTGAAGAAATTAGTCAATTTTCTTGTGAAACTGAACGTTATAATAAGAGTCAACGTATTGAATGACTGTGACAGAAAAATAATTAAACTATTGTATTGTTTTAATTCTTTAAAAAAAATACTTGTTGTTTTTATGTAGGTACACACCTAAATCATTAATAATATTATTAAATACCTTAAAGATTCATTTTTAGAAAAGGCAGTGCTTTTAGAAAAATAAGTTCAAAGTAAGCTACCTTAGTTTCAAGGATTTTTTAATATTAGTTGACGTGTTTAATATAACGTACACAAAGCCAATTAAAAAATAACACGTCTCTATTGATCACGCTGCTGCACGTCGCAACAGATCACGTAATATGCGTTCTATCTCGTCTGTAAAGTGCTTTTTTTTACATTAACTCCGCACAGGAGGCCCTGAGGAAAAAAAATTCCCTCAGGGCCTATTTCATCTTTGAGGATGTTGTGTTAAGGGTCTTTTTGAGGAAAGGAAGGAGTGAACATGAGTCTTGAAGAGACCATGTTGTAGGAGGGAGGAAACACAGAGGCCGGTAAATCGTTCCACAGCCGAGCTGTTGAACTAAAGAATGAATCGTAAAAACGACCCGTTCTCATGTGACTTAAGTCAACTGTGTACAAATGTTGGGCGCGTGTTTGGCGTGTTTCCCGACTATGCACCGGTGCCGAGGGGATCAATAACGCTAGTTCCTCGGAGCATCTTCCATTGTAATACCGGTAGAACAGCATTCCCACCTGACGCCTGTGCTCTAAAGATTGCAATCCGTCTGTTAAGATGGGAGAAACTATCAAAATGACCGCCCGTTTCTGCACAAAGTCAAGTTTTTTTTTGTAGGTATTTTGGAGCTCCAGACCAGAGGTCGCTGTCAAATTCAACCGTGGGGCGCACTTGCGATTTTTACAAGGTTGGCAGTTGTGTACTATTAAAGTACGCCCAGTTTCTGAGAGGCTAACTTAACTCTGGTTTCGATGGAGCCCCCATACCTGAGCTGGTCACTTAGAGTTACATCAAGTATATCAATGGAGGTCCTGTTCGGAAGAATGCTTCCGTTGAAGGAGACTAGATTATCATTTCGACCCTTTTTAGATGTTATCAAACATGATTGGGTCTTTGAAACATTAAATTCGACGAGGTTATTCTTACCCCAAGAGAAAACACTCTCGAGGTAACCGTCCATTCTTTGCTCAAAGCCCTCCGAACTATTAGGGTTTGTGTGCTCTTTGGAGGCTTGTCAAACAAAATGCTATCATGGACTGTACTGTCATCCGCGTAACAATGAATCGGTGCACATGAAAAGATGTCGTTGATGTGCAACCGAAACAAAGTCGGAGACAGAACCGATCCCTGTAGGACGCCAGCATTTATCGAATGCGAAGAAGAGGTGAAACCGTTAGCAACCGCCTGAATCGACATCCCCTTCAAAAAGTCGGCAATCCACGCTCTCAAGGATGCGGAAAGTTCGTAAGAACGGTGTTTGTTGACAAGCGCTCGATGACAAACCCTGTCAAAGGCCTTGGAAATGTCCAATGAAACCGTTTGGGACTCACCAAAACGTTTCAGGCACCGTCCCCAAACATGGGTCACATACGCGAGAAGATCACTGCATGAGCGGTTCCACCGGAATCCGTATTGACGGTCTTTAATAATTTTGTTCTTCTCGAGGTATATGAGCAGATGCTATAACGAGACGTATAGACCTGCTTGGCTGTCCCCATTGGCGTTGTGTGAAAAATCTATTTTATCTCCTAAACTTTTTGCTTCTTACATGCTCAGGGATCGCTTATTAAAATTCCTCGGGTATACGCCGATACACCATGTATATATATTTTGATTCGTAAATTTTTTCCAATAAGAGATTCTTAAAAAACCGAAAAGATTCTCTAAAACATAAAAATGGCTTGAATTATATTTTATTGTAATGTAACACAAACATTGCACGTGGATATTGTTTTTTTTAGATAAAATTCTTATCAACATTATATGCTTGCTTTATTGTTTATTATTTCCTTGTGTTTCATAATGCTGTATTAGATCTCGATGGGTTTGTTCTGTGTCATATTCCAAGACCATAAGGCCAGAATTCGACCTTATTAGAATTCGCATATTAAGTACTTGCAAGTGGCCTGTGATTGCCCGATGACAGCCGTTGCCAAGGAACAAAAAAGTGTTTTTTCTGCTCAGATGTATTTTATCGTTTGTCAACAACAGATCGTTTTGTAACTTGGAAAATCGACCAAAACCAAAATAACGCCGTAGAAGAAGAAGTATCAAATAACTGTATTTGTATATCTGTGGATCATCATCAATCAGAAAGGGAATCAAATCTAGCAAAAACATCAATCTGCCGTAAGTACCCATATGAGATTATCTTTGCTGTTTTGATTCCGGTAAACATAACCAATCGAGACCTCACAAATATATTACGCATATAGTGGACATTTCGTTCCACTATAACCCATGTCAGTTGTGCCATGGGCTAATCTCACAACTTGATTATGTTTTCCTGGTACACAGGATAAATTGGTATTTAATGAACAAATATATTTATTTACAAACAATATTTTTCTTCAACAGAATTCTATTAGTTCCTTTCCTTACTTTTTCTAAAAGGGCTTCCTAGAAATCTTCAGAATATCAACCCAATTATGTTGTATAATATCTACTAACATTTTTTCCGCGTAGGTTGTTTTCCCATTTTATAAAAAGCTTTATAATCCTACAAAATTCACGCAACTATTAAGTCCAATAAGTTATGGCGAATCTAAGAATAATTGATAAATAATTCCTATAAATGATGGAGGTAAATCCATCTACCACAAAAAATCGAAAAAGGTATTTTAAGTTTGGGATTATTTGAAAATAAAGTTCTATGGACACACTCGTATTTTAATGCTCCCCGTGAAAATTATGGGAAAAGTTTTATTGAACGAAAGTTTAGATTGTACCCAATTTATTGTAAGCTTAATAATGTACTTTTTCCGTAAACTAGTGGTTACTGCTGAGCTTCGCCCGAATTTCAATTATTTTTTAGATTTTTGTTATTTTATTAGAGATTTTGGAGATGTGGAACATTGAGACTTGAATCGTAGCTCGTAATGGAAAAGCTGCACAAATGTCGTTACACCAGAACTACGGAGTTTTAGCAGATTTATTGTCAGACTTGCAGTGAAAAACCCACTCCGCAGGTTTTTACTGCTAGGACCTGCAAGTGGCTTTTGATTCGGCTTCACCAAGTTAGTGTTGGTGATCATTTTGTAAATCCAATAGGAATTGGTTCCAAAATTAGCTCGTTCCTCGTATCCATTGTCAACGTGTGATGGCAGTGATGGGTAGGAATGGGACGGGAGATGACTTTATATGTAATACTAGCTGGGTTACCCGGCTTCGCTCAGGAAAACATTTAAGAGTGTTATGGAATGTTTCACAATGATGATCCCGATTCCCTATTCCCGAACATTCCACGACATACTCCGCCACCCCTTCCAGAACTTTCTAGAGTTCTATAGAACCTTCTTGAACTTTCCGAAATTTCAAGATGGCGAAACTTCCAGCCCTTATATCTTCAAAAGCATGCCCTTTAGGTAAAAACGGGTACCTTTTTTCCCGAAAGGGGACAGAGATCTACCACACCTTATAACTCCCTTGATCGTACCGGGACTCGTTTCTGAGTTTTTGCGGTCCGCGCGTTTTTTTGGATTTTCTTTTATAATATATAGCTGTTTCCCGGCATGCGTTGCAATGACATATTCAAATAAATAAAATGTTACTCCTTGCATGTCCTTTCCCGTGCGTTCCCCTCTAGCGTTCCACTTCCACCTTCTCCGCCACCGCTCTCCCGCTCCCCCGTCCCGCCAACTCGCCCGGTACTTCATTTCTTGACTCCTCTCCCGCTCGGCCCGTAGCCGAAACTTTTTTCTAATACTAACATTATTAAACTCGTGATATCTTTCTAATTAAATATCCGAATTGAAAAATTCAAAAAGTTAAATAAAGGTATTAAAGCTGTCTTAAATATGAAGTAATTTATTTTGATAAGGATTAACACCAAGATACAAATAAAGAGCCTTTTCAAGCGGCGACATATTAATTAAATTTTTAAAATAAAAGAATACTTATTGTGGCATAACCATAATAGTTAGACATATGCTGTTGCCACTTTTTTTGTAAATAATAATGTGTTCTACAAAGTCGCAGTACATCATTTTATTCTATCATCAATAGTTTTCGCAGCGCACGCGATTTAAAGAATATTTTATTTAATTTTTTTACACCTTGGGTTGCATTATTAGAGTTTTAGTAAGGATCCCTAATTTTATCGAAAAAATAATATAGCCTATGTCATCCGGGGATAGTGTAGCTTCCCAACAGCGAAAGAATTTTTCAAATCGTTTCAGTAGTTTCGGAGCCTATTCAATGCAAACAAACAAACACACAAACAAACAAACAAACAAATCTTACCTCTTTATATAGTGTAGTAGATTCAGCCGCTTGATACAACTGTGTATTACTGTCAATCTATCGAAATCCGGGAAATACTCCAGGTTCACAAATTCGTAGAACTTATACCTAGGAAGGGAACGTCACTTTGCGTCTTGCCGACGAAAGTTGCGTCATCTTGGAACGAATTCTTGAATTAGAAACTGAACTACAACGGTAGGTTTATCTGAAAATCCACGTACATGGATGTTTATATGGTGCGACGGGTAAGGCGCGGCGGCAAACATGCGTTGAAAGTCGGCTACTTAAATTCAACCACGCAGACGCAAGACTATTAATACTGTTCGATGATTTCTGTTTTGTACCTAAAGAATAATACTTTTTTTAATAAAATACGGTATCGTGAAATGAAACTACTGTGACGTACTTTTTGTGTATGATTAAAATCAGTGATTTGCAATAAGTTTATCTCATTGTTTTACGAAGCAATACTTAAAAAGTTGGCAGTGATCGATGATCACTGATTAGGTAAGGCAAATTACAGGAAATTTTTATCAAGTTCTTAATACGGATTCTTAATAATATTTTGTTGGATGATATTAATGATGTGATTTCGGACAATTAGCACAACATTTGGCAACTTTCCTTCAGACTTGCTATTTAAGATACAGGTACTGTTCATCAAATAATTGAAGAGCCAAAAAAAACACATCTTTATTTTTAGGGCATTAATTGACATGTGAATCACGGTAGATAATCAGATCCGCTTTTCAGAAATTAAGACAACAATTAGGGATAATATAATCAGTATATTTTATAATTTTATTTTGTTTATAAAAACTATCGGAAAATAAATACATCAAAAAAATAAAACGTTTTACTGATTTTTGTAATCATAATTGTTGCACTTAACAAGTTTCGCCGTAGAAAATATTCATAATTGCCTTCTAAGGGACCACCATTCAGAATCTAATATTTTATCGTAATAAAGACCCCAGATGTCTCAAATCACTGAACAGAAAACGAGTAGAAGATGTGATCGATACACCAATTTGAAAGAATTCAGATGTCGCCAATTTTCTTAAAAAAAAAATCACACCGACATTTCAAATTGATATTTAAATTTTTTCATATTTATTGTTTGTAACTTCGAGTAGATTAGATAACCACTTTGGGGGCGGGTATGGAATCTGCAACACCGGGAATCAATTATTGGAAAACCAATAACCCTACTACAGGTCACCCCAAGTGGTTCGCTACGTTTGGTGACTTAAATGAGGTTCGTCTAGGTCTTGGCAGTGGATGATTTTGCCCGCATATTGCATGGCAGGCCGGATTGAGTGATACTGGTTGAGAAAGACCTTTTGACCTCTACAGCCGGACTCTCTTGACTCGTTGCCTTGCACCTCAGTGGGAGGGCTGAACTCATTCTTTCTGAACACGTTAAGTAACCCCTGGTTTCCTATACTTTTCTTTCCCAGACCTTCCTCTCCTTCCTTTCCCTAAAAAGATCCTCCACACAGTATCCCCAAAGATGACCCATGCCCCGAGGGATTTTTTTTCCTCAGGGCATCCTGTGTGGAGATAATGTAAAAAAAAACACAAACAGTTACCAACCTACTTATATCAGTCATATTTTCAGTATAATGCCACACTATATTCCCCAACACTCATTGGGTGTGCAATAGAAGCGCTGACCTTTAAAAAATACCTCAATTTACGATACTGCAAAAACTTTTTGCAAAAGATTTTTAACTTGGACCTAAAAAGTTCATTCCCCAAGTGTCTTAAAGTAGACTCTCAGGACAATGGTTAACCATTTCTTGCTCCGTTTCTTAGCACCCAGCGGCCACCCAGCCAAAGTCGAGAGTAAATTACCAATGTGGGACGCTTCGTTAGCTTAAGTGGGCCAACAAAGGACTTGGATTCGCGTCCCGCCCGAGACCGCCATTGTGACGTCTTACGACTTCAGGGCGGTGAAGATGCATTGGACATGTAGCTTTTATTTGACTTGCGGATGAGTTGGGAGAGGATTCAGAATTTCAAGATTTTCATATCATTTTGCGGGAGTTAGATAGAACGAACGGATGAGATGTATATATATAAATATGAGTTATTGAAAAACGTATTTTGTTCCTTAGTTAACTTGCAAGAACAAAGAGTTACGAAAAAAATATATAAGTGAAGGCTACGTTGCAAGTTTCGGTATTATTTGATTACTTTGACATACCACAAGTAATTTTTTTTTTTTTACATTAACTCCACACAGGAGGCCCTGAGGAAAATAATTTCCCTCAGGGCCTATGTCATCTTTGAGGATGCTGTGTGGAGGGTCTTTTTGAGGAAAGGAAGGAGTGAACATGGGTCTTGAAGAGACCCATGTTGTAGGAGGGAGGAAACACAGAGGCCGGTAAATCGTTCCACATCCGAGCTGTTGAACTCAAGAACGAGTCGTAAAAACGACCCGTTCTCATGTGACTAATGTCAACCATGTACAAATGTTGGGCGCGTGTTCGGCGTGTTTCCCGACTCCGACTATGCACCGGTGCCGAGGGGATCAACGACGCTAGTTCCTCGGAGCATTTTCCGTTGTAATACCGGTAGAACAAGGACAGCATTCCCACCTGACGCCTGTGCTCTAAAGATTGTTATCCGTCTGTTAAGATGGGAGAATCTATCAAACGGACCGCCCGTTACTGCACAGAGTCAAGGGTTTTTTTTTAAGGTATTTTGGAGTTCCCGACCATAGGTGGCTGCCAAATTCAACCGTGGGGCGCACTTGCGATTTGTACAGGGTTAGCAGTTGTGTACTATTAAGTATCTGCGGGCCCTGTACAGTACGCCCAGTTTCTGAGAGGCTAATTTAACTCTGGTTTCGATGGAGCCCCCATACCTGAGCTGGTCACTTAGAGTTACACCAAGCATATCAATGGAGGTCCTGTTCGGAAGAATGCTTCCGTTGAAGGAGACTAGATTATCATTTCGATCCCTTTTAGACGTTATCAAACATGATTGGGTCTTTGAAACATTAAATATTAAATACTCACAAGTCTCGTATGAGCATGAAAAAGACAGACGATACTAGAACTATGGACATCACGTACAACTCCTTTCTGGGACTACTATATTTGTTATTGCTGAAAACATGAAATTAAAAATACTGTTCATGCCAAATTTCCTGAAATACGTGGCATTCAAGTTCAGAAAGTAAGTGTAGGTGCTGAATTTTTTTTAATTTATCAGAAAATAAATAACAGGATATTCTTTATACCCTTTTTGAATATTTTTACAAATAATTTCCATCCGTTCAATGCACGTGGTAAGCCGTGGCACAAGTTTCTTTACGCCCTCCTCGAAGAATTTTCCCGCCAATTCCTTCCCCACTTCAGAACCACTTTATGCACCTGCTTGTCAGTTAAAAATTTATTTTCATCCATATATATCATCCATAATTTATTTTCCTCCATATATATCAAGAAGGTGAAAATATGATAATCTGAAGACGCCAAGAAGGGGAATACGGGGGGTGGTTCAAAACATCCCAACAAAATGTGTCCAAGAACGTATTAGTGGATAAGGCTGTGTGAGGACGGAAGTTTTCGTGAAACAAGCACACTTATCTGGTCAGCATTTCCCTCTTTTTTATTGAGATTTTTCAGGGTATCAAATATTGTTGTGCATTGATGGTCTTAACCTGAGGCAAAAATTCAACCAAAATGATGTATTTTCGGTCCCAAAACACTGAAGCCATGAGTTTTTTGCCCGAAATTAGGGTTTTAAATTTTTTGGTCGATGGGGAATTGGTGCGACGCCATTTTGACGACTGTTTTTTTCCCAGGCATGTAATGAATTACCCACTATCATCTCCGGTTACAATATAGCTCAGAAATCTCGTTTTTTTTGTAGATGTTATTCCTTTCGTGAGTAAAAAGCGGTTCACAGCACTTGGCAGGACTTCTTGCCGATATCTTTCAGGCAACTAGACACTACAAAGTGAGTTTACTCTGGTCAAGAGATCCCCCTCTATCACTTAGTGTTTCCAACTCACAAAAAACTAAAAACCACTGCCCGTTATGGTCACAGTTCACTTACTTTCTGAACATGCTAAGTATTTTTGTTTTGAAAAGTTTTATTTTCCATGTATCTGCAGTTGTTACTTAAATTTTTAAGTTTGCTAGTGAAGAGAAGAAAAGTAGTTTTTAGGAGTTTTAAATGTTGTAAATTTGTTACTTAATTTTTTAAATTTTCTAGTTAATAATATTAATGTGCCGAAACCGGTAGCAGAAAAATAAAAAAAAAGTTGTAACGAACGTACAAGGAAAATTAAACTCTTTAAAATAAAATGTCTAGAAATTGTAGTTAATGTCCAAGATATATATAAAAAAATCCTGAAATAAACTTGAATACCTAATTATTCAATTATAGTTGAGAGCTTAAAATATCACAAAAGGATGGTTCATATGTTATTTCTAGAGTAAAACTAATCATACAACTAAATTGACAATTCGAGTATCATGAAAAGCCATTTTAATACGATAAATTATTAACTTCTTATTGACAAATATTGTAATTCGGTCGCGCGTCACAAGTTTTGACAGAAAAGAAATGACATTGCCACTTGTATTGCAGTTAATTCAAATCTCCCAGTGGAACATGAACTGTAAGCTACGTCACGATCTTAAATTTTTTTTTATTATGTAAAAATATTAAACAAAAGAAATACACATTTCAAATATAGAGTTGTTATTAAAGTAAAATAATGTTGGTACCTACTTTGTCGCTAGGTTCCCACAATTAGATCCAATTTCGAAAGCGAAGAGTTCACTGAACGTAAGCATTAAATACATACCTTGAATAAATACGCAAAAATATTTCACAATCAACCGAATCAATCACAGACAACCGAAATTAGAATATTTGCTTTTTTTAACTAACCTGCACCATGTAGCGAACCACTGGGGTGACCTATGGAGAGGCGTACATTTATTCAATAAATGGTTCCCATGGCGGCCGGCGGTACTAATTTCCGTCCCTCAAATTAATGATTCATAATCATAATTTTTAAATTTCTGTTTCTCAACAGAAGCCATATACTATTAATAATTATACTTCGAATTCAAATAAAATTAGAATCATTATTACACTAGCTTCAAAGGAAATCGCTTTTCTCTGTTTCCGATTTCCCATTTCACCACAAAGCCGTCCGGAACCAAAGCCCGGCCGGTATTTTATTTGCATCCTCCCAACAAATACTTTTATATTCTAAAGCGATGCAATTCTGAAACAGATGCGAGTGCACCTTGGTCCGTAGAAACCGAGCCGTGTGCACTCGGATAATTGCATTGAAGCACTATGCAAATGTGGCCCTCCCATCAGGGGTGCTATCGACTGTTGCATTTATCTTACTCTCGCAGTACTGATAGCCTGATAGGGATGTTGTACCACTGTAATCTGAATATGTTGATGTGGAACAAGCAAGATGGGTCTTTCGAGTCAAAAAGATAGTCACTGCATTTTATTATATTCGTTACGGCAAAAGAGTTTTAACCTGCTGAGCCAGTGGAACTCTAGCAACCCTCCCACTGCGGTGCAAGGCGATGTTCCGAGAGAATACGGCTGGAGAAGTCAAAGGGCGTCCTTCAACCATTCTCTCCCGATACATCCTGTCAGGCGACTGGTGGGCAGATGCATTCGCCGCCAAGACCCGGACAAACCTCACCTCAACCCGGGCACCCCTGCTTAATCACCAAACGTAGATAACCACTTGGGTTGACCTATGGCAGAGGTGTTGGAGAGATAAATTAGACAAACATTAGATTTTGGGATTCCCCAAGGGACTGTTATTGGACCAATTTTATTTAAAATATACGTAAACCAAATGTTTAAATTATCGCTAAATGGAAAACTTATATCTTTTGCTGACGACACTGCATAATTATCGAAAAAAAGACGTGGAATGATATTACCAATGCAGCCAATCAAGACATGAAGGTTATAAAAAAATGGTTCGATAACAATCTATTATCACTCAACACAGAAAAAACTTATTATATTCCATTCTCTCTACAAGAAGATGTGCCAAATAATTTAATTAACATAACAATTAATTCCAAAAATTGTGCAAATGACGGTACATGTAATACGGACTGCGCTAAGCTAAATCATAAATCTAGTATAAAATATCTTGGAATCTTAATAGATAAAAATATTAAATGGAAAGATCATATCAATCTAACTGTAGAAAGAATAAGAAAACTTATCTATGTATTACATACGAAATATTTTAAACAAGAAAACCATAAAAATTGTATATTTTGCATTAATTCAGTCCTTATTACAGTACGGTATTATTGGGTGGGGAGGGTCCTTTAAAGCTTCCTTACAGCCCATAATCATAATTCAAAGAATAATTATAAAAATCATCCTTAGAAAACCATACGACTTCCCTACTCTAGAGATATTTCGAGAATTTAATGTACCATCCATCACAGAATTGTACAAGAGAAACGCCTTATATCAAATTTATAAAGAGTATTTTATTAAAAAAATTCACCCCTCTGATAGCATAAGCAATAGATTTAAAACGAATGGCTTAATAGCCATCCCTATGCTTAGAACTACCACGGCTCAGCACCACTATCTGTATCTAGGTGTAAAATGGTACAATATACTATTATCCAAAAACAAAATTAGTGTAACTGAAACATTGAAATATGAACAATTCAAAAAACAAATTAAGTCCCTGAAATTGGATAATGAAATATTGTACCCATAATTTAATTTAATTTACCCTTACTTTAACTTTTTATATTTAATATATTTTTTAAAAGTATTGACCTTGTATAACAATTTTTTTCCAAAATTACGAAACTATGTCAATTAATATTTGAATTTATCTCATAAGTTTTTTATTAAAATTCTAATTAATTCTAATAAGTAATAATTATTAAAATTCTAATTAATTCTAATAAGTTCTTTATTGTTTAAACATTTAATTAGAACATTATTATTTTATTTTTTGCATGTGAATAAATACTCCTCCCATAAACACGAGCTCCTAGAGCTCAACTTATGGAGTAGTAGAATAAAAATAAAAAAAAATGTTGTAGAACCTTGCATATGTTATCATTTTTTTAATGTTAAAAACAAAAGTCTTGAAATAAATATAATATAAATAAATAAATAAACCACCTCCTAATAATATGTGGAGTCAAGTAAGAACCAATTATTTATCTATAATGTAGATTCTAGATAAAACAGTTACACGTTTATGGGATACTAATTTACAGAGTCAGAAGTAGTTTTCACTTTTAAAAAAAATGTATTTTATTCTTACTAGTAGTTCTATGAATAGTTAGTAGGTCTCGCGTCCGAAAAAGTACGTTTCTAACTTGCTTTTAATTAATAGAGCATAACCAAAATCTCCTCTGAAATCTTTAAATTTGTAAGTTAGTACATATCAACCTTCTTCATTATAATCCAACTTTTTTTAAATTTTAAATTAGGTGTTATACAATTTGTCCAAACAAACGTTATTTTTTCCACGACATTTATTTTAACTCATTTTTTCAGCGGTAGATACCATACAACTGAAAAGCCCAATCGAAGTTAGCAACCTGGTCAATGTTAGTCATCTAGTCAAAATAAGGACTGATTGAATAATAAATTGAATGCGCAGATTTTTGAAACAGGAACGAAACGTACAAACAAATTTACAGGCAGATAAAATGCGAAACGGTTCAGTTAAAACAGAGTTAATAAAATATTGTGGGCCACATTCGGTACTTTACCAACGCTGATATTAATTGGAATTAGGTCAATCACATTGTATTGGGAACAGATAAGGGCACAAAGCAAAACGATTGCTTTGTATTGGAGGTTCATCTAATGAATAGTATATCGCTGCCAATATCACATTGCATTGCCATCACGATTCCGATAAGAGGCCTACTTCATGTGGTGAGCTGTGGTATTCGTGGCTGAGATTCGGGGAAGAGCTATTGTCTATGGTGGTCATAGGAAATTAAACTTATCTATTCTAATTATATACGCAAGTAATAGTTTGCATGTCTAAATAACGCATTCAAACTAATGACATAATACAATCTAATTACACCACGAGACAACATCCATAGTATGAAATTATATTATGTGTTGGTGATAACCGTTGATTGTGGTAATGGAAAATCAGGTTGAATCTTGTCAGAATGTAATATTGATTCATGAGTTTTTAGGTAAGTAAAATTTTTACTTTTAAATTTAATAATGTTTAATATTTTTCATTATGATTTTTGAAAGAATTTTTTTTTTACAAGAGCTCCACACAGGATGCCCTGATGGAAACTATTTCCCTCAAGGCCTATTATTCCATCTTTGTTCAATAAAGGTTCCCGGGGCGGCGGTACACATTCCCGTCTCCCAAATAGAATAGAATATAATAGAATAGAATTAATGGAATATAAGAGTATATTTATGTCACGCTCCAGAGTGGAAGATAATCTCAGTATCGCCCTAATGGAAGACCACCATTTAGAATTGAAACGTTGCTTCAAATGGCTTTAGACGTGTTTTTTGACCAGATATGAAAAGCTAGGTGCTTTCCCACATTCCTCTTTCCCATCTCCTTCCCCACCCCACTACCTTCAGCCTCACAACATACCCCAATTGGGGCTGCCATAGTCTCAATTAAAAAATTCATGTCCGAAATTATAGAGATTTTTTTTCAGTTGGTGTTGAAATTGATAATTGAAAATACATTTTCATTATAAAATTAAATTAAATAGGGTATTCTTCACGAATTTATTTTGTAATATTTGGTAGACTCCTGGTATAAAAATATCACATAATTGTGGCAGAGATTATTTATTTTAATATAATTGTGGCAAGGTAAGGTTCTCGAACAGCAAGCCAGAGGTAGCGGGCTCAAATCCCGTCGTGCGCCAGAAAATTTTATTCAATTGATTTGTGTATTTAGTATTTTTTAAATAATATTTAATATATTTGCGGCACGTTCCGCAGCGGAAGATATTCTCTTATAGCCCTGGTGCAAGACCGCCATGCAGAATTGAAACATTTCTTGAAATGGCGTTAGCCGTGTTTGGTGACCAGATCTGAATAGCCAGGGGCTCTCCACCTTCCGTTTCCCCATCTCCTTCCCTTCCCCACTACCTCCAGCTTCAGAACGTACCACAATTTGGGGATGCCTCACAGTCACACTGGCTTCAGACGGTTGGGAACAGTTGAGGGTCTTGTGCCGTATTCTCGTTAAAAAGAGACGATCGTTCTACAAGAAAAATGGAAATGAATGAAGCGTTAAGGAAAAAAATCACGAAATATTAATGTTTTTACTGATGATAGTTTTACGATAGATTTTAGGTTCATAGAACCTATTTAAAGAAAACAAAGTGTCTAAATTTTGTGAAGACGGAATATATATGGGTAATATTTTGTGCGCCTGATCTCAACTTCAATTTTTTGCATGGAATACCGCGTTAAAATGCCAAAATGGTGGTATTCATGACATGTAGTGAAAATGTGCAAGCTGCGTGTAAAGCAAGGTAAAATTCCTCATGGGTTACCCAAAATCCTACAACACAACATATTCCTTTCTTTGACTAATTATGAGAGAGATGAGGCCACTGTTTTGCGTGATAATCATAAACAGCTGTAGTATTTATTCATTTCATGCTATTTCATCGTTATTTAATTCAGTAGAAATTTCTTCTTCAAAATCGCAAATTCACTTTGTGGCGTCAGTTGGTGGAAAATAATAACATGTAAAGAAATTGTAATCGAGTATATATGTATATATATGTACACATCGAAACTTCACACATTGAAGTAGACCAAATAACATTTTCTAAAAACCAAAAAAAGATCTATTTACAAATAAAATCAACCAAGGAGAAAAATTTGCAATTGAGACTCAAGAAGATCGACAGTCAGTTCTAATTACAAGTCTTCATTTTGTATTACTTCAAAAAGCTAAGCTTAAGCAGAAATTCATAGTCCAATAATTTAGATCAAAATAATTACTAATCCATCAGAACCCAGATCAAATGTATTTACTCTCGGCTTTAATTTAAACTTATAATTATTATCTGAAACAAGTTTTCATAACGGCCTTCATTTATTATCCTTTTTAAGCTCCCGAGTTCAAATCCACTTGAAAACTCGTTATTCTACACAGGATGGTGGGCTTTACAGAGTCGGTAAACTGTTTAGAATGTTCATAAAATTTACAAGAATTTCCAAGGCAAAGCGACACGACCAACTTTTTACCGGGTAAACGTACAGTATATTCAAGAAAGCAGTTATTTAAGAGTGTTGGCACAGTAAGATATTATCGTGAAAATACAGAAAAATTCATGCAAGAAGAAACTGCCTTAATATTCATATAACGAGTATTATGCTATCCAGGAAACAATCTTCATAGTGTAGTGGCAAAATCCTCGATTCTAGGCCTAAAGGTTCAATTTCTGGCGAAGATTAATGATTGTAACTTCAAGAAAATGTGAGCGCATTTTCCTTGTGCATTTCACATTATTTCTTGTAAATTGCACCACTTCGAGAAAGTACAAAGGAGGATTCTTACATAATATTAGTTGAAAATTATAAATATTTGAGACAACCTGTAAATGATATACAACAAGTCAAATGAAAAATGATGAAAAAAATTCTTGGGCATTATAGATTACTGAGTAACGTTATAGACTGCCTTTAGTTAGCGCGATAAAAATATCCACGTACCTGTTAAGTTTATTTGACTTCACTATCTTTTCCACTGTAAAAGCATAACATTAACTATTCATACATATTATAACTCACCATAAGTACGATTTCACCGAACTGCCAATATTCATACATTTTCGACATAATTCAAGACCTCTCCATCCCGCATCAAAAAAAAATTGTTGTGAATGTATTTCTCTAATTAGCGTCTACTGTTTTTTTATGTTTAACTAACTAGTGTTCCTTCTCCTTTTCCTTATTATTGTTGTAAATGTATTGTGCTATTAAAAGCCCTACGGGTATTATAGCCCCTAACAAATAAATTGATTGTGTCAACCGTTTTACGTGTTTGATATAAACTCTAAATAAATCCAGGAATCACTGGCTAAAGTAAGTTAAGTGCATCCCTTAATACCCTGTATGGTATTTAGTTGCATATATTGAAGTACAGCCGTAAAGGAGATCCCAACTCATTTTTAAAGGGTGTGTTGGTGTGTTGTATGTTTGGACATAATTTTGGAAATGCAATAAAACTCTATATTTTTTTTTATTTTTTTATATTTGTCTATTAAAGACTGTTTGTCTATTTACATACAATACATATGTAACACAAACTCCACCTTTAAGGGTAAATTAAGTAAACTTTAAATGGTAATATGAGATAAATACATTATAATATTATAGCGGGTAACACTCAAATGCCTCTTGAATTCTTTAAGGCTACTGTTAAAGATGTCAACAGTTTTGGAAGCGTTATTTAACAACACCATACCTCGTGTCATGCTACACCGAGCCAGTACGTCCGCTCTGATATGTGGGATACGTACGAGTAGAACATCGTGGTACCATCCCTGGCTGTAGTTGTTCGGCACAAACAATTCATAACATTCCAGGAGGTATTTTTTTATATGGATAACGCACCAGAGTCCCAACTGCTTCCGTCTGGAGCCAGTAAGACTATGGCATCCCCAATTGGGGTATGTTGTGAGGCTGGAGGTAGTGGGGAGGGGAAGGAGATAGGGAAGAGGAAGATGGGGAAGTAACTGGCTATTTAGATCTGGTCACCAAACACGGCTAATGACATTTCAAGCAACGTTTCAATTCTGAATGCTGGTCTTACACCATGGTGAGAGTATCTTCTACTCTGAATGGGCTATTAATGGAATCTATTAAATCATGAATGATTTTGTACGCCGTTACTGCAAGGGCCCCACTCCTCAACTGGAGACTTTGGCAACGCGTTTCTGTAAGTAGATCTTCATGATGAATGAATCGTGGGTACTCCCCGTGCATTCTCATATACAGGTATGTAAGAATTTTTTTTGAATTTGTTCAAATTTCTCAGTGTATTCTTTCTGGTATGGGGTCCATACAGCAGAGGCGTATTCAATTTTAGACCTTTTAATTCAGTTATACATAGCCATCATTGCTTTAGGCTTTGAAAACTGTTTGCAGGATCTTATGACAAAACCTAGAAATTTGTAGCATGATGTTGTCAACTGCAATATATGGTCTGAAAATATAAGTTTGGGATGAAAGACTAACCCTAGGCCCTTAATGGATTTTACTGGTGACAATATGTATATCTTTTTTAATACTATCATCAAATTTGATGGGGTTTCTCGAACGTGTAAAAAAAAGTAAATTTCTTAATTTTGTAAAAAAAATCTCGCACAGTGTTTTACCTTGGGACAGGGGACCTTTTTTTGGAGGAATTCACTCAAATAAAATTAATTTTAAAGGATTCTGCGATAAAATTACCTCAAAAGGATACATAGGAGATCTTTGGTCCGGTAGATGGGTTGCAGTGGGATGGATAGAGTTTGATTCCCATAGCAGCTTCTGGTATTCTCTCTTTTCGAAAAGAATACTTGGTGTAGTTTGCGGAAAATATCCAATGGCACTTCTACGGCTTCAGTTTAAAAACAAAGTTATTTTCACAACGGTACAGCACGGGTCGTTTTACTTGGAGTCTGTAAAGTTGGCTGTAGGAACTTCACACATATTTAATTAGCAGCTCGCGGGATGCAACTTTGCGCACAGAACACACCATAATAAAATGAAAATCTAATTAGCCGTACCAGTGCAAAAAAATTAGGTTAGTTAAACATAATATATAATGTGAATTTCGAAATTCTTAGAAATGCTGGTAAGAACGATCCCCTTAGATTTTATTCTAACTCTTTAAATTAGCAAATTTCTTAAATATTACAGCCTTATTCCAAAAGTACGGATCCCATAAACCGCATTTTACCATTGAAGGTACCTACAAAATCACATATTTTTATACCAGGAGTCTACCTAATTTATTACGAAATAGATTCGTGAAGAATAACTTATTTTATTTTATTTTATAGCGAAGCCAAATTTGCAAAGATGACCACATTTTTTCTCAATTTCAGTAAAATGCGATGTCTATAACTTAGGACCCCCACAGAAAAAGTGTGCAGTTCACACGCGGTTAGAAGTGTAACCTTCAGAAAACTAAAGTAGACAAGAGTGGGGAAGCTACGAAGCACCGCACAAACAGGAGACCGATTATTCTATCTCATTCTCTTGCATTCTAAATCTTATAGAAGTATATATGTGTTTGTCTCTTTCTAGTGTCGCTTTTTCATTTCATCGAGTTTCAAATCACAATGGTGTCAAAGAAGTTTTCACTTCAAAAATCTTTATAATTTCGTACATCAAATAATCTCCGTTCTGCTACAGACTCCTAAAATTGCAGCCAAATTATGTACTAGAAAAGTTAAAGCCATTATTAGCGACTTCAACCACTTTAACTTGAAACGTGATATCACAAAATCGTTTTTACAGCATCATCTAGGTATTTCTCTAGATATTGCCCATTTTTGCCTGAATGTGTGGATGCGCGATCGTTAACAACTCAAAACGTTAACTCGCGCGATGTGTATTCGCGTTACACGGGAAATCACAGAATCACACAGCGTATATAACAATATTCTCCAATCTAGTACAATAGTACATTGTAAGCGATGGCGATGGTCGTCACTCGCTGCTAGTGATTTGGGGAGCTTTTCAACACTGGCCGTAAAGCGCCACGCAAGCCCCAAAGTGAAAAAGGCTCTGCCGCTAATAAAACAGGCCCCCGAGGGATGACAAGCAATTACTCGCTGGTTCTGTTTCTCTCAGGCAGGATGTTGGGTGTGGAGCGGATTAAAACTATTTTCCCTTTTTTGTCGTGTCGGCCAAGGATAAGGGAATGTCCACAGGTCGTTATTATTCTTTAATGATCCCTTTGTTTGTGCGGGTGATATGCTCTGGTTAGTCAAATATACACTTGTCTGTTCATTTGTTCGTGCACTGATATACTAAGGAGTTCCCAGAGGAAATACCTTAAAAATTTTAAAAGACTATCACGAAGTTATATATTTTAATTTTTTATTTAGTTTCAACGCATTTCGCGTCGTTTCGTGTTAATGTTTGGTTCTTAAAATAAACGCTATTTGAAGGTAAGTATGTATTAAAACTTTTTTTTTTTTTTACTTATTTAAGGTATTTATAAAAATAATACGATATTATATAATTTCAGTTTGTATGAATATTTATTTTTTAGCTTATTAATTTCTAGCTGGGCGAACTTATTTCTGCGTTTTATAAATTTTAAATTAAATATCCAACTAGAAACATAATTTACAAAATATAATTTATTATTAAATATTCTTAAAATACACACTTTACCCTCCCTCGATTTTTTTTATAATGCGAGTTGCCACGCGGGGTTGCTGAGGACCCCAAAAATAAATATGATTAAATTTTTATTAAAGCTTTCATTTTATGTGTTATTTTAACTAATGGATTTAAAAAAATTATTTAACGTAAGATATTTTATTTTTATTTTAACGCATTTTATTTTGTCAGATGATAATAACTGGATTGAAATTAAAAGAAAAATTTGAAAAATGGATATTTTTTTCAATTTAAAAGCATAAAAATCAACAATGAACATTTTATTATTTATTGTATTGAATCATAATTTTTCAAAAGAAAAATTTATTACAAAAAAAATCAACGAAATACAATGAAAAAACATATAAACTTGGTTTTTCACTGTACGCTGTTGATTTTTTGAGCCTCACGCCGAAACACAAGTCTGTATCTCACATCGCACATACGCAGACTGAATGTTGGCGGCGATAGCGTCAAGTATAGTCCCTTTTAGGAAGCGACCTAAAGTAAGGAATCAGTGGGAACATTTAAAATGTACATAATTAGCATTCCTGTAAAACCTGGGCTTTTAAAGACCCCATACGACGTGTCGAGGGTTAAGAAGACAGACGTAAAATAAACGACCTAACCTTTTTATTAAAAATACCAAACTCTAAATTCAACTTTTGCAAATTCCTGCAACTCATAAACTTACGAATATCCACAGCAACGACACGACAAAATACACGCATTCATAAGCGGAACTAAATTGCCCACTCTCCGATACAATGATTTCACACTATAGCAAATCAGTACTCAGGTGATTTAATATTTGTGTATTTAATACCAACTTGGCAAGTTTTGTGGATCTTGTAAAAAATATTTTCCACTATTCCTAAACTATATTCCTATATTTGCATTTTTGTGACTTGTGTACATTTTTTATCAAATTTTATTATTATTTTTTTCAAAATTATCTGATGTCAGAAAAATAAATGTAGAAAATAAAAAATAAAAATATCGCACACTATACTGAATGCAGAAAAACTTTTTGTGACAATCTTTGTTCTAGAAAGACACCACAGGACGCCAACATCACAGAAAAAAAAACATAAAATGCAAAGTACGGCTTACGGCTCTCGAACGTTAAAAATCTCAAGTTAATACCTAGTTTTATTTTCAAATGTACCTTTAGTGAGAAATAAAATCTTGAGTGTGACGTTACTTTTAAAAAACAATCGTGTCTCTAAGGATATATTCCTGATTTATACAAATGAATATCCTAAAAATACTTTGCGTTTTGCACGATTTATAAATCTTTTTAGTACAACACACGGAAACGCTAAAATGATTTAAGATTATAACGTCCAAAAGTAATGTTTTTATTGATTTTTATGGTGATAAGCTATGTTATACGTCTTCATTCTTCTTGAACCAACGTTTTGAACAGATGACATCAATTAACATAATATTCTTTGTATTTCTTTGGCATTAACTATGAATCAATTTCTAGACATATTGATTTGAAGAGTATTACTTTCCATATATATTTGTTATTTAAATTTTAATTTAACTGCTCTCACTATCCCCACCTAATAAAATTAAATCATTTCTGTATAAAATAAATAAGTTACCTAGTTTTAAGTTTGCTAGTGAATAAATGACACGGGTGTGTCAAAACCGGTAGCAGATAAATAAAAATTTAAGTAACAAACTTACATGGGAAAATAAAGCTCATTAAGATGAAGCCATACTAAATAATGCAAAATCATACAAAATCGTATGTTTTAGTTTAGAAAATTTGACCGCTTAGAAGTATTAAAGATGCTTCAATTAAATACTGCGTGTAGAACATACCTTGGCCCTTAAAAATTTCAGTCATTTTTTTAATAAGTCTTTTAATAAGCTTAGAAAAAAATAAAGTATTAGGTCTATAAAAAACATTTTTAACTGAAAACTCTCCTACTTATAAACACTTTTTCGGATATGGTTTTATTGCATAATGTGGCAAATTCAGTTTCTTATATAATTATCGCAAAAAAAATGATATTTACGCCCGAACCTCACAAAATAAAATATAATATGCATTTTCGCGTTCAGCGACAATACGGCAGTCGACGAATTTGTTATATCAAAGTGAACCTTATACCGTCCACCGAAGAACGACTGGCAGCCGCACCGGTTTTCTGTCATTACTCCCCCGAACGGAGCGGAGAGAAGACGTGTTATGCTCCACGCCGCTTATTTTCATGAAATCAATTAAAAAAATCCGTTTTATTACAATAAACAATGCATAAAAAAGGAATTAATGTTTTTTACAGGCCTTTATGAAATCAACATGTAAAAAAAAATCTCAAATATCTTTTCCAACCTTTCCAAAAGCTTTTTCTGAAGTATTTTTAAACTCCTCCCATAAAAGGGCGTGAATTCCGATTTCGATTTTTTCCTGTACTAGTGGATCGCCTTAACACAAAAAAAATTCATGTGTGCAGTTCACACGCGGTAAAAATGAAACCTTAAGAAAACTAAGCTTCAAGAGAATTAGAACAACGCAGAGTATCAAGAGTAGGATAGTTGTAGAGTTTATTTTTTATTATATTATTGCCAAGTTTTTTTTTATTTCGTAGGATTCGAGAACCATGGTTCGCTGTATTACTAGCCGCAGATTTTCGTTAGGCGCCTTATACCGCTAAACTATCGAAGGCTCGCGCGGAACCGATAATTTATCGTATAACATTAGAACCGAGTACCCGTGAAATATTAAATTTTTGTGTCGCTTTTCCGTTTCATGGAGTTTCAAATCACAACCGTGCTTAAGAAGTTTCACTTCAAAAACATAATATTCCTTGATTTTGTAAATCTCTTCCAAGATCTTAAAATTCTATGTAAAAACAAAATATCCTTTCTCAGGTATATTCCACTGAGAATGATAATATTAAAATAAATATAAAAACAACTAATAAATTAGAAAACAGTCACCCAAAAAACACAATAATTACCGAAGCGTTTCTTTATCATTCTTGTTATAAAAGATGTATGAATGTAGTATAGGTACACTCGTAAGACAAATATTTACTTGTTTATCTCTGCAATACAGAAGTTCCATTTACTTACCCATTAGCATAATTGTATTGAATAACTATGCAAACAATAAAGGATCTCAACCGCCAGTTCCGCAAAATCTTCACATTGAAAATAATATTATATCTTTGGGCGATACGAATACAAAGTAGATAGTAGAGATTCAATTTAATAAAGGGAACTACTCGTATGTCTTGTAACACGCAGAGATGGCCTTACGATAAATCGAAATGTTTAAAATGAAGGATACACTTGGGACGTGGTTCTGAAAAGAAGACAATGCGAGAAATAGGGGAAGTACCACCTTACTTTGTATTGTACGGGATTCAAGGGTAGTCACGAAAGATCCCGTGAATTATTCTGAAATATCTTTGATGTTAAGGTACTTTACGTCAACTAATGTTTGGACCTTCCGGAGTCAAAATAAGTTCAGAAATAAAGCTTTATTAAACGACTTCATTTGTAATAACTTTATCCCAAAGCCTGCAAATGAAGGAAGTTAAATGAAGTTTGATTTAGTGTGTATCGGCACTTTCTTGAAAAATTTTAACCAGCAATTCCTTAGCGACGATATTTTTAACAAATAAAAACAAAAAATATTTATTTCGACACTAGTTACGACCACGTGATACGCACTACGTCTAGTTCTCATCCTATTCTACAGCACCATGTAAACGAGACAGAACGTACATCGCGTACAGTTGCGACCTGTGGCAGTGTGATCAGTGGCGACGTGATCCTGGACTTCAAAATAGGGTTTACATTTTTAAGTCCAAACATGCCTAGGAATCACTGGTTAAAATCTTTCTAGTACGTGCTGATACACTTTATATATCAGGAAGATGTGTTGATGAGCTATAAACTTGTCAAAAATTGCAAAAGTAGTGGGAGACATGAAATTGGAAGAAGTTGTAAAATAGCGGATAAAACTAGAAATGCTAAAACTACACATTCAATCAGGAGCCTCGTATATTGAATGAAGACGGAAGGTTAAAGGTTGCCAGATACTCTTCATTAGTTGAAGTAGTCGCCCGAATATTGAAAGGTTTACACTCCTTCCCAGAAGGACAGTAAATAATCATTCAAATTAAATAAGTACTTGAATTGGGTCGTGACAAGAGCTGAAATCAGGAAAGAGTTAGTCTGAAAAGAAAAATCCATGTGAATGATGACCGTTATTTGTTTTTGTTATTTGTTTATTTAGAACAGTTAACAGAGTGATAACATGCAATACGATAGATTGATATTATGGCATAAATACAAAAGTAAGGTCTTCAATTCATTTCATTTGTTCACATCATGCCTTGAGTATCGAATAAAATAAAGTAATAGTAATTACATTACATTATAAAGTAGAGAAGAGAAGAAAAATAATATATAATATGGAAGTAAGTGCAAAATCAAGAATAATAAATATAATACGATTATACCACCCCAGCCAGGCACTCCTGTCCCGGTGCGACCGGTACACTTGGAACACGTGCTCAAAGACACTCACTTGAAATAAAATTAGTATAAACCGACTGGAAAAAAAAAACATTTATGAAAAATATAAAAAACAAACTCACTATTTCACTAAGTGACATTATATATGTTGCTGTGAGATTGCTATTCGAGTTCAGTACTCGGAATTATTACGATAACCTTAACATTCTTCACCATCTACTAAAATATAAACAAAAGTGATTACATGGGATTTTACATTGTGAATATGTCGTTGATATATGTAATTCCTTTGTCAAATTCTTAGTGTTCAGTAGAACTCACTTGCATTATTAGGTATAATTTTTACCACTATTGCAGCAATGCAAAGCCAAATTTCCAAAAAAATTATGAAACTACATCTAAAACATGTTTTTTAATATTTTAAGATTGGACCAAAGGAGTCCACGATATATATATATATATATAATCATTTAGAGTGTAGAGTGACAAAAACACGTCACGTCAGAATGAAACGCGACAACTCTCCTTCAAAATCAAGAATAATACATTTTTAAAAGTTAAACATACTATATTAAGATTTTTATAATTTTATAGGTGAGTTGGAGAATATTTTTCCAATTTTATTAAGCATACAATTTTTGTTATACAAACGACACATGCGAGGAAGAGGTTTGAAAAATACTACGTTGCTGTTAAATGTTTCAAACTTAAGGGTTCTATATTTTCTTTGTGGTCTGGTTATTCAATTATATTGTTTAATACTTTATATAAACACGACAAGTCTATTATATTGCGTCTGTTAGTAAAACTTTTAAGATTGAATTACACAATAAAACATTGTAGTTGTTTGAGTTTGGCTTGTTCACGTTTATAGGGCTTTATCTTAGTTAATTTTCCGTCTTTTCAGAGTTTTCCCACTCAATAGTTGAATGAGTTAAAGTTCTAAAATAAAATAAAGTTAACACGTACGCATCTGTTTTACTTTTTCCAGCAAGAGTGCTACGGAATTCAAATATTCCATCAGCGATACAAATGCTAATGTTTTCAAACACAAATATTTATTTCAGCACGCGCTTCATAATCAATACTTTGTTCATAACATGGAATTAGTAATACCTACCACGAATCGTGAGTGATATTCATTACTATGTTTAAATGTGTTTTTTATATCATACATTCATGGAAAACAAAAAGTGTACATAGTAAAGTTTAATAAATTATTGTCATTAATTATTAAGTTGAAACATGAGCGTTACAAACGTATGCCTACGTATTTAATGACACTTTTTTTATGGATGGCTTTGTTTGTTTATTTGTGATAACCTTTACAAAAAAAGCCGAGTTTAAATAGGACCATCTAAGATGTAAGCCGAGGCATGCGTGGGAACATTCAACAAAAACAAAACTAAATAATAGCTTTGGAGCGTGGTTCGTTCAGGCGCGAAATACGAATCTTTCATTTATATATTTTTGACATTTTGAAGAATGTTAGGAAAACAAGGCAGTAGGCACGCATTCGTAGAAGCCTTAGATAATAGTGTTTTTTTCCCTAAGACTTAGGACTTTACATGACGGAGGCATGATTCTCAATATGGAATGCTGGGTGTTTAAAAACCTTACTGAGTCGTTGTGGAATTTCAGATTCAAACTGATTTTTTGACACGCATAATAAATTGTTATTCATGTTCCATACTATTACTATGCTCCTCTCTCCAATCTCGTATATGGAAATTGTAACGATAAAACAATGTTATTAGAAACAGATATCTCAATAAAAAACTAATTAGAACCATTTAAATAAACCTTTATGACAGCAGTATAAAGATTACTCTGACCTGACAACACCATTCACAATAAACAGGAGGTTGAGAAAATTGCATATCTAAGGCCACGATACATTATTGGTCACTGTACAATTAAAATCAAGTCAAAGAGAACAATGTTTAACGTAGCTTGAAGCAGGCAAATGCGCGTGAAACGTTGAAGGAATTGCTAATCGTCGGACAAGAGAAAAAGGGTTGCCTATCACTTTGTTGACATGGGACTATCTAAATAAAAACTGCAGAACAAGATTTCATATAATTAGAGAGATCGTTAATATGGAACGATGTAAACAAATTAATCCGGCGAGGATAGGAAGGTATAAACTTAATATAAATAAGAAAAAAAGATTATATTTAATGAAAAACGCCAACTGCGCAATGGTTTATTATTGGTTGTTAGTGCTTTCTATTATAAATATCACCCATTAAGCCCACTTTTTCCTGCATTCTACCTCCACCAAATTAGTGATGGGCTTATTTGAAGCACTTCGATAAAGAAATGATTACCTTTTTTGAACTCTTTAATTGCAGTTAGTTCAAATCACAGTAATCATTTTTTTTATTTATGGCAGGGAAGGAGAGTGGCAACGTTGGCACTGACACGAGAGGTTCCGTCTTAAAAAAGTTAGGTTATTTTTGACTTACAATTTTTTAATTTACTGTTACCGCGAGAAATTTATAATAATTCCATCAATCTCATGTTTTTAAAAATAACAAAATGCATTGTGCCTGTGTAGGTTTAAATAAATCTAAGAAAAACTTGCGCAAATAATAAATCCTAAGTATCTTTGTTTTGCTTTTCTCTGGGAATTATTATAATTTTTTTAAATATTTTACCTATAAACGTGATAAAAAGTGAAGAGACGGTTTTCTTGCAGATTAGATAAATGAAATGTGTTTTCTGAATTTCGTTTTACCTCCAAATGTTCGACGTCTGGAGTAAAAACATATAGGTATATTTTTTAAACTTTTTCATAACAACATCAATTATTTTTTCAAATAAAATTATCTAAAAATATAATTTTATCCAGTTTCTAAAATGACATTTGTTTTTACAACATCTTCAAAAATAAGAAATATGTAACAAATTTAAAATGCCTTGGAAACATTCCGAAATTATATGAGAAATTTCAAATTTATACAACAGATAAACAACCCTATTTGGCTGTATGAACAATGTACAATATACCTTTCCATGAACTATTTTATGGCCGTTAAATATGTGTTTCCATTTTATGTTTCTATTAGCAGAATTTTTACATAAACGGTTATTTATCAATGGTACAAAATATTCACCACGTTTATTAGCAAGGCTGTTATTATTTAAACAATATTTTCTATTTATTTTACAGTCAAATTAATGGAATTATATTTAAAGTTCAATTAATAATCTTTTATTGCATACTACATTAGGTATAAACGGTAAATTTATAATATTTTTTTTATAATAATAATAATAATGATGATTTATTGTCTTCCTTTCTTAGTAACATGTAGAGATAATGATATCCTCACTGGGATCTTCCGTGCTGAAGATTTCATTTACATATTATAATTTAACTATAACAAATTAATATGAATTAGTTATAAATGTATGTCTTGCATTTTTTTATTATTATAAAGTAAATAAGATAGTGTTTTTATAATTCAGTTAATTCAAATCAGCCAAACATCAAATATTATTGATATCAGTATATTTTATATTTCTGATCTCTCTATATTTAGTATCCAGTTTGAGATTCAAATGGTATAATGTTGAGGTTTTTGAGTGAGAGTTGTATTTTATTGTAGAGTTTAAAACCATAATATAAGAAGCTTTTTTGCCCAAATTTTGTGTTAGTAGTTACTTGTTGGATATATTTTTGATTACTAGATCTAGTGTATGTATGTATTGTCAAGCAAGAATAATATGTACAGTAAATAGTTTATTTATTGCTGATTTGGCTGTAAAGGAATATGGAGATGAGATTTCAAAAGATGAAGGATTGCGATGTTATATTAAAGATCTCAATCGATTGCTTTTTTAACATTTTTAGAATTCCCCTATAATCCCGTATTCGATACAATATTTATTTAGATTAAGGATTCTGCGAAAATAACACAGTCTGTGTAACTAATTTTCGTGTAAAAACTTAACATGAGCTCACAATCAGATACTACTCGCGTCTGGTTGAAAACAACACAATTTGATATTCCAACCAAATAACACACAGGAATAAGTTCCAGTATAATGGATCAAAATTATCCTCACAAAGGACACAACCTGTGATACATAGAGCCGACGGCAGGTGCGTGAGGATAATGGAAGATTCACTAAAACGTATATTATATTGTGTATTATATTTTACAATGTACCTACGTGTACACACTCACCTATTTAATTACAAACATGAATGCGAGCAAAGTGTGGAATTGGTACATACATTATTCATGCGTATTCTGGAAGCGTGACTCTCGCAGAATACCTGGAACAACAAATAATCTCAGAGTTGAAGTGTTCTATGTGACAATTGTTCAATGACTACTTACCTGAGGTAGCCTTGTTTTGAATTATAGTGTAAATGCTTTTGATACGTAGTATCTTTAGTTTACGCCAGTCGAACACTAAACTTGCATAGGGGATGTAACAGCACGCGCTCGACGAATTTTAACTAGCGATTCCCGAGCATATATGGAGTAAAAAATAAGTTCAACTAAAAACATTAACAATATTTTTTCATAATACTTCGCAACTGAGTAGTCAGGAGAGTAGCGTGTTTATAGCCTAGCGGATCACTTGATAAGCATTGCATCTCGTTATGGCAACACGAAACAGCGCGCGTATTGTTCAAAACCGTCGCGACGTATAAGAATGCGATCAGTAGCGACGTGTGATTGAAAAAAAAGAATTTTTTTTTTGAAGAAAAAAATACCATCGAACAGCAAAACATTTTACATTTACATCTTTTACTCCTTTTAACATCATTTTTTTTGTTCCAAATATGTTCAGGAATCCCTGGTTAAAATCCTTCAGGTACGTGCTGTAACACTCTTTATATCCGTGGTCGTCAAAGTGCGGCCCGCGGGCCGCATGCGGCTCGCGGCCGATATTTGTGCGGCCCGCGCAAATATCTGCCGCTCTCTTTTAATATATTTAAAAAAAATCTTTTTTTTTACTTTTCATGCACTAATGGTTGTCCGTCAATTTTATAGTGAATACCGCACAAGAATCTTAACTGCTCCCGTCTGGAGCCAGTGAGACTATGGCATCCCCAATCGGGGTATGTTGTGAGGCTGAAGGTAGCGGGGAGGGGAATGAGGTGGGGAAGAGGAAGGTTGGGAAGTACCTGGCTATTCAGATCTGGTCACCAAACACGGCTAAAGCCATTTTCAAGCAACGTTTCAATTCTGAATGGTGGTCTTACACCAGGGCGATACTGATAGTATCTTCCACTCTGGAACGTGCTGCAAATATACTATATAAAATTTATTTGCGCACGCGGGGTTCGAACCCGCGACCTCCGGATTGTGAGTCAAGAGTCTTAGCCACTGGACTACGGAGGTCGCAATGGAGGGTGCAAACAATGGTTTGATTGCCTTAATGAAGAAATAATGGAATTTGCCAAATTTGCTGCCCATTCACTGCTTGCTGCATCAAGAAACTTTGGCATGTCAAATTTCGAATAGCAAATTGAAGGATGTAATGAATACGGTTATAAACATTATAAATTTCATTCGCACGCGTGAACTTAATCATCGAAAGTTTAAAGAAGTACTTGAAGAATTACAAGCTGATTATGGCGATTTTGTCCTACATACTGCCGTCAGATGGTTAAGCAAAGGAAAAGTTCTAGAACGGTTTTTCCATTTAAAAACAGGAATAATTATATTTTATTTTATTTTATTTGGGAGACCAACAGTTTACATTCATAACAGAGCATAATAGTAATTAAGTGACAATAATTGAACCATTTACAGGTTTCCACATGGGTTTTGTATACAAGTGTAGTGGTTCCATAGATATAGAGAAAAAAAAATTACATTTCAAGCGACAAGTTAATTAGGGGGGAATAGGGAGGGGGTATGATGGGGGGGAGGGAGAATGGGTTAGGTTGAGGTATAGTAATAAAAATATGAGTAAACAAAAAATTAAAAGAGAAAAAAAAAAAAAAATTTAATATAATGGTGACTGGTGGTATTAGAAATTATTGTTGTTATAAACTATCGAGAGAGCGTCTGTGTGATTTTAAGGAATGTGGTGCAGAATTAAATATGTCAAATTTTTTGTATTGTGTGTTAAAAGTATTGGACGCACGATAGATGAAAGAGTTCTGCTTAGAATTGGTATTGCACCGAGGGAGGCTAAGAATCATGTCTGACCTGGTTCGTCTGTTAGGATCTCGTATCTGTATACGTTGTAGGAGTTCTGGGCAATCAACGACGGATCTGGCTATTTTTTGAAGAAAAATTACATCGGCCGAGTTTCTTCGAACTTCCAATGATAATATATTGAAGTGCGCGGCTGAATCTTGGTGACTTAGGTGTGGGCGGTAGCTCCGGAAATCTAAGTATCGTAGAAAACGATTTTGAACACGTTCTAGAATTTTTACATATGATATGTATTGCGGGTTCCAAACTTGTGACGCGTATTCTAGTAAGCTGCGGACATAAGCAAAATGTAGGATTTTCATTGTTCTAAAGTTATTGAATTTTTTACATGTCCTAAGAATGAATCCTAACATTTTAGAGGCTTTTGATGTGACTGAGTCTATATGAATATCAAAAATAAGCTTAGAGTCCAATGTCACTCCCAAATCTTTGACTTCAGTTTTGTTGATTAATATTGAGCCGTTCAGATTATATTCGTTGATAATGATATTTTTATTTCGTGTGAAATTCACGACGAAACACTTTTTAACATTAATTTTAAGGGTATGCTTTGAACAGTAAACATTAAGACGGTTTAGATCCTCCTGCATTTTTTGACAGTCAGCAAAACATCTGATAGGATAAAAAACCTTTATATCATCTGCGTAAAGTAATGTTTTGGAGTATTTGAAACATTGGCCTATATTATTGATGTAAATATTAAATAGTAACGGTCCCAATAGAGATCCTTGAGGCACACCTGATGGTACGGTTACCCAGTCCGATTTAAAGCCACCCACAACTACGACTTGACTACGGTTCGATACATAAGATGAGAGCCATCTGAGAAGGTCACCGTGGACGCCGATTTGCATAAGCTTGCGCAATAATATGTCGTGATTCACTAGGTCAAAAGCTTTGCTATAGTCCGTATATATTGCGTCAACTTGTATACGTTGATCCATATAATCTTGTAAGAACTCTGTGAATGCTATTAGATTGGTTGTTGTTGATTTTCCACTCATAAACCCATGTTGGTTAACATTGAGTAAGGATTTCAAAGCGGGAAACATTTGATCATATATTATTTTTTCAAACACCTTGCTGAATACACACAATTTTGAAATAGGACGATAGTTTTCAATGTCAGATTTTTGTTTTGTTTTTTTTTTTTTTTTCAGATTTTTTGTCAGATATTCTTACAACAAAGTGGTAAAGAATATCCCCAACTCCATAACGATGAATGGTGGGCACTGACGGCTTTTTTGGCCGATATTACTATGAAATTCAACAATCTGAATTTAGAGTTGCAAGGACCTAATAAGATAATCGGACAAATGACTAATAAAATATTCGCATTTGAAGCCAAACTGCAATTATATATAAATGAGCTCGAAGCAAGAGACTTTTCCAATTTTCCAACTGTTGCTGCTCTTCGATCCAACATGTCTATTAACGATACTAGCTCTTAAGTTATGGTATATCCTACTTGAAGGAATATTTGGAAGAAATTAAAAAAAAATTAAATGATGATTAAGAACTGTTTTATTCTTGTAGAAAACCAAAACCCTTGGCACTGTGAAAACGAGGACATGAAATTTTTCTACCAGTTTGGTTTTCCGAAAACAAATTTGATGCACAAAATCATTGAATTAAAATTCGACACAATACTAAAAGCTTATTTCCTTGAATGCCGTGAAAAGTAGGAGTATGTTGAATTCTGGAGAAATGTACATAGCAACCTTAAATGTTTACAGGACTGCGCTCAATTTATTTTGACGATTTTTCCGTCGACATGAAGCTTAATTTTCAAAAATGAGCTTTTTGAAAAACAAAAATCGCAATCGCCTTTCCTCTCACTTAGAAGACGCAATGAGGATTGCATTCAGTCCCAAGGCAGCCAATATAGACGAAATAATGAAAAAAATACAAAATCATAATACCTAAAATACAAGATAGTTTAAATTAACATAATTAATATTTTGTACTACTTCTAATAAAAATCTTGAAAATATAATTTTTTTCAATTTACATGTAGATATCCATACCCATTAGCACCCCCACACGTACACTTCGGAGCGCGCCTCATATCCCCCCCCCCGATGTGTGGGCTCTAATAAAATAATAATAAGCATAACCAGATATACAAAAAATATAGTATTACAAAAAATATCAACTACCTACTGACGAAAATTAAATTAAAATAAATAATTAGAAAAAAAATAAAAATACATAAAATCTAGTTTTTAAAAAAAAAACATAAGCTCTTCATGTTGCCAGAGGCAGCCCGCACATTGCGTAGAAAAAAAAACATTTCGGTCTTTACTATTCTCCCCCCCCCCCCCAATTTCAGAAATGTGCGGCCCGCACCCTGTCTCAAATTGTCCAATGTGGCCCTTGACCAGAAAAATGTGACGACCACTGCTTTATATCATTTTAATAATTCTAGAATCACTTCCGACATTTAAAAAAAATGTGATTGCTGAACAAATGTTGCAAATACCGTCCGAAGAACAATGGTAAATCCAACTATTGTGTGGTATATTGAAAGGTAAGAGATTTATGGGAGGAAGGAGATATAGAATCTATATAAAGAATAATAATAAAAAAACCGCTAGTTACAATATTTTGATTCCGAACTATGGTTTTATCAGGGTGTTACTTGGAGTATTTAAGACGTGGCTAAGAGTCAAAAAGAACAACTTTTAAACTCGCAGCATACTAAATTACTCCTTTTTTAGAACATGTTTCGCTGAGTGAAAATGGTTTAAGACTATTTTTGGGTTTTAATTTATGACCATTAACATGGAATTGTTGTAGTACAGCTTTAGAAGGGTAAACATTTATAGGCTGAAAGAATGTTACCATTATGCCCATATACCTACCGGATGTTTCTTCGTTTAGAACCCTGGAGGAGCGAAAGTGCGATATTGACCAAAGCACGATTAACAACACTAAGCTCGACGTTAAGTAAGCGTCAGCGGAGATTTGCTCGGGACTCGAGGAAAGCAACAAGCTATTTGACAACAGTCGATTTAATCGATGTCATCATGCTTGACCTTAGCATTTCCACAATGCTAACACCACATTTAATATTAGTATAGTGTCCACGCAGTTTTAATCAGTACTAACTTCCATGACTAAGCGAGTATTTCCCTCCATAATTTGTTTGTATTTCTGGTTTTCTAAATTAGCTTAATGGTAGTTGATAGTATATATATTCAATATCAGTTTTTATTTCGGAAGAAAGATAAATATTCCTGGGTCACGAATAACCCGACAAATGTTTTAACAGCTCCTACTACCATTATGAACAGCGGAAGGTATGTAATGCTTGCGCGATGATGGAGAACTCGAAACATTAGTAAACGAATATAAATAAGAAATTAAAATATATTACTTTATTTATTTCAAAGTACGATGTCTACAATTTTAATTTTTACTGTTTACTTATTGGTCAGATCTTTATCGAATCTGTTAATTCCTTGTTTATTATGATTTATTTCACAATTTGGGTGGTGGGTATGGGTACCGCCTGCCCGGGAGTCGTAAAATAATAATTTTAATTAACTAATTAATAAATAAATGCACATTTTTACTTGGCTATTTTATTAGAAACATCAATGATGCTACACCCTTTTATTATTTAAATTTTGGTCGATTAATATCACCACTTGGGGTATGTTGTGAGGCTGAAGGTAGTTGGGGAGGTTGGGGAGATGGAAAAGAGGAGGGTGGGGAAATACCTGGCTTTTCGGATCTAGTCACCAACACGGCTCACGCCATTTTAAGCAACGTTTCAATTCTGATTGGTGGTCTTACACCAAGGCGACACTAAAAGTTTCTTCCACTATGGAACGTGCCGCAAATATACTAGGTATGTATATATTATTTTTAAGGAATTAATTATGAAATAACACAAATTAATCAATTACAAATTATTTGCGCATGCTGAGTTTCGATTCAGCGACCTTCGGATTGCCAGTCAAGACTCCTAGACCACGGCAGCCGTTAGATTTATCAGTTTCCCGCTTGTACTGCGAGTTTCTGAACACCGTGTGCTTGTACATACCTACACGAGGTATCATATCCACTACTTCACGCTACTTCCTTTCTTCCGCTATATTGGTCTCTACTTTCTCCGATCTCTTCGGGAAATGGGACAAAGAACAGGAGTTCTTCCGCCACATTTCAGTTACTATACGAGTACCATACACTACGCGGTTCAACGGTCACGATCGATGGCGAGTTCCTTTGTGATTTGTCCTTAGTTCGTCCAGGGATATGGATCTTGCAAACGTCGAATTTTTCCCTTTCTGCTTCAAGTATGGTTCACACCATGCCATAGAGGTAGCCAGAGACAAGTCTGATTTTCGTATTTTCTGTTCTACCTACTATGCCTGTAATTGGAATTGGAGATTGGTGTAGGAGTCACGAACCGAATGAGGAACCGAATTGAGAAGAATTCTGGCAATTGTTTATTTATTTATGTATTACACGCCCTGATGGGCTTTTACATTATAGTTTATAAGTCGAGTATCAAACAATGAAGAAAATATAGTACAATGAGAAAAGAAAATACATAATACAATGTAACAGCAAAAGCATATAATAAAATAAAAATACATATGTAAAAATGATAAGATGTCTCATATTCAATATAAACAAAAATTGCAGAAATTATGTAAATCTATTTGTGTCTAGAAGAATAAAAGTTATAGAATATACAACATTTATTTTTTCGAAGAAAACTTCTTCGAAAAGGTTGTCACTTTGTGATGTCATTATTTATTTATTAAAAGAAAATAACTTAGTTTACATCACTTTATTTTTTGTACACTATCAACATGTTTTGGTGAACCATGTTCACTTCTTCAGGAATAAAAGTATACTAAAGTTAAAAAAATAATTATAGATTACATATGGAGAGAAGGAATTGAAGGAGGGGGAAGGGTTGACAATGGTGGGAGTTTCGAAGAATTGGGGATTACCATGCTATTATAAGTAAAAGGCCGGTTAAGTGGAAAGATATTTAAAACAGGGTAAAAAAAAATATTTGGCGTATTAATTATGTCAGCTTTGGAATTTACATTTTTTCTTATTTCTAAAATTTCTAAATTATTGATTTGCGATGTTTTATATCATGTATGTATTACATGATATAAAACATTTGAAGACCTGAATTTATGTCAAAGCTATGATCATATTTTAATAAATGGTCTGCGAACTCAGAATCGCTATTGCCATTTAGTGCTCTGAGGTGCTCTTTAACACTAACCTCAAAATTTTTTATAAGTTCTACCTATATAAAACGAACTACAATCATAACAATTGAGTTTGTAAACCCCTGATTTTTTGTTTTAATTTCGCTATCTTTATTGTTGAGTATATATTTCTTCAATTTGTTATTTGTGTAAAACGCTGGTTGAATAGTACCGGGAATATTGTTACTAATAATTTTTGACGTATCGTTGTCGACAAATAAAATTCTACGCCAATGTTTATTGTTATCTTTAGAAATAGGGTAAATATATAATTTGAAAAAATTCTGTTTAATTTTTTTATTTAGTATTTCATCTATCAAATTAATAGATTAGCCATTATTAATTGCTATTTGTTTTATGAGATTTAATTCAAAATTATAGTTAAGAGCTGACAAAGGAATCGTCATTAATCTATTCATCATAGAGTGGAAAGCCGCTAGTTTTTGAGAAAAGGGATGATTTGAAGAATTATGTATAACAATATCAGTATACGTATCTTTACGGAAAATATTGAAATCTATTTTAGTACCTGTTAATGTTAAATTTAAATCTAAGAAATTTAAACTCTTATCTTTACCAATTTCCAGTGTGAATTTAATGTTTTTATGTAATTTATTTAAAAAATTTAAAAACATGTTCAATTGTCTTTCTGAACCTAACCAAATGCAAAATATATCGTCAACATATCTTTTCCAACAATACACATTTTTAAGTAATAAGATAATATATTACTTAAAAATGTGTAGCATGGAAATTCCCAATTCTTCGAAACTCCCACCATTGTCAACCCTTCCTCCTCCTTCAATTCCTTCTCTCCATATGTAATCTATAATTATTTTTTTAACTTTAGTATACTTTTATTCCTGAAGAAGTGAACATGGTTCACGTAACATGTTGATAGTGTACAAAAAATAAAGTGATGTAAACTAAGTTATTTTCTTTTAATAAACAACATTTATAATGATTAGTTTTAAGATGATATATATCGCCTTAGTTAGCATATTTATTTCCGAGAAAATTTCAGAAACGGAGAATTTTGATAAGCTAGTGTCCTGGTGTTATTGAAGTAAAGGGGTAATAAATGTCGACATGATTTTTTGGAACATGGATATTGATAAATTGAAATAATTCAGAACAGTCAATTTTGTAGTACAGTATTTTATATACTAGTATTAAATTTGTGCTAATGCTTCTTTCTGAAAGTTTCAATACAGACATTTTATCCAGGAGGTAATTAAAATCAATGTTTAGTATAGGAATATGCAATTTATAGTTTATTAACCTTAGAAACTTCCGTTGAAACTTTTCAATGTTATTTGAATGAATGTTGAAAAAGAGAGACCATGACGTAGAGTTATATTCAAGTTGGCATCTGACAAAGGGTTTTATGTATATAACATAATAAATGTGCCTAAATCATTGAAATCTTTTGCAGCTCTCAAAACAAAGCCGAGAGTCTTTAGGGCTTTGTTGATAATATTATTAAAATGACATCCAAAGGTGAGTTTACTGGCGAAGATAATGCTTATATCCATAATTTCACAACACAATAATAAAAAGGTTCTTGTAAAAAAACTATAATACATAAGCCATATTATCACGTAAGAAATAAGAATGCACGTTCTAGAGCCAGCGTGCAAATAGACCGCATGAGTTACTGCAGTGTTTCCACTCGCACCGTTTGACCGCATTAAATGAGTTACTGTCGATTATTGAGTAGTTATTGCTCGCATCCGCGTTACTACTACATTTTTGTTTCACTCGCAGTGCATGCAGAGAGGATGGTCCTCTAAATAAGGCGGAATTGATACACACTCCTTGCTTCTTTTACATTCATACAATGTCTCATACACGGTATACACACTTCTCTTAAATTGACTCAGAGATGTCTGATGCCAGTATTCTAGACTAAATTCATCATTCATCTCCGGAATTCTGAACATTATTTGTCTCAAGTCGACTTTACAATTTAAACATATTAATTAAGCAGGTATTCCACGAAATTCAACAAAATAAGGTGAATTTCAACATGAAATTCATAACCTTCAAACAAAATCCTCGCATCGTGCAAGGTAGGAGAAGGAGGTAAAACATGGAAATTTGTTTTGATTACACGTTGAGCCTGTTTGGCAGTTGTTAAATTTCAATTTTCCAGGTTAGAAATGAGCTATTTTCTCTTTTTATTATAATTTTTCCATCTCGCGTAAGAATTTCATAAAATATGTGATAATAGATGAATATGAAATACTAAAGATGTTTGAAAACTTTTTTTACTTACATAATATTTAAAACAGAATGATATTTTCGTGTGCTTGCTTTCGCAAATTTTTAATATTCTTATTATGCATGCAAAAGAAAAACCCTTGATATTATTTTCGATTTGCACATACCTTTACTGTTAAAACAATCAAAATATCTGACTGCAGCAGTGTTTGGTGGTGATTTTTTTTACTCTCCTGACAGTATATTTAATTTTTTTTATTTTTATTTTATTTTTATTTTTTATTTATTTAATGACAATATAAGATAAAGTAAAATTACACAATAAGTAAAAATACCAAGTTATGTGGTTTGTTTACAGTCCTCCTCACTAGGTTTTCCTGTTCCGAGGCGGACTGTATGTTGCTGAATGGGTGCTGATCTTTATTTCCTCATCTTCTAGTTTCTTGATTATAGATAAACAAAATAAACAATAAATAAAATAAAAGTATTGGTTTGTTGTCTGCAGGTTGCATTGGGGTTACTTCATAAGTTTAATGATTTCCTCATCGTCCTGTTTATTTAACCATAATTTGATATCTTTTTTAAACTTTTGTATCTCCATGGTGTTCTTAGTTTCAATTGGAAGGGCATTATATAATTTTGTCGCATGGAAATTATGGTTTTTCTGGCCAAAAGATGTATTTAATTGCGGGATGTTAAGTAGTTTTGAGGATTTCGACCTTGTAGTGTAGGTGTGTTGGTCCACAGGGTATTCATATTTTTCTTTAAATTTGAGTAGTGCATTTTTTGAGTATAATTTAATAATGCTGAACACATTAAAGTTTTTAAAGATTTCTTTTGATGGAGTTTTTATGGGTACTTTTATGATTGTTTTTATTATTGCCTTTTGCGTTTTAGCTAGCTGCTTCATGTGAATGTTTGAGGCAGTTCCCTATCCTATAATTTCTTTCTTATGTTTATGAATCAATTGAATAAAACATACAATTATTGTACATGTAACGGACATAACATTAGCGGGAATAAAAAGATAAATAGATTATATTTTACCTACACTTGTTGAACTCCTATGCATAAATTTCTACTTCGTCACAAAGTAACATGAAAAGTCATTTACATATGTACCAACTGATATTTATTATTAGACATCTGATTATATGCATTTGCATATTTGCATATGCTAATGCATATAACTCTCTAATTAATCTCTAGTTAATGCATATTTTAAGCCTTTTTTCCCAATCGTGCATATTTCGTTTCGTTTTCGTCAATTTGACAATCCTGAGGCCATTGCAATTCAGTCAAGCGCAAGCTAGCATTTGAAAACTCATCCACTACACAGAATATTACCCTCATCTCAACACATTTCCAACAGTTACCAGATGCCATAGTTAAATTGGAAACAAAAAACCTTCCTCTATTTAAATCAATAGAAATACTGGAAACAATGATCGAACTTGCCAACCCCCTTCTTAATTCAATATCGGAAAAGATTCGTAAAAAGTTAGACGCTATTTTGCTTAAGAACCCGAGTCTTGAAGACATGAAGAACATTAAAACATGCATCAACGATATAGGTGATATCCTGCCTAAACAGTTTTCTCCAGAAATGGCGCCAATTTTTAAATTTTGTACAATGACGTCAATTTTCGGCTTACAAATTAATACTTAATACTGGGTGACAAATGTCACAAATTAGCGCTCGAAAATTTGGAAAAACGTTTAATTATATACTGTCACAAAAACTATGCACAATTTTAAGAATACTTCGCTGTTATTGAACCGTTTTTATTTAAAATATATACAAATAAAAATGGTTTTTTTATTTTTCATTGTGCATATTTTGGCCATATCAAGAGTTTTTAGTGCATATTTCGGCCTTTTTTAGTGCATATTTGCATGCATATTTTGGCACTTTGTTAATGCATATAATCCGATGTCTATTTATTATATTATGTACCCACTGATTAATGTTACTGGAATAGTTGTAAATACGACGGAATTCCACAAAGTTCAACGCGGGAACGGCCGGCCCGTTTGATAGATTCCCCTTTCTTAACAAGCGGATTGCATTTTTTAGAGCACAGACGTCCGGTGGGAATGCAGTCCATGTTCTACTGGTATTCCAATGGAAGATGCTCCAAAGAATTAACGGCAGTGAGTCCCTTTGGCATCGGCGCATAGTCAGGAAATACCTACGTCAAACGCGCGCCCATTCGTTTTTGAGTTCAATAGCTTGGCTGTTAAATGATTTGCCATCTTCAAATTATTAAAATTTAAAAAAATTATGAAGAAAATTATTTTCCTCATACATTTTGTATGGAACGATTTCTCATCTTTCAAAAGAGCTGCAGCAATATTGTGATAAGTATAATATTGACTAGTGAGTGAATTCAGAAAATTCATAAACGTCAAATGTCAATGCGCTGATTGTTTTGCTTTTGTTCTTGAACATATATAAGGCTGTCCCTCTTTCTTACACCCTAAATATCAACAGTCGAAAATGAGACAAATGGTTTACGTATGTCAGCACCCCTCTAAAGAAAAAATACTATAATTTATTATAATAAATAACCCTCACACGTATAAATAAAATGAAACGCCATTCCCGTAAGTAAGTGGAAAAATAATAAAACCACAAAAAATAAATTCAGTACACAACGCCATCTCCGCCAACGACAAAAACAAAACAAGGACAGTTGCGCATCGAAAATTGCTTCATTGTTAAGTTATTAACTTAATTTAAAAAAAAATCAATTCAGCTAATAAGCATAAAAATTTAACACAACAGTTATTTATTCTGAGGCGGTACGAAGTGCGCCGGGTGAGCTGTATTATAATAAAACAAATATAAAACTTATTTTCGCTTTAATTTATTTGACCGTACCAGTGTGAAGATGGCTTTAATGAGCTGAAACTAGTTACGATCCAATAAATTAAAATGGAAATAAGTTTTATATTTGTTTTATTAGAATATATGATCATCTCCCTATTTATCTCTTGTTTAATAGTTTTATTATTATTTTATATAGATTCCCGCGGAGACTTGTGCAGTGTGAACAAGCCAAGTGATCTATCGATAATAATATACTTAACAAAAATATGCTCAGGAAGTCAAGATGAGTCCCTTTCCCTTCCAGTGTCCAAACGCCCCGCCCGCCGCCGCCCCTCACCGCCGCCCCGGGAACCTTTTATTGGATAACCAATACCTCTGCCATAGGTCACCCCAAGTGGTTAGATACGTTTGATGACTTAGCAAGGGTGCCTGGGTTCATGGAATAAGGTTTGTCCGGGTCTTTGCGGCGGATGCGTCTCCCCACCAGCTGCGTGGCAGGCCGGATCGAGAGAGAATAGTTCGGGGAGTCCCTTTGACTTCTCCAGCTGTACTCACTCGGAATGTCACTTTGCACCGCAATGGGAGGGATGGAATCATACGTATTTCACCCCTGGACACAATCCAGATTTCTACCCACCCCTCATTTTTCTTACCAACCCCCTGATTTCTACCTACCTACCCTTTTCCTTTCAGAAATGACTGTCCTTCCTTTCCTAAAAACCCTCAACACAGCATCCCCAAATATGACATAGGCCCTGAGGGGAATTTTATTCCTCGGAGCCTCCTGTGTGGAGCTAATGTTAAAAAAAAAAATTGTGGATACACTTCCAAAAAAAAACGGTTTTTGTGGAAATGTTTGAACATTTTCATAAGAAATATAGAAAATTTGAGTTACCTTTGGGCACACGAACATGCTCACAACGCGCGTTTGTAGGTTTACATCTTCAGTGCATGAAAAATATATATTATATATATATATCTGTTCTTTACACATGCGGGCGTTATTACGTACTACGTTCCCATATAGAGATAACAGGAGACTAATAAATGAAATAACTTCAGAAATGATTTTAACAGAGGTATTCCCGAAGATAGTGCTTTCATTTAGCAACCCTTTCCGAGTCCCTGCGGGCTAATATGACCCATTTAAAAAGCAAAAGGTCCGAACACCCAACTTTTGCTATCAGGACGGCGGAATCTTCTCCGAGCCAACCGAGGCATTTAAATTCGAATTTCGTAACGACACCGACGCCCACGACGCTCTTATTCTGTGAAACCTTGAGAAGAAAGGTAGCCGGAGATTCTACTTTCCAACTTTTGATTATCGGCAGAGTACTTTTGTTAATTATTCGCCGAACTCTGAAGTCATCGAACTTTTGAGATTTCTATTTTTGGAACGCTGTTATTTCGTCGAAGATTTTCACCGTTAATACTTCTGTTGGGTTGATAAAAAGTTAGTTCGTCTCGTCTTTAATAAATTAACCTTAAAAAATTCAATATCTTATAAGCATTTTTCTTTAATCATCCAAAATAATGGTTTCGACAGATTTTCGTTTCCCCCTGAATAAATCCAGCAGCTTGTAGGTGATTAATATTAAAAACTCAGTCTCTTTATTACAACAACTATTCCACATAAAAATAAAAACAAACGTGAGAATAAATAAACTTTTTAATAGCAGTTTACTAAAACATCAACTTAGTTTACTGCAAAATGAAATTATTTTTATTATATTTTCAATGTTATACTTTCTTTTACTTACTATTTCAGGCTTATAATTACAACTGTAGTTTTAATCATCGTAAACTGTAATCAATTGTAAAATTTTCATGTAAAAATTCACTGTATAAAAAAATAAATAAATAAAAATCATCAGCTGTACTCACATGTTCTAGCCATCTAATCATATTAAACCAAACATCATAACAATGTTTACGTCATCTATAGATTTACCACTCTCTCGGCTTTGGATCAACTTCAATTGCTCTCAACATGCTCTGATATATCACATAGAGAATATATGTATAGTGTCCTCTTTCCAGGGTATTCCTATTTTGGATTTCTGTGTAGTTTCACTGTTCTATGACATATAGGGAAGGTGAAGATTGGGAAGAGTAATCACAATCATTGATATTAATCACGGTCTACTAAGTATAATGTCTGAGGTTTGTAATTAAATACAAAAAGCCGATTCATATAAGAGACGTTTATTGACACTGTTAACAAGTTCAAGGTTATCTATCAAGTCAAGTGACAGACCTGCCAACTATCAGAATGTGACAGCTGATGCATACTATTACCAACATAACATCCTTTCCTCCTTCCATTTTTTTTTTATTTCATTTTTATATAAAACCAAATAACAATGACAAGGAAACTTAAGAGTAATCACTATGACTAAATCGTACAGGAGGTTTCACAACTCTGCCAGACCTAGTTATAACATCATTATTTCCACTAGTGCTGGGTAAAGGTTCAATAACTATTTTATTTTCCTGACTTCTAACGTCTTGCCATTTATCGGGATTCTCATAACTTGATTTTGACTTAAGACAACTTTTTTTTATTTGGTTAACATGAACCTTTTTCACCTCTCCTCCGATTAATTGAATTAAATACACCCATGAACTTAATTTTAATTTAACAGTTCCCTGAACCCATTTCATAGGACCTTTCACGTGTCTTAAATAGACCAAAACATTATCATTTTCCTTAAACTCTTTCAATGTATTTTTTCTCGATTGTTTGACATTTTGTGATTGTTTACTTTTATTGACATGATTTTCTTCAGACAAAATATGTAGTGGTGTACGTGGCTCATATGAAAATATTTTAGCCATTGGAGATACACCTGTAACAGAAGTAGGAGTGGAACGATAACTATACATACAATCTATTAGACGTTGAGCTGGCGACAAAAATTTTGAATTTTTCGAAAACATAAATTTAATTAATATTTTTTTGAAAGTTTGAACAGACCGTTCTGCTAATCCATTTGATTCAGGACTATACGGTGGACTAAATAATAATTTAATTGATTTTTCTTTACAAAAAATAGAAAATTCTTTGCACGAAAATGGAGGACCATTATCACAAACAATAGTTTTCGGAAAAGCGAATCTGGAAAAAACTTCACTTAATTTAGATAACAAATCCGAATATTTAGTATTTTTCATGTAAAAACATTCTATCCACTTTGAATATGAGTCGCAAACTAATAAGTATTTAGAACCTTTTAAATCAAAAAAATCCAAATGGACTCTTTCCCATGGACTTTCAGCAATAGGCCAACTATGGCGCACATTTTTGTTAGCATTTTGTACAGACTGACACATTTCACATCTAGAAATAACATCTTCAATATCTTGATTCATACCTAACCACCATACATATGAACGGGCAAGAATTTTTGATCTGACTATACCAGGATGACCATAATGTATTAAATTTAGGACTTTAGACTTAAGAGATTCTGGTATTACAATTCTGTCACCAAATAAAAGACATTTTCCTTTGACTGACAGTAAATTTTTAAACTTAAAATATTTTTTAATTTCTGGACTTGACAAATTTTCAATCCAACCGATCGAAACATACTTAATGACTTTACATAATATTTCATCTTTTTCAGAATGACTTTCAACTTCTGAGAATGGAATTAAAGGTGTAGACATGTATACAAAATTACATTCCTCAGTATTGAATTGTTGTTTACTTGGTAAACGTGACATTACATCCGCTTGAGGAATTTTCAATCCTTTTTTATATTCCAATTTATAATTGTACGCAGACAATATTATAGACCATCTTATAAGACGTGATGCTGCTAAAACGGGGACTTTTTTGTTTTCAGCAAATAAAGACAACAATGGAGCATGATCAGTATATATCGTAAAATGACGACCAATTAAATACTTGTGAAATTTCTTTATTCCAAAAATAATTGCAAGGGCTTCCTTGTGCAATTGACTATAATTTCTTTGAGCTGAATTTAATGTTGCAGACTCAAAAGCTATAGGAAATTCTTGATTCTTTACGACATGACTTAAGACACAACCGACACCGTATGCACTGGAATCGACTGTTAGACACAATGGTTTTGACGGATCAAATAAAACTAACATAGTTTTATCTGACAAAAGAGACTTACTATTTACAAATGCTTTTTCGCATTCATCAGACCAACACCATTTTACATTTTTTCTTAATAAATTATGAAGTGGTTCTAGCACTGTAGGACACATAGGAATAAAATTCCTGTAAAAATTCAACATTGACAAATATGACTTTAGTTGAGTATCATTTTCTGGACACCCAGTAGACTTAATTTTCTCAACTTTCGACAAAGACGGACTTTTGCCTTGACCTGACAAAGTGAAACCTAATTCAAAAGAATTCACAAAAAATTCACTTTTTGAAATATTAATTTTTATATTAAACTCATTTAATTTTGACAAAACTTTATCCAAAGTATCAGAACACTCCTTTTCGTCTTTACCACCTACACAAATATCATCAATGTATGCAGCACAGTTCTTTATGCCACCCAAAACTGTATCAATTACCATTTGAAATACGGCAGGAGCCGATGATAATCCGTAAGGTAAACGATTATAGACATATAAACCCTAACATGTATTAATTGTAAGTAATTCTTTACTAGAATCTGACACAGACAACTGTAAATATGCGTTTGTTAAATCTAATTTACAGAATACTTGACAACCTGAAAATTTATTAAAAATATCCTCTGGACGTGGAATAGGATATTGATCAATTCTCAATTGTGGATTGACCGTAGATTTCAAATCTGCACATAAACGTAATTTTTCATTTTGTTTAGGTACACAAACTATTGGGGAAGACCAATTACTATATTTTACTTTTGAAATAATGCCTTCGCTTTTAAGACGACTTAGCTTTTGGCAGACTTCAGCACGAAGTGCGTAAGGAACTTCATATGCTTTGTGGAAAACAGGAGTAGCATTATTTTTTAAACTTAAATTCACAGAAAATTCTTTAATTGGTAAATCGTTATTAGTAATCGAAAAAGAATTTAAATATTTTTGTGACAATTTTTTGATAATATTTGATTTATTTTTCTCGCTGACAGACACTGAATTTACAGTATTATTATTTATATTTGACACTAAAGAACTTATGAAAGTATTTTCCCAAGATGGATTAAACACTTTTAACCAATTTCTACCCACAATAGCATCAGACGATAGATTTTTTTATAACTAATATTGGTAAATCTATTATAACATTAGAATCAACAACATTTACTTTTGCCATAACAAATCCAAAACACACTAAATTTTGACTATTTGCTGTAAACAAATTACCGTAGAATTGCTTTAACTGACAAGTTTTGAATAATTTTATGTACATTTTATGACTTATTAATGTCGATGAACTTCCTGTGTCAATCATGAAAGAAATTTGGATACCATTTACAATTAAATTAATTTCCGCTGTATCAGACACTGACATATTTAATACATTTATATTATTGACACATTTTACGTGATTGATGATTGATTTTGCACTTGGACAAAATTTCGACGTATGACCGTAAATATTACATTTGTAACATTTCCACTTTTTTGACGGACATAACTCCGGTTGGTGAGTTATAAAACACCTCTCGCATCTTCTGGACCCTTGACGTGATGGAGATGAGGGCTGACTTGATGACCTTGAACTCCTTTGACCCAGATGAATTCGCCTACTCGGACTATGCTGACGTGAAGGGCGATCCTTTGAGACATGACATGTTTTTTTACGTGACATTTTTGACTTGACTTCACAAATTTCCGATGTATAATTTTCTTTGTGTAAAATTTGCTCTGAGCTGTGACTTACTGTCTCAATGTTCTTGACAATTAATTTTGCTTTTTCAAAAGTTAACGTTTCGTCTTCAGATAGTAATCTTCTAGTCATTGCATCGTTTTTTAAACCACACACCAATTTGTCTCTCAGAGCTTCGTCTAGAAAAGCACCAAAATTGCATGATATTGACAGACTTTTTATATCCGTAATATAATCATCGATTCCTTCGTTAGAATGTTGTTTCCGGTTATAAAATTTATATCTTTGGGCAATTGTACACTTTTTTTCTTCATATTTACTCTTCAGTGTTGTTACCATATCGTTGAAGGTTAAATCTTCTAGATTTTTCGGATGCACTGTCTCTTTTAAAATTTTAAATTTTTCTGCACCAATCAACATACATAAGTAACCAATTTTTTCTTTCTCTGCGATATTAATAATCTTCAGATAAATTTGAATGCGTTCCAAAAACATATTGAAACTTTCGCAATCCGGTTCGAAATGAGGCACTGGCAAATTACTATTCGACATGTTGAAAAAAATGTTTTTTTCCGCGGCGAAATCACTGTTAATTACTGACAATATTATTAACACACGTTTTAAATGTTTTACCGATTTTCTCGTCGCCAATTATAATGTCTGAGGTTTGTAATTAAATACAAAAAGCCGATTCATATAAGAGACGTTTATTGACACTGTTAACAAGTTCAAGGTTATCTATCAAGTCAAGTGACAGACCTGCCAACTATCAGAATGTGACAGCTGATGCATACTATTACCAACATAACACTAAGAAACTTCGAAACTTTCCATATTCATTTCAATATTCTTTCCATATTCATTTCGAATGACCAACTTGACCCAATCTCTGGTGCGAATGTGTTCTCTACATTCGACCGGTCGGTGGTTGAGTGGGCATAACGCTTGGGTCCCACCCGAGCGTCGCGTGTTCGATTCCTCGGCTGGCTAAGTCCTCCATCACAACACAAGCAACATTTTCGGCTTTCTGTGGTGGTAGTAGGAGATTTTCAAACATTGTTGGGTTATTCGTAACCCTGGAATGTTTGTCTTTCTTTTAAAAAAAAAAAAAAAATATATATATAGCATTCACTATAGTGGAAAGATTTCGGACACATCCGGGGGCTTATACCCCAGAACCCGATTCTCGAATCTCTTATTTTTACCTGTCTTCACTTGTTATCTCTTGTTTTTCATGTTCTAATTATTTTTATACAATCTCAATGCTTTATTTTAACGTTTTGTTGTACACCTTTATTTGATGGTTGGAATTTATTCTTTGTTATTTCTTCGCTTTTTGTTAAATGTTAACCTTTTGTCTGTTGTGCACCTTTTAAATAAAATAAAATAAAGTAAATCAATTAAATATTGTAAACTCATGAAATAAATTACTTAAAAATAGAGTCTATACTAGTCCCAGATAGAGATGGTACGTGACGTCACTGTTCTAGTATCTTTTATCTTTTCGTTTTCAAACAAGAAGCAAGGAAGAAGACGAACGTCGATAACATCAATAGAACAAATAACGCAAGATAATGCTAAAATTGATCATATTATAGATATAACAAAATCTAACAGAGCAAAAAAAAAAACATGTAGATACATAGGTTTTTGGCAAGATTACTTAACTCACGACATAGTTTTTATTTATAAAAGCGTAAAAAGAAGTAAACATATCTTTGCTTATTTTTGGTACTACCCCTACTGAGCCTTGCTGTTTTCACCTCCGAGATAAGCGAGCCCCCTCCCCCCCTCACCCTTATCCGAGCCCCGCAGACTTATCTTGTCACGCTTTGGGGGAATAAACAAAAGGAGAAGAAACCGGGTAATGGAAAGCGGTCACAGTGAATTTAATTTTGGATAAAATAATATCCATTTATTGGCAGGTATTTGCGGAGATGTTTGTTGGACGTAGTTTATTGGATGTTTTATTAGTATAATTTAGATTATTATATTCTTGTTTGTGGCAAGCTACGATAATCGACTAGTTTTTTTTTATTAAAATTCAAGCTCGTTCAAACTTGTTTAGTACTAGCGCAGACTCGGATTAAATTATGGGATATTGTCGACGCTGGAAAGGAAAAATGACTAAAGCGCCATACAGCTTTGATATTAAAGGTGAACCTACGCAATAAGCTACGAGTGTATTGTTTATTTGTGCTTGTGTTCATTAAACCAAGTTTTCTATAGTTTCTCAGAACATGTGGGAAACTTGAATTCGTAAACAAAAACACAAACAGGCAATACAGATTATTGCGTAGGCTCTTATTATAATGTCACATATGTCTGGCGCTTTTGTCATTTTTCTTTTCCACGGTCGTTATTATTGTAGTATTTGTAAATATGAAAGTTTATGAAAAAACAAACAAAAAAGTGCCTCGGGATCATTGAAAATATATGTAAAACGAAGAAATTTAGTTTTCAAATGTTTTTAAACTTGAAAAAAATACTTTATCATAATCATATATATTTGTCATAATCATACAATCGCACAAAATTGTTTTTAAAAGTTCAGTGAAAACACACGTGTTGTCTTAGAAACACATATTCAGTCTATTAATTCATCTAAGCATCTGTCAAATATTTGAACACAAGAAATAGACGTTTCGAAGAAAGAATAACGATCAAACCAATTAATATAATACTTTTGGTTCCAATTGAACTTTATCTAGCGTACTTTAATATTTGTCCGATATAATAAATTGTAATTAAGCGTTCCAATTATGAAAACAAAAAGTTCTTTAAACTTGAATAAATATAACTCATTAATGTTCCTCCACATTCATGCGCAACTGCATAAATGAGAAGGAATTATGAATTTGCATCGGCAACCCAAGTATGTTTAATTATGTATTATTAATTAATAAATTTAATTTCGTTCTAAAAAGAAAGACAAACATTCCCGGGTTTCGAATAACCCAACAATATTTGAAATTGTCCCACTACCACCACCCTAAGTGGAAAATTTTGCTTGTGTCGTGATTTGGGACTTAGCCGGCCGAGGAATCGAACACGCGACGCCCGGGTAGGACCCAAACGCGATGCTCGCTCAGCCCCTGCTGTTTTATGTTTAGTTAACCTGCTGGGTTTATTAGTTTTTAGAAAAGCGTGTAGATGGGAGGCGGTAAGAGTACCGCCGTTCCAGGAACTATTTATTGGACAACCAGCACCCCTGCCGTAGGTCACCCCAAGTGGTTCGCTATACTTGGTAACTTAGCAGGGGTGCCCTGATTCATGGGGTGGGGTTTGTCTAGATCTTGACGGCCAATGCGTTTGCCCACCTACCACGGTGGGCCGGATCGAGAGAGATTGGTTGAGGTAGACTAATCAAGACCTCTCCAGCCAGTCTCTTTTGACCCATCGCATCGCCTTGCACCGCAGTTGGAGGGGTGGATTCATACGTACGTCACTCCTAGACACACACAGACAATAACCTCCAAACGGCATCCCCAAAGATGACTTTTAGATGAACTCCACACAGGAGGTCCTGAGAAAAATGATCTCCCTCAGGGCCTATGTTATCTTTAGGGATGCAGTGTGAAGGGTCACTTTAAGGAAAGGAAGGAGAGGAAAGTTCTAGGAAGGAAAGGAGTTTAAGGGGTGGGTGGGAATCTAGGGTTCAATGTGTCCTGGTCATCCACCTCCAAGACCTAGACAAACCTCACCCCATGAACCCGGGCACCCCTGCTAAATCACCAAACGTAGCGAACCACTTGGGGTGGCCTATGGCAGAGGTGTTGGTTATCCAATAAAGGTTCCCGCCTCCCAAATTGATAATAAGCCTGAGGGAAATTATTTTCCTCAGGGTCTCCTGTGTTTGGAGCTAATTTAAAAAAAGGGAGGAGATGGGAAAGAGGAACGTTGGGAAAAGGCTATTCAGACCTGGTCACGATACAACGCTTAATACAATTTATTTATAGTTTTAATATTAAAACGAATTTTTTATTGGTGTCAACGAGCCATAATCCGCATAACGGTTTGATTGGCATACATTAATTATTTTACCTAAAAGTAAAATGTGTAAATATTGGCTGAATTTTGTATTGCCTTTTGACGTTTAATTTTGATGGATTCGTTTGAAGGGTATTTAATAATTTATTATTTATAATTGTGTTTTGGATATTAGTAATTTTGTGATTGAACATTATTTAATTAAACATTTAACTTCATTTACGGTCAATACACCACTTTATTTTTAAAGATGTATTTTACAATTGATCATTTGATGTAATCTATTAAAATTTTGTGTTGTGGTTGAGAAATTGTTATAACGGAAAATTGAACTCTTGCCCGGAATAATGTTGTATCCAACAAAATTATCAACGCTGAGTTATGGGTGGAATGATGCAGAGTATATTAATGAGCTCTTGCCCGGAATAATGTTGTATCCAACAAAATTATCAACGCTGAGTTATGGGTGGAATGATGCAGGGTATATTAATGAGCTCTTGCCCGGAATAATGTTGTATCCAACAAAATTATCAATCCTGAGTTATGGGTGGAATGATGCAGGGTATATTAATGAGCTCTTGCCCGGAATAATGTTGTATCCAACAAAATTATCAATGCTGAGTTATGGGTGGAATGATGCAGGGTATATTAGTGAGCTCTGCCCGGAATAATGTTGTGTCCAACAAAATTATCAATGCTGAGTTATGGGTGGAATGATGCAGGGTATATTAGTGAGCTCTGCCCGGAATAATGTTGTGTCCAACAAAATTATCAATGCTGAGTTATGGGTGGAATGATGCAGGGTATATTAGTGAGCTCTGCCCGGAATAATGTTGTGTCCAACAAAATTATCAATGCTGAGTTATGGGTAGAATGATGCAGGGCATATTAATATGCATCTTGTAGGGATTGTGGTAATTATATATTTTTTGGCCTGTTGCATCTTTTTTAAAGCTGGTTTGGGAAAACTACGTTGTATAATGCCGTTTATCGAAAGCATGGAGCATGGTTTAATTCATAGGAATAAATGGAGAAAATGATCGTCTTATGGCTTCAACTACAAATACTTCAAAGCCAAGAAGCTGAAGGATGCAGGAAAGTAATATTTGTCCACAAAAAATATTATTAAGCCTGCTTTTTAGGCATTGAAACAGGTTTGTGGAATTTTTTTTTGTTTTAAAGAAAGACATACATTCCCGGGTTAGGAATAACCCAACAATATTTGAAAATCTCCTACTACCACCACAGAAAGCCGAAAATGTTGCTTGTGTTGTGATGGAGGACTTAGCCAGCCGAGAAATCGAACATGTGATGCCCGGGTGAGAACCAAGCGCTATGCCCACTCAACCACTGACGGTCGAAACAATGTTGTAGTCAAAGATATTAGAAACCCGAGATATGCTATGTTGGCTGCCAGACCGTGGACGGACTACGGCCTACGGAGCGGAGTGTGAATACGGAAATAATTCGTTCATTCAATTGGTTTTGTGTCGTAACCGCGTACAGTTTGTGCCCGTTTTATTCAAAATGCCGTTTTGTTCAGTGCAACTATGCAAAAATTCTACAAGAAATGTGAACTTCAAGATAAATGGAGTTTCATTACACCGGTAAGTACAAAATTAGAGTACGTTATTAATGTTTAATGATTATTCGAAGTTTTTATTGACATAAGGCCCCGTTAAAACAAACATCGCCGCCATTACGATGCTAGTGATGGGGACGCGAATTCTTTTAAATACCGACCATCGATATTTCGTAATATTAGTAGGGCTTTATAAAAAAAATATAAATATGTATAAACATATTATTTTTGTAGATAATTATTGTTGTAGATGCTGATTGGTGGTAGAAACAAATACAATGCTTTTCTTTTAAAATCATTATTTATAAAAATGAATCTTTCTTTGTTCCGCATGCGTTCGTGTACCATTTATTCGATTTTCAATGGAACTTTGGTGATTTTTAGTGCCGGAGCCAATGGAGGTGGGGGGGGGGTTCGCGGGATGGGGAGAAGCATAACAAAAAAGCGTGATAATTTATTTATCTTAGGTAACGTAAAATTTATATCCGTTTTTAAATGCAGTAACTTATAGTATTTTAATTATTTCAGATTTCCGAAGGACGGAACAATTGAAGAAAAATGGATTGACGCAACGGGGAGAAAGGGAAACTGGTTTCCGACTCGCCATAGCATCATTTGCTCGTCTCACTTTGGCCAAAACGATTTTAAACCAGCAACCTGGCCTTTTTTCCCTTCAATTGATGTTATAAACATTTGCAAAACAATGGAAGTGATAATAAAGAACGCTATTGTAGATAAAAATAAACTGAAAATTAAATCAAAAAATAATATTAAACAGGAACTAGTAACCAAAACCTTACGACATTTCGTTGGAATCAAAGTATTTGAAAATATTTATTTTCATCAATATGACCAATCACCAATGAATAATCAGTTCAACTCACTAAAGCCGTTTCGGAAAAATACCTTGATATCCGTTTACATTACTTAGTTAAAAACGTAACACCAAAATTATCGAAGCGACAAGTATTAAACAAATATCTCCACTTTACCGGTCAATAATATGTATATATTTTTTAAATGTTTGTTTGCTAAATGAAATACCTCTTGTACATACATATTTCTATATATTTTTGTTAATTATACCAAGGTGGTTTTTTTATTTAAATTTTTTTATTTACATATGTTCGAGATTGATGAAAACTAGCACATTTGACATTCAAAAGATGAGGAAAATAACTGTTTACATATTATTTAAAAAAACTGCCTGTAAAACACGGGTAATAAATAGATTATGAAACAAAATATGAAATCGCAAAATAAAGGCCCTAACACGGGTAGAGCACCCAACGTTGCCCAAAATAATTGTCATTATTATTGTAAAATTATTAATTGTGAAACAGAATTGTAAATACTTTCAGTATAACCCTGGTTAAAGACCACCATTCAGAACAGAAAGGTTGCTTTAAATTTATTAGCCGTGTTTAGCGACCAGATCTGAATAACCGGGTACTTCCCCACCTTCATTTTCCTCGACTTCTTCCAATCCTCACCATCTGAAACCTCATAAAATACCCCAATTGCGGATGCCCTAGTCTCACTGGTTCCAGATGGTTGGGAGCAGATGGGACTCTTGTGAAGTACTCAAATACAAAATAAATTAACATGAGTAAAAAATGAGAGTTTCTTTTTATGGATTTTTACAACAACAAAAACACACTGTGAGTGTTATTGTGATTAAAGTTATTGAACAAAACCAAAAACTGTTAAAATTCAGTTATCTAATTATAGATTAGAAACAATTGATTTGGATTTGTTACAAATGGGACACTTTAAACGTGCCCAGAGTCCAGATCACACTTGTTTCGATTTATCGGTTCTGAGAATAAGAATTTTTCATCAAAATTTTAATTGGAACCATTTTTTAACTAAAATGTCGATCTCTGTCGATTTGTATTCTTGTAAGCCTTATTCGTCATCATTTCTATGTATTGCTAATTGCGAATGCGTTCGAAACGTGTACGCATAGAAATCTGTTCTAAGTATTAGTGCCAACGAAAATGACAAGTTTTAAGTGTGAGTTCGAATAGGGGCGTATACTTTAGCGTAAGCGAAGGTGTGTAATAGTATTGGTTAATAATATCGGCGACACGAGGAAATACAGTTCCACAAGGTTTAAACTGCCCATAGCATATCTCCCTTTGTTTATATTATCTGTGGTTGTAGTTGATCTTATGACAATATCTCGAACGTAAATGGGTTCATTTATTCGTATTGTCTTTTGCGTTTTACGCCCAAATACATCAATGACATGTATAAATTTATGTTATTTGGTACGGTAAAAGAAAAATAAGAGAGTAAGTAAAAGAGTAAAAAAAGAACATTTTGTAGAATAACGCAATTTTTCATATACAATATTTTTCCACTATTTAAGCATAAAATTCAGTTTTTTGTTTGTTTGTTTGTTTGTTATATTTTTAATGTTATGAAACATAACTACTTTCGTTTTTTCCATGTTTCTCAGAACAAGAAAATAGTTGGATACAACATTTTTCTGGGCGAGAACTCAATTGTAACAAGTGTATTCCTAATGTGTGTATATGAAGGTATATACCTAATACATATTTTTAAGGACGCTACTAGCTTACGCATATCAACTATTACGAAACAGCATAACCAATACAAAAAATATTATGAAACAGTATTAATAAGCAACATAATGAAACAGTGTAGTATCAAACACGGGTACTTATTTCGTTTATGGCACTCTGTGAGTGATTGTAACTTTAGTTTAAATAATTAGGATTTGTTTTGAATTTAAGAGCGCGCAGGAGCGCCGAGAAATTTTAACGATAGGTATTTGTAAAAATTATTTCTATTTCGTTCATCTCAGCGGGGACAGCAAAAGCGCTATCGGTGTATTGGTGAACCCCAATGCGTGTGTGTGCGTGGCTGCAGGTGTTGGAAGCACGAATCGCCGCGCCGCGCCCGCCAGCGACTTCGCGTTCTTATTATTTCATTTACTGTTATTCATTTATTCCAAAAATTAAGTAGGTGCCTAGGTACATATTCGTAATAAAATAGCGAGGTCTACATTATTTAATATTGTATTGTACTTAACTTTATTATTATTATTACTTACTACAAATACATGTGACTGCCTGCTCCGAGCTCATCTTCTGCACACGCACAAGTCAATGAGACTTGTGGGTGCGTGTATACAGGTTGCTGCCTGCTGCAACAGATAAGTCAATACGCGTCGCGTCTTGAGCGTGCGTATTCCTATATAATAGATATCTTCTGCGCTCATAGTTCATTCATCTTGTTACTATTAGTAAAGTAAGATGCACGCTGTTTTGGTTTAGTAATATCGGGAGATTCATACCATCTTTTTTTATAAAACGGCAGCATAGGCGCAGTAGGTACATCACGTACTTTGTGATTGTATAGTGTTTTTATTTTTCGCTGGCTGCATCATTCTACTGTTTTTGACTAGCCTTTTTACTGGAAACTATTCTACGTCAAATACAGACCTTCGAATTTTGACCCTGAAACCCCCTTGAATATTGAAATCTGTTTGGTCATTTCTCACGATTTACACATATAGGACATATGGTGAGTAGATACCTACTAAACTATTCATAAATTATTCATAAACTATTATTATAAACATAAACTATTCATTCATAAAAACTCAATATTACAACACAATTTCCTTTTTTAATTAAACATATAAATATCGCTAAAAATGTTGTTGTTTTTTGGCTCTCCCTGAATAACGTAAATTCATCAGTTTTGACTGTATGCATAAAGTGCATTAGTGCAAGTCGGTACATTTGTTAACATATCTAGTAACCTATAATAAATATTATTCTACGTCTTAGGCTGCGTATACACACGCCAGCCGAACAACGGATTATGGGAAAGAAACGAAGCAAAAGCAAACTGCCCGAAACGCTGCGCCGCTTGCGGTTGCTTCGTACCTTTACCATAATTCGTGGTTCGGCTCGCGTCTCTGTCCGCAAAGAGTGGCGTGCACTGATTTTTCAGTGGGCTAGAATCCTAAGATTGAAAATACGACATTAATGATGTTGTCGAAGCTGAAAATTATTTTTTTTCCGAAATTTCAATTTTCAAATTCTGTGCACGCCACTATTCGCAAATATATACGTAGCATAAGATATGTGTATTTAGAAATTGAGTTACATAAAATCGACTACTATATTACCTACCTTCAACTCAAAATTTTTTTTCTTACAGATAAATAATGGGTAAAAGAAATGGAAACAAAGCGCGTTTGTTTTTATCTACTAGACGAAAAAAAGCGATCATTAGTATCAAACGACAGATTCATGTTGCACCACGTTCGACATCTAGGTAAGTCGAAATATCGCTTTCCTGTCACTCTTACTACTGAACCTTCCTAAGGTTACCTTTACGTACGTAAAGTTTTTTTTCCCGTAAGTTGCTCACATAAGAGAGTTATGGCAAAATTACCAATGGGTATCGTTTACATTGATAATTTTGCCATAACTCTCTTACGTGAGCGACTTACGAGAAAAACCTAAAGATTTATGCTATGAGAGCCGTGTATTATGTAGCATGTATAACGGGAAAATGGGATGGACAAATTTAAATAAATAAATCATTTGCATTTACAGGGATATGGATGTCATCGATACTACTTTTGGAAACTTAACTACATCTTCACTAATGCATGAAACTTCCATGGATGAATCATTTGCTCCAAATATAGACGAAAACGCAAGTTCATCATCATCAACAACGCTTGATGATTTGGTGATAGAACCAGACCATATTGATGAAACCGATAATTTCGAAGGTCGCAGAATTGTGGATATAAAATATTTGTTTTCGGAGATATCAAATATAAAGCACGAACACACCAACTGCACATTTTCCGATTTAAAATTTATGAAGGAACGACGAAATGGTCTTCTAAGCCAGTATGTTTTCGAGTGCAAAATGTGCAAGAAAATAGAATACATTCACTCCGAAGACCCGAAACGGAAAATGTCTATAAATACTGCTGTCGTCGAAGGAGTGATGTGTACAGGAAATGGGTATTCACAATGGAATGAAATTTGTGGGGTTTTGAATATGCCAAATATGGATTGTAAGACTTACACGAACATAGAACAATGTTTAGCGCCAACAATTGAAGAATGTGCCTTAGAAGAAATGATCGCAGCTGGTGAAGAAGAAAAAAGGCTAGCCATTTTAAACGGTGACGTAGACGAGGGTGGCTATCCTTTGGTAACGGTGGTTGCAGATGGCTCCTGGGCAAAGAGGTCGTACAAAAGTGGATTTAGCTCCTCATCTGGCGCAGGGTGCATAGTTGGACTACGAACTAAAAAGGTTTTATTTCTGGTAGTGCGAAACTCATACTGCTGCATATGTGCTAGAGCTACTAAACTACACATTGTTGCTTCTGAGCACAGGTGCTTCATAAACTGGCGTGACAGTGCTAATGCCATGGAAGCCCACATTATAGCAGAAGGGTTCTCGAGAAGCATGGAAATGCATGGATTGAAATTTAACAAACTAGTTGGTGATGGCGACTCCAGCATCATGAAAAAAATAATGCAACAAATGCCGTATGGTCCTAACCTTATAGTACAAAGAATAGAGTGCAAAAATCACTTACTCCGCAATTTTTGCAACAAAATGAAAGCACTTGGAAAAAAAACCAACAACGCTAAAGGCTTTGTACCAGTTCATATAAGGAAAAAGGTTGAAGCAAACGTTTTACGCATGAAAAGAGCTGTAGTTGGAGCAATAAATTACAGGAAAGAGCAAGAAAACACAGTACAAAGTGATAAAATAAAAAATTTGAAAATAGACATAAAAAATACCGCAAATCATGTGTTTGGTGATCATAAAAATTGTGCATCGTACTATTGCAAGCCGGAGAAGTATACTGATGATCCAAATTTAGTAAGCGATCTTCGAGATTGTGGAATATGGACTGATATCCAACAATTCTTATTGTCTCTAATAGCAAATGCAGAAAGTCTTATTATTGACGTGACAAATAACACTGTGGAGCAATTCAACAACGTTATCGCCAAATTTATAGGTGGAAAAAGGGTAAATTTTACTACAAGAGGATCTTACCAAGCAAGATGTTTTGGAGCAGTAACTTCGTGGAATAGTGAATTGGCAACCCATTCAAGAATACAAAAGAAAATCCAAGGCCACAGTCCCGGCAAATACACGAAGCACTTTATAGAGAGAAAACGACGTTCGAAGGAGAATAAACAAATGTGTCGAAAAAAAAAACTAAAGTTTAATGAAAATACGACAGAAAAAAGAAAAAAAGTTACAGGGCCCGATGAAAATTATGGTCAATTGGAATTAGAACCAGATATGCCACCTGAAATATTTGAAACGAAAAAAGAGGAATTTCTCAAAGAATTATCTTCAACCAATAAGGAAGAGCTCGAACGGAATACGGTAGGCCAAAGCAATAACAATCTGTGGGCAATTGAAAGACGTAAGCGGATAACGGCGTCTAACTTTGGAAAAATATATAAGCTTCGGCAAAAAACTTCAGTTACGGGAGTACTAAACTCTTTACTGTACTCACAATTCAAAGGAACTATGGCCACAAATTATGGAAAAGAAAATGAAAGCCTAGCAATAGAGCAATTTTCAAAAAAAACAAGTTTTCAGGTATCCGCTTGTGGGCTATTTATCGATAAAACCAAAAACTTTTTAGCGGCAAGTCCGGATGGCCTTATCGGTGAGGATTCTATAATTGAAATTAAATGCCCTTATAGTATAGCAAATATGTCACCAGAAGAGGGAATTGCACAAAAGATAATTGATTACTGTAAATTGGAAGACCATTCTTTAACATTAAAACGGAATCATAATTACTTCTACCAAGTACAAGGCCAGTTACATATTACTCGTCGTAATTATTGTTATTTTGTTGTGTGGAGTCCAAAAGGTTTGCTGTATGAAAAAATTGAGAGGGACGATGAAATCTGGCAAAAAATCGTTCCACTGTTAGAAAATTTCTACCACCAATGCCTTTTACCAGAAATAATTGACGGTCGCATACCAAGAAATTTACCGGCGAGGGAAAGGTCTGGACCATAAATTGTTTTAATTTCATTGTGTAGATGTTAAACAGTAATTTTTTTTACAATAAAGCGTTTAAAAACAAAAAATATTAGATCATTGAAGAAGATTGAAAATGTCAAGTGATGTAGGAGGTATTCCCAAAAGTGCATTTTTCTGTAATAATATAACGTATTAAAAAAGTTAAATAAAAACTAAACTAGTTATGTGTATGTACCTAATATGTAGCACAATAAACAATATGGTGCCTCTTATACATAGATTTCAATATTCATTTGTATAATATGATATTATAATAACATAATCGATTCAACAACATGTGGTAGATGCATGTACCACTGAACATACGCTGTACCAGCATTCCATCAAACGATCAGTGGTGTATGTACTTACCATCACACATTTTCTTGTAAAATATAATTTTTTTGAAAAAAAAATCTAGAACAATATATTTAGTCAAATATAAAAGTTTTTTTTTGGTTCGGTAGTTGTATCTTAAAAAAAGTGTCCTATAAAGGGATAATATTATGTTGAGTACAACCTTCAAAAGTTATCAAAAAATATTTTAATTAATTTTTGTGTTCCATATCCAACTCGGCAATACGGAACGGAATCATCTCGGGGTCTGTCTGTAACAGGTGTTTTTTTTTCAATTTTTTTCCATTAATTTATTTGACGTAAACAAATTAAATTTGTCACAATAACTTTAGTAAATAAGCTCGGTAAGTATTGGCACACTCAAAATAAGTCACCAAACAGAAAAATAATTTAAAAAAAACATCGATAACTCGGGACATGACAACACTAGTGGACTAGTGTATCGATATAATTATTGAGAATGTCACATCACTTCGTTGACTGTATACGTATTCAACAAAACCCTCTCCGCCCCCCCTCACCCCCGAATACTGAGAGAAAGGGACACATGCACCTCAGCCTGATAATACCTAAATAAAATTGTCAAAATCGAGGTTTTGTAGTCCTCATTTTTCTACTCCAAAACTGAACCAATTTCCAAGATTTTTTTTACCAAATGTATTGGAAGAAAACATTCTATGTCTGTACCTTTTGCTTTTTTTAAAAATACATCGTCTAATTTGTATACTGAACATTTGTTGATGGCGTTAAAAAAAGGCAATTTTAACAATTTTTGAAGGGTTATAACTCCTATAAAAAGTAACTTATCAAAAAAATCAAAACGTACCGACACGCTTGCGGTCAATATTCATATTATGTAAAAAAAATATTTTCTCTAGTGTCAAAATTCAGAGAGGGAAATGAGGAATACTTTTGTATGGAAAAAACACCACCCGGTTTCCTCTTAATTGTCATTTTGGAAGTAAAACTTCTTTACGCACGCTTGACTTGGGGAGTAGGCTGGCGAATGCAAATGCAATCAAATATTTTTTTTTTGCCCACGCCGGGATTCGATCCCGAGACCTTCGGATTGCGATTCAAAAGCCTAACCACTAGATCACGCCAGCCGCGATCAAATCCATCAGAAATTTCCAGAGGTTTGAAACAAGTAGGCAATTTTAATGATATATTTGCACCAAGTTCCAGAGTGACAGATAGTCTCACAGCATATCCCAAATTGGGGATGCCATTGTGCAACTGACTCCGGGCGGTTGTTTTAAATTGTGAAATAAATATCTACTCCACAGGAGAACAGAAACGTGTAGAGTAATGTTCATCGATCCAGCCGGTTTTATTTACGAGTAGTAACTAAGTACAAGGTCGTAGAATATCCTTTAAACTCATAAGTCCCGGCTTATTCTGCAGCTAGATACCAAGATACTCGTAAGTACCAGGGGGGCATACGACCGTTGATTTAATGTTGATCCGCATAACGGGACTCCACCTCCCTGAGCCAGCGGGTGCATTATCTAGTCTTTTCACGGTTGGACACGTTCAGTCTTTAAACTGCCGGAATTGCCAGAGAAGCGCTTCCTTCTTAAAAGATCTTCTCTTCGATATTTTTTTGACATTCTTTAACTCAACGTTCGACCGAAATCAGGCCACTAAAAAACAAATAAACTTTTTAGGGGGAACGTTTTGGGACGCGTCGATGCATAAATATGGTTTACATAATGTTAAGCTGTTTGTGGAAAATTGTAGAAATACGTTTATTTGACTTTAAGAACAAGGTTTCGAGGGTTTAATGCCGAACATAGTTATCTATAAAAAAACATTCAAATAATTCGAGGATGTAAAGTCAAACACTGTTATCTCAATCCCGAAAGACATACCTATCAACAAAATATTATTATTGACAAAATCGTGTTTTATTTTTGGGTTATTATGCCGTGTTGTGGCACCTCCTTCTTTAATCAACGTTTCGGACAGAATTACAATGTCCAGTGTACGAAAACAAAAATAATAGTAAGTTCTGACTTGTTTTTTTTATCTTGAGGGAGCGGACTCCAATTCGGCAGAGACGGGTAGTGATATAAAAAGCGTCAGGTCGTTTCGTGACAGCTGTTTCTCCTTCTGAGGGCATTATCAAACTGTGGTCATGCCACATACAGAAAATCTATTTATAGTATTTCGCTAGTCGCGACTTTCAGTCGAAGTGGGAAATTACAGTAATTGGGAAAATAATAACCATTAATAATTTCAGTCATTTTAAATCAGAAATTAGTCATAGTACAAACCTATCCAGAAATACTATAAATAGACTGTCTGTATGTGGCATGCCCACAGTTTGATTATGCCCTCAGAAGGCGAAACAGTTGACACGCGTAATAATAATTACCAGCAGAACTTGTTTATAAATAAACTATTTTTATTAATTTAATAATAAAATTATTGAATATATAAAAGAAATAAATATTAAAATGGAGTTCTACAAATTAAATTTGATAACAATAAAAAAAAATGTTTTGTTATATTTATGATCAAAATGGAAACCATAACTTGTCAAACGAATTAAGAAATAGGGCTAGAAAACCTGAAAAGAGTATATATTATGCGATTGTTCATTCTTTATTACAATATGGTATATTGGCTGGGGAAGAATATATAATAACGATAATGAGTATTTCAAGTCCAAAATAGTTCAAAGATTGAATTAAGTTATTCTTTAAAAAAACACGTAGGTTTTCAAAATCTCTAAAAATTAAGATTGTGCATATTTGCTTATCGAGTTCAATTTTGAAAATGAATTACTAGAGATGTCATCTTTTCACGCATAATATTTTATTTTTCCGAAGCCATACTTTGTTTCTCCAATTCTTCCAAATTTTATCCTCCAAACGTAATACCTATAATTATATTTTATTTTCATTAACGAATATATTATATATATTTCACCCACATACAAAAAGTCGCCTACTCCGTGGAGTATATAATATAAGAATGCAAACTGATATTTAAATTGGTGTTGGTTGTAAAGAATATGTTTAAATTAACACTATATAACATTAAGGATATAAGTAGTTGTGGAAATATATGTAAACTGGAGTTGGATATTTTTATTCGTGACAGCTATTTTGCCTTTGTACTCTTCGAAATCGTTATGTCCACCTTAATATCGTGGTGAGAAATATTATCTAAAAGGTATTAGAAAGGAAAAATACAACGCTTTGTAATCAAATTTAAAAGTTAACCTCAAAATAATTAATGTAGCTAGGGTTTTATGAAACCAAAACTTCCGACCGCAAATTATGAAATTTTGGCAAAAAGTAATGTAACGATAATATTGATAATATATACCTTTGTCCAATAAAGTACGAGTGTGCTTTTTTTCATTATCCATTTTATCCGTTTAGCCATTTTTAAAAGTTTTTTATTTCTGCGTTCAAAAATTTATTAATCGAAAATTATGTGTTTATTTCGAATAATAAAATTTGGAAGCATATAGATATGTTCAAAAGCGGAAATATTTTGATCTTCTCAGGGATTAAATGGATTGTTCAACTATTTAGAAAAAAAGTGACAAATAAACGCGCTAGTAAAACTTTTAGATGCAGGTACCTATTAACAGAACTTTTTTACTGACATACATTTTTTTTAATATTAACTTCACACAGAAGGCCCTGAAGAAATTGATTTCCCTCAGGGCCTATGTCATCTGAGATGCTGTGTGGAGGGTCTTTTTGAGGAGTGGAAGGTATAAAAATTGGTCTTGAAGCAACCCATGTTGTAGAAAGGAGGAAACACAGAGAGGCCGGCAAATCATTCCACGGCCGAGCTGTTGAACACAAGAACGACTCGAAGAAATGACTCATTCTCATGTGACATTTCTACCGTTTACACATGAAACCTTACCTACGTACAGTATCTACGGAGCATCGCGCTCTGTCAAGTTGTCTTTTATATATGTAGAAACAACTTAAAAAAAAAAAAAACAATTCATGAAAAATTCTAAGTAAAGAAAATTCACATCAAGTATTCATATCAACAATTTCATACAAAATAGTGAAGTAAAGTTAAGAAAGAAAACATGCCAGTCATTTAGGATTTTTGTAGATTTTCATCCATTATGGCATTAAGAAAACTCATGAAAAATTACATTATATAATTAAAATCTATATTTCTGTAAATTGACCCTCAATGCACCTTGAATAACAAAAAACCCATTGATTGTAAATCAAAGGGTTCGAAAAACCTAAGCGGGAAATAACCCGCCAACCCTTTTAATAAATTACCTCGGCTCTGCGGCTATTTCAATACGACGAAAGAGAAATAATATTTCAAAGAAATTTCCTGTTTTAATAATAATTTCAATTCGGGTGGGTCAAAGGCTTAGAGAAAAAAACACTTAATTCCATAAAAATACAAAAAACGTGTTTCCTACGCCCGCGAACATTAATTTTTCTGGGAAAATTTTACGCAAACCATTCTTCATAAACTGTGCGGGGAGAGGAGAAATGAAAATTTATCACTTGGCTCAGGAAATAAGCCGCAAGCGTCACCTTTCAAATAGGACTTTGTGGATCGTATTATTTTAACTCAATATTAAATTTGTGCATTTAGACACAATGCTCAGTACAGACTACAGATTACTGACTTGCCTGTCGTAAATGAAAGCGGGTTACATAATGAAATTGTCTAAGGCCGAATATACCGTGGCATAATGAAGGTATGTGTTCTATTTCTACCTCTTTAGGGCGATCAAATACATATAGCTCAGCTATCAAAGTTTCTTATAGTTTAAAATTGCGTTACCCTTGTACTCTAAGAACCTACTTAGTATTTTTAGGATTTATGTATTACCAACTTTAACTATAATGCTAAATGGCTTTGCCGGGTGAAAACTTTTTTTTTTGTAAACAGGATGTCCAAATATTTACACACATTTTTTTTGGGGAGGGGAAGGAGATAGGGAAGGCAATGTGGCTATTCAGATCTGGTCACCGCTGAGTCGATGCTGAGAGTATATTCCACTCTGCAACTAAACTATATATTATTTTTAAATGAATTAATTATGAAAACACAACATCAAATAAAGTTTATTAGCGCCCGCTGGGATTCGATCCCGCGACCTTCGGATTGTGAGTCAAGAGCCTTACCAATACTTACAATTTTGAATCTTGTATTATTTTGGATACGTTGAATCAGTGCTCTGTAGCTCGTAATCCTCCGTAGTTCAGTGGCTAAGACTCTTGACTCACAATCCGGAGGTCGCGGGTTCGAACCCGGCGTGCGCAAATAAATTTTATTTGATTAATTTGTGTTATTTCACAATAAATTCATTTAAAATAATATATAGTATATTTGCGGCACGTTCCAGAGTGGAAGATACTATCAGTATCGCCCTGGTGTAAGACCACCATTCAGAATTGAAACGTTGCTTGAAAATGGCTTTAGCCGTGTTTGGTGACCAGATCTGAATAGCCAGGTACTTCCCAACCTTCCTCTTCCCCATTTCCTTCCCCTCCCCACTACCTTCAGCCTCACTACATACCCCAATTGGGTATGCCATAGTCTCACTGGCTCCAGACGGGAGCCGTTGAGATTATTGTGCGGTATTCACAGTAAAAAAAATAAAAAACCGCTGTATATATAAAAGCCAAGTAAAATATATGCACTTTTTTTTTCTTCGTTTTTATTTTTGGGGTGTTATGCCGTGTTACGCTACCTCCTTATTTAGCCAACGTTTCGGACAGCGTTGCAGTGTCCAAAACGTTGGCTAAAGAAGAAGGTAGCACAACACGGCATAAGACCCCAAAAACAAATAAGGAAAATACTTTTGGCAGTGAAAATCTAAAAACGTATCACACATTTATTTATTTATGGAGGTTATTTTGTAGTTCTATGGTTTTATTTGCCGTGAACCTTCTTTTTCCATATAAGTGACAAAGGTCTAGAATTCTAGAAGAATGAATCGCTTTTCTGAAATCATTGGAGACCTCGATAGCGTGGCCACCTCATTTACTTGATCGCAAGTCATGAATGCGAATGCAGAATTACTGAGAGGAAGGAAAGGTCAAAACCGAGCGATAGGAGGTCACAGATAACTTTAAATTCAGATCCGACCCGTGAATAAGTCATGGTAATTTTATGATACAGAAGCTTTGGCCAGACGAGAGAAAAACGGCCATTCCACTCTTCAGGGAAATAGATTGTCCGTAGATAATCCGCGCTCTTACCCGGGGTATTGATTGCATTATTGAACCGTTCGTATCGAGAAAAATCGCCGGGAAAACTGTTGTAGGGTAAATTGATGTTAGATGATGTAAATGTAAGTACAGATTCTTTATGAAAAATATTAATATATGTTGGAGCTAAATTTTATCAAGGTATTTTAGAACCTTTCACGACAAAATTTGCTTAACATTTGTAATAAGTGAAAATATATTATACGAATATATTCAGTGTTCATATTTCGTAAAGTAAGGTAGTTTTGAAACAAATTTACGAGTTTGTGTTCATAATGTACACAAATCCGTATACTTTATTGAGTATTTAATTTGGTTCTAATTATTGTGTATGTTTCGGACGGTTCCATGCCAACTCAGAATGAAACCAACTCAGAACCACCTCACATTAAAAGCTATGAAAAAATAATTTTAAAATAGCCGATAACCCTTACCTAAATTAACAAATTTAACCATTTTTTGAAATATTTTTTTATCATTACTCTTAATGACCTTTTTGAGGTGGTTCTGAGTTGGTTTCATTCTGAGTTGGCCGGTCACCGTTTTGGACACCCGCAGACGAATAACTTTAGTCGCGTTGCTACAGTTGGGGGTTTAAAAATCCATTGCAGTACATGGAGATGAGCATATGAACGACTTTTTAGTTGGGTGATTTTTTTGAATTTGTGTGATTTTTGTAATGGTTTTCCAACAATTGGGGTCGCTGCGACTAAAGTCTTAGTTCTGCGGCGCCCTTATTTTAATATTTTTGAATACCTTATTTTATTAGATATATTTTGTAAAAGTTGTATTGTTTTTAAAACATGCTCTTTTGTTTGGCAGGTGTAGATAGTTGTTAACCTCTGAAGCTTTTAAATAGAAACATAAGTTATTTCTTAATTGAAACTTGTATAGATGTATTATAGGTCAGATACAAAATCTTTCAAAACAATGTTACTTTCTTATCGTGATTTATTATTGGTTATTATGTCATATTGTTTATTAAATTGTCCATCATCAAGGCAGAAATGTAATCTTTAATGTAAAAATGATGAATTAAATTTTTAGGGCCCACCGATTTTTATTTGAAAAATGTTTTATGGATTAAAATGTTATTTTATGTATTTCTTAAATACGACGATTTGTGGATTGCAAAACAAATACAATTATGTTGAAATTAAAGCTTTTTATATTAATGTGTCATATATATCTGTACTGTATTTCCAATAACCAATGAAACTCATTGTCTATTATTCTTTTGTCAACGACTATCACATAGTTCTTTCCCTCCGTAAATGTTTCACGTAAAGTTAATTTGCTTACGGGTACTTAACTGCTGCCTCTTATTTCGCTCATTTACTTTTACAACTTGAGTTACGTGCTCCGGATTCTGGAGGACTACGTGATAAATACAACATAATATATACATATAATCCGTATAAAATACAGTAGACGTGCTTTGAGTGCATAATATATAAAAAAAATTATTTTAGCGTCAAAACAACATATTGTAAATATAACGATTGTATCATAATATAAAAGCCTGGGGCGTATAAATAACCCCAAAACTTGATGGGTTATATACCCCTAGAATTACTGATTTATGAATTTGCTTCGCGGACAAAATGTATGACAACGACACTAACCTTAGCAAGGCATCAAAACATATATATATATATATTTAAAATAAAATTATCTCGATTATAAATATTAAATATTTTTATCACAAAGTGGTTTTTTGGCGGTCTTCTTTATGTGCTTTCAGGGATACCAAAATATATTGTGCCTGTTAACTGCTAACAGACCACCACAAACCACAGATGTCGTTGAAGTGTCCCTTTGAATACGATTGCGAATTTTTCAAATGTTATTGTGGCATGAAAAAACGCAACTGCCGAATGATTGAAAGGGGTCTCGAATGGCTTAGGTAGAGTCACATGTGGAGTGCCACAGGGATCAATTTTTGGCCCTCTGCTTTTCTTGCTATATGTCAATGACATAACTAAATGTGGTATCTCTGGAAAACTCTAACTTTATGCGGATGATACTGTAATCTACTATCACAGTAAACGCCTGAGTGACCTCGAGTCTCTAATGAATGCAGATGTCTCAATTTTAGCTAATTGGCTCCGTATTAATAAATTGAGCCTCAATATTAAAAAAACGCACTATCCAACATTCGGTAATAAGGATTATGTGTCCATGAATATTTCACTTGGGACTGATAAACTCCAAAATATGGAAGTTACGAAATATTTAGGGCTATTAATAGACTATAAACTTACGTGGAATTCCCATGTTGAGCATGTGAAATCAAAAATTTCCCCAATTACCGGTGTACTGTACCGACTCCAAGGTCTTCTCTCCATATCTCTACTACGGGCCATGCGATGATTCACTCCCATCTGAGTTATTTAGTAAGTATCTGGGGCACTCTATTACTAAAAAACAAATATCAGAAAAACAGGTGATTCAAAATCGAGCTATAAAGAATATCTACCATCTACCGTGGGATACACATATCAAACATATATATTCAAAGACAAACATACTTCCTTTTACGGTTCTATCTAAATACAATATCACTAGTGCAATATTACAAATAATACATAGATCCTCACACACTAACATCAGACCAGCCTTTAATTCAGTCATACACCAAAGGTCTGGAGCTCCAAAATACCTTTAAAAAACCCTTGACTCTGTGCAGAAACGGGCGGTCCGTTTGATAGATTCTCCCATCTTAACAGACTTATAAGTTTCAGAATGTTCAAATATTTGAACATTCTGAAACTGTCAAACTGGTGATAATAATATTTGTGCAATACAACTGAATTTAAAAGTGTAAAGTGGAGTAAGTGTGCGAAAAAATAAATATGGCCAATCTTCACAAATTTATGGAAGAAGCAAAGGAGGCAGTTAATGAACTACTTTTCGCAGTGCAAGATCCCAACAAAAAATTCAGTAAAGACCAACAAATTATTGTGACGAATAAAGCAACAAATATACTATCGTTATTAGGTCACCTGGCAATTGAAATGTCAGAAGAAAAAAATAAAACAGAAATCGCTAATAGAGATAAAACATATGCTTACCCTCAAAATAAACAAAAAAATATAAAAAATAAATATTGTCTAATGATTAGTCCTAAAACAAACAGTGACACTTCTGACTCAATTCTAAAAAAAATACAAAAACATATTAAAATTAGTAAACTGGGAATTTGTGTTGAAGGCATCAAAAAAATATCCCGAAACAGAATCATCATTGAGTGTTTCAAAAAAGAGGACGCGAATAAATTACAAATGGAGATCTCAAAAGTAATAAATGATATCGATACTAAAACATTATCAAAAAAAAAACCTACTTTAATTTTCAAGGGAATATTTAATGATTACGATAAAGAAGACATCATTGAACAAAATGAAGAATTTAAAATTATGTCGCAAAACAAAGAACAGAAACCTATCTTCAACATCAAGAAAATAATTAAAAATAAATTTAATGACACATCTAACTACGTGGTCGAAGTAGATAGCGAAACCCGGAGAATAATCATTAACAAAGATAAAATTAAAATCGGATACCAAAGAATCTTTTTTGAAGACGCAAATCCGGTCATGCAATGTTACCACTGTTTACGCTTCGGACATGGTACTACAAGATGTCTGCAGAGAGAGAAGGACGAAAAGCCTGTTTGCAGTTACTGCGGTCTCGATCACTCATACAGTGATTGCGGGAACAAGGATAAACAACCAAATTGCAAAAACTGTTGCATTCAAAATGAAAAATATAAAATGTCATTTCCAGTTAATCATAGAGCAAATGACAAAAACAACTGTAAGGTATATAAAAAAATGCTCACAATTGCTGAACAAAATATTGAATATTAATTTTATCATATCAAAAAATATGCAACAATATATTTTAAATAAGAATCTTTTGTTATATTTTAGTATTTTGATAATTAACATTAATGAAGATAATCAATTTAATTTACATGTGTATGTGATATGTATACTCTCACTATATTGTTGTTGGCAGCAAATGAATGTAAGGCTTTTAATGTATATATCAAACTGTATAACTAAAACAAATTCACTCTATATTGATAACAGTGTTACATGTTACTCTCTTATAAAAATAATTGTTTATTTTTATTTTTCACGCCTATTACACTCTAAACATACTGATGGTAGGATTTCAGGTGAATATTTTCAAATAAAAGATGTCTTTTAGTTATATTGATGATGAAAGAGATGTAAATTATTGTAAAGTTAATAATTTGCATGAATGGATTCAAATGCAGACTACAAGAAAATGTGAAACAAATAATCTAACTTGTGTAGAACTAAACATTAGGTCAGTTTGCAAGTATTGGGATCTCTTTCATGCTTATTTTAAAAACTGTATAAATCACATTGACATACTTATGCTTTGTGAAACAGCAATACGTTCAGAACATGTTGGTTTATATGAAATTCCCGGATTTAATTCATATCACTATTGCAGAAGTTACAAATCCGGTGGAGGTATCTTGTTATATGTAAGAAATAATCTCACCTTCTCGCAAATATTTATAGACACAATATATTTTGAAAACGTTTTTGGAAAATTGACATTTAAAAATAACAAAAATTTAAATCTTTTAGCTATATACTGACCTCCGAATCTCAATAAACAAGCATTTTTGTCAGAAATATCTTCTGTGTTTAAAAATAATATTGACCCAAATGAAAGTGTCATATATTTTGGTGACATCAATTTAAACTTATTAAATAGAAATGATTCAGTCATAATAACTTATGAAAATATCCTTGCAAATAATTATTTAATAAAATGTATAGATGATGTAACAAGAGAAGTGATAGTTCAACAGAAAATAAACAGCTCGTGTATCGATCATTTTTTTGTAAGGATTAGCGGAAGACAATCCGCTGGAGCTTTCACAGGTGTGAGTTCAATTTCCTCATGCGTATGTGATTATAATATTGCTGATCACCACACCACGGCTATTAATGTTCAGTTAGATTCTATAGAACAAGTAAACTTGAACAAAACTGAAAATATAACGATTCTTTCGCAGAGACATATCGACAATAATATCCAAAATTATGATTGGAATTCACTTTTAGAAGAAAATGACTGTTCTATTATTTACTCAAAATTTCAGAATTATTTTGATGACTTGTATAAAAATAGCACAATTGTGATAAGTAAAAAATCCAAAACCCGTCCTTATGCTAAAAACGATTGGATATCTTCCGATGTTTTATGTAAAATTAAAAAAAGAGATAATTTATATAAACGCTGGAAAAATTCTCCAACAAACAAATATTACGAGAAAGAATATAAATGTTTTAGAAATGTGCTAAATAAATTATTAGTTAAATTAAAAACTTCTTACTATAATGATAAATTCAAAAACTATTTTCAAGACTCAAAAAAAACATGGGAGGAGTGTAATAAAATTTTAGGAACTAAATGTAAAAATGACTGTGATGAAAATGCTTCTAAATATCTGATGAAAGGTCGAACAAAAGAAGGTTTAATTAATGATTTTGTTGATTATTTCTCTGAAAGTGTTTACAATATGTTACATAAGTGCAACCATAAGACAACTAAATTTGAACCAGAGGCGATGCCTCAAAGCATGTACCTACCGAGGGCAACAGCGGCGGATATAGAAAGCATTGTTAGACAAATGAAGAGTTCTTCTCCAGGAATTGATAGTATCAGAATGAGCGATATTAAAAAACATATTTTAATCCTAGGTCCAATTATAACCCATTTTATAAACAGAATCTTATTTCAAGCAAAAATCCCCGATGACTTAAAATGTAGTATCATAAGACCTGTATATAAGGGAGGTGACCACACTGTATTGGGTAACTACAGACCAATTAGTATCTTGCCATCTCTAGAAAAAATTCTTGAAAAATATATTCAAATAAAATTAATAAAATATTTAGAAGATTTTTCTATAATAGATACTAATCAATACGGTTTCCAAAAAAAAAAGAGTACAGAATTGCTGCTTCAAAAATTTGCCAACATGATAAATAATGAATTAAACTGTAAAAAACATACATTAGTCTTATTTATAGATTATTCGAAAGCTTTTGATACTATTGATCATGGTAAATTACTTAAAATACTAGAAATTATAGGAATACGAGGAAAACTACTAAAACTTTTTGAAAATTACTTAAACAACCGATGCATGAAATTAAAACTCTTAAACTCTTTAAGTAAAAAAAAGAAGTTTTTTGCCGGCGTTCCTCAAGGTTCCATATTAGGTCCAATTCTGTATATTATATATGTATCTTTTATTAAATTAATTTTTAGACATGTAAAGTACTTTGTATACGCGGATGATACTGCTTTAGTGATTTCTAGCAGTGATTTGCAAACTTGTATAGATCTTTTACAAAAAGACTACATTGAACTCTTAAAGTGGTCTCATGACTCTGGCTTAATCATAAATGCCAAAAAAACTAAATTGTTACATATAAGATCCCCTAATGTTAAGGTATATATTACACCTGAAATAAAGACACATACATCAGATTGCTTACACAATGGTATTCCTGCAACGTGTACATGTGAAAATATGGAACTAGTTAAAGAATATGTTTATTTAGGTGTTATTATTGATTGCTTTTTCAAGTGGGATATACAAATAAACAAAGTTTGTGCACGACTAAGATCAATTGTAAGCAGATTGTATAAACTAAAAAATTTTGTTCCTATCTGCACACTTCGAATAATTTATTTATCTCTAGCTGAATCTGTTATAAGATATGGAATAACAGCTTGGGGATTTTCCTGTAAAACAAATATAGACCATGTACAATCAGTGCAAAATTCATTGGTTAAATTATTAGCTGAAAAAAATTTATACAAAGAAAGGCATAATATTCCATACTTTTATCAGAGTCTCAAAGTTCTTTCAGTCAGAGCAATTCTGTGGTACAAAATTATATTTCAGCACATAAATAATCCTTTATATATTAACAGGCTGGAACACAACCATAATACTCGTTTTAACTTTAATGAAGGGCTAATTGTACCTAAGCATACAAATAAATATGGACAAAGAACGTTAAATTACATGATTCCCAGTTGTTTAAATATGTTACCTGCTGAAATTAAAAACTGTGCCCAAAACAAACAATTGATGAATTTACTGAAGACTTGGCTTACGGAAAGAATTAATTTGTATTAGCTCACAATGACATATTATTCTAAAAACTTTAAAAATGTTATTTATGTTTTCAAAAATTTATTTTTATCTATATTTCTGTAAAAAATTAAATTTTATTTTATATAATTGTAAAAATGTAACTATTAAATCACTATAATACGATCTTTAACGTAAAGAACCCGTTAGACAAACTGCTAAAAAGTAGTTTATCGGGACTATTTGTCTTGTATTTGTAAAGTGTATAAAAAATAAATAAATAAAATAAAAAAAAAATAAAAAAAGACGGATTGCAATCTTTAGAGCACAGGCGTCAGGTGGGAATGCTGTCCTTGTTCTACCGGTATTACAATGGAAAATGCTCCGAGGAACTAGCGTCGTTGATCCCCTCGGCACCGGTGCATAGTCGGGAAACACGCCAAACACGAGACCAACATTTGTACATGGTTGACATTAGTCACATGAGAACGGGTCGTTTTTACGACTCGTTCTTGAGTTCAACAGCTCGGATGTGGAACGATTTACCAGCCTCTGTGTTTCCTCCCTCCTACAACATGGGTCTCTTCAAGACCCATGTTCACTCCTTGCTTTCCTCAAAAAGACCCTCCACACAGAATCCTCAAAGATGACATAGGCCCTAAGGGAAATTATTTTCCTCAGGGCCTCCTGTGTGGAGTTAAAGTAAAAAAAAAAAAAAAAAAATACACCAGCACAAAACACGATCCTAAAATCAAATACACTTAGCATCATCTACCCACACAACTAAATTTGGTATTAACTCATTACAATATATCGCATATAGACAATGCAATGCATTACCTAATGAAATAAAGCAATTAGTAGCTAACAAAAAAATAATAGTTAAAATGCTTAAAGAATATTTCCTGAAAATGTTTTTAAACCAGTGAATATTGGCTCGCCTTCATACGTTTGTTTTTTATGTTTAATGTGTATGGATGTCTCTCAGTATTTCTAAAATCTCTATTCTTGACAATGCATTTTTTATTTTTTTTTATTTTTTTTCCTTTTCAATATATTGTATTTTTTAAACGTGAAATATCTGTGTAAAATGTACTTACATATATCTATCTGTCCTTCCCGTAATGAGTTTTCTTCTCAACTCATTGGGAACAATGTGTTACTTACCATGTTTTTGTAAAACATTATAATTAAATAAATAAAAAATTGTGTTTTGAATTTACTCTGTATTTGTAGATTTTACTGTCTCGATCAACTTGATAACCTAATCAGTGTCTATCACAAAATATTAATAAATTGTGCATGTAAATCTAACTTGGACTGGAAAACATCAAAAAGTTCGCCAATGCAGCAGACGTCACTCTACAAGGTTGTGTGTATCTTTGATGTACATTAAGATCGGCCAATTTCCATTTTGTTGGTATATTGTGTATCCGCGTAAAGAATATTCATCTAATCAATTTTTACTTTTTATTTTTACCCCAGCGAATTTGGGGTTATTGATGACATTCTAATGTTAAAAAAAATAGTAAGATTAAATATTTAAAAAAAAATTACATGATTAAATACGTTAATTAAGAATCTCTTAGAAAACTCCCCTTTACACACGAGTTTTTAACTCTCGTAAAGGTAAACATGTCTAGTTTATAATTTTAAATACATATTATCATGTTAATTTAAGTACCTTTATGTTTGTAATAAATAAATCTAAAAAAAATCTGTTAATATTTTTGGCCGTAATGTCAAGAACTGCAATTTCCGTAATCGGTTATGTTTGATGAATAAAAAATGGATAGGATAGTTTTATATTTTGACGTTACACGAAGAAAATCCAATCTGTAGGATCCATCTAATTCTAACCACAACAACTACACACTCGTTAACCGCTCCGACCTATCGCGAATATGCGAGTTTTGCGTCTTAAACGAAATTTTAGATTTACAAAAACTTTGTGTTATTTCTGCTTTACAATATTAAAGCTCTATTAATGAAACATTTCTGAACGTAGCCAAATATTAAAAACTGTTTTTGAGAGGGGACCTAATAAGCTTTTCAATTGTTATATTACAAATAAATGTTAACATTTGTAAATATTAATATTCAGATAATAAACATAAAAAAAATGTTAAAATGACTCACGTGATGTTTTTTATGTGAAAATATTACTTAAATCTCGGATTATATAAAAAAAAAACAATACTTATTCTATCGTATAAATGTATAATCAACCATTAAATCACCTCACGTTTTTATCACTTAATACAAAAATATTCAATAAAAAATAACAATGTTTAGCGGCGCGTGGGCGATTTGAAGGGAAAAATCTGTACCTACCGTGTATCTGACAGAATAGGTCTTTTTATTTATTTCTATGGACAACTTGAATAGGGAAATGCAGCTTGATTTATTATCGACCTTTTTGTTTTTGTTTTAGGCATGTCACTAGAACAATAACGAAGTTATAACGTTTTCCGTGGAAACATACGCGTTGACGTGAAAACACGCTTATTGTACTTGACTGTTATCATTATATTATCGTGTATATCCGCTTACGTATCTGAGTGGAAAAAAACTCCTTCCTAAGAGAAGTTTTAATTTTGTTATGCGCACTACTTAGCAGGTCCGAGAACAAAGGGTAATTAACCACGCTCGAGTTTTGTGTACATTTCTTTATGTAACCAAAGTGTAGTAGATAGGACGTGCTTACATATCTTGTTCTTTCGTTCTTGAAAGTGAGCGCCTATTTTTACAAATCAAAAAGCTCACGTATAGATCATCTTCTTCTTCCTTGCGCTGTCCCAACTCATTGCCTAGGTAGGCTGTTGGGGTCGGCTCTTCTCGTTCTCAGGTTGTAGTTTCTTCGGTTCTGAGTATTGCCTTCATCCGGGCCTTTTTTTCTGAAGTATTTTGGAGCATAGAGTCATCCAGGAGTTCTTTGGTCTTCCTCTGGATGACTGTCGATGAAGCTCCATAGATATTGCCTGCTTCACTGTGTGGTCAAGTATAGATCATGTCCTGCAGTATTTTCAAAGAACTACTTAAACATATTTATATTTTTGTTTTATTTCTTACAATTTATATAAATACATACAAAAGCCACAATTTAAAAATAATGTATATTATTACATCACATTTAAAATCGTATCTAGTTTATTTGCGGCACGTTCCAAAGTAGATCCTACCCTCAGTATAGCACTGGTAAAAAACCACCATTCAGAATTGAAACGTTACTAGAAATGGCTTTAGCACTGAATTTCCCCACCTTTCTCTTTCCCGTCTGCTTCCCCTCCCCAATACCTTCAACCTCACAACATACCCCAATTGGGGATGCAATATTATTACTGGCTCCAGACGGGAGCAAGTGAGACTCTTGCGCGGTATTCACATAATAATTAAGATAACCATTGTTACCTCTACATTTTGGGACAAGTGTATTTTACCGCTCAATTGTCAATGTAACTTAGTATTAACCATTCCCCTTTCAAAAACAAATATTTTTCCTCGCGAAGCTCCGTTTTACTTCCAATAATATATTTGTCAAAACAACTCCTACGCTTTTGTTTAGTACCTACCTACAGTTTACACTGACAAAATGGTTCACGATCGAATAATATGAAGAAAAATCTAAGATAATAATATGTTGAAAAGAATCACAACATTCATCATGGTGGTAGATGTATTGATAATATTACTTATACCATGTAGGTAAGCAATTCATTTTGGTAAACAAATTTTTCTGCAGAATAATGCATCCTAGTTGTTTGTAACTGCCCTGAGCCAGAGTTGGGTGGGGTTGGAAATGAGAAAAAAGAAGGTTGAGAAGTACATTTTACTTAGGTTTTAGCAATAAATGCGGCTAAATCCATTTCAAGCAACACTAGAATAGTGGCCATTCTCCAGAGTTACAATGAGAGAATTTAATACAACAGTTACAAACAATCTACATTCTACATACATGTTAGTTGTAACAAATTTAACGATTTAGGTGGTGGGTATGGGTACCGCCGCCCGGGAAGTATTGATGGATAATAACCAACATCTCTGCCACAGGTCACTTCAAATGGTTCACTACGTTTGCTGACTTAGAAGGGGTGCCCGGGTTCATCAGGGTAAGGTTTGTCCGGGTCTTGTGTGATAGGTCGGATCTGACTGGTTGAATGAGATCTTTTGATTTCTCGTGAAGGACTCTCTCGAAACATCACCGTGCACCGCAGTGGGAGGGTTGGATTCATACATTCCTTTCTCCCGGACACCCTGACCCCCAGATTCCCACTCACCCCTCATACCTTTTTCATTCCCAGAACTTCTCCTTTCTTTCCTGAAAAGACCTTCCAGACTACATCTCAAAGATGAAATACGCCCATCGGTCATCGAACTTTTGTCTACTCTCAAAATATAGTGTCTTTTTAACACTACCATTGCATCGCCTGAGTTCGCATTTGTCGAACAGACCATTTTATACTATATTTTTAATTTGAAAGTAGAGATTGAACAAAACTAAAATGATATTAGATTAAGTTAACGAAATTAAATTAAAAAACGAAAATATGTAAGAGAACAAGACACAGAAAAAGACAATGGTCGCAACTGGGATTGCGACCATTGTCTTTTTTTCATTGGATTGATCCCAGTTGCGACCATTGTCTTTTTCTGTTTTTCTGTATCTTGTTCTCCTTCATATTTTCGTTTAGAGTATTATTGTTAACTTATTCTAATATGATATATTTAACTGATGGGAATAACCTTCAACAAAGTATAAAAATAAAGTTTTTCTTATAAAAATAGAAAACTAAAATGGTCTGTGGACAAATACCTAAGAACTATTTGGATAAAGCTTCCCTAGAAGTGTGATTTATACCGATTTAAAAGAAATCTGATTTTGCCAATTTATAATCATTGATTTTTCGTTCATGTTAGATTTCTGAAAACATTCGATCAATTTCACCCATAATAACAAAATATTCACCTTACTTCAGGTACACAGACACGTCTACAATACACTTCTATATATTTATCTATTCGATGTATGTCCCAAAAGAATTGTAAATAAAACAACGTACGATCTTTACTGTAACTCCATAATGCTTTTACGTTGTAAATTTTTAGGTAAACAAGCACACTTGAGACTCGGGTAACACGAAAAGCACGAAATAAATATTATAATATCCTCATTCCATATTCAGGTAAGGACCCCTCGTCCCAGTAATATGAATCAGGATTCCATCAAACGGTTGAGATGTTGTTTTTCCTCTCAGGTCCAACGCGAGGACTCAAATGTAATGGGCAATTTGACCTTCAAGGTGAAGTTTACTGACCCAATGGGAAGGAATGAGTATTTTTCTTTATTCGAAATACTTTCGAGAAATAAAAAGGTACTTTGAAAATAATAATATTTAAATTTTCCAACAGATGCAGTTTGAACAGCAACAGAACGATTTACCTAAAATTCCAGTACTTACCATTTCATACAGAATAGGTACTTTATACTTTTCTTCACCTTTGGAAACCTTGGATATATATGTCAAAGTTGTTAACCATGTTTTCTTATTATTTTGACTCCTCCCACCATTCTCCCCGAATTACCACTCTCACTACTCTCACCCATTAAACATAACAATTTCTGTACTTACGTAACTTTTAAGTTAGTTCTTAGAATGCTAGTGGATGTGTCGAAACCGGTAGCAAATAAATAAAATTAAGTAACATTTTAAATAAAACTCCTGAAAACAAAATACGTAATATGCGTTAGAATTTACAGATAAATGATTTATAACACTTTCGTACCGGTTGTTTGTTTAAATGTTTAAAATATTTGTTTTCGTACAACATCGTTGCTCGCCATAATTGTAATATAAGTTCATAAATTTGTTAAACTAATAAACTACATATAACTGATTTAAAATAGGTATTATATTAAAAAGTCGTAATTTCTAGCAATATCCCTTAAAATAAATACCAATATAATATTTTACAAGCATATTCGTTAGCCTATTAAAATTAGTTAATGTGTGTTATTTAATTATTATTAATAGACATCGGATTATATGCACTAACAAAGTGCCAAAATATGCGTGCAAATATGCACTAAAAAAGGCCGAAATATGCACTAAAAACTCTTGATATGTCTAAAATATGCACAATGCAAAATCAAAAAACATTTTTATTTTTATATATTTTAATGAAAGACGATATAAAAACAGCAAAATATTCTTAAAATTATGCATAGTTTTTGTGACAATAAACAATTAAGTATTTTTCCAATTTTTCGAGCGAAAATTTTTGATGTTTGTCACCCAAAATGCCGAAAACAACTTCTCTACGTCAACTGAAGTCATTCGACAAAATTTAAAAATTTTAGCGCCATTTCTGGAGATACCTGTTTAGGCAGGGTATGTATTACCTTTGCCGTTGATGTAGGCATTAATGTTCTTCATGTCTTTAAGACTCGGATTTTTAAACAAAATAGCGTCTAACTTTTCACGAATCTTTTCTGATATTGAATTGGGAAGGGCGTTGGGGAGTTCCATCATTGTTTCCAGTATTTCCATTGATTTAAATAGAGGAAGGTTTTTTGTTTCCAATTTGTCTATGGCATCTGGTAACTTGTGGAAATATGTTGAGATGAGGGCGATATTTTATTTAATGGATGGGTCTTCAAATGCCGAATATGCACGATTGGGAAAAAAAGGCAAAAATATGCATTAACGCCGTAATTATAGAGTTATATGCATTTGCATATGCAAATGCATATAATCCGATGTCTAATTATTAACATACCGTCTGAATAAATTTTTGATCAAATTCGTCTCAAATAAGGCGGGCTTTAAACCCTGAAAAATATAACAAATAATTAATGAGTCTGTCAAATAAGAGTAGAAAATATAAAAAAATTGGAACTATAAAATTTGTAGGCTAGCAACACCAATTTACCTGTCAAATATTCTTTTAACCCTCCGCCCGTCGCGCGTTTTTGTAACGCGAGGTGTCGCGCGGGGTCGCTTAGGACCCCAAAAATAAAAATGATTAAATTATTTTAATAGCATACATTTTATATGTTCTTTTAACTGATATAGTCAGGTGATAATGACTGCTTTGAAATTAAAAGAAATATTAAAAATTAGATATTTATTTTCAATGCATTCAGTGCTTAAAAATCAACTCGGCACATTTTTTGGTAATTTTGAATCATATTTTTTTAATAGAAAACTTTTAAAAAAATCTAATCAATTTCTATCAAACGTATAACTATTTGAGGTTGATACAGACTTATTATTATAACATCAACAAAAAATAACAAAATACAATGAAAAAACACATATGCTAGCGTCAAGTAAAGTCCCTTTTAGGAAGCTACCTAAATTAAGGAATCAGTGGGAACATTTTAAATGTAAGTACATAATTAGCATTTCTGTAAAACCTGGGCTTTTAAAGACCCCACGCGACGGGTCGAGGGTTAAAGTGCAATCACACTGAAGATACAGAACATCGTATACACATTTAAAATTACTTTTTTTGGTCCAAAAAAAAAATATTAAATCGAGGAAGCATTGTTCTTAAGGTAACTTCATGACATAAATTTAATTAAATTGTGTTTTACAAAGTGATTGGCTTCCATTTTATTTAACACAATTTTCAATTTAACAGTTGGGAGAACGGGAGAATCATTAATGGTGAGTTTAGTTACACTACTTTTAGATCAGAATGAGTTAAATATATTCAGATCTAAAATTAGAGACGTAATCTAAAGCCTGGACAACGCAATTAGGTATTAAATAAATGTGAGCAATTTCTAAAGTGTGCTTTATATTTTATTACAATTTCTTTATTCTTCATTATAACATAAAATTGTAAAGATATAATAATAATACACCGATATGCAATTCTAATTTTGAGATCAGTGGAATGAATTTTTTTTTTCTTCACTTTTATGCTTTTTTAAATTTTAATAAAAATGTAGATTACACAGCTTTAGATTAGCACCATGATTATATTTTTAGTTTTGCCATTTGGACGACAGTGGCGCCCTCCTATGTTTTATACTCTTATTTGACAAACTGTATGTGCGCGGCGTTCTAACCTCAAAAATTATGGGCAAGAGTTGCCTAAACCTATAATGAAACATGCATTCACCTGGAAGAAATGCCTTCCTGCAGGTAGTATAGGCAATATATGCCCGCATCTATCCGGTAGATTAATTAAATATAATAATAATTAATTGATAATAATTAAATTTTTATATTGTGATAGACGAATTTTGCATCTCTAATGTTTTTCTCAGAATACCAATTTTTCAAGAACACCAACAAATAATACTTGAATACCGATAAACAGGCAGATTACAATTCTTATTTTGAATTATTTTGCACCCAAATATACTAACTGTCATTAGAAATGCTTAGAGGTATGACAAACAATCTTTGAGGTACTTATTAAAAAACCAGTAAGTAATTATAAACTGACCATAACAAACATACATTATATTATATTATGGTGCTTAACAACCGTTAAGGCATATCATAAAACTTCACACTAAAAATTTTTGGGCATTGAAGGGTGGCATAATTTTCTTGAACTGCGCAGTTGGCCGCAGTCTGCAAGGTACCTTATCTTTGAGGTATTCTTATAGCCGGTGCATTCGCACACTTTACATAAACAGAACTCACCGGCTGAGAGGATATAGGGATAGGGAAATCTTACAAAACCTTTAATATTCAAATTTGAACACTAAGAACTAGGTACCAACTTTATCTTAAGTTTCTTTATTTTCACGGATACTTTTATGAGCTGTTATCTTTGTGTTTGATTACATACATTGATACAAACTCGAACTAAATGCTATCTAGATAGTGTCTTGGATAAATTTTTATTAATTTTTATTTTTAATACGCGACATCTATTGACTTTTCTGCAATCTGGGATATTTTTTTTAACCTAACGAGTAAAAACCCCAAATTGTAATATTTAATCAAAATCCGAATAAGATTCGATCACATCTGGTACTAGAATCCAGCACCTTTGCCTTTCCGGGGTGCGCAACCAAGTTAATGTATCCTTATCCGATTCAAATTGAGGTTTTACTCATTAAGTTAAAAATAAAAACAAATAAATTTTGGAATTTTTGTAGAAAAAAATAACAAATAATTGTGTGTTATGTCTCTTGAGAAATTACATTTTTAAGTTATTTTTGTGACATATACATATATCCAAAGCTCGTTTGACATTTTATTGCCACTTGTTTTAACACTTTATTTTACGCATAGAGAGATAACTCGTTCTTCAGAACACTCCCACAAGCTCCCCCTCTCCAGTTTGGCGGATGTACTCTCTCCGCACTCCATACAGAAGGATTAATATAACGTATACTAGATAGGCCCTTAGAATATAACCATTTGATGGAAAAGCACGAGGTGAAAAAATGCAGATATTTTGCTACCTACTAATTTTACCAAATTTTTCTGATTTGAGTATTCAAGGCCATCGTTTCAAATTATGGAGATAGCGAAAGCGAATACATGGATTTATTTTAGCTAAATGGTCAATTTTCATAATTACTTGTAGGGCAGATTGCAGGAAGGGGTGGGGGGGGGGGGAGGGAACAGAAAGACAGCCAGAAATTGTATGGTTTAACGTTTCCACTTCTAGACCACATAAATTGCAATCAGGAGGGTCTAACGCATGATTTTTAAAAAGGTGGTAGGGAACGGAGCAATGTCCAATTTTTGTAGTGTTTAGTTGTATGTGATTAATTCATTTATTTTTCTTATACGGGTTTTTTCCAAGTAAGTGCTTTAAATAATAATTTGATTGAAAAGTATAACAGAACTATGCTATTTACATGGTGACCGGACGAATCAGAATCTACTCAACTCAACACTTCATTTGAAAATTCGTTAAAAGTAATAAAAAAAATGGTTAAATTAGGCTAGGTTATGGGCTATTTTTCAATTTTCTTTCATAGCTTTTAATAAATTTTCATAGAGGTATTGAGTTGAGTTAATTCTGAGTTATCATGGAACCATTTAAAATATATATTAAATGTTTTTGTGTTTCATTTGTAGAATTCTAATTTTAATTAAAATAAAATTATTTTAATAATGCTAATATTAAGTTCTGCAAGTATTTCACTTTTTTTTATTATTGTGACAGCTGTTTTGGCTTACAAGGTCATTTCAAAATGTGGTAAAAAAAACATATATATATATATAACCTGGTTACGCGAATACACATACCTACACATACACACACCTACATAGCACGCATACATACTGTTACTGCTTGGGATTGGTATTAATATTGTTGTAAAATTTTGGAAGAAGGTACACTTGCAAATGAAACGCATCATTCAGGAAATCAAAAGGACTAGTGAAATTTATTGTTATATTCCCAATTACATTGTGAATATCGTTAGATCCAACTACCCAAGACAGACCAAGGATTTTATGCTGTTTATGAAGCTACATCGAAGGAAAGAGAGATAAAAAAACCGCAACTCGATCTTTTATAAATTATTTGTCCTGGTAGAGTGGGAGTTTGCATCTAGCGACATCTATTAACAAGTACAGTTTGCATCTAGCGACATCTATTAACAATTCTTACAATTAATTAGTTTGGTTCCCAAACAAACAATTCATTTTATCTACATATTTTGAGAGGTGTGAGTCCTAGCTAAAAACTAACCCAAAAATGTATACATACTCCCCCCCAAAAAACGGTCAACAGTAGAGTTTTTTACAACACAAATAAAATATAATTACTAAAATATCTCACTTATAATACTAAAAGTAACATATAATATTTATAAACTTTCACTGTCTCACACCAGATTTAACTAACTAATAAATTCATAATTTACATGCTCTAGTTAAAGTTAAATCAATAATTTCTAAAATAATAAAACATTTAATTTTAGGACAAACACAATATAATGATAATTGGACCAGGTCTTCCTTCCAGGACAGCTAGTTTTGTATTAACATTTGAACGGCCACTTAGTGTTCTTCTCTTTTTTGGTTGAATTATCATCTTAAATTTTCACTTGGATTATATTTTTCACTATAGTGTCACAAGAGGTCACTACCTCCACCACCTTTATTCATTCTTGATTGTTTTTTTTTATTATTGTTTTTCACTTTTTTTTTATCACAGTTGTTAAAAAGTCTGATTATAGCAACTGGATTATAAACCTCCCAGCTTCACTGGTTTTTTTCTTGCGCCTGTGGACGCCACACTGTGTATTGGCGCTACCGAGTCGCTTCTTATTCTCCCTGGTCCATCTTGGGTAAGTGATCTCCGCCTTTGTTGTCCTCAATTGGCAGCAAGCATAGTTTTGATATTGCCCTCTGGACTGTTCCCTGTGCTGTGATGATGGTAGCTACCCGTACTCTTCCATCAGGTCCCGGGTGTACAGCGTGCACTCGTCCTAGCCTCCAAAAGCAAGGAGGCTCGTTGTCTTCCTTCAGAATGACCATCTGGCCTGGTTGCAGCTGCCTTTGGTGGTTGCCAGTCCATTTTGTCCGAGTCTGCAGCTCAGCCAAGTATTCTTTGCGCCACCTCGACCAAAAGGATTGTATTAGTTGATTTAATTTTTGGTAATGATTCAGTCTATTGACTGCTACATTCTGCAAATTCTGCTCCGGGATCGCTGCTAAGCTCGTTCCAATGAGAAAGTGACCAGGACTCAGGGGATTTAGGTCTTTGGGGTCATTGGACAGCGGACAGAGGGGACGGGAATTCAAGCATGATTCAATTTGACATAATACAGTGCTAAATTCCTCATATGTTAATAGTGAAGCATTTGCTACCCTTTTCAAATGATATTTTACTGATTTGACCCCTGCTTCCCAGAGTCCACCAAAGTGCGGAGCCCTTGGTGGTATGAATTGCCACTGAATAGATAAATTAGCTAAGTATTTATCGATTTTTTCATTTGAATTTTCCAAAAATTCATAGATCTCCCTTAATTCATTATTCGCGCCTCTAAAATTAGAGGCGTTATCCGAAAACATTTTACTGGGTTTCCCTCTTCGCGAAATGAAACGTTTAAACGCATTTAGGAAGCTATCAGTGCTTAAAGACATTACTACTTCTAAATGTATCGCTTTGGACACCATACATATAAATAGACATATATAAGATTTTACGCTGTGAGTCTTACGGCTAACACCTGACTTAATCATAATGGGTCCGCAGTAATCCACTCCGGACAATTGAAATGGACGACATTCCGTTATTCGTTCGGCCGGTAGGTCCGCCATCAGTTGTTGTTCTGTTTTCGGGTTACATCTAAAACATATAATACAGTATTTCAGAATCTTTTTAATTAAGTTTTTACCCATAATTGGCCAGTATTTCATTCTTATTAACGCTAATAATGCCTGCGTTCCTGCATGTAAATATAAATAATGGTAATGCTTGACAATAAGTTCGCTTAATTTATGATGTGAAGGTAGTACTATGGGGTGTTGTTGGCTTTCCGATATCATTTTTCCGTTGGACAACCTACCCCCCACCCGGATTAAATCTTTAAACAAATAAGGATTTAATGACTTTAACCTACTACTATTCTTTACATTACTCCCGGCCTGCAAGGCCCTCGACTCTTCTGGGAAAGCAAAACATTGTGCGCGAGATATTAATATGTGAAGCGAATTTTCCAATTCGTAAACAGTTAGTGCTCCGCCACGCCTTGACAAAGAATTTCTGCAATTAAAAATAAATCGTAAGATATAAGCTGTCACCCTTTGCAATTTGGTTAAGCAAGAGTATCTGGAAAATATTTCCCAATCCTGTTTTACTGCTGAAATTAAAGTTAGTTTTAATCTTTCTTCTGGCAGATCCAACGGCGTAACTTCACTGCTGGTAATCGGGTAATCGCCTGACGTCAACCAGGGGGGCCCATGCCACCAAATGTCAGACTTTAGTAGTTGCGACGCCTTAGCGCCTCTGGATAAAACGTCCGCCGCATTATCCTCCGATCTTACATGTTTCCATTGTGAAGGTTGACTGGATTCCTGGATCTCAGCTACCCTATTGGCTACAAATGTGTTCCACCTTGCTGGCTGTCCACGAATCCAGAATAGCGTTATCATGGAATCGCACCAGTAGGTTGTACCTATTTCATTTAAGTTCATAGCTATTTTGACATAGTTTACTAACTTTGTAAGTAAGACAGCACCACAAAGCTCCAGCTTTGGTAGTGATATGCTTTTCAAAGGTGCCACCCTTGATTTTGATGTGACTAAATTAGAAGTTGTGTTTCCCAATTCATCAGTAGACACTATATATATACAAGCTGCATAGGCCTTTTCTGACGAATCACAAAATCCATGCAGATGCAGTTTAACTTGATGTTTGCAAATTACCCTTCTCGGTATTTTTAAATTATTCAAAAGAGGTAATTCATTTATATATGAATTCCACGCATTCATCTGGTCAGATGGAACATCTTCGTCCCACTGAATCTTAGTTTGCCACAAACCTTGCATTATCAATTTTGCGACTAAAGTTATTGGGCCTATCAGTCCCAATGGGTCAAAGGTAGAGGCGATACATGATAGCATTTGGCGTTTGCTTTTAACGCATGTTTCTAAGGGCTCTACAATGTACTGAAAATAGTCTTGCTGGTTATTCCACGACAACCCTAAAATTTTCTTTTCCTTTGGGTTATCAGTAATAATCATATCTGTGCCACTCTCTGGTTTCGAACTTATAGAGGGTGAATTTGATCGCCATTTTCGTAAATTCATGCCAGCAGATGCCAAAATGCTGCTTAACTGATGCTTAATAGTGAGACAATCTGCCTCATTTTCGTCGCCAGTTATCAGATCATCCATATAAAAATTGTATTTTAGGATTCGACTGACCTTTCTGTATGTTTCTTGATTTTCCGTTCCTAACTGCTCCAAGCATCTGGTAGCCAGAAAGGATGATGGTCCCAAACCGTAGGTGACGGTATTGAGTTGATAGTGTCGGATTTCTTCTTCCGGAGAGTCCCTCCAGACTATGCGCTGCAAATCTCTATCCTCCGGCTGCACCAATATTTGACGATACATCTTCTCGATGTCGGCAGTTAATGCATACTGGTGCTTTCTGAAAAATAATAATTGTGCACATAAATCCTTTTGTAAAACTGGCCCTACCATGAGGGCGTCGTTTAATGATATACCGGTTGATGACTTGGCTGATCCGTCAAACACGACCCTGGTTTTGGTTGTCGTACTAGACTCCTTCATCACTGCGTGGTGAGGCAAATAAAAACAAATTTTATCTTTTGGCGGTGCTTCGCACAGCGTCATGTGCCCCAATTCCTGATACTCTTTCATGAATTTTTTATAATCTAGCATCAGGTCTTTATTGGTAAGGAATTTCTTCTCCATATTATAGAACCTTTTTTCAGCCATCTTTAGGGTTTCACCCATTTGATTAATATTAGGCCGCAGCGGTAATCTTACCGCAAAACGTCCTTTCTCATCTCTTTCATGCGTGTGCAAGAAGCTCTCTTCACATGCTCTTTCTTCGTGGCTTCTATGTTTTACAGGAGCTAGTTCCTCTATTTTCCAAAAGCTTTCTAATTGCTTATGTAATAAATTTAAAGATAAATGACAGTAATTTACTGGCCTTTTTGGTTTCGGAGTGGAGATAGGTCCGGATACAAGCCATCCTAGCTCGGTCCTTTGTAGTGTGAGCCCCGCATCTCCAATCCTCATTCGATCAGTATGCAAGACTTCCCAAAATATCTCCGCTCCCAATAGTAGATCTATCGGGCTGGTAATGTTGAAGTTCGGATCTGCTAATTGGAGACCGCTGGGGATCCCAGCGTCTTTTTTCTGAAAGGAAATTTGCGGCAGATTACTGGTCACTTCAGGTATTATCAGGCATTCTATCTTCTTTTCATATTTGGAATAGCTTGAAGTTATATCTAGTTCAACTTTAGATTTTATATTTAAAATCTTATTGTGGATTCCCGTGACCGGAATGTTGGCCCTTTTTGCCTTTAATTTTAATTTATTTGCAAATTCCTCACTTATAAAGTTCGATTGAGCCCCAGAATCAAGCAAAACTCTGGCTTGAATTGAATTCCCTGTATTGTTTTTTATGTTGATAATGGCAGTGGACAATAACACGAAATTTTGTTCTACCTTCGCGGCATGATTTGATACTAAAGGCGCTTCCTTCGCGGAAGATGTTGATGCCCTTTCGTGTTTTGATTCCTCCTCCCTTTTAAAATGAAGCAAAGTATTGTGATTTTCACCATCGCATTTACGGCAATTGAATTTAGATTTGCAATCCTTTAATTTATGACCGGGGTTTAAACATTTTAAACAAGCGCCTAATTTGTGCATTTTATCAATTCGTTCTTTCGGTTTTAATTCCAAAAATTTGCGGCAATAATAAATCTTATGATTGTCGTTGCAATTTAAACATTTTAGTTTTTGAACGGATAATGACACCATAGCTTCCTTTTTATAATTATGCAGATTCGCTTTTCCCGGATTAATTCTTTTCTCGTTATTTGCCGATGCTTCTAGTACTTGGGCCCTTGTATACAAGCATTTAATAAATTCTTCATAGGTAGGTAGATTATTTTTTGTTGGGTATTGTTCCCAATGAGCTCTTGTATTTGAGTCTAGCTTGTTTGATAACAAATAAATTAAAATTACATCCCAATTTTTCGTAGCTATATTTAAATTATTTAGCGATTTTAAATGCAATTGCGCCTCATCCAATAGGCTCCTTATTCCGACGTGATTTTCTGCCTTTACATCTGGTAATCTAAACAACGAGTTTACGTGATTATTTATAATTATTTTAGAGTTTTCGTATCTGTCCGTAAGCATCTCCCAGGCCGTAACATAATTGTCGATATGCATAGGCAATGCTGTTATAAGTTTAAATGCTTCCCCTTTCAGACAAGATCGTAAATAATAAAATTTTTGCACGGCATCTAGGTTAGAATTGCTGTCCACTAATGAAATAAACGCATCTCGGAATTCTATCCATTCGCAATAATCCCCTTTAAATTTTGGCAATTCTATGATGGGAAGCTTGATGTTATTAACCTTGACCGCGGAATCCTTTTTAGCTAAATTTTCTTTCGCGTTGGCTAATACATTGAAATAATCGTCTTCAAAACTCGCTCGTTCGCTTTCATCATCCTCGGGAGATAATGTATTTATTTTATCCTGAATCTCTTCAAACTTATCAAGTAAAGGTTCGAAACGCTGTATACGCAGTTCTAATTCGTTCTGTGTCAGTGTACCCTTGTTTAAAAATTCCCTGAATCGAGTAACCTTTCCTTTACATATTCCCCGTTGAGCGATTAGCGCCTTTAAATCCATATTGATTCAATCAGGTGTCTACTTACAGTTCACAGAGTAATCCAGATCACAATCACCATTAATCAACTAATATTTACTGTATTAAAGCACCGATAACCTCACAAATGATCGTTTTTGACTTCGTCCGTCAAAATATGACAATCGATGACAATAATAATATGATTATAATTCTGTGCTACACTCACGCCGTCAATTTTGTCTTTGCCCATAGAGTATTTGCAGCAAGACTGCTTTACCGGCTTCGCGGTTGATTCAAATGAATATTTTAAACAAACACTAATTTATTCTTGGAAATTATAACATAGCTGTAGTTTTTTCACAATAAACTTATTACCTACTGTAATATCGAGTTATTTTTTGTAGACTTGATTATACTGGCTTGCAACAATTTTTTATGAGTACACAATATTGATGTCATTAATTTTGCTTTTTTAAAGGGATTTTAATGGTAAGGTAGGTAGTGGATAAGGATTGGTCACTTGCCCATTTTTTTATCTGATGGCCTCTGCTGCTGGCTGGATGTCCCTTCTTCAGTGCTGGTTCCTTTTATTAATTTAACACTCGCGGTAAATTATCCGGCTCGTAGGAGCAAATGTAAAATTTTGGAAGAAGGTACACTTGCAAATGAAACGCATCATTCAGGAAATCAAAAGGACTAGTGAAATTTATTGTTATATTCCCAATTACATTGTGAATATCGTTAGATCCAACTACCCAAGACAGACCAAGGATTTTATGTTGTTTATGAAGCTACATCGAAGGAAAGAGAGATAAAAAAACCGCAACTCGATCTTTTATAAATTATTTGTCCTGGTAGAGTGGGAGTTTGCATCTAGCGACATCTATTAACAAGTACAGTTTGCATCTAGCGACATCTATTAACAATTCTTACAATTAATTAGTTTGGTTCCCAAACAAACAATTCATTTTATCTACATATTTTGAGAGGTGTGAGTCCTAGCTAAAAACTAACCCAAAAATTTATACAATTGTTGCAAATCCTGTCCTACCTTGTTCCAAAATCCGCACCTAAAAATATTATCACCAAGTGCTCCAGTCTGGAATTAACAGCCCGCGCCGCAACATACCCTATAGCCACTGTGCTCCCGCTACCTGTAAATCGATATTAACATAATTCCGCCGTGTTGTATTTATAAATAAACGAAACGCACGCCTATTGCTGTTTCTGTGCCTATTGGATGGGGAGAAAGCAGACAAAATTGCCAGCATACAAGTTCTTTATCCTTCCGGTGAGTCCTTTCCTTTATATGCAGCATATGTTTTTTTCTCGTTTCAAGCAGTAACAGTACCACAAAAATCAAGGTCCTTCGTCAGTCAATCTTCGCACATATCAAATCCACTCTACACACACTATCTCATTCATGCAGAAGAATAGTAATATGCTAACATTGGTTATTATTAGACATCGGATTATATGCACTAACAAAGTGCCAAAATATGCACTAAAAAAGGCCGAAATATGCACTTAAAACTCTTGATATGTCTAAAATATGCAAAATCAAAAACATTTTTATTTTTATATATTTTAATGAAAGACGATATAAAAACAGCAAAATATTCTTAAAATTATGCATAGTTTTTGTGACAATAAACAATTAAGTATTTTTCCAAATTTTTCGAGCAAAAATTTTGATGTTTGTCACCCAAAATTCCGAAAACAACTTCTCTACGTCAACTGAGGTCATTCGAAAAAATTTAAAAATTTTAGCGCCATTTCTGGAGATACCTGTTTAGGCAGGGTATGTATGACCTTTGCCGTTGATGTAGGCATTAATGTTCTTCATGTCTTTAAGACTCGAATTTTTAAACAAAATAGCGTCTAACTTTTCACGAATCTTTTCTAATATTGAATTGGGAAGGGCGTTGGGGAGTTCCAACATTGTTTCCAGTATTTCTATTGATTTAAATAGAGGAAGGTTTTTTGTTTCCAATTTTTCTATGGCATCTGGTAACTTGTGGAAATGTGTTGAGATGAGGGCGATATTTGGTTTAATGGATGGGTCTTCAAATGCCAAATATGCACTATTGTGAAAAAAAGGCAAAAAAATGCATTAACGCCGTAATTATAGAGTTATATGCATTTGCAAATGCAAATATGCAAATACATATAATCCGATGTCTAGTTATTATTATTGAGGTATGTTATTATAAATTTCTTATATCTGTGTTTGGTGCAGTTGAACACATCTCCTACTTTTGGGAATGTATTGTCAATTGCATGCAATCTAGATACAAGCATGTATGTATATAAATGACTCAGTCCTGATTTGTCGCTGTAATTAAAACTTATTTTAGATCGAGTAGTTCTTGTTGGATTTAACAGGTAATTAGGCTTAATAATACAATTAAAAATTAAAATAATACATCATAGATTTGTAGAAAATTTTAAATTATTGTTCTTTTAAAAGGTTTCTTCTCGGTGTTGGGTGAAGTACCTACTCTTGTAGTGTTCTCTATGTCATTGGTGGTCGGCAATAGAATCTTGGACGCTTGCCTAATATAGCCATAAAGACGATTCATGGATTTTTTTATCTGGCCGTACGACTCGCAATTACGGAGACAAAACACATACCGAATCAAATTGGATATCGCCGCGCATTTCTGCTGAATGTTCGCTGATATAGGAAGTCGGAAACGCCAATTGACCTCATATTTGCCAAAACACTGCGGGAATACAACGGCTGAATTATATACGACTATTACCCGAACAGAATACATAAAAAAAACAGGAGGGCTTTTAACGGAATAGATCTAAAATATTCGTTTTTGTTGATTTTGTATGCTTCTCGTTAACATATTATTAACGGGAGATTAATTAATTTACAAAGTTTTGCAAGATTAATTTATTTCCCAAAAATTGTAATAAAAAGCGATTGAGTTGTTTTCTTGAGGTACTATATTATGATAATTAACCTACATTATAATTAGATTTTTTTACTAAACGATAAATGAAATTATAAATGTAACATAATCCCTCTTACATTTCAGAGTGGTGAAAAACACCATGCAGAGGCGATAAGTTATTTGTAATGGCTTTAGTTATGTTTATTTACTAGATTTGAAAGGCTATTTAGGTACTTCTTAATCTCTTCCCCGTATCCTTCACATATCCGCTCCGTTAACACTTTCAACATACCTATCCAAAATGGTTATGGTTGTGCCATAGTTCAACTTGCTCCGGGCAGTTGAAAACATTCATACTGTATTCACATAAATAAAGATAATTTTTTATGCGTCTCTTTATTTCCTGAAAGAGCCTTTTATTTTTGAAGTAAAACTCCTTTAAGGACGCTCGACACTTGGGGGGTAAAATGATGAATACGTTACGAAAAAATATGAAACGTTACGAAAATGAAGATATGAAACGCTAATCAATGTGAAACGCTAATCGATGTGAAACGCTAATTAATGAGTTGTTATGAGGTGTTATGAGTTGTTATCAGTTTTTATGAGTTGTTATGAGTTGTTATGAGTTAGTATGAGTTGTTTTGAGTTGTTATGAGTTGTTAAGAGTTGTTATGAGTTGTTATGAGTTGTTGTGAGTTGTTATGAGTTGTTATGAGTTGTTATGAGTTGTTATGAGTTGTTATGAGTTGTTATGAGTTGTTATGAGTTGTTATGAGTTGTTATGAGTTGATATGAGTTGTTATGAGTTGTTATGAGTTGTTATGAGTTGTCATGAGTTGATATGAGTTGTTATGAGTTGTTATGAGTTGTTATGAGTTTTTATGAGTTTTTATGAGTTGTTATGAGTTGTTATGCGTTGTTATGAGTTGTTATGAGTTTTTATAAGTTGTTATGAGTTGTTATGAGTTGAGTTGACTTGAGTTGAGTTGAGTTGAGTTGAGTTGAGTTGAGTTGAGTTGACTTGAGTTGAGTTGAGTTGATGGGGATGTTGAGGGGATGGGGATATTTTTATTCCTGTTATTGTTAATGGACGGCCTAAGTTAGTGAAGTTTTACTTCAGTCTGTGGTCTGAAGCACACTCGTTTTTTTTTTGTTTAGCGTCTTTCTAACCTCACAGATTTTTTTTACATTAGCTCCCCTAGGAGGCACTGAGATAAATAATTTCCCTTAGGGCCTGCTGTGGGTATGCTGTATGGAGTGTCTTTTTAATTATGTTCTGGAAAGGAAAAATGCATGAGGGGTGGGTAGGAATCAACGGTTCAATGTGTCCAGGTCATCCGCCGCCAAGATCTACATAGACGAACATCACCCCTTGAATCCAGGCACCCCTGCTTGGACAATAAACGTAGCAAACCACTCAGGGTGACCAATGGCAGAGGTGTTGGTTATCCGTTAAATGGTTCCCTAGGCGGCGGTACCCATTCCTGCTTCTCAAATTAGGTAGTGTTGATCTGATAACGATATTACTATACACGTATCAATGTAATTGTAACAGGAACACAGTATTAGTGTTTTCAATGATTTTGTCGATTATTCCAGAAAATAAAATGATTGCCAAACAAAACAAATACAAATATTTACCTAATCTTTCTTCGTCTAAAACGGCAATAAAAAAAACGAAATTCGTAGACTCTGGTAGTTGTTGTTCTCTTGATTTTTCTCTTTAATTATTAATTACTAGATGCAGCACCTAGCGTTGCTCGGGCTTTATTCTGCTGTAAGGGACGGGGTAGTTTTTAGAAATCTCAGACAGAGACCTTCCTCTTACCTTAAAGCTCAATTGTGCAAAATCAATTTCGGAATAAAACTTAGGATTTAATTTTTGTTTAAAAAGACCTACAGACACACAAGAAGATTTCCAAGGATCCGATGATGTCCCCTGTAAGCACTCTTTCCAGCAACTTACAATTAAATTGTTTGAAAAAAATCATGTTTTATATTGATTCTTAATACCCCAGAGCAGATTCTCGAAAATATGTTTGTTCGAAACTCAAAATGTACAACTTTGAGAGTGAAAATGCTAAATTTTTAAAATTCTCTAGTTTTACATAACGATCCTTTGAAGCTAGCAGCAAATTGCATACGCCGTCGCGTCATATACAAATGGATAAGCTGCAGGAGTCGAATGGGCGTACTTCCTTTTGACAAATCGATTTCCTCCACACGTCGTATCGTCATAACTCCATACATTACACAATCCCGTGAAAGTCAAACAGATTTCCATTCCATTGAATGGAGCGACTGTATTTCTAATATCAAACGAAAAATATTTCTCTCTTCTGTGAATTTTCAGCGGCGGTGTCCGTCAAATAGGTCGCTTAGGATAGTAGAAATATTTGATAAAATAATGACGAGATAGGGAATTTTTATTTAAAATCGTTTGATGGTTTTTGTGAAAGGGTTTTCGTTTAGTTATTTCAGTAATGAGAAATTGATATGTAATACACTGAGCGTTGATGTAGTTACAAAAAACATAGGCTATTGCGACAATGGGATGCACATTGCACAACTCTCTATTAAATTACGCAATTCAGACACAACTTTCCACTACATAACACAATTCAGAAAAATAAACAAACTAACATTCATTTATTTACTATCTACCTCAAATAAAACTAGAAGGCACTTACCCAGCCCGGTAAAATGTATTTTATAATCACTCTTTAGATATTATTTGAATGAGACATGTCATTGGTACCGTAATAATTTCAAAAACCTCACAGTTAAACGGTTATTTATAGTATGCCCTAAACTTAACACTTATTTTGCCACACACTATTAAAGATACCAGGGAAAATGTTTCTTTTATAAATTTCCAGAAGAAATCAGAAGCATTAATGATAAAATACAGTAATTTAAATCAATTAAAAAAATATTTTAGAGGAATAATTAAAAAAAAAACTATATCTCATATTTCCATCTGAAAATCATGCTTATAATCTTTAGATGCTCTATTTTGATCCTCCATTTATTGTTTTTCGTAATACTTATGACATACTTTTACGGTGCTCCAGATTTCATGTCCGGGTTGAATCTTTCCCAAATGAAAGACTAAACCCTTCCACACACTTTTCCACAAATGAATATCTAGTAAATTAACGCAATGTAAGTGCACTATATAAGAATAAAACAATACAAGAACAATACGTCAATCCACCAGAAACATAATGGGAAAATATTTCACCGACTCCAGATATTTTCATATCAGAGGGTTCGGCTCTGATGAAATCCTAACTGGTCCGATAAATCCTACTGATCCCTCAATATAAATATTTAAAAAATCTTTCGTAATCCTACATGTATTTAAAATGACCGACTTTTGCATTTTTATGTACAAATTTTTTGACAAATCTAATACGCCTAAATTTTGAATGAGAGAGCTAGGTATAATGCCAGTAGCCGAAATAACAAATGGTAATATTTTTATAGTCTGAGAATGCCAAATTCTTTTAATTTCATTTCCTAAATCTGTATATTTTCTTATTTTTTCAGAAACAGTTTTCTGAATATTACAAGAATTTGGTATAGCGACATCAATGATATAAGTTATTTTCTTAATTTTGTCATGTAAAACTATATCGGGTCTATTATGACTAATTGTTCTGTCTGTCAGAATAGTTTTATCATAATAAATTTTATAAAATTCATTTTCTAAAAATGAATTTGGTTCATATTCATAATATGGTACATTACGGCAGTCAATCAAGTTATGTTTAATTACCAAACTTTGGTGAATTATTTTTAAAACTTGATTGTGCCTAAATGTATACTCGGACGGCGCTAATACAGAACATCCCGATATAATATGTTCTATAGTTTCCGGAAAAGCCAAACATTTTCTACATAAATCATCAATTTGATTTGCATCTTTGATGATATGCTTCCTATAATTTTTAGTATTAATGACTCTATCTTGTATGGCAAGCATAAAGCCTTCTATTTCTGCGCTCAACTCTCCAATACTCAACCATTTGTTTGACGAAAATTTGTCAACATATGTTTGGTTGAGATAATTGAAGTGTTTTGCGTGAAGAATTTTATTTGACCAGGAATCTAATAATTCCTGGTTGGTATTTATAAGAATGCTGGCATTCTCGTCGTATAAATTTAATGGTGAAATATTTCTATCTGCCTTGCATATTATTTTGTGCATTTCTGAACTATCAGCTTTCCTATGGAAAAAATTTCTTAGCATTTCTACCTGATTATGTTTTAAAGATGTTATTTTGACTATACCTTATATATGTTTTTTATTTATTTTCATAAGCATTACGACGATGTTACCGCGTTAACCAAAAAAGTGCATAATTTTTTTATATCCTTAAATATAGAAAAAAAAAGTTGACTGTTTCACAAAATTGTCCGACATATTATTTATTTGTTATTCCTTTTCAAATGTAAACTCTTCTTCCATCCACAAGCAAATTCTTCTAATGGAAGAGCAGTAAAAATCATAAGTTTCAAAATTGTAAAATGTACCAAATAAATATAGGTACAATTAATTTGGCTTCTATGATACACCTGAGATTACAGTTGAGGACCTGCTAATTTTTATTTATTCATTTAACGCTTGTAGGACTTTTACAAACATACAATATATTCATAAAAATATCGAGAAAGGAAGATAGAATTTTTTTAAATTTTATCAGCCATCACCGTTCTTTTGTCTAGTATTTACATGTTTTCAACTCTTATATTTTCGTACGTTGCCTGAAATACGATGAGTTCATCCAAGCTTTCGCGTCCTCTAAGCTCAACTCAGAAATTGATTTTGGAGTATAGATAGATATTAACTGAGTTTTCTCATGGCTGTTGAAGACATTGATAGAAAAGTTGCTTGTTTCTTTATAATATTGATTAAAATGCACAGTTCGGGTGAGAAAGATTATGCCATTTCATGCATCGCCATCGCCTTGAAACTATCGAACTTAGGCTATATTGGATCCGCTCAGGACACTTAAGTCAATAAAGGTTCCAGAGGTGTTCGGCATGTGGGAAAATTTGGAAACTTCCGTTATCCGCCTTACTGCAGCGTTGAAAACTGACTGAAGTTTGCGTCTGTCTACTTTGGGAAAACTTGCAAACATGCTATTGAATTAATCGAGTCGTGACACCTCATATTAGATTTCTTCAATTGATCCTGATTTGTCGCGTGTGGTAAAACAATAAAACCTGTGGTGTGAAAATGGTATTTTGTAGTAAGACAAACAAATGTCGATTACTGCTAACAATTATAGATTAGATTGACAGGATTTTAAAACAATATTTTAGGAACTTTGAAATAATATATAGATACCTTCATGGATTTATACGTTAATTTTTTAACGTATCGACATATATAATACTATATTAATAATACTAGTTTATTTCAGAATGTACGCAGGGGTTGTGCAATGCAATACAATCCATTTTTGATAAAATAGACAATATAACAATATATGCAAAAAATTTATGTAATATCTGTTTATGGGGGATATTCGAGGCCATCAGGGGGATTAAATTCAGGCTACCATGACAGTATAATAATCTTTGATTGGCGTAGTCTGCGTCTTAAGCTTTTAATGGCATGGTGGAGAAGTGCTCTGAAAGAGTGCTCTCGTTCCTCCAGGAACAATTTTGCGGTGCTGTAGTACCTCGGTAGGCGGAATAGTTTAGCATCGCTAGGCTCGCTGTATACGTTTAGAAGCTTTTTTAGTTTATTTTATACATGTACTTATGCCTTATATAATTAATGATATTAAAAACGCCTTATTAATTTTGAAATTTTATAATATATTTAAAATAACAAAAAAATTACTGGAATCACGCACCTAATCATCAATTAAAATAACACATATATTATTTTAATAATAATAAAAAATAAAACAGTTTACATCTCACACCAATATTCTGAATTATAAGCAATTTCGTTTCATATACGAAATCCTTTTTAAAGCAATTATTGTGTAACGTTGAGCAATCGTATATTAACGACTTTTGACACATGATTCCAATTATTCGATAACCATTTGATTCCCAAAAGACATTTCACTCTGTGAAATATTGCTCTCCACTATAGACTAGAATTATTCTGCTCGAGAGTATTGGTCAAATATAGCAGTTATTAGATATCGGGACATCAAATTGGCGAGGCATGTCGCCGATCATACGGAAAGTTAATTGCTGTTTGTCGGCACACTGAACCTGAAATTACTACGGTTATTGGATTAACCCTTGACGCAGTGTAAATTACATAATAAATAGCTTGCGGTGGTTTATGATTATGATTATAATGGCTTGCAGACTGTATGTTGCAGGGAATAGCCAAGGACTTTTCCCACCTTCCTCTTTCTCATATTCTCACCCTCTCAACTACCTTGAGCATTTACCCCAACTGAAGATGCCAAATCCTCACTGGCTCTAGATGGTTGGGACTTTTGCGCGACTATCAGATTTAGGAAAAAAAAAGTTATGCCATACCATGGACATTAATGTAACCTAATTTGTTGTAGGTAATAGAATTGTAGGTAGTAAATATTACAATATAAAAATAAATATTATTGTAGAAAGCAATTACTTTGTGGTTTGACATATTTAATAAAATAAAATACTGTTTTGTTTAAAACCACTTACGGCCGTCGATGTGTTTGTTATATTTGTATCATGTTGTCTCCCTCTATATTTTGTCTCTCTCTAAATTTTTTCTCCCTCTATATTTTGTTTTATATAAGCACACATTATGACTTATTGTTAAGTATTAATTTGTACCCTGATGATGCTTGAGTAAAGCGAAACCGGTCGGTTCAAAAAATTAATAAAACTCGTGGTTTTAAACAAAACAGTATTTTATTTTATTAAAAATAAATATTTTATGAATTTGACCGAGGTACATGTATGGTAAAAGTTATATAATTAAATTTGTAATTGAATTACCTGTACGTTAACAGTTGAAAATAATATGAAAATTTGTAAATTTGGTTAGTTAATAGGGATTTATTAATTAGATAATAAATAAACAGATATCTTCTGACTGACTAATAAAAATATCCTTACACGAGAGATTGATAAAATCATACAAACGAATAATAATGAACGACAGTGTTTTCTTATTTTCTTAAAATATTGTTTATTTGAGAATTTCGAGCATTAAGGGTCTATTTGTGATTTTTTTTTTCAAATAATGAAACTAATATTTTTCACGTCATGAATCCTTCATATATTTTTATCTCATTAATTCGTAGCCAATTAGAATATAATTCCATGATTTGGTCACCACACCATAAAATCAATTAAAAAATTTTTTGGAAAGAATTCAGTGAAAGCTTCCACGATTTATTATTTTTAAGTGAAATGTCCCCTTAGAACAAATAAATCACACTTTTATATTATTACTAGCTGACCCGACGAACTTCATACCGCCTCAGAATCAATAACTGTTAAATAAATTCATTTTTTTATTAAGTTAAAAATTACACAATGAATCAATCATCAATGGGCAACTGTCCGTGTTTTGATTTTGTTAATATCAGAGATGGCATTGTGTACGATTTATATTTTTTGTGATTTTCTTATTTTTCCACTTACTTACGGGAATTTTGGAGGCGGTTATGGGTGCCGCCGCCCAAGGAACCATTTAATGGATAACCAACACCTGTCATACATCATCCATAGGTCACCCCAAGTGGTTCGCTACGTTTGGTGATTTAGCAGGGGTGCCCGGGTTCTTGGGGTGACGTTTGTCCGGGTCTTGGCGGCAGGTGCGTCTGCACACCCTCTTCGTGCTGGGCCGGATCGAGAGAGACTGGTTGAGGGAGGCCTTTTGACCTTTCCAGCTGGACTCTCATCGCCTTGCACCGCAGTTGGAGGGATGGATTCATATGTCCGTCACTCCCGGACACACTGGCCCCAGATTCCTACCCACCCCTCATATATTTTTCCTTCCCAGAAATTCCTATCCTTCCCTTCCTTAAAAAAACCCTCCACATAGCATCCCCTAAGATGACATAGGTCCTGAGGAAAATAATTTTCTTTGGGGCCTCATGTGTGAACTGATGTAAAAAAAATGCTTTTCGTTTTCCTTATACTTGTGAGGGATTTTTATTATAATTATTGTATCTTTCCTTTGGATGGGTGGAGACATACGTTCACCGTTTGCTCATTTTCGACTATTGAAATTTAGTGTGTAAGAAAGAGAGGCAGCATTATATTTGTTTAAAAATAAATGCAAAACAATTAGCGCATTGACACATCTGACGTTTTTGAATTTTTGGAATTCATGCACAGTCCAATATTATAGGTACTTATCACAAAATGCCCGCAGCTCTTTTAAATATGAGAATTCGTTCCATACAAAATGTATGGGGAAAAGAATTTTCTTAATAACTATATTTTTCGTTCATTTTTGTGATTTTTTGGGTGGAGACAAATCTAACAAATCAAAGATAATCAAAATCGGTGGGGCCGTTCTCGAGTTATAAATAGTGTAACTAGCCCGACTTTGTTTTATATATTAAGATAAACTAGCTTTTACCCGCGAATTCGCTGGCATAATTGTTATTATTCTTGCTTTTTTGTCTAATATAAAATAATTATTGTTTAATAGAAAATTTCAAAATTTGAGAATGACATTTCGCAAATAAAAATTCTATTTTAGAAAATATTTAAATTGTAGAAATTTATTTTAAGTACCTACTTTCCTAATTTATTCTGATGATTTCGTCTCAAGTAGGAATTAGTATTTTATTTATATTTGAATCCAGAGTAACCTAAAATATATAAAAGAAATCTCCATAGAAACCTAAATAAATAACAATATGACAGCCCACGTCAAATATTTACTTGCCAATAAACGTAAAATAAATAATTTCATAACGCCAGAGCTTACCAATATATATATCTAACCTATGTTACTCGCAAATAATGTAGCTTTCGATTAGTGAAAGAATTTTTAAATTCCAATCGATATTTATTGCGTGAAAGAGTAAGTCATATCCATACAAGCATTCGCATTTATAGTATTAGTAACATTTAAATACCTTAATGGCACCTACATATACCTACATGAGGATCGGCGAAGGATATGCGACCTATTTTTTTTTTTTTTGAAGTATAAATTCGGAGCCCAACTGTTGCAAACTCATGAGTGGAGTCAATTAAAGAGTACCTACTCGGTTCACAACGCATCTGGAATTATTTCAATATCACCATTTACAAACAAATTACATAGCAAACTCGACAACCCCTCGTTTAGTTTATAGTTTAGTTAACAAATATACAAATGATATCGACCTTTTTTGTGTACCAATTTCCATGTTTAAAACCTTTTTTTATGTCGACATATAATTTCAGTGTATTATTGTCTTCATTTTATTTTCTTCAAATTTATCCAATTGTAAATCACCGTAAAATAAGAAATAATTTTATTGACCTCTTGTTTATTACTAACCTTTGTGTAAGAAAAAGTAAACATTATGTACCAAATGTAAAAGTCCTATGGGCGTAAAAAAAAGTAAATAAATACGCACCTAAATAATTTGACATTCCTTAGTGCTACCTACCTGGAATTTATTTCTCATAATTAAAACTATCCACAGACATTTCCCACCCTTAAAAAATAAGATTGAACCCAATTTAACAACACGAATTTGAGAATAATAATATATTGTGTTGGCTTCTTCCAAAAATAATCCCTACCAGAGAGTAAACATACAAATTTTGAAACGTTGAAATATAACTCCGAAAATATTCACCCAACAAATTCCATGTCTATATATTGTCTATGCCACTTACAATGGAAACTTTTCCACTCGTTTGACTTCTGCGTGTCCCTTTTGGCGGTAAACATGTATTGCCCTCCACAAAGGAAACATACTACACAAAAGGTTTCAGGAATAGGGGTCCTTTTTTAAAAGAACTGCCTGAACCCTAAAAAACACGAAACAAAACAAAATGTTTTAATGATGAAACTACTGTTTCGAATGAGAAACGTAAGTGCCACTCAGAAGTTGCAGTTTTTATCATTCTGAAATTAACGACTTTTATAGCCCGTATGTGCAAATACTTTTTAATGCTTTTGCAATGTTGATTGCAATATGGTGAAGGCTTCGTCGTCATCAAAAGTTTTATCCAAATATTCCACAAAACACACGTGAGCTGTTCCCGACCAGCAAGTATTTTAATAACTTTAATACTGAAGGGAAGGTTCTTATGCATTTTTATAGTTACAATTTTATTGATTTCGTAAACTCTATTTTGCATTTTCGAATGTTTAATTATTTATTTAATAGCTGGGACGGCTCACTTGCGGTGTGGAGATTATGAACGATAAGAAAACTTAGTTTTCTTCTCAAGTATTATATTATAACTCATTATCATAATTTTGATGCTAGAAAGGTTGTGTTGAATTCTCTTCATGTCCTCATGTGTTGAAACATTGTGTTGCTTTTTTCATAACAACAGGACATGGTTTTTGGTATGATAAATATTGGCATAAACTCAAAAATAAAACGATTCCTCAACCACTAGGAACTTGAGTATTGAATTAATGCATTATATTATTGCAAACGCAAACTTAATAAGAATGGCCAACACACAGTTAGTCGTGCAAGAAAAATAATACTCTTACGACGCGCGACTTGAACAACTTTATATACCAAGACTCGTTTATAAATAATAATGGGGGTTGTGAAACAGAAGCGAAGAATTGAATTTGAACTACAAAAGACGACAAGTGTAAAATGCAAAAGATATGGAGTGGCAGTGGCATAACAAAGACCACCAGGATTTAGTTTTGAAGGGCGTTGATTTTCTCTATATTTCTATACGGTGTGGAAACATGAACTTGGATCCAGTGAAATAAAGCGATTAGCTACCCTCGAAATGTGGTCCTTCCGGACACACAAATGTGTCCATTCTGGAAGTTCTCGACATCCACAACAGGCTTACAATTATCTGCCTAAACTGTATTTTAAAATACTTTGAACACGTTGCTCGCTAAATTTAAGACTCCAACTTGAATAAACTCATAGTCACTAACAAAGTGGAAGGCAGAAGAAGCAGGTGAAGATCATGCACCAATGCACTGGAGTGGCCAAGTATCACTGGCGCCTGGTATGTCGGTGTCCGCAGCTCTTCGCATAGTGTTGTAAGATGAGGAATGGAGAGGCTTACCACCATGGTAGTTGGGGAAGGGGTCACGATCCTCAGCAATGAGGAACTGACATGTGAGTAATAGAGGTAATATATAGTGAAGTTCCACCTTGCGAGGTAGGAAAACCAATGAGTGTATTAAAAACATGTCATAGATTAGGTTGTTTTGCACAGTATGACTGGTAGCATCTTACAGCGCTCATGATCGCTACAAAGATAAATGAGATACATATCTAACGACCAAAAGATATTTGCAGCTTTCGGATGAGTGAAAACCACTCAGAATCGACAAAACAGACTTCGTCTCTGATTGGAACCCATCATGATCAAAACGGGACGCCAAAATACTTGCGAATGAGAAACAAAACAATTTGCATTTATGTAGTTCTTTTAGTACCTCGGTAGGCTGGCTTGACAAGTTGGAGCGCGTTACTTTTTTTTTTAATAACTTTGCTAAGTTGTTCGTTTACGTTTTATCATGGGCACTATTTGTTTTCATCGCATCACGTGTACTGTTTTTCAAAGAGCCTGTAAAAAAGCCAATTTATAAAAAGCACATCTTGTAGTAATGTGAAATATGTCATAACAACCGTAATAAAGATTAATAGCTTTTTAAAATCGGTACAAAAGGGTTTCCACGTTCTTTACTAAATTGTTACAGAACAGGTGTTTTTCTCCAGATGGCGAGCAAATAGTTTCTTTAAAAGTAATAGAAAAGTTGTACTTTCTCTCTAAAACTATTCCACGCGCTGAAAGTTAGAATGTAGGATGACAAATGCGCTTGAATTATTTATAAACTGAAATATTCTATGGATAAATTTAATACGATTATAACTACGAAAATAATTGATAGAATCAGTAAAAGTGAACAACTATTTAGACAGTGTATAATCAATATGTATTATAAAAGAAAGTGTGCTTGCCGCTAAAACTCAGAAACGAGTCCCGGTACGATCAAGGGAGTTGTATGTTGTGGTAGCCTTTATTCCCCATCCATGAAGAAGGTTCCCGTTTTTAGCTGAAGGGCGTGCTTTTGAAGATATAAGGGCTGACAAAATTACTAGAACATTCGAGAGTATTCCAGAGCATTCCACAACATTCCAGAATATTCCGGAACATTCTGGAATGTTGTGGGAAGTTCGGGAATGGTCCGGAATATTTGGGAACATCCCGGAACATCCCAGATCATTGTGGAACATTTCAGAAAACTCTCGAATGTTGTGGAATGTTTTGGAACATTGTAGACCATTCGAAGCCTTTTTTGTATGGGTGGGGCTACCTATAGGGTGGGTTTGAACGACATTTCAATCTCATATCAACTCACTCACCTCAGCTAGTCTAGATGTAAAGATATAATTGGGCGTAGCAAAATCATTTTCAGTCTTCTGCTGCTTAAATGTTTCGATAATTGGCGGCTTTTTCCCGCAAGACTAGATATGCGAACGCATTCATTATGAATGGTTCCAGCGATTTTTGGCTCTTGGTAAGCGATAATTTCTGGGGTTTTTCAGGGAATAAATAATTTCACTGCAATAACGGAAAATGTTTATTGGTTAGATATAACTTATGAGTGTTTTCCTCAGTCAGGTTGTTCCTCAGACACGTATTGTTGTTTAGAAAGATACGATATAAATATATATATATTTTTTTTTATATTATTCAAAGCTACGAATAAAAATAGTTTTCTGAAGTTTTAATTCGAAGGTTAATAAATAACCTCCTAACTTCATTGTCAACAAAATATGTTAAAAGTTAAATCATATTTTTAAACTTTTAAAGTTTTTTCCTTGTAAACATTTTTTAATAAAATAAGTTTATGAATTTTTGTGAAATTTATTATAGTTTTCAAGAGTTCTAAAAGCACTTCATTTAAAATTCGTGTTGAAACTTTGATTTATTTATTCCGTAAACCAGAAGGAACTAGTGTCGTTCTTTCCATATGTATGTAATATATTTGTGTTTTATACATTTTTATAAATATAATTATAATAATTTGCCAACCACAATTTGAGAAAAAAATCATTATGTTTGAAAAAAATAAAGGCTTAAAACTTTTCATAAAAAATCAATGCATTTAAAATAAGATGACTTTAAAATTTTAGAAATTAGATAGTGTTAATTTTTTTGCTAAGTAATGTATTTATATGTATGGGAGAAGGTATTATTTATTTAATTGTTGAAAATATTTTTTATTACTTTGTTGTTTTTATTACGTAGATAGCTTTAATTTTTCATAAAAGCAAAAAGAAAAAATAATTTAACGTTTTCAGTTTATTTTTTTAATGTGTCATATTATTTTAAGGGATCTTATATTTCCTGGCAGTTTTTTAAAGAAAATTATTATTTTATTTGTAGTTCTGTTAACCCAAAGTTATTTTACATATGAGAATCGTTAACATGTATTTTTGCCTGAGATTTGATTTTTTTCTGAATGGCATGGCTTTGTTTAAAACATCTTATTTATACATTTTTAAAGTTGAATGATACAGGAACCGAGTTTTTAATTCTCTGACCTTAAATACTTTAATTAGAAGTTCAGAAGAATGTAAAAAGAAAAAATAATTCTGAAGAATACAAAATTATTTTTCTTTTAATTGCTACTTTTTTTTCAACGCGGAGAGATTTTAAGTGGGTTTTATAATCGCCACCCCATCCAATTATACCATATTGGATTATTGATTGATGGAGAGCGAAGTAGTTCATTCTAAGTAGTTATTATCTTATAGGAAAGTAACATTTAAACAAAACTAAATACAGAAAACTGAATCACATATTTTTTTCTGTAAACTAAAATTTTTAAAGGTAGGGTGAAAATAGGTAATGATTATCTATATATTGACTTTTACACAACTAAAATATGACATATTACAAAGATAAATGATTTTTTTAAATAAACTAAAAAATACAGCTAAATAAACAGTGTTTGTCCATTTGTGATAGCCCACTCGAATCCTTAATAAAACAACTTAAAGATGTTACACAGTTACGAATTTTATTTTGTTATATTTATTTTAATAATAGGTAAATCATTAAAATACTAATACAAAATACATAAAAAAATATTCAAAATTTTTTTTTTTTTTTTTTTAAAAGAAAGACAAACATTCCCAGGTTACGAATAACCCAACAATGTTTGAAAATCTCCTACTACCACCACAGAAAGCCGAAAATGTTGCTTGTGTTGCGATGGAGGACTTAGCCAGCCGAGGAATCGAACACGCAACGCCCGGGTGGGACCCAAGCGCTATGCCCACTCAACCACTGACCGGTCGACTTCGACTTGTTTCAACGAGATAGCTTTTTCTGCAGACTTGGTATTTTGTTGATTCATATTGACTGATTAAGATTTCTAAATTAAGATTTCAGTGAAATAATTTCAAACTTATTTTCTAATTTATATACTTTAGTGAGTAAAGGACAATCAAATTTAGAATGGGCAATCACTAGTTGCGGGCAAGCATAGTCTACTTTACCCTAAACTAGTCCCAACAGGAGCTAGTGCAGACGTCATCGACGTTCGTCCTATTTTTTCTTATGCGTCTTGTTTGTAATGAAAAAGACAGAAGATATTAGAACCAGACGTCATGATTCGCTGGAACTGGTATAAGTGAATTTTTTGTTAGTTTGAATATTGAAATTTAAATGTGTAGCGTGATCGGAAACACAGACACTATAAATATCACATTTTTGAAAAATAAATAATGGTGCTTTCAAAATAAGAATAAAAAATTAGACATTGGTTTCGTTGATACCTACTATTAGAGGAGTAAGAAAGTGTTTTATTGGAATCATGAAATAGCGTGTCGAATAAAAGCGATCAACCAAATACGGCATGAAACTCGTACATATCACAAGAAAAACTTTCATGTTCGAAGATGTAAGCTGAAAAACCGAACTTAGCAGAAGCCAGATCCTTCCAAGCTCAGGACTGTAAAATCAATCGGATGGAAACGTATTTACGGGGTAATAAAGATACTATGCACCAGGGGAGTTCAACCTTTTGACTTTCTTGGAACACGTTAGTTGTAAAGTATTGTATTTAATTATTAGTTATTGCTTTGCTTCACTCTTCAATAACAAAATCGATTAAAATGAACATTGAAAACGGACGGAACGAAACAGAGCAACGGAAAATTAACATCGATGATAAAATTCTTTTTGTTCAATACACATCGAAGTATATCTGCTGACCCTGCATAAAACGTAATTGCTCCCCACTTTTGAATTTGGCAGCCACCTCTGGTTCGGGGCTCCACGATACTTGACAAAACTCCTTGACTCTGAAGAAAAGGGCGGTCCATGGGACTGATTCCCCTACCTTTAAAAATATGTGTGTGTTTTTATTTTTATTTTTCTTTATTCATTGCTTTGAATGGTTACATCATTTGTGGATTTTTCGAAACAGATTTTTGGGGTTTTTTGGCTTCCACACTAGACTAATGCCCTTGTTGTGGTAGTCATTCATTTAATATTTTAAATAGGAATTAAAAAATACTATTCTATTGAAACAGATAATATACATACAAATTTATGATTGCAATAGAGCACGGGCGTCTGGTAGAAATGCTGCCTTGTTTTACTGGTATTTCAATGGAAGTTGCTCCGAGGAACTAACGTCATTAATTCTTTTGGCACAGATGCATAGCCGGGAAACATGCTAAATGCGCGCCCAATATTTGTACACGGTTGATATTTGTCACAAGATATTGCTTCAATCTTGGTAAACAGTTGCTCAGAAAGTGCTGCCAAAAAACAATAATGATTTTATTTATTGTATTATTGAAATGTGAATTCCTTTCATAAATTTGATTGTGACAGATGGACTGTATGTAATTGGAGTCGAAACAAAAATGTTGAAACTTTCTTCTAAAATTTTGTGTTCGAGCACTCTCGCTGAGAGCCCTGGCAGTTCTTGAATTAAAATTAACCCGTTTTGGGCCGCATTCCTGACTACTTTGTGCCGAAGCTTGGATACGCCTGATCCAAACCCTCGATGTCGTCGTGTGTTCGGTAACACCCCAAGGTCGACCCCCAGAGAAAGGTTCCGGTAAATTGGCCTTTTGGTATTTTATAATCAAAGTCGTATTGATTGACGTCAACACTTCGATTCATTTTCATATGAAGCAAAAATAGAAAAGTTGTGATTACGCACTGGTTGACTAAATTATCTTTATTTATTTTAGTTAAAGAAAAATAAATACTTCGTTTTCTAACTAACTACACAATTCAAAGTGTATAATATTATGACAATAATAATTTTACACAGAACAAAACAATAACTCTTGCATTCTTGCAGTTGTCTGGAAATTGACTTTCGAAGTTTTGGTTGATCTATTTAGTTAGTACATGTGTTAGAAGCGGATCAAATCTTGGTACAGTTATGCATTTAAGATTATCATATCCAAACACTCGCGTTAGATTTAGATTAATAATATTTCGAGCTCGGTTGTGAGTTGCAAACATATTAATAAAATAAAATACTGTTTTATTTAAAACCACGAGTTTTACAAATTTTTTTAACCGACCGGTTTCGCTTTACTCAAGCATCATCGGGGTACAAATTAATACTGTACTGGTCGGTTCAAAAAATTAATAAAACTCGTGGTTTTAAACAAAACAGTATTTTATTTTATTAAATAAGTCAAACCACAAAGTGATTGCTTTATACAATAATGCAAATATATTAATTCAATACTAATTAATACCTTTGAATATTTGTTATGAAAGTTAATGTCATTGTAAAGGACTTAATTATTATATAAATTGTTACCTAATTAACTTTTTTTATACGCTCTATAAATAAATACGAATTCCTTTCAGCCCATGTAATCCGAAGACTTTTTAGCGGTTGTAATAAATTTCTTTTAATAAAAATCTTTTGGTGATTTTGACTTCTAAGGTTTTAAGTGGGGTAATAAATGAAAATAATACGGGAAAGAATGGAAAAAAAGAACAAACTGTTCTCAGGTCTAGTCAAAACACAAGGCTCAATTTTATTCCTCTCAGTTTCAGAAATCTTTTAAGGGCATATTTGTTATGGTTTTAAATTGTTGGTTGTTTAATTTTTTTTATAAATTCTTAATATATTTTAATAACAAAGATATAGTAATATTGTCCTCCACGCTAGGAGTTCACCTGTGTTGTAGAGGACATTACTTGATAAACTCCTTTTACGCAATTTTAACTGTATTTTTTCAAAATTTAATTAATATTTTCGCTTTGTAGGTAATTGAATTCTCATATTATAACGATTAAGTTATAAATACATGTGATCGTTAGATGTGATAATTATTATTGATTGCGGATAAAGAAGTCTTCATGTTTTTTATCGCTTTGATTGCCAAAACTTTACGTTAGCCCCACTGGGAAGAGACAGCAGTACTATGCCACCTTCAATTGAGTTATGTTGTGGGACTAATGTAAGTAGGAGAAAAAAAGAGTAGAAGAAAGTATGTACCAGAAAATGAAAAGATCCGATCAACGGAACATATATTTTAAGAGAATGGTAGTCTTTATTCATGGTTATGCTACACGGTTCGTTTGATTTTCTCATCTTAACGAATGGATTGCAATTTCTAGAGCATAAGTATCGTGTTCGGTCCTTGATTTATCAGAAATCCAATGGAAGATGCTCCGTGGAACTAGCTTCATTGATTCCTTCAGCACCGGGGCGTACTGCTCACAGTGCATAGACAGGAAACATGCCAAAGACGAGCCTAACATTTATTTTATATACAGTCGTACGAGAAGTCGTAGAAATCATCCTTCTTGAGTTCAATACCTCGTTTCACTGTGGAACTATAGAATGATTTGCCACCCCCACACCCCCAAAGAGACAAAAATAATGCCTGTGTAGAGTTAATATTTAAAAAAAATCAGAAAAGAATTTTTCCGTCCTAAAACAATGCAAAACTATGTCACTTAGATACAAAATTCTTTTACGTAAATCGTTACACGAAAAACGATTTACGTTACACGAAAAACAAAGCATATTTATTTCTTACATCATTCACAATGATTTTGAACGTATTATCTCACTTTACGTAGAATTGAATGCGAAAACTTAAAATATTGTAGGATGCATTCCAATAATACCACAAACGTTGCTCTGAAAATCTTTTATTTATTTTAACCGAATTTTTTTAACTTACTCGGAGATAAATTTGTTGATCTCATAGTTGCAGTATAATGGGAGATAGCGCGGAACATAAAGAGACTACACAAAAAGTTAACTGTTTCACTACTTGATGTGAAATAAAATGGGCGAGGAACAAGGAGGAAGAGGAAAACGCTAGATTGATGGTGTCACTGACTCCCTCCAAACAAAACGGAACAAAGTTGAATGGAGAACAGAGAAGAACATTAGTGTGACGGGGGAAGACTGCCAAACGTTGAGATCTCTACCCAATATGTTCGCGATAAGTTCAGCTTTGAATATTTTTTGTTTTTGCGGGATAAATGCGGTGCAGTTTTATTTTTCTGGAAAAAATCTGATGAAATAGTAAAGGGGAATAACGGATGCCAAATTCTACTAACTAAAGATGAAAAAACTACTTTTAGTGATAGTGCCGGGTTTAAATGTGGCATGAAAAAGATCACAAGGTTTGTTTATATTTTCATATACATCTCCTAATAATAATAAATTAAATTAAGACGATTAGTATATAGAGGGAGAGGCTGTGATTAAATAAAAACAACATTATGTAGTTGGTACGAGGAAAGTATTGACAAAGGGTGGAAAAACAAGAAAATTCGCAAAATTTTCTTTGCTAAGATTGATGTTTCTATCTAAAAGTTTTCTTTATGAGGGTTATATTGGATAAAGCTGCGTTAATGGCGTATTTTACGGGCCATTTGAATTAAATTGACACGATTTTGTCGGACTTTTGTTGTTATACAAAAACATGTTTTATTGAAAAAATCATGTGATTGCGATTTCTCTGAATTCTTATTAAATGGAGGCTGCTACATTATAGCAACACATTTATTAGCTGGTTAACGAGTTTCTGTAACATATTCGAATGACCAATATCTTAATTATTATTTATTAACGTCCTTCTGGGGTTTTATGTGAAACAGATTTCAGTATTTAAGTATAACATGATAAATATACTTGCAGTATTCATTAGAAAATAACAAATGTTTTGTTTGCAGCATATTTAAATATTGCCGCCTCACATGTTTGGCTCACTAATCCGCCGCCAGAGGGAAACTACTCTGGCTACTGCGGTCGGTAAAGAAGGAATTGACGGAACTACTGACACCTGCTAGTTGGCAGGACTGGCCCAAACTACCAACCTAACAATAGCCAACGGATGTGAATGTGAATGGCGCAATTGAGTGTTATTATTGTCATTTACCGTGAAGACAATATATTTCGTCGTGAATATTTACTTAACGTTTTATTATTGCTAACAGTAATAATATTAATTTTGTACAAATTTGAAAATACGAATACGATGATTAAAAATATTATAATAATCTAAACCTGAAATATTAAGTAAAATATAGTATAACATATATTTAGAAAAGCAAGTATGTGCGTATTCGCTTACAATATTAATTATGTGTGTTATAAACCAACAAAACAGAACAGATAAGATTTTTATTTACCAGTAAGGTACAAAATTTTGTACACAGGATTTGAAAAAATAAAATAAGAAGAGTTGTATCAATTAAAAACTAATACCATTTAGTAAAACACACAGTAAGCAACAAATAGTAGGCAACAAAACTTTGTTTTCAAAATGCTAGAAGGTATGTGAAAAAATTAAAATTTTATGTGTGTTTTTCTTCTTAAATTTAACGTTCGGAAAAAAAATCTCGAATTTGAAGAACAGCTTCTTTCTACAATTATTTCAATGAGACGTCAACTTTACAACATAGTACCTTCATTTCATTGTAATTTTAAAGACCTCCAGTTTAATGTTATTTGATACATTTTTATTAATATGCTGTTTAAAAATACTTTAATTTTTTCCGGAAAGTTTTTATCTATCGCGTTATTGCTGTTTTCCCCTCCGAAAGCAAAAATGATAAGTTTTTTATGTATCGACAGATTGGTAAGCCTAAAGCGGTTTGACTTCTTGAGTTAGAGCGGCTTAAATTTTAAATTGAATCAGTACCCCCTCATATACATATGCTCAGTTTACGGAAAAAAAAACAAATTCATGTTTTTAAAGGGTTTATAATTTAATTACTTTGTGTTAATGCCCGGATATGGCACTCTCCTTGTTTATGTACTGTGTTTTATGACAAAAACCAGCTATAAAATAAAAACTCATTTCTGTATGCTAATCCCATACATTCTACCTAAAATACTCTCCGAAAAAATAAACTTGATTTGATCCTCGCGAAAATACGTTAAATGGAATGATCACAATCTGAAAAAGTTTATTTCCTAAAATTGGAAGGAATAATATTATACCGTATGCTACATTCTTACGCAATAAAATGACAAATGTGGGACGCTTTCCCATAGGAAAATATTTTCCACACCCCGAGATAAAATGGCCAGCGAGCCAGATAAGAATTTTCTGATATCATAAGCAACTTGCGTCTTTTTATTTATTTTTAATACTCTCTTTTCAGTTTGTTAGACATTCCTTCAAGTCCGATTAATATAATTCTATCTACTGATAGATTGAGGCCTACCCAAAACAAATCTGAGTTTTTAATACGTACGTAATTTTGGGTTAATGCATTTATTTAACAAATCTTTATTTTTATTTATTATTATTATTTTTTTATTATCGTTATTTTATTTTTTTACGATTATTATTATTATTATCAAATATAATGTTTTGTAAAATTAATATGTATAAATGTAACCCATATTCAAAACAAAAAAATTGTATGGAAGGCAATTTAAGTGTTCTGCTATATCCTAGAAATAATAACTTTAAGCCTAGGATTATCCAGTTGTCCAGTTTTATCCAATCCAGGAAAAAATCGAAATCGGATTTCACGCCCCTTTATGGGATGAGTTTAAAAATACTTGAGACAAAGCTCTTGGAAAGGTTAGAATAGGTATTTGAAAATTTTGTTTACATGTTGATTTCGTAAAGGCCTGTAAAAAACATTAATTCCTTTTTTACGCATTATGTATTGTAATAAAACGGAAATTTAAAATTGATTTGACGAAACCAAGCGACGCGGACACACACGTCTATTTCCCGCTCCGGCCGGGGCGCGACTAATACGAAATGGGTGTGCCCAGTACATGGTTTTTGTGCCCATGCCATAAGGGTCACTTCAAGAATCCAAATACGTAGAGTGCAGGCCGTATTGATTGATGTCAAAAATAACAACGAGAAAATGCATGTTTTATTTTATTTTGTGAAGTTCGGGCGTAATTTGCAATTATTATAAAAGAAACTGAATTTATTGAAAACCATGTCCGAAAACGGGTTTATAGAGTTTGCACTTGAAAGTGTTTTTTATAGACCTAATACTTTATTTTTTTCTTGGCTTATTAAAAGACTTTTACAAAAAAAAAACGAAATTTTTACGGGCCAAGGTACGTTCTACACGCATTATTTAATTGAAGCATCTATAATACTTCTAAGCATCAAGTTTTCAAAACAAAAAACATATGATTTTGTGATTTTACATTATTTAGTATGGTTTCATCTTAAAATGTTTTTTTATAATTTCAAAAACGTTATAATATTTACATTTTAACAGTTTTTTATATTTGTGGATTTCAATATTTTACGTACTTATCTATATTTCAATAACGGTGCATGTTACCGATTCTCTTTGTTCTCCTGAAAATGAGATGAAAATCGATTGGAGTAAATGTAAAAAAGTCTAAACCGTTGTCTGGTCCATAGTTGGAGACTTTCCGCATCCCGAATATCTGATATTGATAAGATCCAAAATTGAGTTCTAGAAAAACTACCCTACAGCTGAGGGGAGTATTTTTTATCGCCAAGTTGGAACAAACATACTAGTATTATTTAATAGGATTTTTTTTAGGGTCTTCATGATTTCTTATGAAGCTTATCAAAATTAAGATTATATCCCATCGCAATATTTTCATTTCAATTAATTATTAACAAAGCAATAAAATAATATTTTCATTATGAATGGTTATTTGGAACATTTATTTATAAACAGAAACAAACAGTACATTATATTATCCATTGGTGAGAAAAAATTTTCCATTAAATAAATATAATTCATGGTGGGTACCTATTATGTGTTTCATTGAAGTGTCTTATTTATAATTTATATGATTGACATGATGTTCTTTTTAAATTTGGGCAGTGAATCGGAGAAAATGTCGATGTTAGAATTTAGATTAATATTATTGTAAATATGAGAGCACGATTGATTGGCGAATTAGTTGCTGCATTTGTCTTGTAATTAAGTGTGTTGAATAGTTCTGTAATAATATGTTAAAATTAACTAGGGAAAGAAGTTCAGTTCAGTCAATGTTATTATTTAAATTTTTTTGTATAAATGTCAAATCAGCAATTACTCGTCTTTGTTGCAAAGTTTGAAATGTGCATTCATAGTTATTGTTGAATTTGAAAGTAAGATATATATATATATATATATATTTTTTTTTAATATGTTCTATTCTATCTATGTATACTTTGTACTGCGGGTTCCAAATTGGTGAGTCATATTCCAGTATACTTCTGACTAATGCAAAATACAACATAACTACTGTACGCGGGTAACTGAACACTTATTCATAGAACAAAACCGAGATTTTTATATGACCTGTGAACGATTGAGTCAATGTGATTATTAAATATAAGTTTGCTATTTTTTGTATTTTTTGGGCATTAACTATGTAACAATTTCTAGAAATTTTGTTTTGAAGAGTTTTAATTTCCAATGTACATTTGTTACTAAAATTTTAAATTTTTTGCGACCGGTTTCGACACATCCGTGTCATTCACGAGCTTCATTTGTTTTAAGTTTGCTCGTGAATGACACGGATGTGTCGAAACCGGTCGCAGAAAATTTAAAATTTAAGTAACAAATGTACATTGGAAAATAAAACTCTTCAAAACAAAATATAAGTTTGCTGTCCAGGTAAACACAAAGATCTTTACATTCTGTTTTAGAGATGACAGGTTCATTGTTGAGTGAATAAGAGTACTTAATTACATGTTTATTTCTGGCGAATGTCATAGTATGACATTTGGAAACATTGATATCTAAACAGCTAACTTTGCAATACTTGCAAAGCCCATCTAGATCACTTTGTAACACTTCACAGTCAGAGAGAGAATGCACAATTTTGAATATTTTCATGTCATCAGCGTAAAGCACATATTCGTCATTTTGAAAGCATGATCCAATGTCGTTTGTATAAATGTTGAAGAATAGCGGACCTAGGTGGGAACCTTGCGGGACACTGGATATTACCTCTGTAGACTTTAAGTAGACACCGTTGATTAATATTACCTGATTGCGATTACTAATGTAGGACTTAATCCATCTAAATACATGTTGTGATACTCATCATAATGTTATTTTGCTTGTTCTGTTCGGGTCCCGCGACCCTGTCTCGGTGGCCCTCCCATCGCTTCGATAAGGCCATCGCTTCGATAAGGCATCTTCGTGCATTGACAGCCGAGTTTTTCACTTGATTAAATTTTGTGAATTCTGCAACTGTTCCTCTCAAAATTTTTCATTTGGCAGCTTGGATCCTGGAACGTACACTATCTCGTTCTTTATCCAGATTTTGTGACCATATGTAAGCAAAATCAATGCGTATTTGATGTAAGAGAGGAGTGATTCACTGATTTAATTTACTGATAGCTTCGTCTTCCGAGTTCTGCTTTTCTTATCTCTGAGCTGTATGCAATTTAGGAGACGGGTATGGGTAACGCCGCGCACCCTGGGAACCGTTTATAGGATAACCAAAACCTCTGCCACAGGTCACTCCCAGTTGTTCGCTTCGTTTAATGACTTATCAGGGGTGCCCGAGTTAAAGGGATGAAGTTTGTCCTGGTTTTACTGCCTGTCAACTGCGTGACGGGCTGGATAGAGAGAGGCCAGTTGAAGGAGATTTTTGTTTACTATATTAGGTAGGAATATACCTGTTTATAATCATATAATGTTTCATAGAGCTTTCACACAAGAAGTATTGAAATCCGTAAGTCTAAACATAAATTTTAGGGTGCACAGTTTACCCCACGGTGTGTAATCGGGTTCCCAACGCCATACAGAAATTTACTAGTAGGTAAAAAAATTACATCACTTATATCAAACCAGATAATATTAAAAATTAAAGTAGTGAAAAAAGTTTTACACTATATTATATTGTCACTAACCAACAGTATGGACAACTGATTTTTGTTTATCAAGTATAATAAAATTATTTGTAGGTGTCTAATTTAATTTTAAGTTTATGGTGAAAGTTATAAATTTAGGAAGCGGGTGTGGGTACCAGGTACTTCCCCACCTTCCTCACCACCTTCAGCTTCACAATAATCTCCAAATAGGTATGCCATAGTCTCACTGGCTCCGGGAAGCAGCTGGGACTTTTGTGAGGTATTCAAATAAAAAAGGCTTATGTAAAATATACATTTTACATGCGTAATGAAATTTTATTTTCAAATTTTATGAGTAAAATATTAAATTATAGTATTTAATTAAATGAAGACAATATTAGCGAAATTCAATCGAAAATCTGGAGAAGGAAAAATCAGAAAAAGATATTGGTTCCACTGGGACTCGAACCCAGGGCCCTTTTCTGACATGGCAAAAGCTCTACCAACTGAGCTATGGAACCCATTTGAGCACAAATGGAGTTTGGGCACCGGAGGAACCAAGGGCCCAGTCGCAGTCTTTTGGAGTTCATTCGCATCAGATTCCATTTAGCCAGTTTCCAGATAGGTCGACCATCGTGGTCACCCCTTGTTCATGCGAAGTATCAAATACACCCAGATTAATACAAAAGAACTTTATTGCTTTCTAAATAAGAAATCACCTTCCAAGGCGAGTTGGAGAACTGTTGTTTAAACACTACAAAGAGCATGTATTAGACGATGTATGAATGGGAACAAGGCAAGGAGTGCGTGCCAAGATCGAGATGTTTGGCGGTCTGTCCTCTTTGCCTACCCTTGCGGGGAAACGACGTGATGGTTAGTTAGTTAGTTTATAATATAGTTTTTAAAAAAGTAAGTTAGAACATCGTACCATTTTGCATACGGATTAAGTAAAACCGATTGAAGCTAGTTAAAATTCAATAAAGTTCTCTGTTATTAACATAATTAATTGGCTATGTACAGTGGCTGGTGGCTGGCAGGCGGTGGCTATGCAAATCCCATTATGATGAAAGCGCTATCGGAATAATTGAGCGCGGAATATTATTTGTAATCATTCATTCGTACTGCGGTGCGGTACTTTCTTGCTGACGTTTTATTATGTTTAATGCGCCTGGATGCTTTGGTAATAGCGTAATAGATGTCGCTGTGGTTTTAAAATTTAAAGATTTTTTTTACTGAAATTTAACTAAAACTTATAAATCTCAAGGCGCCGTATCCTCGCTCAAAAATAATAAGATGGAGAGATATGTAATTATTAATGTTAGAAAGAGTGCGCTCACAAAAACTGTAAAGTTGAAGCGAAAATTGTTTAAATGTTTAATAAAACACGACTTATTTAAATTAGAGCAAAAATTTCTTAGGGGGTGTCTAAAACAGCATTTAAAGCAATACCATAATTTTTTTTATACAATAACTTGTAAAATAACTGAAACAGGCGTGAAAATAATAATTTTCGGAGCATGCTTTGAAATTTTTTTCTATCGAGGGAATTTCATATAATTTGCGTTTCGGTGTGGGAAATGTATAGATATTATCTTAAAAAATTAGATATATTTTTTTAAAAGCCAGTAGGAATCTCGGGGTCAATGTTTCTAGGAGAGACGGACATATTATCCATCCCTTCCACTGCAGTGCAAGGAGATGGGCTTAGGTTAGGTCCTCCTCAACCAGTCTCTCCCGATCCAGCTCCAGTAGGTGGGCAAACGCATTCGAAAGACCTAGACAAACCTTACCCAAAGAACTGGGTTCAAAGCTAAGTGCACCTGCTAATTCATCAAACGTAGCAACTACTTGGGAAGATATTTGGGAGAGGTGTTTTTTTTTAATAAAATAAAAAAATTAATAAAATTTAAATTCTAAATAATTTTTATTTTTTAAAATTAAAAATATATAAATAAAGAAAGATAAACATTCCTGGGTTACAAATAACACAAAAATATTTGAAAATCTCCTACTACCACCACAGTAAGCCGAAAATGTTGCTTGAGTTGTGATGGAGGTCTTAGCCAGCCGAGGAATCTATCACGGAACGCCTGGGTGGGACCCAAACGCGATGCCCACTCAACCACTGACAAGTGTTGGTTATCTAATAAATGCTTTGTGGAATAGCGGTACCCATACCCGCCTACCAAATTGTATTTTTAAAATATTTTAATAATTTACCTACTGGGTGTCCAAGAATAAAGTGTAGTTTCTTCGGGAAATGATAGTACACAATAATACCTACAAGCACATGCGTGTATCAGACCTCGCTAAATGCGCGCGATTCTTTCATGGCCTGGCCTATTTCAGCACATCTGATTTCGATATGCTGAAAGGGGCCAAGCCCAAAAATGCTTTCCAAACTACAGCTTTGTCTGAGAGCACCATAAAATAATTAATTAATATTGTTCAAACCGTGCCATTCTGGTCAACTTTTACGTTGAAACACACATATTTTTATTGTTGTTCTTATATAAAGTGATTGATTGTTCATTAATAATGCACATTAACAGCATGAGTAACGTGCAAATTCCTCTCAAATTATGTTTAAGGCCTTAACCCTAGAAAGATAATCTACATCTTTGCGACTTGAGCGAGACAAAAGTATTGCTGTCTTTTTTTTCACAACGTAGCGCGCTGTCTATCTCAGTTAGCTCAGTTGCCGAGCAGAGCTTGCGCAGGGCAGCTCTGTCATCACGCTAAGTACAATAATTAATATATTATTTAATTACAATGTATATTTTATAACTGTTTTGGTTTTATTTAAAGTAGAAAACCCTACACTAATTATTCAACTACCTCGTATATTATTCAACATTGTTTAAGAATGATAATCTGTCATATACACTTTAAAACTTCAGTGCGTCTTTAAGACGTATCATTATCTTTAACGTCGGTCAAAATAAAATGATCTTTTTAGGGTTAAGAATTTATCATTTACGTGATCCTTATGATGAAATAAAACATTATTTTATTTCTGTTCATGTGAAATTGTAAATCAACGAAGTCTGATATATACAACAAAAATTAAATAAATGAAAAAAAGACATAAATATTCTGAAGGACCTCCTTAGTGAACGCATATCGGAAACGAATTGAGGACACATGGCAAGCCATTTAGTCCTTGATAAGGTTTCTATGGTTCCCTTTACGACTAGGCAAATGCGAAGAGAGTCCCAAAAGGTGAAAACCGGTCGTCCCACCCATTCTTATGCCGTAAATTAATATGAGGACACTTTAATAATAAAAAGAAAATGTATTGTATGTACGCATAGGTATACCTATGTATTCTTTTCGGTGGTCGAGGGTTAAGGCTCTCGACCTGTGAGTGATTGAACAGTGATTTGCGGGTTTAAATCCTGACGTATTCAATTTAAAATTATTTGATTAAGTTGTACAATTTCATTATGTATCCTTTTAAAACAAAATATAATGTATTAGCGGCACGTTCCGGAGAGGGTGATACTCTTAGTACCGCCCAGTGTTAGACTACAATTCAGAATCGAAGCATTCACCGGATCTGAATAACCAGGTACTTCCCACCTTTCTCCTCACCACCTTCTTCCCCTTCCCGCAACCTTCATGCTCACAACACACTCCGATCGGTGATGTCATAGTAGTATGTACTTGCTCTAGATGGATGGTTGGGAGCAGTTGTGACACTTGTGCAATATTCATTCAAAATATATATCTTTTGGAGAGATGAATATTAAATCACAAGTCAAAAAACAGTATTGTAATGTTTTAACAAAACAAACATAAGTAATAACAGTATTAATATACCTAAGACTAAAGTAAAAACAGCAGAGAGAACAGAGTGATGATCAACTTGCAAGCATTATTTATTTATTTATTTATTAACAGAAACAAACAGTACATTATTTACATTGGTGAAAAAGTTTACAGTTAATAAGTATATTTCAAGTTAGGTACCTATGATATGTTTCATTGAAGTATCTTGTTTATATTAAATTTTTACCGGGTGATGTGCGTTGTGGGAGGGTGTGTGTGTGTGAGTGTGAGAGTATGTTTGTGGATGTGAGAAGTGGTGATGTATGTATATATGCGCCTTGAACAATTTACATTACTGACATGATGCTCTTTTTAAATTTGGGAAGTGAATCGGAGAAAATGTCGATATTAGAATTTAGACAAACATTATTTAACATATGAAGAGCACGGTTAATTGGCGAATTAGTTGCTGCATTTGTTTTATAATTAAGCGTGTGGAATAATTCTGTATGGCGTGTACATCTTAAGGGTATGTTAAAATTAATTAGGGAAAGAAGTTCGGTACAGTCGATGTTATTATTTAAAATTCTGTGTATAAATGTTACATCAGCTATTGTTCTCCTTTGTTGCAAAGTTTGAAATGTGCATCCAAAGTTATTGTTGAATTTGAAGGCAAGATATTTTATAAATTTGTGTTGAATGTTTTCTATGCTATCATTATACAGTTTGTACTGCGGGTTCCAAATTGGTGAGGCATATTCCAGTGTACTTCTGACTAATGCAAAATATAACATTACTACTGTACGCGGGTTACTGAATACTTTACTGACACGGAGAACAAAACCAAGCATTTTATATGACCTGTTAACGATTGAGTCGATATGCTTATTAAATATAAGTTTGCTATCAAGGTAAATGCCAAGATCTTTACATTCCTTTTGAGAGATGACAGGTTCATTGTGGAGTGAATAAGAGTACTCAATTATATGTTTATTTCTGGTGAATGTCGTAGTGTGACATTTGGAAATATTGATATCTAAACAGTTAACTTTGCAATACTTGCAAAGCCTATCTAGGTCACTTTGTAACGCTTCACAGTCAGAGAGAGAATGCACCACTTTGAATATTTTCATGTCATCAGCGTAAAGCAAATATTCGGAATTTTGAAAGCATGATCCAATGTCATTTATATAAATGTTGAACAAGAGCGGACCTAGGTGGGAACCTTGCGGGACACCAGATATTACCTCTATAGACTTTGAGAAGACGCCGTTGATTAATATTACCTGATTGCGATTACTAATGTAAGACTTAATCCATCTAAACATTAATTGGTCAATGGTCCAATCAAGGTCGCCATGTATACAAAGGAGGATGAGTTTTTTTCAAAAGAATTGAGTGAATTACACGGTCAAAGGCTTTAGAGAAGTCTGTATACATAGTATCGACTTGCTCCTTATCGTCCATCTTGCTATGCAAGAAGTTAATGAAAAGGGCAAGGTTGGATGTTGTAGACCTACCTTTCATAAATCCGTGCTGATTCGGCGTAATGATTGTCGAAATAGTAGAGTACAATTGATCAAAAACAATTTTTTCAAGAACTTTACTTAGAATAGGAAGTTGGTAAATTGGACGGTAGTTTTTAACGTCATGCTTATCACCTGTCTTAAAGATTAGTGTGATAACGGCTGATTTCCATTTGAGAGGAAACGATCTTTCTGTCAGTGATTTTTTATAGATGGCGCAAACCGGAACACAGATGTATTTACTGCAGTTGCGTATAAAAATCCCGGGCAACCTGTCTATTCGTGGTCCTTTGTTAATATCTATGCTTGAGAGATATTTTAAGGTGATTTCTTCATTTATTTTGATTGAAGATATTAATGTGTTGTTAAGAGGATCTACCGTATTATTAGCATCAGGAGTTGGAATTTCATTTGTAAAGACTGTTGAGAAGTAATCAGCAAAAAGGTTTGTAACTTCTTTGCTGTCGTGTGCCGTTGTGGAATGATATGTCATGTGTTCAGGTATAGTGGGAGATTTTCTTTGCGTCTTAACATAACACCATATTTTTTTAACATTATTTTGAATATTAGATTCCAATTGGGCAATATAGGCTTTATGAGTAAGATTAGAAATCTTCTTCTGTCTTTTGCGGAGTAATGCGAAAGATTGATAATCCAATGGATTTTTGTAGCGTTTCCAGGCACGAAAAAACTTTAATTTTTCTTTCGTTATATTAATTAAAGCCGCCGAATACCATGATGAAAATTTAGTTGATCTGGTTACTTTTTTTGGAACCATGTCATCTATTATGGCATCAATGATTCTATAAAAATGGTGTACCGCAGTGTCAACGTCTTGCGCATTCAGTACAGAAGACCAAGCACTATTTTTGAGAGCATATTGACTACATCATAGTTAACTTTATGAAACAATTCGATTATCTGGGGTTTTAGAACGACAGCAGGGAGGGGAATATTAAGTTCAACTATAATAGATTTATGATGTTCATCTTCGATTACTAGTGGAGAGTCGGCAGCGGAGATGTTGACTGTAGTGTTACAAAACACGAGATCTAAAATTCGTCCGTGAGAATTATAAATTGCATTATACTGTGATAAATTTGAAAACGAAAGGCAACTAAGGAGGGTAGAAGCGCAGAGATCAGTACTACGTGCCTGACACGTAGAGTTCCAGCTCATGTTTGGCATATTGTAATCGCCTAATATTAGAAAAATGTCGTTTGGATATTCAGTAGTTAGATCAGATATAATTATAATTATAAAGGCAAGGTAAAAACAACGAGAGACTAAATAGAAATACTACATAAAAATAACTGCAAGTTATATGGGTTCATTGTAATTTTCTAATCTTCAGTTATGTTGATTTCCACAACATAAAAAATAAATTAATTAAAAAATCTTCATGTTGTTGACTGTGGGTTGTGTTGGTGTTTTTTTAAAAAAAAATTTTTATTTATTTATCTATAATAAAATATATTTACATTGGTTTTATGTATATGCCTGTCTCACTAGGGTATACCTGTGTCGAGACAGGCGTACAGGTATATAAATGAATATTTAAGGTAAAATACATATCACGTAAACAGAAAGGTGATTGGAAGGGTGGTAAATCTTTTAAAGAGAGTTATTTTATATATGTTGGAGATGAAGTAGAAAAGTAAATTCTGCCTAATCTATTTAAAGGTCAATTTGACAGGATTCCATTATTTTCATTTATTTTATATGGGTTAGGTTGTACGTGAATAGTTTTTTTTGTCTATGTGTGATTTATTTTACAGATGTTTGTAATAGTGAGGCTTCCAATACATATAATCCATTTTTTAATATCTTGTTTGAATTACTACATAATTTTAACGATTTCCTTTTTTGCCATATTTTGGTGTCGTTTTTAAACAATTTATCTCAATAGTGTTTGTTTTATTTCTTTTGGATGGAAGTTATCTTATTTTGTGGCATGACAATTGTGGTGTTGCTGACCAAAAGATGTACATTCTTAATTCTCGGATGTTCAGTAGATTTGAGATTTACGTCCTTGTAGTGTTATTGTGTTGGTCGTAAGGAACTCATTTTTTCATTTAAATTATTCATAAAAAATTCAACAAATATTCATAATCAGAAAAAAATTAGGACTGTAATCAAATTGATGGACACTTTATGATATAGGCCGCGATGTAATTTATTAATTGAAATTTTAATTATATTAATTGAATTTTTTTAATTACTTCAATTAACCTGATATTTAACCTAAATAAACATTAATTTCTTCGCTAAGTTTATTCTATCTCGGAGTAATAACAATAGGAAATTTGCGAGGGACCGCAGCGAGTGGAGAGCATTTGTGGCGGAGGTCAAATCCCAACGAGGAGCCTAATTCTCCAACAGCGATCAAGAGTTTGATATTCATTATTCGCCATCTGCGAATTAAAAATTACCCGTAGTCATCTCTATGAACTTTGTTGAAAATTTCGTTTATAAGTATTCTTTAATGTCGATGGGTTGAATGAAGATATTGGAGTGAAATTTGAAATGAGGACAGCAATTTCTTCGAAATGGCTGGTGGGTATATTATTCAAAACCACAAATAACTGGTAGCCACAAGCTGATAAAAATTGAATGCTGTTAAAAAATGCGAAACGACTTTTTTTTAGGAGTGGGAATAGGTACTACCGCCCAACACCTCTGCCATAGGTTACCCCAAGTGGTTCGAGATGGAGTGAGATTTGTCTAGTTCTTGGCGACGGATGTGTTTGCTCACCAAACGCATGGCAGGCAGGATCAGAATAATATGTTTGAGGGAGATCTTTTTACCTCTCCCACCGGACACTCTTGACCCATAACCTTGCACCGCATTGGGAGGAATGGATTCATACTTTCGTCGTTCCTGGACACATTGAACCCTACCCACCCCTCATACCTTATTCCTTCCCAGGGCTAACCGATTAATTTGTAAGTTAATTTTCATGTGAAAACTATCTGCTCTCTGGCGAAAAATGCTTGTTGGTCTCAAAGTATCTGCTTCAGTTTCCCCTACATTATGTATTGCAATCAATATCGCCGGTAAATCAGTCATTACAATATGGAACCTTTAAACAACTTTATAATGAAAAAATAAACGTCGCCTATTCTTCGAAGAGTGCGTGAGAAACGATCTTAGATTAGGTTACACATTACTAGATTCTTACAGTTTTGATGGTGTTGACTGGTTTGACCCTCTCGTTGTAGGCGTCAAATTACTTTTGAAGTTTGGCGACTAAGTATTTTGTATCTTCGATCAGACTCGAGAATAAAAAAAGGCGACCAATGCATGTAGGTGCTTTCGAAGGGAATTGCGAGCCACCTCAATTGGAGAATTGTATGCCGCGCCGTGATGATGACGATAGACTTTCAAGCTGGAAATCCTTCCAACGAGTTTGTTAAACTATCCGTTCAGAATTGATACTTACGGGTCAATTTTGTCATGGCACTTTATACCAGTAATGTTTACTAATTTAAGCGACTGTGTGTATGAAAGCCTCCAAAACTATATCTACGCAACAAAAAGTTTTTTTTAATGTGATTACTTCACAAGAGTCCCAACTGCTCCCGTCTGGAGCGATTCAATTGGGTTACGTTGTGAGACTGGAGGTCGTGGGGGCAAGGAAATTGAGAAGAGGGAGATTGAGAAGTACCCGGCTATTGAGATCTGGTCACCAAACACGGCTAAAAACATTTCAAACAACTTTTCAATTCTGAATGGTGGTCGTACACCAGGGCGAAACTGAGAGTATCTTCTACTCTGAAATCTGCCACAAATACGCTGTATATTATTTTTAATGAATTAAATTGTGATATAAAACGTACGCCGGGATTTGAACCCGCGTCCTCCGGATTGCTAGTTCAAGAGCCTTGCCTTGGTTGCCAATGTAGTAAGTACACTGAGTGTAGTTATTTTCTGGTAGGCTTGAAAAGTATTCAATGAAACAGAATCAACAATAGAAATAATAATAATGTATTTTATAACCCCAAACGAATACCAAAACAATGCAAAACCACAGCAGTTTCATTGGACCTCGTACTTTCAATCTTTTACCGAAAATTATTCAGGTTGCAACTAAACTTCCCCAATACCTAAAAGATTTAAAAATATGGCTTAGCGATACAAATGTTGAAACTTTATCTTTATAATTTACATCATTTTTATTTTTTCACATAAACTTTACACTTATTATTACACTGTTAACTACTGTATAACCTTTTTGTACAAACTATTTAGACAAATTTTAATTATGTTTTTGCTTAATACCTACTGTCCTGTTTTTCCTAAGTACAACAAAATATTAGTTTAACTATATTACCCACGTACAGGCTGCACCTTAGTGGGTCCCGTTACTCTTATGATTTTCAAAATATGTATGTATAAAATGTAAAATTGGGAAAAATAAAGGATTTAAAAAAAAATAAAAATAATAATTTTTAATTACCTTTCTAAATCTATATTTTATTAGGACCATGTTACCTACCGAAAGCTTTACTTGCGAATATAGGTTAAGTAAGGTTTTTTTTTCATTTTAAGCCGCATTTATATTTAGTAGCTGTTTGTTTCTACTTTATTTTAAAAGTCATCTAAAACCAATAAGTACATAATATTACCAATAAAATCGTTTTTACCGAAGAATATACTATAAATTCAAGTGCAAGATGTCAAAGCAAACATGAAAGTGTAAAAGCCTTTTACAGAACTAATACAGCAGGTCCAAGGTACCGTAAGCCAACGAGCGCTATCTAAAGCAGTCCTGTATATTTAATATCTCTTAAAAGCTTTTTAAATGCGGTTCAAAGACATCGAATAAATTACCGAGCACTTCCGAGTACTTGCAGATGATAGAATCCAGAACAAGGAATGTTCCATCAGCACTTTGTTATAATAACAAGTAAAACATTATTCAATTCATGAACAATGATCAAGTGCATTAAACTTGAATTTCAAAGGGCCATAACCGTGAAACTAGTTCAAAATCCGTCAAAAACTGTGTTTTATTTTATTTTATTTGGGTTTTCAATGGAATCATAGTATTTGTGGGAAAGAAAAAGGAGCATATAATATATTATTATTTTTTTCATCATAATAATATTACGATGACCAAAGTTTAGACGAAAATAAGTAAACAGATCTCAAGCTATTATAAGCAACGATATGCATGTTTAGGTAACCATTTTTGTTAGGTACTATTTTTATTATAATTTCTAGTAATACATTGTATTTAAATGTAAATGTAAATTTTGGGCTTCATGCCAGTTTTATGTGCTAAAATAAAAATAAATAATTAAAATAGATTTGATCATAAAGGTATCATGGCACGGAAGTGAGGCTATTTAACCAAACTGGGAAACTCCAAATAAAACCTTCACATTGAATAATTTCATAATGATAATTTTGTGATACGTATTTGCCGAGATCTTATTCTAAAATTTATTTGTAACTAGCGCAGACCCGTCAAAAATCACAAGGAAAAGTATTTTTTAAATAAAAGTTTTTCTAAAAAAAAATAAACATAAAATTTAAAAAATATATATATTACCACCTCTAAGAATCGAACCCCGATCGACTGCTTAAAAGGAAAATATTGACCATTACACCACCATCTGATTTAAGAACGACAAATGATAATAAATTCATAATAATATTATGTAGGTTATAGGTAACCTACTGTGAGAAGAACCATAATTTTTCTTAGCCTGAAACACTCATCTACATTGAAAAAATCTCCAGAGAGTAGATACATGCCGCCAAAGGAACTCGAAACCGCGCCCTTCTGATTTCCGGTCAAATGCTCTGTCCACTGAGCTATGTCGGCTTATCTCCTGCCCGCCAAATAATTCAATATATACTAGTGTTTCATTCAACAATTTTATTACTGCTTATTACATTTTTCCACCAGCTAACAACCAACATAAATTTTATAAGAGAAAGACATTGTAAGTGCTAAATCTCCTACTAGGTGACGTCGCGTCGTCGAGACGAATTATGTCTACATTTTTTGGTGAAATACTTTAACTCATCAAATATTAACTATTATTTTTAATTGATATGTTAAGACAAGATTTTTATGCATAGCACAAAGGGTAAAAATTATTATAAGCAATAATTATTAGCCTGAAACACTCATCTACATTGAAAAAAATCTCCCCAGAAAAGATACAATATGCCGCCGACGGGACTCGACAATTAAAAATAAGAGATAATTTTTTTTTTTTTTTTTTGAATTTTTGAATATTACAAAATATTACTGTATTGGCGCGAATACACCGCTGAAATTATATAATTTATGTCATTGAAGAAGAACATAATACAAATAGATCTAAATAGAACAGACTTTATCTAGTGGGGTGGGTAAAAGAAATCTATGTAGGTACACAGATGAAAATAAAATAAATGCCCGGGTTGCCGACACTGAAACTGAACTGAACTGAAAACACGAAACAGATCAAGGCACAGAAAGATAAGAAAGACAGATTTCGCTGCTAGGAATCGAGCCAATTACCTCTGTATTACTGGGACAATGCCTCAACCAACTCGGCCATTGGGATCTACTCATTTTACAGCATTTTAGACGATCTCATTTTCCAATTCCTAATTGCATTCGTTAACTTTTTATTTTTCTGTGTCTTGTTCTGTTTCATTTTTCATTAAAATTTGTTAGTATTATCTTCTATTTTAATGAAAGATTAATTTTTTTCTTTAAACACAGACAACTAATTTTAGATACCATTTTAATTAAAAGATAATAAACCATTAATTTTAACCAATGTTTCGTAAAATTTTGTCATTAAAAATAATTTTCTCTTCAAAAATAATAATTTTACTGACAGATACTTTATCGCTTTTCTAAATTCCTTACATAATCAGTACTGACTTTGAAAATAACACTTTAAAATGACATTCAAAACTAATTCAAGTTCAAACGAAGATAACAAAGTTATAATAATTCCTGAAAATATGCTTATTATTATTTGTACTGTGATTTGTTCAAGGAATTCCTGGAATGATCTCAACGTAGACAAATTGGCAAAAAATTGTCGCAAAGGAAAAAAAACTTTTTGACTTAAAAACAATAAATGGGTTTATTTTCGTTGTGCTGGCTAAATTAAATTTCCTTGGAAATAAAAGTTTGTCGATCGATTAATGTTTTACGAAGCTTACAATATTTGAAAATCTCGACTAGATTTATTTGTCTCTAAAAGATTTTTAAATGGCGATTTCTGGTGGAAGACAATGAAAGCTGAAATATAAGTTTTCACTGAAATTCATGTTAAATATTTTACAATTAACTTGTTCTTATCGTCTTGGGGAACATTTTGAATATTCAGAGTGTTTGACTTTTTTGATGTTTAGTTGGAGAAAGTTTCTGCTGTTGAAACAATTTCACAGAATTCGTATTATATTATTCAAAATTATTTAAATTGTGTTCTGGCAACTTTTGATCATCCGTGGTGTATTACTATTTGAATTATAATATAATGTAACAGACTCCACTAAAAGCTTCCTTTTAAGATAATAGTTTAGTTTGGTTGGAGATAAAGGTCATGATTGAGATCTTTCAAGCGAAAATAGTAAAAGCTTTTCAATGTACCTAATAATTTAAAAAATAATCTAATTTCTTATGACGTAGAATATAGAGGATCTACCTTAAGCTCACAAGGTATAGAAGAAAAATATAAAACTCTTAAAGTGTTTTGTAAGTTTTAAAGAAAAGGCCTTGAAATACATAACTTAAACTTTAACATCATTTTTGGATAAGGTAATCAAATATTTAACAGGATGACTAATAACACATAATATTTATTTTATCAAAATTTTGAATGCTGAGTATACCTACATGCACGAACATGAACCGTGTGAAAGGAATAAAGCAACGGCAAATGGCGCGGAACGCTTTATGCCGTTGCTTCATTCCTTTTCAGTAATTCGTAGTTCGGTTCGCGGAAGTACCTACGATTTTATATATGTGTATGTTTACACGTCGACTCCATTGGTGGGTTAGAAATAATGACCCAATGTTTGCAAAAATAATTATTACGCCATAAATACTCGGTTGAGGCTACTTTCCTTCGCTGTAATCTTTTATCAAACATTGGTCAAAATTTGAGGTAAAAATGAATGTAATCGGGGCAGGTTCAGAAATTATTATTATTTATTTACTTGGCACGCCAACAGAACACATCACAAAACATCTGCTTGTATTTTTTTGTATTTTTTTTTATGTATTTCACCCTTAAGTACGGATATTACATATCAGTACAATACAATACAAAAAATGCATTTTCAGTACAGAAATACATATAAGTTGCAATCACAACTACGAATTACTTTTGCTTTAATGCAGGACGAAAAGATTTTGAACGTATCGAAAAGATCTGTGTGTAATATAATATATTATCAGTATGGTGAGATTGATGTTATGAATAGTTAGTGCTATGGTTTTCACGGTGGAAAAGTTTGTTCCCCGAGTAGATAGTAGTGGCAGTAAGTTTTAGATTAGACATTAACGTTTTGCAGCAAATACCAATTACAGAATATCTCTACTCATATTGAAAGAATCTAAAAAGTTTCCTTTATTCTTTCTCCAAGCGGTGTAAATTAAGTGCTTATTTAATTTTCCCCAAGGGTTAGGTAGATAGTATGGACTGCCACACACCTTCATAAGCCTTGATACTCACTCATGTGGTTTCTTTCAAATTCGAAGTGATAGATACCCACTCTCAATATCGCCCTGGTTAAAGATCTGAATAGATTGGAAGATTGCAAAATGTTACTTAGAGATGTTCAGCTATATCTATTGACCAGAGGAATAACCAGAAACTTCGTATTCTCACTCTCCTCCCCCTCCCAACTTTCAGCTTCGCAACTTTCCACGAATTGTAGATGTCGTTGTCCCACTGGCTCTGGGGCAGTTGTCATAGTATTTATCATCCTTGGATAATTTATGAGCGCTGTCTTTGTGAAATATTCCTTTAAGGCGCGAAACTTATAAATACTTTTCCATCCATATTTTATATACCAACCCTTGTTATAAACCGACTCTAATAAGTTCTCAAAGGTGCTGCGGTCGCGATGAACGATTTTAAGCAATTTTACGCAATCCGGCAACACGGGCGTGTAGTCTGGTTCCCCCACGCCAAATGCCCATCACACTGCACTCTCTGTGTTGCTTAGTCTTGACATGGCAGCCGTTTGCGATGGAGCTTCCACTCGTGAATAACGAGTGGAAGCTCCATTCACCGCTACTTGTGAATAACGCTCTGTTTCGTTTTTTCGGAGCTCTGTGCAATGGTCGTATCAGTAAGACCATTATTTATTGACAAGATTTTGAGAGAAAATTTGAGATACCACAAGGTCTGCGCAAGGTGGGTCCCAAAAATGCTCACCAAAGATCACAAACAAAAATGGGTTAAAGGAACCCAAATTCATTGAGTCCTGCGACATCGATTGCGAGAAATTCATGGACTCAATAATGACTAGGGAGAAGAACCAACCTTTCGCGCTACGACACTGTTTTTCATACACTTTATGCAACTGAGAATGAATGTCCACCAAGTTATTGTTATTTGCACACAAAAAACAAATTACGGAGCGTAATTCACACTTGACGGGTGCGGCGAGCGGAAGCTCCATCGCGAAGGTCTGCAACGCCGAGACTAAGCGTCACAGAGAGTGCACCGTGGTAGGCATTCAATCATGTGGCAGAGTGTTCAGTTGAAATATAACAATCGTGTTGTCAGCACATTTTGTGAGTGTTGATTACAGAACCGTACTCCCCACTCTTGTCTACTTTGCTTGACAACGGGCATGGTCTAGGTGCAAGGCTCTTGACTCGCCATCCGAAGGTCGCGGGATCGAATCCCGGAGTGTGCAAATAAATTTTATTTTATTAATTTGTGTTATTTCATAATTATTTCCTTTAAAATAATATATAGCTCCTATATTAGTGGCACGTTCCAGAGTGGAAGATACTTTCAGTATCGTCCTGGTGAAAGACAACCATTCAAAATTGAAACGTTGCTTGAAATGGCTTGAGCCATGTTTGGTGACCAGATCTGAATAGCCAGATACTTCCCCAACATCTTCTTCCCCATCTCCTTCCACTCCCTATTACCTTCAGCCTCACAACATACACCAATTAGGGATGCCATAGTCTCACTGGCCCCAGACGGGAGCAGTTGGGACTCTTGTGAGGTATTCGGATAAAAAAAAATATGTATATTTATTCTTCTTTAAATTTGAATGTAAAAATACTTGTAAAAAATATTTATCTGCTATTAAGTAAAGCCGCGAGAGACGCCAAGTTGCAGGCGAATTTTTCAGTTATGTTTTGTCGAAATTTTCATTAATGTTTTATAATATTATGCTATCTGTATCTGTATTTTCACATAACTAAAAATATATATATTCGTATATGCATTCTATAAAATAGCGCCCAAGTAATCGTATTGTTTGTGTGAATCTCGCAAATTATATTAAGTTGAAAAGATTTAGAAAATCTCTTTGATCTTTTAGTGGGTTACAAAATATTTTAATATTTACTCCAAAAAATTTGCACGTTTGACAACCTCAATGAACCTCAACCTCTTTGAACATTTATTCTTCGTCTCCTATTTTCTCAGCTTAAGAGTTCAGAGAAAGACCAACTGTTTTCACCTGATAAAGGAAATATCCTAAGCGGGAGTTCAGAATAATTCCTGAGCCGATATAAAACACCACGCTCGCTTCTCAAAGGATAAAAACGCTTCTGCCCTGCGTCTTCAGGGATGGTACCCACTTGAAACGGTTTAAAGCTCCGAGTTACAGGCACTTTTCTGTAAGGCGGGTTTTTTCAATATTTATTCTGGAACATTCTACGAATCCATCTCGAGATCACACCGATTCTTGACAGAAGTAGGTAGACGTAATAAAGCCCCGAACACTTCTGTCCTGGCACGAATTCGTGGCTTCTTTTAAATCTTAACCACAAGACTGACTCTTGACACAGCTTATTTCAAGTATTTGATTATCTCGATCTTACCTTGTTTTCAGAGACACCTTTGACAACTTGGTTTGTCAGCACCCACTTATTTTCGGCAATATTATTGTCCAAAGTTTGTTTATCTCAACTTTATCCACGCTAACGATGACATGATAATAATGAACAGGCTCATCGTGAGAAAAATTATTCGTACCTACGAATAAATAAATGTTGTTAATTATAAACATATTATACGTGCACTGATATTGTTATCTAAGGATTCTTGTTAATATAAAAAAAAATCAGAGTGTGCAAATCACACGTCGTAGAAGTGAAACCTTCAGTAAACTAAAAAAGACAAGCGTGGGAAGGCTACAAAGTATCGCAAAAAGAGAACACCGGTAGGCTTCGAGGAACCGCACAAAGAGGAGACCGATTGTACTATCTTATTCTCTTGCAGGAAAAATCCTATGGATGTATGGGTTTGTCCCTTTTTAGTATCGCTATTTTTCGTTTCATCGAGTTTCAAATCACAGCGGTGCTGAAGAAGGTTTCATAATTTCACAACAAATTATCTTAATATAACTAAGTGTATTTTATGTGGAATTAAGCTATTGTAAAGCTGACGAGTGTATTATTCGTTCTCTCAGGAAGGGTTGTTCCATAGAATTTGTACAATTCATCAAATTTCTAAATCAGTATTGAAATTTCATGAAAGTCCTATTCATGTTCTGTAAAGCCGTGTTTTCACTGAGAAACAATTGTTTATAAACACTATTCCAGAAACAAAATCTACGTGTTTCTGAAACAATTAAATATGTTTCTGAAACATGTGAAACTGTTTCGGTAAATACTACGTGTTTCTCGCGATGTTTAGTTTCGCAACAGCTGTTTACAAGTGTAAACGTGTGTTTCAGCTATTTAAAATCAGGACGGTAGCGTGGGACGACAACTTCGTTTTTAAATTATTTGAACCGAACCCAATATTATGGGATTACTCGACTACAGACTGCAAAAACACATATTTGAAACAACTGAGCGTGGACGGACAAATTCCCGAAACATTGTTTCTATAAACATCTACGTGTTGTTTCAAAAACTTTGTTTCCGAAACATTGTTTATAGTTGATTTACTATTCAATTACTTTGAAATAATCGGCCCTTAAAGAAATATTAACGGAACTCCAATTATAATTTTCAAATTATTTTAACTTTGGAATTTGATGAATTGTAAAAATTCTGTGAAACAAAAAGTCCCAAGTCTTAGAATAAATCTGATTCTCCAAATCTCACATCTCCCAGTTTTTTAGTACACACCATGGAGGAGCGACCTTTTATACTACCTTTATTTTATTTAGGATAACTTTATGGCCTCGATGATCTATTTATACTAGAACCATCTATTTTTCGTAGCTTGAACCATCACAACCTCATTGACTTTAATTGCCGCTGCTTGAAGAAACGTAATGAATACGCGCGCATCTTTCTGAGAAGAATTACGGCCAGTACTTTCTTAATGTGAGAAATTTTTCGATTTGCGTAAAATCGTAAAATTCATTATTAATTAATTTTTATTAATCAACAAAGAAAACCCTCGACTTTGTGCAGAAACGGGCGGTCCATTTGATAGATTTTCAAACGGATTGTAATCTTCAGCACAGGTGTTGCGTGGGAATGCTTTTTTTACATTAACTCCACGCAGGAGACCCTGAGAAAAATAATTTCCCTCTGGGCCTAAGTCGTCTTTGTGGATGCTGTGTAGAGGGTCTTTTAGAGGAGAGGAAGTAGTGCAGATGGGTCTTGAAGATACCCATGTTTTAGGAGGAAGGAAACACAGATGCTGGAAAATCGTTTTACATCCAAGCTATCACACTCAAGAACGTGTCGTAGAAACGACCAAATTTCAACCATGACATATGTTGGGCGCGTGTTTGACATGTTTTCCAATTATGAACTTGTTCCGAGGAGATTAATGACACTATTTCCTCGGAGCATCTTCCATTGAAATACCGATAGAGTAAGGATAACATTCCCACCCGATATGACTGTGCTCTAAGGATTGCAATCCGTTTATTAGTTTAGGAGAATCTATCAAACGGACCGCACGTTTCTGCATATTCGAGGGGTTTTTTCGGGTATTTTGGGGCTCCAGACCAGAGTTGGCTACCAAATTCAACCGTGGGGCATACTTGCAATTTGTGTCTCTTAGACAAGCATATCAATCTGCCTGTTCGGAAGATTGTTTTCTCTTGAAGGAGACTAGATTTTCTTATTCTACCGGTATAACAATGGAAGATGCTCTGAGGAGCTAACGTCATTGATCCCTTCGTCGCCCGTGCACAGTCGGGAAACACGCCACACGAAATTTATCACATGAGAACGAGATGCTTCTGAGACTCGTTCTTGACTTCAACAGCTCGGCTGTGGAACGATTTTCCTGCCTCTGTGATTTCTCCCTCCCATAACATGGGTCTCTTCAATACCCGGAAGGGACCTCCTTTCTTTTCACATAAAGGCTCTCCACACATCATCCCCAAAGATGACATAGTCCGGGAGAGAAATTATTTTCCTTAGGGTTTCCTGTGTGAAGTTAATGAAAAAAAAATCGTAGCTGTTGCTTTCGTAACTAAGAATCTACTGATCTAACTATTAAATTAACCTTCATAATAATTATTATACAAATATACAAACTGGAGTACTGGTAATATTTTACATCTGTTGCATGGCACGCTTCATTTAAAATATTTTAAATATAAAATAGTAGACATATATGTTGACATGAGGCGGCTGAGGGTATTTTAAATGTTAACAAAAAAAAATGAATTTATGATGCATAAAAAGTGGATTGTCAAATAAAAGTGTCATTTTGAATCAATGTGAATTCATTTTCAATGCACGTATTATTTACCCTATTTTATAAATTTCCCCTGCAAAGTATTCCACAAACCCATTATCTCTTATTCTGTCATTTCCGGCATACTACATAAGCCATTAATGGAGGTCACGTACTATTGGGACCATTCCGATAACCATTGGGCTTGCGATTGCCAAAATTGTAGCCAATAAACGGTTCTCGCATTGATTGGGTGCATTGAAATTTATCAGAATTGCACCAGATTGACAATGAACTGCTCTGACTGGCACAGATACCAGGCTTATTTATTTATCAAAACCTTAATACGTAAAATCAGTTTTCATGGTCCATCAAATTAGTAAATCACCACACCAAAATTTGCAGTTTTTCAAGTCGTTACTTAACAAGTTAATTTCAATCGATACTTATATACATGTTCACGTAAAACATCACCAAATAATGGATGCTGTAACTATATTATGTACTAGCTGACCCGGAAAAACTTCGTACCGCCTCAGAATCAATAACTTATCAGGTGAATTAAATTCAGTTTTTTTATTAAGTTAATTTTTTTTTTCATTTATTTATTACATAAGATACATTATTTATACAGCAAAAATAACATATAAAATATAATATTAATTTTTCAAAATAACCTTATTTGATACAAATAAACTACATAATAAATTTTCACTGATTTTTTTATAATTTTTTGTATGATATTTCTCTTCTGTAGAAGCAGACGCTTGTGATTAGAAGAGGGACGAGCATCGAGATGAGAAAATATTTAAAATATATTAACAAAATATATTTTGTATCTTTTAATTTAATTGCGGTTGATACTTAAAAAAAGAAAAAAAAAACAAATTTTCAAGTTATATAAGTTATGATGATAAATTTTATCAATTTGTTATTTTTACTTTAAATTGCTCTTTAATTGCTAACCTCGGGAACAGGAACAGCAGGATCTTCCGCTGGAATTAGAACGGCGGGTGGAGCAGCAACATGATGGGCGGTATGAGGTACCCCCGCAGAAAGGATCAACGCACCAGAAGCCCTCGATAGGGCAACCTCTCCTGTAGTAGCTGCTGGGAGCAGACATTCAGCAAAGCAGAGAAAAGCGACGGGCAGCAGCGGCCTGAGCCGCAGGGCCGGTTAAAGAGGCTGACATCTGTAATAATTGAAGGCCGTTTCGCGCAATCAATGGGTAAGGCAATGTTTTCATTTGATACCAGGCCCATGGTTAAATTTTTTTCCCCATTTAACGGAAAATTGATTGACGAATTTATAAGAATTATTATTTTGTTTGTTTTCCTGTGTAAACACTACAATTGGTTACAAGACACGTGACAAATAATCGCCGTAAAAGCGATTAAAAGGTTGTTTGTTTATACGAAGCATAAACAAAAACCTGATAAGGTTTTTCTCGAGATGCGGGCCGTAGACCCGTTAATTTCAATGTATCAGCAATGACGCCCCTTACATAAAAAGGGGTACGCCGTCATTTGATACAGCATTGTAAATATTTTAAAATCAGTAGTACCTATTAACGATACTAGAATCGCATTCTTTACCTGTTTAGTGAAGTAAATTCACGGGAAGGGGTATGTTCCTTCCAGAATGCGATTTGTTCTATTTAATCATAAATAGTTCGTAATATTCATATTATTTTAGTTACACGGAGTTTCTCTTTTTCAAATCTGCAAACAAAATATTATCCCACGGTTTCTTCAAGTAAGGTCCCAACCTTGAGAAATAATATGTATTCTGCCTGGTATCATATAAATTCATTGCTTTGCAAAGATTTGGAAGAAAGTGTTTAGTATTTAAATTGTTTAATTTTTAAGTAAGTATTAGTACATTTCAAATGGGACCCTCAAATAGCACCTATAACTATTTATGGCAGCCCCAAGGGAAAGTGTTTACTGTCGGCCTTTTATGGCCCAAACTAAGAGGATTTTTTATAACAGTAATATTTGCAATATTTGTCTGTCCTTAAGTGTTTTAGATTTAGTTTTATTGGTGGCCCTTTTCGGCGACTTTTGAGCAATTGTTTTATTGCTACATTTTAAAATCCAGTTATGGGAACCGCTAAAATATTCTGTTCCCACGTTAAATATACCATATTAATTATTTGTATTTGTATGTTTTTCGTTAAATATGGTGACGTGTTCAAGAGAGAGTTAGTGTTGTTATTAAGGTGGAACTGGAAGGTACACGAGGTGTATCTTCAATTGAGCAGAGGGAAAATAGGCCCTTTGCGTCATTATCGTTGTTAAGATTGAACTGGGAGGTACATGTTGTACCTACAGTTCAGTATTGTAAAAAACTGATAAAGATATCGAAGTAGAGACTTCGATATTTGTCAGTGTGGTGTGATCGTGAAGATCAACCGATCAAAGGGTAAATAGACCCTTTTGTAATAATTGTATTTTTATTGCATTTAATAAATTGTGTTCAAGAAGAAGTGTTTTCCTGAAAACTCCATTCTGTTGTGCTCTCGAACCAAGATAGATAAGAAACAGTAGGCATTTATCGTCTTCGAATGTTCTTATTTTTTCAAGTAGGCTATTGAAGTATTTTTTTCCTAGATATGTGTAATGATGTTGTGCAAATGAGGTGTTACATTTTTGTGTTGGAAATATATGTTTTTGACGAGAACGACTTTCAGTTAAAAAGCTATGATTTTGTTTTTCTTTTATTATTTGGATTATTATATTTTTTCAAACTAGATCATTAAATTTTAATACTTTAAATTCTTTAAAAATAAGGTGAGTTGGATAATCTCTCTAATATCTATTAATAATTACACAATGAAGAAATTACCGATGCGCAATATTCCGTGCTTTTTTTGTCAGTATCAGATATGGCGTTGTGTACGGATTTATAATTTTTGAGATTTTCTTACTTTTCCACTTACTTATGGGAATTGTTTTTCATTTTATTTATACGTGTTAGGGGGAGATTTATTATTATTATCTTATTTTTCCTTTTGAGGGGTGCAGACGTACGTTCACCGTTCGTCCCAATTTCGACAATTGACATTTAGTTTGTAAGAAAGAGGAACAGCATTATATGTTTAAGAACAAAAGGAAAACAATCAGCGCATTGACAATTAACGTTTTTGAATTTTTGGAATTCACTCACTACTCAATTTTATACTTATCACAATATTCGTGTAGCTCTTTAACAAGTTGATAATATGTTCCACACAAAATGCATCAGGAAAAGAATTTTCTTAATTATAATTTAACTAACATTTATTTAATTAACATTTATTGTAACACAGGTCTCACATTGTCTCAAGACCGGTATACCCTAGCGAGGCAGGCATCGAATAATATGTTGTAAACATCACGTATATAGATCAATAAAAAAATTTATTTAAAACATTTCCTTGGCCAGCCGTTTATTTTAACACGAAGCTGTTGATTTTTTTTTAATCTATTATGACCATAGATATTGCAAATATGAACTTCGTAGACTATTTTAGAACAATGATAAAATTAAATTTTAATATTTTTTTTTTTCCGCCGATTTTTCGAACAGCTGTTTACCGATAAAATTAAGTTCTTTTTCCATAGATATGCACCTTTCATTATCGAGTATATCACAGACGACATACGGAAGCTGAAAATGTTCTATGTTGACCCGAATAAGTATTCCTCACGGCAGTTTCAAGTAAAAAATACCCAGGATTGGGGCGATTATAAAGCTTACGATTTTTTATATTTTTTTTATAAATCCTACAAATATGAGATAAATGGTTAAATACAGGTAATTTGTTGGCTATACAGTACTAGAATAAGTTTTTATGTCTTGGCGTCAAAATTCGGAGGTATGACTTTTTAATGTTGGCAAAAAATTAAAAAAATGGCCTTCTGGGAAATCTCAAGTAATCGAGTCAAGTTATCGCTCCAGTGGTTGTGAAAAAGTTTTGAATAACACAAATCAATCGAATAAAATTTTCTTTCGCTCGACGGGAATCGCACGAACCCGCAACCTTCGTATTGCTAGTCGAGAGCATTACCACCTGACCACGGAGACCACCTTATATTTTGTTTATTCTAATGAGCTTATTATAACAAAGGATCTCTCCAAAAAATTAACATTTTAAAGAGGAGAAATACATTAATTGTTCATGTTATTATTAATTTACTAAACCAGAACAATGTTAGAGATAACTACCCCCTTGATCTCAGCCTCTTTCCAATTAATTACCACTCAAGTAATATCATAACATTCCTTAAATGGAGTTATGCTTCATAAATCTTATGGTAACACCAAAATTTAATTAATATTTAACAATAATAATAATATTTTATTAAGACTAAAACGTGTAATAATAATTATTCAGCAACTGGAATTTTCCACGCAACTTTCAATAATATACCACTTCATATTAGTAAGTTATTAGCCACAACTTTAATCGGAAGAGCAACCGATAAATTATTATTAATACTAACAGAATGAAGTTGGCAAAACAATTTGAATTTATCAATCGTCTTTGTTCTGGTATTTCAGTAATGATGGCATCTTCTCCATCAACAACGGCAATTAAGATAAGGGAAGGAGTTCACTCGGCGTTGGAGGGAATGGGAGGAGAAACTCATTCCAGGGTGTTGGGGATGGAGAAATGGGGTAGAGGGGAATTCACTCATTATGACTTGGAGAAGATTTTCGGTACGTGGTGAAATAATACGGGTTAGAACGATACAGCCACTATTTAATTTCCTTTTATACATTCAAATGCCGCAAATTCGAACGTGTGGTCGTTAGAGCGAGAATGAGTTTTAAAATATTTTGTGAAAATTATGAAAGGTACGATTTTTTTCTTAATTATGTTTAAAATTCATAAAAAAGTTACTTTCATTAATATTTTAAGGTAAGGAAATGTATCATTATTTAAAACTACTCACAAACATCTCTTTATTACTAGGCGGATGAAATGTATGGAACAAAGTATATTATGGTAGGTATAGATACTGCTTTTCTTTTAGACGTGAATTGATATTTTAACCTCATAGCATAATATGAAAATTACACTTTGAGAAAATTTTATATTACAGACGACCACAACAACACGGGAACATGCCAACGATGGTGGTCGAAAAACTCAGCTTATGTTATGGTCGAAAAGCTCTAATTAACAATGCAATGAATAAAGAAAAAAAAAAACATTAAAAAAAAGTGGAGTAATTGGTGTAAATTGATTTTCAAATGAACTCATTGGTCGGGAGTTTTTTTTATTGCTACAGTACACAAAATATCTTCTGTTGTACAGTTTTTAACATTAAATAATTTATGTAATTAAATGAAGACAATATTAGCGAAACTCAATCGAAAATTTGGAAACTCGAACGACTCGACTCGGAGTCCCAGTGGATCCAATATATTTTTCTGATTTTTCTGTCTCCAGATGTTCGATTGACGATTGTACAAAACAATAAATAACATGAAAACATTAGGATTTTTCTGAGATTCGTTAAATTTTTTTATTCACTTCCTATCATGAAAATGTTAATTATCTCATTACTTCGTAGCCAATTAGAGAATAATTCCGTTATTTGGTCACTTCACCATAAAATTCATACTAAAAATGTTAAAATAATGTTAGTCACCGAAAGTCAAATAGAATCCTTAGTACCCATTAACCATTTAAAAAAATTAAATACTTTAAAAATACATACGAGTACACTCGAAGGACGGTAAAGAATAAGCAATCCTTGCTTCTTTTTTAAATTGTAAATTTGGAGCACGACCATTGCGAACTTCCAAGTCCAGTCAATTTAACAGTACCTACTTGATTCACTAGGCATCAAGGCATCTATTTCGATGTTACCATTCAAAAATAAATAATGCAGCAAACTCGCCAATTTCTCGCTAACAAAGTTTAAATGAATACATCAATGACATTTTTTGAAGAATCAATTTATTTTTTAAATATATGTAACACATTCGATTAAAGCGTATTTTATATTAAGATATCATTTCTGATAAATTCAGTTTATTATTTGTTTTATTTTATCCCATTGTAAACCTCTGTAATAAGAAAAGTATTTTTAGCGACCTAATGTTTATTACTAACTGTTGTGTAAAGAATTGTATTCATTATGTATCCAATGGAAATGTCCTATGGACTCAATTTTGGGTCGGAAATGGCAACCGCTCCAGGCGGCGCGGCGGTAGTCTGCCCACCAACTGCGCGGCAGTCGGGATAGGCAGAGACTTGTAAAGGGAGTCCTTTTGACCTCTCCAGCAGGACTCTCAGTGAGAGAGATGGATTCATACGTCCGCAACTCCTAGAGTTACTGACCCCTGATTCCTATCCACTCCTCATACATTTTCCTTCCCAGAACTTCTTCTCCTTCCTTTCCTCCTTCTTCTCTTTTTCCTTTCTTCAAAAGACCCTTCACACAGCATACCCAAAGACTAAATGGGCCCTGAACCTCCTGTGTGGATCTAATGTTAAAAAAAGCGTAAATATATAAATTTCAAAAAAAAAAAAAGAAGGGAAAAATGTTTTTAAAAAAGAAATTTAAAAAAGAAGTGCCCAAATATATGTGAAATACAATTTTATAAAGCCTTATTTGTAACTTTAAATCATGTATTTACTTGGCTTGTAACTGTTTTTACAAAAGATCAGATCTGTGAAATTTATTCACTCGCATAAATTTTAATGTAATTCAACCCTTATCTTTCAGAAAGTAAAAGTTTTTAGAAACTTTCACCGGTGCAACATCGCGCTTAATAATAAATTATTCACCACTTTGCTTAATTAAATGCACGTAAATTTGTTTTGTAAGCACAACTTTGATTAATGATTTTCTGGAAACATTATATTTCACTTTGTTTACTTCGTTAAATGTGCTTAGAAGGTAAATTAAACGTTGAAAAATTGCGTGATTTCTAGTAGAAGTAGCGAAAAATATTGAAATTAATTTGTATAAAAAAGCAAAAGTACAATTTAATTAAGAACTAATTGATCTAAGTTGATTTGAAAAAAAAAGAAACGTTTTCAAACCACGTTATTTGTATGATAGGACCTGAATCTATCTATTTCAAAATAGTACCTACTTAAAGCCACCTCAATTATATTATCAATTCATTTCGAATAAAGGCGTTTCAAAAGACATTTAAAGTTCTGTCTTAATTCGATCATTTTGCATTTCATTGGTGTGTATATTTAATTTGTTTGTACTTTCCGTTTCCGGATCAAAATAGTGGCCGGCAAAATGGTTCAGGTAAGATTATTTTTTTCAGTGTCTCATCGTCGTGTTAATTTGTACTTTCTTAAAAGCATTTTTTCAATATTATGGTACCTACAAGCCCGAAGAAAGTTTTAAAAAGGAATAATCATTAAGATAAGTTTCTTTGGACAAATTACATAATAAGACACTCCAGTGAAAAATACTAAGGCTTAAAAATATGCATTCACTTAGAACAACAAACGTTGATTCTGAATATATTAGTTTTTTAACATATTAAATATAATTTATAAATCGTCATTTAAAAGTGAATAAAACACCATCACAATAAAACACTCTGTTTGGCATTGTCTGTTTCTAGCGTCACGCCGGAGTCTTTCGCGGGTTTTATTATATTTATTATCGAATTTTACTTTTTTTATTTTCTAAAACCTGTATTAGAATTATTATTAGAAGTGCATGGTTAACTTTTATATGCAAAGACAAATATCATTCTCACATCACTTAAATCGTATATCGCATCGTAAAACAGAAGGAAATAGAACAACTATTAATTTCCGACCTCCCTCATCCGTCCCAGCTGAGTTGACTCTAAAGTGGATGGGCTGAGTTAGACTCCATAGATAATAAAAAGGAAGTTACTGGTGAATGACAACCTAACATGACTCCTTATAGCATCACGAGCGTTTAAGCGCGCATCGAAAAATTGAAACCTTGAAAATTATTTTAACTATTAAAAAGTCAGGTACGCCTCCTATCTCATACGTATGTCTAGCAACAATAAATTATCGTGAAAACAAGCATATGGATTTGCGTGGTTAAAACGAACCAAAAAATAAATACGCTGTTATTTAAGAAAAAATTTCATTATTAATAAAAAATATGAAAAAATACGACTGGGGATCCTTATTTCTGATTTTGATAAGTTTCGTAAAACCTTAGGTTTATGTTTAGGTGGGTAGAATTTAAAATTCTTACAATTTCAGTGGAAATTTCAATTAGTAGAATTAGAAACACACTTTTTCAGATGCTAGGTCTACACAACTAGTGGTATATTTGCTTCTATCAGGAGTGGAAAAAGGCTTTGCTGAAGTTGGTAGGGAGTGTGAACCGGGGTGTGCGGTCCGATGGGGGTGGGTATTAACCTAATTGAGATCGGGAAGCCTTAAAAAGGGAATAACTGCCACTGTTCACATAATGACTACCAGTTTCAATTCATGTGGTCCTGGTATTATTTGACGGCATGTTGTTTTGAACGCACCAGAATAATGCTGATTTTTGCAAATCAACATTTGGTTGTTTTTTAGCATTTTAAATTGAAATTATTATAACCACATAACGAATAGAGACAGTTAATTTTTTTGAGTATATTGGGCAACCAGTCACTAAATTCTGGGTCAACTATTAATGAAAAATATAATAAATTACGAGAAAGTAAGCAATAGAGTACAATACAACTTTTTTGTTTTGAAGAGCTTTATTTCACATGTGCATGTGTTACTTTTTTGTTTTTAAAGAAATACAAATATTCCCGGGTTACAAATGACATGACAATATTTGAAAATCTCCTACTACCACCACAGTAAGCGGAAAATGTTGCTTGTGTTGGGATAGAGGACTTAGCCAGCCGAGTATTGAATATGCGACACCTGGATGGGATCCAAACGCGTTGCCAAGTTAGCCACTGACAAGTCAAACTTAATTTTAATTTATCAGTTTTAACATTGATAGTAAATAATAAGATAAGTACAAATTAAGTAACAAATGTCCTTGTGAAATAAAACTCAAAAAAATGTCTAGAAACTGTTATTTAATTAATGCCGATGAAATATAAAAGAAAATAAATACAACAATTAAATAATAAAACGAAAACAAATCCTGGAATGTTGATTACACCAATTTATTTGAATTAAGCTAAATGTTTCTCCAGAGCAGATAAAGCACTGTTTTATTTCAATTCTAAAGAAGACACAGTTACGCCCAAAGCTAGTTGACTGAAAACATAGATAATTAGTATACACTGTACACGACACATAAATAATGTTTAGCCACCAATTTCTTTCTTCTGTAGGTACATTAAGTTCACGTGATCATTTAAATAAATTTTTATATATAAGGTGTTGTTAACAAACAAAGAACTGGGAACTTGCAGGTCTCCGGCTAGGTAGAATTTAAAAAAGTGCAAAGTCGTGAAGTGATAAAAAAAAACAAGATACATATTTTGACCAGAGTATTTTTAAAGATTGTGACCTTATAAATTAAACAGGTGTAACCTTTTCAGTTAGTCTAAATATAAATATAATAATAAGATAACAATGTTTGTCTCAACCCTGCCGCTCTGACCGTAAAATCTATCGCTTTATCCGCCGTCATTCATTTTATCTCCGTCAAAACACGTAGGATCAAAGACCAACTCCTTTTGTTATTTTTTTCCCCTTAGCAGACTATTTTGAGAGGTAAGTAAGTGTAATTTCTTTGTAATCTAGACGGTAATGAGTTAAACTTTCCCGGAATTACCATTCTTCCACAGAAACAGACCAGCAAAAGAGGAGAAAGTTTTTCAATCGCAGAAAAACGTGCCCGCCCGTCTTACTTCTCTCGCCTTTCCCGACTTCCTTTCTTCCCCGTATCTGTTTCTCTTGGCAAAGTTCTCACAAAGAATGGTACCTTCTACTCATTTCGATTGATAAACACGTATTTTGGCTTGTAGCTTTGGCGTTCTTTTTAGTTTTTACTTAAAGGGAAGCTTTCGCAGCGAATAGACAGTTTAATGAAAGTAATAATAATAATAATTTTAAACACTACCGAGTTTCCAATTTCGCGGTGGGAATTTTCAATGGATTATGGTTAGGTTGCAGAATCTTTCGGACGCCAAGTGATTTATTTTTTTATCCTGTGCCGTATTTTGTGTTTATTTTTAAAAACTTAACGTTATAAGCCATTCTGACTAAAAACGTACATTTTATTTCCAATAACCCAGAGCCAAGCGAAAGACGGTTGTGAAGTACTTGGATATATTGTGATCCAGTCAGTAAAAAACCGTCAAACATATTTTAAAGCGAATACATTTTACATACATTTTTTATTATCGAGTATAAAACCTTTATGTTTTAAAAGCAAAATGCGTTAATTTATAGTTCTAAGGAGCCCCCAATGATAATATAATATTATTTTATTTACAAAATGTGAGTCAAATACCTTGAAAATTCACAGAGGTGGAATGTTCACAATTATAACTTTGAGGAAACTTTTTTCTGAGGAGTCGTAATCCCTGAAATTTTGTGACACCTGTATATTTTTAGTAATAAACTATGTAAAGGCTAGGTGAAAAATCATCATTCGATCCGATATGAGAGGGGGTCAAATTATTTTTACACCCTAAGAGGCGGTATATGTACCATATTGTTGCTTCATACATTTTGTAGGGAAGCGAAAAAAATCACAAGTAATACACTGTAATCTTAGTGTTAATATTCTCACAAATAATGTTCATCACAAATACCTACGTTGTTTCCACCACTAGCCTGGGCAAACGTAAAGACACTGAATTACGAAATAATGAGATATGAAAGCACAATTGTGCTGGGCAAGTGTTGTAAAATTATGCCGTTAACGAGTGTAAAAAAAGATTAGTTTATAATATTACAAACAATTGGATTTGAAAAGAAGAGATATTTTCTGAAGAATGTTATTATGTCAGGACCTTAGAGATAGATTTTGTACCTATCCAAACTATACTCTATCAAAAACTTTACTCTGAACATAGGTATTGTAACAGGCAAATATTCTATGTGCAAATTATTTATTGAATTTCGTCTCCTACAATAAAATTTCATGTTTTTTCAAAGATGTGTTATTTTAATTGGAGCAATATTAAAGACAGACCGTTTTGAATTTTTTTTAAATACCAAGACAAAAGCCAACAAAATATTGATATTAAATTTTGCGGCCGGCCGAAAGACGTGTGACATCACGGAACATGCGTGGTGGTACTGCAGCAATGCCAATCTCATTATGAATTGTACTCAAGTGACGTAATAAGACATCATCATCACGAATAATAAAGTAAATAAAAAATGAGACAACCACCTAATGAAAATCTTTTCAATCCTGCCTAACAGAATACCAAAAAATCCAATTTCAACGTAGTTGCCACTGTACTGATGAATTTTATGTTGGTATTGAAATGAACAGCTCGTTAAAATTGTTGGTTAAATGTTTGATCTTCAACGAAACTTTGTCTGTAATTGGAAGATATTGAAAGGCGTGTTAGTAAATTATCATTAATAATTTCTTATTATCGATTAGAAGAGCAACAATTGTTAAAAGTTTATCAGCTTTATTTTCGTTTCAGTAAATTTCTGATATTTACGCCACAGTAAAGTTATACCGCAGAAATCTGTTAATATGAAACAGATTAAACTCTTGATTATTAGTTTTGAATTTTAAGAATAACAAAACTCTTTTCAGTTTGCAATATATTTTCAGCCATGAGCGGTTGAGATTTGAAACATATTTATACGACTGTAAAATGATAAAGGAATATGTAACAAAAAAGCTGGAGCGAAATCTCGGTTTCTAAGCACGAAGTATTTTTAATTGTATTGTTTTTAATACCAAAACCAAAATAAAGATAAATTGGATCAAATAAACATCATTTGTGAAAGCCTTCATCTCTGACGATGAAAACTTTTCCACAAGTAGATACCTACATACTTCATTAACAAACCCTTCTGTGCAATTCCCGAGCAACCCCGGGTGAGGCTAGTTAGTCATGATGGGGAGGGGGGAAGGGGAAGATCCTCATATTATGATTTAGAGTTAGTAATGAGGGTAAAGTTTGAGCAGTTCCTCGCCCCGGGCCTCCGTTACATAAACTTGGAAATTTATGATAATCGTCACCGCCGTCCTTTCTTCCCAGAGCGCGCACTTTTATTTTGTAAGATTTAGACCCATTTGTTATATGTAAAGAAGAATGAAACTATGTGATATGGAGAAATGCATACGAATCGAAAAGTTTTACAGTGTGTGATTTTGCAGGAATCCTTTTTTATTGTAGTTCAAGAAATATACAAATGTTACACATTACAATACTAGGAGTGTAATTTTGTTCTCTTATCTAATTTTGTTTATTCGATTCTCCGTTTTCCGGCTATCGGGAAAGAGATTGTAAATTAGTATACTAAGGTGGGTCATGACTGTATGGGGAAAAAAACTTGTTTTGATTTATCCAATAGTGATAAAAGGGTATTAAATGAAGATTTAAAATCATGTAATATTTTTAATAATATTTGGATATCATCTTCTTTCTCCGGATTGACTTTGAAATTTCATATAATATAGAAAAACCCACCCTTGTTAAATATTTAAAAAATGTCAGATAAATCATTATAAATAAACTGTTTTTCAATAAAACATGAAATAGTATAATAAAAAGTCAGTGCATTCAAATACCAGCAAAATCCTTCTTACTCTCAAACTTCGGCATTATTTTGCGAAACTCAATTTTGGGACTTCGTTAATATACATTACGAGTATATTTGCTTTGGAAGATTACAAAAAAATATAGGTTAAAGGCTTCATGGTAAATTTTACATACATGTTATGAAAATAATTCATAACATGATTTATTTAGTTACTGGTTTTATTATTCTTATTTTATAAGTCGTTTATAGGGCTTTATGTTTGTACGCTGGTAACATTTTGGGTAGGGTTTTGGGAGCGAGTTCCGTTTCCGCAATTTTTGAATCAACGACGAAGGATTCGACAGTCGGTTAGAAATCCTAAAATTCCATTACAATCCGCAGTTTGAAGTTCGATCAGATTCGCGGACAGTGAAATATATATATATATATATATATATATATTTTTTTTTTATACACTTTACAAATACAAGACAAAAAGTCCCGATAAACTACTTTTTAGCAGTTTGTCTAACGGGTTCTTTACGTTAAAGATCTTATAATAGTGATTTAATAGTTACATTTTTACAATTATATAAAATAAAATTTAATTTTTTACAGAAATATAGATAAAAATACATTTTTGAAAACATAAATAACATTTCAAAGTCTTTAGAATAATATGTCATTGTAAGCTAATACAAATTAATTCTTTCCGTAAGCCAAGTCTTCAGTAAATTCATTAATTGTTTGTTTTGGGCACAGTTTTTAATTTCAGCAGGTAACATATTTAAACAACTGGGAATCATGTAATTTAACGTTCTTTGTCCATATTTATTTGTATGCTTAGGTACAATTAGCCCTTCATTAAAGTTAAAACGAGTATTATGGTTGTGTTCCAGCCTGTTAATATATAAAGGATTATTTATGTGCTGAAATATAATTTAGTACCACAGAATTGCTCTCACTAGTAGTGATCGAAGAATTGTTATTTCCATAATAAACCTGATTTTGTTTTTTTTTTGTTCCTTTCCGCCGATGTAAGTGGATCTGAAAAGTTCACCGCGTGCCTCAGTTGACGAAATTACGGGTTATCGCGCTGTGTAAGCGGGCTCAAGTTACCTACCGGGCTGAACATATAACTTCGAAACTCCTGGTTGTATTCCAGCGAGCACATATTATCCGGAAGCGCGTGGAGTCAATAACCTGCTTGTATCCTTAACCAAATGTTACCGGCTCGTTACCTGTAGGCTGCGGAATTTGAAGCCTTTTTTATTGAGGGAAGCAGCTAAGGCGTGACCTTTGCCAGGACGGAAGCAAACGCCTCTAGGGCGTGACCTGCGCCAAGACGGGGGCACGGATTCCGAGCTGGAGCTCCACGGTTTTACGGCGTCGCACCTCAGATGAGCTGTGGAAGATTTCCCTATGTCTCTACGCGATTATTTAAAATTAGATAGCTAGGCCTAAACACGTCGGTCCGGGGGTGAGTACGTTTATTTCACTGTTTGATCTTTGTACATTCAATCCTCTTTAAATATACATTTTATAATATCGATGATAATCTAGTATATATTTATTTATTGTCCACGAACAGGAGGAGAAACCATTTAGTTCCCACGATGCTTTGAAAAGATAACACGGTCTAATGACTGAGCTAAGCAAATACTACCTCTCTTGATAACGGCATTCTACAGGAAACACCTCTAGATTGGCGCGTAGAACGTTAAAATGTTTTACAAAGCTGTTTCCAAGAGAGGTACGATATCACCTACTTGACCATCTAATAACAAGATGATAAATATTTCATCATATCAATTCAGTCCTCAACACACAATATACGAATGCAATTATCAATTTTCCTCCCAAGTAGGTATATACCTATCATAAACTAGAAATAAGCCCTTAATATGAAAATTTTCAAAACTTTGAAGTAAATCCGGAGGAAGAAGATCGTATCAGAAATTAGAAAAATTTTAAACACGTTGTTTTGAACTCATTTGGAACCCTTTTATCGTTCTGAGAATTTAAAAATAACATTTTTTTTAACTGACCCACCTTTGTTTACCCTCATGGCCTGTACTTCTTTTATCATTTTCAGTATTAACTGTATTAGTATATAATTTTTTATGTGGTCTTGTATAGTTTCCGTGTACTTGTGACGCTTTTATGAATGTTGAATTCGTTAAATTATAATTATTTTAACTATAACTATTTGATGCTTAACACTACCACTGTGACATTATGAATTGCAATAACGCACAGATCAAAGTATTTGTTCGTGACAGTTCACTAGTGTTTATGTTTTTTAATTAAATTAATATTTCTTAAACACCTTAATACTGAGATAAGTTTTTAGATTTTCACGGCCAAAAGCATTTTCGTTGTTAGTTTTTGGGATGTTATGCCGTATTACGCTACCTCCTTCTATAGCCGACGTTTCGGACAGCGTTGCAGTGTCCATCATTAGGTTGAAGCGAAAGTGGTTTTAAACTTTCGCTTTAACCACTTGAACTCTTTTTTCTAATTCTAGAATTCGTCAAACGATGGCGCCACTTCCGTCGGCAATTCTCACGTGGACGGGCCCTAGGCTAACGTAAATACTGCGCTTTCACTAAATCGCATTTCCACGCCACACGGTATCGCTTCCAAGTAAATAATCACACACTCTACACTAACAATTACACATCGTCGGATCTGCCGGATCTGCCGGGTTTGCCCTGATGATGGACACTGCAAGGCTGTCCGAAACGTCCACTATAGAAGGAGGTAGCGCAACACGGCATAACATCCCAAAAACTAACAACGAAAACCTCAGTACTGTTTCATCTCATTATCTGTAAGAAGCATTCATCTTACTACGTAAAGGAACGAAAATAATTGTGACAGAAAAAACTATTGTTGATAACGTGGGTTTTTATAGATCACATTGAAAAAGTATTTTTAATAGATTTCAACCAGTAAAACGTGTTTTTGTAAAGTAATGCAAATTTTCTTTTTAACATTCAACCACTCAATTTTTTTTAACAAATTGTGGTGTTTTGATTGCACATTTGAAAATGGTTACACAATTATTAAAAAATCATATCTCTCTTAAAAGGCTTTCATAAAATTGCAACACTTGAAAATAATTTACATATTTTGATACTGAAAGAGTTCGCCGGGTGGCAGTCGATGTAGTAGGTAAAGTATAAAGGTAGTATACCTTTGTAAAATATAAAGGTAGAAGACTGCAACCCCTCGCTCTGAATCCGCTGATCCATCACCCCCACAAATTTCATCAAATATTACCATCTGCATTTTCCTCCCCATCCAACTCCACGTTCAGTGTTCAGCACTCTTCAGCGAGGTTGTTCCTGGGCGACCTATATAATATTATATTCAGTGTATTAGCCGGCTCATAACTGAGAACGGAAATTTCCTGAAGTTTTCGTAGTGATTTGATTTGGCAAGTCTGAGTTACTTACCAACTTTAGACGGCCTCACCTCCATTAAGGTTCCATGCACATTATGCTAATAATTTCTTGTTACTTTTAATCTTTCTTTATTAATTCATCGGCTCTTCTGATTCTGGTGTAAAACTTTTGGTAGATCGGTAAGAGCTTTGGCTCTAAGCCACAAAATCAAAATAAATGTTTATTTTAAAGATTATTATCGGTATTAATTTATGTCACTTACCTTTGGAGGATACTCTTTTGAAATGGGAATTTTGGAGTCTTGGTTTCGGTGGCGAATTTATCTGTGGTGGGCCGGATCGAAAGATCCTGGTTTGGGAGCCTTTCGACTTATCCAGCCGAACTGTCTTGATCCATCCCCTTGCACCGCAGTTGGGGGATGGATTCGTACATGGCTCCTGGACTCGCTGACCCCCAGATTCCTATCCACCCCTCATACCTTTTTCCTTCCCAGAACTTTCTCTCCTCCCTTTCCTTAAAAAGACTCCCCAAAGATGACAAAGACCCCAAAGGAAATAGTTTTCCTCAGGACCTCCCGTGTGGAGTTAATGTTAAAAAAGGATGATTTTTTCTTCATATTTTTGTCCGCGAATTCCGGTGCACGTTTTCCAATTCATTTGGTCATATTATTAGTACTTGTGTTTTCTTATTCAGAGTTAGATATCACATTCTTTTGTATTTTCTTTGCCTCTTCATTTTGGAGTGGTTTGAACATTGGATATAGAATTTACCAAATAAAAATATTTTTATTTTTTTGGATTTCGTAGGATTGACCCTTGGTCCGCTAAATGTCCGACCGCTAAGGTTCGTTAGGTGCTTTATAAGGCTAGACTAAAGATTACTTCGGTGGGACCACGAACCACGAGTACCCGTGAAGTAATTACATATTTTATTGCTATCTCATTCTCTCGCAGGCTAAATCCTGTAGATGTATTTGTTTGTCTATTTTTAGTATCATTCGCTTCCGTTTTATCGACTTTCAAATCACAACGGTGCTAAAGAAGTTTTCACTTAAAAAAAACTCTCAGAATTGTTATAGTTAGAAAGTAGCAATCTGCACTAGAACGTTGTTGGAACCATTATAATATGACAAACATTTATTACCTTTTAATGAGTCTAGTTTTTGCACTGTTAATTCGTGGTGGAATTCCATTGTAATAGAATTGAAATTAAACTTTTTCACTTTGTTCCACTTATTTATTATTACCAGGACCGGTTTCATCCTACTACGGACATTTTCAGACTGGTAGTTGAAACTCTTATGCTATTGATTACGTCACTAGGTAGTAGTCACTAAGCAACAACAGGGAATATCCCAAAATTACAAAAATAAAATTTCAGAAATCACAAACCTTTTTTTTTTTTTTTTTTTTTAATTATATAATTTCTTTTATATTCATGTGAACTAAAAATATTTACTTACTATGTAACATTATTCATAATTTTTAAAAATACACTTTATAATTACCTAATGTACCCTAAATTAACAAAATAACTTATAATACCTTAAATTAACAAAATAGAATCATTCAGCATATATAGACAATGTTGTGTACCCCTGCCTAAGTTTGTATAAAATCAATAGCATAAGAGTTTCAACTACCAGTCTGAAAATGTCCGTAGTAGGATGAAACCGGTCCTGGTAATAATAAATAAGTGGAACAAAGTGAAAAAGTTTTTTAATTTCAATTCTATTTATTACCTGGTACCTGCTTGAAAATTCCGTCATTGCTTTTTCCTCTTACCTGCGCTTTCTCCTAAGTAACAACATTCTCGAAATCGGAAACAATTGCCTCTGAGCAGTGCAACCAAAATACAACGCGTGTACTATTGTGCCCAAAATAATATTTTTTCTAGTTTTTAAGTCTTAAATAAATTTGATGGTATTTATTATATTTTACTTTATCTTGATATGTATAATATTTACAGATTTTGTATACCTCTCGAGTCTCGATACATCTAGTCATCACTAAAATTGGCATTGCCATTGTTACTATATAATGCAGTTTCAAAGGCCAGTCTTCTGTTGGCCCCCCAAAATTAAAATTATTATAACTTTTTATTCGTTTTGTGTTTTATTTACCAACTTCAAAAATGAAATCAATTTCGAAACTTTTAATTTTGAGTTGGTATGGATATCAAAAAATAATGTACGGTGTCGTTTTTTGAAGTGAATACTTCTTTAGCACCGTTGTGATTTGAAACTCGATGAAATGAAAAAGTGACACTAAAATGAGATAAACACATACATCTATAGGATTTAGCTTGCGAGAGAATGAGATAGAATAATCGGTCTCCTCTTTGTGCGGTGCTTCGCAGTGTCCCCACTCTTGTCTACTTTAGTTTTCTTCTTTAACTTCTACCGCGTGTGAAGTACACACTTGTATTTTTTTTACTTACACGCTTGTATAAACAGTGACAAGTAGTTTAAATGCATTTGAATGGATACATGTTTTATACTTTGGGCATTCGGAGGTACATCCTCTCTGCCCACCCCCTTTCCTCCATACATACCACACTTCTTCTTCGGGGATACTTTTATATTTTGTGTAAGTAGGTTTACCGTATTTTCCGAAACCAACTGCATACTGTATTGTAAGTATGCCGGAAGCCAAATATCGGTGAATCAACTGTCATGGAATCATTATAAACAATAAGTATCTAATGTTGAGTGTTGTGTCGTCTTATTTTGAAATATTTAACTTCATTTTCTGCCTGTCATTTTATTTAAATTCATCTTGATTTATTTCAATCCACGGACTCTTTTAATTTCAATTTGACTTCCATCATAAATACACCAAACCACCCATGAGCGGCCTCGACTAGAAAATCGAGTCCCTGTTCTCTAGAGACGAACCTTAAAAACCATTTCTAGAAAGAAAACATATATATACGTATTCCAAATTGAATATTACGTAACATCATATCTTCCTTCCAAGTAAACTCTGCAAACATTATTGCACGCACACGCAGTGTTTATGTTTAGAGCAAACCATGAGAGTGCTAATTGCTCCCTTTCGTTATTTTCGCAACATCAACCGTCGCATGTTGGAACAAAACTCTTCACAAACACGCCACACCAACGCGGATGCAGCCATACAAACGTGCGTGCGCTAGTTTCAGAGACGGGGTTGAAGTATATTATTATTTTAGTGAAAGCTTCAAAGAACAATCTACTACTAATGAAAATACTTGATACGGAAAACCTTTTAAAATACCTATAACTTTCTTAACAATATATAAATATTAATTAATTTTAAAGACACAATGTTCAATGTTTCCATTTTATTGATTTTATGTGAGTGCAGCAAAAGAGTCACCTTTTTTTACATTAGATCCACACATAGAATTAAATATCCCTCAGGGTCTATGTCGTCTTAGGGGATGCTGTGTGGAGGGTCTTTTTTAAGGAAAGGGAGAAGAAGTTCTGGGAGGGAAAATGTAGGTAGAGGGGTAGGTAGGTAAATGTTGATGTATTCAGAAGTGACGGCCGTAAAAATCCATCTCTCCAACTGTAGTGCAAAAAAGACAGTCCGGCTGGAGAGGTCAAAAAGCCTTGATCTCTCTGATCCGGCCTGCCACGCATTAGATGGACAGATGCATCCGCCGCCAAAATCCGAAAAAACCTTGCTCTATGAACTAGTGAGCTAATTCTAAGTCACCGATCTTAGCGAACCACTTGGGGTGACCTATGGCAAAGGGGTGCGTTATCCAATAAATGATTCTCGGGGCAACGGTACCCATATAATTGTCTTAACTGCTTCCAACCGTGTCTTGAAATAGTGAGACTATGGAATCTCCATCTGTGTGTATGAGTTGTGAATGGTGGTCTTTCACCAGGGCGATACTGAAAGTATCTGGCACAAATATATAATGTATTATTTTGGTGAATAAATTGTGAATTACCACAAACTAATCAAATTAATTTGTGCACGCCAGGATTTAAAATTGGGACCTCCTGATTTGTAGCCGAGGAGCGTTCCTTAATCATAGAGGATGTCCCACTAAAAATACAAATTAATTTTTAGACAGTATTCACCTTCTTAAATGAATATTAATTAAGATTTTGGTGAACTGCAAACAGCGATAAATATATTTTTTAATTTCACGCAGGATGCCCTGAGGAAATCAATTACCAAGGCTTCTGTCACATGGGGGGTGCTGCATGAAGGGTCTCTTTGAAGAAAAGAAGGAATGAAGCTGAAGGAAGAATGAACTTGATTAAACTCATTGGAGAAGGAGACTCATCGGGTGACTCTTTGAAGTAGGGAGGAAACGCAAAGGTCGGAAAATCATTCCACAGCTAAGCTGGTGAACACAAGAAAACGAACGAGTCAAAAAACGTCCCTTTCCGTAATCCGATTATTACTGAATAAATCCACTTGGCTGCTAAGGAGTACTGGTTAGTAACCGATTGAAAAAATGCTTCGGGTCACCGGGGGTTCTATCTTCCGCAAGCAAAGACCTCCTTCATTGCACAAGGAATAGGAAAAAATATTAACTTAACTTTTTTTTCACATAAGCTCCATTCGAGAGGCCCCAAGGAAAATAATTTTCCTCTGGGCCTATGTTATCTTTGGAGATGCAACTTGGAGGATCTTTTCAAGAATAGGACGGAGAAGATGTTCTGGGAAGGAAAAGGTACGAGGTGTGGGTTGTAAGTTTCTGTAGGACAGTGAGTTCAGGAGTGACGTAAGAAATATATCATTCCCTTCCTTTCAACTGCGGTGCAAGGCAAAGGGTCGAGAGAGTCCTGTTGGAGAGGTGGAAAGATTTTATGAAATGACCAAGTTTCTTACTTGTTTACATGTTTACCCAATACGTCATTTTAAATGTATGTATTGAAGTTAGTTTCATGTTTTTTTTTGTTCATGTGTTACAAAAACTTTTTTTTTCTATTCTGCAAAAACCTTAGCTATTAAATAAATGTATTTTTGAACTGTGTTTTATATTTCCATGTTACGACAACCCTAGTGATTATGAGATGACTCATTCCTCACTACGCACGTGTTACTTTGCCTGCAGGTGTTCTGGGTTGTCGGTTGAAAAATTCCAGATATTTATGGAAAATTAGATATTACGTGAAATGTGGGAATATTAGATTACATATAATATGTAAAATATATCAATACACCTCTAATATTAACGTCATATTGAAAAGAAGTAGATTTTTATAGTACTTAGTTAACAATTTATGTTCATATTCTTTAAATTTAAAATAAACATAAAATGTATTGTTAAAATCCTGTGAACATCTCACATTTTGAGAAACCATATTCGATAACTCTTGGTGGAAATGACTTAAAAAATCGATGATGGCGACACAAGCGACCAATATTTAAACTATTTTGGCAAATTTCGAGAAAATCGATTGCCCTGCTTAGAGTGCTTAGCTTTTAAGCAGCAGTCTCTCTCGATCTGGCAAACGTAGTAGTTGGACGGAAGTTTCCGCCGGCACCATCAAAATACGGTCAAACCACACCCCATGAACCCGATCACCAAAGCTGATTCACCAAACGTAACGAACCACTTGGGGTGACCTACGGCAAAATTGTTAGTTATCCAATAAATGGTTCAGCCTCAAAAAATATTTAAAAAAAACACTGTTATTGGCTTATTTCGCATTTTATCACAAGGTACTAAAAACGTCAAAGCTGAGCAACGCCGTTCTGTGAGAACTTGTTTACTATACATATAATTAAAATTATATTATATTAAAGACAGAGAAGAGAAGATAGCAATGTAACTCTCAGTGGCTGGAACACTAATCTATTTATTTATAAAATACATGTTACATATATTAGACATTTACATAGATAAGATTTATTAAACCACCATACTAGGCCGGTGCCTGTTTCATGGTGGTTAATTAAAGATAGTTACTTTGAGTGTAGTCTTTTTTTTTACATGAGCTCCACACAGGAGGTCCCGAGGAAAATGATTTCCCTCAGGGCCTATGTCATCTTTGGGGATGCTGTGTGGAGGATTTTTTTAAGAAAAGGAAGAAGAGTAGAGTTCTGGGAAGGAAAAGGGTTTAAGGGGTGTGTAGGAATCTGGGGTTCAGTGTGTCCTGGTCATCCGCCTCCAAGACCTAGACAAACCTCACCCCATAAATCCGGGCACCCCTGCTAAATCACCAAAAGTAGCGAACCACTTGGGGTGACCTACGGCAGATGTGTTGGTTATCCAATAAAGGTTACCGGGGCGGCTATACCCATTCCCGCCTCCCAAATTGAAGTGAAACACATGGTAAAATTGGTAAAGTTATAATAAAAAAATAGAAAAGAGGAAAAGAAGTGCGTAAAATAAACATGTAAATAAAATAAACCTGTAAACATATGGTAGTAGTATGTATAGTATGTAATGATGTAGAAAATTTATACCTTTATCTGAGTATGTGAAACAAGTTGTAAACACTGTCATAGTCACTCATGATTAATTGCAACAAATAATTTGTGCGGATGTATTTCGTTTCAAATTGTATTTGAACTGTAAATAAAATAATACGACGGATATTGATACGATCACATCAAATAATAAAAATGTACCCACCCGTGACGAGTATGCCGCAATACCATCAAAAATATATTTTGGTCATTTATCCGACATTTGATTCATAAGCCCTTTTCTTGATAGGGTACAATAAATACGTCATCGGTATATTCCACCCCAGTGAACAAAAAACCCTTTCCGTCCCCTGAATTCCCCGGACCGTCCCCCAGTTCCACAGATCCCCAGTTCCCCAGTTTTCCAGTTCTACAGTACTTTACCTCCACCGCATAAACGCGGATTCCAGGAAATATTTCCGAATTAATCATATTAGTTCCGTTTTTGGACGTTCGTTACGATCCAATGATTCTGATCCATGGATTCAGATAATGCAAGATGATCCTCTAATAATATTATAAGTATATTTAACTGCAATGTTAAATGATTATTTTTGGATATATCAAATTGACTAAACATTACGCCACATAATTATTTCTTAGTACACACTTCTCGCTTCGTCAACATAAATATAGTTTTTTTCTATTCTACCCACTAATTGCTACCGTATATAAATAAAAATGAATCACTGTTTCCCTTGGTCATGCCATAATTTCAAAACGACTTTACCTATTTCATTCATCTTTTTTTAAAGTTTTCTAATACTTTGTACGAGTAGAAGGTTTCTACGGATAATGAAAATGGAATAATTTCAGAATATTTAACGACTATTTTAACTTCGCGCGTTGACAGTTTGCAGGTATGATGAAATTGAATTTGACAGGTAGCTGTTTTTTTTTGTATTAAAACAATTATCTATGGATTTTTTTAAATTATAGATATTTTAAATAGGTTCTTATGTTAGGTACCAAATTTGATTTATTGTTCTTATAATGTACAAAAATGAATATTTGTAATGTACGAAAAATAAAATTTAAAAAAAAAACTGGCACGTGAGCTGTTTGAAAACTGAATGTACTGACTGAATATATGAACGTGAGAGGGGGGTTTGCGGGACGGGTGAGCGGGAGAGGGGATAGGGTGGCCGGGAAGGCGGAAGGGGAACGGGAACGGGAGGGTAGGGATGCGGGAGGGGAACGGGGACGCACGGGAAAGGATGCAGGGAGAACATTTATTTATTTGAATGTGGCATCGCAACGCGTGCCGGGAACCAGCTAGTAAATATATATTTTTGGAATAACTTAGTGACTAAATCCTCAAATTGTAATATTTAGCCACTGAAGTCAATATTAATGACCCACAAATGCAAATATGAAATATAAAATTGAAAAAAGATTCGGTTAGATTTAGGAATCTCTATATTTAGATGTATTTCCTAGATACGACCAAATCTTTTTCCTTTTTTTTTCAAATTTTCGTTTGAGAGTCGCTAATATCATCTTCAGTGATTTTCTTTCTTTATTCAGTGCACTTTTATTACAGTTACGGAATTTTTTGAGGGAAGGTGGAGGAAGCGGAGTGGGAACGTGAGAGGGGAAGGAAGGGGAAAGGGAGAGGAAGGGGAGGTGGATAGGGAAAAGGATGAATGGGAAAGGACACGCAGGGAGAAACGATTTCATTATTAAATGGCATAGAAACACATGCCGAGAACCAGCAAGTATAAAATATATATTTACCTTTACCACACTCATTTCTCCATTCACCAGCTCCACATGTCTAACCCATCCAAGCATCTCTTTGTTAATTTTTAAATGCCTTTTTAAATTAGTGGTGTAGTCGCCTAATCTCAGCATCACCCTGGTAAATGATTAGTTATTTGAAGCGGTTTTAGCCATGTTTGGTGATCAAATCGGAATAGCCAGATACTTTCCTGCCTTCCTCTTTTTAATCTATCTCTCCTTCCCACTACATTCAGCCTTATAACATATCTCAATTGGGGATGTCTTTGTCTCACTGGCTACAGAAGGGAGTAGTTGTACTCTTGCGCGGCATATTCTCACATAAAATAATGAGGAAGTGGGGATATTTATTTTGTTTCCATTTTGCGTTGGGTGAATTATCAACAAAGTTTTCCTAATCGTATAATAATTAACACTAACAATGAAAAATTTTTTATATCACGGAAAATTAAAAAAAGCGATAAATTAAAAATAAATGAGGAATTTCGTAACATGCACAAAATTTAAATCTGTTTATTAAAACCTCAGTTTCTATTATTAACCAGCGGGTACCCGGCATGCGTTGCAATGCCACTTAGAGAAAGAAAATGTTTCCCCTTGCGTGTCCTTTCTCCGTTCCCCTCCCTGTTCCCGTGAACACTTCGCCCTTCCCACATTTTCATTCCACCTTTCCCTTCTTTCGCAATCTGATAAATAGCATAGAAAATAATTTTATAACGCCAGAGTTCACCGTTTATATAGAAACCTTTTTGGGCAACAAAGGTTTCATCGCAATCAGATGAATGACACAGAACAAAATAAGGGACAAACAAAGAAACATTTATATATAGATTTCATTATTATCATGATCTGGAGACAACGCCTGGTTTGTGTAAAATACATAAACTGACCTCCCCACCATTTTTTCACTGTATCTATCTGCCATCTACATACTATCCTTCCATCCCAAAGTCATTCTATTATACAATTTTTCACGAACTTAACCCTACTAAACCCGTGCAGAACTGAAGTGTGCACGCCAAACATTTTATTCGTTGAATCTTTTAAATAAACCACATTGGTTCAGCACTCAGTTTGGTGGCGTTTTAACCCTTTTCACTAAGAGTCTTTTAGCCCGATGCAGTTTTAGTCATTCTGATTTTTTTATGGAAATTGACAGGAGCTTGGCTCATTGATTTTCCGAACACTTTTATCCTCAGGTTGCTCCTAAAAGCTTCCGAGTGCTTCTCAAACATTTTAGACCCCTACTACCTTTGTTCCTGTGTATTTAATTAAGAATCCGTAAAAAAAACATCTGTAATAGTTGTTGTCGCTATCCAATACTACTACCACTGATCCAATAATCCTTCTTTACACAACCTTTTAATATTCAAAAGCATTTTATAGCCCCTTTCATGAATGATATTTTGCAAAAAAATGTCATTTATCCTATATAAATATATCCTAAATAGAAGGTGCTGTGTATTTTTACAGATGCAAGGTTCGATTATTTTCACTGTTTCACATGAGAGCTTAAGTTTTTTTCTTTTAGTTAAGATGGTAATAGGCAGCTTTATCAAAGACCAACCTTGCGTAATCTTTGTCGATGTTCTTCCCTTTTATTTGTTTTATTGGAATTCGACGAGTGTTTTTTTAAAGGATAATAATAAAAGGTTGTATTTTTATAAGAATTGATTTAGCAAAGGTTTGTCCAATTGGTTTATTGCTATCGTTTGTCATTTCAATAAAACCTACTTATTATTTTAACGAATATCTCATCTTACAAACTTTTAGAGAGAAAAGTTTTGTTGTGCAGAAACTCGTGAAATTATTTACAAATTAGACGAAGCTCTTAGAGAAATTGTGTTTCTATTTTATTTATCTTAGAGTTTTGTTTTACCAAAAACAAATATAACTTTGTTAATTACATACCGTAAGATTCAAAATAGTACTTACTAAGTTTGTTGAAGTATTTATTACCATTAAACTTAGTTTACAATGCTATATTACAATCGGGTAGCAGAGTTTTTTTTAAAACAATCATTTCTTAAACTAGTAATTGACATCGTTACTTGAAGTTAGTTAATTGACGTTGTGACTAGTTATGATGGCCTCCGTTGTAGAGGGGTAAGACTCTCGACTAGCAATCTGAAGGTCACTGATTCAGATCCCTGCGCGGGAAAATAAGTTTTATTTGATTTATTTGCGTTATTTCACAATTTAATTATTTAAAATAATAAGAGGTATATTTGCAGCACGTTCCAGAGTAGAAGATACTCTCAGTATCGCCTTGATGTAAGACCAACTTTTGAAAATTGAAAAGTTGCTTGAAATGGTTGCAGCCATGTTTTATGACTGGATCAGAATAGCCAGGTACTTCCCCACCTTCCTATTCCCATTTTTTCTTTTCCACTACCTTCAGCCTCACAACATTCCCCAATTTGAGTTGGGAGCAGTTGGGACTCTTGTGCGGTATTCACTTAAAAAAACCATCACTTGCAATCTTTTCAAACTAGTGATTCACTTTATTTACACTTAACTAGTGATTCACTTTATTTACAATATAATGCACTTAAATGAGTCATAGAAATAACATCATTCTAAATCAATAAAGAAAACCTTTGCACTTAGTGCAAGTGAAACCAAAAAGGGAAAGATTCGGAATCCCACTTAATCACTCTCTCAATTAGTGTCTCTGCAAATTGGATTTACCGGTAATAAATCAATTTGGACACCTTCATAAATTGACATTTAAAATGTTATAAATAAGTCTTCCGTACGTGGCTTCACCACAGTTTGAAAATGACCTTACAAGTCGAAACAGCTGTAACTTAAATACATTCTTAAATACTTGCAGAACTCGATAATAACATATCAAATTTATTTAATTAAATTTCTAAAAATAAAAATGGAGTTCTACGAATTAAACACAAAAACAATTAATACACTTTATTTACGTACATACACATTGGATTATCAGCAATAGGTTTAGAAATTTTGCTTACATTGGACGTCATTCATAAAAATGAGAATTGTACTTATTTGAAGAAAGCTCGCAGATTGTTGAGGAAATTATTCACCGATTGTTGGTAATGATAATAATATTAATTTATTAGATTTGTCGAAGAATTTATATACAAATATGCAAAAATCAATCATTTTAAATACATCTACGATTACGAAAGATTTTTTAAATATTTACATTGAGGAATCAGTAGGATTTATCGATCCAGTTGGGAGTTCTACTGAGCCGAACCCTCTGATTTGAAAATATCTGAGGTTTGTGAATTATTTTCCGATTTGGTCTCTGGTTGGTTGACATGTTGTTCTTGTACGTGTTTGTATTTATTATACTTATATAGTGCACTTACATAGCGTGGATTGACTAGATGATCATTCGTGGAAAAGTGTGTGGAAGGGTTCAGTTTTTCCTGTGGGGAAGATTTAACTCGGACATAAAGTCATAATAAAAAATAAATAAAATATAAACATTTAAAAGATGTTATTAAAACGCATAGCATAGTAATATTTCGTTTTGGGGTAAAATAATGCATCGGCGTTTATCTGCTATTATTTAAAATAACTGTTTTAGCAGTTTTTTAATTTAATTATAATTTTATTATCAAGATCCGCAAGTATTTTTACTTTTTATTACTGTGACAGCTGTTTTGGCTTACAAGGCCTTTTTAAAACTGTGGTTCGACCACTTCAAGACGATTTATTTATATGATTTTATATTTCAATCCACCCTGGGGCCCTGAGGAAAATAAGGGCCTATATCATCTTTGGGGATGCTGTGTGGAGGGATTTTTAAGGAAAGGAAGGAGAGGAGAGTTCTGGAAAGGAAAAGGGTTTAAGGGGTGGGTAGGAATCTGGGGTTCAGTGTGGCCTGGTCATCCGCCTACAAGACCTAGACAAACCTCACCCCATGAACCCGGGCACCCCTGCTAAATCACCAAACGTAGCGAACCACTTGGGGTGACTTATGGCAGAGGTGTTGGTTATCCAATAAAGGTTCCCGGGGTGGCGGTACCCATTCCCGCCTCCCAAACTGGATTAAGAGGATTTATTTAGAAAATAATTGTGAGAATAGATTCTGCATTTTTTTGCAGTTCACGACATTGTCGAATACATTAAGCTTTGAAAGTTGATAATTTACCAAGGTTTAAAAATAGCTCGGCATATAATGTTCCGGAATTAACATTGATGAACTAGTATCAATAGGTATTTATTAAACTAATAATATAAATATGAATTTTGTCAATATGACATAGAGATATTATCTAACACGACGATTAGAAGGTTTATTAAGAAATAATAGAATTTTATAATAATTTAATAAGTTGATTAAATACTTGCGCGATTTTAGATTATGTAAATTCATTTTCATTCAAAATTGTACCAACTATAAAAATTCCAAAGTAACTTTATTATAAAACTAATATATTCCTGTTCAACTCTTTTCATCAACTATTCGCATTTCTCGGAAGCGTTCAGAAGCTTTAGAGTAAAAGTAATTTCATTCAACGCGGTCATGACAAAGGTAAATAAATTAAATTCCAAATGTTACAACCCTCCTGCTAAGTGATACGGCTAGCCTAACGACCAACGGATAATAAAAGCCCCCTGACTACGAAAAAAGGCTCTCCGTTTCTATCACGTGATACAAGATACAGCCTCCAATAAAGTATCGGGAAGAGGCAGTTTCGGGTCCGCTTTCAATACTTCCTTTAACCCTAATGATTTGAACCCCGGCAGAACGGAACCTTTTACTTCCTCCCCTGATTGAGGATACACGCAACTTCCGACTTCCTTTCTATCTCAATTACCGGGCCGGAAATGAAGGCCTTTAACAGAAACTGCCAATTTTTTGTGAATTTACACAATATGGTGAGTTTGGGCAGTGCTTTTAAGAGCTTCTATCGTTTTATGAAAGTTCATGTGTATTTTTGGACATGAGAACTGTTTTAATTCATGAAAGCACTGTAAAGTATCTATTATCGGCGTTTATTTTTAGGGTGTTATGCCGTGTACGCTACCTCTTTCTTTCGCCAATGTTTTGGACAGCATTACAGGGATCATCATCAGGGCAGATGTGTGTTGCCTCTGCCTTGATGATATGATCATGAATTCTGGTGATGGATACTATAATGCTGTCTGAAACATTGGCTAAAGAAAGATTAACTTTTGGCCTTGAAAATCAAAAACCACATATTACGTGAAGAAGCTTTTGATAGACGATCTTTAGAAAGGCTATTTTTTTTCTGATGGGTCTTTTCCTATCGGAGATTGGTTATCATCAGGGAAATCTTTACCCTACTGAATGCAGTCCAGAATTTTTTTGCGAAATTACACTCGTACCATTAACTTAGATTTCTAAGTAATTAAGTGCCACGTATTTCGTAGCCAGATCTTCCATCAATCTCTCCCTGTTTGCGCTGATTAAAGTGCCAACTTGGTAAATTATTTTCTCCAGTCCAGATTAATAGTTTTATGGCTAGCAACAATTGTGTTCCTTTTTCCCTCGCGCCTCCACCATTACCCACTCTCCTCAAAATATTTCAATCGCCGTCGCAGTAGGCAGTCTGACGAGTCAAGCAGGTAATCTAATTCGCGTCTCCTTCTAAAGTCGGTTCCTCAAGCCAAGGATCGTGACTCACACTCAAATAGCCAAGGACTCCAATGCCACATACCGGACGCCAGTGGTACTTGATGACTCCATGCATATGAGTTTCTCCCGATTGGAGTCCTCGGTTTGAGAGTGTTTTGTCCAAAATATTTTAAAATACTTGGTAGATAAATTGTTGAAAAGCCAATTGTGGATGCCTAGCTCTTTCAGATTGGAGACATTTACTTGTGCGTCTGGCTGATCATGGAATCCATCATTTTTCTACAGTTTTTAAAAATATATGTTATAGTTTCTCCAGTATATAATCCGCTTAAACCACGAAATTAACGTTTTAAGTGAACGCAGATCCGGATTAACCCTATCTCAACCCCACCTGTAAATATCCCTAACATTTTAATAATAATTGAACTTTCAAAATTACGAAAATGATTTACCTCCTTCAACCAACGCATAATCAATGAAATATATACAAAAATGTTAAAATAACAGTAATTAAAATTAGTTGCTCATATACAGGGTGTTAAGGGACGTACTTGACTTAAAGTGAATGTTGGAATTTGGATTAAAAATTTTAGTCTCCGTTGACTTTTCCGATGCCTTTTTTCTCCAAAATCGAACAAAAACAATTCTTCCGCATGTCGTTACTGCTCAGCCGAGTAACCGCCACATTTCTTACCCCACCTCCAACTGTCCAACCCTACTATGTTTTATGTTTTTGTTAAAAAAAACATCAAAAATGATATCGGACACCAACATTTCATTTACATTTTTTACTCCAAATAATGTCAGGAATCACTGGTTAAACTATGTCAAATACGATCCTGTATAACGTATTGTTAAAACCTTTTTTTGTTTTCCGAAATATCGCTACGCATCAAATTTAATGATTATTTTGAACTCGTATTGAATAATAATAAGGCACATAATCCCAAGGATTTAATTTTAACAGCCATCGAACAATCAATCGACAAAATTAGATAAAGCGCATTAACTTTTCTTTTGGAAAAGAAAATGAATCACGGTAAGATTATAATCCGAGTAATCCCTTATCCTCGAAAAATAAATCTTAATTCCCAAAATATAAAATAAGCTCAGAATATTTTTATTTAGTCCGTATCATTTCGTAAATCCTCCGCAACAAAACATGTAATTTTTTTTTATTGCTCTTTTTTTATTCGAAATATGTGAAAAAGAAAATAATGAACCTACAATAAAGAAAATGTTTCGGTCTTCATTCACGAATGGCAAAATTGGTCATTTAAAAGTGGAGATTATTTTAAAAGTTTGTTAGGAAACGAAATTAGTATTTTTCAAATGTTTAATTCTGTAATTTATTTTTTTATAACCTTCAACTTTTTTATTTATCTTAATTATTAACATGAATCAATAATGGTTTGAATGATTGGATGGTATTAATCAGTTTTAGTTATTATTCAATTAATCAGTTTTTTTTCCTGTGTAATCTCTACATATAAATTAAAGTCCTCCGCCGCATTTGTCTGTCTGTTCGCGATAAACTAAAAAAACTACGGAACGAATTTTCATGCAGTTTTCACTAATTGATAGAATGATTCTTAAGGAAGATTTAAGGTTATAATTTGTCAAGGTTTTTTTGTAAATTGGTTGAAAGATGTAATTAAAGGAGAATGTCTGTATGTGGTGAACGAGCGGGCTCGCAAGCTGGAGGTGTGGATTTGATTTGTATACAAATTAACAGATGGCAGTGTAAGTTTAAATGTTGGGTAACCATTTAGAATATAGCGTTGTGTTTCGTTAGCCACAACAACGCGTTGCTGGGTCAGCTAGTTAGTGATATAATTATTGCACTTTGTTCTGTTAATTACATTTTGTTCACTGAGAAGGAATCATGTTTAAACGTAGGTGTAAGTAAAAATATGTTTCGTCAACAGGATTATCAAAATAATGAAATGTGCATCAATTTGAAAGGCCTGTATGAGTACCGCGGCCCCGGGAACCAACCCCTCTACCATAGGTCATCTCAAGTGGTTAGTTACGTTTGGCATTGGCGGCGGATACGTCTGTTCACCTACTGCTTGCCGGGTCGGAACAGGAGAAAATGGTTGAGGGAGACTTCATGACCTTTCCAGCATAGCCTCCATAGCCATGCACTTTAGTGGAAAGGATGAATTCATACGTCCGTCACTATTGGATCAGATTCCTAACCACCCCTCTTACTTTTTTTTCCTTTCCAGAGCTTCCAGAGAAGAATGACATGGGCCTTGAGGAAATATGTTTTTCATCTGGGCCTCCCATGCGGAGCCAATGTAAAAAAGGCAATTTTTTGGTTTAATTTTATTTGTACTTGTTGAATGTAGTAATCAAAAATGGTTCCATGACAGTTGGTCCGGTGACGATTCGTCCGGCGACTTAGTCCGGCGATAGTTCGTCCGGCCGACAGTTCGTCCGGACGACAGTTCATCCCGCCGACAGTTTGTCCAGACAATTGGTCCGGCGACAATTCGTCCGGCCTGATCATTTAGAAGATTTTTTATTCAAGTAAGTATGCAAAGAGGATATACGGCCGTGCAACCAAAATCGATATACTTATATCTGAAGGCATCTTGAGTGGAAATCCGCTGCAAAAATATTTTAATAACAATAATTTCGACTCATCGAAGAAGCATTTTCTTGGTTAGCGTTAAGTTAGCCCTATACAGGAGTTAGTTATTTTAAGAAATTAGATATTTACCAATGTAGTAGTCACTGACGTTATGTCTCATTTCTAGTATCCTCCATCTTTTTCGTTTTCATACAAGATGTGAGAGAAGAAAGAGGAAAATAATCGATGACGTACGAACAACCTCTCTCTCTAGTATATTATTTCAATTAGATGCAAGGTGAAGACATTGCAGATACATATATTTGATTTTGATAGTAGATACGTATTATGAAGTGCATATTATATACATATACAGGGTGTAATAGGACGCACCCGAGGGATATTAACCAGCGATTCCTGAGCATATTTGGAGTAAAAAATGTACATCTCATTTTGCTCTCCGATGAAATTTTTTTCAATTAAAAACAAATAGAAATATATGTTTCAATCACATGTCGCTACTGTTCAATTTATATAGGATATATCCCGTCGCGATGGGTGTCAGTGATATGCGCGCTGTTTCGAGTATTAACACGCTGTTAGAACGAGACGCAATGCTTAGCAAATAACCGCTAGGCTATAAACGCGCCACTATAAAGCTAGTCAGTGGCAACGTGTGATGGAAAAATATGTTTAATGTTTTAATAGAAAAAATATGTCATTGGACAGCAAAATAACATATATATTTTTTACTGCAAATATACACACAAATCGCTGGTTAAAATCCCTCGGGTACGTCCTGTTACACCCTGTATTTTTTTTTTAATGATGTGAGTACCGCACAAGAATCTGAATTGCTCCCAACTAATCGTCTGAAGTCAGCGAGTCTATGGCATCCCAAATTAGGGTATGTTAGGAGGCTAAAGATAGTGAGATGCGAGATGTGGGAGAGGAAGTTTTTTTTTTGATAAATACCTGACTAGAAAAGTAGTAGGTATATATAAGTAGTATAAGTAGATAAGTACCTGGCTTTTCAAATCTGGTAGTCAAGCTTTTTTCAAATCGTTTCAAGCAACGTTTCGTTTCTGAATATGGTGATCTTTCACCAGGGCGATACTAAAAGTTTCCTCCATTTCGGAACTTGCTAGGTATGGTACAGCAAATAGTATCTTAATAATTAGGACGCATAGTTTTTGTTCATAAATAATGTGATTAATACCAATGGCGATGTATGGTCTATCTCATAGATTCTCAACCTTTTTTTGCCCACCGCCCACTTTGAGAATATTTTTCATTCTAGCGCCCCCCAACCCGAATCCGAACGGAGGGGTCGTAATGGGATACCGACAGGGTTTCCTTTGCCACAACGGAGTGGGCGTGGCATAACGAGATACCACGACGGAGGGGGCAAAATGGGATATCACGATGGGGTTACATTTGTCACAATAGAATTGGCGTAATGGAATAGGGAAAATATTTCAATATGTGAGGTAAATTTATGGATGGCCTCTAATGGCATGGGATGGGGCAAGAGAGAAAATAGGATGGGTGGGATGGGTTTCTCTGGGTCTGCTACCGCCCCCTTGAAAGTCTGAAACGCCCCCTCTCAATTGTCTCCTGGTCATCTACCGGCCCCCCTGAAGGTCTAAAACTCTCCCAAGGGGGCGTTAATGCGCACGTTGTGAACCTATGGTCTATCTTTTGGGAGTTAAATGAGAAATTAAAACGGGAGAAAAAAATCCCCTAGTTATTTAAAAAAATCGTTCGATTTTCTTTACCATATTGTTGTTTGTTATAGATTATTATAAATATTTTTGTGTTTTTCCTTGGATCTAAAAGAATTTCATTACATCACTGCACTAGAGATCAGTGACCTAGAAACAGCAGGCATTTCGGAGATTCATTAAAACTTCCATGTCTTTAAACGTTATCTTATATAATTATCAAGTCACAATTTACGAAATTTATTTGTTTATACTCGTAATAGAAAAGCAACATTTTCAGTAATAATCTAATTTTACTAAGAGCTTAAAACACGATAAGAACAGAAAAATATTTGTTGATTCTTGCCAAAGACTATTCCGAAAAGATTTGCTTTTAAAAAATCTTAGGCGGCTAGTAGTTTACTGAGGTTTGCAGGTCTACCACTCTAGCGTTAATAGTGTGTTTTGAACAAATCTAAGAAATTTGACGGAAGGTTCCATTGTTGAAATTCATAACACACCTGTAGAGATTTGGAATTCTTTCAGGACCTGCTATTTGGCAGCAAGAGTAACATTAGGACGGAGGAATTTATTAGCACGGAATTTGAATAGTGCGCTGTTCAAAGTTTGATGAAATTATAATGCAGGTTTTTCATCGAATTTCACTGCACAATCGCACTTTCGAAAAAAAACGCCATTGTTTAACACTAGAAAGACCAGAGTGGTCAAATGACCCCAAAGAAGTTTTTGATCAATCATATTATTAAAGAATATAAATGACGCAAATGTGAATGGTAGAAGAAGTCGGGGACGCCCGAGAAAGACATATAACGATCAAGTGAATCAGATACTTGAGTCGGGGCATGTCAAGAGTCAGAATAATAGAAGAGCATGTGAACGAGGCACGGAGTGTGTGCCAAGACCGAGTTGTTTGGCGGTCCGTCCTCTCTGCCTACCCCTGCGGGGAAACGGCGTGATGGGTAGTTAGTTAGTTATTATTAAAACCATTGCATTGTAATCATTGTCGTTTTATGACTTTTAATATTTCGTCATTGTTTATATTATTTTAATACGCGCATACCGATAGCAAGATAATTATTTATTAAAAATGATTACCTACCTAGTGGTCAAGTGACCACTGCGGTAAATATTTACATTTCGTTGAATAAACTTGTGTCACTTAATTTTTTTTTATAACAATTAAGTTATTTTATTTATTATTAAATTTATCAATTAATGAAATATAAATATAAAAATAAAATTATAAGAATAAAACATTACAGCCTATGAATGAGTCATTTGACCCCACTTGTTCTTTATAGGCAGTTAAAAATTTCGGTTTTCCTAGTGTTAAATATTTAAAAAAATTTAATTTGATTATAGCTTGCATACCTACCTAATTTACTTCAACTAGTTAAATACAAAAAGTCTTGTGAGAAAACTAACTAACTAATCATCACGCCGTTTCCCCGCAGGGGTAGGCAGATAGGACGGACAGCCAAACAACTCGATCTTGGCACGCACTCCTTGCCTCGTTCACATTCATACATCGTCTCATACATGCTATTCTATTATTCCGACTCTTCACATGGCCCGACTCAAGTATCTGATTCACTTGGTCATGCCATGTCTTCCTCGGGCGTCCCCGACTAAAATAGATAATAATAATAATAAAAACGTTTATTCATCAATAGATTTTTTACAGTATTATACATTTTGTTCTTTTATCATTGATTTCTTCTGGAATGCAGCTGGTTTTAAGCAGTGATGGGTGATTACCTTTTTTTAATGCGTGTAGGTACTAGCAAAAAAATGCCTATCTACCTACGATTGGCTTTATAAAGCCTTAACCAACGCATGCAGAAATAAATTGTGAACTTTTCCAATATTTATATTTGAGCTGTTTCGCATTTCATAAAAAAGGGATGGCTCACAAAAAATGTACATAAGCCTTTAGCGGATAATCGAGAGACATTGTTATCATTCGGCCATCCCGAAAATGAATGGAAACAAACATTTTGACACAGAAAAATAATTAAAGTCGTGCTCTGAAAATATTTTTTATATCCGATATGAGATTAACTAGATTGGCACTTGACGTTTTTAAATTCTACGTCATTATTATTCAAATTTTACGTCAGTTCTAAAAATATGTAAAAGTAACTAATTTTTGAAATCGTAATAAAAAAGGTGTTTGTAATAATTATTCGTACGTCATACATACCTAATTTCAAGGAAGTAGTTACTCTTTGGTGTTGTTGTTTCACAGAATTTGAACAATTAAAAAAAAACAAAGTTAATGTAAAAGTTCTGTGAAAGTCTTTTTCAAATTCTGTTATCATCCACGTACTGTGAAACAACCGGCCCAAAATAAAAACAGAACTAAAAAATAACTTTCCCAGAACTTGAATTTTATCTATCAAATTTGAACAATCTATCAAACTTTTAACTTAAAACTTAAGTACTGTGAATATTCTGTTAGTTAATTATTTATTTTATCATGGATCGATTGTTTCGAAACATTCGTGATTATAACAAAACTAGAATAGGACTTCCAAACAACTTGAAATTTGATGAAATGTTCAAATTTTGTGAAACAACTCGTCCTTGGTGTCGGCATGGTGATAGACTAAATTCAGAATCAATTTTTTTGGATGAAATGGCTATTGTAGTAAGTATGGACTAGTTCAGCTTCTTCCCTGTTTCCTTCCCCTTCCACTCCTTCGAACCTTTCATCAAATATTATTTTTGGCGATGTCCTAGTGCCACTGGCTCTTGGCAAAAAAAATGTTGGCAGAATACTACGCCGATGTGTTTTTTTGTTAAGATTCAATCAAATGATCTTGGCGTTGAAAGCTGACCGAAGATGTTCTTTATCTTTATGGTGATGCTCACGTTCAGGCTTTTCGTTGGAAACAATAACTGCTATAATCATGTAGATTTCACGAAATTTCTCATTCATCTTGCAGTCCAGATTTGGTCTGAAGTGATAATTTTTAATTCGTAATTTAAGGAAACACCATCGTTGTAAATAATCACTAAATCTACAAAGATGATTTTTTTTTTAGTGTATTGACAATAAAAATGTTGAAAGATTAAAAAAAATCTTTCCCTCCTCCCCTTTCCTCTGAATTTGAAAACTTATTGATCTCCCTTCGTTAATATCTCAAGATAAAAATGATGGATAAAAATATAAATTTTTGATCTAAAAATTCCAGAGAGAAAAGCTGTGCAAATCTCATAATTACTCAATATTGAAAAAATAACTTAATGTCATGCACCACGTCATGAAAAATCAGTATTAGGACGCTAACAATAACACTCTTTATGTAAATAGCGTTAAGGTTTAAATTCCCGTTTAACACAAAACCCTTATTTTATTCACGACAAAACATCGCCAAAAAGGGTGTTTTATTTTATTTTGAGAAGCTCTGGCACAAATATTTAAATGTTTTACAATAATTTTCTAAATAATTTTTATTTCTATAATATACAATAAACCTTTATCGAAAAGGGGTTAGAAAGAAGGATATTTTGAACTTCAAATACTAATTAAAAAGGCTCAATTATTTTAAGGGCAAATATGTGTTCTACTCAAAGTATTCAATAGCATCTAAGCAATCTACTTTTCAAACCAAATAAGTAGTGCATCTCTTTAGCACAAAAACGATGCTATTTAAATGCCCTTAAAATTATTAAAATCAATATTATAAAAAGACTAACGTAAATACTATCTCCAGCTATGTCGCATCTACCATACAAAAAAAACGCTACTTTTTATAGTATCAAAGGAAATAAAAGATATTCGCAGTTTTTAATCTCTCACACGCCAAACAATTTATGTCATCTCAATGGTTTTTGTATCGTTCTGTTCATGTCTGGAACATTGTTTCCAATTCAATTCTGCGCTAAAGCGATTTTAACAATAGGAATAAATAATTATCTTTCGTGTTTGCACAAAGCTGAGGTCCAAACGAGACGTTTTTATCGAAAAAATGATATTGTCAAAAAAACCGTCTGCTATTTTAACTCCACTAATAAATGCTGTTATATTAAAATCTCGTGATAGGATTTTTAAAATCTCAATTTATTTATTATCCCGCATGCTTTCCAATGCCATATTCAAAGAAATATTTTGTTTCTCTCTGAATCACCTTTCCCGTGCGTCTCCGTTTATAAATTATAGCCTATATGTTATTCTGATGGATGAGCTATATTATTGTAAAGTTTCATTAAAATCCACTTAGTAGTTTTTCGTGAAAAGGTAACAAGTATACATACATCCATACAAACTTTCGCGTTTATAATATTAGTTAGAAGTAAGATAGTATCTTAGAGAGAGTACAGTTTAACAATAAATAAAGAGTGCTCTGTTATGTTTTTATGAGACATGATGTCTTCCTCTTCTTTTTTGCATGTGCATAGTGTTTTTACTTGTCGCACCACAACTTGACCTCATCTAACCTAACCTAACCTAACCTAACACTTCAGTATCTGAAACGTAAACTTTGCTATCACGCTTGTTATGCAGTCTCCGTCCGTACGTCCGTCACGTATGGCATTTATGGAGCTACTTATAGAAAAAAGTTTTTTATTGTTATTTCGTAAGTTTTTCCATAAACATATGTTTATTCAATTTCATTGGAACCTTTTGAATAACTTTTGAAGGTTATATCCATCAATGAAATAGAAGATAATACTTATATATCTAAACGAAACATGAAATAGAACAAGACAAAGAAAAAAAATAAAGTAACAGTTTGCAATCTTTAGAGCACAGGCGTTGGTTGAGAATGCTATCCTTGTTCTACCGGCATAATAATGGATGATGCTCCGAGGAACTAGTGTCATTGATCACTTCGGCACCGGTGAATAGTCAGGAAACACGCTAAACGCGTGCCCAACATATGTACATGGTTGACATTTGTCACATGAGAACGGGTCGCTTCTTCGACTCGTTCTTGTGTTCAACAGCTCGGCTGTGGAACGATATGCCGACTTCTGTGTTTCCTGCTTCCTACAACATGGGTCTCTTCAAGACCAATGTTCATTCCTTCCTTTCCTCAAAAAGACCCTCCACACAGCATCTCAGATGACATAGGCCCTGAGAGAAATTGTTTTCCTCAGGGCCTCCTGTGTGGAGTTAATGTAAAAAAACGGGGAATTGAACCCATGATCTCTTGTCGTACCTGGATACAGCGCAGATGATGCGTCCGGTAAGACAAGGGTTCCTGGGTTCAACTCCCATTGCGACCACTCCTTTTTTTATTGAAGTATAACTTTTTTACGCACGCTCGACACTTGGGGGTAAAATGATGAATGCGTTATGAAAAAGAACCATATACTTAATGTGAAACACTATGAAACAAATGAAACGCTATGAAACGCACGAAACGTTATGAAACGCATATATTTAATGTGAAACACTATGAAACGCATGAAACGCTATGAAACGCATATATTTAATGTGAAACGCCATATATTTTGCCATATTCCGCCATATGAAACGCTAATTGATGTGAAATGCTAATCGATATGAAACGCTAATCGATGCTAACGCTAATTAAGGCGAACGCTAATGAAAGAGTTAAGTTGATTTGAGTTGAGTTGAGTTGAGTTGAGGTGAGTTGAGTTGAGTTGAGTTGAGTTGAGTTGAGTTGAATTGAGTTGAGTTGAGTTGAGTTGAGTTAAGTTAAGTTGAGTTAAGAGGATATAGATATTTTCATTCCTGTTATATTTTTAATAGACGCCATAAATTAGTTAAGTTTTACTTCAATCGTGTGGTCTAAAGCACACTCGTTTTTTTTCTGTATCTTATTCTCTTTTAAGTTTCATTAAGATTTAGTAGTATTATATTCTTCCTCAATAATATATTCATTAACATTCTGTAAATAAGAAGTTTACTCGGAAACGATGAAAAACTTTTATTAAACATTCCGCTGTCCACTAAGGCAGAATATACAAGTTTTCCCTATAAGTATATTGCGTTAGGGCAGGAATGTTTCATTTTTTCACAAGTTTCAAACATCCCCCGAGACAGATAAATTCTTGTTTACATTCTGCTCACGCTATTAGGAGGGACAAGCTTTATTGTGCGAACCATGTTTAAGCCTTTCAAATTAATTGAAATTAATCACCTCACCTCGGTGCCAGTAATGTTTTTCGCCCTGGGCGACCTGCGCGCGTATTTAGAAAGACACTAATCTAGTGGAGAGTTATTTTTTTTGTACATGGGTATATTTATATCGAGATTTTTAAAAGGTTTTTTACTTCATGAAGTTTTTAGTAGCGTTGTTGTGATTTTAACTACTACGGTGATATTTATAATTTGGGGGTAATCCTCGAGCAGTCGCTAGCCAAAATGTGACCAATTTGAAGAGGGATTTTAAAACATTTATTTTAATTATTTAAAAAATTCCCTTGAATTGTATACTGTACTTCGATTAATCACAAAGATAACTACTTAGTATTTTCATTTTCAAAACGAGATGTCTCGCATCTTAACAGAATCGTTTGTTATAGATATTTATGAATTATTTTCCTTTAAAATATGTTAAGCTAAAATAATTTACACAGGGTTGAACCTCAAAATCAGACATTGGTAAATTGATTACGAGAAATCGTCTTTGCAGACTTTGATACCTCAGAACCTGGTAAGGCGAAGTTAGAACCATATCCAACTAACGTAAAGAACTAAATTACTCCTCGTAAAAACGACCAACTGCCAGATACAAACAAAATGGCAATTACTAAAGGTTCTATGTGAAGTTAAAATTTAAAAAAATAAATGGAAGCTTCAAAAACTTGATGTTAGAACTTCGTCATACGAGTAACTAACACAGATATTGCAAAAAAATATTTTGGTTATAGAAATGAGCAAAATTAATGGTTTGGCAATCAAAAGTCATTTTTGAAAAGAATGTCAGGTGCCCCTCAGGCCTCGGGCCTATTTTGTCGGATGGTCAAAATATTTCCGCTCTGTAGTTAAGTCCAAATTAATGGAATGCTTCTGAACATGTCGGAAAACAAAGTACTGTTTTTGAAGGGTGATAAAATACGCTTTAAAATTACGTAATTCGAATTAAATATATAATTTTTTTATTTTATTATTATTTTGTAATAAACCTTTAGATTTAAATGCGAAGCGTGGTATTTTCTCGTTCTCACACCGTTTAGACGTTAGACCATGTTTCTAACCATGACAGTAAGGGATGCACAACGGCTTCTATGTATGAGACCTTTATGAGTTGTTAAAAAAAGCGAAAAAATTTTCCACCTCTCCAAATAAGGTGACGGTCTCTTTGGGTAACTGCTGATAAATTATTTTACTTAAATCGTCGTACGTGTACCCATAAATAAGTTTGCAGTATGTATTTTGAATGAATAAATGTGACGTGAAACGGCGTCGTGTTTAGTTAGTTAGTTTGTAATGTTTCTTCAGGTAAACTACTAATAGTAAAACAATATAGATATTACCATAATAATAATTACTACGATAAACCAAAACTATTATAGGACATAACTATTATATATTTAAAATATTATTTATTTATTAGGAGGTAGAGGTGTAGTCAAAATAACATCTTTAAAACATAACCAGGTAGAAATGCTAAGAAATTTTTTCCATAGGAAAGCTGATAGTTCAGAAATGCACAATATAATTTGCAAGGCAGATAGAAATATTTCGCCATTAAATTTATACGACGAGAATGCCAGCATTCTTATAAATACCAACCAGGAATTATTAGATTTCTGGTCAAATAAAATTTTTCACGCCAAACACTTTAATTATCTCAACCAAACATATGTTGACAAATTTTCGTCAAACAAATGGTTGAGTATAGGAGAGTTGAGCGCAGAAATAGAAGGCTTTATGCTTGCCATTCAAGATAGAGTCATTAATACTAAAAATTATAGGAAGCATATCATCAAAGATGCAAATCAAATTGATGATTTATGTAGAAAATTTTTGGCTTTTCCGGAAACTATAGAACATATTATATCGGGATGTTCTGTATTAGCGCCGTCCGAGTATACATTTAGGCACAATCAAGTTTTAAAAATAATTCACCAAAGTTTGGTGATTAAATATAACTTGATTGACTGCCGTAATGTACCATATTATGAATATGAACCAAATTCATTTTTAGAAAATGAATTTTATAAAATTTATTATGATAAAACTATTCTAACTGACAGAAAAATTAGTCATAATAGACCCGATATAGTTTTACATGACAAAATTAAGAAAATAACTTATATCATTGATGTCGCTATTCCAAATTCTTGTAATATTCAGAAAACTGTTTCTGAAAAAATAAGAAAATATACAGATTTAGGAAATGAGATTAAAAGAATTTGGCATTCTCAGACTATAAAAATATTACCATTTGTTATTTCGGCTACTGGCATTATACCTAGCTCTCTCATTCAAAATTTAGGCGTATTAGATTTGTCAAAAAATTTGTACATAAAAATGCAAAAGTCGGTCATTTTAAATACATGTAGGATTACGAAAGATTTTTTAAATATTTATATTGAGGGATTAGTAGGATTTATCGGACCAGTTAGGATTTCATCAGAGCCGAACCCTCTGATATGAAAATATCTGGAGTCGGTGAAATATTTTTCCATTATAATTCTGGTGGATTGACGTATTGTTCTTGTAGCGTTTTGTATTTATTATACTTATATAGTGCACTTACATTGCGTGAATTCACTAGATATTCATTTGTGGAAAAGTGTGTAGAAGGGTTTAGTCTTTCATTTGGGAAAGATTCAACCCGGACATAAAATCTGGAGCACCGTAAAAAAAATCTTTAACTGACAGCCCTGAAGCAGTTAGCTAATTAGCAATACCTGCTTAGTAATTCCAAACAGTGATAACTTTGTAGGTAACAATAAACTTAATACAAATTTATTCTCCTACTTGGTAACAATACTGTTGACAATTTTTCAGACAAGTCCCCTTTGTTCACATCTTTTTTATTCTAAATTATCCTAGACAATAAATATATTCTCTGTTATAATAACATTGATTATTAGTTATTATTTATTATTATTCATTGATTATTATTATGATTTATGTAGAAAATGTTTGGCTTTTCCGGAAACTATAGAACATATTATATCGGGATGTTCTGTATTAGCGCCGTCCGAGTATACATTTAGGCACAATCAAGTTTTAAAAATAATTCACCAAAGTTTGGTAATTAAACCTAACTTGATTGACTGCCGTAATGTACCATATTATGAATATGAACCAAATTCATTTTTAGAAAATGAATTTTATAAAATTTATTATGATAAAACTATTCTGACAGACAGAACAATTAGTCATAATAGACCCGATATAGTTTTACATGACAAAATTAAGAAAATAACTTATATCATTGATGTCGCTATTCCAAATTCTTGTAATATTCAGAAAACTGTTTCTGAAAAAATAAGAAAATATACAGATTTAGGAAATGAAATTAAAAGAATTTGGCATTCTCAGACTATAAAAATATTACCATTTGTTATTTCGGCTACTGGCATTATACCTAGCTCTCTCATTCAAAATTTAGGCGTATTAGATTTGTCAAAAAATTTGTACATAAAAATGCAAAAGTCGGTCATTTTAAATACATGTAGGATTACGAAAGATTTTTTAAATATTTATATTGAGGGATCAGTAGGATTTATCGGACCAGTTAGGATTTCATCAGAGCCGAACCCTCTGATATGAAAATATCTGGAGTCGGTGAAATATTTTCCCATTATGTTTCTGGTGGATTGACGTATTGTTCTTGTATTGTTTTATTCTTATATAGTGCACTAACATTGCGTTCATTTACTAGATATTCATTTGTGGAAAAGTGTGTGGAAGGGTTTAGTCTTTCATTTGGGAAAGATTCAACCCGGACATAAAATCTGGAGCACCGTAATATAAAATAAAAAAAGTTTAGTAATACATACTAGAATCTTATACCTAAATACTTGCTTTTATCACACATAATTTATTAAATGTATGTACATTCATATTTTGTTATTATTGTAATACTAATAATCTCCTGTGTACCACTGTATACTTATAATATCACGTACCTATCAGTTGAATGTAAAAGCCATCCTATGGCGTTTAAATAAATAAATTTCTCTAATTAATCCAGATACACATATGTACTTGCCCATACATATGTTTCCTTTGAAACTCAACTTCACATAATTTGAATCAAATATTAATAATTCCTCAAAAGCGCACTTTCAATTTGCATAATACGGTCAAAGCACGAGAGAAATTCCTGTCAAAGTGCACTTTGTATTCCAAATACATCTTCCTAACAAAGGATATCCCAATTTTGCGGCGTGCTTTATCGCACGCCTATTCCATGATCTATTGAACTAATGCCCTTTTACGCCTCGGGCTGGTGGAAATCGCAGGCTGAATAATGCGGAAATGGACCAATTGGCTGTATGATAAATCCGCACACATTATAGCCTGATAGTTTGATGTATAACCACCCGGTGGCGGATAGTGGATATGGCCAGTGGCCCTTCGAGCTCCAGCCTAATGAATTATGCAGAAGAATTATGGGGTGAGTGCTTTCGGAACAACCTGTGAAAATGGAAATGAGAAAATGCACATCAACGCAATAGGATAGTTATTACTTGGATCTACTCCTACTACCAAACTAAAGACTTATTGTGATTATTTTTTGGGTAATGAAGTCGTGTTTCACTTCCTCCTTAAGTCGTGGTATACAATAATTGACAGTTACACTAAAACTAAACGCCGAAAACCAATTGCATCATCCAATAAGTTATTCTAATTTATATGCTTGGAGCTGAATTCAATGGATTATGTATTGACATAAATATATGGTAAGTCTCTTGTTTAATAATAATTGCAAACCATTTCTTTAAAATGACTTTAAATCAAAATATAAAAAAATTGTAAAAGAGATGTAACAATAAAATGAAAACCAATCTTTCTTTAAACCACTATAAAATATATTTTTTATTTCCACTTTTTTTAGTTTAAAAGTTTTAAAAAAAATCAATTTTTATAAGAAAAACTTTCTTTTTATACTTTTTTGAAGGTTAGACGGAGAGGTTTGGCTTCGAGTCCCAGTTGCGACCATTGTCTTTTTTCTGTTTTTCTGTGTCGTGTTCTCTTTCATATTTTCGTTTAGATTATTATTGTTAACTTATTCTAATATAAAAAAAATTAATCACCGAAAACAATATTATCGACTCTCAAACGAAAATTTAAATCTGACAAATCAGAAAAAGCTACATGTCGCTTCGCGATCACTCCTAGTTACGACCGTATCTATTTTAGAATTTTATATTTAAAATTTGCGTTTGATTGATAAATATGAAATGATTAAATATTAAAAATTTTGTATTTACTCATTACTTTATTTCAAAAAAGTAAATGAAAAATTAATTGCTTTCATTTACCTAATTAAAATGATGCCATAAAGCGAATTTACAATCATTATTGAAGATGGGATAATAATTTTCTTTTGACGAAGGTAACATTAAATTAAAATTAATTTTATTGAGGTATGTATATTATACATTATCTTTTCTTCTGGTTTCTATGAAGCATAAAACGTGGCTTGTATATCTTTCAAATAAACCTTGAACGAAATAAGGTAATTAACTTATTCCACCATCTTTTACGGTTTCGAATTAACATCTCTAGTATAAAACTTTACGTTAATCCACGAAAAACTTAATAGTTAATTATGGCTTACCAAGAATTTTTATATAAAATAAACGGTTCTCCTATTTCCACTTTCTAAAATGTTAGTAAAGGGAGTTCAAACAAACGAGACGTTAATCGTGTATTTTAACCAGAGGAGCTAATAAAAGTATGGCATCAATAATGTCCTTTATATCAACCAGTCCACATCCTCGCTATGTATGACATTTCTCGCTTAAAATTTAAAATTTTCCGCTTACGCCTTAATAAGCTAGAGAATAGTTCCTTTTTTAGACGCCGAGATGCACTAAGACACTAGCAGTCACAACCTATGGCAAAAACCTATGACATTTACATGCGACTGATTTAAGCCAGCCGAGCGATTCTATATCTTTTATGGGATCCTTATGAGATAATGCACTTGATCCCTTGTCAGATTTGTGTGATTTATTTGCTTTTTCCATGTAAAACTTACATTAAATAAATATGTATACTTGCAGAAATCCGTGTTTAAAACGATCTAAACTAAAATATGTTACACTAAATATGTAAAAATCACACAAATCTGACAGGAGATTACGTCCGTTATCTCATAACGGTCCCATAAAAGATAAGAATCGCTCTTCAGATCGGAAGAGACTGGTTGAGAGAGAGCGTGACCTCTCGAGCACCTTTTATTTTGCTTTTCCTTCCGAGAATTTCCTCTCCTTCTTTCCCTTCACCCTCCACGGAGCATCCCCAAAGATGAATTTCTCGGGGTCTCCTTTGTGGACCTAATGTAAAGGATAAGGATATAATTAAATTTTAGTGTGTAGATCCAAGAAGCACATAACCAGGTACCTAGTGGGCTTTTAATTTGTGAATTCACCCTAGTCGGCATTAATACAAGAAGGCGTTTCCTGGAGCCTACGAGACGGCACCCCCGAGTGCCGTTTTGATAAATTATTAGTATTTAGCGCCCTTCCATGAGAAGGGGTGATATCTGCACATTTTGAAATATTGCCCGAATCAAGGGTTAACGACGAGACGTCCGTATCGGATGATCAACCGGCGAGTTTCTAAATTGGGGTAAATTTGTTTTGAATTCGTAAATCATAATATTTTCATTTGACTGGAAACCTTAACTTAATGATATTATTATCATAAAGTTGAGTTCTTGAATGTGATCATTGCTAAAATAATCATGGTCATTTATGAGATATTATCAAAATAATCGCTTCAAACTCGTGTGCAGGATTTTGGAATCGAAATAAATTGATTTATTATTTGTTATGTTGATGACTTTATGCACAAACAATTATGCAACAATCGTTTGATTTCGATTAGAAATTGTTTTTTTTCAATAATTACATTATTGATATTATATAGATAGATATATATTTTTAAGTGAGTACCTCACAAGAGAAGAGACCCAGCTGCTCCCGTCTGGAGCAAGTGAGACTATGGCATCCCTAATTGGGGTATATTGTGAGGCCGAAGGTAGTGGCGAGGGGAAGGAGATGGGTAAAAGGAAGGCGGGGAAGTACCTGGCTATTCAGATCTGGTCACGCAACATTTCAATTGTGTGAAATAACACAAATTAATCAAATAAATTTTATTTTCTTACGCTAGGATTCGATCCCGCGACCTTCGGATTGCGAATAAAGAGCCTTACCCCTAGACCACGCCGGTCGTCAATAGATATTAAAGTTATAAATTGTTTATGTTTACATTAGCTTGCTATATTTATATTATGAAGAGCATTTATTATCGTTCAGAGTCGGAAATTGGATAGTAAGGCGGGCAACTCAGGTAATATTACAGAATGTTTTAAATTAATATTTCTTAAACATCAAATGTAATCCACAAGATTGATCAAACAGATCTCTTCACTGATGGTAAAATACCTAAGTGATAAACGTAATGTTAAAAATGTTAAACGTAAACAAAATTATAATTATACAAAATGAAGTAAGCAGTTACATTTTCAAAGGGTGAAAACTACTTGGATTCGTTAAGCAGAGAAATTACAAAAAAAAACAATTATTTACTGGTATATTGTGTACATGTGATTGAAAATGATTGAAACTAAATATTTTGTTTTAAAACAATTAGACTGCTAGTCAAGCAACCACTCTCAGACTATAATATCGATTATTCATTATCTTATTCCTTTAAATCCCTTGTGAAAAAAAATACGAACAGTGTTGTTTGTCCTGGACACAACACAAATAATGAAGTCCCGATATAGAAGCACTACTCATTCTAAGAACTTCATAGAGACGAACCTCCTTTGGCACGTCAGTCTTTGAAACGAAAGTAAAGTGAATATGACAGGAATCTTATACAAAAAAAAACTGACAAGGGTTAAAAAGAAAACGATTTTATATTACATTCCGGGAAAAGGATAACGCGTTTGGTTTGCTATTCGTCTGTTGACAGATAAATAAATTTATTCTTGCGTTCGTCGTGAGAATCGGGAATTCTTACGACCCAGTGGTCTAAGTGAACGATGATTGTTTTTTTTTTCGTTTTGAGGATCTGCTGGAGCAAAAATTCAAACAATTATAGTTTGTTTCTATTAAAAGTGTGATAAATACGAAGGTATTACCTTTAAGGCTTAAATTCAATTTAATAATTCAGTTTAGTATCTTACAGTCTTTTTTAAATGTTTATGGAATAAAATCAATGATTTAGGATTCCGAAGCAAAATAAATTATTCAATATAATGGGATATAGTGATTTTATCTTCATTTTGTGTACACATCTCATTTATTGAACTTTATTTTTAACATGTTATTCGCATGTGATATGTCATTGAAAACGAAGATAATACAAATAGATCTAAACAAACACGAAACAGAACAAGTAACATCAAAACAAAATAAAAGGTAATCGAACCCAGGATTTCTTTTCTTACCGGCAAAACTGAATTTGGAATATGAGATCTACAAAAAAAGTGACATAAAAATAAATAAAAACTATTGGCGAATATGACAAGAGATCCTAGGTTCGATTCCTAGTTGCGACCGTTACCCTCTAATTTATATATGTCTTTTTCTGTTTCATGTTTCATTTCGGTTTATTAGTACCGTCTGTTGGATGTTGTGTGTTGTGATTGTCCTATTTTATATTTGACGTCATTTAACACTGAACACTTTTAATTTTCTCATTTACTTAATCTCGATGTTTAGAGCCTCTTACCTTAAACTTTCATGTCTATGCCACCTCTTACTTAAATATTGCCATGAATTTTGTGTATATAATCTCTTTTGTCTGTGGCCACGTCAGCTATCTATTTTTGTCTATAAATAAGCTTGTTGACAAGTGCAATGTCATTCTCCAATTATGTCATTTACAATTTTCTCGATTAAATTCAGTTCTCGAATTAACTACAAATCGCCAGTCAATTGTTCAGAATCAAACTCTCTTTCTCTGTAAATTTATTCTCTGAATAAACCAAAGTTTACAATGACAATAACAATATAAAAAAAAAACTGTAGGCCAATCCTCGGCGAGGAACCGAAGGAAGCTATCAAAAGCAGCGCAGACTTACTTACTTACTTATTTCTTGAGATCACGACCTTGGACGCTACGCGTCGTCTTCTACTTCAATGACAGTAAAATAATTATATTTAGCAATCAGAATAATATAAAGTACATTTGCGGCACGTTCCAGAGTGAAATATGCCCTCAGTATCGCCCTGAAGTAAGATCACCATTCAAAATTGAAGTGTTGCTTGAAATGGCTTTAGCCGTGTTTGGTGGCTAGATATGTAGAGTAGTCATATTTTCCACCTTCCTCATCCCCAACTCATTCGCCTTCCCCACTTCTTTCAGCCTAACAACATACCCCAATTGGGAATATCATTATGTCCAGGCGATTGGGAGCAGCTGGGTATTCACATAAAAAAATAGAGTCAATTTTATTCTAATGAAAACAAATAACTTTGTAAAAAACGCTATAATTCTAACATTATCGACGTGTTTCAAAACAACTATTTGTTTTTGAAAGGTTATGTTTCGGTTCCATGCCAACTCAGAATGAAAACAACTCAGAACCACCTCAGAAAGGTCATTAAAAGCTATGAAAAAATAATTTAAGAATAGCCGGTAACCCTAACCTAACTTAACCTATTTAACCAATTATATTTTTTATTTTTTTATCATCACTCTTAATGACCTTTCTGAGATGGTTCTCAGTTGGTTTCATTCTGAGTTGGCCGGCCACCGTTTTTCAAGGGTCTACAATAATATAATAACACAAATTATCTCAATTAATGAAACCGAAAATAAAAAAAAATGTCTCCTCAATTTAAAATAAAAATTATAAATATCACCGTAGTAGTTAAAATCACAACAACGCTACTAAAAACTTCATGAAGTAAAAAACCTTTTAAAAATCTCGATATAAATATACCCATGTACAAAAAAAATAACTCTCCACTAGATTAGTGTCTTTCTAAATACGCGCGCAGGTCGCCCAGGGCGAAAAACATTACTGGCACCGAGGTGAGGTGATTAATTTCAATTAATTTGAAAGGCTTAAACATGGTTCGCACAATAAAGCTTGTCCCTCCTAATAGCGTGAGCAGAATGTAAACAAGAATTTATCTGTCTCGGGGGATGTTTGAAACTTGTGAAAAAATGAAACATTCCTGCCCTAACGCAATATACTTATAGGGAAAACTTGTATATTCTGCCTTAGTGGACAGCGGAATGTTTAATAAAAGTTTTTCATCGTTTCCGAGTAAACTTCTTATTTACAGAATGTTAATGAATATATTATTTAAATGTTGTATTGAGGAAGAATATAATACTACTAAATCTTAATGAAACTTAAAAGAGAATAAGATACAGAAAAAAAACGAGTGTGCTTTAGACCACACGATTGAAGTAAAACTTAACTAATTTATGGCGTCCATTAACAATATAACAGGAATGAAAATATCTATATCCTCTTAACTCAACTTAACTTAACTCAACTCAACTCAACTCAACTCAATTCAACTCAACTCAACTCAACTCAACTCAACTCACCTCAACTCAACTCAACTCAACTCAAATCAACTTAACTCTTTCATTAGCGTTCGCTTTAATTAGCGTTAGCATCGATTAGCGTTTCATATCGATTAGCATTTCACATCAATTAGCGTTTCATATGGCGGAATATGGCAAAATATATGGCGTTTCACATTAAATATATGCGTTTCATAGCGTTTCATGCGTTTCATAGTGTTTCACATTAAATATATGCGTTTCATAACGTTTCGTGCGTTTCATAGCGTTTCATTTGTTTCATAGTGTTTCACATTAAGTATATGGTTCTTTTTCATAACGCATTCATCATTTTACCCCCAAGTGTCGAGCGTGCGTAAAAAAGTTATACTTCAATAAAAAAAGGAGTGGTCGCAATGGGAGTTGAACCCAGGAACCCTTGTCTTACCGGACGCATCATCTGCGCTGTATCCAGGTACGACAAGAGATCATGGGTTCAATTCCCCGTTTTTTTACATTAACTCCACACAGGAGGCCCTGAGGAAAACAATTTCTCTCAGGGCCTATGTCATCTGAGATGCTGTGTGGAGGGTCTTTTTGAGGAAAGGAAGGAATGAACATTGGTCTTGAAGAGACCCATGTTGTAGGAAGCAGGAAACACAGAAGTCGGCATATCGTTCCACAGCCGAGCTGTTGAACACAAGAACGAGTCGAAGAAGCGACCCGTTCTCATGTGACAAATGTCAACCATGTACATATGTTGGGCACGCGTTTAGCGTGTTTCCTGACTATTCACCGGTGCCGAAGTGATCAATGACACTAGTTCCTCGGAGCATCATCCATTATTATGCCGGTAGAACAAGGATAGCATTCTCAACCAACGCCTGTGCTCTAAAGATTGCAAACTGTTACTTTATTTTTTTTCTTTGTCTTGTTCTATTTCATGTTTCGTTTAGATATATAAGTATTATCTTCTATTTCATTGATGGATATAACCTTCAAAAGTTATTCAAAAGGTTCCAATGAAATTGAATAAACATATGTTTATGGAAAAACTTACGAAATAACAATAAAAAACTTTTTTCTATAAGTAGCTCCATAAATGCCATACGTGACGGACGTACGGACGGAGACTGCATAACAAGCGTGATAGCAAAGTTTACGTTTCAGATACTGAAGTGTTAGGTTAGGTTAGGTTAGGTTAGATGAGGTCAAGTTGTGGTGCGACAAGTAAAAACACTATGCACATGCAAAAAAGAAGAGGAAGACATCATGTCTCATAAAAACATAACAGAGCACTCTTTATTTATTGTTAAACTGTGTGATGAATCGCAGCGGATACGAAAATATAGTAGCTTCCACCTTACGAATGAATAAATAATAATTCAGAATTATAACGAAATCAACACACTAGCGACACCTAGCTGATTAAGTTTGATTGGGCCATGGAGACTGCAGAGATCTATAATTATTAAATTAATGTCAAGTTTTGATAAATAGAACACAGAGGGATCCAATTATAAACACTTAAGATTGATCTACCAATCAGAGAAGGGGGAGGTTACCTTTTTTCAAGACAAAGAGATGGACTTTGGACTAGACCATTAGTCTGAGATTTATGGGGTAAAAATCATCATCAACCCGAGAGATCAATACGCTTTAAGATAAACACAATCCCACGTTCGGTGCATTTGGGACAATGACCCTAATTGTAAAGGTAAATATTGAGTGCAACAGAGGAATCGACAACCGCAGTTAACGAACAAATAAATCCATATTATGTTGAAAAAATGATGCAATAAAATAGCAAGGAAATATAATGAACGGAAGATTAAAGAAAATACCTGGAAAACGTGGGAAAAGCTACTGTAGGGATACTCAATTGCATAACGAGAACGTGAAGAACAAAAGGAGGCCAGATTCAGAGGAAAACGTACGTTTGATATTTAAAAGAAAGAAAAACGATGGAAATTAGGAATGTCACTTTTAAATGAAGCAATACGGTCAGGGAAAACGATTTGAAAAGAAAATCTAATAAAAAAAACGGACATTTAAACGGAAGTATTTATTGAACAATATAAGATTTCGACTTAATTTTGCGTTTTCAGACGAGTTTAAATAGATATCGTTATATATTTGAAATAGGATGGTTATTCTAGTTATATTACGTTAGATTAATTCAAAGGAAGGGATCGTTTTTACGTCATTTGCTATGAGAAAATACTATAGACGATAGAACAAATTGCTGAGGCAATTGATGTAAAAAAAGGTTGTCGAGCTCACACACGATTTTGTTGATTAAACAATAAGATTTCCGACATGGTTTTGGGTGATTATGATAGTCTTTATTGCTTTTGGGGCAATAAAAGTTAACATGGAACTTATGCAATATTTGGATAAGATAAAAGAGATTAAATTTAACGAGTTAATATTAATTTATTATTTACGACCAAGTACGTAGAAATCGAAAACATCAACATATGTCAGCGATGATACTTTATGGGGTTTTGGGATGAAACGAGACACAATTTTATACGTTTTTATACGAAGCAATTAACCGGACACATATCCCAGAGTCAAATTGGAATTTTCTTCTATGAAAATTATGAAAAAATAGCAGATTGAATATTTATGACTAGAAGGTGAAGTTTTCTAAGAGAAGATAAGCATTGGAAATTATGCAAATGATGGTAAAGAATGAAGTAAAGACAGTTTAAAGTCGATTCCGTAAGGAAAACTCATGAAAATTCAGAAGTATTGATGAAAACAGTAAATTTGGCTTGGAATATAACTAATCATATAGTTATGGACAATGACATAAGAATGAAGCAGAGAAATCATAAAAATAACGTCGTATATAAAATATAATTGAAGAAAATAAGAAAATTCAAGTCTACGACATAAGTAGAGACAATACAGCTTAAAATTGAATTGATTCATATAGGAAACATGAAAATGTGGGGAAATTTAGGGAAATGAAAATTGGAAAATGCGTAATGAAGATTTCGACATGAGTTTGTTCGTGTTCTGGTAGCGATAAACCAAATTGAGAATTACATACAGTTTATTGAAGACGTACCTATTATATATTGAGAGAAAAAAGGACACGAAAATCATGATATTTTAGTTAAATTTGTAAGACCTGAAGACAAAGGAACGACGGGGCAAAATTTGACATAATGGTAGGTTCGACACTGGAACAATTTACGTGAGAGACGGAAGATTTCTAAAATCAAGGGGGCCGGACTTAACACGTTAATACGAAAATAACAGAATTGATATATGAAATCTCGAGTTGTTAGAGTTTGAATTAGAAAATCAATGAACGCGTAATTAAGATGTTCTAATCCTGGAGGTACATATAAAACTTAGGACTTAGAAGAATCGAGGTCAGTTTTCGGTGTTAGCTGTCGGGAAGGAGTCGTCGGGGACCAATCGTCGGGTTAAAACGTGGAAGTTACGTGACGTAGCGTCTAAAACGGTTATTAGTTGAAAATTTCTTAAGTTTTGTAAAATTTTGAGACTTAGAAAAATTCGGAGTGGGAATTCTGGGACTTATAAAAATTACGGTCGTGATTAAATCTGTGGAGTGTTGAAAATTAAATAAAGTGTTTTATATAGTTTTACAATAAATTCAACTTGTCATTAAAATAAAAAGTTTATATAGTGTAGCGAATTTAAAAAGAAACAACAGTGTTTAAAGAATTTTATAACAGCAGTGAATAATAATATATTTATTTATAAATTCAACTTGTCATTAAAATAAAAAAGTTATATAGTGTAGCTAATTTAAAAAGAAACAACAGTGTTTAAAGAATTTTATAACAGCATTGAATAATAATATATCTATTTATAAATTCAACTTATCATTAAAATAAAAAAGGGGTCCTTCGACAACTGGCAAGGTTGATTAAAACGTCGCGCATGTTGTGAGAATTACCCTGGTAATTAATTAATAGAATCTAGAATCAGTTTTTATACTTAAAAAATTCAGTGGTAAAATAGAGTCTACAATCAGTTTTATACTTTGATAAAACAGGGAGTGAAGTGCCCGGATAGGGTTAATCGTGCAATTTAACGGAGTGTATGATCTTATAATAAATCTAAAATCAGTGTTTGCAATAATTTCCGATTCAATAAAATCTAATAATTAATTAATTAATTACAAATTCAATGCGGGAGGAGTTTAATATAGCGTGTTTGAATTGCTTTAAATTTGTTCTATGAAGGTTAAAATAGAGTTATTTAGTCCGAGGTTATATAAAGAAAATTACAGTCTAATAAGTTTCATTAAATAAAAAAAATTTACGTTTAGGTCGAAAGTTGGAAATTTTATTACGAGATATTAATTATCGTTAGGTGACAACGCAATAATAATAATTGATCCGAAATCTGGAAAATACTTAGCCGAAGTTTAAATGAATAATCCAAGTGATTAATTTGCTGCTAAACAAAAGTGTTATAAAATAAAGTGGAAGGGGTTCTTTCAGTTTTGTTGTAATCTGAGTGACGAATAATATTTAGTTATTCGTTACAAAGGGATTCTAGTTCAAATTGGAAACATAAATAAAACTTTAGCTTTGTCCTTAAGTGGAATAATTCAAATTTAAGGAAAATCTTTAGTTGTTATGAAAAAAAATATATAATTTAAATTGAGAAAAAATAAATAAAACTTAAATATTTTTATAAAGTGGAATAATACAAATTTAAAGGAAATTCAAATTAATAAATTAATTTATTAAAGAGTAAATAGGTGTAGTTATATACCACGTAATAAAATAATATTCGAGCGAACGATTATTAAGAATCGATTCCCCTCTTTAGATTGGAATCAAATATGGAAGGAAAGGGGAGGGAGGTGAGGGTTGTCGGGATTAATTAGATAGGATCGTTCTTCTTCAATAATAACGGCAGATATTAAAGGAAAACGTGAGGATTTTTTACATCAGAGATCTATTCAAAGGAGAAAGGAAGGAGATGAGTTCCGGATCTTGTAGGATTAAATCGTTTAAAGTGGGAAGTCGAAATAAAAGTGCGAAAAGTTACACAGGTAGTCTGGATGCTCTAATAAGTTTCTCGCCGATGATAGTAACCCGGTGGAGCTGAAATTAAGACATTAGAGCTTGGTGAGTCCTTACAATATTTAAGCTTTTACAGGTTCCTGTGGATATCCTGACACTGATGGACGTAACGCCAAGTAAGGGTAAATAAATAACTAACCAATTTATTAGCATTCGCATGTCACACCTCCCATACGGAATGAAATGTTGCTAAACAAATACTTAACACATAATTAGATAGAAACGCATCACTAAACCAATTTTGGTATCTTAGCGTATTTGTAAGATAAATACCTATCGTTTCTTTTCACTAGCACGATTAGGGTATGGTTATATGACCTTCGATAGTGTACCAAAATTTCGATTTGAGTTCAAGGCCATCCATTGACCCAGTCACCTAAATTCATTAACGAATAAACAAAACAAAGCTTAACGTCAGGGACAAGTTTATCAATTATAGCTTGAGATGAAATCTGCGGTCAATATGTGAAGGCGACATTGACGTTAAATTCACTCAATTCTAAACGACTTGATTTTACTAGAGCGATCGCCAATAGGTAGCATTGATTCAGCATGCAAAATTTCGCAAAGTAAAGTACTGCGACTAGCTTCAAACTCTAAGAGAGCACATCACAATTATTCAGGAGGTCATTGATTCAATGTCGACTTGATTTATCTCATTTTTAAATCTTTCTTATAGGAAGTAGGTATCCAAGAAACCATAAATACCCATTATCCTAAATACCTAACACACGAGGAGCTAGTGACCTCATTTAAACAACACTGGTGTTCAAATACTCATACAGTCCTGAATCCTAACTTGTCTTCGAACGTAAACTTCAAGGCTTCTGTATGTAGGTATGAGCCATCTGGAAATGTAAGTGTCAACCTTTCTCGAACGGACGGCTTTGATCTTGTGGCGGTATTGTCGAGGTGGGCATGCGGGGAAGAGGAAGGACGTATGCGGACAGTACGCTGACGCGGCATTAAAGCCACAGGTTATTTGCATACCGTGAGTCTTGTCGAACCTGAAAGCAAACATAAGGTTCACGAGGTGAGTTTTATGTCAGCTAGTCAGAGGTGGAATGTAACGCTGGGTCGGTTACGTGGGAGGAAGGATCTGCCCGTCACAAGCTTACGCCACATTTAACGGATAGAGGCATGATAAGGGAAGACATGAAATACCCCTTCTAGACTCAGTAGAGTTAAATTCATTCCGGCGGAGATGGAAGTCGGAGTGAGGCAGAAAAACGGCATGAAGACTTGGTATTCCCCCATCTGGCGTGAAGAGCCCCTTTCGTAACAAGAGACGCTCGTCGAAGAGAGTAAAACTCGGACTTAAGGATAAGCTTAGCAAACGTACTTGGGAGAATCCGGTTTGAAATTGTTGTTCATCGGTTTTCACTTGGTTAGCGGAGGTGCCGACTTTTTAAGCAAACATATTATCCCCTCCCCATATCCCTCCATTCCTGCTCTTTCAACAATTTTGCGAATACTAACCGATAGCACTAACTATGACTACAAACACATTATGTTAGGAGAAGTTGCAGACAAGGACTTCGATTGAGAAAACTGGACCTTCGAGTTCGATCATCCTAAGGTAAGGTTTGCTTTCTTGAAATGTTTAATTTATTAACTGTTGTTTATGTTATCGATGTATCAGCGGTGATAGGAAGAATTAAATAAACACACTAAATTCCTATGGAAATCAAATAGACACAAGGTTTAGGGCGGGGGTAGTTTATCAAACTCGGTTAAATATTCTAAAATAATAATAAATAAATTGATCGGAAAATTCTCACCCTTTCTCTAAAAGAATCTATGGGTTACCACACGTAATACATTATCTTCTCTACATATGTGTGCATATTAAGTATGCAAACAGATGTAAAATCTAAAACAAAAAAAATTACACAACGCAGATTATAGAAATAATGTGAACAAAAATCTTAAATCTTGATTACTGTGAGAAAATCGCAGGGATTTAAGAAGATAGGGTAGGTTTAGCTAGATTATAAGGTATAGGGGCTTAGAAATCACGAGCCTGAGGTAGAAATAAACCGAAAGGAGGGTTGAGTCAGGCCATCATACCTAGTGGTGTGATCAGTAGGACATAAGGGTAGAATTATGAGCGTGGCTACGAGACAGGAGCTACGAGATTTAAACTACGAGGTAGAAGCTTAGAAAAGTAAATCAGCTAGGTAGGGTTCATCACAATTGGAGTCGAAAGCTCAAGAGTGGTGGACCATTACAACTGTACTCTCTCTAAGATACTATCTTACTTCTAACTAATATTATAAACGCGAAAGTTTGTATGGATGTATGTATACTTGTTACCTTTTCACGAAAAACTACTAAGTGGATTTTAATGAAACTTTACAATAATATAGCTCATCCATCAGAATAACATATAGGCTATAATTTATAAACGGAGACGCACGGGAAAGGTGATTCAGAGAGAAACAAAATATTTCTTTGAATATGGCATTGGAAAGCATGCGGGATAATAAATAAATTGAGATTTTAAAAATCCTATCACGAGATTTTAATATAACAGCATTTATTAGTGGAGTTAAAATAGCAGACGGTTTTTTTGACAATATCATTTTTTCGATAAAAACGTCTCGTTTGGACCTCAGCTTTGTGCAAACACGAAAGATAATTATTTATTCCTATTGTTAAAATCGCTTTAGCGCAGAATTGAATTGGAAACAATGTTCCGGACATGAACAGAACGATACAAAAACCATTGAGATGACATAAATTGTTTGGCGTGTGAGAGATTAAAAACTGCGAATATCTTTTATTTCCTTTGATACTATAAAAAGTAGCGTTTTTTTTGTATGGTAGATGCGACATAGCTGGAGATAGTATTTACGTTAGTCTTTTTATAATATTGATTTTAATAATTTTAAGGGCATTTAAATAGCATCGTTTTTGTGCTAAAGAGATGCACTACTTATTTGGTTTGAAAAGTAGATTGCTTAGATGCTATTGAATACTTTGAGTAGAACACATATTTGCCCTTAAAATAATTGAGCCTTTTTAATTAGTATTTGAAGTTCAAAATATCCTTCTTTCTAACCCCTTTTCGATAAAGGTTTATTGTATATTATAGAAATAAAAATTATTTAGAAAATTATTGTAAAACATTTAAATATTTGTGCCAGAGCTTCTCAAAATAAAATAAAACACCCTTTTTGGCGATGTTTTGTCGTGAATAAAATAAGGGTTTTGTGTTAAACGGGAATTTAAACCTTAACGCTATTTACATAAAGAGTGTTATTGTTAGCGTCCTAATACTGATTTTTCATGACGTGGTGCATGACATTAAGTTATTTTTTCAATATTGAGTAATTATGAGATTTGCACAGCTTTTCTCTCTGGAATTTTTAGATCAAAAATTTATATTTTTATCCATCATTTTTATCTTGAGATATTAACGAAGGGAGATCAATAAGTTTTCAAATTCAGAGGAAAGGGGAGGAGGGAAAGATTTTTTTTAATCTTTCAACATTTTTATTGTCAATACACTAAAAAAAAAATCATCTTTGTAGATTTAGTGATTATTTACAACGATGGTGTTTCCTTAAATTACGAATTAAAAATTATCACTTCAGACCAAATCTGGACTGCAAGATGAATGAGAAATTTCGTGAAATCTACATGATTATAGCAGTTATTGTTTCCAACGAAAAGCCTGAACGTGAGCATCACCATAAAGATAAAGAACATCTTCGGTCAGCTTTCAACGCCAAGATCATTTGATTGAATCTTAACAAAAAAACACATCGGCTTAGTATTCTGCCAACATTTTTTTTGCCAAGAGCCAGTGGCACTAGGACATCGCCAAAAACAATATTTGATGAAAGGTTCGAAGGAGTGGAAGGGGAAGGAAACAGGGAAGAAGCTGAACTAGTCCATACTTACTACAATAGCCATTTCATCCAAAAAAATTGATTCTGAATTTAGTCTATCACCATGCCGACACCAAGGACGAGTTGTTTCACAAAATTTGAACATTTCATCAAATTTCAAGTTGTTTGGAAGTCCTATTCTAGTTTTGTTATAATCACGAATGTTTCGAAACAATCGATCCATGATAAAATAAATAATTAACTAACAGAATATTCACAGTACTTAAGTTTTAAGTTAAAAGTTTGATAAATTGTTCAAATTTGATAGATAAAATTCAAGTTCTGGGAAAGTTATTTTTTAGTTCTGTTTTTATTTTGGGCCGGTTGTTTCACAGTACGTGGATGATAACAGAATTTGAAAAAGACTTTCACAGAACTTTTACATTAACTTTGTTTTTTTTTAATTGTTCAAATTCTGTGAAACAACAACACCAAAGAGTAACTACTTCCTTGAAATTAGGTATGTATGACGTACGAATAATTATTACAAACACCTTTTTTATTACGATTTCAAAAATTAGTTACTTTTACATATTTTTAGAACTGACGTAAAATTTGAATAATAATGACGTAGAATTTAAAAACGTCAAGTGCCAATCTAGTTAATCTCATATCGGATATAAAAAATATTTTCAGAGCACGACTTTAATTATTTTTCTGTGTCAAAATGTTTGTTTCCATTCATTTTCGGGATGGCCGAATGATAACAATGTCTCTCGATTATCCGCTAAAGGCTTATGTACATTTTTTGTGAGCCATCCCTTTTTTATGAAATGCGAAACAGCTCAAATATAAATATTGGAAAAGTTCACAATTTATTTCTGCATGCGTTGGTTAAGGCTTTATAAAGCCAATCGTAGGTAGATAGGCATTTTTTTGCTAGTACCTACACGCATTAAAAAAAGGTAATCACCCATCACTGCTTAAAACCAGCTGCATTCCAGAAGAAATCAATGATAAAAGAACAAAATGTATAATACTGTAAAAAATCTATTGATGAATAAACGTTTTTATTATTATTATTATCTATTTTAGTCGGGGACGCCCGAGGAAGACATGGCATGACCAAGTGAATCAGATACTTGAGTCGGGCCATGTGAAGAGTCGGAATAATAGAATAGCATGTATGAGACGATGTATGAATGTGAACGAGGCAAGGAGTGCGTGCCAAGATCGAGTTGTTTGGCTGTCCGTCCTATCTGCCTATCCCTGCGGGGAAACGGCGTGATGATTAGTTAGTTAGTTTTCTCACAAGACTTTTTGTATTTAACTAGTTGAAGTAAATTAGGTAGGTATGCAAGCTATAATCAAATTAAATTTTTTTAAATATTTAACACTAGGAAAACCGAAATTTTTAACTGCCTATAAAGAACAAGTGGGGTCAAATGACTCATTCATAGGCTGTAATGTTTTATTCTTATAATTTTATTTTTATATTTATATTTCATTAATTGATAAATTTAATAATAAATAAAATAACTTAATTGTTATAAAAAAAAATTAAGTGACACAAGTTTATTCAACGAAATGTAAATATTTACCGCAGTGGTCACTTGACCACTAGGTAGGTAATCATTTTTAATAAATAATTATCTTGCTATCGGTATGCGCGTATTAAAATAATATAAACAATGACGAAATATTAAAAGTCATAAAACGACAATGATTACAATGCAATGGTTTTAATAATAACTAACTAACTACCCATCACGCCGTTTCCCCGCAGGGGTAGGCAGAGAGGACGGACCGCCAAACAACTCGGTCTTGGCACACACTCCGTGCCTCGTTCACATGCTCTTCTATTATTCTGACTCTTGACATGCCCCGACTCAAGTATCTGATTCACTTGATCGTTATATGTCTTTCTCGGGCGTCCCCGACTTCTTCTACCATTCACATTTGCGTCATTTATATTCTTTAATAATATGATTGATCAAAAACTTCTTTGGGGTCATTTGACCACTCTGGTCTTTCTAGTGTTAAACAATGGCGTTTTTTTTCGAAAGTGCGATTGTGCAGTGAAATTCGATGAAAAACCTGCATTATAATTTCATCAAACTTTGAACAGCGCACTATTCAAATTCCGTGCTAATAAATTCCTCCGTCCTAATGTTACTCTTGCTGCCAAATAGCAGGTCCTGAAAGAATTCCAAATCTCTACAGGTGTGTTATGAATTTCAACAATGGAACCTTCCGTCAAATTTCTTAGATTTGTTCAAAACACACTATTAACGCTAGAGTGGTAGACCTGCAAACCTCAGTAAACTACTAGCCGCCTAAGATTTTTTAAAAGCAAATCTTTTCGGAATAGTCTTTGGCAAGAATCAACAAATATTTTTCTGTTCTTATCGTGTTTTAAGCTCTTAGTAAAATTAGATTATTACTGAAAATGTTGCTTTTCTATTACGAGTATAAACAAATAAATTTCGTAAATTGTGACTTGATAATTATATAAGATAACGTTTAAAGACATGGAAGTTTTAATGAATCTCCGAAATGCCTGCTGTTTCTAGGTCACTGATCTCTGGTGCAGTGATGTAATGAAATTCTTTTAGATCCAAGGAAAAACACAAAAATATTTATAATAATCTATAACAAACAACAATATGGTAAAGAAAATCGAACGATTTTTTTAAATAACTAGGGGATTTTTTTCTCCCGTTTTAATTTCTCATTTAACTCCCAAAAGATAGACCATAGGTTCACAACGTGCGCATTAACGCCCCCTTGGGAGAGTTTTAGACCTTCAGGGGGGCCGGTAGATGACCAGGAGACAATTGAGAGGGGGCGTTTCAGACTTTCAAGGGGGCGGTAGCAGACCCAGAGAAACCCATCCCACCCATCCTATTTTCTCTCTTGCCCCATCCCATGCCATTAGAGGCCATCCATAAATTTACCTCACATATTGAAATATTTTCCCTATTCCATTACGCCCATTCTATTGTGACAAATGTAACCCCATCGTGATATCCCATTTTGCCCCCTCCGTCGTGGTATCTCGTTATGCCACGCCCACTCCGTTGTGGCAAAGGAAACCCTGTCGGTATCCCATTACGACCCCTCCGTTCGGATTCGGGTTGGGGGGCGCTAGAATGAAAAATATTCTCAAAGTGGGCGGTGGGCAAAAAAAGGTTGAGAATCTATGAGATAGACCATACATCGCCATTGGTATTAATCACATTATTTATGAACAAAAACTATGCGTCCTAATTATTAAGATACTATTTGCTGTACCATACCTAGCAAGTTCCGAAATGGAGGAAACTTTTAGTATCGCCCTGGTGAAAGATCACCATATTCAGAAACGAAACGTTGCTTGAAACGATTTGAAAAAAGCTTGACTACCAGATTTGAAAAGCCAGGTACTTATCTACTTATACTACTTATATATACCTACTACTTTTCTAGTCAGGTATTTATCAAAAAAAAAACTTCCTCTCCCACATCTCGCATCTCACTATCTTTAGCCTCCTAACATACCCTAATTTGGGATGCCATAGACTCGCTGACTTCAGACGATTAGTTGGGAGCAATTCAGATTCTTGTGCGGTACTCACATCATTAAAAAAAAAATACAGGGTGTAACAGGACGTACCCGAGGGATTTTAACCAGCGATTTGTGTGTATATTTGCAGTAAAAAATATATATGTTATTTTGCTGTCCAATGACATATTTTTTCTATTAAAACATTAAACATATTTTTCCATCACACGTTGCCACTGACTAGCTTTATAGTGGCGCGTTTATAGCCTAGCGGTTATTTGCTAAGCATTGCGTCTCGTTCTAACAGCGTGTTAATACTCGAAACAGCGCGCATATCACTGACACCCATCGCGACGGGATATATCCTATATAAATTGAACAGTAGCGACATGTGATTGAAACATATATTTCTATTTGTTTTTAATTGAAAAAAATTTCATCGGAGAGCAAAATGAGATGTACATTTTTTACTCCAAATATGCTCAGGAATCGCTGGTTAATATCCCTCGGGTGCGTCCTATTACACCCTGTATATGTATATAATATGCACTTCATAATACGTATCTACTATCAAAATCAAATATATGTATCTGCAATGTCTTCACCTTGCATCTAATTGAAATAATATACTAGAGAGAGAGGTTGTTCGTACGTCATCGATTATTTTCCTCTTTCTTCTCTCACATCTTGTATGAAAACGAAAAAGATGGAGGATACTAGAAATGAGACATAACGTCAGTGACTACTACATTGGTAAATATCTAATTTCTTAAAATAACTAACTCCTGTGTAGGGCTAACTTAACGCTAACCAAGAAAATGCTTCTTCGAAGAGTCGAAATTATTGTTAGTAAAAATATTTTTGCAGCGGATTTTCACTCAAGATGCCTTCAGATATAAGTATATCGATTTTGGTTGTACGGCCGTATATCCTCTTTGCATACTTACTTGAATAAAAAATCTTCTAAATTATCAGGCCGGACGAATTGTCGCCGGACCAATTGTCTGGACAAACTGTCGGCGGGATGAACTGTCGCCGGACTAAGTCGCCGGACGAATTGTCACCGGACGAACTGTCATGGAACCATTTTTGATTACTACATTCAACAACTACAAATAAAATTAAACCAAAAAAATGCCTTTTTTACATTGGCTCCGCATGGGAGGCCCAGATGAAAAACATATTTCCTCAAGGCCCATGTCATTCTTCTCTGGAAGTTCGGGGAAGGAAAAAAAGTAAGAGGGGTGGTTAGGAATCTGGTCCAAGAGTGACGGACGTATGAATCCATCCTTTCCACTAAAGTGCATGGCTATGGAGGCTATGCTGGAAAGGTCATGAAGTCTCCCTCAACCATTTTCTCCTGTTCCGACCCGGCAAGCAGTAGGTGAACAGACGTATCCGCCGCCAATGCCAAACGTAACTAACCACTTGAGATGACCTATGGTAGAGGGGTTGGTTCCCGGGGCCGCGGTACTCATACAGGCCTTTCAAATTGATGCACATTTCATTATTTTGATAATCCTGTTGACGAAACATATTTTTACTTACACCTACGTTTAAACATGATTCCTTCTCAGTGAACAAAATGTAATTAACAGAACAAAGTGCAATAATTATATCACTAACTAGCTGACCCAGCAACGCGTTGTTGTGGCTAACGAAACACAACGCTATATTCTAAATGGTTACCCAACATTTAAACTTACACTGCCATCTGTTAATTTGTATACAAATCAAATCCACACCTCCAGCTTGCGAGCCCGCTCGTTCACCACATACAGACATTCTCCTTTAATTACATCTTTCAACCAATTTACAAAAAAACCTTGACAAATTATAACCTTAAATCTTCCTTAAGAATCATTCTATCAATTAGTGAAAACTGCATGAAAATTCGTTCCGTAGTTTTTTTAGTTTATCGCGAACAGACAGACAAATGCGGCGGAGGACTTTAATTTATATGTAGAGATTACACAGGAAAAAAAACTGATTAATTGAATAATAACTAAAACTGATTAATACCATCCAATCATTCAAACCATTATTGATTCATGTTAATAATTAAGATAAATAAAAAAGTTGAAGGTTATAAAAAAATAAATTACAGAATTAAACATTTGAAAAATACTAATTTCGTTTCCTAACAAACTTTTAAAATAATCTCCACTTTTAAATGACCAATTTTGCCATTCGTGAATGAAGACCGAAACATTTTCTTTATTGTAGGTTCATTATTTTTTTTTCACATATTTCGAATAAAAAAAGCGCAATAAAAAAAAATTACATGTTTTGTTGCGGAGGATTTACGAAATGATACGGACTAAATAAAAATATTCTGAGCTTATTTTATATTTAGGGATTTAAGATTTATTTTTTGAGGATTAGGGATTACTCGGATTACAATCTTACCGTGATTCATTTTCTTGTCCAAAAGAAAAGTTAATGCGTTTTATCTAATTTTGTCGATTGATTGTTCGATGGCTGTTAAAATTAAATCCTTGGGATTATGTGCCTTATTATTATTCAATACGAGTTCAAAATAATCATTAAATTTGATGCGTAGCGATATTTCGGAAAACAAAAAAAGGTTTTAACAATACGTTATACAGGATCGTATTTGACATAGTTTAACCAGTGATTCCTGACATTATTTGGAGTAAAAAATGTAAATGAAATGTTGGTGTCCGATATCATTTTTGATGTTTTTTTTAACAAAAACATAAAACATAGTAGGGTTGGACAGTTGGAGGTGGGGTAAGAAATGTGGCGGTTACTCGGCTGAGCAGTAACGACATGCGGAAGAATTGTTTTTGTTCGATTTTGGAGAAAAAAGGCATCGGAAAAGTCACCGGAGACTAAAATTTTTAATCCAAATTCCAACATTCACTTTAAGTCAAGTACGTCCCTTAACCCTTCTAATCACAGGAGACCCAAGTTGTCCCAAAACATCATATGCCGTTATAATAACAAGAGACCCAGATTGTCCCAGAGCGACCGTGCATTATTAAAAGTTATATATCTCTCTTCCTGTCATGCGAATATTTGTAATTTCTTTTATGTTAGAGAGCCAAAAAAATAATGCTTCTCATTGTATTAGGATTATTATGAGCTATGTTGTTGAGATATTTTACAAACCCGATCATAAGTGACGGTTTTATTTCGAGCCAATTTTTGACGTAACAAACATTTAATTTTAAAATAAAATTGTATGAAAGTGATAAAAAGTGAGGTGACAGTTTTATTACAAATTTTGTTAAAAAAAGGAATCTGTATTTAAAATTTTAAGTTTATTCTATTTTAAGTACTTTAATTCCAATATTCGCAGGTATGCATTTTTTAGCTAATTTACATTTCCAATATCAAAATTTTAATATTTAGAAAAAAAAAAGTTGATTTCTAATAAACACATCAGAAAGATTATTTTATCTAGATTTTAGAACAATTTTTGTTTTTGCAAAAGGATTAAAAAATAACCCATAAATAGGAAAATTTAAGATGCATGGCAAGAACCAGGAATTTTGCGCGCGAACCTTGACAGGCAAAAGGTTACAGATATTATTTTCTTATTATTCGAAGGGTTAACACCCTGTATATGAGCAACTAATTTTAATTACTGTTATTTTAACATTTTTGTATATATTTCATTGATTATGCTTTGGTTGAAGGAGGTAAATCATTTTCGTAATTTTGAAAGTTCAATTATTATTAAAATGTTAGGGATACTTACAGGTGGGGTTGAGATAGGGTTAATCCGGATCAACTAATCTTCGATTTACATCTGCGTTCACTTAAAACGTTAATTTCGTGGTTTAAGCGGATTATATACTGGAGAAACTAAAACATATATTTTTAAAAACTGTAGAAAAATGATCAGGATTCCATGATCAGCCAGACGCACAAGTAAATGTCTCCAATCTGAAAGAGCTGGCATCCACAATTGGCTTTTAAACAATTTATCTACCAAGTATTTTAAAATATTTTGGACAAGACGCTCTCAAACCGAGGACTCCAATCTGGAGAAACTCATATGCATGGAGTCATCAAGTACCACTGGCGTCCGGTATGTGGCATTGGAGTCCTTGGCTATTTGAGTGTGGGTCACGATCCTTGGCTTGAGGAACCGACTTTAGAAGGAGACGCAAATTAGATTACCTGCTTGACTCGTCAGACTGCCTACTGCGACGGCGATTGAAATATTTTGAGGAGAGTGGGTAATGGTGGAGGCGCAAGGGAAAAAGGAACACAATTGTTGCTAGCCATAAAACTATTAATCTGGACTGGAGAAAATAATTTACCAAGTTGGCACTTTAATCAGCGCAAACAGGGAAAGATTGATGGAAGATCTGGCTACGAAATACGTGGCACTTAATTACTTAGAAATCTAAATTAATGGTACGAGTGTAATTTCGCAAAAAAATTCTGGACTGCATTCTGTAGGGTAAAGATTTCCCTGATGATAACCAATCTCCGATAGGAAAAGACCCATCAGAAAAAAAAATAGCCTTTCTAAAGATCGTCTATCAAAAGCTTCTTCACGTAATATGTGGTTTTTGATTTTCAAGGCCAAAAGTTAATCTTTCTTTAGCCAATGTTTCAGACAGCATTATAGTATCCATCACCAGAATTCATGATCACATCATCAAGGCAGAGGCAACACACATCTGCCCTGATGATGATCCCTGTAATGCTGTCCAAAACATTGGCAAAAGAAAGAGGTAGCGTACACGGCATAACACCCTAAAAATAAACGTCGATAATAGATACTTTACAGTGCTTTCATGAATTAAAACAGTTCTCATGTCCAAAAATACACATGAACTTTCATAAAACGATAGAAGCTCTTAAAAGCACTGCCCAAACTCACCATATTGTGTAAATTCACAAAAAATTGGCAGTTTCTGTTAAAGGCCTTCATTTCCGGCCCGGTAATTGAGATAGAAAGGAAGTCGGAAGTTGCGTGTATCCTCAATCAGGGGAGGAAGTAAAAGGTTCCGTTCTGCCGGGGTTCAAATCATTAGGGTTAAAGGAAGTATTGAAAGCGGACCCGAAACTGCCTCTTCCCGATACTTTATTGGAGGCTGTATCTTGTATCACGTGATAGAAACGGAGAGCCTTTTTTCGTAGTCAGGGGGCTTTTATTATCCGTTGGTCGTTAGGCTAGCCGTATCACTTAGCAGGAGGGTTGTAACATTTGGAATTTAATTTATTTACCTTTGTCATGACCGCGTTGAATAAAATTACTTTTACTCTAAAGCTTCTGAACGCTTCCGAGAAATGCGAATAGTTGATAAAAGAGTTGAACAGGAATATATTAGTTTTATAATAAAGTTACTTTGGAATTTTTATAGTTGGTACAATTTTGAATGAAAATGAATTTACATAATCTAAAATTGCGCAAGTATTTAATCAACTTATTAAATTATTATAAAATTCTGTTATTTCTTAATAAACCTTCTAATCGTCGTGTTAGATAATATCTCTGTCATATTGACAAAATTCATATATATATTATTAGTTTAATAAATACCTATTGATACTAGTTCATCAATGTTAATTCCGGAACATTATATGCCGAGCTATTTTTAAACCTTGGTAAATTATCAACTTTCAAAGCTTAATGTATTCGACAATGTCGTTAACTGCAAAAAAATGCAGAATCTATTCTCACAATTATTTTCTAAATAAATCCTCTTAACCCAGTTTGGGAGGCGGGAATGGGTACCGCCGCCCCGGGAACCTTTATTGGATAACCAACACCTCTGCCATAAGTCACCCCAAGTGGTTCGCTACGTTTGGTAATTTAGCAGGGGTGCCCGGGTTCATGGGGTGAGGTTTGTCTAGGTCTTGTAGGCGGATGACCAGGCCACACTGAACCCCAGATTCCTACCCACCCCTTAAACCTTTTTCCTTTCCAGAACTCTTCTCTCCTTCCTTTCCTTAAAAATCCCTCCACACAGCATCCCCAAAGATGATATAGGCCCTTATTTTCCTCAGGGCCCCAGGGTGGATTGAAATATAAAATCATATAAATAAATCGTCTTGAAGTGGTCGAACCACAGTTTTAAAAAGGCCTTCTAAGCCAAAACAGCTGTCACAGTAATAAAAAGTAAAAATACTTGCGGATCTTAATAATAAAAATATAATTAAATTTAAAAAACTGCTAAAACGCTTATTTTAAATAATAGCAGATAAACGCCGATGCATTATTTTACCCCAAAACGAAATATTACTATGCTAAGCGTTTTAATAACATCTTTTAAATGTTTATATTTTATTTATTTTTTATTATGACTTTATGTCCGAGTTAAATCTTCCCCACAGGAAAAACTGAACACACTTTTCCACGAATGATCATCTAGTCAATCCACGCTATGTAAGTGCACTATATAAGTATAATAAATACAAAAACGTGCAAGAACAACATGTCAATCAACCAGAGACCAAATGGGATAATAATTCACCAACCTCAGATATTTTCAAATCAGAGGGTTCGGCTCGGTAGAACTCCTAACTGGATCGATAAATCCTACTGATCCCTCAATATTTAAAAAAATCTTTCGTAATCGTAGATGTATTTAAAATGATTGATTTTTGCATATTTGTATATAAATTTTTCGACAAATCTAATAAATTAATATTATCATCATTACCAACAATCGGTGAATAATTTCCTCAACAATCTGCAAGCTTTTTTTCAAATAAGTACAATTCTCATTTTTATGAATGGCGTCCAACCTAAGCAAAATTTCTAAACCTATTGGTGATAATCCAATATGTATGTACGTAAATAAAGTGAATCACTAGTTTGCAAAGATTGCAAGTGATGGTTTTTTTAAGTGAATACCGCACAAGAGTCCCAACTGCTCCCAACAGCCTGGTGCCAGTGAGACTGTAGAATCCCAAATTGGGGAATGTTGTGAGGCTGAAGGTAGTGGAAAGGAAAAAATGGGAATAGGAAGGCGGGGATGTACCTGGCTATTCTGATCCAGTCATAAAACATGGCTGCAACCATTTCAAGCAACGTTTCAATTCTCAAAAGTTGGTCTTACATCAAGGCGATACTGAGAGTATTTTCTACTCTGGAACGTGCTGCAAATATACCTCTTATTATTTTAAATAATTAAATTGTGAAGTAACGCAAATCAATCAAATAAAACTTATTTTCCCGCGCTGGGATTTGAATCCGCGACCTTCAGATTGCTAGTCGAGAGTCTTACCCCTCTACAACGGAGGTCATCATAATTAATCACTACGTTAATTAACTAACTTCAAGTAACGATGTCAATTACTAGCTTTAGAAACGATTGTTTAAAAAAAAACTCTGCTACTCGATTGTAATATAGCATTGCAAACTAAGTTTAATGGTAATAAATACTTCAACAAGTACTATTTTGAATCTTACGGTATGTAATTAACAAAGTTATATTTGTTTTTGGTAAAACAAAACTCTAAGATAAATAAAATAGAAACACAATTTCTCTAAGAGCTTCGTCTAATTTGTAAATAATTTCACGAGTTTCTGCGCAACAAAACTTTTCTCTCTAAAAGTTTGTAAGATGAGATATTCGTTAAAATAATAAGTAGGTTTTATTGAAATGACAAACGATAGCAATAAACCAATTGGACAAACCTTTGCTAAATCAATTCTTATAAAAATACAACCTTTTATTATTATCCTTTAAAAAAACACTCGTCGAATTCCAATAAAACAAATAAAAGGGAAGAACATCGACAAAGATTACGCAAGGTTGGTCTTTGATAAAGCTGCCTATTACCATCTTAACTAAAAGAAAAAACCTTAAGCTCTCATGTGAAACAGTGAAAATAATCAAACCTTGCATCTGTAAAACTACACAGCACTTTCTATTTAGGATATATTTATATAGGATACATGACATTTTTTTGCAAAATATCATTCATGAAAGGGGCTATAAAATGCTTTTGAATATTAAAAGGTTTTGTAAAGAAGGATTATTGGATCAGTGGTAGTAGTATTGGATAGCGACAACAACTATTACAGATGTTTTTTTTAAGGATTCTAAATTAAATACACAGGAACAAAGGTAGTAGGGGTCTAAAATGTTTGAGAAGCACTCGGAAGCTTTTAGGAGCGACCTGAGGATAAAAGTGTTCGGAAAATCAATGAGCCAAGCTCCTGTCAATTTCCATAAAAAAATCAGAATGACTAAAACTGCATCGGGCTAAAAGACTCTTAGTGAAAAGGGTTAAAACGCCACCAAACTGAGTGCTGAACCAATGTGGTTTATTTAAAAGATTCAACGAATAAAATGTTTGGCGTGCACACTTCAGTTCTGCACGGGTTTAGTAGGGTTAGGTTCGTGAAAAATTGTATAATAGAATGACTTTGGGATGGAAGGATAGTATGTAGATGGCAGATAGATACAGTGAAAAAATGGTGGGGAAGTCAGTTTATGTATTTTACATAAACCAGGCGTTGTCTCCAGATCATGATAATAATGAAATCTATATATAAATGTTTCTTTGTTTGTCCCTTATTTTGTTCTGTATCATTCATCTGATTGCGATGAAACCTTTGTTGCCCAAAAAGGTTTCTAAATAAATGGTGAACTCTGGCGTTATAAAATTATTTTCTATGCTATTTATCAGATTGCGAAAGAAGGGAAAGGTGGAATGAAAATGTGGGAAGGGCGAAGTGTTCACGGGAACAGGGAGGGGAACGGAGAAAGGACACGCAAAGGGAAAAAATTGAGGAATAAAACTGAGGTTTTAATTAACAGATTTAAATTTTGTGCATGTTACGGAATTCCTCATTTATTTTTAATTTATCGCTTTTTTTTAATTTTCCGTGATATAACAAATTTTTCATTGTTAGTGTTAATTATTATACGATTAGGAAAACTTTCTTGATAATTCACGCAATGCAAAAAAGAAACTAAATAAATATCCCCACTTCCTTATTATTTTATGTGAGAATATGCCGCGCAAGAGTACAACTACTCCCTTCTGTAGCCAGTGAGACGAAGGCATCCCCAATTGAGATATGTTATAAGGCTGAATGTAGTGGGAAGGAGAGATAGATTAAAAAGAGGAAGGCAGGAAAGTATCTGGCTATTCCGATTTGATCACCAAACATGGCTAAAACCGCTTCAAATAACTAATCATTTACCAGGGTGATGCTGAGATTAGGCGACTACACCACTAATTTAAAAAGGCATTTAAAAATTAACAAAGAGATGCTTGGATGGGTTAGGCATGTGGAGCTGGTGAATGGAGAAATGAGTATGGTAAAGGTAAATATATATTTTATACTTGCTGGTGTTTCTATGCCATTTAATAATGAAATTGTTTCTCCCTGCGTGTCCTTTCCCATTCATCCTGTTCCCTATCCACCTCCCCTTCCTCTCCCTTTCCCCTTCTTTCCCCTCTCGCGTTCCCACTCCGCTTCCTCCACCTTCCCTCTCCCCACTCCACTCCCCCCTTTCCCCTTCCCCCCGTACCGCGAATCCCCTCCCGAGTTTCGCTCCCCCATCATGGGCTCCCCTCCCCCTCCCGCAAACCCCCTACCCGAGATCCCCTCCCTTCATTCCCTGTACATTCAGTCCCTGTACATTCATTTTTCAACAGCTCAGCATCAGTGCCACCTATTGCACTATGCCACCTATTGCATTTTTTCATACAAATTTCATAATGTCAGAGCTCACCGGTAGTTTTATACAAACCTTGACCTGAAAATAAAGAACACAAAAAAAAATACTTATACAATTTGGTTATGTGCGTACATGTATTTAGGGAAATCATTTTTATTTAGGTAAGTATATAGATATAGATAGATAGATGACACCGGCATGTGCCTAGTACGGTGGTCGAAAAATTCCGTACCTGTAATAAAAGTGCACTGAATAAAGAAAGAAAATCACTGAAGATGATATTAGCGACTCTCAAACGAAAATTTGAAAAAAAAGGAAAAAGATTTGGTCGTATCTAGGAAATACGTCTAAATATAGAGGATCCTAAATCTAACAGAATCTTTTTCCAATTTTATATTTCATATTTGCATTTGTGGGTCATTAATATTGACTTCAGTGGCTAAATATTACAATTGGAGGATTAAGTCACTAAGTTATTCCAAAAATATATATTTACTAGCTGGTTCCCGGCACGCGTTGCGATGACACATTTAAATAAATAAATGTTCTCCCTGCATTTCCTTTCCCGTGCGTCCCCATTCCCCTCCCGCAACCCTACCCTCCCGTTCCCGTTCCCCTTCCACCTTCCCCGCCCACCCTATTCCCTCTCCCGCTCACCCGTCCCGCAAACCCCTCCTCCCACGTTCCATATATTCAGTCAGTACATTCAGTTTTCAAACAGCTCACGTGCCACCTATTACAGTTTTTTATTCAAATTTTATTTTTCGTACATTACAAATATTCATTTTTGTACATTATAAGAACAATAAATTAAATTTGGTACCTAACATAAGAACCTATTTAAAATATCTACAATTTTAAAAAATCCATAGATAATTGTTTTAATTAAAAAAAAACTGCTGCCTGCCAAATTCAATTTCATCATACCCGCGAACTGTCAACGCGTGAAGTTAAAATAGTCGTTAAATATTGGTTACGCCAATACACATACACATACCAACATAGCACGCATACATACTGTTACTGCCAGGGGCGTGCACTCCATATAGGCACATAAGCACTGCCTACCCTACCGTATTTGTAAAACATAAGCATGTAGGTAAATAATAATATTATAATTTATTAAATTATTGCTAAATAAAAATACACCCTTTCAAAAATAAGCGCGACAAAGCTGAGCTACCGAAACTACGCGAGCGCCACATCAAACGGCATAAAACAAACGTGGCATAAACTATAACTAGAAACTACCTACTCGCGCCTTCCGACTACTTTACTAAAATGCGGCCTAAGCAGGAATTATTTCTGCTTAGAGCTAACTTCATAGAAGATATAATATCAATGTTTACGAAATGCACGTAGCATAGAGTAGAATTGTCTTTTTGAATTTGCTTCCATGAGGTTTTTTTTGTTAGCATTAGGCAGTGCTTTCTGGAACAAAATTATCAAATGGCGATCAGAGACATTTGTTGTTATATGAAGTGTGAGACAACGCCAACGGCCTTTATCAAGACCACCTCGAATATCCAATAATTGGCTTGTGATAATATGCATAAATGAAGCGATAATTTATTATTATTATTATTTTGATATTTGATGTGGCTTAGATAATCCAAACCTACATCATCTGCAGCTAGCAGCAAGCACACTTAGCGAAAACTTGTACGAAGAGAGTTATCTGTGGTTAGGTTATTTTTTATATATTTGAATCCATTCAGCGGTTTTCCTACTGCCTACCCTGATCAAAAACTCTGTGCACGCCACTGGTTACTGCTTGGATTGGTATTAATAATGTTGCAAATTCCTGTCCTACCTTGCTCCAAAATCCGCATCTTTAACTACTATCAGCACGTGCTCCAGTCTGTAATTAACCACCCCCCGCAACATATCATATAGCCATTGTGCTCCCGCTATCTGTGAATCGTTATTAACATAATTCCGCCGTGTTATATCAAAAGAAACAAAACCCACGACTATTACTGTTTGTGCCTGTTAGATTGGGGAGAAAGCAGAAAAGAATTGCCAGCATGCAAGTTCTTTATCCTTTTCGGTAAGTCCTTTCCTTTCTATGCAGCATATGTTTATAATTAGTAACAGTAAAACAAAATCAAGTTCCTTCGTCAGTCAATCTTTACACAAAACATCAATCTCATTCAAATATTCTGAAATTATTCAATTTTCACAATTGTTCTTTCCGTAGAAATCTTCTACTCGTACAAAGTATTAGAAAACTTTTAAAAAAAGATGAATGAAATAGGTAAAGTCGTTTTGAAATTATGGCATGACCAAGGGAAACAGTGATTCATTTTTATTTATATACGGTAGCAATTAGTGGGTAGAATAGAAAAAACTATTTTTATTTTTATTTATTTTTTTATTTAAAGAAATATTAACATGGTACATAATTCATATTGTTTACAACTTTTTCATGTAATTTTTTATATTTATATTGGTAAGTATATAACATGTTTCTTGATTTAATTTAATACCTCCCTAATTGAGAATAACTCGTGTTTAGAGAGGGAATTTTTACAAGATTTGTTTAATTTCTAGAATTATACCTATAATTAACACTATATACACTCAATTTATTAGCGTACATATATGCACTGAAGAACAGATAACATATATTAAAAAAAAAACAGACAGTTCTTTAAAATATATAATATATAATGCATAACCTTTACGAGAGTGTATTGTTCGTTTGAAAAGGCAGAAAAAAAAGTGATAGTATCTATAAAAAATCAATGAGATATTTACTGATTCTAATTAGCTAATTTATTTATGATATTATTATTTAATTTATTTTTAAATTTATTGTAATCAGGTTCTAATCTTAGCTCTGTCCCAAGTTGATTAAACCACACCACTCCATTGTACGTGTAGTAGTGTTGTCCAAAACTGGTACGCATCAATGGCGTGCATAAGCGACCCGCTGTGTTTTGTCTATTGCTCTCAACGCGTACTAAGGCGTGCAACTTCTTCGAGTGATCTTTGTGTATTTGAAGCAGCGTATTTTTTATGTATGTGTTTTTTAGAGGTGGGACTTGAAAGTCTTGAAAAAGTTGTGAGGTTGAATAATCTGATGGTTTTTTAGTAATAATTTTGATTAATAGTCTCTGAGTAATTTCGAGTGGCAAAATTGAGGTTTTGTATGCTCCTCCCCAAGCAACTATACCATATTGTATTATTGAATGGGCTAGAGCGTAGTATATATTTTTAAGAATTTTTAAGTTTAGTATATTTCTTAAGTTAATAAATATGTATATAAGTTTTCTTAATCTATTTATAATGTTGGTAATTTGAGTCTTCCATTTGAGGTTATTATCTATTTTAATACCTAGATATTTAATTTCTTTTTTATTTGTTATGCACAAACAGTCAATATTTTGACATGTTAATATTTTAGTACTACATTTTTTTGCATGAATTTTAATATTTAACGTGGTAGTAGCTATTTTTTTGTTATTTATATTAAAAAGTATATAATGTGTTTTTTCAATATTCAATGTTAATAAATTTTTGTCAAACCACTCTTTTAGCATATTAATGTCATGGTTAGCAGTTATTTCAATTTCATTCCATGTGTTTGCTTGGAATATAATGGCAGTATCATCTGCATATGAAATGAGTTTTCCGGTTATTGGCAATTCAAAGATATTATTAACATATAATATGAATAGAAGAGGGCCCAAAATGGTGCCTTGTGGTATCCCAAAGTCGCTTGTATTTGGTTCACTAAGAGTGTTGTTTATTTTTACATATTGATTTCTAGAATTCAGGAAACTTTCAATCCATATTTTGGCGTTATTTGTAATTCCGATTTCGTTAAGTTTGTATATTAATTTTTTGTGACTTATGCTATCAAAAGCTTTCTTTAGATCTATAAATATTGCAAGAGATTTTTTCCCTTTGTCTAGTGCTTGGTATATTTTTGTTGTTAAATCTATGATTGCGTCTTGTGTGCTTATTTTTTCGCGAAATCCAAATTGTTGGTCACTCAAAATATTATTCATTCTAATAAAATTTTGAAGTTGTTTTTTGGCTACTTTTTCAAAAATTTTTGAGATATTTGACATAACTGATATAGGTCGGTAGTTATTAATTTCTTTAGAGTCACCTGATTTATAAATCGGTGTAATAATAGTTTTTTTGTAAATAGATGGAAAGATTCCTTTTTTAAGACTATTGTTTATGATGTAAGTTATAGGCTTTTTCAAAAAGTTAAGATGTTTTTTTAGGTTTTCAACAGTGATCCCATCGAAACCTGGTGCTGAATCAGTTTTTAGATCTTTTATTATATTAACAATATCTTTTTCAGTTACTGTTTCGAATTTTCCTACCGTTTTTTTGGATGATGTTATTTTATTTTCTAAGGTGGAAGTAGTATTATCTATGTTATTAGTAATTTTTTTGGCGAGATTTTTTCCCACTATATTTATGTTGACGAAGCAAGAAGTGTGTACAAAGAAATAATTATGTGTCGTAATGTTTAGTCAATTTGATATATCCAAAAATAATCATTTACATTGCAGTTAAATATAATATTACTTATAATATTATTAGAGGATCATCTTGCATTATCTGAATCCATGGATCAGAATCATTGGATCGTAACGAACGTCCAAAAACGGAACTAATATGATTAATTCGGAAATATTTCCTGGAATCCGCGTTTATGCGGTGGAGGTAAAGTACTGTAGAACTGGAAAACTGGGGAACTGGGGATCTGTGGAACTGGGGGACGGTCCGGGGAATTCAGGGGACGGAAAGGGTTTTTTGTTCACTGGGGTGGAATATACCGATGACGTATTTATTGTACCCTATCAAGAAAAGGGCTTATGAATCAAATGTCGGATAAATGACCGAAATATATTTTTGATGGTATTGCGGCATACTCGTCACGGGTGGGTACGTTTTTATTATTTGATGTGATCGTATCAATATCCGTCGTATTATTTTATTTACAGTTCAAATACAATTTGAAACGAAATACATCCGCAAAAATTATTTGTTGCAATTAATCATGAGTGACTATGACAGTGTTTACCACTTGTTTCACATACTCAGATAGAGGTATAAATTTTCAACATCATTACATACTACTACCATATGTTTACAGGTTGATTTTATTTACATGTTTATTTTACGCCCTTCTTTTCCTCTTTTCTATTTTTTTTATTATAACTTTACAAATTTTACCATGTGTTTACACTTCAATTGGTTGTAGTAACATAGAAATATAAAACATAGTTCAAAAATACATTTATTTAATAGTTAAGGTTTTTGCAGAATAGAAAAAAAAAGTTTTTGTAACACATGAACCAAAAAAAACATGAAACTAACTTCAATACATACATTTAAAATAACGTATTGGGTAAACACGTAAACAAGTAAAAAATTTGGTCATTTCATAAAATCTTTCGACCTCTCCAACAGGATTCTCTCGACCCTTTGCCTTGCACCGCAGTTGAAAGGAAGGGAATGATATATTTCTTACGTCACTCCTGAACTCACTGTCCTACAGAAACTTACAACCCATACCTCGTACCTTTTCCTTCCCAGAACATCTTCTCCTTCCTTTTCTTAAAAAGATCCTCCAAGTTGCATCTCCAAAGATAACATAGGCCCAGAGGAAAATTATTTTCCTTAGGGCCTCTCGAATGGAGCTTATGTGATAAAAAAAATAATTTAATATTTTTTCCTATTCCTTGTGCAATGAAGAAGGTCTTTGCTTGCGGAAGATAGAATCCCCGGTGACCCGAAGCATTTTTTCAATCGGTTACTAACCAGTACTCCTTAGTAGCCAAGTGGATTTATTCAGTAATAATCGGATTACGGAAAGGGACGTTTTTTGACTCGTTCGTCTTCTTGTGTTCACCAGCTTAGCTGTGGAATGATTTTCCGACCTTTGCGTTTCCTCCCTACTTCAACGAGTCACCCGATGAGTCTCCTCCTCCAATGAGTTTAATCAAGTTCATTCTTCCTTCAGCTTCATTTCTTCTTTTCTTCAAAGAGACCCTTCATGCAGCACCCCCCTTGTGACAGAAGCCTTGGTAAATGATTTCCTCAGGGCATACTGCGTGAAATTTAAAAAAATATTTATCGCTGTTTGCAGTTAACCAAAATCTTAATTAATATTCATTTAAGAAGGTGAATGCTGTCTAAAAATTAATTTGTATTTTTGGTGAGTCGCTCTCTATGATTAAGGAACGCTCCTCGGCTGCGAATCCGGAGGTCGCGATTTTAAATCCTGGCGAGCACAAGTTAACTTGATTGAATAGTTTGTGGTAATTCACAATTTATTCACCAAAATAATTTATTTATTTATTTATTGACGCCCTATTGGGCTTTAACATATAAAATACAAATAACATTTATAACAACAGTACATAACAAACTTAAAAAAAGATTACAAAATATACAAATAAAGCATAAACTCAATAAAAAAATAGGAGTACATACATCTAAAGCTAATTCCACTTGGATGACTTTATAGAACTCGTAGATACAACAATTCATATACCTACGAACAACAAAAACATAAAAAAAATCAAAACACATTAATTGTTACTTAATTACTCATATGCTTTTGGAATAAGAACAATAAAAAAAACAACAAACAAAAGAAAATCGAAATAAAAAAAAAAATCTCATTCATTATTTACATCTAAAAAGTGGTGGACAAATTTGGCTTTAAATGAATCTAAGTTTAAATTAAATATGTCAGCGACATCAGTCAGTTCATTACCCAACCTATGTATTCTTTCTACTGCAGAATTCGTAGCGAAGTTATTGTTGCAAAATAAAATATTCCGTCTAGTATATTTTGGAGGTATGTGTAAGGATAACAAGTTTATAGCGTCAGGGCAGTCCAACCTTGAATGAATAATTTTATACAATAAAAGGAGATCAAATATTTTTCGCCTTTCAGATAATTTTGGTAAGTTAAGTTTACTGCGTAAACTGACATAATTGATTTCAATAAAAGGAATACCAATTTTGAAATTAATAAAACGTAAAAATTTATTTTGAATTTTTTCAATTTGTAAACAATGAGAGTTGAAATGAGGACACCAAATACTTGAATTGTATTCAACCTGACTTCTAACCAAAGACGTGTGTAACAATTTTATGATTTTTATGTTATTAAAGTCTTTAGCAATTCTGAGAATAAATCCAAGCATTTGTAATCCCTTACTGGTTATACTAATAATGTGATTCAAGAAGCGTAATTTGGAGTCAAAGATATCACCAAGATCGTTGAATTCAAAAACTCTTTTTAGAGTGGCATTGTTAATTGTGTAGTCGAATAATAAAGGGGTTTTAGATCTATGGAAACTGATCGTTTGACATTTGTTGATATTAAGATATAATTTGTTTACGATGCACCATTCATATAGTTTATTTAAGTTCCTTTGTAGAGTTAAACAATCAGAAGAATTTTCGATAGATTTAAACAGCTTTAGATCGTCAGCGAATAGAAGAAAGTGAATATTATCGAAAATTAATGATATGTCGTTAATAAATAGTAGGAAAAGAAATGGTCCTAGGTGGGAACCTTGGGGGACTCCACTTAAGGCAAAAAAAGTGTATGAAGTTGTGGAGTTAATTTTTACAGACAGTTTTCTATATGATAAGTAGCTTCTAATCCATTCGAGAAAGTTGCCGCTTATTCCCAAGTGTTCTAATTTTTCCATTAAAATGCGATGAGAAACAGAATCAAAGGCTTTGCTAAAATCAGTATAAATAGTGTCAACTTGATAACCCTTGGACAGTGCATTAGAAATAAAATTTTCGTAAAGCAATAAGTTAGATGTGGTAGATCTGCCTGGCATAAAACCATGTTGAAATATTGATATGAGTGGTTTAATTTGATGAATGATTTTACTTAAAATAATCTTTTCAAAAAGTTTAGGTAGTGATGACATAATATATATGGGTCTATAATTTTCAATTTGACTTTTATCTCCTTATTTAAAAATAGGTGTTATAAAGCTACTTTTCCAAATTTCAGGAAAACATCCTATATCGGACTTATGTCCTCTATATTGACTGTAAAATACGGGTGCTGGTTTTCTAGTCGGCGGGCTGCTGTGCACGCTCAGGGCCTGGTCCGGTTGCTGTGAGTATCCGAGGAGAGAGAATTCAGCTGTCCAAGGAAGTGCAAGGTCGGAAGTGAAAGACAATTGTAGAGTGCAGGCAGGAAGAAGCGGTACAAGAAGATAGAGACGGTGAGAGTTGACGCGATGATAAAGGTTCGAATGTGACTGATTTGAACAGAGCTTGACGCTCTATATATACGCTGCCGCGGGGCCGTGCCCAATATTGGTTCGCATTTGACAAGATTATTCCTTGAACGTTGCTGCATTTCTTTGCAGCTTGTGCGTATTATACAAAAATGGAATGATAAAATTGAATTATATAAGCAAAACTACTCTCTTTGCCGCTCTATCTCATGTAAACCACTTCATTCTAGCAGTTTTATTAAATTCAGTAAAAATTGTACAATGTTAACAAGTGGGGTTTTTAGCCCGATATCAGTATGAAAAAACCCTTATATCTATTTAATGGAAACATTAACATATTTAATTTTATCTTAACAGTATGGACGCAAGTCCAGCCTTTTAATCTATATAATTTTATTTGAAATAACTTTAGCAAACATTGCGTAAATTCAATATTAATCTTACATAAACATGTTCGAAAAGAGCGAGTCCCCATGCAGATTGCATGGCGGCTAAAACGGGTTTCGTGATTGGCTGGCCGTTCTAGAGCGAAGTAGCGGGAGGGGGTGGGGTCGACCTACGTCCTTGCGGTTGGCGTAGGATGGTCAGAGTGGGGGTTATGGCGTATATACCCGTGGTATCTTGAAGACGCCATCATTGTCCACGCGCCAATCATCACATAACGGTGTTTGTAGAGTGGGAGGACCGTAAATAGGTATGGCGTCTTGAAAATGTTACCATTCCTTCTAGGGCGGCCATATAAAGCTGTTTATTGGTAGATTCCACGTTCGATATACATCCTGTAGATAAAGATAAATTGAAAATTATAGTAATAGGAAGAGCTAGAACATGAACACAGTTTTTAAGTAATATTGAGGGAATCATATCTGGCCCCGAATTCGACCTGATATCCAGCTGTTTGATAAAAGTCACAACATCATTTACTTCCACATGGATGTTATGCAAGTTGAGTGAGCTTTCGATAAATTGGGATTTATCAGATAAAATGTTTTTATTGTCTTCAACATATACACTCTTAAAGAAATCTGCAAATAAATTTACAATGTCGTTTTTGTCATGACCCACCTTTTTCCCGTAAAACATTGTACCAGGAAAGTTACAGTTATTTTTCCGAAAGGAGTTAGCGTAATTCCAAAATTTATTAATATTTGTTAAAATAGAATTTTCAACATTTTTGGTGTATTTCTTAAAACATACTTTCGATTTCCTGTTGCAATTCTTACGCAAAACAGAGAATGCGATATAATTATCTAGAGTTCTATTTATTTTATAACGTTTGTGGGCAATTTTTTTATCGTATGTTAGATTAATTAGTTCAGAATCGAACCATTTAGGGAATTTAGAAGTGTAATATTTTTGTAGGGGAACAAAGTTATCGATTGCTTCATAAATTACATTGTAAAAATATTCTAAGGCCTCATTTAAATTTGTGCTTTTACAAGTGAGATCATAAGCCCAATTATTATTAGTAGATAAAAATTCTATAATCTTTGGGTAATCCGCTTTTTCAAAATTACGTTTGACAATCGCGGGATCAATTACCTTAACATAAGTATTGATTTAAGTGATTATTAGGGGTGGGTGGTATTTATCGATTGGAAGAATCATTTCATCAGAGGCACAAACATTAACACTAGAAGAATTTGTAAAAACAAGATCGAGAAGACGAGAATTGATATTGTACACATGGTTTTTCTGATGCAAATTTAAAAAGTTGGATATTTCTAAAATTTCATGGGAGCCATGATTGATGTTGTCCGGGCTCGAGGACGCGATATTCTCAATGTCCCATATAATATTTGGAAGGTTGTAGTCACCCATCAGAATAAATGTAGCTTCAGGTAATTTTCTTCGCATAGTTTCAACTTCTAGGTGGTGATCTTTATATGTTTGCAGGCCGGAGGACGGTGGAATATATGTGCAACCGATTATAAGTTTTTCTTTTTTTAAGGAAACCATTACAAACACTTGTTCAAGATGTTTGTGAAGGCATTTCAGTTTCCTTGAATTCAGTTTGGTTGATACTGACAATAGTACGCCGCCACCTCTTGTTTTATTGCCGGAATTTCAATATCTGTCGTTTCTGTAAATGAAATGATCAAAAAAACCCAGTTCTTGATCGTTTATATCAGCATTCAGCCATGTTTCAGAAAGGGCATAAATTTCGTAATTCATCGTTGGTATTGTAGATCTTAGGTCTTGAAGTTTCGTTCTCAGTCCTCTCACATTTTGATAGTAAATTTTGAGTTTGTTGGTCAGTTTTTTGGATTTAATCTTACAATTGTTGGGTGATTATTGATATACTTGATTGTAATATCTTGCTCACCTGATGATTGCCTATTTTTTAGATCGATTCTTAAATTATTTAAATAGTTCCTTTGAGCAACTGATTGGTCAGGGTACATGCGGATGTTATTCTTCAGCGAGTGTTTTTTGCTGAGTAGGATTTTCGGCCATTTAGACTCAAGGAACTCGACTTTTACACCCCTCGGTTTGTTATTATCCTTTTTACCGATTCTGTAAACTTTCAGGTCAAGAGAATTGGTAGAGTTGTCCAGGTCGAAGATGATTTTTTTAATGCTGGTTGTATCGTCTTTCATAATTTCAGTCTGAGTTATTGCTACGCTTTCGGGAATGTTACAAATTATTATATTTTTTTCCCTTAAACTTTGGTCATTCATTTCAGCAATAATCTCACAGACGTTATTTGGTTGCAAATTTGTAGTGGAAACAGCAGGAGGAATATTTTTGTACACTTATAATTCACCTTCTAGAGTAGCCATTCTTGCTGCCATACATACATACAATATATAATACATTATATATTTCTGCCAGATACTTTCAGCATCGCCCTGGTGAAAGACCACCATTCACAACTCATACACACAGATGGAGATTCCATAGTCTCATTATTTCAAGACACGGTTGGAAGTAGTTAAGACATTTATATGGGTACCGTTGCCCCGAGAATCATTTATTGGATAACGCACTCCTTTGCCATAGCTCACCCCAAGTGGTTCGCTAAGATCGGTGACTAAGAATTAACTCACGAGTTCATCTAATGCGTGGCAGGCCGGATCAGGAGAGACTTGTTAAGGCTTTTTGACCTCTCCAGCCGGACTGTCTTTTTTGCACTACAGTTGGAGAGATGGATTTTTACGGCCGTCACTTCTGAATACACCAACATTTACCTACCTACCCCTCTACCAAAATTTTCCCTCCCAGAACTTCCTCTCCCTTTCCTTAAAAAAGACCATCCACACAGCGTCCCCTAAGACGACATAGACCCTGAGGGATATTTAAGTGTACGTGTGGAGCTAATGTAAAAAAAGGTGACTTTTGCTGCACTCACATAAAATCAATAAAATGGAAACATTGAAAATTGTGTCTTTAAAATTAATTAATATTTATATTATGTTAAGAAAGTTATAGGTATTTTAAAAGGTTTTCCGTATCAAGTGTTTTCATTAGTAGTAGATTGTTCTTTGAAGCTTTCACTAAAATAATAATATACTTCAACCCCGTCTCTAAAACTAGCGCACGCACGTTTGTATGGCTGCATCCGCGTTGGTGTGGCGTGTTTGTGAAGAGTTTTGTTCCAACATGCGACGGTTGATGTTGCGAAAATAACGAAAGGGAGCAATTAGCACTCTCATGGTTTGCTCTAAACATAAACACCGCGTGTGCGTGCAATAATGTTTGCAGAGTTTACTTGGAAGGAAGATATGATGTTACGTAATATTCAATTTGGAATACATATATATATTTTTTCTTTCTAGAAATGGTTTTTAAGGTTCGTCTCTAGAGAACAGGGACTCGATTTTACAGTCGAGGCCGCTCATGGGTGGTTTAGTATATTTATGATGGAAGTTAAATTGAAAGTAAAAGATTCCATGGTTGTAAATAAATCAAGATGAATTTTAATATAAAATGACAGGCAGAAATGAAGTTAAACATTTCAAAATAAGACGACACAACACTCAACATTAGATACTTATTATTTATAATGGTTCCATGACAGTTGATTCACCGATATTTGGCTCCCGGCATACTTACAATACAGTATGCAGTTGGTTTCGGAAAATACGGTAAACCTACTAACACAAAACATAAAAGTGTCCCCGAAGAAGAAGTGTATGGAGGAAAGGGGGTGGGCAGAGAGGATGTACCTCCGAATGCCCAAAGTGTAAAACATATATCCATTCAAATGCATTTAAAATACTTGTCACTTTTTATACAAGCGTGTAAGTAAAAAAAATACAAGTGTGTACTTCACACGCGGTAGAAGTTAAACCTTCAGAAAACTAAAGTAGACAAGAGTGGGGACACTGCGAAGCACCGCACAAAGAGGAGACCGATTATTCTATCTCATTCTCTCGCAAGCTAAATCCTATAGATGTATGTGTTTATCTCATTTTAGTGTCACTTTTTCATTTCATCGAGTTTCAAATCACAATGGTGCTAAAGAAGTATTCACTTCAAAAAACGACACCGTACATTATTTTTTGATATCCATACCAACTTAAAATTAAAAGTTTCGAAATTGATTTCATTTTTGAAGTTGGTAAATAAAACACAAAACGATTGTAAAGTTATAATAATTTTAATTTTGGGGGGCCAACAGAAGATTGGCATCTGAAACTGCATTACGACAGTAACAATGGCAATGCCAATTTTAGTGATGACTAGATGTATCGAGACTCAAGAGGTATACAAAATCTGTAAATATTATACATATCAAGATAAAGTAAAATATAATAAATACCATCAAATTTATTTAAGACTTAAAAACTAGAAAAAATATTATTTTGAGCACAATAGTACACGCGTTGTATTTTGGTTGCACTGCTCAGAGACAATTGTTTCCGATTTCGAGAATGTTGTTGCTTAGGAGAAAATGCGCAGGTAAGAGGAAAAAGCAATGAGGGAATTTTCAAGCAGGTACGAGGTAATAAATGTTTGTCATATTATAATGGTTCCAACAACGTTCTAGTGCAGATTGCTACTTTCTAACTATAACAATTCTGAGAGTTTTTTTAAAGTAAAAACTTCTTTAGCACCGTTGTGATTTGAAACTCGACAAAACGGAAGCGAATGATACTAAAAATAGACAAACAAATACATCTACAGGATTTAGCCTGCGAGAGAATGAGATAGCAATAAAATATTTAATTACTTCACGGGTACTCGGTGGTTCGTGGTCCCACCGAAGTAATCTTAAGTCTAGCCTTATAAAGCACCTTACGAACCTTAGCGGTCGGACATTTAGCGGACCGAGGGTCAATCCTACGAAATCCAAAAAAATAAAAATATTTTTATTTTGTAAAATCTATATCCAATTTTCAAACCACTCCAAAATGAAGAGGCAAAGAAAACCCAAAAGAATGTGATATCTAGATCTGAATAAGAAAACACAAGTACTAATAATATGACCAAATGAATTGGAAAACGTGCACCGGAATTCGAGGACAAAAATATAAAGAAAAAAAATCATCCTTTATATTGTTACGTAGTCTCCCCACTCTTGTCTACTTTAGTTTTCTGAAGGTTTTACTTCTACCGCGTGTGAATTGCGCACTCTGATTTTTTTTTACATAAACTCCACACAGGAGGTCCTGAGAAAAAATATTTCCCTTGGGGTCTTTGTCATCTTTGGGGAGTCTTTTTAAGGAAAGGGAGGAGAGAAAGTTCTGGGAAGGAAAAAGGTATGAGGGGTGGATAGTAATCTGGGGGTCAGCGAGTCCAAGAGTGACGTACGAATCCATCCCCCCAACTGCGGTGCAAGGGGAAGGATCGAGAGAGTTCGGCTGGAAAAGTCGAACGGCTCCCAAACCAGGATCTTTCGATCCGGCCCACCACAGATAAATTCGCCACCGAAACCAAGACTCCAAAATTCCCATTTCAAAAGAGTATCCTCAAAAGGTAAGTGACATAAATTAATACCGATAATAATCTTTAAAATAAACATTTATTTTGATTTTGTGGCTTAGAGCCAAAGCTCTTACCGATCTAGCAAAAGTTTTACACCAGAATCAGAAAAGCCAATGAATTAATAAAGAAAGATTAAAAGTAACAAGAAATTATTAGCATAATGTGCATGGAACCTTAATGGAAGTGAGGCCGTCTAAAGTTGGTAAGTAACTCAGACTTGCCAAATCAAATCACTACGAAAACTTCAGGAAATTTCCGTTCTCAGTTATGAGCCGGCTAATATACTGAATATAATATTATATAGGTCGCCCAGGAACAACCTCGCTGAAGAGTGCTGAACACTGAACAGGGGGTTGGACGGGGAGGAAAATGCAGATGGTAATTTTTGATGAAATTTGTGGGGGTGATGGATCAGCGGATTCAGAGCGAGGGGTTGCAGTCTTCTACCTTTATATTTTACAAAGGTACTACCTTTATACATTACCTACTACATCTACTGCCACCCGGCGAACTCTTTCAATATCAAAATATGTAAATTATTTTCAAGTGTTGCAATTTTATGAAAGCCTTTTAAGAGAGATATGATTTTTTAATAATTGTGTAACCATTTTCAAATTTGCAATCAAAACACCACAATTTCTTAAAAAAATTGAGTGGTTGAATGTTAAAAAGAAAATTTGCATTACTTTACAAACACGTTTTACTGGTTGAAATGTATTAAAAATACTTTATCAATGTGATCCATAAAAACCCACGTTATCAACAATAGTTTTTTCTGTCACAATTATTTTCGTTCGTTTACGTAGTAAGATGAATGCTTCTTACAGATAATGAGATGAAACAGTACTGAGGTTTTCGTTGTTAGTTTTTGGGATGTTATGCCGTGTTGCGCTACCTCCTTCTATAGCGGACGTTTCGGACAGCATTGCAGTGTCCATCATCAGGGCAGACCCGGCAGATCCGGCAGATCCGACGATGTGTAATTGTTAGTGAAGAGTGTGTGATTATTTACTTGGAAGCGATACCGTGTGGCGTGGAAATGCGATTTAGTGAAAGCGCAGTATTTACGTTAGCCTAGGGCCCGTCCACGTGAGAATTGCTGACGGAAGTGGCGCCATCGTTTGACGAATTCTAGAATTAGAAAAAAGAGTTTAAGTGGTTAAAGCGAAAGTTTAAAACCACTTTCGCTTTAACCTAATGATGGACACTGCAACGCTGTCCGAAACGTCGGCTATAGAAGGAGGTAGCGTAACACGGCATAACATCCCAAAAACTAACAACGAAAATGCTTTTGGCCGTGAAAATCTAAAAACTTATCTCAGTATTGAGGTGTTTAAGAAATATTAATTTAATTAAAAAACATAAACACTAGTGAACTGTCACGAACAAATACTTTGATCTGTGCGTTATTGCAATTCATAATGTCACAGTGGTAGTGTTAAGCATCAAATAGTTATAGTTAAAATAATTATAATTTAACGAATTCAACATTCATAAAAGCGTCACAAGTACACGGACACTATACAAGACCACATAAAAAATTATATACTAATACAGTTAAGACTGAAAATGATAAAAGAAGTACAGGCCATGAGGGTAAACAAAGGTGGGTCAGTTAAAAAAAATGTTATTTTTAAATTCTAAGAACGATAAAAGGTTTCCAATGGGTTCAAAACAACGTGTTTAAAATTTTTCTTATTTCTGATACGATCTTCTTCCTCCGGATTTACTTCAAAGTTTTGAAAATTTTCATATTAAGGGCTTATTTCTAGTTTATGATAGGTATATACCTACTTGGGAGGAACATTGATAATTGCATTGGTATATTGTGTGTTGAGGACTGAATTGATATGATGAAATATTTATCATCTTGTTATTAGATGGTCAAGTAGGTGAAATCGTACCTCCCTTGGAAACAGCTTTGTAAAACATTTTAACGTTCTTCGCGCCAATCTAGAGGTGTTTCCTGTAGAATGCCGTTATCAAGAGAGGTAGTATTTGCTTAGCTCAGTCATTAGACCGTGTTATCTTTTCAAAGCATCGTTGGAACTAAATGGTTTCTCCTCCTGTTCCTGGACAATAAATAAATATATACTAGATTATCATCGATATTATAAAATGTATATTTAAAGAGGATTGAATGTACAAAGATCAAACAGTGTAAATAAACGTACTCACCCCCGGACCGACGTGTTTAGGCCTAGCTATCTAATTTTAAATAATCGCGTAGAGACATAGGGAAATCTTCCACAGCTCATCTGAGGTGCGACGCCGTAAAACCGTGGAGCTCCAGCTCGGAATCCGTGCCCCCGTATTGGCGCAGGTCACGCCCTGGAGTGGTCTGCTTCCGTCCTGGCAAAGGTCACGCCTTAGCTGCTTCCCTCAATAAAAAAGGCTTCAAATTCCGCAGACTACAGGTTACGAGCCGGTAACATTTGGTTAAGGATACAAGCATGTTATTGACTTCACGCGCTTCCGGATAATATGTGCTCGCTGGAATACAACCAGGAGTTTCGAAGTTATATGTTCAGCCCGGTAGATAACTTGAGCCCGCTTCCACAGCGCGATAACCTGTAATTTTGTCAACTGAGGCACGCGGTAAACTTTTCAGATCCACCCACATCGGCGGAACGGAACAAAAAAAACAAAATCAGGTTTATTATGGAAATAACAATTCTTCGATCACTACTAGTGTTATATTTCACTGTCCGCGAATCTGATCGAACTTCAAACTGCGGATTGTAATGGAATTTTAGGATTTCTAACCGACTGTCCGTTGTCCGTTGTTCTAATCCTTCGTCGTTGATTCAAAAAGTGCGGAAACGGAACTCGCTCCCAAAACCCTACCCAAAATTTTACCAGCGTACAAACATAAAGCCCTATAAACGGCTTATAAAATAAGAATAATAAAACCAGTAACTAAATAAATCATGTTATGAATTATTTTCATAACATGTATGTAAAATTTACCATGAAGCTTTAACCCATATTTTTTGTAATCTCCCAAAGCAAATATACTCGTAATATATATTAACGAAGTCCCAAAATTGAGTTTCGCAAAATAATGCCGAAATTTGGGAGTAAGAAGGATTTTGCTGGTATTTGAATGCACTGACTTTTTATTATACTATTTCATGTTTTATTGAAAAATTGTTTATTTTTAATGATTTATCTGACATTTTTTAAATATTTAACAAGGGTGGGTTTTTCTTTATTATATGAAATTTCAAAGTCAATCCGGAGAAAGAAGATGATATCCAAATATTATTAAAAATATTACGTGATTTTAAATCTTCATTTAATACCCTTTTATCACTATTGGATAAATCAAAACAAGTTTTTTTCCCCATACAGTCATGACCCACCTTAGTATACTAATTTACAATCTCTTTCCCGATAGCTGGAAAACGGAGAATCGAATAAACAAAATTTTAATCTTTAGATAAGAGAACAAAATTACGCTACTAGTATTGTAATGTGTAACATTTGTATATTTCTTGAACTACAATAAAAAAGGATTCCTGCAAAATCACACACTGTAAAACTTTTCGATTCGTATGCATTTCTCCATATCACATAGTTTCATTCTTCTTTACATATAACAAATGGGTCTAAATCTTACAAAATAAAAGTGCGCGCTCTGGGAAGAAAGGACGGCGGTGACGATTATCATAAAAATAATAATAATAATAATAATAATAACTTATATCATTGATGTCGCTATACCAAATTCTTGTAATATTCAGAAAACTGTTTCTGAAAAAATAAGAAAATATACAGATTTAGGAAATGAAATTAAAAGAATTTGGCATTCTCAGACTATAAAAATATTACCATTTGTTATTTCGGCTACTGGCATTATACCTAGCTCTCTCATTCAAAATTTAGGCGTATTAGATTTGTCAAAAAATTTGTACATAAAAATGCAAAAGTCGGTCATTTTAAATACATGTAGGATTACGAAAGATTTTTTAAATATTTATATTGAGGGATCAGTAGGATTTATCGGACCAGTTAGGATTTCATCAGAGCCGAACCCTCTGATATGAAAATATCTGGAGTCGGTGAAATATTTTCCCATTATGTTTCTGGTGGATTGACGTATTGTTCTTGTATTGTTTTATTCTTATATAGTGCAATTACATTGCGTTAATTTACTAGATATTCATTTGTGGAAAAGTGTGTGGAAGGGTTTAGTCTTTCATTTGGGAAAGATTCAACCCGGACATGAAATCTGGAGCACCGTATAAAAATCTTTATTTGGAAAACAAACCGCTTTACAAAGATGCATAAAAATAAAGAGTGCTAAAATAAAACAGTAAGCCTAAAAACATGTTTTCGCTGATAAAATTTGTTTTTTTTTCGCTGACAAGAAAAACATAAAGAAAAACTAAGACAAAAATAGTTAAGAGAAGCTAAATTAAACATAAAGAAAAACTAAGAAAAAAAAAATAGTAAGGAGAAGCTAAATACTTAAATAATGCATGATAAAATATAGAAAAACACAATAAAGGGTAAGCTTATGATCTTATAGGAGTATATGGATGATTTTTATGTAATTAGGGAATATGAAAATATATTGCAAATTAGGAAAAGGAATCTGATTAATAATATAATAAATAAATATAAATATGGATGTTAAGTGGTGTGTTGTGATGCATTACATTTATCTGATAGTGTTGCTTTGAATTTGTTGAAAGTTATATTGAAGATGTCTGTATATGTGAGGTGTGTGTTATGATAGTGGCAGGCTCGATGTATGAATTCATTTTGTAAGTAGTTGGTGTTGGAGCGGCTGTTATAAAAAAGGGATACGTTTCTGCCATTGCGACCAGGAACTCTAATATCTATTTTTTGTAAAAGAAACGGGGAAGATATCGTATTATTTAGGATTCTGTACAAAAACAATTGATCAGAAATAATTCTCCTACAATTTAATTTCGGGATTTTAAAGAATTGACGAATATCTTCATTTGATTGGAATGCATAAAACGACCGAAAATTTATGTAGGAGAGAAATTTTTCCTGAACACGTTCGATTCTATGAACATATGTTATATATCTTGGATTCCAAATTTGTGAGGCGTGTTCTAGGTGCGGACGAACATAGGTATAATAAAGCAAAATAAATGTTTTTTTTTTAAAATAAAACAATAACTTTGTAAACACCACTTTTATTTTTATACTTTATGCCGACCGGGTTTCGCTACAACCGTAGCTTCTTCAGGGCAGTACAATCTCTACTAAAATTAATTTACATGTGTGTTTATAACTAATACATGATTAAACCAAATGGGCCAGACTCCTCAAGTAACGGAGGAAGTAGGTATAGGTGTAGATGGAGAATTGGGAAGGGAACGGGCGTGTTCTTTGTCAATAGGGAACAATCTTAGTATGGGACTTTTATTTAAATTTAGTTGGTTATTAACTACCTTACTGTTAGTGTTTATGGCTTTCCTTAGTTCAAGTGCTTCCAGATTGTCTAGCCTAATACCGATGTTGTTTTTATGAATTAGTGTGGCGCCTGTATTTTTGTCAAATTTATGGTCTTTTTCAATCAAGTGGTTTGCAAATTCCGAAAATCCAGAGCTGTGTAAACATCTAAGGTGTTCTTTGACACGGGTATTTATATTGCGTGCTGTTTTGCCTATATAGAAAAAAGGACAGTCGCTGCATTGAAGTGAATAAATTCCCGAGTGAGATAGACTATTATCTTTGTCCTTGCCGTTCATTAAATGCTTACCTATACTATTATTAGTGTAAAATGCTGGTTTGATATCTGATGGGAGGTTTTTAACGCTGTTTTGAGAGAAATTATTTATGTACAAGATTCTACGCCATTGATAAGGTTGATTATTATTACTTGGTATATTATTATTATGAGGTGGACTGTTGTATAAGAATTTACTTGTGGATAATTTTTTATTTTTTTTATTTAGAATGTTGTTGACTATATTTGGACTGTAACCGTTATTTATTGCGATTTGTTTGATCGTAGATAATTCTAATGCAAAGTTGGTATTTGATAAAGGGACTGTAACCAATCTGTGTACCATGGAATGGAAAGCTGAATGTTTATCAAAATAAATGTATCGATAAAATAAAATAGTTTTGATGTTCGTAGTATAAATCCTAACATTTGGGTGGCTTTAGTGACAATGTTATTAATATGTAATTGGAATGTAAGTTTGGAATCTAAGGTAACACCCAGGTCCCGAACTGATTCTTTTCTTTTAATATCGACATTGTTTATTGAATATTTAAATATTATTTTGGTCCTATTTCTCGTAAATGATATTGAGTAACATTTATCTATGTTTAGGAACAAGCAGTTAATTTTGCAATATTCGCTGAGATTATTAAGGTCCTCCTGTATTTTTAAGCAGCACGCGATATCGTCGATTGGAAGGTATAGTTTCATATCATCTGCATATAAAATTAAATTAAATTAATTATTAAATTTCCAAGTTTGTGTAACGGAGGCCCGGGGCGAGGAACTGCTCAAACTTTACCCTCATTACTAACTCTAAATCGTAATATGAGGATCTTTCCCTTCCCCCCTCCCCATCATGACTAACTAGCCTCACCCGGGGTTGCTCGGGAATTGCACGGAAGGGTTTGTTAATGAAGTACGTAGGTATCTTCTTGTGGCAAAGTTTTCATCGTCAGAGATGAAGGCTTTCACAAATGATGTTGATTTGATCCAATTCATCTTTATTTTGGTTTTGGTATTAAAAACAATGCAATTAAAAATACTTTGTGCTTAGAAACCGAGATTTCGCTCCAGCTTTTTTGTTACATATTCCTTTATCATTTTACAATCGTATAAATATGTTCCAAATCTCAACCGCTCATGGCTGAAAATATATTGCAAACTGAAAATAGTTTTGTTATCCTTAAAATTCAAAACTAATAATCTAGAGTCTAGAGGTTAATCTGTTTCATATTAACAGATTTCTGCGGTATAACTTTACTATGTAATATTCATGTGGCGTAAATATCAGAAATTTACTGAAACGAAAATAAAGCTGATAAACTTTTAACAATTGTTGCTCTTCTAATCGATAATATGAAATTATTAATGATAATTTACTAACATGCCTTTCAATATCTTCCAATTACAGACAAAGTTTCGTTGAAGATCAAACATTTAACCAACAATTTTAACGAGCTGTTCATTTCAATACCAACATAAAATTCATCAGTACAGTGGCAACTACGTTGAAAATGGATTTTTTGGTATTCTGTTAGGCAGGATTGAAAAGATTTTCATTAGGAGGTTGTCTCATTTTTTATTTACTTTATTATTCGTGATGCTGATGTCTTATTACGTCACTTGAGTACAATTCATAATGAGATTGGCATTGCTGCAGTACCACCACGCATGTTCCGTGATGTCACACGTCTTTCGGCCGGCCGCAAATATCAACATTTTGTTGGCTTTTGTCTTGGTATTTTCCAAAAATTCAAAACGGTCTGTCTTTAATATTGCTCCAATTAAAATAACACATCTTTGAAAAAACATGAAATTTTGTTGTAGGAGACGAAATTCAATAACTAATTTGCACATAGAATATTTGTCTGTTACAATACCTATGTTCAGAGTAAAGTTTTGATAGAGTATAGTTTGGATAGGTACAAAATCTATCAAGGTCCTGCCATAACAACATTCTTCAGAAAATATCTCTTCTTTTCAAATCCAATTGTTTGATGAACTCCGTGTAATATTATAAACTAATCTTTTTTTACACTCGTTAACGGCATAATTTTACAACACTTGCCCAGCACAATTGTGCTTTCATATCTCATTATTTCGTAATTCAGTGTCTTTACGTTTGCCCAGGCAAGTTACGGAAACAACGTAGGTATTTGTGATGAACATTATTTGTGAGAATATTAACACTAAGATTACAGTGTATTACTTGTGATTTTTTTCGCTTCCCTACAAAATGTATGAAGCAACAATATGGTACATATACCGCCTCTTAGGGTGTAAAAATAATTTGACCCCCTCTCATATCGGATCGAATGATGATTTTTCACCTAGCCTATACATAGTTTATTACTAAAAATATGCAGGTGTCACAAAATTTCAGGGATTACGACTCCTCAGAAAAAAGTTTCCTCAAAGTTATAATTGTGAACATTCCACCTCTGTGAATTTTCAAGGTATTTGACTCACATTTTGTAAATAAAATAATATTATATTATCTTTGGGGGCTCCTTAGAACTATAAATTAACGCATTTTGCTTTTAAAACATAAAGGTTTTATACTCGATAATAAAAAATGTGTGTAAAATGTATTCGCTTTAAAATATGTTTGACGGTTTTTTACTAACTGGATCATAATATATTTAAATACTTCACAACCGTCTTTCGCTTGGCTCTGGGTTATTGGAAATAAAATGTACGTTTTTAGTCAGAATGGCTTATAACGTTAAGTTTTTAAAAATAAACACAAAATACGGCACAGGATAAAAAAATAAATCACTTGGCGTCCGAAAGATTCTGCAACCTAACCATAATCCATTGAAAATTCCCACCGCGAAATTGGAAACTCGGTAGTGTTTAAAATTATTATTATTATTACTTTCATTAAACTGTCTATTCGCTGCGAAAGCTTCCCTTTAAGTAAAAACTAAAAAGAACGCCAAAGCTACAAGCCAAAATACGTGTTTATCAATCGAAATGAGTAGAAGGTACCATTCTTTGTGAGAACTTTGCCAAGAGAAACAGATACGGGGAAGAAAGGAAGTCGGGAAAGGCGAGAGAAGAAAGACGGGCGGGCACGTTTTTCTGCGATTGAAAAACTTTCTCCTCTTTTGCTGGTCTGTTTCTGTGGAAGAATGGTAATTCCGGGAAAGTTTAACTCATTACCGTCTAGATTACAAAGAAATTACACTTACTTACCTCTCAAAATAGTCTGCTAAGGGGAAAAAAATAACAAAAGGAGTTGGTCTTTGATCCTACGTGTTTTGACGGAGATAAAATGAATGACGGCGGATAAAGCGATAGATTTTACGGTCAGAGCGGCAGGGTTGAGACAAAAATTGTTATCTAATTATTATATTTATACTTAGACTAACTGAAAAGGTTACACCTGTTTAATTTATAAGGTCACAATCTTTAAAAATACTCTGGTCAAAATATGTATCTTGTTTTTTTTTTATCACTTCCCGTTTTACACGACTTTGCACTTTTTTAAATTCTACCTAGCCGGAGACCTGCAAGTTCCCAGTTCTTTGTTTGTTAACAACACCTTATATTTAAAAATTTATTTAAATGGTCACGTGAACTTAATGTACCTACAGAAGAAAGAAATTGGTGGCTAAACATTATTTTATGTGTCGTGTACAGTGTATACTAATTATCTATGTTTTCAGCCAACTAGCTTTGGGCGTAACTGTGTCTTCTTTAGAATTGAAATAAAACAGTGCTTTATCTGCTCTGGAGAAACATTTAGCTTAATTCAAATAAATTGGTGTAATCAACATTCCAGGATTTGTTTTCGTTTTATTATTTAATTGTTGTATTTATTTTCTTTAATATTTCATCGGCATTAATTAAGTAACAGTTTCTAGACATTTTTTTGAGTTTTATTTCACAAGGACATTTGTTACTTAATTTGTACTTATCTTATTATTTACTATCAATGTTAAAACTGATAAATAAAAATTAAGTTTGACTGGGCAGTGGCTAATTTGGCAACGCGTTTGGATCCCATCCAGGTGTCGCGTATTCGATACTCGGCTGGCTAAGTCCTCCATCCCAACACAAGCAACATTTTCCGCTTACTGTGGTGGTAGTAGGAGATATTCAAATATTGTCAGGTCATTTGTAACCCGGGAATATTTGTCTTTCTTTAAAAACAAAAAAGTAACACATGCACATGTGAAATAAAGCTCTTCAAAACAAAAAAGTTGTATTGTACTTGTGATGATCTCGCCTTTGGGCCTACGAAATAATTCCTTTAAAATTGAGAGATCGATTTAGAAATATATTCAATTTTGTAACATGGAATGTTTTCAGCATACGATTCTCTGTTTCCAATTCATGGGGGTGATTTATGGGTCCTTACCACTAAATAACCACATGTGTTTGCGTAGTGAATTGAAGTGCGCCACTGAGCTCTTCTTTTAAGCGCTATTGGGATAATTTATGACTTCGGCGCAGACAAAATTAGTTTGTATTCTGTTATCTAAAGGTTACACACAAAAAAAATAGCAAACATGAAAGTTGCACTGATTTCTTGGAATTTGGGACCTAATGTGACAGAACACTATTAAAAACGTTGAAATATGCATATTGGGAGATGTGCCCACTTGAGGTTTTAAAAAGTGACTAAGAAATTATTGAAACCACACAAGTAGATGGGTTACGACAGTTGGGGCAGGGAAGTGTTGGGGGACAGTCAGGGAAGGAACCTAGGGCCGCGCAGACGGGATAAAAATCATCACAGTTTTGCTAAGTGACCAGGAGGTATGGTATTACAAAGTGTTGCATTTTGCTGGGTTTTATACAATGACTTAAACAAGAATAGAAAAAAAAAAATAATACAGTAGGTATAACGGTTCGCATGTCATCCGAAGATGACTGAAAACACAACGAAAAAAAAGTAAAATACTAGGCCAATAGATGTGTAGCAGAGGAATTAGCAACAGGTTCAAATGTCATCCGAAAATGACTGAAAACACAACGAAAAAAAAGGTAAAATACTAGGCCAATAGATGTGTAGCAGAGGAATTAGAAACAGGTTCAAATGTCATCCGAAAATGACTGAAAACACAACGAAAAAAAAGGTAAAATACTAGGCCAATAGATGTGTAGCAGAGGAATTAGAAACAGGTTCAAATGTCATCCGAAAATGACTGAAAACCCAACGAAAAAAAAAAAAAGTAAAATATTAGGACAATAGATGTGTGGTAGAGGAATTAGAAACAATAACGTTTACATTAGATTAACTAGATAAATATAGGAAAGATAGGACGATGATGCCCAACATCCGATAAGACGCAGATTAAAGATATCGTATTTTGAGGGAAGGAGCTCCGTACGGCTATAAAAAGTGGAACAAAACTTAACAAAGAGTAGGTACTTCAGCTAATGCATAGGTTCATTTGCTAACTAGATGAAGATAGGAGAGAAAGGCCGATGATGTCCAACTTCCGATGAGACGCAGGTTAAAGGTGTCATGTTTTGAGGGGAGTAGCGCCGTACATCTATAAAAGGTGAAACAAAATTAATCAAGAGAGTAGGTAGTGCAATAATGTACACATTAGCTTAACCAGATAAATTTAGGAGAGGTTGGTTGATGATGTACAATTTCCGATGAGACGCAGGTTAAAGGTATCATATTTTGAGGGGAGTAGCGCCATACGTCTATAAAAAGTGAAACAAAATAAATCAAGAGAGTAGGTAGTGCAATAATGTACACATTAGCTTAACCAGATAAATTTAGGAGAGGTTGGTTGATGATGTCCAATTTCTGATAAGACGCAGATTAAAGGTATCATATTTTGAGGGGAGGAGCGCTGTACTCCAATAATATTTGGAACAAAAATTAATCAAGAGAAACTAATGATATCCCACCTTCGATAAAGTGAGAAAGGGTGTTACGTTATTAGGGGAGATAGTCCTTCAATAATGCATTCAATATCAGATCGCCGGGGTGATAATATCGATGTTAGTCAACCTTCAATTGGGTCTGAACGTTTGGTAAATTGGATACCGGACGATTAGTTAAAATAATAAAAATACAAAACATCGAGGAGTAGTTCTGGTTACCGAAGTAAACAAAACATTACAATTGTAATATTGATAGGTATTAGTGTCCTTTAGTGTCAACAATAGAAAAAAGGGTCTCTTTCATTTTGAGGACAGATCATTTAAACATTTAACGCTCAGTGTGGAGAACAAAAAAAAGGGAGGTCATTAAACCGAGTGCCGACTAGCGGAGATATGTGTCAAATAGGTTTGTGCGTTTAACGTAACGGTAAATTGAAACCCTCCCTACAGCCGGTCATCACAAGAAGTGGGTGACAGTCGGAATAAAAGCATTATTTTGAAACGTAATTTCAAAATAATCTGTACAGGATTAAACGAAATTAGTTTAACTAAATAGTTCAAAGAAACAGAATCTGTTGAGAAACAAAATACATGCAGAATAAACATTAGTGACGTGAACCGGATTAGGCGTGAAGACAATAAAACCAAATTAAAGATAGGAGAGGTAGGTAAAATGTTAGGCAACCTCCGATAAGTATAGGGAATAAAAGGTGTTCCGATGTGAGGGGAGGAAGTCGGTTCTTGATGGCAAATTAAATTTTTAAAAATAAATTGTTTGCTAATATTCAACCCGACTTACAGAATAAGCGTATCCAAAATGTTTAATTCTAATAATGCACTAGATTTAAAGGACTACAATAATAATTACGTATTCAAACGTATGAATCTAAGGAAATAAAAAAATGACTAGGTATTGTAGACAGTTGATTTCTCAGCAGTTAAAAATTTATAGATGATATTGGTCCCCAGTACCAACTTGTTAAATTTAGAACAACGGTCAGGTTCATTTTGGGCAAAGTTCCTTTAACGAAAAACAAACAAAAAAATAAGGAAAGGTCGGTCACACTCGTATAATTACGGTAGGGATAATTATGGGGAAAAAAAATGCAGACGGATCTTCGAGACGGCCATTATGTGAAACCGAAAGTACCGATTAAGGAGAGACGTACCGACTTAAGCGATCTATGCGAGAAGATGCTTGCCATTTTGTAAGGGAAGTTGTATGGGTGAAACGTCACCTGATCGCCTCTTAAAAACAGATAACAGCGACTAAGCAAATACAGTTTCAACAGTGTTTTGAAAACAGGGGAACATAGACGGAGCAAGTTTACGAGTGATAGCCGTATTACCGTTAACAATGACAGAGCCGAATTGGGGAAAACACTCTGGGATATTTTATAGAGAAAAATAAATTATGAATTTAGACACAGTGAGATGTGGAGCATTGAAACATTCACAATGTTTAGTAGTAGATTGTGGATGGGTTTACAAATTGCGCAAAAGGAGTTTATTGTGAAGCGGTGGGTATTTAAAATCAGCGTAAGTCGGTGAAAAAGTTAGGCCGAAATTAAAATTTGGATTAATTGGTTTGGAGACAATAATAGACACCTAAATACTCACATAATATATTGTCGGCTTATGTGGGGAGTACAATAGGAGACAGTTTGGGTACCATGACTAGGTACCGTTGTAGGTGGTAACCGGGACAAATTCCTGGAAATATGTAGGCGTAACGCAAGGTACATTGACCGTAGTTTCAACATTAGACAAACATTGGGCAAGGCCGACGAAGAAACGGAATTGGAAAGGGATGCGATGACGTACAGGACAGGGCCGGATTAGGAAATATTCATCATTACAATTTTGAAAAAAAAAGGCACAAAGATTTAAGGCGAGTCCAAACGGGCTGACTACTGCTGAAGTTCTGGAACAAAATAGGTGATTGTAGTTTGGATTTCTATCTACCTCCACTATTTTTTTCCATAAAGGGGAGACTGTGATGATCTCGCCTTTGGGCCTACGAAATAATTCCTTTAAAATTGAGAGATCGATTTAGAAATATATTCAATTTTGTAACATGGAATGTTTTCAGCATACGATTCTCTGTTTCCAATTCATGGGGGTGATTTATGGGTCCTTACCACTAAATAACCACATGTGTTTGCGTAGTGAATTGAAGTGCGCCACTGAGCTCTTCTTTTAAGCGCTATTGGGATAATTTATGACTTCGGCGCAGACAAAATTAGTTTGTATTCTGTTATCTAAAGGTTACACACAAAAAAAATAGCAAACATGAAAGTTGCACTGATTTCTTGGAATTTGGGACCTAATGTGACAGAACACTATTAAAAACGTTGAAATATGCATATTGGGAGATGTGCCCACTTGAGGTTTTAAAAAGTGACTAAGAAATTATTGAAACCACACAAGTAGATGGGTTACGACAGTTGGGGCAGGGAAGTGTTGGGGGACAGTCAGGGAAGGAACCTAGGGCCGCGCAGACGGGATAAAAATCATCGAGTTTTGATAAACGGCAGAGTAATAATTTGGTGCGCGTAAACCGGGAATAATTCAGATAGTAATATATAATAATAAATACAGTCGGGGAGAGATTCTGGAGACGCACGGGCTAGCGAAAAATCATCGAGGTTGAATACACGATAGAATAATAACTCTGTGCGCGTAAACCGGGAATAATTCATAAAATTAAAGGAAAATAGTTCACGCGATTGAGGGGAGTCAAGATTTGGTCGTTGGGAAGCAAGGTTTAAATTAAGGGATCGAGGTCCGATAGTCGCGAGGAGACCAGTTTGGTGCGCCTAAATCGGGGATATTTCATTTTAATTAAACAAAGGAAATTCCGTTTTATTAAACAAAAAGAGTCCACGCGAATAGGGAAGTCAGAGATTGAGGCTTGCGAGTTCATATCGGTGAAGTTAAATAATATAATTTGTAAATTGAGGCGGTCGGGACGTACTTTCGGGGCGTCTATCAGGGTCAGGGTGAAATTTAAAAAAGAAATCTACGCGAGAATTGTGTTTGACGGCTGCATCTTGGAATAAATAACTGCATGACGGGTTGTGGTTTATAAGTGCTTGTTTGAATTAAATATTATTGTAGTGAATTGATTTGTGAAATTATTTTGTGCAACAAGGCGAATTTGGTAAGTTTGTATAAAATTATTAACATATTTAGTACGGGCCTTGCAGGAAAGAGTCAATTAGGGTTTATATACAAGCCTTAGGAATCTAGGACCTTTTTTTGTCGAGCGGAGCTTTGCACGTTTCCGGGTTGACCGGCTAGCAAGTACCTTTGTTGGGTGAAGTTATTCTTGAGACAAGACCGTTGTAAAATAATAATTTAGTTAACTAAATAGCATTTGAAGCACAAAGTGCGCTTTCGGGCAATAAATCTTAGACGAGAGACTTCATTTAAAAGACGGGATTTTGAAACCACAAAACAATAATAGAATCCTTTAAAAGTTCTTTGTTGGTGATCTAGAAAACTAGGTTACTGGGTATTCTCCAATACATAACGGGTACCAAAATACATAGGTATAGAATGTAGGTATAAATTAATTTGTAAAGCGCCTTGGAGGTGTTAATTATTATTTACGAGTTTCGTAATAATATTTTTAAACGTAGCTAGGGGACTATATTTAGGAAAGGGTTTTTGAAAAGGCATTGGGTAATTTAACAGGTTATAGAATGGTGCGTAGCATGGGCATCTTTGCTTACTAACAAAATCTGACATAATTAAATTCCCATTCCAAAAGTTTCCCACACCTTATTCCAAATTTTAGGTATCACAACAAGTCTACTACATAGGACTTTGCATAAACTTGGTTCGATAATTTATCATATAATCACCGTTGGTTCACGTTTAGGTATATTTCTTTCGACTTAGCAAAAAACTTTCATATTGTCGGTTGAATGCAGCCGTCGGTAGGTATTCACATTTTAGCGTGATGCGCTATATCCACCTACTTAATTAACAAACTCTTTTTCTTCAAACTTAATTGAGCGGGTTACGACTCGAGAATGGACGGCGGTTGTCGAATGAATTAACGGGTCCGGCTTTCCTATTTCACCATGAGGAAGTATCTCACGCGACTTTATCGGGGGCGATGTGATCGAAATGCAGGTGGGCTTACACTATTTTCCTAATGTGGAGGCGAAGTAAGCGATGGTCGTGTCTGGTCCGAGCAAATTGGAATCCCTTGTGATCACATCTCGGTAACGTGGATCTCGTACCCGCTCTAGACTGGATTGGAAGCGTGGCCGGAGCCATTCCATGATGTCGACGTATGTACGTCACTAAGGCATTGGGGGACTTCAGGAGAACAAAGGACGTGCACCCATTTCGCCCTCCCTCTACCGCCGCTCCGAGGTACCAGCGGATAAAAGTTGTCGTCGCGGGAGGCCAGTTTGATGCAGGACGAAGATTACGATCTGGCCGGACTACCTTCGTCATGGGGGAAACGAAGTGACGAAATTTGCGTGGGCTTCACTACCTTTTAGGTTACGCTCGTGTGGGGTCTGCCTTGTCGGCGGAACGAAGGGAACATGACATATGGAATCGTTTGGCAACCGATCGGCGGTTCTTTGTTGGAATCCGGATAAGTTTTCTTAACTACTTTTGGTTTACGCTTAGGTAGGTATATTTCCTTCGATATTCGATTTAGCCAAAAACTTTCACATTGTCGGTTGAATGAAGCCGTCAGTAGGTATTCATATTTTAAGCGTAATGCGTTATATCCACCTACATAAGTAGCAAAAGTTCTCTTAACTCCCTCACAATAGGAATAGGGATCATCCAGCATCAGGGTGGGAAAGTACTCTGGACGAAAGGGCAGCCGGGAAAATAGAAGGGAGGGAAGCCAGATTCACGACCTGGTGCCTTTCATTCTTGGACCCAGCACCCTGGAAGCCGAGCTTGACATTCCTTTCTTTGAGCTGATATTTGAGTTTGAGGTTGGGGTACGCCTATCGTAGAGCATATGCCCGTGACATTTCGGGGAAGGTCCCACGTTACGCTTGTGTATGTTATGCGAGGGGACGTATTTTTCATTCAAATCAAATACCGATGACCATCGCGATTGCAGGCTGGCGCATGTTTTGTAGCGTGCCTAGGAAAAACGTAATCATTATTTCTACTGGTTCGAGGCGGCGTGCTGGACGGAGAACGGGACTATTGAGGACATGAGTGACTGCCAAGGCGAGGATCGGTGACATCAAAATCTTCCTTAATTAAATTCATACATCGCCAGATCAGAGGAGAGAGCGGCCCCACCGATCTCCTGACATTGCCGATTGTCTAATCAACTTCGGTTTAATGTTTATGCCGATGCTTTAGGAGTTAATGGAACTCAAGTCATCGGCATGCTGAAGAACTTCAGAATCAACAACATCATCATCAATCCAGAGTGGGATGTCACGTTCCAAAACCTCGTGCCACCCACACATTTCCTGAACAGTTCCTGACATCGGCTATCACGCCATTAATCGGAGCAGACCCTCATATCAAACGGTATGAGATGACCTCTCATCATCTTCATCAACATATTTATAATTTGGCGGCGTAGTGGTCGATATTATTCCCATTACCACTCTATGAACCAGAAACACACATCAAACTCTTTCCCGACAGAAGGCAAAACATGTCGATTTTCATTCGTCGCTTGCGACCTTAACATTCTCCGGAGGCGTTGGAATTGGAAGCTGATTCGGCGGTCTATGACCATCACCTTATCAGTTGGGCTATGGAGGAGTCCAATTATTTAAACAGCACATGTTCTGTCTCATGTTAATCCAAAATACCTACCCGTAGAATCAAATTAACAAAATAAAACAAGCTAGCTAACTAACAAACTGCATCTAGCACTGTAAGTGTAGAGTTATTGCACTCCGTACTGCTTGAGTGTAAATCTTTTGTTAGAATGTACATGAATGTCAAATTATTTTCATGATAGCATTTTATAGAGCTGCAGAGAGTACGTGACATCGCATCGAAAGGTAGGATCTTCTCAATTCGCCGTTTGAATGTAAATTTATATATTAGATGCTAGGAGGGAAAATGCAGATTACTTCAATAAAAATAGTCGTCGATGAGCGTAGGTGTATAACAGGTGCTAGGGGAGGAAGCTGAACGAATATAGATAGATAATTAGTTAATTTTCAGGCTAGTCAGACTCAGTCATTGTTATTCGAAGCCTTGCAAATTGTAACACGCCATACCTAAAAGAACAAGGGTTTACCACAAATAAATTATTAATTAAATTGGATTAACTATACCAAACCACTCAAACAAAAAAGTACACAACGTTGTGGGGTTAATTACAATTGATTAATTAAGAGCATCTCGTCACGTTTGCATAAAAGTATTACGTGATGGGGTTGAGAAGGCGCTTCAAAAGAAATGCAGGGGAGAGACGCGAGAACGGGCGAGCTACGAGCTTTTTAAAGGCCGAGCGGGGTAGCTGTAGCAATGTAGCAGCGGTTGGAAACCAAGTGAAGGTTTTACTACTATGTAGGAGGGGGGGGGGGGTTATCACATACTCTATTGCTTACTATCTCGTAATTTATTATATTTTCATCAATAGTTGACCCAGAATTTAGTGACTGGTTCCCCAATATACTTAACAAAATTAACTGTCTCTATTCGTTATGTGGTTATAATAATTTCTATTTAAAATGCTAAAAAACAACCAAATGTTGATTTGCAAAAATCAGCATTATTCTGGTGCGTTCAAAACAACATGCCGTCAAATAATACCAGGACCACATGAATTGAAACTGGTAGTCATTATGTGAACAGTGGCAGTTATTCCCTTTATAAGGCTTCCCGATCTCAATTAGGTTAATACCCACCCCCATCGGACCGCACACCCCGGTTCACACTCCCTACCAACTACGGCAAAGCCTTTTTCCACTCCCGATAGAAGCAAATGTACCACTAGTTGTGTAACCGTAGACCTAGCATCTAAAAAAGTGTGTTTCTAATTCTATTAATCGAAATTTCCACTGAAATCGTAAGAATTTTAAATTCTACCCACCTAAACATAAACCTAAGGTTTTACGAAACTTATCAAAATCAGAAATAAGGATCCCCAGTCGTATTTTTTCATATTTTTTATTAATAATGAAATTTTATCTTAAATAACAGCGTATTTATTTTTTGGTTTGTTTTAACCACGCGAATCCATATGCTTGTTTTCACGATAATTTATTGTTGCTAGTCATACGTATGAGATAGGAGGCGTACCTGACTTATTAATAGTTAAAATAATTTTCAAGGTTTCAATTTTTCGATGCGCTTAAACCCTCGTAATGCCACAAGGAGCCATGTTAGGTTATCAATCACCAGTAACTTCCTTTTTATTATCTATGGAGTCTAACTCAGCACATCCACTTTAGAGTCAACTCAACTGGGACGGACGCGGGAGGTCGGAAATTAATAGTTGTTCTATTTCCTTCTGTTTTACGATGCGATATACGATTTAAGTGATGTGAGAAAGATATTTGTCTTTGCATATAAAAGTTTACCATGCACTTCTAATAATAATTCTAACACAGGTTTTAGAAAATAAATAAAGTAAAATTCGATAATAAATATAATAAAACCCGCGAAAGACTCCGGCGTGACGCTAGAAACAGCCAATGCAGTAACGTCAACATCACGGTGTGTTTTATTGTGATGGTGTTTTATTCACTTTTAAATGACGATTTATAAATTATATTTAATACTAGCTTTTGCCCGCGGCTTCGCACGTGCCACTGCCACCTCCCCCCCCCCCCCAATCTCTCCCCACCCCCCTTCCCTCATCCACGCCCCCACTAACTCCCCACCCCTCACCCTTCCCCAACAACCTGGACAATAAACGTATAATTTTATACAAATTTCATGATGCCAGAGCTCTAAGTTATAGCCTATAGCCTAATGTGATGTATGAGCTATATTACTGTAACGTTTCATTAAAATCCATTCAGTATTTATTGCATGAAAGAGTAACAAACATCCATAATAATAATAATAATTGGATAATTTATAAAGCGCCGTTTTTGTGAAAAATCACCTCAAGGTCGCTGTACAATTTATTCATAATTCTTAGGTTCTATCTAATTTTAATATTTACAAATGGATACAGAAACATACTTATCTGCAGGTCACTTCCGATAAACACTTTAATTAGAAAGTTTGTGCTTGGAGAAGGTACGGCTTTGCACGCGGAGGACATTCCATTTAAAACACTGGACATTGCACGATTTTACATTTGCTACCCCCATCACTATATGTATTACATTTTAAAAGATTAGTGGCAAAAGTGAAAAATAATAATAATAATAATAATATTTGGACGATTTATATAGCGCCGTTTTTGTGAAAAATCACCTCAAGGGCTCTGTACAAACTTACCATACATGCCTAAAATCTAGAAAGACTACAAGCTAGACAACTTATGGCTAAAAATTGCATACACCGGTTCATTGATCACCGATACGAAAATATATGTACAATATTTTGACCAATGAATGCGATGCTGCCTAAAAATGAATTAATACAGGACCATACTTACCTGGGAGGTCGCTTGAAATTAACACTGTTTATTGTCTATTTAAAGAAATTTAGATAGAGTTCGCACGCAGAGGACATAGTAAATTAGATATTGAATGCTGATCATTCTGTCAGAGGTAGATAATTAATTGAATGTTTGTTATCGACATATTTGGGCCCCCTCTGAAAAAACCATATCCTAGAAATAGAAAGAGTACAAAAAAGGTTTATGCGTAACCTGTATATGAGGGAATACACATACTACTCATTCCTGTATCCATCGTTGTTTTTAACAGGAATGCTAGATCTTAACACTTAGAAGCCCGCCGAAAAATATTTTTGGGGAAACATTTTTTTTAGCTGATCTCCGGTACTGAATCCACCTATGTTGAAGGAGATTAACCTATATGTCCCTAACGCGTATACTAGTGGGGGATCCCACGCACTTTTTTTATGCTCCGAAAGCGAGAACTTCTTCCTCTCAGAATATGCGAAAGAAGAATAAGCAAAGATTTAATACTGTTACATAAAATACTGCATTACAAAATTGACTGTCCAGAATTACTTCAATTTATCAATATCCATGTACCCAAAAAATCATGTCGACATTTATTACCCTTTTACTTCAATAACACCAGGACACTAGCTTATCAAAATTCTCCGTTTCCGAGACTTCACAGTCTCGGAAATAAATATTCTAATCTAGGTGATATATTTCATCTTAAAACCAATCAGTATAAATGTTGCATATTCTATCACTTTTATTCTTCTAGACACAAATAGATTTACATAATTTCTGCAGTTTTTTGTTTATATTGAATGTGAGACTTCTTATCATTTTTACATATGTACTTTTTATTTTATTATGTGGTTTTGTTTTTATATTGTATTACGTATTTCCTTTTCTCATTGTATTGTATTTTCATCATTGTTTTTATACTCAACTTATAAACTATAATGTAAAAGCCCATCAGGGCGTGTAATAAATAAATAAATAAATGTCATCAACAATTAATTAGTAATCGGATCTTATTAGCAGGGTAAAGTAAACATGCCAGCAAGCAGCAGGTATTTCCTTCTCACATCATACTTTCATCCTTCACCAACCTATAGCCTAATAGCATTCCTCGAATGCCACAGTGCTATCATCTCTGGGAAATATATTACACATTGAAAGGTAGTTAAGTTTTTGTAGTTGCTGAAATTTTCTTACTTAGTGTTAAGTAAGAAGAAGGTAGTACTAATACATTTAAACGAAACATGGAAAAGAAAAAGACGCAGATGTAAGATATCAATTAATAGCTGAGTTTCTGAGCATTGTTCCAATAAGAGAGAGGTCCTGGATTTGATCCGAGGTTTATTAGTGTTATTTTTTTTCTTTAATGATAAGTTTATGTATAATAACTTCTCAATATTTTCAGGTGTTTTTAGTGGTAAGAGAAAATGTCTTCACTATTCTAAATTCCATGAGATCTCTGAACGAAGAAGGGAAAATTTTTTACAAGGTGAACATTTGATGCCAAAGTGAATGGTAGAAGAAGTTGGGGGTGCCTGAGAAAGACATATCACAAGCAAGTAAACTCAATGGTTAATTAGGATTGTATCAAGAGGTATAGTAACAAAAGGGTGTGTTATAAGATGATGTATGAATGTGACTGAAGCTAGGTAAGGTTGTGTTAAGATACCTGTTCCCGAAACCGCCACATTGACGGCGTCGACCTTTGTAGGTATTAGTAAATATATCTCAAAAAGTAATTAAGACACGTACCTGTTTTTTTCATCATAGTTGTTAAACCATAAATAATGAAATCTTAAAAAAAATCACACCAATACAATAAATATTAAGCATTATATCGACACTTTACTTCAGGCTGCCGTCAAAATGAAGTCAGCGATCTTTCTAGTGTTAAAACGTCTCAAAAACACTTTACACGACAACATGATAACATACATTTAAACACCATCCATACTAACTATGGTAAACAATCCATTGGTTACGAGGGGGGCAACTTATATAATTGCCTCCCAAAGGACATTAAAAACGAAAATAAGTTGGGTAAATTAAAAAAAATATATTAATATATATTTTTGATAAACAAAATAATGAAATAGAATAGCGCTGTATTGAAATATTTAGTTTATGTTAATGTGTATAATTATTTCTAGTTGAATAAGTGAAAATGTAATTTTCTTTTAACTGAAATAAAAAGCATCAAACGCTGCATTTTTCTACCACGTTTTCTATCCATCTTTTTAAGAATATCATTTAAGTACAGATTTATTTTACGCTCTTCAAGTCAAAAAACTTTTTGCAATTTTATTTTTAAATCGGAGATTCGATGACGGTTTTCTACACATGCATTCCATAATATTATATTATGGTTTAGATATTTTAAGAATTCGCCGATTGATCAAAATTTTAAAACGTCGCAGCGGCAACATTACCTACATTTATGTCGCTTTACCACATTGAGGTAAGTACCCACCTTTGCAAAGAGTTTTTTGACTACCTTTTGCGTCGGCTTGCAGTTTCAACAAACTTCCGCTATAGGGACCACGAATCGACTCTTAATATTAATTTATTTACGACTATATTATCGTGTCAAAAAGTATGAACATTGAAAACCGTTCCGCCGCCTCGGGAACCATTTATTGGATAACCAACACCTCTGCCATTTGCCACCCCTTGGTTTGCTACGTTTGATGACTTAGCAGGGGTGCCCGGGATCTTGGGATTAGGTTTGCTTGGATCGGGCGGCGGATAATCTGGACACACTGAACCTTAGATTCCCGCCCACTGATCTTACCTTTTTCCTTCCCAGAACTTCCTCTTCTTACTTTCCTTAAAAAAATCCTCCACACAGTATTCCAAAGATGAGACAGGCCCGGAGGCAAATTATTTTTGTCAGGGCCTCCTCTAGGGAGCTAATAAAAAAAAGACAACTCAATCAGTCTTTCGATTTTGTCTCAATTTTGTCTTTCCTGTAATGTAAATAAAATGAGGTAGATCATGTTGGCAGAAATTTAAATAAATAAATTTAAATTTTCATCATTATTAACTAAGGCAGAGAATGATAAAATGTTATGTGTGGTCGGTCTTGCTGTATGGTTGTGAAACATGGACCTTGAAAATAAATACCATGAACAGGTTAGAGGCTATCGAAATGTGGCTTCACCGGAGAATGCTCAAGGTCCCATGGACCGACATGATCACCAACACAGAAATTCTCCGGCGGGCTAGAGCAGATAGAGAACTGCTTACATTAATAAAAGTCAAGAAAATTTCATATCTGGGTCATATACTTCGAGGGGAGAAGTATCACTTGCTCCATGTAATATTGAAGGGCGAGATAGAGGGTCGCCGAGGGCCTGGTAGGAGACAAATGTCTTGGCTGCGAAATATACGAGAGTGGACCGGCATTAGAAGTGTGGAGGAGCTATTCCGGGCAGTGCAAGACAGAGAGACCTTTTCAAGAGTGATCGCCAACGTCGGGGGGACCTGATGGGGCACACAAAGAAGAATAAGAAGATCATGTTGCATCTAAACATTGATATACCGCTTAATCTTTAAAATCTTACATAATATTTAAATTGCTTGGTTAGTTACGATGCACGTTTTTTGTAGTAATGCAGATTTAAGAACAATATTTTGCAATTTAGTCGAATAAAATAACAAAAGTGATGTAATGCTGACTTTTAATCTAGTGGTTTTCAATATTGAAAGTGGTTAAACTTAAGAATAAAAAACGTCTCGACTGTCGACGCAGACGTACAAAACATACGTTTCAACATGTTGAAATAAAAACGTAGGCTTTTCGTAACTGGTAATGTCACACAGCCAACCACAGATTAGGTGCGGTTTCGGGCGACAAGAAAAATAAAAACTTAAAACTATTTCAACTATCAAAACTAACTCTAACAATAAAATAAATTCTGGTATTTAAGTAATTGATGAAAAAGGGACTAGAGTTTTAAATTATTAAGCATTTTTCGTAAAAAAGGAGTCTACAACAACTACAAAATATACAGACCATAACGATGGACACTTAGGTACTTATGCACAGATATCTCAAAAAGGACTTTGTTTTGATGTAAGACAAAGGTTCATTGTTTTTCACGAACATAACAAACGAATATTTTGAAGATTGTTGTCCTTATTATTCAGCAAAAAAGTGATCTAATCGAGAAATTTGAAAAATATTGATATAGGTAAGTACTGTCAATGACCTTTTAGTTCTCAACTCTTTGCATTACTAATGAAAAATTTCAGGGTGATAACAGCGTCTCAACCACTTGGTTTGGGAATCGCTCGAATAATAGGCACGATTAGATATATTTAAATATAAATTTTACGACTATATAAGTAGCGTTATGTCTTTTGAATAATTTTGTGAAAATTGATGTATTTTATTATTTTCATACCGCTGCGGTAAAAAATTTCATCCAGAGCGCTTTATATTATCTCAGCACATCTTCTTCCCTTATGCTACCCCGTCCTTTGAAGTTTCAGCTTCTCCTCATAGAATCCTCCAGTTGCTTTCCTCAACTTTGTCTGGGGCGTCCCAATGGACATCTTCCCTGTAAAATTGTCGCCTGTATTTTATGTCAGTGCTATGCATTCTTATTACATTTCCAAGCCGCCTCACTAGTGACTTTTCCATGAAGAATTACATAGATTCATTGCTAAGAACATCGCGTTTAGTCAAGTTTCTCAATCGATCCAATTTTGTGACTCAAATCTGCCACTTTACTCAAAAATTTCATTTAGGCAGCTTGATGAATACCTCTAGAGCGCTTTTTACATCTGAAATATTTATTTATTTTATTGCTAACTAACGCATACCCATAAAACATTATGAGATTTTATAATTGTAGGATTTATGAAAATGAAAGTATTAATTGAGAAAATCCTCAGGTACATTGCCTTTCCATCGATTGTTAATAAACTAGAAAAATTACGTAATCTATCCATTATAAAAAAATACAAGATGACAGTGGATCTAGCTCAAGCAAACCACGCGGGTTTTTTTTAGTAACTTATATGCATCTCGAATGAAGATTTATTATTCATAAAATAATTTTGGTACTTACTTTATCGCTTGTCTAAAATGTTAAGATGGGCAATAAGTGTTATAATTTTGCAAATTAAAAGTTAAGTTCAGCGCCCTTGAGGTGATTTTTCACAAATTTGGCGCAATACAAATAGTCCAAGTATGATTATTATTAATTGTACTTGAATAATGTCACGCATTACGCAATAATATATTAAATTACTTAACCACCAATCAACAACGAAAATTAGTATGTTTAGTGTGAGTCCTAATGAGTAATATCAGTAAAAATTATTTTTTAATTCTGAATCACCAGTTTTTCATATTTTTCAGAAAAAATATAATCACGAAATAAATATTATTCAATAGCAAAAAAAATCAAGACGCGTAATAAAAAAGATTTATTTTGTAAATGAAAGGAATTTAATACAATTTTTAAAAGAGGCTCTGAGATTTTCACGGCCTAAAGTACTACAGTGAAAAGTAGGTACTTTCTTTGTAATGTACACGGCAACGCGGCGATATATTTTTAATTCAAGAAACAGATTCTTAGACGAAAAAATATAATGATAATATACGAAAAGTTTTAAATGATGCCTTAATTTTCACGATGTAAACCTTCATGGTGCGTTATACTTCTGTTACAAGATGCGTGGTGAAAATCAACCTTATTGTTTATAGCTTTATTACTATTGCCTTTAACGTATTAATTTGCCGTGCCGTCAAGATAAAATAAATATATATTATAATAAATAGGTAAATATATACCGACTGCATCCAATCATTATCCCATCGGTGCTTGCAGATGAGGAAATCAACCGATCGGATGTCTCTGGCCCAAAGCCAACAGAACTTCCTCCGCCAGTATATTATCACAAGTAAGAGTTGTAAATAGAAAGCAATAATGATGTGAAAATATTTGGAAATCAAAAACCAGGCACGATTCTTTGTAGCACTCTAAATCGATACTTCTAAAAATGATACCAAGCTCCTCAATAATCTATACATATTTTGGATTAAGCTTTTCGGAATAATTATATTTGATAAGTTTCTTCTTGTCGAATTCCCCAACAATTGCTGTCTAGAGTTCAATACCAGAAACTTTTGAAGTGTGGATCTATAGGGGAAAGCATATATGAACTAACATAAAATCGATAATATAGTATTATGTGATATTATGTTTGGGGATGCAAATACCTATGCCATCTTCTGAATCAAGTACAAGGGTGTTTTAATAGTATCAGCAGCTTTATTAGAATATAAAGGTACATTTAGAAAATAGACAAACAATTAAACTGCTTTATTTAGCTAGTACTTTGTGGTCGTTAAATATAAAAATACTATAATTTCAATTAGTAAAAAACATATTTAGAGGATTTTTTGACTAGAATCGGAACAACCGTTCCTTTCTTCAGACTAAATAATATAAACCCAGAAACGCCATAATCAGTTCCAAAGAACTAATTTAATAATCCCCAACCCCTTTTGCGAATGCATCTATCAAAATATCATTCACTGTGGTGGCAAGTTTCGGGACATAATTAGCGACAGTCCCCAAAACTTTTGTAGATTTCTCGAATCTTTTGTTTTCACTTGACTTCTTAGTGTAGGTTAAATTGGTTCTCTAAAAAGGTATTTGGGTAATTTCGAGGTTTAAACTATTTAATTCTGTATTTAACTTTGAAAAAACTTAAACATTATCAATATCTTTAAAAATCCACACTTAAATCCAATTGAAAGTTATAAAAAATTGGAATCAATATATTGCTTATAATTTTTTTATGTAAAATATCCTAGGGGCTACAAATTTATTTTTTCTTTCTCAGGACTTCCACTTCTGCCTTTCTTTAAATAGTCCCTTCACACAGCATCCCCAAAGATAATTTTCCTCGGGGTCTCCTATGTGAAGCTAATTAAAAATAATAGAGAAAGGTATTTGCTCAAAACTTTTTCTATTAGAACGAAAAGCCGTAGACAATAATTTTATTCAATTTACAATGAAACAAAAAATTTGTCTGAATTAAACTGTGAACTCCAAAGTCAATAATTTTGCAAGGTTTTCCAACTGAAGTTTTGAGATGACTTTTTGCAACCTATAACTGCTCATTTCAATCATGAAAAATAAATACAATTGGGAAACCTATTAAAATTTCGAAACATGTAAGAAAACAATATGGAGAAGTTAGGTATATTGAAAATGTGATAAGAAAATAATAAAAAATTGAAAAGAGAAACTCAGGCAAAATGGGAATAAAATTATAAATCGTTTGTAAAAATATATTTTTTAAGTTACCTCCGGAGCTCAAAGTATTTATCTCCTCTTAATGAGATAAAAATAAACTTTGGTGCATTTTTATAGATCAAAGGAAGACGAATTTTAAGGATCTTTTAAAAAAAACCTCTCAAAGAAAATAAAACAAAACTGATTGTTTTTTTAATATAAACAAGTGAATTTTCCAGCTAAATGCTCAAAAGACCATGCCTGTAAATATCAAAGAAAAGTTTTCCGAAATTCCTGAACCCGCTGTAATTTGTTCCAATTCTTGGCATCTGAGAATTTGTGTTCACCTCGGGGACTTCATAAGAAAAAAATTGTTTATCAACATGATGTAACATTGACTTCATACGCCTTATGTGGAAATGCAACAACCTAAAAGAAATCTGAGTTTCTCGAACAAGCCCTCTTTCCAGTTCATTCAATAATCAAGAAGATTCGGACAATGTATATATAAAAATAAAACTCTCAACGAAAAGGGAAAAACAAATCCCATTTACTTACTTACGTTTAAATCTCTTTAAAAATCAGAGGAAATGAATCCCTAAAAATTTTACATGTGAAATAATCTAATCCAATTTGAAAAACTACCGGTCAGTGGCAGAGATGGAATAGCGTTTGGGTCCATAGTGGTGGGAGGACATTTTCAAAATATTATCATGTTATTCATAACTCTTGATTTTTTATTTATTTTTTATAACAGTAATGACGTTTTGCCCATCTCACTAGGTGTGAAACTCCTGTGTTGAGATGGCAATTTACAAAGTGGTTTTTATCTAGGTTTTTACTTGCGTAATATTATGAAAATGACAGTTAAAAAATCCAGTTGATAAAATTAAAGTTAATAAAAAATACATTATACAAGTCAAGTATGAATGTAGAAGACTAAGTGAAAATAATTTTGAAGCAATTAAATTTCAATTTGTTTACTTTCTTAAAATAAAAAAAAAATCCCATGATAACACAAAAATGGAAACGTAGAACTTACTGAATACCTCTGTAAGTGGCTTCAGTACGAATTAATAATTAATAATAAATACACTATAAAACTTGTTTAGAAATAAACTATAGTTTTTTTCTAATTGGATAATAATATTATTGAATTATATTAACAAAAACTTTAAATTAAAATAGAGTTACACGAAATTATTATTACAAAGTACACTTATAAACTTACTGAGTACATTCATAAAACGGAGAACGTAAACTTTTAAGGTTAGAATTAAAATCACGAGCCCAAATTTAAATGCAACCTAACATTCATGACCGCAAACGGAGAAACTTTCCAACTAGCCTTGTACCGAAATATAAGATAATATATGAAAATTCACTGGACCAAAACACAAAATGGCCCAGTGATTTTTCCTGAGAAGACATAGCAAGGGAAGGAGATTTTTTGCACCTTCTCTGTCTGATCTTAGATAAATATCAACTAAAGCTCAGATAAAACAGCATATTCAGAAGAAAGGTATTTAAAATAACGATACGTAACATAAAATGACGAACAATAACAACAACAAACACAAAACACTAACAACACTCACAATACAAATAATGACAACAACCAAAATAAAACGATAACAAAACACTAAGAAAACGTAGTGATGCCAAAAAATTACACGTACATACATACATAAATCAAAGCAATGAAAACCAACGCATGTGAAGAAGATGCAGTTACGAATCTGTTTTGTACTAATTGTATTGTATCAACCTAGCCCAAACTGGGAAAGAAGCTAAAAGGGAAATTATACCAATTATGAATTACTAAAGTTAATAATTTTAGAATAAGTTAACAATAATAATCTAAACGAAAATATGAAAGAGAACAAGACACATAAAAAAAGAAAAAGACAATGGTCGCAACTGGGACGCGAACCCAGACCTCTTCGTCTAACCGGGACGAGTGCGTTAACCTATTTCGCTATTGCCACCTTCTGTCAAAACGTCATAATTGTCAATCTCATATTTTAAAATTTTAGAATTACATTATTATCAACTAATTATTTTTCTCCATATTACGGGCAACTACCCTTTTTATTGGAAACAATCATTCTAAGAATTGGTTTGTGACCTGGATAGCGTCTCGGATATATCCGATATATTTTCTTTTAAAAATTAACTAAAGTTAAACCCATAATTATTATTTCGGATCGGAGTTTCTACAGTTTAATTTATTAACCGGAAAATTAGTCCGAACCGTCAATGAACCCAAGCTAACCGCTCGTACATAGTTCAACTATACAATACATGAGGTGTTAACTTTATCTTTATGATATTTGTGTTGTTTTTCATTCACAACAAAGCATTAAAGAGGGTAGAAGAAAATCATAATACTAGTATTACAAATGATGAATAAACTCTTCTGAAATTTTTCCGAAAGGTTGGTAATAAGATATACTATTTTTTTCGTTGAGTTAAAGAGTGTTTTCAGTATTAGAATACAAAATAATAATATCCCTCCATTAAAAATTCGGATTTGCTGAAAAACTCTTTTCCGGTAATAAAATATCTTTTTTTCTTGGAAACCAGAACAAAAGTTACAGAATTCAACTCTTAAAAGGTCGGATTCCAACAATATCAGCATCATTTGGAAGAATAAAGACAAAACAAAACTCTGACAGGAAATTGAGCACTTTCGCGAGTGTCAAGAGTGAGGAGCAATTAGAAAATCAGTTTTTCTTTTTGTAAAATCTGCAGAAATCCATCGATATAAAAAGGCAACACCTTTTTAAGAAGTAAGCATATTTTGGAAACTTTATCATAAAAATCATCCAGGTTTTCACATTAATTATTAACTTTTTGTATAAAAAATCACGTTAACTCTGTACTGATCTGCAGTCATGCTATGGAAAGATGAGAAGTTTCCGAAAGTTATCCTTTCAATCCTTATCGATCCACCGTGTTGGGGGCATGATCCTAAGATCTTTTTCAAGTAGGTACTTATATCTCCTGATATTATATAACTTTGTCAAACATGGTATATGTCTTTATATATAAACATAAATATATATATGTTATTTTGTTTGTCCCGAATGCGTTCCTGTACCGGTCATTTGTTTGCGATTAAACTTTGGTGAGGTGTGTGCAAATCCGTAAAAGTTACTTTTTATAATAAATGTATAAAAGTTTTCGATGGCAGGGGGTAAATTTGAAAAGTTCATGCTTCTCATACGGACAACTGTGTTTATTTCATATATTTTAGCGACAGGGGAGAAGAAGGGTGAGGGGAAGGTGGAAAGTGGAAGGGGAACACGGAAGGGAACCCAAGACGGAAACGGGGGAAGGAACGGGGAAGGACGCACAGGTAATGATGGATGGGTCGGGGACGAGAAAGGGGTAAAGAGAGGAATTGCAAAGGAGACATAGTAGCAGTAGGAGATAGTAGGAAATAAGTTTGGAAAATCCATGCTTCTCACACGAACAGCTGTATGTGATGTGATTAGAGTCGGAAAACCTTGTGATTTATTTGTGTACGTACCAGACGGAAAAACCAAAAAAAATGTAAATCCGAAAGCACTTCAATAAACAGAATTAAATCACAAACACTTTCTTTCTTTGGGTGGTATTGGCAAAGCATGCCAAGTACTCGCTGGTTTATAAAAGAAAAAAATAGAGAAAATTAAGCAACCTTTTAAGCACCACTATTTTTATTAAAATATATATATATATATATATATATATATATATATATTTTTATTAAAATATATATATATTTATTTTTATTAAAATATATATATATATATTTTTATTAAAATATATATATATATATTTTTCAATACCAAAAATTTCTTTATAAACAATGATGGTTTTTTTACTTTGAAATGTCGCCACAAAGCAATTTTTTAATTATTGCAGAAGTAATTATTTTTATGTACTGTTTATGTAATCATAAATCAGTACTGTTAATTATACGTAAATCTACAGAACCACATCAACAGATTTTTTTATGCCGAAGGTCTTCCGAACAATTTTATGAAGCTTTTTCTTGAATTCCTAGTCAACGAAATAAAATTTATCTTGAGAATGAGCTCTGAAATATAATTTTTCACTCCAAAAGAAGATAAGATATTTTATTGTTGATTTCATATTCATCATATATTATGTATAATTTATTATAAATATTTTACTTTAAAATCAATTACTGTTGTTCTCCGTAGTCGAACGTAACCAAATTTCTTATTCTACAAGTAAATAACATTAATTATATTATTAGTCTATTTCAACCGCAAGAGCCCATCTAGCACTGTATTTTGCTACGCCATTTGTTGTGTAGTAGAACCTCTTGTACTGGACTGAGGGCAAAAACAAATATTATGATTCAATTAAACAGAAAATCCTTTGGGGATGTTACACAGTTTGCGTTTTGACTAACAATGAGACACATAGAGACAGGCGTTGACAACAATTCCGCATACAATTGGCACGGTTTTGTTTTGCTTCGTCTGTTGTTCCTTCAATAGAGAAAAGGTGCCCTACTCACCTTTTTACTCAGTTTTTCGCGAAAAAAAGTATTATCGTGATTAACGTTTGGAGTATTACTCCTTGTAGAATTTTCTCTTTCTTTGGCCAATTTTTCGGACCGCATTATAGTTTCCATAAGCGTTTGTGATACTCAAGGTTACATAAACTTCACGGCAACAACCACAATCGTAAAAAAAATCACCCTTATCTATCTGGTTATTATATTTATAATTATAGGTTATTTATTTACTTATTTATTTTTCAATGACATGTCGCTGTTATATAATATATGTTTTTAAGTGACAAATTATAAATTTTACCTATTTTAAATTAGCAAATTATTGAGGGAGAGGTGTGTGTCTGTGTGTGTGTGTGTGTGAATATGTGTGTATGTATGCATGTAAGTATGCGCATTAAACAATATATATGATTGACATGATGCTCTTTTTAAATTTTGGCAGTGAATCGGAGAAAATGTCGATGATATAATTTAGATTAATATTATTGAATACATGAAGAGCACGATTGATTGGCGAATTAGTTGCTGCATTTGTCTTGTAATTAAGCGTATGGAATAGTTCTGTATGGCGTGAACGTCTTAATGGTATGTTAAAATTAATTAGGGATAGTAGTTCGGTACAATCGCTATTATTATTTAAAATTTTGTGTATAAATGTCAAATCAGCAATTACTCGTCTTTGTTGCAAAGTTTGAAATGTGCATTCATAATTATTGTTGAATTTGAATTTAAGATATTTTAAAATTTTTTTTTTAATATGTTCTATGCTATCTATGTATAATTTGTACGGCGGGTTCCAAATTGGCGAGGCATATTCCAGTATAATTCTGACTAATGCTAAATATAACATAACTACTGTGCGCGGGTTACTGAACACTTTACTTATACGAAGAACAAAACCAAGCATTTTATATGACCTGTGAACGATTGAGTCGATGTGATTATTAAAAATAAGTTTGCTATCAAGGTAAACACCAAGGTCTTTACATTTCGTTTTAGAGATGACAGGTTCATTATTGAGTGAATAAGAGTACTTAATTACATTTTTATTTCTGCAATGTCATAGTATGACATTTGGAAACGTTGATATCTAAACAGTTAACTTTACAATACTTGCAAAGCCTATCTAGGTCACTTTGTAACGCTTCACAGTCAGAGAGAGAATGCACAACTTTGAATATTTTCATGTCATCAGCGTAAAGAACATATTCGGAATTTTGAAAGCATGATCCAATGTCGTTTATATAAATGTTGAAGAATAGCGGACCTAGGTGGGAACCTTGCGGGACACCAGATATTACCTCTATAGACTTTGAGTAAGTACCGTTTATTAATATTACCTGATTTCGACTACTAATGTAGGACTTAATCCATCTAAATAGGTCGCCATGTATACCAAGTAGGATGAGGTTCGTCAAAAGAATTGAGTGAATTACGCGGCCAAAGGCTTTAGAGAAGTCTGTATACATAGTATCAACTTGCTCCTTATCGTCCATCTTATTATATCAATGTTATTATATTATGTCTATAAATATAACGATCCATGTCTATATATTTAGAAAATGGAGAATGTCTGTGCCCTATGGTGGGTGTTTATGTAAAGTTTTCGATTTTTAAGATTTTTACCCATTACCATTATTTCCTTTGCCCACCCATTAAAGCGGGATGTTGTTAATTCTTGATGAAAATTTGCACACTTGAAAATAATTACTGTCTATATCTGATTTCTCAATACTCCACGTGAAACCCGGACGACGCCGAGAACAAATAATTTAAAGGTTTAAATATTAGTGAAAATGATTTTACAATTGTAATTATTAAAAATATTTTTTTTTATCAAGAGAGAATTTTTTTCCCGATTTCCGATTTCCCACGGGGATAACGTCACATTCTAGAAGCTTTGTGTATCATCAAAATAGAAAGGAATTGTCCATGCATTGATGAAAGGAAGGATTAAACCTGGGTCTTAAAGAAATCAATGTTGTATATGAAAAAAATATTGGCGGGAAAATCATTCTGCCGTCGAGCTGTTGAACGACCTGTTCTTTTATGGATAACTGGGTACAAATATTTAATGAAAAAATGGGTGCCCATAAACTCATATGAACCCCATTATACCTTAATCAACTGTTCATTTAAGGTTTTGTCTCTTTGGATATAATATAGTAACCCATTATGCACACATCTGTCTTTTTCTCTCTATTACTATGTAAGACCTTTGTTTCATGCTCTCTCACTGTTCTTTTATTTTATGTCGTGTATTGTCTCTATTAGCCCGGTTTGATTAATTTTATACCTGCTTGACTTAAGTGAAACCGGTCAGTATTAATAATAGATAATAATAATATTTAGATTTTTTTTAGGAATGACACATATTTCCGGGTTACGAATAACCCAACCATGTTTGAAAATCTCCTACTACCATCACACTAAGCGAAAAATGTTGCTTGCGTCGTGATGGAAGACTTAGCCAGCCGAGGAACCGAACATGCGACGCCCGGGTGGAACCCAGTCGCGATGCCCACTCAGCCCTACTAAAGTTATTATTTTATTTCAATATATATGTTCTGTTATATTATGACCACCTTCCACCAAAATACAAATAAAATTCTTTATGTTTTTGGGATATCGTGGGACTGATTTATTTATATATTCGTAAGAAAGTCTTGGCTTTTACATGATACCACTCATAGTATACTACGTAAACTATAATACCAGAAATTAGAATTCCTTAAGTAATTGGGAAAGGAAAAGAATAGGTTTGGAGAGGTGACAAGGTTTCTTAAATTCATGGTGGAAGACAGCCCGGTTGCATTCCAGTTCGAGTTCAATACTTGCAGCGGGTGTCGAAAAAAATCAATGATATTACCGATCAGCAACGCCATCAAAAGATATCATAAACCAAGCATCTATCTGAATTCTGCAGTTTTTTTATCGAAAATTTTGTCAAAATACTAGTCTAGAACCCTTCCAAAAATTTTCTATATCCGAAGAAATTTTTAGCTGCTTTTTGTAAAACGTCGTTAAAAGTATTGAATTTCCGACAAAAACAAGTTTAAAACTTCAACAAAGTGTTTAAGTGTCAAAGAATTCTCAAAATATGTCGAGGGAAGATACTAATTGGAAGCTTTGAAAGAAGTCTCATAAATTATTGAGGGAATGTTATTGTGAAACTTTGTGACAGGAGCTTTGAACTCTGTTTTCCAATTAAAATATTTCCACAGATTAGGTACTTATTTTAACTTGCGTTTAGTTGAACAGAATTATATTCACTACATTATCTACGTTAATTAATGTGCACAAAATAATTAGTTCATGAATCTGCAACGCAGGCTATAATAATATGTGCTTACATACCACGCTTTAACTTAGTATCTATGATAGGAAGGAACTAACTATTTACATACCATTAAATGTCATGTTTTAATGAAGCAAAGTGCAAATGAAAATTACCACCAACTACGGAGTAGAGAACATCAAATTTTGGATGTTCATTTGTATGTGTGTATAATATTCCCCAAAGGAGTAAATGACAGAAAATTGCGGCCAGGGTAAAGGGAAATCATGAAGGCTGTCGAGGGACGTTTTACCATGATTCGTGGAAACTGCATACTTCTTTAGCCTAGATCTAGAGTCCTAGCCTAGATCTAGAATCTCTGTTTGTACACAAATAGTATTAATAGAATTGTCATTATTATGTTATATTATTATCCGTATTGTCTTTAGTCTTATTGTAATATTTTATAAAACATACACCTCGAGTCCTTTCAATTTTGTAATATTTTTTAAGTTTTCACAGAAATGTATAACGGAGGGCGGTTTTTCTAGTAATAATAATAATAATACTTAAAAATGTAAAAGTCGGTCATTTTAAATACATGTAGGATTACGAAAGATTTTTTAAATATTTAATTTGTACATAAAAATGCAAAAGTCGGTCATTTTAAATACATGTAGGATTACGAAAGATTTTTTAAATATTTATATTGAGGGATCAGTAGGATTTATCGGACCAGTTAGGATTTCATCAGAGCCGAACCCTCTGATATGAAAATATCTGGAGTCGGTGAAATATTTTCCCATTATGTTTCTGGTGGATTGACGTATTGTTCTTGTATTGTTTTATTCTTATATAGTGCACTTACATTGCGTTAATTTACTAGATATTCATTTGTGGAAAAGTGTGTGGAAGGGTTTAGTCTTTCATTTGGGAAAGAGTCAACCCGGACATAAAATCTGGAGCACCGTAAAAAAATTCTTTATTCCAGAAAGAACAATTCGTAATAATTCACTATCACAGACGCAATGTAGGCATGTAAGACTGTTCTACAGTTATTTCAATAAAGCTTGCTTGGAGGAGCTAGCAGCATTACTTCCCTGTCCACCGGTGCACGTGCGCAAAACTCGACGGACACGAGTTGAATACCGGTTCACAATTGATATTGGCTTCGTTAGAACGGGTCGTTTCTTCGACTCGTTTTTGTGTAAGTCTCGTATGTCGAATGAGCTATTGGCATCTGTTTTAACTCCTTAATATACATAATCCGGGCGTCTTAAAAACCTGCATGAATAATCCCTTCCTTTAACCCATCTTACAAAGCTTTCCAATCTAGTGATTAATTCCCTTGTCTTTATACTATGCAAACAGGGGCGCTATTGTGAGATGCAATATAAAAATAAATAAAATAAAACATTTTTAAACCACAGACCAAAGTCTATCATCGTTGTCACTCCTGGGGATAATCAACCTATTGAAATACTAACAAGGAGCATTATTACATTATAAGATAGAAAATATACTGGGAGTACAAGATGATAACACTGAAATGTTAAAAATTAAAAAGGTTGCCGATAAATATATAGGAGAGTGCAAATCACCCGAAACATGGGATTATAGTGGAACTGCTGCAAACTTTGTTAATTTCTGTGATCTGTGTGCATTCAACACCCAGAGGGGACAAGTTGTAGTGGTTATGTGTCCAATCCAAGCTCGCATAGGAATCAATGATCCTATGTGAACTTTGCTCAACTCAAACACAAGGTAGTTGCAAAAGCTCGGTGACTTATATACTCGTAGAGCAGTTTTCCGGTCAGCCGAAGATTTATTTATTTATTTATTTATTTATTTATTTATTTATTTATTTATTTATTTATTTATTTATTTATTTATTTATTTATTTATTTATTTATTTATTTATTTATTTATTTATTTATTTATTTATTTATTTACGGACGAATAGTCCATTAACAATATAACAATAACACGAATAAAAAATAGAGAGATGACAATGGAAGGAGAGTACATATATATGAAGAGCATTGACAAAATACATATAATATAAAAGTAAATATAGAAGATAGTTAATATAAATTCATATAATATAAAAGAACATAAGATACCGAAGTTCAAATTTTTGTCTCTGCTAAACCATTTTTTTTTCGTTAAAGTTTGTTATTTGTAAAAATACTCTATCTCGTCAAAATTATATATATATATTCCTCCCCACGTGTAATTATCAGGTTTATCTAAAGAAAAAAGTAGTAAAAGAAAGTAGAGAAAGTTCTTGGAAGGAAAAGGGTATTAGGGGTAGGTAGGGATTGGGGGTCAGTTTGTCCAGGAGTGATGGACGTATGAATACATCCCTTCCACTGTGGTGCAAGGCGATGTTCCGAGAGGATACGGCTGCAGGAGTCAAAAGGACTCCCTCAACTCAACGTCGTGCAGCTGGTGAGCAGACGCATCCAGCGCCAGGACCCGGAAAAACCTCACCCCATGAACCGGGGCACCTCTGCTATGTCAACAAACGTAGCGAACCACCTGGGGTGACTTTTGTCAGAGGTATTGGTTATCCAATAAATATTACCCGCCTCTTAAATTGAAGTCGTCAAGTCAATAAAATTATGTTTATTACATTTTTGAAAATGAAATCCTATAATATACGAGTATGTGCACCATTAAAAGTATTAATATATCTTTTAAAATAAAACAATAACTTTGTAAACACCACTTTTATTTTTATACTTTATGCCGACCGGGCTTCGCTACAACCGTAGCTTCTTCAGGGCAGTACAATCTCTACTGATTAGAGAGATTGTAGATCAGTAGAGATTGTACTGCCCTGAAGAAGCTACTGTTGTAGCGAATCCCGGTCGGCATAAAGTATAAAAAATAAAAGTTGTGTTTACAAAGTTATTGTTTTATTTTAAATTATAATGTCACATCACAAAGTAACTGCTTCACATGAACAAAAATTAATATATCTATTTCTTGAGCAACATCTTCCTTCGAAAAAAAAATTGAGTTCCGAAAATATTTAAACACGATATTTATTAATAACATGTTTGTAGTCGCTGAATTATAGTCCATAAAACTATGAAAAAAAAACATTACCTTGAAATTTCTAGTAAAATTTTCCTTAGTTTGCATAGAACCAAAATATTATTATTATTTTGATAGAGATATGCCATTTTACTTATTCCGTAAACATGTTTAACAGTTATGCAATCAAATAATTTAAGGTCAATTTATATTATTTTTTCCTGAAAATCTTCATATTACCTACAGAACGCGGAGAAGTTTTCATTAGAAAAACACTTTTCCTTTTTCACGAAGTAAAATGGTTATCAAACGTGTGCTAACAATTTTCATTAGAGCTTTCGTTTGAGTTGTTTTTGGCTGGCAAAAAGCTTCGCACAAAATCCCGGCCATTTTTGCACTTCCTTTGACCGAGAGAGGTTCCGAATTTACAAATTACGCCATTACTAAGCTTTTTGTTGCAAACAGAGCCGTTTCATGGTTTGCAAAAAGAACCGTTCAAAACCGTGCTCGAATTGAAGTCAAAATAACGCTTCACCTGCCACCGTTACAAATAAATAAATTCCGATTAAAAGCGGCGATACGAAAGGCTTAAAGTTGGTGTTTAATTTGATTTTATCGCAAAGTCGTTGAGCTTTTTGTAACGCCCAATATCAACTAGTTTTTTTTTTTTTTTAAAGGGTTTTGAAGTAATTTTCAGATTCATTATTTTAACAGGTACAAAGAAGAATAAAAAATAATGGGTTAAACTAGTCTTATAAAATTACGGTAATTTTATAACTCCTAGTCTTTACTTATAATATGTTGAATGTAAAATAACGGAATAAAACTCACTTTAACACTATCAAAACAACTCATACAAACTAAATAGTGCCAGCAAGGTTTATACTATCATAATAATAATGATTAGTAAAAGTTTTATATAAAATTCGTAGGAAAATTTTGTGTATAATATACAGAGAGATTTTTAGACTCAAAAACAAATTCATATATTTTTCATCTTAGAAGGTAATTTTTATACCTTTTTATAATGTAATCTATTTTTTTTAAATCTAATTATAATTATGTTTTGCCTTCATTTTTTATACCAACCATGGTTACTAAATGTTGATGGAAATTTATGCACGACAAAGTTCCCTGCCATAATGTTAAAGTTGTCCACAAATATCTTCAAGATATGCTAATTCCAATGCTCCCATGGCCTGGATATATCCCCTACACATATCCAATCGAAAGTCTACAATAATCACTAACCAAAATCTCATCGATGATTTCATTCACATATAGAATCACAGAAAATTTGATTCACAGCATGCCGACTACGATAAAAAATTTTCTGGAGAACAAAGGAATGTTCACCAAATAGGAGACATAAGCCATTCATGTTATTAAAGTAATTATAATATGTCAAGATATGTTTTCAGAATACGAATGCTACGCGAAAGGTTCTTCTAATTTTTATATAAAAGATACTTTTCATTTTATTGCAAATGGTAGCAGTAGGCTGATATTCAAGTTATGCGTAGTTGGGGCAGGTCACAACTAAAAAACTTCTGCCTATCTTTTCAAATAACGAGTGATTGGTTTGAGCTACACTTCTGAAAATTCACACGCATGGCTATTTGCAAAACCTGCTACACTTCACCAAATAATGTTACCTGTTACGGAACAGGAGTTATGTTCAATTCAATTTCGAGTAAATGAATTACATATCTTAGTTCTTTGTTCGTGATTTCAAATGCAAGTTTTTCAAGGGAGCGTTGCAATCTCAAGTGGTTTTCAGTGTAAAAGATCGACAATAAATTAGTCCCGATTCTGACACGATTTGAGTGAACGTCTTGCTGTGATATCAATAAAAACCTCAAGTTCAGTGTTAAAAATGCATTGAACTGTTCCAACCCACTGGCGTCATAGGACCACAAAGGCTATAAATCGAGATAAGATTGTTTCAATTATTATTTTTAAATCTATTCTTAACTACACGTTTTTAAATTTCAGTCGAATATTATCTACTCAGATAGGGCCTCAGAACACATAGGGGATGCAGAACACGTGAGTCCGGTTGAGCTCGCATCTGTCAAGGTTAAGCTTGACAGATGATGGTTTTCAGCCCCTTTCGGGGCATTTATTGAACATCACACCTACCGTTTACCTGCATCATATTTAATATATTATTTAAATTTAATTGTTAACAATATTATATTTAATACTATATTTATATTTAATTTGAATTGATTTATTGTGATATACTAAACAAAAAATGTATTCCGAGGAGCCCTCCTAGAGTGTGCTGAAGTGAATATTTTCGTTGATAATTTGAACGGATTAAAAAAAAAAGTTCTGGCACTGTTAAAAAATACTAACTAATTATGTTGTGTGAATTATCTCCCTATGCATGCCTCGCGTATTTCATATGTCTCTTACAACTCATTGTAATGTGTTACTTGAGTGACCTTGTATATAATTCTGTGATGTTTTTGTTTAATTGTATATATCTGTATTTAATTGTATGTAATTGTAGATTTTTATAATTGTGTAATAACAGAGTTTTATAACTGAATTGTTCTCACATAAGTGCGAACATCAATTCTGTAAAACCCAGTATAAATAAATAAATTAGTAATCATTTAATGTTTAATATTTTATGTTACGCAGGTTTGTAGGTATACAAATCCTAGATGTGTTTTAATTTATGTTGTTTTTAATAAGTTTTTTTGAAATAAATCAAAAGCAAAGATAATGAAGAAAAAATGATATAACGGGAAATGGAATATTGATCTAAGCGAAAAACATGGGTTAATTAAGGATTCTACCACCGTTAAATTTATGACAATTAATACAGCGGCAGTTTTCAGTTTAATTAAAATGAACCCCACAACCGCATATTGATTCAACAATCTTAATTAATTAATAATTACGCTACTAAAATTAATTGGAGAAAACCACACTTAGTAATAAGAGATAACAGGTAATTATTATTAAATTGACTATTGTTAGATTCTAAAAGGACACGAAAATAGCCTAAGGAAAGTATAATATGAAGATATTCATTCGGAATGTAGACAATTTATAGTGGCAGTTATTAAATTTGAATGAAGAATTTTCTGTTACGACTAGCTTTGGAATTCAAGCATTTAATAATATTTTATAGAAAATATTTACATGGCAATTTAGTTTTTTTTTTCATTTGCATTCGGGAGATTAATTTTTATTGATTTTTTGTAGTTAGTTTCCAACATACTTAACTTATTTTTATAGATATGTATACGCGTATGTGTAAACACAGTAGAATTTTGTTCGTACTAAACGCTAGGTGTAGGTTAAATCCAATTTGGGAGGCGGGTATGGGTATCGCCTCCCGCTAGGTTTGGTAACTTATCAGAGATGCCCAGGTTCATGTGTTCAGGTCTTGCTGGCGGATGTACCCGCCCAGTGCCCACCATCTGCGTGGCGAGCCGGATCGGAAGAGGTCGGTTTTGACCTCTTCAGTTGGTCTCTCTCTGGCCTTGGACCGCAGTGGGAGGGTTGGACTTTGATCTTCCCAGAATTCCTTCTCCTTCCTTTTTAAGATCCTCCACACGGCATCCTCAAATATGATATAATAAAAAAATATTAAAAATATTTTTCGGAGGGGGGGGTTATTGAAAAAAAAAAAAAATAATAGTAATATTTTTTTATTAAATTCTTTACGCACTTTACAAAATTTAAGTTAAATATTTTGTAATAAATTACGCAATAAAATATTTGCCTAAAAAGTTTTTTACAATACATATAAAAAATATTAAATTTTACCAATTTTAAGAGAATTTCAGGAAGTGGTTAAGATCGAGTCAATGAGGTGAGACTCTTTCAAGAATCAATAAAATTTGCCTTTTGAATCTCTCTTCGCTGACACTAAATATGTCAATCTCGGAAGAGTTCGGATCAGGAGCCATATACTCCTCTCCACCGGGAGAACCATTGGCAGAGTGTTCCTATGGGCAGGAAGATCGAATAATCAATGATGACGCTGTCTAAGATAGTCGTATTGAACATGGAGACCCACGAAAAAAGCTGCAATACAGCCGAATTCTCAATTTAACGTCTTCTTCTACTATTTCATATCTTGAACTTGATTTTCTCCCAACTAATAATATTTATTTATTTATTTAAATTTTCTTTATTTATTTATCCAAAAAAATAGTATACCATGATAAAATCACAAGCTCTTCATCTCACTAGGACATTCTTGTGTCGTTTTACAATATTTATATTAAATAACAAAAACATATTACTACACAAATTATTAAAAAAAACATATACTTTTTTTTAAATTGATGAAAATAATTCCCCTTAGGGCTTATGTAATATTTGCGAAGGGTTATTTTAGAAAAAGAAGGAGAGGAAGTTCTGGGAAGGAAAAGGGTCATAAAGGGTCGTAATCTGGGGGTCAATGTAACCAAGAATGACGGACCTGCGAATCCATCCCTCTAATTGCAGTTCAAGGTAATGAAAGAACTGGTGAGATTAAATGGTTTCCCTCAACAAGTCTCTCCTGATCCGGCTTGTTCAGTTGGTAGGCAGACACATACGCCGCCATGATCCAGACAAACATCATCGCATAAACCCGATCTCCCCTGCTAAGTCACCAAACTTATCGAACCACTTGGGTGACCTAAAGCAGGGTTTTTGGTTATTTAATAAATGATTCTCGGGGCGCGGCGGTACCCATACCCGCCTTCCAAAGTAAAAAAAAAAACTGTGATCAAAATATTTAAGTATTTTTATGTTTCTATAGCTAGCAAGTTCCCGGCATGTGTTGAAATTCCACTTAAATTAATAAATTCCCCTTCCCTTCCCGCGACCCCTCGATCCCACCGTCCCGCGACCGCCATCCCCCTCCTGCGTTCCCCTCCACCGCGCTTACCTCTTCCACCTTCCCTACCTTACCCCTCCCTCCTCTGAACCCCCCTTCCGGTTTTCCCCTCCTTCCCAAATACACTCATTTTTGAACAACTCGCGCGCCATTTATTTCAAAATTTGCATGCACATTTCATAACGCTACAGCTCACTATCATATAAATAGAAATCTTCGCAGGTATGCGCAAAAGAACTCATGAAAGGTTCTGTAATGTATTATTTAGGGTAAATACTTATTTGGTACCTATTCACAAATTGACATAAACTATTGTAATTCAAATAATTAATTCTTAGAACATCAGGAACCATTGTAAAACAGATGAATGGAGGTGTCAATAAAAAGATAGATGCTTGTAATACAATGGTGTAATTATTTTACCAAAATGAAGATATTACAGGTTCATTGTGATCGGATGAATAGTATAAGAAATAATTTCATAAACCATCGCGGTCACGCGCACTTCAAATCACCAAAATCACGCAATCGGATGAATGGTTTAGGGATAAACAAAGAAACATTCAATTTTAAGAGGTGTACAATTTCGCAATATTTGACTATTCGACGGCGAACCCCAATCTTTCTTGTGTATTTTGAGAATACAACTACGAGTATCTATGCACATTTCAAAAGATTTTATATTTCTCACTAATAATAAAGATTTGGGAAAAAATTCGGTTTAGTTGCGAAATTCCTAAAAAATCAAACTAATTATTTTTATACTAACTATGGGCCAGGGAATCCGAATCTGAAAGAATTAGGCGGCGGCAAGCAATATTAACTGAATTACACGACTTTTAAATTTTCAATACACACATACGAAAACAGCCATTTTAAAAGCATTTTGACACATGAAAACCATAGAAACCATAGAAAAACAACAATTTAAGTGTGGCCATTAAACAATAATATCATCGAACATACCTTATAAATCAAACACATCTTCGTCGTCCGTCGTATCTCTGTCAAACTCTGTGTAACATGGTTTGTGCCCCTTTATACCGCCTGCTCGCGTCAATTTAAAAAAACATCCCAGTTTTCAAGTAGTTTAGCGGCTACGCAAGGTTTGTGTCACATGGTTTGTGCCCCTTTATACCGCCTGCTCGCGTCAATTTAAAAAAACATCCCAGTTTTCAAGTAGTTTAGCGGCTACGCAAGGTTTATGTCACATGGTTTGTGCCCCTTTATACAGCCTGCTCGCGTCAATTTAAAAAAACATCCCAGTTTTCAAGTAGTTTAGCGGCTACGCTAGGTTTAGGTAGCATGGTTTGTGATACAAAAGTGAGTAAAATTTATAAAAAGTAAGTACTTAAATTATAAACATGTTATTTTACGTTATTGATATTACTGCTTAATGGCAACACTTAATTTTATGTGGTGTAACATCTTTATTATTTTTCTATGTTTTCTTGCGACTTCGATAGTGCTTCCAAAATGTCTTCTTTTTGTGTCTGTTTATAGCAAATTTTAAAGTCGTATAATTCATTTAATATTGCTTGCCGCCGCCTAATTCTTTCAGATTCGGATTCCCCAGCCCAAAGTTAGTATAAAAATAACTAGTTTGATTTTCTAGGATCAGAATGCTTCCAAAATGGCCATTTTCCTATGTGTGTAAAAAAAATTTTTAAAGTCGTATAATTCAGTTAATATTGCTTGCCGCCGCCTAATTCTTTCAGATTCGTATTTCCCGGCCCATAGTTAGTATAAAAATAACTAGTTTGTATTTTTAGGAAATTCGCCACTAAACCGAACTTTAGCCACTCAATTTGTAAGAGATTCATTTTTTGTCCTGGACGGCGGTGACCTTGCTTCAGGCTCTGTTTGTGGCTAGCTACTGACTGGCTGGGTGACTGATTGGCCGACTAGCTCCAGGGGATTGAGAGCAGTTCACATTCTTGTGCGATGTTAGATTCTCAGAATTTGGATCATGGAGGACACAAAAAAGTTACTCACATAATCTCAGCAGGAAAGGAGGCAAAAACCATAACTTTTGGCCCGATTCTAAGCGCTCATTATTTCAGGTAGTTTTTAATTAACACACAGCAAAGTAGTAGTTCAATCGAAGTAGTTAATCGAATAATAGAAATGATATCACACAAACGTCATTGATCACACACGGTTGTCAGCTTTGTTTGAAGTTTTTTACTGCACTGATTTGTTAACAGATGTGGGTAGGAACATGCATTCATTTTGTTTGTATCTTTATAATCGGGATTGGTGACCATAAATCTGTTAAATGTCTTATTAGATCTCATTGAAACATCGTTTGAAAAATATGTAAGAATTTATAAACTCTATGTTGCAAATGGCTATCTAGCCAGCCAATCATAATTTCAAAATCAATAAATACTATAAATAATATCACGAACCTAAAGTATATATGTTTACAAATATAGAAATGCAACCCCCCTAGCAAGAAACGTATTTCATTGCAATGACCTGAAAAGTCATTGAAATGAAAAAAAAAGGTATTTGTTAGCCATTCATACCCTGAACTGCAAAATTTGTATTCGAAGCAATTATCCGATTCAATGGTTATTCGTTGAATAAATTTTATTATTCAGAAAAACATTTGCAGGGTAATTTTTTATACAAGCAATTGGTGTTTAAATTGATGGAATACTTCATGTAAAGTTTTTGTTTTTGCAGTATTAAGTATAATTTCAATTATTTTTTTTAAAACAGACTAATCATAAAGTTCAGACGAGTCTATTTGGTTTCGAAATATATATTTTTATATTTCCAACATATTAAATATTCAATTTAAAAAATTAATTCTTGAGTACAGTTTCAGGGTTGCAACTCGTATTAGATTGTTAAGAGGAGGCCATCAGCCGAAAATGTAGGAATTCTTAGTATGCCTTATATCATCACAAATATAGGTAATCGGCATAAAAATCGCTTGGCAAATGGAGTATAGAAGTCTCGATTAAAGGCACAAAAGAGGTTTTCTTTTGGTTTTCGGATAATTTTATAAGAAAGATTAAAAAATAATCAAAGGAAACTATTGTAGATAATTTTAGCCATAAAATTATATTTTTAAAAAGTTGTTTCTCATATTATGCGTTCATGCATGACTAACAATTTTTTTTTTTAGTAGTTTACGCTTATATTTTTTAACAAAGTAATCAATTTTTATTTTTGCTTTAGTAAGAAGTAATGCAGAATACAATTCCACTGTTTGGTCCCCATACTATAAAGCATATCAAATAAAAATTGAGAAACTTCACCATAAATTTTTAAGTTTCATTAATTTCAAACTCTCTATACCCATTTAACAAATTAATTATGTTTACTTAATGACATTTTTTCTAACAAAATAATTATCAAAATATTACACATTTTTTCAATAATATAATTATCTATATTAATTTGTATCTTCTCCTTAAATAATTCATTAGCACGTCCTTACCCCGCTTTATCAAATGTGTATTTTCACTTATTTTAGCTACATACTGTTTTTTAAATTTATAAAATATTTTTTTGTAAGAGTTCGAATTTATAAATTTAATTCCAAGAAAACCGGTTCCTACATCATTATTTCCTTCCTGACAAGATTCACGCCAAATTTAAATTTACTGCACTTCCGTATAAATTTAATTGTGCAATCTTATAGGAGTATAGTGTCTGAGCAGTTTCTCAGTAAGTCTAGAACTGCGGCTTAGGATAACGTAGCGAGTTTATTATCTCAGATGAGTCCGTAACTTGCTTAATTTACACTCACATGTATAATAAAGCATTGGTTTGGCACTCGGGCGCTGGGAGAATTTGAGAATTTCCATGATAATCAGCTAAAGTCAACAGAATGATCCAATTTTGGTACACAAACCTCGCCTTGGGCCAAACCATAGATGGAGATATTTGCTTCCATTAGAAATGCAAATGCTAGAGATTTAAACTATGCCCATGGAGCGGAACGTTTTTCCGCAAATGGAAAACGCAAAACCTTTCATTCTCTTATTTGTTTCAATCTCCAATTCTTTCAAGATACGAGATTTCTAAAGCCGATGGATTTTGGAAATTGAGAGTAATTTTAAAGATACTGCTTATAAATGAGCATTTATTCGAAGTTTTTCAATTTATTTTCATGTGATTCTATACAAGAGTCAGTAGGAATGTGGCTTCCATAAATTGAGGGGTTTTGTAAAAATATTGGTTTAGAATCGCAAAATTCAAATATTTTAACCTTCCTCGGTTCCTCAAATACTAAGTATACTTAAGGCTTTCGGGTCATGTTGACCCAATTTTAAAAAATGTGAAGTAATAGTTTTAAATTAAATGCAAAGTCTAATTATTTGTAGTACATATTTCTTAAATAAATTAGCTGACTCGGCGAACTATATATCGCATCAGAATCAATAACTGTTGTGTTGACTGATTAGCTGTAATAAATTCTTTTTTTTTCAGAGTTAAAACTTACACAATGAAGCAATGGTAGATGCGCAACTGTCCGTGTTTTGTTTTTGTCAGTATCAGAGATGGAGTATTGAATGGATTTATATTTTTTGTGATTTTCTTACTTTAGATTTATTATAATTATTGATTTTTTCCTTTGGAAGGGTGCAGACATTTGTTCACCGTTTTTCTCATTTTCGAAAATTGACATTTAGTGGGTAAGAAAGAGGGGAAGTGTTATATGTTAAAGAACAAAATCAAAACTATCAGCGCTTTGACATTTGATGTTTAGAATTTTTACTCACTATTTAAAATTATATTATCACATTATTGCTGTTATCGGAATTTTCAAAATATGAGAATTCGTTCCATACAAAATGAATAAAGGAAAAGAATTTTCTAATAATTTTTTTCCTAATTTCTTTCATTATTTTAATAGCTATTCTGCTATTTGGGGAAGAGCCAAATCCAACAAATCAAAGATCTTAAAAATCGGTCCAACCGTTCTTGAGTTATAAATGGTGTAACTAACCCATACTTTGTTTAATATATTAAAAATGTTTCCTGTCTGTATTAGTGTCACAGTATAATACGTAGCATTGAAACATAAAATATGGCTATAGGCCACCTTCTTGTCAATCATTTGTTACTATAGGCTTAAACCATTTTGTCTAGAATATCAATTTCAAGCACCATTTGTTACATTATAGTCTATAATCATTTTAGGTTTTTTCTGCTCTGTATCATGTATTTCGATTTTGTTGTGATGTGTGCTCAACAAAATGACGTTTTTTTTCGGAATCTAATTTTAAAGTGGAGATTGAACAAAAAGTAAAATGGTCTGTTGGACAAATAAGAATTGAGGCGACAAATGTATAAGACAATCTTTGAACCATCTTTGAATTGATTGAACCTTTTTCATACTCGGGTATTATTGACCCGATGAACCCAAAATAGAATAAGTTTAATTTTCTTAACGTAGGAGATTTATTAATAATTTCACAATACTGATTAAAAGTGAATGAATATTTAACAATTGTCATGAAGTCGTTATAAATCGTATTAATAATTAAGACTTTTAATGTCAGATAAATTGCAATTTCGGGTTATAATGACTCGAAGAACCTAGGAAGGTTAAATTTCGTAAATATTTTCTAACATTTATAAATGCTCTAACGACGTTTTGAATCCTCAAAGGCGGGCTTCTGAAAATACTTGTTTTTATAGCTCTGTAACAAAGATGTCCACAATATTAGATTTTTAATTTAAGTTTTACTACACTTTAAAGGGTGTTATTCTAATTTTAAAACATTAATCACGTTGAAATTGAAAGAACCTTGAATTGAAAAAATTTGATTTATCGGTTACTTATTTTTGGTTAAAATAAAGTCAATATGAAGTTTGCACAGCAAACCCAACAATAATTATTACATCACGAGCTAGATAAAATGTAAATAACTAGTACGGCCAAACATTAAGAGAAGATTCCATATTGTTTTATCGTTAATATTTGTTGTGTTGTGGTTTTTTTAGTATTGTTAAGTGAAATGGATTAACCACTGGAGCGCTTTTTTTTTCAGCACCACCTAAAAACCTGGGATTGCTTGGCTGCTGAATTTCAGCAAATTTTCCCTAGATGCATTAGTTTTTTTTATAATTTTCAAATATGCCCGCGGTTTAGTTTTGACGTTTTTTAGTAGGTGGAAAGATACTACTTATAATAATATTCAATAGATGGCAGTGTACTCTACTTATTTACGAAATATGGAAATGAATTCGTGTTTTGTAGGTTTCTCTGATATGTTCATCTGTCAAAATGTCTTAGTGTAAAATGCGGCTTTTTATCGTGTTTTAGTGGATTTTTCTAACATATTTGTATTTCATTGTAATAATGATTGAATAAGTAATGCATTCAACGTGTTTCAAACTTAAAAAATCAGTGATATTTAAAAAACAAAAATTTTATGGTTATGTTTTCATAATATTTTGTCAATCGGACTGTGATTGACAATGCAGTATTTTTAATAAATAAACTAATAATGAAGTTAATTGGTATTGTGTATTTAAGATAATTGATGTATATATTTGACGTGCTTCAGTTATTTTTGGTGTGTTCTTTATGCATTCCAATTTAGTCTATTTCCATTTTAGTCTGTGTCACCATTTCCCGACTAAATTTCTGTCAAAAGTTTGTTCAAAGGGAACATTAAACACTTCACAATTTATCAAAATTCAGTTTTATTATATGCATATGGAGATTTTAATAATAAATTAGATTACTTAAAACAAACTTCGTAGAAAATATTTAATGTGGAGGCAAAATTGAACTTCCTACGCGAGTTTAAATGTAGGAAATTCTGAGAATGTTTCCGTTTCAAACGTTTACGATTTTATAATATTTTTTTATAAATTCAGGTAAAAGTTAGGTAAATTCATCGACTATATAGAACTTTTATCAATTTGTATGTTTCTTTATTAAAATTCGGAGGTATGATTTTTTTTTAAGGTGTGCGGAAAATTTTAAAAATGTCCACATATTCGGTCCATTATTCCTTTCATATTTGGCTGTCGCTCCAGTGATTAAGTTATTAATATATTTAGACGAATCACGTGAAGCGAGTTAATAAAAAAATTGTTTTCTATATATAAACAACAACAACAAAGCAAAATATACAAAATATATGGTATATTTTAATTATAATTGCAAAAATTATGTAAATAAATTCTCACGGTTTTGGAAATGAATCACTTTATTCACGTGAACAAATCGTTATTTTAAAATCCCTCCCTTTCTCTTTTAAAGTAAAGCCATAAAAGAAAATATATAACAGGGATTAAATTTCAATAATAAAAATGCCCTTTGCCTCACAAAACAACAGTTTAACTCGAATTTGAAAATATATTGCACCATTTAAGGATGCCACAGAATATAGTACTAAACAAACGATCTCTAAAGGCTTACACATTTCTCTTTCGACAGAACAAAAGCATTCATAAATCTCATTTAATTATTATTGTAGCATATTAAAAAGGGAGAAGTTCAGATTTTCAAACAACGCTGAGATTTTATCAAAATCTAACCAAGCACAAGTATTTTTTGTTTTGTTTATCGAAACAAATGTAATTACTTTTCAAATAACTTTACAATAAAATTTTCTTGTTGTTTTTTTATTATTATTTTTTTTTAATTTGATTTACTAGTTACATGACTTTACTCCTACATATACATATATGTAGGAGTAATATAAGTACCCTCTAAATTTTTTTTTGTGTATATAAAGTTGTGAATATCACAAAACTCTGCTACAAAATACATTTATTGGATGTTCAATGACATATTGACGAGCTCCACAGGCTGTAATATATTAAAATGAATGTAATAAAAAAAATTTATTTTGTTATTATTGTTTTTTTTCAGGACTGGTTGACCGGAAATAATAACTTCTATTTATAGATTGCAAAAAGCTGTATCGATTTGTTACCGGAGTTTTAGATTCAGATATTTATTTTCTTGATAAGCTCAATAATCATAGAAAGCCATATTTATCAACTGTAAGCAGTAGTAGTAGGTAGTAAGTTATATATATGTAAAGGAATAGGTACCTACCTAGAAATGCATAGGATTCCTTTATGTTTGAATTTTAAATAGGTGTTGTCATGGAGACAGAAAATGATAGAGGATGATTGTTTTGTTGTCTAGCTGGGTAGCACAGATTGAAGTAATAAGAAGATTGAAAAATAAGTTTATAATAACAAAGTGATATAATATTTTGAAGACGGACAAATAACTTTAATTGTAGTTTCTTTGTCAGCAAAGCAACTCATGATATTTGTTTGTCACATTATTAATAAAAAATTACAACCAATAGACAAATTGTCTTATAAAACTACAATTTTAGTGAAGAGAAACAATAACCTTGGAAATAGAAAAATTAAGATTCACATTTACAGTGTCAGCAGCATCGGATGGAAAAAGCAATGTGATCTGCGTAACCTCAATCGAGACACCCGATGGACATATATTTGATATTCCCGATGATTTAAAACATGCAAGCAAACATACCGCCATAACGACTACGGATGTTTATAACAAAATTAAGAATTCTCTAAAGAAAAGATATCAAACACGGAAAATATGGTTTCCCTTAACCCAAGATTTGAGGAAAATTTACTTAGATGACGGTGAGAATATACAATTTGGTGACCAATACCTGGAAGAAATTATATATGACACGAAACTTTCTGACAATAATATTAGTACTGAAAATAAAAATCTAGGAAAAATAACAGAAAGATTTTTACTCGAGAAGTTTTCAGGAAAAACTCAAATGTACACCAATGGATCAATGATTTTGAAAATGAATGTAAACGTTTCGAGATATTAAAGGAGGCAGAAAAAATTGAGACTTTAAAGTATTTACTTGAAAAACAGTGCCTAGATTGGTACACTAGTATGTTAATAAAATATACAGTAAACGCAGAATGGGCAATATGGAAAACAAATTTTTGTGAAACATACGGAAACAAAGGTTGGTCACAAGTTAAATTTGCATTTGCCTTTAAATTTCAAGGAGGTTCATTAAGAGAATATGCCACAAAGAAAGAAAGATTGTTATTAGAGATAAATAAAAATATTGACACACAGATATTGATTCATCTTATTGTTATGGGTCTACCAGATTATATAATGTACAAAATGAATAAGGAATCTATAACATCGACTGCAAATCTATTCAATGAAATTGGTAAACATGAACAAACAGTCAATAAAAATAATTATGATAAATTCAAGAGAAATACATTTGTTAATAAAGAAAGAGTTGATAAAATTAAGCCCTGCAAAACTTGTGAAAAATTAAATAAAAGTAGCCGTTTCCACTCTGAAGAGAAATGCTGGTTTAAACAAACTAATGATTATGAGAACAAGAGAAACTATAATAAAAATGTAAACAACACTGTATTAGATGTTGAACTGAATGATAATGAGTCAAAAAACGAATAATTACACCATTAATTAAAGTAAAACTATCATTAGAAGGAAAATTAGACATATTTGGTATATATGATTCTGGCTCTAATGTTTCCTTAATAAATTCTAAATTATTAAGAATAAAGGAAGAAGGAAAAAATATACATAACAATACAAACTTTCTAACGATTAATGGTGTAAAAAAGACAAAAGGCTTAACAGCAATAAAAATTAAGATATTTAATATAGAGAAGAAAATTGATGTTTATATTGTAGATGGAAAAGAATTCAAATACAATTTTCTAATTGGACTTGATACTATAAAAGAGTTTAATTTGATTCAGAATGAAAAATTGGAAATTGTTCAGAAATCTGAAGAAAGCTTTAAAAAAGAGGAAATACATTGTAAAAACAATCCTAATGAAAATGAAGATATAAAGAACTTGAACTTTATAAACTTTAAGGAACATACAAAAGAAAAAGAATTTAAAATGGATCTGAGTCATTTAAATATACAACAAAAATCTGAAATAAATAAACTTATTGATAAATATAAATCAAGCTTTGCAAAGGATAAATATGATATTGGAACAGTAAAGGATTATGAAGCACGCATTGATCTACTTGTGGACAAATACTGCAGTAAAAGACCCTACAGATGTTCAATAGAAGATAAGTTAGAGATAGAAGAACAAGTAAGAAAATTTCTTGAAAGAAATCTTATAGAGGAATCATACAGCCCTTTTGCAGCACCAGTAACCTTAGCTTTCAAAAAAGAAGACAATAGAAAAACAAGATTGTGTATCGATTTTAGAGAATTAAATAAAATGGTGGTACCTCAGGCTCAACCATTTCCTTTGATTGAGGACTTAGTAACAAAAACCAGAAACTGTAAATACTTTTCAACATTAGATATAAATTCTGCGTTCTGGTCTATTCCCCTGCGAATTGAAGATAGAAAGAAAACTGCTTTTGTAACCCAGGAAGGCCACTACCAATGGACATGTTTACCCTTCGGTTTAAAAACTTCTCCAGCCATATTTCAAAGAATACTAAGCAACATATTGAGAAAGTACAAGTTAACAGATTTTGCTGTAAATTTTATTGACGACATTTTAATATTTTCAAAAAGCTATACCGAGCACATAAATCATTTATCACAGATTTTAAAGGCGATAGAAAAAGAAGGTTTCCGACTTAAGCTCACAAAATGTCGATTTGCAACAAATCTGGTAAAATACCTCGGACATATAATACAAGATAATACAGTAAAACCGGTGAGAGATAACTTAATTTCAATAAGAGATTTCCCAACACCAAAGAATCAGAAAAATATTAGGCAACTTCTAGGAAAAATCAATTTCTACCACGAATACATACCTAACAGTTCAATAATTTTAGAACCATTACATAATTTACTAAGGAAGCACCAAAAATTCATATGGTCAATAGACTGCCAAGAAGCTTTTGAAAAGATTAAACAACTATTGTGTTCACAACCAATCTTAGAAATTTTTGATAAAGACTTATCAATAAACATATATACGGATGCATCATTGGAAGGTATTGGAGCAGTGCTGAAAAAAACTCAACAACACGGAAAAGAAAAACCTGTAGCATATTTTTCAAAAAAATTAAATGAAGTCCAAAAGAAAAAAAAGGCTATATATTTAGAATGCTTAGCTATTAAAGAGGCCATAAGATATTGGCAGTACTGGCTAATAGGCAAACCTTTCACAGTATATTCCGACCACAAACCATTGGAAAATTTAAATATTAAATCTAGAACGGACGAAGAGTTAGGAGATTTATCCTATTACCTATCACAATATGACTTCGAAATAAAATATAAACCAGGAAAAAATAATTTAGAGGCAGATTGCTTGAGCAGAAACCCAGTATTAGATGCTAATAAAGATATACATGAACAATTAAAAATAATAAACTTAGTAACATTGAATGATATATTAACAGATCAAGAGAAAAATGAGGATATAAAAAAATACAGTAACAAGTTAATATATAAAAACAATATATATTATAAGAGGGTAAGAAAGCAAGAAAAAATACTACTGTCAGAGGAACTCAGTATAAAATTTATAAAACTGATACATGAAAATATGTGTCATATAGGTATAAAACAAATGCAAAAGAAAATAGGAAACATTTATACAGCAAAGAATTTAACTAGAAATATCACCGATTTATGCAAACAATGTGAAATATGTATAAAAATAAGACAAGAGGACAGGCTAAATATGGTGTAATGTCACACTTAGGCCCTGCCACAAAACCACTTGAAATTGTCTCAATAGATACAATTGGGGGATTTGGTGGCTCTCGATCAACCAAAAAATACTTGCACCTTTTAGTCGACCATTTTACTCGATATGCTTATATAGTAACCTCAAAGACACAGAGTGCAAAGGACTTTATAAAACTTATAAATATTGTACCAAATTGTAATGAAATTGGCATGGTTCTCACCGACCAATATCCTGGAATTAACTCAAAAGAGTTTAAAACTTTTTTAAATGAAAGATCAATCACACTAATTTTCACTGCAATAAATTCGCCGTTTTCTAATGGACTGAACGAAAGGCTAAACCAAACACTCGTAAATAAAATAAGGTGTAAGATAATGAAAATCTAAATACTAAAGCATGGACAACTATTGCTCATAATTGTGTTGATAGATATAATAACACGGAACACTCAATAACAGGCTTTGCACCGAGATACCTATTGGATGGTACTGATGTTTCATTCATACCAAATGAACTTAAATTAAAAAAAGAAGCAGATGACTGGATTAGAGATAGAAAATTTGCATTAGAAAGAACAATTAAGTCACATGAATATAATAAAATGTTAATTGATAAAAAAAGAACAATTCATAATTTTAAAATAGGCGATATGGTATATGTTGAAAATGGTCACAAACTAAATAGAAGAAAATTAGATGAGTTAAGGATTGGTCCATTTAAAATCGAAGATAAACTATCCCAATCAATATACAAGATTAATACAGGACATAGAAAGATGGAGTCAAATTTTTTCCATATTACAAAACTTATTCCTGCCCCAATACTAAAAGAAAATGAAGATTAGAAAGAAGAAAAAGGAATTGAAAGAGACAAAAATCTCCAGAGAAATTTTCTAACCCTAGGGGGGAGATGTAAAGGAATAGGTACCTACCTAGAAATGCATAGGATTCCTTTATGTTTGAATTTTAAATAGGTGTTGTCATGGAGACAGAAAATGATAGAGGATGATTGTTTTGTTGTCTAGCTGGGTAGCACAGATTGAAGTAATAAGAAGATTGAAAAATAAGTTTATAATTACAAAGTGATATAATATTTTTTGAAGACGGACAAATAACTTTAATTGTAGTTTCTTTGTCAGCAAAGCAACTCATGATATTTGTATGTCACATTATTAATAAAAAATTACAACCAATAGACAAATTGTCTTAAATATATATATATAAATAATATATAATATTGATGAAAAAAGAAAAAAAAGTACATAAAAAACATACGATTACGATAAATTAAACTTAAAAATTAGATAACAAATATTATAATTAATAATTATCAGCCTGAAACACTCATCTACATTGAAAAAATCTTCCGAGAAAAGATACTGGCCGCCAACGGGAATTGAACCCGTGACCCTCTGATTGCCGGTCAGCAGCTCTGACCACTGAGCTATGGCGGCTTATCTAATACCCGCCAAATAATTCAATATATACTAGTGTTTCATTCGACAATTACTTATTATTACATTTTTCCAACTGAAAACAACCAACTTTATTTTTGTGAGAGAGGTATTGTTAATACTAAATCTCCCGCTAGGTGGCGTCGAGACTAATTATGTCTGCATTTTTTGCTGAAATACTTTAACTTGTCAAATATTAATTATTATTTTTTTAATTTATAAACTAACGTTTAAACAAGATTTTTATGCATAGCACAAAGGGTAGATAACAAATATTATAATTAATAATTATCAGCCTGAAACACTCATCTACATTGAAAAAATCTTCCGAGAAAAGATACTGGCCGCCAACGGGAATTGAACCCGTGACCCTCTGATTGCCGGTCAGCAGCTCTGACCACTGAGCTATGGCGGCTTATCTAATACCCGCCAAATAATTCAATATATACTAGTGTTTCATTCGACAATTACTTATTATTACATTTTTCCAACTGAAAACAACCAACTTTATTTTTGTGAGAGAGGTATTGTTAATACTAAATCTCCCGCTAGGTGGCGTCGACACTAATTATGTCTGCATTTTTTGCTGAAATACTTTAACTTGTCAAATATTAATTATTATTTTTTTAATTGATAAACTAACGTTTAAACAAGATTTTTATGCATAGCACAAAGGGTAGATAACAAATATTATAATTAATAATTATCAGCCTGAAACACTCATCTACATTGAAAAAATCTTCCGAGAAAAGATACTGGCCGCCAACGGGAATTGAACCCGTGACCCTCTGATTGCCGGTCAGCAGCTCTGACCACTGAGCTATGGCGGCTTATCTAATACCCGCCAAATAATTCAATATATACTAGTGTTTCATTCGACAATTACTTATTATTACATTTTTCCAACTGAAAACAACCAACTTTATTTTTGTGAGAGAGGTATTGTTAATACTAAATCTCCCGCTAGGTGGCGTCGAGACTAATTATGTCTGCATTTTTTGCTGAAATACTTTAACTTGTCAAATATTAATTATTATTTTTTTAATTGATAAACTAACGTATAAACAAGATTTTTATGCATAGCACAAAGGGTAGATAACAAATATTATAATTAATAATTATCAGCCTGAAACACTCATCTACATTGAAAAAATCTTCCGAGAAAAGATACTGGCCGCCAACGGGAATTAAACCCGTGACCCTCTGATTGCCGGTCAGCAGCTCTGACCACTGAGCTATGGCGGCTTATCTAATACCCGCCAAATAATTCAATATATACTAGTGTTTCATTCGACAATTACTTATTATTACATTTTTCCAACTGAAAACAACCAACTTTATTTTTGTGAGAGAGGTATTGTTAATACTAAATCTCCCGCATAGCTCAGTGGTCAGAGCTGCTGACCGGCAATCAGAGGGTCACGGGTTCAATTCCCGTTGGCGGCCAGTATCTTTTCTCGGAAGATTTTTTCAATGTAGATGAGTGTTTCAGGCTGATAATTATTAATTATAATATTTGTTATCTACCCTTTGTGCTATGCATAAAAATCTTGTTTAAACGTTAGTTTATCAATTAAAAAAATAATAATTAAAAATTAGAGATTTAAATTAAAGAAAATTAAAAATTAAAAAAAATTAAAATTAAAGAAAATTAAAAATAAATAATATTATGTAAGGTTTAAAACATTATTTGTATTAAGTGTTGTGTGTTTTATATTGTTTTTGTGTTTAACTTGTATGTTTTATTATTTAACAAATATTATAATCAATAATTATCAGCCTGAAACACTCATCTTCATTGAAAAAATCTTCCGAGAAAAGATACTGGCCGCCAACGGGAATTGAACCCGTGACCACCTGATTGCCGGTCAGCAGCTCTGACCACTGAGCTATGGCGGCTTATCTAATACCCGCCAAATAATTCAATATATACTAGTGTTTCATTCGACAATTACTTATTATTACATTTTTCCAACTGAAAACAACCAACTTTATTTTTGTGAGATCTCACAATATATATTGAATTATTTGGCGGGTATTAGACAATCAGATGGTCACGGGTTCAATTCCCGTTGGCGGCCAGTATCTTTTCTCGGAAGATTTTTTCAATGTAGATGAGTGTTTCAGGCTGATAATTATTGATTATAATATTTGTTATCTACCCTTTGTGCTATGCATAAAAATCTTGTTTAAACGTTAGTTTATCAATTAAAAATAATAATTTTTATTATTTTATGCTATGATATCTTGGTAGTATTGTCTATTTTCGTCTTTGATCCATTTTGTAATTTTGTGTCGGAATTTGTTTCGTAATTTGTTTTTGTTTTCCTCAATTTTTTTTTCAAGTGTTAGTCTATTGAAAGCTTTTATAGCGTGATATTGGTAGTGTCTTTGTCCAAAGCTTGAATTACCTCCCACTTATATTTTATAAATTCCTCCCGTACCAGAATTAGTTTTATAATAACTCAACGGAATTTCTGCGTCGCAAGATTAAAAAATATATTGTCATTCAACGTAATATTAGCGTTGCTTGGTATTTTTAAACTGGGCAAACTGGTTATGTTAATCGTTAAGTTAAAGCCCTTGGAAGATATTTCATTAAAGTAGATCTAAAAATAAAAAAAATGTTTTCATAACAAAAGATGATATGCCGATTTAAGGCCACTTAAGCACAACCAGCGGCCGAGAATCCATATTTCATCGAAAGATCGTACCCTTGCAATTCTACAGGGCGGTTCCAATGGCAAAGATTGATTATTCTTCATACCGGCATTTTTAACTAATAACTCAATATCGATTGTTTCATTCAAAATTTGCTTTAATTTATGCCTTCATTCAAAAATGCTGAAAGGTGTGACGATGAACTTTTAAAATTGTGTACTTTTTATAAGTAATTATTTTTTGATCATAAGTACTTATAAAATTTAAATAATGTCGAAGCAAAGTAGGTAAAAAAAATCCGAAATATATTAGTCTGTAAGACCGTTAATAAAAAGACAAACTGAAGCATTTAGGCAGGCCGGATCGGGAGAGACTAGTTGAGGGATACATTTTGATCTTTCCAGCGAGACTCTCGAAATATCGCCTTGCGCTGCAGCGGAAGGGTTGGAGTTCTACGTCCGGAACTTCTGAACACATTAACCCCAAAATTCCTAATCACCCCTTTTACATTTTTCCGTCCCAGAACTTGCTCTCCTTCTTTTTCCAAAAAGACCCTCCACACAGCCCCTCCACATACACCCAAAGATTAAGGGAATTAGGATTAGATTAATACCTACGGGCTGTCCTGTGCGCCCTACCTAGCTATAAGAACCTTGCATCAATTGGCAAAGGACGAAGGATCCTTGATTTCCTTGCGCAGCGAAGGCCTTGGTTGAAGATTTCTACGTAGATGACTTGTTGACAGGTGCATATTCGGTATAGAAGTAGTATTACTACGAAAGAAGTTGGTGGATTCACTCAATGCACGCAAATTTACTAGTGTTAATTTAAAATTAATTTAATTAATCAGGGGAACTATTTTCCTCAGTGCCTCCTGTGTGGAGCTAAAGCAAAAAATAGTTTTTTTTAAACTTAAAATAAAACTCTGAAAAGTACCTTGCCCGGATAATTTATTGATTTATTGTATTGTAAGATTATATGATTTGAAATGTTGTATAACACAGCAATTCGTTTTAAAATTTAACAAAACAGCCAACGACCAATGGTATGACCTGATTGTAATAAAAATAAACATTTTTTTTTACATTGTTTTCAAACATAACTGTACTTGATAAAAGAACAATCTTTCGAAATCAATTTACATTTTTTTGTAGAAAAGAGTAGATGCGTCTAGAATTTGATTTAAAAATGACCGTGTTTTGTCGGGATATATATATATATGTATATACATATTTATATATATAGTTTATTTAGGTACTTCTATAAATAACATGAAATTCCGCCTAAAACTGTGATTAATGTTATTTAAACATTTTTTTATAGTTTTTCGTTACAAAATACGTACTCTGTATCACATAAGCACCAGTACAAAATGTCATTCTGTTATGAAAATTTTGGGCGTATATTTATTCCATTATCATAATGTTTCAATTAGGCCCATCACTAACCCTAATGGGTCTGGTTTGCAAAAGTTTTCCGAAGTTGAACATGTCCGGGGTTTTTTTTGCCAAGCGTTAGTTCCTAATGCATGGATAATAAGGATTCACATACGAGGAAGTTCAACGGAATTCTCCGGTGGCCGAACTTTTCTCGTGCACCTTATGGAAAGCGGAACATTTTTTTTTCTTTATTTGTAAAAGAGGCAGTCACAGTACGATAATAATTGTAACTCATGTCTCATAATTATTAAAACAATTGTGGGATTTGAAAATTTCATTTCCTTTCAAAAACCAAAGTTGTCAATTTTCTTTATATTGTTTTGTTGACAAATTAGCGAGACCTAATAAATATAGTTATAGAAATAGCCATGACAGAAAAAAGAGTAATTATAAATCATGCAGTATGAAATTTTATGCAATGAAGTATTACCATATCTATTTGCGTATGGATTTATATTATGCATGTTTAAGTGTGTTCTTGAGAGGTATGTAAGTACGCGACATAATTAAATGTTTTCATACATGTAAATTAATGTTAGTATTGTACTGTCCTGAAGAAGCTACGGTTGTAGCGAAACCCGGTCGGCATAAAGTATATAAAAAATAAAAGTAGTGTTTACAAAGTTATTGTTTTATTTTAAATAAAATATTTTCCTTTTAAATATGTTTAACTAAAATGTTTTACACAGAATTCAACTTAAGAATCAGGGATAATGAGAAATCGTCTTTGCAAACTTTGACACCTCATATATCAGAACAAGATAAAGCAATGCTTGAACATTGTCCACCCAAAGTGATGAAGAATTAAATGGATAGGTAATGCTAATAAATTTGATAGATATCGGGGTTTGCAAATGAGAGTATTTTTTCGGGGGCACAATATTCAAGTTGTGGAAATTGGTGTCAATTGCGTTTTGAGATTGGTTTGATTTTTATGAGGTTAAAAAAAATCTATTACAATTTCTTCTATTCAGTTAAAAGAGAGAGAATTTCATTCATTCAGTTAAATCTAGTTCCATATAAATTATTTTATTTAAATATAGGAAACCCTCCATCGGGTATTTACGCTTACAGAAAATAAAGAATAAAATTATAAAAACACTTTTTTCTATAGCCCAGATACCCCTATCAAAAAAGTGGGTATACTAAGAAATGAACTGATAATCAGAAAACATACATGTGACATAAGCCTATTCATCTTCAAAATCCAAAAAAGGTTTTCACGTAACGTTTATAAAAACATCACTAGTGCATGAACCCTACACAAGATAACATAATAAATTATGCACTAATTCAGTAAAAGCAGAGAGTGACAAAAAAAGCTTAAGCCATTATACACATAAATATTATACATAAAATCTGCTTCCCAATAGAATGGAAATAAGAAATTGAATAAACGTTTTTTAGAAAAAAACTGTTTGATATTATTAGCAATAAAAATGAAAACGTAATTATATAAGAATAATATGTTACTTAGGGAGTAAACAATAATATTTATTTAAAAAAAAACTGCGTGTACCATTTGTTAAGAAAACAATATATTTTTTAAAACTTGTTAAGAAAGTGAAATAATATTAAATGTTCTTTTAACTACGAAAATAAATAAAAAAGAGCGTTTTGCAGTTGTATAGGGAGAGTGTATTTTTCTTCATAATATGTATATGTTGTACGCATGTACCATAATATCGTATTTTCGTTATAATAATATCGTAGTTAATAAAGTAGGTAAGTCTGCAACGCTCCAGCAAGACCTTCTTGTGTGCTGCGCCGTGTGACGAAAAAACGTGCGCCTATTCCTTTTTCGTAATAACTTACTTTTTTAACAAAATGATATTTTACTAAATTGTACCATCTACATTCTACATGTTTACAAAAATAGTATATAATCTACCATAAGTTGTTTCCTGAGAATGGCTACGTCTATAACTAACTTTTCCTTAAAAAATATAGATTTATTATCTAGTTTTTTTACTGCAGTTGTATGGTTTAGTTTCAGTCAGTATTATTAATCTTTGGTGTCAGTATATTATCTATTTCCGATCTCTTTTTATTTTGCATAGTTTCTAAAATGCACGCCGCTGGCCGTTCAACCAATCACTCACCCCGAAGTACAGACTATTGAGGCATAATTAATATCAATTCGCTTTGTTTTATATTTTAAGGTCACTTAGTAATATTTTCGATGAAGCTCCCTCCTCAATTTATTAAGCTTTTACCTATTTCGTCAGGGATAATATTTAACTAATGATTTTGAAAGGAAAATTATGATTTATTTATTACAATGACTAGTGTTTATGGTTGACATTTTATAAAATAATATTCTTGAAAAAATATTTTCAAAAATAACGTGTAAAAGTATTGTGCAATTTAGTATAAACCGTTATAATGAAGTAGGTAATTATTTTATGAAACCATTGAACCTCTGTAAAAAATTATAACCATTGCATGCACCCAATATAAAATCCTTTTCGGTGGTGAAATGAACAAAACCTAGGCACTAAGATTTTTGATTTTATTTTGAAGACGAATACTTCCAATCATTTTTTAGTTTTAAAGATTTTTTTAAAGATGCTGGCATCACCAAAACATAAAAAATAAGGCCCTCGATTTATAAAGCAACTGGATCAAATACCTGCATCCAAGTTGTAAACATAAACGGTGTACTTAGTTCACCAAAAATAAGTCATTCCGGCATACTTCAAGGTACAGTCCTGGGACCGTAACTGTTTATCATCTATGTTAATGACATATTCACACCAAAACCAAACGGAAAAATAATATCTTATAATGACGATACTGTCATAATAATTGTAGGTACCGATTGGAATACTGTTTTATCGAACGAATTCTGAATATTAACATATTGAAGAATTCATTCGATAAAAATCTTGTTATAGCACCCGTTGCGGCCAGTGTTATACAGTCACTCCCCGGGGGGGGGGGGAAGTAAGTTGCTAGACGGGGGAACAAGTGTTAAGCAGACCCCCCGGGGGTCATATGCCTGGGCTTGAAACGCTCATCTCAGGGGAAGGAATCGGCCACACTCATCGACTATTTACTCCAAATGAAACAGAACTTAGTTACAATTCAGTTTATTCCCAATATGTATGGACAGAACAATAACCAGGACAGGAAGTATGCGGTTTAAGACCTAGCCTTGGAAGAGAGTGGCAAGCTAGTAAAAGGACTACTGATTTTGGGTTCGAAAGGACTATACGAAAGTTAGGAACCTCACGTGACGATGGGCGGCGGCAGGCAGCTTCCCTGCGTGGTGGGTGGGTCTGGAGCTATGCTCACAGACCGGGCCATGTTAACCTGGCAGTAGGCGGCAATGGGCTGCTCTTCAGCGTCAAGGGCGGACTGGAAGCGGCATTTAAGTGGGCTGCTCGTCAGCGACAAGGGCGGCTAGAAGCGGCATGCTCGTCAGTCGACAAGGGCGGCTAGAAGCGGCATGCTCCTAAACCGGCGGCGGTTAAGTGGCTGCTCTTCAGCGTCAAGGGCGGACGGGAAGCGGCATGCTTCCAGAGCGGTAGTTAAATCGGAACCGGTGTTATCACAAATACTCGGGGCGTAGGCCGAGACTTAACTACGGGCGCGACGAAGCGCGTCAAGCCGCCGTTATGTTATCGGAGAACCTCTCGCAGTCCCGATCCAAACGTGTCTGTCCATCCCGTCCCGTCTTCCGGTCCCTTGTCTGTGTCGAGAGAGAGTGGGGGGGAAGGAATACTTGTGCCCATATATGGTGATTTGCCGTGAAAACGTCTTCTTATTGGCCCGTTACACATCGCCTGTGTCGTGCCCATATATGGTGATTTGTCGTGAACCGTCTTCTTATTGGCTCGTTACACATCGCCTGTTGTGATCATCCAAGGCATGCGTGATTGCAATCACGTTAAGCGTGCGTGGACTATATCCGCTTGCTGGCTTATTTAGTCCGTTCGGAGAATTATGGGCGACCCATAACAATCTCCTCTCTTTAAACACTGAAAAAACAAAGTTTATCCCATTTTCTATCAATAAATTCAAATTAGAACCAGATTTAAACATCGTAATACACCAAAGTAAATGTAACACAACTAACTGCAATCAAGATTTTGCTATAATTAGTCCAACTTCCAAAATCAAATATCTTGATATGTATATAGATCAAAATTTTAAATGGAAAATACATATTTCTGAACTCGTCAAAAGTATTAGGAAATGTATTTATATATTGATTAGACTTAGAAATATTCTTAGCTTAGAAAACCTAAAAAGAGTGAACATACTATGCGATTTTTCAATCTATATTATAATATGGTATTATTGGCTGGGGAGGAACATATGATAATATTTTAAATTCACTCAAAATAGTTTAAAGGTTGATAATTAAAGAAATCTTGAAAAAACCGTCTTAATTTTCTAATGAAATTCTTTTTTCAATTTTAAATGTACCTACAATAGACAAAATGAATAAAAAATATTGAATACTTCAAATTTACAAAGAAATACAGGTAAATAATACTCGTAACTTTCAATTCAATTTTTTTTTTTTTTTTTTTTTAATTTATTTTATTCTTTCAAAAACATTACATTTTATTTTTAGCATATAAATTAAATTATGGTATACATTTATATAATGTTATAATTAGCATACATGTTCATGTTCGAATGTTAATACCACTCTTCCATAGAAGCATTAGCTTGTGTCTGGAAGAGTAGTGTACATTTTTTAATGCTATATTATGTTATAAGTTCTTAAATTACTATGTGAATGTAAAAAACAATAAGTTGTAAGTTCGGTGATATGTAATTAAAAGTATTTTTCTACTAATAAACAATTTTACTATTAGAATAAAGTATCTTGAGTTATTGTAATTAGTTGTTAAAAACAAAACAAAATTTACCTTATTTGAAAAACGGGGTATCACTTGGAAACTGAGTTATAAGTTGTTCTTGAGATTAGATTAGTCGGAAACTTTTTTTTTTTTGAGATTATCTTTAAAAAAATTTTTAACAGAGTTTGTTAATTGGATTTTATCATTAATTTTTCTAATTTCATCCGGTAATCGGTTGAAAATAAGTCTTCCTTGATAAGTATAATTATTTTGTGCGAAGGAAGTGTTTAATTTTGGGCATGAAAAAATATATTTATGTCTAGTACGATTTTCAGTTATAAATTGATACTTCTCTTTTTCTTTTATAATTTGAATCAATGTATTTCTATTGTACAGATCTTTGAAAGAAGGTACTTGGAATTCCTTAAATAATTTATCCGTTGGGTAGTCAGATGGTTTTTTTAATATGATTTTAATAATTAGCCTCTGCACAACTTCAATTGGGGAAAGATTAGTTTTGTATGCGGATCCCCAGCTAATGATAGCATATTGTAAAGTTGATTGAACCAAAGCGTAATATATTAGATATAAATTATTTACAGATAAAAAATTTCTGATTCTTAAAAATATGTAAATCAATTTTCTAATTTTTTTTACAACTTGACAAATTTGTTCCTTCCATTTTAAATTTTTATCGATAATAACTCCTAAATATTTTATTGTGTTTGTTGTTTAATATTGTGCAGTTTTGGATACAATAATTTTTACTATGTGTTGTAGAATTATCATGGATGATGATATCAATGTTTTTAGGGGTATCATTTTTGTGTATTGCAAATGGAATTACAAATGTTTTATCACCATTTAGTGATAGTAAATTTACGTCGAAGAAATTCTTTAAAATATTTATGTCTTCGGTGGCTTTAAATGTTACTTTTTCCCAAGTTTTATCGCTAATTATTAGTACCGTATCATCGGCATATGAAGTTATTTGGCCATGTAGTGGTTGAAAAAAAATGTCATTAACATATATGGTAAAGAGGATTGGTCCGATTACTGTACCTTGCGGGATTCCAAAGTCTGATATTTCTTTATCGCTATTAATCTGATTTATTTTTACGACTTGCGGTCGATTTTTTAGGTAGTTCGAAATCCATTTAATCGCATTGTCTTTTATACCTATATTGTTCAGTTTTTTTAGGAGAATCTCATGGGATATACTATCAAAAGCTTTTCTGAGATCGATAAATATACCGGCACATTTTTCACCTTTATCCAATGATTCGTTGATGTATGAGGTTACATTAGCAATAGCATCTTGTGTGCTAAGTGACTTTATAAAACCAAATTGGTTTTTATGAAGAATTTTATTACTTTCTAGGAAACTGATCAATTGGTTTTTAACAATTTTTTCAAAAATCTTTCCAATATTTGAAATTAGACAAATTGGGCGGTAGTTAGTTACTTGTTGTGGATCTCCAGATTTATAAATAGGTGAAATAATTGTATTTTTATAGTTTGTCGGAAATATTCCCTCTGTTAAACTTAAAGTTATCAAATGAGTAATTGGTTTTATCAAATAAATTTTCATGGATTTTAGAAAATGTACTGTAATATGGTCAAATCCGGGAGACGAACCTCCTTTCATGCCTTCTATTATTTTTAAAATTTCACCTTCTGAGGTTGTTTCAAATGTTGATAAATTATTTTGATTTTGTACATTTTCAATCGTTTGTGTTTTCGGGTTAAAAGATTTATTGATATTTTTCGCAAGATTTTTTCCTACATTAGCAAAAAAGAATTAAAAATGTTTGCACATTGTTTAGGTTTAATATTAGCATCTATGATTTTATTTTCATGTTCAATGTATTTTATTTTTTGTGTTTTTTTAGTGTTATCCATGGCTAAGTTGACTGTTTTCCATATTTGTTTACTGTTATTGTCTGTAGAAAGTATTTTATTTTTGAAATAGTCTTCTTTATTTTTTTTGATACAGTTTGTTAATTTATTTTTAAATGTTTTGTAAAAAGTGTATGCTTTTTCATTTAGAGGATTTTTCAATGCTATTTTATAAAGTTTTTCTTTGTTTCTAATTGATATTATAAGTCCTTGTGAAATCCAAGGCTTTAAAATTCTTAGATTAGGTTTAATGCGGACTGTACTTTCAGTAGTTGAATTTTTTATGTGTTGAGATAATATATTTTCTAAGTTTTTTGAGCAAGTCTCGGTATCATAACTATTTAACACGTTGTTCCATTGTTCATTTTTTAGTTTTTTGGATAAAATTGTCATATTTGTGTAGGATTTTGTCTTTGTTAGATTAAATTTTTTATGTTTAATTTTGTTATCATACAGAAGAATGCATGCATGGTGGTCAGTTATATTAGTTTTCCAAATAATTGATTTCATTTTGTCGATATCTTTAATATTTATATTAGTCCATATATGGTCTAAACAAGATGGTGTGTGATTTTTTATTTCTCTCGTATTTTTATTAATGCACGATATGAAGTTAAATTCAGTCATACAATTAATATATTCATTTTTGAAATTATTTTCTACGTTTTCATTAATGTTTATATTGAAGTCTCCTGCAATAAAGCAGAGTTTATTACTGAATTTTAACAGTATGTGTTTAAATTCATTTATAAATGTCGAGATATTCGAGCCGTGTGTTCTGTAAACAGCTATTAAGTGGTAGTTTGTTTTGTCGAGTTTTAATTGTATTTCAATACAATTTACTAGATGTATTGGATGTTCAGTTATTTTGACAATACTAAATTTATCGTGAATGAATATGACGAGACCACTATTTTTATTGATGTTAATTTTGGTTGTAAGATAATTATATTCTGGTAAATGATAAGTAGGTGATTCGTCATTAGTAAATGTTTCTGATAATATTATGATGTCCGGTTTTTTATTTAGATTGTTTAAATTTAGAATTAATTCATCCCAATTTCGTTCCATACTTCGTATGTTTATATGAAAAATGAAAATATTATTGAGATTCTTTGAGATTATGTCATTACATGATTCGGTGTATACACACTCATATTCTTGTATTTTAAAATTATTTTCTAATTCATTAGCTATGAAGTCATCCATTTAGTAAAAATATTAATGTGATATTGATTTCTTTTAAATATATAGAGTATTTTCAAAGTAGAGTGTGACATAGAGTTATTAATCCGAATACAAATTTTATAATGTGTAGATTGTTGAAGAATATTAATGCATGATTTGAAGTTGTGATGAGTCATCATGTTCAAGAAGTTATTTTTTTCTAATGAATTATTAGTATTTGAAATGTTTATGTTAAAGTCTCCACATATAATCGTAAAAATCTTTGTTAATTTATTCAGGTATAGATAAAGTTCATTTGTAAAATTCTTTATGTTTGATTTGTGTGTACGATATATTGTTATGATTCTATAAATAGAATTTTAAATTTAATATCTATTTTTAAGCAGTTGACAAATTCAATATTAACTTCTTCTGTGTTTATCACTTCACAATCGTCGCGTACGAACATAATTATTCCACTATATTTGTTTATAGATATTTTGGTTGCAATTCCTCGGTAGTTGGGTAGCGCACTTATGTATTGATCGCTGTTGGAGTGTGTTTCAGTTAACCCTATGCATACCGGTGATATGTTTAAATTATTTATGTTTATTAATAATTCATCTAGATTTCTTGAAAGGCTTCTTATGTTCATGTTTAACACTATAAAAGCTGTATCAGTATTATGGCACCATTTGTTATTTTCGGTAACGTTTACGCATATTTCTTCTGATATATTGTAGTTTTCGTCGATTTTTTTAGTAATGTAATCATCCATGTTTAGTTGTAGTCGATTCGTTCCTTTGCATATTGTAACATTTTTATGCGTTGTTTGCTTTCTTCGTTGTTGGCTTTATGATTTGTTGGATAAGAACTCTTTTTTATCAGGTTGTTAGTTGTGCAGTTTATGCACTTTGGCACTTCATTTTTGTTTTGACAGTCTTTTAGTCCGTGATCTCCAGCGCAGTGAGGGCATATAGGTTTTTCGTTTATTCTTAGACAACGCGTGGCTGTATGGCCATATTTCTGGCAGTGGTAACATTGAATTAAAGGGTTACAGTCTTCCACTTTTATTTGGGAGAAACCCAGGTTTACTTTTTTTTTTTTTAATAAGTAAGTTTCTAATATCTCCAGTGCATTCGACGATAATGTTTATTTGTTTATATTTTTTAATGTTGATTGTTCCTCTTATTTTGATTTTTTCTTCTACATTTAATGTTTTTATGTCTTCGTTTTGTAGGATTAAGTCATTCAATACATCAGCAAGGTACCAGAAGACTATTAAAATCTTAAACTTTAATACTAAGCACGTTCAAAATTCCTATCGTTATCTAGGCATAATCTATTATAACAACCTCCCATTAAAATTAAAAACTATCGAAAGTATGCAAGTATTTAAGCCCAAATTAAAAAATAACCTTTAACTGCTATAAGAGTCCCACATATATTTACTTTTTGTATCTTAAAGTCTGCTAAATAAAAATAAAATGTCTTAAATCGTTCATTCCTTCATTCTCTATCATTTTTCAGTTTCTATCGGCCTTACTAAAAAAAAAAACCACAGCACGACCGATTACCTGTGTTTTTGCAGCACCATGGATAAAACAAATTTACACTAAAACACGAAATTCTACCAATAAAGAATTTCACTCTAAAACAGGTTTTAAAATCTGGCAACAGTGCAATTTTGTGTAATGTCCATACTAAATTGTTGTTTTCATTCATGGCCGCTAGATGGCAACTGGCACATTTTCTACCGCATTCTACCGCCTTGCCGCGCAGTTGGTTTTCATGCATGACGGGAATGTTTTTAGTAAATTTTGAGATTTTACTGAATGATTTCTATTATAGTGACCAAATCACTCTTCTATTCATGTAATTAATATATTTGCCGTGTTATTTGTGTGGTTTCACATCAGTTTTATTAAGTTATTGCACAATAAACAGAACTTAAAAGTTGAACTGTCAAGATATTGTATTGCGTTATATAAAAGTTCAAATTTACGTTTTTAAATCTTTATTTTATGAGAATTTCTTAAAAGTGGAGTTTTTTGGTAATATTAATATCTAACATGTGTGGTGGTAAACTTATCAAAGAAATTAACATCTTTAGTGGTGCAAGAAATGTGTTGAAATGTCAGAGATATTTTTTAGGTTATTCTTTTGGCAATAAAAAAAACTTTGAAATTTTTTATTATATTTTTATTGTATGCACGAGGAAAAGTGAGGTGACAGTTTCATTTCAAAATTATTATGTAAAAGGACTGTATTTTTTAAATTTAGATTTTTTTTAAATTTCTGTACACTTTCATTCAAAATTTTTTGGTAAGAATAATTTTTTCCATTTTTTCCGTGTTTGAATCTTCAAATATGGCAGTTTTTTAAAACTAAAGTGTATTTCAAATACACAAATCTAAAAGGCAATTTTATTTAGATTTTAAAAATGGTATTTGTTTTTACGGCACCTTCAAAAATAATAAATATATAGAACATTCAAAATACTTTGGAAAATTCCAAATTTCGTTCAAACATCATTACTAAAACAGAGATAAACTACCCCCCCCAGGGTGTGTATTTTTTTCCAAGAACAATTTTTTAACTAGTAATGTTTTCACATCGCGGCCGTTCAATTGAATATATTTTTTACGGGGTTTTTTAGTAAGGCCGTATATATTATATATATATATATAATAGTTAATTCTACTGTTGTACAAATCTTGCTTTCTTTCTTACATATTGTTAGGGTACCCCGATGTCGGCTTTTAAACCAACATCAGCACACCAACTCGTCCCTGGCTAGCTCTCAGCGGGACAAGGGTACTCTCTATTCAGGGGTGAGCCGCTCAAAGCTATGGAATTCCTCTCCGTCCTCCGGCGTCCCACGGGATCCACACTGGCCAACAAATCCTCCCGCCGAAGCAGAATAATAACAAGTTAAATCATTTAGACATGTATTGTAAACTCAAACACATACATAGGTTTCTACAGTACAATTCAATTACAAGAAATGCAAATTACACAAACCTAGCTAAAGTGTTTAACTCTCTCTGAATTTCTCTCAAAACGAAACTCTCCGTGTCGTGATTTCCGCGGGGCCCTACATTTCACTGAATTACGGACAACATTTAAAGGGGAAATCATGATACAGCTTACATGTAGGTGGGCAGGAACCTCGTCTCATGTGGCAGCTCCATCAGGCACTTCGTAGTCTAAATAGACCGAACTGTAGTACGGCAAAAAGGCCTATTATACTCAAAGGTATTTCAATAATAACTCGCGGCCCATTGAATTGGTCCGCCGCCCGAGAGCGGGCCGCTAGCGTGTGTTCGCAAAGGCGATCGGATCTCTTCTGTGAGCGGAGTGGCCGCGGGATGCCGAGAGTGGCAGGGTACGGGGCGAGGCAAGGAGAAACAGGATACGGCGCGGGGAGGCGGCGGCCGAGCCGTGAGGACAGCTGCGTTCTCGAAACTACTCGCTTCAAGGGCGTATCGTAACACTTCCCCCCGCGCTTGGAAAAAAAGCGACGTGGCAATGGAGCTGTAGGATAAAAAAATCCTCTTAAACTTCCATTGGGGTTTTTGAGAGATTCGTTGCTTGAGAGATGCCTAGCTAGAACATGCAATTTATGTTATAGTTTAGGTCACAATGTTTGTAGGGAATGGGTGAGGGGTACATACAATGTTTGGAAAAGAACAGTTTTGGTGAAAGTACATGGTGTGAAACAACATACAAGATTATGCAATTGAAAGATGACAATACATGGTTATGCAATTGAACAAAATAACAATTCATGGTTATGCAATTGAAAAATAACAATACATGGTTGTACAATCGAAGAACAAAAAACAAGAACAAAAAATGCCTGTGTGATTCTAAGGTTTCATTGGTCTGGGAGCTAAGTTTGCGAAGCGTGGATTTGTTTGGTTTCGGAGAATTTCGAAGAGGAGGACGTGGTTTCACAGATTCTAAGGATTACATTATCACTGTAATCAGACCCCTTTGAGATAACACTCAGAAGTACACTTGGGCCTTAGAAAACACTTGGTTTTGTCGAAGACGTCGAAGTTCACGAAGTGGAGACTGTGGTTGCTGTGCCGCGACTATGGTTACAGAGGTCATTGAAGAGGAGAATCCAGTGTCTGCAGACATGCCAGTACGAATCCTAAAGTGTTATTAAGGTAAACACGGATCGTATATAATGGTTATTGAGGCATAATGTAGCTCAATCATAACTTGTATTGGTACGCATTCAGCGAATACTGGAGGTCAAGGTAATGATGGTTTACACATGACGATTTGCGTCTCTGCATGACAGCGCAAGAGACGACATGGTTGGCATTGATAGCAAGAGTAAGAACAAACCTAGGAGCTAGCGTGCCCAAAAGGTGGTTCAGAGTGTCATAATGTATAGTGGGACAACTCAACTTGCTGTGGCACGACAAAACAACATACATATGGGCGGTATGGTCTGTGCTTTCAGGAACAAATGCGTAGAAAAATGGCAGCAGGAGGGACCTAGTAACCACAGCGCGTGCTGTCAGGAAGTGGAGCTCAGCTTGGCTGTTGGTGATGACATCCGCCTGGGCTTCTTTTTAATCCGGGAGAAATTATTATTAGAGCAAAATTCTTGAAGTTTACCTGCCTAGGGACCAATGAAGAAAAGGTTTGGAGAGAAACAAAATGTGTCCAGATTATGAAATAAACGAAGTTTTAACCACCGACCCAGAGAGTGACGAAGAGAGAGTTTTCTAACTAAATTGTGATTACATGAACATTTTCCTTTACCAGGATGACTTGGCGTTTGCCGAGTGACAATATGTCTTGGTTAAAAAACAACCGGCCTTCCATGGCCTATGTTAACATAAAGGTGGTAACATTTTTGTAGAATTTCAAAGAACAAGACAAAGAAGTCGTGAATGAGTCACGGTAAAAGCAGAGAAACCAATTCATGAATAAAGGTTGTCAAAAGGAGACAGACGGTACGCCAAGTGCATATCGTACATATCCAACATTCATGAATGTGTTTCGTGAAATTGAGAAAAAGAACAAAAGGTGAGACATATGCAGAGAGTGAGGGAGAAAGCCTGCTGATAATTGGTTAATTTACCGATTCGCACTCCCAGTGAGGGCGAATTATGGTTAACAACAGATTTTCCTCTTCATAACATATACCTGAGAACATGATGGTGAGGAGAAAGGAAAGGAAAAGGAAAGGAGTTGAGTGACGAAACTTGCTAGAGACTGGACTAATTTCCACTTCAAACTCCATGTGAGAATGAAACATGATCAACCAGCAGATTTCCTGACTCTTTACAATTGTTAAAAGGATGAGGAGAAATTTGAATACACATTAACAAAGAGACTAATCTTTTGCGTGTATTGGGCAAAAGATTAGGGGTCATTTTAAAAACTCCTGCGTGATTGTGAGAAAAGACAGACCCTTGCTCCAATTTCACAAACCTGGGGGTTTTCTTATCCGTTCCCCAGACAACGAGTTATTTACAAAGGCACAAATTGCATCATAAAAGATGACACACGATATTGTATCGTTCGCACGAATCATGGTAAGTGTTTTAACGTCTCCACGTATAGTGTATAAAAACATGTAAGTACATACAAGATAAAACTCAATTATAGACAGAAGTCAAGAGTTTATACAATGCCTCTTAAAGAAGATGGCAAGGCCGATATTATGTCGTTCGCACGAATCACGGTAAGTATTGTTATTACGTCTCCACGTCTCGTGTACAAGGGTTGTACACAATTATACATACAAGTGGTACTCATGACAAATTAATGACACACGACCAAAATACAAAAGCGGTACTCATGACAAATGAATGACACACGACCAAAATACAAAAGCGGTACTCATGACAAATGAATGACACACGACCAAAATACAAAAGCGGTACTCATGACAAATGAATGACACACGACCAAAATAGATTGTACAGAAAGGGTGGTACTCATGACAAATATGTCACACGACCAACTCACTAACATTTAGCTATGAGCAAAAGTGATTATGACGAACTTCTCGTATTGTGGCAGGTATTTTAAGGATCCCTCCTATAACGGTGGATGTTCTAAGGATCTCTCCTATGACGGTGGATGTTCTAAGGATCTCTCCTATAATGTAACAGGGTTACGTTTAAATACAACACAATAAACGTTAACGATGCTTGATTTTAACACATTTTATAAAGATTCGTTAGATTAACTAACTCCGTAGCCCAAGAGCGTACGACAGAGAAGATAGACAATTTGATGCTACTTCATGTGTTACAAAATACAAGGGTGATGGCAGAGTATAATTCTACTTACACCAAGTATTTAAAACAAAGACAGACCTATAATGGTTTTACATACTGTCTGTTGTGGCAACCTGCAGTGAGGAAGACCAAAGAAAAGGGACCAATTACGGTTTTACATACCCTTTGTGCAGTTACAAACATACCAGGTTATGTGCAATTTGGGTTGCAAATACTTGGTTAAATGAACACCTAAAAGTTATGAATTCCAAAATCAGGATGACCATAAGGTTTTATTAACCTGTCTCGTAGGGTTGAAACGTGTCATATAAGACATACGTAACGTACAAGCAAAAAACAAAATAACAATAAAGCAGTGGCTTTGTTATAACAACCAAAGACCGGATGATTCGGTTTTACGTACTTTAGTTGAAACGAGCCAAATTGATTTATATACAGGGTTATAAAGACCAATCATTGGTTTTATAAATACAAGTTCCAAAATGGACGTGTCGATATCCAATTTTGGTACAAGAGCATGAATTTGGGTAGGACGCCATCAATTTTTAATTTAAGAGGAAAAAATTGAAAAAAACTTATATACACGAGGGGCGACTATGTAAGTAACCACTGTTTGATTTTCATGCTAGAGATACCTCGGAAGGTTTTACAACTCATGATGAACAGAATAAAAGGACAAATTGTAAAAAATAGTTAACTGGTTCTGAGTCGGAATTTAACACTTTGGAATTTACAAAACCCGACTTCTAGAACGACACGCCGATGGGCAATTGTCAACTACTTTACATGAACAAAATAAACAGGTGAGAAAGTTCCTTTCCACACGGCAAAAATGCAACAAAAAATAGGAGAAAAATTACAAAATTACATGACAAGGCAGGGTATGACGTGGCATGAACATTGCGTAGTGTACGTGTTGAGACAATAAATGGGCTCGCGACTTCCCAAACATTGAAACTCGAAATGTGTCTCCGTTCCAAAGTGATCAGTTTTAGAACAGGTGAAAAAAAAAAATAAAAGAAAAAAAAAATTGTCGTGAGGGAAAGAAAAAACAGTGCAAAACAACATTTGAAAGTAACTTCAAAGAGAGTACGCATTAATTTACAAAATAATTTACAACTTGTTTTATTTACGAAACGATGGGCATGTGATTGACACAATACACGCCTGACGTAGTAAGACTCTGTAAGCTTACAAAAAAAAATGTGATACATACTGGATCATTTTACGTTTGCTGAGATAGTGGGGGCAGTTTTACTTGACTCCTCACTTCCAGACTTTACAATGTCCTTAATGTGGTAATTACCAATGTGCTTTCCAGATGAGTCAGACAAGGAGTACACTAGGTCTGATATTTTCCTTAGGACTTTGGCCTTCACGAAACGTGGTGCCAGCTTAGCAGAGAAATACATGGCTCCTTGGGAAAGTGTGTTGTTCTTTCTCCAAACTATGTCTCCTGTATTGAAGGTGACATGTTTTCTACGTAAGTTATATCTGTCCGCACTCTTTTGGTGAGCCAGGAGCAAAGCATCAGTGACTTCACTGTAAATGGCCGACAGTTCTTCCAAGCGATGGGCATAGTCTGCGGTAGGGTTGCTTGTGGTGGCAGATGACGTAGGAAAGTTTGTGTCCCTATGTAGAGAACCATGGACGACTTGTTCCATACCGTGTTTTAAGAAGAAAGGTGTGTAACCAGTGGCCAGATTAACAGTGTTGTTCATAGCGGCCTGAATTTTATCTAGGTTTTTACACCAAGTGCGTTGGTCTTTATCAACTAGAATAGCTAGAGCTGTGTTGATTGTTTGGTTGTAACGTTCGACAGTGTTGTTTTGGGGAGTGTACAAGGTGTTATAATAAATGTCCTTGATTCCGTATTTGGCAAGAAATTCTTTGAATTCTTGGGCAATAAACTGTTTTCCGTTATCAACAATTACGGTTCTGGGTGTTCCGTAAGGTATAAAAATGTGTTTTTCCAGAAGTTTGATAATGGCGGACGCGTTGGCTCTTTTTAAAGGGAAGATCCAACAGAATTTGGTGAAAACATCCACTACACTAAGTATGTGCATGTGTCCGGCATAACTTCGAGGAAAAGGTCCGACGAGGTCCATTGACAATGACTGTAGGGGTCTGTCGGCACGTTTGGGGTTACCCATTAGGCCGGCAGGTGCTGCCGTGCTATGTTTATAAGCTTTACAAGTTTCACATTTAGAGATGTAATTGCGAATTTGTTTGAAGAGACCAGGCCAGTAATACTTCAAGGAAATCTTTTTATACGTCTTGAAAGTTCCTGGGTGTATAGAGTCGGGAGCACTATGATTGTCAATTATTATTTGTTCTCTTCCTTCGAGGGGAACGACAAGTTTCCAAGAGTAATCTTCGAGGATGGATAGTGGTGCCTTGCAATTACGGTATAGTTGTCCTTCTTTTATGATAAAATTAGGAAACTTTTGTTGATTATTTTTACAACCTTCGAAGATTTTCAAGTACCATTCATCTTTTGTAGATGGAGGGGGGGCAATTGTGTCAACATTTAATGAAGCCAATTCAATTCTTGAAAGAGCGTCAGGAACAATATTGTCCGCGCCTTTACGGTGTACAATATCAAAATTGAATTGAGACAAACGGGAGGCCCAACGAGCGAGTCTACCGGAGGGATTACTTAAAGAGATCAGCCATTTCAAACTACTATGGTCTGTGACTACAGTAAATTTGCTACCGTCTATGTAACCGCGGAAATGGTGAACAGAATCCAATACAGCCAGTAACTCCTTTTCGGTAATTCCGTAGTTTTTCTCGTGTTTATTTAATGTACGGGAAAAATACGCTACAGGGTGTTCGCCATCTGGGAACTCTTGAGTTAGGACTCCACCGATTCCTACGTTGGAGGCATCCGTGTGGAGGGTAAAAGAGAGTGTAAAATCCGGGCAATTCAGAACGGGGGCTTTTTGAAGGGCATTTTTTAAAGTTGTAAACGCTTCTTCAGTTTCAGCAGACCATCGGAAGTTGCTGACACCTTTACGGGTGCCGGTGATTTTATTTAAGGGGGCTGCAATTGTGGAAAAGTCTTTGATGAATCTTCTGTAGTAACCTGCAAGTCCAAGGAAACCTTTGACTTCCTTCGCGTTTTTGGGTCGGGGAAAATTTGCCATGGCTTCCACCTTAGCGGGGTCTGTTCTTAGACCTTTTTCGTCGACAATGAATCCCAAATAACGTAAACGGGACTTACAGAATTCAGACTTCTTCAAGTTGATGGTTAAACCAGCGAACTTGAGTTGTTGAAAAACCTTTTCCAACATTAATAGGTGTTTTTCAAAGGTGTCGCTGACGATGATGAGGTCGTCAAGGTAACAAAACAGGCTGTTATCGACTTCAGGACCGAAGAGTTTGTCCATCAGTCTTTGTAATTCGGCGGGGCTGTTCTTTAGACCAAAGGGTAATCTTTTAAAATGGAACATTCCCCTACCAGGTACAACGAAAGCAGTTTTTTCACACGATTCTGCGTCCAAGGGTATTTGCCAAAAAGCTTTGCTTAGGTCAACAGAGGAGATGAACTTGGCGTTGCGCAGTTGGTCTAAGGTCGCGTGGACGTAAGGTAAGGGGTATTCGTCAGCTTCCGTACAAGAATTTAAACGTCTACTGTCAAGACAGAAACGTGCGGAGCCATCTTTTTTAGAAACCAAAAGAGTTGGGTTGGTCCATGCACTTCTGCTGGGAACCACCACACCCATTTTTAACATTTCATCAAGTTCTTTTTCCAAAAGTTTAAGCTTTTGGGGGGCTAAGTTGTAATAACGTTGCTTTATGGGTGGGCCATTGGTTTTAATGTGGTGTTCTACCAAATTTGTCAAACCCAATCCACATTTTTCGAAAGATATTGATTCGAATTTATTGACCATTTCCTTTAGTTGGAGAGCTTGGTCCGTGCTTAAATTTTCGTGAGGTATTATTGTGCGGATCTCACTAATTTGAGCAGCAGTGGAGGTTTCGCCAAGAGTATTAAATACTTGGGGAGCAACGTTAAAAGCCTTCCAGAAGTCAACGCCAAGGATGAAATTCTGGGATATAGAGGGCACTATTAGAAAATTGATTGTAATTATTTTATTGTTACAATTAATTGGCAGTGCAAGGGTACCGATGACCGGCTGGGAAACATTATCCGCAGTCGTCAGGTGTGTTGTTTGTGGCGAAATTTTAAAATCACTGTTAACAAAAGGCAGGTGAGCATTGTTGCCAAGACAGCTGACAGATGCACCGCTATCAAGTAATCCGGAAAAGGGCACATTGTTAACAGAGAAAAGAGCATAGGGTCTCCCATCTTTAGCTTGTTTGCAACAAACCGAGGAAACATTTAAGGTCTGGTTAAAATACTTAATGTGTGATAACCAATCAGTCCATTCTTTAGACCTTGGTTCAGAATGGGTACCTGAGAGGTTATTATTTAGTTTTTTTGGCCTCTTCATGTAGAAATTTGGTGGGGGCTTGGAGAAATCCACCTGAGGTCTGACATCGCTTGGGTTTTGTAACCTTTCTGCATTGTGCCTTGATCTCTTGAAAATGTTGCGCAGTTCGTCGCGTGGAGGAGAGCGGTCCCTAGAGTGGTGTCTCTTGGAGGTTCGGGGTTCCTTGGATTCCAGAAGTCTTGCTTGCTTGAAACAAGTAGCGGCCAGGTGGCCTACTTTTTTGCAAAAGGAGCACACTTTTTTGTTGTCGAATTCTGGCTTTAAACCAGACGAACGGCTTGGCACAACCACATTATTCGACACATTCTTTATGTTTTTCCTATCCTGGTACGATTCCAGGAGGAGGCAGACTTCGTTTAGCTGGGCCAGGGATGCAATTTTCTGTGAGGTGATGATGTTCTCGTATTTGCTTAAAAGGCCATCAGTTATGACTGGTAATAGTTCAGCTTCCGGAACAGGATGTGAAAGCTTGATGTTGATGGACTCAGCCCTTTCTATGAATGTAGCCACAGGTTCATCTACTAGTTGTTTAATAGATAGTAGAGATAGTTTGATCCGGTGCTGGGCCTCCTTTTTTCCAAAGCTAGAGATTAGGGCAGCTCTGAGTTTATTCCAATCTTTGCATTTAGTCTTTTGGATGCGGTGCCACGGAATTAATTCTGGGGAGATGAGTTCTATAAAGTTTCTCCGTAGAATCTCGAATGGGATATTTTTGATTATAGCCGTTTCTTCAATACGGTCAATGAAATCCAGCACATCGGAGACGCCATTATATTTGACTTTCCAAGAGGATAAATCGTAAGTTTTATCTTGTGTCAAGATGGGTGCGACGTCCTGTTTTATCATTACATGCGGCGTAGGTTCTTTGTCAAGATTATCCAAAACTTGCGTAGCCGAACATGAATTATTTTCGTTGGAGGGGGCGAGATTTATTCTCCTAATGTACTTTTTGTTGAATAAAAGTGCATATGCCTTCAATGTAGATTTAGATTTGCTTGATGGCGAGAGTCCTCTATCCCTTAAAGCAGCTTGTAAGTGGGCTTTGGATAAACTATGCACATTGGGAATGGTACCCAAGTTGGATGATGTAATAGCTTGCTTGTCCTCCATTGCGAGTTTCCTGGGTGGTTAGGAGAAGAAAAAAAATTGGCCAGGGGTTTCCTTTAGAAAGCGCAAAATTAATTTTTGTGAGGCACTTTTCACTTGGTGATCACTGTTGGCACTTCCAAATGTGTTTTGTATACATGACACCAGAATTCTTGTCAAAGAGGGGCAGATGAGAAAAAATTTTGCGTGGAAAGACCTTAGTGGTAAAGGTTTTTGTATTTCACTGACCACTTTTGAGAAAACTGTGAAATTCACAAGTATTTATTTATTTTGGAAAAATTTTGCCAGGACTGACCTTTAGAAAACAGGTTTTTTATTTTTACAAAACACTTTGCACTGAGAAAGGCACTAAAGTTCACAAACGGCACATTTCTGGCAAATAAAGGACAAACTTCCGAATGAAAATGACTGAATATGGGGTTTATTGCATCCAACCATATTAAAATTATTTTATTTATTCATGGAATCAGTCATTGGTTTTATTATTATTCCACTTTTCACTTATGTAAGGAAAAAAACACAATTTACTTTCACTTATGCTGAAAAAAAAACAGTACCTATAATGTACAATGGGGAAAGAAAGTCATTATTTTGTCCATTTGGAGAAATATTAAGTTGTACTAATTTGACAGACACAAGTGGGCCAATTGGTATATTGTGCAGAAATAATAAAAATACGTAAGTCCGAAATTTTCATTAAGGAATTCGCAAAATAACTGGGGTTCCAGAATCAAATTTATAATAATGATTTCCGTTGGTATCCCAGTTCAGTCATAAAAAACGGTTTGGATTTAAAACGCAGCCTAGCAACAGTCGGTTAGGCGGGAACAAGGCATTTGCGCGCAATCCGGACTATCGCGTGAAACAAAGGCCGTTGGATTTGGCGGGTATTGCTGTAGCTAACGCGCCCGCCGCTTGGTGACGCAATTCAGATTCGCGGTGCTTCGGGTGCTCAAAATGGCCGTTGTTTCAACTTGCGATGCAATTTATAATTCCAGTCAGATCCGTTATGGATCTAATTTACATATTGGTTTCTGTGGTTTTTTCACAGGATTCACTGTAGAATAACAAGGCATAATTAATGTTTACAAAACAGTTGTTATGCGGGGAGGATTTCGACAAACAAGGGTCCCGCAAAGCGACCGGGTTAGAGAAAAAAATTCCAGCCCCACGATCGGGCGACAATTGTTAGGGTACCCCGATGTCGGCTTTTAAACCAACATCAGCACACCAACTCGTCCCTGGCTAGCTCTCAGCGGGACAAGGGTACTCTCTATTCAGGGGTGAGCCGCTCAAAGCTATGGAATTCCTCTCCGTCCTCCGGCGTCCCACGGGATCCACACTGGCCAACAAATCCTCCCGCCGAAGCAGAATAATAACAAGTTAAATCATTTAGACATGTATTGTAAACTCAAACACATACATAGGTTTCTACAGTACAATTCAATTACAAGAAATGCAAATTACACAAACCTAGCTAAAGTGTTTAACTCTCTCTGAATTTCTCTCAAAACGAAACTCTCCGTGTCGTGATTTCCGCGGGGCCCTACATTTCACTGAATTACGGACAACATTTAAAGGGGAAATCATGATACAGCTTACATGTAGGTGGGCAGGAACCTCGTCTCATGTGGCAGCTCCATCAGGCACTTCGTAGTCTAAATAGACCGAACTGTAGTACGGCAAAAAGGCCTATTATACTCAAAGGTATTTCAATAATAACTCGCGGCCCATTGAATTGGTCCGCCGCCCGAGAGCGGGCCGCTAGCGTGTGTTCGCAAAGGCGATCGGATCTCTTCTGTGAGCGGAGTGGCCGCGGGATGCCGAGAGTGGCAGGGTACGGGGCGAGGCAAGGAGAAACAGGATACGGCGCGGGGAGGCGGCGGCCGAGCCGTGAGGACAGCTGCGTTCTCGAAACTACTCGCTTCAAGGGCGTATCGTAACACTTCCCCCCGCGCTTGGAAAAAAAGCGACGTGGCAATGGAGCTGTAGGATAAAAAAATCCTCTTAAACTTCCATTGGGGTTTTTGAGAGATTCGTTGCTTGAGAGATGCCTAGCTAGAACATGCAATTTATGTTATAGTTTAGGTCACAATGTTTGTAGGGAATGGGTGAGGGGTACATACAATGTTTGGAAAAGAACAGTTTTGGTGAAAGTACATGGTGTGAAACAACATACAAGATTATGCAATTGAAAGATGACAATACATGGTTATGCTACTCGCTTCAAGGGCGTATCGTAACAATATCCTTTACAAAATTTTTTTGTTACTAACTTAGACGATTCATTAATTTATAATGATTTTTTAATTTATATTATGATTTTTTAAACTTATCATGATTTTTATTTTAAAATTAATACGATTTTTAAATTAATATGATTTCCAAACTTACTTAATCATCACAATAGCCGTTATTACTAATTTACACGATCTTTTAATGTACCTACTAATTGGGCTAGAATTCCCTCACCAAACACAAGAGCATTGTCTCTATATGGTGAGAAAGGGCAATTTTTTTTTTGTTGATTATTAAAAACTTATGTAAACGATGTGATTTTATTTGTATCATTGCCAAATACATAAATTAAAAAAAATAAATATCAACTATCTATAATAATAATAATATTAACCCGCCAGTAGTCGCGCATGGGTCGAAAAGATTCAGAGGAGCAGTATTTGATCCGTAATTCTTTAGTTTTAGGTTGCCATGCTCGCTCACTAACTTCAAGTGACTTTATAGTGCACACGCACCCCCTGCAGCGTTTGAGCAGGACGGACGTATCAATTGAGTATGGGTCGTTTAGACCATTGCGCGACGTTTCATGTATGTATTCATTTCAACAGTTCAAAATGTTAATTTTTGGTTTGCAGAACGTCTCGTATGTGATTGATACAGCTACTATTAAAAAAATATTACAAGAAGATCAAATCAAAGAAGAAAATTGTAAGATCACTTGAAAATGGAGGAAAATGATTTCAATTCTTGTCAAAGTTCGGAGGAGGAATCTGCTGAGAAAACTAAGCTTGTCTACATTTTGAACTTATAAGATATATTTTATAAAAGGATATTCATTTTTTGATACAAAAAACATAATTGTAATAGTTTCTTTAGATAAAAACATATACTTACCTAAGTTTCCCACCTTGAAGAATGAAAAACTAATATTCTCTAGAATATTTTAAACTATAAGCAAAATTGATTGTTTCACTAAAATAAATAAATGTATTAAATTATTTTACGTGTTTTATTGTTAAATTGATGATAAAGCTATAATTTGATAAAAAAAATATGTTTTGTGATTTAAATCATCTATATAATGTCTGGGTCATTTCGACCCGCGTGCGACTGTTGATGTCACAAAATTAAGCGCAAGTACTGGCGAGTTAAATAGTAGATATTATTATAATACATTGTAATTGCACCTTTGTGTTATTTGTTTCAGTACAGATTTGGTGTTCGCATGTTTTCTATTTGAGATCTTTCGATGTCTTGTAAGTATCCAGCTTTTAAATTGTGTTTTAAAATTAGGCAATTATGCATATAGATATTACATAATATGCTTTTCACTTTTAAAAAATGGGCTTATATATACGAACACAATATGTATTTATAAAAGCGTTGCAAGAACATGAAAGATCAAGAAAACATAATATTTTATACACTAATACAGTGTATATGTACAGACTAAAAGTGGTAAAATAAGCATAAGCAACAAATCATTTCATACATTCGGAATTTTGCTACAAACGTATTTTTATGAAACTAATACTTCGCCCTTTCCAGAATTCTAGCTGCAATCCACTCTCACTGTCTCGTAGCAAGCATCCTCGGGCGGGTGTCTTTTGAATAAAGCTTTTCATAAAAATCCAATCGCACAATTAATAAATTAAATGTTTTTCCTTTTACAGATTTCCGCTGAAGAAAGACATCTAGCTTCGATAATGTGACTTCAAAAGCCGTAGGGTGAAAACAGTTTATTCAATATTTTATAGTTTGCAACTCGTTCCTCAGAAAAAAATCTACTAGCGTATTTTTATATTTACGAACCCTTTCTGTTGTTATTATTAAATAGTGTCTAATGTCTGTTGTTCTCTAAATTGTGTTTTGTTTATATGCGTCGTTTAATGCAACAACTTTCGTAATAAATCCAAAACGTCTGAGAGACAAATATTAGTGCTGCATTAAGTATTCTAGTTTGAGAGAAACTTTAGAGATTCGTCTTGATGATGCCACGCTTATGTCATTTCTGTAGGACGTTGCTAGGTCTGGAGAGGTCTCGTGCTCTTAAGGTTCTTAGATTAAAAATTATGAAACAATAATAACATAATATGAGCTTTACTGTCTCACACACTTATAATTTATACAAGCACATGAATATAAATTTATGCAAGCAGGTATATAGTAAAGATAAATGTAAGATCAAGTATCTTAAAATGTAACATTTTACGCGTGACTCCATACGCTTGAGACAGGCATTGTATTATTACTCAAAGGGGTATTCTTGAATGATTCTTTCAGTAACGTTTTTCTATTAAGAATCGTACTAAATCGTACTTCATAGGTTTAAAATTAAAACCAAGTTTGATACGGTAACAATAAGTTGATTCAAGTTATTGCTAATTATATTTGTTTTTCACGTTTATTTATAAAAAGTGTGATAGTTCGTTTCTTTGTATTTTCAATGTTATTTAATATTCTGTGATAAACTGCGGAGATCTAATAATCCAGGAAAAAATCAAAATTGGAATTCACGCCCCTTTAAGGGAGCAGTTTGAAAATAATTGAGAAAAAGCTTTTGGAAAGGTTGGAAAAGGTATTTGGTAATATTTTTTTATAGGTGGATTTCGTAAAAACCTGCAAAAAACATTAACTCCTTTTTTACAAATTTGAAATTAAAAATTGATTTCACTAAATCAAGCGACGTGGAGCGACACGTCTATTTCCGGGCGTGACTGATACGAAATGAGTGTGGCGTGGTCAGTAGTTTTTCGGTGGACGGCATAGGGTTCACTTTGAAAAACCAAATTCGTCGACTAGCGGCCGTATTGTAAAATAACAACGCGAAAATGTATATTTTATTTTAATTTGGGAAGTTCGGGCGTAAATATCATTTTTTTGCGATTATTATAAAAGAAACTAAATTTGCCACATTTTACAATAAAACCATATCCGAAGAGAGGTTTATTAATAGGAAAGTTTGGAGTTGAAAGTGTTTTTTATAGACCTTATACTTTATTTTTTATAGGCTTATTAAAAGACTTTAACCTTTAAAAAATGACCGATATTTTTAAAGGTTAAAGTATGTTCTACACGCCGTATTTAATTGAAGCATCTTTAATACTTCTAAGCGATCAAATTTTCAAAAAATATGATTTCGTATTATTTTGCATTATTTATTATGGCTTCATATTAACTGCGGATTAAGCGTGTGCGGGTAGGAGACAGTGAAAGAAGTTGATGATAAATCACTTTATTTTTGGTGTAGACAGTTTTGTGAATGTATCATAATGGAATGCATAATACCTTCGTGACATGTTCGTCAACACTATATAAAAATAATTATTATCCACGTACATAAAAATCTAGAAAATCTTCAAAAAATTGATCATAAATTTTACCACAAGAAGTCACACCAGAAAGGATCTCGTGGTCCCAGGGAGCAATACGGAACAGTATCAAAAGACATGTACATTGTACATATCTTGGACCAAAAATATACAATAAAATTTCCCTAGAACTAAATATTAAAGCTTGCAAAATGTCCCACATCGGTTCAATAATAACTAAATGGTTGATTGGCTTGGGTAGGGTGGAATCTGAAAAATATTAAATAATGTCATTTAAAATTTTACATGGTCTATTAACGGCACATTTAGTAAAAATTTTGTAGGTATATATTTTAATTTAAAAAAAAATCCTTTTTTTTTGTTACAAAATAAATTTTTGCATTTTTATTAACATATATTTAATTTTAAAAAAAATTTACATTTATGCTTCCCAAATAGTTACTTTATGTTGTATGCGGATGACATGAAATTTTTTAAACCTATACAGTCATTATCCGATTGCATCGAATTACAAAGAGATCTTGATCATTTGTGCGCATACTGTGAATCAAACCTATTGCCCTTAAATATATCTAAGTGTCACTCGATTACGTTTACTAGAAATAAAAATAAAATAATCTATCCTTACAACTTAAATAACAAACCTTTACAATATATGTCTACATGCAAAGATCTAAGTGTCCACTTAGATAGCATACTAATATTTGATAAGCACATCGAATACATTATATCAAAATCTTATAAGATGCTAGGTTTTCTATTAAGAATATGTAAAGTTTTTAAAAGTGCTAAGACTCTGGAAATATTATTCTGTTCATTGGTCGGAAGTCCACTGGAGTATGCTTCCACTATATGGAATCCTCAATATAAGGTAAACATAGATTCAATAGAGAGTAAACAGAATAAATTTTCAAAACATTTACTCAAGAAATACATCAAAACTTCAAGTAATTTGTTATCTTTACAAAAAATAAGCAAATTGTCAGATCTGATGTTTCTACATAACCTGCTTAATAATAAAATAGATAGTCTCGAATTGCTATCTGTCATTGATTTTAATGTTCCAATGAGGCGTACCAGGCACACTTCACTTTTTCACAAAGGATCCAATAATACTAATGCAGCAAAAAACTCACCAATCTCTCGCGCAATCACATCTTATACACTTAATGAACAAATATTACACTTAGACATTTTCCACAACTCCTTGCAAACATACAAAACTAATTTACTAAATTTGTTGACGTCATATAATTTATTTTAAAACTTCTTATTTACACTTATATTTTAATTAAACTAATTACTATTTGTGAGCATGTAATTCTTGTTTTAAAAATATATCTTTTTTATCTTCTTATACAATCTTCCTTTATATTATTCTTCTCATTCATTCATTAGTTAAATTTTAAGAACTGTTCAAATCCCAGGCGAATAATTATCCCAGATATTCTACGGACTTACGTAATAGGTACTATATCATGTAAAAACTTCATTTAATATTCCTTATAACTTGTAAACTTATGTACTGTGTATATCCTAATAAACAAATAAACAAATTTTAATGTCTATAGTTATTTTGCAATATTATTACTATGTTATTTTTGCTATACAAATGTATAAAATTTAATGTTATAAATAAATAAATAAACACGTAGGTAGGTCACGTCATGGCATCACGGCGGAATTTGTACTAGCCAGCGCTCGATGCGCGGCAGGCCGAGATTTGATGATGAAATTGTGTCGATTGGTGGTGAAGATCTTCCTGGTCGATTGCCGATTGCATCAAATCTGTCAGTTGAATCGTTTATTAGGGAGAAAACTAATCAGAAAAAAATAGCGAACCGCCCATACTTCAGTATTTTTGTCATACCGAACACCGAACACGGTGCTAAAATACCGAACACCTGGCAACCCTGGTGCCTGGTAGAGCCGCAACGATTCTAGAGGCTGCAGGAAGACCAGTGCGCTTTCGACACAAGTCTCGAAGCTTCTATAGTTCAAGAGACGGTGAAGGTCAGACCTTCGTTATTTTATAAAACCAGATATTCAACTGCCATTTTCACGGCTAAACAAAATGACCAATAATCAAAATAATATGACCATTTGCAAGAGTGGTAATGTGATGATGTAAGTAGCAAAGTAAAATTTTATTTTCGACTGTCTTTACAAAAAGTAGGTAGGTACTATTCAAGATTCATACACGTTCAAAGGAATTAAAAGATTTTCAAATACGTTGATATATTTGTACATATATTTTGATATATTGTTCTACAAAAAAATTATACTACCATAATAATACGAGCCATTCGCAGAGCAACCTAGAACCTCTGAAAATTCTAGTACACCCATTACAACCTAGTAGAGCAAGAGCCCGTGACGATCAGACCTTCATTATGTTATTAAACCTGAAAAGTTCGATGTATATGTCTCTAATACAGGTAAAGACGATCCCCGACTATGAAGTTTGGATCACGGTGGCTTTGAAAAATATTAAAAGCTGAATTTTATATATTATGTTACTTGAGGAACTATTAACATATGTTTTCTCAGTAATTAGACAGTTTCTATGGTGCCTTCGCCTTGTCAGACATATTAAAAGTCTTCGGTGGGTGTGAGCGCGATATATACATACATGCAAGCGGGTGGGAGTGAAATAGTGCAAAATTTCGACGCTAGCAGACTTACTACCTTATAAAAGTGCGAGCAAAATGCTCTTGAAATTGTGGTGCAATTTTATATACCTTTGTAACCTGCTATCTTTCAAAGCCACCGTGATCCAAACTTCATAGTCGGGGATAGTCTTTACCTGTATTAGGGACACACACATAGAACTTTTCAGGTTTTATAACATGATGAAGGTCTGATCGTCACGGGCTCTTGCTCTACTAGGTTGTAATGGGTGTACTAGAATTTTCAGAGGTTCTAGGTTGCTCTGCGAATGGCTCGTATTATTATGGTAGTATAATTTTTTTGTAGAACAATATATCAAAATATAATTATGTACAAATATATCAACGTATTTGAAATTTTTTTAATTCCTTTGAACGTGTATGAATCTTGAATAGTACCTACCTACTTTTAGTAAAGAAAGTCGAAAATCAAATTTTACTTTGCTTATTTTCAAATAAGATAATATTTTGTTGCTCGATTATTACATCATCTTATACCTACTCTCGTAAATGGTCATATTATTTTGATTATTGGTCATTTTGTTTAGCCGTGAAAATGGCAGTTGAATATCTGAATGGCCATCTCAATTTTTTGTTATTTTCTTGAATTCCGTTTCTTTATCCAATGGCCATCTGCCAGCCGCAATGCCCGCCGCTGTCAACAGGACTACCCTTCCACATTACCGCCCCCTTTTACTATCTCGGTTTTGGGCTGGACCGTTTTATTTTATGTTCCTACGTAGCCATTTAATCGCTTTCTCGACCACCCCCACGACTTGACCGCCATTCCTTCAACCCTCCCCACTCCTCCCTCCCTCACTCTCCTCTCGTATCTCCTTCTATCTACCGCATGGAGCCGCCCGAATGTCTTAACTTTTTAACCCTCCGGGCTTAGAGTGCCTTCCGCCAGCGTCCATATGAATTAATTGCAATAATACCTTGCCTTTTAATTGTTTCTGCAACCTTGGTGCTTTTGGGAGAGATGCTTTGTCCGTACTTTCCAATTATTTAAAGTATTATTTCCAATACTTTTAACTATAACTTACTCATGTGGACACTTGGACCAAACCCGAAAATTCAAAGAACCACTTTGAAGTGATGGGTGGATGTGTTTGCTAAACCTTTCATCCGATTGCGATGAAACCTTGGGGATTTAATGTGCGCATGCCCGCAATAGTTTTCATATGCAATAGTGAGCTCTGGCGTCATGAATTTACCATTCCTCCGGTTGCGATGAAACTTTGGGGATTTGATTTGCGAATTTCCGCGATAGGAGTGGGGAGGGGAACCCGGGAGGAGGGAGGGGAACAAGGGAAGGGTTTACAGGACGGGGGAAGCGGGAGAGGGAAGAGGGAAGGTGGATTGGGATCGTGTGAAGAAAAATGGACGCAGGAGAGGAAGGGGAGGCAATAGGGTAAAGTGACGAATGGGAAAGGACACGCAGGGAGAAACAATTTCTTTATTAAGTGACATTGCAACTCATGCCAGGAACTCGCTAGAATTTAAATAAAAAATATTGAGTTTATAGCTCTACATCTACAAATATTTTTTTTCCGAAGAAGTTTTTTAAAAAAAAATTAAAAATATGGTTGAAATATAATAAAATGATGAGAGTTTAGTATCGAAACTATTTGGCGTGAGAAAAGAAACCTTAAACAACGAGAAAAGTGATGCACCTACCTACCCACAAAAGTTATCGAGTTTTTAAAATAGGTACTTAAGCACAAGAAATTTCATCTTACCTTTTGGGATAACAATGCATCACCCTTCTTGGTTCTTACCTAAAATTACCGATCCATTTTTAATTAAAAGTAAGAAAATGTTACAATACAACTTGCGATTTTTGATAATGATTCGAGGAAAATCGTTTTAAAATACTCGTATAAGAAGTAAGTCAATTTTCCGGTGTATAACTTCATAAAGTTTGTCGAAAGATATCCAATTATCCATCTTGATCAACTGCGAGAAATTTAAAATTTTAATTTTCTTTCGATAAAGTCAGGCTTTCAAGAAGTTAAGTCAGAACCTTCTCACGCGATTTTCTCCGTAGAAAGTAACACGATATCAACCCTTTGGAAAGGCTGGCTGGAAGGTATCGGCAGATGAAACTACCCCAAAACTCGCCCAATAAAACTATCACATATTTTCCGCCACTTGAACAAAAAGCAACATCTGGGAAGAAAGATTTCTTTTGATCACTTCCGAAAGACACGAGTAGGTAAAAAATGTTTTAACCAACCCTTTAAAGGTTTTTTATTTCTATCATATCGTGTTTCTAAGCCTTTGAGTTAAGTTTAGTTATCTTTTACTTTGAAAGTTTCTCGGTACGGGGGAAAGGATTTAATTTCTCAAAGCCTCCTTTTTAAAAAAATACCCGTATTTCTAAACTGATATGAGAGAACAACTGATATGAGAGAGGTCTTACTTTTTCTAATCTATTTATATTAAATAATGTGAAGCGATTAATTGACGAGCTTAATGGCGGGGAGGAAAGACATTTGGCTCTATTCCAAGAGTGGGTGGATCTAAAACTTGACGTTTTGCACATAAAATGTTATTAATTACTATGGTTTTTTTCATAGAATTTGTAATCAGGTACCTCCTGACAAACTGCCTCTATCATTTTTTATTCCATTTTTTTCCTTCCTCCTTCAAATATTTCACAATAATTGGGGTTGCCAAACCTATTGAATCCGACAAGAAATATGTGAAATTGTAAATCATTTTGAAGTTTGACTAATTATCCAAGACACGAACGGTAGAAAGTTTATTACGCTATACAACAGAAGTTCCTTAACACGCAAGTTTACAAAATTTTATTTTAATTAGTAAATAAATTGGGATGTGTTTAAACAAGAATCATTTAAAACATGGAATAAATCAATCCACTGTTTGAGTTTTTCTATAAATTACAAATTAAGTATCTGACTTTCTAACACAGGCATAAAAATGAAACTAGCTTCGAAGCTTAGTTGTTCTTTCTTCACCGGAAAATAAATAACATGTGTAAGGTTATTCGGTTCCACTTTGCCAACAACTACTTAAGTAACAATTAGCTAAAACCCTTGTAAGTTTTCCAAAGTTAACTGCTGAAGAAACTCGTTCCTTCCGGTTCAATTGTAAGGTTTTTCCTTCATTCATTTGTTAATTTCTCTCCTTTTAACTAGTTTCTTCAAAAGCCTTTTTCTTTTAGCTTTGTTTTTAGCTGATAAAGAAATTCGTTCTTAATTATTTTGAATAATTGTAATAGTTCACCATTATACATCCCCTCAAGGGCGCTGGCAAATGGCTAATCATTCATCCTTGAACGTTTTCCTATGATGTGAAAATGTTTTAATTTTATGTAGGTTCACTGTTTATCGTCATAATTTATTTCCCATATGCTTTAATTTGTGCTTTTTCATTTCTGTTGTATACATATATTTTTTTTTCTTTTTTTCTACCACTTCGTGTTTTCTTTAATATTTTAATCTATGTTTTTATATTATAATTTTTTTGCGGAAACTTCTTTGGTTTGATGCACCCATGTAATATGTTATTACCTTATAAATGTAGAGCGCATACAAAATAAATTTATTAAGTATCTCGGTTATAAATACAACAATAATTATATCTGCACTCTCCAATCCAGGCGAACGGTAGCTGACATGACATTTCTCCATAAAATAATACATAACGAAATAGACTGCCCAGAACTCCTATCCCAAATAAATTTTAACATCCCATCTAAAAGAACTCGCCACACCAACCTTTTTTACACAACCAGTAATAATACGAACGCTGCAGCCAAATCCCCCATATCCCGCATCCTTCAAAGATTCAACTCAATTCAAACAAGTACAAATATCGATATATTTTTTGATTCCCTTCCTTTATTTAAGAAAAACATTTCTAGCACACTGAACTTGCACACATAACACACACATCCACACACCCTCACACACACACACACCCTCACCCCTCTCCCTCAATAATTTATTAATTAAATATAGGTAAAATGCATCATTTGCCACATAAAAACATATACTATATAACAGCGACATGTCATTGGTACCAATTATTGTATTAATTCTATAACTTGTAACTACTTTCTAATATGTAATTATGTACTGTTTATTTCTGCAAAATAAAAATAAAATAATTAAAATAACTGTTTGTTTCCCTAATAAACTAAAATAAAATAAAATAATTACATTTTGTAAGCACCTACCTATTTACGAACAATAAATAATTTACTTTTAAGGAAATTTAATAAAGAACCGAATAATTCACGGCTTGTACGGTGTATTTGTGTATGGAGTGAGATTTTTAAACAAATCATTTTACAGTTACACTGTGGGAACCGATAGTGTTAGGTGGGAAGAAAGCTTTATCTCAGTCATGTCAATTTTGGATACATTCGCATTCTTCATTACCTTACATATCTAGCCTCCTATACTCCATTCTCGATTCTCGATGAGATCCAATTCAAGTTTATCATTCACAAGGTAGTTTCTAGACTTCCTGAGGCATCCTCGACTCAATCCACTTGCATGATTTATATCGTTTCATCGTACATCTACAGGTGTTGATTATATATGTGCAACTACTTTAATCTTTTTCATTGTATTCGAATCATCTTCTTCGAATCACTGTGGCAAATAATTTGAGATCTCTTTCGTACAGCACTCAGTGGAGTGTGCAGAATCATATAAAACATTAATTAAGATATTTGTCATACTAAAGGGATCATAATTCATACATAAATATGAACGAAATCAGCATTTTAGGCATTATACGCACTGATAAATCAACGTTCTTCTAACATAGTTATTATAACTGTATTTTGACCATTACTGGATAACAATAAATTTTCGTAATCTATGTTTCTCCGGTCTATTTGGAAAATCCAATATTCCACATGAAAATCATGAGTTACATGTTCATTAATTCGAGGCGAATTCTGGAAACAACTACCAGACTTCCAGAATCCAGAATCCTGATAGCTTAGATTCTGGTTCCAGTTCTCAGTCATCGGTGTTTTATTTTTAGAGTTTCGTCGACAGGTTGATGGGGTGAAATTGAATTTACGGTTCTCATATTTTGTTCGGGTATTCCAAGACAATAAACCGCAAACCCAACTCGCCCAACCTAAGTTCGTCCTTCGGGACATGAGATAACTTCGTTTTGTTTGTCGGAGACCTATATTCAAGAATAGTGAAGAATATTTTTATATAAAATTGAGAAAAATCCCGAAATTTTAAGGGGTTTTCGTTGGGTGCTTATGTATGTAAAATGGTTCAAGAATTTTATGTGAAATAATTTGTCATTCTTTTCACGATTCACAAAGAAAGGAAAACGGTTTAAGGAAAAATTGGATCGTACAAATAATAGCCTAGCTTTTATAGAACGATAACCAATACATTCATAACTACCTACCCATAAAAGTAAGGGTAAGAAATTAATCGAATTTTCAAGTTTGATTCAAGTACGAATACTTGAAATCATTCAAAAGATTATTTTGGAATCCTAGAAATGCCACACGAAGGAATATAATGATTTAAAAATAATCCTTGATTATTAAAGCAAATATTTTTAACTAATTGATCTGAATTAATAAAGTACCTACCCACATCTGAAAATAGCAGTTCAAATTTTATTAAACAGTTCGTTAAATACTGCTAATATCTAGGTTCAGTTTATTATGTTTTTCAATATTATTTTACTTAAATCATCAATGTTATACGATGAACATTAATAGGAACCTACACTCAAGGAGAAATGTATTTTAAAAAGTTGTTTCCAACGAAAATAATTTTCACTTCTGTGCGAACACAAAATTAAATTTAAGTGTATTTAGTATCAGACAATTCAGCCGTACATCGGAAAGCAATACATTGAATTTAACATTATTCAAAAGCAGATTTATGTATTTTCATGTAATCTTAAGTACGTTGTTGATAATGGCAGAGAATTTAGCACAGAAAGCTGGACGTAGTATTTACATTGCCAGGGCTGCAGAGGTTACGGGGGATGTCTCTGTCTACGGGATAAGTAAAGGGATGTCTTCACTATCAGGAAATGCACTTTGTAACTTGGCAGGGGAGGTTTTACGTTGTACAGCCTTGGATTTCTACAATCTACGAGCGCTGTTTCTTACACACACTTAAATATATTTAGCTTGTGGCTAGAGTATTATTTAATAAATTAAAGCTTTTCTCAAGGGAGCTATCAAACCATCTTAAGGTCTCGTAAAAGTGTGCAATCTACATTAATTAACTCTCCGCATGTCTGGGAGGGATTGACAGAGCCTGGAGCGCGATTCTGGTACTTTTTGCGTTAACTCTACTGATAGCGCTCACTAACAATGATAGCGCTTGTAAGGATCCGAATTAGTCGTCTCCTTACATCCATTTTCAACAGAGCGATTCTGTTTCTTCCATTGTCCTTACAGGAGCGGGTAAGGCGAGAGACCTAGTAAAAAAATCTAAACAAAGGTCGTTAAGACTGTTAAGAGATTCTTTGAAAACACTAATAAATTAAAAACAATCAAGAAACGCAAGGTTCTTGATCAAAACTTTTTAAAACAATTACTTTATGTTGTATTGCATTTTATGCACATCTCATTTTATTTTAAAATAACGTAAAAAGCCGTTTATCGAAGATTTTCGTTTTGTAAAAGGTACCTACCTCACTCTTGATGGTAATGACCTTTTTATTCATTCACTACTTCTAAAAGTGACAGATGTCGCCGAGCCAAGATGGCCAATGGATGTCACGATTTCAATACAATCGTGTAGGTTCGGTTATTTAAACGATATTTTGCTGTACAAAGCAATAATGAGGTAAGTAAATGTTATAATGTATGTATCTAAAAGCATATAAATATACTCATATTTGGCTCGAACCGAATTATCAACAAGATTATGTCTGTGATTTGAGGTTACGTTTTTCATGTAAAAATCGAGACAGTTCATTTAATATTTTACAGAATAATATTATTTTTACCGTATTGTTGTTTTAAGAAACATAAGAAAAATATATGTATAATATGATTTAATTCTTTTCTATTGATTTATAAATAAAACACTTGTGTTGCAAAGTTTAACAAAGAAATGACATTTATGTTTATTTATAATAAAATAATAGAAAATAAAACAAGTGACAATTGATAATTACATTCCAAGTATTCCAACTGACACTACAGGATTCAAATTTAAATGGAATATATTGCCATTACATCTCCCCTCCCCCTGGAAAGAAAATTACTGCAAAATTTTCACTCATCTTCGATGTCCTCTTCATGGTTCATAAATAAAGGTGCTGGAGTTAACTTCGAGATGTGGAAAAAATTTGATTCAAATTTTTTTCGACCAGTGTTTATCTTGTAAATTGAGTTTGATAATTTTTCTATGATTTTGTATGGTCCGATTCTCAATTCGTCGAGCTTCTTCCTGTTAAGTTTGTTTCCATTCTCCACAAAAACAGTATCACCAACTTTGAAGTCAAAGTGTCTCCTGGTTTTATCGTAAATTATCTTGTTGTAATTATGTGACTTCATAGTATTTTCTAGAGCTTTTTTTCTCTCTTGAATCAAATCGATGCCGGTCTTCTTAAGTTTTAACTCATTTGGCAAAATCGTAACATCTGTGCCGTCAAGTAGGTAGTGTGGCGCATATCCAGTAACAGTGTGCTCCGTTTCATTATAGTTTTTTACACAATTATGCGCTATAGTTGTCCAAGCTACTTTTGAGTCATTTTCGTTGATTTTGCATCTAATTTTATTGACCAGCGTTTGGTTCAATCTTTCATTTAATCCATTTGAGAAAGGTGAGTTCACTGCAGTAAAAATTATTGGAATATCTTTTTCATCCAAAATTTTTTTGAATTCTCTAGAATTGATACCCGGGTATTGGTCTGAGAGTATCATGCCAATGTCATTAGTTTCTGTGGAGTTTAAGAGTTTGATGAAATCATTGGTATTTTGAGTTCTTGACGTCAAAATATATGCAAACCTCGTGAAATGATCTGATAACAGGTGCAAGTATCTCTTTGTTGATCGTGAACCCCCAAAACCGCCTATTGTATCAATGGAACATATTTCAAAAGGTTTTGTTGCGGGACCCAAGTGGGACATCAATCCATATTTATTTTCACCTCTTGATTTGTTCTTTAAACATACTGCACAACTTTCGCAGGTTCTCTTTATATTATTTGTCATGTTTTCTGCTGTGTACCATGAGCTTATCATTTTTTGCATTTGTGTAATTCCTATGTGACCTAGTTCTGTATGAACATTTCTGATAAAGTCTATGCTGAATTTTTCTGATAGAATTATTTTTTCTCTTTTTTTTACTTTCTTGTAATAAACATTATTTTTCGATATCAATTTATCTCTTCTGCACTGTATCTTCTCATTTTTTACCTGATCTTTTAAGATATCTTCTAATTTTATTAAGTTGACAATTTTTAATTGCTCATCTGTATTTTCATTTGATTCCAGCACTGGGTTTCTGCTTAGACAGTCAGCTTCCAAATTTTGTTTTCCTGGAGCATATTTTATGTTAAAGTCATATTGAGAAAGATAATATGTTAAATCACCTAGCTCTTCATCGGTTCTAGATTTGAGATTCATGTTTTCCAGTGGTTTGTGATCTGAATAAACTGTAAATGGTTTACCTATCAACCAGTATTGCCAGTATCTCACTGCTTCTTTTATAGCTAAGCATTCTAAGTAAATTGCTTTTTTCTTTTTCTGGGCGCCATTTAGTTTTTTCGAAAAGTAAGCTACAGGTTTTTCTTTTCCATCAGACTGTGTTTGTTTTAAAATAGCTCCAAGGCCTTCTAGAGAAGCATCTGTATATATATTAATTGGTAAATCTTGATCAAAAATTTCCAGGATTGGTTGTGAGCATAGTAAGTTTTTCATCGTTTCAAAAGCATTTTGGCATTTATCAGTCCAAATAAACTTTTGGTTTTTCCTTAGTAAGTTATGCAAAGGATCTAGTATTATTGCACTCTTCGGAATGTACTCATGATAAAAGTTGATTTTTCCTAGAAATTGTCTCACATTCTTCTGTGTTTTTGGAATAGGAAAATTCTTTATTGAAATCAAATTATCCTATACTGGCTTGACTGAATTATTCTGAATTATATGACCCAGATATTTTACCATGTCTGATGCAAATGTGCATTTTGTAAATTTTAATCTAAAACCTTCAGTTTTGATTGCATTCAGCAACTTTGTTATATGATCGATGTGTTCAGCAAAAGTTTTTGAAAATATAAGTATGTCATCTATGTAATTGACAGCAAAATCGGTTAGTTTATATTTTCTCAATATATTGCTTAATATCCTCTGAAAAATTGCCGGAGAGGTCTTTAATCCAAAAGGTAGGCAGGTCCACTGATAATGCCCCTCCTGTGTTACAAATCCTGTTTTTTTTTTGTCTTCAATCCGCAACGGAATAGACCAAAAAGCTGAGTTTATATCCAGCGTTGAAAAAAATTTGCAATTTCTGGTCTTTGTCATTAGGTCTTCAATCAATGGAAATGGTTGAGCTTGAGGTATTACTATTTTATTTAAGTCTCTGAAGTCTATGCATAATCTGGATCTTTTGTTTTCTTCTTTTTTAAATGCTAGAGTGACAGGTGCAGTAAATGGGCTGTACGACTCTTCTATCAGTTTATTGTCTATTAATTTTGCTATTTGCTCTTCTATTTCCTTTTTATCTTCTACGCTGCATCTGTAAGGCCTCCTACTACAATATTTATCCACCAATAAGTCTATCTTCGCTTCATATCCATTAACAGTACCAACATCGTATTTACTTTTTGCAAACACTGATGTGTATTTGCCTATTAGTTCATTTATTTCTGTTTTTTGATCATTATTTAAATGATTTATTGTTATTTTAAAATCTTCTTCTTTAACATGTTCATTAAAATTAATTTGGTGTTTTTCTATAATGTTCTTATTTTCAGAATGTTTAAATTCAGTATTTGTTTTCATATTTGTAGAATTTTCTTCTTTTTTATTTGTATTATTCAGGCAGATTTTCTGTGATATTTGTAAGTCTTCACTTTGGATTAGTTTGAAGTTTTTTATCATGTCTAATCCAATCAAAAAATCATACTTAAAATTGTGTTCATCAATAATGTACACATCAACATTTTTCTCCAATTCAAAAATTTTAATCTTCAACGTTGTCAAACCACTCGTTTTTTTAACACCATTAATCGTTACTAAATTTGCTTCATTCAAATTGTTTCCTTTTCTTTTTAGTTTCAAAAACTTAGAATTAATTAGAGAAACATTTGAACCCGAATCATAAATTCCGTATATTTTTAATTCATCATTTAGTAATAGTTTGACTTTGATTAATGGTGTTACTATTAGTTTTTTTGATCATTTTCATTTATCTCAGTCTCTATCACTGAATTGTTTACATGTTTAATGGCATTTCTCTTAAATTTTTCATCCTCTTTTGTTTTGAACCAGCATGTGGCTTCAGGGTGGTAACGAGTGCCCTTATTCAATTTTTCACAAATTTTACATGGCTTTTTATCCTCATTTTTATTATATTCTGCATTCCCAAATGTTCTCCTATTCATGAATCTTTTTTTGTTGACCATATGTTCATACTTGTTTATTTCATTAAATAAATCCACAGTATCTTGTAATCCTTCTCTATCGATCTTGTTAAGTATGAATTCTGGTAGTCCGGAAGCAACAAGATCTATCAAAGTACCGGTGTCGATTGATCTTCTCATATCCAATAGAAGTTTTTCTTTTCTCATAGCATAATCCAACAGAGAACCATCTTTGTATCTAAATAATAGTGCGTAGGTGACAGGGTTCCATCCTTTGTTTGCGAATGATTCACAGAATTTGTTTTTCCATGTTGACCACTCTGAGTTCATTGTTAGTTTAATAATCATGGAACTATACCAATCTACACAACTTTTATCCATGAACAATCTTAGTATTTCTATTTTTTTTTCATCCATGGTCACATCAAATCGTAAACATTCTTTTTCAAACACTTCTATCCACTGACTTGCATTTGTATTTTTACTACAGAATTTTTCTATAACAAAATTCTCAGCAATGTTTTTGAGGCTCTGTTGCTTATCTTCCATTAATTTTACCATAAATCTTCCCAGTGTATCTTCTTTTTGATGTACTTGTAAACTTTCTTCTTCCAATTCTTCGAGGTATTGGTCTCCGAACTGTAGGTTTCCATCTTCGTCTACATATGTTTTTTTTAGTTCTTCTGTCATTGTTACCCAGACTCTTCTAACCTGGTATCTTTTTTTTAAACTATTTTTTACTTTGCCAAAAGCACCACTTTTCATAATCTCCTTGTGATGGCTGGCGGATTGTAACATTTCTGGTATTGTAAACACTTTTTCATCAATTGTGACTATTTTTGTAATGCTAATAATATTTGACTTGCCATCGCCTCCAGGTAGTAGCGTAAATTCAAATTGAAGTTTCTCCATTTGTGGTTACGAAAAATGTCGTTTTATAATATGATTTAATTCTTTTCTATTGATTTATAAATAAAACACTTGTGTTGCAAAGTTTAACAAAGAAACGACATTTATGTTTATTTATAATAAAATAATAGAAAATAAAACAAGTGACAATTGATAATTACATTCCAAGTATTCCAACTGACACTACAGGATTCAAATTTAAATGGAATATATTGCCATTACATATGTATAATGTGACGTTAATTGGCGTAAAATTATTTTTCAGTGTTTTGACCATCAAACTGTTTATGGAATGTGTATCACGAAATGGAGAACAAAGACGGTTGAAGGAATCAAATATGCAGGAAGACGTTCCCAATGATGTATGTATTTTTATATTTGTATGGTGCTATATTGTGTTTCATATGTACACAACTAATATTGATAAAATGTGATGAACTGTTTTTGGAATGCAGCACAGCGTATGTCACCTTCAGCAGACAGAATATGCACTGTCAAATTACCTGATTTTGAGATACAGAAATTTATTTGTTAGCAACAAGTAATATGTGTTATTTTAAACATAATGCTGTATGATACAATTTGATGTTTATTTCTTTTACAGACACTAATGCGGTGGCAGTAGGATTCGCTGCAGCTGATGATTGATGTTGACGTCCCGCAAACTTGCAGCACGAGGATAATTATCTGGACGTCAACTAGGGTAAACCTTTCATGAAGAGAGGCGGTCGAAAAGCTCAAATGTGCTGAAAGACCTTTCCCATTGATGAAGTATGTATTTAATATTTTTTATGGTATATTGTGTCAACTGATATTGATCATGTGTGTTGAATTGTTTTTGATGAAGGTTTAACGGAACCTACGTTATAATCTACGCATTTACAGATGGCGCCAATTTGATTATTTTAGGTTAAAACACTTATTGCAAGTTATGCTTTAAAATATTAAGATAAATGAATTGTTTGCGCTCGCTCGTATTCAATATGAATATGAATACATAGTTTTGTCCATAAACTATTTTCCGAGAAAGGCTTACAAGTCCAATTTTGTATAGGTGACTCAATCCAATATTGTATTTGTTAGCCTTTATGGAAAGATTTGAGTTTTTTTATAGAATAAACTATTCATATTCATACGGAATACATACAAGCTCAAACAATTAATTTACCTTAATATTTTAAAGCATAACTTGAAAAAAAAAGTGTTTTTACCAAAAATAAATAAATTGGCGCTATCTGTGAATGCGTAGATTATAGCATAGGTTTCGTCTAACCTTAAATGCTGCATATTAAAGCGTATGTCACCTGTGAATGGTAGTAGAAGTCGAAGACGCCCAAGAATGACATGGCACGACCAAGTGAATCAGATACTTGAGTTGGGCCATGTCAAGAGTCAGAATAATGGAAGAGCATGTACGAATGTAAACGAGGCAAGGAGTGTGTGCCAAGACCGAGTTGTTTGGCAGTCCTTCCTCTCTGCCTACCCCTGTGGCGAAAAGGCGTGATGGTTAGTTAGTTAAATTTCATATGATACAATTTGATACTTTTATTTCTTTTTCAGAGATTTCTTTCGAAACTGATGGAAGTGGCGTGGTCGCTGTATAGTACCTACTGTCGCTGATGACTGCTCTAGAGTAGTGAAGAAATGCTGGTGACTGAGGCGATGATATCCTCACTGGGATCTCCTGTTCTGGGGATTTCATTTGCATTTTAATATTTAATTATATAAATAATATGAAGTTACTGAAAGAACTATCAGTATATGATGTGGTATTTTTTTAGCGAGGTCGAGTATTTGTATAGGAAGGAGTACACTTGAGAGTGGGTCGGTGGTTTAGAACCCACACCAAGTCAAGTATTCCCTCATGTTGGAGAAGGTTCAGAAGAAATTTCTGAGATTTGTCTACCTGAGGGAGTATGGCTACTACCATTGGCTATACCCTACTGACTTTCTCTTGGGCATGCTCGGTATTAACCATCTACAGGTCAGAAGATATGTGCTCATTATAACACATTTCTTCAGACTGATTCGTGTACGGTTCGAAAACTCGGCTATCATGGAGAGCATTAGTTTCTATGTTCCCGATGGTTTTCTCTGTCACCGACAGCATAGACTGTTTTATATCCCCGCGTGCAGAACTATCTTGCCAATGGTTATGCCAGTCGGGAGAGCTGTTTTAATATCGATATGTTTAACATCAATGAAGCAAAATTCAAACGACAAACTTTGTTGCTGTTAGTCTAAATTTGTTTATCTTAAAATCTGTAGATATTTTCTCTTTTAAAAATGCTTTGAAATTGTAATTTTGTAATATTTTTAAAATGAATAAATTAAATTGAATTGTATGTTTTGAATCCAGCTTTTTTTTTAGTTTTGAGTTATAATGTTGCTGTTGATTGTTAAATGAAAGTGGGGTTTAAAAGTAGTATTGTTTCACAGCAGAATTGTTTAATCGACACGACGCGACGTTAAGATATTGAAAATTTCTTCAGTGCTAGTTTTTTTAAGGCCTTTCAATATAATTTTCAAGACATCTTTTTGGGTTTTAATTAGAGAATTTATTAATAAGAATATTATAAAAATGTATTATAGTATTAAAGTTAAGGTTTCCACATTTTTTTTGTATTTTCACAACGGGTTGAAGTTCCGGGAAGGACAAAGTTACTAGTAAACATAAGAAAGGCCCAAGTTTATGTAGGTAAACCTTAAACAAAATAAAGTTATAAGTAATTATTTGATTTATTACCCTTATGTGTTTTGCAATTTGAGTATTTTTAATAAAATAATGTTTCCCTTCATGCCATATTTTATTTTTACCTATGAACCATGTTTTCCTATCTCCTTCAGCCAGATATATCACACATACTTTAAACATGTAGTTTATTGTTATTATCACTATTATTATCACTCTAATCAAACATTTTGCAAGTTATGTACTTTAAAACCCCTCAGGCTAATTTATTTGGTTTTCGGAACAACTCACACAGGTCTCCCTCTCCGTTGTCTCCCTTACCATCATGGTTAGAAATACGAAAGGAAGAATATGGAAAGAGAAAATACTTAACTTTTTATTTAAATCTAAAAGTTAACCACAAAATAGTTCAAATGTACACCTATATGAAACCAAAGTTGCTGGTGGCAATTTGAAAAAAAAAAACAAGAAACTTTGTGAATTTAAAAAAAATTATTTTACATGAAACGAGAAAAAAATGAGGTGGTGATAACCTTTATAATACATTCGTCTAATCAAATATGTGTGTTTTTATTTTTTTTTTCATAGCCAGTAATTTTAGTGGGAAAAAACGTAAGGTGAGACATTTTCATGTTGCATTCAAGATTTTTATATTTAGAAAATTACATGGTTACTTCTAATAATAAACTTTGAAAGCGTATTTCATCACCTTTCGAACAAAGTGTTTAGTTTTCGGATAGGTCCACAAATATTTCATTAATTTGTAATTTAATGCGAAGCAGAAACATTTTGACCTTCCGAAAAATAGGCCCGAGTTCTGACTCGTTAAAACATCGCAATTACGGTAATTCGGTACATTTAATAGCATTCTTATGTGAAGAATAGTTCACTAATCATGTTTACATTCAAAACTTACGATAATATTAAGTTTTATTTTATTAAAACACGCAAATATCGACAATGTCATACTTTAATGTCAGTCACTACCTCGCTAATGACAGCCCACACGGTATCCTTTAGATCCTTTCCTTCGCGAAGTTCATAGGAGAGGATTTAGCTGTCATTGGGAGAACGTGAATCGCAATTTGCAAAAAAATCGTTAAGTTGAAGGTAAGGAAAGGATTACTGTCGTTAAATAGAACCAGAACCGCGCTCCTGGGCTTTTTGAAATAGCTGTAAATATGTACAAATTTTGCGCGTGAATATCATGTGTATCAGTGGCTGACGGTAATAATAATAAAAATGTTTTATTCCAGGATGTGAAGGAGATATTGCAATCCCACACGTCCCGTGTAGATATAGATATTTACACAATAGATTTTTAAGTAAAGAAACAAGTATACAGAAGAGAAAAAAAGACAAATATTTTTATCGAAATAAAAACAAAATAAATAAGTAAAAATAATGTCATAAATTGAAGAAAACAATGATTTCGAATAAACTGAAGGTTTTTCCGATTTATTTTCCGATATAAATGTTTATTTTTACAAGGTTGTCCTGATAATTCTCATCCACCTTCCCAATATAAATCACAGGTGTACAAAATGTCCTAACACAAAATATCGCATGAAAAAATATGCATGTCACTCTCGCAGTACTCATATTGATTAGAGCTCTCAATTTTCTCTTTCCAAAAATATTGCATATTTTAATCAAAAATTCTAACGAAGTTTACACACAATTTTTATTTTTCAAGTTTAATACTGAAAAACGGTTCATATAAAATACACAAAGCATTCTTTTTCTTTATGATTTTATTATATTTTAAGTTTTATGCGATTGTAAAAAAAAAGCGTTGACTTGTCAAATTTTTTTCAGTAGTTGGATTGTTTTTGGTTCAGGTAGTTATATTTTTCTGAAATGTTTTATATTTATTTATTAGATTATGATAAATAAGATGAAAATGAAAATGAATGTTTAGAGTAATATTCAAAATGATACAATATACTTGTTTAGTATTGAAACAGCTTTGGGACTAATCCATATATCCCAAGGTCCTGCTCAATGTATTGTCATCTCTCAGTGTTTTTTTCCTTCCCCTTAAAAAGCCCTACTTGGTATTCAAAAGAAAGAAGAAGATGACGAAAACTTATCTACTGAAGCCAGTTCAAAATATTACTTTAATAATAATTTTGAAGTTCCTTCATCGTGATAACACCAGTTATTAGAAACTCTCGCTAATCATGTACGTTTTACATGATACCTTTGTATGTACCATCGGGTGTAAATGTGCCAAGTAACCAGTGGATGAAGGAGCAAATTGTCAAACATTTGAAGGTAAGGTTTTCTCGATTCTCTTTTTTTCCAGTGATAAAAAATGCAATCGAGTGTGCTTTATATTTTTTATTAAGTATTTTACATTCCGCTTAAGTTGCCAATCGGGCTCTAACTAAGTATATTAAATGTCCTCAACAACACAACATTCGGTCAAAGAAATTTCAAAAACATTGCGTCTAAAATACACAATAACCTACCTGACAAAACAAGACAATCGAATAATATTAACAAATACAAAATTCTGATAAAACAATGGATCATCGAAAAAGGTCGTGCAATAATTAGTCACCTCACCCAAATATAATCTTCTTATCCCATTATTGTTACCACTACTACCAACCTGAAATTTTTTGTCAAATATTTTTACTTTATTGAAAAATGTATTTTATTTAATATTTATAAAATATTTGTAAACTAGTCTGTCTCGACACAGGATTTTCTAGTGAGATAGGCAAGGCCAAAAAAAATTTTAACTTATTGTATAGATGCATAAATAAAATAAATAAATGTATTTTTAAACAAGACGGGAATAGAAACCGAAACCTCACGACTCAAAGTTACTATTTGGACACTCTACTTTAAATAACTCCAAAAGACTAAAGATTTCATATTATCACGGAGAATTAAAAAGGTGAATTCTTAAAATGGACGCTTTTGTCGACTTTAAAATATTGTAAAAATGTTTTGCTTCTTGGTGCATACAGTTTAAATGATATCTCTTATGCGAATTGTTTTTAGTTTTCCATTAAAGTGGTTTAATTAAACATGCTTTTAGAAGTTAAGCATAATTACTTCGGGTCGTTGGGTCCGCAATGATAGCGAGTGAAGAGATTCCAAAAAGAATACGAGTTTAACATAGTTGGCATTCGTAATTATATTACTAATGAGGAGCTTTCTGTACTTTTCTATGCAGGCAAGGATCGTATGAAAATAATTAAGGTTCAAAGTTACATTTTACTGGAACTTTTCCTTTTTACATACATTGCAACTGCTTGTGATAAAATTTCACATGAAATTTCGTGATAATTACAAGGATTTCAACGGAATGGTGCAAGTTAGTCATATGTGATTATTACACATGTGCAGATTTACTTCTGCACACAGATTCAATTTATGATACTCTTAAAATGAGTGATAATAAAAAATAAAAATAAATTTAAATGCGACTATCGCACAAGAGTCCCAACTGCTCCCGTTTGCATAAAATGAGTCTAAGGCATCCTAAATTGGGGTATGTTGTAAGGCTAAAGGTAACGGGGGGATAAGGGGATAAGTAAGGTGGAGAAGTAACTGGCTATATCTAGTCACAAACATGAATACAGCCATTTCAATGAACGTTTCACTTCTGAATGGTGGTCTTATATTAGGGCGATACCAAGAGTATCGTCAGCTCTCAAAAGTGCCTAAAATAATCAATACATGTTTTTAATGAACTAATTTTAATAGTTTTATCAACACGCCTTTCAGAATTTTTGGATGTAGGTATAAATTAAAGCAAATTTGTAATGAATTAAAATCGATATTGAGTTATAATTTTTAAAAGCTGATACGGAGAGTAATTAATATTTCTCATTGGAACCGCCCTGTACGATCGTAAGAACATCTTTCGACGAAATGTGGATTTTCGGCCGCTGGCTGGTTAACCGCTCTTATCTACAATGGCACTGACATAGGCCCTGAGGGAAATTATTTTCCTCAGGGCCTCCTGTGTGGAGCTCAAGTAAAAAAAAAACAATTTTTAAAAGTGGTCAAAGATATTAATTGTTATCCAACGCAACTAAAGCAGTAATTATCGGTAAATTTGGTACCCACTTCTGGTCTGGAGCTCCAAAATACCTGTAAAAACCCTCGCCTCTGTACAGAAACGAGCGATCAATTAAGATAGATTCTCCTATCTTAACAGACGGTTTGCCATCTTTAGAACACAGGCATTGAGCAGGAATGCTGTCCTTGTTCTACCGGTCTTTTAATGGAAGATGCTCCGAGGAACTAGTAGCGTTTGTTATGAAACAAATAGGTACTTGCTCTGTTTTTGAATTAATTCCTAATGCAAGTAAGTACCGGCAAATTAATTAAAACCAATTGTCTCCGGGTTTTTTTTAACAACAAGATCAACGGATACAGTGAATGTTGGTCGAGAGGTTCGTTTTGTTTATGGTTCACTTTCCGGGCAAACTTTCTTAGGGTGAGATCGTTTTGCCGGTAGTCATTTTTATACTACCATATTAATGATTTAAATAGTGATAACAAAGACCAGGAAGGTCTACGGAGTTGAGATAAACAGTTTTTCCCGCGAATTCGGATTGAGTAAACTAACAACAAAAATCATTCAAATAAATCTAATTTGCCCACGCCGGGATTTTAACATGCGACCTTCAAAATGCTAGTCAAAAGCCTTACCTCTCGACCACGGAGGCCATTAAACTGGTAATATTGTTGAAAAAGAAGGCGGGAACATAAATTTTCTTTTCAATATCATGAATTATTGTTCAAAATTTAGTTTTAAGATCTTCTCGTTTGATTATGTTTTCTTTTTATTCTATAACTAGAATTTTTCAGGTTTTATATATTCAGGCATAATTAAATTATATTTAAATCTTTCATTTGGATTTCACCACTATAAGTACCCAATGCAAGAATCCTTATTCTCTTGCATTGCGTTCTTCCCATCTTGCGAATGCCTTCAAAATTGATCTTACACAAAAAGGTTTATAAGTAGGTATTGGTTCTTATCTGCATATTTATAACATACTAGCTGGTTCCCGGCATGCGTTGGAATGCCATATTTAAATAAATAAATTGTTTCTCCCTGCATGTCTTTTCCTATGCGTCCCCGTTCCCCGTTCCCCGTTCCCCTCACGCATCCCTTCCCTCCCACGTTCCCTTCCAACTTCCCCCCTCACACTCTCCCCTCTCCCACTCTCCGTCCCGCAAACCCCCCTCCCGCGTTCCATATATTCAGTCCCAGTACATTCAGTTTTCAAACAGTTCGCGAGCCACCTATTACAATTTTTTTATTCATATTTATTACAAATATTCATTTTTGTATATTACCTAGAAGAACAATCAATTAAAATTGGTACCTTACATAGGTACCTATTTAAAAAATTTACAATTTCAAAAATCCATAGACTATTCTTTTATTACAAAAAAAATACATAATATTTTTTAAATAACTTTTCACAATATTTTGTTGGTTTATTTAAGAAAAATAAACCAACAAAATACTGTGCAAATGTCAATTTTAATTTAAAGCCATCACCCCCCGAATTAAAAAAGGTAGTGTTATAACAGCCATATGTCAGTAAGCTTATCCCTAATTCAATAGTTTCTAACAAAAGAAAATGACTTCGACAAGTTTTCCAACGAGTTTTCGTCCAACGAACGCAGCGGAAAAGTGTCACCTTTCCGGAATTATTTCTCGCAGAGTAGCGGTTTACTACTCCGGTAATAACGTTTTATTTTCCCATAACCCCAGAGGATTTATCCCCGATTACAAAACTTTCCCGGTTCACAGAAGAAAGGGCATTATAACTACCTACAAAAAAATCTATAACTACTTTTTTTTGCTCTCTGGTCAGAAACACCCGAATTAATTGCCTTTCTACAGAAAGTTAAAGTGACCATTAGTCAGGGCCTAAATGGGACATTTAAAAAATGTTACCGATCTCTAACTCTGAGCGATAAAGCATTTTTCATTTGTTATTTGTCTTTTGTGATCGCATCTTGTAAATCAAATGTGCGTGATAAATAGTAAAGTTAAAAATGATAAAGATTTCCAATGGCAAAATAAAATCGTTCTTTTGATATAAATAAATGATTCAAAATTTTACACAGAAACTCAACGGGCTTACATTAAAATTATGTAGACGTTTAGAAGGTAGAAAAAGTGTTAATAGTCAACCAAATATTATTTATAACCATATATTTTTTTTAAATAGCCATCGCTATAATTTATTTTCATATACTAATTCATTAAACTAACATTTATAATTTATTTTGCTATTTAAACTTCCTATTACTATTATTTGTTTTAAAAGTTTCCAAATAAATGCAATTTTTACAAATTCTAAAATAATTCTTACATTTCATTTTATATCATTGTTTTTATGATTCTTTTTAATTAATTAATCACTTCTTCCTTTAATATTTTGTTTATAGTTCCTATTTGTCTATAATTCTTTTGTGTTGTGTTTTTTTATTATTATATTATTTTCTTATTCTGACAAAAAAAAATTGTTTTCGAAACATATTGAAAATATTGATTATATAGTTGAGTTTTAACTAAGTTAATAATTTTGTTTGTTTAATTCATGTATTCCATTTAATTTAAAAAAAAATTTAATAATGTTATTATTAAATTCTGAAAGAATTGATATAAACATTATCTGCAAGAAATATAAATGAATACTCCCAGGACTTAATTATAAAATTAATAAATGTAATTTAAATTAAATATAAAAAAGTAAATAAAACCTTTGCGTATGATATCTTTCCCTGACTAAAAAAACATTAATATATGCAAATTAATCTCATCACAGATTACATACTCATAAAGAAAACATAGACCCTGAAAGGTATTATTTTCGTCGAGACCTCTGAAGTGAAATTATCAATATTGTTTTTGTCATCGTCCAGATTTTAATTCAACAGGATTGACTGAATTATTTCTTACTTATTCAGAGTTCCGTGAATTCTATTAGGCATTATCTATTAGGCATGTATGGTCAGTTTGTACAGCGCCCTTGAGGTGATTTTTCACAAAAACGGCGCTTTGTAAATCGTCCAAATATATTACGGTGCTCCAGATTTTATGTCCGGGTTGAATCTTTCCCAAATGAAAGACTAAACCCTTCCACACTCTTTTCCACAAATGAATATCTAGTAAATTAACGCAATGTAAGTGCACTATATAAGAATAAAACAATACATCAATCCACCAGAAACATAATGGGAAAATATTTCACCGACTCCAGATATTTTAATATCAGAGGGTTCGGCTCTGATGAAATCCTAACTGGACCAATAAATCCTACTGATCCCTCGATATAAATATTTAAAAAATCTTTCGTAATCCTACATGTATTTAAAATTACCGACTTCTGCATTTTTATATACAAATTTTTTGGCAAATCTAATACACCTAAATTTTGAATGAGAGAGCTAGGTATAATGCCAGTAGCCGAACTAACAAATGGTAATATTTTTATAGTCTGAGAATGCCAAATTCTTTTAATCTCATTTCCTAAATCTGTACATTTTCTTATTTTTTCAGAAACAGTTTTCTGAATATTACAAGAATTTGGAATAGCGACATCAATGATATAAGTTTTTTTTTTAATTTTGTCATGTAAAACTATATCGGGTCTATTTTGACTAATTGTTCTGTCTGTTAGAATATTTTTATCATAATAAATTTTTTTAAATTCATTTTCTAAAAATGAATTTGGTTCATATTCATAATATGGTACATTACGGCAGTCAATCAAGTTATTTTTAATTACCAAACTTTGGTGAATTATTTTTAAAACTTGATTGTGCCTAAATGTATACTCGGACGGCGCTAATACAGAATATCCCGATATAATATGTTCTATAGTTTCCGGAAAAGCCAAACATTTTCTACATAAATCATCAATTTGATTTGCATCTTTGATGATATGCTTCCTATAATTTTTAGTATTAATGACTCTATCTTGAATGGCAAGCATAAAGCCTTCTATTTCTGTTTTATTATTATTATTAGGTCCATGATTCATATTTCTTTGCCCGCTGGTTGGAAAATATTATTTTTATGAAAAAAACAAACAAGAGCCATACAAATCGATATAAGTGAACTGTGGAACTCTCTATCGAGGAGTTTGGTAATGAATCCCAAAAAAAATATTATCAAGTAAATTGTACAAATAAAACATGATAATATATAATTTTACCGACTTGATGATTACGGTTGTTCTATTTTATTTATTACTAGGTGGCTCCCGGCATGGTTGCAATAACATATTCAAAGAAATAAATAATTTCTCCCTGCGTGTCCTTTTCCGTGTGTCCCCGTTCCCCTCCTGCATCCCATCCCGTACCGCATTCCCCTTCCACCTTCACCGCCCACCCTCTCCCTTCTCCCGCTCCCTCGTCCCGCAAACCCCCTTTCCGCGTTCCATATATTCAGTCCCTGTACATTCAGTTTTCAAACCTATTTCACCTATTACATTTTTTTAATCAAATTTTCATTTTTCGTTAATTACAAATATTCATTTTTTATGTTGTAAGAATAATCAATAAAATTTTGTACCTAACATAGATATCTTATTAAAATATCTTTAATAAAAATAAAAAAACAGCTGCCTGCTAAATTCAATTTTATCAAAAGCGCGAACTGAAAAACGTGCGAAGTTAAAATAGTCGGTAAATTTTCTGAAATTATTCAATTTTCTGCGCGATTTAAAAGAAAAGTAAAGTCGTTCTGAAGTTATGGCGTGACCAAGGGAATCAGGGATTCATTTTAATATATATCGATTAGTTTATGGTGAGGGTAGGTCCTTTTTATTGCATAAAATAGAACCAACATATGACATAACTTAGCTTGAGTTATGATAGACTTACCGAGCAAATCTTAGTGAAATAGTTGGTCAATTATTCTTTTGTGTAATATTAAGGGGTATTAAAAGCTACATTTCTGAAGAATTGTTGAAAAAAATTAAGAAAAAGCTATGCGTGTGGAATGAATAATTCATCAAGACATTTTCTTAACATTGTTCAGTAGACCTAAAATCATTGTTATAAATCTGTAAAAGTACGTGTTATTCTACCACGAATATATCCAATTGAAAGCGGTTCAGCAATCGTTGTTTGTTCTTTTTCCTTTTACGGTGTGAAACAATCAAAATCTGGCGACCGCAGCGTCCGGCGACAGTCACGGCTTTGTTCTCTTTGCCCGACAGGTCGTTACACTGAAAATGAAAAAATCAATTACTCTCATTGGTCGGCCCTAGTCACGTAACCAACGTGAAAAAGAGGCTCTGCGCGCGATATAGGCTGTGTTATGTGTGGCAGAAGCGGAAAGGGTTCGCTTATTGGATCGGCGGTGGCCGGTGGCCGCTCATTTAGGATTTTATTTGTTTATGGGAGAATATACATTGTGTTTTATTGGAGTGTGATGGTGGTCTTTACATTGCTGGGTCCACTGAGTAAATAAATATATTAACTCGCAATTCATTAAATTGGTTATTGCCTATGTCATTACGTCATTTGACCAGGTTATGTAATATAAAAAAGCCTTTGGAATAAATATCGCATAATATCTGCTTTACAAAATTTACAAAACTAGGAAGACTTCGGTGGCTGGGTCATTTAGAGAGAATGACCGAGCATCAAGCACCAAAGTCCCTGCTGAACTCAAGACCGACAGGGCGAAGGAGCTTGGGAAGACCAAGATTAAGATGGAGCGACAACGTCCTCAAAGATATATCCACCTTGGAGATTGAAAACTGAAGAGAGCTGGTACAAAACCGTGATGAGTGGAGGAAGACTCTTGAGGAAGCCAAGACCCACCAGGGGTTGGAGAGCCAAGAGTGATGATGATGATGATTATTTGTTTATTTCAATGGGTTCACAATGTTCACTGGGAAGAAAGAAGACAATGAAATGTCTTTACATTATAATATCAATACATAAAACCTATATTTTTTTTAAATTCTAAAAGTTATTTGTCTTTATACAATGAGAAGCAAGAGATAGCGATGCGCTATAATAAGGAAGAATAAAAATAAATTTATAACACGTATGAATAAGAATAACATACTCGCTATAATCACTACCTACCTCTACAATTTTTAAATAATTTTGTTAAGAAGAATACCATGTTACCTGAAGAAGGAACTATTTGTTCCGAAAAATATTGTTTATTATTAAAATATTGACTTAAACGCGGTTATTCATTAGTGTTCAATAAAAACTAACGTAACGCGTCTCTTTCTGGTTCCTTCTCTTATCGGAGGTTGCTATCATCAAAGAAATCCTCACCTTGAGAGAGACCCCAGAGGCTGCACCTCAAAACAACTTGTAGTACCTACCTCCTTCATGGACGTGCGCGGTTAGCGTACGACTATGGCTTGAATCCAGATTATTCTTGATTCTGTACGAATCCAGGAAGGAAGCAATAAACGATATTCTGTTATTATTAATTACCGCCTTTTAACCAGTTTGCTTTTTACTATATCAAGTACAATAAAAGTGTAAAACATCAATATACTACACAACTCAGCGGAACTGCACTGAAACCAAGCACGTAGATTTTGAAACCTTTCACTACGGGTCTGCTTTTATCAAGTCTTCCATAAATTCTTCCCTTAAAATAAAAACTAAAATTAAACAATGGCTGGATGATAATTTACTAACGCTAAATATAACTAAAAAAAAATAGCGTTTTACACTAATAATAACCTTGGTAAATTTTTAATAAATTCTAAAGATAAATAAAATACCTTAAGCCATTCTGGCATCTATAAACTTAAATGTAATGACTGTTCAGCCTTTTACATTGGTAAAACGGCTAGAAACATTCAAACAAGGGTGGTTGAATACTTAAGATGCCTAAACAGTGTAGGTTTTTCAGAATTCGCCACCCACCTAATACATAAAAATCACTATTTTAATAAATCTTCCGGGATAGATGTACTGCATAGAAATGGGATAGGTTTACGACTTAATAATCTTGAACCCCTTGAAACAAAAAAAGTCATTAAAAATAAATAAAACTGATTTACTTAATAAATAAATAGATTTATCTAACACCCCTATCTTTAAAATATTTCCATTACCCCCACCCACGTTCACCCCTCTCTCTTAGGCACCGCCCTCCTCGCCCCCACCTAAGTTGATGTTCTGTCTCCCTCTTCTAATTTTCGTTCATCTAAATATGTAATGTATATCTGTATTATGTTCAATGTCTTTTTATTTACCCCTGTGGAAGGTTCAGGATGAACCGAAACCGGTTGGATTAAGATAAAATAAAGTGGAATTGAAACTAAGTTATTTAATTTTATTTATTATATAATAAAATACCTAACATTCAGTACAAATAATCCAAGTCAACCCTCAAGTAATCATGTACTAAAAATACATTATTGTAGTGATATATCCAGCTGTCTATGCAATCCATTGAAAAGAGTAGATTCCATTAGATACTTAGGCGTAATAATTGATTATAAACTTCGATGGGAAGATTATGTAATTAATGTCACAAGCCGTATACGGAAACTGGCATATATCTTTAGATCATTGCGCAATAAACTAAAAAAAATACACTGAGAACAGTATATTTTTCCCTGTGTCGATCAATTTTATCGTACGGTATAATTGTCTGGGGAGGATGCTCTAAAACTCTATTAGATCCATTAATAAAAGCGCAAAAATTGATAATACGCACTTTTTATAAAGTACATTATATACACCCCACGAAAGACCTTTTTAAAGACTTCAAAGTTATTAATATAAAATCCATATATGTAAAAAATATTACATCTTATTTTTTATTCAAATTTACAAAAAAATATATTATAAATTCAAAATACATCAAAAGATATTCAAACCAATCGAATTATATTATTCCAACAACAAAAACTTCATTGGCACAGTCCCAGTTTAACTTTCTTGCACCTAAAATGTTTAATAACTTATTACTTGAAATAAAGTCTAAAGCCAAATATCTCACTTTCAGTAAGGCACTTACTGACCTTCTGATGAGTGACTATGACAGTGCTTACAACTTGTTTCATATACTCAGATAAAGATATAAATTTTCAACATCATCACATACCAGTACCATATGTTTACAGGTTTATTTTATTTACATGTTTGTTTTATTCACTTCTTTTTCTCTTTTCTATTTTTTATTATAACTTTACCAATTTAACCATGTATTTACACTAGACTACACTCAAAGTTAATATCCTTAATTAATCACCATGAAACAGGCATTCGCCTAGTATGGTGATTTAATAAATCTTATCCATGAAAATGTCAAATATATGTAACGTGTATTAAATAAATAAAATTATTAAAATGCTGATATATTATTTGAACGAAAAATAATTTAAAATTTGGTATAATATTTTAAACATCAAATAAAGAAGTAACCAAATCTCCAAATATTAAGTATTGAGATAACGAGGAAAGCAATAATCGGATGCTCTCATAAATCAAATGTTATTTGCATGTGTCTGAGTTTTACACATTAAATATGCTATAAAATAACACTGGGAGGCATAACGGTTTGGTACATTAGTAAGATATTTTGAAATATCCTACTAGCGACCCAGAAATAATCAACATTTTGTTTTATTCATAACAACTTTTTATGCATTATAATTGATTTGGTGGTGTTTATGAGTGATTTGAGTATTGTCTCAGATAGAAGGTACACTTTTACCATGTAACTGCATACTCAACTAAAATTTTTTTAAAACTAAGATTTTTCGGAGATGTCTAACTAATCACCTGAAAAATCGATTAATGTAAAATTATGGTTGGTAATAATGTACCACACAACGGATTTTGAGAATATATTTTAATTTAAATTAATAACTACAATTAAACTTATGATTTCGCCGTCTAATTATTATTTAAAAATGAACCGTATGACTGTAAATCTGTTCATTGTAACCAGGTAAAATATTTTTTCCAGTTCCCGTTGGTAATAATAGCCTTCTTTCAGACGATACCTTGTTGTGTCGATAAGAGTGATTGATTGGGGAAAATTGTTAACAGAGTAGAAAAATAATGAACCCTTACTACTAATAGAAAAAGGTAACTAGAAAATGTAGCTGTTTTAATTACCATTCAACTAAACAAACAAAAGACTGATTTTTAAAAGATGAAAAAAAAAAGTTCCTGCAATATTATTTTAACAAAATGTATTTAATTCTCGGAATGAAATACTAAAATAACAAGTTTTAAATCTTCTTACTATTCAAGACCGATATTCTTGTTTATTTTGTGATTTAAAAATAACTTCCGCAATTAATTACAAACACCTTGCTTAAAGGCGTTGAATAGAAGAGGAAAGACGAAATAATACTGACTTAAGTAAATGTGAGATGACCGAAACATATGTATGGTAAAACCGTGTTTTGTTGATTTTTTTTTTTTTTTTTACAGTGAATACCGCACAAGAATCTCAACTGCTCCCGTCTGGAGCCAGTGAGACTATTGGGGTATGTTGTGAGGCTGAAGGAAGTGGGGAGGGGAAGGAGTGGGGGAAGAGGAAGGTTGGAAAGTACCTGGCTATTCAGATCTGGTCACCAAACACGGCTAAAGCCATTTTCAAGCAACGTTTCAATTCTGAATGGTTGTTGATGTAATGTATTGAGAGCATCTAAGTAATGCTGACAAATGCAAGCAGGGAAAGTGATAATAATAATGATTTATTGTCTTCCTTTCTTTACAAACATCTTTTTTTTTTAATGCCGGTAACCCGGGCGTTTATTAACATCAATAGTATATACAAATCATGTGCGCTACCCGACTCACAAGACAATATCTGTTCTGAGCCGGGTAGCAGTATCTATCATTACATAACATTTAAATTACAATAAAAGTAACTAAAAATACAAAAGAAAATAAATAAAGATACAGAATACAATAAAAAGAAATAATAAAACTTAAGTAGAAATACAAAAGATTATCTACATAAAATAATTTAAATATTACATTTATATAAAAATGTTTTTTTTTGTGTGAATGAAATAATCAAATAATTTTTTATTTTATTTTATTTTTTATTTATTTTTTTTTTTTAGAGATAATGATGTCCTCACTGGAATTTCCCGTGCTGAGGATTTCATTTACATATTATAATTTAATTATAAGAAATTAATATGAATTAGTTATAAACATTGTGATAAACCCCCCCCTCTACGAAGTAAAACCTATCTTTTGATTTCCAAATGCTGCTACATTGCTACAGCTACAGTCGCAACCCCGCCCGGCCTTTAAAAACTCGTAGCTCGCCCGTTCTCGCGACTCTCCCCTGCATTCCTTTTGCAGCGCCTTCCCAACCCCATCACGTAATACTTTTATGCAAACGTGACGAGATGCTCTTAATTAATCAATTTGTAATTAACCCCACAACGTTGTGTAATTTTTTGTTTTAGTGGTTTGGTATAGTTAATCCAATTCAATTAATAATTTATTTGTGGTAAACCCTTGTTCTTTTAGGTATGGCGTGTTACAATTTGCAAGGCTTCGAATAACAATGACTGAGTCTGACTAGCTTGAAAATTAACTAATTATCTATCTATATTCATCCAGCTTCCTCCCCTAGCACCTGTTATACACCTACGCTCACCGACGACTATTTTTATTGAAGTAATCTGCATTTTCCCTCCTAGCATCTAGTATAAAAATTTACATTCAAACGGCGAATTGAGAATATCCTACCTTTCGATGCGATGTCGCGTACCCTCTGCGGCTCTATAAAATGCTATCATGAAAATAATTTGACATTTATGTATATTCTAACAAAAGATTTACACTCAAAGCAGTACGGAGTGCAATAATTCTACACTTACAGTTCTAGATGCAGTTTGTTAGCTAGCTAGCTTGTTTTGTTTTGTTAATTTGATTCTACGGGTAGGTATTTTGGATTAACATGAGACAGAACATGTGCTGTTTAAATAATTGGACTCCTCCATAGCCCAACTGATAAGGTGATGGTCATAGACCGCCGAATCAGCTTCCAATTCCAACGCCTCCGGAGAATGTTAAGGTCGCAAGCGACGAATGAAAATCGACATGTTTTGCCTTCTGTCGGGAAAGAGTTTGATGTGTGTTTCTGGATCATAGAGTGGTAATGGGAATAATATCGACCAATAAGCCGCCAAATTAAAAATATGTTGATGATGATGATGAGAGGTCATCTCATACCGTTTGATATGAGGGTCTGCTCCGATTAATGGCGTGATAGCCGATGTCAGGAACTGTTCAGGAAATGTGTGGGTGGCACGAGGTTTTGGATCGTGACATCCTACTCTGGATTGATGATGATGATGATGATTCTGAAGTTCTTCAGCATGCCGATGACTTGAGTTCCATTTACTCCTAAAGCACCGGCATAAACATTAAACCGAAGTTGATTAGACAATCGGCAATGTCAGGAGATCGGTGGGGCCGCTCTCTCCTCTGATCTGGCGATGTATGAATTTAATTAAGGAAGATGTTGATGTCACCGATCCTCGCCTTGGCAGTCACTCATGTCCTCAATAGTCCCGTTCTCCGTCCAGCACGCCGCCTCGAACCAGTAGAAATAATGATTACGTTTTTCCTAGGCACGCTACAGAAACATGCGCCAGCCTGCAATCGCGATGGTCATCGGTATTTGATTTGAATGAAAAATACGTCCTCTCGCATAACATACACAAGCGTAACTTGGGACCTTCCCCTATATGTGTCACGGGCATATGCTCTACGATAGGCGTACCCCAAGCTCAAACTCAAAAATTAGCTCAAAGAAGGAATGTCAAGCTCGGTTTCCAGGGTGCCGGGTCCGAGAATGAAAGGCACCAGGTCGTGAATCTGGCTTCCCTCCCTTCTATTTCCCCCGCTGCGCTTTCGTCCAGAGTACATTCCCACCCTGATGCTGGATGATCCCTATTCCTAGTGTGAGGGAGTTAAGAAAACTTATCTGGATTCCAACAAAGAAACGTCGAACCAGTAGAAATATTGATTACGTTTTTTCTAGGCACGTTACAGAAACATGCGCCAGCCTGCAATCGCGATGGTCATCGGTATTTGATTTGAATGAAAAATACGTCCTCTCGCATAACATACACAAGCGTAACTTGGGACCTTCCCCTATATGTGTCACGGGCATATGCTCTACGATAGGCGTACCCCAAGCTCAAACTCAAAAATTAGCTCAAAGAAGGAATGTCAAGCTCGGTTTCCAGGGTGCCGGGTCCGAGAATGAAAGGCACCAGGTCGTGAATCTGGCTTCCCTCCCTTCTATTTCCCCCGCTGCGCTTTCGTCCAGAGTACATTCCCACCCTGATGCTGGATGATCCCTATTCCTAGTGTGAGGAAGTTAAGAAAACTTTTGCTACTTATGTAGGTGGGTATAACGCATTACGCTTTAAATATGAATACCTACCGACGGCTTCATTCAACCGACAATGTGAAAGTTTTTGCTAAATCGAATATATCGAATGAAATATACCTACCTAAGCGTAGCCCCAAAAAGTAGTTAAGAAAACTTATCCGGATTCCAACAAGGAACCGCCGATCGGTTGCCAAACGATTCCATATGTCATGTTCCCTTCGTTCCGCCGACAAGGCAGACCCCACACGAGCGTAACCTAAAAGGTAGTGAAGCCCACGCAAATTTCGTCACTTCGTTTCCCCCATGACGAAGGTAGTCCGGCCAGATCGTAATCTTCGTCCTGCATCAAACTGGCCTCCCGCGACGACAACTTTTATCCGCTGGTACCTCGGAGCGGCGGTAGAGGGAGGGGGAAATGGGTGCACGTCCTTTGTTCTCCTGAAGTCCCCCAATGCCTTAGTGACGTACATACGTCGACATCATGAAATGGCTCCGGCCACGCTTCCAATCCAGTCTAGAGCGGGTACGAGATCCACGTTACCGAGATGTGATCACAAGGGATTCCAATTTGCTCGGACCAGACACGACCATCGCTTACTTCGCCTCCACATTAGAAAAATAGTGTAAGCCCACCTGCATTTCGATCACATCGCCCCCGATAAAGTCGCGTGAGATACTTCCTCATGGTGGAATAGGAAAGCCGGACCCGTTAATCCAATCGACAACCGCCGTCCATTCTCGAGTCGTAACCCGCTCAATTAAGTTTGAAGAAAAAGAGTTTGTTAATTAAGTAGGTGGATATAGCGCATCACGCTAAAATGTGAATACCTACCGACGGCTTCATTCAACCGACAATGTGAACGTTTTTTGCTAAGTCGAAAGAAATATACCTAAACGTGAATTAAAGGTGATTATATGATAAGATATCGAACCAAGTTTATGCAAAGTCCTATGTAATAGACTTGTTGTGATACCTAAAATTTGGAATAAGGTGTGGGAAATTTTTGGAATGGGAATTCAATTATGTCAGATTTTGTTAGTAATCAAAAATGCCCATGCTACGCACCCTTCATAAACCGTTATATTACCCAATGCCTTTTCAAAAAAACCTTCCTGAATATAGTCCCCTAGCTACGTTTAAAAATATTATTGCGAGACTCGTAAATAATAATTATCACCTCAAAGGCGCTTTACACATTAATTTATACCTATATTCTATACCTATGTATTTTGTCACCCGTTATACCTAGTTTTCTCGTTCACCAACAAAGCACTTTTAAAGGATTTTATTATTGTTTTATGGTTTCAAAATCCCGTCTTTTAAATGAAGTCTCTCGTCTAAGATTTATTGCCCGAAAGCGCACTTTGTGCTTCAAATGCTATTTTAGTTCATTGAACCCCAAATTATTATTTTACAACGGTATTGTCTCAAGAATCGTCGCCGGTCAACATCAGGCAGCTCCGGATCGACTTACGGAGGGAACGCTCCTTTTTTTACGATTACCGATAATTACCCGATAGCTTTTTTTTTTTTTAAATGTTACCGTTTTAATTTTCCGATTGAATCATCCGACTTAGATGACATGGTTCCTTATTAAAGGCCCCATTAAGGTAGCCATAATAATAATACTAATATTTGAACGATCCACATGGCACCGATTTTATGGAAAACACCTCAAGGCGCTATATAAACTATAATACTAGACGAACAATTATAAACAATTAAAATACTCGGGGAGTAATGATGATTCTATTGTTTTAACCCTACTTTGTACGAAATCCGAACATTAATGTTGTTAATAATTAAATCAATTTGTCAAACTTACCCCTCTCATGCACACAAAACCTTGACATGCACGAATCACAATCCAAAACCAGCATCCCTCGTGCACTAATTGATTAATCACTAATTAAAGCACTTATTATTTCGGTCTAACTTTCGCGTCGGTTTGTATTAAATTTTATCCTATCCCTGATAAATGCCCCGAAAGTGCATTTTGTATTGATATTAAATTAACATTGACCGCCTCAATTTACAAATTATATTATTTAACTTCACAGATATGAACTCGCAAGCCGCAATCTCTGACTTCCTTATTCGCGTGGGCTCTTTTTGTTTAATAAAGACGAACTATTCTTTGTTTAATTAAAATGAAATATCCCCGATTTAGAAGCACCGAGCTGGTCTCCTCCCGACTCTCAGAACTTCACGATCTTAATTCTCAACCTTCACTGTCCTCAATCGCGTGGACTATTTTCCTTTAATTAAATGAATTATTCCCGTTTACGCGCACCAAATTATAATTCTACAGGTTATCAAAACTCCGATGATTTTCATCCCCACCGCTCGCCTCCAGGTTCTTTCCCCGACCGTTCTCCAACCCGACTCTACCCCGACTGTCTAGTTCCAACCCCCTGCCCCCTGACTCCCACCCATCTACTTGTGTGGTTTCAATAATTTATTAGTCACTTTTTTCAAATCTTAAGTGATAAGTACATCTCCCAATATGCATATATCAACTTTAATAGTCAAAATGTCACATCACATCCCAAATTCCAAGAATTCAGTGCAACTTTCATGTTTGCTATTTTTTTGTGTGTAACCTTTAAATAACAAAATACAAACTAATTTTGTCTGCGCAGGAGTCATAAATTATCCCAATAACGCTTAAAAGAAGAGCTCAGTGGCGCACTTCAATTCACTACTCGTCCTAATTGCTTGCGTCGACTTTATTGGTTATATAATAACATTATATAAACATTGTCTGTACACGTTTTCGTTCTTTCTGCGTGCGTCACTATTTAACGAATTCTGCAATATTATTTTGACAAATATGTTAAATATTTTAACCCCTAATCGGCGCGTCGCTCTAGTATATTTAAATGTACCAAGATTAATCTTTATTGACTAATTTTCAATTCACTACCGCCATAGAAAATTCACCAGATAATTGTTTCGCAAATCAATCTGCTCGCTTTAAGATCAATCACCACTCGGGCAAACATTCATCGGCCGCCCCTGACTTGATAATGATATATCCATTAGGATTCCTCCTCCAACCAAAGTATTTCGGCACACGTGTTTATCCTAGAATTGGCCCGGATTCCATAAATCACCCTTAAGAGTTAAGAACAGAGAATCGTATTCTGAAACCATACCCTGTTACAAAATTAAATATATTTCTAAATCGATCTCTCAATTTTAAAAGATTTATTTCGTAGGCCCAAAGGCGAGATCATCACAACATAAAGGTATCATTTATTGTATTTTCTTTAAATAATTAAAAATTAAATAAAATTGTGTTTTTTTTTATAATTCAGTTCAGTAGGTTCGGTTTTAGTCTCTATATGATATCACCATGAGATCTAGTGTTTCTGATGAACGTGTTAGTTGTTATTTCTTGGGTTTTGTACTTATGAACGTAAATGAGTATAGTTTTAGAATACAGTTGTTTAATTGACATGATGTTAAGATTGTTGAAGATTTCGTCAGTGTTGGTTCTTACAGGAACTTTCAGTATGATTTTCATTATGGATTTTTGAGTTTTAATTAGTGAATTTAGTATGTTTTTATTAAGTGCTTCTATCGATTGCCGAAAGGGGTTAACGAGTAGTAGGGTAGAGGTGGCCGTCGAGAGTGATTCGGGCCAATTAGCCGCTAGTATTATAAATACGTAAACTCATAATAAACTATTTTGTTATCATGGACCAATTGTTATTGAAAAGTACCCCCAGATAACTAATAGTGTTTTATTGTGAATAATAATACCAAACATTACAATCGATTTATAAATCTAAAATTTATGAACAACTAAAATTTATGAACATCTAAAATTTATAAATAAAACAGATCGGAAAAGAATTCATAGCGTAAATAAAATGTGATAACGCACTGAGACAGATTTTGAAAGGACGCTCATATTTAAATTGTTGAAAAGCACATACAGAGTGGATGGAACAAGATTAGATTATCGTAATCATAAATAATGATCCACTAGTACAGTGATAAGCAAACCGCTGCGGGCCAGCCCGTTCCGTGCGGCTCGTGAGCCCTTTCGTACTGCTACTTGCCAAATAAAATATAAAAAGCATTTCGGTGAAGAATATTCAACAGTTTCTTTTTGATTTGCAAAAGAGTTTAGCGGAAAACTTCAGTCTTTCTTCAAAGTTTTGAATCAGTCGCTGAAAATAATAAAATTTTTCTTATGTATGTTTGCGACATCATCGACTGCAAATATAAACAACTAGCTGGGTTACCCGGCTTCGCTCAGGACAATAAGATAGTGTTCTGGAATGTTGCACAATGATGTTCCCGATTTCCTATTCCTGATCATTCCACGACATACTCCGCCACTCCTTCCACAACTTTCTACAGCTCTATGGAACCTTCTAGAACTTTCCGGAAGACTGTTCTAGAAATTTCAAGAGGGCGAAATTTTCAGCCCTTATATCTTTAAAAGCACGGCCTTTAGGTAAAAACGGATATCCTTATTCTGTAGGGGGGATAGAGATCTACCACACCATATAACTCCCTTGATCGAACCGGGACCCGTTTCTGAGTTTTTGCGAGCTGCACGTTTTTTTGGACTTTCTTTTATAATACATGCCATATTCAAATAAATAAAATGTTACTCCTTACATGTCCTTTCCCGTGCGTTCCCCTCCAGCGTTCCACTTCCACCTTCCCCGCCACCGCTCTCCCGCTCCCCCGTCCCGCAAACCCCCCTGGCACTGCATTTCTTGACTCCTCTCCCGCGCGGCCCGTAGCCGAAACTTTTTCTAATACTAACATTTTTAAACTCGTGATATCTTTCTGATTAAATATCCGAATTGAAAAATTCAAAAAGTTAAATAAAGGTATTGAAGCTGTCTTGAATATGAAGTAATTTATTTTGATAAGGATTAAAACTAAGATACAAATAAAGAGCCTTTAAAAGCGGCGACATATTAATTAAATTTTTAAAATAAAAGAATACTTATTGTGGCATAACCATAATAGTTAGACATATGCTGTCGCGACCTTTTTTGTAAATAATGATGTGTTCTATAAAGTCGTACTACATTATTTTATTCTATCATCAATAGTTTTCGCAGCGCACGCGATTTAAAGAATATTTTAGGTAATTTTTTTACACCCTGGGTTACATTATTGAAGTTTTAGTAAGGATGCCTATTTTTTTTAAAATATAATATAGCCTATATCACCCAGGGATAGTGTAGCTTCCCAACAGCGAAAGAATTTTTCAAATCGGTTCAGTAGTTTCGGAGCCTATTCGATGCAAACAAACAAACAAATCTTACCTCTTTATATAGTGTATAGTAGATGACAAGATGCAGCCCTTTAGCCCGCAAACAAATTAAAAATGGATAATTGGCCCTACGGTGAAAAATGTTGTTCACTACTGCACTCGTGAATTGAAAAACACAGGGAAATTCCAATTAGAGATCGGATTTCAGGACCTAGTTAAGGCTCCGTTCCCGGCCCCAAAAAGAAAGCGGAAAGGTATTAAATTACGAATGTTAGAAGAGCGCGCTAACATTTACAACGATAAAATCGATGCAAAAATCATGAAAATCTTTAATAAAACACGACTCGTTTAAAATAGAGCAAAAATCTCGCGATAATTGTCTTAAATAGAATTTAAAGAAACGCTGTGAATTTTTTCATACATTTAACTTGTAAAACAACTGAAACAAACGTATTTATGATAATTTTTGGAGCATATTTGCGATTTTTTTCTATGGAGGGAATTTTATATAATTTGCATTTGGGCGCGACTGATGTCTAGATATTATCTTCAAGAATAACATATATTTTTTTAAGAGCTTAAAAACTTCAAATGCTTAAGGGAGGTTTGCAAGAAATCGGTAGAAATTCGAATACCGGCCTCTTAAGTGAGTAGCATTTGAAAGACAAATCTTAAGTATGATAAATATTTATTTTATTTTATTTATTATCACGTTCATTAAAAAATTGCAACGGAGTAAAATATATTATTGTATTATAAGAGGTATCGAAAGTCCCAGAATGCGGATATGGTTGTTCAATTATTGAACAAAGTTAATTAAAGTAGTCAGATTATCAGAAATGATAAATAAATAATTAATGGAATACCCCTCAATTCTTCAAATGCTTCTGGGGAAAATTGTCTAAACCTATTTTATGTTAGGTATTATACCTATGGTTTTATATGTATGTATGTATCTTGTATATTTGTATCTCCCTACTAATAAATGTGCACTTGAGGTGCACTATCACAAAAAAAACAGCGCTGTAAAAATACGCTGTCATAATATAATCTCATTATGATACATTCTCATTTGTCTCCATATTTTAAAAAAAAATTGTATGCATAATAATATATGTGGTTTACTCCCATCTGTTTTAACAAAGATCTTTTACAACCACGTCAGAATAAACCCATAAAATTCTGTGTTTTGATAAGGAAAACATCCATGAAATAATTACGACCTTCGCTGTCTTTTACAGATGTTCATATCACTGAGTTTCATGAAAATTCAGATTTGTTTGATCGTAGTAGATTAATTCACGAAACTGGTGTGGCAGACAAGAAACGAGAATAGGGAGCTACGGAAATGACAATCAAAGCAAGCACGAGTTTCTAATTTATCACAACTTCTTGCAAGAATGAAGAGGAGCTTTTATCAAATATTCATTAACTAATTACGAATTTGGCCAAATTAGACTTAATGATAGATTTATACCGGCGTTTCAATTTCTACAATATTGTATAGTTTGGAAACAGCACGTTCAAAAAGTTAAAATCACCATTTTTTGAAGTAAAACTTCTTTACGTACGCTTGACTTGGGGAGTAAGCTAGTGAATGCTTGACGAGAGCGTTACGAAATGTGTGATCGAGCGAGGCGAACGGAAGTTTAGAGGGACATATAAGTTAGTGAAGATAAAAAGAGAGAGAGTTACGTTTCGTATATTACTGTAAGGGCAAGAGAGATAGGTGCGAGCACACATTTTCTTTCTCTTTTTCTCTCATAGCCAGTTACGTTTCGTATATGTAAGACACAGTGCAGGATACTGGATGAATGTTATTAACTGGATGGTACCGAATTCTGGACTACGAACAACTCCTACCTCCTACTCTAAATAACTCGAAATAGCAGAAATGCGAATGCCTAGATGGTCGGCAGGAGTATCACTAAAAGATAAGATTAAAAGTTCACGCATTCGTGGTAGCCTGGGTGTCACGGATATAAACAACAAGCTGGAAGAATGACAGTTGAGATGGTATGGGCACATAAGACGGAGACCATCAGACCACACAGTGAATCAGGCAATGTCTATGGAGCTTCATCGAGCCTCATCCAAAGGAAGACCAAAGAACTGGATGACTCAATGCTCGAAAATACTTCGGAGAAACGGCCTGGATGAAAGCGATACTCAGAACCGAAGAAGCTACAACCTGAGAACGAGAAGAGTCGACCCCAACAGAAATGTGAAAATAAAATTAAGAGAAGGCTATTTATAAAAAAAAAATTGGTTATTATTTAATTGACTATTAATACTTTTTCTAGTCTCTAAAATTTCTAAATTTTCTAATTGTAAACCCGTGGTTTTTGTGGGTAAAATTTTGTAAACCATTATTTAAGTCAAAATAATGATTTGTTTCTGAAAAATGTTTGGAAAATTCAAAATAATAATTATTATTTAAACACCTTAGATATTCCTAAACAAGAATTTTAAAATTTCTAGAAGTATTTCCTATACAAAATAGTTACAATCATTATGCAAACTTTGAAGAAATAATACTTGACTTTACAATTACTGAATGTTAGTTAGCAAAGCGTCCATTATCGTCCTTAAGCGTCCATCGTCCACGGCGACCAGTAGTGCTGGTCGCCGCGGCAGTCGCGTGTCAGTTGCATTGTTGATAGGTTGCCATGGTAGCGGCTCACGAAATGTCAAGTTTTGTCATGTTTTGACATGTGAAATCAGAAAAATATTGATTTAGCGATTTAGATAGCGGACGTGCGCACAACAAACCACCAACGTTTGGTATGAAATGAATACCGGACAGTCAAAGAAATAAATAAAGATATAGGTACTTCATTTAATTTATACTTTTTCATCGCTTTTTCAACATCAATAATTATTACTCGTAAAATAATATGTTCTAGTAAGTTAATTTTTTGCTTGCATCATATATAAAATGAAGTAGTAGACTACTTGCTAAAACACAGTCCAAGCTAGTACAGCAAGTCGGAGAATCTATAAAATACTAGCTGGTACCTTCTTGCCTTTCCTCCCTGTCGCTAAAATATATGAAATACACATATTTTTAACCACTCCGCACCACTTGTAGTAATTTTTTATACAAATTTCATAAAGCCAGAGCTTACCATTATTTATAGAAACACTCTTCTGCTGAAATGCAACGTTCTTTAAAATTTTTGAATCAATTATCAATCAATTTTCATAGGGACACCCTAATCACCTGGCATGGCGGTATGAAATATACATTACGACCTATGCTCATACCTACCAAATATACTTTAAATTTTTTTTTTAAATCGGTCGAGCCATTTCGGACCACTTGCCACCACAAACACCATGACACGAGATTTTTTATATCTTATATAGATAACAAAAATGTAATACAAAATACAATAATCAATAATAATTTCTATCTCTCTCAATTATTGAATGTTTCATATTTTCAATTCAAATCTTAGCTAAATGATTGACATCAAAGTTAGCAGTTGATAGTCTGTTATAAAATTCAAATGCACTTGTTAAATTCGTCTATATCGCTAACCAAACACTTATCGAACATTTCCACAAAAAGGTAGCACTTGCACAGCAGCTTTGTGACGGCAAAAAATAAATAAATAAAAGCTAAGCACTTCGCAGTTCTTCACCTCTTGAAGCTGCGGAAAGGGAAGTTCACTTTGAAATGTGGAGACCTCGTTATTCGTTATAGTTCGTTCATTTTGCTTTGCTCGAGCGCTCGTAGAGTCTGTTCCCGAGAGGTAACAAGCTTTACCACTCCTCCCTCAATTAAGTACCGATCTTTCTATCTCGGCAAATTAAAAAAAAACTTTTTGCAGACATAACAAAGCGAAGAGAAAAATGCTAAGCGGCGACGAAAGGCTGAGGAAAAATGTAAATTTTTATTGAAAAATGTAAAACGTGTGGCGCAAAAGGGAAAAATTATTGGTAAAGGTTCGTAGGACTTGAAGATATCAAGAGAATAGATTCGAGGAGTTGTCTGAATTTTAATCCGAAATATTAATATAACTGGAAGGTTTTTGTGGAATGTCATGAAATCTTTTTTTTTGTGAGATTTCGCACAAAGGAAGTTCAATTCCCAATTTAGGGAATGTTATGTGGAGAGTTATAAGGGAGAAAAGGTGGGATCTACATATTAATAAATAGTAGATACTTTAAGTATGATCCTTATGAAAGATAACCATTCAGTATCGAAACGTTGCTTGAGATAGCTTAAGCCTTATTTGGTGACCAGATCTGAATAGCAGAACAAATTAAAAAAACATATATTTATTTAATATACGAAATTATAAGTTTATTGTTTATTAGTGTATAATAAGTGAATACCTATTACGTAACATACTGAACCGAATTTCAATGATATAAGCAAGTAGGTAAAATTGTACAGAGGAGTTCAATAAGTGTAAGTATATTACGAGTAGACAAGAAGTACTAAAGGTAGTATGAAAGTAGTTACAGAGTAATGTGTAGTAACTTTGTCGATATTATTATTAACATAAACATGAATAGTGTGTGGTTAAATAAGTTTTGTATACAGTAGAACATTGTAGGTAGAACATACCTAAATTAATATAGCGGTAAAAGGTGCACATGAAAAAAGGAGATAATAGACAATAATAGTATGTAGTTGCATTATCATGGAAAGTTGTACGGAAGAATTTGATAAGTAAGTATAAGTATGTAATATGATAGTATTATGACAAATTTCTTTGTTTTGTTATAAATTTGATTTTCAACCTTTAGGTATGATCATGGCCAATATGGCCAAATGATTTTTTTTTTTAAATAGTTATTTTTACTACAATTTTTTTAAAACTACAGTTATATCTATTGATAAAACTAACTTATTGTAAAAAAATACAGAAATTGAGTAACAAGCATTCTGGTGACTCTAGAAGAGTCTACAGTACAGAGCTGATGTTTGATGGCAGGTAAATATATACCTATTTACTATTTGATACAAATAGTTTTATTAATTTTTTACCAAGGCATTTGTGCCTGATTATAAGTATCTACATTTGTACTAAGGTAATAACAATTTCTCACTTCATTTGACTGATGAAAAAAGTGATTTTCGTTTTGGTTTTGCATAAAAAAAGGAACTTATACTTTACCAAAATAAAACTGTACCAAAAGAAGGTATTCACAATAAGTTCACCGGGCCCACTGCTCTATTGCTTTTGAAACACTAGTAGATATTATTAACATTAGTTGTAACTTTTAATAAAACACTTCAGAATCTCCGCAGAATTCAAAGCCCTCTTAATTGCATTTTGTCACGACGTCTATCAGTATTTAGATGATCAAAATATATTAGTTATTAACAAAATCTTATCACAAATAAACATGTGTTTATCTAATCAAGATTTCTCATCCTTCTGCAAGAATTCTCCGCAAAATAAAGGTTTCATTTAAAAATTGCTGTCCTGACTCCAAATAACGGTGGACATTTATTCTGATACAAATTTAAACATTGAGACAATTTCTACTGTCGGAAATATAATTCAAGTCAAAGCGACTCGTAAGAGACAAAAGGAAAGTGGAGAAGTACTAGAGTCGTGTTTCCGCGGAGATTACCATCAAAAAGAGATTTTTGTATTCGTGTGATATGTTATGTATGGGATTGCAAGATAAAAAAGTAAACTATATTTTTTATCAAACTCCTACGTAATAATTTGGGATCTCAAAATGGTGATAAAATAAATATGAAAACAGCTAAAAAAACTTTGTTTTTTTTTTAAATATTGATAAATAACTTTTTTTATATTATTTACAGACCATGTTCCGTATGTTAATACGCATCCTAATTTGACTGTCCTAAAACGGGAATCCTCCTAGTTGGGCAGTCAAAAAATTTCTTAAATAATATATATAAATGTATAATCTTTTACTAAATAAAATAAACAAATAAATAAACTAGCGTTTGAAATTATTCGAGCTGTGCCAATTAATAACTAAGACCAACAAGTTAATTCCGCCATCAACTTTCATTATCTGGCTTCAAATATTCGTAACCACTAAACTAGTTTAAAATATATTTTCCAATTAATTTTTTTTTTAATTTTCTTTTTCTCTTATGAGTTTGATGATTTAATGAAGCTACATAGACACTTAACATTGTTTGAAGGTCCCAATTTGTTAAATACAATTTTCTTTGAAATTATGCAGATCTGCAAAAACTCACGAGAAATTATAATTATTGTAGGATTTGTGAAATTGAAACTATTTACGAAATAATACTTCTCTCAGGATCCACGCCCTCCAAAAATAACTTTTGCTGATAAACTATAATATACGATCGGAAAATTACCTCCATTCGAATTCATTCATTTAGAAAATCTAGTAGTTTCCTAGACGTTTTTTTTAATTGTAAAAACTCAAATTTAAAATGGCGACATAAGACTTTATTTTCCAAGATTAATCATAAGACATTTAAACAATATATATATATATGTACATACGCCTTTCAAATGGGTATTTGATTCAGCTCAGCAGCATCAAATTAGCATATAAAGATAACTCATATTTACAAGATAAAGGCTACACTAAAGTTCCGCCTTAGAACGTCAACAACAGAATTTTTTTTTTACAGTTTAGTGTTCCAAGTATACACAAAATCTATGCCAAAAATATTATGGTTGATCATATCAAAAAAAACACAGAGGCAAACACCTCCGACACTCAGAAACAAGAGCCAAGAAAACAGAAACATGTATTAATGCGTATCAATTTACCCACAAATCCAAATTTAATTCTTCTTTTTACTAAGAAGGTTTGCATTTTTAGCAGTAGAGTTGTACAACAAACTCCCACATGGTATCAAACAAAGTAAAAGAAAATTAACTTCATTAAGGATATGAAATTTTCGCTTAAGGAACTATCAGAAAAAGAAAAAACAGAAAGAGGAGGACAACGAAAATAATCTACATCCAATTTCTATTTTATTTTTAACATGTATCTTCTATAAATGTTAAAATTAAAATGCCTATGTAAACAAATAAAAATAAATTTACAATGGAAAATTGAAAAAAATTTCTTCGGAATACATATTATAGTTATCAACTTATTCGAATTCTTCAAACAATCAGTTCCAATACTGAAAAAGACACTTTAATTCCGACAACCGAAATAAGTATGTTTTATTGTACGAGCAAAGGTTTTAGATATATCTAATGTGCCTAATTGATCGGGTAGTGGGTCGAGTAGTCCAAGGCGTCCGGTTCATACCAGACTTTTTTAGGAATGTTTGCCTTTCTTAAAAAAGTTTCCCCTCTCCTTCCTACATCCGGCAGTAGGACGGTATGAGGAGAGAGGGATGATATCTTATTATGTTTAGACATTTTATCTGATAAGCTCGTTCCCATTTTTTCTCCCTGTTATCTCTAAGTCTTTTTATAACCCACTCTTCCCCGGCTTAAAAAGATGCCCGGATTGTGTAACTGTACAAGATGAAGGGTAACGATGACATTACCGTGATTAGGCCATGAATAGCAAGGTTCTTCAAACCGCCCTTTATTCTTTATGCTTCGCCTGTTTCATTTTCCCCATAACATATTGTGAGTTGTTATAGTGGCTACAGGAAATGGGAATTCTGAAGTCTTCACATAAACTCACACAAAAATATGTGGGTAAATTGTATACGCATCATCTGATATTGTAATGCATGAATTTACCTTTACGTTGCCAACAGAGTAGTCAAAATCTGTAAAATGACTCTTCTCCATTTTTAAATAGATACCTTAACGTCTTGTTAATTTTTGTTTTCCTACAAATGCAGGCCCTATATTGGTACAAATGTATATTTTTTTTTCTTTATTTCAAAATTTTTTAGACAAAAATATTTCCTCACTGGAGTACCTCGTTCTAAGGTCACATTATACTTATACATGTTTTTTGTGTTTGAAATATAAGAAAATACCTATGTTAAAATATCACAAGAGGAAAATTGTAGTTATATCTAAAAGAAAGCACAATACGAGCATTAACCTTTGTTAGGTTAGTGGAACCAATATCTTTTTCTGATTTTTCTGTCTCCAGATTTTCGATTGAGTTTCGCTAATATTGTCTTTGCTAATATTTAATTAAATATTATAATTTGAGATTTTACTCATAAAGTTAAATAAAAAATAAAAAAGTAAAAAATGTTTTAGTTTTCGTATTTTTTGTATTCCTACAAAACCTACAAGTATATAAAGTAAGTATATGTAATTAAAATAAAATAATACAAATGTATTTAGTTACGTGTCAATCCTTGCCACAAATAATATTTCTTGCGCGCTGGAATCATACCCACAACTGAAATCATAAACACAGCCAATGGTCATGTAGGTCATCTCACTCGCTCGCGCTTTTATCAAAGCTGCGTAAGCTACCAAAACGTATGTTCGTACACACGGTTCGCAAGTCAGTCAACCCCGGCCACCAGTGATTTTTTTTTTAAATATACAGGTTAATTTATTGAGTGCTAGAGACTTGAAAATAATATGCGGGTAGATATTTCCAATTTGGGATTCTTTTTACTTTAGTATCCTATCTCATCGGAAGTCGATTATTATCGTCAAAACAAGCTACATCAAACGGTGAAATTGCACTCGTGCCAGGCACGTAAGTTTGGACATAGCGAGTGAAAGCGCATCAAAACTTTCAAACCATACATCATTATTCTCCTGTCTTTTTTATGATGTGATCAATATTTCCTGTAGAATTTCTTCTTTTGACCGATGCGATTTTTTTTTATTTATGTTCATTTGACCAGTTCATTTTGAGGATTTTTTACTTTAGCTTTACGCAGGAGGTCCTGAGGAAAATAATTTCCATCAGGGAAGATGGTGTGTGGATGTTATTTTCAAAGAAAGGGAGAAGAATATGTTTTGAGAAGGAAAAGGGTATGAGGGGTGGTTAGGAATCCAGGGTTCAACTTGTCCAGTAGTAACGGACATATTAATATATTCCTTTTCGTTGAATCGCGAGAGTCCTGCTGGAGAGGACAATAGGTCTTCCTCAATTAGTTTCTCTCGATCCGACCCGCCACGCGATAGAACAAACCTCACACTACGAAATCCCACACCCCTGCTAATTCAACAAACGTAGCGAACTATTAAGGGTGACCAAAAACAGAGGTGTTGGTTAAATTAATTTTTCATAAATTTTACTGAGGGTGGATGAAAGAGCAATTGGCCTGTAGTTGGATCCAGAATTGGGTGATTTATTTGATTTTAGGATTGGGATGATTATTTGAGAACTCCAGTCATCAGGCATTATGCCAGACTGAAAGATTTTATTTAAGATGCTTAGGAAGTGATTTAGAACATTATCATTACTATTTTTGATAATGCTGTAAGGAATACCATCTCTGCCTGGAGATGAGTCTTTGACTGTTGATAAACAATTTTTTAATTCAATTAAAGTGAATGGAGAGTCTAGCCAATGATCAGAAATAGGAGTGTTGTGGATGGGAGTTATTTCATCTAAGTTAGGTACAGAAGGGGGGGCAATTTTGTCCAAGAACTCATCTATCCATTTAGAATGAGACGCTCGAGGAGATGTTGAACTGAAGGAGGATCGAAATCTTCGAATCATAGACCAAACTTCCGAAATTGGAGTATTCGGAGATACTGAACTGCAGAAGTTGTACCACCCGGATCTTTTTTTTGACCTCAATACCCTTTTGGCATTGGCTTCGGCATTTTTGTATATAAGATAGTTCTCCATAGTCATATTGTGACGATACGAAAGAGATTTAGCTTTCCGAATTCTCACTACCTTAGAACATTCCTCATCCCACCAGGGAGTCGGAGGGAGTTTTTTAAGAGATTTGGTTTTAGGGGGAGGATTTGATTTATGTATTGCAGTTATGAGCATCGATTTGAAGTTATCGTAGTCATCTTTGACAGATAATACATCGGAAGAGGGTAAATTTTGTATAAACTTATCCATAAGCGAGTTAAATTCGTCCCATTTGGTGTGTTTTGTTTTAATCTTCGTCGAAATATGGGACTTGTCTGAATGGAAAGAAGTTTGATAAGTGATGGTGATCGGAAAATGATCACTGGAGCAAGGATCGGGGGACACCACCCACGAGGAGAGAGGTGCCAGATTTGTAGAGCATATGGAGAGATCCACTGCACTGGGGTTTGTGTTGGGGCGAGAGATTCTCGTAGGAGATCCGTCGTTCAAAAGGAAAAGGTTGGATTCATCTAAAAAATCCATAACATTTCGACCATCTCGATCAGAGAATGCAGAACCCCAGACGGGGGAATGGGCATTAAAATCGCCCAATAAAAAGAATGGAGGGCTTAGTTGACGGATAATTTGTAACCAAGCTTGCTTATTGAAGTGAGACGATGGGGGAATATAGATAGAAACAAAGGATGTGTCCTTTATTTTAGCTGCAACCATTTGAAAGTCAGCATTGGGGGGTTTGATAGTATTTATTGGGGAAAACGGAAGGGATTTTTTAATAAAAAGGGCAGCACCACCGCCCGTACCTTCCAGGCGATCATCACGGAGACAGGAGTACCCTCCCACATTAAAGTGGGTGGATGGAGTAAACCATGTCTCCGAGACAGCAGCCACAGAAACAAGGTTTGAATTTAATAGGTTAAGAAGGTTCGATTTGTTAGAAATAGCACTGCGGCTATTCCACTGAAGTATTCTAACATCTTGAAGTGCCATTTTGAACAAATGATTTTAACGTGGAAATAATAGAAGCAGCGTTGGACGGTAGATTAGTTTGAGAAGAAATCAGGTCAATTAGAAGCATAATAAGAGTTTGTATAAATGAAGAATTATCTTGCGAGAGTTGTTCAGAAAGCTTTTGATGGTTTGTTGAGGACGAATTATAGTTGTTTGCGCACCCATTTCTGGCATTTGAAAGAGGAGAACCATTGGGATTTAAGAGAAGTGAGTTGTGTTGTTGCCGATCGTATCCAGGAGCCGGTTTAGAGACAGGGTTTTTGTACATAAATTTAGTTGATCGAGAAGATGTTGAGGAGAAGGGGAGAAGGTTGGATGGAGAGTTACTGGATAAAACCTCGGCAAAAGATTTTTTGACAGGCGGGAAAATAGTTTAGAAGCCTGCAGAAAAGACAAGTTTTCAGAGGCCATGGAAATTTTTATATTTTTTTGGCGAGTTTGTTCAGGACAAGAAGAGTGAATGGCGGAATGAGCGCCTGAGCAGTTAAAACATTTAGGTGAAGAGAGAGAAGAACATTGGTCAGCCGTGTGGTTTTCTCCACATTTGAAGCATCTGGGAGGGGATCTGCATGCAGCTTTGGTATGACCAAAACGGCAGCAATTGTAGCATTGGGTGGTGTGGTAAGTATAAATTTCAACTGGTAAGGAGTTGAAAAATAAATAGATATGGGAGGGAAGAGATTGTCCTTCGAATGTTATCACAACAGATTGGGAGGGCTTCCAGGAAACATTGCCCTCAGAGGTGTCCTTATAATTTAGCCTCCTGGCTTTTATGGGATTGCCGATATGTTGAGGGGTTGAAAGAGAAGACAGAATTTCTGGAATGGACAGATCGGTCGAGATACCCCTGACCAGGCCCATACGAGTGACATTGAAAGTTGGGATGTACGCCTTGAATTTAGAATTAGATGTAATAAAAATGTTTTTAATAAAGTTGTTGGCGGCTGAACCTGAGAGGAATTCAACAGAGATTCGGAAGCGACCCTCGGCTTTTACACCTCCGGGCTTAATCGAAAGGTTCTTGTTGGTTGAAAGGAATTTACCAAATTCAAGAGGATGTATGGTTTTACCTTGCTCAGTTTTTTGCGCATAAACAATGTAGGGGCCACAGGAATGAGTAGAGTAAAAATTGGTTGGAGGAGGTTGATGAAGATCTGGTAGAGACTGAGAAGTAGAAGGAGAGTCATGCTTTACTGGGGAAGAGGGACTAAACTTCCTTTTTTTTGTGGAAGTTAGAATGACAGATTCACTGTCAGAAATTATAATATTTTCACCATCTGGAGGGTCAGGGGGAGGATCTGGGGGCTTTTTAGGATGTCCAGGAGGGAAATCCTCCTCCATTGTTCACAAAATTACAAAAAAAAAATATGTATGGAATGTGACAGTAGTGAAAAAAAGGTTATAAATATCTGGAAATCAGCGACGAAAAGTGAATGAAAATTCGAATCCTCAATTGTTGTCAATTGCTATTACAAATTATTTTTCGTGTGAATTATGGTAGAGCTGAAGTATGACGGCCGGCGTGGTCTAGCGGTAAAGCTCTTGACTCGCGATCCGAAAGTCGCGGGATTGAATCCCGGCGTGGCAAATAAATTTTATTTGATTAATTTGTGTTTTTCACAATTAAATCATTTAAAATTATATAAAGTATATTTGCGGCAAGTCCCAAGAGTGGAAGATACTTTCAGTATCGCCCTGGTGTAAGACCACCAATCAGAATTGAAACGTTACTTGAAATGGCTTTATCCGTTTTTGGTTACCAGATCGAATAGCCAGGAACTTCCCAACCTTCCCCTATCCCATCTTCTCCCCCTCCCCACTACCTTCAACCTCACAACATACCCCAATTGGGGATGCCATAGTCTCACTGGCTCCAGACGGTAGCGGTTGGGACATTTGTGCGGTATTAATATTTAAAAAAATGTTAGATTTAACATACATAGTAGGTGTGTAGTTGTTTTCCAAAATTAAAATTGCGATTCTTTCATCAGTTAAAATATGTCCCAAATCTCCTGGCCAAGAATAAAACAAAAACAAACACAAACGCAGATGAATTTTATAAAACGAGTGGATTCATCTCCTCATCTTGAATCCGGCGGGCCTAGCAAATTGCCCCTTTAAACTGTTCTCGGGACATAAAAAAGGAGTTTATTTGTCCTGCGATGGTTATGGACTGACGATAAAAGTGATTGGTTACTTTATGGACCGTCTGAGATATGCTTTAATTAAACTTCTTCGCTGTGTTGATGTATACATTGCTGGATTAATCCTCTCACCGCTAACAGATAGCAGTAATAGTACGTTGTTGCTTTAGGTAGGTTCAGGTAGGTATATTCAAAACAGTGACCTGACAGTTGATCCTTCTATAGTTGGTCCCCCAAAATTATAATTACTATAAAATAAATATGGACAAAGAACGTTAAATTACATGATTCCCAGTTGTTTAAATATGTTATCTGCTGAAATTAAAAACTGCCCAAAACAAACAATTGATGAATTTACTGAAGACTTGGCTTACGGAAAGAATTAATTTGTATTAGCTTACAATGACATATTATTCTAAAGACTTTAAAAATGTTATTTATGTTTTCAAAAATTTATTTTTATCTATATTTCTGTAAAAATATAAATTTAATTTTATATAATTGTAAAAATGTAACTATTAAATCACTATAATAAGATCTTTAACGTAAATAAACCGTTAGACAAACTGCTAAAAAGTAGTTTATCGGGACTTTTTGTGTTTTTGTAAATCGTATAAAATAAATAATAATCGTATATTATATAATAAATAGACAAGTTGTTTTGAATGAAAATATGTTTCATACTTTTATTATTCGGCTAAGTTATATTTTGTGTAAGTAGATATACCATATTTCCCTAAACCGACTGCATATTATATGGAAGTAAACCAGGACCCAATTGTCGGGGATCAATTGTCATGGAATCATTAAAAACATCATGTTTTGTGGAAAGCGAACACAGAGAGTGTACCTACAGCCTATTAGCGGGTATTCCACCAATAACAAACGATATAACTAGCTTTATGTCTCTAACACCGCGACTGGCCGAGCTGGCCCGATCCGAACCATTAAGTTCATGATTGCCGAGATTGCGAAGTGCACCCGTTTACGCTCTCCAAGTTCTAGTTGAAATAGGTAATTTTTTATATTTAATTAGAAGTATTTATCAATTTGTTGAGGCGGGTATGGGTACCGCCGCCCCGGGAACCAGTTATTGTATGACCAACACATCTCCCATAGGTCACCCCAAATGAATCGCTAAAACTTAAACCTTTTTTTTTCTCATATTATGTAACATGTAGATAATTTTTTGGTAAATTTATATGCTACGTATTATATTTGTATTTATTTGTTAGCTGGAAGAAATAGAATGTAACCATAGACTTCACCTTTTGCACTAGAATTTTTTGGCAATAAATGGTTATTGATTTTTTTTTTATTTGCTACATTTAGTGACTCAGCAGCGGTGCCCGGGCTCATTGGGTGAGGATTGTCTAGGTCTAGGTGGCGGCTGCGTATGCCCACCTACCATGTGTGGCGGCCGAATTTGGAGAGACTGGTTAAGAAAGACATCTCAACCCTTTCACCGTGGGAGGAATGGATTCACACGTTTGTCACTCCTGGACACACTCCTCATACCCCTTTTCTACCCAGGTATTTAACCCTCCACCCGTCGCGCATTTTTTAAAACGCGAGGTGTCGCGTGGGATCGCTTAGGACCCCAAAAATAAATACTATGAAATTGTTGTTACGGCATACATTTTATGTGTTATTTTAACTGATTATAGTCGGGTGATAATTACTGCATTGAAATAACAATAAATATTAAAAGTTGTATATTTATTTTCATTGCAAAATCTTAAAAATCTAGAAGGAATATTTTTTTTATAATCTTGAATCAAACTTTTTTAATAGTAAACTTAAAAAAAAAATCTAACCAATTTCTATCAAACCTATCACTATTTGAGATTGATACAGACTTATTACTATAATAACAAAAAAATCAACAAATTACAATAAAAAAACATATAAACTTGATTTTTGCGACGCTAGAGTCAAGTATAGTCCCTTTTAGGAAGCCACCTAAAGTAAAGAATCAGTGGGAACATTTCAATGTACATAAATAGCATTTCTGTAAAACCTGAGCTTTTAAAGACCCCACGCGACGGGTTGAGGGTTAAGCCCGCCACACAGCATCCCCAAAGATTATATAGGCCCATGAATTGTTAAAAAAAAGTTAAATAAACTTGGGTGCATAGCGTTGTTAGCGTTCTTATTCTATATAGAAACCCAACATTAACACCCATATAATGGATCCCCGGCGTGAACCCATTTAAAAACTAAAAAAACATATTTAAGGAAAATTGTTAGTTAACTCCACACAGGTGGTCTTGAGTGAAATAATTATCTTCAAGGCATGTATGTACCTGTCATCTTCGGGAACGCTGTGAGGAGGGAAATTATTATCTGTAATTTTTAGAAAGAAAACCTTTTTTATAGAACATTCTTAGAAAACAAACCCCGCAAAATAATTTGGTTTATTTTAGATATGTAAATAAACGCTTCTCGCTTTTAAATAATTCCTCTGAATATCGTTCTATATTTAAAAACGTTACGGAAACATATGCCTACCTAGCAAACTCAAAATTCAATCAATATCATATTGTTTAAAATACATCTGATGCCAGTACCTATGTACCTACCTACAAATATTATTCATTCTCAACACTGAATTCGTGGAAAGGTATCGTTAAAAAAACTGCTGTAACCTCATACTCTGAGATCAGAGACATTAGTTTTTAATGTTACCTAGTAAAAAGTAAGTATCGTTAAGGTCATTTAAACGTAGTTTAATACAAGAAATGGTGCTCTAAACAATTGTCACGTATTACTTTTATCGTTCTATATCTATTTTTGCAAATGGTCAGTTGCAACATTTTCCCCATACTTGTGTTTGAAGTAGAAACTTGTACTTGCAAAAGCAACAGAGAAGATACGAGAAGCTTTTGAACCCTGGTTATATCCTCGCATGTTGGCAGAGAATTCCCATGACAGGCCAAGTGTCCAGTGAGGGGTCACCACGAGAATGTCCGAGGACAGGGAAATTGTCCACACGATCAAAAAGCGCAAACTACGGTGCTTTCTACATAAAATGGGATATAAAAATACGTAACTTTTCAGTACACAATGCAGGGGAAGATATGCGGCTAAACAAGTTAGTGTTTGCAGAGGGCAAACAACATGAGTCAGAATTCTCCAAGAATGGCTCAACTACGGAACAACGTCTCTATATCGGAATGCAATGTCAAGGGCTTAGGTATCGATTTTATTTTACAACATGTAATCGTGTACGATTGAGTAATCTAGAACATTATAATTGAAGTCAAATTGAAAAAAAATTAAAAACCTATATACCTACCTCACTTTACTTTTACATGATGCACTAACATCAAAATGAAATTTGGCATTTGAAACGTTTTGCGTAACTTTAAACTTTAGTAGTAAAATGCATGTTTTAACCATTGTGATATTTGTGTTATTTACAATCAAACACTATTTGTTCGGAAGAGATACTTATAGATCCTGATGGACACTGGTTTATTATGAATTTTACGTTTTTACAATAATTATACTACTGGTCACACGACCTATCCGTACTGGCTACTAATTTTTATTTTATTTTTATTTTTTTTTTATTGATCTATATACATGATGTTTACAATATATTATTCGATACCTGTCTCGCTAGGGTATACCTGTGTTGAGACTGCTGGGTAGCTAGCGATTGAAACGCTCTCGACCGCCACTGGTAACCAGGTACACCTATTGGCATCTTTTGGCAACCGATAGAAGCTCTTTTTTTCATGCTGACATAAGCTGTCGGCATTCGATTGAAGCTCTTTCAATGCATTACAATCATCTTGACGGATTTCGTGGTCGAGGAGTAAGGCTATCGACTACCAATTCAAATATCGTGGGTTCAAATTCCGGCGTGCGCAAATAAATTTTATTGATTAATTTGTAATTTCACTAGTACAAAATAATAAATAGTATGTTTATGGCACGTTCCAGAGCGGTAGACACTTTCAGTATCACCCTGGTGTAAGACCTTCTTCACTCAGAATTGAAACGTTGCTTAAAATGGTTTTAGACGTATTTGGTGACCAGACCTGAATAGCCAGGTACTTCTTCACCTTCGTCCTACCATATCCTTTATCTCCGCACTAATTTCAGCCTCTCAAAATACCCCAATTGGAGATGCCATGGTCTCACTGGCTCCAGACGGAACTCTTGTGCGATGTTCAAATACATCAACTCTTCAGGTTCAGTAATTTGAGATAAGAATTTTTCTGTGTTTGTTTGTGCGTACGAATATAAAGCCTATTTTACAGTAGGTAAGTATTTGTAAAAAACCCTTGAAGGAGACTTCACGAAAACGGCGCTACATAATAAATTAACCAATAACAATTATATATTTTTAATTTTAACTGTATGAGTAAAACCTCAAATTGTAATATTTAATTAAATTAAGATAATATTAGCGAAACTCAATCGAAAATTTGGAAACAGAAGAATCAGATAGGAACACCTTAGCTCAGTTGGTAGAGTCACGGCCCGGAGAGCCGAAGGTGAAGCCAAGTCCCAGAGGTGCCAATATATTTTTCTGTTCTGGATTTTCAATGGATTTTCATTATTTTCTTCATTTAATTAATTATTATTATTATTAATATGATTGGGTTTGAAAAAAAAATGTTTACAGGATAAAAAAAATATTACCATTTATTAATGTATTATCGTGCAGACTGCAAAATCTTCATAAAAAAGAGAAAGTTTACCAACCGCATACCGCTAACTAAAGCATTATTTATCTGATGCTTGTAGATGTATATGAAATCCTGATATGAATTCCATAGAAGAGGTGTGGCAGAACTATTCACTGTCCGTTTACTTCAGTGAAGACCCTTCTTCACCCACCACTCACACAAGATTTTGAAACCCATCCATTAACGACCTTCCCATTAACCCATCCATTCGACGACCTCCGTAGTCCAGTGGCTAAGACTCTTGACTCACAATCCGGAGGTCGCGGGTTCGAACCCGGCGTGCGCAAATAAATTTTATTTGATTAATTTGTGTTATTTCACAATTAATTCATTTAAAATAATATATAGTATATTTGCGGCACGTTCCAGAGTGGAAGATACTATCAGTATCGCCCTGGTGTAAGACCACCATTCAGAATTGAAACGTTGCTTAAAAATGGCTTTAGCCGTGTTTGGTGACCAGATCTGAATAGCCAGGTACTTTCCAACCTTCCTCTTCCCCACCTCCTTCCCCTCCCCAATACCTTCAGCCTCACAACATACCCCAATTGGGGATGCCATAGTCTCATTGGCTCCAGACGGGAGCAGTTGAGATTCTTGTGCGGTATTCACTGTAAAAAAAAAAAAAAAATTAAGAATGAAAAATTTTGTTAGCTGACTCATAAACACTCGCTCATTCGGGACCACAATACTGCCCCAAACAGTCCAAATAAGTGGACTTGCGATCGTGGTTGAAATCCGTACCCCATAAATATACCAAACCACCCATCCGTACCCAGTTACTCTTCTATTTATTTTTTAGCATTTTATCTATAATTTTGACCTATTAATATCCTTGGTCGAAGAAAATAGCTATGAAAATAAAACTTCTTACCATATATAGTCACTGAATTAGGCTTGTCGTTCCAAATCAGAAACATTAATGACGAAATACAATTGTTGAACTCTATCAAAAAGTATTTTAGAGTGATCATCAATGGGAAAACTGCTGCTTCCCCTATCTCCACATGAATTGTATAAAATATTGATTCAGCATGTATCTGAGTCTGATTATAAGAAGAGAGTGGAACATGAGCATAATACGAGGTTCACAAAGAATGAAGGAATGCTTGTTCCAAAATATAATAATAACTACGGAAGGCAAACCCTGGAATTTAACGTACCAAAAATATTTAACATGTTACCAATTAATATAAAAAATTGCGACTCTACAAATAGATTCAAATATATGCTGAAACAATGGTTACTGAATAGAGATTTTTTATATTAATTAATGTGTGTTAATTATGACAATTAATATAGTTATAGTAATAATAATATGTATGTATGTTTAAATTGTAATTGAACATTAACATCCTGTTGACAAACTGCTTTATTGCGGTTTAACGGGATTGTATCTTGAAACAATAATAAATTTAAAAAAATGTCACACTAAAAATTATACTTGTTTTACTTTTTACTGAATACACGTATGTTTGTGTCTCTTAGTTAAAGGGTCTTGATTGCGATGTGATTTTACTATATTCTTCTTTTTTATGTGCCTTATCTGGTCCCCCCGACGTTGGCGATCACTCTTGAAAAGGTCTCCCTGTCTTGCGCTGCCTATTCTATTTTACTATATATTATCTGTATATTAGCTGGGTATTGACTGTACCTATATGTGTGAAAAACCTGACTGTATTAATTGTACATACTATATGAAATGTAAACTCTTCTTCCATCCACAAGCAAATGATTTTAATGGAAAAAAGGTAATATTCCTAAATAATGTTCCTTTTTTAAGATACTTAAACAAAAGATTTCACAGTAGCAACTTTTGATATTTGCGAGTACGTGAGTGTCAATGTTTGCTGACGTTTTTAAAGTATTTTTGTGCCCCACAAATTTATATTTACAAAAATTTATATGTTTTATATTATATGCTCAATTTATATTATTCTCTTCCGCTTTTGTTAGTATTTGTGTAAAATATCTTCAGACATAACGGAACATTTTTTCAACGCGGTGTGTTGTTTGTTTACATAAAAAACATCATAATAGATTCATTGTTGAGGTCACCCAGTGAAAAGTTTTTTAGAAAAAAATTTACGATGACAGTTGAAATAAAGCACTCTCTGCGCTCAACCACGACACAGAATATTTCGCTTATATTATAAAGTGTTTTTTTTTGCTTTTAATTAATTTTAAATACAGTCTGTGTTTTAAATCTTGTAACAAGATAATTTTTTAATATAATTTTTGTGAATTGAACCTTTGGATGTACAATTTAATACGTTTTCTTTTTATTTGTTGTTATAAATATATATCTTTTACATTTCGACAAAATAATGTCATTGTTGTCAAATAACCATGTGAATTGAAGCAATTGATTGAAGCCATTTGTGTAAACGAATGATCATTTTTCAATATTTATAACATGCATTTTTAATGCTTCAAACAAAATGTTAGCGCAGCTTTATGGGTACCGTTATTTCGAAAAATATGACGGTTTTTTACCCGCACAGGTTTGAATGCCTGTTACTTTTGACATTTCATTAAAATCTAAATAAGTAGTATTTACATCTAGCATTAAGTTTAAAAAATACCTTTTATGTTTCTAATAAAAGCTAATTATGATAAAGGTGCTTTTTTCAGATTGTCTGTTTTACAATTATTATCTTTGTACACTTATGTAGTAATTTTGGAAAATTCTTAGTAATGTGTTGACGCTCCGCACAGCATTCCAATTTGTTCCAGGGTAATCCTGAATGCTTTTGATAAAATGTGGAGCAAGCGAGTAAATAATCATAACCAATTTTGAAAGTACATATTTTATTTTGTTGTATAAGGGGAATATATTTTATTGCCATCCAAATGAGCGGTAAAAGAAATCAGAGGCACCCGAGGAAGTCATAGCGCGATTAAGTGAATCAAGGTGGTCCATAGGGTGCGGTCAACATTCGACAAGGTTGACATCGACATTCTTCTGAATAAACTAGCTTCATTTGGTTTTTCCAAAAGACTACTCTGTTTTTTTGCTTCATATTTTCGAAATCGTAGACAGTTTGTTTATTATAAGGGATCCAGTTCTTTTGAATTCGTAGTTTTTTCTGGAGTTCCTCAGGGGTCTATCCTTGGACCACTTCTGTTTTTGATTTTTATTAACGATATTGGTTCAGTCATCACACACTCGCTGTACTTACTATTTGCAGATGACTTGAAACTATATCGATCAATAAAAAATCTTCTTGATTGTATTCTCCTTCAACGTGACATTGACTGCGTCTCAAACTGGGCCAAAATAAATGGCTTGAACTTCAGTACACCCAAGTGCAATATCGTCTCGTATACAAGATCAAAGAAACCGCATGTATTTCAATATACAATTGATGAAATTATTCTCCAACACCTTAACCAAATCAAAGATCTAGGAATTATTTACGACAGCAAACTAACTTTTCACCAACACATCGATGATTTAATAAGCAGAGCATACAGGCTTCTCGGCTTCGTAATTAGAAACTCATATCCGTTTCGTAACACAAAAACACTGACGTTATTATATAACACACTAGTCCTCAGTGTACTTGAGTCAAATTCGATCATCTGGGCCCCACACGAATTAACATACACTTTACGCATTGAAAGAGTCCATAAGAAATTTTTAAGGTTTTTATTCTCGCGGCTCTATGGACGTTACCCTTGGCTTTACCCATCGATTTATATATTAGGCATGACCAATTACCACTCCCTAGAGACACGTAGAGGTATTGCTTTGCTTAAATATTTTTTTCAACTAATTAACGGTCACTTATCTAATAATGAGATACTGGCCCAATTAAATTTTTTTGTACCAGAGTCTCACTCTCGAGGACGTCATCACAACCTCCTATATGGTAGAGCAAGCCGCACTAATTTATTTATGAACTCACCTGTGGGGAGAGCTACGTGTTTTTTGAATGAAGTGGATAAAAAAATAGATTTATTTTTTGTGTCCTATAGCACATTTGTAAGATTTTTGGCATTGCATATACACTGCATAAATGGTACAATTATAACGTCTTAGGCTATATTGCCTGTAATTTGTTATAAATATATGTACAAATTATATATAAATAAATAAATAAATAAATAAATAAAAAATAGAATCGTCTCTCCATGGATGTGTCTGCCCACCACTTGCGTGGCGGACCGGTTCAGAAAGGTCCGGTTAAGAGAGACGTAGTGGAGAAAAATCAAATACATAAGTCAAATCACGTCAAGAGTCAAAATTACAGAAGAATAACATATATTTATGGGAGACGACGCATCCGACGCATGAATGTGATTGAGACAAACGGTATGTGCAAAAATAGATGTGGCGGTTTAACGTCTCTACCTACCCATCCGGGGAAATGGCTTGATAGTTAGTTATAAACTATAACCCGTCTTCGATCACTGCTGTTTTATAGGTCGTTCAAGGTTCTACAGAACATAAATTTCTTCTTCTAAGTATTGAACTATTTTCATTACTTGAAACCAAACAACAATCCAATAATATAATAGAAGGTAATCCACAAAACCGTACAACTACCCTTAAATAGTATTTATTTCGATATTATCCTCCCCTTATATTTTTTGTGGAATAGTTTCATACAGAAGATTGCAAAGTGGTCATTCTGCGGTCAGAGAAATATTCGTCCCTTTATCTGTCGTTTCGTATCCGTTTTATTTGAAAGGGTCGCGGTTGCCACAGACAGAATAAAGAAAAACTATCGCAAATACTATGAAGACAATAAGCCTTTTATATTTCGGTAATATTTGTTTTAATAATCGATACGTTTATTGAAGTGGAGATGTACTTAGGAAAACATTATTATTCGGTATATTAGTAATATTTACAAGAAATGGAACTTGTTATTTATTTACAGCCTCAGCGAAAAATTTCATTGTTCTTCAAAAATCGGTTTTAAGAAATTGTGTAACATATTTTGCTCTAGAATCACACAACTTCACTATGCAGAAATAAGCAAAATTGATCAGTCAATTTGACTTATTATTTTTTTTATGTGAATACCGCACGAGGTTCCCAACTGCTCCCGACCGCCTGGAGCCAGTGAGACTATGGCATCCCTAATTGGTTTGTAATATGAGGCTGAAGGTAGTGAAGAAGGTAAGGATATGGGAAAAAGGAAGATTGGAAAGTATCTGAATATTCAGATCTAGTCACCAAATACGGCTAATTCCATATCAAAAAACTTTCAATTCTATATGTATGATTTTAATAAAGTTTGTTCCATGTAAATAACGGGATCAAAATAAGTTTCAAAAAATCCAAAATAGGGCAATAGAATAATACTTCAGATTATAATATATATAATAGATAATTAATATATAATTATAATAGATTTTCAAAAATAAACAATAAGTTAAAGGAACAAAATTGGCTATCCGTGTAGCAAATGCTGATTTTGAACACGATGATATTTATCCATAAAATAGTAAACAACCTGTTACCAAAATACTTCTCAAATAAAATTATATTCACAGACATAACACAAGGACGTGCAAGGAAATCAGGCAACAAAAAATGACAAAGCGAATACGCACAATAGTTAACTGTACAAAGGGATGAAGTTTTATAACACGCTACCAGAATCTAATCCTCACCAATTGTAAAGTTCAAAATGAATTGTAGGAGCTACATCAAACTGGAAAAATTATAGTATGCAATACGTAATGTTATAATTAATTAGAAATTTGTAAACTTGAATGTACAAATTACTAAAATTAAAATTTAAAATAAAATATTATTTTAAATAACTAAATTGTGAACACGAATCAATTAAATAAAATTTACTTGGATAAGCCGGGATTTGAACCCGAGACCTTCGGATCGCTAGTCGAGAGCCTTATCCCTCGAACATTAAAAAGCTTTAACGGAAATATTGCATATACAACGATTGCGCTCTTTCACCCTAACTAGCATCGTCGGATAATAATTTCCATAATTGTTTCTTGAAAGTCTTGCGCTTTATGACTCAACTCCTCGAAACTGAAATATTCAGCAACCCTTTAATATCCCTTGTCCATATTCCTCCCTCTGGAAGATTTCAACCCTTTACCCTTTCAATGACGAAACTTGTGTGTTGTTCGTCTAATCAACGTCCCTGGATGTGCGGAGAGTGTGTGTGTTAATAGTTTTGGGACGTTGACAAACCTATTCCGTTCTATGACATAATTTTCGGCACATTTAATCTGAGTAGATGACTCCGGATCATCCTATTAATTTTGCTTTTCGCAAAACTTGGACCTACTGAAGAAATTTCTCAGGCAGTACGGACAGTGTCTTTCGTTCTAATATTCTTAGTATTATCGAAGTTAGTAATGTTTTTTTATTCGATAATGTATATTTTTTAAGTAAAAAAAACACTGATGACGCTTTTCTAAAACATTTTATAACTAGCTTTTACCCGCGGCTTCGCTCGCATGGTATTAGTGGCAAATTACTGTCATAATTATTGGCGTAATTGTTATTATTCTTGCTTTATTGTCTAATAAAAAATAATAATTGTTTAATAGAAAATTTCAAAATTTGAGAATGACATTTTGCAAATAAAAATTCTATTTTAGAAAATATTTAAATTATAGAAATTTATTTTAAGTACCTACTCCCCTAATTTATTCTGATGATTTCGCCTCAAGTAGGAATTAGTATTTTATTTATATTTGAATCCAGAGTAACCTAAAGAAATAACAAAATTACAGCCCATGTCAAATAATTACATAGCAACGCTATGCTTTTCGTCCTGACAATAAACATTTTTAGAGATAGGTACATATTAACTATGACGCCAACAAAGCACTATTTTAGGATGAATTGCCTAATTAAAAAATAAATAAACATTTTTTCCAAGGTAACAATTTTTTTGACGTTTGCAATAACGCTGCATCTTATTCATAACGCCAGAGCTTACCAATATATATAGCCTATATTACTCGCAAATAATGTAGCTTTCGATTAGTGAAAGAATTTTTAAATTCTATTCGGTGTTTATTGCGTGAAAGAATAACACTCATCCATACAAACTTTCGCCTTTATAATATCTATAAGATAAACTGGAGAGTTCCCGGCATGCGTTGCAATGCCACTAATAAAGAAATTGTTTCTCACTGCGTTTCTTTTACCATCAGTCCCGTTACCCTTCCGCCTCCCCCTCTCCTCCCATGTCCCCTTTTCCTTAGGCGTTCCCCCTCCACCATCCCCGACTTCCTTAACTCGTCTCCCGTAAACCTCCCTCCCGCGTTCAATATATTCAGTCCTGATACATTCAGATTTTCACATTTTTCATACAGCTCGCGTGCCACATATTGCAATTTTTTTACAAATTTTAATTTTTCAAATATTACAAACATATTTTTTTGTATATTATAAGAACAATCAAACAAATTTGGTAGCTATTGAAAATAAACATATTTTTTTTTAGATTCGAATTATTCGATTTTGGTTAGTACCATAGGTGAGCACTTCGAATACATTAATTAATTTAATGAGTTTATTCGAAAATTTAATTTTGATTTAACAATCGATTTGAAAAATATCATTCACAAATTGTGACATTTTTGAAAGTTTCGTAATAGTTTTTGTATTGAAAAAACTTTTCAGATTTATTGTCAAGTGGTTGTAATAATCCAGAAACCTTCGCGAGGGTGGAAAGAAGGTATTTTGAAATTTTCAAATATTTCCTATAAAACCCTATGTAATTTTTTTGTTTTTCCATCGAAAGCTGTTGTACAAAGCATTGAAAAGATACAAAACTTTAAATTATGAGCGAGAATCATTACTGTAGTTAAAAGGACAAAGTTTCTCAAGGTATAGCTTAAATAGAGGGGGTTTTACCCTAATATGGGGGGGGGGTCGATTTTGGGGGTGCTGGGAAGAAATGGGGGAGGGGAGGGGTTGGAAAATGTATTAAATAGTTTTTTTGGACCTCTGTTATTACTCACAACAAATTATTTACCTCACATTAGTGCAAATAATATTTTTGTATTTTCCAGGAATGGCAATCTTCGAGTACTTTTGGGAAGGCGGGTATGGATACCGCCGCCCCTGGAACCATTAATTGGATAACCCATGCCATAGGTCCCCTTAAGTCACTATTGTATACAATTTTTGTACAAAATGTTTTAAACAATTTTTGTTTTTGCTTTATATACCCCTGTTTGTTTTTTTCTAGGTACTAAAAAAAAAAACTTTTTTTAAATATATTACCCACGCACAGGCTGCGCCTTAGTGGGTTCCCACATTATTGTTATGATTTTCAAATATGTAAATATAAATTGGAAAATATGGGAAAAATAAAGGAATTAAAAAAAAAAAAAAAAGTGGTTCGCTACGTTTTGTGATGTAGCAGGGGTGAGAGGGTGAGGGTTATGGGGTGAGGTTTGTCTAGGTCTTGGCAGTGAATGTGTTTGCCCATCAACTGGATGGTGGGTCGATCGAGAGAGACTGGTTGACAGAGACCTAGTCTATGCCACTACAGCCCAACTCTCTCTACCCATCGCCTTGCACCACAGTGAGAGGGATGGATTCATACGTCCGTCACTCCTGGACACACTGACACCCTCAGATTCCTTTCCACCCCTCATATCTTTTTCATTTCCAAATCTTCCTCTCCTTCTTTTCCTAAAAAGATCCTACACATTGCATCTCCAAAGATGACACAGGCCCCGATGAAAATTATTTTCCTCAAAGCCTCCTGTGTGGAGCTAATAGAAAAAAATGATTATAAATAAAATAAAAGAACACTCATCGTATCTATAATTTTCTAGCCGCAGTTATAGAAAATATTTTGATTTTAAGCTTTATGCATATTATAAAAGAACGGCATTTAGGAGTGGTCAAACAAAATATAAGCCCCAAAGCATTTTCAACGATAATTAAAACTCTGCGTGCTTCATCAAAAGCTTAACGGGGGTCCGTGTTCAATCGGTGCAACCTTCCAAATTGATTCGTATTGTCAAAAATCAAAGCCATTTATATACGATTTCAGATATTCCCCGCTAAAAGAATTATCGTGATTTATTATTTGGGGTATAATGTAGTGTGTGATTACATCTGCCCTGAGGATGGACACTTCAATGCTATGAAACTTTATCTCAAGGACGAGTAAACGTAACACGGCAAAATACTTAAAAATATTATTGACGATAAAGTGATACGTTTATGTAGATTATTTAGTTTAAAATGAATCTAGCCTGTATTATTCTCCCATTTCAGAGTCAAAAGCAAAACACGACACAAAGCGTTAAAGCCTGAATCTATGCCTACTAATACTTTTCATCCTTCGACCTAAGAAAAACCAACTGGTTAAGTACAGTAGTTAATACAGTACACACAAATAAGCTGAGATTTGATAAACTACACACCCTATTAGTGATTTTAGTAATACATAACTTCAACGGATCTTTAAGAGGAATGACTGCCCGGCTTTTTCCATACTAACTTAAATTTGGATTTGAAGCCAAAACTCTTTACCAAGTTGATTAACAATGTTCTACAAAGGTGTAGCAAATAATATCTGGTACGGATACGTACTACTGTATTTATTTATGATTTAAATTATTAAATATTTCCAAATAAAATGTTCTATTTTTATTAACCCTGTTTATATGTCCCATTATAAGTTTGACTTTCTGTGTGTCTGTCTGTCTGTCTACCTGTGTGTCTGTCTGTGGCATTGTAGCTCCTAAACGAATGAACGGATTGTGATACATTTTTTTTTGTTTGAAAGCTGACGTGATCGAGGTGGTTCTTAGCTACAATTCATGAAAATCCGTTCAGTCGTTTCAAGGTCATCAGCTCTTTTTTGTGTCGGGGTTGCTTAAAATTTTTAAAATTTTACTTAAGAATTCATGATTTTAGAGGAAACTTTGGAAATTATTTGTGAGTCAATGGTAACTATTAAAAAATATTATTTTTCCCTACCTGCTATGTTAACATAATAAAATAAAATAAAAATAGTTAAGAATAGTAGTTGATGTGCTTAAATTTAAATTTAAAAAACAAATTTGTGTGTTAAGTGAAAATTTAAAATTTCGGCCAATAAACTAAATTTGAACGATGTTTTGTTATATTATTTTAATATTTACCATTAACTCTGAAAAAATTGTCAAAGATATCTCTAATCATGAAAAATAAACCTTTATTGGCTTACTTTTTATTATTTTAAAAAACTTATAAATAAAGCATTATAAATCCCTCCTAGATATTTGCTATTATACCTTTTGATAAAAAAAATAAGATTTCAGTTTGGTTATGTATTTTGGATTCAAATCCAAATTTAAGTTTTGTATGAAAAAAGCCGCGCAGCTGTTCCTTTTAAGAGAAACGGTGAAGCCAGGTAATCAGTGACCGCATGACGATATCTATGCAGCCTTGAGGCAATTAAAGTCTAATATTTATAATATTTTTTCGAAAATAATGAGCAGCTCAATTTTTGTTATGACAGTTTCTGAAATGAGAGTTCATGTAATAAGGTGATCAGATAATAATTTAACCGCCAGATATCTCAGTACGCTTTAACTTTGTGACTGTTCCTTTGAATTATTCTGCAGCTGGAGGTAAAGGCCGGATAGTGATAAAACTTTCTTTCATTTAACCGACAAAGTTCAGTGAGCACGTCGCATTGCAGACATTGAAAATAACTGCAGCAGATTGGCTTTGCAAACTAATAACCCCATACAATATTCATTTTTTGATAGTTGCAATCTTTCCAACATGCCTTCCATTGATATGCTTGTATAAAATCTAAGTGACAGCTAATAAACGGGGTCCCCATCGAAGCCAAAGTCTAGTTAGCCTCTCAGAAGCTGGGCGTGCTGTATAGAGCTCGCAGATACTGCAAATAGTACACATACTGCTGACCCTGAAAGTGCGTATCATTTGGCGGACACTTCCAGTCTGGAGCCCTAAAATACCTGAAAAACCCTTGATTCTGTGCAGAAACGAGCAGTCCATTTGATAGATTCTCCTATCTTACAAAACGTATTGCAATCTTTAGAGCACAGGCTCTCAGGTAAGGATGCTGGCTTTGTTCTACCGATATTTCAATAGAAGATATACCGAGGAATTAGCATCATTGATCCCTTTGGTATCGGTGCATAGTCGGGAAACAAACACGCCAAATGCGCGCCCATCATATACACACGGTTGATATTTGTCACATTAAACTGGTTGCTTCTACGATTCGTTCTTGAGTTCAAAATCTCCGTTTTGGAACGATTTGTCGGCCTCTGTGTTTCATACCTCCTGAAACATGAGTCTCTTTAAGGCCCACGCTCACTGCTTCCTTTGTTTGTAATAAAAAAATAATAACAATTTGCACAGTGTCTAATTGCATGATGTCTGTGTTTAATCAAATTTTCGCAAGCGTTCATGAAGCGTAAGTGGCTGAGTGAAGATGTTCGAAGTGTTCCAGAAAGTCAATGTACTATGAAATACGAAGCACTTGTGATGGGTAATAACCAAATAGCATTATTTCAAAAGTATGCTGTCTGAAAAGACGTAACTACGGTCATATCTGTCTTAGAAATTTCGTCAGAAGCAGTACATAAAATATAGGCTCCATCTAGGGAAATGTGAATCGATGTCCATGGAAGATTAATTTATACCAAAAATTGTGATATTATACGTGAGCTCCAGGTTAATTTGTGATAACTTAATTGCGAGTACCCAAGTACAAGCGCAGACCCGTAAAAATCACTAATGGATTCAATATTTATTAAATAACCAATACCTCTGCCATAGGTCAATCTAAGTGATTCGTTACGTTTACGAGACTGGACGAGGGAGGCCTTTTGACCTCTCTTGGAACACCGATTTACACCGCCAGTGGAAGGGATGGATTCATACGCCGTCATTTCGAGACACTGACCCCCAGATTCCTACCTACCCCTTTATATAAAATTACTAACTAAGCCTAGTAATAATATTGAAAACAATTTTATCCTATGGACAAAGAAAGAGTTAACTTTGGGTAAAATTCTTCAAGCGCCGAGTGGTTGGGACATATTTTTTCCCGAAACGGGAGGATTGTGACTTGTGAAAGCTCTAACATGTGCTAAAAAAGGTCTGCCATGTTTTTCAAACCGACAGGTTTTGCGTCAATTCTGCTAAATAGATTGAAAGTTTTTCGTTAATCGGATTTTCGCTGTCCTCTCAAAGCTTCTTTGAATCGTCAATGAAAATAATTTGTAAAATATGAACCTAGCATATTTTACAGAGGAACATTAAAAACAATATTTCAGACGGTGACCGGACAACTCAAAAACATATAACTGTACCACCTCCTTTGAAAAGTCAATAAAAGTTACGTTAGGTTATTAGCTCAGCTTACAGTGAACTTTTTGCCAAACTACGGTCAGGCTTCAAATATTTTTTCCAAAACTCCAAATGATGCGACGGTGAAATTTCTCACGAAATTTAGGAAAGCTTCCTTAGTATTTTATATGTGCTGTGTGTGGTAAAAACAATTACAGTTTTAGAAACTAGGCGGATACATTTTCGTAATTTGTTTTGGGGTGTTATGCCGTGTATATTTTTGTGAGAGAGGTATTGTTAATACTATATCTCCCGCTAGGTGGCGTCGAGACTGAGTATGTCTGCATTTTTTGCTGAAATACTTTAACTTGTCAAATATTAATTATTATTTTTAATTGATAAACTAACGTTTAAACAAGATTTTTATGCATAGCACAAAGGGTAGATAACAAATATTATAATCAATAATTATCAGCCTGAAACACTCATCTACATTGAAAAAATCTTCCGAGAAAAGATACTGGCCGCCAACGGGAATTGAACCCGTGACCCTCTGATTGCCGGTCAGCAGCTCTGACCACTGAGCTATGGCGGCTTATCTAATACCCGCCAAATGATTCAATATATACTAGTGTTTCATTCGACAATTACTTATTATTACATTTTTCCAACTGAAAACAACCAACTTTATTTTTGTGAGAGAGGTATTGTTAATACTATATCTCCCGCTAGGTGGCGTCGAGACTGAGTATGTCTGCATTTTTTGCTGAAATACTTTAACTTAATTTTGCTGATTTAACTTAATAAAGTTGGTTGTTTTCAGTTGGAAAAATGTAATAATAAGTAATTGTCGAATGAAACACTAGTATATATTGAATCATTTGGCGGGTATTAGATAAGCCGCCATAGCTCAGTGGTCAGAGCTGCTGACCGGCAATCAGAGGGTCACGGGTTCAATTCCCGTTGGCGGCCAGTATCTTTTCTCGGAAGATTTTTTCAATGTAGATGAGTGTTTCAGGCTGATAATTATTGATTATAATATTTGTTATCTACCCTTTGTGCTATGCATAAAAATCTTTGTGCTATGCATAAAAATCTTGTTTAAACGTTAGTTTATCAATTAAAAATAATAATGGAGTACATTGTTCAGTTGAAGTCGAGATCGATGGCGGTAGGCACACGATCGTTGACACGTCGCGCGTCGTGTTTTTCAAACTCGGTCCGAAAAAATAATCTCGTTTCTCGGTGACGACGGCGGTGGACAAAAGTTCTTAGTTGTCTTCATTGGTTGCTACTAACGCACTATAGAACCATCAATTTAATACGAGATTAAAACACAAAATCGTTGTCATTTGGTGTATTGGGACATTTTGTATGACAATCCCATAGGTTTTCGTAAATCTGATATTTCATTCTAATGGCGTTTTGCTTGTATTTCACCATAAGTGACTTAATCCATCACCGCGACCAACCGCGCGTCACAATTACAGGGCGTAATGTGTATTTAAATAAACAAACAGGCCGCTGTACGCTGCATCCCACAGAGTGGTACAGTGGCGGTAGGTGGCGGCTTCCGGCGGCTGATGCGGCTTATATTCATGATATTAATGCAATGTGCGCAGCTTCCATCCGCCAACCTCCCAGCCGCACTGTGCCAGTCAGAGACAGGGCCGGTTCCAGGTCATTTAACGATTGGTGCAGTAAATACCGATTGCTATTTACACTAAATAATATACCACCTCACTCAGTGGCGCACACAGGGAAGGGGGGCAGGGGCACGCCTAATTATAATTGTAATGTAATAATAATGAGTCTATGATCAGCTCTCAAGTTACTTTAGTAGTCTAGGGGCCATTCGGGTCACATGGTCTCGTTTACGAGATGTGAGTAACCGAAGGCAGGTGTGTTCTGTCGTTATAATGCGGGAGCGTGCCAGACAAAACCTAGCTACTACGGACGTCAGTCCTCTTAAGCTCTATTTGTAAATAGCGAAACAACAATAAGCAGGCACTCTGATCTCAAGAATCTAAAGTATTTTAATAAGCACATTATAGTACTGGAAAATACTGGCCTCATTCCTAACAAATAAGATTATCTCTGTAGATGACATTCAGAGATATTTAATTATGATTTTTTTTCCATGAAGAAGAAGTACAGTAAGTAATGCTAGCCTTAATTAGCGGATTTTATTTACTTCACTGGTAGGCACTGGCTCAAGTTCTGTTGCATTATGGGAGTTATTGTGTATTTCTTGAGCAATATTTTAATCGAACAATTATTACGGACTGCATCTTGCAACAGGAAAATTGCAAAAAAATACTGCGCCTTGCTAGGATGAAATAATTTTCTAGCAAATCTAAATCTAGTAGCAACATTTTAAGAGTATTTTAGTAGAAATATGGCTGTTCAAATTCTCTACGTCGCAGGCCGGATCAGGAGAGACTCCGAACTTGAGAGAATCAGAACATTATGGAACATCGCCTTTCATCGCAGTGGGAGGGATGGATTAATACATCACTCCTGGACACACTGATCTCCAAATTCCTACCCACCCCTCATACCCTTTTCCTTCCCAGTTCTTCCTCTCCTTCCTTACCTAGAAAGAACCCCCATACTGCATCCCCAAAGATTACATAGGCCCTGAGAAGAAAATTATTAACCCATGGCCTCCATGAGGAGCAAACGTAAAAAAAACACACATACATATATTCTTCGAAAATCGTAAGCGGAGCCACATTTCTTGTTGAATTAGTATGAATATAACGTGTTGTGTTTTTTTTATAATGTCATTGAGTTAAGGCTCCGCAACCGGGCTCGAAAATAAGAAGATGGAGAGATACGAAATTACGAATGTTAGAGGAGAGCGCTAACATTTACAGCGCCAAAATCGATGCGAAAATTGCGAAAATGTTTAATAAAACACGACTCGTTTAAAATAGAGCAAAAATCTCTTGGGGAGCATCTTAAGTATCATTTAAAGAAATATTGTGAATTTTTTCAAAAATATAATTTATAAGATAATAGAAACAGACTTGTTGTGAATAATATTTAATAATATTTAATTATTGGAGCATACTTTGCGATTTTTTTCTATCGAGGGAATTTTATATAATTTGCGTTTCGGCTTGGGCAGCATCTAGACATTATCTTCCAAAATAACATATATTTTTTAAGAGCTTAAAAACTGCAAATGTTTAAGGGAGATAAGTAAGAAATCGGTAGAAATTTCAGTTTCGGATCCTCAATGTAAAATTAAAAGAATATTCAAAATCAAGATACCATTTTTCTTCGATTACCTACTCATTGATCATTTATGTGACATATTTTATTTGTTGAAGATCTCTCATTTGTATGTAATTAATATTAATTAAAAAAAAAACTAACTAGTGACTGCCAGGACTGAAACTGAATAAGATCAACCTAAAAGTTAAAAATTATATTTGTTTTCAAATTTTCTTTGGTTCATTTTTTAGTTTAATGCAGATCCGGCACTGGCCAATACCACTGTACCTCTGTATCACTAGCGGGGCTGTTAGCACTTTAGCCGTGCTGCGCTTCTGTAAATGTTGGAACTTCTACATTCATAATCAATTTAAATATTGGATAGCAGTCAAATGAACGCCGCTGCTGTAGAATCCATCCATTTAAGATTATCTCAAAATATGACGTCACATATTCCGTACTAGAAATTATGCAGAATTTAATGCAAACTAATATTAAAAACGATTCTAAAAATAATTATGTTTACAAACGTAGAGCTTAAATCATGTATTAATAACGGTACCCATTTTTATGCCCTTAAGTTTATTTTTCCGTTTTGGCGACCATATAAAATATTGTACGTACAAAGTGTAATTGTGAATTTAAGTAGAGTTATAAAATTTCTTACAGCCGCTGTTCCTAACTTTTCGATAGACCAATTCTCGTTGTTCCCAAATATATTATCTTTGAAAATCTTAGGTGACCCCACCCACCTTAGCCCCGCCCAAAATGGCATCAAAGTAAAAACTTTCGATGTTAAATTCATACTAAAGAGTTAAATATTGTAACACACATGATTTCTATTAAATACTGTTATCCATAAACTTGCATATGATAGTTTTTAAACAAATGTGTAAAATATATTAAAAATAGAGTGTCAGTTTGACTTTGCCGTCGGCGCGTCGATACCACGTGACGTTAGCGCCACTCTTTTAATACTTTTTATAACCTTGCTTTGCTCAGTCGAACTTAATCCATGTGTCCGGCTTCCTTAAGGGGTCTCCACACGGTACTGCCGCAGTACGTTCTGCCGCAGAACTGACTAAAAATCGTATGTTCTGTAGTCAAAACCAGCCAGCCGTATTGTTATTATTCACCAGCCTTTATTATTTAAAATAAAATGAATGGTGAATAATAACAATACGGCTGGCGGTTTTGACTACAGACCATACGATTTTTAGTCAGTTCTGCGGCAGAACGTACTGCGGCAGTACCGTGTGGAGACCCTTTTAGATTACGCGATTCTTAAGCGGTGCTTGTGTGTTGGAAAGAGCGTAGTTGTGTATTTGAGCAGTGTTGAACCTTAGTTTCGGCTTAGTAGTTAATTAGTAGGACTGGGAACAGCGGCTCTTAGTCCTCCTCTCTAGGAAGTCCTTGTGCTAAGGCGGAAAAAAATAATTTAATTCTAGTTTTTGGTCTTCTGTGTGGTTTTTAGAGTTTTTTTGGGGTTTTTCAATATCCTCTTTCAGCCAGTTTTTTGTTCTTGACTTGTAATAATTACATTTTTTATTAGTTGTATGTCTGGGTTAGTTGTATTTTGAAGTTTGGTTACAAAGTAAGTGTAGTTTTTTGTTCGATTGTAATTTTATAACTTGAAACGTTTTAATCGATCTATTGATAGATGGATGGTCTAGGAAAGAATCCGGTATTTTTGAATAATTTCAAAAATATGTATATTTTAGATTTCAAAATATATTTTTGGCATTTTTCGCAAATGTGAATGGTAGAAGAAGTCGGGGACGCCCGAGGAAGACATGGAACGAACAAGTGAATCAGATAATTAAGTCGGTCCATGTCAAAAGTCAGAATAATAAGAAGATAATGTATAAGAAGATGTATGAATGTGAGTGAGGCAAAAGGTCTGTTCTCACTGCCTACCCTTGTGGGGAAACGGCTTGATAGTTAGTTCGTTATTTAATTAAACAACTTGATTATAATCATTTACAACCGGTTCATATATGACAATCTATTATAGACTCTTTTATTCATTAATCGTGGATCACAAAATTCAATTTTCAGTTATTATAGACTCTTTTATCATTAAAAATATCATTAACGAAATAATTAATTAAATAATAATTAAATAAATAATGCCAAGACCGAGTTGTTTGGCGGTCCGTCCTCTCTGCCTAACCCTGTGGGGAAACGGTTTGATAGTTAGTTCGTTAGTTAATTAAACATACGTGATTATAATCATTTACAACCGGTTCATATATGACATACAGACTCTTTTATTCATTAATCGTGGATCACAAAATTCAATTTTCGATTATTATAGACTCTTTTATCATTACCGAAATAATTAATTAAACAATAATTAAATACATAATTCACTGTCTAATTATTATGGACACTTTTATTAATTAATCATAGACGACAAAATTTAATGTTCAATTATTATATTGTGTTTATATGGTCTGTTGTCTCTTTTCTTCATTAATTATATTAAGACAACAAAATTCAATATTCAATTATTATGGACTCTTTTAATAATTCATCCAGGACCAAAAAAATTATGATTCAATTATTATAAATTCTTTTATTCGTTAATCATAGACCACAAAATTAAATGTTCAATTATTATGGACTCTTTTATTCATTAATCATAGACTACAAAATTAAATGTAAATTAATTAATTAGTTCAATAATTATGGGCTCTTTTATTAATTAATCATGGATCACAAAATTCAATGTTCAATTATTTTGGAATTTTTTCTTCATTAATCATAGACCACAAAATTCAATGTTCAATTGTTGTATACTTTTTTATACATTAATCATAGACTACAAAATTCAATGTTCAATTGTTACGGATTCTTTTATTCAATAATCACAGACCACAAAATTCAATATTCAGTTGTTATAGACTTAAAGACCCCTGAATATCAATGTTTTTAAATAGTCAACCTATTGACGTATGATATCTGGTCGAAGACTTAACACATTAACTACGTAACAACTATAAACAGATATTTTGAACTTGTCAACAAGTTTCTCGCTGGTGTGTAAAATTATTAAATACCAACATACTGTGTCAGGAAATCTGCGTGTATAATAAGTCAAACTGTAAGCCAACTGAAACACGACATGAAAAAGTGACTAAACTCTGGTTATATTTTATCTCGTGGGCTCATGACAAACACACGGCCTACGTTCCGTTGTTCCAAACACCATGACGCAGGTTAACCCCAGCTTTGCAGGACTGTAATTAAATCACAATGTTACGTTGCTATGTGAAAATAGATGATATATAATATACCGTGCGTTACACAATAGGATACAGAAAATACTAGATAGGACACACCTAACTATAACATTTTAGAAATACGTGGAAAATAGCTGCCGCAACCCCACAATTTTTGATAGATTTTTTTTTTATTTGGGATGCGGGTATAGGGACCGCCACCGCGGAAACCATTTATTGGATAACCAACACCCCTGCCATAGATCACCTCAAGTGATTTGCTAAGTTTGGTAACTTATTAGTGGTGCCCAGGTTCATTTTTCTAGGTGTTGGAGGCGGATACTTTTGCCCACCTATTACATGGCGGGCCAGATCTGGAGTGACTGGTTAGGGTGGACTTTTGACCTTTCAGCCTGACATTCGACGTATCGCTTTGAACCGCAGTGGGAGGAATGGATTTGTACGTTTGTCACTCCTAAATACATTGACATCCAGATTCGTACCCACCCGTCATATCTATTTCCTTCCCAGAACTTTTTTTTTAAACTTTCAACTATAATTCTTTCCTTTCCCTAAAAAGACAAAGACTTTCCCTTCACACAGCATCCCCAAAGATGACCCTTAGGGACATTATTTTCGCCAGGACCTCCTGTGTGGAAAAAACGTAAAAAAACTTTCTAAATTTCTGGCGATGTAGACTGACAAAGTCGGAAAGCCGTACCAAGTAGGAATCTCAAGTAGGTAAGCATTAAATTTGGTCCATAAAGATATCGTAAAACAATTGTTTTTCTGACAATAATAATGAAAGATTTGGTCATGATTTGTGTCGTCATGTCGTAATAAATGTCTTCCACATAGTCAACCTATCGGAGTCATTGTTACCTACATATTCTAATGAATCTATAATAGTTCTTTTCTCAGATCCATATTTAATTTGAGATTGTATTTTATTAGGTCACAGTGCAGATACATCCGTAATAACTAGAAAGGGATTTATACTGTTTTAGTAAATATAAGGGCAGATTGCTAGTGCGATTGCATCTCCAACAGCAAACATTCACACTGAGAACGCCTCAAATATTCACTAACGGCTAACCACCGAGGAGCAAACGTAAACTACGATACCTGGGAAACTGCACAAGATAGGCGGAACCAAAGGGCAATTATACTTAATAGTGCTCTACACTTGAAAGCAAAGTAGTCCTGAATGAAGTGTTGAATAATGCTGTGTATTTTATGGCCCCTCCTTGTGAAAGACCACAATCCGGCTTTGAAAACTTTGGTTGATTTATGGATTTAGGTACCAATGTTTAGGTTTAGTGACATATGAATATTTGTAGACGAGAACAGATAGGAGAGGGGTACAAACAAACAATAGTGGGACGCAGAGGGGCAAGATTACTGTGATGATATGTGATTCGTCAATAAATCATTTAATATTCTTCTGTCTATGGTCTCGCCCAAGTTTATTTTTCAGGTCTCTTTTCTCCGCTTATAGTTTTCACCTTACAATATGTTCCAATAGATAATAGTCAATCAATACAACTATGATTGCAGAAAAAATGTTTGTAAAGGTTAAAAGAAATTTAAAGATAATGCTAGATCTTTAAAATATATTATAAAGATCATGAGCTTTTTGGCAGAAATCAAAGACTCTGACAAACGATGTTAATATTATGAATCCATCCTTATGCAAAACCATCTTCGTACTTGTAGTTTGTAAAAAAGCTACTTTTGTAATAGAAACGAACCCAAGCCAATAATGCCAAAAAATGGCGCCACTTACGTTAATGACTAGCGTGAGGAGCATCGTCTGGCCGGCGTAAGTATAATTAGATGTGTAATTTCGTGAATCTCTGAAATTGATGGTAATATTATTATTATTGTAACTGCAAGTTGTGAATAATACTACTCGCTTATATACTATATATGACGTTATTACCTGTGGCGGTTACTTTGTCCCGGTGACTAGCTGGCACTGGATCCGAGGAACCATATTTTTATTAGTTCCTATCGGATTTATAAAATAGTCACCAACATTTAAACTGGGCTAAGCCGAATCAAAATTCGCCCGCAGGGCCTGGCAGCAAAAACCTGCGGAGCGGGTTTTTTTAACTGTCAGTTTATATTATTATGATTAACACAGATTTATCTGTCTCTTACCGAGGGACAAATCACATTTAGGAAGATGAATATGTATTATTGTGACAATTATAAGTCGGTCTCAGGCTACAATTCTGTAATAAATAGATTACATACAATTGGTAATTTTTATGCCAATGTGGCAGATATTTTTAATATTTCCCAACTGAAATACAAGGCTGTACTGATCAAACATTTCAGCCAAACATATTTTAATGAGGTCACTACATGACATTTTTTGTTTATTTATTGTGTTTCTTTTTGGTTTCATCAAGTTGTTCTACTAATATCCTTCTTTTTCTATTGTTATGTGTAATTTAAAAAAAAAAAAAAAAATATGTACTACGACTGTTAAAAAATATTTAATAAAAACATATTTGTAAATGGCACTTTGTGCCGTAAATTTTAAATAAATAAATAAATAAATAAATAAATATTCTAATCTAATCCTCGTACTATTGTATCGCATCATATGTTGCTTTCGCTTTCCCAAATACACTCATTAGAGATCATATTATATATTACTAGCTTTTGCCCCCGGCTTCGCTCGCATGGTATTAGGGGGGTTGCCACTCCTCCTCCACCTTCCCTCTCGTCACTCCACTCTCCCCATACCCCCCCCCCCCCCCCTACCCCCATCACCCTCCCTTCCCATACCTCCCCCCCCCCCCACCCCCGCCCTTTCTTCCCTCCCCCTCTACCTCCACCCTCCTCCCCCTCCCCCCCACCCTCCTCCACCATCCGCCCTTTCTTCCCTCCCCTTTCTTCCTCCCCCAAACCCCTCCACCCTCCTTCGCCTCCACCCCAGGCACCATTTTTTTGCTTTTCATCTGACGTTTGCAGTAACTCGATTTTGTTAGGGAAAGAAAACGTATTATAAATTATTTCATAACACCACAGCTTATTCATAACACCAGAGCTTACCAATATATATAGCCTATATTACTCGCAATAATGTAGCTTTCTATTAGTGAAAGAATTTTTAAATTCCATTCAGTATTTATTGCGTGAAAGAGTAACAAACATCCATACAAACTTTCGCCTTTATAATATTAGTAGGATTATTAAAATATATACCAGGATAAAATAATGGCATTTCCGATAACATATATTGTGTTCACAATTATGTCTTCTGCGTGCAAACTGTATCTAAATTTCTTTAAATAAACAATAAACAGTGATAATCTCAAGTGATCTCCCAGGCCAGTATGGTCTTGCATATTTCCTGCCTGTTCGGAGTATAAATAAAACAATTTATGAGCATTTTTATGCAGTACCGCGTTCATTGGTCAAATGCATTGTGCGTATAGTTTTGTTTCAGTGATCGATGAACCTGTGGATGCAATATTTTAGACGTAAGTTGTTGCAATGGTTTGTCTAATCTGCAGTTAAAAGTAAGTCTGTATAAATATATTATAAATTTGAACAGCGCCCTCAAGGATGATTTTTCATGAATTATAATTTTTTTTCGACAGAGTTTATAACGATTTCAAGACCTTTTTATTTTTTTTCAAAATGTAATGCAATAAAGAATTCTTTTCATGTCCATCTGCACTCATATTATACGATACAATGTGCTGCCGCGCCGGGTATAGAAACGAAATTTCCCATCCTAGAGATATTGGAAAAATATTATTGAGTTTTGGGTCATTTATGAATCTCTTGGACTCTACAACACGAGAGAGAGTAAGAACTTTCATTGTTAGTTTTACCACCTTTGAGTTCTATTTCAATGGAAATACATTATTAGTATGTCACTCACCCGCTGCGATAACAACCAATAATGACGTTAACTACCAACAGTAAACAATGGAGGAGGTACCAGAGCAACTAATGGATACATTAATTGATTCAACACGGAATAGAAATTGGTCATTAGAAAATCTAATTAGAAAATACAATACATATTTTTCTCGTTAAAAAAGTATTGAATCGTACGTACATTATTATAATGTCTATGATTTAGTTGTTTGTGGGCTCTTCCGATCACACGGTCTCGTTGCAAAGACGTGCCGAAGGTACGGTTTGTCAAATAAGAGTAGAAAACATAGGAGGGCTCTACTGTTGTCCAAATGACTAAAAATATAACTCATGGTGGAAATGTATAGCTGTGTAACCTACATTTTTGTAAAAAATTAAAAAGGCATAAAATCGAAAAAAATATTTTTTCCTCATGTGTTATCGATTCCCACTAATCTCAAAATTAGAATTACATATAATTTTATTATACCTTTGCAATTTTATATTAACATAATGAGGAGTAACAATGTTTAATAAAATATATACCCCCGTTAAGAAATTACTCACATTTATTTAATACTAGCTTAAGTACCTAGCGTTGCTCGAGCTTTAGATCATGTCTCTAATTTTAGATATGAATTATTTAACTCATTTAGTTCTACAAGTAGTGTAACTAAACTCCCCATTCGTAATTCTTCTTTTCTACTTACTCTTAAGTTCAAAGTTATGTTAAATTAAATGAAAGCAAATCAATTTGCAAAACACCATTTTATCAAATTTATATCATGCAGGGGGTACCTTATCAACAGTGCTTCTTCGATTTATTTATTTTTTCTTAAAGGAAAAAAATGTTTCTTAAAATTTGATTTATATGGTTTTATACATTCGGTGTTATTGCGTTTTAAAAAAGAATATTTGACAGTTAAATTGGTGTTGGCAGCCGTTGTGCTCATTGCGTTTAAAAATAATATTTGACAGTTAAATTGGTGTTGGCAGCCTACAAATTTTGTAGTTACATTTTAATATTTACTAATCTTAATTGACAGACTATATATTATGTGCGTGTCATTATAGCTCCGCAGACAAAACTTAGCTTTCAGCTAGGAAGGACATTTTTTGTCCCCCGGAGTTTTATTATACATTACGATGTATTACATCAATTAACAATCACTGTGATTTGACAATCTTAGTCTTTCAATAAGCATCCTGTAGTACTAGAGAATACTGGTTACAGTATTTACAAATAACAAATAACGTAGGCCTCTGGGGAGAACATTGGATATATAACATTTATAATACAATTTTTTGTGACTAGAAAGGTTGTGTTGGGTCCACGTAAATAACCTAAATATATTTAGTTAACCAGAAAGTACCCGAAAAAAATATTGATTCATTTATTGATTTTATTTATTTTTGTATTATTTTTTAAATATTCTATGTACCTATGCACACAAATACTTACATACTTCTTTATTTAAAATCTAGTATGTAAGTAAATCTGTATAATTCTATGGGACGTGTGCGATTGCACTATCCTCTCCATATCCTGGAATAAAACATTTTCACTACAAATAACCTAGTAAGTATCTACTTCGTAACCTTCCTTTTATCTATCTTTCTCAACTCCCCTCTCCCTTCAGTTGCATGGATTTCAAAGTGAGATTTCTTTCTTTCTATTTCAAAATTCTTTCATTGACTCACTTCAAAAAGTTTGCATTGTTGGAAACAGTCAAAATAGGGTAAATTTTTACTTTAGTTTTGAATTGTATCGCTGAACTCATCGTAACCAAAAATATGTTTTTAAATCTTAAAACATTTCTTTTGAAAACTATTTGAAACGGTATTTGAAGAGCAATATATCAGGTTTCTTACATTTTTAGATACAGTAGAATAAATATTATATATGTTTCAAACCTAGCCTCTTGTTGCACGGAAAGTTCAACAAACTGGTAAAAAAGGCTTTAAAAAGCATGCAGCGTTTAAACAGCGAGATAAATTAAATTCGCAAATTCTACAAAAACCCATTCTTAATCTGATTATTTTTGGGTAAAAATGTTCAAACAAGGTGAATTAATATAATTTCTCTGCAATGGCGTTTATTTTTCAAATGATAATTAATTTTTTTGAAAAACCTGAAAAATTAAAAAATAATTTAAAAACACCCAAATTTTGGTCCGTGTTATCCTCGATGGCTTAGATTTTTTTAGTATTATGTCATTGCTTCGTGAATAATTGGCCTTTTACCTTCAAAAGCTCTGGTAAGCAGGCAAGTTCTTACGACAATTTCTTCCGACAAGGTATTGCCGTCAAAATTTCCATAATTTCGGGCAAGATTGTCGTGTCTTATATGTTCTTGTCGACCGGTATTATGACAATATTTATTGCGGAACAAATTTCCTTCTCGCTCTGTTACATGTATGTACCTGCGTCTCTCCGCGACCAACCCACTACCAAAACGGACATAATTTCGTATGAGATTAATGTAAATAAATAAATACACCATTTTGCTTCAAATTTTTGTTTATTCATTGTGGAAATCTTGACGGGACACACCTAACCTAACCTAACCTAACCTAACCTAACCTAACCTAACCTAACCTAACACCTTGCCTGGCAAGACTACTGATGGAGAACTCAATTATTGCTTAGCAATGCGCAAAAATAGGATAAACTTATCTTGTCGTTTTTCTATGTGAATACCGCCAAAGAGTCCCAACTGCTCCCAATCGATAGAGCCAGTGAGACTGTGGCAACCTCAGTTGGGGTTTATTGTGAGGCTGAAGTTAGTAGTTAGGGGAAGGAGATGTGGAAGAGGAAAGTGGGGAAGTTTTAATTCTGAATGATATCTTCCACTCTGGAACGTGCGCAAAAATACAAATGTTTCATTTTATTATTATTGTATAAAAATTGCATATAATTGGGATTTATCACCCGCTAAGCTATTACAAGTAACTTGTCAGCAGGAGATTAGTTACAACAACAAATTAAATAATCATAAACGCATTAGCATAGCAACAATATACACATATTGTTAGGGAATATTTCTGTCATGTTGCCTTTCCTACATATTTCCTACATACACACCTACCTACCTACATAATTCCTCCTACCTACGAATGACATTGCAAAACAGGGCAGTGACAGCTTCCAAACAAGCAAGCACTTTATTACCAATGTCTATGTGTATTATTAGTACCTATCAAATGCTACGTTATAAGTTTATTAAAAGCCTGAAAACTGTTTGTGACCAAATAATACGTGCACAATTTGGAACGTTTATTGGAATTTGAATTCTTATGTGGACACCATCGAACCAGCCTGCTACATTATCCTACAGTGAGTTTACGTTTCCCTTATTTCCCACCTTCTAAGAAAGTTTCTAATACAATATATAACATACCTACCAACATTGTGATAAGTAAGTGTTGAAAATAATTCAGAATTAGAATTTTTATGGTGAAAAACAGTGGAATAGGAAAATATATATATATATAAATATTTTTAAATATCATGAAACAGTTGAGAATGCAATACACTAGCAACATAATAACAGCAATACATTAGTAGTTTAACACATACCTGCAATTTACATAACAAAATATAATCTTCATGCATAAGGTTACTCCCTAATGATTGAATTGTGATTTAATATAAATCAATGATAAAAATTTACTTTCGCACGTCGGGATTCGAACCCGTGACCACTGAGACCGTCGACGCCATAAGCAGCATCTTAAGATTTTACTGTGATATTGCGATGGTGGGATAATAGTCAATAGACTATTATCTCGGATGACGGGTGACAAGAGACACTGGACAACCTTACATGCCCCTTTATATTATAATATCTACTCTGTTATATATTTTTCGTGCTATGTCTCTCATTCAAGATGTCAATAGCACGTCCGTTATATCAAGTTGCGGAAATAACAGAGAGAAGAAAAGGAAAAGGAAAGAGGGAGGTTTATTGAAATACTTTGTTGGAAGAGGCTTTAATTTACTAATCATAGAAGAAATAATATCTTTTATTTTTGTTGTTTATAAGTCTTATGGGGTCCAGTATTGGACATAGATCACCCTATTTTTTTAGGAGGCTCTGAGGAAAAAAAATCTCTTAGGGCCTATGTCATCTGAGATGCTGCGTGGAGGGTTTTTTGAGGAGAGGAAGGAATAAACATTGGTCTTGAAGAGACCCATGTTGTAGGAAGGAGGAAACACGGAGGCCGGCAAATCGTTCCACAGCCGAGCTGTTGAACACAAGAACGAGTCGAAGAAACGACCCGTTCTCATGTGACAAATGTCAACCGTGTACAAATGTTGGGCACGTGTTTGGCGTATTTCCCGACTATGCACCGGAGCCAAAGTGATCAATGACGCTAGTTCCTCGGAGCATCTTCCATTTTAATACCGGTAGAATAAGGATAGCATTCCAACCCGACGCCTGTGCTCTAAAGATTAAAATCCGTCTGTTAAGATGGGAGAATCTATCAAACGGACCGCCCGACTTGCACTTTGAGTCGAGGGTATTTTTCAGGTATTTTGGAGCTCCAGACCAGAAGTGGCTGCCAAATTCAACCGTGGGGCACACTTGTGATTTGTACAGGGTTAGCAGTTATGTAATGTTAAAGTATCTGCGAGCCCTGTACGGTATGCCCAGTTTTTGGGAGGCTAACTTTACTCAGGCTTCGATGGAAGCCCCATATCTGATTTGTTACCATATTTACAGATAAGGCTTGTCGGCTCTCTCAGGAAGCGTGGTCCTCTCTTCAAATTATCAGTCCACCTCACGCCATCCGAATATACTGTGGTTCGAACGGTTATATATGTATATATATATATATATATATATTTGTGTAACGCATACTTTGAGCCTAATTATATACACTTTTATACACTTTTTTTTTTCGCCATTTTGTTGCAGCCGCCCTTAAAAACCACCCCCACACAGCTATATACGTCTATGATGTTCCGTTTTAAATATATATCGAAACATATATCTAACGCATAGTTTGAAGACATTTCGATTTTCGATATACACGATAGTTTGGGGACTGTCCTCAAACTATGCCTTATGTATAAACTGACTCGTGGTCTCAAAGAATGCATTACACAAAGAGGTGTTTCGTGTATGTAAAGCATACTTTGAGACCTACGGTAAGTAGGAAACTACTATTGCATAAATGAAAAGTCATTATAATCTTGTCGCTAGATGACTCTAATAATTATGATGATAAAAAATGTCTAGTTTCGTCCTCAAGTCAAATCTTTCAATTAATACATACCTACACAATTTGAAATTAATCATAGGCTTGCAAATTTAGAAACCCTTTTTTTCCTTTCTTAGATAGCTACAATGTTTTAACCATAGACATATGGCATGGAAGAGTGTCGACTGTCGCCAAGCATAGACCGTACTTGTAATTCTTGGCCATTTTTTTGTTTGTTTCTGATATAGGTATATTTTTGCTTTTTTATAAGTCTATTTAACTAGTCGATTTAACCAATAGACCTAATAATATATTAATAAATTAACATGGTATATTAAGAACAAACTTTAAAATGTTAAATAAAAATAATATTTTGCTTTGAAATAATTCAATAAAAATAATATTTTATATTTTGCTTTGTGCAAATAATTATCTCTAATGCACAGACGCAATATGGGCTAGTTGTGTCTGTTCTACAGATATTTCAATGGAGCCTGCTCTAAGGAGCTTGCAGCATTGATCCCCGGTGCACCGGTACACGTGCGTGCAACTCAACGGACGCCAGCAGAACACCCTTTCACAGTTGATGTTGGCTTTATGAGAATGGGTCGTTTCTTCGACTCGTTTTTGTGTAAGTCGGCTCGTATGTGGAACGAGCTACCGGTATCTGTTTTTCCTCCCTCATATAATCCGGGCCTCTTCAAGTCCCGCATTAACAAATCCCTTCCTACAGCCCCTATCTTAACCCGCCTCACAACGCTGCCCAACCGGGTGGTGACATAGTTCCCCTGTCTATACAATGTAAGGACGGGGGCTCTCTTGTGAGGTGTCACATAAAAATAAAAGTTTTGTATGATTTTTTTTATACATAGGTAACATTAATAAATGACTTTTTTTAACATTAACTCCCCGGCCCGGAGGAAATAATTTCTCTCAGGGCCTATATCATCTTTGGGGATGCTGTGTGGAGGGTCTTTTTGAGGAGAGGCAGGAGGGAACATTGTCCTTGAAGAGACCCATTTTGTAGGAGGGAGGAACCACAGAGGTCGGCAAATCATTCCGCAGCCTAGCTGATGAACCCGGAACGAGTCGTAGAAGCGACCCGTTCTCGCGTGACAAATTTCAACCGTGTACATATGTTGGGCGCGCGTTTGGCGCGTTTCCCGACTATTTGCCGGTGCAGGTCAAGGGTTTTTTGGAGCTCCACACCAGAGGTGGCTGCCAAATTCATTTATCTGCGGGCCCTGTACAGTAGGCCTTGTAGGCCCGGCTACTGAGAAGCTGATATATATTTTGTTATTAATTTGTTTAAATGTATATGTAAATGAGGGTACCCGGTACACCACACAACCCAGAACTTCGTCCCAATTGAATATTGATACAAAATTAGGAGTAGGGAGTGGGGCAAGGGGCAAGCCCCCCGAAAATCCCGTCAGTCGTCACATTCCAAAAATCAGTTTGATATACCGGTCCCGCATTGCGCGAACTATCAGATATTGAGCTGATAAGAATTATAAAAACAGATACTTCACTAGGGATGAAACGATACGAGTAAATACAAGTACATACTCGATATTTTTCACCGATACCAAGTACTTTTAGTATCGATACTTTGAAATTGAGTATTGAGTAGGTATCGGTCAAAAGTACTCATATCAGTATGCCAATGTCACTATTTTATTTATCATTCACAAAAAAATTACATATCTTAAATTGAAGTTTTTGAACGCACCCTAACCCTAGCTAGTCTTTGTTTTGTGTAGTTGACAAGCTTGTTTGTCTATGCCCAAAAAAAACAGGCAGCGCCGCCACTGCCATATTTTGTCGTCATTGACAATTGACAATGTTTTCGTTCGTTCGCTTTCGCTACCATGTTCGTTAATCCTTTAACAATAGTCGGTGTTTTTTTAGTGTTTAACTTTTTGAGTTATTGAAAATGGGGCCTCCGAAGTCTAGTGTGTGGCAATATTTCACGAAAAACGTCGAGAAAACCGCAAGGTGCAAAAAATGCTTTAAAACAGTACGGTTTTGTGGCAATACTTCTAATTTTCATAAGCAATTTTTGGGAAGCACTACAAAAACAGACTTTTTTTCATAAGTCTGTTTTTGTAGTGCTTTTTTAATTTATTTTGCCATTTTAGCTAATAATTTTTTATGTTTTTCTTATCAATAAATTACTTAAAATACTTGTTATGGTTTTTACTCTAAATTTTCCAAAAAGATGCGATACGAGTAAGTATCGATACTTTTAAGCTGATACCGAGTAAGTATCGATACTCGACGACCGATACTGTATCGAGTAAAAGTATCGATACCTCAATGGTATCGTTTCATCCCTATACTTCACTAGTTCACTTTGATCTTATCCAACAGGCCGAAGAAGCTAAGAAATTTTGGGTTTAAACTTACCTGCTGAAAGCGTTCGTGTGCGAGATGCGAACGGAAGTGGCGCCATCTTTGAACGGCAATATATATTATAATTTGTATCGAGATTTTTTGTCGAGTTGTTTTAACTATAATATACAAATATATGTAAGTAGGTATATGGGAAGGTCCGATGCTCTGCTCTGTAGGGAATCCGATGCCCGCTTGCACAGCGCGGGTGTAAACTGTGCAACCTAAAGTTTAAGTTTAGACTTACGGATTTAAATACCTACTTCGTTTGTGTGAAAGCACTATGAAATAATAAATGATTTTACTTCAATGGCAAGCCAGAGATTCATTTATTTATTTGACTGTGTATGTTTGACTGTTTGAAACCCGGCGTGCGCAAATAAATTTAATTTGTTTAATTTGTGTTATTTCACAAATTCTTCATTTAAAAATAGTATAAAGTATATTTGCGGCACGTTCCAGAGTGGAAGATACTCACAGTATCGCCCTGGTGTAAGGTCACCATTCAGAATTGAAACGTTGCTTGAAATGGCTTTGCCCGTGTTTGGTGACCAGATCTGAATAGCCAGGTACTTCCACACCTTCCTCTTCCCCATCTCCTTCCACTCCCTAATAACTTCAGCCTCATACCCCAATTGGGGATGCTATAGTTTCACTGGCTCCAGACGGTTGGGACTTTTGTGCGGTTTCACACATAAAGACGACGGCCTCCATAGTCCAGTGGTAGGATTCAGGACAATGAAACGGGAGGCCGCGGGTTCGAATCCCGGCGTGCGCAAAATTTTATTTGATTAATTTGTGTTTTTTCACAATAAGTCATTTAAAATAATTTATTAAGTATATTTGCGCACGTTCCAGAGTGGAAGATACTCTCAGTATCGCCCTGGTGAAAGACCACCATTCAGAATTGAAACGTTGCTTGAAATGGCTTAAGCCGTGTTTAGTGACCAGATCTGAATAGCCAGGTAATTCCCCACCTTCCTCTTTCCCATCTCCTTCCCCTCCCCTATCATCAGCCTCACAACATACCCCAATTGGGGATGCCATAGTCGCACTGGCTCCAGAGGGGAGCAGTTGGGACTCTTGTGCGGTATTACATAAAAAAAAAATAAAAAAAACAGTACAGTATGATACAGTTAAAGGTATGTTAAAATATGACATTGCTATTGTAACTATTATGGTCCATAGAATATCATTAGGTAATTTCGCCTGAGATTGTTCTTAAAACTTAACTAGATTATACTAATAAAAGGGAAGAAAGTGTAGGTACTTAGCGTGACTACACACTTTCGCCAGTCGTTTCCAGTTTCTTTAGTCACGCTAGGTACACTTTCTTCCCTTATATTAGTATAATGTAGTTAAGTTTTAAGAACAATCTCAGGCGAAATTACCTAATGATATTCTATGGACATACATAATAGTTACAATAGCAAGGTCATATTTTAACATACCTTTAACTGTATCATACTGTAGATACTGTGTACGTCTGTATGTGTGAAACCGCACAAAAGTCCCAACCGTCTGGGGCCAGTGAGACTATAGCATCCCCAATTGGGGTATGTTGTGAGGCTGAAGGTATTAGGGAGTGGAAGGAGATGGGGAAGAGGAAGGTGTGGAAGTACCTGGCTATTCAGATCTGGTCACCAAACACGGGCAAAGCCATTTCAAGCAACGTTTCAATTCAATTCAATAAACAAATAACTTAATTAATAAGCGAACATTTTTATTTAAATCGCTTCTAAATATTTTTCGTTTTATCCTGATGAAGAAATCATTGATTGCGAAACACGTAGTTAATATGGTGACCAGCTAACTCAGACGCGCGGCATTTCAAAGTAAATAACTAATTTTGTAAAAATTATTCAAATTCTTACAATTCTCCAGTCTTTCAAATAAATATTAACTCAACGTTGGCATTAATCTTCGTTTAAACATAAATGTAAAACCAACAGGGATGAGGGTAGCAAAAGTAAAGTCATGCAATGTCCAGTTTTTTTAATATATTGCCCTCCACGTGCAAAGTCGTACCTTTCCCAAGCATAAACTTTCTAATAAAGTGTGTTTTTCGGAAGTGACCTGCAGGCAAGTATGTTTTTGTATCTTTCTGTAAATAATAAAATTAAATAGAACCTGGGAATTCATAGTGAATTGTAAAGCGCCCTTGAGGTGATTTTTCACAAAAACGGCGCTCTACAAATTGTCCAATTATTATTATTATTATTCAGAAGCCCTTTGAAAAGTCATTGAAAGTGATGTAAATAAATAAAATAAAACCTTGGTTAAATAGGTTATGTTAAGAGGATAGATTTCGCACCGAACGCAGAACGTTTAGGTATTTCATAATATCTGCTTTGTCCCGCTCGAACCAAGTTCACACACACTTAGAAAATCAAAACAATAAGCGCACACACACTTGGTGACACACTGCCGGCCGGAAACCCCACCCGCCCTCGACCAATCCCTACACCTCACCCGCACAGCTGTGATACATTGTGCGTCTTCTAGACTTCTAGTTTCTAACTGCCTATTAGCATCTTATTTGGAACTCGGAAGTGCGTACAGCCGTGCACATACCTACCTACCGAAGCAATCCGCATAATAATGATTTGTTATTCAACTTAGTGATTCTGTTATGAGAAGAATATAAATAATTATAAGAATATCGGTGAAGATATATAAATTACAACACATTTTATATAATAACTAATAACATAATATACATACATGGATAACGCGGTTGGTGTCACCCCCCCCCCCCCCCCCCCCTATTAAAGTTGACAATCACTAATTTCAACCCATGAAAAGTTATTATATTGGTTTAATTTTTTTTTTCTTATTTTTATTTATTTATTTATTTTTTATTTTATTCAGTTTAAATTTTCAGTTTAATTTTTAAGCGGAGTTTTAATTTTTTTTTTATATTACTATTTACGTTTCTAATTTTTCAAGTAGTGAATTAAAAAAATTAACTCCGAGATTTTTATTTTTTTTTTATTTAGGAAACAAACAGTCATACAAAATGATAATATAACAAAGAAAATTCATATGTTGTAGACTAATTAAGTTAAAATTTTGATATAGTTATTTTACCTATTCAACTTATGTGGCAAAAAAATAAACATAATAAGGAAAAACATAAAACGTAATAAAGAAAAAAAGTAAAGTTATTAACAAACATAGTTATACTATTTACTACGGATAATAATATTATAAATTTTCACAAAAAAGAAAAATAAAAGTATTTTAAGTTATTAATATCTATATTAAGCTGCATTTTATATGATTTCAAGTCATGGTTGAAAATGTCTACATCTCGTAAGGCATTGTAAGTTTCACAGATACGTATTATTACAGAGTTTTGCGCGTATTTTGATTTATTGTGTGGTATTCTAAATAAATCGTTCGATCTGGTATTTTGTTTGGGGCAATGTATGCAATGTATGCAAATGCAATGTATAATATTATGTGCATCCTTTTTTATAATTTTTTTTTAGTATGTAATACCACACAAGAGTCCCAACTGCTCTCGTCTGGAGCCAGTGCGACTATGGCATCCCCAATTGGGGTATGTTGTGAGGCTCAATGTAGCGGGGAGGGGAAAGAGATGGGAAAGAGGAAGGTTGGGAAGTACCTGGCTATTCAGATCTGGTCACTAAACACGGCTTAAGCTATTTCAAGCAACGTTTCAATTCTGAATGGTGGTCTTACACCAGGGCGATACTGAGAGTATCTTCCACTCTGGAACGTGCCGCAAATATACTTTATATTATTTTTAAATGAGGAATTTGTGAAATAACACAAATTAATCAAATAAAATGTATTTGCGCACGCCGGGTTTCGAACCACTTACCATTACCGTTTACCACTCGGCTATGGAGGCCGTCAAACTACTAAACCTGTACTAAACTGTAAAATGAGGAATTTGATTCAGGTGATCGTGCCATGACTTCCTCTATCTTCCCTGACTTGTATCGCAAATCAATCTTCCGTATTATATAATCTCCTGAAATAGGGTAGACTGGGGACGATTGAAACAGGTTATGATTGAAACATCTCAATTTACTCGAAAACTATAATACCTAAGAGTGTGACACAACACTCGAAACTCCATCAGGTGTGTTGGGATGTTTCTACAAAAGCTCACTAGTCGGCGAGTGACTCAATCGTGCATAGGAGACATTATTGGATTTCGCACTAAAAAGTAAATAGGTATTTAAGACATTTTTGTTTTTCTCATAACTCATTTTACTCTCGCAGCTTGACGAATGTTTCATTACACTATCTTCTTTATCTATTTATGAGTATTTATAATGCATTTGCGTGGCGTTAATGTCTATTTGAAAGGCTTATTTTTGATTTTGAAGTAGAAAATGCAGCGTGGGGATGTTTGAAACAATTTGTGTGGGGATGATTGCAACGTTTCAATCATAACCATGTTTCAATCGTCCACACTGAGAGAAAATTTAAAAGTTATAATGAAAAGAGGTCAGAAATTCAAATCATTATGTATTATTCAAAAAAGTCATAAAATCATTATGTATTTAAGTCTAGATGTACTTCTGTGATCTTGAATAGTGAACTTCTGTGATTTTGGATGATGAAGTCGATCTCATTCGACCACATTCAACGTCACACACCCTCACGTGACAATTTCGTAATAACATATCTTTATTGATTTTTTTTGAATTTATAACTTTTAAAAAATCAACGTTAATAGTATACATTGTTTTATCAATTATGTAAGCACAAAAAGTTAACAACAGAGAAAAAAAATATGAAGAAAGTATGTTTCCCTTCTCAAGAAACTGAGATTGCAAACTACGCTACAAAAACAGCCGACATTTACCTATTTCGGGCTATCTTCAAAAGATTTAAGACAACTGGCATTTGATTTGACCACACGGTACAACCTGGCAAGGCCAGATTCACGGCACTAAAATGGGACGGCCGGAATAGAATGAAAAGGTGCACTGCAATCGGAGGACAAAAATATTAAAACAATCACCCTTCACATTGATAAAAAAAAGTGCTTCGTAGTCCCCACTCTTGTCTACTTTAGTTTTTTGTATGTTTCTCTTCTACCGCGTGGGAATTACACATATTTTTTCGACTTCTTAATTCTTGAATTTTACACAGAAAAAATGCTCTCTATTCAGAGGTAAATTCTACATTGTTATGATTGAAACAGTGTGATGGTTGAAACAAGCACTTTTGTATGAAAGCAAAAAACTTATTTTTAATACCGTTCTATTCGGCTCCAGGATAATATCGCAGTAAAACTATGTTGATTATGCCAAATACTCATAGTTAGTATAACTAAGAGCACTTAAATACAAATAATAAAAAATATATTTCAAGACAATTTATATTTAAAATACTTGTGATTTGTTTAATCACTATTCGTGATCTCATTGAGTACTGTTTCAATAATGAAAATGTTTAACATTGATTAAAATTACTCCAATTATTCCAAAGATATTTAATAACTAATAATAACTTTAATAACTTTAACTTTTTAATAACTTTATTACATAGTATCATTGACGTATAATATTATAAATCAAAGTCGCTACCGCTGTCTGTACGCTTATATTTTTTAAACTACGCAACAGATTTTCCCTCGGTTTTCACCAATAGATAAAGTGATTTATGAGAAAGGTTTAGGTATATAATTTGTCAAGGTTTTGTGTAAATTGGTGAACACAGCGAGCAGCGGGCTGGCAAGCGGGTAGTGTGGATTTGACATTTATGCAAATTAACAGATGGCATTGGTAATAAAGGTTAGGCAATGGCGTTATTAAAGTAGATGGCGTTGTGTTGACTTAACAGTGGGTCCAGGTTCATGGGGTGAGGTCCGTCGGGGTCTTGGCTGCAGATGTTTTTTTGCAACTTCAGTATTTCAAACATAAATATACCTATCTGGTTTAAAAATCGTTTTGGTTACATAAAAAAAAAGAAACACGACAACAAGTATTTAAAAATGATATAATTAAACATTCGGTTAATAAGATATCAATGAATAACTTCATAATTATGATGTACAGTTCATGCGGATGCGGGATGCAGCGAGAGCCGAATTGCGGCCCTTCGTTTTATTACTGTTACATCGGCCATATATCACGTGCCGTCCTCGACTTCTTCTGCCTCTTCTTCACATTTGCATAATTTATTCTCTATACATTTCTTTCCTCGTTCATTCGCTTCACATGCCCAAACCACCGGACCGTCCCTTTCTTAATCTTACACATCACGCTTACATCGGTCTTGCATTCTTTGCGGATCTCCACATTTCTCACACGATCGCACATGGTTTTACCACACATTGGCCTCAGGGATCTCATTTCTACCGCATGCAGTCTACTTTCATCCTTCCTCTGCCAGTTCCATGCCTCACTGCCACACATCAGGGTAGGTACAAGCAGGGGCGTGCACTCCATATAGGCACATAAGCACTGCCTACCCTAGCGTATTTGTAAAACGTAAGCATGTAAATAATATTATAATTTTTTTAAATTATTGCTCAAAATAAATACACACTTTAAAAAATAAGCGCGACAAAGCTGAGCAACCAAAACTACGCGACCGCCACATCAAACGGCATACCTACTACAAATGTGACATAAACTGTAACTAAAAACTACACGCGCCCTCCGACTACCTCACTAAAATGCGGGCTAAGCAGGAATTATTTCTGCTTAGAGCTAACTTCATACAAGATATAATATCAATGTTTACGAAATGCACGTAGCATAGAGTAGAACTGTCGTTTGAATTTGCTTCTATGGGTTTTTTTTTGTTAGTATCAGGCAGTGCTTTCTGGAACAAATTAGCAAATGGCAATCAGTGGCGACAGTGACATCTGTTGTTATCTGAAGTATGAAAGTGAGACAACGCCAATTGCTTTTATCAAGGCCACCTCGGATATCCATTGATTGGCTTGTGATAATACGCATACATGAAGCGATTATTTATTATTATTATTATTTGTATATTTAAAGTGGCTTAGATAATCCAAAACCTACAGCATCTATAGCCAGCAGCAAGTACACTTAGCGAAAACTTGTACGAAGGGAGCCATCTGTGGCAAGTTTCTTTTTTATTTATTTGAATCAATTTGGCGGTTTTCCTACTGCCTACCCTGATCAAAAACTCTGTGCACGCCACTGGGTACAAGCACTCCTTTATGGACGGCTAGTTTAGCTTCTTTTGACAGTTTTTTGTTGGTGTCAACGGCGTTCAGTCCTCCATTTATAGAGTTACCTGCATTCACCCTTCTTTCAATATTTTTATCAACCTTCTCATCTCTCGTAACTGCTAGTTACTGCTTCTAAAAATGCAGTGGGAGGGATAGATTCATATACCCGTCACTCTTAAACACTGACCCTCAAACTCCTACCCACCCCTTATAAATTTCACTTTCCCATATCTTTTTCTTCCTCCTTTCATAAAAAGACCCTCCACATAGCATCCTCAAAGATAACATAGGTCCCAAAGGGAATTATTTTCCCCAGGTCCTCCTGTGTTAAAAAAATCATTTCTAAATAATAAAAAAATGTATTTTACGCTTATATTTTTTCTGAAGTACACAAAAAACACAATTATTTTTCTACTCAAAAAACGATAGGAAACGTTCTAATTTAACAAATAATGCATTTTTTGGGAATACTTAATGAAAAATAATTTGTTCTTTTCCCCATCTCCTTCCCCCTCCCGACTTGCTTCAGCTTCACAACATACTCGTACGTATCCCAATTGGCTCCAGGCGGTTGGGAGCAGTTGTGACTCTTATGTTTGTAGGTATTTACAAAAAAACATCAGAGTGTTCGATTCACACGCGATAGAAGAGAAACCTTCTAAAAACTTATGTAAGTAAACAAGAGTGGGGAGGCTACCGAAGTACCGCACAAAGAGGAGACCGATTATACTTTCTCATTTTCTCGCAAGCTAACTCCTATAAATGGATGTGTCTGTCTCTTTTTAATGTCGCTATTTTTTATAAAATATCCTATATTATAATGTTGTCATACGAAAAGCTTCGGTTTCGTTGTTCGGTAATAACATGATGCTCGTAGTACATAGAGTTATACTATATGCATATCTTTGTCGTAGTATAATATTGCTTCATGTTCCATAGTTTTTTTTAATGTGAATACCGCACAAGAGTCCCACGTGCTCCCGCCTGGAGCCAGTGAGACTATGGCATCCCCAATTGGGTTATGTTGTGAGGCTCGAGGTAAGTGGGGAGGGGAAGGAGATAGGAAGAGGAAGGTGGGGAAGTACCTGGCTATTCTGATCTAGTAACAAAACGACTAAAGTCATTTCAAATTAGCTTGGGGGTTTGGGTACCGCCGTCCCGGGAACCATTTATTGGATAACAAAGACCCATACAAAGGCCACTCTAAGTGTTTCGCTATGTTTGGTGACTTACTCGTAGCAGAGGACCAAGGGCCGCCAAGGGGGTGAGGTTTGTCCGGATCTTGGCGGCTGATGCTTTTGCCCACCAACTCCGTGGCATGCCGGATCAGGACAGACTGGTGGAGACAGACCTTTTGACCTCTCCAGCAAACTCTCTCGGTACATCGCCTTGTATCGCAGTGGGAGGGACAGATTCATACATACGCAGCTGGTGAGCAGACACATCCGCCACCAAGACCCGGACAAACCCCATCCTATGAACTCGGACACCCTGCTACGTAAGCTGACTTTACGTAGTGAATCACTTGGGGTAACCCATTGTAGAGGTGTTGGTTATCCAATAATTGGTTCACGGGGCGGCGGTACCCATACCCGCCAAAAGTATGAGGGGTTGGGAGGATTTTGGGGGTCAGTGGGTCCAGTAGTGACGGACTTGTGAATCCATTCCTCTCAATGCGGTGCAAGTCGATGGGTCAAGAGCAAGAGAGTTCGGCTGGAGAGGTCAAAATTCCCTCCCTCCCTCCCCACAAATAATGTCGGCTAACACATCCACCGCATTAAGAAACAGACAAACATCACCCCATGAACCCGGGCATCTCTGCTAAGTCACCAAACGTAGCGAATCATTTGGGGCGGACTATGGCAGGGGTGTAGATAATCCAATAAATGGTTCCCGGGGCGGTGGTGGCGGTGCCCATGCTGGTCTACCAAATTGAAAATACGTACCTATTATATTTATAATATTTCCAAATATATTTATTACTTGTTAGGTTAGTAGGTAGGTACCTGTTAATTCTACTCATTGTTTTTTTTTTCGAAATTATCTTTTATGTTAGAAGAAGTACAATACAATATGTTACAATAATATATTATTAATTCTTATTATTAATAATAATTATACTACCGTAAGAATTCTTCTTCTGCAACGGAGCACGGAGTCCTTCCGCAGAATATCACGTGTTATTTGAATGTGCCCTGTCTAGCTTCTGAAGGCACCGCGTAATAAAGGTCGCCTATCTACAGTTGAAATGGTACGTTTGAAACAAACTTTCTGCTCGCCTTGGACCGGATGCGTGAACAACAACAAAAAATATGCAAAATATATTATACAGATAATAATAATAATATGACATTTGTGCGCAGTTTTGTATTATTTCACTTCAAGTGCGCTCTACTGTGATTAACTTAAAAATATTTTTTTGTTTTTATTTTTAACTTTGTGAATAAAAATAAAAATATTCATCTTAGACTTGCAGAAAAGGTCAAAAGATTTTTTTTTCTTTATATGAGTTCCGCACAGGAGGCCATGAGGAAAATAATTTCCCTCAGGGCCTATGTCATCTTCTGGGATGCTGTGTGGAGTTTTTTTTAAGGAAAGGAAGGAGAGGAGAGTTCTTGGAAGGAAAAGTTTTTAAGGGGTGGGTGGGAATCTGGGGTTCGGTGTGTCCTGATCATCCGCCTGTAAGACCTAGACAAACCTCACGCCATGAACCCGGGAACCCCTGCTAAATCACCAAACGTAGCGAACCACTTGGAGTGACCTATGGCAGAGGTGTTGGTTATCCAATAAAGGTTCCTGGGTCGGTGGTACCTGGTACCCTAATTACGCCTCTCAAATTGTATGTATTAAATGTCGATGTCGCATATTAAAAATCTAGATAGCATTTAGTTCGGGTTGAATCTTGCAATCATTTTTTTTTCATGAGCTCCACACAGGAGGCCCTGAGGAAAATAATTTCAATCAGGGCCTATGTCATCTTTGGGGATTTTGTGTGGAGGGTTTTTTAACTCTTCCGCAGCCAAGTGGGGCCGAAGGTAGTACCCAAAATTACTATCCTCCTTATATCAACTAAAATACTTGAAATATTTGGATAAGATTTTACGTATTCCTGCGCAAAGGATTAATACATAAGTTGGCATTTAAAAAAAAAATGTAAAAAAATCGTAGATCGCAAGAAAAATATTTTGTCAAAAAATAGGTAATATTCCTTGCCTAAACAAAAATTACTTGCGTGGCGGAAACAGAAACCATATGCATAAGTCAGTAGGTATAATAAACCTAGCCCTAGCGCGCCGTGACTGGCACCGACTTACCTACAAAATATTTTATTACACCTCTTTCAAGGAAGCGGATGATAAATTATACGATAGGTATGTACCTATGTATAATTATGCTTTAATACATATATGTTATTATTATACATGTATTCCGGAAATATGTCAACGGATTTAAAAATACATAGGTATATCCAATTTTTAGCGCGCTTCATTATATTATATTGATAATGATATTTCGCCAGTTCCGAAAAATCCGATGAAAGATATAGTTATATTTTTCGTCCATATCAGACAATAATTCTATCAAAGTTGATATCAAAATAACTCGTTGCTCTTCAAAAACAAAACTTCAAAGTAATATTCGTAATAAATAATATGTGCGCAACGTGACACCTCACCCATAATCTGTCGAAAATTTCGACAGATTCGACGATTTCGACTCGAAATACAATCAATCGTAGACGGTGTCTGTGCCCATCTGAGGTACAGTTAGCAGTTAGACGGTCTCCACACGGTGCTGCCGCAGCACCAACAGCTGCAGAACTTTAGTTGACTGTAGTCAGTTACTGCGGCAGCACCGTGTGGAGACCCCTTTAGTTTCGGAATGAGCCCCAGTGGAACCAATATCTTTGTCTGATTTTTCTGTCTCCAGATTTTTGATTGAGTTTCGCTAATATTGTCTCCATAATTAAATATTAAAAATAATCTTTTTCATCCATTATCAATAAACTCACGTATTCATGAATAAATACCGCGAACGATGAAAACGACAAATAAATATTAACATATCTTGCTCCGGATTCTAGCGTTTTTAGTCTATGTATTATCTATGTCAATTTATTTTTTTTCATTATCATTATTAAGATCGCTAAATGTATTTTTAAATGTATTTTGAAGCCATAAGTATTTGAAATATAAATTACAAAATACCTCAGCATCAGGTAATTGAAATACCAATTACAAAATACATTTTTAGGAAGTAATTGAAATACAAATACAAAATACGTAAGTATTTGAAATTTACAAATAATTTTACAAAATTAAGGGAACATAATCGGAGACGGGACATTTTCAAGTAGTGACGTCACAAGCTCAAATATAAGATTTATTTATTTAAAAATAAAATAAAACTATACATATCTAAAAAAAGTTAAGTACTAAAATTTTCGTAATCTTAGTAAAAAAATCTATCCACACAATTTTTTCCAAGTCGTTATGAGATCAATGCAAGTGGCCTATTATTAGTGACTAGAAATGAAACGGATTTTAAATATGTAAGCTCCGCACAGGAGGCCCTGAGGAAAATAATTTCTGTCAGGACCTATGTCATCTTAGGGGATGCTGTGAGGAGGGTCAAGGGGAGGATAGGAAGTTCTGGGAAGGAAAAAGGTATGAGGGGTGGGTGGGAATCTGGGGGTCAGTGTGTCCGGGAGTGACGGACGTATGAATCGATCCTTCCAACTGCGGTGCAAGGCAAAGGGGCGAGAGAGTCCGACTGGAAAGGTCAAAAGATCAGCAGGTGGGCAGACGCATCCGCCGCCAAGACCCAGACAAAAGTCACCCCGCGAGCCCGGGCACCCCTGTTAATCACCAAACGTAGCTAGCCACTTGGGGTGACCTATGGCAGAGGTGTTGATTATCCAATAAAAGATTCCCGGGGCGGCGGCACCCGTACCCGCCTCCCAAATTCCCGTAAGTTGAAAAGGTAAGAAAATCACAAAAAATATAAATCCATCCACAACGCCATCTCTGATACTGACAAAATTACGGATAGTTGCGCGTCGATAATTGCTTAATTGTGTAATTATGAAATTTTATTAATAAAAAAAAATGAATATAATTCAACAGTTATTGATTCTGAGGCGGTACGAAGTTCGTCGGGTCAGCTAGTTTATAATATAATAAGGCTGTCCAGTGTCCAATCATTCAAGCAAATAAAATTATAATATATATTGCCGTTCAAAGATGGCGCCACTTCCGTTCGCATCTCGCCACGAACGCTTTCAGAATGTACGTTTAAACCCGGCTTTCCAATTTTGCCGTCAAGCATCGCTTCTCTTCTCGGCCTGTTGGCTAAGAACAAAGTGTAGTATCTGGACCAGTATTACAAACTGATTTTTGGGATGTTTTTGTTTGGGGATTCCTCCACCCTCCACGACCTCCACTCCTGTCGCGGGTTGTAGGTTCAAGTTGTATTATGACGAATGACAAATTTCTGGGTTGTGTATTGGTGTGTGTGCCCTCATTTATATATACTTTGAAACAAATTGATTAATTAGGTATATTATATAATAATAAAATATGTCAGCCTCCTGGGGTGGAGCCCCAAAATTCCTGAAGAAACTCAAAAAACCCTTGACCGGCACCGGCAAATAGTCAGGAAACGCGCGCCCAACATATTTACACGGTTGAAATTTGTCACGCGAGAACGGGTCGCTTCTACGACTCGTTCCTGAGTTCAACAGCTCGGATGTGGAATGATTTGCCGGCCTCTGTGGTTCCTCCCTCCTACAACATGGGTCTCTTCAAGGCCCATGTTCACTCCTGCCTCTCCTCAAAACGACCCTCCACGCAGCATCCCCAAAGATGATATTATAGGCCCTGAGAGAAATTATTTCCTCCGGGCCGTGTGGAGTTAATGTTAAAAAAAGTCATTTATTAATGTTACCTATGTATAAAAAAAATCATACAAAACTTTTATTTTTTATGTGACACCTCACAAGAGAGCCCCCGTCCTTACATTGTATAGACAGGGGAACTATGTCACCACCCGGTTGGGCAGCGTTGTGAGGTGGGTTAAGGTAGGGGCTGTAGGAAGGGATTTGTTAATGCGGGTCTTGAAGAGGCCCGGATTATATGAGGGAGGAAAAACAGATACCGTTAGCTCGTTCCGCATACGAGCCGACTTACACAAAAACGAATAGAAGAAACGAGCCGTTCTCATAAAGCCAACATCAACTGTGCAAGGGTGTTTTGCCCGCGTCGTCGAGTTTCACGCACGTGCACCGGTGCACCGGGGATCAATGCTGCAAGCTCCTTAGAGCGGGCTCCATTGAAATATCTGTAGAACAGACACAGCAAGCCCATATTGCGTCTGTGCTTTCGAGATTATTATTTGCACAAAGCAAAATATAAAATATTTTTATTGGATTATTTAATTTTTTTTTATATACCATGTTAATTTATTCATATAAATATCTAATGAGAAAAAATGATTTAACTAAATAAAAAAATAAAATTGTTCTGAAAATGCAAATTTCTCCGACATAAATAAACTAAAAAAGAATATAAACGTAAAGTAGGTATGTATCTAGGTTCTTAGCAAAGTTCATTTCCAATCGAAAATTCCAAAATCAAAGAACGATACGCTAGTGACATCTATTACATATTTTACAACTTATGGCCCAAAGAATGCGTTGTGTATAATTTTGAAGATGGCTTCAAACTATGCATTACATATATAATGCAAAACGATACTTCGGGGTCAGATACTTTGGGCCTGTCCTCAAAGTATACAAATGTCCCTGAAGTATCGGCAAGGTAGAATAAATGACCTCAAACCATGCGCTTCACATATATATATATATATATATATATATATATATATATATATAAATCTTTCCACATGCCAGTAGTTCAAACTGCTTATGATACTAGTAATTTCCTATTCCTTTCGCTAAAACAACATTTGCCACTAGAAATTTTTTTTTTTTTTTTTTTTACATGAATACCTCACAAGAGTCCCAACTGCTCCCGTCTGAAGCCAGTGAGACTATGGCATACCAAATTGGGGTATGTTGTGAGGCTGAGGGTAGTGCTGAGGGGAAGGGAAGGAAGAGGAAGGTGGGGAAGTACCTGGCTATTCAGATCTGGCCACCAAACACGGCTAATGCCGTTTCAAGCAACGTTTCAATTCTGAAAGGCGATCTTACACCAGGGCGAAACAGAGAGTTTCTTCCACGCTGTTACTTTCCAACTAAGCTCGGTTCAATCAGGGAGGCGGGTATGGGTACCGCCACCCGAATATTATAATTGTAGTATTAGTAAAGCTAAAGTTATTACAGAATCATTGCCTCTCAAAAACAAATATATACTTTTCTGTGCATTTTATGTATACATGTTCATATTATATTTATATACGAAATTAAATTAAGAAACTGTTTGAGGGGAATCTTTTGACCTATCGAGCCGGGCTCTCCCGACCCATCACCCTGCAGCGCAGTGGGAGGGATGGATTCACACGTTCGTCACTCCTGAACACATTGACCCCAGATTCCTCATGTCTCTTTCGTTTTCAGATCTTTCCTTCCTTTCCGTAAAAAGACCCTCCTCATACTTATAGCATCCTCAAAGATGTCATAAAAGGGACTTTTTTCATCAGGGCCTCATATGTGGATGTAATGCAAAAATAAGCTATGCACTTCCACTGGCCATTAGATAGAATAGAAATTACGCGAAATATAACTTAGGGCATTACTAATAAACATGTTTTAAATTTTACGCAAATGATCTATCGTGTGGGGTAAATGGTTGATTATTAACAAATATTATAATCAATAATTATCAGCCTGAAACACTCATCTACATTGAAAAAATCTTCCGAGAAAAGATACTGGCCGCCAACGGGAATCTTTATCTTTTCTCGGAAGATTTTTTCAATGTAGATGAGTGTTTCAGGCTGATAATTATTGATTATAATATTTGTTATCTACCCTTTGTGCTATGCATAAAAATCTTGTTTAAACATTAGTTTATCAATTAAAAATAATAATGGTTGATTATTGGTTGTGTAAAATTTAAAACACGTTTTTTTTGTAATGGGGATCTTGGATCACAAGCCAAAACTGATCAAACATCAACGATTTTTTCTATACCTCCTTTTAAGAAATACCATTTTTTGAAATGGGGATCTTGGATCACAAGTCAAAACTGATCAAACATCAACGATTTTTTCTATATCTCCTTTTAAGAAATACCATTTTTTGTAATTGGGATCTTGGATCACAAGGCAAAACTGATCAAACATCAACGATTTTTTCTATACCTCCTTTTAAGAATTACCATTTTTTTTATTTTGTGCTAAAGAAGTTTTCACTTCAAAAAGCGGCACAAACTATGAGGCACGGTTGTACAATGAAGAGTTTATTGTGATGGTATCATATATTGCAATTCCATGGTAATATTGTGTTAAAAACTGTGAAGCTGTGTCTTGTAACATGGTAAACTCCACCTGTTTTCAATATAGGGTTCATAGGCGCAGCACATAACCCATGAGATGAAATGAATGGATGAATAAATACATTTTAAAAATTCTCCACTCGAAAAGTAAAAAAATAAAAAGTCCAACTTGAAGTTGAAGATTGTGACAATCTTGTCGGCTACCCTATACTGCCTCTTAAATTTTTTTTTTTTATGAAGCAGTAAACTCTTTTATGAAGCAGTAGCTTATAGTGGTCCTGGCGTTATGCAATTTGCTTAAATTGCTTGAAACTGATTTTGAAACTTTGGCGAGGACGGATGATGAAATTAGGTTCTGAAGTAAAATATAAGCCAAGGTCATAATTTTCACGTTTATTAGTGGCATAACATTAAAAAAATATACATTTATTAAAATACTATTATAATTGTTAGTAAATATTTATCTGAGTTGATAAAGTAATGCTTTATCAAACGACATTACAAAAAAAAGACAAACGTGCTATTTTTTTAAAGTTTAATGACCGCACAAAGAATAACAATCAAAATCAATAGTGCTTATACATTTTTACAGATTTTTTATGGAAGTACAAAGATTTTTAATACTTTTAAATTTGGTTACGATAATTTTTATTTAAATACATAAATCATTGCTTTTAATGACTCATTAATGACAAAACGTAACATTATTTAAAAAACACAACTTATCGTGAAATGGAATGAAACCGCTTAAAGATATTAAGTTATCACTATAAAAATACATGATATAATAAACTATCATAAAATAATGTATTGTTATAATAACAATTATTGAACAATATTCCAAACTGTTATAGAACTGTAGTGGTACGGAACTGTGTTAAGGAAACACATTATGTAATCCAACTTAGTTTTATGCACTCAAATTTCATTCAAATTATCATGCAAAAACTGTAGTCGCAATCTAACACTATAAAGATTTAAAGTCTGCCTAAATAACCATAACACACCATAGATATCAAGTAAAGATAACCCTGTCTTTAACAACGTATTCAAAATCATTATAAACATAATGAATAATAAATACTTCGTTTAAACCACTATATAATTAACATTATCAATATGTTATCTTCATCAGGACAAGATTTTTATTAATTAATTTATTAATTAATTAGTTAATTTATTAACATCCTGTTCTGATGAAGATAACATTGTTTTTGAAACATTGTTATTGAAACATTTTTTTTGCGGAAACTTCACTGGTTAATGCACCCATGTAATATGTAATTACCTTATAATATGTACAACTGTTTGTTTCCCTAATAAACAAAAACAAAAACAAATGTTGATGTTGTTAATTATATAGTGGTTTAAACGATGTATTTATTATTCATTATATTAATAATGATGCCAAAAAGTAATTTTGCTAAGTTCGAAGAAGAAAATCATTATAAATGGTTTTGTGCTTCTCCACAAACGAGTATACACGGTGTCCGAGGGAAAGGTGCACAAACTTTAGGAGCTGATGGTACACGATGGTATAAGTAAAAAAGGTAAATAACTCTTTTCTCGAAATTCCATCTTCTTTTTCCGTTCAAAAATATTTTCCATAGAAGAATATTATTTTTCCGCAAAAAAAATTCAACTTTTTTTACTCGAAAAGTACCTTAAAATGTTGAAATTTTGAAAAAAGTTTTTAATCTTTTTTACTTGTACTATCATGTAGAATCACCTCCCGAATTTTGTGTACTGTACATCGACACATTGTATAACGTAAATACTAAAAGAAAAGAGATTAAACTTTCCAAAATGTATACTCTTTCGTATTTTACTCTATCAATTTCTTTGGTCCTTTAAACAAACAAAATCAATATGGGGAAGATATTTCAAATTTCAAAAATCATTGAAAAAAAATTCTACTTCGTAAATCGTCCTCTACAGTTCTTTTATCAATTGTATGAATTTGGAATAGGGTTGTGACATTTAAGTAATTGATGTTTTAACGGGGATTTGTTTTATTCATCTAAGCAGCAAGTTCTTAGGAAGCGGTCCACCACTGCGTAGGGGTCGCAATTGGACGAGGGCCTTCTATCCTCCAGGTATCCCTTCTTATCCTGGGCAACGTTTCGGGGGATCCTGATACTGCAACCACGGTTGGCCACCCCTGGAAAAAACCAAATAAATGCTATTAGTTTTTCTTGTAGCAAAGCAGGTAATCTAATGGATTTACCAATCCAACTAAGCTGGCAAAAATTTATTCTGATGTTAGGTTAAAAAATATTCATTCTTATGCTAAGTTCGGTGTCTTAGCTAATGATTTATAATTAACAAAATCTAGTAGCAGTTTTACCAAAATACGGATGTCTAATATACAGTGTGAAGGGACGTACTTTATTTTCTTTAACCAGTGATACCTGACATTATTTTAAGTAAAAAATATAAACGAATATTTTGGTCTCCAAAACAAAATTCTGACCAAACTTGCTTACATCGATTGTCTGTGCGTTAGTCTTAGGTGAAATTTATTTCAAATAACTCAAATTTTCTTTAAATTTTAGTGTCAATTTCAAAATTATAACTAATTGTTTGCAAAATTCAGATAACATTTAAAATGTGTACCTGTGTAAAAAAAAAATTGAACTGATTTGTTGACATTCAGACTATAGTGATTACATCATAAAATTGTACAGATTTTCCTATTTTGCAAGTAGCAATTTTTTATTTATTTATTTATCTATGATAAAATATATTTACATTGGTTTTATTTGTATGCCTGTCTCACTAGGGTATACTTGTGTCGAGACAGGCGTACAGGTATATAAATGAATATTGTAGTTACAAGGATACTTAAGGTAAAATACATATCACTTTGAATAGAATTAAAACAGAAAGATGATTGGAAGGGTGGTTAACAAATAGTGTTTTTTTCACCAATAACGTAGTTTACTATTTATTTATAACCTTTATTTTCCGAGAACGCTTTTGCATGAATTTACCAATAAACCAGTTATTTATATTTTAGATTATTAAAATCAGTATCAGACATTATTTTTTTTACGTAAAACATTTTCAAAAATTTTTTGCATTGTTTTTTAATTTTCGCTGTAAGGACCAGATTGAATTTTTCTAGAACCTTCCCGAAATATTTTTCTGGAAACATCCGAGATTTTTGTCCATCAGAAAGATTAATTGTCTAGGTCTGCTAGAGTAAACTCGACTCTGGTCCTTCCAATATCTAAACAACATCGGCGTATTATTGTATCAACGGTCTTGGTTGGCCTTAAGAAATTTCAACCCGTATTAAAAAAAAATGAATGGTTCAATAACTTTACTAGCTAAAATAGGAGACCAAATAATCATTTTGTCTTGGCAGACGCTACTTCCTTTATCAAATTTCAGACATTCTCTTCCGTTATTCCGACTTTTGACATGGCCCAACTCAAGTATTTGATTTGAACGTGTTATGTCTTCCTGGTTCTTTCGACTTGTTTTTTTTTTAATTTTTTTATTTTCACGACTTAAAAAATTGTTAGGAATCACTGGTTAAATTTGGTCATTAAGGCCCATAACACCCAGTATCATGTAATGTTTTATTTAAAATACCTATTTATTTTTTTATTCAAGTTATTTTTGAAATATTATTTATTTGTTCTCATTGATTCGGAATGCATAAAACAATTAAGAATGGAGATTATTTTAGTTACGTATTTATGGTTTGTTAAACATAATGGTTTTGCATTAATGTTATAAATTGGTTTCCAAGTTTGTAGTATTTTTGATTTTCTTTGATATTTTTTTCAGTAAACTTGTCTTCGATATTTGGTAGGTACTGGTACATATGGTTAACAGTTAAAAAAGAGATTTTAAATTTGCTTTTATACGTTTCTCTTCACTCATGTGTCCGGAAATCCGTTCTATATTTCTTTCATTCACCTTCCTGTCACAATTTGTGTCCATTGCGTTTACATCGGCTTTGTATTCTTTCCAAACCACCACGTTAATACGAGCATGTCATTGAAAATGAGTGAACTTCTACTAATTACACGTTAACAGGGCACCATCTAAATGGTTAAATAACGCACAGGTAGGTACATAGGTGCTGAGTTTAACATAAATGCGAACAATAGTGTAAACACCAGGCATGTACAACAACAGGCATCTCTCAAAGGCCCTGCTGAGCTATGTTCAGGAACAGATTCTTGTGGAAAATATTCACCGTACGTTCGTTCCATACTCAGCATGCGGTGATTTGATTGCGTCAGAAATGTGGCATTTGAGATTTGACAATGAGTCCCATCTTAACATTTAATGTTTTCAGGTTGCTGTATTAATCGAGGATACATTTTTGAGAAAGTTCATTACGATTCGTGAAAAAGTGCGCGCTTTTACGGATGTGAAGTTTCTATAATTTTTGTTCTTATTTTGATCCAACTAAAAAAATAAAATAAACACGAAAATGTTAAAACTGATGTTTCTTCACGATTTTTCTAATTTCAAAAAACCTTTCGAATATGCAGGCTACTGTTTCTACCTTATTTGTCACATTCTTTTAGCAAATATTTTTAAAAAATGTCTTAAAATTCCGGGACAATTAATCCATGCAATAATCTTTAACAAAATTTTCTCAGTTTTAGAGGCGGGTACGGGTACTGCCGCCCCGGGAAGCAGTTATTGGACAATGAACACCTTTGCTATTGGTCACCCCAAGTGGTTCGCTACGTTTGGTGACTTAATTATGCCCGGGTTCATGGGGAGAGATTTGTCTAGGTCTTGGCTGCACTTCTGCTGCGTGGTGGGTCGGATCGAGAGAGAATGTTTGAGGGAGGCTTTTGCCTTTCATTTCTCACACTTTTTTCCATTCCAAAACTTCTTCCCTTACATTCAAAAGACCCACCACACGATACCTCCTAAGATAGCAGACCCCCAAAAAAAATAGTAATTTCACGACCCCTTATTTATTTATTTAAACGCCATAGAATGGCTTTTACATTCACGTGATAGGTACATGATATTATAAGTATACAGTGGTACACAGGAGATTATCAGTATTACAATAATAATAAAAAATGGATGCAAAATGTGGATCTAATATAAAAAACACTGGATTTTAAATAAAAAAATAAATATATAAAAGGGTTTCCATTAACTTAGTTTGAAAATATCATATTGATTAATCAATCCAAAAACTTTCCCTCCTTACTTTTAGGTGTAGCATTTTTCAAGGGTTTGTTTGGCATTTTAATCAGAATAGGTATCTACTGTTGCCCAACAATTACATTTTTTCATTAACCGAGTTGACATTTGGCATTATGACAACAAGTTGTAAATATTTATTATTAAGTAAGATGTGATGTATATAATTCGGTAAAGAATACGTAATATTATAATCTACGTATTTGGTACACGTGTCGAACTGATCGCCAAATTTGATGTGTAATCAAATTCTAATGTGAAGGAGAACGCGACGACCTGATGTATGAGGAACATTATCTAAATCGACAGCCGTCAATCTTCAGCCAGACCTACTGGGATCAAACAGAACGTTTTGTACCTGCTTTTGGTACCACTTAACTGGTATGCATGGGTCATAATAGACCCGGAAAAACCTATTATCGATTTTAATTCAATAGTTGTTTGATATTCACACTCCGTGTTTAGTATTCCTTTCAGTCGCATTTAATGTCTTTGGACTGAAGTCTTACAGAACACTGGACTTTATTGCACTCGCGTCCAGTTATTTTCAGAGTTACGATCGCTCTCGGGTCAGATTTGACCCTGAGGTATCCATGTTTACCTTAATTTTCACTTTTATCCCACAAAAAGTGACAATTAAAAAAACTAATATTATCTGCAAAAAATGTAAAATTTTATGTTCACTGCAGTATTTTTTTTTTACATTAACTCCACACAGGAGACCCTGAGGAAAATAATTTCCCTCAGGGCCCATGTCATCTGAGATGCTGTGTGCTTACAATATGCAAACATTGTTTGTATCTTTCCATTTTTTTAAAGTTTGGGCTCTTGTTCAAAGAATGTATACTTTTATCTATTTATGTAGTATAAAAAATCACTAAAAATAATGTTATTTTTTCTCTACTTCTATTTACTAAGAAAAATAAGCGATTGATTTTATGTTTCGAGATGTTTTAATTTTAGTAGAAGTTATTTTGAGATTAAAAGATTTTATTACTTAGTAAATTAATAGTAAATTATTTTTATTTTTTTACTTAACTTTGTGAATAAAATCTCTAATTGTAATATTCAATTAAATTAGTACAAAATAAAAATAAAATATTCATCCTCGACTTTCTTTCGCCTTGGCGCAGTGGTTAGCGCGTTTGCCCGGAAAGCGATAGATCCTGGGTTTGAGTCCCAGAGTTGGCCAATATCTTTTTCTGATATTTCTGTATTCAGATTTTCGATTGAGTTTCAATTATATTGTCTTCATTTAATCAAAAAGTTAATTAATTAGTCAATATAATAATGTGTTGTCTTGTACCCATGTGTTTTATTATGTGAATAACCATTGGATAATTTTATCCTTAGGTTTAAAATATATTATTACAATAAACACAAAAAAAAAAAAAAAATTACCCATTGCATTGTTTAAATCAATTAGACCCATGTGTACCATGAACGTAATACAAGTGCCATATCTTTAATTCGGTATCGATATCTTTTTTAATAAATATAATATTATATTTACTCGCCTCGGAATAGTCGTCATGGATAAAAGAAATATATGTACATAAATGTAAATAAAATTAACGCCCGGGTTGCCGGCACTGAAACTGAACTGAATAAAATTATATAAAAAAATGGGTTTGCTAATGTTGGGGGTTGTGCATTAATTTTTTCTCGTTATTTTTTGATTATTAAAAAAAATATATTATGAACGCCAACCTGAGCTGAAGTTGTTGATGCTGGAGGTCTCGTACTTTCCAGTGAGGCGTTGGGCATTGTCATCTCCACCATGAGGATCATACACTTTGATGTGTTTCATGTGGCACTTTGAGAGCTTGAGGATGGCCTTCTCAATCTCACTGAGGAGGAAAAGAAACACAAAATTTAATAATCATAAGATTAAAATAACCAATTTGGGAGGCGGGTATGGGTACCGCCGCCCCGGGAACCATTAATTGGATAACCAACTCTACGACAGGTCTTCCCAAGTGATTCGCTACGTTTGGTGACTAAGTAGGGGTGCCCGGGTTCATTGGGTGAGGTTTGTTCGGGTCCTGGCGGCGTATGCGTCTGGCCACCTGCTGCGAAGTGGGCCGGATCGAGAGAGACTAGGGTTAAGGGAGGCCTTTTGATCTTGCATCGCAGTTGGAGGAATGGATACATACGTCCGTCACTCCTACACACACTAACCCCCAGAATCCTAACCACCCCTCTTACCCTTTTCCTTCCCAGAACTTCCTCTCCTTACCTTCCTTAAAAAGACCCTCCACGCAGCTACCTCTAAGATGATATAGGCCCTGAGGGAAATTATTTTCCTCAGGGTCTCCTGTGTGAAGCTAATGTAAAAAAAACAGTAAGATAATTTGTAAAACAAGCAAATTGCATTTAAAATTAATTAATAATTATTTTTTTCCAAATCAATTCAAGTATTGCCATAATAAGGAAGAAAGAAAATTGTTAGTGACTCCACTGAACAAATATTCCCAAGAACTATGATCTGCGCCGATTTGAAAGAAAACATTTTTCGTCCAAGTACCTACTTTAATTTAGATCTTTCTTCTTTAATGCCTTTGACTGGCTAATGAAATTGGTTTGCTGTTCAAGAAAAAGTTTCTGTTTTCGAAAATATTTGAAGAAGTAAATAAAAATAAAGCAATGATTTTACACTTTCGGTTAATCTCTAAAATAAACAACACACGACAAGTAGGTACGTACTGAAAATATTAAATTATGATAATGACGTGAATTTTATTAAATTGTTAAAAGTTTTAATACTGCTGCAAGACTCGATTAGAGTGTGCACATCAAAAAAATTGGAATGGTAAAACAGTTTGTAAAAAAAATTATAAAAAAGAGGAATAGTTAAAAAATACCCCCAGCGTTGAATCACGACTTAATTAAAACAATGAAAGCCTTAGGAATGCCACAGAAACTAGGTTAAAGAAAATGGAACTGAGCAAGTCTTTACTCAATGAGAAAGAACAAAAATGTTGCCAAATTAAGAGAATCAACATTATTAGTGTCATGCCCTATTTATTTCTTGATTTAAAAGAAACCTTGATTTGTTTATGTTGCTCTGGTCGTTAGCTTCTTTCAAAGAACGGAAGATAAATGGCGACAATAGTTAGTGGTCTATAGATATTGTATTTATAAATCGTTCATCATAAATCAATTAGCACTATCTTTGTTATGTCTACTTAACTGATTTGTATATTTCGTACTTGTCTCCTTTCCAATTGATATAAAGAATGCGTATGGCTGCCAATCAATGTTTGCTGACAGCTGCTGCTAAAGACAGAGCATTTACATGGAAACTCCGGTATAATAAATGAACCGTAGATTTCTAAACAATTCTTTAGCAAGCTAATTTCACATTAACTCTTCAGCGATTAGCTAGCATTGACATACTTTCGGCTCCCGCCAAATCGTTTTGTGTCCGCTTTTGCTTTTAAACTCCATTTAATATTTTAAATGCATTTTCAGCAATAAATATGCAGTGCATCAGTCGATTAAATTATTTAGCACTGGGTTGCATTGATCGATGTTTGACCCAGTAATCACGGAGATATTCGGCTAAATACAAAAAAGAGCAGGTGAACTTATATTTTAGCAATTATTTCGACCTCGTATCTATGAGATATATACATTTTTGGCTTGATCAGATTGATTTCTACTGATTCAACAAGTGAATAAAACACCAGTTGCGGAATGTGTAATTAACCCGTATTGCACATTTTTGCGAAATTTGCATTGACTGCTTACTGTAATTATTTTAAAAATAGAGCGTACAAAAGTTTCTTAAAAATAATAATTAAATCTTCTGAAATACTCACACAATACCATTTTCTTCCCTCATCGTTTTGGTAGAGAAATTAGTATGGGCCCCGGATCCGTTCCAATTTGGCACAGGCTTCGGGTGCAGACTGACGATGATACCAAACTCCTCAGCTAATCTGTGCAGGATGAATCTGGCTACCCAGAGATCATCGGCAGCGGAGGTTCCAACACTTGGACCAATCTGGAACTCCCACTGGGAAGGCATGACCTCTGCGTTGGTTCCGCTGATTGGGACCCCGGCGTAAAGACAACATCTGTAGTGGGCCTCAACTAGATCCCTGGCGAACACCTTATTTGCTCCAACCCCGCAGTAGTTCGCAGCGGGAACTGGTAGACAGTCAGCATTAGGCCAGCCAAATGGACGCTTGTTGAAATCAAGAAGAAAGTACTCTTGCTCTATCCCAAACCAAGGGACCTCACTTTTACAGCGTTGGTACGCTTCATCGCAGCTCTTTCTGTGGTTCGTTTCTGCAAATAAGACCGTTTTAACAAACACGGAAGCAGATTGGATTCGGGTCAATACATATTAGAACATTTGCTCTACTGAACACAACGATAAGGGAATTGTATTTGCTGTCGGAATATCACTTACATTCTATTTCCAACCGGACCTGAACATGCTTCCTACTTGTACTATTGTAATTATAACTAATCCGAATTTATTAATTTATTTGTAAGAAACAAATAGCTTTTACATAATACATATACAGTGATAAATATAAAATTGAACTGGAGTCAAGCCACAGAGGTTTCCAATGAAGTTTTATTATATTATAATAAATTTTGGGTTATTGGAAGGGGAGAGGAATATAGGAAAAGGATAGGAGATGCTCACAATATATTCTCATATTAATTTAATTTAATGGAAATGCACTGCAGGCTGTGCCTGTTTGTGAAGAAATATGATTAATTATTAATTTTATGATGATAATTTTGTGTTTAGGAAAGCTAAAATACGTTATAAACCAAATAGAAATCGGCGAACTCCATGATAGAGTGGCGAGATGATTGATATTCAACATTTTTTAATAATATTTTTTCCATCCAGTGCAAGACAACACAAGCGAAGAGGGTCTCTTAAAAATAATTTACCTGTACCTTTATCTCTCTTTTTTTCCCTTCCCGCACAACCTATACCTCGAAATATTTCCCAGCTGGGGGTACTATGGTTGACACGTTTATCATTCGAAAACAATCTTCTACGAGTCTTCACCTTTTATATTACAATGTATGATATAAAGGCATTTTACCTGTGGGCTCGTAATTGTGTTTGTATGTGTCACACATTACGAGAAGATTGTTTCCTCTGCGGAACGGGTCCTTGTAGATGGCCTGAGGGAAGAGAAAGATATCGGAGTTTTCTCCGGTGGCCTGGCCGGTGGAGCTGCCATCGTAGTTCCATTCGGGGAGATCTGAGAACAAACATTTAAAGAAATTGTCAGAATTTCATATGAAAGGTGATACTGTTTGTAACTTTATTCTATGTCACAAAACTGTGATTGATAAAAATGAAAAGGAAGGAAATGCAATATTTTGCAAATGATATATTTGCAACAGTGCAAATAAGAAAACTTTTTTACAACAGAGAAAATATGAGTTTTTTGTGAATTATGTACGAGAAATGGGTGTCAAAAACAATGATATCTATGTACTGTCAGAATAATGTATGAAAAATGTTGGTCTTTTATTGGAGGTTTGAAAACAATGGTTGAAGAGTCTCCTAATAATATCTCTTACGTGATTAGTTCGTTAATAAAGAGGTTCTATTACTATCACCATAATATTATAATGTATATTTTTTTAAAGTTTTTAATAGTTAATTTAGGAAAAAGTGTTCATTTTACTTTTTTAGTGGCAATTTTTTAGATTGGAATATAAAGCGTGATGTTTTTCCTTTCTAACACCGATTAGAACATATTTCTCACTATGATAGTAAGAGAGTAACAGCGTTTTATATGAGACCTATGTGCGTTGGGACAAATATGGTCTCCTGTGATTAAACGGGTTATAATATTGCATATTTTTAGTAGTTATATTTAAAAAAAGTTTATAACAGTTTATTTAGGAAAATTACTGATACATCATTATAAGATTTCATTTAAAACTTAATACTGAATATACTATAAGCCTGTTAAGTTTCTTGTATAATAATTATTGTTATGGTAACAGACTAGGAAGCAAGTAGATACTAAAAGTTATAATATTACTTAGTACGAGTATGTGTAAAAAATGAATAAAAATTGTAAGTAAACCATAAAGAAATAATAGTTTTAATTTAAGCACATTGTAAGGTTAATGTGGTTTTAAACGTTTCAAGGGTGCAGTTGAAAATATCATCTCTTAGTCACTTATTGCATTCATTGTAAGATGTCATACAGATACGTCCAAGCAAAGCGTTTTGTGCGTATTTCGTTGTGCATAAAATAAGGTGTTCGTTCTGTATATTATATCCATTCTTATGTGCCTTAAAAAACATTGAAAATTGCGTATTATTTAATTGGACTCTAATTTTTCTACAACATATTGAAAGCATTATCATAAAATATAGACTGATGAAAATGAACATAATATATTAAAAATTTCAGATTCTTCTCAACGTCAACGAACATTTAACAAGGCTTCTAAGTGCGCCAGTGGGAGATGGTAATAGATATTAACATAATATATATACACATACACGCCAAAAATAATGCTTTATTTCTATGTTCACCGAATTTCGAAAGTGCCATAATATGGCATCGTAACATTATTACGATGGAGTACAGACAGTTGTCTGGAGTACACAATGTACCTAAGTAGGATTAGAATGATCTTCGTGGATCTTAGTGCCAGCTTTAGAACAAAAGTATAATTTCAGCGATATAGAGTAGTCGAGTCGGTTGGATAGTTTCTTTCTATAGAAAATAACATTCTAGTGACTCATTCCTAAAATAACGACATTTTTATGCTCTTGAATTCTGAATATGACAGGTTTAATTGATGTGAACTTCAAATAGCTACAGATTACGTTCGCAAAATCAATCACAGTTTCAAAGATTTGCCATAAATTTGTGGAATTAAAAACAACAATTTACAACTTTACAATTTGGGGGGCGGGTATGGGTACCGCCGCCGGGGAGCCATTATTAGATAACCAATACTTCTGATAAAGGTGAGTTTGTAATAATTAACGGATACAAACAATTCATAACATGTAAGTATCTTTTATTATTGCATCATTTGAGTAAATTAATTCGTACAATAACTTAAAAGCGTTTAACCAGCCAGCCGCCGAAAATCCACATTTCGTCGAAAGATGTTCTTACAATCGTACAGGGTGGTGCCAATGAGAAAGATTAATTACTCTCCGTACCAGCTTTTTAAAATTATAACTCAATATCGATTTTATTTCATTCCAAATTTGCTTTAATTTATACCTACATCCAAAAGTGCTGAAAGGCGTGTTTATAAAACTATTAAAATTATGTACTTTTTGTAATTATTTTTTGATCATAAGTATTTATCATTTTTCAATAATTTTTCAGCAAAATAAGAATGTAAAAAAATTTGAAATATATAAGTCTTTAAGTGCGCAAATAAAAACACAAACGGACCAATTATCGCCAAGAAACACATGTACGTATATATTTATAATGATTTTATTTAAACTAAAATTAAAATTCTGTAACATATATTTACCAGATAATGTATTGATTTATTTTACTGCATGATTATATGATTTGAAATCGGTGTTGTATAATACAAAATCTTTTTTGAAAATTTAACAAATCTGCCAACGACCTATGGTATAACCGTATTATACTAAAAATGAACATTTTTTCTCAAAATTTAAAACAAACGTTTACTAGAAAAAAGAACAATCTTTCGAAATCAATTTATATTTTTTTGTGGAAAAGAGTCAATACGTCTAGACACTGATTTAAATATGACATATTTCTGGTTTTCTCTGGTTATACGCTCTTAAAGTTATTCTTCAGCCTCCATTAATCACCTTTATAGATATATAATATCGCGTTAAATACGCAAATATATGAATATATATATTTTTTAATAAGCTCGTGTTAATTAATGAATTAATTAGTTAGGTAAATAATTCCCCTGAGGGCCTATGTCATCTTTCGTATGTTGTGTAGCGGATCTATTTAGGAAAGGAAGGAGAGGAATGAAAGAGGGAAAAGCGGTGGGTGGGAATCTGAGGGTCTGTATGTCTAAAAGTGATGAGCGTATGAAAATATCTCTTCCTCTTCCCAATGCGGCGCAAAGTGATTTTTTGAGAGAGTCCTGCTGGAGAGGTCAAAAGGTCTTCTTCAACCAGTCTCTCCCGATTCGGCCTGCCGTGCAGTTAGTAAGCAAGAGACGCATCCGCCGCCAACCATCCCAACAAACCTTACCCCATGAACCCGAGCACCCCTGATAAGTCACCAAACGTTGCAAACCAATTGGGATGACCTATGGTAGGGATTCTGGTTATCCAATAAATGGTTTCTGGAGCAGCGGTACCCAAATCCGCCTCCCAAATTGTGGGGAGAAAATACACTTTAAATTGGAAACACACGCAATATACTTACTTAAAATGATCTACATAAAGTCTAATATACTCTTTGCCAATCACGCATAGAATATGGAATTATAGGATGGGGAACTGCCTCAAACATTCACATGAAGCAGCTAGTTAAAACGCAAAAGGTGATAATAAAAATAATCCTAAAAGTACCTATAAAAACGCAATTAAAAGAAATCTTTAAAAACTTTAATGTGTTCAGCATTATTAAACTATACTCAAAAATGCACTACTCAAATTAAAAGAAAAATATGAATACCTTGCTGACCAACATACCTACACTACAAGGACGAAATCCTCAAAACTACTGAAAATCCCGAAATTAAATACATCTTTTGGCCAGAAAAACTATAATTTCCATCTATAATGGATTACCACAAAGTTATAGGTAGCTACATTCAAAAGTATATAATTTCCATGCTACAAAATTATATAATGCCCTTCCAATTGAAATTAAGAACACCATGGAGATACAAAAGTTTAAAAAAGAAATCAAATTATGGCTAAATAAACATGAAGATGGGGAAGTTATTAAAATTATGATGTAACTCCAATGCAATCTGCAGACAACAAATATAAATACTTTTATTTGATTTTTATCTATTTTATGTTTATTAAATCCACAAACTAGAAGATGAGGAAATAAAAATCAACACCCATACAACAACATACAGTCCGCCTTGGAACTGGAATACGTAGTGAGGACTGTGAACAAACCACTTTACTTTGTATTTCTAATTATTTTGTAATTTTACTTTATGTTATATTGCATTAAATAAAAAAAAGATGAAAATAAATTAACATGCTTAAAACTACTCAAGTTTAGCGGGTTATTTAAAAAATAAAAATTGCGTAATCTCGGGAAAGTGTCGTTAACCTAAACATGTCTGCCGAAATGTCAATCAGTTGCAAATGTTGGACTCGGGATTGGATTGCCTTCCGGCTGTGAACTGGCGATGATCGAATCATTATTGCAAGATATTTGAAGCTCATTGTTTTGAAATATCGATAAAACAAATGCAATATAACCGCGCTACACGTCATATTAATTTTAAAAAATTAATTTGATGATCTACAATTATATCAGTTGCCACAAATATAAACTATGAAGGTGAACATTTATGACAAAGACGTTGTTTGTCAATACAATTAAAAATATACTGTTATATATGGGTAGGTGTGTGTACGCAAAGAACAATAATAAATCAGAATTATTGAATACATAAGAAGCATGACCTAAATAAATAAAAATGGAAGATTGTATCCACAAATATATACATTGGCAGCTTATTGTAAATGGCCGTCCTCAACGACTGACAAAAGTAAATCCGAGAAGAAATTAAAATAGTTATTTGAATATTTGGATAATTTCCTGTTGTCAACAGGTAAATATCAAAAATACAATTTGTGTACGTGCTTACTGACAAACATATATTCACATTTGTATTCTTGTGTATCAACATATGTAAACACATCATTTTTGTTTATTTTTAGTGAAGTTAGAACCCTGCCTGACCAAAGTGAAGATATATGGAGAGCGATATAACTCGCACTAAGTGGGTTTGACCTTCAGTACTGAGAATAATAAGCACGTAGTATAAGTACACTTTCTTCGATGGCGCTACAGCCCATATCGAGCCTTGGCCTCCTGCAACAGTCGCCTCCAACTCCTCCTGTCCTCAGCGGCTGACTTCCAGTTTGGTACCTGGAGAAGCTGTGCTGCATCCCCTCTTACCTCGTCTTCCCACCTCAGTCTGGGTCTTCCCACTTTTCTCTTTCCACCTGGGTGTCCAGTCAAAATTCTTTTTGGGACGCGTGTATCCGGCATTCTCTGTACATGCCCAGCCCATCTCAGCCTGAGGAGTCTCATATGTGCTGAGATGCTAGGGGCCTTATATATGTCATACAATTCTGTATTGTGCCGGATGCGCCACTGTTCGCCCTCTTTCACGGGTCCACATATTCTTCTCAGCACTTTTCTTTCAAAAGTATCCAGCATTTCAGCCATCTTTGCCGTCAGTGTCAGCGCCTCACATCCATATGCCAATACCGTTCTCACAATGGTCTTATATATGGTTATTTTGGTTTTTCTGTGGACACTACGTGACTTAAACACTGGCAGCAAAGAAAAATATAAAAGTATAAGTACACAGTGTGTAGATATTATAATTTAGTGGACCTGTAAATAAAATTTTAACACTTTGAATAAAATCTCTATAAAATATATATAAAAATTAAAATATGCTTGCTTCTGGGTTTGTATACATATGAGATGTGTATGCTTTGCTAAACCCGATCCTAAATCCGATTGCGATGAAACTTTGGGGATTTGAAGTGCGCATGCCCGCGATTGTTTCTATATATAATAGGATTCTGGCATCATGAAATTATGCGTTGCTAACCGTTCATCCGATTGCGATGAAACTTTGGTGGGTTATGGTTAGAAGGTTATCCCGCGAAGGTTTTTATATATGTATACTGATGAGCTCTGGCATTATGATATTTTATAAAAAAAATGCAATAGGTGGCACGCGAGCAAGCTAAATGTACCAGGACTAAATGTGTGGAATGCGGCAGGGGGTAGGGGAATTCGGAGGGGAACTCAGGAGGGGGGTTCGCGGGATGGGAGAGTAGGGAGAGGGAAGGCGGAGTCGGAACGTGTGAGGGGAAGGGGATGCGCGGATGAAGAAAGGGAGGTGGAAGGGGAGGCGGAAGGGGAGCGAGATGAATGGGAAAGGACAAGCAGGGAAAAACTATTTCTTTATTAAGTGACATAGCAACGCATGCTGGTAACTCGCTAGTCTGCGAGTATTATAATTTTTTTTATTAGGTGCCTGATTTATGTAATACCTACGATAGCTACAATAGTTTTCATGTATTTATTGCTTAGCTTCTCAACAATAGCGCGCAATATAGTTGTGAATGATGAATACTTGGAGCAGGTGGATGAGTTTATGTATTTGGGTAAGTATGTTTACGCGAAATGGGAAGGCTGATAGAGATATTGACAGAAAGGTAAATGCAGGTAACTCCACTAATGAGTGGCAGTGTGGCATGGAACTAGCTGAGGAAGGATGAAAGTAGACTGACTGCTGTAGAAATGACATCCCTAAGGCGTATGTGTAGTAAAGCCATGTACGATCGTGTGAGGAACGTGGAGATGCGCAAAGAATGCAAGGCTGATGTAAGCGTAATGAGCAAGATTCAGAAAGGGACGTTCCGATGGTTTGGGCACGTAAAACGAATGAATGAAGAAAGGAATGTAAGGAGAATATTTGACGAAAATGTGAAAGGTATAAGAAGTCGGGGACGCCCGAGGAAGACATGGCACGATCAAGTGAATCAGATACTTGAGACGGGCCATGTCAAGGGTCAGAATAATAAAAGAGTATGAGACGATGTCTGAGTGTGAATGAGGCAAAGAGTGTGTGACAAGACTGAGTTGTTTAATGGTCCTTCCTCTCTGCCTACCCTTTCGGGGAAACAGCGTGATGGTAAGTCAGAACAAAACGTTGTGTTTATTGCAAATTGGCATACCTATATATTTTGATGGTCTAGTTTCTCTGAAAACAAAAATGCTGGCAGTAATTCAAAGATTTTCGACCACACAGAATATAAAGAAGATTGCTTAATACGATAAATCAGACACTGAAATAAAATAAGATTCCAAGAATTATAGCTCAATTCACAATAGCTAAATAGACAATATTTTTCTGCTGATATTGTTCTATTAATAATAAAAAATAAGACCTTTTCAAAGTCAAACAGGTGGACGACGAGAATGTATAAATTTTATTGCAAAATTATTTTGTATTCGAGTAAGACATATTTATGTTGATTGGAGTACGACATATAAGGGATTTGAATATATATCCCAACCTTTTTCATGTATATATTCTTTCTTTCCGTACTATAATTCTGGATGTCATAGTCCCACTGGTTTCAAACAATTAGGAGCAGTTGGGATGTAATGTAAATTTGAAATGAATTCAATGACGAGGTAATAAAATACAAGTGTGCTGTTCACACGCCGTAGTAGTGAAACCGATCAGAAAATTAAAGCAGACAAGAGTGGGAAGGCTACGAAGCACTGCATAAAGAGGAGACCGAATATTCTATCTCATTCTCTCGCAGGCTAAATCCTATATATGTATGAGTTTGTCTCTTTTTTATTGTCGCTTTTTCATTTCATCGAGTTTCAAATCAAATACAATAAAATATGTTTCCACTTTTAAAATTGATAATAGTTATAAAAAAAATATTTTATGAGTACTATTGAAAATCGAGCGAACGCCATGCTACGTAGGTAAACGCTAAAAAGGTAAACAGCCCAAATGACACTGTGACAGTTCGACATGTAGCTGATGGAAATTCATACAAACAAATGGCTAAATTATGCGTGTACCCTTGAACAATGTCGGTGTCATCGAATATTTGCATTTAAGTCAAATTATTACCCCGTGCAGCGGTCGTAGGTTGAATCTCAAAAGCATCCCCAAAGATGACATAGGCCCTGAGGGAAATTATTTTCCTCAGGGTCTCCTGTGTGGGGCTAATGTAAAAAAATCACCATGAATATTACATTATATAATAATAATATGTACCTATAAGTACAATGTTCATCGAGGATAAGAGGCAATATACCTAGGTCTGAATACATTACGCCTTTCACTGGTTTCTAATTAGGGCATACTTGTTCAAAGAAACTAATCAAGTGCAAGGTTACAGTTTATTACTTAATTGTGTATTGTTAAAACGTTTGTTATTCAATACATATATCAAATTGTTAGGATTTTTTAATTAATTGTTTGTACTTAGATATTTATTACAATAAACGAGAATAGAAAAATTACAACGGAAAAAATATATTTGAATGATGCAAGGAATGAATGACAAAACATAAATATAAAGTACATCCTTTCTGTCTACTGAAAAACGGCGTGGTGATTATTGAATTATGTTAATTAACGGAGTACCTACGTTCGAATAATAAAAAGATAAACAAAAGGTATTAGTGTAATTAAAACAGTCTTTATTCTCTTTGTTGTGTTTTTATTGTTTTGAAAAAGTAAGTGTGAAATGCTATTGTGATAAGGTAATTGGGTCATTGGAGAGTTCCGTTGTTTTTATTATTGTGCGGCTGGTCGGAACGGGTCACAGGCCTTTATACCTAACTTCTATTTCCATCTGAAAACATATGTTTCACAATTGCCACGGCGCGGCGGAGAGATATGCGGTCGTCTCCCACAACGAAATTTCATGTTTTTTTCCAAGGTTTTTGTTTTTTACAAATGTAGGTGATACAATAAGTAGTAAAATAAAAAGTAGTGCAACTAAGCAATGTAAAATCGTCTTATTTTGTATTTAGTATTTTTTTGATTTGTCTATATATCCCTGAAAAAAAATTAGTATCAGGCCTATAAAAACTGCTTTAAGGGACCGCATTCACGCTCAAAAAGAAGAAGATGGAGAGATATGTAATAACGAATGTTAGAAGAGCGCGCTAATATTTAAAGCGATAAAATCAATGCGAAAATTGTGAAAATGTTTAATAAAATACGACTCGTTTAAAATAGAGCAAAAATCTCGTGGAAAGCGCCTTTAGTATCATTTAAAGGAACATTGTGGTTTTTTCACAACTATAACATTAAAAATAGCTAAAACAAACGTGTTTATAATAATTATTATTTTAAATTGATAAACTAACGTTTAAACAAGATTTTTATGCATAGCACAAAGGGTAGATAACAAATATTATAATCAATAATTATCAGCCTGAAACACTCATCTACATTGAAAAAATCTTCCAAGAAAAGATACTGGCCGCCAACGGGAATTGAACCCGTGACCATCTGATTGCCGGTCAGCAGCTCTGACCACTGAGCTATGGCGGCTTATCTAATACCCGCCAAATAATTCAATATATACTAGTGTTTCATTCGACAATTACTTATTATTACATTTTTCCAACTGAAAACAACCAACTTTATTTTTGTGAGAGGTCTCTCACAATAATAATAAGTAATTGTCGAATGAAACACTAGTATATATTGAATTATTTGGCGGGTATTAGATAAGCCGCCATAGCTCAGTGGTCAGAGCTGCTGACCGGCAATCAGATGGTCACCGGTTCAATTCCCGTTGGCGGCCAGTATCTTTTCTCGGAAGATTTTTTCAATGTAGATGAGTGTTTCAGGCTGATAATTATTGATTATAATATTTGTGTTTATAATAATTTTCGGAGCATACTTTGCGATTTTATTCAATCGAGGGAATTTCATATAATTTGCTTTTCAGCCTGGAACGCGTATAGATATAATCTTCAAAAATAACATATTATATCTTTTTAAGAGCTTTAAAACTTCATATGTTTAAGGGAGATATGTAAAAAATTGGTAGAAATTCGGGTAGCGGCGGCTTAATGTTCAAAATCTCACACTTACGAAACCTTTTTCGGTAATGTTTTATTGCTTTAAGTTGAAAACTATTTTATTAAAAAAATTATCGTAAAATATTTTAATATTAGTGTCCGAGTTTCGCAAAAAAAAATGAAATACGCTTTTGGCGATGTTTTTTTCATGAATAAATCAGAACAGTCGGTTGGTGTTCAACGGAAATTTAAACCTGATCTCCATCAACGTAAGGAATGTTATTGTTAGCGGCCTGATTCCGAATTTTAAACGACATGGTGCATCACCTTAAATAGAGCATGCCGAGACACAACTTTCTGAATTATCGAAAAATACAAAATAGTAGGTACCGAAGACACAAGCCGTCAAAATCTCGACTGTCGAAGCCATCCATCATGACATCTATGACAGAACCTCCTTAAAATGGGATAAGACTCATGTATTATATTATTATATAGTATATATTTGTTAGACACATAAAGTTAATTTATTAAAAAAATAAAAGATTACAAAGAAATTATTGCATATGTATCAAGTGTATACATAGATAGCATAGAACATATTCAAAACAAATTGATAAAATATCTTACCTTCAAATTCAACAATAACTTTGAATGCACATTTCAAACTTTGCAACAAATGCGAGCAATAGCTGATTTGACATTTATAGACAAAATTTTAAATAATAACATTGACTGTACCAAACTTCTTTCCCTAGTTAATTTTAACATACCATTAAGACGTAAACCGTACACGCCATACAGAACTATTCCACATGCTTAATTACAAGACATATGCAGCAACGAATTCGCCAATCAATCGTACTCTTCATAATAATATGTTCAATAATATTGGTCTAAATTCTAACCTCAAAATTTTCTCCGATTCATTGCTCAAATTAAAAAAGAACATCATGTCAATAATATTAATTGTTCAAGGCGCACACATACTCACACACAAACACACACCTTCACACTACATACATCACCCGGTAATTAGTTAATAGGCATTCCATAAATAAGATACTACAATGAAACACATAATAAGTACCCACTATGAAATATACCTATTAATTGTAATTTTTTTTCACCAACGTATCTAACGTACTGTTTGTTTCTGTTTATAAATAAAATAAGTGTGCCCAAAATAAGAACACAACGATGATTGCACAATATATTTACGCGTATTATTGTACCTTAAGCATGTGTCCCAATACAAGGTTATGGTCATCCGAAAAGATTAAATAACCATATTATGTATTTACGTATAGTGCCAGCAGAATTTAATGTCACCAACGGGTAAGCAAGCACAAAAGCATCACAAATATACTTTGTATAAAACACAGCATTGGGCGTCATATTATATGTTTTGTATCATCACAAAACATGCAAAGTTTTTTCATTATTCTACAAAAAAAATATTGACGTCAACAGCCTGTATGAATAACAATAAAATAACAATGTGAATATTTGTTTGTTTATTTGTTCACTTTCTTGTTCCCAGAATTAAATCACAATGAAATTCTTGCTTCATAACAGCTGTTGCATGTTTATTATGATTATTGGGGGAAAAAACATGTTTACATTATTAATCTTGTCATTCATTAATTTAAGTACCCACGTATTTATCTAATTACTTCTGATAATTCGAGATAAAAAAAATATAAATTAATTTCCGCTGTCAAACACCGGATGGAGCATGACATATTTTAATCAATACGAAAACAATAATAATTACCTACTGATAAATAACAACACTCCACTCCAACATCAATCTTACAATTATATAAATAATAATAATTTATTTAAATAAAGTTGGGCCTAGAACAATAATGATCAACTAAACAATGATCCTCAAAAGCAGAATTATGGTATTCTAACCGTTAAAACGACATTTGAACATTTCTCTAAAATAAACCATTTCTCAAAACAACGTGAAATTGTTCTTAACGCTAATTCTCATAAAATCCAAACATATTTTCGTTGGTCTCTTATAATCTTTTTTATTTACAGTTAAAGTGATACTTACTTTATAATTCTTTGCATATTTATTTAGAATATTTTGTTGGTATTTTAAAATTTAACTTTTAATGCAAGTAGTTCTATGCGTATCTGATGTATTTTTAAAGTAGTTACGACAATTTTTGTTTTTTTGCAATTTTGTATTTGCCATGATTTTTTGTACTTTTTTCACCTCTTAACAATTTCTAATAAATATGTCTACTTTACCCGCATATCCTGGAGATATTTTATTTTCTTTTGCATCTTTTTTTTTACTCCTGATTCATATTTTTTGTATTTTCACGTTTATTTTGTGGAAATTTTATGTACTACTTGTTCTTATTTTCAAAAAAAAAAAATTATGATTACGCATCTCAGAACAGACAACGTATGGTGAGGCGGGTAACTTACTAGCATTATCAGAATATTTTATCTCAATAAACACCCTGGTTTAAGATAAACCAATAGGTACTCAATTGCAACTCCATTTTTACATTTTGAAATATGATTGTAATGATTGGTTCATACATACAATAATTATATGTATGAACCAAATAATACAAATAATTATTTCAAATGCCGACCTAAACTAATACATACATTGCAACACCAAAGTGTTAAAATAGAGAAAAGTAGGACATGGTTAACAGGCACATTTATATTTAAAACACTTCGCATTGGTTAGACCAGTACCCTTCAGGTAATTTTTCAAAAAATCCAAAATGTTCCAAACACTATTATTATAAGATAAAAATGAGAAACAACTATCTATTAATTATTTCGGCAACCAAAAATGGAAAATATTACATTGGGTATTTCATTAAAAAACAGGACAATTTTAGGTATTTTCAAATGTTTCGACATAGATAATAATAAATATTATTAAAATACTTTTTTACACAACTTTTTATATGTTTTTTTTATATTTAAACCTATAATAAGAACCTAACAACCTGTCTATTATATGTCATTAGACCAATGGACTCTTAGGTTGGTTTTAGGTTCATATTTTGATTAAATGAAGACAATGTTAGCGAAACTCAATCTAAATCAGAAAAAGATGCGGTCACTTCTGAGACTCGAAGTTGCGCCCGGCAAGGCGAAGGTCCTGGGTTCGAGTCCCAGATGTGGCCGTATCTTTTTCTGTATTTTCTGTTTTCAAATTTTCCATTGAGTCTCGCTAACATTGTCTTCATTTAATTAAATATAACAATTTGAGGTTTTATTCATTAAGTTAAAAAATAAAAGTGAATATTTAAATGTTGAGTTATATAAGAGAAGACCAAAAGTAACCTGACGACTTTTACATAATTACAATGGCCGCGAAGTGAACAATCGATATTTATTTATTGTAATAACTAAATATAAAATGCATTATTTTTAATTTTCGGATAATAAAATAGTTTTTTCTACTTTTGATCTAACTGATAAAAAATGTTTTTTTAAAACAAAATGGGCCTATTCAACATGTCCCTGTATTCTGCACATTTACCGAAGCAAAAAGGAAAAAAAAAATTCAACAATGTGCTATTTATTACAGGCTGATAAATTGTGAATCATTAGCACATAAATAAACCAAACCACTCACCATTACCGAAACAAACGATTACAAATAACATAATTTGTTGTAATTGTCGCAATTTAAAACAAAATTGTCGTTAGGCGTCAAAAACAATAGTAAATAACGAATTCATATCACAACTATTTAAAAATAATTCAAACATACCAACTTCATTACTAATAAACATTTTTTGAATTTTACGCAACTGATAAACAACCGTTTATTAATGGTTGACGGTTGTTAAGCAGTTGTGTAAAAGTTTAAAAGCGTTTAATAGTATTTCCCAAATCATTACACAATAAAAATGCTCACTTCAATAATACATTTATGAATTTGCAAACTTATCTCATAGTAAAAGTTGTGCCTACCTATTCCCAACACTACAACATCTAAACAAACTTGTAAATACAGTAAAATATAGTCTTACCTTTCGGGGACTTCGGGTAAAAGTCCAGAGTTCTATCCTTGCACCTCACGTTCTCTCCCGTCCCATCGATCCATATGTAGGTCACCTGAATCTTCCCATCGGGAATCGGAAGATCCGCATACTTAGTCAGAATGGTTTTGTTCACCGATATATTCGGGGAATCCGAAAGAAAGCTACCGCCCGACATGGCAGATCTGAAAGGTGAACTGATAAAGTTACTTTTAACACAACTTGAGAAAGTTTTGAAACACCTTTCGGTATCTTAGACACAACACTGATTTGACAGGTCGGAGGATCGGTTGTTCGCTCACTGACAGCTTGATTGTATCTGTATTGTTTTTGTCCGGTTTCCAACTTGTGTCTGTGTTGGGCGCAGATATAGACTACACGGGAGGAGAGATAGCAATACAAATAATGACTCTAGAAAACTAGACCAGAAAAAAAAGCCAGAGCATTTTTTTAAGTAAACACAGATCAATCACTTTATGAACAAAATCTTATATATTAAAAAACATCTTAATATATAAGATTTATATATTAAGATTTTTTATCAAAATATATATTAAGATTTTTTATCAAAATTTATTATTTTCAAAATCTAATATTAAGATAGTTTTGCAAGTAGAGCAACAATATTTTTAACGAACTTAGAAAAAAAATTGTATACCTTACTTTCTTTTCTCATACTCTCACAAAGGATATGAAAACATTAAAAGATATGAAAAAAACAGAGTGTGCAGTTCACACGTGGTAGAAGCGAATCCTTCAGAAACATAAAGTAGACAAGAGTGGGAAGGCTACGAAGCACCGCACAAAGAGGAAATATATTACTCTATCTTTATTAGGCTAAAAACTATAGATGTAAGTGTTAATTTCTTTTTAGTACCGCTTGTTTTCAACCATAAAGCCCAAACCTTATCTAACGTAACCTATTCAACCATTTTTTTCATCACTTTTAATGACTTTTTAAAGGAGGTGTTTATGATTCTGAGTTGTCTGGTCACCAAAAGAACGAATTACCTACAAATCAGTTATTATTTTTAAGAATCGCTCAAAATAAATGCTAATTTATTATACAAATTCTATTCTCTGTCAGCTTTACTCTGGCATTGATAAATACTTATCATATCTTTTTTTTCCAGCATTGGCTCATTAGAATTTCGCAGTAGATATCAATGTGAAACAATATTAAAAAAAAATACTCCAAACATTTAAAAAAACCGGTTTGAAGTCAATATTCAAAGAATCACATAAAAAGTTGGTAAAAGCAAAGCCTTTACAGAATTATGGGCTCACTAATATTAATAAGAAATTCCCTATACCATTTTATGTCATTGGAGAAATGACCCACTTGACAAAAAACCATCGTAAGCGATCGAATAATAAATTTGGCTAAGTAAAGTGCATTGCAAGTAATGGGAAAATGCACCTTCAGAATGCATTTTGCATACGACATAAATCGATAGCAGTATGCATTCAACCTTTATCACCTATTTTATACGGACAAATATTATTTTTCAACGTTACTTGCATACATGTAATAAAGGCAAATAATTTGTTCTGTGTTGTTTTTAGTGATTATTTTGTGGAATTCTATTGAAAATGTTATTAAATAATATTATTAATAACACATTTTTGGGGAAAATCTGAAACAATACAATTTGGCGACTTAGTTCTACAAAACTTCCAGTGGAAGTGACGTAAACAAATGGAAAAAACAAACATGGCTATGAAGTAGGTATATAAATAGTATGGACGCAAGTTGCGTTTCTTAGATAATTTGGTGTTATTCGTGTTGGGGTTGACAATATGTTTAGTTTTTATTTGTAAGGATAATATTTTCATTTTGGGATTTTCAACAATTGAGAGTTTGGGAGGCGGGTATGGGTACCGCCATCCCGGAACCATTTATTGGAGAACCTACACTTCTGCCACAGGTAACTCCAAGAGTTCGATACGTTTGGTGCCTGGGTACATCATGTGAGGTATGTTCTGGTTTTAGCGACGGTTGCGCCTGTCCACCAGGGCAATCAATGGGCAAATAATATTTTTGATCGTTGTAAAATTTACATAATTTTTCTAAAAGGTGTTTAAGTTATCTGTTTGATGTTTTGAATGTAATGACCAATCTAGCGTATTCTATTTGCATATGCGCCAGGTAACTTTATTGTTGCTAGTTGGGCCGATTTGCATTCTCTCTTATCGGATGTTGGCTAACATTATAGGCAAATAATAATACTATCACTGGTTATAAAATTTACACAAAATATTCACGAAGGAAATTTTTCATAAGTCGTTAGACTTTACGGTCTATTCAGTATCTGAGGAACATTATAGCGCTTTCTATTTGTACTACAGGCGTCGGGTTATATTAGTGTAGCCAGTTGGGCCGATGCTTTGAATGTTTGCTAAAAATAATATCGCCCAGATAAAAATCTGTTGACAGAGCGGACACGCGCTAGAGATAGAGAAACCGAATTATACGTTCGGGTTATCGCCACAAAATTATTTATTACACACGGATTTGTGATAAGATAAGCTTAAATTGTAATAATTTTGTGTAATATCACGCACTGATTCAATATAAAAACAGTATAATATGTAGATAAAAAAGACTGCATTTTTTGGGGAAGCGTAAACATTGTAGAAAAATAAACATTATAGAAACGGGTTTATTCCAAGGTCACAGAATGCGTTGAAAGATGAGGATAAATTTCATCCGAACGTCATCTATTAAACACATACTAAAGTTGATATACATAGGTCTTATAATCGGTTTGATTGTATGGTTTATCTACTATACAGCATGTTTAGGGCGTTAAGGCATATACTTGACTAACTTTAACCTGTGATTACTGACATTACTTAGAGTAAAAATTGAAAATTAAATTTTGGTCTGGTCGATGACTTTTTTCTTAACTTTTTTTTCAATTTTTTTTTCAGCTAAGTCTCTTAGTCGAGTTATTGAACAACCCCTCATTCCGCCCCAAATTGTCTAACACCTACTGATTTTTTAAAGTTTTTAGTTGAATAAACAACAAAAACATGACAAAAATGTCACCGGAGAACAACATTTTATTAAAATGTTTTACTCCAAATAATGTCCGGAATCATTGGTTAAAGTAAGTCAAGGTAGCATGTTAGATGTATAATTATTACCATAAATAACTACAACCGCGTATACGAATAGAACTATAAATCAGTAACCTAAAACATAATATTATATTAGTAAGTTCTCTAGCTCTAAGACAATTATTTTATTCCCACAAGAGTAACGAAATGTTAGTTTACTTTGACAGTAGTATGGCTTTACTGTGACCTACATATATTGTATTTATTTTCCTAAACATACAGTGGAACTTTGATTATCTGAAACAATACAAATTCTAACAGTTTGATCTGATATCTCGAAATTAGCATAGCTCTTTCTGCGTGGATTTTGTAGGACAAGTCAGAAATATCGTTTAAGCTTTAACCATAAAGTATTTGAAAATATACTACGTGCAATATTAACCTAATTATCCGATTCTCAGGTGAAGTCTTGCTTTATAATAGCGAATAGGGTACTTCAAATCGCATAAAAACATTATCACTTATTTCTCCACAATGTGAACAACTATCTAAGTGAATATTGGTGATGATATGGCAAAATTTTTTTTTTCTTTTAATCAATATGAATTATGCATTCTATTATCTACCAGCAATTTGACGAATCTTACACATTTATAGTTGTCTAGGTATTGTAGTATTTACGACTTGTTGTTGTTTTTGCGGAGTTTCTATTTTATTTTATGCTTTAAAAATATTGTTTAACCACTGGAACGCTTTTTGCCACAATATGGCACTATTTAAAATGCCTCGGATTGCTTTTATGCCAATTTCGGCAAATTTTCCATTTTTTGTAAGTAATTAGGTAGAAGTTTACGATTTTATAATATTTTTTTATAAATCCTACGAATATGTAATAATCGACAAAAGATAAATGAATTCATTGGCTATATACACATACATATAGTCTGTTTGTGTGTCTCCATATTAAAATTCGGCAGTATGATTTTTTGAATGTTGGCAGAAAATATTCAAAATGATCACCAAAAAATCTCGAGCAATCGGATAAAAAGTTTTAAATTGGGCTGCCGCTCCAGTGGTTATCATAATATGTATATTATTTTGTTTTACTTTCTTTTACTCCACACGTGAGGAAAATGATTCCCCTCAGAGCACAAGTCATCTTTAGGTACTCTGTGAGAAGGGTCATTTTAGGAAAGAAAAGAGAGGAAGTTCTGGGATAGAAAAGTGTCCAGGAGTGTCGGAAGTATAAATCCATGCCTCCCAATGCGGTGCATGGCGATGTTACAAGAGAGTACAGCTGGTGAAGTCAAAGGGACTCCTTTAACCATTCTCTCCTGATCCGACGCGCCATGCAGCTGGTGGGCAGACGCATTCGCTGACAAGAGCTTGACAAACCTCACCCCATGAACCCGGGCATCCCTGCTAAGTCACCATATGGAGCGAATCACTCGGGGTGACCTACGGCAGAGGTGTTGGTTATCCAATAAATGATTTCCGTGGCGGCGTGACCCATACCCGTCAAATTATAAATATACATTACAGCATGCTTTAAAAATGTTTTCATAATTTTCGAATTCTCATTATAATATTCTATGTAAGTAATCTTTATATTCACCCAGTCGGGGGTGTAAAATTAAAAAAAATATCATTATATAATTTGAACTTTAAAAATAAAAGTGTGAAAATGATCTAAAATGGTTTGGAAACAATAAAATGCGAAAAACACACAAACTTTTAGTTATTTGCTTTTAGGTTCATAAAATCATAAAATAAAATACTAAGAGCAGTTATTTTATATCCTGTGTTAAAAGTTCCGCCCATTAGGCCCACTTTTTGAAATGGGCTATGTATTTAAAAGCTACGTGATAACACAATTAGACTTTTTTTTTAATATTTTGAACACTGTTTTCGAAATTTAGCATAATATTTAATACACAATAAATAGTTGACGAATATTGTAATCATAATAAATCGCTTAAGGCAAATATGAATTCTAAACCACTATTTTAGACTAATCTTTACTACGAATTGATTTAAGTACACTATAAAATCCGAAAATATACTTAGCTAAATTGAAACTTCTATTATCGTGAACCCCGAGTAGAATAAAAATAATATTGTTGATTATTATATTAACAATAAAAGCGTAAATTACTAAAAATATTTTATTCATTAGAAATGTACGAACGCACATAAGAACTAAGTTTTTAAAAATACAGTCGTATGACATAAATTATCTACAACAGTTTCCCTTGTTTACCTTTTTTCATTCTTAAAAAAATTTAATAAAAAGACAAATAACTTTGTTTACATCACTTTTAATGGTACACAATCAACATGTTTCGTAAACAATGTAGGATCAAACGTATACTAATAAAGTAAACATTGTTTACGAAACATGTTGATTGTGTACCATTAAAAGTGATGTAAACAAAGTTATTTGTCTTTTTATTAAAATAAATAATGCCATCACAAAGTGAAAACCTTTCCGAAGAAGTTTTCTTCGAAAAATTAAAAAAAAAAAAAAAAAAAAAAAAATTTACTTAAAAAATTATTCACAAAATAAATAAAAACTGGTTTTCAACTTAAAATCGAGACTTCTAGAATCCGTAGCCAAGCGATTTTTATGTCGATTACCTAAGTTCGTTACGATATAAGGCAAACTGAGAATATACCAACGCATTTTTGATTTCCTCAAAAGTTGGAAGTTAGTATAATAATAGAAGTTAGTATTTGGTTCCTTACAACAGGCAATCTGCCAAGCTAGGAACTAATGACGTACAAGACATAATAATACTTGTACACATTTTAAAATCTACAGTTATTTGAAATATTATTATTATGTAATTAAGCTGTATAAATGTAACCAATGTAATAAAGTAAATTAAAAAATAATGAAATAAAATCATGATAATTTATAAAGATTTAATTTTTTTTGTTATTAAGTTGACGGAAATTCGACCACTACCACCAAACACAAAAAAATATTGTTTTTATTATAAGTAAAAAAAAAAGTGTGACGTACATGGACGATAGTCATTTCAATCATCAATGTTATTGAAAACTATTAAATTATATTTTGGTATCGTTTCCACTTATTTGTGAATCTCTCAATAAACAAAAATAATGTCATTTTCCGTCGGTATGTGTAAATTTTTTTTTCATAAATCTTTTTTGCAGATTTACGTATGACCAACATACTAACTTATTTCGGTTATATATGTGCCCTAGTTATTCCTGTGACATATCTGATTCAATTAACTCATATTTGTTTAGTATTTAGGTGACATTGTCAAAATTCGAAATGATTGAAGAATTCAGGCAAGCAATAAAGTTTGAATAAGTATATCTACCTTAATATAAAACAAAGTCGGGTTAGTTACATCATTCATAAATCGAGAACGGCTGGAGCGATTCTTATGATCTTTGATTTGTTGGATTTGTCTTCGCCCGAATAGCAGAATAGCTATTATAAATCGGAAAAATTCACGAAAAATATATTACGATAAATGTAATACTGAATAGAGAGTGAATTCCAAAAATTCAAATAATTCAAAATAGTCAATGCACACTAAATATCAACAGTCGAAAATGGGACAAACTGTGAACGTATGTTTGTATCCCTCCAAAGGAAAAATACAATCTTACTAATATTATAAACGCGAAAGTTTGTATGGATGTATGTGTGTTTGTTACTCTTTCGTGGAAGAGAGGGAAAGGACATGCTGGGAGAATCAATTTATTTCTTTGAATGGTATAGCAACGCATGCCGGGGACCAGCTAGTAATATCATATTAAACAGAAAATTATTTTAATTGTCTATTTCAAAGTTGAAACTGACTTGTCAAGAATTCAGAATATCCCGTGATATTTCACGGAATGAAAAAAATCACCTCATAAATAGCACGAAAAATCACAGTTACCTACCTACTCACAAATGCAAGCATCTATTATTGAAAGACCACTCACCGTGTTTATTTACAAATCTCCTTAGGTCGGCAACCTCTCACAACAACCAAATAGTATCAACGGGAGAAGCTCAGAAAATATCACTGGTCTATATTTACTAGTCCGTAATACCACACAGGTCCATACGCAAGAGTTGTACTCTACAGTACTAATAATATCTAGTGTTGTGTGTATGTATAATGTATAACCGGGGATCAACGCGTTGTTTCTGTAAGCGAAGCAGCAATACAATGATCGAATGATCGCTAGCTTTATTCCGCACTCCTGGACTAAACCGGAGATATTATTTAATTTAACACTCTCACTACCAGAGCTGGTGCATTATATTTGAATATGTAGCAGCTTAGTTAGAATTAATTACGTAATTAAATGGGTAAATCTTTAATAATTTTATTGAAGTAAGTAACTTTAAAAAAAAATTACCCAAAAATATATCTATTAATATAAAATCTATACATAGGATGTTAAGGGACGTACTTCACATACTTCAAACAGCGATTGCTGACATTATTTGGAGTAATAAACAAATTAAAATATTGGTCTCCGGTGAAACTCGTAATTTTTTTTTCCAATTAAAAAAAAAAACAAACAAGGTATTGGACAGTAGCGGTGGATACTTTCTGCATTTTGCCGGAGGCCTTCGAGACGTGCTTCCTTTTCAAAGTACTTGAGTTCTTGGAGCAGGTCCCGGGAGCCACTCCCGACTCGCAAATGGCTCGAACCGAGACGAATTGTTTTTCCGAAGTGTCTGTAAGCTCGAAGTAGAAGCGGACAATTGGTGAATCTTCAAGACAGAGAATAAAAAATATTACTCAGGGTGAACATTTCGATTTTTTTTTTACTTTTTAAATTTTTTCGGCATCCAAAGGGTTAAAAAAATATTCGGAGCCGGATTTAGGCTTTGACGCATGATACCAATCTGATATTAACCGCCTAGCGACTGTTTTTTTTTTCAAATTTTATCAAAAAAAATCCAACTTCGCACTTGAAAGTAATCAAAAAAAGTTGGACCACAAAATAATTTCAAAAAGTGCCGTAGAATCACCAGTTTCCCGCTTGTACTACGAGTTTCCGGACACCGTGTTTATTATTATTACCAATTGTTCGGTTTTTATTATCCACTTCTCATTGTTAATTTTTTTTAAACTTAAAGTTTTATTCTATTAAAGCCTGCTAATAATCTTTCGACGATTATAAAATGTGTCTTTAGCTCCAAGTGAACAGCTTTAGTTTGGCTCAACGATAGAAGTGTAATTCCTCGAAAATCATTTACGGCGTTATAATAATATTATGGTAATAATTCGATGAGTAGGTAATTTTCGGAATTGTATCAAGTATGTTCCAACCCATGAACCTAGTTGTGAATATCCCTGAATTATTAATGTTCTTCGTGGAAGGGAAAAACTTACATAGAGGCTTACACCTTACACGCACGTCTTAGAGTTTATCGCATTAAGTATCTTCAAAGACGCTTTATTTTCTTAAGACGTAACCACTACCTGAATAATTCCACGTTAAAAAAAATTCCACATAAGAATATGTATATGTTAAGGCCATAACAAGTGTTTTTTTATAATTATTTATTTACTATTTATTTATTTAAACGCCCATATGGCTTTTATGGAGGCCTCAGTACAGGTGAGCTACCCAATAAGGCCAGCATTGCTTAATTATATTTGAAATGTAAGATATTATACCAAATAATTAAAATTAAAATAAATAAATTTGACATGAATTCTGTACATGTTTTTTTTAATTACAGTGAAAATAACGAGTTTACAAAATTCAGGTAACATAATATACCTACATTAAAAACAAAATTACATAAAATATAGGCGTTTACAAAATACAGGTAACATAAAATATAGGAACAAAATATAGTCCATAAAATAAAGAAGTTTACATAAAATAGGTACTTATGTTTCAAATTGTTGTTCACATTAGTTTATGGGATAGGTAGAAATACATAGTAGGCACATATTGCGTTTAAAGTTTGCTAAGTTCAAATAATTGTCAAATACATCCATATTGCAAGTGTTTGTAATCAAGACTATGTAAACGTTATATTGGAGAATGCAAATCATAGTGTTTAGGCAGTAGGTGCATTTTTTACAAAGAAAAAATATTTACTACCTCCTTATTTTTTTAAACAGCAGCTCCACACAGAAGGCCGTGAGAAACAATTTCCGTAAGGGCTTATGTCATCTTTGGGGATGCTGTGCGGGGGGTCTTTTTAGGGAAAGGAAAGAGAATGTTCTGGGAATAAAAAAGGTATGAGGGGTTGGTAGGAATCTGGGGGCAATGGGTCTAGGGGCGACAGACGTACGAATCCATCCTTCCCACTACTGAACAAGTAGATGGGTCGAGAGAGACCGGCTGAAGAGGTAAAAAGGTCTCCATCAACGAGTCTGTCCCTATCTGGCCCGCTACACATTACGTAAGACCTAGATATGCCTCACCCCATGAACCCTGGTACTCGTGCCAAGTCACGTAGCAAACCACTTGGGGTGACCTACGGCAGGGGTTGTTGATTATCCTATAAATGGTTCCAGGATGGCGGTACCCATACCCGTCTCCCAAATCGAATTATAAACCGGTTAGAAAAGAACTTTGATCAGAACTTTTTTATTTGAGAAAAAAAATTGTGTTCATTACCTTGATCGTGGAAACCATTGTATTGCATACCATCGTGGTTTGAAGCCTTCAGGACATTGTTTCTTTGTAGCAATAATACCCATAACGATAATTTTGTGAGATTTTTTTAAAGGTTACATAAATTTCAAGCCATTAGATGGGAAAATCTTGTTGTAGATAAGTAATTATAATACAAAACATATATTTTTTTACAGAAATGACAGCACGCGCAAACGTCAGAAAACTAACAGACGTTACTATGGAAACTTCATTTTGTTACATTAGAAATCAAAGATTTTTTCCTAAGCATGCACCAATTATGACGTCTCTGTTATGTACCTACCTGATAAAATTTCATAGTATCTACCTACATAATATATCTAAAAGTAAAATCATTAGTATCATTACATATAAAATTGGTTTTGTTTTAGATTTCAGTGTTCATTGCTACAGCTGTGAAAGATTTTTTACATGCATTATTTCAAATGAATTCGAAAATTTTCATTCCTAGAAAGGTGACCAATGTCGATTTGATAAATAATACTGTTTTGGTAAAAAAAATTTCCCCCATTTTTTTCACACAATATATTACGACTCTTAGGCCCAGAACAGTCAAAGAAAGTGACTAACTGTTCAAGAAAGATATCCGATATTTGAAAAATTATGATCTAATAAGATTGATTATTTTGAAAATTGAGAAATTTGTTTTCATGAAGAGAAATACGAGTATCTACCCAAAACGTTTTTTGTTTAACGTACATTGATATTTTATTATTATTGAAATTACGCTCCGGTGTGCCACCGTGTATCATGTATCACTCGATTGTAAAAGCTATTTTATGGCGTTCAAATAAATAAATAAATTAAAAAATATTGTACCCGAGTGACTCCTAAATTAAAAAAAAAAAAAAAATTATCTATGTGAAACGAAAATAACCTTAACTTAATTTACCCAGCGACTAATAATAAAATGAATAATGAATATGGATGTTTGGAATTTGTCGGACCGACATCTGATAAAATAGCTACAGTCCTCAAAAATTGTGGTTTAGATGTTGCCTTCCGCACAAATAATAATTTAGGGTAATTTCTTAAAAACTCAAAAAATAAAATACATAAACTACAAAATAGCGGCATTTATAAACTCCAGTGTGATGAGTGTAACGCTGTGTATGTTGGACAAACTGATGGTCCTTTAACACTAGATTCAAAGAACACATGCGATCGCTTAAAAATAATAATAAATTAAAATCACAATTTGCCAAACATCTTCTAGAAAACAATCATTCACTGAGTGATAATAATAAACCATATCCGTTACATTTACAAAATAAAGGACGTAAACTCAAACTGCTAGAGCAGTTAGAAATTAATAAAAACTCTAATAGCCCGCGCACACAGAGAGCGGTCAGAGTTCTGCGTTCTATTGACCGTTGACCGCTCAAGAGTTCCAACGCACACAGGCGGCGTTCAAATTCTCGCGTTCTAGTTTCGTTTGGGTCTTTGCACATGCAACATGTCACTAGAAAGTTCATCATCCGATGAAGAATTATTGCTCTTGTGGAATCACCAAAAATGGTGTCGCGAAACTGCGACTCCACTATAAAAATTGGCGGTTATGCTTCAGAGCAAAGCCCTGACGCAACCCTCAAAGGACCAGTCCCGAAACTACGCGGTCGCTATGTTACATGGGACGATTAGATAGCATGCACTCGCAAAACCTGATGGATAGTCAGTCGATGTTCAGATCTGGGCTTTTGGACAATTAGATAAGCCCAGAACGGAAAAGGAAAATAGGACTCACCAGTTGCAGATGGGGCCTCTCTGATCTCCAGGTTTTGGTGCACTTCACTATTTGATAGGGACTGTCCGGCCCAGAAAGCAGCGGTTGAAGCAGCCTTCCGCATGACGGACTATGGATCCTCGTAGTCCCCTTTCCCTTGGCCAGATTAATCTTCAGAGATCCCGAATGGCCACGCTGGAGGTGCTGAAGGTCATGTCTGACCACCACATCGACATCATGCTCATTCAGGAACAGTACACTTGGGAAGGTAAGACCCCCATTAATTTTCCGGGTGCGGTACTTGAAGTGGGCCGCTCGCCGGGGGCGGGTGTCCTGGTCAACACTTCGTTGATCAGTCCCCTCCTTCTGGCTGGTCTCTCTGACGAGTTCCAAACCTGTGTATGTATTAGATTTGGCGATACTGAGATCTTCTTGATCTCAGTCTACTTTAAATTTGGGAACCCGGTAGGACCCCACATCCTGAGTCTGACGCGCGCGCTCAACGCGCTTAAAGGCCGTAACATAGTTATCGGAGGTGACTTTAATGCACGCTCACCATTATGGTTCGACACTAGTGATTGTAGAACGGAACGGTCAGACGCCGTTGAGGACCTGATTGCCGCGCAAGGTCTTAGTATCATTAATGAACAGAGTTCTTTTTATACCTTTTCGAACACTCATGGTGAGAGCAACATTGATCTAACTCTCTGCTCTGGATCTGTTGCGACAAGGATTTCAAAGTGGACAGTCCATGAGTGCGCAATAAATTCGGATCATAGATTGATTACTTTTACAGTTGGTGTTAGGAAAACAGAAGCTCCAAGATCCTCCTGGAACTTCAACACCACTAGGGCGAATTGGGATAACTTTGGGGAAGCGCTACGAGATACGTTAAGGGATTTTCAACACGTAGCAGCTACTGATCCGGACAATTTGGGAAATTTTTTCAATAGGGCGGTTGTATCTGCCGCCAACTCGTCTTTAGGAAGATTAAACCCGAAGACGAGTATTAAAACGCCGTGGTGGTCACCTGAGCTGACTTCGCTGAAGGGGGCCTTCAAGAGGGCCTGCAGGGCGCTGGGGCTGTCCAGGAGTGGCAACTGTACGGAGGAGGAGACGGTTGCTCTTCAGGCGAGCCTCAGGTCTGCCAGGTCTGCCTTCAAACGGGCCGTCCTTCGAGCGAAACGAGCTGCTTGGCATAACTGGGTTAAAGACGTGGGTAACGCCAACCCGTGGGAAATCCACAGCGCGATTGGAAAATCCGGGAAAGGTTCTGATCGGTATTTGTCAACAGTAATTGGGTTCACAGATGGGAGGAACGCTGAGACTGTGGACGTGGCCTCCACTCTCAAGACACTATTGGGCGAGTTAGTTCCTTTAGAGTCAGTAGTTGGGGAAAGTGACCACCATAAACAGATTAGAAATCTAGCACGGCTACCACCTAGAGACCTCGCCCAAGAGGCTAACTTCACTAGAGTCACTAAAGCTAAAATTGATGTGATAATTAAGGGATTGGGTCCTAAGAAGGCACCAGGGCATGATAGGCTCAATGGCGTGATTGCGAAGCAAGTCTGGGTCCACGCCAAGGAAGAGCTCTTCCAGGTGATGGACACGTGCCTGAGGAGAGGAGTTTTCCCCTCCGAGTGGAAGCGCGGCGTGCTCCGGATCATACCAAAGGGGAACAAAAAACCACTGACCGACATCAAGGCGTACCGGCCAATTACCCTCCTCCCAGTACTCGGCAAAATTCTGGAGAAACTGATACGAGAGCGACTTCGGCAAACCCTGTCTCCGGCAAGTGACCTGCAGTTCGGCTTCGTCCCCGGTAGATCCACGGTGCACGCCCTGTCGTATGTGCTTGACTGGGTGAAGGCTTGTCCAAAGAGGTATGTAGTTGCAATCTTCCTCGATATCACTGGTGCCTTCGATCACGCGTGGTGGGACATGATACGGACAAAGGTGAAAAACAGGCAGTGTTCCAAACTTTTGTTCCAAGCAATCGACGATTACCTTTCCAATCGTACTATCACGATTTGCTTCGGAGACTTTTTGATCCAGAGGGAAGCTGACATGGGATGCCCGCAGGGCTCCATTCTTGGACCTGACCTGTGGAACATCAACTTTGACGACTCCTCCAGGTTACCCTTGCCTGAAGGATGTATCGCTGTCGACTACGCTGATGACAAAACGTATCTGGTCGCTGGGGACAGCAGAAAGGAAGTTGAGAGCAAAGGCAGTGAAGGTTTGAACATGTTCCTCGATTGGGGGAAAAGAAACAAGATGACCTTTGCTCCCCACAAGACCCAGGGCCTCCTGATGAAGGGCTTTTTCAGCAGAAAAAGAAATCCTGTCATCAAAATGGGGGATTCTACTGTCCGATTTTGCGAAACTGTTAAATATTTAGGCGTTACACTAGATCGATCGTCCTCTTTTCTGGCTCACGTTAAAGAAGTATCCAGCAAGGCACAGGCTCTCTTCTTGAAGCTGAGGAGACTCTCCACAGCTGAGTGGGGATTGCGAAATCCGGCTTTGCGAACGCTATATAGGTGTGTGTACGTGGCGCAAGTCTCGTATGCCGCCTCTGTGTGGGAGCACCGCCTGGACAACTCGCTGATTCTCTTAGCTCTCAGGCGTGGCCAACGAACCCCCTTGCTGGCACTCTCTGGCGCGTATAGAACCGTTGCTTCGGACGCTTTACCCGTTTTGGCTGGCATATTGCCAATCGATCTGGAAATTAGGGAAGTGCTCACTAAGCAGAAATTAACTAGAGGAACCCCGGCCACTCACTTAGGTGTTGTTCTGACACCGGGCGGGCCGGGGACTCTCCCTGGACTGCTCCGTCAAATGAGGGATCTGTCGCTCCAAGAGTGGCAGGTCCGTTGGGATAGCTCGAATATGGGAAGATGGACCTTCTCCTTCTTCCCATCAGTTAAAATCAGAATGGAAGGGGCATATTTACAACTGGACCACCACATCACCCAGCTTCTGTCCGGGCATGGGGAATTCAGGGGGAGACTTTACACCCTCGCCCTGTCTCCCCATCCCAACTGCGCATGCGGATCGACGAACCAGTCAGCCGAGCACATTCTGTGGCACTGTGAGATCTTGACGGATGCGAGAGAGGAAATGCTCGATGGTTTGGATGTACCTATCAGACCAGTATGGAATACTGATCTGGTTTCGAATAAGACGAACTTCGAGTGTCTGAAGAAATTTGCAAGGATCTGGGTTGAGAGATGGCCTGAACTTAGAGTCGCTGACTAGTTTACTTTGACACCAGGTGTACTTGTTCCTGTTTTACCACGGACTATCCCAAATGACTCTATCATCTTAATTTGCCAAGGATGTACAGTTTTTTTGATTTTTTTTTTCTTTGTTTTTTATTTTACACTTTTATGTTTATTGTTTATACCCTTGACTTTTATAATTGAATACTGTACAGTATGTTTATTTTTTAGGTTTTTTTTACAGTTTGCTTTTTTTTGCATACGTAATTTTATGTTGTTATGCTGTTTTTATTTTTTACATCTTGATTTTTCTATTAGCACTATTATGCTCACACATGTCCGCGTGATTTTACGCTCATGTCTTCTTTTTTTTTTTTACACATATTTTTTTAAACATTTTTATTTATACTTTAGGCTTTTTGGTTCCTGATACATATAGCGTAATTAAACGCACATGCCTATTTCATATTATTTTGGTTTTCTTGGTTGCCTTACTGTTTTTTATTATTTTTATTTTGTCATTTCTTTTAGTTTTGTTTAGCGAGTGAGAACTGAACTCCGTTGCCCGTTTTGTATCGTCCTTATCCCCATTTAAGGGGTTGGACCCTAGAACGTGTCCCCGTGTACGTGCCATGGCCGATCTCTTGGAACTGGTGGGGCTGCACCCGGCCACCGCGCTAACCCTCGTGACATGAAGAGGTTGGGGAGAGGGCTAAACGTCATCCGAAAGCTGTCCGTCCCGCCTCCAGCGACCCGACGCTTCTCTCCCTAGGGTCTTCTTTTTGATTTCCACACACTCCTCGTCTAGGCACCACCGGGTAGCTGGCTTACGGACGACGCTGCCGGTTGTCGGGAGGCCTGACAACCAGCCTTCTTCACTGTCTCTGGGACTGCCGGTGGCTGGATTTCGGTAACACCAGTTCTACATTGTATATACGTTTATTTTTTCTTCCTTTTTTATGTACAGTGCACGGTGCTGCCTGCTGGATCATTGTGTGGTCCTTCGTCGTCATGAGCTTCCCACTCATGACGGTTGTCGTTCATTTTGTTTTTTCCTTATATTTTCTCTATTACCTAGTTTTGTTACTAACACCTTGTTTGACTGTCCATGGGGCTCACTGCTTTGGCAGTGATTACCTTCATGGGCTTTAGAATTGTAGAATTGACCATCACAGTACATTCCTGTAGGCGCGCCTGCATACCGCCCTCTAACAACGTATGCGGGGACATTGAAGTTCTAGAATCGTTACATGTTTTAAATGTAGAGTCGTTCATTAAAAAAATTAGATTCTTGCGAGAACTCCGAAGGGGCGACCATAAGTCGCCTATACCGGGGTGGGAATAGGTGGGTGAAAGCTTCAAATGCTCTTGTGGAGCTTAGCAGTTTCTAAAAAGAAAAGGAAGTATTGGGTGCACCCAATCAACATAACGCGAGAAGAACAAGGCGAATTTAGTAGTATTTTTCAAGATTTACTTAAATATGAACAACGATTCTATATTTATTTGATAGTTTTAATGAATTGTATAATATCATAAAACCTGATATCAAAAAACTAAATACTAACTGAAGGAACTATGTTTCATCAAAAGAAAAGCTGGCTGTATTCCTATGTATTTATTTATTAAGGATAAGAAAAAACATTAGAGTATTTAGAAATAATAATAAAATATACGAAAGGTTCATTTGTTAATCGAATTATGGAACGAATACGATATGTTTTCGTAATATTCTGTCGGCGTTCAGGCGTTCCCTGTCTCGGCGGGAAAAGAACTCTTAGAACGCGACGTTCCGCTTTGACCGCCGCGGTCTGACCGCCCGCTGTGTGCGTTGTTGTTATAGACTCTGTACATTCTAATGAACGCCGAACGCGGAACTCGGAACTCCTGATCGCTCTCTGTGTGCGCGGGCTATTATAATCATAAAGCCAAACATAAAGCTATTTTAATAAACGGACCAACAAATATAATTCGATCGCCACTTTTAGATATATTCAAATCAAGTTCAAATACCTAATTGTACACCGAATTAAATCCGTGAGTCATCGTGGATTCATTCAAGAAAATCAGTTCAAATTTCAAATATTAATTGTGTTGTGTTATAAATTAAGCCAATGCATCATCACGGATTTATTTAATGGCTTAGTTATCGACCAGACCTTAAGTCAAAATTAAACATTGCAGTAATTGGGAAACTTAACCATTAATATTTTCAATCATTTTACTGGGAAGTTAAAAGGGAGACAAGAATTAAAAATAAATGCAGTTAATTTTTTCTTCATAAGTACCTGTCTAGAAATGTTATAAATACATCGTCTGTAGGGGGTAACAACCACAGTTTGATAATGCCTTTAGAGGGCGAAACAGCTGTAATACATAATAATAATTACGAAGCAGAACTCATTTAAAATAAACTGTTTTTATTCATTGAATAATAGTATTATTGAATTTATAAAATAAATTAAAATTAAAATGGAGTTCTACAAAATAAACTTAATAACAATAAATATTCAATAAACTTAATAACATAAATATTCAAATAAACTTAATAACATAAATATTCAGTCCAATGGATAGAAAGTTATTTGAACATTCGTGCACAATTTGTTAAAATAAATGACCAAACTAGCGACCAAGAAACATCAAATTTTGGTATCCCACAGGGCACCGTGCTCGGACCAATATTGTTCATTTTGTATGTAAACGACATATTTATTCAACCGTTACATGGTCAAATTATCTCTTACGCCGATGATACAGTTCTTCTAATAAAAGAAAAAACATGGGAAAAAATTAATTTAAAAGCCACAGAAGACAAAAATAATCTAAAGATATGGTTTGATAATAACCTCTTGTCGTTAAATAGTGATAAAACATATGTCATTCCTTTCGAAATTAACACTAACATTTTACCCCCACATCTTCAAATATTCTTACATAATCATCCTCTCGCACAACACGATACTAATCACTGCCGACAAAAGTGTACGCTTCTGAAAATAGCGGATAAAATTACATATCTTGGAATAATTATTGACAAAAACCTAAAATGGAAAGATCATATCGGCCATACAATAAAAAGAATTAGGAAATTAATTTATATATTCTTACGAATTAGAAACTTCTTATCAACAAAAAATCTATATTCAATATACTACGCACTAGTACAGTCTATTCTTCAGTATGCCATTATCAGTTGGGGAGCAGCTTACAAAACTAGTCTGACCCCAATAGAAATCGTTCAAAAACTCATAATAAAAATTATACTTAAAAAACCTCCAGACTTCCCCACTGAACGCATTTTCGAAGAATTCAAAGTTCCAACATTTAAAAACTTATTTGTGAAAAATTCAATCATACAAATTATAAAAGAAAAGGATAAATACTCATTCATAACTGAAAATCGAACAAGACTTAAGCATGCCCCAAACTAAACACTTCTTTTGCCCAACACCACTATACACACCAAGGAAAATACTTCTTTAATAACCTACCAGTAGAAATTAGAAGCATTAATAACAAGGTACAATTGTTGAATTCTATTAAAAAGTATTTTAGAGAAATAATCAATGGGAAAACTGCTGCTTCCCCCATTTCCACATGAATGTCACATTAAAACTATACCTGTTTTTCTTTTACTGAGTACATGGATGTTTATGTTTTTTTAGTTAAAGGGTCTTGATTATGTGATTTATGTATATTAACTATATATTAACTGTATCTTACTATATATGACACACGTGACTGTATTAACTGTACATATGTGAAATGTAAACTCTTCTTCCATCCACAAGCAAATGCTTTTAATGGAAGATAAGTATTATTATAATATGTTCCATTTTTTAAGATCAATAAATAAATAAATAAAAATAAAATATAATATATGTGAAAACGCTCGAAAATTACTGTTGTCACCCAAAATAAGCAAAATCGATCTTACTTTGGGCCTACACCGATCGGTATTTTTAAACCCCGATGCAAGGAGTGGGGTTATAAGTTTGACTTTCTGTGTGTCTGTCTGTCTGTGTGTCTGTCTGTGGCATCGTAGCTTCTAAACGAATAGACCGACCGATTGTGATGCGGTTTTTTTTGTTTGGAAGCTGACGTGATCGAGATGGTTTTTAGCTACAATTCATGAAAATTCGTCAGTATATTATTATTATGCAATACCTTTACGAAATTAAATTATAGGACAATTAAATAGAAACTAAAATAAGTCGGGATTTAAAGGGTTAAAATTTTGCTACCAACATTTCCAAATAATGTTCCAACAGCGTTATAGTCACCATTATTCTGATCGGTGAGAATAATAATCACTATTAATGACCGCTGCTATTTCCAAACAGGTAAATTATTTTATAACCAAATCCGTTTCAATTTAGCGCTTTAATTAAGCAATTTCGGTTAATAATTTAACCAGATTATCAGATTTAATTTGTATTTTTCGGTAGTTAAATAAATAATCATTATACGCTTCTCAAAAAATGAATATAATGATTTTCATCCATGACCTGCGCAACGAAAAACGTTTATATAAATTATTTCAAATATAATAGAAATTCTGTGTGCGTTAATAATGTGCTCCGATTTTCTGAAATTGGCACCTTTCTCTCAGCCTGATATTTAAGGATCAAAGCAACAATTTCAGTTTGTTAAATTCTTCCACAATATCTAACGATGAATCCTGTTGTTCTGAAATTAGCACAGATGTTTCTGCCTGGATTTTAAAGGCCAAATCTACATTCTTCAGTTATTCATTTATTTTCAGACAGCAAATTTGTGACTATGCTCGGCATCAATAGATATGTACATTGCTCGGCACCAATGGATATTCAAAACTATTGTTCAGTATCCTAGGTTTGTATATAAAAAAAACCATGTTCGCCCACATAAGAGATGGGCTCCAAATAAAAGATAACTAGATCCCTGCTTAGGCTAGGGGAGAGCTATCAATAATCGTCAAAACTGGAGAAATTAATTTTAGGGGTTGCATGTCTAAAATGTCCACAACTGGGTGCAAAGGGGCTATTATGAAAATTAAAATGTCTACTTTATTTTCGATAAATTTATTTATGTTTAAAATCGCAAAGATTATTTGTCTGACCCACTGAAAACTCGTGAATGGAACTCTAGCGACATGATATATTAACATTTGTTTTGCTCCGAATATTTAGTTCAACTCTAGAAAATATTCACAATGTCGTTGCTATGTCAAATATAATTATTACATACGGTTTATATATTACTTGCGTAGGTCTGTACCTACGTACATTCATTAAAGACTTTATCAAAAGTACTAATTTAGGTTGTGGGTCTGTTAATTTAATGCAATTTCCGAATTTTTACCAATCTTGCGGAGAATTGAGACAACCGACCGTACCTACCGACCAATATAATATTGTAGTATTTTTAGACATTTCTAAATTTATTCCCTGATTTTTTAAGGATATGCGGTAGCCTAAATTAATTTCTGGGGTCAGAAATTAGACGTTATTTAATATTTTGAACAGTGATTTTAATAACCCTTTTATAGGTAGGTATTTTTGAGTAGGATCGCCCTTTGTAACAGGAATTGTCTTTCAAAATACAAAATAATCTTTGTTTGCAGATGAATGTTAAAACTGATCTATGTAATTTCAGAATAATAATAGCTATCACCGAGCTACCTCCTCAGACCTACATTTCAAACATAACGTTATGTAGGGCGTTTCTTCGATTAATCGATTTCGTGAAGTGCTTAAAAAAATTGTATAAAAACTGGTTTAAGTTTTTTTGGTATAACTTTTTAACAGCCTGTTTAAAAACTTACGAAGAGGCTTTTTCAATAACGTACTTCTTTTTTTTAGTTGGATAACTTACCTTCATCTGCTTCCGGATCGCTCTTTCTATATTACCAACTCCTTTCTCCATCAATTCCCAGCATATCTTAAACTCGTCTATTCAAAAGTCTTTCCTTCCTTATAGTTCACCTCGTCACCTGCTTTTCCTTTTGTATTCAAATTCATTTACCATTTTGCATGACGGTTTAACCCCACTTTTCACATTGACGTCCGAACTACTCGGACTTTTAAATAAAGTATAATGACTTGCATGTAACATATTTTTACACCCATAAACGCATGTTGGCTTATAGATACATTTTTACTTGTTATGTCGATCGTCTAGTTCATTAGTTGCACGTCTCCTAAAAGTAAGACAGCGGTAAGGCGCTTGACTAGCACACCGAAGGTCGCGGGATCGAATCCCGGCTTGGCAAATAAATGTTATTTGATTAATTTGTATTATTACACAATAAATAAATTAAAAATAATATATAGTATATTTGCGGCGCGTTCCAGAGTGGAAGATACTCTCAGTATCGCCCTGGTTTAAGACCACCATTCAGAATTGAAACGTTGCTTGAAATGGCTTTAGCCGTGTTTGGTGACCAGATCTGAACAGCCAGGTACTTCCCCACCTTCCTCTTCCCTTTCTCCTTCCCTTCCCCACTACCTTCAGCCTCACAACATACCCCAATTTGGGGATGCATTAGTCTCACTGGCTTCAGACGGGAGCAGTTGGGACTCTTGTATTCATGAAAAACTGCGGTATTCATGTAAAAAAAAAAAAGTCGAAATTTGAATTCAGTATCCAGTTTTATGTAAACGTGTATCCTCTATCTGGAATACTAAGAATACTTTAATAAGCACCACCAAATAAATTATAATTCTAAAAACCTTTTGGTTGTTAATTTTGTGTTCATAGTAATTATGGGTATTTTCAGGGTATTTATGCTGGACCCTTATGTCACCCCATCACCCGGTGTTATTGTATAGCATATTTAATATGTAAAACACAGAAACGTGCAAATAATATATGATTTATGATGAGCATTCGAATATTGCTTTTCTCATTTTCTCAAAACTTAGCATTTGGATATGTCTGTCTAATCAATTGGACATCCTATATTCATGTATTCATGGTGATTCTCTGCATTGAAATAACTGAATAAAAAATAAACTAAACACACATTATATTAAATTTTCATTATTCAGATAAAAATTTTGAAAATTAAAATATTTGAATGGCCTTTCTGAAACGGTTAACTATGTGTATACATTGCAAAGATATTGAAATACAAGTGATATGCTATGATGGCCGCCCGACCGTCGCATCGGTGGACTACCGTCTAATGGGCGTAGTTTGAATACGGAAAGAATTCGTTCAGTTAGTAGATTTTTTGAAGGTGTGCAGTAGTATTGGTTAACAATATCCGCGACGCCAGGAAACACAGTCCAACCCAGTAAAAACTGCCGATAGCACTTTTCTTATATTTTTCAATATCTTTGATATATTATCATAAAAAATCATCTCGGTAATATCTTTAAAAATGTTGTTTTTATAATTGACGTTCAAATTAAACATTACTGTAAACTTAGAGTGATTTATTTTTGGGGTTTAATGCCGTGTTACGCTACCTCCATTTTTAGGACAGCGTTACAGTGTCCATGATCATGCCAGATGTGTGGTGGTGATGGACACCGTAATGATACGGACACACATGCTCAAAAATGAGCATGCTCATTACCCCTTCCACCGCGTGTAAGTGAGCATGACCATTTGGGCGTGAGACACATGCTTCTAGGTATCATTTGCTCATTAGTAGCAAGAGAGCATGATACTAATGAGCACGCGTGTCAGTAACTTAACGCTGTCCGAAATGTTGATCAAAGAAGGAGATAGCATAGCACGACGTAATATCGCAAGAATAAATCGCTGTAGTAATTTGGCCTTGGAAACATAAAATCATATTTTATTTAAATATAGAATAATTTATTTATCACCAGCTGAATCTATTATAAGGTACGGAATTACAGCTTGGGGACTTTCCTGTAAAACAAGTGTAAATCATGTTCAATTAGTTCAAAATTCATTAGTTATATTATTAGTTTATACGAACAAAGGCATAATGTTCCGTACTTTTTACCAGAATCTCAAAATTCTCTCAGTAAGAGCAATTTTCTCGCATAAAATTAAACTTACTAAAATTAAAAAATGTCCAAATAATGTAAAAACAAAAATTATATTGAAAAATTGGCTCGCCAAAAGAAATAGTTTGTATTAGACTCTAACACAAAAAAATTCTAACTGCATAATTAGTTTTATTTTTTAAACTTCAAAGTAAAAGCACCCATTGACTTACTACTTAAAAGTAGTTTATTGGCACTTTTCTATTTTTGTGTAATATTTTATTTCCTGTAATATTGTATAACTTTTTCTTTATAATAAAAAAAAAAATTAAATTCAAGGATTAAATCAATCTTAGAATACCCTGTACCGGTATTCCTTTGTGAGATGTTATTCTTACAGTACATCAATTATTTTCAAGGTCAGAAATAAAAGATTCCCAAACACAAGCTTGCCCTATAATTATCAAAAAAATACGATCACTGGTTTTGATGAATTGTGCAATCTAAAGCCATCTTTATGTACCGTCAGCATCTTTATGGCATTATCTACCGACATGATAAACCGGTTGAACAAACCAACCATCATTTTACCCATATATTAAAAGTCACGCCACTGAAACGGTTTATTTTGTTTGTTTTTTTTTTATATTTTCATCATCAAGTGTGTTAGTCTTTTTGCATAATTTATGTTTTTTTAACATGTGTAATTTGGTAGTATTCTGCGTTTCCTGCACTGATTTGCCGACTTGAACAACAAAAATTAAATTCCACAATTTCATTCAATTTAAAACGCTTAAAGTAATAAATGCATTTAATAAATAAATTGCAGCTCCAAACAAATAGTCATAAAAAAATAATTATCAGGGTTCCGAAGAAGTTGATTTGAGAAAAAAATACGAAAGTGACCAAATAACAATTTTTTATGTCAAATGTCATTTTGTAATCTAATCATTCTATCTTTTTTTTTAAATTCACCTACTTGTGCATTAGCTCTTTAATATTTGTATATGTATGTATGTGCATGTGTGAACACGTATGCATGTGCGTATGAATATCTGCGTGTGTAGTTTATGTATTTCTATTATTTGATTTAGCTCCTCCTTGTTTTATGTTCTTGTATTTTCATTTATTATTATTATAACTTATCGTTAAAAAAAAATTATGTTGAGATGAATGGTGTGCTCATCTATAAATTAGAATCATTTTTACAATCATGTATAAATGTATATGTACTGTATTTACTGTAATATTTTTTTGGCGACCCAATAAAAAATGTAAAACCAGAAAATTACGTATTTTCATTGATTGTCAATAAGTATCGATGTCCGATAATCGATATCTATATCCGATAGCCGATATCGATATATTTTGCATCAGCAAGGATAGATTCAAAAAGAGAAATCCAATTGATTCTTAAGAGAATCTCTCCTTTTGTCGCGATCTTCATCAATGCCTGAATTTTTTTGTTTTTTTTTGTTGTTTTATTTTTGTTACTGAATTTTAGCCGATAGCTGATATCGATATATTTTGCGTCAGCGAGAAGAGATTCAAAAAGAGAAATCGAATTGATTTTTCGGAGAATCTCTCCTATTATCGCGAACTTCATCAACGCCCGAATTTTTTTGTTTTATTTTTGTTACTGAATTTTTTTTTACAAAAACAATATGTATAAACAATATCTCTTAATTTTGAATTATAATTAAATTTTGTTATGTAATCGAAATTTTATTAGAAAAATGTTATTTTAATTATTGGTTTCCATTTTTTTTTTTTTATGAATAACAAGATAGGTCTCTTCAAGACCCATGTTCACCCATATGACATAGGCCCTGGGGGAAATTATTTTCTTCAGAGCCTCCTGTGTGGAATTAATGTAAAAAATACGCCGAAAAATAATGCGCTTTCTTAGTAGTTTCGAGTAGGAATTAAATGCTTGTTCATTGAAAGCGTTAACAATAATGGAATCGTTGATGATGGTGAACAGTGGTCGCATTTTCATTAGAGCTTGTCTGTTAAATTGCCAAATTCATTATCGTACTTCCCAACTCTTCCCCGTCTCTTTCTTCACTCCCTTCAGCCTTATAAACTCCAATTGGGAACTTAATATACATACTGGAGCACTGAATCTAGAAAGTTATGACACCAGTATTCACATAACAACTAAAAAAACATCCATAAGATCATCGGTTGAAATTAAACGCCATAGAGTAACAACGAATAATAATATAATTTATTGTGCTTATGAAGAATGGTACATTTACAGTGCAATAATAACATATAAAATATGTACAATATTTATTTATATAAATCAGAAAATGCATTATAATGTTTTTTTTATTGAGATTAAATAAACATCTTTTGAGTATTACGTTTTAAGTACAACAAAACATTTTTTTTATATTTTAATACAAGTATTAAATAAGTTCTATACATTGAGATTCATACCAAACACTCCGAACTTCCTTTTCTAATATCACAGGCACCTGCTTGATACTATTATTACATTTAAAAAATATAATTTTCAACATCTTCTATAAAAGCATCCTTTCCAACTCTCTTTCTATCGTGAACGAAAAATTCGATTGAAATAAAAAGTTTTTTCATCTCACATTTTATCGTTTTGATGAAGGTATCCAATTTTGGTACAGGAATGAACTACTTACCTTTATTTTAATTTATTCGTATTATTTCAAATCTGAGTGATCAGTTAATGTCATCTTATTTCTTTTGAAGGCAGGCAAACTCTCCCTAGTTAAAAATCTCCTGCTACCGCTGGAGTAAGCGGAAAATATTGCTTTTTTCGTGATGCTGGATTTAGTCAGCCGTGGAATTGAACTCACGACGCCTGAGTTTGCAACGCGTTTGTGCCAAGTACCTGCAGTGGTAACTTTTGTAATTCATAACATTTTTGAATTGCCTTTAAATTTCCTTTCTTCAATGGAATTGCCTTGCCATCGGAGAAAGAATGATTTTGCAGTGATTTTTTTCTGCTGTGTAAGATTTTTTAGCGATTTACAGTTTAAATCTAAACACGAATTGATCGCTAGTGTGGAGGGATTTTAATGAGTAACACATACAAACATAGAGACACGTTATCTGTTATATTAAGTTTTTCGTTTATGACTACACCAAAAAAAACGTTAGTCTTGCATTTATTACAACATAAAAAGTATGACTGATCGATTTAAATAAGTTTTTACACATTCTAACGCAAACTGTACATTGTTGTCATAAAACATTTTGTTTCTTGTTCTGCAAACAATATAAAAATGTGCTTTATCGCTGTTACAAATAATCATCACTAAAATAATCAATATTGTTGCCAAAGTGATTAGAAACAATCTGTTTTAAAATATATATACATATAAATAAAAAACTATAAAATAATCAATAAATTCTTTTAACTTTTTACACGCTCTTATACTTCGGGGTATTGTATTTATTTTATTTTACTTGGTAATTAAACACAGGCCAAATAAAATATTAAATAGAGTATAAAATAAATAGAAGGTTTTGAAGATAACGATGCTCCACCTGAAACGAAAAAAAACACAATTAACGTTATGTTAACAAGTTAGTATGTCTCTAAAGTCAATAAATCAAACTGCCTAATGTAATAAAAATAAATAAACACGTTAACATGCGGAAAGCTAGGAGAAATGCCTTAAGACAAAAAGAAACATTATTCAAATTTAGTAAATTAATGTTATTACTATGTTTTAATAAATAGTTTAATATTTTTTCGGACAGCTCCTTCGACGTTCTTCAAAACAAAACCATAAACAGAGCAAAACAAAGTATTGAATAAATTTTGCATCTCGGTTAACATGAAAATAATATAAAGTTAGTATTATATGTGTTAACCAAAATTATCAAAACTTTAAATCTGACACCAAAAAATTCGAAAAGGTTTCGTCAGCACCCCTTTTCGGCAAGCAACGCCATTTCCATCATGATGTGTTGACGGTAGGTGTTGTTGGTCATAAGAATGACAGTAGGTACTTATAATTTGGGAGGCGGGTTTGAGTACGTCCGTTCCGGTAACATTTATTGGATAACTAAAACTTCTGACATAGGTCACCTCAAGTGGTTCGCTACGTTAGGTGACTTAGCAAGAGAGCCCGTGTTCATGGGATGAAGTTTGGCCGGGTCTTGGCGGCGGATGTGGCTGGCCGCCAGCTGCGAGGGTTGTGTGTGCTCACCGGCAGGCCGGATCGAGAGAGACTGGTTGAGGGAAACAAGTGGTTCACTACATTTTGGTGACCTAGCAGGAGTGCCTGGATTCATCAGGTGACTGATGAACAGGTTTTCACGGTGGATGTGCCTGCGCTCTAGCTGCGTAGCGGGACATATCAGAGATCTTTTGACCTCTCTAAATGGTCTCTCTCGACCTATGGTCTTGCACCGCTGTGGGAGGGATGGATTCATACGTTCGTCACTCCTGGACACACTGACCCCTTGATTCCTACCCACCCCTTGTATCTATTTACTTCATTTTTTTTACAATTACTCCACACAGGAGGCCCTGAGGAAAAAAAATCCCCCAGGGCCTATGTCATCTGAGATGCTGTGTGGAGGGTCTTTTTGAGGAGAGGAAGGAATGAACATTGGTTTTGAAGAGACCCATGTTGTAGGAAAGGGGAAACACAGAGGCCGGCAACTCGTTCCACAGCCGACCTGTTGGAACAAGAACTTTATCTCTTTCCTTCATAGAACTTTCTCTCTTTTCTTTTCTTAAAAAGACTCACACGGCATCTCACAGCGTCATAAGAGAAATTATTTTCCTCAGGGCCTTCTCTGTGGGGTAAAAATAAAAAAGGCACCACTCTACTATCTCTATATATATTTGTGTAAAATTTAATTTTCCAAATCTCAAGCGAAGTCGGGCAGTAATACTAGTATTTACTCCAAAAATAATATTGGGTTTTTAAACAAATTTAAATGTCAGAAAACTCTGATTTTTCCTTTTGGAAAAATCATTACCATTGATTTGAATTACCCTGGATTTGTTAAAACAATTTCAAACGTAGTTAATTTATAATGTAGTTCAATTGTAAAGAAAATTACTTAAATAATACGGCTTTAAACTGGACTGGAAAGCAAATAAAAATATAGTTTATCCCGAATAGTGGTTCAAACCTGTAACAATATTTTACGTAATATAAGCTCCTTTCTTCTGAAATTTCATTTTGAGATAAGCATAGACATTTTAGTATTGTGAATTTTGACCATAAAAATATAATATTATTATAAAATGAAGAGCTTTGTTTTTCTATAATATGAAAATGTACTTAAGGTTTTCATGTTAAGTACTACGCATAAAAGATTTTATTTATCCGAGCTTCGAGATTACATTTTTTCTGGTTCATTGTGTAAAATTTTATTTTGTGTTTCTCTATTACTGTTTGACGTAGGATAGAAAGGCTATAAATGACTTTGGTTTTAAAACTATGTATGTATGCAAGATGAGAAACTGAGTGCAAATTATGGTACGTCATTAGAAGGTCAAATGGTATTACGTCAATTCATGATTGATCGAAACATGCATCCAATTATAATAATAAATTATTATATTTCCATGAAATTAATTTAAATAACGACAATATTAGCGAAATTCAATCGATAATGTGAAAACAGAAAATTCAGAAAAAAATAAGGTCTCATCTAGGACTCGAACCCAGAACCTTCGCCTTTGAGCAGACAACCCCTCGCAGCCTCTCTCGGCAAGGCGAAGGTCCTGGGTTCGAGTCCTAGATGTGACCGTATATTTTTATGGTTTTTTTTTTAGCTTTTTTTTTGAGTTTCGATAATATTCTCTTCATTTAATTACATATTACTATTTGACGTTTTACTCATTGAGCTAAAAATAAAAAAAATTAAATATTTCATATGAAATTTATATGAACGCTTAAGTCGTCACTTCTGTTATATTACATTACCAGCCAAGTGTATTAAATAAAATAAAATTTAAAATAAAATTAAATTTTTAATTAAATTATATTAAATTTTTAATTAAATTAAATTAATTTTTTAATTAAATTAAATTTTAAATTAAATGAAATTAAATTTTAAATTAAATTAAATTTTAAATTAAATTAAATTTTAAATTAAATTAAATTTTAAATTAAATTAAATTAATAAAATTAAATTACATATTTCATTAAAAAAATACCATGAATATACAACATAATATCAGATACTACACAATTGATGTAAATACCAAGTAAGTCGAAATTTAAATAGAAATCAGAAACGATTCCACGACAGTTGATCTTCCGACAAATTGGCCCCCGGTATACTTAGGTATATACAATATGCAGTCTGTTTAGGGAAAGTACGAAGCGAAAGTCTGCGATGAGGTGTGCAGAGAGGACTTATTGCCAAATAACAAAAGTATAAATAATAATTTTATTCAAATGCATCAAGGATGCTTGTCTATATTCTGTACCTGTGTACATACCAGCATATATGTACAAAAAGTTGACGCTGTAAATATTGCGCTGCAGTATACGCGTTTTAAATCCAAACCAACTAATCATTACATTTATTTTTGAAGTCGAATTTAGGTTTGAAATCGGTAAATAATGCACAAAAAATTATAATTTTACAATAATTATAATTTCGGGGGCCAACTGACGGGGGATAAACTGTCGGTTCACCATTGGAAAAAGAGGTCACCAACATATTTGCAAAGGCTAACGACCTGTGTATCCATAATTACCGGTTTCTAAAGTACGAGCCGCTAAGGCATGTCCAAATCTGAGCTCTTGATAGTTATGGAAATAGGAGACAATACGTATTTTGTACAATCTACATATTGTGCCTCCTGGATGGTAGGTACATGCTGTACAGCAATGGTTCGTGAAAAATGTTCAGAATCGAAGTACTGCTCTAAATAGCTTTAGTTGTGTTAAGGGGTTATATCTGAATTATTTAATACCTCCAACCTTCCCCTCCCCACTTACTTTAGCCTCACGAACCTCGCAAATCGGGCCAATACATAAATTTCAATGGGCCAATACCAAAAAGTGATATGAAACTTCCGGTGATACGTACTTCCAAGCCACGCAAGCTTATCCAAGAAAGCAGGGGCTTGCAAGGACGTCGTCTTCGTGGTCTGTCTCTTGTGGGGTCCTCCGACCACCCTACTCGGGAGGGTTGAAGAGCATCGTAGTCTTAAGCTCCCAGACTGGAATAAGGGCCTTTCCACCATCAACCGGAGGCCCTGTGACCTTCTTACGAGGCCCAGTTTGTCTGGGGCGCTCGACCAGAAGCCATCGAGGTTTAGAAATGAAGCCTAAACAAAAAACAATAAATTAATTCAATATTTTGATCATTAACAGTAGTTATTCTGGAAATGGAGAGGCAAGCAGGGTTTCATTAGGCAATAGGCAAGTAACTTGCGTGCAAGTGTTACGTCAAACCTGTATGCAGGACGCTTGCACGCTAGTGCCTGCGCAGATATTGGAAACTGCAAATCTACTTTGGCAGTCACAGTCATGGCCTCAAATAAATCTTCGCAGAGCGCTATTCCCTTGCATGCCACCTGCACGCGAAACGCACGCATAGGTTTCTACTATCAAGCTGCTTGCAACTTACAGCCAAACGAGATGATGATGATTATCCACCAGTACAAGCTGATCTTTTGATGTTTTATCACAAAGTTTAGAGCAGTTTGAAGGGGCTTAATTTTTATAGTTCTTAACAAATTAATAACATAATTTCATTATTTTTACATAATCCTTTACTTTTCATATTTTCACTGAAAAACTTAATAGCGGTATTTCATCATATTGGCATTTATCTTCACTTCTCTTACGATTTAAGAAATGGCTTTTGAAGTTTTCTTACCTCCATTTCATTGACGTACCACGCGATGTCAGCTGCAGGAAGGGATGAATCTGATGTGCAGTTCACCCTTATTTCGTCCCCAATGTTGTATCGGGGTAGTAGGCCTTCTATCTTCGGATCTTTTTTTGGTAGAGCTGGGTAAAACAGAAAAAAACTAAAAATTAACGAATTTGAATTAGAATGTTTCATACAATACACCTTTGATTTATTTGCCTACGTAATATAACCAGTCTAATCATAGGATACCCATATTGTCCTAGAGCGACTGTGCATTGTAAAAGTTAGATATCTTACTTCCAGTAATGCATTTGTGATTTATTTTATAATAGAAAGCGAAAAAAATAATGATTTTTATTGGTTTAGGAATATTCGAGCAGTATTATTCAAATATTTTACAAACCCGATAAAGTTCTACCATTTTAAAAACCCGATAGGTCACGGTTTTCATTCGGGCTTTTTTCACACTTTGATATAAATTTAATTTTAGAATAAAATGTATTAATGTGATAACAAGTGAAGTGACAGTTTTATTACAAAATTTCAAAAAAAAAAGAATCTGTATTTACATTTTTAAGTTTATTCTTTTTTAAGTACTTTAATTTGAATATTCCCATATATGTATTTTTAAGCCAATTTACATTTCCAATATCAGAATTTTAATATCTAGATCAAAAAATGTTGATTTCTAATAAAGGGTTAAAAACAACCAATAAAAAGGAAAATTTAAAAGGCATGGAAAGAACCGGGAATTTTGTGCGCAAACCTTGACAGGCAAAATTTTATAGATATTATTATCTAATTATTCGAAGGGGTAAAGAGCTAAATATACATACAAAAAATTTAAGCAAGTATAATGGTTTACGTATGTTTGAATGAGATATATAAATGTACACCAGTTGGCAGCAGGACCGTATATAAGCTCATGCTATCAAGGCTGTACCACATTCTCTAGCCACCCTAAAAAAAAGTCAAAAGAAGTGAGTTTAAAGGATCGTTCTGTTACCAACCCGGATGTATGGCAGCGGTGCATTAAATTGCGAGAGAGAGGACGAAAGTAAATTGAATGCATCAGACACTACCGGAGGCACAAACGTATTGTAAAACTATCACTATGAAATGAAAGTTTTTGTCCGCAATTTGAAAAAAAATTATGCATTTTTATGAATTTTTTATTAATTATTTTTACATGAAACGACAATAAAGAAGAAAACTAAAACGTTTTTATTACAATTCTTCAATAATATTTGTGTGCGTTTTTTTATTATTTGTAATTTATTTTAGAAAGACATTTTTAAAAGTTTTTGACGTCTGCATAAAATTTTAATTAAAAAATTATACGTTTTTTCTAATAATACAATTTGAAAGAGTATTTTCTCCTTTCAAAAATAGTTTATGGTTTTCAGATACATTCAGAAATATTTAATTTATTTGGATTTTATCACAAATCTCACCGTCTTACGGAATATTAACGGAGGCGTTAATAAATTTAAAATGGGTCTTGTTGGTGATACAATTTCAACTATTTTTACGAATATTCAAACAACTATGACTGAGAAGACAAGGGGCTTAGATTACATTTTTGAACAAGTGGAAATTATCGAACGAGAAATAGAAGAACAATATAATGTAGATGGATATACAATGCGAAAGTTGACAAAATTATGTAACACCACAGAAATCATGCGACTCTATGCCTACCCCTGCCGAGTGAGTGACTAAGTCGGGATTGTACTGAAAGATAACCACCGTAAAACCTTAATGGAAAACCATTTGCAAATACAATTAGATATATCTACTGTTGACAAAAACTAAAAAAATGATTCAAGATCAAACGCGAGTTTAACAATATCGGAAGTTTCTGGATGTCTTTTCGCAATTATTTCCATCAACTTATTTGACGAAATAATAAGTGTATTGTGAGTTGTGTATCTGTGGGAATACATATTACTTTTTCTTTTACTAAGTAGGTATCACTCAAAATGTTTGCCTTGGAAACTTGAGAAGGAAGTTAGACAAACAAGAAATGACAAGCAATAACACGATAACAAGTATCATGATTTTTAAGATATCTTCCGTTTTGCGTATTTATGTCGTAAATATTTTCTCGGCCTTTGTTTTCGTCGTGTTTTTCTTGCATCTGCAAACATGCGAGAGCGACTATTAGCATTGTTGACAAAACTCTACAAACTACGCCCACTACTATGGAACCCGAGGGTAAATATAAAAAGAACTCGCAAATCACTCAACTTTTCAACTGTCATATTAAGCGGCGTGTTTTTATAAAGGGTTGTAGCCATTAGGGGTTGCATTATTATTTGGAAGTTGTAAATATGAGTGAAATTTTTAAAATATTTTTTTTCCGTTGTTCTGCAAAAATGCTTTTCAATTTGGAAGGCGGGTACGGGGTATATTGGGAGGCAAGTGTGGTACTCTGCCATAATAGGTAACCCGAAGTGGCTCTCTACGTTTGGTGATTTAGCAGGAGTGCCCTGATTTATAGGGTCTCTTCTCTACTTTCCATAAAAAAACCCTTCACACAGCATTCCCAAAGATGACATTTATCTTCATGGTTTTTTTTCCTGTTGTGAAGTTGAAGATAAAAAAAAAGCTATTCTGTATAGGTACATATAAAATAATTTTGCTGCAAAAAATTAAGCAGTTTGTCAACAGAATGTTTAATAACAACATAAATAGATGTACAGAATCGCACATATCACATTTAGTAACACATATTTAGTCATTAAGAAAATCATATATATATTAATGACAATATAAGTTTTAATAATTCATTGGGTTAGCTGTCTAGTAGGTAAGTTATAATAAAAACTGAAAAAGCTAAAATTGAAAGCTTTTGTATATTTAGGTCCACCAAGAAGTAATATGGAAAGCTAAGGTCTTGCATCCTTAAATGTGTTCAGTAATATAAACGTCTAAAATATCAATTCAACACCACTGTTACCGAAAGCAAACATACCTACACATACATAATTGACTGTCCTAGAACGGGAGACCTTCCTAGTTGGACAGTCAAAGCTTCCTTAAACTGTGAAGGACTTCATGGTCGAGGGGTGAGGCTCTCGACTACCAAACCGGAGGTCGCGAGCTCAAATCCCGGTACGCGCCGGCAATTTTTTTCTGATTATTTTGTTTTATTTCACAATTTAATCATATAAAAATTTACGTATAGTATATGTGCACCAAGTTCCAGAGTGAAAGTTCTTTCGTCCTGGTGTAAGATCACTACTCAGATTTCAAAGTTCTTGAAATGGCTTTAGCCAGAGACCAGATCTGACCTTTTTGGAGACCAGATCTGAATAGCCAGCTCCACCTTCCTCCTTCTCATATCTTTCCCCTCCCTACTACTGTCTTGCAACATATCTCAAATAAGGATGGTATAGTCTCACTGACTTCAGATGGTTGGGAGAATGCTGGAACTGTTATGCGGTCTGTCTGTGATGTTTCTGGTTCAGATTTTGAACTGGAATTTTGACTGGAACTTAGATTTGTTTTGAATTCAGGCATCATTTTCAAAATTTACTAATTGTGCCAAGCATTCAGACAAGCAATAGTAAGTACCTACCTATTTAATAATTCATTTTGTAAAAAAAATCATCGTCTTTACAGGATGTCTGTATTATTTTTGCCCATTTCGGCAGCACCTGTCTCCCAAATGTAATTCCCATTTAATGTAATTGAACAAATATCAACGATCAGTAGTTTACTAACCAGCCACATAAAACCAATTTGAAAAGCGTTGCAAATAGCTAACCTCCCATCACTATTCGGTTTGCTATTAAAAATCAGTAATGGTAGTCAGAGGTAGAGAGGTTACATAGACATTTTACTGAAATGTGCAATAGGGTTGATCGTCAGAGTAATTTTTGGAATTCTGATGTGTCCATTTTGATGTATGTGAAAAACATATAAAAAACATTCCGTATTATTTTGGTCATCTATCAGAATGTTAGACCCGTTTAAACACAGGAGACTAGCTCGTATACGTGTCGTATAAATCGTTGCATCTCCCTTACTGTCAAGGTTACTAGGTGTCCTGTGTGAAGCTGATGTAAAAAAGGTAAATAATATATCATTGGTGGACCGGCTATCACCTCGGCAATCTTGAGTTCAAAATGACCACATGTCTAATTGGTAAAGAGTTTTGGTTAGTACGTATTTATTTAGAGCATGTTTTAGTGAAGAGTGAGCGCGTCATCACATAATCGCTTCATACGTTTGCGCCTGTTGAGACAATGAAATAATATTAGTAAAAACCTCCTTGCCTCAACGGCCTACTCTAAAGTGCCACTCCCTAATAGTAGTGATGTAATATACAGTCGTTGCATTACTCGATATGTGCATTTCATCGGAGTTTGATGGGCGATCATCCAATGCCTTTATTCTCCAATGTTGCATGAAAACCACTCGACGGTGGACGGCGTATCGGATTTGCATATTGTTATACCTACCATGGATTAAATGTTTCGAATCGGAATAAAAGTGCTTTGCAAACGAATGCATCACTTTATAATGCTGGATTTTTTTCAAAACGTGTCTCATGGAATATTTAAATTATTTGTTTTTATAATATAATGTAAAATAATATAAAATCATGAGGGGTTTATATCAATTTTATGATTAACCTTCAAACATTGCAATCAAATCCATTTCGAAAGTTGTACTTATTTAGTTGGTTTGTTTGGGTGTTTTTAATTATTATTTTGATCGCATTTAGCTCAGTGAAAAGATAATTGTAGTATATAGGAATAGATGTATAGTTTCCACTTCCTTCGACAGATGTCGCTAGTGTAGTTAGTTATACGTAGTTCTTAGATATCTCAACAGAGTCAGTCAAGTTCTACCTCAGAAAAGTGTCATCTATCGTTGTTCTTGAAAAACTACAAAATCGCGCATTCTACATTGTTCTTCGGGACCGTCGATCTTATCTTTAATATAAAGTATCTCCTCTTTTATGTTTTAAAATATTTAACTTCATGTTCCAACCACCCTGTATAGTGATTGATCCTTTCATTCGTCACTGGTGCACAGTCAGGAAACAAGACTAACACGTGACCAGAATCCGTAAACGGTTTACGCTCATCAAATCAGCTCTGACCGACCTATCAGCTTTATATCCCCTACCTCCCAAAACACGAGTTTCTTTTTTAGAGCATTTTTTTCAAATTGTTCAATATTTATTCTGAATAAACTCAATACAAAATCCGCAAATAATGTTATAACAAAAAAGCACACGCGCCATCCAGTTTTTCTAATAAAATGGGATTATTTCATGTTCAATGGTGGAAATTGGAATTATTTCAATAACAATTGGCACAAATAAAAGAAATAACGGCCAGTGGAATTTATTTGTACGTAAAGCATATTTTTATAGCGTGAACCACGCGCTGTTGACCGAACTAATTAATTAAGGTATTAGAATCGCAACCAAATATACAAAATAAAATACTGTACAATGGTTTTACATGTAATGTATGCGGAAGGTAATAAACTAATTCAATGTAATGTAATCGAATTGTCCATTGCGGAAATGTGTTGATGTTGGTGGTATGTTATTTATTTATTGACAGTGTGGGGGCATTTTACTTCACATAATAAAAATATACTCTGCATTATTATTTAGGTACTTTTAAGTTTTGTTTTATAATTTGAAGTACATCACAATCACATTTCAGACATAACGATCACATCACGTATAATAAAATTTAACAATAAAGATAGGAAGTTCCCATTAATATTGTTCTGGAGTGATTAATTGAATTTTGATAAAAAATATTTTGGAAAACGAGTAAAAAGTGATTTTTAAAGAATGTGAACAATTTGGTGTATGACTTTTATCCACTTGACTTATTGGCACGTGTTTGCTGAATATGGGACGCATTCGTGGAAAAGTAATACAAAAACCTCAAAATAATTAAGTAAAATAAGGAGTAAATTTTTATTTATTTTTAATATTGCATTAGCTCCTCTGAGGGTCCAGGTGCTACGAATATGTGAATCTAGCCCTTCCACTGCGGTGCAAAAACATGGGTCGAAGGGATAGGCATTGGAGGGGACCCCACCACTTTCCCAACGGCGTTATAAGGAAACATATGGTTTCCTCCTTCACCGCACACGTCAAGACTCTACTTATTTATTGAACGAAGCTACATGTTTTTAAACGACTCTAGACCCTCCAATATCCATGCCTACGGGGTTAGTAAGTAGTATGCAAGTATTTACATTAACATTGTACAAAAGATAAATAGAAGTAGCAGCCCGTGGAATAATTCTTCTGAAATAGGTAACATAAAAATAGAGATAATAGTGTTAGTAAAAGAAAAACAAAATAGTGGCTATAACCAATCGAAGAAACCTTCTGAATATAAAAGAAGTAATGAGGAAAAAACAGTTGTATAATGTAAATAATTCCAATAGCAGAAAGAACATAAAATATTTAAAAAGAAAAGAAAAGCAAGAGAAGGTATTCGATAGATCACCGGGTAGTCGAGAATGCGTATAGTTATCGGCCCAACCACAGACGATGCTCGAAGTCCGCGCCCTTTAGCCGGCTCCCCGATTTTGCTTCGAAGAAATATACTTGGGAGAGAAGGAGAAGTTTTTGAAGATCTAAAAGAAAATATGAGCGTCGGGTTACTGGAGGGGGGGGGGGGCATCGAGACCGCGTGGTTACGAAGGGATAGGCAAAATAGTCCCCAGTCCAGGAATGAATTCATCCCACCCACGAGAGGTCGACAAGTTTCCCTCAATCAACCTTTCCCGATTCAGCCCGCCATGCAGTAGGTAGGCAGGCAAAACTGCCCAATATCCGAACAAACTCCAAACACCAAACGTAACTAACCACTTGGTTTTACTTATAACAGATATTTTGGTTATTCAATAAACCATTCCCGAGGCGGCGGTACCGGCTGCGGTAAATTTAATGTATTAACAACAATAATATGTGACAATCTATTGCGACATAAATCATATTATTGATAAATTATGTAAAACCTAACGTGAAATATGAACCTTAAATCTCTTTAATTAAAAAAAAAAGTTTAAAGACGGTAGTGTAGGTTTAAATATTATACCAGTTTAGTAACAAATTTAATCCAATAAAACAGCTTTTTTGTAACATTTTAAAGTAATAATAATAATAATATTTGGAAGATTTACATAGCGCCGTTTTTATGAAAAATCACCTCAAGAGCGCTGTAGAAACTTAGAGTCTGTCAAATAAGAGTAGAAAATAAATAAAATGGAACTAAGAAATTTTTAGGCTGGCAATACCAATTTATCTGTCAAATATTCTTAAAAAGTGCAATGACACTAAAAATTCAAAACATTGTATACACATTTAAAAAAACATTTTTTTGTTCTAAAAAAAAAAATTTAATCGAATAAGCACTATTGTGAAGGTACCTACTAAATGACATAAATTTGATTAAATTGTGTTTTACAAAGTGATTGGCTTTCATTTAATTTAACATAGATTGAATTTAACAGTAGGTGGAAAGGAAGAATTATTAATGGTGAGTTTAGTCATACTACTTTTAGATCTGTATAAGTTAAATATATTTAGATCTAAAATTAGAGGCATGATCTAAAGCCCGGGCAACGCTAGGTACTTAAGCTAGTATTAAATAAATGTGAGCAATTTCTAAAGTGTGCTTTATATTTTATTATAATATAGTTATTCTTCATTATGATAACACAAAATTGCAAATTTATAATAATAATATGTATACCTAAATGCAATTCTAATTTTGAGATCAGTGGGCATCTATATAGCAATGAAACAATATTTTTTTCACTTTAATGACTTTTTAATTTTTAAAAAAATGTAGGTTACACAGCTTTAGATTAACACCATGGTTATATTTTTAGTATTGCCATTTGGGCAACGGTGGCGCCCTCATTTATTTTCTACTCTTATTTGACAAACTGTACCATACATGCCTAAAATCTAGAAAAACTAAAAACTAAACAAACAATTAAAAACGAATTATGGCTAAAAATTGCATACACCGGTTCATTGATCACCGATACAAAAACATATATCTACAATGTTTTGACCAATGAACGTGATGCTGCCTAAAAATGAATGAATTCAGGACCATACTTACCTGGGAAGTCGCTTGAAATTATCACTGTTTATTGTCTATTTAAAGAAATTTAGATAGAGTTCGCACGCAGAGGACATAATTGTGAACACATGTTATTTAATCCTGAAAAATATTTTAATATTAATATATTCTTTAATGAGTGTATTTTGGAAAGTAAAAGCAATATTTAATGGTGGGCGGTGCAGTAGTACAAGGATTTGATCTTCCTAGATACAGATTGATGTGTAATGATTCGAGTAATTTTAATTTAGTGAGAAAATTGTGATAAAGGCATATCATAGGCAATAGAAGTATGATACTCTCAGATAGGTATATTTAAATTAAGGGTATGAGAGCCCAAAAAGGTAGGTTTTTAGTTTGGACCTAAACTCTGTTGGGTTTGTTATGCATCTTAATTCCGGAGGGAGTCTATTCCAAGCCTTAGGCCCAGATACTCCAAAAGCACGATCTCCAAACTTAGTATTTGGCTTTCACTTAGGTTCTATTAGTCTGCCTATAGCAGATGAAGTTGCTGATCAAAGATTTAATTTAGTCGGACCGATATTTTCCGGGACGCATAATTCAGAGATGTAAGATTTAAACACTGTATATGATAATGTTGTTGAGAAAACTAATTAGCTTTAGGTAATGTTTTTTTAAGCGATCTCTTTGTCAACAGGATGTTAAGTTTTAAATGTTTCCTGTTATTTTATAATAAATAATGAAACATTCACATATTTTCCTTTATATGAATAATCCACCGACCAGAATATATTATGTATATGTAAGCGCGGAACACGATTAAAAATTAGTATAAAAAACTTGTGACTAAAGCCGTCCATAATATTTTCTGTTCCCTTGTAAAGTCAATGGTCCGCAAGGCAATCGGGCTGGCTTTTTCATTTAAAAATAAATAAAGGTCTAAGGGAGGTACATTAAATACTAGATTGATGAAACAGGGTGGATTTACCTAACAACAGTACCTACCCAGCTCCTGTTAGGGGTAGGTCCTACTTAGCTACACAGATTCAGATTTAATAAGAAAGCTTGCAATGGGGACTTTATAAAGGGCCGAATTAGATTTTTAATGAAAATCTACTGGCTCACTGATAAAGCATTGGATTAAGAAAAATGAAAATAATTTAGCAAGTTCAAACGGTTTTTTAATCATGATAAAGTGATAAGCTTCTTAGGCCGACAACAATATTTGTAATATTTAATCATTTAAGAAAATATTGTAGACTCTCAAACGAAAATTTGTTTTTTTTAAATATGAATACCACACAAGAGTCCCAACTGCTCCCGTCTGAAGCCAGTGAGACTATGGCATCCCCAATTGGGGTATGTTGCGAGGCTAAAGGTAGTGGGAAGGGGAAGGAGATAGGAAAGAGGAAGGTGGGGAAGTACCTGGCTATTCAGATCTGGTCACCAACACGGCAAATGCCATTTCTAGCAACGTTTCAATTCTGAATGGTGGTCTTACACCAGGGCGATACTGAGAGTATCTTCCACTCTGGAACGTGCCGCAAATATCTTATAGATATTATAAAGGCGAAAGATTGTACAGATGTGTGTTCGTTACTCTTTTACGCAATAAATACCGAATGGAATTCAAAAATTATTTCACTAATCGAAAGCTACATTATTTGCTATAGCTAATAGGCTATATACATTGGTAATCTCTTTCGTTATGAATAAGCTTTGGCGTTATGAAATTATTTATTATATTTTTATTGGCAAAGCGTGTTGCTAAGTAAATATTTGACTTTGGCTGTCATTATGTTATTTGTTTAGGTTACTGTGAAGTTTTTTTTGATAGCAAAAATTCAAATACGAGTATTCTAATATGAATGTTTATTATAAAAATATAAAATAGGTACTAATCTACATTTTGACCTTCTATTATGAATTCGAAACGGCGCGTATTTTATTGTTAATTTATTTTTGGAGGGGGTGGGAAGGACGGGGTAGGGAAGGAGGGGCGGAGGGGGGAAGGAGGGGGGAGAGGGGGAGGGGCGAATATGCGAGCGAAGCCGGGGGCAAAAGCCAGTACTATATATTATTTTAAATGAATAAATTGTGAAATAACACAAATTAATCAAATAAAATTTATTTGCCACGCCGGGATTCGATCCCGCGACCTTCGATGTGTGACTCAAGCGTAGATCCTGGATGCAATCTGTAGATGCGACCGAATCTCTTTGTGATTTTTTCTATTTTAGATTTTCGTTTCAGAGTCACTAATATTGTCTTCAAAGATTAAAAATGAATATTTTATATTTTGAGGTTGTACTCATTAATTTATTACAATAAAAAATATGTTTGTGATTTTATCGTTATATTTAAAAATTGGCAGCAGTTAAATATACAAATTATATCTCGGTTCCATAGGTTGGTTTAGGTGTTAGCAGTATTCACTTAATTTGGTCACTCCCCGGGGAGGAAGGTTCAATTCCAAGTCAAGCCAAAATAAAGAAAAAAGTTTTCACAGCAGTTAGAGCCAATTCCTGGGGAGGGTGGTTAAATCCTCAGTCAAACCAAAAAAATATCTTTGAAATTGGTTACTAGCCGGCCCAAAAGATGGCGCAACTATGTCGAAACATGATAATATAGAATGTATTGGAGTAATAATTCTAAAAAGTTTTTTTTTTATTAACACGTCCGGTACGCCTCCTACGTCATACGGGTCCGACTGGTTTTAAGATTTTTTTTAATAATGCACTAATCTATTGCTTTTCTACCCTGCGCTTCAACAAACATTTTGAATCGATTGAAAGAGACGATGTATGAATGTGATTAACGCAAGGGCTGTATGCCAAGAGCAAGCTGTTTAGTAGTCCTTCCTCTCTGTCAAATCCTGTGGGGAAACGGCGTGATGGTTAATAAGGTACCTACGTTCATAATAAATTACCTTAAGATCTAGCAAAATATTGCACAAATACAAATTAAGTGCACATTTTGTAATCGTTGACCTTCAAAAAGATCACAACGACGGAGGACAAAAGTGACAAAGTGGTATTATTACCATTATCATATTCATTTTTATGTCAGCGAGTGGAGCATTGAAAACAAACATATGACTGCTAATGAAAATCTATCAACATAATGTAGCATCGTTAAGTGTTGAAGTAAATAAAATGACAGGGGATAAAACACTGGCAAAGCCGGAAACATGCTCAGGAAATGAATGTATTCGTAGGGATTCTTTATCTTTTATATGGAAAGTCGGAGTGGCAGGTACCTACAGACCGAATATTTTGGAAATTATGTATGTCGGGAATGGCAGGTAATATATGAATAAGTTCGAAGCAGATGACGCTGGTGTGGTTGGCGATCATTTGCATGATATTTATGATAGATCTAAGGGATACGGTTAAAAAATTGAATCAGGAAATCAGTTGATTTGTACAGATTTTCAGAATACAATACCACTACAACACGGGCATGTGCCTAGTGTGATGGCCAAAAAATTACCCATTTACTGGAATATATAAACTTTACTGAATGAAGAACATTAAAAAAAAAAAAATTACAATTTTTTTGATTTCATTTAAAGTACAAAATCCTAATCTAATTAATCAACTGCATTTAAGCTTTGTAAGTATGATAATATGTCAAATATACACTTTTAAACATCAGTACGTCTCTAGGACGTATCATTATCTTTAACGTAGGTAAAATAAGATTATCTTTCTAGAGTTAAGGCACAATACACTTCTTTCTTAACGGTTATTGGAAACTCGTATACAGACGTTCGTAAGGAGCTTCAGTACTGCGTCGAAGCATTTTAAATAATATTATTTTATACCATCATTAAAAAAAATCGTAGCAGCAGATAATCGAGCACTTCAAATATCTGCCGTTTCGAGACTTCGAAGATAGTTCTTTAATTTTTTGGAAAAATAAAGTCGTGTTTTTTTTGTATTTACACACTATGACTTCCAGAAGAAGGAAATGTTGGTTAATATAACGTTATATTTATTATTTGGCAAAATAATGTAAGGAATATAAATGTTCTTTAATTTACGAGAACAAAGAATTCAACCTATAAACATTGAGTTATTGAGCTGCATAGTTAAATTAGAACTCCGAGAGGTTCAAGTTAACGTAAAAAAATGTGTAAATTATGTGTACCTAAACGAATAAGGCAAACCTTTTTTATGTTGCCTAGGTTGTGGTCTTATGAAAACGAAATATGTGCTCACCATGGGAGTCAAAAAACCAATGAATACCAAAGTTTGCAACCCTGGCCTTTTGTATACGTCCGTTTTTTCCACCGGAAACGGACCGTAAATAAACGGAGATCCTTGTATACATATAAGATATTCTCACGTATGTACGTTAGGTTCAAGTGCGGTTTATCACCTCAGCTTTTAATTGGTAGCGAAAAAGATTACAATAGAGATTAGCGAAAGAGATTTTTTATTGTCAGACAAGGTTTCGAAATTATCATTTAACGAAATACAAATTTCCTTCCAAGTGACAAAGGTAGATTGTTTGTTTTTATAACATTCTTGTGTTTTGTCCCACATACATGTCTATTTTTGACCAATGTTATTAATAATTCCGTGTCAATATCCATCAGACGACACCTTATTTCCCAAAACGAGCGTTACGTCCTGTCTACACTCTTAAACATTCTTACCCCGGACCGGTGGCCGTCGCACCGAGGGAAGGTGGGGACGCATCCGATATAAACTTATCGCCGGACTGGTATCCAGTGCAAGTACAAACTTCATTATTAAGTCATACACATAACGTCATACAATACTGCCAGTCACAACGGACGTATACAAGCGGCCGAACTCAGCGGTGGCAAGAAAAATGTACTCGTCTACCTGTGATTAATATGACTGGTTGTAGAAATTACGTCATCAAAAATAATAATCTGTTTAACTAAATTTTTCATCAATGAATCATCTAATCAGCTCATATTCGCTTTTTCCAAATTGGAACAGATTGTATGAAAAATTCAGATAAGCGATAAAGTACTTATCTGTAATATTATTTTAAAATAGAAAATTTTTTTACTGTGATATTTTAAAAAAATGGATCTGTTTTGCAAAAGGAATCAGACTATCCGTGGTTTTTAGCGGGTCTGCGCTAATTTCTTTCTAAAATTAAACATTTTAAGCCGGTATCTTTTAATTTTATATTCGAGCAGTCAAATAATATTATTTTAGAGCTTTGGTACATGCATAGTAGTTAACAGAAGATATTTGGTTTCTCTATTGTAAATTATCAACATAAACTCACGTGGTTTAGGTTGGTTTACACTCGTTCAGTAGAGGCTTTAAGTATAGAGAAATAGGTTGTACGTGAGTAAATTCAATATTCGAAGGTCGTAGATAATGATGGCTAACTTCCCATACGAATTGAACCCATGGGAGTTTAACTATATTATCATTTGCTTGCATGAATACACGTTCACATCCAAATTCACAACCGCCGATCTGTATTATTTGTACACTCCATTAGTTACTCCATAGTCAGTAATTTCGAGTAGGTATCTAGTTTAATATTTTAGTTTGTTTTTGGGACAATATAAATTATCATTTTATGAAAAAATTGTTAAAAAATATTTATTGCGCGATTCAACCCGATAAAATCATTTTTAATACCTTCAGCAATCTATACATCTAAAAATTTTGGATCTCCATCTTTTTCGTTTTGAGGTACCTATAGCTGGGATACGGCGCCTTCAGGAAAAATTTAAAATTGTACTTACTTTTCTTTATAAATATATCTACAGTGATTGTCTCATGGACTTACTAATGAACAAATTAAGGATCTTTCATGAAATAATATTTGAGATCCTCTTCCTCTACAAGTGGAAATCTTGCTTTGTCAATCATGGAGGATTTAGAGAGGAAGCTAGCAGAGGATAGAACATGAAACATCGGCCGCTGATCGGTCGAAATAGGTGAACACTAAAGATGAATTATTATTTGTAAAGCATAAGGAAAATAATCTCTTTGATAATATCTCTGCATAAAGCCCGGGCAACGCCGGGACTTTAATCAGTATTCTATGAATATGTAAAAAAAATAAGTTCATTTAAAGCGAATATTTCCATTAATGTACCAACATTACAAGAGGTGTTAAATGATTAAATATATTTCATTAACAATATGCCCAAATGAACAATAATAGGTGCCTACCTAATTATTGGAAAATATCTAATTAAATATTACAATGTTACGTAGATTATTAGGTATCGGATAGGATTATTAATAACACACAAATTTGGGAAACCTTGTTCAGAATACAATACATTTTCATATTGTAATGTACAATCCACCCTTGTTCCTCTAAAGTTCCAAAGCCTCCATAAATTAGATCTCCAGATAGGCAGAAGAATTCCTTTATATGTGACAGGATGAATCTGTATGTACATATATTGTAAAGCATACCTGCGCCGTTAAACGTAGACGTAAACGTACCACGTTCCGGAATGTTGGTTCACGTTACGTGGATATGTTTTATGTATTCAACTAAGTATTGTGTGTTTGTTACGGTATGAGTAATTTATTGTGGTACTTCATTATAGATTCATTATCCAGACCCACAAACAAGCTACTCAGAAGCAAAACGTATTACGTTCAGACTGTAATTATTATTATACAGACCGGGTGGCGCAAGACGTGTTTATGTTAATTTATTAATGAAGTGTCTGTCTAAATGTTTACGTTTGATTATATATCTCTAATTAACTATATTAGGCATAAAATGATAGAACGTCACACAACTTTTATACATATTGTTTCGTGCGCATTGACATGATCCGATTCCCTCGATCCCAGTCGTGACAAGTCTTCCTTGGCTGTATCCGACTTCTTACATGTTTTAATATTCTTCTTAGATTTGATTCTGTGTCCATCTAAAGTGGTATCTCGTTAACAAATCTTACCTAAGTGAAATTTTAACTTTATCGAAAGATCAAAATAACGATTTTGACTCCGATGTCAGTAAAATGAACATAGCGCTTTGATACCAACAAGAACGTTGGTATCAAAGGGTAGATAGTTTTCACATTAAAATGAACTTCCTAATTAATCTGTTTCAATTTGTTTTGCAGGTATTAGTAGCATTAAATTATTTTTTTCGTGTAATCTTGTGATGTGAATTAGAGTAATATACTGACAGCCATTTAGAAGAAGGTCTTAATTTCAAATTAACACCAAAGAAACATCAGAAACATAGAAAATATTTACGGAGCTACCAAAATAATCATCTATTCAACCCTTCGATATTCAAGAATACAAAATGAACAACAAATTACGTCGAGACCACGCAAATGAATAATACTGGATCACTATTGGAGAATCGAGTTCCATATCGTAGGTAGTAAATCCCGGCTATTTGCACGGATTAAATACTCCGCTGTGTTCATTTCACTGACATCGGAGTCAAAATCGTTACATTGGTCTTTCGATAAAGTTAAAATTTCACTTAGGTAAGATTTGTTAACGAAATACCACTTTAGATGGACGCAGAAAAATATATTTATAATATTTAATAATTACAATTTCGGGCATCAATCGGGTCACCATATTATGGATTGGAGCCGACATCGCTTGTAAATCAACCATTATACAGGGTTTCTGGGGGTAAAGTGCATTAACTTCGGGATGTGATTCTACATTATTAGGAGTAAAAAAGATTTTTTCTGAAATTCTAACTTTTTTTAAAAAGACATACCTACTAAAAATCCTTAGTGAAAGGTACAAACTTTCCCGGTAAATATGCCGTGAGCTTGCCGGGCGCGATCGTGGCAACGTTGCATGGTTGTGATTGGCCCGTATCGTAACAGCGGAAAATTGTAATAATGGCCGCACGCTGAATTAATTTTATCTTTTTACCACGAAACTACCCTAAAAACTTTAAAATATCGAAAAAAGTTATTAATCTTTTTCATTTATACTCTGATGTAGAATCACCTCCCGAAATTAATGCATTTTACCCCCGGACACCCTGCATAAAACCATAAAACAACTTTGTAAAAATATACGATGCTTGTCCTTCGAAGAGGGCGCGGGAAACAATCAAAGGTTAAGATAAAATGTACGAATGTAGTAGATTTTGACAGTTGTGTCGGTGTCTACTGGGTCGACAAGTGTAACTGTTCAAGTGGATTGACTTATGTACCTTCGACGAGACTCAAGGATAACAAAGTCGACCAATGTACGTACTATCGGCAACGATTGCGAGCGGCCTCAAATGGAGAATTGAGCACCACCGAATTTGTGCATTTGAGCATAATTTTAACTCTGCGGCCACCATTGATGGCGGCCACTTAGCTTGATTAGTGTGAGCATTCGTAGTCGTACATAGAAATATACGTAGAATTATAATTATATAGTATTGAAAACTTTTGCATTTCGTTTTCTACATTGAGCTGACGTTTCGAGAAGTCTTGCAGTCTTCAAAATCTGGTTAAATGTATTGGGTGTATTATTAATATTGTATTGGTAATACCGAACCTCAGTCAATCCATGTTGACGTGGGTTTCCCCAGTCCCAATTTGGAGGTCCTGATTTCAAGCCGGTACCTAGAAGTGTTGAGCAGTTAACCCGTCGTCCCATGAATGTTAATCGGGTGCTTATAGATTTAAATCGCCTCCTTTATTAGGCGAGCTCGATGGGTTTCGGGTCTTTTCCGTATCTACTTTAACCTCAAATCCAAATAAATGGTCGCCATCCAAGAAATATTTAGCTTTTTTGGTTATTTAGTTTTTTTAGTAATGGATGAAGAAAAGCATTTTGTTTTATTGTTTGCTATTTGTCCAGATGATCGGGTTTGAATGCTCGTACACGATGTTGCTCTTTTCGTTTCTGATAAGAATCTTATCCTTCTCCCGAACTAAATAAGTATCAAATTTGGCAGCTTAATTCTTACCATACACGAGTACCTCGATTAATAAATTTTCAGTGCACAACAATAATTAATCAATATATTATATTATACAAGAATGTCCAAAAAAACGTGCCTCCCACAAAAACTCAGAAACGAGTCCCGGTTCGATCAAGGGAGTTATATGGTGTGGTAGATCTCTATCCCCCCTTCAGGATGACGGTTCCCGTTTTTACCGAAAAGGCGTGCCTTTGAAGATATAAGGGCTGGAAGTTTCGCCCTCTCGAAATTTCTAGACCAGTCTTCCGGAAAGTTCTAGAAGGTTCGATAGAGCTCTAGAAAGTTCTGGAAGGAGTGGCGGAGTATGTCGTGGAATGCTCGGGAATGGGGAACATCATTGTGGAACTTTCCAGAACACTCTCGAATTTTGTCCTGAGCGAAACCGGGTAACCCAGCTAGTTATATAATAAAACTTATTTCCACCAAAATTGTTTTTTGCCTTAACTGGTTTAAACAAAAAAAACGGTTTTATTTTTTTTTAACCGGTTTTTGTTAAAGTTATCTTCAGAGTAGTACAAAACTTTCTTAGTCTTCATTTCATATAAATAACATAATATGGTTGAGAGGGAGAGGAGTAGTCTAGACGGATTTTATTAAATTTAAATGGTTTTTCAATATTTGTTGCTATGTCTACTTTGACGATTGGATTTATAGTGATTTGGCTATTAGTAGTAGACATTTGGGTTTTAGCAGTAGAGTCTACTACGTAAATATTATATAAATTGTAGATTAAATATGCAAATTGTAGAATAAGAAACATTTGGGCCAGTCTGAAGATGAATTTAAAAGGTTGAAACTGGTTAAGATAAAAAATAAATTGTGAAAATAAGTGTTTTATTATATTAAATAAATTATTAAAACACTTTGTTTTTACCACAATAATCTTTATTTAAAAAGTCGACATGTTTCGAGAACGATGTTCTCTTCATCAGGATATCAAACATGTCGACTTTTTAAATAAAGATTATTGTGGTAAAAACAAAGTGTTTTAATAATTTAATTAATAAAATGGTGCCACAAAGTGAATTTGCAAAATTTGAAGAAGTTTTATTATATTATTGTAATTGAATTTCACCCCGAATTGTAAGTATCAAAAACAGAAATATTCGTAATTAATTCAAAACAATAATAACATTTATTGTTATTTCGTTAAAGCTTCTTGATGTAGGTGTTGTACCTTTACAGCATTGAAGATCGGTCCCAAGGGTGTCCTATTTTGTGATTTTTTAACAAGTTCCGGAAGAGATTGATAGATTGTTCTACCATAAGGTGTTTTGGCTTGCTCGAATTAATTTTAATTTATTTGCTTGTTGGTGATCAATCTTTAAATCGTTTGGTGACCCAGAAGGTTTTCAGTATAGATCACGGCTCCAGTATTATACATACATACATAGTACATTTATTTGGTCAGCACGGCCTAAGCCCTCGTCTCTTTTTTTTATTTTTGTTTCATATGCAACACCTTAGCCCAGGCCGTTCAAAAAATGTTGACTTCACACCGAACTTTCTGAGATTGGAGATCTAACAATTTGTTTCCATAGATCTCTTAACATTATATTAATACTGGATTAATGTGTAATCTACGTTTTCGCAATGATCGTAATATTGTATAAATAATGCTTTCAATTTCATTCAATTTCGTTTAATTTGTGGCACGGTAAAACGATATTGTTGAATGACACAGTCATAATCTTTAATCAATAATTGGATTGATGAATTTATCGTAGAAGTGGGTACGTAAAGTAATTAATTGGTACACCAGATATATTTGATCTATACTTGGAGCCGTTAAGCCTTTATAAATGTATTTGTCTAAAGGAAGGCTGTGTTTACAGAGAGAATCAGACATTAATTTTGAAATGATTTCTCAATATTTAAATTGCCATATAACAAGATAAACGATGACATAACAATAAATAACAATAAACAATAATATTTGAGATAACTTTATTAACCACTCGCGCTACTTTGTTCGCTTTTTGGGACAGCTCGTGAAGTTATGGTGAGAAACCTTAATGTTATGGTGAGACACAAAATCTAAACGATGTTAGAAAGAGAAAACACCCGCTTAATATTTAAATCTAAAAATTAACCAAATAAGAATTAAAACGTAACCACATATATAAAACTAAAATATAGCCGATTGCGATTTGAGAAAAAAATTAAGAAACTTGCGAATCTTATATAATTTATTTTTACACGAAACTACAAAAGAGATAATGGTGACATTTTTCTAATAAAATAAGTTCCTACGTGTTTTAATTTATTTTTATCATCAGTACTTTTAGATAGAAAAAACTTAACGTTAGCCATTTTCAAGTCGTTTTTATGTTTGCATTTAAAATTTTAATACATATAAAATAATGTTTTTTTATTTCTATTAAAATAATTTGAAATCTTATTTCATCATTTTTCAAAAATGGTTTTTAGTTTTAAATTAGATTCAGAAATATTTCGTTTATTAGGATTTTATTGAAATGCGGAAATACTATGCCCTTCCAACAAAATAAATATGCTCGAGTCCTGAGAGTTTATATTACATTGGTGATGTAATGTGCCTATCTCACTATAAAATCCTATATTGAGAGCAGGCACAGTACCTACATAACATCAGCAATTTCCAACAAAAATATCAACACAATATTAGGAGCATCTTACTAATATTATAAATACGAAAGTTTGTATGGATGGTTACTTGGTTGGTCGGATGGTTGGTTGGATGGTCCTTACTCTTTCACGCAATAAATATCGAATGGAATTTCAAAATTCTTTCACTAATCGAAAGCTACATTATTTGCGAGTAACAACGGCTTTATATATTGGTAAGTTCTGGCGTTATGAATGAGCTGTGGTGTTATGAAATTATGTGTCATACGTTTTCTGTCCCTAACAAAATCGAGTTATTGCAAACGTCAAACAAATTGTTACCTTGGAAACAATGTTTTTTTTTTAAATTTTAGGCTTAAAAGGAGTGCTTTGTTGTGATTAAAAAGAGGACTTTTTGAGCGTCGTAGTTAATATCTACAAAAATTTTTATTCTCCGAACAAAAAGCATAACGTTTCTATAAAGCATAGCGTTTGAAGTGGATTGTCATTTTCTTATTTTTTTAGGTTACTACTCCCTTTATTAGTATTTTATTCAAATATGAATAAAATACTAATAAAGGGAGTAGGTACTTAAAATAAATTTCTATTTCCATAATTTTAATATTTTCTAAAATAGAATTTTTATATGCGAAATGTAATTCTCAAATTTTGAAATTTTCTATTAAACGATAATTATTTTCTATTAGACAAAATAGCAAGAATAATAACAATTATGCCAGTCATTTCCCACTAATATGCGAGCGAAGTCGTGGATAAAAGCTAGTTTAAAATAAAAGACAATCAGCATCATACCATTTTTAACAGATTTTAATCAAATCACTAATGTTTTATCTCTCTTTACTGATGTTCCAAGACTTAGTGTTTAATTTATACTACAAATAATTTCAGTTAATTAAAAGGTAGTCCCACGACAAAATATTCCCGATAAAAAATCCTCCGACAAAATATCCTACGAACAAAACATCCCCCAACAAAATATCTACTAAAACTTAACCCAACCTAACAAAAAATGGAACAAAATAATGAAAATAACAATAATGAAATCGTCTTAAGATGTCTGTATTATTTTTGTTTCATTTTTTGTAAGGTTAGGTTAGGTTGACTTAGGTTAGGTTTTAGTAGATATTTTGTTAAGGGAATGTTTTGTTCGTGGAATATTTTGTCGGAGGATATATGGTCGGGGATATTTTGTCGCGTTATCAAAGTCACAGAATCAAATAAAATGGTGCCATAAAATAAGTTTGTGTTTGAACAAAATAACCTTACCTGCAATAGTCATATTGGAGCTCTTGTGAACTATCCTAAATGTGGGTGCCTCCGTGGAGACCTCGCAGCGATAGAGCCCCGCAGAATGGGGCGCCAGGTTGGACAGTTCCAGGTCGCAGGTCACCGGGGAACAACGAGGAGGTCGCGCCAGGCGTACCCCAGATACGGGGAAAGGTAGACCCGGGGGCTGTAACAAGCAGAAAAGATTAATAGTTGCTTTTTTTTTTTTTTTTTTTTTATTACATTAGTTACATTTATACAGCAAAATTACATAATAATAATAATATTTCAAATAACTGTAGATATTAAAATGTGTACAAGTGTTATTATGTCTTGTACGTTATTAGTTCCTAGCTAGGCAGATTGCCTGTTCTAAGGAACCAAATGCTGGTGAAAAATGCCAAAAATGTCTTCTGTAAAAAAAAAGAAAAAAACAAAATATTGTTTCTTTTTTTTTTTTTTGTAGATTAAATATACATATACTAAGTTTAAATATACTATACTAAGTTTTTACTGATTGTGCCATTAATAGTTAGCCATGTGTAACTTTAAGTTTTAAATGACATTATTTAATAATTTTTCAGACTCAATCCTACGTAAGTCTATCAACCATTTAGTTATTATTGTACCGATGCATGCCATTTTACATGTTTTAATATTTAATTCTGGTGGGATTTTATTATACAATTTCGGTCCCAGATATGTATATGTCTTTTGAAACTTTGCCGAATTGCTCCCTGGGACCACGAGATCCTTTCTGGTGTGACTTCTTGTTATATATTTATGGTCAATTTGCTTAAGATTTTCTACATTTTTGTGTACGTGGATAATAATCTTTTTTATATAGTTTTGACGAACATCAAGTACATAAAATTTTTTGTAGAGCTGATCGCTAGAAAACCTATAGGGTTTACGCATAATGACTCTAATTATGGATTTCTGGGCCTTTACTAATGGATCTAAAATTGTTCTACCTGACGCTCCCCAACCAATACAACCATACGTTAAGATGGGGTTGCATAATCCGAAATATATTTTTCTTAAGTCTTGTTGTTTGATTATGTTTCGTAATACAAAGAATACATGAATCAATTTTCTTACCCTTATTGAAAGTTTGTCGATGTGAAATTTCCACTTAAGATGATTGTCTATAATAACGCCTAGATATTTGATGTTTTTCACACTCTCCAAAGCTTCACAGTTGCAGTTAGAATCAATATTATCGGAATTACAGTTAGTCTTATGTGTTTTTATTGTGTATGATGTACTAGGTTGTCCTATTATAGTTGAACTGAATCTTATGTATTTATAGTTATTATAATGTTGGTTTTAACATTAAAAGACTTTGTTATTTGAGATAACATTTATTAGGATTTGTCGAAATATTTGAAAAGAAATAGTACTCCCAGTGACCTTCCGTTTCCGGATTTGACATAGACTTTAATACATAACAAAGACAATTTTGTCATAGACATTTTTATACATAACATCTCCCTTTTTTTTATAAAAAAAAAAAAAATTATTTTACATGTATCTGTCAGGAATCTTCATAACTCTTCCTGATCTGGTTACGACTTGACTTGAGGTAGATGGAACCGCAAAATCTAAACTTGGAAAATACATTTGACTAGTATTCTGACTTTTATTTATTACTTCTGATGATTGACTGTCTTGTTGACTTTTTTCTTGGCTATTATTATTATTTTTTTATTTGACTTATCATATCTTAAATGAATTCTATTTCTTCTAAATATACTTCCATTTGAAGTTTCAATGACATATGGCCTTGGACTTTTCTTCCACAAATCTTTTACTATTGCTGGCTCCCAATGACTTTCTGGCTTTCTTTTAAAAACTACTTTATCCCCAATATTTAAAGGTTTTAAATCCTGACTACCTCTATCGGCATATTTCTTCATTTTATTTTGACGATGTACTATTTCTTTTTTATATTCTTTAAATTTGACTACTTTTGGTCTTAACTGACTTTTAGTTGACGGTAAGTTACAACGAAGTTGTCTTGACATTAATAATTGTGACGGAGACGGTAAATTCTCTTTTGGTGTCGTACGATAATGTAATAATGACAAATATGGATCGGTTTTATCTTCATGACATTTTTTTAAAATATTTTTTACGATTTTGACTGCACTTTCTACTTGTCCATTTGACTGAGAATGAAACGGACGAAAAAACATAAAAAGCACTTCCACAAATCTTTTACTATTGCTGGATCCCAATGACTTTCTGGCTTTCTTTAAAAACTACTTTATTTTTAATTTATTAAAATTTTCTAATGAAATCATATTTGCCATCGCTCCTGTATCGATTATGGCATTTATTTTACAATTATTAATTGTTATTTCAATTATCCAATTTGTATTTTGCAAATTATTAACATTTTGAATATTAATATGACTTTTAAATAATTCCTCATTCACATTGTTAGACTCTGACATGATTTTAAAATCATTAATTGGAATTTTTAAATTCGACATGTAAAAATCATTACTATGTTTTTTTTCATTTGAATTGTTATGACACACATTATGTGCATTATTATTTGAAATCAGCTGACAACTCTTATTTATTGAATTATTTTGACAAAATTTATCTGAATTACTCAACTCTAAATCGATTGTATCAATGTTATTTTCTGAATCACTATTATTATCAGAAAATAACATTCCTACATTATTTTTAGAGTTAATAATTTTACTGTAGCAAATTTTTGAAAAATGACCAAAGGAATGACATTTGTGGCACTTAACTCTCATTGCCGGACATTTGGTACGATGAATTTCTCCACATCTTTTACATGATTGTTGTTTTGAATGACTTCTCTGCGAGAATTGAAATGACCTTTCCTTTCCGACTGTGTACTGGTTTGACTGACTTCCGAATCGATTCCTTGATTGACTTCTTTGGTTTATTTAAAGGAATGACATTTGTGGCACTTAACTCTCATTGCCGGACATTTGGTACGATGAATTTCTCCACATCTTTTACATGATTGTTGTTTTGAATGACTTCTCTGCGAGAATTGAAATGACCTTTCCTTTCCGACTTGTGTACTGGTTTGACTGACTTCCGAATCGATTCCTTGATTGACTTCTTTGGTTTATTGACGGACTTCTTCGGTTTCTTGACGTATTCCTAAATTTATCCCGACGACTGTGAATATTATGTATTTAACTAGTAGAATGAAATTCTTCCTGAAGTTCTAAAATAGCCTCATTTGACAACAACATATTTTGAGCAATATTGAATGCTTTGTCAGTGTCAATATCGGGTTGTTGTAATAGATTTTCTCCAATTCTGAAGTGTTTTTTATGCATATTTATGATGAAAATATCATCTGTTATATTTCCAAATTCACATGACGCAATGTATTTACGAAGTGACAATAAAAAATCTTGAAAAATTTCATCTTCTTTTTGTCTTCTTGTGAAAAATTTATACCTTTCCATTGTTTTATGTTTTTTCGGCATAAAATAATCTTCAAACTTCTTAATTACCACGGCGTATTTTGCTGTTTTGTTATCGACATCAGTCCATGTGTTGAAAATTTCTACCGCGTTTTCTCCCATCGAAAATAAAAGTAAAACGACTTTTTTCGAATCCGTGGCTGTTTCATTATTGCTTGCTTGCATAAACAGTTCAAATTTCAAAATCCACTTCGACCAATTATGAGATAAATTTCCATTGAAATCCATTGGTGGACACGCAACACTCGCCATTTTTAATTTTATCACTTTTAATCTTTGCAATCCGTGTAATTTATTATTTTAACAGAAACTTTACACTTAATGATTATGTTTTTCACTTCTGACACCATATTATAATGTTGGTTTTAACATTAAAAGACTTTGTTATTTGAGATAACATTTATTAGGATTTGTCGACATACTTGAAAAGAAAGAGTACTACCAGTGACCTTCCGTTTCCGGATTTGACATAGACTTTAAAACATAACAAAGACAATTTTGTCATAGACATTTTTATACATAACAATAGTCAAGTTAATAAGGTTTTTTTTTCAAAAGACTCAACGTCTACTAGTGTGATAACTCAGTGCCTAATTGGGAGATATCAGTAGAAGGTCAGTTTCATCACGTTCATACTTATTACGAGACAAGCTAAGGGAGAGTATTTTTAGGAGAGGAGGGAGGGGAAGTTCTTGGAAGGAAAAGGTTATAAGAGGTGGGTAGGTATCTGGGAGTCAAAGTGTCCAGGAGTGACGGATTTATGAATCCATCTCTTCCACTGTGGTGCAAGGCGATGTTCTGAGAGAGTACGGCTAAGTCAAAGGGACTGCCACAATCATTCTCTGCCAATCCAGCCTGCTATGCAGGCTGGTGAGCAGACGTGTCCTCCGCCAAAACCCGGATAAACCTCACCTCGTGAACCTGGGCACTCCTACTAAGTCATCAAACGTAGCGAACCACTTGGGGTGACATATGGTAAAGAGGTGTTGGTTATCCAATAAATGGGTCCGCCTCTTAAATTGAAATATTTTTATTAGCAAATCTATTGACAAATTGCTTGACAACATCTTAGGGCTGAGGACATACATAGCTAGCAAAGGAATTAACCCAACGCATTTTTTCAACTTACTGATCAAAAATATTATTGTATTATATGAATACCTAGCTAGTTTTGTCGCTGAAAAAATACTTGCTTAAAATTTAATTCTATGTTAGTCTTCATGCAAATATAGACGCCGAAACTATCGCCCTAATATGAAAACTTATTGCCCCTTTCACTATACAAGTATAGTTTAGTGAATGACATCAGATAATAATAATGGAATGCTAGATTTCTAGTAATCGGCGATATTTTAGAGCATGGAAGGTAGGACGTTAGCCTCCAGGCTGTCATACACAATGTCATACTTCCTGGGGCCAGGGTGATACTGAAGCCACGTAGGGTCCAGTGTTATACTTCCGGTCTCCAGAAATATGTCCCTCCCGGGGGGGGACAAGTGTTAAGCAGGCCCCCCGGGGGCAATATGCCTCGGCTTGGAAGGCTCAGCTCAGGGTCGTAGGGCTCCTCCGAGGCTGTCGATGGTTGACTCCAATGAAACAAGGTTTGGGCACAATTCAAATGTATTCAATAATGCAAGGGTGAACAGTACAGGCAACCAGGTAAGCTGTTTAAGGCCTAGCATTAGAGAGAGTGAGGCACTAGAAATACTACTGAATTTAGGCTCGGAAAGACTGTAAGAGGGTTAGAATCTCACGTGGCGTCGTACGGATGCAGGCAGCTTCCCTACGAAGTGGAGAGGTCTAGAGCAAAGCTCATAGACTGTGTGCAGGAACTGGGCGGCTCGGCGGGAGAGGGCGGCTTCTCGGCGTCATGGTGGGCGGATTCGGTCAGCTTACCGAACCGGTGGGTGATAACGGTGAATTAAGCGGCTATCGGCAATGTAGGCGGATTAAAAGCCGGGCGGCCAGGGCTGCCATGGTATTAAGTAGGCGGCAGTTGTGAATTACTCGGCTCGTCGGCACATAGGCGGATTAAAAGCCGGGAGCGTCTGGGCTGCCATGGTAGGCGGCAGTAGGATTATACAGGCGGCTGTGGTGATAGCGCCATACTTGGTTCGTCGGTGAAGACTTATTAGCCGCGTCGAAGGGTGGCATACTGCCCGACAGTACGTAGTAGTGCGTACGACCGCTCGCGCCGTTGTCTGAAATATGTCTGTTCCTTTGGCGATCGGTGGCTGGATCTCTCTGCCCGTGATGAGCGAGACGGAAGACTCGAACGCGTGCCCTATAAGGTAATGTCTTCTGCCATTGGCTGGATTTCGCGCCGTGTGGCCATATATGGTAATGTCTTCTGCCAGCCTGAGAGGGACAGCAATAAACATGCGATATTGAACACGTACTGTGCGCGTGAACACGGCAGCCCGCCGCTTGTATAGTATGTTCGTATGAATTATGGGCAACTCATAACACTACCCTCCTCCCCCTGAAAAATGAAGGGAAAAGGCAGCGAGGCTGATGCAGGGGACCACGACCTTCCATACAGCATGTGATGCGATGATTGCCACAATGTGAGGTACAGAGCTACCTCTTCACCAGGATTTAAACACTCCCTACCTAAGAGCCAACAAAATTTTAACTACCTGTGAGCCAAGCTAAAAAAAACTAGCAATAAACTGAACAAAGGTTGCCAACTCTCTCAAGAAATTAAAAAAATGTGACGTACCTAGTGCGATACAAGACACGCTAACGAAGGTGCATGAAGAAATAAAGAAAACATGACCCTTCCGAGAAGGATTACTACCATGTAAAAATCTTAAAATTAGACAAAAAATTTCCAACCCTATTCCTGTTATGGAATATTGTACGCTGACCAATGTCATGAAATGATCGAAACCAACTCATATTCGCGTCTTACAATAGAATTCTTAAAATTATACAACTTTGTTTTTATACACTTTATTCCTGTTATGGAATATTGTACGCTGACCAATGTCATGAAATGATCGAAATCAACTCATATTCGCGTCTTACAATAGAATTCTTAAAATTATACAACTTTGTTTTTATACACTATGCTATTTTCACAATTCAATTCTAACCCAAATGTTAGTTTCCCGCACTCTCAGCTTGTCATGGTTTGTCTGGTTTGCATTTAATTATCAGGCATAAACGACCATCCTCTCATGTTCGCATATAATTGTAAGGTAATGCTACAAAACCTATCATGAATATTAATTTTCAGGCATAATATGAATCCTCTCATGTTTTCTCGACTCACCCTCGGTGACCCGTACAGCGCTGTACTTGGTATACTAGAAATATACCCTTGCCGCAACGACATAGACAACCGGATAGATCCCTTGGAATCCTCACGGTGAACTTGCGTTCGACGAAACCACATAGGACACCCTCTAGGTGTTCCCACCAAATAACCAGAAGAACCGTACTGACCATAAGTGCAATTACATTATTCTCTAATAAGAACAATACGACCCGAATGACATAACTTTATGACATTACCGAGCTAATTTACTCAACTGGGTGCATACTTTTAAATCTTCTTACTACGAGAAGTACTACTCCTTATTTGAATACAGTGATATAGCAAGTTACAAAACACCGTACAATTGCGTCCTGATATGGCAAGGACTTTACACGCTGGCTTACCATATTGATACCGAAGTAATCAATTACGTGTTTACAAAATATTTATATAGTAATTTAATTAATTACATTTATCATAATTAAAACACTTGAATATACATTTGTTTACCCACCAAAAACTCTATGTGTGTGTGTACAATTTTGTTAAATAACTTTCAATTCGAGTTTGTCTCAACTCAACTTAAACTCTCAGGGTTTGACTACGTAAGGAGAGAAGAAAGAAAAAAAAACTAAAATAAATAACAACAACGCCACGTATTTTTACCAAAAAATACGAAAATTTAATACTACCGACAATGTTATTAGAAGAGGAAAAAATTTTTTAATTGAGTAACGAATTTCTTCCTAACACCGGAATCATATATACTTTCCTTGTTCGGAAATTCGCGTTTCCAACAATCCTTCTGCTCTAATTCTAAGGAGTTTAGCCATCCTATCACGCTTTGGATTATAGCTAACAGCCGAATGACACGTTAGGTCGATACCCAAGTTCCATCCTATCGGACTTGTAACAGCTCTATAATACCACACAACGAGTAACCGTTGTTATATGATCGCGGAAGAAGGTTAAAATTCGATACCACCACAACCTATGTGAACCGAATAGTGTTGTCTATTGGGCCTATTCTGATAACAAAAATGTGGTAATATAATTATTACATTGCCTTTTCATCGTGAATTCACTCCAACATACGCTAGAATTGAGACATACCCCGTTAAGGAGTGGGTAACTACCCGATTGTGAACGTTTTACCGCCCCAATTTCTCCTATATCGCAACGTGTGAGATGTCCAATACCATAACGATTTAACCTACATGTGAGAATAATTCGACAATGAAGGAGATTGAAAAACCCGAAAAAAAAAAGGACAAAAAATAAAAAAAATTTTAATTGAAATGATATTTCCATTTATACATGACCTTATATTAATATATACACAAGGTTATTTACAACCATTAGGTTCCTAAGTTTCCTACTACTCAATGACCTACCCCAGTATGATGAGAGCTAGGTGCCTTTATACCTACCACTTGTACAAGAATTTTCTTATGCCGTCTCTTGCCAACGAAAAGAAAAGAATATGCTTGCATATTCTTTCATTGCATCTAAAATTAAGTACTTTTTAGAATGCAAATTGTTCCACGAAAATAGAAATTAGGTCTCTACTTCGGTCCCGGGCAGGATACTGAATACCTAACGCAGTTTTTTCTAATGAAAAACCTAGCCTAATTTAGGGTTCCTTGAACTACGCCCTCAATCAGTGTATCGTGTCGTGTTTCTTAGACGAATTTATATACTTATGTAACCATATTCATATATAAATTTTAAAAAAAAAAAATTTTTAAAAAAAGAAACAACCTAAGTGGCTACGCACTAGGATGGAAAAGTAATAAATTATTACTACCAATAATAGTCATTACAATAAATGAACTAAATATCGCATCAGTAATTTCACTAGTGTAAGGTGAGTTACCTCTTTTTTTCATAATAAAAATAATGACAACAAGTCTTCACGTGCAGACATACCGGCGTCCCGGATTGTCAACACTTGTGATGACGATCCATTAAGAAAGGAATTGTATACTTCTCTAATAACAAAAGTTAAGTTATATGCGTTATAACCTCGTACTAACCACAAGGATTCATGACGTCCTTGGGTTATTATATAAAGGACAATACAATACATGTACCTCGTGAATAAATTTACAATTTTTTATTAAGGTCATCCAATGATGGACAATAATGCTGACTAAGTCATGTAATCAAATGAAAATGATACATATTCGCATTTTAAACCCTTATGTAGAGGACAATACAATACATGCACCTCGTGTTTAAATTTACTGTGTTATTATAATTTGTAACCAATTTCTTTTCCTACTGGTGAACTAATTTCCATTCCCTGTTCTGTTTTTCTGTTTTCCTCTCCGTGTAATTCTCAGGATACGCCTCCTATAGCGTCGGTCATATTATAAGGATACCTCCTATAGCGTTTGGCATATTATAAGGATCTCTCCTATAGCGTCGTATAATTATCAGGCTATACTATAATCCTCTCGTGTTTTCAAGAGATACGTTTGCAAACGTCTATCTCCGTGTGGCCACACCGTTACGTTCAGAGAACCGTAACCTTGCCTTAGTTCACCAACACAAATGAGAAAAATACTTCCTCAAATGCCTGTGCTTCGGCAAAAAAAACACATAAAAATAACAGAATATCCAAAAAAACAGAACTACATTAATTATTTTAAAATTTATGTTACTACAATTTCTATAAAATTTCTCTTTAAAAGGTTACTCTATATTTAACAGGAATCGTTACCAAATTTCAATAACACAGATTTTATAACACCGCTATACGATGCGTAATACACACTGACTAAGTCGCTCAAATACCGAAGTATTCAATTCGTGTGTTTACCTTTAACATTACATGTTATGAGCTAACAATTTATATACATAAAAAAAATTGAATCATAACTGAATTGCTAACGACGTTGCTTCTTACTACAACTTTCAAAATTTAAAACTTTTAATTGTTTAACTGACTATTTGAAAATTCCTTTTTTTTTTAAAAAATTCCATGTCTATTATTTATTTACTTCTTAATTTGACAATATTATCCGATGATAACTTTTTTTTACTAATAACTTTACACTATAAGTCTCAGTTTAAACTCAACTTTCCTGTTCATAACTTTTTTATCTATTGTTTACTTTACTATCATCATGTTTAAAAAAAATTCCATTGTATTTAACTATATAAGGGCGCCATGACATTTTTCTAAAATAGCTATGTCAAAACTATACGAATTTACAATTACCTAAAGCTTACTTGAGGGGTTAATTCTCTATTTCCAATTCTTTCCTATATCAGAAATTCCTTTTTTTTTTTTTTTGTTCAAGATTTCACATCTTAACAATCCCACTAGCCCTAATTCTGAGGAAGGCATTCCTATAACGGTTCGAAACCAGAATTGTATACGCGGGTACCTATGTATCCGTAGTACATTTCTTGAGTCTATTACTCAATATCTATATGATATAATTTCCTAACAACGATCACGTTGACATATTTATGAATACGAGAAAAAAAATGAAGAAGACAATTTCTTATAATTTTTTATAACCCTTTCCTTCATTACAAGTAAGCCATTATCAATTGGATTCTATTTACTATTTATTTTTGTTACTAAATGACAATACCTATTTAACTGTCGTAGTTTACTTTTTATTCTATGTTTTAATAACTTTCCACAGATGTTTCCAAAAAAAAAACTTATTTTATCTTTTCTATCCTGAATTCCATTATACTGTTATTCATTCATGTAAATTTATTGCCGAAATCATTCCTACATTCTTATGAAAAAAAACTTAATTGAAGCTAACATTTAAATGTTCTTTATTCGAGAGATTATTCTGTTATTTTTGACAAGATTTTCCTTTAAAAAATTCTTCGTTATTTTTTATTTAAAACGATAATTTGAACATATGATGCTATTCACTTGTTTCCTCTGAAGTGTCTTTACCAACGATGGTCTATTTTATTATCCGCATACTACTATTTAGAGTGGGATAGTCCCGATTAAAAAACAATGCATGTTCCAATACTGTCTCTATGGTAAATACCTATAGCATATACAAAATTTTATTATTAAACCTTCCTTAGATAATCATTCGAAAAATCAAGTATCTAGTAACATATACCTTGTAGTTTGGAATTTATTCTTTAAATGATGTTCTACTGTTTTTCACTAATTTATTTAATTTTCTACCACTTTAGTACGAAAGCAATTCAAATAGATTTCAAGAACTTAAACTAACAAAAAAACACTTAGCCAATTATATACATTGATATACACGTTGCCTTGTTATATACATTTTATATACACGTTGCCTTGTTTATATACATTTTTATATACAAGTTTGTTCCCTTTCCCGAACGTTTATTACTTTAACAACACTGTGTTTTCTAATTTGTGTAATATGGAGTATTAATTCAATGATGTACGATCCATAATCGTGGGTTCATGACACTCATGATTTACAACGAAACATCATTAAACTTCTAAGAACTTTACTATTTTAACCGATCTGTACCTAAACTTCTGTTTCTTAAAAAAACTTTTGACTGAATTTTGTTTATTCCTTTTTTTTCTACAATTTATGTTATTAATCTACATTTGTCCTGAACTGTTCATCAATCCAATACCAGTTAGCTACTCTGTTCCTAGATCAATCAACAATCAAAATTACAATTCTAATTTATTCTAATGTATTAACAATAAATCAAAACTTCTATGAAGAAAAATAACAATTGTGGCTTTAACTAATATTACAAGGGAAAACTTTCCATATTAACTTATTTTGTTTTGAAAATTTATAATTTGTTGCTTTAAAATTTCTCTTTTATAACATTATGTAACGTCGTTTTCCATTTTGTGATTTAAAACTACCTATTGAGAGAAACGAAAACTAACTTTATAACTTGTACTCATTATTTATTGAACTTTTCGTTTAACGTTTATTTTATAATTCAACTTCCGGGATTCGTTAAACTCAACACATTGTTTCCGTAAAGACAACAAAGCCCTTTTGGGAACTACGCCTCTATCCAACATTTTTTTTATTACCGCCGCGTTTGCTTTCTCGAAATTTAATATTCTATCCATTATTGGTATGGTGGCCTCCATGATTTTGCGTTTATATAATGAACAAAACCAAAAAAAAAGGACGAGAGCAGTTGCTGGCAGTCGACATTATATCCTCCTATTACAGGGGAACGAGCGGACAAACCTACTCGACAGCAGAAATTTCTTTTTTATTGGAAACAACCGCTGCTCTTCAAGGAAGAAATAATACAACTTACACAGCATCAAGGTGGAGATTCAAAGTAACGAGATTCATTACTCAATTAAAAAAAATTCCGCGCGAATGACGAACAACTCTGACTGCCGCGATAGAAACGTAATAGCGTGAGAATGAATGCTACGGTAGTAAGCGATGTTTAAAATACCTAACACTCGAATAGCACTAGCCGACGGACTCGCGACGTTTGGAATAATTCACACAGAGCTACAACGTTACGGTAATAAGCGATGTTTAAAATACCTAACCTCGAATAGCACTAGCCGACGGACTCGCGACGTTTGGAATAATTCACACAGAGCTACAACGTTGTTGATGGGAGCACAAATATAAAATATTTATAGCTAAGATTACATAATTATGTTTCTAGGGAGACAACAATCGACAAGACTTCGGCCCAGTTGGCGCGCCAGTGTCATACTTCCTGGGGCCAGGGTGATACTGAAGCCACGTAGGGTCCAGTGTTATACTTCCGGTCTCCAGAAATATGTCCCTCCCGGGGGGGGACAAGTGTTAAGCAGGCCCCCCGGGGGCAATATGCCTCGGCTTGGAAGGCTCAGCTCAGGGTCGTAGGGCTCCTCCGAGGCTGTCGATGGTTGACTCCAATGAAACAAGGTTTGGGCACAATTCAAATGTATTCAATAATGCAAGGGTGAACAGTACAGGCAACCAGGTAAGCTGTTTAAGGCCTAGCATTAGAGAGAGTGAGGCACTAGAAATACTACTGAATTTAGGCTCGGAAAGACTGTAAGAGGGTTAGAATCTCACGTGGCGTCGTACGGATGCAGGCAGCTTCCCTACGAAGTGGAGAGGTCTAGAGCAAAGCTCATAGACTGTGTGCAGGAACTGGGCGGCTCGGCGGGAGAGGGCGGCTTCTCGGCGTCATGGTGGGCGGATTCGGTCAGCTTACCGAACCGGTGGGTGATAACGGTGAATTAAGCGGCTATCGGCAATGTAGGCGGATTAAAAGCCGGGCGGCCAGGGCTGCCATGGTATTAAGTAGGCGGCAGTTGTGAATTACTCGGCTCGTCGGCACATAGGCGGATTAAAAGCCGGGAGCGTCTGGGCTGCCATGGTAGGCGGCAGTAGGATTATACAGGCGGCTGTGGTGATAGCGCCATACTTGGTTCGTCGGTGAAGACTTAATTAGCCGCGTCGAAGGGTGGCATACTGCCCGACAGTACGTAGTAGTGCGTACGACCGCTCGCGCCGTTGTCTGAAATATGTCTGTTCCTTTGGCGATCGGTGGCTGGATCTCTCTGCCCGTGATGAGCGAGACGGAAGACTCGAACGCGTGCCCTATAAGGTAATGTCTTCTGCCATTGGCTGGATTTCGCGCCGTGTGGCCATATATGGTAATGTCTTCTGCCAGCCTGAGAGGGACAGCAATAAACATGCGATATTGAACACGTACTGTGCGCGTGAACACGGCAGCCCGCCGCTTGTATAGTATGTTCGTATGAATTATGGGCAACTCATAACAACAATCGTTTCTGATTATAAGAGTTTTTTTCTCTAAATAAAATATATAGTTGAAATAAAACAATCACTTTGTTTATAACCACGATTTTAACAATTTTATTTTTTCAATTCCGACCGGTTTTGCTTAGCACAAGCATCTTCAGGGTATAAAATTAAACAGATCAAAACACACAATAAGTATACATAAATAAAGGGAAAAAACATAATATACAGGAACATTGAGAGGGTTAATTAACATCTAACATAGTGATAGAGAGAACGAGACGGGTGATGACTAATGAATTATCATCTTATATGTATGGTACATGGACAAAACGTCAACTGAACAGGTGATTAAGGGTTTTTACTACTTTATGGGAAATATCCCTAATATCGCTCTGTTGGACACATTTAGCTGATTATTAAGGATTTGGGTTTTTGTTTTAACAGCTTTCTTTATTTCGAGTGCTTCTAAATTATTTAGTCTGTTACCATGACTAGATTCTATGTAAAATATTAGCACCGGTGCTTTGAGTAAATGTATGATCTTTATCAACAAGGTGATTGGCGAATTCCGAAAATCCATTATTATTTCAATATCTAAGATGCTCTTTGATTCTAATATTGACTTTGTATTATTAGATATTAAAAAAACAGTGTTTATTGTGAAGAAGGAGTTGTGAAGAAGAAACCATTCGTAACATTGCAGCTTAATGCTAACAAATCATTGGTATCATCATAATAATCATGCCTAAAAATTGAAAATACTCCAGAAAATTCTAGTCAACCCTCAGGTCAGCAGCGTCATCAGCTTTCGGAAGGTTGAAGGAACCAAAGCGCACACGATTTAGTAGTGCTTTCTGAATGTCAGGACCCGGTAAGGACTGCCACATGATTTAGGAATGAACACGTACTCGGCGGAATTTAGAGCTAAACTTAAAACTCACCTTTTCAGACAGTCGTAGGTACAATAAAATCAAAAATCTTTCACCTTCACTTTTACAACCCGTGACATTGTAAATAACTAATTGTGTAAAAATGAAACTAAATTCTTAATTTTGGGGTGTTATGCCGTGTTGCGCTACCTTCTTCTTTATCCAACGTTTCAACGTGTCCATTATCAGGAATATGTGGACACTGTAACGCTGTCCGAAATGTTTGCTAAAGAAGAAGGTAGCGCAACATGGCATATCACCCCAAAAACCAACAACGAAAATACTTTTGACTGTAAAAATCTAAAAACATAACCGAATTCTTAATTGAAAGCTTTTGTAACAGTCATTTCATGAAAATTCTCCAGTCCTCAAGTCCTGAATTCTCCGGTCTTTCAAAATAAATATTTACTCTACTTTTGGCACTAATCAACCTATAAATTTTACATCAAATATAAAATCATGCAATATCCAGTCTTTTAAATTTAGTGTCCTCCGCGTGCAAAGTCGTATCATGCATTAACTTTAAAATTAATGTTTCGGAAGCCAGGTAAGTACGTTTTCTGTATCGATTTGTAAATAATAAATTTATATAGAGCCCAAGAATTCATAATAAATCATTTGTACAGCCCCCTTCAGGTGATTTTTTTTTACATAAACGGCGCTCTACAAATCATCCAACTATCACAATTAAAATATAATATAAAATGATCATACCTTTTCCCCCGGCATATATCTGAATATCTCCCTATCATCCTTGAACCACTTGGCGGAGTAGAGCCGATCACTGCCCATATTGTAACGGCAGCTGAGGGTAGCGTTCTCTCTCGGGTCTGCCAGAAGAGGCACCACGAGGTCCACTATCTCGTGACCGCCACTCGGACCTGCAACAAATATTTACATATTAAATCAGGAGGGTAAGTGGATCGCTTGACTTTATAAGTACTTTTATGGTTTACACATCGGAGTTCTGGATAGGCTCGTAGAGCATTCTACTGTAAATGAAAATATTTGCCATTAACAATTCAAATCACATTTTATTGTCACGGCGTCTATTGATTTTTATATTAAAATCAATACTTTATTGGGCGCAAAATCTCCAGGTCTCCAGAACAATGTTTTCTTCGTCAGGCTGAGTGGCATACTATTTTTTATGTGAATTTCTTCCGCTCCGTTTGGAGCCAGTGAGACTTTGGAATTCCCAATTTGGATATGTTATCAAGTGGGGAGGGGAAAAAGTCGGGAAGAGGTAAACGGAGAAGAAGAAGGTGAGGAATATGAAGATGTGGAAGAGAAAGGTGGCTATTAAGATCTGACGAAACATTGCTGAAGCTATTTCAAGCAACGTTTCAATTATGAATGGTGGTCTTAAACCGCAACCGGGGCGATACTGAGAGTATCTTCCAGTCTGAAACGTGCTTCAAATATAACTGATATCATTTTATATTATATAATTATTTACAATTGTGAAAACTCAAATCAATCAAATAAAATTTACTAATAAAGTTAATATATAGATTAACATTAGCAGAGGAGTTGAGAGCGGGGTGCAAACCCAAAATGTCAGAAGAATTGATGAAAAAGAAGAAGGGGTAGGAGTGTTGGGTAATTGGGGAAATACATACATGGTAGAAGAGAAAAAGTGGTTAAGTGGGAAAATATTCAAAAAAGGTGTTTACAATTTTTTTTATTAATTACATTTGTTTTAATATTAACACTTTATCTTTGACATTTTGCCAATTGTCTTCGATTAATTAATTATGTTATCACAAAGAAAAACCTTCCTTTAGGATAACTCTTCTTGGAATAATTAATTATTTCTGTTGAGAGCACCGAAGAGCTCATTTCTAGAAATGCGCCTAATACCGATTTGACATACCGTGGGACACACGGACAAATGAACCAACTTTATTTTTCAATCCACAAAATCTGCTATATGGTTGCCACCTACCAACTCAGAGTCAAGTGTACCAAGTGTCAAAGGAACTTCAGATATTACGAGTATATATATTACAGCCAAAGTAATAAATCCGGATATTATATATACGATTCAGCCATTATTTATAATGTCTACCCAATTTAGACAAAGCGATAATTGACACAGAATTAATCATTTCATCCGGATATTATTCATAATATCGGGTCAAACTTAGACAAAGTAATAAATACGGTCCAACTGCACCTAACCTAAGAACCTAACCCAACCTTACCTAACCTAACCTACTGACCTAACAGACATGAATTAAATACAATAATAATATTCAAAATTAACTGAGTCATAATTATTACTTATCAGGTATTAGGTTAACGTATACATCAACACTACCTGCAGTCGGCCTCGGAACAGAAATCCCTAGTGAGGGCTGTGAGTAAACTATTACACCTTTGTATTTGCATATATATAAAGTCAACTGATTTCGTTGTGAGGAATCATCAAAATTGCGTTAGTAAATACAATTTTTTTTCTACCCACACCTTCTCCTCCTCCTTTGTCTTTCATTTCCATCTCAAAGTCCATTTTATAAAAATATTAAGGAAATTTGAAAAATATTTTGGCAATATGCTTTTCGTTTCCGCACAAAGCATTAAGGGAAATTGAAAGCATTTAAATTTAAAAATAGAACGTATCTCATTTCGTATACCGAACCATTTGTATTAAAATAAAAAGAATACCATTCAAGATGGAAACACAATATTTAAAGAAATTTATTAGCATTTTATTAAGAAAACGAACGCAAATTCGCGATCAAACTATGCGAATACCGCGAAACCAATAATTTAAACCTAACTAATAAATTATTTAGATAAATTCGGCGAATTTCAAAATATTTCTTAAATGTAGTTTATTATTTTTATGGTTCCATTCGTATCGTAATTGAATTTAGTTTATACCGACTTAGTGAATGTATAAAAAGGAAATGAATATTATAAAGGATTCCAAAGGTAATCATTTAAATGGAGAGAATTAAGAATAATTAGAAAAGAAGGTGAAACCTTTGTAAATACATATATAAGTCAAAAAATTGCCCTAAGATAGAAATTCATTTCTGTTTACAAAATTAGTCACAGTTGGCAGGAGAGCGCTGCATAGTCTATTTAACTGGGTCTAAAAAACGTTATTTTAATAACTGTAAAATGCCCACTGAATGAGCCACAATATTACATACATAAACAGAAAAATAGTTGAATTTTGAACTCAAAAGTTTTGTGGAGCTTGAGGCAATTATGAAATTTTGTATATTAGTCCCAGAGAGATATTTACGTATTGTCATCTTTTTAGTATCTTCTGTCTTTTTTGTTTTCATACAAGACGTGTAAGATTGAAGATTTTACCTAAGCGTTTTAGGATGGTCCTCAATGACGTCACGTACCTTTCGCTGGGACTACTATAATACATACCTTAATAACATTTTTGGATTAACATTATTCGATCCGTTACACATAAATCTCTATCTTTCCTAGGAGCGAATCACATTTGGGAGGATAGATGTCAGGTCCCAAAAAATTCATTGGAGTGGAAATGTACATACTCTTAGATGATAAGACACCGAAATTTATTAACACTTGCGTGCTACAGCGAAAACGAGGGAAAGATAAAGAGATAGAAAGACTGTGTGATGTGACTGAGGACTTGAAGTGAATGGCGAGGGATCGCAGCCAGTGGATAACGATTTGTGAAGGAGGTCAAATCCCACTTTAGTAGAATGTTATTTAATAAGATTTTTTTTAAAGAAAGAAAAACATTCTTGATTTCCTATTGACATAATTAATCTCCTACTATCTTGCTTGTGTCGTGGTGGCGGACTTAGCCAGCTGAGGAATCGGACGCCTTGGTGGGACCCAAACGCGATGCCAACTCATCTACTGACCGATCAGTTTAATAATTATATTTTAAGAAGTTCATTACTTCAATTCGAAATGTTTAAAAGTAAAAAGCTCATTAGTGTAATTTAAAAAGCTCATTAGTGTAATTTAAGAACTTAAAAATTTTAATTGACGGAATTATATTTCCAATACACAAAGGAGGTTCTAGAATGGATTTAACTAACTATCGTCCAATTACATTACTAAATTCATTATCTAAAGTCTTCGAAAAAGCTATAAACAATCAACTTATTGAATATCTTGAAAGTTATAATATACTATCCCACAAAAAAATTGGCTTTAGGAAAAATAAAGGCACCTCCGAAGCCGTCGCAACGGTTACAATTTTTTTTAGTTGAAAACTTAGGCAAGGGATCAAAATGCATGTCAATATTCTCGGACCTCTGCAAAGCATTTGATACTATCTCGCATTCTAAACTATTACAAAAACTATCGAACATTGGAATAAATGGTAATGAACTTAGTATTTTTATAAATTAACTGATAAACCGTAAACAAAGTGTAAAAATCAATAAATGTCTCAGCAATTTGGCGTGCCTCAAGGAAGTGTTTTGGGTCCCACTTTATTCTTAATGTATATAAAAGAAATGTGTAATATAAAAGCAAACAGGGGCAAAGCTATTGTTAAAAGATGGTTAGAAAATAACACACTAACAATAAATGTGACAAAAACGCAATATATTGAGTTTAGCATAAATGCATCCTTAAGTATCCCAGTAAATCCAATTAAAATATGTGCTTGCCCCCTGACTAATGCTACTATATGGGATTGCCCTAACTTAGAACGGGTGACTAAAATCAAATACTTAGGTATTATCTTTGACAGCAATTTAAAGTGGAAAGAACATATTATCACTACAGCGAACAAACTTAGAAAATCAACTTCTTTAGACAAACTCGCAACTTTTTAAACTTGAACCAACTCAAAACAATTTACTATGCTCAATTTCAATATCTAATTTATAAGGAATGTAATGTCATGAATGTTAAACAGCTTTATATTACACAAACGCTTTGTAGATTTTTTAAAAATATTGATATTTCAGAAAGAACACAGCCAATTCGTATTACTAAGGTTGGTTCTAGTCTGAATTTTATGGCAATTCAAACTAAATCTTATTTTGGTCAAAGAAATTATTTTTATCGGGCTCCGCTTATATTTAATAGCCTTCCAAATCATATTAAGTTATATAATTCCTTGAGCACATTTAAAAATACTGTTAAATTATTTGTGTTAGCCGAGGATTGCCAATTCTTTTTCTCTACTTTATCCTTTCTAAATTAATATCATATTATGTTGTTTATTTTTCTCTTGCCAAATTAATAACACAATATATTAATTACATAAATATTTCTCATCTTAACTCTTTTAAAATATACATATTTTTTCTAAAAATTAAATCGCAACATTATGGTCATCCTACATGTTTTCATTGTAATGTACTATTGCATTCATCTAATTAGGTACTAATCATACTCATTATCTGTAAGAAACGTACAATATTGTTCTTCAATAACTATATTATTTTTGTGTTATTTTATTAAATTGTAGAGTTGTTAATTTCAATACAGGCTTGACCTAGTGAGGTTATAAATATAATTGTTAACATTAGACCTAGGTACCATGTAAAGTAACAAATAAATAAATATATAAATAAATAGGCTACAAAACACTGCACAAAGAAAAAAAATCGAATACGGTATTATAGTCTCGGAGAAGCAAACGCTACCATCATTGATCCGATATTTTAGGCTCAGAAACTAATTATTAAGATTAAATTAAAACTACCGATCACAAGCAGTTCGGATGAAATCTTTAGGAGAATCTGTGTCTTGGACATTAGACAAATTTATGCCAAAAACATATTAGCATACCTCTTCAAACACAGAACTACCTTTGAAAAGGTCCAAACTGCTCGAGACACTAGAACCAAAGGGCATAATCTCTTACTTATCCCTTTTGCTAAAACAACCTTTGGCCGAGGAAATTTTAGATACTTTGCAACACTGGAGGTTATCCACCACATACCCGCCCCGGTATAAGTAACTTATGGTTACTCCTTCAGGGCTCTCACAAGGAAGCTAATTTTTTTTTATTTGAACGTCTCTACATTTAATTAAACAAAACTAGACCCCCAATGTCCCCGCATACGGTGTTAACGAGCAGTATGCAAGTGCTTTATATGTACAGGTTAGTATTAAATAATTAAATAAATATATACATTACCTCTTTCTTTGGGGAAAAGCAGAGGGGAGAAATAAAATTTTCAAGTGTAGGCGGTATGCCTACCCTGCCGGTTTATTGTACATAAAAAGATAAAAAAAAAAAACATCACTCAATTTTCATGTGGTTGCTGATAGGGAGCGAGTGTGTCACAGATACACCCGGCAGTCCTGTTGAGAGGTGCATGTTTTCAGGAAAGCCAAGCTTGAGATTGGTTTCCGCGCCCCTAAGCCGACTTCCCGGTGATGCATTGACGACTCGGCTATTTGGAAGTGGGTGACAGAACGCCCAAAGACTCTAGGAAGGACAGCGTCGGGTTATCGGAGGCAGGGCGGAGGGTCCCCTTACTCGCGCAAGACACCCTTACGACCCACACCTCTCCCCAGGGGAGGCGCGGACGATCCATGAGACAGCGCTCCGGTTCGGCTTCTCTCCAGTGTCCGCATGCAGGGACGGGGTCACAATCCACCCCAATAGTAGGGATATGGACGAGACACAAACGCTGGTTCAGCTTTCGTCTCTGAGACGTTACTATAGAATTTTTCCGCTGCAATGTTAACCGGGTACCCAATAAACAATTACAAAACCAATAAAAATCAAGTTCACAGAACAAAGAAAACTAATTTAAATATAATAAAAGAAACGGTAAGAAAGGAAACCATAAGTGGCTACTGTGGGTGCTCTCAGTAAATACTATTATCAGAGAACACAAAAGAGCGAAGTAATTAAGAATATTCCATTTTAGTGATAACTTATTTTATGGATGCATACAGTACTTGCGAGTGGTTTCTTAAAAGAAAAATAAGTAAAAAATAAAAATAAATAAAAATGGAAAAGAAATTGATCCCATACTAGTTGCAGTACGAACTTGTAAGCGGTTCCTGATTACTGGCGCAATTCCTAAGCCCCAGGTTAGTGTAGCAGTAAACACATTGAAGTGGTTTCACTATCACAAAATGGTAAGGTCAATCCTACAGTAAAGGAAAGAATTTGCAACAAAACTGTATAAAACACTTCCACTGGCAATTAGACAAAATACAATGTATCTTAAATATAAATCTGACACCAAGTCCTGAATTACCAGCCAAAACAGATCCATTATCAAAGATTTTTTCAAAACTAACTCATAAGTATGTTTTTTAATGGTACGTTGATGATTAACTTTTACTTGTAATATTGTGTTATTATTTGTATTTTGTATGTGTTATTATTATAAACTACTCATGCTAAGCGCCTGCTCTCAACACAGGTTTTCCTAGTGAGACGGGCATAGAATAAAACAAATTGTATGTCAAAAATTAATAAAGATGAATAATAAAAAAAATGAACAATTTACGAAATTGATAAGTTTAATTTAAGAACTTGATAAGTTTAATTTAAGAACTTGATAAGTTTAATTTAAGAACTTGGTTTAATTTATAATGTGCATTGGTGTATTTTAAAAAGCTCATTAGTTTAACTTCAGAGAGGTTATTTGAAATTTCATAAGTTTAATTTAAGAAGTTCATTAGTGTTATTTAAAAAGCTTATAATTTTAATTTAAAAAGTTCATAGGTAAGTGTTATTTAAAAGATCATTAAGGTAATTTAAAAAGTCCATCAATGCACCTAGTTTAAAAAGTTTATTGATGTAATTTAATAAAACACGTAACAGTAGAAGTCTTATGTGTGGCTACTCCAATATCTTTGGTATAATGCTTCGACCAAATAATGGCTTTTATACATTTATATAAAAACCTAGTTTAGCTACCATATTATTACCAGAAGAAGTCTTCTGTGTGGCTGCTCTAATATATTTGATATAATGGCTTTATTATATTTATATAAGAACTTAGTATACATTTATGACCAAACGATTGGATGACACTTTGAGGAGTGTTAAGGGAGGGACTGAATAAAGGGATTTGGTACGGGTGTTGAAGAGGGCCGGATTAAAGGAAGTGACAGATATGGAGCAACTTAATAAATCGTGTCGTATTAAGTAATTAAAATATCACGTGTCTTAAGTTTATCATTGGCACAAATTCAATAGAGTCGTTGACCTTCTGAATAAAAAAAAGACTACTCAAGAAAGTTAAAGATGGCCAATACAAACATTGCTTGAAATGATTTGGCCGGACCATGCATAGAATATGCAGATATATAATAACTTTCCTCTTTCCCACATCAGCCTCACCAATTATCCGAAATTTTTAAGCGTTTTATTTCACATTAGCTCCACACAGAAAACCCTGACGAAAACAATTTTCTTCGGGGTCTAAGGCATTTTTGGGGATGCCATGTGGATGGTATTTTTAGGGAAAGGACGGAGAATAAGGAAATAGGTATGAGAAGGGGGGGGGATAGGAATATGGGGGTCAGTGTCCAGGAGTGACGATGTATCCATTCCTACCACTGAGAGAGAGACCGGCTAGAGAGGTCAAAAGTTCCCTCTCAATCATTCTCTCCCGATCCGCCTGCGACACAGTAGATGGGTAAACGCATCCGCCGCCAGACCTAGACAAACCTCACCACGTAAACCCGGACACCCCTGCTAAGTAACCAAACCTATAGAACTACTTGGAGTGACTTGTGGCAAGGATGTTATTTACCCAGTATCCTATCATTCCAGCCTCCCAAATCGTAATTAATAATGCTCCCATAAACCCACTTCATGGATGGAAGCAGTTAGGACTCTTGTGCGGTATTTATATTTAACGAATCCGAGAATATCTTCACACTTTTGTGAGATCTTTCAACGTGCTATTTAAATTTAAGAAACACATATTATGTATTATAATAAATAAACAGGTACAGCATAACGTCAGGCATAATTACCTTAAGAGCTTAAACAAACACCTTCTCATTAATCAGAATCATTATCATTACACACAGATAGCTTGTTAGGGAGTCAGATTAAGAAAGGATGTACGTCTTCTGGAAGACGTGAGCAGGTGCGTTACACGAGACGAGTTAGATGGAATTTATAATCTCGTCACAAAGCAAATAATATAAGTACCACTACTCAACGTCTTGAATTTGCATAATCAGTTCGGTGGAAATTTCTCGCAAAGTGCAGAAAGGAAAGTTTAAAATTGGTCGCATGGCTTCAAACACTGATATAGATCACACAAGATTGGTGTTTTCCATAGACAAAAAGGTCACATGAAATTTCTTTCAAAATCAGTCGAGTTATAAAAAAGAATTAGTGCTTCATTATTACGAGTATATGGCCCGCAAGTGTTTCAAAAAAAAAAAATCTGTTTGTCATAATTCTAACCCAGTGTTTCTTAACCTTGTTGGAGATACTGAACCCCACAGTTTCATGTGCGCATTTACCGAACCCTTCTTAATAAGAAAAATGAAATATGATTTAATATTCATATGAGTCGGGGGTGTGGCTTGACCACCACCGAACCCGCGAGATTGACTCGCCGAACCCCTGAGGTTTGATCGAACCCAGGTTAAGAACTGCTGTTTTAACCAATATAATATACTAGCGCAGACCCGTGAAAAAATAGGAAATATTATCACTATTTTATCACTTGCCTCAATTGTTTTCACAATAAACCCCAGTTTATCTACGGTTCATTAAACACACAAAATCATTAGCGAAATGAGTATATTTAATTTAAATGGCTGCGCGGCCCTTTTCATAAAAAATCCTAATTTCGGATCTAAGGCCAAAATACTTGACCGAACTGAATCATTATTTTTTAAATCAAAAGGTATAGAAAAAATCTAGGAAGGATAGATGCTACTTTATTTATTTATATTTTGAATTATAAACTAAAAGCCATTAATAGAATTACGTATCTCATGATCGTTAAAGGCACATTTGATAATTCTTTGTGATTTAATTGTAATAATTTAAAAAAAAATCTCGCACAGCCTACCATGTAAATATACATAATACGTTAAACATAACATCCATAAAAACAGATTCCGGGCGAAATTTAACATAATATATATGTACGAAAAATTTGTATTCCAACGTAAATTGTACGTTTGTAATCTACTAGTATATTTCAGCTTATCAATTTTTTTTTAATAATTAATATAATTTAATATTATATTATATTTACTTAGTTGGTACGGCAAAATTACCTTTTCGATTAATTATTATTAACTCACAGATGCCAAAGTTGAATCAAAAATCGTGAAATTCGATTTCTGTTGTGACCTATTTTATACAATTTAAAACATTAATAAATAAATAAGAACATATCCGCCTACACTTTTTGTTTAAAAAACATTTTTTGGGTGTTTCGAACTCAAATCCAAATTTAAGTTTCCATCACCAGTTTAATCCAAACATCAATAAGAATAAACAAAGAAAATATTTATAACCAATATTGATTCTTGCTTTTATCTTCATCATTTACTTTCAGAGTGGGTTATAGGTAAGTACCTAACTAACTAACTAACCATCACGCCGTTTCCCCGCAAGGGTAGGCAGAGAGGACGGACCGCCAAACAACTCGGTCTTGGCACACACTCTTTGCCTCACTCACATTCATACATCGTCTCATACATTCTCTTCTATTATTCTGACTTTTGACATGGCCCGACTCAAGTATCTGATTCACTTGATCGTGCCATGTCTTCCTTGGACGTCCATGACTTCTTCTACCATTCACATTTGCGTCGTATATTCTTCTTACACTGCTTTCTTCGTTCATTCGCTCTACATGCCCAAACCATCTGAGGGTCCCTTTCTTAATCTTACTCATTATGCATACATCAGCCTTACATTCTTTGCGGATATCCACATTTTTCACACGATCATACATTGTTTTACCACACATACGCCTCAGGGATCTCATTTCAACAGCATTCAGTTTACTTTCATCCTTCCTCTGCCAGTTCCATGCCTCACTGCCATACATCAGGGTAGGTACCAGGACTCCATTGTGGACTGCTAGTTTCGCTTCTTTTGACAGTTTTTTATTAGCGCCAACGGCATTCAGTCCTCCATTAATAGAGTTACCAGCATTCACCCTTCTTTCAATATCCCTATCAGCCTTCCCATCTCTCGTAAACATACTACCCAGATACACAAACTCATCCACCTGCTCCAAGTATTCATCATTCACAACTATATTGCATACTGTTTTCGTACTCTCTCTTACAAACACCATGACTTTAGACTTACTTACATTCATCATTAACTCATTCTTCATACATACTTCGTTCATCCTAGATACGAGAGACTGTAGATCTTCCATAGTGTTAGAAATCAGCACCGCATCCAACAGGCAACATACTTTCATATTACTCAATTTCGCGCCCAATCCCACTTCTTTCAATTCTTGCATACAATTATCCATGTACAGATTGAATAACCATGGTGACATTACACAGCCTTGCTTAACACCTTTTGTGATGTCAAACCACCCTGTAAAACCACCGTTTACCCTAACACATGCAACGCTTCCCTCGTACAGAGACGCAATTGCCTGTATGAGATTTGTATTCACTCCATACTTGGACAACACCTTCCACAGATTTTTCCTATCGACTCGGTCGTATGCTTTTTGTAGATCTACAAAGGCGCAGAAAAGTTTCTGGTTTTTCGCCAGAAACTTCTCAGTGAGCATACGCAAGGAGAAAATCTGGTCCCTGCATCCCCTTCCACTCATAAAGGCACCTTGCACATCCCATATTTTATCCTTTGTTTCCATTCTTATAGGTAAGTCATTGATGAAATCTAATGAAAAAGGAACGAAATTGACTTTGTGATCTAAATCTGTCAGTGAATGTCATATCTAGAGAGTTCTTTGACAATGGTTCTTGTCAAATCCGCCTGGATTTCCGGGGAAATTATATTATTTATGCTAAGTTTTGATGGAAGACTTTGAACGCCCGGGATTTATCTCATTTGTAAGGGGAAGCGGGAGCTGAGACATCTTTCTCTTCTCATTTTTCAAGAATTTTGGTTTAAATGGTGCCTTTATGGCTATCATAAAAAGCAGCGGTGACTGTCGAACTTCGTAATTTTAAGAATTCTTTGACAGTTTCAAGTTTTTTGTAGGTGCTTAACAAGCCAGTTGAGGTTGCGGTACATAATGTAAGTTTAATATAATATTTAAAATTGTCGCACCTGCTATAATAGAGAAATTGTTTTCGATTGAATGAGAGATGGCGTGATTATTTATTTATTACGTAATATAGAGAGATGACTTAATCGCGTAATTGTGAAAGAATATTGTTGATTTTATAAACAATAAGTTTAATGGGTTCTTATAGAGAAATACAACACCGGTCAGTGGCTGAGTTGGCATCGAGTTTGGATCCCACCTGGGCATCGCGTGTTTGATTCCTCGGCTGGCTAAGTCGTCCATCATGATAAAAGCAACATTTTCCAGTTGGTAGTGGGAGATTTTCAAACATTGTTGGGTTATTCTTAACCCGGGAATGTTTGACTTTCTTTTTTTTAATAAAAAAAAATAATCTCAGGTAAACGTCAAACGGCAAGTGGTAGTTTAGTTCAGGCTTGGGTGGTGAATATTAATAGCCAGCTAGGACAATATCAATGGGGCTTTACTTAGAGTTTTCGATATTATACGGCATCCCCGACTTCTTCTACCATTGAAAGTACTCTCTAAACACTCCTAACACTAATTAGAACAAACTTTGAAATCTGATGATGAAAACGTAGTTTACGAAGCACGTTGATAATATTGATTATTTAGTGGTGTTATACAAAGTTTACACAAAAATATTTTCATTTTACCTACATAATTGTATAAAGGTTGTTTTAATAGCTAAGTGATTTTAAGGGAGTTCAATTTTCCGAGGCGGGAATTCTTTAGTTTTTTTCTTATGATTCTTAATTCTATAAAACAGGTATATTGTTCCAATATTCAACTATCTTTTAGTATTACTTAATAATATTTTTTAAGATAATCTTCCATCGAGGGAATTAGCGAACTTAGATCCTAGACACTTAATGTCAAGAGTTCCATTAATCTTCTCCTGTGAGGATAAGGATTGTCTTTGGGATTAATAATATCCTTTGAACTGACGGACACTAAGCGCATAAGCTCTTTATTCTTGTAAAAACCTTCCTTTCATGTCGACGCCATGCCTTGGGGAAACTTTAAAGATGGAACTAATCGCAGGTAATTTAGTGCATCATTATCGTTGAAAATTGAAAAATTTAAACTAAAATTTGACATTTTTATAAATTATTTCGTAAAAAACTCGCCATTTGCGACTTAATCACGTTGAGAAGTATATCGTCCAATTATTACTCAATGCTTATATAAAAGCTAGTATTACGAATAAAAATGAATAGCCCACTGGAGCGACAGCGCAATTTAAAACTTTTTTTTCCGAGTGCTCGAGATTTTTTTTGATCATTTTGAATATTTTCCGCCCACATTTAAAAAAAAAATCATACCTCCCATTTTTAATATAGAGACATACAAACGAATTAAAGTTCTATATAGCCAATGAGTTCACCTATCTTTTGCCGATTATCACATATTCATTGGATTTATAAAAAAAATATTATAGAATCGTAAATTTTTACTTAATTACTTACAAATAAGAGAAAATTTGCCGAAATTGGCAGCTAAGCAAGCCGAGGTATTTTAAAAAGTGCCATATTGCGGAAAAAACCGCTCCAGTGGTTAATTACAATTATTAACAAAATGTACGAGATATTAAATATGTTCAAGTGAGTAGGTGACTGCATTTTACCTAACATGCAATAAGTATACAGAACAAATCAATAACGGCTATTTACTTCCATTGATTATCTAATCAATGGAAGTAAATAGCAATAAATAGAAGTAAATAGTAAAGTTCAATGTGATAATAATAATAATAAAAAAAATCATTTAATAATACTTTGTTTTACATATTAATACATCTTTTTTCATTTTATTACATTGCTTCTATTGACAAACGGGTTACTCCATAGCTTATATTTCAATATCTTTTCTCCATAGCTATACATTCAGAATGCAGTTGGTAAACATTATTACTTAATTCCACATATATACAGAAAAAGTAGAACACATTACATAAGATTGTGTCAAATTGAAGGTATGCCCATTCTAAAAATTAAAAATAAATACAGACAACGAACATTTACTTATTTTGTACCAACTCCAACTGTATTTAATAAGATGCCAATGTATACAAAAAGCAAATTAAATTGCACCAATGAAATAAATAAAAAAAAACTGGATTAACAATACGCACCTACATTAGTATTCATTGATTTTATGCGTGTAAAATCTTTGGTATAAATTAATATGCCTACGAGTTTGTTTATGTAGTATGTTGCATGCTTTTGAGTTGTGAATAATTATGAGTACGTAGCCTGTGTTCTATCCATCTGTCAGTATTGAGCTTTGACTTGCAGAAATTTTATGCTTCCATAATTATTTTTCTGTATTGTGGTTTATCTTTATTAACAAGGCTTTAGGCACCAGGGCACTGAAAAAAAATGTTATTTATTTATTTCATTTTCTGAAAGATGGATTTGTTTAATGTTTTCACCAAATGTTTTAAGGAAATTCCTAAAATTGACGGATATACAACAATTTATATGAAACCTTTTGAACAGTTTGTATGTTGAATTATCCATCAGTAAATTTTTGAACGCGTTTTTCTTGAAAGTAAGTTTAACTTGGTGCATGCAACTGGGATGTATAGTTTTTCTAATATGTTGTTAACCAGGTTGAAGAACGCGTTAAAAAGTTTTAAGAAAAACGTATTCAAAGTTTTGCTGAACGATAATTCGGTTTCACATAAAATGCTGTATCTCCGTCAGTTTTTAGAATTTATAAAACAATTGGTGAGAACATTCTTAACAAATGAAACAAAAAAAATTACAATTTTTTTAGTGTCCTGGTGCCTTAAAGCCTTGTAATTTGAACAAGGGAACACGAAGGCGTTTGGAGGCCCTCCAGGATGAGAGGTCTGGTTCGGGTCACCTCTTCTAACCTCCCGTTAGTCCGCAACTGCTTATAATGAAGAATTTTTAAAAAATCGTGTTAATTACGTTTCAAAATATTTTTTTCTGTATGATTCCTCCAAAATATTTGATAAAGTAGACTTTTTTTATTATTATGAAATTTTATTCAAGCTCCAAGAAATATTCTTGTAATGGCGGCCTATTTACGTTATTATTTTAAATACTTATAGCAGTTACCTATTTGTTCAATCCTCTCTTATTAAGTATGTAAACCTATTATTTTTTATTAATATTATTTTAAAAACTATGCTAAACAAACAACGCTTTCTATGTTTTAATTTTTTTTAAACTTTTCTTATATCCTTAATTTTCTTTATGCTTGTATAAAGCATGTTCCATATGTTCACACTCATCCTTATTTGACTGTCCTAAAATAGGAATCTTTCTCGTTAAGCAGTCAAAAAAAAAACATTGTATATTATGTATGATCCTATATTAAACAAAAAAATATATATAATCGCCTTATATATTTTTATTTGTTTAATATAATCGCCTTACGGACAATATAATCGCTGCTTAAAGGCCTCGTCAAACAGAATACACGATTAACGTGACGGCGTTATTAACGTCACGTCGCTTACTTTCTGTTTGAACGGCTTCGGCGTTAGGCAGAGCGTAGACCCGATTGATTTATTTCAATTCCAATGTCCTCCCACAATCTCTTCTTATTACTAGCTTATTATCTATGTAATAATCTTTAATTTGTATGTTCAAGAATCGAAAAAAAAATTCCATTAACTTTTAAATATTCATTCTTACCACTGTCAAGCAATAACGCCCGGCGTAAAACAAAATTTTGTAAAAAAATACAACGCGACGTCCTAACGCCGCGTTAGAGTATCGCGTGATGCTAACGCGCTCGCTCTGTTTGACTGGTCTAGACAACATGTTCAGTACAACACAACGCGGCGTTATTCACGCCTAACGCCGCGTGAATCACGTGTTCTGTTTGACGAGGCGTTAAGTTCGAAATTTATTTTCGACAGTGTTCGCTGCAGTCTCTCCTATACATAAAAATTCTTCCATCGGATTATTTTTTTCTTCTTCTCTTCCTCAAAATTCATTATTTTCTTACCAAAAGCTCTAAATTTCTTCACAACTGAGCTTGTCAAACTAACTTAATACGCTCAGAGAGTTCTCAAAGTACTAATATAATATATTCATCACAACACATAACTATTTATTATCATAAAAATTAAGCCAAGATGGTGCCATACGAGTATATTTTAAAAAGAGGAAAGAATTTACTATCACCGTAAAATAGCGGAACCGATGCGCTGCCTTTTTCGTACAAAACTTAAATGTGGATCTTAGGCCAATGTACCTAACCAAACACCTTTTTTTTTAAATCTGAACGTGGAGCAAATATCCACTGCGGATATGGTGTGTTGTATTTGTCTGATTGAACGGTTATTTATTTAACATGAAAACAGTTTAATTTTACCTATCTTCATCTGCGTTACTTTGTTTGTTATGCATTTAGAAGTTGAGCTTATCGTTTGTTTGGCAACAAAGTATTTTCACCAAACAATAATACCATTTTATGATTATACCTAATGATTCTTTTGTTTCGCCTGCGTGAAAGAGAATATGTTTTTTTGCTGGAATCGAGATTAAATATTTGAAAATTCTGTGATTTAATTAATACTTATCATTTCTGAATGATTAGTATGATTAATAATATTTGAAGGCAAAATAAAACTAACTACTATTGTTTTAGGCAAAGTTTAACGCTTTCAGAAAAGTTATTATGTTTTAGTTGATTAATTAAGTTAGTTTAAATTAATAAACTATTTCCGTTTATCATAGTATGCTTTGTTTTTGTTCTTCTTTTCCCACGGGTTTGTGTTATATTTACCTTATCTATATTAGAGGTTTCTTACCAACGTACAAATCTTTTTTTTAAATATTATATTTCACTTATACCTAATGCCTAACACATAAACGCAATACTAGTCCAGTTTAAATGCTTATATTATACTAAGTAGCTAGATTCAAGTAAATATTAAAAGGCAAATTTAATGGATTTTTAAAAAGTAAAACTTTTTTGAAAAAACGCAGCAGCTCGGTTTTTAATGCTAACAAAGCATAAGTGCGGTGCTTTTGTTAATAAAAAAAAGTAAAAACTCACCTCACGTCATGTCCACCTACCTGGTATCAAGTTACAAACATAACGAAAACATTGAAATAAAAAAGCAACATTTACACGAAAATAAGTAAATGCTGTTATAATCGTTGGAAATATTGTATAATCCGTGTTTCAGGTTTCGTTCAAAACCTGCGTAGCGCTTCATCACAATATTAAATCACTTGAGCCGCGAAATACATTAGTCAATAAATTATCCCGGGGATTATTACTGCGAGTTACGGGTACCTATCTCCCGCGTACAATTTAAACCCTTACGTGGTATTAGATAAAAATACGTTTTCTGTAAAGCGTGTTTTGTAAAAAGGGTCTGAAACTGTATTTAATACACAATTTCTGTTCGGTTTAAATATATTTCTTTCCAGTGGCTTGCTATTTATAACCTTTCTTTCAATATTCTTTTTTTTAGGTAGCTGCCCTATTACAAAATCTATGTTTTTTCAGTATGCGTTGTTTCTTTTTTTTTCTTAGAAAAATATTGCAAATAATGTAAATATAATTATACCTTCATTTAATACTTTTAAAAGTTACATAACCCTTCAAAAAGGTTCTTTGTATTTTTTATAAAATGTATCATAATTAGTTTATGATTAGTTTTCACATTGCTATAATTGTCCATGGGCTGGCTCCTCAGGCCACATGGTCTCCACAAGGTATCCGAAGGCAGATGTGCAGGGTCATAATAAAGCCAGAGCACCGCAGATAAAAAAACTAGCTTTCTATTAGTAAGGACGTCAGTCCTCCTAAACTATATATATGTATATAAATTACCATACGTTAATAAACAGTCACTGTTGTCTCAAAAACTTAAGTCTTTTAATAAGCATATTGTAGTACTAGAGAATGCTATTCCTATTACCAATAAATAACAAATCTCTATCTGTCTCCGGAGAGGATAAATAAGAAATATTAGGTACGCTTTAAACTTTGCCCAATATATAAATATTAATCATCAACATATTACGAATATAAACTAAAAAGGATTTGCCATAGCAATAATAATAATTATACAGTACAGTGTGCCTTCAAATAAATTTTTAAATTTGGTTAAATAATTTCTATTCTTGAAACTGTTTCAAAGCGGAAAAATCTTCTCACCTTTTGAGTTTCAACTTATGTATCAATCCTCTTCGGGCCCAAGACCATTTTTTTTAACTTTTTAAATTTTTTATACTATTTTCGTATTCTCTACCATCATGTTTAGACCACATTTTTTTTTTTTTTTTTAATTGCCGGTTTGGGAGTAAGGGATGGTATCATATATGATACTTGGGGACTCTAGCTCAACAAATATTGTGTTTTTTTTTCAATATTTTTTTAATGCTAATAATTCGAGAAGCAGATAAATATAGAAATAAAATTGTAATGTTTTTGTTCGTTTTTATGAATTTTTTTTTTTTTACAAAAATTGTGTTTTCAGGCACTGTAACCTACCACCTAAATTATAAAGTGTAATTTGAAATAAAAAAATAATAATAACTGTGGATGAAAAATAATAGATCAGTTCAGTTGGTTGAATGAAATTTTTTGAAACAGTTGCGGTCCATGGAAAAACACAAATAAACCACTTTTCACAAAGTACAAATGTGAATTTTTTACACCCAGGAAAACGACATTTGGAACGATGATTCTGCTGATCATTCATCATAACTGGCAAATAAAAAGCCTTCTTTGTCCTCAATTATTTGTGTGGTAAAGGCTGCACAGATCGGTGTTTTCGAGGTCTCTCACAAATCTCTATACTATCATCATTTTCATCACCTACCAAATCTTTCGATTCTAATCCGGCTAGTAAAACATTTGTATATCCCATTTAAAGTCGTAGTAGTCCAATATCTTGTTCTTGGGAAGATGTTGTTGGGCTTGGAAATTTTGATTCCTACTGGATTAGGTTTACCCCGAATGATTTGCCTGTTCTTGCATTTACTTTAAAAGGGTATCATTTGTTTATTAACAGAAATATTTTCTGTTCTATCATTTTGTAGGCAACCTTTTTGAACCCGTAGTACAATTGGCCTGACCTTCCAAAACCTGTCAAGTTGTTTTTCAGATTCTGACACAACTCTCATCGACAAGTTTTAAGTTTAAGCGTAAATTAAAAAATCTTTGGAGTGAAATGTTGTCAGCAACTATAGGGATTCCAGTTTTTTGTGCCCAATTCTGGCGGATGCAAGGAAAACCCAAAAGGCTGATAATCAACATATTTCCACTATTCCTTGCTCCTCACTATCCTAATCACCCACCCAACCATAGTCACATTTGAAATCGGAATCATTTGGATGCACAGGAAGTAGCAACTCTGCTTCGATTTCATCCTCAACCAACCCTAATATGAAAATAAAAGATGTCATAGAGGCCCGCGGTATCACCTATGATACTTCAGTTTAAAATGTCCGTAAATCTAACAAAAATGCCGATAGCTATACATTTTTATTAATTAAACGATAATGAATCGAATAAACTACAATTTTAATAACAATTGGATGATTAAAATAATAAAATAACTCCTTACCTGCATTTTTTCTCAGAGACATTTTGAAAGCTACAAATCACGAAGTTTCTAAGACAATAGTTCATTCAAACTAACTTCGAATCAGTCCAAATGCTCCTAGTTGGTAAGGTACGAGTTTTCATTATCAGATACTTTGGATCTCTATTGGAAATAATGACTTAGAAATATTTTGAGAGCTTAAAACGGTGAGTATCATATATGATACCCAGGGCCCGAAGAGGGTCTGGACGAATTTTGACAAAACAGAAATTAAACGTAAATTCCACCTAATAATTTACACTTATAGTATGTATGTTAAATACATCTTTTTATTCTGAAAATCTGTAAAAAGCTTACGATCCGATGGTAGACGGTGTTACATAATTTACGTTAGATGTAACACTTGTCGGTAAGAACGTTAAAAAATACTTCTTACAGCTTTAGACGTATTCTTTTCAAAGCTTTGAAATATTTTATGGAGAGCTCGGTGTAAAGTTGTCAAGAAATTATAGCCTGAAATTTAAGTGTAGAATTTTTCTGAAAAAAAAGCATTTATTGCCTCGCAATCTGCTTTGTGAAACGTAACCTTTGTTTGCTACAATTTTATTAAAATGAAAACGCTCGTCATTGTGCCCCGGAAAGGTTTCAGCAGAATCCTGGAGATTTAACGCGATTTTTCCTACTGAAAAGAAATACCAGAAAAATACAGCAATATCGTTTATGTTGCTGGTTCACAGGGGAAACTGCCAACAATTAACTCCTACTGCGTTCTATTTTTCTTAAATAGTTATATTTTTTAGCTTTTGCAAAAGTACACTGTGTAAAATGTAATGCTGTTAAATTACATTTTAATTAGTAATGCCTGTAGGTATTCTTTGAGAAAAACAAACGACCAGATACGGGTACGTGTATTGGAGCTTTAGCAGTCGTGATTTTCTTTGTCGAAAAGCTTTTATAACTTCATTTTCATCACGTGAATTACAAACATATGTTAATATGAAATTGTTTTTTTTATTTTAAAACAAGCGGGTACCCGGCATGCGTAGCAATGCCATTCAAACAAAGAAAGTATTTTTGAACTTGATAAAGAGTTTATTCGAAAATCGATCAATCAAAGAGTTTTGAAAATAGAATTTTGATTGAACTATCATTGTTTTGCAAAATGTCATTCACAAATTGTGACATTTTTAACAATTTCGCAAGAGTTTTGTAATGATTAAAATACTTTTCAAATAATCAAGAAACCGTCGCGGGATTGGAAAGAGAGTATTTTGAAAGTTTAAAACATTTTCTACGCTTAATACAGCAATACATAGACAACTCATGTACTCATGACTATTTATTAGTAAGCATTTTTTTGATTTTTATAAACAAATATAGATATATTCCTGTGTTTGTAAGAAATATTTTTGTATTTTTTTTTTATTATTAGACTTAAATTGTATATTATGGTGGTTACATTAATTATCTAAGTACTCTAAATAATTTCATAGTTAGTAGTAAGTAGTTATGTACAAATATTTGATTTTGGAACACCATCTTGTGATTCGAATGTTTTACAACAGAGGCTCCAAAACCTATTTAAACAAAGTTAAAATTGATTTTTGCTTAATAATTTATTCCAGAATTGCCAAAGTAAATTTTTGAAATTATGTGTAGGAACAATGCATTTAAATATCTTCTTGGTAAACTCAAAGCATAAATTTAGAGATGTAACATCCCCTTTCATTGTATTTACATTTTCTTTGAATCGCTAATTTTCAATAAGTATGTAGGACCTGTGCTCCGTCTCTATGTTAAATGGCGCCTGAGCAGCTGGAATTGGCGCCTTAAAATAATTTTGGGACATATATTGAATGCGGTTAACAATTTAGGTTTTTGTTTACATTGATGAAGCATTTGCCTTTTTATGTCTTTGTTAAAATGACGACATTATTTGAACAGCTGATTTGTCTACAAATTATGTCATTTAATTGTCACAATTATTTAAACACAATGCATGGGTGTACGATACTAAAAACGTTTCATGATATCGTTGTATCAATATTACATATTTATTTATTTACGCCCTACTGAGCTTTTACAAGATATATACATAAGTAATACAGTTGTGTTAACAAATAAATAGTATATTTAAGACAAATTAAATGTATAGGTATGGAAAGCGAAATTTGTAAAAAGACATATAAAAACTAAAAAAAAATAGAAATATAGAGTGTATTCACTACGGAGTCGTGAAATCATACATTTTACTAAAATAATTATAAAGACTTCGTTTTGTGACTAATACGGAATCTTTAAATATGTCTACAGTATTCCCAAATTTATTGCCCAGATGATGCATTCTATTAATAGGTGTATGAGCCTCATAATTCGTTTTGAAATTGTCACAGAAAAAGGTAGCACTTTGTCTCGTATTTCTGGTCGGTATGTAAAATTTTATTTTATGGAGAATTTCAGGGTTGTTATTGCAATTATTAATAATTTTATTTAATAGTACAAGTCAAAGATGATCCGCCTATCTGACAGCGTAATTATGTTGAGTTGTTTCATCAAAAGGACTTAGTTAATATTTTGAATTGGAATATTTAGCTTAAAGTTAATAAATCTTAGAAATTTGTGCTGTACCCTTTCTATATTGTTGGAAAGGATTTTATACATTTGGGACCAAATTGGTGAACTGTACTCTACTTGGCTTCTTACTAAAGAAGTGTACAATGTTTTCAAAAATTCTAGTGACTTGAAACTACTTGCTGTTCTGCATATGAACCCGAGCATTTTTAAAGCTCTATTTGTTATTTCATTTACGTGCAGAGTAAATGTTAACCCTCATCAAATATAACACCTAAGTCCCTGATCTGAGCGACTGGTGTCAATTTTATATTATTTAAAGAGTATTCATAGGTAATATGACTTTGGATTTTACGAAAAGGAATAACTTGGCATTTTTGAATATTAAGAAATAACGAGTTGATCACACGCCAATGATACAATTTACCTAAATTTGATTTTAAAATATGACAATCCTATATACTACGTATCATTTTATACATTTTCAAATCATCAGCGAAGAGAAGGACTTGTACGCCGTTAAATACAATAACAATGTCATTTATAAATAATAAAAAAAGAATTGGTCCTAGGTGAGATCCTTGGGGAACCCCACTTGTGGCTTCGAAGATGTAAGATTCTATAGAATTTATTTTTACACAGAGCTTTTTTTTACTAAGATAACTGTTAATCCAGATCAATAGGGTTCCTTTAAAGCCCAACATACTTATTTTATGTACTAGAATATGTCGTCTAACTTTATCAAAAGCTTTGGAAAAATCTGTGTATATCGCATCTACCTGATGCTTAAGGACAAAGGAATCAGTTATATAATTTTCATAAATGAGTAAGTTACTTAAAGTATTTCTACCTGTGATAAAGCCATGCTGATTGGGTACTATTATATTATTGATTTGTTTTGTAATGACATCTAGGACTAATGATTCAAAGAGTTTGGGAATAGTGGACAATATACATATTGGTCTGTAATTTGATACATCGCTTTTATCTCCCTTTTTGTGAATAGGCGTTAAAAAGCTTTTTTTCCACTGATCTGGAAAACACCCTGACAACAAAGACTTGTTAAATAGTATAAATAATGGATAAGTCAAACTGGCTACACAAGATTTTAAAAATATTGGAGAAAAACCATCTGGTCCAGCAGATTTATTAGAATATTAATGATTTTATACCCTTTTCTATTGCAGCTATTTCAATGAAACAATGGCTTATTATATAATATATGTGGAAATGTGTCAATAACAATTATTTATTATGACTTAATTTATTACAATTATCCACTTGTTGGATATTTAGTTATTTTTATATGAATACTGCACAAGAGTCCCAACTGCTTCCGCCTGGAGCCAGTGAAACTATGGCATCCCCAATTGGGGTATGTTGTGAGGCTGATGGTAGTGGGAAGGGAAATGAGATAGGGATGAGGAAGGTGGGGAAGTACTTGGCTATTCAGATCTGGTCACAAACACGGCTAATGCCATTTCAAGCAACGTTTCAATTCTGAATAGTGGTCTTACACCAGGGCTATACTGAGAGTATCTTCCACTCTGGAACGTGCCGCAAATAAACTATATCTATATTATTTTTAAGAGGATAGTTGATCACTTAACACATTTATATAAAACAATATACTTGATTTTTTCCAAGTACTTCGCAAATCGAAATCGGGGCATTATCTACCGTTTTATTGTGACAACTTCAGCACGGAATCACAATTGTGTACTCCCGTTCGTCGAATATAGAAAAAAGTTAATGATTATAAGGATATTGTTGATATAATATAATATAACAAACACTTAATATAAACATGTCTTGATGGACATGGATTTTTTATCGGAAAGCAGAACAACAAATCTAGTAAAACAAACTGCCTAGCGTAAATTGACTTATTTCATTTAATTATTTTATTATTCCCAATCTACTATTTTTCCACTTTGCATGGTGGAGTATATTATTTTCGTGATGTTATGATAATTTCGATTTTTTTGTGTTAAAAAAAAATAAAAAAAACAGTGTAAAAGCCCAGCTTCTGTCCCTTACACTCTCAATGTTACAATTTATTTGTTTTTATTTTAAAATTTCAAATATAATAATATAATTATTATAACAATATATTCCTTTTTTTTTGAATCAGCAAACCATTAACGTGGTAATCTACCGCTACGAAATTTCACATTTTTTACTATTAATTAGACCATGTTGATGACAAAACTTTTTTTAATTTTTTTTAAATAGCAAATAGTACCTACCAAAGATATAAGCCATCAAAATAGTGTGACGTCACGTGTGCGGTAGTATGCAGCAGCACTGCCTTTCGAATAATCATACCCTTTTCCTTCCCAGAACCTCCTCTCCTTCCTTTCCTTGAAAAGATCCTTCACACAGCATACTCAAAGATGACATAGACATTGGGGGAATATTTTTTTCTCAGTACCTGTGTGGAGCTAATGTAAAAAAAAAACTTTCATTCAATAAGAGCACAAATAACACAAATAGCGTAATATGTTAGTTAGTCACAAATAACACAAATAACGTAATAATATGTTAGTTAGTCACAAATAACACAAAAAACGTAAAATGTTAGTTAGTAGATGGTTTGACAGGTTCAACTTACAGTATTTCCACTCATTTCTGACTTATATTTTTCTTTTTATTTCCATTTAGGCAACCATATACATAAAACCCCATGTCATGAAGTATTTGAAAGAGTGTTACCATTCGCACGAAATCTGAACCGGCTAATGAACTCATAAGTTCAACGTCTTTACTAAAACCACCTACTGAAAAAGGGTACTCGAGAAATCAGGGTTAACATCCAACGACTAACCTATCGTAACTTATCCATTTACCCCTATCGCACCTAAATCATCCCCATATCGACCCGCTTGAACCGTACTCAGGCAGAGCAACAACCGTATGAGGGGTGGAGGCTTTTTAGACAAGAATACAAAGCTTATCACGCTGAAATAAATGTAGGCATGAGATCATCTATATTTCATCTACGAAAGCATTCATTTTCTTCTGTATGACGTCATATTCTTCTCTCATGGACTTTAACCCCACTCATATAGGTCTCAAAGAAATCGTTGTTTTTCCCTTACTACCATGATGAGATATATGATCTGAACGGTGTTTGAAATAAAAAAAAACACCACGCTGTATACTCAAACCTAACAGTTAACCATATAATAACAAAAATGTACACCTCAATTCGAAAGAAGTGTGCGAAGAGAAAGCAAATATTTGTTTGAGTGTAGGTAAAAATGACCTAGATTGAGCTTGATGGTTTTAAACAAGTCTTAGTGGATTTTGTAACGGAAAGCAGAAGAACAAATCTAGTTTTAAACAAACTACCTAGCGTACTTTGACTTTTTAAATTTATTTATTGCACGATTCCCAATCTACTGCATTTCCATCTTGCATACTAGAGTATTTTGTTTTTGTGATGTTATGTTGATTTGAATGTTCTGTGTGCTGAAAAAAAACGTCTAAGGGTCCAGCTGAGAATATCAAAATAAATAAATATTTGTATACTTTTGAATCCTCGGACCGCAATTCAAAAAAAAATTATTTCATTTTGTGATTTTTTTATTAATTATTTTTACTTGAAACGACAAAAAAATCAGGTGATTATAACATTTGTAAACATGTCAAAAAAACTTTACTTAGATAATTTTTTGTTATCACTAGTTTTAGTTAGAAAAAAACGTAAAATGAGCGAATTTTTTGACAATTTATGTTTGCATTCAATGGTTTTATATTTAAAAAATTATAAGTTTATTTACAATAATATAATTTAAATCTTATATCATCACATTCTTAAAACGCTTTTAATTTTTGGATGCTTTCAGAAAAATTCGGTTTATAGACCGGGCGCTAGAGGTAGTTGAGTATGCAAAATGTGAGAACCGAATTCCACCAATGGATTTGAGTTAAAAAAAGGTCAAAGATTAATAATGTGGATTTTGCCGGTCAATTTTTGGTCCATTTTTTTTTACCCCCTCTACTCTTATTTGTAAAGGGAATGTATTAATTATTTCAGTTAAAATTTATAGTTATTTCTAATTGTAAAAGTGAGGATGTATTCTTGAATGAAAAAGAAAACAAAATAAAAAAAGATTTTATTACTTTTATTTTTGATTCAAGAATACATTCTCACTTTTACCATTAGAATAAACTATAAATTATAACTGAAATAATCAATAAAATGATATAATATCATGTACTCAATACTTTTCCTTTACAAATAAGAGTAGAGGGGGTAAAAAAAATGGACTAAAAAATTGATGAGCAAGATCCACATTATTAATTTTTGACCTTTTTTTAACTCAAATCCATTGGTGAAATTCGGTCCTTACATTTTGCATACTCAACTATCTCTAGCGCCTGCACCATTATATGGATTTTACTGAAAAGTGGAAATACTCCAGTTTCTGACAGACCGTGCCAGAGACCAGGTGTTAAAATAAACATATATCATGTATCAACTTGTTTTGTTTTGATTCATCTGTATCCTTGTGGTCAGTATTCAAATTTTATGACGCCACACTGTTACCAGCTAATGTTTAAGAGATGAAAAATGGTTTAAACCAGAAAAAATACTTTTCAATTGCTTTGTTGGACTTTATTATTTTATTTATTTCACAGTGTAATCACAATTTTTCCAAAGTGTTTTCACGGTGTTAGTTAGCTGCGATTTATACGAGAGCTCAACCTGAAATAAATGGGGCTCCGTTAGAGACATTTTTCTTTATCGGTATAGATTCATTTGCTTTATGTTTTGTTTTGTAGAGATAATGTTTTTAAAGCGAACCCCTGGGGATGGTTGATTATCGTCATTAAGGTTATATCTACTAGCACATACATAAGATGAGATTATCAATGCTTATAAAACGGGTAATTCTCCGGCTTGTTAAACATTCCCGCCATAGATCTCACGAAGTTTTTCGCTACACTTGGTGACTTAGCAGGGGTGCCCGGGTTCATGGGGTGAGGTTTGTCTAGAATTTGAAGGTGATTGCTTTTGCCCGCCATTGGGTTTGCATAGCGGACCGGATCGGGGGAGAATGGTTGAAGGAGAACTAAGATAGACCTCTCCAGCCAAACTCCCTCAATCCACCACCTTGCACCGCAGTGGGAGGGATGGATTCATACATCTGTCGCCCCAGATTCCAATACACCCCTCATACTTTTTTGCTTCGTAGAACTTACTCTCATTCATTTCCACAAAAAGACCCTCCACCTAGCATCCCCGAAATGACAAAGGCCTTGTGGGATTTTTTTCCTCAGGGTTTCCAGGTTGGAGCTAATGTAAACTAAACTATTTTTACAAAGTTGAGTAATACTTTCTTTTCACTAAAATTTTTGATGCCCAGATGTAACAGTATTATATTATGCATATTTATTTATTTATTCAAGCCCTGTTCAGTACTTACATAACATAATAAACATAGTCTTCTTTGTTTTTTTTTTTAAATGGTGGGAGGGGTCAGGTGGGGACATGGTCTGCGAGCCAGTTCAGGGCTTCAGGAGTTGCCCTGAGGACTTCATCAATCACCCTGCGCCGGGGAATGAGTGCAGCCGGAATTCGTTGACTACATGTTCGGTGGTCTGCACCGCATCGCGTTCATTCTTTAAGCCTCCATTAATGCATCAAGTGGGCACAGCGGCTATGGGAGCACTGCATCCTATTGATAGTGGATCGGAGTTTGAGACTCCTCTCCAGTCCAGACAATCTCTCATTGGGTCTTGTACGAGAAGAGCATTTCCCATGTCGGCCGATTGCCACTCAAGTTTCCACCTATCTTATGGGGTGAGAGGTAATCGGAGGAGCCTCGCTCCCTCATCCAGAAGGATTGACAATAAACTTAGTACAAAAGATATAAGTGGGTTCAACACAAGTACCTTAGAGTTATCATTATCATAGAAGGTTGTACACAGGAATTCAATTAGTGTGCATAAAAAAGCGTAAAAAAGAAGTAAGTAGCATTATAAAAGTACTTATAGAACAATGTGCAGTAAGTTTGTTATTGATATATGTTGTGTTCACAAATTGTTGTATTCAAACAATCAGGTTCTCCAATTCATCTTCGAAGGAGATTACTTCTTTAGAATAATAGAGTTCTTTATGTTAATCTGGATTTATTTATACTTTGCGTATCACAAATGTTGTGACTGCGAGTAGTCTAGCAGCTAGCTAGAGCTAGCTGGATTATATGATCTCCTGCAAAATGCACCCCGGCCCTCGGCCCCCTTCATGTACCAACTCCGAACTAAACTAACCGCCATCTTGCGGACTTTCGAGACAGCTCTTAGCACTGCCCTATATGTGACAAGCTCGGAAGCTTTTGGATATACAAAAATATTTAAAAAAATAACAAGACCAGTTTGTTGAAAAGCGTGTGTGTAATGACCTCCCAGCTGTATGGTCATGTATATTTTCTGCCTGTTCAGAGTATAAATATAACAATATATATAAATTTTTAACGCAGCATCGCGTTCATTGGTCAAATGCATTATACTTATAGTTTTGTATCAGTGATCGATTGACCGGTGGATGCAATTTTTAGCCGTAACTAGTATGGTCATGTATATTTTCTGCCTGTTCAGAGTATAAATATAACAATGTATATAAATTTTTAACTAACTGAAAGCGGAGAGGATGGACCGCCAAACAACAAGGTCTTGGCATACATTCTTTGCCTCGTTTACATTCATACAACTTCTCATACATGCTCTTCTATTATTCTGACTCTTGACATGGCATAACTCAAGTATTTGATTCACTTGGTCTTGCCATGTCTTTCTTGGGCCTCCTCGACTTCTTCTACCATTCACATTTGCGTCATATATTCTGCTTACACTCCTTTCCTCGTTCATTTGCTCTACATGCCTAAACCATTGGAGCGTCCATTACAAAACGTAATAATACATTACGCTTACATCAGCCTTGCATTTTTTGCGGATCTCCACGTTTCTAACACGATCGTACATGGTTTTGCCACATATTCGCCTCAGGGATCTCATTTGTAGAGCATTCAGTCTACTTTCGTCCTTCCTCTGCCAGTTCCATACCTCACTGCTATACATCAGGGTAGGTACCAATACTCCTTTATGGACGGCTAGCTTCGCTTCTTGGAACAGTTTTTTGTTGGTGCCAACGGCGTTCAGTCCTCCATTAATAAACTAACCTGCATTCACCCTTCTTTCAATATCTCTTTCAGCCTTTCCATCTCTCGTAAACATACTTCCCAAATAAATTGGTATAGTGCCCTTGAGGTAATTTTTCACAAAACAGCGCTTTACAAATCATGCCATTATTATTATTATTCATAAGCAAAACTTTATTACGCCCGATCGAGTGTATTACAAAACATACCTACCTAAACTAATACGACGATAAAAGTGATTTTTCTTACACCATCGTTTCAGTTTCAATTTTATTGTTTCTATTTACTCATGCATGTTTTTTTTAAATATATAATTTTAATATACTATATTAACTTTGCACATTGCGCTATGTGACCTACCTATGCTTATGTTAATTTGAATTACTATGCTCTTCCAACATTTCAATTTAATTAGGGTACTAGAGAGATCCCTGGAATCACTTGCAATGGAGAATTATCTTGCTAAACTATATTAGGTGACCGTATCTTGACATTAATTATATAAATTAGGTTAACTTAATTGAATTCTACCAAAGCTTAATAAGCATAAGCGTACCTTAAAATTGATAACATATTTAATTTAGCTACGTCTAACTTATCGACACTAAAACAACCATTGTTTATTGGTAATATCATTTAAGCTCAGATATGTGCAATTAATGTATAATAATCTAACCTTTTTATATGAGTACCGTACTAGAGTCCCAACCGCTCCTGTCTAGAGCCTGTGAGATTACGGCATGCCCAATTAGGATATGTTGTGAGGCTGAAGGTATCAGAGAGGTGAAGAAGATGGGGGAGAGGAAGGTGGGGAAGTACCTGAATATTCAGATCTGGTCACTAAACATGATAAGCCAATTCAAGAATGTTTCAATTCCAAATGTTAGTCTTACACCAGGGCGATACTGAGAGTTCCTTCCACTCTGGAATGTGCCGCAAATATACTATTTATTATTAGAAATTAATAAATTGCGACATAAAACAAATTAATCAATACAATTTGATTGCGCACGTACGTCAATACAATTTGATTTGCCTGCAAACTTCGGATTACTAGTCGAGAGCCTTCCCCTCAACCATGAAGGACGTCAAATAAAATGCTAATGCCATTGTTAAAAAAAATGGAAATCAAAAGAATAACAAATTATTAAACTAAAACAATCTCATTAAGAATCTAAACTTAGCATTGATAAGATTTTAACCATGTTTCATGACCAGATTTGAATAACCGTTACAGCCTTTCTCTTCCCCACCTCCTTCGTCTCTTCAGTACCTTCAGGGCATTCTAACCTCAAATGCGTCCCAGTGTTGATTTTGGCAGCCATCTCTAGACTGAAGCCCCAAAATTCCTGAAAAACCCTTAACTTTGTGCAGAAAGGGTCGGCCCGTTTGATGGATTTCCCTATCTTTAGAAGCTGTCCTTATTCTGGAAGATGCTCCGAAGAACTAGCGTCATTGGTCTTTTAGGCACCGGTGAAAAAAAAACACGCCAAACGCGCGCTCAATGTATATGTACACGGTTAAAATTTACCACATAGTCGCTTCTAGGCCTAGTTCTTGAGTCCTACAGCTCGGCTGTCGAGTGATGTGCCGGCCTCTGTGTTTCCTCCCTAATAACGGATCTCTTCAAGGCTTTTGTTCACTTCTTCCTCTCTTCAAAAAGGAGAGGAAGGAGTCAGGGCCTCCTTCTAGTTAGTTAAGTTAGGTCAGACAAAACTCATAGAAACTTACCAATCCTAACCGCCTAAATATTCAAGCTCAGATGTGGTATAATATTTCGGATTTCTGATCGTATCACAATAACCTAACTTAATATCATAAAAGGATTCTATTTTGGCTAAGATAAAGTTTCAATTAAATTATTAATTTCACTAACTCTTGGGATTACGTTATTTACGTATGCAGCAAACTTTCGGAAATTCAAAGAGATTTTAAAATTTCGAGAAAAATGCTTTAGCTTTCTCCTTCGGAATATTCTCCGGAGTAGACCAATTTGTTGTTGTTCTTTGGCAAGTTTAGTTACTCTTATCTACTCGCAAAACACCACAAGATAATCCATAATTCACTGTGGATTCCTCTTGTAAATATTTAATCTCTTTTATTAAGTAATGCCAGGCGAGACACAACTGAAAATTCCACTCTACTATGTGGGAATTTTCTCTCAAATAAATTAGGGAATCCTTTATCTTTACAAAACCTCAGTGAACACGTGCGCATTATTGTGCAAGCGAACTTGCTAGGTATCAATAGAAAACTTTATAAGTTTAGTGGAGGTCGTAAAAGCTTTTGACTGCAGATGCGGCAATTTCGTTTGATAGATTACCTTTTCTTATCGGACGGATTGCAGGCTTCATAACGTACACAGATGACGTCAGGTGGAAATTCAGTGTTTGCTGCAATTCTTTAATGCATTTTAATAGAAGGTGTTTGGAGAAATTTATATATTTCTGGTCCATCAAATACAATTTAAAAATTATTACTCACCATTAAACAGCCTCTCAAATTTATGGTAATTATTATTTAAGCCGAAAATATCATTAGCTTGTAGATATCTACGAGTTAGTAGTATTTATGTGAGTTTCAACACATCAAAATAAAATACTAGTGTGCAGTTCACACGTGGTAGAAATGAAACCCTCAGAAAACCAAAGTAGATAAGAATGAGAAGCAACGCTTAAAGAGGAGACCGATTATTCTATCATACATAATCTTCTATCTTCTTCTTCTATATATATATAAAAATCAAAAAAAAATTGTATGTATGTATGTTAGTATGTCCGCTATGCGTTGCTAAACCATTCATCCGATTGCGATGAAACTTTGGGGATTTGATGTGTGCATGTCCGCGATGATTTTGTATATAACAGTGAGCTTTGGCATTATGAAATTACGTATTGCTAAACCATTCATCCGATTGCGATGAAACTTTGGGGATTTGTTGTGTGCATGCCTTCAATAGTTTCTGCATACAATAGTGAGCTCTGGCATCATGAAATTACGCATTGCTAAACCGTTCATCCGATTGCGATGAAACTTTGGTGAGTTGTAGTGAGCACGTCAACGAAGATTTCAATATAAATATATTGGTGAGCTCTGACATTATGTAATTCGCATAAAAAATTGCAAAAGCTGTTTGAAAACTTAATGTAACTTAAACTTAATGGACTGAATGGACGCAGGAAGACGGGGGAAGCGGGAGGGGGGAGTGGGGAGAGAGAAAGCGGTGAAGGCAGAGTGTAAACGCGTGAGGGGAAGGGGGTGCGGAAGATGAATGGGACGAAGGGAAAGGACACGCAGGGAGAAACAGTATCTTTATTAAGTGGCATAGCAACGCATTCCGGGAACTACAAACCCAGAAGCTAGCATGTTTTGATTTTTATATATAGGTATAGATTTCCCCCTTAAGCTGTGCGAGCGAAGCCGCGGGAAAAAGCTAGTATAATATATAACATTAAGATAATAATCATAAATCAGATGCTCGAAAAAATGAGTTCAAAATTTAAAAAAAACTTTCTCAATATCGGCCCTAGAGTCTGAGAGGGATTTTTATTTAGAATGGACTCACATTTGTGAGTACAAGCAGTGTGTTTGGGCTATTTTCGGAGAATCTTAAGAGATTACGAGGGGGTATTAAGGAATGTGGAAGTCTATAGAAGCGGAGATGCGTCGTGTCGGTGCAAGGACCGCGGTACGTGACATGTATAATATAACAGGGAAGCCTTATCGCTGGGAACAGTGGATGACTCGAAGCCTGGCGAATATCCGTGTCACGTACACGTAGTTTTACGTAAATATATAATACAGTTGTTCAAACACTGTCTTTGCTCAAAGAAAGAAGTCAAAAAGTTTATTTTTATTTTATGTGACGCTTCGCAAGAGCTCCTTTGTTTGTTCTGCATAAAACTGGAGAAACTATATCGCTATCTAGTTGGGAGATGCTGAGAGTAGTGACATGGAAAATCCTGTACATCGGAAGGGTTTTAAAAAGGTAGCAAAATTTCGGCAGTTTTTGGCGTCTGCGAACCGTTTATATTTGACACCTCATGTTAGCCTTTTTTATTCACACTTAAACTGTAAAAGAAGTGAGAGTATTTATTTTAATTTATTTGTTTATTAAGACATGCACAGTACATTATAATACAAGTTATAAAGTATAAAATTTTTACGTAGTTATGTACTATTCCATAGAATTTCATTTGATGGTTTCACCTGACATACGAGGGTTTTAAAACTTAATTAGTGAATGAACAAGTAATAATAATACACACTTTGAAATCAAGAATTATATACTAACTAAAAATAATTGATTATTGATTGATAACGGTTTAGTGTTTATATGTATTTATATTAAGCCAAGAAATTTAATAAATTAGTTTTGTACGTTTGCAAGCAATCATGAAAAATGTCTTAATGTAATAATTTGTCGTAGTGGGTATAAGTTGTGATTGCGCGAGTAATTGGTGAGTCATTTGCTGCATTAGTGTTGTTAGCTTCTAAGTGAAAAAGGGGAGTGTGTCTGGTAAGTCTTATTCGGACATTTTAACCAATGACGGATAGCAATTCAGGACTATCTATTTTATTATTTAGAAGGTTATATTTACAGAAACAACATATTATAAAGTAAAGTTAATATATTATATAAATAATCACAACAATTGTACCACGTTTTAAATAAGTAGGTGGGTTAAATAAGGGGATGTAAGAAGGGTTTTATGAATACAGGTCTTGAAAAAACTGAATGAAATAACAATAATTCCTTTCCATTCCATGCCATTTTATTTATTTTTATTTTTTCGTGCTTTTAACTTTAAAATACTATTTAAAACAACTGTGATACATTCGTGTATCTTACGACGGTATATTTTTTGATAAAGTTATTCACTTCCTTTAGAATGAAAACTTACAAGAGAACCTGCCATCCAATCATAAGGTAGTAAATATTTTATTCCACCAAGCCAACATGGTTTTGAAAAGGAAACATGATCATTTCTTTCATAAAATACATTTTTGAGAACATTATTCCGCAGAGCCTAAATAGGTTCCCTCAGGGTTTGAGATTGAGAAGCACGAGAAAAATAAAACCTGTAAAAATAAGGGGCGCGTTTTGTGTAGGTTTTTTTCACATGCGCAATACATGTATATTGCATTACATTGGACTCAAAACAGATTATTATTTCCTGAAGGAAATGAAAACATTTTTAATCGCTTAAGACCCCAAATTTTTTCCGCCATAATATAAAATATGCTTCTCTTGAATACTAAAACTTTAAAATTGTTATTTTTAAAGATAATCTCTATTCACATTCCGAGTTAATAATAAATTAATTATGTATATGAAATTCCAGCGACAGAAAAATTGCAGTTTTGTTATATAACGTGAAATGTTATAGGTATGAAAAGCATCGTTACATTAATTTCAATTAGTTCCATTATCCAACCACATTGTACGTACAATACTGATTTAAAGATACTATAGTCACTCTAGCCCACTACATTATATGTACAACCCCGATTGAAGATGCTAGGGTCCCACTAGCTCACCGCATTGCACGTACAACTCCGATTGATGATACAACATAATATAGTCCCACTAGTCCAGTACATTGTACATAAAACCACGATTGATGATACTATGGTCCCACTAGCTTGCCACATTGTACGAACAATCTTGATGGACAATGCTATAGTCATACTAGCCCACTACATTGTGCGTTCAACCCCGATTGACGATACGATAGTCTCTTTAGCCCACCACATTGCACGTACAACCTCGATTGACGATGCTATAAATATGTTTACCATATTGCACGTACAACCCCGATTGGCGATAGATACTATAGTCCAGGGGTTTCAAACTGGATTTTCTTAAGGCCCATTTATAAGATTTGGCATGTGTAAGCGGGCCAGACTCAAAATTAAAACCCATCCTCAATTGTTAGGTATGTACCTAGTTATTATAAATTTATTTCAAGTTAAAAAGGAGGGTAAAATGGTAAATTATCTTGAGCCGGACACCTGACTTCTCTTGTTTTTGATAAGCTCACTGATGTCGGGTGTCATATATTCATTGTAGTTATTTTAATAATCGATTAGAGATGTTCATCCGTAAGCCTTGAGCGATGTTTGTTCTTATTTATTTTCAAAACAGAAAACATCTGCTCGCATAAATAGGTACTGCCGAACATACACGGGATAAGTGCAGTATACTTTCTTAAATTCGGGTATATATTTCAGTTTCAATTTCAGTGCCGGCTACCCGGGCATTTATTTTATTTTTATTTATGAACATAGATTTCTTTTACCCACCTCACTCGACAAAGTCTGTTCCAAGGCGGATAAATAACATTTCATATTAACAACACATTATTTAAAGCGTTTTTTTTAGGTTAAAATTTTGGCAAGGCTAACACTTCAAGCTTCCTTTAAAAAAGTTTTTCACCACTGTGAGACGGCTTATGGACTCTTAAACGTTCATTTTGAGAACATGAAAAGTTGCAGTCGGAACATGAACATGGTCTTTCTTTACTCTGAGTAAACTTGTGAGCTTTTAAAGTCTCCTTTCTAGCACGTAAATAATTGCAATCGGAACATACAAAAGGTTTTTCTCCACTGCGAGACGGCTTGTGGACTTTTGAATGTTCCTTTTGAGAACATGAATAGTTGCAATCGGAACATGCAAAAGGTTTTTCTCCACTTAGGGACGGCTTGTGGACTTGAAAGATATGTGACTTTGTCGGCTATCATTGTGACTAGGCGCATTGAGAAAATAGCCGAAGATATTGAGACACAATTGTTGGAGAGGATTAATACATCACCGTGGTATGCACTTCAGGTTAACTAATCTACAGATATCGACAACAAGGCATTACTACTTGCTTATGTGCGATATTTATATCATGAGGGTGCAAAAACGCAGAACTGTTTAAGTCACTGGATGGTTATATATCAGAAAAACTAAAATGGACGTGGGCCACATTGATAGGGCCTGAGGGCCATATGCGGCCCGCGGGCTGTATCTTTTACACCCCTGCTATTGTCCCACTAGCCCACCACATTGTACGTACAACCCCGATTGACGATACTTTAGTCCTATTAGCACACCACGTTGTTCGTACAACCTCGATTGACGATGCTATGAATATGCCCACCATATTGCACTTACAACCCCGATTGGCTGTAGATCTCGTGCTATAGTCCCACTAGCCCACAACATTGTCTGTTAAATCCCGATTGATGATACTACAGTCCCGCTAGCACCGCGCTATCAGAGGACTATGATATGGCATTTTGAAAAAAATTTATTCCAACCTTAGAAATGTAAAAACAATCAAAAATGCCAAAAGTCAATTTTTAAGATCATGGTTTAAAAAAAACATTATTGATTTCCAACCTCAAAAGTAATCACGCTTTGTTGGGATTGGTATAACTTGAAATAATATTACAAAACCAAGTTGTAAAATATTATCTACAAGGCGGAATGCCCGCGTAGTAAGCGAATCGTAAATAGAATTTATGAATATGTATTTTTCCCAGGTTTCCCAGTACTAAATAATACCACTCGGAAGGCATCTGTGGGAAATTGGGGAAAATTTATTTTTAGGGAAAAGCTTTGTTTTTTATTTGCCCATATGGGAGGGTAAATTATGTCCTTGTTTATGTTTTATAGTTTACAGACTTGGGGTTATATTGTCGGGGGGTCGCTTACATCAAACTCCGTAAAAGAAATTCGCAACCAAAATTTGGGTTGTTCATGCGATGGGGGTTTTTATGGACAGAAAATTTTCTGTTTTAAAATGAGTACTGGGATGATCATAGCCACTTTCAATTATTATTTTTATTGATTGCTTTAATGATTTTTCTTCTTTTGAGTGTAAAAACTCTTTTAAATATTCACAATTCGAAAAATTCTTTGGTCAAGAATATACTCTGTCGAGGTGACGCCTGGCCTCTGTCGTCGACGGGTAAGGCTCTTGACTCGCAACCGGAAGGTCATGGGATCCCGGCGTGGGGTGCGCATTTCAATTTTATTTGATTAAATTGTGTTATTTCACATTTAAAATAATGTAAAGTATATTTGCGTCATGTTCCAGAGTGTAAGATACTCTCAGTACTGCCCTGATGTAACACCACCATTCAGAATTAAAACGTTGCTTCCAATGGCTTTAGCCGTGTTTGGTGATCAGATTTAATTCCCCACCTTCCTTTTCTCCATCTCCTTCCCCTCCCCACTACCTTCAGCCTCACAACATATACCAAGACGGAAGCAGCTGGGACTTGTGTGAGGTATTCACATTACAAAAATATACGGTATCTCGAATTTTAAACTAAGAAAATGTGGAAAACTAATGACGACCAATCCAGAGGAAAATTATTAATGAATATTTAAAACAAAAAACTGTACGAGTGGTTTGGTAGTGATTTAAAAAAAAATCTCAAAAATTCTGGTGAAAGACCACCATTTAGAATCTTAATGTATCTTTAGCCGTATTTGGTGACCAGATCTGAATAGCCAGACACTTTTTAACCATCTCCTTCCACTCCTCACATCTTCAGCCTCACAGCATTTCCAATTGGGGATGCCAGAATCCCTCTGGCTGGATCGATGGGAGCGGATGAGAGCGGCGATAAAAAACATACATTTTCTACGTCAAGTTTTGCAAAGAAAAAATTAACCCTAAAAAATGTTCAATCACATACGGTCACAAATATTTGATCTTTTTTTACCTAAAAAAAATTTTTGACAAAATTGATAATAGTATAACGCACGGACCAATCAAATTAATAGTTCCATCTAAATCAAAAATATAACTTTTTGCAGTAATCCATCGAAGTCAATAAGTTGAAAGGGCCATTTTTTACATTGACTTCTCTGCTTCCCATTAATGAACAACGAATATACTGGTATCAATGAACAATATTTGATTGAGGTTTTTTTTCTTTTCCTAATGAAAATTCCACTTCAGAAAGCGATTAATTGTTTTTATTTGTTATTCGTAATCATGGTTCTAAACAAATTAAGAAGGCTTAAAGTTATTTTAGGGTCGATTCCTTCATTGTTGATTCCAAGTTGTTTCAAATCTAAAACCTTTGTTTTCAACATTTAAAGGGTTTGGTTCATTATTAAATAAGGGAGACTTGGTTTTAATCCAATTAAAGGACTGCGAATTTGCTATTTACGTTTTTATGATAACGGCAAAACACGTGTTCTTTGAAGTCTTTGTTGTACCAAAAATTGTACATTAATTTCGTTTGATATCATGACCATGGTTTAAGGACTTATTTTCATTTAAACCATCAAGTGTTTCAATAAAAAATATCTACATTATGCTCGTGAATAAAAAAAATACATTAATTTAATAATAATAAATAATAATAATAAATATATCTTTATGAAACAAAATTTGCAATATTTATAACTAAAAAAAATATATACGTACATATTCAGTGTTAATATTTACAATCTTACTAATATTATAAATGTGAAAGTTTGTATGGATGGTGCTTACTTTTTCACGCAATAAATATCGAAAGGAATTTAAAAATTCTTTCACTAATCGAAAGCTACATTATTTGCGAGTAACAACGGCTTTATATATTGGTAAGCTCTGGCGTTATGAATGAGCTGTGGCGTTATGAAATTAATTATCATACGTTTTCTGTCCCTAACAAAATCGAGTTATTGCAAACGTCAAACAAATTGTTACTTTGGAAACATTTTTTTTTAATTTTTGCCTTAAAAAGAGTGCTTTGTTTTGATTAAAAAGAGTAGATACTTTATAGCATTTGAAGTGGACTGTCATTTTCTTATCTTTTTAGGTTACTCTGGATTCAAATATGAATAAAATACTAATGAAGGGAGTAGGTACTTAAATTAAATTTCTATTTCTATAGTTTTAATATTTTCTGAAATAGAAATTTTATTTGCGAAATGTCATTCTCAAATTTTGAAATTTTCTATTAGACAAAATAGCGAGAATAATAACAATTATGCCAATAATTAACCACTAATACTATGCGAGCGAAGCCGTGGGTAAAATCTAGTGGTTCATATAAGTAAAAAAGATTAACAGCAGAAAATCATATAAATATGAACAGTAGGTTGAAGAATAGAAAATAGTTATAAATTTAGGTTTTTCATAATCCGCCTCACTAGGCTAGCCTGTGTTGAGGCAGTAATTTTTAAGTCAATTTATATTACTTATTAAAATACATACACTTATATTAAAATATAATTATACAATAGCTTTGTTGCATTAACAATAATTTTGAATAATAACAATCAGTACATTTGAGATTCGTGTGCGGTATTCACTGTAAAAAAAAAAAATTGGTTTAATTTCGAATTTGGGTGAGCGCGCCGGTACAGGCCCTATCATTATTTTTATCCAATTTTTTATGTTATTTTAGAAAATTATTTTGTGAATCACATTTTTTTACTATATACGGAAGAATGTTATAAAATCTTGTTGCAAGGTATCTGAAATTTCGTTGACCAAAAGTAGTATGCATTATGGGAATTTGTAGTAAGTCTCTGTTATTGTTTCGTGTACAGCGAGTATAATATAATCTTTTTTTATAGTATTTATATATTTGTGTATAGATGATTGAGGATTGTTTTTGCGTATATCTGCCGAACGTCAAATACATTAATAATTTTAAAGATTAAGTTCGAGTTAATTTAACTGTACATTTTTGTCAAGGATAAGGATTATACTTCAAACAAATCAGGGGTCAATTAATTTTTTTAATTGGTTTATTTTAGAACTCTTATTACTGTTACTAGGTGTTTGAGTAAAAGTAATTTTTCTGAATTTACCAACAACGTTTTGGAAACGAGTTATTTTTTCTAAAAGTTTTCTTGGTTTAAAATTCGAGATACCGTTAATTTTTTTGCGTTAAAATCCACGATAAACGATTCGTATTATGTCACTTACGCCGATTATATTCTTGACCGAGAAATTCTCTTGAACTGTGAGGTTTGAAAACCTTAAAAATTTTCATCCTCTTATATTTTAATACATCCATTCAAAACAGAAAAAGAAAACCATAAGTGCTCATTAAACGTTAAAAAAATTTTGAACATCCTTTGATCGTATTTCTCAGAAAACAATTTTCGTTTTTTTTTAAGCTCTCTTTTTTGCAAGACAAAGTTAGTAAATGAAAAACCACATAAGAGCAAACATTTTAAATCGTTGATGTAATATTTTCCTGTATTTTGATTCCTTAGATTTCCGCATGATTATCATCTCGATCCCTTCACATAGAATAACAAACTGTTTTCCAGCAAAAGCCGTATTTATGATTGAACTTTTCACGGAAGGTTTGGCGGTGGTAGGCAATGCGTTATGAGAGACTGAGGGTTATTGGAAAATATGAGTATTCGAAGGGGTGAGAAGTGAAACGACTGATAACTTATTGAAGACTTTCAAATTGAGAGGAATATAAATAAAATTTGTGAATCAATTTACCTAAACGGTAGCATGCGATTGCTTTATTAAACCTAATGTTGTAGAGGTTTGAAATATCGAATTCCGGTTTCACGTTAAATTATCGAGTCTACTAAGTAGATCGATAATATTGAGGCCAGCATGACAGCACTACAGGGAATACAGATGACGACTGGGAGAAGTAAATCTCTATGGGAAGTATCAGACCAGCAGAGGTTGAGAGAGGTCGAATTGTGTCTCACCAGGAATTAGATCAACATGGCGGACCAACGAACGTAACACATTATTATTTAGGGTTACTCCAATATATAATAACTTATAGTTCGTCTCCAAAATGTATAAAACCTTTATAAGTTGTTAGAACCTAATGTGAGGTTCTAAATGATCGTTCGCTAAGATCTTTAGTCAAATTCTAGAAATCCGATTCCGCTTAAAAAATAACACTTTGTATAAATTTAATTACTACAAGAAACACCCAAGAAAAATTATTTCCCTCAAGGCCACTGTCATCTTAGGGGATGCTTAACAGTGGATTTTTTAAGAAGCGGAATAAGAGAAAGTTCTGGTAATGAAATAGGTATGAGGGATGGGCAGGAATCTCGGGGTCAGCATGTCCAGGAAAGACTGACGTATGAACCTATCTATTTAACTGCGGTGCAAGGCGATGGGTCAAGTATTTCCGACTGAAGAGGTCAAAAGACCTCCTTAACCAGTCTCTCTCGATCCGACCCGCCCCGCAGCAGGTGGGCAGACACATCGGCCGCCAAGACCTTGACAAACATCACCCCACAAACCCGGGCACCTCTGCCAAGTCAATAAACGTAGCGAGCCGCTTCGGGTAACCTACGGCAGAGGTGTTGGTTATCCAATAAATGGTTCCCGGGCGGCAGTACCCATACCCGCCTCTCAAATTGAAAATTTGACTCCACGCTTAGGCTTGAGGAAATAATTTCCCTCAAGGACTATGCCATCTTAGGGGATGTTGTGTAGGGTTTTTTTAAGAAGAGGTAGAAAAGAAAGTTCTGGTAATTAATAGGTATGATGGGTTGGTAGGAATCTCGGAGTCAGTATGTCCAAGAGCGACGGACGTATGAACCTATCTATTTAATTGTGGTGCAAGGAGATGGGTCGAGGAATTCTAACTTGAGAGGTCAAAAGACCACCTTTACCAGTCTGCCATGAACCCGGGCACCTCTGCCATGTCATCAAACGTAGGAAGCCACTTGGGGTGACTTATGGCAGAGGTGTTGGTTATCCAATAAATGGTTCCCGGGGCGGGCGCGGGCGGCGGTATCCATACCCGCCTTTCAAATTATTGAAATAATGTGTTCGTATTTAGATTGAAACAGAAACATACGTCAAATGTCACATCATACTACAAGAACTAACAAAACAATGGATATATTTAAACTTTGAAAAAAAAACATTTGATGAATATTTTAACCGTCTTCACTGTCATAAATAATAGTTTTTTCCTGTAGATTCCTAGTTTCCTGTAGTGAAACGAAGTATTCATTCAAGAATGTATGCGTTTAAAACTTGTAGCGGAAATACAGAATTTTACCAAATCTACAAGTAATTTTGAAAATTTTCCCTGTGAAAGTATTTTCGCAGATTATTTTATTATGTGAAAGAGAGTAACACAATTTTACTTTTCTCTAAACTCACCAAAATAAGTTTCTTCCAAAAGAGTGCGGGAGCGTAAAATTTTAAACAAAAAATGACTAACGAAACTTTTAGTCGCACAAAAAATAACAGCCTTTCACCATGGAAAAAATGGAGAGTGAAGGCTAAACGCTTTTACCCCCCCCCCCCCCCCTCCATCCCCCGAAAGTTATAAAATACTCGCGCCGGTCTCCAGAGATCAAGGGAGAGAAGTTGAGTATTTTAAGGGTGGGATAAAAAATAGACTTTGAAAATATAAACAGCGAAGCTACTGCACGGCTAAAGGCTATAGAATACTGTGGCTTCGCTGTTAATTATTAATGATCAATATAAGGGTTGGCTTTATTAAATACACTATTCATAGGTCATTGTTTTTTAGCGCAAAGTGTTTATAACAGGTTTATCTGAAAGCGGTCCCTGGGCTATTATTGTATCCACATTTGGATGGTTAATCTGGAGGTTGTAGATAAGATTTTCTTACAGCAGAATAAAATAATACTGTTAATTGTTGTTATTTCATATAAATTATTGAAGCAACTATGTACATATACCTATATACATTCTTTCATACTGTCTACTTTCAAAACCTATTCTTTATGATAATATGTGCCAAATTACCTACTCCTGGCATTGTGGTACAATAAATCCCAAGGAACAATCAGTCTGTTGAAGGAATTAGTGCAGTTATCACCTTCATAATACATCGGTTCTTTAATATAGATTCAAACGGAGACTATTGGTGCCATAGTAAAATAAAATGAACGTGCCCAGGAAGTCAGGGTGAGTCAAATTCCCCTCCATTGTCCACTATTCACATATCCCCATAGTTAAGTCATGTTGAAACGCCATAATTTTTCATTAAATTTTAAAATATTGATTACAGTCCAATTTATTTGCAATTTAACTGCGACTACAGCAATAAAATTAAAAAAATTAAATAAATAGGGGTTTTTAATGTCAGGTGTTTACAACATTTGTGGAAGTCGCAAAAAGAGATAAAAGACGAAGATTTAAAATGAAGTTATGAGGTTTACAGTTTCTTAACAATGGGTGCTCCTTTTAACCAGAAATTTGTTCTAGGTACTATTAAAATAGAAACACGAAATTTCAGCTACCCAATATTTATACATTAAATGTGTCGTAGTCTAGCTAGTTTCAGTAAGTGGGACCCTTAATAAAAATAAAAATGAGATAATTGTTTTAAGAACTAGCATTGATTTAAAATCGTGAATTTTCATCTGTTCATATTATATAGGGTTTCGAAATTCGACGAAATCCGGTAAATACCAAATGATTTTTTAAGGGAGGATTTTTAATCCTAACCGTGTTCTGACAAACAAAATTATCTTTTATGTCGCTGTCACACACTTTATTTAAATTATCCGTTGAAAAATAATAATTATAATTTTAAGATTAATTACTCTAATTCTAAATCAATCAAAAACATTGAACATCGAACTCAACGAATAACTCTGATCGATAACAAATAACAAAAGGGTTAAAAAATATTCAATTATATTTTCGATACATCAATGATGTTCTGTAAAATATCTTGAGAATCGTCTGAACACGTAGTCTTTTGAAATAACGCTCTTATGTCTGGAAGGCGAAAGAGTTTATTCCTTTATAATTAATATAAAATCACTAAAATAAGCCACATACTTCGGTAATCAGTTTACTTATTTTTCAGGAGAACCTTTTTTTTTCGTTTATCATCACAACAAATCAATAATTTCGCAGATTTTTTTGTTTGTTTTCCTTGTGCAATTTATTTTTTCAACACTTAGTATTCCGCCTTTATTTTGTCACGTTGTTTTTTAATATTTTTTCAAAGATTTTTTCGGAAGAAAAAAAATCAAATAAGCATTCTTGTTGGAATTTTTCGCAACAAGAAAAGAATGCGTTTGTTCCATACCTATAGTTTTTCTGCCAAAGGGGTCGTCTTAGAAGCTTGTTCTTGAAGTAAAGCGTTTGAAAACCATTCTGAGATAATAAGATTAATCAGAAAACCTTAATCACTTGAACGTCTAAGAAAAATTGGGTGTTTCAAACTACGAAAAAAAAATGAATACCTGAATGTGACGAAATAGAATTTTTTCTCGATTTTCTTGCTTGAACACCGCTTCATATAATTCATGACTTTCGAAAGCGTTGCAAAATATTATTTTTTTACTAAAATAATTCTGCTCTAGCTAAAAGTTGTAGGCTGAAATTCAAAATAAAAAACCTGATTTTAATATTTATTTAAAATTTATTGTTTCCTACCCAGTTAAACTTAAATTATGATAAACATGTTTTTAATTTAAATTAATTTAATAAAAATCTATGCACTCAATTTAATCAACATCATAATCGAGTGCAGACCCGTGAAAATTATTTCTAATAAAAAGAAATGTTTTGAGATCTTTTAGAAATATTATACTAATGGAAGGAACTTTATCGCTTGTCAGAATCCTTAAAAAAGTTCCAAATATGATCAATGAGAAAAAACACTCAAATTCGAAGCATGGCTAATAAAAGTTACAGAACAGATACACAACCGATATAAGTATTTTTAATAGTATAAGTTCAAAATACAAAAATATAAAAATGTTAATGAAATATATTTTTATTCATTTTTAAAAGTAAGCATTCATAACACCTGTACAGATTTGAAAAACATGCTTATATTATTATTCACTGGTTAGTGCCGATAGTAAATAAATTATTAAAATATTTCAAAAGAAAAACAATTTTTCAAAAATATATTTTTTAAATTCTTACCTAATCCGAAAACCATCGTCAACGCCATCAAAATCCAAAAAGTGGCTGAAGAAATCATATTTTTTCTTGTCTCTTCACGAAAAGTTATCAAAACTGCATCTTAACTGACATCAAATAGTTATCTAACTGTATCCCACGATAAGTTCACGACTAAATATAATAGCATTCACCACCAAAAAACTATTTATAATTGAGACCATCATCAAAAAATCATTTACTCTCTGCTAAGTACCGATTTAAAAAAAGCACAATAAGATAAAGCAGTTCAAAAAGTGCACTACACGAAATACAATTAAGTTCAAGTCGTACAATTTTTGTTTTCAATCTGCAAGCTTTTCGCCCTAATGAAAATTCGTTTAAATAATTTTGTTTTTTTTTTTTTAAATTTTGTTGCGTTTTTTCAATGCAGTGTTTACAGAAACAAAGAAACGTAGGATTTACGTGTGTACGTTTGGGGGCGTGCCTCAAGGTGGCTTCACGCGCGACTGCCTTAGAGTAGGGGTGTGGAAAGACTGCCTCTTGGCGGAAGCTGTAACGAAAACAGTGGTTGACAGCCCACCATGCGCTTGCGCCGCATCTCTGCTGCGTTCTGTGGAAACTAAAAAGGGGGTGTCAGATTTTCCGTTGGTGATTCTGCATCATATATTCATACATCTAAGTTTAACACTTTACAAATTTAATTAGGAATCTCAGAATTTCTGATAACACAGCATTCAAATCTATAAATTATAAGCAACGCCAAATAAGAAAAAATAAAATCGCTTAGTAGCTGTATGACGTGTCAGTTGTGTAGTTGATGGATAAATGCATAGGGTTCCACCCTTGCGTCTTGGGTTAAATTACTTTACTGATTAAACCCTCCATCAGTTCAAAATCAAAATTTCCGCTTATAATGATGGTTGTAGGAATTCTTCAAATATTGTCAGAATGTATTTCTTAAAAAAAACTCTTTTAAAATTAAAATTAAATTAATTAATTAAATTAATTTTCTTTTAAAATTACTTAGACTGATATTTAGATGACGAATACAGTTCAAGGGTTCAAAACTGACAATAATTTTCTCGTGTCTTGAAAGAAAAAAAGAGGCTGTATTTACATGATTTTTATTTTGTTTTCATGATTTTACATTAATTGTTTAATTTTATCGCCTAAGCAATTGGAAAGATTAAAAAAGGATTAAGTATATATATATATATATATATATATATTTTTTTTTTTTTTTCATTCATATGTTTTACATGTTGCTAAACGATAATTTTACATCTTAGGTTTTTTACTACTTTTCCATTTAAAGCATTTGCTTGTGTATGGAAAAGGAGTGTACATAAATGTGGTTATTACTTAGTACTTAAATAATTCATTTACATAAATATATGTGTTTTGTAATAGTATATAATAGTATATATTTAAAGAAAAGAAAGAATATTATGGAAAACTAAGTGGTTGGGCGTTTACACAATACATAGCTACACTTACATACACACATCTACATATATCGTAGACCCTGTGCTTGTGGCTTGATTGTCACATATCCCATCCCTATGATGTTCCTTTTCCCCAACCTATCCCATCCCTATGTTGTCATCGTTACCATAACAATCAGTGTCGCTAATGAACTCGCCGCGTGAACAAGTATAATATTACGCACCCCGCATCCTATAATATCCCCGCATCCGCTAACTGAATCCGCATCCCGCGATTAATCACTGTACAAGTTCATGAACAAAACCCAGGTTCAAGGAAGTGAAGGAGTCAAGTCCAGGAGTCAAGATTCCACCGTAAGTCCCTTCCTTACCTTCTCCTTTGTGCTTTCAATTTTACTTGTGCAGTGGTCTAAACACACATCCTAACAAACACACGCAAGGTCCTTCGACATCCGCAAACTACACCATTTATAGTCAAACCGCACCATCATTTTATAGTTCTTCTAGACGCACTTTTCATCCGCATTCACACATTCATTTTATGGCCCGAACGAGCCGGATATATAACCTTTTAAAAATATCTTAAAAACTCTAAAAGTACATTAAGATCACCCGCAGTTAAGCCATTTTGTATTACGTTACCAACGGTTAGATTCCCTGTCAAGCAACATCAACAAGTGAATTTTTTATTTGAATTTTAGAATTTATTTTCAAATTAAATTGCATTTTACACAAACCGCAGTAAGTGGGTACCTACTCAGGTACAAGCATTGAACGTATTAAGGTTAGTACCTACCCACACCTTATAGTTTGATCCAATGCGATCTTCACATTGATTACGAATAAATTGTATACAAAATTCAGTTCTGTTAACCCCGCACGGGTGTCGGGGCAAATTTAGCCCCACTGTTAACCCCTTACAGTTGTTGGGGTCAAAGTTGACCTCACTTAACATTGCGCGTAAATATAAATATTTAATTTATATTCAGTATTGCGCGTAAATTTAAATATTTAATTTATTCGTTTCAAATAAACATTTTAAGCATATTCTTGGGCTGTATTTATTATTACATTTAATAAATTAACCGGAGCAAGAAAATGTCTACAACCGCACCGTCTGGTTCATCGCCACGGGATGACAGACGTCTGAAACGATTGAACGCGAAGCTAGCTTCTAGTTTTGCAACATTACAGACAGTTTTTGACAATATAAAGACATCGTCTGACAGCGCTATAAATCGTCAAGCATTTTTATCGGGCGCTGGAACCGTAGAAAGAATTCGTTCAGAATTCATCGCGATTCTAGACGAAAAAGTCGATTGTGAATTGGAAATTAACCCAGAAGCAGTCGTCGAGTACACTCAACTGAATGCATTTGAAGAAATGTACGGTGTCATTAAATTTACCGAGGCAAGCATGCAATCAAATCCAGTAGAGAAACCGCATCGTCAAATCAAATTACCGCCCTTAGAAATTTTATGCTTTGACGGAAATCTCGAAAATTGGCTTCTCTTCTATGAGACCTATGTCTCTGTTATACATTTAAATAGTTCATTGGACAATTCTGAAAAGATGCAATATCTCATGTCCAAGTTGACGGGAAAGGCATTGACTATTTGTAGGACAATCACACCCATCGGTGCAAATTACCAAGTGATCTGGAATGCCTTATGTAGTAAATATAACGATCATCGCATTCTCGCAGAATCATACTTTGACCGGTTATTGAAAATGCCTGTGGTTAATTCGGTCACGCCCGCTTCCTTAGAACATTTTGCAGACACATATGCTACAACCATTGCCGCGCTGAAACAGTTGCAGATTAAAGATCTCGCAGAATTTATGTTGCTTCATCTGGGTCTTAAACGCCTTGATATAGAGACAATAAAGGCTTTCGAATCGTCTATTAGAGACAATGAAAACTTTCCGTCGAGCTCAGAATTGATTGAATTTATAAGAGTACAGCAAAGGATACTCACTCGTGCGCAAGTTACGCAAGCAACATCCAGCCGCCTTGGTTCAAATAATAATATTTCCGCTAAACCGCAAAAGACAAACTCCGCAAAGACATTTATAAATGTCGAAAAAAGTGACAATCACTCCATTGACATTTGTTTTTGTTGTCAAAATGGATCGCACCTTTTATATCAATGTTCTAAATTTATTAGTCTAGAACCACGCGATCGATTTAATTTTATTAAGTCATCCAATACTCAAGTTTGTGGGAACTGCCTAAGTACTAGGCACAACACAAGATCATGCAAATCGAAAAATACGTGTAAATCATGCGCTCTCAATCACCATACTTTATTGCATTTCAAGCAAACTGATATGCAAAACCCACAGTCAGACCCAATACCATCTTCCACGTCACAAACAGATAGCGATTATAATAATTCAAAGTCTCCGAATCCAGTATCGCTGTGTGTGACAAATTCGTACTCTCGTGAAAATACAGTACTTTTGGGAACCGCCGTTTGTTTAACTCGAGATCTTAAGGGTCAGGTACAGACAATACGTGCGCTAATCGATAGCGGCTCCCGAAGGGACATTATTACGCGTAAATGCTGTTCACGTTTGAATCTTACGGTACAATCATCTCCCAGCACTTATGTCATGGGAATAGGTGACGTAAGAAATCTAACAAAAGGAATGACTTGTCTCAAACTGTTCTCCCATTATGATGATGCTCACTCGTATACGATTCAACCGTATGTGGTAGAAAGTATCACCAGTGAACTGCCTACCGTTAACATAAACCGCGCCTCATTATCGTATCTCGACAATTTACCTTTAGCAGACAAAACTTTCTGTATGCCTGGTGACATTGATATTATTTTGGGATGTGACATGTTTGCTCGCATTTTAAAGGCTAACAAAATATCAGGTCCCCCTGGTCAGCCATTTGCAATTGAAACTACTTTAGGGTATTTAATCTTAGGCACTGCTCCGACGATGATTGAAACCCCAAGTAACTATGCCACGCAATCATTTTGTACGTTCGCAGAAAACAAAGATTTTTCTCTTGCACGCTTCTTTGAATTGGAAGACATTCCGGACGAGACGATTTTAACGCCTGTTGAACAAGAGTGTGAGGAACAATTCAAAATCACAACTTCTCGTGAGACGACAGGTCGTTATATCGTCGCGTTACCGTTTCGAAAAGGTCCATCTGTCCTTGGCGCGTCGTTGCCGGCAGCCGAACAGAGGTACCGATCTCTCGAACGCAGCTTAAAATTCCAACCCACCATAAAAATCGAATATGACAAAATATTGCGCGAATACCTTCAGAAAGGGTACATTTCCCCAGTTGACAATTCTGATTTACCGCATTACGTAATCCCGCATCATATCGTAGTTCGCAAAGATAAACTGACCACCAAAAACCGGATGGTGCTGAACGCGAGTATGAAATCTGATTCTGTTTACTCGCTCAATGATATTCTACACACCGGTAATACTTTACAAGGTGATCTGTTTCTCATTATCCTCAATTTTTATCTATTCGCCGCGAGAGGATTCGATCTTATAAAATTCTCTAGTAATTCTCCAAACTTTTTGTCCACGATTCCTTCAGATCGCCGTGTCAAGGAACATGTGGAATTTAATCCCGATGAAAACCTAAAAATACTTAGGTTTCATTGGATACCCGCTTCTGATAATTTTATATTTGTTGTAAACTCTAACGAAAGAACTCGCACCAAACGAAACATCCTATCGACGATTACTCGTCTTTGGGATTTGATGGGATTCGTCACGCTAGTTGTTTTATTAGCTAAACTTATAATTAAATCTCTATGGGAGTATAATCTGGTTTGGGACGATATTCCTCCTTACATCGTTGTCAAGCTTTGGCGTCAGCTTGAAAAGGAATTGCCATTATTGCAATCTATTAAAATTCCTCGCTTTTTAGGTGTCGAATACCAATATTATGTATTAACACTTATCGGGTTTTCTGACGTAAACAAACGCGCATTTGGAAGTATTGTAAACTTACATGTTTACTGTCAAAATACTAATAAAATCACAATTAGCTTATTAAGCGCCAAACCTAAGGTCGCTCCTGCGAAGACGATTTCACTTGCGCGTCTAGAATTATATGGAGCTCTGGTACTTGTACGATTAATGCGTACGGTCAGTAACACCTATGCATTAAATTCGATAATTCATACGACTTTAGTCTTTTATGACAGCACGGTCGCACAAGCTTCTTGTGTCAATTCTTGGCCAAAATTAATTCAATACGTGCTTCGAGATTAATCCCAACCGCAATTCCCAATAATGGGAGATAAACCGCATACCGCATACCGCATACCGCATACCGCATACCGCATACCGCATACCGCATACCGCATACCGCATACCGCATACCGCATACCGCATACCGCATACCGCATACCGCATACCGCATACCGCATACCGCATACCGCATACCGCATACCGCATACCGCATACCGCATACCGCATACCGCATACCGAATACCGCATACCGCATACTGCATACCGCATACCGCATTCCGCATTCCGCTTACCGCATACAGCGCAGGTTAAAACTTTACCCTTTTTATTTTGCAATAACGTATTCCGTTGACTTGGCCATCAGATATTGCATCTATGGCCCATCTTTTAGCTTTAAGTTTCACCAATTTTTTAAACTTTGTTTATAAAGTGAAGCTTAATGCACTCTTATGGTTTATGGAAGTGGATTCTTTCATCCCCTTCCAGGCGGGGGGCATGGTTGGGCGTTTACACAATACATAGCTACACTTACATACACACATCTACATATATCGTAGACCCTGTGCTTGTGGCTTGATTGTCACATATCCCATCCCTATGATGTTCCTTTTCCCCAACCTATCCCATCCCTATGTTGTCATCGTTACCATAACAATCAGTGTCGCTAATGAACTCTCCGCGTGAACAAGTATAATATTACGCACCCCGCATCCTATAATATCCCCGCATCCGCTAACTGAATCCGCATCCCGCGATTAATCACTGTACAAGTTCATGAACAAAACCCAGGTTCAAGAAAGTGAAGGAGTCAAGTCCAGGAGTCAAGATTCCACCGTAAGTCCCTTCCTTACCTTCTCCTTTGTGCTTTCAATTTTACTTGTGCAGTGGTCTAAACACACATCCTAACAAACACACGCAAGGTCCTTCGACATCCGCAAACTACACCATTTATAGTCAAACCGCACCATCATTTTATAGTTCTTCTAGACGCACTTTTCATCCGCATTCACACATTCACTAAGGATATTTGTATACATTTAAATAAAAGAAATAATATTATGGAAAACTAAGGATATTTGTAAGGATAATTAAGTGGCATTAGTTTTTTTCTTTAGAATATTTTTAAAATGTCTCTTGACAGAGAGCAGTATTTGGGTTTTATCATTAATGCTTCTGATTTCTTCTGGTAGACGATTGAAAAAAGTTCTTCCCTGGTAAGTGTAATGATGTTGTGCAAAAGACGTATTTAGTTTTGGGCATATAAAAACATGTTTAAGTCGCGTTCTGTTTTCGTTTAAAAATTGGTATTTATCTTTTTCTTTTATAATTTGAATTAATGAATTTTCAATATATAAATCTTTAAATGTAGGTACTTGGAAATCATCAAATATGTATTGTAAGGAATCATTTTCCACCCTCGCTAACTCCCCCCCCCCCCTCCTCATTTTCTTCAGCCCCACATCTATCCCAAATTGGGATTGCCATTGTCTCACTGGCTAAAGATGGTTGGGACTTAGTTTGGAAATCACCCCTCAAACCCTTTTCCTTCCCAGAACTCTCCTCTCCTTCCTTTCCTCAAAAAAACCCTCCACACAGCATCCCCAAAGATCACATAGGCCCTGAGGGAAATTATTTTCCTCAGCTCCTCCTGTGTGGAGCTCATGTAAAAAAAAAAAAAGGCGCTTTCGGAGCATCGGGGCCTAAGGCTTGAAATAAACTCACCCAGAACTAAGATTCACAATAAGCCCAAAAGATTTTGCATGACCTGCGTTGCAGTTTAACGGTTTAATAAGGGTTTTTTTGGTTTAATTTTTCATCTAATTTTTTAAAATGAACCAAATTACAATTTTCATGTGACGGAGTACAAAACTTTCATCTGCAGAAACTATTAAAAATAAGGGTTCCGTGATTAAGAATTATTGTAATGCTGAAGAAAATGAAGGGACAAAATTTCCTGAAATAATGTATTATACAGCTAAAGCTATAACAGGAACAATAGCCGAAATTCACCAACTTTGAAAATAGTTGCTAATATTTCTAATTTTATTATTATTTGGTTCTATTTTAATTGATCTGCAAGGAAGACGGCATAAAGACACATTTGGTTATTTTGCAAAAAAGACATTTTAATTACCGTTTTTGAAGTGAATACTTCTTTAGAACCGTTGGGATTTAAAACACGCTGAAACGATAACGAGCGACACTAAAAAAAGACAAAAACATACATCTTCAGGATTTAGCCTGCGAGAAAATGAGATAGCAATAAAATATTTATTTATTTCACGGGTACTAGATTCCAATATAATACGATAAATCCACAGTTCCACGCAAGTCTCCTGTAGATTAGTAGTATAAAACGCCTAAAGAACCTTTGCAGACATTTGGCGGACTAAGGATCGAATCCTACGAATTCCAAATAAAAAAGAATTTTGTAAAATTAATATCCAATATTTATCCAATCCAATGAACTTTCAATACTCGAAAATGAACCATTCAAATGAAAACACAAATACCAACTAATAAGTACCTACATCAAATGTACTGAAATTCGACGATAAAAATATGGTACATAATATATGACATTGTTAAAAAAATGCTTCGTATTCTTTTCCCTCTTTTTTCTAGTTAAATTTTCTGCGCGTGTGAATCTGCTCACTCTGATTTTTTATTATTAATTAGTCTTTTAACCTGGTAAAAGTCAAATACAAATACCGAATTTTACCGAGTAGATTTGCGGGATTCTCAGTTAACAACAAAAACAGAATTCTAAAGCCTAGAGTGCACATTTGTTCTCACTTGACCGAGTAAAGCCGACTTGTAAGAACTAAGGTTTGAGGCAATGTCCACACAAACGGTTTTACTTGACAAGATTGGCTCAACGTTTAGTGTGTACCCGGAACAGTTTGAGCCTCAGCGTGTCTACAATTCGGAAGAAACAAAGGCTTTGTTTAGCTCGGATCCGTGAAGAACGAAAGAAATTATCTGATCTTTTTTCTTAATGCACGAGGATATTATTGACTACGAAAACACAATTTATTACTATTTTTGGCTATCGTGACGGAATTTTCTTGCAGTTTTTTTTCTTCTTATTTTTATTCTACCGGCGCGCCGTCCGGTTTAACCATTTATAGGATAAGCAACACCTCTGCCATAGGTTAAGTGACTTAGCAAGGGTGCCCGGGTTCATGGGATGAGGTTTGGCCGGGTCTTGGCGGCGGATGTGTCTGCCCACCAGCTGCGAGGGTCGTGTGTGCCCACCGGCAGGCCGGATCGAGAGAGACTGGTTGAGGGACCTTGTGACTTCTCAAGTAGAACACTTTTGGGAGTGGGAGGTGTGGATTTATACGTCCGTCACTCCTAGATACACTGACCCCAGATTCCACCCACCCCAATTCCCCATTTCCTTCCCAGAATTTCCTCACCTTCCTTTACTAAAAAAGACCTTCCACACAGCATTCCCAAAGATGAAATAGGCCCTGAAGAAAATTATTTTCCTCGTGGCCTTCTGCATGGAGCTTATGTAAAAAAAATACTTTTATTTATGGAATGTATTTCATTTCACTACCCCCCAATACTTATATTATCAAATAAATATAAAGAAATAAGTTATTATTATCGCATAGCACAGGGGTTCCCAAACTTTTCCAAGTCGCGGCACCCTTAGTAAATTTGAATTTTCTCACGGCACCCCTGTCATATAATGTCTATCTGTGGTAGCCTCGGGATCTAACTAGCCACCGCCACCCCCCTCCCCCTTTTTTTTTACCTACTCCACTGAATAATACAACTCGTAAAATGAATACCTAAGTGCATTTATTGATAGGAAAACTTGCAAATATAATACAAGTACAAAAACCATTTAGTGCTCCTCATTTCCACATTTATTTTTGAGCGATATTTGCTCTTTATAACCGCAACCGCTGAAAATCCAGCTTCACACAGATATGAAGTAGCAAAGGGAATGAGGACCCTTACAGCTTTTCCACTTAGAATCGGATACTGATTTCTGATATCCAAAACTCCGTCAAATCCGAACGAGCGTATTTCATTTTTAGGCTGTTGTCGGTCGAGAGGTCAATTAAATTTTCTTCTTCCTGCGTAGAAAAATCTTGGGGAGCTTGAGCACGGAATGAATCTTGGATCCACACAAACATCTCCACTTGGTCTTCCGCGAAGTACTTGGCAGTTAACTGTGATAGGTGCTCTGTGAAAAGGGTCAGCAAGTTTTTGAAACCTTAACTCCGCTATGGGCCATGTACTGTTGCAATATTGGAAAACAATCTTTGCCTCCATCATCACCCATTTTTCTCTTCCACACTTGTAGTTTTTTCCTGAATAATGAAATCTGAAATGAACAAAACTACAAGTGAATGCGGCACGCGGCCGCTGCAAGCACAGCACCACAACCGTATCCCCACTCCTGTGCCTCCCACCAAATCCATTCCCAGAGCGCGGACCGGCCACGCGGGTGATTTTCCATTCCATAAAATGTTTGTATTCGTTCATGTCAATTTTGATTTTTAGTAGAGACATCAGGGGCGCCTCGCGGCACCCCTGACCACTGTCCGCGGCACCCCAGGGTGCCGCGGCACCCACTTTGGGAACCTCTGGCATAGCAGTTTCGTAATAAAAGTTTAAATAAAAAGCTAGCAAATTTACAGAAAAATATTGCAGAATTAAAAGGTTAGTTTTAAATTTTTTATTTAACCTCAAATGACACTTACTGGGTGAAACCGGCCCTGACCGAATTAAAGAATGAAAATAAAGTAGGCATTTATGAAAACATGAAAGCTTTTATATAATCATGAATGATAATAATTCTTTGTTTATTCGTGTATATATGAATTTCGATAAGTACAACGCTTGAATCTGTAAAATATAATTATTATTTTGATTAAATAAGTTTTCATTCAATTGCATTAATATGCAAATTCAATCAAATTTTAAATCTGTATTTTCCGTAAAGTTTTAATTGATGATACGTAATTAAATAACACAAAAGCAAATAATTTCACTTTTTTTATTTTATTTATTTATTTATTTATATACATATTTATTAAATACATTACAAGTGGTACTTTGTCTGTCCAACTGGGAAGGATACCCGTTTTAGGACAGCCAAATTGTATATTTAGTTCATAATATTTTAACAAATATTAATCGAAATAACTATTAAGAACATTAAATTTTGTTTTATGAACGAAGCGATGGTTTCTATATGCCTTTGAAAGAATCGCAAAGATGTGTTTTTTCAAGGTCATTTTGAGGAACATTAATACTTGCATTCAGAGTGGATGAGTGGTTTCTTTAGTGATATCACAAGTAGGAGATTCTTTCCAAGTCATTATAGAGAACATTTACAATTGTATAATTAGGATTTACATATATGATATAAATTCTCAGTGTATTTATGACTTTAATAAAGTACTACAAATTTTATAATTTCTTAAGTAGTAGTATTTACACATTTATAAACCCAATATATGACAAGTGAAATTTTTTATTTTGAAATTGTTTATTTATTTGTTTTATGTTTTATTTTACGCCCAGAGGGCTTTTATATAAATAATAATAAAGGCAGTTCATCTTAACCATGAGAAAAAAATAGAACAAATAAAGTTACGATGGAATAAAAGCATTTAAATGAAATAAAAATATGAGTAATAAAATTTTTATGTTCAGTGAGATATATACTATCAATAAGTTACGATAAGAAAGAATACATACATAATATAAAAATACATACAACAAAAATTTAAAGTAAGGTGATCATAGGTTTGTAAAATTGCGATAATAACCTTGTCTAATAACACCGTAGTATGTTTCGCTGAGTAGTAAATCGCCGCAGCGCGCTGTTTCGATTGTAGGTACCTACCTTCTGTACTCATACCTCTCTCTGCTAGTTGCAGGAGTTTGGAACTGTGGATTTTAATATTATTTTTTAGATAAGAAGTTAAGTCCTTTTTTTCAAAGAATTTACTGAGACATTACATTTAATTACATCAATAATTGCATTCAGAATAGGTGAATGGCTTCTTTCGGGCGATCACAATTTTGAAATACTTTCCAGGTCTTTTTGGAGAACATTAACAATTGCATACTATAATTTACACATTTATAAACCAATATATGACATATTAATTCCCAATGTATTTATGACTATTTAATTTTGATAAAGTAATATAAGTAAGTAATAGAAATTTCACATTTATAAACCAGAGTATATGACATATAAATTTCCAATGTATTTATATAGAGAGTTTCAAAACTTATTTTTGAAATGGCTAGTCGTTATTTTACAAGAAACAAAGAACAGAGAACAAGGATCAAAAACAGAGCAGAGCAAAAGATTAAAAAAAAAAAAAAAATTTTTTTTTTTTTTAAGCATAACATAAACTTTTTAGTACATATTAGGTATGTGAGATTGTGTTAGCATATGTTCGCTCTTGGCTCTCCCCATGCCTAGAAGCCAATTGCTAACATATTTCCGTAAAGTGCTTGCACTTTTCAGTTTCCATGCATCAGGTATGATGTTGAACAATTTAGGCCCTAAGTAGGAGTATTGTCTTTGGGCATGTGATGTGTTTGTAGTAGGTGGAACTACTGGATTCCTCCCTGCATGGCGGGTGTTGTGGAGATGATCAATGGATGCATATTGGTGTCGGTGTTTTTGTGTATGTAAGATAATTTTTCTTATGTATAGTTGCCGTACATCGAGAACTCGTATCTCTTCAAATAATAGATCACTGGGATACCCGAAGGGTTTCTTAAGGATGACCCATTTCAATGAACCATTTGCATGGCGGAGTGCAGAATGAACATCCCGAATATATTTATTTAGAGTCGACTTTCATGAAAAGTTTGTGAATTCGCATGGAAATTATTTAACGGCCGGACTCTGTAACGGGGCTTTGTGCAGGCGGCCGACATTATTGTGCCAGTTTCATTATCATAAGATTCTAATATAGAATCACTTCTCGCAAATGATTTTTAATAACTATTCAAATATTATACTTCTTTGTCTATCTATGGACCGGTATATCAGTTGATTTAAAGCTCGGCTTGGTTGGAATGCCGAGCTTAGCGCAGCTTGGAACATAATACGTATAATATAATAGGTCGAAATCCTAGATGTCACCAATATTATTTGTATTTTTATTTTTAACTTATGTGTTAAACTCCAATTATAATATTTAATTAAATGAAGACAATATTAGCGAAACTCAATCGAAAATCTGGAGACAGAAAAATTAGAAAAAGATATTGGTTCCACTGGGACTCGAATATCTTTTTCTGATTTTTCTGTCTACAGATTTTCGATTGAGTTTCGCTAATATTGTCTCCATTTAATTATATATTATTTGTTTTGTCTATGATTTTGATTGAGGAATGTGTTTCTTTTTTCTTTGAAAAACAAATCTACAGTCTATGCTCTCTACTGTCTGTATCGAAATCGTGATATTATGTTCGCGATCTTTCAAAAATGATGGCATTTTTTTAGGAGGGTTTAATTTACGAGTTAATTTTTCATAAAGTTCCCTACTTCAATCAGCATCGTGCGATATGCGAGTACGCCAATTTTAATTAGTATTTGCATTGCTTGAGTCAGTGCACTTTTAATGAAATTAACGGCTAAAGACAAACTGTCCGGTGGTCGAAACTTTTTGAATCCCTTATCAGACTATTTTTGATTGATTATCAATTCATAACATCGTCATTCCTCATCTCCCCCTGAATATAATAGTCTTTACTTGTAAAATTATGCAATTTACAAAAATTTCGGTGGGAAGTATTCAAATATTATTTACGTAAATGTCAGATCTAACATAATATGACTGCTAGCTCCTCGGCGTCTAAAATAAGAACTATTCTGCGGTTTAGCAAGGCTTGAGCGGTAGATTTAGCACGCTGAAATTGGATCGAGGTATGACTGACAAGCAAGGACTGACTGATATTTCGGGCCTATATCAGAAAATCTCGGCTCAAAATCCGTGGCGTAATAGAAACCGTCTTTGGTATTATCTTAGATTCGAAAACTGATTGGGAAAAATTAAATCTTATTTAGTACATTGGCCATTTTAAATGTGGACTAATTCATGGACGAAATTAATAACTTTAAAATATAAGTTAACAAGTTACCTACATTTCCAGATATCATTAATTCCATCTCATCGCTACGTTTGGTGACCAAATAGGAGTTCCCGGGTTGATGAGTGAAACCTCGAACTGTAATATTTAATAATATAATAAAACAAGTAGTATTTTTTTTAGACTTAATTTGTTTGTGACCGTAATCAGTTTCAACCAGTTAAGGGCATCTTCAGTTTTATATATTTTTTATCATAATGGAATTCCACCACGAATTATCAGTATCAAAAAAGTAATATTCAATCACTGAAGACAACTTAGCAATTTTCAATCGAAAATTTGAAACCGAAAAATAATTCAAGAAATCATTTTTTAAAGTAATTCAAGTACGTCCCTTAAAACTCTGTGTAAAATTAAGGTGTACACTAAGTTATTTGTCTTTTTATAAAAGTGGTGATGCCATACATTAAGAAGAACTTTTCTTTAAAAAAAACGTATTTGTGTATTGTAACATATAAGTACACTGCTTTGTTACTTTTTTTATAGTAGAGCAAAAGAATCTCTCTCAAGAGGGTGGGATGAAATACAGGTTTCTCCCCGGTAAGGTTAGGGTTTCTTTATAAATAAAAAGAGTACAATTCCATATAACAGAAAACAAAATAACAAATACCCCTAGACCTAACCTGTAAAGGCGACAAATTGTCTAGTAAATATACAGAAAATTAGCGTACCTGTGGACCGGGACATGATAGCTAAATAACCACTAAAACTCGAGGACACTTTAATGAACGCTTTTACACGAGCTGATGGGCTGCAGCCATGATCCCGTGGGGAAGACTCCAGGTAACGCGTACGAGAGTCGCATCCGAGGAACGCGTGCACAAACCGAAGACTCTAAAGGAAACGTATGGATCGCATCCGGGGCTCAGGCCCCTTCGCCTTGCCGGGCAGCAGGTTCCACGCTGATGGCCAGGATTGCCGACTGAGGAAGCCAAGGAATCCTGGGAATTTGCCAAGTTCAGGAAGAGAGCTCTGTTAAAGAAATTCCTCCGGGAATCGCCACAAACGGTTACTAAAGGCCCAGCACGACCATAAAAATGCTCTCGCGCGTATATACGACGCCGTACCAAAGAGGATGACTTCGATTATCCTCAACACAACATGGCGAAGCCATATGTGGGGCTCCACACAACGACCGATTACGCCAGTTTAGCTTCGACGGAACGCGCTGATAAAAATATCATACTTAAGAATCCGGCTCGTGGATCGTAATATTAAAATAAATCAAAGGGATTATCCCATGTTAAAACTCCAAACAAAAACTATCACTTAGGGGTCCAGTCAAATATCCGTCGCGCTCCCGAACGGCGGAAATTCAAAAAGTCCCCCCGCAAACTCTCGAATCTAGTTGCCACACGCAAAAATAAAATAAACGGCGAATCAACAATTAACGAAAGCGGACAGGTGGAGGTTTATTAGGTCAGGAGAATAATTATTACTATGTCATAATTATTATTGTGACAGTTTGGTGATTTTCGTTTCTTGAGGATTTTCGTTTCTTGAGGGCCTCCCGCTATTGGCAAAAAAGTAAGTATTTGCTCACCTCCCACTCGAACACCTAAAAATTGTATATCTGTCTATATTCTATATCGCAAGTTTTTTATAATATTCTCCTGACGAAGGAAGGGTGCTTCCAAAACCGGTGGAGTGGAATAAAAATAGAATAAAATAAAAGTGTTCGATAACAAATTTTGTGTTTTTATTGTAAATTATGGCGAGCCACAAAGTTATTGTTTATAAATATGAAATGTATATATTTAAAAACCTAAAATAATTCAAACAAAAAAATGTTTATACTGCAAGCTAAACAATAAAATATTCATACATTTTTAATCTAAACTCGACTAAAATTGCAATAATATATATAATCTGCATAAAGAATGAAAAAATGTCGTAGATAAATAGTTTTTCAGACATCGTTTTTGTACCTACTGTGAAACTGTTACCTCTACCAACCCTTTTCATAAAAGTTCCGCATATTGATGGAGGCATTAAGCCGATATGTGTCCGATATTAAGTTTTGAGACTGTTTTGCATAATGTATTCGCCAGTCTTGCCGATAAGTGTTTTTGGTCAGCTCGGCTCACTTGTGTTTAGATTGGGGGGTGCTGGGGGGCGCCGGATCTCTGAAGGGTAGGTCACGTGTCGACTGTAAAGTCGCCTAAGGATTTTCCGGTAGACAGAAAAGGCTTCGCATTTAAATTGGACGTCGTTCTCGGAGACAGCATTTTGAATTGATAATAAACTGATATTTTTATTATTCGATAGGGGAATGGTTAGGTTCGATAGAATAATAAATTTAAAATACTCATTTTTCATATGAAGCTTGGAAAAATCTCGTTATAATCAAATAAAAACTTTTTTTTGTTTTGCATGATTCATTTTTGGGTCATTATGCCCTAAAGGTGGACACTGTAACGCTGTTCGAAAAGTTGAATATATATGAATGGAGCAGGACATGGCACAATAACCCAAAAAATAATTACGATAATGCTTTTCGCCATGAAAATATCAAACATATCAATTATGGATTTTATTTTTACATAGCTTTTATTACACAAATAAAACCGACCAGATTCAATAAATTCCAAAAAAAAAGTATTTTAGGCATTCTCTCAACTCCAATCTGCACAATATCCCAAAGCTTTCTATATTTTTTTATAGTTTCGAGTGACAATAATTTCATAAATCGTTTCAAGACCTGTTATAAAAATTGTTTGTAATGAATTGGTAACACCCATTATATGAATTGCTAAAAAAAAGCTTTCCGAGGTAAAAAAACAAGCTTATCTCCAGAAGAAACCATAAATAACACATGTATCATCGCTTATATTATAACACAGTTTATCTACGTTTGGTAATTTAGCAAGGGTGCGCGGGTTCATGGGGTGAGGTTTGTCTAGATCTTTAAGGCGGATGCCCAGGACATACTGAACCACAGATAACTACCCACCCCTTAAACCCTTTTCCTTCCCAGAACTCTCCTCTCCTTGCTTTCCTTAAAAAAAACCTTCCACGCTGCATCCCCACAGATGACATAGGCCCTGAGGGAATTTTGTTTGTTTATCTCAGGGCCTCCTGTGTAGAGCTCATGTAAAAAAATAAAATATTTAAAAAAAAAAACTACGCATGCGCCATGGTTTGAATCGACACACTAATGCTTTGACCAATCACCACTCCTTTTATACAAAGTTTGAACCAAATAATTGGTAGTTTTCTATGATTTGCAGAAAATGTTTAATTTATTTTTTTTATTTGGTGATAAGAATAACATGATTATATTTTTTTAAATGCTCTTATAACTATTTTTGTTTCATTATTTGAAGAGAGTTGAATATATTATTATATATTTCTCGCATAAGAACAACTCGTATTTTATTATTTCCCAGTCTTTTTTTGGTATTAAACCGCGAATATCTATCATTTAAAATACCTAACAATATTTTTTTAAACCTAGCTTCCAGAGAGGACGTCAGTTCTCCGAACTATAATAATAAATTACGGTACTTCAATAAACAGTCACTGTGATTCAAAGTACCTAAGTCTTTCAATAAGTATCTTGTATTAGTACTGGAGAATACTGGTCCCAGTACTACATATAACGAATAAGAGAACAAAGATATAAGCTAGGTGGGAGGTTTAAGCTCTTCATATCAGTCACCAAACATGGCAAATGCTATTTGAGAAAACGAATCCATTGTGATAACTCTTGAATTTTCAAAAGTAATTTTTGTATTTGATTAATAAGGAACCCTTGAACCCTCGATAAATGGGCGCTGAGACAAGACTAATTTTTATGTTTATGTGAATACTGCACAAGAGTCCCGCCTGGAACCAGTGAGTTAATGGCATCCTCCGGCCGCCGCGCGCCGTGGTGGAAAGATAAGGGCCTTGACTCACAATCCGAAGTAAAACGGGATCGAATCTCGAATAAATTTTATTTGATTAATTTTAATTGTTTCATAATTCATTTAAATTTAATATAAAGTATATTTGCGGCACGTTGCAGAGTGGAAGATACTCTCAGTATCGCCCTGGTGTAAGACCGCTATTCAGAATTGAAACGTTGCTTGAATGGCTTTGGCCGTGTTTGGTGACCAGATTTGAATACTTTCAGATACTTCTCCACCTTTCTCTTCCCCATCCTTCCCCCCCCTACTACCTTCAGCCTCATGACATACCCCAATTGGGGATGCCAGAGTCTCACTGGCTCTGGACGGGAGCAGCTGGGACTCTTGTGAGGAATTCACACCATAATTTTTAATTTGGGTACCTATGTCATAATGCTAAAGGTAGAGAAAAGAAGAAGGTGGAGAAGTGTCTAGCTCTTCAAATTTGGTCACCAAACACGTCTAAGGCCATATCAAGTAACGTTTCATTTCTGGATGATGGTCTTAAATCTGGGTGATACTGAGCGTATCTTCCACTCTGGAAAGTGTCTCAAATATACCTAGTTATCACCTATCACTCTGTATGGTATCTTTATAATAATTAGGGTTTATTTAATAATTCGACTATAATACCGTTTTAATTACAAAACTACTCATAAACGCATAATCTCATTAGAATCTATATATCCTCACTGTTTTAGATAGCTATAACAGATAGCTTTACACAAACGAATCCTTCAATGTAAATGAAAAAGTTTCCCGGGAGCTTAACGCCGGGAAGGTTTCGTGGCGGAAAGAAAAATAGAAAAAAAGAGAGAGAGAGAGGGGCAGTCAGATTTGATGGCAAAATTAATCAACCGAAGAACGCGCCAAAAGAGTAATTAAAAGTTGACGGAGGTAGTTGAACTGCGAGTAATGATGAAACGTTCAACTTTTTGACTGCAATTATTAAACTGAGAAATAGGGAGCTGGATTAGCACTGAGATGTTAAAGTAGAACCTATTTCTACAAAACAGATGATGCTTTTTGAAGATTTTAAAGAAAAGTACATTCTTTTAGCCCTTAATTATTAATGTTATGATTAAAAAAGTCGAGAGTATACGTAATCTAGTATATTGGAAAATAAAACAGACATTATTAAATTAAACGTAAAAAAATTATGTTATCTTGGGAATGATAATTGGAAGGTTGCTTTAATGAATGGAAATAAGAAGTTCTGGAAAGGAAAAATGCGTAAGGGGTTGGTAGGAATTTAAGTATCAGTGTGTCCAGGAATGACGGACGTAAGAATCCATCCCACCCACTGCGATACAAAGCAACGGGTTAAGAGAGACCCGCTGGAAAGGTAAAAAGGTGTCTCCCTCAACAAGTCTGAACAAGTCTAAGTTTCAAATAACAACAATAACAAATGGGACGCGTTATGTCAAATCTCTTGTTTGTTACGTTTAAAAACAAAAAAAATGCAAACCAACTGGCGAAAAAGTGTAACCATCGGATAAATCGTCCGCGAATTATTCTGTGAGAGTGTTATTTATTTAAAATTTGGAAAGTTAGATTGTTAAATTTAATTTCTGATTACAGTGACAGCCAAGTGACTTTATCATGAACAAAATACATCGACCTTTACACGAATCTTATAAAAATGCAGTGAAATAAGTGTTAAATCCTGTTAAAGTGACAATTGCGCATCGAATGAGATTACTCTCGTCTCGCGAAATATCGTTTTTAGTGAACTTTTGTCATTTTTTCTTAATGATAATATTATCAAATATAAACAAAAACATCTCTGATTATCTCGTTCATAAAAAATAAATATCTTAGTAAAGAGAATAGTGGAATTCAAAGATACAATCTTAGTGAAAAATTATATATAATTATCTGTGTTCAATTTATGCAAATTAACAAAAAATAGTGATTTAAAAACTCGACTCGGTCGTTTCTGTATTGATCGCAAATCTAGTCGAGCTGGACTGATTGCCCACACTCGAGTTTTCAGGCGCAAAGCTGAATAACATCAATACTGTGTTTTAAATATTGTTATTTTTATGTCATAAGTTTGTGTTTAAAAAAAAACATGAATCGTCCTAAAAAACGAAACTTGAACACGATGATGTCTCCTAGTACAGATGATATGGGAGGAAAGTGCCTCATGATTGAGGATGCAGATGAAAACAACTCGGTTACGTCATCCAAAGGCTCAGACGTCACCGAAGCAGAATATCCTTGCGCTTCAGGAATAGATGTGTTAAACGAAGCTCAAGCACATTTGACGGCTCTACAAAACGTGTTGGCAGAGAAGCAATCAAAGGTCTCAAAAGACCAGCAGCTGAGGATTGCTAAATACGTATCGGAAGTCTTCAGATCCGTATCGCAGCTTTTATTGGAGCGCGAGACCATTCGTGCTGATTTAGCTACAGTGACCGCGCAACTAAAAATGGCAGAAATAAAAATCCGCCATGAGAAGAGGGAAAATCGACACCTAGAACAAAAAATAATTCAATTAGAATCTGATCTTGGACCGGTAATGAGGAGGGTGGCGGTGGCAACGGAGGCTACCCTCTCTTTTGCTGACATCGCCCGCAAACAACCTACTGATGCTCACCAACCCCCACCCATCACTCAACATGGACATCGCGTTGGACCACCAAGACCTGCCGTCTGCATCTTTCCAACGGATGCGGATGCCGCCAAGGACTCTGACGATACCAAAAAAATCATTGAGGACATAATTCGTCCATCTGAACTAGGCGTTCGGGTAACGGGAATCAAAAAAATTAGAAATAAAGGCATTCTGATAAACACGGTAACCGCGGGCGAACAGCAAAAATTACTTAATGCACCCTGCTTCGACAAATCGAGCAAACTTAAGGCCCGACTGCCGACAAAGCGACTACCGAGACTAATTTTCTTTAATGTACCCCGGGACCTGGCTGACGAAGAATTTTTAAGGATGGCTCTTACTGGTGTTCCCAACATTGAAGACATTGAAGGAACTATTGAGTCTTGCACATTAAGTCATTTGGCTGGTGCTCGTACAGGAAACACCTGCCATCGTATTTATTCAGTACCCGCTACCGTACGTAAATTTCTGGTGGAACAAGAAAAGGTATATATATGCTGGACTGTTTGCCGCGTCAGAGATTTCATTGGCCTTACTGTCTGCGCTAAATGTCACATGATTGGTCACTCATACAAATATTGTAGAGATACCAAACCAACATGTGGACACTGTGCCCAACAGAATCACACCGGTGAGGCTTGCCCGAATTCCTCCACCAAACCAGTTTGCGCAACATGCACCAGATTTGGAAAGCCTGCTGATCATTCAACTGGAGACAGGGACAACTGCCCGGCCTACATGGCTGCCCTCAAGAAAGACCTTGCTTCAATAGATTATGGAGTGTAATAGATACGAACGCAAGTGCCTAACTATCGATGAATATACTCCTGTGAATAGCTGTCTTCGAATCATGTACATGAACGCGAGAAGCATCCGGAACAAATTTGACGAAATTGAAGAAAAACTCAGAGGAATACGCGATATTGTCCATGTCCTTGTCATCACTGAAACATGGCTTGATGTTGGAGAAGAAAAGTTTTTTGGGTTAAAAGGCTACAACTGTGCGTTTGCTTCTCGCCCCAAAGAGGGAGGAGGTGGTGTCGCCATATATGTACTGGACTCTATGAAGTACTCTATCATTGATAAATTTTCCAACGAAAATTCATTTTTAGGTATAAGTGTATGTAGCAAGGATAGGAAACCAGTTAACATTTATGCCATCTATCGGAAACCCAACCCTAACATACACGATTTCCTGACACATTTGGAAAAAATACTAGACAAAAGCAGACAAGATACATTAATACTCGGAGACTTTAATATTGACACTACCATAAACACATCCTCTTCTTTAAATTATCTCAACACCTTAGAAACATACAATTTCTCAATACAAAACAAATCATTTCCCACTAGAGTCACTAACACGAGCAGCACACTTATAGATCACGTCATATCAAATAGACTAAATATTCCAACTACCGTATCAAACGTAGATGACCCACTTAGTGACCATAACATTCTTATTATTGATTTCAAGAATAACTTAAAAAAATGGTCTAATAATAGGGACAAGCCGCGCCTTACAAAACCTGTCATCAACAATATGGCAGTAAAATCCTATTTTGCAGCTAACAAATTCACCATCAATTCAACCAAACCAGAAGAGAGTTATAAAGATTTTAACGATTATGTCAAAAGTGCAATAGAAGCAGGTAAAACTACACCTAAAGTGAAAATAGGAAATCAACAACACCTAAATACACCGTGGTTCGACTCTAAACTGAATTCGCTAATCAAGGAAAGAAACCAGCTTCACAAGCAATGGAAACAAGACCCAGGTAATATGACTCTTGCAGTACATAAAAATAAACTGAGAAATTTAATTACTAATTATAGGAGAAGTTTGAAACACAAATATTATGTCAATAGCTTTCAAAAAAACCTGAATAACCCCAGAAAAACTTGGAAAACCATTAATTCAATTCTGTCTAACCGTGCACATAAACCCTCCAACACCATCGAATCTCTCATCATAAATAATTGTGAGGTTAGGGAACCCGGTCAAGTAGCTTCAGCATTTAATGAGTTCTTCTTATCGGTTGGAGAAAAATTGGCAGCTGCCATTCCATCATTCCCGGATGACTGTAATACTATTTATGTAGAACCAAAGGCACGTCAATCATTATATATGGCTAGGACAAATAAGGGTGAGGTATTAAGGATCATCTCGAAACTTAGGTCGAATGCAGCGGCAGGTATCGATGGAGTAACCCCGAGCATCCTTAAAACCTGTAAAGAAGAACTAGCTGGGCACCTAGTGCAACTTATCAATTCCTCTATAGGCTCGGGAGTATTTCCAGATCAATTAAAGCTAGCAAAAATTATACCAATTTATAAAGAAGACTGCAAAAAATGTATTTCTAACTATCGCCCAATATCGGTTTTATCAGTATTTTCAAAGGTGTTCGAGACTATTATAAAGGATAGACTTCTAAAATATATCTCTAACAACAATATCCTAACACCACAACAATATGGCTTTCGAAAAAACTCCAGTACCCAATGTGCCACCTTCGATTTCATCTCGAACATTCAGCAGTACATAGACCAGGGCGAATACGTAGCAGCTATTTTTATAGACCTAAAAAAAGCCTTTGATACAGTAGATCATGAAATACTCCTACAGAAAATGGAACATTTGGGTATAGTTGAGGTGATTTTTCACAAAAACGGCGCTTTATAAATCAGCCAAGTATTATTATTATTATTATTATAGTTGGAAAATCTTTAAAGCTTCTCCGAAGTTACCTATCTGATAGATTTTGCCTTGTCGACATCGAAGGGAACCTAAGCGACTTTGGAAAAATCACACGTGGAGTGCCACAAGGCTCGATTCTGGGACCCCTACTTTTCTTACTATACATCAATGATATAACTAAATGCGGCATCTCGGGAAAACTACAACTTTACGCTGATGATACCGTGATTTACTATCGTTGCAAAAATCTGGGGGAACTTGAATCTCTAATGAATAAAGATCTCGCAAAGCTAGCTAAATGGCTGCGAATAAATAAATTAAGCCTCAATGTCAAAAAAACCCACTACCTCACTTTCGGGAAAAAAGATTATATGAGCATGAATATTACTCTTGGAAATGAAAAGCTCCAAAATGTACAAGTAACGAAATATTTGGGGTTATTCATAGATTCTAACCTGTCGTGGAACTCTCATGTTGAATATGTAAAATCCAAAATTTCCCCGATTACTGGTGTACTCTATCGACTTCAAGATGTGCTCCCCATAGCTTTACTGCGTGCCACATATTATGCTCTGATCCACTCTCACCTAAGTTATCTGGTTAGTATCTGGGGCACCATTACTAAGAAACAAATATCCGAAATACAAGTAATCCAAAATAGAGCCATAAGAAATATATACCATTTACCATGGGATACACATGTCAAAGATATATACTCACTGACACAAATACTTCCCTTTACCATTCTGCCAAAATATAGCATCACCACTGCCATCCTACAAATAATTCAACACTCCTCACACACCAACACTAAACTAGCCTTTAATTCCGATATACACCAGCACAAAACACGATCCCAAAATCAAATACACTTAGCATCATCTACCCACACAACTAAATTTGGTATTAAATCATTACAATATATTGCAAATATACAATACAATGCATTACCTAATGAAATAAAGCAACCAGTAGATAACAAAAAAAAATTAGTTAAAACGCTTAAAGAACATTTCCTGAAAATGTTTTTAAACCAGTGAATATTTGCTCGCCTTCATACGTTTTTTTTTTTTTATTTTTTTTATATGTTTTATGTGTATGGATGTCCTCAGTTTTTCTAAAATCTCTATTCTTGACAATGCATTTTTTTTCCCCTTTTTATGTTGTATTTTTTAAACATGTAATATTTGTGTAAAATGTACTCTTATGTGTTTGTCCTTCCCGTAATGAGTTTTTTCTCAACTCATTGGGAATAATGTGTTACTCACCATGTTTTTGTAATACATTATAATTAAATAATAAAAAAATAAAAAAAAAAAAAAAAAAGAACTGATCCGCGCGCGTAGATAAGGGCAGACGCACCGGACACCAAAGCTTGGACAACCTCATCCCGTAAACCTGGGAACCCCTGCTAAGTCACTTAACGTGGCTAACCACTTGTGACCTACGGCAGAGGCGTAGAGTATCCAATAAATTGTTTCCGGGGCAACTGTACTTTTCCTGCCTCCCAAAACCACTTCACATTACTAAGTATTTATCAACATTCAAGCAGTCTAAAAAGCAAAAATGATAAATGGCTGCATACTTAATATAAATATATTAAAAATACAATGCATCATTGCGCATTTAAAAAAAAATGGCACCAAGCCTCTCAAAATTTTATCATTAAAACAAAGAGTTATAAATTTTTGGTTTTATTATAAACCAGATTTTATTCTCTGAATATCTTCAACTTATTAAAAAAATACATCGTTAAAAATACATTGTAAAAATATAACTTTTGTGACAAACTGTTTGATTTGTATCCAAAAATATGTTTTTAAACCCCAGAAGAGGTTAAAAAAAAAATCCCTTTTTTACATCTGCCTATAAAATGAGTACATTGATATAATTGTATCACATTCTTGATTACTTTCAGTATGCATAAACGCAAAACAGCATTCCTGCAGAAAAGAAAAAAAAAAAAAACTTTTTTTTTCTGACGTAATATCGTAGGTTGTAGGTTATGAATCTGAATCAGCTTTATGTAGCTAATGTATTTTGAGTACCTACCTGTCTTATTTCAAAACGAATATTGATATTTTAGTGAAGGTAGTGGATTTTCTTTCGAGGATAATATTATGTCATCCTCTAGGGAAGCGTTTCCTAACCTTTTTCAGATACGTACACCTAGGAAATCAAGCACAATTTTCATTTTCCACTCAAAAAATTAAGAGCAATAAATTTGAGTACCATGAATACAAAAAAAAAAACACTTTTTTAGTAAAAAATACGTTTATAATTAACGTACAATAGCAACACCAACATACACACCATTTAAAGGTAAATTAATGTGAAGGTTGGTGTTGCTTTTTTCAAATAAATTAGTGATTTTCGGGTTGATGTTACTACTAAGTTGTAATCTTAAATCGGATTCCACTTGTATTTTCTTTCCGTATGTAATATATTCAAGAGCAGAGAATGCATTTTACAGAAGTATGTATTTGAGAAAAGCAATAAATGTTTCAGTGCTTCTTCTGATATTTCCTTATAATCTTTCTTTACATTTACCCAAAAACTTGATAAAGAGGATTCTTAGAAATTACGTTTCAAAGCCGAATCACGAGATATTTCTATTAATTGGTTTTCTTGTGCCGTTGTTAAGCCAATAATATCAGTAACATCTGTTTTGAAAGGGTCTAATGTCCAATTTTTTTATTTTTATCGTGTACCGGAAAATAATCCCGAAACGAAGACCTTAAAGCGCGGAGGTGTATAATAATTTCGTCTTATAGATATTGTGTTGGCAACACTGTTCCACCGGAGGATTCTAAAAACGCTGACAGTGTATAAAAGTAATTTAAGTTTTTTTAAATTGTACGATTTGTCCAAAGGTCCAGTTTTTTTAGCATCGTTTCAATTTTATCTTCAACGTGGAAGATGTTGTTATCTCTCCCTTGTAAACCCAAGTTCAACTCGTTAAGGGCACTAAAGATATCAGCTAAATATGCCGCCATTGTGAGCCATCCAAAGTCTTATCAAAAGACACCAACAAAATTCTTTAAAAAGAACATTCTGATTTCATCTAGCAAATCATAAACACGTGACACAACTTTTCCATGAGACAACCAACGCACTTCAGCAGGAAATAACAACTGCTTGTGAATACGTCCCATTTCTACACAAATGATACCCAAAATACGAGAATTTATAGGCCTAGCTTTAATAAAATTCACCACCTGCACTATGTCTTCTAACACTATTTTTAATTTTTCGTGCTAAGTAAGCGTAGCGATTACGAAACTTTTGGTCGCATTTATTTACTATTGTTAAATGGTCCAGAGATAAGACTGCGGACCCCCATACATATTTTCGGGGACCCTCAGGGGTCCGGGGACCACAGGTTAAGAAACACTGCTCTAACATAATGTCTAGACTTGTAGACAATATCGAACGATGATAAATCCCAAAATGTCTTTCAGACACCTTTCAAAACTGAAGATTTGAATATTCTGACTACGCTCATGCAATATTTATGAGAAACTCCAATCACACATTGTATAAAACTTTGCTGACATAATAGAGAAGGCCTTAGACAACATGTCTGAAATAAATTAAATAACGAAGGTACAAACCGACGAGATTATTATATTACGTCCACACTATCAAATTATTTATATGTCCTCCATTAATACGATCTCATCACGCTTCAGGTCCAAATCAGTGAGGACAAGGGCAGGCAAGGTCACAACTGTTCTTTGTCTGGTTAGCCTTTGTCCTGAAATTATTTAAATTATTATTTTGGGGTTGTACTCGGTAATATCATTGTCATTCTATCCTGACTGAACTGTCATCATTATTGTACCTTAATACAAGTTTAATACAAATTTTGAATAAAATAAATCTTACTTGAATTCAGTCAATTTATTTTTTTGCTGGAGGATTATGCCTTATGATGACCTTCTAGAACCTTCAACCTGCTAGACTAATATGAGACATGGTTCTAAATCTTGACAATAGCATTCATTAAAAAAAAAATATATGTTTTACATGAATAGAATCTATTTTTTTTAAAGAAAGCAATCACTTTATGAATTGACATTTTACGGCAAGACAATCAACTTGCTATGCAAACCGATGCAACGATGAGAACCGATGAAACTAAGCTCTTGAATCAAGGAGGTCGCAGTTTCAAATCCCTTCGTGATTTGTGTTTTCACATATTAATCATTTAAAATACTTTTAATATGTATATCATTTAATATATTTCATATATTTAAAGAGTTATGTATCGCCTTGGTGAAAGAACACCATCCAGAATTGAAAAGTTGCTTGAAATGGTTTTAGCCGTATTTGGTGACTAGATCTGAGTGGCGAGGTACTTCCTCGTCTTCCTCTTCCCTTTTTCGTACCCCTCTCTACTTTTCTTCAGCCTTAAGACATCCTCGATTTGATGCCCTAATTCCACTGGCTCCAAGCGGTTGGTAGCAGTGGGGACCCTTGTGCGGTATTCACATTATACCATATATTATTAAAAAGTGACTTTATTTTTAACCTTCCCCTCTTAGCTCTCTCATCCGCTTAACCTCGACCTCCACATCTCTGACGCTCTGTCCTCCTTTAATATTTAGCTTTCTCCCTCTTTTTTTAACCATATTATGTTATTATGTGAATATCTTAACTAAGGTTTGTTTATATTAATACCGTATAATAAGTATGTAAGTATATATTAATATATAACTACTTAACGTAATGTATACAGGTGTAAATATTAAAAATGGGGTTTAAATCAATTTCACTCGAAAAGTTGAATATTTAGATATCTTATTTTAATTATATTCAGAATAAAAACTAGCTACACTAATCATTGTCTAGTCAGAGACCGCCAAACATTTTAGATACATTACTTAAAATGGTAAGGCCTTACAACACAGTTAACAAAATAAGGGATACCATAGTCTCACTGGCTCTGGAAAGTCGGAAGCAGCTTGGACAGTTTGCGGCACTACAGACAAAAACACATTTTCTCAGCTACTGCACAATATTATAGTAAATTAAAATTTCATATCCTTTCGCTATAGGTAGTTCAGGATTTTCAATAAAACCCTACTGAATCCTAGGCAATCGAAATTATTATCCGTTGATAACATTGAATAAAAAATAAGTCTTTGTTCATATGAAGCAGTTACTTTGTGATGTGACATTATAATTTAAAATAAGTCATTCAAAAAATTGAACAGCGAACAGCTATAAAGTTTCTGACTTATAATAAAACTAGCAGACCCAGCCACACATTGCTATGACTAACGAAACACAACGCCATTACCCAACCTTTATAAAATCCACACCACCCGCTTGACAGCTGCCCGCTGCCTGAATTTAATATTTGAATTTCTTGGTTTTTTCTCTACTATAATAAGCGTGTATTATATGTATAATAAAATATTTTTAATAATAAATTTATAAACCTTCCTCTTGAATTACTGTATCTATTAGTGAAAACCGCATGAAAATCCGTAGCGGTGTTTAAAAGACCTAAGCGCATAAACATTTTGAGCGACTTCATTTTATGCTATGTAATGATACTCAACATACACTATTTTCAATAGAAAACCTTCCACCTGACAACCTTAAAACAAAATTGCGTTAAAATAATTACTATAATAATGGAAATATTCATGTTTCTTTTTTTATACCTGAATTGAAAGTCGAATTTACCCTCGTGAACGTCCAAAAACCACCCCTAAAAGCAACACCCGATACAAAATGACTTGATTACTTTCAATAAACAACAATGTACCATTGTTAGGGTGTTATTGCGCCTTGTCCTCAGAGCTAGTTTAAGTTTTATATAATGACGCCTGCCTTTTTCAGCCGAGGGAATTTCCTGTAGGATCTGCGAGGCTTCAGGGATGAAAGTCACAAAGGAGATAATGGGAAAGGAGTTTAATACCTGAAATCTAAAATTTCAAATTAGCATGATAATAATATTTTGTCTTAAATATTTTTATTTTTTTATGTGATAAAGTACTAACCTCAACTAATCTCGACAAGCCAAAACCAGTGGAAACGTGTTTTCTCCAGCTTAAGCAATGTTATGCTGTATTTGGCTTCATATGAAGGCTCCCGTAGATGAGTGTTTACGACCCTTGGCTACGTATCTGGAGGTTACGGGTTCAAATCCGGACGTGCAAGTAAATTTTGTTTGATTAATTTGTGTAATTTCACTATTTATTGATTAAAAATGATATTACAGTGAACTTGCGTCTTGTTCCAAAGACAACTAATTGACAAACAAAGAATCGAACCGTTGCTCAAAATGGCTTTAACAGTGAAGGATGACCACATCTGAGTATTTCCCCACCTTCTTCTTCCCGATCTTCTTCACCTCCTCATAGCTTTGAGCCTCACAAAATACTCTAATTGGGGATGCCAAAGTCTCAGCGGCTCCAGACGGTTGGTCACAGTTGGAACTCCAGTGTGGTACTAATATAAAAAAATATTTAAGTCTCAAGATATAACAGAATCCTTAAGAAATCTTTTGACCGTCGTCTAAGTATCCTTTATCATTTTGGTTATTAATTATTTTACTTAATACACATTACACACACTAATATTTTATCAAATCTCGTCCGCCATAACAGAGGGAGAGATGTCCTACTCTCAGTGGAACTTTGGCATCCCAAGAACTGGGGATTATTGTACGGCTGCAGAAAGTTGGGAGAGGTTCGGAAAACAGAAAAGAAAATTTATAATTAAGAAGGGTCTACCTGACCACTCATATTATAATAGGTGGTTATTTAAAATGATCACATTTCAAGCATCATTCTATATTGAATTATGGCTTTTTCCACCCAAAAACTACATAAATGCAACTTTGTTAAAATTTTCAAAATTTTGAAGTGAAAGCTTCATTAGAACCGTTGTGATTTGAAACTCGACGAAACGGAAACGAGCGATACTAAAAAGAGACAAATGCACACATCTATAGGATTTAACTCGCGAGAGAATGAGATAGACTAATCGGTGTCCTCTTTATACGGTTCTTCGTAGCCTATCGGCCTCCTCTTTGTGCGGTGCTTCATAGAATAAAAAGTTAAATAATTTTCAAACAATATTATAATAAATAAACGCTACATTTACCCTACACGTTATACTCTGCAATCGTCTCATTCTCTCGAAGTTAAGTTATCTGAAGGTTTCACTTCTACCGCGTGTGAACTGCATACTGCTTTTTTACTGCTCGTTTCGAAAATTGAGGCCACTTACTAATTTGAATATGGACCCAAAACTCAAAAACCATACTACTCGTATATTGCCAAAGAGATCATCAATGCCTCTGTTGATATAAGTATATTTTCATTATATGTTGAACTAGCTTTTGCCCCCGGCTTCGCACGCGCCACTCCCCCCCCCCACTCCACTCAACCCCTTCCCCCCTCAACCCCCATCCCCCCGCAACCACCCCCTCGCCCCACCCGCCCCCCCAACCCCTCCCCCCTCAACGTAACAATCAAACACGCGTTGTAAATCTTAACTATCAAAGGGATCTCCATAGTAACCTAAACAAATAACAAAATGACAGCGCATGTCAAACAATTACGTAGCAACGCTTTGATTTTCGTCTGGATAATAAACGTATAATTGTATACAAATTTCATAATTCCAGAGCTCTAAGTTAGAGCCTATAACCTATTCTGAGCTATATTACTGTAAAGTTTCATTAAAATCCATTCAGTACCTATTTATTGAGTGACAGAGTAACAAACATCCATATATCCATCCATACATCCATACAAACTTTCGCCTTCATAAAAAATTAGTGGCATTATGGCTTCTTCCACCTAAAAACTACATGCATACATTCATACATAGATGCAACTTTGTTAAAATTTCCACAATTTTTTTTACTACTCGCTTCAGAAATCGCGGCCACTTACTAATTTGAATATTGACCCTAAATTCAAAGACCATACCATATTTTCAAGGAGATCATCAATGCCTCTATTGATTTAAGTATATTTGCATCCTATGTATAATGAATTATGGCTGCTTCCACCCTAAAACTACGCAGATGCAACCTTACTTAAATTTCCACAATATTTTTCTTTGCTTGCTTTGAAAATCGCGGCCACTTACTAATTGGAATATTGACCCTAAACTCAAAGACTATACCATATTGCCAAAGAGGTCATCAACGGTTCTGTTGATTTAAGTTTATTTTCCGCATAATATTTGATAGCGTCCTCCGTGGGTTTTATCTCCAATCGTCTCACTTTCCACGTTTAGCCGGTCCTGCGAGAGGAGTTCGGAGTGAGCGGAATAGACCGCACCGGATCGTGTTTACCAATCGCTCCGGCTGAATATTAAAACGCCATGAATATTCAGCTCGCCGGCGCTGGCGGACGAATTTATTCATGCCGGATGTTATGGCCGTCGCCGTTCTGCAAAATACTAAAACAGAATATGGACTTTCACTTTAAATCATACATTACGCTACCCCCAACGCTGTCGCTATTCTGCAGAGGGGTTTTACTATGAAATCCACCCTCACTCTATTTCAATGTTGTAGTTTGCGCAAGCAATGTATTAAGTATTTGTACATTAAAATATTACCGCAGATTATCAACGATATATAAAACAAAACCTTGCACATGTGGTTACTTAAGGGGAACGGTTGCACGGCCTGTATCACACAAAACTTAATTTTGGATTTAATTAAACATTTTTGTTTAATCCAAAGGTAAAGCAAATATCTATTACGGATAGATAGATGCTACTTTATTTATTAGTGTCGAAATTGTAAAATATAAGCCATTAAAGAATTATTTTTCATAATTTTAGGCAACTCTAAAAAATTATTTGTGGATTAATAAAAATTATTTTCTCCATTTAGTATAAACATATAAGTAAATATAAAGAAAAAACGGACTCAAATTTCATACTGATTGGCGTAAATTTTAGTTACAAATAATTGATTTACTTTAAATCAATTTACAAAAATACTCGTTTTTATGTTGTTTTATTTTATATTTTGTTATAATAACACATTAGACAAGGCGTGATTGTTGTTTTAATAATTATAATTTATTTACGAAAAAATAGCGGTTGCTTTTAAAATCATGCAAAATTGAATTCTTTAATGGGATACATTTTGTAATTTGAAATATAAACAAATAAAATAGCACCCTTCGTACTAAATGTAGGATATACCTTTTGATTATAAAAAAGGTTGGGGTAAGCTTTTTGGCCCCAAATCTACATTTAAGTTTTGTACGAAAAGTGCCACGCAACCGTTCCTCTTAAAAAGATTTTATTATCCTTTAATTTTGTTATTAATTTTAGTCACACTAGGTTGCCAATCATCGGGAGAAATTTTGCAATACTTTCGTAAAACCAAATATAATATTTTATCCATTCATGACTTTTTTAACATACATTTATCATATATTTTACATTATTATGCATGCGCATATGGTAAAAGGGGAGTTCTTTATATTCACAGCCCACCTCAATAGGAAAACTTGTTCCGTGGTGGTCTGTATTATACAGCTTCATAATAAATAATAATGTATGATTAACAATCTTGATTTGGGTCATACACGAGTACGTATCTTCAGAGTTTTTTAATGATAAATACGTAATTAAAATGAATTAACATCTCACAGAGTTACCGACGCATAATGTTCAACATTACATTGTTTGAATTGTTCATGGATTACATCATCGTCATCATTTATAATTATCGTCACATAGAACTCTTTTAGGGTGATTTGCCATAAACAACAAAAAAAAATTGTCGTAGATCAGTCCGGAACTCATTGATTCAATGTCCGGTCATTGCGCTTTCTGGCGTTCTTATCATATCCTGTTTTAGTAGCCAGTTTACATTGTTGCTCAATCTTTATTTTTGTTTGTAGAAACCGTATACTTCCTTATGATGAGGTGGCTTGGACATGTGCTCACTACTCAGGATACTTGCAAAACGACTAGGTACCATACAGAATTCTATCGGAAATTCCGGTTAGTTGCCCCGGACAATGCTGACCAAGCTGGGGAATACGATTTGAAACTATTTTTACGTACTTTTAAAATTGCCTTCCAACCTGAATCCCGTGGGACCATGGAAGCTCCAACAGAAGAAAGTTGTGAGGCAGTTTGAGGTTAGAACGGAAAATGAGAAAATAAATAAATAGAAAAAAGTTGAAACAAAACTGTCTCAATCAGATCCCATAACATACCTCAGCTATTTTCAGCAACTTTTTGATTATGAGTGGTATTCTGTCACAAGGATGGTGCCATTATTAGAGAAGGTATTACATAATATATGAAAACTTATTTAAAAAAAATTAAAATGCTATTTGCATTTCACGGAGATCTAAGGTAGTATCTTTACAATACAGAAACCCCAACCAATTAATTGTTATTTTTAATTGATAAACTAACGTTTAAACAAGATTTTTATGCATAGCACAAAGGGTAGATAAAAAATATTATAATCAATAATTATCAGCCTAAAACACTCATCTACATTGAAAAAATCTTCCGAGAAAAGATACTGGCCGCCAACGGGAATTGAACCCGTGTCCCTCTGATTGCCGGTCAGCTGCCCTGACCACTGAGCTACGGCGGCTTATCTTATACCCGCTAGGTGGCGTCGAGACTAATTATATCTGCATTTATTGCTGAAATACTTTAACTTGTCAAATATTAATTGTTATTTTTAATTGATAAACTAACGTTTAAACAAGATTTTTATGCATAGCACAAAGGGTAGATAACAAATATTATAATCAATAATTATCAGCCTAAAACACTCTTCTACATTGAAAAAATCTTCCGAGAAAAGATACTGGCCGCCAACGGGAATTGAACCCGTGTCCCTCTGATTGCCGGTCAGCTGCTCTGACCACTGAGCTATGGCGGCTTATCTAAAACCCGCCAAATAATTCAATATATACTAGTGTTTCATTCGACAATTACTCATTATTACATTTTTCCAACTGAAAACAACCAACTTTATTTTTGTGAGAAAGGTATTGTTAAGTACTAAATCTCCCGCTAGGTGGCGTCGAGACTAATTATGTCTGCATTTATTGCTGAAATACTTTAACTTGTCAAATATTAATAATTATTTTTAATTGATAAACTAACGTTTAAACAAGATTTTTATGCATAGCACAAAGGGTAGATAACAAATATTATAATCAATAATTATCAGCCAATCTCAGCCTTCAATGTAGATGAGTGTTTTAGGCTGATAATTATTGATTATAATATTTGTTATCTACCCTTTGTGCTATGCATAAAAATTTTGTTTAAACGTTAGTTTATCAATTAAAAATAATAATTAATATTTGACAAGTTAAAGTATTTCAGCAATAAATGCAGATATAATTAGTCTCGACGCCACCTAGCGGGTATAAGATAAGCCGCCGTAGCTCAGTGGTCAGGGCAGCTGACCGGCAATCAGAGGGACACGGGTTCAATTCCCGTTGGCGGCCAGTATCTTTTCTGGGAAGATTTTTTCAATGTAGATGAGTGTTTTAGGCTGATAATTATTGATTATAATATTTGTCACCAACAAATTGATGAATTTTTACAATTATAATATAGGTTAAAGAAAAACCAACACATTCTAACCCGATTCTTCTAGATAAGATCACTCCAATACTGAGGGAATTGCGCTGCCTGAATGCATTCCAGAATTCTACGTGCTTACGTGATCATTGCATTTTAGCATGCAGTCGATATACTCGTATTATATTCCAGAATGCTTGTCTTTGTGTTTCGTACTTTCCCTCGCGTACTTTCTTACATTCCCTTTCTTCGTTTCATATTCCATTTATTCCCTTTCTATAGCACCTTCGAGTATGTAAGCGGTCAGATTCCTTTTCCATTCATAATATGCAAAAGGAATCTAATATCATACTGCATCTACCGCAGCAAACTATCGATCTGTTGAGGACCACGGGTAATATTTTTTGTGAACTGGAAATGATGCAGATTTGCAGGTACATGATCACTGTTGTTTTTTTTTAAATATATTTATTTATCATGGCCACTATTCGTTAAACCAATCATAGGGAATTTTCAGGGAGATTGAATCATGAGATCATTTTATTAATTGCCTTATATCTATCGCGAATATAAGCGAAATTGAGTAATCTGAAAGTATGTTGCCTTTTGTATGCTGATAATGCGGTGCTGATATGTAACAGAATGAAAGATCTACAGTCTCTCGTGTCAAGGATGAACGAAGTATGTATGAATAATGAGTTAATGATGAATGTTAGTAAGTCTAAAGTCATGGTGTTTGAAAGAGAGAGTACGAAAACAGTATGCAATATAGTTGTGAACGATGAATACTTGGAGCAGGTGGATGAGTTTGTTTATTTGGGAAGTATGTTTAAGAGAGATGGGAAGGCTGAAAGAGATATTGAAAGAAGGGTGAATGCAGGTAACTCTATCAATGGAGGACTGAACGCCGTTGGCACCAACAAAAAACTGTCCAAAAACGCGAAACTAGCCGTCCATAATGGAGTACTGGTACCTACCCTGATGTATGGCAGTGAAGCATGGAACTGGCAGAGGAAGGATGAAAGTAGACTGAATGCTGTAGAAATGAGATCCCTGAGGCGTATGTGTGGTAAAACTATGTATGATCGTGTGAGAAACGCGGAGATCCGCAAAGAATGAGAGGCTGATGTAAGCGTAATGAGTAAGATCAAGAAAGGAACGCTCCGATGGTTCGGGCATGTAGAGAGAATGAACGAGGAAAGATGTATAAGGAGAATATATGACGCAAATGTGAATGGTAGAAGAAGTCGGGGACGCCCGAGAAAGACATGGCACGACCAAGTGAATCAGATACTTGAGTCGGGCCATGTCAGGAGTCAGAATAATAGAAGATCATGTATGAGACGGTGTATGAATGTGAACGAAGAAAGGAGTGTGTGCCAAGACCGAGTTGTTTGGCGGTCCGTCCTCTCTGCCTACCCCTGCGGGGAAAAGGCGTGATGGTTAGTTAATTAGTTAGTTAGTTATATCTATCCGCGTATTTTCACTGCGGGTGCTGAATATGATTATTGAGAAGTAAAACGCGAAAAGTTGTGCATCAGCCAGAATTATGCAAAAATATGTGAAAGTTTCTGTGAAAGGGACTAAAAGATAAAAGTAAAAAATACTGTTTTCTTCCAATGTTTGTTCAACTTATAAATTTGGGTCACATGAAGTGTTTGTTTAGGGTCTATTGGAGTTAAAGTTTTTATCATCTCCTACCATTTTATCACCCCCTATGAAGTTATAAATTTGTATTGATCGGTGGAGGGAGAAATTCATAATAACATCCTCGGTCATAATTCACGGTTTCTTAAATACTGTTGGGATTTTCTTACGAAGTTTGTTTTTTGAAATAAGTAATAATACTTACGTTTCTACATAATTCGAGAATACTCCATACTTTGCAACTTACTCGTCATTGTTTGCCCAATTAAGTGGGTTATTGGGAAATTAACATTTCAATTTTCTCACGAACTGGTTTTATACGAACTAGCTTACAGGAACTGAAATATTGTGGTAAACAATAACTAAACGTTTATCATTTCCACTGGCCCTTACAAAGAAAATTGATATAACAGCATATAAGCTTTGAAATGCGCGATAACTAGATATATGCACTGTAGACATAAAATAAAGAATAAAACGGGAAGTGCCTTATGGGCGGGTTCCATGATTTATAGATTTATATATATTAACTAGCTGGAACCCGGCATGCGTTGCTATGCCACTTAATAAAGAAAAAAATTTCTCCCTACGCGTTCTTTCCCATTCGTCCCGCGTCCCCTTCCCCTCTTGCATTCCAACTCCTCCTCCTTCACCTTCCCTCTCCTCACTCTACCCCCCCCCTTCCCCCATCCCGTGAACCCCCCTCCTGAGTTCCCCTCCTCCTCCTATATTCGCCTCCCCACTCCCGCGGATACCCCTCCAGAGTTCCCCTCCGCCCTCCCGGGTTCCCCTCCCCCCTCCCAAGTTCCCCCCTCCCGTATTAGCCTCCCCCCTTCCGCGGATATCTCTCTCGGGTTCCCCTCCACCTTCCCTCTTCCCACTCCACTCACCCCATCCGCCCCACCTCCCTCCATCCCCCTCCCACTCCCCCACCCCTCCCCCTCCCCCACCCCTTCCCTTAACCCACTCCTTCCCCCTCCACCTTCCCCCCAACTACACCCAACTTCCCCCCAACTACACCCCTCCCCCTTCCTTACCTCCCCCCTCACCTTCCCCCAACTCCCTCCACCCACCCTTCTCCCCCTCCCACCTCTCGTATTCCACACATTTATTCCCGGTATTTTCAGTTTTCAAACTGTTGACGTGCCACCTATTTCAATATTTTTACACAAATTTCATAATGCCAGAGCTCAACAGTGGTTTTATACAAAATAACTGGTACCGGGAATGCGTTGCTATGCCATTTAATAAAGAAATTGTTTCTCCATGCGCGTCCTTTCCCATTTCTCCCGTTCACCTTTCTCCTCCCCTTTCCCCCGTGTCCCTTCCCCTCTCGCTTTCCTACACCTCCTCCTCCATCTTCCCTCTCCTCACTCTACTCCCCCCCTTCCCCCGTCCCGCGAACCCCCGTCCTGTGAAACCCCCCTCCCGAATTCCCCTCCTCATCCCGTATTCGCCTCTCCCCTTCCTCGGATCCTCCTCCCGGGTTCCCCTCCCTTGTCCTGCATTCCATACATTCTTTCCGCGTACCCCCCTCCCGTGTTTCCAACCACCTTCCCCTTTCCCCACCCCACTCCCCCCATCCCCCCTCCTCCACACACCTCTCACATTCCACACATTCATTCCCGGTACATTCAGTTTTCAAACTGCTCGCGTGCCACCTATTACAATTTTTTATACAAATTTCATAGTTTTATAGATAATAACGAACAAAAAAATAAGAAGTTTCCAATTCGGTGCAATCGTTCGGAAATTAATTAACTACGACGCCAACAAAGCACTCTTTTAAGCCTAATTAAAAAAAAAACATCGTTTCGATGGCAACAATTTGTATGTTTTTTTCCTGACGTTTTCAATAACTCGATTTTGTTAATATGAACAGTTTATATGGGAAATTGAAATTGTTGTTTTTACCATCTTTTTCCCAATTTTTCCACATCTAAAGTTTCCCTGGACTACGACAAACATTTCAAAACCAAAATCAGCTAAATCGGCTAAGCCGTTCTCGAGTTTTAGCGAGGCAAATGAACACCAATAATTGATTTTTATTTATATAACATAGATTATAGACCCCGATTGGGCCTAAATTTCCGTACAAAACTGTGGTTTCAAAATTCAAATGCGATGAAGATATACGATTTCAGATGAGTGTAAGTGAGACGAAACGCTGAGCGGTTGGGCTAAATGGAACATTGATTTCCATTTAAATTTGTATGGAAGGAACTTTTAGTATTATATTATTTATTCTATGACTGGATATTAATCAGTTATTGCATCTAATTTTGATCTTACGATGAATCTGACGACTAATTTAACTTATGACGCACTTGTTACTGAACAATAATTGAATTATTAAACCATTTTGAAGAATTTGTGACTCGCCGAAATTTATTATTATTTAACATAATTGCATTCGACGACTAGATGTACGACTGTCTGAGCTCAGCAGAACATTTAACGTTACATACTGTGCAATGGTGTTTATGCATTGAATATACCTAGGTACATTGTATTAGAACAACAATTGATTATATTTAAGCTGTAACGCTAAATTAATAATAAAATACCACTATGCACCATGGCTTTGTCTAAAACAAAATCACAAACTATTATACCATTTCCTTGCAAGTGCTGATGACAGAGAGAATGCAATGCGGTGCACCTGTTCAGGAACACGTTTGAATTAGACTATGCTCTTCTATTATATCACATTTTGATAAGACGTACCACAGGTATTTCAATAATTATTTATATGTTACATTTTCTTTCTTTGTCGCATAATTTTTTTTCTTACCTGTATTTGCCAGGGTTCCATGACAGTTCATCCTGCGACAATTCATCCGGCGACCGTTCATCCGGCGACAGTTCATCCGGCCGACAGTTCATCCTGCCAAAAGTTCATCCTGCCGACAGTTTATCCGGCCGACAATTCATCCGGCGACAATTCATCCGGCTTGATCATTTAGAAGATTTTTTCTTCAAGTAAGTATGCAAAGAGGATATACGGCCGTACAACCAAAATCAATATACTTATATCTGAAGACATCTTGAGTGGAAATCCGCTGTAACCTAACCTTACCTAACCTAACCTAACCTAAACTAACCTAACCTAACCTAATCTAACCTAATCTAACAAATTAGTCAATTCACCCTAAAAAGATGGTGTTAATTTCGATAAAAAAGTTATATTATATGCAAGGAGGTTTTTTGCTAAGCCGACTGCACGTATAAGTATGTCGTATTTTGTTATTCACGCATGCTTCTTCGGATAGTCGAAATTATTGTTAGTTAAAATATTTTTACAGCCGATTTCCACTCAAGATGCCTTCAGATATAAGTATATCGATTTTAGTTGTACGGCTGTATATCTTATTTGCATACTTACTTGAAGAAAAAATCTTCTAAATCATCAGGCTGTATGAATTGTCGCCGGATGAATTGTCGGCCGGATGAACTGACGGCAGGATGAACTGTCGCCGGATAAACTGTCGCAGGATGAATTGTCGCCAGACGAATTGTCGGGTCACCATTTGCCAGTCATATATTCATCTTATATCGAATTTTTCCTTGTATTATCACTGCTGTGCCAATAATTACATAGGTTGGATAGGATAAGAATAACCCAACGATAAATGATACTTGGAAAGGAGCGAGCAACATATGGCTTTGTTCATCCAATCGATAAGCGGCTTATGTTTAACATTAGACAAACAGGTCGTTAAAATATTATTAGCTTTGTTCTGGTTCCCATGTTGGATATAGTTATCGGAAATTACTACTGTCTGTGTACATTTCCGTATCCCTTTTATTGTATTAATCCTGGAATTGAGAGAACCAAGCATTGTTTACGTTTTGTTTGCTTGGTAAACCTGGATGTTCCGTAAAGTTTGATTGCAGATTTATGCAATCGTTAATTTGATGAATTATTTTTTGTTGGTGAACAAAAGTGATTGTTAACTACTAAACCAAAATTAATCTGTGTGTAAGTTAACTAACTAACTAGTTTTTTTTTAAATTAGGTTTGTTAAACATCACGCCGCGCCGTTTCCGGGTGTAGGCAGAGTGGACGGACCGCCAAACAACTCGCTCTTGGCACACACTCCTTGCCTCATTCACATACATACTCTTATATTATTTCCACCCTTTGACGTTGCCCGATTCGAGTATCTGATACACGTGATCTTGCCATGTCTTCCTTGGGCGTCCCGAACTTCTTCTACCATTTACATTAGTGTCATAGATTCTCCTTACACTCCTTTATGATTTAAGGGTTTGAAATTTATCTTTTAGGGTTAATGTCTGGAGAGTCACCATTGATAAAAACCTATTGAAAACTGTTTCAGAAGCTGAGTGAGAAGATACTGAACCTGGAAAATGCATTGGACTGATTGGGGTAAGAAATACGAGTAATGTATGCCGGGAGACGTCTTTTAGAAATCAAAAATTGTAGATAATATTTGGTACCTATATCAAAACCTTTGTGTAGATCCCTTTACAAGCCTTAAACTAGGATAAAAATCATGTGAGGCATGCTACACATACAAATCAGTTGTAACTATGCGATCAGAAAGTGTCCGCTTTGTGTAGGTAAAACTATATCTTATAATCGGTACCAATTATCGGTAGTTCGGTTCATTAATATTAAAATCATCTTTTGCATGCGAACCAGATTTTAAATCTTCCACCTCTTTATGTTCCTTTTTATAGTACAAAGTAGGTTTTTTTGACAACCGATAATTTTCTTAGAGCTTTGTTTTTCCAAATTATTAATTAATCAATTGAAGCTGCTATTTTTTTGGTTTTACCGTGGTAATCTTGGCTTTTTATCCCGCTTTGAATTAATTAACACTCTCAAAACATTAAACTCATAATGCCCTCTAGATTATTAGATGCCAACAATCTTCACATTAGTATTAAGAAAAAAACTTTTTCTACATTGGTATGATCCTCGCCTTCCCTAATTAGATGTATCATAGTGGGAATTGGCGCCAATGATTTAAGGCAGCAGTAGATTATTCCGCAGACTTATGATACTTTAGAAGTACGAGTACATAAATACTAAAGATATAAAATTGCAAAGTAGTAGCTGGGTACTTACTTAACATTCCATAAACAAAGACGAACATTCGAGGTTAAAAACAAATATGCCTAATACTTTGTGATTTCAACTGTGAAGTTTAGATGTAAAATGGACCCTCGTCTTTGCTTTTATAGCTACTTTATAAACGTGTGGGCTCTACTGGGTCAACTGCACGAAGAACAGCATAAAACGAGTGCAAAACGACAACCCCTACAATGTTTAGGTCCCCGGAAATAGTACCTAGCACTTCTATCAACTTCACGGAGGGGCGGGTACTCGCGTAGCCAACTTTACGGCACTGTAAGAAGGAGGGTGGCAGAAATTAGGGACAGAATTTACACATCGGAGGATGCCTCCATAAGGGATTTTCGTCTTCCTGATTCCAACGTTAAATAACACTGAATAAGATTAAGACAGCAGGTGTATCAGGTTCAAAATTTTGCTGGCTAAATCCTCCATTAATGCAATCATCAAGCAATCCGTTTATGATCATGGTAGTTAAAAATGTGTCTTTTATAAAAATATAAAATAAAATTCACCATAAGATGGCGGAAAAACACAAAAGTAATAAAGTTTTTGTTGTAACAAGGATTTGAACTCAGGTTCTTCTGTAGTCCTGGTGGCTGTTCGAACTGATGTACGTCATGTATACATAGTTTTGAAAACTGCTCCTTAAGCCTAATTTCAATACGGTGAAAGAGTAATTTAAAGAGTTTCTCGGAGTTTCTTAATATTTTTCTTGAAGTACCTATGTTTTATTTAGGTATAAAATGTTTACATCTTATATCTAATATATTCTTTTCTAAAACTACTATAATATTATTTACTACCTACTGACTAATATTTGGAATTCACAACATTTAGATATAATCCATGAATAACTGCAAGACTTTTAACTTCATTAACATTTACAAGGGAGTTGTTCATTGAACGTTTTAAAACCTTTATGGTAAATATTTTTGTATTCCCGATAAATTTGTTTTCGGAAGCCTAAAATCGTTGCAGTTTCTCGTAGGATAGCAATGAACTAAACTATTGATTCAACATATAATCTGGCATCATTTTATTTTATAACTTATAAAGATATATAAGGGTATTGTAGACTAATCGTTGCCACATACATAAATTGAGTTGGCGTTGGATGGTTTTTATCCTAGTAGGTATATCTGCTACAGGACAATATAGACCCCATATAGGTACCTCAATATATATTGAAGACAAACTACTCTTCTGACTTAAACAATGGAATAGAGCTGTTATGTTAGTGGTATATATATATATATAAATTATAATAATGAATTAAATATAATAAAAACCATAGCAAAGAACAATGGATACAAAAGCGAAACTATTGATAACTTATTAAAGAAAAAGGACAAAAAACTTACATTAACAATTATTTCACAAGGCCTTAAAAATGAAAAAGATATCACTAAACAATGGGTTAAAATCCCTTATATTGGCGAAATATCAACAAAAATATCCAGATTAACTAATAATGATAAATGCAAAACAGCTTTTTATAATGTGAATTCTCTAGGGAGAATTTTAATCAATAATAAAGATAAGAGAGAAAAACTTGAAAACTCAGGCGTTTACCAAGTAAACTGCGCTGACTGCCCATCGTATTACGTTGGTCAAACAGGGAGATCATTCAAAACCCGAATTAAAGAACACTTTACAAACTGGGTGAATGACAAAGGAGAATTGTCGAATGTAGCATCACATTTATTAGAAAATAAACACTCGTTTGATAAAGACAGAGATGTTAAAGTTCTTCATACTTGCAATAAAGGTCATAAACTAGATAGACTAGAATCTTTAGAAATTACTCGCTTAACTAAAAAAATAGACCCTAACTTTGTAATGAATAAACAATTAGAATCATTTGCTAAGTCTCCGCTTTTGTATCCATTGTAATTTTCATAATAATTTCGAAATTTAAAAATATGTATTTAGTTTAAACCATTCCTAATCTAATGTAAACATGCATCCCTTCAAAAAGTAACTTTGTAATTAATAAGCTATTAGAATCATTTACTGAAACACCAGGTTTTTATCCGGTATAATTTTCATAATAATTTTGAAATTAAAATATGTATTTAGGTTTGACCATTCCCACTCCAATGTAAACATGCATCCCTTCAAAAAGCAATTAAAAAATCCCATTGATCATAGATATGTATAATAACGATTTGACAATAAAATTAGTCCATTAATAATTCAAATTACTTGTAAGGTTTTTCCCTAATCAATAGATATTGAAGTGAGCTACAAACCCAAAGTAATTAGCCCACTGGAATAACCAAAATACTTAGAAATTCGACAGTCTAAAACGACTCAGTAACAAAAATAATTCATTTAAATCCTTGTAGACTACCCCTCTCCCCCCCCCCCATATGTTATGTATATAAACCGTAGGCTAAGAATTATTTGTACCAGTCTGAAGATGGCTCTGACGAGCTGAAACCGGTTACGGTCAAATAAAATTAAGTGGAATAAAGTTTTTTATTTGTTTTATTATAATCTATTATGTTTCTATGTAATTTTAACCCCCAAAATCACCCATCCCACTACCCCCACCTAATTATTTTTTGTACATGTATTGAATTTTTAAGTAAGTTTTAAGTTTGCTCGTGAATGACATAGATTTGTCGAAACCGGTCACAAAAAAAATTAAAATTACAGTTACAAATGTACATTGAAAATGTGTAAAATGTTTTACGTAAACCCTGATAAAGTAAGCATAGCTGACGAAACATTTTGGTTTTATAAACAATAAAAGTGGTGTAACTAAGTTTTCATTAGTTTTACATCAAAATGCGAGTATTAGAAATATTATATGTACATACATAGGTAGGTAACTACCAATTCTATCGATAATCTGAATTCTTCACACCAACTGCCCTTTATTTTAAAAATAATTAAAGGCAATTGAAATTGATATATTTGATTTTCCGTTAGAGATCCCATCTTTATTTTTATTCAAATTAATTTGTGTTACTAAATCTGTAAAGAGGCATTATTATTACGTTAAAATCAATCCTTAAAAGCTTTGTCAAAATACCGAATCATATTAGTTTTTGCTATTAAATTGATTACATCCAAATAGCATCAATATCACATGCAGTTTTAAGAAAGCTCTCTTAACGATCCCGATTTTATACAAAAGTCTGGAATAAAACAAGCTTACATTAGCAAGTAAGGAACTTCGTAAGGCTCTTAATTGTACAAACTCCGCTGCGACTATGACAATGCAATCCTTTTATGAAGATAAGATTTCAGTAGTTGTACTGCGAGTCCTGCAGCCGAAACGGAAGCTGCGAGATAAGAAGATGTTTATGGGTGAATCAAAAGTTGTATTGTTGGGAATGCATGGGGAACAGCCAGACAAAGGCGAGTTAATGGTGGCGTAATTAGCTGGTAATATTCAACTCAGGATTAGAGACAAAACTTCATGTTTCATGAATCTAGATTAGCGAATTACTGTTCTTGATGAATTATGCTGTCGGGTGATATTTTTTTTGTTGTAATATGAAAACAGAATTCGTTTCAAGGAATCTATAATTAAACATGGGGAATACAAGCCAAAATAAATCGCTTAACCGATTGGGCCCCGAGCCTGTTTTGTCGAAAGGTCAAAATATTTCGGCTTTCAGTAAAATTCAAATAAATGGAATAATTCTGATTAGGTCCAAAAATTTAAAACTGTTTTTAAAAGGTGAAGAAATACACTTCGAAATTTTATAATTTAAAATATATATATAATTTTTTAAATACGAAAAATATGATTGCAAATATAAAAAAGTTTGAAAAATGGCTCACATTACGTTTTTTCTAACTAAAATAACTGATGAAGAAAAAATATAAAAGCGCATACATCACGCACGTTCTATTAGGAAAATAAGATATAATATAATATCGCTCTTACAGTAATAGATGTTATTGTCAACTCATCTCTTCGTTTCATTTAAAAAAAGTTAATGAAAAATTCCCTAAGTTTCATTTTTTTTCCAATTTTGGTGGTAAACTTTGGATTCATTAAGGTGTTTAATTATTTGGTTGTTAATTTTTAGATCTGAATTAAGAGTGTGGTGTTTTCTCTTTCTAACACCTTTATATTTCTAACCATTGTTGTAAGGGATACACGCCGATTTGTATGAGACCTATTTGAGTTATTCCAGTTAAAATAAGTCTGATGGGTTAATGTGGTTTTGAATCTTTACAATCTTTTGGTGCCTAGCATTGATCTTTGTATATTTTTCAATTTAATTCCTACTTACAAATACTTTTGTCTGTTTACCTACCTTATGCCGACCAAGAGTAATGATGTGTCAGAGTATTCAGTTGGAAAGTAAAAGTTTTCCGGTTAACACTTACAATATTGTTCGACTGCGTTGAAACTGATGAAAACCATCGTGAGCTCGCAAGTTATGGTGGTTAACGTTATGAACCAGCAAAATTGGGAAAAGCGAAAGAAGGAATAAGGTAAGTCGGCATCCTTAACTCTCCCTATTCCTTCCACTTTTCGACGGTGCCTCATGTACGTTCCTAACGTAATCTTTTTGCTGAAAAAAAAAATTATTTTGGTTGCATACGATAGATATGTCCTTCTAACTTATATTAATAAATTATGATTTTTGATTCATTCCACATGTTTGCGCCGATTATAGGAGATAAAACGGTGAATTGTTTTTGTTGTGATTTTGGGTTGTGCTAAGGTGATGAATTGTTCCCTGTCTCCCCGCCCGCTCTCCTCACCCTGCCCCGACGCAGTTCACAAGAGCCGATATAAAGGTGTCAGTGCATCAATGGCCGCGCATTTAAAACAACACGCATTTTTTGGGGTTTTGTTTCGCAATTGATCGAAGTGAATTACTGTCGCATTTTTACGCAATTAAACGCATATTAAACAACAAAGTGATCTCCATCTCACCACTTCCTACTGTAAGTACCTAATTCTTTCCTAATATAATTTGTTGCCTGGTATAGACCTGGAGGAACACAGAACACAAAAATTGCCGTAAAAAACTCTTACGCGCGAGCACCACACATAGAGTAAAAACAAGAATATTAGAAGTGCCTTCCATACAATTTTGAACGGAAACCAATGATGTATTTAGTATAATACCACAGTGCTCCGTTTCACTTACACTCGCCTGATGTCGCAGATCACCATCCCTATTGAATTTCGTAAACACAGTTCTGTATTGGAAATTTATGCCTCGATTAGGCAAATTTTATGATTCTGCAGTTATCAAATTCTACATCATGATTATTTGTATTAGATGCCAATTAAGGGCATTGAAAAAATCTGATATATTATCTTTAGACGCAAAATGCAGGTACGTCTTCAAAAAAGTAAGTTGTATGAATACGGAAACAAAAATGCCACATAACAGAAGTTTAAAAATAACTTTAAAATATTATTAGATTATTACATAAAACGCTCGAATACCTAAATGTTAATGTTTAAACAAAGAATTCGCTATTTTCTCTGTTAAGCCAGTCCTATTCAACCATCATCGAATTTCACAATGTAAATGTAATAAACTTTTTTTTTTTCCCAAACGAAGATACATTTTGAATAGCTATTTTGGTTATAACAACGTGATGTCATATACTTTCCTTGGTCATGAATATTTCTGTCAATATTTTCAGTGTCTCGTCTCCTCATTTGAATATTTATTTTGATTATTTTGCTTAGTTTACAGTTCGCCTCTCTCCAACTCACTCAATATGAATGCCAGCTTTAAAGTATCGGTTTATTATTTTAGCCACGGACCCTTAATCATGGTACCTACGTGTATTAATCAATTTTCTTTGGGCACATAGAAGGGATTTGGGTAAATTGAAACACAAAACATAATTAAATTCATTTTGTATTCAAAGCATCGGTCGTTATACCCATAATACTAGGCCCCTAATAGCGATGGCCCGTTATTGTTTATAATATTACCTTAAACCCAACCGAAATGTTCCTATTTCGTAGCTTTATCCCGGTTAATATGCTTGGTTAACTGAGAGCCTTTATGCGGTGACCTGACAGAAAAGTGCGACAAAATAACCTCGGTGTAAAATCTGAAATAAGATTATCTTAGTCAAAACAGCATTTTATTAACTTTTCAGCTTTGTGGCAAACTGGCAATGCCAGTCTGACATTTTACCTGTAAACATTCAAATATAATAATTTTCACACTCTTACAATCTTACGCAAAACTAAAGGTACACTAAAATAAGAGAAGTATAATTTATTCAAATGAAGGAATTGTGTATTCTTTTCATTTTAGGAGTAGCATTATGTTCTCAATACCGCCCAGGCGAAATAATACTATTTAAGATCAAATTGATGTGATACATTTCCTGATCTGAATACCAAAAATTCTTCAAAACCTTCCTCTTAACACAGTGTATTTATCACTTAAAAGGGGGTTACCTTGCGTCAAATGGAGTAAATCTGATTTTTTGGTATGTTGTGCATGACGGAGGCCTTAAGAAAAAAAAGTTTTTCGGTCGACCTCCGTATAATAAAAGCGTTTGAAAATTTGGGTATTTTTAGTAGACATCCATAAGATGCATTTGTTCACAAATGTGGGGGTTTTGTAAAAAAATTATCAAATAATTTCAAGTAAACATTTTTTTCACAACGTAAAAAGTAATAATGTTAATTTATGTCCTAAATAATATGTAATTAAAAAAGTCTATGAAAGTATTTTTTTTTGTATTTCTACAATTTTGCTTAAGCATCATCTATTAGTCAAAATCAATGGCATTCAATATGTATCAACTTTTCTCAAATTGTCAAAATCGACAATCAGAGAGGGTGGGGTATTCTTTTGAGACAGGTTTGGATTTATTACATTTTCTTAAACCCCGGTAGGTATTTCACGGCTTTCGAAGTTAAAACCGCTAAAATTGACAAAATTAAAAAAAAAAAAATTACAGCTTTATCACAAACACCAATAAGTTCATAATTTAATTTTAATTTTAAATTGTTCCAAATTTAATATACTTTTCAAAAATATGGAAAACTCTTTGCTCAGTAATTAGACCTCCGGGTCAAAATTGGGTTAAAAAATGAAGAAGTTGAAAAAAGGCAAAAGTTTTGGGTTTTTTTTTGCATGTTTGACAAAGATCCATAGGTCGGCCGCAGTCGAAAACTTTTTTTTCATAAGGCATTCGTCATTTACAACATACCAAAAAATGAAAACTACCTCATTTGATGCAAAGTACGATGTTTAAATTTACTGGACCATCTTCCACGTCTTTTTCCTCTCCTCTATCCTTTCAGCATCACAACATCCTTCAATTATTGGAGACATACCATAGGACCACTGCTTCTGGAAAATTTGAAGCATTTCGAACTCCTGTGCTTAGGCTAGCTTAACTCCGTCGTTGCCCATACTTTCCGCAGAAATTTTTCGAAATCAGAAACAGTAATTTTCCTCTTAAGAACCTTATTTTAATTTTCTTAACCTTACCTTAATTTTCCTTTTGAACCTCAGGTGTGCAAAATTTCGACAAGAAATATAAAATATTAGAATAAGTTAACAATAATAATCTAAACGAAAATATGAAAGAGAACAAGACACAGAAAAAGACAATGGTCGCAACTGGGACTCGAACCCAGACCTCTCCGTCTAACCGGGACGAGTGCGTTAACCAATTTAGCTATTGCCACCTTCTGTCAATAAATATGGAGAAAAATAATTTGTTGATAATAATGTAATTCTAAAATTTGAAAATATGAGATTGACAATTATTTGCGAAATTGGTTAACGTACTCGTCCCGGTTAGACGGAGATGTCTGGGTTCGAGTCCCAGTTGCGACCATTGTCTTTTTCTGTTTTTCTGTGTCTTGTTCTCTTTCATATTTTCGTTTAGATTATTATTGTTAACTTATTATAATATGATATATTTCACTGATGGGAATAACCTTCAAAAAAGTATAAAAAGAAAGTTTTTCTTATAAAAAAAAAGAAATATAAAAATTCAACTTCAAGGAATGGAAAAGGGGGGTGGGGTTGGTTTATCGAAATCTTATGTAGACAGTGACCTTCCTCCTTTTTTGAATATCAAATGTGTAAAATTTCATCAATCTTTAAATAATAATAAAACGGTCAATGTCTTTAAAAAACAAACCCATAAACCATATCGGTATATATTCTTTATATAATAAAAGAATAGACAGATTAAGATGGTACTCGTACGCATTTAAGCAAGCAAACTGATTTTCTGATCTTACTCACATCTTCTTTCTTCTTCTTTATATGCCTTATCAGGTCCCCCCGACGTTGGCGATCACTCTTGAAAAGGTCTCTCTGTCTTGCGCTGCCCGGAATAGCTCCTCCACACTTCTAATGCCGGTCCACTCTCGTATATTTCGCAGCCAAGACGTTTGTCTCCTACCAGGCCCTCGGCGACCCTCTATCTTGCCTTTCAATATTAAATGGAGCAAGTGATACTTCTCCCCTCGAAGTATATGACCCAGATATGAAATTTTCTTGATTTTAATTAATGTAAGCAGTTCCCTATCTGCTCTAGCCCGCCTGAGAATTTCTATGTTGGTGATCATGTCGGTCCATGGGACCTTGAGCATTCTCCGGTGAAGCCACATTTCGAAAGCCTCTAACCTGTTCATGGTATTTATTTTCAAGGTCCATGTTTCACAACCATACAGCAAGACCGACCACACATAATATTTAAGCATTCTCTGCCTTAGTTTTAAGCTTATATTGTCATTGCAGAAGAGGGATTTCATTTTTATGAATGCATTTCTTGCTGCTTCAATTCTGCACCTAATCTCTATATCTGGATCAAGAGTTTCCGTGAGGATACTGCCGAGGTATCTAAATCTCACTCACATATACATGTCTAATGTCTAGGCAAGCCAAATATTTCGACAATACTAGCGAGTCATCTTGAAAATTGAAGAAAGATTTCGAGTTTGGTAACCGGAAGGTTATCAGAAACAAACAGAATCATGGAAGTTATAGAACAATGTTTAATTAACCAAAAACAAAACATTTAATAAAATACTAACGATATAATTTGATTGAAATTATTTTACACGTTTCAGGAGTGGTTTATCTTTAATAGATGTATGTGTAAACGTTTGTATCAAGTAATTGACTACGACGAATACCTTTGATGCTAACCTGTGTTTTCCTAACCCATGCTAATTTACTAAAACACGATTACTCAACACAACATTGCGCCAGTCCTGTTAGAAGTGCAGGGGTTTGTGTAAATGTTGAAACTTCTGCATTAGTAATTAAGTTAGGTATGAATTCAACGGCAGTCAAATGAACGATGTTCTACGGAAATAATCCATCTAAGATTCACTCAAATAAGACAACAATTTCTGGATATATAATTTAACCCATTATAACAATCTTATTTTTTGAATAAATGTGATTATCTCCGGAAACTAGCTATGAATATTTCAATTAATATTTAAATAATTTCAGTTTTACACATTGTCTTTGTAATTATTCCACTCTACCTTCCCATCAATTTAGATCGATTGTGTTGTAACAAATGGATACATTACATGTATCAATCATAATCAGTTTGTGATGATTTCTAATATTGTTTGAGTTGTTTATGTTATATTCGGGTCACATAGCGTCAGTTTCAACTTAGACTTAGAAGATAGATTTGCAGAGTCATTTTGCGAGAGCTCTTCAAACCAAACCAGGTGTGTCATCTTAAATTACACTTGTAAAGTACGACATAACGATCACTGTGATCCCAAAGAACGAAGAAGTGTTTCAATATACATATGTATATGAAGAATAGTACTGATAACTGAATACTGGCCCAGTACTAATAAGACATAATATCTCTTTCTTCTCTCTAGGACTACAGGCAAACAAAAGCAATACATATATCTATAATATTTATGCATTTTAATTAGGTTTGGCCAATTTAATGCATAACTTAATCATACTGTGTGCGGCTGTTGAATCTGGAGAACTCCAAATTCGACGTAATGTGGGTGCGCGTCAATCTTGCCAGTACGGTAAGATTTTATGCGTGTTTATACCGCTCACCGAACCTAAGCGTTTCAGATACGTCCGAACTCTTCAAACATCTAAGCAATACTGTTGATGACCTCTTGCCCCGCTTCCCTACGGCAGAGTTTGTGGTCCTGGGGGACTTCAATGTTCAAAACGAACCTTGGTTAAGGATGGTTCTCAGGACCAACGGACTCGGCTGGACGAGAGGCGGAATCTTTTGCCCTCTGCTACGGACTGGAGCAAATGGTTCAGGAGCCTACAAGGGTTCCTGATGTCCAGACTCATTGCTCCAATCTGTTAGACCTGTTTTTAACCACTGTGCCACACGGTTACACGATTGAGGTCACAGCGCCTCTAGGATCGTCCGACCACTGCCTGGTGACGACGTCAATCCCCGTAACCTTCAGACCGCCAAACGAGCGGCTGAAGAGAAAAGTGTGGCACTATAGATCAGCAGATTGGTTTGGTCTGCGGGCTCATTTCAATGCTTTCCCGTGGTCAGCTGTCTGTTTTCGGACTTCGGATCCCTCAAGATGTGCCCAGGAAATTGGTGAAGTCATCACATCCGCGATGGATGGCTTCATCCAATCCACTGTCAAAGAAACTGGTGTGGGCTCAAAGCCGTGGTTCAGTCGACAATGCTCCGAAGCAGTGCGACGAAAAAACGCGGCTTACCGAGCCTACAACACATCTCGAACGTCCGAAAACAGAATAGTATATAACAAAATGGCAAAGGAATGCAAGAGGATCATTAACAGGTCAAAATTCGAGCACGACATGCAGATCAGAAGAAAGCTGGCTGCCTGCCCGCACGGTAGCAGAGCGTTCTGGTCGCTTGCGGGCTCAATAGGTCGCAATTTCTGCAAACCCAGTCTGCCACCTCTTACCAGACCTGATGGCTCTCTAGCAAATACCGCCGCCGAAAAGGCTAACTTATTAGGCAAAATATTCGCGGAAAACTCGACCCTCGGCTCTGTGCCCTCTGGTTGGAAAAAAGCGATCATTCACCCCATTCCAAAGAAGGGTGACCGCTCCAACCCAGCCAACTACCACCCCATAGCAATCACATCTGTCCTGTCAAAAGTGATGGAACGTGTGATCAACGACAAACTGCTCACATACCTCGAGAATAACAAAATTATTAACGACCGTCAATACGGATTCCGGCGGAACCGCTCGTGCGGTGATCTTCTCGCGTATGTGACGCATGTTTGGGGACGGTGCCTGGAACGTTTTGGTGAGACCCAAACGGTTGGACTGGACATTTCCAAGGCCTTTGACCGGGTTTGGCATCGAGCGCTTGTCAACAAACTGCGTTCGTACGGACTTCCCGCATCCTTGTGTGCGTGGATTGCCGACTTTTTGAGGGGGAGGTCGATTCAGGCGGTTGCTGACGGTTTCACCTCTTCCTCGCATTCGATAAATGCTGGCGTCCTACAGGGATCGGTTCTGTCTCCGACTTTGTTTCTATTGCATATGAACGACCTCTTGTCATGTGCACCGATTCATTGTTACGCGGATGACAGTACAGTCCATGATAGCTTTTTGTTTGACAAGCCTCCAAAGGGGAAACAAACCCCAATAGCTCGGAGGGCTTTGAAGCAGAGAATGGACGGTTACCTCGAGAGTGTTTTCTCTTGGGGTAAGAATAACCTCGTCGAATTTAATGTTTCAAAGACCCAATCATGTTTGATAACGTCTAAAAGGGATCGAAATGATAATCTAGTCTCCTTCAACGGAAGCATTCTTCCGAACAGGACCTCCATTGATATGCTTGGTGTTACTCTAAGTGACCAGCTCAGGTATGGGGGCTCCATCGAAACCAGAGTTAAATTAGCCTCTCAGAAACTGGGCGAACTGTACAGGGCCCGCAGATACTTTAATAGTACACAACTGCTAACCCTGTACAAATCGCAAGTGCGCCCCACGGTTGAATTTGGCAGCCACCTCTGGTCTGGAGCTCCAAAATACCTTAAAAAAACCCTTGACTCTGTGCAGAAACGGGCGGTCCGTTTCAGATTCTCCCATCTTAACAGACGGATTGCAATCTTTAGAGCACAGGCGTCAGGTGGGAATGCTGTCCTTGTTCTACCGGTATTACAATGGAAAATGCTCCGAGGAACTAGCGTCGTTGATCCCCTCGGCGGGTCGTTTTTACGACTCGTTCTTGAGTTCAACAGCTCGGATGTGGAATAATTTACCAGCCTCTGTGTTTCCTCCCTCCTACAACATGGGTCTCTTCAAGACCCATGTTCACTCCTTCCTTTCCTCAAAAAGACCCTCCACACAGCATCCTCAAAGATGACATAGGCCCTGAGGGAAATTATTTTCCTCAGGGCCTCCTGTATGGAGTTAATGTAAAAAAAAAAAAAAATACTCAGGTCTACTTATATCTAATCTTAACTAATTGCAAAGATTGATGAAGTAATAGTCATATAATTTCGGTGACAACTTAAGTTGTGATTGGTATCTTGTCAGCGTTGTACTGGGACCCCTCTAGGCACGGCATACCTTCGGGATGCTGCAACGAGGCTGTGGCTGTAGGCAGCGGGCAGTTGGCAGTGGGTGGTGGGTGGCATGCGGTGTTCATGTTTAACGCGGTGTTTAGTTTTGCACTATCTGAATGTTCGCAAGGGACATCAACACTTTGCAATATGCTCGTTTATTATGTCTTTTTATCAATGTTCACAGGCTTTACTTTGTGATATCGATTGTCCGCTTTATATAATTCGCTTTCCTCAACTTCCCAGGAACCTCTTCCTACATAAGTCATCTCGCGCTCCTCTTTGACTGACTTGAATATTTTGTCCTTCAACTCATAGGACTCGTGGGTCTACCCCACATGTCTCCTTTCTTTCCTTCTTGACCTTGCAACCCACGTCTGTCTACGCTTTATTTGTTTTTGAATACGCAATGCGAGAGATGCTCTGTCATGACTTTAAAATATTTATTAAAATTTATTGTGACGAAATGTCGCAACACGCTGAAGAAAAATCAGTTTTTTCTATGATATTATTTTGACGTACTTGTACGTCAGTACTAAAAGTGATACTAAAAACACATATTTTCAATTTATTCGACTTGGAATTCGCTGATGACAAAAGGTGGGTATCAATTTTATTCATTACAATCATTACACCGATAACTGTAACATTCTTCCAGCAATAATAAAAACGCATTGCAATAATAATTCGACAATATTTTCTAAATAAAACACAATCAGTCTTACTAATAAAAAATCACTTCCCAATCGTTAAACACATGATTAAAGACTACAGTTTTAGGTTCCATTTGGGACCAAAAGTCAAACTTTATTTTTTTTATATCCGGCAACATTGCATTTTACATCTAGCAAACATCGCAGGCATGCGCATTAGTGATTATTTTTCACCCCGGTTGGGCCCACAGTATTGGGTGATGGCAGTATAAATGTCTTCTTGTAATACATATTTGCATAAAACGTTAGGTCATAAAATGGTAAACTAACTATTATATTCGTATAATTCCATATATTTACCATTTATTTGGTTACTTCACCAGTGTTAGATAAATAATTATATTTTTATTTTTTACTTTATGAGTAAAATCTCAAATTATAATATTGAATTAATTGAAGACAATATTAGCGAAACTTAATCTAAAATCTGGAGACAGAAAAATCAGAAAAAGATATTGGTTCCACTGGGACTCGAACCCAGGGCCCTCTGTTGACATGACAAGAGCTCTACCAACTGAGCTATGGAACCCATTTCTAATTCGATAATAATCAGGTATATAAATGAATATTGTAGTTACAAGGATATTTAAGGTAAAATACATATCACTTTGAATAGAAAGAAAACAGAAAGGCGATTGGAAGGGTGGTAAATCTTTTAAAGAGAGTTTTTTTATAAATGTTGGAGATGAAGTAGAGAAGTAAATTCTGCCTAATCTATTTAAAGGTCAAATTTGACAGGATTCCATTATTTTCATTTATTTTATATGGGTTAGGTTGTATGTGAATAATTATTAACCCATAAAGCATATTTGAAATACAAAAAACTAGAAGATTTTATCTAGTTTCGAAAAATGGTATTGGTTTTTACGACATCTTTAAAATGAATAAATACATGGAATAATTAGAAAAATAAGAAATATAAATTTTAAATACCTTGGAAAATTTCCGAAATTCGATGAGAAATTATAATTAATGACAGTGCAAATATCAGATTTTGGCTGACCAACCTTGTTTAGCTGGATAAGCAACGTACACGTCTTTCCATTAATACCATATTATTTCCATCTTGTCTATATTAGTATGATTATCACACACATATACATATACATAAATGACGTGAAATAATGTGATCGTTCATACACATTTGAGGTACGCAATGTGTATATTTTTTTTACTTCTTTTGATTTACTGTGATGTGATGATTGTTTAATTGAATACCATATTTTTTGCATTTTTTCGTCAGACTGTTTTTCCTCAGCTACTTTGTCTCTGTGTTTTGTCACAGCCAATTTTGTCTGGTCATTAATGAGTGCTATCAACAAACTTACAGAGAGCTTTTAGGCGCATGTTTTTGCTTTTTCAAGCCTACGTTGCGTAAGCAAGCATAAATATTAATATTTTTATCATGGCATTTTTACGCTGAGTTCCTCACGCGCTGAAAGCCATATAAATTTCAATTAAATTGCGCTTTCACAGAATTTTAACAATTCTGAAAGCACTGCCATATTTTTGAAAAGGTTTTATGTTTTTAAAATTGAATTTTCAGTTAATAATAAAAGCCCCATTTTTTAAAGTGCATCAGAATTGATTATCCCTCGAGAATCAATGCCTTTCACTGCCTCCCTTAAGGGAAGCTTTTTGTCGAAACGTCCAATTTTATTTTATTACTTTCTCTGTGACAAAATACTGTGACAAAATACACATCCCGCCAAAATAAAATTAACTTTAAAGTCCATAAAATTAAGTTGGAACGCTTTTTTACGAGACTTTATTAATACATCTCATACAGCCAGAAGGAATTTAAGTCAGTGCAAACCATAATAATTGGGGTGCATTTAACTGTCGTATAAAAGTAATTGCGTTAATTCTTCTACGGTTTATAACAATAAAATTCATCATTTTCTACCTTCTCTTTACCGCAAAGCAGAATGGAAGCAGCTGTATTTCTCAAACAGCTAATACCCAAATAAGCATTTAATTTGAGTATCAGAATATTTGAAATAACAAGTTTTATTAAATAATTTCATGTTTAGGTAAATAAGTATAACAACGGGATAAATAATAAAAGATGCATAAATAATTATTATCATTAAGCACTTGGACCTGGACAATATAGTAAATACGTCGAATAAAACATCTCTCAGATTTTTTTTCATTAACTCTACACAGGAGGCCATGTGGAAAATAATTTCCCTTTTGGGGCTATGTCATCTTTAGGAACGTTGTGAGGAGGTTTTTTTTTAAATGAAGGAGTGTAAGTTTTGGAAAGGAAAAGGTGTGAGGGGTGGATAGGAATCTTAATTAGAAAAAATATACAATCTCGATTGAGGCTTCTAAACGTAAGTCTTTCCTGGCTACAATAAACCGTCATTGCGAAAGCGAACCTTTGGTAGCGGAGAGCAATAGAAGAAATGCGATATTTCTAAAAAAAATACAATATTTTTTATTTTTAGAAATATAAAATCTTACATAATATTATCCCAACATTTAAATTAATTTGATTATCCCTACCTAATTTTTGCTTAAGTCATTTGTATTTTGGGGTTGGCTTTGGGGTATATTGTTATACCAATAAAATAAGGATTGAGGTTGGAGGGTTATTAAAGGGTTCGTATAATCTGGGTCTTGACATGCTAAGATATTTACATAGCATTACAAAGATACACAGGAAACAGACCCATTTTATCTTTGTGCTCTTAGATATCTTTGAGTGATTTGTATCTTTCGGCGTAACTTGGATAATGCACTCACCAGAGTGGAAAGACTTTTTCGATTTGGATGGATGGATTGTTTTTTGCTCTTCGTTTTACGTATGTAATCATTTTATCCTAAATATATTATTTTCTTTTTGTTCATATGAAGCAGTTACTTTGTGATATGACATTATAATTTAAATTAAAACAATAATTTTGTAAACACCACTTTTATTTTTTATATACTTTATGCCGACCGGGTTTCGCTACAACCGGCAGTACAATCTCTACTGAGTAGTAAGTAGAGATTGTACTGCCCTAAAGAAGCTACGGTTGTAGCGAAACCCGGTCGGCATAAAGTATATAAAAAATAAAAGTGGTGTTTACAAAGTTATTGTTTTATTTTAAATTATATTATTTTCGTTATTTGTTTTTGAGTTGTTATGCCGTGTTGCGCTACCTCCTTCTTTAGCCAACGTTTCGGACAGCATTGAAGTATCCATCATCAGGGCAGATCCGGCAGATTCGGCAGATCCGAGAGATGTGTAATTATTAGTGGTGAAATGTGTGTTATTTACTTGGAAGCGATACCGTGTTTCCAGCACCATTCCACTACGAGCTGGTAGGTATTACAGTACACTTCAAAATGTTTGTATATTTCAATTGCCTCCGTAATCAGGCGTGCTACAATAATAACTGGTTCCAAAAAACTGTTCCTCGAATCCACCGGTACAAAGTTACCGCGATAGGCGATGGCGTAGGAACCGGCTCCAAAATAGTGTGTTCCTGTAATCCACTGTCACCGTTCACCGGTACAAAATAACCGAGACAATTCCGTCGGCAGCTCTTACGGGGACGTATCCCAGGCTAATATAAGTACCTACTTCGATTTAGTGAACTTGTTGTTCCCTCTCGCGGCTATATACTACATATGACGCCGCTACCTGATAAGTTATGGGCAACTTAAAAAATAAACTTTCATCACTTCTAATCAATTTTCAAAAGGGCGTTGAAATGTGTTTGTAGAGTCATCATGGAACCAATATTATGTGGAAGACACTCTCAGTAAAGCCCTGACGAAAGACCGCAATTCAAATTGAGGTGTTTCTTGAAATAGCCTAAGCCGTAGTTGCTGAACAGATCTGAATAGTCAGATACTTGCCCAACTTCCTCTTCACTATCTCCTTCCTTCCCTACTACCTTCAGCCTCACAACATACACCAATTGGAGAAACCTTAGTATCATTGGTTTCAGACGGTTGGGAGCAGTTGTGGCTTTTGTGCGGTACACATATAAAACAAAGTTCTTTACCTAATATTTTGCTTAGATCCCACGATGGCAATGTTATACGTTCAAAAAGATGACTTTTGAACATTTTTTCGTCACATCATCGAATATAATATTCTCTTGATAAGTAGTGAACAAGGATGATGTTAAAATATTGGTTCATTATGAAAAAATAAATTTTATGAAAATTATGTACTTACCTTCTTCAAAATTTAAAGGGGTCTGTATTCGTCAGAAAAAATAGAATTTGATGATGGTCGTTTTTTATTAGCTTCCTTCTGCAGAGCGACTCTTAATAATTTATCTCGAAGATAACTTTTACTCCTACTTAAAACTGAGTGCCCAGTAAAGATAAAGGAAAATGGCCCAGAAATCTCAAAAGCAAACCAAAATTTGTAAGAGCAGTAATTCAGATTTTTACTTAAAAGTTATGTTTTCATAAACAAGATTCTTTCATTTTAGTACAATTGGAAAGCACGTCGATTTCCACAACTGAAGAAGATAAAACAGATTGTATTATTTACTTTGATATCAAAATTTTATATGAAGAGTATCTGATTTCTGCTTTCTGATGGTAAATTCTTAATTTGTTAGGAGAAAGAATTTTAGTGTTCATTTCAGTTTTCAAGTTCTTAATGCGAATAATAATAAATAAATTTTCCCCTTTCTTAAATAATAATATCAGATATAAATAGTAACTTCTGTACTGAAATATTATATACCTAGTAATAAAGATTTTAATAGGTGACCAGATAACTCAGAATGAACCCAACTCAGAAGCACCTCAGAAAGGTCATTAAGAGTGAAAATAAAAATATATAAAAACATTGGTTGAATAGGTTAAGTTAGGTTAGGGTTACCGGCTATTTTAAAATTATATTTTCATAGCTTTTAATGATATTTCTGAGGTGGTTCTGAGTAATTATGAGTTGGTTTCATTCTGAGTTGACATGGAACCATTACAATAATATTTATTGTCAACAGATTTTTACAAATTCTTTGATGTTATTTTTTCATTAGCTTCACATTGAAGGTCCACGGGAAAAAAATTGCCTCAGCCTTGATTATGCTGCATATGGATGCTTGCGCTTTATTTTGGAAAAAAATATGAAGTTCTAGGAAGGAAAAAGGTATGAGGGGTGGGTAAGAATCCGGATACCGTAGGTCAACGTGTCTAGGAGTGACGAACATAAATCCATCCCTTCCAAGATGATGGTCGAAAGCGTCCGGCTAGTCGACGTCTAGGTTAGATCTGCCTTAACCAATCTCCGGCCCGCCACGCAGTATGTGGGCAAACGCATTAGCCGCCAATATCTAGACAAACCTCACCCCGGGCACCCGTCATATGTCACTTAGGGTGACCTATGGCAAATTGAAGGAACAAATGTTTAATTTCAGATAAAATTTCTGAATATTGTGACACATTCTAATGGTACATAACATTATCAGTCTCGACTTGGATAAAGCCAAAGAATCACTAATATCAAAATAATACCATATATTATGTAATCGAATATTCCTACTATCCAAATGGACTAGCTATTTTTGAACTTATCCTCAAATGAAAAACTGCTTTTGAAAGCAGATGTTAGACTCTTTCAGATTTTGGTTTTAAAAACTCACTTATGTGAATTTAAAGTTTTAAAATGTTGAAAGCAATCATAGATAAAGCTTTTAAGATCGCTTACCGATGGTTTGAATTATTTACCACTTATGCACTGTTACTTCACGGTTTTCGTATAATACATTTTTTTTTTTTTAATTAGCGTACCTTGACCGGATGAACTGTATGGGGGTTTTTTTAAGATCTTTTTTAAATTGTACGAGATAGACTAACTATCTAACCATCACGCCGTTTCCCCGCAGGGGTAGGCAGAAAGGACGGACCGCCAAACAAATCAGTCTTGGCACACAATCCTTGCCTTATTCACATTCATACATCGTCTCATACATGCTCTTCTATAATTCTGACTCTTGACATGGCCCGACTCAAGTATCTGATTCACTTGGTCGTGCCATGTCTATCTCGGGCTTCCCCGACTTCATACGAGATGATAGTCTATTGTTAATCTTTTAAATGCAAAGTGAAAGCTTAGTGCTCTTTCCTTAATCTGATTGCATTATTTATGTCTCACTATGTAAATAAAAGCGGGTAGAGTGAGTTTTGTGATGAGGTATCATTTGGTGACAGACGCATTATTCCCACTTCTCCACATCCCCTCCCCAAATCCTCCAGCCTCACAACATTCTGAAAAATTGAAGATGCCATTGTCCCACTGGGGTCAGGCAGTTCTTTTGGGTATTAATTGTTTTTGTGTTAAATTCGAAGAACTACATTTAATTTTTATAAATTTAACTAAAATTAAATTTAATAATGTTGTTATCAAGTTCTGCAAGTATTTACGTATGTATATTTGTACAGCTATTTTGACTTACAAGGTCATTTTCAAACTGTGTTTAATGCACTTTGAGATGACTCATTTATACAATTTTAAATGTTAATTTTTGAAGGTGTCTAAATTGATTTATAACCGGTTAAACCAATTTGCTGAGACACTATTTTGCGGGGTTTGGAATCTGTTTCCCCCATACTAAATGTTAGGGTTTTCTTAATTATTTTATAATGACGTTACTGCCTTATTCAAGTGGGTTATATTTTTTAGTTTTTGTCAGCTTTCTAAATAGTGGGGAATAAATAATTTTCCTTGCTTTATTTATTAGCGTTACATGGGGGTCGTTCGTTCGTTTATTGATTTCTAATTGTTCAGCAAAGCAAATTTAATATAAGACCATATATTTTTAAAAATGACCTTATAAGTCGGAACAGCTGTAAAAAAAATACATACTAAAATACTTGCAGAACTTGATAATACTACAATTAAATTTGATTTTATTAAAGTTAAAAAAAAAGTTTTTTTGGGGTTAAGACATACAAAATTAATTACTCTATTTGTCGGCATGTCAGGTAAACATCAAAATAAGATTTGGTAATTACTTTTCCGCTCAAATTTTCACACATTATTTATATTATGCTAAAAATCATTATTTTTATTAAGTTATATATTCTTCAAATGAAACATTATAACACTACAATTAACAACATCGTAATAATGTACGAATTCAAATGAATTTAATAACCCAATTTTACGTTAAGTATTCATTTCCGACGACAGTAAATAATAATATTGAAGATCGTGCAAAGTTAACTGAATTGCCCAATGAAATAATAACTTTTTATTTGTCATTTCCTGGTTCAAGTAAACTTCAATCGATATGACACAAACACAAAAGGGTCAATAAATTTTAAAAAATATATTGGAATTCGTTTTTAAAACTTCATGAATTCGAGTATTTCACAAAATTTTGCCGCTGAAGACATTACTTCATCACATTTTACAACTCTTTGACTTCTTGAATATTTTTATAATAAAGTTCTGAATAAAAAAATTTCACCACATTACAAACAATTTGGTGTATATTTTGTGCTTCATTTACTACGTATTTGATTATATATGTACCTATATTATTATAGAGGCACTGCGGAAAACTAGCAGCATTCCGGAAGAAATCTTGAATATATATATATACATATATGTATATATAGAGTATATCCCAGAGTGGAAGATACTCTCAGTATCGCCCTGGTGTAAGACCACCATTCAGAATTGAAGCGTTGCTCGAAATGGCATCAGCCGTGTTTGCTGACCACATCTGAATAGCTAGGTACTTACTTACCTTCATCTTCCCCATCTCCTTCCTCTCCCCACTACCTTCAGCCTCACAACAGATCCCAATTGGGGATGCCATAGTGTCACTGGCTTCAGACGGAAGTAGTTGGGACTCTTGAAAGGTATTCATATAAAAAAATATTAAAAAACTTCCTTTCAAAAAAGACCCTCCACGTAACATCTCCAAAGATGACTTAGAAACTAAGGGATTTTTTCCCTCAGGGCCTCCTATGTAAAGCTCATGTAAAATAAATATTTTTTAACTTTTATTTGCTCAAACTCCTGCATCGCCTTACCCAAAAATTCACAGAACAAACTGTTACTCGTACAGGCTCTCTGCGTGGTTCCTGGTGGTGAGTTCATAGAATGAATTATTCAAACGGCTTTTTTCCTTCATAATTGTGTACCTACATTGTGGTTTAAACCATGGTTCCAGCGTTTTCCAGGAAAGATAAAGAAGAAACGAATAAAATCTCATAATCTAAAAAATGTTCCCTGCATAAGAGACCTTTCAGAATTCTCGGCCAAAGTTATGTTAATTTAGTTTCTTTTGTGAAAAAATCATAATACATTATTCAAACTCACTTGCTAACCGTAGAGGTAGAGATGCAGAAATCTCATACAACTCTACTCTGACATTGGTTTCTTGCTTTATTCATATCTACAAAAATGATGAAAAAAAAATCTGACGTCTGTGGTTTATGGTGGTCTATTCGCAGTTCAAGCCGGCACAATACATTTTAGTAACCCTGAAAGCACATAGAGACCGCCAAACAACCACTTTTTGATATAAATATTTTAAATTTATTATCGAGATATAAAATATTAAAAAAATTAAGATGCCTAACAGGTAGGTGTTGTAAAGCAACAGTTTCTTGATACATGATACATCATCGCAAGTACGCTTAATTATGGGTATAAACGATCTTAAGAAAACGAAGCTTCGAAAATAAATATTTTTTTGCATTAGCCCCAAACTGAGGTCAATTATTACACAATTCCCTTCAAGGCCTATATCATTTTTGGGGATTCGTGAAGGGTAATTATAGAAAAGCATGGTGAGGAAGTTCTAGAAAGGAAATGGTATGAGGGTGAGTAGGAATCTGAGGGTCAGAGTGTCCAAGAGTAATGGACATATGAATCCAGCCCCCCCATTGCGGTGCAAGGCGATGTTCCGAAAGAGTCCTACTCAAACTTTTAACCAATCTCTCCCGACCCAATTGATCCAGAGACATCCATAGCCAAGACCCGGACAGACCTCACCCCATAAACCCGGGCAGACCTGGTAAGTCGCCAAATGTAGAGAACCATTTGCGATAACCTGTGGCAGAGGTTATTCGTTGTATATATTATATGTTAGTTATCCAGTAAATGGTACCCGGGGAGGCGGAACCCATAGCCGCCTCACCCAAGTTTACATCCCAAGTCTTAGTTTCACTGTGTATTCAGTCTTACCTACCCCTTTCTTAGAAATAATAATGAATTATGTAGATATGATTGCTTTGATCTTAACAGGAATGCTCGATCTTAATACCTTTGAAGCCAGCCGAAAAATGTTTTTGGGGAAACATTTTTTTAGGCTGATCTCCGGTACTGTACTGAATCCACCTATATTGAAGGAGATCAACCTTTATGTCCCTAACTCGTATACTCGTGGGAGACCCAACGCACTTTTTATGCTCCGAAAGCGAGAACTTCTTCCTTTCAGAATGCGCCATTAAACAGAGCAATTCAACTGCGATTCTGCATTGAGAATCGACATCTTCAATGTAATACCTTTAGAGAGTTCAGTAACTATCTTTTGACAAACGTCACAACATAGTGAAACTGCCTTCATGAACTTTTTTTTCTTTTAAATTTTGTAATCTTCTCAATAAAAATTTGGAGTATAACTGTTTTATGGAGAACCTAAAAAAATAAATAAATAAAGTATTGAGTAAAATATCTAACTTTCAGATATTTTACAAAGTACTGGTTCGTAACGTATCATTACCAAAAGAAGAACTTCAATGCTTCTATTACAATAACAATTATTAAACGAAATAAGGTGTAATTAACATAAGCCAGTGAGCCTCTGAGTTAAGCAAGAATAATTTATTCATAGAAGTTTCTGGCGAGACAAGAATTACACAGTGCTAGGGTTCAGAGACAATGGTAGAGATTTTAGTGCCTCGTATTTTATAACCCTACATTTACAACTTAAGTGGCTATACTTAAAGAGACTTTCCAAAGGAAGTTATAAATCCTTGATCTGTCTTTGGTTTATTCAGGAACATAAACACGCAATTCTGGCGTTTTCTTCAAACTAATCTTGATTTATCTTTTGCGCTCAGTCCGCAATTATGTATTTCAATCAATTGTTAAAAGTTGAATGGGTGAATTAAAAAAAATCACGATCGTCTGGAGATAACTATTTAATTTTACACAGACCCGTGAAAAACCGCGGTAGCTAAGTAGGTACCAACTTTATAGCTTGTCCGAATAGTTATTCTTTACGCAAGTAGTACTTAAACGATTGGATTTGCATAAGTTAAATTCTTTGCACGAGAATAATTTCACATGTAAAATTTTTTTACATTTAACGCACGTCTGACCAAAATATTATTAAGATGGATTTTCCAGAAACTGCCCCGAAACTAGAGGCCGCGAGTTCAAAACCAATCCCCAATAAGTACAGGTAGATATAATAACCCAAATGTGTAAAATTGCTTCAAAGGAATCAATTTTCAAGTAAAATATTTGACTAAACAAAGTTTTTTAATGAGCAGAACTTTTCAAAGCGAACTAATAAAAAATTTACCAACAACAATATTTCAACCGCCAAATTAGTGGCATAAATGGACGTAAAAAATCTCTGAAAGAATTTTTCCATGAACATTCTGCGTTCAGAAATTTTAATTGAAAAACTTACACCAATACTTTTGTTCTCTATTGAACATGTTTTCATTTGGAATTCTGTGAACCTAAACAAATTTCTGTTATAATTATTTGTTGTAATACTTCAAAATCTTAAAATTACATTCAATCATGCAGAAATTGTACAATTCAAAAAATCTGATTTTTAGAGATAATATTATTATATTTATTATAATATAATGGCAGCAAGATGAAAATTGTGAAATAAAGTTTCACTTCGTTTAGTCTGCTGTCAGCAGACCTAACCTAGACATTTCCAGCCGCGAGCCGTATTCTCTCGACCTTATCGCCTTGCACAGCAGTTGGAGGGATGGATTCATATGTCCGTCATTCGTTAGACGTTGACCCTCATACATTTTTCATTCCCAGAACTTCCTTTCTTCCTTTTCCTAAAAGTACACTCCACACAGCATCCCCAAATAAGATTTAGACCTTGAGAGTTTTTTCCTCACGGTCTTTTGAGTTTTTTTTACATTTTTTTAAAGTATATTTATTCAGTTTTAATATTACAATATTTTATCTTACAAATCTTAAGAAACTGATCAATCAGTTTGATTGTAAGAAATCTCTCATTTTTCCTAATTAATTACTACTTTATGCTTTTAAGTTTTACACAGTAATTACTAAATATAATACTTAATTTGAATACAACATACGGAAAATATTTAATTTATTACCTGGTACTATAAAGCAATGTAATTCTATGAATAAGGTTAAATATATGCTGAAAAGTGAAAAAAAAATTACATTATATTGTATGAATAATGTTGAATTTTTAGATATAAGATGTAAAATTATAACATTGAAAATTCATATGTAACTTAATTATAAGCACCTGTTGACAAGCCAATTCAATTGGCTTAGCAACTTGTTTGTTGATTTAAAATAATTATTTTTATAATCAACTTTTTTTTTATTTGATTTACTATTTTTATGGTCAATCTGTCCAGGAGTAAAGACCTATGGACATATGAATCCATCCCTCCCACTGGGTTGAGAGAGTCCAGCTAAAGGGTTCAAAATTTATTCCTCAACCAGTATTTCCCGCTATCTGACCCGCCACGCAGTAGTTGGACAAATACATCCGCCGCGCCGCCCAGAATAAGACAAACTTCACCCCATTAACCTGGGCACCCCTGCTAAGTCACCAAACGTAGCGACCTTCTTGGGGCAACCTATGTGGCGGTACCCATACCCACCTCTCAAATTGGTTATATGATTAATAACGTAATAATATTATGTGGGGCTAATGTAAAAAAAAAAAAAAAGTGTGTCATTTCTTCATCTCCATCTGCATCTTCTGATGCCCTCTCACATCGGAGGATGGCTATCATCAAGAAAATCTTCAAAATCTTATGTTTACCACTTGGCAGAATACTTATTTGCCAAGCTATCTATCGCAAAGCTGTATAACCTGTCTATAATATAACAAAACTTCGCAGACTTCAATAAATGCCACATAATCACATAATTTACTGCTCCCTCTCACAGAATTACAAACATATAACGTAGTTACATAGGATATACATAGATATTTTAACATGCTAAAATCATAGACATTTACATAATCAGCCGATCATACGCCGTAAACTTCGTCTTTACGCCAATTTTCCGAACGAATGAACCAGTATTGGGATTTAGGATATCTAATTTTGGAAAATCGGTGGCGCTTATTCAGAATTAATTGCTTTAAGTTTTACATGTCGAGACTTTTGCTGGGGTATGGGGAAGGAAGGCATTTAATTTATTAATGAAATTTATTTTTGACACGCTTAAAGTATTTAACAATTGGAATTGAGTGAAACTGTTTTCTTGATTTGCTTTACCCAGCGGATTTTTATTTAATATTTGGGTCTTATTTATGAATGATAAATTAAAAAAAAATATATATATATGTATATGATCTGAAGAAAATGGATATAATGCTTGAAGATTCGGATTAAATGTTTTCTTTTATTTCCACGTGAATGCTATCATTTTTAATTTTTTTAATTTCTGGCAATATCTTTAACACTAGAAAGACCGGAGCCTTCATTTTGACGGCTGGCCGAAGTAATGTGACGTTATAATGTTTAAAAATATTTGCATTTGTATGATTTTTTTTAACATTTCATGATTTATGTTTTTACAACTGTGGTGAAAAAAAAATAGGTACGGGTCTTATTTAGTTTTTGAGATAAATTGACTTATACCTACAAAGACCGCCGCCGTCAATGTGACGATTTGGGCCATAATGCTGAGTTTGTTTACAATCTTCTTTACCCAAGTTTAAAACATATACATTCCTCCGCGTTTATGATAGTACTAATATGTCTGTCTCTTTCTTTTGCTATCGCGTATCACATAATTTATAAAAATACCACAAAAAATATATCTCCGGCCCAAATTTATTTTATGCTCGTTGGAGAACTAAAGACAGGGTATGCATACATATACTAGAGTTGGTCCAGCTGGGTTAGCTCCTGAAAAACTGGCAGAGTCATTTATTGGATAACCAAAACCTCTGCCATAGTTCACACAAAGAGGTTCGCTAAGTTTGGTGACTTAGCAGGGGTGTCGAGGTTCATGGGGTTAGGTATTTTTTTACATAAGCTAACAGGAGACCCTGAGAAAAATAATTCCTCTCATGGCCTATGTCATCTTTGGGGATGCTGTGTAGAGAGTTTTTAGGAAAGGAAGGAGAGGAATTTCCGGGAAGGAAACAAATATTTGGGGTAGGTAGGTATCTGGGGGTCAGCGTGTCCAGGTGTGACGGACGTATGAATCCATCTATCCGTGATGTTCCGAGAGAGCACGGTTGGGGAAGTCAAAGGAACTCCCTCAACCAATCTTTTCCGATCCGGCCTGTCATGCAGCTGATGGGCAGACGCATATTTATTTGTAGAGCGCCCTTGAGATGTTTCCACAAAAATCGCGTCATATAAATTAGCCAAATATTATTATTATCTGCCGCCAAGACCCGGACAAAAATCACCCCATGTACCCGGGCCCCCCTCCTAAGTAACCAAATGTAGCGAACCAATTTTAGTGACCTATGGCAGAGGTGTTGATTATCCAATAAATGGTTCCCGGGGCGGCGGTGCCCGGTATCATTTTTATGCTTGTGTTTACAATATTTTGATATCTGTTTCCCTAGAAAACCTCCCAGTAGAGGTGGTCGTCGATATCCGAAGTGGTTCTGTCGAGATACCATCGCGAGCATTAGGTTGAAACATGACCTCCATAAAAAATGGAAGGCTACTGGCAGTCGAAGTGACTATGATTTGTTCAGTGTGCATAGAGCCGTGGTTAGGCGCAATATTCGCACTGCTTTCCAATTATATGTGAATTCCATTGAACACGATATCAAGCATGATCCCAACATGTTTTGGGACTACGTAAAATGGCTAAGGAAAGATGGTGGCATTCAAGACACCATGACGCATCGTTATCGGGAAGTTCCGGCAATAGATGTAGCTAACGCTTTTGCAACACACTTCCAATCCGTTTATAGTAATGAGTCTCCATTACTAAATACTAATATTGCTGCCAAGTTTAATATAAAAGGTGCCCAGAATATCGATATTGATCAAATTGATGAATCAGATATAGAAATTTCAATTAGAAAAATGAAAAATACACATTCACTTGGTCCAGATTTTCTTCCCGTATTCTTCTTTAAAGGTTGTGCTGAGTTTTTAAAAAAGCCACTAAGTTTCATGTTTAACCTTTCCTTAGAAACCGGTGTATTTCCTGATTCCTGGAAAATTTCGAAGATTTGTCCGATTTATAAAAGCGGTACAAAGACTTCTGTAGAAAATATTAGGCCAATAGCAATACTATCTGCACCGGCTAAATTGTTTGAATCGATTATTCATAAATACACACTGCCACAAGTGGAGCCGTACTTAGTTTCGGAACAGCACGGGTTTAGAAAAGGTCGATCTACTGAAACCAACTTATTAGTGTTTACTGATTATGTATCAAAATCTTTAGATAAAGGTTATCAGGTAGATTGTTCTTATAACGACTTTTCAAAGGCCTTCGATAGAGTTAATCACGACGTCTTACTCAATAAACTGGCTGAAATAGGATTCTCTATGCGATTTCTTATCTTTTTTGCTAGCTATCTTGCAAACAGGAAACAGTTTGTATATCATGGACTATTCCAGTCAATTCTATTTTTTGTACGATCAGGAGTACCCCAAGGTTCTAATTTAGGCCCACTCCTTTTTTCCATATTTATTAATGATATCTCAGAAGTAATTCTGCACTCCAGGTTTCTTCTTTTGGCTGATGACCTAAAACTATTCTTAGAAATACTAACCCCAGAAGACTGCAATCGACTCCAGTCAGATATTGATAGAATTATTGACTGGAGTAAAAGAAATCGGATTGAGTTCAATATATCTAAATGTTTAATTTTGTCATTCACCAGGGCGTGTAATACCTGGTATTACCGGTATACGATGAACGCCCGAAGTCTAAAACGTGTTTCCATCATGAAGGACCTTGGAATCATGTTTGATAGTAGGCTGACATTTCATACTCATATTCAGATGGCTTGTAGCACTTCATTGAGAATGCTGGGTTTTGTTCTGCGTACTGCAAGAAATTATAGAGATACCCGGGTTCTCATAATCCTATTCAATTCCTTAGTAAGGAGTAGACTTGAAAGTGGTTCGGTGATTTGGAGTCCACACCAAGTAAAATATTCCCTCATGTTGGAGCGAGTTCAGAAAAAATTTCTGAGATTTTTGTACATGAGGGAGTATGGCTATTACCCATGGCTCTATCATACCGACTTTATTTTGGGTATGCTCGGAATGAACCATCTATGGGTCAGAAGGGATGTGCACATTGCTACGCATGTCTTCAGATTGATTCGTGGATGGTTTGAAAATACAGCTATCTTGGAGAGCATTCACTTCTATGTTCCCGATGGTTACCTTCGCCACCGACAGCATAGACTGTTCCATCTTCCGGCTTGCAGGACTAACTTGCCAATGGTCATGCCGATCGGGAGAGCAATCTTGCTGTTGAACAGAAATAATTCGGATATCGACATATTTTGCGTTAGTGAAGCTGCTTTTAAAAGGCAAGCTCTATTAAAGCTTGTATAGTTTTTGCCTACCTTTGTTTTATATTTATGTTTAATGTAATACTCTTACAATTGTATTTTAAAAACCCATTAAAATGTTTAATTTTGTAATGTTTTTAAAAGAATAAATTAATTGAATTGAATTGAAATCCACCTCCAAAATTGAAAATTTGTTCGGGGAAGGTGTGTTCGGATCATGGTGACGGATGCGCCTACCAAACGACAGCGTGGCAGGCCAGATCCGGATTGACTGGTTGAGAGAGATCGTTTGACCTCGCCAGGAATATTGCCTTGCACCGCAGTGATAGGAATAGATTCTTACTGATCCCCAGATTCCTACCCACCCCTCACACCTCATTGAATTCCCATAACTTATTCTTCTTCCCTTCCCTATAGGTACCCTCCATACACCATCCCCAAAGGTGACAAATGCCCTGAGAGGAATAAATTTCCTTAGGGTTTTTTTTGTGGAGCTAATGTAAGCGAAAAAAGAAAAGAAACCGGGCCCTATGCCAACTTTGGGTATGATGTGTGGAGGGTGTTTTTAGGGAAAGAGAGGAAAGGAAGTTCTGGGAAGGAAGAAGGTGTGAGGGGTGAATAGGAGAAATTGGTTAATCTATCTAGGAGTGACAGACGAATTAATCGATCTCTCCCACAGCGGTGCAAGGCGACGGTTCGAGAGAGGTCCTGCTGGAGAGGTCTATATTAGGTCTCCCTCAACAAGTGTCTCCCGACCTGGTCGGCTAAGCAGTAGGCGGGCAAACGTATTCGCCACCTAGACCCAGACAAACCTCACCCAATAAACCCGGGCACCCCTGCTAATTCCTCAAACATAGCGCGAACCACTTGGAGTGTCCTATGGCAGAGGTGTTGGTTATCCAATAAATGGTTCCCGGGGCGGCGGTTCCCATATTCGCCCACCAATTGGAAAAAAGTGATCAGCCGTCAAAATGACAGTCGTGGTCTTTATAGGTATGGAGAAGTACCCGGTCTTTCTAGTATTAAAAGCACAAATGTTCCATATTGAAAAGTTAGGTAATGGTTCCTTGTAATTGAAAACTGAAAATTGGTTTAGTCTCAATTTGATCGGAGAATTTTGAAATCCAGAATTGAATTTACAAATTTCGCTCTCTATTGAATAAATCAGTGAAACGTTTCAAGTTCAAACTTCCGCAAGCAAAGCTTCCAAGTTTCTACTATCATAATCAATATATATTATAAAAGACAGTCCAAAAAATTGTGCGGCTCGCAAATACTCAGAAACGAGTCCCGGTACAGTCAAGTGAGTTTTATGGTGTGGTAGATCTCTATCCCCCCTCCAGTATGACTGTTCCTGTTTTTACCTAAAGGTCGTGCTTTTGAAGATGTAAGGGCTGAAAGTTTCGCCCTCTCGAAATTTCTAGAACAGTCTTCCGGAAAGTTCTAGAAGGTTCGATAGATTTCTAGAAAGTCCTGGAAGGGGTGGTGCAGTATATTGTGGAATGTTCGGGAATAGGGAATCGGGAACATCATTGTGGAACATTCCAGAATACTCTCGAATGTTGTCCTGAGCGAAGCCGGGTAACCCAGCTAGTAATTTATAAAGGGATGTTCCAATGCTGTCATACTATAACAAGTTTGGTGGTAATAAGATCCCAAAAATTTCAAATTCAATTTGTTGCTTTTGAAGGAACACAAAAATTGCAAGAATTTATTTGTTTACGGGGTTTCTTGTTAATGTAATATAAAGTCATTGAAGACAATATTAACTACTCTCGAACAAAAAAGGTTAAACAAAAAAAAAACATAAAAAGATTATGCATTAAAAAAATGATGATAATTTTCTACCTAGTACTTGGAGTGCGATTCAGTTAAAAATGACGGAAGTTGGTTTGGTCGACTTAGCTCAGTGGTCAGAGCAACGTCCTGACAGAGGTCTTGGGTTCAATTCCCAAACTCATCCGAATATTTTACTGTCTTTGCTGTTTCACATTTTTCGTTTGAAAGTGGTCATTAAGATTAAATATGATAATTTGAGGTTACTCACCAAGGTATTCCACTATATATACATATATATTTTAAAAATATATTATATTAGTTAAATTTTTTTATTTTATTTATTTATTTTTTATTTATTTATTCAACGCCCAGAGGGCTTTTACAGTAGTACAATTTGTTTATGACAGATGATTTTTAAACACATAGACAGATGACAGATGATTTTTAAACAGATAGAGAAATGATAAGAATAAAATAAAATAAAAATGCACACAAGTCACAAAAATACAGTGATTTGATAAGTTTACAAAAATACATATATGTTAAGGAATAGTTTTGGAATAAGTTTTTTACAAAATCCACAAAATTCGCCAAGTTGATGTTGAATATGTCAACATCACTTAAGTACTGATTTCCCATAGAGTGAAATCTTTGTATCGGAGAGTGGGCAATGTAATTCCGCTAATGAATGCTGCAGTAGAATAGGGTATTTTGTCGTGTGATTACTGTCGGTATTCGTAAGTTTATGAGTTGTAGGAGTTCGCAACAGTCGAATTTAGAGTTAAGTATTTTGAATAAAAATGTCAAGTCGTTATTTTACGTCTGTCTTCTAGTGTGTGTATTTTAAGAATATTTAGTAATAGATTATATTTTAAGTCTTCTAGTGGGATATTTAATTTAAAATTTATAAAACGCAGAAATTTTTTTTGTATTCGCTCAATATTATTAACGTGAATTTTGTAAGATGGAGACCAAACTACCGAGTTATACTCAATTTGGCTTCTAACTAGAGATAAATTACATAATATCAGTACCAATACTCTATTTGTAAGCATTTAGTTAATAAAAAATCTTTCTAAACAGAAATTTATTTCTCCATTACATTTGTGTGGTAGAGGTTAAAAAAATGTAATAAAGGTATTAACCTACCTACTTGGAATTTTTCTTTTCAAAGAAAACGCTTTGAGATTTCGTGTTTTGAATGCAACTTTGTGAAATGGCACCGGAGAAAGCTTTACTGCAATCAAAGGTCACGTCCTGAAGTTATAACGTTGTATTTGGTAAACGTGCAACGTACACGACTAACGTACCATGCAGTCCTTATAACTTCCTGTCACGTTAACGCTAAGAATGAATAAGGTCATCCCAGATTCCACCAGGGACGAAGGAAGATTAAGAGAGACCGCTTTTCCAAAAATTCACCATCAAAACGACCTTCATGACAGAGCAGTAAGCCCATTTGTTTTATACCTATAGGTCGCCGCCGGTTTAAAACCTGGTCCAGAAATATATAAACATATTTAAATGGTGTTAAAATACCGGGGTGAGATACATATACTAGTATATGAACACATCGATCAAGGTTGCACAAATTATTCACAATACTATACATTTTATACTTTTGAATGTAGCTATAACTTGGTGGTAATCCATTATAGATAAATGAAACAATGCCACTTTGTTTGAACTACGCAAACGTATACGTTTGTCCTGAGGAAGGAACGGTCGTTCCGAAACCGGTCTGCTTCAAACAAATATACATGTGGTTCAAACAAAGTAACATTGTTTCATTTAACTATAAATTTTCCTCAAAGTTTAATCGTTCTTTATTGAATTTTTTTTTCAATGACTGGATGAGGTTTTTTCAAATATTTTGATGTTTTACACCATTTAGTACGTTTTTTTGCATTAGCTTTACACAGGAGGCTCTGAGCAAAATTATTATACGTGATGCCGGAAACCAAAAAAAGCAAATTTTTTAGGTAAAAAAACGAAAAAATAACAAAAACACGATATTATGTAGGTATATAAGTGTATAGTAAGTACTTATATAATACTTTAAAAGAAAGAATAACAGCAATAATTTGTTTTAGTTTCAGAAAGCATTGTTTTTTATGCGAGTACCTCACAAGAGTTCCAGCTGCTCCCGTCTAGATCAATTAAGACTATGGGATCCCCAATTGGGGTATGTTATGAGGCTAAAGATAAAGGGGATGGGGAGGAGATGAGGGAGAGGAAGCTATGCAGATCTAGTCACCAAACACGGTTAAAGCCGTTTCAAGCAACATTTTAATTCTGAATGGTGGTCTTACACCAGGGCAATACGGAGAGTATCCTTCTCTCTGGAACATGCTATAAATTTAATAAACTATACAATATTTTAACCAACTGGACCCATTAGCTTGTTTTGAAGTTACCTATAACACCGCCAGACATATGTAATGACGTATGAGACACACCTGACTTATTAAATGAATTAGGTAATCGTGAAATAACACAAATCAATGAAATAAAATTTATTTGCGCACACTGTGATTCAATCCCGCAACCTTCGGATTGCGAGTCCGAGTATAAAATAAAAAAAAATAACATTCATAAATTTAATTACGAGTATGATTCGGTTTCGAACAAGGTTAGAGTAATTATTTATTATTAACAAACCTTCTACTTCTCGTCCCTTCCCTATCTTCACTAAGGTATTTTAGCATGCCAGCAATCTTCAAACAGGGATGCCATGGTTCCAATTACTCCGAGACTCTTATGCAATATCACACAAAAACTTGTATAGCTCGAAAAATAACATAGGTATCTCATGGTGTAGTGCCACTAGGTGAATGGACATAATATTTTGTGATAATGTGGAATATGGATATGTTTGAAGCAATTATCTCAAGATGACTGAAAACCTCTGTTTTCCTTTGCAGTTACTACTAACTCCGCTACCGCACATGGAAAAATAGTTGTCAAACCGATCTCCTACAAACGTCGACCTCCATGGAAGTCAGTATTCCGGACTCCCAGCCACCAAGTCACATAAACTAACGTGATAGTTATGTCAAAGTGTTTGTGAGCGGAGTAACTTGGATCTTGCTTAGCCTTTAAGGCAAGACTTCTCACAGATCTGGATTCTATGGTTGATTGGATCGTAGCTATGTCATCTTGCTAGTGTTTCAATTAACGAGATGCATTCAACTGACATGGATTCAATTGTTATTTACCATTCAACAGGAGTGATATTCAGTTGAATCTTTAATGTTTAGAAGAAAAAATCTTCAGAAAAATGGCGTATTTTTCAAATGGTTAAAATATTTCCGCTTTACAATAAAATGCAAATAAATGAAATATTTCTAAACATATCCGAAAACTAAAAACTATTTTTGAAAGGTGATAAAATCCGCATAAAAATTTATCAATTTTTAAAATATAAAAAGTTTTCTTTTTTAAAACATAAAAAGTTTAAAAAAAGGCTCACTTTACGTTTTTGCTATCTAAAATTTCTGATAATGAAAATAAAAACACATGATTATTTTTTTTAGACAAATGTGTTGTTAATGTTATGGTCACCTAACAGTTTTATCGTTTCATAAGAAAATAATGAATAAAAAAATTCCAGACTTTAAATTTTTTTTTTTCAATTTTGATTCAAAACTTCGGTTTCATAAAGATGTAGATTTAACTTTTATGGCGGTTATTTTTTAGATTCAAATATATAGCGTTTTGCTTTCTAACACATTTTGGAATTTATTTTTCACTATGATAATAAGGGAGTTACAGCGATTTAAATGAGACCTATGTGATCTGGGACACATACGGAATCCTTTGATTAAATGGGTTAACAAAGTATTGGCGTACATAAAAAACTTCTTGAAACTATTTACCTATTTATAATACTAGTCCATATATTTTTTAAAAGAAACCCATTATCAAAACAAAGGATGTCTAACCCGATTTTGCCAATTTCTTGCCTTTCCAGTTATATTTAAAACTTAATGTAATTTTTTTTACGTTGGCTCACACAGAAGGAAGATGGAGCCAGAATACTAGCGGAGTAGCACCTGGCGGCTGATCAGATCTGGTTTCAAACACGGCTAAAGACTTAAAGCACTTAATAAAAAACAAAAAAATTTGGCACAAAAACTTCAAAGAGAGCAACTCCATTTCAGACTACAAAATATTTCATAAACATAGAACCGACTGCAAAATACTCGCCAGTAAATTATATCAAACATACATACTTAACACAGAAAAGTCTATTTCTCTAGATACTAAAAACTTTTTTACGCACATAAACTCACTGAGAAAGAATAAACCCAGCATACCTACTTACATGTATTTCGAAGGGAAAAGTAGTAGTGATACTAATGACATTGTTAATTTTTTTGCTGACTTCTTCAAAAATGTGTACGATAAGGATATCCCAAATGTTCAACTTCCATCCTTTCATCCAAAGAAATCGGTCCACATTCCCGCTTTACATATTAATGTTCCAGATGTTATAAGCAAAATAAAATCACTTGACATAAAGAAAAAAGCTGGTCCTGACAAAATTAGTCCTGCTTTTCTAATTAACTGTGTATCGATACTAGCCAAGCCACTATGTCAAATATTTAACCAATCACTTAATTCTGGCTGCTTCCCCGAATTATGGAAAAACTGTTATCTAACACCTGTATTTAAAAAGGGAGATATTCATGATGTCACTAATTACCGACCCATTTGCATGCTCTCAACTATCCCCAAATTGTTTGAAAAACTTATCCTTGACATAATCTCCATACATATTAATAAGATCATAGTACCTAATCAACATGGCTTTATGCCGGGCAGATCCACCCTGACAAATCTTTCCTTGTACGAACAATTTTTAGCATGTTCGCTTGAAAATAAATCCCAAGTCGATTCAATATATACAGACTTCATCAAAGCGTTTGACAAAGTTAACCACGAAATTCTTCTCAATAAACTTAGTAAAATGGGAATAGAGGGTAAACTATTGGAATGGATAAAGAGTTACTTAACCAATAGAATTCTCCAAGTAAAAAATAACTCTTACCTATCACACAAATTCATGGCGACTAGCGGTGTACCTCAAGGGTCACATCTAGGCCCAATACTGTTCCTACTTTTTATAAATGATATCATCACTGTTTTTGATAATAATGTTGAAGTGTTGCTTTTCGCCGATGACTTAAAACTATTTAAACTTATAAAAACGATAAATGACTGTATTCACATTCAATTAAATTTAAATAAACTACAAGATTGGTGCAAAACTAATAAACTTTATCTGAATATAAGTAAATGCCAAATAATAAGATTTTTCAGAACAAACAAACCCCTTAACTATCAATATAATATTAACAATGTTTCCCTCACCTCTGTCAGTGAGATTAATGATCTTGGCATTATTTTCGATTCCAAATGTAACTTTCTTTCACATATAAATACAGTAACCAATAAAGGATTAAAAATGCTAGGCTTCATTCTGCGAAATGGCAGAGACTTTCAAAACATTTCAACATTAAAAATCCTATATTCCTCTCTAGTTCGAAGTCAAGTTGAATATAATTCTTCTATATGGTCACCTCACTTCAAAATCCACTCCGATTCCATTGAAAAAATTCAGCATAAATTCTTAAGATTCATTAACTATAAACTTGGTCTACCAATAGAATCAATAAATTACAATCACTTGATGAAAGAATTAAACTTACTCAAACTTTCAGATAGAAGACTTGTTTTTGACTTGACTTTTATTTTTAAAATTGTTAATGGTATAATAGACAGTACTGATTTATTAAACCTAATTACCTTTCACATACCTACTAGAACTACTCGATCCAAAATTCTTTTTAATTGCAACGAAAATATCAGGACTGAGTCATTTAGATACTCGCTTATACCTAGATTGCATGCAGTTGGCAATGCTTTCTCAGAAGTAGTAGATGTGTTCAACTGCACCGAATATAGTTATAAGAAGGCTATAATATCATACCTCAATCACAATAATCAATGTTAGGTAAAATAGTGTTCATCTGCACGGCGTCTATATCATACTCTACTATAGATTCCAAACTACGCACTAACTTCATTTATATTAACTATCAAGCAGACTAGTTAAGTGTTAGCTAATAAATGTATAATTTTTTTTTCAAAATTATTATTTTTTAAACAAAGTTATTATTGAATCTGTAACTGACAGCCCTGAAAAGCAGAACTAATTAGCAGTACCTGTATTCATTTCAAACTGCAGTCATTTCAAACTGAAGGTAACAATAATATCATGTACTACATTTTAGCCAATTCCTGGAATCCAACGATATGTTCAAATAGAATTAAATTATATTATACTTGATGTTAACAATTTTTCTAAGAAGTCACCTTTATTTACTTATTTTTATTCTGCATAAAATGAGTATTCTCTATACGAGCTCATATTCTCTTTTTTTTTGTTGTAATACATAATTGTATCCTATAACTAAATACTAGTTGTTATCACACGTATATATGTACTTGGTTTAATGTACATTCTTATTTTGTTATCATTATAATTACCCTCCTGTGTACCACTGTGTATCATGTATCATGTATCACCGGATTGTAAAAGCCATTTTATGGCGTTGAAATAAATAAATAAATAAATAAAGCCATTTCAAGCAACTTTTCAATTCTGAATGTTGGTCTTATACCAAGGCGATATTGAGAGTATCTTTTACTCTTCACTATTCAACGTGACTCAAATATACTATATGTTATTTTTAATTAATAAATTGTGATATAACACAAATTGAACCCTCAACCTCCAGATTGTGAGATGAAAGTATTACCCCAGGACTGCGGTGATATAATAAAATAAAACAAAATGAAAAAGTGATCTCTTGAATATAGTTTATTTAATCCCATCCAGTATTCAAGGTTTTTGATTTTCCTACTTTAAAAACTCTGCCTTAAATAATAATGTGTGGTTCGTATGTTTACAAACGTGAATGTTTAATAGGATGCCATCAATTAAGGTAAGCCTAATAAATCTGTTTGCAGATACGTTAGAAAAATAAGAGAAATAATTCACTTCTCAAAATTACATGGGGGCTAGATAAGTGGAAGGAAGACCAGCATTAAATTTAAGATGGTCGCTTATTTAAAATTTCGTATCGGTCGATTTTGTACCAGGAAAGCTTAGTTTAGTAATGATATTTTTTTTTTATATTAATTATTATTTTTTATTTTCATTAATATGTTTTACATGTTGCTAAATGATCATTTTACATCTTAGGTTTTTTACTACTTTTCCATTTAAAGCATTTGCTTGTGTATGGAAAAGGAGTGTACATAAATGTGGTTATTACTTAGTACTTAAATAATTCATTTACATAAATATATGTGTGTTGTAATAGTATATAATAGTATATATTTAAAGAAAATAAAGGATATTATGGAAAACTAAGTATATTTGTATACATTTAAATAAAAGAAAGAATATTTTGGAAAACTAAGGATATTTGTAGGATAATTAAGTGGCATTAGTTTTTTTCTTCAGAATATTTTTAAAATGTCTCTTGACAGAGAGCAGTAATTGGATTTTATCATTAATGCTTCTGATTTCTTCTGGTAGGCGATTGAAAAAAATTCTTCCCTGGTAAGTGTAATGGTGTTGTGCAAAAGACGTATTTAGTTTTGGGCATATAAAAACATGTTTAAGTCGCGTTCTGTTTTCGTTTAAAAATTGATATTTATCTTTTTCTTTTATAATTTGAATTAATGAATTTTTAATATATAAATCTTTAAGTGTAGGCACTTGGAATTCATCAAATAGGCGTTCTGTTGGGTAGTCCAAGGATTTTTTTAATATAATTTTAATAATTGTTCTTTGTACAATTTCTATTGGAACAAGGTTACATTTATATGCGGATCCCCAACTAATAATAGCGTATTGTAAAGTGGATTGAACTAAGGCATAGTAGACTAAATATAGATTTTTTATTGACAAAAAATTTCTAATTCTTAAAAATATGTATATTAATTTTCTAATTTTGTTTACTACTTGACATATTTGTTCCTTCCATTTCAGATTTTTATCAATAATTACTCCTAGATATTTTATTTTATTTGTTGTTTTTAATATTGTACAGTTTGATTTGCAGTAGTTTTGGCTGTGAATTTTAGTATTTTCATGTATGACAATGTTAAAATTTTTGGGAGCATCGTTTAAATGTATTGCAAATGGAATTACAAATGTCTTTTCACTATTTAGTGATAGTAAATTAGTGTCGAAAAAATTCTTAAGCGTGTTAATGTCTTCTATGGCCTTTAATTCTACATTTTCCCAAGTCTTTCCACTTATTATTAATACTGTATCGTCGGCGTATGATGTAATTTGACCATGTAAAGGTTGAAAAAAAATATCGTTTACATATATAGTAAATAGGATTGGTCCAAGCACTGTACCTTGGGGGATTCCAAAGCTTGAAAGCTCTTGATCGCTATTAACATGATTGATTTTTACCACTTGTGGGCGGTTTTTTAAGTAGTTGGTGATCCTTTTAATCGCGTTGCCTTTTATGCCAATATTATTTAATTTTTTTAATAGCATCTCATGAGATATGCTATCGAATGCCTTTCTGAGGTCAATAAATATACCCGCACATTTTTTACCTTTATCTACTGTTTCGTAAATGTATGAAGTTACGTTAGCAATAGCATCTTGTGTGCTGAGTGATTTTATAAAACCAAACTGGTTTTTGTGTATTATTTTATTACTATCTAGGAAATTTACCAACTGTTTTTTTACTATTTTTTCAAAGATCTTTCCTATATTAGAAATTAGACAGATTGGGCGATAATTTGTTACTTGGTGTGGATCTCCAGATTTGTAAATAGGTGAGATTATTGTGTTTTTGTAGTTCATTGGAAATATCCCTTTTGTTAAACTTAAATTTATTAAATGAGTGATGGGTTTAATTAAGTAAGTTTTCATAGATTTTAACATATGTGCCGTAATAGAATCAAAACCGGGAGACGAACCTCCTTTCATATTTTCTATTATTTTTAAGATTTCACATTCTGTTGTTGTTTCGAATGTTGAAAGTATATTACGTTTCTGTAAATTTTTATTTTTATGTTTTTCCGAGTTAGAAGGCTTATGAATATTTTTCGCAAGATTTTTTCCAACATTTGCAAAGAAGGAATTAAAAATGTTTGCACATTGTTTAGGTTGCATATTGGCATCTATAATTTTTTTATCGTGTTCAATGTACTTAATGTTTTGTGTTTTTTTTGTATTGTCTATGGCCAAATTTACTGTTTTCCACATTTGTTTATGGTTATTTTCTGAAGATAATATTTTATTTTTAAAAAACTCTTCTTTACTTTTTTTAATATAAGATGTTAATTTATTTTTATATTTTTTATAGAAAATATATGCTTTTTCATCGTGGGGATTTTTTAAAGTTGTTTTGTAAAGTTTTTCTTTGTTCCTGATAGATATTATAAGTCCTTTGGTAATCCAAGGCTTTAAACATCTTAATTTTGATTTTATGTGTGTTATTTCAGTTGTCGAATTTTTAATGTGTTGTGACAAGATATTTTCAAAGTTAGTCGAACATATTTCGGTATCATCACTGCTCAAAACATTGTTCCAATCCTCCTTTTTTAGTTTTTCAGAGAGAATAGTCATATCTATTGTTGATTTTTTGGTTATTAAATTATGTTTTTTATGTTTAATATTATTATTATACAGAAGTAAGCATGAATGATGATCAGTTATGTTAGTTTTCCAAACAATAGATTTTAATTTGTGAAGATCTTTAATGTTTATGTTTGTCCAAATGTGGTCTAAACAAGATGGAGTATGTTCTTTTATTTCTCTAGTATTTTTATTTATGCAAGATATGAAATTTTATTCAGTCATACAATTGATGTATTCATTTTTGTTATTATTTTCTATTTTTTCATTGATGTTCACGTTAAAATCACCTACCACGAAGCAAAGTTTATTTTTTAATTTTAATAATATGTATTTGAGGTCATTAATAAAGGTAATAATACTCGAGCTATGCGTTCTATAGATAGCTATTAGATGATATGTTGATTTGCCGAGTTTGAAATGTACTTCAATGCAGTTAACCAAATGTATTGGGTGCTCTATTATGTTAACAATACTAAATTTATTGCTTGCAAATATTATTATTCCCGAATTTTTGTTAATGTCTAATTTGGTAGAGATATAATTGTACTCGGGCACGTGATAAGGCGGTGACTCGGCGTTCGTAAATGTTTCGGTTAACACTATAAAGTCCGGTTTTTTAATTAAATTATTTATTTTTAGAATTAGTTCATCAAAGTTTTTTTGAATGCTACGGATGTTTATGTGCATAATAATTATGTCATTGATGTTTTTAGAAATAATTTTGTTACACGAATCAGTACATATACATTCGTATTCCTGAATTTTAATATTTAATTCCAGTTCGTTATTTAAGAAATTATCCATTTAATGCATTTATAGTTGTATTTTGCAAAATTATTTATAAAATTTTTATTCAATGTCGTAGTTTATTCTTTCTTTGGCTAATTTAAGCATGTAAGATCGGAACTTACATGTTTCGCTGTTTGTTCGGTGGTCTACTTCATTCATTTTATTGTTGAAGGAGTTTGTTTCTTTCTTCTTGTTAGCCGAGTTGCAGTTAGTGCATTTGGGTGGCAGCTCCAGGGATTTACATTCGGAGATGGGATGATCTTCTGAACAGTGTTTGCACGTTGGTTTATTCATTCTATTGTAGCATTTTTGGGCTGTGTGCCCAAATCTTTGACAGTGGAAACATTGGGTAAGAGGACTGCAGTCATCTACATAGATTCTCATGAATCCTAGATGAATTTTTTTTTTATTAATAAGATGTAGTCTCATTTCGGGATTTGTTTGTAGAATTAAGTTTTTGCTGTTAGTTTTTTTGTTTGTAATGATGGCCTTAACTTGTAATATTTCTTTGTCTTGGTATTTTTCACATATCATTTTGATGTCGTTGTTTTGTTCAATGATGTCTTCTAAAAATTCTTTTTCGGTATAGTCTTTGTCAAGACCTTTGAATATTACGCATGGATCCGTTTTCAGAAGTACCTCTGCTATTATGGTTTTGTCGACTTCATTTATCTTATCTTTTAATTTTTTCGCGTCTTCTTTTTCTGGGCATGTTATTATAAGGTTTTTTTTTGTTTTTTTTATTTCGCATACTCGAATTCCCAACTGCGATATTTTAATCTTTTGTATTTTCTCTTTTATTTTTTCAGTGTCTTCTTCTTTTAAGCTTTTAATTATTACAGGAAATCGTTTTTCTTGCATTTGTGGTATTAAGTTTTTTACTGCAGAAGAGTATGAAAATGGGTATTTTTGTGCTTGGTTTTTTTCTTGAATATCACACTTTTCTTGTAATTTAGCTAATTCTATTGCCATGTGAGATATCATTTCCATGATGTTATTTATTTCTTTCATCATTTTTGATTTGGTTTCTTTGGTAAGTTTATTTTCTTCTATGATTGTATGTAAATCACTTATGTTTTGTTTCGCCTTTGTTATGAAGGCATGCGGATCAACCGCTTCCTCCATTTTCACAGGTTAAAAAAATTATTTTCGGTAAATTTTTGTATTTATAAAAATTGTCTGGGTTTGAAGGGGTTATTTTATTTAGTCACCGCTTACGGCGCTCACTCGCGTCCAACACCGTTAGAGGTTTGGGCGACACTACATATTGTAATTTATTACGTTGAACGTTTTTCTTTTTGAAAGTACTATATCGGACTTATATCCTCTATATTGACTGTAAAATACGGGTGCTGGTTTTCTAGTCGGCAGGCTGCTGTGCACGCTCAGGGCCTGGTCCGGTTGCTGTTGAGTATCCGAGGAGAGAGAATTCAGCTGTTCAAGGAAGTGCAAGGTCGGAAGTCAAAGACAATTGTAGAGTTCAGGCAGGAAGAAGCTGTCCAAGAAGGTAGAGGCGGTGAGAGTAGACGCGACGATAAAAGTTCGAGTGAGACTGATTTGAACAGAGCTTGGCGCTGCATATATATGGTACAGCTGAGCCGTGCGCAGTATTGGTTTGCGCTTTACAGAATTACCCTTTAAATGCTGGTACATTTCTTTGCAGCTTTGTGCATTCTTATACAAGAATGGAATGGTAAAATTGAATTATATAAACAAAACTACTCTCTTTGCCGCTCTATCTCATGTAAACAACTTCATTCTAGCAGTTTTATTAAATTCAGTAAAAATTGTATAATGTTAACCAGTGGGGTTTTAGCCCGATATCAGTATGAAAAAACCCTTATATCTATTCAATGGAAACATTTACATATTTTATTTTATCTTATCAGTATGGATGCAAGTCCAGCCTTTTAATCTATATAATTTTATTTGAAATAACTTTAGCAAAACTTGCAAAAATTCAATATTAATCTTACACAAAAATGTTCATAAGAAAGCCGCCATGCCGTTGTTGGCGACCATTTCGAAACAAGCTTCGTCATTGGCTAGCCGTTCTACAGCGAAGTAGTGGGAGGGGGTGGGGTCAATCGTACGTCCCTGCGGTTGGTCGGCCACGGTCAAGGTGGTAGTAATTGCGTATATACCCATAGCGTTTTAGAGACGCCATCATTGTCCATGCGCCAATCATCACATAACAGTGTTTGTAAGTGACATGACAGAATGGTCGGAGGGGGGGGGGGGGGGGGGGCTTAAATTCGCATGGCGTCTTGAAGGAGAAAAAGTTCAGAACTTATGTTCCCTATTGCTTTGCAACTTGCGTGAGGTTTTTTATCCAGTAAAGACTTTTTCCTCACGATGACACTAATTGTAACTTAAATTCAGTCAATTAAATACGACCTTCAGAAGGTAATAGTAAAAAGGCCAAATGAGCCGTAGTACTAGTAGCTAGCAACATGAAGGGTATTGCAAAGCCCTAGCTAGTTAGAGGATTACGAAATAATCCGTAGAATCAAAAAAAATCAAAAAAGAAGATGCTACCATTATCTCTAGGACGGCCATTGAAATGACATGTAAAGCTGTTAATTGGTAGATTCCACGTTCGATATAAGTACCTTACAGTTAAAATAACAAAAAATCCGTAAAAAGTACTGACTCGAGATCAGAAGGTTGCGTTAATATCACGTCGGGTCATCATTTTTGGTGGTTTTATATTGATGAGTAGTGTAAGGTGCGTGGTAAATCAATTGAGTAGTTTGAGGTTAAAATACATACAAGTTTATTTTACAAATTACTAAAAAAACATAACCACCATAATTAAATATTTAAAAATGAACAATAATAATGTGGAGAGCAAACGAGCACGATATATAAGGTTGTGTATTGCCCGGAGCCTAAGGTAGAATTTTTGAATAATATTTACTGCAGTGCGCGACAGTGGCTCGAGAGAAGGATTGAATCCTCTTGGTTTCTGAGGGACCAATCGGATCGCCGTGGGACTGCAGAACGGTGTCCTTATTCGACCTCCACAATTATTTAAAAATAATTTTAATAAAAATAATGATGATCTGTAGTGTTATCTCTACCTTCCCGTTACGGAGTTTGGAAACGTCTTTCGCTACTCAGATTATACGCCAGCGTTACAGTATCGCATTTCTCATTGACTGAGCTTAGTTGAGACCTGCTTGACCGTTTGGCCTTTCTGTAAATTGTTTGTACGTCCCGTTTCCGTTTCAAGATGGTGGTAAATATACTTTTTAAAAATTAAAATCGTACTGTTTATGTGGACTTGATTTTTGACATTTTTTTAATATCAGAAACTATTCTTCTACCTGCTTATAGAAAATTAAAAAAAATTTTTTTTTCATTCAAACGGCAAACTTTTTGGACAACATGTACAAATCCTTTTTTAAAATTAAAAAAGGTAAATATGTAGTTTTTTTATTATAGGTATTTAAGAAGGTTTGTTTTGATTTATGAAATGCGAGAAAATTATTGAGCTTTTTTTTATGTGAAGTCTACTGTTACAAGAACTATAATTATTTCTAAATGGAGAACATAGATTTACAGTCAAATTATCCTGAACAAATAATTGTTCAAAAATAAAATCTGTCCATCCACTCTGCTTGGGAAAATTCCTATCCTTTTTTTCATTCATTACAAACCATACCTATCTACATCTAGTCCCTCTACTTACACATGTGAAATTAGTGCAGTGACAATCTTCAACAGGCAAGCGGTGTTTCCATGATTCAATGTCAATTTGTAGTCTTGACTACGAATGATAAATTACGAGTTAAAACCTTCAAAAATTACGACTGGTGATGTAAAGTACCATCTGTTTACAGAAGAAAGTTTAATGTGGACAAAGACACCATCATCCTGACCTTCTTTTACGCATCCTTGTTTTCCCACCTTCAGAAAGTTCCCTACATCCACTTCCTTGAAGCAAAGCACCAATTTTCATTTATAAAACGAAGGTTCCATCATATCAAGAAGAGCGATGTCCGTTAGAGCAGGTATGCTACCTATGCTATCAAGGTGTTTTCACTTTTGCAGTACAAACGGCAAATGGATACTATCAAACGCATTCTAGACATCGCTGTATATGTCAGAACTATGAGTAGATTATACTCTGTCGCAATGGCATAAGCTAAAAATCAGCTAAATTAATGCTTACGCCGACTATTCCGCCTACCGAGATACTGCAGCGCCATGAAAATGTTCTTAGGGGGTCGAGTGCACTCTTTCAGAGGACTTCTCCACCACCACATGAGAAGCTTATGGCGGAGATGGGCAATATTGATATAAATCGAAGAATACTATCATCACTGCCGTGGTTGCCTGAACGGAATCCCCCCTGATGGACTTCTAAGGATGGGAGAAGGTCAAATAATTTCCTCTCATAAATGGGTACTTACAAAAAAAATTGTATTTAATATTGTTCTACACATGTCGGTAATTTAATTTTTTTATTATTTGTCTTTTTTTACATTAGCTCTACACAGAAGGCCCAGAGAATAATAATTCCCCTTATTGCCTGTATCATCTTTGGGGACGTTGTGTGGAGGGTCTTTTTAGGGAATGGTGGAGAGGAAGTTCTTGGAAGGAAGAAGTTATATGGGTTGGGTGGGAGTTTAGGGGTCAGTTTATCCAGGAGTGACAGACTTATGATTCCATCCCTCCCAACGCGATGCAAGGCGATGTTCCGATAGAGTTCTGCTGGAAAGATCAAAACGTCTTTCTCAACCAGTCTCTCCCGATCCGGCCCGCTACGCAGTTGGTGGGCAGAGGCATCCGCCGCCAAGACTTTGAAGAAACAGACCTTACTCTTATGAACCCGTATATCCCTGCTGATTCACCAAACGTAGCGAACTACTTGAAGTGACCTATGACAGAGGTGTTGGTTTTCCAATAAATGGTTTCCGGGGCGGCGATACCTACAACCGCCTCCCAAATCGGAATCAGTCTGATTTCTTTTGGAAATATTTAGAAATGTGCTTTGTGCTACCCCAGCATAATATATTCTGGAATAAATTATTATTATTTTCATTTCAGAGTTCTTGGTTGGTTTCTGAAGCAAGCGTCTCTGCTTACAAATAATGACAGAGCTCGAACGATGCAATTTTGTGCTACGAAAATCAGGGATTTTGGGAATCGAACAGAATTGCCGATCATCACGACATTGTTTTGCTAGAATTACTTCATACATTGTACATATTTGGGAGGCCGGTATGTATACCGACATCTCTGTCTTAGGTCACCCCACGATTCGCTACGTTTGGTGACATATTAGGGGTGTTCGGGTTCATTGGGTAAGATTTTTCCGGGTTTTGACGGCGGATGCATCTGCCCACCAACTGCGTAGCAGACCGGATCTGGAGAGACTGGTTATAGGAGACTGTTTGACCTCTCTAGCAAGACTCTTTCCGTCACGCCTGAACACACTTACTCGCAAATTTGTACCCACGCCTCATAACTTTTTCCTTCCCAGAACTTCCTTCCTTTACTAAAAATACCCTCCACACGGCAACCCCAAAGCATAGACCCTGAGGCGACAGAGGCTCTGAGAGTAATAATGAAAATAAATAGTTTAACTTCTCATACCTTTAGCAAGATAGTACTAGATTCCGGCGAAATTATCCATATAATCAGCTTAATACTATCCTCGAATTTGTCTGCCTACAGATTTACGTATATTATTTTACACCGACATAGAATGCTCAAGATTGGGATGTGTGTTACACAGAGGCGGCTCTAGGGCTCCAGGTATGGGAGGTCATTTGAAAAAAAAAAAGTGAAATAACCTTTTTTCGATATTGTGAAAAATGCCGACATATTATTATCTATATCAATTTGAAGACAGGTAGGGTCATGAACCCGCAACTCAAATTACATGGGTATTATTTATAAATTGAAAAATCACTAAATAATTCATGGACTTGCTGGCACATCATTTTAAAGAGGGCACTTTTCAATATAGTTATGCACACCGATAGTATGTACCTAAGTATACAAAATATAAAAACAAAATTAGGTAGATTAGAAAAAATAGAAACCGAAATAGAAATATCAAAAATTTCAAAACAAAAATTGACTTTGAAACACACGTCCGCAGTCCCCTTTTACCCCTAAAATGTCCAAAGATATTGGGTGAGAAAAGACATTTATCAATTTTATTTAAATTTAGACTTGCGTTTCAATTTGACGATGTTTTTTTTTTGCATTTTTCAGCTACCTAACAAAAACAGATTTATTATTAAATTATATTAGATATTTTTTATCTATCTAATACACCACTACACAAGCAAAGGTCCCTTTCAAATGATTTACCTGTAACTAGATAATTAAATGTATAGAATCTGCTGTCACTTAGATTAGGAACCTAAAAAACAAACATTGTTTTAAATCAAGCTGTTTTCTATGTCCGTTGAAAAGTGATCATAATAAAATAATTAATAATATTTGAAAAGATCTACTTCTCGATGTGCCACCAAACTAAATTTGAAACGTCGTCGATAACAACGTAAATAATTATTATTCAAAATCTTTCCCATACTGTCCAAATACAATGGACGAGGCATGCGTGCAAAATGCAAAACCGACCTATGTTGTATCGCTATCTCTTTCAACAACGAATAAGATTCATAATGCTGTCTCCCTTCCACGACATTCGGTCATGTCCAAAACGTCGCTAGGGTTTCTGTGGTACCTATACGCGGGAATTTTTACTCCAAGATAAAAACATAGTGCCATCGCGTTTATTGTATGGCGCGCATAGAGACAGAAGATATCCTATAGCGGGGGCAAGTCAAAAATTGACCCAGGGATCTAAATATTGTGAGAATTGGAGCTTCCATTTGACACGATAGATGTCACTGCTCGTCACCCGGCGAGTCGTCGCCGCTAACTGCTATTATTGTGCGGTTCATTTCAAGTAAAGAATTCGATGCGTTGAGCGGTTTATTCCGTAAAAAAATATTATTATTATGTCTTATAATTTTGGGGGGTCAAACACCCATTGTCCTAAGGGGAGAGCCGCCACTGGTGTTACATCTTATTACTTTTAGCAGGGGGAAAAGGAATATGTAGTTAACCCATCCGAAAACCTTCTGGGTATTTATTCAACTACCAGGATATTGTGCCCTTGGAACAACAAGGTTCTATCTTACAATTTGGTCCAAATTGACTTTTACACAAAGTTTTTTCATTTTTTTTAATCGTTAATTCTTGGAATGCCATTTTTTCGCGACCTTTGGGGTAAAATACTATTTGCAATTTTTCGCGTATAAATAAATAAATACCGTCATCATCCGCTCTTCTTCACCATTCAAACATTAATTCTCTTTGCAAAAATTACGCCACTGAACTGATTTACCCGTTGATTTACAAGCTTCTCCCTCTAATGCTGTCGCTAAAAGTAAAGTTAAATAGTTTTCTTTCATAGCTAAATGCTCAACGGATTATTTCCATCCTCCTTTATTCTATTCCTTTTCAATTCTATTAGTGATTATTCCTGTCTTTTTCGTGATTCCTACCCACACCTGCATAAGTGAAGTCACACGTTCATTGCCTTGACAGTTTTCAAACTGAAAGCAGTGTTCTATGCTCAGTATATTGACTGCTTTGATAAATTCTGAATTCCGTGAAAAACTTCAAAATTACAACTGTGTTAATCGGTGCAATGTAAAAGAATGAAATTAGTCAAGAGACATTATTATCCTGCTTAAGTGAGTTTATGTGATCCTTTTTTCCTACCTTCCAAAAAGTTCTAATAATTCCTTTCCCATTTGAAAAATGTTCTAAACTACTGGTTGGGCGTTCACACAATACATGGCTACACTTACCTACATACATTTACATATATCATAGACCCTGTGCTTGTAGCTTGTATTGTCACATATTCCTTTCCTACCCATCCCCAACATGTTCTTTTCCTACCCAACCATCTACCTGTTATTTAACTTACCCACAATCAGTCGTCAATCGAAACTCCCCGCATGAACATCTCTAATATTTCGCATACCGCATCCGCAAACTTAATCCCGCAAACTGCAGTAAAATACCACGGGTAATAGAACAAATACAAGTGCATGAATAAACTCAGTCGAGATTGAAGAGAAGTGACAGCTCAGTAAGTCCTTTTATCCTATTCCTTTATATGCAATCTTTTTACTTGTGAAGTGGTTTTTCATACATTTCCAAACACATACAAGGTTTTTAGATATCCGCAGACACAACTACTCTGTTTCAATCCATTAGAAAAACCCTTCTTTATTTTGTGTTCTCTCTGAGAATCCGTATTTGTGTAATTTTAAAACATATATTTTTTATTACTGCAAGACAGTTTTTGAAGAAGGGAAGAATAATAGTTCTTAACACACGAAATTAAATTTCTTTTGACCTAAGTTGGCTTTAATTAATTGGCACAATTATTCAGACCGTTGTGAGGCGAGGTACCGTTCTAGTATCAGCTATATCACTGACTCGGATTACCTTGAAAACTAGTTACTTTTTATTGGGAACGTTCAGTATTCCACCCTGTCTGCATAATATAGGGTTCAGTGTAAGCTATCAATCAACTAGCACAATCACTGGCTTATGTTCTTGAAATTCTGGCTAAACGTGTGTTTACTGTACGTGTGTCGTGTGCACGTACAACACTACAACGGGGATCAGGGGCTTGCATGTGACGCAGACAGAATGATAAATTGAAGTTTAAAAACCTGAACTTTAATAAAATCGAACGCGGATGAGTGTTTTGATGACGAGTTCATTTTTCTACAGTTTGGGAAGCGGATTTTGGTATCACCGCCAAGGAAACAATTTATTGGATGACTAACACTCTGCCGTATAGACCACGGATTGGCTACATTTGGTGACTTAGCGACTTATGTTGGCTATGCGGACTTTGTTTACTGCGGCCCGGAACAGCTCTAAGGTAGACTGGCCAAACGAATGTCTCAGGTTTTTCAGCCATGAGGTGCTCCTTCTTCCAGGTTCATGTAAGATCTCATACTTCTCTGGATGTCTCTTGACATGTCCAAGATATTGAAGTTTTCGGATTTTTATAGTTTAATAACTTCTTTTCTTTATTTATACGAACCATAACATCTTCATTCGTAACCCTGTCCATCCAGCTTATTTTAAGTATTTTTCTGTAGATGCCCATCTCGAATGCCTCAAGTCACCTAATTAATTCTTCAGTAAGCATCCATGCTTTCATTCCGTTAAATAATATCGAAAACACGTAGCATTTGACCATTCGTAATCCATCTGACCATTCGTAATCCGAGGTTGAGATCATGACTATAGAATATCTTTTTCACGCGTTTAAAGGTTGTACGAGTTTGATCAATGCAGCATTTAAAACTCATTTTCATTTTTACCATATTTTTACAGGAATAGATCCTAAAATTTCTGGTGAATTCGATAGAAAACGGATCAAAAGCAGGAAAATAACATTTCCCCCAACGCAAATAAAACATCGCAATGAAGTTTCTTCCTATCATCATCACATTGCCACCTAATTTGCCACACCGTGCTAAGATACCAAGGCGAGAGGAGAAAAACGAAATAAATACATCATGTTCGTTTCACGGAAGATATTTCCAATTTCAGAAATCGATTTTCTTACTACAGTCTCAGACGGGAGAAAAAATATTCTTGCACTTTAAAAGGAAATTGTCATATTTCCAGAATGTAAGAACGTTGTTTGGGGAGGAAAAATAGGTTTGAATATTTTCCAATTTTCAGGAAAAATAATTTTGTTCTTATCGACCTGTCTGTGGTAGGGTATTCATCTTAATATTTTTTTAAAGAAAATAATAAAGAGTTGGAAAAATAATCATGTTCGGTTTTTGGAGCGTTCTCAAAAAGTCTTTATTTAAATCACAAGTACTTTGGTTGGATATGTATTGAGTGTTTGAGATTTTCACTCTTTTTCTTCTGGGAAGATTCAAAACGCATAAATAACGCCTAATTTTAATAATAACATGATAATAATAACATTTGAAATTCACAAAAATCCAATTAATTTTAATAGACGTCGAGGCTTAGCTCAATAGCTCTTGGTATCGTGTAATTGACAGCTTCACAAAAACTAAATGCAGAAAACCATATAAAATTATATTGTACTAGGTACTAGCTCTCTGAGTATTAGAGCTGGCAACTGGTACCGCATCTACATAAGTATATACTTCACCACAGTCTACGATCACACATCTGCCCTGATGATGGACAATGCAATGCTGCCGAAAAGTTGGCTAAAGCAGGAGGTAGGTAGGCACAATAACCCAAAAATATATCACGATAATACTACAACTTTATTTGGATTATCATGTTTTTTTTTTGTAAATACTACACAAGAGTTCTAACTACTCGCAACTATCTAAAGCCGGCGAAACTGTGGCATCCTCAATTGTGATAAATTGTGAGAATGGAGGCAGTTTGATATTTTAAATATCTGTATTTGTTTTAAAGCTGTTGTTTGAGCATTATTATATGGGATTGGTTAGGTATTGCATTTGCAGACTTGGTGGGTAGAATATGTCAAATTCCTGATTTTATCCCACCTACCTAATATTCCTATCCCAAAATGTCACCTCTTCTTCATGCAACAATTGCTCTTTTTCAAGGTGACATTTTGGGATAGGAATATTAGGTAGGTGGGATAAAATCAGGAATTTGACATATTCTACCCACCAAGTCTGCAAATGCAATACCTAACCAATCCCATATAATAATGCTCAAACATTCTCCCGGCCTTGGAAGTACCTACCGAAACTGAAGGTACTTTCAAAATAAAGTAAAGAATTATAGTGAAAAAATGAAATGTAATAATCTTATATATCCACGATTGATATTACGTAGTTAAGAACGAAAAATAAAAAAATAGAGATAAAGAAAAATAATAATTATTGTGTAGGCAGAGGACATAATTTCACGACTGGTCGTTTAAAGTTCCCAGAAGGGGTTCTTACGAGTGCCACACGAACCACTCCGTCTTTGCCCGGGAATATTTCCTCAACAACACCCACCGGCCAATAAAGTGGACTCGCATCTTCTTGATGCACCAATACTATAGTACCTACTAGAATGTTACTCGCGGGACTATTCCATTTTTGTCTCATCTGCAGAGAGTGAAGATACTCTATATGCCATTTCTTCCAATAAGATTGAACGAGGTGGTCCAAAAGCTCTTTCCTTTTCAGCAGACTAATGCGTTCATTAGTCATATCATAAGCGGGCAAATGCTGAATCGGAGTAGACATTAGAAAATGAGCCGGAGTAAGAGCTTCTGGATAATGACAACTACTTAATAAACATAACGGAGGTGAATTAAGTAAAGCCTCTATTTGTGTCAGAACTGTGAGAAGTTCTTCATAACATAAAAGTTGGGTACCCACAACCCTATACAGATGTGATTTAATGGATTTAATATTTGATTCCCATAATCCTCCAAAGTGAGGAGCGCGAGGTGGAATCGTCTTCCACTCAATTCTCCGAATGTTAAATTCATTGCGAAGGACTTCATTAGTTGAATTTGCCTCCAAAAAATTATATAAGTCATCCAGACAATTCTTCGCGCCTATGAAGTTTGTCGCATTGTCACTGTACATACATGAAACCGGTCCACGTCTGGATAGAAAACGTTTAAATGCGTTTAAAAAATTGTCCGTGCTTAGATCCGATACCAATTCTATATGTATAGCCTTTGTCGTTAAACAAATAAATAGACATATATATGCCTTTTGACTTTTTACCCCCCGACGCCTAGAAAGGGTTATATTTATCGGTCCGGCAAAATCTACACCAGTATGTGTAAATGCTTTTGCTTCTTGAACTCTAGCTGTCGGTTAATCAGCCATTGGTGGTATAATATTAGAAGGTGCGGTTTTAAAACAGAAATTACACGCATGTACTCGTTTGCATATTAGGTTTCTTCCCGATAAGATCCAATAACGCTGTCTAATTATAGACATAAGGAGATGAGCACCAGTATGACAATTCACACGATGGTAAAAATCTATAATTATATCGACAATATGATCCTGTTTTGGCAGAAGTATTGGATGTTTGTTTTCATAAGGTATATTCGCGTTTGTTAATCTACCACCTATACGTAGCAATCCATTATGATCGACAAACGGATTTAATTTTCGAATCGAAGATGAGCATAGTTTTTTCCTCTGTATTAATTGTATATCGGCATAAAAATACCTTTTCTGTAAAGCTTTTAATACATTTATTTCAGCAATATTTAATTCCGTGGAATTTATAACTGTTGAATGCGATAACTTTCGCGTAAATCGTAAGATATATACGACAATTCTTAGCAATTTTGGCCATGAGGAAATTTTTAAGGCAAGATTATATATTGGAGAATTATTCTCTATTGACGTTATCGTGAATGTATGCGATTTTTTCAATTCCAAAGTATTCTCCTCCTGCGCTGAGGGAGAAAAGCTTTTGACAGGCCACTCGGACACTGGGTTCGCAGCCCAGGGTGGACCGTGCCACCAAAGAGAATGATCAATAAGCTGAGCGGGCAATAGTCCACGTGATAAACAATCACTAGGATTGGTAACTCCATCTATATGATAAAAATGTTTCGCGGGTAAATTTTCCTGAATTTCACTAACTCGATTAGCTACAAAAGTTTGCCATCTGTGCGGGGATGAGTGAATCCAAGAAAGTGCTATTTTTGAATCTGAAAAAGCATATACATCGTTTATCGAAACGCGATTCTTATAAGTATCTACAATAGATCTAACAAGTCTAGATAAAATAAGCGCTGCGCATAATTCCAATCGAGCGAGCGAAATTATTTTTAATGGGGCTACCTTGGATTTCGAACATATCAAATTCATAGTAGCGTTGCCACCCTTATCTGTGACATGAAGATATACTACGCACCCGTACGCTTTCGTACTCGCGTCTGCAAAAGCGATAATATTTATCGTGCAGTCCTCTTTTACTCCCAAATATCGAGGTAAATTTAAATTAGAAAGCATCGGTAATTCTTCCTTGAATTTGACATATCGATTAACAATACTTTGGGGTAGTTCTTCGTCCCATCCCACTTTCTCTAACCACAGCTCTTGTAAAAGTAATTTGGCATATAAAATTACCGGAGCAACCAAACCTAATACATCGAATAAACGTGCTATTGTGGAAAGAACTGATCTTTTACATATAGTTTTCTCCTCCATGGGACATATTATAAAACGAAAACAATCAGATACCGGATCCCATTTTAGTCCTAAAATGCTACAATTATCCGAGAAATCCATCGTTGCGCGGTGCGATTCTGGTAATTGAGCGAGCAAATGAGCAGAATTACTCGACCATTTAACTAACTCAAATCCTCCAGACTTGAACATCGCCATTAATTCTGTAGACAAAGTGACGGCTTCACTTATAGTATTTACAGAATATACAAAATCGTCCATATATAAATCATTTATTGCAACTTCTGCGGCTTTCGGGTGACGATTTCTTTCATCGCTCGCTAGCTGTCTTAAAGTTCGCATCGCGAGGAACGGTGAACAATTTAATCCAAAGGCGAGCGAATTAAATTGATAAACTCCAATTTCTTCATCTTCGTGAAATCTATAAAGAATTTTTTGATATTTACGATGGCTTTCCGTTACCATTATACGTAAATACATTTGCTTAACATCTGCGGACAATGCTATAGCGAATAAGCGAAATTTAATTAAAAGTGTAAATAAGTTAGATTGCAAGTTTGGACCAGTATACAAAATGTCATTAAGTGACAACCCTGAACTGGTCTTTGTACTGGCGTCTAATACAACACGAGTTTTAGTTGTTGATTTATCTTTACGAATTACTGCGTGATGAGGAATGAAATATCCCTCATCAATATTAGATGAAGACGGAACTTCATACCTTATATATCCCTTTTCCAGATATTCAGAAATTACTTCATTATAACTCCGATGCAATTCTGGCGACGTATATAATTTCCGTTCTAAATATTTATATCTGCGTTGCGCGACACTGAGCGAATTTTCTAAATTATTAGGATCTATCTTAAAAGGTAAAGATACAATATACCTTCCCGAGTCATCCCGTTGGACGGACTCGACGTACATTTTCTCACATTCCGCGTCTTCAGCACTCATCAATGACTTAATAGGCATGTTTTCAATGGTCCAAAATTTGGATAACGCATTGTATAAATCCACGTTGGTTATGGGGCCAAATGTCCACGAAACATCCGGCGTACACTTAGGTATTTCACCCATTACAATATATCCGAATACCGTTTGTATAGCGGGTGGGGCATTCATATTATGTTTAGATAAAACCTTATTTCCCAGCATAATATATGGAAATAACTGAGCGCCTAATAAAATATCAACATCAGATGGAACGTTCCAATTTTCATCCGCTAGGTTTAAACCAAGTAAATGCTCACATGATGTAATGTGTTAAAACTCCAAGCAAACCATAAGCAACGCAATTCAGAACGAGTAAACAAACCCTTCACCCCGCTCCTTCCCGGTCCGCGCTAGGGGCAGAAACATGCGACCGTAGGATGTTACATCAGTATAAAACAGCGCAATTGTAACGGACAGGAAACCCCGCGCACCGCTCCACACTTCAGTCAAAACGAGGATATGAATAAACAAACCCTTCACCCCGCTTCTCACTCCGGTCCGCACAAGGGACAAGAGCATGCAGCCGTTGAATGTTTCTCCATTAGGAAGCACGAGACCGTCGGCTGGACACAGGCAGTAACAGGAAGCCCTTCACTCCCCGACGCCCGCTACCTCCTCAGGTTCGTCCCAAGGAGCACTGGTCACGTAGGCATAACTGGACGGGGTATATAAACCACGGATCGCCCACTTCAGTTAGTTGCGCTCGGAGTTCTAGATAAAAAGGTCACGTCGGTGGTAGGCGTTACGTGCAGGCGTAAATCATGGGAGGAGAAATGTATTAATTAAAGTGAAAGAAGTGTCGGGAGCAATAGCCCAAATCCGTTTAAAAAATGTAATCTAAACATTTCGTTATCCAACCGAGTCATGTGCATTAAACCCGGACTAACCTTTCATCACCGACCTACTAGACTATATCACGAATTACGTATAATTCCACAATTCAATACGGACATCAGTTAAGTGAACCGAACTCCCCGCAGGATCAATTGTCACTCGGACAGCGCATTCATATGCCTAGCCTAATTACCAAAGTGATGATAAAGTGATTTCGCTAATAACCTATACGCAGAAAGACTCTGATATTGACTGTTAAAATAAAGACTAATCCATACGTAATCATTCACGTAAATACCTACGGCCGTTAAAGCTTCAACCGGAGGTCTGGTCCCGGTTGTGAGTTTATAGGGAAGCTTCTGCACCACGGGCGAGGAGACCCAACTGCTCACGTACTTCCGACGTCTGGGCATTCAGCCTGCAGGCGTCGGCATCCCACATCATCGGCTGCATTCAACAACCACCGAAGCCATCAAGAAAGGACCACGGCAAAGCGTATGATTTCCCCATTAACATTATTGTATAAGATTCGTGATGAGCCAATATAGGTAGGAATTTTAATACCTGTCATTCATCCAGATTTAACATATTTAAAAAAAAATAACCTATTAATTTGACAATTACCTTTATCTGACAAAGATATGGGTTGACCAAATATTACACTGGCGCCCAAGTAAACAAACATATCATTGTGTCAGCAAAGGTTTTTGTACAGATTATATTGTAGAATATATGTATTTCTATAATTGTTAATATTACCTGTAATTATGTTATGAATCATGTCCTTGTAATATTGTTGAAGTAAAGTTTGTAAAAGAACCTAGAATTACCGCGGAAAATAGCCGACGGCAGGTAAAGTCAATTAATACCTACCGCTTCACCGCGTCTCTCTTCCATAAATATCGTTTAACGGCACTCACTTAGGCACATTATTTTTAATTTTTTTTATTACTAACACAAAGTTAAAATGGATCACCAAACTCCGATTCTAAACTTTGAAAAAAGCTCCGCGACAGTGATAAAAAAATTGCTTTTAAATAAGGGAATAACGCCCAAACGAGCTCTGGTCTCCTTACGCAAGCAATGCACAGATTATAACAATTCATTAACGGTTCTGACGAACCAACCTACTAACGCGGCTGTTATCAATGAATCACCGCAAACACAATCAGTAATAAATATCACGAATTCTTCTCCGATACGGGTGGTAAAAAACACAAATACAACAAGTGCAACATCGGATTCGAATATCAACCAGGTAGGTAGTTATAATATTATTAAACGCTCAATCAACTTAGCTAGTTGGAATTTGACGTTTGACGGCAAGTCTGACGTCAGAATATTTCTAGAAAGGGTTTCGGAGTTAAAATTCGCGAGGGGCGTATCGGACACCGAAATAACGCGAGGTTTCATTGATTTGTTATCCAGTAATGCGCTAACATGGTATAGGAAAATATTTAATGAGAACTTATCTTGGAAAGATCTACGTCAAGCGTTAATAAATAAATATGATAATCCAAATCATCAATTGATCCAAAAGGCGAAGCTATTTAATTTGACACAAGCGGACAACGAGCTTGCCTCGGACTTCATATTAGAAGCACTTAGCATAAATTCTAAATTAAATTCGCCGATAACAGAACAGGAGCTCCATCAATTGATATTAAAAGGTTTGTCACAGAAATACCTACAAGCAAAAATAGGAAAAACTACGTCTAACGTTAATGAACTCCTGGCATTATGCACGGAGATAGACAATATTTTATTAAACACCCCGGCCACGTCTTCTTCTTCTAATGTGACTCCTTTGACGTATACCCGTCAAGATTACTCACGTTCAGAGTTTCTGAAAAGAAAACAGTTTAACAATTCGACTGCAGCCAACTTCATTAAAATCATGAAAAATTTAAATAGCAAGTTAAATCCTCCCTTTTCAGAAACAGAATTACTCTCAATAATACGAAAAGCATTATTGCCCAAATATGATGGGATAATGAGTAATAAAACGATTACGAAGTTGGACCAATTGGAAAACGAATGTCTTTTTATCGAAATGAATTCAATGCAGTCTCCAATTACAGGTCGTACCTTTCATAGGCGCCGGGCAGATAATAATAGCCAACTCGCGGTTTTAAACACAAATTTCCCTCGTAACCGCGTAATATTGTGCTACAGGTGTAACGAGAACGGCCATTATGCCAACCAATGCATATACTCATCGCGTAGAGACGAAAGGGATAACAACAGGAGTAGTAATAGATTACCCGACGTAACCAGGCCACCACCGAATTATAAGTCTTCAAAAAACGCGAAACCAATCAACAATTCACGGCTTCCGAAAAGGCATTAATGCACCAGGAATGGCTTGATTGGTTAACTTTCGTGAAATTTTTTTACAGTACAACGTCATTGGCCGAAGTAAATTGTATTCCAACAGGGGACGGTAGACCGTTCGCTAACTTTAAAATAAATAATAGATTGTTCTCGGGTCTGCTAGACTCAGGAGCCAGTATATCTTGCATCGGCGGCAACTCTTATAAAAGTTTTATAACAATTGGCTACCAGTTAATTAAGATTAAATCATTCGTTTTCACGGCCGACAACAGATCACAAAAAATTATCGGTAAATTATCGTTGCCGGTTACACTAAATAACTCCACACACACTATTGAATTCTTAGTGATCCCTTCTATAGGCGACCGATTTATATTAGGCATAGATTTTTGGAGAAAATTCGACATTGCTCCTCAACTTTTTAGACATCCGACAACCGATAATATTAAAATCATCTCAGAAATCCGCACAATCTCTTCGGCAAAGAACCTCTCTTCCGAACAAGTTACAATACTCGAGGCGGTCACGAAGAAATTCGAAGACATATCTTTTGAAAAGTGCGGATTAGGTGTCACTCATTTAGTAACACACACTATTAAAACAGAGGGGCCACCAATAAGGCAAAGGTACTATCCCCTATCACCGGTCCGTCTGGCCCAGCTTAACAAGGAGGTTGACGAAATGCTAGCCCTCAAAGTAATATCCAAAAGCTCTTCAGCATGGTCCAACCCGGTCATACTAGTACCGAAAAGGGACGGTTCAACTAGACTTTGTCTCGATAGTCGTCGTTTAAATGCAGTTACATCCCCAGTTTTCTACCCCTTGCCGTATGCGAGGACAATTCTGAATAATTTACGTAACGCCCGATACATCTCCTCAATTGACCTCAGCCGGGCATATTGGCAGATTCCTCTCGACCAGGAGTCTTGCGAGAAGACAAGTTTCGTCGTCCCCGGACGCGGTAGCTTCATGTTCAAAAGGGTCCCGTTCGGAATCCGTAACGCTTCGGCAGAACAACAGAAATTAATAGACACGTTATTCGGACCGGAATTCGATTCTCACGTGTTCGGATACCTAGACGACCTCATAGCCATATCAGAAGACTTTGAATCACATATGTACTTGCTAAACCGAATTCATGAACGCCTTAAGTACGCGGGCCTAACAATTAATTTTAAAAAGTCGGAATTTTGCAAATCTAGACTAAAATACCTAGGATTCATAGTCGATAGCGACGGCCTCCGCACCGATCCGGGAAAAATAGAAGCCATCAAAAAATTTCCCCGGCCTCAAAACTCGACACAGGTAAAATCTTTTATAGGATTATGCGGCTACTACCGCAGATTCATCAATAATTTCTCTAAGATAGCATCACCCCTGACGAGATTAACAGGCGGCAATAAACGCAGTAATAAATTTTTGTGGACAGACGAATGCACCGTGGCCTTCGAATCTCTCAAACAAGCCCTCATTTCAGCACCAGTCCTGGCTTGTCCAGACTTCAAACTTCCGTTTACTATACAGTGTGACAGCTCTAATTTTGCCATAGGGGCATGTCTATCACAGGAGTTTCCTGATGGAGAACATCCCGTGGCATACTATTCAAGGAGTCTCAGTAAGGCAGAGAGAAACTATAGTACAACGGAAAAAGAATTATTAGCAATCTTAGACTCAGTATATCATTTTAGGGAATATATCGAGGGTTCCGAATTCACCGTCATAACGGATCATTCAAGTTTAAAATGGTTATTGTCTCTTCATAATCCGTCAGGAAGATTAGCTAGATGGGCTACAAGATTATCCCAATATAAATTTAACGTCGTTCACCGAAAGGGAACACTTCATGTCGTACCCGACGCTTTATCTAGGATCGAAATCGCTAGTGTCTCAATACCAATTATAACACCTGTCACGAATGACGAATGGTACTTAAAAATATTCAAAGGTTGTTGCGATAAACCTCAAAATTTTCCCAACTACACTATTCAGAATAACCAACTTTACAAACACTGCAAAGCAGAATTTTCATTACTAGCGGACTTTGAATGGAAACTAGTTCCCCCGATAGAAAATAGAATACCTATCATGTCCGACATACACGCGGCTAATAATTCCATCCATCCAGGTACCTTTAAATCTTTCAAAAAATTGTCCCTTAAACACTATTGGCCTGGTATGTACAAAGATATTAAATTGTTCATAGCAAACTGCCTCACTTGCAAAGCCTACAAACATTCTACTAAACCCCCCATCGGTTATATGTCTAAACAGAAAAATACAGATAGACCCCTTCAATCATTAAGTATTGATTTAATCGGCCCCTTCCCCAAAAGTTACGATAATAAGTTGCATATTCTAAGCGTAGTCGACGTATTTACCAAATTCGTCTGGCTATTCCCATTGAGAAACCCCACTTCTAAAGCCATAATAAATTTATTAGAAAATAATATCTTCATCCCTTTCTCAGTTCCAAGAACGATTATAATGGACAACGGCCGACAATTTATCAGTAAAGAGTTCAAAGAATTCCTTGCTAAATACGGCGTCCCCGATTTATATTATAATACCTATTACACACCCATGAACAACGTGGTAGAGAGGTATAATCAGACCGTCGGAACTTCACTTGCAATATTAGTGAATAACGATCACCGCAATTGGAGTAAATACCTACCCATAGTTCAATCGGCCCTAAATAATTACGTAAATCTAGCAACCGGATATTCACCGTTTTTTTTGTTGCACGGTTTCGAACCTATATCACACGGCTCAGATTACTCCCACTATTTGTCGCCACCAAATAATAATAATAAAAACCCGACCGATTCTCGCGCCTCTAACCTACAAGAAATGATTGCAATTTATGATTCAGTCGCAGATGCGCTAACGAAAGCATACCAGCAAAACGCGAATAAATACAATCTCCGTCATAAATTGGTACACTATAAGGTCGGTGATATCGTTTGGAGAAGGAACAATGTCCAATCGGATAAAAGTGCGTTTTTTTCCGCTAAACTAGCAGCACGTTTCGTACGCAACAGAGTGATAAAAAAGATATCAGATACCGTCTATTGTCTGGAGGATATGAATGGTAAATACGCGGGAAGATTCCACGTAAAGGATATAATCAAATCGGAGTCCCCATAAGAATAATACAAACCTCCTTACTTACATATCAGTTCAAAATTTCCCGCTTAGTAACGCAATCTAATATGGTTTAAGTAGGTACGTTATTTTTGAACATTAGTACAAACAGCGGATAGAATCCCTTATATTACCATCTTACGAAAACGTATCTTATTAGTATCATTTCAACATGCGGTAAGCAACCAGCGCGTTTCCTTGTTTCGCTGTGTCGTGGGAGTGCACGCCCCGATGCGACGGAACAGGTAAGCGTTGGCTACCGTATGTTTGTATTATGTACCACCATCAATAAGTTCGCCCCGCTATTTGGCAATAAGGATCCAATTGCCGAATGGTTGGCGAAACTTGGGGGTACGGAGTTTTTTTTTTCCCTTTCCTTCTTTCTTCTCCTTTTCTTTTATCGCTCCACGCATTAATTTCGATAAACTCTGAATCTACTCTAACAATCGCGAAGTTAGGTAATGGTTTACATGTCTATCCATAATTAATCAAAAAATAAAGAATAAATAAATAATAATAAATTTTTAATAATGTAAATAACACACAAAAGACATGTTGGCGCCCTATATGTATACACATATGTATTACTATTTTTATGGAAAGAAAATTGGAGTGGAAAAACTTTATTAGTCCCCATCGTAATTATCATTACTTTATATGTATTGAGTAATGATATTATCACAAAAAGTGGTAAACTGGACGTGTCCCGCAGGAGTGTCTTGCATACACATATAGGCTTTTAAGTTGCATAGTTTTAACCTAGGTCTGAACGTCAGAGTTGTTCAGACAAGCCTGTGTTTTGCTCGTAAAATTTATGTCGATTTTTTTTTACCTTTCCATAGAGGCCGCACAGTGGGCTCGTGCAGGTCCAGGATTATAATCTCGCCTATCATTAACATTATTCATACCATTAATTCACCAACTTGGTTTATCAAACCTAGTTACACACATCATCATCTCATTATTTCCCTTCATAATTTTTTTTTATAAAAATATCATAGATAGGTATTGAAGATTCGTCCATAAGGACAGTTTCTTGTCAGGGTAATACCTAATTGTAATCGTAAGATTACTCAAAATGTATGTGTTTGGGTAATCCCATATCAATCAGAGACTGCTCTCTCTGAATTTGTTATAATTATGCGTATCTTTTATGCATAATTAATTAAAGGTAACACACCTGTAAGGTGGTGCCTTATTTTATCATTGTATTATTGTTGGCTCAGTTATAAAACGTGATGCCTTTTTGGAGTTATTCCAGTGTCTGTGTGACCTATATTTTGAAGTGAGTCTGTGTGACCTATATTTGAAGTGAGTCTGTGTGACCTATATTAAGAAGTGAGTCTGTGTGACCTCTCTTACGTTTGATAACGTGAGATCGTTTTATACGATAATAATATCAATTTATTAAAATTGATAATTTTATATCAGTGTCTATGTGACCTCTTTTACGTTTTGATAACGTGAGATCGTTTTATACGATAATAATATCAATTTATTAAAATTGATAATTTTATATCAGTGTCTGTGTGACCTCTCTTACGTTCGATAACGTGATTTCGTTGTATACGATAATTTAAGTAAAATCTTTTTGTGTGGAAATATCAGTTTATCAAAACCGATAATTGTTAATTGTTTTTACGTTTGGACAACATGATATCGTTGTAATAGTGTATTATAACGTTTGAATAACGTGATATCGTTGTATACGACAATTTAAGTGAGATTGTTTAATGAGATAATATCGGTTTATTAAAACGGATAATTATGTTAATTGTGCTGTTGTAATTTTTTATATATTTACTTAAAACATAAAATCGTTTTATACAAGAATTTCAGTTTATTAAAACTGACAATTAACTTGTGTATTTCATCATAACCTTTATTTACGCTTGTCAACCTGATACTACCTAGTTGGTGTCAACAATTTCAGTTTTTGAGAAACTGACAATTAAAATTGTTTAACTTTACTACGTTTGACAACGGGATATTTTTAAAAATAATCTCAGTTATCTCTCTCTCTTCAATTATAATACGCATATATATTTGTTATAATACATTTTTTTGTTTTCATTCTTTCTCTTCCTCGTTCTTTCTATTCGTCTTACCGTCTTTCTTGGTTCTTGTTAGGTAGGCAAGTTTTACAAATAACCTGTAACCAATATTTATAAGTGATCTCCTAGGTCAGCTGTTGCCTTCATTGGCAACAATTTTTGTTTATTAATGATTCCTGAAGGGAATAGAGAACATCGCAGCTGCGAGTAATGTTTGTAACAATTTATAAACGTTAGTTTATATAATTATAAAAAAAAAATTGATTTTCATGGTGTTTACTATAAGTGTAATTAAATTCTTCTTCATAGATTACCTGTGTGGTCAACAATCGTTAGGTATTAGTCTGATTAAATACAAACAATAAAATGTTCCCAATTATTAGCAGCTTTCTCCTCTTTTAAAGTTGTTTAAAAAATATATGTATACAAATAAATAAATAACAATGTTAGTTTTAGGTTCATACCTTCATTCATGTAATAATTGATAAGGAAGAGTTGAATATCTGATAATAACCATTACTTGTGTATTAATCGTCTAGATAATACTTCAGCACGATTTGTAAAGAGGTTCCTTTTTTTTTCTTCACATAACCTTTAATTTAAATAATTGTTCAGATCTTGCCACATAACAATTTAAATATTTAATTATTTTACTTTCTAATATTTACCTTCTCTTAGCTTTCAACGAATACCATTTCATACTTTTTCTGGGTGGCTTTCTTGCAACTTTTTCACCAGTTTTTATTAATGACAAAATTTCTATTATTTCCTTGTATTCATCTTTTAAAATTAAAAAAAAATATATATATATATATATATATATATATATATATATATATATATATATATATCAATCAACAAGGGACACTCGAACCTCTACAATTGCATTCCATATTTTGTACTTACCAATAAGTTATCTATAAGTAATATTTAAGTTGTTTCTGTTAATTAATGTGATCTTCAAACAGATTCTTTAATTCGAATAATTTTAGTTTAATTGGCTCTTAGGTAGTTACCTTTTAGTTGCAGTATTAGGTTTTGGCTCTTAGGTAGGTAATGTTTTTTTTTCTTTTTTTGTTTTCTTTTTTTCACTTTGCCTGAAAAGGGGGATAGTGTAATGTGTTAAAACTCCAAGCAAACCATAAGCAACGCAATTCAGAACGAGTAAACAAACCCTTCACCCCGCTCCTTCCCGGTCCGCGCTAGGGGCAGAAACATGCGACCGTAGGATGTTACATCAGTATAAAACAGCGCAATTGTAACGGACAGGAAACCCCGCGCACCGCTCCACACTTCAGTCAAAACGAGGATATGAATAAACAAACCCTTCACCCCGCTTCTCACTCCGGTCCGCACAAGGGACAAGAGCATGCAGCCGTTGAATGTTTCTCCATTAGGAAGCACGAGACCGTCGGCTGGACACAGGCAGTAACAGGAAGCCCTTCACTCCCCGACGCCCGCTACCTCCTCAGGTTCGTCCCAAGGAGCACTGGTCACGTAGGCATAACTGGACGGGGTATATAAACCACGGATCGCCCACTTCAGTTAGTTGCGCTCGGAGTTCTAGATAAAAAGGTCACGTCGGTGGTAGGCGTTACGTGCAGGCGTAAATCATGGGAGGAGAAATGTATTAATTAAAGTGAAAGAAGTGTCGGGAGCAATAGCCCAAATCCGTTTAAAAAATGTAATCTAAACATTTCGTTATCCAACCGAGTCATGTGCATTAAACCCGGACTAACCTTTCATCACCGACCTACTAGACTATATCACGAATTACGTATAATTCCACAATTCAATACGGACATCAGTTAAGTGAACCGAACTCCCCGCAGGATCAATTGTCACTCGGACAGCGCATTCATATGCCTAGCCTAATTACCAAAGTGATGATAAAGTGATTTCGCTAATAACCTATACGCAGAAAGACTCTGATATTGACTGTTAAAATAAAGACTAATCCATACGTAATCATTCACGTAAATACCTACGGCCGTTAAAGCTTCAACCGGAGGTCTGGTCCCGGTTGTGAGTTTATAGGGAAGCTTCTGCACCACGGGCGAGGAGACCCAACTGCTCACGTACTTCCGACGTCTGGGCATTCAGCCTGCAGGCGTCGGCATCCCACATCATCGGCTGCATTCAACAACCACCGAAGCCATCAAGAAAGGACCACGGCAAAGCGTATGATTTCCCCATTAACATTATTGTATAAGATTCGTGATGAGCCAATATAGGTAGGAATACTTGCATAACTGTCATACTTCAGATTCACAATACATGTTTTAAAGTAAATAACCTGTTTAATTTGACAATAACCTGTCCTGAGCAATGATATGAGGGTTGAGAATCCACACCTGAGAGAGTCACAGCCTGGGAGAGAGTACCTACATAGTAAGAAGGATGTAGAAGAAGGTAGGTAAAGATCATCCAAATATTACAATGACTTTGTGTCAACATATTGTGTAGGGAGCTTGTCCGTGATTTTGTCGACCACTAATAGGCTTATTTTATATTTATCTTCTGAAACACGGGATTTAATTGTCAATGCAACATGCCCCAATATTGGTGTCTCTACCGAACCAACACTTTTAATAACTGAATTATTTAAAGGAATTATTTTAAGATTCAATTCATTACAAGTATTTAAACTAATTAAATTTTGTTGCGAGGCGCAATCAATTAAACACCTGACGGTTACTTGATTATTTTTATTGTCGTAAGCAAATAACTGCGCGGTTGACAATAGTACATTCGTAGCTAAATTACCCGCAGTAAAATCATTATGATGTTTATTCCTTATTATTAATATAACAGCTTCGTTTTTTGAATTACTTTCGTTGTTCACCGTACCCTCAAAATGCAATGCGGTATGGTGACGTTTTTTACAAATTCTACAATCCGATTTAGATGAACATTTCACCGTCCTATGTTTATCGCTTAAGCAATTTACACATAAGTTATTTAATTTTACAAACTGAAAACGTGCCTTAGGCCTCAATTCATTAAATTGTTCACACTTAAACAATTCAACATGATCGCTTCGATTGCATTTCCGGCACTTATTATTATTACTTGTAGCACGATTATTATCAAACGACTTCGGTTCAACCACAGCGAAAGAATGCGAAACTTTATTTTTATTATTATTAACTTTACTATCTAGTCCGGTTCGTTCAAGAATTTTAACACGCGAACGAATATATTCTATTAAATCGGTATATGTAGGTATATCTTTCTCCCGTATAGACATTTCGAAATTTTGCACCAATTGTATATCTAATTTTTTCAGTGCAATATGTAGAATTATAAAGTCTGTTAGGTCATCAATACCTAATTCCTTGAGCGCAGACATGGAAGACGCAAACCGTTCAATAAAATTATTTAAATCATTTGAGTTAGAAGGTGCCAATAATTTTAAATTTAATATATTGTTCAGGTAAAAGGTACCTAGCACGCGCTTGTCTTGATATTTCTTTTCGAGAGCATTCCAAATTACAAAATAGTTTTTTTCATTCGGAAGTACTCCAGCAAAAACCGATAACGCCTTTCCTTGAAGTTTTCCTATCAAATATTGCATCTTTTGCGAAGTATTCAAATTTTCATTAGAGTGGATGTTTAATTTAAAAGCTTCGTAAAATACTGACCAATTCTCTTGATTTCCATCGAAGGATGGCATATCGATCGCTGGAAGCTTAATAAATTGGGAATTATTTAATTTCTGCGTTCCACCTAAATCTTGCTTCGCCACAATACTTTCGCGTATACTAACTACAAAGCAGTATTTATTTTCGAATTTATTCCATAAATCGAAATTTATATCAGTGTCGCCCAAACCTCTAACGGTGTTGGACGCGAGTGAGCGCCGTAAGCGGTGACTAAATAAAATAACCCCTTCAAACCCAGACAATTTTTATAAATACAAAAATTTACCGAAAATAATTTTTTTAACCTGTGAAAATGGAGGAAGCGGTTGATCCGCATGCCTTCATAACAAAGGCGAAACAAAACATAAGTGATTTACATACGATCATAGAAGAAAACAAACTTACCAAAGAAACCAAATCAAAAATGATGAAAGAAATAAATAACATCATGGAAATGATATCTCACATGGCAATAGAATTAGCTAAATTACAAGAAAAGTGTGATATTCAAGAAAAAAACCAAGCACAAAAATACCCATTTTCATACTCTTCTGCAGTAAAAAACTTAATACCACAAATGCAACAAAAACGATTTCCTATAATAATTAAAAGCTTAAAAGAAGAAGACACTGAAAAAATAAAAGAGAAAATACAAAAGATTAAAATATCGCAGTTGGGAATTCGAGTATGCGAAATAAAAAAAACAAAAAAAAACCTTATAATAACATGCCCAGAAAAAGAAGACGCGAAAAAATTAAAAGATAAGATAAATGAAGTCGACAAAACCATAATAGCAGAGGTACTTCTGAAAACGGATCCATGCGTAATATTCAAAGGTCTTGACAAAGACTATACCGAAAAAGAATTCTTAGAAGACATCATTGAACAAAACAACGACATCAAAATGATATGTGAAAAATACCAAGACAAAGAAATATTACAAGTTAAGGCCATCATTACAAACAAAAAAACTAACAGCAAAAACTTCATTCTACAAACAAATCCCGAAATGAGACTACATCTTATTAATAAAAAAAAAATTCATCTAGGATTCATGAGAATCTACGTAGATGACTGCAGTCCTCTTACCCAATGTTTCCACTGTCAAAAATTTGGGCACACAGCCCAAAAATGCTACAATAGAATGAATAAACCAACGTGCAAACACTGTTCAGAAGATCATCCCATCTCCGAATGTAAATCCCTGGAGCTGCCACCCAAATGCACTAACTGCAACTCGGCTAACAAGAAGAAAGAAACAAACTCCTTCAACAATAAAATGAATGAGGTAGACCACCGAACAAACAGCGAAACATGTAAGTTCCGATCTTACATGCTTAAATTAGCCAAAGAAAGAATAAACTACGACATTGAATAAAAATTTTATAAATAATTTTGCAAAATACAACTAAAAATACATTAAATGGATAATTTCTTAAATAACGAACTGGAATTAAATATTAAAATTCAGGAATACGAATGTATATGTACTGATTCGTGTAACAAAATTATTTCTAAAAACATCAATGACATAATTATTATGCACATAAACATCCGTAGCATTCAAAAAAACTTTGATGAACTAATTCTAAAAATAAATAATTTAATTAAAAAACCGGACTTTATAGTGTTAACCGAAACATTTACGAACGCCGAGTCACCGCCTTATCACTTGCCCGAGTACAATTATATCTCTACCAAATTAGACATTAACAAAAATTCGGGAATAATAATATTTGCAAGCAATAAATTTAGTATTGTCAACATAATAGAGCACCCAATACATTTGGTTAACTGCATTGAAGTACATTTCAAACTCGGCAAATCAACATATCATCTAATAGCTATCTATAGAACGCATAGCTCGAGTATTATTACCTTTATTAATGACCTCAAATACATATTATTAAAATTAAAAAATAAACTTTGCTTCGTGGTAGGTGATTTTAACGTGAACATCAATGAAAAAATAGAAAATAATAACAAAAATGAATACATCAATTGTATGACTGAACAAAATTTCATATCTTGCATAAATAAAAATACTAGAGAAATAAAAGAACATACTCCATCTTGTTTAGACCACATTTGGACAAACATAAACATTAAAGATCTTCACAAATTAAAATCTATTGTTTGGAAAACTAACATAACTGATCATCATTCATGCTTACTTCTGTATAATAATAATATTAAACATAAAAAACATAATTTAATAACCAAAAAATCAACAATAGATATGACTATTCTGTCTGAAAAACTAAAAAAGGAGGATTGGAACAATGTTTTGAGCAGTGATGATACCGAAATATGTTCGACTAACTTTGAAAATATCTTGTCACAACACATTAAAAATTCGACAACTGAAATAACACACATAAAATCAAAATTAAGATGTTTAAAGCCTTGGATTACCAAAGGACTTATAATATCTATCAGGAACAAAGAAAAACTTTACAAAACAACTTTAAAAAATCCCCACGATGAAAAAGCATACATTTTCTATAAAAAATATAAAAATAAATTAACATCTTATATCAAAAAAAGTAAAGAAGAGTTTTTTAAAAATAAAATATTATCTTCAGAAAATAACCATAAACAAATGTGGAAAACAGTAAATTTGGCCATAGACAATACAAAAAAAACACAAAACATTAAGTACATTGAACACGATAAAAAAATTATAGATGCCAATATGCAACCTAAACAATGTGCAAACATTTTTAATTCCTTCTTTGCAAATGTTGGAAAAAATCTTGCGAAAAATATTCATAAGCCTTCTAACCCGGAAAAACATAAAAATAAAAATTTACAGAAACGTAATATACTTTCAACATTCGAAACAACAACAGAATGTGAAATCTTAAAAATAATAGAAAATATGAAAGGAGGTTCGTCTCCCGGTTTTGATTCTATTACGGCACATATGTTAAAATCTATGAAATCTTACTTAATTAAACCCATCACTCATTTAATAAATTTAAGTTTAACAAAAGGGATATTTCCAATGAACTACAAAAACACAATAATCTCACCTATTTACAAATCTGGAGATCCACACCAAGTAACAAATTATCGCCCAATCTGTCTAATTTCTAATATAGGAAAGATCTTTGAAAAAATAGTAAAAAAACAGTTGGTGAATTTCCTAGATAGTAATAAAATAATACACAAAAACCAGTTTGGTTTTATAAAATCACTCAGCACACAAGATGCTATTGCTAACGTAACTTCATACATTTACGAAACAGTAGATAAAGGTAAAAAATGTGCGGGTATATTTATTGACCTCAGAAAGGCATTCGATAGCATATCTCATGAGATGCTATTAAAAAAACTAAATAATATTGGCATAAAAGGCAACGCGATTAAATGGATCACCAACTACTTAAAAAACCGCCCACAAGTGGTAAAAATCAATCATGTTAATAGCGATCAAGAGCTTTCAAGCTTTGGAATCCCCCAAGGTACAGTGCTTGGACCAATCCTATTTACTATATATGTAAACGATATTTTTTTTCAAACTTTACATGGTCAAATTACGTCATACGCTGACGATACAGTATTAATAATAAGTGGAAAGACTTGGGAAAATGTAGAATTAAAGGCCATAGAAGACATTAACACGCTTAAGAATTTTTTCGACACTAATTTACTATCACTAAATAGTGAAAAGACATTTGTAATTCCATTTGCAATACATTTAAACGATGCTCCCAAAAATTTTAACATTGTCATACATGAAAATACTAAAATTCACAGCCAAAACTACTGCAAATCAAACTGTACAATATTAAAAACCACAAATAAAATAAAATATCTAGGAGTAATTATTGATAAAAATCTGAAGTGGAAGGAACAAATATGTCAAGTAGTAAACAAAATAAGAAAATTAATATACATATTTTTAAGAATTAGAAATTTTTTGTCAATAAAAAATCTATATTTAATCTACTATGCCTTAGTTCAATCCACTTTACAATACGCTATTATTAGTTGGGGATCCGCATATAAATGTAACCTTGTTCCAATAGAAATTGTACAAAGAACAATTATTAAAATTATATTAAAAAAATCCTTGGACTACCCAACAGAACGCCTATTTGATGAATTCCAAGTACCTACATTTAAAGATTTATATATTAAAAATTCATTAATTCAAATTATAAAAGAAAAAGATAAATATCAATTTTTAAACGAAAACAGAACGCGACTTAAACATGTTTTTATATGCCCAAAACTAAATACGTCTTTTGCACAACACCATTACACTTACCAGGGAAGAACTTTTTTCAATCGCCTACCAGAAGAAATCAGAAGCATTAATGATAAAACCCAATTACTGCTCTCTGTCAAGAGACATTTTAAAAATATTCTGAAGAAAAAAAATAATGCCACTTAATTATCCTACAAATATCCTTAGTTTTCCAAAATATTCTTTCTTTTATTTAAATGTATACATATATACTTAGTTTTCCATAATATCCTTTATTTTCTTTAAATATATACTATTATATACTATTACAACACACATATATTTATGTAAATGAATTATTTAAGTACTAAGTAATAACCACATTTATGTACACTCCTTTTCCATACACAAGCAAATGCTTTAAATGGAAAAGTAGTAAAAAACCTAAGATGTAAAATTATCATTTAGCAACATGTAAAACATATTAATGAAAATAAAAAATAATAAAAAAAAAAAAAAAAAAAAAAAAAAAAAAATATTATAGTTTGGATCCCTTTTTAATTGGAGCGAAAGAAAGTCATCACAATACGTGTTAAATTGTGAATAATATGTAGCTACATTAACCGTTTGTTTAACGAACTCATCCGAACTCCTTGTCTCTCTATCAGCGATAATTTTTGCTTTCTCATATAACTCATTGAGACGATTATGCATTAAATTAATTTTAGATTCTAGTAATTTGATTTTAACTAGATCCTGAGTACCATCACTCGTCGCCATGATTAATTCTATGTAGGAATTTTAATGCAACAATAATTACAAACGTATGTCGGTATAAACGAATTTACAAAATATATAAAGCAAATAATATTAATTTGCAGGCTAAATATATTAATTTGCAGGTAAAATATATTAATTTTAAATACCCCGTTGGTAATCCGGCTCGAAGGACCAAAAATGGTGTCGCGAAACTGCGACTCCACTATAAAAATTGGCGGTTATGCTTCAGAGCAAAGCCCTGACGCAACCCTCAAAGGACCAGTCCCGAAACTACGCGGTCGCTATGTTACATGGGACGATTAGATAGCATGCACTCGCAAAACCTGATGGATAGTCAGTCGATGTTCAGATCTGGGCTTTTGGACAATTAGATAAGCCCAGAACGGAAAGGGAAAATAGGACTCACCAGTTGCAGATGGGGCCTCTCTGATCTCCAGGTTTTGGTGCACTTCACTATGTTTAATAACTTGCAATATTATTTTTGCAACAGTACAAATTAATGTCTCAGACAGGGAGCACATATTGAGCATATACTGTTGCAAAAATAATATTGCAAGTTATTAAACATAGTGAAGTGCACCAAAACCTGGAGATCAGAGAGGCCCCATCTGCAACTGGTGAGTCCTATTTTCCCTTTCCGTTCTGGGCTTATCTAATTGTCCAAAAGCCCAGATCTGAACATCGACTGACTATCCATCAGGTTTTGCGAGTGCATGCTATCTAATCGTCCCATGTAACATAGCGACCGCGTAGTTTCGGGACTGGTCCTTTGAGGGTTGCGTCAGGGCTTTGCTCTGAAGCATAACCGCCAATTTTTATAGTGGAGTCGCAGTTTCGCGACACCAGCTGTGATATTCAATATTGTATGTATTAAAAAGAATAAACAATGTTCGTATGATATCGCTTGCGTGATTTCCTTTTCATCAGCAAAATTCAAGTTCAACTCCATGCTGTTTCGAAGAGAAAACACAAATTATTCAATGTTCAATAATTCAAGTTTCCCATGGTAAATGTTTGAAACAAGTTGGTGAGCTTATGTACTTAAAAAGTTTGACCAATGGAAAGGCAGTCTATTGACGGCAATGAAGCATGGATGCAGATTATACACTATTAACTTATTAGAGCACCGATTGCAGTACATAATCCTTAAGAAGTTATCAAAGGATGCTTGGCTAATGAAATTCAAAAAGGAGAATTAATACCTACCTGTCCTAATGGAACCGAGACATGGACCCCTAGTACGGTCAATCGATAAGGATTGTATCGATAACTTTCGTAAACTTCTTATTGTTCCCTAGCATGACTGTGGATCGCCAACAAATAAATAACAGTTCACAATGACTAAGTGTTCTTAATATATTCGACGTCAACTGTTGTTTGTACGTTATTTGAAGTTGTCCTAGGTAACGATGATAAGTTACCGAAAGTTATCGATATAACCCCTATCTATCGACCGTGTTAAGAGTCATGCAGTTAGTAGAGAAAGTCCAAATAATAAAACGTAAGACTTAAGTCAATAATTAGTCTATTTTTTTTTTTGTTTTACAGTGAATACCGCACAAGAATCTCAACTGCTCCCGTCTGGAGCCAGTGAGACTATGGCATCCCCAATTGGGGTATGTTGTGAGGCTGAAGGTAGTGGGGAGGGGAAGGAGGTGGGGAGGAGGAAGGTTGGGAAGTACCTGGCTATTCAGATCTGGTCACCAAACACGGCTAAAGCCATTTTCAAGCAACGTTTCAATTCTGAATGGTGGTCTTACACCAGGGCGATACTGATAGTATCTTCCACTCTGGAACGTGCCGCAAATATACTATATATTATTTTTAATTAATTAATTGTGAAATAATACAAATTAATCAAATAAAATTTATTTGCGCACGCCGGGTTCGAACCCGCGACCTCCGGATTGTGAGTCAAGAGTCTTAGTCACTGGACTACGGAGGTCGTCAGTTAATGGCAATATAAAAACACAAGGTAAAGCATTTTGTTCACAGTCCTCCTCACTAGGTATTCCTGTTCCGAAGCGGACTCTATGTTGTTGTAAGGGTGCTGATCATGATTGCCTCATCTTTTGTTGATTTTCACAAAATAAAATAAAAAGTATTTATTTTATTGTCCGTAGGTTGAGTTACTGAATAATTTTATTTATTTCCTAATCTTCATGTTTACCTAGCCATAATTTGATGTCTTTTTTAAACTTTTGTGTCTCCATGGTGTTCTTAATTTCATTTGGAAAAGCGTTATTTAGTTTTGTAGCATGGAAATTATGGTTTCTCTTACCAAAAGATGTACGTATTTAATTTCGGGATGTTCAGTAGTTTTAAGGATATCGTCCTTGGAGTGTAAGTGTGTTGGTCAGCAAGGTATTCATATTTTTCTTTAAATTTGAGAAATGATTTTTTTTAGTATAGTTTAGTAATACTCAACGCATTAAAGTTTTTAAAAATTTCTTTTGATGGAGTTCTTTATGGTACTTTAAGGATTAGGACATTAACTTGCTGCTTCATTTGGATGTTTGAGGCATATCCCCAACCTGGAACCTGATTTTAATAAAAACTGCAATGTAAAAAATAAAAAAAGGAAAAATTTCAGAGTCGACAGCTTGAAGTTTGAGAAGATATAAGTCATTCAGAAGAATATAGTATGAATCAATCAAAATGAAAAATGAAACAGAATAAGACACAGACAAAAGGGCAAGTAACCTGGATTTGAACCCGTGACCCTCGGATTGCTAGTCGAGGGCCTTACTCCTCAGTCAATTAGGTTATCTTGCAGGTTAGAGTCTTTTATTTTCGGGAGAGAATACATTTCGTAAAAATATTGGATGCATATATTTCGAGAGCCGCATTATATTTTATGACTGAATATATTTTTAATTTTATTAAAAATTCTCTTCCTCTTGTGATTTCACTGGCGTTTTTTCGTACCATAATGTAAAATTTATTATCTTATGAAAAAATATCACCACTTCCCGAACTATCTCTGGAATCCAACGGCATTTTAAATGACATTAAAAATTCCATTCAAGAACGACGTACTGATTAAGTTCAAGAACCAGACTCGCGCAGCCATCTTTTGATATTTTTACAACTATTATAATTAAGAAAGAGATATAGAATGCAATAAACCGTTTTACTCAAAAACAGTCTATAATTCCTTACGCTCTTATTGCACCAATGTCTTCATTGGACCAATGGCAATTAATTGATCTTATTTCTTATAATATCCGAATATGTAATGAGCATAATGACATTACAGGGAAAAAATATTTTATTTCTTTAAATGAAAACAAATCATTTTGTATATTAACTTAATTTAAAGAAACCAATGGTTTCTTTACAATTCATACAATACTTATTTAAAGAAGCCAATTGCATTATAAATTGTGAGCATGAGGTGTGTAAATTCCCCAAGCTCTCTGGGCTTAATACCCAATATACGATTAGGAAATCCTAAAATGAAATTCTACCTGCGCGAACAAATATATCACAAAGGAACAGAGCAGTCTTACACTCCAAGAAAAATAACAAATTCACCAACCTTGATTATGCAATTCTCTGCAGCTCGGGAGGCCTCCAAATTTCTGATCAATAAGTGTAATCCTTTTGTCTTGAATTGCGCAAGTAATTAGTTGTCCATTACAACATGTTCAATTTCACAATTAGTCTGTTGTCAACATTTTATACAACAGAAATCAGTTTCTTGTCAATGTTACAAAGAGGAATTTTCCATAATGAAAAAAAATAACAATATCCAAACAAACGCACAATGACAGTTTTTTTATTTGCTCTATTTTTAAAAATCAATCCATTTCAGGTTCCTTGTTAATTTCAAAGAGCGAGTAACTACCGTTCCCTGTGATAAAAATATATTTAAATATTTTTTCGAACAAACAATAAAAAACAAATTATAATGCTTAACCATGCTCCCCGCCTTGGAAGTTCGCAGAACTTTCAAAAAAAAAAAATCAACGAATATGAAAACAAGTAAAGATCAAATCAATAAATAGAAACATATCTTGGCTAAGTCAGAAACAATTAGATCATAATAGAATATTAACATAAAATAAAATAAAATAAAGACAAAATTATTGCGTTGGGATGGGATATAGTTTAACAACAGGACGCTTAAAGAGTCCGTATCTAGTCTTTACCGTCGCAACGCGAATGATTTTATCAGTACCAGGATGAACATCCGTGATTACGCCCAAAGGCCAATTTAACGGAGGTGAATCCTCCTGTCCCATAAGTACGACAGTTCCAACCTTAATAGGATGGTCAGTGGTAGCCCACTTCTGCCTGACTTGCAACGTATGCAGATATTCCAAACGCCACTTCTTCCAGAAGGATTGAATCATGCCGTCTAATAATTGCTTGCGCTGAGCAAAGTTTATTTTAGCGTCTGTCAAAACAGAAGCAGGTAAGTACTGCAAAGGAGTTGACATTAAAACATGTGCAGGCGTAATAACTTCCGGATAGGGTTCAGAAGACACGACTGTGAGTGGGCGCGAGTTCATTATACACTCTATTTGAACCAGAACGGTCTGTAGTTCTTCATAAGTGAGGAGCTGAGTTCCGATTACACGGTACAAATGAATCTTCATACTCTTTACATTTGATTCCCATATACCTCCGAAATGAGGCGCGCGTGGTGGAATCATTTTCCACTCAACCCGGCGATTAGTGAGTTCACGCTTTAAAGCGGGCTCAAATTCCGACTCAACCAAAAACTTATAGAGATCATCTAATTGTGCCTTGGCACCAACAAAATTGGTTCCATTATCTGAATACAAGCATGACACAGGGCCACGCCGAGAAATAAAACGGCTGAAAGCAGCTAGGAAAGCATTTGAAGTTAGGTCAGAGACCAACTCAATATGAATGGCCTTGGTTACAAGACATACAAAAAGACAGACATATGCCTTTTGTGAATGTTGTCCTCTCCGACGAGCAAGCGTAATACGGAGGGGACCTGCGTAGTCTACACCGGTATGAACGAAAGCCTTTGCTTCTACAACACGGTATGAAGGTAAATCTGCCATCTTCGGTGTAGGATGCGACGGATTTAAGCGGAAGCAGCAATTGCATTTCCGTATTTTTGCCTTAATAACAGTCCTGGCATCTAATATCCAATAACGCTGCCGTAAGATGGACATAAGAAGTCCAGGGCCTGTATGACAGTTCATGACATGGAAATGATCGATGATAAGATCCACAACACAGTCATTTTTAGGAAGTAAAACCGGATGTTTAACCTCAAATGGTAAGTCTGATTTAGAAAGTCGCCCCCCAATACGTAACAAATTATCCTCATCGAGAAAAACTGATAAATTCCGAAGCTTTTTTGAAGGCAATTTGCCTTTCTGGAGTGCAGCAATATCTTCTATAAAATGAATACTCTGCACAGAACGAATCACAGCCTTTTCAGCAGTCATAAGATTATTGACCGTTCCAGGTGATACCTTTTTTGCGAATTGAAGGACATAAACGACAATCCTTAAAAGTTTATCCCATGTGGATATACGCTGAGCCAGTTCACTCAGGACTGATTGTTCACGCTGAACTATTGCAGTGAGCACATTAGTTTTGTGCTCAGGCATTTCACCGGTATTTGTGAGATGAAAAGGTTTTATTGGCCATTCCAAAGGTGGGCTGCGAATCCATGATGGGCCGTTCCACCATAATTCGTGTGAAACGAGTTGGGAAGGAAGCATGCCACGTGAAAGGCAGTCACTAGGGTTTTCACTACCGGCGACATGATAGAAGTGTTCGGGAGACAAATTCTCCTGACATTGAGCCACGCGATTACTAACAAACACCGACCATCGATGAGGCGACGAATGTATCCATGAAAGCGCAATGGTAGAATCTGAAAACGCATAAGTCTCTCTAATAGTAAGACGCGAACGATAACTATTTTGAACCGTCCGAATTAGTTTGGACATCAAGACCGCGGCACACAGCTCCAAACGAGCGAGTGTTGTTACTTTAGTGGGAGAGACCTTTGATTTTGCACACAACAATCTCACGGTTATATTCCCAGACAGATCAGTTGTGTGTAAATATATCACACAGCCATAACCATTCAGGCTCGCATCGCAGAAAGCAACGATGAGCACTGTACTGTCTTTTAGGACACCAACATGACGCGGGATTTTTATCGTAGAAATTAAAGGAAATTCCTGTGTGAGCGCCGAGAACCTTTGAATAACGCTCTCAGGGGGGGTTTCATCCCAACCAATGTTGCACAGCCATAGCTCCTTAATAAGCAATTTAGCGTACAGAATGACGGGGGCGACCAGGCCGAGGACATCGAATAAGCGGGCGACTATAGATAGTATATTCCGCTTTGTACACTTCTCCTGGACATAATAAGTCGTAAAGAAGAAGCTGTCATCAACTGGTTCCCACGAGAGGCCTAACACCTTAGAGGTATTGTTAGAACCAACAGTAAAGTCCACCGTGCTGCGGTGAGAATCTGGAAGGTTTTCAAGTACAACTTGAGAATTACTAGTCCATTTGACCAAATCAAAGGCACCGGACTTAAATAACGAGATTAATTCTCGAGAAAGACGTACGGCGCTGGATTCATCTGCAATAGAATAGACCAGGTCGTCCATATACAACTTGGACTCTGCCACATTGGCAGCATCCGGTAAATGTGGTCTCATATCTTGGGCTAACTGACGAACAGTCCGCATTGATAAGTATGGACTTGCCGTTAGTCCGAAAGGGACCCGATTAAATTGAAAAGTCCGTATGAGATCGTTGTTGGAGAATCGAAATAAGATTCTCAAATATCTACGATGCTTGCTTGGAACTTCAATCTGTAAATACATTTGCTTTATGTCCGCAGTCATAGCGATGGGAAAAAGACGAAAGTTAAGTAAAAGCAAAAACAAATCAGCTTGTAGATTGGGACCAGTATGCAAGATGTCATTTAGTGACAGCCCTGTATGTGTCTTAGCACTAGCGTCAAGCACAATCCGAGGCATGGGTTTATCAGAACGAATGACGGCGTGATGCGGGATATAATATCCATCATCTATAATATCAGACTCTGGGACTTCTGACAGGTAATTGTTTTCAATATATTCACTGATAACTTTATTATAATTCTCCTGTAAAGAAGGCGATTGTTTAAATTTCCGCTCCAAGGCCATAAATCGACGCTGAGCGGTAGTTCGAGAATTCCCCAATTGGTTCGGGTCTTTACAGAAAGGTAAAGCAACAGAATACCTCCCGTCGTCAGCGCGAGAAATAGATGAAGTAAACAGATTCTCACATTCCGTCTCCTCTGGACTCAGAAATTGTATGTTAGGTATTTCTTCTAACAGCCAAAATTTTTGCACTAAATCATTTAGCGCGAGTGCGGAAAATGACATATTTGTATTGGTCACTTTATGAGGGTAGTCACCCATTAGAACGAAACCAAACGCGGTCGATAATGCGGGGGGTGCACTAGTCCCTGATTCAACCCTGTCCCCTAAATAGATATGTGGAAATAATTGTGCCCCTAAGACGACATCTATATTCCCAGGAATATTCCACGTTAAATCAGCGAGGGGTATGCCCTCTAAGTACCTCATATCACCATTTGCTATATAGTGATTAGGTAACTTATCGGTAATGCACTCGACAACGAGCGCATATATGTTATATTTATTATTTGGGTATACGCGAGACTCAATGTCCAAATAAACGTAACCAAAAATTGGTCGAGATGCTGAACCAATTCCTTTAACAAAAGAATTACTCAAAGGAATTATTGGCAAATTCAGCGACTTGCAACAATCTACCGTAATCAAATTATTCTGCGATCCATTATCAATTAAACATCTAACAATCATTTTGTTACCATTTTTAAGTTTCGCATATATTTGAGCGGTTGAAAGTAAAATTGTCGAATTAGGTGTTACTTTGGCTGACAGCGAACACGAAGGGCTAACGCGCAAGGGTTCCTCTAGTTGCATATTGCAATTATCCGTTCCACTGACGCTGGATGGTACCAAAGGGGGGGAAGACTGCTCCTCATTGGTAAGTACTTCCGACGTATGTACATGAGTATTTGTTTTCAAATTATTCCCACTACCAAAATGTAGTAAGGTATTGTGTGGTTTTTTGCACAAATCGCACATAAGCGACGATTTACAAGAGCTTACAGCATGTGATGCGCTAAAACAATTTATACACAAATGTTTTGATTTTATAAAATCAAAACGGGCTCGTGGAGAACTTAGCCCTTTGAACCGAGAGCAAGCAGTAATTGCATGATCAGTTTTTTTACAAAACATACAAGATTTCGGGGGCGGAGTTGGTACTCGAGGTACATTCTTATTACTCGCGACGAAAGATTTATAATTGTTCGAACGGGATGAAGTCGCCGTAGGCGGCTTATTCATGGCACTTGATGACCTCTTTGAACGCTCTAATATTTTCACTTGATCTTGTACGAAAGAAATTAATTCCGTGTATGAAGGCACTTCTTTACCCCGCACAGTCAACTCAAAAATCTGAGCAGTCTGTTGATCTATTTTTCTTAACGCACAGTTCAAAATTATAAAATTGGCTAAGTCATCAATGTCTAACTGCCTCAATGCCGAAACGGATGCGGAAAAACTTTGAATAAAAACATCAAGACTGCTAGGTGTATTTATACAACCCTTGGCATCTAGAATGTTATTTAAATAATACGTACCTAACGCACGTTTATCCTGATACTTTTTTACTAAACCATCCCAAATAATATTATAGGTGTCGCTTGCAGGCACAATGCCGGCCGTGACCTTAAGCGCCCCGTGCGTCAATTTCCCAACCAAATACTGAACACGTTGAGCGTCCGTTAGCTGTTTATTATTGTGTATATTAGCTTTCAAAGACTCATAAAATTTTGCCCAATTTTCCATCTTCCCGTCGAAGCTCGGCAAATCTATGGCGGGAAGCTTGATGACGCAAGGTTCCCGAGAATTATTTTGAGTCGAGAGTGTACGTGCCGTGGCCAGTATCTGGTTACGGGTTCGTTTCACTTTCAAGAAAAGATCTTCAAAGGCGTTCAAAGCCTGAAATTCCGGTTGAAAACTTGGATTTAAGGACAATTGACGATCATTTATATCATCAATAATGCTTTCAAACTGTGTTTGCATATGATCAATTATTTCGGACTGCACCATAAATGTCTCATTCCTTCTGGAATCGAAATCCGAGATATTCTTTGTTAAGTTGAATAGATCGTTAATGCGTGAAAAAGTCTTTCCCTTTTAGCTGTTAACATAACAAGCATTCGATCCGGTTGATCATCTGAAGTTTCTTCTGTAATTCTCGGCATTTTAAAAAAAATACAATAACTTTATCACAAAAATTAAAGTTTACAATAATTATAATTACTGTAGGTACCTCAGAAATTTACAGAAGAAAACGTAAAATGCTATCAATAGCTTTCAATGAAATTTGTCAATTTATAATTAATAACCAACAAATTCCATAAGAGGAAGGTATTTCAAGAAAATCACCAATTATTACGTGACTCTGAAAACCTTCATAAATAGAACCAGCAATATAATATAGGTATTCCGGATTTACCAAAAAAATTACGTAAACCGAATGTCCATTTATATTATATTAACTTGCTAGAACGTATCGGGCTATGAAGGACCATAATTATGCATTATAAATTGTGAGCATGAGGTGTGTAAATTCCCCAAGCTCTCTGGGCTTAATACCCAATATACGATTAGGAAATCCTAAAATGAAATTCTACCTGCGCGAACAAATATATCACAAAGGAACAGAGCAGTCTTACACTCCAAGAAAAATAACAAATTCACCAACCTTGATTATGCAATTCTCTGCAGCTCGGGAGGCCTCCAAATTTCTGATCAATAAGTGTAATCCTTTTGTCTTGAATCGCGCAAGTAATTAGTTGTCCATTAAAACATGTTCAATTTCACAATTAGTCTGTTGTCAACATTTTATACAACAGAAATCAGTTTCTTGTCAATGTTACAAAGAGGAATTTTCCATAATGAAAAAAAATAACAATATCCAAACAAACGCACAATGACAGTTTTTTTATTTGCTCTATTTTTAAAAATCAATCCATTTCAGGTTCCTTGTTAATTTCAAAGAGCGAGTAACTACCGTTCCCTGTGATAAAAATATATTTAAATATTTTTTCGAACAAACAATAAAAAACAAATTATAATGCTTAACCATGCTCCCCGCCTTGGAAGTTCGCAGAACTTTCACCACTTATACACTACTTATTTAAAGAAGCCAATGATTTCTTCACCACTTATACACTACTTATTAAACGAAACCAATGATTTCTTCACCACCCATACACCACTTATTTAAAGAAGCCAATGGTTTCTTGGTCAGAATAAAATGAAAATTTCATTTTATCCTGACGAAAAAGTCTTTTTTTTAATGTGAATACCTCACAAGAGGCCCAAATGCTCCAAACAGCCTGAAGCGTAGTGATGGATTTAGTAGTGATATTGGAGTATGTCGTGGGGCTGAAAGTAGTGAAAAGGAGATGGAGGTGGGAAGAAAAAGTTAGGGATGTACAAGGCTATTAAAATCTGGTCACTTACATGGGTAAAACCATTTCAAGCAACGTTTCAATTCTGAATAGTGGTCTTACACAAGGTCGAAACTGAGAGTGTCTTTCAATCTTGAAAATGCCCCAAAATACCTTACAATATTTCAAATGATAACATTTTATTGTGTGGTATTATTAATAAAATTTACTTGGCCACGCCGGGATTTGAATACGCGATCTTTTCATTGCAAGTCGAGAGACTTACCCCTCTACCTCGGTGGCAGCAGTTTCAAAACATGTTGATAATTTTGATTAATTAAGTGGCATTTACCAAGCGATTTCTTTTCACTTAATTAAAAATGACTCGTGTAAGTACATTTTTCCATTATTAAAAAAAAAAATTTTCTATAAAAATTAGTTTTCGTAAAAAATATCCATAAGAGAAAACGTGAAATTAAAACTGCTGATGCCAATAAGAGAATAACGAGAAAAAATATTATCTTGTCGATCGTTTGATATAACGATGTCATTTTAAAATGGCCTCCCTCGGAATCATTCTGTCATGCCCAAATAATAAAGTCGGACAATTATTCCGTTAAAAGCAATCAAGGCGAGAGAGTTCGCCCAATAAAATTATCCGATTAAATAATCTACCGAAATGCCGACCTTCCCATTGAGAAGCGGGCTGCGTAATTACGAGACCAATGGAATAAATTTAATTGAAAACCCTTCAATCCTTCAATATCAATATGGCATAGAAATTTTATCTTTCAGCCCGGGCCTCCATTCAGAGGTGGGAGAAGAGGGAACAAACGGAGTTCCTATAAGGTTGTCTCTACAGGGTCATCACTTCATCACTAAACCGTATTCAAATGTATTTTTATTTAATACTAGCTAGTTCCCGGTATGCGTTTATATGCCACTTAATTATATATATATATTTATATAATATTTTGCATTAGTCAGAGGTACACTGAAATATGCCTCGCCAATTTGGAACCCGCAGTACAAAGTATACGTAAATAGCATAGAACATATTCAAAACAAATTTATAAAATATCTTACCTCCAAGATCAACAATAACTTTGAAGGCGCATTTCAAACTTTGTAACAAAGGCGAGCAATAGCTGATTTGACATTTTATGCACAAATTTTTAAAAATTAACATTAACTGTACCGAACTTCTTTCCCTAGTTCACTGCCCAAATTTAAAACAGGCAACATGTCTTTAATATAAATTGTTTAATTCATACATGCATACACATACTCACACACACACACACACACACACACACCTTTCCACTACACACATCACTCGGTAATTACATAAATACGTACCATAAATAAGACACTACTATGAAATACATAATAGTACCCACCATAAAATTTACTTATTAATTGTAATTTTTTTTCACCAATGTATCTAATGTTCTGTTTGTTTCTGTTTATAAATAAATAATTTTACCATTCGTACCGTTCCCCTTCCGCCTCCTCTTCTCCTCCCGCGACCCCTTCCCCTCACACGTTCCCACTTCGCCTTCCATCTCCCCACTCCCCTCTCCCGCTTCCCCCGTCCCGTAAACCCCCCTCCAGAGTTTCATACATTCAGTCTCGGTACATTCAGTTTTCAAACAGCTCGCGAACCACCAATTGCATTTTTTTAACAAATTTCATAATGCCAGAGCTCACTTTTATATACAGAAACCATTGCGGGCATGCACACATCAAATTCCTAAAGTTTCATCGCAATCGGATGAATTTTTTATTTTATTTTTTATTGTTTTAAAAGAATGACAAATATTCCCGGGTTACGAATAACCCAACAATGTTTGAAAATCTCCTACTACCACCACAGAAAGCCGAAAATGTTGCTTGTGTTGTGATGGAGGACTTAGCCAGCAGAGGAATCGAACATGCACTCAACCACTGACCGGTCGGTGGAATGGAACGCATATAACTCATATACTCATATATAGATTTATTGGTTCCATGACAGTTCATCCTGTGACAATTCATCCGGCGACAGTTCATCCGGCGACAGTTCATCCGGCCGACAGTTCATCCTGCCGACAGTTCATCCTGCCGACAGTTCATCCGGCCGACAATTCATCCGGCGACAATTCATCCGGCCTGATCATTTAGAAGATTTTTTCTTCAAGTACATAAGTATGCATAGAGGATATACGGCCGTACAACCAAAATCGATAATACTTATATCTGAAGGCATCTTGAGTGGAAATCCGCTGTAACCTCACCTAACCTAACCTAACACATACGTCAATTCACAAAGATGGTGTTAAAAAGATGGTGTTAATTTCAGATTAAAAAGTCATATTATATGCAAGTAGGAATCTTTACGGTTTTTCGCTAAGCCGACTGCACGTATAAGTATGTCGTATTTTGTTATTCACGCATGCTTCTTCGGAAAGTCGAAATTATTGTTAGTAAAAATATTATCCACTCAAGATGCCTTTAGATATAAGTATATCGATTTTGGTTGTACGGCCGTATATCCTCTTTGCATACTTACTTGAAGAAAAAATCTTCTAAATGATCAGGCCGGATGAATTGTCGCCGGATGAATTGTCGGCCGGATGAACTGTTGGCAGGAAGAACTGTCGGCAGGATGAACTGTCCGCGGGATGAACTGTCGCCGGATGAACTGGCCCCGGATGAATTGTCGCCGGACGTATTGTCGGGTCACCAGATTTATTATATGTTTTAATATGTAGATGTCAAAGAAAACATTTTCTTAAAGCTTTTCACTTTGTGATGGCATTATTTATTTTATTAATTACTAGCATACCTGGCCACACGTCGCTGTGGTTAACGAAACACAACGCATATCCCCATCTGTTAAATCAAATCCACACCGCCCATTTGCCAGCCCGCTGCTCGCTGCACTCTGCCGCTTGACCAGATATATTATGTATTTCAACAATTTATACAAAACCTTCACAAATTATAAACCAAAAAATCTTCTTCATGAATCACTCATCTATTGGTGAAAACCGCATGAAAATCCGTTGTGTAGTTTAAATTATCTAAGCGCACAGACAGCGTGAGCGACTTCATTTTATGTAAAGATAATGTGTAAAGATAATTATGTAAAGATAATGATATGTAAAGATAAAGATTGTAATTGATTTTATAGAGGTAAAACCAATAGAAACTTTGAGGTAAGAACCAAAGAACATCTCAGAGCTTTAAATGCAAATAATGAATCTGAGTTCGCAGATAACTTATTGAAAAATGATCATAATTTAAATAAAAAAAATTAGGATTAAAAATATTTCATACGGCATTACAGATTAATATATTTGAAATTTTATCAATAGAAAAAGTAAGTCAACATCAAAGCAGATATAATTAATAAGTAAAAAAGGTTTATAAACCCCCTTTCGAAGGATTTCCAACATAACCGGTATTTACCTTCTAATGACTTTGTGATGCTTAATTTTAACAAACTTCCCCACTTTAACCCCTCCCCCTTATTTTTCCCCTTCCCTTTTCCCCTTCCTCTCCGTAGGTGATCTATTTCAATTTTTAACTTTATTTCCCCTTCCCTTTTCCCCTTCCTCTCCGTAGGTGATCTATTTCAATTTTTAACTTTATTTTAGATTTACTCCTAGAGTACATTTCGGGAATATCGTATGTATTTATGTAAATATAGTGATGAAAACTAAGTTATTTGTCTTTTTAATTTAAAAAAATATTTCTCTCCGTAAATCCAAAATTCTACAACTGACGACGAAGACCGTCTTGTAACGGGGTGATTTAATTTAATTTTCTTATTTCAACCAAACAAGGTTGCCTTATAACATTCACAGCATTTTTTTGCCCGTTAGGGCTGTCTTTGTATTATGAAGGACGAAAAAAATGTAATTTGAACCATTTAACGATGGGGAAAAAATTCCAATAAAATATCATTATTTCACCAATTTCAAAATTGTTAACCATCTCTCAAATTTCATATGACATCGCTGTAGAGGATCCGGAAATTTTGAAATTCCTGAAAATGCCCTTCTTCTAAATTCTCTATCAGAAATTAAAAATATATATTTAATAAACATTAAATATCCTCATAATAGTATGAACGTCCGTATGCTGATAATCATTCACCATTATTAATGACACATATTATTCTTAGCTACAGAAGTTTATCGCTCATAAAGCTAACCATCACCTAATAGAATTTTTTTTAATTTTTAACGGTGCTCCAGATTTCATGTCCGGGTTAAATTTTTCCCAAATGAAAGACTAAACCCTTCCACATTCTTTTCCACAAATGATTATCTAGTAAATTCACGCAATGTAAGTGCACTATATAAGTATAATAAATATAAAACAATACAAGAACAATACGTAAATCCACCAGAAACATAATGAGAAAATATTTCACCGACTCCAGATATTTTCATATCAGAGGGTTCGGCTCTGATGAAATCCTAACTGGTCCGATAAATCCTACTGATCCCTCAGTATAAATATTTAAAAAATCTTTCGTAATCCTACATGTATTTAAAATGACTGCCTTTTGCATTTTATTATTATTATTATTATTACATGTCGAAGAAAACTTCTTCTAAAAGCTTTGTGATGGCATTAATTTATTTCATTAATTTCTGGTAGACCCGAACATATGTTCTGACACGAATAACATTTATTACAAAAACGATTTAAGTAAACCATCACAAAGTAGTGATATACTTTTATAACTTACAACAATTAACAATATGTAAAAGATTTTATTAAAGGAATGAAATAAATTACATCTAAATAATGTTTACGCTATGCTTCGTGATAACCCTCGCTACAAAATGAGGTTCCAGATTTTAGGTACTATGTAGCATAGACGGTGACCCGGGTAAGGGATCCCGTTTTAATCGAGTAGTCAAAGTACTTCACATGTTAATTTCAAATTGAAAATACGTGTCTTTGAGGAAATCCGAATAAATAATTCAAGTAATGCCTAGATCTATCGGCCTATTTTCAGAGTCTAGACGCTTAGAATACTGAGATAGTTACTGGGACCATCGTAAATTCTCTTTGCTTTACCACGGTGAATCTATGGTAAACACATTCATAAAATAATTTATTTTCGACGTTCGCAATTGTCATACCAAAATATTTGTCTAATTTATCCCTCAGGCACATTCATGAAAGACAATTAGTTTATCTCGTCAGTGCTTCTCACTGTGGTTTTATTAATAAGAACTGAAATTATCCCACTGTTGAAGAAAATTAATCTGATGCCATATTGTTTTGAATTAATGGGAGCTGATCTTAAAAACTGATATTCAATCAAAACTACCCTCATACGATTTTTTCCCTTCCTTGGCGCCCTTAGGAATATTTTTGAAAAACATTTTTTTTTACATTAGCTCACACAGAGCCCTGAGGTAAAAAATCCATCAGAACCTATGTCATTTTTGAAGATGCTATTTTGAAGGTTTTTTTAGGGAAAAAAATGAGAGTATGTTCGGGGAAGAAAAGGGTACGAGGGGAGGGTAGGAAACTGAGGGCCAGTATGTTTAGAAGTGGCGGACATATGAATCCATCCCTCCTACTGCAGTATAAGGCGATGAGTCGATAATCCGACTGGAGAGATTGAAAGGTCTCTATCAACTAGTCTCTCACGATTCAGTGTTTCATGCATTAGGTGGGCAAACGTATCGAGAAAGCAAACGCCGCCAAGACTTAGACTAACCTCAGCCCATGAACCCAGTCATCCCTGATAAGTCAACAAACCTAGCGAATCACTTGAGATGACTGATGAGACAAACAGTTTTCACAACTCCTACTAAAGTTTAAGTTATACAACGATTAAAAAGGTTTTTATTTGTTTTGTAACCTGCATACAACTTATTTATTTCTAGTTTATATACCACATGACAAGTTGGTCATAGAACATACTAGAAGTGTTTTTTTTGTTTTCCATAAAACATACTGATAAATTTTTTTACATTAATATATATGCTAATATTTCGTACTAATCTCAGCCGTTTCGATCACAGTGCGTATTTGTAATGCTGTACCTCTTTAACAAATGCACCGATCGAGAAAGTTACATACAAACGTATTAAAAAAATCTTTTCATATTTTAAAATATAACATACACTTTTCAAATTTTTGAAAATAAAAAAAGTCAAATCCACAAATGATTAGTCTTTATAAGATATAAAAAATTGGCTTGTCTTCTAGGGTTACAGTAAAGAACTGTATGCTCTTTTTAGGATAACTTGCGGTCCGTGCCTGGCATTCGGTCAGGACATCATATTTATACCTGTAATTAAATAAATACACTCACCTACTAAATAAGTATCTAAATTAAAATGGTTATGTTAGTGTTGATTACAACTTTTATTGCAGAAAAAAAATTGTGAAATTCACAATTAAATTTATGAACTTAATGGGATGTGAAAACTGCCGGTGGCCATGGATGTTGGCGCATTTGTCATTCTTATAATTATTAAATATTAATATTTATGCTCGAATTCAGACGAATTACATTAATATGTATTAAGTTCACTTATGTATATTTCGTATTTTAATCAGACTGCCTGTTTTGATTAACATTTATTACAACGTTTATTTAACATATTTTCTGTAAACAATGTAAATTTATTTATTTGAATAAACATTTTAAAATAATATATACTTTGTTTATATGATAAAAATAAGTAGGTAAATGCCTACATAATGTTATATATATCATTGATGTATTGATTTTTTTTGAATAAAATTATATTCAATCAAAAAGCGAAGCATATCGTCGAACGCAAAAAATGCAAAAAGTGCAAAGACTTTTCATTTAACTTTATAAAGAGAAGCAAGAGAGAAAATAGCCAAGTTCTCAACCATATCAAGCAAAAAAAAACGTGAAAATCATTGGGAAAGTTTTTGTACGCAAACCGGAGGACGTCGTAAAAAGCAGAAAGCCGAAGGAAACTTCGACACCATTTTTTATGTTTTTAAAGTACAACAGGTGGCGTCCGCGTCACTCGAGCATTAACTCAACGAAAAAAACTTTCGTCCCTTTTACAGAAGTCGCCCTTTGTAAAGGAGATTTATTAGAACTTTTTTCACGAGACATTAAATACTCGTAGGTATATTGAGGTGGAAAACATCGTGTGTCGAAAAACATATGCTTTCCGTTAACGCTACGTTTTGTAGGGATTACTAATACTAAAAGAGTAAAACACTAAAGGGAAAAGGATTCACTTTCGAACACGTTATAAAAATATCCTGACTTACTATCCAGTGGACTTTCCCAATACTTTTTCATGTATTGTTTATCAACCGAATAATATTTTTAAGTATGTATTACATGTATACCATGATATATCCTACGCAACGAATTGATGTAGTTTTTTTTAATAATGCGTTCTGATAATGCTTTTTCGACCGTAATGCTTCGAATATTTAGAATAAAAATTGTTTATATTTTACTAAGCTGTAGCTCATAGTTTGAGAGTTCTTTCTGCTTATTTTTTTGAAGTTTATTTAAGAAACCTTCAGTCAATATAACTATTTTTGAGACTGACAATTCATGATGGAATTCCATTATAATATATTATAATAAAAAGTTTGATTTTCGTTTTACTAAAATATAAAACATACAGCTATATGGAAAAATTCCAATTAACAGTAAATATAAAATAAAACAATTAAGTTTTTGATTTTCAGGGCCAAAAGTATTTTCGTTATTTGTTTTTGGGGTATTATGCCGTGTTGCGCCAAATCCTTCTTTAGCCAACGTTTCGAACAGCGTTGCAGTGTCACAACGTGTTTCCAACGCTGTCCAAAACGTTGGCTAAAGAAGGAGGTAGCGCAACACGGCATAACACCCCAAAAACAAATAACGAAAAAAAAACTTAGTTATATTTATAATATTTTTGGTTCTTACTCACCTACTGCGTGGCGGGCAGAATCGGGAGAGACTGATTGAAGGAGACATAACTTAGTCATCTCCAGCTGGACTTTCTCGACCCATCGCATTACACCGCAGTGGAAGGAGTGAATTCATACGTCCGTGAATCCTGGGCACACTGAACCTCAGATTCCTAGCCACCCATCCTACCATTTGCTTTACCAGAACTTCCTCACCTTCTTTTCCCAGGCCCTGAGGCAATGTTGTTTCGTCAGGGCCCCCTGTGTGGCGCTAATGTAAAAGAATAATACAAAGACAATATTTTTCTTCTTTTTTTTTTTTTACTTTATGAATGAAATCTCAAATTATAATAATAATAATAAATGGACAATGGATATTTTACAAACATGGGAAAAGTATATTCATGATACATTCAAAGATATTAGACCTGACATTAATATTCCTAACGATCAATTGCATGGACCATCGATTTTAAAATCAGAAATTCTTCATGCGATAAAGACTTCAGAACATAGAAAAGCGTGCGGACCAGACGATATTCCAGTTGAGGTGTTGAAGCTCTTTGATAATGAAAATGTTGACTACCTGTTGAGGTTATTTAACTCTATATATGACACAGGGAATATACCCCAAGATTGGCTAAAATCCACCTTCGTGACATTACCTAAAAAACAATACCCTAAGAAATGCAGTGACTATCGATTAATAAGCTTGATGAGTCATGTCCTTAAATTATTCCTTAAAATAATACATGCCAGGATACGCGATAAGTGCGAGCAGGACTTAGATGACACTCAGTTTGGCTTCAGAAATGCGTTCGGTACGCGTGAAGCATTATTTTCTGTCGACGTACTATTGCAAAAGTGTCGTGACCAAAGAAAGGAAGTCTTTGCCTGTTTTATTGACTACGAAAAGGCATTTGACAGGGTAAAACATGCTGACCTAATGAAAATGCTTGCGGATTGTAACGTTGACACCAAAGACCAGAATTTCATTAAAAACCTGTATTGGTTCCAAACAGCAGAAATAAGACATGGGAATGAGAGATCTAATGCAATCGCCATTCAGCGTGGAGTACGACAAGGATGTATCCTGTAGCCACTATTATTTAATCTTTATTCCAACTATGTCTTCAAAAGAGCCCTAAGTAATACCCAGAAGGGTCTCAAGATCAACGGAGTTGTCATTAATAACATAAGATATGCAGATGATACTGTATTACTAGCTGACAGTATCAGTGACCTCCAAGACCTATTAGATCTTGTTAATAATGCTGGTGAGCAACTGGGCCTAACAATCAACGTCAATAAAACTAAATGGATGACTTTTGGACGACTAGATCACTCTGGATCAATGATTCAGTTAAATGGTTGTAATGTCGAAAAGGTGGAGAGATTTAGATACCTCGGCAGTATCCTCACGGAGAATCTTGACCCAGATATAGAGATTAGGTGCAGAATTGAAGCAGCAAGAACTGCATTCATAAAAATGAAATCCCTCTTCTGCAATGACAATATAAGCTTAAAATTAAGGCAGAGAATGCTAATATGTTATGTGTGGTCGGTCTTGCTGTATGGTTGTGAAACATGGACCTTGAAAATAAATACCATGAACAGGTTAGAGGCTTTCGAAATGTGGCTTCACCGGAGAATGCTCAAGGTCCCATGGACCGACATGATCACCAACATAGAAATTCTCAGACGGGCTAGAGCAGATAGGGAACTGCTTACATTAATTAAAATCAAGAAAATTTCATATCTGGGTCATATACTTCGAGGGGAGAAGTATCACTTGCTCCATTTAATATTGAAAGGCAAGATAGAGGGTCGCCGAGGGCCTGGTAGGAGACAAATGTCTTGGCTGCGAAACATACGAGAGTGGACCGGCATTAGAAGTGTGGAGGAGCTATTCCGGGCAGCGCAAGACAGAGAGACCTTTTCAAGAGTGATCGCCAACGTCGGGGGGACCTGATAAGGCACATAAAGAAGAAGAAGATGAATTCCTAGGTTCTATTTAATTTTATTATTTACAGATAGATACAAAAACATACTTACCTGCAGGTCACTTCCGAAAAACACACTTTATTAATTTATGCTTGGGAAAGATACGACTTTGCACGTAGAGGGCATTATATTTAAAACACTATGTTTATTATAGTTAATTAAATGAAGACAATATTAGCGTTAAGAATATGTGCGTTAAGAAAATGAAGATAATGTTGGTAGTTCTTAGTCGAAGTATGATACAGTTAAAAGTGACCGAATTTGATATGTTTTCCATAGCTCAGTTGGTAGAGCACTTGCCATGTAATCAAAGGGTCCTAGGTTCGAGTACCAGTGGAGCCAATATCTTTTTCTGATTTTTCTGCCTACAGATTTTCGATTGACTTGTCTTCATTTAATTGAATATTTTTCTTAATTTTCTTGCATTTAAATTAATATATTTTCCTACTTTTAATCAAAAAATTCTTAAGATGTTTAAACATAACGATATCTTAACTTATTTTAAGGTGAACCTTTTGCCAGGAACCATAAATTAAAACGTTTGCTCAATTTTCAGTAAACCGGAACTTGATAACACACCAAAACTACTTTTCAAATGAAGATAACAGAAGTTTATGGTCTTAAAGACTACGGTAAGAGAACGTGGCTTTCAAGACGTTGAGATCCGGACTAAGGAAAACTAAAGTACTTAAGTTATATTTCAATTGGATAATTTTTTTTTTTTAATAATTTATGTTCATACCACACGTAAAACCACTGACTGGAGCGATTTTGGTCGAAAAATGGAAAACTTTATTTTTTCGGCGATTTGAAAAATGACCACAAATTCCTACCATTTGTAAAACATTTATCCAGCCATTTATCTTAAAACGAAGCTATTGAAATGCTTTATCTATTATGACCATATATGTCGCAAATACTTTGTAAGCTATTTTAGAACGATGTTAAAAAAATATTTTTTTAAATATTTTTTCCTGTCGAATTTTCGAACAGCTGTATTCGGATAGAATTAAGTCATATTTCCATAAATATGCTTCTTTCATTATCAAGTATATCGCAGATAATATAAAGAAATCGACATCATTCGATGTTGACTCGAATCCCTCATGGCAGTTTCAAGTAAAAAACACGCAGGATTCCCGGGATTTTAAACTTTATGATAATTTATATTTTTTTTATAAATCCTACAAATATGAGATAAACGGTAAAATACAGGTCAATTCATTGACTATATAGCACTATAATAAGTTTGTATGTCTCAGTGTTGAAATTCGATTCGAAAATTAAAAAAAATATCTTCTGGGAAAACTCGGGCAATCGAGGCAAATTTATTTATTTCGCGTGATCGCTTCAGTAGATGGCCTAATCGGTATTACATACCGGAGCCAGTGTGGCTATGGCATCATGAAAAATTGATATTTTGTTGAAGTTAATTGAGTTGAAAAGGAGAAGAGGTAAATGAGGTTGAAAAGAACCTGGCTATTCAGATCACATCACCAAACAAAACTAAAGCCTTTCCAGCAAATGTTGATTCTGAATGGTAGTCTTTCACTAGTACTAGAACGTGCCTTAAATATTTTAAAAAAATCGAGTACAGTTTATACGCGGTAGAAGTGAAAATATACCAAAACAATCTCAATCTATACTTGAAAAGTGAAGTAATAATCGAAGTGACCCATGAGCGCAGACCTATCGTAATTTCCGTTTCATATCTCAACCAATAGCCTTTAAAAGTAACATCATATTCAAAGCGGCCAATGAGCGAATGCGATGCGTCGCAGGCGCAGTAATCGTCTTTTGCGTTTCATCCGAAATCCAAATCACAGCGGGGCTGTAGAAGTTTCGCTTTCAAAAACGTATATTAATTTAATTTCATGCGAAAGAACGATACCGCCACGATCAAATTTAACAATGCCCGCCGCGATTTGAAATCGAGACATCTTAATTTGACGTCGAGAATCATAACCATTCGACTACGGTGGTCCTCATGGTGTGTTTTTTGGAGGTGGTTGATACGGTGGTCCTCTTGGTGTTTTTTTGGAGGTGGTTGATTCGTTCCTAATACATAGACAGGTAAAAATGAGAAGAAATAAAATTCTAATTCAGTTGTCCATGGCTTGTAATTCTGGTACAATAAATTGAGATTTACTTTTAATTTAAGTGCTATTTACAAAATTCTAATTGTTTTTGTGAAGAATTTAGACGAGAGGTACTTATCTATCTGTACCTATAATATAATGTGTTTAACTTTTTATTTTCAATTGTAATTAAACTTATTAAAATTGACACTGAATTGTCACCTACCTACCTGTACCTGTAATATAATGTTTTAACAGATTTTTATTTAATCTATATAATATACTAGCTGGGTTACCCGGCTTCGCTCAGGAAAACATTTGAGAGTGTTATGGAATGTTTCAAAATGATTATTCCGATTCCCTATTCACGAACATTCCACGACATACACCGCCACCCCTTCCAGAACTTTTTAGAGTTCTATAGAACCTTCTTGAACTTTCCAAAATTTCAAGAGGGCGAAACTTCCAGCCCTTATATCTTCAAAAGCACGCCCTTTAGGTAAAAACTGGTACCTTTTTTCCCGAGAGGGGACAGAGATCTACCACACCTCATACCTCCCTTGATCGTACCAGGACTCGTTTCTGAGTTTTTGCGGGCGTTTTTTTGGATTTTCTTTTATAATATATAGCTGTTTCCCGGCATGCGTAGCAATGCCATATTCAAATAAATAAAATGTTACTTCTTGGATGTCCTTTCCCGTGCGTTCCCCTCCAGGGTTCCACTTCCACCTTCCCCGCCACCACTCTCCCGCTCCCCCGTCCCGCCAACCCCCCTGGCACTTCATTTCTTGACTCCTCTCCCGCCCGGCCCGTAGCCGAAACTTTTTTCTAATACTAACATTATTAAACTCGTGATATCTTTCTGATTAAATATCCGAATTTAGAAATTAAAAAAGTTCAATAAAGGTATTGAATCTGTCTTAAATATGAAGTAATTTATTTTGATAAGGATTAACACCAAGATACAAATAAAGAGCCTTTTCAAGCGGCGACATATTGATTAAATTTTTTAAATAAAAGAATACTTATTGTGGCATAACCATAATAGTTAGACATATTCTGTCACGACCGTTTTTGTAAATAATGATGTGTTCTACAAAGTCGTAGTACATTATGTTATTCTATCATGAATAGTTTTCGCAGCGCACGCGATATAAAGAATATTTTAGCTAATTTTTTTACACCTCGGGTTGCATTATTGGAGTTTTAGTAAGGATCCCTAATTTTTTTGAAAATATAATATAGCCTATGTCACTTGGGAATAGTGTAACTTTCCAACAGCGAAAGAATTTTTCAAATCGATTCAGTAGTTTCGGAGCCTATTCGATGCAAACAAACAAACAAACAAATCTTACCTCTTTATATAGTGTATATAGTAGACAGTAGATAGATAAATGAATCACTGTTTCCTTTGGTCACGCCATAACTTCAGACCGACTGTACCTTCATATTTCATTCATCTTTTTTTTAAAGTTTTCTAATACTTTGTAGAAGGTTCTCACGGAAAGAAAAAATAAGAAAATTGCGCAGAAAATTGAATAATTTCAAAAAACTTAACGATTATTTTAACTTCGCACGCTTGACAGTTCGCGCGTTTGATCAAATTGAATTTAGCAAGCAGCGGTTTATTTTGTTTTAAAAGAATTGTTAATGGATTTTTAAAATTATAGATATTTTAAATAGGTACCTACGTTAGGTACCGAATTTGATTGATTTTTGGGGATTATGTGTGGTTTATTGTGTAAGTGTGTAGATGGCAAAGCAAATAAGTAAGACGATTCAATACTTACAAGTTTATTAACACTATTTACAGACACACAAATCTCCAATTTAAATATATTATGCAATAATAAAGAAATGTGAAGGGCGAACAAATATTGTAGACCAGTGACTCCTGACCGAGAGTTAAAGCAGAATGATCGTTAGTTTTTGATGCAACGCGAGGCAAGTTGCTTGAGGAAAGGTTTGCATCCCATTGGTGCCTGGGGGACCAATCGGGTGGCCAGACGGTGCAGATCAGTGTCCTTTGTTCGTCCTCCACAGATTGTTCTTATAATATACAAAAATGTACGTTTTCAGTGTACGTAATAATAATAATAAAAACCTAACATTTGTACAGCGCAGTTTTGTCGTATTTCACTTGAAGTTTTTTTTTACAATGTACAAAATGATGGGTCGAGAGAGTCCAGCTGGACAGGTTTAGATTATGACTGCCTCACGCAGATCCTCCCGACACGGCCCACCACGCAGTATGTGAGCAAACGCATTCGCCACTAACATCTAGATAAACCTCACCCCAAGAACCCGGACACCTCTGCTAAACCACCAAACATAACGAAACACTTGGGGTTACCTAAAGCAGGGGTGTTGGTCATCCAACAAATGGTTGCCGAGGTGGCGGTACCCATTCACCGTCCTTACAAAAGTTGGTGGTGTAACGGTCAGTTTTCTAGCTACCAGTTTTTAATTTTTAATTTTTTTTACATGAGCTCCACACAGGAGGCCCTGAGGAAAATAATTTCCCTCAGGGCCTATGTCACTTTGGGGATGTTGTGTGGACGGTTTTTTTAAGGAAAGGAAGGAGAGGATAGTTCTGGGAAGGAAAAGGGTTTAAGGGATGGGTAATAATCTGGTGTTCAGTGTGTCCTGGTCATCCGCCGTCAAGACCTAGACAAATCTCACGCCATGAACCCCGGCACCTCTGCTAAATCACCAAATGTTGATCTATGGCAGAGATGTTGGTTATCCAATTTCCGGTTCCTGGGGCGGCAGTAGGTACCCATACCCGCCTCCCAAGTTGATGGGGTTCGAGGTTTTTTGTTAACTTTAATTTTAACTATTAAAAAAAGCTTTTTTATGTATCTCGTGAAAAATATATCACATAAAAGATGCATGACGTAACCACCTACACGATAAAGACTTTGTAAATATAATAAAGTTGTTTTGGTTACATTTTGTCAAGTATGCTGATACCCTTATTAATTGCTGTGCCGCAAAGCTATCATCTTACCTCCGCATAATCCAAGCACCGGATAAACTTTTCTAATAAAGCAAACCAACCGCAAAAGTTACAAAATAATAGCCTTTCATTTATCCCCTGGGCGTTAGCGTCGGGATATCTCGTGGATGATTTTTCTACCCTCATATATCCTAGATTTTCACCCTTAATTGCCAATACATACATCAGTTGAGTTGGCAAAGTGGTCCGTGAAGCGCAAAGGAAAGAAGAGGAACAAAGGGAAGAAGCGAATTAAGCGAAATCCGAGATAAACATCATACATAATATTACAGGATTCTCTTAATGAACTATGTTGATAATGTTTTACGAAAGGGTGCGTTTTTTTCTTCATGGTTAAGAAATGTTATTCAAAATTTCTTTTTTTATTATTTACAGACTATAATATGTACTTATAAAATAAAAATAAGAATATAAAAATAAACATATTTTTTTTCATGTAACGTGCACTATAGATACTGTTTAAAGGTGGATATAATATATATAACGATTTGATATGTTATTGTAATGTTTTACAATATATTTGTTCTATGTTATTATATTTTTGTCAAATATTATATTTTTTTAAATATGTCTCGGTTTTACGCTATATTCTTCAAAAAATACTTGTCATGTATATTCTTAAAATTTATCACTTTTATATAAACTTTTGGTATAAATTATATGTATGTGTGATCCTCGATAACTTAAATATTATACTTTATAATCTATGTAAAACCCCTATACTCTTATTATCGCCCTGGTATAAGTCCACCATTCAGAATTGAAACGTTTGTTTGAATGGCTTTAGCCGTGTCTTGTGTCCAAATCTGAAGATCCAGTCACTTCTCCACCTTCCTCTCCCCTATCTCCTTACTCTCCTCACTACCTTCAGCCTCACAGTCTCACAACATACCCCAATTGAGGATGCCTTGTTTAGAAAATAAATATGGTTTTTATAAAATTTAATTCACGTCATCTCTAATAGAGAGTCTGTACCAACGAGTGCTGAGCATGCTTTTTGTGATCTTGGTAGTTTTCATACATACTAAAAAACGATCCAAAGGCAGCATTAAGAAAGTGGTTTTTAAGAATAATATTGTATACCTACTTAAAAATTTAATACCAAAATTATTAATATTTTATTTATTCATATAACTCCTATCATGATATTAATTTTTAACATTATATATCAAATATTTCACTCTTTAATCAGTCCAATTATAAAAAAAACCTAGTGTGCAATTCACAGCGGCAGAAGTGAAACATTCAGAAAACTAAAATGGGGAGACTATAAAGCGCTTTTTTATTTATTTTTTTTTTACATGAGCTCCACACAGGAGACCCGGAGGAAAATAATTTCCCTCAGGGCCTATGTCATCTTTGGGGATGCTGTGTGGAGGTTTTTTTAGAGAAAGGAGGGAGAGGAGAGTTCTAGGAAGGAAAAGGGTATGAGGGGTGGGTAGGAATCTGGGGTTCAGTGTGTTCCGGTCATCCACCTCCAAGACCTAGACAAACCTCACCCCATGAACCCGGGCAAGCCTGCTAAATCACCAAAAACGAACCATTTGGGGTGACCTATGGAAGAGGTGTTGGTTATCCAGTAAAGGTTGTCCATTGTCGCTTTTTGTGTTTTCTTTGACTGCTCATTTTGGAGTGGTTTAAAGATTGGATATTGTAGGATTCGATCCGTGGTCCGCTGAATGCCTGGCCGCTAAGATTCGTCAGGCGCTTCATACCACTAAACCAATTTGTGGGACCGTGGATTTATCTTATTATATTGGAACCGTGTACCCGTGAAATAAATAAATATTTTATTGCTATCTCATTCTCTGGTGTATGGGTTTTGTCGCTCTCCTCGGTTCCATCGAATTTCAAATCACAACGGTGCTAAAGATGTTTTCACTTCAAAAAGTTTTATTTTGCATAGTATTAAGCATTTAATATTAGAAACACCTGAAGCAAATCATCTCATGCATGTAAAGGTAATGGGTATTTTATCATAATTAAATTACTCCATGGACCCCAAAATAAACGTTTGATATTCGACCCACCTGCTTGTTTGGCTAACATTTCGTAGTTTATAATATGGTTGTGGTCAGCAACACGCATATGAAATCAGCTATATGGAACAAAGCTATTAATTCCCTTCCATACCACCAATTTTCCCTATTTGATTGCAATATTTGCCATTGAATCTAAGATGAATAAACTATAGAGGATTTAACAGTTTGACACTTGGCTTGTTACAGTTTGATATTATAATGCTAAAAGTAAGCACCCAGTCATTAAGTCGGTTACTACACATTGATTAGAATTGGTTTTTAATTCCCCAAAATTATAACAAATGGATTTCCGCATTCTTCTGTTGCATAAAACATACGATCGGCAAGCTAATTTTTGAAGACAGTTCCGAATAGAAAGTCAGAGCGTCTGAAAGTTTGTTTTGATGAGGGAAGACAAGTGCTTCGGAGGATCTCCATGACCTTTGAGCTTATACATTTTTTGAGTTTAATATATTAATATTGGTTTACCATTTAATATTCAGTTCAATTTTAAATGGCGCCCCTTGCAATCATTTTCACATCGTGATTTTCATGTCTTTTTTTAAAACATTTGATTCTATTTTAAAAGCTACAAGCTATTGATGGATTTTATTTGCTTCAATTAATTTAAAACATTTAGTTTCTTTTAGGCTAAACATGACCCTGAGTTTAAAATATTAGAAAAATATTATTTTGTTTATGAATTAGAGTCCATGTTCTGGTTTCGTTACTATTGAATAATATAATTAATTTTTTTTGCCACATCTCTTTTTAAGTTTAACTATTAATGTCTTATTAACGTGTTTTACCATTTACTAAGCATTACAGGCTAACTATGTTGAAAAAAGATTGCTTAATCAAACTAGATATTTTACTTCATTTTTTCGCTAAATTGATTAGTTAAGAAGACCCCACAATCTACGGTCTCTCTATACAAAACAAAAAAATTATAATGTACCTTTCGTAACGAGTTTCTTCTACCAAAAAAATACAACTTTAAAATTGGAAATATTGCGATTAAAATTATAACGTTACTCTTTGCAGATGATTTAAATATTGCTTTTAGATATTAACATAATAAGTAAGCAAACAAATAAATGGATAACAAAATATACAATCGTTTCAAATTATTTTATATATCTTAGATTTGTTTAAAATATCCTTACATATACAAAAGTAGACTTGTTGTTTAAATGTATCATTTTGTAATTAAAACTAGCTAAAAAAAGAGCAAATTCCAAGTGAACTTTGATATATAAGTATCTAATATTGGCCTTTTCAAGAGCAAGCCACAAATGTATTCACCCAATTAATGCTTTCAAAATTGGCCACAGTCTTTATTCTTGCTATTTTGTTGAGTTATGGTATAATAAATTTGCGGTTGTACTGAATAAATCTGAAAAATTGCTAAAATTTAAGTGAATTCAAACATTTTCATCACAGAGGGGTACTTTTCTCGGATTTTACAATCCTAGGCCCGAACCCTGAAGGCCGTAGCTTGTTGGTTATCCCATTGAAAGGAGAGTGGATATTATTGTACGAATACGTTATGATACCCACTGCACACGGATGTACTGCATCGCATGAGCTTCACTGTGTTCAATGAAGGTTTATGAATTCAGCGAAACGTCTATGGAAATAATATAGTATTATTTGGAAACATATTGGATACATTATAAATGAGCCTTACCTACCCATTAAATTTGAGATATCAAATGTAATTGTAAATATCTTTTTCATCTAAAAACGATGTCGACTGGGAATTATTTAATAAACTTTAAGGACGTGATGACCTTTCTCGAAGACTCGTAGTAAATTAATAATGGATAACGAACATAATACTGTGATAGTTTTGTTGGTGTCTTGGGTAACAAATCGTCGCCTCAGTTCTTAATTGTCCAAACGAACATTTGAAAATTATTCAGGCGGAGAAGGTTTTCTCTCATTATTTCAATAAAACATTATGATAGGTGTTTAAGATAAAGCTATTTCCGTAAAGGTAAAGGTCTCATAAGTTTGAATAATTCTTAGTTAAGTGATAAATTATCATTTCTTATGCTTTATTTTTAGTTTTAAAGTCGAGATTGAACAAAAACTAAAATGGTCGTTTGGCCAATTAAGAACTGAGGCGACGAAATATAAAACATAAAACTCAGAGAGGAGAGGGTTTGTGAGAACAAGCTTTAAAAATACGTTTCATTTTATTTTTAGGAAGCACACATAGTGTGAGAGTACGTTTTCAAATAAATCTCAATATCTTTTATTTCCAGACGTTATTTCCTTAGTGGTAGATTTTTCCATTATCGCCTTAGCGAAAGACCACCGTCAGAGTCAAAACGTTGCGTTTCTTGAAATAACTTTTTGGTTTTAAGTGACCAGATTTGAATAGCCAAGTACCTCCAAACCGACACTTTTCCTATATACTTTACGTCCCCACTTCAAGCACCATGAAAACAATTTTCCAAACAAAAATACGAAAACTAGTTAAAAATATTATTTTTGAAAAAAATTATGATAAATATCCTTAAATATTTTCTTTTATAAATGTTTTATAAAGTAGTTACTTGCTTATTTATCTATAACAAAATGTATTAATTTACTAGCTGGGTTACCCGGCTACGCTCAGGACAACATTCCGAGTGTTCCGAAATGATACACAATTTGGGAGGCAGGAACCTTTATTGGATAACCAACACCTCTGTCATAGGTCACCCCAAGTAGTTCGCTACGTTTAGTGATTTAGCAGGGGTGCTCGGGTTCATGGGATGAGGTTTGTCTTAGAAGTGGATGACCAGGACACACTGAACCCCAGATTCCAACCCACCCCTTAAATCCCTTTCCTTCCCAGAACTCTCCTATCCTCCCTTTCCTTAAAAAAAGCCCTCCACACAGCTTCCCCAAAGATGACTTAGGCCCTGAGGGAAACTATTTTCCTCAGGGCCTCCTGTGTGGAGCTCATGCAAAAAAAGAAAAAATATATGTTCCCTACTCCCTATTCCCGAACATTCCATGACATTCTTACTCCGCCACTCCTTCCAGAACTTCCCAGAACTCTATGGAATCATCTATAACTTTCCGGAACACTTTTCTAGAAATTTTAAGAGGGCAAAACTTCCAGCCCTTATATCTCCAAAAGCAAGCCCTATAGGTAAAAGAGTGAACCGTCTTCCTGGAGGGGGCATAGAGCTCTACCATACCTTATAACTCCCTTGATCGTACCGAGACTCGTTTCTGAGTTTTTGCGAGTCGCACCTTTTATTAGACTTTCTTTTATAATATATATAAATTGATTATGCAGTGGCGAAATAATAAAAATAATATTGCCTTTGGAGGATTTGGCGGTAAAAATGTGATATTACATTGTCGTTAAACAGTTTTATCGATAGTGTGAGGTTTTCTACAATTTTTTCGCTTTTTCTCAAAATTAAATACTTAAATCATTCGTACCTATACTTGTAGCAAGACAGTGGCTGTTTATCAAGTCGAAATTATTATGATCTAGTCTTGCGAAGTTTTTGTAAACAAAGTAACTTACAATTAGAGGTTCCACGGTAGTTTATTAGTGTTAATTATTAGTCAAAACCAACCTTCGTTTACCGAAATCATCTCGAGGTTTTGTCATATTGTCAAGACGGCTTAGGCAGGAACCTTGTTAGAACGGTATTGTTCTTGATAGTATTATGTACAGAAAGGTGAAGGCTGGAGATCGTTCCGAATGATATACTAGGGTAGAGTGAAAAATAATGCACACGTGCTTGTAAAATACGAACAAAACCAAATAGCAAGATCGTGCAAAAAGTACAATAAAGTACAATTCTCAAGCTTCAAAATCATAAATTTAGTTTTCAATATAATCACCGTTAAAGCTAACGCATTTCTCCCAATGTGTAACAAGTTTTTTCATTATGTAACTGAAAAATTTTTCCGATAGTTTTCGAATCCAGGACTTAATAGCTGCCTTCACTGCATCGTCGGAGGTGTAATAATATATTATCCTTGAGGTGTCTCTTAAGTAGAGAAAAAAAAATCGCAAGGCACAAAATCGGGGGAGTGAAAAGGGTGTGGAATTGGTTCAAACTTCAGGTTTTGCAGAGGCTCTAATCCACGCTTTTTATTCTCGTCTCTTGAAATGGCGTGGATAGATTTGTGACAGATTTACATGAATCAAATCGTGGACGAGTTTGGATTGTTCATCGTCTATATCAATGATCAGACGTCCGCTCGGGTCCGCTGCGTATTTCATCAACAATGGCTCACAATCATTAAATTTTAAACCCATCGATTTACAGTAGACCTATCGACAGCATCAACCCAAAATCCTTTGTACGACGATGAATCTCAGTAGTTAAAAATTTCGACTTAAAATTTCGTAGTTAAACATAATTTTCAGCAGTTAAAAATTCGATAACAGCACGCTGTTTTCCTTACGTTGACATAACACTAAAACACGTCTATATACGTACACTTCTCAAAACACACTGGGTGAATTCAACGACCTCAAACTTGCGCGTACCTCTAGAGGAGGAATGTCACTTTCACATTCTTTATGGCGCGTTTCTGAAAGTAATTTTGTTCGCGCTGTACAAGCATGTGTGCATTTCTTTTCAGCCTACCCTCGTATATACGGAAATTAAATTCGACCTTACTAATAAATCTGTTTTTCACACCACCGATAAATATCCATTTACCATACTACAATAATGGTTGTGTATGAGTTGTTTAAAAGTTAAAAAATGTTTATTGATATTGCGCATGATTTTTTAAATAGTTTGGGTTGGTCGATAGAAATCTCCACTAGACAATAAGTCCCCTACAACAAATATTATGTTCCTGTCATGAAATTAAGAAAAGCATAAAAAGTTTCTCTCATAATCCAATTATAGATCCAATGTTGGTCTATATTTCGAAACAAAACTGTCTTACACCGTATAATAAATTCAAATCGGATGGCTACACATAATTTAAGGCAAGCGTAAGAGGGAAAGATCGCATATTAAATTATTTAGAACCAAAATGTACTAAGTCAGTGGTTAATTTGATTCCATTATAATTTATTTCCAATGCACTTCTAGTGTTATATTCATTGTTCTATGGTTCCTACATATGTAATTATCAATTATAAAATTAAATAAAAAATACTTATTGAACAAAGTGATTTATTTTCCTAAAATTAAAATGACGCCTGAATGAGAATTTGCGATAATTAAAGAAATAAATATAGAGTCTATTCACGCTATTCAGTATAATTTTGGTAGCTTTGTTGAAATTTAAATCATTATTTTGATTGTATTCATTATGTTAATGGATGCAATGTGTAATGGATAATGTAGTTTTACTGATTTCTACATTATTGATTCATTATCTAAACTTAAGCCTCCGGCACCCGAATTTGTACCGATTTCTTACATATCTCCCTTAAATATTTGAATTTTTCAAGCTCTTAAAAAAAATATTTGTTAGACGCGTTGCACGCTAAAACGCAAATTATATCAAATTCCCTCGATATAAAAAAATCGCAAGGTATGCTGCGAACATTATTATAAACACGTTTGTTTCAGTTATTTCACAAGTTATAGTTGTGAAAAAATTCACAATGTTTTTTTAAATGATACTTAAGATACGTTCTACGAGATTTTTGCTATATTATATACGAGTCGTGTTTTATAAAACATTTTCACATCGATTTTATCGCTTCAAATATTAGCGCGCTCTTCTATCATTCGTAATTTCATATCTCTCCATCTTCTTCTCTTTGAACTCGGATGCGGCGCCTTAAGCATGGTTTATCGTTAAGCTTTTTACGGTTAAAATTTAAAAAATACTAATTTTAATGTTGTATCTCTGACTGTAACTGCGGTTAAACGAACTCTAAAACTGTAATTTGCTTAGATTTTCAAAATTGGAACTGATTGTGTCAAAAATATTCAGAAAAGCGATAAAATAGGTTCCAACAAAATTTAATTTGTTAATAATAATTCTGCATGACATGTGATGTGCGTATTTCAATTTATTATTTTTTTTGTAAGATGTAATATTTTTAGTTAATAACGGTGTTCATTCATCTGATAGTCTTTAATTTGTCTCGTTTGAATAATCTCGAAAATTGTCAATTTGGTTTTTGAAAGTCAATGCTTACGAGGCAATTTTTTTTAAGATTCACATATCCTACAATTATAATATTGCTTGATTTTTCATGGGTCTACGTAAGTAACACAGTAACTGAAGAATGCTACCTACACTGTCATTTAGAGGAGCTATCTTATCTATATTAATTCCTATTTTATCAATCATTATTATTTATCACATGATGAAACATGCCCTATTTTCGTTAATGACAAATTATCATGCTTGAATAACTGCTATTAATTATTAATTATAGTAATAATTATATCCAAAAATAGAACTGACAATTAATCATTTTAATGATTCATTTAGTCTGAAATTATTATAGCATTACATGAAAACTAAAGCCTTAATCAAATTAAATTGTTTCGTGATAACTTAAAATTTTTATTATATTTTTTCCTTTGTGTATTCAATTAATAAAAACAGTTTATTTATCAACGTGTTCTGCTGTATATATTATTATGCGAGACAGCTTAATTATATAACCATTAATATTTTCAGACATTTTACTCGGAAATCAAAAAGGGCATAGGAAATAAAAAATTAAAGTAATTGGTTATTCGTTATAAGTATCTATATAGGAATAATATAATATGATGTTAGTAAGTGAGCTAACCACAGTTAAGTAATGCCCTCAGAAGGCGAAGTAGCCATCATGCATAATAATAACTACCCAGTGAACTTATTCATCAATAAACTGGTTTTTATAATTTGCATAAAAATAAGATGGTGAGTAAAAGTAATAATGGTCTCCAAATTAATCATGAAAAAAGTTTTTAACTTGTTGAGTTAAAGACAATATAAGCAACCCTAAATCTAAAATTTGGAACAGAAAAATCAGAAAAAGATACGGTTACAATTAGGAATTGATCCCTCGGCCGTAGTTCTGCCAGTACGCTGCTCTACCATTGAGCTATTGGGATCTTATAACCTTCGGTCATGGTAACAACGTTACCTTCGTTTTCTTAGCGCATATTTTTATTGGCTACTTACTATCTTTATGCATGACCTATATTTTCTTTCGCTAATATGTCGTCAGTGATTCAATATGTTAAAAAAATGTATATACTCATCATAGACTTTCAGAAAAGTCAACAGATGTCGCACATTAACCATAGAAAGATAACGTGCGCCTCAGAGGCGCCCGCGAAACCGATATATCACTGTCTTTTTTTAACCGACCCGTGTACAAGCTTGTGTTTCCGAGCCAACTCAGTAGTCGGTCAATACTGTCGAGGGACGACCGCTGCTGTTCGGTAAGTACCACAGTTTTGTTGCAATGACAACGCGTTGCGCTCGAGAGGCGCATGTTAATCTTCTGTGTAACTCTTGTAATTTTGTTATTTTTCAGTAGTTTTTGTAATTTGAGACTGATTATACTAATTAGTTAGTAATACAAAATACTATTAATGTAAACCCTTTTTTTTAATATATCCTTATATATAGTTACCACCAGTGGCGGCTCGAGCACATTTTTGGTGGTGGGGACTGTCATTTTTTGTGTAGATACTTTCACGTTTTTTTATGTTGTTTTTGTTTTACCAAAAAAAAATGAGTTGTTTGAGTTTGTCATGTGGTCCTACGAATTTTCGTGTTTTCTAAAACTTTCTGATAAATGTTTAAAATATATAAGAAAATTAGTTTAAAATCTTATAACCAGATTGAGGACACCCCGTATCACCACAAAAAAGTATACTGGGAATATATTTTCGAGTTGAAAGTCGACTTCATTAATTCTTTTTAAAAGATTTTTAATTTCTTACAAATAGTATAATAAAAGTATATAAAGTAAAGTAGATCAGAGGATAAGTCACGCACCTACCAGAAACACCAACTAGGTACCTACATACATAAATATTAAGTTTAATAAAAATAATACAAGATAATCATAGGTAATTCCATTTAAATTACCTTTGATTTGTATTTACCACGAGAACGGCGCAATAGATATAATCCGATCAATCAATAACAATATTACTATTTACTAAACGTCAAATACGATTATAAAACGCCTAACGTGAATTCCGGCGCGTGCATAACTGATCTACTTCAATTAGAACGAAAAACAAACACTCTCAAGCTTCACACGGGGATTCCGGAGTCTATCCCCATGATTATGGTATAAATGGTTCAAGTGCGCATGCGCGGATCCTTAAAATCCGATACGAAAATATTCCAAGCGAGCAAAGATTTCATTTTAGAAGGAATAGATCGCTGTGCTGTCCCCTAATTGCGCAGAACTCACTGCGCACAGTCAAGCGGGCGCTAGTATCTAGTGCCTATGCGCCGAGTGTCGAGTCGAATCCAAACAAATCCGAACATCCAAAGTGGCCGGCCGCTCGCGCGCTGCGCTAGTATTAGTTATTAGTATGCTTTAAGGAAGAAAGGAGAGCGGTTGCACGTTCGTTCGCAGAAATTCCTCAAATTTCGAGCCTAAAAATTATCCAAATTAATTTTTTAGATTATATTTCTTCAACTGTTAATTAATTTTATGTTGAGAACGCATTAATTATTTTTTGTGAACACAAAGAATTGTCAATTTTTTCTTAGCATGTTTATGGAATAACTCGTGGGGACTGTCCCTATGGTCCCCTTGTGAAGAGCCGCCACTGGTTACCACTATAAATACCTCTATTTATTGTTCCTTCTCATAAAACCTTACATATTGCCTTAAAATTTAAAAAAAATAATAATAAAAATTTGTGTTTATTTACTTATTAATAATGAAACACTTATTAAATATATTGATTGAAGTTATCAAAAAAAATTTAATTGTTTCATTTTGTTAATAAATCGGTTTTTTAAACTGTGCGCCTCTGAGGCGCATGTTTATCTTTTCAATACTAAAAAATAAGATTATCTTTCTAGGGTTAAATAAAAAATCGCGAAGTATCTTACAACCACACATAAAGAAAGCAACCAATAGAAATATGCGTTAGGAAAATGAAAATAATGTTGATAGTTCTTAATCGAGGAATGATACAGTTAAATGTGACCCAAGCGGGTAAGATCCCATTAGTCTAGTGGTAGTACAGCGCCCGGCAAGATAACGCCCTGGCTTCAATTCCTAGAAGCAACCGTACCTTTTTCTGATTTCTAATATTCAATTTCGAATGAGAGTTGCCAATATTGTCTTCAGGGATTAAATAAACAAATTTATTCAGTTTTATTGTATTGGTACACTTCTTCTTCTTTGTGTGCCCTATCAGGTCCCCCCAACGTTGGCGATCACTCTTGAAAATGTCTCTCTGTCTTGCGCTGCCCGGAATAGCTCCTCAACACTTCTAATGCCAATCCACTCTCGGATATTTCGCAGCCAAGACATTTGTCTCCTACCAGGCCCTCGACGACCCTCTATCTTGCCTTTCAATATTAAATGGAGCAAGTGATATTTCTTAATCGGTACACTAAAACTTGAAAAATAAATTGGAAGATAGATTTTTATTAGCGGAATTTCATGTATATCTGTATCTGGGAAAATGTCATATTAGGGATGCTGGGAGTGTACTTGGGTATAAAAGAATTAACACATCCAAATCGTAGGAGGGTATAAAACCAGAGGCTAATTAAATCACTCTCAATGAACAATTCCAACAAACGGCTGTGCATTGGAAGCAAGAAATAATTTTAAAAAATATTTTCAGAGCATCTTCCACTGAAAGACCGCTAGAACAAATAAGTAGAATTACACAGATAAACTGATATAAATTGAATAAAACCATTATTTTGTTTATAATCACGAAATTTAAATTTAAAACCATTTAATTTTTTGTTTATAAACAAATAAATTGTTTGATTTCATTAACATGTTAAACTATAAAACGACTACTTCCCAACAAAATTATAATAAGATTTATTGTTTTTTTTATGTTTTATTTTAAAGTCCTACTGAAAATAATCAATTTAACCTTGAAAAAATTCAAAATTTTATATTTGTGATGAAAATGTTTGAATAGCTTTCATATTTTCGGATTTAAAGTGTGTTTTTACTCGTATACTCGTAATTATATGAAATTATTCAACAAAATAAATATAACCTTGATTAATATCTAAATTTGATTTGATATTGTACCACTATTAAATTGTTTCTTATTTTGATTTGGAAATTTCAAAATGTTTTTAATTTATTTTTTATTATTATCTTAATTTTCCATTACACTGAATCAAATTACATTTGAAAAGTATCTTTCATATCATAGATGAACTCATGCAGGGAGTACAATTTACAATTTTTGTAAAAAAATAAAAATTTCAGCAGATAAACCCCAAAAAACTGAAACCGATAACAATTCTAACTCTTTTGGGTTGTGGGTGTCATAAAAAAGAGTCATCAGTGTGAGAAGGTGTTCATCACCAATTAACAAAGTTTAATTACATTTTATTCTGAGATTATTTACATGCCAAGAAAGCCATTGTTCTGTTCAAAGAATACCTTAATTATCCGGGAGACACAGCAGGGAGGTAAACTCCTCGGGAATTATCAGCGGCGTGTGAAACAGATACGGGGTTACGCAATTCACACGTGTTGTAATCAAGGGGAGGTATTGTGCGGGTTGTTTGGAGGCTTTATTTATTGTTGCCAGAAGGGTGGGAGTCTCGGTGGGTTGTTTCGGCTGCTTTGGGGAGAAAGGATTCTGATTTATCGCTTTGTATGATGTGAATGAGAAGATAGAATTGAAATAGGATGCATGAGATTGGTAATTCAGTTAGAAAAAAATACTACTAAAATCCTTTTTTTAATTAATGACCCATTGGATGTTAGTATTCACGATAAGCTTTCAACTATCTGCCTACAAAGTAACTTAAGTTACTTTGGACACGTTGCTCGCCAAACTGAGGACTCCAACTTAGAGAAACTCGTAGTCACTGGCAAAGTGGAAGGCAGAAAAAGCAGGGTAAGGTCACCGATGCGCTGGAGTGACCAATTATCACTGACGTTGGTGTCCGCAGCTCTCCGTGTAGCGCCAGACCACGAGGGATAGAGGAGCCTTGTCCATCGTGGAAATTAGAGTAGGAACAATGATCCTCAGAAATAAATAATCGAATTGAGAAGAAGTATGAAAGTATGTTCACAGTCCTCCTCACTAGGAATTCCTGTTCCGAGGCCAGATCCAGTACGGGTTGCTATTAATCAGAAATTTTCCTGACATCGTCATGTGAGTTAACTCATCTTCATGATTGTAGACCTCATATTACTCGTATTTATATTTGTTGATTTCATTATCTTGTTGATTTCGTTTTGGTGTTCAGTTTACTTAAGTTTAATCGATACATATAGATTTTTCAAAAAACGATCCTAAATATTTTTGGTGTGTATGTACAATTAATAAAGAAAAAATATATAGGTTTAATAATGTTTCCATTATTCGATGCGTCTTTAAAGAACCAACGGATGTGATTAATGATTAATGTGTTGTAGATGTTAGGTGTGTCTTTTTGAAACTTTAAAATTTGAAACTTTTTTAAATACCTAAATCATTTTCCACCAGATTTTTTTTTAAATCGGTATAATATCGCACTTATAGAGATTTTTTGTTCAGAATTTTAAATGTCGATGAAATCAATATTTTTCGTAACAAAAAAATGTCATTGTTTTTAACCTAAAAATCATTGTTTTTGAACGTTTCGCAAATGATTGCTCGATTTTACTCTCATATTAAGACCTCGTTATATAAAGCAATGCTCTATATTTTTAACAATAATAATACATTGGTTTAATAAGTCAGGTAGGCCTCATAAGTCGTACATATGTCTGGTAATGTTACATTATCGTGAAAATAAGCTCATGGGTCCGAGTAATTAACATATTATATGTATATAGTATTATATTATAATATTTTTTACAAAGATATGTGAATATTTTTGAAGTGAAACTTCTTTAGCGCCGTTACTGACTACTTGAAATTCGGGTAAAACAGAAATACGTCAGAACTTAGTTCTACACAAATATTTGGTTCTAATATAATGCGGTACATTCGCACCTCGGCGCATGCCTTCCATAGAGTAGTTGGCAAGGTACCTGAAAAGTCTCAGCGGCCAGAGAGAAAGACATCAAGTGAACGGGGGTTCGAATCCTACGAAATCCAAAAATAAAAAAATATATTTTGTGAAATATAATATATATATATAATATATATACAATATCCATTTTTCAAACCACTTTATAAAATCAAGCAAAAAGAAAGAAAGCGACATCTAGCGACTTTCTAGTTTCACTTCTACCGCGTGTGAATTACGTTTTTATGTTAGGTTTAAATGATAAGTTCTCACCTCGCGTCTTATATCAATCCTCCCTCCCTCTACATCAATGGAAGAAGGTTACCTAAATGAAAAGTTCCCGTAAGTAAAATGAAAGGAAATGTGCCTCGTTTTTGTCCTCTCCCTTTATTAATTTATCAAGACACGACAATGCCGAGAATTGACAAAGCAACATCGTCATTATTTTTATTTTCTGCATTAATTTTATTCTTATCACATAAAATTCCCTTTCGTCGAAAGACTTATTAAAGTCACTGTCGAAATTCAGAAGTTTCAGATATTTTTTTCGCTTTATAAACATAGTTTCCACTATAAGTGGCGTTAGACTGTCAACATATAAAGGGTCCAAGATAGTACGTGGAATATACAGTATACATTGCATTCTATAGAACAATACATAAAAATTAAAATTGTATGGAATGAAACAAGTACTTTGTTTAAAAACCACTTTATTTTTATTTATATTCGTCGACCGGTTTCGGTTGAACTCAACCTTCTTCAGGATTTATGTTTATAGTTTATATGTTTATTGTCCTGAAGAAGGTTGAGTTCAACCGAAACCGGTCGACGAATATAAATAAAAATAAAGTGGTTTTTAAACAAAGTACTTGTTTCATTCTATATAATGTCAAGCCACAAAGTGTTTGCTTTCTACGATAATAAAATTGTATGCATAACATCGACAAGTATTTCCTGATTTATTGTTGTTTATCAAGTTAGTTTAATTTTTTGAACTCCTTTTTAATTTTCTGTTTTCATTTTATAGTAATCTAAAACTACTGTATGGTTCTGAGGGCCTACTTCCAATAAAGGGTCTTCTCTGGTACAATATTATAATGGATAATGAGGGAGAAAGCAAGTACAAAAAGCATTTGGTTCATAATCACACCACAAGATTCACTGACAATAAGGACCTCATAACTCCAAGAGTAACAAATAAGTATGGAAGCCGAACGCTTAAATACTTAATACCAGATATTTTCTATAAATTCAATAAATTTTTAAAACCTCGGAATAATAAAAGACGCTACCCCAAACACACTAAGCTTTGGCTGAAGTGACGAATCACCGTCTCATCTACGAACATCTCAACGTACCTGCCTAATAATTTGTATTTAGATATGTACATTGAGATAGGTATATTATTTTATATTTATATTACGTTATACATATATTAAAAATTAAAACAAAGAACATATTATTTGGTAGAACCTACAGACAAGCCGCCATGTGACAGCTTTGTGAGACTACATAAAACTTGTGTACTTTTTTTTTCTTGTATTACAAATAATAAAAATTTACAAAAATAAAAATAAAATAAGCCAAATAATATAATTATTCAATTTATGCACATACAAGTTCTGTTGGGTAATTATTATCAAGCGTGACAGCTGTTTCGCCTTCTGAAGGCATTATCAAACTGCGGTTTTTTTTTTCTAATAATTTAAATAATAATGAAATTGATTGTTTACAAGATTGTAATTCCATTGCTTATTTGCAGTAAAACAATGGCATTTTTATCTTCGGTAACATTTTGTTTTGTTTTAGAAAAAAAAAATCACGTGTCACAACTTAGGCCAGCACACTGTTACCACGTGATTTTTACCGTCCTTTACGTTCTAATGTCTGTCAACTTATTTTTTTTTAAAGAAAGACCAACATTACCGTGTTAGGAATAACCCGAGAATATTTGAAAATCTCCTACTACCACCACCACAGAAAACCAAAAAGGTTGCTTGAGTCGTGATGGAGGACTTAGCCAGCCTTAGAAATACCTGAGTGGGAACCAAACGCGATGTCCACTCAACCACTGAACGGTCATTGTTTTTCATACTAACTAACTAACCAACTAACCATCTCGCCGTTTCCCCACAGGGGTAGGTAGAGAGGACGGACCGCCAAACAACTCGGTCTTGGCACACACTCCTTGCCTCGTTCACATTTATTCATCGTCTCATAGATTAAACATTTTAATGTTTTTTTTAAAATACTTTTGTAAGAGTATTACATTAAACATAAATATAAATGGTAGGCTAAAAACTATACAAGCATTAATAGAGCTTGCCTTTTAAAAGCAGCTTCACTAACGCTAAATATGTCGATATCCGAATTAATTCTGTTCAACAGCAAGATTGCTCTCCCGATCGGCATGACCATTGGCAAGTTAGTCCTGCAAGCCGGAAGATAGAACAGTCTATGCTGTCAGTGGCGAAAATAACCACAGGGATCATAGAAGTGAATGCTCTCCAAGATAACTGTATTTTAAAACCATCCACAAATCAATCTGAAGAAATGCGGAGCAATGTGTACATCCCTTCTGACCCGTAGATGGTTCGTTTCAAGCATACCCAAAAGAAAGTCGGTAGGATAAATCCACGGGTAATAGCCATACTCCCTCATGTACAAAAATCTCATCGTCATATATTCTCCTTACACTCCTTTCCTCGTTCATTCGCTCTACGTGCCCAAACCATCGGAGCGTTCTATTCTTGATCTTACTCATTACGCTTACATCAGCCTTGCATTCTTTGCGGATCTCCGCGTTTCTCACACGATCATACATGGTTTTACCACACACACGCCTTAAGGATCTCATTTCTACAGCGTTCAGTCTACTTTCATCCTTCCTCTGCCAATTCCATGCCTAACTGCCATACATCAGGGTAGGAACCAGTACTCCATTATGGACGGCTACCTCCGCTTCTTTGAACTTTTGAATTACTTTTTGGTGCCAACGGCGTTCAGTCCTATATTTATAGAGTTACCTGCATTCAAGCTTGTTTCAAGATCTCTATCAGCCTTCCCATCAAATAAACAAACTCATCCACCTGCTCCAAGTATTCACTATTCACAACTATGTTGCACATTGGTTTCGTGCTCTCTCTTTCAAATACCATCACTTTAGACTTATTTAAATTCATCATTAACTCATTCTTCATACATACATCGTTCATCCTAGACACGAGAGACTGTAGACTGTTTCATAAATTGCTTGTAAAGTAATTTCATGCTAAAATTGACAAAGCACGTTTGACAAAAAAAACAGATGACCTCTTCTAATAATTTATGATTAATGACGTCTAGTTTTCATCGTAGAATATCCAAATATTTTTTCAAAGACCTATCTGATACCTGTCAGAAGAAAATGGAGTACACGAAGGAGATGTATTCGATTGTCCCTACGAGTCCCTAGACCCACCCTCTTCAGACCTCCTTCTCTCGACCCGTTGGTGACGAAATGAACCCCTTTTCAGATTCTGACAGCAAATCCATTATTTTGATCATCTAACATAGAAATTTTCTTCTTAAACTAATTTTTAATGTAAAAAATGCACCTACCGTTTCAAATATCCAGTTACAATATGCACCCTTATGAACTATTAACCAATATATCTTTAATTTGGGATGCGGGTATGGGTACCAGCAACCCTTGAACCATTTATTGCATAACGAACACCTCAGCACATAGGTCACCCCAAGTGGTTCGCTACATTTAGTGACTTAGCAGGGGTGCGAGCCGAATAGAGAGAGAATAGATGAGAGATACCATTTGACCTCTCCAACCAGATTCTCCAGGACTATCTCCTTACACCACAGTGAGAAGAATGGATTCATATGTCCCTCACTCCTTGATACACCGACCCCCCAGATTCATACTCACCCCTCCCCTTTTTCTTTTCCAGAATTTCTTTTCTTTATTTTCCTTAACTTTCCTATACTCGCTCGTTGGTCGCTCATATAATATTAATGATTAATCCTTATTGTTATAATATTTTATTATTCTTGATACTTTCATATTTCAGATTTCTTTTTTAATTAACACATGAAAATGTTGTTTATTATTTTTGTTATTAAAGTTAGAGTGCAAAAAATTATGTTCTTTTTAAGAGGTTAAGTTAAAAGCCTGTTTATGCCAAATATAGTAAAAGTTTTAATATTGTTCTTTAATTAATTCAATTTTACCCCTTCTATATAAAAAATACCAATAATGCTTAAAAATTATTTTAATTAAAATAACGCAGACGAGACGAAATCTCGGACTGACACACCGTGGGCGAGAATACGATGAAATATACGAATACTATGCTGTTGGGCGCGAGTATGCTAAGGTTAAAAATCCCCTGCACAAAGGTGACGTAGGCCACGAGGGAAATTATTTTGCTCAGTGCCTCCTGTGTGGAGCTAATATATATTAAAAAAAAACACGTTGAAAAAAACTGCATTCCAACTATTTATTTGTTTCTGACCCGTTTTATAAGGAATTATTCTAGTCTTATCAGTTCTATGTACTCCGGTATCACTTCCTTCTACTGCTTAATCTCCCTCTTACCCTCACTACCATCAGCCGCACAAGAATTCCCTATTTTTTGAAACTTGGGTGCAGAATTCATATAAAGAAGTTGAAACGAAAAAAAATCTAACTACAATACACCAATATCATCATTGCTCCACATTTGTATTACTGCTGTACGAAGTCACATTTGGCCAATGAAGGAAATTTGAACAAACTAGAAGTTATACAGAACAGAGCTATGCAATGTACACTGGGGAAAGGCAAATACGCAAGGATTAATCAAATGAGAGAGAAGCTCAATTGGATTCCAATGAAAAAGAGACTACTATTTAATGTGTTAATTTTTAGTGCATAAAATAATGAAAAACCAAATGCCAAAACTTAAGGATGAAATTGTTTTTAATAGAGACATATTATGTAATTACGAAATAAGAAATATAATCAGAGTTTGATTGTCATAAATGAAGAAATCAAAATCACAGAACTGCCTAATTTATAGAGGAATAAAGATGTATGATGAAATGCCTGAAAGTATGAAGAATGAAGAAAGAATGAATGTATTTAAAAAGAAATGTTATGATTACTGTAAAAATATTTAAATTTCTTAAATGAAATATTACATTGTGCTTATTAGTTTATAGTCATGTAATATAAACTAACTCAATAAAAAAAAATAAATAAAATATATATATATATTTTTTTAAATCGTTCTTATTACCTAACATATATTTTCCCCTTTCTTTGTCTTGTCGTTCAACCCAAAAAGTTGCTTAAAATAACCTCTAAAGGTTGAAAGTCAAAAACAAAGCCTTCTCAATAGTAAACAAGTGACTTCTGAACCCTTATTTTAACACGTTCATGTCACTTCGATATGCTGTTTGCCAGATAAGTGTCCGTAGATTCCTGACAGTTATTGCATTAGTCTCCTGACACTAGCAGCTGATCCGACAGGTGATATGTGCGACATCTATAAATCATTTCACAAACTGACAATGATAATACATACCCCCTCCAAATAATACTCCCTTCATACCCGGCTTACGAACGTAAACAGCGAAAATTTTATCTGAAAATATTGTTTTCGAACACTTCACTGTAGACATTACCATTGACAATAATTGGGACCGTTTTATTTTCATTTTTTATCATGCCTTTGTGAAAACATGATTTTTTTAACTGTGCTGAAAATTGGGCTGATGGGATTCAGTTATGATTGAAGGTACTCTACGCCTCTTTGTTCAGCAGATTATTTTCATTCCGATTCCACTATTGGCATTCGAATGCATTTTCAACTAAATCAAGGATACTAATAAAACGAATGGCTCTTGTGAAGGTAAATATCAATGAATCGTTAATTTTTTAATAAAAACTTATAAATCTTTAATTTTTTGGGAATTTATCCGTCAATTCCAAATTGATGGATAAATTGGTATTACAAAATAATGTTTTTGTGCTGAAAATATAAGTTTGTGCACATAATAGTGATATCAAAAGTGTGATGTGCTTATTAATGAATATAAACCGACTCCCGCTTTATATAATATTAATAGTAAATAATTCTGTGAACATATACACTTGCGTAATGTTAATTAATAAATTTAAAAATTCATATATTAATTAATAAATTAATTTATTAATTAATAAATTAGTTAATTAATAAGTTACTCCGACTTGACAGCTCGCAACAGTAATAACGCTCATACGTTCTGGCAGAATAATAAGGTACTATCAAACACGACTACCATCTTGACAGGAATGAAGGGACGTTGAATATACAAACAAATTCACGGTCCGACGAAAGACGAAGTGGTAGAGTCATAACAGGACTTCACTATGCTCGCTCTGTCAATTGCGAATTTTTTTTTTTTTTTTTACATTAACTCCACACAGGAGGCCCTGAGGAAAATAATTTCACACAGGGCCTATGTCATCTTTGAGGATGCTGTGTGGAGGGTATTTTTGAGGATAGGAAGGAGTGAACATGGGTCTTGAAGAGACCCATGTTGTAGGAGGGAGGAAACACAGAGGCCGGTAAATCGTTCCACAGCCGAGCTGTTCAACTGAGGAATGAGTCGTAAAAACGTCCCGTTCTAATGTGACTAATGTCAACTGTGTACAAATGTTGGGCGCGTGTTTGGCGTGTTTCCCGACTATGCACCGGTGCCGAGGGGATCATTGACGCTAGTTCCTCGGAGAATCTTCCATTGTAGTACCGGTAGAACAAGGACAGCATTCCCACCTGACGCCTGTGCTCTAAAGATTGCAATCCGTCTGTTAAGATGGGAGAATCTATCAAAGGGACCGCCCGTTTCTGAACAGAGTCAAGGGTTTTTTTTAGTTGTTTTGCCCTGTGCTATTTATAATAACACTTTTATTGTTAACTTGTTATCTTCTTATTGTTATATATATGTACTCCTACTAAATATATTTTACGTCATAATATTTTATGAATATTTAAAGGTTATGATATTTTACGACTTAATGTCCGGGTTAAATCTTCCCCACAGGAAAAAATAAACCCTTCCACACACTTTTCCATAAATCATCATCTAGTCAATCCACGCTATGTAAGTGCACTACATATGTATAATAAATACAAAACAATACAAGAACAACATGTCAACCTACCAAAGAACAAATGGGAAAATAATTCACCGATTCCAGATATTTTCATATTAGAGGGTTCGGCTCGGTAGAACTCCTAACTGGACAGATAAATAAATATTATTATCTTACCGATCCCTCAATATAAATATTGAAAAAATCTTTCGTAATTCTACATGTACTTAAAATGATTTTTGAATATTAGGAATATCTACTAAATTATTATTTTTCAATAATTGCAAAATAGTATTGTGGCATCATTTTCCTTTAATTATTTTAAAGTTTATTAAAAGGAATGAAAGCGCCTTTGAAATGAAATAATATAAAACTACGCTTTGCAAATGCTTATTATTAATTATTACATGCTTAAACTAATGCGTAAAATAATATTCGTTAACATATTTTTGCTTATAAAATGGAAATGATTTGAATGAAAAAGAAGTTTTTTTTAATATTATTTAACAATTTAAAAGAAAAACTTTACTGTAACATTTTGGTCAACGTAAAATCTACAAAATGCTAAAAGAAAATATTATAAATATATAAAGTAAAAATAAAACGTACACAATAATTTTGAAAATTTTATTTCGGGATAAAAGAGGGTCCCAGCTTTCAAACGCAAACAATCTTTATTCTGAGAGATAAAAAAAGTTTTTACAAAAGAAACAACTCAGCTCATCAGCATAAGAAAGGGTAAAAAATATACAGAAGCACATGACATGTGTGTAGGGGAGATATACGACGTACCGAGCTAGAGGCAAGTTTCACAAAGACGATGATGATTCTCACATAGAATCATGTGTCCCGGGAGCACTGTTGGTATTCTGGGAATATAAAGGTATACAAGTAAGGGGACCCCACGTGAACATTTTAAGCTTTCAGCAAATCGTCGGTGTATTGTAAAATAATTCAAGGAATCTTGGAATGTGTAAATAATTTACGCAAAAAGCCTCGCGGAAAATAATACTTCATTTTTAGTTAATCACAATAAAAACATTTATTTACACAACTTGTAAATTAATTTCAATAATAATAAATAATTATACTATATCGCCAGTTTGGTTGGACAGGGTTCTAATTTCACTTTATCTTGTTCCGAGATGTGAGGTGTTAAAGTGTGCAAAAGACGATTTCTCATTATTAATTTACCGATTTCTGATTGTGAAGCTGAATCTTGTTAACTAACTAATTAACCATCACTCCGTTTCCCCGAAGGGGTAGGCAGAAGGACCGCCAATTAAGTCGATCTTGGCACGGCACTCTTTGCCTCGTTTACGTTCATACATTTGGAAGGCGGGTATGGGTACCGCCGCACTATGGGGCCAAACGGTGAATATCATCTCATAATTCGCTTTCGGTAATTACGCCGTAGAATTAAAACAACCATTGATTCTTAATGACAGATCCCCACTCTTTTTTTGTGTTGTAAAAATTTTGTATTCCCTTCCGTTAACTTATAATGACACGTCAAAGTTAAACTTTTGAAAAAAATACAAATTTATTGCGACAATTTTTATAAAACTTTGAACACACATTTCAAGCGTTTAACGCTTAATTAAGCAAATATTTTTATTTTATTAAATAAGTATGCTATCCTTTATATATGCATTTTTTGTTTTTGGAAATGAGAATTACTTATTAAATTTAATTATACGAATAAATTCCTCAGATTTAATACAATTATAAACTTTCACTAAACCTTTCGTTTCTTCCGAAGCTTTCCGAATGTTAGATATTATGATTTTTATATTCCTTAAAGTGTTTACTTTAAGAATCAGTAATAATATTTTACCCCAACTTGCCCCCTTTTCTGAAAATGGCTTAATGCTGATAGTGAGCGCTGCGTAAAAAATCGAAAAAAGAGAAAATGCCTTATTATCACAATAATGTCCTAATTAATTATATGTTAATTACTTCATTTTTTATTATTTTCACATACATCTATGCTCACAATACATACCAATCATTTTTGAAATTTGAAAAATCAATAATTTGACCCCTGAGTTGAAGAATAATCTGTTAAGTTGGCCTGATAATGACGGAATAAATAATTTAAATTTTACTAAAGATGAAACCTTGCCTATCTACGTGTACTTAAATTTATCTAGGAATAATTACCAACTCTAAAAAAGGTTCTAGATGACAAAAAATATCAGAAGCGAAAACAGAATTTTATTCTGAAGGTATTAACTGTAACCGATTTTAAATCATGTGTAAAAGTACAGGATCTTTTTAACCCGCCACTAAATTTGAAATGTTTCTGACAATGATGGGAAGGTAACACAAGTATTGACAGGTATCCCGTCTTCTTCAGCATGCACAATGTGTCTGACAAAACCACCCGAAATGAATAATCTAGAAGTTATTAGAAATAAACAAGACTGGCGAGAATTCTACAGATTCGGGCCCTCAACATTAAATTGTTGGATCCGATTTAAGGGATGTATTTTACATATTTTGTATAGCTTACCTTTAAAAAAATTGTCAGGTCGTAATAAAGAAGAAAAAACTCTTAAAAAGAGAAAAAAAAGAAAGTCCAAAAAAGTTTCAGAGACTTGCTTGAGCTTATTATCGACAAACCCCGCCAAGGAAGTGGCGATTATAATGACGGAAACACGTTAACTATTCATGTAGCGCAAATATAACTGGTGTGAAAGAGGAACTAATCAAGATATTTTTCATAATTTTACAAACCATGGCTAGAGACTCGAAAAAAATCGGAGAATACACAAGCGCAACAGCTGAATATTATATACAGAAGTATGGATACCTGCTTCTGTACGTAAGGTACTAACCCATGGAGAGAAAATCATAAAATACTATTTTTGTTACCATTTGGACAACTTTCAGAGGATGCCCAAGAATCAAGAAACAAGGATTATAAATTTGTTCACCTTCACCATGCTAGAAAATGCTTACGATTATCAACAAATGAAGATGTAATGCACACTCTCATGCACAGTTCTGATCCATACAATTTTTACTAAAGGACGCAAAGTTCTGTAATTATTAGATGAAGCTAGTTAAATTTTGAGGAATAATAATGATAGACTAATAATGAATTGCGTACAGTTTCACTGTGAACTTATGTAAGACTTTTTTGAATTTATCCGTTTTTAAATGTTTAGAATTATTCGTAGATATTTTTTTTTGTGTTTTATTAATTTTTTGTTAATAAATAAGACATTATTATAAATTGGTAATTTTTAAATAAACAATTTTTTTATTTTTAACTTATTGATATTACATCCTTTGTAATATTTTTAACAATCTTAATAAATTACAAATCTACACACATTCATTAACTTATATTCTTAAAAATCACCACAATGTTCGTATTATTTTAAAAGTTATTGATTTTTGAGATGATATGCACAATTTGGCCGCATAGTGCGCCGCCCCGAGAATCTTAATTGAATAACCAACACCTCTGCCATAAGTCACCCCAAGTGGTTCGCTACGTTTGGTGATTTAGCAGGGGTTCCCGGTTCATGGGGTGAGGTTTGTCTATGTCTTGAAGGTGGATGACCAGGACGACTGAATCCCAGATTCCTACCCACCCCTTAAACCCTTTTCCTTCCCAGAACTCTCCTCTCCTTCTTTCTAAAAAAACCCTCCACACAGCATCCCCAAACATAGGCCCTGAGGGAAATTATTTTCCTCAGGGCCTCCTGTGCTCTTCTATTATTCTGACACACATAACATATTTTAAAGGAAAATATTTAAATATGATGTATGTTAGCGTTTATGATTTGGCTGCGCTCGGCTAATTATTGTTTATGTTTATTTTGGAACGAAGATATTTTTGTTCCATGACGTTTATTTTTCCCTCCGCCCTTTCCTTCCCGCCTACCGTTCAGTTGGCAATAACCAGTGTAAATGACGGAAGTGTATTCACGCAAAACTATTTTTTGGGATTATTCACAATTCGCAAGTAACTGTTTGACAATCTCTCTTCGTAAACGGAAAAAACCGTATACAATTCGCGTCGCAAATACGCGTCGTCAATTTGAAACAACTTAATACAAAGTGAAAAACAACAATCAAAAACTCATAGTGAAACGCTGAAAGGATCCACTCCCAATTTATTCCTGTGAGTAAATTCCTTAACAATACAACAATATAATTGTCATTATAAGTACAAAGAAATATATTGCCGTAGATTTTATCATACTTCTAGCTGAAACAATGTACAAGTATCATTTAAGAATACCTTTACCTAAGCATGCAGATAGAACCTGTGATGAATCGCAGTGGATACGAAAATATAGTAGCTTCCACCTTACGAATGAATAAATAATATTTCAGAATTATAACGAAATCAACACACTAGCGACACCTAGCGGATTAAGTTTGATTGGGCCATGGAGACAGTAGAGATCTATAATTATTGAATTCATGTCAAGTTTTGATAAATAGAACACAGAGGGATCCAATTATAAACACTAATATTAATTCAACCAATCAGAGAAGGGGGCGGTTACCTTTTTTCAAGACAAAGAGATGGACTTTGGACCAGGACATTAGATGATAATTAATGTGTTTTTTTACTCTCACGGGAACGGCGGGTCAACGTTCGATTTTATAAACTGTCTCGAGGCCAAGGGCATTTGGTACAATGACCCTAGATGTAAGGAAAACATTGAATGCAAGAGAGATATCGACAACCGCAGTTGACGAACAAATAAATCCATATTATGTTGAAAAAATGATGCAATAAAATAGCAAGAAAATATAATGAATGGAAAATTCAAGAAAAGACCTGGAAAACGTGGGAAAAGCTACTGTAGGGATACTCAATTGCATAACGAGAACGTGAAGAACAAAAGGAGGCCAGATTCAGAGGAAAACGTACGTTTGATATTTAAAATAAAGAAAAACGATGGAAATTAGGAATGTCACTTTAAGATGAAGCAATAAAGTCAGGGAAAACGATTTGTAAAGAAAATCTAATGGAAAAAACGGACATTTAAACGGAAGTGTTAATTGAACAATATAAGATTTCGGCTTAATTTTGCGTCTTCAGACGAGTTTAAATAGATATCGTTATATATTTAAAATAGGATGGTTATTCTAGTTATATTACGTTAGATTAATTCAAAGGAAGGGATCGTTTTTACGTCATTTGCTATGAGAAAATACTATAGACGATAGAACAAATTGGTGAGACAATTGATGTAAAAAAAGGTTGTCGAGCTCACACATGATTTTGTTGTTTAAACAATGGGATTTTCAACATGGTTTTGGGTCATTAGAATAGTCTTTATGGCTTTTGGGGCAATAAAAGTTAACATGGAGCTTATGCAATGTTTGGATAAGATAAAAAAGATTAAATTTAACGAGTTAATATTAATTTCTTATTTACGATCAAGTACGTAGAAATCGAAGCATCAACATATGTCAACGATGATACTTTATGGGTTTTAAAAAAGAAACGAGACACAATTTTACACGTTTTTATACGAATCAAGTGACCTGACAGATATCCCAGAGTCAAATTGGAATTTTCTTCGATGAAAATTATGAAAAAGATAGCATATAAAATATTTATTACTAGAAGGTGAAGGTTTCTAAGAGAAAATAAACATTGGAAATTATATTAATGGTGGTAAAGTATTAAATAAAGACAATTGAAAGATGATTTCGTAAGGAAAACTCAGGAAAATTCCGAAATATCGATGAAAACATTAAATTTGGCTTGGAATATAACTAATCATATAGTTATGGACAATGACATAAGAATGAAGCAGAGAAATCATAAAAATAACGTCGTATATAAAATATAATTGAAGAAAAATAAGAAAATTCAAGTCTTCGACATAAGTAGAGACAATACAGTTAAAAATTGAATTGATTCATATAGGAAACATGAAAATATGCGGAAATTTAGGAAAATGGAAATTGGGAAATGCATAATGAAGATTTCGACATGAGTTTGTTCGTGTTCTGGTAGCGATAAACCAAATTGAGAATTATATACAGTTTATTGAAGACGTACCTATTATATATTGAGAGAAAAAAGGACACAAAAATCATGATATTTTAGTTAATTTCGTAAGACCAGAAGACAAAGGAACGACAGGGCAATTTTGACATAGTATGGTAGGTTCGACTCTGGAACAATTTACGTAAGAGATAGAAGATTTCGAAAATCTGGGGGGGCCGGACTTAAGACGTTGATACGAAAATAACAGAATTGATATATGAAATCTCGAGTTGTTAGAGTTTAAATTAGAAAATCAATGAACGCGTAATTAAGATGTTCTAGTCCTGGAGGTACATATAAAACTTAGGACTTAGAAGAATCGGGATCAGTTTTCGGGATCAGTTGTCGGGAATCAGTCGGCGGGGACCAATCGTCGGATTAAAATCGTGGAAGTTACGTGACGTAGCGTCTAAAACGGTTATTAGTTGAAAATTTCTTAAGTGTTGTAAAATTTTGAGACTTAGAAAAATTCGGAGTGGGAATTCTGAGACTTATAAAAATTACAATCAGTGTTAGTGATTAAATCTGTGGAGTGTTGAAAATTAAATAAAGTGTTTTATATCGTTTTACAATAAATTCAACTTGTCTTTAAAATAAAAAGTTATATAGTGTAGTGAATTTAAAAAGAAACAACAGTGTTTAAAGAATTTTATAACAGCAGTGAATAATAATATATTTATTTATAAATTCAACTTGTCATTAAAATAAAAGGTTTATATAGTGTAGTGAATTTAAAAAGAAACATCAGTGTTAAAAGAATTTTATAACAGCAGTGAATAATAATATATTCATTTATAAATTCAACTTACCATTAAAAAAAAAGTTTATAATATAGTGTAACGATTTAAAAAAAATTAATAGTGTTTAGAGAATTTAATAATAGATAATAATAATTGTCGAACCCCATTAATCTAAAAAAAAAAAAAATTAACATCGAGTTAATTCGGCTAGATAACGTACGATTGAACGGAACATTTCTATCACAAAGTATCAATCTATTGCTAGATTAAATAATAATAAATCTATTATTTCGTAAATCGTGAAGTGGTTATTGCTTAAAAATTATAATTTAAGCAGAATGTTATTCTAATAATGGAATAACTATAATAATAAATCTGGAAGTTAAGATAAATAATAAATACATAAGCATGATAAAAATCTATTCGGTATTTAATTGTATAATACTTTGTTGCTAGATAAAAGTTCGGTGAAAAAAAGAACACGAAATAAATAAATAATAAATATTCCGGATAATAATCATGAATTAATTTGTTAAACTTAATTTAACAAAGTGTTAGGTTAATCAACGAGTTTTGAAAATAAAATACATTTTGATTAATAAAGATTAGTCGTCAATTAATTCAGTTTAGATTCAACAAAATAGCGGAATAATAAATCGAAAGGATTAATTTAGATTTAGTTAGACAATAGCTGAATTAGTTAGAAAAAAATATATAAACAAAAGGGTTGGTCGTGTAGCACCCGACTGGGATCGACATGTTGGGGTAAGTTTTTCATAAGTATAAATATTTTCAGAGTCATGGACGAGGAGAGAACAGCTGATCATCGGTATAAAAATTTATATTATTACGACAAAATATTACTTTATTCAAATCTGTGCTATATATGTATATTAAAAAATAATGTATATAATATGTGTTTCGAATTATACTTGTATGTATGTATATGTATTTCTATATATATTCCGGAAATAAAATATCTCAGAGAGATATTGCACAATAATGATTAAATGTTTATTACATATATATGTCTTATATTGATAAGTTATCCATATATGGGTAATTATATATATATTTACATTCCCAGAAAAAAAAAGGTTAATTAAACAAAACATCTTTTATATTGAATTCGAGTGATATCTATCAGATACCTACTTACAAAAATATCTACACTTGATTAATTTCCGAGTTCCTATAGAGTCATATATCTTATATTTAATTTATTAAAAAAATGTAGGTTATGTAATCTTATTCTTTGCTAAACTATCTCTTATTAGTAATATATGTATATGTGTATTTAGAATATAAACCACATTTATTTACGTATAAAGCCTATATAAATATAGTTATATATATATACTGAATAATAAATTAGCAGACGGGGCTTCGATCAGAGATAAAGTGAAACAAAGACAATGAAATGCAGGGAACTAATTAGGGCAAATTGTTTTGGAATGCATAGTGTAAACAAAAAACACGTGTCATTCCATGTACTTATTCGAAAGTATGTTATTGGGTTAGTGGGTCACGAAGTCAGTGACGGTTTTGTTTATGAATTTAAAGGTAAAATAAACAATTGACATTCTTTAATTGCTTCGGGCTAACATTACTACGATAGTAAAATACAAAAGGATTAAAAAACAATTTATATAAAATGAAATTAGTATTTATTTTACAAAAAAATATATAAATCATCTATTTGAAACATTTGGAAAATTCACGGGAAAGCAGCGAAATATGATTTGAGGAATTAACAAGAAGATTAAATTGCAGTTTATAATTACATTTGACATTTGAAAAATCACGGGATAGTTGTATAAAAATGAATTGAGGAATTACATGAAAACATTTGAAGTTATGGGAATAAAAACCTCACACGTATCAATCATTTATATAAGACTTTTGAAAAATCACGGGATAGAAAAAAATTATATCAAAGAGTTGAACCTAGGGGGAGGGGGAAATTTAGAAAAACAGTTCAACAATAGGAGGCAGTGGTCGCTCCTAAAACAAGGACCATTAACCAAACACATAATAGAGATGGCAATCTATTAAATAAAATTGTCAACCAAACAAACAAAAACCGGAGTTATTAGTCTTCATTAATAAAACTAATAAATATTCTTAGTTTATTCTTTTATATTGATATTTCCTACTCTTAATATGTATATATTCGGTCATCGGCTAAGGTTTTGTGCAGAATTCCTTTTCACGAAATCCGAGCTTGGAATGCGAGGCTAGCTAGCTTCACATTGCGAGTTATAATCCTTCCCAAACGTATGTATACATATATATCTTCTTATGTACTGTGCATTGGATGATGTGGACTCGCTTACAGCTAGCGCTTTAGTCTCGACAGAGTCACTTTCACATCGTCTCTTGTGCGTGAGAACGAGGACTCACACCCCGAGTTTTCACAAAGACCGTGAGTATATGATTGTGTATAGAACGAAACCGGTTCACTCTAAGTAAATAGTAGACTTCGGAGGAGTTGGAATTTGGAGATTTCGGGGCTCTGGGAAAGACCTGAGTAACGTGCACGACGACATGGAAGATTGACAGAACAAGAAAATCGTGTCGGCTGACTGTGCGAAGTTCTAATTGACCCTGGACCACCCTGTTTATCTGCAGGAGGATTGGAGCCAAATTATGCAAGCAAAAGAGCATTTCTGAGTTAGTTCTAAAAGACAATCAATTAATAACAATAATCTACTAAAACAATGTCATATGTACGTTATAGCATCAGGACCAAAATAGGGGAGAGCCAAGCAGTAAATAAATCTTGAGTAACAAAAGACTTCACTAACAATTAACCATTTGAGTCATTCTTAATTATACAAACAATTGAACAGGTAAATGTCATTAATTACAGGTACATTACGAATTCATTAGAGGTAGGAAATCGAAATAGTGTTTAGGGAAAGTTTAGTTCCTAAAGAAAATAAGATGAAATTTAAAATTGCAAGAAATAGACCAATCAAATTCGATGCTCAACGCTCCTTTCAGAATCAAAGGGTACCACAAAACAAAAGTAATTAAGTTCCCACACCACAAATCAAAAAATCACACGTTTGGTGGAATTTATTTACAACATAAATACGAAAATTTACGTTCAAGGTCGTAGATAACGTATTAATTAATTAAGTACTTATATCTATAAAGATATGTAGTACAAGGGAGTTTTAAATAGCTTCCTGTAGTAATCAAAGAAAATAAGGGTCACATTTTCATGAAGGCTTGTGTGTCATACATATAAAGCCTTTGAGAAAATTAAATATCGATCAGAGCCAAAAGAAAAGTTTAAGAAAACTTGGAAGCATGAAAGAATTCAAAAATAGTAAAATTAAAATGGAAAAATATTTTAAAAAAAAGAATTCAAAAGAAGAGACGAGAGAAGGGGTTTATCACAAACCATACGCAACCTACTAAGGTATACTATGACAATTTGTTGGGTAAGGCCCTAACTACATTTCTTTAATGCCTTTCCAATATAGTAGGGCCATACTCTAATTAAATATTTAATTTCAAAATATGTTCAACTAAAACACATAACACAAGTTTGGACTTCAAAATCAGAAACCGGTTAATAGATTATAAGAAATCGTTTTTAAAAACTTTTACACCAGAGCATGGTAGGGCGAAGTTTGAACCCTAACTTTTAGGGTTAGCTAAAGTGACAACACTGCGCCTTGCAAAAATGACCAACTGTCATATGCAAACAAAACGGCAATTGGAAAAGTTTCAAAGTTGATAAATGGATATTTTAGAAATTTGATGTTAGAACTCGGTCATAAAAGTATCTATGGAAATACAACACACATTGATCTGAAAATTATTTTGGTTATAGAAACAAGCAAAATAAATGGTATGGCATTCAAAGATTATCTAAAAAAATGTTAGTTAGAAAACATTGTCCAAAAAAGTGATGTTATGTGTAATATTGAAAAAACAATGATATTTTTTTTATGGACTTGTATGGATTTTATAGTGAAATACTAACAACGTCGAGTGGAATAATAATTAGATGGATGAGATTTTATTAAGGGCCAACAGCCAACTTACTTCAGGACTTCTTTGTCGTACAGAATTTTAATGTTCTACACTCCTTTCCAACAAAGCCTATCTAGGTTATTTAATCTTGTCATTGACGGCTAGTCAAATACTTAATAATGGATTTAATAAATAAATAAATAATTGTACCTTTGACGTATTTTTCTTTTCATCATGAAAAAATATCTCTGCACTCAATTTTATTTTATAATACATTTAATCATAAAATTAAATGTTACGAGTGAAATACGTATTTTTTTATGATAAGACATACTTCTAATTATGCGGTTTCTTCTTGTACGCGTCGACAAGAGAATGTTATTATTTCAACCATAATATTGTTATAAAATCTGCAACAGTAGCGTTGAAGACTCTCTGTTTATACACTAACAAGTCAATTTAAATAAATATTAAGTAAGTGGAAGGGAGGTAAAATAATATTTTGCATTTTCCCTCAGCATTTCTCATAATTTTATATTGTTCTCAAGAAATGTTGCGGTAGTGAAGGTAAATTATTCTAATGATGCAAATTATATTATATTTATTTTATTGTGGATTCCGCACAAGAGCAGGCACCAACTTCTCCCAACTATCCGGAGTATGTGAAATATCTAATAAATGGAAAATTTTGTGAGGCTGAAGGGAGTGATGAAGAGAAAGGAGTAAGAAGATGTATTGCCATTTATGTCCTCTGTGTGTGAACTGTACCTAAATTTCTCTAAATAAACGACAAACAGTGTTAATCTCAAGTGACCACCGGGTAAGTATAGTCCCGTGAATTTTCTGCCTCTACAGCGTATAAATAAAATAATGCATGTACATTTTTACAGTATCGCATTCATTGGTCAAATGCATTGCACGTTTAGTTTCGTATCAGTGATTGATGAACAGGTAAGTGGATGCAATTTTTAGCCATAAGCTGTTATAACGGTTTGTCTGATCTTTTAGAAGAAAGATTGTAGAAATATGTCTTAAATTTATACAGCCGCCTTGAGGTGCTTTTTTTACAATAAATCATCCAAATATTATTATAATTTTTCAGATATGGCCAAAAAACATACATATTGGGATTTAAAGCAACGTGAGACGTTTTGATTCCGAATTGTGGACTGGTGGTGCCGTAGAGCAATAATAATAAAACATAATTTTTGTGATAATTAAAATCAAAGTAAATATTCTATCTTACAAACTAAATATAATTTTTTATCTTTTTGTAATTTAAAAAGCAATGTTTTATTAAAGGTTAACAGTAAATAAAGTGCCTCATCCAAAATTCGCTGTACCTACCCTTATAAAGGGTTACCTAGAAGGTTCTACATGGCAGACTTAAAACTTTATTCATTATTTACAACAAATATTTGATTAAGACAGTGAAATCTTCTACAATGCCTTGAAGGTTCTAAGAAAATCTGCTTTCAAACTTTATTCATTACAAAAAGGTATTTAGATATCAAAAATATATTGCGAGAGTCAAATCGTCTCCAAACCAAACTTTTGAGTGAATCTTTTGTTTAATATAACATGACATAGACACATTCAGAGTGCAATACTAAAGTACAGTTTTGTCATCGTGTAGAACCTCTGATCTAAATTCGAGACTATTGATATTCAACCTTAGCTTTGAAATTAAAGTGAAACTTTCAGTGCAACTAAAAAAACTTTTTTTTTAAAACTAACTAGGTATTCTTCCCAATAACGGGAATAATAATGGTTAATTATTGTTCTTTTTGCCTCCACAATGATACGGCAAGAATACTGTAGAATATGAGATAAAGACACATTTTCCAGAAATTTTGTTGTAAAATAATAGAAGAGCATTTTCACAAGGAGAAATATTTACAAAACTGTTTACCCGCGGTCAACATTTAACGATAATATTTAAATCCACATTCAATAGGCCACTTGCGGATTTGGCCAGATGCACGGATTTCATAACGCCTTGGGAAAAATCGTGTGGATAGATTTTTTTACTAAGATTACGAAAATGTTTAGATGTATAGTTTTTTTTTTGTTTTAAATTAATTAATCCATTATTTGAGCTCGTGAAGTCACTACATGAAAATATCCCGTCTCCGATTATGTTCCCTTAATTTTGTAAAATTCCACACTAATTTTTTTTTTTTTATAAGGCAACACTTTGATTTCCGGCGAATTTATGAATTTGCGTTCAATGTTCACTAGATTTATTGTTTGTTCTATGCGAACTTATCTTTTGGTTTGATTTTTTGATAAAGATGGCGGTATTTTTACAGATTTTACGAAAATAACCCAGTACAATTTATGGCTATTCGTGTGGAAAACGTTCTTTTTTAAAAATGATTTTCGGATATGAAATTATCGTTTTTCGCACCCATAAAATTATGTCCCGTCTTTCCGGTTTATAAAAAATGGTCTGATTTTTCAGATTGAAATTTTCAAAAACTTGCCAGGGTTTCAAAAATACAATTAAAAAAAAATACAGAATGTCTTAGAATATTTGCCTAAACCGATTTTTTTTTAAATGTGATGCAAGTGGCCTTTTAACCACCAGAAACATATTATATTCCTGTTTAAAAAATTGAATGAGTCATTTCGTGGACACATATGTAGACAAAATTGCACTTTATTGTATTTCTGGTCTTATTACTGATTTTTTCTTATTACTCTTATTTAATTTTTTAATGTTTTTAATTTCTGTTATGATGTTCTGTACCTTGTGATGATGATTGCTTTATTATTAATTCTGTTTTATTGGTTTAGTAACATATGAGTGTATAATTATTACTGTTATTATATTTTTGCTTCTATGCTTGTAAAAGCCCACTAGGGCATAAATAAAAATAAATAAATAAATAAAAGATGAGTAAAAATAAAACTATTTGGGTTAGACATATCTCTGTATGAAAAGGCTCCCCAATGGATGTTTCACCTGCGATATTACTTAAATGCATTATTCTGAAATAATGATTGCAAATTCATTGATCTGTGAATGGTTTATTTTTCTTTTTATTTTAATAAATTTTTCACCTATTACAACTACAATAACCAATATTAAGTTCATGTTCTAAACGCAAGATTCTATCAGAACTCAATTGCAATCCAGATATTTTGTCCTCTGTCTCGAAGGCTCGAAGGCGAAATCTCGAGGCTCGTGACAAATATCAGGTTAAATATGCGCAAGAAAATGAAGAATTAGTCCACACATATTTTTTTGGAAAAACGAAAAATTACGGGTGGTAATGGTTTTCAATTTAATTGGTCAATAATATCATACTCTCTCTCTCTGGTTTCAATCCTGGGATTGGTTTGCAGCAATTTCCTTTAATTTTCTTTTCCATTCTTCCCTGTCTTGTGCGGCTCTTTTGAATTCTGCATATGATGAGCAGCGCACGTCCACCAGCAGGTCGTCCAGGTACTCTCGGCGTGGGCGTCCCCTAGAGTTTGTCCCCTCGGTCATACCCTCCATTATGGTATGCAAGAGACCTTCTTGTCGTATAACATGTCCGATCCATCTTGCACGCCTTTCGGACAAGGTCCTGAGCAGGTGCCTTCCTCCTTCGATACTTTGGAGAACCTCCTCATTTGTAATGTGGTCTCTCCATGAAATTCCTAATAATCTTCTATAGGACCACATCTCAAAAGCCTCTAGTCTCCGTTTATCTCTTTCGGATAGGCACCATGTTTCGCAGCCGTACATCAAGATACTCCACACATAGGTCTTGATGAGGAGTATTCGCAGTTTTAGGTCTATATTATTTGATTCAATTACTTTCGACCTTTTATTGAATGCAAGCCTAGCCTGGTGTATACGGCTGTCGACCTCGCTCTTAGACCGACCGTCCCATGTTATTTTGCTCCCGAGGTAGACAAATCATACTCTATACAACATTTATTTCTACGTCAGTCCACTAAACGTTCTCAAAACATCAATATTAAGAAACTATTCTCAGAAAATCGTAAAGAGGAACATAACACGCCAAAACGAAATAATTCGGATTTTATTTCGCACTCCGACAGGCTTGAATTGAGCCGTTGCTTTATTGCTGTATAATAATATAGTACGAGTATATGTAGTATTTTCTTGGCTAATAAACGTTTTCCATGCACGGAATCCTTCAGAAAACATGTTGTGTTCATTTTGTATGATGGCATGCTACCGTATAATTGCTTGTCATTCCCTGAGGGAGGATTTTATTGAATTAACTTTCTTTTCTGTTATCCCCTTATATTTCTGTTTTCCTTTCACCCTTGTGGCTTGCTTTCTTTATATATTTTCCACCAAATAAACGAAACCCATCGGGAATAAAAAAAACTCGACATGGCATTCCAGATGAGAAATGGAATTGTGTTATTTATTTTATCTTTGTACAAAGATGTTGATACGCCTGGAATATAACATTATCGAAAAACAAAAAAAACCGAAACAAAATGTTTATAACATTAATACCCAATAAAAAAACTTTCTATTTTGGTTTTAATTTTATGCAGGCAAGGTTTGCGAAAAATCAATCATAATAATCACATTGCTGAAAGCAAAAAATTTGTGGTAGGTACTTAATCATTTTCAAATGGTACGGAACCCAGATACCTTCTAAAAACAAAAATATAAAATATTCACTAAAGTGAAAGTGAAAATAATCGCGAGAAAGAAAACTAAGTGGGAAAGTATTATTTGTGAGAAAACCCGCTGGATCTGATCCACCTAATCAAGGAATAGTGGATTCTTTCCATGTTTTCCTCTATTTGTCCACTGTATAGGTACCAGTATATGGCCGGCGTGGTCTAAGGGTAAGGCTCTTGACTCGCAATCCGAAGGTCGTGGGATCGAATCCCGGCGTGGGCAAATAAATTTTGTTTGAATGATTTGTGTTATTTCACAATTATTTCATTTATAATAATGTATAGTATATTTGCGGCACGTTCCAGAGTGGAAGATACTCTCAGTATAGTCCTGGTGTAAGACCACCATTCAGAATTGAATCGTTGCTTGAAGTAGCTTAAGTGGTGTTTGGTGACCAGATCTGAATAGCCAAGTATTTTCCCACCTTCCTCTTCCTCGTCTCCTTCCTCTCCCACTTCCATCAGCCTCACAATATACCCCGATTAGGGATGCCATAGTCTCACTGGCTCCTGATGGGAGCAGTTAGGACTCTTGTGAGGTATTCACATAAATATAAAAAAATAATACCATATTACCGATACAGAAGAATTTTCGAAAGGTTTTTTTGGTTCCATGAGAACTCAAGGCCGTAGAAATTTCACCCACTTTTGAAAAATGACATAGGTCTCTAAAAGTGATGTAAAACTACCGTAAAAACGTAACCTAGCTTATTAAAGCTAGTGATTATATCAACATCACTATCAGCTTTCAAAATTGTATTCAATTGCCACTGTTTGGAGTTGTCTGGATACCGTTTTTTTTATAATATCCTTAAATGCTTGCACCTGTTTTACGAATTGAGTATTTCCACCAATATCTACCAGTGAAAAAGATTATAGTGAATCGATTAAGACTGCTCAAAATGTGCCCTTAATATGTCAGCCCGACTACCAGATGTCTTCGAGTATCACCGGAACCATTCGTACATTAGACACGAACGACGATAGATATAATACTTAAATGACAACTGTTGTGATTCCAAAAAACATCATATACCCTAAAACCGTACAATGCTAACGATATATATAGAAGGATGTTGAACGTTTTATAACCTACACACTACAAAGATCAATATTCATATTATGAAGAAATAGTTACGTACTCATGAGTGCGTGCACGTGCAATGAATAAAATAAAACTGTAAATTCTTTCTCTCAGCATAGCTCGGACAAGGTAGGTATGTTCGAGACGTAATCACATTTTCCCGTGCAATGTCACCGGTTCGCAAGAAGATGAAAAATAAGACAGAGTGAAAGAAATCGGTTCTTTTCTGTTCGTGGAAATACATGTATAGTATTCTCAGTTAATCCTGAGAGTGAATCGGGAGCGAGCCCCAGCAAAATGATCCAATCAAGGTAATTGGTCTAAAAACAAGAGATTTTATTTAATGTTTCTAAAAAAATGTGAGTATTTTGATAAAGAGCAAAAGTCTAAATACTATGTCAATAAAAATGTAATAATCAATAAATATATAAGCGTAAAAACCACTCACATTGTACTTTTCTAAACTTATTTTTTTTGTATATTGGGGGATCAGAGGAAACATCTTGGTCGTCCTGTAGACCCTGGAGTGGGCATTTGTTGATCACAATATTTCTGCATTGACATATCGCCGACTCTTTAAGGCCCCACCTATGCATCATGTGGGCACAGCGGCTATGGGAGCACCTTATCCTATTGTACAGAATTTCTTTCTGTGGGGTCTTGTACGAGATGGACATTAATTTACCACGTTGGCCGATTGCCATTGTTTCCACCTAACTTCTGGAATGAAAGATAATGGGAGGAGCCTCTCTTTTTCCATCCAGAAGGCATTTCTGGACTTCAAACGTCACGCCACGAGAGAAACGACATCATCGTGAAAAGGTATTGGGAATTAGTTGTAGCGCCTTCTTGTATCCTATTTTCCCATAATAACAATGTACCCAAAACAATAAAACCACTTTTTGTTCTTAAAATACAAAAATGTGGATTTCGAAAATACCCTTCTATCAAAATACTCTATATGTTATAGTATAAGGTAAAATAATGTGTATACATGATTATTTATATTGTAGTATTTCATGAATACCTCACTAGCCAGTCGCACGATGGGTACCCAAATTAGGATAGGTGGATTTTTATATATTACTAGCTGACTCGGCAATGCGTAGCTGTGGTGGTTAATATTTAAAAATATTATACGAAAGACAAAAAAAAAACAATTGATCACGTGCATATGATTAATCAATTTTAGAGGCGGGTATGGGTACCGCCGCCCGGGAACCATTTATTGGATAACCATAGCTATTATTTATATATTTATTGGAAACTATTTATTGGATATTGGATAACCATCTGTTATAGTCACCCCAATTGGTTCGCTACTTTTGGTGACTTAGCAGATGTGACCGGGTACACGGGATGAGATGTCCGGGTCTCGGCGACGGATGCGTCTGCCCACCAGCTGCATGACCAGCGCTTAGCGTAATCATTAATGAACATGATTACAGTGAGCTGAGTTAGTTTGTAAACTCGCTCAATGTAATCGATGCTTAAGCAATGGTGGATAAAACATTTGATGTAAAAATTGCAAGAGGAGTCGTGCGCTAGTGCGGAACACCCTACTGACTTATCGGTTGTGGAACCTAGATCCCGAGAAGGAGGTTTTTCTCTCCTGCCATTGCTCATATTGTATGAACCGAGAAAATTGCTTACGAGAACTGATGACATCCATATGGAGATGCAAGGATTCCCTATTTGAACGCACACAAAGGGATGACAAATACGTGCTTCCCAAAATTGATCCGGGAGGAGAAACGCATACCAGGAACGACGACCTCCGTGGCATGTGTAAACTCTGAACCCAGAGATCATTGGTTCAATCAAAGTGAAAAAAATAGTTTTTGAATGGATTGTAAAAAAAAATGATTTTTTAATTTTTTAAATTTTTATTTATAGTCAAAATAGATCGTCTGTAAGTGACTTCACCTCAATTTAATAATGCCATCGAAATGCAAAACAGTTGTCACGCTTTTCAACCGAATTTCAACCGATTTCTTGCAAACCTCCCTTAAACATTTGGAGTTTTTAAGCTCTTAAAAAAATATATGTTATTCTTGAAGATAATATCTAGACATTTATCGCGCCGAAACGCAAATTATATAAAATTCCCTCGATAGAAATAAATCGCAAAGTATGCTCCAAAAATGATTATAAACACGTTTGTTTCGGTTATTTTACAAGTTATATGTATGAAAAAATTCACAGCGTTTCTTTAAATAAAATTAAAGACAATTATTGCAAGATTTTTGCTCTATTTTTAACGAGTCGTGTTTTATTAAAGATTTTCATGATTTTTGCATCAATTTTATTGCTGTAAATGTTAGCGCGCTCTTCTAACATTCGTAATTTCATATCTCTCCATCTTCTTATTTTTGGGGCCGGGAACTGAGCCTTAACAATAATTTAAACGCAGCAGAACTCATACATGAACTTTTTTTTTTCTTTTTTAGTACATCAATTCGACTTTTCATTTAGTTTCTGAATGTCAATGAATAAATAATGAAAAGGATTCTTGGAATTGGAAATTAACCCATTTTCCGACATCCGATCAAGTTGAAACTCAAAAGATAGACTCGTTGTCTATCAATTTAAGGCAGCAATCACGCACGCATTAAATGCCAGCCTTATCAATTCAGGGTTTAGCTCAGTTAGTTAGTAGTATTGTTGATTACAGTACCTTTGTAGGAAGGTTGAATTCTCAGTTTAAAAAAAACACATTTGAAGATGGTAAAAAACTTTAGTCTTAACTTTTTGATTTTTTTAACATTAAATAATAAAGCCAATACGTAAAACAAGAAAGGGATGAAATATTATAATAATCTGCTATAAAAACCACACCTATTTATAATACTAAATACTAGGGTGATTTCAAAATTCATAATTTAATATTATGAAAATTAAATACACCAATATGAAATGAATTTAGTATGTAAATTTTAATTAGTAATTACTCGAAATAAATCTTCAAATACTTAAAAATATAATAAATAATAACTATTTTATAATAAAATTATGATTTTTTTCTTAAATATTTAATAATATTAAAAAAAAAAAAACTACAAATCAAAACGTAGTTCTACAAAAAACTTGACGACAATAAAGAATGTATTATTTTCATCGAGAGAGAGAAATTAACTTTTGAAATCACCCTATTATTCGTTATACGGTGCTTGGAAACTCTGTGCTGTATTTTTTAATTTTAAAAATCGTTTCATAAAAATATAATTTAAAAAATAAAGAAACTTTTACAGAAATATCAAAAATGAAATTTAGATTTATGTAGAGACATTCCATCGGTACTTAACCACAAAGCAAAACAATGAGCTGTTTGAACGTTTTTTTTACGTGAATACCGCACAAGAGTCCCAACTGCTCCCGTCTGGAGCCAGTGGGATTATGCCATCCGCAATTGGGGTATGTTATGTGGCTGAAAATAGTGTGGAGAAGAAGGAGGTAGGGAAGAGGAAGGTGGGGAAGTACCTGGCTATTCAGTATTCAGATCTGGTCACCAAACACGGCTAAAGGCAACGTTTCAATTCTGAACGGTGGTCTTACACCAGGGCAATACTGAGAGTATCTTCCACACTGGAATGTGCCACAAATATACTTTATATTATTTTGAATTAAATTGTGAAATAACACAACTTAATCAAATAAAATTTATTTGCCGCGCCGGGATTCGATCCCATGACCTTCGGAGTGCAATGCAAGAGCCTTACCGCTGGACTACATACGCCGACCATCAAAAATTATCAAACTTTGTATTATGTCCTAGGACCTAGATAGTACGAAAATGTACAGGTACCGACAATAGACTAAAAAAGTACAAGAAATGCCTTGTGGGTATGTTTCATAATCCAATTATAGGCTTATTTTGGCCTGTACGTCCATACAATGTTACAAACTGGTTTCACCATTCTTACGAAATTTAAATGGGGTAGAGATATACAATTTCAGACAGTATATGAGGAACAGTCGGCGCGCTAAATAATCTAGAATCAAAAGGTACCAAGTCAGTGGCACATTTTAACTATTAAAAAATATACGGAAGGCACCAGAAGCATGTCGACTAAACTATATGATAGGGCAAGAGATTAAAAGGTAGCCCAATTTTAGACATGTTCCTCTTCTGCCTCCCTACACTCACTCTTACGCCATTTATCTTTCCTCCCCCACCTAAATTGGTGTTCTCTCTCTCCCTTCCATTTTTCCTAATTTACTGGAATTCTGCGTTAATTAGTACTGCCTGACGAAGTTTCAGGCGGAACCGAAACCGGTTGGTTTTTATATATTATGCTATATATAATATACATATAGTGGTATTCAAACAAAGCAATTTCAAAAAAAAAAAAAACATCTTGTCCTTGTATAGTGGTTTAAACGAAGTTATTTATTATTCATTATATCAATAATGTTACCACAAAGTAATTTGGCTAGTTGCCTTATGTTAGTATTTTTCATCCAAATTGTGATTATAACTAGCTCTGATCCGTGAAAATCCCGGGATTATTATAGAGGCACTATTGCGTACAACTATCTCGTCGAAATCATTATCACGCGAGTAGCAGTGCGAATGGATCAGATTCGGAGTGTTGGAAGTAAGTAATTGGAGTAACTAATTGGAGAAAGTGGACTAATTGGAAACAAAAAAGTCTAATAATTTATTTCACATTTCGATGGGACAGTCTGAATTTTAGACAACGGGACTGTAAAAATGGTTATGAAACTAATTTTCTGTTCAACTTGTGGAGGTCGAACAAGGACACCGATCTGCAGTCTCACGGCGATCCGATTGGTTTCCCATACACCAATAGGATTGGAGCCTTATCTCGAGCCACTCTCGCGCGCTGAAGTAAATATTATTCAAACCATTCTACCTTAATCTCCCGGTCAATACACAGCCTTGTAAATATTGTGCTTGTTCGCTCTCCATATTACAATTATTCATATTTCAATATTAAATTATGGTGCGGTATGTTTGTTTGTAATTTGTTAAATAAACTAGTAAGTATTGTACCTAACTACAAACTACTTATTTGATTTACCATACACCTTCCACACATCGAACAACAACCCCCATAAACTATTAAGTATATTATTATAGCCTTATTGAATTCTCCAAAAAACACTATAAATTTTGAGAATGAAACTTAAATTTCAAAACAAAAATCTATAGTTCACTGAACCGGAGTTACGGGCAGAGTCGTAACAAAATTTTTTTTTTTTTAATAATAAGTTCTTTTAATGTTTGCATTTAAAATATCATTTAGCCATCATTTCATTGTTTTATTCCGAAATAAATGAGGGATTTAATTAATATTATTATTAAGCACGTAACTCGTAAAGTAACAAATACAAGTGTTTAATCCACTTTTTTTGATTTATTTATAAACAGAAACAAACAGTAGGTACATTAATTTCATTTAAAAAAAAATTACAATTAATGAGTATATTTCATGGTGGGAACCTACATTTTATGTGTTTCATTGTAGTGTCTTATTTATGGTATGCATATTAAGTAGTTACCGGATGATGTGTATAGTGGGAAGGTTTGTGTGTGTGTGTGTGAGTATGTTTGTATGTATGTATGTATGTATGCGCATTTAACAATTTTTATTATTAAATCATAATTTATTTTCATAAAAAAACAAGGATTAACTAAATTACTTATAGCCGTAATAAATATCAATAATCAGAATTTTACTACGCTTGTTTCGTCGTGATAACGCGGAAAAAATCTTTGTAGAAATATAAAATTTTAGAGACCATTCCGTCCCCGCTGCGAAATCGAGCAAGCTGTTTCGAAAAGTGCCTTTGGTTTATTCTGAAGGGATAGTCTTGCGGGGGTAGGTGCCATTCCAACCCTTGATGTGCCGAAAAACTTAACAACCTACAAAAAGAAACATACACTCAACCCGAAGAATGCCGTTACTTTGCCGTCTCATTTACTTTGTCCCCTTTACGACAGCGAAAGGGTTGGGAAACCTTTGAGGTTGCTCAAATTAAATTTTATTGCCGTGATATTACGGAACTTACCCGAAATAACTACCGAGTGGGCAGACCTATGACTAATCCAAAAAATATGGACGAATAACTACTGTATAAGACTAACAAAGTGTTATTATCTTTATATTTTTTTCTTTAATTGAAAAATTGGAAAAAAAAACAAAATACGTACTTGTGTGTCTGATCTTTCGTCTCACCATTATTTAATGTGTAAGAAAGAAATATGTTTATTGCCTCGTGTGTACGTTCTAGTTCACTTACTGTTTTTTTTTCATTTTCATATTGTTTTCTTCTTTAATTTTGTAATATTTTTTGCTCTCTTCCTCTGCTACGAATATTAGTTAATACATTTTTGAAAACGTTGTTTTTTTTAATAGCGTTGCTCTGAAAAAAGATTGGAAAATTAAAATAATGAAATTAAAAATAAAAAGTTATGTCTTGGAGACATTAATTAATATTTAATAAATACATACACGACAAAATTATTGTACTCTTTAAAGACAATTAAAGAAAAATATATGTACCTACCTACACAAAGCAAGAAAAAAAGGTTGTTACACGATATATTACTAATTTACTTTTTTAAACTTTATATCTCACAGGTAGATAAATATTAATTGCATCATATTCAGATTAATTATATAAGTATGCAAATATAATAACTACCTACACAAAGCAAGGAAAAACAAATTTCAAAAGAATAAATTATATATTTTTCAAAAATTATTACCTTATCTATCAACATGCCAACTTATTGCGACCATAAGTATTTTTATTTTGCATTAACTCCATACAGGAGGCCTAGAGGAAAATAATTTCCTTCAAGGTCGGTGTCATCTTTGGGGATGCTGTGTGGAGGTTCGTATGTCGTAGAACGTTGGAAATACATAGGCCGACAAATCGTTCTATAACCGAGCAGTTAAACTCAAAAAAGAGTTGAGGACACGATCCATATTGGGCGCTCGTTTTGCGTACTTCCTGACTATGCACCGGTGCCGAAGGAATCAATCATGCTTGTTTCTCGGTTCATCTTCCATCGAAATGCCGGTAGAACAAGAATGGCATTCTCATCCATCGTGTGCTCTAACAATTGCAATTAGTTTGTTAAGATAGGAGAATCAATCAAACGTATAATATGTATATTTAAAATTGCAATTTATATTAGTTCTGTATGAATCATTGCAACTACACGTCTAGAAGAGTTCTAAGAATGCCCCACTTCAGCCGGTTTCCTGCTCTTTCCCTTTATAATATTTAGATGATTTGTACTGCGTCGTTTTCCTGAAAAATTACATTAAGGGCGCTTTACTACACGTATCTCATACAAACACATGAACCCCTGCTATTGTGTGCCGAATGTGGCCGCATATGCTTGAAATATTGTCACCCGGATGACAATCGGCACTCAAATGATTTTAAAGGTGTCAGAAATTTGGGGTAATCATACGCAAACCATATATATATTCTACTTTCAAAATAACCTTACTGGATGCTTTCCTTCATACATGTAGGTACACGTGGAATATTTCACTGTCAAAATTAAACAGGTGTTGAAATATGTATATATATATATATATATATATATACTACATCTAGGTATGCTTCAAAATCAATTTAAGGTTGATGGGTAATTGAACGCACAGACATAACTGAGTACTCTTATACCATATCACAACTCACACCATTCTAATGGTTGGTTGCACCGGTAACACAGGTGAAATAATAAAAAAGGGTTATTATAAGCAGGTGAAGCATGCCCAAATTTGTTGCAAACATCGTCGCGTAAATTTTTCCACTGCGGTCATTTAAACACTGCGTATACTTACCCACCTAGCACATTTATCAGTCGAATCACTTATACAATTTAATTATATATATGTTAGTGTGTACCCAATATACTTAAAATCATTTATTTATCCAAATATGTTTCCGACCCCTTGTTCCTCTCTATCGATCATCTTGGCTTTGCTCTATCCACTTCTACATACACTTCCACCGAGTTTCATTACGCCTGGAAGAAACACGCTGCATACGTTTATCCTGGGACATAAAGTTCTACATTTTTCATACATATTTCATATTTTATACTGAGCGGGGGACACAAGTGTTGTCTCTCTCACATTTCCCTAAAAATATATTAACATTCCACTCATAACATGTTTTTAAGATACCTGGTAGCGTGCAGTGACTTACGGACGTTGACTCCATTGAACATTGAAAAATGAACAATTAACATCGGATAATGAACAATGAATAATGAACAGAGAACATTAAACGTTGAAAATAGAACTTTTATTATTATTGAACATTTATTTATTTAATGCATCGTTGCAATTTAAATAAATCTTTAGCATGTAATTATTAACCCCACCAGGGTTCACCTGTATCGGGGATAGTAATTTCACAATTTATTTAAAGTAACACAAATTAATTTGGTCATTCCCAAACAGTTAAGTAAAAGCAAAATAATATAATTTAAAATGACAATGATTAATATAGGGAATTTGTGGAAAAAATAATAGATATACCTGTGAATTAATTAATTAACATTGAACATTGAACATTGAGTATTTAATATTGATCATAGTACATACAAGTGGTTCGCTACGTTTGGTGATTTAGCAGGGGTACCCGGGTTCATGGGGTGAGGTTTGTCTAGGCCTTGGAGGCGGATGACCAGGACCCACTGAATCCAAGATTCCTACCCACCCCTTAAACCTTTTTCCTTCCCTCTATTCTCCTCTCCTTCCTTTCCTAAAAAAACCCTCCACACAGCATCTCCAAAGATGACATAGGCCCCGAAGGAAATTGTTTTCTTCAGGGCCTCCTGTGTGGAGCTCATGTACAAAAAAAAAATACCAAATTGAACATTTAACATTGACCTACTAATGCTGGCCCCAATGAAAACTTTTACAAAATAATATGTTCAGACGCGTTTCATTGGCTTCTTCTCAAATAGGTTTGTTACTCCGCAGATTTTTGAAATTTGAAAAATTGAACTTTCATAATTAAACATTGAATATTGGAAATTTAAAATCGAACTGTAAATGCTGACTCCAATGAAAACTTTTACAAAATTACATGTTTACACGTTTTTTTATTTGCATCTTCTCCTATAGGTTTGTAATTCCGCAAACTTTTCTAATGAATGCATTGAAAACTATGTTTTAATTGTAAAACTGTTAAAAATGCGTTAAACATGACGTGTAAAAAATAAAATATTTTATGTTTTATTAAAACATAATATCAATTGGAATATGTTTATACCACATGTCATATTAAAAATATCATCCATTTCGAAGTAAACTGTGTCTGTACAACGGCGCCATTCAATCAAATAAGTACCTTTTTTTTTAAATTTTTTTTTATTATAAATATAAAAATATCTTAGGTATTCATTTTTTTTACAAGTTTTTCGACTACCATACTAGGCAGTAGGCAGTAGGCACATGCCCGTATTATGGTAGTCGAAATATGTATACAATATAAATACATAAATGTTATGATTGCTATTTCGTTTAAATATTATTTTAATTATTTTTTCTATTTATTTAAGCTAATGTTCTGCATCCAGGTGGGTTTTTACGCAATTAATGTATGATACTGAAACACGGTTTTTATATAAACATAGATGAACTTGAAGAAATTAACATAATATAGATGGTAGGAATAAAGATAAATTTACGAAAAAATAATGTACTACCATAGAAGAGATAGTTTTAAAATTGTTTGAATGTATCCCTTAAACAAATATAACAGTGTAAGACAAAGTTTCGTACATCGTATTATGTTGTTACTCTTGTATTGTTACACGTACATAACTGAATTAAAGGACTTACAAGTTAAATTGTATTATGAATGGAGAACACAAGCAATTTCCTTTCCTGTCAACGAATGTCCTTCCGCTTTGATACATTTCCTTGTATTTACAGCACCAAACTTTTAAATTCCACTGTGTGGGGTGCCAAGAGCTACTATCTTATTAGATTTTTTTTAAGATACGAGATTTACTATTCGTAAAATAAATAACTTCGTTTTTTTCGGCTATTTGAACTGTTCCTTCCGATTTTAAGGAGTTTTTTTTAAATATTTTTTTACAATAGCTCCACTGATTAGATTGATAATTGGGGATGCTATATGGAGGGTTTTTCATCAGGGATCAGGGAAAAATATAGTTATAAGGGATAGGTAAGAATCTGGAGGGCAGTGTGTCCAGGAGTGACGTATACATTCATTTCTCTCACTGCAGTGCAAGGAGATGGGTTCCTTGGATAGGAAAAATGTTTCCCTCAAACCGTCTCCCCAAATCCAGCCTGCCACGTAATAGGTGAACAAACGCATCCACGCCAAGGTTGCGGCACGTTCCAGAGTGGAAGATACTCTCAGTATCGCCCTGGTGTAAGACCACCATTCAGAATTTAAACGTTGCTTGAAATGGCTTTAGCTGTGTTTGGTGACCAGATCTGAATAGCCAGGTACTTCCCCACCTTCATATTCCCTATCTCCTTCCCCTTTCAACCACCTTCAGCCTCACAACATACCCCAATCGGGAATGCCATAGTCCCACTGGCTCCAGACGGGTGCAGTTGGGACTCTTGTGCAGAATTAATGTAAAAAAAGGCCTTGACAATCCTCACCGCATGAACCCGGGCATCCCTGCTAACGACTTGTGGTGATCTATGGCAGAAGTTATCCAATGAATGGTTACCGGGGCGACGGTTCCCATACCGGGATTCCAAAAATATCTTTTGAAAATAATGACAGGTCATTTTTTTAATACGTATGATTTGACCATAATATACACGCCTCAGTTGGTAGCACATCATAACCCGTGTATTGTGTATAATGCTTTATGTGTGGGAAGTTTTTTATCCAAGGAATTAGTTAATCCAGGTATAAAGCAGATGGAAAATATGAAAAGAAATAAATCCTGAAAAGTGTTTTCCTTCCTACCAGAAGAACGAAAAAAAAATAATAATATTGTGAGATTTGCGAAGAGCCAATTTGAAAAGAACATGGCGAGGCCATGACAATGTTTCAACAATGCTCATTGTAAAAGAAACTTCGTTATTATTTTTGTACAAAAATGGAATCCATAAAAAATTATACCCACGTTTTCAAGATTATATTTCCAAGGAGCAATTTCTACAAACAGAAAAATAGAAAATAGCATTTCTATCTCCTGCTAAGACTTATATTACATTAATTCACCTTTCCTTAGAGCTTTCTTGAACGTTAAAGTATGTTAAAAATAATTAACGACAGCCCAAACAGTATATTTTTTTAATCAGCTCCACACAGGAGGCTCTGAGAAAAATAATTCCGTCCAGGAATTGTCATCTTGGTGATGTTGTGTTGAGGGTCTTTTCAAGAAAAGATGGAGAGGAAGTTCTGAAAAGGAAAAGGGTGATAGGGGTGGGTAAGAAACTGGGAGTCAGTGACGGACGACTGAATCTATCACTCCCACTGCGGTGCAAGGCAATTTTACAAGAGACTCCTGCTGGAGAGGTCCAAAGGTCTCCCCCAACCAGTCTCTCCTGATCGGGCCTGCCATGCGGTTGGTTAGCAGACGCAGCGGCGCCAAGATAAGGAAGAACCTCACCCCATGAATCTGGGCGCCCCTGCTGGTCACCAAACGTAACGAACCACTTGTGGTGACTAGTGGCAGAAATGTTTGTAAATCAATAGATGGTTCCCGGAGTTGTGGTACTTGTACCCGCCTCCCAAATTATTATCCACAAATCAATTAATTCTTGTAAATTTGTCAATTCAATGATATTAATTTTATTTAAATGTGGTGGCAATTTAACGAAAATATAGATAAATATTACACATTAAGATATTGTACACCAATAATAACCATCTTTCGGAGATAACTGATATAATTATAAAGAGGGAATAACCGTAAATATGTCATTTTTAAATAAAAGTGTATCCGTGTTGACTCTTTTCCACAAAAAATATAAATGGGTTTCAAAAAATTGATCTTTTATCTGGTAAAGTTTTGTTTTAAATTATGAGAAAATATGTTTACATATTTTTAGCACAATAAGGTTATACTGTAGGTCGTCGGCAGATTTGATCAATTAAAAAAAAAGTATTATACGGCACACATTTCAAATCATATGTTTAATCATGCAGTAAAATAAATCAATAAGTTATCTCGGAAACTATGTTTCAGAATTTTAATTTTAGTTTAAATAAAATCATTTAAAAAAAGATCCGCTCACATGACGAAAATACTCCAGTTTGTCTATTTATTTACGGTCTTACAAACTAATATATTTAAGTTTTTTTTTTACATTCTTATTAATTTTTTTTATATTTTATATTATCAAAAAATTATAAATACTTATGTTGAAAAAATAATTACAAAAAGTGCATAATTTTTAATAGTTTTATCATCACACCTTTCAGTATTTTTGAATGAAGGTATAAATTAAAGCAATTTTGGAATAAATTAAAATTGATATTGAGTTAGGTAATATTTTAAAAAGCTAGTACAGAGAATAATTAAACTTTCTCATTGGAACCACCCTGTACGATCGTAAGAACATCTTTCGACGAAATATGGATTTCTCGGCCGCTGGCTGGTTAAAGGCCCGTAAAGCGTTCAATGGTGATAGATCTAAAATATAATAATTTGCAAAATAGTCTTCATGTACAGATTTATGCCAAAAATACGGCAAATTAATCAATCTGCAAAAACCATAATTGTACCATTTTTAAGGAACCCCATTCATTGGTGGATATTTTTAAATCGTTTAATAAAAAAAACTAAAACATTTGCAGAACGTAATAATAACACAATCACACAACACTTATTAAAAATAACGTATTTTAACCTTATATAATATTATTTATTTTTATTTTTATTTTTTTTATTTTAATTTTTTATTTTTTTAAATTTTGATTTTCTTTAATTTAAATCTCTAATTTTTAAGTTTAATTTATATTTATATGTATTGTGTAAATTTTGTATATGAAATGGAGGCCTCAGCACGGGTAAATAACCCAGTGAGGCCAACATCATTGAATTGTGTATAAATTGTAAATATATTGCATCAAATAAATAAATAAATTATTTAATTAGTATATTAATTTGATTTACAATAAATTTAAAACAAACATGAATGGAGTTCTACGAATTGAACACAAAAACAATTAAAAACTATAATCCGTTCGTTAAAGTTAACACGAAATATCCAGTTCAAAGTAATTACGTATAAAAGCTGTTAGTCAGATGCTGATTGAACTGCCTGATGTGAATATTCAGAATGTGCACAGAGTATAGTATGGACAATGTGCAAGAGAGATGAGGAGAAACGACGCTCGTGTTTGATTTATTACACCATCCAATCTGCATACCTAATAATAGCACGTGCATTGCATATCCCAGCCAAGTGTGATGGGTTATTAGAAGTGTAATTTTTACTGTGTTTGACGTTAAAAGGACTTTTAATATTAGTTATGTTCAACTCATGATATATTTTCCCATGTTTGTAAAAAGAATGAATAAGTATAATAAAAGAAATATTTTCTATAAAAAGGTTGTCAGAGAACGGCTGGGTAATGCGCGTTTTCATCTCGCGACAAAATATTCCCGACAAAATATCCTACGGACAAAACATCCTCCAACAAAATATCTACTATAACCTAACTTAAATGTCTGTATTATTTTTGTCACATTTTACTACTTTTGAACAATAATTTATTGTCTTTACAGGGTGTCCGTATTAATTTGTCCCATTTTTTGTTAGGATAGGTTTTAGAAGATATTTTGTTGGGGGTTGTTTTGTCCGTAGAATATTTTGTCAGGGATATTTTGTCGGGGATATTTTGTGAGGGATAGTTTTTCGGGGATAGTTTTCGCGGGATGAAAAGTCGCGGAACATAATGGCTGCGAGGCCCGTTTCAAACAAGTCGAATTTTTGAATTTGAGGCCAAAACAAAAAATGAAACTAAAAAATATATTTTATAATCAAAAGATATTTTTAATACCTAGTTATTACTACATGCTTCTTTATTTATTTGTCTTTTAAATTATTATACATACGCCATTAAAGATTTCAAAGGTTCGTAATTTTCAAGGTGCGCAAATATGTTTAAAAAAAGATTTTACTCGTTGAATTTATTTTATTTTAGTTTTTTGTACATTCATGTTAATAAAAAGCTTTTTAAAAAAAATAAATTTATTCATAGCTTTGTATGGTAACATCATTTATGGATTTTTAGACCGCCATGCTAGGCTCATGTCCTTGTTATGGTGGTAAATTAATTATGACATTAAGTATTGCACACCATATTTTTTACAATTTGATGTAGCTCCTACAAAACATCTTATACTTTCCAATTGTTGCGGACTTTAATGTTTCTGATAGCATGTTACTTATTCTCTTTGCCCTTTTTTGTATCCTGATTTCCTTGCACGTCCCTTTGTTATGTCTGTGAATGTCCTTCTTTGACCATAAATATATACTATATCTGAATTACCTATTAATGTCGGAACACAAATTTATCGTATGAAATTATGTTTTTGTCACAAAATTATAAAATTAAAATTGATAGTTCTGTGGAGACCCGAAAAGCGTGTGAAAAGGAGGGTAAAACATTAATTTCAAAATCATCCCAAAAATCCCTCGTCCTTCGAGTAATAACTGAAACTGTATTTCATTATTTTGTTCCGAGGAAAGTGTAACCAATAGATTTCTTATCAGTATTCTATTATCCTTACACCAGAGCATAAGTTTAAGCCACCTCATATCGCAAACATCATCCGTAATAATTCGAAGTGCCAAGGAATTACGCAATACAGGGCAGGCCATTAAAACGTCACTTTATAATGACATTACCGTTTCATATAACATGCAGGAAATTGCACCCGACGCTGTTATTACGGCGGTTTGTAATCTGGGAGACGTCTGAAACAGGGATGACAGCGAGTTGTGGCGGGGCCTCTCAAACTGTGGGAATATATTTATTAATCAATTTTTTTGTTTGTTTTGAGATTAACTATTCTTTTGAAAGTTCTTCTCCGAAGAAACCGAGTCGTGGGGGGCCTCTCAAAAGGTGAGAACATATTTATGTTTCAATGTTTTTTGTTTGTTTTGAGATCGTCTGTCATTTTGAAAATTCATCCCTGAAGAAACCGGTTTTGTAAGCATTCATCTTTACCTTAGAGAAACAGAAAACTTTATGAGTTGTCTTTTAAGCACTAAACTTAATTTCCGATATATGTAGACATCAGAGAGCCGTATTGACATTTGCAAAATTAAATCATTTATTCCAAAAGAAGACCCCATTTTTAAACCTGCATTTTTCATTTAAGGTGTAAAAGTCGGTTGAAGTCAGATAGCAACTTCAAGAGATATTTTTATAAAAACACTAGAGAGAATCCGGCATGAGTTGCATTTCTTAAATAATGTATAGTATATTTGCGGCACGTTCCAGAGTGGCAGATACGCTCAGTATCGCCTAAGTGTAAGACCACCATTCAGAATTGAAACGTTGCTTGAAATTGCGTTAGCCGTGTTTGGTGACCAGATCTGAATAGTCAGGTACTTCCCCACATTCCTCTTCTCCGTCTCCTTTCCCCTCCCTACTACCTTCGGCCTCACAACACACCACAATTGGGAGTGTCGTAGTCTTACTGGCTCCAGACGGGAGCAGCTGAGACTCTTGTTAAGTCGTACCTTAAACAAAAACAAAAAACATAAAAACCTCCATATTTCCTCCCTTTTCCCCCCCAACCCTCCGTCACCCTCCCCTGCGTCTCCTTTCCCATTCGTCTCTTTCTCTCATTCATTCGCCCTCCACTCCGGATTCCCCTCCCCTTCTCCCTCTTTCCCTTCCAATAGCTAATTAATTTGAAATACACACTTTTTCAAACAACTCTCACACCAATTATTGTAATTTTTTGTACAAATTTAACACTATTATATATACAAACCTTTGCGGTCAAGCGCACAGCAATTCACCAAAGTTTCATTGCAATCAGATAAATTAATGATACATACAGGAAATAATAAGGGACAAAAATACCTATGGATGAATAATTTCAATTCTACAGTTATTCTTATAACAATATTTTGTGAGTTTCTTCATCGTTAAACAAATCGAAAACAAACTGTTTTGCGCGATTTTCTTGAGACCGTATAACCAGAGAACACCAGAAATATGTCATTATTAAATCAGTGTTAAGACGTATTGACTCTTTTCCACAAAAAAATATAAATTAGTTTCGAAAGATTCTTCTTTTATCTAGTAAACGTATGTTTTAAATATTCAGAAAAAATGATAATTTTTAGTATAATAAAGTTAAATCATAGGTCGTTGGCGGATTTGTTAAATTTTCAAAAAAGTACATTTATTATACAACACCCATTTCAAATCATATAATCATGCAGTAAAATAAATCAATACATTATCTGGTAAACGTATATAACAGAATTTTAATTTTAGTTTAAATAAAATCATAAAAAAATATATAAGTACATTATTTGAAAATCGTTTATTCAATCAATGATATAATTATTCAAATGTAAACGAATCAAAACAGTAGTCTCCCAACACTGTGGAATTCCCACGCACGGAAAATGACGAGGAAACCAACAAAAAGGATAAGAAGGCGCCATTCAAATACGACTTAGATGACGGGATAATGGTTCAATATAAAATAAATAACACAATACATCTTTTCATTGGAAAAATTATTGGAAAACATGAGTACACACTAAAGTACAAAGTAATTTTTTGAAAGTGCTCAAGGAAATTCGAAAAAAATTGTCTGGTCAACAATAATTGGCGACGACGATTTCATTCTGGAATCTCAAATTCTTCAGCGTTTGCAAGATCCAGATGAGAATAAAAGAAGACAATTCACTTTCAGACGTTTGCCGAACTTAATTTTAAATAGTTTTCGAGAAAAAACTTTCACAAGAATAGCAACTCGTGATCTCATTATAAAGTTCCATATATTATATTCCTATTTAGATTCAATCTAGTACGTATTAGTTATGTTGTGTTTATTAAGTGTCTCTGATATTATTTTTAACTGCATTCCAATAGAGTTCTGATTTTTTTTTATTAATTATAATTTTTAATATTTAAATATTTCTATTTTCCAAATATTACAATGTTTGCTTAGGCAAGTGAAAATTTTGTATTTCTTGTGTCCAATAGCTACATATAAAACCGAATTATAAAGAATTTGACTACTCCTTATAATTTCGCGGTAAGTATTATAAGTAGAGAAATTTTTGTTGTGTTGGGTTTCGTGCCTGTGATGTTCCAGTTGCATTTTTTTCATTTGTATTTTGATATTTTGTCAATTTTATTTTTACATTCATACAAATATTGCAAAAGCGTAAGTAATAAGAACTGATTATCTATAAAAAAATTGTATTTCATGTTTCCCATGCTCAAAAGTCAGAACAAAGCATTTAGTTTTTCACTATAATAGGTTTTTCTCCTATTTCCTAAACCGCTCATCACGTCAGGTCCAATGATACTTGGCATGATTTGAAATCTATTTAATTATTCAATTTTAATTAATATTTCATTATTCACAGAAATTTTAAGAACCTTGAACACCATCTTTTAATATTTCATTACCGTCCAAATTTATAAATTAACATCCAAGAGTTTTTCATTACCATCCACACCTTCATTACCTTCTATTAATTTTCTTCGTATCTAAGTGTAGTACAAAGGTGCCATTTTCACCTTTCTACATCTGATAGGTACGGGAACCCATTTCTATAAAAAAATATATTGTAAAAACCCAAAAATTAAATTCCGCGGAAACGGGCAAATTTGAACGAAACGGCGGAATGACCCATAATTGTTTTCTTCAAGGAATCATAATCGTAAACTCTACAAAAAAAAATAACGAAAAACATGTGAACGACTGCAGCAGAAAGTTTTGAAACAAACACGTTTAGAAAAAATAAGGACAAACTTTGAGGATATCAGAAATGATTTACGTATTTTCTTCTATTATTGCAACAAGGGTCGCAGCCATAAATATAGATCCTTGATCGCACCCTTTCAAGAAATCTTATTTACTTTTCTATTTGAAAACCGCTGCTTTTCTCCATTGGGCATGAGCAATATGAGCATGAATCGTGCCCAGGTCACCGCGGGGAACAAAGTGAACATAATGGGTAGACCATCAGAATCTACTGAAAATAAACCACATCGCCCTCAGACCACATGATTGATCGGTCATCTGACGGTTGGTTGATGTAAGTTTATCCACGCTGGTCCAGGGGGATGTTCTAGCATTTTAGGTCACGTTGTGAATTTTTAATTGGAAATCTCTATCAATTCGTCACAATTTTCAGACTCAAATTACTTCATTGGTGCAGTTTTTAGTAGATTCGGACGTATCATATTTTGTACCTGGTAACGAGAGAGTAAATAATGGTATTCACTGACTAATTTGCCAGTTTCTTAACGAAAGTATGAATTATGATTTATATTATTACTGGATGATCTTTGTGTGCCGTTTTTTCAGCAAGAAAAGAACCATAATTAAAAATATTTTTTATTCGACCATACCCAAATATAACATTGACGCGGACATTATTTCTCAAAATTAGGCGGCACTAGTGGAGCTCAGACTTTCCCCTAAAAACGAGCAGTAATCCGGCTTAGTAGCTGCTTGAGTGCAATATTTGTGTCAGTTTGAGATGGACGCTCCGCTGTCGAATCCCGCCATCTGCGAGGTGCACTCAATTATTCTTCTAGCTTTCTCATCTAGGAAGGAATCCGCCCTGTTCAAGATCATAGGTTCACAATTTTGATTCCAGATGTGAGCAAGTCTACCACACAATTTTTTTGAGGGAAAAATGGCGTATGCAGAGTGCATGCTCGTTAGATTCCCAAAATGCTCAAGAGCAAAATCGTGTGGAAATCTTGAATCGTTTTTCCATTCAAGACGAGGCGTTTTTTGGGTTGAAACATAGGCACATTACCTAACCTTGGAATCAAATAGGCAATCAATAACATGATTTGCATCTTTTTCTTCAACAGACGCAACATTTAGCCGAAAAGCCTTTAAAGACCGTCTAGGACGCTGAGGGAGAGGTAAAGGCAGACAAGGGGATAAAGGGCCTAGTGCCACGGCTCACCAAGTGCTTCGATCGTTGTCGAAAAATAGTGGGGAATATGTACCTAAAATGATTATTTTGTAAATATGTTTTTTCTGATTTTACATAATATATTCAAATTATATATAAATTATATATATGGCTTTAATTTTTTCATAAATTTCTTTTCTATGCTTTACATCTGAAGTCCTGCACAAAAATAAATGTTTCATATTATTCTAAGAAAATAATCTTTAAAATGACATTATTTCAGAGAGAGTGAGCGTAAACAATAATATACATGAATACAGTGTAAAAAAAACGGTTGAAATAAAAAAGTCTTGCGTTTAGGTATTATCAATAATAGTTTTTATTTTTCGTTTTAAGTCCATCCAACACGGTAAAACTATTTTATAGTCATAACCTGCAAAACATACAACATACATCAAATTATTAAAGGATTTGGCAGTAGTTCAAAGCAGTTGCCAAAATATAACGACTTCGGATACAAAATCTTAAAAGATTTCACAGAACGAACAGAATAAATTTCTGAGAATGGTGGGAAACTTTACTGTGAATTCGTATTACTAGAATGTTCCGCATGACGATTCTACTCAGTTTGACTATTATTGGCTTTGTGTACATACGTAAAAATAAATAAGTATACTTGAATATATATAAAATTTATCTCCGATGCCAATGCCCTTTTTATGGGAAGAAGACCCGGATACCTGGGAACCATGCTGTGAAATAAAAAGACATCAATGACACAAAGACAACCCTGGTGAGCGTCATTAAAGGGCTTGCTCAAAGGAGCAAGGCAAATCATGGGAGATAGCACAATGAATTTGTGGCCTGGGTTCCCTTTGTGGGACCTATGCACTATGCAGTTCATCTCCATGTCAATAATAATAATATGCCTATGCAAGTACGAGTATATTAAACACGTCACTCGGAGAGCGAAGTAGCAAACGATATCACCCATCTTCATAGTAAAATTCAAAAACAGAGTTAAAAAGCATGTAGGATGTGAAACCGATGGAAATATCAGAAAGTGAGTCTATATGTCAGAAGCGAGCCAATGTTTCCCCCTATCTCTGATAAAATTTCTGATGAAAACATTTCATCACAATGATGAAATTCTTTCTTGAACAAATAATCAAGTTAATTGGTTCTGTCTGAAGACAAGAGTCAAAAGGTCTTTCTTATATTATTATATAAATTAGACATAGTAGTTGTTCAAGTCGGCATATATCGCGCTTGGGTATGAGTATTTTGTGGGCGTTTCCGTGTACCTGAATTATGATCAATTTTCGTTTCGTCAAACACATACATCTATGTATAGAATTTAGCCTGCGAGAGAATGAGATAGTATGATCGGTCTTCTCTTTGTGCGATGCTTCGTAGCCTATCAGTATCCTTTTTGTGCGATGCTTTGTAGCCTCCCCACTGTTGTCTTCTTTAGTTTTCTGAAGGTTTAACTTCTACCGCGTGTGAATTGCACTCTGTTTTTATTTTAGATTTTTCAATTTGCTCGTGTATTTTGACCTCAAATTCAACATTAAGTTTTGTATGAAAAAGGCTGCCCAGCCGATCCAATCAACCTGGGGCCTAGGAGCCGAATATAAATAAGCATCATTAGTTTTCTGAATCCCAAAATTCTTGGAATTATCTGTTCAGTAAGTAATAACAGCAACATGTCTTTGCAAGTATAATATTAAACGCATTAACGTAGCGAAGTTGCAAAACAGAATCACATATTTTCATAGTAAACCATCCGAACCGAGTTACGAAGATTATTGTAGGATTGTAGAGTATAATGCACCTACCGGGAGAATTTAATATCTCCTTGTCTACGAAATTTTCCCAGCGAAAAGCGAAAAAATAACTTTCGTTTTGCATATATTTCCGTTTGGTATGCGAGATAGTATTCTGGGTTCTAGATGTCCCAGTATGCGAACACCCGAGGAAGAGAAGATGTATGGGCTTTGTAAATGGTAGAGATTTTCTTATTTCTGTAAAATATAGGATTCTCGCTAGATATTTTAAATTCTCGCAGATTGTGCCTCTGAACTAGGGTCGAATCTATCACTACTGCTGTAGTACATAGACGTAGCGAATACAGCAGCGGAATAACATGCCTTTCATATAATAATACATTTCTCGGAAGAGGCTTTGAGTTTTCTTACCATATTGAAGATGTTATTTATTCAAAGCAATAAAGGCTTTTTTCCGTCAAAATTTCTATCATATTAAATGTCATTCATTGTGTACCTTAACGCACATGTGATATTAATTCTTGTAGCTACTCCCTTGCTTTAACCGAGAAAGTCATTGTTTTAAATATGTTGTCTTATGAAAATGTACAACTTATTCCTTTAAAAGAGACTCTAAGTTCGGGATATTTTTCAGAATTTCATCTATTAGTAAAATTTCAGTTCCAGTGGAAAAAGAGCAGTTGACCGGATATCAGAAGGACACGGGTTCAAGTCCCGTCAGGGGCATGTATCTTTTCTCGGGAGATTTTTTCAATGTAGATGAGTGTTTTAGGCTAATAATCATTGCTTATAATAATTGTTACCCTTTGTGCTAGGCATAAAAAATGTTGTCTTAAACATCAGTTTACCAATTAAAAAATAATAACTAATATTAGACAAGTTAAAGTATTTCACCAAAAAATGTAGACATAATTTGTCTCGACGCCAACTAGTGGGAGATTTAGCACTTACAATGCCTTTCTCACAAAAAATAAAGTTGATTGTTTTAAGGTGGAAAAATGTAATAAGCAGTAATTTTTTAATGAAATACTAGAATATATTGAATTATTTGGCGGGTAGTAGATAAGCCGACGTACTCAGTGGACAAAGAGCAGTTGACCGAATAATAATAATAATAATAACGTAAATATATTTTTATATTTCTATATTTTTCTATAGCGCAGTTTTGTGTCATTTCACTTCAAGTGCGCTTAACTATAATAAATTTAAAAATAATCCTACAGTGCTCCTTACGAGATCATCACAAAATATTTATAAAATTATACCTATGAAATAAAGAATATCAGAAGGACATGGGTTCAAGTCCCGTCGGCGGCATGTATCTTTTCTCAGGAGATTTTTTCAATGCAGATGAGGGTTTCAGGCTAATAAAATATGTTTACTTCTGTCTATGTATATATGTTATACGTTGTTAAACCATTTATCCGATTGCGACCAAACTTTAGGGATTTGATGTGTGCATGCTCGTGATGGTTTCTATGTATACTGGTGAGATCTGGCTTTATGAAATTGATCCAAAAAATTGCAATAGGTGACACGCAAGCTGTTTGAAAACTGAATGTACCAGGACTGATTGTACGGAACGCGGGAGGGGGGAGGGATCTTATCGGAAAAATGAAGAGAAAAATATGTAGGTACCCACAATTTGATTCGTTTTTTTATGCTCTTAGAACCATGGGAATAAGAGACACAACATAGATACAATAAAATAAGGGTAAATGACCTTTCCAACCGGACCCAAGGAATAGAATATATATTATATAGAAATTTATTCAACACACGTATGACCCCTGTCTTGATGCCATCGCCATATTTGGTTTATATTTAAGGGTGGGTCTCTACCCTCTACCCCATCTAAATGGGACGCCTTGTTGTTTTTGCTGTTGAGAGCCCGATTTCTCGGATCGCATTACACATATTATGTGTATACAAAAACATGTGAACCATTGTCATAATTTTGAGATAACCGAAATGATTTTATGAAATACAATCCTATCTGTTTATGATTGCATTTTAGATATAGTGTGCGTATTCTGGATTTGAATAATAATTATTAATCTCTTCAAAAAACGTGATTTCTTTATAAATTTATTTATTTTTATATACCCAAATGGGCTATTCCAGTAAACATAATAATATTACATTTCTTTTAAATTTGAAAATGAAATTGATTATTTTGGTTACATACATCTCTTTACCATTTCTTAGGTATTTTACCTTTTCTGAGGCTACATAATATTATAATTATTCAATTTTTATAAGAAAAACTTTCTTTATATTACTTTTTTGAAGGTTATTCCCATCAGTGAAATATATTATATTAGAATAAGATAACAATAATAATCTTAACGAAAATATGAAAGAGAACAAGACACAGAAAAACAAAAAAAAGACAATGGTCGCAACTGGGACTCGAACCCAGACCTCTCCCTCTAACCGGGACGAGTTTCGCTTTTGCCACCTTCTGTCGAACCGTCATATTTGTCAATCTCATATTTTCAAATTTTAGAATTATTTTAATCAACTAATTATTTTTCTCCATATTACGGGCAACTACCTTTTTCATTGGAAACAATGAAACAAACTTATTCTAATAGTATAATTATTGTTTTGCATTATTCTTTGGCTTGAAACTCTAATATAAAAATAAACAAAGAATAGATCGAGTGTTGCTTCTGTTAAATCATGAAATGTCAAAAAAATGACCCCAATACAATAATTATTAAGCATTGTGTCGTCACATTACTTCGGCCAGCCGTCAAAATGAAGGCTCCGGTCATTCTAGTGTTAATTGTGTTTATGGTTCGTGTATATGTTATTATTTATTTCAAGTTTATTTTTTTATTCTTCTTCTTTATGTGCCTTATCAGGTCCCCCCGACGTTGGCGATCACTCTTGAAAAGGTCTCTCTGTCTTGCGCTGCCCGGAATAGCTCCTCCACACTTCTAATGCCGGTCCACTCTCGTATGTTTCGCAGCCAAGACATTTGTCTCCTACCAGGCCCTCGGCGACCCTCTATCTTGCCTTTCAATATTAAATGGAGCAAGTGATATTTCTCCCCTCGAAGTATATGACCCAGATATGAAATTTTCTTGATTTTAATTAATGTAAGCAGTTCCCTATCTGCTCTAGCCCGCCTGAGAATTTCTATGTTGGTGATCATGTCGGTCCATGGGACCTTGAGCATTCTCCGGTGAAGCCACATTTCGAAAGCCTCTAACCTGTTCATGGTATTTATTTTCAAGGTCCATGTTTCACAACCATACAGCAAGACCGACCACACATAACATTTTAGCATTCTCTGCCTTAATTTTAAGCTTATATTGTCATTGCAGAAGAGGGATTTCATTTTTATGAATGCAGTTCTTGCTGCTTCAATTCTGCACCTAATCTCTATATCTGGGTCAAGATTCTCCGTGAGGATACTGCCGAGGTATCTAAATCTCTCCACCTTTTCGACATTACAACCATTTAACTGAATCATTGATCCAGAGTGATCTAGTCGTCCAAAAGTCATCCATTTAGTTTTATTGACGTTGATTGTTAGGCCCAGTTGCTCACCAGCATTATTAACAAGATCTAATAGGTCTTGGAGGTCACTGATACTGTCAGCTAGTAATACAGTATCATCTGCATATCTTATGTTATTAATGACAACTCCGTTGATCTTGAGACCCTTCTGGGTATTACTTAGGGCTCTTTTGAAGACATAGTTGGAATAAAGATTAAATAATAGTGGCGACAGGATACATCCTTGTCGTACTCCACGCTGAATGGCGATTGCATTAGATCTCTCATTCCCATGTCTTATTTCTGCTGTTTGGAACCAATACAGGTTTTTAATGAAATTCTGGTCTTTGGTGTCAACGTTACAATCCGCAAGCATTTTCATTAGGTCAGCATGTTTTACCCTGTCAAATGCCTTTTCGTAGTCAATAAAACAGGCAAAGACTTCCTTTCTTTGGTCACGACACTTTTGCAATAGTACGTCGACAGAAAATAATGCTTCACGCGTACCGAACGCATTTCTGAAGCCAAACTGAGTGTCATCTAAGTCCTGCTCGCACTTATCGCGTATCCTGGCATGTATTATTTTAAGGAATAATTTAAGAACATGACTCATCAAGCTTATTAATCGATAGTCACTGCACTTCTTAGGGTATTGTTTTTTAGGTAATGTCACGAAGGTGGATTTTAGCCAATCTTGGGGTATATTCCCTGTGTCATATATAGAGTTAAATAACCTCAACAGGTAGTCAACATTTTCATTATCAAAGAGCTTCAACACCTCAACTGGAATATCGTCTGGTCCGCACGCTTTTCTATGTTCTGAAGTCTTTATCGCATGAAGAATTTCTGATTTTAAAATCGATGGTCCATGCAATTGATCGTTAGGAATATTAATGTCAGGTCTAATATCTTTGAATGTATCATGAATATACTTTTCCCATGTTTGTAAAATATCTTTTTCATCCAATATCAATTTATTGGAATCGTCAACTAAACATGATGGAGTAATTCTTCTAGAAGTGCCTGTAATTTCCTTCAATTTTTTGTGAAGTTTAAATGCATTGTGACTACGACTGTACGACTCTAGTTCTTCACACTGTGACTTCATCCATTCTTCTTTGGCTTTTTTAATTTCACATCTAATCGTTCTTTGTAAGTTTTTATATTGTGTCTCATTATGTTTATGTTTACGTCTCTCATCCATTAAGTTCAAAATGTGGTCAGTCATCCAATTCTTTTTTCTAATTTGCTTATCAGCTTTCAAATTTGTATCACAGGTTTCACATATAACTGACTTCAGGTTATCCCACTGTGTTTGTATTTCTATTGATGGATCACGAGGGAGTAGTCTAATATTATCGTTCAAAGTCTGAGATACCTTATTTCTGACCACTTCTTCTTGGAGTTTCGAGATATCCATTTTAATTTTGTTTTTGGGCTTTTTTATTTGTTTTAAGCATAAAACAATGTCGGCAGTTAACAAAACATGGTCAGAACCAATGTCCGCACCAGGGTACGTGGTGACTCTCTTTACAGAGTTCCTGAATCTATGGTCTACTAACACATATTTTTTTATTAATTCTCTCCAATTGATCCAGTTTCTTTATTTGTTTCGAAAGCTAGATTGTTTATTTTGTATTAAATGAAGAAACACACTTTGTAAAACACCACTTTATTTGAATTAATAATTATTTGACAGCCAACCAGGTTTCGCTTAGCTCAAGCTTCATCAGGGCTATTATATTAACTAGCATTTAATATAATAGCCCTGATGAAGCTTGAGCTAAGCGAAACCTGGTTGGCTGTCAAATAAAGTGGTGTTTTACAAAGTGTGTTTCTTCATTTAATATATAATGTCACACCACAAAGTATTTGCTTCCTTCTATAAAATGTTTATTTTGTGTTTTAATAACGAGCGGAATAATTTTTTTTTGCGATACAGGCGTAAATAAAATTGGTTCATAAGAAATGTTAAAATGTGTTTAATAATGAAAAATCATAGATTTTATTAATTTTTAATGAAGTACACAAGAGGACAGATTTTTTATCAAAACGCTTTTTTATATTTATTTTTATCAAGATGAATGGAAGAACTCTATTTTAATTTCAAATTTTTTTGTAAATTTTTAAAAATGTTTTTTATTGATTTTTTAAAATAGTTTATTTCTAAGCAAATTCTGCAATCTAGATAATTATTACAAAGTGTGATAGCTGTTTCGCCTTCCATAGGTATTATCATGCTGTGGTAAGGCCACTTACAGACGATAAATTTATTATTATTTAAAAAAAAAAACTATTAAAGTTAAACAATAAATGTAAATGTAAACAATACCAATGGCCTTGTCCGCATTACCAACTGCATTTATATTTAACTAGGTATGAGCTAGTTCCTAAATGAATCGTGTAAGGACTTATAAAATGAACTTAGAGCTGTTTGACAAGAGAGGATGGACCGCGTTTTAAGTACTTACAAACCTTTTTTAACATTGAAAATACTTCTTTTTTAAGTAAAAAAACGCGCTTTTTTTTACTTAAAAAATAAATATTTTCAACGTAAAAAAAGGTTTTTTAAGTACAACAAAACGCGGTCCATCCTCTCTGCTTTGTATTCGAAGTTTCAAAGTTAACAAACATTGCCTTCTTCTTTTGTGTGGTGGTAAGCTTTTCTGTTTTCTAAATGTCTTCAAACTTTATTTGGTACTCTTTGGAAGTTTTTTTTTTACATTCCAGAGTGAGTTCATCCTTATTATGGAAATAGTTACGTAATGAGTTTTAAAGTAGGTAACACCTTCTAAGTGTTGTCCATGTACGTATATTGACAAAAGATATTTTCATAATGTCCCATAATAACTATAATAATGTTTTGTCCCTTATACCATTCATCGCGGTTAAACTTCGGCGATTTGTTGTGCGCATGCCCGCAAATTATTAATATTTACAAATATTAGTGAACATATTAATAATATTGAGCTCTGGCTTTATGAAGTGATTTCCCACATCATCATTCGATTGCGATAAAACTTTGGTGATCTGATGTGCGGGGCGGGAATGGGAACGCATGGGAAAGGACACGCAGGGGAGGAGTGACGGAGGTGTGGGGACAAGGTAGGGGCAAAGGGAGAGATTGTAACGTAGACATAATAGCGGTAGAGGTTAGCAAAGTGTAAATTTGAAAAATCCATGCTTCTCACTGACAGCTGTGAAAAGTGTGTATTTCATGTACTTTAGCCACAGGGAGGAAAGAAATAAGGGGTTAAGGAATCCGGAAGAGGGGAGGGGAATTAAGAAAAGACGAGGAAGAGGTGAAGGTGCGGATAGTGGACAAGGTGGAAGTGGAACGCAGAGGGGAGTGAAGATGGGGAGGATGGAAGAGGAACGAGGAAGAGGATGGAGTCGCGTAAGGGGAAAAAATAAAAATACCGAACCATTAAAACGGCCATTATTTTGAATCAGAAATGGAACTTAAAAACAAATTTACACACAGACAAAATGCAAAACGATTGAGTTAAAACAGCAAATCACTCAGAAACTATTTTACTGAATCACGCCACGCAAACCATAAAAATTAGCACTTTATTACATTTTATTTCAGGATAGTTATCAACCACCTGTCTGTTCTGAAGGCTCAGAAAGTTGCTAGTTGCCACTCTCTTTTTCCCCCCAGGGATAAGGGAATATAACGGGGCGGTGCAGGTAACAAAAATCAGAAAGCGCGGGCATAACTGCTACTAACGTTTGCACTTAATTAGGCGCGAGAGGAATATGTCGTATGAAGTACTCTCACTTTTGTTACCGCTTGGTAATTGGATTGTAAGTAGAGTGTGCAATTAACATGTGAAACTACGAAGAACGTTTAAATACATGTGAATGAATGCCAAGTATGGAGCTTTGTTGTGAAACTACTGGAAAAATATTACACAGTTTAAGTAAAGGCTTCAGATTCATGAAAGGTTTACCTTTGTTTGAGTGGGTTGTAGCCGAGTGATTCAAAGTGTAGAGTTTGCACCCAAACACCACTGTTTTAATCCTATGCAAACTTAGTCTACCACTATTGCATAAGCTACGATAGTATTTTAATATTTATGTTGGTAGTAAGGAGAATTGGAATATTGTAACATTTTTGTGACCTGGAATTTTTTGCGTATCTTCAATTACAAAATAAAATCCGTTGCACTTTCTCATTGGAAATATTTGAAGTGTCCTACAGAGGTAGATACGCTAGTCATGAATTTCCCAAACTTACCGCTTTCTCATATTCCCCCCCCCCTTACCCTCCAGCCTTTTTTTTGCATTAGCTCCACACTGGAGGCCCTAAGGAAAATAATTCCACTCAGGGCCTATTTCATAGTTGGGGATGCTGGGTGGAGGGTCATTTTGAAGGAAGAAGAGGAAATTCTGGGAAGGACAAATATATGAGGGGTGGGTAGGAATTTGGGGGTCAGTGTGTCCAGGAGTGATGGACGAATGAATCCATCCTTTCCACTGCGATGTAAGGCGTGTCCTGCTAGAGAGGTCAAAAGATCTCCCTCAACCCGTCTCTTCCGACCCGGCCTGCCACGCTGTTGGTGGCAGACACATCCGCCGCCAAGATTCAGAAAAACCTGACCCCACGCACTTGAACTCATGCAATCAAAATTATGCTGTAAGTTTCGTTGAAAAAGAGGTAAAACCTGAAAATGAATGCAGATTTGTACTGAAAGTCAGTTAAACCAAATGTTTTTTCTTTCATATATCCTATTTTGTGTTATTCCAAAATTTCACCATTTTCAGAATATATTGCCAAAAACTCTTGCTTCGGGTAGTTAGTCAGACACTCATAACGTAATAACATGAATATCTGAATCCTCATGTTTGTTTTACAGCCAAGAGCATACAAGCAATCCACGGGAGTTCAAAATAACAATTTACATGCCGAAGTTTGGTGAAAGCTCAATAGGCTAAACAGGTTCTAACTCGTTAGTATTACAAACATGTTGGGCATTCGAAAGCTGCTCTCTGTATGCTTGTACTTATTGCGATGTATAAAACTTGGAACACGACGTTAATGTGTATATCCTCTTTATCGAGTTGCCTTGGGGAAATTGTCCTATGTGATGCCCCAGAGAGTTAAATGGACGGAGATACACCAAGCCGAAACCTTACTAAAACGTTTCCTATATAACTAGATTCTGTTATACCTACTTAGTTCCAAAAATTATTGCAATTTTTTTTTTTCTAATTAATTTACTTTGGTATTATTGTTTCTGTTAATCTCAATGATTAATTCTACTTTACATATGTTGAAAAACTTCCGTTTGAGGTTTGTTGTAGTTACAGGTTGATTTATTAAATTGTCATAAATATTACAATGAATACTATTAAACTGGACTAGCTATCCTTACTATTGTTGGCTCTAAGATTTCTAAAGCTGCCGGCCGCCGGACTGGTGGTGTCCACCATACTATCAGATGCCTCCGGCAATTAACGTCACCGTATACACGAACGATGATAGACTGACTCTTCGGATGTGATACTAAACTAAAAATTTGTTGGGATATTGCAAAACTTCGTATAACTAACCGCGGAAAATGTTGCGCTTTACGACAAATACCAGCTATTGGCAGCTCGTACATCAATAGTAGACACGCGCTTTTTAACATCAGCGGCGCGACATGTCGAACTAAAAAGCGAGTCATTCTGTTTCCGATTGTCATATATACACAACTGCTCGTGAATTGCTCTAGTATTTGCTTCCCACCTTCTACATAAATAATCTCTTACATAGATGTAAAGTATGTGGTTGAATATTGTTTAATGAACTTAGGTACGGTATATCAGTTGGGTAACCGTTGAACGGCCTTTTTACACCTTTATTTATAACGTTATCACGTTTTTATGTTAGTTGCATTGAATTTCCCTAGATTTGTGCAATGGACACCGTCCATATTATTTCGATGTGTCGCGGGAAAATGTATTTTCTGACATGTGGAATTTTACTCCCAGTTTATGGACGTTTTTTGAACACATTTTCCATTTCAATGGTCAATTCACTATTATATTAGTATAATTCAAAATAATGACTAATGTTGAGTGTTATTTTTCTTTCAGTTTTAGTCCTTTAAATAATGTTTTGTTGATAATTTAGTTTTGCCAACGCTAGATTTTAAGTTATTTCTGAACCGTTATTTTTTTAATGACTTTTCCGGGTGAGTTTAATAAACGTTTCATGAAAGTAATGTTATTTAATAATATATGCCTTATGCGTGTATAAAGAAATACAAATTCAAGAAATCAACGTTTAAATAAGTAATAAAAAAAAAAAAAGTAAAAGTACCCATAAAAACTCCATCAAAAGAAATCTTTAAAAACTTTAATGTGTTCAGCATTATTAAATTAAACTTAAAAAATGCACTACTCACATTTAAAGAAAAATATGAATACCCTGTGAACCAACACACCTACACTACAAGGTCGAAATCCACAAAACTACTTAACATCCCGAAATTAAATACATCTTTTGGCCAGAAAAACCATAATTTCCATGCGACAAAATTATATAATGCCCTTCCAATTGAAGCTAAGAACACCATGGAGATACAAAAGTTTAAAAAAGATATCAAATTATGGTTAAATAAACAAGACCATGAGGAAATCATTAAAATTATGAAGTCACCCCAATGCAACCTGCACACAATAAACCAATACTTTTATTTTATTTATTTGTTTATATTGTTTATCTATAATCAAGAAACTAGAAGATGAGGAAATAAAGATCAGCACCCATTCAGCAACATACAGTCCGCCTCGGAACATGAAAACCTAGCGAGGAGGACTGTAAACAAACCACATAACTTGGTATTTTTACTTATTGTGTAATTTTACTTTATCTTATATTGTCATTAAATAAAAAAAAATAAAAAAATTGCGTAAAAATTAATCCAAAATATCACCTTATTTTCAGTTATTCTTGGGGTATTATATATATAAATTTTTTATAATAGGATATGGTTTTTATCAAATTCGTTAAGTAAACTTACCATGTTTTTACATTTTGAAATTCTGAATTTTCCGAAATCTTTCGACGGTTTAATAGAATGTGTTTTAGGAAAGCTTTTTTTAAAAAACTTTTTTCATGCTTGAAGCTTAAAATACTGCAAATTCTTAACACGAAAGTAAATTTCACATTCAAAAATCTAAAAGGTAATTTTATCTAGTTTTTATAAAGTATTTTTTTTAACGACTTCTTCAAAAATAAGAAACATACATAACATTTAAAATACGTTGGAAAAATTACACAATTCGTTCAGACATTAAATAAAACAAGCATATACAACAGATAAATAACCTTATTTGGCTGTGTACGCAATGTATTTATTTTTTCGTAAACAATTTTTTGTCATTTTTTAATTAGTAATGTTTTCACATCCACGGTCGTTTCAATTTTTAACAATATTTTTAGTAATAGCTGTAAGTGTATTTATTTGATTTACCACAGCAATTATTCAGCACAACATAATCTTCTTCTTCAATGATTTATTACATCGATAGTTAAAAAACGTTCTCACTCACTCAAACCGATCTGATAGTTTTCTAGCGTAGTTAATAGTTATACTTGTGTTAATCAAATTTGTTCCCAACATAGCTAGTTTGAATTTTCCTCGTATGACATATTAATAATATTATGACCTTATACCCAAGGCTCATTTCTAGGAGTATAATCCTATTTCTTCTCAATTGAACGAGCTTTCGCGTATATTTTATATGAGACAAGACGTGATTGGACTTAAAATTTATGATCCTGAAGCGGTGACAACATTAAAATAAAATTAGGAATATTAAGTTATAATATATTCTACTCGAAACTTGCCAACTTCTCTACCACGTATTTTAGTTTTTAGTTGGTTTCAACACGTAAACTCAAGGTTTACTCGTATAACTACGTACTACTATCACTGGGTGAAAAACCTAAAGGTTGTCACCTTGGCCCAGTTTTATTCCTCATTTTTTCATCAGATTCCTCCGTTATCGAGGGAAAAGGCTCTCAACTAGTAATCTGGTTGCGGATTTATATCCCGGCGGGCTCTAGTAAATTTTATTTGATTGATTTGTGTTATTTCACAATTTAAAGATTTAAAATAATATAAGGTGAAGATACTCTCAGTACCGCCCAGGTGTGAGACCACCATTACAATCTTACATACACATTTTAAAGACTTAAGGAAGTACTCAATTTTGACAAATTGAAAATTATCTTTTCCTTGGTACAATCTTCAATAATCTATGGGATTATAGGATGGGGTGGTGGGCTTGATGCATTAATTAAGCATTTACAAACCACTCAAAAGCGCATCATTAAATATATGTTTAATAGAAAAAAAAACAATCTCGACAAAGTTATTATTCAAATAGACTAAAATATTCAATATCCGTAAATTATTTTATTGAAGACTATGAAATATATATATATAAAAACAAATATTGTTTCGTAAAATATGAAAATAGAATTAGCAAAAGGACTAATAATATGTTTTACTCCCCCCAAACCAATACTAAATTAATGCTAAAGATTTATATAAACTTCCAAGTCCATAAAATAATATTATAGAGCTTTAATAAATTTATGTTTATAAACTTCCAAGTCTTACTTGATTAACTTTATTATTATATGGTTATAATCTTCCAAGTGCATAAAATAATATTTTAGATCATTAAGAAATTCAAAGAATTCATCTTACCCTACCATTTTTTTATACATTAATGATCTAAATGAAAACACATTTTGTTAGTATTTGAAATCAACATATAAGTACATGCTAGAATGAATCGATTCATAAGAAACCTTTTGTTATCAGTTTAAAATTATGTTTCTTTCATCTGAATATTTCCGATGCGACTCAAAACAATATCATTTAAAGAAATATTCAAACATTTCCAGTGCACAGTAACTTTAACGGAGAACTTGGGGAGGAATTACGACTTTCAATATACCAGTCCGGAAACATTGTTCACTTTTGGCTGTGTTTGCTTTCATTTATGGACTGCGCTGTTGTGATGCCAGCAAACTTTTGTTTGAAAAGTTTCGACAAATTATGTTGGTACTACTGCTGCAGGTCGCGTCTTGTAAATTAAGATTTAATGGATGTAAAAAGGATAGACGTTGTTCTCAACTCGTGAAAATATATTTTCAAAGACGGTCGATGTTCCAATTATAACTTTTTCATGTTAAGCCTCATCGTTACTTGGTTGCGTAAGAGCCTTCTTTCTGTCCTTCCGGTGCACTTAGTTTTGGGGAAGGGGCCTACTTTTTCAGCATCCACTTCTTTTAAAATCATTGCTCTATTTTTAGTAGTAGTATTTTAGTAGTATTTTCCTGGTAGTATTTTATTTTCTGGTTTCTAGAAAACTTGGCTTTACCCGTATTCTACCTAGAAGGTCCCTTACAATTATCTCAAGATCTTAGACGTCTTTGGAGATGCTGAGATATGCTATTAATAGAATAATTTTCCGTGATAAAAAGTTTTTACCGTTTTTATCGAATATTATTATAACATTATCTAATATATATTTTTTAATATTTTTATTATCATTATTTTATTAAGACAGGCCAGTCAATGGCTGAGTTGGAATCACGTTTCTGTCCCACCCAGGCATCGCGTGTTTGATTCCTCAGCTGGCTAAGTCCTCCATCACAACACAAGCACCGAGCAGGTGCTCCGCAGGACCGAGTCGCTAAATAGACCAGTCGTAATGCGTAATTCTGCGCTTTTTCCGTACGTTATTTGTGTCTTTATAGTACGTAGGTAACATCTACTAATACCGATTGAACATAAACAGCACACTTACTCTATGCTAGAGAGGCGGGGACCTAATATATAGTTTCCCATCATTGCACAACAACATCTGTCAATTATTTACAATGATAGTAGGATTTTTGTATATATATATTGTTAGGTTATTCGTAACCCGGGAATAACCGTCTTTTAACATATTTTTTCTGTTTAAACGGTAGGAACAAATCTTTTAAATTCCAATTTCTCCTGAATGAATAATCTCCAAAACTGTCTGGAGATTATTCATTCAGGAGAGATATTACTCTTTTCAGTATTTTCTATACAAAAAAGCTATGGACATAAATCCTTTCAGATTCAAAATCTTTTTTAAATTACGCTTATTAATAAAATCAGTTAATGGTGGATACAAAAAAATGCAAAAAATTAACAATACTTAAGACCACGATAATTTTATTTCAAAATGATAACAATAGGTATATTAATTTAATATTTCTAGAAAAGCAGTTAAATCATATTTTTATCATAACCACGGAAGAGAGAACTCACATAAATAGTTTTTGAGTGATATTTGGTTGAAAAAATATTGAATAAACCATAGCCGACTAGAGTTCAACTGACATGGGCCCGCGACTTCCACAACTTAGAGTCAGTGCGTCGAAAAGTTAATTTCACTGTCGAAAAAAGTCTACTATCTACTGTAATCATAGAATGTGATAGAAAACCAGAAGTGACTTTCATACAAACTTGAGTTGAAATAAATGTTCCATTTAGCCCATTAGCACGCGTTCTGTCACACTTACACTCACCTGACATCATAAATCTCCATCCCATTTGAATTTCGCAGACATGGTGAAACACAGTTTTGAATTGGAAATTTAAGGCCGGATCGGCCAAATATTTGGATCACGAAATCCACCCACATGGCATTTTTTGTGTTCATCTTTATTCTGTGACCATAATAGTCAACAGTTTATTCTAGATGTTAATCAAACATAAGACCTGTAAAGTACCTACTCGGCCTTGAGAATAAATATATTAAAATGATTGAATAGTTTTGGACAAAGGTTTAATGATTCACGGATTCGCCGCTCAAGATTCAATTGAGGCAAAAATCTGAAACAAGTTGTACAGAGCTTACAATCAAGGTTTTGACTGCTTAATACAATTAGATTTCTATTTGAAATTTATGTTTAAAATGCTGTTTAATATTCAATAATATTAGGCGGGGCATTAGCTAAAAATAAATACCAACTCACAAAATCATTTTTCTCTAATGTACAAATTTTCTCTCCCACATTTCCGTGATAGGAGAAAAGGTTGTTTTCTCAGACAGCAGAAGTAGTTCTGAAAAAAATGTGAAAAAATGTTAAAGAGCGTTGAGCCCCAACGCCAACACAAGACTCGGGGGTTAAAAGAAAAGCAAAAAGAACATCCCCTAGAATCCTCGGATAAACGGTTTAGCGCCGTATGTCTTAAGGCAAGGCTTTCCTTCTCCTGGTTCACTGGAGCCTCTTTAGCGATTACAAGCCCGATTACAACACCCCGAACCTTCGCCTATTTCTTTACTCCCCGCTCCTATCCGCGACTGCGAAAACAATTTTTGTTTTCATGAGGATGGGGCGGCATAAGCGAACCTTATTACTCGGAGAAAAAATATCGCAGAGCATGCGTGGTTTATGAAATCAATTTATCTCAGATAGTTATAGAATACTTATTCTAAGGAATAATTCATTTGAATTCCTGGTTTTCATTAATTTATTTTGATATTTATTTTAATACGGCATAATAAATAAAATATATAAAACATCCGAAAGAATAATGTTAATCGTCGTGTTTTATTTAGTTCTAAGTAATTTGTGCCTGCTAAATCTCAATTAATTTGAAACAACAATTGCTTTAGGAAATAATTTAAAATTACTCTGCAAAGATACAAAATAGTCAATGAAAGTGATAATTTCAACGTCTAATATAATTTCACTTGCTCATTGTTTTAAAAATATTTTATAATAATAATGGATAAATGTTGTCTCTTATTTTATTTACTACTAATAAAAATACTGGCAAATAGTTCAACGAAATCAACAAAATTGTATTTTGTGTTTTATCTTATTTAATCCTATAAAAATAAGCAATTAATACATGGTGCTTTTAATGCTGTATCTAAGTAGGTAATTAAAATCAAAATCGATGAAATCATATTATAATTGAAAAATTCAATAATTTTTCTTCGTTTCGAAAGCTGGAGGTTATGTATTTATTGTAATATTAATATCTATTCATGATTTTTTTAAACTTATTTATCTAAAACGCAATCCGTTGATACAAATGATTCTAAGAACCAATTTGTACATACAATATTTCCACTATTAAAAGCTAAATATTAATTGGATCATAATACATTACATAACGCATAACATTATTTAACGATAACGACACCTTATTACAGTAAATGAGAACGGTTGACGTAATTGAATCGTAGAACCGTGTTGTATTATTGTCTCCCTTGAAATACCCCAAGGATATAAGATTAAAGGATCGAATAATAATCCAGGACCGATGATATAGTAGAATCGATGAACACCGAACAGTGAGCACTAACCGGCCTAAGCGAGTAGTAACCAAAGTTCCTACTTTCCTCGCAGCACCCCCTCGAAGGCCCAATGACTCCCCGGGTAGCGATTAATGCCTACTTCTACTGATTTATCGAATCACGGAGTAGTAGTTAAAGGGCTTAACTACATAACTATTCATCTTAAAAGTGTTTTACAGCCCTGGTAAGAAAGGATTCTTGTCGGAAAGCAATTTCGATTAAATCGTTTGTTCAGATTAGGTCTTACAATATTTCAGATCCAATCGAACTGAAAAAGTTTCATAAAGGATCATTGGTACGGAATTGATTTAGCAAGTTAAGTGGATTTTACTTTTTTGTCGCAAGACTTACTGACGTGAACCAGAAATCTATTACACTCTGAATTTTCGGGAAGTGGGGAAATAGGAAAACAATAATTGTTGGAAAAGATCCTTGAGACTGTGGCATTCCAAATTGGGGTATGTTGTTAGGCTTAAGGTAGCGGGGAGGGGAAGGCGATGGGGAATATGAAGGTGGGGAAGTACCTGGCTGTTCAGATTTGGTCACCAAACCAGGTAAAAGTGGTGGTCTTACACCAGGGCGATACTGAGAGTATCTTCCACTCTGGAACGTGCCGCAAATATACTACACATTATTTTTAATTAATTAATTATGAAATAACACAAATTTATAAAATAAAATTTATTTGGGCACGCCGCCGAGGTTCTTTTCATGGACTTTCAGATTGCGAGTGGAGAGTTTTACCCTTCGACCACGGAGGTAAATTCGCTTTGTGGCGTTATTTTAATGTAATGAAAATAAATAACTTTGGTAATTTTTTTAAAAGAAACCATTGCTATTGAAATATGTCAATTATTTTGATAAAATAGGTGTGTATTAAGTTATTTATCTTCATTATAATTAAACTAATTTCAAGTAAGATTTTTGTATCGTTCTGCGTGCGTTCAAAATTTGTAAAATTGCAAATATTATAACGTCTGTTCCGAAAAATAATTTCGGATCTTCTAAAAGTAGAAAATCTGTGTTGGTTTGTTTATTTGTTTTGTTTAGTCGATTTAATAGTCTATGTTTTTGGAATTTTGATCGAAAGGAAATTAAATATCAAAACAACACTATACTTCTTGATCTCAAAAACAGTAAAAATGCAGAAACGAACCTTTAAATAGCTCTACTGCAAAATCGCACATTCGATATTGTTCTTCGGGACCGTCGATAATATCATATAATTTCTTATATGTGTTTGTTATGCATTTTTCATTTTTGTCAAGTATGTCAAATGTGCATAAATTTAAAAAAAATATATATTGTTAATTTCGATTCTAAATTATTCACTACATAACCTGTAGTTCTTCAATCTTCAATGTGTCTTGGAATATCTTAATTAAATGCATAATATTAAAAAATATATTTTCATATCATTTATTACATTATTTAGTATTGGCATCTACACATAGCCGTCTATTATACCTGTTGATTTGATAAATCGTGATATTTCTTCTTGGAAACTATTTACCTGAAATAATCTAGTAATGCTTCCCTTCGCAATCATTCTTAGCTCTTGCCTAAACCATGAAAAGCGTCGCATTCTATTTTTTAACTTCGTATCCTTCGGTTTTTAATTCTGTCCAAAATTTTCTATTTGCATTTTGCCTATTTTCTATTTGGTTTTTGCTTTCATCGCAAAAAACTACGTCGGTCCTTGTTTTACTAATCAAATTTAATCAGGGATTACCAGAACTTAGTTGTGAACTACTAATCTCATATATGAGTATTGCGCTCCATATATTCTGTTATGCAACATCCTATTTGTAAGTATCTACACAATCGTATCAACTTGTTTCACTGATTTCTAGCTTATCTAATTTACAGCGACAAAAAACACGTAATATTAAAATAACCATTTGGGGAATAACATGATAGACCCTAAGAGTAAATACTGAAAGTTCAGGAGTTTAAGCTTTTATTCGGCAAAAAGTGGAAAAAGGACAAATAAATATAAGTCACAATGACGATTAATTTGCGAAACCACATAAAAACAAAATGTTTAACCCAACTGTACTTGTCTATTGACCCCAAAAATATTAGTTTTTCCCTCTATAGGTCTCCGTGCTAGAGCTTCTACAAAAATGATTGCTTTTTCTTTCATAAGCGGAACTCATTTGACCATTTAGTATTTTATGTGTATGCTTAATTTTAGTATTCTTTGATTATATATGTTTGTATAGTATGTATGTTCATAAATGGACCTTCATGAAAGCGCCTTATGTCAATCACTCGCGAGGTTATGCTCAAAGGCATACATAAAAATCATTCCGCAGAAAACTAAACCTTTACAGGATTCATTTGAAATAAGCCCGTCAAAAGATTTAATTTATTTTCTCAGAAAGATGAATTTCATTTTGGACGTTTTCTTGAGAACCCCATCAATTATTAATGGTTTTCATATGAAGAAAATCTTATTCAGTAAATTAATGTTTGCTGAAACTTTTTGTACTTTTTCATCTAATCGAATGAAGCGAATTCGTTAGAAAATATCTCGTAGATTTTCGGAAAGTAATAAATGGATCATAAATTTTATTAGAATCGTGAATTTGTAAAATAATATAATGTCAGAAATAAAATTATTTTATTGTGGTAGGTTTACTTAAATTCCCAAATTCTTCTAGTGTAATATCATAATTATTTATTTATTTGCAAAAACAGCATAAAACAAATACATTGCAAGAGCGGTAAGAAAAGATACATAATAAATACATTTACAGTTAAAGTAATACATTTAGTTAAAACATAAGTGCTATTTCACGCTTAAAATCGTTGTAGGAAATGTGGAATATATCCACATTTCTTGCGAGGCAGTTAATTAACCCAGTGAGTCGTCCCAGGGGCATCACTATTGGTACGTTAGTTCTGCACCTAGGAAGAATCAAAAGCCTGTGTTAGCGGCCTCGCGTGAAATTATCCGGGACATAGAATCCTATTTCAGCCAGAATATCTGATACCGATACAAAACCATTTAGAAGCTTATAAGCCATCAGCAGTAATGCGACATCTCTTCTGGAACTAAGGCTGCAGATACTCAGCATTCCCAAGATAAATGTTGTTGGAAACAACCATGGGTAAAAACCAAACTCTCTCATATAGATGTATCGTAATTTTTTTTTGTATTTTCCCGACCATTAGTACATAGACGATGTCCTCTGGCCCCCATATCTGAGATCCACTCTCGAGAATGCTACGCACCAAGCTAATGCGAAAAGCAGCCTTATAACTGTGAGGTTTGATTTTTCCCCAAATATTGTTGATAAAAATTAAAAACAATAAGGGTTCAAAATTGGATCCCTATGGCACACCAGAGTTTGTAGCATACGTGTTAGAGTTAAACTCACCAAAGGACATGAATTGTTCCCTTTGGTTCAAATAATTAAGAATGAGTTTTAGTAAGTTTTCGGAAAAACCAGTTTCTTCGAGCCTCCTTAGGAGCACTAAGTGATCCACCCTATCGAAAGCCTTCGCAAAGTCATGGTATGATGTGTCAACCTGCTCATTGTTATCGAGTGCTCTCGCCATGTAATCTATGAAAACCATTAAATTTGTAGTAGTTGATCGGCCACGTCTAAATCCATGTTGTTGATCGATCAAGAATGATTCAACTTTGGCATAAACATATTTATGGATAATTATCTCTAATAACTTGGCAGGTGTGGAAAGAATCGCTGTAGGACGGTAGTTGGTTGCTTGACACTTGTCACCATCTTTGTGTAAGGGGGTGACTTTCGACAGCTTCCATAATTTAGGAAAAATGCCGTTTTTAATGGTTAAATTCAATAAATGTAGAAGTGGCTTAGATTATGTTCAGAACATCCCTTAATGACAAAGGGTTGGATTAAATCAGGACCAAACAATGTTTTTGGTTTCAATTTTTTTACTGCTTAACTGAAATCCACGATATTTACGTTGTCAATGGAGATGTTTTGAGCATTTTTTGATCCAATTTGTCCTGGCACATATGATTCAAAATCAATTAGAGTCAATGGAATTAGAGTTTTATTTTCACACATCCAAAAAAGTATAGGTGTATGCAGTCAATATTTCACTGCTATAGAGATTATGAAGGCAAATTTTTTTTTGTTTAATCGTTAAATTTCGGTTCCTTCAGCCCACGTTTATTTCTAAATCAACGCCCCTACACAAAAAAATTCTTTAAAAAAAATAAGGTTTCTAAGACACTGTGGAAATAATCGATAACGCAGTTCTGCTACTGTAGCAGGATCAATTTTTCAAATCTATTTTGAAAACACATTCATTTTCATTACAGAATCCGCAAAAAACCGTCACTTTATTTTTTTAATCTAATTTACACAATAAACAATCATCATCACCACTCTTGGCTCTACAACCCCTCGTAGATCTTGGCCTCCTCCAGAGTCTTCCTCCACTCATCTAGGTTTTGTGCCAGCTCTTTCCAGTTTGAAGCTACAAGGTAAATAAATGTAAATATGAACAATGGAACAACGTGTTAAATAGTTATGATACCGAGACTTGCTCAAAAAACTTAGAAAATATATTATCTCAACACATAAAAAATTCAACTACTGAAAGTACAGTCCGCATTAAACCTAATCTAAGAATTTTAAAGCCTTGGATTTCACAAGGACTTATAATATCAATTAGAAACAAAGAAAAACTTTATAAAACAGCATTGAAAAATCCTCTAAATGAAAAAGCATACACTTTTTACAAAACATTTAAAAATAAATTAACAAACTGTATCAAAAAAAATAAAGAAGACTATTTCAAAAATAAAATACTTTCTACAGACAATAACAGTAAACAAATATGGAAAACAGTCAACTTAGCCATGGATAACACTAAAAAAACACAAAAAATAAAATACATTGAACATGAAAATAAAATCATAGATGCTAATATTCAACCTAAACAATGTGCAAACATTTTAATTCTTTTTTTGCTAATGTAGGAAAAAATCTTGCGAAAAAGATCAATAAATCTTTTAACCCGAAAACACAAACGATTGAAAATGTACAAAATCAAAATAATTTATCAACATTTGAAACAACCTCAGAAGGTGAAATTTTAAAAATAATAGAAGGCATGAAAGGAGGTTCGTCTCCCGGATTTGACCATATTACAGTACATTTTCTAAAATCTATGAAAATTTATTTGATAAAACCAATTACTCATTTGATAAACTTAAGTTTAACAGAGGGAATATTTCCGACAAACTATAAAAATACAATTATTTCACCTATTTATAAATCTGGAGATCCACAACAAGTAACTAACTACCGCCCAATTTGTCTAATTTCAAACATTGGAAAGATTTTTGAAAAAATTGTTAAAAACCAATTGATCAGTTTCCTAGAAAGTAATAAAATTCTTCATAAAAACCAGTTTGGTTTTATAAAGTCACTTAACACACAAGATGCTATTGCTAATGTAACCTCATACATCAACGAATCATTGGATAAAGGTGAAAAATGTGCCGGTATATTTATCGATCTGAGAAAAGCTTTTGATAGTATATCCCATGAGATTCTCCTAAAAAAACTGAACAATATAGGTATAAAAGACAATGCGATTAAATGGATTTCGAACTACCTAAAAAATCGACCGCAAGTCGTAAAAATAAATCAGATTAATAGCGATAAAGAAATATCAGACTTTGGAATCCCGCAAGGTACAGTAATCGGACCAATCCTCTTTACCATATATGTTAATGACTTTTTTTTTCAACCACTACATGGCCAAATAACTTCATATGCCGATGATACAGTACTAATAATTAGCGATAAAACTTGGGAAAAAGTAACATTTAAAGCCACCGAAGACATAAATATTTTAAAGAATTTCTTCGACGTAAATTTACTATCACTAAATGGTGATAAAACATTTGTAATTCCATTTGCAATACACAAAAATGATACCCCTAAAAACATTGATATCATCATTCATGATAATTCTACAACACATAGTAAAAATTATTGTATCCAAAACTGCACAATATTAAAAACAACCAACACAATAAAATATTTAGGAGTTATTATCGATAAAAATTTAAAATGGAAGGAACAAATTTGTCAAGTTGTAAAAAAAATTAGAAAATTGATTTACATATTTTTAAGAATCAGAAATTTTTTATCTGTAAAAAATTTATATCTAATATATTACGCTTTGGTTCAATCAACTTTACAATATGCTATCATTAGCTGGGGATCCGCATACAAAACTAATCTTTCCCCAATTGAAGTTGTGCAGAGGCTAATTATTAAAATCATATTAAAAAAACCATCTGACTACCCAACGGATAAATTATTTAAGGAATTCCAAGTACCTTCTTTCAAAGATCTGTACAATAGAAATACATTGATTCAAATTATAAAAGAAAAAGAGAAGTATCAATTTATAACTGAAAATCGTACTAGACATAAATATATTTTTTCATGCCCAAAATTAAACACTTCCTTCGCACAAAATTATTATACTTATCAAGGAAGACTTATTTTCAACCGATTACCGGATGAAATTAGAAAAATTAATGATAAAATCCAATTAATAAACTCTGTTAAAAATTTTTTTAAAGATAATCTCAAAAAAAAAAAGTTTCCGACTAATCTAATCTAATTAATCTAATTAATTAATTAATTAATAATTAATCTAAACTAATTTATTGATTAATTTTGTTTTGTTTTTAACAACTAATTACAATAACTCAAGATACCTTATTCTAATAGTAAAATTGTTTATTAGTAGAAAAATACTTTTAATTACATATCACCGAACTTACAACTTATTGTTTTTTTACATTCACATAGTAATTTAAGAACTCATAACATAATATAGCATTAAAAAATGTACACTACTCTTCCAGACACAAGCTAATGCTTCTATGGAAGAGTGGTATTAACATTCGAACATGAACATGTATGCTAATTATAACATTATCTAAATGTATACTATAACTTATATGCTAATAAAAAAAAAAAAAAAAAAAAAAAAAAAATATATATATATATATACATCCCGCAACAGATTTGGCAACCTTTCACTTCGCATCCTTTTGGCAACCACTGCTTACGGTAGGTTTTTAAATAAAATTGCTGTGAATGTTCACATGTTTTTAGCTAAAGAAAAGAGTTATAGTAAAAGAATTTTCCAGAAATTGTGTTTTAAGGGTATTCAAATTTTTGGTAGTTACGTATACTTTAGAGACTTTTGGACTTCCTTTCATATTGCCGTCGTTTTGGTAACCGCGTATATCGTACGTATATCACACTTCATTCCATATTTAGGGCGTCCGTTCATTACGAACATTTGACGACCTCCGTATATTCCTGTTTGCATTACGTTTATATTACGACGCTTTCAGAATCCTTTTAATTCGGTCGCGATTTGCCAACGGTGTATCATAGGTACATAATGATTGGTTATCATACAAAGGCTAACTTGACGACATAATAAAATTTGGCATTTTTTTTAAATTTACTTTTTTGGTTTGGTGGTGCTGGGGAGTGGGGATAATGCTCACTTCCTTAATAGAATTCTACCTTCAACATTCTTCTACCACTACGTGCTTAGTTTAGCGAGGAAATTAAAAGAATGCATTCATGTACAATCTTGATTTAAAAAAAAAAATAGCGTTCAGAGCCGCTAATATTACAAATATTATTTTGAAGGAAACCAAAACAGAATCCCAATAATTCAAAACGGTATACGATTATTATGATAACATTTTACATTTGGGAGGCAATATCAAACAAATTATAAATTTGGGAGGCGGGTGTGGGTACTGCCGCCCCGGGAACTATTTATTGGATAACTAACAACCCTCCCATAGGTAACACCAAGTGGTTAGATATGTTTGGTGACTTAGCAGGGGTGCCCGGGTTCACGGGGTGAGGATTGTCTAGCTCTTGGCGGCCTATGCATTTGCCCACCTGCCACATGGCGGGTCGGATTGGGAGAGACTGGTTGAGGGAGATCTGTTCATCTCTCCAGCCAGACCCTCGATCCATCGACTTGTACCACAGTGGGAGGGATGGTCACTCCTGGACACATTGACCCCAGATTCCTAACCACACCTCATACTTTATTCCTTCCTAGAACTTCCTCTCCTTCCTTTCCCTAAAAATACCCTCAACACAACATCTCCAAAGATGACATAGGCCCTGAGGGAAATTGTTTTCCTCAGGCCCTCCTTTGTGGAGCTAATGTAAAAAATATAAAGTGTCAAAATTAACTATCGCTTTTGGCTTCTATTTTAAATCTCTGCATTGATCCAATCGTTATTTTAGTTACCGATTAATCAGAATAAAAGTGGCTACCGTTTTGCGATAGGTAGCAAGGTAATATTTTTATAAAAAAAGACAATCATTCTCGGGTTACGAATAACCTGTCACTTATATAAAACTAGCTGTTACGCGGCATGCGTTACTATGCCATTGAATAAATAATTGTTTCTCCGTGCATGTCCTTTCCCATTCGTCCCGTTTCCCTCCCCGCCTCCCCTTCCTCAACTGCGTCCTCGAAGAAAAAGATGTACCTACCTATGTTTCACTTCATTCCTAACTTTTAGTGGCGATCGGGTATGACGTATTCCACATTTCATTCCTAGCCTTTAGTGGCGACCGGTGGCGAAACAACGTTGCCGGTTCAAGTCAAATCCCGTACGAGTGTTGAGGTGCACGCCGCGGCGGCGTGATTTGCGACGTTGCCGCACATATTTCTTCTTTTCGATCGTTTTTACGGTCAAATTTACTTCTATAAAATTTCGTTTTCTTATTTTTTATTTTTTTTTTTATTATTATTTATTGAGTTAGTTGGACTACATGAATATAAACTAATAAGCACAATGTAACATTTCATTTGATAAATTTAAATATTTTTACAGTTAGCATAACATTTATTTTTAAATACATTCATTCTTTCTTCATTCTTCATACTTTCAGGCATTTCATCGTACATCTTTAGTCCTCTATACATTAGGCAGTTCTGCGATTTTTATTTCTTCATTTGTGGCAATCGAACTCTGTTTATATTTCTTGTTTCGTAATTATGTACGTCTCTATTAAAAACAATTTCATCCTTAAAGTATTTTGGCATTTGGTTTTTCATAATTTTATGCACAAAAATTATCACATTAAATGGTAGTCTCTTTTTTATCGGAATCCAATTGAGCTAATCTCTCATTTGATTAATCCTTGCGAATTTGCCTTTCCCCAGTATACATTTCATAGCTCTGTTCTGAATAATTTCTAGTTTGTTTAAATTTTCTTCATTGGCCAAATATAACATCGTAGAGACGTAATCCAAATGTGGAGTAACGATAGTTTTATAAATGAGCTCCGTAGTGTTTCTATTTAATTTATGTCGTAGTTTTCTAAAAAAATTTACCTTTTTTGATACCTTTTTTAGCACATATTCAAAGTTTGCCGTGAAAGTCAGTTTTGAATCGAATATTACACCCAGGTATTTGATTTCATTTACTTTTCCAATTTTTTCACCATTAATTGTCATATTTAACCCTGTGTTACGCGTTTTATCGCCTATTTCCATATATTTTGTTTTGTTTACGTTCAGTTTCAGCTTGTTTAATTTCAGCCATTTGCTATATTTTGTAGGTCTTCGTTTATTTTGTTAATTGAATCTATGTAATCTTCACAGGTAAAATAGATTAAGGTATCGTCTGCAAATAGTCTAATTTTGCAATGTTAATTTATAATTTACAGGAGTTCACTTACTCTGACGGTGATGGTGGGATACGACCCAAATCCCAAATTAACACTGATTTCAGGTTTTAGACAGCGGATGTGTGAAACAAAGACGAGCTCACCAGTTAATTTTACTCGAAAAAATATTTAAAAAATTCTGATAACGACCTTCGTACATCGTTTCCACAAAACTTCAATGTATTGACCAAATCCAAGAAGAAAATATGAATAAATGATATAGAAATAACAAAATAAATACACTGCGCAGTTCACACGCCATAGAAATGAAACATCAGAAAACTAAAGTAGGCAAAAGTGTGTAGGCTACGAAGCACCGCACAAAGAGGAGACCGATTCTTCTCCTCTTTGTGCTTTGTGATTTAAGTTTTTGTCCCTTTTTAGTGTCGCTATTTTTCGTTTCATCGAGTTTAAAATCACAAAGAAAGATAGACTAACATTGCTGGGTTACGAATAACCCAATAAATTTTGAAAATCTCCATCATTATTTGGTTACGAATAATCCAATAATGTTTGAAAATCTCCTACTACCACCACAGAAAGCCGAAAATGTTGTTTGTGTTGGGGTGGGACTTTTTTTACATTAGCTCCACACAGGGACCCTGAGGAAAATAAATTCCCTCAGGGCCTATGTCGTCTTAGGGGATGCTGTGTGGAGGGTCTTTTAGGGAAGGGAAGGATAGGAGGTTCTGAAAAGGAAAAAGGTATGCGGGGTGGGTAGGAATCTGGCGGTCAGTGAGTCCAGGAGGGGACGTATGAACCCATCCCTCCAACTACGGTGCAAGGCGATGGGTAGAGAGAGAGCACTACTGGTAAGGTCAAAAGGCCTCCCACAGCCAGTCTCTCTCGATCCGGCCCACCATGCAGCAGGTGGGCAGACGCATCCACCGTCAAGACCTGCACAAACTTCATCCCATGAACCCGGGTATCTCTGTTATGTCACCAAACGCAATGAACCACTTGGGGTGACGTACGACAGAGGTGTTGATTAACCAATAAATGGTTCCTAGGGCGGCGGTACCCATACCCGCATCCCGAACCTAAACGCGATGCCCATTAAACCACTGACCGGTCAATGATTCTATCTTTAAAATAAATATATAAAACTTGTGTGCAGTTCACCTTCACAAACCTACCTTACACCCAACATAATAAAATTGCCAAATATATTATGTAAAAATGTTAATAATTAGGTAAATACTGTAATACTTATATAGAAATAAATAAATAAAGTTCACACGAGGGAGAAGTGAAGCCTTCATAAAACTAAACCTAGAAAGAATGAAACGAATCAGGGTAGGTTAATTGTAGAGTTTATTTATTGTAATATTTTTACCAAGTGTACAAATTATTTTATTCTACGAAACACCGCACAAAGAGGGCACAGATTAGTGTCATTCTTTCGCACGCTAATTCCTATATGTATAATCCTAACATCTGGTCTCTGAAAATGCAAATAAATGCACATCCATTGTCAAAGTATGGCTCAATCAAAACCTTATAACTCTGAACTGCGGAAAAACTCTTTATATTCCATTTAACAATACCAAAAAGGCGACAGACACCCTTAACTCCCTTAAATATAAGGTTTCACAAAAATACTTACAATCCTGTCTAATGCTCTAACTGTACGGAAATGAATACGGGGATTTTTTTATATGAATACCTCACAAGAGTCCCAGGTGCTCCGTCTGGAGCCAGTAAAACTATGGCATCTTCCATTGGGGTATGTTGTGAGGATGAAGGTGGCGGGGAGGGGAAGGAGATGAGGGAGAGGAAGGTGGGGAAGTACCTGGCTATTCAGATCTGGTCACCAAACACGGCTAAAGTCTTACACCAGGGCGATACTGAGTGTACTTTCCACTCTGAAACGTGCCGCAAATATACCATATATTTACTTCTTCAAACTTCGCAAAATTACTTTGTGGCATCATTAATTATATAATGAATAACAGATCACTTTGTAGAAACCACTATATTATAAACAATATCTACATGTTTCCATAACAATGTTATCTTCATCAGGATATGTTAATATAAAGAAAAATAAATGACAAACAAGTATAGACAAATTAGAATAAACTAGAACATAGACAAAATATTAAAAAAGTAGAGGTGATTAATTGCTTAAAAAACATAAAAATAGTTATACAAAATTAAATATAAAAATTATTTAAGGAAAAATAAAATTGCATTTAGATAATAAAAAAACTTTTAAGAACAAATAATTCAAATAATTAGTCTAAATGAAAAAATAAATAATTTTTGTAAGTATTAATAAGAAAAAAAATTTAAGAGATGGCTATTTTTAAAAAATGTTTGGTTATTTATAAAATTTAATTTACTATTAACGCTTTTTCTAATTTTTTAAATTTCGAAATTATCCAATTGTATGCCCGTAGTGTTAATTTTAAGACCTGTATTAATATCAAAAGAATGACTTGTTTCCAAAATATGGTTGGCAAATTCAGAATAATTATTATTATTTAAACATCTTATATGTTCCTTACCTCTAATGTTAAAATTTCTAGAAGTTTTTCCAATATAAAAAAAGTTACAATCATTACAAATTAATTTATAAAACCCAGATTTGTTCAAAAAATCACATTTATCTTTATTATTTAATATATAATTTTTTAATTTGTTATTTGTATAAAAAGCTGGTTGTACATTATTTGGCATGTTTTTAATTTTTAAATTTGAAATGCTATTATTTAAAAAAAAAAATTCTCCAATTATTATCATTTTCAACAACGTGTGGATAAACAAAATATCTAAAAAACTTTTTCTTATATTTTTTGTTTAACATATTGTCTATTAATTTTGAAGTATAACCGTTATTAATTGCAAATTTGTTTAATAGTATTTAATTCTGTTTTAAAATTACGCAAAGATAAGGGAACATTAATTAATCTACTTAGCAAGGTATGAAAAGCTGCTAATTTTAGTGAAAATGGATGATTAGATGTTTCATGTATAATGATATCTGTATATGTATCTTTACGAAAAATATTAAATTAAAAAAAACATGTAGATATTGTTTATAATATAGTGGTTTATACAAAGCGATGTGTTATTGATTATATACCATATATTATTCTAAAATAATAAATTGTGATATATAACAAAATTAACAAAATAAAGTTTATTTGCTAGACAGGGATTCGATCCCGCAACCTTTGGGTTGCGAGCTAAGAGCCTCACCGCTAAACACCGGCCACACCGGCCATCGAATACAGTTAAATACTTAGGAATTACATTAGACAGCCAACTCAAATGGACAGATCACATAGAAAAGCTTGTAAATAAATTTACGTATTTAACTTATATTTTTAAACGTTTAAATTAAAGAGTCGACATTAAAATAATGAAATTTGTGTAACATGCATTGGTGCAATCATCAGAATCTTATGGAATAATTGGATGGGAGGGGAGGGGGTGTATAATAATAATAATAATGTCGCATATTGATATGAACTTCCCCTTCCTGCAATTATTCCAAGAAGCTGAATTGTAAGAGATGAGAAAAATTTACTGTGTACGATGTTTAAAATACACATTTTCTAGAAATATAATTTTTTCAAAAAATGAAAAACGATGTAGTAATAGGTTAAATAATGCATTTGAAATTCCATTGTGTAAAACTAGGCTTGCGTAAAGACATGCGAATTTTATTACACCAGAAATTTATAATGCTCTCTATAAGACTACAGAAATTGAAAGTAAAAATATATCCTCGTACAGCAAATATAAAAATGTATAAAGTCTTGGATAAATACCATTGAAACCGACATTTACTTGCTGTAACATCTGAGCCGATGTAACTTCACAAATTTTATTAATCTTTATTAACATGTCGTGTGAATTTTAATTCAGTAATCACGATCACAATGATTTTATTTTTTATTTATTTAATTTTATTTTTTAATCTATACGAAGATAGTGCATGTTTATGAGTAAAATTTTAACTGTTTTAAAAACACACAAGTACACCCACGAACTGGCGATGCCTGTGTGGGATTTTTTTGGTTAATCTGCTAATTGTATTATTCTTTGCTTTTCAACTGTTTATATAAAAACCATTATATGTATTGTAAATTTATACCAATTTAGGTACCAAAAAAAAAATCCTATACTGTTTGTCTCTTTTTAGTGTCGCTTGTTTCCTTTCGAGTTTTTTTCTAATCACAACGTTGCTAAAGAATTTTTCACTTCAAATAATTGCTTCATCGCAGTTCTCGATCCAAATTGCTACCCAGCGCAAAAATGTGTCCATTTTCATGCATTCAGAATAATTAACTAACATAATGTTTGATCGAAAGCGGAGCTTTAAAATAAAAGTCAAAATCGATTGATAATTTTGACACCCGAGAAGAAAGATATTTATAGATTTGTGTTATTTTTCTGTTCAATTATCTAACACACTATATAAAGAGGTAATATTTGTTTATTTGTTTGTTTGTTTGTTTGTGTATTTGTTTGCATCGAATAGGCTCCGAAACTACTGAACCGATTTGAAAAATTCTTTCGCTGTTGGGAAGCTACACTATCCCTGGGTGACATAGGCTATATTATATTTTAAAAAAAATAGGCATCCTTACTAAAACTTCATAACCAGGGTGTAAAAAAATTACCTAAAATATTCTTTAAATCGCGTGCGCTGCGAAAACTATTGATGATAGAATAAAATAATGTACTATGACTTTATAGAACACATCATTATTTACAAAAAAAGTCGCAACAGCATATGTCTAACTATTATGGTTATGCCACAATAAGTATTCTTTTATTTTAAAATTTTAATTAATATGTCGCCGCTTGAAAAGGCTCTTTATTTGTATCTTGGTGTTAATCCTTATCAAAATAAATTACTTCATATTCAAGACAACTTCAATACCTTTATTTTACTTTTTGAATTTTTAATTCGGATATTTAATTAGAAAGATATCACGAGTTTAAAATTGTTAGTATTAGAAAAAAGTTTCGGCTACGGGCCGCGCGGGAGAGGAGTCAAGAAATGCAGTGCCAGGGGAGTTTGCGGGACGGGGGAGCGGGAGAGCGGTGGCGGGGAAGGTGGAAGTGGAACGCTGGAGGGGAACGCACGGGAAAGGACATGTAAGGAGTAACATTTTTTTATTTGAATATGGCATGTAATATAAAAGAAAGTCCAAAAAAACGTGCAGCTCGCAAAAACTCAGAAACGAGTCCCGGTTCGATCAAGGGAGTTATATGGTGTGGTAGATCTCTCCCCCCCCCTAGGGAATAAGGTTATCCGTTTTTACCTAAAGGGCGTGATATAAGGGCTGAAAACTTCGCCCTCTTGAAATTTCTAGAACAGTCTTCCGGAAAGTTCTAGAAGGTTCCGTAGAGCTGTAGAAAGTTCTGGAAGGAGTGGCGGAGTATGTCGTGGAATGATCAGGAATAGGGAATCGGGAACATCATTGTGCAACATTCCAGAACACTTTCGAATGTTGTCCTGAGCGAAGCCGGGTAACCCAGCTAGTACAACATAAAATGATATCATGAAATCGTCTGCCGTTTTAAATTTTCAGAATTCTGAGTTTTTTTAAATAATAATATAGTGGAGTATTAACGGCTCTGAAAGCAAATTATGTTTAAAAAAAGAGAAATCTTATAAAATTGTACACTAATACACTATTTCAATTCCATTATTTCCACGCATAGCTAAAGGGCTTGTTCACATTGGTCAAGTGGTAAGTCAAGTAGAGAGTACGCTTGCTACATGACTCGCCGAAAACCGTTCGCCTTAATTTCAAATAGAGTAGATACATTTGTGCCCGCCGCCCGTTGTAGGATGACGGCGGATGACGGGCTGCTACAAAGCAAAGTAAATACGCTAATTAAGCTGATTTTAATGCTTATTATAGAAGACGTGGAAGAATAAATTAGTGAGATAATAATAAATAAAATGTCCACAAAAAGAGATTAATAGCAGCACAAATAAATAATTTTAGAGTAGCAACTTCGCTCCAATGCCTCGACATTTCCGCGGGTCTACAAATGAACTCTGCTAAAACGGCATGTCAGTGCATAGGGATGCGAGGGGGGGGGGGGGGTCCCTATACGCTCTAAAAATAGAACGAAATTGATTGAATCCACTAAAAAGCTGACTAACCCACTCTACTAAAATGATGGTGTTCGGACGCGTTTAGATACTACTTTACTCCCCACTCGAATAAAATACATAGCGTGTTTGAACGGCTCTTAAGCGCTTGGGTAGTGGAAAATAGGACAAAATCTGCGGACGTGGGTAGGATTCTAACCAGAGGTCTTCTGTTCAGGAAGCGAGCATTATCCCAAGCACCACCAAGACAGACAAGCACATTAAAAATACCAGTTAGTGGTTGAGTGGGCATCGCGTTTGGGTCCCACCCGCGGGCGTCGCGTGCCCTATTCCTCGGCTGGCTATGGCTATGTCCTCCATCACAACACAAGCAAAATTTTCGGCCTTTTGTGGTGGTAATAGGAGATTTTCAAATACTGTTGGGTTATTCGTAACCACAGGGAATGTTTGTCTTTCTTTAAAAAAAAACAAACAAAAAAATCTTTGTTTATATGAATGCGTCTTTAAAATGACAATGCATATGCATGACCTGAAGTTCAGCAAAAAGCTGCCCGCAGAGTGCTTGAAAACGCCCTTTATTCAGGGGAACGTTTTACGGTGAAAATTTGAATGTGGGATGGAAGGTTACAACTTATTTTTTATGTGTAAACCTTTAAAAACCAAATTCATGTACAGGTTTTAGCCTGCGAGAAAATGGGATAGTGTAATCGGTGTCCTCTTTGTGTGGTGCTTCGTAGCCTTCCCACTCTTGTCTACTTTAGTTTTCTGAAGGTTTCACTTCTACGGCGTGTGAATCGCATACTCAGTTATTTTTAAATATGAAACTACAAAAATCTAAGGTGGCAATAACGTTTAAAATACATTTGTCTAACAAAATATGTGTTTATTGATTCTTTTCTCGGTATCTATAAGTAGTTTTAGTTAGAAAAAACGTAAGGTGAGCCGTTATTAAAACTTTTTAATGTTTGCATTGAAAAATTTAATGTTTTCAAAATTATATGTCTTTCTAATAATAAAAATCTTTCAAAACCAGTTTTTCGTTTTTGGATACATTCGAAAATGTTCCATTTATTTGGATTTCATCGCGAAGCAGAAAATTATGTGACATTCTGACAAAACATGCCCGAGGACTGGAGGGGTAAATTAATGTAAAAGTTCAAAAAGGTGGCAGATTTTAATTGATAATTTTTTGTTAATTAGTAAATTACAAAAGAAAAATGAATCAAAATGTACACATCTATGAAAAACAATTTTTCCAAATGTGTTCAGTATTACTTAACTAAACTAAAAAATGCAATTTTATCAAATTTAAAGAAAAATATGAGTACCTTGCTGACCAACACACCTACACTACAAGGATGAAATCCTCAAAACTACTAGACATCCCGAAATTAAATAGATCTTTTGGGCAGAGAAACCATAATTTCCATGCTACAAAACTATATAATACCCTTCCAATTGAAATAAAGAACACCATGCAGAAAAAAAAGTTCAAAAAAGACATCAAATTATGGCTAAGTAAACATGAAGATGAGGAAATAATTAAAATTATAGAATAATCCTAACGTAACCTACAGACAACAAACTTAAATACTTTTAATTTTATTTATTGTTTATTTTGTGAAAATCAACAAAAGATGCAAAAGTGATTCGTAAATAATAATAGCTACTGGTTTTTAAAATATTCGAATGGAACCTCCGGGGTGCCCGGAGCTACGATTTTTAGAAATAAAGATAGCATTTTTGTATTTGATTGATGTACGCTTTTACTCATGCGTTAATGCAAAAAAATAAAACGGATAGTATATACAAACAGATTGCATCAATACAAAAGGATTGCAATCTTTAGAGCAATCTTTAGGGGTCGGGTGGGAATGCTACCCTTGTTCTACCGGTATTTCAATGGAAGACGCTCCGAGGAACTAGCGTCTTTGATCCCTTCGGCGCCGGTGCATAGTCGGGAAATACGCCAAACGCGCGCCCAACCTGCAGTTCATTCCTAGTTTTTAGTGACGACAAGAAGGGAAGATGCATTCTGCATTTCAAAACTCGTTGTCAGTTCGTTTGAACTCTCCCGTACGAGTGTTGGGGTCAAGGGTCAGGGGACGGCGCGCGGTGGGTTTATTTTGGAGGTTGAGCGTGTTCACTGTTCACACACTGCTATAATATGCGTGGGACGGCATATTTCAGCATAACGCTCGCCTTATATTCCAATTTGGAATGTACGGCAAGCGATATGCCGAAAAACGCCATCCCACGCATATTATAGCTGTGTGTTAACAGAGATATCCGGGTTTCAGGGGGGGGAAGTTTGTCCAGGTCTTGACGGCGGTCTACCCACCTGCTGCGTGGTGGGCCGGATCGAGAGAGACTGGTTTTGGGAGGCCTTTTGACCTTTCCAGTAGTGCTCTCTCTCTACCCATCGCCTTACACCGTAGTTGAAGGGATGGGTTTATAATATATGTCCCCTCCTAGACTCACTGACCTCCAGATTCCTACCCACCCCGCATGCCATTTTTCCTTTTCAGAACCTCCTATCCTTCCCTTACCTAAAAGACCCTCCACACAGCATCCCCTAAGACGACATAGGCCCTGAGGGAATTTATTTTCCTCAGGGTCCCTGTGTGGAGCTAATATAAAAAAATTCCCACCTCAACACAAACAACATTTTCGGCTTTCTGTAATGGTAGTAAGAGATTTTCAAACATTATTGGGTTATTCGTAACCCATCAATGTTAGTCTATCTTTCTTTGTGATTTTAAACTCGATGAAATGAAAAATAGTGACCCTAAAAAGGGACAAAAAAATAAATCTATAGGATTTACACTGCGAGAATAATCGGTCTCCTCTTTGTGCGGTGCTTCGTAGCCTACACACTTTTGTCTACTTTAGTTTTCTGAAGTTTCATTTCTATGGCGTGTGAACTGCGCAGTGTATGTGTTTGTTATTTATATATCATTTATTTATATTTTCTTCTTGGATTTGGTCAATACATTGAAGTTTGGTGGAAACGATGTACGATGGTCGTTATCAGAATTTTTTAATATTTTTTCGAGTAAAATTAACTGGTGAGCTCGTCTTTGTTTCACACATCCGCTGTCTAAAAACTGAAATCGGTGTCAATTTGAGATTTGGGTCGTATCCCACCATCACCTTCAGAGTAAGTGGAACTCCTGTAAATTAGAAATTAATATTGCAAAATTAGACTATTTGCAGACGATACCTTAATCTATATTTCGTGTGAAGATTACATTACAAATGGCTGAAATTAAACAAGTTGAAACTGAACGTAAACAAAACAAAATATATGGAAATAGGCAATAAAACGCGTAACACAGGATTAAATTTGACAATTAATGGTGAACAGATTGGAAAATTAAATTAAATCAAATACCTGGGTGTAATATTCGATTCAATACTGACTTTCACAGCAAACTTTGAATATGTGATAAAAAAGGTATCAAAAAAGGTCATTTTTTTTAGAAGACTAAGACATAAATTAAATAGAAACACTACGGAGCTCATTTATAAAACTATCGTAACTCCACATTTGGATTAGGTACTGCTCTAAGATGTTATATTTGGCCAATGAAGGAAATTTAAACAAACTAGACGTTATACAGAACAGAGCTATGAGCTGTAAATGTGATGAGCTAAATTGGATTCCGATAAAAAAGAGACTACCATTTAATGTGATAATTTTTGTTCATAAAATCGTGAAAAACCAAATGCCAAAATATTTTAAGGATGAAATTGTTTTAGTAGAGACGTACATAATTACGAAACAAGAAATATAAACAGAGTTCGATTGCCACAAATGAAGAAATAAAAATCACAGAACTGCCTAATATAGAGGACTAAAGATGTACGATGAAATGCCTGAAAGTATTAAGGATGAAGAAAGAATTAATGTATTTAAGAATAAATGTTATGCTTATTGTAAAAATATTTAAATTTATCAAATGAAATGATACATTGTGCTTATTAGTTTATATTCATGTAGTATAACTAACTCAATAAATAATAAAAAGGGAATTTTATAGAAGTAAATTTGACCGTAAAAACGGTTGAAAAGAAGAAATATTATTTGAAGGCACACATCTCACAGTATCTGAATTCTACGTCAGAGGGCTGGTGTGACTCCGAAGAGTAATCTTGGTATGGCTATTCTGTTATTCTTTCAATTATTTTGTTCCATTTCAATTCATCAACAGTAATCAATACTGTATTGTAAATAAGACACTAAAATGATCGGTCGCCAAATACACCCTAAGCCGCACGGACGTCAATGCTCGGTATACGATAATACGGTTGATCGCGACAAAATTTGAAAAGGCAAAACATTCGCAGCAACCGGCCAAATATGTGCGGCAACGTCGCAAAATCACCCCGCCGGGGCGTGCACCTCAACACTCGTACGGGATTTGACTTGAACCGGCAACGTCGCCAATTTGGGCTAGTACGAAATGCCGAATACACCACCAAAATTTGCCAACGTCACCGGTCGCCACTAAAGGCTAGGAATGAAATGCGGGATACGTCATACCCGGTCGCCACTAAATGCTCGGAATGAAATGTGGTATACGTCATACCCGATCGCCACTAAAAGTTAGGAATGAAGTGAAACATAGGTAGGTACATCATGTTCTTCGCGGTCGCCATTTCGGACTTTATGAAATGCAGGATACGTCGTTTCTGGTCGCCACTAAATGCTCAGAATGAAATGCGGAATACGTCAAACTCGGTCGCCACTAAAGCGTAGGAGTGAAATGCAGAATACATGGCCATGTATATCACCTAGCGCCTAGCTGCGTAGCGACAGACTCCGGAACTTTAATATTCGAAATCATCCACTTCAAGCCCAATTTGGCGACCAGGACAAATTTTGCCAAGATGCTTGTGACGACATATATTAATGAACTGTGTAAAAATTTCGAAAAATAAAGTGGCGACCGTATATCGGTCGCCAAATGTCGGTGGTCGCCACTTTAAATGCATATTTGCCCATGATGGTCGCCAAATAGACGGTGTGATATATATATATATATATATATATATATATATATATCTTTCTTTCTCCTTTGCCCTATCAGTCTTGAGTTCAGCAGCGACTTTAGAACTGGATGCTCGGTCATTCTCTCCACATGACCTAGCCACCAAAGTCTTCCTAGTTTTACAAATTTTGTGACGTTAAGCTCATTAAACAGAGTATATAGCTCTTTATTGTAACGTCTGCGCCAAAATACAATAAACAATATAAGATTCCTAGAAAAAAAAAAAAATTTGGACAAAATTATTTACAAACATTCATATTTTTCTAGATCCGCATTAGGAATTTGTGAATAAAAATCAATTATATCAGAAATAACCTAACTTTTGAAACTGATGTTTAAGACTGCCAAAATGCGGTGTTTCCAGCTCTTTCGCAGCCAGAAACATTTTTTATTAGTTAGAATTCGGAACAGATTGAATATTCTTTATTGAATGTGTAACTAAAACGATTTTTAAGGCTGATAATATATTTATACCTATTATGTATAGTTGTTATACATTTGTGAGAACTTATTCTCAAGGGCGGAAGACCGGTAAATGGTTAGAATTCTCAATGCCCAAGTGGGAAGGATGTTTTAATTATTCATATTCGTGCTTCATATTTACAAACAGTTGTTTATATAAACTCATAAATACTGCATTAACCCAAACCGGTAACAAAACACGTTGCGCTGATGTTGCAAATTTATTCCTTTTCTGTGAAACTGTATACAGAAAAGCTTTCCTCTTGCATAATATCAAATATAATAATGAGATTCTCTAGATGTGGTCACTGGTTATACATGAAAACATTTGTAAATTATAATACTTTTAGTGTTTCTAGTCCGTTCTCAAAAACGACTATGAATTTATGACATATTTATAAATAAACTAGTACATTTTCTAAACAAATTAACGAATACAGTAATTAACTTTAAAGTAATATACTTAATGCCGAGGGGGTTTCGCTTCGTCGCTTCTTCAGGGCATTATAATACTTTATTCAAACCTACAAGTATTGTAGCACATGTTATAAATAATATATTATATTGTTATTACAGTGAATTGAAGAAAATGAGCTTAGATCCAGTGGAAGAGGTAGGAGTAACGGTGGGTGGATGATTGGGAAGAGAGTGCTTTTTGTAAATAGGGTATACCTAAGTTTCGAACTTTTATTTTTATTTTATTTTTTAAAGAAAGACTAATTCCCGGGTTACGAATATAATGTTTGAAATATATTTTAATATTCGTCTCCTCAATCTCCTAATACTACAACAGTATGCGAAAAATATTGCTTGTATCGTGATGGAGGACTTAGACAGCCGATTTAATATTTTGGCTATCCTTAGCTCTAGTGCTTCTTAGTTATCCAATCGGATTCTTATCCTATTCCGTTCTTTAGAAATTGGAAATAATTGCAGCTTAAATTTTTTGGATTAAATTGCAATTAATAACGGTTATAATTCAAAATTAATAGACAATATGTTAAACAAAAAATATAAGAAAAAGATTCTTAGATCTTTTGTTTATCCATACGTTGTTGAAAATGATAATAATTGGAGAAAATTTTGATATTTAAATAATAGCATTTCATATTTAATAATTAAAAACATGCCAAATAATGTACAGCCAGCTTTTTATATAAAAAACAAATTAAAAAATTATATATTAAATAATAAGGATAAATGTGACTTTTTGAAAAAAAAACCTGGGGTTTATAAATTAATTTGTAATGATTGTAACTTTTTTTATATTGGAAAAACTTCTAGAAATTTTAACATTAGAGTTAAGGAGCATATAAGATGTTTAAATAATAATTATTATTCTGAATTTGCCAACCATATTTTGAAAACAAGTCATTCTTTTGATATTAATACAGGTCTTAAAATTTTACACACTAACACTACGGGCATACAATTGGATAATTTAGAAATTTTAGAAATTAGAAATAGCATTAATAGTAATTTAAATATTATAAATAACCAAACATTTTTTAAAAATAGCCAACTTTTAAATTTATTTTCTTATTAATACTTACAACAATTATTTATTTTTTGATTTATACTAATTATTTTAATTATTTGTTCTTAAAAGTTTTTTATTATCTAAATGCAATTTTATTTTTCTTTAAATAATTTTTATATTTAAATTTGTATAACTATTTTTATGATTTTTAAGCAATTAATCACCTCTACTTTTTAATATTTCGTCTATGTTATAGTTTATTCTAATTTGTCTATACTTGTTTGTCATTTATTTTTCTTTATATTATCATTTCCTGAAAAAGATAACATTGTTATTGAAACATGTCAATAATTAAAAAAGTGGTTTATACAAAGTTATCTCTTATTAATTAAATTAATAAAAAAAAAAAAAATTATTTGACTGTTTCTTTCAAAGTACTTCTTTTTTGTGACGGGATTTGTGTTTTATTTTCTTTATACGTGTGAGGGAGATTTATTATAATTATTATATTTTTCCTTTGGAGGGGTGCAGACATACGTTCACCATTTGTCTCATTTTCGATTATTGACATTTAGTTAGGAAGAAAGAGTGGCAGCATTATATGTTTAAGAACAAAACAATCAGCGCATTAACATTTGACGTTGTTGCATTTATTTAATTGACTCACTATTCATTATTATACTTATCACGATATTGCTGCAGCTCTTTCAAAAGATGAGAATTCGTTCCATACAAAATGTAAGAGGAAAAAAATGTCTTAATAATTTTTTTTTCGTGTTTTTTCGATGTTTTAATTGCTATTCGGGGTTGAGAAAAATCCAACAAATCAAAGATCATTAAAATTGGTCCACCCTTTCTTGAGTTATAAATGGTGTAACTAACCAGACTTTGTTTTGTGTATTAAGATTATAATTTCATATTACAAAGTATCTGCTAAAAATTAACAAGCAAATTTTTTAAATATTTTTATTGGTTATGGTGCCGAATTTTTATATATCGTGTATTTTGAGAATATTTTCATGTTAAATATGTATTTTATGTTAGATGAATCGGATTGCCTGTCATTTTATCTTAAAATTGGTTTACCCAAGTATATAATAGTAAAGCTCCCATGAGCTTTGCATCGTCCAGACGATGTCATTTATGAGCTCAAAGCCAAAGCGATGCTTTTGTCTTGAGGCAAATGGAATTCATTCAGTATCGACTATCAACTAGGTATCTATACATCTTGAACTATCAACTCCTCACAACTAAAAGCATCAGAGTCGACTTGCATAGACATGATGTGTATTACGGGTAGGGGAGAAACAAAGCCATTAAGACAGTGTACTTAACCAAGTCATTTGGTGGTAAGCCTTTGGGCAGACCTAGACACAGTCAGCGCAAAATAGATGCCGTACTGGCCAACCTGAGGTCTAGGTTGATAATACTAGTGATCCAAAAAAGTGTGTTTAAAATTCAAGTCCATTATACAATGTCCTGACAAATGTTACCATTCCAATGATAATACTTTTTTTTCGGTCGGTATCGCGAAGGAAAGGTATTACTTTTCTTCTCTATGGTCGGTCATCTTTCCTCTATGATCGGTACCGTCAGCGGGGGTGAATGAAGCGGTGTCACTTTTAGAGGTTTTTTTAATGCCACAAACTTAGTTTATAACAAAATATTATGAAAAAAATCTAAATGATTTATCCTTGCATAAAATTGTTTTAAAAACATTTTTGTTTACTGCTTATAAAAAACTTAAAAGTGGCTCTCTTTATGGGGTAATTATTTAGCTTTATTTTCAGGTTTATTCGCCACTACACCATTGAAAAAAATAAAACCGAAAGGGTTTGCATTGTATTTTTTTTTTTTTTAAAACGCTAAATGTATAGCTATCTTTTTAAAGATTCATTATTAAAATAACATATATAATAGTCGACATGTTCACGTAATGTTACAATGCAGGGATCTCCACAATATTTTCAACCTCTCAGTTTTTTTCTTGTAAGTTCGCCGCGTGGTCTGTTTCACCTTTGAAAAATCAAATTTTGTATAAGTGACGCACATACCTATTTTTTTAAAAGAAATAAAATAGCAAATATTATTTGTACGTGAGATATAAATGAACAAAATAATTTGGATTAAAACATAATATCTATTTCGCGTTTTGAAGTGCAGTAGTTATAAAACCGGACATTCACAAAATTAAAAAGCCGATATTTTACCCGAAATTTAATTGAAATATTTCGCGCGTGTACACAACACAACCGACCACTGCCTAGGCAAACCTTATACTTCTGAGACACGTGAGCGAGTAGGGGTGTATCACTTCGGTTGACGGTGCTGTAGCATTCGCAAGACAATGTAAGCTCGGTGGTCCGATTTACCCAACCTAGTTCTCTTCACTCTAATCAACAGTAGGTACTCTAATAGGAACCATGATAATGCGAACTTGCGGAGAAAAATGTAGTATCCAACACGGCCACCATCTTGAACTGGACCGTAACAAACAAATTTACAGACAGATGAATGCTAAATGATCAGAGACTCGGGTCTTTGAGGTGGAGAAAAGGATTGTTGGAAAAAAAAAAATTGAATTATCGATAGTGCAACGATGCTAAAGATTTATATTTATTTTATATATTCAATAATTTAAATTATTGAATATATAAAATAAATAAAAATTAAAATGGAGTTCTACAAATTAAACTTGATAACAATAAATAGATGCTAAAGATCTTTGTCCTTCAGAAGTAACTAAAGTCTGGTCATACAAATAGAATGCTCAAGAAAAATAATCACATTTCTTAGTGGCTTATTATTTACGAATACTTGGACAGTTGGATAAGCACACTCATTTTTTTGTAAGACGTTTAACAAGATGCGTTAATATGCCTCATTTCGCAAACTATGCATTTCAAAACATAAAACTACATCTTAATTTTAAATAAAAAGTACCCAACATCGGCTGCATTACTACCTTAGTTTATATCGGAAAAAGAATACGAGTACCTGTGTACTAATTGCTGTACAAAATAACCATCTAACAAGATCTTATTGGTTGTGTGTGATGTGCGTAATTCCTGCGAGAAAATATTCACTTTCAATAAACTTATATTTGCTTTGAGTTGAAGTGTAATGTTCAAAATTGAAACTTTCATTTTGGAGAATAATTTTTTAGATATAAGATAAAGTAGGTACCTACCTATAATAATATTTTACAGAAAATTATTTGAGTTACAGTATGACTTGTTTTTAATCTTTATAAATATTAACTTTTGTTGTCTGTTAGTCGGTTAGTCCTGCGTGAAAGGTGGTTCTCAAATTTGATTTGAATTTAAGTATCATTTCCAAATTGGAATCAATTGTTGGAAGAATGTAGATAAGCGTTACAGTTATAATAAATCATATTTGCATGATTTCTACAGCGCTAGAGTCTGCCCTAGTTTAGATTTTGTGACGATTTTGATTTTGTCTTCGATTACTTTGACCTAACTACGCCTTCAGTTAGGGAACATCTTTCCCGAAACTTATGCCTGTCCTAAGCCCTGATAAAGGAGGAAGGTTGAGCAAAGCCCTAACAACCCTACTCTTGAAAGACGGAAACAAAAGTTATTTTATAATTTAAAAAGGGGCTATCAGGGTTCTACAAGTGATGCAGTTTAAATGATATTCCTATGGATAAAAAAAGAACCATTACAGCGTTAGACTGATCGTCGGAACATTATTCCGATTAAAGTTTTTTAACATTGCCTACTTTAAAAAAGCATGCATAAAACATGTGCGCCTTTGTATTTATAACATCCTACATGTAATAATATATTCGCACAGAAACATGGAGTACGCTAAATGATTTACTGAACATTCCATCCCCTGCGATGCCTCCGGTCTGATTCTGAACCCAGCCTCGTAGATTAAGAAGGCTGGTTTTTAACATGATCCCTTATTTTACTGCAAAAACGTATTACTCTACTAAGCCATTTGAGTGTCAGTTTTCATTATTGAATAATAAAACCCTTCTGAACCGTAACAGCTAAATTAACGAATTACCTAAATATAACTACGTATTCAAAAATCCAAAGCTTTGTATGTTTTTACAAAAATCACACATGTTTTATATGTTGTAGAAATGTCGATTGTTATAAAAGAATATAAAAATAATCTTTCCTCGCTATAAAGAAACAAACTTATTTTGTTTCGTGAGGGAATTCACGCTCAATTATATGAAATCATGTAAGTAAGTAAAAAATAAAATAATGCAAATAATAACAAAAAGCGAGGATAGATTTCATTATTTAAAAGAAGTAATTATAATATATATTATGAACTCTTACAGTAGTTTCATGTAATTTTTCAATTTTTGCGGGAATTTTATGAATTTTTTTATTATTAATTAATTTTCGACATTTTTTTTAATTTATCGGGAGTTTGTTGAAATAAGACATAGAAACCTAGATAGAGAAAGATATTTTGTATGAGTTTGGTATTAAATTTTGAGATTTTAATATTATTACTTCTCTCAACGGATAAGTTAGATATATTTAAAGATGAACTCCATTATTTTTGAGTACATGAAAATAGAAGCTGTTATCTATTTATCTCCTTTTTTATACTACTTTTATGGGAATTCAAGCACTGTCACGTTACTCGTAAACTGGGAATGTTTGCCTTTTTTAGAAGAAAAGCTAAATTAAGAATACGTATTATAAAATAATGCATACAATCAATATATTTTTAATCTTAAAATTGGCGTTTTATTGCAGAGGTATGTTCAGAAGATAGATCTCCATACTAGTCTGCACTGACATGCACTCCTTACTTGACTTATATTACGGATTGTTACTAAAATGGAAGTTAGCGCCGTTAAGTAGAATACCATTATAATGCACAAACATATGAATAAAAAGAGACCTAATACTGTTATTACTCGACTTCTTGCTACGCCATGTGCAAAAAAATCGGTGTTACTTGTTTGTATGAAAAGATGTTTGAATAGGAATCAATTAAGAGCGCGCAGGAGCGCCGAGAAATTTTAACGATAGGTATTTGTAAAAATTATTTCTATTTCGTTCATCTCAGCGGGGACAGCAAAAGCGCTATCGGTGTATTGGTGAACCCCAATGCGTGTGTGTGCGTGGCTGCAGGTGTTGGAAGCACGAATCGCCGCGCCGCGCCCGCCAGCGACTTCGCGTTCTTATTATTTCATTTACTGTTATTCATTTATTCCAAAAATTAAGTAGGTGCCTAGGTACATATTCGTAATAAAATAGCGAGGTCTACATTATTTAATATTGTATTGTACTTAACTTTATTATTATTATTACTTACTACAAATACATGTGACTGCCTGCTCCGAGCTCATCTTCTGCACACGCACAAGTCAATGAGACTTGTGGGTGCGTGTATACAGGTTGCTGCCTGCTGCAACAGATAAGTCAATACGCGTCGCGACTTGAGCGTGCGTATTCCTATATAATAGATATCTTCTGCGCTCATAGTTCATTCATCTTGTTACTATTAGTAAAGTAAGATGCACGCTGTTTTGGTTTAGTAATATCGGGAGATTCATACCATCTTTTTTTATAAAACGGCAGCATAGGCGCAGTAGGTACATCACGTACTTTGTGATTGTTTAGTGTTTTTATTTTTCGCTGGCTGCATCACTCTACTGTTTTTGACTAGCCTTTTTACTGGAAACTATTCTACGTCAAATACAGACCTTCGAATTTTGACCCTGAAACCCCCTTGAATATTGAAATCTGTTTGGTCATTTCTCACGATTTACACATATAGGACATATGGTGAGTAGATACCTACTAAACTATTCATAAATTATTCATAAACTATTATTATAAACATAAACTATTCATTCATAAAAACTCAATATTACAACACACTTTCCTTTTTTAATTAAACATATAAATATCGCTAAAAATGTTGTTGTTTTTTGGCTCTCCCTGAATAACGTAAATTCATCAGTTTTGACTGTATGCATAAAGTGCATTAGTGCAAGTCGGTACATTTGTTAACATATCTAGTAACCTATAATAAATATTATTCTACGTCTTAGGCTGCGTATACACACGCCAGCCGAACAACGGATTATGGGAAAGGAACGAAGCAAAAGCAAACTGCCCGAAACGCTGCGCCGCTTGCGGTTGCTTCGTACCTTTACCATATTTCGTGGTTCGGCTCGCGTCTCTGTCCGCAAAGAGTGGCGTGCACTGATTTTTCAGTGGGCTAGAATCCTAAGATTGAAAATACGACATTAATGATGTTGTCGAAGCGGAAAATTATTTTTTTTCCGAAATTTCAATTTTCAAATTCTGTGCACGCCACTATTCGCAAATATATACGTAGCATAAGATATGTGTATTTAGAAATTGAGTTACATAAAATCGACTACTATATTACCTACCTTCAACTCAAAAAATTTTTTCTTTCAGATAAATAATGGGTAAAAGAAATGGATACAAAGCGCGTTTGTTTTTATCTGCTAGACGAAAAAAACCGATTATTAGTATCAAACGACAGATTCATGTTGCACCACGTTCGACATCTAGGTAAGTCGAAATATCGCTTTCCTGTCACTCTTACTACTGAACCTTCCTAAGGTTACCTTTACGTACGTAAAGTTTTTTTTCCCGTAAGTTGCTCACATAAGAGAGTTATGGCAAAATTACCAATGGGTATCGTTTACATTGATAATTTTGCCATAACTCTCTTACGTGAGCGACTTACGAGAAAAACCTAAAGATTTATGCTATGAGAGCCGTGTATTATGTAGCATGTATAACGGGAAAATGGGATGGACAAATTTAAATAAATAAATCATTTGCATTTACAGGGATATGGATGTCATCGATACTACTTTTGGAAACTTAACTACATCTTCACTAATGCATGAAACTTCCATGGGTGAATCATTTGCTCCAAATATAGACGAAAATGCAAGTTCATCATCATCAACAACGCTTGATGATTTGGTGATAGAACCAGACCATATTGATGAAACCGATAATTTCGAAGGTCGCAGAATTGTGGATATAAAATATTTGTTTTCGGAGATATCAAATATAAAGCACGAACACACCAACTGCACATTTTCCGATTTAAAATTTATGAAGGAACGACGAAATGGTCTTCTAAGCCAGTATGTTTTCGAGTGCAAAATGTGCAAGAAAATAGAAAACATTCACTCCGAAGACCCGAAACGGAAAATGTCTATAAATACTGCTGTCGTCGAAGGAGTGATGTGTACAGGAAATGGGTATTCACAATGGAATGAAATTTGTGGGGTTTTAAATATGCCAAATATGGATTGTAAGACTTACACCAACATAGAACAATGTTTAGCGCCAACAATTGAAGAATGTGCCTTAGAAGAAATGATCGCAGCTGGTGAAGAAGAAAAAAGGCTAGCCATTTTAAACGGTGACGTAGACGAGGGTGGCTATCCTTTGGTAACGGTGGTTGCAGATGGCTCCTGGGCAAAGAGGTCGTACAAAAGTGGATTTAGCTCCTCATCTTGCGCAGGGTGCATAGTTGGACTACGAACTAAAAAGGTTTTATTTCTGGGAGTGCGAAACTCATACTGCTGCATATGTGCTAGAGCTACTAAACTACACATAGTTGCTTCTGAGCACAGGTGCTTCATAAACTGGCGTGACAGTGCTAATGCCATGGAAGCCCACATTATAGCAGAAGGGTTCTCGAGAAGCATGGAAATGCATGGATTGAAATTTAACAAACTAGTTGGTGATGGCGACTCCAGCATCATGAAAAAAATAATGCAACAAATGCCATATGGTCCTAACCTTATAGTACAAAAAATAGAGTGCAAAAATCACTTACTCCGCAATTTTTGCAACAAAATGAAAGCACTTGGAAAAAAAACCAACAACGCTAAAGGCTTTGTACCAGTTCATATAAGGAAAAAGGTTGAAGCAAACGTTTTACGCATGAGAAGAGCTGTAGTTGGAGCAATAAATTACAGGAAAGAGCAAGAAAACACAGTACAAAGTGATAAAATAAAAAATTTGAAAATGGACATAAAAATACCGCAAATCATGTGTTTGGTGATCATAAAAATTGTGCATCGTACTATTGCAAGCCGGAGAAGTATACTGATGATCCAAATTTAGTAAGCGATCTTCGAGATTGTGGAATATGGACTGATATCCAACAATTCTTATTGTCTCTAATAGCAAATGCAGAAAGTCTTATTATTGACGTGACAAATAACACTGTGGAGCAATTCAACAACGTTATCGCCAAATTTATAGGTGGAAAAAGGGTAAATTTTACTACAAGAGGATCTTACCAAGCAAGATGTTTTGGAGCAGTAACTTCGTGGAATAGTGAATTGGCAACCCATTCAAGAATACAAAAGAAAATCCAAGGCCACAGTCCCGGCAAATACACGAAGCACTTTATAGAGAGAAAACGACGTTCAAGGAGAATAAACAAATGTGTCGAAAAAAAAACTAAAGTATAATGAAAATACGACAGAAAAAAGAAAAAAAGTTACAGGGCCCGATGAAAATTATGGTCAATTGGAATTAGAACCAGATATGCCACCTGAAATATTTGAAACGAAAAAAGAGGAATTTCTCAAAGAATTATCTTCAACCAATAAGGAAGAGCTCGAACGGAATACGGTAGGCCAAAGCAATAACAATCTGTGGGCAATTGAAAGACGTAAGCGGATAACGGCGTCTAACTTTGGAAAAATATATAAGCTTCGGCAAAAAACTTCAGTTACGGGAGTACTAAACTCTTTACTGTACTCACAATTCAAAGGAACTATGGCCACAAATTATGGAAAAGAAAATGAAAGCCTAGCAATAGAGCAATTTTCAAAAAAAAAAAGTTTTCAGGTATCCGCTTGTGGGCTATTTATCGATAAAACCAAAAACTTTTTAGCGGCAAGTCCGGATGGCCTTATCGGTGAGGATTCTATAATTGAAATTAAATGCCCTTATAGTATAGCAAATATGTCACCAGAAGAGGGAATTGCACAAAAGATAATTGATTACTGTAAATTGGAAGACCATTCTTTAACATTAAAACGGAATCATAATTACTTCTACCAAGTACAAGGCCAGTTACATATTACTCGTCGTAATTATTGTTATTTTGTTGTGTGGAGTCCAAAAGGTTTGCTGTATGAAAAAATTGAGAGGGACGATGAAATCTGGCAAAAAATCGTTCCACTGTTAGAAAATTTCTACCACCAATGCCTTTTACCAGAAATAATTGACGGTCGCATACCAAGAAATTTACCGGCGAGGGAAAGGTCTGGACCATAAATTGTTTTAATTTCATTGTGTAGATGTTAAACAGTAATTTTTTTTACAATAAAGCGTTTAAAAACAAAAAATATTAGATCATTGAAGAAGATTGAAAATGTCAAGTGATGTAGGAGGTATTCCCAAAAGTGCATTTTTCTGTAATAATATAACGTATTAAAAAAGTTAAATAAAAACTAAACTAGTTATGTGTATGTACCTAATATGTAGCACAATAAACAATATGGTGCCTCTTATACATAGATTTCAATATTCATTTGTATAATATGATATTATAATAACATAATCGATTCAACAACATGTGGTAGATGCATGTACCACTGAACATACGCTGTACCAGCATTCCATCAAACGATCAGTGGTGTATGTACTTACCATCACACATTTTCTTGTAAAATATAATTTTTTTGAAAAAAAAATCTAGAACAATATATTTAGTCAAATATAAAAGTTTTTTTTTGGTTCGGTAGTTGTATCTTAAAAAAAGTGTCCTATAAAGGGATAATATTATGTTGAGTACAACCTTCAAAAGTTATCAAAAAATATTTTAATTAATTTTTGTGTTCCATATCCAACTCGGCAATACGGAACGGAATCATCTCGGGGTCTGTCTGTAACAGGTGTTTTTTTTTCAATTTTTTTCCATTAATTTATTTGACGTAAACAAATTAAATTTGTCACAATAACTTTAGTAAATAAGCTCGGTAAGTATTGGCACACTCAAAATAAGTCACCAAACAGAAAAATAATTTAAAAAAAACATCGATAACTCGGGACATGACAACACTAGTGGACTAGTGTATCGATATAATTATTAAGAATGTCACATCACTTCGTTGACTGTATACGTATTCAACAAAACCCTCTCCGCCCCCCCTCACCCCCGAATACTGAGAGAAAGGGACACATGCACCTCAGCCTGATAATACCCAAATAAAATTGTCAAAATCGAGGTTTTGTAGTCCTCATTTTTCTACTCCAAAACTGAACCAATTTCCAAGATTTTTTTTACCAAATGTATTGGAAGAAAACATTCTATGTCTGTACCTTTTGTTTTTTTTTAAAATACATCGTCTAATTTGTATACTGAACGTTTGTTGATGGCGTTAAAAAAAGGCAATTTTAACAATTTTTGAAGGGTTATAACTCCTATAAAAAGTAACTTATCAAAAAAATCAAAACGTACCGACACGCTTGCGGTCAATATTCATATTATGTAAAAAAAATATTTTCTCTAGTGTCAAAATTCAGAGAGGGAAATGAGGAATACGTTTGTATGGAAAAAACACCACCCGGTTTCCTCCTAAGTAGTGTGTGGTGCCATATAGTTGTGCGAAGTTCATTTTCTCTTCAATTTGCAAAACTTCTGCCATAGATCGCCCAAAATGATTCGCTACTTTTGGTGACTTAACAAGAGCACCTCTCTAGCCGAAATCCGTCGACCCTACGCCTTGTACCTTGTACAGTGGGAGGAATGGATTCATATGTCTATCATTCCTACACATGCCATTCCCGCACACACTGATTCCCCTAGATTCAAATCTACCCCTCATACCTTTTACCATCCCAGAACTTCAACACAACATCCCAAAAGATGACATAGGCCCTCAGGGAAATTAGTTTCCTCGGGGCCTCCCATGTGGGGTTATTGTAAAAAACAAAAACAAAAAAACCGTTTATCTGCGGAGAAAAAGCGTGATTGCGAAATTAAAATGTTGAACTACCGGCACTTGAAAAATTTACTAAACAAATAGAACCTTAATGTTGACGGTGTTTGGGTCCATAACAGAGAAGATAACGAAAAACAAAATATGCAAACTTTAACTTACCTACCCATTTCAACAGAAATGTAATGTTCAGAATAATGATTTTGGGCAGGGGTTGAAAATATGCTCCGCCAACTCCATGGGGATCCGATATGGTATAATACACCTGCGTTATGTTTCGGGACCCCTATGGATAGATCCAATTATTTGGGGGTTCATAAAATATGACATGGCAAGGAGAAGTGCGCCACTGCTGTTGAAAGTGATTAAAGATAATGTTTTTGCCAGAGGCGGAGGGTGGGAAGGAAATGAAGATTGGCTCGGTCGAATTTGTTGCCCAGTAAGATATTCACGTTGATTAAATTTATGTGTACAAAGAATACCGGCGGGTGGAGTGACTTTGATTTTCGTACAAATTGAAAAATCAATTTTATTCCGATCTTAATGAAATTATTTTTAACAAATACTGCAATTATCATATTTTTCCATGATTTTTCACGAGTCTGCGCTGGTATTATATATAATAATACATTAGTCGAAGTTCTCAGCCTTCGTCCTTTCGTCGCCTTAGTTCTTAATTGTTCAAATGACCATTAGAAAATTTTACGGAGGAAGTTTTCTTTCTTTATTTCAATCAAACATTACGATAGATATTTGAGATAAAGCTATTTCCGTTAAGCTAAAGCTCTCATTAGTTTAAATAATTCTTAGTTTAGTGATTAACTACCATTTTTTATACTTTTAAGTGGAGATTGAACAAAAACTAAAACGATCGCTTGGACAATTAAGAACTAAGGCGACGCTTTGTTTTCGTCTTATTAAATGTTTTCGCATATTCTGACTTTGCTAATCCAAAACTATCCATGATACATCCTGCAAAGAGCAGGTACTTTCTCCGTAAAAGAGATACATATTAATATATTGCGTTCATGCATATAAAACAACCAACACATCACCAAGGGGTGAATTCTTAATTAAATTTAAGAGACACAACCCTTTGTTATTAAGCTCGCCCCTTTCTTGTTTCAGTTAATTAAGAATATGATATGGTTATCCTTGCAGAAATGCCAAAAGCGGTAATTGTTATTAGACACGTGGAAGTAGTACGAAGTTTACCTGCAAGTAATAAACAGAAAAGACATTTCATAACTTTATACGTGTAACTTCTAATAGACATCTTAGAACGTGGCAAGTCAACTTTAGACGTCCAATGACATTAACGTGCACTATGCACAAAAGCAAAGTTGGATGATTATATATATTATATAGATGCCGCCCATTCCTTACATGTATGCTTTTAAGGTAACACTGCGGGACACTCTATACAAAACTAGGCCAATGGGTGCTTTTATGATTCCCATAGAAACGGCACGGCGACGGCAACTCTTCTCCAATACGAGTGAGGAGGATGCAAGGAAATTATTACCTTTTATGCAGACATACATACATCGTCTATCTCATCCTTTGTCTCACTATTATGTGGAGTGTAAGAAAGAACTGCAGCATTATTGTGCTTAGTAACGTTCGTGTATTCCCTTTTGTGCCGTTTCCGTGCCGTCTACGCGAGAATTAAATAAATAAATAAAAAATATATATAATTTTTTTATAAAAAATGGAATATGAATAAAAGCAGATAATGGCTGCTTTTAAAAATCGTACGGCAACGGCATGGCGACGAGTGAGGGAGGTGTATGATAAATATTTTATTTCTCCTTTGAGGGAAGTAGACATACGGTACATCTTTTATCTCACTACATATTATTTTGTGTGTATGAAAGAGATGCAGCATTATTGTGACGAAGAACATTACTTTATGCTTTGTGTTTACCGTGCGTAACCGTGGTAATTATAAAAGAGCTCTTTGGCATACCAAATATTTAATGTACAAGGAGAGAAGAATCTCTGTGCAGATGAAACGGGATTATAATAAAGATGTAGATACCTACCGGGAAGAATTTTTTTTTGTATTTTTAAGTTATAGAGAAGTGATGTAGATTTCTGTATGTCCTCTGTCATTAGTAAATGATAACCCAACACTGAGTAAAATTCAATACTTTTACCCCCTTTCCTTAATACAAACTGAATACTGCGTAGTGTGACATAACGTAAAACATTTTGTTTTCTTGGTAATTTGTCCACCAAATATAACAAACAAAATCACTATTATGCCCAGCATGGTAGCACTTTTATATTTAAGAATTTTAAAAATATATATACAATACAAAATCCTTTTATGTTAAATGCGTAAACAATTCCTTTTGGAAGGATTTTTTTAAATTCTCAAGGAATAACTAAACGAGATATAAATAAAGCCTTTTGCAAATTCTTTCATTTTGGGGAAATTTAAAATGCTTTGTATACGAACGCAAAAAAAACTAGCTTTCTCCCAAAAATTCATAAAGCATTTTTCTTCAGAGAAAACGACTTCTTAAAAGGAAAAGGTAGAGTAGTTTTGGGGCCTTTATTATTTGAAGTAAGCTTAGGTATATGACATCATACACGGAACATCCAGCAATTTAAAGAAATCAAACGCTATTGGTTTTATTAGAAAAGTTGACTACAAGCATGTAGGTATATATTGTATATACCCTCCTAATTATGCTATTACCAAATAAAAAATCACGCCATTTCTGCCTTGCTATTTCACCTGCTAGTTCAATATCATAACTAACTAACTAACCATCACGCCGTTTCCCCGTAGGGGTAGGCAGAGAGGACGGACCGCCAAACAACTCGGTCTTGGCACACACTCTTTGCCTCACTCACATTCATACATCGTCTCATACATTATCTTCTATTATTCTGACTTTTGACATGGCCCGACTCAAGTATCTGATTCACTCGATCATGCCACGTCTTTCTCGGACGTCCCGACTTCTTCTACTGCCATAATATATTTCATCAGAAATTGTATCACAAATCCGTTGTAAACTGCCAGTCTTTATTACTAAAGGACTCAATAATTAATGAAGGACTCACTATATTTATGTATTGAGTCCTTCAGTAATTGATAGTTCTACATTTACCACTTCGTTCATGTTCTTATCGGGCTAATTTTCGTATCATCTTGCTGCGAATTATCAAAAATACTTATGCTATGAATTTAATTTTTATTTTATTTATTAAGGGTAATTTACGTAATTTACAAATTTTGAACTAATTCACTGAAGAATTCAGACAAGTGATAAAGTACCTACCTATAATATAATATTTTATGAGAAAATTATTTAAACGGTCATTTTCAAAATTGTAAAACTTTTTCGGAATTGTTCTTGGAATTAAAACACTACTGCAGACCTCCTGCAGCGGCAGTGATAATTGAGAATTTGTTGAACCGACTGCTTCCTTTAATCCGTGGATCTGTGATATCTGTCTGGGAATCCAAGAAATTCTACCAGTCGACCCGTAACTAATACCAGCTCTCGGTAGAGTGAATCGGTCAGGGAATTAATTGCCGGCTTTTTGCCTTCTCCTTCTCTTACTCCTTGCTTGGATCAGATTACGACAAACGTCAATAAACTACACATACCTACATTCCGACAGCTTTCTGCGTTGACAACATGGCGTGGACAATGTTACCATCAGCGTAATTAACTAAAATAAAATATGAAAGTTCTTTACACCACTAGAATATATGTATAAAATGTGTATGTATGTATAAAATGTATAAATCCTCAAACTGATTCGACTCGCAGCAATAACATGTTACGAGTTTGTACATATACCTACAGAAATTGTTTGTTGTTTGGTTTTGAATGTTATCATTATCACTGACAACCCTGGTCAATTAAGTATTTTGAAATGTTGATACGTATGTTAGTTTTAAGTCTCTAACTTTAAGTCACAGTTGTAAATATGTATGTCATTAAGCCACTAGTATTAAGTCAACTATCATAAGTCTTAGTCATAAGTCACTAGCTACAAGTCTTAGATATAAGTCACTAGTTATAATTACAAAGCTTAGTTATACCATTTTTATTATATATTTACTTGTACAGCGCCCTTGAGGTGATTTTTCACAAAAACGGCGCTGTATAAATTAGCCAAGTATTGTTATTATTTTTGAATAAAAGTGTCAACATTTTTTCATACATTAGCTCCACACTTTTTATGTCATCTTTGATGATGCTGTGTGGAGGGTATTTTTATAGAAGGAAAGAGTGGAAGTTCTGGGAAGGAAAAAGGTATGAAGTGTGGGTAGGAATCTGGGTTTCAGTGTCTTCAGGAGTGATGGTCTTTTGAATCTATCACTTCCACTGCGATGCAAGGCGATGTTCTGAGAGAGTCCTGAATTGCTGCCAAGATCCTGAAAAAATATCACCTCTTGAATCCAGGAAACCCAGCTAAGTCACCAAACGTAGCGAATCACTTAGGGTGATCTATGTCAGAGGTGTTTGTTATCCAATAAATCCTTCTCGGGGCGGCAGTACCCATAACCGCCTCCCAAATTGTACAAAATTTGCGAGGCAGATACGGGTTTGAAACACATTTCAAAACCAATGGTTTTTTCATCAGGATACAAAGTGCACAAAAAGTATAGTATAGTATAGTATAGTATAATAGGTATTATTTAAAACATGTGATAAAAAGGGGAAATGTGTACGGAAAATAAAGAGAAATTTCCTAATCAAGAATTACCTATTTGTTCACGAATTGTAATAGATTGTGAAATAATTATTATATATTTATAAATGCCAGATACATTCGTCATTCCATCAGTATTTTTTAGAACAGGAATGAAAGCAGAAAACAAATATATATTTTTTTAATATTAACTCCACACAGGAAGCCTATAGGAAAATAATTTCCCTCAGGGTGTATGTCTTCTTTAGGGATGCTTATCTAGATAGTTTTTCTTCGAAAAGGAAGTAATGAAAATGGAACTTGAAGATACCTAAGGGAGGAAACACAGAGGCCGAAAAATCGTTCCATAACCAGTTTTTGAACTCAAGAACGAGTCGTAGGAATGACCCATTCTCATGTGACAAACCATGTAAAAATGTTGGGCACGGTTGGCGTATCTGCATGCACCGGTGCCGAAGCCGTCTTCCATTAAAATACCGGTAGAACAACATAGCAGGTAGAACAACATTCTCACCTGACGCTTGGGCTCTAAAGATTTCAATTATTTTGCTACCGTAGGGTAATCTATCGGACGGACCGCTCAATTTGCCCAAAGTCAAAGGGTTTTTTTATTGTTTCAAATATAGATCGTTATATCAGAGTCAGAAAAATGCTCACTCACATGTTCTAGCATATACTTCTTACTTCAATCACAATCAATTTCAGTGCCGGCAACCCGGGCGTTTAAATGCTCACTCACATGTTCTAGCATATACTTCTTACTTCAATCACAATCATAAATTTATTTGCTTACATATTATCTTAATTTTCCTGTACGTTCTAGATGAGTTTCGCCTTAATATTCGCTGACTGCACTTCATTCTTAGTCGATACTTCTGTAAGTTTCCGTTCCGTGGTATATAATCAATCTAGGATAATTTAAATAACAATTATTATATTTGGATGACTTGTATATGCGCCATGTTTGTGAAAAATCACCTCAAGGGCGCTGTACAAACTTATAATACATTTCTACAATCTTACTTTTAACTACAAACTAGACAAACCTTAATAACAACTTATGGCTAAAAATTGGTTCATCAATCACTATTACGAAAGTATACCATGTACAATGATTTGATCAACGAACGCGATGCTGCGTAAAATGTACTGTTCAGGAAGAAAATGAACAGGACCATTATTACCTGGGAGGTCACTTGAGTGAAATGTTAAGATGACAATATACCCTAAAATATATTCAGAATCTTAACGTCGTAAGTAAAGAAGCCGTGTATACAAACAGCGACTCGCTACCCGTGTATTGCATGGACCTACTGTCGAATTTGCCCTATCAAAGAAAAGAAGAAGAAGACAAATAATGTGGGAATCTTAACGACGTAAGTGAAGAAAGCGTGTAAACAAATATGCGCCCGCTGCACGGCGTACTGGATGAACGTACGGTGGAATTCACCCTAGCGGGCATGGAGATTAGACCTTTTCACCGCGTTCAATTTAATTAATTCTGAAGAACGTGTTACAAATATTGAAAATGTGGGATGATGTCGCACTGCCGAAGTTATTAATTCATCGTCTAGAAAAATAAAATCTGGTGCTTACCGCTAACTTTAGTTGTACAACGTATTACATTTTTTTAAAGGCGTTGTACGTAAAATATATTAATGGTAAGGTATTGTTTTTATTAATCTTAAATACAAAGAACTAACATCCCCGGGACAACATCTGAATAAAAAAGTTATTTTAGTTACGAATTCACAGGAAATGATAAAAAAGTGAGTTTTGAGCAAACAAAAATTATTAGGATTGTGTACCGCCTTAAACAATTTCATATCGCAATAATTCTTATTCGGGCTCAAATTAAAGGCCTACCTCGTGTGTCAATAACACAAAACTTCATTTAACACCTCCACTCAATATTATTGAGCTTAAAAACGAACAAAAGATAATAAGAAACATCATTATTATGACGGACATAATAATATTATGTTTGTTCATCGCGCGCCCAAAAAAATCTATAGAATAGCAGCCTTCCGGAACGTGCCGTCGAGTTTGCTATTAGCACGAAACCAACTAGGTTCTGCGGCACGGCGCAAAACGTAAAGTTGCACATATCATACTTTTAGTACATGTACTGTAAGTGAAAAGTGTGCAAGAAGAAAATAAAGAAAGTCCCGAGATGGGAATGGAAACTCCGCTCAGCGAACGTGTTCGTCCCCAGGTGGTGTATAAAAACATATTCTACGGAATTATAGCGCTTTAAATGGCCGCCCGGCCCGCCCACAGTGTATTCCAGTACATTAAATATAACTTAATGCAAATTGACAACATTAACTTGAAGAAATCGCGCAGGACGTTTTTATACGCGACGCTTTTAGTATCGCCGCATTTGGGGATGAGCGAAGCCTTCTTAGCATGCGACCAAAAAACGGTTTTACGGATGCGATAAAAGTAGAGTAAATAAAAAAATGAAAATATAAAAATGTCTTCAGAAATTCTTTGCAATGCGTGCATGTGGCTTACTGTTATTTTTTTGTTTGTAAAAACTCATGATTTTTCATGGTGATTAATAGTTTTTCGTGCTTCCCGTAGTTTCAACACTGTTTCTTCTCATCGTAGAAAAACATCATAAATATTGAATCATGCCACTTATTTTCTGGCGAAAACGTGTCTTTTAAAGCACTGTTGCTCATGAATTAAGTCGCATTGTAAACTGAAAAACTATTTGTTGATACAGATGACAAATTTTTCAACAGTTGAGATATTATTTTTTAGGAAAATTCATAGCACGCCCAGAAAGATGGTTTCATAAGAATGTCAGGTTGTCATTTATTTTAGTTACTTTGTTAAAAAAAAACTATCGGGTCGTTGTTCTAACGAATATAAACCTCTAAACTATAAACCTCCTCCATAAAGCAAAACTTTTTATAGATCTTATTAATCGACTATTCCCTAAAAACTAACATTTCACCTCTTGTTGGAAATGGTTTTTTTTTAATTTTATGAATTGGTGCTAATAACCAAAAGAGCACGCCGTATGTCAGTAGCAAAAACTTTTGCAAGTGATGTGTGTAGCCTCGGAGTTGGGAAATTTCGTTGCATAAATTACAAAAATATTGCGGCTGTTTCAAACATTTTTTGCTCGAATTAAACTTTAAGCATTGAAAAAATATTGCAGTTTTTGGGTTTGGAATTTACCATTGGGATTTTAATTTTTGTGAAGGTTTGATTTTGATGCATTGATTAAAAAATACCTTTGCTGGGTTTTAAAAATGAATTTCAGTACGGAGTAGATACACGGAAATTTTGATGATGCCATAATATTTGAAATTGCCTGTCGCAACTAGGGGTAGATTGGTTCATCCCCATACATATTATTTTTTCATAGCTTTTCATTTACATATTACCTTCTGTTTGAACGGTTATGCAAATAAAATTCATTGGTACTCAAATAAAATCTATATTTATTGAAATCTATAATACCTACTATCGTTCTTGTTTTGTATATCAATATGAATCACTTTTTAATCTCCTGTCAAATATAAAATTTACATTCCCACAAATTTCAAATACCAGATTCGGATTTCTCTTGACAGTATTTTTTTGTGTTCTTTAGACATCATCCCAATATTATTTTTTTTTATTTAAAAATAAATATATTTAAAATATACATAATGTAGTTACTTACCATCATTAAATAACTACTTGTCTCTTATACGTGTGTATATATTGCGTTTGTCTATTATTTGCATTTTTTTCATTGTAACTTCATTATATAGAAAAAGCATACTTGAACTGTAATTAAAGTTTAATTAATAAGAGATCACTTTGTATAAACCACTTTTTAATAAACAATATCGACATGTTTCAATAACAATGTTATCTTCATCAGGATAATATGTTAATATAAAGAAAAATAAATGACAAACAAGTATAGACAAATTAGAATAAACTATAACATAGACGAAATATTAAAAATTAGAGGTGATTAATTGCTTAAAAATCATAAAAATAGTTATACAAAATTAAATATAAAAATTATTTAAAGAAAAATAAAACTGCATTTAGATAATAAAAACTTTTAAGAACAAATAATTAAAATAATTAGTCTAAATCAAAAAATAAATAATTATTGTAAGTATTATTAATAAAATAAATTTAAAAGATGGTTATTTTAAAAAAATGTTTGGTTATTTATAATATTTAAATTACTATTAATGATTTTCTTATTTCTGAAATTTCTAAATTATCCAATTGTATGCCCGTAGTTGTTAGTCTGTAAAATTTTAAGACCTGTATTAATATCAAAAGAATGACTTGTTTCCAAAATATTGTTGGCAAATTCAGAATAATTATTATTATGTAAACATCTTATATGTTCCTTAACTCTAATGTTAAAATTTCTAGAAGTTTTTCCAATATAAAAAAAAGTTACAATCATTACAAATTAATTTATAAACCCCAGATTTGTTCAAAAAATCACATTTATCCTTATTATTTAATATATAATTTTTTAATTTGTTATTTGTATAAAAAGCTGGCTGTACATTATTTTTCATGTTTTTAATTATTAAATATGAAATGCTATTATTTAAAAATAAAAAAAATTATTTAATTATTATCATTTTCAACAACGTGTGGATAAACAAAAGATCTAAGAAACTTTTTCTTATATTTTTTGTTTAACATATTGTCTATTAATTTTGAATTATAACTGTTATTAATTGCAATTTGTTTAATAGTATTTAATTCTGTTTTAAAATTACTCAAAGATAAGGGAACATTAATTAATCTACTTAGCAAGGTATGAACTAATTTTTGTGAATATGGATGATTAGATGTTTCATGTTTAATGATATCTGTATATGTATCTTTACGAAAAATGTTAAAATCAAATTTATTATTAATGATAGAAATATTTAAATCCAAAAAATTTAAGCTGCAATTATTTCCAATTTCTAGGGTTAATTGAATTTTTTGTTGAGTTTATTATTGAAATTTAAAAATATATTTGTCTATTAGTGCCAGTCCATATACAAAAAATATCATCTACATTTCTTTTCCAAAAATAAACATATTTTTACTTTTTCATTTATTTTTCTTTATATTAACATATCCTGATGAAGATAACATTGTTATTGAAACATGTCGATATTGTTTAATAAAAGGTGGTTTATGCAAAGTGATCTGTTATTAATTAAATAATAAATAATGCCACAAAGTAATTTTGCAAAGTTTGAAGATATAATTAAAGTGTGGTGTTATATTTATTGTATTTATATATTATCACGTTTCATTATTTACTTCGGTTCTGATTCTGCCCGTAAATTATAACTATTGCAGATTTTTAAAAATTTTATAGTCAGCATTTTTTGAGAAGTTCAGGTTTGAATCCTGGAATACCTGGATTTTTAAAAAGACTTTTGTGATTTCTTCAAATATTTAAACCTTTGGATCTTCTTGTTTATTTTTTGTCGGTATTATGTATTTTGTCTTATTGTGTCATTTGTGCAGAGCATAAACACTTTTGTTGTATCAACAAGATGAGTATTTTACACTACAAACTGTAAAAGACCCTCATGGGAACTTATTGAGATTTTTGTATATAACGTGCGTTTATTGTTATTGTAACAATGTCAATTTTTTCACACACTCATTACAATTAAATAGTTAGTATTTTTGTTGAACCTCGTTTCGGAGGTAACGCCAGGTAGGTATTTATAAAGGCTATCTCCTCCCACATTTAATACAGTTTTAGAACACAAGACTGGGATGCAATTTGTTGTCCTAATAAAATTTGTTTTAATTGCTTTTTATGAGGTGTCCACGCAAATAATCATTTTTTCTGCAATACCAAATCCAGTAAGGACAAAATTTAAAGATTACTTCGTCTTTCTTTGCAAATTCACTTTGCGACATCATTTTTATTTTAATGAAAACGAATCGCTTTGTGAAATACTACGTCTTTAATCAAAATTATCCACATGTTTCCAAACCAAAAGATTTCTTCGTCGTTATCCCGACGATTAAAAATCTGAAATTTAATAAAATTAAATTATATTCCGACGAAAAAACTTTTGGTTTTGAAACATGTGGACAATTTTGATTAAATAACTGGTGTTTTACAATTTCATTTGTTTTAATTTTAACAAAATTTAAATTCCTAAAAAAAATAATTCATTTTTCATGAACGATCATGTGTGAATATATAAATTGCGTATATAATTAAAAGTTTATTCAAAAACTCCACAAGAGTAATCTAGCATTTGAAATGTTCTTCTGATTTAACGGATTCATTAATAATGTTGAATAGTCGCTTGTCTTAGGTGTTTACTAGACGTAACAACGCGAAGAAATAATAATCAAGTATTATGGCTGTGTCGATGAGGAACTGGTGGAGATTATATTTAACTGGGGTATTTTGAAAACAAAGTGGAATGATCCGTATTCGTAACAGAAGAAATATTACAAGAAAATCTTGAGTTGCTTTTCTCAAAAGTACTTCAGCATAATATGATTATAATACCTATTATTCATGTTATAGTTAGACCAATTCATGACAGCGAGTTTTCTTTACTGGATAGATAAATAAAATGTATGATGCGCAAATGTAGAAAATATAATTTTACTAATGCAAAATATACACAAATCAATTGTTTTTCAACATTAGCTTCAAACATTCGTTGCTTGTAATATCATTAGTCGTATTTTGTGACCAGATCTGAATAGCCAGGTACTTCCCCACCTTCCTCTTTCATATCTCCTCCCCCTCCCCACTACCCTCAGCCTCACAAAATACCCCATATTGGGGATGCTCTCACTGGATTCAGACGGTAGCAGTTGGGACTCTTGTGCGGTATTCATATAAAAAACCAGGAGGCTCTAAGAAAAAAAATCCCTCAAGGCCTATGTCATTTTTAGGGATTCTGTGTAGAGGGTCTTTTGAAAAAAGAAAGAAGACAAAATTCTGGGAAGGAAAGAGGTATGAGGGGTAAGTGTGGTGGTGAGGTGTGGTCAGTGTGTCTAGGAGTGACGTACCTATGAATCCATCCCTCCCACTGCGGTGCAGTGTGTCAAAAGTGAGTCAATAGTGAGTATGGCTGGAGAGGTCTAGGATACGTTTTCATCAACCAATCTCTCCCGATTTGGCCCATCACGCAGTAGGTGGACAAACGCATTGGCCGCTAAAACCTAGACAAACCTCACCCCTTGAGACCAGGATAAACCTGCTAAGTCTCAAAACGTCGCAAACCACTTTAGGTGACCTACGGCAGGGTTTTGGTTATCAAATAAATGGTTCCCGGGGCAGCGGTAGCCCTACCCGCCCGAAATTAATTGATTAATTAAATAAAATAAAATAAAAAATCTGCTGTTATCTGAGATTGAATAAATCAATTAAGGCACTCTAAAAATTGAAAATGGGTGGGTATAAATGGAATCATACACTTTAAAAAAAGTCGTTTTAAAGGATCTTACCACCGTTTAAAAGCGGCCTTGTAAGCCGAAACATCTATCACAATAAAAAAGCAGAAAATAATAACAACATTATTAAATTGAATTTAAATAAAAATATATGGACTTACTGTTTAAACCAGCGATGTGATGAGATGTAGTGAGATTGGTGAGACTCCGTCAATTTGGACATCTCGACCACAAACCGTTTAGACCATAGGTTCTCAAGGATTGCGAAAACGCCCCCTTGGGGGCATTTCACACCTTCAGGGGGGCGATAGAAGACCAAGCGAAAATTGGTTGGCGTTTTAGGCTCTCAGGGGGGGGGGGGGTGGTAGGAGACCACCTAGAGAAACCATGCTTTTAAGAAAAATTTATAAAATAGAAAATTTCAAGCAAATGTTTGTTGTTCTTTTGTTTCAGTCCCTGTTTTCTCTAATAAAACTAGTCATGATACATTTATTAAATGAATGCATACCCCTGCTGCCCGATCTCATCAATATATTGAATATTGGATTGGAAGGGGAGCCGCATCCGTCTGCCATTGATGTAGCAATATTTATTAGTAAGTTAAATATGAGTAGAATACAAAATCTTATTTTTAACCGCTCTTCTATCGAAGCATTACATTAATTAACAAGTATTTTAACTGAAACTTTATTAACCTCTGCTATGCCAGTGTGGCATAGCAGAGGTTAATAAAGTTTTAATTTAAATTAATTACATTACCTGTTACCTATAACTTCAAGTTAAATAATAATAATATCTTTATTTGGAAAACAAACAGCTTTACAAAGATACATAAAAAAGAAAGAGTGCTAAAATAAAACAGTAAGCCCAAAAACATGTTTTCGATGATAATTTTTTTTTTTTTTTTTAGTAGCTAGGCAAGAAAAACATAAAGAAAAACTAAGAAAAAAAAAAGTTAAGAGAAGTTAAAATAAAACATAAAGAAAAAACTAAGAAAAACATAGTTAGGAGAAGCTAAATACTTAAATATGCATGATAAGAATACAGAAAAACACAAAAAAGGGTATACTTATAATCTTGTAGGAGTATAAGGATGATAGGTAAGTAATTAGGGAATATTTAAATATAAAGAATATTAGATATGTAAATATTTTAAGTTTTTCATTTAAAAGATACATTGATTGAATTCGTTTTACACTTTTTTTTAAGCAAAGCTCGTGTTAAAAAGGCGAAAAAAACGCATTTATATTTGTATACCTATTCCAGATGTCACGAGTTAGGGGGCGCTAGAAATAAAATATTCTCAAAGTAGGCGGAGGGCAAAAAAAGGTTTAGAATCTATGATTTAGACTGTTTTAGACATTTTTTTCCGAAGTCAGTTACGTTGATAAATTTATATAATATTTATAAATGTATGATATACTAAGCATCAACCAGGAAACAACTGTTAAAATAACTGTAAAATACTTTGCAGGTAGACAGTTTTTCACTGCTGCACTGCAGCGGGCAATTTAACCGCCCGAGGCATTTAGCGCGAAGCTTTGCCGTACTTTTAATGGTACGTCCATTATGTTTTTTTGAAATAATTGAAGAATTAATAATTTTTTTTTCATCTGAAGTTATATTAAAAAATATCAATACTTAAGCTATCTATCAACATACCGTCTAATGATTTATCTCTGAAAGCATTAATAAAAAATACAATTTTTCTGATAGCGATCAAATCTTTAACAGTCTTAACTGCCCGGAGCCAGTGAGACAAAGGCACCCATCTCTATCAAAATGCTTTGAAAATAATAAAATAAATTTAAAATGCTGTTAAAATAAGAGTTAAAATTAAAATAGTAAATTGATTGTTCATTTTTGACAAAGATTTTGTTTTTTTTACCCCGAAAAAATTCTGGATAAAATTATACACATCCATTTACAAACTATAAAACATAGCTCAGAATTAAAAGCGGCAGCGATTTTTTATGCGAATACCTCACAAGAGTCCCAACTGCTCTCAACCATATGGACCCAGTGAGACTATGGCATCCACAATTGGTTGAAGATAGACTGAAGAGGAAGGAGATGGGAAAGAGAAAGGCGGGAAGTACCTGGTAATTCTAATCTGGTTACAAAACACGATTCATGTTTTTTCAAACAACGTCTCAATACTGAATGTTAGTCTTACACCAGGGCGATACTGAGAGTATCTTCCACTACATAACGTGACGCAATAACCACATGGTGACTATTCTAACACCTTTTCTTATACCTGTCTGTTTTAGAAAAGTGTAGCATTTCTTGTAATAAGTTGCCATGTTCATTTACATTCGATTCCAACAGCCACTATATTGGCAGACACTTTCAGTATCCCCTGGTGCAAGACCACGGTTCAGAACGTTGCTTGAACTGATATTGGCCTGTTTGTTGACCAAATCCTATTAACCGGGTACTTTCTGACATATATCTTCCCCATCCTCCTTCTCCAGTTTATTCATGTTTACTACATACACATATCCCGAATTGGATATGCTGTAGTGCCACATGCAGTACATAATTAGTTGTGAATATTGTGCGGCATTCACAAAAAAATAATAATTGTAAGCGTTTAACAGTGGTTCAGCTGCATAAATTTACAACACCCGCCAGGCGGCACAATTGTGCCTTCGTATATAATATCTACTGTGGATTGATGAAATCCTTCAAGCCACAAAATGAAAACTTTTCAGGAGACGATGAAAGAAATATTTACAAATAGGTAAGTAAAACTAATAAAAAATCTTGAAATTTATATGAAAGCGGTTTTTAGTTTTTCAATATTTTGATGTACGTAAAATATTGCAATTCTATTTATAGTAATGAAAGATTTGAGGGTTGAGTAATTTCAGATAAGTTTTTTCGAAATTACAAACAAAATAATTTAGACTTGAATTTAGTTTTTAGTATTGAATGTCCCCAAATTTTAACGGTGCTAAAGAAACATTAAAAAAGTATCGACCACCTAAAATTGGGTCTATTCCGGAGTACAAATAATGTTAACAAGCACAACGTAAATTGCACAATTGTATTTAAATATTTAGGTATCCCCGAGCTTCCCGGGCCCTTAAATATTAGACCGGGTCAAAAAATATCAGATCACTACGGCTTCTACAAAAAAATGTTTCGACAATCCAAAATCGCAAAAGTTACAATTATACCTATTCCGCAGTGCAAATGTTAACAAGCACAACGTAAATTGCACAATGTATTTAGATAATTAGGTATTCTCGAGCTTCCCAAGCCCCTAAATATCAGACCGGGTCACAAAATATCAGATCATGACTTCGATAAAAAAGTTTCGACAATTAAAAATCACAAAACTTACAATTGTACCTTTTCCGCAGTACAACAACAGCAGTTAACAAGCGCAACGTAAAGTGCAGATTTGTATTTAGATTATACTAATATCAATGATTATTATGTATTCTCGAGCTTCCCGAAAAAATGTCAGATCACTACGGTTTCTATAAAAAATGTTTCGACAATCCAAAATCGCAAAAGTTACAATTGTTTCTATTCCGCAGTACAAACGTTAACAAGCACAACGTAAATTGCACAATTGTATTTAGATAATTAGGTATTCCCAAGCTACCTGGGTCGCTGTAGTTGGTTGCACTGGTCTGTGCTACGCCTTTACCAACAGGTACACTACCCGCTACTAGCTACTAGCTACTAGCTACTCGCTACCTGCCAGAATGACGCTATTCGCTTCACAGTGTTTTGCACACTCATGCATAATGCAGTTCAACCATTCACCCCGCCCGCCATGATTCACTTCCGCCAGCAGTTTATTGTTGCCATTCTTAATGGATGTTTTACAATGTATTTCCACGGAGAATTTTGCAGCCTGACGTTTTGTATTCACCGCGGCGGTCTACCTACTAACTGTTACTATGACCGTACCTGATAAATTATTCGCCGGGATATTTCGAGATGGAAATATTTGCTTTCCTAAGAAATAAATTACGAACCAGAAAATAATGATGGGAAATGCAACGGGAACTGTTTATGGGTCATTCTGATTCTTTACTTAGAGGAAGTACCTAAATATCTTTAAATTGTGCGGTCGCAGCAGTTATGTTGACGCAAATGTTTACATATCTATTCTACCTTCTTTATATGTAGGTAACAATCCTATCTGACAGTGTGTGATCAAATAACTTACATATGACATTTGTAATAAAATATAAATCAAAGAACAATCAGTAAAAATTAAAAATTGATAGAGTGAACATTGAGTCGATACCTTAGTGCGCTTTATTGGAATGTGTTTTGTGCTTCTGTCGTATCGCCATCTACATATGCCTATATAATAAAGGGGTAAGTCCTTTAAAAATATCCACATGTTTTCCTACTCCCACATAGTTGTGTCAAAGTTTATTTAAAAAATCATTGATTACAGTACTACATGTTAAATGTTGCCGATAAATGTACTTATATATATATATATATGTACTTTAATTTGATGCTAAAGCTGTTGTACAATAAAAAAATTATATCCGGAGGGATTTTTAAAGTGAAACTTAGCCGCGTTGTGATTTGGAATTCGGATGAAACGGAAATGACGCATAACAGCACCTGCGAAGCTTCAAACTCCTATCAAGGCTCCTATTGGTTGAAATATGAAACGGAAATGACGCTAGGTCTGCGTTCATTGGCCGCTTTGATTATGATCTCACTTTTCAAGGCTCCCATTGAATGAGATTGTTTTGGTAAAGTTTCACTTCTGCCGCCTGAGAACTGTACTCAAAATTTATGTGAAATACTGAAGAGTTACAACTGCTCCCGTCTGGAGCCAGTGAGAATATGGCATTCACAATTGGGAATGTTGTGAGGTTGCGGGTAGTGGGGAGAAGAAGGAGATGAGAATATAAAGGTAGGTAAGTGCCTGGATATTTAGATCTGGTCACCAAACGAGGCTAAAACCATTTCAAGCAAACTTTTTAATTCTGAATGATGGTCTTACAACAAGACAATACTGAGAGTATCTTCCATTCTGGAACGTATCGCAACTATGGTATATATATTTTAAAATGGATATAATTGTGAAATAACAAAAATATTTAAAATAAAATTTATTTTTCCGCGCTGGGGTTTGAACCCGCATCATCAGGATTTTTAGCTAAGAGCACCTTAACCACGGAGGCCTTTGATGAAAATTAGGAATTAAACCGGACCAAGGTGATGATAACCTTGAGGTTTTTTCGTCCAGAGGACGTAGTCGGTAGATAGTATTTTTTACATAAGTACCGCACAAGAGTACAACTGCTTCCGTCTGGAGCCAGTGAGAGTATGGCATCCCCAATTGGGATATGTTGTGAGGCTGAAGGTAGTGGGGATTGGAAGGAGATAGGGAAGAGGAAGGTGAGGAAGTACCTGGCTATCATGTAAGATCTGGTCACGAAACACCGCTAAAGCCAGTTCAAGCAACGTTTCAATTCTGAATAGTGGTCTTACACCAGGGCGATACTGAGAATATCTTCCACTCTGGAACGTGCCCCGCAAATACACTACCTACATATATATTATTTTAAATGAGTAAATTGTGAATTACACAAATTACTCAAATAAAATGTATTTGCCACGCCGAGATCGATCACGCGACCTTCAAAATGCGAGTCAAAAGCCTTACCGTTGGACTACGCCAGCCGCTAAGCTATTCGCTTCAGAAATTTCCTGAATATTTATTGCAGTTAGTTGAAAGTTTACCTATTTAAATTAAATAAATACAGGTAGTAACATTAAAAAGTAGTCGTCGAATAAAAAATAAAACATACTTTTGTATGATTTTCTGAAGGAATGACATATTATTTTTGATTCTATTATTTGATCAAATTATAGTACAAAATTGAGAGTACTTATTTATGATTTTGATATAGGGAAAGCAACAATAGATGAAGCTTGAAACCCGTGCTTGTGCAACGTACAATATTCTACCAACTTTGTCAAAAAGTTTCCACGATGCTTTGAAATATAATATTATTTTATTGCAGATATCACTGCACTGAAAACTACTAGTTCGCTGTGAGTTTGATCAAAAGGAATGGAGTTGTCATACAGATTTATTCAATCAAAATAAACGAATCGTTTTAAATCGAAAAAATAGTATACCCGGTGATACAGTGAAACTATTTTCTTTGCAGCAAGGACTTGATAAAAACAGGTAAAGTTGTAAACGAATATGCACAGGAAGTTGACAAAACACAAGATAACTTTCCTTTAATAACATCAGTGTACTACGCCATGGAACATTCACACCTTTCTTATCTCTGCTGTATCTGGGGATTTGCCTCAAAGAAATTGATAGCTGATCTGCAGGTGGTTCAAAACCGAACTCTCAGAAATGTTTTTGGACTTCCATGGGACACCCATGTCAGAGACATCTATTCAGTTTCCAGTATTCTTCCAATCACAGTCCTTCCTAAACATGAAATCACAAGCACCATCCTACAAATTACTCAACAATCAACTCACACTAACATCAAGCCACTTTACAATCAAGACATTCACACTCACAATACTCGAAATAGCAAAAAAATCCGCATACCTCAAACACACACTACAAAATATGGGATAAAATCTCTGAACTATGTTGCCTATACACTATATAATTCGCTTCCAGATATGTACAAGGGAATCCAGCAAAATAAAAAAGTTCAGAATAATGCTTTAAAAGAATATTTTTTAAATACGTTTAAGGATGAAACAATGTAAATTTTCTTGTCATGTCTCAATTTTCTTGTTTCCTTTTCTCTTATTTTCATTTCCATTTATTTGTAATCATAATCATCCACATTTGTATAACCTTGTTCCTTGTTTCTTTAATTATTTTCTGTTGTTGTTTGCTCACTAAACCTGTTTTTTTTATTTATTTTTAGTCTGTGTTGTATGTGAAACTTATATTTTTAAATATCCATTTTCAAAGTAAAACTGTAACTATTTCCTCACACCCACAAATTTTCCTCCTGTCCTAAAATGAGTTCTGTAACTCATCGGGATTGCTCTAGCAAGTAATAAAAACTATGTGCATTCTGCCATAAGAGGAACCTGCGAACGAAAAACAACCATAATTACACGGATAATACATTTATTTAATAATTCATTTCTTACTAATTTACGTAGTGTGTACCAGTAACACAACATAATTTAAAAATCAGTAACTCTGTGGGTTTATAAAAACAATATAATAATATACATGTTTGCATACCTGCTTGGGTGACTGACCTTACAAACATATACGAGTAAACGTAGACTTTCAAGTTGGGTGACGGATATGGGTACCGCCACCCCTAGAGCCATTTATTGGATAACTAACATCTCTGCCATAGGTCCCAAGTAGTTTGCTATATTTTATGACTTAGCAGGGGTGCCCGGGTTCATGGAAGAGCTTTTTACGTGTCTTGGAGTCTGAATCGGAAGAGAATTGTTGAGGGAAACATTTTGACCTCTACAGTACAACTCTCAGATTGTCGCCTGGCACTGCAGTGGCGGGGATGGATTCATACGCCCTTCAATCCTGGAAGCACTAACCCTTAGATTCCTGACCACCCTTCATACCTTTTTCCTTCCCAAAACTTTCTCTCCGTTCTTTCCTAAAAAGTACCTGCACACAGCATAAATAAATAATAAATAAAAATAAAATAAAATAAAAAGCCTTTTATTTCTTGCAAATAGGTAAGTTACCGAGTTATAAAAAAAAGTATAATAAATGTTATTTACAATTTTGTTGAAAAAAGTTACATAGATATCTTAAATTATTCATAAGCAAGAACCCCTCTCTCAGGCGAAGGTGAAGGCCTCCTCTAAAGAATTCCATTTATCTCTCTCTTGAGCTATTTGCGGCCAGCAGGGGCCAGCTATTTTTATTATTTCATCTGCCCATCTCGTGTGAGGTCTGCCTTTGAGACGCTTACCGTGTGGGCCATTCCACTTTGTTGCCCTGCTAGTCCACCTGTCGTCCTCTAGCCTCGCTACGTGCCCTGCCCACTTCCATTTTAGTTTTTTAGCGTAGCTCAGAGCATCTTTCGCTTTGGTGATTTTTCTGATTTTTGTGTGGCGAATTTTTTGTATTTTTTTAATATCAAGCATGCTTCGTTCCATTCCGCGTTGACAGGTTATAATTTTGTTTTTGATTTTGGATGTGTATTTCCAAGTTTGACATGCGTAGGTTAAGCATGGTAGGAGGCTTGATGTCATAACTTTTGTTTTGATATTTATTGGCATGTTTGCTCTTAAATATTTCTCTCAAGGACCAGTATTTATTCCAAGTAATTTGTGCTCTTCTTTCTACTTCTAGCTCATTTTGTTTTCTGTCGAAGCCAATTTGTTTTCCAAGCTAAATGTATTTTTCTGTATATTTCAAAGTTTCATTGTCTACTGATATTCTTCTGTTTATGCTGTTTGTCATGACCATTGTTTTGGAAAGATTCATTTCCAGTCCTACCTGTTTGCTGGCTGCGTTTAGCGAATCAAGCACACAGCATACCCAACTACAATAAGGGTTTTGATGGAATTAGTTTTCTCAGGGCCTCCTGTGTGAACCTAATAGATTTTTCTTTATCTGGTTGGAAGTCCTAGTTTGGAGTTCTAAAAAAAATTTCTTTACCTTTTTTTATAACTTATGTAAATCATCCACTTAAAATGTTATTAATTAATAAAAATAAAATTCTTCTTCAATATTTGCAAAATAACTTTGTGGCATTATTTATTATATAATTAATAAGAGATAACTTTGTATAAACCACTTTTCTAATAAACAATATCGAAATGTTTCAATAACAATGTTATCTTCTTCAGGATATGTAAATATATTAATATGTTATTGAAACATGTCGATATTGTTTATTAAAAAAGTGGTTTATACAAAGTTATCTCTTATTAATTAAAAAATAAAATAATTTATATTGCCTAGGTAGTAACCTACTTTCCCAAATTTGCCTTAAAGTTAAATATTGTTTTCAAAATCAGACAACCCGTGATTTATCACGGGCCTGCGCTAATGAGCATTATTGGTAATGTAAATTTACATATACAAATTAAAAAATAATATACCTAACTAATAAAGAAATTTTTCGTAACGGAAGGTACATAATTATTATATTCGCCAGTTCTGTTGAAATTCATTACACATTAAAAACAATAATAATAATTGTATAATTTGTATAGCGCCGTTTTTGTGAAAAATCACATCGAGGGCGCTTTACAATTTATTATGAACCCATAATTTTTTCTCACAAAATAAGGTATTTAAAACTTCACACGGTTCTGGAACCACTATAAAGCTTGTCATATAAGCTGTCAGCGGAAAAACCACACAATTTACAAATCGCATTTTGGCCTTTCAATTGCGGTTTAAATTTAATCCCCAGGACCGATTTGTAATGAATTAATATTACGAATTATTCTGGTTGAAGCATTGGTTGGATAGATTATGAGTAAATTAAATGATTAGTAATAATCTACTCAATTTATTCCATGTCATAAATAATTTAAAATTGTTGCACCTAAATATGATATCCGTTGAAATTTCCATAATAATAATAATATCAATAATATTTGGCTAATTTATATAAGTACCGTTTTTGTGAAAAAGCACGTCAAGGGCGCTGCACAAATAAATACATAAAATAATTAATATTACTGGCTTACAGCTAAGATTTACAATTATTATAACTAGTGACTTACATCTAAGACTTACAGCTAATGACTTATTACTAAGACATATAAATGCTGACCTAAAACTAGTGACTTAATAATATACATATTTACAATAGGATTAGCGTCAGAAGAAGTAAGAAGTTTTTACATAATATTACAATTTAAGAACACTGGTGCAAAAATGATCTTAATGAGTTAACTAGGTTTACGGGAAGGTATAGATATCTTAAATAATTAATGAATTAATCCAGATGCAGAATATATGTTGCCTTTTCCTTGTGAACTAATTTTAAATTTTTCAATGATTTTTTTTTAAGTAAAAAATATGAGTTCTGTCTTATGAAGCCAGTTCGATTATGCAATCTCTATTTGAAGTGTTTTAACTATCCCCTCTGTTTCAAGAATCATAGGTTTCAAAGTTCTGCCATCAACTCTATATCGTGTTTAATTCTCAAAAATTGAAAACATTCTGTTTTCTAAGTTTTTACGGTTTAACGTACAATCACGTATTATTTAATTTTTAAATAAAACTTTGCTTTAAAGTCTTCCTGTTATCACCCGGCCTGATATCTTATGACGCTCTCGACTAGCGATTTGGAGGTCGCGGGTTCAAATCTCGGCGTGCGCGAATATATTTCATTTAATTATTGATTCATGTTTTCCCAATTAGATCATTAAAATTAATGTAATTCCAGAGCGGAAGATACTATCAGTATCTCCTTGGTGTAAAATCACCGTTCAGAATTGAAACGTTATTTGAAATGGCTTTAGCCATGTTTGGTGACTAGTTCTGAATAGCCAGGAACTTCCTCACCTTCCTCTGCCCCATTTCCTTTCTATCCAAACTTACCTTCAACCTCACAACATAGCCTAATTAGGGATGTCATAGTCTTAATACAAAGTAACACTGGCTCCAGACGTTTGAGTGCAGTTGGAACTCTTTGCGGTATTCGCATAAAAAAAGAAGAAAAAAAAAGAGAAATTCTCAGTCTTCAGAAATCGTCAGAACTATTTAATATGACGCCGATGAATTACGAAAAAAAGCTGAAGGAAGCTTATACAAATGTGCATAACTTATTTCAATTTTTTCAATGTTCCGCTGCTTGCTAAGCTTAATGAAAGATCTAACTTCTTAAATTTTGTTTTTCATTAAAAACCTTTTGAGAAAATAATGATATTTTTAAATTAAATATATTCTTTGCCAAATTTCCACAAACACACGGCTTTAAGGGCCTTTAACCAGGTAGCGGCCAAGAATTCAAATTCGTAGAAAGATGTTCTTACGATCGTACAGGTCGGCTCTAATGAGAAAGATTAATTATTCTCGTACCAGCTTTTAAAAATTATAACTCAATATCCATTTTATTTCATTCAAAATAATATGCCTTAATTTATAACTACATTCAAAAATGCTGAACGGCGTGATGATAAAACTATTAAAATGATGTATTTTTTGTAATTATTTTTTGATCATAAGATTTTATTTAAACTAAAATTAAAATTCTGAAACATATGTAGCTTTCTCAGATAATTTATTGATTTATTTTATCGCATGATTATATGATTTGAAATGCGTGTTGTATAATTAAAAAATTGGTTTGAAAATTTCATAAATCTGCCAACAACCTACGGTATAACCTTATTATTCTAAAAACAAACATATTTTCTCATAATTTAAAACATAAATTCAGATGAAATAAAAAATTTCGAGATGAAATAATAAATTTACACTCCTTTTTTGTGGAAAAGATATAGCTAAAATTTAATTTTAAAATGACATACTTCAGGTTTTGTCTAGTAGTTCCCTCTGAATATGTATACTATAGTTTAGAAATACAAAATTGGTGAAATGTTTCTCCTGCAAGTTGGTAATTTAAGACTCCCGGTCGTTTGCTTTAGGGGCTATGTAACTCTGTACCTCCAAGCTTCCAAAGAGGTTCTGTATTTTGTGTTTAGAGTTAAAGAATACCTACCGTACCCTGAAGATAGTACGGTTGTAGGTACCTGAAACTATGTGGTTGCGAGATTCACGTATTATGTTATCCACTAATTAGAAAATGTGCACTTTGCATCAAGAGCTCTTAATAACATTTTGAAAATTTTATTATTAGGTACAATTTTATCGATCATTTTTTAATGTTGCTCAGGGTTCATAATTTGGGTAAAGTTGCCGAATTTCGCTTTACCCTTAACACGTAATATTTCTTTTTTAAGTATTCAATTTAATCACTAAAAACGACCATGTCGGAGTAAACTAAAAATAAACATTTTTTTAATGGTGGCCTCCGTGACGAGCAACAAGGCTCTTGATTGGCAATCTGGAGGACACGGGTTCAATTCCGTCGCAAATAAAACGTATTTTATTAATTTAAAATAATAGAGATAGATACCTATATCATATTTGTGACACGTTCCAGAATGGAAGATTTTATCCCTTCGGCACCTGTGCATAGTCGGGAAACACGCCAAACGCGTGCCCAACATATGTATACGGTTGACATTTGTCACATGAGAATGGGTCGTTTCTTCGACTCGTTCTTGTGTTCAACAGCTCGGCTGTGGAACGATTTGCCGGCCTCTGTGTTTCCTCCTTCCTACAACATGGAAGACCAATGTTCATTTCTACCTCTCCTCAAAAAGACCCTCAACACAGCAACTCAGATGACATAGGCCCTGAGGGAATTTTTTTCCTCCTTCCTCCTGTGTGGAGTTAATGTAAAAAAAAGTATCGCCCTAGTGTAAGACCAGCATTCAGAATTGAAACTTTGCTTGAACTTGGCTTTAGCCGTATTTGGTGGCTAGTTGTTTCCTAACCTTCCTTTTTCCATCTCCTTTTCACTACCTTTACCCTCATATTTATATACTTACCCCAATCGGTGATGCCGATTTCTATTTTCTATACTAGGTAAGGTGCCCACATACTTTATCGCTTATCTGGGTTATTCTACACACTATTATTTTTAATAAACTTGAATTAAAAGCAAATTTAAGTGAACTGAAAGTGAATAATTTCACACGGGAATAATGCACACCACACAACCAAATCAATGTTTTTGATTGTAAAACAGATTTTATTTTTCTGATGAAAATGTCCTCGTTACCCTTCCCCAAGAATCATACATGTTGGGTGAGTTAGAACAGTATCAATTTAGTAAATCGGTATTTTTGCAAAATCAAAACGGAATAATACTCGTTGTAGAGATTGGAGTCCATACTTGTTTTTTAAAACTAAAATGTAATAAAAGCTACACGCACGTATATCAATGAAATTTATATGGCTTCCACATGAGTTCCCATATATGTATATATAATAAATACCTACTACTTTCATTAGGAATATTAATGTTATTTGACAGATTTCAATTCTAATTTCATGAGCTTGTTTATTTTAGTCAATTCATTTCGATTTGAAACTGAATTCTTTAACGAACATGTGACTTTTAATCGTGTTTCTGGATAAGAATTATGTTTTTACTTAACCTAACGATGCGCATAATTATTTATTTAAGAATATTTTTGAAGGCACGGGTTTTTTAGCGGGAAGCCTATTGTAAAAATGTAAATTCATTAAATTCGTATAATTATTTTGGAAAACCTTGGTATCTATACCAAAATATGTAGGTAAGTTCGTATACTAGTCCCAGGAAAAGATTAACTTCACCGACGATCGTCTTAAAAGCCGTTCATAAAAATCTTCTTTCTTACGTCTTGGATGAATAGTCCAGTAACTTTGTCGCCTGAATGTATGGGGTAGTATGCGTTAAATCTGGTAGTTCTGATTGTTTGCAGGCTTGTTTATAATGTTGGCCTAATTAATAATCCAGAAGGAGTCCATTTCCTCTTCATCCATGCCTTTAGTGGTTGTGACTCGACATCCTGCTTCTTTGGCTTAGGGAAGATACAAATGATGTCCATAGTCGAAAAAAATCCGGACCTTGAAAAGCAAACTGCGATTTTTCTCGACACCAACTCTACACCTGATGATATAGCAGCAGCAGGAGAATGAGTTATAATTGCTCTATACGGAGGCAACCCTAACACCCATAACCTTGACGAGCTGCGGTACCAACTATTCGCCAGGGCTGCGACGAAAACCAGCTTAAATCTAGCCAGGTTACCTCCTACACGAGACTCTGCTCGTGTAGGAGGTAACCTGGCTCCACTCCTTGCGGACATACCATCAGGTAAAAATTTGTCCTTGCATCAGTTACATATCATTCATCATTTTCTATTCTCATGTACAATCTTATTACAGGTTCAGGCGTGGTTGGGAGTCACACTGAACCCTTTCTCCTGGGGGTGGATATCCACGCCACAAGGCCTCAACCTCAAAATGATGACGAGATGCAGCCCCACAACACCTCTTGCGGATGATTTCTTGCGGCTGCACGAAGGGTTGTGGGAACGCGTGCAGCTACATGAAGGCAGGATTAAAATGCTCATCAGTCTGCAGGTACTGTAGCGGGGCCTCTTGTGACAATATACCCGATGTTGAAGTAATACATATCCTAGAAGGCAACGATCTGTCCGATGTCTAAATGGAGGATGACTTGTGGGCACAAGACGTCGACGATTCATCACCATCTCCTGATGGGGATATGCCATCCCAATACGTCGATCTAGATACGGACGAACCTCAACCGGGACCTTCCAAGTGGGCTAAATTAATTTAATTTTTTGATTTTGAATATTACTCAGTTTCCTAACAAATAAACTTTTTAACTTTTGTTGTACTTATCTTTTTTTAAATAAATAAAAAAATAAAAAGAAAATATTTGGTTTTTTATCTTTTTTACTTCATTATTCGTAGCTTAGCTTATACATCATCATCCCATCATAAAATAACAGGGCTTCGGTAGAATAATCAGGGTCAAAATTCATTCAGAAAGACAGAATTGCAAAAAATTGCGAAGTTTGAAAAAAATGAAAAAATTTTGAAAGGCTCAATCTCGGAAACTATTGAGTCTACAGAGACAATTCTTATATCATATTGTAGCAAATTTAGTTAACTTTAAAAGACAATTTTTTTTTCTAAAACTAGACCTTTAGTGTTATAATCGCCAAATATTGAAAAAAAAAACGATTTTTCGCGGTTTGAGCTCGAGGTCACAAACTTTGAAAGGCTTAATCTCAAAAACTATTGGGTCTACAGAGACAATAATAGTGTCATTTTGTATCAAATTTAGTTTAATTTAAAATCGTGATAAAAAAGTTATAAAAAAACTAGTCCTTTAGGGTTATAATCGATTTTTTCGCAGTTTTTCCGATTATTGACAAAGTTGCGTTCGGCCGTCGAGGTCAAAAACTTGGATTATTCATTAAGGCCAACATTTTAAACAAGCCAGCAAAAAATCAGAACTACCGGATTTAACGCATACTGTGATGTATAAAGTTACTGGACTAGAAAATGAATAAGATAGAAGATACTACTAGTAGAATGCCGAACGTCCTAAATCATATTCTTACTTTCACATTTCGTGAACGTATTTTTGAATTATTATGGTATTGCCAGTTACAAAAACAAGCAAAAAAGCTTTATTTCACAAAACGCACACTATAGTATTAAAATAAACACAGGATGAGATAAACATTTACTATTAATTACATAGATAATTCTTAATAATGTTATATCAAGAATAATTTGATATTATCGTTATAAAGTATAACAGTTTCAATCGGGACGACTTATTTTTAGATTTGTAAAGCTATATTTTTTTTACATTTCGACACAATTTTATGTTTATATATATATATATATATATATATATATATATATATATATACATAATTATTTCTTCAGGTATAAATTTTTGACTGATTAAGTATATATTAGGTGCTTATAAATAAATTAAATTCTTTTACTAACTCGCGTTTTTATTTCAATCCCATTAATATTATAAAAAGCAAGTTGAGACATAGGTTCCTTTCGAATGCTCTATCTCTGAGTTGGATAATTAGCGAAAAATAATACTACCTGGAATTAAGAAAAAATGCGCACTGTCACGAAATGGAAAGTAAATGTGGAAAATTAGGCCCTTGAGATCTGGTAATGAGGTGGAGAGAGTGCAGAATGTGTGCTTTTTCATCATTATCCATTCCACCTCCCAAAATATAACAAAGGTTCAGTAGAACTGCTGTAATGAGCGATATTTGACCAAAGTGGGTGGACATTAAAATAATTGTAATTAAGCTACTGAAATTTAATAGTATCTAATTTTGGAATAAAAAATATTTTTTCCAGAACTATGCAGGAGTAGTGTAATGTAAAATTATCCATATATTGATAAAAAAAAAAACAATGTAAGCAAAATAACTATGTGTACACTGAATAAAAATAAGATTTTTTCAATTTTAATTAATGATGGGGTACCGCGCGCCGCCCCGGAAACCATTTATTTAAACACATCTGCCAAAAGTAACCCCAAGTGTTTCGCTACGTTTGGTAACTTAGCAGGGGTGCCCGTGTAAACGGGGTGAGCTTTTTTCAGGATTTTGGCGGCGGGTGCGCAAGCTCTCCAACTGCGTGGCAGGCCAGATAGGAAAAGACAGGTTGAGGGAGACATTTTGACCTTTCCAGTAGGACTCTCTCGGAAAATCGCCTTACACTGCAATAGGAGATATATAATATATTCATACGATCGTCACTCCTGCACACTGTTTCGCAGGTTCCTACCCATACCTAATACCTTTTTTCTCTACAAAAAGACCCTCTGTAAAGCATCCCCAAATATAACGTAGGCCCGATGAATGATGGAGAAATATTTTCATCAGGATCTCATGTGCGGGGCTAATGGGAAAAAACGAAAAGAAAAGGATTGAATTTTTTTTAAATTCACATTATGCAAAACGTCGTTTCACGCGTCCAGAGGGCCTTCAGAGGGGACTCTATCCAGGCAACCATGACAGTGATGATGTATTCTTGAATAATTATTGGCCTAGCCTGCGCCATAAGCTTCTCATGCGGCAGCGGAAAAGTGCTCTAAAAGAGTGCAAACGCCCCTCCAGGAATATTTCCGTGCCGCTTTAGTACCTCGGTTGGCGAAATAGTTGGCGATAAGCATTATTGTAGGTGACTGACCTACAAACCTATTGCAGATTGTGTTGCGAGTAGTATTATTTTGACATTGGTTCTGCAAAATTGAAACACACCTGCTCTAACTGATATCGCACATTTTTGTTTATCCATATCCTAGACGTAGGTGAACCTAATTAAAATGAAAATTAAACAAGTATTAATTTTTGCTATTTATATTTAAATTTATAAAAAATAAACGTATTTGAGAGCGAAGAGAAAACCACAAAAAAATATTGGTTCACTTCTTCACAATCTCAAAAATGGCCAGTTCGTTTATTTTGTTTTCAAATGTTTGCGCCGATTGTAGGAGACAAAACGGTGAATTGTTTTTGTTGTGATTTTGGATTATGCTAAGGTAATGAATTGTTCCCTGTTTCCCCGCCCGCTCTCCTCACCCTACCCCGACGCAGTTAGCAAGAGCCGATATAAAGGTGTCAGTGCATCAATAGCCGCGCATTTAAAACTACACGCATTTTTTTTGGGGTTTTGTTTCGCAAATGATCGGAGTGAATTACTGTCATGCGATTAATACATAAAACGCATATTAAACAACAAAGTGATCTTCATCTCACCACTTCCTACTGTAAGCACTTACCTCTTTCCTAATATAATTTGTTGCCTAGTATAGACCTGGAGGAACACAGAAAAATTTGCCGTAAATAACTCTTACGCGCGAAGAAGAAATATAATAAATATATAAATATATAATATATGAAGAAATATATTTCTATAACCACTGAAAATAATATCAGCACCTCTAAATCGCAAATTTGAAATAAAATCTGTAAAATATACTGTTGCATCTAGAAATTGAACCCAGGACCTCTAAGTCTCTTATTTAAAGTTTAAATGTCCTAGATTATCTTATCCTGGGAATCTTTTTATTAATTTTCGATTAATTACAATTTGAGGTTACACTCATTAAGTTAAACATAAAAATATATATTTTTCCCTCAATCAATATTTCAAATCTAATCTATGATGGTTTGACAGAAGGTGTGCTAGGTGAAATTGGTTAACGTCCCGGTTAGACGAGAGGTCTGGGTTCGAGTCCCAGTTGCGACCATTATCTTTTTCTGTTTTTCTTTGTCTGGTTCTCTTTCATATTTTCGTTTAGATTATAATTTTTATCTTCTTCTTCTATGATTAATTAGATTTCTTTACGATTCGAATCGGAGGTAAACTAGCTACTACTAGGTAACTACTCCCCTTAGACGCAGAGCGTTCCTAGAATAAATTAATAATAACAATCGAACGTATGATACCTTCTATCCAACTCAACACTCGACCCGATCAAAGGACCTTAAATCTTTAATGCATGAGGTTACTACCTCCAGTAATATGTCATTAGAATCCTCCGGTGTCAATCCTTTGTCGCTACTGTCATTATGCGGCTCGTCACTGCGAGCCAGACGTAGGGGAACTATTATTTAATTTATTTGTGCACCGTTAAGCGCCTCACTGAAATTCATTACCAATTCCTGGCTCAAAGGGATGCTACGGGGGAGGACTAAAAGCTTTATACGGTGGCGGAACCTATTTATTGAGTTCATTTGAATGAGAATTTTCCGTTATCCCAAAGCAGCGGTGCTAAACCTTGTGGGAATAAGCGAGTTTTTTCCAGCAAAGGTATTTTTTTTAGTAAAATACAATACTATGGTAAACAGTTAATGTGTAGAATTTATGCTCGAAGACTATGAATATCGAGAACGTTTTTGAAGTATTGGTTTTACAGCATGAAATACTTGACGAAAGTGTTTTAAAATTTTTTTTAATTAAGCGTTTTTTAAGGTCACTTAAACATTTAATTTTTCTTTAAAGTTAAAAGAAATACACAATACACATATTTCAGTTTCATAATTCAAGTACTTGCACCCTAAAAATATCTGAATATTATTGTTTATCACCTAGCTAACATATTATAAGTACATTTTGATTTTGCTCACTAATTCTAATAATAAATGGTTTTTTTCTTACATGATTATTATAAGCTATTTTTTGCAATTAATACACCATTTAGTGGATTTTTTTTGTTTTTATTTGTGCTGATTAAAGTATTTATCGATATAAAGTCCAAATTTTTTTTAATTTTATAAAATCTGTAGGTTTTTCACTTCTATAACATAATACAACATTTGGAAAACCAGCGAATTTAAACCAAAAAATATATCAATACTATACATACATTTATTATAGATATACCTACTTTTGTACCGTGGAAGAATAGAGTCCGTACTTTTCTGGTTGAAAGTTAAGTCCGTATGCTTAATTTTATACCATTGAGTTTAGTTTTATTTATTTAAGCTGGCCTTTCAAAAGTTTAATACTACACAGAGCCGCAGGGAACTTTTGTAAAATTATGTACATTACTGCGTCGCTTCTGTGAAAACATCAAATGTACCATAATAATTTTAGTTTGTCAAATCCTGTGGATTTGATAATAATTTGTCAGGGAGATTTATACAAAGCTTAGTTCAAACGTGCAGAAAGTATTTGTTGAAACACGTTTGCAGTAGGAACAATGTTCCGTTTTATTGTTTCTATATACATGCACGACAATAATCATGCACTATTGACATTTTCCTCGTGAATATGTGAGTTTAAATATATGCTTAGCTTGGTATAGATAGTGTTTTAACTGTCTATTAAAAAAGGTTTTGAACCACTGCCGATTCCTTTGCAATAATGAGATGCAACTTAAGAAACTCTCGAACCTTTTAGGAGGGAGCTTAATTTACATTTTTCTTTAACTTAACCTTTGACCTTCAAAGACCGCAAAGCTTTCGACACGGGGCTCTCATCAACAAGATTATGCGTGATCAAAATCAATACCCCGACTTACAATAGACCTTTGGAGCTTTCTGGAATAAATTTCCTAACACAAAAAAGCGCTTTTAAACACAGGACCACAATCTACTGCATTGTGGTCTCAAAACTCCTTTGTGGCAACTAAGATTCAACGTAGGTACCGACACATCTTTAAAAAAAAATAAAAAATTTACTAGGTAATAATAAATAAGTAGGCAGGTACCATTTTTAAAATATTCTTGCACAATGCGAAACATCATTTAAGTTCAATGAACTTTTAATTTTCAAAATACAACTTCTTGCTTATTGGTACAACTAATGACTTTAGATAAGCGATAAAGTAGGTACTAAAAATTATTTTAAGAATTAACAATTCTTTATACGAAAAGTCGAAAACGGTAAGTGTTCTGTTCAAATTGTTGACAGATGCTTAGATGAATTAATAGAATGAAGATACGTTACTGAGACAACGCGCGTGATTTCACGGAAGTAGGTCCAGTGGACGTACTTTAGCGGCCGTTCATACGCTTATTCTTTGAATGACTATCCTTATTATAAGCAGGTGAAACTTTTTTTCGATTAGTATGAATAGAACGTTTCTTGTATTTTTATAATGTCATTGGATAGATGTCAAATTTGTTCACGATTATTAACTTTCCATAGGTGAATTTCTTCATTTGAAAGATAATGATCCTGAGGCAAATATTCTTTTAATAAAAACATTCAGCTTCACATATCCTACAATTCCCCGAGAGATCTCGTGATTTTTCACGAGTCTGCGTTAATTAACAATAATTGAATTAGCACACCTTCATCGGTAGCTTTATCTTTTTATTAAATAGGATATGCTATATTTGTAAATTTTGATCACAAATATTCTTACGAATACTAAACTTTATTTATCATGTCAAAGTTAAATACTGTAATCAATTGTAAAATTTTTATGTGAAAGCCCCCTAGGGCGTTATTAAATATTAAAATAAACAAAATTTAGGCCCTCAGCCATAGGTCACTCCAAGAGGTTCGTTACGTTTAGTGACTTATCAGGGGTGCTCGCGTTCACGATGTGTCTGGTGAGAAATGCAGTCTTGGTGAGAAATGCATTTACCCACTGGTAAAGCGGGTCGGATCGGGAGAAACTGGTTAAAAGAGACCTAACCTAGACCTCTCCAGGTGGACTCTCTCGACCCATCGTCTTACACCACAGTGGGAGGTATGAATTCATACGTACATCACTCCTGGACACATTGACCCCTCGATTCTTACCCACCACTCATACCTTTTTAATACCAGAACTTCCTCTCCTTCCATTCCCTAAAAATATCCTTTACACAACTTCCCCAGAAATGACAACCCGTTAGGAATTTTTTTATTACAATGTGCGAATTCAATCAACATGTTTGAATTCTCACCATACTATTGGTGAACAGAACAAAACTGTCAAGATCCAATTCGGCGATACAAAACAAAAAAAAATTACAAAAAAAAGAGTAGATATCAGCACGTTTAAAAAAATTAAAAATAATACACAATCTGTTTGGATATTTATGTTTTTATCACCGATTACTGCTCTACTGCCCAGAATATTATTTTAGATAGGGTTGAAACAATTTGAAGCATCTGTCGGCAAGGATACGATAAGGGTTAATTTACCCATACATGGTAATGAACTAATTATCAATATATAATGAATCTAACTTGTGATATTTATAATTCATGTGTAGTGGTTTAATATTAATATATATATATATAACAAAGTCGGGTTAGTTACTCAAGAATGGCTGGACCGATTTTTATGATATTTGATTAGTTGGATTTGTCTCCGCCCTGAATAACAGAATAGCTATTAAAATATCTGAAAAATTTTCGAAAAAAAATATTATGAAGAAATTTTTTTTCCTCATCCATTTTGTATGGAACGAATTCTTATCTTTGGGAAGAGCTGCAGGAATATTGTGATAAGTATAATATTGAGTAGTGAGTTAATTCCAAAACTAAAACGTCAAATGTCAATGCGCTAATTGTGTTGCTTTTGTTCTTAAACATATAATGCTGCCCTTCTTTCCTACACTATAAATAAACGGTGGACGTATGTTTGCACCCCTCTAAAAAGAAAAAGTTTGTATGTTTGCACCCCTCCAAAGAATAATTATAATAAATCTCCCTAACACGTATAAAGAAAATGAAACGCAATTCCCGTAAGTGGAAAAGTAAAATGTCACACAAAAAAAATTTAAATCCGTACAAAACGCTTTCTCTAATACAGCTAGAAACAAAACATGGACAGTTGCGCATCGATAATTGCAACTAATTAATAATTGATAATTGCTTCATTGTATAATTTAAAAAAAAAACTGAATTTACTTCAGCTTTTTTTTTGTTACAGTGAATACCGCACAAGAATCTCAACTGCTCCCGTCTGAAGCCAGTGAGACTATGGCATCCCCAATTGGGGTATGTTGTGAGGCTGAAGGTAGTAAGGAGGGGAAGGAGGTGGGGAAGACGAAAATTGGGAAGTACCTGGCTATTCAGATCTGGTCACCAAACACGGCTAAAGCCTTTTTCAAGCAACGTTTCAATTCTGAATGGTGGTCTATACTGATAGTATCTTCCACTCTGGAACGTGCCGCAAATATACTATATATTATTTTAAATGAATTAATTGTGAAATAACTCAAATTAATCCAATAAAATTTATTTTCGCACGCCGGGTTCGAATCCGCGACCTCCGGATTGTGAGTCAAGAGTCTTATCCACTGGACTACGGAGGTCGTCCGGCTAGTAAGTTAAAACAACAATTATTGATTCTGAGGCGGTACGAAGTTCACCGGGTCAGCTAGTATGTAGATATATTCTAATATTCTTGCACGTGTAGCTACTATTAGAAAATTAACCATCGTTGAATGGATAATGTAAGGAAACTATTGGAACTATGGCCCGAAATTTGAGAGTGTTCTGAGGCGTCAAGAAATGGGCCGGAAATCTGATTACTAAACACAGCTTAAGTCAAATCAAGTTTCTGATTGGTTAACTAAAGTTTCGATGCCGAATGGTTGTCTGTAGTTTCCATTCCGAATAGTTGGCCGGAACGAAGGTTATACAACTAATTGAAACATTTAAAGCATCATTATTGATATACGCCAACTGTAACTGTTTCGCAATGAAGGTATGGCTAGTTAATAAATACATAGTATTTGGATGACTAGTAATTAGCTTACTATAAAGTTTTTCAATTCCTTCCAAGTGTATTCAGTTGTATTCATGGTCCACGTCAAATACAAATTTCGGTTGTGTCTGTCTGTAATTCAGGTACCATTCGGATTTTACTTGAATTTAAGATGAAGCCATACTAAATAATGCAAAATCATACAAAATCGTATGTTTTTGTTTTGAAAATTTGACCGCTTAGAAGTATTATAGATGATTCAATTAAATACTGCGTGTACAACATACCTTGGCCCTTAAAAATATTGGTCATTTTTTTTAATAAGTCTTTTAATAAGCTTAGAAAAAAATAAAGTATTAGGTCTATAAAAAATATTTTCAACTGAAAACTCTCCTACTTATAAACACTTTTTCGGATATGATTTTATTGCATAATGTGGCAAATTCAGTTTCTTATATAATTATCGCGAAAAAAAATTATTTTACGACCGAACCTCACAAAATAAAATATAATATGCATTTTCGCGTTGGTATTTTTGACATCACGGCGACAATACGGCAGTCGACGAATTTGTTATATAAAAGTGAACCTTATACCGTCCACCGAAGAACGACTGGCAGCCGCCCCATTCTTCTGTCATTACTCCTCCGGCCGGAGCGGAGAAACAACGTGTTAGCGTCCGCGCTGCTTGTTTTCGTGAAATCAATTTAAAAATTCCGTTTTATTACAATAAACAATGCATAAAAAAGGAATTAATGTTTTTTACAGGCCTTTACGAAATCAACATGTAAAAAAATTCTCAAATATCTTTTACAACCTTTCCAAAAGCTTTTTCTCAAGTATTTTTAAACTCCTCCCATAAAAGGGCGTGAATTCCGATTTCGATTTTTTCCTGTACTAGTGGATCTCCTTAAGGGTTACGTTTTAAATGTCATTTAGCGAATGAACGAGGAAAGGAGTGAAGAGAGTATATATGGCGCAAATGCAAATCGTAGAAGAAGGCGGGGACGGCCGAGAAAGACATGGCACGACCAAGTGAATCAGATATTTGAGTCGGGTTAAGAGTCAGAATAGTAGAAGAGCATGTATGCGACGATGTATAAATATGAACGAGGCAAGTAGTGTGTGCCTAGACCGAGTTGCTTGGCGGTCCGTCCTCTCTGCCTACCCCTGCGGGGAAACGGCGTGATGGTTCGTTAGTTAATTTTTTAAATCGGAAAATTCAGACAAGCAAAAAAATATAATATAATATTAAAAAAAAAAAAAAATTTATTGTCATTTTCAAAATTTGAGGTGATTTGTCGAAAATTTAGAATGTCATGAAATTTTTCGCGATTTCGCGATAGTATTTTATTTTATTTTATTTATTAGCGTTATAAACAGTATGTATATAGTATGTTATAATATTGGTAGTTAATTTATTTTCATCCTGTAAAATATGACTACGGTAACGTTGCGTTGCTCGCGTTGGTATCTACATAATATGCGCCTACAATATTGTTTTCCATTTTAAATTTAAATGTTTTATTTTAACAAATAATTTCCCTCTGTTGAATTTTATTTTTACTTTAATTACTTTAAAAAAAAAATATGCTTCGTCACATAAAAACTGGACAATTCAAGGAGTTGTTCGTGTTCATTCACAAACGTATTCATCAAACACGTTGAAGTTATCGGAACAAGTTCATTTTGAACACGGTGTTTTATTAACGAAATCTGCCTTAATTGCAATATTTAAGTTTGTTTCTAATCAATCCCGCCGAGGAATTAATGGAGTAAGCATTTTTTGACCACCTGTGCGGTGGTCTGTACCACGAAGCATTCACACATCGCCAACTCTTTTAGACCCCATTTATGCATCATGTAGGCACAACGGCTATGGAAGCACCTTATTATATTGATGGCAAACCAGAATTTACGAGGCAATGAGAACCCAGACTGTCTTTGGTGGGGTGTTGTACGAGATGGGCATTTCCCACGTTGGCCGGCCGATTGCCACTTAAGTCTCCACTTCTGGGGTGAGAGTTAATCGGAGGAGCCTCTCTCCTATCAATATCACCACTACAAAATGTCTGTCTATTACATGAGTCGGGTTCCACGACAGTTGATCTGCTGACAATTAGCCCCCTAGCGTATTTTTGAACAATGTGCAGTCGGTTAATGAAAAATAAGGTACACCTAATTACACAAAATACATCAAAGTGACCCCGAAGAGATGTGAAGAGAGGAAGTACCGCCGATTGCGTTACTTGTAAAAAATGCATCAAGTAAAAAATTTCTTCTCTGTCTATATACTGTGTACACCAGCGCATAAGTACAAATAACTCGACGTATAAATTCGTTTGATATTTATACCAACTTATTTTTAAGGGCATTTTTGAAGTCGATTTTACGCTTGACATTGATAAATTATGCACAAAAACTTTTTTTGCATTATTTATGTCAAAAAGTTATAATTTTATAGTAAATATCATTTCGGGGGACCAACTGTCGGCAGATCACCTGTCGGGTCACCCAAAAGTCGTATAGTTCTTGTACGATCAGTCCACTTTGGTCAAATTTTGAGAAACATTAACAAATGTTGACAATAATTAGTGTTTAAAATAAAAACCTAGAAAATTATTTATGTGTGCGCTAAATACATGTAACCAAAGCATACGAAATAAATAATTTTCTAGTTTTTCATTGTAAAAAGTAAATATTGAAAAAAAAATGTTTTTTAACATTTGATCCTAGTGGACTTATCGTATAATAACTATTATATATGTTTGCTAAAGGTAAGTAGTCCAACACCAAAGTACACAAAATAAATAATTTTCTAGGTTTTTATTTTTAAAAGCTATAATTGCCCCTGTCGTGTATAAAAACTATACGACCCACATAATGTAGAAAAACCATTTATGCACTTGTTTGTAATTTTTTTCATTATCATTTATTTTATCCTTGTTCTCGAATATTCACACACGTTTTTTCTTTCACTCCAATACATTCAGCGTAGTTAGTAGATTGCAGCGTTTTCAGCAAACGGGTGGCCTGTAAAACAAAACGTTGAACAAAGAAGTAAATCTAAATGCATCATGGTTCAAAACATCAACAAAACAACCAACATACACACATTTCAAACAAATTTTCTGTTTTCAGAGAAAGCTGCAGGATTACAGATTGCACCGCGAAATTCTAAATTTTTTATTTGTATTGCAGCATTCGCTCGCTTATTATTCCCATCTATTATATACGGCGTTGTGTTTATGATATTTCACCAGATTATGAGGAGATCATTATGTTGGTTCAATGAGCATGACAGAACTGTTCTAATAACCAAACTCGTAATGATGAAATAACATTATTAGGCTGTTAATAATGCTGTTCATATTAAATCGGAGTTTGGTTCAGATGAAATGAAATATCGACGGAAGCTGGACTGTTTGCTGATTTAATGATTCTACTGTGTTTTCGAACCAGACAGGTGGATGTAAATTATTACATTTTAATCAATAACAATAATAATGTTCCATCACCTCTGTACAGTAGAGGAGTAAGCTTATTACATGATTCAGAAGCAGATTAAATAGTGAGATATTTATTTATTTTATTTCGTCTTTTTGGTTATCAAACATTTTTTTATGAAACTAGTGAATATAATAAAGTGTTTGTGTTTTAATTCTGTTTATTGAAGATATTTTTATTTTTTTTTTCCGTCTGGAACGTTTACAAATAAATTAGAAGGTTGCTGGTTGAAGGTTGTTGCTGTTGCTGGAGGTTACATACAGCTATCCCACTCATACAAAGAAACTGAACGCCAAGGGAGGGGGGGGGGGGGTAACATACAGTAGGTATTTTTGAGGATTTAAAAGGAAACATACGTAATATAGGACTTAAGGACAAATTCCGTTGATTATCAAGAATATTTCCTTAAAAAGCTTTCCCAATGGCAAAAGCCATTTTTGTGGAAAATGAAAATTAAAAAAAGTAAGCATTTCTTTCATTTTATAAAATTTCTCAAACCTCAAAACGTTGCTTTCCACAAAAAACAATATACTCTGCACATAATATTATATTCACTGTTCATTCCGTATATGAAAAATCAGTCACTTAACCATTCAGAATCAAAATGATATTTGAAATATCTTATGCTTTGTTTAAGTTGTGAAGTGTCCAAATCAGAAAAGCGTGGTTTCATTCCCATACTTGCTCTTCTCTCCACTACTTCCTGTAGTTCAAAGTGTATGTTCAAATTTAAAAATATAGGAAAAAGAGAAAGTGGTTCATAAAAGATATTCCACTTTTAGATTCGATGGTTCGATTTTATAAGTATAAATAACCAATCTCAAAAAACACATAATCAAGACCCAAGAAGTAAAACTAACGAGTATTTAGTTAAATAATTAATGGTATTACTCTTTCCTGTGCATAACGCAACGTGATGGAACCGAAAAAAATATTTGTACAAATGAGATAAAAATGCATCCAGAAGCTCCGGTCGGAAATAATCAGGAAAAGCTGGCTGTAACGAATTTTGGCAACGACCATCATTGCAAAAAGCTCAACAAAATACTGCCTGGCGTTATTTGCAGTGTGCGCTGTACAGTGCAGCTACGCGGATGCTCTAAATTTTCAAACAATATCATGAATACTGTTCAAAATGTTTTTGAAACCTTTAATATTTTTAATGGTATTACAAATATTAGTTATTAATGGAAGCTCTTAGAAAATCATAATACTATGAAAATCATTTCACAAATTTTAATATATTTACTTTTGCGTTTCTGTGTTTACATAAATATTGCGAACTGTAAATTCCTTTAAAATTATGATGTAAATAAATTGGATGTCACATGAGATCAAAACTTGATGCCAAAATAAATTACCATTTTGCTGAAGTTCAGTACTATGGCTAGCTGTGAAAATCAGATTACATCGTTATTTTTTTTTATTATTATTCATTTTGATGAGCATACATTTGTAGACCGAAAAATAAATAATCTAATTTTATATAACATGTTTAGAATCTTCTTTCTACTAACATAAACTTTACGTAGTCATGTTCTGAAGATTATATGAAAGTATTTTATGCCTAGTTTTGATGTTTTGAGGTACAGAAATTTGTATCGTTATGAATAATAATTAAAGTCATATGTTACCAAACCTAACACAAGAACGCGATCGCGATGAGATTTCATTACATTTACACCCAACCCAGATTTTGATCAAGAGTACAAGCGACTAGAAAACAAATTAATTATTGAGATGTACTCAGCGTCGTACAATCGTCTGAAAGTGAAGGCTGTACACGATGAAAGGTTGTATGGAACAGGCGGCAGGTAGCGCATATCGGGTACCAGGTGGAAGCAGGAAGCGGGGTAGAGGCACCGGTGGCAGAACGGTACTTCCGTGTATTGCGGAAACACCATTTAAAGTACAATGACTTCACAGCGACTCATTCACTAGCGGATCTTCCGCAGACTTACTCTCCATAATACAATTCGAACTACAGGGTGACTTTTCGGAATGAATAAAATGGAATTCAATAATGAAATGATGTAGGGCTTTTGGTTAGACGTTACTGACTACTTAACTGTTAAATCAGATCGTTTTCTGCCGAAGTAGGTAAGGAAGAAGAAAGATTCCTCTTGGATTATGCCATTTGTTTCATCAATGTATCTTTTATAATTTCAAGGCATTCTAACTATACTATGATATCTTCCACATTCTCACCAGAGACATTCATTATGTGTAAGTACAGGGACCAGTATTCTCTGGTACTACTGAAATGCTTATCGAAAAACTTTAGTTCTTTAAATCACAGTGACTGTTTATTTTAATTATACTTCTGAGGATTAACGTCCTCCCTGGCTGAATGCTAGGTTTTGTCTTCGGAAAATTATAATAATTCGGAAACGAGACCATCTGATCCAAGTATATTTTAATGTAAACAAAACAGTACATCAGTTAAAATGACAAACAGTTTACAGAATATTAGACATTACATAATGTGTACCTATCTATGACATGTTCCGTAGTGTATTATTATGTATTGTATTATATGTACTTATTTGTGTGAGAAGGAGTAATTACCGGGTGCCTTGTTACGTAAACTCTTCATAGAAGGCTCTGAGGAAAATAATCTCCGTCAGGGTCTATATCATCTTTAAAGATGCTGTGTGGAGGATCTTTTTGACGAGTATTTACTGTATAAGGGTGAGTGTTTGTAGATGTGAGAAGTAGTGATCTATAAAAATGAAGATGTATGCACACAGCGCTATTAATGTCATTGACGTGATGCTCCTTTTAAATTTGGATTTATTGAGAGGTATGAAAAGCAGGGTTCATTGGCGAATTTGCTGATGCATTTTTGTTTTGTAACAAAATATAGCACGTACAACGTGCAAATCTTTTATTTAACGTCTTGACAGATATCATAATTTTTTAAATGTCTGATCGTCTCTAATAGTTATTATGTTTGTCAGAAGGCATCTCAAGGACGAAGTACAAATATTATTTCATAGACTCTATATACTATTTAAAGATACAGAAAACCAACTAATCTAAAGTTTGAGCTTGGAGAAGATACGATGAGCGCAAATGGAAACTTAATTTAAAAAAAGACTGCCCATTGCATGATTTACTGTTGCTTTTGTATCCTCCGTTTCTATCGACATTATTACATTATTTATTAGATCTCTCTAATTTTTCCATAAAAAAATAAAAACTATTTAAATGAGAATGTCTGTGGTGGACAGGTGGCGTGGATTTACAGTTTTCATAGATACATGAAAATCCACAGTTTTGTGAATTACGAAACTTTGCACATTTCAGTCTACATCTGATTTTGAAACTAACATTGTTAAAGCCAAAGCCAACACCGTGGACAGTTAGGTACATTATAAAGAAAATTGTCAATTTTTACATATTATTATCAAGCTCAATTTGTATAACTCCAATTTAATTTTACCTTTACCTAACTCCAATTTTATTTTTTCGGAGTTTGATAATACCTTCAGAAGGCAAAACAGCTACCACACCTAAAATAATTACACAGTAGAACTTGTTTATAAATACACCGTTTTAATTAATTTAATACTAATAATATTGAATGTTTATTAAAGGCAGAATAAAAATTGTCAATATTTGTTTTCAAATAGTGATGCAAATATTAATGCTTCCAGCTTCACAAATCCTACAATTAAGATATCCGTAATTTTTAACAATTCTTTGCTAGCATAATATAATAAAGAAAGCTCTGCTATACTTTAAACTGGTTCTCCTAAGAATCAAATAACTTTGTGTATGCAGGAATGCACTTATAAAAGATGTGAGATTTTACTGTTCAAATAGAATTTATATTTCCTTTTAGGATAGGTGCTCTACTTATAGAAGGCGAGAAATCTGATGGACGATCTCACTTTGCAACCATGCTGTGAAGACTGGTAGAGTGGAGTATCTCGTATTGCAGCGATGTCGAAGCTTACATGTTTAGCGGCAGGTAGCGCTGAAAGGACGACTCTAGACGGTAGAATAATTCACTGTGCGGTGCCGAAGCCTCGAAGCCTCTGAAAAGTAGAACCGGAACCAAATGATATAATGGAGTACACGAGAGATTTACGGCCAGAGTTAAATTGTTGGGCGTTGCACATGCAAACAGATTTGAATTCGGTTTGATGGGTGGAAAATTTGAAAACAAGACAACCTTTTTGTGATGCTGTGATCGCTTAATTTATTCTGTAATTAAAACTTCAATCAAAAATACTTATTTCGATTGCCTGTGCTGTGCGTTAGTCCTGCATGAAATCTTGTTCCATGAATTCGAATTTGCTTAAAATTTAAGTGTCATTTTGAAAATTGTAACTGATTGTGTTGTGAAGAATTCAGAGAAGCAATACCTTAGATCCTATCTCAAATATAAAAATTTCAACACGTTTTCCAAAATAGAACTGATTTATCAAGATCTCCGACTATCCCGTGGTTTTTCACGTATTGGCGCTAGTAGGAAGGTATTGATATTAAAACTTATTCTGCAAATTTAAATGCAAATTAACTGAAGGTACTCTTAAGTGGAAGATACTCTCAGTATCGCCTTGGTGTAAGACCACCATTGAAAATTGAAACGTTGCTTGAAATGGCGTTAGCCGTGTTTGGTGATTAGATCTGAATAGCTAGGTATTTTCCCACCTTCCTCTTCCCTATCTCCTTCCCCTCCCCACTACCTTCAGCGTCACAACATACCCCAATTGGGGATGCCATAGTCTCACTGGCTCCAGACGGGAGCAGTTGGGACTCTTGTGTGGTTTTCATATATTAAAAAAAAACTTAATTAGGTGAGCATTAGGGTGTATCGATTTTTAACTTTTTTTTTGTTTTCAAATTCCAAGTTGAAAAAAAGTTGCTACTAGGTACCACAACTTACCACAAAAAATTTTGGATTTTTAAAAAAATGTTTAAGTCTCCCGCACAAGGCCTAAAGTTTTAATTTTTTTCAAAAAATACCAAATTTTTTAAAATTTTAAAAAATAAAAGCCTAACTTTTGTGTTTATTCCAAGTTAAAAAACAGTAATATTAGGACATAAAAATAAATAAGAAACGATTTTTTTTATAAAAAATGGATTTTAGGTCTCCCGCACAAGCCCTAAAGTTTGTTAATTTTGATGAAATTTTGTAATTTTATGTATATGAACCATGTTTTTTTTTTAAAGTTTAAACCACCGGAATTAATTGTACTTTTCTTACAGAAGGCATAAAATGAGACAATATATATATATATATATACATAATTCATATATACATATAGTAAAAATATATACCATATATATACTTTATATATAATATGTTTTATACCTGAAAAAAGATAATTGGACGGTGTAAATTGTATGAGAAAGGTGTTGAAAGGAACTAATGTTATTTGCTATTACTGTTGTGTATTACAAAAGTATAACAGATTATAACATGTCATAAAATGTAGTATAATAACTAAGTACAAAATGTTGCTGATTACTTTCCATACGACATGAGTGGCAGTGTTCTTGTTCTACTGCAAATTTACTGACTTGTTTAAGTATTCGTCCTTTCATATTGGCTTCAAAAGCTTAAATCAAAGTTATGTATAGTATTTACAAAGGCCTAGTGATTTTTACAAAATTTTATAAATGTTATTACAGTTCCCAAATGAAATTTCAATTTAATATGGAAGACAGTATGATAAAGACGTTATTTAGAAACATTATAACTACAAAATAGTCGAATAAAACTTACTTAAATTCTAATCCTTTGCAGAGGTTTTGTACTGACTCTTGGTCTCGAACGTAGGTAGCTCTTTACGGTCTTCCAGTCTGAACGAAAACATATCAGAGCCTTGGCTTATAAGAGAATCCAGAAAGTTCGCGCAACCGAAAGGAAAGGGGTAAGGGTATTTAGACCCCCTCAGATCAATTTTGATGCCGAGACTATATAGATATGATTGACTGGCAACCCACTTCAGTAACCGAACCCCCTCTTGTTACTGATATGAGCCTAGAAGAATTGGAGTCGATTGCGGAAACTGGCAAAAGTTGAAGGGTTGAATTTAGAATTCCTTCTCACACTCAAGCGGTGGAACGAATTGTCAAGGAAGTCACAGAAGCTTCGAAGCGAGTATGTGAGCTGATCGAAAGAGATGGTTTTTTTTCCGTGCCAGACTGGAAGACCGTAAAGAGCTACCTACGTTCGAGACCAAGAGCCAGTACAAAACCTCTGCAAAGGATTAGAATTTAAGTAAGTTTTATTCGACTATTTTGTAGTTATAATGTTTCTAAATAACGTCTTTATCATACTGTCTTCCATATTAAATTGAAATTTCATTTGGGAACTATAATAACATTTATAAAGTTTTGTAAAAATCACTAGGCCTATGTAAATACTATACATAACTTTGATTTAAGGTTTTGAAGCCAAGATGAAAGGACGAATACTTAAACAAGTCAGTAAATTTGCAGTAGAACAAGAACACTGCCACTCATGTCGTATGGAAAGTAATCAGCAACATTTTGTACTTAGTTATTATACTACATTTTATGACATGTTATAATCTGTTATACTTTTGTAATACACAACAGTAATAGCAAATAACATTAGTTCCTTTCAACACCTTTCTCATACAATTTACACCGTCCAATTATCTTTTTTCAGGTATAAAACATATTATATATAAAGTATATATATGGTATATATTTTTACTATATGTATATATGAATTATGTATATATATATATATATATATATATATATATATATATATATATATATTGTCTCATTTTATGCCTTCTGTAAGAAAAGTACAATTAATTCCGGTGGTTTAAACTTAAAAAAAAAAACATGGTTCATATACATAAAATTACAAAATTTCATCAAAATTAACTAACTTTAGGGCTTGTGCGGGAGACCTAAAATCCATTTTTTATAAAAAAAATCGTTTCTTATTTATTTTTATGTCCTAATATTACTGTTTTTTAACTTGGAATAAACACAAAAGTTAGGCTTTTATTTTTTAAAATTTTAAAAAATTTGGTATTTTTTGAAAAAAATTAAAACTTTAGGCCTTGTGCGGGAGACCTAAACATTTTTTTAAAAATCCAATATTTTTTGTGGTAAGTTGTGGTACCTAGTAGCAACTTTTTTTCAACTTGGAATTTGAAAACAAAAAAAAAGTTAGAAATCGATACACCCTAGTGAGCATCAAGGTATACTAAAATACATTATTTATAATTGAGAATAATTATTACTAATACCACGTGAGTACGTTAGTTGTCTTTCTCGCATATCTTTATCTCTCTCTCTCTCTCGTGATTACGTAACGCCAATATAACGGTGTTCTGGAAAGGCAAGTTCCGAGTAATAATTTATTAAATATTGGAAACTAGGACTTTCTGCACTAATATTACAAAGTGGTATCACTGAAATCTCTATAAATAAAATGTATCAAAATGCTGTTGATTCTCATTCAGACTAACTAATACGCGTTTATACAAGCACTGAAAACACGTTAATTGTCAAAAATTATATAATTATATGAATATAAATCTCTTTGTATTCCCTATTTTTATCAAAATTATCAACATGTTTCGAAACCAAGGATTTCTTCGTAAGGATAATATGAAAAATAACAATAAGCAAACAAATATAAATAAATAAGAACTAGCTTGTGTCGCTCTCTATAGAGCGAAAAAAATTGCCTTGTTTTAAAACGCCTGGGGTCTCATCTCAAAAGTTGCGTATGATCTGTAGCTATTTGAAAACGTAGTAATAAATTAAATTGGTGTTCACTAGTGGCTCGCTAAAATAGCCGGAGGTTTTGAAAAAAAAATGATTTCGTGATAGGGTCAATATTTTATATTTTGTAGCAAACTTAATTTTTATTTTATAACTGCAGTACAAAGAACGAAAATTTTTTTTAAACATGTGAATTGAACAACGAAAATGTGATGTGTTGTTTGTTAAAAACATAAAAGGTTATAAATATGTTATTATATGTTATTACCTTTTCTAGATAAAATAAGTATTCTTGTAGAATTACTTGTATTCATAAATTTGTTTATTTTTTTCATTTTTGTCAGCTGTACGCAGTTTTTAATAACAAAGGTTAAAAGATTAAATTATTGAAAAAATAAATACTTACCATGCTTTAAAAATAGAAGTTTTAGGTTTTTTTCTGATTTTCAATTAATTTTTGCGAGCCATATTCATTTAAAAAAAATTAAATGCAGTTCTCATTTTCTTTGTAAGATGCAATGTTTGAGATATCAGGCGTGTCTGAATTCAAAAGTTGAAACAATTGACATACCCTAATTAACACCCCATACAAAAAACATCACAATGAGTGGTGACGAAAAAATAATCATTTTCGATTATTGAAGAATGTAAATCTATTGAAGTCCCTTACTGAATAAACTTACCCTTCATGAACATCGAAATTTTATTGTGTTATAATTGTACTGCTCCTGAATTTTATTGAATGTGGTTCTTTATGCAAAATAACTGGTTTATTAGTGAATGGAAGTGAACTGTTGAAGACCTTGGAATAGAAGTAAAACGAATGCAGGACCCATAGACTTAATTAAATAATCTAAGATGCAATCAACTTATTCCGTTTAATTTTGGAAAAATAAAAGTGATTAAAATGTTTTTAAAGATTTCATTAACTAATTAACTCCTGTTTAATATCAAAGAGTACAAAAAAATTACCAATGTATTTTAAAATTGGTATTTAATACCAAAATTGTAAATGTATTAGTATTTTTAATTGTTCATAACGGTTTGACATTTAGGAATGTATATCAAGATCCGCCTGTGTTGTCAGCGTATATAGATTTCTTAATTATTCGCTGTCATTATCGGTTTGGCTGTCAACCGTGCTCGGGATATCGACATGAAATCGTTAGAAGTTACGCCTGTCGATCCGATATTGTAAAGTTATCGATTTTATTGTGTCTGAGCTGTGGAAATAATACCCAGCAGCGCAATAGAACAAGCTGAGAATTTGTTACATCAATGCATACATGCAACTTGTGCATAATCCAAGGTTCTATAGTGACTCTACGATATTCACCGGAGGAGGATACACTCATTCCCCGACTTACTTCGCCACCGACTAGCCAGCTTCTGGGCAGGACACAGAACTAAGCCAACTTCATTCTCGTAACTGTATCCGAGTGGCTCAGCTTTCCACTGAATGAGCCATAAACTTTTATTTTATTTTTTTTAAAAGAAAAACAAACTTTCCAGGGTTACGAATAACCTGACAATATTTTTTAATCTCCTTCTACCACCTCAGTAAGCGGAAAATTTTGCTTGTGTCGTAATCCAGGACTTAGCCAGCCGAGGAATCGAACACGCGACTCCCGGGTGGGAACCAAACTCAACCACTGACCGGTCCTCAACTTAAACCTCCCCGAAGTGCGATCAATTTTATTTATTTATTTTATGTTTTAATTTTTTGTTTACCTAATATGTTACTTATTTTCTTTTTTTACTTGAAAAAATCGTATATAATATCTCATGTAATATGGCATACTGGGATTGCACTATCTTCCAACAACTTCAAGATTTGACATACCTAAAACAAAAAATAATTTTCGCGCTCCTGTGGATGTCTTCACCTATTCGATACTAACTCAATTTTAAACCCGTCCGTATTTTAGATTTTATATATATTTCTAATAAAAGTAATTAAAAAATACTTTCACGACACAGGTAAATAATACCTCTCGAAAATTTATGCTTCTCTTGAATGAGTAGACCAAAAATGCTAAAAACTCACATTTTTTCCCCTCACTACCCCCGCTTTTATTCTGACTCCTCGTTTATCTAATCACCTTTTCAATAATATGGTAAAAAAACTTTTTTATTTGGAAAACACGGCCATTGAAACTACCTAAAATAAAAACTATGATAAATTCCGTGAAAACAAAACACGATAAATTCCGTTAAAAAATTGTGGTTTATTACATTTGCTACCTTTACAACGAATGAGAATATATTCTGTTAAAGATTTTTTTCAAAGCTTTTCTTCGGTTAGCATTGTTCAATGTCCTTTTAAAAAAACTTCTTTTGCGAAGCGTAAAGGTAGTGTCGTCATCTTCACCGGAGTATTCTCAGTTAGTGAAAAGTCCATTATGCTCTAAAAGTTGTTTAAGCTTCATTGAATTTTATGTTCTCTGCTTCCTTCTTGAGATGGATTTTACAGTGACGATTTCAATAGAACATTAATGGGAAAACTTTTCCAATCATTATTTTTTCAAAGACCACCTGATCATTGAAAACGACCGTAAAATTAGGTTAAAGTATTTAAACTTAAAGATACCGAATAAAAATGAGGTTAAGTATAGTTAAGTTTTTATGATTTTTAGCTTTATTTTTTATTTTATATGATAAAGCATTAATATTTTTATTTGAACTTCAACATTAATGTGGTACGAAGTATTAAAAATGTTTAAGCTATTTTTTTGGTAACCTTATTTTCAATACGTAAGTAATATATTTTTAAGAAGGTGCGCCACAATCCTACTGATCGGATGCAGTAGGACTGTGGTAAGCATGTTTTTTTTAAATTTTTTGTAAGTGTCATTTTGTCAGGCTGATGGAAATAGTAGTAGAATGGGAAAGGGGAAGGTTAAAAGTGACACAGCTTTTCAAATCTGTCTACTTTTTAATTTATTATTTTTTTTATTTATTACATAAGATACGTTATTTATACAGCAAAAATAAAATATAATATTTATATTTCAAAATAACCTTTTTTTAATACAAATAATCTACATAATAAATTTTCATTTATTTTATTTTTTAATTTTTTTTTAATGATAGATATTTCTCATCTATAGAAGCAGACCCTTGTGATTAGAAGAGGGACGAGTATCGGGATGAAAAAATATTAAAAATATATTAACAAAATATATTTTGAATCATATAATTTAATTGTGGTAGATACTTTAAAAGAAAACCAATTTACAAGCAATAAAGGTTATGATGATAAATTTTATCAATTTGTTTTTTTTTTTACTTTAAATTGATTAAAGGTGAGTTGGATAATCTCTTCGTTTTTTCAATATAATTTTTATAATTAGACGTTGCACAATTTCAACAGGGAGTAGATTTGTTTTGTATGCAGCTCCCCAGCTTACTACAGCGCATTGGAGATTTGACTGTACTATAGCATGGTAGACTGATGTTAGATTTTCTAATGAGAGAAAGTTTCGGATTTTTAAAAATATGTAAATTAATTTCCTTATTTTGTTAACGGTAAGGTTGATTTGATCTTTCCAGTTCAGGTTTTTGTCTATTGTTATTCCTAAGTATTTAATTTTATTCGAATTTCTTAATGTAGAACAGTTTATTTTAGAGTTATTTTTTTGTGATCTTTAGAATTGTCATGTATAATTATATCCAAATTTACCAGAACGTTCTTTGATTTTATTGCAAATGGTATAACGTGAGTTTTTTCACTATTAAGAGATAGTAGATTTATATCAAACCAGTGCTTAAGTATGTTTATGTCTTCTGTTGCTTTTTGTTTTACTACTTTCCATGTGATTCCACTTTCAATAAGTACTGTATCATCTGCATAAGTGGTTATACTACCATGAATTGACTGTGAGAATATCCCGTTTGCATATAAGATGAATAATATAGGACTTAGCACACTACCTTGTGGAATTCCATATTCAGATGTCTCTTTGTCGCTATAAATGTTATTTATTTTGACACATTGAGGGTGATTTTTTAGGTAGCTTTTATCCAATTTGCTACTTTTTCATTAATGTTCAAATTATCTTATTTTGTTGTAAGTTTTTTATGGTATATGCTGTCAAACGCTTTTCTCAGATCTATAAAAATACCTATACATTTTTTGATCATATCAAGGTTTTTATATATGCGTGATGTGACATTTGCAATCGCGTCTTGTGTGCTGCGCGCTTTTCGGAATCCGTATTGATTGTCGTGAAGTATTTTGTTATTTTCAATAAATTCCATTAGTTGAGATTTTACGATTTTTTCAAATATTTTGCCAATATTTGAAATGAGAAAAGTTGGTCGATAGTTAGTAATATTTTGTGCATTTCCACTTTTGAATATAGGTGAGATAATTGGCCTCTTATAAGTAGACGGAAATATTCCACTTTTTAAACTTAAATTAATTAGGTGAGTTAATGGTTTTATGTCGTGGCTTTTAAGAGATTTTAACATATTTGCAGTTATGTTGTCAAAACCCGGTGACGACCCTCCTTTCATATTTTCAATAATGTTTAGAATATCTACTTCCTTGATCATTTTAAAATGGGACAGTGATTTTACACTTTGTATATCTTCAATAATTGGTTGAGTTATCGCTCCCTTTGTTACATTAATTTTTTAGCGAGGTTTTGTCCAACTTTCGCGAAGAAGGAGTTGAATATATCAGCACATTTTTTAGGGTTTCCCTCTGCATTTATTTTTACGTTATTTTCGTCTACAATTACCTTGATTGAATGTTTTTGTTTATTGTTATCTATTGCACAGTTAATTGTTTGCCAGATTATTTTTGGATTGTTTTCATAACTTATTATTTTATGTTTGTAATATTCATCTTTGCTAATTTTTATTAAGCGTGTCAATTTATTTTTATATTTTTTATAATTAAATTCTATTTTTTGTCGTTTGGGAATTTTTTTATTTTTTTTTTAAGCTTACCTTTTTCTTTAATTGAATTTAAGAAACCCGGAGTGATCCATGGTTTCAAGTATTTATTTTTATCTAAATTACGATATGGAATATCTGTTTTTGAGTTTCCTACATGCTTGGATAAAAATTTTTCAAAGTACTTTGAGCATATTTCAACTTCTTCGCAGTTGATTACAGGTTGCCAATGTTCCGTTTTCAAGTTTTCAATTAATTTTTGCAGATTTATTCTGGTATATGATTTTTTTATTGATTTATTTTTTGTTTATATTGTTTTTTCTTCCTCGTAAAAAAATATACACGTATGATGATCGGTGATGTTATTTTTCCAGATAATGGTTTTTATTTTATGTAGATCTTTTATATTAATATTAGTCCAAAAATGATCTAGGCAAGATGGTTTCTAACCTTGAATTTCGCGCGTATTTTCATTTATACATTTATTTACTAAACAATATATACTAAACACAACTTTAGCCGATTCAAGTTTGTCTTCGTTTAGTTTGTAAAAAGCGAAAAGTCAAAAAAGAGTTATTAATATTATAAAAAATAATAATTAAAATGTTTGTCTATAAATAGATTTTTTAAATGTACATTTTATTCTTTTATCATTGTTTCCATTGATGAGAAGGTCACTGCTTAGCTACAATTCAGAATTTATCCTGGAAAGGTGCTGGTTTTCAGCAATGCCTCCAATATAAAACAGAAAATAAAATAAAAATAAATTAAAAAACTAAATTGAATTAAAATAAAATAAACACAATTAAATAAAAAAAATAAATGAAAATCAATTCTCTAAATCAACGCATAGAATATAATACAAAATAAATAATAGAAATTAAAATAAAAATAAAAATGTTTAACTAAGAAATAAAAATAAATTATTAATGTAAATCGGAATTCAAATTAAAGAATAATCTTAATATTAAAACCCCAATATTGATAAATAAATTAATTATGTTTCATTCCTTTACTGTTTTTTTTCTACGCGTGTATTGTTATTTTTTCTGTTTTTTTAAGCATAGCCTTGCACTACCCCTGCACACATTGTGTAATAAACTATTATTATTGTTAATTCTATGAGAATAGTAAATTATTGTAAATGGGAATAACACCGGTTCCATGACAACAATTTCCAAAACCCTTTGAAAAATCATTAAGGAAATGACAAAAAGAAAAATAGTCCATAACCTAACCTTACGTATCCCGTTTAACCATCACTATTAATAACATTTCAAATGAGATTTTGAAGTTCTAGAGTTGTCCGGTCACCATAAATCCATATTATATATTTAATTAGCATGGGCATACCACCGAAAAGAAAGTAAAGCCTTTTATATTTATGAATATGTTTAAATAAGTAATAATAAATTTTCGGCGATTGAAAATCCATATTCATCGAAACCCAATTTAGCCCTCTGCAAATGGTTAGCCTATATATTTTCACAACAAAGTTGATAAACCATAATTTTTACCGAAAACAAACACAAAAAGGGACTCTTTTCTTATAACGAAACAAAAATTGTCGTTAAGCTTTTGGTGAAATAAATTGTGTTATTTACGATGATTCATGGATTTTAAAATATATTACATAGATGAAGAAGTAAAAAGATTTTAAAAACTTTATAAAATTAATGTTGAAAGCTAAAAACTGTGACATTTGGTAATATCTCTCAAAACCCAAGATGGAGCGATTTTTAAACATAATATTTTGCTTCTCTTTAGAAATGTTAACGCTACGGACAATTCTCCGAAAGATTTTCACAACTGTTTTTGTTATAGTTTAGCTGTCTTTCCTAAGTAGGTCTTCCTGTATTTATCATTGTGTTTCAAGCTTTCCAACTGAAAACTTCTTATACCATTGTTCATCCCTTTTTTCAGCATGACAATTCGAATTCCTGCTTTGCCGTGTTTTTAGCACCGTCTCAAACCTTTGATCTCTGCTTCAATTATTCGGTTTAAAACGTACTTCCTCTTTGTTTTATGCTCATATTAATCTTTTAACCATAGATTACAAATTAAAATAATGGTTTTGTAAAAACCCCACTTTTCTGTTTTTGAACCGATCATGGATCTGATTTTCCAATTCTGTCTATTTAATATTTTCATTAAAATTAATTATTTTCGTTAATGTTCAAATATTAGGTAGGTACTGTGAGGTTTATTAGCTTCAATAAGTTAGCCCTCATAAAATTCGATCCACTGGAGTGTTTTTTGCCACTATTTAAAATACTTTAGTTTGCTTTGCTGCCAGTTTTATACAAATTTTCCAATGATGCATTTGTGCTTAATTTGAATTATTAAGTTACGATATGTTTTTTTCAATGAGGGCGGAAAATATTCAAAATGACCACCAAAAATTCACGATCAATCCGAGAAAAAAGTTTGAAATTGGCCTGTCGCTCGAGTGGTTAAATTTTCTTCGACAATAGTATGTTTTTACACATTGACATCTCGTCGTCCAGGGAACAATTTATTGGATATCCAACACCCCTGCCATAGGTCACCTTAAGTGATTCGATACGTTTGATGACTTGGCAGGGGTACCCGGGTTCGTTGGGTGAGGTTTTTTAGGTCTTGGAGACGATTGAGTTTGATCCTACTGCGTGGCAGGTAGGATCGGGAGATAACGGTTAAGGGATACCTAACGTAGTTCTCTGTAGCCGGACTCTTTCGACCCGTGACATTGCACTGCAGTGGGACGGATGGATTCATATGTCCCATTGGACACATTGACTCCCAAATTCCTACCCACCCCTTATACCTTTTTTCTTCTTTTACTTCCTTTCCTTCTTTTCTCTGAAAAATCCCAAAAGATGATATACCCACTTACAATACCCTTTTGTTTCCCTTAACTTCATCTCATTCCTTTCTCTAAAAAGACCCTCCATCCAATTCCAGTATCTCCAAAGATTTCTTTCCCCGTGGCTTCTTGTGTGTAGAAAAAAATTAAAGGTTTCCATATTATTGATAAGTTGTTAGGAAGACTGACTTAAATTCAACGTTTAACGAGGATCATTCAAATTTAAAAAAAAATCAATTGTGCAGTTCACATGCGGCAGAAGTGGAACCTTCAGAAAATCGAAAGCAGATATCAGTGGAGAGGCTGCGAAGCACCGCAAAAAAAAAGACTGATTGTTCTATCTCATTCTCTAGCAGGCTAAATCCTATAGATGTTTGTGTTTGTTTTTTTTTCGTTTCATAGAGTTTCAAATCAAAATGGTGCTAAAGACGATTCACTTAAAAAATGTGGTGAATGGTCATTTGATGACAATGTTACATTTGAATTTCTGTGAAACAACTGTGCTTTACCACCCTCGCACGAATAAAGTTTCTATGTTTGTTTAAGAAAAGTATTTTTAAGGCAAATGACTTGAACTGTAAACAAACATTAAAATTATCGTGATATATTTTTAAGGTATTATGTCGTGTCGCGCTACCTTCTTCTTAAGCCAATGTTTCGGACAGCTTTGTAGTATACCATCATCCGGGCAGATGTGTATACATTGCATACTATCCGAAACATAATGAGGTAGCCTAATATGGCAAAATTTCCCAAAAATAAGTCACAATAATATTTTGCCCCTAGGAAGACCGAAATTTTGAACTACCTATAAAGACCAAGTGGGGTCAAATGACTTATTCATAGGTTTTTATGTTTAATTCTTATAATTTAGTTTTTATATTTATGTTTTATTATTTCATAAATTTAATTCTAAATAAGATACCTTCATTTTTATTAAAAAAAATAAAGCGACAAAAATTTCGTCTTTCTAGGTAAATAATCATTTTTATTAATATTTATCTTACTATCGGTATACGCATATTAAAATAATATTAACAATGACGAAATATTAAAGTCATAAAATGACAATGACTACAATCCACAATGCAATGGTTTTAATAATATGATTGATCAAAAACGTTATTGGGGTCATCTGACCACTCTGGTCTTTCTAGGTAGGTAATCATTTTTAATAAATATATAAAATAATGCTAACATAATCTATTATAATGACGAAATATCAAAAGTCACAAAACGACAATGACTACAATGCAATGGTTTTAATTATATGATTGATCAAAAAACTGCATTGGGATCATTTGACCACTTTGGTCTTTCTAGTATTAAGTCTTTCTCAAATTTCCCAAGGCTAGAAAGATTTTTATTCAGCAACTGTATAGAAACATGCATAATTCATGTTAATCATTCAAACATTTTGATGTTTAAATTTGCATACTTGTTCCTTATTTGTTAAATGGGCATGAAAATAATGATATTCAAATGAGAATCTAACTAAGCCAAAGTCTTCACAAAGCTTACATAAATCCCCGGGCAATGGAGAGGGTGAAGATTCTACATAGCAAACAGTACATAGCGTGTTATATATTATATGACTTATGAATATTGTTATTCATTCCGATATGGAGATGGACGTTTTCCTCGCTGCGGGCTAACACTGGAACCGCCACATAGCCTAAACTAAACTTTCACCAGGGGAGGATTTTATTCCAATATGCATGTTATGAAACTAGTTGTTTGTAAAGCACAATACAAAAAAAAGTAGTTTGCCAAAATAACATAAATGTTACTGGCCACATTACAATTATTACCTTACGCCTTTGATGTTGAATAAGATTAAAAAAAAATATTATTCGAAATCCTTCACCCTTTTAGCACAGCACTTATATTTTCATATCTGGAGCACATTATAATATGCTTTATAACTTATAACACCTTAAGGTATTAGAATAGAGACAATTATTCAAAAATTTTAGTGATTTTTTTTATTGCTAGATTTAGATAAAAAAAAAAAAAAAAAAAAAAAAAAAAAAAAAAAAAAAAAAAAAAAAAAAAAAAAAAAAAAAAAAAAAAAAAAAAAAAAATTTAGATTTCGAAATAATATGATTTTTATTATTTTAAGGCCCAGGAGGTACTTTTTTTAATAAGGAAGAAAAAATCTAACATACAAACAATTACTAAGATACTTTTAAAAAATAACATAACGTTGTAACGTTAAAAAATATGGCGATAATAAACCTAAAAACTCTGGTAAATTGACATATTGTTCTTGTATTGTTTTGTATTTATTATACTCATATAGTGCACTTACATAGCGTGGATTGACTAGATGATCATTTGTGGAAAAGTGTGTGGAAGGGTTTAGTTTTTCCTATGGGGAAGATTTAACTCGAACATAAAGTCGTAAGAAATGCATAATATAATATTTATGTACAGTGATATTTCGAAAATTTAATTCTCAATTTATTTCTGATTTAATTAGTGAGTTTGATTTGTTCTGTAACCTTGCTGGTAAATCAATTTGACTGTATCTCAAAGTTATTTTCCTCATTAAAATTAATTGGAATGCCATTAATCCTTCCAGCCCCCAAAATCTTCCTTATGAGAAGACGAATACGGACAGTCATAATAAGCAAAATGTTTTTTTGCGTAAAAAAGTGTATGTGGTTCGCGAGAGAACTTTTTGATAAAACGATTTTTAACACTCCGAACAGGAAAAGATTTTTTCTCCATTATGTGTCAGTATGTGGTATATCAAAGATTCTTTTTGATAAAACGTTTTTTTACAGCCCGAACATAAAAAGGTTTTTTATCCTCTCTGTCTCAGCATTTGGTTTGTAAAACATACTTTTAAAAAAATGTTTTTTTACAGGCGAAACATGAAAAGGGTTTTTCTCCACTGTGTATCAGCATGTATGTCGTCAAATTTCCTTTTTGAGAAAATTATTTTTCGCAGTCAAAACATGAAAAAGGGTTTTCTCCACTGTGAATCAGCATGTGGTTCGTCAAAGGTCCCTTTCGAGTAAATGATTTTTTGCAGACGGAACATGAAAAAGGTTTTTCTTAACCGTGAGTCAGAATGTGTTTCTTCAAATCTCCCTTATGAGAAGATGAATATGTACAGTCAAAACAAACAAAAGGTTTTTTTACGCTGCGAGTCAGCCGGCCGTTCCTCGTATTACAAATGTTGCTCCTATTTCAAATCAAAACTTCGTGCCCAACGGTTCGTTTCTCAAATATCTCGTATGTTGGAGTACTCATATCTCAAGGTAGGTACCACTGTACCATAATGTATCCTTTTCCAGCAAAAACAACGAAACGAGATCTGTCATTATTTAAGCGGAATAAGGTTTGCATCCTAGCAGAAAAATTATGCTCCATAAGGAATATCCTTTACAAGCGATATGCAAAACACAAACTTTATGTTCCTGGGGAAGAATACTGATATTGAAAGAAAGCCATGGTCAACCAGCTATCAATGTATTTTCAAAACATGACCATACGTTCATACCAGCAATTGAAATTGGTTTTGCTAGTTTTTGAAGGCACTTTTTTATGCTGCGTGCAAACATGTAGGTATTTCGGCGAACCGCTTCATGCTCGTGCACGTATACGCAGCATTACACATTTTGAGCAATGTGTAATGATTTTTTTTACATTTGACGGAAGAAAATGTAGTAAAGTGGGCGAGGTATAACAACTAGATTGAAGGCCCTCATTACTAAAAAACATATGGAAATAAATATAATAAACTTGAAAAAAAAATCTACATTAAGTGTACAAAATTATTTAACTATGCAATGCAAAAAATCTACTATGATTTAGCTCATTAAAAAGCCTTGCAATTTATCTAAAAAATGTTGTAGTGTTTCAGAGGGACGAACTTTGGTGGATAAACTATGTAGAAGTGAATAAGTTTTTAAGAATTTAATTTTTAATCTTCAGCCACTAACTTTGAATAATTTTCGTACATTCATACTGCACAATAATACTGCTTGTAAAATAAATATTTATCCGTAATCCTTCGGGGGACAATCAGTTCGGTCCTGAAAAAGAGAACATCAAACTCATATCCAGTACCATTACAAGGCTCATATTTCAGAAAGACCTTTGAAAGGAGACTATAAATTATTTACATCGTACATCCATTCCACGTTACCCTATTCTGGTAGGGTTATTTGATTCGCAATAAATGCTCCTAGGAAACATACAGCTGCAAAATGGAATTTCTAAGTATTCAATGGTTGGAATAATTCTGGGAAATCTTTGTGGGTATAGCAAAGTATTCATTTTATCAATTTGTTACAAAGATTCGGAATTTATTTTGCCACACTTCTAATAATCAGAAAATTCCACCACCTAGTTATTTGCTTAATTTAAGCAGACCACGCAGTTAATGAAATATTTGATATTAAGTATCATAACAAGAACCTAAACCACAAATCAACATGTTAATTAATTGTATAGTGTATGGGCTTATAAGAAAGTAGAAAACATCAAGTAATTAATTTGTTGGTACCCGATGAACTTCCCAAATGAAGAACCGGATAATTTACGGCAATTCACTTCATCTAATGGTTAAAAACAACTTAATTTACGTTATAGATAGCCCGATCGAACTGAACCCATGGGAGGCAATAGTTACATCCATAATACTTGTATGTTACTGGTGTGAAGGCAGCAATTATTTAAAAAATATCTAAATTCATTGTTATATTACGATAGTGAACTCATTGTCATTTAACATTTTTTGCGTGACCTGTTCTCAAAACAATCATATTAATAAAATGCTTTTCCTATTTTCATGTAATAACTTATTTGTAGTAAGTTTCAGAAACCTAAATAAATCGAGAGTTATAATATAAGAAGGTATCTGTTTTACAGCACGAAATTTTTAAATAAACCACTTACGAGTATAGTACAGAATGGTGTCCTTACCACCCATCGGGGAAGCAAAAATTACCAGAAATAATTTGGTAATATTTCTAATACCTAACACCTAACCTTAATACTAATATTTTATTTTTTTCGTTATTTGTTTTTGAAGTGTTATGCCGTGTTGCGCTACCTCCGTCTTTATCCAACGTTTCGGACAGCGTTACAGAGTTCATCATAAGGGCAGGTGTGATGAATTCTGTCTAGTGGTTGTGCCTCGTCTATTAACTACATTTTCTTATAAGACTTTTTTTTCAGTCAAATGAAAAAAAAAATGGTTACACGTTACGAAAAATCTGTAATGCTGCGTATACATGTACGAACACGAACGCGAGCCGATGATGGACACCGTTACGCTGTCCAAAACGTTGGCTAAAGAAAATGGTAGAGCAACACGGCATAACACCCCAAAAACAAATAACGAAAATACTTTTGGCTGTGAAAATCTAAAAATCTATCTAAATAATCTTTCTAACACAACGAGAAAATCACTTAATATTTCCAGATTCATCAGAAACTCCACAGAAAGCTGGTGGGAGATTAAGTACCCAATTTCAATTAAACTTGCAAGCATTCAATATCTTCTGGAAACTTGAACATCGCTGATCATTTAAACCACTAATTCGAATATGTTGGCCTAGTTTACACCTTAGATACTAGCATCTCCAAATTTCCACAGAAATCCAATCTACACGCGTGTATCGCGTATGCCGTGTTTGCTATTATATGCCCGGAACGAGTGTAGTACTCAACTCTACCAGTTCTGTGCTCATAGTGGTAGGTGTTCTGTTTTCAAAGGGCTTTGACAGGTTTGTGCAATTCCAGAATCGCTCGGGATAAACTGCTGCCTGAATTTAGGTAAATTGTATTTAAATCCAGGAACAGTTTTCAAGGAGAATCCGTTGTAAACGTGCAATTTGCAACGTTTTAGTGTGATTGTTTCTTCTTAAACCATTCGAATCTTCTTACCGAAAGAGAACAAAAGTTTCACGCAAGTATTTTGTTTTAATTATAATTACATTTAAATGAATACATTTAAGGGATTCTCAGTTGAACCATGTGACTGTTTAACGATAAAATAATAATACCGATCCCGGAACTCGAACGGATTTCAAATGCTGTAAAGAACAACATGTTTATTTATTTATTTGATAATTTTCAATACCCTGATGGGCTTTTACAATACAAGTTTATGTTATGATTCTAATGAACAATTAAAAAGATATTTAATACTAGCTGGGTTACCCGGTTTCGCTCAGGACAATAAGATAGTGTTCTGGAATGTTGCACAATAATGTTCCCGATTTCCTATTCCTGATCATTCCACTCCTTCCACAACTTTCTACAGCTCTATGGAACCTTCTAGAACTTTTCGGAAGACTGTTCTAGAAATTTCAAGAGGGCGAAATTTTCAGCCCTTATATCTTTAAAAGCACGGCCTTTAGGTAAAAACGGATACCCTTATTCCTTAGGGGGATAGAGATCTACCACACCATATAACTCCCTTGATCGAACCGGGACTCGTTTCTGAGTTTTTGCGAGCTGCACGTTTTTTGGACTTTCTTTTATAATACATGCCATATTCAAATAAATAAAATGTTACTCCTTACATGTCCTTTCCCGTGCATTCCCCTCCAGCGTTCCACTTCCACCTTCCCCGCCACCGCTCTCCCGCTCCCCCGTCCCGCCAACCCCCCTGGCAGGAAGCCGAAACTTTTTTCTAATACTAACATTTTTAAACTCGTGACATGAAGCTCCCTTGAATATGAAGTAATTTATTTTGATAAGGATTAAAACCAAGATACAAATAAAGAGCCTTTCCAAGCGGCGACATATTAATTAAAATTTTAAAATAAAAGAATACTTATTGTGGCATAACCATAATAGTTAGACATATGCTGCCGCGACCTTTTTTGTAAATAATGATGTGTTCTATAAAGTCGTTGTACATTATTTTATTCTATCATCAATAGTTTTCGCAGCGCACGCGATTTAAAGAATATTTTAGGTAATTTTTTTACAGCCTGGGTTACATTATTGAAGTTTTAGTAAGGATGCCTATTTTAAAAAAAAAATAATATAGCCTATGTCACCCAAGGATAGTGTAGCTTCCCAACAGCGAAAGAATTTTTCAAATCGGTTCAGTAGTTTCGGAGCCTATTCGATGCAAACAAACACACAAACAAACAAACAAACAAACAAACAAACAAATATTACCTCTTTATATTGTGTGTTAGATTAGATGTTAGATTACTTGACTCCCTTGTTATATTATATTTGGAGCAAACTTACAGTAAACGTTAATTTTATTTTGTGTTTAACTGACGTTTAATAATTTCTTATATATATTTATTGCTTGAATTAATTTTAATTGGCGTCTGAAATTCACATTCCTCCGTTGCTTTCATAAATTTGATTTCCACGAAAGGCAATTTATTGAATATTGCCAATTGGTTCCTACAATAAAGGTTAATAATTTATATATCATTGAAAACTAATACAGTTAACTTCATGTACAATTATTCGAGTGTTGTGTGTGCAACGAAAAGGTAAATCGCACATTTAATTATAATCACATGAATCGCAGTATAATGGTTACATAATTATTACCAATAACTTGTGGTTTCGTGTACTGAACCATTTATTGGACATCCAATACCCCTTCTGTAGTTTACCCCAAGTGCTGGTGACCGGGTTCATGGAGTGAGGTTTGGCGAGGCGGCGGCAGTTTGAGGTGGCGAAGTATACGTCTGCAAACCAATTGCGTCGTAGTGGATCGGGAGAGACTAGTTGAGGGAGACCTTTTGACATCTCCGACAGGAATCTTTCGGAACATCACCTTGCACCACAGTGGGATAGATTCATACGTCCGTCACTCCTGGACACACTGACCCCCAGATTCCTATCCATCCCTCATTTCATTTTCCTTCCCAGTTTTTCCTCTCCATCCTTTTCTAAAAATACCATCCACCCAGCATCCCCAAAGATAGCATAGACTCTGAGCGGAATTGATTTCGCCAGGGCCTATTGTGTGGTGCTATGTAAAAAAAATACTAGGTACCTACAATATTATTTCATAGAAAAGTATTCGAACCATAATTACCGTACATAATTAAATTCAGAAATACGTTATAATGTCAGCCTAGCGACTGTATGGTTGAAATTTCAGATCCCAGCTTCAAATACATCTATGATGCCGCATCTTATGCAAAACCATCTTCGTACTTGAAGTTTGTTAAAACGCTACTTTTTTAATAGAATGTATTCCGAATAAAAAACGAAATTAACTATTTAATTATAAATAACAAAATTTTAATTTTAACCGAATTCAATAACAGCAGGCGTGAGGATTTGTAATTTCGTGAATCTCTTGTAATATTATGTTTATTATTGTAACTGGAAGTTGTGAATAATAACACCATCCGATAAGTTTTTAGATTTTCACGGCCAAAAGCATTTTCGTTGTTAGTTTTTGGGGTGTTATGCCGTGTTGCGCTACCTCCTACTATAGCCGACGTTTCGGACAGCGTTGCAGTGTCCATCATCAGGGCAGATCCGGTAGATCCGACGATGTGTAATTGTTAGTGTAAAGTGTGTGATTATTTACTTGGAAGCGATACCGTGTCGCCAGCTTCAATTCACTACGAGCTGGTAGGTATTTCAGGAGAAAGGGAACTGCGATTTTAGTGAAAGCGCAGTATTTACGTTAGCCTGGGGTCCGTCCATGTGAGAATTGCCGACGAAAGTGGCGCCATCCTTATTCTAGAATTAGACAACAGAGTTCAAGTGGTTAAAGCGAAAGTAGCCAATATAAGCAAAAAAGGTTTTATACCTTTATATTGTATTATTATATGATATTACAGTATACTTAGACATGGTATTTTTTTTTTGCGTTTAGCTTTGGTGTAGCCGTCAATTACCGGATACCAAGAGCTGTTGAGCTTAGCTCCGTCGTCTCTATTAATATTAATTGGATTTTTGTAGATTTCGATGGCCTCCGTAATCAGGCGTGATCTGTAAGTTTTGGGTCTTCCCAGGACCTCAGGAACGAATCCAAAGTAATGGCCGGTCTCAATTAAGTGCTCGGCGATTGCCGATTTATCAGGGTGGCCGAGTTTACAAGCACGAAAATGTTCAGCTATCCTTTTGGAAATCGTCCGCTCTGTTTGGCCTACATAAACTTTGTCACATCCGGAACAGCTGAGTTTATACACTCCATCTGCTTCCAGAGGAAACTTGGTCTTTGGAGACCTCAGTAGGTCGTGGATTTTAGTAGTGGTTCCGAAGACAGTCTTGATGCTTTCTTTTCTCAACAGCCTGGCAATTCTGTCTGTCACATTGTGAACGAAAGGCAGGAAAGCACAGGCTTTTGACTCTTGTTCAACTCTGTCTTCGTTCGGTGTAGATTTGGCTCTTATAATTTGCCTTGTTTGACTTGCCGAGTAACCGTTGCGCTCCAGTGCATCGGTCAGCTTTATAAGTTCTGCTCCAAGTTTTGTTTCTTCACATATTCTGGTCGCTCGGGTCACCAAAGTATGGATAAGTCCTCTCTTCTGCGCTGGGTGGTGGTGCGAATCGGCATGTAGATACCGATTTGTATGCGTTGGTTTTCTATATACTGTATGTCCTAGATTACCATCTTCTTTTCGCATCACCTCCACATCTAGAAAAGGCAGGATTTTATCGTCGTTTTCCAGCTCCATTGTGAAATTAATTTTACTGTGGAGTGAATTAAGATGATCCAGAAATTTGTTTAATTTTTCTGTTCCATGAGGCCAAATGGCGAAGACATCATCGACATAACGCCACCATACCTTGGGAACAGCCGAGGCTGTGTCGAGTGCCACTTCTTCAAACTTCTCCATAAAAAAGTTAGCTAGTACTGGCGACAACGGACTGCCCATCGCAACTCCTTCCACTTGCTCAAAAAGTTCATCCTGGAATGCAAAATATCCCGTTTTGAGGCAGTGTTCAAAAAGTTTGCAAATGTCTTCCTCATAGATCTCCTTGAGCATTGTCATGGAGTCTTCTAGTGGTACGTTTGTGAAAAGGGACACTACGTCAAAACTGACTAAGATATCTCCTTCCTCAGTCTTAACCCTTTTGAGCTTACTGATCAGATCTGCAGAATCCTTAATCCAGGATTCAGTTTTTCCAGTTTGCATCTGTAGTAATCTCGAAAGGTATTGGGAAAGTTTGTACGTCGGTGCACCAATAGCACTGACAATCGGTCTCATTGGGATATCCTTTTTATGTATTTTTGGAAGACCGTACAGGGCAGGAGTTCTGGAGGCTTTAACGAAAAGCCCAGATCGATCCTCTTTCCTAATACTGGAAGCTTTTATTAACTCCCTTGTCTTCAGGTCAATTTTGTTGGTGGGATTGTTTTTAATCTTCTTATAGGTGCCGGCGTCGCACAATAAGTCTTCCATCTTTTTAATGTAGTCTACCGTATTAATCACGACAGTGGCATTTCCTTTGTCGGCTGGCAGAACCAAGATATCCTCATTGGCGCGCAATTCTTTTAGGGCCGCAAACTCTCCTTTTGTGATGTTTGGGCGGGGTATTTGAGCCCTTTTCAAAATATGGCAAGTCTCTTGTCGTATGTTCTCTGCTTGCGACTCTGACATTTTGTGGACTTTCATCATTGTATGAAGTGCTGTCTCCACACCACATACGATAGATTCCACAGGTATCTTTTTGGGGGCAACTGCGTAGTTCATCCCCTTAGCAAGCACTGAAGTTGCATCTGGGCTCAGCGCAAGGGTCGAGATGTTGCGCTTTCACTAAAATCGCAGTTCCCTTTCTCCTGAAATACCTACCAGCTCGTAGTGAATTGAAGCTGGCGACACGGTATCGCTTCCAAGTAAATAATCACACACTTTACACTAACAATTACACATCGTCGGATCTACCGGATCTGCCCTGATGATGGACACTGCAACGCTGTCCGAAACGTCGGCTATAGTAGGAGGTAGCGCAACACGGCATAACACCCCAAAAACTAACAACGAAAATAACACCATCCGTTTATATTTATTATACAGAGTGTCCGGGGGTAAAGTGCATTAACTTCGGGAGTTGATTCTACATGATATTATACATACATATCTATAAGTAAAAAAGAAAAATAACTTTTTTCGAAATTCCAACTTTTAGGGGTAGTTTTGTGGTAAAAAAATAAAATTAGACTTATTATTTTAGACAGTATATCTACTATTAAATTATAAATAACAAAATTTTAATTTTAACCGAATTCAATAACAGCAGGCGTGAGTATTTGTAATTTCGTGAATCTCTTGTAATATTATGTTTATTATTGTAACTGGAAGTGGTGAATAATAACACCATCCGTTTATATTTATTATACAGAGTGTCCGGGGGTAAAGTGCATTAACTTCGTGAGTTGATTCTACATGATATTATACATACATATCTATAAGTAAAAAAGAAATTAACTTTTTTCGAAATTCCAACTTTTAGGGGTAGTTTTGTGGTAAAAAAATAAAATTAGACATATTATTTTATACAGTATTATTATTTTCCGCTGTTACGATACGGGCCAATCACAACCATGCAACTTGCAACAATTGTGCCCGGCAGGCTCTCAGCAAGTAAAATCGTACCTCACCCTAACGATTTTTAGTAGGTACGTCTTTTTGTATGGGAAAAGAAGATTGGTTTTTAATCTTTTTTACTCCTACCCTCATGTAGAATCACCTCCCGAAGATAATGTTCTTTACCCCCGGACACCCTGTATAATGGCGTCATTGTCTGTCGCGGTTATATTCTCCCGGTGACTAGCTGTCACTGGATTGCCTGCGTATATTTTTCCGAGTAACCGGCTATCTTTGAAATCAGTTCCTATTGGATTTATCAAATGGTCACCAATACTTAAACTGGACGAAGGCGACACAAAAACCGCCCACGGGGCCTAGCAGCAAACACCTGCGGAACGTGTTTTTAACTGCCAATAATAATAATGTGTGATTTATTTACACCGTAATACATATCCTTTTTGTAACACACAAATGCATCTACAAATTATGAATGAAAAAAAAATGGAAGAATTAAAAAATAACGGTAAATAATTAATTTTTTCGTTGAATTTTTATTACAAAACTATTGATTAAAAATTTATTTTAGATATACGTAATTATTTATGTTATATTATTTATTTTAGCTCTGTTGTTGACACCGGTACTTTTTTTAAACAAAAATAATGCATCAATAATTGGTTTATATAAAATTATCGGTTTTCTACGCAAATTATTTATTCCTTCAATAATCACAATAGGCCACTTGCATGGACTTCATAATTTCAAAATCGTGTGGATAGATTTTTTTACTAAGAATACGAAAATGTTAATAAAAAATTTAAGAAATTTGAAGTTTTTTTTATTTTTAAATAAATAAATCCATTATTTGAGCTCGTGACGTCACTACATGCAAATGTCCCGTCTCCGATTATGTTCCCTTAATTTAGTAAAATTCCACACTGATTATTTTTTTTTAAAATTGCAACACTTTGATTTCACTTTGAGTTCAGTAGATTTATTGTTTGTTCTATGCGAACTTATCATTTGGTTTGATTGTTTGATAAATATGACGGTGTTTTTACAGATGTTACGAAGAGAACCCCGTTTATTTATTGCTATTCGCGTGGAAAACGTTCTTTTTTTAAAAATGATTTTCGGTTATGTAGTTATCGTTTTTTCGCACCTATGAAACTATGTCCTGTCTTTCCGGTTTATAAAAAATGGTCTGATTTTTCGGATTGAAATTTAAATTTAAAAAAAAAATTCGGAAAGTTTTAGAATATTTGCCTAAGCAGGATTTTTTTTAAAAATGTGATGCAAGTGGCCTATCCATTTTGTGCATCATTTTTAATTGAATGAAAACAAATCATTTTGTATCCACCACTTATTAATCAAAATTATCAAAAGATTCAAAACCAATGGTTTTATTTGGTTTAATTTTCTTTTTATCCTGATGAAGAAACCTTTTGTTTTGAAATATGTTGATAATTTTAGTTAAATAAGTGGTGTACACAAAGTGATTTGGTATCCTTTAATCAAATGATTTAGAATTAAAAATGTACGTATGGTTTGAAAAATAGACATGTGACTGGAAGATGTGAAGTTTCGCTAAGTTGTTACGTGGTACAGTGTGCAAGGTGATAAAATGCTGACAGCGAACCTCCGTTAGACTAGAGCACCAAGAGAAGAAGATGAGAAATTAAGGATTTTTTTTCTCTCACTCTTTTATAGTTGGTACTTTATCCCAGCACCAGATCTGAAATCTGAGTAGGTACAGACGTTTAAAATTTTAAACTTCATCTATATATACATAAAAATCTAAAAATGTTTGTATGTATGTATGTCCGCTATGCCTTACTATATTAATCTTGGGAAATATTTCAAACTATCAAAATACCTTTTTTCCACCCTCGCGAAGGTTTCTGGATTATTACAACCACATGACAATACATCTGAAATTTTTTTTAATAATTACAAAAACTCTTACAAAAATGTCGCAATTTAAAAATGACGTATATTTCTAACATCGATTGTTCAATCAAAATTCAATATTCGAATAAACTTTAAAAAATTATTAATCGAAGTAACTTATGGTACTAATCAAAATCGAATACTTTGAATCAAATTGAAAATTATATTATTTTAAATACGTTCGGTACCAAATTTGATTGATGGTTCTTATAATATACAAAAATGAATATTTGTAACATTTAAAAAATAAAAATGTATAAAAAATTGCAATAGGTGGCACGCAAGCTGTTTGAAAAGCAGAATGTACCGGGACTGAACATATTGAACGCGGGAGAGGGGAGGGGATCGTGGTGGGTGGTTTGCGGGAGGGTGGAGAGGGAAGGCGGGGAAGGTGGAGGGGGAACGCGTGAGAGGAAGGGCACATGAGAGGGTAAAGGGAGACGGGAGGGGAACGGGACGAATGGGAAAAGATACGCAGGGAGAAACAATTTCTTTATTAGTGGCACAGCAACGCATGCCGGGAACTCACTAGTGCTTCATAAAAATATTAGGTACTTATTTCCGAATTCCACCATCTGTGAACAAACTTGGACAACAAAATCCAAGAATTCTACTCCTGCCGCCAATGAAATATTTTTTTTTACCCGCGACAATACGAAAAAAACACTCAAAGGAGTATTTCACCATTCCTTTGATAGCTTATCCCAAACGACAAAATATATTAATAAATAAATACTTGCGTTAGGCAGAATACTTGTCTAACTTATCCGATGTATCCCCACTATTAATGGGCTCGAATGCCAAACAGTAAATTCGGACTTTACATATTATAAACAATGCTGAAATCTTAAATTGAAAATATTAAATACTCTATAAATAGAAGATTGGTGAAATAACGCCTAAAAGTAAATTTGAGTTAGGGAATTTTATTAAATATTGTAATCGTATTCTGAAATCACCAGCCTGAAATAAATTGTTGTTAAGTACTACGGAAGAGAATGGAAGGCTTGCTCTATTGTACAATATTTAACTTCGTAATTGAATTAATTCCTAGAAATCGGCTACTAATTAATGTTTAACTAAGAACCTGAGAGGATTTTATTCTTTCATTGCTACAAAGAAAATACGATTATTGAGCTGAAGGGACTGGATATAATAATATAATTGGATACGGTTAACTATCAAAGATTAAACTTTTTATCGACTAGTGAAGGCTTTTTTTTCTTTGCTGTTCCGAAGGATTTCAACGACAATTCCTGGGCATATTATGTGGAGTAAAAATGTAGAAGTCATTTTGTTGTCTGATGATATTGAAAATAAAAAAAATCCAATCACACGCCTCAAGCAAGTATTCGGGGATAACCTAGCGGGTCATGTGATAAGCATTCCATCACGTTGCAGTAGCACGGTAACACACGAAACAGCGCATAAAATAACAAGTAAAATTTCAATACCGTTTTTTTTTTTTTTTTAAAGAAAGACAAACATTCCGGGTTACGAATAACCCAGCAATGTTTGAAAATCTCCTACTACCACCACAGAAAGCTGAAAATGTTGCTTGTGTTGTGATGGAGGACTTAGCCAGTAACTTCTAATTACCAAGGGAGATGGAAAAACATGCACATGATAAATTTTTTAGTTTCGTAGTTTGGGTTATTCAAACAATTTTTGCCTATTTTGATTCTAAAAATATCAAACATTGTGTCAAAACATTGGTTATTTTAAACATTGAAAAAAAAATGTATCTTCCCCGGCGAAATAATAGTTTCTCGTAGTAATTAGGTTGAAAAATGTGTTTTTTATATTTGGAAGTTGAAGTATAGAAATTTTACCTAACATTTCCCTAAAAATGTGTTGTTTTTTAATTGTTTGAAGTATTTTATTAGATTAACTGCACAGAAGCCTGATTTGTTAAAAATTGAATTAGTTTTTAATTTATTTCCTATGTGGTGGAAGATTCCATTAATTGGTAACATGATTCGTTTTATTTAGTCGTATTTACAATAATATTATTATTATATCTTTTGAAAATAAATGAAATAATCGGCCGCGTACCATTTTGTCTAAAATGAAAACATTGCAGAAAAGTAAATACATATAATATATATTATGGTACAATCATAGATTTACGCGAGCGACAAGGAATCTTATGTGCAAAATTCAGATTATTGCCTAAAAAAATTGTAATGGTGTTGATTACATTGATTGTAATTATTGATTATTATTATATTGTTTTCAAAAATTTCTTTTTATCTTTATTTCTGTAAAAAAATTAATTTTATTTTATATAATTGTAAAAATGTAACTATTAAATCACTATAAAAAGATCTTTAACTTAAAGAACCCGTTAGACAAACTGCTAAAAAGTAGTTTATCGGGACTTTTTGTCTTGTATTTGTAAAGTGTATAAAATAAATAAATAAAAATTATAGTCAGTTTTTTTAAATTTTCAATTGAATTCATTTTAAAAACATTTTAAAATTAACTTTTCAAAGCGTTTTTAAAAAAGAGAAAATATTTAAGATTATATAAGCAGATTTAAACTATCAGCAACAAAGCTTACCGTCTTAATTGTGCTTCATTGATGTTAAACACATCGATATTCGAAGTCATTCTATTTAACAACAAGACAGCTTTCCTGACTGACATATGACTATTAGCAAGTTTTGCAAGTCGTGAAATAAAACAGTCCATGCTGTCAGTGACGGAGACAACCATCAGGAACATAGAAACTAATGCTCTCCATGATAGCCGGGTTTTCGAACCTTCCAATCAGTCTGAAGAAATGTGTTATGTACAATGAGCGAATCCATTCCGACAAGTAGATGGTTCATACCGAGCCTGCCAAAGAAAAAGTCTGTAGGGTAGAACCATGGGTTGTAGCCATACTCCCCAGGTAGAGAAATCTTAGAAATTTCTTCTGAACTTTCTGAACATGAGGTAACACTCCACTTAGTGCCGGCTCCAAACCACCAACGCACTCTCAAGCCTACTCCTTACCAAAGCGTTGTACAGTATTGTGAGCACCCGGGTGTCTCTGAAATTTCTTACGATATGAGCATGAAAAGTCAACATACTATCAAACACAATATCACTTCTTTCGTTATGGAGATATGTTCTAAATTTCGAGCTCTCATAGGATACCGGTAAAACCAAGTATGATACGCCCTAGTGAAAGAAAGAATGATACATTTTGAGATATTGAATTTAATTTGATTCTGTTCATTTTAATTTATATTCGTCGACCGGTTGCGGTTGAACTCAGCCTTCTTCAGGACAACCGAAACCGGTCGACACATATAAATTAAAGTACCTAAAGTGATTTTAAAAAAAGAATTAATTTCATTCTGGGTAATGTCAAGCCGCAAAGTGTTTCCTTTTTTCGATAATTTGATTTCCTTTTCTTCACTCAACAATTCTATCAATGTCCGATTGGAATCGAATGCAGTCCTCTAAAGTTTGTATTTTCAAGAAAAGTTTAAGGTCATCAGCGAAAAGAAGTGACCTTATAATTTCCGTTATATCATTAATAAAAATGGAAAAGAGGAGCTGTTCTAAATAAGAGCCCTGAGGAAATCCCGAGAGCACAAAAAGTATTTTTAGTAAGAATATTACATGTGACACAAATTGTTTTCTTTCAGTAAAATAGCTGGCCAAGAATATTGGAAACCGGAAAGAAAAACCTATGGTTGACAATTTATTTAATAAGACTTCGTAGTTTTTGGTATCAAAGGCCTTTGAGAAATTATTGTATGAGCAATCTATTTGGTAACCTTTATCTAAATATTTGGAAACGTAATCTGTCAATACCAATATATTCGTGTCTGTTGATTGGCTTTTTTCTAAACCCATGCTGTTCCGATATTAAGAACGGCTCTACTTTAAAGCGTTATGTACTTGCAGAACTGAAGATTTTATAAGTACGAGGGCAGGCTGAAAAGTAATGCACAAATGCTTGTACATCGCGAAAAAAATTACCTCCAAAAGCGTTCCAGGCGGAATACGGAAGTGACATTTTTCCTCTAAACGTACGCGTAGTTTGAAGTTATTGAATTCATTCATTGTATTTTGAGAAGCGAAAGTATGGAGACGTGTTTTAGTGTTATGTCAACGCAAGGTAAACAGCGTGCTGTCATTAAATTTTTAACTACTGTAAAAGTGACTCCTACTGTCGTTTAAAGGATGGTTATGGTAATAATGATGTTGATAGGTCTACTGTAAGTCTATAGGTAATAAAATGTTATGATTGTAGACCTGGAAAAGCAATAATTGTTGATGAAACACGTAGCGGACGTCCGATCATTGATACAGATGATAAACAATCCAATTGTATGACCGGCTCAAAAGCGTATCACAAACCATTTTAGAATATCCAAAGAACGTGTCGGCTTCATTGTTGAACAATTAGTATACGGTTAAATCTGTGGACCTTGGGTACCACGCCGTTTCAAAGACGAGAACAAACAGCGTCTATAGAGCCTCAGAAATATCTGAAGTTTGAACCGATTCCACACCACACCCTTCTCAATCCTTGATCTTGTGCCTTGCGATTTTTATATTTTTTTCTCTACTCAAGACACACCTCAAAGGTAATCATTACACCTCTGACGATGAGGTGAAGGCAGCTGTCAAATCCTGGATTCGTTGAATGTTGAAAAATAAATATATGATTTTGAGGCTTAAGAATTGTACTTTAATATACTTTTTGCCCCATTATGTTATTTGTTTTTGTTCGTGTTTTACAAGCATGTGTGCAATACTTTTCAGCCTACCCTAGTATTATTTAAAAAATCAGTTACTTAAAAAACTCGGTCAAAGTTACAAGCTCTCTTGTGACTTTTCCGTCATCCTGAAAGCTTGAAGTAACCAGTAACCATCAAGCCCCGGCACGGTTCACTCAATCAGCTGAGAGAGAGAGAGAGAGAGCGATGAACGCGGCGAGTATCGCTCAATTGGGAATGCTTTATCAGATTAGCTTTCAATTTGCGAAAGTAGACAATTTTTACAGAGCATTGCTACGTGCCTTTTATTCATTAATATTGCTGCAATATTAAAATATTAGTATGAAGGGATTCTTACACTTCTAACAATTAATTTTGTATTCTGAATCTAATGTTCTAAAAAAGATATTCTGCAGGCATGATCACAACCTTGGATTATGAATGCGAATGGTCAGGATGCTACGTGTTTTCGATATTATTTTATGGAATGGAAACATGGACGCTTACTAAAGAACTAATTAGGCAACTTGAGGCATTCGAGATGTGGATCTATAGAACAAATAAGCTAGATGGACAGGGTTATGAATGAAGATGTTATGGTTCGGATGAATAAAAAAAAATAAGTTATTAAAACTATAACAATCCGAAAACTTCAATATCTCGGACATGTTATGAGACATCCAGAGAAGTTGCATCTGATAATGCAGGGAAAGATTGCCGGAAGACGGGGCCCTGGAAAAGGGAGAACCTCATACAAAAACCTGAGACAGTGGTTTGGCCAGTCTACTGTTGAGCTGTTCCGGGCCGCAGTAAACAAAGTCCGCATAGCCAATATGATAGCCAACGTCCCTTGAATAATGAAGATAAATCTGACTATTTGCTGAAGTTTTATTTAAAAACAGAATCAGCCATGGAATCACAGGTCAGAGTTCTTAGAAAACAGTACAGCTGAAAAATATTAATATATATGTTACGTAAACGGTTTTGTGTAAATTTGCTATTATTTTTATAATGTAAGAAATAATAATAAACAACAATAAAAGAAATATCTACACGTTTTTGGTACCTACCTACTTAGGTTTATTTTGCGGAATGATGAATAATTCAGAATTAAAAAAAAAAATACAAACCTAAATTACTTATCGAAGAAGGTTTCGGTTGAACTTCATCAGGACAATAAACATAAAAACTAAATTACAGTGCACAGAAAGATTATAAGGTAAACAAATGAGAAAGAGAAAGCACATAAGAGAGGGAGAGAACATCAGAGACTGGTTGGAGGAGACTCCTCCAAGTAGACTTCTGTCTACTTGGAGGAATAGACAGAAGGGTAGGGGATGGGTGGGGATTACATAGGTAGAAGGAGATCAACTTTAAAATCGGACTGTCGTCAGTTAACTCGAACTGTTTCAAGGCAAACATTTTTATTTGATTTTGATGTTTCTAATAGTTCCAAATTATTAAGACGTATTTCTGTTGTATTTTGTATGTATTACGTAGCCTTCTGTGTTTTTGTTAATCGTATAGTCAGTACAATTTAAATGATAAGCCAATTTTGAAAAACTTGTGCTTGTTAAACATCTGACGTTTTCTTTTACTCTAATATTTACATTACGCGAGGAAAATAACAACTTTTAAAATTTCTTACCTAAAAAAATTACAATTTAATGATATAATTTTTCTCCCATTGTTGGTCTTTTACAACATCTATGCGAAGGCTCCCCTATTTTTGTGTATAAAACGGAATACTACCGGAAAACGTAGTAAAATTTTGTTTTTTCGCACACAGATGCTCTCCTATTTTTTGTATATAAAACGGAAAACTACCGGAAAACGTAGTAAAGCTTTGCTTTTTCTCACACAGATGTTGCCACCCTCGGAAGTGATAGTGGTATTTCCAATTGCTTGAATTGCGTCCTGGATAATTTTTAGTGAAGCTTTCAAGCTTTTCTCGTTGATACATATTTTCCATCTATTTTCACAGATGGCAGTAAGAGTCAACTGTGAAATATTATACAACAATAATCTATTCTTGGCTAAAATACAAAACATATATTCTCTGTTTCAAAAAATATCAGTTTTTTTTATAAAGAAAAATTAAAAATTATGTTTCATATTGGAATCATACCTTACATTCAGACATTTAACATTATTAATGAGGCAAAATATGCGGGTTTTCATCGCTCTGTGGGGTAAACTAATAATATTATATGATTTGATTGATTTTTCAGTTTTTATTATCGACCGACTTAAATAAAAAATTATGTTATTTTAAGCTATAAATACAGTCCTTAACCATACGCAAATTGGTTCATTAAATATGCTCTAGTTGTAAAATAAAAACGAGAGGAAGTTAATTTATTTTATCTCAATGATAAAAATTAATGTAAAAAAATCTTAGAAAAACATGTTTATTAATCTTGTCGGTCGAAATTAAAAAAAAAAAATGGATGGCCTTCACAAACAAGTTCGGCTAACGACATGAGAAAACTTCTAACTTGAGAATGGACCAAAATGAGAGAGCTTTAAAGCATCGATAAAACTTTGAACTTAATATAGGGCTTCCGTTCGAAGGATGCCGGAAGACTGAAACAAATAAGTAACATACTTAAAAACATGCAATAGTTTACGATGAAAAAATTTCCTTTGGGGCCTTTGTTATATTTGGGGACCCTGTGTAGAGAATTTTTGTAATGAAAGAAAGGATAAGAAGTTTTAGGAATGAAAATGGTATGAGGGATTGGTAGGTAGATCAGGATATAGATCAGGATGAGTGTCTTTGATCACGATTTAAATTAAGTTATAAGTCAAAAATCAAGAATAAGAATCCATTTCTCCTACCACGGTGCTACACAATAGGATCATTTGGAAAGGTCAAAGGGTTTCCCCAAACTGACCTCTCCTTATACAGCTGGGAGGCAGGCGTATCCGCCAATAATTGAACTAGCCCGATAAACCCCGGAAACCCTGCTAAGTCACCAAACGTAACGAACCACTTGGGGTGAGCAGTAAAGGAGGTGTTTGTTATCCAATAAATGGTTCCCGGGGTGGCGGTATGCGTATCCGCCTCCCGAATTGAAAAGGGCTTTTTAGCAGCTGTTATAAGGGTTCCGCAACTTTTTATCCCGCGACGAAATATCTCAGACAAAATACCTTCGACAAAATTACCTACGGACAAAACATCCCCCAATAAAATATCTACTTAATCCTAACCTAAGCTAACCTAACCTAAGAAAAAAATAAGACAAAAATAAAAATAAACGCGCATTACCGTTATAATGATAATAAAAGAAAAATTTTTGTTACCTATTTATTGTTTTCAAGTTAAATATGAAGAAACACAATTTTATAGAAAAATATTATTTAATTTAAAAAACACCTAAATATATTAAAGTGCTTTCTGTAGGTACCAAAATATTGAATAATAGCCAGTACTTGGCGTGCGTTACTATACCACTTTATAAAGAAATTGTTTCTCCTTGCGTGCCCTGTCCCATTCGTCCCGTTCCCCTTCCGCCTCCCCTTGCTCTCCCGCGACCCCTTCCCATCTCGCGTTCCCACTCCGCCATTTCCGCCTTCCCTCTCCCCATTCCCCTCGCCCGCTTCTCTCGTCCCGCAAACCCCCCCCCCCCCCCCCCGGGTTGCCTTCCCACCTTCCAGTTTCCCCTCCTCCCTCCCCCCTCCCACATTCCATACATTCAGTCCCTGTACATTCAGTTTTCAAACCGCTCGCGTGCCACCTTTTGCAATTTTTGTATTCAAATTTCATAATGCCAACATTATACATAGAAACCTTCGCGGGCGTGCTCACGACAACTCACCAAAGTTTTCTCGCTATAAGATGAACGGTTTAGCAATGCATTTTCATTACGCCAGCGCTAAATATTATACATAGAAACCATCGCAGGCATGCACATTGCACACCTCAAATCACCAAAGTTTCATCGCAATCGCAAAATGCTTTAGCAACGCGTGAACATCTCATATACTCATATTTTGATTTATATAATATGTAAAGACATTTTTCAAACTTACAAAAAATTGATAACAGAAAAGAGAAACAAGTCAATTGAAATTCATCTGCGTTAGATCAACCCGGCGTGCTCGGCGATTCAGATATCATTATAAAACGAAGTAAACTATTTCAAACTATGTTAATTATTATGATAAACAAAATAAAATTGGGTATGTATAAATAAAAAACATTTTGAACAATGATAAATCTGTAATAGAGAAGATAAAGATAAATAAGATGTTTTTTTTTTGGGAGGAAAATATGATTTTTCGTTCAAAATTTATGATCAGAATTTCTGTACAAAAGTCAGATGACCATTGGGAAATGATAAAGATTAAATTGGTGTACAAAACCATTAAACGTTAAAATTTTCCTGAAAATTCGTCTGTGAAAATATTTCAAAATAATTGCCGCTAATAAAAATTAATAGAGTACTGAAACATGACGGGTATTTGCGAAACATCATTTTTTTGTTTGAACGTATTCCTGAATTTGGTTTAGCATACAAAGTTTCGTTATATCTACAACCTGATATTTTGTGATTTTTTTTGTTTTTGTTTTGGGGAATAAATTATTCTTACTGACCAATCAATTATCATTTGTTTTGTTAAAGTGACCACTCGAGGCATTTCAACTTTGCACCCTCACCCTCCAAACAAGCATTTAAATTTCTTTTGTTCCTGTCTGGTTCTCACTCATCATTTTATTCGATGCATAAGCATTATTTTCTGGGGAAAATTTTGGCAAACTCTTGTAATCTTTAATGACCGATTAATCTTTTACAATCCAATTTTACATTTACCTGATGATCCTGGTTTGATTTGTTATGCAAATGATTCTTATTTCAAATGGCATCTAATATTTTTCCTGTTAGTGCTATAGGTACAAAGGGAAGAATACTTTTGTGACATTGATAAGGTCAGCACATGGCGTTTTATCAGATGACTATGGCAAGGGGTCCAATAATTATTGTAATGGACTATACTTCAATAACGTAAGTTTAACTTTATTTCAAGTTTAATAAATTTTAGCTAATTTTGGTTTCAGATTGGCATTTTAAGGACATAGTGCTTCGTGCATTCATTGGCATTTCATTAAATTAAAAATTTATTTAATCAGTTCCTTTTTTATGAATCATATGACAAGGATTGATGAGTTTCATCTTGTTGGATGATGGCAATAATCGCTGGGGTTTCCTTATGTTTTTTCCTTAATTTTTGTATCGCGCTAATAGTTTTGACAGGGAGATAAAGTCATTTAGACATTCCGATGACGGATCATATGTACAGTGATCTGATTTATCATTATGTTTTATGCATTTTATCAATTGTAGATTCCTTCGTGCTTGTAGGTCTTGATAATTTACTGATGTGTTCTACGATTCTTATAGTTGGATAGACCCGTGGATGACATCACTCTTATTGTTGGTACTTTCAAGTTGTAGTTTTCTTGTGGGTTTCAAATTGAGTCATTTTGAGACTAGATTATAATTTTCTTTGACACTTATCATATGGATTTATAAACTTATGGTATTATAACATTTCGTAATGAATTCTTCGTGTAATTTCAATTATATTTTCTTCGGGACCAGTAATAATATTTGCAGTTCTTCAAGATTTATTTTTTTTAGCATTCCTTTTGAGGGTTTTTAAGTGTTATAATGTGAAGTTTCGTTTGAACTGTAACAGTAATTATTCCTTTTGAATTATATTTAATTTTTATAGTATCCTGGAGGGATTATTCTTTTTCATAACGCCATCTGTAGTTTTGGTTTGGTAACTTTCATGCTTAGGTTTGAAGCTTCGCTATATCGTACGTGGTTTATTAAAAATAACCATAAATAATTATTTATGGGGAATAATTGAAGCCATTATTACGAATACAACAGGGAACATCATAATTTAAATGCTTGTTTGGTTATTTAATTGAATAATAAGCCATTTAATCTGGACGTACTAAAGAATTACTTAATTAGGTACATATATATATTTTTTTCTGGTCTATAATACTTTGGATACAAGGTACAAGTTTGTCAAAATAGTTCCTTGCGGGTTCTTATATTTTACCGCTGTTCTGTTTGGATAACCATATGGACTGTTTGTTCATTCTGCGTGTGAAACGTACACGATAATTTACCATGGGTAATTGTCATAAGTAAGAGGATAATAATTATTAAAAAAATTTCTCTTTCGGGTTAGTGTTTTCTGTTTAGGGAAAATTCGACAGTTACCTTGGAGCCGTCACAGGGCGATTGTGGTATTTTCTTTATCACCTCCAAGGCAGAACTCTTTGAACACGATTGTTCTGGATTAGACGTGAGTATCTTTGTGAAGTCTGTCCTTGTCTGTGAATGTTATAGTACACACATGGTAGTTCAGTTTAGTTTCACTTGGGGTGAAGCCAACACCTGGTTAAAAACAGGTATATTTGTGGTATGGTTAGGATACTATTCCTCAGATTTTGTCGTTAGAATGTGATTAAATTAAGTACCCATATGTAGTTCTTGTCAGCGGGGCTACACTAAGTTTATGATACTTTGTTTTGTTTTATCCTGGAGTCTAGCTGCACTATCTCTTTGAGGTTATATATGGTGTGGTTCTGATTTCAGTGGTAAGTCATGAATGGAGTTTTTCAGAATATTTTTACTTTCCTTTCGGTGGGAATGTATCGGCATTTTGCAAGCGATATGCGAATAATTACGAGCTTTCCATGTTTAATACCTCTGAGTTCGTGAGTAGTTAGACTCGGGTTCTATGTTCTTAACCTCTGAGTTCTCGGACGCGATTTTTTTAAAATCGTTTCGCGGAAATGGATTTGGGTTTCCTTTCCTTTCAATCGCAGGAAGACAGGGGACCTACTGATACAGATGTTATTCCTGTAGTGGTGGGAGGCCTGTGGTCCTTTTCTATTTGCCATGGGTTTTTTTTTATTTTCGGGGAGGAAAATTTAAATATATAAATTTTCCCTATGCATCTCTTCGGAGGATTGAAGGAAAATGGTAGGATGTGTGTGCATTCGTTTTATTGTGATTGTTCATGTCATCAGGTGTATGTATGTACAGTTTATGTGGGGGAAAATACAAGCCTGGTGAAAACAGGTATATTTGAGGATTTGACAGGTTATTTTACCTCTTCTCTTTGTCGCGGGAAATGCGAATATGTGTTTCACATAATATCTGGTCAGCGTGACTACAGTAATTTCAAATAATTATTGTTATTTTGTTTTCGCATAATGTATTGCGATGAGGATATATTTCCTTTATCTTACGCGATTAATGTAAGTAAGTAATGCTTACGGGACGTAACCACTTAGCGTATTTACGTTGTTTTGAAATATCTCATGTGGGTTGACACCTTGGTGTTTGTACGACGTGATCTCTTAAGAGGATATGTTAAGTGGTCCAGATGCTTTCGGTTTTCGATCAGGATGTGGTGTTTTATTATTCAATACATTGGTTGCGTATCAAAAGGGTGATCGGTTGATTCACTTTAAGTTCCTGCTCAATGAGAGATATATGGGAATTATTTTGGCTTTTTGTCAATATTGTGTGAATAGTACGTGGGTTATTCGCGTTTATTATTTATGCGTTCGAGTTATCTTAACAGATAATATAAAAATTTCAACATCAAAGTTGACAATATATCCCATCTCTTCGGAGGTTATTGCGGGATTTTCTTATGTAATGTCTAAGTATTATAATGTCTAAAGATTATTGTAGATTTATAGTTTTGCGTGTTCACAGTTTTCCTTGAGCATTTATCTTGATATTAGATAACTGTTTGACGAATTTTTCTTATAATTTCTTATTCATCATCAGGAAATACAATTTCTGTTATTTTGGGTTTTTCAGATTATTAAATAATTTTCGAATTGAATAATTAAATTTTGGTACCACTAGCGACATCTGTTGGAGGTTTTAATAAAGCTTAAATCTTTGAAGATGGTTTCATGTAAGTTTATTTTTCAGATGGATTTTATTCTTATAAATTTTACGCATTCTTCGTGGGAATCATATTATGTTGGTTCTTTCAATTGTTTTGCTATATTATAAATTGACTGGCTTCTAGCAAAATTAAAAATTATATACATTAAATTTAAAAAAAAAAATAATAGATGATTAGCGACATCTGTGATTTCTCACTTAATTTAGCATTGATTCCTTGATTTGTTTTTCGACAAGAGTAAGTTCGAACTATTATTATATTATTTGAAACTAAAATTATACTTAGTTTTATTTTTCATAGATTTTGGGATTCATATTTATACCTATTAATGATGTAATAACCTACTCCGTACATTGGGGTTCTGATTTTGACTTTCAATAGAGGTTTCTTTAATCAATTGCTTTAATTTTGTTTGATATAGCGTTTACATTGGTACTTGAATAGAATATATTTCAAATAATTATTTTTACGGTGCTCCAGATTTCATGTCCGGGTTAAATCTTTCCCAAATGAAAGACTAAACCCTTCCACACACTTTTCCACAAATGAATATCTAGTAAATTAACGCAATGTAATTGCACTATATAAGAATAAAACAATACAAGAACAATACGTCAATCCACCAGAAACATAATGGGAAAATATTTCACCGACTCCAGATATTTTCATATCAGAGGGTTCGGCTCTGATGAAATCCTAACTGGTCCAATAAATCCTACTGATCCCTCAATATAAATATTTAAAAAATCTTTCGTAATCCTACATGTATTTAAAATGACCGACTTTTGCATTTTTATGTACAAATTTTTTGACAAATCTAATACGCCTAAATTTTGAATGAGAGAGCTAGGTATAATGCCAGTAGCCGAAATAACAAATGGTAATATTTTTATAGTCTGAGAATGCCAAATTCTTTTAATTTCATTTCCTAAATCTGTATATTTTCTTATTTTTTCAGAAACAGTTTTCTGAATATTACAAGAATTTGGTATAGCGACATCAATGATATAAGTTATTTTCTTAATTTTGTCATGTAAAACTATATCGGGTCTATTATGACTAATTGTTCTGTCTGTCAGAATAGTTTTATCATAATAAATTTTATAAAATTCATTTTCTAAAAATGAATTTGGTTCATATTCATAATATGGTACATTACGGCAGTCAATCAAGTTATGTTTAATTACCAAACTTTGGTGAATTATTTTTAAAACTTGATTGTGCCTAAATGTATACTCGGACGGCGCTAATACAGAACATCCCGATATAATATGTTCTATAGTTTCCGGAAAAGCCAAACATTTTCTACATAAATCATCAATTTGATTTGCATCTTTGATGATATGCTTCCTATAATTTTTAGTATTAATGACTCTATCTTGTATGGCAAGCATAAAGCCTTTTATTTCTGCGCTCAACTCTCCAATACTCAACCATTTGTTTGACGAAAATTTGTCAACATATGTTTGGTTGAGATAATTGAAGTGTTTTGCGTGAAGAATTTTATTTGACCAGGAATCTAATAATTCCTGGTTGGTATTTATAAGAATGCTGGCATTCTCGTCGTATAAATTTAATGGTGAAATATTTCTATCTGCCTTGCATATTATTTTGTGCATTTCTGAACTATCAGCTTTCCTATGGAAAAAATTTCTTAGCATTTCTACCTGATTATGTTTTAAAGATGTTATTTTGACTATACCTCTACCTCCTAAACTTCTGGGTAAATTAATACGTTCTATAGCTGAATTTGGATGATGGCAATGAAATTTAGTTAATGTAGTTCTAATTAATCGTTCTAAGCTATCTAAATCTGTATTAGACCATTTAATTATGCCAAATGAGTAAGTTAATAGAGGTATTGCCCAAGTATTTATCGCCTTTACTAAATTTTTAGCAGATAGATTGCATTTCAAAATTTTTCTGATCCTAGTTTTAAATTTAATCCTAATATCATTTTTAATACTAGTATGATCTAATCTATTTGATTGCGGATATCCTAAATATTTATAAACCTCACCCCCTTTCATACTTTCAATTTTGAAATTTCTAAATATACCCTCGTCTCCATCTACAATTTTACCTTTCTCTATATGGATCGTTCTACATTTATCTAAACCAAAAGTCATTTAATATCATCTGAAAAAATTTTAACTACTTTAATCATTTTCTCTAAATTTGGTTCAGAATTTGAATATAATTTTAAATCATCCATAAATAATAAATGAGAAATTATATTTCTCTCTCTAGTATTACCTTTAATTTTTATTCCAAACTTGCTTTTAATTAACATTTTAGATAGAGGATTTAATGCTAAGCAAAACCAAAGAGGACTCAATGAGTCTCCTTGAAAAATCCCTCTTTTTATTGAAATGCCCGGTACTATAATTTTCTTATCTTTCAAATTCAAAAGCAAATCGGTATTCCAAAATGCCATAATTTTTTCCAAAAAGCTAATAATAATTGGGTTAATTTTGTATATATTTAAAACTTTTATCAGCCACGAGTGCGGGACACTATCATAAGCTTTTTGGTAATCTATATAACAAATATGTAAATTACGTTTTTGGGTTTGAATCTGTTTTAGAATTACAGAATCAATAACTAATTGTTCTTTACATCCCATATGTTTTCTGCGACAACCTTTTTGTTGTTCAGATAAAACATTTTTTCATCTAAATGAGTGTATATTAAATCTGTCAAGCAAGAGGTTAAAATTTTATATATTGTCGGTAAACATGTAATGGGTCTATACTGAGAGGGATTATTAATATGTTCGCTTTTAGGCAACATATAAGTAATGCCCTTAGTTAGAAAATTTGGAAAATTTTGAGGTTCTCTGACAAATTTTGAAAGATTTTTTTCCAAAAGGGGATGTAAAGTAGTCAGACGTTTATACCAAAAATTATGTATCCAATCGCAACCCGTGGCTTTCCAATTATGAGTATTTTTTATAATTTTGGCTAACAATTCAACCGATATATCAGAAAAACTCATTTGTTCAATGTCTGAACAATTGAGTTCTTCATTTTCTATCCACGGACTGTAATGAGGTGCCACTACTGGCTTTCGACTCCAATTGTGATGAACCCTACCTAGCTGATTTACTTTTCTAAGCTTCTACCTCGTAGTTTAAATCTCGTAGCTCCTGTCTCGTAGCCACGCTCATAATTCTACCCTTATGTCCTACTGATCACACCACTAGGTATGATGGCCTGACTCAACCCTCCTTTCGGTTTATTTCTACCTCAGGCTCGTGATTTCTAAACCCCTATACCTTATAATCTAGCTAAACCTACCCTATCTTCTTAAATCCCTGCGATTTTCTCACAGTAATCAAGATTTAAGATTTTTGTTCACATTATTTCTATAATCTGCGTTGTGTAAATTTTTTTGTTTTAGATTTTACATCTGTTTGCATACTTAATATGCACACATATGTAGAGAAGATAATGTATTACGTGTGGTAACCCATAGATTCTTTTAGAGAAAGGGTGAGAATTTTCCGATCAATTTATTTATTATTATTTTAGAATATTTAACCGAGTTTGATAAACTACCCCCGCCCTAAACCTTGTGTCTATTTGATTTCCATAGGAATTTAGTGTGTTTATTTAATTCTTCCTATCACCGCTGATACATCGATAACATAAACAACAGTTAATAAATTAAACATTTCAAGAAAGCAAACCTTACCTTAGGATGATCGAACTCGAAGGTCCAGTTTTCTCAATTGAAGTCCTTGTCTGCAACTTCTCCTAACATAATGTGTTTGTAGTCATAGTTAGTGCTATTGGTTAGTATTCGCAAAATTGTTGAAAGAGCAGGAATGGAGGGATATGGGGAGGGGATAATATGTTTGCTTAAAAAGTCGGCACCTCCGCTAACCAAGTGAAAACCGATGAACAACAATTCCAAACCGGATTCTCCCAAGTACGTTTGCTAAGCTTATCCTTAAGTCCGAGTTTTACTCTCTTCGACGAGCGTCTCTTGTTACGAAAGGGACTCTTCACGCCAGATGGGGGAATACCAAGTCTTCATGCCGTTTTTCTGCCTCACTCCGACTTCCATCTCCGCCGGATTGAATTTAACTCTACTGAGTCTAGAAGGGGTATTTCATGTCTTCCCTTATCATGCCTCTATCCGTTAAATGTGGCGTAAGCTTGTGACGGGCAGATCCTTCCTCCCACGTAACCGACCCAGCGTTACATTCCACCTCTGACTAGCTGACATAAAACTCACCTCGTGAACCTTATGTTTGCTTTCAGGTTCGACAAGACTCACGGTATGCAAATAACCTGTGGCTTTAATGCCGCGTCAGCGTACTGTCCGCATACGTCCTTCCTCTTCCCCGCATGCCCACCTCGACAATACCGCCACAAGATCAAAGCCGTCCGTTCGAGAAAGGTTGACACTTACATTTCCAGATGGCTCATACCTACATACAGAAGCCTTGAAGTTTACGTTCGAAGACAAGTTAGGATTCAGGACTGTATGAGTATTTGAACACCAGTGTTGTTTAAATGAGGTCACTAGCTCCTCGTGTGTTAGGTATTTAGGATAATGGGTATTTATGGGTTCTTGGATACCTACTTCCTATAAGAAAGATTTAAAAATGAGATAAATCAAGTCGACATTGAATCAATGACCTCCTGAATAATTGTGATGTGCTCTCTTAGAGTTTGAAGCTAGTCGCAGTACTTTACTTTGCGAAATTTTTGCATGCTGAATCAATGCTACCTATTGGCGATCGCTCTAGTAAAATCAAGTCGTTTAGAATTGAGTGAATTTAACGTCAATGTCGCCTTCACATATTGACCGCAGATTTCATCTCAAGCTATAATTGATAAACTTGTCCCTGACGTTAAGTTTTGTTTTGTTTATTCGTTAATGAATTTAGGTGACTGGGTCAATGGATGGCCTTGAACTCAAATCGAAATTTTTGTACACTATCGAAGGTCATATAACCATACCCTAATCGTGCTAGTGAAAAGAAACAATAGGTATTTATCTTACAAATACGCTAAGATACCAAAATTGGTTTAGTGATGCGTTTCTATCTAATTATGTGTTAAGTATTTGTTTAGCAACATTTCATTCCGTATGGGAGGTGTGACATGCGAATGCTAATAAATTGGTTAGTTATTTATTTACCCTTTCTTGGCGTTACGTCCATCAGTGTCAGGATATCCACAGGAACCTGTAAAAGCTTAAATATTGTAAGGACTCACCAAGCTCTAATGTCTTAATTTCAGCTCCACCGGGTTACTATCATCGGCGAGAAACTTATTAGAGCATCCATACTACCTGTGTAACTACTCATCTCCTTCCTTTCTCCTTTGAATAGATCTCTGATGTAAAAATCCTCACGTTTTCCTTTAATATCTGCCGTTACTATTGAAGAAGAACGATCCTATCTAATTATGTTAAGTATTTTCCAGATTTCGGATCAATTATTATTATTGCGTTGTCACCTAACGATAATTAATATCTCGTAATAAAATTTCCAACTTTCGACCTAAACGTAAATTTTTTTATTTAATGAAACTTATTAGACTGTAATTTTCTTTATATAACCTCGGACTAAATAACTCTATTTTAACCTTCATAGTACAAATTTAAAGCAATTCAAACACACTATATTAAACTCCTCCCGCATTGAATTTGTAATTAATTAATTAATTATTAGATTTTATTGAATCGGAAATTATTGCAAACACTGATTTTAGATTTATTATAAGATCATACACTCCGTTAAATTGCACGATTAACCCTATCCGGGCACTTCACTCCCTGTTTTATCAAAGTATAAACTGATTGTAGACTCTATTTTTACCACTGAATTTTTTAAGTATAAAAACTGATTCTAGATTCTATTAATTAATTACCAGGGTAATTCTCACAACATGCGCGACGTTTTAATCAACCTTGCCAGTTGTCGAAGGACCCCTTTTTTATTTTAATGATAAGTTGAATTTATAAATAGATATATTATTATTCAATGCTGTTATAAAATTCTTTAAACACTGTTGTTTCTTTTTAAATTCGCTACACTATATAAACCTTTTATTTTAATGACAAGTTGAATTTATAAATAAATATATTATTATTCACTGCTGTTATAAAATTCTTTAAACACTGTTGATTTTCTTTAAATTCGCTACACTATATAAACCTTTTATTTTAATGACAAGTTGAATTTATAAATAAATATATTATTATTCACTGCTGTTATAAAATTCTTTAAACACTGTTGATTTTCTTTAAATTCGCTACACTATATAAACTTTTTATTTTAATGACAAGTTGAATTTATAAATAAATATATTATTATTCACTGCTGTTATAAAATTCTTTAAACACTGTTGTTTCTTTTTAAATTCGCTACACTATATAAACTTTTTATTTTAATGACAAGTTGAATTTATTGTAAAACTATATAAAACACTTTATTTAATTTTCAACACTCCACAGATTTAATCACGACCGTAATTTTTATAAGTCCCAGAATTCCCACTCCGAATTTTTCTAAGTCTCAAAATTTTACAACACTTAAGAAATTTTCAACTAATAACCGTTTTAGACGCTACGTCACGTAACTTCCACGTTTTAACCCGACGATTGGTCCCCGACGACTCCTTCACGACAACTAACACCGAAAACTGATCCCGATTCTTCTAAGTCCTAGGTTTTATATGTACCTCCAGGATTAGAACATCTTAATTACGCGTTCATTGATTTTCTAATTCAAACTCTAACAACTCGAGATTTCATATATCAATTCTGTTATATTCGTATCAACGTGTTAAGTCCGGCCCCTTTGATTTTAGAAATCTTCCGTCTCTTACGTAAATTGTTCCAGTGTCGAACCTACCATTATGTCAAATTTTGCCCCGTCGTTCCTTTGTCTTCAGGTCTTACAAATTTAACTAAAATATCATGATTTTCGTGTCCTTTTTTCTCTCAATATATAATAGGTACGTCTTCAATAAACTGTATGTAATTCTCAATTTGGTTTATCGTTACCAGAACACGAACAAACTCATGTCGAAATCTTCATTACGCATTTTCCAATTTTCATTTCCCTAAATTTCCCCACATTTTCATGTTTCCTATATGAATCAATTCAATTTTAAGCTGTATTGTCTCTACTTATAACGTTTTGAGTTTTTCCCATTTCCTTATCTGAGTTTTCCGGTTATGTCGGTTTTCCGTTCTCTCCCCCCACTCCTAACCCAATGATCCCTTATTGAAATTTGACGTCTGCCTTTTTGCCGTGATTCCATCTCCCGCTAAAACCCTTTTTTCCTTTTTTGATATATTATTTATGGTGTTTTCCGGCCCACTAACTATTCCTATCCTGGGATATCTGTCAAGTTAACTACTTCGATCAAATTCCGCCCAATTTTCCATCTCTCTCTTGTTCAAAATCCCATAAACTGCAAGCCCTGACGTGTGTATACATTACGATTTCTACATACTTGGCGATAAATCCATTTTAATGTGTTTATAATTAAATTTTACGGAAATTCTATAATCTAAATACTAGGTAAGAGCAATGTTAATTTTTATGACCCTTTTTAATGGATAATGGGCCTTAAATAAACAAAAGGCATGTTCGAATATTCCTTGTTTATATCAACAATATACATGTGGGGTCGACAACCTTTTTTTACATCAATTGCCTCAGCAATTTGTTCTATCGTCTATAGTATTTTCTCATAGCAAATGACGTAAAAACGATCCCTTCCTTTGAATTAATCTAACGTAATATAACTAGAATAACCATCCTATTTCAAATATATAACGATATCTATTTAAACTCGTCTGAAACGCAAAATTAAGTCGAAATCTTATATTGTTCAATAAATACTTCCGTTTAAATGTCCGTTTTTTTTATTAGATTTTCTTTTCAAATCGTTTTCCCTGACCGTATTGCTTCATTTAAAGGTGACATTCCTAATTTCCATCGTTTTTCTTTCTTTTAAATATCAAACGTACGTTTTCCTCTGAATCTGGCCTCCTTTTGTTCTTCACGTTCTCGTTATGCAATTGAGTATCCCTACAGTAGCTTTTCCCACGTTTTCCAGGTCTTTTCTTTAATCTTCCGTTCATTATATTTCCTTGCTATTTTATTGCATCATTTTTTCAACATAATATGGATTTATTTGTTCGTTAACTGCGGTTGTCGATTCCTCTGTTGTACTCAATATTTACCTTTAAAATTAGGGTCATTGTACCAAATGCACCGAACGTGGGATTGTGTTTATCTTAAAGCGTATTGATCTCTCGGGTTGATGATGATTTTTACCCCATAAATATCAGACTAATGGTCTAGTCCAAAGTCTATCTCTTTGTCTTGAAAAAAGGTAACCTCCCCCTTCTCTGATTGGTAGATCAATCTTAAGTGTTTATAATTGGACCCCTCTGTGTTCTATTTATCAAAACTTGACATTAATTTAATAATTATAGATCTCTGCAGTCTCCATGGCCCAATCAAACTTAATCAGCTAGATGTCGCTAGTGTGTTGATTTCGTTATAATTCTGAATTATTATTTATTCATTCGTAAGGTGGAAGCTACTATATTTTCGTATCCACTGCGATTCATCACAGCCCCCCTATAGTTATAATTCCAGCGGTAAACACGCCTCCTAGTGTTAGTTGATGGAATTAAAACTAAACATAGGCAATCTAATTTTCTACAATTTTCTTTAAGTCTTCTTTATTCTTATTTGCATTTTTTTTTTTTTTCGAAATTCTAACTGGTTGCGCGCCCCTACCTTTCACTATTTCATATCGTAGAATCCTGTTCGGTGTTCCTCTGAGCTGAAACCAATTTTCAATTTACTCTTGTCTACCCAATGGCCTATTTAAGTCGGCTAACTTACGTCAGTTGTTGTCCCTACTCTTTGTCCTACCCCCCTAAGATTCTTACCCCTATACCTTCCCCCCTATGACCCTTACTCCCTCTTCTTCATCGAGACGGTTTCCAACCTTTGATTTTCCTTATTCATATATATATATATTTTTTTTTTTCGCGATTCTAGAATTCCACACGAATTTTTCTCGCAGGAACGTTTTAATGGCAACAATGCGCATATGAACATACACGTATTACACATATATGCACACATACACACCCCTTTTTTTTTTTTGAATGGGATCAACTTTTATGTAATCTCTTCATATGCTGTTCTTATTTATCTTTTATCTGAGGTTTATTTGATCTATGTTGTATGTTTACTCATCCGAATGCACTCCATAACGTTTACTATCACATTTTTTTTTTTCACACCGGCTTTGTTTGTTTATTTATTTATTTGCACGAATACACAATTGTATAATGTACCTAAACCCCGTTTTAAACAAGCCCCCCCCCTCCTAAATTCGTATGCGTTTTAAACCACTCCGCTTATTTGCTCTTTATTGCAAATCGGAAATAAACCGGTCACCCGAGAAATATGCCAACCCCCAGCAAGGCTAAATTTCTAATTTATTCAGCTGACATCTATGTAATGGTGTATCTAAAGGTCCAATCCACCCCTGTTAAATGTTTGAATGCAACGATTTGAAAAGCTCACTTTTATGTTTTATGTGTAATATTTTATTTTATTTTTATCCGTCCTTTGCTTTGTATGTTATGTTGATTTTATTTATTTTTATGTCGCCGTGTCAAAAGAAGTATTTATTTATAAAATCCTTCAACTCGAAGGAACCAATAATACCCTCGACCACTATTAACATAAACAACGTCATTTGATTAACTATCTAAGTATCTCTTTATTATTTAAAGTAATATCTCGAGATGTTCCAATGCGAACATAACAAAGATTTATCTATTCTGTTACGAACATATTTATCAGTAAGACCACTTATGTTTGTGGCAACACAAACATACCCTCGCGACGGTGTCTATTCAATCGCTTGTTTACATTCGGGCTTCAGTCAATGAACCAATTTGAATGATAATTTTATTGATCACCGAAGGAATGCGCTTTTATTTATATAACGGCTTTTTTTTTTCAATACGCACCACCCTTCTAAATCTGGGTCAACATTCCTAGGCGTTATGTGATTTATGATTTTTATCTGGTATAAGGCACGTTTTTCACTTTTCGTTTTAAAATATTTGGTTTTTGAGTTATTATTATTTTTTTTCCGACTGTTTTATTTAATGGTACGTTTTTTTTTCCACTTGTTTCACGTTTAATGAAGATGTTTTAATGGCACGTTTTTCACTTTTCGTTTAAATTATTTTTTTGATTTATTGTTATATTTCTACTGTATAATTTAATGATGCGAATTTTTTTATTCCACTTGTTTTATGTAATCTGAAGTTGTTTTAATGGCACGTTTTTCACTTTTCGTTTAAAATATTCACTTTTTTTTCCAATTAATTATAATTTCATTTATTTGTTCATTCTATTTTATTTTTATAATATCTCAGAATTCTCTCAACTTGTAACCTTTACTCTCCTGGTCACGCGGCAACAGTTGTAATGAGGTGCCACTACTGGCTTTCGACTCCAATTGTGATGAACCCTACCTAGCTGATTTACTTTTCTAAGCTTCTACCTCGTAGTTTAAATCTCGTAGCTCCTGTCTCGTAGCCACGCTCATAATTCTACCCTTATGTCCTACTGATCACACCACTAGGTATGATGGCCTGACTCAACCCTCCTTTCGGTTTATTTCTACCTCAGGCTCGTGATTTCTAAACCCCTATACCTTATAATCTAGCTAAACCTACCCTATCTTCTTAAATCCCTGCGATTTTCTCACAGTAATCAAGATTTAAGATTTTTGTTCACATTATTTCTATAATCTGCGTTGTGTAAATTTTTTTGTTTTAGATTTTACATCTGTTTGCATACTTAATATGCACACATATGTAGAGAAGATAATGTATTACGTGTGGTAACCCATAGATTCTTTTAGAGAAAGGGTGAGAATTTTCCGATCAATTTATTTATTATTATTTTAGAATATTTAACCGAGTTTGATAAACTACCCCCGCCCTAAACCTTGTGTCTATTTGATTTCCATAGGAATTTAGTGTGTTTATTTAATTCTTCCTATCACCGCTGATACATCGATAACATAAACAACAGTTAATAAATTAAACATTTCAAGAAAGCAAACCTTACCTTAGGATGATCGAACTCGAAGGTCCAGTTTTCTCAATTGAAGTCCTTGTCTGCAACTTCTCCTAACATAATGTGTTTGTAGTCATAGTTAGTGCTATTGGTTAGTATTCGCAAAATTGTTGAAAGAGCAGGAATGGAGGGATATGGGGAGGGGATAATATGTTTGCTTAAAAAGTCGGCACCTCCGCTAACCAAGTGAAAACCGATGAACAACAATTCCAAACCGGATTCTCCCAAGTACGTTTGCTAAGCTTATCCTTAAGTCCGAGTTTTACTCTCTTCGACGAGCGTCTCTTGTTACGAAAGGGACTCTTCACGCCAGATGGGGGAATACCAAGTCTTCATGCCGTTTTTCTGCCTCACTCCGACTTCCATCTCCGCCGGATTGAATTTAACTCTACTGAGTCTAGAAGGGGTATTTCATGTCTTCCCTTATCATGCCTCTATCCGTTAAATGTGGCGTAAGCTTGTGACGGGCAGATCCTTCCTCCCACGTAACCGACCCAGCGTTACATTCCACCTCTGACTAGCTGACATAAAACTCACCTCGTGAACCTTATGTTTGCTTTCAGGTTCGACAAGACTCACGGTATGCAAATAACCTGTGGCTTTAATGCCGCGTCAGCGTACTGTCCGCATACGTCCTTCCTCTTCCCCGCATGCCCACCTCGACAATACCGCCACAAGATCAAAGCCGTCCGTTCGAGAAAGGTTGACACTTACATTTCCAGATGGCTCATACCTACATACAGAAGCCTTGAAGTTTACGTTCGAAGACAAGTTAGGATTCAGGACTGTATGAGTATTTGAACACCAGTGTTGTTTAAATGAGGTCACTAGCTCCTCGTGTGTTAGGTATTTAGGATAATGGGTATTTATGGGTTCTTGGATACCTACTTCCTATAAGAAAGATTTAAAAATGAGATAAATCAAGTCGACATTGAATCAATGACCTCCTGAATAATTGTGATGTGCTCTCTTAGAGTTTGAAGCTAGTCGCAGTACTTTACTTTGCGAAATTTTTGCATGCTGAATCAATGCTACCTATTGGCGATCGCTCTAGTAAAATCAAGTCGTTTAGAATTGAGTGAATTTAACGTCAATGTCGCCTTCACATATTGACCGCAGATTTCATCTCAAGCTATAATTGATAAACTTGTCCCTGACGTTAAGTTTTGTTTTGTTTATTCGTTAATGAATTTAGGTGACTGGGTCAATGGATGGCCTTGAACTCAAATCGAAATTTTTGTACACTATCGAAGGTCATATAACCATACCCTAATCGTGCTAGTGAAAAGAAACAATAGGTATTTATCTTACAAATACGCTAAGATACCAAAATTGGTTTAGTGATGCGTTTCTATCTAATTATGTGTTAAGTATTTGTTTAGCAACATTTCATTCCGTATGGGAGGTGTGACATGCGAATGCTAATAAATTGGTTAGTTATTTATTTACCCTTTCTTGGCGTTACGTCCATCAGTGTCAGGATATCCACAGGAACCTGTAAAAGCTTAAATATTGTAAGGACTCACCAAGCTCTAATGTCTTAATTTCAGCTCCACCGGGTTACTATCATCGGCGAGAAACTTATTAGAGCATCCATACTACCTGTGTAACTACTCATCTCCTTCCTTTCTCCTTTGAATAGATCTCTGATGTAAAAATCCTCACGTTTTCCTTTAATATCTGCCGTTACTATTGAAGAAGAACGATCCTATCTAATTATGTTAAGTATTTTCCAGATTTCGGATCAATTATTATTATTGCGTTGTCACCTAACGATAATTAATATCTCGTAATAAAATTTCCAACTTTCGACCTAAACGTAAATTTTTTTATTTAATGAAACTTATTAGACTGTAATTTTCTTTATATAACCTCGGACTAAATAACTCTATTTTAACCTTCATAGTACAAATTTAAAGCAATTCAAACACACTATATTAAACTCCTCCCGCATTGAATTTGTAATTAATTAATTAATTATTAGATTTTATTGAATCGGAAATTATTGCAAACACTGATTTTAGATTTATTATAAGATCATACACTCCGTTAAATTGCACGATTAACCCTATCCGGGCACTTCACTCCCTGTTTTATCAAAGTATAAACTGATTGTAGACTCTATTTTTACCACTGAATTTTTTAAGTATAAAAACTGATTCTAGATTCTATTAATTAATTACCAGGGTAATTCTCACAACATGCGCGACGTTTTAATCAACCTTGCCAGTTGTCGAAGGACCCCTTTTTTATTTTAATGATAAGTTGAATTTATAAATAGATATATTATTATTCAATGCTGTTATAAAATTCTTTAAACACTGTTGTTTCTTTTTAAATTCGCTACACTATATAAACCTTTTATTTTAATGACAAGTTGAATTTATAAATAAATATATTATTATTCACTGCTGTTATAAAATTCTTTAAACACTGTTGATTTTCTTTAAATTCGCTACACTATATAAACCTTTTATTTTAATGACAAGTTGAATTTATAAATAAATATATTATTATTCACTGCTGTTATAAAATTCTTTAAACACTGTTGATTTTCTTTAAATTCGCTACACTATATAAACTTTTTATTTTAATGACAAGTTGAATTTATAAATAAATATATTATTATTCACTGCTGTTATAAAATTCTTTAAACACTGTTGTTTCTTTTTAAATTCGCTACACTATATAAACTTTTTATTTTAATGACAAGTTGAATTTATTGTAAAACTATATAAAACACTTTATTTAATTTTCAACACTCCACAGATTTAATCACGACCGTAATTTTTATAAGTCCCAGAATTCCCACTCCGAATTTTTCTAAGTCTCAAAATTTTACAACACTTAAGAAATTTTCAACTAATAACCGTTTTAGACGCTACGTCACGTAACTTCCACGTTTTAACCCGACGATTGGTCCCCGACGACTCCTTCACGACAACTAACACCGAAAACTGATCCCGATTCTTCTAAGTCCTAGGTTTTATATGTACCTCCAGGATTAGAACATCTTAATTACGCGTTCATTGATTTTCTAATTCAAACTCTAACAACTCGAGATTTCATATATCAATTCTGTTATATTCGTATCAACGTGTTAAGTCCGGCCCCTTTGATTTTAGAAATCTTCCGTCTCTTACGTAAATTGTTCCAGTGTCGAACCTACCATTATGTCAAATTTTGCCCCGTCGTTCCTTTGTCTTCAGGTCTTACAAATTTAACTAAAATATCATGATTTTCGTGTCCTTTTTTCTCTCAATATATAATAGGTACGTCTTCAATAAACTGTATGTAATTCTCAATTTGGTTTATCGTTACCAGAACACGAACAAACTCATGTCGAAATCTTCATTACGCATTTCCCAATTTTCATTTCCCTAAATTTCCCCACATTTTCATGTTTCCTATATGAATCAATTCAATTTTAAGCTGTATTGTCTCTACTTATAACGTTTTGAGTTTTTCCCATTTCCTTATCTGAGTTTTCCGGTTATGTCGGTTTTCCGTTCTCTCCCCCCACTCCTAACCCAATGATCCCTTATTGAAATTTGACGTCTGCCTTTTTGCCGTGATTCCATCTCCCGCTAAAACCCTTTTTTCCTTTTTTGATATATTATTTATGGTGTTTTCCGGCCCACTAACTATTCCTATCCTGGGATATCTGTCAAGTTAACTACTTCGATCAAATTCCGCCCAATTTTCCATCTCTCTCTTGTTCAAAATCCCATAAACTGCAAGCCCTGACGTGTGTATACATTACGATTTCTACATACTTGGCGATAAATCCATTTTAATGTGTTTATAATTAAATTTTACGGAAATTCTATAATCTAAATACTAGGTAAGAGCAATGTTAATTTTTATGACCCTTTTTAATGGATAATGGGCCTTAAATAAACAAAAGGCATGTTCGAATATTCCTTGTTTATATCAACAATATACATGTGGGGTCGACAACCTTTTTTTACATCAATTGCCTCAGCAATTTGTTCTATCGTCTATAGTATTTTCTCATAGCAAATGACGTAAAAACGATCCCTTCCTTTGAATTAATCTAACGTAATATAACTAGAATAACCATCCTATTTCAAATATATAACGATATCTATTTAAACTCGTCTGAAACGCAAAATTAAGTCGAAATCTTATATCGTTCAATAAATACTTCCGTTTAAATGTCCGTTTTTTTTATTAGATTTTCTTTTCAAATCGTTTTCCCTGACCGTATTGCTTCATTTAAAGGTGACATTCCTAATTTCCATCGTTTTTCTTTCTTTTAAATATCAAACGTACGTTTTCCTCTGAATCTGGCCTCCTTTTGTTCTTCACGTTCTCGTTATGCAATTGAGTATCCCTACAGTAGCTTTTCCCACGTTTTCCAGGTCTTTTCTTTAATCTTCCGTTCATTATATTTCCTTGCTATTTTATTGCATCATTTTTTCAACATAATATGGATTTATTTGTTCGTTAACTGCGGTTGTCGATTCCTCTGTTGTACTCAATATTTACCTTTAAAATTAGGGTCATTGTACCAAATGCACCGAACGTGGGATTGTGTTTATCTTAAAGCGTATTGATCTCTCGGGTTGATGATGATTTTACCCCATAAATATCAGACTAATGGTCTAGTCCAAAGTCCATCTCTTTGTCTTGAAAAAAGGTAACCTCCCCCTTCTCTGATTGGTAGATCAATCTTAAGTGTTTATAATTGGACCCCTCTGTGTTCTATTTATCAAAACTTGACATTAATTTAATAATTATAGATCTCTGCAGTCTCCATGGCCCAATCAAACTTAATCAGCTAGATGTCGCTAGTGTGTTGATTTCGTTATAATTCTGAATTATTATTTATTCATTCGTAAGGTGGAAGCTACTATATTTTCGTATCCACTGCGATTCATCACAGGACCTGACTCATTATGTTTTATATCTTTACTCCAAATATTTGTCAAAAAATCGCGCATATCTGATTCAGATGGCAACGGATTATTATTATTCGAAATAATATTTTGTTTATCGTCAAGTTTGGAATAAAATATTTTCTCATTTTTCTGAAATAATCTATTATTATTTTTTTTATTATACGTATAATTATATCTTTTTAATCTACTAGCTTTTACACCTAATTTTTGTTTTAACAAATCTAATAAATCATTGATTATATTTTCATTATTATTACTACCAATGCTATAACCAAATTTTCTCCCAATTACATCTACATGTCTCAAAATATTCCTACTTCTATTTCCATTTTTATACTCTATTACTCTAGCTATGCTACTTCTTAAAAATACTACATCATTTTCTAATCTACTCTGCCATTCTGGTTTTCTATAATTATATGATCTATCATCAGAAGACTAATAATAATAACATTTCTGATGTTTATTTATATTATGCTATTTCAAATAATTATTATATCTAATACTAACATTTCTGATGTTTATTTATATTATGCACATGGTGCTCTTTTGAATTTTATTAGGAATACGGTGATTTTAGGTGATATTATTTACTTTTTTGAAATGGGCCTTTCGATATAATATTGTATACAGTTTTTTCTCTTTCTTGATTTGGCGTTTTAAATTTTTTTTTCTTGTGTAACCAAGTTAGGCAGGATTTTAGCCTTAGGGAACTTCAAGAAACTGGACTTCGACTTTCTACTATTCGGTCTTCAACCTTATACCATTTGGACTTCATACTTCGTTTCTTCAAGAATAGCCTATACTTAGAAGACATTTTTATTCGACAATAGTGGATCTTTCTTCACTCTCTCGTGGTTCTAATACGTTTCCTCAAGATATACCTCAAGTTCATCGGATGATGTTACACCTGCATTTTATAAGATTTCAAGAATTATTCAAGATGGTACATGGGTTAACATGTAATCTGGCAGCAGTTTCAAGAGTTTCAAACAGTCTCTTCTTTTCAACGCTTATGTTGGCTACAACCACAATTAAGTTGCAGTGATATCTGCAGAAGATGAAATTGTGAGGCCTTTCTGCGGAGACATTTCGGAAAGACTTCGCCATCAGTATCAACTTGGAGGAAGCAACATTACTTTACGTATCTTTCGACACTGGATTTCATCTTGCCACATGCAGCCTCTGGTACATAATTTTTGAAGCAGCTTGGAGGACGTTCATCTTCCATACCGTTCTTGCAAGCGCCAGGTGGCTTATCAGGAATTTCAGGCGAAATTATTCTTGGCTGGAGGGGTAATGTAGCAGTTGGAATACTGCTACAACAAATGAGTTCCTACCCGGACAAGGAACATAAAAGAATTCCGGCGATTTATTCTAGCCGCTCGCTGTCGTCTATGGCGGGTTTGCGTTGACTTGGGTAAACCACAGAGAAGAGCAGTGAGGACCAGGCTTTCGAGATGACAACATGGCGTTCCAGGGCAGAGATTGGCGGCGTGCGACAGACATTTACGACATACATTTACTTCACCATCAAGATTACACGTATCGTACTTTATATTACTTGGTTACAGTAGTAATTTCCACTTATCGATTATGTGGATCAAATAGAAATCGATTGGCGCCCTTAACTATTAATTCTTTATAATATCCTAGTAAATTCAGTAGTCATTCTTTTATATGTTAATAATTTTGCCTGGTTTCTTGGAGCAGGCAACCACGACCTGAGACTGATAAATTAATCATAGAGTCTTTCATTAATGTAGTCACACTTTAATCAATAATAAAGTTTATTAGTAAATCCTTGTTTGATTTCTGACGCATTAAATGTTAACATGTTTCCTACCGCGAGCTTTGATAATCTTTACAATACTTTATAATTTAAATAATATATATTATTGTAGAAAGCAATCACTTTGTGGTTTGACATATTTAATAAAATAAAATACTGTTTTGTTTAAAACCACGAGTTTTATTAATTTTTTGAACAGTATTAATTTGTACCCTGATGATGCTTGAGTAAAGCGAAACCGGTCGGTTCAAAAAATTAATAAAACTCGTGGTTTTAAACAAAACAGTATTTTATTTTATTAAATAATATAGTTTAATATTTAGTTTCTTATATCTTACGTTACATTTTGGCGCCCAACGTTATTGAGGGTTTTTACTGTGAATGTTTTCAAAGCTTTTATACCCACACTTACAAAGAGAACTTTCTGTCTGAACCCCTTCTTTGAAGTTGTGATCAGAATACGAAATTATTAAAATGTAGATCTTTACAAAACATTTAATCATAACTATCGATTGTAGTATATAATATATATGTTAACGTGACTACAATCGATAGTTTTGTTTAAAAGTATACCTAAATACGTCTCTTTTTTTTTCAAAAGAAGCAAATAATTTGAGATGTGACATTGTATATTAAATGAAAGAACATGCTTTGTAGTACATCACTTTTTATTTTAATTCACAGATGACCGCCAATACTTATATAATACCAGTATCCATCCTATAATAGTAATTTGTCAACCTATTTTCTATTTGTTTCTTTTTATGTCACAAAAGTGTCTTCTTTGCAATTTAGTATACCACTTCTCTACCACTCACTGTTTTATTTTCTGATATTTTTATTTTTTTTATTTTAATAATTTTTTTGTTAAATACTTAAAAATATATACCAATATTCCCAAAAAACATTTCTTTTGATGTAAAGTAAAAAAGAAGGATCTATAAAATTAAATAGGTGGCTTGAAGATAAACAATAATACAATAAAACAAAAAAGATGTTACAATAGTATGCATATATGTTTGATATCAACAAAAAAAATCCCACATAGGCATCGCCAGTTCGTGGGAATACTTATGTTTTTTTAAATTTTTTTATTTTAAAATTTTATATCTTTCTATAAAATATAAGTTTACAAAACACTTCAGACCAGTACTCACGTAAGTAGCTGAGATTTGGGTACTAACTAAGAGGAATGAGCGAGGACTGGAGGTTTTTGAAAAGAAAATTTTGAGGTGTATCTTCGGACCGGTTTTAGAAAATAGATTTTAGCGCAAACTTTACAAAAAATTTAAAACTGGGAAGACTTCTATGGCTGGGTCAAGTATAGAGAATGATCGAGCATCAAGCACCAAAGTCCCTACTGAACTCAAAACGGATAGGGCGAAGGGGCCTGTGAAGACCAAGATTAAGATGGAGCGACAACGTCCTCAGAGATATCTACCTTGGAGCTTCTAAACTGGAGAGAGAAGGCACAAAACCGAGATGAGTGGAGGAAGACTCTTGAGTAGGCCAAGACCCACCAGGGGTTGTATAGCCAAGAGTAATGATGATGATCATGATCTATCTATATGTAGGTAATTATTATCTTTAGTTAAGGTGAAACAGAAGCGACAATTCTCATACAATTTGGTTTTCAGCCGCATTCGAAAACTGCAGATAATATTTTATTTATTTTAGTACAGAAAAATAATACTAATAATGTAATTAGCCCGAACGAAAATTTCACTGTCATATGATTTATAATAACCAAGTTATTACATTAACAAAAGTAATTATTTTTCATCAGATTTAGCCTACACAGGTAGCTAAAATCCGCGACATCGGCTGCAGGACGCGGGGCGCGAGCGCGGGGCGCGTGAATACCTATCAGTATGTTAGAAGGCGACAAACTTGTGCGAGCGGTCCCGATATGCCCGTCTCGTGCACGCTTTCAGCATATTCCTATGGTGTAGTAGTTGGGTATTTGTCGAAAAAATGTCAAGTTGCTATTCTGATTTTCTATGAGTGTTTCTGGGCGCAGGGAATATTTGTGGTGGAGGCACGCAGTAAAAGAGGCGAAATTAACTACATTATGATAATAAGGGCCACTGTAATAATTTATAACTTTCGTAAATCTGTAACTATCACTAGAGACTTGCCTAGTTATTTTGTTGTTTTTTTTTTTTTTTTACAATGAACACCGCACAAGAATCTCAACTGCTCCCGTCTGGAGTCAGTGAGACTATGGCATCCCCAATTGGGGTATGTTGTGAGGCTGAAGGTAGTGGGGAGGGCAAGGAGGTGGGGTAGAGGAAGGTTGGGAAGTACCTGGCTATTCAGATCTGGTCACCAAACACGGCTAAAGCCATTTTCAAGCAACGTTTCAATTCTGAATGGTGGTCTTACACCAGGGCAATACTAATAGTATCTTCCACTCTGGAACGTGCCGCAAATATACTATATATTATTTTAAATGAATTAATTGTGAAATAACACAAATTAATCAAATAAAATTTATTTGCGCACGCCGGGTTCGAACCCGCGACCTCCGGATTGTGAGTCAAGAGTCTTAGCCACTGGACTACGGAGGTCGTCAAAAGTCGGAGGTGTTGCGACTTACTAAACAATAAAATGAATAGATCGAGCTGCGTGAGTTTATACATTCTGTCACATTACATGATCAGATTATCTGTCGGTCTTCATATCATCATATATCTCTTCTGTTATTCCGACTCACCGTTCTCAAATAATGTATCCACTTGGTTGCGCCGTTTTTTCAAAAAATTACCTCAAGACATAGAGATATAGTTAGAGGTGCTGAGCTTTTCATAAATCCGATAGCGAGGAACTTGTTCAGGGGGACCATTTGAGCCTTCTTGCACTCTTCTCTTGATCCATCGCCTTGCTCCGCAGTGGGAGGGATGGATTCATACGTCCGTCACTCCTGGACCCACTGAACCCAGATTCCTAGCCACGCCTCATGCCTTTTTCCTTCCCAAAACATCATCTCCTTCTTTTCCTTTAAAATACAATCCACACATCATCCCTAAAGATGATATAGGCCCTGAGGAAATTATTTTCCTATTGTAGCTATAGCTGAGAAAATAATGTTTTTTATTTATTTTTACAATAGTAAAAATAAATACCTAAATAACATTGTTTTATCATAACACAGTTTAGCTTTATTCTGAAACATTAGGCATGCCTTTTATAAATAAATATTCAGGGAAGAAACGAATCCCAGAACGGGTGAAATACTTACATATTCTTTTTACAAACATTTGCTAGGTAGGTACTGTAATTATCATCTAATTTTTTTATTTACTGTGTATCCATCACGCGGGAACCCCTGCTAAGTCATCAAACACAATCAAAATTAACCACTTGGGGTGACGTATGTTGGTTTTACAATAAATGGTTCCCGGGGCGGCGCGCGGCGGTACCATAACCGAGAAACCATTTCTCAGATATAGCAATACTCACCAATTTGTTTGTTTGATAAATGCGCCGCATACAAATATAGGAATAGATCCTAACCTTTTGACAAATATCACTCATTTATTGCTTTTTGACTAACTTAGAAAAAAGCAAGCACGTGCGGGTGCGAGGGTATCTACATAGAGCCTTGCGTCCTTGTTGAAAGAGCCCGTTAAACACGATAAAGAATTTAGTTTACTGAAAACTTGTCAGAAATATGATGCCTGGTATTAGAAAAAAAACCAGCGTTTGCAATCATGTTTGAGCTTAGATGTAAGTGACTAGTTATAATTATAAATCTTAGTTGTAAGCCAGTAGCAATAATTCAATTTCAAGAGGGTGAAACTTCCAGCCCTTATATCTTTAAAAACACGCCCTTTAGGTAAAAACGGAAACCGTCACCCTGGAGGGGGATAGAGATCTACCACACCATATAACTCACTTGATCGTACCGGGACTCGTTTCTAAGTTTTTGCGAGCCGCACGTTTTTTTGGACTTTCTTTTATAATATATACATATATTATATTATCAATATTGATTATACATACTGACTCTTCGCGATCTCATTGAACACTATTATAGTAACTAAAATATTTAAAACTGATTAAAATTACTCCACTTATTTGGAGGCCCTTACGTGGGCAAGCACTTTAAATTATTAAATAAATATAATTTGTACTACAACGTTCTTCATTGAGCAAGTGATGCTACTGATACATGTCGAAGAATTTACGTGAAGGTTGGTGCATTATTTTGAAGGATAAACAACTTCCACACAAGAAAAAAAATACTGTTGACGATTTTTCTATTGAAACGATAGGTATCTACGTCGAAATTAATTTATTTTACACGCTGAAGAGGGTTATTAAAACTACAGGTGGCGTTGAAGGAGTGCGAAATTTTCAACAACAGCACATAATATTTACGGAAACCTCCATGAAACTTGGAACTTTTCGTTGGAAAAAATATAAATCACTAGAAAAAAATACAATACAGTTTTCTGTAACCATGTAATACGGACTTCTCCGTTGCCCGAACATCGTACACAGCGAAATAAATTTTGCAAGCGGTCTTTAAAAAAAGGTCCAGTTCACGCCAGCAACCGCAAGATACGCTCTTGTAACCAGGCCGGTCCTTTTTATAAATTATTCTATCTACCCGGGTGTTGATTTAATTTACTGGATCCATTAAACCTCTAGTCTTCCGTCTCTTTTGAACGCGTTGGTTCTACCGTTAAGTTTATGAAATGAACCCTTTTTGCAAATATGTTTCGGTTGGGTATTTATTTATGAACGCGCGCGGGATTGTAGGAAATGTATTTTACTTGTTAATTTTATAATAAAATTGTGCTTTTTTCAGCCGCATTCTAATATTATAAAATTAAAGGTATAAAAAACTATTTAAGCAGATTACCATATCTTATCTACGTTCGCAAACCAATAATTCATTCCAATATTAAAAGGCATAACGTGATAAAAGCGTTTTATTCGACAATATTGAAAATAACGCCATCTATCGGTGTGAAGTTTCTAAATATATTTTGAGAATACCCTTAATATAATAAGCTATTTTTAACTTTAAAATAAACTGTTTTTATGCATAAAATAATAATATTATTAAATTTAAAAAATAAAAAAATAAAAAATAAAAAAAATATATATAATAAGCCCTGACGAAGCTTGAGATAAGCGAAACCACGTTGTCTACCATCTGTTAATTCAAATAAAAAGTGATGTATTAAAATGCGTGTTGTTTTTTTTTTCATTTAATATACATATACCTACGTTTTTTAGAAACTTATTTCCATTCTCTATTCTAAAATTTATCTTTAAAAAAAAACCAAAAAAAATATTATGGCATGATATCCTAACCATTGCAGTATGAATGTAAAATAAACGGCGAAGTTAGTGTTAAGATAATATGGTCCTTTATATTTTATCAGTAAAGAGTATAAAAATATAGAAATTTTGTACATTTTTAAGCAGCATTTTGGTGATTGGTCAAATACATTATACACATAGTTTTGTATCAGTAATCGATAAATAGGTGGATGCAATTTTCAGACATAAGTTTTTATAATGATGGGTTTAGTCGGTATGTGGAAGTAAGATTGTAAAAATCTGTATATTTAAAAATGAATCCCTTTTTCCCCTGGTCACGCCATAACTTCAGAACGACTTTACCTGTTTCATTCATCTTTTTTTAAAGTTTTCTAATACTTTTTAGAAGGTTCTTACGGAAAGAAAATTGTGCAGAAAATTTAATAATTTCAGAAAACTTAACAACTATTTTAACTTCGCACGTTTGACAGTTCGCGCGTTTATGAATTTGAATTTAGCAGGCAGATGATTTTTCTAAATGATAGATATTTAAAATAGGTACCTATATAAACTTGTAATAGGTTGCACGCGAGCTGTTTGAAAACTGAATCTACGGGAGAGCTGGAAAGGGGAGTGGGTGAGCAGGAAAGGTGGAAGGGGAATGCGGGAGGGTAGGGGATGCGGGAGGACGCACGGGAAAGGACATGCAGGGAGAAACATTTTTTTCTTTAAAAATGGCCTTACAACGCATGCCGGGAACCAGCTAGTATATCATACATTTTTGAGGTGATTTTTCACAAAAACCTCGCCAAACAAATCACCCAAATATTATTATTTTTATAAAATTCCTGAATATGAAAATGAAATCGTTTTTGGCGGGTTTGTATCCTTGGAACTTTTAACTTGCTTATCATGAATATCCTGGTTATAAATTTGCATCTCTTTATATGATATTCGAAAAACAAGCGCTTTTTTTAAAATTTGGTTTACAATTTTTTTTCAGTTTTGTAAATTTTCTTTTTCATTATGTCATACTTCCTGGGGCCAGGGTGATACTGAAGCCACGTAGGGTCCAGTGTTATACTTCTGGTCTCCAGAAATATGTCCCTCCCGGGGGGGGAACAAGTGTTAAGCAGGCCCCCCGGGGGCAATATGCCTCGGCTTGGAAGGCTCAGCTCAGGGTCGTAGGGCTCCTCCGAGGCTGTCGATGGTTGACTCCAATGAAACAAGGTTTGGGCACAATTCAAATGTATTCAATAATGCAAGGGTGAACAGTACAGGCAACCAGGTAAGCGGTTTAAGGCCTAGCATAAGAGAGAGAGAGGCACTAGAAATACTACTGAATTTAGGCTCGGAAATACTATAAGAGGGTTTAGAATCTCACGTGGCGTCGTACGGATGCAGGCAGCTTCCCTATGAAGTGGAGAGATCTAGAGCAAAGCTCATAGATCGTGTGCCGGAACGGGGCGGCTCGGGGTGCGTGGGCGGCTTCTCGGCGTCATGGTGGGCGGATTCGGTCAGCTTACCGAACCGGTGGGTGATAACGGTGAATTAAGCGGCTATCGGCAATGTAGGCGGATTAAAAGCCGGGCGGCCAGGGCTGCCATGGTATCAAGTAGGCGGCAGTTGTGAATTACTCGGCTCGTCGGCACATAGGCGGATTAAAAGCCGGGAGCGTCTGGGCTGGCATGGTAGGCGGCAGTAGGATTATACAGGCGGCTGTGGTGATAGCGCCATACTTGGTTCGCAGGTGAAGACTTAATTAGCCGCGTCGAAGGGTGGCATACTGCCCGACAGTACGTAGTAGTGCGTACGACCGCTCGCGCCGTTGTCTGAAATATGTCTGTTCCTTTGGTGATCGGTGGCCGGAGCTCCCTGCCCGTGATGAGCGAGACGGAAGACTCGAACGCGTGCCCTATAAGGTAATGTCTTCTGCCATTGGCTGGATTTCGCGCCGTGTGGCCATATATGGTAATGTCTTCTGCCAGCCTGAGAGGGACAGCAATAAACATGCGATATTGAACACGTACTGTGCGCGTGAACACGGCAGCCCGCCGCTTGTATAGTATGTTCGTATGAATTATGGGCAACTCATAACACTACCCTCCTCCCCCTGAAAAATGAAGGGAAAAGGCAGCGAGGCTGATGCAGGGGACCACGACCTTCCATACAGCATGTGATGCGATGATTGCCACAATGTGAGGTACAGAGCTACCTCTTCACCAGGATTTAAACACTCCCTACCTAAGAGCCAACAAAATTTTAACTACCTGTGAGCCAAGCTAAAAAAAACTAGCAATAAACTGAACAAAGGTTGCCAACTCTCTCAAGAAATTAAAAAAATGTGACGTACCTAGTGCGATACAAGACACGCTAACGAAGGTGCATGAAGAAATAAAGAAAACATGACCCTTACGAGAAGGATTACTACCATGTAAAAATCTTAAAATTAGACAAAAAATTTCCCACACTATTCCTGTTATGGAATATTGTACGCTGACCAATGTCATGAAATGATCGAAACCAACTCATATTCGCGTCTTACAATAGAATTCTTAAAATTATACAACTTTGTTTTTATACACTTTATTCCTGTTATGGAATATTGTACGCTGACCAATGTCATGAAATGATCGAAATCAACTCATATTCGCGTCTTACAATGGAATTCTTAAAATTATACAACTTTGTTTTTATACACTTTATTCCTGTTATGGAATATTGTACGCTGACCAATGTCATGAAATGATCGAAATCACTCATATTCGCGTCTTACAATAGAATTTTTTTTTTTTAAATTATACAACTTGTTTTTATACACTTTATGCTATTTTCACAATTCAATTTTAACCCAAATGTTAGTTTCCCGCACTCTCAGCTTGTCATGGTTTGTCTGGTTTGCATTTAATTATCAGGCATAAACGACCATCCTCTCATGTTCGCATATAATTGTAAGGTAATGCTACAAAACCTATCATGAATATTAATTTTCAGGCATAATATGAATCCTCTCATGTTTTCTCGACTCACCCTCGGTGACCCGTACAGCGCTGTACTTGGTATACTAGAAATATACCCTTGCCGCAACGACATAGACAACCGGATAGATCCCTTGGAATCCTCACGGTGAACTTGCGTTCGACGAAACCACATAGGACACCCTCTAGGTGTTCCCACCAAAATAACCAGACGAACCGTACTGACCATAAGTGCAATTACATTATTCTCTAATAAGAACAATAAGACCCAAATGACATAACTTTACGACATTACAGAGCTAATTTACTCAACTGGGTGCATACTTTTAAATCTTCTTACTACGAGAAGTACTACTCCTTATTTGAATACAGTGATATAGCAAGTTACAAAACACCGTACAATTGCGTCCTGATATGGCAAGGACTTTACACGCTGGCTTACCATATTGATACCGAAGTAATCAATTACGTGTTTACAAAATATTTATATAGTAATTTAATTAATTACATTTATCATAATTAAAACACTTGAATATACATTTGTTTACCCACCAAAAACTCTATGTGTGTGAGTGCAATTTTGTTAAATAACTTTCAATTCGAGTTTGTTTCAACTCAACTTAAACTCTCAGGGTTTGACTACGTAAGGAGAGAAGAAGAAAAAAAAATTAAAATAAATAACAACAACGCCACGTATTTTTACCAAAAAATACGAAAATTTAATACTACCGACAATGTTATTAGAAGAGGAAAAAATTTTTAATTGAGTAACGAATTTCTTCCTAACACCGGAATCATATATACTTCCCTTGTTCGGAAATTCGCGTTTCCAACAATCCTTCTGCTCTAATTCTAAGGAGTTTAGCCATCCTATCACGCTTTGGATTATAGCTAACAGCCGAATGACACGTTAGGTCGATACCCAAGTTCCATCCTATCGGACTTGTAACAGCTCTATAATACCACACAACGAGTAACCGTTGTTATATGATCGCGGAAGAAGGTTAAAATTCGATACCACCACAACCTATGTGAACCGAATAGTGTTGTCTATTGGGCCTATTCTGATAACAAAAATGTGGTAATATTATTATTACATTGCCTTTTCATCGTGAATTCACTCCCACATATGCTAGAATTGAGACATACCCCGTTAAGGAGTGAGTAACTACCCGATTGTGAACGTTTTACCGCCCCAATTTCTCCTATATCGCAACGTGTGAGATGTCCAATACTATAACGATTTAACCTACATGTGAGAATAATTCGATAATGAAAGAGATTGAAAAACCCGAAAAAAAAGACAAAAAATAAAAAAAATTATAATTGAAATGATATTTCCATTTATACATGACCTTATATTAATATATACACAAGGTTATTTACAACCATTAGGTTCCTAAGTTTCTTACTACCCAATGACCTACCCCAGTATGATGAGAGCTAGGTGCCTTTATACCTACCACTTGTACAAGAATTTTCTTATGCCGTCTCTTGCCAACGAAAAGAAAAGAATATGCTTGCATATTCTTCCATTGCAACTAAAATTAAGTACTTTTTAGAATGCAAATTGTTCCACGAAAATAGAAATTAGGTCTCTACTTCGGTCCCGGGCAGGATACTGAATACCTAACGCAGTTTTTTCTAATGAAAAACCTAGCCTAATTTAGGGTTCCTTGAACTACGCCCTCAATCAGTGTATCGTGTCGTGTTTCTTAGACGCATTTATATACTTATGTAACCATATTCATATATAAATTTAAAAAAACATTTTTTTAAAAAAAAAAAAAAAAAAAACAACCTAAGTGGCTACGCACTAGGAGAAAGTAATAAATTATTACTACCAATAATAGTCATTACAATAAATGAACTAAATATCGCATCAGTAATTTCACTAGTGTAAGGTGAGTTACCTCTTTTTTTTATAATAATAACAATAATAACACAAGTCTTCACGTGCAGACATACCGGCGTCCCGGATTGTCAACACTTGTGATGACGATCCATTAAGAAAGGAATTGTATACTTCTCTAATAACAAAGGTTAAGTTATATGCGTTATAACCTCGTACTAACCACTAGGGTTCATGACGTCCTAGGGTTGTACCTAAGGGGTAATAATTATATCTCAACTAATAACCGGACTAATCAGAGAAAATAACAACAAAAACATAAATAAAAACACTTATAAGGTTGCAACGACCGGGGTGTCACTACCCTTTTTTACTATGTCTTTAATGTGGAATTTACCGACAATTTTTCCATTTAAATTCTCTAGTACATATACCGTGCTAGAGATTTTTTCCTTTATTCTGTTTTCTACAAAACGGGGTGCTAGTTTCGCTGAAAAATATACGCCTGCCTTAGATTGAGGGAAGTTTCTTCTCCAAACTCTGTCTCCGATTTTATAGGATTCCAACTTGTGTCTAGTGTTATAACGAAAAGCACTTTGTTTATACGCGGCGGCGAGTGAATCGCTCACCTTGTCATACACGGCTACAAGTTCTTGTAGTTTATTTGCATAATCCACTACCGTATCTGGTTGTGTGTTATTTTGACTAGCACCAGGGGAGATACGCCAATGTGACGTGCCATGCACTGTCTGTTCAAAGCCGTGCATGAGGAAAAACGGGGTGTATCCAGTAGTAAGGTTGACCGTATTATTAATTGCTGCTTGTACCGTTCTGACGTGCTTTGACCACTGACGGTGATCGTTGCCCACCAAAATAGCCAACGAGGTTCCGATGGTTTGGTTATAGCGCTCTACCGTGTTGTTCATAGGAGTATAGAAAGAATTATAAAATACATCAGGAACGCCGTATTGAGACAAGAAGGCTTTAAAAGCACCTGAAGTGAACTGGCGACCGTTATCAACTATGAGTGTTCTAGGTACAGAGATTGGTAAGAATATATTGTATTCCAAGGCTTCTATTATGGTTTTTGCCGTCGCGTGGCGTAATGGGAATAACCAGCAGTACTTAGTAAAAACGTCTACCACGCTCAGAATATGAAAGTTTCCGTCGTAACCTTTCGGAAAGGGACCTATCAAATCTACGCTAAGACTTTGCATTGGGCGATCTACGTTTTTGGGGTGGGACATATGACCTAAGGCTGGCTTAGTTGAATGTTTATAAGCCTTGCAAATATTGCAATTGGACACTAATTTTTTTACATCATTATACATTCCGGGCCAGAAATTCCTTAACGACAATTTTTTAAAGGTTTTAAACACACCTGGGTGTATTGCTGTGGGTGAATTATGACATTCTGAGATTAAGGCCTGTCTATCCTCTACCGGGGATACTAATTTCCATTCGTAGTCTGTATGTAAGGAAAAATCAGCTTTACAATGCTTATACAACCTATTACCTTGTATTAAGAAATTAGGACTAGCTTGTGGGTTATTGGCGCACTTATTATACAGCTCTGAGTACCACTTGTCTTTAGAGCCAGGCGTGCCAAGTAATGAATTTAATTGGGTAATTTCAATACGAGATAGTACGTCTGGAACTACATGAAGGGAGCCTTTACGGTGAATTATGTCAAAATCGAACTGAGACAAGCGTGTCCCCCACCTGGCAAGTCTACCTGTTGGATTCTCGAGTGACATAAGCCATTTTAAACTTGAATGGTCCGTGACCACTGTGAATTTTGACCCTTCGACGTACGAGCGAAAGTTGTATACGGCGTCGAGAATGGCCAATAATTCGCGTTCAGTTGTACTATAGTTTCTCTCCGTTTTAGAGAGTACTCTGGAGTAATACGCGACGGGGTGTTCTGCGTCCTCAAATTGTTGTGAAAGGCACGCTCCGATGGCGAAATTGGAACTGTCACATTGAATTATAAAGGGTAACTTAAAATCAGGGCAGCTTAGTACCGGCGCTGAAATTAAGGCATTCTTCAAGGCGGAAAATGATTTTTCTATCTCCTCATTCCACGTAAAATTAGGTAGGTTCTTTTTACCACCAGTTATGTGAGTTAAAGGGGCTGCAATATTTGAAAAGTTGTTGATAAAACGTCTATAATAACTGCATAATCCAAGGAATGATTTTACCTGTTTTGTATTCTGAGGTCGGGGGAAATTTTTGATAGTATCTATCTTTGCCGGGTCTGTTCGGAGACCTTCCTTGTCCACTACGAAACCTAAATATTTGAGTCTTGATTTACAGAATTCCGACTTTTCTATATTTAATGTTAATCCGGCGGCCTTTAAAATATTACAAACCTTTTTAAGGAGTTCAATATGTTCTTCAAAGGTACGTGAGATAATTATTAGATCATCTAGATATGCAAAAAGGTTGGGTTCGAATTCTGGACCAAATAAGGTGTCCACGAGGCGTTGCAGTTCGCTAGGAGCATTACGTAGCCCGAAGGGTAGTCTTACGAACATGAAGGTACCCCTACCTGGAACTACGAAACTAGTTTTCTCACAAGACGAAGGGTGCAAGGGTATCTGCCAGAAAGCTTTAAGCAAGTCTAAGGAAGTAATAAAGTTTGCATGCCGTAAGTTATCAAGAATACGATGAACGTTTGGCAACGGATAAATTTGTGCCCTTGTAACAGCATTGAGTCTTCTACTGTCCAAACAGAACCTAGCTGTTCCGTCCTTTTTGGGAACTAAAATAACCGGGTTTGACCAAGGAGATTTACTTTTAACGATTACGCCTAATTCCAACATTTTATCCACCTCACATTCTAGCTGTTTCAACCTTACTGGTGACAGGGGGTAATAACGTTGTTTTATTGGGGTTCCTTCGGTTTCGATAACATGTTCGATCAAATTAGTTTTACCTAAACCGCGTTTAGCAAAAGATATGGATTGAAATTCCTCTATCACATCACTAAGTGTTTTTAGTTGCGCGGGTGTGAGATCGTTTTTTGACCTTACTACGTTAACTTCTGAGATGGAAGTATACGTAATACTTTGATTTGCTGTAAATAAATTTGGAGCTATGTTGAATTTTTTCCAAAAATCCACGCCTAAAATAATTTTCCGGCCGAGCGAAGGTATCACTACAAAGTCTATGGTCTGCAACTTATCGTTATAAACTACTGGAAGTGACAGCTTGCCAGAAACTTCCTGTCTCTTGTTATCTGCTGTAGTAATTACCAGATCACAAGGGGACAGCGCACGAGACGTGAATTGTTTGTGCAAATTCCCACCTATACAAGATAGTGACGCACCCGAGTCTAGTAAACCTGATAAAACACGATTTTTAACTTTGAATGTGACATGTGGCCGGCCATCTCCGCTACAATTCACATTCACTGCCTCGAGTGGATCGGTATTCAGAAAAACCTTCACGTAACCTAACCAGTCATTCCATTCCTTTTCGATTGTCTCTGCTGATGGCTTTGGACTGCAATGACCGCCTAGAAGTTTTTTTGATTCGAATTACAATGAGTCGGGGGTGGTTTAGAGAGATCAGGAAAATCGTTTGCTCTGCTGTAATCAGGCTTTTTCCATCGTGGGCTACGGCGCGGGACGCTGTTGCTGTTAATTTTATTGCAATTTTTTGCAAAGTGACCGTTTTGATTGTATTTAAAACAAGCACGATTAGCGATATCCGTGGTTCTTTGTGAAATCGCCGCGAGCTGTGAGTTTTTATTACGGCCGAAAGTTCTAACCCTGTGATTCTGTTGGGAATTATCGAAATGAGTATCTTCTAAGATCTCGCATCTTTGTATTACCTCCGCGCAAGTACGGGGCACATCGTACGAGAATAGTTTACTATATTTGTGCAACAACCCATTTTTAATTATAAGAACCAAGTCTAATTCAGACAATGGTGATGATAACTTATCATTCAGGGATGATATTAGATTTACATACTGCCGAACCGGTACGTTATACATTTGCTTGTAACGGTGAATTTTAGATTTAATTCCCAAATCACTGTCAACCTCCTTATAATTTGAGACGACCTCCGGCTCGACTGCCTTTTTACTTGATGCGCGACTGAATTTGATTTTATCCATCTCCTCACATAACGCTTGTAACTCCGAAACGTTGGTGATATTTTTACCGATCTTCAGTTGTGCGTAATCTGGCGTGAGACCTTTTGTGACTAACGATAAAAGTTCCGATTCCTCTAACGGCAAATTCAGCTTGGAATTGATAGCTAAAGCTTCCAAAATAAAATCCGCAGCTCTTTCGTTATTATTTTGACACAAGTTAAATAACTTCGACTTCTCAGTCATTTGAAACGTCGGGTCCTCGAATCTCTTCAAAAAGGCTGTTTTAATTTCTTCCCACTTTAGATTAGTTTTGAAAATTTTCCTATAGAATAATAGTGCTGAACCAGTGAGAAGTTCGACAAAACCCCTAGCCAAATCTTGACAATCAACGCCCCTCGCGTATTGTAATTCGGCGATTCTGTCTAAAAAAGCGCGGACATCCGAATTCCCGTCAAAAGAAATTTTCCAATTTGTTAAATTAACTATTTTTCTTTCAACGTACCTTGTGGTAGTCCTTTCATAGTGATTTTGCGTAGGCGAGGATACTATGTTAACGAGGTTTCCCGAATTACTAGTTTTTGGGGTGGTTGCTACACTTGGAGAATTTAATAAAATAGCAGGAGACTCAACCCGCCCACTAAGGGATTCATTAAACTCGACACATTGTTTCCGTAAAGACAACAAAACCCTTTTGGGGACTATGCCTCTATCCATCAACATTTTTCTTATTACCGACGCGTTTGCTTTCTCGAAATTTAATATTCTATCCATTATTGGTATGGTGGCCTCCATGATTTTGCGTTATTATAATGAACAAAGCAAAAAAAAAAATTTCGGACGATTATAGAAGACGAGAGCAGTTGCTGGCAGTCGACATTATATCCTCCTATTACAGGGAAACGGATGTGGACGAGCACAATCCGACAGTAGTTACTACCTTTTATTGGAAACAACCACTGCTCTTCAAGGAAGAAATAATACAACTAACACAGCCCCAGGTGGAGAATTTAAAATAACGAGATTCATTACTCAATTAAAAAAAATTCCGCGCGAATGACGAACAACTCTGATTGCCGCGATAGAAACGTAATAGCTTGAGAATGCTACGGTAGTAAGCGATGTTTAAAATACCTAACACTCGAATAGCACTAGCCGACGGACTCGCGACGTTTGGAATAATTCACACAGAGCTACAACGTTACGGTAATAAGCGATGTTTAAAATACCTAACCTCGAATAGCACTAGCTGACGGACTCGCGACGTTTGGAATAATTCACACAGAGCTACAACGTTGTTGATGGGAGCACAAATATAAAATATTTATAGCTAAGATTACATAATTATGTTTCTAGGGAGACAACAATCGACAAGACTTCGGCCCAGTTGGCGCGCCAGTGTCATACTTCCTGGGGCCAGGGTGATACTGAAGCCACGTAGGGTCCAGTGTTATACTTCTGGTCTCCAGAAATATGTCCCTCCCGGGGGGGGAACAAGTGTTAAGCAGGCCCCCCGGGGGCAATATGCCTCGGCTTGGAAGGCTCAGCTCAGGGTCGTAGGGCTCCTCCGAGGCTGTCGATGGTTGACTCCAATGAAACAAGGTTTGGGCACAATTCAAATGTATTCAATAATGCAAGGGTGAACAGTACAGGCAACCAGGTAAGCGGTTTAAGGCCTAGCATAAGAGAGAGAGAGGCACTAGAAATACTACTGAATTTAGGCTCGGAAATACTATAAGAGGGTTTAGAATCTCACGTGGCGTCGTACGGATGCAGGCAGCTTCCCTATGAAGTGGAGAGATCTAGAGCAAAGCTCATAGATCGTGTGCCGGAACGGGGCGGCTCGGGGTGCGTGGGCGGCTTCTCGGCGTCATGGTGGGCGGATTCGGTCAGCTTACCGAACCGGTGGGTTATAACGGTGAATTAAGCGGCTATCGGCAATGTAGGCGGATTAAAAGCCGGGCGGCCAGGGCTGCCATGGTATCAAGTAGGCGGCAGTTGTGAATTACTCGGCTCGTCGGCACATAGGCGGATTAAAAGCCGGGAGCGTCTGGGCTGCCATGGTAGGCGGCAGTAGGATTATACAGGCGGCTGTGGTGATAGCGCCATACTTGGTTCGCAGGTGAAGACTTAATTAGCCGCGTCGAAGGGTGGCATACTGCCCGACAGTACGTAGTAGTGCGTACGACCGCTCGCGCCGTTGTCTGAAATATGTCTGTTCCTTTGGTGATCGGTGGCCGGAGCTCCCTGCCCGTGATGAGCGAGACGGAAGACTCAAACGCGTGCCCTATAAGGTAATGTCTTCTGCCATTGGCTGGATTTCGCGCCGTGTGGCCATATATGGTAATGTCTTCTGCCAGCCTGAGAGGGACAGCAATAAACATGCGATATTGAACACGTACTGTGCGCCGCTTGTATAGTATGTTCGTATGAATTATGGGCAACTCATAACAATTAACAGAAACTTAAGAGATTTTTTAAAGACACTACAGAAATGTTTATAACACGAAGGAAGTGTACAAACTACAATACCAACATATATTCCCCGAAAATAATTCCTAATTAATAATTCCAGATGTCAATAACTTACTGGACTTTAAGGTAGTTTGTTTCTTAAGGCATCAATATAGTCATAATTTACCCTCCTGCCTTCGATAATAAGAGATACCATGGTACAGAAATTAACTGTTATCAATTATTGATGACAAATCTGATAGAACTTGAAATTGAGGAGTGTTTTCACAAAGAGTTATACCTACAAACAATTTTTTAAATTGTAATGTGTGAAGTGAATAATCACTCGGAGAATGTACACTCGAGGGTATTATGATAATCGTTAAATGCAAATTTAATAAACTGTTACACGCGATGAATAATGAGAAAACTCAGTTTATTTATGAAAAGTCGTCTATAATTAAAAGGAAAAAAAATAAACTTTTACAAAAGAGAAAAATCTATACATTTAAAAAAAGTTTTCACAATTCGAAACAAATGTCAATACATTTTGGTTCAGCAACAAAATTACAAATGTTTTTTTTCATCTGCTATAACTTTTAAAGTACTTGCTATACCTACCTAAAAAGTAATCATACAAATTCTTAATTAAAACACCATACTAATGAAATAACATACATTGAAATAAGATGAGAATGGAACTTTTAAATTATATTATGTCCATCTAGTTTTTTCACTAACATGAAGTTATGCAAATATGTCACTCTGTGAAAATTTATCATTTTCTTTTACACATAAAGCAGTATATAGGTATATATATATATACCTATTTGATTTTTGGAAATCTGAATTAGTCATTTCGTAGATATTTATATAGAGAATATGAATAAAAAAAATTGCGGTAGATATTACTCTGTTAGAAAACGCCTTTCAACTATTCTATCTTTATAAAACTATTTTTTCAGCTTGTCTGAATGATATGGATTAGAGATTCTTATGGAAATGCTTTAACTTCTGTAACCAACAAAATGCTAGACGATTTCACATCAGTAAAATAAATCTCCAACTTCTATCACGTTCTCCCATCTTATCTGTGCTTTATGCGACCTGAAGTTGTCCATGAATATTACCCTGCATAATTTATAAATTCAAATATGGCGAGACACAGCATCTCGGAATCCATTTTCTCGTATCTGAAGTGCAAACATTTCTCATTGATTATTTTGTTTGCGACTGTGAAAATTTGATTTATTCCGAATCAAGGCCGTGTCTAGAAACAGAAGACCAGTCATTGAAGAGCATGAATCAATCATTCAGAATAAGAGAGGTAAAAAGTGTTTTTTTTAAAGAAAGGCACAACAATAGGCGTGTTATTCAAACATCCTCCATTAAGAGGAAAGATCAAGAGTTTTAATCTTGTTTTATTGAAGTTTCAACCGATCAAACAAAATTTAACCAAGGAACGACTTCAAAATCATGACTCAGTTAAACAGAATGGAGGTAAACATATTTTTTTCGTGAAATGTTTTAAAAAATGGTTAAGTAGGTTACGTTAGGTTAGGTTAATGGATTTTTTTAAAAGCTTTTAATGACTTTTCAATGAAATGTTGAGTTGAGTTGATTCTGAGTTGTCATGTGTAATGGCAAGTATTATCACTATTAGTTCTGTGGTGACACTTCTCATAACGATGGGCCCTTGACAAACTGATTTATTATGAGTTTACGTATTTACAATAATAATTATACTACAAGACACACGACCTGTCTAAACTAGCTTCTTATTGAATCTGAGCGGTAGGCTGGCGAGAACCACTCACGACGACCATTGCCTACGCACTTTCCTTGCTGGCATCTGTCGGCATCACTTAGAAGCTCTTTCAATACATTTATCGTGGAACCGTAATGTAGTTGTAAATAATTTATGTATTATTTTGAATAACGGAGAATAGCATCATTAAATCATACTAAAATAACCAGAAATAACTTCATCTTGAATTTAAAAAAATCGTTAGACATTTAAACAATCTTACAGACTCATGGACCGAGTAAATGAAATAAAAACAAAATTGTATCTACGAATACCAACCATTCTCAGCGTGCCTTGACTACTATTTATCATAATCTAAGTGAGTAGTGACAAAACGTTATTTCTTCAAGCGCAACTAATTATAATTTACGTCCAACTGGAAAAGCTTCTGCCTACAATCGTAAAATTCAGTAATCCTGTATAATTGTAACGAGCTACGTTGGCGTAGCGACCGTAGCGGTCGTAGTGACCAGAGCAAAAAGGTGAAGGTTTTTTCCTTGGAAGAAGCTCTATACCTTTTGTAAATCCACTTCACGTGGGACCCACGAAGCCTCCATTGTTACTGAAGGAAGCGGATATTATGTAGAATAAGTCTACTGAAGCATAATAAAGAAGGTCAATAATTGGTTCCTTTGTTTTCTGAAACAGATGTTGATTGTTTCTTATTTTGGTGGTATAATTGATTTAAATAATTCATTTAATCTAATCTTCTAAGACACTATTTAAAGAGGTAAGATTTGTTTGTTTGTTTAAATTGAATAGGCTCCGAAACTACTGAATTGATTTGAAAAATTCTTTCACTGGTGGGAACAACACTATCCTGGGTGACATAGGTTATTTTATATTTTCAAAAAATTAGGGATCCTTACTTAAACTCCCATAATGTAACCCAAGGTGTAAAAAAATTACCTAAAATATTATTTGCATCGCATGCGCTGCGAAAACTATTGATGATAGAATAAAATAATGTACTACGACTTTGCAGAACACATCATTATTTACAAAAAGTGACACAACAGCGTATGTCTAACTATTATAGTTATGCCACAATAAGTGTTATTTTATTATTTTTTTATATTATTTTTTTCTTTTTAAAAAAATAAAAATAAAATAAAAAAATAAATTTTAAAAATTTAATTGAAATGCCGCTGATAGAAAAGGCTCTTTCTTTGTATCTTGGTATCAATCCTTATCACGATAAATTACTTCATATAGAAGAATGCTTCAATACCTTTATACAAATTTTTAAATTATTCAATTCGGACATCCCATTCGAAAGATATCACGAGTTTATAAATATAAGTATTAGAAAAAATTGCGTGGTAGCCGGTCACCCCGCTTGGCTAGCTAGGCAACATCTAATGCGATCTAGGCGTCACTGGGATACGGGCCGTACGGAAGGGGAGTCAATGTCAAAAAGATGGAAGGGGAACGCAGGAGGGAAAAGGGACGCATGAGAATATCCATTTATTTATTTATATATTAACGCTAAACATTTAGGGATAAACAATTTATTTATTTTAATGGCGTAGCAACGCATGCCGGGAACCAGCTAGTTAAACATAAAATGATCATTTTACTTATAAAAATAACACGTTCTATGTTTAGTAGGTATATTTACTTCATTTAATCTGATGGTTCCGGATTGATTCCCAGTCACAAAAATACTTATTATAATATTTTCTGTATGCTTTTCTTATACATAAACCAGTCTGATTTGACTATTATGTTTACTGATGGCCTCCGTGGTGAAATAGTAAGGCTCTCGACTAGCAATCCGAAGGTCCTGATTAATTTGTGTTATTTCCGAAAAATAATACGTAATATATTTGCGGCACGTTTCAGACCGGAAGATACTCTAAGTATCGCCCTGGTGTAAGATATACAATCAGAATTGAAAATTTGCTGTAAATGACCAGATTTTAATAGCCGTTAATTTCGCACTTTCGTTTTTCTTATCTCCTCCCCATCCTTACTAAGGCCCCACAACATGCCCTGTTTGGGGATGCCATTGCCTCACAGACTCCAAACAGGAGCTGAAATTTATTTTATTTTATTTTAAAAACATTTAAATTTGTAATTTGCTTTGCAACTATCTATTCCCACAACAACAATTAAATTATTTTCACTATTCAAACCCTGCATTAATTCAAACAGAAAAAAAGTTCGCATCAAATTATCCAATAATTTATTCCCCATTATTACATTGTGTCTAAAAACGTTAAGAACAATTCTTCTAAGTATTCCAGTACTCGGAACGCGTCTGTATGTATGTAGTTGAAGCGATATTAATACCACGTGAAAAACAGATAGATTTCCAACTCGTGCTTGGATTTATTGAATAGACTCTTGAGAAAAAGCGGCATTAGAATAATTCCACAGAAAATTTATCGCCTCAGAGAACACAATCTCGTGTAATTGGAACAGCCTAAAATTTGCGGTAAATCTATCGATACGTTAACCCAAGGAACGTACGGAAATTATCAATTAAGCTGATAAGCATTGTATGAATGTAAATTTGAGTTCAAATAAGCGATTTAAATGATTTACAGAACGTGATAGACAATTTGGTTTATATCAGACAATTTTCTCTTCAAGATGAGGTTACTGAAACAGGAAAATATGTCATTTTTAAATAATTTTTTTAGCCGTATTGACTATTTTTCACATAAAAGTATAAATTGACTTCGAAAGATTGTTCTTTTATCTGGTAAAGTTTTGTTTTAAGTTATGAGAAAAAAGTTTATTTTTAGCATAATAAGGTAATACTGTAGGTCTTTGACAGATTTTTGTTAAATTTTCAAATAAAAATTTGTATTATACAACACACATTTCAAATCATATAATCATGAAGTAAAATAAATCAATAAATTATCTTGGAGAACCATGTTTCAGAAATCAATAATTTAAAAAAAGATCCGCGCACGTGTTTTGTGACGAAAATACTTCAGTTTGTCTATTCATTTACGGTCTTACAAACTAATACATTAAGGATTTTTTTTAAAATTCTTATTTTGCTTAGACATTATTGAAAAATGGTAAATAAAATCAAAAAATAATTACAAAAAGTACATAATTTTATCATCACGCCTTTCAGCATTTTTGAATGTAGGTATAAATTAAAGCAAATTTTGAAATAAATAAAATCGATATTGAGTTATAATTTAAAAAAGCCGGTACGGAGAATAATTAATCTTTCTCATTGGAACCACCCTGTACGATCGTAAGAGCATCTTTCAAATTAAACCGTGGGGCGCACTTGCGATTTGTACAGTGTTAGCAGTTGTGTACTATTAAAGTATCTGCGGGCCCTGTACAGTACGCCCTAAGAGAGGCTAATTTAACTCTGGTTTCGATGGAGCCCCAATACCTGAGCTGGTCACTTAGAGTTACACCAAGCATATCAATGGAGGTCCTGTTCGGAAGAATGCTTCCGTTGAAGGAGACTAGATTATTATTTGCCAGCTCAGGTATTGGGGCTCCATCGAAACCAGAGTTAAATTAGCCTCTCTTAGGGCGTACTGTACAGGGCCCGCAGATACTTTAATAGTACACAACTGCTAACACTGTACAAATCGCAAGTGCGCCCCACGGTTTAATTTGGCAGCCATCTCTAGTCTGGAGCTCCAAAATACCTTAAAAAAACCCTTGACTCTGTGCAGAAACGGGCGGTCCGTTTGATAGATTCTCCCATCTTAACAGATGGATTGCAATCTTTAGAGCACAGGCGTCAGGTGGGAATGCTGTCCTTGTTCTACCGGTATTACAATGGAAAATGCTCCGAGGAACTAGCGTCGTTGATCCCCTCGGCACCGGTGCATAGTCGGGAAACACGCCAAACACGCGCCCAACATTTGTACACGGTTGACATTAGTCACATGAGAACGGGTCGTTTTTACGACTCGTTCTTGAGTTCAACAGCTCGGATGTGGAACGATTTACCGGCCTCTGTGTTTCCTCCCTCCTACAACATGGGTCTCTTCAAGACCCATGTTCACTCCTTCCTTTCCTCAAAAAGACCCTCCACACAGCATCCTCAAATATGACATAGGCCCTGTGGGAAATTATTTTCCTCAGGGCCTCCTGTGTGGAGTTAATGTAAAAAAAAAAAAAATGATGATTCTCTTCCTACAGCCCTTTCCAATGTCTGCCTTAAAACGTCTCCCACAAGGGTGGCAGTAACGCCCGTTGGGTGACTGTCACAGAAAACCTCGCTTTTGATCGAGTTATTCCATATCGAACAGGGATTCAATTTTCTTTTTCACTAAGGATTATAAAATAGATTTTTACAATAAAAATGCTGCCAGTAAAAATTTACGATTTTCTTTGACAACACTTCAGAGGGTCACCTCTCTGACTTTTTGCCACAAAATATTCCAAGAAACAAATATCATGAAATATTAAAAAAATATATATATTCTTCAAACCACGACGTAATGTTCGAATTGTTGCTTGCTTGTTATATTTCCCATGCAACACAGCTTATGTTACATTTTCCAGGCATATCGTAAAAAATGTAATTTTCGAAAGTGCTTAAAAATGTATCCAACCTAAAAATAATGTGTAGGTATTTCTTATAAAACATTTATTCCAATGAACTGTCGCAAAAATAAATGTATTTTTAGTAAGTGACTTGCTTCCTACTTTCTTTGAAGCGGAAACTATGATTTCAGAGTAAAAGGAGAAAATGTTTGATTTGTTCTCTGAACTACATAAAATAAAATAAAAATTATCGTTTTTTAGACGTGATAGTGAACTCTTTTAAATTCTTTCAGTGAGAATCAATTTGAAGGTTCAGTAATTCATTAAATATTCTCAAATGTACATAAAAAGGATTATATCGTCGGCGAAACAATATTGTACTACGTTAGACAGTTCTCTTTGCATAAAATTCTTCGTAAATTTGTGACAAATATAAATGATATTCAGATAGGTGAATATTACATTGCATTATTATATCGATGAGTAGGTACCTATGTATAGCTCAATAATCCATAGATTCATTTTTGTAAAGTTAAGTTTCCTAACTTATCGTGATTAAGTGCAGATTTATGATCAGAACAACACCCAGCTCATAATTTTTTTTGTGAAAGACAAGCATTCACGGGTTATGAATAACCAGACAATATTACATAAAATAACTCTTAATAACATAATTATCAGCGAAAAATGTTATTTGTGCGATAGTGGAGGAATTAGTTCAGGATTAACAAATATGGAGGCAAAATAAAAGGTTCAAGGAATCAAATTAATGCCTGTAAAATTTTGAAAATACAGGTGTACTTATATTTAAACCCCTCTGCAAACCAGTATAAATCCCGCCTGATATTGGAACCTTGCCAAGTCTACGTAATTACTCAAGCCTCCCCCTTAGTCCTTCTCCCCTAGTGACGAACACACGAGTATTTTTTGCCTGAAAAAGCTTCTCGTACTTTTCTTCCGATGCGACATTGGTTTGACATCAGCCGCCTTAATCAAAAAGCGTCATGATATTGGATTTAGCATTGAATTTGATTTCCATAAAGTGTGGATATAGCAAGCTTGAGCGTTTATATGTTAAATTTTTTTGGTGTACTTTGATTCCATCCCTGTGATAACGGTGTTTTTTGTCGTGAAAAAGAAAGTGTTATGGAAGAGTTTTTTTAGTGGTTAAAAACTGTTCATGTTTTTGTTTTTTTTATCTGTTTATTTATTTTATATAATCAATAATATTAATATTGGTTACGCCAATACATATACCTACACATACACACACCTACATAGCACACATACATACTGTTACTGCTTGGGATTGGTATTAATATTGTTGCAAATCCTGTCCTACCTTGTTCCCAAAATCCGCACCTATAACTACCTTCACCACGTCAGTCTGCAATCAACAGCCCGCGCCGCAACATACCTATAGCCACCGTGCTCCCGCTACCTGCAACATTGACGTAATTCCGCCGTGTCCGCCGTGTAAACGAAACGCACGCTTATTGCTGTTTTCAGTGCCAATTGGACGGGGAGAAAGAAGACAAAATTGCCAGCATACAAGTTCTTTATCCTGTTTCGGTGAGTCCTTTCCTTTATATGCAGCATATGTTTTTTCCTCATTCCAAGCAGTAAACAGTAACACAAAATTCAAGGTCCTTCGTCAGTCAATCTTCGCACATATCAAATCCACTCTACACACTATCTCAATCATCTTGATCCAAACGAGCCGGACATTTTTGAACCATAATATTAGTAGATAATAATCCAGCAGAGTGTGAATACGTTTTACAATACCGCATATAAATAATTACCCGCATACCCGCAGTTTGATATACCTACATGAGTAATTTTGTTTCTTTATACCTATCGTATTATGGTTGGAAATAACATATTTACCCGCTATTAGAATAAATAGATACAGGACACTGCTTTGATATTTATTTCTGATAACTCATGTAATTATATCTTGCTAATCAAATCGCATTACCTACCTTATAAATAATACGATTATTTCTTAATGTTCGTATTGTTTATATTATTGGATTACATTACAAATAGAATAATACGATCGTAATATTTATAATTTGTTAATGATAATAAACGCAAAATAAAATAGTGCACGGCGCATCTGTTAACCTTTCACAGCTCACCAGTCAATTTAACCCCGTGCGGTTATCACTGTGAATTAATTAAATATTTATTAAATATTAATTAATTAATTCCGCATAAATAATACAGACACATTATTTTAACCGCAGTTTTAGTTGTTTATCGTCTCATATTTTGTAAAATATAACCGGAATAAATAAAATGGCTACAAGCGCGTCATCCGGGTCGTCTCGGGACGAAAGACGTCTCAAACGTTTAAATGCTAAACTATCAGCTAGCTTTGCAAGCTTACAGTCGGTGTATGACAAGATAAGGAAAGCTTCGGAAAGCATTAGCAATCGCCAATCTTTTTTGTCAGGCGCAACTACTGTTGAAAAAATTCGTTCTGAATTTATAACAATTTTAGATGAAAAAGTGGATTGCGAACTGGAATTGAATCCGGAAGCAATTGCTGAATACTCTCAATTAAATGCATTTGAAGAACTCTTCGGGGTTATTAAATATACCGAAGCAAATATGCTGTCCAATCCAGTTGCGAAACCTCGCCGTCAAATTAAGTTACCGCCTTTGGAAATAGCGTGCTTTGACGGAAAATTAGATAATTGGCCTCTTTTCTATGAAACATATAATTCGGTTATACATTTGAATGATTCTCTGGATAATGCTGAAAAGATGCAGTATCTGATGTCTAAATTAACCGGAAAAGCATTAAATATTTGCAAAACTATTACGCCTACTGGTACAAATTATCAAGTTATTTGGGACGCATTGTGTACTAAGTATAATGATCAACGCGTTCTTGCTGAATCATACTTTGACCGATTGCTGAAATTGCCTCCAGTTAACTCGGCCACGCCCGCTTCTTTAGAGAATTTCGCAGATGCATACTCCGCTAACATCGCCGCGCTGAAGCAATTAAAAATAAAAGACCTCGCAGAATTCATATTGCTACAACTGGGTCTTAAACGGCTTGACATAGAGACTGTAAAGGCTTTCGAATCTTCTATTAAAAATAATGAAAATTTACCTTCCAGCGCGGAACTAATCGACTTTGTAAGACAACAGCAACGAATTCTCAACCGCGCGCAATTCACGCAACCGACCTCGAGCCGCGTTGGCTCAAACATTAATTATACCGCTAAACCGCAAAAAACTAATTCCGCAAAGGCATTTATTAATGTCGAAAAAATCGATAATCACTCCATCGAAATTTGTTTTTGTTGTCAAAGGGGATCGCACCCTTTATACCAATGTTCTAAATTCACAAGTCTAGAACCACGCGATCGATTTAACTTTATTAAGTCATCGAATATTCGTGTTTGTGTGAACTGCCTCAGTACTAGGCACATCACAAAAGCTTGTAAATCAAAGAGTACATGCAAAACATGCGCGCTCAACCATCATAGTTTATTGCATTTCAAACAAACTGATGGGCGAAAGTCACAAACAGACCCAATACCATCTCCCGCGTTACAAGCAGATGCCGATAATGATAACTTAAATTCTTTGAATCCGGTTTCGCTATGTGTAACAAATTCATGCCCTAGTGCAAATACTACTGCACTCTTAGGAACGGCTGTTTGCACTACCAGAGACGCTAAGGGCCAGGTACAGACGTTACGGGCTCTAATAGATAGCGGCTCCCAAAGGGACATAATTACGCGCAAATGCTGTTCACGCTTGAATCTTACGGTGCGGTCATCTCCAAGTACTTACGTCACGGGAATAGGTGACGTAAGAAATGTGACAAATGGCGTAACTTGCTTAAAATTACATTCCCGCTATGACATCACTCAGTCGTATACGATTAAACCATATGTAGTAGAAACTATAACCAGTGAGTTGCCTACTGTTAACATTAACCGTTCCTCTTTGTCGTATCTTGACAATTTGCCCTTAGCAGACACAACATTCTGTACGCCCGGTGAGATTGATATTATCTTAGGATGTGACATATTTGCTCGCATTCTAAAGGCAAACAAAATATCAGGTTCTCTCGGCCAGCCATTTGCTATTGAAACCACTTTGGGATATCTCATCTTGGGTACTGCCCCAACGATGATTGAAAACCCAAGTATAAACGCCACGCAATCATTTTGTACGTTCACGCAAAATAATGATTTTTGCCTGTCGCGCTTCTTCGAATTGGAAGACATTCCAGATGAGAAGTTTTTAACGCCTGATGAACAAGAGTGTGAGGACATTTTTAAACTCACTACCTCTCGTGACACGGCAGGTCGTTATATCGTCGCGTTGCCGTTTCGAAACAGTCCCTCTGTTCTCGGTGAATCGTTACCCGCCGCCGAACGCAGGTTTCGATCTCTCGAACGCCGCTTGATATCTCAACCCGCAATAAAGTTAGAATATGACAAAATATTACGCGAATACCTACAGAAAGGGTACATTTCGCCGGTCGACAATTCTGACTTACCTCATTACGTTATACCGCATCATATTGTAGTTCGTGAAGATAAACTTACTACTAAAATTCGCATGGTGCTAGATGCGAGTATGAAATCCGATTCGGGTTATTCGCTTAATGACATCCTACATACCGGAAAGAATTTACAAGGTGATTTGTTTCGCATTATCCTCAATTTCAGATTGTTCGCAATAGCTATAACCGCTGACATAAAACAAATGTACCTACAAATCGTAGTGCAAGAAGAATGCCGTCGTTATCAGCGCATGCTGTATAGATTTAACAATAGTGACCCTTTACAATTGTTCGAATTTAATCGCGTCACTTTCGGCATGTCTTGTAGCCCATTTTTGGCTATGCGTTCACTGCGTCAACTCGCAACGCATGAAAAACCTCGTTTCCCACTCGCGGCAAACTTGGTGGAAAATGGCTCATTCTACATGGATGATTTCGTCACCAGTTGCTCATCAGTCGAGGAAGCTACCGAGTTGTCGACGGAATTAATTCAGTTATTCGCTGCCGGAGGATTCGACCTTGTAAAATTCTCTTCTAATTCTCCAAAGTTTTTATCCACGATTCCTACAGCTCGTCGTGTTAAGGAACATGTGGAATTTAATCCCGATGAAAACCTAAAAATACTAGGGCTTCATTGGATACCCGCTTCTGATCATTTTGTATTTGTCGTACACACCGACGAAAGAACGTGTACTAAACGAAATATTCTCTCGACGATTGCTCGTCTTTGGGATTTGATGGGTTTCGCCGCACCAGTTGTATTATTGGCTAAGCTGATAATTAAATCTCTATGGGAGTATAACCTGAATTGGGACGATACTCCTCCTGAAACAGTTGTCACACTTTGGCGACAGTTTAAAAAGGAATTGCCATTACTGCAATCTATTAAAATTCCTCGGTTTTTAGGAATCGAACCCCAATGTGTATTAACGCTTATCGGGTTTTCAGACGCAAGCGAACGCGCATATGGAGGTGTTATTTACTTACATGTTTACTGTCCGAATACTGATAAAACCACAATTAATTTATTATGCGCTAAATCCAAGGTCGCTCCGGCTAAGACGATTTCACTTGCGCGATTAGAACTATGTGGAGCGCTAGTACTTGCACGATTAATGCATACGGTCAGTAATACCTACACATCAAATTCGAAAGCTCATACGACTTTAGCTTTTTGCGACAGCACGGTTGCTCTAGCTTGGATAAATTCACCGCCTGCAAAATGGCAGACCTTCGTTGCCAACCGTGTCTCACAAATACAAAACCACCTTGGGGCTGAATGCTTCCATTATATAAGAGGTCAAGACAATCCCGCCGACTGCTTATCGCGGGGTCTTACTCCCGCTCAGCTAATAGACCATCCGTTATGGTTTAACGGTCCCGTATTTGCCCAATTACCTAAAAGTGATTGGCCTTTACAACGTTTTGATACGAAATCGATATCTGATCCACCCGAATTAAAAACAAAAATTTTGATGTCCGTTCAAGACAATAACCGCCCTAAAACAATCGCTCCACCGTTATTGTGTGCACTAGCTTCTCGTGTTAGTTCATGGCCGAAATTAATTCGAATAGTAATTTATGTTTTTCGTTTCATTAAGAAATTACCACGAGCATTCGAATTAAGCCATATCTTAGTTGCAGAAATCGCTGTTATAAATTCTATACAGCAAGAACATTTCTCCGAAGATATAAAGGCAGTCAAAGATGGGAAGAAGGTTCGGCGAGCGATTGCGAAATTAAATCCGTTTCTTCATGACGGAATTCTAAGGGTAGGAGGCAGATTGAGTAACGCTGAAACAGAATTTGACAGTCGTCATCCCATTCTATTGCCCGCTCGGGATAATGTAGTCAATTTAATAATAGACTACTATCATATAAAGAACATACCGCAGGGCCGTTGTTAAACTCTGTCCCTTACCGTCACAATAGATTTAACGACATCTTAGAAGTTAGTTCATAATACTTTAATTTTTAAAAATCAATTAAATTAGTTTCATTGTTAAATAGGTACCAAACCCTACTAGTTTTATCTACCGCAGGTTCAGTATTATTTATTGAATCCTTTCAAGTCATATTTTTCGTTTCAATGTTTTTTATTCTTTTTATTTCCTTGCTATATCAGTCATTTTGACCATTTGGTAAAGCATTTATATAACTTACATAATATTTTCTTAACTTTTACATAATTTATTACATTCTACCGCGTGTCATTATAATTTTGTTTGCGCATTGAAACGTATTGGCACTCTTTTGGTTTATGGAAGTGGATTCTTTCATCCCCTTCCAGGCGGGGGGCATGGTTACGCCAATACAAATACCTACACATACACACACCTACATAGCACACATACATACTGTTACTGCTTGGGATTGGTATTAATATTGTTGCAAATCCTGTCCTACCTTGTTCCCAAAATCCGCACCTATAACTACCTTCACCACGTCAGTCTGCAATCAACAGCCCGCGCCGCAACATACCTATAGCCACCGTGCTCCCGCTACCTGCAACATTGACGTAATTCCGCCGTGTCCGCCGTGTAAACGAAACGCACGCTTATTGCTGTTTTCAGTGCCAATTGGACGGGGAGAAAGAAGACAAAATTGCCAGCATACAAGTTCTTTATCCTGTTTCGGTGAGTCCTTTCCTTTATATGCAGCATATGTTTTTTCCTCATTCCAAGCAGTAAACAGTAACACAAAATTCAAGGTCCTTCGTCAGTCAATCTTCGCACATATCAAATCCACTCTACACACTATCTCATTCAAATATTCAATTAATAAAAACAGTTTATTAATAAACAAGTTACCCTGATAGTGGTTCGGATAAACACTTTTCATTTGTATTTGTATGGGATACCTATGTAGTTACTTTTCATACAAATCTAGAATGAATGTTCAATTTTATTACAATATCTTTATTTGATAACTTTTGAAAGTTTTTTGAAGTGAAACTTCTTAAGCACCATTGTGATTTAAAACTCAATGAAACGGAAATGACACTAAAAAGAGACAAACACATATATCTATAGGATTTATCCTGCGAGAGAGTGAGCTAGAATGGAACCTTACCTACTTACGGTATACCTTTTAAACCTTACCTACGAAGCATCATGCTGCGCTCGTTGGCCGCTTTGATTATGAGCTCAGTTTTCAAGGCTTATTTTGGGTTGAGATTGTGTAGGTGAAGTTTCACTTCTACCGCGTGTGAACTGCACTAGAATTTTTTTTTTTTTTAATTATTCCCGGCTATACTAATAACCTGACAACATTTGAAAATCTTCTACTACCACCACACTAAGCGGAAAATGTTGCTTGTGTCGTAATGGAGGACTTAGCCAGCCGAGGAATTTAACATACGATGCCTGGGTGAGACCCAAACGCGATGCCAACCCAGCCACTGATCGGTCGTCCATCTTTGTAATATTATTCATTGAAGAATAACATAATACTAATAAATCTAAACGAAAGATGATAAAGAACAAGGCACATAAAATAAAAAGGTAACGTTTGCAACTGGAAATCTAATCAAATATAAAGATACGAGAATTACGTCCCAATGACCGAGTGGATTGAGGGGTCATCCCTCTAAGACAAAAATCCTGTATTCGATTCACAGTAGTGACCGTTACCGTTTTTTATTTTCTGTGTCTTGTTCTGTATAACATTTCATCCAGATTTATTATTTTTATCTTCTTATTCAGTGATTATGTTACATTGACAGGTATTTGTTTTTTTGTTTATTAAGACATACACAGTACATTATAATACAAGTTATAAGCCCTTGAGGTGATTCAGCGCCCTTGAGGTGATTTTTCATAATAATAATAAAAGAAAGACAGGGGGGGAGAAAAAGAGATATTTTGAAATAAAGAATTATATGCGCACTAATTGTAATTGACTGATTAAATTTATGTGTAAGTAGTTTAAAAAAAATTAATATCACGCCAAGAAATTTGATAAATTAGTTTTGTATGTTTGCAAGGAATCGTGAAAAATGTCCAAGTGTAGTAATTTTTCATAGTGGGTATAAGTTATGATTGAGCAGGTAATTGGTGAGTTAATTGCTGCATTAGTGTTGTTAGCTTCTTTATGAAAAAGCTATAACTATGAAAAGGGTGAAAGGGTGTAACCCTGCAAAAGTAATAATAAAAAGTTATTCCAATAAAACGGAAAAATATTTTTTTTATGAAAAAAAACGCAGCTCGAAACACTGCCATTTTGGCTTCGCTTTTTCTAAAAGTCTAACGGAAATAAAAACAACAAAATCTGTTCTTCCCGAAATAGAAATCTATTACGAAATGTCGTTATTCTGCGTCATCCCAATTACTATCTCGTTTTGGTAAATTTGATTTTATTCTGTTTTTGTCAGCGCCTACAGTATCCTGTGCCCGTTCACAATACCCATATCATGCGGATTATAAGCGACTGGAAATAGCTTGGGTTTTACTTTGGGCTCCTAATTTAGGCGTTCATTCTGCGCTGTCAATTCTGTTATGTAAATTATTACATGGAATTACGTGGCGAAAAATGCCCCGGAAAAATGTTGATGCTTTTTGTATCCGGGATGGCTCAGATGAAAAATATCAATTTTTTTAAATATTAGCTTCATGTATTATGTATGATTAATGTACAATGCTTTGAGCTATGCGGAACTATACAAATTATCCAAAATTTTATTTATTATCATACCTAGCATGTTTAAAAGCTAAAACGTTTCGTTATTTAATTTCTTTTGTTGAACTAAATAACTCGATCCACGTAAAACATATCATACCAAAATTTGAACACCACAATATTGTGGCGCATAATTTTATTTGTTCGGTAAGCTTTTGTCACTTATATAATATGAAAATTTGATTTCATTAAGTTTAGGTTTTAGTAATGTAAGATTAGCTTAGAATTGGTGAAGTTTTGTGAGGTTTTGGGTAAGGTGAGGATTGGTTTTCGATTTCAATCGATGACTTTACATAATATATTGTTTTTACAGCCTGCAGTTTTGATTTTCCAATGTTTAAAAATGAAATAAATCAAACCGCAAAAAATCAAGTTTTTATACTATAATGTATCTTTTTTCAAATGTCTTTTAAAACCTAATTTTTATTTTTGGTTTGACTGGGAATCAACCACGTTATGAACCGGGCCAAAATTGGAGTTGGTAAGATAATTTTTTTTTTCATGTGTTAATTGTTTTAATTTCTTTAACAGTAATATTCTGCAGGATGTTCACTTTCAATCAGTGCGGTGAAATCCCTTCTGTAACTCCTGACTTTTTAACACGATAATATGTAAGTATAAATACGTTATATGAGCTTTTTGGTAACATCGGACTTGACAAAGCTATTGGCCGCGGCTGCTGCCTTGAATTCAACAGAAATACTTGACTCTTTTCCAGGCAGGGTAAATTTTATTTTTTAACATAAAGTGTCCAAAGTCTTAGCTTATAAATTGTAATAGTAATCTTATAAATTGGATTGTTTCCATCATTGGAATTTTTTGTTACATGCGTAATTTAGGGTGGTCTGTCAGATTGTTAAACGCGATGTTATCTGCAAGGTGCAGTGTGTGGTGATGGGACGCGATGAATGGTGGAAGGGCTAGCTGAATTAATTGGCTAAATTGAAGTGCAAGAGAAATAAGACGGAGACATACTCGTAGATAAATTCTGTCGTCCAGGTAAAAGTTTTGTTTTGAAGGTAGTCGTTTTTGTTTTGTGTGGAAGGTATTTTGCGATGCATCTGTGGTAGAGTTACGTGCTGGTTAATCGATTATAATTTTTTTAGAAGTACCTAATCGATACAAAGTAAGAAGCTTCCTGTATATCGACCGCGATCATTTTTATCGTAGCACCCAAGGATTCAGATAGAATTTAAGCTCGATCCATTTCCAAACTAATCTAAGTACTGCTAACCTTAAAAAAACTTACTTTAAATGGTTTAAAGAACTAATTACGCAACACAAATATTTATCATGAATAATAACTATACGATTTATAAATACAATTTTAAGCTATTATTTACTTACAATGATTAATTTTGTAAACAGTGAAATAACACCTGCACGGTTAGACATAGCCATTACAAAAGTGGAATTCTAATAAATGGATTTTTTTTAAATAATATTTGAATTCTCTTGAATTTTTTTATTTTTTTAATGCAATGCCACGAATCGTATTAAAATATTAGCTAAAAAAGCATCACTACTCGTCATAAGTTAGTTTTGTAACACCTGATCGATCTTTCTTATTATATCCGCTCCACCGGATATGCTGCCCTTGCCATCGAGGTTGTGATGCCGTCACATCCTGTTTGCGTCGGAGATAAAATCTCATTAAAAATCTGTTTCTGCCAAGCAAATAAACACGGATTCCGGCTCTTCCACCTGTTACTCTTTTCTATTCGAGGTCACCTTACTTGTAGATGTTACCTGCTTCCAATTTGAAGTTTGTGGAATTAATATTTTTTTGTTACTGATTAAAAGTTTTACGTTTATTTACAGTAATAAAATTGAAATACACTACGTGGATTCGTAAGAGTGCAGACCTTTTGAAAAAGTATACTTACAGTGCTGCAGATGTATTATAATAAAACATATATCGAGTGCAGTTCACACGCTATAGAAGTGAAACTTCACCCATACGATCTCAACCAAGAGGAGCCTGCAACTCCCGACCCATTGCCTAGCAACTGCGGTGCAAGGCAATAGAACGGGAGAGTCCAGCTGGAAAGGTCAAAAGGCCTCCCTCAACCTGTCTCTCGGGATCCGGCCCGCCATGCAGCAGATGGGCAGACGCATCCGCCGCCAAGACCATTCTAAATCACCAAACGTAGCGAACCACTTGGGGTGACCTACGGCAGAAGTGTTGGTTATAAAATAAATGGTTCCCGGGGTGGCGGCACCCGTACCCGCCTCCCAAATTCCCGTAAGTAAGTGGAAAATTAAGAAAATCACCAAAAATCTAAATCCGTACACAACTCCATCTCTGATACTGATAAAATAAAACACAGACAGTTCCGCATCGATAATTGCTTCATTGTGTAATTTTTAACTTAATAAAAAAACTTAATTTAATTCAACAGTTGATTGAGGTACGCAGTATTGATTGTGAGGCGGTACGCAGTTCGTTGGGTCTGCTATGTAGTATGTATATATTTCCAATCTACAACCATCTAATTAGATCGTGACACTACTCAAGTTGCGTATACTATTATGGTTATCAAATTACTATTTCTTATGTTGCCAATATTTTAAAACAGGTTCTCGGCCACAATATTTGAGGCCTCTTGAATTTCGATGAGCCTACGGTTGCCATTGGATAAGTTTTTTGCACGTCAACAAGTTTATTTTCTTGCTGTATAGCCAACCCATTTCATTTTCAACCTAACCAGTGAGTCACATCTTGAGCCTTCGGTTTAAATCTTCACCGCCTGTTGGTCTTTCAGTCTGCAAACAATCCGTCACCACATGGATTAATACGTCCTGGACATGCTGACCCCCATGATTTTTACCCATCCCTCATACCTATTTCCTTCCCAGAACTTCATATCCTCCTACCCTAAAAAGATCCGCCACACAGCATCCCCAAAGATGACATAGGCCCTGAGGGGATTTTGTTTTCCTCAAGACCTCCGCTGTGGAGCTAATGTAAAAAAAGTTCTAGGTTTTCGTGTAATCGTACATCTATTTATTGAAATTTTTATCAGCGAGAATAAACCGATGAAAGATATTCATGACTTAGGTATTCTTGAGTCTTGTTTCATTCTGAATGGGTTTATTTTTATATCTAACAATGGAAATTATAAACCTACACAATCGTTTAAAACAATTTTAAGCCGCTAAAAGATGAGATTTCTTGCGCAGATGATTCCTTATTTCTTTGGGAAATATTAAAAAGTTCCTTCGAACATTTTGAACATACTATTTATTAGCCGAGTCCGCCTAATACTTGACCCTCTTTTAACTTGGACCACGAAATCAATGATTTACGTCCTTTAATGCGATTAGGTTTAGCCTGAAAAATATAATCATTGGAAAAAGATAAGATCGTAGGAAATAATATAAGTTTATTAATAAAATCCCAGAGGATGGTAGAACGAAATCTCAAAGAGGATTATAAGTTAATTATTTTTTATCCCCGGTTTTTTTAATTCTTACTATCAGATTATTATCTATTCCAACGGTTTTTTGTTCTGTTTCTCTATGTTAGTGTCTACAAACTGGCTAATTCCGATTTTCGAAAATTAATGTTTTATTTAACTGCTTTATCTGCAATAGAAAATAATATATTTTCACAAAGTGAAATATCTATACACCTACATTCACGTGAGGTAAAATAACAAGGTAGGTAAGAATTTAATTTTTCAAAAGAAGCAAAAGAAAAAACATTGTGACGTGACATTTTAAATAAGAACTTTTTTCAAGAACATCGTGACTTGACATTTTAAATAAATGAAAGGAAAATACTTGGTTTTAATTCACTTTGCCGATATGCTTTTACCATCTACCGGTTTTGGTACCTCCGTACCATCATCGAGGCTGTTATAAAAATAATGCTATCAAATTCAGAAGTACATAAATGTAAACATATTGTCAATAAAGAAAGAGACAATGTACTAGAGTGGGACATTGCGTCAGGCACTGAAAGGGACAGTATGCTAGTATACTGAATTTTTCTTTCTTGACAATATTTACAAGCATATATACATGTTTACTTTTGTATTTCATAGCATTATTTTTATAACAGTCCTGATGATGGTACGGAGGTACCGAGACCGGTAGACGTTGAAAATATATCAAAGAAGTGACTTAAAACCAAGATCTTTTTCCATTTATTATTTCCAAGTATTTAACATAAAAGATCCATCATTTTCAATGTATTTTTAGTCCGTAGGCCCCAAGTTACACAAAAACGTAAGTCCCAAGTTACAAACTTATAACTTAACTATTTCTGATTCCCTATCAAATCAAATTTTTGGCCTATGAATTACTTGCATTTTTTGTGTGTAAGTTGCATTATTTGTGTTTTTCTTCCTACTCATCAACAGTAGGTATTATATTAAAAAATATATATTTTAGAACAAAAATGTAATAAAATTGTATTAACTGGGTAATTGTATTCATTCTGCTCATAGTAATCTTAATATATAAAAACATTCATCAAGCTCTGGCATTATGAAATTATTACCTATACTATTCGTCCGATTGCGATGAAACTTTGATTTGCGCACGCCCGCGCCGGATTATATATAATAGTGAACTCTGGCGTTATGAAACTATTTTATATACTATTCATCCGATTGGGATGAACCTTTGGTGAGTTGTTGTGCGTACGCCCGCCAAGGTTTCGTTGAACGGTTGGAGGCAAAGAAGGGAAGGGAGAAGGTGGGGAACGAGGGCGAATGGGAAAGGATTCGCAAGGAGAAATAATTTCTTACTAGTTGGTTATAAAACAAAAAGTTTTGTTGATTTTTTTCTTTGTGAAATGCTTCCTCATTTTGTTTACGTCTTTTTTGTGCTCGTGATTGTGTTTCATAGAAATCAAGTGGTAAGAGAAATTTTGAATTTTACGACATTAACTCAAACTTATTAATTTATTCTCGCGTAGAAATAAAAACCATGTTTATTATTTTGAAAATGTTCGAAATTTTTTACTAAGATTGTATGAACATATCTGCTAAGTAACTCAAAAACATTGTATTTCACGAAAAAATATGATAAAACGTATTATTTTTTGGTGCGCAAGTAAAAAAATATCTCTTCTCAGGTTAATTGTATGATGATCTAAAAAAAGTAAATTCAAAGTATTTCAGTGAAGTAAAACAAAATTCATAAAGTTTATTTACAAAATATATGTGCTGAAAACATCGAAATAATTGAGCAATTTCATTCCACTTCGGTGGAAAATATTAAACTTTTGAAAGCATTGTGTTGGCGGCCAGATAATACAAGTTAGGGAGTGAAAGAAGGGTATTATATTATTAAGGGATGATGAATTTTCACAGATATTCAGCGGGTCCTTCTCAGAAGACAAAACGACTTCTGAAACACGAACGTGATAATGGAATTTATATAATATATACTCGATGAATGGTCAAAATGCCTTTCGATAAGATGTCTTTGTCGAAAATTCTCTGTCCTAGTTTTAATAACAACAAAGTTTATGGTGTTCATTCTTGACTAACTTTATTATTTATTTATTTGTAAGAGACAAACTTCTTATCATCACCACTCTTGGCTCTACAACCCCTGGTGGGTCTTGGCCTCCTCAAGAGTTCCTCTACTGTTCTCAATTTTGTGCAAGCTCTCTCCAGTTTATAATCTCCAAGGTAGATATATCTTTGAGGATGTTGTCGCTCGAGCGTTGCTGGTCACTTTGAAATATCGTCGATAGGTATTGAGACGAATGTTTTCTATTGCACTCCGCGGTTAGGTCACACTCACACATATATTTGTAAAGGAATACCTACCTAAAAATGCATAGGATTCCTTTATGTTCGAATTTTAAAAAGGTGTCGTCATGGAGACAGAAAATGATAGATGATTGTTGTTTTGTTGTCTAGCTGGGTAGCACAGATTGAAGTAATAAGAAGATTGAAAAATAAGTTTATAATTACAAAGTGATATAATATTTTGAAGACGGACAAATAACTTTAATTGTAGTTTCTTTGTCAGCAAAGCAACTCATGATATTTGTATGTCACATTATATATAAAAAATTACAACAAATAGACAAATAGTCTTATATATTATATAGTATAATGTGCGAGTGTTTGCATTCGTTTTCGTACGCTCGCGTTCGTGTTGATTCTTGTGTTTGTCGCCTCTGTCGGTTTTGACCAGGTTGGTGATGAGAAATAAAAGTGAAGATACATTTATGCACTCGTAATAAACTACCAGGGCTTTTACATTTCTAAAAACCATTTTCCTATTTTTGGACTGAAGGAACTGATTATGTACATATTCGTAATAAAATAGCGAGGCCTACATTATTTTTTTTTATTTAAGTTTATTTAGGAAATATACAGTTGTAAATATACATTCATTATATATTTAATAGTGAATATAATCATAAACCAGTGAAGTTCCATTTATGATTTAAATAAGAAATTTGTTACAGATTAGGAAGCAAATAGATATTGATAGTTATAATATTATATAGTATTAGTAAAAAGAGAGAAAAAATAAAAAGTAAATAATAAAGAAATAATTAAGAAATAATAATTTTTGTACTGTATCAAAATGTTGTTTTGTATCAAAATATACAAGTACGCCTACTAAAATATATGTGTACATTTAAACAAACTGTCGTGGATGCAAATACCGGCGTGCGAAGTTAATTTTATTAAATTATTTTGTTTTGTTTCACTAAATTAATTAATTGAAAATAAAATAAAATAATTGTTTCGAGAAATAGTTATGTTTTTTGTTTTTCAAAACTTTACCATACCATTCAAGTGATTCAAGTTGTTTGAGATGGGAAAAGTTCTAAAATAAAATATTTTAATTTCATTTGAGTAAAATTCCTAAAATCATTCCCTTGCGATGTTTCTTTAGCTAAAATGACCAACTTTTGCCACATAAACATCGCAAGTGACCAATTTTTGACACAAAAATGGCAATTATTTGCCGACTATTTTCTTTTACGAATCTTATTATTGTGTTTTGTCAATAAAGCCAACACTTATGCCATTAGTTAAAATTTTGAAAATTATACGAACGCCACGACACGTTTGCCAATCACCACTCTGCATATCGAATGGTGTGGAGGCAACCTTCAATTTTTCCCACTCCAGACATATCTGGGTTCTGAAAATCGGAAAATGAGTCGTGAGTAAAAATGAACGTGTAGTTAAATATCCATGCAACTCGAAAATAATAGAAAATGTAATGAGTAAACGCTGCAATTTTTCCTACAGTGTTTTGTCATAACCATGCACACGGCATTTTTTTAAAGATACATTTTTTTTATTTATTCATTGCATTGTTAATTAACATTAGTTGAGGATTCGGACCACCATGCTAGGTACATGCCCGTGTTGTGGTGGTCGATCTATGTTACGACTAAGTCCAGTATCAGGTTGTTACAGGGTTTTGTTATAATACACTGCCAAATAATAGGCCAGTGCAATTAGCGCATAAAAGGGTGGCAATTGGAATTATTCCGGTAGTCCCAATTTTTTTATATGTTTTAAACACTCATCTTGTGATGTAAAATCTGAGTTTTGGATCTTGGGTCACTTGAGCTTTCGCTGCCATTTTGAACAGCCGAAATCGAGCCAAAATCTAATTTTTCTCAAATATCTCGTTTCCAATAAAAATTTCGGCTAAAGTTAATTTTATTTAAAGAATTTTCTTCTATCTCTAATAAATATCAAGATATGCAGTCGTAAAAATGTGTATAAAATTTTAATAGCAGGTAAATTGCTTGACTTGGTTCGGTTTTTTCTGCATATTTCTTTTCCAGTACAATTTAGTGAAAAAAATACTGATATCAATTTTGTAGCGAATAAAATTTCATGAAAGACGTACATAGGTATATGTTTAATGTTTTTTATTGCGATTAGGTGTCCAGGTTCTAACACAAAAAATTCACAAAAATTAGGTCAAAATTGGAATCGGAAGAATAGTGTTTTAATCTAGTCAAATTTGTTATTAATTCTTTTTTGTAATTAAGAATTATTGTTGAAATAACATGTAACATATATATAACATGGCCCGAATATGAAGTATATTATTTTGATAAGGATTAAAACCAAGATACAAATAAAGAGCCTATTCAAGCGGCGACATTTTAATTAAATTTTAAAAATAAAAGAACACTTATTGTGGCATAACTATAATAGTAAGACATATGCTATCGCGACACTTTTTGAAAAAAATGATTTGTTCTGCAAAGTCTTAGTACATTATTTTATTCTATCATCAATGATTTTCGCAGTGCACGCGATGTAAAGAATATTTGAGGTAATTTTTTTACGCCTTGGGTTAAATTATTGGAGTTTTAGTAAGGATCCATATTAGTAGTTTTGATGCCTATTCAATGCAAAAAAAACAAACAAACAAATCTTACCTCTTTATATATTATTATGTTAGAGTGTTAGGGTCATTAGTGTTAAGGTCGAAAAACTCGGATTTTACATCACAAGGTGAGTGTATAAAACATATAAAAATTGGGACTACCGGAATAATTCCGATCGCGGATTGCTTATTGCACTGGCCTTATAAGTCTCGTTACCACTGTTAAAAACTTCTACCATCAATGCCTTTTACCAGAAATAATTGACGGTCGCATTCCAAGAAATTCTCCGGCGAGAGAAAGATCTAAATCGCAAATTGTTTTAATTTAATCGTCAAGTTGTAAAAAATTGTACAATAAAGCGTGTAAACGACTCTTAACCGAAATTTTTTTTAAACAGATTTTTTTTTTAAAGATAAACCACACATTGGAGGCCCCGAGGAAAAAAATTCGCTCAGGTACTTTGTTGGAGAAGTTGTTGGACATCATTGGAGAAGCCGTGTGGATGGTTTTTTTATGGAAAGGAAGGAGATGAAGTTCTGGGAAGGGAAAAGGTATGAGGGTTGGGAAGGAATCTGGGGGTCATTGTGTTCAGGAGTCATGTGTTCATGAATCCAATCTTCCCTCCCACTGCGTTGCAAGGTGATGGTGGAGAGTGTCCAGTTGTAGAGATCAAAAGGTCTCCCTCTTCCAGTTTCTCCCAATCCGGCCCGCCACGCAGTAAGTGGACAAAATCATCCGCCACGTCACCAAACATAGCGGACCACTTGGATTGACCTAGTGGTGGGGGTGTAGGTTATCCAATAAATGGTTCTTCGGGCAATGATACCTATAACGCCTCCCAAATTGAAAATTTATTACAGACAAATTTAATTTGGCACAATTTTATTTTAAAAGCTGGGTCAGTAGTGGTATTCCGAAATAAGTCACTAAACAGAAAAAAACGAATAAAAAATGTCGATTACTCGGGAAAGACAACACTAGTCTAGCAATAAAATTCGTTACAGCACTACTTCGCTTTGTATGTATTTGTCAAAACCCACATCCCCCGGCCCCCGCAGGGGAACTGAGCGAAAGGGACCACTGCACATCGAGCCGAAAATTCCTAAATAAAATCTTTAAAATTGATGTTTTGTATTTCCCATTTTACTTCTCCAAAACTGTTTTTCCAATTTTTTTTTCACTAACCGTATTAGAAAAAAATATTCTATGTTGGTAGGTTTTGTTGTTTTTTTTTAATACATTGCTTAGTTTGTATACTGAACGTCTTTTGACGGCGTTTAATCCTGGCAATTTTATTCATTTTTGGAAGGTTATAACTTCTATATGAAGTAAATTATCAAAAAAAAATAAAACGTACCGAACACGCTAGTGGTCAATATCTATATTATGTAAAAAATATTTGTTCTAGGTGCATAATCCAGAGAGATAAACGGGGAATACGTTTGTTTGGAAAAACGCCGCCCGGATTCCCTCTTAATCTTGTTCTTCCCGGGCTCCTTTGCCCTGTCGGTCTTGAGTTTAGCAGGGACTTTGGTGCTTGATGCTCGGTCATTCTCTTTACATGACCCAGCCACCAAAGTCTTCCCAGTTTTATAAATTTTCAAAGATCCTTAAACAGAGTATATAGCTTATTGTTGTTACATCTGCGCCAAAATCCATTTACTGAAACCGCTCCGAAGATACGCCTTAAATTTTTCCTTTTAAAAACTTCCAGTGCTCGCTCATTCTTCTTACTTAGTACCCAAGTCTCAGCTGCGCATGTGAGTACTGGTCTGATAGGTGTTTTGTACACTAATATCTTGGTGTTTCTGGATAGCGGTCTGGATTTTAAAACAATTTTACATAAATACAGACTTAAATTAAGTCAGGCCAAAAAAGTCTTCTATGTTAGAGTTACTTATAAATGAAGTTTTATTATTTTTCATAGAGATTCTCCAGATAAAAACGAAAACTGGCAAACGACAGTTTTAAACGAAAATAGGTGCTTTTTTGAAGTGAAAACTTTTTAGCCCCGTTGTGATTTGAAACGAAAATGCGCAACAGTAAAAAGAGACAAAAACATACTTCATAGAGTTTAACCTGCGAGAAAATGAGATAGACTAATCGGTGTCTTATTTGTGCGGTGCTTCGCAGCCTATCGAACTTCTATATTATGTGCGGTTATCGTAGTAAGAATGTTAAACTTGGTAACAATACTATTGGTAACAGTACTATTGGTACTTTAACGATACCCTGCATCTCATTCTCTCGAAGTTTAATTTTCTGAAAGTTTCACTTCTACCGCGTACGAACTGCACAGATGCTTTTTTTAAAATAATTTTGATCTACTTTTTTCTAAATGTCAAATACTTCTATTTATAGGTGATTCAAATCTAAAAGAGGTACGGATTTTATTCCGCTTTCGTGAAAATACCTGAAGGGAATGAATGAAAATAGTCCATTTTATTGAACTCGAGAACGTTTCGTTCACAATTTCGTTAAAAAAGGATTTATCTGAGCTTTTCAGGATTTCAATAAATCCTTCACCGGGACAATTTCTGAAATCCCATCGTTATAATATTTGTATGTATGTTCCAACGCGTTTTGATACTCGTATAAAGTGTCTCTAGAATTTAATTTACCTAATGTGATATATTTTTGCTATTAGATACGTGGGTCCCCAAAATCTTGTAATCTGATATTGTTGAATAGTTTTCTGAAATATAAAATATGTAGACCTCGACAAAATTTCTATCTTCAAGATATTATCAGGATTGGACAAACTAGGTAGAAATCCTTCCTCCATTTACAATTATTTTATTATTATTAGCTGAAATTTCTCTGCCGAGTCCATCAATTTGGGAGGCGGATATGGGTCCCGCCGCCCCGGGAACGATTCAAAGGGTAACCAACACCTCTTAGTAGGTCACCACAAGGTTAGTTTTGTTTGGTGACTTAGCAAGGGTGCACGAGTTCACCGGACGAAGTTTGGCTATGTTATGGCTGTGGATTTTTTATGTGAATACCGCACAAGAGTCCCAGCAGCTCTCGTCTTGAGCCAGTAAGACTATGGCAACCCCAATTGCGGTATGTTGTGTGGCTGAAAGAAGCGAGGAAGCCAAGAGGTTGAGGGAGAGAAAGGTGGGAAAGTACCTGGTATTAAAAAATATTAATTTAAAAGCAGTGCTGAAGTCAAGTGTTACAACATTATTTAATTTAATCAATATTTCGGAAAAAAATTCTCCTTAGGACATATTTCATCTGTGGAGGGTCTTAGAAAAGGGAGAAGAGGAAGATCTGGGACGGAAAGGGGTATGAGGGGCATGTAAGCACATGGGTAGTGTGTCCAGGAGTGACAGACGCATAAATCCATCATCCATCCCTCACACTGAGGTGCAAGAAGACATTCCGAGAGAGTCCGGTTAGAGAAGTCAAAGAGACTATCTGAACTATTCTCTCCCGATCCGGCCTGCCTTGCAGCTGGTGGGCAGATGCATCTGCCGTCAAACCCAAACAAAACTCATCCATGTACCCGGGCACCCCTGCTAAGTCAAACCAAACGCAGCGAACCACTTAGGGTGACCTATTGCAGAGTCTTGGTTATCGTTATCCAATTAATGGTTCCCGGGGCGGCGGTACCCATATCCGACTCCCAAATTGGAGATCATTCCAAAAAACATTTAGATTTTGAATAATTGTGTTTCATCAAGGCGATACAAAAAAAATCCATCGCTCTGATATACAAATTTGTTAAATATTATCCGCATACCCAACAAGAGTTCAGAGGTAACCTTCCTAAGTTGAACGAATAATCTCAAGTATTATCTTAAGACTTAAGTCATTCACGTGGAACCTGGATAGTTCAAGGCCGTCCTTTGAAGAGATAAGCTCGAATGAAACACGTTTCAGTTCAACGCGTGGAACCGAGTAGCATAGTACAGTGTGATACGGCCTTTGTCCAGAAGGTAGTGATTGCTGATGGTAAATACGGTGACCTTACAGTTGATCCTCTGACATTTGGCCCCTCGAAATTATAATTATTAAAATGTTTTTTTGGATCATTTACCACTTACAAATCTAAAATCAACTTCAATAATAAATAGGTATGAATATCAAACGAATTTATTTACAATATGGGTATTTGTTTTAACTGAAGACAATATTAGCGAAACTCAATTGAAAATCTAAGAACAGAAATATCAACAAAAAAAACGGTCAAGTCTGGACTCAAACCTAGGACCTACACCTTGCCAGGGCGCAACTCTGCTAACTAAGCTAATGTGTCGATTATCATTAGCGATACTCATTAAGTTAAAAATAAAAAATAGATTAGTTTTTCCTTGAAGCATTTGAATACTTTTGTTATTCAAAGGTACGTCCTCAATGCGAGTATAACTAACTAACTAACCAACCATCATGCCGTTTCCCCACAGGGGTAGGCAGAGAGGATGGACCGCCACACAACTCGATCTTGGCACACACTCTTTGCCTCGATCACATTCATACATCGCCTCATACATACTCTTCTATTATTCCGACTCTTCACATGGCCCGACTCAAGTATCTGATTCACTTGGTTATGCCATGTCTTCCTCGGGCGTCCGCGACTTCTTCTACCATTCACATTTGCATCATATATTCTCCTTACACTCCTTTTCTCGTTCATTTGCTCTACATGCCCAAATCATCGGAGAGTCCCTTTCTTAATCTTACACATCACGCTTACATCAGCCTTGTATCCTTTGCGGATATCCACATTTCTCTCACGATCGTACATAGTTTTACCACACATTCGCCTAAGGGATCTCATTTCTACAGCATTCAGTCTACTTTCATCCTTCCTCTGCCAGTTCCATGCCTCACTGCCATACATCAGGGTAGGTACCAGCACTCCATTACGGACGGCTAGTTTCGCGTCTTAGGACAGTTTTTTATTACCGCCAGCGGCATTCAGTCCTGCATTAATGGCGAGTATATTTGTTACAAATATTCATTTTTGTGTATTATAAGAACAATCAATCAAATTTGGAACCTAACACAGGTACCTATTTAAAATATCTGTAATTTAAAAAATCCATGGACAATTCTTTTAATACAAAAAAAACAGTTGCCTGCTAAATTCAATTTCATCAAATGCACGAACTGTCAAACATGCGAAATTAAAATCGTCGTTAAGTTTTCTGAAATAACTCAATTTTCTGCGCAATTTTCTTAATTTTTTTTCCGTAAGAACCTTCTACAAAGTATTAGAAAACTTTTAAAAGAAATATGAATGAAATAGGTAAAATCGTTCTAATTTTATGGCGTGACCAAGGGAAACAGGGATTCATGTTTATACACATATAAATATATAGATAGAAGAGAAAATTACAAATGTAATATGTATTATAATATATTATATTTTTAGACGCAAGGTTTAAAACTGTTCGCAGAATTACTAGTCTAAATCATTTCATCGAAGTTCATATTATGCAATTTCATTAACAATCTTCGTGTAGTACAAGTACAAACTTCTTCTATTCTCCACTCGCGACTTTTTCATCTATACCCAGACGTTTTAATGGTACATTCCAATTTAATCTTATCTGCTCCCCAGTTACAGTTAAAGCCAGAAAATAAGCTTTTTCCAATACGCATCAATAAGAAGCCAGGGAACTTTAAATGACTTGTAATCTGGCGAAAGATTGCTATTTGTGGCATTTGAATTATTGTACGTATTTTAAAATCCATTCACTCTGACGGAGATCGTTTTAGACTAAGGTAATAACTCTGCCAGTCTTTGAGATAGAAGAATAAGTAAGTAACTCAATGAGATATTGCCTTTTTCATGCAGGAGTGACAGGCGCGCAGTGACATTTTTAAAGCGATTTGCTCGAACAAAGGGAATTTTTAATTGTTTTTATCTATGTACACACAGGTTGTTTTACATTTTACTTAACTGTTTTATTTTTACGTGAAATAACCATATTGGATATCTTTTCAAAATAATTAGAAGACATTTTGAAAGTTTTTACAGTAAACTCGTTATCCGGAAACAAGTTGTATTTACAAATACCTGTACTTGTTAACTTGTCTTGTCTTTACTTTACTGTGTTCAGGACCGTTAAATAAAATAATTATAGAATATATTAATATAATAATTACTGTGTGGTGGTCGTAGAAAAAGAGACCATTTCTCATACAAGACATGCCTTTTATAACCTTCATTCATGTCCAAACAAAGAATCCCAAACATTATTCTTTTGTTCCTATTTAAACTTAGATCCAAATTCATTACACTTGTCAAGTGGGAAACTAGGGAATCTATATCACGTGGAGAAAACAAATATATATATATTTTTTAGTAAGCAAAATAAAAAAAATAAAGTATTAAGTAAGTAGTAATAAATATTATTTCTTGTTTAATTTTCGTAAATTCGCTATGTGGCGTCATTTTAATTTATTGAAAAAAAAATTATAACCAAATAAGTTAGTACCGCTCATGCATCGACAGTTACGTACTTACATATTTTTTTATACTTTTTTATCTATTTTTTAATTTTCATTTTATACGTTCTATCTGTGACGATGAAAACTTGGTTTCGAAACATGTCGATTATTTTGTTTAAGTAGTAGTTTTTTTTTTTTAAATATATATATTTTTTTTTTTATTTATTAACCAATACATATAGTATACAATTAAACAAAATATATATAATATATAATATTGGTGGTAACAATACCTCCCTAATTGAGAAATTCTCGTGTTTAGAGAGGGAGCACTATCAGGTTGACAGTACTATACATACTTGACAGTTGTTACAATTTGGATGTATGTAGAACTACTTTTTTTTAAATATATGCAATGAATAATAAGTTTGTAATTTTTTTTTACAATAAAAATATAAGTTGGCCTTTTTTTTTGTACATATACATAATGTGAATTTTCATACATAGAGAAAATATAAGTTGATATTTTTTTGTTCAGAATGGAAATATAAGTTGGCACATCGTAACACATACCTAAATCTAATAAATAGTAAAATGTTTTTTAAGTTTTTGTTTAAAAATTTCATAATTCCTTTCGGATTGCATTTCTTTGGGGAGTTCGTTAAAGCATTTTATGGCTGAGTATGTGTAATGATGTTGGGCTGTTGTTGTATTAAGTTTAGGGATTATTATTTGTCCTAAGGTTCTCGGCCTGGTGCTAAATGACTGTGTTGTTAGTTTATCTTTGTGGATTTGAAGTAATGCATTTTTTTGATAAATTTTATTTAGTGGTAATACTTTGAATTCATCGAATAATTTTTGGGTTGAATAGTCTAATTGTTTCTTTAGAATAATTTTGATAAGTCTTCTATGTACTATTTCAAGTGGGGTTAAGTTGGTTTTAAACGCTCCTCCCCAGCCTATTATTCCGTATTGTAGAACTGATTGGGCTAATGCATAGTAAACCTTTAGTAGCATAGATTTTTGTAGAATATTTCTAAGTTTGAGGAATACGTAATAAAGTTTACGTATTCTGTTAACAGTTTGTGCAATATGTTCTGTCCATTTAACATGTTGATCTATAATTATGCCTAAATATTTAATATTACTTTTTTTTGAGATTTTTGAGCATTTAGGTGAATTGCAGTTGTCCGTATAATTATTACAAGAGTTATGAATAGTAATATTGGAATTTATTGTTGGATGGAATTTGTCTGATAATGTAAAGGTCATGAAATAGGTTTTGTCAGAGTTTAAGGAAAGGTAGTTGTCATCCAACCATTGTTTTAGGTTATTTATTTCTACATTCGCGGTTTGATAGGCTTCTTCCCAAGTTTTTTTTTCTATGATTAAAACTGTGTCGTCGGCGAAAGATATGATTTTTCCCATTTTTGGTACTGTAAGCATTTCATTCACGTAAATGATAAACAATATTGGACCTAGAACTGTCCCTTGAGGAATTCCAAATTCGGAATAGGTGGGTTCACTCAACATATTGTTAATTTTTACGTGTTGGTGTCTTTTATGAAGATAACTTTTAAACCATTCTTTAACTGTTCCTTGGATTCCAATTTTTTCTAATTTTTTGATTAGCTTCCTGTGGCTTATACTGTCAAATGCTTTCCTTAGATCGATGAATATGCTTAGACATTTATTTCCCGAGTCAAGAGCTTTATAGATTATAGAGGTTATTTTTGCAATTGCATCTTGCGTACCTAAATTTTCTCTGAAGCCGAATTGGTTATCATTAATGATTTCATTTGAAGTGATATGTTTAGTTAATTGTGACTTTACGACTTTTTCAAATATTTTTGCTACGTTAGATATAATAGATATGGGACGGTAGTTTGAGATGTCAGATGTATTTCCTGATTTGAAAATCGGGGTTATTATTGTATTTTTATATATTTTTGGGTAAATTCCTTGCTGTATGCTGTTATTAATGATATGTGCAATTGGTTTTGATATTAATTGTCTCATTTGTTTTAATAAATTTACTGTGATATTATCAAAACCAGGGCTCGCGGACACTCGTAGGTTCATTATAATTTTTTCTATTTCTATTTGGGTGCATTTTTCAAACTTTTCGAAAATATTTTGGCAAGTTTGTGTGGATGTATTGGACGTATTTTTAGATTGAAAAGAGTCGATTTTTTTGGCTAGATTCTCTCCGACTTTAGCGAAGTAGTTATTGAAAATGTTTGCAATTTTAGTTGGTTCTTTTATAGCGTCTATTGTTTCGTTGTCATAAGTTATTTTATTTATTTGTTTATTTTTATTACCATTGCCAATAATGTTATTAATTGTAGCCCAGACTTTTTTGTTATCTTTACCACTATCTTCAATTTTTACCTTGAAGTAATTTTCTTTTGTTGTTTTAATCAAATTTGTAAGATTGTTTCTGTATTTTTTATATGATTGTAATAAAGTTAAGTCATTAGGTTGTTTTCGGGTTTGATAAAACAGTTTTTCTTTATTCCTAATTGAGGTAACTATTCCATGGGTGATCCAGGGCTTAATTTTTCTATGTTTTGATTTTAGTTTGACGTTTTTATGTTTAGTTGCGTTTATTATGTGTTCGCGAAGTGTTTTTTCGAATAAAATTGAAGATTTTTCGGCATCTTCGGTGTTTAATGTCTCTTCCCATTTTTCCAATTTCAATTTATAAAAGCCGTACAAGCGTTCAAGCGTACAAGCGTTCCAACTACTCCCGTCTGGAGAAAGTGAGACTATGGTATCCACAATTGGGGTAAGTTGTGAGGCTGGGGTATAGAAGGTAGGGGAAGACGGGAAAATAAAGGATGAGGAAGTATCTGGCAATTCAGATCAGGTCACCAAACACGGTTAAAGCCATTTCAAGCAACGCCCAACGTTTCAATTTTGAATGTTGGTCTTATATCAAGGCATTACTGAGACTATCTTCCACTTTGTAACTTGCAACAAATATTGTATACGTTATTTTTATTTAATTAATTGAAAAATAACACTCAATTAATTGAATAAAAATTATTTGCGCACGCCGAGATTTGAACCAGCGGGCTTCGGATTACTAGTAAAGGTGATTTACTTTTGATTTGATTTATTTCAATATCCTTACTGAAATTTATTTCTTCTAAGACCTAAAGGCAAATCGAATAATTAACTTCTTCAAACTTTGGAAAATTACTGCGGCATCATTAATTATATAATAAATAATAGATCACTTTGTTTAAACCACTATATTATCAACAATATCTACATGTTTCGATAACAATGTTATCTTCATCAGGATTTGTTAATTTAAAGAAAAAAAAATATGTTAATAAAAAATTTTCTTTTCTTTAAATTAACATATCCTAATGAAGATAACATTGTTATCGAAACATGTAGATATTGTTTATAATATAGTGGTTTAAATAAAGTGATCTATTATCCATTATACGAATAATTAACGCTTATAAATATTTTTTAGGAGGTCGTGAAATATTTTAAATCCCCTGAAAATAAAAATTTGAATTAGGCTTTAGTTTATATAAATTTGAAGCCGTTTCTTGAAGGGTAACCATAAATTGCAAAGATAATTGCTAACCTTCCATTTTTGTACTCGTTCAACTTTTGTACCGATACGTTTATTGGTTCGGGTACCTACTTCAAGGTATGCATTTCCTGGCAGTCATATTCCTCTTACATATATACTTTATTTTTTATGAAGTAATAAAGATAATAAGACGATATTGATCGCACTGTGTAGGTACCTTAAAACTTTCTTTCCTAAAATTTCATAATTCCAATAACCTAAGACGATTATCATAATCAATCCGGAACCAACATTTTTTTTGAAAACCAGCACGTCTGCCATAGATCTCCGCAAAAGATTCTCTTCAATTGGTGACTTAGCAGGAATGCCCGGGTTCATGTTTTCCTTGGTCTTGGTGGCGAATGCGTTTGCCCAACTACTGCGTGGCGGGCCACATCGGGAGAGACCTTACTTAGTCCTCTCCAGCCGGACTCTCTCGAACTGTCTTCCACCGCAGTGGAAGGGAAAGATTCATATATCCCTCACTCCTGGACACATTGATCTCCAGTTCTTACCCACCCCTCACACCTTTTCTTTAAAGAAATTTCTATCGTTCCTTTCCCTAAATCAAACCCTTTACACAGCATCCTAAAAGATAACGGAAGATATAAAAAAATAAGTTTTTATGAAGTTAAAATCATAGAAAAGTCATTAGCCGTGTTTGGTGACCAGATCTGAATTGCCAGGTACTTCCCCACCTTCTTCTTTCCTATCTCCTTCCCATCCCTACCACCTTCAGCCTCTTAACATACTCCAATTGGGGATGCCATAGTCTCACTGGCTTCAGACTTGAGCAGTTTGTACTCTTGTGCGGTATTCATTTATAAAAATAAAAAAAATCGATATTGATCACACTGTGTAAGTACTTTGTAATTTTATTTGCTGTAATTTCATAGTTCCGACAACAATGATTTTTGGTTTTAAAACTCAATTCTCTATTTTGGTATTAAAACTAATGTCTCTTATTTTTTACTTCTTCCGTATTTTAATTTTCAAAATAAGTTGCAAACAACGTAAGAAATATTTGTGCAGTTCAACAACTTTGATGTACCAGATTTAACGAAGTTGCTATTTCATGAGACGATGTACGAATGTGAACGAGGCAAGGAGTGTGTGCCAAGACCGAGTTGTTTGGCGGTCGGTCCGTCCTCTCTGCCTGAAACGGCGTGATTGTTAGTTATTTAGTTAGTTAGCTATTTCAGGTAGGGATTTGTTTTCACCGTTTCAAACGTAAACAAAAACAGAAAAATCTCAAACGCTTGAAGCTGGTTAGTTTTTAATAAGTTTTATTGCATCCTACGTATTTTCCTTAGGTCGGGAGCCATAATTATGCCGCATTAAAAACCTGAGGCTTTCAAGGTGCAAGTGGAGCCTAAAGGCGAGGTTGGGAGCGCTAGTTTAGAGGATGGAAAGAGCACGGAGGGAATAAGGGTTGAGGAAATAGGAAGTAGGAAGGACTGATAAATATTCTGTGAATTTAATTACCCCCAGGCAAACGGCATGGGATTGCTTGCTTCTGGTGACGCAAGCCACATACTATCGTAGTTGGTCGAGTAACGTAACGAACAAATTTGAGGACATAATTACGCGGAATGGCACGCTACTGCATTCCGTGTAGATTCGTATAAATGCACGGTTTTGCTGCAGCGTATTCACACATTTGAATGCAACTGAAATCAGAAATGCATACACGTGGACTTAAAAAAATAGAAGGCATTAAACCCACAAAGATACAAGTAAAAATGGTATCATATGTTGCTGAATTCACGAGCCATTTTACTTTAACTTTAATTGTTTTCATAATTTAACCATGTTAGTATACTCTTCGAAATACTTTTAATTCATTAGGCTAACCTCTTTGCTAAGCTGGTGAATGCGTTACGAAAAGTGCGATATGCGTTACGAAAAGTGTGAGGCGAACAGTGATCGGGCTAACGGTGATCGGGCGACCCGAACGGTCGGGCCTACGGTAAGCTGGTGAATGCGTTATGAGAGGGTTACGAAAAGTGGAAGTTGAGAGGATAGAAAGAGAGAAAGAGTTACGTTTCGTATATTACTGTAGGGGCAAGAGAGAGAGGTGCGAGCATAAGGAATCATTTATTGAATTACCATGCCATAGGTCACCTCAAGGTCATAGATCACCTCAACGTCATAGGTCACCCCAATTTTATAGGTCACCCCAAGGTCGTAGGTCACCCCACGGTCGTAGGTAACCCCAGGGTCGTAGGTCACCCCTTGGTCATATATCACCCTATATGACCATGGGGTGACCTCGGAGGGCATTGAAGCAGAGAATGGACAGTTACCTCTGGAGGGTTTCCTTTTGGGGTAAGAATAAACCAATGGAATTTAATGTTTCAAAAACCCAATCATCTCTGATTACAACTTCAAGGGATTGAAATGAAAATCTAGTGACATTCAATGAAACAATCTTCCCAATATACTTTCCATTGATATGCTTGGTAATACACAAGTGACCGGCTCAGGCAGGCAGGCTCGCCAGAGTCAAGTTAGCCTCTCAGAAGCTGGTACTACTATACAGGGCTCACAGGTTCTTTAATAGTACACAACAACTGCAAATCGCAAGTGCACCCTTCCTCTGGTTTGTAGACCCAAAATACCTGTCAAAAATCATTGACATCATTGTGCAGAAATGGACGGCCTGTTTGGTAGATTCCTCTGTCTTAATAAGCAGATTGCAAACTTTAGAGCACATGTAGGTATGCTGTGCTTCTTCTTCCTGTATTACAATGGATGATGGTCCAAGAAACTTCATCATTCATCCCTTCGGCACCCGGTGTATGGTCGGGAAACACTCCTTCCTCTCCTCAAAAAGATTCTCTACACGGCATCAAGATGGCCTTAGGCTTAGGCCCTGTGGCAATTTAAAATTTAAAAAAAAAAAAAAAAACATTTTTCTTTTCCAGAAATGTAGAAAACAAAGATTAACGGTTGCAGGGAATGACAGCAAAGAAAAAAGAAACATAATTTATGTCAGGCCAAATAGAAACTTTTCCTAAAGCCTCGTTTATGAATTTTCGAAGTACACAATTTTAATTAATGCCGCAATGCATTTCATTGCAAGGCCGTTTGATATTAAGTCATAAAGTTGCCAGTTTCTGAATTTGCTCGTTAGTTGAATTCCTAATTGGTTTAGGAGTTTAGGAATTCACTGGTTGATGCTAGTTACGAGTATATAGATCCTTGGTACTTGTTTAGATCTTCAGTTTATGGAGCGTTGCCATTCAATTAGCCTTGGATCAACGAGGCTACTGAATTCTAAACAGGTAGGAATTCTAAACTCTCAAGGCATCCTGAATTTACATTTTACATACCAATCTACTTATGTACACGCTCGGCCATTTAGGAATTTATTAAATTACATAGGTAGGTACATCTATATAACAAAAACAACATAATACATTAACTAAGTAATAGTTGTTTACCAAGAAATTTGTTAGAAAAAGGGTTGGTTAGTAGAGAGCTTGAACCTAGACAAAATAAAAATTACAGAATAACATGCATAAATGGAGCACGTGTTTCCTTATAACAGGCAATTTGCCTAGCTACGAGTACGTACTAATAACATGAACCTAGTAAAACATAATAGCACTTTTGTACTTTAATTAAATATTTTCTGTTATTATTTAACTTAATTTATTTATAAACAGAAACAAACAGGATACACAGGTGAAAATAATTTACAATTAAAAAGTATATTTCATAGTGGGTACCTATTATGTATTTTATTGTGGTGTCTTATTTATGGTATTCATATTAAGTAATTACCAGGTGATGTGTGTAGTGTTTATGTATGTGTGTATGTATGTATGTATGTATGTATGTGCATTGAACAATTTATATTATTGACATGATGCTCTTTTTTAAATTTGGGCAGTGAATCGGAGAAAATGTCGATGTTAGAATTTAGACCAATATTATTGAATATGCGAAGAGCACAATTCAAATTAAAATTATTCATTATTATCCTTTTACATAAACTCAGGATTTAATTGTTAAACACTAGTGTAAGTCGATAACCTTGATAGCACTTGGATCATGCTTTATGTCAAATTAATGCAATGAAAATTTGTTGTAAAATTTGTTATAGACCCAAACCTACAAAATATGTTACACGTCACTATTATGTCACTTCTGATAATTTTATTGTTATTGTTATCAAATTATTTTTTTCAAATTTATCCAATATAATTTAAATACTTCACAACAGTTCCAGCTGCTTCTGTCTGTTGCCAGTGAGACTATGGCATCTGGCATATGACATCCCCAATTGGGGTATGTTGTGAGACTGAAGGTAGTGGGGAGGGGAAGAATATGGGGAAGAGGAGGGTGGGGAAGTACCTGGCTATTTAGATCTGGTCACCAAACACGGCTAATGCCATTTCAAGCAACATTTCAAATCTGAATGATGTTCTTACACCAGGGCTATGCTGAAAGTATCATGCACAACGGAACGTGCCGCAAATATACTCACATTTTTTTAAATGAATTAATTGTGAAATAACCATTACGTCAATGGAAATAACACAAATCATTCAGACAAAATTTATTTGCCCGTGCCGGGATTCTATCCCGCGACCTTCGGATTGCGAGTCAAGAGCCTTACCGCTAGATCACGCCGGCACTGAAATGTAAAAAAATATTTATTGAATTGTTTATTATTAGCCCTTATGAAAAAAATGTTAACATCATATACACAAATATAAAAGCCCCTCGGGCGTAGAATAGGTGAAATAAATAAATAAAATTTGAAAAATCGCGTATAAATAAACTGCATTCATGCAAAAACGACTCGATGCTTTCATTTTCTACTGGCTTAAAAAAATCATGACAGGAAAAAAATGATTTCCATCTGAACATCTGTCAGAAACAGTTCGCTTTTCTCTGCTCATTTTGGCTTGAAAAATATTCTGTCAGGCTTGGCAAAAAATGTTCGCTATGAAAAAACATGATTATCTATTTGCCGTGAGATTGGATTGTGTATATATCACTCAGAGGTTCTGGGGACAAAATAGATTTTTTTTTTTTATACTCGTAGTCCCTAAAGAAAGGCGCAAAATGGTCGATTTACGAGAAGGGCAAAACATTTCACAACCCTTTCATTTGAAATTTCCACTGATTACTCTGGTTCACGTCTTTTTTTATGCTTCTCGTACCCAAGATGAAAACTTACATCCCTGAACTTTTTTATAAAATTTAAGGCTTTTAATTTAAAACATTTAAAAACTAATTCATGCATTAAAAAAAAAAAGTGAAATTCAGATATTTTTCAATTTGGGATGTATGGGTGCCGGTACTGCCGGTGCCCCGGGAACCATTTATTGGATAACCCTGACATAAGTCGCCGCAATGGGTTCGCTTCATTTGTTGTTTTTGTTTAAGGTCTTGGGGGCGGATGCGTTGGGCCACAAATAGCGTTGCGGGTCGGATCTGTAGATATTGATTGAGGGAGACCTTTTGACCTCTCAAGCAAGACTCTCTCGACCCATCGCTTTGCACCGCAGTGGGAGGGATATATTCATACGCCCGTTACTTCTGGATACGTTGATTCAAGATTCCGAGCCACCCTTTATACCTTTTCCTTCCCAGAACTTCCTCTCCTTCCTCTCCATAAAAAGATCATCTCCACAGCATCCCCAAAGATGTTGTAAGCACTGAGGGATTTTTTTTCTCAGGGCCACCTGAAACAAAAAGTTGCATTCCTGGGTTATGAATTACCTGACAATATTTGTAAAAATGCCTACAACCATTAATTTATTTTTCTCTCTATTTTTTTTCTCGTATGTTAACGATCCTTGGGGTAGTTGTTATTGATTTGATAGTTTATGAATACCTAATTATTAAAATGAAATTAATAAAACATTTTATTTTCTTTCCGGTAGTAAGTTTTTTGTAGTCATAGCTAACCTTCCTGATGTAGCGATCACAATATTAAAATTACAAATAATTTAACGTTACTTAAAAAAAAACTTATTATGCAACGCATTTTTCAAGATTGATATTAGATTTTGAAAAAAATTATGTTTCTAACTGTATAACCAAAACCCGGAAACAGAAATCATGAGAAAATTATTTATTTACTTGTATTCTTTATTGTTATTTATATACGACAATACGGGCAATAACAAAACATATGAATTATGTACATAATAATTTTGTGGAACAGTAATCACGTTATAAATTATTGTGCTAATTAAATTCTATAGAATCCATGCAAAATGTTTTTTAGGTATTATGCTAACGTATATTTATTGAGGATCGTTATTATAGCCATCGTGTAACTATACTTCGTGAAGTAGAACACATCTACCACTTCTGAGAAAGCATTTTCACTAGCTTGCAATCTGGTAGGTACAACGAGTGTCTAAATCACTCAGTCCTGATATTGTTTTCCAATTAAAAAGAATTAGATCAAGTTTGTTGGTGTATGGAAGGTAATAAAGCTTAATTATTCAGGGCTGTCTATAATACCATTAACAATTTTAAAAATATATAGTAAAATTGGTCTTCTGGGTATCTGAGAATTTTAATAATTATTTTGGTTTTTGTTATAAAATAACGAACTGCTGCTATAAATTCAGGTCATTACGACATTTTAGAATGCCCTGAATCATTCTCGATATAATTAATAGCGTATGATAAAGAAAAATTAACCATTAAAACAACTCATAATGGGTGTAAAGGGAAGAAAAATTATAAAAAAACATTATTTATAGTGGAGGATCGCAGAGGGTCGAATTCCAGCACGTTTAAGAATTAGGTACATAATTAAGATGGCACGTGCTTGTGTCCAATAGTTTATTCTTCTGACAACTGTCTTATTGAAGGTTGCTTTTTATCAGGTTGATCTTCACCCCGAAGACTGCAACCTGGAATAGCAGCTCAGCGGAATTTACAGTATTCGTTCTCTTACTTACCTGTCACGTAGGTTTCAAAGTCATGCATTGCGACATTCGTTCTACTTCGCCTTCCATCAGACTTCCACAGAATCAATTATTTATTGAGACATTTATTTTTTTATTTAACGCCCAGAGGGCCTTTACATGTTTGGTAGTACAAATAAATGATGACATGATTTTTAAACAGTTAAAAAAATAATAATAATAAAATTAGATAAAAAATGCACACAAGTCACAAAAATACAAAATTACAGCAATTTGAAAGGTTTAAAAAATTAAGATATGCTTAGGACTAGTTGTGGAATAAATTTTTTGCAAGATCCACAAAATTCGCCAAGTTTATGTTAAATATGTCAACATCACCTGAGTACTGATTTCCCATAGTGTGAAATCGTTGTATCGTAGAGTGAGCAATGTAGTTCCGCTTATTAATGCTGCAGTAGAATAGTGTATTTAGTAACTGTCGGTATTATTTTTATGAGTTTTATGAGTTTTGCATCTGTCGCAACACATGTTTTATTTTTTTACACGCAGTATGTACGAAACAACTGTTCCAAGAAAAACAACAGTAATTCATGTTACATGAAAACCGTACAGGAGTTCCAACCAGTGCCAGTGAGACTATGGCATCATCGACTAGGGAATTATGTCAGGCTGAAGGTAGTAGGGAGGGGAAGGAGGTAGGAAAGAGGAAGATGAGGAAGCACCTGGTTATTGAGATCAGAAAGCCATTTTAAGCAACGCTACAATCTGGACTGGATGGTGATCTTACGCCGGGGCGTAAATTATTTAAAATTAATAGAAATAACACCAATCAATCAAAATAAAATATATTTTCACACGCAGGAATTTGAAACCGCAAACGTTGATGGCTAATCGATAGCCTTGTACCTCGACCACGGATGCCGATAAAAACACTATTGTTTATACTTTTTCTAAATATTTTAGTATGTCTCACTAATAATTTGAACTAATTTGTATGGTTTTTGGACATAGCTAAGTTACTACTATTTCCCGTAGAATTTACACAATGTCAATGCATATAAGGTAATTTCTGAAACAAAACAAATTAACAAAGTAGCGACAGTAACTTTACAAAAAATACATTAAACATACATATTTTAATAACATAAAAATGGAGAACTTGTAAATTTGATTAATTTTTACAGATGAGATGCAGCCAATGTGTGACAAATATTTTAAAGTTTTTTATCGATATGTTTCTAAAAACAATTGCTTTTTACAAATAGTTCATTTAACAAAAAACCTCACAATAAAAGTTTTTAAAATGACTGTCTACATACATCCTGTTTTAAATTGTTGTATTCTGCACTATTATCAACATTGCGAAAGCTTCTTTTCTAAATAAATGTATTAATTTTTTCTAGGAGCGGCAAAACGTAACCACAATGCCCGGAAGGTCACGCGCGAGAAGTGTCCAATTGTTGCCGCCGAGCCACCCCGTGCAACCTGTACGTGGTTTGGCAAGCAAGCTACTAAACCTACCGGACCAAGGAATAAAATGTCTGACTTACCAAGCTGCTCTCGCGGGAGACCTTTACTACAATACAATATGGCATTCAAGATCACAGCAGGCGAATTGACTGGTGAATTTGAACATACTTATTTCGATTATCGGTGTGTGGGTGCGTGATTTGAAATAAAATTGTACTTTCGTAAAATTATTCAAGTTCAATAAGCTTTTTCAAAATTGGAGATAAGAATTATTGTTTAGTATTGAAACAGCTTTGGGACTAATCCATTTCCCAAAGTTTCTGTTCAATATTTTGTCATCTCCCATTGTTCCTTTCATTCCTTACAAAGCCCCATTTGGGAATCAGAAGAAAGAAGAATATGTTTAAAATGCTACTTACCGATGCCAATTCAAAATATTATTTATACAATCAATTTAAAATACCCAAATTATCAGTCGATTATGTGTGTAAGGGTATGCACTTGTGATCACAATAATTATTGAACGTATCGACAAATCACGTTCATATATTTTGAGGCGGGAATGGCTAAAGCCGCCCCGGGAACTTTTATGGGTTAATCAACACCTCTGCCATAGGTCACCCCGGGTGGTTCGCGTTTGGTGATTTGGCAGGTGTTCCCGGGTTCATGGAGTGAGGTTCATCTAGGTCTTGAAGGCGGATGACCAGGACAGACTGAAACCCAAATTCCTACCCACCCCTCAAACCCTTTTCTTTCCCAGAACTCTCCACTCCTTACTTTCCTTAAAAAAACCATCCACACAGCATCCCCAAAAATGATATAGGCCCTGAGGAAAATTATTTTCCTCAGGGCCTCCTGTGTGGGGTTCATGTAAAAAAAAACCTTTTTACGGCGTAACTGTGCCTACCGGTGTAACAGCGACCCATTGAATAGATTTTTCACGAGCCTCTACTAGTTTTATTATAAATTTATTTTTAAAAGGTGTCAGTGTCTAAAATTTGGTACTGCGTACCGTAACGCGATACTTAGTTCAAAATAAAATACTTTCAATTTTATAAAATTGATTATTCATTCTGGCCTTATCGAAAACTATCAATTGGTATATCATAAAAAAAACCGATAAGTATAATTTACCATTTAGGTTGTAAATACATATTTGTATTTGGGTAAAATTTGCAAACAAAAAATGGCTCCAAAAAATTCGGAAATAATCGAAGATACATAATGTCAGTAATTCGTAAATGAAAGTACGAGATTGACAAAAATGATGGATTGTACTGAGAGTGCCAGTCTCGGTAAAACAGGACGATCGAGTCCCAGTTGTGACCAATTAAAAAAAAAAAAAAAACAGTTTTGGCGCGCTTCATATTTTCATCGATAGTCGTTGATATTATCTTCATCTATGATTAAATAAGTTATTAAATATGGTAAGAAATTCTATCCTTTTAATGTACTCAATGAAAACCTTTAAATGTGCAATTGTTAACACTTCAAAATTCTCGTTGTTTGTTAACTAGATGTGCCACATAGTGCTCTTAATTCCCGGCATTTTTTATTTATTTATCGTGTTTGTTTGACCTTGCACTACAGCTCTTTAGTATCTAATGTATTTTGATTAAAGTTTTTTTTTCGTCTTTTTTACTGATGTTGAATGACTTCCCAAAGTTAATGCAGTCAACCCCCTATTCGTTTTAATTGTTATACATTCCTACCCCTTTTATGTATAGGTAATAAAGATAGAGCTAGTTTCTACAACCATGTACATAATATTATTACCAATATTTTTTAAAACTCACCTGAAGGGCATATTTCAGTAAATATTCAAGTGTGTATTTTTATTAGGTTAAATAATATCGAACAGAGAGTGTTCGGACTAAAAGTAATCTTAGCTCTTTAGAATAATTGAAAGAATTCAGGTTTGCTTTTGAAAGTGGGAGATTTTATTTTTTGTATGAGTATGTTCGTTTATTTCTGTATTCACATCAGCTTTTATAAAGAAGTATATTTTGTACAAATCTATATTCAATTTTTACGATCAAGGACAGATATAAAACACGGTAGTATGGCAGTAGTTCGTGATTCACAGTTATTCTTTCTAAATTTTTTATAACACGATTGTAATATTATATCATAAGATCTACAAACACGAAGATTAGGAAAATCAACAAATGATGTGGAAATCATTAAAAAATATATGAATTAACACCAACACAAACCCCTACAGCCCGCCTTGGATCAGGAATCCCTTGTGACGAGAAATGTGAAAATAATATTATCTTACTTTGTCCTTAATAAAAAATAATCAAAACCACAAAATGAAATAATAAAACTCCAATGAAGACGGTAAAACCCATTTTTAGATTGAACTTCATGCTTTATTGGTTTTTCTTCTGCATTAGCTATTTATATTTATTTCTATTCTCGTACAAGCAGTTTACCGATGTTTACAGTTGACTTATGTAGCGTAAGTTCCAATAATATAAAAAAGTATAATTAGTTAGTAAATAAGTTAGTAAAAGTATTTTTTGTTTGTGTTTTATACATTATAAAAAGAGTTTTATTTTATAAAGTACATTTCTGGTTACTTATTTTTTATAATTAAAAAAAAAAACAAAAAATACACATTATAAAACAAAATTCTTCAAAAACAAAGTAAACCCTTTTTCGGAGCATCTTTCAAATAGGCACAAAGGATTGACAATGGAATGATTTTTTGTCAAGAATTTCCATTATAAATTTCCGCTTAAGAAAAACATTTTATCAATGTCTGGAAAATATAGGCCACATTCAAGAGACGAGTTTTATACCGGAGTACTTTTTTCAGCGTCAGACTTCAAAGCAAATGTGTCACACGAAGATGTCTTCGTGTTTGTTCAAGTCTTGGACGGGGGAGAAAAGGTTTTGTGTTCAGCAAAGGGGAGTGAGACCGGCTTTTGCGCAAGCTACAAGCAATTTGACCAAGTCAATTGCTGTTTCAGTAATGCAGTTTTTAAATTGCCTAGGGTTGTTTGATCTTTTCAGGGAATTAAACCTCAATTACAGCAACCCATTATGTAGAATTATGAAAAGAAAAAAGATATTTAATTTTTTCTTCAATATTTGCTAAATTATTTTGCGGCGTTATTTTAATTAAATGAAAACCAAGCATTTTAATGTTTATCTTTTCCTGATGAATAAACATTTAACAATTATTTTAAGCAATAATTTTAGCCTGAAACACTCATCTATATTGAAAAAATCTCCCGAGAAATGATACATGCCGCTGACGGGACTCGAACCGATATCCGGTCAAATACTCTACGTCGCGACGTAGCTCAATTGTAGAGCGTTTGACCGGATATCAGAAGGACGCGGGTTCGAGTCTCGTCGACGGTATCTTTTCTCGGAAGATTTTTTCAAATTAGATGAGTGTTTCAGGCTAATAAATAATTATTGCTTATAAAAATTTTTTTCCCTTTGTGCTACGCATTAAAATCTTGTCTTAAACATTAGTTTATCAATTAAAAGCAAACTTTTTGTTTTGAAACATGTAGATAATGTTGATTAAATAAGTGGTGTTACACAACGTGATTTCTTTAATATAATTAAATAGTATTGTATTTAAGTTTAAATATTATGTCACATTAGTTACACGCAAGGCGTAATAAACACACAATGATTATGATATAACGGCGCACACGGGACGCAGTTCGTCCTCTTATTTCGTAGATTTTCGCAGAGGGAGGGATTCAGCGCTACCGGAATTCGAAAAACACCCTCGTCGGAGGGATGGATTCATACTTCCGTCACTCCTGGAACCATGGACCCCAGATTCTTACTCAGTCCTCATACATTTTTCTTCTGAGAACATTATTCCCTTCCTTTCATTTAAAAGACCCTCCATAAGCATATCCAAAGATGACTTAGGCCTTGAGGGAAATAGATCTCCTTAGAGCCTCTTGGGTGGAGCTATTGAAAAAAAAATGTATCGGCAAAAACATTCCCTGGTTACGACTAATCCAACAATGTTTGAAATTTGTCTCCTACTACCACCACAGAAAGCCGAAAATGTTGCTTGTGTTGTAATGGGGGACTTCAGCCAGGGAATCGACCACTCAACCACTGACCGGTCACTACATTGAACAAATGATTTATAATATTTAACAAAAAAATACAAAGTTTATTTTTTAACCGTTCCGGGTTTACTTTAACCATTCCACTTATTCCATATTTCCAATGATCCATTTCGGTCAATTTATTACTCCATGTACATAAATCTTTTTGGCATCTTGACAAAAGCCTATGTTGTACGTCGCATTTTAGGCTACTGGAGGCTTATTGGACTTATTTTTAGCTACGACGAATCGCTTTTAATGACCCACTTGTTTGTTTATCGAAGTCAATGAAAAAAAACAATGATTTGAGAGATTATTTTCTCCCATGTTGCGCATTGGAAGAAGGGCGATAGATATAATACTGATGAACACGGTTTTTCCAGTGATTAGACAGATAGATACTGCGTTGTTTTAGCAAAATTAAAGCTTTACAGCTCATAATCAATTTTATATTGTGGGCGTAAAGTAAATTCAATATCCTAAAAATAGATACCTACTAGAAAATATATAATTTTTTTTAATTTGATGTTAATCTTTTTAAAAATTTATTGTCGTTGGGTTAAGTCTCAAATTGTAATATTTTATCACTGGACAATTTTCGAGACTCTATCTAAAATTTTAAACAAAAAAATCAAAAAAAGATCACATCTAAGAATTGAACCCAGAACCTTATTCTTGCCTGGTCGCTGCTCCCCCACTGAGCTTATTCCTAGATGTGACCGTGTCTTTTCCGTGATTTTTCTGTTTCAAATTTTCTATTCAAGATCGCTAAAATATTATTCAACGCATAAATTAAATATATTATCATTTCATTATGCTAGTACTATTTTAATTTTTATATTGTGACAACTGTTTCGGCATTGAAAGCCATTTAAAAAATATGGTTGGGCCACATGGAGACGACTTATTTATACGATTTTATTTACCCCCGCACAATTAAAATTAATAAATATATACCTCTTTAATGATGCTTGCTCACCGTTCAAGAATTGTACTTATAACGTAAAATTATGACAAACAGATTTTCTAGTGGATACTGAGGATTTCCCAAAGATTATAATAAAAATAACCCACGTATTTTCATTTTAGATAGTTTAGATAACCTTCTAAAATTATTAAATTAATCCTTGGCTATTCTAATGCAATTATGAAAATATTAGTTTTAAGGAAGGTTCGGCTTGTTTTGTTTTATTGACAAAATTTTAGGAATTACTACTATCCGATTTTTCCATTTTTTTCTGTTTTCCTTTATTTTTTCTCGTTGTAAATACGTACATACAAAAGTTATTTTATATAATTTCTAAAATACAGTAAGATGTTAATATAAGGTACAAGTATTGTCCCTCTATGCATGCTCGCGTATTTCATATGTCTTTTACCACTCATTGTAATGTGTTACTTGAGTGACCTTGCATAAAATTCTGTATTTTTATTTGTGATATTTTTGTTTTTCTATTTGTATTTATTTGTATTTAATTGTACGCAATTGTAGATTTTTATAATTGTGTAATAACTGAGTTTAAATACATAATAGACAAGAGTAGGTAATGGGAACCCACTAACGTACTGCCTGTGTGGGGGTAATATAAACAAGATTGCTATATAAATACTATACATCAATAAGTACAGGAAAAAAAAGGAAAATTTTAAAGTAAAGGTTTAGAAATATAGTAATCTGTGAAAACATTGTAGTAAAATAGTGAAATATAAAATTTTGTTGAATTTTTTTTATAGTTTCAAGAAATTAAATAAAGTTAGAATTGTATTGAAAAGTGAAATATAAAGGTTTACAAATAATTTATAGAAAAAGTGTTCCAACATCTGCATCATTCAACCATAATTTTAATTTTTTTATGTAAAGTGATATTATATTTGTCATTTGAATGTGTTTCGGTAGAAGATTATGTACGAGGACCAATAAAGCTGTTTGCATTAATTAAGTATTGGTTTGGGGGAAGTAAAACATATTATTAGTCCTTTTGCTAATTCTATTTTCAATTTTTACGAAACAATTTTTATTTTTAAATATATATTTCATAGTCTGCAATAAAAATAATTTACGGATATTGAATATTTTACTCTCTTTAAATAATAACTCTGTAGAGAATGTTTTTTTTAATCTATTATACCTAACTCTAATGATGTGCCATTCGATTGAATTTCATTTTAAATAACGTAACTAAAAGCAATATTTGCGTACATTGAAGAATATGAAAGTCTACAACGGTTTTCGAATTTTTTCATCGATCTTTCAGCATCGTTGATCACCACAAGAATAAAATGTCAGATTTTCATTTTAATAATCAGAAATGAAAGTTTCTCCGAATACTTCCGGATCAAAGCTTCTTACGTTGGAATTTTCAAGTATTTTTAAGGTTCCGTATGATTCCGGACGTCATAAAGAAAGCCTATTTGCGGATTACAGCTTCCGAAAAATACCCGAGGGTTTTGACCTTTAGAAATAATAATAAGTACCTTTAGCGGTAATATGCCAATTATTAATAATTACCGAAGGGCTAAGGAAGCCTTATTCTATTTCAAAGCAACCCCAAATTAAGGAACGGATATTCAGGCTTCTTTTACGTCCATGTATATTTTTTAAACACAAATGATTTTGATATTTTTTTGATAACGAGGTATTTTTTTATTTATCAAAGAGTGAAAAAAAATTGCCTTTAGGCTTCTAAATGGAAGATACTGCGTCAACCGGATGAACCATCAAAAACAGAAAAGGACTTTGAAGTATCTCTTTTTTAATATACAGAGAGTTAAGGGACGTACCTACTTGACTTACTTTAAACAGTTATCCCTGACATTATTTGGAGTTAAAAATGTGAACGAAATTTTGATCTCCGGTGACTATTTTGAGGTTTTTTCTTTAAATAATACTTTAAAAAATCTTCCACATGTCATCACTGGTCACTTAGCCAAATAACCACCCAACCTCTCACTCCAACCTAGTTAACATATTTTACTCAACATAATGTGTATGTTATCACTGAATAAACTAAGTCAAGTACGTCTTTTAACACCCTATTTATTTTTTAATTAATGATTATCAAGGACACATAGTATAATAGTACATTAACAGTCCTTCTCATTATGGATTCCTGTTCCGAGGCGGACGGTAGGTAGTTGGGTTGCTGTTAATTAATGGAATTTTTTTAGAACTTGAGTTCCAACTAAATTGTGAGTCTTTGACCCGTTCGCATGGTTTATAAATATAATTCATTTAACTTGATATCATAAACACTTTACACGGAAACATGATAACATACGTTTAAACACCATCTACACTAACTATGGTAAACAATCCATTGGTTACGAGGGGGGCAACTTATATAATTGCCTCCTAAATGACATTAAAAACGAAAATAAGTTGGGTAAATTTAAAAAAAAACTATTCATATTTATTCTTGATAAACAAAATAATAAAATAGAATAGCGCTGTATTGAAATATTAAGTTTATATTTTAATGTGTATATGAAATTATTTCTAGTTAAATGAGTGAAAATGTAGTTTTCTTTTTACTGGAATAAAAAAAAAAATGAGTTACCGCACTACTGCAGCGCTTTGAAAATGTTAGCCAAAGGCCACTTTCATAGCTTCATCTTCCTCCTAAATTTAAAAATTAAAAAGTAAAATGACAAACACTTAATTATTATTATTTTTAAATACAGATCACGAATATTGACCAAGCTTCCTTTTTAATTTGGTTATTATTTCTTTATATTATCTCCACGCAGGAAGCCTTGAGAAAAAATATTTTCAATTAGGCATTTATCATATTAGAGAAAACTGTATTAAGGGCTTTTAAATGAAAGGGAGAATAGGAAGTTTTGGGAAAGAAAAAGGTATGAGGGGTATGTAGGAATCTGGGGATTAGTGTGTCCAGGAGTGACAGACGTATTTTTATTATTTTAAACGTCCATTGAGCTTTTAAATAATATGAGTCAGTATAATATGTTTGTTTTAATCACAGTGAAAATGAAGAGTGGATAAAATACAGGTAACATAAAATATAAGAAATAAAATATTAGTTTCATATGAATATAAATCCATCCAACTGCGTCGATAAAATGACGTTAATATGGCCTATTTTTGTCATTTCCAGATGTTGCACAATTCGTATATTATTATTTATATTTATAAAAGATGTCAAATTACTAAATATAAACATCGAGAAATATTTAATGTTAATCAAAACATAAATAAATAACCTAAAACAGAAAAGGTTGTTTTATCAAAATAATCGTACCTTCACCTTAAAACATGCTCCTGAAATACTGACAACACAGCCATATCAACAGGGGAACAAAATAATGTCACAAGATGGATTATAATCCATCATCTTGCTCCTACTTTTGATGCCATGAAGTGATGGTAAAAAAACGAGTTACATTCTTATTTGGGAACTCCATGTGTAGGTACTTTATTTTAGTTATGACAAATGTTGTGTTTTCACCTACTGCCAGGAAACTTAACAATGAAAATTGCGTTGCATGTTTTTTTAATTTTTTATATGTCCCCCAAAAAGGCGCATGTCCGTGTCATTGTGATAAAAACGTAAAGGGTGTAACGTAAGCTAATTGTAACTGGGTCTTTAACTAGAATATTCAACTATATTATTTAAATTATAAAGTATTGTAAAGATTATCAAAGCTCGCGGTAGGAAACATGTTAACATTCAATGCGTCAGAAATCAAACAAGGATTTACTAATAAACTTTATTCTAAATTAAAGTGTGACAACATCAATGAAAGACTCTATATAATTAATTTATCAGTCTCAGGTCGTGGTTGCCTGCTCCAAGAAACCAGGCAAAATTATTAACATATAAAAGAATGACTACTGAATTTACTAGGGTATTATAAAGAATTAATAGTTAAGGGCGCCAATCGATTTCTATTTGATCCACATAATCGATAAGTGGAAATTACTACTGTAACCAATGAATATAAAGTACGATACGTGTAATCTTGATGGTGAAGTAATGTGGTGAAGTAAATGTCTGTCTTGAAGTAAATGTCTGTCTTGAAGTAAATGTCTGTCGCACGCCGCCAATCTCTGCCCTGGAACGCCATGTTGTCATCTCGAAAGCCTGGTCCTCACTGGCTCTTCTCTGTGGTTTACCCAAGTCAACGCCAACCCGCCATAGACGACAGCGAGCGGCTAGAATAAATCGCCGGAATTCTTTTATGTTCCTTGTCCGGGTAGGAACTCATTTGTTGTAGCAGTATTCCAACTGCTACATTACCCCTCCAGCCAAGAAGAATTTCGCCTGAAATTCCTGATAAGCCACCTGGCGCTTGCAAGAACGGTATGGAAGATGAACGTCCTCCAAGCTGCTTCAAAAATTATGTACCAGAGGCTGCATGTGGCAAGATGAAATCCAGTGTCGAAAGATACGTTAAGTAATGTTGCTTCCTCCAAGTAGATACTGATGGCGAAGTCTTTCCGAAATGTCTCCGCAGAAAGGCCTCACAATTTCATCTTCTGCAGATATCACTGCAACTTAAATGTGGTTGTAGCCAACATAAGCGTTGAAAAGAAGAGACTGTTTGAAACTCTTGAAACTGCTGCCAGATTACATGTTAACCCATGTACCATCTTGAATAATTCTTGAAATCTTATAAAATGCAGGTGTAACATCATCCGATGAACTTGAGGTATATCTTGAGGAAACGTATTAGAACCATGAGAGAGTGAAGAAAGATCCACTATTGTCGAATAAAAATGTCTTCTAAGTATAGGCTATTCTTGAAGAACCGAAGTATGAAGTCCAAATGGTGTAAAGTTGAAGACCGAATAGTAGAAAGTCGAAGTCCAGTTTCTTGAAGTTCCCTAAGGCTAAAATCCTGCCTAACTTGGTTACACAAGAAAAAAAATTTAAAACGCCAAATCAAGAAAGAGAAAAACTGTATACAATATTATATCAAAAGGCCCATTTCGAAAAAGTAAATAATATCACCTAAAATCACAGTATTCCTAATAAAATTCAAAACAGCACCATGTGCATAATATAAATAAACATCAGAAATGTTAGTATTGGATATAATAATTATTTGAAATAGCATAATATAAATAAACATCAGAAATGTTAGTATTAGCTATAATAATTATTTGAAATATATTCTATTCAAATACCAATGTAAACGCTATATCAAACAAAATTAAACCAATTGATTAAAGAAACCTCTATTGAAAGTCAAAATTAGAACCCCAATGTACGGAGTAGGTTATTACATCATTAATAGGTATAAATATGAATCCCAAAATCTATGAAAAATAAAACTAAGTATAATTTTAGTTTCAAATAATATAATAATAGTTCGAACTTACTCTTGTCGAAAAACAAATCAAGGAATCAATGCTAAATTAAGTGAGAAATCACAGATGTCGCTAATCATCTATTATTTTTAAAAATTTAATGTATATAATTTTTAATTTTGCTAGAAGCCAGTCAATTTATAATATAGCAAAACAATTGAAAGAACCAACTTAATATGATTCCCACGAAGAATGCGTGAAATTTATAAGAATAAAATCCATCTGAAAAATAAACTTACATGAAACTATCTTCAAAGATTTAAGCTTTATTAAAACCACCAATAGATGTCGCTAGTGGTACCAAAATTTAATTAATCAATTCGAAAAATTATTTAATAATTCGAAAAACCCAAAATAACAGAAATCCCATTTCCTGATGATGAATAAGAAATTATAAGAAAATTCGTCAAACAGATATCTAATATAAAGATAAGTGCTCAAGGAAAAACTGTGAACACGCAAAACAAAATCTACGTAAATCTTTAAAAAAAAAATTTAAGTATAATACATAGACAATACATACAAAAATCCCGCGATAACCTCCGAAGAGATGGGATATATTGTCAACTTGATGTTGAAATTTTTTTTTTTTTTATATTATCTGTTAAGATAATTCGAACGCATAAATAAAACGCGAATAACCCACGTACTATTCACACAATATTGACAAAAAGCCAAAATAATTCCCATATATCTCTCATTGAGCAAGAACTTAAATTGAATCAACCGATCACGCTTTTGATACGCAACCAACGTATTGAATAATAAAACACCACATCCTGATCGAAAACCGAAAGCATCTGGACCACGTAACATATCCTCATAAGAGATCACGTCGTACAAACACCAAGGTGTCAACCCACATGAGATATTTCAAAACAACGTAAATACGCTAAGTGGTTACGTCCCGTAAGCATTACTTACTTACATTAATCGCGTAAGATAAAGGAAATATATCCTCATCGCAATACATTATGCGAAAACAAAAATAACAATAATTATATGAAATTACTGTAGTCACGCTGACCAGATATTATGTGAAACACATATTCGCATTTCCCGCGACAAAGAGAAGAGGTAAAATAACCTGTCAAATCCTCAAATATACCTGTTTTCACCAGGCTTGTATTTTCCCCCACATAAACTGTACATACATACACCTGATGACATGAACAATCACAATAAAACGAATGCACACACATCCTACCATTTTCCTTCAATCCTCCGAAGAGATGCATAGGGAAAATTTATATATCTAAATTTCCCTCCCCGAAAATAAAAAAAAACCCCATGGCAAATAGAAAAGGACCACAGGCCTCCCACCACTACAGGAATAAACATCTGTATCAGTAGGTCCCCTGTCTTCCTGCGATTGAAAGGAAAGGAAACCCAAATCCATTTCCGCGAAACGATTTAAAAAAAAAATCGCGTCCGAGAACTCAGAGGTTAAGAACATAGAACCCGAGACTAACTACTCACGAACTCAGAGGTATTAAACATGGAAAGCTCGTAATTATTCGCATATCGCTTGCAAAATGCCGATACATTCCCACCGAAAGGAAAGTAAAAATAATCTGAAAAACTCCATTCATGACTTACCACTGAAATCAGAACCACACCATATATAACCTCAAAGAGATAGTGCAGCTAGATTCCAGGATAAAACAAAACAAAGTATCATAAACTTAGTGTAGCCCCGCTGACAAGAACTACATATGGGTACTTAATTTAATCGCATTCTAGCGACAAAATCTGAGGAATAGTATCCTCACCATACCACAAATATACCTGTTTTAACCAGGACGTGTTAACTTCACCCCAAGTGAAACTAAACTGAACTACCATGTGTGTACTATAACATTCACAGACAAGGACAGACTTCACAAAGATACTCACGTCCAATCCAGAACAATCGTGTTCAAAGAGTTCTGCCTTGGAGGTGATAAAGAAAATACCACAATCGCCCTGTGACGGCTCCAAGGTAACTGTCGAATTTTCCCTAAACAGAAAACACTAACCCAAAAGAGAATTTTTTTTTTAATAATTATTATCCTCTTACTTATGCCAATTACCCATGGTAAATAATCGTGTACGTTTCACACGCAGAATGAACAAACAGTCCATATGGTTATCCAAACCAACAGCGGTAAAATATAAGAACCCGCAAGGAACTATTTTGACAAACTTGTATCCAAAGTATTATAGACCAAAAAAATATATATATTTACCTATTTAAGTAATTCTTTAGTACGTCCAGATTAAATGGCTTATCATTCCATTAAATAACCCAACAAGCATTTAAATTATGATGTTCCCTGTAGTATTTCGTATTAATGGCTTCAATTATTCCCCATATATAACTATTTATGGTTATTATCAATAAACCACGTACGATATAGCGAAGCTTCAAACCTAAGCATGAAAGTTACCAAACCAAAACTACAGATGGCGTTATGAAAGGAATAATCCCTCCAGGATACTATAAAATTAAATACAAATCAAAAGATAATAACTGTTACAGTTCAAACGAAAGTTCACATTATAACATTTAAAAACCTTCAAAAGGAATGCTAAAAAAAAAAAAATCTTGAAGAACTGCAAATATTATTACTGGTCCCGAAGAAAATAAAATTGAAGTTACATGAAGAATTCATTACGAAATGCTATTACCAGAAGTTTATAGATCCATATGATAAGTGTCAAAGAAAATTATAATTTAGTCTATAAATGACTCAATTTGAAACCCACAAGAAAACTACAACTTGAAAGTACCAACAATAAGAGTGATATGTCATCCACGGGTCTATTCGACTATAAGAATCGTAGAACACATCAGTAAATTATCAAGACCTACAAGCACGAAAGAATCTACAATTGATAAAATGCATAAAACATAATGATAAATCAGATCACTGTACATATGATCCGTCATCGGAACGTCTAAATGACTTTATCTCCCCGTCAAAACTATTAGCGCGATACAAAAATTAAGGAAAAAACATAAGGAAACCCCAGCGATTATTGCCATCATCCAACAAGCTGAAACTCATCAATCCTTGTCATATGATTCATAAAAAAGAACTGATTAAATAAATTTTTAATTTAAAGAAATGCCAATGAATGCACGAAGCACTATGTCCTTAAAATGCCAATCTGAAAACAAAATTAGCTAAAATTTATTAAACTTGAAATAAAGTTAAACTTACGTTATTGAAGTATAGTCCATTACAATAATTATTGGACCTCTTGCCATAGTCATCTGATATAACGCCATGTGCTGACCTTACCAATGTCAGAAAAGTATTCTTCCCTTTGTACCTATAGCCTAACAGGAAAAATATAAAAAAAAATATTAGATGCCATTTGAAAAAAAGAATCATTTGCATAACAAATCAAACCAGGATCAGGTAAATGTAAAATTGGATTATAAAAGATTAATCGGTCATTAAAGATTACAATAGTTTGCCAAAATTTTCCCCAGAAAATAATGCTTATGCATCGAATAAAATGATGAGTGAGAACCAGACAGGAACAAAAGAAATTTAAATAATTCACCCGAAATAATAAATTAGAGAAACTTACATGACATTCCAAGACAGAGACAGTGCGACATAACCTCAACACATAAAAATTTGTGCATACCCACAATGAAATAAAATGAATCTGTGAAAATGAATTATGTTAATAATTGTCAAACCACGTTGGGCGCCAAAATGTAACGTAAGCTAATTGTAACTGGGTCTTTAACTAGAATATTCAACTATATTATTTAAATTATAAAGTATTGTAAAGATTATCAAAGCTCGCGGTAGGAAACATGTTAACATTCAATGCGTCAGAAATCAAACAAGGATTTACTAATAAACTTTATTCTAAATTAAAGTGTGACAACATCAATGAAAGACTCTATATAATTAATTTATCAGTCTCAGGTCGTGGTTGCCTGCTCCAAGAAACCAGGCAAAATTATTAACATATAAAAGAATGACTACTGAATTTACTAGGGTATTATAAAGAATTAATAGTTAAGGGCGCCAATCGATTTCTATTTGATCCACATAATCGATAAGTGGAAATTACTACTGTAACCAATGAATATAAAGTACGATACGTGTAATCTTGATGGTGAAGTAATGTGGTGAAGTAAATGTCTGTCTTGAAGTAAATGTCTGTCGCACGCCGCCAATCTCTGCCCTGGAACGCCATGTTGTCATCTCGAAAGCCTGGTCCTCACTGGCTCTTCTCTGTGGTTTACCCAAGTCAACGCCAACCCGCCATAGACGACAGCGAGCGGCTAGAATAAATCGCCGGAATTCTTTTATGTTCCTTGTCCGGGTAGGAACTCATTTGTTGTAGCAGTATTCCAACTGCTACAAGGGGAAATAGTAAAAATAAATATAAAATGTTGGTTACAATAATAGCAAAACTAAAAAGAGGTGGTAATAATAATAATAACAACAATAACCACTTTTTATTATTATTTTGCGACTTCCGTGGTCGACTTGCAATCAAATTCGAATTCCGACGGATGCAATTAAGTTCGTTGTGTTATTTCATAATTTATTCATTTTTAAATATTTATAACCTATTTGCGGTTATATTGAAAGATATTCTCACTATCGGCCTGGTGTAATACCACTTTTCAGAATTGAAACGTTGATTGAAATGGCTTTACCTAAGTTTATTGATCAGATCTGCTTCCCATCCCACTATCTGCAGCCTTACAACATACCCCGATTGGGGATGCCACAGTTTTACCGGCTCCATATGGTTAGGACCAGTTCGGACTTAGACTGGTATTTACTTAAAATTTACAAATTACTAATTCAATTTTTTTTTTCGTAAGGTATGTTTACATGCGATTATACGGAATATTGAATATTCAATATCCGAAATTCATGCATCACGAGGAACTGCTAAAGGAGACAAATTATGAAAGGCTGGAGACCAGCCGTAATGCCGGACTAATGGTATTTGAATTAAAGTTACTAAAAAACCTTATTGATTGTCCATATCCCCTGTCATGCTGTGGCTTATTCGCTCCTGATAAATACTGTCGAACTTGAAGCCACGCCCTATTCTGCATACCGCAGGGTCGGACAGATATGACATAGCTTAATGCCCTACCAGCAGATATAGATGTGTTTAATATCACTACACCATGTTTAAAAAAAAATTATGTACATGAATTGTTAGTTGTAAGAAAATTGTACCATAATTGGACTTACCTGTCTGTCGTAAAAAATTAAAAAAAATAAATAAAGCAATTTTACTTTTCTCTCCATTATTTTTTGTCATTGGTGGCTGACGGATTTGGTTGCCTGTATGTTGGTAGGCCAAGTCTGGAAATGTCATGTCGGATAATAGCAGAATCCAAGTCCCGTTCTTTCAAAGAATGTAGGTACAGAAAGAACGAAACGCCAAACATAGCTGTCCTAACACACTTCTATAGAAATTGTTCACATTCACATGTCAAAGATCACAAACTTCCCTGTTTTTCCGACATTTGAAAGACCTAATATGGCAAAACAAGGTGTTTTGTTTTGAAATGAGAATATATGCTTAGTTCCTACCCGGTTGTCATTTATCCAGTTCATACTTCTCCCTAGCCATCATCTTGTATTATAAATTTGGAGTTATGGCAAAAAAATACTGTAATTCGCGTGTACTTGCTTTGAAAACCGAAGATTTGGAACAATTTAGAAGCCAGTTATTGGATTTTTTTATGGACATGATCTCTTTTTTAAGTAAAATATGGTATTTAACCATCTCGGATGTTCATTATATACTTCGGTACTCATTCATTTTGTTGTGGCGATAATTACTTAGAAATGTCGGTCGCGGTGGAACTATATACCTAACTATATTGCGGTTGTATCGTGTGACAGAGATATATTGGTAAGTGAGTGGTAATTTTTTTATCATGCGTCCCTCGTTTTTTCCTACAAATATTATCCAATTAAACCACAATTAAAGCAGACACCATTTCGTTTCGTTTCACTTTTAGTAATTGCAGTCCATTACAAGTGCATCAGAAGCTAATAAAAATCCTGTTTTATTCGAATATTCCATCAATAACACAGCTTTAGAAAGAGTCCCGGAAATGAGGGATCTTGGAATCATTTTGGATGAAAAACTAAGTTTCGCCAATCATATCCACCAAATTATGAACAAAGGTATGAAATCACTAGGCTTCGTTTTAAGAACAACTAAAAACTTTAATTCCATAGAAGCCATTAAACTATTATATGTATCTCTAGTTAGAAGCCAAATTGAGTATAACTCGGTAGGTTGGTCTCCATCTTACAAAATTCACGTTAATAATATTGAGCGAATACAAAAAAAATTTCTGCGTTTTATAAATTTTAAATTAAATATCCCACTAGAATACTTAAAATATAATCTGTTACTAAATATTCTAAAAATAAACACACTAGAAGACAGACGTAAAATAAACGACTTGACATTTTTATTAAAAATACTTAACTCTAAATTCGACTGTTGCGAACTCCTACAACTCATAAACTTACGAATACCGACAGTAACCACACGACAAAAAAAAACCTTATTCTACTGCAGCATTCATAAGCGGAATTACATTGCCCACTCTCCGATACAAAGATTTCACACTATGGGAAATCAGTACTTAAGTGATGTTGGCATATTCAACATCAACTTGGCGAATTTTGTGGATTTTGTAAAAAACTTATTCCAAAACTATTCCTAAACATATATGTATTTTTGTAAACTTATCAAATCACTGTATTTTTGTGACTTGTGTGCATTTTTATATAATTTTATTCTTATCATTTCTCTCTCTGTTTAAAAATCATCTGTCATAAACAAATTGTACTACTGTAAAAGCCCTCTGGGCGTTGAATAAATAAATAAAAAAAATAAAAAAGAAGCTGTAATTCGTAGATTGTTTTGGGTATAAAACCGGGCTTATTTTAAATCTTATTTTATTCACGCGCAAGTCAATTAACACTTTACAACAATTTTTCCCATCCATACAAACCATGCACGCGTACTTTGACAATCGTGTTTATTATATTTATGTCGTTTTTAAATCCGATTTGAAAATTCTCATTCGTGACACGCTTCGGTTATCTCGTCTATTTTTTATACAATCGCTTTTTTGTTATCCTTCCTCATACATCATAACAACAACCTTCATCTTAGATAACATTTTCAAGAAGAAAATATACCTGCATTAAACTGAGTAACGAAACACTTCTCAAAGTGTACCTACAGCAAAAAGTTTTAAATTAAAAAAATTCCCACAAAACTGAACTAACTGGCCATCACTAACTATCTTCAAAAAGTTCAAGCCTTCTCTTCCATATAATGCTGGAATAAATTCAATGAAGGTGAAGTCTAAGGCAATAAATCACGGGTCGGTAGGAAATACAGCCCGCCATTTATCTTAAGAGGCAGCTATAACAAATTCTAAGAAATGTAATATATTTTGAGCGAATTTCACAAAAGCTGTTAAATATATTATGTAGGGTTCGCTTAGAGAGCGGCCAAGCACCCCACCTAAGAACAGAAGGCAGTTTATTTTTGGCTGAATTTGAAACCGGACTCTCGAGAAAGGGTGCCTTGCTGAGTTTATTAAAGGAAAAGTAAACATTTATTAAGCGTAAGTAAGCGATATTAAAATTAAATGAAGTATCTAATAAAATTTAAGTGTTCCTAATAAACGTAATACAGAATTTAAAAAAAAATGTAATTTCACGGATAGAAATAAGTTCAACTTTATTTGGGTTTTTTAAGACGGAAGCCTGAAAGGAAACGGATGGATTTATAATATTGGATTGACTAAAAATAGTGTTAATGTAAAAATTGTATACTTTGTTGCTTGTATACAGCGGTTTTGTTTTGACTATGTAAGAGACAATGAATTCTGCATTTATAATTTATCCTTTAATTATTGAAGAAGACAATATTATTAATCTAAATATAATAGAAAAAGCTACAGATAAAACATATAAAGGTAACAGTCGCAAGTTGGAGTTGAACCCAGATCCTCTGTCTTTCCTGGACAATATATTTTATCAAATATTTGAGACATAATTATATTCCGTCATTTTTATCGTTCTCTTTATTTTATTGAATTATAATGATTAATGACAATACTTTTGGCTGCTATATTTTTGTTTGAATTCGAGTAATATTTGCAGCTTGGAATTTGTCAACAATATGCCTATCTGATATTTATTTCAGAGAATCAAGTTTCGATTCTCAGTTGCGATTGTTACCATTTTTTTATTATTGTCTTTTTTATTTCATGTTTCATTGATTCATCCACACGAAGTCAACCCCAACGCAACGCACTGAACCGTTCCCAACCAGCGATATAACAAAATAATGTATACGGGCCTTCCTATCAATGTTCAAGTATTTGTGTAGAGGTGCGAGCACACAATTTCTTTCTATCATAGCCAGTTACGTTTCGTATATCTAAGACACAGTGCAGGCCTATTGTCTGTATCACACTGTAGGAGCAAGAGAGAGCAGTGCGCGCGCACATTTTCTTTCTCTCTTCTTTTATAGTGAAGTTTTACTTCAGTCGTGTGGTCTAAAGTACACTCGTTTTTTTTTGTAAAGATTACTTCTTTAGCACCGTTACGATTTGAAATTCGATGAAATGAAAAAGCGACACTATAAAGATACAAACACAAAATACATCTATAGGATTTAGTCTGCGAGAGAAAGAGATAGCATAATCGGTCTACTCTTTGTGCGGTGCTTCGTAGCCTCCCCAATCTGGTCAACTTTAGTTTTCTGAAGGTTTAACTTCTACCGCGTGTGAACTGCGGTTGTAATTTCTTTACATTTTAAATTCCTTAGCTAATTTGTATCCTTTATTTTTACACATGTAATCATTATAATGTGCCTAATTATATGTCCTATCATAGATTTCGTATCCTAGGTTAAATATGTATAAATGTATATATCAAGTAATCATGTGACGTACCCAATTATAAGATCAGCAAAATTAATTTATCTCACCCATGCTAGTTGGGAGTTGGTAGCTCTGTTATTAAGATATTTTAATATTGCTTCTTAAAAAAATATATTGCAAAGAGATTTCTAATAAATTTCATATTCTTTTTAAAAAATTGTTTGTCTTGTGTTTTAAAAAGTGGTCAATCAAATCAAACATTATTTGAATTATAGAAAGGTTGAATCGGATAACTTCGGAATTATCAATTATTCATTTAGTAAATACCGTCAGTTTCGAGTTCGAAGAGTTAACACATTCGGGAAACCGTGTGTAGATAATCGAATAAAATCTGTTTGAACAGTGTTTGCTTCCTGCGCTCCGGGTAGTCATTCGATTAGTTAATTACTCTCAAATTCGTTATCTACAAATGTTATAATGCTGTTAACGATAGATGTGAAGTTGTTTTAGGACGGACCATAGAACTTATGTCAACAAATGTTAAATAACTTCAAAATATCCATACTACCAACAGTGCTCATTTTATATCTATAAACTAAATCTGAAATAATTCCATGTAATATATTATATAATTAATATGTAATAATTTTTAAATTTCTTTGTACATCTATGTATGTTTTTAATAATACCTACACCTTTGACGGCCTCCGTAGTCGAAGGGTAAGGCTCTTGACTCGCAACCCGAAGGTAAATTTTATTTGAATAATTTGTTTTAATTTACGATTAATTCATTTCAAATAATAAAAAGTATATTTTTGGCATGCTCCAGAGTGGAAGATACCTTCAATATCGCCCTGGTGTGAGACCAACATTCAGAATTTAAACGTTGCTTGAAAAGGCTTTAGCCGTGTTTGATGGCCAGATCTGAAAAGGTAGGTACTCCCTCACCTTCCTCCTTCCCATCTCCTTCCCCTTCCCACTACCTTCAGCCTCACAAAATACCCCAATTGGGGATACCGTAGCCTTAGACGGGAGCAGCTGGGACTCTGGTGAGATAATAACATAAAAAAAATATATTTATTATTTTATAAGAAATATTCAACGACTTCACTTCATTATAATAATAGGTTGGTGCATTCAACTTTATTATGACAACGTATTATTTATTATGATGGATAAATATCTTAACGAAAATATGAAAGAGAACAAGACACAGAAAAACAGAAAAAAGACAATGGTCGCAACTGGGATAATGTAATCCTAAAATTTGAAAATATGAGATTGACAAATAGGACGGTTTGACAGGAGGTGGCAATAACGAAATTGGTTAACGCGCTCGTCCCGGTTAGACGGAGAGGTCTGGGTTCGTGTCCCAGTTGCGACCATTGTCTTTTTTCTGTTTTTCTGTGTGTTATTCTCTTTCATATTTTTGTTTAGATTATTATTGTTAACTTATTCTAATATGATATATTTCACTGATGGGAATAATCTTCAAAAAAGTATAAAAATACAGTTTTTCTTATAAAAATTGAAAAATATCTAGTTAGGAAGAAAATTATTTTGAAAATCAAAGATATGTGGACTGTTCATTTATTAGCCGAAGATTTTTTTTATTATTTTGGCGTAGGGTTTGAAGCTGTACAGTAATATTATAAAAACTTTGGTTTAGCAAATTCCCAAGAACTTCATAATAGTAACCAAAGCCAAGCTTGAACTATGAATATATTGAAGAGTGAAAAGTTTTCAGTTTTGACCGCTAGTGGTTACAAGATTAAAATTAATTATGATAGAAAGTTATTGAATAAACCCGAAGATTTTACTTAGAAATAAGATTAAGTCTGAGAAAAAGTGCGAAGAAATTTCTTTCAAGATTTTTCTTCCAATATGATATTATCCCATACACTTTATTACAGATTTTAAAAATGAATCATGGATAAGTTTATGTATTCCTTTAAAGCACAAAGAAGACTTTTGCACACAGCATCTCATATGAAATAGAATGAAAAAATTATAAATGTAAAAAAATATATATTTAAAAAAAAGTATTTGGCGTCAAAACAAAATTTAAGTTTGATATACAAAAAGGCCGCGCAGCCGTTCCCAGTAATAATCAAATTAAATATTTAATTTTTGGTTTGTTAAATTTAATAAAAGAAGAATTATTTGTGTTTAATCGTATGTCCGATGTAATCTGAAATAGTCATGTCAAATATTAAGATAACCAAGTGGAGAAAAATAATCGCCTACCTGTTTGGGTTAACTTTTTGTAGGTAATTAGCGAGTTCCTGGCAGGTCTGCAATGCCACTTTTCTCCCTGCGTATCCTTTCCCGTTTGAAACCCGTTCCCCTCCCGTGTCTCCTTCCCTCCCGGGTTCCCTTCCCCCCTCCCTCATCCCCTCCACCCCTTCCGGATTCCCCTCCCCCTCCAGCCTTCACTCCCTGCCGCTAAACTACATGAAATACACACATTCTTAATGTAACTTTTTTAATATAAATTTCATAACGCAGAGCTTAACAGAATGCATAAATAAACCTTCGCGGGCGTGTACACAACAGCTCACCAAAGTTTCATCGCAAACAGATGAATGGTGTAGGAACGCACACGGGATAAACAAAGGAACATTCCTTTTTATATATAAAGATAAGATTTAAAAAAAATGACCTTCATAATTATATAGTAGAGGAATAATTTGTATAGTAGAGAATTTTTTTAAGTGGTTATGTTTTTGAACTACACAATTATTTAAGAATTTTCACATACCCAATCGGAATGACTTTGCAATTTAATTGACGAGAGCTTAAGCGCTTATAAGTTTAAAAAACTTTAAATACACGGATTATGTAGCAATCACGTGCGCGTTGTCATCATTTATCATATTTAGCGACTGGAGGTGATGCAAGTAATTTTAGTTTTACATAATAATTATTGAATAGGCCACTTGCAACACATTTAAAAAAAAAATCCGGTTTAGGTAAATATTCTAAGACATTCTGTATTTTTTTTTTTAATCGTATTTTTGAAACCCTGGCGATTTTTTGATAATTTCAATCCAAAAAATCAGACTATTTTTTATAAACTGGAAAATAAAAGTTAATGTTTTGCATACTTAAAGTCATTCTAACTGAAATTAAGGTAAATAAATACGTCTATAAGTATAAGTCAGTCAGGTACGTGTCATTCGTGATACATACATCTGGTAACGTTATATTATCGTGAAAACAAACGTATGGGTCCAAATGTTTAAAAGGCGTTTCTCTTTTTTACCAACTAATTTATTTAGTTATTCTCTCGATCAGCTTAACAATTATTACACCTAAAAATAATTAAAATCAAACGATAATATAAATATGTTGCATTAACAAATTATATTTGGTTTAAATACTCGTACTAACTTAGAAGGACTCCATGAATGACTACGATAATAAGCTACGAATCCGGGGATAAGTTACAAATAAAATTTTGAAACACTTTTCAGAGTGGTAGATACTTTCAGTATCGCTATGATGAAAGACCATTATTCACAATGAAAACGTTAGTTGATATGGATTTGGCTACGTTTGGTGACCAAATCTGTATAACCAGGTAATCTTCTTCATCATCTCCTTTCCCTCCCCTCTTACTTCAGTCTCACAATCCACAATCATACCCCATATTGGGGATAACATAGTCTCACTGGCTCCAGACGGTTGAGAGATGTTGGGACTGTTTTTCGCTTATCATGTAAAAGTTATAACGTAACATTTACGTATTAAGTATTTAATGTACGGGACTAAACCGAAATTAAGGAATTGTTTTATCGGCAGGGACTGTTGGAGGAAAAATAGATTTGGTTTTCCTTTTCTTCCGAAGTTAAAGAGGGAAACCGCGTCTGCTATAACAAGGGGATTAAAGATGTGCTTCATATTTATTGGAGTTTTGAGGAAATGTTGCGGAAATTATATTGTAAGTAAAGGTTATTAAAGTTTAAAGAAGAGAAGGGGAGGAGGATACGTGGAAGTGTTATTATTTCCTAAACAATCTTTTCCTATTAACACTTAGCAACACCAAACATAAATAATTTCATCATGTTTAAGTACTATCTATCTCATTATCACGCCATTAACCGAGGGCAAGCAGAAATAATAAATCATCACAAAACTCCGTTTTAGCCGTAATTCTTTGTTTTGTTTAAATTTAAACATCGTCTGTACAGTACGTATGATGTAAGCATCATACCTACTGTACAGTTTTTTAGACTATAAAATAACTCTATTCTAATCGAAGTATTTAGTTTTCATCCTCCTTATACATACATCACTGTCAGCTTGACTCATTGACAGCTTTGAATTGGCTGTAGATGTATTCGGTTCTTCATTAATTTAATTTGCTGAATTCACCACTTTTACAAGGTATAATATAAATTTTATGTTCATATTATGTAGGAAGTAAATGAGTCTGAAATATTGGAAGACCTCTTCAGGCTTCAATCGAAGACGCATTTTAAAACGCAAATTGGGAGGCGGGAATGGGTACCGCCACCCCTGTAACCTTTATTGGATAACCAACACCTCTGCATATGTCACTCCAAGTGGTTTGCTACGTTTGGTGATTTTGCAGGGGTTCCCGGATTCATGGGGTGAGGTTTGTCTAGGTCTTGAAGGCAGATGACCAAGACACACTGAACCCCAGATTCTTACCCAGCCCTAAAACCCTTTTTCTTCCCCAGAACTCTCCTCTCCTTCCTTTTCTTAAAAACCCTCCTCACATCATCTCCAAAGATGACATAGGCCCTGAGGGAAATTATTTTCCTCGGGGCCTCCTTTGTGGAACTCATGTAAAAAAATAGAGTTCTTTCGTAATATTATATCATTAATCAATATTAAATATCATGTATCCAGTTTTACTGCCTCTCTACTCTACTCTAAGACTCCCAATCACCAAATGGATTCCCAATCAGTGAAAATACCAGTACACTCATCATTACATAGTATAAAATGACGTCGCTAAAAATGTATGTGCGCTTAGATCTTTTAAACTAAGCAATAGATTTACATCCCGTTTTCACCAATTGATAGAATGATTCAAGAGGAAGGTTTATATGTTTAATATATGCCTATTATGGTAGAGAAAATCCGAGAAATTTAAATATCCAATTCAGGCATCATTACATAGTATAAAATAAAGTCGCTCAAAATGTATGTGCGCTTAGATATTTTAAACTACGCAACGGATTTTCATGCGGTTTTTACCAATAGATAGAGTAATTCAAGAGGAAGGTTTATATGTATAATACATGCTTATTTTATTAGAGAAAAGCCGAGAAAATTCAAATATTCAATTCAGGCATCGGGCAGCGGGCAGCTGGCAAGCGGGTGGTGTGGATTTTATAAAGGTTGGGCAATGGCGTTGTGTTTCGTTAGCCACAGCAACGTGTGGCCGAGTCTGCTAGTTAATAATAAAACACACGAAGGAAGGACCGATGATTTTTTGTGATGATTTCCCGTCAATAACAAAATTTGTCGAGAAGCCGCAATCTACATATTATATCCGGAATCTTTCCTGTGTCGTCCAAATTGACTGATGTGCATTATCAAAATGATAGATAAAGAAGCATGACAACCGATTTATGTAAATGAGAGTATTTTTGATGGGCAGCAAAGATTTGATTGTTTTTTAAATTACAGTTATATATCACCTTTGAATTTTGTTTTCACACTCGACCTTTAAAACATGAAACACAGTCTGTATAAAATTTCTAAACAGACCTCCATCCCCTTTTCCCATCCCTTAAAGCAGAATTTTGATTGAATTTATGTTAACAAAGGAAATATTATGAAAAAAACTTCTTCCTTTATTTTATTTTTTATCAGAAGGTAAACAATTTTTATACTTTGCGGCATTTTAAGCTACCAAAGTCACTATCGTTTAGTCACCAAATTCTTGCTTAAAAAATAAATTTTCAGAACATTTAATCCTTGAAAAAAAATCCTGTACATAAGTACTTCAAGCCACTAAAAATTGCTATTTTTTTTATATTAACTCAACGCAGGAGGTTCGGAGGAAAATAATTTCCCTCAGGGCCTATGTAATCTTTGAAAATGCTGTGTTAAGTGTCCATTTGAGAAGAGGAAGGAAGGAATACGGGTCTTGAAAAGACCCATGCCCCAGAGGTCGGCAAATCTTTCCACAGCCAAGCTGTTAACTCAAGAACGAGTCGTAGAAACGACCCGTTCTTATGTGACAAATGTCAACCGTGTACATATGTTGGGCGCGTGTTTGGCGTATTTCCTGACTATGCACCGGTTCCGAGGGGATCAATCACGCAATCATATTCCATTGAAATACCATTAGAATAAGGACAGCATTTCCACTTGTGCTTTAAAGATTGCAATCTCGTTGATCTATCAAGAAGAATCTATGAAACGGACCGCCCATTTTTGCACAGAGTATATGGTTTTTTTATTCAAGATACTCTTGTTACTAAAGTACCTATTGTCAAGTCAATAGGTTAAAAATACTTATTGCAAAAAATTAAAAATCTTCATAAAACCAAACATTCTTCATGAAAACCTTCATCAATTTTGAGCTGCTTGACCTTTGTTAACTCTCGTTAATTGCTTGTATAAATATCAAGGCAAAACATCCCAAAGCCAAGGACGATAAGATAGTTTGGGTGGCTGTTTTACAGAGGGCCAGATGAGATCAGTCCGAATAGATAGCGACCCCAACGTGGCCCCCGATCATGCTGAGGGCCATCTATTCATCTGGCGAAGGGGTCAGGTGCCCGTACAGAGTACAGATGCTACGCCTAAACGGGTAAATTGTGATCGATTTGTCTTAATTGGTAGATCTGGAATAAAGATATACCAATGCCTTTATCGTTTGGGCAGATTTTGCAAAAGGTAATTGCTTAGGTTCTTTCCTATATCTTTAGTAGTCCATATATATATATATTTGTAGCATATTCTAAAGTTTTATTCGCGTATTTCATATGTCTTTTACCACTCATTGCAATGTGTTACCTGAGTGACCTTGTATATAATTCTGCATTTTTATTTGTGATGTTTTTGTTTTTCTAATTGTATTTATTTGTATGTAATTGTAGATTTTTATAATTGTGTAATATCTGAGTTTTATAACTGGATTGTTCTCATGTAAGTGTAAACATCTGTAAAACCCAGTATAAATAAATATATTTACTTTAGCCGCATATATTCTCTGTGAATCAGTTTGCGGACTTTCGGACTGGATTCAATAATTATAAACTTTTCAAGTTAACTCAACTACATTTCGATATTTGTAAATGACCAACTTACCCGTTATTTTCTAATACTGAATTATGATCAATCAATATAATGATCTTGAGGGCGGCAATCACTACACAAGAAGGTACATATAAGATTCCTAGTATACGCACTAAGGCAGCAATTGAGTATGTTCACTCTACTTAGGTTTTCTTAGCAGAATCGATAACGCACTGAGAGATCACTATGGTGATCATTGAACAGGCTGCTCTAATGGACCGATTGTATAATAATTTATTATTGTAAACGTTAAATATGTAGGTATATACACTGTCCGATAGGGACAAGTACTTGGATTACAAAAACAAATCCAAAATTCAAGACAAGTTTTGGCCAAAGAAACCACATATATCTGGCAACCAAACTTTACAACATCCTTCCTCCAAGTTTGAAAAAGATAGAAAAGATAAATAAATTTAAGGAAAAAATCAAAACATGGGTGAAAGAAATTAATGCAGACATACTAGAGAATGTATTAAAAACATCATAGAAAATAAATAACGGAAAATCAAAGAAATCTACCAGTCTGCCTCAGCACAGGATCGCCTAGTGAGGAGGACTAAGAACAAAAAGATGAAGTTATATACATTATCATAACTTGTAATTCTCATCAAACCTGTAATTAAATAGTTATTAATAAAAAATAAAAAAATAAAATAAAAAAAAAAACTATTTGAGTGAAGGAAAGAGGGATCATAATGTTAGAGGGATATGCATATATTTAGTTGCGCCAACAGTTATATAAAATTCAGAATTGTTAAATTTATATAAGCTCCATCTAGGAAGGGGCAGAGAAAATTCTCGGAAGGAAAAAGGTATGAGGAGTGGGTAGAAATCTGGTGATCAGTGTTTTCAGGAGAGACAGACGTTTAACTCCATCTCTTCCACTTCGGTGTAAGGCGGCGAGTGAAGATAGTCCTGTTGGAGAGGTCAAAAGTTCTCCCTTCACAACGTACCCTTTTAATAATTGGGGATGCCATAGTCTCGCTGCCCTTAGATTGTGTGCAATTTTTAAGTAGTTCTGATTCTTGTGCTATACTCACATAAAAAATTAAAAATATCCTCTGTCACCGGTTCGACCCACAGTAATGTTTTTTTGGAATTACTCAATGGAACAAAGATGTAAAATATTCAACAAATAAACATCCAAAATAATGTGAAAATTATATCTGAAGCTACAACAAACCGTATAGGCCAAACATCATTTGTTTGAAATCTAAACCATATTTTCTTACGGATGATTTCACAATTGCGCGATTTTACTTATTTTAATATTTAAGTAGGTACATATAAATTGGCGTGGATGAGAAAGAATACGGATCAGGATTTCCGCGACGGAAGTAGGTTTCTCGTGATCTCCGGCGAGGCGCAAAGCCTTTTCGTGATTTCCGCCTCGCAACAGCTTTTAGATATATTTTCACCTTTCTCTGAAAATATGAATAACATATCAAATTTAGCATAATAACATTACAATTTTTTCTGCCCTTTATTTTTTGCCTAAATCTTGAGGTAATACTATTGTTTTTTCATTAAACGCGGTTATATTGAGTATCTACGCTCGTAAATACAATAAATATTTTCTTCAACAAACACTTAATTATTGTGCAAATTTGGCAGATCTCATCCTTTGTCAAGAAATACTGAAAACAATTCTTCTTCTTCTTGTGCCCTGTCCGTTCAACGGACGTTGGCCATCATGTTGGCTATGCGGACTTTGTTTACTGTGGCCGGGAACAGCTATACGGTACTTCTAACAAGTAACATGAGGATCTACAACTTCTGCTGAATCAAGTAGAGAAGACTTGTGAGAATTTTGGGCTAGAACGGAATATATATAAAACAAAATACTTGCTCATAAGCAAAAATAACGCATTGATTGAACATCTTCATATTGCTGGAACAAAACTAGAGAGGGTACAGAGTATTTTAACCTGGGCTACAATATAAATTATAGATGAGGTCTGCATGAAAGAGATGTTCTGCAGTCATGATCTCAACCTGTGTTTTCGATATTATTTTATGGAATGGAAGCATGGACGCTTACTGAAGAACTAATTAGGTGACTTGAGGCATTCGGGATATAGATCTACAGAAGAATACTTAAAATAAGCTGGATGGACAGGGCTACGAATGAAGATTTATGGTTCGGATGAATAAATAAAAAAAAATTATTAAAACTATGAAAATCCGAAAACTTCAATATCTTGGACATGTGATGAGACATCCAGAAAAGTATGAGATCTTGCATCTCATAATGCAGGGAAAAAATGCCGGAAGACGGGGCCCTGCAGGAAGGAGAACCTCATGGCTGAAAAATCTGAGACATTGGTTTAGACAGTCTACTGAAAACAATAACAGTAATTATTATATTTCCTAGTGGAATAATAGCACATTATGCATTGCTTAGCATGGCAAAGGAATCAGTTGAATATTTTCAAACTTCGGTTCATCAGCTTTGGCTGAAGTTCACTAGCGGTATACCATCTCAACGTAAATCAGTCAGATATAATAGTGGCATTCCGTTCAGTGCCCTTTACCGTAAGGCAAAACTTTAACTGAACCCGGACTGTGACTGGAATAATTTATGAACAATGGAAAACCAGCAAAGGGCAAACTTAAGATGAACGGCGCTACTGCCTTTTCATACAAAATTCAAATTTGGATTTGAGGCCAAAATGCCTACAGAACTTAGTATTTTTTTATGAAAATTTATAGCAAATATCTTGTAAGAATACACACGTGCTAAATTTATTTATGTTTTATATTATGATATAAGGCCAATAAAGAATTCAATTTTGCATGATTTCAGAGGCAACTTTGACTTTTTATGAGTTATAATTACGATTATATACTGTAATAGATTAATATATTGAGATACGTTTTTAGTTTTAAGATTTTCACAACCAAATGTATTTTAATTATTTGTTTTTAATGTGTTATGTATGTATGCCGTGTTCCGCTACCTCCTTCTTTAGCCAACGTTTCGGACACTGTAACGCTGTCTGAAGGAGGTAGCGCAACATGGCATAACATCCTAAAAACCAACTAGAAAATGAATATATTGAGTTATATTTATATTAATTAAAAATATATATTCTTCCCCTACCTACTGTTTGAAGAAAATTAATTTATGAGTCACGGTTATTATTTTTTGCTCTCAAGTAAATCAGTCGCCGTTTTTATTTCAAATTCAATCATATTATTCATACAGTATGTAAATAGAGTAAAATTATTTTTTTAAGAAAATTATTATTTAAAATAATTGCGAGATTTGCCTCTCAAATCACGGAAAATTAAATTCTTTAATAGCCTAATTTTTTATTTATTTTAAAACAGAATCAATAAAATAGCAAATATCCCTACTAGATTATTCACATCTTTTGATTAAAAAGACAAATTTTCGTTTGTATTGGCTATTTTAACCTTAAATCTAAATTAAAGTTTTGTATATAAAATCCTCATAGCTGTTCCCCTTAAACTATTTAAAAAAGGCTCCAAAACAATTAGCAAACATTCAACATAATTATTGGTTTATTTATCACTAATGTTGTGTAGGAATTTAAGATATAATATATGCGATTCTTATTACTTACGTCCGGTCGAGTTAAATTTTGTTTAATCGTACTCCCGTATTTCATATGATCTGATAAGACGTTTGAAGCACAAATCCATGTTGGGTCACGATTACTAGCTATCGTAACACAATATTTTTACAAAAAAAAAACGAAAAATTTATAAAGTGTTGACAAAACTTTATAGGGAAGCTTACTAGCATAAGCCCGTGAAAAGTCAAGGGATGTCATAAATGTAGATTTTTTGCCGCTGGAATTAGTTATTTAAAAAATATTTGCTCTGGATCTTCGCCTTTCAACAACAAATGTTATCAAGTTTATTTAAAATAAACTATACTTTTTGATTAAATATATATTTTTTTAAATTATCTTATCTTTAAAAAATGTAAACGAATGAAATACACATTACAAAAAAAAACTCTTAATTATTTAATTATAGAATAAAATAATTTTATGATTATATTAAGGGGGTACCTACTTTATCACTAAACTTGTCTGAATTGTTTCCACATGTAACGGACGCCCTGAGCACTTGTGACCATGTCGTATCAGGAAACGCGAGCCCAAGGCCTAGTGAATCTCCCAAAATTATATTGTGACTGTCTAAAGCTGTACTATTATGGTGTTGCATTTTAAATAAATAAAACGTCGGAGTGGGGATAAAGCCAGCAAACGAAGAGACAGTCGCGTTTCGGCGAACGCGACGTTTGTACCTAGTAAAATACTGAAAAAACTACTAAAAAAGCCGAAATAAATCAGTTGACTTCTCTGCTTGCCCGCTACATACATACCTCGCTCCGACGTTGAATCTACTAGCTTCGTTTCTCTACTGACCATCATCTCACCCTGGACCACGAACTGGACTAGACCCGACTACGTCATATGGAAGGAGCGATTAGATCATCTCGGACTAGCCCTGCAGCGGGCAAAAGAGACGATGTTCTCCCTTCATACGTTGTGAAAGGAGCGACATCTTGCGCTTCCGTGGATTGGGACCTCCAGCTTGTCTTACAGTACTTATGTATCTACTAAGGTCTCGATGACACAGGGCGAGTTTACAAGCTACTATCTACTAAGTTTCAAAGCAAATAAGTCAGCGAGTGAGATTGTCATGCCGACATACAAAACTGTATGTCGCTCAGCAGCGTGGGAAACTAAGGTCGCTGCTAACGCCAGTAGCGGGAATAACAACGCCTGCGTGAACTAATTATTCAGATGTTTGACAGTCAAAATCAGCTGTTTATTGGCAGTCATATTGGAAACATAAATAAACCAATCATGACTTTTTTCGAAGATGGCAACAATATTTTTGCAATTTTCAAGAGACAACTCATCTCTATTTTATCTATTTATTAAAAGAAAATAACTTAGTTTACATCACTTTATTTTTTGTACACTATCAACATGTTTCGTGAACCATGTTCACTTCTTCAGGAATAAAAGTATACTTTTATTCCTGAAGAAGTGAACATGGTTCACGAAACATGTTGATAGTGTACAAAAAATAAAGTGATGTAAACTAAGTTATTTTCTTTTAATAAATAAATAATGACATCACAAAGTGACAACCTTTTAGAAGAAGTTTTCTTCGAAAAAAAAAAAAAAAAAAAAAAATTTTCTATTTTATCTGTTAATAATTAACTTTTCTTATTTTTGTTCTTTTCATAAAACCTCCTCTCATTTAAAATCTTTCCAGTAATTTATAACCTTATTTTATTTTATTTTGCTGTTCTATTTAGTCCTGTTTTATTTTCGTACATTATTATACACATATAATTGTTTGTTTATACCTACTAACTAGCTTTTACACATTGCACTTTATTGTTTTTCTGGTCTTATTACTGATTTTTTCTTATTACTCATACTATTTCATTTCTTTTATGATGTTCAATCTTTTTTTTTGTTTTTAATTTCTGCTATGATGTTCTATGATGATGATTGCTTTATTATTTATTCTGTTTTATAGGTTTAGTAACATATGAGTATATAATTATTATTGTTGCTTCTATGCTTGTAAAAGCCCACTAGGGCGTAAATAAATATAAATAAATAAATATGATAGTTAGCAAGTAACACGAAGACACTGAGCGAGTTTACAAGCTACTATCTGGGAAATTCACTATCTGTTAGTAAACTCGCTCAGTGTCATCGAGCCTTTACCCTGGCTAGCACACAATAGCTTCTAATTTTGATGTAAAAATTTAAGTTCATTGAACGTGAATAATTTCGCGAAGAATGTTTTTATTTTAATTTTTTTTTGTAATTTACCTTCTATGAATAAATAACCACAGAAGTTACGAGGTATGATAGTAAATACGTTGTGCATCAAATAATTTTGTATGTCGTAGCTCTTTCGCCTGTGCAAACATATTACATCTTCTTTAGATTCAAATGAGCCACGTCATACCTCAAAAGCTCATAGCCCCAAAGTAGGCCGCCAATCTTGTGCCTATCAATATGGGGCGCCGGAGGGAAGAAGGCGGGAGTCTACTGAAACTCAGTTAGGTACAGCCTCTGATATTAGGGAGGAGAGGAGTTTGCATTAGACATACACGTACAAGGCGTATGTCCCACGTGCAAATATAGGTAGGCACTGTGAACTACAGTCTGCACTGTGCATACATCAACGTCCGACGGATGGAATGGAAAATTTGCATTAAATCAGTAAATCTTAAAGTTTTTGAAAATATAAATTTTGTGATGAAATAAAACAATTACTTTGTTTTCACTGATGATGCTTGTGTTATGCGAAACCGGTCAGTATAAAAAAGAGTGCAGTTCACACGCGGTAGAAGTGAAACCCTCACCCACACAATCTCTACGGCCGGCGTGGTCTAGCGGTAAGGCTTTTGACTCGCAATCCGAAGGTCGCGGGATCGAATACTGGCGTGGGCAAATAAATTTTATATGATTAATTTGTGTTATTTCACGATTAATTCATTAAAATAATATATACCTAGTATATTTGCGGCACGTTCAAGAGTGGAAGATACTCTTAGTATCGCCCTGGTGTAAGACCGCCATTCAGGATTAAAACGTTTCTTGAAATGGCTTGAGCCGTGTTTGGTGACCAGATCTGAATAGCCAGGTACTTCCCTACCTTCCTCTCCCCTATCTCTTTCCTTCCCAAGTACCTTCAGCCTCACAACATACCCCAACAGGTATTCATATAAAAAAAAACTCAAATGTATTTGTCTCTTTTTAGTGTTACTCGTTTCCGTTTCATCGAGTTTCAAATAATAATGGTGCTAAAGCAGTTTCACTTAAAAAAACAGAATATGAATTTCCCACACGGTAGAAGTGAAACGTTCAGAAAAGTAAGGTAGAGAAGAGGGGGGAGGCTACGAAGCACAGCCTAAAGAGGAAACCGATTATACTTATTCTCTCGCATGCTAAATCCTACAGATGTATGTGTGTGTGTGTCATTATTTTAGTCATTGTTTTATTTCATTAAATACGTCAAACCACAAAGTGATTGCTCTCTACCAAGACCTATTTTTGTAAAATTATTCTATGTTGTCTGATTTTTGGGTTAAAGTAGACCCAGAGAGAGCTGGTACTAACGCCATCGATGCTTATATAAAGAAAAAAAACGGAAGACGAGAACGAAGACATGACGTACGACCTCTCTCCGTAATTTGTATATACATGAGGATGGGCGGAATACCTCAGGTACCTTAAATGAAAACAATTTTAATTAAATATTAACATCCATTTTTTTCCAGCTGACTAATTTTTGAATTGTTCTCTGTTGTCCGATTTTCGGGGTGAAGTAGTCCCAGAGAGAGCTCGTACAAACGCCATCGACGTTTATATGAAGAAAAAACCGAATACGAGAACGAAGACGTAACTTACTATACGTATTTTGTATATTAAACACTAGGGTGGGCGGGATACGCCAGACACCTTAGAAGTAAAACTAATTGAAATAAAATTTTCCGGCTTACGAATAATTTTTGAATATCATAATTATTATTAGCGGAAGGTGTTGCTTGTGCAACGGTGGAGACAAGGAGAGTAATTGCACCCAAGACGCCTGCATGAGAAACAGTTGTATTTATTAACTTGGCCTCTAACTGGGTATTTGAACACCGAAATCTTTAAACACTATAAGCACCTGTCTACAATTAATACAAACAGATGATTTGTAGGTGGTTTCACCACAGTTTGGTAGTGCTTTGGGAAGGTAAAACAGCTACCACTAATAATAATAGTTATACAGTAAGATGGGTCACGACAGTATGAGGAAAAAATCTTGATTTGATTTGTCTAATAGTGATAAAATAGTGTTAAATGAGAATATAAAATCACGTAATTTTATATCATTTTCTTCCTCCGGATTGACTTTGAAATTTCACATAAAAACCCACCCTTGTTATATATTAAAAAATGTTAGATAAACCATTAAAAATAAACTCTTTTTCAATAAAACACGAAATAGGGGGAATATTTTGATTATTATTTTTAATTGATAAACTAATATTATTTAAGACAAGATTGTTATGCATATCACAAAGGGTAACAATTATTATAAGTAATAATTATTAGAAAGACACGGGTTCAAGTCCCGTCGGCGGCATTCTTGGAATATCTTTTTAATTTAGACGAGTGTTTCAGGCTAATAATTATTACTTGGAATATTTTGATTTATTCTTTAAAAAACAAATGAGTATAATTCAAATTATCTAAGCAGTGTATTCAAATACCTGCAAAATCCTTCTAACTCTCCGGCATTATTTTGCGAGACTCAATCATGGGATTTTTTAAAAATAATTTTGTAAATACATACTACATTTGTGAAAGATTATAAAAAAAAACGATTTAAAGGATTCATAATAACTTTTATATACACTAGAAATAAATATTTAAAATCAAAATTTACAAAACTTTGAAGTGAATCCGGAGAAAGGAGATCATATTAGAAAATTGAAAAATTTAAAATTTGACACCCTTTTATCGCTCTTAGAATTTAAAAATAACATTTTATATGTAAACCAATTTGATTTATTATACTATTATGAGTGTAAAGAATAAAATACTTAAAACTTAAATTGAGTTCTTCAAATTAAACTTGTTAACAATAAATAATAATGTTCTTACTTTCCACGTCACCATCTAATGAGTATTGCATAACACAGCTTGAAAAACACATGATCAATTAAACGTTTAAAGTGAAGACATCTATGTTTATTTTTTGCAAAAAAACCATCGTCTTTGAATAATAAAATGTTTAATTAAAACAAAAAAAGCGTTTTCTGACAGGTTTGTAAAATTGTATTGAAGCTGGTAGGAAGGTTAACGAACTCCCCCCTTCCCTTTCCACGACCTTGGAAAATTCTAATACCTCCGTGATTGTAATATAAGGAGACAACGGCTTTCATTTTTGACAGACTTTTCAAATAAGATAAGAACTAAGCATATTGGAGTTATCCTTCACAAAAATGGACCGTCTAATTGAAAAGGTGCTTTTTTATAGACCTTTGTAGCAAGCTATTTCTTGTTTTTTTTTTATATATAAACTGCAAAGCCACAAACTGAAATAATTTTTTTTTAACATATCATTACAAATAAGTTTTTTTATATAATATTATCGAAGAATAACTTAAGTAACTATTTTGCTCAGGTCAAATTCTGATTGTATTGTAGATACAATATCATTTAATGCTTTTTGTATAATGTGGTGCTACAATATTATTGTAACACCTTTTATTATTATGTAACCAGGTTGTAAATAAATAGATTAAAATAAAAACCCTAAAAACTATAAATGGAGCGCGAAAGAGATTATTGAAAATTTTACTTTATAATTACTTTTTTTACATTTTACACACAGGGGGCCCTAAGGGAAATTATTTCCATCATGGCATGTGTCATCTTAGGGGATTCTTTGCGGAGGGTCTTTTTAAGGAAAAGAAGGACAAGAAGTTCTGGGAAGGAAATGGTATAAGTGATATTTAAGAATTTGGGCATCAGTGTGTCCAGGAGTGACGGATGTATGAATCAATCTCTCCAACTGCGTTTCAAGGCGGAGGATCGAGAGTAAAAAGGTCATAAGGTTTCCATTGACCAGTTCCACCAAGCTTCAGGTGGGCAGACGCATCTGCCGTCAAGACCCGGGCAATCCTCATCCCATGAACCTGGACCTCATTGCTAAGTCACTAAACATAGAAAACCACTTGCAGTGACCTATGGCGGAGGTGTCGGTTATCCCTTTAAATGGTTTCCCGCCTTCCAAAATGAATTAATTTTTTTAAATCGCTGTTTGCATTCATAATGGCCTTTGTGGTCGAGATGTAAAGTTCTCGACTATCAATCCGAAGACTGCAGATTTAAATACTGGCGTGCGCAAATAATTTTTATCTGAATAATTTGTGTTATTTCATTATTAATTCATAAAAAAATAATATATAGTATATTTACGGTACGTTACAGAGTCTAAGATACTTTCAGTATCGTTCTAATGTAAGACCACCATTCAGAATTGAATGTTGCTTGAAATGGCTGTAGTTTTTTTGTGCCCAGATGTGAATAGCTAGATACTTCCCCTTTTTACTCCATCTCACCTTACCCTTCCCCATTTCCTTCCCCTTTCTCTTCATTTAGCCTCAAAACTCGCTCCAATCACTGGCTCCAGACAGGAGTGGTTGGAACTCTTATTCTGTATTCAGGTTAAAAAAAAAAACTGTATGTGTTTCAAGTTTTACGATTATTATGTAACCTTTATATTTAAGAATTCATAACACCATTTTAGAATTCATAAAGGGTACTGCTAACGCTTATTAATAGAATGGAATGGGTTCATTCTCTCAAAAAAATATTTTTATTCAACCCACAAAAATATACTTTATCCTGCACCCCAATTGAGCTATTCGAAAACCGAATCACGTATCGACACTAAAAAAAATATCAACTGCCATATTCCTAACCGACTTTCGCAAAATGACAATAACCGTCAAGGCGCACGCCCTGAAAAACACAGCCGGGTGTAGATATTATATGGATCAGAGAATTCTCTACGGGAGAATTTCAGTTGTGGCACTACGCCGCTACGAGCGTAGACGCTTCTTCGGTCTCTACGCCGCCCGGTCCTGTCAATCGCCGCGTGGTGAAATCCCCCAGATTTTTCTCGAGTTTCAGCCTGAATTTTATAGAGTTTTTCGTAATACTTATCGAGCTTAATTTTAATAAAAAATACATGTTAAATGATATCATACTTAAGTGGCGTTAACTCTTGAAATGTATTAAGATATATTCCTGCTCTCTTGCTTTTATCGCGATAAAGGGTAATATAATACGGTTCGGTGATTATTGTAAGTGCTATTTTTGTAAGGTAAGTGACCTGTTAAAACGTGTCCTGTTTAATGAGAGGTAATTTTCATCATTATTTATTGTACTATTGCAGTTTTTAAAACGTTGAAACAATTTTATTTTATCGTTGATGGTTTGTTTTCCTTTTGGTTTTCACACCAATGTTTATAAATCATTTTTTCGTTAGCTTTTTGTTTATGAGATGCTTTTGAGTTAATTAGGGACCACTTTGATTTTTTAGAAAATTTATAAGGAGTTGGAAGCATTATTCTGAGCATTCAAGAGCTCCAAAACATAATTTTGCAATATAAAGATGAAAGGCTGATTGAACTTATATTGCACAACTAAAACTAACTATATATCGTAACCATTTGAGTATTCTGAAGAACCCCGTAGCAGAGTTAAACCGGTTTGCTAAAAATATATAAGTCAAAGGGGTTTTTAAATCTCGTATTACAATGGAATGCCACCACGAATGGGCAATTATTTAAACATGAAAATACATGAAAACAAGTAATTTTACACACAACTAGTTTATGAACATACTTTCAATAAATCGATAATAAACGCGTGGAGTATTATTAAATTAAAAGTTAAATTCTTATTTATATGGCCGCAAATAAAGCTCTTCTATTGGACGTAAGCAATTTTTGATAGAAGCAGCATCGTTATATTAATTTATCTCCCTCTAAACATTATTTTGGCAGCCGAAAATTCACTCTTCAATAATTTAAATACAATACAAAAAAGTAGATGTCTTTTCGTTTTAGAAGTAATTTTTACGATTCGTGAACTTTATGGCTAAAGTTACAATTTATTTCGTTCACCGTGGAGGCACGCGTCGATATATATTATATTAAGGGTCAATGTTCCGAATATCAGCAGCCAGTTTATTTAGCCGTTTGAAAGACTCTGGCCCCAAGCCAAAGAAACTTTTAGATCCGTCGGATACGCTCCAGAACTTGTTAAATTTGTATGTAGGACCATATAAAAATAATGAACAGTTTAGCAAGAGTAGGCTGACTTTTACCATTATTTATCGTCTTTCTGTTTATATAAGATAATAAATTACTCAAATATGATGAATTTTTGTATTGTGTTTTTCATTCATGTGTTTTTTGGTTTGCGACTAAACATTATTGAATGGATGCAAATATTCACCTTATTTCAAAATTTTTTGAAATATCAATTAAAAATTATGTTCTTCTTCAAACAATCTAGCAAATTTAAATCATTTTTTATAACGTTTCCCGAAATCGTAAAAAACTTAATCGATACATAAGCATTTTTAAAACATCATTAGTTATTTATTACCTACTAGTACATTATAAATTGGCGTTCCTGAAGAAGAAGAAATTGGGTCTAATAAAAATAGAAAATCATCTTATTTGCTTATTTTAACATCCCTTTAATTATTTAGAAGTCTGGATTTTCGGAATTTTCAATGAAATATGTATGTATATACTTATTGTATGCTATATTTCTTGATCTCAAAAACGTAAAGATGAAGGAACGTAATTTTAAACAGCCCTATTGCAAGACATTGTTCTTCGGGACCGTCGAAATTATGATGAAGTTTCTCCCAAGAAATATGATTCTGGGACGGTAATAAAAATTTTAAAATGTCTTATTTTTAATGACACTCCTGCTGCCACCATATGCAATATACTAAAAACTATTTTTATTTATTTTTACTTCAATGATATTTACTCTTCTAATTGATTCGTTGGCCACCGCAGTCGAAGGGTAAGGCAATCAACTAGCAATCCGGCGCTCACAAGTTAATTTAATTTTTTTTTTTATATGAACACCGCACAAGAGTCCCAACTGCTCCCGTCTGGAGCCAGTAACACTATGGCATCCCCAATTGGGGTATGTTGTGAGGCTGAAGGTAGTGGGAAGAGGAAGGAGATGGAATATGGGGAACTACCTGGCTGTTTAGATATGGTCACCAAACACGGCTAAAGCCATTTGAAGCAACGTTTCAATTCTGAATAGTGGTCTGACACTGGGGCGTTTCAAAGAGTATCATCCATTCTGGAACGTGCCGCAAAAATATAATATATATTATTTTTAATGCACTTATTGAGAAATAACATAAATTAATCAACTAAAATTTATTTGCCACGCTGGGATTCAATCTCGCGACCTTCGGATTTTGAGTCAAGGGCCTTTCCGCTAGACCATGCCGGCCGTCAGTTGCATATTTATATTATTTCACTATTTATCAATTAAAAACTAATATATAGTATATTTGCGGCTTGTTCCAGAATTGAAGGTATTTTCAGCATCACTTTAATGTAAGACCACCATTTAGAATTGAAATGTTGCTCGAAAGGCTTTAGCTATATTTGCTGACTACATCCAAAGTGCGAAGGTAATTACCGACCTTCCTCCTCATTTCCTTCTCCTCAACAATACCTTTAGTCTTAAAATTGCCCCTGATTTGGGAAGCATTGTTTCCAAATAGTTGAGAGCAGTTGGGGTTTTAAAATTCTGAAATTATGAAGGGAATGGTACCAGTTTATAATATTAATATTATTAGATGTAGTCCTAAAACATACACGTCATAGTTGAATAAGACCAAACGCTGAAATTATAGTACCTACCTATTGCATAATATTTTAGAAGCTGAAAAAAGGAAATAAAAATCTGCAAGAGTTGAATTCATGGGGGATGTAATAAATTCAACTCCAAGGCAAAACCACGTATAAAACCTAATATGAAAAAGCACAAGCCAGAACTATTTAATGTTGTACGCAAACTAAACAGTTTCTGTGTGTTCGGTTAGTGTAAAAAAATAAATATGATACCCCTATATCGGCAGCATTGAATTATTAAAATAATTGCCTGCTCTCGGGGTTGTGATACGCTTGCCAAACAGACCAAAATGGGACCACTATAAATAATCACACCCAAATAAAACAAAAATGTGGTGAATAAAATAAAATTGCTAATTCTCGCTTTCAGTTTTCCACGAATGCATTCACGCTATTTTGCATTGGGCTAACGTTGATTTTTATTACATCAGTTATTTGTGTGACGCGCGTTAAAATTGTTCAGGGCTTTCTGAAACCGTACGAAACGAATAGCAAAAATACCCGACGTTTCGGGTTTAACGTTAATAAAGCATTTAAACGGTTCGAAGCTAAAATAAAAACGCTTCTTATTGTTATTATGTCAAAGAGTAATTTTTAGGTTGTTGAATGTCGGTTAGTTGCTAGATTTAAATGTTCATCGATTGAAATTCTTCTTAATTTTATTGTTAAGTATAATTTTTGAAGGTTATACTCACCAATAATTAGAATAAAGACAATCGTAAATTATATTTTTAAAGAAATTTAAACAAAACGGCCAAAAATATGGGAAAAAATAGTTGGAGATAATATTATTCATCGATTTTGTATTTAATTCGTAGAACCACTTTTAAAAATATTTTTTTAAAAAGACAATAATATTGTAAAATCTGAATTTTAAATATGAGATACTAAAGGGAAAAAAAATAGATTCCATTGGCCGTGTTGGTTAAGGCGTCGCGCCAACCGTCTCGGTAAGACAAAGATCCCATCACGACTTCCAACTGTGACCGTTACCTTTTGATTTTCGTTGTTTCGATTCGATTAATCAGCATTATTTTATTCTTCAGTGAAATGCTTTTTTTAACAAATTAAACGCTTTGTCGTGTGGGAATGCTTAAAATAAAATATTAATTTAATAATAATACAAGTAGTTTCGGAAAATCCAAGATTTAAATAAATAAGTCAGGAATGCTTCCTAGGTCACACATTTATGTCTGTTAACAAAAAATTATCATAAAAACAAGCTTATGGGTCCAAATGGTTAAATTTAAAATCTACTCGCACAATCACCGAAAATCAACAACGCAGCTCCACTTCTTTCTTCCTCTTCCTTGCACTGTCCCAACTCATTGCCTAGGTAGGCTGTTGGGGTCGGCTCTTCTCGTTCTAAGGCTTTATCTTCTTCGGTTCAGGGTATTGCTTTCATCCAGGCCGTTTCTCTGTAATATTTTGGAGCATTGAGTCATTCAGGAGTTCTTTGGTATTTCTCTGGATGACTATCGATGATGCTCCATAGATATTGCCGCTTCTCTGTGAGGTCTGGTGGTCTGCGTTTTATGTGCCCATACCATCTCAACTTTCCTTCCTACAGTTTACTGTTTATGTTCGTGACACCCTGGCTACCATGAATGCGTAAACTTTTAATCCTATCTTTTAGTGATACTCCTGACGACCGTCGAAGCATTCGCGCTTATGCTGTATAAAATAATGCAGCTACACTGCCACAACATAAATACATTCGTTAATAATTTTAAGTGAATTTACTTTTATTTAAACTCTAATAATAATATGTATAATACGAGAAAAACCTGTTAAAGATATTTAAAAAAATCAAAGTTTGCAATACAAGATCAACAAAAATGACGTAAAAACAAGCAAGTCACAATGGCAGAGTGGTTATAGGATATAGGTAATATACAAGTAAAACAAAGTTCCTTTGCTCGATACCCCCAGTTGCGCTTTCCCATTTTTTTTTCTGCGTTTGGTTCCGTGTCATGTTAAGATTTAGATTTGTTATTATATTGTTCTTCTTCATTTGATTTAAAGGAATGATAATGTAATAATTTTATAGTTATCAAAAACTAAATATTAACCTTTCTCAGTCGGCCAAGATTTTATGAAGATTGACATTATGCGATTGGAAATAATTTATCTAATTATTATAACATTTGAACGAACTGAAACATGTATGTGTGAGATACTAAGGGAATACAGCAGAGTTTTATTTATATGTTGATTTAAAGCGAAAATCTCATAATGTAATCCAAACTTCAATGATCAACGTAATAGTATAATCATAAATTTAATGTGTTTTACAAGACTTTAATCGATGGTGCATTAATGAAGACCAAAAAATATTGTGGTAGGTAAATGCTCGACTTTTGTTAAACACGCCAATATTTTACTTAAAATAATTTATATCCTGACGGGTCCAGATTTCACATGTCAAGTTATGCCATGATTATTAATGGACAGCGTATTGAAGAGGAAATCGGCCCGAAAATCAGGGTGAAGTATCCACTTCATGTCAGGAATATGACGAAAACAAGCCTGATAATTTTGCTGTCTGAGTTTGATTTTCCAACACTCATTTTCCAAATATTTTTTGTCACGTGTTAAAAAGGTGGATTGTTAAAAAATATTTTTTCTTTGAGCCTATGTTAACATCAGTATCAACACTAATTTCAGACATCTGTTTTTTTTCTTTAATTTATTATGTACAGTGGTGCATGTTGCGAGTGTTGCGTGTTTTCATGCGATAAAAGGCATCTATGAACTGCAGTATCAACAAAAGCTCCACATTTCATAAACATTTACTTTTCACGAATAAAATTTTTTATTACATTTATTTACTTATCTATACAAAGTGTTATTATTACAGGTGCTTTTTCAATGTTCATCTCACTAGGATATACCTGCATCGAGACAAACGTAGGAGATACGTACATATTTTCAAGTTTAATCGTAAATAAATGTGTTCAAGATTATAATTTAATCTATTACTTTTCTTCGCAAAAATATATTTTTAACCCCCGACGCAATGAGCGGTGTTATAAATTTGACTTTCTATGTATCTGTCTATCTGTGTGTCTGTCTGTGACATCGTAAATCCTAAACGAATAGACCGATTATGGTGCGGTTTGCTTTGCACCGCAGTGAGAGGGATGGATACATTCGACAGTCATTTCTGGACCCATTGACCCCAGAATTCTAGCCACCCCTCATACATTATCCTTCCCAGAACTTCCTCTCCTTCATTTCCTTTAAATTATCTTCCACCCAGTATCCACAAAGATGACATGGGTCTCGAGGGAAAATATTTTCCTGAGGACCTCCTATAAAAATAAAAGGTGTTGACTGCGGGAAGGTATTTATTAATGAGGGTCTTGAAGAGGTCCATATTATATAAAAGAGGGATATAACTTATATTATTACTATATTATATAGTCTATAAAAAAATCCTAGTTAATTTTTCATGACAAACATGTTTTCCCTAACAAAATAAATCTAATAATGTGAGCGAGATTTTTATGCCTGGTTTGTTGTTCGAGTACAAAATTATGGATTTTTTATTCAGGTAGCGAACGGAAAATGAAATAATAATTATGCAATACCGACAGTAGCTGAAATAAAAGAGCTTTATTATATGAAATTGGATTCTTTGGTGTGATATAATTGTACATGGCCATTAAAATAAATCCCCGCAATGAAAATATGTTATTAATTATTGCTACATAAAAAAATATCATCAGAGAATTAGTACTGTATTTTTGTATTTCCATAAATTTAATAATGTTTCAGGCAAAGGCTTCAGCGGAAAAAAATTCAAATTAAAGTCGAGAGGTAATTGAGATTTGAAATTTCCAAAAGCATTTATATTATGTTTTTATGAATAAAATTACTCATAATATTGCATAGCCCGTAAAATTTCATTTAAGTACATCAGTTTCAAAGAATCGTTTATTTTTTAAAGCAGATAATTAGTTTCTTTTTTTTTTAAATAATATCGAACCTTTAGCCATGGGGACTTTAGTTGGCGAAATGAAAAACAACACGAGTAATGGAGCCTTTTTATGTATTTTTATTTGAAAAAATGAGACAATTTTCCTATAATTCCTATTTCCATATTATCGTTAGGTCAAGAAAAAAATGGATTTGATAGCTCATCGATGCCGGGGTAGTAAAACAAACGGTGATTTTAAAACAACCAAATATTTAGCATTTTTTCAGCATCATTTTGTTCGGGAATAATTTGCGCTTTTTAATATGAATACCTCACCAGAGTCCCAATTGCTCCCGTCTGTAGTCAGTAAGACTTCAGCATCTCCATTTGGGGTATGTTATGAGGTGGAATGCAAGTGGAGAGGGAAAATATATGGGGGAGAGAAATTTGGGTATGTATCTGGCTATTCAGATTTAGTTACCAAATACGGCTAAATCCATTCTGAGCCAAATTTCAATTCTGAATGGTAGTCTTACACTAGAGCGATACTGAGAGTATCTTCCACGCTAGAACGTGCTGCAAATATACCTTATATTATTTTAATTTAAATGGTTAAATTATAAAAATTTATCTGCGCATTTTGGGACTTGAACTCACAACCTCCAAATCGAAACCGTCATGCGTTTAAATTATTTGCATCCAACATTTATTTGCAAGCTCTCGTTTATTTTAATAGGACCCAAAAATTTTTCCATAATAGAAAGAAAACATTTATTTTATACGCCATATTATGTAGATCTACCCCGTACGGTATACCATTAAAATTAATTCGTATTGCAGAATTATTTTAGATTTACGAAGTGAAACTAATTCTACAAAGGTTATCTGCTTACCACAATGTAAAACCATACCGCTACCTTTCCAAAACACATTACCATACTATCAAGAAAGCTCTCTAGAACGCAGAATTATTTACAGGCATCTCATACAATCAAGAAGATTCTTCATGAGAACGTAATGGGGTTTTGGGAGAGGAAATGAAAATAATAAATCTCACCATTCACCCGGAGCGCAGAAGACAGTGAAGTGCTCGGTTGACGTGTTTACGACTTCTTCATACTAATGTAATGCGTTAGTATGTCTTCTGATGGAAGTCGAAGCTTTTTTTGTGTTTAATGTATCGTTTGGTCGTGACTCTCACGTTCTGAGAAAAGCAATCGGAGAGAAGTACCGAGGCATGATGTAAAATGTATTTTTTTTGGTTTTACAGATTTTATTCGATTTTGATATATTTTTTTCTACATAATATCTTTGCTCTTTTTAACATGATGTCTTTTCGGCTTCAAACATGAAAAACATATTTTATTGATTTACAAATTAAAGACATTTATTGTTTGTAGTTTTCACTGAATCGATAATTGTTCTTCTCGTCATTGCGAATCGACGACTGTGACCTACGTTAGTCTTCCCCGTGTAAGAAAGCCATTGATAATTGTGCGAGCTTTTATATATTTGTGGTGTTACACAGAGTATAATATATTCATCAGAATAAAATTAACGCCCTCTAAGTACATCAACTTTCAACCGATGATAGCTCAAAAATGAACCAGAGTTTGCATAAATTGTGATCAGGCGATTGAAGCTGATTTATTGTATTCTAATATTGTATTTACTCACAATTTGAGAAAAAATGAATATAATCGGACACGTTTTAAATGAGTAATAAGTATAAATAAGCACTTTCATCAATTAAATTTGGACAGTCGTCGAAATGCTTAATAATACATATTTTTTAAAATTTCCAATTTCTCATAGGAGACATAGGCTATAGAAGGAATTGCGCAAGATCACATCAAAAATTAAATATAAGACGAAAAATTGCGTGAAAGGCATTTTTCTTCGATATTTAGATAGGTCGATCTATTTCCATAACTGCAATTTGTATTTTTTTTGACCCATAGGAGATGTGTTAAATCACTCACACTTTTAACAGAATCATGATTGCTCTTTTGATAGATTATTTTTTTTTAAATTTTTCCTTATTAATTTGCATAAATATTATTGTATCGAACATATTATGCAGTCTAGATGAAACATAGCAAAATTCTTCTTGCATTATTATTGAAGACAAATTCTGCTTTTGAGACGGTGCGAAAATATTTATGTCACAACGTTTCCAACGTGAAATAGTTCATATTCCCAAAGCAGATACTTGCGCCGGCCACCTGGGATAATTAGGCAGGCATAAACAACACTTAACACCTGCCACAGCAGATGTGCACAGTACTTGGGATAAACATGACGACGTAAACAACACCTGCCATCGCAGGTGTGCACGGCCACCTGGGGAAAGAATAAGACGTAAACAACACGTGCACTGGCGCCTGCCGAACAGACGTAAACAACACCTGCCACAGCAGGTGTGGATGGCCACCTGGGTTAAGAAGAAGACGTAAACAACACGTGCAACTGTACCTGCACCTACCACCTAACTATAAAAGACTGTACCAAAGTGGCAGTTTCATTCAGTCATTCACCGTCAGTAATCGTATCAACATCTCTGCAAAGTACCTACCTGATTTATCATCGGGTTCGCCACTTGATACAAGTCGCCAGCCTCACCCTCAAGCACCCGAAGGGATAAAACCTACAACACTCTGACGCCTGAGCCCCATGGCCATCCTCGGGCTCCTTTGAACTTGCTGATTCTTACCAAGCCTTGAAGTCGCTGTTCTACTCCTAGCCATCTTGCTCCGGGCTGCTAACCTGGGGCCCATTGCATCGAGCCTTGCATATCTCTGCCCTGATGATAATGCCTGAGCAAGATACATGATAAGGACTCCCGCCACGCCTAATAGAATGCAGATCTACCTGATGATGACGCCATGTCTGTCAAATGATGACACCATTTAGAGAGGCGTGCTATGCACCCGCAGCACGCCTAATAGAATGCATACCAATTACCCTGAAGCCAATCAACGTGTGAGTGACTGCGACCACCCCCCATATGATGCTGGTGCTATATATGCAGCAATCCACGATAACATACACCATCTGGGGCGCAGCCCGTCTCGATTAAGACGCAATACCACTCCACCTCAATACGCAGTAGAAGATGCCCGTCCCGCAAAGAAGCTTGTGACCACGGAACTTTAACAGCTGTCAAGCAGAGAACACATCTCTATCACGACATTTAAATTGTCGGGCGTCTCTGTGTGCCGGCGCTTATTGTCTACAGTTTTTGTGCAGGCCTATAGGTCTCATACAATTATGGTTATATTATTTGTGGATTTTTCGACCATCATGCCCGTGTTATGGTGGTCGATTTTATATTAAGTGGAATAACAATCAACAGAACGTGTTATATTTTAAAAAAACACTGTAAAACAAATTCAAACTAAAATGCTTGCCTAGCCTTCAAGATAAATACGATAACATTCTATTTGATAAGTATAGATATTTTCAATTGTGACGAAAATAAATATAAAAACTATGTCAAGAGTGCATTAAGTAAAAATGTATTAAATGAGTACAAAACTGCATAAATGCAATGGTATATTATGTAATCACGAGACATCGGATTATATGCACTAACAAAGTGCCAAAATATGCATGCAAATATGCACTAAAAAGGCCGAAATATGCACTAAAAACTATTGATATGCCTAAAATATGCACAATGCAAAATCAAAATACCATTTTTATTTTTGTATATTTTAATTAAAGACGGTACAAAAACAGCGAAATATTCTTAAAATTATGCATTGTTTTTGTGACAATATATAATTAAGTATTTTTCCAAATTTTCGGGCAAAAATTGTCACCCAAAATGCCGAAAACGACTTCTCTACGTCAACTGACGTCATCCGACAACATTTAAAAAATTTGGCGCCATTTCTGGAGATACCTGTTGAGGCAGGGTATGTATGACCTGTGCCGTTGATTAGGCATTAAAGTTTTTAATGTCTTCATAACTCGGATTTTTAAACAAAATAGCGTCCAACTTTTCACGAATCTTTTCTGATATTGAATTGGGAAGGGCGTTGGCGAGTTCAATCATTGTTTCCAGTATTTTTATTGATTTAAATAAAGGAAGGTTTTTGTTTCCAATTTTTCTATGGCATCTGGTAACTTGATCATCGATATTCTGGGATGCGTCTTCAAATGCTAAATATGCACGATTGGGGAAAAAAGGCTAAAATATGCATTAACGCCTTAATTAGAGAGTTATATGCATTTGCATATGCAAATATGCAAATGCATATAATCCGATGTCTAGTAATCACACATATTTTGTACTGCTTACCACCTTTTAAAATAATGAAATATTTTTAAGTTGCAAGATTACTGTTTAATTTCTAGACACAATATAATAGTATGGTGAGGAAATCTATAATTGGTTTCTCAGTTTGGTAAATTATACATGTATAAATTAATCTAATTGTAAACTGTTGATTTTCCTAATTGTTTTCAATGTGGTGATAACAACAGAATAAACTTATCGATGTCAATAGAAAATTTTAACTCCAAACATTGAACTTATTATAAAGTGAATGCATTGAAAGGAGATTGCGAAAGGCTTATTTCACTCAGGTTCACCAACTTTTAAGCTGTAGTTAACGAACAGAGTTACAACTATTTCAACCGTATCTTTATTTCATTTTGTAGAGTTTCAATAAAACAAATATTTTAGTATCTTAAATAATCTTATTTATTTAGCATTAAAAGTGGGGACAAATCACTGATACATAACTACCGGCCGGTTTCCCAAAAAAAAAAAAATATTATAAAAATATTATATTTCCTTAACTTCCACAAAGGTCAGGAAACTTACACATCTGTTCATAGCAATAAGAAATATTCTATGCGTAAATGATTTGAAACGAATTTACTTTGCAATGTGTAATTCCATATTAGACTATGCTTCCTTAGGTTGGGGCGGTTGTGCTAAAACTATACTCGATCCCTTAGCTTAATCCCAGAAATCGCTTATAAGAGTCATACTGAAAAAACCTTTCAGGTACCCCAGCGATTCATTGTTCGCAGAGTTTCGTGTTCTTGATGTAAGACAATTATACATAAGGAAAATCATATTACACACTCAAAAACAGAGGCACCACTACGCTTCCGTAAACCACTGTCATAATACAAGACATGCAAAAAAAAAAACAATAGTTCCGCCCACCACTTCCTCATCTTTAGCACAGAGACAATTCTCATACCTAGGCCCTAAATTGCTCAATCTCATACCTGATGCATGGAAGGCAATGAGTACTAATATTCTGCGTATGCAGGTTACTAATTGGCTTCTGGTCTTGGGGAGAGCTGAATGCGAGAATATGCTAAACAACAGTAATTGAATTGTAATTTTTGTTTTTCTTTACATTTTAATTTATATTGGTATTATATTAGCATTACAGTAACTGTATTTTTACATAAAGTAACTTCAAAAATTGCTCAATTCTTCGTGATATTTTTCCTTAAAGGAAAAGTTCCTTCTTTACTTTCATTTTTATTTTTCATTTTCTTGTTTTATCTATTAACATTTCTTTAGTTTATTATGTCAGCTAAACAATAGCAAAAAAATGTCGTGATATAACTGAAAGTATACTAGATTATGAATATATACATATATGTATTATTTTACCAACAGAATTTCTTCATTCATTTTCATTTTTCTTGTTTTATCTATTAATATTTCTTTAGTTTATTATGTCAGCTAAACAATAGTAAAAAATGTCGTGTTATAACTGAAAGTATTCTAGAATATGAATATACATATGTATTATTATTTTACCAACAGAATAGTCAACACTATAATTTACATGTAAAAACATTATCATACTGGAATATCCTAAAACGGGCAATTGCCTAGTTGGACATTTTAAGTTCACTATATTGTATTATGTAATATTTTAAAACAATAAATAAATAAATAAATCTTTTCCGATTTTCTGTATATATTTTTTACGATTTTTACCCGCGGCTTCGCTCGTATGGTATTAGTGGGAAAATACTGGCATAATTATTGGCATAATTGTTTTTATTCTTGCTTTTTTGTCTAATAAAAAATAATTATTGTTTAATAGAAAATTTCAAAATTTGAGAATGACATTTCGCAAAAAAAAATTCTATTTTAGAAAATATTTAAATTATAGAAATTTATTTTAAGTACCTACTCCCCTAATTTATTGTGATGATTTCGCCTCAAATAGGAATAAGTATTTTATTCATATTTGAATCCAGAGAAAAACCTAAAGAAATAACAAAATTATAGCCCACGTCAAATAATTACAAAGCAACGCTATGCTTTTCGTCCGGACAATAAACATTTTTATAGATAGGTAGATATTAACTACGACGCCAACAAAGCACTATTTTTAGGGTGAATTGCCTAATTAAAAAAAAAAAATCATTTTTTCCAAGGTAACAATTTGTTTTACGTTTGCAATAACTCGATTTTGTTAGGGAAAGAAAACGTTTGAAAAATAATTGCATAACGCTACAGCTTATTCATAACGCCAGAGCTTAGATACCAATATATATAGCCTATGTTACTCGCAAATAATGTAGCTTTCGATTAGTGAAAGAATTTTTAAATTCTATTCGGTGTTTATTGCGTGAAAGAATAACACTCATCCGTACAAACTTTCGCCTTTATAATATCTATAAGACTATAAGATTGTAAACCTACTCCTTACGCCTGTGGAGCAATATATTTTAAATGTCAATACATCTTTTTGTCAAGCCGCTTTTATATAAGTCAAGATCAACTTGCATTCATTGTTCCCAATGACGTCGCTCAACGGAGGACAATGCACTGTGAACTACTCGTGGAACCAGCGACTTGGCAATTGCGATAGTAAACAACGTAGTATACAGCTCTACGACCGCTCGTAGCTTCGTAGCAGCGACGTACAAATTTTGTGTGCTGAACACAAGAATTTTCACACCGAAAATAAAAGCATTCAATGTGTTGGCATGTAAAGAAAGTGTACAATATATTTATATTATATATAAGTTATTTTTAAAGAAATTTAAGAACAGACAATTAAATAATATTTTGTAACAAATTATTCTCTTTATTCTGAAATGGTTCAGTTAAAAACATTGAAAAAGTTCTTACTATTAATTTACTAAAGCTTTTCTTTGCGTGTACAGCTAAAATAGGGAAGGTTTTAAGCCTCATTTACATTAAAATTAATAGTTACAGCTAGGCCGTAAGCTTTTATTGCTCTCAGGTAGATTTGGGTGGTTTGTAAATTAATAATGGAACCAATAACCTGAATAGGATGGCTAGAAACAAGCAACCGTTTGCAATATTGTATTTTAACAAGGGGATAGATATTTAATTTAATGTCGTTGTAGTTGTAGAAGACCAACTTGTTTCAATTATTGAAAATAATTTAACTCTCTTACAATTTTTTTTTTTACATTTTAACCCTTCCTCGCCGTTTTTTTAAACTAATTTTATGTGTCTTTAAATAATTTATTATCTCTGTAAATATATTAAACACAGAGTTCATATTTTAGGTGTTCCTTAGCAATACATTTTTTAATGCTTTGGATTATATTATTAAAATATATAAGTATTAATCGAAGCAACGGTAAAAAATGTTTTTAGTATACGTCCTAAATGTTGATGTAATAGACAGCGAGAAGATTATGAGGTTTTGCTCATCGTGACACGATGCGCAATTCAGTAGTAGCCGGCGGTCTGCCGCCTGAAATAGCTGACAGATTTTTCTGGCATCGTCTTGGAAAGAGCTAAAGAATTACAAACAGTATCGCTTACCGCTTACCGCCTATTAAGACCATCTTCAGACTGTGAAAGGCTGAAACCGGTAACAGCCTATTAACGATATCTTCAGCTTATGGTCGACTAAAACCGGTAACAATTAAAAAATAAAATAAGTGGAATAAAGATTAAAACTGAATTAATTTATTATTATAATGAAATTCCACCACGAATTGTGAGTATCGACAATAGATATATTAAAAACAAACATTCCTGGGATACAAATAACCTGACAATATTTTTTAAATCCTTATTACCACCATTGTTATCGAAATATTTTACTTGTGCATGATGAATGATTTATCTGTTAGAGAAATTGAACTCGTGACTCGACATCGCTACGCCTTTGTGGGAACTCAGCCACCAACCGGTTTGTTTATTATTTTGCTTAAATGGTTAAAATTTAATATATCGTGAGTTTTCACGTTCTGTGAAAGTTCAGTTCAAGTTCTGTGATTTTTTCAGTTTTATGAAGCAACTGGCCTAAAATGATATAATTACAGAATTTGAAAAGAACTTATACAGATCGTGAAAAATAATTTCAACAATTTTTTTTAATCCACCCATCCTTAGTGTTTCAACAATAATTGTAGCACTTCACCTGATATTAAAGCAAACATATAAATTTTCGAGGCAGTGAAAATAGTACGGTTGATTTCAATGTCACAAAATATTTTGAAAAGAAAAATAACCCTACTAAAATGTCCCACGCAACAATCGAAAAATCAACGCTGGTTAAGTTAACACTTAGCCGCATTCAACATTGAAAAGTTTTAATCATTTCCATTAAATCAACGCAAAAAATGACTTTCAGAATCACTCAGGTAGGTACAGACAGCTAATTATATTTTAATTGTCTTTCATGTTTATTGCTCAGACTTGTTTACTTAGCTCTATACTTTCTACGTTGTCTCATTTTTCTCCCTATTATTTTTCCCGCATTCTCTCTTTATTATTCTTCTCAAGCAATTGATAGTTTTGTTTAATCTTAAAAGAAAATATTAACAACTCTCAAAAGAAAAATGTGAACAGAAAAATCAGAAAAACGATTTGATCGCTTATTTTAAAAAAAAGTTTCAATCAATAAGTTATTCCAAATATTAAAAAAAATATATTATTGTGTTTATCGTGTAAAAACATACCATGTGTCCTTTTTTCTAATCTGGATAATAGTTCGCGTCTCCACTACATAATACATTGTTCAAACATTTTCTATAATGTGTTTGATAAATAAAATCGATGTGGATTATATGGAAGGATGTATTTTGGGCCGTTATTTGTATTATTACTTTTACGTTTGCAAATTATTGAAAAATAATTTTGACAGTGGGTAACCATTATTTAAGATAAACAAGTTTATTTTGAAACGCACTACTCTCAATATGGAAAATATTATTTTTTAAATTAAAGAATTCCGTTGACTTTTTTTTAAATTTACTTTCCAACTTGTTTCATTACAATCGTAATACCATAAAGGCAAATTACATTTAAATATTAAAAATCTAATGTGATTTATAGTATAATCAATTGAAAAGTACCTAGTTACTCGATTTACTAGGCATAAAGACATATCCACGGGCAAATAAAGTAACAAACTCGCCAATAAATTGTCAATTAATGGTGAAATCCTTTAAACAAAGAACGAACCATTAAAAATGGTTAATTAAATCAATTCTTATTTTTCAAACTTAGGCCCAGATCTAGCAAACAAAATCCTCATCAATAATCACACTACAGAACAACTACTATCTAAACGCATCCCTACCAAATAACCAATACACTCATTTAATATATATAAACTCAATAAAAAAGAAATTAATGAACTTTTTTTACCTCTTAAACCACATTGTGCTCCAGGTCCGGACAAAATCTCGAACCAAATTCTGATTAATCTGCGTGAATATATTGCTATACCTCTTCTTTATATAAAAAATTCTTCTAAAACAATCAGTTTTCTTCTACATATAAAAAATTCTACTGAAACAATCAGTTGTTATATTGATTCATAAAAATGGGAACAAATCGGATATACATAATTATCGGCCAATATCTCTACTCATCGAGAATATATTATCGAGAAAATCGTAAAAAATCGTCTCACCCTCTATCTAGAAAGTCATAAAATCATATCTAATAACTAGTTCGGCTTTCGACCAGGTCTAGGAACAGAAAATGCTATTGCTTAGCTGGCGGATATTATTTCCGGGGTAATAAATCCATCGCTCTCTTTTTAGATCTTGCATTATTTGAAATGCTTTTGATACCATCTCGCATGAAATACTTCTAAAAAAACTAAAGGCTATAGGTATTCAGGGACAGCTTTACAAATGGATGTGTGGTTACTTAACTAACAGATACCAAAAAGTTTAAATTAATGATACTGTTAGCGATCCGGCCCTTTATTCCAATCATATTATTACATTTGCAGATGATACTGTCTTAATATTTGAAGGAAGAACATGGAACGATGTACATTGCAAAGCAGAAGATGGAATAAAACAGCTTAAACTTTGGTTGGACCGTAATCTGTTGACACTCAATTCGGAAAAAACTAAATTTATACGATTTAGTGCGACAGAAGCGGGCCAACCCAAGAAAGCATATAATATTTTTATACACAAATGTACTGACTCTACTACCTGTAATTGCTATAAATTAGAATGCGTAGACAGTATAAAATACCTTTGTGATATATTAGACAAATATCTTAGATGGGACGGACACATAGATCTAGTTGCCAAAGAGGTTAGAAAGCTTACGTACATGTTTATGACAATCAGAAATATCTTACGTAAAAAATAATTGAAACTCATCTATGATGCTATGTGTGGGTCACTTCTAGACTATGCATCCTTAGGTTGGGGTAGCTGTGCAAAAACTGTTTTGGACAAATTAGCGAAAGCTCAAAAATCTCTGCTAAGGGTAATTCTCAAAAAACCGTTTAGATATCACAGCGATCCACTATTTGAAGAGTTCCGAGTTCTGGATGTTAGACAACTGTACATGAGAAAAATAATTTTAAACACCCATCAACAACGCCACCTCTACCCATCTATTAAACACTTTCACGACACCCGCCACTCACGGAGAAATCCAATTGTACCACTCACAACTAAAACATCTCTCGCTCAAAGACATTTCTCATTCTTAGGTCCAAAACTACACAACTTAATGCCTGATGTTTGGAAAAAGGAAAGCACAGGTGTTGTTCGTAAGTTGGCCACTAACTGGTTTCATCAATTAGGTAGAAAGGAGAGTGAACTTTTACTACACAAAAAATTAAATCAAACACAAACCAAAAACAACAACAAAAACTCAAAAAAAAACATGTTAAAGATACCTTTATGTTCTAATCTTTATTATTATGTGTGTATATGTACCTACCTATTACGTTAAAATTATGTTTAATTTCATATTTTATTTTATTCTATTTCTTCTCTTTGTTATTTATATTTATACAAAATATGTTAATAGGCTTATGCAATGCAACACCAGTTAAAAGTACACATTATACGTATTATTTTATTATTATTTTAATACTATACTAAGCAAACAACAGAAATAAAAATCTATTAATTGTTTGATTCATTTTATTATTTCTGTTCTCTTTCTAGTTCTCATTTGTATAAAATGTGTATGTAGGACTAGCTATTATTTGAAATGCAAACACAAGATACCGTTATGTTTTAATATTTTACTTTTCAGTATGTATATATTACTTTTATGATAATTTAAATAACTATGCTAAGCAAACGGTTATCTTTCCTGTATTAATTGGTTATTATTATTTTTTTTTTAATTCTTTCTCTTCTCTTTTTTTCTTATTTTATACAACCCATCTGTGTAGGACTATGATATGTAATGCTTACACGTTTGTTCTATATCTATATGTTTTAATCCTCTGTAATTAAGTACCTACCTAAGTAATTAATATTATTTAAAAAATAAAAAAAATTCTAAACAAAGAACAGTCACTTTGTTTTAATCTTTTATTTTTGTTTTGTTTTTTATATTATTTACAGACCATGTTCCGTATGCTAATACTCATTCTAATTTGACTGTCCTAAAACGGTAATCCTCCTAGTAGGGCAGTCAAAAAAAATCTTTAATAATGTATATAAATGTATAATCTTTTATTAAATAAAATAAAATAAAAAATAAAAAATAATAATAATAATATATTCAACCAAAGTTTCAGCCAAGGACTTATTCCGGATAAACTAAAAATTGCCATTATAAAGCCAATTCGCAAATCTGGGGACAAAACTCTAATTTCTAACTACAGACCTTTCTCACTATTAAATTCACTATCAAAAGATCTGAAAAAAGCATTAAAAAAAAGATTAATAATCTACCTCGATAAACATACTTACTCTCAGATTGTCAATTCGGTTTTCGAGCGAAAATGAGTACTGAACAAGCTATATCCGAATTGACTAATTTCATCGTTAAAAACACAGATGAAGGTTCCAAAGTAATCGGAGTCTTTCTAGATCCGGCCAGGCTTTCTATAATATCTCTCATGACATTCTGTATGAGAAACTTAAAAATAATGGTATCAACGGACCGCCGCTCGACTGGTTTATTAGCTATACCAAAAATAGAAAACAAATAGTAGAACTAAATAAATGCTACAGAGATCCGGAAAAAAATCAAGTATGGTGTCCCTCAAGGTAGCCTCCTTGGTCCCCTTCTATTTCTCATTTACATGCTCCAAGTAGGGTAAAGGCCTTCAAAAGTGCGGAAACTGTTATGTTAGAAATAAAAAAATTAGTTTGACAAAAATCTACTTACCTTAAACATTTTCAAATCAAAATACCTAACATTCAGCAAAACCATCACTGGGCAACCAAAAACCCTTCCGCCTTTATACCTACAGCCTTATATTACCTCTAATCCCTCAAACCACAACTGTGAAAAAATAGAACATACTGATAATATCAAGTATTTAGGCTTAACAGTGGACTATAAATTAAACTGGGAACTTCACATTAACTTGCTTATAAAAAAAATCCGTAAACTATCATTCATTTTTAAAACTATAAGAAATATCACAAAAACAACAAAAAAATGTTTACTACGCTCTATGTCAAAGCCTTTTAACTTATGGTATTTCGGCCTAGGGGGAGCCGCTGACAAGTTAAGACGCTTTACATAAGACGCTTTACATACCTTTATTTTTTGTATATATTCAGTACAATACCACTACAACAGGGTTTCCGATGTCATATCTTCATTAAGGTATAAAGAATTTTGTACCGGTTTTTCTGAAAATATTTATAAAGTGTTTCTTTAAGTTATTCAAATGAAAAGGCTGTTGTTTCAATTGGTTCGAATTACCAGGCATCTTCAGGACCCAGATCTTGAGCGTTTTCAGGCAACAACACTACCAAAAAAATGGAAAGAGGTATAGTCTACATGAATATACTCATTTCCAAAACATATTATGATTTCCAAAATTAATGCAGTTTAAAAAACTGGTTATTTGAACTGTTTTTAATTTTTTTTTTAAGTTTTTCGTTATATTATGTTTATTTATGACGTATACATACACAGACGTTGAGAATTTGTAAAGCCTTAATGTCAACTCATTGCCAAGATTGCGGGGGTTTATGTATTATTCTACCAGTGGTAGCTCTTTATAATAACATGCCTGAACTTTATAAGATATTATAATTTGCAAGGCTTGCACTACACCAGCCTTGGGAGGCTTCTACAGATGAAAGGAGGCTACTTACCTTATCATCACAGAGAAATGCTTTTAGTCACATTTGTATCATTAAATCTTTTATATTTGAATTACTTCATCGAATCAAGTAAAACTTTTTCTCATAGAAACCGGTCTCTTTGCGGTTTGAAAAAATTAACCTTTTTATCTATTGGATTTTTTTCTAATTTATATGAATATCGCACAAGTGTCCCTGCTCACAACTGCCTGGAGCCAGTGATACTGTGGCATCCCCAATTGGGGTAAGGTAATGTGGTGGAGAAGTAGATGGGGTTGAGAGGATGGTGGGGAAGTACTTGGCTATCGAGTTTAGTCTATTAATCTAGCTATTTATCTATCCGCCTGTTGTGAGGTTGAAGGTAGTGTAGAGGGGATGGAGATAGGGAAGAGATAATAAGCGGGGAAGTATCTGGCCATTTTAAGCAACGTTTCAATTCTGAATGATGATCTCACACCAGGGCGATACTGAGAGTATCTTTAACTGTGGAGCGTGCCGCAAATTTACCATTTATATTAAATGATTAAATTGTTAAATAACACAAATCAATCAAATTAAAATTACTTGCGAACACCGGAATTTAATTGCGTCCGCCTCCAGATCGCTAGTCGAGAGCTCAACCACGGAAGCCGTCAAATATTGGCAAATTATTTTTCTTTAAAAAATATTTTTATGAACCTAATTTAAGTTTTTAAACGCTCTAGTAAATGCAAAACTGATTGCTTTTACAATGACTTCGAAACAGTTTTTATTAAGTCTCCGAGCCTAACTTTCCTGAAAGCAATCATAAGTTTGGTACAATTGAATATTCATTTGTTGGTTCCGCAGTTCACCTAACGTTATTTACGAGACCGCGTGAGCCAAGGAACTTTCTGCGGAAAATAATATCTAACTTTCTAAGGAAGGCGGATAAAATAATAATATGGAGGATATGTGTTTGGTCACGGTTTAAAGAAGTGTTAAAACTCATTACAGAATTAATCAGTTTGATTAGATATTTTTTTCTCTTTAGTACTTTGGGCGTGGACATTGAATATACAAACGAAATTACATTCAGAAAGCATAACGGAATTGGTATAAGAAACTAATCATCCCAGTCCACATTCAATAAACTGTTAATAATGGTATGAAAATATTAGGATTTATCTTAAGAACAATTAAAAACTTCTGAATCATTACATAATCGAAACTCTTGTACACATCCCTTGTTAGAAGCCTAATAGAATATGACTCCGCAGTCTGTTCATCTCTCTACAAAATACATAGTTATAATGTTGAAATAATTCAAAGAAATTTTCTACGTTAAATTTTAAATATAACATCCGTTTAGAGCATATGAATTACTTGACGTTAATGCATATTTTAAATATTACAACTTTAGAAAACAGACGAAAAATATACGACCAAACCTTTGTTTTAAGATTATTAAACTGTAAATTCAATAGACGTGAACTCCGGCTGAACAACTAAATTTAATAAATCTACACGTACACAACACGAACAACTAGACAAACATTAATTTCTATAGATATAAATAAAAATCAATTGGTGTTCGTTTGTCTCGCTAAAACTCGAGACCGGCGGGGCCGATTTAGCTGATTTTGGTTTTAAAATGTTTTTCGTAGTCCAGGAAAGCTTTAAAAGTACTTTAAAGTGACAAAATATGTAAAAATTGCGAGGAAGATGGTAAAAACAACAATTTTATTTTCCCATATAAACTGTTCAGAATATTTCAAACGTCAGAAGAAAGCAAACAAATTGTTGCCCTGGAAAAGATGTTTGTTTCTTTTTTTTTATTAGGCCTTTCACCCTAAAAAGAGTGCTTTGTTGGCATCGTGGTTAATACCTAAAAATGAATCGCCGAATCGTATGTATGCATTTAACTTCCGAACGACTGCGCCAAATTGGAATTGAGCTTTGTATAAAAAAATGTTATAGTTGGCACGTGAGCAGTTAGAAAACTGAATGTACCGGGAATGAATGTGGAGAATATGAGAAATGGGAGGGGGTGAGGGTAGTGGAGTGGGAAGAGGGAAGGTGGAAGGGACTCGGGAGGGGGAAGGCGAATACGGGAGGGGAGAAGGGAACTCGGGAGGGGGTTTGTGGGAGGGAGGAAGGTGGGGGGGCGCTGTTTAAAAATAAATGACCTATGGAATGCAGGAGGACGGAGGGGAACCCGGGAGGGGAATACGCGGAAGGGGGGAGACGAAAACGGGAGGAGGAGGGGAACTCGGGAGGGGAAACGCAGGACGGGGGAAGCTGGGGGAGTAGAGTAAGGAGAGGGAAGGTGGAGGAGGAGGAGTGGGACCGTGAGAGAGGAAGTGGGGGAGGTAGGGGGAGGAAGGGGAGGAGTAATGTGAACGGGATGAATGGGCAAGGACGTGCAGGGAGAAACAATTTCTTTATTAAATGGGATAACAATGCATGCTGGGTACCAGCTATGTATAAAACTGAGGGTGGGGTGGAGGGGTTGGGGGAGGGAGAGGGGAGATGGAAGGAAGGTGGGGAGAGGGGTGTAGGAGTGGTAAGGGGTAGGGGTGGGAGAGGGATGGCGGGAGGGGGGGGGGGGGTCGGGGAGTAAAGGGAAAGGACGCGCAGGTAAAAACCATTTATTTATTAAATGGCATAGCAACGCATGCCGGGTAGCAGCTAGTTTTAAATATATACGTCAATAGGCCACTTGCATCACATTTTTTTCCGGTTAAGGAAAATATTCTAAGACATTCTGTATTTTTTTTTTTAAATCGTATTTTTGAAACCCTGGTGATTTTTTGAAAATTTCAATCCAAAAAATCAGACCATTTTTTATAAACCGGAAAGACGGGACATAATTTTATGGGTGCGAAAAAATGATAATTACATAACCGAAAATCATTTTAAAAAAAGAACCGTTTTCCACACGAATAGCAATAAATTGTACGGGGTTCTCTTCGTAACATCTGTAAAAACACCGCCATCTTTATTAAAAAATCAAACCAAAGGATAAGTTCGCATAGAACAAACAATAAATCTAGTGAACGTTACACGAAAATTAAAAAATTCGCCGGAAATCAAAGTGCCATATAAAAAAAAATATAAGTGACGTCACGAGCTCAAATAATGGATTTATTCATTTAAAAATAAAAAAAAACCAACATTTTAACATTTTCGTAATCTTAGTAAAACAATCTATCCACACGATTTTTTCCAGGTCGTTATGAAATCCATGCAAGAGGCCTATTCTAACATATTTTGCATTCATCAATACAACGTGTACATGATCTGGTAACAAATACATATACAATACGGAAGTATTCGACAATAATTTGAACTTGGAAAACTTTAAACACCTTCAGCCTTACTAAAAAAAACACAGCATGACCGATAACCTGTGTTTTTGCAGTAACATCAATAAAACAAATTTACACAAAAACACGTAATATTACTAATAACGTTGGTTTTAAAATACGTTTTAAATATCACTTTAAACGCGTTGTAAATCTGGTAACCACGCAATTTTTCATACTTTACACATTAAATTGTTTGTTTTCATTCATAGCCGCTAGGTGGCGATGCCAGCGCATTCGTCCTTCGCAGTGAAAACATATTAAACAGCGAGAGATTTTTTTGTCTCCGGCGATGTGTTTTGCAATTTAACAAATGTGTTTGTAATTTCTATTAATATGACTAATTTTACCTTATATTCATATGATTGATGTATTTACCGTGTTTTTGTGGTTATTCATAAGTTTAAGTGCAGTTATAATAACAATAATTGTACTTTCAAAGTGTAAATGTCAAAAAGTATTTTATATGGTACATAAAATTTCAAATTTACAATTAAACATAAGAATTTCTTAAAAGGGGTGTTTTTATAAATATTAATAACTAATACATGTGGTGGTAAACTTATCAAAGAAATAAACATCTTTAGTGGTGCAAGAAATGTGTTGAAATGTCAGAGATATTTTTAGGTTATTCTTTTGGCAATAAAAAAAAACTTTGAAATTTTTTATTATATTTTTATTGAAAGTGAGGTGACAGTTTCATTCCAAATTCATTATATAAAAGGACTGAATTTTTTAAATTTTGATTTTTCTTTAATTTCTGTACACTTTCATCAAAAATGTTTTGGTAAAATTTTTTTTTCCATTTTTTCCTTTTTTGAATCTTCAAATACACAAATCTAAAATGTAGTTTTATCTTTTTTTGTAAATGGTATTTGTTTTTACGACATCTTCAAAAATAATAAATATGTAGAACAATCAAAAGACTTGAAAAAAGAAAATTTCAAATTTCATTCATTATTCCAAATTTCGTTCAAACATCATTACTAAAACAGAAATAAACTTCCCACCCAGGCTGTGCAAACTGTGTGTATTTTTTAAATTAGTAATGTTTTCGCATCTGCGGTCGTTTGTCAAATGAATAAAATTTTCACGGGGTTTTTTTAGTAAGGCCGCTTATGTGCGAACTATTCTACCTATTTCGTACACTATTGGGAACACCAATTTTAAACAGATTTATTAGTATTGTTGTGGATTTGAAGGATATTGGCTGATTTTCTATTTTTATATAACTTATTATATGTTTTCTATGTATGTAAACTACTTTTTGTCAACTCTTATATTTTACATAATCTCTATTTGGTTTTATACATTTTATGTTACCTCTATTTTATCAACTATTTATTTTCATTGTACTTTAAATAAATAATTACGATATACTTCATTATACATAATTATATTAAAAGCTCTATAGACGTGTAAATAAAATAAAATATGCAACTAAAATAAATACAGTCTGAATAAATGGAGAAAAATTAACACATTAGACGCACCGACGAAATTTTTTGAAATTAGTGTATTAGGCGCCTTTAACCTTGAATACATAAATTACGGTGTGTACTATGACTAAGATTTGTGGCGTTCAATTGTATCTGCATCCCCCCTGAATATAAGCGACGATGGCAAGTTAGGACTTAGTATAATATAATTTGATTGTTGTATTGCATCCTTCACATAGCTTTGATCATAATAATTGTGTGCCTTTCTCGGGAAAATGTCAATCTTCCTCAGAACTCAAACAAGAAGTGCTGTATTCTGATGTTATATAGTTCAATGATTGTAATCAGAATTATTCAAAGGAATGGGTATAACTTTAGTATATTCTTTTCGGACGTTTCTGATGGGTTATTTTGTTTGCGAAGTAACTACAAAATTATTTATTGGTATATTAAGAGTCATTTTTGATAAAAATTGAAGCTTAAGCAAGAGTATTTCGTGCCATTTTAATAAATTGATAATATAACTTTTTTATTGCTTTGTTACCCTTTGGAAATCGAGTTAGGTACAATTTTTTTATTTTTTTAAATAAACTTTAGATTTTTTGAACCGACTTATGGCTTGAAATGGACGGTAGAAATCATGGAACATAAGTAGAAATGGTTACAAGTGAAAAATATCGTTAAATAAAAATTTCCATCTATAATCCAGTTAAACCATTGAAAACGGTTATAATTACTACGCTCTCGAATGTTATCTATAATAATAAGGAAAAACATTGAAGTAACTAGTGTTGTCAGCGTAAATAATTTGATTACATTTTGATAAAAAAAGGAATAAATAACCTTTTTTTCAATTTCAAAAAAACTAAAAAAGCTTTAGGTACCTACCAATCTTTTAAGCACTAATACGATATGGTACTTATTTTTTTAGTGCAATGATCACTATCATGAATATTCCTACGTATGTCTTCGTATTCTACGTATTCCTACGTCCTAAGTATAAAATATAATTGAAAACAAGTATTCCGTGCTGATAAAAAAATATGAAAATATGAATAATGGAAAAATATCAGTTGAATCCAAAAATTTCACCATGTTTATTGAGAACATTAATCTATTCCGTTTCTTTCAAAACCTTTAAGAAAATCTCTCGGTATGACATAACACAACTTTATGAAACAAATTAGGTGTTTAACATTATCTCATCTTTTTCTTACTTTTCAATTCAAAAATTTTCCTCAAGCATCATATAGTAGTTTAGTTTAATTATAATATACATTATATGTTGCTAAAATTTTAGTGTTAACTTGAAAATATTATTAAGTATTTCAGTATAAATGAACACGTCAAACAATTATCAATTTATCATAGTACCTACAAAGGCACATTATTAGTTAACAACTATTTCTCCTTAAATTTTAAATTTTCTGCGACCAGTTTCGACACATCCGTATCATTCACGAGCAAACTTCTAACGTTTTAAGCAAAGTTTTAAATTTGCTCGTGAATGACACGGATGTGTCGAAACCGGTCGCAGAAAATTTAAAATTTAAGTAACAAATGTACATTGAAAATTAAAACTCTTCAAAACAAAATGTCTAGAAATTGTTACATAGTTAATGCCCAAGAAATACAAAAAACTATTTCTCCTACTAGCATAGTATTACCTATGTATATGGAAAATACGGTATATTAAGTGAAAAAATCCTTTAATAACAGGGCAAAAATTTTCAGCATTTTTCGTTCTACAATTTATTTACAAAGAAGCAGAGGATCGATATGTTCATCATTTTTTAACATAATCACCTCCCTTGTAAATTTAATTGGGCCAGCGGTTTACAAGCTTGTGAATTCTTCACAAGAAGGTTTTCCGTTGGTCGGAAAGCCACTTTTACCGTTTTCTGTACGTCTATGTAAATATATGAGAAATCTACGCCCTTAAAATCATCCCCTAAGAACCAGAACTTCGATGGGAGCAAGATTTGGGCTACGGTCATAGTAGGAAGGTGGTTTATTACCTCCAATATGACACACAATGACTTATGTTCAAATTTTCACCGATGGTAACTCGCCCATTCGCTAGAAACATCTCTCGAGTTTGACTTGAATTCGCTAGAACCATCTTATGGGAGTGAATCTTATCGTCCGTGGTAGAGGTTGATGGACGTCAGGCTCCATTTATACTTCTAGATCCACAAAAAAGTACTTTAACATTACATTGCACTAATCCGGTTATGTGTTAAAGACCACGTTGAATTTAGGACCCTTTTGCACTCTCCAACCAAAGAAAAAGGGATTTCTGCTCGCTGTTCCTCCTTAGAGCAAACTGTTAGCGGAGAGGACATGTTTACACTGCAATAGATGGAAAGCAAATAGCGCAATCGCGCTCAAATAAAAAAAAAAACTTCAATTATCCATGTGCAGAAGGCAGTATTACAACATTGAAGGTGTGTTATGGCAAAAGTGTAGATAATATTTTTAACTCATCCTGATAGGTTCCGGTTTCACCGTCGGTTCACCGTAGGTAACCGACGAGTTCATCGAAAATCAATTCATCGAAAGCAAATTCATCGAAAACGAGTTTATCGAAAACGAGTTCATCGAAAACCAATTCATTGAAAACCAATTCATCGAAAACCAATTCATCGAATGATCAATTTATCGAATCGTCAATTTATCGATAAAAAATATTTTGTAGATATTTGAGAGAAATGCCGTGCAGCCGGGAAGTTAAAAAAAATGGTCAATAAAAGTTGACAATAAATTTATTTATAAAAAAATTGATAATAAAACTTTGTACCCAACCTAACCTAATTTAACAATTTTGTAGCACAGTGTTATCAATAGACCAAGTATTATAGTTATTAGATTAAGTGTAGTCTTTCAACTGCTTTTTGGTTCGCTCAGCATTTCTCTCTAATATCTACAAAAAAAAATCGATGAATTGGCGATTCGATGAATTGATCGTTCGATGAATTGGTTTTCGATGAACTCGGTTTCGATGTACTCCTTTTCGGTGAATTTGCTTTCGATGAATTGATTTTCGATGAACTCGTCGATTACCTCACCGTCTATAGGTGAACATTTTTTTCGCATAAGTGGCATGTTTTCAAATGTTATTATTTAATCATGAAATAAACCATAAATATATGTTAAACAAAAAAAAAACCGACATTCATTGAATGAATAAATAACAACCAAACAGTTTTCGCTTAAAGATATTCTAATATCTTTGGCATAAACTAATCATCATTACATACAGATACATACATATATCGCACTTTCAATAGAATAGTGTCGTAAGAAAAAATCTTCTATTTTACGTTTTATCTCTGAAAAGTAAAGTGATTGTGATTATCTATGCCCTACGAAAACCGTATTTAAGTTACATAGATCACTCCATATCTGCAAGGTACCGCTTGTTCGTCTTTGTTTTAGCTCTCCTGTAAAATGAACTTTTTTGACTAACGACACTTTTCTAGTAGATATGCTATATAAATATTTACAAAAAAATAAATGAGAGAAGGAAAATCCCGGTAATATTTTATTTTTATTTTTATTTATTTTTATTTTTATTTTTATTTTTATTTTTATTTAGGAAACAAACAGTCATACAAAATGATAATATAACAAAGAACATTCATATGTTATAGACCAATTAAGTTCACATTAAGTTAAAATTTTGATATAGTTTTTTTACCTATTCAACTTATGTGACAAAAACTAAACATAATAAGGAAAAACATAAAAAAGAAAAACATAAAACGTAATAAAGAAAAAAAGTAAAGTTATTAACAAACATAGTTATACTATTTACTACGGATATTAATATTATAAATTTTCACAAAAAAGAAAAGAAAAAGTATTTTAAGTTATTAATATATTAAGCTGCATTTTATTGATTTCAAATCATGGTTGAAAATGTCTACATCTCGTAAGGCATTGTAAGTTTCACAGATACGTATTATTACAGAGTTTTGCGCGTATTTTGATTTACTGTGTGGTATTTTAAATAAGTCGTTTGATCTGGTATTTTGTTTGGGGCAACGAAATGCAATATTTTCTAACTGATATGATGAATCAACAAGGCAGTTCATGATTTTGTATAAGAATAATGCATCAAAGATTTTTCTGCATTTATATAAGGCGATAGGGTCAAATTGATGATCACTAAAGCGATACGATAGGTGTTTTATAAAAAAATATGTAGTTATCTACATAGTGCGCAATTTCAGCGCAACGCAATAGATTTCACAAATAAAATAAACTAAACATCAACTTTAATTTAGATACTACGAATAAAGCAAATACTCATATCTATTGATGTTGTTTAAATACTAAATGTTGTTATTATTTTATAAATAAAGCAACAATTATGATTTCGAAGAATAGATTAGATAATATTGTTTGTGAGCAATAAACATTATTTGCGTGGGTATGGGATTGTAAAAGATAAATAATTTCCAGAGACAAATATTAAGCCCACAATTGAATAGAAAAGGTTTCATCCAAAATTATAATGGTTTGCTGAATTTGTGGGAGCTTTCAGGCGGGTAATTGCTTTAACCCAAACAAAATTCTTCATCCAAGCATTCCGTCCTTTTGAAATCATTCAATAATACGGTGCTATAATTTAAGAACTATTTTTTATTCAGCTTCTTATGAAACTATTATGTCTTTTTTTACATTCCAACACTTTTAGTTCTGAGAGGGACTTCTCAATAACTTTATATTTTTGATTGTTCGCTGAATTATGAATGCTGCAAGTCACACGACCTGTCTATACTAGTGGCTAATTAAATCTGGTCGGTGAACTGGTCAGAGTCTCGGCAGCACCCATCTACTCGGGTACCCCTGTCGGCCATCGATAGAAGCACTTTCCTTGCTGGCATCTGGCGTCATTATACACTTCTTCTTTATTTCAACTGAATGGTTCCATAATCAGGTTTAAATTAGGTGCGAACTTACCATCACGTCGTTTCTCCAGAAGGGTAGGCAGAAGTAATGGATTACCACAAAACTTGTCTTAGCCACATGCTTCGTTATATTCACACATTCTCTCAATATCGATTAGTCAGACATTTCCGAAAAATCTAAATTTAAGTTGAGTATGCTGTTATATGTAAAAGTGTATCCTCCATCTGGTATAATACTCAGATTACTCATAAACACCACCAAATCAATAAATATAATTCAGAAAAAACTTGTGATGAATTAAACAAAATGTTGATGTATTCTGGGTCACTGGTAGGATACTTCAAAATTTCAAACTAATTTAGTGGACTGTAATGCCTCCCGATGTTATTTTATAGCGTATTATGTAAAAAAACAGACGTGTGTAAATAATATTTGATTTATGGTGAGCAGTCGAATACTGCTTACCATATTATTTCAAAACTAAGTATTAGTATTTGGAGATGTCTGACTAATCAACTGGACGATTGATATACTCTGTTTGTCTGACTCATGACACGACCAGAGTAAATTGAGTCACTTGGTCGTGGCAAGTGTTTCTCAATAAAAAAAACAATGTTATGATATCTTCTAAATTTAGTTAAATTTGAAGAAGCACCCAGCACCCCAGTCGCCAATTTCATAATAGAATGCGGGTATAATCTATGTTGCATCCAAAACTGCTTATGAATTAAAGCTCCATAATATGCAGTATGCACTTGTAATGGACAGTAAATACTTAAACCAAAACGAAACAAAATGGAATTAATGGAATCGGGTCTTAATATGTCTAGGAAAAACAAGGTATGCAAGAAAAAGGGATAAACAATCACTTACCACTGTATCTCTGCAAAGGAGCACACTACACAATATACAACCACGATGGTTCATCGAGGTAATTATCGTCACAACAAAACAAATCACTTCAAAACGATATTATGTAATTCCGAGATAGTCAAATTCTTTCTTTTTACTTAATGACGAGATTGTGTACACGAAAAACATCAGCAATTTCTTCTATGGTTTTTTCAAATCTTCTTCTGTCTTTAAAACAAATGCACTCCAATTTTCACTATTTTTTCTGTTCTAAATGCAAATACTTATTCAGCAAGGTAATAGTTAAGGAGATGTAGGAATTGAATAAATAACATCGTGGTAGGAACTTAGCATATTCCCATTTCAAAACCAAACAATCTATCATAGTGAAATTTCAGCATGCCTTAAAATTAAACTTATCTAGAAATATGCTTCAAATAAAAGTAAATACTATACCTTTATTAACATTATAATATTATTAAGGTTATGTGTTACTTTTGACATATAAAGCTTGACAGACCATTTGTTCAACTTTGTTTTTCTGTCCCATCAAACTTATTTTACCCACTTTCTAGGCGTTATAATATTTCCAGCTAAGTTAGAAACACAAGCTCGTATGAAATAATATGATACGAACTGACTAATTAAGTTTTACCTTGTCAAGTCTTTCATTCATTATCTTTCACGTTTCGTAACGCATACAGAACACAATGTAGAAATATCACGTTGAAATAGGTTAACTTACAAGCGACCTCTGAATAAAATAAGTAATAAAATTAAATAATTTCTCTAACGTTTATGGTCGTCAATCATATGTAGGTAAAACAGTAAACACAATGAAATAATATTAGTTTTAATGTTGAATTGTTGAATTAATTAATTAAAAGTTAGCGTATCGATCACCCAGTTGATTGGTCCAATATCTCTGAAAAATCGGAATTTGAGTTGAGTATGCAGTTATATGAAAAAGCGTATCTTATAAATGATACAATACCCAAATTAATCATAAACACCACCAAACCAATGATGATGCAGAAAAACTTGTACTGAATTTAACAAAATTTTGATGTTTGGGACACTAATAGGTTATTTCAAAATATCGTACTAATGTATCGGACCGTTATACCTCCCAGTATTATTTTATAGCATATTTAACATGTGAAACATAGACACGTGTAAACAATATTTGATTTACGTTAAACATTCGAATATTGATTTAAGCATTATCTCAAAACTTAGTATTTGGAGATGACTTGGTAATCAACTGGACGATCGACATTCGTGTTAGATACAACGCTTAGCTTTTAATTTAATTTTTGTTTTTAACGTAACGCCAGATACCTAAGTCTGCAAGAGACAGTGATGCTTTATCCAACCTATTTAGAGAACGTTATGAGGCTGAAAAAAGCTAGGGAGAAAAGAGAAATGGAGTTTAATTTAGATTAGCTTAGAATTATTTGGGGGTGGTTATGTGTACCGCCGCGGCAGTACACATAAACGCGCCGCCCCGTAAACCATTTATTGAATAACCAATACCTCTGCCACCCCAAGTGGTTCACTACGTTTGGTAACTTAACAGGGGTGACGGGGTTAATGGGCGAGTTTTGTCTGGGTCTTGGCGGTGTATGCTTTACCCACCAGGTGTGTGGCAGGCCGGATTGGAAGACTGGATGAGAGAAACCTTTTGATTTATCCTGCAAGACTCTTTCGCAAAATCGCCTTGTAATGTAAGAAATGGATTCATACGTCATCCATTCCTTACTTCTGGAGAAACTGACCCTGCGATTCCTCCCCACCGCTCATACCTTTTTCCTTAGCAAAACTTTCTCTCCTCTTCTTCCTTCCTCTCCTTCCTATCCTCATCATTTCCTCCATACAGCATTCCCAAATATGACATAGGCCCTGAGGGGAATTATTTTTCTCAGGGCCTGGATGGAGCTAATTAAAAAAAAAATTACTTCAAATTTTTCCCGTTTCTTCGACTCTTGTTATTTCTCCAAATCAGTGCAAAAGATAGTCTAAACAAACTTTTAGTGGGCATTTTAATTTCTTTAGTTTTTATTTTTTTTTAGTTTAGGCGAAGTTTAGATCATTACCTGAATAAGTCTAAAACGTAAATTCTTCACAATAGAGCTCATAGTTGGTTATTCCAGGAATATGAAAGTCTTTTAAAGACCAGCCTTACAGATTCTACTTCAATGGTAAGAAACAGCCTACAGCGTACAATAAAGCTTATCACAGGGGTACTATTTTGCCCAAGAACTAAACATGTATGTACAAAGAAACAAGTATGTAAAGCACCCCACCAGAATAGTAACTTACGAGTACCCAACTTGAATGTATCTAGGTCCTGTCTACCCATTTCTGAGGCTGAATTCACTTTGCAGAAATTGTTGTTTATATAGTGAAAGCTGGATGAAGTATCTACCGTGAGTCATACATTCACAAATATTGGTATAATTCAACTCTAGGGGAGCTGTATGAGTATGCTTTCAAATCCAATGTCAGAGCCAAAGAAGTTATGGCAATATTAGTGCATGTATTCATGAAGAGAATCTCTGAAACTTTGAAAGGGATGCTGGAAAATATAATACAAAACTCAAAACAACAATTTATTTTTGCAAACATTAGGTATATTATATTATCGATAAAAGTAAAATGACTAAGAATATAATGGGTGCTAATCAACATGTATTGCTTTATAGTGCTTTCACACAAACGAAGTATTGAGTAAGTCAAACTTAAAGTTTTTATTATGGGTTAGATTGTGTTAAGCAGATGAACCGAATGAAAATATATATTTTGTCGTACCATGTCAGGAAAAAATATTTTTTCTTACGATCTCAGGAAAATACATTTTGTCATATGACTCCAGGAAAATATATTTTGTCTTACGATGTCAGGAAAATACGTTTTGTCATGCGATGGTAGGAAAAAATATTTTAACGTGCATGTGAATAACAAAAAAATCCGAGGAACCTTGGGAAGGGATTACGATCACTTAATACTATGGTTTTTTGTTTGTTTCATAAAATCCTTTTTTCAATTAAATAAAACAGTTTATTATGAACTAAGTAATCTCATTTTTAAACATTAAAAAATATTTAATTGAATGAAGACAATATTAGCGAAAATCAGATTTTCGATTGAGTTTCGCTAATATTGTCTTCATTTAATTAAAAATTATAATTTAAGATTTTACTCATAAAGTTAAAAATAAAAATATTCATTAAAAAATATCATTAACGAAGAAAATATCAACATCTCCAAACGAAAATATGAAACAGAAAAAAACAAAAAAAAAGGTAACGGTCGCAACTGGGACTCCTATCCAAGTCTCTGGTTTTATCGAAAATGGCACTCTGCCAACTGAGCTATTGTCACCTTATTACAATACATTATTTTTCCAATTTCATACTTCCATTTTTAGATAATTAAAAATATATCCTTTAATTCATAACAGATCACTTTGTATAAACCACTTTTTAATAAACAATATTGACATGTTTCAATAACAATGTTATGTTCATCAGTGTGATGACCGTGGCCGGTTATCCCATACATATTTCTTGACTCCTTTCTATGGATCCAGATTCCTCTGTATATGATACTCTCAGTACAGGGTGTTACTACAATAAGAAGACGTAGGTAGTCTCGTGATGTTTATTCCGGGATAAGGAACAATGTTATTTCTAAGGAAGTCTAAGAGGACGAATGGACAACAACCATACCCTTTTATACGTTCCTCATGTTGTCTCACTCATACACGCATGTCTCTTTCATACCGCAAGATATACGTTCACCAAATCCCTCCACACTTAAATCTGAAGACAGTTACACAACATGATGATGATAATAATAATTACAATACATACAAATATTCATTATTTACAGAAAGTAATTCATTTTCATGTTGAGTCGAGAGCTGAGTCCTGTCTTCATTGACTCATCTGTGTATCCGTGGTCGTAATCGGTCCTTCCAATTTCCCGACGTGGAAGCCACCGGATCACTGGAGCTGGAAGTAGAAGGAGAATCACCCATTAGATTGTCATCCGGCACAAAGCTGGAGACATCATAATCATCATACGACAGTCTCTTCGTCTCAGACGCGATATAAGGATTGCTGGGATTCTTTTCCCATGATACACACAATTTAGACAACTGTTCAAAATGCCTTTTCCAATACATAAGTTTTCCATTTAAATTAACATCAATTAAATACAATTTTTTTCATAATTGTTTATGTACTTTCCCTTATACCCATTTATCCTTTTTTTGGTCTCTTTCTAACCATTACTTTTTGATTAATTGAAAAACCTACCGATTCTTTTGATTTCTCTTATAATAATATTTCTGATATTCCTGACATATAGACATTTTAATTTTAGTTTCTTTATTAATTTTATTATCCTTATCTCTCCCCTCTCTCTGTACAAAACTGTTTAAGTTAGACCTTAGTTTCATTCCAAACTTACTATAATTATTCGGAACTAAGATACCTTCCGATTGCAAACGGCCTAATTCCGTTTCAACCTTTGCTTTTAAAGCAAAAGGTATATTTCTCGGATTGCAGAATTTTGGTTCCGCGCTCTCTTTTAATTTCAAATGCACTTTATTTTTATTAAATTTACCTAATTTCTCCGAAAAAACCTCCGGGAATTTCCGAATTAATTTGTCCAATTCACTTCTATTATTCTCAACTACATTGTGAGAAAAAATATCACTACCCTCCTGGGTTAAAGTGGATTCTAACCCCGTAAATCCAATATTATTTTTTTTTATAAAGTCACGCCCTAGAACATTAGTTGTTCCATTTTTTACAACGCAAAATTCTAACAATTCCCTATAACCGTAATAATCAACTGTGAATAAAATACAACAAATTCATTCCAATAAATTCAACTTACAGTTAGCGTTACCCGTTAAGGTTAAATCCTTTGGTTTTAAATCCAACTGTTTGAAGTATTTAACATAATCTCTGTCTGTTTAAATCGAAACTGCAGCTCCTGTATCCAGTAAACCCATTAATTCAATATTATACACTAAGATTTTGCACAATATTGGCTCAGTGTACACTGTGTTTATCCATAACTTTTTTTTATTTCCCTGCGCGTTCACAAATACAGAAGAAATAACTTTTTTACTATCACTGCGACAAATTTTAATTATGTGACCACTGCGATTGCATTTATAACATATCACGTCTTTTAATTTACAAATTACTGTTTCGTGATACTTACCACAATGTTTACACCTAAACGCGCGGTCTATTAACTTCGGTCTGGACAATGTAACATTCTTATCTGTAGGCTTCAAAAAATGTTTAGCGGCCGGTAACAATTCGTTCCGATTATTTTTAAAAACTTGATTTACACTCCTCGATTTAATTTGCTCATTAATTACATCAAACGAATCCATCGCAATAGCACAATCTAAAACTTTTTTTAATGAAAAGTTTTCAGCCTCGACAAATATTTTTTCTTTGATACGACCCATTTGAAGACCAGTGACAAAACAAATTTTAAATTATGTTCTAGTCTGTCTTCGAATTTGCAAAATCTAACTAGCTTCCGTAATCGCGCTATAAAATCATTCACGGATTCTGTAAATTTTTGTTTCGTAGCAAAAAAAAATTCGCGTTCCTTGAACACATTCCTTTTTATACCTACATGATTCTCTAATAATAACAATAAATTTTCGACCGTAATATCCGTAATTTTCTTTGGAAAACACAAATCAATCAATAAATCTATTGTCTCTGTGTGCAAATGAGATATTAAAACCGCTCTCTTTTTCTCAACCGAATTAATTTTGTCATCATTGACTAGGATGAACTGCTCGTACTGAAGAACGAATGTCTCCAGCTTGTCCCTCAAATGACAAAACCTGGGCAGTTCTCCTCCTTCTATTTCCACACAGATGCAATCAATAAAAGCAGAAAAAAATTACAAACAGCACTCAACTCACGACTGATGACTGGATGCTGCTCGATCTCGCCCTTCCGCGAACCGTCTCTCGCTCCTGAAACTTGGTCTTCCTTCTAATGCGCCTTCCGTGAGGTCTGCACCAGGTTCCAGCTCTTCTCCTGAAGAACCGGAACTTCCGTATCCACGCCTTACGCGAATACTTCTCCAGTTTCTCGGGACTGAATAACCTATCCAGCGCCTTGATGTTATGGATGTTTCTTCTGCTGCTCTTGCTTCCTTCCGTGCTACGCAATTTATGTGGAGTCCACTGTAGCCTCTATCTCGGACCTGATAATAGCCAATGTGATGGCTGTCCTTTTTCGGCTGCGCCAATGTGAAGACCGTGGCCGGTTATCCCATATATTTCTGGACTCCTTTCTATGGATCCAGATTCCTCTGACTATGATGATCTCAGTACAGGGTATTACTTCAATAATGATACGTAGGTAGTCTCGTGATGTTTATTCCGGGATAAGGTTCAATGTTGTTCTAAGGAAGTCTGATGGTAAGAGGACGAATGGACAACAACCACACCCTTTTATACGTTCCTCATGTTGTCTCACTCATACACGCATGTCTCTTTCAAACCGCAAGTCATACGTTCACCACAATCAGGATATATTAATATAAAGAAAAATAAATGACAAACAAGTATAGACAAAGGGTAACAATTATTATAAGTAATAATTATTAGCCTGAAACACTCATCAACATTGAAAAAATCTCCCGAGAAAAGATAAATGCCGCTGACGGGACATGAACCCGCGGCCTTCTGATATCCGGTCAACTGCTCTATCAACTGAGCTACGTCGGCTTATCTCCGCCACCCGCTCACCCGCCAAATAATTCAATATATACTAGTGTTTCATTCAACAATTACTGCTTATTACATTTTTCACCTGGTAGATAAGCCGACGTAGCTCAGTTGGTAGAGCAGTTGACCGGATATCAGAAGGACGCGGGTTCATGTCCCGTCAGTTAAGGAACATATAAGATGTTTAAATAAAAATAATTATTCTGAATTTGCCAACCATATTTTGGAAACAAGTCATTCTTTTGATATTAATACAGGTCTTAAAATTTTACACACACTACGGGCATACAATTGGATAATTTAGAAATTTTAGAAATTAGAAAAAGCGTTAATAGTAATTTAAATATTTTAAAGAACCAAACATTTTTTAAAAATAGCCATCTTTTAAATTTATTTTCTTATTAATACCTACAAAAAATTATTTTTTTTTGATTTAGACTAATTATTTTAATTATTTGTTCTTAAAAGTTTTTTATTTTCTAAATGCAATTTTATTTTTCTTTAAATAATTTTTATATTTAATTTTGTATAACTATTTTTATGATTTTTAAGCAACTAATCACCTCTACTTTTTAATATTACGTCTATGTTATAGTTTATTCTAATTTGTCTATACTTGTTTGTCATTTATTTTTCTTTATATTAACATTTCCTGATGAAGATAACATTTTTATTGAAACCTGTCGATATTGTTTATTAAAAATTGGTTTATACAAAGTGATCTGTTATTAATTAAATAATAAATAATGCCACAAAGTTATTTTGCAAAGTTTGAAGAAAAAATTATATCCAATTATTTCCCACATCTTTTTCATGTGATTGCAAAGTTCTACCGGTAGGTATATATTTTTAATCTTGATGGTGTCTCGGATACACTTATCCCATTTTATTCATTGTGTCATCTACTGACTCAAGTCAACAGAAAAACATTAAACAAAAAAATTATTAAATGGAGGTCTACCAATTAAACCTAATATAAATAAAAAAAAAACATTATCATATTATTTTGAACGTGACGAAATAATAATACAATACAAACTCACGGAAAAATATTTCAGTACGCAGTCAAAAGTTGAATTTAATATACGTCCCGGTAAAATATGAAGCGCTTTCCAAATGAAACAAGTTCTGAAAATGAAATATTTCATTTCATTTTCAAGTCCTCTATATTATGAAAAACTTGTCCAATCAAATCCCTCCAGTCCCAGAATGCAGATTTAAAATAAACAGATTTAAAGAATTTTAAGCTTCATATTTACGAAAATATTATCTTCATAAAAAAAGTTAGATTTATTCCAAAATAAAATTCTAATATATTTTGGTTCAATATACAAAACTATTTATTAACCCCTCAAATCTCCAGACAGTGAAATATTCCAAAGCCACCCTCGAGAATTCTTCTCCACCTATTTATAAAGTACAATTGTGCAAAGAAACTTTTCCTATTTTATAGTTAAACTCCAAAGGGTCAGCTTTTATGGTTCCATTTTTTCTGCTAGTTTGAATCTTCCTCCTCCAGCTTTACTTTATTAAAGATAGTTTCTTGAACAAAAAGCCACTCTCTCTTTGAATTGAATGAAAAAGTGACCACCTTTTTTCTCCTCCTCGCCTTGTTGGTTTCATTTTTATATTTCTTGTTGGGACAGGGCTATTTTATTTAAGAATATTTTCTTGATTTATCAAGTGCATTAATGTGGCATATTTGTCTTGTGGTAATTTACTTCTGTCGGCAGAAAAGGATAGGGTCCTCCAATATTTGACTTATTTACCTGTTCAGTGAGTTATCCTCAAAATTTAATGGCAACGATTCATTTGAATCCTTTTTCTTAAATAAAGGTACCTTCTTTTCATTTTGGAAAGATTCTAAAAGGAAAAATACACCTACTCGTTTCATTTAATGCAAGAATATTTGTCTGTTCCTCGTCGGAGGGTTTTTTTGTGGTTTTCCCTTTCACAAAACTTGTTGGATCCAGAGTTAATTTATTTAACAGCACTTTATACACAAGTTAAGTGCATAAAAGGCTAGGTAAATGCCTGGTAGTAATTAGATCCAACCAACCCCAACGGCTAAGAGAAACCCCAGTTTTTTAAATTCTTTCTACCTAATGTCACTATTTATAAAATAAGGGTAAAACGCATAATACTTCATTTGCACTACTTCTTTGTTTGTATTTTTTTTAGTTCTATACAATAACTTTATTCGGTTCAGATCATTCGGGTCATAATCAAAATACAGACCAAAACGCCACGTTTTTCAATAATAAAGCAATTTAATAGAATATCGAAGTTAATATGGAATCAGAATGTAGAGATAAATATTGGATGCAGTTAAGGAAAGGGAACCGCTTTTACAGTTGTTATTGGTAGCCAATTCGGCTTATGATTTTCCCATTTTACAGTTAATAACAAAATTATATTATATGTATACATATATTTTTTACATGAACACTGCACAAGAGTCCCAACTGCTTCCGTCTGGATCCAGTGAGACTATGGCATCTCCAATCGGGGTATGTTATGAGGCTGAAGGTAGTGGGGAGGGGAAGGAGATAGGGAAGAGGAAAGTGGGGAAGTACCTGGCTATTCAAATTTGGTCACCAACTCGGCTAAGCCATTTCAAGCAACGTTTCAATTCTGAATGGTAGCCTTACACCGCGGTGATACTGAGAGTATCTTCCACTCAACGTGCTGCAAATATACTATTATATTATTTTAAATGAATAAATTGTGAAATAACACAAATTAATCAAATAAAATTTATTAGCCACGTCGGGATTCGATCCAGCGACCTTCGGAATGCGAGTCAAGAGCCTTACTGCTGGACTACGCTGGCCATATATACACCAGGCTAATTTATAAATATAGACAGCTGTCACCAACATTAAAAATGGAAATTATGAAAATAAATGGCAAAATACATACAAACGAAGATAAAAGTCCGCAGGGATGTTCTTGACGCTAGGTAGCGTAGATGGTTGATTAAAACACTACTAGTACTCAACTACAATGTTGTTCTGATAATAATGTTGGCATTAGAATACCTACAACATTTTCATTTAACAATTAAGAGGAAACGCATGGAAAACATGCATGTTTTCATTGAAAACTACCTACTACATTGTTATGCAACAATATGCATTAAAATAGGTGAGGAAGAACTTTGTGATCGTTTTGCATATAATAAAATACAAGTAGGTATCATTAGAACTGGATATGAGTCTATCCTATCTGGGTAGAAATCGATTAGTTTCGTTTTCACAAAGCTATTGTAGGTATTTAATTTCATGATCAAAGTTTCATTCATTCAGTTATATCGTTCTATTCAGGAATGTTTCGCTTGTTTCCTTTAATAATGTCCCATTAAACAAATTCTAATTGCAATATTCCTAACAAAGATGCTTTGTTTAAGTTTGTACGGAGCTTTTCTTAGCGTTTGACAACCCGTGGGTGCATTTCAAGTGCAGCTTTCTTGACGTTAGCTTCAAAGCCTTCATTCAAAACTGAGGAGCTTTTCCACACGACTTGACCCCGAAGCCCATATTGCGAGACAATAAGCATTATTTTTATTCGATTTGAATAGTATAATGAATTTTTAAACTTAAAATGATAAATTTATTGAAAAAATTCTTCATACTCCTCAACTAAATCTATATCCAGGAATTAATGTTTTATTGAAATGATTTGCCTTACGTTAATCAAGGTAATCATCTTTTTTTGAATTTCTCCCAAATACATCCCTGTTTCCATCAAGACTTGATTTAAACTGTCAATTTGGGAAACGGGTGTGGGTACTGCCGCCCCGGGAATGATTTATTGGATAACCTAGAGAATTCGGTGCACACAGACTCAACGAACTCCACACATTTGAATTTTTTGCGAGGAATGTATCTCATATTTCAATTATCTTTCATTTTACTTCCTTTTAACTCATAATCCGTGTACGAGTCAAAGTGCCACTTCTTTTCATCATGGTATTCGTAATAAATAATAAAACGTATATTTTTGTGTGAAAAATAAGTAAAATAATATCTACATAATTTAATTTGTTACCTTGGCAACGTTACCTTTGAACAGGGAAAAGTATTCGAGAATGATCTCTTGAAACTGGGGACTCTGTTATGTACCCTGTAAATACTCGTACTATAAAATATTCATACGACTGCTTACACTGTACAAATTGAAAGTGCACCGTTTTGTCGAGTTTGATGGGCACCTACAGTTTAGAGGTATTAGATGTCATTATTCTGATCAAAATTGCAGATCAAAATTCATAGTTTGGTGGGTTTGCTATCGTTAATGTTTCGAAAACTTAACCAAAAGTCAATTTTTATAAGAAAAATATTTTTTTATAACTTTTGAATTTTATTCTCATCAATGTAATATATCATCGAAGAAGAAGAAAACTATAACGAGACACGGAAAAACAGAAAAGGTCGGTATTATAATGGTCGCTACTTAGACTCGAACCAAATATTTGTAGATAATATTGTTAATTCTTAAATTTGAAATATGAGATTGACTAATATGACGGTTTGACGGTAGGTGGCAATGGCGGAATTGGTTTAGACGAGAAGTTCTGGGTCCGAGTCCCAGTTGCGACCATTATCTTTTTCTGTGTCTTGTTCTCTTTCATATATTTTTTTAGATTATTATTGTTACCTGTTTCTTCAATAATCAATCTAAAGTGCTATGTAAAGATTTATTGGCACAAATGAATGCCCCGGGGGTATCAAATATACCTATATCAACTGCATTACTCAGACGAGAGTCGTTTGAACGACTTATTTATATGCGCAGCTCAACTGTGGATTGTTTTTCCAGTTTTTTCTGTTTTTGTTTTTCCCCTATCAGCAAAATGAGGCTCTTCAAGCATTTTGATAAAAGATCTGCCGCATAGCATCCTCATTGGTGTGATAAGATCAGAAAATACAGAACCCTATACCTCCAAGAATAGGTACGTAGTGTGTACAGATTAAAAACCTTGTTATTTGTTTTCAAGGATTGACAAGGAAGTCTCTTTATCAGTTGTGTTAAATCAGGTGTTTCCAGTAAAATGATAATTGCGATTAAGAACTCCGGCGTTTCTACAAGATAAGTTCGTTAAGTCAAGTAATTCCGGTAAAATATTATTATTTACTTATTCATTGGAGATGGATAGTTTAAAATCATTGTAACATGTAAATGTAATTTTCACATGACCTTCATAGTATTGGTCCCAAAAAATTGTTAAATCGTATTATTCAACCTATGATCTTGGGGTGACCTAAAACCATAGGGTGACCCATGACCGTGGGGTGACCTCTGACCGTGGGGTGACCTCTGACCTTGGGGTGACCTATGACCTTGGGGTGACCTATGACCTTGGGGTTACTTACCTATGACCTTGGGGTGCCCTATGACTTTGGGGTGACCTATGGCCTTGCAATGACCTAAGACCTTGGAATGACCTATATATGGCATGGTAATTCAATAAATGATTCCTTGTGCTCGCACCTCTCTCTCTTTCCCCTACAGTATTTTTTGAAACTTAACTCTATCTAACTTACATCTCCCTCTCAACTTCCGTTCGCCTCGCCCGATCACACTATTCGTAACGCTCTCGTCACGCATTCACCAGCTTAATCACCAAGTCAAGCGTGCGTAAAGAAGTTTTACTTCAAAAAATCACGTGTGCAGTTCACACCCTGTAGATGTGAAACCTTCAGAAAACTAAACTTCGAGAGAATGAGACGTTTGCAGAGTATCAGGAGTAAAATAATTGTAGGTTTTATTTATTTCTAGCTGGTACCCGGCATTTTTCATCAATTTCCCGTTCGTCCCGTTCACCTTCCTCCTCCTCTTCCTCCTCCGCGTCCCCTTCTTCTCTCGCGTTCCGACTCCTCCTCCTCCACCTTCCCTCTCCTCATTCTACTCCCCCCCCCCCTTCCCCCATCCCTCAATTAGCCCTCTTGAGTTCCCCTTCCCCCTCCTGCATTCCATACATTCATTCTCAATACATTCATTTTTAAATCAGCTCCCCCCTTCCCCCGTCCCGCCAACCCCCCTACAGAGTTATTCTCCCCTCTCCCGTATTCGCCTTCCCCCTCCCGAAATCCCCTTCACCCTCCCTCTCCCACTCCACACCCCCCCATCCCACTCCCTCCCGCTATCCCCCTCCCCCACCCCTCCCCCAACCCTACCCATCCCCACTTCTAAACCCCTACCCTCCCTTCCTTCCCTCCCCCCTCTCCTTCCCCCAACCCCTCCACTCCACCCTCAGTTTTATACAAAATAGCTGGTACCCGGCATGCGTTGATATATCATTAAATAAATAAATTGTTTATCCCTGCACGTCCTTTCCCATTCGTCACGTTCACCTTACCCCTCCCCTTCCTCCCCCCACGTCCCCTTCCCCTCTCACGTTCCCACTCCTCCTCCTCCACCTTCCCTCTCCTCACTCTACTCCCCCCCCACCCTTCCCCCGTCCCTTGAGACCCCCTCCGGAGTTCCCCTCGTCCTCCCATATTCGCCTCCCTTCTCCCGCGTATTCCCTACCCGAGTCCTCCTCCCCCCTACCGAGTTCCCTACCACCCTCCCGGGTTCCCCTCTACACTCCTGCATTCTATACATTTATTCCCAACACATTCATTTTTAAAACAGCTCCCCCCCTCCGTCCCTCGTCCCACGAACCCCCTCTAAAGTTCCCCTCCCCCCTCCCGTATTCACCTTTCCCCTCCCGAATTCCCTTCCACCTTCCCTCTCCCGACTCCACTCCCCCCACCCCCTTCCCCCTCCCGCCATCTCCTTCTCCCACCCCTCCCCCAAACTTACCCCTCCCCACTCCTACACCCATCCCCCCTTTCCTTCCCTCCCCCCTCTCAATTGCCCGACCCCTCCACCCCACCCTCCTACCCTTCCCCACAACCTCACCCCTCCCCAATCCTCCCCCAACCCTACCCCTCCCCCCTCCTACACCCTTACCCCCTTCCTTCCCTCCCCCCTTTCACTCCCACAACCCCTCCACCCCACCCTCCTCCCCTTCCCCACACCCCGCCACCCCCTCCCATTTCTCACATTCCCCACATTCATTCTCGGTACATTCAGTTTTATAACTGCACGCGTGCACCTATTACAATTTTTTATACAAAGCTCAATATTAGTTTTATACATAATCACTTATCCAATTTGGTGCAGTCGTTCGGAAGTTAAGTGTATACATATAATTCGGCCATTCATTTTTTGAGATTGGTATTAACTACGACGCCAACAAAACATTCTTTTTAGGGTGAACAGCCTAATAAATAAAAAAAAAAACATCGTTTCCAAGGCAACAATTTGTTTGCTTTCTTCTGACGTTTCGAATATTCTAAACAGTTTATACGGGGAAATGAAATTATTGTTTTTACCATCTTCCTCGCAATTTTTACATATTTTCCCACCTTTTAAAGCTGCCCTGGACTACGACTAACATTTCAAAACCAAAATCAGCTAAATGGGCCCAGCCGTTCTCGAGTTTTAGCGAGATAAACGAAGACCAATTGATTTTTATTTGTATAGATAATATCGTTAACAAGTTTTAAAATTATTTTACATTTTATTCTACGAAGCAACCGCAAAAAGAGGAAGCCGATAGGCTACGAAGCACTGCACAAAGATATGGGGGCTCCATCGAAGCCAGAGTAAAGTTAGCCTCCCAAAAACTGGGCGTTAAGAGCGCGCAGGAGCGCCGAGAAATTTTAACGATAGGTATTTGTAAAAATTATTTCTATTTCGTTCATCTCAGCGGGGACAGCAAAAGCGCTATCGGTGTATTGGTGAACCCCAATGCGTGTGTGTGCGTGGCTGCAGGTGTTGGAAGCACGAATCGCCGCGCCGCGCCCGCCAGCGACTTCGCGTTCTTATTATTTCATTTACTGTTATTCATTTATTCCAAAAATTAAGTAGGTGCCTAGGTACATATTCGTAATAAAATAGCGAGGTCTACATTATTTAATATTGTATTGTACTTAACTTTATTATTATTATTACTTACTACAAATACATGTGACTGCCTGCTCCGAGCTCATCTTCTGCACACGCACAAGTCAATGAGACTTGTGGGTGCGTGTATACAGGTTGCTGCCTGCTGCAACAGATAAGTCAATACGCGTCGCGACTTGAGCGTGCGTATTCCTATATAATAGATATCTTCTGCGCTCATAGTTCATTCATCTTGTTACTATTAGTAAAGTAAGATGCACGCTGTTTTGGTTTAGTAATATCGGGAGATTCATACCATCTTTTTTTATAAAACGGCAGCATAGGCGCAGTAGGTACATCACGTACTTTGTGATTGTATAGTGTTTTTATTTTTCGCTGGCTGCATCACTCTACTGTTTTTGACTAGCCTTTTTACTGGAAACTATTCTACGTCAAATACAGACCTTCGAATTTTGACCCTGAAACCCCCTTGAATATTGAAATCTGTTTGGTCATTTCTCACGATTTACACATATAGGACATATGGTGAGTAGATACCTACTAAACTATTCATAAATTATTCATAAACTATTATTATAAACATAAACTATTCATTCATAAAAACTCAATATTACAACACAATTTCCTTTTTTAATTAAACATATAAATATCGCTAAAAATGTTGTTGTTTTTTGGCTCTCCCTGAATAACGTAAATTCATCAGTTTTGACTGTATGCATAAAGTGCATTAGTGCAAGTCGGTACATTTGTTAACATATCTAGTAACCTATAATAAATATTATTCTACGTCTTAGGCTGCGTATACACACGCCAGCCGAACAACGGATTATGGGAAAGGAACGAAGCAAAAGCAAACTGCCCGAAACGCTGCGCCGCTTGCGGTTGCTTCGTACCTTTACCATAATTCGTGGTTCGGCTCGCGTCTCTGTCCGCAAAGAGTGGCGTGCACTGATTTTTCAGTGGGCTAGAATCCTAAGATTGAAAATACGACATTAATGATGTTGTCGAAGCTGAAAATTATTTTTTTTCCGAAATTTCAATTTTCAAATTCTGTGCACGCCACTATTCGCAAATATATACGTAGCATAAGATATGTATATTTAGAAATTGAGTTACATAAAATCGACTACTATATTACCTACCTTCAACTCAAAAAAATTTTTCTTACAGATAAATAATGGGTAAAAGAAATGGAAACAAAGCGCGTTTGTTTTTATCTACTAGACGAAAAAAACCGATTATTAGTATCAAACGACAGATTCATGTTGCACCACGTTCGACATCTAGGTAAGTCGAAATATCGCTTTCCTGTCACTCTTACTACTGAACCTTCCTAAGGTTACCTTTACGTACGTAAAGTTTTTTTTCCCGTAAGTTGCTCACATAAGAGAGTTATGGCAAAATTACCAATGGGTATCGTTTACATTGATAATTTTGCCATAACTCTCTTACGTGAGCGACTTACGAGAAAAACCTAAAGATTTATGCTATGAGAGCCGTGTATTATGTAGCATGTATAACGGGAAAATGGGATGGACAAATTTAAATAAATAAATCATTTGCATTTACAGGGATATGGATGTCATCGATACTACTTTTGGAAACTTAACTACATCTTCACTAATGCATGAAACTTCCATGGATGAATCATTTGCTCCAAATATAGACGAAAACGCAAGTTCATCATCATCAACAACGCTTGATGATTTGGTGATAGAACTAGACCATATTGATGAAACCGATAATTTCGAAGGTCGCAGAATTGTGGATATAAAATATTTGTTTTCGGAGATATCAAATATAAAGCACGAACACACCAACTGCACATTTTCCGATTTAAAATTTATGAAGGAACGACGAAATGGTCTTCTAAGCCAGTATGTTTTCGAGTGCAAAATGTGCAAGAAAATAGAATACATTCACTCCGAAGACCCGAAACGGAAAATGTCTATAAATACTGCTGTCGTCGAAGGAGTGATGTGTACAGGAAATGGGTATTCACAATGGAATGAAATTTGTGGGGTTTTAAATATGCCAAATATGGATTGTAAGACTTACACGAACATAGAACAATGTTTAGCGCCAACAATTGAAGAATGTGCCTTAGAAGAAATGATCGCAGCTGGTGAAGAAGAAAAAAGGCTAGCCATTTTAAACGGTGACGTAGACGAGGGTGGCTATCCTTTGGTAACGGTGGTTGCAGATGGCTCCTGGGCAAAGAGGTCGTACAAAAGTGGATTTAGCTCCTCATCTGGCGCAGGGTGCATAGTTGGACTACGAACTAAAAAGGTTTTATTTCTGGGAGTGCGAAACTCATACTGCTGCATATGTGCTAGAGCTACTAAACTACACATAGTTGCTTCTGAGCACAGGTGCTTCATAAACTGGCGTGACAGTGCTAATGCCATGGAAGCCCACATTATAGCAGAAGGGTTCTCGAGAAGCATGGAAATGCATGGATTGAAATTTAACAAACTAGTTGGTGATGGCGACTCCAGCATCATGAAAAAAATAATGCAACAAATGCCATATGGTCCTAACCTTATAGTACAAAAAATAGAGTGCAAAAATCACTTACTCCGCAATTTTTGCAACAAAATGAAAGCACTTGGAAAAAAAACCAACAACGCTAAAGGCTTTGTACCAGTTCATATAAGGAAAAAGGTTGAAGCAAACGTTTTACGCATGAGAAGAGCTGTAGTTGGAGCAATAAATTACAGGAAAGAGCAAGAAAACACAGTACAAAGTGATAAAATAAAAAATTTGAAAATGGACATAAAAAATACCGCAAATCATGTGTTTGGTGATCATAAAAATTGTGCATCGTACTATTGCAAGCCGGAGAAGTATACTGATGATCCAAATTTAGTAAGCGATCTTCGAGATTGTGGAATATGGACTGATATCCAACAATTCTTATTGTCTCTAATAGCAAATGCAGAAAGTCTTATTATTGACGTGACAAATAACACTGTGGAGCAATTCAACAACGTTATCGCCAAATTTATAGGTGGAAAAAGGGTAAATTTTACTACAAGAGGATCTTACCAAGCAAGATGTTTTGGAGCAGTAACTTCGTGGAATAGTGAATTGGCAACCCATTCAAGAATACAAAAGAAAATCCAAGGCCACAGTCCCGGCAAATACACGAAGCACTTTATAGAGAGAAAACGACGTTCGAAGGAGAATAAACAAATGTGTCGAAAAAAAAAACTAAAGTATAATGAAAATACGACAGAAAAAAGAAAAAAGTTACAGGGCCCGATGAAAATTACGGTCAATTGGAATTAGAACCAGATATGCCACCTGAAATATTTGAAACGAAAAAAGAGGAATTTCTCAAAGAATTATCTTCAACCAATAAGGAAGAGCTCGAACGGAATACGGTAGGCCAAAGCAATAACAATCTGTGGGCAATTGAAAGACGTAAGCGGATAACGGCGTCTAACTTTGGAAAAATATATAAGCTTCGGCAAAAAACTTCAGTTACGGGAGTACTAAACTCTTTACTGTACTCACAATTCAAAGGAACTATGGCCACAAATTATGGAAAAGAAAATGAAAGCCTAGCAATAGAGCAATTTTCAAAAAAAATAAGTTTTCAGGTATCCGCTTGTGGGCTATTTATCGATAAAATCAAAAACTTTTTAGCGGCAAGTCCGGATGGCCTTATCGGTGAGGATTCTATAATTGAAATTAAATGCCCTTATAGTATAGCAAATATGTCACCAGAAGAGGGAATTGCACAAAAGATAATTGATTACTGTAAATTGGAAGACCATTCTTTAACATTAAAACGGAATCATAATTACTTCTACCAAGTACAAGGCCAGTTACATATTACTCGTCGTAATTATTGTTATTTTGTTGTGTGGAGTCCAAAAGGTTTGCTGTATGAAAAAATTGAGAGGGACGATGAAATCTGGCAAAAAATCGTTCCACTGTTAGAAAATTTCTACCACCAATGCCTTTTACCAGAAATAATTGACGGTCGCATACCAAGAAATTTACCGGCGAGGGAAAGGTCTGGACCATAAATTGTTTTAATTTCATTGTGTAGATGTTAAACAGTAATTTTTTTTACAATAAAGCGTTTAAAAACAAAAAATATTAGATCATTGAAGAAGATTGAAAATGTCAAGTGATGTAGGAGGTATTCCCAAAAGTGCATTTTTCTGTAATAATATAACGTATTAAAAAAGTTAAATAAAAACTAAACTAGTTATGTGTATGTACCTAATATGTAGCACAATAAACAATATGGTGCCTCTTATACATAGATTTCAATATTCATTTGTATAATATGATATTATAATAACATAATCGATTCAACAACATGTGGTAGATGCATGTACCACTGAACATACGCTGTACCAGCATTCCATCAAACGATCAGTGGTGTATGTACTTACCATCACACATTTTCTTGTAAAATATAATTTTTTTGAAAAAAAAATCTAGAACAATATATTTAGTCAAATATAAAAGTTTTTTTTGGTTCGGTAGTTGTATCTTAAAAAAAGTGTCCTATAAAGGGATAATATTATGTTGAGTACAACCTTCAAAAGTTATCAAAAAATATTTTAATTAATTTTTGTGTTCCATATCCAACTCGGCAATACGGAACGGAGTCATCTCGGGGTCTGTCTGTAACAGGTGTTTTTTTTTCAATTTTTTTCCATTAATTTATTTGACGTAAATAAATTAAATTTGTCACAATAACTTTAGTAAATAAGCTCGGTAAGTATTGGCACACTCAAAATAAGTCACCAAACAGAAAAATAATTTTAAAAAAACATCGATAACTCGGGACATGACAACACTAGTGGACTAGTGTATCGATATAATTATTGAGAATGTCACATCACTTCGTTGACTGTATACGTATTCAACAAAACCCTCTCCGCCCCCCCTCACCCCCGAATACTGAGAGAAAGGGACACATGCACCTCAGCCTGATAATACCTAAATAAAATTGTCAAAATCGAGGTTTTGTAGTCCTCATTTTTCTACTCCAAAACTGAACCAATTTCCAAGATTTTTTTTAACCAAATGTATTGGAAGAAAACATTCTATGTCTGTACCTTTTGCTTTTTTTAAAAATACATCGTCTAATTTGTATACTGAACGTTTGTTGATGGCGTTAAAAAAAGGCAATTTTAACAATTTTTGAAGGGTTATAACTCCTATAAAAAGTAACTTATCAAAAAAATCAAAACGTACCGACACGCTTGCGGTCAATATTCATATTATGTAAAAAAAATATTTTCTCTAGTGTCAAAATTCAGAGAGGGAAATGAGGAATACGTTTGTATGGAAAAAACACCACCCGGTTTCCTCTTAAGTACAGGGCCCGCAGATATTTTAATAGAACACAACTGCTAACCCTGTACAAATCACAAGTGCACCCCACGGTTTAATTTGGCAGCCACCTCTGGTCTGGAGCTCCGAAATACCTGAAAAATTCCATCGACTCAAAATGTGACTTCCATGTGCAAAAACGGGCGGTCGGTTTGATAGATTCTCCCATCTTAATATGCAATCTTTAGAAAGGCCCTGAGGGAAATTATTTTCCTCAGGGCGTCCTGTGCAGAGTTAATGTTATAAAAAACATCAAGTTTCAAATCACAACGGTGCTAAAGAAGTTTTCTCTTCAAAAAAATGTTTCTCGGTTAGTTCTACGCTTGGCTGTTCTTTGTGTGCACTTAAGGTATGGCCAGACCAAACATGTTCAAAACGTGAATATAATTGGTAACTACTTTTGTTATGGCAGCAACTGGCGAGGTTAGAGCTTAATATTTTTTTACGATGTCTCAGCTCAGCAATATTATTGTTACGACGGAATAAAATCCAGTTGTGATATTACTATTGTTTTATTTTTCATCTTACGTTGAGTGGTACAGTCTAAAGCCTTTCATCGGTCAGAAAATCTTACGTTTGTCGGCCCCTCATGTAGGAGTATATCGTGGCTACAACATTGATATATTACAATTATTACAAAATTTTCCAGGCTTTTCAAGTACTATATATAGTCGATATATTCAAGTAGTATATATATATATATATTCAAGTACTGTATATAATATATGGGTAATTTTTTTAAATATCTAAACAAATTTTAAAAGTTCTACGAAAGTAAGTATATTGCATTGTAGAAATTGTAACCTAACGAAGTTTACGTAATTAAATGAAAAAAGGTTTGAAAGCTAATGATTAAATTCGTTAGTTATTATAGTTTGCTTTGAGCATCGAATCAGATGTTAATAATAATAAATTAATATAGATTTGAATTCTTAAACATATCTGCTTAAATCGGCTGAAGGTGTCAATATTTTAATTGATATTACTTCCAATTATGTTCTAGAGGGGCAAGGTTCTTCAATCCAGAGATCGTGAGTTTAAATCCCAGCGTGTGAAAATAAAATTAATTTGAGTAGGTAATTTGTGTATTTTCAACATTCATTAATTCAAATTAATATTTTCGGCACGTTCCACAATGGAAACACTTTCAGTATCGCCCTGGTATAAGACCACCATTCAGAAATGAAAACTTGCTTGAAATTGCTTAAGCTGTATTTGGTACTTCCCCACCTTCCTCTTCCCCATATCCTTCCCCTCCCCAATGCCCTCAGTCTCACAACATACCTGAATTGGGAATGCCATAGTCTCACTGGCTCCAGACAAGAGTTAGGATTCTTGTGCGGTATTCACATTATCAAAAAATTAAGCTATTTGATTTTTTCTGTCTTTTACAATTATTATTAATATATTCATGTCAGTCATAATTACCTATCTACTGCACAGTTTATGAGTATATTAAATGAATAATGTAGAGGTCTTTTGAACGGTATTTAAATAAATAAAACGCATAATTAAATAAATAATAAATTCACAGGCTAAAAGCGATTAATAATATCGTAATGTATCTGCCGACATTATAATTATCTGTAACAATGTGATCCATTTATATTATAAATACATATTGACCTATTTATTTTTTGTATTTCAGGGTTCTTTGGATTAAATAATAATGAAACTAATTTCAAGCTAACTTATACGACAAAATAAACGTAGCAAATCTCGTAATACTTTTCTCCTTAAAAAGAAGTAATACATGCCTATGGTACTTAAAAATCGTGACCCTTTTGATATTGCTGGTTTAAAGTGATGTAAAAACCGCAGTTTTATCACATGTGCTTAAAAATAATATTCGTCAAACCAACACAACTTTTACGTAACTGGATCAATAAAAATTTAATTCGGTGAAAGTTTGAGGACTGAAATAAAGGTTTTAACCTTTTGGGGTCAGCAGTGATTTTTGAAAATTGCTCCGCCAGCCCCGTCATGTCCCTGGCCTTGCCCGGCGGGGGAGCGGGCGCAGACGCCTCTCCCCGCAGAGCAGTCAGTCCCCTACTCGAAGTGCGCCGACCCCACTGCACGCTCAACTGCGACCACTGCAACACCATCCTGGAGGACAGATTCAAGCATATACGTAAGTTTCATTATACTACAATACTGCATTATGTCTTTCATCTATCCTATGTATAATCTCCTAGGTACAGGATGCTAGATACATACGATACGGAGCTGTTAACTGTTAACCCTTTTCTGAAGTTGCGCCATTCTCACTGCACGCCTAATTTTGACCACTGCAACACCAATCTGCAGAATAGATTCAAGCATTTACATACGATGCATGATACTATTATTGTGTCTTCGAACTATTCTTTGCACGATCTAGGCATACGATGCTAGATTTATTTATTTAAAATTTACGGCACAAAGTGCCATTTACAAACTTGTGTTTATTTAATGTTTTTTAAACAGTCATAGTACAGTGAAGAAATAATTTTTTATTATTGTTATTTTTTTTTGTTGTTTTTTTTTTAAATAACTAGATTCATAGTATGCAAAATTGTTAACTGTCAACACATTTTTGAAGTTACAATAGCCTCACTGCACGTCTTACTATGACCACTGCAACACCAATATAGAGGACAGTTTCTAGTATATACGTAAGATACATAATAATATTATTGTATCTTTGATCTAATATGTATGATCTGGGTATACGATGCTAGATATACTGTATGCAAAGGTACTATTAACCCGTTTCTGAAGTTGCGCCAGCCTAACTGCACGCCTAACTATGACTAATGCAACACCATCCTGGAGGGCAGATTCAAGCATATACATGGGGGGCATTATACTATTATTATACCTTTGATGATCGTATGATCTCGTATGATTCGTACAATCTCGTAGGCATACGATGCTGGATACATACGTTGTCCTGCTGTTAACTGTTTACCCCTTTCTGATGTTGCGCCAGCCTCACTGCACGCCTAACTGTGACCACTGCAACACACTTTTACCTTTACGTCTTCGATCTTTCTTAAATTCATATCTACCATGCAGAGCTGTTAACTCATTTCTGGAGTTTCACCAGGCTCGTTGCACGCTCATTCACGACCACACCATTTACTCCATCCTGAAAGACGATTCAAGCATATACACGAGTTACACTGCGTATGTAATTTGTAAACCGCTAGCCATACTGTATTAGGCTTATTTGTTCGCAAAGCCATCAGCTCCGTACTCGATAAGCGCCGTCCCCATTGCACCCTTTCACTGTGTTACAGATTCATCCACCCACATGATTTGTTTACAATATAGGTACCTTTACATAGGTATATGTTTCGATCCGCGCGCTCTACAATATTGGAACGCCTACTACACAATATAGGTTGTCCCCAATTCAAGGTGCGCCAACTCCACTGTACGCCAACTTATACCACTTTACCATTAAATTGGAGGGCAAATTTTAATACCATATTTAAGAAGACTTTTTCAATATTTCTTCGAGTACGTATTTCAAATATTTTAGTATTTAAATTCAAGTTACCTTTATTTCATGCGTTTTTATCGTATATTGCGGTATGTATGCAACATCAGTTTTTTGACAAATTTCGTCACGCCATTGTTTTTCCATTGGTTCCAATAATTATTTATTAACCAATGTTTTATTATTTCTCCAAAAGTTTAGTGTTTCAGATCTTTAAGATATATGAATAATGAGAGTTAATTATTATCTTGAAGTATACTTACATACGAAAAAGTATAAATGTTTTGATTTCAGAAAAATATTTTTACGTAACAATATTATCATGGATAACAGTAAACACATAATACGTACTAAAATCGTAAACAAAACAAAAGAGGTGGAGCATGGAGGACATTAATTCTCTTGTACAGTGGGTATAAATATGTTTAGTTGAAAAAAGAACCTTCCAGATAGTTTTGAATGGGACAAAATGTCACCAGTATCTTAGTAGGCACCTTTTGACTCTAGTCCATTTACCACGTGATCTGATCCACGTTTCACTTACACTACTTGCCAAACATTGTACATCGCCATCGATCGAAATAAAAATTTCATTATGTTGATAAAACACAGATCTTTATTTGAAATTTAATTAAAGTACTGACTTTTGGATCTCGAAATATTTCTCATGATTTCATTTTTATTCTATGATGGATAATAATTCACCTTACAAGTCAAAAATGATAGCTGTCTAAAAATACATTGGCACAATGTTGTTCAATTTAGTTTTCATAAAGTTCCAACCAAAAGCTTGTTGTACTGTACCTGAAAGCTGTATTAACACCTGTGCCTGCATTTGATATAACCACGCGTGTCAATCCAAAGCAATTGTGAAATAATTCCGGTGCAATTTGAATTGAAATTACTCACTTGCAAATTATATGTTTTAGTACGTAACATATAAATTGTTGAAAAATCTCAACGTAAAGCTAGCGATTCATTCAAAAACATAACTAAACATTACGGCGTTTCTCCGAAGGGGTAGGCCGACGGGACGGACCACCAAAAAACTTAATTTTGGCAAACACTACTGGCTTCATTCATATTTATACGTATTGTCTCGTACATATTTTTCTATGAGACTGACTGCTGACATGGCCGAACTCAAGCATCAAGTTTACATGATCGTTTCATGTCTTTCTCATGCGTCCCCGACTTATTCTACCATTCACACAAAAACGGATCGTTTCCAAGACTCATTTTTGAGTTCAACACCTCAGCTGTGGAACGATTTGCCGGCCTCTATGTTTCCTCCCTTCTACAATATGGAAATCTTCAAGACCTATGTTTTATCCTTCCTCTCATATACAGGACCCTGCAGAGGAGAGGAATGATTCACAAAGAAGATATAGGCAATGGGGGAAATTATTTTCCACAGGGCCTCCTGTGTGGAGGTAATGTAAAAAAAAAACATTCGCATCATATAATAGTCTCCTCACACTTCTTTCTCCGTTCATTCGATCCACATGCTCAAACCATCATTACGCTTAAAGCACAATCTTTGCTAATCACCATTTCTCACAGGATCATACACAGGTTTTACCATTCGTACGTCTCAGGGATCTTCCATGTTCACTGCATTTCGTGTGGTTTCATCCTTCGTCTGGTAATTCCATACCTCACAGCCAACATCAGGCTAAGTACCAACACTTTCTTTTGGACCGCTAGTTTCGCTTCTTTGTAAATTTTTTTGTTACCGCCAACCGTGTTTAGTATCCTGCGTTTACCCATATTTCAATATCTCAGCCTTTTCATCTCTTAAATATACTTTTTAAATACACAAACTCATCCACGTGCTCCAAGTAATCATCATTCATAAATATATTGCACATTGTTTTTGAACTCTCTATTTCAAACATGCATGCAAGCTAAATAATTTGGAATGGAACATTCGAAAACACTGTTTAAATTAGTGATGAACACTGAATTGTGAACGGTGAATTCATTATTAGATTTGTGTGTGTACTTAGGAAGCGTGTTTGCAAGATACGATTAGGCCGAACAAATCGATAAAAGAGTTAATGAACGTTATTCAATTAATGGAGGACTGAACTGATGGTTGATTAGGTTTTATTGAAAGCAGTGAGGTTACCAGTACACAATAAAGATCTGATTCCAAACAAGCCGAAGATCAGTATTAGACGAAGAACGAAAATAGACGTATGCATTAGAAATTACTAACTAACTAACCATCACGCCGTTTCCCCGCAGAGGTAGGCAGAGAGGACGGACCGCCACACAACTCGATCTTGGCACACACTCTTTCTTTCAATTTGACTTGCTTTAACCAGGGATTTCTGATGTTATTTGGAGCAAAAAATGTCATGTGGCTTTTTTATGATCGTTTTTTTGTTTTTTCTTCAAAACCAAATGTTTTTTCTTCAAAGACAAAAAAATGTGTTCCAAACGTAATCACTCGGCCAAGTAACCGCCCAACCCCTCACCCTAACCCGACCTGTCCAAAACCTACTGATTTTTTATGTTATAAGTTATAACATAAAAATATAGCGATATAAATATCGCTAGAAACCAAAATTTCATTTACATTTTTTACTCCAAATAATGTCAAAAATCACTGGTTATAGTAAGTCAAGTACCCCCCTTAACACCCTGTATATCCATATATTTAAAACCAAAAAATATTATATCATTTACATACAGTGAATATTTTACGAGTACAATGTAATATGTATAATACACAAGATGTAACCAAAGTTTTCTCGCGTTTCATCATCTCTGCATATTTACTTTTCGCATTTGAGTAAAAAGAAAATAAATTATTACCTCATACACATTTCATGTAAACCGGATCAAACATTTATGGAGGATCAATTATTTATTTGCAGGATTCCAAAACTGGAATCATTACAGCCAAGCTCGTTATAATACGAAAATTGACCGCAGTGGTTGCGCTTCGATTCTATTTTGATCCTCCCATTATATTTTGGTGAGCTTGAGTAAACCTGCACTGAACTGTAAAGTAATAACAATCAAAGGATCCCACAACAAACCCCTTTTGCCGTGGTTTTTGAAAGCCGCTCTGTAATTATTATTGATTTTATCATTCTTGATGAACGCGAGCACTATAAATATTTACAGGTACCAAAGATTATGAGACCAATTTGCTCAAAAAAGAGTGCTCGTTTGAATGTATTTCATTCACACCAATAGTATCGAAGGTTTAGAAAAATATTTTCTTCTACTATTTCTAGTTTAAAATAATCGCCCGTATTTCCCTCTTAATCTACAATTGCCGTTAGATACGGGGTGCGTAGCGACATTTATTAATAGTTTTTTAAAATATTTATTAAAGATACACCAATTAAATTTAACATATACATTATTATGTTCCCTGTATAAGAAGTAAAATGTTTAAATTTAAACTTGCGATGTTGAAACATTTTAACATTTATTAATTTCCAAAGAAACGTTTTTTTTGCTTATTTTTTGTTCAAATTCTTCATCATAAATAAAATCCGCTAAGCTGCCAAAGCAGGATTCAAATCAGAATAATCATTATTTTTTCTATCCGATAGGTACACCAACAATAATAAGCAAGAATATGTAAAAATAAATTTAGTTACCTACTTGAAATTTTCAACATAATTCATGGTCGGCAATAAGGTCCATATGACAAATGCTTTTTCAATCAAAAAGCGCTCTCGAGGTGATATTTCTCTAAAAACTAGCCATAATACCATTATGATGTGAAAGTATGAAAATGTACATTGTAATCATAGACATACAAATAACTAGACGAGAACTTACAGATGAGGGGTAAAAACCAACTATGGCGGGGCGAAGAGAGGAAAGACACTTGTGATTCGCCAATAAATCAATATAGCAGTATATAGGCACCTCGCACTATAATATCACTATTTAGTTCTTGATAGTAAAATCTGCTTTTGAATGAATAGACCTTTTTATATGGGAGCGCGAATTGCATGCCACTGTATGAACAGATGTGTAAAATCCAAATTCGCAAAGTAAGGTTCAGAGTATTTTCATAGTGGAATATTTTGTTTCCGTAGACACTTTTACAAATGTTTCATGATTTACTTGACCCAGTAAACAGCGGCTTTGTGTTTCGCGTCGCTATGTATCTCGATGTCTAAGTATGTGTTTCATAGACATATAGCGTCCGTGCGTAAAATGTACGATGAGAGCACGACACTGGTCCGGACACGCCCAGCCGGTTCCGAAAAATGGTTCCAATGGGAGGGGGAAATAACACGTTTTTTAACACGTAAGGGCATGTCCATATATTTTGTACGTCCGTGATTGTAATCAATTTGGGAGGCGGCCATGAGTACCACCACTCAGAAACCATTCATTGAATAACTATATAACTAATACCTCTGCTATATGTAACCCCGTTTGGGGACTTATCAGGGGTTCCCGGGTTCATGGGGTGAGGTTTGTCTTGGTCTTGGCGGTAGATTTATCACTCCACATACAGCGTGGCTCTCTTATCCCATCACCTAGCACTGCCGTGGGGAAGATGAATTCAATCTACCACCACTCCTGGACACACTGATCCCCAAATTTTTACACACCTCTCATTTTTCCACATAATTTCTACACATTTTTCCTTCCCAGGTCTTCCTCTCCTTCCCTACCTTAAAAACCCTCCACACAGCATCTCCAAATATGACGCTGTGTGGAGCGAATGTAAAAAAAGGAAATATTCAAAATATGTGTAGGTTTAATTATTGTCACTAAAGAACATCGGTTTAGAGCAGTCACCTAGTTAGCGAAAGGTCCCGGAGTTGATGTCAATTCCTCTGGAATAAACCTATTTCTAGTTTGATTTTCTTTTACTTATAATTTGATAACAAAAATTAAGACTTTTGCATTTCAGTTTTACAGAATTTATCTAAGAAGTGCTGGTAAAATTACCAACACTCATAAAAAAGCGTCAACTTTATCCATGACTTCCGGCGATGGAGATGTTCCAACAAATGGCAGACCACGAAGATTTATTCGTTTAAAAAAGTTCGAGCACTTAGAATTAGTGTTATCTCTCGGAAATATTTTATAAACCAGGCTTTCTAACTAATGACATGACGATCTATCTCAGAAGAGAATTATTGCCTCTGTTGTAGAAAATATCAACTAAACCCTATAAAAGCAAAAATATATGTTTCATATTTTTTTTGACAGGTATTTTTCTGCATATTAGCTGAATAATGCTCTATTGAAAACTCGTACACTTTATAGCATCGTACGAACAACTAACCTTGCACGTTTTCTGGTAGGTTTTCGAAGTTCTAAATTACGTACTAACTGTCAATAATAGTCTACGTGTCAGCACGACTCGGTAATTAATAATGTTGTAGGTTGAATTGTAAGCATACAGGTGCTAACAACCAATTTGACACCCTGCGACTATAAGTGTTGGAATCTAATTTGTGATACCAGCGAAAATATTTGGTCGTTCTTTTTTAAAAAAGCATAAAAAACTAGACTATCGAATATACAAAAAACACAAAATCAAATTTGTTAACCGCCGCCGAAGATGGTTAAGATATTTGATTTTTTATTTGATCAAAAAAAGTCAATTCGTTTGTGGTTATTGTCTGTGATTATTAATCTGGTTCAATAAATTCGATTTGTTTGGAGTTTATGTGTCGTTTTTTTAAAATGGAACTGATTAATTCAAGATTTCAACTTACACATAATATAAGACTTTTTACAAAAAAAAAAAAAACTTTTATTCTATATTATTTAAAATGGGTTTTCCTTATGTCTTAGGGATTAGGTTCTTTCAAGAGTGGTGACGATTTAGATGGTAAACTAAAATAATCGTCTTGTACCTAAAACTACGTCCAAAATTCTAACCTATAATTTGTTCGAGGTAATCCTCAAGCGATAAACGGTTAGCTTAAAATGTACCACATTTATCCCGGTTTCTATCAAATTTGGCTTTGGCATTTATTAATAAGTTGTAAAAAATTCTATTTTCCTGAAACTTGATGTCATCTAATCAATAGAATCGTATCCGACTGGGCAGTAATACATAGTTCCCCATTGTAAGACAATATAATTTTTTTTTTTATTAAGTTCATCAAAATTGAATTACACAAAATCGTCCAAGTCTGTCGACAACTATGGAAATAGAACCTATAACTTTTGAATCACATTCAACTATAGCGTCCTCCACTGCCCTGCGTAATGAAAGTTCTCGGTTAAAGTCTTTCATGACCAAGAGATTTTATTAGAAAATCTCTAAGCTTTACGCCGGCTTATATCGGCATTGACTTTTAATATGATATTTTTATAACTCACTAAACAGAAGGTGGAGTTCCTGCAAACGGAAGTCTCGAGAATTGTGAGGAAATCACAAAGCGCGCAAATCTACAGTTTCCTGAAAGGGACCTATTGTTCATAAGAAAAGCTCTCACGGTACATATAAAATGTTATACTGCGAGGTTGATATTACGGTTGTTTTTCTTGAATTAAGTTTCCCTGCAAGAAAAACTGCCTTGCTTTTCTAGATACTTTAGTAAAGATCAGTCTAACGGGATTCTTTTTCTCCTTCAAACCATTATGCGGCTTAAACAGTGAGTGAAGGATAAAGAAAGACATTGAGTACAGTTTGTATTACGTCAGCGATGCGAAAAAAAAATGCTAACGAGTAGTTCGTATTACCTTTCAATAATTAAGCCGACGCTGGAAGTATTATCGCAGCAAAGGCCAAATGCTGAAGAACTAGACCTTCCATCTATTCATTCCACAACTTATAATATGAAGTTTGTGTATTACCAAAAACACGTTTTTTACTACCTACCACACTTAGAAGATGTGTTCTTGAGTGGAATAAAAGCTTGATGGTACGTTATTTATCAAGTTAAAATTAACCATATTTATTGCGGAACATAAAATATCACTTCTTTTTTAGTATTTTTATTTAGCTTCAATTTTTTTATTCTCTGGGTGAGTTAATAGTAAATTGGCACATTATTACAGTTTTCTTAGCACACACCCCTTGCTTTATTAATTTTCTTACACATGTACATGTAGAATTCTAATCTAACTCAAGAATTTGATTTACTTTATCGTGTCATGTTTTGAAAAATTCATCTGACGCTCATCCATTTACCACGCGTGTACAAATTTCCCAAGCGTTGCCATCTGAATAGTTTTAATTGTAACAAAAAAAAAGCTGAATTTATGTAGACGTTTTGAAAAAAACACAATACTACGAAATTAATTATCTCCACACAGGAGACCGTCTTTAGAAACACTGTGTGGAGGGTCTTTAAGGGAAAGGATGGAGAGGAAGTTCTTGGAAGGCAAAGGGTAAATGGTACGAGTATGAATTTAGTAGTCCGCGTGACCAAGAGTGACGGTCGCATGAAAATCTATCCCCCTAACTGCGGTGCAAGACGATAAGTTGATAAACTACTGCTGGACATGTAAAAAGGTCTCCGTTAACCATCATTCACAAATCCGTCTGCCCAAAAACGCAGTTGGTGGGCAGACGCATCCGCCGCCACGACCTGGACAAACCTCACCCCACGAACCCGCGCACCCCTGCTATGTCTCTATTCGGGGTCACCTATAATAGAAGTATCGGTTATACAATGAAAGGTTCCCGGGGCAACGGAACCCGTTTCCGACTCCCAAATTTGAAAATTGCTTGTTAATCCTTTGCATTTAAAATAGAATTATCAGATATAGGAAGTAATTTAATCTAAGAATAACTGTAAATAGATCCTCACGGCTACTAATTTTTAATTTATGTATTCCATACTGCCGCCATGGGTCGACCCACAGTGCCCTTCTTGACAATATCAAGGATGCGGTGTTTCTACTTGTCGACAGAATAGCACTTATTAAAACATATGGGAATACCTTAACACAGGTTCGCCTAGTGAGGTGTTCACAAACTACTAAACTATTAACATACAGTTACGGATCATAAAAAAAATCTTATTACTGAATTTATTATCTTTGTAAACCAATGTAATAATATGTAAAATGCATGATTAAGAATAGAAATAAAATAAATAAATAAAACTGCCCTACCACTCCTTCCGATTATTACCCTATAATAGCTCAAAATAGAATTTTGTTCATCCTAAATAACATCCGGGATAAGCGCCTAAGAGAATTCCGGGAAAATCATTTCGTTATTTTACCTGTATCTTTGTTCGAGCGGGCGCCATCGACCGTTCAATAAAGTTGACCTGGTAACCTTTAGGTAATTGTATGCACTCACAAATGCCGATATTAATGTCTTTTGAAGATTGACAGTAAGTTATCAGAAGCATTACCAAAAAACTTTAAAAATTCTACTTTTAACCATCTAAAAACAAGCCACAGTTGTTGATTTTCTAGGTTCGATAATTTTCTCTCTGTAGTTTGTTTATCATTGAAGATATATTACCCCGTGTAGTCGCATAATATGTTCTGCAATTCAATTTGTATATCGTAATTGAGCCCTTGCCCAGAAAAATATTATATCCAACAATATTCTTGTTCCGAGAAAAAATGGAAAAACGAAACCAATTATTCATAACATTTTACATTTAAATTAAATAAAACATACAATTCGAGTTTAAAATGAAAAGTCGTTTAAAAAGGCAATTAAATTAAAGTTCATTACTAGAATGCATGCTGAATTTGTGGAAAAATGTTGTAAATAAAAATTTCACAAACAACGTTATTCCACAAAACATTTTTTTTTTTACTCTTCGTACATTACAGAAAGCAACATGCTCTGCTAACATAAATGTACACATGGCTTTGGTGTATTTGAGCTTAAAAACCAAAAAAAAACGAAATCAACAAATCGTCGTTATAGTTCGTATTTGACCAACAGACCATTAGAAAATTTTACAGGAGGAGAGGGTTTTCTTTCATTATTTAAATTAAACATTATGAAAGGTGTTTAAGATAAAACTATTTCCGTAAAGGTAAAAGCCTCATAAGTTTAAATATTTTTTTATTTATCTGATTAACAATAATTTTTAATACATTATTTTTAAATTTAAAGTGGAGATTTATCAAAAACTAAAATGGTCTGTTGGACAAATAAAAACTGAGGCGACGAATGAAACCATTTAAGAGTACGTTAGAGATATTGTCTTGAGACCAACATACAACATTAATCCACAAAACGGTTTTAACGGCTAAAAAGCATGCTTAATATTTTTTTCTGGATAAATTAAACTTTCCTGCATTCTTCAGCTTCTTGGCTTTGAAGTTTTTCGAGGTGAAGCCATAAGACATTCGTGTTCTCCATTTATTCCCACAAATTAAACCATGCTCCGTGATTTCGATAATGGCGTTATACAACATTCTTCCACAAACCAAACTTTAAAATGCTGCCACAGGCCAAAAAAATTTTCATTACGAAATGATAAAATGAAATATAAAAGATGCATATTTACGTGCCCAAAATTATTCCATCAATAACTCAACTTTAATAGTATTGTTGGATACAAAATTATTCCGGAAAAGGGCTCAATTACTAATTTAAAACTAATAAAATTAAAAAAAAAACATAGCAAGTTGAAACAACTACGAAAGTTGTTAAAGTTTGTAATTTTAAAGGACTGACTTTCCCTTGTCATATTCTTCTTGGTAAGAATGTCTTATCGCCTTGATAGATACTTATTCACATATACACTGTTCAACCACAAGAGATTTAAAAAAATTTTAAACACCGAGCTAGTACGAAGTGGTAAATTGCACGGAGAGAGTTGTTCATCGCACTGGCTCCTTTAATAGACTGATTGTTCCATATTTTTTGTTGCAAAAATCACAGTAAATTGGCCACTCACCATCAGATAAGGATAGGCACATGAGTGGCAGGTTCGACGGAGGAAGGGAAATGTATACAGTTGCATCAACACCATATCTCTGATAAGCATCCCTGTAGCATCTCCTTACAAAAATATTCCCTTCTGTGTATATTACCATAAACGTTTATTTACGTGAGCTGCTTTTAAAAAATATATCTTTTTTTTCATAAAAAAAATATCTGAGTTTTCCTAATGTCTTTGATCTGACATATATTGTATAATTTCATTTCTATTTTAGAAATTTTCTTTATAATAATCAAAGTTTTAAAATGATAAGGTTTTCACAATAGAAATTCAATTCAAATTATTCTTACATAGTAAATGAAAGTATTGTTAAAAATTGTTTAAAAAAATCATTAAGCGCGGAATGGTAAAAAGAGGGAAAATAAGTCACATCAACTACCGGGAAAAGAAAAGACTTCTCTTACAGTTAATCATTTTTAGTCTGAACGGTTGCGTTTCAGAGGGCAGCCCACGTCAGCCATTTTCAAAAGTGAAAATGAAATCTTTCTTTAGCCGTATTTAGTAACCAGACCTTATTGACCAGGTACTTTCCCACCTTCCTATTTCCAGTCTCCTTCTGCTTCCCCTAACAAAAATACACTAACAATTAGGGATGTCATAGTTTCACTGGTTCCAGGCGATTGGGTACTGTTATCACTGTTGTGTAGTACTCAAAACTTTTATATATATCTTAATATATAAAACAAAGTCGGGTTAGTTACACTATTTATAACTCGAGAACGGCCGAGCCGATTTTGATGATCTTTGATTTGTTGGATTTTTTTTCCGACCCGGAAAGGATAATAACTATTAAAACATCGCAAAAATTAACGAAAAATATTGTTATTAAGAAAATTATTTTCCCCATACATTTTTTATGGAACGAATTCTCATATTTTAAAAGAGTTCTAGGGACATTGTGATATTGTATAATATTGAGTAGTGAGTGAATTCCAAAAATTCAAAAACGTCAAATGTCAACGCACTGATTGTTTTGCTTTTGTTATTATTATTATTTTTTTAAATTATTTATTTGGCTTTCAAACATTAAGGGTAATCTTGGCCATTTCTTAAAGTATTTACATTTTCAGTTTTTTTTTTTAAATTAGTTACAATATCAATTTTTTTTTAAATAAGTTACATTTTCAGATCAGTTTTTTACATGTAATAGATAAAATATTAGCAAATATAGACAATGGGCCATGACAAATATTCGTGTGATTATACAAGTTATACAAATATTCAGAGTGGATATTAATAGTAATTAAAAATTGTAGAGTAGGAAGATGTACAGGTTCCCAAAAATAGGAACCTGTACAATTGTACATAATAACACTGCAAGAACAAATGCATACGTATGGAGGAGAAAGAAATGTGATTGATGCTTAAATGTTAAGGCCATTTTAACAAATAAATTTTGCTAACAAATAGCGAATTTAAGGAGAGTTGAGACTAAGAAGGCAGGGTATGCTGGTAGGGAATTCAATTTTAAGTTTTATTAATTCATGTATGAAGTTTGGAAATTGGTCATTGATAGGACACTATCACAAAAAATTATGGTCTAAAATATCCTCTGAACCACAATCACAATAAGGCGAATTGACTATGTGGAATCTGGAGAGATGGCTAAGACAACAATTATGACCTAGACGCATACGAGTTATGGAAGAGATGTATTTTTGAGGCATGGAAGTGTATTTGTGAAACCAGGGCTTGACAGGAAGAGAAGGTTGAATTAATGAGTACTGGTGACCTTTTACCAGAGAGGATGATTTCCATTCAGAGGACCATTGTCGTTGTAACTTTTTTTTAAAATAGGGAAATAGTCTCTAACAGGAATAGGAATACTACTTAATGGACTATGGACAATGGATTCCTTAGCAATAGAATCAGTCTTTCCATTTCCAACAATACCAAAATGTGAATGGGATGAAGGAGGTCTCTGATAGAGCAGGTAAGAGAGTCTCTGCTGGAATTGAGAGGGGATGCGCTTATTTTTTGTAGTGAGCTAAGTGAGTCTGAAAGGATGAGGGCATTTCTAATGTTGAGAGATTTGACGAGTCGCAAAGCTTTTATGATAGCTGTGCATTCAGCAGAGAAAATGGAACACTCTTTGGGAAGTCTGTGTGGGACACACAATTTCCCGTGAGGTGCATAGACGCTGGCCCCACAATGGGAGTCCGGACTGAGTTTGGAACCATCTGTGAAAAAAATTATATAATTTGGCCAGTTATTTTCAATAATTTTGTTGAATTCTGCATTATTTGATTGAGCTGAGTTTTTTTATATTTTTTTTACATATTCCTATAAATTGGTGCACCTTTGGATATAAAGTAAGACTTTCATAGGGATATGAGTATAAGGGGAGAGATTTATTGCGAGAAGAGTTTGTGGATACATTTAGGAAAGAGTTGAAAGAGGGAAGAATTATTGTTATTAAACATATAATGCTGCCCCTCTTTCTTACACACTAAATGTCAACACTCGAAACTGGGACAAACGGTGAACGATGTCTGCACCCCTCCAAAGGAAAAATACAATAAAATAATTAATCTCCGTCACACTTGTGAAGAAAATGAAACGCAATTCCCGTAAGTAAGTCGAAAAATAAAAAAAATCACATAAATTATAAATCCGTATGCAACGCTATCTCTGATACTGACAAAAACAAAACGCGGACAGTTACGCAGCGATAATTGCTTCATTGTGTAATTTTTTAACTTAATAAAAAAACTGAATTTGAATTTAAGCTAATAAGTTAACACAACAGTTATTGATTCTGAGGCGGTACGAAGTTCGCCGGGTCAGCTAGTATATATATATATATGTTATGGTTAAGGTTTTCACGGGTGTAAGATGTAGAACAATTTTCTCGGTTTACCCGCGTAACGTAGTCCTTAAAAGGACTTTTTAACTCCTGACGTTTCGGACAGATCACACTGTCCATCTTCAGAGGCCTTATGTCTTGAGTTTTTGTCTCAAACTGATAGCTTTCGCATATCTGTTCGGTCCAGAAGCTAAGACTTAAGTGAGTGCAAGTCACTTCTTATGTCTAGAACGAAGTACCCGGGTTGAAGGTGATTGAGTGAGTGGAGGGGGTTGGGGGCGGGGCCGGCAGTAGATACCTGATTGGTTAAGCTAATTGGAGATACTACTGGTAATTTTGGAAATGCCATTTTTGGGGGATTTTCATCGATTATGACTTTCCAGGTGTTGGGAATTCTGACTGAGTCATTTCTAGCATTCATATTATTTTTATGTTTATAGATTTCTATCGCTTCGCGGTAAATTCTTTTTGGTTCATTGTAAATGCAAGCTATTGTTGTTGTATTATTAAAGTCTATTTTATGACCTTCATTAAGGACGTGTTGAACTATGGATGAAGTTAAGCGTTTATTAGTGACATCTACTTTATGTTCTGCAATTCTACAAGATATTTTTCTATTGCATCGTCCAATATACACCTTTTCACATGCCCCACAAGGTATTTTATAAATACCATGTGACTCAAGTGGAATGTGGTCCTTCGGACTTCTTAATAGAGACGAGATTTTATTTTCTGATGTGACTAGCGCGAAAGAGTCTCAACTACTCCCTACCGCCTGGAGCCAGTGAGACTATGGCACCCCAATTGAGGTGCGTTATGAGGGTGATGGTAAGTGGAGAGGTGAAGGAAATGGAAAGATGTGGAAGTATCGAGCTACTCAGATCTAGTCATCAAATGAGGCTAAAGCCGATTTTAGAAAAATATCAACTCTGGATGGTGGTCGTACAGCAGGGCGACGCTGAGAGTATTTTTCATTCTGAAACGTGTCGCAAATATACCTCATATAATTTTCAACGATTAAATTGTGAAAACACAAATAAATCAAATAAAATGTACTTGCGCACGATGGGAATTTAAACAGCGACCTTCGGATCGCTATATGAGAGCCTTGCTCCTCGACCGCGGAGGTCGTATTAAAATATAAATAGAATCATTTCAAAAAATTTATAGGATTTTCACGACGATCAAGCCCGTGAACACCTGTCATGTCAAAGTTCACTGACCCCTATATATTGGGGTCGAAATAAGCAATTAATTTTATACGATAATCATCCCTTTCCACGTTTTTGCTGTGTCACATACTCAGAGTCCAATAACAATGTTATGTCTTGATTTTTATTTCTTTCCACATACCTTCACAATACATTACCGATATGGCCTTCGGACGAAAACCGGTAAATAACAGGCAATTATTGCTCGAAAAACCTCGTATCTACCACTATAAAAAAAAACATCTAGAAGTTCACCGACTTTAAAGAAAACTGATGTTGCCTACTTCTAAGCCCAAATGACATTGCTTACCTATTCTTGAAAATAATGTCACAGGAGGCCCGGAGGAAAACATTCCTTGGGTCCTATGTGAACATTGTCGATTTGAGGTGGAGAGTAATTTTATGGAAAGAAAGGAGGGGAAGTTCTTGAAGGAAAAAGGTACGAAGGGTCCAAAGGTCTCCCTCACGCAGAAGGTGGGCAAAATTATTCACCGCAAAGACCTAGACAAACCTCACCCCATGAACTCAGGTACCCCTGCTAACTCAGAAAACGTAGCAAACCACTCGGGGGACCTACATATGGCAGGGGTGTTCGTTATCCAACAAATGGTTCCTGGGGGCGGCAGTACCCATACCCGCCTCCCAAATTGAAGCCTCCCACCTGAAGCAACGGAATTTTTACAATTTTTTACAATTTGGGAGGCGGGTACGGGTACCGCCGCCCTGGGAAGCATTTATTGGTTAACCAACAAATCTACCATAGGTCACCTCACGTGGTACGCTACATTTGGTGACTCAGCAGAGTGCCCGGGTTCTTGGGGTGAGGTGTGTCTATATCTTGGCGGCGGATTTGTCTGCTCACCAGCTTCGTGGTAGGCCGGACCGGGAGAGACTTGTTGAGGCAGGCCTTGTGACCTCTCAAGCTGAACTATTTTGGAATATCGCCTTGCACCGCAGTGGGAAGGATTCGTAGGTCCGTCACTCCTGGGCTCACTGACCCAGCCCCCATACCTTATCCTTCCTAGAACTTCCTTTCCTTTAAAAGATCCTTAACAGAGTCCCCAAATACGACATAGGCCCTGAGGAAAAAATATTTTAAAAAAAGTAAAAAAAAAAACTAATTTCCTACACACGGACACACTCACAACATAGTTCTATCGATTGTACGCTTCATTGCTATCAACCCTGAGAAAGTTATCGTTTATTGGACCTCCCTGTGATTCAGTTGTGAAATTATTATAGCCCTCATCAAATTGTGACAGTTTCCGACCTACCGTTTCGTCGTGTATTTTGTAAATCAATCATTTTGTTCGTGTATCAAATATTTACTACCACGTATACCAGACACATCTAATCAATAATATTGTGGTTATTGATTTCATTGAAACTCTCACGAGATTAGGTTACAAAATATTATTGGTTGGTATCGTGAAATACATGCATTACATGAAGCAATCCTTTCATAATTAATTAATTTGTTTAAGAGAGGGACGAATATATGTTTTGGGACGAATAGAAGGCACGAATGAACGAAAAACGGAGTGTGAGCAGAATATATCATGGTATGTATTTGAATGGTAGAAGATGTCGAAGGCGCCCGAAGAAGTCGAGAGATGTTGTGATTCAGTCAGAGTAAACGAAGAGTGAGACTATGTATGAATATTAATGAGGCAATGAAGTATGCCAAGAACAAGTTGCTTGATGGTCCGTCCTGTCTGAATACCCCCTCGGGAAAACGGCGTGTTAGTGAGTCAGTTCAAATAACATTAATTTATAATTATATCCATAATATAACATAATATTCGCGTTATCGCAGTCATTGCCTTTTCTGAAGGATTGTATATTTTCTTTATTTTCCGTGTTTCTTAGAACTCATGATCGATATATTATGCTCATAAATTTTAGAGTCATGGTCTATTAAATTTCCTACTGCAAATTCATATTCGATAAAATGTTTTTATCTCAAACTATCGCTTTTTCTAATTTTGATCAACTAAAATCGACAAATTGACGATACGTCTTGTTTTAGGCCAGATAAATCATGAAATTAAAAGATATTATAAAAACAGTTATTGATTCTGAGGCGGTACAAAGTTCGTCGGGTCAGGTAGTATACAATAAAGTTAAATATTTGTATTAAAATAAATATTAATTTAAAAAGTTAAATCTAAATTGTTTCACAATGTTGTAATATTATTTCCTCCGATGTTACATTCGCAATGAAAACATACACAATAAAAAAGACATCGTCTTCAATCAATTGTTTGGGAAATATATAATTAGGAAGAACAAAGGCCAGACTGAGAACGAATTTACGTTTGTAATAATATTAATAATCTAAGCAAGGCGTTTGACCGTGTACGTCATAATAAACTGTGGAAAAAACTAAGGAAAATAGCAGTTCCGGAAGATGTAATAGCGATTCTTTCAATTTGGCACACGCAACAAGAAAATATTGTGAAATGGTCTGGGGAGCTGTCTAATCCATTTTATTTGAAAAGTGGCATAAGGCAAGGAGGAAGCATGTCTCCGGTTCTGTTTAATCTATATACCGATGATCTTATTAAAAACTTAATGCCACGAAAATAGGATGCCATATACATGGAGTATGTGTGAACAACATTAATTACGCAGATGATATGGTTCTTCTTGCACCGTCACTAAGCGCATTACAGAAGTTACTAAGGATCTGTGAAAACTTTGCAAAAAACCATAACCTGTTATATAATACTACCAAGTCAGTAGTTATGGTTTTTAAAAACAAAAACGAAACCATCCAAACACCCTCAGTATGGTTAGATGACAGGAAAATGAATGTTTATCACAGCGTTAAGTACCTGGGACACATCATCACAGACGACCTTAAGGATATCGAGGATATGGAAAGGCAGAGAAGAGCGATATCTGTTAGAGCGGGTATGCTGTCAAGACGTTTTTATCTATTCAGCCCAAAATTAAAAAGAATATTGTTCAACGCTTTCTGTACCTCGCTGTACACATCAGAACTGGGGGTTGACTACACTGCATCCCAATGGAACAAGTTAAAGGTTGCTTACAACAACGCATACCGTCAACTTTTCCACCTACCGAGATACTGCAGTGCTACGGAAATGTTCATGGAGGGACGAGTGCACACTTTCCGAGCACTTCTCCGCCACCGCATGGGAAGTTTATGGCGCAGACTACGCCAATCGAAGAATGCAATCATCACCGCCATGACTACCTGGTTGGAGTCCCCCCTGATGGCCCTCTGGAGACGGGAGACTATGAAATACCCTCCGTAAACAGCTGCATGAATTAATTTTACTGTTTATTATTATTTTTCTCATGTTTTTCATGCTTATTCGCTTTTTTAAAAATTTATTTATATGTTGTTATTTACTTTATTTTTATTTTTAACATTAACCCATTTTTTGTTTCAAAATATGGAATGTATTGCATTGCACTACCCCTGCATACATTCTGGAATAAACTATTATTATTATTATTAATGGTCTGGAAAAAATAACACTTTTTCTGATTATCTACCAGAAATGAACAAATGTTCCATTTACGCAAAAAACAAAAACCCTTTATTTAACATTATAAATAAAAATATAAAAAACACAGACCATGTATTTGACACAACCGTTTATAAATAACGGTCTAGAATTGTATTTCATAAAAAGCTTTATTGCGAAATATATTTCCCAGTTCAGACAATGCGTGAAAATAGATATCGTGTATTATTATTTTTCATTCACGCTTTTCAATTTTCAGTTTCGGACCAACCGATCCGCGGACGTTATGCAACCCAACGGATGGTTGATACAGCTGCATTATTTATGAAGATTTTTTTCACGCGTCGAATTCAATAAAGTATGGTATTTAACAGAATTTAATTGATTCGGTCAACTTTTGCCTTTATGTTTGTTGTCATTTTGCTTCTACACAACCAAACACAAGGACTTTCAATAAAAAATTTCAAAATGATGACAGAACTGAGCTGAAAATGGGAAGGTCACGCTGCAAATAAAACAGATAGTTTTGTAACAGAAACCCCTCAAAATGGAATCCAGGGGCCACCAAGAAGACTGCTGCAAAGATTGCACAATGATGTAAATATGCAAAGGATTCAAATTGCAGTCGCTGGCCTAAATTATGATTTATTTGGTAGATTAAGAGGAGATATCTTATACCCAGTAATAACTATATCAGGCCCAGTTGTTTTGCAGAAATTCAAATGTAACATTGTCATCAAACGTCCATTCAGCGCGCCGTTTTGTTTTTTTGACATTTGAATTGATTCTTGGTGCGTTTCAGCTCTCATAGCAGATTGTTATAAGCTGTCAAACGTTAAAACATCGTTGTCCATTTCTGCTGATCACAAATTCTTCAAAGACTGAAATGGACTTGGCATTTAAGGGGAAGCTTTCAACTGTAAAAAAAAAAAACAAAGGTGCCATGTGATAACTTTATTTTGAATTTTTGAAAAACAACTAGGCATACGTATATATATGTATCTTTAAATAGTGGTAGATTGAAATGACAGCAATCTTCATCGTGGTAATCTTCATTTACGTAGATCCACGTATAGGCTTATACTTTTCATCATAAAATAGTAAAAGCAAATTGCTCTTAACCTTTGACTGGTGACATGGTTTCTTTGTAACGTAACTGGTGACGAACGGCCTGAGAGGCCGCTGCCGTATCCGGTCTATAGCATTGAAATTAGGTAACGTAGCTTACAGCAGTCTTTAAAAACAGTTTAATAACATATAAAACGATAAAATAAAACTAGTCAATAAAAAATGTCATTTTTAATGAAGAACTTGTTTTTATTTCTTTATTTGTAAGAAACAAACAGCTTTTACATAATACATATACAGTGATAAATATATAATTGAACTGGAGTCAAGCCACAGAGGTTTCTTATGCTAAAGTACATCGGAAATGAAGTTTTATTATATTTTAATTAATTTTGGGTTATAAGAAGGGGAGAGGAAGAGGAATAAAGGAAAAGGATAGGAGATGCTCACGATATATTCTCAAATTAATAATCGATTGTTCGCGTTACTTCATATCGATATTTTTTTAGGTTTTTACTAAAAATGTCAATGCTGTGAAATTTTGTATTATATTGTGCACATACACGAGGAATTGGGGAGTTTTTTCTAATGTTTGTTCTACAGGAGGGTAAATAAAATAAATCGGATTGCCGGGTTGATCTTGACGGAATATGAAAATGTATTAAATTGGTAAGTTCTGGTGAGTCCAGGCCATTGTTTAAAATTTTAAACAATAGGATTTGATCAAAAATTAGACATCGTGTTTGGAGGGATTTGAAATTGTAAAATTTAATTGATTCGGTATAATTTGAGAAGTGTAATTTGAATTTATAATTTAAGTGTTTAAATTTTTTTTTTTTAATTCTTTCAATTCTTTCAATATGGGCATGTTATAAAGGAGTCCAGATTGGTGTACAGTGTTCCAAGTGCGGGCCAATATATGAGGTGTAAAGGGAATATAGAGTGTTTATGTTGTGGAAGGGTTTTGCTATATGAATTATAAATCCCAGCATTTTATTGTCTTTGTTAATTATTTCATCAGTGTGTTGGATATAGTTTAATTTGACATCCATTGTTACCCCAAGGTCCCTGATATATTTTACTTCATTGATATGTGTGCCGTTCAGTGTGTATACAAAGGAAATTATATTTTTATTACGTGTAAATGTTAATTTATTGCACTTTGAGATGTTAATAACAAGTTTGTTTAATTCGCAATAGACAAAAAGACGATTGAGGTCTTCTTGGAGTTTAATGCAGTCGTAGATTGATTTGATAAACAAGCATATTTTTTATCATCTGCATATGCTAGGTAATTACCATGTAAAAACATATGTAAATATCATATATATACAAATTAAATAATAATTGGTCTAAATGAGAACCTTGAGGTACACCTGAGGGCAGAAAAAAGAAGCTGGACTTTGTTCCCCCAATTGAGACACTTTGAAGTCTACTCCAAAGGTACGAAGTGAGCCACCGGCGTAAGTCACCATGGATGCTTCTGTTTTAATTTTTGAATAAGGATGAAATGGTTTACCTTATCGAAGGCCTTAGAGTAATCAGTGTAGATTACATCTACTTGGTTTCTTTTGTCCATATTGCTCGTTAAATATTCCGTAAAATTTACCAAGTTTGTTAGTACTGATCTCTTTTGAAGAAATCCGTGTGGTTGGTTTTGTATATTGCGAACAATTATTGTGTTAATTTGATCGTAGACAACACGTTCAAAAAGTTTACTTAATACCGTGATTATTGAAATTGGGCGGTAGTTTTCAATGTTAATTTTTGAGCCTGTTTTATGAATAGAGATTATAATTGCTTCTTTAAACTTTGTGGGAAATTTACCTTCTTTTAGTGACATTATAAATATGTTAGTTAAAGGGTAAGAAAGAGTTTTGGTACATTTTTTGACAAAATATGGCAAGATCCGTCACCACCAGCACCCTTTCTAACATCTAAATTATTCTGGTATTTATTGATCATTAGATTGTCAATATTTATGTTATATTAATGATTATTTACAAACGTAGAACTATCAAGTGTACTGGTATTGTTCGTGTTCACATCGCTTACGTAGGTGGACTGAAAGTGTTAAGAGAATAATTCACACACTTGATGAGCGCCAGTGCCTGACTCGTCTTTAAGGTGCATGATTTTACTTTTCTTTTTAGCGTAATTCCAGAGTTGTTTATTATTATTCTGAATATTAGATTCAACCGAACTTATTTATTGTTTATAGCAATGCTTCTGTAGGTGTTTTTGTTGTGTACGTTTGATAGTGAACTCTATGTAATCTATTGAATTATTATAGGATTTCCACTTTTTATGAAGTTTTTGTTTTTCTTTAATAATTTTGACTAGAGGAGCTGAATACCAGTTAGGATTTTTTTTTCTTTTTGACGATGCGTTTGGGGACAAATTGGTTGATGGTATTATTTAAGACGTTATAAAAGAAATCAACTACTTCGTCAACGTTCGAATTTTCCTTAGTAAAATACCAGTCTATCGTTGACAGATGTTGGTTGATTAATTCATAGTCAGCTTTTTCAAACAACATAGTACTTTAGGAGGAGCGTTGATAATTGGGAGCGTATCGATTTTTAATGTAATTTGAAGCGACGGGTGGTGTGAGTCTTCACTGACAAGAGGATTGCATGCACGAAATACATGGCATTCCTCACTACACATGATTAAATCTAGGATTCGGTTATAAGATTTTTTATGTGATTATATTGTTTTAATTCGGAGTAATAAATTGTGTCAGTGAGTGAGGAACTAATTGTATTTAAGTTTGTAGGTGTCAAGTGTGAATCATGCACTTCCCATATTATCTTAGGCATATTAAAGTCTCCATTTACAAGTAAAATGTCATCGGGATATTGATTTTTTACATTAGCAAGTAAGCAAAGGAATGAACTGAGAGCGGTTTCATATCCATGACCTTGTGGAAGATATACACAAACTACATAAATTGTACGTTTGGAGGTATAGTTAGAGGGAGGAATAGTCAATCAAATGCATTCAGCATTGCATACCAAGTCTTCGCGAGGGTATGCGTTAAGATTGTTGTGTGTAATGATCGTCACACCACCACCTCGACAAGAATCTTCTTGATTGTTGATGTTATTTGTTGAAATGTTATTTGATCTATCCCATCTGAAAATACTGTAAAATTCAGTTGGTGCTAGTTCAGAATCGAAAATGAAATTATTAAGCAAAGTTTCAGAAATACCGATTAAATATGTCATCCGATAAAATATTATTGTGAAATATTTCTGTTTTAGTGCGTAGTCCTCTACAGTTCTGATACAAAATAGTTATCAATGTGAGTTATATATGTTTTTTTACGTAGGAATATTATTATTTAGGTAGATATATAAGGTAAGAAGATGTAGAGTTTTATGAATGACATGTACGATTATAAACATAAAATACTGTAGTAGAAAGATGAGCAGCGAGTACGAGCAGCATATTGGGATAAAGGGGGTAAGGAGAGTGTAGGGAAGGAAGGATGGAATGTCGTGGATAGTGAATACATTGATTAATCGACGAATTATATAATCCATATCGAGATTAAATTCGTCAAATATAAACAATAACATAGGATGTCAGGGAAATAGAAAAAAGAACAATATTCAAAGGAAGGTAAGATAAAAGCAATGAGAGTAAAAAATAATAATAGAAGAAAAATATAGAAACGCTAGCAGTGCGCGATGATCTAGTATAATTTCAAGTTAACAAGCGATATAGAAATCTGTCAAATAAGAGTAGAAAACATAAAAAAATGTAACTACAAAAATTTGTAGGCTGGCAACACCAATTTACTTGTCAAATTTTTGTTCAAAAATTAGATACATGTTCCAATGCCTGGACAACGCCAGTAGGTACTTAAGCTAATATTAAATAAATGTGAGCAATTTCTAAAGTGTGTTTTAATATAGATCAGTGAAATTAAAAAAATAAATTATTAAACTTTTATGTCTTTTTAATTTATATAAATGTAGGTTTTACAGCTTTATATTATCACTGTGATAATATTTTTATTATTGCCATTTGAGCAACAGTGGCGTCCTCATATGTTTTCTATACCCAGACCCCATTTGACAAACAGCTAGAATCAGCAAATTATTTATGAAGTATATAATTGAGTCTAAAAGTACAAATTTAAGTGACATTGTTGGTATAATTACATAATGAAGGAAGTATGGTGATAAAAATTTTGCAATGTTCAATACGTTATAGCTACAGACATCGTTCAAGGCAACTATAAATAATTAAAAAAGGTGAAATCGTTTTTAAAATATATACACGCAAACGCATAGGTACACATGCGTACACATACAAACATACGTACCTCCACGCATGTATTACAATCGAAATGTCGGTACCTAGACGCCACTTAAATTTATAAATTGTAATATGCCTACCTAAGTAGGTATGTTGTTATAAAAGTAGATAAATTAAAATAGGTTATGTGTTTCTTTTATGCACAGTAAATAATACACAGTAGGTAAGTAGACAGATTATAGCTACAAGCGCATAATAAAACAAGTGTATATTAGATACTATGAGTTTGAATATAAGCGAGACAAACCCGTATTATAAAAGATAGAGAAAAAAAAAAAGCAGATGAACTATGACAGAATAATTAATAGCACGAGTTAAGGTAATTTTTTTTAAATTGTAGGCCAAATTCTTAAAATACATTGTATGTAGTAACTAAAATCAAAAAACTGGAGATGAGATCAGTAATTACAAACAAAAAAATTAAATCAGCATATTAAAAAAAAATACTCATTTTTCTAATATTAAGATACTAATCAATAAATAAAAAAAATAATGCTCTAATCACTGGTATCATTTTTCAAAACTGGCAATGATCAAACTTTGGTTATTTTTATTGGCAATCAGGGCATAATTGTTTGGCACATTGCAAGCACGCATTTTTTTTATCCAAATAACATTGGTAATGAGATTTGAAATTTAACATCGGAGGACAATTAGCACAGGTTTTCCGTGTTTTGGGCCTGTATTAAAAAAAAAAAAACGAAAAAACAATTTATCAAAATTACTGTAAAAAGTTACGTAAGTGGTGACATAGGGTCTGAGAGACCGCTGCCGAACTTTATATCGATGTAACTTACCGATTTGCGACTGTGTGATGCAACTATCCTTCTCAACGGTGTGGACGCAACTAAAGTCGAAGCTGCTCAGGCGTTAGAACAAAGCAAGCGCGGGGAAGGGGGTGAAAAGATGTTTCACTGACGCTGCTCGGCCTGTGAGACCGCTTGTCACCGGTTAAAGGTTAAAACCATACGGTAAAAATAATAAAAGTCCCTTCATAGTTGATGTTTAATTTGAGATAACTGTTTAAAAGAGAACGGAACAAAGATACTTGAAAAAATGTAAGTGTGGGTGTTAAATGTAACAGTTATGACCTAACATTTTTTCTTTCTAACATTGCCTCAGAGAAAAACAATTCTAAATAAGAGATGAAGATTGGATTGCATTATCACTAACGCTACGTGGTGTCTGCCCACATCATTGTAAATAACAAGTAAGAGTTGAAAAATAAAAATCTCCTTTTAAATGTCAAAGGTGGTGTTTATCACACGCGTTTTCCCAGAATATGATTTAATAAAAAGTATTTTTTGAAGCTCATCCTTCGGGGAATCATATTTTTGTACTAGAAGGACTCAGAAGTGTTCAAGAACATAAATCATATAAATCGTTTTGTGTTTTTGTCTCTCTCGCTAACGAACATCTTATTCTCTTAATTTAACTCGTTATATCTATTAACACACTATTTAGTGTGTTAATAGACTTAACACACTAAATAGTGTGTTAACAGATATAACGAGTTTAAATTAAGAGAATAAGACGTTCGTTAGCGAGAGAGACAAAAAAACAAAACGATTTATATGATTTATGTTCTTGAACACTTCTGAGTCCTTCTAGTACGAAAATATGATTCCCCGAAGGATGAGCTTCAAAAAAATACTTTTTATTAAATCATATAAAAAAAAAAAAAATTTTAGTATTTTTTTGAAGCTCATCCTTCGGGGAATCATATTTTTGTACTAGAAGGACTCAGAAGTGTTCAAGAACATAAATCATATAAATCGTTTTGTTTTTTTGTCTCTCTCGCTAACGAACATCTTATTCTCTTAATTTAACGAGACAGTAAATTATGCACAGCAAATAATAAATAACACACTAAATAGTTTTTTTATTTTTTTTTTATTTATATATTTTTTTTTATTCTTCATTTTAAGCACCCGCTAAACCGCCAAAGCAGTTTGTCAGCAGGTCAATTTAACAATATTAATATAACACAAAAGAACAATTAGGTATAACAAGAAACCACAACAGAAAATAGAAACAGAAGAATAACTTTTAAGTAATTACAATATAAAAGCATAAAATACAAAGACAGACAGATATAATACAGGCAAATTACTCATAGTTATATTATACACAAGATTAAAACAAAATTCAATATAAAAAGTCTTGATCTATTAGCCATTTTTACAATAAGTAATTTTTATTGAAATAACGTTTAAAGTTATACCCATCGATGAAATATATTTATTAACACGGGGTCTATCTCTCTAACCTTGCCTAACGTCATATGTCTCTAAGTCTTGAATTTTCAATAAGAATCTGTTCATATAACTCTTTTATACGCCCGTAGGACTTTCACATTTAGTAATAATAATAATAATTCGATAATTTTCTGAGCCCCGTTTTTGTGAAAAATCACCTCAAGAGCGCTGTACAATTTATTATGATCCCTTAAGCTCTATCTAATTTTATTATTTACAAATGTATATATTTATGTATAATATATAATCATATTTATGAGATAATACATTTATGAGCCACTAATATTCACATCATTTATGAGAATATTAGTGCCAAAAGTATAGTTAATATTTATTCTGAAAGACTGGAGAATTTAGGACTCTTTAGGGCTGGCAAATTTTTATGTAATGACGTTTACAAAAGCTTGCAAATAAGATTTTTTATCAACAATAGTTATCTACAATGTCGCGTGCAGTGAAGTTCAAATTTTTTATTTAAGTGTTAGTATGATGAAAACACAGTTTTTTTTATTGGAAATTTAAGAATCGTTTTGCCACACTTTTGGGTTTTTCGCACCGCACTGCCTGAGTTCTTCTTTTTCTATATTTCAACATATTATCATTTTGCCGAATTAATGTTTATGTTTTCAGATCAATATTATGTCTATGTAATTATTACAAACAATTTTTTTTGAAACGGGATTTAAAAATAAAAAAAAAATACTTGTGTCCGCCTCTCAAATACAATTGCCAACACTATAAAACTTTTCGATTTTTCTTGCTATTGAACACGTAAAAGGGACCCTCAATGTGATTAATTTGTCTCAATGTCTAGTAAACCATGGACCACAATCATTAAAAAAAGTGGTTAGAATTCTGATCCATGAAAAACACGGGCGCACCCGGTTACAAAAGCTTAGGAATAATAAAATAAAGTTGGCAGCTTCAAATAATGTTCGTGTTCTTTGAAGAGTTACATTTTATTTTCTCAGAAAGAGAATATTATATTTGGCAATATAAGCTTTCGCCTTTTCGTGAATCATTAAACATTTTCTTTCGTTCTTGTAATTTAATATGCCCTTAGACATCCTTAAATTAAATTCAATTCATGTTTCATGAGAACTTTGTTGATGTTCTTACAAGTCGTGTTGTAAATAACAATCACGATAATTGTTGTTGCCAATTAACCAAACCGAAATTGAAATTATGGTATTTTTACAGTCGGGCAGACTAAAGACGGGTTGATTCAAAGAATTTGAACTGTTCATCAAGGTTCAAAATTAAATTTCAAGTTCTATAAAAGTTCTTTTTAAGTTCTGTTATTATATTATCGTAGAATGGATGTTTCACAGAACTTGGATAATAACAAAACTTGAATAAGACTTTCTCAGTACTTGAAAATTAACAAAATTATGAGAATTCTTAATATATGTTTCTTTTTTTAATACAACCAATACTGAAGAAAATAAATTTCCTCAAAGCCTATGTAATTATTGGGGTTCCTGTGTAGGATATTTTTGGGGGGAGGAAGGAGTGAGCATAATTTTGAAGATACCCTTGCTGTTGAAGAAACACAGAGACCAGTAAATCTTTTCCCAGCCAAGTGGTTGAACTCAAAAACTTTTCACTTGCCATTGTCATAGATGTACTTATCGATCCTTTGGAATAACAAGGTTCCACCTGTCACCTATCAAACCCTTTTTACGTGCCATTGTCATAGTTGTACAAATCGACTCTTTGGAAGGATCCACCTGCCACGGTAACGTCATGCGATAATGAGCTCTAAAGTAGCTTACTATAAATCCCATTATGGCATGACGTTACCGCAATGGATGAAACCTTGTTATTTATTTTAAAACCCACAATCTCTCACCTAGTGAAGAAAAAGTTTTTTTTATATTCGGACAGCAATTATTAATTATCTGGGAAGATAAGAACAAAAACCGTTTTCACGATCCGACTGCTACTATTCGTGTTCTACAAAGAGTAATTTAAAGGTCCACAAACCAACTCAATGTTGAGAAAAACCCTTTTCCTGTTCTGACTGCAGCTATTCATGTACAGCGGTAAGATTCCTGTTCATTATGTTCATTATATCTCCGACCAAGTTCAATACAATAAATATTGACAGCATCATTTATTGTATAACCAACACCTCTGTCATAGGTAACCAAGTGGTTTGCTACGATTGGTTACTTAGCAGGGGTTCCCTGGTTCACGGGTGAGGTTTTTCCGGGTCTTGTTTGCCAATGCGTCTGCCCCCCAGCTGCATGGCAGGAAGGATCGGGAGAGAATGGTTGAGGCAGCCACTTTGACCTCTTGGGGATGGAGGGATAGATTCATAGGTCCGTCACTTTTTCCTTCCGAAAACTTTTACTCTTTCCTTTATTTTTCTAAAAAGACCCTCCGCCCAGCAACCCCAAGGATGGCATAGGTCCTGAAAGGAATTATATTATTTGGGGCCTCCCATATGAAATTAATGTAAAAACCATGGGCTTGCCATTACCCTATTCGTTTGTGTATACCTAACCTTCATAAGATAAAAATACAACACTTCCAAAATATTATTTTCTTAAAATATTGCCATAGATAAATCTTCGTCAAACTACTAATATATGTCAAAAGAGATTGATGAATGGTTTGTAAAATCTAAATTAATAACTGATGGGATCTAAGAAACTTGTGAGTAGTTTCGTCAAGGTGCCCTAATAATTATATTGTTGATGATTAGAAAATACTCTTATGTAAAACAATATGTAGTATAGACGATATCCTGCAAATAGATTTAGATAAACTGTTATTTTGGTGCAAGATCAATCCTTATTTCTTATTATTAAAAGTTTCAAGTCATTCGTTTTTGCAAAATGCAAAGTCCTGCAATTTATAAATACTCACCAAATAATGTAAAATAGACAACAGTACCTCGAATCAGAGACTCGGGTGTTCAATTTGACGAAAAGTTATTTAAAGTTATTATTCTGCACGTAAATGAAATAACAAATAAAGCTTTAAAAATGCTTGATTTTATATTTTTATATAATATAGTATAATATAATATTACGACTTCAAAACAAATTATCATCCTCACACACCTATAAATCGAATGCAAAATTATGATAACAGATTTGGAAATGTCGTATTCAGAGATTCCCTATCAGTAGTAACACAAAATCTGCATATGCAAATACTTTGCTGAATACGAATTTACCACCCCGTAGTGATTATTTTGGTAAATTTCTCAATTTATATATTTTAATTTTTACATTTCATTTAATATTTCAATTTTCTAATTTATTTTTTTTATTTTACACACGTGTTTGGCTGATAATTATGTTTTTAATTTCAATCCAATTTGATGATAAATATTAAGACCCTTATTTTTATAACTAAAATATTGATTACGTGTAGAATTCTATACCTTACGAGCAGGCATATTCTTAGTTTCGCAGGTTTTGTACTATACATAAATAAATATTATATGCTTATACATACATACTTACTTCCTTTTACGATGTCATGTATTATTGTGTCATTTTTGTTATTACTACTTACAAACTATGTTTTATGTAAAAGGGCGTGAGCCAATGGGCGTCTAAGTGAGTAAAATAAAATATAAATACGATTTCCTTTAAAACTTGAAGATTTTAAAACAGAAAAATTAACTCAAATTTTAGAATATTTAATATCATACTAGCGCATACCCGTGAAAAATTACAGGATAGTCATAAAGGCGCATATGCGTAAATAGGAATACGCTTTAGCACCTCTACAACTATCCTGTGATTTTTCACGGGTCTGCTATAGTATGTTATTATTAAAGGTGTTGAAACGGGTTCCACGTGTTTGGTAGCAGTAGTAGTTCGCGGGTATCAGATTCGGTAGATTCGTTAGTAATAAAATCAAATCACACGCCGAAAATACACTAGAGCAGTCCTGTTGGAGAGTAGCAGCTTTACATTGCTAACGGGCAGCTTTAAGTCCGTTCTTGTAGATTTTAAACTATTTCACCACTGTGACTTAGTACCTTTTGGGGCTAGCTCATTTAGCATGTGTCTCTCTTACACTAACGTAACACAATATATCACCATCTTATTTTTTTATTCCATTACAATTACAACAACACCTCTGCCATAGGTCACCCCAAGTGGTTCGCTACGTTTGGTGATTTAGTAGGGGTGCCTGAGTTCATGGGATGAGGTTTGTCTAGGTCGTGGAGGTGACCAGGACACACTGAACCGCAGATTCCTACCCACCCCTTTTCCTTCCCTGAACTCTCCTCTCCTTCCTTTCCCTAAAAAAACCATCCATACAGAATCCCCAAAAATGACATTGACCCTCAGGGAAATTATTTTCCTCAGGGCCTCCTGTGTGGAACTCATGTAAGAAAAAAAAAACACAATTATTTATCTGCTACGCCTGTTTCACTAGGAACCCTTTTTAATTTTAAGCAAAAAGATCGGATTTTTTTATCACAAAATACAATCACATCTCATTTCTTATTTTCTTGTTCATTATTTTATTGAAATTAATAGCTTAAATTAACGAATTGATTTAATATACGAGTAAGCCAAAAGGTATTTATGCTTTTTTATGTTTTTTTAATCTATTTTACTGCGGTCAAAACGAATTTAAATAGGTACCATTTTTTATTTGATCAATTCAGAAAAGTCATATCCGCAAATGTAAGAAATATGTACATTGAACATGGTTAGTAATTAGTTCATTAGTTAACGACAATTTCAATGTTAAATTTTCCTAACAAGTCACCGCTTTCATCAAAAAACATAAATTAAATTAAGCCGTGGGATAACGAAGGAAAAGATCCCACCATTCTCCCGCCTTTATAATTTGTGTCAAAGCAATTTATATTATAATCAGCCGGCGGGGTTAATTAATTGACTTTGACCAGTGGACCTTGGGAAATATCCAGTACGGACAATGAACAGATCATACCTAGAAGTTTGATCAAAAGCAAACTATTGCCTAGGAAAAATATAGTTGATTATCTTCTGTTCTTTTTAATGTGAATATCTATGTTCTTTTTAATGTGCATTGGCATTATGGAATTTGGATTTGGGGTATTTTTTGAGTCTCAAGGAATTGACGTATGCTAGTAATATTATGAAAGAATTGAAAGAATTGGTGGGGTATTTGAACTCTGCCGGTCTATTTGCCAAAAATCAATCAGCTTATCGACAGTTTCATTCAACGGAAACTGTTCTTCTGCGGTTGATTTCAGACTTGATCATCGGGATGGAAGCAGGTAAGTTGGGTTTGGTATCTGTTCTTGACATGAGTGCGGCATTTGACACGGTAGATCATAGTATTTTATTAAATGTGCTTGAAACCGAATTTGGCGTTCGAGGTGATGTACTCCAATGGATGACATCATACCTGTCTGGACGAGTAGCCTCAGTAATTTTCAATAATTGTACTTCACCTGAAACTCCCATAGAATGTGGAGTTCCCCAGGGTTCTGTCTTGGGTCCCATTCTCTTCATTCTCTATACGAATCGCCTCGAGAAACTTATTCAATCAGCTGGCTTTGAATCACAAGGCTATGCAGACGATCGTTTCATTTTCAAGTTTTGTTCCCCGGATGAAAAAGACGTCCTTAAAAACGAGGTGGTTAGTTTCATTAACACAGTCTCAAGTTGGATGTCTGTCAATAAACTCAAACTTAATCCGACCAAGACGGAATTTATTTGGATAGCTTCTCCTGGAAGGCAAGCCCTCATTGACTCTAATCCAATCCATATTCAGGGCACAGATATAATCCCTTCTACAGAAATAAAATTTCTGGGTTTCACAATAGACAATAGTCTTTCTCTTGAATCACAAATTTCAAAATCTGTAAGTTCAGGCTTTTTCCATCTAAGGCAGATAAAATCAATCAGGCGTTGCCTTCCCTCTGATGGAGCAAAGTCACTCATAAATTCGTTCGTTGTCTCACGTATGGACTATTGTAATAGTGCATATGCTGGCTTACCTAAAAAACAATTCAATAGAATCCAGTCCGTTTTCAATGCTGCGGCGAGAATGATTTTTGGTGAATCTAAGTATTGCCGTATAACCCCGCTTCTAAGGGATCGCCTTCATTGGCTTCGATGCCCTGAAAGAATAGAGTTCAAGATCTGCTTAATGACCTTCAAAGCATTACAAGGAATGGCGCCAGCATATATATCAGAACTATGTGTCCGACAAAACTTAAGCGATAGACAGCTTACTCTAAGGTCAGCAGATCAAGATGTTACTAATCGTTTAATCGAAATTTCTAGGTCAAATCGAGCCGTTTACTATGATCGATCTTTTCGTGTAACTGGCCCGCTCATTTGGAACAAACTTCCCTCAGTTCTTACTAATATCCAGAACTTGGCTGAATTCAAAAGGGCTCTAAAAACAAACTTATTTAAAAAATCATACCTTTCATGAATTTGTAGCTCCTTTTCAAAAAACTATAATAAACCATGTTCCTCAATTTTCCAGTAATTGTTTGGTTTCGATTACCTCCTTACTATAGTTTTATGTGCACTCCGAATTTGTATTATTTGTAAACGTAAACTGTTTCCTGTTCTGTAGTATATTTTAGTTTTTAATGATTCTTGTTGAATCGCACCGTTATGGTTTCAATGGGATCAATATCTATTGTCATGTGCACCCACTATTGTTGTTAATATTGTTCTTTAGGAATTGATTTGTATATACTGTATATTCTTTGTTTCACATTATTTAATCAATTTTGTAAGGACTCGTAAATAACACTATATAATTAATTTTAAGCTTATTATAATTAAGCGCATTTGAAGTGAAATATCACAAAACTGCGCTATATAAATACCATGTTATTATTATTATTATTATTAAAGAAAGTCTTAAAAAACGTGCGTCCTTCAAAAACTCAGAAACGCGTTCCGGAACGATCTAGAAAGTTATATGGTGTGTTAGATCTCTATCCCCTCTTCGGGATGAATATTCCCATTTTTACCTAAAGGGCGTGCTTATAAAGATATAATGGCTGAAATTTTCTTCCTCTTAAAATTTCTAGATCAGTCTCCCCGAAAATTCTAGAAGGTTTGATAGAGCTCTCGAAAGTTCTGGAAGGAGTGGCGGAGTATGTCGTGAAATGTTCGGGAATAGGAAATCAGAAACATCATTGTGAAACATTCTAGAACACTCTCTAATGTTGTCCTGAGCGAAGCCGGGTAACCCAGCTAGTGTGTTATAATAATTTAAGTACTTGAATAGGTCTGTTCACCTAAAACAAGCTAACGCCATTTCAAGCGACGTTTCAAGGTTCCGCGACTTTTTAACCCATGAGAAAATATCCGAGACAAAATATCCCGAAAAAATATCCTGCGGACAAAAAACTCCCAACAAAATATCTACTAAAATCTAACCTAGCCTAACCTAACCTAACAAAAAATTAGACAAAAATAATACAGACATCCTGCAAACACAACAAATTATTAATATTTTTTTTAAAATTAGGTATAAATTTTTCTAAGAAAACTTCTTCGGACTGGTTTTCACTTTGTGATGGCATTATTTATTTTATTAAAAGACAAATAACTTTGTTTACATCACTTTATTTTATACACAATCAACATGTTTCGGGAACAATGTTCACATCATCAGGAGTAAATGTACACTGAAGTCACAAATTAAATACAGATTACTGTTTTAATGAAAGGGGAAGGGGTGAAGGAAGGTGGAGGGGTAAAAGAGGGGGAAGTCTTATTGGAATTGGATTACAATTATTACCCGGGAGAAACCGGTGAACTGGGAAAATATTCAAAAAGGGTTAATTTTTTTTGCTTATATACTGTTTTGATATTAACATTTTTCCTTATTTCTATATTTCAAAACTATTTATCTGCGATGCCTTGTATGTAGTATTTTAAGTCCTAAGTTTGTATCAAATATATGATCATTTTTTAATAAATGATTTGTGAACTCAGATTTGCTATTACCATTTAGCCCTAAGATGTTATTTTACTCTTAGCTCAAGATTTCTGTTAGTTTTTTAAGCAATTAAAATCCTTGTAATTGAGTTGATAAACACCTGATTTATTTTATTTTAATGTCGCTATCTTTGTTGTTAAGAATATATTTAATTTATTATTCAAGAACGTTATTACTTATTATTTTTGCTGTATCGTTATAAACAAATACAATTCTACGCCATTGTATATTTATATCTTTAGCAAAAGGGTAGATGTACCGTCAAAAGAAATTCTGTTACATTTTTTTTATTATTAAGTATTCGTTCTATTATTCCATTAAATAACATATAGGTATTGTATTTTGTACATGTTTTTCTGAAAAATTAATTAATGTTGTTAGTTTTTGAGTGGGGAATATGGAATAGTTGGTTTGATCGTATGCTACGTATGGAACAATGGAAATTAATATTTTCGATATTTAACCATTTTTGATCGATTACACCAGAAGTAAGAAAAAAATAAGCGAATTCGGGTACACATACACGCCCACAATACATTTCTATTGATTTATATTTTCAGAATGTTAGACCCCCGACTGTTGTTATGAAACGAAATAGAATAAACCCGCTGACATTTTTGCGGTACTATTGATTAATGGGAAATATTAGGATTAATGGAGAAGTGTGCAATGTGTAACAAACATGTTTATTTGAACATGGTGTTATTTCTGAACAGTTATTTTGATACATTGACCTGAAACATGTTTATTTGAACATGGTGTTATTTCTGAACTGTTATTTTGATACATTGACCTGAAACATGTTTATTTGAAAATTGTGTTATTTCTGAACAGTTATTTTGATACATTGACCTGAAACATGTTTATTTGAACATGGTGTTATTTCTGAACAGTTATTTTGATACATTGACCTGAAACATGTTTATTTGAACATGGTGTTATTTCTGAACTGTTATTTTGATACATTAACCTGAAACATGTTTATTTGAACATGATGTTATTTCTGAACAGTTATTTTGATACATTGACCTGAAACAGTACAACTGAGAAAGTAATTGGCAACAACATTTTTTGATGCTGACTATCCCGCCAAGAAATGTTATGCCTCTTACTTTATTTTACAGGGGTAAAAATTATCCCTCAAAGCCTTTGTTATCTTTGGGGATGCTATTTGGATGATATTTTAAGAAAAAGGAATGAGATAAAGTTCTGGAAAGGAAATAGGCGTGAGGGATGTTAGGAATCTGGGGGTCAATGTGTTCAGGAGTGAAGAGCGTATGAATCCGTCCCGCTCACTGAGGGGACGAATGAAGAGGTCAAAAGGTCTCCCTTAACTAGTTTTTCCTGATCTGGCTCGCCACGCAGTAGGTGGGCAAAATCATCCGCTGCCAAGACCTAGAAAATCCTCATCTCATGAACCCGGACACCCCTAATAAGTCACTTAATGAAGCGAACCACTTGGGATGACCTTGGCAGGGGGTGTTGGTTATCCAATAAATGGTTCCCGAGAAGGCGGTCTATTTTTCAATTTGGGAAAAAATTGGGAAAGAGTTTAAATTTTTTCGCGTTTTGTCATCTGCTTAAGACGACGACATCCGTGAGATTATTTAGCTGCGGATTGTGAGGTCGTGGGTTCGAAATGCGACGCGTACACATAAAACTTTACTTTATATGGTTTTAGCCGTATTGTCCCATGGCGCTATTGAAATAATCCAAACATGAGAATAATTATTGTCTTTTCCCCACTTCATTCAACCCTTCAGCATACCCAAATAATTAATGATGCAATAGTCCCACTGTTGGTCCGGACAGTTGGTATTTACAAAAAAATTGATTTTCATATTACTTTTTCAGATGTGGTAGTTTGGTTCCTGGGCTAAGTTATACCGATCTATCGTTTAGAATCATATTTGTTTACATACGCATAATTGATCAGATGATTATGACTTTTTCGACAATCATTTATGATGTTGTCTGAATAACAAAAATTTTCTCTGACGCCGTGACAAACTCTTATAAAATTTTACGACATGACCGTATTTTGTATGCCTAATCTATTGTTTAAATTTATGTTCAAAATTAAAATACATACATGTAATTCGTTTTTAAAGCGTGGCCGCGGAAGAAAGCTTATTGGTAAGAGATCGTGTTTTAGCGTATACAAGGTTTATTTATTTTGTTGCAACAACATATTATTATGTTATCGACCGTGAAAGATTTTTTTTAGTAAGGCTGTTAATCATTAATTAGTTGAGATTAAAAAAAAAATAATTACATTAGAAGTTAGATTTAATGTTTATATTTAACATAACAAACATAGAAAATGTTTAGTAAAGTAACGCGTTTGCTTTTTCTATTAAACGAAAAGCTTTCAAGCTGGCGCTTTTTTCTTTTTTTTTTGTAGTCTGCAGCACCGAAGATTGGCCGCTTTTCATTAAAAACACGTTGTATAGAATGAAGCAGCCAGCAAATTAAACTTTAAATTGGAACTGGCTTCCTCTTTGGCAATCTCCACTTAGGTTGCTGAGTTTTGTGAAATAAAACATCTAACATGTTAGAAGTAGGCGAACATACTATGTCGGCACTTCAGTTTGACTAGATTCTAACTGAATTTTGTAAAATTATCTTTTAATTCAAAACCATTTATTTTTCACGTTTCTATAATAAAAATAGTTTTCAGATCCATCTGCGTTGTATTAACATAGATACTTGTATGACTAAACATTGAATTTTCAAAGCCTCCATTGATTAAAGATGGCCTCCGTGGTCGAGGGGTACGGCTCTTGACTCGCAATTCGACGGTTGCGGGGTCGAATCCTAGCGTGAGCAAATAAAATTGATTTGATTAATTTGTGTTATTTCACAATTATTTAATTTAAAAATAATATATAGTATAATGTGTAGCGCGTTCTAGAATGGAAGATACTCTCAGTATCGCTCTGGTTTAAGCCTACCATTCAGAATTGAAACGTTGCTTGAAATGGCTTTAGCCTTGTTTAGGGATCAGATTTGAGTTGCCTACCTTCCCCTTTCCCATCTCCATCCCTCCACACTAATTTCAGCCCCACAACAAACCCCAAATGGGAATGCCATAGTCTCAATGTCTCCAGACGGGAGCAGCTGGGACTGTGTTATTCACATAAGTTAGAAGTAAGATTGTATAAACGCATTTAAAATTTTTATAACCATACAAGTCACCCAAATTAATATTATTATTATAATTATTAAAAAAATTCAATTTTCTAACATCACTTTGAACATGAGGTGCAGTATAGTCACTTTAGTTGGATGTTCTAGCGTCGCCTTAGCTCCTTAATCTCACACCTCACATTTAAGAACACGGAAAAGTGAACTTAAAAAGCTGTCCAACCAAAAGGACGATTCGTTATGTAGAGTTGTAGATGCTCTCCGTGCCGCCTTGGTGAAAAACCACAATTCAGAATTAAAACTTTACTCGAAATTGCTTCAGCACTGGAATCTCCACACTGGAATTTCCACACTGGAGGCCCTAATGAAAATAATCCCCTTCGGGCCCATGTTATCTTTGGGGATGCTATGTGGAGGGTCTTTTTGGGAAATGAATGAGAAAAAGTTCTGAGAAGGAAAGGGGTTTGAGGAGTGGTTAGGAAGCTGGGGTCAATGTGTAAAGCACATAGTGTCCGGGAGTGACGGACGTATGAATCCATTCTACCCACTGCGGTGCAAGGCAATGTTAGGAGAGAGTCCGGTTATAGAGGCCAAAGGGACTCCCTCAACATTCTCTCCCAATAGGCAGACGCATCTGCTGCAATGACCCGAATAAACCTCACCTCGTGAATACGCGCACCCCTGCTAAGTCATCAAACATAGCGAACCACTCGGGGTAGCATATGGAAACTCCAAATGGTTGGGACTTTTTTGCGGTATTCACATAAAAAGTAATTTGATTTGAAATGAAGACATCATGTAGATTGTGAATTGTAAATTGTTTAGTAATTTGCTTTTAAATTTGGCGTGGAAGTTTGAAATAAAAATTGGTTAAGAAGTTAAAATGGCAATACTGTCTACTTAGTTTTTAAGTATGGTGAATAGAAAATTTATAACAATGCCACAGACTATCCGAGAATACCAAACATAAAGTTAACATAGGAAAGCCATTATCTAGTGACGTTGGACAATAACTAGAGTAGGTACGTATATCTTCCGACGTCAACGTCAGTGGCGGTTTGCAAACTTGAAAAGTGGGGGCAAGTAAATATTATCTATACTGGTGTACCTAGAAAAAATAACCCATACAACTATTACCTACGTCAAACTATAATAATGATAATAATGTTCATGCACTCCTCATATAGATGGCGATAAAGTTGAAATTCCCGCTTGAGAGCCATTAACCAGCGGCCTAGAATTTCAATTTCTTCAAACGATGATCTTTCGATCGAACCCTTGCAAATATACAGGGCGGTTCCGATGAGAAAGATTAATTATCCTCCATACCAGCATTTAAACATAATAACTTGATATCGATTTTATTTCATTCACTATTTATTTTTTTGCTTTGATAAATAATATATACCTGCATTCAAAAATGCTGAAAATCGTGATGATAAAACTATTAAAATTATGTACTTTTATATATATTTTTTTATCATAATAATTTATATTAAAATAAAATTAAAATTCTAAAACACAGCTTTCCCAGATAATTTATTTTACTGCATGATTATATGATTTGAAATGTGTGTTGTATAATACAAAACTTTTTTTGAAAATTTAGCAAATCTGCCAATGACCTAGGGTAAAACCTTATTATACTAAAAATAAACGTTTTTTTTCAAAATTTAAAATATAACTTTACTAGATAAAATTAAATTCTTTCGAAATCAATTTATATTTTTTGTGGAAAAGAGCCAATACGTCTAAAATTTGATTTAAAAATGACATTTCTGGTTTTGTCCAGTAATTCCCTCTTAATGCCAGCCGCCGGTTTTGACTTTGGATTTATGGTGCCAGTTTAGGCACCATAAATATTGAAATGTTTTCATATCATAACCTGAAGAACTTGATTTACCACATTATGCAATAAAACGATATCCGAAAATGGGGTTTGTTAGAAGTAGTAAGATTTTGCACTTTAAATCATTTTTATAGGCCTGATTCCTTATTTTTTGTAGGTTAAAAATACATGACCATAGAAAAGGTCAAGATGTGCTCTACTCGCTGTATAGAAATAAAGCATCTATATATAATATGTGAATGGTAGGAGAAGTCGGGGACGCCAGAGGAAGGCATGACACTACCAAGTGAATACGAGACAGAATAATAGAAGAGCATGTATGAGAATATGTATGAATGTGAACGAGGAATTGTTTCGTGGTTAGTCTTATATGCCTTTCCTGCTGAAAACGGCTTGATGGTTAGTTAGTTAGTTAACTAGTTATAATATTTCTAAACGATAAAATTTTAAAACCAAAAAACATCATTTTGCAATACTTCGCAGTGCATTGCCTTAATTTGTTTGTGGTTTTATGTACCTGTGTATTGGAAGTGAAAAGAAGTATCTTACTTTTCAGATCTGATCACCGACATAGTTAAAAGCTATCCCTAGGAACGTTTTGATTCTGAATGGTGTCTATCATCAGGACAATACTGAGAGATACAAATTAGTTCAAGCAAAATGCTTTTAAAACGCACTATCGGTGAATTTCTGGGGCTCCAACTAGTCCAATAAAAATGTGTTTCCTTTTTACGGACACTCAATTTTACGAAAGATTGAGGTTATTCAATGAAGGTTTAAGTACAACCCATCTCGCCTCATTCATTATAAAGTGATTGATTGGGCCTCTTTGGCATATTGGTCAGATAGCCCGTTGTAGATATAGGAATATCAGTTTATCAGCAGCTGGAAAAGAGTACCAATAGAGTGTAAATATATTTAGTTACATGTGTTGTTTTATATTGCATACGATAAAGAGTTAAAAGGTATACTCTTATAAATATGTGTCTTCTTCAGTTATTGCCGGAAAATTAAAAAAAAATAATAAGAAGATAAATGTTGGGAAGTAATTTATATACTTATCGATGTACTTCATAACTGGGTTAATTGGATAACCAACTCCCTTGCCATATGAAAGTGCAAGTGGTTCTGTTCGTTTGGTGATTTAGCGGGGGTGCCCTGGTTCATGGGGTGAGTTTTGTTCAGGTCTTGGCGATCGGTGGATGCGTCCGCATATCAATTGCGTGATGGTCTGGATTGGGAGAGGCCGGTTGAGGAAGACGCTTTCACCTTTCCAGCCGGATTCTCCTCAATCCAACACCTTGCGACGCAGTTGAAGGGATGGATTAATTCGTTAGTCACTACTGCACACACTGGCCCCCAGATACCTAATCATCATTCATTCCATTTTCCTTCGCAGAATCTGTTCTCCTTCATTTTCAGGACCCTCAACATAGCATCTCAAAAGATAAGGCCCTGAGGGACATAATTTTTCTCCGAGCATATATCTATTATGCGTTAATTAGTTTTATTGCATAACCATAACCAAAATTCTTTCCGGAAACCGTGTATTTTTTAAATCTAAACATTTGAGGGAGTTTCACCGTTTATTCGCAAGCGGAGGAAGGGATTTAAAAGGTTAAATACTGGCTTGACTCAAACACACTAACTCTCAATGTACAGAAAACAAAATACTTACTGTCTAGTCTCACCAATATCACAAAACAAATCCTCAACCGCCAATTAAAAATACACAAATGTAAAAACTCATCTCCGAACCTGAATTGTAACTGCCCATGCCTTGAACAAGTAAACATTATCAAATATTTAGGAATAACCTTTGATACACAACTAAATTGGAAGCAACATATACTTAACACTACAAACAAAATCCGCAAATCCATATACTTTTTCAAACAAACACGTAATTTCCTCAACCTACACCTTTTAAAAACAGTGTATTACTCACTGTGCCAATCACACATCGAATACGGAATTTTAGCTTGGGGTAACACTTATTCTAGTGCCCTCGACCCCATCATTAAAAATAATCCTTAAACTTCCACTTACTACCAGCACGAATACGATCTTCAACACCTTCAACGTTATGAACATTAAACATCTCTACGCAAGATCCATCTTAGTTAATTTACATAAAAACAACACAACCCTATACAAAGTAACACAAACGATACACAATACCCCGGCCAAAAACAAAGAACTCCTCCAAACTCCCTTTTCTAAAACCACCTTTGGACAGAGACACTTTAAATACATAGCTTGCAAACTACACAATACACTACCAGCTATGATTAGACAAACCAAATCAATGACCAAATTCAAACAAGTTGTAAAGAAAGGGATTACTGGTCGTCACACTATTGCAAACATCTGTAAAATAAACTACAAATAGACAGAAATATCCATCTACATACCGTCGCCCGAGTTCTTAATTGTCCAAACGACCATTTGAAAATTTTACAGGAGGAGAAGGTTTTCTTTCATTATTTCAATGAAGCATTATGATAGTGTTTCATATAAAGCTATTTACTTAAAGGTAAAGGTCTTATTAGTATAAATCATTCTTAGTTAAGTGTTTAACTAGCATTTTGCATACTTTATTTTTAATTTAAAAGTGAAGATTCAACAAAAACTAAAATGGTCGTTTGGACAATTAAGAACTCGGGCGACGATACGTCCTTACCCATATAAAACAAATTAAAATTATAAAATCCTAAATAATTTAACTCCATACATAGATTTGACAGGATTTACTACTGTACTGTATCTCTTCCTTAATTTATAAGAAAACTCTCTTTATGTGATTTACCCACATAAAGAGAGTTTTTTTCACACTTTCAATCATCTTTATGTTTAATTGTAATTTATATTACTCTTATATATGATATTAAATTATGTACCTCTACGCCTGTCTCACAGGTATACCCTAGCGAGAGGGGAATCGAATAATATAATGTAAACATCCCGTATATAGATCAATAAAAAAAAAAAGTTTTCCTCATTGCACTTGTTTTTGAATCCGATCTTTAAACACAAAACAAAGTAGGTATTTTACGCTTCGGGCTATTCTGTCATGAATTTAAATAGGTATTAATTTGGTTTTAACTCTCCATGAAATAAGCCTTTGTTAAAATACTTCATAAACAGTTTATTATAAAATCACTTCCTTTGTAACGAAAATTACTTACCAACAAAGGCAAAGAGTATCACATTTCTCCGTGAAATTCGCTAAAATAACATTTTAAACGTAGCATTTTATTCGGAAAGTTTTCAAATTTCCATCAAAGGAAATCCCTGGCAACCTTTTCCAGGCTTCACACAATGAAGATATCGATTTCTACGGAGGTGTTGGAAGTATCCATACGTCAATTTATTGTAGCCGTAAAACGCGTCTTTTAAAATGGAAATATATTTGGGACCTCAGTTACAAATTGTTAAACGATATTATATTTCACGGTTTTGTATAGAGTTGGAAATATTCAATTTCTTCAAAAGAACTTGCATATTTGAACTTTGTAGACAGTAGATTCTATATGGGGCATCATATGTTAACATTTTATTATAAGAAATAATTTTTTAAAATAACAAGAAAGTCTTTAGTTTGCAACTAAATGGGAAGCAATTCCACCAGACTATCGAGCGGCGCTTTTCTGTTTAAACCACCTCGCTTGCGATTGTTAAAATTATTTTCAGCAGATAAAACTTCTTTCTAAACCACCATTTATATGAGAGTGTACGAAACCTATATGCCTAAACAAAACTGTAGACAATAAGCGCTGGCACACAGAGACGCCCCACAATCTAAATGTCTTGATAGAGATGTGTTCTCTGCTTGACAGCTGTAAAAGTTCAGTAGCATGGTCACAAGATTCTATGCTGGACGGGCATCTTCTGCCACGTATTGAGGTGGAGTGGTATTGCGTCTTCCACGTCGTGCATTGTGAGATGGAATACTCTTGCATCGGAGCATGTAGGCTGCAGTGGACGCTGGATGATAGTAATCGAGACGGGCTACGCCCCAGATGGTGTATGTTATCGTGGATTGCTGCATATCTAGCACCAGCATCATAGAGGGGTGGTCGCAGCACCTCACATGTTGATTGGCTTCAGGGTAATCGGTCTGCATTCTATTGGGCATGCCGCTGGTGCACAGCACGCCTCTCTAAATGGTGTCATCATTTGACTGACATGGCGTCATCATCAGATAGATCTGCATTCCATTAGGCGTGGCGGGAAACCTTATCATGTATCTTGCTCAGGCGTTATCATCAGGGCAGAGAGATGCAAGGCTCGATGCAAGGGGCCCCAGGCTAGCAGCCCGGAGCAAGATGGCCAGGGGTAGCACAGTGACTTGAAGGGCTTGGTAAGAATCAGTAAGTTCAAAGGAGCCCGAGGATGGACATGGGGCTCAGGCGTCAGAGTTTTGTAGGTTTTACCCCTTCGGGTGCTTGAGGGTGAGACTGGCGACTTGAGAGTAGCGAACCCGATGGAAAATCAGGTAGGTGTTTTGCAGAGATGTTGGTACGATTACTGACGGTTAATGACTGAATGAAGCTGCCCCTTTGGTACAGTCTTTTATAGTAAGGTGGTAGGTACAGGTGCAGATGCACGTGTTGTTTACGTATTCTTCTTTGCCCAGGTGGCCGTGCACACCTGCAGTGGCAGGTGTTGTTTACGTCTTCTTCTTTACCCAGGTGGCCGTGCACACCTGCGATGGCAGGTGTTGTTTACGTCTGTTTGGCAGGTGCAGGTGCGGTTTACGTCTTCTTCTTTGCCCAGGTGGCCGTGCACACCTGCAGTGGCAGGTGTTGTTTACGTCTTCTTCTTTACCCAGGTGGCCGTGCACACCTGCGATGGCAGGTATTGTTTACGTCTGTTTGGCAGGTACCAGGGCACGTGTTGTTTACGTTTTCTTCTTTACCCAGGTGGCCGTGCATACCTGCGATGGCAGGTGTTGTTTACGTCTGTTTGGCAGGTGCAGGTGCCAGGTTCTGTTTACGTCTTCTCGTTTAGCCCAGGTGGCCGTGCACACCTGCAGTGGCAGGTATTGTTTACGTCATAATGTTTATCCCAGGTACTGTGCACATCTGCTGTGGCAGGTGTTAAGTGTTGTTTATGCCTGCCTAATTATCCCAGGTTGCCGGCGCAAGTATCTGCTTTGGGAGCATGAACTATTTCACGTTGGAAACGTTGTGACATCAATATTTTCGCACCGTCTAAAATGCAGAATTTGTCTTCAATAATAATGCAAGAAGAATTTTGCTGTGTTTCATCTAGACTGCGTAACACGTTCGATACATGAGAGTAACATTAAACAGTAAAGTATTGCAGTGGTTTGTGACTTGCACATCATCGCATCGCTAATTGAAAAAAACACATTTAGTTGTAGATTTGAAGATTGATATCAGCCCACAAAATCTAAAGTCTCCTAAAGCTGTACTATTCTTATTATTCATGTTTTTGACAAATATCACGATCCATCTCAGAGAACTTGCTGCTTGCATTGCAGAAATATATCCGTTCGTTCCTACCACACATATTGTTCCATGGGGATTTTCGGAGGAGCTCTATTCACATTTATCATGGTTCTTCTACACGAGTTGCTTTTCTACGTCAAGAAAATGAGCCCCTCTTAGAGAATTTATCGTGATCGTTAGTTCAATGTTGCCCACCTCTAATGTGTTTTTCAATACACCGAAGTTTCCATTACAAAAGTTGGTTGATATCTTACAAAAATATTATGATATTAAGTTTCATACGTAACACTATACTATGATAACTGATTTTAAAGAAGAACACGATATGCTGTACGAAAAATATTGTTATGTATTGTGATTCATAAACAATGTAAGTCGATAAGTGCAAATGAAATATGTTATAAAGAAATGGCTTAGATTATGAGGATGTTGACTGAAAGATAAAAATCGTTATATATGCTTAAATAAAAGATGATTTTTTAATCGTAATTCGTTAAAAAACTATTAAATAAGTGTTAGATAAAATGTCAATTAATAGAGTAGGGTGGGCCATAAACATTTGCACTTTTGAAATAATCATGCACAAAAATATATATAAAATATATATATAATATATATATATAAAATATGTAGATTGCATTTACATAAATGATTATTGATAAAAACAAAAATGTACTGGAAAATTATTTCGTAAAATAATTTCGTCAAAATGGCAGCCACCTCGCCGCTGGCATTCCTCAAATTAGGCACTTAGATTTTCGAAAACTTTTCGACGCAAATCTCGGGGCATATTTGCCATTTATTGGAGGATGTTCTCATTTAATTGGAGTAAAGTCGCTAGTTTATTTACGTAGACTCGACTTGCAAGATAAAATATATATGCTTACATAAATATATCCCATTAAAAAAAATCAGCTGCGGTTAGATATGGGCTGTGGGGCAGCCATGGAATATCTCCTCTGCGCGAGATCAGTTTGTTAGAGAAAATTTATTTAACCAATTTCTTTTACTCCATGGACGCCCTGTTTATTTTCCTGCCGATTTTTTCGAAAATTTTAAACCATGATTTAATAAATTAACACTTGGTCACTGATTAATACACTGTAATTGGTGATGCGAATGAAATAGGCGGCATGCATCATTGTTTTGTAAATAAGAATAAAATTTTTGTTGGACAGCAAAGAACAAAATCATTGTTTTTGTAAATATGTTTTACCCAGAAAGCGCGTTGCTCTCCCGGGAATCGAACCATTGTGACAAAATTACCAAGAAGCGAGGAGTCACGCATAGGTGACCCCGCTCTCCTCCTCCGTTCGGAATCCCACTAGCACGTTTACAAAAGTGCAAATTTTTGTGGCCCACCCCTATACAACGTTTGTGTAATGAATGTAACGAAAATGCCAAAATAGTACAGACAAATTTAATTTTTGGGAACGTTTAGCTGATGAACCTAGAAAATAATCAAATGAAAATGTAAATGCGTTTTATTATTCTTAATCTAAAGAGAAGAAAAGAAGGCAACGCACGATGGGGTTAATTAAAATTTTGAAACTGATAATGCCCAAAATCAGTGTAATTTTAAGTTTTATTAAAATCTATGTCAGAAAAACAAAAAGGTATTTATTTATGGCTTTCCATATTCTTTTTTTGTACGGCTATGAAAAATACTATGATCCTTACGTGCTGTACTACAAAGTGTGGCAAATTTTCCCGTAAATATTGAAGTCAATTTTCCCAGATACGGTGATCACTTGATTACTAAAAAACTTTTTTCTTTTAACTGAGGTAAGTTTTAGCCTCTCTATTGGAATGCTTGACCCTTTCTTCGTTCTCCTTTTGATAGTTTTGGTAGTCTCAGAAACTAATATTGGTCACCCCTTTGTACATAAGTCTCCCTAAAAGGCAATCTTTATGACTCAAGACGGATGCCATCAGTTCACGTGTTAAATTGGCTCGGTTCCAAACTTAGTCGTCATCAAGAAACATTTTTTTTATTAGAAATATTTCCTAGGACCAATCAAAGCTTTTTCACAAACTCCGAAATAAAAAAATCTAAGTCGAAAAAAAACAAAGTGTTTAAAAAAGTTTTAAATAAATATCACACCGTACTCTGTGTCTGAACTAAAATACAGGAAAAACAATTGTATCCACCCTTAAAAGAAAAATGTGAAATAGAATAGACATGTATTGTCTTCAATGACATTATAATAATTTGAGGTTCTACTAAATAAGTTACTCCACTTTAAAAAAATATTGAATATTTATTTATGCTTGTAAAAAAATTCAATAGATGTCGCATGTTAATTAACGAATGGACAAATTTATCCAAGATAAAATAGATAGATTGCATTTTAATTCAGATAGAATCTTACAATCATACATAAAGACGGTAGTAAAAAAGTATGCTTTACGGTAGATAACAGTCGAAGAATTGTACGGTTAAAAAGGCGGGTATGGGTACCTCCGCCCGGGAACATTTATTGCATAACCATTTATTGGATAACCGATCACTTACAAGTGGTTGGCTACGTTTTGTGACTTAGCAGGGTTGCCCGGGTGAGGTTTGTTTAGGTCTTGGTGACCGATGCGTGGTGGAGTTGTGGGCTACCTGCTGAGTGGTGGGCAGGATCAAGAGAGACTAGTAGAGGGAAGTCTTTCATAGCCAGCTAGAATCTCTCGACCACCTTGCATCGCATTTGGAGGAATGGATTCATATATCCGTAACTCCTGGACACACTGACCCCAGATTCCTACCCACTCACAGAATTTCCTCTCCTTCCTTCCCTTATAACTCTCCACACAGCATCTCCTAAGATGGCATAGGTCATGAAAGAAATTGTTTTCCTCAGGGCCTCCTGTATGGAGTTCATGTAAACATTAAAAAAAAATTGAGAGGTCAGAGCACTTTCCCAACAGCCAATGGTTTTGGGTTCAATTCTCATTAGAAACTGAAACTTTTCACTCCTTTCTATTTCACGTTTTTCATTTAAGGTGGTTAATATTGTCTTTAAGGATTAAATATTTCAATTTGACGTGTTACTGAATAAGTTATTCCACCTTAAAAAATATATAAAATTATAGTATTTAGTTATTTGAAAATAATAATAAGTTTATGTCCGTCTTCTTTAAATGTGGCAGTGACGGGCTAAGTCTGAAAGTTTTGGTATAAACCATATAATCCCCTAAATTTAACGTACGACGTTCGTGAACCCCAGGAAAGGTGAATGTTTTCGTCTGAAAGGTAATCGCATAATTCAGCTTTCCGCTTCCTCGTTTCCTAGCGCGGGGGTCAAAGGGGTTAACAGATAACAGTTTATCGCAAGCAGACATAAAACTGACCAATCCCATCCCCTCAAATATTCAACCCTATCAAGCCTGATTTACAACGCCTTAATCGTTCGAAATATTATAATATGTTTTTTGCTTAAATATTCGAAATAAACAATATCATATCAAATTTCATATCACTGAGTATGTGGAATAGCTCATGAGAATGCATGGTTTTGTTATGAACCTTAACAATCGTGGACGCTATTTTCAGTTTATCTTAGTGGGAGAGCACCATTCTAACCAAAAATTAGCTTGAAATGATTTTTTCTGTTTTATGACTTGATCTAATTCCTAAAGTTCTTCCTAACCTTTCTCTTCCCCATCTCCTTCTCTTATCCAGTACAACGTTCCTTCATCAGTATAGCATACCGCAATTGGGGATGCTACAGCCCCATTATTTTTAAAAGTGAATACCTCACAAAAGTCCCAACTGCTCCTGTGTGGAGGTTCTATGTCATCCCCAATTGGGGTATATAGTGAGGCTGAAGGTAGTATGGAATGGAAGAATATGGGAAAGAGGAAGGTAGGGATATTCAGATCTGGTCACCAAATAAGACTAAAGCCATTTCAAGTGATTTTTCAATTCTGATTGGTGAGCTTACCCCAGGACGATACTGAGAGATAATCAAATAAAAATTATTTGCCGACGCCGGGATTCAATCCCGCGATCTTCGGATTAGGAGTGAAGAGCCTTACTCCTCGACTACGCCAGCCGTCAATTTGTTCCGATGAATAACAATGCTTGTACCGTATTCACATATGAAAACTATTTGAGCAAAATTTTCAAACCATTGAATTATGACGGAAACACGGAGCGTTCACTCAAATGACTTCAAGATTTTACGTTTTGCAAAATGCAGGAAAGATGAACATTTAAACAATTTCTTCTTCAGATTCTTTCTCATATCCGAAACTCCCTGCAATTAACCGGGTGAACTTTCCCTGCAGGTTGCAGCTGTAACTGGCAAACTCGGAACCGTATTCTTACCAGTTATGTTATATTCATCCTCTTCCATAAAGGTTTCCAAAATTGATGATTAATAAATTATTATTTTTCATATCTAGTAAAATTAGTCAGTTACTCAGAGCGCTCTGAGTTCAAACATTAATCTATGAACCTTGCTGAAACCAATGTTTTCCCAAAGAACATAACTTCTTCTGTGAATTATGCACTTTTTAAACTATTGAGCACATATAAATTATGAATCTATTATAAATGGTACCGGTTTTTCTTTCTCTATTGTCTAATTTCTTATTAAATACACTTGTGCACAAAATGCATCTTGTGTAAGAAGAATATACGACGCAAATGTGAATGGTAGAAGAAGTCAGGGACGTCCGAGGAAGACATGGCACGATCAAGTGAATCAGATACTTGAGTCGGGCTATGTCAAAAGTCAGAATAATAGAAGAGTATGTATGAGACAATGTATGAATGTGAGTGAGGCAAAGAGTGTGTGCCAAGACCGAGTTGTTTGGCGGTCCGTCTTCTCTGCCTTCCCCTGCGGGGAAACGTTTTTGTATTTTTATTTTGGTAATTTATACCTTTTTATTGTCTATACAAAGCACTGAATCATGTAAAATGTAAAAACCGGGTAAAAGTCCAACATAATTAATAAATAAGTTTTTTTTCTTTTTAAATTAAGGAGTTAAACCTCAAATTGTAATATTTAAAGAAGAAAATGTAAGCGAGACTCAAATCAAATACAGAAAAATCAGAAAATGATGCGGTCACATCTAAGAATCAAACCCAGGACCTTCGCCTTGCAGGGGCGCAACTTCACCAGCTAAGCTAATGTGTCCTTATCCGATTCGGTCATATTTAACTGTATCCTACTTCAACTAATAACTACCAACATTATCTTTATTTTATTGGCTGCTATCTTAATGTATGACTGCAAGATTCAAACCCAAAGTAAATTTTATCTAGATAGTGTCTTGGATAATTTTTTATTCATTTTTATTTTTAATATGCGACATCTATTGGGTTTTCTAATTTATCTGTTTTCAGATTTTCGATTAAGTTTCGCTAATATTGTCTTCATTTAATTCAAAATTAAATATAGTTTTCTTGGTACCAGGCATCCAAGGGGTCGAGACATGTGTCGTTAAATGCTCCATCGCATTCACCATATAATTCAAAACTTGGAACCTTTCCAAATTGTCTTTGAACTCATTTTGAGGATATCAACCCCATGTTCACAGAAATGCAATTTGTTCGGGCGGGGTCAAATTCTTTGTTGTCCAAAACATTCCATAAATATTTATCGATTTGAACTTATTCGGAAAGATAAAATATGTTATTTTCCACGATTTTGGCTTCCTTAAAGACTAGAAAACAAGTTAAAAGAATAACTCCGCTGGAAATTGGTAAGACCTTTGACTCTAATCCCAAGGGTCACGAGTTAAGTCAAGTTCTAGTTCTATAATAGTTACTAAAGTTATGTATATTTATTATCGAATTAGTTTTTTCACAGTGAAATTTTGTTCCACAGCGGAAAATTTTTTTCAGTATCACCCAATAAGTGACCACTATGTAGAGTTGAAAATATGTCTTTAAAATAATGGCTTTTTGATAAGTTTAACAATGAAATCAGAATAGTCAGCTATTTCACCTTATTTTTTCACATTTTCTTCCCCATCTGCCATGTGTTATTACAATAACAATTCTTGTTAACTTACAATTATAATTTTATATAGACTTAATGCAGGTAGACATATGTATATATATTTTTTAAATCTGATTTAGCCGTTCCGAAGACACCTCCAAAAAGAATAAGAAACCTTTACTTATGATGTTTCCAAGTAATGTTGACTCCTCCCACCGTTCTCCCCCTCCCCCAAACTTCCCCTCCTCCTACTATCCCCACCTAATTAATTTGTGTACTTGTATATAATTTTTAAGTTAGTTTTAAGTTTGCTCGTGAATGACACGGATGTGTCGAAACCGATCGCAGAAAATTTAAAATTAAAGTAACAAATATACGTTGAAACTTAAAACTCTTCTTAAAAAAATTTATAGATATTGTTACATAGTTAATACCCAAGAAACACAAAAAATTTAAAAAAATCGTTTGGGGTAGAAATTTTTATTTTTGAAAACGCTCCCAAGCTGCAGGTGGAATGGACTCACAGCATCTGAACAGTATGTGTAGTATTAAAAAAAAAACGTTCCTTTGTCACTCGTTTTACCCTAATGTCTAGACAAAATGGTTGTTTAAAAACAGTTTATGAAAGTACAAAAAGTAGATTAGTTGTATAAATGGCAATCACAATCATGACGTTTTGGCAATTTGTATATTTTAGATGTTTTTAGATAGTAATAAACATATTAATTCCTAAGACACAATGACACCTTTGATGAGTCCATGAGCTTCAATATTATGTTTAATAATAAATAATAAAATTTTATTTTTTATAATATTATGTTATGATCCAAAAATCAGAAGAAATAAAATAATAAAATATATTTCTTCACATCGTTTGTTTGTTTTGAAATTTTCTCGTAAAGTTGATGCAACGAAGCGAAAAATTCAAACACGGGTGCATTATTGCCATCCATTACCAAGCAATTCCAGCTTTTACTGGCTTAATAAATAGAGGTTGAAGTGCTGGGGCAAGCTTCCCACTCTTACGTTATATTCATCCTTTGTTTGCTGCATGTGATCACTTTTACAAGGCTTGTGTATTCTGTATGGAAATTCGATATCCTATTATAAGTGAGGTTTTTATTTTAAATGCCATCTTATGTGAAGCAAGATTTCTCGAAGAAATTCTAAAAATACGCCGGTGGTATTAATAACATTGTTACGGCAGCGTATTTTAAACGATAAAAAAGAAGATTTGATATTCATTTTCAGAAAAGTAAACGTATTTTATTTTTCTCATTAATTTTTAATGACGTATTTGATCCGCTTACTTTCTACAGCGAAGAAAACAATTTAAGGGTTTTCGGAGATGACAATACTATATTTTTTGAGCTGCTAAGAGTTACAGATGTTTAATTTAAACGAAAGCAATGTTTAATTTTTATCGTGATATGTACACCATTTAAGTACCATCTCCACGAAATATATTTTTTAAATAAACTCCACACAGGAGGCCCTGAGGAAAATAATTTCCCTCAGGGCCTATGTCATCTGAGATGCCGTGTGGAGGGTCTTTTTGAGAAGAGGAAGGAATGAACATTGGCCTTGAAGAGACCCATGTTGTAGGAAGGAGGAAACACCGAGGCCGGCAAATCATTCCACAACCTAGCTTTTGAGAACAAGAACCCGTTCTCATATTGTGACAAATGTCAACCGTTTACAAATGTTGGGCACGCGTTTGGCGTGTTTCCCGACTATGCACCGAGGCCGAAAGGATCAATGACGCATCCTTGAAGCATCTTCCATTGTAATACCGGTAGAACAATGATAGCTTCCCACCCGACGCCTATGCTCTAAAGATTGCAATCCGTCTGTTAAGCTGGGAGAATCTATCAAACGGACCGCCCGTTTCTGTACAGAGTCGAGGGTATTTTTTAGGTGTTTTGGAGCTCCAGATCAGAAGTGGCTGCCAAATTCAACCGCGGGGGGCACTTGTGATTTGTACAGGGTTTGCAGTTGTGTACTATTAAAGTATCTGCGGGCCCTGAACAGTACGCCCAGTTTTTGGGAAGCTAACTTTACTCTGGCTTCGATGTAGCCCTCATATCTGATGCCAATTGATCTTCGGCACGGCCAATTTTATAATTTCACTAGGCTAATAATGAGTCTAGAAACATAGGGGAGGAAAAAGAAAAAGTAATGAGGAAGGACAAATGGCCTGTTTTCAGAACTGGTTGCTGAATGGCCATTTGAATTCAAGTTTTCATTATAAATGTTTGTCTCTCACCACTGAGATACTGATAATATCTTAAACACTGTATAATACTTAGAAAGAACGTCAATAAGTATAAGTATGTCAACAAGGAACTCCAGCCCCTTTTGTAATCAATAGTGACCTTCTCACTTAAATCCAGTACATTAATTAACTGAAAATAGTTTTTAGAAATCGCACTTAATCTGATGTTGACTGTGTGACGTCACCAGTCTAAAAAAAACGTACGTTTTATTGCACCTTCTAACTAAATACCAGTAAATTAATTAAGTTAAAATGGGTTCCAAAGTTTGCATTTTTCGGGTCTCCAAAAATCGCACCAGATCTGGGGTTGTCTGTTTGACGTCACCAGTCTCAAAAAAAACACTGTGTTTAATTCGTAGAACTCCATTTTAATTTTAGAAATGTAATTAATTTGATAGTATTATTATCGAGCTCTGCAAGTATTTTACAATATATTTTAGTTACAGCTTTTTCGAATTTAAAAAAAAATAATTGCACCGAGCACTCTATTTTATATGGTGGCATCAGCAGTCGAGATGTTTTTTTTATATTCAAATTAAACCGCTTTAATATTGAAGACCTCCATGTAAAATGTGTGCATTTCATCATTATTTCTTTCGTATTCTACCAAAGTGCAAAAATATAACAGTGAACAGTGCATCTGATAAACGATTTATCAGCATTGTAAAAATCTGCATTACCAGTAAATAAAATTAATCGTATTACGTCTGAGCAATAAAGTGGTTTTTCTGATACACTGATCAAGACGTCTGAAATAACATGTGTTTTAAAATCATTTGATCCTGAAATCAATTCGAAAAAACAATCGATATGATATATTATTGTAAAGAAAATGTCAAATATAACACAATTATAACCTAATCATAACAGTCTGCAACTTACCGCACACAATTAAAAATGTATATTTTATACCAAACTATGACTTTACACCAGTAATAAGATGATGTTCTTATTTAGAAGCTCATTTCCCACGAAATTCTGCATTTACATAGTCAGTATTAAACTAGTTAAACAAGACTAATATAATTATCTCCGCATAAACTAGATTTGACAAAACAATTTCGTCCGGCTTTAAATTTTTCGGAGACCTAAATAATATTTCAATTCCGTCAACAATGTGAAACATTAACAACGAAATATTTTAAACATAAGCAAAACTTGAGTTTCATCAGCTCAATATTCATACAAAACCACAATGAAATGTTGACTCGTGGATCGGTCTCGACACCCGTGACGACAAAATCAGCATACTGAGTTGTACCAACCAAACCAATGTTTCTTAATGTGATGGTGTGATATTCGTTTATAAATTATGATTTATAAATTCTGTGTTTATATTGTTCTATATAATTCTTTGTATCTATCTTCCTTGCCGGGGAAGTGCTCTGACCACTGAGCTAATTCGACAATATAAAAATTTTGTCATGTCATGCCAACACTATCCTTATTTTCTTAATGCTTATTTTTGGCTGCTTACTTTAAGGACTGTTTCTTTTTTGTTTCACGTTTTTTGTTTGAGATTCAATATTGTGTTCCGTGATTAAATTTTATTATTTATCTCGGTAAGCATTTTAGATTTTCTCTCCCAATCTATTTTTTAAATCCACCTACTTTACTTAATAAGCAATCTCCCTTCAGCTTACTTTCTGTCTCTCTCGTTAGTAATTGTCAATACTTTCCACAGCTGTGAAGGGCACATTTTCTTGGAACAAATAGCTTTCCTCGATAATTTTCTTTTGGTTGAAGTTTTCTCAAGTGATAATTAGCTGAAGGGTGCCAGACCACGCCAGCTTTCAAAGAGATTGTGTGGGCTTAAAATATATATTTCTGCAAACTTACACTTGAGAAGAAGTTCAACAAAATCTTAGTGCAATCGTGTTTTCTATATTACCCTCTATATACCACACTGGATAACTTTACAAGGAAAACATGAAAAAAAATTACCTAATTGAAATAAAGTAGAGAAATAATTTAAAAAATACTAATTCCGGTGTCTGTCCTGCGGAACTCTGGTGGAATGAAATCTTGAACTCGGATTTTGTTTGAATTTAATTCTGTTTGTTTGAAGAAAGCGATAAAGTACCTTATATAATAATACTAGCTTTTGCCCCCGGCTTCGCTCGCATGGTATTAGGGGGGTTGCCACTCCACCTCCTCCACCTTCCCTCTTGTCACTCCACTCTCCCCATACCCCCCTACCCCCCTACCCCCTTCCCATACCCCTCCCCCCCACCCCTGCCCTTTCTTCCCTCCCCCTCTACCTCCACTCTCCTCCCCCTCCCCCCACCCTCATTCAATTTTCCAACCTCCAATTACTTACAATTACAATTACTCCACCATATGATATTTTGAAGATAAAATAAATTGAAATGTCTTTCCTAAAATCGAAATTATAATATCCCGTGATTCTTACGGGACTGCGCTATTTGTATTATAATTTCCTGTACGTACCTACCTACAATGCATTATAATTATTTACAAGATATTAAGCTACTTGCCTACCTATCTGGTTTTTAATATTTCACGCAAGAGTGCTACAATAAATCAAGTCAGGTGTACTTTTCGTATTTTTCAACTTAAACAAAGAGTTTTTGACAGGATAAATCAGGTGTGCTCGTAAATTTTGCGACGCTTTACACAGAAAATTCCTTCAACCTTAAAATTTTTTGAAAATATGAGAACAAAATACGAAAGGCGTTATAACAGGTTGCCACTGTAAACCTTTAATGGCCATTATATTTTTAAGACGGAGGACTTGACGTGTGACTAAATGTGCAAATATTATAAACACAAAGAGTTATTTTTAGACATTTCAAAGACCCGTGGGAATATTTTGACATTTTGTTTCAAGTAGCTTAAAAGCGAAACAAAAATATCAACCGCCTTCTAAAATAAATTTAGTGTTTTTAGAAAGTGATTAAAGTATCCGCTTTAATTTTATCGCCTCGTGAAACCTGCAGACTAATGAGATCCAACTATTTATCGCTTAACGCTGCGGGTGTTATTACATTAGCAAAGTTTTCGTGATTTTTTATACAAGTTAAGAGAAAGCTGCTTTTTATGAATTCAGCCGTACAGATTAAGATGGTAAGGCACCCTACGTAAAATGGTATCTTATCAATCAACAAAAAGGTAACTTGTACACAAATATGTCATTTATTGAATATTTGGTATGGCTAATAGATAAATTACATCCAACGTACGAGAGCTTCTTCTATTCCTTTCGCGAAGCCAGGCAAGGGGGTAATATAACTCTCCTCCATTTAATGCATACATACATTGGGGACCACCTACAAGAGCACATCGATTAACGGATTGATTGCCATACCTGGGAAGAAGGGAGTAACAGCATCAACTAATATGGTGTGAAGTTTTGCCCAGGTCTTGGCTACTGATGCATCCGGGGACCGGATCGAGAAAGACCGGTTGAAGGAAGCCTTTTTACGTCTTCAGCTGGAACCACGGACTTTCCTTCAAGGACCCGACTCTCCCATCCATTAAATTGAATTTGAAGGAATGGTATCATACGTCCATCACTTCTGGAGATACTGACCCTGAAATCTCCACTGACTTTATTAAATTATTTTCTTCAGAGCCTTCAGTGTAGGACTGAAGAAATTTAAAAAAAACACATCCTTACAGAAGATATTTTAAAAGATGAAAAGTTATGGCAGCTTATAGGATGCGTAGTGGCGATGCTAGGAAGTACACCCTGCACTAAAATATACACACAGATATTCAAAATATACATCAGAGCTGTAGACAGTTATATATACAAAACTTATCAACCCTTATAGAAAGTCTTATTGAATTTCAGAAATCAAAGAATAAATTAATCGTTTTGAGAAAAAGAAAATTAAAAAGTGGATATCTCAAAATGAACATCTCCAAAGTTGAATATTAATAAATAAAAACAATTATTATTATCTTTGTTTAAACCATATTAACCATAATGATCTATCTGTTTTAGAAGCAAAGGTTCCTTCATCAGGATACAAAATATTCCGTTGTATCATGTATCAATACGAAATTCGAAAAAATGTATTTAAAAAATATTATACAATCTGATTGTATAATTATTGTTAAAAACGTATTATTTACACGTTTTAAAAATACTACTCGTAAGTTACGAACTTTTTATCGTAAAATGAAAACGACTTCCAGTGGCTCGAACTGGACTCTAAGGTTTATTTCCTTTGGCTTTGATTTAACGATAAATTATAAGTAATTTTCTCAAAGACTAGATTTATTCACTTCTGCCTTTTACAGTCAATAACTTAGTGATTGCAAATAAACACCCGATTTTTCTCTGATAGGTTCAGCTATTTAATTTTAGTATTGCGCACTTCGGGGAAAAGCTTATTTTGTAACTTCTGTTGATACCTACCTTTTAAAATAATATTTTCAAAGCTCTTTCATAAAGCTCTTTAGTAGTTGAAGATGTTCAGAAAATGTGTAGATACTCGACAAACCCCAACAACTTTGTTTTAATCTTAAAGGCTACTGAAAACAGAACATAAAATATTGCACAATCACTCGTTCTTAATATTTATTTAAAGAGTTTCTCCACTTTGACAGCTAATATTTTGTAGGAGTTTGTTTATAATATAAACATAATTATTAATAGGGTTTTTTTTTGTGAGTAATCACTTTAAGATAACTCTCGTTCTTGTAGGTAAAAACTTCGCCTCCATATAAAAGTATGCATTTCCAGTAATACTATGATGATTGTCATTTATTTAAAATATAATATTGTTGTTGTTTATATTGTATTTTTAAACGACTTCGAAAAGGAGGAGGTTATCAATTCGACGGTATTGTTTTTTTTTTTTTTGTATGTTTGTTACCTCAGAACTTTCGATTGGGTGAACCGATATTGATGATTCTTTTTTTATTAGAAAGCTGGTACTTCCCATGTAGTCATATTTTAATTTGGTCTAGTTCTGACAATGATATCTATGAGAAAACCATATATTATGTCTTAAATTTGCAATAAGTTTGTGCCCGACAAATGACAGATTTCGATGATTCTTTTTTTGAAGTAAAACTTCTTTACGCACGCTCGTCACTAAAAATCAAAAAATAAACAAAATTTTAACCAAACCAAAAACGACTCAAAAAGTATTTTTTGGAGGACCGCGTCTTCCAAAAAATACTTTGGCGAGCATCTCCAGAAGAGGAAATGGGCCATTTCAAGTTAAATACGATAACTTATGGTATGGGACCGTCATCTTTCTTAGCCACGCGTTGCTTGAAGCAGCTGAGTATGGAAAACGCTCAGTTATATCCTGAAACTAGTCTCATTTTAGAGAGAGATTTTTACATAGATGATCTAATTACAGGTGCAGACAATGTGGAATCCTGTAATTTGTTAAAAGAACAGTTAATCTCCATAATGAATTCGGCCGGTATGAACTTAAGAAAATGGCGGTCTAATTCTTCTGATTTGTCATCGGAGGCCGATCAGGCCACTGATATGGTAATTTTGGACAAACCAGAAGGAGAGAAAATTCTAGGCTTAGCTTGGAATTGCGAAAAAGATAGTTTTTTATATCACGTGGAACTACCGTCACATCCTATTTATAATAAACGGAATATTTTGTCACTGATTGCTAGTATTTTCGATCCATTAGGTTTGCTTGGACCAGTAACCGTGAATGCTAAACTTATTATGCAGAAATTATGGCAAGAAAAGATATCTTGGGATGAAGAAATACCTATAGAAATTCTGAAGCTTTGGAAAAAATATTTAGAAGATTTAAAAGGTGTAAATTCTTTTCAAATACCTAGAAAAATTATATGTAATCAAACCGTAAATATGCAATTGCACGGATTTTGTGACGCATCTCAAAAAGCATACGCTGCTTGCGTATATATGCTATCCACAGACCAATCAGGAAAACGGCATTCTCAATTAATCACAGCTAAATCAAGAGTAGCTCCATTAAAAACGATTTCTTTGCCTAAATTGGAATTATGTGGTGCTGTTCTATTAACAAAAGTTGTTGAAAAAGTAAAGGAATCCCTAGGTATACCTTTGGATAAAACATTTTATTCATATGGCGTTTTTTACGCTCTTGTTTGATTTCAGGTGGAGGTTTTCTGTGGTACTCACTTTTGTAAATCAAACGCTTGTTTTGTGTTTGTTTGTCTGGTCATAATTTATTATTCTTTTATTTACATAATCCTGATTTTTTATAAGATTTATATTGTGATCTGCTTGTTGGAACACATTTTTTTACGTAAGAATGGAAGCTACCTTCCTTTGTTCTTCTATAGAACTATTTGAATAATGGAACAAAAAAGAAAATAATAAAATTAGGTAGGTACTTGCCTAGAAGTAATTGCCCATAGAACAAGTACCTACTCAATAAGCATCAATTTTAACCATAGCTCCCCGACAAAAAGGGCTGAAATTAAATGAAAGTTCTTTTTAGAACCCTATAATAGTTAAAATTGATTATTATTATTTGTGAGATAAATTATTTTTAAAAAATAAAAAAGAGAGGTGAAACTAGCTATTACACATATCGTAATCCATTGATTGTTGTAGTTAGTTTAGAAACAATAAAATAATAAATTGAAGTAAATCATTAGAAGATATGCATAAGAAAAAAAAATAACACTAAATTATAAAATGTTCATCTTCTTGATCCTCGATCGATAGCCTCTGCAGTTCTTGTCTTCAAGAAAGATGGCTTCTTTTTGATCCTTGGCCTTAGTAAAGATGACTTATTTTTTATACTGCTCTTCTTAGATGTTAGTAGTTTATTTTGATCCAGTTCTTCTAAGATGTGATAGCATCGTCCATTGGTAGAAGACACAATTTGGTAATGGGCCTTTTCATAGACCCTTGCTGCGTCTTCAAGGTGACTATACGGGTTATCCCATCTTGTCCAGGGTGAGTGGCGATGACACGTCCCATCCTCCATAAATTTGGTGGTGCGTTGTCGTCTTTGATGATAACTAAGTCCCCAATCTTTAGTTGTCGCCGGTTCCCATCCGTCCATTTAGTCCTTTGCTGCAGCTCTCCCAGATATTCAATTCTCCATCTTGACCAGAAGCTCTGTCTTAGTTGGCTTAGTTTTTGGAAATTATTAAGCCTGTTTATGGGAATCTGTTGTAGGTCAGGTTCAGCTACAGCTGATAGGTTATCACCAATAAGAAAGTGATCTGGAGTAAGTGCGAAGAGGTCGAGGGGATCGTTGGATAGTGGAATTAAAGGCCTAGAATTTATGCAGGACTCTATTTGGTATAATAACGTACACATCTCTTCATATGTTAATGAAGAGACGTTTGCCACTCTTTTTACGTGATATTTCACACTTTTTATGTTAGATTCCCAAAGACCTCCATGATGAGGACCTTTAGGTGGGATAAAAACCCACTGAATAGACATATTAGTTAAGTAATTAGCTATTTCCTTTTGAGAGACATATAAATTATACATATTTTTCAATTCATTATTCGCTCCAACAAATGTAGTAGCATTATCAGAATACAATTTACTAGGTTTTCCACGTCTGGAAATGAAACGCTTTAAACAATTAAGAAATGCATCTGTAGTCAGAGCGGTGACCAGTTCTAAATGAACTGCCTTAGTAGAGAAGCATATAAATAAACAAATATAAGACTTGACTGAATTGGATCTCCTACTGATTCCAGACTTTATTAAGATTGGCCCTGCGTAATCTAGTCCTGTAACAGAGAACGGTCTACATGGTGACACTCTATCCTCTGGAAGGTCAGACATTATTTGATGACTTGTTTTTGGACTGCATTTAAAGCACACAATGCAATTTTTAAGTATTTTTTTAATAGCATTTTTTGCCATTATAGGCCAATATTTTAGTCTAATAAGTGCTAGTAACGTTTGAGTACCTACATGCAAATTTGTATAATGAAAATGTTTAATGATTAACTTTGTTAGAGGGTGATCGTGAGGTAGTAATATCGGATGTTTTTGTGCTTCATGTATTAGTTTTCCTCTGGACAATCTCCCACCTACATGCAATAAATCCATATGTATAAATGGGTTTAATGATTTGAGATGACTGGTTTTATCTAAGTTTTTTCCCGCCTTTAATGTTTTAATTTCTTTTGAAAATGAATAAGATTGAGTGACCGTTATTAATGAATGTAACGACTTGTTTAATTCTATTATTGAAAGTTGTCCGCTAAATGTATGTTTTTTTCTTGTATTATTAATGAAACGTAGGATATAAGCAGTTACTCTTTGTAAACGCGTGAGAGAAGAAAAACGATAAAACAATTCCCAATCTTTATTCATACTGACGGTTAAATTTATTTTGCTTTTTAATTCCGGTGGATCGATGCAAATTTCCTTATAGTTCGGCCAAGTTACTTCATCTTGAGTTAACCAATTAGGACCTCTCCACCAGATTTCTGAAGAAAATAGACTTTTAGCACTGGTTCCTCTTGATAAAATATCCGCAGCATTATCTTCGGAGTTGACATGCTTCCATTGACTGGTTTCGCTTCTTTCCTGTATTTCTGCAACTCTGTTTGCAACAAATGTATTCCATCGCGCTGGTTGATTTCCTATCCAGCATAGAGTTATAGTGGAATCACACCAATAAAATGTTTTATCCAAAGGTATACCTAGGGATTCCTTTACTTTTTCAACAACTTTTGTTAATAGAACAGCACCACATAATTCCAATTTAGGCAAAGAAATCGTTTTTAATGGAGCTACTCTTGATTTAGCTGTGATTAATTGAGAATGCCGTTTTCCTGATTGGTCTGTGGATAGCATATATACGCAAGCAGCGTATGCTTTTTGAGATGCGTCACAAAATCCGTGCAATTGCATATTTACGGTTTGATTACATATAATTTTTCTAGGTATTTGAAAAGAATTTACACCTTTTAAATCTTCTAAATATTTTTTCCAAAGCTTCAGAATTTCTATAGGTATTTCTTCATCCCAAGATATCTTTTCTTGCCATAATTTCTGCATAATAAGTTTAGCATTCACGGTTACTGGTCCAAGCAAACCTAATGGATCGAAAATACTAGCAATCAGTGACAAAATATTCCGTTTATTATAAATAGGATGTGACGGTAGTTCCACGTGATATAAAAAACTATCTTTTTCGCAATTCCAAGCTAAGCCTAGAATTTTCTCTCCTTCTGGTTTGTCCAAAATTACCATATCAGTGGCCTGATCGGCCTCCGATGACAAATCAGAAGAATTAGACCGCCATTTTCTTAAGTTCATACCGGCCGAATTCATTATGGAGATTAACTGTTCTTTTAACAAATTACAGGATTCCACATTGTCTGCACCTGTAATTAGATCATCTATGTAAAAATCTCTCTCTAAAATGAGACTAGTTTCAGGATATAACTGAGCGTTTTCCATACTCAGCTGCTTCAAGCAACGCGTGGCTAAGAAAGATGACGGTCCCATACCATAAGTTATCGTATTTAACTTGAAATGGCCCATTTCCTCTTCTGGAGATGCTCGCCAAAGTATTTTTTGGAAGACGCGGTCCTCCTCTCTAATGTTGACCTGCCTGTACATTTTCTCTATGTCAGCCGTCAATGCCACTTGATATTTTCTAAAATTTAACAAATGGGTATATAAATCATTTTGTATTATTGGACCAACCATTAACGCGTCGTTTATTGATATCCCGCTGGAGGTTTTTGCGGAGCCGTCGAACACCACTCTTAGTTTGGTAGTGCTGCTGGTTTCCTTCTTGATTGCATGATGAGGTAAATAGTAAGATTTTTCTTCATTTGAAACTGGTTCAAATTTTGTCATATGACCTAAGTTTTCATATTCTTCCATGAATTTAATGTATTGAAGTTTCAAATCCATGTTAGAAGATAATTTCTTTTCCAAGTTTAAAAATCTTTTTTCTGCCATAGGCAAGGAAGTACCTATTTGATCTATACAAGGTCGGAATGGTAAGCTTACTTCGAAACGCCCATTTTCATCCCTTTTTTGGGTTGACTTGAAGCTCTCTTCACAAGCCTTTTCTTCATAATTTTGGTGCTTGATGGACACCAATTCCTCTTGTTTCCAAAATCTTTCAATTTGATTGTGAATCATATTTAAAGATAAGTGACATGAGGATGATTCTTGCTCTTTTTTTGTAGTGCACGTTCTAATTGGCCCGGATAATATCCATCCAAGTTCAGTGCGTTGCAGCGTAGGTCCAGTTGTTCCTAATCTCAATTGATCAGTGGTCAGCATTTCCCAAAATAGTTCGGAGCCGAGTAATATATCCACATGACCGGAAGTGGAAAATTCAGGATCGGCCAATTTCAATCCTGGTGGTATGTTTGCCTCCCTTTTTGGAAAAGAGGTCTGCGGTAACTTGCTGGTGATTTCTTGTAATACCAAGCAAGTAACAAGTTTTTTGTAATTAGAGTTTATTGATGACAATTCAAACGAGAGGCTCTTCTTTACATTTGTTATATTATTATGTAACCCAGAGACCGGCATATTTAATGACTTGTACTTTATGTTTAATTTTTTAGCAAATCGTTCAGTTATGAAATTCACCTGAGAACCATTATCCAACAATACTCTCGCTGAATGAATAATTCCATTACTGTCCTTAACGTTCACCATTGCCGTTGATAACAAAATTGTTTTTTCTGCTTCTCCAAAAGTGGAATGGTTTGAGACTGGTACTTGATCTATGCCATTCTCAGTGTTTTGATCCTCTTTAGGGAAAATATGGAGTAATGTGTTGTGTCCTGCTTTATCGCAAGTTCTACAATTATTCTTACTCCTGCATTCTTTAGTTGAATGACCTACATTTAAACACTTGATGCAAGCTTGTAATTGCTTGATTTTCTCAAACCGTTCATGTTGGTTTAGTTTCAAAAACTGTTTACAGAAATAAATCTTATGATTTTCCTTACAAACAATGCATTTCAACCTTTGCGACAATAATGAAACTGAAGATTCCTTTTTGTAACTTGACGGTTTATGATGCGCGAATATTGGTTTGGCTGTGGAACATGTTGCTTCCGATGCTTCCAAGACTATCGCTCGATCTGTTAAACATTTTAAAAATTCTTGCAATGTCGGTATTTTTTCTTTAGTTGGATATTGTTCCCAATAGATCCGGGTATTGGAATCTAATTTGTTGGCCAAAATATAAATTATTATTACATCCCAATACTCCGTGGGTAGACCTATGTTTTTCAATGAATTCAAATGTAATTGTGTTTGATCTAATAAACTTCTCAAGGCGACGTGACTTTCTTGTTTTAATTCCTTGAGCTTAAACAATGAATTTAAATGTTGATTAGCTATTACACGCTTATTTTCAAATCTATTTGATAAAACCTGCCAAGCTATTTCGAAATTGTCTTGGGTAATTTCAAGTGCGTTTAATATTTGTGATGCCTTTCCTTTTAAACAATCACGCAAATAGTAATGTTTCTGAAAATTATTTAATGATTTATTATTACCCACTATCGTGACGAAAGCATCCTTAAAAGATAACCATTTCGAATAATCACCACTAAATTCTGGGAGCGAAAACGTAGGTAATTGGATCTTAATATTGTTAGTATCATCAATTTTTTCAATGCTTTTTATGGATTTTTTTGCTAACGTCACTACTTGATAATATTGCAATTCAAAACACTCAAGTGGGCTATCCTCTTCATCTGAGTTACTATCAAACTCTTCGATCTGAGATTGTATATCCTTAAAGCGATTTAACAGTGTGTTTACCTCCTCCAATCTTGTTTCCGTTTCTATTACATCAACTGAATCACTTAATAGGTAATTCTTAAATCGTGTTAATTGTGCCTTCAATTCACCGCGCTTCTTCACCAGTGATTTTAATGTTTGTGGCATAATGCAGAATTTTTTACACAAACATACACATTAAATTATTTAAAAATAAACTTTTGTTTGTTCCACCTTTGCGGGAGCGAATAATAAATAGATTACAATAAAATAAATTATATTATTTAATAATCAGTGGTAATCATAGAGTAAATTATTTGGAATCTACCTACTGGTTAAATTATATTAGGTTGACAATATTTTATCTTGTTGATTATAATATCACGCAAAAAGAGTGGCTCTTGGTGGCGAATTCTTCGCGTGATTTTACAAGTTATATTATAATGCCTTAATACCTTAGGAATATGTAATGATGAATAAGAATGATGTAGACCGGACTTCTGGCTGAATGAGCTGGTTTTCATCCGGCTTCTCGAAGGACCATATGGCGCTTTTTACGCTCTTGTTTGATTTCAGGTGGAGGTTTTCTGTGGTACTCACTTTTGTAAATCAAACGCTTGTTTTGTGTTTGTTTGTCTGGTCATAATTTATTATTCTTTTATTTACATAATCCTGATTTTTTATAAGATTTATATTGTGATCTGCTTGTTGGAACACATTTTTTTACGTAAGAATGGAAGCTACCTTCCTTTGTTCTTCTATAGAACTATTTGAATAATGGAACAAAAAAGAAAATAATAAAATTAGGTAGGTACTTGCCTAGAAGTAATTGCCCATAGAACAAGTACCTACTCAATAAGCATCAATTTTAACCATATTCTATCATTAGAATTATTGTGGTAAACGTTAATACCTATACCACAGTTAGGAGAGTCAGGAGATTTGGAGCCATCAGTAAATAAAAGAGAAGAGTTGGGCCATTTAGAAGAAATAATGTCATTGAACATATTATTAACAGTACGGGCTGGGAGATTGGAATGACTTTTAAGGATGCCGATCCCTTCCAAAATTGTTGGGGATAGGGTGACGTGACTATATTTTAATTTGTATAGTGGAAGAAGATCATTTTGGATAATTTGAAGCTCTGAGAGAGAGCGAAAATTTTTACAGATGGCAGGAAGAGGTTTAGTTCGAGCTCTGATTGTAGATGAATGTGTTGAGTCTTTGAACAACGAAACTCTGGGAATAACCTGATGACATTTAGAATTTAAACATTTAAGAACAAATTTGTCAGCAAACAGTTGTCGCCTTAAATAAAGTGGGGGATCAGAACATTCCACTTGAAGGGAATTGATGGGCGATGACTGCATCGCTCCAGTTATTATTCGCAATGACTTCGATTGAATTTTGTCTAATTTACTGAGTGCATTTTTGGAGGCAGTACTAAAAAGTGGGCAGGCATAGTCGAGATGACTTCGAATAAGTGCATTGTAAAGCAACTTAATGCAAGTAGGGTGAGCACCCCACCAAACGCCAGTCAATGATCTGATGATATTTAAATTTTTTTCACATTTAGTAACTATATTGTGAATATGGGAAGACCATTTAAGTTTCCTATCAAATGTTACTCCCAAAAATTTTACTTCAGAGGCGTTGGGGATTGGAGAGTTTTTAAATAAAATTTGAACAGGAGGATTTTTATGACGGTTTGAGAAGGTGACACATTGACTCTTTTTAACTGAAAGTTCCAGACCATTTAAAGTGAGCCATGTGCAAAGGGCATCCATGGCTTCATTAAGATATTTGACGGCAAGTGGGATGATTTTGGATGATAAGTAGAAAGCTAAATCATCTGCGAACTCAATAACTTTTACTTGAGGGGGAATAGAGACATGCATATCGTACGTGTATATATTATACAGTATAGGGGATAATACATCGCCTTGGGGTAAACCTTTCCAAATTGATCTACTCTGAGGAGTAACATCTGGTAGTTCAATGAAAATTTTTCTATCAAGAAATAGATTAATAATAGATTGGACAAACATGGGGGGAAGGCCAAGGCCTAAAAGTTTTTTTTTAAGGATTGGGATGGAAACATTGTCAAAGGCACCTTCTATGTCTATAAAGACTGCAAGACATACTTCATGGTTAGAAATGGATAAATTAATATCAGTGCTGATGATGGCAAGGTTATCTTGCGTAGATTTTTTTTTCCTAAATCCAAATTGAGATGGAGAGAGAAGCTGATTACTTTCAACAAAAAATTCTAACCGGTTTTTAATTAATTTTTCATAAATTTTACTGAGGGTGGATGAAAGAGCAATTGGCCTATAGTTGGATCCAGAATTGGGTGATTTGTTTGATTTTAGGATTGGGATGATTATTTGAGAACTCCAGTCATCAGGCATTATGCCAGACTGAAAGATTTTATTTAAGATGCTTAGGAAGTGATTTAGAACATTATCATTACTATTTTTGATAATGCTATAAGGAATACCATCTCTGCCTGGAGATGAGTCTTTGACTGTTGATAAACAATTTTTTAATTCAATTAAAGTGAATGGAGAGTCTAGCCAATGATCAGACATAGGAGTGTTGTGGATGGGAGTTATTTCATCTAAATTAGGTACAGAAGGGGGGGCAATTTTGTCCAAGAACTCATCTATCCATTTAGAATGAGACGCTCGAGGAGATGTTGAACTGAAGGAGGATCGAAATCTTCGAATCATAGACCAAACTTCCGAAATTGGAGTATTCGGAGATACTGAACTGCAGAAGTTGTACCACCCGGATCTTTTTTTTGACCTCAATACCCTTTTGGCATTGGCTTCGGCATTTTTGTATATAAGATAGTTCTCCATAGTCATATTGTGACGATACGAAAGAGATTTAGCTTTCCGAATTCTCACTACCTTAGAACATTCCTCATCCCACCAGGGAGTCGGAGGGAGTTTTTTAAGAGATTTGGTTTTAGGGGGAGGATTTGATTTATGTATTGCAGTTATGAGCATCGATTTGAAATTATCGTAGTCATCTTTGACAGATAATACATCGGAAGAGGGTAAATTTTGTATAAACTTATCCATATGCGAGTTAAATTCGTCCCATTTGATGTGTTTTGTTTTAATCTTCGTCGAAATATGGGACTTGTCTGAATGGAAAGAAGTTTGATAAGTGATGGTGATCGGGAAATGATCACTGGAGCAAGGATCGGGGGACACCACCCACGAGGAGAGAGGTGCCAGATTTGTAGAGCATATGGAGAGATCCACTGCACTGGGGTTTGTGTTGGGGCGAGAGATTCTCGTAGGAGATCCGTCGTTCAAAAGGAAAAGGTTGAGTTCATCTAAAAAATCCATAACATTTCGACCATCTCGATCAGAGAAAGTAGAACCCCAGACGGGGGAATGGGCATTAAAATCACCCAATAAAAAGAATGGAGGGCTTAGTTGACGTACAATTTGTAACCAAGCTTGCTTATTGAAGTGAGATGATGGGGGAATATAGATAGAAACAAAGGATGTGTCCTTTATTTTAGTTGCAACCATTTGAAAGTCAGCATTGGGGGGTTTGATATTATTTATTGGGGAAAACGGAAGGGATTTTTTAATAAAAAGGGCAGCACCGCCGCCCGTACCTTCCAGGCGATCATCACGGAGACAGGAGTACCCTCCCACATTAAAGTGGGTGGATGGAGTAAACCATGTCTCCGAGACAGCAGCCACAGAAACAAGGTTTGAATTTAATAGGTTAAGAAGGTTCGATTTGTTAGAAATAGCACTGCGGCTATTCCACTGAAGTATTCTGACATCTTGAAGTGCCATTTTGAACAAATGATTTTAACGTGGAAATAATAGAAGCAGCGTTGGACGGTAGATTAGTTTGAGAAGAAATTAGGTCAATTAGAAGCATAATAAGAGTTTGTATAAATGAAGAATTATCTTGCGAGAGTTGTTCAGAAAGCTTTTGATGGTTTGTTGAGGACGAATTATAGTTGTTTGCGCACCCATTTGTGGCATTTGAAAGAGGAGAACCATTGGGATTTAAGAGAAGTGAGTTGTGTTGTTGCTGATCGTATCCAGGAGCCGGTTTAGAGACAGGGTTTTTGTACATAAATTTAGTTGATCGAGAAGATGTTGAGGAGAAGGGGAGAGGGTTGGATGGAGAGTTACTGGATAAAACCTCGGCAAAAGATTTTTTGACAGGCGGGAATAGTTTAGAAGCCTGCAGAAAAGACAAGTTTTCAGAGGCCATGGAAATTTTTATATTTTTTTGGCGAGTTTGTTCAGGACAAGAAGAGTGAATGGCGGAATGAGCGCCTGAGCAGTTAAAACATTTAGGTGAAGAGAGAGAAGAACATTGGTCAGCCGTGTGGTTTTCTCCACATTTGAAGCATCTGGGAGGGGATCTGCATGAAGCTTTGGTATGACCAAAACGGCAGCAATTGTAGCACTGGGTGGTGGGGTAAGTATAAATTTCAACTGGTAAGGAGTTGAAAAATAAATAGATATGGGAGGGAAGAGATTGTCCTTCGAATGTGATCACAACAGATTGGGAGGGCTTCCAGGAAACATTGCCCTCAGAGGTGTCCTTATAATTTAGCCTCCTGGCTTTTATGGGATTGCCGATATGTTGAGGGGTTGAAAGAGAAGACAGAATTTCTGGAATGGACAGATCGGTCGAGATACCCCTGACCAGGCCCATACGAGAAACATTGAAAGTTGGGATGTACGCCTTGAATTTAGAATTAGATGTAATAAAAATGTTTTTAATAAAGTTGTTGGCGGCTGAACCTGAGAGGAATTCAACAGAGATTCGGAAGCGACCCTCGGCTTTTACACCTCCGGGCTTAATCGAAAGGTTCTTGTTGGTTGAAAGGAATTTACCAAATTCAAGAGGATGTATGGTTTTACCTTGCTCAGTTTTTTGCGCATAAACAATGTAGGGGCCACAGGAATGAGTAGAGTAAAAATTGGTTGGAGGAGGTTGATGAAAATCTGGTAGAGACTGAGAAGTAGAAGGAGAGTCATGCTTTACTGGGGAAGAGGGACTAAACTTCCTTTTTTTTGTGGAAGTTAGAATGACAGATTCACTGTCAGAAATTACAATATTTTCACCATCTGGAGGGTCAGGGGGAGGATCTGGGGGCTTTTTAGGATGTCCAGGAGGGAAATCCTCCTCCATTGTTCACAAAATTACAAAAAAAAATATGTATGGAAAGTGACAGTAGTGAAAAAAAGGTTATAAATATCTGGAAATCAGCGACGAAAAGTGACTCCTGGAAGATCAGAGGGGAGAAGAATCCTCAGGGAACAACACACTACACTTTATTGACCAGAAAACATAAAAAATATTAGTTAAAATAATAAAAAAGATTATTTTTTTAAGAGAGAAAACAAAACAACTGATGACAGCCAAATGTTCAAAATTCGAATGAAGTGTAAGGTTCGTTTGTTAAAAAACTTGAAGAAGACATAATAATCAATTAAAAGTGAAAAGTCTAAAGATTAAACTATCTTTTTTTTACATTAAATCCACCCGGGAGGCCTCGAGGCCTATATCATCTTTGGGGATATTGTGTGGAGGGTTTTTTTAGGAAAGGAAGAAGAGGAAGTTCTGAAAAGGAAATAAATATGAGATATGGGTAGGAATTTGGGTTCAGTATGTCCAGGAGTGACGGGCGAATATCTATCCCTCCCACTGTGGTGCAAGGCGATGTTCCTGCAGAGTCCTGCCGGAGAGGTCCAAAGGTTTCCATCAACCAGTCTCTCCCGATTGCAGACGCTTCCGCCTCCAAGATCCAGACAAATCTTACTGCATGAACCCGGGCACCCCTGCTAAGTCACCAATCGTAGCGAACCACTTGAGGTGACCTATGGCAGAGGTGTTGGTTATCCAATAAATGTTCCCCGGGCTGCGGTACCCACACCCGCCTCACAAATTGAGACTAATTTCTAAAAAGATAGACTGTCTCTACCAACCCATATTGCGTACAATCGGATAGTTTCAAGTTCAATTGTCAGCTTCAATATTATCGTTACGACTTTATTTTTAGCCTCTAATAACTTTTTGAACAACCCTTACCGGCTTACACTTGTAATCTTTTGGTTGATTTTTCACTTCTGAATAAGCACCTTTATGATGTTTTTTTATAGGATGAGAGATTTTTCTTCCTGAAAACACTCTTGATTCGAATATCACTGTATTATAATGTATACTCTGAAGATGAGTAGAAATTTAATGAAGTCTCGCCTTGCAAAGGAGAAAAAAAAATATGCAAAATTAATTCCATCTCTCATATAAAACCCCACGATTTAAGGTTGCCCATTCTAAAAAAGTATAACTTATTGGCGAAAATAGTATTATGATCATGGACCTTAGGAAATTTGTATTGTTCATAATTTAATAAGAACCTCGAAAAAATGTTCCATTCAGTTCAGTATTATGAATAATCCGAAAACTACCCCACTTACAAAAAAGAAAACAAACAGGTGGGTTGTTATTTTTCAATTTGTATAATGATGGCGTATAGTGTTTCACATTTCAATTAAAAACAATGACGACTAATTCTTTCTATTATCCAAATTATTTTAACACCAAATTTTACTGCTCTAAATATTTTTATTACCAAAACCATTTTAATTATTTTAACAGCAAATCTTATTATTCTAAATGTTTTTTTTACCCAAATTATTTAAGTTATCTTATCATAAAATTTGATTGTTTTGAATGTTTTTATTACCCAAATTATTTTAATTATTTTTCCATCATTTTCTATTATAACCCAAATTATTTTAATTATTTTTCCATCATTTTCTATTATAACCCTAATTATTTTAATTACTTTTCCATCATTTTCTATTATAACCTAAATTATTCTAATTATTTTACCATAATTTTCTATTATAACCCAAATTATAACCTAAATTATCTCTACATTTTTACCTCCAAACTTTATTGTTTTAAAGGTCTTTCAAAGTATTTTAATTATTTTTACTTCAATTTCTATTTTTCCAATGGTTTTTATTACCCAAAATATGTTAACTATTTTACCATACAATTTTATTTTTTTAAATGTCTTTACTACCCAAAATTTTCTGATTATTTTATCATTAAATTCTATTATTCTAAATGTTTTTATTACTCTAATTATCTTAATCACTTTACCATAAAATATTATTGCTCTAATGGTTTTTATTATCTAAAGTTTTTAAAGTATTTTACCATAAAATCTTATACCTTTAAAGGTTTTTATTATCCAAAGTATCTTTATTTTTTTACCATCAAATTTTATGGTTTAAAAGGATTTTATTATCCAAATTATTCTAATTATTTTAGCATGAAATTCTATGTTTTCAAAGGTTTTTATTATCCAATGTATTTTCATTATTATACCATCAAATGCTATTGTTTTAAATGCTCTAATTATCCAAAGTATTTGAATTATTTTAACGTCAATTTTTATTGCTCTAAAAGTTTTTATTACCCAAATTATTCAACTAATTTTTCCATCAATTTACATTGTACCGAAGGTTTTTATTATCCAAAGTATTTGAATAATTTTACTGTCAATTTTTTTTGTTTTGAAGGTTTTTATTATTCTAAGTACTTAAATGATTTTACTTTAAAATTATATGCTTTTCGAGGTTTTTATTATCCAAAGTATTTTCATTGTTTTACCATCAAATTTCATGTTTATAAAGGTTTCTATTATCCAAAGTACTGTTATTATTTTACCATCAAATGTTACTGTTTTAAATATTTTTTATTATCCAAAGTTTTTGAATTATTCTACCATAAAATTTTAACGTTTAAAAGGATTCTATTTTATTATCCAAAGTATTCTAATTATTTTACCATGAAATTTTATATTTATAAAGGTTTTCATTATCCAATGTTGTTTTATTATTATACCATCAAATGCTATTGCTTTAAATGTTTTAATTATCCTAAGTATTTGAATTATTTTACCATCATTATTACCATATTACTTTATTGTTCTAAAAGTTTTTATTACCCATATTACTCAACTTATTTTTCCATCAAATTATATTATACCAAAGGTTTTTATTGTCCAAAGTATTTGAATAATTTTACTGTCAAATTTTATTGTTTTAAAGGTTTTTATTATCCAAAGTACTTAAATAATTTTCCTTTAAAATTTTGTGCATTTCAAGGTTTTTATTATCCTAAGTATTTTCATTATTTTACCATCCAATTTCATGTTTTTAAAGGTTTCTATTATCCAAAATACTGCTATTATTTTACCATCAAATGTTACTGTTTTAAATATTTTTTATTATCCAAACTCTTTGAATTATTTTACCATCAAATTTTGTGGTTTAAAAGGATTCTATTTTATTATCCAAAGTATTCTAATTATTCTACCATGAAATTTTATGTTTTTAAAGGATTTTATTATCCAAAGTATTTGAATAATTTTACTCTCAATTTTTACTCCTATATTACTCCTAATTTACCACCACTAGCAAAATGTGTGAACTTTGTTTGGATCAACTTATGTATCTTCACAACCGCAACATGATCACTCAACTTAATATTGATACAGAAACATTTAACAACTCAGAACACACTTTTGACAAAGCGACAGATTGTAATTTTCTGTTCACAGAAAAACACAACTTAAACATAATATCCCAAAATATTAGAAGTATTCGAAAGAACTTCGATAATTTCTCGATCCTCTTAAACGAAATAAACATAAGCTTCGACATTATTATCTTGACTGAATGCTGGTTAGATGACTCGTACACAAACCTAAACTTAAAGGACTATACAACTCTCCATTCCACAAAACATCTAAATCAAAACGACGGTATAGTAATCTTTGTCAAAGATTCACTAAACTCATCAATAACAGAAATCAACCTAATCGAAGCAAACTGCATCCAAATCTCCCTCGGACCAGACATCTCCATATTTGCCGTCTACAGACCCCCATGCTATAACAATCTCTCACCTTTCTTCATCTCCTTAAATAGACTTTTCGAAAAAAATAAAAAAACACAACAATTAATTATTGCAGGGGATATGAATATTAACTTACTAAACGGGCAACCAATAACCACAGAATACTTAAGTCTACTTACTCACTATGGATTAAATTCGACAATCAACTCACCAACAAGAATTACGTCAAACTCTGAATCCTGTATTGACCATATATTTGTTAAAACTAGGAAAAAAACATCATCATCAATAATTCGAACAACGGTCACAGATCATTTCACTACTACACTAAGCATACATCTTAACAAGAAACAAAAAGATGAAAAAAACTACCCCGTACAAGACAAAATCAATTTTAAATCCCTAATAGAGGACATACATAATGAATCTTGGTCAAATGTACTAAATGAACCCGATCCAAACAACGCGCTGGACACATTTATGACCACAGTTGGAACCTATATTGCTAAATATACAACAAAAAATACCCCGATAAACTACTCACATAAAGAAAAAAAAATAACACCCTGGATCACGAAAGGTTTAGTAAACAGCATTCATAAAAGAGACACAATGCACATGCAAGTACGCAAAAACCCATATGATGACAAACTAAAAAATAATTACCTGCTATACAGAAACCTTTGTAATAAATTAATCAAACAAGCCAAATACAAGTACTACAAAAAAGAAATAAAATCCGCCAAAAATGATCCCAAAAAAATCTGGAAAATCGTCAAAGATATTACTTTCTCCAATACGAAAAAAGACTCGAAGATCAAAGCACTGTTAATAAATGGAAACAAAACCCTTACAAAAAATGAACCTGGTAAAATAGCTAATTTTATTAACTCCCAATTTGCAAAAGTTGGATCTAACTTGGCTGAAAAAATTCTTTTAAAAAACGGCACAACAGAAGACTCTTTAACCAAACTATCCTCTACCATGCAACCAAATCATTCGTTTTATGCTCACAAAATAAGTACAAAGGAAATATCGGATTTAATTATTTCTCTCAAACCAAATTGCGCTGTGGGCCCAGATAACCTCTCCAATCATATACTGATTAGTCTCCGAGAACATATACTTATACCACTTCAACATATTTTCAACCAAAGTTTCAACCTCGGCTTTGTCCCCGATCATCTAAAAATAGGTTGTATTACTCCAATACATAAATCGGGAGACAAAACGCTGATCTTAAATTACAGACCAATCACTCTCCTAAATTCGCTATCGAAACTACTAGAAAAAACTATGAAAAAAAGACTGCTCGCATACCTTGACAAACACAATTTGATCTCCACCCGTCAATTCGGGTTTCGAGCGAAAATGGGAACAGAAGACGCCTTATCGGAACTAACCACCTACATAGTGAAAAACCTAGATGGCGGTTCAAAGGTGTTAGGAGTGTTCTTAGACCTAGCAAAAGCTTTCGACACCATCTCACACAAATTACTCCAACAAAAAATCAAAAACATTGGCATAACAGGTCCACCACTAAAATGGTTCATCAGCTACATTGAAAATAGACAACAAATTGTAAAAATCAATAATCAAGAAAGTGACAAAGTAGGCACCAGGTATGGAGTACCCCAAGGCAGCGTCTTAGGTCCCATACTGTTTCTCATCTACATTAACAGTCTAACGGAGATAAGCCTAGGGAACATAGAGTACAAAGTAATCAGTTATGCAGATGACACTGTAATCTTATTCAAAGCCCAATCATGGGAAAACGTCTTCAAAAACACGGAAGCAGGGATGACTGAAGTAAATAACTGGCTAATAAATAATCTACTGACACTAAATATTTCTAAAACAAAATACTTAACTTTCAGTAAAACATTAGCTGGTCAGCCAGATAGTCGCCCACAACTACATCTTCACCCCTGCACAGTTACCTCGTTAACTAACTCACGCTGTGTTTGTCACAAAATTGATTATGCGCAAAATATTAAATATCTCGGTTTAACTGTTGACAATAACTTGAAATGGGATCTCCAAATTAACCTAATTACAAAAAAAATACGGAAACTCTCTTACATCTTCAAAACAATTCGAAATATTATGTCACTACCTCAGCTAAAAAAATATATATTATGCACTCTGTCAAAGTATTCTAATGTATGGTATTTCAGTATGGGGAGCAGCAGCAGAGACTCACCTCAAATCACTTAAAATTAATCATAAAACAATAATCAGAATTATGTTTAGAAAGCCTTATCAACATCCGACAGAACAGCTAATGATCAACAATAACCTATTAGACATAAATAAACTATACATAAAGAAGATCATCTACAAAAACTGCATAAAAATATCACCACACTTCATAACTCACTCGCAAAACACAAGAGCAAACACACACAATCAATTACAAGTACCACATATCAAATCAAATTTTGCAAAAAAACATGAATCTTACTTGGCACCATATATATTCAATCAGTTTGTAGCCCAAACAAAGACCTACGTCGCATCTAATAATTTGAATTGGGTTTTCAAAAGATTTTTAAACTGGTTGAATGTCAAAGAAAGAAGAGAGATAAGTAATATTCTTAATATCTAGTATTATATATATTTTCTTTTATTCTACTCTGTTTTTAAATTCTGATATCCTCTTATTTTATTATTATTATTTTTACTATAATATATATATTTCTTTTTTTATTTTATTTTTACCACTTACTTGTTTTTACGTAATTAAAAATTGTTAGTTACCAGCCTCAGAACAGACTCTGTCTAGTGAGGAGGGTAAGGAAAAAAAACTGATGTACATAACTAATTATAAATAAACGCCCGGGTTGCCGGCACTGAAATTAAAAATTATAAACAATCAGGCGTGCGGTAGGTTGATTTCATTACCAATAACGGATTAATGTTTTATATGTATTAATTAAAAAAGTGGTGGTGAAATAAACCAAAAGGTAAGATATTTTAAAGCAAATTAACTCAGTTTAAATGGTCTATTATGGAAAGGTGGATATTGCATTATATTACATCTCTGCTGTATGTTAGTGATAGTCTTGCAGAGGGTTTTAATACTCTAAAATTGAAATATTTTCACTTTTTTCTTACTACAACATAAAAAGGTGTGGTAGAAAAGACGTGATGTACCTTTCTTAGTAATTTTTGTCTGAGATTTAATGGTCTTTGTGCTTTGCTTCATCTTTCTTTTCAATTAACTGTGAAGGCGATTTATCAACACAATTTCATTACACCTGCCTGTACTTACTCAAGCGTGAAGGTTGGAAGGCCTGAATGAACCACCTTTATCACGTGAAATTAGAAAAAAAAGATAAGCTTTTATTTTACTTTTCGGCCACTGTCGATAAAAGCGTGTTCAAGATTATATAGTATGTACAAGAACTGATTATTTATCATCATCACTCTTGGCTCTACAACCCCTCATGGGTCTTGGCCTCCTCAAGAGTCTTCTTCCACTCATCACGGTTTTGTGCCAGCTCTCTCCAGTTTACAATCTCTAAGGGGGAAATATCTTTGAGGACGTTGTCGCTCCATCTTAAACTTGGTCTTCCCAGGCTCCTTCGCCCTATCGGTCTTGATTTCAGCAAGGACTTTGGTGCTTGATGCTCGGTCATTTTCTCTACATGACCCAGCCATTGTTACCAGTTTTATAAATTTAGTTGCGTTTATATCAATCAACTGATTAATTATACCGTTATATAATGATCTAGGGGAGAAATTAATCAGTTTCTAAAGTTGGGAAGTGGGCATGGGTACCGCCGCTCGATTTATTGAATAATCAAAATTCCTGCCATAGGTCACCCTAAGTGGTTTGCTACGTTTGGGGACTTAGCAGGCGTGCCGGGATTTGCGACGAGGTTTGTCTAAGACTAGGCGGCGGCGGACGCTTTTTCCCATCTGCTGCATGTCGTGCAGCCTCAGGAGAGATTAGTTGAGGGAGACCTAACCAAGACCTCTCTTGACACATCACCTTGCACCGTAGTAGGAGAGATGAATACATAATATGTTCGTCACTCCTGAACACATTAACCCACAGATTCCTAACCACCCCTCATACATTATTTTTTTTTTTTTAAAGAAAGACAAACGTTCCCGGGTTACGAATAACCCAACAATTTTTGAAAATCTCCTACTACCACCACAGAAAGCCGAAAATGTTGCTTGTGTTGTGATGGAGGACTTAGCCAGCCGAGGAATCGTACGTGCGACGCCCGAGTGGGACCCAAGCGCTATGCCCACTCAACCACTAACCGGCATCTATTCCTTTGATAATTTTATTTTTTTTCATTTATAGGTAATGACAAAATTATGAATGATAGATAATTAAAAAGAAAAATAGTGGTATTTCCCACCATAGGGATGTAGAAGATTTTTTTAAATACAATGAAAACTCAATTTGTTATAGACCACTTTTATTTTATAAACACTCTACCGGTTTCAGAAGCACCCTTCCTTTATCAGGAGAATATATTATTATAACTATATACAAATTTTAATACCTGTGCATAAATAGTTTGTTCCTAATATCATCCTTTTTTCTAACTTTCAGTACTAATGTAACACGAAGAGCAAAAAGTTGTTCTGTTTCTGCTGTAGACAGCTAGATTTTTTCTGTCACGCTTGAGAAATGGATGTCGGTGGAAAACTAATCATATTTGCGAAGAAAACCCCAGAGGAGGGTATAATTTTAATCAGAAAGTAGTCCGAAAATTACTGTACTGTAAATACTGTTACTTGAAAAGGTATTCCCAAAAATATGGAAACAAAAATTTATTATTTTTCCATGTGTATCTTAATTGAATGTATAAATAAAAAGTAAACTTCCGGAGCATAATTTTCAAAAACTAATGCGTTTTTTATTACACGGCATAAGAGAACCACTTTATTGAGCCAGTGGGACCATAGTATCCGTGGAATTCGTGAGAGTCGAGGCAACAAAACTGTCAAAGAAAAAAAACAGATTAGACGAGAAAAACATCGGTTAATGTCCTACAATCCACAATTAAGCTTTCAGCTATGTCACATAAACATTTTTTGTAACGAGTTGTAAATATTTATGTTAAATTTTTTTTATATTTGGTTTCGGCGTGTGGCACTATTAGCACTGAAGAATTTACCGCAGCGTATTGGTCGTATTCCAAACACTGGATTTTTTGGGTCGCTGCAGCTGCCAATCCTGCAAACTAGCCACCGAACTTGGAAAATGAAATCTGGGCAAGATTTAATTATTTTTACGATGAAAACGGATTCGATAGTCATCAATACCGCCATATTACTTGATATTGGAGCCTGGATTCTTAGAGGATTTGTCGATGGGGGAATTTTTTCCGATCCTGCACCCCCACCGGTCATGGAATCATAGTTAACCAAGTCTCACTTGCTCTGGAAATACAAACTAGCTGATATTGCTGTCACGCTGTTATTTCACAAATTCGCTTCACGCTCAAACGGTATCAAGCCATAATACTTCCCTTTAACAAGCGCTTTTGCTAAACAGAATCAATTTTAGAATGATTTTGTTTAAATATAAATCTTGAATATTCATTACTTCTTTCCCAATAAAAAATCCAACTCTTTACTCACTTGCTATATATTTTGCATTACTTACGTTTTCATTGTTCTTCAAATTTGACTATATTAAAAGCCACGCTGTAGTTTAAATTGTTTTTTCTGTAATTAACTTATAACACTGTTATTATCTTATTCCTCGATGACAGCTATTTTCAACGGAGTTTGAACCTAGTTTTTTTTTGCCAATTTGTGTTCAAATATTCTGCAACAAGTGATTTTTTAACGAAAAATGGCAACAAAACATTGGGGTTAGAAAATGGGTCGTTCTTTAAAAGGGAGGTTTTAAGTTTTATATTTATCAGAATATTGTGTATAAACGCGGGACAGGTACCATAATACGTGGAATACTATGAACATTTAAAATGGTTATGTTTTTTCTTTAAAGTTGCTCTTCTGTGAAAATATCTAGATGAAATAAGTGCCTGAAGTAATCCGCTTTTCCCTGAGAGGAGAATTTTTCTGACACTTGCATGAATGGATTATTAAATTCTATTTTCAATATCTGCAGGTTCAAAGCAACCAATTCACTGCAAAAGCATACCTGAATAATATGTACATGTATGTTAAACAATAAACTAAATATGTTTTAGAAAAGATATCAGAAAAAAACAGATGGAATTTCCCTGTTATACTTAAGAAACAATATAGTAGCCCTTGAGGTGATTTTTCACAAAAACGGCGCTCTACAAATTGTCCAATTATTATTATTATTATTAACATATCTAAGATGCATGTTAATATGAAAAATACCTGAAATTCAGACATCCAATGAAAATATACCAAGTTATTTATTACTGAAGACAATATAAGCGACTCCTAATAGAAAACTTGAAATAGAAAAATCAGAAAATGTTACGGTCGCATCTAGAAAATGAACCCAGGATTGAAGCCTTGCCGGGACGCTGCACTACCACTGAGCTAATGGGATCCTTCCCCCTTCAGTCATACTTCATCTAAGAACTACTAGCATTATCTATAATTTCACTTGCACTTCGATAAATATTTCATCTTTTTATTTAATGTGCGACATCTATTGACATCTTCGCACGTCTAGAATGAATATTTAATTTTTTTTGGAAAAAATTAAATGAGTAAAACCTGGAAATGTAATATTTAATTATTCGATTAAGTATCGCTAATATGGTCTTCAATGATTAATTTTGCAACCAGTTATAACAAAAATATTTTTAAAAAAGAAAATTATTTTGTTGAATAATTATTTCTTTTAAATCACCATTTGAAGCATTTTGAAATCAAATCATAAATATCGCAGACTGATCGAAAAAAATAAACTTATTTTAACATAACCAACAATGCGTAATAAGTAACAATTTGTTAGAATAATACAGTAAGTTATGTTACTTTTTCAAGTCCAAACGCAAACGAATCCATATTCCTAAGCAGGAGTTCGCCGCGATATTTTCCCGCACGCGCACCCCTACTCAATGAACCTACAGTATTTATAGTTTTGTATAGAATGTATTTTACAGTGTTGTATAGAATAGTATAGTACGGTACAGTATTGTAGTGTACAATGCAACACCCATTTGGCCCCGCATCCTCTCAGACGGGGGTTTTAGTTCGACATTGGAGTTCGTTGCCCTATTTACCAGGGTTCAAGATGAGAACTGTGTGGTTATACTCGCGGGTGTAAGCCTCACATGTTTATTTTTTGCGCGCTGTTCGTATTTGTAGTAATGTTTATTTTTGACTCGTACAATGAGTGTGAACTTAGAGAACAGCGCAAAGTTGTAAAGTAAATTCTACAAGGGCTTCCGGCAAAAATGATTTTCATCGGAAAGTTTTATTATTTGCTTAAAAATTTTACATTAAAAAATTAAATCATTATCACAAATTTTCTCTTATTCATGAAAAAAGTTTAAATTGTTTACATATTAACATAAAAGGTGTGCTTAAAACTTTAACCAAAATCACAAAATTTTCAACTTGAAATTCGTTGTCTAAGCATGAATATTTTTTATTTATTTTTAGTTATTACAAACCGTTAACGCATGAGTTTGACACTCCCTTTTTCTACCAAAAAACATTGAACAAACAAATTAAGTTACTGTCTTATAATAATTTTAAAATATAATTGCTAATTGAAAAGGGTATGAGGGGTGGGTTGGAATCTGAGGTTCAATGTGTCCAGCAGTGACTGACGTATGAATCCATCCCTCCCACTGCGGTGCAATGCGATGTGTCAAGGGAGTCCAGCTGGAGAGATAAAAACGTTTCCCTCAACCATTCTCTCCTGATTCAGCCTGCCACGCAGTTGGTGGGCAGGCGTATCACGACCGAGACCCGGACAAACTTCACCACATCAACCTGGACAGTCTGTATATCCCTGCTAAGTCACCAAACCTAGCGATCCGAATAGAATACTAAGTAATGGTCATAAATTTTTTTTTTCTAACACTTAAATGAACGCGAACAAAACTTCCGAATGGTGAGTTCTGATGTCTGTGATATATTGGTGTCGTATTCCGCTGGTTCATTATTATAAACTAAACAGATGTTCTATCAAAGACTTCATTTAAGAATTATGTTACAAATTCTTTTTAAACTGCTTGTTAATGATAACAATGTCTGGACTGGCATTTCCGGCTGATGAAAATCCTGAAATGCTTTTCATGTTACCTCTCCTTCTCGCAGTAAAATACTACTCCGTGACTCGACGCTCAATTCTGTAATCGACGAGAGCGAAGCCTTAATGCAGGACCCGTCCAGCCGTAAACTACCCCTGGTTGGGTGTGCGCCCTGCAGCCTTAAATTTAGAGCAATCTAAACGATTTATAGGTGAATAGTAAATTTATGCATTTGGGATAGTTAAGTAGTCGAACAGAGTAATAATTGTTTGTAAATATCGTGGGACTCAATAAGTAAAAAAAATAATCAAACATATTAATTTTGTTTGTATGTCAATATTTGCGTTAGACTACATGAAATCTAGGTCACAAATTTTCTTTGAATTTAAGCTTTATATTCAAAATTTGAATAAAAGCGGAAACATACTTGCATGTCCTGGCGCTTACTGTCGTGAGAGTGAGTGTGCACCCTAATGTGGCTTATCGTGGCGTGCTCTGGCTTTATTTCTGAACAGTACCTAGATATCAAACCTTTGCAGCGTTTCAATGTGCATAATGTTTTCTTTTGATTTGTATAGTGATTTTGATGAAGATCTTCAATTTATCTTAACGATGAAACTTCTTGAGGGCAAAAAAAAGAAGGTATTAGGTCCACCGTATAAACAGAGAGAGACAGAACAAAGATGAATTTCATCGTCTTGTTAAAGAACTAGAGAGTGACGAAGAGAAATTCCATCAGTATTTTATTTAGTATAATAGTAATATAATAGTATATTACATAATAATATAATATAATATTTCAGAAATTTCTTCCCATGCAGCATTTCTGATCCAATGATCTATATACTTTTTACACTTTATGTCATATAAAACTTTTCGTTGACGTGCAAGTTCAATAAGCTCGCCAGTCATTTTGAACCACGCTGCAAACAAGCGTCCGCTAGTTGTTCACGTCGTTAATGACGCGCCACGAGCCGCGACGGCATGGAAACACATTTGCATGATGTGTCGTGTCGCGCCAGAGCGGTGGTGGGGGGTATGGTGCGATCAGAGTCGACGTCACGACAGAACGTGTCACGACACACCTACAAATATGTCTCTAACCATAATAAATTTAATGTATGAAACCGATGTGCTTCTGGCGCGCCACGACACGCAAGTGTGTTTCTGCAACATACTCGCGTGAAAAATTCAGACAAGCATTAAAATACCTGCTTATAATATAATATATTATTATTTCAGAAACTGTGATTTTTCAAGAATAAAAAATTAAGACGACTTCCAATGGATATTTTTATATCGTCCGTAGTCGAGGGTAAGGCTCTAAGGGTAGTCAAAGTGACAGTTGCTCCTCAGGACCTATGTCATCTTTGGGGGTGGTGTGTGAAGGGTTATTTTAGGGAAAAAAAGGAGAGGAAATACTGGGAAGGAAAAAAGGTATGAAGGTTGGGTAGGAAACTGGGGATCAATGTTACAGGAGTGACGCATGAATCTAGCAAACCATTTATATCACCCCATTAACCCAAAGTTCACCAAACATAACAAACCACCTGTAGTTACATATGGCAGAGATGTAATTTTTTTTTCGGTGCGGCGGTACCCATACCGGCCTCCCGGGTCGGGAGGTTCTACATAACGTAACATATTTCTCTGGAATAAATTTAAGTGTTAAGGGCCAGGTATCAAACCGCGCTAACGCTGCAGTTAGGTATTTCTTGTACTTGTAGACAAACACGGCCGCAGCTGGCCGCCTGCGTCTGACTAGAGGAGATGTGGGTATACTAGACACTACGGATTTACGAAATAAAAATATACTTGCCTTATAAAATTAAAATTTAGTTTCTACTATAATGGATACAGCTTAACATACTAAGAATCATATTGTGGAATAGCGTGGATAGCTCATAGAGACATTTGCGCCTGGGTCAAACTGCCCATTCACTGCAGTTAGGTATTTTTGGTAGTTGCAAACAAGCTCGGCCGCCGCGAGCCGTGATCCAGCCGCTCGATCTACTGTGTATTTCGGTTAGATTCAGGCACAACTGGTCAGCATTTAGATAAAATACGGAATAAAAATACACTTGCTTCATAAAAAAATTAATTTATTTGCAACATAATTGATACAGATCGACAGACTATAAATCATATTATGCAAGGGCAAGGATACATAGACTTTTTTTTAGCCCCTGGACCTTTACAGACGTCTTAGTTTTTGACTCAATGTGACATAGAATCTCATGGTGTTTTGATGTGGAAAAAAATTCTGGTTCATATATGGTTTGTTTTCAATTGCAGCCAACACTTTCCTAAAAAAAACATTTAAAATAAATTTATTTGTAATAATACAACCCAGAAGTTACCCAACATCGAAATTCATTCGATTTATCAATCGATCTGACAGCCGTTGTTTTCAATAAAACTTAGTGACTATTTGAACGGAATCGGTAGAGAACTCAAAATGATCGTCGAAATTATGCATTTTGACATTAAATTCGAGTTCGGTGAACCTCAAACTCCTTAAACCTGATTTTGAACCAAATCGTCAAAGTACTTAAGATATTCAAGATGGATGCCGAAATTTTGCATTTTGACATTAGATCCGAGTTCAGTGCATGTCCAAACGCCCTAATCCTGATTTTGAACCAAATAGGTAGATAACTAACTAACTAACCATCACGCCGTTTCCCCGCAGGGGTAGGCAGAGAGGACGGACCGCCACACAACTCGATCTTGGCACACACACTCTTTGCCTCGTTCACATTCATTCATCGTCTCATACATGCTCTTCTATTATTCCGACTCTTCACATGGCCCGACTCAAGTATCTGATTCACTTGGTCGTGCCATGTCTTCCTCGGGCGTCCCCGACTTCTTCTACTATTCACATTTGCATCATATATTCTCCTTACACTCCTTTCCTCGTTCATTCGCTCTACATGCCCAAAAAATAAAGAGAAATTTAAGATTGATGCCGAAATGTTGCATTTTGACATTAGATCCGAGTTCAGTGCACCTCCAAACGCCCTTATCCTGATTTTGAACCAAATAGGTAGATAACTAGAGAAATTCAAGATGAATGCCGAAATTTTACATTTGGACATTAGATCCGAGTTCAGTGCTCGCCAATACTCTCTAATACTGATTTTGAACCAGATCGGTAGAGAACACGAGAAATTCAAGATGGATGCCGAAATTTTGCATTTTGACATTAGATTCGAGTTCAGTGCACTTCTAAACGCCAGAATTCTGATATTGAACCAAATCGGTAGATAACTAGAGAAATTCAAGATGGATGCCGAAATTTTTAGATGTCAAAATGCAAAATGACTTCAGTCCACCTTCAAACTACCTTTGATAGAAATCAGTAAAAAATTTTAATGTTGACATTATTACCTTATTCTCCTTTTCTTCCAGTGGGTGGGTCTATTTTTATGGCACGGTAAGCAAGGCTTTCTTTTATTTTTACCCATTTTGAAGGTACCTGAAGTTAAAAAAAAAAAATAATAAATAAAATCTGTAAAACTGTAAATCAAGTTAAAAATAATTTATTAGATAATAATAAATATATTTTATCTCTACTTACCCGGTTTCTGTAACACCTATCTCCTCAATGATTCCTTCAAAAATCAAAGACACAGCGAACAAAATTGCCGCGAAAAAAATATGCGTGCTCCCGCCGTGACCGCTTTCTCACAACTGAATGAATTCTGTGAAATTCTTAGACATCGCGCGGGGTATTATTCCGCCATACATTTTTGTATGGCGGAGGATAGTTGAAAAATTCAAAAAGTTTAGGCGAATTACAATAAAAATCTAGAAACACTGAAGTGCTTTAAATTTAATAGCGTGTTTTAACATAATGTTTACTCTGAGATTACGGAAGGATTTTTGTTAAAAACGTTTACAACAGGTTCAGGAGAGATAATCGCGAAGGCCTTTTTCAACGTTTTAACTAAAGTTGCAGCATGTATAACTTATAGAATTTGTAAGATTACAGTAAAAAAAGTTTAATCACTAGTAACTTTACACATTTTTCTAACTACCCCTATATAATTTTCTAGTATTGCTGCTACTAGATGCGGATGCTACTGATAATGCGGAGCGATGTTTTCCAAACCCTACCCTTAAATATTAGAACTAAAAAAATGTAAGTTACTTTGTTATTTTTTAATTTAATAAAGATAAAAGTAACCAATATGAACTTTACTTTTTGCTCGAAAATCATCAAAAATATGTGTTTCTGTTATATGTATAATGCTATATGAATGAAAAAAATCACACTGTTCTTAAGCTATTACTCAGATATTAAACGATCTGTTTTAAGTCTTGTTTTGTTGAAAATTTTCTCAACATTCGCTAACGCCAACTAGTTAGATCATTTTTTTATAAGCACGCTCCCTCTATCATTTGTATTTACATACCACCTTTCGAACCATCTCCAGTTATCTTCTTCCTCTTATATTTAATGCTTATAAAGGAGCCTTAATTCTAGTAAATCTGATTCATATGAAACATATATTAAGTGGTATTTTTTACTGACCAAAAAAATTCAGTATACCATTCAATAGATAATTATTTGCTGTCACTACCCATTCATATTTTGCGATAAAACTTTATTATGATATTATAATAAAATTATAATTACTAATACAAATTATGTGAAAGTAGGTAATTTTTTTAATAAATTCAAACACGTGTCGATCCTATTTACCTTAAATACATATTCAGTAAAGATTTTTGCTGGAATCGTTCTAGTGAATAAATGAACGTAAAAATAAATAACGAATTTTATTATTCAGAATTTATTATGTCAGAATGAATAATGTTTTATTAGGATGGATCACCTGCATATTTCAAAAACTCCGGGCAAATCCGTAAAAATATAAATTTGCGATGAAATTTTTAGAAAATTTAAAAATAGAAAATATTTATTCATTTTATTTATGATGGAAGCAGTGAATGGAATTGTTTTAGTTTTTCAAAAATAATGTTCTGGAAATAAAAAATAATTTTCCCTGTGAAAGACCACAAATCAGAATGCAGGTGTTACTTGCAACGACTTTCGCTGTGTTTGGTAACCAAATTTCAATAGTTGGGTATTCCCCAACTTTCCGCTTCCTCATATTATTAAACCAATAATAATGGTCGTTGTTCCCAATCCTAGTTATCAAATGTTCATCCGAAATTTTGGCTCAAACTCCACAATTGCACAAATATGCTCTTCCTAACGCAACTCTCCGACCAACAGGCGAATTGAGGGCTAAACAAACCTCTTAGCTAATTGAAGACTTGATTGATCTATCAAAAATTTTAAACAACAGCCGGATTGGAAATAACTAACTAACTAACCATCACGCCGTTTCTCCGCAGGGTTAGGCAAAGAGGACGGACCGCCAAACAACTCGGTCTCGGCAAACACTCTCTTACTATTTTTTATTGTTAGTTTTTGGGGTGTTATGCCGTGTTGCGCTACTCTTTTACTCATTCACATTATCTTCTATTATTCTGACTCTTGGCATGGCCCGACTTAAGTATCTGATTCACTTCATCGTGCCATGTCTTCCTCGGGCGTCCCCGACTTTTTCTACCATTCACATTAGCGTCATATATTCTTCCTACACTACTTTCTTCGTTTCTTCGCTCTACATGCCCAAACCATCTGAGAGTCCCTTTCTTATTCTTACTCATTACGTTTACCTCAGCCTTGCATTATTTGCGGATCTCCACGTATCTCACACGATCGTACATGGTTTTACCACACAAAAATCCTCGGGGATCTCATTTCAACGCATACATACATCATCTTTAGGTACCAGCACTCCATTGTGGACTGCAAACTGCATATTTAGACAGCTTTTTGTTAGCGCCAACGGCATTCAATCCTCCAATAATGGAGTTACCTGCATTTACCTTCTATCATCTCTATGTCCTGTAAATATATTTCCTAGATACACAAACTCATCCACCTGCTATGTCCGTTTTCGTACCTTCTTTCAAATAATAATTTTAGACTTACTTTATTATTAACTCATTCAGCCATACATCAGGGTAGGTACCAGCACATCATTGTGGACTGCTGTTTAAAAATAATTTGTTTGAATTATGGATGTGCAGTGTGCAGCGTATCTTGATATGCCAATTATTTTTGTTCTAACGTAACCTACTTTCAGCTCCATAAGCTTTTCTAGTTTCAGAACTTTCAGAAACAGAGTGGGTGTGAATCGAGCTTAGAATAACCAGGACAAAGTTATTGGCTTAGCTTCTGTTTAAAAGGCCGTGGGAGGTTGGATGCATTCTTCTTGAGACCAAGTCATCTATTATGCATCATGTTTTCCAGTTTAAATAATAAAATGGGGAGTTAGGGTTTTGAGGTCAAAATACCGAGGGTTATAAAATGGCTGGGAATCATGACACACGAATAATAAATTATGGAATTTTCTTATTTATTTTACATAATTATAAAACCTTATTAAAATAATGCTAAAATTTCCTTACAATAACGGGAAATTTTGAACGATGCTTTAAATGCTGATGCTAAAAAAACGGAACATTAACTCCACACAGGAGGCCCTGAGGAAAAGACAAATGTTATCTTTGGGTATGCTGGCCTCAGGATAGGCTCTCAGGGCTAATGTTAACTTTAAGGATGCTGTGTGGAGGGAATTTTTTGTGGAAAGTAAGGAGTGAACCTCGATCTTATAGAGATCCATGTTGTAAGAGGGAGGAAACACAGAGGCCGTAGAAACGACCCGTTATCATACAAATACTGTATACAAATGTTAGGCAAGCGGTTAGCGTATTTCTGACTCTGCACCGGTCGCCGAATGAATAAAGGACGCTAGTTCCTTGGAGCATCTTCCATTGAAAATACCTGTAGAACAAGGATAGCATTCCCAACTGACGTCTGTGCTCTAAAAATTCCAATTCGTTTGTTAACCCCTCAGGCTAATTTTTTGAATAACCCTAATATAAGTCTCGCTTTAATCGTTGTCTCCCTCTCTAGCATACCGAGAAATATGATCTTAGCGGTATTAAAAAGAGAAAACACCATGCTCTATATTCAAATATAAAAGTTAACCACAAAATAATTCAAATGTACACCCTTATAAAACCAAAGTTTCCGATCGCTTTTTGAAAAAAAAAAAAAAACTGCAAAGGATTTTTTTGTGCATTATTTTTACACGAAACGAAATAAAAGTGGATTTTTGTCCCTTAGGAGTTTCCGTGTGGAGGATTTTTTTAAGGAAAGAAAGGAGAGGAAATTCTCGGAAGTAAATAGTATGAGGGGTAGATAGGAATCTGAGGGTCAGTGTTTCCAGGAGTGACGGACGTATGAATCCATCCCTCCAAATACGGTGCAATGCGATGGGTCGAGGGATTCTGGATGAAGTGGTCAAAAACCTTCCTCCACCAGTCTCTCTCAATCCGGCCCGCCACGCAGTAGAAAGGTAGATGCATCGGCCGCCAATACCTGAATAAACTTCACCCCCATGAGCCCGAGCACTCCTGCTAAGTCATTAAACGAAGCGAACCAACGTAGAGCGAATGAACGAAGAAAGTAGTATAAGAAGAATATTATATGACGCGAATGTGAATGGTAGAAGAAGTTGGGAACGCCCGAGAAAGATATTGCAAGTGAGATCAAGTGAACCAAATACTTAAGTCAGGCCATGTAAAGATTCTGAATGACAAAAGAGCGTGTGTGAGACGATATATGGATGTGAATGAGACAAGGAGTGAATGCCTAGGCAGAGTTGTTTGGTAGTCCGTCATATTTACCTATCCCGGAAAAACGGCGTAATACTACCTAGTTAGTTAGTTTTTTTCTTTTCTTTATTCATAAAATAACTATTGTATACTTTTTACACGCGTGGTATTATATTACTCGGGTTAGTTATTAAAAACTTAAATATCTGAATCAATACTTTTGCGGAAGTCATCAATTCAATTATTAGAGATAAGAAATATGATTCTCTGACGACATAATGCCTCCAGCACTAGAGCTCTATTACAATCTCGGTTTCTCTTCGTATATTATCTTCTTGATTAATTTGTTTTCTTTGCTTTGCCGAGGCAACCAACTGAACATCCGCCTTCTTTAAAATTAATGCCAACTGAGAATAAAGGGCAGCTAAGTGATCAGTGATAATACGTGAAAGAATAAAAAATAAAAAAACTAACTAACAAAAATGTCCCGGAGACCAAACCTTCAGAATAAAGTCAGGAATCACTGATTAAAGTAAGCCCCACAACTCATTGATCTTCCAGTTAATTAGAAAGTTAGTTAATTAGTTAATTAGACATACCTAAATACCAAGTTTTAAGATAATGATGAAAGCAATATTCAAATGCTTACCATAAATCAATTCTTAATACTACGATAACTGCACATAACTTTTTTTTTTACGTAAGCTCCAAACAGGAGGTTTTCCTGAGGAACATAATTTATATTAGGGCATACATTACAATTTATTGTTTTGGTGGTGTTTATGAGTAGTCTGAGCATGTACTAGATAGAGGGTATACTTTTGTGGTGACCAGCCAACGCAGAATGAAACCAACTCAGAACCACCTCAGAAAGGTCATTAAGAGTGATGAAAAAAAATATCAAAAAAAAAAAATTAAATAGGTTTAGGTTAGGGTTCCCGGCTATTTAAAAAATATTTTTTCATAGCTTTTAATGACTTTTCTGAGGTGGTTCTGAGATGGTTTCATTCTAAGTTGGCATGGAACCCACTTTTACATACAACTGCGTACTCAACTGAAATTTCAATTTTTCGTGGATGTCTGACTGATCAACTGGACGATTGACATGTATAATAATGTTTAATCCACTACAATTCAATTCGAAGTCATGTTTTAACCGCTCCACAACTAAGGGGAAGGCAACACAATCCAAGGATAGTGAATAATTGAAGTAGGTACGCGATCTCCTCTCGTATTTTATTTATCTCCCCATTAAACGGACCGCAATAAATCTCCTCCCCCGTCTCAATTCGATATCTCGGAGGTAAACGGCTTTGGAGTAATGGTTGCTCGCTAACACCACAGCACGGACTCCAATTCACTAAATTTCATTAATTTATTTTCACTCTTCATTTTTTTTTTATCCTTTATGCTTTCTTCTTTCTCGTCTCTTTTGTGCAATGTGAAAAGGGTGAATGGCACGGACAGGATACCGAGGAATTCAATTAGTTTGGTTGCACTGAAACATAAATGTACCATTGTCAACACATGGTTAATCAAAGCCATTTTGTTTTTTGGCAGGTTTCTTTAAATTATTCTAGATACGTTTTAACTTTGAACAATTTTGATCGGCAGAATAGCACCACTGTTATGCTGTTAAGCTTGTCGAAGCTGATTGAAATTTGGTAATTATTTTAAACAGCCCTACGAGGTGTGATTATTTTATTTATCTGCTTTTCAAACAGTCTTTATAAATGTATGCATCACAGTATAAGGAATATTTATATCATAAAAGACAAAATAAAATAAAGAGATTAAAATTTAAGACCGATATAAAATTAATAATATAGATAGAAAAAGTTCATCTACTTCAACATATATTTTTTTAAGTTTCCAAGGTTTGCTTATAAACATGGAACGGATATCAGCAATAACTATAAAAAGAAGTAATGTTATTCAACTCAAACTTCTGAAAACACTATCAAATATATTAATTTATGTTGTGTGTCTGTCCGTGTAACTCTGTTTCGATGAACAATTCTTTCAATTTAGAGCGTAATTTTCAAAATTGAAGAAATACTGATTATGTAAATACTTAAAAATATATTTTATTTCATTCTAATCTTGTTAATTTAACCCATTGATCGAACTGTTTTTAAAGCATTAACCCCAGGAAAAACAATTTCCCTCAGCGCCTATGTCATCTTTGGGGATTATGTATGGGGGGTATTTTTAAAAAAATTAAGGAGAGGAGAGAAATTAGTCCTGGGAAGGAAAAAGACATGAGAGATGGGCAGGAATCTAGGTGGCAGTGTGGCCAAAAATGTCGTTGGTGTGAATCCGTGCCTTCCGCTGAGATTCAAGACAACGGGTACCAGCTGGAGAGTTCAATGGTTCTCATCAAACTATCATCTCCCTATCCAGCTCACCAGGCACATCCGCCGACCTGAACCTCACCCAATGATTCCGGGCACCCCTGCTAGAGTGCCCGGGTTCATTGGGTAAATTCGATGAGTAACACCTCTGCTACAGACACAGAGTCCTGTAGCAGAGGTTTTACTTATCGAATTAATGGTTCCTGGTGTGACCGTATTCCCCTCCAAATTGAAACTCTTAATGTATAGTTTGTATTATTTGTGAATTAATATTTACCATTTGGAAACGTACCATGTTATCACAAAAATGTTGTCAATATTGTACCTTCTGATAAATCACAAAAGTAGTTTAGCAGGTATATAACCGTAATAAAACATTTTAAATGCTTTTATAACGTGAAACCAATCATAGAGTTTACAACTGGAATTTCGGGACTGGGCTAAAACTTAACAATGTGAGACGTCATAAAAACATCGTATTCGTTAGTAAAAGTAAATAAAGAGAGTAGTAGCTAACACAAAAGTTGTGTGAAGTTCATACGCGGAAAAAGAGAACCCTTCAGAAAACTAAAGTGGATAAGAGTGGGGAGGTTACGAAGCACCGCACAAAGGGGAGACCGATTTTTCTACCTCATTCTCTCGCAGGCTAAATCCTACAGATGTAAAAGTATGTCTCTTTTAGTGTGGTTTTTTCGTTTCGTTGATTTTCAAATCACAACGGTGCCATAGAAATTTTCATTTAAAAAACAACTAACTTCGCGGAGAATATCTACAAGGACGCCTAAGTTACTGAATAGACCCCCGTAAGGGAAGATTAAAGACTACCCCTATTTTCCGCTAGTCGGGGCCGCCGGCAAACGGATTTCTGATGGAGTAGTATTTATGGAAATCATATTTTAATGCCCACTTTATCATAATCACAAAGCGTTTTCGAAACTGCCTTGTCAATATGATTAATGCCAGTTGTAAGCACTGTAGATAGAATATCAGGTGAACGATTTTGGTAATTTACAAGTGTACATGAGAATCAATAATAATAATTGATTTAAAATGATACTTTGTAGTTAGGCTCCGTGGTTGAGGTTAAGTTGTCTCCGATAGCGGGTTTGAATCCCAGCATACGCAGGTAGATTTTATTAAATTAAATTGTCTTATTTCACAATCGCATCGTTCGTGGGTGCGTTCAGTATCGCCCTCGTGAAAGACCTCTATTTAGAATCGAAAATTTGCTTGAAATCGCTTTAGCCGTGTTTGCTGAACAGATCTGAATAGCTAGGTATTTCCTAACCTTCATCTACTCCATATCATTCTCCTCCCAACTATTTTAGCCTCACAACGTGCCCCTAAAGCGACAGTCTAATTGGCTCTAGATGGTTGGGAGCATTTTGGACTCTTATTTCGGTAATAGTGCGGTATTCAAATTTAAAAAATTAAAATGAACAACGAACTTAACATCTTTATCACAAAAACATTTTTTTAAGAAAGTTATTTTCTTGCGTGCTCACAGGTAGTGGTCATAAAAACGCGGCTTTTTATATACATTGTTTAAAAAATTACGTGAAATTCATACAAAAAATCCTCAATTTTTCCTCGTATATTCTTTCTGGTTTAAATCGGACATCAAGCAATGTGATTGAAAAATGACATTTCCAGAGTTTGTCATTTCTAAAGTTGTTTTCAGTTTTAAAAAACTTTGATTTGGTTGTAAGGAAAAAAATATTTTTGGAAAAAATAATCTTTTATTGAAAAATTTAACAACGTAATTTTGAAAAAAAAAAAAATTTTTACAACTACTATCATATAGAAAGAATCCCGATGATAATGCACTTTACCCCCAGATTTAGATATTTAAGTAAGGGTAAACTTTCTTAGCTGCATTTAGATTTGTGAACCGAGTCTTATCATGAATTTTCACCGAAAAGGAACGATGCAACCGCAAACAACGCAGATCGCATAGTCATTTCGCTTGGGTAAACGCAGCCTTAGGGGTTCCTTTCTTATTGAAATATCTCCCGCAGTGTCGTCACATACCGTACATTTAATATTCCAACTTTATTTATTGAAGACTTACAAATATTGTAAGCACGAGAATGCAGAGGAAGCAAAACACATTAAGGAATGTAAACTTGAGTAAAAATATGTAACTTAATATTTTCATTCATAATAATTGATTTAAAAATCCGCACATTCCAAAACGATTACAACTGATGGTTAAACGTCTGGTAAGAGAGCTGTCACCAACGTTGACCGACGTGACGTCAATGCAGCCGAATTAATAAAAACGAATATATCGTTTTGGCAGAAAATAAAAATGGCCATAGAAAATTTATTGATCAACATAAAAATAAAATTCAAATACCATCATTGTCGTCGTTTTTTTCAGGACTAAAAATAAACATCCAAAATACCCAATTAAAAACTAATGTATACGGTAAATTGTTATTGTTCATAATAATTTACAAAAGTGATGAAATATAATGTGTCTTCCATATTCCACCAGGTGCGCTTCTAAATGTAATTTTATTCACGCTGTACAAGCATGCGTACAGAGCTTTTCAGCATATCCTATAATATTTAATGAAATCTTTCACATGTTCCTACCTACTATTGTATTGCCCTTCAAAGGCAGCGCTGATATACTGCCTAGATCCTAGATTAATAGCTTGGGATAACTACTGTGGATTACTCGATTTTACAACGATCCCGACAACTTATCTCAAATCCACTTTAATGGTTCTAAAGATAAAGTTGTTACTGTTAAAGGGCGATATTGATTGACTTTATAGCCGGTTTCTTGAAAGAAATAGTGGTAATGTCCAAGATAATACCCATCTAATACCAATTCAGATAATACGAACGTAATCAATTACATAGATAAATTTGGCCACTGGAGAGCCTTTTACAGCAAAACCTATGACAAAAAAATACATTTAAATTAAAAAAAAAAAAAACTTTTATTTCCACTCCCTTTCGTATTTTCTTCGTTTTATTAAATTCATCTCTTTACTAGAGAATTATTTATATCTATATTTATTTATTCATTTCTTTACTTTGAATTTCACGCCAAGCTGAACATACTTATTTACTATTTTTTTAAACTTAAACAACCTCTAAATGAACATGACATCACAAGAACAAAACACTACACCATGCAAGATGGGAAAACAGTAGATTGGAAATAGTTAAATAAATAAATTGATTAAGTCGAAGCAGATCTAGGTAACTTATTTATTAAATTTTTTGTTCTGCTTTCCGACATAAATAAATGTATACATAATATTATGCTTGTTTACATGTACCTATTTAAACTCATTACGGGATGTGTGGGATTGGACTGACCTTCTCACAGTCCAGAAAACAGTAATTATTATTTTTACTAACGCAGACCCGTAAAAAATCACGGGACAGTCTGATTGAGGGAGTCTCTCAATTTTTAATTTTTATGGAAATATATTATTTCGAAACAGATAAAACGACAGTAAATTTTTTTTTCGATATCTCCCAAAATAATAAAATAATAAGTTTTAAGTGAACATGGACAATACGAACAATAAAGTTTCGTGACGTCACCGACCGAAAATGGTGACCGGGCAACAATGTTCAACTTCATCACTCCTTTGAAAAGTCAATAAAAGTGATTAAAAAATTGGATTAAGCGGTTATGTTAGGTTAGGTTAAGGGCTATTAAAAAAAAATATATAACTTTTGTAGAATTTTCGAAGAAGTGTTGACATGCCACTTTGTTGAGTTGTCATTTTTCATTTTCCAAAAATTCAAGTTATATCCTCAGCACGCTGTAATATTAATAAAGAAAGTGCATTTATTTGTAAAAAGTATAATATTTTGTTGTAGATGACGACCTCGTTCACCTCCTATTCAATTCCAATTTAGTAAAATGGCAATTTAAATATCTATACAAATATTTTTTTGTAAAAATATTATACTAAAGACATGTACACTTAATCGTCTTCCCTAACCATTTTTCCATCCAATATTTCCGATTTTCAAATTGACGACACTTGAATTAAAAGCAATAGTTCTATGGTTCATTTAACCGGAGTTCAGACAGATGGAAACATAGCCTTAATTAATATTTTTATTAAATATTATAGCATGAAATGTGTGTTTTATGAAAAAAAAAAACAACTTAGTTTTGCCTGTCACGATTGGTGAATGTTTCATTTACAGTGTCACTTTGAATTTCCGGGTAAAAACGTGCAAATGTACAAATTTACAACTGAATTATGTAAAAGTCGGGGACGGTAATAAAAACGTTTGATTAAAATGCTGGCTCAAGCGTTGGTAGTTCTCAGACATTATTAAATTTAATTTTGCCAGAAATTTACGGTAAAATTCGTTAGCGCTTCACAACTCCACTAATTAGTAAAGCGCTCTATTTTTTAGAGTGCTTACGTTTTCAATTACAATATTTTGTTTTATATTTTCTTTGAGGTCGACCGTAAGTTACCTAACCGAACTTGAAAAATGATTCACCGTTATTCAATTGTTTCAACTTAACCCCCGTGTTCATGGGGTGAGGTTTGTCTAGGTATTGGCTGCGAATGCATTTGCCCTCCTATTTCGAGGTGGGCCGGATCGGGAGAGACTTGTTGAGGGAGACCTTTTGAATTTTCCAGTCGGAATCTTTCGACCCATCGCTTTGCGACGCAGTGGGGGTGGAGGATTCATGCGTCATCACTCCTGGACACATTGACCCCTAGATTTCCTGGTGGTCTTTTACCAGAGTAATACTGAAAGTATTTACCATTCTAAAAAGTGTTGCAAATATACTAGATAGTATTTTAGATGAGAGTTGTGGAATCACACAAATTAATACAATGTACTTGTGCAAGTCGAGATTTGAATCCGCCACTTTCGGATTCGTAACGAAGGATCGTAACTCCATCAAGGTCGTTGTCAGGTATGTCATTTTTTAACAATCGCATTCACAATAAAGAAAAAACGGAGGTGAAGGAGATATGAAGAGGAAGGTGAAAGATCTAGAAACAGTAGTTACTAAGAGCCAATTTTACAATATAATCTGCCATCTTTGAATCCAAGCATTGAACTTTTTAAAAATGTTAAAATAATTTTCAATAAATCACTGTTAAGGCTACCCACTATCGGTAAGTCATCGCAACCTGCGTAAAACCTGTCGGGGGGTTCGATAAATTCCAAGGCAACGCAGCGCCAGAAGTGCGAGTAACGATTTAATAGAAACCTTCATTTTATCAAATAAAAAAAATACAATAAACGAAAACTACCAAATTTTAATGTCAAACTAAAAAGTTCGAAAGCAATGTGAACATTTTAGAGTTACAATTTATTAGAATTCTAGTTTGCTCGAGGCATGTCGAGGGTTGGTAGGTTGGAAGGTAAAAACTTACCTATAAAAAGGTTATTACCGATATGCATTCAAATTTTTACTTAAGTTATTCAATCGAAAACTAAAAATATAATAAATTTGATGGTATCAAAGCAGATTTACTTTAAATATGAAGCCAACATCGAAAATATTTCCTAGAATTTAACGATCACAAAAAGCGCGATCAAAGAAGTCATTTATGTTTTCGTGGAAACAATTATTTAGTACTTTGAAATAATATTTACAGTAAATATTTTTGAACCAATACTTTACTGATTCATTTGGCTGCCTTTTTGGCACTATCCCTGGCTTTCATCGAGAAGTTTAACAAATAAAAACAAATAAGCCACCATTTAAAATTATAGAAAGAGAGTGAATGTGAATCTTTATATTAATTTTATTTTAATGAGAAAATTTCAAAATAATATGGAAGTTTGGAGTCGAATTCCGACTTAGAAGAGATGCGGTGTTGAATGGAGGGGAGGCAATTTTAAATAAGGCTTGACAGATCACAACCAAAAACGCTCCTGTGGATACCGTTCTAGAAATAGTTGAAGCCTTTTCGATATGCCGATATACCCAAGCATGAAGCAAATCAATTAAACATTAAGTATGATTGGATGGTTTCAGCCCATAAAAAACCCTTTACGTATAGAAAATACCACTTCCCGTGTTATATATTTCTCGTAAACTTAAATGTATACTAATGGGTATAATAAATTAGTAATAATACACAGTCTCGATGAAACCAGCGAACAAACAAGTTTTTATAATGAACAAGCGAATACAAAATATTGGGTCAGATTTACACGGAAACTGTAACAATTCTTCACTCCCTTTTTGTCCCGTAAATAGTAGATAACCATTTTAATTTAAAATTTACGACGATGACAATAACACCGTCTTTTTTAATTTTAGATAAATTTAACTGTCGTTTGAACCTTTCTTCCCAAATAATCAGAATCAACCCCGCTACCAACCTTGCCAGATTTTTAAAATAGACATATTTTTCGTAGGTATATCAAGTGCTTTAATTTAAGAAAAATACGTACATGTGTATGCGTGATTGCCACCAAGTTAATAGAATTCACTACCATCGACAATAAGCCTATCTGCCGAGTTTCAGCTTAATAAGAAGTGGGATAATTTCTACTTCCAAGATTCAAAAGCGAAATTTGAGAGACGTTTTTAAAAATTATTTTATGTATTATGCACTTTTATGACATATCCCACAAAGTTCCTGTATTGTAGGTAAAATGCTATAAATCCAGCGGTCTCCAGGGCGACGGTATTACGCAATATACAAGATTCAGAAATGAAATATACTAGATATTTAAATAAGGGTCACCCCTCCCTTAGGTCACCCCAAGTGATTCGCTACGTTTAGTGACTTAGCGGGGGTGCTCGGGTTCATCGAGTAACGTTTGTCTAGATCTTGGCGGCCAATGTGTTTACCACCTACTGCGTGGCGGGCCAGACCTGATAGGGATAGATTCGTACAGCCCCAGATTTCTATCCACCCCTCATACTTTTTTTTATTTCCCAGAACTTCCTGTCCTTCCTCCTTAAAAGACCCTACATACATCATATCCAAAGATGACATAGACCCCGAGATTTTTTTTGTTTGATAGGTACTGGATTTTATATCCACAATTCGAATCTTTTTTTTCTTATATTTAACCGCTTTTAATTTGAGAACAAAGTTTATAATTGTAAAATGAACATTTTCAACGCTGTTGTTTTTTGCAGTGTACCAAAATGTAAAAATCCATTGCAGCACTCCAACATTTTTTCGTATTTTTAATATCCCAATTCACCTTATGATTTCAAATATCAGAAAAAACGTACATAAATTTACATTTTATTCATTTAAAGCCATTTTCACTGGAGTTCCTTATCAGGCCCGGACTGGCCAGGTCCGCAAGTCCACGATCGCGGAGGGCCCCCGGCGGGAGGGGGCCCCGAAGGGGGCCTTACAAAACGTACAAAAAAAAAGGTTTTTGTCTTTTTAGTAGTTATTTTGTGTTCTTGGTAATGTTTGTTTATATTTTCGAAAAAAAAATACATTTTCCAAAAGTAGAACATGTCCAACAACTGTTTATATCTCGCCGTGTATACGAAAGCTTTATACGATCCACTGTCATCCGCATCGTCTGCGCGGTGACGTGTGTCGTGTGTCCACTGTCCAGCAGACAACTCATAAATGGTTTTTGGTCACTTCACCTGTTTCTAAGTACTTGCAAAGTAAAAGCATTGATTATGCTTTAGCTTGGAACTTAGTACAAATACTGCTCCATCAAGTTAAGGACAAAAGGAATGACGCGTATTTTGAAGTATTGTACACAAAAACAAAAGCCTATGTTAGTGCAGTTAATCTTAAGCTAGACGAAAATAACATTGACGTCGAGACGTTAAGAGAAAAAGAACGTCAAAGAAAAAATTAATGCCCGGTAAAAAATGAAAAGATGAAACTGACTCTATTTCGACAGTTCAACATTACAAAATTGTATATTTTAATATTTTAGACTGTGCGAGGATGAGTATTGAAGAAAGATTTTGCGCAAACAAAGACGTTTTACAGGATTGCTCTTGGTTGGACCCCAAAAAGTTTGACTTTATCTTGAAACTCCAAACATTTCCCACAGAAGCTCTGCACATTGTTTAAACTGTGTAAAATTGAAAGAAGTCAGCTGTTGATAGAGCTGCGACAGTTTGCACAACAATACAGCAACTTCATAGCGGCAGAGTCCACTGAGAACTACGGAGACAGATGCAGTGATGAAAAAGGGACCCAACGGCAGCGGAAACAAAGGCTGACATTTACACTCTGAAAATAGACAATGTTTCCAGTGTTTGACATGTGTTTTTTCTGTTCTGTTTGAACTTACTCAATCTGGACTGTTTACCAACCTGTATATTGTATATAAATTTGTTCTTACCATACCTTGTACCCAAGTCACATGTGAACGAGTTTTTTCTAAACTTAAAATCGTCAGAAATCGATTTCGGTCGTCCTTAGGCCAAGACCTTATGTCCAGTCTGCTTTTTATTAATGTTGAGAGGGATTTATTTTATAATTTGGACAAAAATAAAATAATGGATGAAGTAGCTTTAACAAGTGAGTTGCTTACAAAGAAACGATTACTTTAGGGCTAGGGGAGCAAAATGTCGGAATCATTTCAGTTAAGTTAAGCCCCTTCTATTCTAGTATACAACATTGTAAACTGTTAAACATACGGGATTTTTTTTAAACGTTAGTATTATTTTTCTAATCCCTAAAATCCGTTTGTAATTACTTTTACTACACAAATAATTTTGACATAATTCATGATTGCTTTGGTGTGAATAAAATCCTGCCCTTTATTTTGAACTCCGTTATAATTATTAGCAGTTCTACAGCATGTATTTAGTAGTGTTGTGGTATCGTAAAAATACCGTGAATTTCTTATTTCAATAAATAATAAAGTCAACAAAAGTCGAAAATCACAATATTCGTATAAAAACCTATCTGAGTTTCTTCTTCTTTATAGGTGTCAATATAGCGTAGAAACGCGTTTTTATTGTTTTCAAGCACCTAATTTGCAAAAATTATCCGGGGGAGGCCCCCGGACCTCCCGTTTTCTGTGCCCCCCCCCCCCCCCACCCCACGTTTGGGGGGTCCCTTTACAGGTTTTAGCGGAGGGCCCCAAATGGTCCCAGTCCGGGCCTGTTCCTTATTGTACACGTTTGGCAAATGCACCCGAAGCTATAACTTTTTCACTGTGAACTCGCAAATCAAGAGTAGAATAATCTCATAGAAACAACTGTATATTTTAAGCCTGTCAAATTAGTACGTATTCACGGACATAAACTAATTCCCTAAAACGAACACGTTTCACGTTTTATGGTAACAGTTTTCGATTCAATAATGTTTATAATTCGTACCCTGGATTGCGTATTCTAATGGGAACCAAAACCACATCACTTTTATTGGTTTATTCATTATGCCATTGGCATATGGAATACTGAATATTAGTTTTGGGTAATGCTTCTTCTACTGCCCTCGATCCCATCATGAAAGCAGAAAAATTGATCATTAAAATAATTCCGAAACCTCTTTCTACCAACACTGATACGATCTTTAATATTATCAACTTTAAGGATATACATATAATTTTTTTACATTAACTCCACACAAAAGGTACGTAGGAAAATAATTTCCCTTGGGGTTTATGTCATATTTAAAAATACTGTATGGTGGGTCTTTTTGAGGAGAGGAAGGAGTAAATATGCATATGTTGTAGGAAGGATGAATCAAAGAGGCCAGCAAATCGTTCCACTGCCGAGCTGTTAAAATCAACAACGAATTGTAGAAGCAACCCGTTCTCACGAGACAAATTACAAACGTGTTAGTATGTTTGGCGTGTTTACCGACGATATTCAATGGTTCAAAGGTATAAATGACGATAGTTCCTCGGAGCATCTTCTATTGAAATACTGGTAGAACAAGGAGACCATTCCCACCAAATGCTTATTCTCTGAAGATTACAATCCGTTTTGATAGGAGTTTCAATCAAACGGACCGCCCGTTTCTGCACAAAGTTGAGGCTTTTCATCAGATATTTTGGGGTTTCAAACCAGAGGTGGCTAAATTCTACAGCGGAGTTCACTTGCAATTTATACAAGGTTAGCATGCATGAACTATTAAAGTATCTACGGGTATTGTACAGTACGCTCAGTTTTTGAGAAGCTAACTTAACTCTGGCTTCGATGGAGCCCCAGTTCCTGAGCTGATCACTTAGAGTTACTAATGTGGGGAATATTTAGAAGATTGCTTCTGATTTTCATTTCGATACCTTTTAGGCGTAATGGTTGGGTCTTTGAAACGTTGAATTCGACGAGATTATTCTTACCCCAAGATAAAACTCTCGAGGAAACCAGATAAAGCAGCTATTTACAAAAAACATTATGATTAATTTGCACCAAAACAATAAAACATTATACAAATTAACACGAACTATAAACTATATACAACACCCGAGTCTAAATCAAAGAACTTCTCCAAACTCCTTTTGCTAAAACCGCTTTTGGACAAAGACATTTTATATACATAGCTTGCAAACCATACAATACCAGCTACGATTAGACTAATAGAAACAGTGACCAAATTCACACACGAAATACAAAATTATATTGCTAGAATGGGTCGTCCATCTATGCTAACCTCTGTAAAAGATAATAATCGTAGATGTGAATAATATTTCAAATTCAACATAGCCTAAATAATAAAATCATATCAAACTTAAGTCCCATAAATATTATTAAAATATTTATTTCATCTTTTCTTTCTACATTTATAAAATTATTCTCTCTGTAGGAATAAGCTACTCTTTTTTTGTTTTCATTGGAAAATCACCATCAACCTCAAAGAAAGAATGTTCATATGTATTTTACCCCAGTATTTGTGTAATATTAATATATGTATGTGTGTTTGTACACATTTATGTACCTCCTACATATCTCTAGACACAAATATATTCCAGTGAGACAGGGCAATACTGAAAATATTTTTAAGGAAAAGCGTTTCATCATTGAAACATAAAAAAATTGTTGGGTAATTTCATATTTATTTGTGAGTTGAATTTCTTCTTTGTATCAGATTAAATAATGTACGAGGACCAATAAAACTGATAAGTTTGCATTCATTGGGTATCAATTATTATTTCTTTTGCCAATTCTATTTTTTTTTACATTTCGAATTACATTTTTACAGGACGAACAAATTATTGATATTAAATACTTAATATCGGAACACATTTCCCAAAAGAAAAATCTTCCATCTGGGTCGCAAAACAACTGTCAAAAAATATTTATACGAATACATACACTGGTTTTATTATTTTTATTAATTTGGGAACATACTCTACGCGAAAAAACATCAAAAAATGTGTTTTCAAGGAAATAATGACCTTTATACGAAAACGAATTTTGACATTCATAGAAAATTTATTTGGTGAGCTATCATAGTGGCGAAATTCATGAAATAAAGGTTTTGGGTCTTGAGAGTTCGGCAGGGGAGGTCTAGATTAACCCGTCTCCCCCAATCCGGCCTGCCACACGGTAGTTGTCAACTGCATTCACCACCAAGTCCTAATCAAACCTCACCTCATGATCCCTGCTAAGTCACCAAACGTAACTTACCACTTGGGGTGGGTGGTCTATGGCAGGGTCGTTGGTTATCCAATAAATTGTTCCTGGACCGACGGTACCCATACCCACCTCCCGAATTGAAAAATTATACTGTATCTAAGAACTTAAGAATCTGTTTATATTTGATATGTCATTAGTACCTACCTTATACCTTATAGTATTCTATGGATATTCAAGATTGCCGCAAAGTGAAGACGATGAATTTGTCAAATTCTAATATTTACGAAATATGAATTAATATGCATCTAGTGCGGTTACAGTTTAACAGATATTCAGGCTACAGTCTTAGACCAGGAGATGAGATAGGTAAACCCTACGTCATCGAGTAAACGGATGAAACTACTTTGTAGTGATAATGGATACTTAGAAAACCATACAAAAGGTGGTCTGTCGGTGCGCCTCTTGGCAGGAGCCGCGCTGCCATGGAAATAGTCAGCGATTTTTTTCGAAAAAATTACATCATCGAGTACATGAATGGGAATGGTTTCATATGATAAAGGTCGATTAGAAAATGAGATAAAAGCAGGGATACCAACGGGCCATTTCTTGGTCTGCCGACCAGCAGCTTGGCAATTTTTTGTGTACAATTTTTTAAAGTTTTTTTTTTTTTTTTTTTTTTTTTTTTTTTTTTTTTTTTTTTTTTTTTTTTTTAATCTTTATTATTATGTTTATTTCATTATATTTAAAAAAACTTAGATTGTCATATTTTAAAAATATAAGCGATAATGATAAAAAAAAATAATTTGAGAGTTCCGAGCGTACCCATCCGCCAGGTGAGCCGTTCGACGCCAAACCACTTACGAAACTTGCCACTGTGCCCCTCACCGCTGTCGCGTGTCAATATTATTGTACAAATTTATAATATTAATAGTTCTTTTAAGATTGCCTAATAGTCCATAGTAGTTGGAAGTTCGAAAAACCAACGCACCGTCGTTGTAAGAGCTGCGTTCGTCCGTAAAACGACGGAAATTTCCGAAACCCCGTCCGTTTCATATCGGTTTCGCTTGCCCTGCTGCACCAATTACATTGAATACAAGATCGAAACTAACGAAAAATTGTAGTCTAGATTATTTCATTCGTGATTTCTTTGGTCTGCCGACTAGCAGCCTGGCAGTTTTTTGTGTAAGATTTTTTAAAGTTTCAAATTTTGTTTTAATTTTTAAAATATTTTTTTCAATAAGATTTTAAATAAAATAACAGGTAATGATAAAAAATAAAATTTTCAGTGTTCCGAGTGTACTCATCGGACGGGAGAGCCGTTAGACGCGAAACAACTTACTGGAAACTGGCCGCGGAGCCCTTCGCCGCCATCGCGTGCCCATATTATTATATAAATTTATAATAATAATAATCCTTTTATTTTCTGATCAACCTTTATCATATGAAACCATTCCCGTTCGTGTACTCGATGACGTAATTTTTTCGAAAAAAATCGCTGAATATTTCCATGGCGCACCGGCAGACCAGCTTTTTAAAGGTTTTCTAAGTGTCCATTATCACTAAAAAGTAGTTTCATCCTTGTACTCGATGACGTAGGGTTAACCTATCTCATCTCCTAGTCTATCTGCAGGAGATATAAAATCCTGATGATAGCCAACCAACGATAAGAAGAGGATAACAGATATAAAAGATATGAATCAAAAATTAAAGTCGTGTTTGTGCAAGTTGATGTATTTCGCTTTCACAGTTTTTTTAATCAAAAAGTTGAATAAATGTTTGAGCATGTCGTTACAGAAAAAAATACGTTTTTAGACTCTAAAAACATCATAAGACCGAGTGTTTCAAGTAGAAAAAACGTGATTACAGCATTACGCATTGTACGGTGTTCAAAAATGAACAATTTTCCAAGTAAATGGTTCTGTAGAAGCACGAGTTTAAGAGAAGAATACATTTTATTGTCGCTATAAAACTTGATTCGGATCAGGTTATACTCCAATGGACTGTAATTTCCGGAACGGAATGCGTGAAGATGCTCGTTATTACGTTTTATGAAATTCTTTCAGTCTTCTTACGTTTTGAGGAGTTTCAGAAGGCAGAACCAAAAATATAATAAAAAATTGTTTTATTTTAAATTATAATAAAAAGTTTTATTCCTCAGATAATCTTACAAGCGAAAATCATTACTTCAAATCCACGAGGCATGTTGACGATCAAACCGTATACTCGTATTTCAAATTATTTCCATTGTTAGAGGAAGATTGAGAGCATCTATGAATGCAGCGGAAATATGATATCCAAGCTACATACTACGTGCTCAGTAGTAGCATGAAAGCATGCCATTATTAAGCAGTTGCTGCTTGATGGCTGATATTTTGTAAAATATTGCTAGTATAAAGCTTGCTTATTTGAGCGTGTTGGAGGTGCGGCTGGAATAATTTGGTTTATCAATGTTTGAACAGGTTTGCTTATTAGCATGCTTATATCGATTTTTAGGGAACTGTCACTGTTTTGTTTATTTGAATTTTCTTGGAAAAGTTTCCATTTTGGTCATGAGCCTGCGTTTAATTGTTTGATTTGAGAACGCTTATTGAGGAGGACGCTTAAAATAAGTGTGCCTAACACAAGCAAATATGTACAGTTGAGGATCATGATAGTTTTAAGTATGCTTGCAAGCGGCCTTATTTATGAGCATGTGTGTCCGTAACTTAAAACGCATTGGTGAAATCAATTTCATGTACTATTGGGAATGTCTAGATTTGAAATTTATGCAGAAAGGGGCAGCGTAATGCGCCATGTTTAACGAAAGTACGGATGGATGGTTCGAGAGTGAAGTGGATGCATAAAGAAGTGAAACGGAAGAAGAATGAAATAAGAAGTCAGGGACATCCGAGAAATGTGTTTGTTTGAATTTAAAATTTACCGATTTCAGTCAAGGCAGAGTCGATAAAATAGAAAAATCTTTATTAGACCTTTTTGATAGTGATTTTGATATTTTGATGTGAATATAACAAAGAGAAGGAATGTTCAAAAATTGATACAAATTAAACAATTCTTTCTGCATGATGATTCTGCGGAGAATGGTATGTCGTTATTTTATTGTGTATTTTCAAATTTGATTGTAATTATTGCGCCTCTACACATACATATCTAAATTTTCTTCACGTAGATTTCTTATCTGTTTGCCCCAGTTTGTCTTAGATGAAGGATGTTTATAATATCTTTCGAGCTAGACGCTTTGCATATCTTCAAATATTTAGTTGTAGACTTTTTTTTATTTTGTACAAAAGATTTTCAGGAATGTACTCGTAAATAGGTCGGCGGCCCAAATTCAAGGCATTTCGAACCCAAAATTCTTCGTACGAAAACAGCTTTAACGGCAATAATAATACATTAGCGTTTCGTTTTCAAGGTAAATAAGCACTCTCTGTCATCAGAAATTCTTGGGATTTCGACCTTTCGTCACAGTTCGATAATTCCTTAAGGACGAATCTATGACAAAAAAATTCAGTAGGTACTGCAAATTTAATAGAAAATTCATTATATTTGAGAAAGTTTAAACTTTATTTAAGTGATTTCTTTAGCTTACATTATCTATATAAAACTTGCAAAGAACCTTGCAGTCATGGTTTTGATTTTAATATGCTTTGTCCGTCTGGTAGAATAAAAAAAAATTACAATTAAACAGATGAAAATAACTATTATTTTTGAAAAATTAAGGGTATAAATAAAATAATTCTTAATCTTCTTTTACATGTATAGATGGCGCTAATGTTATTTTAGAAAAAAAATACTTTTTGCAAATTATTTATTGTTTTGAAGTTGAATTATTGGTTTGCATGTACGGACATATGAAATTGACTTTTTTCCCTCAGCGCCTATGTCATCTATGGAGATGCTGTGTGGATGGTCTGTTTAGGGAAAAGAAAAGGGAGGAAGTTTTAGGAAGGAAAACGGTATGAGGGGTGGGTAGGAATCTGGGGGTTACTGTGTCTAGGAGTGACGGACGTATGAATCCATCCCTCTCACAGCGGTACAAGGTCTCCCTCAATCAATCTCTGCTGATCTGACCCACCACACAGTAGGTGGACAAACGCATTAGCCGCCAAGACTTGTACAAACGTAACCCCATGAACCCGGGCATCCCTGCTAGTCACCAAACGTAGCAAACCACTTAGGGTGACCTATGGCCGGTTGGGTTGATTATCCAACAAATAGTTCTCAGGGCGGCGGTACCCAAACCCACATCCAAAATTATGTAAAGAATAAATTAATAGATAGTTTTATCCGCATACAAATTCATTTCTATCAATAAAGGTGCAATAATACAACATTGGATTGCATTGCCTGTGCAATATTGTATTCGTACGCTTTCATTGAAAGAATTAGGTTTTCTACGGACAAAATCATTTATTCACAATGTACATATATGTAATTCATCTAAATATCTTAAAGCATGCCTTTCAAAAAGTATTTTTTTCTAAAATAATTAAATAAGCGATATCTATGAAAAGCAGATTATGAATTCTTTGAAGTATACCCTTAATTAAATAATTAAACCAATCTCTGGAAAGAATCCCGAAAAAAATATATTAATTTTTGATATTTTAATTACTTAATTGTTAATAATTAAAGTCTTTGAATGTTATTACCAATGCTCATAAAAACTCGTTAGCTTACTTAACTACCCCAATATATTATGTTTTTGAATACAATATGTATTGAATGCAAGCGATTATCAATTCAGTAGTGACTGATCGTGTACGCAGGTTAAATTTATATGACAGATGATTTTAAATTCCGTAATGAATTTATAATTTTTCGTTCGTGTCAAAGCTGCATTCATGTTATGATAACTACAAGTAATAATTATATTTAAAAGGATTGCGTTGTTTGCATTTAAGTTAATCCTTGTGTGGTAACATTTAAACTTTGTAAATAAAGCATTGATAATTGATTTATAAACTGGCATCGACAAGATTAATCGATAGATGTACCTATTTGCCAAAAAAACAGTGTATCAGAAAATATAAAAACACGAGGAAAAAAGTAAAATTTACAAAAATATTACTGTACGGGTATCTTGAAATGCTTGGCATAAAATACTCTAAAATATAGAATTTAATTTAAGAACAAGGTTTTAATAAAAATCCAAAAATAGAATCTTACTAAAGAATTTTTTAAAATTATTTACGTAATGACTGACAAAAATCATTTAGACTTACTAGGAAACTCAAAGCTTGTCAAAGCAAGTCATTGAGTTGTCAAGTCTCGATATTTTGAACAAAGGGTAATGGTATCCATAATATTATAAGTAGGTTGCTTAAGGAGCAGCAGTTCATTATTTCGAAGTCTACGGAAAGAGATCTTGAACTGAGTGAGATTTAATAAAGAATTGTAACAAAGAAAATTCCGAATGTAACTGCGCCGAGGGAAACCATAACATTAATGTAATTTTCATAGAATATCGATTCTGTAAATGTTCATTACATTACAAACTCCCCTGTGGTAGAAATTCAACTCGGCAAAACGCGAAATGGGTCATCGCTTGGGGTTTGAATAAAAATATTCTTTCTCTTTTTTCTTTGAATTTTCTACCAATTCAACGTCGAATATTGAGGGTTATTCAAAAAATTTTCTGGAGAAATAGGAACTAGTTTCTTTTATTTAACCTACACTACAACATAAAATATTGGAGTATACATAGGTTCCCATTTTCGCATTAGCAAGTTAACCATTGTTTCAAATAATATTTTATTATTTGTAAGCAAAAGAAAATTCATACGTTATGATAAATTAACTCATTCTTTCGGGGCTGATTAACATGTTTTCAATATGTTTATCTTTTTATTGTACGTTATAAGAAATGATTTTATTATTAGGTGTGTTAGCTTATTGCATCAATGAATCCAATATTGGCGTCAACTGCTATTATTGTAATTTCCTGAATAATTAAATTTGACTTTCTAGTTTAACAGGCGAAATATTTACTTGACTTAAGTTTACTTTTTTTTTCAAATAATAAATTTACTTGGCACACATTTAAACACTCCGAAAAATTTTAGACATTAAAAATGCTTTTTATAAAGTATGTTATTACATTAGGTAAGTATGTATGTGTAATTCTCTCCATGTGGGAGGCCAGTGGTAACCAACAACCCGTAGAAGTGATCGGGTTCGTGGAGTGATGTTTGTGCGGATCTTGGCGGCAGATGAGTCTGCCCACCAGGCCGGATTGAGAGAGACTAGTTGAGGGAGATTTTTTGTCATTTCCAGCAGATTCTCTCCGAACATCAAATTGCACCGCAATAGGTGGGATGGATACATACGTCCGTCACTCCTGGACTCACTGACCCCCAGATTCTCACCCACCCTTCATTCAGAGAATTTCCTCTCCTTTTTTTCCTAAAAAGACTCTCCACACACCATCCCCGAAGATGTCATAGGCCCTGAAAGGGATTTATTTTCCTTAGTACCTTTATCGCATGAAACATTCACAGAAAAATATTTTATTACGTTAAAGAAATTATTCCCTCTTCGGTCGTCTTTATATCTTGTTCTTTTGAAGAATAAAGTGTTTTCCGCAGACCTCTCCAAGGGAAATATAGCCAATCCACAGCTTTAGATGTCGATTTTACATTTTATCCAGTCAAATATGGATAGGCATCTCTCTGGGCTTTTCCTGTGGGATTTCAGTAAAATGTTTTACTGGAAGTATATTTAAGCCTCCAGACATTTTGTTACGTGAAATAAATCTTTGTTACTTTAACTATGTTTTCAACCAACTCAAGGTTGAATTTTGTAGGTGGATATAATAGTACCTTGTACTTAATCTTGGAAATATTGTAATATAATCTTATGGTTTGTAAAGTAGTGGTAGTTTTTTTATGTAATAAAAAACAATGAGAGACGTAATGTAAATAAATAGTCACGTTACAAATCGCATTATAGATATCGGTAATTCAATTATTTGGAAAAATGCCTTATTTATAGAGATTCTAAATATTCTTTTTGTAATCCACCTACATCTTATATATCCAAGTGTATAGGCACTTAAAGTAATTTATGTTTAACTTTTTTTTTTCTTTTACACGATTTTTTCTTCTTTGAATTTTTTGAATTGAAACTCATTAGGCCCCGTTGTTATTTAAAATTCGGATGAAAAGGAAATGACTTATTACAGTACATACGAAGCGTCAAACTGTGCACATTGGCCGCATTGATTATGACGTCACTTTTAAAGGCTCCTATAGGTTGAGATTGTTTGCGTAAAGTTTCGCTTCTACCGAGTGTGAACTACACTCGATTGTTTTTGCCATTCTCGCTTTTACTAAGTCTTAAAATTTTTGAAATCAGTTGTAGTTAGTAATTGCATCTGGTTTTTAACGTTATGTTTTCATAAATTTATCAAGGAATATCAAAATTCTTCTTTAAAGTGTGGGGAAAGATGTTAGAAGTAGTTTATCGAAATCTTGTTTAGACATTCACCTTTTTGTTGTTTTAAATGTTAAGTATACAAGATTTCATCATTCTCGGATTAAAACTATGTTTGTATAATGACTAAAGCCACATCGCCACAGACACTTCTTTACATTAAATTGTACACACATTATAATGGCAAGGGTTACCAACCAGTCGATCGCGAATCCAAATTCGGTATATCTTAATAAACTGTGTTCTTTAAAAATAATACCTACATGGTTTAAATATTATTTTAATATTATAACCATGGATGAAAATACAGGATGTCGGGGGGTAAAGTGCGTTAACTTCGGGAGGTGATTCTAGCGCCCTTAAGGTGATTTTTCACGAAAACGGCGCTTTATAAATCAGCCGAATATTATTATAAGTAAAAAATATGAATAATTTTTTTCAATATTCAATCTTCTATGGGTAGTTTTGTGGTAAAAAGATAAAATTAGACCGGCGTGTCCGGTCAGCTTTATTATTTTCCGCTGTTACGATACGACCGGATACGGGTCAATCTAAAGCATGCAATGTTGCCACAATTGTGCCCGGCAGGCTCTCAGCAAGTAAGATCGTACCTCACACTAAGGATTTTTAGTAGGTACGTATTTTTATTTTGAACGGGAAAAAAGTTGGAATTTCGGAAAAAGTGGTTAATCTTTTTTTCTTCTATCATTAGCAAAAATTAGCAATTTTTTTTAGTGAAAAACAAAAATAAATAAATAAAAATGAACAATAAAAAACCATGCTAACTAAAAACTGATTTTCTTTCCTTTATTAAATCGCTTTAGTTGAACTTTAAATTTATTTACATAGATTACGAACCGCCACTGGTTGGTGCAAGTTTGCGTGGTCTAGAATAAATAGCACGGAGTGCGAATATAAGAACGTTCCATTATTTTAGATGACATGTGCTTGGGTTTTCATATACATACGGTAATGTTAGCTACTCGGGGCTCTTTAGGGATTTGTGAAACTTGGCTCGTTTTGTCTTTTTGCTGGGAGACATCGAACTTGACGATACTTTACTACAGCTTTGCGCAGCTATCTGAAATTTATGAACATACTTTATACAGGTTCGATAAAAAAAAAAATGTATAAAAATGAATCCCTTTTTCCCTTGGTCACGCCATAACCTCAGAACGACTTTACCTATTTTATTCATCTTTTTTTAAAAGTTTTCTAATACTTTGTAGAAGCTTAAGAAGAAATTAAGAAAATTACGCAGAAAAATGGATAATTGCAGAAAAATTAACAACTTCGCACGTTTGCCAGTTCACGCGTTTGATGAATGTGAATTTAGCAGGTGGCTGTTTTTTTTTTGTAATAAAAGAGAATTTTTTAAATTAAAGTATTTTAAATAGGTAGGTACCTATGTTAAGTACGAAATTATATAGAATGTTCATATAATATACAAAAATTAATAAAAATTTGAAAAAAAAAATGAAATGAAAACCAGCCATTTGCAAAGGACACACTCCAAAATAATATGAGATTATTTCAAAAACCTTATTTGTTATAATAGGTAGATTTATTTAGATAAAACTACATGTTGAATTATTTTTTTGCTCATGAAAACAATCTTTTGTTATAATTACTTATGTTTTCGACATGCATTCTTCTTACGTTATAAACAATTGTCTGGCTTTAAAATAATATTACATGGTTAAAAAAGAAATCGGAAAATTTTTAAAAACACTTTTGTAATAAGGTCGTGAAAAGAGAAAAAAAAATTAAAAAAAAACATCCATTTTAGGTTAGGTTTTTAGGAAAGTCTCATCACTTTTAATGACTTAATTGTTATTATCAATATTTAATTTCCAATTAGGGAGGCGAGTGTTGGTACCGCGGCCCAGAGAAACATTACCCAATACCTTTGCCATAGGTCTCGAGTGGTTCGCTATGTTTGGTGGTTCGTCCGGGTTCACCAACTGCGTGACAGGCTGGATCGCGAGGGACGGATTGAGGGACCTCTCCAGCAGGAGTATCTCGACCCACCGCTTTGCAATACAATGTGAGGGATGGATATATAATCCTGGATACACTGAACTCCAGATTCCTACCCACCCCTCATACGTTTTTCCTTCACAGAACTAAAAAAAACCCCACATAAATAATCCCCAAAGATGACATAGGCCATATAAGGCTTCTGACAACTGCACAATAAATTGTAGTAATAGGCCACTTGCATTGATTTCATAACGACTTGGAAAAAATATATAAGTAAAAATTTTTAGAAATGTAGAGTTTATTTTTAATTTTAAATAAATAAAGCCATTGTTTGAGCTCGCGACATCACTTCATGAAAATGTCCCGTCTTCGATTATGTTCCCTTAATTTTGTAAAATTCGGTACCGATTTTTTTTTTATATGGCAACACTTTGATTTCCGGCGAATTTTTGAATTTGCGTTTAACATTCACTAGATTTATTGTTTGTTCTATGCGAACTTATGTTGGTTTGATTTTTTGATGAAGATGGCGGTGTTTTTACAGATGTTACTTAGAGAACCCCGTACAATTTATTGCTATTCGTGTGGAAAACGTTATTTTTTTAAATGATTTTCGGCTATGTAATTTTCGTTTTTTCGCACCTATAAAATTATGTCCCGTCTTTCCGGTTTATAAAAAATGGTCTGATTTTTCGGATTGAAATTTTCAAAAAATTACCATGGTTTCAAAAATACGATTAAAAAAAAAACGAAATGTCTTAGAATATTTGCCTAAACCGGAAAAAAGATTTAAAAAATGTGATGCAAGTGGCTTATTATATCACGTTAAAAGTTAACTTTTGTTTTTCATGTTTGACCTAGATTATTGATTAGTATTACAACCGTTTATGTGAAAATATTAAATAAGGATTTATTTCTTACTACACTTATTTTTGCATTAGTACCAGGGTTCGGGATTCAGTAGAGAATGTTTCCACGTATTTAGTTCAATTTGTATATTTTGACAAAAAAAAATGTTTTTTAAAGAAAGGCAAACATTCCCGGGCTAATACGAATAACCCGGAAACATTTGAAAATATCCTACTACCACTGCAGTGAGCCGAAATTTTGCTTGAGTCGTGATAGAGGCTAGGCGGGGAATCGAACACGGAACGCCTGGATGGGACCCAAAGGCGATGCCCACTCAACTACTGACCAGTCACCTTATTTGATTTATGACGTATAAAGAATCTTCGATTTGTCTGAACCTATGTTCGAACCCATTCAAACGTGTATCAGGATGTCGTAGCGGAAAAGTTCAGTATTTCAACATTGTCGTCAATTACCAAAATGATGTAGAACATGCCCAGCTGCCTCCTTAAAAGTAATGTCCAAACCCTCCGTTTGTTCAACGGAATTAGCAATTGGAGCGCTACGCCAACCGTAGGTCTTTAAATCGCTACGTTAACGGTGCGACACTTGGTCCTGGTCGTAGCATTTTACTAGAACGTGACGAGAATAAAACATTGTTTTGAATCGGTACATTCGACAACGTAGAACTGTTTATTGATATATTTCTCGAATACACAGAGGCAGAGGGTTTAACCCGTCGATATAAGAAACGTTAAAATTCTGAAATCATAAATGTTTCAATTGCTTTTATTTGTTGATCGCAGACGCTGGCAGAATTCAAATGATTTTTATGAGTTAAAACGTTAAACTTTATCGGTAGATTGAACGTACGAAAATAATATTGGTAGGATCGGTAGGTAAAGGATTCAAGTAGGCATAGCCATTACCCGGACATAAAATCATTAATTATTTAAAAAGACAGTTAATAACTCGTAAAGAGAAAACCGATGATTTTTCCATTTTTTAATAATTTTAAATACCACTAACATAACTAACGAATGCTACACTAATTTATTGGTCACAAAATACACTCTCGAACCAAATCTCTCCCATAAATGTGTAAACAATATCTAAAATTTTCCAAATAATTCTATAATTTAACTCGCCAGTTTTTGTGAACTGCGTTATATTGGCGTTCCAACCAAAACTGCTTACGAATTATTGCTTCAGATACACTTGCAATAGATTGGTGTTTTCTTGAATTAGGTGAAAACATTAGAAAAAAACAAGGTGTGGAAGGAAAAGGGATGACCAATCACAATATATGTAGTTGTGTTTGCCGCTACACCTCGAGATAATTATCGCCACAATAATACGAATGAATACAAAACAATATTATGTAGTAAAACCAGATGGTGTACAACTTGCTTCCAAAGTAGTCCCTAATATTCTTCTCTTCTCAAAACATATGCACTCGAATTTTCACTACTATTCTTGTCAATGTTTCAAATTTCAAATACTTTCCCAGTAAGATGAAGGTAAGAGAAAGATAGGATAAATGACATCCTGGTACGAACAAAGTGTATTCTCGCATCAGAACAAAACATATGGAAAAAAGAGTTGTTTGTACAATATTCCTCATGGATCTTATAACATTAGTTTCTACATCCGGATTAATTTATCAGTGTAAACACTGTCAAAGCGTACAAGACGAAATTGTAAAACGTCCTCTAAAAACAAAATTCTTTCTTCTACTTGACCTTTCATTCCGCTTGTGATATGTAACGATAAACCACACATTGTAAAGGTGTGTTATTTTTCCATTTATTCTAAATAATATAACCTACTCGTGTTTATGAAACATCGGAGTAGAACACAATCTTAGCGAAAACTTTCTTTCAACAACTAAGCACTACTTACGCATGGTTGGAAAACTTGAAAGATAAAATTGTTTTTCCGATACGAACTTTTTAAAGTTTTCGATGGAAGCCTTCAAAATTTCACTAACTTTCCATGTTTTGTGTATTTCATCATTTCTATCTGAGTAATAATCCGTTTTGCCTATGAAAATATATATATTTTTTTAAATATTTTTGCTTTTCAAAATCCAAAATATATGAGAGTTTATAAATACGTGAGTTCTAATTACCTATAATTAATGGAACTATGCAATGGCATCCCCAAAAAACGAATTCTCTAAGATTGTCTAATGAATTGTTGAGAGGAAATTAGGTTGAAGGAGTACGTGATGTTAGTTCTGATCCGATGACTGAACATGAGTAATTGATCAATCCAAATTTATAGTATTTGCAATCGTCTACAAGTGGCGTTAATAAAAGAATCTTCATCCAAGGAATTTTATAATATTAATACTATGTATCCTACCTTCTTCTTAAATCGGTTCCCCATAGCAGAGGATCGTAACCCCTACTACAATTTTCATGGTGGACTACTCCATTCCTTCGCGGTTCTGTACTAAGCTGAAAGCTGTGGACACCGACATTTCTGACGCCACTGATACTTTGTCACTCCAGCACATTTGTAACCATTCTCTGCTTATTCTGTCTTCTATTTTGACTATGACTTTCTCCTAGTTGGAGTCCGCAGTTTGGCGAGCAATGTTACAAAGTATCTTAAAATACGTTGATGGTGATAGTTGAAAGCCTATTGTGGACGCCTAGCCCTTCTAAAATTACACTTGTGCGTCTGGCTGCCCATGGAATCCTGAGCATTCTTCTCCAGCACCACATTTCGACAGCGTTTATCCGATTTCTTTCGAAGGCTCTAAGTACCCATATTTTCAAACTTTATAGGAATATGGAGGAAATCAATGCCCGGACGAGTCTCATCTTGGTGATTTTCCTTATGCCTCCATCACTCCGTTTCTTTTGTATTAATTTGCTGACGGCTTCTTCTGTCATTAAAATTGTTCTTTTCAGATCTATTTCACAACCTACTTCATCACTTATATAGACGAGCCTAGGTATATAAAATCGTTCAAAATTTCAGAGAATTAATTGTTCTTACAAAGGTATTTGCCCTGTCAATCACTATTATTTTTGTTTGTATGATTTCATTTTTACAATATCTATTTTTTTCAAATATTAACATTTGGTGGAATTCCATCATATTTATAAGGTATAATTAAACTATTATTGATCAAATTTTATTCCACTTTTCTTTATTTCCGACCGGATCGGTTTCAGACAATCGCGTCCTTCTTTAGCATTGTAATAAAGTTCTTAAAAATATTGTGTTTGAAAATACCCGTGCAATTTTCCCTCTTCGATTCTTTCATTGACACGTGCACTTAAATGCTAAAGTTCAGAAACCAACAGCTTCCGCAAAAGCGCCATTTTCCCATTATCACATTCTCGAAAAATTTTCGAAATATTCAAGCAAACTATTGAGAAAGTTGAAAAAAGCAGTTACACTTATATTTCTCTACACAAAAAGACCAAACTTTTATAATATTGCGAAAAATATTTCTCGTAAAGTTTAGGTAAAGAGTAACAATTGTTAAAGTTCCGCTATATCAAGCAATTATTGGAAAACCCTAGCGAATTGCAAATTTTCTGGGTTTTTAGTAAAATACTGCAATTTCAGAACTACAACTTTGTGTTGCAACCGTAAAATTTTTCCACGGGCAATATTAATTATTTTCAGATTCCAGATTGCTTACCATGGTCGTCCGCTTGCTTTAGTACGCCATTTAGATCAGAACACAGTGGTAAGCATGTACTTGTTTAAAAATGCTTGCATTATAAGGAATAACTAAACTTGAGAGATGAAAAACAATTTGTTTTGAAGAAGTATAAACCCTCGAACTTTGAAGTAGAATTAATCCAAATAAAGTACATTCCTAGTACATGCGTGAGCAAATTTTTTTTTTGCTTCTGTTTTATAAAATACTATCTGGGGAACCCGGCTTCGCTCAGGGAGTTAATAAAAGATTGAACCCACGACGGATCTTGCTTTTTATACCCCTACCAATGGGTAGCCCCACCAATACAAAAAAAGGCTTCAAATTATTGACAATGTTCCAGAACATTCCACAACATTCGAGAGTGTTCTAGAATGTTCTATAATGATGTTCCCGTTTCCCTATTCCCAAACATTACACAACATTCCAGAATATTCTGGGATGTTGTGAAATGCTCTCGAATATTCTGGACTGTTCTAGAAATTTTTAGACGGTGAAACTTCCACCCCTTATATATATCTTCCATATCACGCCCTACAAATGAAACCGGGAACCTTCTTCAGGGATGGGGTATAGAGGGTTACCATACTGTATACATAACTCCCTTGATCGTACCGGGACTCGTTTCCATTGATTAGATTGAATTCGATTTTTCAAGATTTTTGAGGAAATTTTGACAATTATTTGAAGGTTAATATTCATAGTAATTATAACAACAAATTGCCCTACCTACTACGAGTGTGTTTAAATGAAATATAATATAAATAAATAAATGCTTCAATTTAAATTTTTGAAACACAATTTGTGGGTTCTTATAAAACTAAAATTTTGACCCAAAAAAGTATTTTTCCGATGTTTTATTTGTATTTCATTATATTAACGCAGTAGGTTGGCTAGGAATATATATTTTTTTAATTTTTTCAATTCTCATAAAACATTGCAAAAGCTGATTTTTATGATTTAAAGTATATAAATAAAATAGTTCTGATTTGTGCAGGATATATGCTATACAATGTGTGGATTAATAGGATATGTGTTTTTTTCTGTATTTAGTTTGGTTTCTTATTTTACTATCATTGCATTGCATTGTATTGTATGATAAGTATTATCTACCAGCCTCGTGGTAGGTGGATTTGTTATAAGGTTTCTCTGAGTTTACTAGACTTGAAAACTCCTATGGAAAAAAAGATTTCAGTGGTGCATACCGAGCTTCTAATGAGGCATTGTTTATTCATAACAATGAACAAACTTCCTGGACAAACTTACTTAGTCCTGGAACCACAAAACATCTCCGGAAAGTAATGATTAATTGAAAAATTAACATTATGAGGGAAACTTACTTAAAACTTCTGAACACTCGGTGCCGAGGTTATTCCGAGCTGAAGACATTAAAATGCGGAAAAAATTAAATATATATATGTTTTTTTTTACAATATATTAATATTACCAAGGAGGCCCAGAGGAAAATAATTTCCCTCAGGGCTTTCGTCATCTTTGGGATGTTGTATGGAGGGTTTTTTTAAGGATATGAGGGAGAGGAAGTTCTGGGAAGGAAATAAGTTTGAGGGGTGGCGGGATGGTTATAAATCTGGGGGTCAGTGGGTCCAGGAGTGACGGGCGTATGAATCCATCTCTTCAACTTCGGTGCAAGGCGATGAGTCGAGGTATTCTGTCTGGAGAGGTCAAAAAACCTCCCTCAACCAGTCTCTCTCGATTCGGCCCGCCACGCTGCAAGTGAGAAGACGCATCGGCCGCCAAGACCTCAACAAACCTCACTCCATAAACCCTCACCCCATGAGCTGTTCAGACATCATTAGTAGAGGAGGCGTGTCAAAAAGATAACCCTCGTAAAGTGCTGTCATCAATGTAGCAATGAATTGGTGTACATTCAACGAGAACTTTGATGTGCAACAAAAAGGGATATTAATATATTTCCAACACAAGGATTCGGTTATAGGAAATTTGGACGACAACGGGTAATTTAAATGATTTTATCTCTGTAACTACATTGTAGGGTTTTTTGGTTTTATGCTATTTTTATCATTTCCGTTTTGACTAGCCTCATTTTGAAAGAATATCAAAAATCAAAAAAATATTCAATAGAATTGTTCGTGCCGACCGCTAGTACAGTTTGAAAAACAAGTGACCCAATGATAGACCTTATGCACTTGAATGAACTTGAAAAGTCATTTTGTGGCTAGAATTGAACTCTTTTGATGACACCTCAAAAAACACCGTTCAAGTCCGTAGAGAGTAGGTACTTTAAAAGAAAAACGATCACGTTTGACTTCTCCAATCCAAGAAAATGAACTCTGTTGAATATACAGTTCCAAGAAAAAAGATCTACAACGATGTATGCACGTTTATATTACTGATATATTGCGTATATTTGTACATAGGAATAAAAACAGCCAAGTTATATTTTGATCATATTTGTAAAAAGCATTAATTTTGTTGCTCGCCATAATTTACAATAAAAGCAAATATAAATTTGTTGTAGATCACTTTTATTATATAAACACTCTACCGGTTTCGGAAGCACCCTTCTTCCGACAAGAAAATTTATAATATTTTGATTGATCATTTAAAAAAAAGAAGACGTAATTATATTATCTACGTACATGGTATTAACGTGATTTTCGTTGGTTTGTTCCTTTTTCCTCTTCTCATTATTGTAGACTACGATTAGGTATAGAAATTTGTTTGTAAATAATGTAGCTAGATTTACCTGTACGCATCTATAAATCAGTTTTTTTTCTCGGCTACTTTATAATAAAATTATAACTCTATCTTTTTCTTGTACAAATTTGCAATTTTATTATTTATAATATTGGTTGTTCTTTCCTTCAGGTTCTCATAAATGTAATGAAATGGGATTGCCTTTGTAAATGTATGAAATAAAATTGGATTTATATATGAAATGAAATGAAATGGTATTGCCTTTGTAAATGTATCAAATTAAATCGGATGTATGTTGTATGTATGTAAAAAATTAAATTGTATGTATGTATGAAATGTAACGAAATGGGATCGCTTTCGTACCTGTATGTGTTTGTTCAAATGATTATGAGTTTTAATGTTTTTTCGGCACGATATTTATAATATTATGATATTCTTTTCTTCCACTATTGTTGTTACTTTTTTAAAACGCTCACTCATTGTAATTCAAGCTTTTTAACTAATTTAGATTTTTTGTAAGTTCTTACGTTAGTTTTGTGTTATTTATTTATTGTGAAAAATAGTAAATCCAAATAAATTTCACAAAATTAGCTTTTAATAAAATATAAGCAATATTTTAATGTGATCTCGATTAAGAGCTACCAACAATACCTTCTTTTTCTTAAAGCATATTTTTATTGGCTATTTAAATATGACTGCAAGATTCAACTTAAATTAAATGATACCTACATAAATAGTGTCTTGGATAAATTAATCAATTTTTATTTAAAATGTGACAATCTGAGGTTTAACTCATTAAGTTATAAATAAAAAATATACATGAAATTTGTATGAAACTGTCAAAAAGATTTTTCAATATAGGTACGCCTATTTATCGGCACTAAAATTGAATCTGAAAATGGCAATATTATTTATTGATAAGTTACCACAATTTGGTAAACAAATATAAAACTCGAGGGACAAAACGTGATGCTCAACAATAAAAATGTCACAATTCGAAACAAGGTTTTGAAACAACTAAATATTCATAAGCTCTTCAGCAACGGTTTATGTTGAGTAAGCAACAATGTTTCTACTCGTGATGACCAGCGAGTACCTACGTGGGTACACTTTGCACGTGGCGTATCAGGATTAAGGTGATTTTCATTTGAAGGGATTTATTCACGCTCTCGGATAAAAATAATATTACACCTTGTTTATCGTGATCGTGGCATGATGTTTATGTGCAAATCTAAATAAATTTGTGAATATTCCCGATTTATTTATTTAAGAGTTGCATATCGTTCAAACTACTATAGATACCTACAAATAATAACAATCGAACTAAAAGATTTATAAATTTTGAAGTTAAGTTAATCGTATTATTAGTGCAAAAAATGTGTAATAATAATACTTGGATAACTAGAAGAGCGTCGCTTTTGTGAAAAATCACATCTTTTGGGCTGTACAATTTATTGTGGGTTCTTAGGCTCTATCTTATTTTAAAATTTACAAACAAGTACAGAAAACATTTTATTTTTATTTTTTTTATTAGTAACAATTAGAAACATAAATTACAAATAAATTTTAAACAGTAATTAATTACATCGTAGATATATTTGATGTATCCCCATAAGTAAACATACTTTCATGATACTTCTCATGAACACACTTTTATGCTTGGAGAAAATACGATTGCACGCAGAGGACACCACATTCATTGCATGATTTTACATAAGCTATCCTTCATTACTGTTATTACATTTATGAGAAGATAGTGGCAAAAGTATAATTGATATTTGTTTTGAAAGACTGGAGGATTTAGGACTGGAGATTTTTAATGAAATGAACTAAAAAGCTTACAAGTTCCTATTTACTTACATTTTGGGTTCTTATTTACTCACACTTCGCAAAAGGTTTGTACAATATTATTTATGAAATGTTACAAAGACTTTGTTGAAGTGCAATAAAAGTTAATACAACACCTATTTTGTAAAAACTGTTTTTCTGATATTTTAAGTTTTTTTAATATACTCAATCTGATCAGTTATACAAATTAGAAACATAAGATGTTATGTAGGTAACAAAAAATTACACGAACACAAAGACTGTGCGTGGATATTAAAATAATTATTATTTTCACATTTCTATTCCTTAAGAATTGATTATAAAATTAAGGTATTATAAAATAATAATAATAACCTACCTATTCGTTTTTTAGAGGATAAATGAGATAAAAATGAGTAATTAACAAAAAATATGTGAATGTCTTAGCAACAAAAAATAATACAAATTGTAAACTTTTCAAAGATGTTTTAAATCACGAACGTGCTAATGTTTTAAAAATAAGAAGTATTTAAAAGTATAATTAGGTACATACTTGAATAAAAAAATTGTGTTATCGATTCAATCAAAATAGCAAACTAAATAAAAAAAATAATAACATCTTTATGTAAAGTTATATTGGTCGTTAACTCATGGTTTGACAGTTTTTTCGCTCTGATTTTCTTCTTTATATTTAGATTTATTGTCGGGTCCTTTGAAGAATGGAGCAACCCAAATTTGAGTTGCGAAATAACAAATAATACATTAAAGACACTATCTTTGACATTTAAAGATATTTAAAAGATTTTGAAGACAATTTTTGTTAGATAACTATTAGGAAGAACGGAGAGGATGGAATGGGAATATTTCAACAAATTTCACATTTTCATCTGAGCATGGAATTACGCTTTGTCTTCTTCTTAATTCTTTTATTAGGTTTCAAGAATGTCAAAAGAATGAAGGCATGAAATAGACCAAGGCTGATATAAATTTGACTTTTTTCATGGAAAGATATTACATATTGGGAAAATCTGATTAAATAACCGCCCTCTAGGCGAACTTTTGTAAAAAACGCTTTGACAGTACTTGTTCAACCGACGACGTATTAATATTTTTTTCCTCGAATGCCTACAATTTTCATGTTTTTTTGTCAATTTCCGTTGTATTCTACTGACGACACTGGAGGCCGTGGAATAAAATGCTTCAATCGTTTTACTTTTGCTATTAAGTATTATTTATAATTCAGGCAATATGACATGGTTTGTTATAATATGAAGATTTTTAATAATAATAAAATTTTTGTAATAGAATTTTTCTGTTTGTCTTTATAATACAATCTAGTTTAATATTTTAATCACCTCAAGTAATGGATTATAGTTACTATTAAGATATTTTAATTAAATGAAGACAATATTAGCGAAACTCAATCGAAAATCTGGAGACAGAAAAATCAGAAAAAGATATTGACACCTCTGGGACTCGAACCCAGGACCCTTTGCTTACAAGTGCTCTGCCAACTGAGCTAAGGTGTCATATTCAATTCGGTTAATTTTAACTGTATCATACTTTGACTAAGAACTACCAACATTATCATCATTTTCTTAACGCTCGTATTATTGTCTGCTATCTTTATATATGCAAGATTCATCTATATAACTCAAAAATCATTAAAATATTAATTTTTAGTTTTTTTTCTTCTTCCGCCTACCCCCTCACGCATTCCTCGGATCCGCGACACCCCCATCCCCCTCACGCGTTTCTCTTCCACCTTCCCTTCCTTCCCCTCTCCATCGTCCCCCTTCACGCGAACCCCCCTCCCTTTCGTTCCCCTCCACCACTCCCGGATTCTTCTCCCCCTCCGTAAATCCCTCCTTGCCGCTAAACTATATGAAATACAAAAAATTTTTAAACAACTCAACATCATACACAGAAAAATTCGCGGGCGTGCTCAAAACAACTCACCAAAGTTTCATAGCAATCGGATTAATGGTAAGGAACACATACGCGACAAACAAAGAAATATTAATTTTTATTTAATATACAGATACACGATGTTCTTTAAGAAATTAAGTAGGTTTCCATGCATTATGAATATGTCTGGTAATTTACCAAGGGTTTTTTCTTCTTTGTCTATTTTAAATCCCTTGAAAGTGAACTAGGTCACTAACATAAAATAATTACGCAAACTAAGTAGTTTTCTCATAATAACCGTACATGGTTTTCATTGTTATCCTTCTGGTACAAAACCGGTAAAAATACTTTCTTTATCTACTTTTATAAATAAAACGAAGATACAAAAGAATCTAACTTTGAAGAATAGTAGAATGAGCAGTAGTAAAAACATTCTCACGAATTGTTGGAGAAATAAGATGTTCATTTGCAATACAAACAAGTGATATTAACATCAATACTCATGTGTATCTATAATCCGCTTTCCCGGTGTACACTATCCCTCTGTGATGGAACAATATTCGAGATTCTTAATTGAACGTCGTCATGTTGACATCATCTCAGCCAACCACCCAAAAGCAATATGACATGAGATATCAATGTAGATGAATGTATAAGTTGGGCAATAAAACCAACCGTCAAATGGCGTCTAAAACTATGTCAATGTATAAATATAAGATCGCATTACATATACCCTGCCCCTTATGTAAACAATCGTAAAACATGACCTCTCCTTGCACTTGAGTGATGTGAGAATATTAGATAAAACAAAATATTATGACAATGCCCACGCCAAATCAGACATAAAAATATCATAGATTTAATAACGAAAAGTAATATGATTTCTATCACTTGTTTATACAACATAAAAGTGGAATTTTTTCACTCCGAAAATTTTATTCATATATTCACTAGAGAATTTCATGAAATCAAATTATTGAATTATCGGTTCAGAAATTTTCATTTTGGTTGAAATTGTTCAAGGTTATATCTAATTATTAATATACAGTTTTACTACATTTAGAGAAGAACGAGTATTTTATCTTCACTGAATAAATAAAAGAAAACATGAGACTGGTCTCAACGGTGCCAAAAAATCACCCCCAAACCAAACAGTCTGCTTGAACAAACAAAACTTTATAACAGTTCGATTCATTAAACTAGCTATTATTATAGCTAGCAGATCTTAGATCTTAGTGAGGGTATTTTAGTACCCTTTTTATTTATCTGTACATTAGAATTTAAATGCTCATAAAAATAAATAATCGACTTAAAAAGTTGCTTTTCTGAAAGGTTTATCATTAATAATTTTTATATTTTCATTTTTATTTTATACCTGATATGGTTTGGAGTCGAATTTTTATTTCTTTTTCATTAACTCCGCACTGGAGGCCTTGATGAAAATAATACAATCTTATTCGGGGTCACGGTGTGGAAGGTCTTCAAGAGGACTAGAAGAAGGGAAACTGGGTCTTGAAGAGACCCATGCTGTAGGAAGGAGAAAACCCAGAGGTCGGAACCCAGAATCATTCCACAGCCGAGACGTTGAACTCAAGAACGTGTCATCAAGTGACAAATTGGGCGCGCGTTTCGCGTATTATATATCTAACTGTGCACCGGTACCGAAGGCATCAATCGGAGCTTATTCCATGGAAATACTGGCACAACACCACATTTCCACCTGACGCCTGTACTTTAAATAATGTACATAATGCATTTGCACGGGGAAACCGATCAGACGAACCGCCCGGCGGCGGCCGCTCGTTTTTGCACAATTTTAATTCGACGAGGTTGTTCTTACCCCAAGGTTAATCTATCTCGTGTTACTCAAATGTATATTCTCGGCTTCAAATCCCCCCGAGCCGTTAGATTTTGTGTGTCCTTTTGGGGCTGGTCAAACAAAAAAGTATCATGAACATTACTATCATTCGCGTAACAATGAATTGGTGCACATGACAAAAAGTCGTTGATGTGCAAAAAAAATAAATTTGGAGACCAAACCGAACCCTGTGGGACGCCCGCATTATTTATAAAGTATGAGGAAGAGATGAAACCATCGACAATGTTTTAAATACGAATGGTGTAAATCTAAATAATACTGTCCAATTCTAAAAGTCAGTACATTAAGAATTTGTATTCAAAATACACCTCCGAATGTAATCAAGTAATTAAATGAATATTAGAAAAGGGTTAATAAAATTTTAACTACATTGTTTTGTTAATCAACCTACGTAATGTAAATGCTGTTTCTGTTTATATTATGCGACTAAAGATGGGATTTATTGAAGTCTGAATCTGAAAAGAAGTGTTCGTTTTTATTACCACAGTTTACTCGATCGCCTATAAATTTAATGTCAACAATTTAATGGTTTTTCACTCTTTTCAATTCCCCGAATAGATCAGAAATTATTATCACGGGTGCAGTTTGGAACAAAACTAATAAAATACCAAGTCTACAAGCTTTGTAATAAAATTCTAGCTGTTTTAAGTTAATGCTTCATTAACTTTTCCAATTAGCCATCGGAGCGAATTTTTCTCTAACGACATTTACCTCGGCGCGCGGACAGAATGAAGGGTGGAATCCTCTCCCTTTTAATTTATTTTTTCCCAAAATCGATGGCGAACTTCGAGAATTCCCGGGAGGAATCACAAAACTTCCCTTCGTGTCTGCCCGCCTTCCTTTCAAGTTGCGAGAAGTTTACGCGGACTTGTGTGTGAAAATCATTATCGGGAAAACTTCGGCGACAAATGATAGTCTGCGAGTCTGTTCATCCTAGACTAGGTGGTTGTATAAACAGGTCTTTGAATAAATTATTTTAAAACCACTTTAAAGACCTCTTTGAGGTGGTTGCTTTTGTATTTCATTCAATTGAAAACTTTTAAAATTAAATTGTTTCAGATGAAGCGATTTTGATAAATCATTTTCGTGATATTACTAAAATTATAACCACTGAATAGATAATAGACGCCACTTCTGACCACTCTTTTGACTATTATATCGAGACTGTATATCTCTTACTGCCTGATATCGTACATTGGTATTCTATTTGATATTGAATTTGTACTGAGAGAACAAATTTCGGAATTTGAAAATTGGTCAAACTTCTGGATAACGAAACACGCGCACATTGCATTTATTGTATTTTTCTTTATTCTTTGGTAAACGAAAATCGTATAACTATTTTTAGAATGTATTTGGTGTGACGTAAAATAAAACTTATGAAGCATTTCAAATGATGATTTTTAACTTTCTTAACTTAAGAGGCCGCTATCCGAATTTCTACCGATTTCTTGCAAACCTCCCTTAAACATTTGAAATTTAAAGCTCTTAAAAAAATATACGTTATTTTTTAAGATAATATGTATTCATTCCCCACGCCGAAACACAAATTATATGAAATACCCTCGATAGAAAAAAATCACTAAGTATGCTACAAATTTTTTTTATTTTCAAGTCTGTTTCCGTTATTTTACGAGTTATATATATGAAAAAATTCACAGTGTTTCATTAAATACTGTTTTAGACAGCCCCCAAGAGATTTTTGCTCTATTTTAAACGAGTCGTGTTTTGTTAAAGATTTTCGCAATTTTTGCATCGATTTTGGCGCAGTAAATGTTAGCGCTCTCCTCTAACATTCTTAATTTCGTATCTCTACATCTTCTTCTTTTTGGGGCCGGTAACGGAGCCTTAATTAAGTACACAAGCAAAATTTCTTGATTATTTTCTAACATATTGTTCTAATATTACTTAATTTTAGTTTCAACATTCTAAAGATTAAACTATTTTTTTCTATTGTCAGGCGATTAGGAAGGAGATACGCATATTATGTATGTGTGTACACCCTTAAAGAGTATGTTCCTTTTACCACTTTCAGCCCTTACTGAATTTGTGTATAATTTAACATGTTATCTTTGGTTGTATTTGTGATGTTTTTATGAATGTTGTGTTCGTGTATGTAAATCGCTTTTGGATTTAGTTTGAATTAAGTATTATTTTAGAAGAGTATCTATCATCGTCGGTCGTGTCTAATGTACGAACGGTTACGGTGATAGCCGAAGGCATCTGGTGAACGACGCCGTCAGTCTCGCGGCCTGCAGTAGCAGGATAATTTAGATCCTACTAGAGGATCTAAGTTATCCAAAATTAATAAATAAAGCAATGTAATCTCAACGAATGATGTTTCCCAACGCATTTCAAGTAGTCTTAATCATTGAAATTAACAGATACTCTAGATACAGACTCTTAAAATGTTTAAAAACTCTACCAACTACGATCAGACAGACTGACTCCTTTACAAAATTGAAACAAGATATTAAAAAATAGATTATAAGCATTGGACGCCTCACTATTACAAACATCTGTAAAATAAATCACACATAGACAAAAATAACTATTCACATACAACCTAACCCTTAGAAAATAAATGAAAATAATGGAATCCTGTCAAATTGACCTTTAAATAGATTAGGCAGAATTTACTTCTCTACTTCATCTCCAACATTTATAAAATAACTCTCTTTAAAAGATTTACCACCCTTCCAATCACCTTTCTGTTTTAATTCTATTCAAAGTGATATGTATTTTACCTTAAATATCCTTGTAACTACAATATTCATTTATATACCTGTACGCCTGTCTCGACACAGGTATACCCTAGAGAGACAGGCATACACATAAAACCATTGTAAATATATTATATTATAGATAAATAAATAAAAATAAAAAATAAAAACATAGATTGGATGGGCCGGAATTATAAAATGCCATGCAACGAAAAAGGAATTAGTGAGGCCACAAGGAGAAAATGAAATAAAATGAATCAAGTGCTTGATTCAAAAGTCGAAATAAAGAATGCACCTACGAGACGACATAAATGAGTAGTGTTCATCTGCCTAAACCTTCAGTAAAATGACTTGTTGGTAGGTTAGTTGAAGTTTTCAAGTTTAGATGCCATGAAAATTGGCTATTTTTAGTCAAATCGATTTATCGCATGATCGCCTCAACAACTTCGATAGAAAAATAAAATATTAGGCTTGTCGTTTTTCATCAGCATTTCCTCGTTTCTGGTTTATTATGCCTTGTTTTTACGGTGACAACCTTTACCCTCGCAACCCTTAATTACTGTTTACACCGAACTAAATGAGTGATGACAACACGACACCGTCACTTCCTCGTTTGTATTCTTAACGAGGTCCACCGTAGAATCGCGTCAAATATCACGCCATCCCCTAATGAGGCTCACACGCTTAATTTGTCGTGGCAATAGAACACTCAAGGTTTACCAAGCCTACAGCAATCAACAGCATTAAACCTTTTGTTAATTCGACTACTTATGTTGTTTTTTTACAGTAGATGATTACCTACTTGCGATCGTACGTTAGGTGTTTCAAATTGAAGCATTTAGATGTTAAATTCGAGACCTTGCAAGCACAAGTAGTGGGGGAAAATTTCATATAAACCAAGATAATATAAGCACAAAAATACTTTTTTTTTTTAGTTTGAAGTACCTACAATTTCTTTTAGTATTATTTTTTTGGTATATACCACCTCACTAGGATGAGCCTGTTCCGAGGTGGCAGGAATTTAATGAAATTTTGATTACTTTATCTTGTAGGATAAAATTTAATTTGCATTTGAAAAAATAAGAAAAAGAGAAGTGATGAGAAATATAACAAATAAGAAACATTAAAATATAAAATAATTATTTATATTATAAACATTGCCTAGAAACTATTAGAATGAGATTGTAAGGAGCAGAAGTATTAATTAAAAGTGCTGAAACACTTCGGAAAAAATAATTATTGTTGCTCTGATGATGATTAGTGTGAACAACATTTAAAAAAGTTTTTCTTTCCTTTACCCGAGTTAAAAAATGACGATAGTTTATGAAACTGACATTTATTTATTATTCAAACTGTAAGAGACAGCAAAAGCTTTGCAGTTAGATTTGAGAGGCGGGTATGGGTGTCACCATATACGCAGCATCACGTTCAGTGGTCAAATGCATTATTCATAATATGTCAGTGATCGACGAACCGGTCGGTGGATGCAATATGTTAGCGATACGGTTTGTCTAGTTATTAGTTCGTAATATATTTTTTTATATTAGCTCCACACAGGAGGCCCTGAGGAAAATATTTTCTCTAAGGGTCTATGTCATCTTTGGAAAATGTTGTATGGAGGGTTTTTTAGAGGAAGGAAGGAGAAGTAGATCTGGGAACGAAACGGTAACGAGGGGTGGGCATAAAACTGGGGGTAAGTGTGTTCAGAAGTGACGGACGTATGAATCCATCGCTCCCACTGCGGTGCAAGGCGATGAGTCTACAGTCCCGCTGCAGAGGTACAAAGGTCTCGCTCACCCAGTTTCTCCAAATCCAGCCCGCCACACAGCATCCACCGCCAAGACCTAGATTATCCTCAACCCATGAACCCGGGCACCCAAGCTCCAAAGGCCCCAAACGTATCGAACCACTTAGGGTGTCCTGTGGCAGGATATGGTTTTCCCAGGGCGGCGGTAACCAAACCCGCCTCCCAAATTTAAATGATTTGAGGTTAGATCAATATCGAAATATATAAGCAGCGAAATATATCCAGCGTCCTTGACGTGATTTTTCACAAAAAAGATGATATATACAAAAAATGCAATTATTAATATTACATTAGAATAAGTTAACAATAATAATCTAAACGAAAATATGAAAGAGAACAAGACACAGAAAAACAGAAAAAAGACAATGGTCACAACTGGGACTCGAACCCAGACCTCTCCGTCTAACCGGGACGAGCACGTTAACCAATTTCGCTATTGCCACCTTCTGTCAAACCGTCATATTTGTTAATCTCATATTTTCAAATTTTAGAATAACATTATTATCAACTAATTATTTTTCCATATAACGGGCAACTACCCTTTTCATTGGAAACAATCATTCTAAGAATAGGTTTGTAACCTGGATAGCGTCTCGGATAGAATATCCGAAAATACCCAGACCTCTCCGTTAACGCGCTCGTCTCGGTTAGACGGAGAGGTTTGGGTTCGAGTCCCAGTGGCGACCATTGTCTTTTTTCTGTTTTTCTGTATCTTGTTCTCTTTCATATTTTCGTTTAGATTATTATTGTTAACATATTCTAATATGATATTTTTCACTGATGGGAATAACCTTCAACAAAGTTATAAAAAGAAAGCTTTTCTTATAAAAATTGAATATTTTATAATTAAATGAAATTTTATTATTACATAGATTATAAATATATGTGAAGCAACAATAAGTTCAATCACTAATAAATTGAGGCCAGTAACGTCATTTGACACCCTTCGAGAAGAGGGCTCTTCTCGCTTTTTATTTATCAAAGCTCCGATGGTTTTTGTGTACTAAGCTCGATAGGGTTTACCGTAGACCTAAAATGGTTTTATACCTAAGCTTAAAAGCCATTTGACGCCGACGGGTGTCTAAGTAGATTCTTACTATAAAAAGTCTATTTAGCGAACGTTTTTGTCACTTTGGTGTTTGGATTAACTATTTGGGGATGAACAACCTTGATTTCCAAATTAAAGGCTTTATTATTAGTATTATTTCATGGAGTGCTTTAATTTATTGTTTGGTTCGAAGAACGTTATTTTATTTTCCCACTCGGTCCTCAAGCGCGATTTTTGCTTCGTCTACATCTACACTTTATTTAATGATGTTCTGAGCTCCTCATGATAAATATGTCTGTTAGTTTTTAATATCATATTGATTTGAATGGAGTTCTTTAATTTATAAAGTCTCGTTCAATAAATAAACACCCGATTCAAAATAAGCACTCGAAATTTATTTACAAGGTTTCTTTTAATGTGAGTTGCACTCTTTAACACTACAATTAAACTAATACTAAAAAGCGATGTGTTGGTTCTGCTGGAATGGGCACTTAAACTCAAGTTCAAGATAAAAATACATTTTTCTTAATTTAATTTAGTCAGATTCTACTTCCAAGCTTTCAAAGCTTTGAAATAGTATTTAAAAGGCAAAAACAGCCTTACTCAAAACCTTTATTTACCTGTTTCATGAAAGCCTATCCTTTTAATCATCCCGGCTAACTTGTCACATAAATAAATGTCTACGGGTCTATTAGACTTAGCTTGGAGCCTAAATATGTGCGATGTGCGTGAAAGCCTTGTTCAAATACCAGCAATAGCGGTAAGGCTTTGAGGGAATAATGTGGTGAAATTAGTTATAGCGGTTTTAGAAGGTTTCGGGAAATACTCACTAAATAAAAATCCCATAACCCAAGATTTGGTAGGCAGCTATTCCGTGCCCAGGGTATTTTGAACCTACTATAGTTTGTGGTGTTTGGCATGCCACATTGAAATTGGTTTTACAAAAATTATTATTAGGAAATTTTTGTTCTATATTTTCAAGATAATATCCGCCGCTAAGATCTAGAATAAACTTCGTTCCATACAAGTAAACCAAAGGTATTTAATACGGGCATCCATGGAAAGTCTCTAAACGTAGCGAACCACTTGGGGTGACCTGTGGCAGTGTTGTTGGATATCCAATAAATGGTTCTTGGGGCGGCGCGGCGGTACCCATTCCATTTACTTATTTTACGGTTCTCATTTACTGTACTGTTGTGTGTTCTAAAAATGTTAACTTCTTGTAATATATTGACGTACAATAATTATTTTATTATAAAAAATAAATGAAAATTAAATTCTTTCGTGTTTTCACACTTCAACATCTTCGCTTCTCACAGATGAATAGCAAAAATAAAAGAAACAAGGTTAAAAATATGCATATTAGTATATTATTTTCTGAACCAACACGTTCAGTAGCAGCGATATTGAAATTCAAGAACAACGAGCTTTTATCTGTTATTTTGGCCAAAATTGACTTTTACTACATAAATGCGTACAAACGACTATATTTAAATTCTAAGACTAAATATGTACATTATTAACGTAAAAAAGAAACGTGAAAGAAAGTATGGGTAATTCTTTCATAGAATATAGTATTACAAATGAAGTATAATAGATATTGAAATAATTGTTATGTAATTTCAAATACAGATAAAGTGGACTTGAGGCCTGAGAGGTTAAAGTAAATAAAGTAATTATATAAAATACAAGTAAACCAAAGGTATTCAAATACAAAAGAGATATGCTATGATGTCCCCGCGACTGTCGCCGAACTACGACCTAATCAGCGTAGTTTGCATACAAAAATAATTTGTTCATTTTATTGATTTTTTGAAGGTGTGCATTATTATTGGTTAACAATATAGTTTGAATACGGAAAGAATTCGTTCATTTAGTTTAGCATTCATTTAGTTTAATCGATACTTATTTGTTCATTTAGTTTATTCGATACTTATTTGTGCATTTAGTTTATTCGTTAATTGGTAAACAACACCGGCGACACCCGGAAGCGCAGTCTCACCTAGTAAAAACGGCGGATAGTAGTGCAACTCCTTATATTTCAATATCTTTGAAGTAAACCAATGATAAGAATTGCAGAAATTGATAATTTAAAAAAAGATTATTTTGAAGAATTAATAGGACATTAAAACATTATTAATATAATGGTTAAAAGTAATTCAAGAATTGAGAATTTGGTATTAGTAGAATTTAATAGAAGTAACTTTTTTCTCCTGATGTTTCGTGATATAAATTTGCAATTTTCTGCTTAAATTATATTATACCGACCTTTATATTATTTTTATTGTAACTGTTAAACAGGTACTTTAGTTTTTAAGTAATATTCAATGTTTAGGATAATATGTTAATAGTTGTAATTATTTGCAGGGCTTCCCGATGTCCGCCACCGCGGCACCTCTCCCTTGTCCATCTCTCCCCGCCACTCGATAGACGACCGCAGTCAACTGGGTCTCTATCCTCCCGGGCTAGCGGCGAGCATCGCGGGCAACCTTGCCGCGTGCGGCGCTCTAGGCGCGCTAGGCCCGGCGAGCGGGGCTCCGGCTGGAGCGGCCGGGACCGCGTGGGCCGAGGCGGCCGTGGACGCGCTCGTGCGCCGCTGCTGCGCGCCGCTCGGACCGGACGACGCGGACAGGCCGGACTTTCACGCGCTCAAGGAGAACATACGACGCATCAACAAGTTAGTTGATTTTCAATTTAATAGGATTAATTGAAGCTGATAAACCTCTTCGTAATATTTTATCGGTGGAGAATATAATGTCGACAAAACATGATATACACAGGAAAAAATAAAAGGTAGCAGTCGAAACTGGATCTCGAACCCAGATCCTCTGGTCATAGGTACCCAGACTGGCTTTTCTACTAATTAAACCATTGCCACCATTAACTTTATTTATCTTTTGTATTTTTCATGTCTTTGTTTCTTTCATATATTATCATTTTGTGGTTTTGACGGCCGTCGTAGTCTAGTAGTAAGGATTTTGACTCGCATACCAAAGGTCGCGGGATCAAATCCCTGCGTGGACAAATAAATTTTATTTGAATAATTTGTGTTATTTCACAATTAATTCATTAAAAATAATGTGTAGTATATTTGCAACACGTTCCGGAGTGGAAGATACTATCAGTATCGCCATGGTGTAAGACCAACATTCAGAATTGAAACGTTGCTTGAAATGGCGTTAGCCGTGTTTGGTGACCAGATCTGAATAGCTACAAAGGTACTTTCCCACCTTCCTATTCCCCATCTCCTTCCCCTACCCACTACCTTCAGTCTCACAACATACCCCAATTGGGGATGCCATAGTCTCACTGGCTCCAGACAGGAGCAGTTGAGACTCTTGTGAGGTATTACTAAAAAAAATATTTTAAAAAATCTTCTTCATTCATTAGTTGATTAAATTTCTCTGGCTTTTGTATATATTGATAATAACAGTTTTTTTAACAGAGGTTTGTCGGTGGGAAACACCTTCTCAGTGTCGTTCACTATTCAGAATAGAAACGTTACGTGAAATAGCGTGACAAGTACTTTTCGAACTTCATTTTCCCTATCTACTTCCCTTACCCACCCCATCACTAGTCTCACAACATACCCCAATAATTGGAGACGCTATTAATAGTTTTGCTGACCCCCGATCGCTAGGAGCAGTTAGGACTCTCTCCGGAATACATTGGATTAACGGTGTGTTCTTGATCGTATTGTTAAAATTGATTGATGTTTATTGTGTTTGGTTTACATGCATAACTGTCATTTTCATCACTTTGATTATCTATCAATGTTAGTGATATGGATTGTTAGGGAAATTATAAATTTTCAAGGAACCGTAAATTTTTTGAGATAGTAGATACCTAATAGTCTATAATAAGTCAAAATATTTTAGCGATGCGCTCAAATTAAATTTTAGTTTCAAGCTGTTAGACCGCTTGAAATCTTAAGACTGTTGTTCAAATCATATCACTCATAAATGTTACTCTCATTAATGTTAAATAATTCTCTGAAACCGTCAAGGTTATCTTAATAATACCTTTAATAAAGATCTAATGCACACCTTTTATACCAGTGTAATTACCGTTCCTTTGTGCGTTTCCAAAGGTTTAGAAAATTAATATTGCAAGGATTACGGTTCGTGAACGTCATGAACGTCTCAAGCCATTAACAATTGATGCCAAGGAAGCTGGAGATAGGCAAGATTATCTCGGGTGTGTTTGACGGAGAGGATCTACCAAGGAATACGAAACGTAAACTATTAGAGTACCTACATACATATTACGTTTACCTTGAGTTTGGCGCAGAGGAATTCGTCGTCATTATGGTGTACGAGTATGGTTCAATTATTTGGTCAAACAAAAAAATTGACACCCAGTACCCTTCACTCAAGTATGAACAGGGTCTTGGATAATAACTGACTAACTTTATCCAGAGATTTCTGTCATTATTTGGAGTAAAGTAAGTTGGTCACCTACCTGGATGGTTTTTGTTTTATTTTTCTTACACAAAGCTATTCACGCTCTGACGGTACAATACCTACCACGGGCGTAGGCACGGTGGGGCAAGGTGAGGCATTTGCCCGAACCTGGCTGGCCGATGCATGATCTCTGGGATTGACCGGTCAGTGGTTGAGTGGGCATAGCGCTTGGGTCCCACCCGGGCGTCGCATGTTCGATTCCTCGGCTGGCTAAGTCCTCCATCACAACACAAGCAACATTTTCGGCTTTCTGTGGTGGTAGTAGGAGATTTTTAAACATTGTCGGGTTATTCGTAACCCGGGAATGTTTGTCTTTCTTTAAAAAAAAAAACCGAGCAGTGCTTTCAAATTTGCGGCACTTCATAGGATGATTTTTTTTTTCTTCCGTTCATATTATTTGTATTAATAGAGTCTAAAGGATGAATATGTTGTAAAAGCCTACTTTCTTCGGTACCTACTAAAGGTTTTTATTTTTTACCCGACCCTCGAAACCTAAACCTGATATATGATATGCTTATGATACCTACTGATTTTATTAAGTTTTGGTTGAAAAAAAGGTACGTCTCTCAACATTCTGCATAGAGCCAGAGGCATTTAGGTGGTAGATACTTTCGGTATCACCCAGGTTAAAGACAACCATTTAGAATCGAATTATTGGTGGAAAAAGCTTTAGCCGTGTTGATCTGAATAGTCAGATATTTAAACAGGTTACCTCGAAACGTCGCTATTTTTATTTGCTTCCTTACCCGATCTATTCTGCCTCACGAAATAACCTAGTTAATGAATCTACAGTCCCATTGGCTCCGGACATTCAGGAGTAGTGTGGATAATTAATCAAAAAATTCACCATCTACAATTAATCTCAATAAATTGATAGACGAGGATGTTGTGAGCATCGAAAAAAGGCATGGCAAAAAAATCTGAACAGTATTACAGTATGTATGTTATGATAAATGACTGTCGATTCCATCATTCCCTGACTAATCCTGGGAGAGTGATGGTAGATAATAGGTTGATTATGTTACTTGCTGAAAGATAAGACACGTGTATCGATCCACAGTATCATCCTTGCGAATCTCAAGTACGATGTGGTGTTTTTACTTCTGACGGCATAATAATACTTTATCTAAACGAACACCGCAGCAAAGGTACTCCTAGTGAGATGTTCACAAAACACTAGATACTAACAAACAAATACGGTTTGTATTTTTGGTATTTATAAACTGTATGCAAGAGAACATAAATTAATAAATATACCTACCAATAATGTACGTAAGTTTTTTTATAATCCAAAATCATCACGGATTTAAAAAAATACTCAACGTTGATACTCCTAGGAGAATGCAGACTTTTCTCAAATTTCGACGTTTTTCAATCGTCATGTCTTTTTCATTATGGTGTAAAGTGTTTTTTCGCATTCTAGCTAAATAATTCATGACTACGTTGAATTTCCAAATTAGCTGTCAGTCTGCAAATAATGTTTTTAGGATTTAAAAAACATGAATTTTGAAGCTAGGTTCCTACCTTTCATTAAAAAAATTTTGTCATCGTACATGTTCTGCATTGACATTTGATATTGACATATTACAAAAGTACATCATTAAAATTAAACCATTTCATTTTCGGTCCATAAAAGTTTCTTCCTTCGATCTTTTTTTTTATTCTAACGCATTTTTATTACATTAACTCCATACAAGATACCATGAGAAAAATTATTTCTCTCAGGGCCCATGTCATCTTTGGGGGTGCTGTGTGGAGGGCTGTTTAAAGGAAAGGACGGAGAGGAAGTTCTGGGAAGGAAAAGGTGTGAGTAGGAATCTGGGGGTGTTTAGGAGCAATGGACGTATGAATCCATCCCTCCCACTGCGTTGCGTTGCGAGACGCTAGGTCGAGAGAGTCCGGCTGGAAGTCGAATGAATGAATGAATGCCGAATCCCAGTTGGTCGGGGACGCATCCACTGTCAAGACCTGCACAAACCTCACACCATCTGTCATCAATCGTAGCTAACCACTTTGGGTGACCAATGGCATAGGTGTTGATTATCCAATAAATGGTTTCCGAGGCGGCGCGGCGCACACATATCCGCCTCCCAATTTGAATTTATTTCTGTTCTTGGTTTTATTTTTTGTGGTAAACTCGCGACAAAAGTGACACGCGAACAATGTAGATTGATTACGGAGACTTTTATTTTTCTTTCGCGCCAAGAAAATATTTCTAAAACATGTTTTAAAAGTTTTTAGTACGTGAGTCTTGTAGCTAAGCACTTGCTTTAATTCTTTTCATATGAAACATTATTTTGTACAATGGGGTGCCGTGCTATTGTAGATATTGCGTTAAAAATGGTACCTAAGGGTGCATACGAAGAAAACCTTTTAATTTTAATGATCTTCTGACGATGACCTGACAATATTTGAAAATCTTCTACTACCACCACAGTAAGCGGAAAATGTTGCTTGTGTCATGATGGAGGACTTAGTTAGCCGAGGAATGGAACATGCGACGCCTGGGTGGGGCCCAAACGCGATGTCAACTCAACTGACCAATTTTAAAACTAATTTTCAAACTAATTCACAAATTAATTTATAAATTAAGTTACAAATGACTAATTTTTTCCTCAATAATGATATATTGTAAAGAAAATATCTAAGTATTTGCTCACCAAAAATCAGGCTTGCCATAACAGGGAAATATTAATATATTATTCAAGATCAGTTAACACCTGTTATACGCTATTCCTTGAACGGAATATTATTCTTTTTTAGTCCTTCGAAATCGCAACTCGGTGTTACGGGCGTACTTGACTTACCTTAATCGGTGATTTCTGACATTAAAATTTCATTTTGCGACGGTTACCTTTTTTATTTTTCTTTGTCGTGTTCTTTTTCATATTTTGGTTTAAATTTATTAGAATTATTTTCTTCTTTAATGTTATATTTCTGAAATTATTTTCTAGTAAAATATGGACATGAAATTGGTCACAAGTGACTTTGTGTCATTTTTGATGTTTTTTTTTAACTTAAATCATTTAAAAATCAGAAGATATTGGAGAATTGGGGTCGTGGAGAGGGGTTTGACAGTTCCTCAGATGAGTGACCAGTGGAAGAAGGTATTTTTGGTTTGAATTTAAAGGAAGAAAAAAAAAGTGACCAAAATTTCCTTAACATTTTTTTCTCCAAATAATGTCAGGACTTACGGGTTAAAATCAGTCAAGTATATCTTCAGCATTGTTACAGCAATAATGGCTGGTAATACTTTCATAAAAATAACTTGATTTCAAGAAAAAAAATTTGTAGCTTAAATTACTGATGGCACTGTGATTTACGCGTAATCCTGATTAATAATGGTACGCATTTAAAGTAACCCGAATTTTATATTAAAAAAATATGTACATCACATTGAAATTATTCAGAACTTCGACTCAAATACAAAGTTGGTTATTGTGTAAGATTTTTTTAAATGTCAAGACTTTAGAGGTTATATTTATTATTCAATGCCTTCCAAAGTTTCTTAAAGTGTTTAAAAGTCCTAATCGAAAAAAAATATAAATGTAATAATAAAAATTAAGAAGATAAAAATATGTATATATACACATGTAATACCCGTTTTTAGACAATATATTTATCAAGTTGGCTAAATATTACAAAAATTATGATAATGGATCGACTTTGTGAAATAAAATAAAATGTGGTGGCTAAATTTGGTCATAATCTTTTAAAATTCAACTTTCTATGAACCCACTTGATGAATTATGATTCTTTCCAAACTTCTGAAAGTTTTTTATTCGCTCTCTGAAACTGGCATATCAATTTGTGTTATACCGCAAACATCTCCGTCCTTTTATCTCCCTCTTTCTCATAAATGACGCACGTAACAGAAATAGATGTTTCAACGAAGCTTTTAGCGGTAGGACCTTTATTATAATGTATACACATACATATTCATACCAATTTATAGCAAATTTAATAAATTACACCTCTACAGTAATGCCTACTTCTAGCGAAATGATTTTCAAAGCGTCAAAAACCACAAAACATATTTGATTTTTTTTTAATATTCCAAAGTACAATGAACTTTATTTAGACGCCATTTGCAACACCATAGTTGAGAATTTTTATTTCTGAGCACGGTTTATTCACAAATAATAATAGTTGCCTCGAATTCAGTCGCGCGACGCATATACGCCGCTACCAACTAGCAAGTTATTAAACGTGAACATGAAGGAAAGGCACGATTACACTATTTCAGTAAAAGTTGTTTTCATACATTTGACTTTTCACGTTTGATTTCTTAATTTTTATTTGCTGATTTTTGGCAGTAGCTCATGTACATTGTGCGTCCCGCCTGGACTAATGAAAAATAATCTACAAACATCTGTTAAATAAATTATACATTTTTCCCTATTTTTATTAATCAGTGAGAAATAGTTACGATATGGGTGAATTTTCTAGTTATTGTTTTATATTGTTAATCACTGCCTTTATCTGTGTTTTCTCCTAAATATTTTTTTATCTTAATATGTATATAAAAATGAATGTTTCTTTGTTTGTCCCTTATGCGTTGCTTTCCAAAACTTTGGTGATTTGATGTGCTCTATATGTATGGTTTCTATATTTAATAGTGAGCTCTGGTGTTTTGAAATTATTTCCTATACTATTCATCCGAATTGCGATGAAACTTTGGTGAGTTGTTGTGGGTACGCCCTCAAAGGTTTCTATATACCTACGCTGGCATAATCTGGCATTATGAAATACGCATAAAAAATTTGCAAAATGTATTTCATATATTTTAGCGGCAGAGAGGGAAGCATGCGAGAGAGAGGGGAATCCAGGAGGGGGGAGGCAGGGACTGTGGAAAGGGTTCGCGGGAGGGGAAGGGGAGGAAAGGGAACATTGAAGCTTTCACCCACCTATTCCCACCCCGGTATAGGCGACTTATGGTCGCCCCTTCGGAGTTCTCGCAAGACTCTAATTTTTTTGAAAAAAACGACTCTACATTTAAAATATGGAACGATTCTAGAACTTCAATGTCCCCGCATACGTTGTTAGTGGGCGGTATGCAAGCGCGCCTACAGAAATGCACTGTTATGGTCAGTTCTACAATTCTAAAGCCCATGAGTAACTCACCGCACAGGAAAGGAAACAGTACGAGTGAGAAAGGACGCGTGAGGAGAAACATACTTGGTCGAAGGGAGAAACAATTTATTTATTTAATTGCATTGTAACGCATGCCGGGAACTCGCTAGTAAAAAATAAAATGAAAAATTCAGTCAAGCAGCCAGCCAAAAACGATTTACTAGGGCAGAATTTGCTCAATTAATTTTAGGTATGGTGTTGCATAAGCACATACTCAAAGTAAAATGGGGATTATTATTCAAATGTTTTTATTCGTATTGTAGGTACAAAGAAATACAAAACAGTGAAACCCTCTTAAGAAGTTTTCCAAGGGACCGGAAAAAACAAACTTCTTAAGCAGAAAAACCTTATATGTGGGAAAAATTGGGCCAATATTAAGCTGAGGGACCGAAAAAACCAAACTTCTTAAGCCACAAAACGTCTTAAGAGAGAACTTCTTAAGAGGGTTTCACTGTATAAACAAATGTATACAGTATTTACACTAGACTAGGGGGTTTGTTGTAAAATGTACCCTTCATATTTCACTCATCAAAATAATAAACTTTCCAAAAAAATCTCGACTGAACATTTTTTTTTTCAAATATCATATAAGGCCCTAAATTGAACCCCTCCTTTGGGTCCACAAAGATGATTGTCCTTTGCCCACTGCACGTAGTTGAACTTCATCCGTTTTGATGCCTTGGATTCAAGAATTTCTTTTTCTTGCTTATATATCAAAAACATGTAACGGTGGATTCCTGTTCCTTCTGGTGGACCTGGTCCTAGGTATGCTGAAATAGAGGAAAAATATATAAGTATTTTTGTATTTTCAAGTTAGTAACAATTTGTCACGATCGGATATAAGTATTGATCGTGCCATGTCTTTCTCCACATCTCTATCATAAGTTATCCTCATCAGAGGTGGCTCTAGTGGTCGAGAAGTGGAAAGTTATTTTAAAAAAAATGTAGGTATTACTATTTTTTTCTAGATTTATGTAATTATTTTATGTGAATTATTATTGTCGTCTTGAGTTTTTGAGTCCCATTAACCTTATAAAGCAGCCGCCCTTACTTTTTATTACGCTTCTTTCTCTTTGTATAGCGCAACAAACAATCTAAGGGTACCTTTTTTACTAGTTCGTTGTGTTTTCTTCGGCATTACTTAACTTACAGATTTCCTGATTCGTAAAACGGTCATTCATGGTTTTACAATACAATTATCGTCGTCTTGTATTTTTGGAGGTCAGATCTCATTGACCTGATGAAACAGCCGCCCTTACTCCTCAATCTTTTTTCTCCATGCACTCTTAAACCAATAATCAAACGGTCCCTTTCTTACCCACTTATTGTATTTTCATCGACATTATATAACTTTCAGATTTCCTGTTTCGTAAAACGGTCATTCAGTAGGACTCTCTTGGAACATCGCCGTGCACCGCAGCGGCCGAAATAGGTTCATACGTCCGTCACTCCTGAAAACATTAACCCCCAGATTCCTATCAAACCCTCATGCCTTTTTTCTTCCCAGAACTTACTCTTCTTCCTTTCCTAAAATAACCCTTCCCACAATATCCCCAAATATGACACAGTCCTTGAGGTGAAGTATGTTCCTCAGGGTCTCAATTTTTAAAAAAGTTGGTCCCGTGACTTTGTGAAGCAGCGGCCCCTACACCTCATGCTTTGTTCTCTGTCCGCTTTGTTTCTAACAATCTAATGTCCCCTTTGGTTTAACGTATTGTCATCAGCTTTAAAGTACTCTCAGATCGCCTTTTCATAGTTTTAACACACATACTACTCATGAATATCATTCCTGCCGCACTCGACGTTCACTTTTTTCATGCCAGTATGTCAATATTACCGGGCAACGGCGGAAATTAAACTTGCAATATTGCAACTCAATTGCAAATACTTTATAGTCCAACGACTCGAAAGCTAATAAACATTGCAATATCCGAAAAAGTGCTGTCCACAGTGTACAAACTAAATACGTTCATATGTTATTATAAAATTCAAATGCATTTTGTATTGAGATAATATAACATATAAACCAATTATTGTTAATGGACTCTGAATATAGAGCTTTTGTTCTTGTTACTCTGAATGAAGTTGAGCGAATTGCCAAATATTGTATAAGTTTACATACAACAAAGATAACCTTATTTTATTAAAAATCTTAACCAATTTCAAACATCTATTGTTCTTACTAAACCTAAATTAAAACGAGTAAGTGGGAACTAACTATGTACATTGTAATAAATTTTCTATTTAGATCCAATAGTTATTCAATAATAATTTGCTTTCACGGCAAGAAAGGCCTTGAATATAACAACGGCTTCATTATTTCATTTATTTTATGTTTTTTACCGATTAAACATGTAATGGTTGCATTAAATATATTTTTATCAAATTTTATCAATATCTTTTCAACTAATTTAAATACTTGGTTGAGCCGGAAGTAAAAAGAGCAAAATCGTGTAAAACTTTTAATAGAGAAAACTTATTGTGAAATGATAACAAAATCATAATAACATATTGTACTTTTCATAATAAATACGACACAGGTATAATAAAGTATTTTCTGTTGTTGTACCAAAACATTTTTCTCGGTAATAATACGTTGGATTGGTTTTATGTATTTTAAGCATAATAATTAACACGTATCTACAAACAATTTGCTGTGATAAAATAACATTTTTCAAAAGCGTTGAATATTATAACAGTTTTAGTGTGTACGAGGAAATTATTAATAAAATTACGTTGCTTTATATTAGGATCCTCCAAAGAGGCCAATAGATCTTTTCCAAAACTGCGTTCTTGGGTAAGCACTCACTGATCTGAAAATAAATTTATTGATTGTGTAACAAACCATCTAATGATTTTGCATATTTATGAGCATATAATAATTAGTTCTTCGATCTCAAATACTTTTTCATTTCCATATCGCTTCGTCTCTTACTAATAAGAGCAAGGGAAGCTTTTGTTAAATTTTCAGCCGCTCAGATGTGATCTCTGGAAGGGGTGTCACAGTTAGGCTAACCGATATAAGGTCATGAGTTAACTACAGCAAGTTAAGCTGCTTCCCGGTTCTTACCGCGCTTCTTCAGGTAAATTTCTGGAAGGACTGAAGTGATTTTAGCTAACCTAGAGTGAATATACTCGTTATAAACCTTTTGGTAAAAGGTAAACGAGTGGTTGAGGGAGCAATAAATAGGCCACTTGCATCACTTTTAAAAAAAATCCGGTTTAGGAAAATATTCTAAAAAATTCTGTATTTTTTTTAAATCGTATTTTTGAAACCCTAATGATTTTTTAAAAATTTCAATCCGAAAAATCAGACCATTTTTTTTAAACCGGAAAGACGGTGCATAATTTTATGGGTGCGAAAAAACGATAATTACATAGCCGAAAATCATTTTAAAAAGAAAAACGTTTTCCACACGAATAGCAATAATTTGTACGGGGTTATCTTCGTAACATCTGTTGCAATTCTAATGAATGTGTGAATATATATTTTTACCAACAGTGTTTAAAATTTAAAGTTATCCCAAACTACGTCAGTGCACATTTCAAGAAAAATACTGTTTCTCCGGCATTGTTTAATTCCTCTTCCATGAAAGCCAAGGTGTCGTGGCTCAAAGAAGATCTTAAAAGTGCTTACAAAATTAGAAATCAAATTAAACTAAATTTAATGTCTTTACACATGGAATTGGTGAGTGAGCTCCACTCAATAGAGTGGGATTTGCTGGATGACAAAGTGCGGATGTTTGCTTCAATAAAGGCGTACAATAAACGTGAGATTTTGAATAAAAAGTTGCAGAATCTGTGTAATAATAAAAGAATAAACTTTTCTGATACTCCACCAACGACAAATCATAAGTTTTTTGACAGAGTTAAAAATCTGTCTTCATATCAGTTCCTCGACAAAGAAATGGCTTTATTGTCAAAAGGTTTAAATTACAACCTTCCTTATAGCAAAGTTAATATTGAAGGTGCAATTGAAAGTGTTGCTGTAGACATCGAAACGGCCCTGTCGTACTGTCCTAAAACATTTCTCTATAAGAGTGCAAAGACTATTAAAAAGGAAATAACTAAACTTTCCACAAGCATGAATCCGGAAAGCTTTCACCTTAAAAACTTAAAGAAGAAACTTGAAGATGAAGAACTGGTATTAACAAAGGCGGACAAGGGAAATACTGTAATCATTATGGACAAATCCGATTACCATAACAAAGTGATGGACTTCATAAACAGTGATAATTTTGTTATTTTACCGAAAGACCCAACATATAAATATAATGAAAGTGTATCAAATGCTTTAAAATCTTGCAACTCTAACATATTCAAAAATGATAACATATTAACAAAAAACCACAAATCACCCAAATTATACGGTTTTCTTAAAATCCATAAGGTACATACACCCATCAGGCCGGTGGTATCTTCATGCAATTCCCCAAGTTTTAAACTATCGTCATTAATAACCGATTTAGTTAATAAAAGTAATGTGTTTGCACCAAAATGTGTAATTAAGAACTCTTTTGAACTGATTGACTCACTGAAAAATGTTTTACTTCCCAGTAATGCTAAACTTGTGTCCTTTGATGTCATTAACCTATTTCCTAATGTGCCTATTACTGAAAGCAAAGTAATTATTTCCAAATTATTGAAGGATTCTAAATTACCTACAGATCTGTCTAGTGACCTAACTCATTTATTTAACTTAGTTTTAAATCAAAATTATTTTCAGTATGATAATGTCATATATCAACAAAAAGAAGGCCTTCCGATGGGGGCTCCTACAAGCCCTCTAATCGCTGATATTTTTATGAATGATTTGGAAACAACTATTTTTAATTCAAAATCCCCTCTTTTAAGTAATATTTTACTATATAAGAGATATGTGGACGACATCTTCGTCATTTGGACAGGATCAGAACGCCAACTCAATAACTTTCTTAACCTTTTAAATTCCTTTCATAATCAAATAAAATTTACTATAGAAATAGGCAATGAAAACTTAAACTTTTTGGATTTAACTTTGTCTATTATAAATAATAAAATGCATTTTAGTATATATAGCAAGCCCACATACGCTGACATAGTAATTCATAAGACCTCCAACCACCCTGTCTCACAAAAACACTCCGCCTTCCATTCCATGATACATCGCCTAGTAAATGTCCCAATGTCTAATAATAATTTCCTTTCTGAACTTTCTATAATAAAACAAATTGCTGTAAATAACGGATATGAACCAAGTTTAATTGATAACATTTTAAATAAAAAACTTAAGAAAATTTCAATAAATAAATATCTATACAATTCTAATAATAATAATGATAAAGAATGGCGTAAAATTTTATATATTAATAATTTTTCAGTTCAATGTTGCAAAAATTTCCCTTCTAATATTAAACCAGCTTTTTATACAAGAAATAATATCGGTAATTTTTTGAGGAACGCTAAAGATAAAGAACATAAATTGTCTAATTCCGGAATATATAAACTCAAATGTAATTAATGACTGTCCCTCATTTTATATTGGAAAAACAACTCGTAATTTTGAAATAAGAATCAAAGAACATTTAAGGTGTATTAATAATAATAATTTTTCCGAGTTCGCTAACCATATCATTGAAAATAACCATAGTTTTGATAAAAATACGGAGATAAAATGTTCTTCACATTAACACTAAGGGAAAACGGTTAGATAACTTAGAAGCCATAGAAATAAAAAAATCTCTTAAAAATAATGAACCCATTATTAACAAACAAAAAATATTATCATATAACCCAATCATGGATATGTTCCCCCACCCACTCCTAATTAATCCCTAGCCACGCCTTCACCCCTACCACAACACTCTGTAATAATATATTGTACCCACCTACTAGTTTATAATTGTCAAGTCAGTATACGTTTGCCTTGAGAAAGGAACGGTCGTTCCGAAACCGGTCGGCTTTAAACAAATATACAAGTGGTTCAAACAAAGTAACATTGTTTCATTTATCTATAAACTAATAATTCAAGTTTAAGAGTGAATAACCAGCACATGACAACTTCGATTCCGACACTAGCGCTAACACATCAGGGCTCGCGAGCCGGCGTTTTCAGAACTAAATTTCGTTCCGCGGCAATCCGAGTTTTGAGGGTTTTGTTCACGCGAGCTAGGGCTGCCCGCTACTATTACTACTTTATATTACTATTCTCGCTTCCAGAATTTTAATTAGTAGTAGTTATTTGTAATTTGTATATCGAAGTGCATAAATATAAATAGATTCAAGTGAAATGCGTAAACACAGTAGGTATTAAGTAGATACCTACATGAATAAACAATTTGTTATATTCTTTTTATAATTTTGGTTTTTTTGTTTTTTAATTGTATTTTACGGCCATTAGAGTGGAAGATACTCTCAGTATCGCCCTGGTGTAAGACCACCATTAAGAATTGAAACGTTGCTTGAAATGGCTTTAGCCGTGTTTATTGGCCAGATCTGAATAGCCAGATACTTCCCCACCTTCTTCTTCCCTATATAGTCCAGTCAGCCTGTGTCGTAGAACACCATTTAGACCAACTAAATAGTATAAAGCTAATTTTTTCCCCATCGACTACTACCATTTAGACAAGTGTTTAGAAAAAAGTCCCCGCCCCTACCCCCCTTGCTTCCCCCCCTGTGCCCCCCCAAACATGAAAAGTGTAAGGGTTTCGTAAATCGCGTCTATCTCAATTATTAAACAACATATCGGATTGGAATTTTTTTATTCTCTTTGCTGTAACATTTTCTACAAAAAAAAATTCAGTTAACTTTCGTCGTAACTTTTACCGTTTGTTTGTAATTCGTATGATAAGGTAAAAATTTGTATATTTTTTAGCACATAATTTTACATTTTGTCACAGAACTTTTCAGGCCGACATTTTATGAAAAAATATTTCCTACAAAAGTTGTAGCCCCTGTTATTACCTTTAAAATGATATAAAATAGTACTTACTTTGTTGGAGATCCAGCGAGATTATCATGGCGGGTTCGGTCGAGGTGGGGCCGGCCGGCGCGGCGCAATGCAGATATTGTTGTATAGTGATAGTGTTTTTTATCTTCAAGGTACACTATTGCATTTTCCATAAATAAAACTAATCGAGTCTCGGTGAAACCTAAATTCCCCACTTTTTAAATTTGTTTCAAATAATAATAAGTCCTTGTATACAGCGAAAATAGGTATTTTAAATAGTTTTTGGTTTGAAAATGCATGTAATATTTTTTAAAGATGTTATTTTAGAACAAAATAATTGCGGTATCTTAATCTGATCATATCCTAAACTTCCATGAGAGGTTCTTCATTTTCCTCGACTTCAACCAAAGTTACATTGCTGCATGATCCACCACAGCTCCCGCACATTTCTGTGCAATCAAGTGATGCTTTAAAGCAGCTACAATTATTTTTGCAAGCCTTTTTGCAGTTGCAGGAAACTAAGTTTATAACTTCTTCAGGTGCCGGTGGTTTTTATATATTTTTTGTATGTTCGATAGGCGTGTTGTTCAGCAGCATCAGATGTTGGAGGGAGGGACGCCATGTTAAATTTGGATTTTAATGACATTTTTGCAACAGCTTTAAGGTACATTGAATATCTACTGTCATTCAGACTTGCAGACCTTGTGCATCCATATAGTTTCAAGACAAAAGCCTCTCCTACCTCTTTGAGAATATTTTTGTCTGCCTGTTTTTCATAAAACTGTAAAACTTTTGTGCGGAGATCATTTGATGAACTTAGCAATTTGTACGCGTTAATTTTGCCTTTGCCGAATAAATAAGATGTGGTATCACATCCTGTGATAGCATGCAAAAATAATACCACATCCTTCATATCACCAATCTCTTCACGAATCTTGCTGATGTCATACGTTGATGGTGTGCCAGAGGGTTTGTGAAAGAATAGTTGCACATTTTGACACTGTGGTAGCCCTAACAATATAACGAAAAGATCAGTATCCTGTCCGACAACAACTACAGGCCTCCCACTTTGAATCTGGGAGACATCTATTGCTCTTCCGACCACTTTAGTATCTGCATCTTCCTCTGCCACAATGGTTGGAATGTTTGCTTCATTAAGCTTCTGAGAGAGCTGTTCAATAAGCTGGCTTTTGTTTTTTGGATTTGCCAAAAATTCATTTTGCTTCACAGAGCATTCCATATTAACGTTGAATTTCATTTCTAGAGATGTTTTTTTACATAAAAATAATAAAAGGATACTGATCTTTTCGTTCTATTGTTAGGGCTACCACAGTGTCAAAATGTGCAACTATTCTTTCACAAACCCTCTGGCACACCATCAACGTATGACATCAGCAAGATTCGTGAAGAGATTGGTGATATGAAGGATGTGGTATTATTTTTGCATGCTATCACAGGATGTGATACCACATCTTATTTATTCGGCAAAGGCAAAATTAACGCGTACAAATTGCTAAGTTCATCAAATGATCTCCGCACAAAAGTTTTACAGTTTTATGAAAAACAGGCAGACAAAAATATTCTCAAAGAGGTAGGAGAGGCTTTTGTCTTGAAACTATATGGATGCACAAGGTCTGCAAGTCTGAATGACAGTAGATATTCAATGTACCTTAAAGCTGTTGCAAAAATGTCATTAAAATCCAAATTTAACATGGCGTCCCTCCCTCCAACATCTGATGCTGCTGAACAACACGCCTATCGAACATACAAAAAATATATAAAAACCACCGGCACCTGAAGAAGTTATAAACTTAGTTTCCTGCAACTGCAAAAAGGCTTGCAAAAATAATTGTAGCTGCTTTAAAGCATCACTTGATTGCACAGAAATGTGCGGGAGCTGTGGTGGATCATGCAGCAATGTAACTTTGGTTGAAGTCGAGGAAAATGAAGAACCTCTCATGGAAGTTTAGGATATGATCAGATTAAGATACCGCAATTATTTTGTTCTAAAATAACATCTTTAAAAAATATTACATGCATTTTCAAACCAAAAACTATTTAAAATACCTATTTTCGCTGTATACAAGGACTTATTATTATTTGAAACAAATTTAAAAAGTGGGGAATTTAGGTTTCACCGAGACTCGATTAGTTTTATTTATGGAAAATGCAATAGTGTACCTTGAAGATAAAAAACACTATCACTATACAACAATATCTGCATTGCAACGCCGCGCCGGCCGGCCCCACCTCGACCGAACCCGCCATGATAATCTTGCTGGATCTCCAACAAAGTAAGTACTATTTTATATCATTTTAAAGGTAATAATAGGGGCTACAACTTTTGTAGGAAATATTTTTTCATAAAATGTCGGCCTGAAAAGTTCTGTGACAAAATGTAAAATTATGTGCCAAAAAATATACAAATTTTTACCTTATCATACGAATTACAAACAAACGGTAAAAGTTACGACGAAAGTTAACTGAACTTTGTTTGTAGAAAACGTTACAGCAAAGAGAATAAAAAAAATTCCAATCCGATATGTTGTTTAGTAATTGAGATAGACGCGATTTACGAAACCCTTACACTTTTCATGTTTGGGGGGGCACAGGGGGGGAGGCAAGAGGGGTAGGGGCGGGGACTTTTTGCTAAACACTTGTCTAGATGATAGTAGTCGATGGGGAAAAAATTAGCTTTATACTATTTAGTTACATATAAAAACACAGGCTGACTGGACTAATATCCTTCCCCTCCCCACTACCTTCAGTCTTACAACATACCCCAAATTGGGGATGCAATAGTCCCACTGGCTCCAGACGAGAACAGTTGGGACTCTTGTGCGGTATTCATGAAAAAAAAGAGTAGTATTCAGTTGGATTGTAAAAAATGTCGCATTTTAAAATATTTATTTGTGTGCATAATTAATAATAAGCACTTCAACAAACAGAATTAAAGCGCACAAACCCTTTCTTTCTTTGAGTGGCCTTTCAACGCATGCCGGGTACCCGCTGTATATAATGTTATATAGTGCAGGCGCTTGCATTATAATTCCCGTGACTTGTGATGGAACCATAACAGTTTAGTTGACCGCGAGGTTACAGTGCCCTTGAAACGCATGCCGGGTACCCGCTGTTTATAATTTATTTATTTATTTATGGACAAATAGTCCATTAACAATATAACAATAACACGAAAAACAAGCGTGCGTAAAGGCCCGACCCGCCGAGCAATCGATCACCGTTCGCATTGATTACCGTTCGCATGTCATTTTTCGTAACAATCACCACTTTTCGTAACCCATTCACCAGTTTACCCTCAAGTGTCGAGCGTGCGTAAAAAAGATTTACCCCAAAAAATATTTTGGAGCAGTTGGGACTCTTGTGCGGTATTCACACAAGAATAATTTAAAATAAAAAAAATATTCGAAATTATAAAAATTTTTGCATAAAAATATTCAATGAACATGAAAAATTGCATTCGGGCAACCCTGTAGATTTAACAAACGTGAATCAAGGAATTCGTGTTTATTTCAAATTTCGTTTTCAAATTTCATTTCCAAATATTATTATTCAAAGCGTCGCGAAGACGTGCTCTCCTGGCCGCGTTTGGGCCCGTAATGAAATCTGAAATTTGTGTTTACGGGCTGCGATAAAAATGGTGAAATGCGATGTTCAAAATTATTTAAAATTAAATACTTCCTGAAATTATTTTACGATCAAATTATTTATGATTTGTCAATAACGTCTTAGCAAAATAAGTATGTAAAAAAATACGAAATATATTTGTTTGTAAATGCACAAATAAATGCACAAACCGACCAATTTTCGTCAAGAAACACATGTCCGTATATATTTTTTAATTATTTTATTTAAACTAAAATTAAAATTCTGAAAAATAGGTTTACTAGCTAATGTATTGATTTATTTTACTGCATGATTATATGATTTGAAATGGGTGTTGTATAATAAATGTACTTTTTTGAAAATTGAACAAATCTGCGAACGACCTATGGTATAACCTTATTATTCTAAAAATAAACATTTTTTCTCAAAATCTAAAAGATACGTTTACTAGATAAAAGAACAATCTTTTGAAATCCTTTTATAGTTTTTTGTGGAAAAGAGTCAATACGTCTAACCACTGATTTAAAAATGACATATTTCTGGTTTCTCTGCTTATACACTCTTAATACTGTCATTGAACCGTGTCATACTTGCAAATTGTTTATAGCTAAAATAAATAGCAATTGTGTTTACCGTTGAATTTGTGCATTTTATTTAATTACCCGTTGCATTGGTGCATTGCAAAAAAAACGTTAAAAAGTACAAAATAAAAACGGATTTATCTCTTTTCTAGCAAGGAAGATGTTCTTACATGCTGTTACTTTGTCGAGTTACCAATTCCCCGGATCGCAATAATGTTGCTTTGAACACCCGCTTTCCCACTGCCATAATTTTATTTCTTTTCTACACCATTTTCCTTCCAAACATTCTCAATAGTACCACAATGTAACTCTTGCGGGGTATTTATGTTTTGTAAAAAGCTTTGAATACATAAACAAACTTTGAGAATTATGTACTCTCGACCGGTAAAACAATACACAATGCAAAGCTGTTTTATTATGAGAATTTTGATATCTAGAAATGTAATTCATTCATCTAGAAATGTAATTCATTAAAGTAAATGTAAAGCGCAAATAATGTCAAGAAAACCCCCATACAACTCTGTCTTCATTCACTTGCATACATCGTCTCATACTTCACACCATCATTCTAGACACCATCTGACCCAAGTATTTGATTGACTTGATCGTCTCACGTCTTCCACGGGCGTCACTGACTTCCCCTGTCAACTATTATTACATCATAATATTTATGATCCTGGCACTCTTTTCTTTGCTCATCCGCTGTAAATGTCCAAATCATCTAATCGTCCACAATGGGGTATTTCCACAAACGAGGGATTCCGTTGAAAATGAGCGGAATATTTAACATTTTTCTGATTTTAATCATCCTACTAAAAATGTTTGTTTTTTTATTGTTTTCATTCAATATTATTGATTTTAAAAACTATCTAAAACAAACAAAATCAAAAACTGAAGATATAAAACTGACAAGCGTCGCTTAGCTGGGCCAGAATAAATAAACACTGTCAGTGAGCGTCCACGCTCATGACGTCATACGACAGCCCCGCCGCAAAATATCGTTTTAGCGGTAATTCAAAATTGGGAAACTTTGACTTTGAAAAATTTTCGTCAACATAAAAATAAAATAAAAATGCTATAATCATCATAATTTTATGCTTAAATTTTTTTAAACAATAAAAAATGTGGAAATACCCCATTCTGCTTACTTGCATTCTTTCTGAATCTCCGTAAAATATAATTATAATACTTGGCTAATTTATATAGCGCCGTTTTTGTGAGAAATCGCCTCAAGGGCGGTGGCTATATATACAGCCTAGGTCTTTTATTGCTAGCTCTTGACTAGCAATGCCTAGGTCGCGGGTTCAAATTCCGGCGAGAGAAAAAAAATTATTTTCACTAATTTGTATTATTTCACAATATTTATTACGGTATATTTCGGCACGTTCCAGAGTAAAAGATACTCCCAGCATCGCCCTTTTTTATGTGGATATCGCGCGAGAGCCTCAACTACACCCAAACGTCCGGAGTCAGTGAGACGAACTAACTAACTAACTAGCCATGACGCCGTTTCCCGCAGGAGTAGGCAGAGAGGATGGACCTCCAAACAACTCGGTCTTGGTACACATTCCTTCACTAATTTTTATGAGGCTGAAGGCAAGTGGGGAGAAGGAGATGAGGAGGAGAAGCATTTCAAGCAACCATTACACAATAGATTTAGCCATGTTTGCTGACTAGATCTGAATGGCCAGATACTTCACCACCTTCTTTTGCATCTCCTTCCCATCTTCACTGTCTTCAGCCTAACAACATACCTTAATTGGAGATGATAGTCTCACTGGCTCTTGATGAGAGCGGTTGGGACTGTTGAGCAGAATTCACATTAAATATATGTATTTATATATACAGTCAGTGGCAATCTAATTTGGGTCCCACCCAGGTGTCCCATGTTCGATTGCTCGGCTGGCTAAGTCCTCCACCACGACCCAAGTAACATTTTCCGCTGACTTAGGTGGTAGTGGGAGATTTTCAAATATTGTCAGGTTATTCGTAACCCGAGAATTTTTGTCTACAGTTTTATTCCGAGATTGATTATATTTTGCACAATTGAAGTTCCCCATCTATATCTGAAAACTCTGCGTAAAATATGCCTTTAAAAATATGTTTATATATATATAAATCAAAGCAACGGTAGTAATTAAATACTTTTATCGTATACCATTAGTATTACTAAGTATACAACGTTACATCTTCTGTTAGCGAACAGATAAATCATGCATACAACCTGTTTGTATTTACTTACGCTGAATCCCGGTCCCAGCACAGGTCCCAGCACATCCTTTTTTGAGGTCACCTCCCTGGAAAAATTAAAGGATGAGAAGGATAGTAAACATAGACCTATGGTGACTATTTGAATAGATCAGTTGAAAGGTCAGTTTTAAAGGGTAAGGAACTCATTTATATCTAAGTAAATGAATAATAAAAAACCCTTTTACTAAATAAAGGTCCTTTTTTATCTGTACCCAAATCCGTATTACTTTTTGTAGAACACAAAAACACTCTCCGGATTCGCCTAGTTTCTGCAATATACAAAATGTGGCGGGTGTGGCTACCGTCACCCCATGAACCATTTTTTTGGATTACAAACATCTCTTCCATAGGTCACGGATCATTCGGTGACATTTGTTTAGGTCTTGGTGGCAGATGCATCTGCCTATTCACTGCATGGCGGGCCGGATCGAGATCCCCTCGATCCATCGCCTTCACCACAGTAGGAGGGATAGCTTTATTACCCCTGGACCCACTGACCCCAGATTCCTATCCACACCCCATATATTTTCTTTTCCAGGGCATTCTCTTCTTCCTTCCGTTTAAAAGACCATCCACAGCGTCCTCAGAGATAACAAAGGCCCTGAGGTAAATTATTTTTCTCAGAACCTCTGTGTGGAACTATTGTAAAAAAAAAAATCATTTTTTTCTTATTGAATAATTTGATGCCTCCTTATACCGAAAATACAATGTTTTGCATGTTCCATACCTTAAGATAGAAAAGAGTGTTCAAGATATTAATATTTGTGTTAACCTATACACAAATTAAACAAGTTCTAGTCGGAAAACATCAGTACAAATTCCGGATCACATCAATTGAGAAATTTCGGTTGGGAAATTTCAAATCTTTAGACATGAGACAAATTTTGTTTCATATGGAAGATATTTTTTGATTTTATAAAAGTTGTGAATAATTTTTAAATTTCCAATAAAAACACCAACATAAACAAATTGCTTCCTTGAAAACAAGCAACGTGCGAAAAAAACAGAACAAGCTAATTAATCATTAGATACTAAACGAAAATTCGAAAAATTTCACCTTTAAAAACTGCTTTTTCATTGGCAAAGAAATTATTATGAAAAATGTTTTTGCAATCTATTATAATAAACCAATTTTGCGCTCAGGGAAATTCCAATTTAAAAACATAATTTGCTTTTCATTTTGTTTGTCGTTGTATGGCTGCAGGCAACGTGTTTTTTTAATCGGGGAACATGAGCATAAATTTGATTAAGATTCAGCGTAGGAAGGTAAATTATGATTTTTACCTATTTATAGATGTTAATTAAAACAAGATTAAAATCAGTTCCGATTATATAATGGCTTTCAATTAACTCAATGTCAGAATAACCCGTTTCTTTGACATTATACGCTACACTGTTACTTATGCTTAGCATAATGGTGATTGTAAAATAATAATAATATTATGTTTGTAATTATTATAATCTTAAAAAATATAAAACAAAGTCGGGTTAGTTACACCATTTATAACTCGAGAACGGTTTAACAGATTTTTATGATCTTTGATTTGTTGGATGTGTCTCCGCCCCGAATAGCAGAATAGCTATAGGTATCATCGTTGATCATTGTAATATGAAATATGTAATGTTTTTAAAAAATAAATAAATAAAATAAAAAAATCTCTTTCAAAAGATGAGAATTCGTTCCGTACAAAATGTATGAGGAAAATTATTTCATTCGTGAATTTTTGCGGTGTTTTAATAGCTACAACTTTTCAATTTTTATAAGAAAAACTTTCTTTTTATACTTTTTTGAAGGTTATTCCCATCAGTGAAATATATCATATTAGAATAAGTTAACAATAATAATCTAAACGAAAATATGAAAGAGAACAAGACACAGAAAAACAGAAAAAGACAATGGTCGCCACTGGGACTCGAACCCAGACCTCTCCGTCTAACCGGGACGAGCGCGTTAACCAATTTCTCTATTGCCACCTTTTGTCAAAGCGGTCATATTTGTCAATCTCATATTTTCAAATTTCAGAATTACATTATCAAGTAATTATTTTTCTCCATATTACGGGCAACTAACCTTTTTATTGGAAACAATCATTCTAAGAATTGGTTTGTAACCTGGATAGCGTCTCGGATATATATATGAAATTATTTAAATGGAACAATTGACTTTTACGAAAGTCTAAATGAATATTCAATTTTTATAAGAAAAACTTTCTTTTTATACTTTTTTGAAGGTTATTCCCATCAGTGAAATATATCATATTAGAATAAGTTTAACAGTAATAATCTAAACGAAAACATGAAAGAGAACAAGACACAGAAAAACAAAAAAAGACAATGGTTGCAACTGGGACTCGAACCCAGACCTCTCCGTCTGAAATATGACGGCTTTGACAGAAGGTGGCAACAGCGAAATTGGTTAACGCGCTCGTCCCGGTTAGACGGAGAGGTCTGGGTTCGAGTCCCAGTTGCGACCATTGTCTTTTTCTGTTTTTCTGTGTCTTGTTCTCTTTCATATTTTCGTTTAGATTATTATTGTTAACTTATTCTAATATGAAACATTTATATATTTTATTTAAACGTAGGTATGTACTAATATGATTAAAATATACAACGAGGCAACCTCATATCTAATTTTTTAACTGTTTTCAAAACGTATCTGAAATGCTTTTTCGTAAATTCTTTCGGTGCTATTAAATCTAACTGCTACTTCTCCACAGTGCCCTTGAAGTGATTTTTCATGAAAACGGCGCTAGGTAAATCAAATAATATTAATTTTAATATGATTATTGGTTGCCTAAGCTATGAAAGCTTGTTAAATAGGAGTTGCTTATGCACCAATATGTATTGACGTTTTTTAAATCAAAGTACCCATTATAATATTATTACGTCATTATGTAGAATGAAAATTGAAGAATAATAAGAAAATCATTCGCTCCATTGCAAAACCGTAGATTTGTACAAAAATCAATCCACGTCGCGTCGCCGGTCGGTTTGCGCTCGCCAGCTACAGGCTCCGGATGGTGAATTTGAATGCGTATTTTTAGGCAAGTATCTTTTTAATTAGGTACCTACGGAATTAAAAAAATTTTACGCATGACATACTATACTATACATAAGTCGATATTATAATTTTAAATTAAAAATACATAAATCTTACCACGACTCCGGATGGTGAATTTGAATGCGTATTTTTTAGCCAAGTATCTTTTTAATTAGGTACCTACGGAATTACAAATTTTTTACGCATGACTTACTATACAAAAGTCGCTATTATAATTTTAATTCAAAAATAAATAAATACACACTGAGTATCGTATTTAATGGACGTTTATAGTCAATCAGTACACCGCACTGCTGTAACATTGCCGGCCGGTTAAGTCATAATAAAATAATGCCAAACGAATGGCATTTGCAAGAGAAAGTTGTCTAAAACCGTTTCAAGTTTTTATGATTATTCGGACTGGCTCTAATCAGCTGACGTTACAGCGCTAGTTTTACGACAAAGGTGTAGCAGCTGGTCCATAAACAATGCAGGGATTTTAAATGAAGGTCCCAGATAACAAAAACCAAGGGCCCGTAAATGAGCTCCTCAAATTTATCAAGTGTAACATTATGTTTTTATATCATAATTTAACCCGAAAAAGGGAGAGGTTTGCATTTTGGTTACATGGGTGTGTACGTGTTCACATCGTTAAAATTAAGTACGCGAACACACACTGTTTGGTGAACACCAAACATTTTTGGATCGTTTTAGTGCTAATTTTGTTCCGGAAAATCGTCACAAACACACATTGATTTTTTTCATAAATTTTTCGTGTTTCTTTTTGGCTTTTGAAAATATCGGTTAAATGTTTTAATACCTTGTATTTAATCTCAAAATACATTTTTTTATGATTTGGATTTTTTGTTACAGGGCAATATTTTTTTTAAAATTAATTCCACACAGGAGGGTTTTAGGAAAATAATTTCCCTCGTTGCATGTGTCATCTGAGAAGCTGTGTGGAGGGTCTTTTTGAGGAGAAGAAGGAATGAATATTGGTTTTGAAGAGACCCATGTTGTAGGAAGGAGGAAACAAAAACCGGCAAATCATTCGACAGCCGCGCTGTTGAACTCAAGAACGAGTCGAAGAAGCGACCCGTTCTCATGTGACAAATGTCAACAGCGTACACGTGTTTCCCGACCATGCACCGGTGTCTAAGGGATCAATAACGCTAGCTCCTCGGAGCATCTTCTATTGAAATACCGGTAAAACAAGAGTAGATAGTGTTAAAAAGGCAAAACAAAATAAAGTGATGCAAAGCTACCACATGGCAGTAGACTGTATGTCGACATGTTTAATTTTTTTTTTACGAAACAATCATCATTTTATGTCATTCTCTTTCATTTTCAACAATTCATGTATCATAATTTTTGTTTTTTTAATATTTTACTAGACTCTTTCCTGAAACGCCTTCCATTTTTTTCTTACTTTCTTTATATTATGAATCATATTTTTTTTTCGTAACACATTAATAATTATCATGTTTTTGAAAAAGCAGAGATGTCGTAAATAAACATAAACATTGTTAAAAATTTAACAAAGGAAAGAATCTGCCGAATCATCTAATGATTTCCGAGAATTCTCTCGTTCGAATTCTTTATTCTTTAAATTCCCCACACAAAGAAAAATTGAAAGCCTCTCAAAACATTTTGAGACCTTTCATCTAGCTATTCCAGCTATAAACAAAATAATTCACATAATACACCGTAGGTATTATTGTAAAATGACATAATACTTCACCACCATTGGTGGTTTATTTTATTACGAACTTATTATATGGCGCATGCTAACTGTTTCACCTTCCGAGGATACGTGTCAAACGAGGCTTTGATATACATTGTTTTATACTGAAATGATTTTAACCCATACTTATAGCTATCGCTATGTCAAGAAATATATTAAAAACATAAATCATTTTTATAATTAGAAAAACATTTTGAAGAAAATCTGTGATTTCAAAATGATTGACCTCTTAAAATTTGATTTAAAAAAATAAAACAGATCCTTTGAAGCTTCTCTTATAATATTATAAATTAAATCCTGGTATTGTTTTCCTCGAAGCAATTAAATTATAACTTAACCGAGAATTTAATCTAAAACCAATTCAGGCTTCTTTAAAGCTGGATCGTTTGTTTTTTTTTTCTTTGAAACCGGAGGAACGCAGTACACACTAGACGTACATAAATATTTTTCAGATTTTATTATAGATATGGGAAAATTAATAAGTTTGTAATTTTTTTAATATTCAATGGTAATTATTAATTGACCTTGAATCGATACTGTTAAAAATTCTGGGAAGAAAACCATGGGTTCTCTACGTTAAGGTCGATATTAACATCAGTAATAAAGTTTGTAATCTGTTTATCTGACGCATGATGGAGTAAAAACACTTAAAAAGTGCGGTTTGGCGTCGTGAGGATTTAGCCGATTTGATTTTGGTTTTTTATTCAATATGAATTTATTTTAAGCTCAGAACTTTATTTTTGTCAAGCCGTAGCTTTTATATACCCATAATATAACTTAACTTTAAAATGCCAATTAAATATAGATCACTCTCCAATCTCATTGTTTCATATTATTCAGATTTTATTTGTCACTGGGTACTAACCAAAAGTTAAAGTTTTTTCGCATTTTTGAATTTTTTAAATAAATAAAAAAACGTGAAATTTAAAAAAATCAATTTACAAACATCTTTACCAGATGCATAAAATCTTGCCTTGCTATCAATATCTAACTGACAACTTTATGGCTCCATAGGTACAATTTGGATTTAACAAATGCCTTCATTTAAATCTTATATCTACTTAGTTTAAAAAAATCTTAAATTTCTGGAAAATGTTGTGCTCACCTTTATGTTTGATTTGAGTCCATGCAGAAAAGCAAATCCAGGAAGATGATCCTTGACGTCTGGGTCCACAACAATGAGTGTGTACAATTTTCCCTGAAACACAATAAGTATTGTTGTAACCTCGATTTTTTACAGAAAGTCCTTAAAAAAAGGCGATTAAGTAGATATTATAGTTTTATAAATTAAAAACTTTATTAGTCAATTAACTATTGAATTTTTTGAACTTTTATTGTTTATTATACAGCACGACTCGCATTAACAAATAACAAGTTAACAATCAATGACAAATTCCAGAGTTTCTATCGAGGCGAGATTTTCGAATTATATTATTAAAAATAATAATTTCGGTGGTGTGTCTCTGTGTATGTAATATGTTCAATGAACTCTAGAACTGTGATATGCTTTGATTTTTAAAATCGGTAATTATTGTGAGAACGATTCAGAGCAGCGATAAAGTAGGTAGTAAAACAATTTCCTTTTAATTTTTATATTTGAATAGTTATTTCGATAAAATATTTCATAGACTTCGTAATTTTTAAAGTACACTAACGTTCATTCAAAAGGAAAATTTCTAATCGTCTTTTTTGAGGATTTTTTAACATAACACTTTGTGAAAATTTTAGTTTTAATTTCCATTAACGATTTAATATCAATTTTTACGTAGTAAGTTACTTGAAATAATAAATGTGCCTTCAACTGAAATCGTTAAATAAATACAGCAGTATTTCGTACAAAAATATACTTAAAACTTGACTTTATTAAACTCTATTTAAGTATCTCGTTGAATAAAAGGTATCGTATTCCTGAAGAGAAAAGAACCATAAAAAATTAAAAGCTTTTACAGAGACTCACATCTTGAGCGGAAGGTAAATTTATTCCAGGCTCTTTTTCAAACACTTTTTTCGGCAGAAGGACGTCGCAGTTAGTAGCGTTCACAACAGTGCCTCCTTGAGATTTAATAGACAACCCTTTGAAGGACGAGCATCCTTCCAGAACCTTTTCAGCTTCTAAGGACTTGCAATTCTCCACAACCGCCTTCCCACACACGACATTACTTTTACCGAGCAGGAAAAAAACCGAACATAAAATCACAAGTGTTTTCTGTACTGTAAACATTTTTTCTCTCTTCGACAATATTCCAGATAAAAAATGTACTTTTAATTATACAAATTTAAAAAAATGATTTGAAATTTATTAATATTATTTTGTACAGACTCTAACACAAATCTCAGAAGAGATTTGCGTTACCGCACGCTACACGCTCTTGATTTTTCAACAGACTGAATGACAGTCGTGCAACAGCTGTCGACTCCGGTGTCTGAGGCTAACGTTACAAAATAATGATTTCAACTATTGCGACATGGTTTAGTACCGTATTTATATGGTGATATAACGAACGGTTATCAAGTCAGGGGCTGGAAAACTTGTATTCTCTTTTGATTACCGGAATATTAAAATCGTCTTAATTTTAAATCGTTTAATTCTACTTCTTATTTTGGTGACCTTGAAAATCAGGGCAATCTTTTCAAAATTTGGAGGAACTGAAATAAGTCTAGCCATATATTGAAGCAATAAGGTTGATAAGTACTTCATTTAAGTACTATTTCTTTTCCATTGGGTCAGCTGTTATATACGTCATCAGTATTTATAGCTACATCGTTATATATTATATATCTATAATAAAAAAGCTTTTCCTTAGTCGAAGAAATATTGTAAATTCTGATTTCGAAATGTGAGATTGACAAAAATTAATTAAAAACAAGAGATCTAAGTCTTCGAGTTAGTTAAGACCCTTGCCCTGGTAAGACGAGAGATTCTTGGTCTGAGTCTCAGTGCGGTGTTACCTTTTTATTTGTCTGTGTTCTATTTTCATTTTTACGATTAGATATCGATTACATTTTAATTCAATGATAGTATAAATAGGTTGGTTAAATTTTCAATTAGAGTTCACTCAAATTCTCTTGGTATTTAGTTTTAATTATAATCCGAATACCATTACAATTCATATACCTATGTAATTTTGTCAAAATATGAAGGAATGTACTCGTATACTTATGTAAATGACTACACCTTCGCTAATGTAGGTTGCGGAGATACAGAGTGACATTTGAGGACATACTCAAGTACGCATACGATAATATTCAGAGTGGGTAATTATAAGAAACGCAAGTTCAATATGAAGAGGTTTTACTGCAAAAAGCTAGTTCGAAGGTTCGAAGATAATGATTGTTGGAACTTTATTTTTTAGTACCTATGCAACTATTTCTTCTTGCAAATTTATTAGTTGTAAGTTTCCTGATTTGAAATAAATAGATTTATCTACCACTCGGCTATTAAAATGTGTTTTTTTTTTTATTTTAGCGACGATATAAAATAAGTGTATACACAAAATATAATGGTGAATTTAAGAATAGATATTGTATTTCTTATTCGTCTTCACTGGTTGGTCCTCTGTTGAGGCGGATGTATTTAATTATAATTTATTAGTCTTCTATGTCGTTTTTAGTGTTTTCATTAGGGTTTTTCCATTGACCTTTTTCAGCCGTATTTTGTGTGAATATAGAGTTTAATATTGGTAAAGAAGAAGATAATAATAATCAAAACGAAAACGAAAACATGAAAGAGAACAAGACACCGAAAAACAGAAAATGATAATGGTCGCAATTGGGCCTCGAACCCAGAATCTCTCGAGATATAAAATTATATGAGATTAACTAATATGACGGTTTGACAGAAGGTGACAATGGCGGAATTGTTAAACGCGCACGTCCCGGTTAGACGAAAGGTTCTGGGTTCGAGTCCCAGTTGCAACCATTATCTTTTTCTGTTTTCTGTGTCTTGAATTTCAAATTTTTGTTTAAATTATTATTGTCATATTCTTCTTTAATCAGGTTTAACATTGATGGGAATAACCTTCAAAAATTATAAAAAGAGAGTTTTTCTTATAAAAAAAATATATTCTGTCTGTGGCTAGCGAACAACGCAGCACATTCGCGTCACAATTACCTACTAATGGCAAAATGTACTCAACAATACTCAATAGCGGACATGGACCTTTTTACCCCGGCGACGGGTGCCGAACTAAAAGAGAATTCTTTCTGTTTCGGATTGCCGTCGAGCCAGCCGTTCGAAAATATCTCCCTGTTCGCTTCCCACTTTCAGAAAAATAATCTTGTACAAATGTAAATTATTGTGTTGAAATATTGTTTTAAAATCCTGTAAGTACTTGCTGTAAGTAATAATTAGTCCTGTAAATGCTATTTTTTGATTTACACACGCAATAAACATTACACTATCAATTAAAAACCCGCACGTTTTTTCTGTTAGGCCCTTATTGACATTATTAGCAAATTGCTTTAATTCGGTTCTATTAGTCAGAACTAAGAATTAGAAGTCACAAACTTCACGTTAATGTTGGTTTCATATGGCGCGGCGTCAGAGATGTACTCGGAGTCGGATCCTTAAATTTCAACAGTACAGTTGCTAGGGTATTAATAACGTCCGATTCCCCATAATTATCGTTATTGTATTTTAATCTTTTTTTATCTGCCTGCCATAGTGTTGCTTGTATTGTACCTAAGTTGTAATAATTTATTTTCAAAGTAACGTCCAAATGTTGACGATCACTTTTCATTGACATTTAAGCAGACGTAATATACCATTCGCGCTTCGTGGATTTCAAAATGGGCCGATTCCATTCACGTATTTTATGTAAGTCATTGCCAAATTATATAATGGAAAGTTATTACATTACAAAACGGACGATCTTTTTCATCGTCAAAAATATTCATTAATACTTTGCTAATCGTATTGAAATCTAGTAATTACTGTAACTTCCTAAATATCTTTAGAATAAATTCTAATCCCTTTTTAATACCCGTTTCATTACAAATAAGTTTTAACGATTGGTGCGTAAAAAAATTATACTTGTTGATTAGTTACGCTTAATATATTTTTTAAAATTTTTGTATTATTTGAGAAATATTGCTTGCCTGGTGGAAAGGACCCACTACCGAAGGTCGTATGGAGCCATGAAACTAGTTTGAAGCACCGTATCACCGCGATGCCTTTTTAGTATTTACGAACATAATATACTTTTTTCTTCTACCTTAACGAACTGATTGCAATATTTAGAGTATAGGCATTAGCTGAAAATGCTATTTTGTTCTACTGGTATTTCAATGGAAGATGCTCCAAGGATCTAGCGTCATTGATTCCTTAGGCACCGGTGCACAGTCAGGAAATACGCCAAACGCGCATCCAACATTTTTACATAGTTTGATTACATAAGAACGGGTCGATTCTACGACTCGTTCTTGAGTTCAACAGCTCGGCTGTCGACTGATTTGCCGGCCTCTGTGTTTCCTCCCTCCTATAAATGGAACTCTTCAAGACCCATATTCACCTTCTGAAAGGGACCCTCCACACAGCATTCCCAAAGATGACATAGGCAAAGAAAAAGAAATCTGTGTTCGATTTTTAACAAACCATAAGAAAAAATTAACAAAAATACTAATTTTGGTTGTCGGTGCATGGGTAATGTAATGATATTCCTGCGTTACGCGTAAGATTATGCAAGTTCAATGAAATTTTTATATTTACACTTGGAACTGATAGAGCATTTAAATCATAACAGACAAGCAATAAAGTGAGTAGCAAATTAGTTTTATTCAGTTTATTTCTTTTGTTTAAACATTTGACAGATGAACGTCATTAGATACATGTTGCAGTTTTTCAAATTCACTCACATTTTTTAATGGCAGTGATCATGAGACGAATATTGTTTTGTGAATACTTTCAGCTTCACAAATTCTACAATTATTATAATATTCTGCGATTTTATACTAAGAAAATAAGAAACGAGCCAAGCATTTATTTTCATCCTGACAAGTAAATAAGTTTTCATAGATCCGTGGTTCACGGCTGAAAAAATCCGTTTATCTACAAATTTAAAAAAAAAATCTGTACTATTTTCGCAAACCTTTCATTGTTTCTTATAAAAAAATTGAATCCACCAAACCGTTAATCAAATACAAACATATATTATAGTAGCATATATTACGTATGCAGTTCACAGCATTATATTAATTAGCGTGATGCTGTGTAAAATGCAAAAAATCATTAAATCATTTACGCTCAGGAAAATATTAAATTCGGTAGACGGTGACCGGATAAGTTTGTCAGTAATGTTAAATATTTATGTACGATGAACTTTTAATCAAAAATTGGAACTACTTATTAGGATCGAGTGGCTACCAAAATAATTTTATTTAAAAATATTTTTTTATTCAAAATGTATATTTATTTTTAAAGTGAAACTTCTTTAGCGTCGTTAGAGACTTTAAATTCGGGTGAAACGAAAATGCGTCACAACTCAGTTCTACACAAATACTCGGTTCTAATATAACACCGGCAAATTCACACCTCAGCGCGTGCCTTCCATAGCGTAGTGGGCGAGGTGCCTGACAAGTCTTAGCGGCCAGAGGGAAAGACATCAAGCGAATGGGCGTTCGAATCCTACGAAATCAAAAAAATAAATATATTTATTTTGTGAAATCAATATCCAAGTTTCAAACCACTTAAAAAAACAAGCAAAAGAAAAGAAGGCGACATCTATTGACTTTCTAGTTTCACTTTTACCGCGTGTGAATTATATACTCAGATTTTTTTTACGGAAGCTAATGTAAATTAAGCCGTCGTGCAACGCAGTAGCCGATAGGCACGATCAAGAAATCCATTTTCGGGGATTTTTGTTTTCTCTTTTTTGAGAAATTGATTTTGATTTTCTCTTTTTTGGGAAAAATGCGTATGATAGGTAAAAAAAATACATATCTATACACAACACAATATCTGATAAGACAGTACGATTTAAATAAAAATCATTTTGAAAAAAACAAGTAAGTTATTACGAATCAGGTAGCGCACGGCGTAAATTTTGCGTCTGCCCATGACAGGTAAATGGAGTGAAGACAAGTCACTGAGGCGTCGATTTAAATTATTTTTGTTCGTATAGCTATTTCATTCTTACACACATATTCTTTGAGTGGCTGTTATTTTTACTAACTCACTGGTACACTTAATTAGTGGATTGGCATTACATTTCATAAGACGGGTTACATTTTTGTTCGATCAGTATGAATATAACGTGTCTTGTCTGTTTGTAATGTCTTTGGATATATGTCTCAATTTTTCGTGTTCACAAACTCGGTGGATAAATTTCTTCTTTTGAAAGGATATAAAGGCTATAAAGGATAAATTTCTTCTTTTGAATCCTTAGACAAATGTTTTTTTTAAACGGGTAGGTACTTCCAGTTTCACAAAATCTACAATTATAATATCCTATGATTTTGCACGGATTTGTGCCAGTATTATATAAATAACCAAACTAACCTGAGATATTGACATTTTACGTTATATTATTTATTGCAAACTAGCTGACCCAGTGAACTTCGTACCGCCTCAAAATCAATAACTGTTGTGTTAACTTATAAGCTGAATTTAATTCAGTTTTTTATTAAGTTAAAGATTACACAATGAAGCAATTATCCATGCGCAACTATCCGTGTTTTGTTTTTGTCAGTTTCGGAGATGGCGTTGTGTACGGATTTATATATTTTGTGATTTTCTTCCATTTCAACTTACGGGAATTGCGTTTCATTTTAATTATACGTGTGAAGGAGATTTAATATAATTGTTTTATTTTTCCTTTGAAGGGGAGCAGGGATAAGTTCACTGTTTGTCTCATTTTCGACTGTTTAAATGTCAACAGTCGAAAATGAGAGTGTGTAAGAAAGAGGGGCAGCATTATGTATTTACGAACAAAAGCAAAACAATTAGCGTATTCGCATTTGACGTTTTTGAATTTTTGGAATTCACTCACTACTTAATATTATACTTATCACAATATACCTGCACCTCTTTCAAAATATGAGAATTCGTTCAATGCAAAATGTATGAAGAAAATAATTTTATTTTTATTTTTTTCGTGATTTTTGCAGATGTTTTAATAGCTATTCTGGTATTCGGGGCGGAGACAAATCCAACAAATCAAAGTTCATAAAAATCAGTCCAGCTGTTTTTTTGAGCTATAAATGGTGTAACTGACCCGACTGACTGTTTTATATATTAATAAGATGAGATTAAAGTTACTTCAATAATAAGACTTTTTGATGGTAAAAATTCAAATTACTTTTCCTCTTTTGGTAAGGTTGTTTTTAGATTATCCTTTTTTTTGTGAGTGGACCTATGAAAATTCTGCCTGGAAATAAATCCGAGCTCAACCAGTTCATGATTTTCCTAGAGAAAACCTGTAAGAACCTCGCAAAAACTTTCATTTTCCCGACTTTGATGTTTTCTTTGACGGTAAAATTCACGGATAACTTGGTAGGTTAGCCTAAATGCTTACTCAGAATTGTTTATTTAATTCGACACTAGCTTTTTCGCTCTCGCACAAATAAACAAGCTAAACGAGAAGGATGTGGGAATAAAAGCCAAGGTACACTTTTAGTTTTACTATCTCTAAGCAAAAATTGCTCGGAGATAACATCTTTACTCGAGAGTTGTTGGGAAGTTTCTCGAAGATCTTGATGTAAGAGAATAGTCAACTCTATGTACGTAATAATATTAGGTTACATGGAATATAATGGATTATTACTGTCGTGTGAAAGAAGCGTCGTTCTGCAGAAGAGAGAAATTAATAATAAATACCGAAATATTTCTGAGTAATGAAATAATATATCTGTCTTATCTTTGCGCCAGAATTTTGGATGAATAAAGCAGTAAAAATCCTAAAATGTGAGATATGGATACACAAATTGGATAGGTTTATTCACCTTCTGAAATTTCTAGGTCACCGCAGCTGCAATATGCAAATGGTAATCGAGGCACGGGTTATTCAGTTACCGTGTGATAGCAATTAATACGCCGTAATGTGGGTATGGGTTAATATTGCACCTACCTATCTTAACTACCAATCAGAAAATCTGTGTGCTAAAGAAGCGATAGCAAGAACGCAACTTTTTTAACTGGCCACTTTCATTATTAGCTAATAAGCATTCAATTTTTACGAAGTCGAAAAATAATTTAAAATAATTATTTTGTTTATTTTTGAGGTAACTTAATGAGTAAAACGTTGTAATATTTAATCATTGAAGGCAAAATTAGAGACCCTCAATCGAAAATTTGAAATAGAAAAATTAGGAAAAGATACGGTCGCATCTAGAAATCGAACCCAGGACCTTAGCCTTGCTCTCCCACCGAGCTAATTATAGCCCAACGAATAATCTTTTTTTCTGATTGTTCTGTTTCTAATTTTCGATTGAGTCGCGAATACGGTGTTCATGGATTTAATATTAGAAAAATTAATTTAAAAATTAAAACAAAATAAATGCAAAACCATTTTATTAACCAAGCCGCAAAAGCTATGATAACCTCCTGTTTGATTTTGGCTATATCTTAATATATAAAACAAAGTCGGGTTATTTACACTATTTATAACTCGAGAACGGCTGGGCCGATTTTGATGATCTTTGATTTGTTGGATTTGTCTCCGCCTCGGGTAGGTTAATAACTATTAAAACAGCGCAATAATTAACTAAAAAAATAGTAATAAAGAAAATTATTTTCCCCATACATTTTGTATGGAACGAATTCTCATATTTGAAAGAGCTGCGGGCATTTTGTGATAAGTACCTTTAATATTGAGTAGTGAGTGAGTTCTGAAAATTCAAAAAACGTCAAATGTCAACGCGGTGGTTGTTTTGCTTTTGTTATTAAACTTTTTTTTTTAAATTGTTATAGGTATGGCTTTTATCCATTAAGGGTGATCTTTGCCATTTCTTTAAATTATTTACAATTTCAGTTTTTTTAAATTAGTTACATTTTACAATTTCAGTTTTTTTAAATTAGTTACATTTTACATTTTCAGTTTTTTACATGGAATAGATAAATTATATCAGCAATAATAGACAATTGGCCAAGACAAATATTTATATGATTCTACCAGAGTTGATATTAACAGTAATTATAAAATTGTAGAGTAGGAAGATGTAGAGGTTTCCAAAAATAGGAACCTGTAAAATTGTACATAATAACACTGCAAGACGTGTGGAAGAGAAAGAAATGTGTTTGATGCTTAAAGGTTGTGGCCATTTTTAAAAATAAATTTTGCTAACAAATAGTGAATTTAAGGAATATTGAGACTTAGAATGCAGGGTACACTGGTAGTGAATTCAATTTTAAGTTTTATCAATTAATGTATGAAGTTTGAAAATTGGTCATTGATAGGACACCCAAAAAAATTATGGTTTAAAGTATCCTCTGAACCACAATCACAATAAGGCGAATTGACTATGGGGAATCTGGCGAGATGGCTAAGACAACAATAATTATGACCTAGACGCATTCGAGTCATGAAAGAGATGTACTTTCTAGGCATGGAAGTGTATTTGTGAAACCAGAGCTTGACAGGAATAGAAGGTTGAATTAATGAGTACTGGTGACCTTTTATCAGAGAGAATGATTTCTATTCAGCGTTGTAACTTATTTTTAAAAGTAGGGAAATAGTCTCTAACAGGAATAGGTATACTACTTAATGAACCATGGACAATAGATTCCTTAGAAATAGAATCAACCTTTTCATTTCCAACAATACCAAGGTGTCTTGGGATCCAGGCCAAGACAACTGATACTTGAGCCAGCGACATGAAATGCACGAGGTCTCTGATAGAGCAGGTAAGAGAGTAAAATTGAGAGATGATGCGCTTATTTTTTGTAGTGAGCTGAAAGAATGAAGGCATTTCTAACGTTGAGAGATTTGACGAGTCGTAAAACTTCTATGATAGCTATGCATTCAGCAGAAAAAATAGAACACTCTTTGGGAAGTGTGTGTGGGAAACACAATTTCGTGTGAGGACACTGGCCCCACAGTGGGAGTCCGAACTGAGTTTGGAACTATCTGTGAAAAAAATTATATAATTTGGCCAGTTACTTTCAATGATTTTGTTGAATTCTGCATTATTGGACTTTTTATATATATATTTTTTTACATATTCCAAAAAATTGGTGCATCTTTGAATATAAAGTAAGATTTTCATAGGGATTTGAGTATAAGGGGAAAGATTCATTGCGAAACACATCATCTTCACAAATCTTTTGTACTGGAAAAGATACGTTGATGATGTGTTTTGTATATGGACAGGGACTGAGCGTCAACTGAATTCCTTCCTCAATCTTATAAACTCTTTTCATAATCAGATTAAATTCACATTAGAGATAGGCAAAAACTCAACCTTAAATTTTTATAATTAATTATACAAAACACAACATTTAATTATACAAAACACATCATCTACACAAATCTTTTGTACTGGAAAAGATACGTTGATGATGTGTTTTGTATATGGACAGGGACTGAGCGTCAACTGAATTCCTTCCTCAATCTTATAAACTCTTTTCATAATCAGATTAAATTCACATTAGAGATAGGCAAAAACTCAACCTTAAATTTTTTAGACCTTACCTTATCCATCATTAATAACAAAATTGATTTTAACATATTTCGTAAACCCTCCTATACTGACATTGTAATACACAGCACCTCTAATCACCCGATTTCACATAAGCACTCCGCATTCCATTCAATGGTTCATCGTTTAGTCACAATTCCAATGTCCGATACTAATTTTGCTAATGAACTTAAATTAATTCAAAAAATAGCGGTAAATAATGGCTATGAACCATATTTTATTGATTTAATTTTAAATAAAAAACTAAAACAAATAGCCATTAATCAATTCTTATTCGCTAGTCCTTGTCCTCAAATCAATGATAATAATATTAATTATCAATGGCGGCGAATTTTATGCATTAATAATTTTTCTACTTTAAGTGTTAAAAACCTTCCTTCTGAAGTCAGACCTGCCTTTTATACGAATAACAATCTAGGTAAATTTCTAATTAATTCTAAAGATAAAGACAACAAATTAAGTCATTCGGGAATATATAAATTAAATTGTAATAATTGTTCGGCTTTTTATATCGGTAAGACAACACGTAATGTTAATATTAGGATAAAGGAGCATCTTCGTTGCCTCAATAATAACAGTTTTTCAGAATTCGCCAACCATTTGATCGATAAAGATCATACGTTTTGTCATAGCACCGGTGCTAAAATCTTACATAAAAACGGACATGGTAACAGACTTAACAATTTAGAGGCACTAGAAATTAAAAAAGCTGTAAAAACCAAAAGTCATATACTTAATAATCAATTAGACATATCAAGTAGTCCAATATTAGGTCTGTTTCCAATAAACCCTTAATAAAAAAAATCCCAGTGCTCCTTACCACTATGTCAGTTGATGATTTGTTCCTCCAAATTTATTACTGTAACCCATTAGTCACATAATTATCTTTCGGTTTTTTCCATTACTTGCGAACTTAGGTTAATGTATTTTATGGACGTCGATGTGTTTGTTATATTTGTATCATGTTGTCTCCCTCTATATTTTGTCTCTCTCTAAATTTTGTCTCCCTCTATATTTTGTTTTATATAAGCACACATTATGACTTATTGTTTAGTATTAATTTGTACCCTGATGATGCTTGAGTAAAGCGAAACCGGTCGGTTCAAAAAATTAATAAAACTCGTGGTTTTAAACAAAACAGTATTTTATTTTAGTAAATTCTCATACTTAAAGATCGCAATTCTACAACATTCACAGCCTTTTCAGTAAGCGAAACTGAATATTTTAACTCAAATGTACGATCTATTTGTCACCAAAGGAACTAAGAGTTTTTTCGCCCAGAAAACTTAACCGTTGATTGCAATCTATCAAGTGTCAAGCAATCCTAAGAAAGAATTTTTAAATTCTTAAGTGTTATAAAATTGAATGCTCAATCACTGCAACCTCAGGCCGAAGTAATAGCAGACCACATTCTGTTTAACGGAACAAGAAGGAAAAAAAGACGAAAGAGAAGAAGTTTATTAAAAATGGTGAACTGAGAAAAATGAGATCGGTGAGGCTTAAATCGCTGTAATCAATTTTCTTATTGTATTCAGTCAAAATTGAAAATAGATTCAGAAGATTTATTTCTCCAAAGTCAAATTTATTGAATTGATTCGTGACATGTTTTACGAATTTAATGTATTCAATTCTTTTCATAGGATTAAAGATTTCATTTTATTTTACACCTAGCTTCTCCAGAAACGTTTTTTGGTGTTTCTAACTTAATAAGCAGTTTTTTAAATATTAGCTTCACACAGGAAACCCTGAAAAAAAATAGCTCTATGCCATTGTCGTCTTTGGGGATGCTGTGTGGAGGGTCTTTTTAGATAAAGGATGAAGTTCTGAGAAGGTAAAAGGTATGAGGGGTGGATAGAAATCCAAGAAAGTTAAAGATAAATCCATCCCCCTCCCCCCACTGTGGTGCAAGCCAGTCGAGAAGGTCCAGCTGGAGAGGTCTAGGTTAGGTCTGTCTCAATCAATCTCTCCAGTTCCAAAGTTAGATCACCAAACGGAGCAAAATGCTTGGGGTAAGTTGAATTAAATATGGCAAAAGCAGAATGAAAACTTGCAATATTATGAAAAAAACATGGAAAATGGAAAGTTATGGGAAAATCATAATGGACTGGCCTTATTAATAAGGGTTAATTTGACATTTCAGATCATGATGAGATAATTTTAAATAAAAACATTGACTGTACCGAATTTCTTTCCATAGTAAATTTTATTATACCATTAAGACGTACACGCCGTAAAGAACTATTCCACACGCATTACAAGACAAATGCAGCAAGTAATTTGCCAATCAATTCTGCTCTTCATATTATGTTCAATAATATTGGTCTAAATTCTAACATCATTTTCGAAATTTTCTCCGATTCACTGCCCAAATTTAAAAAGTGCATCATGTCATTAATATAGATTGTTCAATGCGCATACATACACACACACATATGCATACACACACACACAACTTCCCACTACACACGTCACCCGGTAATTACTTAATATGCATACCATACTATTCTATTTCCGGTAGCGACGTAATTGCAAAAACAACCGTCAAACTTCTAGGTGTTTATCTGGATTCAGACCTTTCGCTAAAAAGTCAAGTAGATAGGACCGTCAGTACTGGGTTCTTCTATCTAAGACAACTTAAATCAGTTCGTAGGAACCTCTCAACGGAGGCAACTAAGCTTCTTGTGAACTCATACATAGTTTCACGTCTTGATTTTTGTAATGGCATTTATGCAAAACTTCCTAAATGCCAAACTGATAAACTACAATCAGTGTTCAACGCCGCAGCACGGTTAATTACTGGGGTACCAAAGTTTTCGCACATTTCGGAACACCTTCGAAATCTTCACTGGCTGAAGTGTCCTGAAAGGATCCAATACAAGTTATGCTGGATGGGGTTTAAAGCTCTCAATGAAATGGCTCCACCCTATATCTCTGAATTGTGCATTCCGGAAAATATTGGTCTAAGGCAGTCTACTCTTAGATCAGCGACATCATCTGCAATCGGAAGGTTGAAAGAACCTAAGCTAAATCCAAACACTAATTTTGGTGATCGTGCATTCGGAGTATCTGGCCCTGAGGCTTGGAATAAACTTCCTATGGAATTAAGATGCATAACCAGCCCAACAGAATTTAGATCCAAACTTAAAACTCACCTATTTAAACAATCATTTCCATAAATTCGCTATTCCATTCAAATATTGCTATTCAATCTGTTGTTGAGCGATGAATTATCTTATTGCGGTTGAGATCGACGATTAAATTCATTCATTTAAGATACCTATGCTTTCCTTTAAATACACTTAACCCATTAAAATCATTTTCAAAACCGTTTTATAACGACGACAACATGTACGAACTTCCTTCTTCTTCTGGCGCTAAAAAGGGTATAAAATAATTTGTAAAATGTGTAGAATAAAATATGTATGTATGTATACAGGTATATATAAAATCTACAAACTGCTTCGACTTGCAGCAATAACTTTCTTTTCTGTCTGTACCTATATCGGTAGAGTTTTGTTGATCACTTGGTAATATTAGAAACTAAAAAAAAATTATTGTTATATGTAAACACCTATTTTAATTGTAAATCTCTAATTTTAAGTCACATTTGTAAATATATATTTATGCCACTAGTTTTCAATCAGTAGTAATAAGTCTTCTTAGTCGTAAGTCACTAGCTATGTACATAATAATATATAAGTCTTAAATTTAAGTACCTAGTTATAATTTTGAATCTTAATTGTAAGCCTATCGTATTCATTTTATTTTATTGTATGCTTATATGTACAGCGCCCATGAGGTGATTTTTCACGAAAACGGCGCTTTATAAATCAGCCAAATATTATTATTATTATACACCATAAATAAGACACTACAATGAAACATATAATAGGTACCCACCATGAAATATACTTATTAATTGTAAATTGTTTTCACCAATGTATTTAATGTAATGTTTGTTTCTCTTTATAAATAAATAAATGATGAAAATAGCTTTTTATATGATATGGTTCCAAAAGCAATCATTGTCTTGTATTACTTAGAAATCCTCGGTCTACTGCAGGCTCAGCCTCTCCTCGCACATCTTCTGTATGTGTATTGTATAATCCCCAGCTTTGTGTGGGCGACCGACAACTGCATCTGGTCGAATTCCCTCTGGGATTACTGATAGAATTCTGTACGGATGTCATTCTACTGGCATTTTAAGCTATTTCCAAGTCAAAAACATCTAGGATTTTGTGTAAAGAAGAGCGTGTGTTCGATCTGGAATAATAACTTGGTCCCATATTGCATCCACTGCCACCTGTTTCAAGAATTTTATTATGGACGCCTGGACTATAATAATGAGACATACCAAAATCTATCTGTAAACTAACCCTTTTCGGATCAGAATTAATCTTTAAGGATGTTAATTACAAAGAAAATCGGAGAAACTCCAGAATAGCTTATAAATGATCAAATGAAAAATTACAAGAACCTTTAACTAGGTCATTAATCGGAATATATTTTTTCATAAAGACAAAACCGTAAGTGGGCGTATTATGCAGGACCCCTAGATACATTATGGTACATAACTGCTAACTCTGTACTTATCGCAAGTGCACCCTACGTTTGAATTTGGCAGCTAACTCTGGTCTGGAGCCCCAAAATACCTGAAAAACTCTTTCTTTCAGATAAACATAAGTAGTTGATAAACAATCTTGAAAAGTTGACCAGGTTTATTTTTTTCCGGTATTTTGTGAGATATTAAAATAATAATTAATACTATTATTCAAAAGAAGGATTATTTTTTTTAAAAATTAAAAATTACACTACACATCTTACTAAAATATATCTAAAGAGACCACGCCTAGGATTTTTTTTTTATTGACGCCAGTTTGGTTTTTATTAATATATTTTTTATTTAATTTTACATTTCAAGCTACACTTGGCGTGGAAAGGTTGAAAATAATAACTGAGTACTTGCCCATAAAAATGTAATTGAAGTAATATTTTTCCAACGCCAAAGCAGAATGCCACGCTCAAATCACCGCTCCGTAATGCAGTTATGAGTTGTATGGAGCTCTGTAATTCAGTGAAATACATTCAATATGAGACTAATTTTAACGATGTTGTGGGGAGCAAATAATCTCTGTAAATTCGCAGTTGATTTGATGTGGCCGTGGTGAATTATAGGATTACTGAGTCGAGTAGTTGGCTTTCTCTAAACTAATTGTTGGTCAGAAACACAAAAACATAACTACAAAAATGATTTTGAGATTTTGTGTAAAAAATGGAGAAATACTCACTATAATCGATTCTATCAGTAACACAAAGACGCGTCTCCACAAGTACTATGGAAAGTAAAATAATCTAGAACGTATCTCATTATTTGCATGGAAACACAACAACGCATCGCTTCTTATGTGTTTTGATGTTATGAAGTTTATCTCGTGAAAGCTTAGAAACACAGAAATGTACCAGGCACTTACGTTTTTATGTTAACAATCAAAATAATGACATCATCACGCGGCGACACCGTATTGGAATAATTTATTGTCGAATCATTAGTTTTCTTTCGTTTTCATTAGTTTAATGTTAAACAATACACTTATTTCATTTCATTGATTCATCCTATAATAAAAACTGAAAATGTTTGATAACACGAAATTTTAAAAATAAATAAGCATTATCAGACTCGACATTCTTTTTTTTAATTAAAGAAGACAATTTTAGCGAAATTCAATCGAAAATCTAAAAAAGAAAAATTAGAAAAAGATACGATTAAATCTATGACTAGAGCTCTACCAACTGAGCTTATGTGTCCCTATCCGATTCAGTCACATTTAACTATATCCATACTTCTACTGAGAATTACCGTAGTTATATTATATTACTATTTTCTTAACGTATATATTTTAATTGTCTGCTATCTTTATGTATGATTGCAAGTTTCAAATCCGAACTAAATGCTATCTAGATAGTGTCTTGGATAATTTGCGACAGCTGTTGACTTTTCTGCGAGTCTAGAATAAATATATATGTATTTTGAAGTTAAATCAAATTCCGAAAATCGTTTTCTTCTCTCCTGAACATTTGCCTTTTTGTAGATACGTTTTTGTGTTTCTCACGCATCGAATTATTACGTTTTTTTATGGACAGATAACATAAACCATTAATTTTATAATTATTTTCATGACCTTTCGAGAGAAGGCACGGTTCATGTTTATCTGTAGCATTTCTGACCAAGGCTACGCTATTGATTTTCAATTAGTTATTTTATGTGGCAATTGTACAAGGCTAATGAAGATAATTGAATTGGTTGTGGGAAAACATCTATAAATTGAAAACTTATTTAACACGATTTTAAGTCTGAATCACGTTAATCAATTTAGCCAATTGATTGTTCCACGAGCTAATTAACAAGCTCTTTAATATAAAGAGTATTTCAATAAACAATTTTAATTGGATAACTAGAAAGGAGGAAAACGGTTCAACAAAGAACGTGAGGATATTTGAAAAATAAGAAAGACATATCAGCCAATTATTTTCAACAACAATAAAATCTTTTCAATGTCTTTCATGACTTTCAAGGGAAACTATTTTTTCGGTAATTTAAAACACTTAATATTATTTTAATACTGTGAAAAATTACAGGATTTGTGAAGCTGAAAGTTTATGTAAATAACACACTGGAACAAGGAAAATAATTGCTGCAAATAAATATTGAGAAAAATCAATTTACCAATTTATTGATAGGTACTTTATCGCTTGTCTAAATTATTAACGTATCAGTTACGATTTCTAAAACACAAAATGATTTTCTGGTAAATTGTGTATTGTTGGTCGGTATTTTATAGCTTGTCTGAATTTTTAACAAAATCAGATCCAATTTTGAAAATGACAAATAAATTCAAAGCAAATTCAAGTTCCAGAGTTCATTGAACTAGAATTGCAAAAATCCAAGTTCAAAATCAAGGGGTGTTCTGAATTCTTGGGAAATCAGTTTCAAATTTAAAAAATGACAATGAAAATATTTTTTATTTAAATATTACATTAAGGTGGCCATACACGTTAGGGTTTGCATGATGGTTATGACCGTTCATGCATAACTGACAGGCAAACCCTAGGGTGTATGTTATAAAACTGTAAAGTTATCGATGCATGTACAGGCAACCGAGCAAATATCAAAATAATATATTTTTGCCGCTCGGTTATGTTTGCACGCATGCATAACCGAGCGTGAGTGTAGCCCGCTCGTGCTTGCATGCACAGTTCTCAGTTTCCTATGTGCTGTGGCAGTGGGAGGTGGTAAATAATTCTTGTAATCTTTTGGTGTAAATCTCGGTTCATTCATCAAATTTATATGAGAGAACTGTTTTCTTTTCAAAATCCAGTGTTTACACCACTCGGTGCGTCCTCTTCTTCTTTTCCTTTTCTTTGCTACAAGTATTAAGCCAAGTACAGCTATCACATCGTCGTCGTTCATTGTTGGCGATACAGTGCACAACAGATTAGGTAAATGTCCTACAAAAACACCGTCACGTAGCTACAACTATCTTTGACTGAGAGTTTATAGGAAATTGTACATGCAAACCCTAACGTGTATTTCCACTATTAAACTAGGTTATACCTGTCGGTTAAGCATGTACGGTCATAACCATCATGCAAACCCTAACGTGTATGTCCACTATTAAACTAGGTTGTACCTGTCGGTTAAGCATGTACGGTCATAACCATCATGCAAACCCTAACGTGTATGTCCACCTTTATAGGTCAGTACTACCTACTCTATCGATTGTCTGAATTCTTCACACAGGCAATAACAATTTTGAAAATACAATAAAACGAGATATAATTCAGCATTAACGCTCAGCACAGACAATATGAATTAATATGTTTGATTTATAATATTGTATGTCCATTTGAATGGGCAAAGAAATAATTCATCATGATTAATCATAACACTTTTCTTCAGCATACCTCTGATTTATATTAATACAATATCATCATTGAAAAAAAAATGCAGATGTTTCTGCAAATATAAAGGTATACAAACCTTATTTTTCTTATTTATTGTTTTTCAATTAATAACATACACAAAGCCGTGAAAGTATTGGAAAACTCGTCCTTACAATGCTTGAAATTTATTAAAACAAAAATGTTTAGTCTAGAATGAAATAACAAAAGCTTATCACAATAGATTTTTATTTTACTAAGAAATTTTAATTGTACTTTTTTTCCTTTGAAGGTTCTTCCATAATAAACAATTTTTTCGAAGTTAGTTCTGAGAAATGAATTGCTGTTGCTTAATTCATTTCTCACAGTAACTGAACCGTTAATGTAAAAAAATATGAAATAAAATCTGTTTTTCCTCTCTCGATAAAAGTTAGTAACGTCGTTTCATCCATTACACGTTCATTAACGGTAATCCATTACGTGAATACCCGATTATTCCTTCCTACGCGTTCCTGCAAAGTACAACTCTACCTATACTAAATGCATCTACCCCGAGTCTACGAGTATTTCAGAGGTTCCCAACTTTATCCGTCTAACCGCCTACTTTCCATTTATTAAATTTGCTGAACAGGCCCTGAGGAAAATAATTCCCCTCTTGTCATATTTGGGGATGCTTTATGTTAGAAATTATCTGGAAGGTAGGAAAAAGAGATAGCATAAACTCACTGAGGTAGGATAGTGGTGCCGCTTGTCCATTTTCCACTTTGCATCGATTAACACAGTTGTGATGTTGAAGTTTTTCACGTAACTCGTAATTTTATCATTCGCAGTCAAGATCACTGTTTTCACTTTTAAGACCGTCCAGGCACTGAACTTGACTTGACTCAGACGTGGGTAGGGATAAGGTGTGGGTAGGAATCAGGATAATAATCCCTAACATGGAGGGTCTTTTAAGGATAGAAAGAAGAGGAATTTTTGAGAAGAAAAAGTATGAGGGGTGGAAGAAAAACAATTTCCCTCGGGGCATATGTAATCTTTAGAAGTGTTGTTTGAAATTACTCTTTTTGGGGAAAGAAAGGAGAAGAAGTTCTAAGAAGGAAAAATTATGAGGGATAGGTAGGATTTTGGGGGTCAGTGTATCCAAGAGTTACAGACCTATGAATCTATCCCTCCCACTGAGGTGCCAGACGATGTTCTGAAAGAGTTCTGTGGAGAGGTCAAAAAGTCTCCCTAAACCAATCTCTCCTAATCCTGCCTGCCACGCAGTTGGTGGGCAGATGCATCCGCCGTCAAGATTCAAGACAAATCTCGACCCAAAATGCTTAAAATGATAGATATGGCTGAGTTTTTAATATTCTGATCTCCGGAGATGCTGTATTTTCGGTATTTGCCGGAACTGCTTGTAATTTTAAAAAAAATCGTTTCTCTAAGATACAATAATTCAAAGATATTTGAAAAATTATTGTCAAAACAAATAAAAAATACCATTTATCCATCAATAATACCTAATTACTAAATAAACGGTAATAACGGCTACGAGTTTATTTTACTAGGAAGTTTTTTTTAAATTCCTCTGATCCCCATTGCAGCCTTCATCGTTCACCGTCCCCTTGGAGCCGTATACCGCCCCCGCATTTGCACTCTAGGCCGCCACCAGGATCTCGCTAAGGCCCTCAGGAGGGCGATACATCCCATGTTTGGAATCACTGGTCTAGTTGTAACACCCGATTTCCTAATTACCCTGAGTGGTCCACTACATGTGCGAAATCCATGCAAACCTTGCATATCCGGGTGATTATTAGCTAGGTATTTGGTTGGTTGGTAACCAGTGGCGTGAACAGGGTTTTGTATCAGGAGAGGCAAAAGCCAAAACAGCAAATTAATTGAAAAAAAAAACTTATCACTGACAATACATGAAGTAAGTATTCTCTTGGAATGGCTAAGTTGCTGCTGGCTGTAGCCAATATGGATGGGATTGTATAAGCCAATTGATTCATTCATTTATGAATATTTATTGATTTATTGTTTCTTTTTGTGGTAGCCATATTGTTTACATTTCAATTTTTAACCTTACTAGGACAAGCCTGAGTTGAGGTTTATAATTTTTTTAAAGTTAAAAAAAAAACAGAAAATAATGTAGGCAATGAAAGAACAACATTCTTACATTAATGTTTCTTACAGATAAAAGGTATCTCCAAGGGTTCAATGACAGTTTATCCACCGAAAATTGATCTCCCGGCGTACTTATACAATTTGCAGTCGCTTTAGGGATAATACGTTTTACCAAATTACACAAAATATTACTAAGTGACCCCGTATTGATAATATATGCAGAGAGGATGTACCACCGAATAAGATAAAAATAAAACATGTTTTCATTCAACTGCGTCAAGGAAAAGTCTGCTTCTCTATTTACTGTGTGTATCAGCGCATAAGTACAAGAAATCGACACTTTATGTAAAGTTATACCAACTTATTAGTAATAGTATTTTTGAAGTCAACTATCGGGTCACCATCTCCAAGCTGAAGAAGGCTATAACATTATGATGTAAACCTGTAGGTTGACCATGTGTTAAAATGTTTGATTTTGTTGTTAATAATATCTATTAATATTACTAGCCTATTACTGGAAACTGAAAAATTCCATTTTTTCCCAAATACCATCGACATAACTATGAAAGAAAACCAAAATAAAATATTTTCATTATTTTTTAAGTAAAGTTGTACTGATTATTAGATTTACCGACATATTGCAATGATTTCTATAGGTACCAATTATTATTATAAGCAATAATTATTAGCCTGAAACACTCGTCAACATTGAAAAAATCTCCCGAGAAAAGATAAATGCCGCCGACGGGACTTGAACCCGCGTCCTTCTGATATCCGGACGCCATCTAGTGGGAGAGTTAGCACTTATAATGCATTTCTCACAAAAAATAAAGTTGGTTGTTTTCAGGTGAAAAATGTAATAAGCAGTAATTGTTGAATGAAACACTAGTATATATTGAATTATTTGGCGGGTGGGAGATAAGCCGACGTAGCTCAGTTGGGAGAGCAGTTGACCGGATATCAGAAGGACGCGGGTTCAAGTCCCGTCGGCGGCATTTATCTTTTCTCAGGAGATTTTTCAATGTTGACGAGCATTTCAGGCTAATAATTATTGCTTATAATAATTGTTACCCTTTGTGCTTTGCATAAAAATCTTGTCTTAAACATTAGTTTGCCAATTAAAAATAATAATTTCTATAAGGTATTTGCTGGCCGTCGCAATTTAATCCAAAAAGCTTACAGCTACACAAAATAGTGATCTCTTGAATGTGCACATAGCACTTTATACATATTTTGTTTAGTATAAAGTCAACATTAAATACTCTGACGTGAATGACGTTTGGACACCTTAGTTTCAGCTTTTGACACATTATAGTGGGCGGACGTCATGGAGCGAAAGGCGCTTCGATTCACAGCTAGAACTTCGCTTGAATTTTAAAAAAAGTAAATTAATCTCTTACAATAAGTTAGGCGTAGGATAGGCGGTGCTTATATGGAATGCACGCCCCTGCAGTTATGGCTAGGTAGTTAATAGCTAGATAGTTACTAGCTTGGTAGTTGGAAGGTGGGAAATTAGTAGCCATGTACGTTGTAGTTATCTCTAATTCGAAACCGCCCCTGGCTGGAGTGGCTCGTTATTAGCCTTCTACCTCTCCAGTAGAGCTATTGTAATTATAGAAGATTTTAAATTATATATGATACGGTTTTTAAAGCGTCGCGGTGAAACTATCGTTCTCATCTACTTATAAAAGAGAATTGGCATACGTTATAGCGTCGAGGTAATAAATTAAGAATAAAATGGTTTTTCTTTCTCCAATAACTACCCTAAATTTAACTATTTAACTGTTTACTTTAGACTTAAAACTAATTAACCGTCACACCGTTTTCCAGAATACGTGGACAGATAAGATATACACAACTCTGTTTTGACACAATACGATTCGAGTTCAATTACGTATGGTTTTAAAATAGTTATTAACCAATATTAATCCTTCAGGCAATTTTTTTAGGAACTGCTTAAATAGGTCTCATAAAAATTGTTGTCTTCCCTACTGTCACGGTGAGAAATATGTTCTAAACGCTATAAGAATAAGAAAACATCAAGATTTATATTTGAATAGAACTACAGTAGAATCAAATTGTACAAATTCGTCAAGTCTTAGCACTTTTCGTAGGATATGTGCAGTATATGTGAAGAATATTTCTTGATTTGTAACAATCTTACCAATATTATAGTCACATAGTTATCCGTTTTCCTTAAAATATATTTTTGTCTAGTAATCTTTTTTTGTCCTCTTAAAATGTATTTGTAAAAATGTAACTGTATCTTTAAATTGTATTTGTATATATTTTCTTACCAGGTGTATGAAAAAAAAATTGCATACATCTAAATAAATATTCAAAAACAAAAAAACAAAAAATCTATGAAACGAAAGTTTCCGATTGTAATTTGAAAAAAAAATTGTGAAATTTTGTGAATTTTTCATTCTTTATTTTACATGAAACGATAGAAAAGTGAGATGAAAATAACATTTATAGTACATTGGTCTAACAAAATATGTGTGCCTCAATTTTTTCTTTAACTGTAATTTTAGTTAGAAAAAAAGTAAGGTCAACCATTTTTAAAACCTTTTTATGTTTTGCAGTACAAAAAATATTAATATGTAAATAATAATATATTTTTTATTTCTGATAATAAAAATTGAAACCTAATTCCATCACCTTTAAAAACAACTTTTAGTTTACGGATACGTTCAGAAATAATACATTTATTCGGATTTTATTGCAGAGAGGAAATAATCTGATGTAACCTAATCCCAGGGTTTAAAATTTTAATATTTGAGTTTACAAAATATGAAAAAAATTCAAAGGAAAATCATTAAAAATTTTATAGTTAGAAGTATTATTAAAATGAAAATAGTATAATACTCAGAGTGTAGTACTGACAAATATCTACTCGAATATTTAAATCCATTTTAAATAAGGCCATGATATGTAATAATACATTTTGGAACTTCCTGGAATATGCAATATCGTGTTGACTTTAACTAACTCCTACCATAAACTTCCAGAGATATTATTGACGCAACCCTTTTTTTTAAGTTTTAATATTGCTATTTCAATAACCTTTTTCATAACGAGTTGTTTTAAAAGCTCTAAATTACGGAAAAACTTGTTACAACAACTCCACAACCCGTTGGCGGTTTCTACAAAAAAACACGTTATTAAAAACGTTTCAATAGCTTGAGTAAGCTTGTTTTCAATTAATTTTTCAAAGCTCAACAACCGTCTATGAGTTTCATAATTAATTACATTATTATTTACTTTTGGTTTTGAAAATATCAGCTACAATTTTTGTTTTTCCGTCCCTAAACACGTGGAACGGCTTTAACATAGGCAGTTATTTTCGTAAGTAAGTAGTATGGGAATTGAGTTACGGTAAATATGAAATGTTTTTTTTTTACTTTAAATTGTGCAACTTTTGCCAAAACAATGCTTGGTGAAGGGTAAAATGTTCATTAACCATACTTATTGCTATTTTAAAAACACACAACTAGCTTGGGAGCAGCGATCGAATTAACGATCACTCTTAAGATTCATAGAAAACTTATTATATTTTTTGCGAGCCTTGTGATGCCTTTAGATAATGGTCTCTTGTTCCTCTTTGTTTTAATTGTATTTGATCGACCTAGTATCTAAGATATAATTTCTTACTTACTTATTATCTAAATATACCTTAGATGTAGGTCTGGAGTGCTCACCGCGAAGTGTCTGTACAGCACAATTGATGGAATATTCACATAATGGGAAATTTGACACAATACTTAAAATTCACTTTATATCATCTCACCACAGAATTTGCCAATTCTAAAACTACTAACTTACTTCTACGTAGGCTCGATATTAACACATGTTTTACTACTAACTAGACTCCTCTTACTAATTGGACTCCTCCGTTTTCCCAGCTAGTCCAGTAAGCTTAAACCACTGGACCAGCTCCAATTCCAATACCTCTAGAGATAGTTTAAGTGTCGCATATCAACAGGTGAAATTATGACTTGTTCTGCCTCATGCTGGAGGTGATTTGTGTGTGATTTCGGTCGCTTTAGAGATGTGGCTCCGTTTATGCTCATGATAATGATGATGTCCCCATTATGAGGTACTGGGAGTAATCTCAACCAGGCACTCGGTGTGCTGATGACGATGAAGATGATTGATGAAAAGTCATCTCGTGGCGTAAGGTACAGGAAACTGCTTCAGTTTCATGGCACGTTAGCCTAATATCAAAAATTATTTGAAGTCGCAAGGACGGCACAAGGCTTCGTTCGCGTCATCCTCCCTCAAAATCCATGATGAAATTAACTCTGCCAGCATGCAGTTAGGAGTCACCTCTATTTACCTCAAACATGAATTTTAAACCAGAATAGTCATAAATGGCAATGTCAGGACTCGGGAGACCCGAGAACATCCCACTGGTTTCGCTAGTGAAAAAGTTAGAATTCAGCTTCAGATTTCCTCACCTTCACCTTGCAGTCACGCACTTCTTTAACAGTCTCCGGCTTTCGCTTCACTCCTTCTCATTCTAGCAGAGGTAAATGTTTCATTTTCAAAATACAGAACCATACGCCAAGCTTTCTTGCGCTGTCACATTGATCATTAGACATTTAATTTGATTGAAGATATTTTTCCGCGTAAAACAGGGTTGCGCGAAGAGAGACGGTACTCACGCACGCTAGCTGAAGTAGGGCAGCCCGCAAACAACCTTCGTCTCCTTCGATTGGTATCGTGTGAGAACGTCTTAACACCGCTGAATATTTATTTATTTATTTAATTCAACGCCATAAAATGGCTTTTACAATCCGGTGATACATGATACACAGTGGTACACAGGAGGGTAATTATAATGATAACAAAATAAGAATGTACATTAAACCAAGTACATATATTGTCAACATTAGGGGTTAATTCAGAGAGTCTATTCTACATAGGCAGGTCCTACGTATACCCTTGACAGAATCCATTGCTATTATAAGAAATACTTCAACCAGCATTGAGGGCGTGGGATGTGCTTGCGTCGCCTTACTGAAAAGGAGGCCATCTTGACATCCAAGGTTTTCCATTGGAATTCTGCTGACTTATTAACACTGAAAATGACAATTAGAAAAGCCATCTCACTGACGTCGCCCCCATCGCTTCTGCTACTTATAAAGACAGGATAGCCCATAGATAAATCGTTCACTTCAACTTAAATTAACTATGTAAGACAACCCAATAGAAAGAATAAAAAATCCAGATGGTCTAACTCCTACGACGACTACATCCCCAGTTCAGTATCGTAACCTATTCAAAATTCGATATCAACTAGGAAGTGTACCTGAAGGATAACCAGAACCTATCGAAAGGAAGAAATGCCTTTGTATAATAATGAATTTTGGTGACAACGCATCCATGTGAATCCAATGTGTGGGATGAATGTATCTAAATGCATGCTAGGGGCATAATGTGATTAATGTGAATACGTTAGTTGTATGATTGTTAAAAATGACGAATCTACCGCAAATGTGTATGCGGTAGGAGCATAACCGTTAATGACACCTGTAATTGTGTGTGTTAAGGTACCTAATACCTGCAGTATTGTACTGCAATATTGTAGATTAGGGTGGTCCAGGCATATAAAGTAAAAAAATATCAAATATAGGTATAACCATCCCCTAGATTTGTTACACTTACCATTACAATTATATGTAAAAAAATTCAGCATCCTATCTTATATAAAAGAGGATGCTCATCGAAAGTTTCTGACAATATTTCAGGATTTTAAGTAAAACACGTAATTTATGGTTTATTAATATTACATGTATTTTAATCAAATAATTATACAAAGTATTTAAATGTGAATAAAATTTTGTAACAAAGTAATAATTAACATAATATTAATCGCAATCTTTCAAAACTATGTTTGTTAACTCCTTTTTGGATGTTTCAGTAGAAACGGTTTTTCTGTTTTGTTCAACGATGTGAAGTAAAAATTGCTTTTCTTCCTCATTCTTAGTGAGTAACGTGTTGTAATCTTCAAACAGTTTAACACCTCTTTCCGCTGTATCATTAACAACACGCAAATGTGTGACGCAGCTTTTGCCTTGAAGGTAATCAACATTGTCATTCCAAGTTGCATAAATAAATAAATATATAAGTCTCAGGAGGTAATTCCAAGAAAGAATCCTTGATTTCAAGAACTAAGAGCGTTTTCAACGTTCTTTGTGTTGCAAAAGCTTCTAATGTAACCTCTGAGGCAAGCTAAGCAGAATCATCTCGTATTAAACGATTACCGCTATCAGAATTATTTTTTTAAACAATGGCTTGTTTGTCAGCATAAGACAGCTTGTCAGAAAACAAGGCAAATGCAACTAGTTCATCTGACAAATACCATAAGTGACGCTCTTAGACACCCCTAGCTGCTATACTGATTTCGGAATCAATGGCTTCGTACAATTTTAAGCTCTTCCAAAGTAGTAAGTCGTTTACTGGTGTATCTGCTGCCAAAAACGCTTCGATCCAAACTTTGGTGTAGATGAGCACACCAAAACTAACAAAACGAACAATTTGTCTTTCTTCTCTTTTGGTTAAAATTTAATTAATAAATTTAAAATGTAAATTATTTCCAAAGACAAAAATCTTCAAAGCCTTCAGCAATTTCGCCATCTAACGAAAATTTTGAATCGCAACTGGAGCGCGCCAATGTATCTTCGTAGGTGGTTTGTTCAAAACAATCATGGTGAGCTTTATTAGTTTTTCGTAATCATCACGAACTTGATTCTCTCCAGATAGAGCGGTTGTAAGACTCTCAAGAGTATGTTCGGGGAACTGCTCTGCGTTCTTATCGAGGTCAAGACAATCGTAGTGCTCCTTCGGTTATGTTTGATGTTGTGTTGAAGTGAGATTTGAGGAGAGCTTGATTACCCAAAAAAAAGAGTAAATATTTTTGAAAGCATTATTTCAAATACGTGATGACGACAAGCAAGCCACAAAAGTTCACGTTCTGTCTTTTAATTTAAAAAAATGCAAGCTCACTTTTTGGCACCGGTGTTAGAAGCAGTAGTGTCAAAACTCACAGTGTGCTATATGTATATAAACTATATGTGTGACATTCTATTGTTTTTTCATTGGGAAATATATAATATTTTCATTAATAATGCATGTTACTTGTAATGTTTTTCCCAAACAATATTGAAGTGAGGCTACAAGCCCGAGTTAAACAGGCCAACTGGAAAAAAAACCAACATAATTAGAAATTAAACAGCCAAAAATCACTTAGTAATAATTGTAAGAAAACCCATATATTCGAATATAATTTTTGTAGACCACCCCTCTCCCCTTCCCCCATATTTGTGTACATAAGGCTGAAGATGGTCTTGACAGGTTGACACCGGTTACGGTCAAATAAAATTAAGTGGAAAAAATTTATTTTTCGTTATATTATAATATATTAAAAAGAACAAATTAAGCATTTTACACAAAAAACTTCAAAAACCGCACTCGATTGAGCACACCTTTTTACTTGAGCTATCTCGCTGAAATTTTACTTTGTTATTACTTTGAATAAATGTAACAAATTTGGTGGCCAAATGAAAAATAATAATAAAAAAATTTGGGCCACCTTAATGTAGATACATATAGTTACCTTAAGTAAGTACAAAAATGATGGGAGTTGGCACTAGAAATGCATCGATAGTTTACTGGTAGTTTGAATAAGGGTGGGATAGTAATTATAAATACCTATTGAAGCATGAATACGAATAACACGAACACAGCGTCAGCACAAAGTCAGAAGCATGGAGTCAGAAGCAGGAATACAAATAAAACGTGTATGATAAGGTACTTTTTTTACCCGTAGTACAAGATGGGTACTTTTAGATACATAAAGTATGTACGAAAATGACGAAAATAAGTAGTAGAAATACACAGGCAGGATCTTCTAGTATCCTAGTAGATGGAATAGGCGAGAAAAGGTAATAATAAACACCTATCTGTAAGATTTAGACTGTTTCTCCCTCTTGTTATCTGATATTACTGATAATACGGTAGTATTAAATCATTTTTTCTATATGTATTTAAATTAATTAATTTTTTAAATTTATATAGGTTATACTATTAAAGAACTGATTTTACGGTATTTAACTGCCTACCGAGTTGTAAAAAGAACATTTAATTTTTTATTTTCGAAATATAAATATATTTTTTTAAATACGTGTTTTATTTTATTAAATTTTTAAAGTTAATATAGGTTATACTGTGAAGGAACTGATTTCGCGATATGTAACTGCCTACCGAGTTGTCAAAGAACATTTTATTTTTATTTTCGAACGTATAAATATTGCGAAATGTAAATATCTGTACCAAAGTATTAAAACTCTTTTGTTTATGTTCATGGATACGAACCGAATAAAATATGATGTCCCCATCGACCTAACAATTTTTAATCTCATTTTTGATACATATTCATTTATGTGACAACTTCAAAACAAGCGAAATTAAATTTAAAATCATTTTAATTGCACCTATTTTACAATTTGTTTTTACGTGAAGAATTAAATTTGTTTTTTTTTTTGCTTTATTTGCGATGTCACTTAAAATGGTACAAAATCATTTAAAGTCTAGAGCAGTGATGGCCAATCTTTTTAGTCGCAGGGCCAATTTATCCATTTGCAATTTGTTTGCGGATCGCAGGGGGAAGGTTACCTTCAGCTCAACCTTGTAAAATTTATAGTCGATGGTGTAGGAAACTTATTTGCATTTTCTACAACGGTTAATAAAAAATAAAAATAAATGTGATTCTCTAAGGCCAAATCAATAAATGCTCCCGATTTTTATTATTCGTAAATATTTAAGAACTTAAAAAAATATACTTTCAATTTTTAGCAATTTTTGACTATACCGAAAAGTTAAAAAAATTTTAGACGAGAAAAGTTTTGATATTTTATTAAACGGAAATCTTTAAAATGCATCAAACATAAATTCCAACAAAAAAAGCGTCGCAAGGTGGAGGTGAAATTTTTTCTATGCTTTTTTATAGTTTTCCGCTAATCTCTTCCGCAAAATATAATAGAAACCATTGAATATTCTTTACAGTAAAACGGCAGTACGTAAAGGTTCGCGTGCCGCATTAAATGGGCTCACAGATCGCTTGCGGCCCGCGAGCCGCAGGTTGCTCATCACTGGTCTAGAGAAATATATATTTTATGTCTAACCGTAATAAACTTAGTAGGTTCATGTATACTTCCTAAACAAAAATATATCTATGAATTCTTCATTGGTTCTCCCTGAAAACTGCCAATTTATGTGGGTCATTCCGCCGTTTCGTTCAAATCGCATGTTCACGCAAAAAAGTCATATGAAAGTTAATGTTTATCAAGAAAGTTTTATTGTAAGATGTAGCTATTTAAAAAAGGAAAAAGGAGTATTTCCCGAATTAGGCATTTGTTACTTAATTGCTTCATGATTTACAAAAAACATGCTGAAATTTCATTACCTTCCCTTTGCAAATGAGCGACCGGTAAATTTATCTATAATAAAAATCAGTTTACACTAGTAAAATCACTACATTCATTAATCGACCTGTATGTACAACTAATTATGCATATTTATTTGTGTTTAATTTATTTTTAAAGCTACTGTATCATAGAAAGAATTGTGTTTTTGTCCAGAGAAAATCGTTGTCGTCTTCCGCGAAAGCGGTAATTAAAATTGAGACCGCTTTTATCCCTGTTCGTCAGCTGTACACCGCCCCGCACCTCCGTTACTAATCAGTGTACCGCTACATCCAGACGGGGGAGGACATGTGTCGCTGAATAAAGAAATATCTGCGATCTAAGTGCTCGAAAACAACTTTGTCACTGACCCGGCATCATTACCTTCCAGCATTTTTTAAAGTAAGTACATGTTTTAAAAATTCGAATCGTGTATCTATAAACTATAATTAGTCAGACTATTTTTGATTGAATCATAAAGATTTGTAATGTCATTATTAAGCGAGTAATTGAGGAAAGATTGTCAAAACTTCATTACCTTCCGATTCATTACCTTCCGTATCGTCAAATTTTTTGCTGGATGGTAATGAAGAGGTGTGGATGGTAATGAAAAATTTGTAAGGGTTATTTTTACGTACATCTGGGACCATGTTTGGGGTTAATAAAAGCTAATATTATTAATACAAGCAGTTTCTTGCGTTCTAGCGTCTGACAATGTCGGGTTTGGTGAAACACATATTTTCATTTTATCTATTTTCTAATATGGAAAAACAATCTGTTAAAATTTACCCTTCGAATTTTTATTTGAAAATCGATTTTTTATTCAATAATATAATTATTCAAATGTAAACGAATATATTAAACAAATGATTTAACATTCCCCTACAGTCACAAGATGTTTCATTCCTTCGGTTGTCTATCAAAACTGATGAATTTTTACACAATTTCAAGTTTCTAAACAAATCCAGATTTAAACAAAAATCTACATAACTGGGCATCAAGAGTCCAACGCAAATTTCTTGATTAAAAAACGATATCACTTCTGTTAGATTTTCAATCATTTAGGCAAAAAATTATTAAACAAATATGTAAAAGCAGTAACAATTTTTAGGCTCTCTTGTAAAAGTTATGAAATTATTCATTTTTGTTCTTCAACTTCTCATTTAATCCGATACTTGTGATAATTTTTCTTTATTATTTGTTACAGGCGTAACACTTTAAACCACAATGGCAAAGTTAAATAAAAAACTGAAAAAAGAATATAAGTTATCCAAGGACAGGCTACGTAAGCAACAAAAATATGCAGAGATTAAAAACAATCCGGAACTGTACAGTCTTCGGAAAGTGAAAGAAAAAAAAAGATACTTAATGCGAAAAGCGCAAAAAAAGATTTGAAGCATTGAAGATATGAGTGAAAGAGCACAGAGAGAGCAAAGACGAAGATGGCGAAAGAACTCTCTAAATTATTTGAAGAAAAAAGAGTAGCAGCGTAAAATAGAAACGATTACAGTAGAAAATATGCTTCCAATTCATGAAAATGTCACGAAACTACCCAATAATGTGCAAAACACTGTAGATCCTGACCCCCTCACAGTCGAGAATGAACAACAAATCACACAAAAAAACATGCGTGCTCTAACAAATGTAAGGAAATTAAGGTACAAATCTATGAAAATCATTAAAAAGTTACAGGACCAGATAAGCAAACTTAAGAATGAGAAAAGAAACGAACAAAAGAAAATGGAGGCGTTGCAGCTACAAAATGCAAATACAGCAATCGAAGATACAGTAGAGAAAAAAGTAAACGACATAGCTAAATACATCCCAATGAATAAAGTCGAAGATGTAAAAAAGAAATTGTTGTTCAGTGAATCGCTGTCTCGAGGATTAAATGAAAAATACAAGGCTTTAAAAAAAACAGAGAAAAGACAGTTTGCGAATGAAATACTGAGAGACAAGAACAAGCTAAAGAAATATAAAGTCCTCAACAAAGTTCCCTTTCATATCAGAAAGACTTTAGCTGAAAACAAGAATAACAAAACAAATGAAATAAAACGGAAGATACAAGATTTTTTTGAAGAAGATGTTAATAGCCGGGTAGCTCCCGGAAAAAAAGAATTTGTGAAACGCAAAGGTTTAAAAAAACAAAAAAGATATATTATAGATAACTTCAAAAATCTCCACAACAAATTCTGCAAAGAACAAAAAAAAATCAGCTATTCGACTTTTTGCAAATATAGACCCTACTGGACTGTTTTACCAAAAAAAGAACGAGACACTTGCCAATGCAAACTTCACTGTAACGTTAACCTTCTAATTAAAGCTCTGAAGAAAGCAAAGATAATTGCAGAAGGATCAGCGACAGAAATATTGACAAGTTTGTTTTTTTCCATTTGTATTTTGATATTTTGTCCATTACTTTTTAACAATTCATACAAATATTGCAAGCATAAGTAAGCAGAACTGATTACGCATGAAAAAATGTATTTCTTGTCTCCAATGCTCAAAAGTCTGAATAAAGCATTTAGTTTTTCACTTTTATCGTTTTTTCTTCCTTTTTCCTAATCCGCTCCTCACTTCAGGTCAAATGATACTTATATCTATTTTATTATTCAATTTCAATTCATTTTTCATTATTCACAGAAATTTTAAGAACCTACAAGGTGTTCAATACCATCTATTAATGTTTCATTACCAAACTTCATTACCATCCAAATTTATAAATTACCATCCAACCGTTTTTCATTACCATCCACCCCTTCATTACCTTCCATCAATTTTCTTCGTATCTAAGTGTCGCACAAAGGTGCCCTTTTCACCTCTCTACATCTGATAGGTACAGGAACCCATTTCTATAAAAATATATAGTAAAAACGCAAAAAAAAAAAAATTCCGCGGAAACAGGCAAATTTGAACGAAACGGCTGAATGACCCATGTAATCCAAGCATTTCCTTTCACAGGAAAGTGCTCAATATCTATTCCGAACGAGTCCTGGGAACCAGGGAACGAATGAGACTTTCCTGTACCGAGTTATACCGTTACGGTAGTTAAATTAAGAATTTAGTGCTTCCAAACCATTGACATAGAATGCAGTATAAGCCCAATTCGAATGAAAATAGAAAGTGCGGTGTAATGACTATTTAATGCATTTATAATATCATTTTTAAATGATGATTTAGGGTAGCGGAATAATAGTTAAGGAAGTATTCTAGTCTGAAAACGCGCATTTTTGAAGGTCAAAAAAAACGATTAATTTTTTAACTATACATTATTTTATAATTCATTTATTTATATTTTATGAATTCACATATATTTCACGATGTTAAGTTTAACGAAGTAGAGGGGGAAATAAGCGCGTCCATCTTGTCACGATTTCCACCCTTCTGGTCATCTGAAAAAAAAGAAGATTCTTTATAAGTGCAAATTTCATCATGGTAAGAACCAGGAAAAATAAAAAAAAAAACAAAAAAATTCTCGCAAAATGGCGGCTACACAAAAAAAATGTTTTCAGTTATTTTTTTAACTTTTCCATATTCAAAAAAAATGTTAAAATTAAAATTTTTGACTTTATGTTGGTTCCTACCATAGAGGGATACATAAAAAATGCCATATTTAAAGAAAATCGATCAATTAGAACATCATATTTTGTGACAAACGTGTTGGAAAACGCTAAAAAAACGACTTTGTATTTAGATTCTAGTTATATTTCGTCTAAACCAGTCGAATGGTCACGACACTAATAGCTTTAATTTTAAAAATAATTAAAATTTGAAAAATCCTTTTAAGGAGATATTCTTGAATATCCAAAATCTAGACTATCGAAATATTTTTTTCTAGACTAGAATATCCCCTTGATAACTAACGGCGTTGTCGATCAACACATGAGACGGGCGAGCTGTACTACAGGATCGCAGATACTTTAATAGTATGTAACTGCTGACCCCGTAAAATTTCAAGTGCCCCCCACTGTTGAATTTGGCAGCTACCTGAGGTCTAAAGCCAGAAAATACTTTAAAATACCCTCGAGTCTGTGCAAAAAAGGCAGCCCATTTGATAGATTGGTGTGCTCACCTATAACAAACGGATTACAATGTTTAGCGCACATCATACTCTATCACATCCTTTTATACTATCTCTTTAATACTAAATATCATGTCAGTCGTACAATACTTTATCAAGACACGAAAGAAAGGTTTGAGTTTTTCTCTTCAGCGTGTTTGAATCTGATATATCATGCTGGTATGGGAAATTTCTAAGAAAATCATACCCTTTGGAGAAAAAAACTACCAAATATTTATTTTGATACAATTCTTGTTTTTTTATGATGGAAGCACTGTAATAAAATAACAAATTAGTTTTCTTGACAAATTTCAAATCACAAACACATCTGCCCTGGTGATGGGCCTATAACACTATTCAAAGCATTAGCTAAAGAAGTAGGTAGGGCAACAGACATAATTACCCGAAAATAACTCAAAATTTTCAAATCGTTCTTGAGGTGTTTAATTTTACCCTTAAAGCCAAAGATATTCAAATACAAAAGAGATATCCTATGATGTCCACGCGACTGTCGCCGAACTAATAAACTAATGCGCGTAGTTTGCATACAAAAAGAATTTGTTAATTTTCTTGATTTTTTGAAGCTGTGCATTATTTTTGGTTAACAATATAGTTTGAATACGGAAAGAATTTTTAATTAAGTTTAGCGTTCGTTTAGTTTATTCGTTAATTATTCGTTTGTTTAGTTTATTCGTTAATTGGTAAACAACATCGGCGACACTCGGAAGCGCAGTCTCACCTAGTAAAATCGGCGGATAGCACATCTTGTATTTCAATATCTTTGCTTAAGGCTTATTTTTTTACCTACAAATCCCAACAACTGGGCAACCAGGATTCTTAGGTATTTTAAACATCGTTGATCACGCTATTTAAAATAATGTTACATAGTAGGTAATTTCATGATAAAATAAAATTTAAAAAAACACAGTTTCTAACACAAAGGCCAGACGGGGAAACAAAATGAGAATTTTGGTTTCTACGTTGTGATCTCAGTTGGCGATGTGACAAAATGTATTTCCGTGCTGCTCTCTAATTAGTCGAGTTTTCCGCTTGTTCCCGAATGTTGGGCTAGAGTTCTAGAATATCCCTTCAATAAAAAGTACAGCTGGTAAAGCATTAGCGATATAACGCCTAAAATACTCGACTTTGGACTATGATTATCACAACACTTTCTGAGGAAGACGGGGTCGTATACAGATTAATGAATGCCGTAAATAATTTACATAATATATATGTCCACGAGGTGAAGAATCCAGACGGAATTTACGAAAACTGTTTCTTTTAAGCGTAGAAAAATTTCGTCTACATAATGTATATGGCACGTCGCGACCGAGTTCAATATAAAGAGAAGTATGCATATCATCTCTTTTGATACTCAAATGAATTTTAAAATTATACGTAAGTTCTATATTATATGAATAGATAAAAAAAAACAAAACAAATCACTGAATGATCACAATAAATAAAGAAAAAAATGTAATTTATATAAAACAATAACTTTTAAATCACCAGTTTTATTAACTTTACAAAGTTATTGTTTTATTTAAATTATAATGTCACATCACAAAGTAACTGCTTCATATGAACAACAAAAAAATTGTAGTTATTGGTTTGTTATGAATCACTCTGATTGACTTAATATTAAAAACCGTACAGATTAAAATACTTTTTTTCGTGCTAAGGGCAATCCTATTGAGTTACAGAACTCATATAACAATATATAAGTGGGAGGTAACAGATATAATTTTACAAAGGTATTACGATATTTAAAACAAAGAATACTTTTTTTTTTAAAGAAAGACAAACATTCCCGAGTTATGAATAACCTGACAATATTGAAAATCTCCTAATACCACAGTAAGCCGAAAATGTTGCTCGAGTCGTGATGGAGGACTTAGACAGCCGAAGAATCGAACACGAAACGCCTGGATGAGACCCAAACGCATTGCCCACGCAGTCACTGACCGGTCTTATCAATGATTTAACTTTAAAACATATGCCGCTCAGAAAAAGTACATATTTGACAGGTGCAACTTAAATTACACCTTCACAATTTATTTTCAATTCCAAGACTTAAAACAATAAACTTTCACGGGAATTTCGTCAATGAATTCCCATTATTATCTATTTATATCTATAAGGGGTAAATATTCGGAACAAACGTCAACGGTTAATACGCACTTTTTTTATAAAACCTTTAGATTCTTCTTAATTACCATAAAAGACAACTATTTGCATTGGAGGAGGTTGAAAATGATACATTTTTAATTTTAGTTACGTAAATTGAAAATTTGCTTTCGTATTTAGACACAACGCTTCACCATATGCAATTTGTAATGATTATTGTCATTTTATTATGTTGGTATTACTGATACTATATGGAAGGCTATCATACCGCAACTGACTTCATGGCAATATATTCAAAGGCGCGTAACCGAAAAAACCTATACGCTAGATTTGTGTAACATGGTTTGTGATTCAAAAGAAAGTGCCCCTTTATAACGCCTACTCACGTCAAGGCAAGAAAAACATCCCAGTTTTCAAGTAGTTTAGCGGCTACGCTAGGTTTGTGTAACATGGATTGTAAAATATCAGTAATACCAACATATTAAAATAACAATAATATTGCAAACAGAGTGATTTGACAGCGTTAAAGCAAATTTTCAATTTACGTAACTAAAATTAAAAATGTATCATTTTCAACCTCCCCCAATGCAAATAGTTGTCTTTTATGGTAATTAAGAAGAATCTAAAAGTTTTATCAAAAAAAAGTGCGTATTAATCGTTGACGTTTGTTCCGAAGAATTACCCTATAAGGAGTGGTGTCTGTAGTGGGCGGCGGGGATTTAAATTTTACACAAATTTACAGTTTTTTTTAATTTAATCCGAGATTGATTTCATACCATAATATTTGAACTGGGACGTGTAAATATTCCCAAACTCAGGCGATTTTGACGGCCTCCGTGGTCGAGGGGTAAGGTTCAATCCGAAGGTCGCGGGATCGAATCCCGGCGTGCGCTGTAATTTTTACTTTATTAATTTGTGTTATTTCATAATTAAAAATAATATGTAGTACAATACTCTCATTATCATCCTGTGAGCTTGAAATGGCTTTAGCCATGTTTGGTGACCAGATCTGAAAAGCCAGGTACATTCACCTTCCTCTTCCACATCTCTTTTCTTCCCCTCTCCACTACTTTCAGCCTCACAACATAACCCGATTGGGGATGCCATAGTCTCACTGGCTCCAGACGGGTGGAGCTACTACTCTTGTGAGGTATTAACATAAAAAGAAGAAAAAAAAGTATTTTCACCTCAAGGTTACAATAATGAGAAAATGTCTAATGGTAGGTTTAGAAAGATGCACTAACCTGTTAGTGGTGTTTTGTTGCAAATAGTCGTAAACATCCATTGTTAAATCCAAATTAATCCGTAAGAACAATGGGCACCTTTCACAACTACGAAGTTTTTAAAGTAAATCGGGATCACCAACTATACAATGAATCTCAGGTTTTTGAAAGTGACAATCAAAACAAAAAGAAGGTCACTGTTTATATGAGATATCAAAATACTACCCCAACCCCCTTTTCCTACCCCTTAACCCGGCGTCGTTGTGGCGGAAAAATGTTACACTAACTTTGAGGTGGGTCATTATGACCCTGTTGTATAAAATAATTTTTAATTTTTAAAATTCGATATTTATAATATATAACTGTATACGAGTATGTAATCAGTAGGAGCAAAAAAACATATTGGTAATAAATGAAATAATTTTTATTTTTAACTTTTACTCTCTTCTAAATTTTATCATTAATTTTTTGTCAACTAAAACAATATCGTTTCTTACAAAAATATACTTAAATCAAATCTGTACTACCTAACCTTTCTATCATTGGAGTATTAATTACAGAGATAATTAGTGTTTCGTATCATAATTCTTTTTTTAAATTTTTCACAGATAAAATATGAAAAAAATATATTGGCACAAAGCAGCAACGTCGCCGTTGAGCTGAGTCATAACTACCCGGTCGCAGTTTTACACACGCGTTGCTCCTTGCATGTGCGATGATCGACTAAAGTGAGGTACATGAAAGGGAAGGGTGATACTGCAGCTACTGAGACAGACGCTTGTGTGCGACAATTATTTCTAAGAAATTTTTCGTATACAAAACGTGCAGGGTCATAATGACCCTGCCTCAATGACGCCGGGTTAATGCAGAATTTTGGTGAAATGAAAAAATCACCTGATGGCGACGTTCAAAATAAGATGCAAGTCAGTCCACAACTGATTTCCAAAAAAATCTCTGTTTAAAGTCCATGCAAAGCCGTGGACTTCAGCTAGTCGTAACACAGTAATTCGATCTTTCCATTACCGCCTTAGCTTTTGAGTACTTAGAACTTCTGAATCTCATAATCATAGTTTAGTGTTATCCCAAACAAATTATCCATTTGTACTCAACAGTAAAACCCATTTACTCTGGAAACAATCGTATAAGCTATTTACAGTTGTAATGGCAAACACTATTCTAACATTAATTTGTAGATTTAACTTCTGCCGTATCATAAAACACCAGCGTATGGTTTAAATTGTTTACATTTATTTTGCTTTCCTCGGGGATTTAACGTAATAAATAGGTAATGTGCTTTAGTTATTGTGGGAAGGAACTAAGTAAAAACTTTACTATCACGTAAGTAGGCACTAATAAATTTATTGAATCCTAAGTGGAACTTTCTCATACGTGGAATATAATTATTTTGCATATTAAACGAATGATTTCTTATGAATATACTATTTTTGTTTGTTATAAAACGCTGTTCTATAATGATTTCAGAGTGTGTGGAAAAAAATGAATAATTCAGTTTCTAGCCTGCGAAGTAAAAGTATTTTTTGTTAAAAAATTGATGTTTTTTTGAGAAATTGGAACCTTTCACAAAATCTTTCTTTTTATAGGGTGGTTAGGATACACCATCTTTAACGATTTCAATTTTCAATAAATTTTACTTTCGACAATTCCCATTATTTAAAGAAGCACGAAACGAAAAAGAAGAGATAAGAAACCGATATTTTCTCGTAATGTTTTATTCAATAGAATTTACGTGCCGCCGAATTAATTAAGTACTTATTGGTTGGTAGTTCAAATGTACTGATCAATATGATATTTTACTTTTGCTTACTTTATCATGATGTAGTTCTAAATATTTATTATGTCTCTTAATTTCCAATTGTAAGACAACTTAAGGTTTGTTGGGTATCTTCCGTATAAGTTGTAGGTTTGAATGACAAATGGTTGATTTATTTGGTTATCATAAATATTTACTATTATTAACTGAACAGACATTCTAACTAAACTATCCGTTCATGGACATGAACGAAGATAGACGGTACTCTTGTATTGTGATAAAATAAACATTGGCTTATTTATATCATAACAAGATATATATCCTTTAGTTCGAAAATGAGAGGGCTCGAGATCGGTTGGAACTTACGGCTTATCCAGGAACCCGACGAACAATGGCGGATCATCGGAACACGTAAACGAAACCATAATACCTATTTCACATACATTTATATTGGTTTTACCATTTAAATTAATTTAAAATACTTTTTTATTTTGTTTAAATAACATTGCGCCACATAAATTTTATATTTACTTGATTGTTTTATGTATCATGCTGTTTTCAGTGCATTTTTCGTAACACACTGTTAAATAAGTAAAATACCTTCATTACAACATGATACACGAGTAAAATTAATTTGTTGTTAGTATGTAGGTAGGCAAAGCTAAAAGTCATTTTGCGCAGAAATGATCACATAAATTAATCTGATGTTTAGTTATTTTCCAAAGTTGTTAAACCATAACTACTTCTGACATAATACCCATGTCAGAACTAAAAAGCTATTTCTCTTCTCTCTAGTGTTCAAAGAATGTAAGTGTCTACATGATTTGGTGCCAAATTACACATTTTAATAAATATACAGGGTTACTTGACTTACAATATAACCAGTGATTTCTGAATTTATTTGGAGCAAAAAATATAGAAAGCATAATTTTAGTCTCCGGTGTCTATTGGTTTATGAAAAACGGTTCCATAACTATTGATCAGGTGACAATTGATCCGGCGACAATTTATCCGGCGACAATTGGCCCGCCAACAGTTGATCCCCCAAAAGATTATTTCTTCAAGTATCTAAGTATGTTTAGAGGATATATGTCGATACAACCAATATTGATATACTTGTATCTACAGGCGTCTTGAGTGGAAATCCGCTATCTAACAACAATTCCGAGTCCCGAAAGGCATGCGGTAAGATTATGCGTCTGAATTACCAAATATGACATACTGCCGTATATCTAGGAAATACGTTATGACTACTTACACATAATTCAACTAAGTGTCCTCGATTGGGTTTGCAGACAAAATATACCTACAAAAATCGATAGCTGAACAAAAAATTATTCTGCAACAGGCAGGGACAATTTTATTACCTGAAACTGTAATTAGGGTGGTAGAAGTGGATCAATTATCGGGTCACCCAAAAAAAAAAAAGAAATGGATAGGTTTGGATAATTAGGGTCAACTTCGGCGGTTACCAGGCGACGACATTGATATATTTTTTAAATTTGTTATTACGCATGAATAGAGACATATGAATATTACTAGACCTGCCCTAAGTGATAAAAGCGTATTATTTCCCCCTCCCCCTACCGGTTCCATTGGAACCGGCTGGGATCGAGAATGGCTTCGCGTTAATTCAAAAAATATGACGTCATCATTATTTTGCGAGCCAGCGATGAGCACTCATCGGTGCATTTTACGAAATAACACGGCAAAAATATTGGCTTGTGCTTTGAAAACGTGTAAAAACAGAAGTGAAAAAGAGAATAAACCCAATCGTCGTATTACATCCCATAGGCAAGCTTTATTTTAAGCTTATTCAGATCACATAATGTGATCATTTTTGTAGCATATGCTATCACTCGAGATAAATGGCGTGGGCTCATCGCTGTTTACCGGGGTAAGAAAATTATGAAACATTTATAAAAGTGTCTTAACTGAATACGGTAACAAAATATTGGACTCTGAAAATAGGCGAACTTTACTTTGCCGTATTTGGACTTCGCAAATTTTTTAATTAAGCGGCGAGTAATTCGCGCTTCCATGTAAAAAAGGTCTATTCATTCAAATGCAGAGTTAACTTTTAAGAACTAAATGGTGATATTATAATGCGAGGTGCGTGTATACTGTCAGATTGAATTTTTGACAATCATCTTCCCGCTCTGCGTCCCGCTGTAGTTGGTTTCTACCCCTCACCTTTCTCTTCTGTTCTAGTAATATTCATATGTATTATTCATATGTTTATATTATTACGACAAAATATGTCATCTTAGACCAAAATTTTCGTGTACATTTTTTACTCCAAATAAGGTCAGTATCACTGGTTGTAAGTCAGGTCAGTCTCTTATTACCCTGAAGGTGTTCGATGCAATACACCTACATTCATTTTGATTGGTACAAGTGGTAATCGATGGAAAATAGGACAATAGATCCTCATTTTTGTAAGATTACTAACGAAGTATTGTTATTTGTTCGAAAACTGAAATGTCGTGCAAACTTTTTATTAGTTTCGCCAATAATAACCTATTACAAACAGATAGATAAAAGGAAGCAGCTCTCAAATGTAAACGTGCGCAAGTAAATTTTATTTGATTGACTTGTGTTATTTCACAATTTATTCATATAAAATAATATAAGTTATATTTGCGCTACGTTCCAGATCGGAAGATGCTCTCAGTATAGACCTGGTGTAAGACCAACATTCCGGATTGAAATATTGCTTGAAATGACTTTAGCGATGCACGGAGATCAGATCTGAATAGCCAGGAAATTCCCCACTTTACTTTTACCCATCTCCTACCCCTCCCTACTACATTCAGCCTCACAAGATACCTCAATTGGGGTTGCCATAATTTTACTCGCTCCAGACGGGAGAAGTTGAGATTCTTGCGAGGTATTCACATAACAAAATAATTTTTGTGCAGTTCACACGCGGTAAAAGTGGAAATGCCGTCTCTTCGCAGTGGCCGTAAGACCCCGACATCTTCTGAGACATCGCTGTCTAAATCTAAACCTGACGCCCCGGGGACAAGCCGAAATATGCCAGTGGCGCCCCGACGGACCCCGGGCCCACACACCGTAGACACCGATGAGACGCCATCTAGAGGACCCCGCCAGGTCCACGATCTATCTAGTGCGAGCCCAGCCAGGAACTCTGATCTCATCACGCTTGACCGACCTGCTCCAGAATGTGTCTCCGAGAGCCTCCACGAATCCAACAGTAAAAGCAGCGAAACAACTTCTGAATCAACTGAAGACTCCCTGCGATTGCTGCGCCGAGAGATGCGCATTCGGTACAGACGTCACGCCAAGCAGACAGCCAATCTGCTCGCAGCCCTCAACGCTGCGACACGCCAAGCAGTCAGCCAACCTGCCCAGGAGCCAGCACCAACCAGCCCGACCCTGCGAGCCAACCTCGGTCAGGCAGTAATTCAAATCCAGGCACCAACCGGCCCGTTTACTAACGAGTTCGCAACGAGATATGCCACTCAAGTACACACGTCAGACGGCCCGTCAACCGGAGAGTTTGCAACTAGATATGCAACAACTCAAGTGCCCGCACCAACCGGCCCTTCTACTAATGAGTTCGCAACGAGATATGCCACTCAAGTAAACAAGCCAGCCGGAGAGTTTGCAACGAGATATGCAACAACTCAAGTGCACGCACCGACCGGCCCTTCTACTAATGAGTTCGCAACGAGATATGCCACTCAAGTAAAAAGGCCAGCCGGAGAGTTTGCAACGAGATATGCAACTACTCAAATGCACACACCAGTCGGTCAGCCTACCAATGAATTTGCAGTAACCGATCCAACTGGATATGCCGCCACCCAAGGCTACACACTACTGACGGGCCCTGCAAAGAACATCCCTACGGCCGAATACAGCCATCTCGGACCAGAGCGCCCACTTTACAATACAACGGGGTACCAGCAACAGCCAGCCTCCTCCGGCCAGGATTCCCCATTGTTTACACCACCGCATACAGCCAACGAGACAGCACGGCACACCCGAGAATGGTTGCAGCACGGCAACGACCCACTGGCCCAGATCGCCTCTGTGATGGCAGAGGCGCTTCGCTCCTCCAGAACGCAAGATAGCCCTCGCACATTAGAAGATGACTCAAGAATGGCAGCCCTAATTGCCAGGCAATCCACAGCAAAAGATTTGCCTACCTTCTCCGGAGACCCCCTCGAGTGGCCTACCTGGAAGGCACAGTACGCTCAATCCACCGCCACCTGCCAATTGACTCCGAGCGAAAATCTCATCCGGCTGCAGCGTGCCCTTAAAGGCAAGGCGCGAGATACCGTGGGTCCCCTACTAATGGATCCTGCGCAAGTCCCAGAGATCATCAGCGTCCTCGAGCAGCGATACGGCAGCGCTAACTCCATAGCAAAATTTATGGTAGACAAGGTTAAAAAACTACCTCACCTCACGACCGAGGTATCACTCGAGGACCTGGCAGATTTCTCCGGGACGGTGCAAAACCTAGTGGCATCCCTCCGGATCTTGAAAAACGAAGGTTATCTCACCAATCCTGCATTACTGAACGACGTCACTGACAAAATGCCGAGTTCCCTGCGACTGGCATGGCTAATCGAGATCCGCAAACAACATGCCCCGGCCACCATAACCCAGCTCGCTGCCTTTCTGAAAGAGGTAGCAAACGCAATTCCAAACAGCGGGATGGTGGACCACATACGATCCCGACCACGCCGTGAACAAATACATGCCGGGTACCAGGAGGAAGAAGATAGTGATCGCATGCGACTTCTACCGAGCCATGAGCAAATACATGCCGGACATCAAGAAGAAATCGGGGACGGCCCAAAAGAAAAGATCGCCCCGATGAAACGCAAAATGAATGAGGCACATACTTACCCTGGACCAAGCCAAAAAAGAAAAACAGCCGACGAAAGCTGCGCCCAATGTGGCGGCGATCATAAAACCCGCGAATGCAAAGAATTCGCAGCCAAAGATGTTGAACTTCGGTGGGAAACTGTACGCATGGGAAGGTTATGCCGCAAGTGCTTAGAAAAACACCACTCACGAAGCTGCAAAATAAACCAATGGTGCAAAGTAGGGGATTGCCGATCCCCACACCACCCCCTGCTACATAATCCCGAGTTCGTACGAAAAAGCACCGTGGAAAATGTCAACTTGTGACGCCAGGACTCCGGACAGAGAGTACTGTTAAAAATTGCGCCAGTAATATTAAGTGCTCCCAACAAAGAAGAAGTGTCAGTGTTTGCTCTCCTGGACGAAGGATCCACAGTAACACTTGTTGACACTGACACCGCAATACAAGTCGGAGCAAACGGCCCAGTTCACGGACTGCGAATCCACGGTGCCAAAGGAATGTGCACCTCTGACAATCTCTCCCAACGAGTGAGACTAAAAATACGAGGTACGGGCAACAGTAATACATACCACATCTCTGCCAGCACAATAAGCAACCTCAACCTGCCGGAGCAACAGATCCAAGGAAGGTCTGTCGTCCCGAAGCTGCTAATAGGCCAAGACAACGCTCACCTAATTGTGTCAAGGGAAGTTCGTGAATGCAATGATACTACGCGAATAGCATCACGCACCGCACTAGGATGGATCGCTCATGGGGGAGTCAACCCCAGAGATAATAACACGACTACCACTTTGGCACTACAACCAGAAACGGCCGCAGACATACAATTGAGGGAGCTAGTAAAAACCAACTTCGCCATCGACTCGCTCGGAGTAACATCAGCCACCAGAGTCAATGCAAGCAAACAACTGGCCATTGCACTTATGAATGCAACTACCCGTCCTCTTCCTACAGGGAAGTGGGAAACTGGTCTACTATGGCGCAATCCAGAAGCCTCGCTACCTGACAATCGGCAGTGTGCGCTGAAGCGACTTCTGTCTCTGGAGAAAAAGCTAGCAAAAGACAAAAATCTAGCAGTGGCCTACAATGACAAAATAAGTCAACTTCTCAACAAAGGCTATGCCAAGAAGCTATCAGGCCATGAAGCTTTCATCACCACACCTCGCACATGGTACCTGCCTCACTTCGCAGTAATCAACCCAAATAAGCCAGGAAAAATCAGAGTGGTATTCGATGCTGCAAGCCGATGCCGAGGAACCTCCCTCAATGATCAGCTGCTTACTGGTCCTGACCTGCTGTCCTCCCTCCTGGGGAATATAATACGCTTCCGGGAAGGAAACATCGCCATTGCTGCAGATATCAAAGAAATGTTCCTGCAAATAAAAATAAGGCGAGAAGACCAGCCGTCCCAGCTTTTCCTGTGGAGGACATCACCCCATCATGAACCAGACACCTATCAAATGTCATCAATGATGTTCGGAGCCACCTGCTCCCCAAGCAGTGCCCAATTCGTCCGAAATAAAGTGGCCGAAACATACGAGCACGAGTACCCGGCCGCCGCAAAAGCCGTACGCACCAAGTTCTACATGGACGACTACCTAGATGCAGCAGACACACCCAATGAAGCTGCTACACTCGCCCAAAGTGTAAGTGCCCTCCTCGCGAAAGGAGGGTTCCACTTGACAAATTGGGCGTCTAATAGCCCGGTGGCCCTAGCTGGCGTACCCATAGAAGACCGTGCCAGCTCCGCGATACAGATCAGCAGTGGAGGTCCAGAGACAGAACGAGTGCTTGGTTTGATCTGGGACCCCACCACAGACCGCTTCCTGTACTCATTTCGCGAGGCAATCTCCCCCGACACGGCCACACAACCTACCAAGCGGCAACTATTATCCATAGTAATGAAGATCTTTGACCCAGTCGGCTTCGTTGCCTGCCTTACCATCAGATCTAAGATGCTACTGCAAGCAGTGTGGCGCTCAAGCGTCGGCTGGGATGAACCTATTACCCCCGAACACGCCCAGAGATGGACAGACTGGCTGAGCCTGCTGCACACAAACAGCATCTCAATCCCGAGACGTTGCCTCTCAAACAAACAGAACAACGTAACTCTACACCTCTTCTGCGACGCATCGGAGCAAGCTTACTGTGCCGTGGCCTACTTCACCGAAGAAATAAATGGATCTTTACGAGTAACATTCCTTGCAAGTAAATGCAAGGTAGCACCACTGAAGCCTCTCTCCATTCCACGCCTCGAGCTTCAAGCCGCCCTCATAGCAGCGAGACTAGCCCAGACGATCCAAAAGGAAAGCAAAGCCCTGATATCCCGCACCTGCTTCTGGACAGACTCCACAACTGTACTATGCTGGTTACGCACCGACCCACGCGCCTACTCAACCTTTGTGGCAAACCGATTGGGCGAAATAGACGAACTAACCAACATACCCGACTGGAAATGGGTACCCACAAAACTCAATCCAGCTGATATAGGAACACGAGACTTAGAGGTGCCAGACCTAACACCAGAAGGAAGGTGGTTTACCGGCCCAGCCTTTCTCACTTCCCCGGAGGGTGCATGGCCGAAAGAACGGGCACCCGCCCACAGGCCTGACGACCTAACACTAGAAGTCAAACCTCACCTCACAGGGCGAAGCACTCCCATCAGTAGAGCGGTTCTCCTCATGGCACCGGCTAATCCGCTCCACAGCTTGGATCCTCCGTTTTGTCAGACGATGCAGGATGGGGCCCAACAAACCAGTAGAAGGCCCACTACTAGCCGAGGAGATAAAAGCAGCGGAACAAAAATGGATCAAAAGGTCCCAGGAAAACGCTTTCACAACTGATCTACACACCATCCGACAAGGTCAAAAACTACCTACTGGCAGTCGCCTCAACTCGCTGAACCCCTTCTTTGGACCAGACGACCTTCTACGAATGGGGACCCGACTACAAGCCTTGGAAAGAACAAAGAGTGTGGCCCGAACCCCCATAATACTGGACGGCGACGAACCCTACACTCGGCTCCTAATCAGTCACTACCACAAAAAGGCGGATCATCCTAGTACTGAGAAAACAATTGCAGAAATACGCAGTCATTTCTTCATAATACGAATACGCACAACAATCAGGAAAATAACGCACGTCTGCCCCACTTGCTTCATACGACGCAGCAAACCGACTCCACCTCTGATGGGCGCATTACCACCACCCCGCCTGATGCATCACGTCCGTCCATTCACACACTGCGGGCTTGACTATTTCGGCCCTATGGCTATCACGGTCGGTAGGCATCGAGAAAAACGATACGGAGCCATCTTCACCTGCCTCTCAACGCGCGCCATTCACCTAGAACTAGCCGCTTCACTGACTGCCGACTCGGCCATCATGGCCCTTCAAAGAATGACCGCCCGCAGAGGACAACCCGCAGCCATGTACTCGGATAACGGAACAAACTTTCACGGAGCTGACACCGAGATGAGGGACGCCCTGCTGTCAATAAGTCAAGACGCCAGAATGATTGACGCAATAGCTACCCAGGGCATCGAGTGGCACTTTATACCACCGCTGAGTCCCCACATGGGGGGAGCTTGGGAGAGACTAGTACGATCAGTAAAGAAAGCCCTAAGCGCAACACTCAAAGAAAGAACACCAAAAGAAGAAACTCTACGCACAGCACTTGCAGAAGCCGAGTTTGTGGTAAATAACCGACCACTCACCCATATTTCCGTCGACCCGCGTGATGAAGAACCTCTAACACCCAACCACTTTTTGCTGGGATCGGCCGGAAAGCGCCCCCAATTATCCTTCTACGACAAAAAAGAAGAGGAAGTATGCCTACGCCGCCAGTGGCGCATCAGACAACAACTTGCAGACACCTTCTGGAGGCGATGGCTGCGCGAATACCTACCTACCATGGCTGCCCGACAAAAATGGCACCATCCAACTACACCAATTAAGAAGGATGACCTAGTGATCATCATGGACCCAGCACTGCCTCGAAACAGTTGGCCACGTGGCCGTATCCTCGAAGCAACACCTGCAGCTGATGGACAAGTCAGAACTGCTCGGATCCAAACCAGTACTGGGATATACGTAAGGCCGGCAGTCAAAATCGCCGTCATCCTGCCTGCCACACCAACATCTAACGAAACTGTACCAGTTGCGAAGATACCAGATTCAGAACTCAGACATAAGAAAAGGACACGCCCGACGAAGTAGCTGAGCACAGTCGAGACTGCACTGGGGGGAGTGTATCGAACGTGTCGACGAAAGCGTATGACAACCCTGAGAATTCAAGAATGGAATTTACGCTTCCACATAATACCGTGCCGCTGCGCGTTACCCCTTCCAATAACCTACGAAACAAAGGGAGTGCTCTCATTGGCCAACGAAACACCGTGCATTTGGAATGATGTCTACAATGCTATTACATTCTACAATTAACTTATCAATTGAAAACATAAACGCAATTGATAATAAATACATGCTGCAGCATCATTGGACTCGAAAACACATCTGAATAACCACGTAATACTTCCACCAGGGACCCCAGACAGCAATGATCAAAATCAAGGAAATGATTGAGTATTTACGTTATCCCCACCCTGCTACCAGACGCGGCGCCATTGGTCAATGCTGAACAAAGGAAATGTTTGAATCGTAAATATTTACGACAGCCAATTTACATTCCGAAAAACTCGGAGCTAAATTTCGGGAAATCGGGAATAATTTGAATCAAGAAATATATATCATCACCTAAAAATAGGTATATACTACAATAACACCTCAAAAATTGTCGTCTACCAGTGATTATTGCACTTTAAGAAAATATTTACTTCTAGATATTGTATCTTGTATCACATTTGTAAACTTGTACCTTTTCTTGTTGAAACAATAAAAATTATGTGAGACTTCGGTTTATTGGAACAGGACTGTCTTGGCAAAGGTTATCACACAGATTTTTAACACATCTGCTCGAAAATCATAGCGATTGGGAAAAATACGTAAACGCAAGCACCCTTCAGAAACAGGGAGGTTCTGTGTTCCAAAAGTCCAACCCGGATTTGCCCTATAAAACAAACGGCAAACCGGTAGGAAATCAGTTCAAAACTACCAGCCAAGAAGTAACAAGTCTCCAAGAAACTGAAGTCTCCAAGTTCTAACCTACTTAAAAAGTGTTTTTTAATCAGTTTAAATTCTGTTCTACCTTTCTCCCAGTATCCCATTATCCTGACCCCAACAGTCTCCAAAAGTCTCCGAAAGTCTGCAAGTCTTTTAAGTGTTTTTACAACAGTTATAGAGTCAGTTTTTGCTAATTTAACTTAGAATCATTAAATCCAGAAGTTAAGGACATTGGCGTGCCAAGTTGTGTCCAGCTCCCTATTTTTGCAATTTGTGTACAAAACGTCTAGTACAATCTATATGCTTTAGTTCGAAAATGAGAGGGCTCGAGATCGGTTGGAACTTACGGCTTATCCAGGAACCCGACGAACAATGGCGGATCATCGGAACACGTAAACTAAACCATAATACCTATCTCACATAATTTTATATTGGTTTTACCATTTAAATTAATTTAAAATACTTTTTTATTTTGTTTAAATAACATTGCGCCACATAAATTTTATATTTACTTGATTGTTTTATGTATCATGCTGTTTTCAATGCATTTTTCGTAACATATTAAACACACTGTTAAATAAGTAAATACCTTCATTACAACATGATACACTAGTAAAATGAATTAGTTGTTAGTATGTAGGTAGGCGAAGCTAAAAGTCATTTTGCGCAGACAAATGATCACATAAATTAATCTGATGTTAAGTTATTTTCCAAAGTTGTTAAACCATAACTACTTCTGACATAATACCCATGTCAGAACTAAAAAGCTATTTCTCTTCTCTCTAGTGTTCAAAGAATGTAAGTGTCTACATGATTTGGTGCCAAATTACACATTTTAATAAATATACAGGGTTACTTGACTTACAATATAACCAGTGATTTCTGAATTTATTTGGAGCAAAAAATATAGAAAGCATAATTTTAGTCTCCGGTGTCTATTGGTTTATGAAAAACGGTTCCATAACTATTGATCAGGTGACAATTGATCCGGCGACAATTTATCCGGCGACAATTGGCCCGCCAACAGTTGATCCCCCAAAAGATTATTTCTTCAAGTATCTAAGTATGTTTAGAGGATATATGTCGATACAACCAATATTGATATACTTGTATCTACAGGCGTCTTGAGTGGAAATCCGCTATCTAACAACAATTCCGAGTCCCGAAAGGCATGCGGTAAGATTATGCGTCTGAATTACCAAATATGACATACTGCCGTATATCTAGGAAATACGTTATGACTACTTACACATAATTCAACTAAGTGTCCTCGATTGGGTTTGCAGACAAAATATACCTACAAAAATCGATAGCTGAACAAAAAATTATTCTGCAACAGGCAGGGACAATTTTATTACCTGAAACTGTAATTAGGGTGGTAGAAGTGGATCAATTATCGGGTCACCCAAAAAAAAAAAAGAAATGGATAGGTTTGGATAATTAGGGTCAACTTCGGCGGTTACCAGGCGACGACATTGATATATTTTTTAAATTTGTTATTACGCATGAATAGAGACATATGAATATTACTAGACCTGCCCTAAGTGATAAAAGCGTATTATTTCCCCCTCCCCCTACCGGTTCCATTGGAACCGGCTGGGATCGAGAATGGCTTCGCGTTAATTCAAAAAATATGACGTCATCATTATTTTGCGAGCCAGCGATGAGCACTCATCGGTGCATTTTACGAAATAACACGGCAAAAATATTGGCTTGTGCTTTGAAAACGTGTAAAAACAGAAGTGAAAAAGAGAATAAACCCAATCGTCGTATTACATCCCATAGGCAAGCTTTATTTTAAGCTTATTCAGATCACATAATGTGATCATTTTTGTAGCATATGCTATCACTCGAGATAAATGGCGTGGGCTCATCGCTGTTTACCGGGGTAAGAAAATTATGAAACATTTATAAAAGTGTCTTAACTGAATACGGTAACAAAATATTGGACTCTGAAAATAGGCGAACTTTACTTTGCCGTATTTGGACTTCGCAAATTTTTTAATTAAGCGGCGAGTAATTCGCGCTTCCATGTAAAAAAGGTCTATTCATTCAAATGCAGAGTTAACTTTTAAGAACTAAATGGTGATATTATAATGCGAGGTGCGTGTATACTGTCAGATTGAATTTTTGACAATCATCTTCCCGCTCTGCGTCCCGCTGTAGTTGGTTTCTACCCCTCACCTTTCTCTTCTGTTCTAGTAATATTCATATGTATTATTCATATGTTTATATTATTACGACAAAATATGTCATCTTAGACCAAAATTTTCGTGTACATTTTTTACTCCAAATAAGGTCAGTATCACTGGTTGTAAGTCAGGTCAGTCTCTTATTACCCTGAAGGTGTTCGATGCAATACACCTACATTCATTTTGATTGGTACAAGTGGTAATCGATGGAAAATAGGACAATAGATCCTCATTTTTGTAAGATTACTAACGAAGTATTGTTATTTGTTCGAAAACTGAAATGTCGTGCAAACTTTTTATTAGTTTCGCCAATAATAACCTATTACAAACAGATAGATAAAAGGAAGCAGCTCTCAAATGTAAACGTGCGCAAGTAAATTTTATTTGATTGACTTGTGTTATTTCACAATTTATTCATATAAAATAATATAAGTTATATTTGCGCTACGTTCCAGATCGGAAGATGCTCTCAGTATAGACCTGGTGTAAGACCAACATTCCGGATTGAAATATTGCTTGAAATGACTTTAGCGATGCACGGAGATCAGATCTGAATAGCCAGGAAATTCCCCACTTTACTTTTACCCATCTCCTACCCCTCCCTACTACATTCAGCCTCACAAGATACCTCAATTGGGGTTGCCATAATTTTACTCGCTCCAGACGGGAGAAGTTGAGATTCTTGCGAGGTATTCACATAACAAAATAATTTTTGTGCAGTTCACACGCGGTAAAAGTAAAAACCTTCAAAAAAACAAAAGCATACAAGAGTGGGGAGGCTACGAAGTACCGCATAAAGAGGAGACCGATAGGTCTATCTCTTTCTCTCGTAGGCTAGATCCAATAGATCTATATGTTTGTCTCTTTTTAGTATCGCTCTTTTTCGTTTCATCGAGTTTAAAATCACAACGGTGCTAAACAGCTTTTCACATAAAAAATGTCTCTTAAATAATAATTACATGTAATAATGTTTAAAATATTAACAACATTTATTGTAGTTTCAATGTAATAAAAATAAATAAATCAATAGCAGCTGTAACAAAAGTCATATGTTCAGAAACGTGGACAAATCTAACCATCGAATATGTGCCTCCCTTGCAAGCATCGTGCCACATACTCTAAAATCAACAAAATACTCGAACAAGTCCCAGACCGAACGTGCGAAAACAGCTGTAGAATAAATACACCACACTTTATTGGACCGAAACATTCAATTACAGCTTCGGGTGGTAAATACGAGTAAATAATAAACGCGTGTAATAAATAAGATTTTATGTTACTTGCCCGTGATTTATTTGAGTAAATAAATATTATATTACGGATGGTACGAACGTAATTGTACCAGTCGCGTAGGCAACGTTATAACTTTACTTGGGTTGTGTCAAATATCTCTCGTAGTTAAGGGCGAAAGAAACATGAGTTGTTCTTCGTTTGGTAGAAGATTAACAGAATAATAAATTATGATGAATAAATGTTGACGATGAATATAATTACCTCAGTTCTTAGGTTAAATACAGGTAAAAACCAAAAACTGGTAGAAAATACATATTTAATTTAAGAGGCAGGTATGGGTACCGCTGCGCCGGGAACCATTTATTGGATAACCAACATCTCTGCCATAGGTCACCCCAAGTGGTTCGCTACTTTTGGTGACTTAGCAGTAGTGCCCGGGTTCATGGATGAGATCTTGGCGGCGAATGCGTCCGCCCATCAGTTCCATGGCAGGCCGGATCGAGATAGAAGGGTTGAAGGAGTCCCTTTGACGTCTCCAGCCATACTCTCTCGGAATATCGCCTTGCATAGCAGTGTGAGGGATGAATTCATACGTCCGTCACTCCTGGACTCATTGACCCTAGATTCCTATCCACCACTCATACACTCTTCCTTCTTAGAACTTACTCTCCTTCCTTTCCTGAAAAGACCCTCTACACAGAACCCTAAAGATGGAATTGGTTCTGAGAGGAAATTATTTTCTTCAGGGTCTCCTGTATGGAGATAATGTAAAAAAAAACACTTTTTATGTGAATACCGTACTACCGTGCGAACTTTTCCCAACTATCGAGATCCAGTGGAACTATGGCATCCCCATTTGCAACAAACTGTGAGTCTAAAAATAGTGGGTAGGGGAAAGAGATGGGATAATAAAGGTTGCTAAGAACCTGACTTCAGATCTGGTCACCAAGGACTGGTTAGTTGGTCAAAAAATATTTAGTTTACTTAAAAAAATTTCAGGAGATTACTTCCTTGGAAAAAAAACCGTTCTTTGCAGCACTTACGAGTATATTGCGATCCAACAAAGTTATTCGGAAAAAGCTTTATGATAAAGTGTACAAAGGCTTTAAAAAGAAACTTTTATTCGTGGATGTGAAACAAGAAACGTCTTTAACAAGGATGAACAGAGCAAATACATTAATACAACACTACAAATCAGGCTCCTGAACGTAGGGATTCCTATTTTTCTCTCTGTGAGATTTTTACGCCATTGTCGTAAATTCAAACACGACAAAACATCGAATTTATAGTATTAATAAAATCACATGGTTGTAAATTTGGTACTGCGCGTTTTCATCCAAAATATTCTAAGGACAAAACATCCTCCAACAAAATATCTATTAAAACCTAACTTAACCTAATATTTTTTTCATTTTACTATTTTTTAACAATAATTTATTGTCATAATCAAAACCAATAACTAAGTATGCACCACTATATTATTATCATTCTCGACATGTTTTAAAAACAAGTTTTTCTTCGACAGGATAACAGATAAATATAAAAATAACAAATGAAAAACAAGTATATAATTATTTAATATAATGAAAAAACAATTACACATATATATATATATATATATATATTTTTTTTTTTTTTTTGAAGGAAGGTTGAGAAGTACCTGGCTATTCAGATCTGGTCACCAAACACGGCTAAAGCCATTTTCAAGCAACGTTTCGATTCTGAATGGTGGTCTTACACCAGGGTGATACTGATAGTATCTTCCACTCTGGAGTATCTTCCTATAATTGAATTTAAAATTTATTTTAGGATAGATATGTGTAAATATTACATTTACAAAATAAATAAACTTTTAAAACAAACAATAAAAACAGGAAGTCTAAATAATAAAATAAATAATTATAATTCTAAGTATTAATAAGAAAATAAATTTAAGAGATGGCTGTTTTTAATTTTTTTTTTGATTAAATATTTATAATATTTAATTGACTATTAACACTTTTTCTAATCTCTAAAATTTTTAAATTATCTTATTGTATACCCGTTGTGTTAGTGTAAAAATGTTTTTGACCTTTATTAATATCAAAATAATGACTTGTAATGTGCTCCATATTTTATGTCCGGGTTAAATCTTTCCCAAATGAAAGACTAAACCCTTTCACACACTTTTCCACAAATGATTATCTAGTAAATCCACGCAATGTAAGTGCACTATATAAGTATAATAAATACAAAACAATACAAGACCAATATGTCAATCCACCAGAAACATAATGGGAAAATATTTCACCGACTCCAGATATTTTCATAACAGAGGGTTCGGCTCTGATGAAATCCTAACTCGACCGATAAATCCTAAGTGTTATTATTTAAAAATACCAATTTACTCCAATTATTTTCATTTTCACCTACGTGTGGTACATTTTTGAACAATAATTTATCGTCTTTATAGGATGTCTGTATTATTATTGTCCCTTTTTTGTTAGGTTAGGTTCAGTTAGATTAGGTTAGATTTTAGTAGATATTTTGTTGGGGGATGTTTTGTCCGTAGGATATTTTGTCGGGGAGATTTTGTCGCGACTTGAAAAATCGCGGAACCTGTAAATTTAGTCGGGAATTTTTTCAGCTTTACTCGTAGCGTGTGTTTTATCCAGATTTGAAAAAATGTTGACGTCCATAATGTTCTGTTACATTGTGTGAATCTGTTTTACACGTGAAAATAATGTAGCACGCGTGCCCCTGACATGGCAAGAACAGCAAAAACAGACGTTTGTTTGAAGTTCGTTTGAACTTTTGCCAGAATAGAGTTTGGCGCTTTAAGTTTCTTTGTTAGTTTAGTTTTGTGGAAAGCATTCGTTGAAATTCAAATGTTGATTTAAATTAGTGCAAACGAAGCTTACATTTTAAAATAAATGCAGTGTGCACGTTTTCCGTGCAGACGAATAAATGTGCTAAAGTAATCTAACTTTTTTTATTAAATTCATGTATTTAATTTTTTGTTTCATTTGTTTGAATTAATAAATGGATGAATGAATGTGATCAGCTTTTGGTGGCTCTAAAATTACACCAATTATAGTTTTTAAAAACTTTGTTTTTACGGGTTGTTTGTTACGTTGTTGGCAATCATGTAATCACACGAGAACGTACATAATATATACACATTTCTCTGAAACTCGATGACATTTCAGTAATTAAACGCAATTGACGTCAGTCGTATCAAATAAGAGTTTGGCTCAGTTCGTAATATTATTGACCCCAATGCATGTGTAGGAAGATTCTATCCACAGTCAAACCAATAAAAAAAAATTTAAATCTTTACAAAATCAAAACAAATTATTATTACGGGTTGGTTTTTAAATACAGCTATTTGAATTTCACGTTTGTTTTTTTGATTGAAAGAATTAATGGATGAATGGAGTAGAATATTGGAAGTGGAAATTAACCCACTCCTGACATCCGATCTAGCTGAAACTCGGCAAATGGGCTCGTTGTCGAAGAAAATGCATTCAATAAACTTTTTGACTCTCTGAAAATATATTTTAAAAAGAAACAATGTTTTGTAAGGTATGTTTGTTATTTAAAGGTTAAATCGTATGCAGCAATCCTTTTATTTTATTTTTGTGTTTCAAATAGGAAAACCTATGAAATGATATTTGAATGACAATATTCTCAACTTTCCTAATTGTTACTTATTACTTATGTCTTAAAAAAATAATAGGTTACTGATTCAACAAAATTAAAAATAAAATAACATTTTCACGATGTTTACATGACGTATTTTTTATTCCGTTCTCAAATTCACAAACAACTTGTTCTTCAGGTTTTCTTCAAATAATATTTTCGTTTTATGTTACCGTTATTTTTTTTCAAGGGTTTTAATACCGTGAACCTGTAAATGAATAAATTAATAGTGTTGTGTTAACAAAACCAGATCTGGTTTTGAAACTCGGAACGAAAAAGCAAGTTGTCATATATTTGCTTATTATGTTACCAACCCCTTCTTGAGTGAAATATAAGAAGTTCTATCTAATAATTGCAACGGTTTTTTTTTCAATGCTTTATAGCCAGATGGGACGATAGTTCCTCGTCGACAGCATGAAGTGTTGATGAATCTTGGATGAACGTTATTAAATGTGACAGGGTTCTCAGAACCAGATTACGTAGACTGAGTTCTTCTTGTAGTTCATCCCCTCGGTGTGTTATGATGTGGATGCGTCATAACATAATTAACGATTTTAATTTATTGCATTGGTAGTCAAGTACTTTTATGGGAGTTATTAATGGTTTTATTCCGGATCCAAGGGCAGGTTGACAGCACTGAGCGGGAGGGATTTTTTCTGTGGAACTCACTCTCGACGTAAAACGGAGCGGGCAGACGCCGTTTTGCGGGGACAGTCAATTCTTAAATTTAATAATGGTGTAAATAACACCGCACACGGATTAACACTTCGTAATGCAGAGGGAATCCAGCTAACATTGTAATTTACGGGATTCGAAAAATGTTCGAATTGTTCGTTCCGAAAAACCAAGTTTCGTGTGTATCAATGGCCAAACGGCACCGCGTGTGACAAAAGTAATAAACGCAGATAATCTGGCTCATCGAGCGTTAATTTGCCATCGTACGGAGTTTATGGAATCCCGCTAGTGATCGCTATTCACAGTTATGTATATTTATTCGATTTCCGCGGCTTAAGCCGAAACATCCGCTGTTCTCTAGGGCGAACCTTTCACAACCAGTGGAACCGTTCAATACACACGGAACGGAATATTTCGACACACCGCGACGGTGGGACCGTACCGCACTCTGGTTGTCACCGGATCCTGAATAAAACCATCCATTTTGGTATGATGGCTCCGTAGGACGGGCCTCGTACTGCTGGCCAAACTTAGGCCGTTCACCAGCGCATCTCTTTGGCATCACTTCATCGGACGGATCGCATCACAGGCAGCCTCTTGGATGCTGGACGGGACGCCAAGCTCCGCCACATGCTGTATGCGTGCTACGCATACTCTTAGGCAGTTTAGATAGTTTAACAAGGTCAAGGTCGCAAAAGGGGGTGAGTCATAGAATTTTTTTGTTTGCCTTGTAATTAGCCTGTGATTGCCCATGTTGAACGATTTATTTGTTAATATAGTTAATGTTGATTCAAATCACAAAATACTCTGGTTGTTGTTTATAGTATAACTCAAATTCTCTAACGGTAAGTAAGGATGGAAATGTCACAGTGCCCACGTATCCTGAGAAAAATTCTATGCTCTCCTACTTTCCAGAAAGAGAGCGTCATGAATGCAACTGTGGACATATTCTGTTTTTTCTACAGAATTTGGCGCTCTACATCGACAAGTAGAAAAGTTCACAGGTGGATTCATCGCGTTTTCTTTTGAAACATGCTAGCAACATAACATTTGGCACACTACGCCTCTTTGAAGTAACAGGTGCTTTATCGCTTCACCAGAATTGAGGATTCTAAATCTGTCCTGTCTGCGAGAAATGCGTTTAAGTGCGCTTTAAAATCCGATATCTTGAATTTATATCGATCATTGAAGCGTGTGAATGTCTACCGCACGCCTGTTCACTATTTGTAATATTTTCACTTTAAAAAAAAAAGTAAAACTTCTTTATTGAAGTAAAAATTCTTTACGTACGCTTGACTTGGGAAGTAAGCTGGTGAATGCGTGACAACAGCGTTATGAAAGGTGTGATCGGTAAAGGCGAACGGAATTTGAGAGGGAGATATAAGTTAGTGAAGATAGAAAGAGAGAGAGCTACGTTTCGTAAATCACTGTAGGGGCAAGAGATAGAGGTGCGAGCACACATTTTCTTTCTTTCATAGCCAGTTACGTTTCATATATCTAAGACACAGTGCAGGCCTATTGTCTATATCACACTGTAGGAGCGCGCACATTTTCTTTCTCTTTTATAAGTTAGTGAAGTTGTACTCCAGTCGTGTGGTCTAATGCACACTCGTTTTTTTATTACAACTAATTGATAAAGCCTATCATTTTCTTAGATGTTTTATAACTTGCTTTTAACTTTACGTTGGAGAACTGTTTTGGAATGAAAGAAAAATGAAACATGTGTACAGTTCACAATGTGAGAAGGAAAATACATTTTTTTTACATTAGTTCCATACAGGAGGTCCCGAGGAAAACAATTTACCTGGGGGCGTATGTCATCTTTGGGGATATGGTGTGGAGGGTTTTTAGGGAAAGGAACTTATTAAATTTATCAAAAAAAAATGACGCCGCACGATAGTTGATCTAAAATAATATTTACCCTTATGTCAGCAGTTGGTGCAAAAGTCCTCTTAATCATTGTGTTAACCTTTTGTTCTTTTTATGTCAATAAAATTTCCATTTTTATTCTTTATTAACAACCCGTATGAAAGAATTCAAACAATAAGTATCTACATTGATTCCACATTCACAAATTTTCAACAAATAACGAAAAAAAAACTTAGATTTACGTCAAATAAACTTTTTGTAATCCATCCTGCAACTTGAACTCATTTTAGATTCGAACAAGAATTCAGTGCATATCACTAAGAATGACGCTCAAGAACCGAGAGCGGAAAATAGAAAAGTTTAAATAGACCGCGGCAGATGGTCCGTAATATTAATTCCAATAAGGTAACGGAATTTAAGTTGGACGTGTTACTTTGCCTTAAAATCGTGAAGTGGAAAGTAGAAGAGCAGTTTTTTTACAGTGCCACCCCATTCTCCTTTAATTCAGTTAATGAATTTATAAAAAATCAAATTCTTATCGGGCAGTTACTTTTTTCATTTAAAAATCTTAAAAAAGAAAGTATTTGGCATTACATAACTTATTCATCAGATTATTACGAAAAATATCCTGGCAATCTATTTAATTTAAATTATTATTGGTTGTGTGTTTATTAGAATTAATTTTATAATCTAAAAATAATAGATATTATTTACATATACGATATTGAAATAGAGTTTCGACGAATTGAAGCCAGTCAATAACGCAACTAAATTAATATTACCTAAGTAAACAATTTCAGATAATTCTAACTGCTTCCTCTTTCAATGTAAATTCAGTATTAGTTTATGTTATGTTGACAATCCGAAAGCTCGCTTACCAAACTTAGTATCTGGTTTGCGATGTAGTTCCTCCAGCTTTCCGGTGCTGATACCACTACTGACCTACTGGTCTATATGTTTATAATTATATGTATGTCTTAAATTGGTATTTTTCCAGAAGTAAACCTGAGCCATTCCGTCAAGTGACTTAAACACCATCCAGCAGATTGTGAACTGCATGCCTTCAGAACATTTGAGCTCTTGGTTGTTTCGATTCTGAGTGGTGGTCTTTCACCAGAGCGATACTGAGAGTATCTACCGCTCTGCTTATGTTGGTACCAGTGACAGATTCATACTTTTCATAAGTATAGGCCACTTCGTTTGCGCCGCCTCTTCTTCCTTATAAGAAGTTGCCACTTATCATAATCACTCACTTGTAAGCTGCCACCCCTCGGCCGCGGCCTTTTTTTACATTAGTTCCACATAGGAGGCTTCGAGGAAAATAATATCCCTCGGGGTCTATATCATCTTTGGGGATGATGTGTGGAGGGTCTTTTTAGGAAAGAAAAGAGAGGCAGTTCTGGGAATGAAAAAGGATATTAGGGGTGGGTGGGAATCTGGGTGTCAGTGTGCACTGGAGTGACGGACGTATGAATCCATCCCTCCAATTGCGGTTTAAGAGGTTGTTCCGAGAGAGTGCGGCTGGAGAAGTCAAAGCAAAGCAACTCCCTCAACCACTCTCTCCCAATCCGACCTGCCAAGCAGGTGCATCCGCCGCCAAGATCCGGACAAACTTCACCTTATGAACCTGGGCACTACTGCTGAGTCACAAAATCTAGCGACCCACTTTGGGTCACCTATAGTTGAGGTGTTGGTTATCCAATAAATGGTTCCCGGGGCGAGAGTAACATATCCGCCTACAAAAAAATACGGCCTATTGACAAATCCAGGAATTATAGGTACCAATTTTGCTCATCTGTCAGTTACTTATATTAAATTATTAACCGACTTCATTTTACTGTTCATGAAAAGGTAATAAAAAATGATTAATAATATACTGGTCTACTTCTACTATCTACTATCTTCTAATATCTATCTACTACACTTTATAAATAGGTAAGATTTGTTTGTTTGTTTGCATTGAATAGGCTCTGAAACTACTGAACCGATTTGAAAAATTCGTTCGCTGGTGGGAAGCTACACTATCCCAACAGCGAACTATATTATATTTTCAAAAAAAATAGGCATCCTTACTAAAACTTCAATAATGCAACCCAAGGTGTAAAAAAATTACCTAAAATATTCTTTTCATCGCGTGCGCTGCTAAAACTATTGATGATAGAATAAAATAATTTACTACGACTTTATAGAACACATCATTATTTACAAAAAAAGTCGCGTAGCATATGTCTAACTATTATGGTTATGCCACAATAAGTATTATTTTATTTAAAAAAAATTATTAAAATGTTGCCGCTTGAAAAGGTTCTTTATTTGTATCTTGGTTTTCATCCTTATCAAAATAAATTACTTCATATTCAAGACAGCATCAATACCTTTATTTAATTTTTTGAATTTTTCTATTCGGATATTTAATTAGAAAGATATCACGAATTTAAAAATGTTAGTACTAGAAAAAAGATTCGGCTACGGGCCGGGCGCGGGAGAAGAGTCAAGAAATGAAGTGCCAGGGGGGTTGGCGGGACGGGAGAGCGAGAGAGCGGTGGCGGGGACGGTGGAAGTGGAACGCTGGAGGGGAACGCACGGGAAAGGAGATGCAAGGAGTAACATTTTATTTATTTTTATATGGCATTGCAACGCATGCCGGGAAACAGCTATATATGTCCCGGTACGATTAAGGGAGTTATATGGTGTGGTAGATCTCTATCCCCCCTAGGGAATAAGGGTAACCGTTTTTACCTAAAGGGCGTGGTTTTAAAGATATAAGGGGTGGAAGTTTCGCCCTCTTGAAATTTCTAGAACAATCTTCCGGAAAGTTCTAGAAGGTTCCATAGAGCTCTAGAAAATTCCGGTAGGAGTGGCAGAGTATGTCGTGGAATTTTCGGGAATAGGGAATCGGGAACATCAGTGTGGAACATTCCAGAACACTCTCGAATATTGTCCTGAGCGAAACCGGATAACCCAGCTAGTATTATATAAAAATAGGAAAGACAATGGATTAGAACGATCAAATGATTATTTATCCAAACGACAGGAACATATTTCACATATCAATTTAATGAATATAATAAATTTATGAACGGACATTTAGATTTGCACTTTTCATATAATCGTACAATTATAATAATTTCACACATCAGACAACTCAATTTCAATCAAGATGAAAACATCCTTCAGGAATAAGTGGAAACAGCCGTTTTGATTTAATTCGAAGCGAACGATTACAAGTGACAGTACATAACAATTGTGAGATTTGTTATAAGTTGAAAAGAATAAAAATAAGTATATCTCAGTATTGTAGTGAGGATAGTTGTTTGTTGGTATTTTGTGTAATATTTTATAATTTTCCTTCTCAAACATGTTTCATGATATTATTAATGAATTATTCCGAGTATTCCGTTTTCATAACCTAAAAATTTTATAAATGATATATGTGTTTCAACAGGTAAAAATTCGGCCCATTTTGTTATAGGTGATAAATAGATTCCGTGTGTGACTTGTGTCAAATGTTAATACATAACCTGAAAAGCTTGACCGCTTCCAGTAAATGACCAGGATTGAAAGGCACTTGGTCATTTATTGGAACTCTACCGATCATTTACTGATTCAGAACTACACTTCAAAAGAAACATTGACTAAATAAGGAGGTAGTGCAACAATGCACAATAAATCACGATAATACTTTTGGCCGAGAAAATCTCAAATCATTATATATAATTAGGAACTTCAGTGAAAAATATTATGGCTTTAAAAATATATGTTCATATATAGATATAGAACAATAAACACTGATTCTGAATATACAAGTTTTATTAAATAATATTAAACGCACAGTTTTTAAAACAATAATAGAAAATCCATTTTTTATCGTGTCACGGAAGCACGCTGTTAAGTTGGTAATATTAAAATGTTTAGTGGTGACGTCTCTGCTCACCAAAATGTTCAAGTTATTGTATTGAAATGTATGACACGAGCAATCGTATTAACAACGTTTCGTGTTATTCGTTTGTTTACCAACTGTTTATAGAGATTTAGTTGTTGTGTTTATTGAAACATTATTTAGGCATAAATAATCACTATGTAAATAATTCAGTTTCAAAAATAGAGGTATCTCTTATTAGTTTATCTCTATTTTTTAAATATTCATAAACTACTATACCTACAAAAAAAATAGTAATGCTAGTTCCGGGCCAATCCCTCGGAACTCCGAATTTCAAAATGGCGGGAGTCGAACAGCTGACCGACGCCGTATCTCTCACACGCACACTTCGGAGCGACCGAGTACCGCGCCGCGCCGCGCAGAAAAGTAAAGACCAATAGGTTTACAGCGCAGTTCACTGTGAAACTTGTTTAGGCGGCATGAAGGGGCGCGGGACTCAGTCGCTCCGAAGTGTGCGTGTGGGAGAGCTTTCTTTGGTTTCCGCAATATTTATTACAATCCGTGAAGCTAAAAAAATAACTATTTCAAACAAATTTAATATTACTCTCCCGTATTATATTGAAAAGTATAATCTAATATTAATAATATAATTTAATAAATATAGAATTCCACCTAAATAATGTTATTACTTGTCGAATAGTAGGTATAATAGCTTCTTCTATATAACTGTCATACAAAATGACAACACCTGTTGAAAATAAAATTAACTTTTGGTGAGTGATGACGTCACACAGACGGTGGTTTTCGGGGGATCTTGAAAAATTAAAACTTTCACAATTATTTTAACTATTAAAACTAACTCTAAAAAAATATGTCGTTATTTAAGTTATAAATCATTATGCTTTAAAAAAATAACTGGAATTCCTTATTAAGATATTATATATGTTTATGGTTAAATGGTTAAAATTAAAATATTTAAAAGAAAACTATGCTTCATTGTTTTCTGAACCAAAATACAAAACATTTAACTCAATAAACAGCCTAAAACGCGCGGCAAGAAACGAATAAATGATTCTGAACATTTCATGAATAATCATTGAATAATCAAACTTTCGGACACTTGTATTAGTCAACCCGTGCATTACTCACAACAATTCATACTGCATTTGTCACACTGTCTATCTGGTTATACCCCATGACGTCTACGTTCAAAAATTTCAACTTGTAATATATATCTCTAGCTTGTATGGGGCGACACACAGAGCGACGTTTCTTTGTGCCATTGATAATATTGCATGGATTGAATTTTATATTTCTAAAGGACAGAAAGGATATAGATTTGAAAAGATTTAGTTGTTCGAATAGGAATGATGAAAAATTCTTGAAGATTCTCTTGAATTTAATCTTATTATGTAAGAACTCGCAAGATCGTCTTATAAGTTAAGAAAAATATGTTATTCATTTATTACTCGGCAATTCCATTTTTGTAAAATGTTCCCTCAATAGCGTTGCATAAAGCTAGCAAATAAAGAAATAAAAATTTCCTTTAAAATAAAAAAATATGTAATGTAATTTTTCTAAAAATGAAATAGTTGAGCTAGGGCCAGTTGTTCCAATTGACAGAATTTGAAAAATGTATCTAATTTCCAAGTTAATTTTCATATTCTGTGAAAGTTCCGTCCAAGTGCTCAATAATAATATTTTTGAAAGATATTAATTATTTTTATAACATTAATTCTATTTAATTTTCCTGAAAACAATTGGTTGGTTCAAATAAAACCACAGTTTCGGGATTTATATTAAATGGATTACCAGGAAATACTCTCCGCTCCCAACTATGTAAAAAATTACTACTCAACAGTCTCAACAAAGACTACCTACTTGACGCACAGTTAAGGGTAAACATAAAATAATTCATAATCTGCTCGTTCGTAAATAGATTTTATAAGTTATGCTGTAAAATATTAAGATGATTTTTTGTAAATACGCAACATATGTGAATAAATAGTTTTGTCTTTATAAAAACTTAATTCTTCCAAGAGGAGCATGCAAAAACAATATTGGATTGAATCATTTATATGCAATGTTAGATTTTTAAAATAGTGACATATTTACAAATATCAATCGAAAAATCCCATCTTACCATCAACATAATTATATTGATAATAGACGCCTGACTGCAAACTAAAAATGAGTGAAAACAATTCAAGTAAGGTATTCCCCAAATAGATATAGTATCCCCATGTACACAGTAACAACCAAATAATTGTAAGTTTAGAAATGCGACATTGCAACTAAGATGGGAAAATTCATGCAATTTTAATTAAATCATTGTATACCAATATTAATCCCCTCCCCCCGCTCCAACATGTTGTGTTGTTGTGTACATAACCATAGTTCAAGGAATCATTGTACCAGTCTGAAGATGGCATTAATAGGCTGAAACCAGTAACGGTAAAAAATAGAAATATTTATTTCTTCTTGTACTTATGAGTTCTTTACATTAATTTCCAGCTTCACAAATCCCAACATAAATTATAAAAACCCGTGATTTTTCACGTATCTGCGCTGACAGTACAATAAAACAGCACAGAAAAAAAAGTTTGCATTTATTTTAAGGAACCTGTGATACCTATATAGAAGGTAATGTATGTAATACATATCGTCCAATAAATACCAGTGACTGTTTTTTTTGGGTTACTCTACTTCAGCACTGACGGCAACCTATAATATTACCTAAAATATAAGTCATTTGAATATTTTAAAGTCATTTGACAACTTGTGGGAAAAACAAAGATGTAGTATGTGACAGATTCCATAACACGCAGTTACTAAGGGATTACAAAACCGTTTTTTTATTTAAGTTTACGGTTTGTTATAATTAAATTAACTCGAGAATAAATAGTAAACCAGAGAGAGAATGTTCACGTGTTGGTGCGTGTACTTTTGAAAACTAAATTTTGTGTTTGGTTGACTGTTGAGTGTGGGATGTGGAAAAGTTGGTTTGAGCGTGGGTTTCGCAAGGGACACTGGAAATTAATTTTCTCTTAGAGGCGTCTCTGTCTACAACTTTGTTGAGGATTTTGTAAATACATTTCTCGCTGGAGTGTCTCTCTGTCTTCTGGTAATAGGATTGTAGTGAATACTGCTAATGAGTTTTCGTGGTATTTAAAAAAAATAAAGATACTAATAGTATGGGCACCACCGCCCGAGAACCATTTTTTGAATAACCAAAACCCCTACCATAGGTCACCCTAAGTGATTCTCTATGTTTTGTGACTTAGCAGAGGTGCCCGGGTTCATGGGGTGAGGTTTGTTTTTTAGATCTTAGCGGAAAATGCATTTGCCTTCCTGCTGTGCGGTGGGTTGGTTTGAGGGAGACTGGTTGAGAGAGACCTAACCTAAACCTCTCTAGCCGGACCCTCTCGACCCAACCGAGGGTTGGATTCATACGTCCATCAATCTTGGACACGTTGACCCCCAGATTCCTAACTACCTTTTTCCTTCACAGAACTTTTTATCCTTCTCTTTCCTTAAAAGACCCTCCACATAGCACCTCCACACACGGTTATTGAGAGATTTTTTTTTTCATTCGGGCCTCCTGTGTGGAGTTAATGTAAAAAAAAATGGTTTCACGATGGGTTTGTCGAATGGGCCAGAAACAGCAAAAAAAAAGATTTTATGATAATCATATTTATTTTTAATCAGCCAGCGACTTAAAAGTGTGAATTGTTTCAAATATTTTGATCTAATTTCGAATTTAAATTTACGAATTAGAAAGCATATTAAAAAGATAAAATTTTATTCACATCATATTGTTATTTTCACATAATGTTTAAGGTTTAAATATAAATCAAGAATAAAGTTTTAAAGAAAAATTTGTAAAAGTTTAATTAAATTGAAAAATTATTTTCGATCTGTGAAGAAAATACATTGACAAAGGGGGAGATCATAAATGTCAGAATGCCCAGCACCCCCACAAAATCACAAAATAATTTAACTAACAATTCAAACTTTGAAAGTTATTAACTTTCTAAGTTATTATCTTTGACAAAAAACTTTCGGTTAAAAGATGAATAATGATCACAAACCTAAAATGGTTTTTCTTAATTAATTATTTTACAAGATTTTAAGGTACTTTAACCAGTGATTACTGACATTATTTGGAGTAAAAAATGTAAAAAAAAAAATTATTCCCCAATGACTTTTTGGATATACTCGTATGTATTTTTTTTTCGAAATAAAAGAAAAAAAATTCTTCCACACATGTCGTCACTGGCCACTCAGCTGAGTAATAACCCAACCCCTCACTCCAATCCTAACTGTCTAATACCTACTGTTTTTCTTACGTTTTTAAATGAAAAAAACATCACAAATGCTACCGATCGGCGTTCTTTGTATAAAAAATGGTATTTACTTAGTTATTGTTTTATTTAAAATAATTTTTCTTTTCTATGTAATGTTATACCAGTAGGATATCAATATTATTATATTTATACAGACATCGCTTATTTTTATGTTTACTTTCCACACCCACCTTCGAGTTTTCAGAAATGTTTAACATGGCTGAATCCTACGTTGAAAAGATTTGCTCAAATTAGTTTTAATCCCACGCGAAATAGAAGCGTAGTAATAGATTGTCATAAACTTAATACCCACAGGATTAGGTTTAATCCGGGAAGGATTTGCACTGACACGGCCGTCAGATGATGAGTGGGCGATTAGTCTGTCTCCACTTGGCCATAAATAAAGCCATTTTATAATGCAGGAGACAAACCGCTTACTTACACGTGCAGCGTTATATTGCTCTTGCAGTATCGTTAATTTAATCCACAAGAGAAGCAATTATTTTACCACCCTTTTTCTCTAGCTTTTGCTGTTTGGTTTTTAAGGAAGTGATTTTATTTTGTCCTGTTTATTTCAGGTCTCAAAAAGGGTGTTGCAATCCAAAGTAAAAATTAAATATAGAAACAGAAAACAAAATAAAATCATAATAATAATACAGAAACAAAAGAAGACAATGAAAATAAAGTAAAAAACTTTTAGATGTCTATGAAATTAGGAATTTACTCCATCGCTTGTAAATGGGACCCTGCCAGAAGTGCAGTGCTGCCATCACAAGAGTGTTTTCACTCGTGGCTAGTCGTGTTCTGTAGCTGATAATCCGTTTTTTAATTAGTGCTCGTAATCCGGGAACGCGCTCTTCTTATCTTAGTGTCACTACAGTATCAGGAAAACCCAAAAAGCAGTTGGTACAGTATTCGGTATGTTGTTTTGTATTTCCGTTATTTTTAGAGATGCTTTGTTGAAGTTGGGCTACAGTTTCAAGGTATATAGGCAGGTTTAAAATTAACCTTTTTGTTTCAGGGCTACACTCACCGAAACTTCGAGAAATCATATTTGCCCTAATGCACCTTCTCTGTCACTCAATATGAAGTATCGTGATTGAGCTCCGCTGTTGGGTCCCAAGTATTTTACATCTGATTTATCAGTTATTTTCTTGTTGTATAGGCTGACTTGAAAACTAGTAAAACAGATTTAGTTTGTAGTAACCTCTTTTTGTTAGTAACTTCTGATTGCAAGTGCGGCAATTGGTATAGTTCCGTGAAGTCACAGAAATAGTGTTTTATTGAATTCTTGTATCTAATATTTACTCTAGACTCTAGACGGAGATAGATTTATGATACGTGATGTTTTAATTATGCGAAATAATAACTCTTGTAATGAATTAAAAAATACTATGAAAGAAAAAGAAAAATGCTAATATGATAGGTCTTATTGGCCACATAATTTTCACGCTACCGTGTAATAAAATATTCTCGGTAAACTTCATGTTTCTTCATTTTCTTTCTTGGCATCCGTTTGAGATTTAGCTTTTCTCACTTACACCAAATAAAACTATGTTTTCAACTTTTTTATAACAATAATATGTTAGTTAACTTTACAAAAAAAGTTACACATTCTCAGATATCTTGTTTATACACAAGCTGCTAAATAAAAAAATAGATAGTGCTGATTTGCTATGATATATAAATATTTCAATGAGGCGTACCAAGCAAACTCGCTTTTTCATATAGAAGCCACAACACTGCTCACCAACTACTCGCGACGCAATCACAACTTATACCCAAATTACGAAAAATTAATACATTTAGTCATTTTTCAAGATTCCTTGATCAAGTATATAAATTATTTTGTGACTATTTACTCATCATATTTCATTAAACTTTTATTAACAGGTAATCCCAATTCGTGAGCATGTAATTATTGATTTCAAAGTTTATATTTATCTCTCCTTTTATTACTATCACTCATACAATCATTGTTTTAAGATCCTTTCTCATCTCAGGCAAAATTACATATTGATTGGCCTAAGTAATATAAATTATAACTTATAACCGTGTAATAATTTAATTTAATATGTCTTTAACCTACATTATAATGCACAGTGTATGTCTTAATAACATGTTTTATTCTAAAGATGAATGCACTTATTTGCTGATATGCCCAGTGATGAGATGATTTGAAAGACTTTTTTTGAAGTACTTGTTCACAAGAATTCATTTAGATTTTGGAGCTCTATTAAATATATCTCAAATAATTCCCGACTTCTAGTATTACGTAGCAGAAACCAAAAGCTTATCAATGCATGCAATTCTTGACTTTTCTTTATTTTTATTTTTGTATTTTGGTCTTAGATTTGAATGCCGTTATTTAATTGGTACAGACGTATAAATCTGTACATTCTGAAAGATCTAGGCATCCACAATATGCGTTCAACTATCTGCCTACAATGTACCTTAAGATAATTTGGAAACGTTGCTCGCCAAACTGAGGTCTCCATCTTGGAGAAACTCATAGTCACTAGCGAAGTGGAAGACAGAAGAAGCAGAGGAAGGTCACCAATGCGCTGGAGTAACCAAGTAAAACCGGTGTCCTTGGCTCTCCACCTCCACGCAGAGCAGGACCGCAAGGAGTGGAGAAGCGTTGTCCGCCATTAAAATTGGAGTAGGGGTCACGATCCTCAGCAATGAGGAACCGACTTGAGAAGAAGATATAAATATTCATAATACTTAATAAAGTATCATTATTTATAAAGACTATTTATAACGCATGAAGATGAATGAATGAAATAAAATATGAAGAGCATTTTTTTCTTTCTTGTTTTTTTGTATTTAAATTAAAATACGATGTTATAGCTGCCCTGTTTAGTTCAGCTATTTGTATTTCCAGGCTATTTGGATTTAAACCCAAGAAAAGTAATGCATTTTAAAGATATTTGGTACGTCGTACTGTACTACTAGCTACTAGTACGTCGAAATGATGTTCCACCACAACAATTATTATTGGTTTTAAACGGATTAAAATATCTTAATTTCATTTTTTTATTTTCTCAGGGACTATGAATCATCTTCCATCCTCGATGAGCTACTATCACGAATGGAGCAATATGCCAACAATCTAGAGACTCTGGTAGAAGAGAGGACTTCAGATTATTTGGAGGAGAAGAGGAAATGCGAAGAACTCCTCTACCAACTTCTGCCCAAGTAAGACATTTTTCCTGATACTAAGAACATGTCTACAAACTTATCAATATTGGTGGCCAAAATAGGAATTTATTGTGCTGATTGCTCATTTTAGAATAATATGGCATGAGTAAATTTCTGGTTGGAAGATAGTAATAATTATTCCTATGGGCACTTTTGAGGTTATCCACCATTTCAAGGCACAAAAACAAAATGCAAAAATAAAATAGGTTAGTTAGACAAATGTGAATTAAATAGGACAAATGAGGGCTCTATGGGGCTGCATTGCATCTATGAGAATATAAAAAATACAATAAATCTCAAATTAATTGACAAGTATCAACAAAAAATGTGAATGACATTCTTATGGGCAGATAAAAAACTGTTCTTATTCGTACTTCGATATAATTAACAAGCTGAGAAGTAAAGGTAAAATATGATAAAGACAGTAAACTCAGCATTCATACGCTGTTATTGTATGTATAATGTATATTCGGTTATCATCAGTTTTAGTTTGGTTAATTTATGCATGGTGTAATTCAACTAACTGAGAAACCAACTATAGATTTCCTCGTTAAACTAATGTTTTATTTTATTTTTGAAAATTAAACGGTAGACAAATAACAGGTATTACATAAATATATATTTATATGATTATGAACGACTCTGCATTAAGCATTGACATCTTCAATGTCACCTACAGAGAATTCAGTAACTATCTTAACTTCAGAAATTAAAATGAGTGGAACAAACTGCCTACATATACAAATTAAGTATTATAACAAAAAAATTGATATTATCTCTTTGTATAGAACACATTCATCCAGTGTCTGTTTGTTTATTGATGAATTAAGACAAGTCTTGGTAAACTTTAGAAATTCAAATACAATAGTTTTAGGTGACATAAATTTAAATATATCACATGATTTTACATCGAATAATAAAGATAACTACCTAAACATGATGGCGGAATTGAATTATGTACCGTGTATAAAGTCTTATACTAGAAACGTCAATGGGCAACGTCCATCATGTATTGACCATATTTTCACAAATATCAAAGATATAAATAATATAAATTCTGGAATTATAAAAACTTCAATTACCGACCATTACATGACTTTACTACATTACAACTCAATAATACCTCAGGCGATTAATCAACACTGCGGACTAACTGCTAATAATAATAATGAAATAACTGTTATTAATATTGAAACTTTAAAAAATAAATTATCATCTGAATTATGGTTGGATATACTCCGTAACGATAACGTCAATGAGTGCTGTAAAATTTTTGAAAATAGATTAACTAATTATATAAATGATTCAAAAAAAATTATTCATAAGGGAAACTCAGCCAAATTTCGTAAAATCAAACCGTGGATAACACATGGACTCGTTGTGTCCGTAAGACACAAAGAATGGCTTTACAAAGAAACTAAAAAAAAACCACTGGACATAAATTTAAAAAATCATTTTAAAGAATACAAAAATAAATTAGCTTCTCTCATAAAAAACACTAAAGAAAAATATTATAAACATAAACTTGATGACTCCGAAAACGACAGCAAAAGAGTTTGGATTATAATAAATGAAATCCTGGAAAATAAACAAAAAAATAAAAATAATCCCATAAAATGCATAATACAAAACAATAATATAATAAACTGTATTGAGGAACCTAAAAAAGGAGCAAATGTATTTAATGATTTCTTCGCAAATGTTGGAAAGAATTTAGCAGAAAAAATTTCAACAAAAAAAAAAAATTATATTGAAAATACTCCGAATACAGAAAATAAACTAGAACTTTTTGAACCTACTAATCCGTCCGAAATTATACAAATTATATCAAAAATGCGAGGTGGTTCTGCTCCGGGATTTGACGGCCTTTCCGTAAATATATTAAAAAATATTAAAAATCTTATTTCTACACCAATCTCTCATATCATAAACAATAGTTTTAAAACAGGAACTTTCCCGAGCACATATAAAAAAGCAATAATAACTCCAATTTTCAAATCCGGTAATCCGGAGGACGTCTCTAATTACCGACCAATTTCGCTTTTATCTAATATATCCAAAATTTTTGAAAAAATAGCTAAAAAAAGACTAACTGCATTCATAAAAAATAACTCAACCATAAATAAAAATCAATTTGGATTTACAGAGGGAAAAAGTACCCAAGATGCAATCGCAAAAATATCGTCAAGTATCCAGAGTACCCTAGACAAATCGAATAAATGTATAGGAATTTTTATCGACTTACAGAAAGCATTTGACAGCATCTCTCATGAAAAACTCATATTAAAATTAAAAGAAAATGGCATTGACCATATAGCCCTTAAATGAATAAAAAGCTACCTAACAGAGAGACCTCAAATTGTAAAATTAAACCAATCATTTAGTACATCATTAACAAGTAAATTTGGCATCCCTCAAGGTACCGTCCTCGGACCATTATTGTTTCTTATATATGTAAATGACATTTTCCAACAGAAAATTAAAGGCGAATTAATCTCTTATGCAGATGATACTGTATTATTAATAAAAGGTCAAACATGGGAACTAGTTAACAAAATTGCAAACGAAGATATTAATATCTTAAAATCATGGTTTGATAATAACCTTCTCACACTTAATGCTAAAAAAACAACATATGTCTTATTCTCCTTACAGAAAATACCTAACCAGAAAGTTAATATTAAAATCCACGATGAAAAATGTGACAATGTAAGCTGTAAACAAAATGATCCTTTTTGTACTGTAATTAACTCTTCTACTGAAATTAAATATCTCGGTGTAATTATTGATCAAAACCTGAAGTGGAATAGTCACATTGCAGAGCTAGTAAAGAGAATAAGGAAATGTATATATATATATTTGTTAGATTACGAAATATATTGAATGTAAAAATAATCAAAAATGTGTACTATGCCCTTGTTCACTCTTTGCTTATCTACGGAATTTTAGGTTGGGGAGGTTCTTACAAAAACAATCTAAACTCAGTAAAAGTTTCACAAAGAACCATCATTAAAGTAATCCTTAAAAAAAAACCTACCTTCTCAACAGAATCACTATTTAAATTATTTCCAGTACCAAATGTCGATGACATATTTAAGCAAGCTTCTATTATTAAAATGTGTAAAGAAAAAAATAATAAAGAATATGAAGAATTTTACACATTAATGAGAAATGGAAATCAATTTATTACACCAAATTTTAAAACAACACAAATGCACAACCATTATATTTACCAAGCTATAAAAAACTACAATAATCTTCCTTCTGAATTGCGCTGTATTTCGAACCAATCAGAACAAATAAATAAAATTAAACAATTTTTCAAAAAAACTTACATTAAAAAATAAATATTTTATACAAAATATATTATAAAATGTAACCTAAGTAAGAACTGTGGCTCCCTTATCAGGCACAAGAGCTCCTCTTTTCTGATAAGGTATACATGACCAATCATGACCTTGAATATGATATTTTGTAAAATATGTATAATTAAAATGTAACCCATGTTTTATATTAAATAAAAAATAAAAAAAATAAAAAAAATAAAATCTCTCGACATACGTCACAACATAGTTAAACTGCCCCCCATGCACTTGTTTTAAATTTTGTAATTTTCTTCATCATTTTTTAGTGTATAACTGTTTTACGGAAAAATAAAATAAGTACATTAATTATAAGTTTAACACGAGACACTCCATAATAATATATCGTCGCCTCAGTTATTAATTGTCCAAACGACCATTTGAAAATTATGTACGAGAAGAAAAGGTTTTCTTTCATTATTTCAATGAAACATTATGATAGGTGTTTAATATAAAACTATTTCCGTAAAGGTAAAGGTCTCGTTAGTTTTAATAATTCTTAGTTAAGTGATAAACTCTCATTTTTTATGCTTTATTTTTAGTTTTAAAGTCGAGATTAAACAAAAACTAAAATGGTCGTTTGGACAATTAAGAACTGAGGCGATGATATGTCATTACATAATATATTATTACATTTTATGTAGTATGGAACACATTTAATACTGTTTTAAAAGAGTTTTTATATTTATTTTTATTACAATTGAATACCTATATCTACATCAGAAAGATTCTGATCAGTGAAGTTATTGTATGTAAAAAAAAACAGTCTTCTAAGGCAAGCATTTGATTTAAATAATTGGTTTTAAAGTGTTTTTCATTAAAGATTACATGAACGTGTGAACCGTGTAAGTGCGTGTAGGTACTTTCAAATCAATTCTGTTTAATAATTCCGTCAGAAATGTTGTTTATGATTTTATATTAATAATATGCAGCAACAAGCGCATCTGAGAATTGTCTGCGTACACTCAATTTATTAAATTTGAAAACTTTAGTTACATCCAGATAATTATTAAATCGTTTATCCAAGTTTTTCTGAATCGATTAAATTTTGTTAATTAATTCAATATTATTTAATTCAGTATTATAATACGTTGTCTCTTTCATACATTTAAACATATTACTCTATTCTAATGAACTAATTGTTTACAATAACGTGCAAGCTCCATCCTACAGCGATGCCTTCAAGTGCACATTATGCCAATTTGCACGTGGATAAAGAATTTCCTTTTATACATTCTATTTTAAATTGACCCAGAAACCTGACGCATCGTTCTTCTGCTTCTATTTTTCATTCTAATACCCATCTCATTTTATTTATAGCTAACCGGTCAAAAGAAAATTCTCCATTTACCATTACGGTGTAGGATGTTATACAAACGGAAGTTTGAAGCTTTTTTTAAATATATTCCTTTGTATTTTGAAGCATTTCGTAGGAAATAAAATTGTTGGTTTTGACAGGTAGATTATTGGCACGAAAGCAACGTTTTGGAGGGTGGAGTAACAGAGATGGTAGAAAGTTACTATAGTCTTGTAGAAGTTTGAAGCAATGTATTTTGAAAATATCATTACCTTAATAGCCAAGATGGAGAATGTAGATCTATCTGTTTTAATTTAAAGAAGAAAAAAAATCTTTAAATTAGATAACATATCCTAATGAAGATAACATTGTTATCGAAACATGTAGATATTGTTTATAATATAGTAAAACAAAGTGATCAATTATTCATTATATAATTAATGATGCCACAAAGTAATTTTGCGAAGTTTGAAGAAAAAAAAATTATTCAATTTATTTGTGTTATTTGATAATTCATTATTTAAAAAATATTACATAGGTATTATATTTGCGGCACGTCCCGAGTTGAAGATACTCTCAGTATCGCTCTTAGCAGAGGATCCGCACTAGAAACGACCTGCACCCATCTTTGTAATGGATGAAAAGTAATTTATATCAAATTTTATATATAAGAAAATATATCTCGAGTGGGCTGTCGAAAAAATTCTTGGCAAGACTATGATTAATTAAAAAAAATATTTATTAAAAGAAAGCGCGTATGCTATTATTCGTGCCACAGAGAATGATAGCGATACATTAGTAAATACTTTAATTAACTACTCCAAAATAATGCTCAGTATCGCTATCCTTCACCGTGGCACGAATAAAAGCATACGCGCTCTCTTTCAATTAATATATTTTTAATTAATCACAGTCTTTCCAGGAATTTTTTAGACAACCCACTTGAGATATGTTTTCTAATATTATATAAAATTTGATATAAAATACTTTTCATCCATTAAACAGATGGGTGCAGGTTTCTAGTTCGGATCTTAGACTATCTAATGTAAGAATATCATTCAAAATTGAAACGTTGCTTGAAATAGCCAGGTATTTTTCCACCTTCCTCTTCCCCATCTCCTTCCAATCCCCACCACCTTCGACTTCACAAAATACCTCAATTTGGGGTCTGCATAGTCTTAGCGGCTCTTGACGGGAGCAGTTGGGACTCTTGTGCGGTATTCACATAAATATATATTTTTTAAATTTTCCTCAGAATTACAAGAAATAATGAAATGGGCCGGTTATTCGAAATCTCATGTGGGCAAAATTTCATCAATCTCGGATTAAATATAATAATACGCCGCACGCCCGCGTGCCTGCCACAGACACCGTTATTTTATATAAATAGACAGATAGATAAATACCAAGTCGTTTGATGAAATAGGAAAAACAACATTTCCCACGCCTGTTTCGGTAAAAATCAACTTTCAAGTTAAACAACAGCGAAAGAAAAACAGAAATTTTAATTGCTTTTCGAAAAATACAAAAAAAGCTGGCACTTGCGAAAATAAAATTCGGCAAATTGGATCGGTCTTTACAATGTCGTTTTCACAAAGAACTACTGAATTTATTTTTGGTTATATTAACAAACTTTTGTAAATTTGTTTTTGCAACATTTTCGGTTTGTTTGTTAGTTTTGGTCGGGTGATCGGCAAAACCTGTGACAAAAACGTTATTTATGGAAGTAGTAGCAAGAGTAGATTTGGTGCGACTTTAAAAAAATAAATTTAATGAACGGTTTTGTTAAGGCCATAGTCGCCTTTTAATTTGGGAGGTGTGTTCTGTGTATCCACCTCCCAAATTTGTATTCGATCATGAATAGCAAATAAGTAAATACAACATTTCTCCAGCATGCATTGCGTAAAATGCTTTCGAAAAATTGAAAAAACACAAATAATAATTTAGATTTCAATATACTCACTCAAAAATTCGGAAGGAAAATATTTGGCATATCATTCGCATTAGCTAGTGGTTTACGACACGTACGGAATATTTTTAAAAAAGTTGGCATTTCAGACGAATTCATCCGGGTGACGCGGGTAGTGGGTGGTGAGTTAGCAGTGGCTTTTGTGGGAAGCAAAGGCCGTTGGTAACAGGATAAGTGGAGATTTAACACGGGAATTTTATGTTAAGACTGGCCCGAGGCTTGGCAATCTGTTATCTCCCATGTTATTTTATCTAAGAAATGCGAAAACCAATCTCGAGTCGACTATAAGAAAATTCATTATGATTCAACGACTCTTAGATTGAGTTATTATAAGTTGGTCCATACTTCGAGTGCTCTGGCAAAAATAGCCTGAAAATATACTACATAGTCACCACAACGTGTAACATTCGGAATTGGCTATGAACAATAACACCGCACCCACTGGAGCGATTTTGATCGAATAATGGACCACTTTTATTTTTCCGCGATTGATAGCTATCCAAAAATGGACCACATTTTCCTACCAATCATAAAACATTTATTGTAATTATTTAAAATATTTCCTTCTCCAATAATTTATTTTAATACGAAGCTATTAAAATGCTGTATTTACATATTATGACCATGTATATCGCAAATCCGAACTAGACTATTTTAACGATGTTAAAAATAAATTACAAATATTTTTTTCCCGCTGAATTTTTTATCAGCTTTTTACGGAAAAAACTAAGTCATTTTTCCATAGATATGCACCTTTTATTATCAAGTTTACTACACTACAGACGACATACAGAAATCGAAAATATTATGTGTTGATTTGAATAAATATCCCTCGCGGCAGTTTCAAGTGAAAAAACACGCAGGATTTGCGCGATTATAAACTTTACGATTATTTTATATTTTTTTTATAAATCCTACAAATATGATATAAACGGTAAAATGCAGGTTAATTCATTGGCTATATAGCAATATAATAAGTTTTGATGTCTAAATGTTAATATTCAAATGTACGATTTTTTTAATGTTGGTGAAAATTAAAAAAAATAACCTTCTGGGAAATCTCGAGCAATCGAGGCAAATTTATTTATTCGGTGTGATCGCTCCAGTGGTTGCTGATGGAGATATGGTTGAAATTCCAACTTCACATAAACCGCCTATTTTTATATATGCAAGAAAAAGCGTAGCCAGAAAGCGTGTTTTTATTTTATTTTATTGAAGTTCTGGCGCAATTACTAAAATGTTTTCCGATCATTTTCTAAAGAACTTAATTTGCTACATTATACAATATAAATACCATAGCCAAAAGTGGTTTCGTAAGTAAAAGATTTTACACTTAGTTTTTATAGATATGATCTTAATTTTTTGTGAACTAAAAAAAATGCTCGTTTATTTACTTAAGGCCGGCCAAGGTGCGTTCTACTCGCACTATTTAATTGAGGCATCTATAATATTTCTAAGCGATCAATTTTTCAATCTATAACACGCGAATTCGCATTACTTTTTAGTGTTTCACCTTAAACTAGAATTACAATTCAAACGTTAAGCCACTCATACCTCATATTAAAATTTAGTGCTTTTGCAAAACAGACGTTATTTTGACGGATGAGGTTTTTTTTACATTAGCTCCACACAGGAGGCCCCGAGAAAAATAATTTCCCTCAGGACCTATGTCATTTTAGGGGATGCTGTGTGGAGGTTTTTTTAAGGAAAGGAAGGAGAGGAAGTTCTGGGAAGGAAATAGGAATGAGGGGTGTGTAGGAATCTGAAGGTCAGTGTGTCCAAGATTGACGAATGTATGAATCCATCCCTCCAACCACGGTGCATGACGATGGGTCGAAAAATTCCGGCTGGAGAGGATCAAAGATCTCTGTCAACCTATCTCTCTCGATCCTACCTACCACACGGCGCGGGTGGGAAGCAGGGTTGCCAGGTTTTATTTTAAATATATACCGAACAGTGAGCCAAAAAAATTCCGAGGGGAATTTCCCTAGATTTCAGTGGTACCTCGGCAAATTAAAACCCGCGTCAGGGGGGGGGGTTCGAATAATCACATTCACGCAAGTACTTAGTCTCCTGATGTGTAACACTAATCCACGATACGGTTCGAAAACAGTGAGCGCGTGCACGAAGCGGCGACACCGCACAAACTAAGTAGGGAGGCTACGCAACATCGATTGCCGATTGCGTCAAATCTGACAGTTGAATCGTTTATTAGGGAGAAAAATAAATCAGAAAAAAATACCGAACCGCCTATACTTCGGTACTGTCATACCGAACACCAACACGGTGCTAAAATACCGAACACCTGGCAACTTTCTGGGAAGACGCATCGGACAAGACCATCAGACCTGGACAGACCTAACCCCATGAACCCGGGCACCCATGCTAAGTCACCAAACGTAGCGAACCACTTTTGGTGATCTATGGAAGAGGTGTTGGTTATCCAACAATTGGTTACCGGGGCGGCGGTACCCATACCCGCCTATAAATTGTAATTCATTCATCTAGAAATCCAGATAATTTAGACAGCAAAAGCTTAAAGTTTCTTGTGCCAGAGTACCACGTTCTAAAAATTTAATTCTTTAGAAATAAACAAACAGTGTTTTGTTTAAAATTGGAACCTCTAAAACATTTTTAAAACCACGAAACCGTCTGTTTTATTTAAAAATCCTTATAATATATTAATGAATTTTTTGCGACGTCTCGTTATGGCAACATCCTCTGCCAGCAATTTAGTACCTCCAAGGGCGACTGTCAAAAGCAGGCTGATTATCCCAAACCCCGACAGGATATAACATAACTCCTAGAGAGTCGAAGGTGTTACACAATACAAAGTATACGTTTGTTTTCATTTTGTACTAATTAGCTATTGTAAACGGATGGTCCGACGGAAGTTATTTTTAAAAAATCATTAATTATTACCTACACACAGAATGTATCATGCAGAAGGGTTAGTGAAAAATTATTTAATTCTCATCTTCTTTTCATACCGAACAACCAAATAACTCCGTTACACGGAAAACGAAAGAATAATTTGAGTGTGAGTCATTTTTTTATTATTTATTAAATACCTGCTATGCATTAAATTGCATCAAGGAGAGGCGTGCATTCCATATATGCATATAAGCACTGTCACCCTACCTTACTCACATAAAAATATAGATGATATTAAAATTTGCGAAATTATTGCAAGAAATCAATCTATATTTTCAAAAATACGCGTGAAGTTAAGTTATAACCACGCTATAATAAGGTGTCAAAAGCAGGAACTAAATATGCTTAATTGCGTAAATTCCACATTCAAATAAGCTGATGTGTGTGCAATGCTCACGTTCGTTATAATCTACGCATTCACAGATGGCGCTGATCAAATTATTTTAGGTTTTTAATACTTTTTGCACGTAACGCTTTAAAATATTATGGAAAATTAATTGTTTGCGCCGGTACATATTTTTATGAATATAAATAAATAGTGTTGTCCACTAACCAACCCAAATCTTTCAAGAAAGGCTGAAAAATTCAATTTTGTATCGGTGACTCAATCCAATATTGTAGTTTTCAGCCTTTCTTGAATGTTTTGGGTTGGTTTATGGACAACACTATTTATTTATATTCTAATTATTTCGCGAACAATTAATTTACCTTAATATTTTAAAGCATAACGTGCAAAAAGCATTAAAAACCTAAAATAATTTGATTGGCACCATAAATTTTGCAATCGGCGCCATATTACTAACGAAAAAAACCTGTTGTATTAGTTTTCTTTTACGCAATAATTGTGCGGTAGAAAAATATGGAGTTTTTATGTATACTGTAATTGGCTTATAATGTGAATAAGTGAAGGTATTGGGTATTTAGGTTCTTGATTGGTAATAACTAACCTAACCAACATCAGCTAAAGCCTGCAGCTTAGCCGTTATTTGCGAAAACTTGCCACATAGTCAGATGGTAAATCAAAATCGATTATCATTTAAGAAGAAGATACCACTAATAAATCTAAACGGAAATATGAAAGATTGATTAGAAATTGATTGTTAGATTGCAAAATTGCATCTTTATGCTCCCTTATGGAAGAATGTCCATAATCCATGTCTTAATGCTTCTTTTGACGTCGGTTTTTTTAATGGTTTTTATTGCAAGACGTATGGGTTATTTAATCATTTTAAAGACAAATATTGCATATTTATTTATGCAAAAGTTGTTTTAGTTGCATGTTGGTGGAATGTATGTTAAAATGAGGTAATGTTATCATGGTTTTCGAATGTGCGAATAAAAATATCTTTTGAATAAAATAGTTTCAGAGACATTAAATTCAGGGCTTTGCAAACAAAGTATTTAGTAAACAACTATAATTTTCAAAATGGCCTTTTGTGCTATGAAGACTGTTTTATAGTGAAATTGCATGAGCTTCCCCATTCAATAATAACATATTGTAGATGAAATTAAGCTAATGCGTAATAAATTATAATTAATTGTTCTTTATCTAATTACAAGGCCTATCCACCATGCACGTTGAATAACAACTAATGGTTTAAATAACAACATATTTATAAATTGTCGGTATGACAATTTATAAATATGTATGAAAGTTCTTGAAAACTCCATTAAAGATTAAGGTTCGTTAAGATTACAAAGTTGCATTATTTTCGCTATGTTAGACTTATAATAAATATTTAACTGCATCAGACGTACGTCCTATTTGAAGCTCAAGTTATTCTAAAGGTAGGGAACCCAACACTGACGATATCCCGCTGACTGTCCTGTATCATCGGCTATTTCCGTGACCGTTCGTGCATTAGACGCGAATGACGATAGACGACAACACTTTTCTGAAGAACAACTTAACTCAATGGCGGATCCAGGATTTTTTTCTGGGGGGGGCACAAGGGGCGGAGGGGGGGCCCGCCCCGGGTGCCACCCGATGGGGGGGGGGTGCCACTTATTGTTTATTTTATTTATGCAAGTTGCTATTTATAAAAAAATGGGAATTATTATTATTTTTATCCGCCTTGTATTCCTTCCGGATCTCCACAATTGAACAGTCTTTCCTCATGTTCCAAATGTAGTTTTACAAGTTCTCAAAAGGAAGATTTAAAAATCTACAGTATGATTCACAGAAGAGAAAAACCTTTTTCATGTCCTGAATGCAACGTCTCGTGTTCTCAAAAGAGATACCTAAGAAGTCACTTGCTGACTCGTAGTGGAGAAAATTCTCCTACTGCAACTATTTATGTACTACGAAGTAATTACAACTATTCATGTACTACGAAGTAAACGAAAATCTAAAATTCACATGTTTAACCACAGTGGAGAAAAACCTATTTCATGTGTTGACTGCAACTATTCTTTTTCTCGAAAAAAAAACTAAAACGGCAAATGCTGACTCACAGTGATGAAAAACCTTTTTCATGTCTCGACGGCGACTATTCATGCGCTACAAAACGGTATCTAAAAATTCACACATCCACACTGGACAAAAACCTTTTTCATCTCCTAACTGCAAGTATTCATGTTGTTCAAAGGAACTTCTTACAATTCATTTTCTGACTCATATTGACAAAAAAACCTTTTACATGTTTCTACTGCGAGTATTCACGTTCTTCAAAGAGGTACCAAGAAAATCACATGTTTATACATAGCGGAAAAAACCATGTTCATGTCCCGAATACAGTTATTCAAGTTCTCGACAGGGAGATTTAAAAATCCAAAGCGCGATTCATAGTGAAAAAAAACCTTTTTCATGTTGTGAGTGTAACTATGCTTATACGAAGAGAAATTAAAAAAATCGCATATTTTCCCATACTGGATAAAAACCTTTTTCGCTGCAAATATACATGTTCTACAAAATAACAAATGAAACGTCACATATTTACCCACAGAAGAGAAAAATCTTTTTCATGTCCCGATTGCCACTATTCATTTTATCGCAAGGGACATCTGGACAAAAACCTTTTTCGTGTCCCGACTGCAACTAATCATGTTCTCAAAAGGGACGTACAAGAACGCACTCGTTGATTCACGGTGGAGAGTAATCTTTTTCTTGTTCTGACTGCAACTTTTTATGTACTATAAAGGGATATCTAAAAAATCTTATATTTACCAACAGAGGAGAAAAACCTTTATCAGAAAATTTTATTCCATCAAAATTTGAACACTGAAGAAGTTCAAAATAGTGCGAGTAAGTATGTTAGTAACGACATAAACTTGGAGGTTTAGAAAAGTGTTTTTTTGATAAATGTATCCATCTACAATCTTATTTAACAGCGACAGCTTGAGATGGAGAACTGCCCCGAAAAACCAAAGCGATTTAACATTTTAGGTTCTAAGACATAAAGAACTTAAAACAATTTACTCAAACATTGACGTTGCCTTAAGAATGTGCATTAAGTTTCTAATTCCTATTTTTTATTTAAATAGAAAAAAAATGTTACGTAACGCGTTGTTCGACCCCCCCCTCAAGTGAGTTACACAATACTTGAACGGCCCCTTTGTCAACTTTAATCGGGGGGGGGGGGGGACTTTTCCGGCCGCGCTTTCCCCCGACCGTACCGCTCTCGCAAACGCTGATTATCATATTTCATTTGCAAGTGCATGAAAGGGATGCAACGAACGAAATTCGAAATTCCGGCCAGAAATAGACAAGAGTTTGTCTCATGTTTTTTCTGTTATTTTATTCATATATTTTAATAACTCTGATAATTTGATTTGTTTCCAAGTATGTACTGTGATGGAATCTCCATAGTACACAAAAATACCGTCCTGGGGGGGGCACGTGCCCCCGTGCCCCCCCCCTAAATCCGCCCTTGACTTAACTGACTTCAATTAAGACACCTCAAAACTTCACATAACGTATTAAAGACATCTGCTAAAGGATGTTGAAACTACATGTATGTATAATCATATGTACCACAAGATGACAACATTATTATTTCATGCTGAGACGGTGCAGGCTCACAATTATTTTCTATTGAAGATTATGTAATTCTTAAGATAAATGATTTAAGATTTTGACGAGCAAAAGTACTACAGTGATTTATTTTTGGAGTATTATGCCCTGCTGCGCTACCTCCTTCTTTAACAAACCTTTCGAATACAGAGTCATTAAACCTTTAGAATGAAATTTTAATAATTGTATTACTAGGCTGTAACTTCCGTCCTTTTCATCTCTTGAATACCGACGATTCCATTAAAACTGAAGAGAATTTCCATTTTGATATCGTTCACTTTGCTTCCTCTTCAGAGCGTCCGGCACAATGAACAGATTGCAGGAAATTGGTCCATAAAGCTTCCGTTATTCCCTACCTGTTGGTTAACAATGTAACGGCTAATACTTCCACACTTCGTCCGATATAGCTTTAATTAAATTTTATTATCAAATAAAGACTTATCGCACGTTACGGCTTAGATTTAAAATGTCCTCAAACGTCGCATAAAATAAATTCAAAGTTTTCTATCTGTTTTCATATTATCATGTGGCGACACACCCTCTAAAAGTTAATAAAAACTTCAAGTGAGAGCTAAATTTGAAAAATGTTGGTTGCAAAATAATAATGCAATAATTTTATAGTGGAATAACTTATGGTGTAAAACCTCAATTTGTAATAGTTTATCGCTGCCATAGTAAAGCCCGGCAACGACAAGGACCTGGGTTCCATTATTAGGAAAAATCTATTATAAAAACGCCGGATAAATTAGAACGAAACAAGGATCTCAAAATGCACGTAACTCTCTGGTATTTGTGCTATCTTTGTCTTACTATACATATAAGCGTATACTCGAATTAAGTCTATACTACTAAAATGTTACTCAAAATAAATAAATATGATGTTTTAAGTGTAAAAATAACATCTTCGTATTGAATTCCGTAAACAATGCCTTTTTAATCAAGCTTTTATTGCGTTGTCATAAAATTGCCATGGCTATCACGTTTTATTAGCGATCAACTGCATTTTTGATCTATGTACAATGTTTATTTTTCATTAACCCAGTTTTAGTTCCCGCCTTTGTATGCGAACACTGGGGCGTGTGTGAACGCTTTCACGCTAAGGTCAATAAGAGTATTATATTAATTAAAAACGGTTGGGAACTAAACTATATAAGTAAACAGCTCTATAATGTCGACAAACTATCGTAGAGTATTGGTTCCTACCCGCACTTCTATCAGATTCTTGTTAAACAACGGTATATTTCGGGTAATGCTCAGAATAGGTATAGGTACTGCTGGAAAATATTGTATAGGCATATTGACCCTACCAGGCATCAATACTTCCATATGTGTGTCACTGTATTTCAGTAAATGATAAGATGCATTCATAGATTCATTTTATTTAATAATAGTTATTACTTAACACAATTAACATGACACTATATTATTATAATTCAGAAAGTTATCAGAATGAAATACAGCTCGACACATTAGGAAAGTTCGTAATGGAATAAATGGTGGTGGCTTTTAGAACTAGAGCTCGCCTGTCCGGTGTGACTAGCTTTCACGTTGCCAGTACACAAAATATATTAAACGATAAATAACGCTTGCCAGTACCTTGCCAAAATTAAATGCACCCCGAAAGTTATAGACAATCTTCGAAATTCTGAAAATCAACTGAATTTTTTTTGAAGTGAAAACTTCTTTTGCACCGCTGTGATTTGAAACTCCATCAAATTATAGCGACACTTAAAAGAGACAAACACATACATCTATTATATTTAGCCTGCAGAGAATGAGATAGTATAATCGGTCTCCTCTATGTGCAGTCCTTCGTAGTGTCTCTTTTCCACTTTAGTTTTCTGAAGGTTTCACTTCATCCATGTGTAAATTGCACACTCTGATTTTTTATTTTATTTTCACAGAAGAGACTCCAAATTTTTCTCGCAATTTTCTTCGGGGCCTATATCATTTTTGGGACGTGCTATTTAGAGTCTTCTTAGGAAATGGAAGGAGAGGAAGTTCTGGGAAGGAAAAAGATATGAGGGGTGAGTAGGAATCTAGGGAAAAGTACGTCCAGGAGTGATGGAGGTATGAATTCATTCCTCCCACTGCGGTGCAAAGCGATGGGTCTTTAGAGTCCGGCTGGAGAGGTCAAAAGGTCTCCTTCAACCAGTAGTTCATCCCAACCAGTGGTGAATTATGACAAGGTTGATGGTTATCCAAAAATGATTCCCGGGGTGACGGTTCCCATACTCGCCTCTCGAACTCACAGGGCCAATTTTTAGTAATTTTAGTGTTTTTAATTATATCCTATTTCCTAGGATACAAGCACTCTGGAGTAATATTGACTACACTTATTCTAAACAATTCACGAGATTCAAATTTTTTTCTCAATAAACATTGTTTGTCATATGTTCGAGAAAATTATTTCGGCCTTAGTTCATGACATCTATTTTTTTAAAACTCCGTTAGACTTTTGGTTTTATGATAGCTCTAACTAGTTGGATGATAATGAATTTTTAACTATGTTTTTCAACTCGTGGACCCAAACGGTTTCAACGTGTTCATTTTAAACTATATTTTTCTACTTGTAGACCGGACCAGTTTCAACTTGTTACGGTCATCAACGGTTACAATAGTAGTGAATTTTGATTACTCCAACTTGATTGCTCAACTTTCATGCGCTCTGGCGAAATTAAAAGGTACTATCAAATACGGCTACCATCTAGTCAAAATTGAACGGATTAGAAAAACACAAGAAAAAAATACGGAAATACGAAATGCAAAGTTGTCGATTCTAAACGTGACATCGAGCTACGTTTAGTCAAAAAGAGAAAAGTTGTTAAGTGTGTAAGTTACATTTTTATACAACTATTATTAATGAGAAAGACATTAATTATTACGGATTGGGTAAAACAATTGAATTGCATTAAAACTGTTGAGTTGATTAGATAAATTATTTTCCCTGAATTCAAGTGAAGCGTAATGCAAATATTTCGTGCAAATCGGAGGATATTGGCTGCTTTGAGTGTAGATTGGTGTGCTATATTGCATTGTTTGTATGTCGAATAGTGCTAATAAATGGTGCAGAAATGCAATGTGAATTGAGTGGGTACTGTTTTGGTACCGGTAATTGCTAATCCGAACCTGAATGAAACATGATGGAAATAGCCCCAAGGTCCCTTAAGTGGGCGCATATTGTCAAACCGCTTGCAATTAACTTAGTGACTTTGAATTGAATGAAATTTTCTCAAAATGAGATGTTCGCTTTTGGATCACCTAAGACATTATGACTAATACATGAATAAATAATAAACGCATTCGCACAGATGCTTGAAAAATCACGGAATATTATAAATGTAGGATTCGTGAAGCTAAAAGAGATTGCATTATCATGGAATAAAACAATATTATTTTGAATAAAAAATATTTTATTTATCTTCCACCTAATCGCAAACAACTGAGCTTAGTAAGTTTGATTATTTAGATTGAAAACCCAATAACTTCGTGCGCATTTAAGAAAAACTTGTTGAGTTTTCAAAATAAATCCTTTAACACAAAGTTATTAATTTCAGAAACGAATTGTAAAGATTCGAAATGAAATATAATATTAGGTATCCCTTTAGTACCCAAAATGGGAACCTAGCTTCATTTAAATAATATTTTCTTTAATTTTTCTGTAAGTTTATTTTACAACAACAGCTTGTAAGAAAACAAAACTTTCTCGCTCTCACCTAAGACAGCATCTCTTTCAACAAATAATGGAAGCCAACATGAATCTTTGATTCCTTATTCAGTTCACCATTCACCAATTAGTGGCTCGCACTCCTGTTACCTACCGAAGAATGTACCATGGGCGAGCCATAAAAACGGGTGCATGGCCTTGATGGAGAGATCCTGAGCCGGCCGTAGGCTCAAGTCTTGATCCTGGTATTGAGATGTGTCGTCCCTTCCAGCGAGGTCTTAGAGATCTAGATCTAGGTTATCACCTGATACTGAATATCTAGATGTGTCAACCCTTTTCAGCAAGGTTAACAAGTGCCTGAAGGAATTTTCGTTTTATAAACCTGGACGGGCTAGGCCACTGGGTCACCCTTTTCCACGATAGTTATATTGCTAAAAAATACTGCTTATTTAACACTACTTTTTCAATTAATTTAAAAGTTATAAATTTTACGTTATCTGACACCCATTTGTATTTATCATTATCTTTTCCCGCAACAATGATAATAGTGAAAGTTTCAAAGAGGGCAAATCTTTAACTGTGGGCTGATTTTGTTATCCTTACTTCTGGCGTAAGTGCATAAAAACGACTGCTTACGTTAATCATTAGCTTATATGTATTAAAACTTATGAAGATACAAATTAGAAAACTCTTTCAAGCGGAAAAGAAGTGTAAATAAATACCTGAAAGATTTATGTAACAACGTGTCATCTTTAGATCGGAAGAAGGTTTTTGAACCTGGTAAATTAATGGTTATCTATCTTTGTGGTTTTAGCGTAGTAATATTTTTTGTGCGGAGTACGAAAAAATATTTCTTACTAAACCCAACCACCGTCTGCGAGCTATTTGGAAGATGTCATTTGTCATCGGATTCCTTTTCTCCTTTTATCAGGAATGGAAAATACTAGGCATAGCTTCGTTCATATCCCTTTCTAACGTTTTTTACTAATGGATAATCGGAAGCTCCCGCTTCACGATGTCTTGTTCATTTCATTTTTTGCCTGGCGCTTCCACTACGGATGGGGAACCATCTGGATTTGAAAATCCTATTAGCGAGCGTATTATAAAAATTGATTAAAATAATAATTTGAAAATACTCTCGTGCTGGCGGATCTTTTGGTTTTTTTCGAATCACCACAAATATTTATTAAATAATTATTAAGTAATAGGGAATGGTTTTATCACCAAATATCAGAACAAAACAATACCTTTTATGACCAACAAAGCAGGGGTAAGGCTTTCGACTAGCTATCCGATTGTCGCGTTCAGGTCACAAGTTCAAATCCCGGCGAGCGCAAGTAGGTATATTTTATTTGATTTATTTGTATTGTATATGTTTTAATTAAAAATAATATACCTACAGTTATACAATATATTTGCTGCACGTTCCAGTTTATTATCGCCTTGATGACAGATCACCATTATTCAGAACTGAAATGTTGCTTCAAATGGCTTTATCGTGTTTGGTGACGAGATCTGAATATCCAGATACTTCTCCACTTTCCTATTCCCCATCCCAATTGTGGATGCCATAGTCTCACTGGTTCCAGAAGATTGAACCTTTGTGTGGTATTCACATAAAGGAAACTTACGAGAAGATTAAGAAGATATTAATTTCTTATTCTAAAACAACAAACTTATTTTATGTGGCACCATTTGAATTCAAATTAATAAATTACATTTCATTTTTACCACTATAATTGATTATAAAAAACATGTCGGTTTTTTATAATCAATTATAGTGGTAAAAACAAAGTAATTTAATAATTTGAAGATATTAATTAAATGATTGGGTCCCTACACTCTCTACATTGAGATTTATAACCACAAATAGTGGTTACAATAATTCATCTGTTGATACATCAAATTTGATGGAATCAAACCATTTTCAATTTTATTTCTTTTGAGAACAGATGTCTACCCCTTTTTTTCAAATTGGAACACAACAAGTTAACGACGTTATTATGAAGTTATTATTCATTATCAATTTTGTTATTGCAAAAAATTTAAATGGAAACGTATGGTTGACCTCATATTGCGATAACAATCACTTGGGACACGTGTAAGAGTTGTTGTTCTTATTTTTTTATTCCGTACACGAGTCTGAATTGTCTTTTATTAACAAGTCTCAGCTGCTCCCATCTGGAGCCAGTGAGTCTATTGCATCCCCAATTGGGGTGTAGGGAAGGGAAGACGAAGGTAGGTAAGTACCTGGCTATTCAGATCTGGTCACCAAACCCGGTTAAATCCATTTCAACCAAAGTTTTAATTCTGAATGTTGGTCTTTCACCAGGGCGATACTAAGAGTATCTTCCACTCTTATGTACTATGAATATTTAAATGAATTAATCGTGAAAAAACACAAATTCATCAAATAAAATTTATTTACCCACGCCGGGATAATATCCCGCGACCTTCGGATTGCGAGACAAAAGCCTTACCGCTAGACCACACCGACCGTCTGAAGACGCTGTCTTCAATTTGAAAAAAAGCAACATACTATGAGACAATGTTTTGGTTATGAGAAGGGGGGTATCGTGGAGGTGCTATTTAGATCTGACCACTAAAAAAAATCGAGGAGTAATGTGCAGAAAATATGAGAAATAATGCACTTGAAGAAAATTGTGCTAATTATAATGACCGCTATTTCCTTTACCTTAGCTCCTCACAAGGCCCTAAGGGAGTATTTTTATAATATTTTTTTATTAAATTCATCATAATTTATCTCATCTTTGGGATGATGTGTGGAGGGTTTTTTTTAAGGATGGGAAGTTCTGTGAAGGAAAAGGGGTTGCGGGGTAAGAATCTGAGGGTCAGCGTGTCTAGTAGTTACGGACGTTTGAATCCATCTCTTCCACTGCTATGCAAGGTGATGGGTCGAAAAAGTCCTGTCGGAGAGGTCAGAAGGTCTCCCTCAACGAGTTCTCCGATCTAAACCGCCACGCAACAGATGCATCAACAATCAAAACATAGACAAACCTCACCACATGAACCCGGGCATTCCTGCTAAATCATCGTAGTGAACCACTTGCAATAACCTGTGACAGAGATGTTGGTTATTCAATAAATGGTTCCCGCCTCACAAATTATAGAGCAAAAACAGAGTTCTATCTCTGAATGCTGCTTCCTTACAAGAGCGATGAAAAGAGGTTATTTTGGATAACAGAGGTACAGAAAACCTACGCCAGTGGTATTGACTGTATGCAGCCGGTATCCTCTTAAAAGTAAGTAGGGTGATGATTTGCGAACAAAACGCAGACTTCACGAATGTCGGGAGACAACCACAGATTAATTGTGCCAATTACATTCCCATTTATTGGGTAAAAAGTATGCGGAGTATCGACACGTGTTAACAGGCTTACTTATTTTTATCTCCAAACGAAAATAACCGGAAGGGACCATCACATGTTTTTAAACGCTCATAGCGCTGAAAATGATTTGCCTGCATTGAATGAAAGTCCCAAATTTTTTTGGTTCTTTAGTGGTGCATTTTGGGGTTCTTTACAAGGCTTGGAAAGGCTAAATGTCACGACGTGTATGGTGATAAAGACCTTATCAAGGATGAGTCATCATAGAAATATGTAAGAACATGATGTTTCTTTTGCTGGGAGGCCATGTAATCCTTGATATGCGGAATGTTGCGAGGAAAAGGAAAGTTAGATAAAATGACGTTATTCATATCAAGAATCTTTATACTTTAGATTAGAATTGTGATTTTCCCATACCTAGCGAATGAGATAATCTTCCACTAAGGATGTACTGACGCAGATAAAATATTTGATTTATCAGGCGCAATACTACATTATCGTTAGGCGATAATAAATGTTGTATGGAATGTAGGATTTTTTTGTGGATGTGTGTAGAAAAAAAAGTTATACTTCCGTCACGCTATAACACGATATGAGTTTGCTGATATTGGATACCTAATTTTCGATATCTAGAATCTAGACTCTAGATTCCGGAGTAAGGATATAAAGCTTGATAGTTCAATAGAAAAACAAATTGATCTTTTAAACAGAATCCTTTTACAGGGAATCAATTTCTTCATATTCAACGTGTTCAAACCAGTGTGTTTTTATAAAGATATGAGAATGCTAACATTGGGTATCTAGTTTACGATATCTAGAATCTAGATTCCGGAGTAAAGAAAATTCAAAAAGGCCATTATTAACTAGCTAATTAACCATCACACTATTTGCCGCAGATATAGGCAGAGATGATTGATGGCCAAACTGCTCTTTTCTTCACTCACATTGATTATTCGTCTCTTACAAACCCTTCCGTGGTCTAACTCTTGACAAGGCCCGACATAAATAATTGGTTCACTTGACCGTGCTATACCTTCCTCAGGCATCCTTGACATCTTCTACCGTTCACATTATTATACTCCTTACACTCCTTCTACCGTACTCCTTATTATACTCCTTACTCCTTACACTCCTTTTTTTGTTCAATCGCTCTTCATGCCCAAGCCATCTAAGCGCCCCTTTCTTAATCTTAATCATTGCGCTTACTAGAGTCTTGTGTTTTTTGCGAATCTGTACACATGCTGAGATAGTAGTAGAAGTACATTTATTTTGGTGTATAGTTTGCGTTACGAAAATTACATTTTAAAAACATTTCGATTGAGATGACCGGATTTTAGAATCGGTGAATTGAATCGTTGAGTTCCAATATCCTCCCTAATGAATTTTGGTCAAAAATTTGATGTGAATGCCATCTGATGTGGTTTCTCACAAGGAATGCGATGCCGTTTTTATTATTACCAGAATTCTTTAGTTTCTTTATAGATCGTCTTTAAATATGGGCCTGATTTCCAAAATACTCCTTAATTTAGACAGCCAATCAGAAGTCAGTATTTCGAAAAAAATCACAATGGCCGCCAGATTATTTGCGTACAATTTTGGTGCGGATCGTTGTTTTTTGTCTTGCTTATTCTACTTATTTCTTGACAAAAATCATGTATGTAATAATAGTGGCTGAATGCTTTCCTGGTAAATCAAGGAAGCTAATGCAAAAACCAGAAATGTGAAAGAATAATTTAGAACAAAAAAAAAAACAGTATGTAAATATTTGAGAGTTTTACTCGAATTGCGCTGGCGTCTCTTTTTTTTAAATAATTTATTTGGTCGTAATATAATTTTCTGAAATTATATTACCAATAATTTTTCTATATAAAGTGAAAGACATCAACAATTTATTTAGAAACTATTTTTTTATTTTATTGATTAGAAACAATTAGAAACCCTCAGTTTCTTCAAAATATCGGTGATATCTCCAAAAATCTTTCGTAAATTATGCAACAAGAAACGTCTCATTTGAGTTAAGGTAAAGCCAGAGAAAATTATATTAGTCGGATAATATAACGCCTTTTAATTTTTTAAAACAATCCTTTACTCTCAATCGTATAAAATTATAACGGCTAACTAATATTTCTTATTTAAACTATTTTCTTTTACTTGAATACTGCACAAGAAACACTAACTGCTCCTCGTATGGAGCCAGTGAGACTATGGCATCCCCAATTGGGGTATGTGTGAGGCTAAAGGTGTGGGGAGAGGAAGGAGATGGAAAAGAGGAAAAGAAGAGTGGAAGTACCTGTCTATTCAGATCTGGTCACGAAACACGGCTAAAGCCATTTCAAGCAACGATTCAATTCTGAATGGTGGTCTTACACCATGACTGAGAGCATCTTCTACTCTGGAACGTGCCGCAAATATACTATGTATTATTTTAAAATTAATTAATTGTGAAATATCACAAATTAATCAAATACAATTTATTTGCGCACGCCGGGTTTGAACCCGCGACCTTTGAGGCCGTTATTAAATATAAATATTAAATATATATAAACCTTTTCACTCACTGGCCAAAACAGCTTATAAATAGTATTAAAAAAATGTGTGCTCCGAATTTAACTCGATGACTTCCAAAACCCTCCGTAAATGAAAGTGAGTTTCTAGGTGAGTTTTTAAATATGCCTATATTAAACAATTAAATAGAAAATAACGATTGTATCAGGTTATTACAAGATCGTGCGAACCATTAAAAATATAAAATAACTGGAATCATGGAAACTCATCAGCCTACACGTTTTTCTTGATTTACTTGAAACTAAGAAAATCCATTAGGGAGGGTTTTGGAACTCAACGATTTAGTTCAAGTTTCATGTTTCTATGTAAAAGTACAGAATTGTTATTTTAACTCGATTCTCATAAGTCCAGAGTGAAATATTATGTTATTAGAACGGTCCCCTGAGACCTCTTCGGAGCACGGAATGGGAACCAGATATGTAGTAGAACTTTCCTTTAATTCGATCATTTGTCTTCTTAATTCGCCACTATCATTTTTTCTTACATAGGGGGTAAAGAATGCTGGCTCCGTCTAGTAATAGGTACTATACACATATGTATTTTCAAAATCTACTTCATCAAAACTTGGAGTTCTTATAAGCTAGATGATGATGCTGTGTATTAATTTAATTTTTTTTTAAACATCTTCAGGACATTTTCAGGCATTGTTTCTTCCATTTTTAGGTATCAGGGGTGTATTTCAATGAATTTGTGTACAGTTTGGTTATATTTTTATGTAATACCATAATATTCCGATTTGCATGGAGAATAAACCACAAGAGGCAAATAATGCTCTCCGAAATCTACACCACTGAATGCACATAAAATTATTACAATCCTTTATACTGGATGTGGTTAACCGCCTTATGCTCTTCGAATATATTAATTTTGCTTTGTTTTACGTATCAATAAGGTGATTTCTTTGCTTAACGAAGTTGCTTTGCTATTGATATTTTAACACCGCATCCAGATGCAAGCTATAAAAATAATAATAACTCATAATACTTTGCGTAGCTCCATTTTACTTTTCATTGCTCCTCACTATTATGTTTACATTAAATCCATACAATAGGCTCTTTAATTTTTCTAAGGTCTACGTCGTCTTTGGGGATGATGTGCGGAAGATCTATTTGAGAGAGAAAGTAGCGAATATACTCGATGTATAGATTGTAAAATAGTTAGAAACTATTCAAATCTATCGATAGCTTGTCGCGTTTTAAAATAAAATCAAATGTTTTTTAAAAAGATCACCACGATGTGAAAATTACTAAAAGTGAGGAAGGGGGGGGGGGGCGCTGTTCAAATTGAACGGAATATTAAATGGTAAATCAATAATAATTTATAAAACAAATGAAGTATAAGCTCACAGGTTAACAGGATCCACCGAAGTATGTGTCTTCCCTCGTCGAAACAAACGTCCAGACCCTCTGACTTCCTATTTGGAACTGTTGACATTAGCTAGCCCATAGTATGTTTTATGCAACAGAAGAATGCACGATTCCATTTGTTTTAAATATCTTTTCAATTAGGAATTAAAAATCAATTCGAATGAATGTGTAGCAACCGACTATAATGACTGTGTGCTTACTAAGCATTATAATTTCAAACTGTTACAAGATTCCGAATTTTGCTTTTGTAGCGCCCAATCAATTTCATTCAAACGGGTACAGTTATAAAATGTACCTCTATGAAACTTATTTATATATTTATGAATGAACTCAGTTATATATTTTTATTGTGGTTATTTTCCAAGGAATTGACGATGGCACAATGCTGTACCTAAACTCGAGCACGCAACACTTAGATTGACCCAAATGCGATACCAACTTTATCACTGATCGGTCGTCTCCGATATTCTAATACTTTCATTTAAGCCACAATGATAAAAACCTCTGATACTAATTATCGAGAAACATGTGTATATATTTTATATTTTGAAGGTCGCTGAAAGAATCACCTACTCTGACAAGACATTTACCCTTAAAACCATTGCCGAGATGAATCAGAGACCAGTGAACCTGAATCAAAGAATATCACTACACTTCCACATAAATTCATATTCATTCATTAATATTTGAGTACTAATTTTAAAATATTGATACTGTTACTGCAGCTGTTTTAACATTTTAATACCACAAATAAGATGGAATACCGATATTTTATTATAATATTCTCTACGTAAACATAATGCGAACAAAACAGGATTCTGAGATATAATAATATTCTCTACGCAAACATCATGCGAAAAATATATTATTAAGGTTCAAGTTTCATGTTAGGAATATTATTTTCCAGATAAAGGTTATTTTAAGCCGGCCCAAGTTACCCGGTATCAAGAACGAAAATAATTAATCCACAACGTAATTAACTAATAACATGTTTAGTTAATGTTGTAAATGTAATATCCCTTTTGGTCTTACAATAAATTATGTTTAAAAATGTATGTATATTACTCTGCCATAAACGTACCTACTGCTGACTGTTCCCCATTTTATAAATAAAATATCATTTACAAAACCATTTCTTCTTTTCATAACTGAGGGTTAATATTTATCTAACATGGTTATCGCCAACATTCGACACGAGAAGTACCTAAATTACGGTTGAAATAATAAAACAAATAGATTTTTTTGTATAACGCCTGCCATTTTTGCGAAAAATCATCTAAAGATCTTATTTTTTTAATATGAATACCGCACCAAAGTCTCAATTGCTCCCTACCGCCTGGAGCAAGGGCTGATGGCAGTAGGGATAAGAAGGAGGTGGGTAAGTTCCTAGCTATTCAGATCTATTCATCAAATACGACTAAAGCCACTTCAAGCGACGTTTCAATTCTGAATGGTGGTCTTACACCAGGGCGATACTGAAGGTATCTTCCACTCTGCAACATACCCCAAATATTCCTGAGATTTAAAAGAAATATTATTGTGAAATAACCAAATTCATCAAATAAAATGCGTACACCGGGATTTGAACACGTGACCTTCCGGATTGCTTAGTTTATGTAATTGTTCGTAGTTAAAATAATCTTTAGTTTATTTTTCAAAAGCCCGCCAAAACGATCAAAATCCAATGAGGAAGGTGTGACGTCATTCGTATCTACCTCGGAACATTGAGGCCATATACACACAGTCGGTATGAAGGTAGATAAAAATATTGCTAATACCCTAGCAGATCATTATTTTTTAAAGTCTGTTTCAAATTGATAATAACAGGTTAGCATCCGCATTGAAAATACATCTCGGAATTAAGCTGAAAGTCTATTATTGAACTCGTTATAAATTTCAACTTTCGCGGTTTTTTAACGTAGATATTATTTTTTGATTTCAAGATAAAATATCCTTGAAATATTCACCCTTTTTCAGTAAAAATTCTCCGCGAACATTCCGAGTAGTTTGGACAGTTCCAAAGAGTGATGAATAATATTCCGAGTTTCTGAAAAAAATTAACATTTCCCCTTTGTTCGTGGAATATAAATGAGAAAGAAAGCGAAAAATATGACAGGGGGAAAGCTTCCGTTGGGTTCAAAGGGTACATTTCGTGAAAAACGTATTTGGAATAAATTATGTTTGGATATAAGGACATTAGTTGGAGAAAGTAGGTCTTAAATGACCGAATATTTTGTGGGCGGGTTCTGAAAGCAAATAAGTTTGGAATTTTGATTGGTGGTTGTGGCAGAGGCCTCTTGACAATGGAATTTCCACACTTTCATGTCGAAAACCTCTGCGGACGGGCGGCGGTCTTTTACAGGATAATTCATGGGAATTTCTAGTCTGAATTTTTGAATTTTCAGTGTTTTCGGTAGTATATTTGATTGATTGACTACACATTTACAAAAAAAAAATAGGAAACATTTGAATTAATAAACACGTAGAAAGGAAAGAAATAACATTCCTTACTCACTTTATAATGATTAATCGTAATTAATAAGTATCGCACAAAATTTAAAATTATTTTTTACATTATTTAATAATGTGGGCCACACTTGCGTCCTTTACCCGTGCTCTTACTTTTATTTGTGGCTAAGTTATACCAGATATTTCAATTCAACAATTTGATGTTTATATTATTATGTTTTTGCGTTGAAAAAATATTATAACAATTCTTTCGATATTAACAACATACGGGAAAAGGATACTTTTGAATTAAACATGGAATTCAGACTGCAGAATGCACTTTAATGTTTCCCGAGTAAGGTTTCAAACAACAATGAATTTAGACAAACAATCCGGCAGGGATTTCAAGAATGTTCACTGCGAGTAGTTCTTGCTCACACATCCAAGAAATGCAATGAGGCATGTTCTCAGAACTGAGAATATGGTACCAAAGGAAACTTTTCATTCTCAAATTCTGTACCTACTGTCACATTTTTACAGTGAATATCAGTTATTAGTTCTGCTAACCTTAGTAAGGAATTCGAACTGCTGCAGCACTAAGACAGTCTTTGTAATTTACTACTGAAGTCTTAGTAAACTTGTCCGAGATTGCTGAATAAGATTCAATTCTATATAATATACAAGTGTACTCTATTTCTTATTGCTAAAGTGTTAAAATTTTTTAAATTGTAAACAAATCTGCCTAACAAGATGATATAAACATGGAAATCTTAAATTTTATTTGAATTAACACATAATAAAGCACATGCAAATGTGTTTCAGTCATAACCCATAATTAGTGATTTCCTGTAAAAGTCTTTTATGTGAGGTTTAATTTTAGAATTTAGTAGGATTTGATGTTCAATTATGTATTTATTTATTTTTAAAAGCGTCGTACTGCGAAGGGTTCACATGTATATATTTTTAATGTAAATACGTATTTAAATATACATTTGGTTCATTGATTGCCAACATTACTGCATTTTTACTTTGTTTTCAAAATCTATGATTTTCAGTTTGGGAGACAGTATGGGTACCGCCGGCTCCGAGAACAGTTTTTTTGTATAACCAACTGTCGTAGGTCATCCCAAGTAGTTCGCCACATTTGGTGACTTAGCAAGGGTGCCCGGATTCATGGGGTGAGGTCTGTCCGGATCTTGGCGGTGGATTCGTCTGCCCACCAACATAGCAGGTCGTATCAAGAAAAATTGTTCTAAAGAGACCTTTTAACCCTGCAGTGGTCGCGCTCTTAAAAGTAACGCCAGTGGTCGCGTGGATTACATATGTAGGTCATTTCTAAAAAAAAATAAGTGAAATCATTTAGAATTATTGTGTATTTACGTTTATAATCTAAGCATTGTTTATTAGAAATAAGCAACATAAATTAAACACAATTGAACTTTTATTTTTTTTTTTTTTTTAATTGTTTTCAAGATACAATCCCGTTAAACCGCAATAAAGCAGTTTGTCAACAGGATGTTAATGTTCAATTATAATTTAAACATACATACATATTATTATTACTATAACTATACAAATAGACACAATTAACAAACATTAATTAATATAAACAATCTCTATTTAGTAATCATTGTTTCAGCATATATCTGAATCTATTTGTAGAGTCGCAATTTTTTATATTAATTGGTAACATGTTAAATATTTTTGGCACGTTAAATTTCAGGGTTTGCCGTCCGTAGTTATTATTATATTTTGGAACAAGCATTCCTTCATTCTTTGTGAACCTCGTATTATGCTCATGTTCCACTTTCTTCTTATAATCAGACTCAGATACATGCTGAATTAATATTTTATACCATAATAAGGCCTGCACCGGTAATATTGTTAAATTCCGATACAACAATGAAATGTTTCGACTCTGTGAAAAAATATTTTTTTGAACTAATAACTTAATCATAGAATTTTGTACTGATTGTAGGCGGATTAATTTAGTTTTGCAAGAGTGTCCCCAAGTAGTTAATCCGTATCGTAAAGTTGATTCTGCGAGTGATAAGTAAATAATTTTTAAAATATTCACCGGAAAGAAACATTTCAGTTTGTACAGCCTACCCACTATCGCCCTCAGGCGTTTACAAATTTTGTTTATTTGTATATCCCATTTGAAATAACAATCAAAAGTCACTCCAAATAAACATATTCATTTACAAGTTCAATACTATCGCACATGCAGGGCTGCAAAATTTTTTGATGATTACACATAAAGTCATGAGATATTATTTTAGGCGTTTTCTGATGTGCATCAATTTAGTTTTTTTTTGTATTAATGATTAGACCTGCGTCATGTGACCATTTTATCAGGGACGTAAAGTCATGTTGCATACATCTAATCGCAATGGATAATTGTTCATCAGATATGACAAGAGCAGTGTCGTCAGCATATACAAAGTATTTTACATATTTAAATAGTTTTTTCATTATTGATACAAATATAATATATAGGGTTGGTCCCAAAATTGACCCCTGCGGGACTCCAGCACACATTTTTTTCCTCCTACTCATTTTTTCTAATATTTTTACACAGATTTGTCTATTAAGTAAATAATTTTTAAACAAATTAAGTAGGTTTCCTCTAACTCCAATTGCTTCTAAGATTTTTAATAATTCATTTTTTAACTAAAAATTACATATTTCACTTTTATTGATATAAAAAAACAAAATAAAAAAAAATATACTAATTTAATTGCTGTATTCTGAGCAGGATGAACATAAAATTATAGAATGACTAGGAAAATAGGTTTTTTTTTGCATTTTGCATACATTTTTCGAATATGCAAAATGTGTTACGTAATTGGTGGCGCGGATTACAGGTGTAGACCATGGACTTTGCGGAGCTCCTGTAATAGAACCAATGCGTGCCCGATATCAGCGCTGAGCTGAACGCGTCCGAAAGTTATCCAACAGTACACGGAAGATAAAATTATTCTTTCGACCCGTTTTGAGGAAACTTTAATTTTGCGTGAGTGGATATGTTATTTAAAATTATTCGTGGTACCCGTTTTTGAGGAAACTTTAATTTTGCGTGAGTGGATATGTAATCCACGCGACCACTCCAGGGTTAACCTCTCCAGAAGGACTCTTTCAGAACATAGCCTTGCACCGCAGTGGGAGGGATACATTCATTCGTTTGTCACTCCTGAACACACTGCACCCCAGATTCCTACCCACCCTTCATTACTTTTTCCTTCCCAGAACTTCCTTTGTTTCCTTTCTTTATAATAGCCTCCTATCCCCAAAGATGGCAGAGGTCCTGAAGGGAATTATTTTTCTCAAGGTCTCTTGTATGGAGCTAACGTAAAAAACAAAAAATCTTTGATAATTTTGGGAAAAATTACCTTGGAACATTATTTAAGGTTTTTTCATCTAAATCAGCCGTCGTCACACTTTTCTGGTCAAGGATCATATAGGACAATGTGAGGTATCACCGCAATTTTAAAAAAAGCAATTCTTTTGTATTTAAGTACCGGGTTGCTACTTCCTTCCTTTTTATGTTCATAATATATATATTGTCAATTCTTAATATTAAGTGGCAAACATTAATTACGTAAGCAGTTTTTCTTCCAATCTAGACTCCCCCCCCCCCCCCCCCCCCTTAATGAGAAAAATTTGAGCCACTTCGTATATAGTTTTCAAGTAACGTGAGATTTTGCTAGACCCCCCCATCCCCCTTTTCTCAGCTCACGTAATTAATGTATGGTCCCTTACAACTAAGATGATAATATTACATAATAAAAAAAATTACATAGATCTGTAAGGGAATTTTTCATTTTTGAATTTTCATCCACTTCCTGAACTACCGAAATATATAAATTTTTGCACTGTGATAAAAATGATTACAATTCATACAATAACAACCAATATTAAAGTTTATTTTGCTTTATTAGTATGTGATTGGCTTGTTTTTATTGTCTTTTTTTCTCACTGAGTCATCTCAGCGCTCTCTACTTTTCTTTGGGTCTTCTACTGCCACCCTGAAAGTCGCTAACTACCACAAGGGGGCATTATCGCCCACTTTGAGAACCTACGACGTACACTATGCGCGCGTTCAAAATCGATTTCGGATGTGTTCAAAAACCAGCTGGGCGTTTGAAAATCAAATGTCAATTAATTAAAATCAACGTTTTAAAATTGTAAGGGTTAACAAAACCAAAAATTCACACAAATCACTTTTACTTAATTTGGAATAGGTAAATTCAAGAGTGTTGACTGAAGCAAGGGGTTAATATTTATTTCAGATTCCCTAAGTCAGAGGTTCCCAAAGTGGGTGCCGCGGCACCCTGGGTTGCCGCGGACAGAGGTCAGGGGACCCGCGAGGCGCCCCTGATGTCTCTACTAAAAATCACAATTGACATGAACGAATACAAACATTTTATGGAATGGAAAATCACCCGCGAGGCCGGTCCACGCTCTGGGAATAGATTGGGTGGGAGGCACAGGAGTGGGGATACGGTTGTGGTGCTGCGCTTGACGCGGCCGCGTGCCGCATTCACTTGTAGTTTTTTCATTCAAGATTTCATCATTCAGGAAAAAACTATAAGTGTGGAAGAGAAAAATGGGTGATGATGGAGGCAATGATTGTTTTCCAATATTGCAACAGTACATGGCCCATAGCGGAGTTAAGGTTTCAAATAACTTGCTGACCCTTTTCACAGAGCACCTATCACAGTTAACTGACTGGTTTGCCAAGTGCTTCGCAGAAGACCAAGTCGAGAAGTTTGTATGGATCCAAGATCCATTCCGTGCTCAAGCTCCCTAAGATTTTACTACGCAGGAAGAAGAAAATTTAATTGACCTCTCGACCTAAAAACGAAATACGCTTGTTCGGATTTGACGTTCAGTTTTGGATATCAGTCAGAAATCAGTATCCGATTCTAAGTGGAAAAGCTGTAAGGGTCCTCATTCCCTTTGCTACTTCATCTATAAGCTGCGGTTGCGGTTATAAAGAGCAAATATAGCTCAAAAATAAATGTGGAAAAAGAAATGAGGAGTAGCTGTATCAAGCCTTATTCCCCGGTTTGAAAAATTGTGCAGCGAGCTGAAGGCTTACCCGTCGCACTAAACGGTTTTTGTACTTGTATTATATTTGCATTTTCTTTGTAAGTTTTCCTATTAATAAATGCACTTATTCATTTGACGAGCTGTATTATTCAGGGGGAGGGGAGGGGGTGGCTAGAGAATTGTGCTCTTGGGGGGTCCCGAGGCTACAGATAGACGTTATATGATAGGGGTGCCGTGAGAAAATTCAAATTTTCTAAGGGTGCCGCGACTTGGAAAAATTTGGGAACCCCTGCCCTAAGTTGTTCTTTTAGCTTCGCACCATTACATGTAATTTATTCAGATTCTTAATTTTTGTAAGGACTATTATAATACACCTTGAAATAAATGAAGGCTCCACTGCTTTAAGTCAATTAGAGACGAATGGAAAAGATTCAGCCAAATTCTCATATTTAATAATATCCACTTAAAACTTTATCTCCATTTTACGAGCAGCAACGAGAAAATTCCTCTCCGGGCCTTTCTCATTTGAATTTTCCAGAATTCCAAATAATAATAATGCCGTCTTCAGTACTGTGAATGATAATATGCCAAACTCTACATTCGAAGTAAAATATTGATGAAGTTACAAAACTATTTGAAAATTTTAAAATGTATCGTTATAACTCGCCATTTCATCGTGCTGCAGTGGTAGACACTTTCATAATTAAATATAATCGAAATATTATTGTAAAATTCTTAAGATCGTTATAATTTAAACTTGGTCTAAACGCCTTACTTGACGAGGAACGACACCAATATTTAGAGTCCTAGATAAAATAAGACGATTTGCTGATTTGATTTATTTACACAAATTAATTATATGATAAGCTTCTAACCACGCGCTGTCTGAGCAATAATTGTACCATTCTGAATTATTTAATAAAAATATTACATACTTCAATCCACTGTCTCTAATGTGTCAAAATTCAAAAAACATTTAATGCACAAAAATACAGAAAGTAGAAAAGTTAAAACTTAAAGGTACATCCTATTTCTTCCAACTAACCCAACAAATACATGTTTTAAAGGGTGGTCCAACCATAACGCACGATTTTAATTGTAAATAAAACAAAAAGTTTTCAGAGAATTCTATTAATTTTTGTTTTTATTATGATGGAAAGATCTATGACATTGGAGGTTATCCACCACTTTCCCGCCCGGGTATAAGTAACAGTTGGTTACTCCTTCAAGATTCTCGCAAGGACTCTAATTTGAAAAAACGAATCTACATTTAAGTTTGAACGAATCTAGACCTCCAGTGTCTCTGCATATGGTGTTAGGAAGCAGTATGCAAGTGCTTACATAATATTCGAAATGCGAATAATATAAATCAAGTCAGGGATAAACTAATTTAAAAAAAGATAAGAGATAAAAGGCGGCTGCTCGCAGGGTAATGGCATATTGCGAATGCTGCAAGCATCTGCAAGAAAAGATAATGAATACAAGTGATATGAAGAATGCTTATGTCGGGTGGGATACCTCTCTCGTCATCTGGCAGTACCAGCCAGAATGTGTATGGTGGTCGGTCTGCCGTGAATGAAGCTCAACGTCCGCGCCCTTTAGCCGGTTCCTCGGGTTGTGCCTTGACGATAGTGATTGGGAAGTAGGGAAACGTACCCAAAGACCCTAAGGATAGAAGCGTCGAGTTGCCGGAGGCAGGGCGGAAGGATGCCGAGTTAACAGAAAGATCTATGACAATTAGGTATGTGTGAAACAAAATATCGGCCAAATGGTCGCCACGGATTCGGTGCCATACCACTATCCGATGGTACATATTTTCAATGACGCTGAGGCATAATAGGGGTTCAATGTCATTAATGCGCCGAATTATCATATCCTTTAGCTCTTTTCACGAAGTGCACGAAAAGCATTTTTATTTAAACGCCCATTTTCATAAAATGCTTCAACAATCTTAACGCGCTGCTCAATTGTGTACCTCTCCATGGTTGAATTTGTCAAAGACTGAAACAAAGAAATGTCAAATAAAGTTGGGCAATAAACTTGCCATTAAGGTGTGGCTCACAATTAACATCGTGCGTTATGGTTGGACCACCCTATACATAATTGTCATAGATCTTTTTATCATTATTCAAAAAAATAAGATAATTCTCTGAAAATTTTTTGTTTTATATTTATTTAAGGCATTCATTTATAGTAATATATGCATACTATATGTATAGTAATGACATTTGTTGAAAATAAATGTTTTAAGTGATGATTTATTTGAGTTTGTCGTTTATTTGTTTAATGTTTTAATGTTATTTATTTGGTAGGCGGGTATGGGTACCGCCGCCCTGGGAACCATTTATTGGATGACTAACACCTCTGCCACAGGACACCCCATGTGGTTTGCTACGTTTGGTGACTTAGCAGGGGTGCCCGGGTTCATAAGGTAATGTTTGTCTGGGTCTTGATGGCTGGTGCGTCGGCCCACCTTCTGCGTGGCAGGCCGGATTGGAAGATGCTGGTTGAGGGAGACCCTTTACAACCGGCTACCGTTGTCCGGGCCACTCGGTAGTACAGGGGCTCGACCCTCAGACTCACGACTGAGGGTGGGCTGCCCTATCAACGAGTGCAAAAACCCCGCCGCTGCTGTTGTGCCAGATCGTGACCGGAGGAGACCCAGCAGTAGCGTTTGGGGCGCATTGGGCGACCTCTCCAGCCGGACTCTCCCAGCCAATCGCCTTGCACCGCAGTGGGTGGGTTGGATTCATACGTCCGTCACCCCTGGACACTCTGATCCCCAGCTTCCTACCCACCCCTCACCTTCCTTCCCAGACCTTCCTTTCCACTCATAACTAAAAAAAAAACAAAAACAAAAACAAACAAAAAAACACCAATAAAATCATGAATAACACAGTAACATCAAATAACGTTTTCACAACGGCGAGAAGCAGGAGTCCCTGGTGCAGGCCAAAACTGTTGGTGAACTTCACCAACATTTGCGGCCTGCATAAAAACTTAAACTCAGTCCACCACCACCTTCTCACCCAACGTCCCAACCTTCTCTTCCTTTCCGAAACGCAGATAACTGAGCCTACAGACGCCTCCTATCTGGATTGCCCGGGTTTCACACTCATGGGCAAATTCAGACCCAAAGGAGTTGTCTGTCTCTTCAGCCGAGCTGACGTCAACTGTGTGCGACTGTTGAATCTGGAGAACTCCAGATTCGATGTAATGTAGGTGCGCGTCAATCTTGCGAGTACGGTAATATTTTACGCTTGTTTATACCGCTCACCGAACCTTAACCTTTCAGATACGTCCTGTTAGGGCGCCAGTGTTATACAGTCACTCCCCGGGGGGGGAAGTAAGTTACTAGACGGGGGAACAAGTGTTAAGCAGACCCCCCGGGGGTCATATGCCTGGGCTTGAGACGCTCATCTCAGGGGGAGGAATCGGCCGCACTCATCGACTATCTACTCCAATGAAACAGGACTTAGTTACAATTCAGTTTATTCCCAATATGCATGGATAGAACAATAACAGGACAGGAAGTATGCGGTTTAAGACCTAACCTGGGAAGAGAGTGGCAAGCTAGTGAAAGGACTACTGATTCTGGGCTCGAAAGGACTATACGAAATTTAGGAACCTCACGTGACGATGGGCGGCAGCAGGCAGCTTTCCTGCGTGATGGGCGGGTCTGGAGCGAGGCTCACAGACCGGGCCGTGGTAACATGGCAGTAAGCAGCAATGGGCTGCTCTTCAGCATCGAGGGCGGGCAGGAAGCGGCATGCTTCCAGAGCGGCAGCGGTTAAGTGGGCTGCTCTTCAGCGTCAAGGGCGGGCCGGAAGCGGCATGCTTCCAAACCGGGCGGCGCTTAAGTGGGCTGCTCTTCAGCGTCAAGGGCGGGCCGGAAGCGGCATGCTTCCAACCCGGCGGCGGTTCGTACTGTGGGAACCGGTAGTATCACAAATACTCGGGCGTAGGCCGGGACTTAACTACGGGTGCGAAAGAAGCGCGGCGAGCCGCCGTTGTGTTCCTGAGAACCTCTCGCGACTCCGATCCAAGCGTGACTGTCCGTCTCGTCTCTTCTCTCGGTCCCTTGCTTCTGTCGAGAGGGTGGGGGGAAGGAATACTTTGTGCCCATATATGGTAATTTGTCGTAAAACGTCTTCTTATTGGTCCGTTTCACATCGCCTGTTGTGACCACCCAAGGCATGCGTGATCGAAATCACACCAAGCGTGCGTGGACTATTTCCGCTGCTGGCTATTGTAGTCCGTTCGGAGAATTATGGGCGACCCATAACAGTCCGAACTCTTCAAACATCTAAGCGATCAGCAGATTGGTTTGGTCTTTCAATGCTTTCCCGTGGTCAGCTGTCTGTTTTCGGACTTCGGATCCCTCAAGATGTGCCCAGGAAATTGGTGAAGTCATCACATCCGCGATGGATGGCTTCATCCGATCCACTGTTAAAGAAACTGGTGTGGGCTCAAAGCCGTTGATCAGTCGATAATACTCCGAAGCAGTGCGACGAAAAAACGCGAACGTCCGAAAACAGAATAGTATATAACAAAATGGCAAAGGAATGCAAGAGGATAATTAACAGGTCAAAATTCGAGCACGACCTGCAGATCAGCAGAAAGCTGGCTGCCTGCCCGCACGGCAGCAGAGCGTTCTGGTCGCTTGCGGGCTCAATAGGTCGCAATTTCTGCAAACCCAGTCTGCCACCTATTACCAGACCTGACGGCTCTCTAGTAAATACCGCCACCGAAAAGGCTAACTTATTAGGCAAAATGTTCGCGGAAAACTCGACCCTCGATGATCAAGGTGCTACCCGCCGTCGGTTCCTCATTTCAGTTTTCGTATGAAAAAGCTGAGGATCCGGCATCGGGATGTACTCCAAGTCTTACGAGGGCTTGATGTTAAAAAAGCTAGCGGGCCTGACGGAATACCTGCCCTGGTATTGCAGAGGTGCGCTGTAGAAATAGCTTCAATTTTGACGAAGTTTTTCAAGATGTCCCTGAAGTCTGGCTCTGTGCCCTCTGGTTGGAAAAAAGCGATCATTCACCCCATTCCAAAGAAGGGTGACCGCTCCAACCCAGCCAACTACCACCCCATAGCGATCACATCTGTTCTGTCAAAAGTGATGGAACATGTGATCAATGACAAACTGCTCACAAACCTCGAGAAGAACAAAATTATTAACAACCGTCAATACGTATTCCGGCGGAACTTCTCGTGCGGCGATCTTCTCGCTTATGTGACGCATGTTTGGAGACGGTGCCTGGAACGTTTTGGTGAGACCCAAACGGTTGGACTGGACATTTCCAAGGCCTTTGACCGGGTTTGGCATCGAGCGCTTGTCAACAAACTGCGTTCTTACGGGCTTTCCGCATCCTTGTGTGCGTGGATTGCCGACTTTTTGAGGGGGAGGTCGATTCAGGCGGTTGCTGACGGTTTTACCTCTTCCTCCCATTCGATAAATGCTGGCGTCCCACAGGGATCGGTTCTGTCTCCGACGTTGTTTCTGTTGCACATCAACGACCTCTTGACATGTGCATTGATTCATTGTTACGCGGATGACAGTACAGTCTATGATAACCTTTTGTTTGACAAGCCTCCAAAGAAGAGCACACAAACCTCAATAGCTCGGAGGGCTTTGAAGCAGAGAATGGACGGTTACCTCGAGATTGTTTTCTCTTGGGGTAAGAATAACCTCGTCGAATTTAATGTTTCAAAGACCCCCCAATCATGTTTGATAACGTCTAAAAGGGATCGAAATGATAATCTAGTCTCCTTCGACGGAAGTATTCTTCCAAACAGGACCTCCATTGATATGCTTGGTGTAACTCTAAGTGACCAGCTCAGGTATGGGGGCTCCATCGAAACCAGTGTTAAAGTTAGCCTCTCAGAAACTGGGCGTACTGTACAGGGCCCGCAGATACTTTAATAGTACACAACTGCTAACCCTGTACAATTTTGCAAGTGCGTCCCACGGTTGAATTTGGTAGCCACCTCTGGTCTGGAGCTCCAAAATACCTTAAAAAAAACCCTTGACTCTGTGCAGAAACGGGCGGTCCGTTTGATAAATTCTCCCATCTTAACAGACGGATTGCAATCTTTAGAGCACAGGCGTCAGGTGGGAATGCTGTCCTTGTTCTACCGGTATAACAATGGAAGATGCTCCGAGGAAGTAGCGTCATTGATCCCCTCGGCACCGGTGCATAGTCGGGAAACACGCCAAACACGCGCCCAACATCTGTACACGGTTGACATTAGTCACATGAGAACGGGTCGTTTTTACGACTCGTTCTTGAGTTCAACAGCTCGGCTGTGGAACGATTTATCGGCCTCTGTGTTTCCTCCCTCCTACAACATGGGTCTCTTCAAGACCCATGTTCACTCCTTCCTTTCCTCAAAAAGACCCTTCACACAGCATCATCAAAGATGACATAGGCCCTGTGGGAAATTATTTTCCTCAGGGCTTCCTGTGTGGAGTTAATGTAAAAAAAAAATGTTACGTGGAAGGTTGTTTTATACTTTAATTTCCATATAGTAAGGTTCTTTTTGAAATATCGTTTTGTTTGCTTTTGGTGTAAATAAGTTTTCTGTGAACCTTGTAACTTTTCTGGGAATTATCGAACTAACAGGCGTAACTCCATTATATACTCGTATATATAGATGTATGTCTGTCACTATCAGAAGTTTAAGATTTTTAAATATGGGTCTTCATAAATCCAGGTGATAACAGTTTGCAATTTTTCGTAGGCATCCCTTTTGGATGATAAAAACATCTTTGGTATTTATTGAGTTTCCTGCCTGTTCGAGTATAATACTATTGAATGTTACTATATGGATATCTATGCAAACAGTCTCGCATATTTTAAAAACCAAATTAACTATTTACTGAATTGAAATGTCATGGAGAATGGTTATATTTGAACTCGAATGTGAATGGTTATTAGGTTTTTACTACTACCGAGTTCCCGTTATGCGTTGCTATGCCACTAATAAAGAAATTATTTCTCCCTGCGTGTCTTTTCCCATTCATCCCGTTTCCCTTCCGTCTCCCTTTACCCTCCAATGTCCCCTTCCTCTCACGCATTCCCTTTCCACCTTGCCCGCCTTATAGCAAACCAGCCTGCCGCGATCCCCTCCCCTCTCCCGCGTTTAATATATTCAGTCCCGGCACATTCAGATTTTCAAACAGCTCGCGTGCCACCTATTGCAATTTTTTTATAAATTTTTATTTTTCACATGTTACAAACATTCATTTTGGTATATTATAAGAACAATCAATCAAATTTGGTACTTAACATAGGTACCTATTTGAAATAATATAATTTGCAATTAGATTCAAAGTATTCGATTTTGATTAGTACCATAAGTGAGTACTACGATTAATTATTTTAAAAAGTTTATTCGAATATTGAATTTGGATTGAACAATCGATGTTTGAAAAATGTCATTTTCAAATGATGACATTTTTGTAAGAGTTTTTGTAATGATTAAAAAAACTTTTCAGATGTTGTCATGTGGTTGTAATAATCCAGAAACGCGAGGGTGGAAAAAAAGCTATTTTGAATGTTTGAAACATTTCCTACGTTTAATTTAGCAACGCATAGCGGACATACATACATACAAACATTTTTAGATTTTTATATAATATATAGATTTGAATCATATTGTTTTAATATGGAACCTGTGCATTCTGTGAAAATTTTATGTGGATTAGTTAATTAACGCTCTTTACAATAATATTAAACTTTATCTTTTCATGTTAATTCTCTGTAAATGAAATTATACCACCACACTCAGTTTCAATAGCATTAAAATAATATCAATTGTTTTCGTAAAACAATTGAATTAATACGTACTTTCATTAATTCCCAGCACTTGCGATAAGGTTTCAGCGCCCCAAAAATGAAAATTCTATTCAATATTGGGAAAAGCAATCAATATGCAAATGGATGTACGCCTACGAAAATAGAGTTTTCATTCTCATATCCAATTCATTTTCCGGGTGAGAGGACTCAAATAAACATAGTTTGATGTGAAGGTTTTGTATTGGGTCAGCGGACGGGGAATCGTTCCTAAATGTCCCAAAAAGTATAATCAGCTGTCCAATATAAACAACAGGTCCGTCGTGACTACAATTTGATTTGATCAAAAGTTAAAACGGGCCGACAATAAATTTTATGGATCATCGCGTTAATTTAAAGGTCTAAAAATGAATTAAATTAGTGTTTGCAAAACCTTAGCAAAACTTTTAGGCCGTTCGCACACATCCGATTTTTCCATCCGATAGTTGGTTCCGATAGTCTGATCAGACTATTGGATCGGTAATAAAATGGGCCGCGCCCTTCCGCGTCGGTCAGTCGTCCATTCCGATAGTCGGATCGGACGGTTAATGGGAAAGGGGGTGACCTATTTAATGATCGATCCGAAAGTAGGATCGGATGTGTGCGACCGGCCTTTAACATTATAAACAATAAACATCTTACATATGGGCTCGCTCATTGGCCGGTGAGAAACCGACATAAATCAAGTGCTGCAATCTTACTTGAAAAAACCATGTTGAACACCAATAATTATTATGCTACATCCAGACTGAAGCCAACCTCCTCCAACTCAAAACTCCGAACTCGAAAATGGCGGATGTCGAACAGCTGATTTGGTGCTGTATCTTAACATTTGCCTACAATTGTGCAGGCGATGATTCGGTATCCATAATATTGTATAAAAAAATAATCATTTCAAACAACATTTAAACCACTCTTCCGTAATAATATTGCGTTGACTGATGTGATGTGTTAGCGATTCGTAAATCAACATGACTGCTTTTCAAATACTCCGTCAATACCCACGTTAATTTTTATGGTATTTATTTAAAAATAAGTACCTTTCCATACACAAGAGAACCTTGATCTGGTATCCGCAATAATTAGCAATGCAAATAATTATGACTGTAGCCATAAAAAATTCAAAACATGGCGTGGCATTGTACAAAACTTTTCACCGCGGAATTTGTTTCATTTATGTATCGCAAACTTAACCCAGTGACCCAAATTAGAATTTCAAATGACAGCCGTAAGGTTTATATTCCCCTGAAGGGTACCTACCTACTTTTGTAACGTAAAACATAAAACACAGGCTAACTAACCAACCAACAGGCCATTGCCTCGCAGGGGTGAGCAGATATGATAAAATTCCAGACACCATTGGCACTCTCATTTTATTTAATAAATGTTTACATGTTATATATTGCTTTGTTTAAATGTCTAATTATTTATATATTACCGTCGGGGTAGGCAGAGACACAAATGCTATACATTTGAACACGTGTCTTCCACACGTCATTTGCTTTATTTACATTTATGCGTCGTCGCATGCAAGCTGTTTTGTTATTCAGACTATTGTTATTACTAGATTGAAGTTATGGGAGGTAAGTTTACGTGTGGTTGATGTGTGGTAAATCAAATAAGTAGATCGTAGATACAATACTTACAGGTTTATTTAACAAATTACAAACGAACGTAACGCACTATAATTTATTATTTAAATATGAAAAATTGTTTATATGGAAGTGGAGAGCGAACAAGCACGATTAACAAGACCTATTACCCGGGAGCTTAAAGTAGAATGACCTCGATGATCTTTGTTGCAGCGCGTGAGAGTGACTAGAGATAAGGCTTGATTCCTATCGGGAATTGGGAACCAATTGGATTGCCGTGAGGCTGCAGATCGGTGTCTTTGTTTGACCTCCACAAAGTATTTAATTCACTCGGTCGTGTCTTCCTCGAGCATCCCGAAATTTTCTTTCTCACACTGCTTTATCCGTTCATCTAATCCTCATGTCCAGCCAACTAGGGGCCCCTTTCTAATGTTGTTCACTGCGTTCTCCTCTGCTTTGCATTATTTTCGTATCTCAACTTTTCCAACATGGTCACTTTGATAACCTTTTTTGAAGTTACGATCCTTGGCTACGAATTTGGAGGACGCGGATTCAAATCCCGACTGATTTTACTCTATTTTTATTTTTTTATTTTACAATTTTTTCTTTGAAAATACATATACTCTCAGTATCGCCCTGGTAAAAAATCACAAATCGGAATAGAAACGTTGCGTGAAATTACTAATATGGCCGTATTTGGTGAACATGTATTTATTTATTTATATTTACTATCCTTTACTGTTTTCTATGTTCGTGGGCTTTATATTATTTATGCCATTCCAATTTCTATGTTGTAATAATTCATGTCATATACTATAATTTATAATTGTTTTTTTTTATTATTATTTATATTAGCTCCAAACAGGAGGCGCTGAAGGAAATAATTCCCTTCAGGGCCTATGTCATCGTTGGAGATGCTGTTTGGAATATCTTTTTAGAAAAGGAACGAGAGGAAGTTCTGCGAAGGAAATAGATATGAGGGGTAATCTGGGGATTAGTGTGTCCAGGAGTAGCAAGCGTTGAGTTGATTTCATTCTGAATTGTCCGGTCACCAAATAAATCAACCGAAAAATCCTGAAATTATGAAAATAAGTAGACCACATTAATAATATAAACAAACAATATTCTGAAAAGTCCCTACGTTTCTCAAATTTGGCAATTCCACGAATTCTGTCAAAATGTCACCTGAAACTGTACCCTGAAAAATGATGTAATTTGACAGGAATACAATTTATTGCTCGGATATTTTAGAACCGATTTGTTTCAGAAACATTTAAAATTTGATACTCTCTCAATGTTTGTAAAATAAATTGCTTTGATCGATCTTAGAATTAAATAAACTGTAGGATCAGAGCTTGACAAAGGACTTGGTTTTAAATAACGTTAGATTTATTTCTAATTACAGATACTGTTCAGATTTAAAATGAACAAATGGAGAGACTCTTCTTGCCTCTTAGGTATTTTCCGATTTAGAAGAATTGAATAAAAACTCACTATCAAAACTAATTACGTCCATTACTGAAATGAAAAAGATTTAAAAAAATATATTAATTCAGAAAATATTCAAGCATTTGTATCGACCTACCATACTGATGTATTTGATTTCTTTCTGCAACTATTTTAAAAATTAATTATTTCTGTTGTTTTTGAAAAGACATTTGATGTATTTTGTTTTTGTTTTAACATTATCTCAACACAGGAGGGTCCCTTAGGGCCTATGATTTCCTTGCTGTGTAAAGGGTCTTTTTAGGGAAAGGAAGGAGAAGAAATTCTGGGAATCTGGGGGTCAATGTGTTTAGGAGTAACAAAGGTATGAATCCATTCCTCCCACTGCTATGCAAAGCAACGAGTCGAGAGAGTCCGGCTGGGTCACAAGGTCAAAAGGTCTCCCTCAACCAATGTTGCCGGATCCGGCCCGCCACGCAGTAGGTGGGCAAAACCAAACCGCTGCCAAGACCTAGACAAACATTACCCCATGATCCCAGGCACCCTGCTATATCACCAAACGCAGCGAACCACTCGGTGGATTATTAATATTTAACAAATCAGATGTAGCCGAAAATATAATTTAATGCAAATTTGTTTTATAAAATGCCATTTATTGGTAAATTATAGGATTAATGAGAAAGAAATTTCCTGGAAATAATAATGTTTGATTGAAAAAAATGTGGATAAACCTGAAAACGACAAATTTCTGGCAATCGATTTAAATAGCTTATGATAAAAAAATTGTACAATTTTTTCGATTTTTTCTGAAATAAAATTTAGTTAGGGAGCCTGCTTCTATGGAATATCATTTTCTTTATGAAATTACACCACCCTCAGAATTTTTGTCACTTCTGATAAAAAATACTCCGAGGGCAATTTTGATAAAGGTATTTCTTTCGAGGGGAGATTTTACTTCGTCCCAACAATTTAGGCAATGGGCAAGCCCGGGGGATGAAATTTGTGATTTCCGAAAATGCTGAATGTGAACTAAATTGATTCAAATAATAAATTGTTCTATTTCCATAGCAAGAATGGATTTTCTGCGAAGCCTATCTGGGGCAGAATTTAAATGATGTATTGTGAAAGGCTGTGTTTACGGATATAAGAAACCAGAATACTTATTTAGCTGATATTGCCTCAGGTCATAAAAAATCTGGGACAAGGATTCTATGTATTTTTATGAAGGAATCGAAGAGGATTAAATATGAGACTGTTTACTGTTCATCTAGCCGTAAAATGCATAATGGGTGTTTTATTTGTTCTTCGTTTACTTTTTTATTCTTACAGCCTTCGAAATATGAAAAGGCTAAGACATCTAAATAGTATATTAAAATAAAAGTGGATAAACAGGTCTTTAAAACACGCGCGATTTTTTTAGCACGACGGCGTAGCCGAGTGCTCGAAATAAAGCAAGTGTTTAAAAGACCAGTTATCCACGAATATTTTACGCTATTTTTTTTTATTGGTACACTTTGAAAACATAAATATTGATATTATTATTAAAAATTTGGAAATAAGAACTATTAATGAATTCGTGATGTGATATCACAATATCTTGTTGTCATGGAAATGAAAAACACAAAATTAATTTGCAATCTGTCACATAAGATTAATAGTTTGACATCACAGTTTTTACTATTTATTGTGTGTTGTAAAATGAGTTCTAACATTGATAATTTAAATACCAAAGCAGAATCGCGGTTAATACCTGAAAAATCCAAAGACGTTTATAAAAAAGAATATGAAAGGTTCATAACATGGATGGAGGAGCTAAACGTAGTAGATGTAGATGCACGAGTTGTGCTTGCTTATCTTCAGAAAATGTCGGAACAGTACAAAGCATCGACTATATATTAATAATTAGAATGTAAACTTTGAATAAAATTTTTGAAACATTTGTAATGTTTTATTTGACGTTTAAAATATTCCTGTCAGATTTATAGTTAAAAGTTGACATTTAGACTTCACATTTTGTTGATTTGTTGATGTTGCCATGGTAACTTTAAAAAACGCGCGTTCCATAAAGTGCGATTTAAACACGCTAGAGCGTACTTTAAATGAGTAAAAAAGGGCACCAATAAAAAAAAGTAACTCATATCATTGATGTCGCTATTCCAAATTCTTGTAATATTCAGAAAACTGTTACTGAAAAAATAAGAAAATATACAGATCTAGGAAATGAAATTAAAAGAATTTGGCATTCTCAGACTATAAAAATATTACCATTTGTTATTTCGGCTACTGGCATTATACCTAGCTCTCTCATTCAAAATTTAGGCGTATTAGATTTGTCAAAAAATTTGTACATAAAAATGCAAAAGTCGGTCATTTTAAATACATGTAGGATTACGAAAGATTTTTTAAATATTTATATTGAGGGATCAGTAGGATTTATCGGACCAGTTAGGATTTCATCAGAGCCGAACCCTCTGATATGAAAATATCTGGAGTCGGTGAAATATTTTCCCATTATGTTTCTGGTGGATTGACGTATTGTTCTTGTATTGTTTTATTCTTATATAGTGCACTTACATTGCGTTAATTTACTAGATATTCATTTGTGGAAAAGTGTGTGGAAGGGTTTAGTCTTTCATTTGGGAAAGATTCAACCCGGACATAAAATCTGGAGCACCGTAATTATAAATAATCCAAATGTGGTGAACTGAAAATAAAATTGATATATTTAACGGTGTATCAAGCCATAATTTATTTTTCTATAGTTGTCTTTTCAAATTTTTAAATTCAATTATCGACCCCTCCAAAAAACGTTTTTTACAAAGAGATTTTTTTTTTCTCAAGTCTGAAAAATTGAAAGAAAATTTCATGACCAGTTTTCAGATTCTTAGTTTGCAAGAACGTTTTTTTCAGAGACAGTCAATTTATGTATGCATTTTTTATTAGTTGAATTTTTAACTGTGCCTCTCTTATAGGTAAGCGTTTTCAATGGTACAATGCTGATTTTAAACGTAATATTATGTTGTTATTTGTATTTCTCTTATAAACTACGCCTGCTCTGAATACATGAGTTCCTAGTGAGACAGGAATAGCACACCGATTGTAATAGAATTAGCAAAGGTGAATAAAGATTTAATAAAAGGCATATATATTTTTTTAAATGAAGAATGCAATTTATTCCACTCAAATTAATACTTTCCAATTTTTTCCTTTTCCAAGTAGCGAAGTAGCCATTACGTTTGATGAGGTACCTTCAGTCATAGGTACATATCTTTTGCTACTTCGTCGACTTCAGTAGATACAGTCTGTTCCCGAACAGCCTCTGAATCTATTTGCCTTGGTTTTGTCAGGAGCACCCATCCGGATACATTTAAAAGGGATGCGCCCGAGTTATCCCAGTTCGTAGTCTTTTCTCATTTCCCAAGTTGGATATAATTTAACTGTAAAGAACAGAAGAAGCTCAATGCTCAAGGTATTTCCAATATTAGTTCCATTGTACATCTCTTTTGCAACGCTTCTTGAAAATTTAAGGGCGCCCGCAGGCAAGAAACTTTAGTCGCGGCGACATGACAGTTGGAAAACTATTCCAAAATTCATACAAATTCAAAACTAGTGTTTGCATCTCCATATATCGTAATGAATTTTATCCCACAACTATTGCAATGAACTTGTATCCCCAATTAAAGTCTGTCGTCTGCTGGCGTACTTCGTCCAGCATTTCTAAAGACACTACCTGTTTCACGGAAATCAAGCAACCTGTCATTATTGTTTTGTATATTTTGAGATTGAACATAAGAAAAATTCCATATCTGACAACTACTGATCTTTTTTCTAATCATATATTTTAAAACCAACTTAGTCCAAACTCATTCGAGAAATTTTAGCAGCGGCAAGAATTTTTGTCAACTATTAACCCATCTGCTCACGGAGAAACTGAAAAAGCAGTTGGCAACTCAATCGCTATCCACAGGAAAGGAACTTGCGAGTTTCATTGGCGGTCCGCACACAGGCAACTTGTTAAAGACCAGTTGTCAAGACGACTAGCAGTGCTTATCGCCACGGCCGGCACGTTTCAGTTGCCATGTTGACAGGTTTCCTCACGACCTGTCAAGTAATTGCAATATGTTAGAGCAGGAAAATATCGATTTTGTTCGGGAGGTTGACAATTTTTTATTATATATTTAGGTTGATAATAATTAATAAACCATAAATAAGTCAATTATATTTTTTGTTAAACAAGCTGATATAATAACTGAAATCGTTAAGTTGAGTTGCGCCGTGAATTGAGTTCAATTGGGTTGCCAACCACTTTTCGATTTCTCCGTGAGCGAACAAATTCAAAAAAGTCTACTTAGTGCCGCGTCGCCCCGTGTGCCTTGCAACTGTTACCACGTAACTCTTGCTTGCAACTAAAGATATTCATGTCCGCCTGGACATACTAACTATTATAACCTTTATTCCTCTAAGGTTTTAATAAGTCATTCTTCGTTAAAAACCTTGAATTTTCTATTTACATATTAGTAATACTCATGACACTATGAATTTAAGTTTGAAAACTTTTGTAGCGTCAAATAACGAAAAACTTTTCTTAAAAATAAAAGCATTTTTTGTTGGGTCACTATAATTAATTAATTGTACATAGACAAACACAGTACACACGTAAGGAATTGGGTTAAAATGTTGAACAAGTTATGAATCTGTTTATTATAATAAATTCACACACCCCTGTAAATGCTTGGCGGTGACAAGAGATTGGCCAAAACGTCGGAGGTAGAATTTGCCCGCATCTATGATAATAGGGGTTCAGATAGTGGGAACGTCTGGGCTTCTTGTTCAGTGAATCACATTTCTGGATAAGATTCAGTGCAGTTGACAGCTTACCTTTGGTGCCTTTGCCGTGAGGTATATTTCTATGATTTATAAATTTAATTTGCTTTTTAACGCATGTTAGGTAAAGTGTACCAAAGTTTTAATGCTTGGAACCACCACTAGATATTTTGATTAATTAAAATAATTGCAAATATTTATTTACAGTGAAAGCATAAGTCGATCGTCCAGTTGATTAGTCAGACATCTCCAAATACTAAGTTTTGAGATATTGAGGAAATCAATATTTTCTACGTATGTTTGTTTTTACATATAAAATAAACTATAAAATAATACTAAGTACTAATAAAATAGTACATACATGTTGTAACGTATTAATTTCCATATGCGACTAGGTATGTCATTTTTTTAAGAAAGTACTGAGAACTTACGTAAGGATTTTTAAATTATTCGGATTGTTTTTGACTCGAAAGGTTGGCGGCATTTTACGGAAAGGCCTGTAGAGAAAGGCAGGAGAAACGGTTTGGGCAAAAACGGCGGAAGACGTTTTTTGGACTTGGACGAGAGGAGAAAATTTCGAGTCGGAAAGTGTTTTTTTTTTTAAACGGCATCGATATGTATTGACCTTGAAGACCTTGACTGACATCCTCCACGTTCTCCCTAAGTTAAAGCTCGTCCGGAGGTCACCTAAATTTATTATAGAAGTTGCTTGGATACGTAGATCCAACTCCCGAGGATATCCAGAAGGGATTGTAGCTGGGAATCCGTCGGTGGTTAGGCATTTCATCCTGAGACCTAATGAAGCGTGCTGAGGGTGGAGGGCGGCCGGTAGGAGCCTTGATGACCTTGATCAGTGCTACTGGTCGGAGCTGGGATACGTAGATCGGAGGGGGTCTTTCGTTGGAGCTCGTAGCTGCCGTGACTAAAAACAACAGAAATTTCTCTCTCATCTTCCCCTATTTGATCAAACTATTTTACGGTATTTAAGTAGATTTCATATATATTACTTTTCGCTTTACTGCCATCGACATAGTTTGTTATTTTGTGCCAAGAGGATCAAGTATACTTCGTTCACCATACATATTCTTTATTTTACATCACCAGATAGTACCCTTTATCCCATCCAGGACCCTGTGAAAAGATAAGACCTCATGAAAACAGTATTTGCTATTGCACATCTGTACAAATACATGATACAATGTACATTTTGAAATATTCTACTAATTACCCGGAAAAAATCAACATTTTGTTTAATTCACTACTAGTTTTTCTGTAATTAGTTTCAGTATTGTACCTAATAGAGAGTACTCTTTTACATGTTAATGCACACTCGAATCAGATTTCAATTTTTCCTAGATGTCTGACAAATCATCTGGATGATCGAAATTTTAGATAAATTGCCTTACCAATATAATGAACCATAGTTAAAAAAAATATTCTCATATTCACAAAATTCATCAGTACGGCGAATATGATGAAATTGCAAAGCATATTTACAAGTTCTGTAGACGACAGGAGCTAGTCAAACTTTATTAGATAAAATTAATATGGTTATTCTAAGCTCTCAACACGAAAATCAGAATGTTGGGTAAAATTATATCATCCGAGAGTTTATGTTAATAATTTCCATACATAAACAACCTATTAAAACAACCAACACACCACCCATCAACAGGGAAGGGATCGCTATTAACGTCTCGTATTATAAGAATATATTAATATTAATTTTTCTCTTCGAAAATCGATCTTACAAAACAATCAAACAATTTTGTAGTTTGTTAGATTTAAGTTAGAAAAGCACCCTTAATAAATTATCTATTTAACGGAATAATAATTATAACAATATTTGATCTAGAGAAAAGCTAACTTTGGATGAAATATCACTTCATTTTACACATACCTACATTATAATATTTATTTATTTATTTATAAACAGAAACAAACAGTATATTAGATACATTGGTGAAAACAATTGACAATTAATAAGTATAATTCATGGTGGGTATCTATTATGTATTTCATTGTAGTGTCTGTCTTATTTATGGTATGCATATTAGGTAATTACCGGGTGATGTGTGTAGTGGGAAGGTGTGTGCGTGTGTGAGTATGTGGGTATGTATGTATGTATGTATGCGCATTGAACAATTTATATTATTGACATGATGCTCTTTTTAAATTTGAGAAAATGTCGATGTTAGAATTTAGATTAATATTATTTAACATATGAAGAGCACTATTGATTGGTAAATTAGTTGCTGCCTTTGTCTTGTAATTAAGCTTGTTTGTTATATAATATAACTAGCAATAAAAAAGCACTCTGCGGGTTTTTGATTCAGAGATGTAATCGAAGTCGGATTCTTTAATTTCAACTGCACAGACGCTAACGTATTAATACTATGAGATGCCAGTAGTCTGTCCTGGCACAAAAGATGCATTACCAAGTGATCATAATGTATCATGTAACCATGATATAATCTACCAGTTCTTGCACAATGTAAAATTTACCATATCCAACTGTTATAAACCATTATATCTACTGATCATTATTATATACTTCTCTCGGTAGTTTACTTAAATTATTTATTAATTTTTTGTCTCCTACTAAAAGCATTTTAAGTAATATATTTCTTACCTTTTTACTTTTCAATTAATACTTTGTTTTTTTACTTATTATTACTTCCTATGGGACGTGTGGGCCTGCACAAGAACTGTAAATAATAAGAAATAAGGAAAGGTTTTCAGTTTGTGATGGCATTATTTATTTTAATAAACAGACAAATAACTTTGCTTGCATCACTTTTATTGGTACACAATGTTTACTTCATCAGGATCAAACGTATACTAAACTTAAAAATTAAATATAGATTACACATGGACGGAAAGGGTAGAAGGGAGAGGGAGGGGTAAGAGTGGGGAAAGTTTATCAATTAGGGATTTCAAAGACCGGTTAAGTGGGAAAAGGTTCAAAAGAGGGTTTATAAAAGTTTGCTGCTTATTAATTATGTCTGCTTTATTATTTACATTTTTTCTAATTTCTAAAATCTCTAAATACACTCTTACCCCTTCCCCTCCCTTCCACCCTTTCCTTCCATGTGTAATCTATATTTAAATTTTGAGTTTAGTATACGTTTGATCCTGATGAAGTAAACATTATTTACGAAACATGTTGATTGTGTACCAATAAAAGTGATGTAAACAAAGTTATTTGTCTTTTTATGTAAATAATAATTGCTAATTAAAATTAATAGTCGTATTTTTCATAATATATTTCATAGTCTGTCTATGTTTTTACAATGAACCTACGTTTCAGTAAGATACTAAATATAGTTTGTCTGGCGAAAAATTGTTTCACAAAATCTTATTTACTTGTTTTTACACGTTTACACATATTTTTATTCTTATTTATTTATTCTTATTTTTATTATTTATTCTCCAGATATTAAATAGAGCGTTTTATTATGAAATCTACTACAGGGTTTTAGCCTTCGAAGTAAAGAGCTTTTTCCCCGAAATTGTAAAAAACCTAAATCTTCATTCGTCCCGCAAACAAATTTGAAACAAGTAATACGATTTATTGGCAAACAGGCTATAATTTATATCAAACCTATCTGAAAAACTTGTTTGGTTGTAGATTTTTGAAGTGGGGAAAAATAAACCAACACCGTTAACTTGAATTGAATTATGCTTCGAATATTGAATTGGTCAGAATCTTACAACGGTATTTTTGTAAATAATATTGCCACGGGTGTGTTTATCAAAAAACAGTTTTTTTAATCTTGGATATCCGACAAGAGTCCTAAGTCCTAATGGCTCGCAACGGTCTGGAACAAGTGAGACTATGAAATCCCCAATTGGGGTATATTGTTATTGGTTAATTACATAGCCAAAAATCATTTAAAAAAAAAACTTTTTTGTATTTCTTGGGCATTAACTATGTAACAATTTCTAGACATTTTGTTTTGAAGAGTTTTAATTTTCAATGTGCATTTGTTACTTAAATTTTAAATTTTCTTCGACCGGTTTCGACACAACCGTGTCATTCACGAGCAAACTTTAAACTTGAAAGTTTTAAGTTTGCTCGTGAATGACACGGATGTGTAGAAACCGGTCGCAGAAAATTTAAAATTTAAGTAACATTGACAATTAAAACTCTTCAAAACAAAAAATATAACGTTTTCCACACAAATGGCAATGAATTGTACGTGGTTCTATTCGTAACATATAAAATCGCCAAACCAAATGATAAGTTCGCAGAGAAAAAAACAATAAATCTAGTGAATGATAAACGTCAAATTCAAAAATTCGCCTGAAATCAAAGTGTTGCCATATAAAAAAAATAAATCAGTGTGGAATTTTACAAAATTAATAGAAAATAATCGGGGACGGGACATTTTCATGTAGTGACGTCACGAGCTCAAATAATGGATTTATTTATTTAAAAATAAAAAACTATATATTTCTAAAAATTTTTACTAACGTTTTCGTCATGTGAGTAAAAAAATGTATCCACACGATTTTTTCTAAGTCTTTATGAAATCAATGCAAGTGGCCTATTGTGGCAGTGATGATTGGCGTAGTCAGCGCCATAAGCTTCACGTACGGTGGCGGAGAAGTGCTCTGAAAGTGTGCACTCGTCCCTCCAGGAACATTTCCGTAGCGCTACAGTATCTTGGTAGGTGGAATACTTGACGATAAGCATTATTGTACACGAATTTTAGCTTATATCATTGGGATGCAGTATAATCTGCCCACAGTTCTGACGTGTACAGTGATGTGCAAAACGCGTTGAATTCTTTTCAAAAGCGTTAAAAACTTTAAAACTGTTTTCTACTTCCATGTTAACCCAACTGCTTTCCAATTTACTATATTACTTCTATCTGGAGCAATGAAGTTTATTAAAATATTATCCTTACTTAAAGAGACCAACATTGTTTTATTCGGTTGTTGGTCAAGGTCTTCCAACGAAGCCTGACAGTAAGTAGAAGAGCCTATTTTTCACTATAACATACTTTAAATAGAATTTATTGGGTTTCCATAACTAATTGATTTTATATCACATTTTTTGACAAAGGGTTTTGTTTTATATGTTAGTGCGGTCAACAAATACAAAACCGGAAATCAAAATAATAGTTTAATATCAATCTATGTAAATGGGTTATAATTTTCTGCGGGGAAATAAATACACTGTAAAATTTTCCAGTACCGTTCCCAGGAAAAACCTTTAACACCTGCTCATAAATCTGTGTTTGAAAAATAGAATTCACACAATAAACATGTCTTACCGTTGTGTTTTATGTGAGGGAATTTTCATTAAAAATCGCATAAATTTCATCCCACTCCTATTTTGACATAGATATTTAGAAATACGTATTTTTTTAACGTAACAGTGATATTTTTTATAGACGCACATGTAAGACGGACACCTGATAATAACATGCTAAAGGGTCCGCCAAATAACTTTTTTTTTTTGAAAATGCTATAAAAAAAAACTACTGAATATTTTCTCAAATTTCTTTTTTTATTTATAAGTACAATCCTTCCGGTTAATAATGAAAAATAATTTCATTCAAATGGCTGCCTCGGCTGGCCATGCAGTAGCCTACACGATCGGTCCAATTTTTAAGCACATTATCGATTGTGTGCAGCTGTATTTCACCAATGGCTTCACGAATATTGTCCTTTAAAGCGTCAATTGTCTCTGGCTTGTCGGCGTAACATTTATCTTTGAGGGCACCCCACAAATAATAGTCCAACGGTGTCAAATCGCAGCTCCGAGGTGGCCAAACGACATCAGCTCTGCGGCTGATAATGCGATCTTCAAAAACAGGGCGCAAAACATCGAGTGTAGCTTCGGCTGTGTGGCACGTAGCGCCGTCCTGTTGAAACCAAATGTTGCCAATATCCTCCTCTTCAATTTTTGTGAACAAAAATTCGTTCAACATGGCCCGATAACGATCGCCATTGACTGTAACGGCCACTCCTTGCTCATTTTCAAAGAAAAATGGCCCAATTATGCCTCTGGACCAAAATCCGCACCAAACAGTGACTCGTTTTGGGTGTACCGGCTTTTGACGCTTTAAAGGACAATATTCGTGAAGTGGGCCAATTGACGCTTTAAAGGACAATATTCGTGAAGCCATTGGTGAAATACAGCTGCACACAATCGATAATGTGCTTAAAAATTGGACCGATCGTGTAGGCTACTGCATGGCCAGCCGAGGCAGCCATTTGAATGAAATTATTTTCCATTATTAACCGGAAGGATTGTACTTATAAATAAAAAAAGAAATTTGAGAAAATATTCAGTAGTTTTTTTTTTATAGCATTTTCAAAAAAAAAAAGTTATTTGGCGGACCCTTTATAACTTTATTTTACAAAAGCATTTATTTCTGAAGTGGAAAATATCTACTACCATTATCGGCCTATCGGAAAAACAATATTCAGAATTGAAACATTGCTTAAAATGGCATTATCCGTGTTTGTTAGATCTGAATAGCCAGGTACTTCCTCACCTTCTTCTCTCATATTTATTTATTAATTTTCAACGCCCTGGTGGGCTTTTACATTACATATTTATAATACAGAGACAGGTTTTTAAAAACAAAATATAAACTATAAAAAATAATTAGTACACGTCATAAAGAGTATACGGAAAAGAGAAAGTTTCTAAGTTGTAAGTTGTAAATACATGACAAAATTCAAGATACATAAAAATAAAACGCTTGAAAAATAAGTTTTTACATTGTGGATTAATATAGAAATATACGAATAAATGCATTAGCCCCTATGTGATGCTCCTTAAATATCAAAATATTCTACATAAAAGTATCATTTAGGTATTTCTTAAATAATGGTAAACTTGTGTTAAATACATCGATATTAGAGGTGAATTTGTTTCCTAATGTGTGAAGTCGAGAAATAGGTGCATGTATGTGATAGTTCGTCCCAGAATTATTGTCTTATTATCTTATTTCCCTTCACATTTAGCTCCAGCTTCGCAACATACCCCAATTGGGGATGATTTAAATTCGCGACCTTCAGATCGCTAGTCAAGAGCCTTACCCCTGGACCACGGAGGCCGTCAACAGTTAAAGCATGGCGGAATATTAACTATCCAATAATAAGCAAATTAATATTTTTTTGTTAAAAATAACAGAGTTACAATTTAGGTACTTGTAGTAGATAAGAGGGAGAACATGTGAAGAGGGAACAAGTACATGAGAGACAGGATAGAAATTATTAATCTTGATTATATTAACTGAAATTTAAGATACATAATAGGTACTAAATGGTTTTCGTTTTTTTTTTACATATTACTCTACCTGACAGTATTAATAGTTTAGCGACTGTATGGTTGAAATTTAAGAACCTAGCTTCGACTACTCCTCTGACGCCGCGCCTTACGCAAAACCGTTTTCGTTTGTGGAGTTTGATAAAAATTGTCTTTCATTATGGAACCGACTTAAATCAATGCCAAAAAATGGAGCAACTTACGTTAAAAGGCATACTATTGGATTCCTACTTTTGTCGATCCATGTGGATCTCTCCGAGTAGCGGGTATGGATAGAGGGATGGATAGTTTGATTATTATTGTAACTGGCAGTTGTGAATGATAATGCCTCGTACCATATTGTGGTTTTTACCCCACGTCTAGATATTATATATGACGTCATTACCTGTCGCGGTTACTCTGTACCGGTGACTAGCTGTCACTGGATCCGAAGAACCGGCTATTTTTGGAACCAGTTCTTATCGAATTTATAAAATGGTCACCAACACTTAAACTGGGCGAAGCCGAACCAAAAGCCACCCGCAGGGGCTAGCAAAAAACCTGCGGAGCTTAGTTACTTAATAATACCGTTAATATGGTTTTAATATTTTTAGGTCAACAAAATCGTCTTATTTTATTTGCTCGTGATTTGTTAGCATCAGGTAAATGATGGGGCTTATAAACTTTCTAATTTTGAAGACAAATAAAAAAAAGTATTGCTGATGGTCAGTGTTTAATTTTGGATAAATAGAAGTTAATTTCATGTTTTTAATCATGCAGTTTTAAACAAGTTAGTGGTGCCCACTGTTTTTTTTTAAATTTAAGGACTTCGAACCCCCTAAATTCTATCAGGAAACGTGGATTCTCTCTAAATGAGAGGAGGGCGGTGGCCTCATTCTTACCTTTGCAGCAAATCCTGGGAAGCGCGGCAAGCTCAGTTAGGGTCGTAGATTAGGGTATTTTGTACAGATATGCGGAATGTGAGACAGTACAATGACGAGATGAATTATTGAAGCAAGACATTTATTGAATCCAAAATGTACAGTAACTTGTAATGTATTTTTTTTACGGGTTGATGCTTTATCAAACCGTACAAATGTAAATCTTTGAATACTGGACCCTTTACCTCCAGTATTCCTTAATGTTTTTTTATGGTTGAAACGACGTAAGTACTTTATACACGAAAGCTTTTTTGCTTAAATATATTAGTACGACAGTAGAATAATTAGCTCTAGCCCGCACGCTGGTCAACTAACAAGTGGCGCTCCCGAGACGAGAGCGCGCTAATAACTTTAGCGATCGTGAAACTCCGCTGTAGTTCGGTAAAACTGAACTCCTGCCTGAGACATCAACATGATATATACCACATAACTGATGATATAAATTTTATAAACCAGTACAGAGACATTAAAATTTTTACTTCTATGAATCTGGGCTCTTCGAAGATAGCAAAAGGGCAATAGCGAACAGCTTAGATGAAAATTCGTAGTACGGCTTTCTGGTGAGTTAACTTTTAATGGTTTTCTTTATCCACCAGACACATTAAATGAATATTCTGCGAAATTATTTTATTTATTTAAAATAAATAAACAGTACAGTGAGTTAATACAATTTCAATTGGAGAATCTAGTAACAAATAAAAACGAGTAGTCTCTTGAATGATAAGTTGAAGATAAGCACTCGTCAGCAGTCGATGGTCTCTTTTATAGGACCAGACGTCCGGGGTCCATTGAAGCTGATAACATTTATTGGTTAGTTTTGGTATGTTCAGATTAGGTGCAGCACCGGATGCGTGGTTCGTTCGGTGTTATCTTCAGGTCTTTCGGCTTCTTGATTATGTGACAGGTGCGAGCGGGCACCATTATTGATGCTGTGTTGGAGTCTTAAGGTGAACGTCCATCTGTCCGCGCCGGCCGATATGAATTTGTACAGCACTGCGTCCACTATCGGCAAATACCAGCGGTTGGTAGGGGCAACGGATTTTTCTATATAAAGTTATAAAAAAATCCGTTGCGTGCTGTGCGTGCGTTGCGGCCGGCGCGGACTGATGGACGCTCACCTTTAAGGCATCTCAGTTACCGATGAAAACCCAGCGGTGTTTTTGTCTGACGGTAAGACGGCAGGTTTGCCAGTATCCAAGGAATGTTGCGGCAATTTCCAGTCATTCCAATTATCCGGACGGCTGATCCGTACTGTACGGGAAAAATCCCGCGTCCTCGAATCCGTTCGCTGGAGTGAATTCTAGCATTTTGCTCCAGCGCTTTCCAGTTCTGACTGCCTGTTCTTCTGCTTTTGCTGTGCTTCCCGGGGTCTGTAATCAGTGGAGGAGAGGACATCTGTTCAGTCCACGGTCGTTTCACGGTGTGGTTTTTTTAATGTTCACGTGACGTATTTGAATTTCAGAATAAAATACAATGAAATTGATCGCGACCTGCGTGTTTTGTGCATGCTCCTGCTCATTGTTCTAAGTTGAGCAAATATATGTATATATATATGTGGGAAGATACTTGGGCAACTCATAACACGTTTTCTATGCATTGATGCAATCAATTTCGGGAGCTCCTCTCTACACGTACCAACGTTTTCACCAGAATTGTTTTATATCCTGCAAAATAAATTAAAACTTTGCTTTCGAAAAGTGCAGATTTTTTTATCGGAATGTCTCAACGCAGGGGCAGAGAGAGTATCACCGCCCTTATTTACATCTGAAGAATCTTTGTCAACAGAAAATAGCCCAAAATCAAATGGATTTCTTCAGTAGAGTGATTATCTATCTTTTGCACAACGTAGTGCGTGTTAAATCGGCCATTTACGACACAAGTTGACAGTTTTCATATTCAGTATTCCATACTCAGTATTTCATTTTTCAGTATTCCATATCGCGCTAACGAGCTAAACACTGCGCTCGTGTTAAGACACCAACTTTTAAAAGTAGTTTTACTAACGCCAGAGATGACGGCGCGGTGCGTTTTGCCGCGAAATCCTCGTTAAAAGATTTGTAAATCGAATTTCATCACGTGCAAACTTCAAAAAAATACGACAAATGGATAGTCATTTATGCAATGATAATTATCTAAATAACTAATAAATAGTTGTTTAAAATTTTATGTAGGTAATTAACTCATTTAACACACGACAGTCATAGACAAACCGCAAAATATCACAGAAATTTGAAATCAGATAACGCACCACAGACGCCTACCGGTATCCGACGGATTTTGCCTTTTTGTCTTAATTATCTCTTAACGCAGTCTTAACGCAAAAAAATAACACAAAACATACAGAATTACTCTTCAGACATCGGTTCCTTCAGAGCGTAGAGAAGAGTGTTTGTTTAAAACTGCGTGATTTTAAACTTCCAATTACGAGTATATTAAGTTTTGCTTATCAGCAATACATTTTTTTAATTCGCCTTTAAAATAACATCGCGTCAGGCCACCCTGTATTTAGTTCCCTTTTGGAAAAGGTTATTTGTTCACATTGTGTTAGATTTTGACTCATCGTTGCGTGCTATTTTGAGGTCAAAGCAATGCTAGGCATTTTAAAAACAAAAATATATTACTGGTAAACAAAGATATCTTTCATTAGTTCAATTGTTTCACTACGAAGTGTTTACCTATAAGCAAGTAAAATATGTAATTTCTCTAAAAGCATTAATCCCATTTGTTAATTTAAGGAAACTGATTCGAAAAAATACGTTCTCTTGAATTTCTTCCTTACGAAGAAAGTTCTGTTAAACCATAAATTTATTTCACCTCTCAACCGGTTTGTCGGCATGTAAGTGCTACATTGATCAGAGAATTGAGCCTATTCGTTCAACTCACTCTGCAATAAAATCGTCTGCGATGTATACTACAAGTAGTGGAAGCTTTACAACTTAGTCGAAGCCAAATAATTTATTATCCAAGATATAAACTGACCCCACTTACTCCGTAGAACAAAGATTGAGGAGTAAGTTAGCCAGCAAATGACCAGGGCCAAAGCCGGTGCAATGGGTCACCTTTTCGACGTGGGTTAAGGAACTATTAATACTAATGAAGCACCTACTCATGGGAGCAACTTTGTAAAAAACATTGTAAACAAATTATTAATTTATTTTAACCCGTCAGTCTAATTTGTTCGTTTTTGGGAATAGTTTAGGTATCATAGAAACCTTTCTGTTATGATGAGATTATGATCTCTTGGTACAAATTTGGACAGCGAGTTTTATTGAATATCCAACGCCTCCGCCATAGGTCTATAATTCATTTCCACCAAAAGTAAAAAAAAACGAATAATGAAAATTATTTCAAGAAATGGAAAAAAACTGATGAAATGTAATTAAACAAAAGGATTTAAGCAATATAAACATACAGTTTTTAAAAAGAATCAGGTAATTAAAATTTTATTTATTAAAAACTAGTCGGCTTCAGTATAGGAACTCCTGCTGAGGAGGACTAAGAAAAACAAATGAACAAAAGAATAAAAAAAATATGTAATGTTGGGAATTTTTGAGGAATTAAATAGAAACACACCTAATATATCGATAAAACATTATTACGTACATAAAATGTACATTTTTTTTATGTATGGCTGATCGTTATTTTGATCATGACCTTTCACATACAAATTAAATTTCACGACAAAAATGAACTTTGCAACTTTCACTAGGTCGAGTTTTGGTGGTGTGAGTTTTCTTCCCTTGGGTCAGTGCGTAAATTTGCTAAGTAGACAAAATTCTCGAGCACCCTCCCCTTAAAAGTAATTTAAAGGCTTCACGAAAATAGCTTTTTAAGTTATGTTCCCAAATTCACTTTAAGTTTACGTTCTTAGTGAAAAATAATTACAAGTTACTAACTGCCCAACGACAGGCAAAGCAACATGAATAGTTATACATATTTTATCAAAATAGTTACACTTCTGCGAGAACTGGTTTAAACCTGTCTCTAAAATTATTACTCTAAATACCCATGAAAGTGGAGTATAAATCTAAAGCTTAGAGAGGTGTCTACCTCAAATACCTAAATTGCTAAGGAATGGAGATTGTTTATCGATTTAAAAACGCCGAAACATTACTTTCCCTGCTAAAATAATAGAAAGTTCATAGTTTAATTAATCTAGAGCATCTATATTTACAGCATACACATGTATTTATAGCATTCAAATAAGGGATGTCTTAGAGTAGGTACTTTCTGATACCTAAATCAAATTACAAAAGTGACATGCTTGCTTCTTGCGATAACCTCCAGAAATATAATAAATTTCCTACTGTACAATCCAAAAGTTGTAGAATAATTATTATAATAAAGCCTGCGATAATGATTGCAAGATTTATAGCAAGAATATTCTAATGCTAGAGCAAAAATTTTGACGACCTCCGTAGTCCAGTGGCTAAGACTCTTGACTCACAATCCGGAGGTCGCGGGTTCGAACCCGGCGTGCGCAAATAAATTTTATTTGATTAATTTGTGTTATTTCACAATTAATTCATTTAAAATAATATATAGTATATTTGCGGCACGTTCCAGAGTGGTAGATACTATCAGTATCGCCCTGGTGTAAGACCACCATTCAGAATTGAAACGTTGCTTGAAAATGGCTTTAGCCGTGTTTGGTTACCAGATCTGAATAGCCAGGTACTTCCCAACCTTCCTCCTCCCTACCTCCTTCCCCTCCCCACTACCTTCAGCCTCACAACATACCCCAATTGGGGATACCATAGTCTTACTGGCTCCAGACGGGAGCAGTTGAGATTCTTGTGCGGTATTCTCTGTAAAAAAAAAAAAAAAAACAAGTGAAAATCCAAGATATTTTATTATAAATTGTAGAATTAGTGAACCCGATTGTATTTTTAAAATATTTGCTTAGATCGTTTTAAAGTACCTTATAAATATATTTTCTTTAAATATATAATTATATTTAAAGAAAATTAATTATTTTTTCACGGTTAAAACTATTATAGTGATTAATTTTTGGGTTGTTACCCTGCGTTGCGCTAACTCCTTCTTTAGCCAACGTTTCCGACAGCATTGCATTGCTACAAATCTGCCCCACTGATACATACCGCAATACTGTCCGCAACCTTGGCTAATGAAGTAGGTAACACAACATGGTGTAATACCCCAAAAATCACGATAATTAGAGAGATGACCATAATTTTTCTCCTCCATCTCCTCCCCTCACACTATCTTCAACCTCATAGCATAACCCATTGGGAGATGCCACAGTCTCACTGGCGTCAGACGGCCGGGAGCAGCTGTTGAGAATTTTGTGAGGTATTCAACAAAAAATGAAAATCCTCTTTCGGAGGTCTCCAATCATGACAACGATGATGTCTGACTCCAAACTTTTGTTCCACCCAAATTGTGTGGAAAAGGTAAAACCCTTATCGCGACCTAGCGACTTTTCACCCTTAAAGTCTTGTTTCATGAAACTTTACGAAGATATAAATCAATACATCCTGTATAACATTCCCAACGTTAACAAGGATTGTGTTAATTCGCTTTGAATTACTGCGCTTAAGTTCCGCCCGTGTAACGCAATTTGTGTTAATGCTTTCCAAAAGCTCGTTATATCGTGTCCCCTCAAAGATTCGGAGCGGAAAGCTTTCAAGTGAGGCGTTGGGTCCTACCAAGTGGATAATCTTTTAAAATTAATTAAAACACACCCCCATACCACAACTTGAGTTTCAAAGCCTTGAAATGGAAACTAGTCGCTTTTGTTTCATTGCGTTTCATACGATATAAATAGAAAGAGGAATTGCAAAGCTCTCTTTTGAAAAAAACTGGCTCTTTCAAAACGAAAGTTAAATAAAACTTGTTTATTATGGATTTAGTGCAACATGCACAAATTACAATGTATCATATTATATCCGTGGTTGTGATAAACCCTTATTTTCTTTGATTACTACAGGAAGCTATTTTAACTCCCTTGTACTACATATCTTTATAGATATAAGTACTTAATTAATTAATACGTTATCTACGACCTTGAACGTAAAATTTTTGTATTTATGTTGTAAATAAATTCCACCAAACGTTGTGTTATTTTTTGATTTATGGTGTGGGAACTTAATTACTTTTGTTTTGTGGTACCCTTTGATTCTGAAAGGAGCGTTGAGCATCGAATTTGATTGGTCTATTTCTTGCAATTCTAAATTTCATTTTATTTTCTTTAGGAACTAAACTTTCCCTAAACACTTTTTCGATTTCCTACCTCTAATGAATCCGTAATGTACCTGTAATTAATGACATTTACCTGTTCAATTGTTTGTATAATTAAGAATGGCTCAAATGGTTAATTGTTAGTGAAGTCTTTTGTTACTCAAGATTTATTTACTGCTTGGCTCTCCCCTATTTTGGTCCTGATGCTATAACGTACATATGACATTGTTTTAGTAGATTATTGTTATTAATTGATTGTCTTTTAGAACGAACTCAGAAATGCTCTTTTGCTTGCATAATTTGGCTCCATTCCTCCTGCAGATAAACAGGGTGGTCAAAGATCAACTAGAACTTCGCACAGTCAGCCGACGCGATTTTCCAGAGGGCCATTATACCTTGTTCTGTCAATCTTCCATGTCGTCGTGTACGTTACTCAGGTCTTTCTCTAAGCCCCGAAATCTCCAAATTCCAACTCCTCCGAAGTCTATTATTTACTTAGAGCGAACCGGTTTCGTTCTATACACAATCATATACTCACGGTCTTTGTGAAAACTCGGGGCGTGATTCCTCGTTCTCACGCACAAGAGACGATGTGAAAGTAACTCTGTCGAGACTAAAGCGCTAGCTGTAAGCGAGTCCACATCATCCAATGCACAGTACATAAGAAGATATATATGTATACATAGGTTTGGGAAGGATTATAACTCGCAATGTGAAGCTAGCTAGCCTCGCATTCCAAGCTCGGATTTCGTGAAAAGGAATTCTGCACAAAACCTTAGCCGATGACCGAACATATACATATTAAAAGTAGGAAATATCAATATATAAGAATAAACTAAGAATATTTATTAGTTTTATTAATGAAGACTAATAACTCCGGTTTTTGTTTGTTTGGTTGACAATTTTATTTCGGAGATTGCCATCTCTATTGATTTCTTGATTTGTTTGGTTGACAATTTTATTTAAGAGATTGCCATCTCTATTGATTTCTTGATTTGTTTTGTTGAACTGTTATTCTAGATTTTCCCCCTCCCCAGATTCAACTCTTTGATATAGACTTTTACTATCCCGTGATTTTTCAAAAGTCTCATGTAAATGATTGATACGTGTGAGGTTTTTATTCCCATAACTTCAAATGTTTTCATGTAATTCCTCAATTCATTTTTATACTACTATCCCGTGATTTTTCAAATGTCAAATGTAATTATAAACTGCAATTTAATCTTCTTGTTAATTCCTCAAATCATATTTCGCTGCTATCCCGTGAATTTTCCAAATGTTTCAAATAGATGATTTATATTTTTTTTTTTGTAAAATAAATACTAATTTCATTTTATATAAATTGGTTTTTAATCCTTTTGTATTTTGATATCGTAGTAATGTTAGCCCGAAGCAATTTAAGAATGTCAATTGTTTATGTTACCTTAGAATTCATAAACAAAACGTCACTGACTTCGTGACCCACTAACCCAATAACATACTTTCGAATAAGTACATGGAATGACACGTGTTTTTGTTTACACTATGCATTCCAAAACAATTTGCCCTAATTAGTCCCCTGTATTTCATTGTCTTTGTTCCACTTTATATCTGATCGAAGCCCCGTCTGCTAATTTATTATTCAGTATATATATATATATAACTATATTTATATAGGCTTTATACGTAAATAAATGTGGTTTATATTCTAAATACATATATATATATATATTTGTGTAACGCATACTTTGAGCCTAATTATATACACTTTTATACACTTTTTTTTTTTCGCCATTTTGTTGCAGCCGCCCTTAAAAACCACCCCCACACAGCTATATACGTCTATGATGTTCCGTTTTAAATATATATCAACACATATATCTAAAGCATAGTTTGAAGACATTTCGATTTTCGATATACACGATAGTTTGGGGACTGTCCTCAAACTATGCCTTATGTATAAACTGACTCGTGGTCTCAAAGAATGCATTACACAAAGAGGTGTTTCGTGTATGTAAAGCATACTTTGAGACCTACGGTAAGTAGGAAACTACTATTGCAATAATGAAAAGTCATTATAATCTTGTCGCTAGATGACTCTAATAATTATGATGATAAAAAATGTCTAGTTTCGTCCTCAAGTCAAATCTTTCAATTAATATATACCTACACAATTTGAAATTAATCATAGGCTTGCAAATTTAGAAACCCTTTTTTTCCTTTCTTAGATAGCTACAATGTTTTAACCATAGACATATGGCATGGAAGAGTGTCGACTGTCGCCAAGCATAGACCGTACTTGTAATTCTTGGCCATTTTTTTTTGTTTCTGATATAGGTATATTTTTGCTTTTTTATAAGTCTACTTAACTAGTCGATTTAACCAATAGACCTAATATATGAATAAATTAACATGGTATATTAAGAACAAACTTTAAAATGTTAAATAAAAATAATATTTTGCTTTGAAATAATTCAATAAAAATAATATTTTATATTTTGCTTTGTGCAAATAATTATCTCTAATGCACAGACGCAATATGGGCTAGCTGTGTCTGTTCTACAGATATTTCAATGGAGCCTGCTCTAAGGAGCTTGCAGCATTGATCCCCGGTGCACCGGTACACGTACGTGCAACTCAACGGACGCCAGCAGAACACCCTTTCACAGTTGATGTTGGCTTTATGAGAATGGGTCGTTTCTTCGACTCGTTTTTCTTCCTCCTCAAGTCCCGCATTAACAAATCCCTTCCTACAGCCCCTATCTTAACCCGCCTCACAACGCTGCCCAACCGGGTGGTGACATAGTTCCCCTGTCTATACAATGTAAGGACGGGGGCTCTCTTGTGAGGTGTCACATAAAAATAAAAGTTTTGTATGATTTTTTTTATACATAGGTAACATTAATAAATGACTTTTTTTAACATTAACTCCCCGGCCCGGAGGAAATAATTTCTCTCAGGGCCTATATCATCTTTGGGGATGCTGTGTGGAGGGTCATTTTGAGGAGAGGCAGGAGGGAACATTGGCCTTGAAGAGACCCATGTTGTAGGAGGGAGGAACCACAGAGGTCGGCAAATCATTCCGCAGCCGAGCTGATGAATCCGGAACGAGTCGTAGAAGCGACCCGTTCTCGCGTGACAAATTTCAACCGTGTACATATGTTGGGCGCGCGTTTGGCGCGTTTCCCGACTATTTGCCGGTGCAGGTCAAGGGTTTTTTAGAGCTCCACACCAGAGGTGGCTGCCAAATTCATTTATCTGCGGGCCCTGTGTGTACAGTAGGCCTTGTAGGCCCGGCTACTGAGAAGCTGATATATATTTTGTTATTAATTTGTTTAAATGTATATGTAAATGAGGGTACCCGGTACACGGGTACACCACACAACCCAGAACTTCGTCCCAATTGAATATTGATACAAAATTAGGAGTAGGGAGTGGGGCAAGGGGCAAGCCCCCCGAAAATCCCGTCAGTCGTCACATTCCAAAAATCAGTTTGATAATATACCGGTCCCGCATTGCGCGAACTATCAGATATTGAGCTGATAAGAAATATAAATACAGATACTTCACTAGTTCACTTTGATCTTATCCAACAGGCCGAAGAAGCTAGGAAATTTTGGGTTTAAACTTACCTGCTGAAAGCGTTCGTGTGCGAGATGTAACGGAAGTGGCGCCATCTTTGAACGGCAATATATATTATAATTTGTAACGAGATTTTTTTTTCGTTGTTTTAACTATAATATACATATATATGTAAGTAGGTATATGGGAAGGTCCGATGCTCTGCTCTGTAGGGAACCCGATGCCCGCTTGCACAGCGCGGGTGTAAACTGTGCAACCTAAAGTTTAAGTTTAGACTTACGGATTTAAATACCTACTTCGTTTGTGTGAAAGCACTATGAAATAATAAATGATTTTACTTCAATGGCAAGCCAGAGATTCATTTATTTATTTGACTGTGTATGTTTGACTGTTTGAAACCCGGCGTGCGAAAATAAATTTAATTTGTTTAATTTGTGTTATTTCACAAATTCTTCATTTAAAAATCGTATAAAGTATATTTGCGGCACGTTCCAGAGTGGAAGATACTCACAGTATCGCCCTGGTGTAAGGTCACCATTCAGAATTGAAACGTTGCTTGAAATGGCTTTAGCCGTGTTTAGTGACACATCACTGCTTCATAATCTTCATATGAACAAAAATCTTTTTCGTTCCCAGAACTACTCCTTCTTTTCCCTAAAAAGACCCATCACACAGCATCCCAAAAGATGACAAAGGCATTTAGGGATTTTTTCTCAGGTGTGGAGATAATGTAAGAAAAAATAAAAATTAACCAATAATTACACAGATCAACAAAATTAATATGTTTTTGATACGAGTATCTCTGCGGATTTTTATATTTTCAAGTACCCAGTTTACGGATATCTTCATGAAAGTACTGAATTGGCTCTGGTTTTTATGATTTTGGCGTATCTTATAACTTTATTACATAGTATCATTGACGTATAATAGTATAAATCAAAGTCGCTACCGCTGTCTGTACGCTTATATCTTTTAAACTACGCAACAGATTTTCACACGGTTTTCACCAATAGATAAAGTGATTTATGAGAAAGGTTTAGGTATATAATTTGTCAAGGTTTTGTGTAAATTGGTGAACACAGCGAGCAGCGGGCTGGCAAGCGGGTAGTGTGGATTTGACATTTATGCAAATTAACAGATGGCATTGGTAATAAAGGTTAGGCAATGGCGTTATTAAAGTAGATGGCGTTGTGTTGACTTAACAGTGGGTCCAGGTTCATGGGGTGAGGTCCGTTGGGGTCTTGGCTGCAGATGCTTTTTTGCAACTTCAGTATTTCAAACATAAATATATCTGGTTTAAAAATCGTTTTGGTTACATTAAAAAAAAGAAGCACGACAACAAGTATTTAATAATGATATAATTAAACAGGCGGTTAATAAGATATCAATGAATAACTTCATAATTATTATGTACAGTTCATGCGGGATGCAGCGAGAGCCGAATTGCGGCCCTTCGTTTTATTACTGTTACATCGGCCATATATCACGTGCCGTCCGAGTGTGCCACGCGCCACGAAAAGCGCGGCCCGGGGACAGTCCGTTTGAACAATGCTTTTACAGCGTGTCAATTTACAAAATATATTTCTGCAATGAAAGGGGTGTTTACGCATTTAATTATTTATTAAAATATATTTTTTATTAATAATTACATTTATTGCGTAACATATTATAAGTTAATAATATTAGTAAAAAATAATTGTTACGCAACAAATATAATTATTTTTTATCAATATGTAATTATATTTATTGCGTAACATAGGTAATACACGTTTATTCTCAGGTAAATTAAGTTTTAAATTTAAGTTTATCGGTTTAATTATTCTGTAAACTGTCATTCCTATTTGTTTTATTTTAGGGAAATCAACACAGGTTAGGTACATAAATCAGTTAAGTATAAAATTGAAGGTAATCACAAAAAGCAATTACATATAGATTTCCCCGTGGGTAATTATTACACATATTTAATAAGAAGCAAATACCGACTTTGTTATGTGACATTAGTAGATGCGGGAATGGGTACCGCCGCCCCGGGAACCTTTATTGGATAATCAACACCTCTGCCATAGGTCACCCCAAGTGGTTCACTACGTTTGGTGATTTAGCAGGGGTGCCCGGGTTCATGGGGTGAGGTTTGTCTAGGTCTTGGAGGCGGATGACCAGGACGCACTGAACCCCAGATTCCTACCCACCCCGTTAACCCTTTTTCTTCCCAAAACTCTCCTCACCTTCTTTTCCTTAAAAAACCCTCCACACAGCATCCCAAAAGATGACATAGACCCTGAGGGAAAGTACGTGGATTTTATTACAAAGCTATTGCCGGGTTGTCCGCCCCCGCAGAGCCTAGCAGCAAAAACTGCTAGTTAGGTACTAACTAACTAACTAACCATCACGCCGTTTTGCGGCAGGGGTAGGCAGAGAGGACGGACCGCCAAACGACTCGCTCTTGGCACACATTCATTGCCTCGTTCACATTCATACATCGTCTCATACATGCTCTTCTATTATTCTGACTCTTGACATGGCCCGACTCAAGTATCTGATTCACTTGGTCGTGCCATGTTTTTGAGCGTCCTCGACTTCTTCTGTCTCTTCTTCACATTTGCATAATTTATTCTCTATACATTTCTTTCCTCGTTCATTCGCTTCACATGCCCAAACCACCGGACCGTCCCTTTCTTAATCTTACACATCACGCTTACATCGGTCTTGCATTCTTTGCGGATCTCCACATTTCTCACACGATCGCACATGGTTTTACCACACATTGGCCTCAGGGATCTCATTTCTACCGCATGCAGTCTACTTTCATCCTTCCTCTGCCAGTTCCATGCCTCACTGCCACACATCAGGGTAGGTACAAGCACTCCGTTATGGACGGCTAGTTTCGCTTCTTTTGACAGTTTTTTGTTGGTGTCAACGGCGTTCAGTCCTCCATTTATAGAGTTACCTGCATTCACCCTTCTTTCAATATTTTTATCAACCTTCTCATCTCTCGTAACTGCTAGTTACTGCTTCTAAAAATGCAGTGGGAGGGATAGATTCATACACCCGTCACTCTTAAACACTGACCCTCAAACTCCTACCCACCCCTTATAAATTTCACTTTCCCATATCTTTTTCTTCCTCCTTTCATAAAAAGACCCTCCACATAGCATCCTCGAAGATAACATAGGTCCCAAAGGGAATTATTTTCCCCAGGTCCTCCTGTGTTAAAAAAATCATTTCTAAATAATAAAAAAATGTATTTTACGCTTATATTTTTTCTGAAGTACACAAAAAACACAATTATTTTTCTACTCAAAAAACGATAGGAAACGTTCTAATTTAACAAATAATGCATTTTTTGGGAATACTTAATGAAAAATAATTTGTTCTTTTCCCCATCTCCTTCCCCCTCCCGACTTGCTTCAGCTTCACAACATACTCGTACGTATCCCAATTGGCTCCAGGCAGTTGGGAGCAGTTGTGACTCTTATGTTTGTAGGTATTTATAAAAAAACATCAGAGTGTTCGATTCACATTACAAACTTATGTAAGTAAACAAGAGTGGGGAGGCTACCGAAGTACCGCACAAAGAGGAGACCGATTATACTTTCTCATTTTCTATAAATGGATGTGTCTGTCTCTTTTTAATGTCGCTATTTTTTATAAAATATCCTATATTATAATGTTGTCATACGAAAAGCTTCGGTTTCGTTGTTCGGTAATAACATGATGCTCGTAGTACATAGAGTTATACTATATGTATATCTTTGTCGTAGTATAATATTGCTTCATGTTCCATAGTTTTTTTAATGTGAATACCGCACAAGAGTCCCACGTGCTCCCGCCTGGAGCCAGTGAGACTATGGCATCCCCAATTGGGTTATGTTGTGAGGCTCGAGGTAAGTGGGGAGGGGAAGGAGATAGGTAGAGGAAGGTGGGGAAGTACCTGGCTATTCAGATCTAGTAACAAAACGACTAAAGTCATTTCAAATTAGCTTGGGGGTTTGGGTACCGCCGTCCCGGGAACCATTTATTGGATAACAAAGACCCATACAAAGGCCACTCTAAGTGTTTCGCTATGTTTGGTGACTTACTCGTAGCAGAGGACCAAGGGCCGCCAAGGGGGTGAGGTTTGTCCAGATCTTGGCGGCTGATGCTTTTGCCCACCAACTCCGTGGCATGCCGGATCAGGACAGACTGGTGGAGACAGACCTTTTGACCTCTCCAGCAGACTCTCTCGGTACATCGCCTTGTATCGCAGTGGGAGGGACAGATTCATACATACGCAGCTGGTGAGCAGACACATCCGCCACCAAGACCCGGACAAACCCCATCCTATGAACTCGGACACCCTGCTACGTAAGCTGACTTTACGTAGTGAATCACTTGGGGTAACCCATTGTAGAGGTGTTGGTTATCCAATAATTGGTTCACGGGGCGGCGGTACCCATAACCGCCAAAAGTATGAGGGGTTGGGAGGATTTTGGGGGTCAGTGGGTCCAGTAGTGACGGACTTGTGAATCCATTCCTCTCAATGCGGTGCAAGTCGATGGGTCAAGAGCAAGAGAGTTCGGCTGGAGAGGTCAAAATTCCCTCCCTCCCTCCCCACAAATAATGTCGGCTAACACATCCACCGCATCAAGAAACAGACAAACATCACCCCATGAACCCGGGCATCTCTGCTAAGTCACCAAACGTAGCGAATCATTTGGGGCGGACTATGGCAGGGGTGTAGATAATCCAATAAATGGTTCCCGGGGCGGTGGTGGCGGTGCCCATGCTGGTCTACCAAATTGAAAATACGTACCTATTATATTTATAATATTTCCAAATATATTTATTACTTGTTAGGTAAGTAGGTAGGTACCTGTTAATTCTACTCATTGTTTTTTTTTTCGAAATTATCTTTTATGTTAGAAGAAGTACAATACAATATGTTACAATAATATATTATTAATTCTTATTATTAATAATAATTATACTACCGTAAGAATTCTTCTTCTGCAACGGAGCACGGAGTCCTTCCGCAGAATATCACGTGTTATTTGAATGTGCCCTGTCTAGCTTCTGAAGGCACCGCGTAATAAAGGTCGCCTCTCTACAGTTGAAATGGTACGTTTGAAACAAACTTTCTGCTCGCCTTGGACCGGATGCGTGAACAACAACAAAAAATATATTATACAGATAATAATAATAATATGACATTTGTGCGCAGTTTTGTATTATTTCACTTCAAGTGCGCTCTACTGTGATTAACTTAAAAATATATTTTTATTTTTATTTTTAACTTTGTGAATAAAAATAAAAATATTCATCCTAGACTTGCAGAAAAGGTCAATAGATTTTTTTTTCTTTATATGAGTTCCGCACAGGAGGCCATGAGGAAAATAATTTCCCTCGGGGCCTATGTCATCTTTGGGGATGCTGTGTGGAGTTTTTTTAAGGAAAGGAAGGAGAGGAGAGTTCTTGGAAGGAAAAGTTTTTAAGGGGTGGGTGGGAATCTGGGGTTCGGTGTGTCCTGATCATCCGCCTCTAAGACCTAGACAAACCTCACGCCATGAACCCGGGAACCCCTGCTAAATCACCAAACGTAGCGAACCACTTGGAGTGACCTATGGCAGAGGTGTTGGTTATCCAATAAAGGTTCCTGGGTCGGTGGTACCTGGTACCCTAATTACGCCTCTCAAATTGTATGTATTAAATGTCGATGTCGCATATTAAAAATCTAGATAGCATTTAGTTCGGGTTGAATCTTGCAATCATTTTTTTTTTACATGAGCTCCACACAGGAGGCCCTGAGGAAAATAATTTCAATCAGGGCCTATGTTATCTTTGGGGATATTGTGTGGAGGGTTTTTTAACTCTTCCGCAGCCAAGTGGGGCCGAAGGTAGTACCCAAAATTACTATCCTCCTTATATCAACTAAAATACTTGAAATATTTTGATAAGATTTTACGTATTCCTGCGCAAAGGATTAATACATAAGTTGGCATTTAAAAAAAAAATGTAAAAAAATCGTAGATCGCAAGAAAAATATTTTGTCAAAAAATTGGTAATATTCCTTGAGAGGAACTTTGAGAGGTGTAACGTTGCGCATTTATCCCTACATGATTATTTCTATCAATAATAACAATAACTAAAAAATAATAGTGTGCGCATTTATTGAATGAAAGACATGACAATTTGAACGTTTTATTAAATACGACCGACAAGGAGAGGTACTTACATAATTATTACCTACAAAATATTTTATTACACCTCTTTCAAGGAAGCGGATGATAAAATATACGATAGGTATGTACCTATGTATAATTATGCTTTAATACATATATGTTATTATTATACATGTATTCCGGAAATATGTCAACGGATTTAAAAATACATAGGTATATCCAATTTTTAGCGCGCTTCATTATATTATGTTGATAATGATATTTCGCCAGTTCCGAAAAATCCGATGAAAGATATAGTTATATTATTCGTCCATATCGGACAAAAATTCTATCAAAGTTGATATCAAAATAACTCGTTGCTCTTTAAAAACGAAACTTCAAAGTAATATTCGTAATAAATAATATGTGCGCAACGTGACACCTCACCCATAATCTGTCGAAAATTTCGACAGATTCGACGATTTCGACTCGAAATACAATCAATCGTAGACGGTGTCTGTGCCCATCTGAGGTACAGTTAGCAGTTAGTTTCGGAATGAGCCCCAGTGGAACCAATATTTTTTTCTGATTTTTCTGTCTCCAGATTTTTGATTGAGTTTCGCTAATATTGTCTCCATAATTAAATATTAAAAATAAACTTTTTCATCCATTATCAATAAACTCACGTATTCATGAATAAATACCGCGAACGATGAAAACGACAAATAAATATTAACATATCTTGCTCTGGATTCTAGCCTTTTTAGTCTATGTATTATCTATGTCAATTTATTTTTTTTCTTTATCATTATTAAGATCGCTAAATGTATTTTTAAATGTATTTTGAAGCCATAAGTACCTATTTGAAATATAAATTACAAAATACCTCAGCATCAGGTAATTGAAATACCAATTACAAAATACATTTTTAGGAAGTAATTGAAATACAAATACAAAATACGTAAGTATTTGAAATTTACAAAGAATTTTACAAAATTAAGGGAACATAATCGGAGACGGGACATTTTCAAGTAGTGACGTCACAAGCTCAAATATAGGATTTATTTATTTAAAAATAAAATAAAACTATACATATCTAAAAAAAGTTACTAACATTTTCGTAATCTTAGTAAAAAAATCTATCCACACAATTTTTTCCAAGTCGTTATGAGATCAATGCAAGTGGCCTATTATTAGTGACTAGAAATGAAACGGATTTTAAATATGTAAGCTCCGCACAGGAGGCCCTGAGGAAAATAATTTCTGTCAGGACCTATGTCATCTTAGGGGATGCTGTGAGGAGGGTCAAGGGGAGGATAGGAAGTTCTGGGAAGGAAAAAGGTATGAGGGGTGGGTGGGAATCTGGGGGTCAGTGTGTCCGGGAGTGACGGACGTATGAATCGATCCTTCCAACTGCGGTGCAAGGCAAAGGGGCGGGAGAGTCCGACTGGAAAGGTCAAAAGATCAGCAGGTGGGCAGACGCATCCGCCGCCAAGACCCAGACAAAAGTCACCCCGTGAGCCCGGGCACCCCTGTTAATCACCAAACGTAGCTAGCCACTTGGGGTGACCTATGGCAGAGGTGTTGATTATCCAATAAAAGATTCCCGGGGCGGCGGCACCCGTACCCGCCTCCCAAATTCCCGTAAGTTGAAAAGGTAAGAAAATCACAAAAAATATAAATCCATCCACAACGCCATCTCTGATACTGACAAAAATACGGATAGTTGCGCGTCGATAATTGCTTAATTGTGTAATTATGAAATTTTATTAATAAAAAAAATGAATATAATTCAACAGTTATTGATTCTGAGGCGGTACGAAGTTCGTCGGGTCAGCTAGTTTATAATATAATAAGGCTGTCCAGTGTCCAATCATTCAAGCAAATAAAATTATAATATATATTGCCGTTCAAAGATGGCGCCACTTCCGTTCGCATCTCGCACACGAACGCTTTCAGAATGTACGTTTAAACCCGGCTTTCCAGTTTTGCCGTCAAGCATCGCTTCTCTTCTCGGCCTGTTGGCTAAGATCAAAGTGTAGTATCTGGACCAGTATTATAAACTGAGTTTTGGGATGTTTTTGTTTGGGGATTCCTCCACCCTCCACGACCTCCACTCCTGTCGCGGGTTGTAGGTTCAGGTTGTATTGTGACGAATGACAAATTTCTAGGTTGTGTATTGGTGTGTGTGCCCTCATTTAAATATACTTTGAAACAAATTGATTTAATTTTATTATATGATAATAAAATATGTCAGCCTCCTGGGGTGGAGCCCCGAAATTCCTGAAGAAACTCAAAAAACCCTTGACCGGCACCGGCAAATAGTCAGGAAACGCGCGCCCAACATATTTACACGGTTGAAATTTGTCACGCGAGAACGGGTCGCTTCTACGACTCGTTCCTGAGTTCAACAGCTCGGCTGTGGAATGATTTGCCGGCCTCTGTGGTTCCTCCCTCCTACAACATGGGTCTCTTCAAGGCCCATGTTCACTCCTGCCTCTCCTCAAAACGACCCTCCACGCAGCATCCCCAAAGATGATATTATAGGCCCTGAGAGAAATTATTTCCTCCGGGCCGTGTGGAGTTAATGTTAAAAAAAGTCATTTATTAATGTTACCTATGTATAAAAAAAATCATACAAAACTTTTATTTTTTATGTGACACCTCACAAGAGAGCCCCCGTCCTTACATTGTATAGACAGGGTAACTATGTCACCACCCGGTTGGGCAGCGTTGTGAGGCGGGTTAAGGTAGGGGCTGTAGGAATGGATTTGTTAATACGGGTCTTGAAGAGGCCCGGATTATATGAGGGAGGAAAAACAGATACCGTTAGCTCGTTCCGCATACGAGCCGACTTACACAAAAACGAATCGAAGAAACGAGCCGTTCTCATAAAGCCAACATCAACTGTGCAAGGGTGTTTTGCCCGCGTCGTCGAGTTTCACGCACGTGCACCGGTGCACCGGGGATCAATGCTGCAAGCTCCTTAGAGCGGGCTCCATTGAAATATCTGTAGAACAGACACAGCAAGCCCATATTGCGTCTGTGCTTTCGAGATTATTATTTGCACAAAGCAAAATATAAAATATTTTTATTGGATTATTTAATTTTTTTTTTATTTACCATGTTAATTTATTCATATAAATATCTAATGAGAAAAAATGATTTAACTAAATAAAAAAATAAAATTGTTCTGAAAATGCAAATTTCTCCGACATAAATAAACTAAAAAAGAATATAAACGTAAAGTAGGTATGTATCTAGGTTCTTAGCAAAGTTCATTTCCAATCGAATATTCCAAAATCAAAGAACGATACGCTAGTGACATCTATTACATATTTTACAATCTATGGCCCAAAGAATGCGTTGTGTATAATTTTGAAGATGGCTTCAAACTATGCATTACATATATAATGCAAAACGATACTTCGGGGTCAGATACTTTGGGCCTGTCCTCAAAGTATACAAATGTCCCTGAAGTATCGGCAAGGTAGAATAAATGACCTCAAACCATGCGCTTCACATATATATATATATATATATATATATATATATATATATATATATATTACTTATATAGAGGTAATTTTGCATAGAATAAATTTACATAAACTACATATTTTTAATAAATTAAATATAATATATATGACTCTATAGGAACTCGGAAATTAATCAAGTGTAGATATTTTTGTAGGTAGGTATCTGATAGATATCACTCAAATTCAATATAAAAGATGTTTTGTTTAATTAACCTCTTTTTTCTGGGAATGTAAATATATATATATATATATAATTACCCATATATGGATAACATATCAATATAAGCAGATGTAAGACATATATATATGCCCTAAACATTTAATCAAAATTGTGCAATATCTCTCTGAGATATTTTGTTTCAGGAATATATATATATATATATAATTTGATATACATACATACATACAAGTATAATTCGAAATACATATTTATATATATATTATTTTTATTATACATATATAGCACAGATTTGGAACAAGTAATATTTTGTCGTAATAATATAAATTTTTATACCGATGATCAGCTGTTCTCTCCTCGTCCATGACTCTGAAAATATTTATACTTATGAAAAACTTACCCCTACATGTCGATTCCAGTCGGGAGCTACACAACCAACCCTTTTGTTTATATATTTTTTTTCTCTAACTAATTCAACTATTGTCTAACTAAACCTAAATTAATCCTTCCGATTTATTATTCCGCTATATTTTTTTATCTAAACTGAATTAATTGACGACTAATCTTTATTTATCAAATGTATTTTATTTTCAAAACTCGTTGATTAACCTAACACTTTGTTAAATTAAGTTTAACAAATTAATTCATAATTATTATCCGGAGTAATATTATCATTATTTATTTCGTGTTCTTTTTTCACCGAACTTTTATCTAGCAACAAAGTATTATACAATTAAATACCGAATAGATTTTTATCATTTATTATTTATCTTAACTTCCAGATTTATTATTATAATTATTCCATTGTTAAAATAACATTCTGCTTAAATCATAATTTTTAAGCAATAACCACTTCACGATTGTTTACGAAATAATAGATTTATTATTATTTAATCTAACAATAGATTACTACTTTGTGATAGAAATGTTCCGTTCAATCGTACGTTATCTAGCCGAATTAACTCGATGTTAATTTTTTTTTAGATTAATGTGGTTCGACGATTATTCTCTAAACACTATTTTTAAAATCGTTATACTATATTATAAACTTTTTATTTTAATGATAAGTTGAATTTATAAATAAATATATTATTATTCACTGCTGTTATAAAATTCTTTAAACACTGTTGTTTCTTTTTAAATTCGCTACACTATATAAACTTTTTATTTTAATGATAAGTTGAATTTATAAATAAATATATTATTATTCACTGCTGTTATAAAATTCTTTAAACACTGTTGTTTCTTTTTAAATTCGCTACACTATATAAACTTTTTATTTTAATGACAAGTTGAATTTATAAATAAATATATTATTATTCACTGCTGTTATAAAATTCTTTAAACACTGTTGTTTCTTTTTAAATTCACTACACTATATAAACTTTTTATTTTAATGACAAGTTGAATTTATTGTAAAACTATATAAAACACTTTATTTAATTTTCAACACTCCACAGATTTAATCACTAACACTGACTGTAATTTTTATAAGTCTGAGAATTCCCACTCCGAATTTTTCTAAGTCTCAAAATTTTACAACACTTAAGAAATTTTCAACTAATAACCGTTTTAGACGCTACGTCACGTAACTTCCACGATTTTAATCCGACGATTGGTCCCCGACGACTGATGATCAAATGTCCATGTCGTAGGTTAAATACCCATTCCAGGATTAGAATGGCTTAATTACGCGTTCATTGGTTTTCTAATTTAAACTCTAACAACTCGAGATTTCATATATCAATTCTGTTATTTTTGTATCAACGCCTTAAGTCATGCCCCTTTGATTTTCGAAGTCCAGCCCTAGTCTTTTGTCTCTGACGTAAATTGTTCCAGTATCGAACCTGCATATTATGTCAAATTTTGCCCTGTCGTTCCTTTGTCTTCTGGTCTTACGAATTTAACTAAAATATCATGATTTTCGTGTCCTTTTTTCTCTCAATTTATAATAGGTACGTCTTCAATAAACTGTATATAATTCTCAATTTGGTTTATCGCTACCAGAACACGAACAAACTCATGTCGAAATCTTTATTACGCATTTTCCAATTCCCATTTTCCAAAATTTCCCCACATTTTCATGTTTCCTATATGAATCAATTCAAGTTTAAGCTGTATTGTCTCTACTTATGTCGTAGACTTGAATTTTCTTATTTTTCTTCAATTATATTTTATATACGACGTTATTTTTATGATTTCTCTGCTTCATTCTTATGTCATTGTCCATAACTATATGATTAGTTATATTCCAAGCCAAATTTACTGTTTTCATCGATACTTCTGAATTTTCATGAGTTTTCCTTACGGAATCGTCTTTTAACTGTCTTTACTTCATTCTTTACCATCATTTGTATAATTTCCAATGCTTATCTTCTCTTAGAAAACTTCACCTTCTAGTCATAAATATTCAATCTGCTATTTTTTCATAATTTTCATAGAAGAAAATTCCAATTTGACTCTGGGATATGTGTCAGGTTAATTGCTTCGTATAAAAACGTATAAAATTGTGTCTCATTTCATCTCAAAATCCCATAAAGTATCATCGTTGACATATGTTGATGTTTCGATTTCTACGTACTTGATCGTAAATAAGAAATTAATATTAACTCGTTAAATTTAATCTCTTTTATCTTATCCAAACATTGCATAAGTTTCATGTTAACTTTTATTATCCCAAAAGCCATTAAAACCGTCTTAATCACCAAAAACCATGTCGGAAATCTCATTGTTTAAACAACAAAATCATGTGTGAGCTCGACAACCTTTTTTTACATCAATTGCCTCAGCAATTTGTTCTATCGTCTATAGTATTTTCTCATAGAAAATGACGTAAAAACGATCCCTTCCTTTGAATTAATCTAACGTAATATAACTAGAATAACCATCCTATTTCAAATATATAACGATATCTATTTAAACTCGTCTGAAAACGCAAAATTAAGCCGAAATCTTATATTGTTCAATTAACACTTCCGTTTAATTGTCCGTTTTTTCCATTAGATTTTCTTTCCAAATCGTTTTCCCTGACTTTATTGCTTCATCTAAAAGTGACATTCCTAATTTCCATCGTTTTTCTTTCTTTTAAATATCAAACGTACGTTTTCCTCTGAATCTGGCCTCCTTTTGTTCTTCACGTTCTCGTTATGCAAATGAGTATCCCTACAGTAGCTTTTCCCACGTTTTCCAGGTCTTTTCTTCAATCTTCCGTTCATTATATTTCCTTGCTATTTTATTGCATCATTTTTTCAACATAATATGGATTTATTTGTTCGTTAACTGCGGTTGTCGATTCCTCTGTTGCACCCAATATTTACCTTACATCTAGGGTCATTGTACCAAATGCCCTTGTCCTCGAGACCGTTTATAAAATCGAACGTTGACCCGCCGTTCCCGTGAGAGTAAAAAAAGACATCAATTATCCATCTAATGTCCTGGTCCAAAGTCCATCTCTTTGTCTTGAAAAAAGGTAACCTCCCCCTTCTCTGATTGGTTGATCAATCTTAAGTGTTTATAATTGGATCCCTCTGTGTTCTATTTATCAAAACTTGACATGAATTTAATAATTATAGATCTCTGCAGTCTCCATGGCCCAATCAAACTTAATCCGCTAGGTGTCGCTAGTGTGTTGATTTCTTTATAATTCTGAATTATTATTTATTCATTCGTAAGGTGAAAGCTACTATATTTTCGTATCCACTGCGATTCATCACATGGTAGAGCGTGGGGAAAAAGTTCCTACCTATCAAAGATACAAAGCAGAATACTGTTTACCTGAAGCTACAAAGACTCTCGGGTAAACAGACAGGCTAGGCATCCCTGGGGATGTCTTGTCTTACTGGGACACAGCGCCGTAACCACCTTAGTCATTGGGACCTATATTTTTTGTCATTTTTTTCGATGAGCACAAATTATTTAAAAAAACACAGAAGCATCTATGTCAGTCTCAGGAGAAGCAAAATATTGCATAAAAAGTTTTTCGTAAAAATAAAAATATTGATAATAAACTATTTTGTTACGGCCTAGTTTTTACACACCTACTTATTTGAAAATACGTTCTGCTGCTAATTTTTTTCTTTAACTCAACCCAAGCTATAAACCAAAGAAACTATATAAGTTTCTTAGTTTTAGTTAAATAAAGAAAAAAAAGATCTCCAAAAGGTAATCAACATTCAACTGAATAAGACGAATTTATCAATTTTATTTTATTTATAAATTAATTTTCTTATATAAATTATTTTATCTATAAATTAACTTTATTTTACAATAAATATACGGATAATAAACGTATTTTGTTAAAGTCAGATTTTTACACACCTACTTATTTGAAAATAGATTCGTATGCTATTTTATTTATTTAATTCAACTCAAGCTACCAAAGAACCTATACTTATAAGTTTCTTAGTTTTCGTTAAATAAAGAAAAAAAATATCCTTAAAATTTAATCGACATTCAAGAACAGCATATTTTGCTAATCCGTGGACCGAAACAGATGCTCATTTTGTTTTTAATACCGTTAAGTTCATATTTTAACTTATTAAGGATTTCCTACGTATCTGAATATTTACCAACTCATGATTGGTGTCATTTGAACATTTAAGTGGTTTTATTTAAAATTATTTTTTTTTACATTAGTAATGAGTGGATCAAAGTTAAAATAAAATATAAGATTCACAAGCATTTTGTGAAAAATCGAAGTTAATAAATTTGAAAAAATTCCCTTTGTCTTCACATTGTTTTTTGGGTTGTTATGAAAAGACTTTTTGAGTTACTTTTTAGCATTACTAAAATAGTTTGTAATAAATAATAAAATTAAACTAAAAATGTACATAGTTCATGTTCTAGTTAGATAGGTGTAGTTATATTCCAACTAACGACGAGCATTGATTCAATTCTCCCCATCATCTGTATTGACAAATTCTCTCCCCATCCTTGGGTAAATTCGAATCGCGCGCCGTATCTCTATATTAGCCATTACTCGAATAAATATTGGCGGACAGACAGACATTCCAAATAATGCTATTAAGCAAAGTAATTTCCTTGCACGTACGAATCAGAGCACTGTGTGCATACGTGACATTTCAAAATCAAAACTAAACTGTTGATATCCAAAATTCAAACGTTTGCATATTTATTGAGTTTGAAAATGATAAAATAGGTACCAATCTTTACCCCAAAGAATAAAATTTAATTTTTTTTTTTAAAGAAAGACAAACATTCTCGGGAAACGAATAATCCAACAATGTTTGAAAATCTCCTACTGTCACCACAGAAAGCCGAAAATGTTGCTTGTGTTGTGATGGAGGACTTTGCCAGCCGAGGATTCGAACACGGGACGCCCGGGTGAGACCCAAACGCATTGCCCATTCAACCACTGACCGGAATGTTTTATGTACTAAAGGCATACCGCTCATAGCTCCATTGTGAGCTCTCTTTTTACAACCGACATATTATGCAAAAGAAATGATTATTTATGTCTTACTTCTCAGTACTATATTTTTATTTTTAACTTTGTGAGTAAAATCTCAAATTATAATATTTAATTAAATGAAGACAATATTAGCGAAACTCAATCAAAATATGGAGACAGAAGAATCAGAAAAAGATATTGGTTCCACTGGGACACCTGGTTTCTAGACTTGCAGAAAAAGTCAATAGATGTCGCATATTAAAAATAAAATGGATAAATATTTATCCAGACACTATCTAGATAGCATTTAGTTCGTGTTGAATCTTGCAATCATATAAAAATATAGCAGCCAATAATATGTGCGTTAGTCGAAGTATGATACAGTTGAAAGTGACCAAATTGGAAATAGGTTCCATAGCTCAGTTGGTAGAGCACTTGCCATGCAAGCAAAGGGCCCTGGGTTCGTCCCAGCGGAACCAATACCTTTTTCTCATTTTTCTGTCTCCAAATTTTGATTGAGTTTCTCTAACTATATTCTTAATTCAAACAGTTTTATTATTACAAGAGAGTATTTGTTTCGGAGGAGACGAAAAAATATGCAAAAAATTTGCATTTTATATTTTAATTTTGTTTAAATTAATTCACTTACGCGATATGCGAACTGTACTAAGCCATATTCATATATTTATATTACATTTCATTGCGTCGCGTGTTCGATTCCTCCGCTGGCTAAGTCCTCCATCACAACACAAGCAACATTTTCGGCTTTCTATGGTAGTAGTAGGAGATTTTCAAACATTGTTGTGTTATTCGTAACCCGGGAATGTTTGTCTTTATTTTTAAGAAAAAAAAAAAATCTTATATTAAAGAAGATTTCAGCGAAAATCTTTACTTCTGGTAGATCAGGTTAACCCAATATTTTGTCACCGGGGATTAATTCACGAAATGCTACGGTGTAAATAGATACTAAATTAGGAAAAAAACTTGCCAATATGGGCACCGCCGCCGGCCGGAGAATCATTTATTAAATGACTAACAACACCTCTGCCAAACGTCACCTTAAGTGGTTCGCTACATTTGATGACTGAACAGGGGTGCCCGGGTTCGTAAGGCGAGTTTGTTTAGGTATTGGTTACAAATGCGTTTACTCACTTACTGCGTGGCAGGCCGGATCGGGAGAATACGGTTGAGGGAGATCTAGACCTCTACGGCCGGACTGTCATCGCCTTGCACCGCAGTGTGAACATGGATTTACACATTCGTCACTCCTGGACACATTGACCCCCCATATTCCTACTCACCATAGATTTAGGAATTCTTCCCAGAAATTTCTCTCCTTCCTTGCCCTGAAAAGACCTTCTTCACAGTATCCCCAAAAATGGCATATAACCTGAGAGATTTTGTTTCTTTAGTGCCTCCAGTGTGGAGCTGATGCAAAAAAATATATATGCATTTCGGAAACCAAAAACACCGTCACTAACTCTATTGATAGTTATCTATCTTCTGTATTATATATAAAAATCGAAAAATACTTGTATGTATGTCCGTTATGCGTTGCTATAGTTAGCAAAGGAAATGTTTCAAACTTTCAAAATACCTTTTTTCCACCCTCGCGAAGATTTTTGGATTGCTCCAACCACATGACATTTGAAAAGATTTTTTAATCATTACAAAAACTCTTACAAAAATGTCACAACTTGAAATCACATTTTTCAAACGTCGATTTTTCAATCAAAATTCAATATTTGAATAAACTTTTTAAATTAATTAATCGAAGTAGGTACTCACTTATGGTACTAATCAAAATCGAATAGCTACTTTGAATCTTATTGAAAATTATATTATTTTAAATAGGTACCTATGTTAGGTTATTTGATTGTTTGTTCATAATATACAAAAATGAATGTTTTTAACATGGACTAAATAAAAATTTATTAAATAGGTGGCACGCGAGCTATTTGAAAATCTGAATGTACCGGGACTGAATAAATTGAACGCGGGAGAGGAGAGGGGATCGTGGCAGGGTGGTTTGCGGGAGAGTGGAGAGGGAAGGCGGGTAAGGTGGAAGGGAAACGCGTGAGAGGAAGAGGACATGGGAGGGGAACGGGAGACGGAAGGGGAACTGGACGAGTGGGAAAAGACACGCAGGGAGAAACAATTTCTTTATTAGTGGGATAGCAACGCATGCCGGGAACTCGCTAGTACATTTATAAAAACCTCTCACTTGGTTATCCGTATAGTTATTTCATAACTAGTAAATGGATTGCTTAACTTACGTAGGTGTAAGTACGAATTCGAGTAAGTTACGCTAAGCATTCAACACAGAGAAGTTATGCGTTTGGATTTGGGTTAGAGCAAATTATGGCTCAACGGTTGCCAAGTTAGATTTGGAACATATTGCCGTAATATGAATGTGTCTAACTATGCGATTCGAACTCGAATTATTCATAACATACCGATCTATCTTCCTACCCACAGGCAATTGACATAGAAACCTACCTACTAACTTACGGTTGTAAACCCCTCAGACTAAATAGTTCGATTTTCGGAACAACTCATGTAGGTCTCACAATCTTTGTCTCCCTTACTATCATGGTTAGAAATATGATCTTAACGACGTAAGAAAGAGAAAACACCACACTTTATATTCAAATTTAAAGTTAGGCCCAAAATAGTTAAAATGTACACCTATATGAAACCAAGTATTGAAAAAAAAATTCGAAACCTTGGGAATTTTTTATTAATTATGTTTACCTGAAACGAGAAAAAAGTGAGTCGGCGATAATATTTGTAATGTATTTAATTTATAAAATTTCAATTTTTTTATCAGTTATTTTAATTAGAAAAAACGTGAGGTGAGCCATTTTTAAAACTTTTTATGTTCGCTTTCTTAATTTTATATAGTTCAAAAATTATACTATTATTTCACTTTATAAAAATTGAAAGTATTTTTCATTATATTTCTAAAACAGTTTTTATTTTTCGGATGCGTTCAGAAATGTATCATTTATTTTATTTATTATATTTTGAACTCCGATAAAATTCGAAAGGAATTTAAAGTAAATAGAATTATTGTACCTGTACACGAATTAAATTGATTAATTTATAATTAATGTATGTTGTTAGCCGCTTTCTGCTTCCATTCCTGTGTAAATAATCCAACGTAATATTTACATAACCTATGTGCTTAGGTAGGTACTTGATGAATAATGTTCACCCCCATCTCACAAACCCGCATGGGCTTAAATAATACCAAATGTATACAATTACACACGAAAATCAGATTACAAAAACATTATACATGGAAGATAAAGGTAGAACAACCTTGTATTGTAAAAAAGGTTTTATTCGCGTGCTGATGATTATTCGGGAATATGTAAATAATGTAATAAGCGTTAATGAAATATTACTGGAAACACCAGTAATGAAATAAGTCGATAGAAAATCCTAGTGTGCTTAAATACTTCAATATATGTCATAGGTCGATCGTAAAAACAGGCAGATCATGATGCACCTAGCACATAGCCACATCATGATCTACCGTATCGTGAAATCGTGATGTGCCCGAGGAGCATCATGATCTGCCTGATTTTACGATTGGCCTGCGATACATACATTATACATATATGAGTATCAGTCGCACAAAACATAAATTAAATAAGCCGAAGCAGAACTTAGCAGTTTGTTAAACTAGATTTTTTGTTTTGCTTGCCAAAATGAATTCTATTGAGACTAGTTTATATTTAGTGATACGTTGAATGTCCATTGCATCCAATACCCTAGATCAGCGATTGTTAACCTTTTTGAGCCTGCGTACCCCTCGACTCTTACTACAAATGCGTTGTGCCCGTACCCTCTATCTATCTTGTGTACACGTGTAATGAAAGATTCGTTTCATTTGTAATTTTTTTATACTCTCATAATTACATAAATTTAACAATCAAGTCACACAAATACAATTTTACACAGAGTGTAACACGATTTTGGGTATTTTTAAGCAATGATTCTACATGTGAAATTGAACAAATTTTGTTCCGCGTCTTTTTATTTCGACGAAATTTGATAAGGCTGTGCTGGGCGTTATATTGACATTGCGTCCTCCAATAAATTCTTCACGTATCCCAGGGGGTACGCGTACCACAGATTGAAAACGGCTGCCCTAGATAATGTCTCTATGCTCATTTGCGATGTATATGATTTTCATTGGAAGGTAAACATTTAACAACCAATTGAAAAGTGTTAATACAGCGATAATCCCGATAAATTACGTACTTGAAAATTAATTAGCGTTGCAAATGTTAATAGCATATAACGTAGGTACCTAACTAAAATAAAATTGATAATAATGGAAAACCTGTTTTTTAAGTGAATTAAAAAGGGGAAATTTGACATAGTAACCCTAATCTTTTTTATTTTGTTTTAGTGTTTTGAATTTATTAACAAAAATAAGTATTCCTTTATAAGGTCCCTTTATATTTCAATAATTGTGGTATATTGGATATACGCGTACTTTACGTTACTGTTAATAAATTTCGATAAGTTAGAGCTTCTACCACAACCCGACAGATGTCCGCTGAAGTAGTAAGAGTCAAAGCGGTACTACTTAACGCCGTTCGTGTCTTAAACACGAACAGTGACGATGATAGCCGAAGGCTTTCAGTTGAGTTAATCGCCGCCGTCAGTCAGAGGAACTTCAGGTCTAATTCCTAGCCATTCAGATAAAGACGGCTGTCCATTATAATATAACATTATAAATTATAACGATTTTATTTTTTATTTAACGTATGTATGTAAGGCAGTTGATTGAAAAAAAGTCTTCCTTGGTAAGTATAAAAATTTTGTGCAAAGGAATTGTTTAGTTTTGGGCATGGAAAAATATATTTTTGTCTATTTTGTTATCAATGTTATCATTTGAGTAAGTGAATAATAATATTGCAACTAATAACAATAGATATTTTTTATAATATATATATATATTAAAAAAATAACTTATATCATTGATGTCGCTATTCCAAATTCTTGTAATATTCAGAAAACTGTTTCTGAAAAAATAAGAAAATATACAGATTTAGGAAATGAGATTAAAAGAATTTGGCATTCTCAGACTATAAAAATATTACCATTTGTTATTTCGGCTACTGGCATTATACCTAGCTCTCTCATTCAAAATTTAGGCGTATTAGATTTGTCAAAAAATTTGTATATAAAAATGCAAAAGTCGGTCATTTTAAATACATGTAGGATTACAAAAGATTTTTTAAATATTTATATTGAGGGATCAGTAGGATTTATCGGACCATTTAGGATTTCATCAGAGCCGAACCCTCTGATATGAAAATATCTGGAGTCAGTGAAATATTTTCCCATTATGTTTCTGGTGGATTGACGTATTGTTCTTGTATTGTTTTGTATTTATTATACTTATATAGTGCACTTACATTGCGTGAATTTACTAGATATTAATTTGCGGAAAAGTGTGTGGAAGGGTTTAGTATTTCATTTGGGAAAGATTTCACCCGGACATAAATAAAATCTGGAGCACCGTAAAGAGAAACTTGAGATATATCAATAAACAGATTTTAATTAAATGAAATGAAATATTAATAATAGTAACGTACCTACTCTTACCGTTATTTTAGGTAATTTTTTAATTTTATTTGAAATTTACGTTAATTTTCGATAATTTTTAGTTTTAATGGGAGTTTGTTGAAATAATTTATACGAAGATACAGATAGGAGTTTTGGATATGCTTGGTATTAAATTTTGGGTTTTTAATAGTGTTTTTATATCTTGTTGATATATTGAAATGTAATTTTTTTAGCTGTATTTCTTTGAAAGTTTATAGTATTGAATATTTTTATTACGATAATTAATAAACAATTTGTGACCGAAGAACTTAATATTCATTGGAAGAAGCCCAATATTTCACAAGATGTCTGAATGTGAATAGAGCAGTCATTCCAATAATATATTCCTTATTCCTTTTAAAAAATGGCAACACGAGTTCAGGAAATTTATTTTAAATGTTGGTCGACACTAACAATAGGACTGATTCGGAAAGATATGACTTTTCTGTCATGAATCGATGTTCAGCTCAGGAAATCCAATTTAATTTTAACACGTCGTGGATCGAAGAAAACAGCTGACGTAGTATAAAATAAGGATGACTTTAGCAATGGCTTCACTTCGGAAAATAAATATGATTAAGTCGATACTATATCAACTGAAATCGTAAAGTTTTCATTGGTGAGTCACGATAATTGGCCGCCGACAATAGGTAAGGAGACGTCAAGGAGTTGTCTGGACCAACAATTGCACCTGGATGGAATTACACATGGACGGAATTTCACCTACATATCAAAAAAGTTTTTAACCACTCGAGCGATCGCATCAATTATTAAAAAAAATGTGTCGAGCGATCGTTATTTTTTTGCGCTCGATTTGGTAATTTAATGCCAAAATTTAAAAAATCATACTTCCAAATTCGAATATGGAGACATTTTATAATCTGATAAAAGAGCTGTATAGCTATTTTTGAATTGACCTTAAAAAAAATGGTTTGTAAAATTCATCATGTTACCATGTGGGAGGAGGGGGTCTTGCAATACTGAAAAGGAGAAGGATATGGGTAAGAGGAAGAGGTAAGTTTGGAAGTACCCGGCTTTTCAGAGCTGGTCATTTAACAAAACTAAAGCTAGTTCTAGTAACATTTCAATTTTGTATCATGGTCCAGACAAACGACAAAATACCTACTTTTTATACAAAATTATTAACGAAAGATTATTTTAACTGCCATTTTCAAAATTGGAACTGATTTTAATGAATAAACTGAATGAATGGATTCTCCAAACCAACACTTTCAATTTTGAAAATGCTGATATTTGAATTCAAAGTCAAAGTTCTAGAAGCCATTGATAAATGGAATCACGTCAAATTAGTATTTTTAATTAAATAATTCCATGCCTTCATTCAGAGTGCAGTGCTTCCACTCCTTTCAGTAAATCTCTGAAAATTATTTGAAATTTTCAATCTCATCGGAATGAGGTTATCTCCTCCAGACATGGGATGTCAGCGAGATTTAGTTATCTGAATTTCAGCACCGAATCAGCACTACAGACTTCATAACACTAGGCATAGACTACAGATGGGCTCGGATAGGCAGCTTCACGCTTCACGGGGGCATAACGGCTCAGGGTTGACAATGCCGCTGAAATGTCTGAAATTATTCATTACCACTGAAGAAATAAAACTACAGAAGCGTGTTGTGGGCGTCTCCGTATGCCCTAAATAATCTGGATTTTTCCTTCTTATTTTTCTTTGGTTTTTTGGTTAGAAATCATAAATTTTGTAATTGTGTACTTTAATACTTACCCACTAAATTATAAATCATATTAAATGATTTTTTTAGATTGAAAATTGAAAATTATAAAGTTTGCCCTAAGAAGCGTTACTTTCTATGACAATCCAATTTTTAAAATATAAGAGTATGAACTATAAAAGTAGGTAGGTACTATAAACATAGGTAGGTATTATAAAATACTGTTCAAATTAAAACGACGATTTCACATTAAAAATATCTTTAAACCATTAAAATGGTCACTATCTTGAAACGGAAATGGAATTACCAACAAATTTATAGCAGACTAGTGGATATAAATAATCTGTAGATGTTCCAAAATAAATAAATAAAATATATAAATTTTTTTTAAAATTAAAAAAAGCTCGAGTTAAGGCATGAGTCTGGTCCAGCCGACTGTTTTCTTTTCTTTCTTTTTCAATTCTTTTTTTTTTATTTTAATTGAAATTTATTTTCGTTTTTAACCAGCCGCACCGTTTTCCGTGTACCTGCTTTGCGCGCACCGTTTCTTACTATATTTCAAGGGTGAATTTGATGCTATAACTTTTGGAATGTGTTCTCCACATACAGGAAGATTTTTAGGCAACAAAAGAAAAGTCAATTTTTTGGATCGGCTGGACCAAACTCCCCCCTTAAAAGAGGACTTTGCTAAGCTCGGTGAATTACTCTGTGGTGGGCGTATTTGTGTACCTGAAGTTAGCTCAATTTCTCCTAAAAATAATTTGAAACTTTAAAAAAAGACGATATTCATCCTTGGAGACCAATTAATTGGTGTGTCGGAAACCTTTGAGTCAATTATTTATTATTATTAAAATTTTCAATAATTATTTAAATATTTTTATAGTACTATATACATTCTATGATAACCTATTATCATATACCTATGATTCTTCTCAGAGTTTTGGTTTTAAGATACCTTTTAACAATTTCCAAAAAAATTATTTAGATTTTATGTACTTATGTTTTTATGATTATGTGCATGCATGCATGCGTATAGATACATATGTGTATATATATGTGTATATGTTTGTATACGTGTATATGAAAAAATATGTATATATGTATGTATTTAGGTATGTGTACATGTATGCACATATATGTACCCGTTTCAGAACAGACATCGTCTTGTGAGGCGGGTTACTTACTTGTTTGTATATGATAATATTATTTCAATAAACGCCCGGGCTGCCGGCAATTAAAAAAATGTCTTATTTGAATTATCGACATTAGTTCAAAGGGACACACTTCTAAGGATTACAATTTAAATTATTGTTTCAGTGCTACATTAGGGCGAACAAAGCACTTGCAGGCATAAATTACCGCTGCAAATTATGTAGCAATGGAACATAATATTAATTAATGGGGTAATAAGGTAATGTTATTATCATATACACTTGTGGTTAACCAAAACTTGGGAACCAAAAGTTTATAGGCTAAAGGAGGTAGCGCAACACGGCATTACATCCAAAAAATTTAGGGTAGAAGATAGATACTCTCAGTATCGCCACGGTGAATGATCACCAATCAGAATTGATACGTTGTTTGATATGATTTGAGTCGTATTTGCGGACCAGACAAGCTATTCTATATCTTTTGTGGGAACGAGATAGTTCTCGGCCGAGATCTGCTTTCAGATTTGTGTGATTGTATATGGCTGTTATTTGCTTTTTCTATGGGCCAATATTCGAATTTCACCTGCGAGCTGTCACGTATTTTAGTTTGGGTTGTTTTAAACGCGAATTCAAGCAAGTATGCATAATTATTTATTCATTGAACAGCATTATAAAATCACACAAATCTGAACTATCTCGTTCCCACAAAAGATATAGAATATCTCATCAGATCAGGATTTCCGCGTTATTCCCCCTCCCACCATATCCCCACTACCTTCAGCCTCATGAAATACCCTCTATAACGATTGACATAGTCTCACTGGCTCCAAACGGTTGGGAGCAGTTGTGAATCTTGTGCGTAATTCGACTCCCATTACAATAGATGTCTAGTTTGGGTGTTATAATATCCTTATTGTAATCTGCTTAGATTAAAGTTAATAATAAATTTTTTTTAAAAGTAATGTTTTCTCTCGTCAGCAAAAAATAAAAACCTCTCGGGTAACAAGGTTTCTAACCCCTGTCGGTAAGTTTGAATATTTTCGCTGTGCAATAAAACTCAAATAAATGGAATATTTGTGAGCGTATCCAAAAACTAAAAACTGTTAATGAAAGGCGATGAAATACGTTTTCAAATTTTATTATTAGAAATAAACAAGTAATTTTTTAAATATAAAAATTTTGAATGCAAGCATTAAAAAGTTTAAAAAATGGCTTACCTACCTTACGTTTTTTCTTGCACTCTCACGTTTTGTCATTTCCTGTAAAAGTAATGAATAAAATATTCACAAAATTTCTAATTATTTGTTATCAAATTGCGGTCGGAAACTTTGGTTTCATAAAAGTGTACATTTTCTGTATTTGGTGGTTAATTTTTAGATTTGAATACTTAGCTAGCGTGGTGTATTCTCTTTCCAATACCGCTTAGATCATATTTCTCACTATGGTAGTGAGGGAGATGCAACGATTTCTTTGAGACCTATATGAGTTGTTTCAACAACAAATCAGCCTGAGGGGTTAATTACACCGTGTATTAAAAAAACTTTTATTTGCAGGTCAGTAGCTTCTCAGCTAATCATGGGGCAATCCGTCATGGCAGAGACCTACGACCAAGTGACCATCTACTTCAGCGACATCATCGGCTTCACGCAGATATCTGCAGAGTCCACCCCGCTGCAGGTTGTGGACTTGCTCAATGATCTCTACACGTGCTTTGATTCCATCATCGAGAATTTTGATGTTTATAAGGTAAGACTGATTAACTAACTCTCTTTCAGTATTTCACACTCTAATACAGCTCCATGATTATATTCTGAACCTTGCAAAACTACGTATGTACCTTCATTTTCGCATCTATGAGTTTTCGAATCATCACAATTCACCTCCGTCCAGTATTTTCAATTTATCCAGAATTCCTCAATTCCTCTTTCAATCCGCTTATAAGTCCAAACTATCAAAGAGGATCTTTCACAGTCTCAATATCTATCTCGATGAAGAAAGATTTGCATTCTTTTAATTTTTAAAATGGTCTTCCTTGTACTTTCCACGCACAATACGCCTCACGGATGTGATTTCTTCTGCTTTAAGTCTACTTTCGTATTTTATCTGCTAGTACCGTGCGTCAAAGCCAAATATAATTTTTTATTATTTTTATTTTATTTAATATAGATATATAAGTGTACAAAGGTGTTACATAAATTATATATCGGTACAGAAATTATTTAAAATTGCAATCTCATCAAAGAAGAAGCTAGTTCTTGTGCTTGATGAGCGAGTTACACTAATTATAACAGAAATAGAATAACATTATGCAATAGGTAAGTATATAATACGAACAATTGAGACTTTTGGATCATCTATATGTGTAGGTGTACATACATAGGATACGGTACGAAATTCGAAAAATCTAAATAAAATAGAGATGAATATAATTTATAATAAATGGAAAGAAAGAGAAAAACAGGTAATTATTTTCCTGATGAAGTGTAGCTTCAGTTTGAGTTTCAGTTTATTGATGTCTTTGGTTTTTTTTTATTTCAATTGGAAGGTTGTTGAAATACTTTATTCCTAAGTAGATATAATTGTTTTGCATTAGTTTGGTATTAAATTTTGGTATTTTGATGTTGTCTTGATATCTTTTTGATTGGTAGGTTTCAAATTTTTTGACGATATTATCTTTGTAAAGTTGGATAATTGCATTTTTTTAAAGATATTCTCTACTCGAGGCACCGTAAAATCTGCGAAAAGCGTTTCTGTTGGATATGTGGAGGGTTTCTTTAGGATTACTTTAATGATTAGCTTCTGGATCACTTTGATCGGGTTTAGAATATTGTTGTAAGACCCCCCCATCCAATAATTCCATATTGAATTAATGACTGGATTAGTTAGTGCATAGTATACTCTTTTTAGATTGTTGAGTTTTAAAATATTTCTTAATCTTATGAATATATATATATATACACTTTCTGATACGCTTAACCAATTCACAGATATGGCTCTTCCACTTCATATGTTGTTCTATTATCACTCCGAGATATTTAGTTTCTGATACTGATTTCAACGTTGAACAGTCTTGAATGATGATGTGATTTGTGATGTGACATGTGATTTTATTACATTTGTTATTGTGGATAATTATTTTAGTGTTGGGGAGTGTTTTAAGTTTGTTAATTGAGAAGTGTATGTAGTATGTTTTGTTAGTGTTCAATGAGAGAAGATTTGTATCAAACCAATGTTTTAAGGTATTTATGCTATTATTTGCTTGTTCGTTTACTATATCCCAGTCGATCCCATTCACAATGATAGCTGTGTTGTCGGCATATGATATTATGTCTGCGTTAAGTAATAGTTTGAAAATGTCGTTGACATAAATTATAAATAGTAGGGGGCCTAGGACTGTGCCTTGAGGTATCCCGAAATTACTTGTTAGTGGTAGACTTAGAAAGTTGTTTATCTTGACTACTTGGTGTCGTTCAAATAAATAGCTTTTTATCCATTTTAGAGCTTTATCGTTTATCCCAATACAGTTTAATTTATTAATAAGTTTATCATGAGAAATACTGTCGAAAGCTTTTTTAAGATCTATGAAGATTCCGAGGCATTTCAAAGATTTGTCTAATGTGTTCTGAATAATGTTCGATAATTTGGCAATCGCATCTTGGGTACTTTTATTTTTCATAAATCCATATTGGTTGTCGTGTATTATTTTTGTTATGTTATTTTGGTTAATAAATTCAGTCAATCTTTTTTTGATAATTTTTTCAAAGATTTTAGCAATGTTTGAAATCAGCGATATTGGACGATAATTTGTCACTTCTTCTGGGTTGCCAGATTTATGAATTGGAGTGATGATGGTTTGTTTATATATCGTTGGGAATATTCCGCTTTGAAGACTAATGTTGATTAAATGTGTTAATGGTTTTGAAATATGTTTTTTGATATTTTTCAGTGTTTCGACAGTAACTCCATCGAAACCTGGTGCTGATCTTCCCTTCATGCTTGAAATGATTTGTTCGATTTCCTGTGCTGAAGTGGGAGGAAACATGTTAATTTTGTTTAAGATATTGACGTTAATGTTCTTTTCGTCATTAGACGGTATTTTTTTAATTTGATTTGCAAGGTTTTTGCCTACATTTGCAAAAAAGTTGTTAAATATGTTAGCGGCAGCCGATGGATTTTCTTTGCATCGTATTTTGATATTGTTATGTGTAATACTATGTATTTCATTTTTTTTGTGTTTTTTCTTGTCTATGATTTCATTTATAATATTCCAGACTTTTTTTGCATCGTTCTCCGTTGCTTCTAGTTTTTGCCGAAAATAGTTATCTTTTGTAGTTTTTATTAAATACGTAAGTTTGTTTTTGTACGCTTTTAGGTATTTTTTTAAGGTTTCGTTTGTAGGTTGTCGGATTATTATTTTGTATATTGTTTCTTTGTGTCTGATTGATACAATTAATCCAAAAGTTATCCATGGTTTAACCGGTTTAAATTTTGATGATTGTTTTCTGGAATCAATAGAATATGCAGTACTTACGTGCATTGATAATTTTTCTTCAAATAGTTCGAAGCATTTGTTCGTATCATTACAATTAAAAATATCGAGCCATTTCTCTTTATCTAGATTATGTACTAAGGCATTTATGTTGAGCATTTTGCGTTGGCTGTTTTCATTCTCCGGAGTTTGGGTTGGTAATGGTGAACATTTGTTTTCGTAATTGTAAGTAAATATGCACCCGAAATGATCTGTGATTGTCGTTTGTATAACTGCAGATACTATGTTTTTTATGTCTTGAATATTTGTGAAAACATGATCTATGCACGAAGGTCATTGACCTGGAATCATTCTCGTAAATGAATTTATACACGATATATAATTTAATTCTGCCATCATATTAAGATAATTATCTTTATCATTAGACGAATAATCATTTGCGATATTGAGGTTAATGTCTCCGACAACAATGGTTTTCTTATTTCTGTTCGCAAGAAGAATGCGTTTTAGTTCATTTACATATATTGGTAATATTGAGGCGTGAGTTCTATATATAGCGAATATGCTAAATGTATACTTTTGGTAACTGATTTCCATATTTAGGAGGTTTACATTGTGCATTTGGATTTCTCTGTTAAAAGTCACAACATATTTATTTGAAATAAATATTGCGATTCCGCTGTTCTCATTAATTCGGGTTTTGTTGCATAGTATGTATAACCCGGAATATTATAGTTTATATCGCTCGATGAGTGCGTATCTGTTAATATTATGCAGTCCAGTCTATTAAGTGATTTTATTGTTACCAGGATTTCGTCTAAATGTCATTCGATGCTTCTTACATTCATATGAAATATGATTAAGCTAACTTCGGGATTCATCGCTAAAATGTTGTTTGTATCGTTCACTGATGTATATATTCTTTCGTCTATTGACATGGTTTTATCTATAGCATTTATCACGAAATCATCCATTTCGAAGAAATAATAATAATGAATGCATTAGTGGCCATGAATACACTTGTTTAATGCACTGATGGGATAGGATTGTTTGGAGGGCGGATTTGTTGAAAGCCTTTGTGTTTTTTTTTTTTATCATTAATAAAAGTTGTGCACTTTCATTCATAATCTATTCTCTCTTTGGCAATTTGAATCATTTATCAAGAAATATTTATAATGTAATCAGAACTCCATTTTTTCTCACAATTTTCATTAGCGACTACTACATTCAGTCCTCCACTACTGTATTTTTCTGCAGATACACATCTGTCAATGTTCTTAATCTCTTGCGAATATATTTCGCAAATATAGAAATTTATCAACTTGCTAATAAGGATTCGCGTTAAACCATATTTTCGTATGTTGTTATGAATAATTAACACTCTTTCTAATTTGCCTTTTGTCATGGGCACCACCTTATCAGGCGGCATCGTTGAGTGGTCTGGGGCACTCTCTTTTTCCCTTCCTTCCTTGTCTTCGCATTAATTATTTCTCCCTTTCTTGTGTTCTGAGACTGGCCTACGTAATTTGCTAAAGTAAATAAATTCTCACGGAATAGAGTCAAGATTGAGGGGTTGGCAACATGACAGAGTGCTAATGTTTTGAACCCATGTTTGTTGGTAAGAAGCAACGCGTGCTTGGTCAGAAAACAGGCAAAGTCAACTGTTGAGATCCTATCCGTCACTACTGGGATATATGTGGTTAGAAACTGTGTGGTTTTAGTGGTTTGCTCCAGTACTGGAACACTTTTCCCTTGTGACTTTTCGTCTTGCTTACTAACTTTTCTGTTTATACCACATCAGAATCTCACAGTTCAAAGCCAGAATCACAAAATTACGAAATGTTTGAGGGAGAAAAAGTTTAAAATGGAAAGAATTAGGCTAGGATTCTTTACGCTATTTACTACCTCGGAGTAACACATAGCTATCATGGCAAGCAATATTTAAAATCTGATAGTTTTTCTGTCACTAGGTACTCTGCAACAAATCACAAATATATTATTTGCCATTGTACCATGTTTAATCAACGGTAGTTATTTTTTATATTTTTAACGTTTTCGGTCCGATTTTAAATCCCGATCATGTTTTTTCCACCTTGAAGTTCTTAAAACTAAAGATATCTCGTTCACAAGTAAGAATTACAAATAAAATACCGAAAGAGAGACCCATCATTTTAGTTTTCGAAATATCGAGGATGTTAGATAAATTAGAACATTGGTCTATGAAAATAATGTAAGATAAAAAAAAAATAGTTTTATTGACTCTAATTGTTAGACGCAGTTACTCAAAAGGGGTGAGGTTTGTCTAAGTCATGGAGGCGGATGCGTCTGCTGTAGGCTTAGGCATCTGCTTAGGCTTGCCGCTTACTGCATGGCAGGCCGGATCGGGAGGGACTGGTTGAGAGAGACAATTTGGCCTTTCGACCCATCGCATCGCCTTTTACCGCAGTTGAAGGGATGGATTCATACGTCCGTCACTCCTGAGCCCACTGTCCTCCAGATACCAACCCACACCTCATACTTTTTCATTCCCAGAACATCCTCTTCTTCCTTTCTTTGAAAGACCCTCCACGCAGCATCTCCAAAGATGATTTAGGCCCTGAAGAAAATTATTTTCTTCAGGGCCTCCTGTGTGGAGCTATTGTAAAAAACATAAAAAAATAGAGCATGATAGCAAAAAAAAGATTACTAGAATTATTTACGTCACAATTATCATTTTACGAGCGTTACACAGCATAAAAAATCGTTTTTACATCTCCCTTGACTTGAATTAATAAAACTTGTTAACAAATTTTAGATTCAACCAACCATTTTGCATACATTTCATTAATCTATAATAAATTCTAATTTGAACCTGACAGAAAACATAGTAATGGTGATGGCGACAGTAATAGTGATAGTGACGGAGACTGTGATGATCTCAACAGTGATGGCGACATTAAAATTGCTCTCCAAATCATTTGAATGAAGTACTCAATAAATCTAATAAGAGACGCGTTTCTTTAAATGCTGAAGTAAAAACAAAAATAGTAGGTACTGAACATGAGAAGAATGTTATGGAAGGTTTAAACTCGCCGTATGATTTATTATGCCATATTCGTGCGTGAACGCGTCCCTAAAGAATTGCGACCACGAGTATGATGATCTAATATTCCATTCTTGCTGAGTCAGTCTCGGCGAATAGCATACAAAGTGTAACCACGAGTCTCTATTTATTATACGATTCTTTTAAAGGACCATGTAGCTGTTATGTGCACTGCGCAGTAGCTGTCTACCGTAATACATGATTATTTGTCTCAATAAAAAACCGTCAGCTTTTCTCATTTGAAAAACACTGGAAAACAATATTATTTTCAATCCAACAACCAAAAGGTATTCTAGTCAAACTAAATTTTTGTAACAGTGGGACCTTGTGTCAAGGATTTTTCTCCTTGACGATTTTTTAAACTGAAATTTTTGGGTAAATATGTGCATTTCTAAATTTTAACAACGTCATTACTATTATGAGCTATGATTTTTTTAATTTTAATCAATCCTTTGGAAGCCAGAATAGAAAAGATAAAAATATTTTTTAAGCCGTCAGAGAGGTTGGGACAGAGTTTGGGAGGGGGGTATGCGTAGCGCTGCTTGTGAACCATTTATTGGATTAACAACATCTCTGCTATAGGTCACCCCATGTGGTTCGCTACTATTGGTGACTTAGCAAGGGTGCCCGGGTTCAAGGCGTGAGGTTTGAGAGACTGGTTGAAGGAGACCTTTTGACCTCTGCAGCAGGCCTATTTCAGAACATCGCACTCACTCCTAGGACACACTGACCCCCAGAATCCTACCCACCCGTCAGATCTTCTTCTTTCCCAAACCTCCCTAAAATCTTTCTTTCCTAAAAATATGCTCCACACCGCATCCCCATAGATGACTTAGGACTGAGAGGATTTTTTTCCTGAATGTCTCCTCATTGAGATATAAAAAAAAATGATATAAATAGTGGAATTCAAAGTTCTTTTCGAGCTGTTTTTTTTCGTATTTTCATATTTCTCAATCCGAACCCTGTGCGAAAATCGAACTGTAAATCCATTATGTATTATAGTAATTTATATATATTTTTGATACATATTTACTTAGATATTTGGTTTCAAGTCAATGAACGCTACATCCTTCAAAAACCGTCATAGGTCTGTCAAAAAGAAAAAAAAGGCATAAATTCTGGGTAGTTATCATATAAATATTATATTGTATACCTATATAAATAAAGTAGGGATATCTTATTATGACTGCTATAAAAAGCGCATCGTTTCATAAATGCCTACAATCTTTTGACAAACGTATTAGTCAAAAAATATTATAAAAATTTTTTTAAAATGAAATCGTGCCTAAAATAAAAATGATCAAAAAATTCTCGTGGAAGTAATTTATTTTGATATCTCGTGATATTTTTTAGGACCTTCGTTTTATTTAGCCATTTCTTTTGCTGAAGCCAACGGCAATAAAATATATTGTGATCCAAACGAAATTAAGGCCACCGGTTGTCGTTTTATTATTAAGGCATCGGTTTTTCCCTCTCCCCTAAATAATATATTATAATTGACTAAGACGTGTGTTTTTGAGTTAGGTACTGGTGATAAGGCGTTTTTCAGTTATTTGTGTAACCAACCGGAACGCCATTTTTCCCCAGGAGTGGACAGATATAATAGACCGCCACCCATATCTGCCAACACACTCCTTGCTAATTTCGTCGTTTCAACGTAATTCTTCTGTTATTCCGAGTGGCAGATATGCTCAGTATCTCGATGCTCAAAGACAACCATTCAGAATTGCCTGAAATGGCTTTAGCCGTATTTGGTGATCAGATCTGACTTTCTTCCCCACCTTCTTCTACAACATCTCCTTTCTCCTTTCCCTTCCCTTAACCTTTCATTTGTCTTTGTTTTTAATGCGATTTTAACCCTTATGTATAAAGAAACTGTATGAATGACAAGGTTAGAATCGCTTGCGCCAATATCAATCTCGGACCTAGGTACTATTGTAGCTACTCTGAAATATTTTTAATTGAATTTTCTATGAAAATTGCGAAGATTTTTTCGAAATACCACGTACGAAATATGTTAAGTGTGGGTGTGTTAAGCGAATACGTATAACGTACAGATACTATGTAGATATAATATAATTAAATTCATAATATATGTACGGTTATCCACGGTGTCACAACACACCCACCACAGCGTTTACCTCAAATAATACACATCGATATAATTTAGTCGATGGAAGATACCCATTACAATGTTTGTGGTCCAATTATTTTTATATTATCGAAATAAAATGTTCAATGTCTGTGGATTTCAAACATGCAAACAATCGATCAAATATTGATGTTCATACTCGAGTACTTGTGGTGAAGATAATCGTTACATTGGCTTTACGTTGACAATCCAAACATTTTCATAATCGATTTATATGATCTGCCAGCCCTCAAAGTTCGGGTGAAGGGTAGAGAAATTTATTTGGTTTCAGTGGCGTATGAATTACTTATATAAACTACGAAATATTAAAGAAATTGAAAAATATATTATTTTTCAGTGCATCTCCTTTCAAAAGCTTTCTTGACTAAACTGTATTCAACTATTGGAACTATATATCATCACCCGGTTAGGCGACGTTGAAAGACAGATTTACGAAGGTGTTATAGAAAGAGATATGTTAATATAGGTCTTGATGAAGCGGAGATTAGAAACGGAGGAAATTCGTGAATTGATTGCTTACTCCTCTTGGGTACCATTTTAGGAATGAAGGGGTTGGAGAAACTATCCCTTTACAAGCAGAAAACATTAACTCCAAACATGTCGTCCTTTCCTAAACCTAAATATTATTTGATTCTTATTATTTTTATTTGGTTACTTGTTTTATTTTTTTATTTATTTCTTATTTCTATGTTGAAACATTTAATTCACCGTTGAATTACAATTTATAATTACTTCCTTACGAATTAAAACACCTCTATTCCTTGTATATGATATGAAATTTTCACGGCAAAAAGTATTATTGTGATTTATTTTACACGGCATAATACCCAAAAATAAACAACCATAACCTCCATAATTTCCTTAAAATAAAGTTGCATATATAGGTATTTTCGCTGTTCCTGTACCGGGTCTAAAGTATCGCAGTGAGCTAGCTGATTGCATTTTCAGTAATAACTTTTTTTTTTTTTTCAAAATGATAGTTTTCTCCGAAGAGCTAGTTATTTTCTATTTTTTGAAAGTGTCCTTCCTTGCATTAGATCCACGCAAGAATAAAAAAGGAGTCCCGAGGAATAAAAAAATCCTGTCATCTTTGGAGATACTGTGTGGAGGGTATTTTTTGGAAAAGGAAGAAGAGAATGTTGTGGAAATGAAAAAACGTATGAGGGGTAGGTAAGAATCTAGGGTTTAATGTGTCCAGGAATGACGGACGTTTGAACCCATCCCTCCCACTGCGGTGCAAGGCGATGATGGTTCGAGAAAGACTGGCTAGAGAGTTCAAAAGGCCCCCCTCAACCAGTCTCTCTCATTACGTCCCACAATGAGTAATTAGACAAACGCATTAGTCGCGAAAATCTAGACAAACCTCACCCCATGAACCCGGGCAACCCTGCTAAGACAAAAAACGTATCAAACCGCTTGGTCTGAACTATGGCAGGGGTGTTGGATATCCAATAAAGGGGCGGCGGTACCCATAACCGCCTCCCAAATTTTTATCCTTGTTAGCACACAGGAGGTTTATTTATCCATAAAAAACGTTGTATATAATCAAATAAATAAGTCAAATACCTACATTCAGATTCTATGTAATTTTCCCATCATAATACTATTTTGTACGATAGGTAAGTACAATGAATTCCTAAAATAACCATTCATTAATTTAAATTTAGCTCGGCTGTTTTAGAGCATTGTTTCCCTCATCTAATGTTTTATTAGTCATTCAATCTACCCAAACAGAGAGTGCTGACCCAAAACCACTGTGGTGTGGCCATCATTATGCCAAAACCAACAATTGCCATAACGTGGTTGTTGGTAGGCAAGTGGATCATAAACAGTTCTGCGTACATACAAATCATAGAATCGGTACGTTTCTTGTAATTAAATACATTTTTTAGTTTTATTTTAATGGATTCATATGTATAAATATATATAAATAGGAAAAATTTTACCATGAGAAGATGGCTAGGATACCCCTTTAATCAAATTAAATGTATTTTTATAATGCCTACATTTTTGGTGTATGTTTCAATCAACGTGCTGATTTACTCAGATGCGTTCACGTGTTATTAAACAGATTGATAATACGAAAAATAATTAACTGAACGTGAGAGTAGTGAAGTTCGGTTTTAAATCGACCATTTTGGATTGCGTCTTTGTGTAAATGTTTTCATGTTCCTTTGTGGGCCTATTATATGTACACGGTTAACATTTGTCATACGAGAACAGGTCGCTTCTACGACTCATTCTTAAGTTCAACGGCTCAGCTGTAGAATGATTTTCCGGCCTCTATGTTCCCTCCCACCTACAACATGGGTCTCTTTAAGACCCATGATCACTCCTTCCTCTCCTCAAAAATACCCCCCATACCGCATCTTCAAACAGGACATAGGCCCTGAGAGAAATTATTTTTCTCGGGGCCTCCCGTGTGGAGTTAATGTAAAAGAATGTAATTTTAATGGTGCGGTGATTATTTTTTCAAATGTGGAATCTTTAAAAAATGACTTCGTCTTCTCACTTTTTCAATATCATGATACCATCTACTTGCAGACGATGTTTAAAAAAGGATTTTCATTGATAGACGCTTCTGTGGAAAAATTGTATTATTCTTTATTTTAAATAAAAAAAGAAAATGTACATAAAATTCAATGTTTGTATTTATTACTTATTGGGAAGGAATTTAGATAAATATGCAAGTACCTACTTGCAAATCTTGTAATTTCAGTGGAAATTTCGGTTTTTGATTTATTCAATAAGAGAAAATTAGAGACATGTTTTTTGAATACGAGGTCTATTTGTCATAAAACTTCTTCTTCTTCTTCGATGGCGCTACAGCCTATATCGAGCTTTGGTATCCTGCAACAATCGCCTCCAACTCCTCCTATCCTCAGCGGCTGACTTCCAGTTTGGTTCCTGGAGAAGATGTGCTGCATCCCCTCTTACCTCGTCTTCCCACATCAGTCTGTGTCTTCCCATTTGTCATAAAACTACTAGCATAAATTATTTTATTGTAAGTTGGCATAGTAAAGCGCCCTTGAGGTGATTTTCTCACGAAAATGGCGCTATAAAAGTCATCCAATTATTATACACCTTCCATAATATTCATATTAATTCCAAATCAATATCTCAGAACTGGTGTCAACTATCTAAAACTCTGGGAACACTGTCAAAATAGTAAGGTTTAATCTAAATTAAAAACAAAGTTTGGGACTGAGTGTTTACAGGGTTTTGTAGAGGTCAGTGTTGAAATAATGTCAGACATTATTAAAATCCATTTCAACTGCTTAATCCATTTTGGTAGTTTTTGTTCAGTGGGGTACTCCAGTTTTCCTCTACTGATCGATATAATAAATTTTATTACGAAGTTACTTCGAGTACTTAAGTGAAAACGTGTGTAGGTACTTACTGGAAAAAACCGCATGAAAATGCTCGTAGCACGATGAACCTTTTCGCAATTAAAAATAATATTATTTCTGTTTTGTAGGGTTTTAATCATGTTATTACTTATCTCACAAAGTACTAACTCCAAGTTGAAATGAATTTCGGATACTGACCAAGGGTAAAATTAGCACTTCACGCCTTCATGGACGCTGGCACGGATGAGCAAAAGGTACGGAGGTATTTAATGTTCCTACCTTCAAAATTTTCCCTCTAACCAAAAGCCTCCCGACCGCAAATCCTTCCCACCTGCGACCTACATCAAGTCCAGGGTATAAATAAACTAGACTGTTTTATGAAGACAACATGAAAATATTAGGATGTGTTTATCTGTATGCTAGCCACAGACCTTATACGGTTCTTATGCTACCAAAGAAGCCTAATGACATCATAATTTGTGGTTTATGTTGTACTTTTGCTGTTTGGTTATCTTCTTTGGACAAAGCATTACTAAGTAAATAATATGTGTGTCCTTTTTTGATTTCAATAAATTAATACACATGCAATTTTTTAAAACTTAGATAACGTGCTGAAGCTACGAAATTTGATTCAATTAAACGTATTATTAAAGTAAGAAATACAAAAATTTGAAGTATATAAAGTTAAAAATAAATTGTACTATTTTCAAAATGTGAATTGTATTCCAGAAAACATTTTTAATTTGATAATAATCGGTGAATATTAAAAATTTATGTGCATAAAAATTATATCTTGCAAACAGTCGTAATTTCAAACTTTTTCTTTTTAACTCTTAGTCGAAGTCCTCGAAAAATAGCAAAGTATTTATCTCCTTTATATTTGCTGGGAGTTTATTAAAAATTGAAAAATTGCTTTATAAGATTGAATTTATTTGAGGTTCCTGACAAATTAGTTTTTGTAAGCTTGAAATCTTCGTAATTTCTCGTGGGATTGTCGTGAATTTTACGACTAAATACACTTTTCTCTTTTCAACACATTTTCCAGGTGTTCTTGCTTAGTAATATCGCAAGGACCTTGGAGGTGTTTTTTATAAGAAGTTAAGAAATTATTATTTTTTTAATTTATCGTTTTTTTCCGAATTTAATTTGACAAACCTATGAATGACCGAGAAAGGCTGATTTACGTATACATTTACGCTGATTTCCAAATATCAATAAGTTCAAATATTTCCGTGTTGTGATTTCGTCAAAATTATATGATGAAAGACCAAACCTCAGAGCCTTTTTTGTGACAAAAGCTTTGAGTTTTCTTGAAACATCACGAGAAGTACTTACATTCTACTCATATAATGGGCTGTACGTAAAGTAGACAGAATTATAAAGGCTATATTTTTCATGAAAACTAACTTCAATCCTCTCTCCGTGCAAAATAGACTCTAAATTCTCGCTTGCATAAAACACGTGAAAATAAAAAATTACCTTCACACGATGATCCCGCGCTGAGAGAATTTTCACGAAGTTCTTAAAAGTAATATTAATAATTTTGAATTCGCAACGTTTCAATTTACAAAAAAAGTTTGTCTAGATATAAAAAAAAGCATTTGAAAAAAGCAGTATTATTCATTTTTATTATTTATTTTTGGGTTTTTTTTTACAGTGTTACGCTACGTCCTTATATAGCAAACGTGACAGCGTTATAATGTCCATCATCGTTACAGTAACGCATCTGCCCTGATGATGGACACTGTAACGCTGTCCGATATGTTGGCTAAATAAAAAGATAATTCAACACAGAATAACACCCAAAAAATAAATAACGAAAATACTTTTGGTCGTGAAAATCTAAAATTATATCAGTTATATTCATATTCAAAACTTAAATTAAAATATTCTCTTAGTGTGACCCATCCGTTTTCCATTACAATTATAAAATTTTAAAGTTTCCATAAGGCAAGATTTGCTATGCAATATAATAACTTATTTTTTTTAGGGTTTACAAATATGTTTATGTTTTCGTATAGGTGTATTTATTGTATTATTTGTTTATTATAGAAATAAAAATTACATTGGTGACAGAGTTAAAGATAACGTAAAGATTTTAAATACTGTACATATTGGGTTCCAACGTTTCATTATAATTTGTTTGATTTTGATATTACTGGGATTACATTTGTTTTATGAAGTTATTATCTACCTCTCCCAAACCATCACTTTGCTGGAAAATATTTGAAATTTGGAACAATGGAAAGAAAAATAGTGCAAAACTCCGATGCATTTATTTGCAAACAAAAGAAGTTTTGAGATTACCTTGGTAGCAAGTTGTTTTTCGTGTACACAATCTCGTTTTCAAGAAAAGAGAAGGAATTTTACCATCTCGGAAGAAAATAATATATTTTTTTACTCATTCGTCTTTTGTGGCGATAATTACCTCGAGGTAGCGTGATGGAGCCATACAACTATAGTGTGGTTGTGTCGTGTGCTCCTTCCCAGAGGTACAGAGGTAAGTGATAGGTTATCTTTTTTTCTTGCATACCTTGTTTTTTACATAAATTTCGTCTTCTATCTTTTTAAGTATTTACAAGTGCATCTGATACTCTAATTCGTAAGCAGTTTTTGATGCAACGCATTGGTCTTATTTATTATCAAGTATTATTTGGTGTCGAGGAGTTAGGCTCTTGACTCGCAATCCGAAGGTCGCGGGTTCGAATCTCGCCGTGTGCAAATAAATTTAAGTAATTAATTTATGTAATTTCTCAATTAGTTCATTAAAAAAGTAATTACAGTATATTTGCGGCACGTTCCAGAGTGGAAGATACTCTCAGTACGGCCGTGTAAGACCACCATTCAGAATTGCAACGTTGCTGGAAATGACTTTCGAAGTGTTTAGTGACTAGCCAGAATGCTGGGGAAGTATCAGCTAAATAGCCAGGTATTTCTCCACCTTCCTTTTCCCCATCTCCTTCCCCTCTCCTCTACTTCCAGCCTCACTACATACTTCTTCTTTGTGTGCCTTATCAGGTCCCCCCGACGTTGGCGATCACTCTTGAAAAGGTCTCTCTGTCTTGCGCTGCCCGGAATAGCTCCTCCACACTTCTAATGCCGGTCCACTCTCGTATATTTCGCAGCCAAGACATTTGTCTCCTACCAGGCTCTCGGCGACCCTCTATCTTGCCTTTCAATATTAAATGGAGCAAGTGATACTTCTCCCCTCGAAGTATATGACCCAGATATGAAATTTTTTTGATTTTAATTAATGTAAGCCGTTCTCTATCTGCTCTAGCCCACCTGAGAATTATATAGCCTAATTTGGGATGCCAGAGTCCAGCCATGATTCCAGATGGGAGCAGCTGGGACTCTTCTAGGGTATTCACATGCAAAAATCAAAAAAAGTGCGAGGGTGTGTGTGAGGGTGTGAGGGTGTGTGTGTGTGTGTAAGTGTATGTTCGTGGGTTGTAGGTATGAGAAGTAGAGATCTATAGAATTGAATTGATGTGTGTGCGCATTGGTTAGTTTATTTTGGCGTTTAGATTTTTCACACTAGACAACAGAACTGACTACTTAGTTTTATATGACATTTATATGAGAGTAATAAAATTAAGAAAAAAGGCATTGAATTTCTCTCCAACATATTATTAAGTTGTTCTTAACATTTTTTCCAATAACGAAATTCTTTTAAGCACAGGGTTAAGAAGTTTCCTTAGAAGTTTTCTTTCAAGTACTATCTACTTACCTTTTTATCTACACTGCATGAAAGTTATAATGTTACTACCGAGCAAAAGAATATTTAATTTCATGGAAAGAAAATATCTTCGCCTTTGCAATGGGAGACGCGAATAAAGAAATGCAGAAAATATTAGATATCTTCGCTATGGATATAATAAAAATTGAGCTAGAATTACAATAAATATGTAATTTTCGAATGTTTTTTCCCACATTTAAATAAATGAAGATGTATTTTTTGGTAACCCAGACTGGAAATATGTGAAAAAAATATCTTTGAGTCTCAATTTCAATGTCGCTTTTATTTTCCAGTAGGCGGTAGTAGGTCGTATAAAGTAGGTACCCACCCTTTATAATATACATTGAAATGTTATTTTTGTTTGAAATCTTTTTAAACTAAGGTATTTTTTGCATTTGAATTGCTGAGTTTGACCTTTTCAAGAAATCAAAATACTCCGAAAAATAAATTGAAATTTTGAAATGAAGTTTTCTCATAAAATATTACTTAATTAAAAATGTATATTTTACATTCTAGGCCAGCGGATGTTTCCAAAATACTTGATTCCAAGCAATTAAAATTCAGAAGAAGGATAGCAAAGGCTAAAAAATAACTTTTCAGACAAATTTTTTTAAAAAAGTAAAACAGTTTTTTTTAATATTTAGTTAGCCCTTTGGCAAGTTTACTGTTTAAACCCTGATTTATTGAACGTATAATACTATTTATTCTCTAGATACTCTTCGATTCACCTCGGTGAAATATAACTGTACAGAATAAAAGCGCCTGCTTGAAATCGTTTTGTCAACTTAATTTAAAATAAATAATTAGGTACTTCACACCTTCGATTTCCCCTCATCTTCCTGTAACACCCTCTAGCATCACAACCGACCCTAAATAATAGCACCGATTTTTCGTGCACTTGGGATAATTGTGCTGCAATCACATTTAAGATAATATCGATACGCCTTAAATGAATAATGTCATAAACTTTTGCAGGAATGGATAACGCCGCGCCGCCCCAAGAATCATTTAATCATATTTAATGGATAACCAACACCCCTGCTATAAGCCACCCGAGTGGTTCATTGTTTGGTGATTTAATAGGGACCCGTGTTCATGGTCTGAGGTTTGTCTATGTCTTGGGGCGAATGCGTTTGCCCACCTATTGCGTGGCGAGCCAGATCGGGAGAGACTAGTTGAGGGAGACCTAACCTAGATCTTTCCAGTCGGACTCTATCGATTCATCGACTTTCACCGCAGTAGGAGTGATGGATTCATACGTTCGTCATACCTGGATAGATTTTTAACCACCCCTCACACCTTTTTCCTTCCAAGAACTTCCTCTCCTTCGTTTCCCTAAAAATACCCCTACACATTATTACCAAACATGACATAGGCTCCGAGGGAAATACTTTTCCTCGGTGACTCCTGAGTGAAGTTAATGAAAAAAAAAAATTAATTTTACGATTGAATTGTGTGAAAATAATTAAGATGAAAAGATTTTTCCGCATTTCACTAAGTTAAAGAACGAATAGACGACGCGGCAGAGTCCAACAGAATACTAAAAGACCGAGCTAAATAGATTTACGACATTTCATCGTTAAGTCTCTTGATTTCATTAGTCACGTGACACGGTTTCCCTGGGATATTTACCACTGGAAATGGGTACCACATATTTTACGATGGTGATATATAAAAGTAGGTGTTCTGTCTGCACTTAACAAGATTATAACTCCTCTTGTACATCCAATCACAATAAAGCTGCGATTTAGAAAATTATACGTACAATTACTCGCACGTGACGCTAAAGTAATTTTAAAGACCAATTGTTAACTTAAAGTTCAAATGTTTTCTTCCGAACCCAAGACAATATTAAACAGCTAAGGAAATCTGATATGAATCAAACGATCTGAAAAAACTACTTCTGAAGACACTAAAGATGAAGATGCCAGATTTGTCAAGACTAGGCTCACTGTTCTTGTGCAGGTGTCGAAAACTAAGTCGTCTCAAATGTGAACCTTAACCCCATCCTGCCCGGCGGTCTACCCCGTCTTACCCCGCTGGTGGGGCAAGATGGTGCAAATGATAGTTTTATTAACTATGGTTTTCATAGTTTTTTAAAATATATTTTAGCATTTTATTCCGTAGAATTTTACAGCTACACGCCAAAGTTTATTGGATAAAATTTAGGTTTTGGAATATTTGAAAAACAATGTTTTTTTTATCTTTACATGTTAACTACCCCGTATTGCCCCACCCTCCCCTAAACGTTTTACTGTGGAAAAGCTGGAAAATAATGTTCAATATTGACAAATCTTTTATTATGTAATATATTATTATTATTATATAGGTGTTAAGGGACGTACTCGACTCACTTAAACTAGTGATTTCCAACATTATTTTGATTAAAATGTGAAAGAAATTTTAGCTTTTTTCTTCAACTAAAAATTGTTTGGACTGTTAGAGTCAGGTGAAGGGTTGGTCGGTTTCTTGGCTGAGTGACCAGTGACGAAATGTGAAGAAAAAAATTAAAGTTTTTATTTTCACAATAATTTAATAAATAAAATCTTAAATATAATATTTAATCTTTTAGAATATATTATAATTCCTAAAATGAAAAATGTGAAGCAGAAAAATCAGAGATAGATGCGACCGAATCTTTTTTGTTTCACATTTTTCGTTTTGAGAATCGTTGTTTTTAAAAAAAAGAGTTCAAAATGTCATAGGGGACTCAAAATCGAAAATCCTTTTTACATCCGATAAAATCAAGAATCACTGGTAAGGATAAGTACAGCGCGTCCCTTATCACCCAATACATAATATATTATACAGGTGATTCGGGACTTATCTCTAAGCATTTATGTGTATTTTAATTACAAGCATTTTAATAAAAAATAATTATAGATAATTTGATAAATATTTTGCATCAGCCGATGCTCGCTTATATTTTATGTAATATTTTTTCTTAATATTTCATGTATTACGAAAAGTTGATAGTCACGTGTTAAATAATTATTTAATTTATTATGCGATTTATTATAGTGATTTTAACATAAATATTGTAAAAATACAGTATTAAGAATAAAAGTTAATTGTGTATAAATAAACATGATGCGTATAAATAGTCCCAAACTAAGCGGGCATTCTACCTTTAAAAATAATTAATGAATTTACTTTGCAGCGTAAATATCTTAAAAAGATTATCGTAAATTGCCATAATGCAAAAAAAATATGGACCATCCTGTAAGCTATGTCTTTCAGCAAAAAACTGCTCTTCACACATTCACATGGCTTCCACACATCATAGGGCACATCGTAGTACACCTCAAATAATGATATTATGTTTTTTGATAAACAAATTAGGACTCCGAGTCAACCCGACGAAAGCGATATTCACAATGAAGATCGCAAATGGTTTTAATTCATGTCACAATAAAAAATATTTGAAAATTAAATTGTTCAAGCAGACATTAGCATGCCATCTATAATGCATTTCAACACGCGCTAGTGCAACTTAAAGTACACATAGACAAGAAAACCAACTTTGAGATTATTAATTTAAGACAAAAAACTAAAAGAAGAACATAATATATTATGGTGCTAAGCCAGTGTAAATACGCACATATTAAAAGTTAAAGTTTCCAGGTAACGAAGGTTGCCATCATGGATACGAGAAGTTTCCTACATTTACTTACAGAGGATTAAAATTACTACACAATTAATAAACAATAAATTTTGCAATTCTAAAACGAAAAGATATTTACTGGAATTAAACTTTTAAGTAACCAACAACTAATATTCATTTATTTTCCTGTAGGCTGGCACGCTGGTTGTTTATATAATGTAATTTAATGTTGGCGAAAGGAACAACCTTACTGTTATCATTTATTTTCAGAAGATTTGAATTATTCTAGGTGCCGACTAACTTGGTAGGTCTTAAAAGGTATAATACTTGTTAAAGTACTAAGTAGACCTGAGAGGGTTTACCAAGGAACTGTATTATGGCTGTCACTTGCAGACCTTTGTTGTCAGTACAAACACATTAAAAATTCAAACAATTTCAGTTTGTAGAACAAATTATACCGATTCTTATTCTTTATACAAGTATTTTTGTGACGACCCGACTTTTAATGAGCTTTAAAAAAATGTTTCCGAAATTGTTTTTCTGATGAAATGACAAAACAATGTGGCTTGTTTATTTTTGAACGGTTAAATAAAAGCCCCTTGAGCCGTGATAGAATTAAGATTGCTAGCTGGGTACCGTAGGTATTATATACAGAGTATTAAGGGATTTACTAGACGATATAGGGTTGTGTTTATATAAGATATTAAGGGACGTACTTAACTTACTTTAACCTGTGATTCCTAACATTATTTGGAGCAAAAATGTAAATGAAATTAAGATCTCCGATGACATTTTTGATGTTTTTTTCCAACTTAAAACATTATAAAACCAGTAGTTATTAGACAGTTAGGATCAAGGAGAGGGTTTTGGTGTTTACTTGGCTGGGTGAACAGTGATGACACGTTGAAGAATTTTTGTTTTTGTTTTGAAGGAAAAAAGTTGAAAAAATATCTCAACCGGAGACCAAAATTTTTTAAACATTTTTTTTCCAAATAGTGTCATGAATCACTGGTTAAAGTAAGTCAATTACGTCCCTTAATACCTATGATATACATGAACGTTAAAAAAAATTAGGAATATAGTGGTCTTTGATTGAAAAAAGGGTAAACCACCCAAAATGTCAAGTACTGTTAACCTGGCAAAAATTATTATAAGTAATAATTATTAGCCTGAAACACTCATCTACATTGAAAAAAAATCTCCCGAGAAAAGATATATGCCGCCGACGGGACTCAAACCGCGTCCTTCTGATTTCCAGTCAACTGATCTGACCACTGAGCTACGTCGGCTTATCTCCTGCCCGCCAAATAATTCAATGTATATTAGAGTTTCGTTCAACAATTACTGCTTTACATTTTTCCACCTGCAAACAACCAACTTTATTTTTATATGAGAAAGGCATTGTAAGTGCTAAATCTCCCACTAGGTGGCGTCAAGACAAATCAAGACAAATGTCTACATTAACATCTACATCTACACCGCCGTCGGCGGCATGTATCTTTTCTCGGTAGGTTTTTTTCAATGTAGATGAGTGTTTCAGGTTAATAATTAGTACTTATAATAATTCTTACCCTTTGTGTTATGCATAAAAATCTTGTCTTAAACATTATTTAAACATCAATTAAAAATAATAATAAGTAACCTGGTATTTACAAATAATAGCTTCAATTCCTTCCTTACCTTTTGAAATATGATCAGGGAGAAGTAGAAACCTTCGCAAAATAAGATGGTTTTGATTTCAAAATTTTGCCTCCACCCTTAACGTGGTGGAGGCTTCTCTCGCTTTGTAAATAGTAAAATAGCTAGGGTTAGCCGCCACCGCGTTCATTAATGTGAGAAGCTTGAGAAATGTCGGAATTTGTTTAACAGAATATTGGCAGGTACGTTCAGTGTTCACAGTTCACCACTTAGGCAATTATATAATTATAACTGTGGTTCTGTGGGCAAAACTGTCGTGATATTGCTGAATAGACAGTGTCAACATCAATTTGAATTAATAATTTTACCCAGAGGAAGGCTAAAATGGAGTGTTGTGATTAAAAATTTTACGACTTTGCTCCTCTTATTAATTTTGGACCGGTTTCATTTTGTTACGGGCATTTTCCGACGAGTACTTTGTAGACCTTATTATGCTAAAATATTTCAATCTTCATAAGAATCCCAAAGGTCTGAAATGAGTAGGACTATTGAATCCACAGAAGACAGAGTGCAGTGGTCCTGTGACTCTCTTGCACACAGTACACGCCAAAGAGACCATTTACTCATTCTCCCAGATTGAAAACTGCTGTATTTGAGGGTAGTTTCAGTTATTCCTCCTCAAATCTTTTGAATGAAATACCATTGTCTATTCGAACGTTCAAGAAACTCTGCGGTAAATGGTTGCTGACTGCATAGTCTAGTAGAAATCTGAATACTTAATGCAGTTGTAATCTGGCAACCTAGACGACCTCCGTTGTTGACGGTTACGATCCTTTGCTATGAATCCGAAGTTCGCGGGTTCAAATCCTGGTGTGGGCAAGTAAATTTTATTTACTTCTTCAAACTTTGCAAAATAACTTTGTGGCATTATTGATTATTTAATTAATAACAAATCACTTTGTTTAAACCACTTTTTTTAATTAACAATATCGACATGTTTCAATAACAATGTTATCTTCTTCAGGAAATGTTAATTAACATTTCCTGAAGAAGATAAAGATAAAGTGATTTGTTTTTAATTAAATAAATTTTATTTGATTAATTTGTGTTATTTCACAATTAATTCATTAAAATTAATATTTTGTATATTTTGCAGCACGTTGAAGGGTTGATTTGAATACTTCAGTGTCGCCCTGGTGAATGTCCACCATTCAGAATAGAAATGTTGCTTGAAATGGCTTAACCCGTATTTGGTTACCAGATATTTTTATTTTATTTTATTTTATTTGTGTACAAAAATTTACAAAATAACAGATATTTTATCTAATTAATTGTAATAGTACCATTTTCACAGTGAGAATGTAGCGCCAAAAACCTTACAAACTCATTGAATTTTTCTAAGAATATGTCGAAATTTTTATCTAATATATTTAAATAGCCTATCGCTCTTCCCGCGGGCGAATTCGGATACAGATTTGTACGACTCAATCGGCAATATAATATGTTATGGTGACGTCCCCGAGAGTGAGACTGTGGTACAAATAAATTGATTTGCGACAGAATCTCACCGTTAGAGACGAGGCCATTAATTAATTGAAAGAAGTATTTTAGCAACCCAAAACATCTACGAGTTTCCAGAGAATGGTAGTTAGTCATACCTAGAATAAATCTCGATGGATATAAATATGGATATGTTCCATAGAGGCGTAAAAATAAAAAACGAAGGAATTTTTTATGAACTCTTTCAATTTTTAAAATGTAGGATACTTCAAATGGGGCCCAGATAATACAATTCGACTCCAGTACACTTAGCACCAGTGAGTTGTAAAGTAGCCTAATTGTTAGTGGGTTTTGAAATGAGCGTGAATTGCGAATGACAAAGCCCAGCAGTTTATATGCTCTGTTGCATAAGTCATTTGTGTGCTGGTGGAATGTCATTTTGCTGTCAAAAGTAACCCCTAGATCTTTTATTTGACTAAAGCGATGAAAAATGTTACCGTTAATTAAATATTCAAATATGATCGTCTGTTTTGCCCTTGTGAAAGAGATTACATTGCATTTAGGTGCACTGAAGCTTAAGCAGTTAATTTTAGCCCAGTTTGCGACAGAGTTCACATCGATTTGTAGGAGGACACAGTCAGCGAGATTTTTTATTATGCGGTAGAGTTTTAGGTCATCAGCAAATAATAAATAGTCGGGTTCTACTCCATCTGAATAGTCGGGTACTTCTCCACCTTCCTCTTTACGATTTGCTTTCCCTCCCCACCCCTAGTCATAGTCTCACTGGCTCCAGATGGTTGGGAGCAGTTAGGACTAAATAAAAATAAAAAAAACATCTCAAGCAGTCTTCTGAAACTTGTTTTCTCAGAAGAGTGGTTCTGTTAGTGTCCCGCACTTTAAATAAATATTACATGAAAAAATATAAACAAGGTTATCACGGTACCTATGTGTAAGAAATAACCTAGACTGGTTTTTTGAACCAGAAAGGGGGATTATGGTATCCTCATTTTGGGATTTTCGTGAAGCTGAAGGATATGTGTAAGTACCACACTAGTGTATCTACTTAAATACGATTCGGGATTTGAACCCGCAAACCCTATCGTATCTCTCATTCATTTAATCGTGTTTTGTCATTTCACTTAACCGTAATTGAAATATTATAGACAAAATACATAGTTCATTTTCGTGATGACTCGAAGTCAAATATAGAGACTGGTTTTACAATCTAGTTATAAATCCCAATTACTCTAGGGAAATTTAACCGGATTGATCGTAAGAGTGTATGTACAGCACATACTGTACATGAAAATAATTCAGATATTAACGTACAATTATAATGAAGCTTCATACATGCATTCCCTATTAATTTCACTATCTTATTATTCAAGGCATAATGTAATGTGCATTAATTATTTTTTGCTGCATCACTTTCCCTCCGTGATGAGATATCGCCACTTTGAAAGCGTAATATGTACGCAGGTAAACGATTTTTTGTATGTATTCTTCAAAAAATTCAATGCGTAAAAAATGAATAGCTAACATACAACAATGGCATCCGATGGGCCGCACAACGCACGTGTGCAGCTCCCAACTAGCAACTAAGTTAAGAATTATTTGGACAATTAGGGGAAGGCCCGAATACACTATTGTAATCGCAAATGATATCACGTGCTTTATTTTGCCCTTTTGACTGCATAATTTTGATTTATTTGTTGGTTGGAATCGGCTCACGTGCGTTGTGCGGCTTATCTGTACGACGCAGCATAATTTATGTGACACTTCTGTCAAAAGAATAACGGTAAAGGTCAAACTAGAGCTAAGATCAACGCGAAAATGTTTTATGTTCGTGGTAACCCCGTAAAGAAAGGAGATTTAAAGACTTTGTGAAGTCTGGACCTTTTGGTCGAAGCAGATTAAAGACATGGATAGTTGCATAAGGATTTCTTCATTATATGAACTTATAATTTAAAAAAATATTTGTTTTAGGGCCTTTTTACGTTAGCTTAACGTAGGAGGCCCTGAAGCAAATATTTTTCCTTACGGCCTATATCATCTTAGGGGATGCAGTGCGGAGGGTCTTTTAACCACTCGGACCATAAGCTTGCTCACACGACAATGAAACATTACTATACATAAGTATGACGTATGAGTTATTAAGGAAAGGAAGGAGAGGAAGTTCTGAAGGCAAAATATATGAGGGGTGGGTAGGAATATGATGGTCAGTGTCCAGGAGTAACAGATGTATGAATCCATCCCTCCAATTGCGGTGAAAAGTGATGGGTTGAGAGAGTCCCGCTGGAGAAATAAAGAGGCTTCCCTAAACCAGTCTCTTTCGATCCGGGGCTCCGACGCATGTGGTGGGCAGACGCATCCCTGACAAGACCCGGAAAAACCTAATCCCAATGAAACCAGGCATCCCTGATAAGCCAAAAAGCGTAGCGAATCACTTCGTTTGACCTATGGAAGAGGTATTGGATGTATAAATTTATACATTCGTTCAGGTTTGCGGCTGTAACAAACCCCCAGAAAAAAACTTTGCATAGGACTGTTCTTTGAATTAATTTATACTAGATGCTTTTATTTAATGTTTATTTATTTCAAAATAACAGTTTTGTTTGATCAAAGCATAATAATTCATAGAACCATTAGCGTCAGTAAAAAGCTTTGGTCAACTGAACTGTCAAAGTGTTTCATGAATGCTTTTGACATTTGATTCTGTAAACGACTTTAAAGCAATAGCGTTGGTCAGACGTATGAAAATTTAATCTTTTGCATTACTAATTTCGGTTTAGATATATACTATTTGACTCTCCTTAGAATTATCTGCATGATTAACATAGCAGCATGCATATATTTTTATTTTTCCCATAAAACGTGTATTTGTGTATTTTTTTAATTACATTTATTACTAACAAATATTATAATCAATAATTATCAGCCTGAAACACTCATCTACATTGAAAAAATCTTCCGAGAAAAGATACTGGCCGCCAACGGGAATTGAACCCGTGTCCCTCTGATTGCCGGTCAGCTGCTCTGACCACTGAGCTATGGCGGCTTATCTAATACCCGCCAAATAATTCAATATATACTAGTGTTTCATTCGACAATTACTCATTATTACATTTTTCCAACTGAAAACAACCAACTTTATTTTTGTGAGAGAGGTATTGTTAAGTACTAAATCTCCGCTAGGTGGCGTCGAGACTAACTATGTCTGCATTTGTTGCTGAAATACTTTAACTTGTCAAATATTAATTATTATATATTAGCTTATTATATTATATTATATATTATTACCTAGCGGGAGATTTAGTACTTAACAATACCTCTCTCACAAAAATAAAGTTGGTTGTTTTCAGTTGGAAAAATGTAATAATGAGCAATTGTCGAATGAAACACTAGTATATATTGAATTGTTTGGCGGGTATTAGATAGGCCGCCATAGTTCAGTGGTCAGAGCAGCTGACCGGCAATCAGAGGGACACGGGTTCAATTCCCGTTGGCGGCCAGTATCTTTTCTCGGAAGATTTTTTCAATGTAGATGAGTGTTTCAAGCTGATAATTATTGATTATAATATTTGTTATCTACCCTTTGTGCTATGCATAAAAATCTTGTTTAAACGTTAGTTTATCAATTTAAAAAAAATAATAATAATTAACATTTATTACTGTTTTTTCACAACTGCTTCATATGTTTGTGTGCTTCATTTAAAAAATACAACATTATTTTACTAAATTATTATTTTAATATTTTAGTGAATTTCCCTAACCGAATAAAATAACCGCGTTTCTTTGCGGTGAAAGAACAGAATATGTTTGTTTTATACTACACACTTTTTTTATAATATTTATCAGAAACGAAAAAGAATTATATTAATGAAGACAATATTATTAAATTCCATCGAAAATCTGAAATAGATAAATCAGAAAACGGTCACTTCTGGGACTCGAACGCAGGACCTATGCCTATCCGAACTACAAACATAATCTTCATTTTCTTAACGGATATTTTTATTGGCTGCTAAGGTTTTCAGATTTTCGATTGTCTTCATTAATTAAAATATTGCAATTTGAGGTTTAACTCATCAAGTTTAAAAAAAATAATATTATACAGTATTAAAAATATTTAGTTAACACCTGACTTCTCCGAGATTCACTTTTCTTTTCAAAACCCGTGAAAAACTTCACTTTTCAAAACCCGTGAAAAATTTCACTTTACATAACCCGTGAAAAACTTCACTTGACATAACCCGTGAAAAACTTCACTTTTCATAACACGTAAGAATCTATACCAAATACGAGTAAATGGACTATATTATGTCAAAGCTCCTTCTTCAGGATGGAAATGATCTCTCCAGCTATTTAGCTGCACTGACCTAGAAAAATTCCAGTAAAAAAATAGGAGAATTATTTCAAAGATTCTCGCTAGAGTTTTCCGGTTAATATTTGTATTTATATTTATTTTAATTTGAATACTGCGTAACTTTCCGAAATCAATGGGACCACGACGTCCCCATTCTAGGTGTGTGGTGAGGCTAAATGAAGTGGGGAGAGTGGTAGGAAATGGGGAAGAGGATGTATGGGAAGTATCTGCCCGACCATTCGAAACTTCTCATCATCTTTCAATTCGGGAGGCTTGTATGGGTACCGCCGCCCCAGGAACCATTTATTGGATAACCAAAACCTCTGCCGTAGGTCACATCAAGTGGTTCGCTGCGTTTGGTGACTTATCAGCGATGCTCGGGTTCTTGGGGTGAGTTTGGTCCGGGTCTTGGTGGCGGATGCGTCTGTCCACCAGCTGCATGGCAGGCCGCATCGGGAGAGAGTGGTTGAGGGAGTCCCTTTGACTTCTCCAGCCGTACTCTCTCGGAAAAAAGCACTGCAGTGGGAGGGATGGATTCATACGTCCGTCACTCCTGGGCACACTGACTCCCAGATTCCTAACCACCCCTAATACCCTTTTCCTTTTCAGAACTTCCTCTCCTTCATTTTACTAAAAAAAACCTCCACACAGCATCCCCAAAGATGAAATAGGCCCTGAGGGGAAGTGTGCTCTTGAGCGTAGGAATGTAAAAAATATATGTAAAAAAACGTTTCTAGCAGTGGATTTTAATATTTTGAGTGATTCTGAATGGTGGTTTTTCACCAAAACAACATGAAGGGTATTTACCCCTGTAGAAATTTCATCAGAATGATTTTTGAGCAAATAATTCAAGTTTACAAAATTTGAATTCTTCGATTTTTCAGTTGATTAGTCAAACATCGAATCTGCATACTCAATACTCAACCCAAAATTCGAATTTTGGGTTGAATATGCAGTAATATGAAAAAGTACATGCTCTCTCTCATAAATTCTCAAACTTTTTTTGCCCACCGTCCATTTTGAGATTATTTTTATCTCTGGCGCCCCCTAACTCGTGAATCCAAACAGAGGGGGTGTAGTGGGATACCACGACAGGGTTACATTTGAAAACGAAGGGGGCGTAACGGGGTACCACGGTGGAGGGGGCATAATGGGATACCACGATGGGGTTACATTTGTCACAACGGAGGGGGCGTAATGGGACAGGGAAAATATTTTTGCGGATAGATGGCCCCTAATGGGATGGGAGAGGGCAAGATAGAATGGGGGTTGGATGGGTTTCTCTGAGGTCTCCTACCCTGAGAGTCTGAAACGCCCCCCCTTTTTTTTGGTCTTCTGCCGTCCCCTGGAAGTCTGAAATGCCCCCAAGGGGGGCGTTATCACCCATGTTGAGAACCAATGCTCAATCTGGTACTATACTCAGATTACTCATAAACATCACCTGATCAATTATAATTCAGAAAAACTTGTAGTGAATTAAACTAATGTGCTGGACCATTAAACCTGTCGTGTTATTTTAAAGCATATTTACTCGTAGTAATTAAAATATAGTATTTGGAGATGTGTGACTAATCGACTGGACTGTGGAAATCATCAAATTTCAAAGAAAAAAATCAAGTTATATTGCTTTTTCATTGTTAGTCAGTTATTTCACAGTGCTTCGATAGTAACAGAACTTGAACAGGACTTTCACAAACTTGAATATTAACTTTGAATTCGGATGAATATTGTTCAATTCTGTGAAAAAGCGTAGTAAGAAATTTATATTTTGATGACAAGTTTTAATCTCGTTAAAATAATTTAAACCAACCTACACAAATATAATATCGTTATGAAATTGTTCAAGGTGTTTCTTGTAATAATTTTCGAAGTGTATCCGCTTAACTGAAGCGAGGCAGCTGGTTTTGTCAGGTGGATTATTGTCGGGAAAACACAACTTAGGAAGGACAAAGTCAGGTTACAGAGAGCTTTAAGGATGATTGAAATAAACATTATCCTGTGAGATGTAAAGGTGGAATTTATGAGCAATAAGCAGCGATGCAAAAGTTTATTTGGAATACCAACTAATCTAAATACTATAAACACTAAAAAAATTGAAATGCATTTTATTTACCGTAGCTTTAGCCACGTTTAACTTAATTTGAAATCTAAAACAAGTCGTGTATTTCATAAAGATTAAACTAAAAGATTGGCAGCCAGAATGGCAGCATATTTTCCACAGTTCTGCTCATGTTGCTATCAAAAGTGACACAAAAATTTAAAAGTCAAAGGAAAATTATATTTTCGCTGGTTTATGTGGAGGATGTTTTGATGATTAATAAACATTAATATTTCATGTTAATATTGTTTTTAGAGAAAAAATCCTTTAATTTTGACTGCTTCAAAAGAGTGTGGTTAAAATTTGTTCATCATCAGTATTTTTTTGAGAATTTTTTTTCTTTTTCCAATTAGAAAAAAATATACATTCCACCGTACCCAATTACAGAAGCGTGAATTCTATACAATATACAAATACATTTTTTTTTACATTAGCTCCATATAGAAACCTCTGACGAAAATTATTTCCCTCAGGGCCTATGTCATCTTAAGGGATGCTGTGTGGATGGTCTTTTTAAATAAAGGAAGAAGCGGAAGTTCTGGGAAGGAAAAGTCACTAGGGGTTGTTGGGAATCTGGGGGTGTTCAGGAGGATTTGGTCCGCCACGTGGCAGGTGGGCATCCGCCTCCAAGATCTAGACAAATCTCCCCCATGAACCCGGGCACTCTTACTAAGTCACCAAGTGTATAAAACATCTGGTTTAACCAAAAAATGGTTCCCAGGACGGCGTTACCCATTACCGCCACCTAAATTGTAAATATTACGTAGCCAAAATTACACAGAGAGAAAATTTCACATGAAGAGAATTACACATGAAGAAAATAACACATAAAGAGAATTACTCATGATTAAATTACGTACGATGGAACAAAAACCTTACCTATTATAATCTTAATTTATTTAACGCACACTTGCACGAGTACGTGCTCATCCACAACTAACAATGGTTCAAGGAATCTAAGATAGAATGCAGACATATTTATAGTTTTTGCACGTAGATAATACTCCTCTCAAAATCGAACTCAACGTAATCAATGTTCACTCAGAAATGGAATTGCGATTTTCAGCCTGCAGGCAGTCGTTCCTGGGTCATATGCTTCCGTTCATATCTTCCACAGGGTCCTCGTGAAAATATAACATAATAGTGCTAATACAGATATTATGGATAAAGTCAATTGTAAAAGTAAAGAAGTTAAAAAAAAAAATTCCCAAAACCTGAGAACATTCCTTTCCATATATCGCATTATCGCATCTTGCTACCACAATTAAAAAAAACAGGTCTTTTTGGACAGCACATTTGATAGCATGTACCTATTCATTTACATAAATATTTTGTCTGTTTGATATTTGGAAAACTCTCAAAGAACGCGTTTATTTAGAGAATCAAATACTCAATAACAATACTTACCGTACTTCCATTGAAATTTATATATAAATTTAATCATAATTTAAGTTTATAATATAGTCACAATCATCGGGAAAATGCTAAACTTCAAAATCTAATATCCCAGTTTGACAAATGTTCATTTACTTGGCAGTGTAGTTTTGGATTATTAAAATATGTATATTTTTATTTTTAACTTTATGAGTAAAATCTCAAATTATAATGTTTAATTAAATGAAGACAATATTAGCTCCAGATTTTCGATTGTGTTTCGCTAATATTGTCTTCATTTAATTAAACAAAATATGTATTCATGCACAGATATTTCTGGAGACCACAGTTTTCCACGCTCTTAGAAATAAACGTCATCGGCATACAACAACGGACAAGATACTGGACGGCTTCGTCAAAACTTAACGTCAAAAACTACACCAATTTAACATTTTTTCATACTGAAATACAAGGACTTAAAAGATTAATGCGTGCAACACTTCTACTTGCATATATGAACTGATTATAAGGCTAATAAATTAAATAAAATACGTAAGAATAATAATAATATCTTTATAGAAAGAAATTTGTAAAATTTATAACTGAAAAAATATATGTTAATAATTTAGATTCGTTTATAAATTACATAAGTACAAAAAGTTAACATAAAAAATAATATACCTATAAACAAAAGGTGTAATATATAAAGTATAAAAATTTATAGTTATAATATCGTAAATGAGGTTTCTCATAACCCGCCTCACGAAAATATTAAATCATATCGAACAAATAATGATTTTAATTTTTTGCCCCTTTCGACTTTTTTATATATTGTACAAATATTATATATGTCACACACCGTCTTACATGCACATATTGACGGTCATAGTGACATGACTAAGCCTTTCTTTACCCCATAAAAGCTCCGTTCGCTGACGCACTTTGTATCACATCCCCATTACAAAACGCTCACTCCGTACATATATTACACTTTCCTGAGCTTTTTAAATTTACTCGGTCCTGCATTTTATGTATTAATGTATTATATCAACTAAATCTACGGTTACTAAAGATATTTTATAACATTTTTAAAGCACAACATTCGTAAGGACCCTGTGTGATGCGACCCATACATCAGTGTCGTATTGAATCAGCTCCATTCGTATAAAGCTCTTCGGGTCCTGGCGCTAAGCGATATAATATCTAACTGTAGGTGCATAAGATGAATGCGATGCATCTTTCGAACAGATAGCTAAGTGAAGATGGATGGATCTGCAAATGAATGCCAAAAATTAAACAAAGGAGGCTCTCACGGCTGCTTTCACCTGTCAAACTGGGTGACTACAGATGTAATTTTGCTAAAACAAACAATCTTAGTCATAGCAACACAGCTGAATTTGTGTTAAGACTAAGTGTGTTTGTGGCTAAGCACATAAGTGGCAAATTGAAGTGATTTTTTTGGTGACCGGACTACTCAAAATCAGCTCGACTCAACAATCTCATTTGAAAAGTCATTAAAAGTGATGAAAAAAATATATAAAAAATTATATTATTCACACATAAAGAAAGCAGCCAATAAAACATGCGTTAAGAAAATGAAGATAATGTGGGTGGTTCTTAGTCGATATAGTTAACAATGACTGAATTGGATATCGACATCTTTGCGCAGCGGTAGCGCGTTTGCCCGGAAAGCGAGAGGTCCTGGGTTCGAGTCCCAGAGGTGCCAATATCTTTTTCTGATTTTACTGTTTTCGGATTTTCAATTGAGTAACGCTTATATTGTCTTCATTTAATTAATTACATAAAAAAAAATGGTTAAATAGGTTCCGTTAGGTTAGGTTATGGGCGATTATTTTTTTTTCATTGCTTTTAATGACTCGATGAGGTGTTGAGTTGAGTTGTTTCTGAGTTGTCATGGAACCTATTATAGTTGACTACACTGACTACGTAGTCAAAATTACAAAATTTGTATCTAGGTTTACCGCATAGGAGCCGCTACTGTCCAGAGCCGGTGGAATTATTTCTCACAATTTTTACCATGACCATTTCCTCATTTTTGGATTATTATGAGGAGGTAGAAAGTGAAAAAGAAAGGAGATAGGAAAGATAAAGTTTGGGAAGTACCTGAATATTCAGATCACTAAACGCGACAATATATGCAAAAGTAAAAAAACCCATTATATACCCATTACGTAAAATTACTAAACTTCTCGTATTTTCAATAGTACCTACCTAATAAATTTCGTTAAATTGTCTAAAAAGGTAGTCTAAATCGTCTGCATAAACATTTGAGATTTTTAGGACCAAAAGCATTATTAAATTGTTTTTACAGTTATTTGCCGTGCATTATGCTTGTTTATATGAGTACCTACATACATAAGCACACACTTCACCACAATCTTCAATTACACCTCTGCCCTAACGTTGGCTAAAGAAAAAGGTAGCGCAACACGGCATAATACCCCAAAAACAAATCATATGTAATAAAGGAGATCATTTTTGACGAAATATTGCCTCACCTCAACGTCACACACATGAATTTTGTAATGTAGGTGTACATTTCCGGAATGTTCGCATATTTCAAAATGAACAATCCATGTTATGTGTTCCTGGTAGACCTCAGAGCGTTTGTTCTGGATGGGACGTAAACTGGTTTTTGGACGTGATGGTATAGTGGAATTCCGGTAGTCATTCATAATTTTCGATAAATTACCGGTGTGATTTCCGATTCCTGATAGTGTCCATAGATGTCGGGTATTGACAGTGATGAATTAATCACGATATCATAGAGCGCAGTGACTGTGTTCTAGATTTTGATGACCTCTGTGGCAGAACAGTAAGTTTCTTGCCTTTGGATACGACAAGAGGCAAATTTGAACCCCGGTAGGGAAATTTTTTAGAAATACTTAGTACATGTATATTATTTGCACCTCGTTCCAAAGTGGAAGAATATCTCAGAGTTTTAGTGTATACGTAATATATATTATACGTAAATGAAATGGTTTTTAGTTTTGTTTAAGTAGCCTGGTAAGTACTTCTTTATCAACGCTTTTCCTTTCTTATTGCCCCATTCGTTAAGCCGTAAAAAAATCCCATAATGTTGATGACTTTAGAAGACTATGGAGAGCGTAGAATAACACCAGTGTACCAATTAATTATTATTTACAAATAAAAAAATATGGTGATTAGGGGAGTTTGTCTACCGCCGCCGTCACCGAGAACGTTAAGACTACTGAAGTAGTGATTTTATAACTATACATGTCCGTCATGCAAACGCCGTCATCTCGTCCGAAAAGATTCTGAGTTATATACAGCGCTACAGCTAGAACTAATCCGAGTAGGGCCGATATGCCGGCAATACAATCCATGTCTGCACTTATCGTCTACACCCGAGATTGCCGGCGCACGTTTTCTTGACTTATGTTGGTTATGCTACGAAATAACCCGTTCACGTCAAAACCACCGATATTGGTCACGGTGGACACACAGTCGTCGTCACATCGTTTCGAACTCGGTCCGAAATAATCTATAATCTCGGGGCCGGTCGAATCTGTGGAAAAACTCCCTAATGTTTTTTGATTTTCACCATTTTGCGTCATGTTCCATTTGCAATCCTGAAACAAGTTTATATTAACATTCACACACACCATTTTTCTCTAGAACCAAATTCTTAATTTGCTTTTCAAGTCTTCAATTTTTCTGCAATAATCCAGTCATAACAAAACGTTTCTTTTTCCCAATTAAAGAAAACAATCAACTTTGATAGGCTAAATCAGACACCCAATTTCATTCGAACCTTAATATACTCTTTTTAAACTTTCAATAAACCCTTTTTTCAAACTTTTTTTGTAAAAATATTTGTATGGAGGTTTGTTTTTTGTTTTCAGTTTGGCATTAAAATATCACAAAGTATTCAATTACATTTCCTAGACTGATATCAGTCGTTACGAAACCACAACACTCACAAACTGAGTTCAACAAAATGAGGCCAACCGTGATTAAAAAGCTTTCTTGTATTGATTATATTCGTATATAATATGTTTAAGAATTCTGTCACAGCCGTTTCAAAGTGTATTATTTAAATATGTATTATAATAAATTAATCTAAACAAAACGAAAGCGATTTATTTATGTATTTTATTAATTATTTTATTCACACTGCAAGCTTGAGGCCTGAATGTTTTATGAAAGGAATGATCTAAGGAAATTTTCTAAACTTAACACTAGAACTTCGATGTCAGGAAGTATGATGCATTTCCTTTAGTGATACTACGTCAAACCGTCGTCGTCTACTTCTGCCAGGAGTTAGTTTCATATTGCTTAAATAGGCCACTTGCATGCATAATGACTTGGAAAAAATCGTGTGGATAGATTTTTCTACAAAGATTACGAAAATGTAAGAAATTTTTTTAAAAATTCATATTTCTTTTTTTAAATAAATAAAAAAATAAGAAAATTGTCCGTCTCCGAAATATTCAATTAATTTTTGGAAATTTCACACGTCTTTTTTTTATATCACAACACTTTGATTTTTAAAGTTCACCAGATTTATTGTATGTTACCTTGCGAACTTATGTTTGGGTTTCGCAGTTTTGACAGATGGTATAAAATGAACATCACTTAGATGCTTTTCGCAGCGGCTGACTTAGGAGCATAATGGTAGTAGTGCTGATTTTAACAAACACACACACTTTTCCACAAATTAATATCTAGTAAATTCACGCAATGTAAGTGCACTATATAAGATAATAAATACAAAACAATACAAGAACAATACGTCAATCCACCAGAAACATAATGGGAAAATATTTCACCGATTCCAGATATTTTCATATCAGAGGGTTCGGCTCTGATGAAATCCTAACTGGTCCGATAAATCCTACTGATCCCTCAATATAAATGTTTAAAAAATCTTTCGTAATCCTACATGTATTTAAAATAACCGACTTTTGCATTTTTATGAATAAATTTTTTGACAAATCTAATACGCCTAAATTTTGAATGAGAGAGCTAGGTATAATGCCAGTAGCCGAAATAACAAATGGTATTATTTTTGTAGTCTGAGAATGCCAAATTCTTTTAATCTTATTTCCTAAATCTGTATATTTTCTTATTTTTTCAGAAACAGTTTTCTGAATATTACAAGAATTTGGAATAGCGACATCAATGATATAAGTTATTTTCTTAATTTTGTCATGTAAAACTATATCGGGTCTATTATGACTAATTGTTCTGTCTGTTAGAATAGTTTTATCATAATAAATTTTATAAAATTCATTTTCTAAAAATGAATTTGGTTCATATTCATAATATGGTACATTACGGCAGTCAATCAAGTTATGTTTAATAACCAAACTTTGGTGAATTATTTTTAAAACTTGATTGTGCCTAAATGTATACTCGGACGGCGCTAATACAGAACATCCCGATATAATATGTTCTATAGTTTCCGGAAAAGCCAAACATTTTCTACATAAATCATCAATTTGATTTGCATCTTTGATAATATGCTTCCTATAATTTTTAGTATTAATGACTCTATCTTGAATAACAAGCATAAAGCCTTCTATTTCTGCGCTCAACTCTCCAATACTCAACTATTTGTTTGACGAAAATTTGTCAACATATGTTTGGTTGAGATAATTGAAGTGTTTTGCGTGAAGAATTTTATTTGACCAGGAATCTAATAATTCCTGGTTGGTATTTATAAGAATGCTGGCATTCTCGTCGTATAAATTTAATGGCGAAATATTTCTATCTGCCTTGCAAATTATTTTATGCATTTCTGAACTTTTCTATGGAAATCATCAGCTTTCCTATGGAAAAAATTTCTTAGCATTTCTACCTGATTATGTTTTAAAGATGTTATTTTGACTATACCTCTACCTCCTAAATTTCTCGGTAAATTAATTCGTTAAGATATAATTATAATTTGCAATTACAATATCATTACATTGAATTTTAGTAATATGAAGAACATAGTAATAAGTTGAACATTAAAACGATTAATAAGATGGATTAAGGAAACAAATATTTATGAGATGTGATATTTTTGGTACGCCTTGTTATTCTCCTGTGCCATTCGTGTGGAACACGTCGTTTTTTTTTAATTTTTGAAATATTTTTTTTTCGCACCAATAAAATTATGTCCCGTCTTTCTGGTTTATAAAAAAATGGTCTGATTTTTCGGATTAAAAGTTTCAAAAAATCACCAGGGTTTAAAAATACGAAGTGTCTTAGAATTTTTTGCCTAAACCGGAAAAAAAAGTGATGCAAGTGGCCTATTGTATATTGAAAATTGTAGGAAAACCAAATGGAAAAAAAACATGAAAACCCGCGTTATTGTATAACAAAAGAAGTGTCTTACTGTTGTAATTCCAAAGAATTATACACGTTTCATGAATTCCCCAAATCTCCGTTATACCCTGCGTTGGCTAAGTTAATTCTGTATAAAACCGCTTAAATTAGAAACATTCCTGGAATCCTAACTATTGTACGTGTTCTCCACACTAAAGTCCAATTGCCTAGGGTCAGTAGTTGTTCTATTGTACTTCAAATGTTAGAGAATGCTGCTAGTTGAAAATCATACGGGCTCACAATTTTACAACAATGGCTTTGATATTATCTAACTATAGACATGCAACTTAGACACGAGATAGTTCCTTTTGTTATTCAACAAAGCTTAATTTTTTTTAATTTATTTATAAACAGAAACAAACAGTATATTAGTTACATTTGTGAAAAAAAAATTTCAATGAATAAGTATATTTCATGGTGGGTACCTATTATGTGTTTCATTGTAGTTTCTTATTTATGATACGCATATTAAGTAATTACCAGGTGATGTATGTAGTGGGAAGGTGTGTGTGTGTGTGTATGTGTGTGTGTGTGTGAATATGTGTGTGTTTGTATGTATGTATGTATGCGCATTTAACAATTAATATTTTTGACATGTTGCTCTTTTTAAATTTGGGCAGTGAATCGAAGAAAATGTTGATGTTAGAATTTAGACCAATATTATTGAACATAATACTATATATTTCTTACCATTCATTTTTAAAAGCCTCGAAAAAGGGCGTTAATCAATAAATTAATAAATTAATAAAACCAGGTTATTTCGAGTTACATGAAGAGCACGATTGATTGGCGAAATAGATGCCGCATTTGTCTTGTAATTAAGCGTGTAAAAAGTTATGTATGGCGTGTACGTCTTAATGGTATCTTAAAATTAACTAGGAAAGAAGTTCGGTACATTCAATTTCATTATTTAAAAATGTGTGTATAAATGTCAAATCAGTTATTGATCGCCTTTGTTGCAAAGTTTGAAATGTGCATCCAAAGTTTTTTTTGAATATGAAGGTAAGATATTTTATAAATTTGTTTTGAATATGTTCTATGCTATCTGTGTATACTTTGTACTGCGGATTCCAAATTGGCGAAGCATATTCCAGTGTACTTCTGACTAATGCAAAATATAACATTACTACTATGCGCGGGTTACTGAACACTTTACTTATATGAAGAACAAAACCAAGCATTTTATTTGACCTTTGAATGGTTGAGTCGATGTGCTTAGTAAATATAAGTTTAATATCTTATAATCGGCATGTACTTCGTTTGTTGCTTGGGCGATGGATTTCACACCTCCAAGACGCGCCATATTAATAAGTGCAAGAATGTCACAACCAATAATACATTCAAATTATCAATTTATTATTAAAAAAATTACTGGGAAGGCCTGAAGCCAACACATAGATCGTGATCTTATTCGTATTCGATGATAGCTTCGTTGGACTGAAGAATTGCTCAGAATTCCTGGGAAATTTTTTTTCTCCAGTAGAACGCAACAAATATCACCTAAGGCTTACCTCTAACTGGCAAATATATACTGTGACATCTAGGAACAGCAAATAGACCCACCGGGTACAAAGAAACATGGTAGTGTTCAACACTTCGCGACTAAGTGCAAGATACTTGTTTTACACAAAGAAAGGCGGAGAAAGACAAAAGAAAAGACACCAACGTCTTACAATACCAAAGATGCTCCAGAAAGTGTGGGTCAAGGATTGAGCCAGTCACTTAAATACCCGCAACATGATAAGCTTTTCTGCCCCGGACCACCTACGCTACGTAAGTCTATTTAGTTGCCTCATGAAACAAACTGCCAATAATTTTGCTAGTTGGGAGGGCTATAATTGCTGAATAAAATAGTTGCAGGTGGTCTAGCACGGTCGATCGATAAAATCCTCCATCAATCCTCATGGTTTCTAAATGGCCATGAAAGCACATGACTTTAATATAAATTAAATAAATACTACCCAGAAGTACGCGTAAACAGTAAATATAGGTTTTTATTCTAGTAAGGGACTTAAAGTAAATACGACGAGATTAACAGTATATTGATCCCATTAACTAGAACGCTTTATCACCGATCAACCTTTAGATAAGGGTTCGACGAACCTACTTGAGAACCTAACATCGTTTTTGTAGTCGCCGATATCAATTGGATTAAGTAAGATGAACGTCATTTTTCTTGAGTAAACTTAGCAGTAGATAGCACTAATTATTCAACATAATGTTCAATTATGCCGTATCGGTAATTTCATTATTCATATCCCATCTCAAATTTAACTGAGTTAATATTTGACTAAAGTTCGGATCGTACATCAAATTTTGTTATTAGATGCCATAATTTATGGATCTCTAGATTATCATAGAACTATTGTGTCAATTTGAACAAGTTTTCTAATTGGATTGACTTGGAAAATGAATACGAACTAGTTAGATTATTAATTAACTTTCATTAATTTATAAGGAATGACCATATTCGAACCAAATTGTCGATTTTCAACTTGGGTTTAACGATGCTTAATATCGGAATCGATTATAAAGCTCAATGTTGGTCTATAATATATTAAACGATACCCGTTAGTAAATATTTTAGAAATAAAAACGCACTTTCAGGAATTCCAATAATGTGTAAAACTGCATGATTAAAAATGCAGTGTTGATTTAGCCCGTATGCATCAAAAAGCACTTTCATTTGACTTTAAACAATATTGGCTTTAAAAAATCCTTTAAATACTGCCTTTGATCTGCTTTTGGTAGATTAAACCTGAAAAATGTAGAGCCTGAAAACGCACTAAGTACAATTAAAGCCAATGTCGATGTTAGGGATATACGAAAGAGCATAACACCATAAAAACAAATAACGAAAACAAATGGCTGTGAAAATCTAAAAACGTATCCGAAAATGAATATATTCAATATGTGAAATATGTTAAAATCAAATGTTAAAATATCAAAAAAAATCATCGAAACAGTTTGACTCGAAACGTCCATAATATTTAATGAATTTGATGTTAAGAAAAAACATACCTTTGATACAGGGAATTAGTAAGAAAATTGTCACTTCACTTTGTATGCTATTCGTAAAATATTTATTTTCTATTAACTGTCAACGAAAAAGTCCCGCCAACTTGTAATCATGACATACATACACTTTGACATTTTTTTGGATTTTCTCCATGGAATCAAGTAAAAATAGTCGAGACCACCTGAAAAGAACAATTCATTTTCTTTTTTTTTTTTTTTCTGGTCCCAGTGGAACCAATATCTTTTTCTGATTTTTCTGTCTTCAGATTTTAATTGAGTTTCTCTAATATTGTCTTCATTTAATTAAAAATTATTTTTCTTTCCAACGATGAATAAATCACATATTTCCGTATTATAAAAAAAGATAAAAATACTTTTATAGTGTATAGTAACCCCGGTCAGATCTGTCGTTCGGAGACTAATACGAGTATGATGTTTGTGGCTAGTTTTCCGTCATCTAAGTGGAAGTGTCGTTGAATGCAGCATTTCACATAGTAAGAGAAATTATTATATTTTAATCGATTTCATGTTCTAATAGGGTCGAGAACCTATCATCCCGTTAAAAAGTCTCCTATCGATCGTATCCTGGGAATTTCACAGAATAAGATCGGTAGGAGGCTCATTGGATATCTGCTTTCTGCAATTCCACTCAATATTTAAAAAGAAAGTCAGTCTTCTAGCTTCTTTAGTTTGAGGAATATACATATTATGATTAAGTTTATGAAAAGGACAATCGAGTAAGTAACAGACAGCTTGATAGATTGTAAGTAGGTAATACAAGCGTATGGCAGTTTGTCTCGTTGTTCTTTTCATATCTTACCAACCTTCTTGTAACATTGCGACCAGTAGTAATTATTGTGAATGGTTATAGAATAGACATGTATTTATTTAGACTTGAAATTCTTATAAAAAGTGACGAGCGTGTTGGACAGCCAAGAAGCTAATGTCCGTAATTATACTCTCAAAATATCTTTTTTGCTCGAATCTTGACTACCAGCTCGGTTCTGAACATGGAGGATGGAGGGGTTAACCTACATATACACTGAAGATATAATTTGCTGAAGAACACTATGAACTCTGTGAGCCACTGACACTATAGACATCTGAAGTACGTAGCACGAACCATCGCAGTAATAATTATACCAACAAACTACCGGTGTTACGTCATTATCAAGTAGTAGTTGTTTTAGTGACTTAAATGCCACATATGTAGGAACCTTGGCAGGGGTTAGAGTAAAGCCCCGGCAAGACTGAGGTCCTGAGTTAAATTCCTACATTATTACGATCGAATCTTTTTATGATTCACATTTTTCGTTTGAAAGTTAACTATTACAAATAAAAAAAAACTAGTGTTAATAATAGTTTTACTCAATAAGTTATTCCACCACAAAAGTACTAAATATTTAAATACATTTATTTTTTTAGTGACACACGTTCTTAACATTATTAATTGAATTTGTTCCCAGGTGGAGACGATCGGAGATGCCTATATGGTGGTGTCCGGCCTACCGATGAGAAACGGGAACACACACGCCCGAGAGGTGGCGCGCATGTCTCTGGCCCTCCTGGAAAACGTACACAAATTCGTCATCCCTCACCGACCCAAGGAACAGCTCAGACTGAGGATCGGAATGCACACAGGTAATCAATCAATATCTTATCTCAATGCAGTGATGAACGATTAAAACTAAATCATTGTTTGATTTTGTGGTTGCAAATCCATTATTCAATTTGATCGGGTTGAACGGCCTGGAAATATCACTCAAACAAGGTTTGTTATACAGAACTTTCTTAAAGGTTGTAGACGTGTCGACTGTACGGAATTTAGATTCAATGATCTCTCAGACTTCGGGCATATTTTGTCAGAGTGTGAAAATGTTTCCACTTTGAAATAAAATCCAAATAAATGGAATATTTCTGAACGTATTCGAAAATCAAAATCTGTTTTTGATAGGTGATGAAACACGTTTTCAAATTTAATATTTCAATCCATGTATATAAAAATTTAGGTTTCGTATGTAATCTTGGAAAGTAATCGATGGATTGACTCAACATTTTTACAGAACATTGCATTTTAGCTCTGACTTTATGAAATTGACATAAAAAAATAGAAAATTAGGTTCCGTACGTTTTGGTCCGCAAATCTCGAAAAGCTATCGATGGATTGACTCAAAATATTTACAAAACATTGCATTTTAGCAGAAGAGTGTTTTTATATATAATGGTAAACTCTGGCGTTATGAAATTTGAATATGAAAATTACTACAGGTGATGGGCGAGTGGTTTAAAAATGTCTATATATCATATATTTTTGCGGCAGGGAGGGAAGGCAGGAGGGGGAGGGTAACGAAGGAGGCTGGAAGGCGGGAAAGGTGGAAAGGGAACCCAGGGGGGGAGGGGAACGGGGACGCATGAGAATGGACATGCAGGGAGAAACAATTTATTTCTTCGATTGGCATAGCAACTGATGCCGGGAACCGGCTTGTATAAACATATAATATTTGAAAATTCTTATTGACAAATTTTTTTTAGAAAACACTCAAGAATATAGATATAAGCTTTGCGAGTAGGTATTTGCATATTTTTAATACATTTTAAAAGAATTTAAGGATTGGAAAATCCCTTTGAAAATAACTTTTATAAAAAGCTCCCCATTATTGTTTAGGAATTATGTAGAAGTAAAATTATTTTGTATAGCTGTTTCAAAGCGCTCACGCTCAATCGAACGCTTACAAGTAGCTACAGTGGGAAGAGGGGGGGATTTTGAATGTTTCTGAAACAGAAAGCATAAGTTTTTTAGGGAGCAATCATCCAATAACGTTATTGGCAACATTTCAAACATTTTTGGTGAAATACGTGTCATTGAACAATATTATTATTTGAATGGATCGTTTTGTAAAGCGGCATTTGAAGCTTTCTCTGCTGTGACGCCTTTTGATATTTATTATTGGTTCTAACTTATGAATTTTCCCCTCCACTGTCAAAAAGTAGAAATTGAAAGTAAAGAAAATTATTTTGAAGAAAGATTGAAAGTTAAAGGAAGGGAGACTTATGTATATTGATATATTTTTACTTATTTTATTGCCGTTTACGTTAGGCGCCGTTCGTTCACCGGTGAGATCGGCTAAAAAGCGGCCAAAAAAATATTTTTAAATGCGATTTTAAATTGTATAAAGAAACTGTATGCAAGTCAAGCTCAGAATGGTTTGCGCTAACAGAACTGTTGTACCGCCAAAAGTTTTATTCATCTGGCAGCACAGGAATATTTTAAAAAGCATTTTCTGTTGAGTACGAACGTCATATTTTGCCACGGTTGAACTGTCAAAAGTCCGTCGATGTTTGGTGACAAAAACTTATAAAAACCTATCAATTCATCAAATAAACACAAGTAATAGTTTTTTATCGATAGTTTATTGTTCAAAGAATGTGTTTCAGTCAATAAAATATACGATAGTTCAAAATAAATGCACAAAATATTACTTCAAAAGTGCTCTTTCCGAGATTTTATACGAAGTATGGGCAACAAATCCTGGCACAAGAAAGGTTTTAAGCTTTCTTGTGCCAGGATTTGTTGCGAAAAATCTTTTTTTGTTAAATCGTTAAAAATTTTAAACATTCAAATTGAAATAACGCGTTGGTCAACTTATTATTATTTTGTCATTAAAAAAAGAAGGGCAAAGCAAGAAAAAATCGTGTTTTGCAGTGATGTTTCAGTCAGTAATGACTTAGTACATAACTGTGGGAAATTTATACAAACGCACTAATTCACACAATACTAGGTGTGTATTTTGGTCATCTCTTTTTTCGCAACCCAAAAGAATGCCATGTGATTTCAAAACGGGAACCATTGTTTTGATATACTTTCCACTCTACGTCAATGACTGATACCCATTTTGTATTATATTTAATTTTTGGAAAAACACAGATAATATAAACGATAATTAACAACACTTTATAAAATATTAATTGGAAAATTCTTCTGCATACTAACTATTTCTAATGGATAATTGATAATGGTATTTTTATACTGCCGCGATGAAACTCGGTTAAAGAAAAATCCGGTAAGTCATAGCGTATTCTAAATATACAATTAGAGGTTCACAACATTGCGCGATATAATGTTAAATTAACCCAATCTATATTTTTCACTACACTTAAAATAATTATTTTAAAAGCTTCACTGGGTTTTCACAATGACGTTATATCAATAGACTATAGTCGAGACTAGTGCAATTGCCTTGTTTTTGGCTTCCCAATTTTAGATTTCTACCCCGCTTCTACAGTATATATGTAACGTTATTTGGTTTACATGGAATTACGTAGCTTCTTCAGTCAAATAACAATTTTGAAACATGCTATGTTTCTGTATGAGTTCTGATTCTATCAGATCTGGCTAATACCATATTTTTTCTTCAATCTTTGCAAAATAAGTTTGTGGCAATTTTTATTATTTAATTAATAACAGATAACTTTGTATAAACCACTTTTTAATAAACAATATCGACATGTTTCAATAACAATGTTATCTTCTTCAGAATATTAATATATCCTGAAGAAGATAACATTGTTATTGAAACGTGTCGATATTGTTTATTAAAAAGTGGTTTATACAAAGTTATCTGTTATTAATTAAATAATACCATATTTATTTCTTTATAGATACAACTAAAACTATGAAAGCTTTGTTACTGTCCTTATATTCCTCAATTAAATTGAATAAATTAAATTTTAAACATCTTAACCTATCCGTAGGTACCTAAGGGTAAAAATCGCGGGAAGGGAGGTCACTAAAGTCCGCGATGGTTCCCTTTCCAGTAACAACAGTTCGCAGCATAACCGAAACAGAGATAGCCGTATTAAATCGAGAGTAACCTAAATAGATTAGTGTACCTAACCTCTTCAGGTAAAATGCATCTTTTACGACCTTTGTCGCGGCTTGTTAGCATTGAGGACATTTTTTTAAAGTGATGGAGATCGGGGGGGGGGGGGGGGAAGTAATTGCGTCGAAATTCGGGAGAAAAGATAGGAACGCGGAAATACTTATTTAAATACAGATCAATTACCGTTCATCTAATGGTCACCAAACACAACTCAAGCCATTTCAAGCAACGTATCAATTTTTAATAATTACACAAGCGCGAAACTGAGAGTATCTGCCACTATAGATACATAATTTATATTATTTTAAAATTAATAATTAATTAAATAAATAATTGGTGGAATAAAAAACGTAAATTAATAAAATTAAATTTGTTAATTACTCCTCGACCATGGAATATGAGTATGATTATGCAAAGAAGAACTCGTATATCGCACAATACTCTTGTTTTAAGGGAGAGTATTGCCCCGCTCTGGAGCGGGAAGGTTGATCTTACGTGTTATTTTAACATGCTTGTATCTTGGAATTGTTCACATAATTCAATAATAATTGTTTGTAACTTTTTCAGGACCTTGCGTGGCCGGCGTGGTAGGCCTGAAGATGCCCCGGTACTGCCTGTTTGGGGATACGGTGAACACGGCCAGCCGCATGGAATCCCACGGAGAGGCCTTCAGGATACACGTCAGCCCCACCACCAAGGAGGTGCTCGACGACTTCGGCTGCTTCGAGCTCGAGTGCAGGGGGGAGATTACAATGAAGGTAGGTCTTACACTACCGATTCAAACCGTATTAAAGTGGTAAAACAGGTAATGATTGCCTGCACGATAAAACAAACTTTGTCTGTTTATAGGGTTGGTCTTACCCACCATATTATTACAGAAATTAATAAGGAATTAACCTTTTATAAAATTTCATACCTACCTCCTTATATTATTTATTACTTTTTGTACTTACACTTCTTAAATATATATAAATTTACATAAATATAAATATATATAATAATATATTTCGTGTGAATTAAATATAAATTTGAATCACACGAAATTCATGATTTTTTTACTTCCCCCCCCCCCCCCCCCCGTCACTCTCATACATCGTCACATTAGTGAGACCCCCTCCCACATAGTGTGACGTCACATATTTTGCAATTTTACAGCTAAAAATAATCAAAACCGTAGTTTATTTTTTTTACCTATAACTTAACAGAGCTGGCGACCCCTCCACCATACCCCTTATCGCACAATGTCACACTTCTCTACTCCCCTCCTCCCCCCTTTAAGGTGGTACGTAATTTATGGATGGCCCCTTAGATAGTTGATACATAATAATTTTTTAATATTATATGCTTTTTTACTTATTATTTAATGCTTTTTGTACTTACACCTTGGTTTTTTTGCTTACTTTATACTTTTCTGTATACTTATTTTAATGGAACATGCTGTTCAAATAAATGCAAAAAAAACAATAAATAATGGCAAAGAAATGATAAAAGTAGACTGAAAGCCGTGGAAATGAGATCACTGGGGCGTTTGTATGGTAAAACATGTACAATCTTATGGGAAAAGTGGAGATTCGCAAATAATGCAAGGCTGATAAGGCAATGAGTAAGTTTAAGAAAGGGACGCTAAAATGATAATCATTCCGATAAGAATTTATGTATTATGGAAACCACTATGTTTGTGAACTCATCAAAATGTTTAGTAAAGCCTAGTCAAGAATAAATTATGAAAATTAAGTTAACTTAACCTAACATTAGCCAAACTGATTTGAAATATGCATATTCAAATGAATGAATAAACAATTAAAAAAATAGTGTTTGTGCTACGAAATATACAGCCGGCTTCCAAAATTGATAATTATTTTTTTCCGTTGGATGTACAACGTTCATGTTGGTACCCTTGGGTGATTTTTTTTACCCGCTGCAGTGTTTTTACTGTAAATGTAATTAGTAAATTAGTATTGATTAATGAACTACAGGTCCAATTTATTATGAATGCTTCAGCGTTTTTGATGCAAATAGAATCTGATTTGAGTGCGGGGATGTGAGCACTCTTGTTACTTTTTAATTAATAATTATTTATTTATCAGTCGATATCATTGATGATTGTTTTCCAACAATAAAAATGATAATTCACGATCATATTCTATTAATAGGGTAATTTGAATCAGTTTTTGTTATTGGCATGGTTTTATTAATTTTTGTAAACTGGACCATCAACTTCTTCCCTATCAATTAGAATTGGACATCAACTTTTTTATATGATTTTTGCTCATATTATGCTCCTAGATAGATTATATTAAGTATCATCCACCTTGCTGCCGTTCATATTATTTAAATCATTGTTTATTTTCAGGGTAAGGGTAAGATGGTGACCTACTGGCTGATCGGCGAGAAAAACTCCGATTCTGGCAACAACGAGGTTCGCCAAATATCCTCCTACGCCATCTCCAGGAATCCCACCATAACCTACGATGAACCTCCCGATAGTCCAATCAGCCCAAGATTCGCCATGAAATCATCCAATGTATCCAATTTACCCGATAATAACAACCCCCCGAGAAGCCTCGCTAATTTCCGCACCATCTCTCAAGACGGCGAAGACAACGGTAAACAAAAAGACAATCCAAGGATCAAAAGGCTAAGCCAAACACCTGCAAGTTCCGTGGATTTGAGCAGTCCGAGCGGAAGCATCAGTTCCTTGGAATTTCCGCAAGATTCTTCAAGGAGCTTCGACAGAAGCAGTTTCGATTACAGCAGCCAAGAAACACAAGTAAAGAATGGAACAAACGCGCGAGGAATCATCATTGAACCCGTCAACAGCATGAAATACGTCACGAGGAGTGACGGCGATATTATTGTTTCCAGCGTTCACGTGAAGGACGTCGTGAACAAATTCAATCACACACTCAACAATGAAACAGGCAAAAACACATGCAAAAAGATATTGAATTCTTCTAGAGGCAAAGAGTAAAAAAAATATATATATATAATATGTTGATCTCTGAAAGAATTTTTAAATTCTCTTTCTATTGGATTAAGCAGTGTTCGAGCTGGCCTCACAGTTTTATGTAAGTGTTCTAGGATTCGTGGTTCTATGAGAACAGCTGTACCCTGGATAATTTCCTCATGATAATAATTAGTCCCTGATAATTATTATTGCTTCCAATAGACCAACCCCAAGTAATTAATGCTCCCGACAAGCTTCTCCTGGATAATTCTCGCCATAAAGCAAACGCACAGCGATGGGAAAGGTAATAAATAATTCTCAGATAACTAATGATCTTTTTGTTTCATAATTAATTTGTTTTCTAGTAGGTGGTATAGTTAACGTATAATCAACATCTTTAAAAACAAAATACAATACAATCAAAACTAACCCGCTCCAACCTAACCTATCTATTAGTTAACCTAACCTATATCTAACCATATTATTTTAACCTAATCATGGTTATTTGGTATTCTGACTCTTCACTTCAAAAGTTAATTTTCTTAATGGCTTTCGGATACACGTTTACACTTAAAACTTCATAAGAGCATCATAGATCTTGATAAAGTCGACAGCTTGTACTGAAAATTCGTGGTTGAACTTGGATATTAAGGAAATGTTCCACACAAAATTTAAAAACGTGAAGTTTTTCATTTGAAGGTATATTTGTAGAAAAAACATTAGGAGCATGAAACTTCGAATAGGTAGGAACCTCGGGTCATTTTAAAAAGTATCGAGGGCTCTATTAAAGACGTTTGTCTAATAGGACTATCGTTGGACATTTGTTCTTTAAGGAGAGTTGTCTGGGGAACTGTTATTTTGATACATAAGACGTAAAACCAAATTGAATCTCAAACAAGGTAGTTTTGCATAGCTGCAACCTAGTATTGTGTGGGATTATCTCTATAAGATTATTTTATTGTAAGAGTACCTACACTAGCATATTTCTGTTGATATTATTTAAAGATCTACCTAAGTATAAAAAGGCTATGGTTATGTTCTACATATGTATATTTATTATCATATTTTATTTTTTGTTAAAATGAGTGGATGTATTTATTTGTAAAGAATGTGAAAGATTGTGTCGGGAGTTGAAGATTAGCTATATTGTCTGAAGTACCTAAGTAAAGATAATACTCAATAAATGTGTAGATAATAATGATATTATGTTTTTAAAATAATAATTATATGTCTTATTATAGTAACTTGAACAGTGATTTATTTGTTGTGCCATAATATATTTGTGTAGATACTTAAAAACATGTATTATTATATTTTTATACAGCACAAAAGTCATAATATACCAAACCTACTGGAATCATAGTATCCTCATTTTGGATAATGTTGTGAGGCTGAAAGAGGGTGGTGGGGGTGATGATGTTGAAAGAAGAGAACTTTTTTAGGTCTGAATTTTTTATGTCTTTTTAGATGGCAAGCTTTTTTAAAAATATGTTTATTTGTTTTCATAGAAAACAATAATTTATTATAACTCTTGTCAACTTATTTATTTTAATTTATTCACTAACCGGTTTAGCTTGGCTTCATCGTGGTAACAATTTAAACTAAACCAAAATCTATGGTGTGTGTATAAATTTTAAATGTATGTACATAGGTAAAGTTTAGTTGCGGACACAATAAAAACAGAACAATGGAATAGTGGGACAGATAAAAGCTTACATTACAATAGAACGGGATAACACACACAAAAGAAAGAGACAGAATGCCAAGGGAGAAACGGATTAAGAATTTAGTTTACATTATACAGAAATAAAAAAAAATCCTGATAATCAACACAATTTTTTGTCATTTATTCCTATTTTAGGTAGATTACACTCAATATATAAAAAAGACATAACGTCTTTGGCGTTTTTTCTCTTTCTTTTAATTTATTCCAACACTGTGTATTTTTGTTTAGTTTGAAATGTTACCATTTTTGGCTAGCGAATCATGTTGGTGAATAAATTAAAATAATTTTAATTAAATTGTTAAAACACTTTGTTTTTACCACAATAATCTTTATTTAAAAAGTCGACATGTTTCGAGAAGGACATATAATGTCCTGATGAAGAGAACATCGTTCTCGAAACATGTCGACTTTTTAAATAAAGATTATTGTGGTTTAAACAAAGTGTTTTAATAATTTAATTAATAAATTTGAAGAAGTAAAATAATTTTGTAGTTAAAAATGAAGGGTTTGTTTTATTTAATAATATCATTATTTGATTTACTTTTTTATCTTTGCCGTGATTGACACAGAGGTATAGAGTATAAAGACAATGGATTTTCCACACTCTGCCGGGGATATTATAAAATATATATTTTTATTTATTTTCCTTTTAAACGGGTGTATCTGAATAGAAAATCGTTCGTTGGTATTCCGATCATTTTATTAAATGAAAAAATATTTTTGTTGCTATATTAAAAACCTTCACCTTTTTCGTACCTTGTATAGAAATAGCAGGCGTGTTAATTTTAAAATATAAAACAGTGTTTTATAAATAAGATAAACCAATATAAACCGAATTCACCGTGCTAAATTATTTTCGTTAAAATTATTCAAAATTTGCGTAAAGTGTCAATTTTAATAATAACATCTAAACAGTTTTTTCATTGAAAATATTTCGATATTATGTTATATTCGTGTTATGTCATACATTTTGTAAGTATTTTTTAACCTTTAGGACCTACTTTAAAATTTCCTAAATATTATAGATTTTATAATATCTTTTGCAATGTATTGGTTTTAATTGCATTTTTCCAAAATAAATTAAACTTGCATCTCTTAGAGCCCACATTGTATATTAATTTACCAGCGAATTATGAAACTGCGTATATATAACATTAAATCAATGTTATATATTACATGTTTGATAAGTTTTGCATTAATTGTCGCATTATTTATTTTCAAGAAATGATAAGCTTAGAAAATTGTTATACATAAAAGGTGTTGTTTTATAGGTATACAAATTCAAAATGAAAAAAAAAAACGTTAAAATAATGTTAATGTCTATGATATTGGCTTTATTCAATAGATATTTTTATGCCATTATTGTTTTAATATGATTTCGGGCATTTGAGCGCCACCAATAGCACGAATGAAGCGCAATCGTGAAGTTCAATTTTCAATAACTTGTGTTTTTAAGAGGTTTGGTTTTTAAACTGGCAACATTGTTTCTACAAACTGTCAATTTGACAGTCGACAGTTGATTTGTAGTTAGTACGTTTTGCCATTTCACCATGAATAGACTGACGTCAGAACTGACGCTTGCAAATTGTGCAAATTTATTTTGAAAGTCCAGATATGGCCAGAATGTTACTGTCCATGGAGAGCGCTACAGAACTATGATTACTGACTTCTTCGTACCTCAGTTGAATGGCATTGATGTGAAAGAGATGTGGTTTCAACAAGATGGCGCAACATGCCACACGGCGGGTGCCACCATCAATTTATTGAGAGAAACATTTGGTGAGCGCATAATTTCACGTAATAGACCTGTGAACTGGCCTCCACGATCGTGTGATCTCACCCCATTAGATTATTTTCTTTGGGGGTAGGTGAAGTCCCTAGTCTATGCTGATAAACCAGAGACGTTGGACCATTTGAAAGTCAACATTCGCCGTGTTATTGCCGATAGATTGCCCCAGTTGCTCGATAAAGTTGTCGAAAATTGGACTTCACGATAGCGCTTCATTAAAGTAGCCGTGGTGCTCATATGCCCGAAATCATATTTTAACAATAATGCCATAAAATTATCTATTAAATAAAGAATAGCATAGACATATTTTGGATGTGATTTTTCATTTTGAATTTTTATATCTCTAAAAAAACACCATTTACATTTGCGATATTTAATAGTACATTATATATAATTTGATGAGACAAAATGTATGAGGGTGCTTCTTTTACAACAAATAAGGTAAGTGTGATTAAATCCGAGAGAAAAACAATAAAAAGGGTTGTTTATTTAATTAATATATTCACAAATATTATATACCATAAACCAGCGTAATAGATAACTGTCGACCTACTCAGTATTTGTATGACTTAGCAATGCCATATATTTTTTCTAATAAAGTAGACGGTAATAAATAATTATACTAGTGGTATGTAATACTAAGCAATTAATGGGTAATTTATCTTATTCACGTGTTTTATTTACGCCTAGCAGCATGTACAAAGACACTAGTGCTACAAAATTGGAGTTTTTGAGTATTCGTTAGGCACCCCATTCTAATTTACACTCGTAGCCAAACCTTAAAAAGATAAAATTATTAAATGCCAAATATTAACTGATTGAAAATTAGAATAAACATGCTACAATTAATTGAAAATTATATTATTTATAGATAATTTAAATTTATTACGCATAATGTAAATAAGAAGGCATATTAATGCTCAAAGGTTTGGTTTCTTTTAAATCTTATATAAATAATGAGTTGTTTGTCTTTCAAGATTGATTTCCTGATAAATATTTTTATAAAAAAAAATTAAAATCAAAATAATATTATTGTTAGTATTTCAAAGTAAATATTTATAAATGTTGAATTTAATTTGAGATATTGTAAATAAGGATTCTATTTAATATAACTGATAGAATTTATCCATGAAACAGATAAAAAATATACAGAGTGGTCCAAAAACACGCAATCTACGTTGTTGAAATCTGCATTTGATTGTGTTCATGAAGCAAAAAAAATTACAGTGAAATTATCAAAACAGATTTATTGTCTCGGATTGAATGAGCGCTTTTATTATTACCGTGACGATCCACGATTACGGTACCGTGACGGTACAAAAGGCAATAAATATACGTTACTTATCAGAATAATGCTCAGTTCTTTCAAAAGATGAGATACACAATGTACGTAGGTATATTTCCTCCAAAGGAAGAAAGTAATCAATTTCTTGCATCTTTCTCATACAACATACCTTGATGTCTGTAGACCCCTACAATACACTGCTAGTCGTGACGATAATTTTGATTGATTACGCTGCCGCCATTGGTCCGATATCTAAAGCCCAGAAACTTATTATAAATATTATTCTTAAACTACCGATCACAAGCATTTCGGATGAAATCTTTTGGAGAATCAGTGTTTTGGACATTAGGCAACTTTTTTCCAAAAATATACTAACTTATATATTCAAACATAGAACTGTTTTTGACTATATCCAAACTGTGTGTGATACGAGAACCAAAGGGCAAAATCTATTACTTAACCTTTTCGCCAAAACAACGTTTGGTCAATGAAACTTCAGGTACTTTGCAACAAAACGTATAATACACTTCCACTGACCATTAGACAGCACACTGAATAAAAACAATCGAAAATGAGAACTTATGTCTGCACCCCCCTAATGAAACATACCTACAATAATTATCATACGTCTCCCTCACTAAACGCAATTCCCGTCACAGTTAGCTGAGCCATAATAGGATATATCTGTTTTCTCCAAAGGAAAAAAGTCGTACTTTGTATTATGTTTCTCATCTTTTGTCTCACCATTATTTAATGTCTAAGAAAGAGCTGCAGAATTATAGCGACAAGGAACGTATGTTTATTTCCTTTTTGCCGTCACTGTACCGTAAACATAGGTCGTCAAATTAATAATAAAAGCGCTCAATAGATGTTAAAAAATAAAATGCGTAAATTAACTGGTGTGTACAATTTTATAATATGTAATAAGCTATGTAGTTTCTACCCAATGTAGGAATAAATATTATGGGTTGCGAGAATATTGCATTACTTAGTACTTCATGGGTAACATTTTTATCATAGTTTTTCAGCAGTATAACTTGACTTAACGATAACATTGACCAGTTTTCCCAATACCAAGGTATAAATATGATTGAAGTTAGATTTCTAACCATGTTAAATCCTATTCCTAAATATTTATATAGTTTTTACTTTTACAATTTGGTATATCTCTTTAATTAGTATTTATTCTAGATTTACCAAATTTTGTATATTTGAAATATCTATTGAAAGTAATAAATAATACTTAGTGTTATAGAGTGATATAAATTTATAGTCATAATTATTATTTATTGATGAAATCAAAAAATAAATTATTGATAAAGAAGTTTCAAACTATTACAAAACGTGTTTCATTTGCTATTTTTTATTTAAATCAAATTTAGTTACCTATTGTTTTTGTGTGTTATTCGTTGAACCCCATTTAGTTTTTTTTTTAATTTAATTTAAAATATATTTAATAATCTTATTATCAAGTTCTGCAAGAATTTTAGTTTAAATTTTTGTAATAGCTGTTTCGGCTTACAGGGCCATTTTCAAATCGTGTTTAATCCGCTTTGAGACGATTAATTTATACGAATCTACATAAATGTCAATTTTTGGAGGTGTCTAAATTGATTTGGTTAAACCAATTTGCTGAGAAACTGATTGAGACCGTAGACACAGAACAACATGCCTAAACCATTACACATAGAAAGAAAGGATCCTAGATTAAATTTGCATGAACTATTTATTATAAATCAATAAACGAAGGGATGACCCTAATGTAACGCTGATTAATAAAGTAAGAAAAATTATTTATTCCCCATTCCTCAGTATGTTTACAAAAATTAAACAATGTGACGCATTTAAATGAGTCGTAGAAGTAAAATCATTATTAAATAATTAAGAAAACCTTAACATTTAGTGCGCGATAACAGATTCCAAAGTACCACACATAATGGAGTGTCTACTGTCTCCATTAGTTTCTCAGCCAATTAGTTTAACCAGTAATAAATCAATTTAAACCACTCCAAAAATTGACATTTTTATTCGTTTAAATAAGTCGTCTCAAAGTGGTTAAGCCACAGTTTGAACATGGCTTTGTAAGCCTAAACAGCTCTAACAATAAGAACTAAAATACTTGATAATAACATTATTAAAATTAATTTAGATATAAAGGTATTATAGTCTAAATCTAGTCATATATGTACATAAATGGTGTATTCAAAACGTCGAAGCTTTATTTTTCGAACATTTAGGCGCTTGGGTGATTTTTTTTCCTTTCCGCAAAAAGCAATGGTCGCTGGTAGCCAGCCTATGAATGAGTAATGCAATCCCGACGATTTGAACAGCAATATTGCATAAAATATTGCCAAAAACCTGGCGAATCGCCAGTGGCGATACCTCAATCATAGGCTGACTGCCGGCAACTAACGATTTCTGTGGTCGGGAAAAAATTCACACACAATAAAATATCCCCTACACAAGACATATCCGATGTAGGACGCATCCCGTGTTTCATTTTTTATGCAGGAAAAAGTAAAATTATAATATTTTTAAATCGGTAGCGGTTTTATGACAACTCAGGATATTGACAATTCAACATACTTTTAAAAGGTGATTTGAAGTGATTAAAAAGTATTAATCAGAAGTGATAAAACAAGCCTTTACAAAATCTAACCAAAAGTAACCTATTTTAACGATTTAATTTTTTTATTCATTGCCTTTCATGATTTGTATCACTTTTTAAAAGTTTGTTCATTTATAACTTGTCTTAAGGTTAACAAAATGAGCAGCTTGTGGATCCAACTATAAAACTGTCAATGGTTCCTCACCCTCAAAAGACGTGAAAGGTGGACCTCACTAAACTACATCCAGCGTAGACGCAAAAACTTTGGCTATTAGATGCATAATTAGGGCCTAAAAGATACCTACTAAATGGCACGTAATCTGAAACGCCTGAATCAGGCATTGGCGTTGGTGCAGCTGGATATCATGTCAGTCATTATTCCTGTGCAACGACAAAAGTTTTTTTTTAAATGTAATGACAATACGACAATATTATGTAGAAATTGTAAGAATAATACCTATATTTTTAACAAAAAGCTAATTTAATAGCACTATAAATATAAATAAGCAATATTTAAAAACTCCAGTTAACCTAACTTTTCAACATTTTTATCCAGAAAATCATTTGTAAATTGTTGTTCTGTCGCATGCACATATTTCTCACCTTATTCTGGTGTATGTATATACCTGCATTCATAAGAAAACAACTTGATTTTGGTTGCAGTTATAAATAAACAAAATCTTTCTCTTTCAGATAAACATATTTTCTGAATTATTCCTATTATTTTTATCAAAGATGCACTGAACACACAATGTGCTTGATCGACCCACGCAGTAAACTGCTGCAATCAATTTTGAGTGCTTGAATGTTGCGATGCATACTATATAACGATTTTGTAGCAACTGGTCATCCCACTCCGTAAACATGCGGAATTAATCGATTGTGTGGCATTGTGATGCAAACTATTTTACTTAGTGTACATTTAAATAAAACAATATTTATGATTATTGGAGGTTTTTCTTAGAGAGGGGTGAAATGTCTCACATGTGAAACATTGAATGCTCCACAAATTTTACGAAAAATTAATTAATTTTGACAATAATTGTATAACATTCTTCAATTAACCAATGTAATATGGCTGTGGTTCCGTTGTTTTGGACTGCAATCTATACAATGCCTGGTGAAGTATTTACAAAGCCTATATATCTATACCTATACCATTTGAGTCGCGATGACGACCGTATTATATTTGGTTTCGTTTGTACAAAATCATTAACAAAGTCTGTTCCATAACAGTCATGGACTATAATAAATAAGATTTGGTTTGTGCAAAACCTAACAACCCATATGTTTAATGCATTAACTAAACGTATCTCTCAATCTCAAAATATAATCTTCAAACTAAAATGGTATGAACTTTGTTCACTCAGCTGACTTTGAATCACAAGGCATGCGGAGGATTTTTTTTTTATTTTCAAGTTTTGCTCACGGATGAAAAAGACGTCCTTAAAAATGAGTCTGTCTGTCAATAAACTCAAACTAAATCCGACAAAAACGGAATTTATTTGGATAGCTTCTCCTGGAAGGCAAGCCCTCATCGATTTCAGTCCAATCCGTATTCAGGACCAATATAATGCCTAATATAATATGAATCAGGGAAAGCAAATTCTCCAAGTTCCACGTGAAGTTGCCCTGTCCCTCGTGTGCAGGCCGATTGCAAGCGGAACGAATTATGTTTTTGTATCGAATATCCCAAACATCGCCTGCGCGCAACGCCAGCAATATGTACGAAAAATTAAGCTATATCCGTGTGCCACACGGGCGGCCTTTATCATACTAACTTAAATTTGGATTTGAGGCAAAAATACTTAACCAAAATCAATCATTCTTTTTTTAATCAAACGGTACAGCAAATACCAAAATTTGAAATGTATTTGTTTTTTTATTGATTTGTTTTTTTAATTATAAAACGCAGATCATTAAGAGCATTTAACCAGCCAGCGGCCGAAAATCCACATTACGTCGAAAGATATTCTAACGATCGTACAGGGAGGTTCCAATGAGATTACTCTCTGTACCAGCTTTGTAAAATTATAATTCAATATCAATTTTATTTCATTCCAAATTTGCTTTAATTTATACCTACATCCAAAAATGCTGAACGGCGTGATGATAAAACTATTAAAATTATGTACTTTTTGAAATAATTTTTTGATCATCAGTATTTATCATTTTTAAATAATAGCTGAGCAAAATAAGAATGTAAAAAAATCTGAAATATATTAGTGTGTAAGTGCGCAAATAAATACACAAACGTACCAATTATCGTCAAGAAACACATGTACGTATATGTTATTAAATGATTTTATTTAAACTAAAATTAAAATTCTCTAACATACGTTTACCAGATAAAGTTTTGATTTATTTTACTGCATGATTAAATGATTGGAAATGGGTGTTGCTTAATACAAAATCTTTTTCAAAAATTTATCTAATCTGCCAACGACCTATGGTATAACCTTATTATACTAAAAATAAACATTTTTTCTCAAAATTTAAAAAATACGTTTATTAGATAAAAGAACAATCTCTCGAAATCAATTTATATTTTTTTGTGGAAAGAGTTAATACGTCTAAACACTGATTTAAAAATGACATCTGCTTTTCTCTGATTATACGCTCTTAAGGAATTAAATTTTTTTATAGGTAACTTTGACAATTTTGCCCACGTGCTGTTTATACATTGTTTATAAATACTGTTTGAATACTGTTTATAATGAAATATAAGTAGGCAGAGAGGACAGACCGCCAAAAACCTCGGTCTTTGCACACACTCTTTGCCTCTCATACATTCTCTTCTATTATTCTGACTTTTGACATGGCCCGACTCAAGTATCTGATTAACTTGATCGTGCCATGTCTTCCTCGGGCGTCCCCGACTTCTTTTACCATTCACATTTGCGTCGTGTATTATTCTTACACTTCTTTCAAATTTACTTTATTTTATATTTCATACATTAAACATTGTAAAAAAAAAAGTTTTTTGAGTAGATATTTTAGATTTATTTACGAAAATTTTGTGTAGTGTTTTTATTTTCTTAGTACAGAAAAAAACATTAACACAAAAATTAAAATTTTTATTAAAAAGCGATGTGTAGAAGTTTTCGCCCCTCGAAAACAGCTTAGAATACACCTTCTCTCCATGGAGCGAAGTGCCTCATAAATTCGTTCGTTGTCTCACGTATGGACTATGGTAATAGTGCATATGCTGGCCTACCTAAGATACAATTAAATAGAATACAGTCCGTCTTCAATGCTGCGGCGAGAATGATTTTTGGTGAATCTTAGTAATGTCATATAACCCCGCTTCTAAGAGATCGTCTTCATTGGCTTCGATGTCCTGAAATAATAGAGTTCAAGATCTGCTTAATGACCTTCAAAGCATTGCAAGGAATGGCCCCAGCCTATATATCGGAACAAAGTGTCCGACAAAACTTAAGCGAGAGACAGCTTACTCCAAGCCTAGGGTTACACTCGTAATTAAAATTTACGGATTACATAATATTTTGATAGATCACTCACAGGAGCGTTTACATATGCATCCGACTTGTGGTAATTAATGATCACGGAAGTTGTTCGGAAGTTTGACCTGTATAAATGCTCATGCAACCGTTTAAATCTGTAAATTTATTTGCGGTAAGATGGCTTCCTGTCAACAACGACCTGCTACTGTCAAATTTACGCGATTTTGTCAATAAAGACGAAAAGGTCCAAATAAAGTGTTGAAATAATTGTGGCTTTAATTCAACAATTCTCCACGCGCTTTTGTGCCGTCAAAGGCGGCAATTAATTTCGTTTTATCCGAATGACAGCTACCTGACATCTGCTGACAGCAACCGACTTCGAATTTGAAAATTCAAATACGTATATGTTAAAAACAGAAAAATCAAGATTGGAAAGGATTGGACCGATAATTGAATAGAAGGATGCTCGTTTTCCATAAAAACTTTAAAAAGTGGAAATAAATACTAGTTTTGTAGGAAAAAAATCCTATGAAAACAATTGTCTTTTAATTTTTGACATTTCGCTACGGCGGCAACGGCGCATTTCGGAACTATTTTTTTGCGGTAAGCCTCTTAGCTTATCAAACTGATTTTATAAGCTGTAAGAAGGCTGGAAATTCGCGCGGGCGCAATTAGACTTGTCAAAAAACTTCCGAGAGAATAAGTTCTGAAACTTGCTATAAATTACGTTAAGTGACTATTAGTGTCATTGGTAATTTGGCGATAAATTGCTTACAAGAGCGATTTACAGGAAAAAAACTTGCGGGTATAACCCTACCCTAAGATCAGCAGATCTAAATGTTACTAATCGTTTAATCGAACTTTCTCGGTCAAATCGAGCTGTTTACTATGATCGCCCTTTTCGTGAAACTGGCCCTCTCATTGTGAATAAACTTCTCTCAGCTCTTACTAATATCTAGAATTTGGCTGAATTTAAACGGGCTTTAAAAACAAAATTATTTTAAAAAATCGTAGGTACCATTCATGAATCCTAACATCTTTTCAATATACGTAATAAGCCATGTTCCCAAGTTTCCGGTAATTGTTTGGTTTCGGTTTCCTCATAATTGTGCTTTTATGTTTAGTATCCAAATTTAATGTCGAATTTATTGTAAGAAACTAGTGTATTGTAGGTATTTTAGTTTAAAAGTTCTTCTTTTGCCCTGTGCTACAATAACACCGTTATTGTCTATTATTATTGTCCTGTTTGTGCTATAACAGCACTATTTTGTTAATCTTTGTTCTTTTGTCATTGTTTTGTAAATACTGTATATTATTTATTTCATACGTATTATTATATCAATATTTTGTAATGAACTCGTAAGGAAACTGCGCTATACAAATATTCCGTTATTATTATTATTATTATTAAATGAAAAAAGATACATGTAACCGATCTCTATCCAAGAAAGAAAGATTTGGATGGATGCCATCAAGTGGATTTCAATTTAATGGCTTCGTTATACCCAGGACAGAAAGCTGTTTATTTTATTATTATTATAGTGCTTTGCACTTTGAAATTTTGCCGTTATTGGATGGAGTTGACTAACTCACTTAATAATAATTTATTATTGGTGAGTGGACAATTTTCCGATAATGCCATCGTAAAGCTGATGCATCTTCGTAGGTACTCAAAAGACAATTTATGCATAATGCATAAAGGGCTGAATACAACTACGTCGATGGTGGGTGTAGTTATTTTAATAATGTTCAACCATGATCTTCACATATTAATAAATACACCATGTCTCTATAAAAATAAAAGAAAAAATTTTGCATCTACGGAAAAAGGTTTTTCAGTACCTAATTGTTTTATTGTAAATAGTTTGAGCATGTCGCACCCGGGGAATAACAATGGCACAAGATCAAAAATGACATTATTGAGATAAGTATGCAGAAATGTTCCTGGTTACTTTTTTTATCCTCGAAAAATACGGCATGATTCTTTAAAATATTATAGTGGCTTTAAAAGCGAATACGTCGTTGCTAAATTATAATATTTTACTCAAATTCAAGCGAAAATAGCGGCACAATGATCATTTTGCCATTGTTACTGCGGAACATATTACATAAGAAGACATAAGTTGTGCCTCTGTTTTTGCGAATGTATTTAAAATTCTATGGTCTTAATTCATAGAGTCAGTTTGTCTAGCTTTCTCATAGCACGGTTGTTTTGGGCGATTAAGCATTTTACCGGGACAAAAAGCTACTTTTGTGGTGTTTTCAGTTACATAAGACATTAAATACATACAATGATATAAGAGCCGAGCTGTTAGGATTGTGAGAATGATAAAAATGGCACAAGATATATATTTTTTTATATCAGCTCCACACAGGAGGCCCTGAGGAAAATAATTCCCCTCAGGGCCTATGTCGTCTTTGGGGATACTGTGTGGAGGGTATTTTTAGGAAAAGGAAGTAGAGGAATTTGTGGGAAGAAAAAGTTTTGAGGGGTGGGAAGGAATCTGGGGGTCAGTGTGTCCAGGAGTGACATATGTACGAATCAATCCCTCCCACTACGACAATACTCACCCCATGAACCCATGAACCCGAGCACCCCTGCTAAGTCACCAAACTTAGCGAACCACTTGAGGTGTCCTATGGTAGAGGTGTTAGTTATCCAATAAATGGTTCCCGGGGCGGCGGTACCCAAACCCGCCTCCCAAACTGAAAACATAGCTTGAAATGTCGTTAACTATGTTTGGTGACCAGATCTATGTAAATAGCCAGGTACTTCTCCAGCTCCCTCTTCTCCATCTATTCTTCAGCCTCAAAATATCTCCAGACGGAATCAGTAGTAACTCTTGTGCGGTATTCACATAAAAATAAAAATATCCAAATTTTGAGGTATCTTTCCAATGAAATTGAATATTGAAAAATATCTCAAAAAAACCCGCGGATCGTAAAAAAGTCAAGAGCGCGTCATCGGTTAGAGCGTGTGGCATAGAATTATTTATAGTAAAATTCCACCTAAATGTCACACTTCACTCATACATCATTCATTTTTCGAAAACAACATCAACAACTTCACCACCCAACTCCCATCTCCCCCCTTCCACCTGTCTATCTATTTGACATCAGTCGATTCCAGTTTCCACCTACGTAAACAAGGTTTAATTTTTATTTTATCAGTGTTTTCCGTCAGCCAAATTTCATGCGCCATTTTAACAGGAATCTTTTAATGTGAATAACTCACAAGAGTCCCAACTGATCACAACTAATCGGAACTAGTGGGATAATGGCACCCCCGATTATAATAATAATTGGATGACTTTTATAGCGCCATTTTCGTGAGAAAATCACCTCAAGGGCGCTTTACAAATTCATTTATAGGTACAATAAATCTATACGTATATACTACAAGTGGCTTATAACTAAGATTTATAACTAATGACATACAACTAAGACTTATATCACTAGTGACTTAGAACTATACTTATTTTTATAACCGAGTTTGTACTTGCAAGTCATTATACGAACAGACCAGTATTGTTACTGTCCTATTTGTATCATGACTTGCGACAGTCTTACAATTAGTTATTTACGACTAACATACTTATTTACATTTATAACCACATATTGTAATGGTTACTGCCATAATACAAAGTCATAATACGAATAGAGCAGTATTGTTACTGCTCCATTCGTATTATGAATTTCAACTGTCTTAAAATTAGTTATTTAGGACTAACATACTTATTAACATTTATAAACACACATTGTCATGATTACTGCCCGTGCTGTCAGTGTAAGTCATGAAAATATAGCAAAAAAAAAAAAAAAAAAAGTTTATACATAATAAATTGTAAAATATTGTCAAAAATTGCGTAACATCGTAAAAGGTGGTAGTGAAGATATATCAATTTAGGTAAATCCCGTGGACTGAGTAATGAGATACTACTGAAAAAAGACAGTTATTTTTCTGGATATGATAATGTGAAAAGGTGAGTTTTGAGCTTTGCTCTGAACTCAGATGTGCTGTCGATCTTTCGCAAATATGAAGGGAGTTTGTTCCAAGCTGTTGGGCCTGCTACTGCAAAAGCCCGGTCTCCGAAATTGGTATTGGGATTGCGCATAGGTACTGAGAGTCTACCCATGGCTGTTGAAGATGCTGAGCGAAGGGTTGCTTGCCTAGTGTTGACATCATTTGGAATGCACAGTTCCGACAGGTAGGGTGGCGCCATGTCGTGTGTTACCTTAAAAACCATCCAACAGAGTTTGAATTGGATTCTCTCAGGACACTTAAGCCAATGAAGGTTCCGCAGATGTTGGGAAATGTGAGAATACTTGGAAACGCCGGTTATCAGTCTTGCTGCAGCATTGAAAACTGACTGAAGTCTGTCAGTATATGTTTTAGGGAGATTTGCATATATGCCATTGCAATAGTCAAGTCGTGACACAACGTAAGAGTTTACCAGCATCTTTGTGGCCTTAGTCGGAATATTTCTCCTTATAGATTTGATTTGACGCAGGTGAAAGAATCCCGCACTTACTGTTTTATTAATCTGGGATTTGAGGGAAAGATCTTGGTCTAGATGTACACCTAGGAGTTTAACGCCATTTTTAGGGATGATGTTACAGCCAGAAGTAATGAGAGGTGATTTGTCTAATATTGACTGACGCTTTTTTGTTGCTGTCCAAAGAAATTCTGTTTTGGTTGGATTTAGTTTTAGTTTGTTTGAAGACATCCAGTCTGTTATGGCAGCGATGCATTTAACAGTGATATCTTTTAATCTATCTCTCTCATTCGGCGCGCAGTAGAAACAGATTTGCTGATCGTCAGCGTAGCAATGAGAAAGAAGTCCGAATGATTCTATTATTTTGGCAACATCGTTGATGAACAAGATGAAAAGTAGGGGTCCCAGCACTGAACCCTGGGGGACTCCAGAAGTGAGGGTTACAAAGGGAGAGTTTTTACCACCGGCTTGCACAGATTGTGTTCGGCCACATAGGTAGGATTTTATCCATTGAATAGTTTCACCACCCAGTCCAAAGGTTTTTTCCAGTCTTTCGATGAGGAAGTTGTGGTCGATGGTATCAAATGCCGCACTCAAATCTAATAATGATAGCAAAGCTAACTTACCTGACTCGTTTGCAAGCATTAAATCTGACAACACGCGCAATAGTCCAGTCTCTGTAGAATGGTACCTCCTATAAGCTGACTGGTACTTTGATAATAATTCATTTTTGGCCAGATGGGCGGTCATCTGCCTGATCACAATTTTTTCAAGGACTTTTGAGATAAAAGGTAAATTTGATACAGGACGGTAATTGCTTAAATCTACAGAATCTAATTGGGGTTTCTTTAAAATTGGGGAAACAAGGGCTTTTTTGAGTAGTTGGGGCACCTCGCCTAAATCGAAAGTTTTGTTGAAAAGGAACACTAGGAATGGTACTACATGTTTTAGACACTTTTTGAGTAGCCACGTTGGAATTGGGTCTAATGCACATTGTTTGTTTAGAGAACTAGACACAATTTTGGTGACTTCCTCCAATGTAGTGTGTTTGAATTTCATCAAAAATTCGCCGTTTTTGGGTATCCTGAGCGACTAAAGGGAGTGGGAAGGGGATAGAAGAGGAAAAGAGGACTGTGGGGAAGTATCTGACTACCAAACACGGATATAGCCATTTACAGACACTTTTCGATTTTGAGTGGTATTTTACTAGGACTGTTTAATTCTGAAACAGCTTAACAACTGAAACCCATTTTCCCTTGCATTGTAATTTTCTCCCTTTTTTCCTTCGTTGAAAGTCCATACTTATTTACTACAAGAAGAATAAGATGTTTACTAACTACTTGGTACACATATACAATGTAGCACAAAAATCGAAACTTACCTACATTAATCAGTAATAAAAGTGCTAATTAATATCAAAAGTTTTTATTTCTTCTTTACATTCAATAATTTTATTATTAAATTAATTAAAACAGTTTATTTATAAACAAGTTCTGCTGGTAATTATTATTACGCGTGACAGCTGTTTCGCCTTCTTTTCCTTCTTAGAAAAGTATTATTAATTACTCCCGAAACAGCTGTCACGCATAATAATAATTACCAGCAGAACTTGTTTATAAATAAACTGTTTTTATTAATTTAATAATAAAATTATTGAATATATAAAAGAAATAAAAATTATAATGCAGTTCTACAAATTAAACTTGATAACAATAAATAATACCAAAAGTATCGGTAATTGTAACTACCCTTTGTGCTATTATCATAGAGAGCAGCCACCATCAAGATTGCAGCATCACAGCATACGAACCCAGCATAGGTAGGGGTTTTCTCCTTTCCAATTACCATTCCTGTGATTTGACTTTAAAAAACGCAGTCGATTGTCTGGTCTCACAAAAATATAGATTTACAGTCCACACCCTCTTATCACGATATTGTTCGTGACAAGGACCATACCTACTGAGAGTTGTCTTATTAGACATCAGAATCATTATTCCAAAGCAGTTTATATTTGGAAGAATTTCACTTTTTTAAACCCATAAACTATTATTTTTTTTTTTTTTGCTGAAAGAATAAAATAATTATTAGCAATAGCTTGGCATAATCTAATCGTAATAAATCCGCTTGTATTACGATTTTGAACCCAATTCGATAAATTATAAAGCGGGTGTCTAAGACATCTCCCCCATCTCTAAGTAACTTATACCCAAAAAAAGTATCGGTAATTGTAACTACCCTTTGTGCTATTATCATAGAGAGCAGCCACCATCAAGATTGCAGCATCACAGCATACGAACCCAGCATAGGTAGGGGTTTTCTCCTTTCCAATTACCATTCCTGTGATTTGACTTTAAAAAACGCAGTCGATTGTCTGGTCTCACAAAAATATAGATTTACAGTCCACACCCTCTTATCACGATATTGTTCGTGACAAGGACCATACCTACTGAGAGTTGTCTTATTAGACATCAGAATCATTATTCCAAAGCAGTTTATATTTGGAAGAATTTCACTTTTTTAAACCCATAAACTATTATTTTTTTTTTTTTTGCTGAAAGAATAAAATAATTATTAGCAATAGCTTGGCATAATCTAATCGTAATAAATCCGCTTGTATTACGATTTTGAACCCAATTCGATAAATTATAAAGCGGGTGTCTAAGACATCTCCCCCATCTCTAAGTAACTTATACCCAAAACTACATCATGCCCGCCTTCGCTATGACCGCCCATTGCTTCGGCCACTGGCACGGAAGCGGCCGTTCTCAGAAGGACAGAGAAATAAGAGAAAAAATAAGAAGATCATCATCTAGCGACCTCTGTACCCCTAACTGCAGCCCCCGCTGCCGCACCGCCCGCCCCACCGCCTGCCCCACCGCCCCCGAGCACATGGAAGGATGACATTGGACTCTACTAGCAAATTTTGTTCCTGATAGTGAAAACATTTTACAGTGATACAAATTCAGCCCCGCTGCCCCCCCCCCTCCCCTTTTGATAGGAAGTGAAACTACTTATAAACATTTTACAGTGATAGACATTATATGAAGCATTTTGGAATGAACTTTACATTAATACATAATGTACAGTGAGACATATACTTTTCTTTAGTGTTAGTTACTTAAGTTTTTCTATAGTGTTAGTTAATTAAGTTTTCTTTGGTGTTAGTTAACTGATGAAAATACCGTTTTAAGAGATAGTGTTTTAAAGAGAACAATAATAATAATAAACAGTTCAAAGTGACAATTATTACAGTGTATTATATATATTTAGCCTTAGCGTTGATTAGGTACATGTTATGGTTATTGTTTCTTTAAAATTGTTGTTATGAACTGCAGTTTTTTTTTTAATATAGATTTTGTGTACGTGTGAGTAAGATTAAGTTAGGTTAAGTTAGATTAAGTTAGATTAAGTTAGATTAAGTTAGATTAAGTTAGATTAAGTTAGATTAAGTTAGATTAAGTTAGATTAAGTTAGATTAAGTTAGATAAGTTAGATTAAGTTAGATTAAGTTAGATTAAATTAGATTAAGTTGGATTAAGTTTGACTAAGGATGTTAGTGTATAAGTAGTCCGTGGAAGGGAATGGCCGACATAGGTGTCGATGAGACTCGCTATCCATCACATCGCCATCCCTTCGGTGGCGCAAAGAGGAGGACGGAACGTGAGCAATGCCGAATTGGTACATGGAATATAAGAGGAGGAATGGAAAGAAAGATGAATGAATTATGTGATACAATGAAAGGCAAATGTTTGGACGTACTTTGTATAACTGAGAGTATGAAAAAAGAGAGCGGTACATTGCAGCATAATGATAAGTTCCTCATCTGGTCTGGGAGACCAGATACAGAGAGGGCTTGTCAGGGTGTTGCAGCGCTACTGTCTCCCAGAATGGTTGAATGTATGTTGCAATATGAATGTGTAAGTCCGAGAATAATGTGGATCCGATTCAAAATTGGTTTGACAAGGGTGTTTCTTATTATTTGCTACGCCCCTGTTAATTCTGAAAGTGATGAAGTGAAAAATGATTTTTGGACTAATGTGAATGATGTAATGAGACTAAAAGAGTTGAATGAAAAGATTATAATGGCGGGCGATTTGAACGGGTGGGTCGGTATTAGACGTGACGGATTTGATTCGGCCTTAGGTATGTTTGGGGATAAAAGAACGAATGACAATGGGAATAGAATACTTGAAGTATGTTTGGAGTGGAACCTTTTTGTTTCGAATACTTTCTTCGATCATAGGGGTATCCATCAGTATACGTGGGAAAGAGGAATTGAAAGATCGATAATCGATTTTGTAGTAATTGACTCTAGGTTGAGAGCCGTTACCGAGGACACAAGAGTTTACAGAGGAGCTGAGGTTGAAACCGACCACTTTCTGGTGGTGTCAAAAGTAAACCTCTTTCGCGGCTGGCGCTCTAAGGTGAAAACGGTATCAGCTCCAACAAGAGTCAAAATAGAAAAACTACAAAACGATTATGTCAGAAGTGAATATGAGAATTGTGCAGAAATGAGATTGAATGAGAAGGAAATGGACGTTCTAAGCATAGAGGAAACATGGAACCACATTAAGGTGAGTCTATGCGAATCTGCTAGAGATGTGTGTGGAATAAGTAAGCAAGGTAGGAAAAAAGGTGATGCATGGTGGGATGATGAGATCAAAGCACTGGTCTCAGAGAAGAAGAAAGCATGGTTACGTCTGATAGCGATTGGCAGTGTTTCAAGCGAAGAGAGAGATCGAGCGAAAGAAGTGTATAAGATATGCAAGAAAAGAGTAAGTGTTGGGGTGAAAGAACGAAAGAAACGCCTGGAAGAAGAAGAGGTAATCAAAATGACAAACCACTTCCAAGAAAACATAAAACTGTTTTGGAAGGAGGTCAAAAGGTCCCGGAGTGGTCCAGAGAACGGAAGCATGAAAGTGATAAAATCGAAAGATGGACAAATGTTGACGAATGAGAATGAAATCAAAGAGAGATGGATGAAATATTTCGAGGAAGTCTTCGAAAGTAACCCAAGTGGTTGTGATCCCAGCGGTGAATCGGTTATGAACGATGATGGAGTGAATGTTACCGAAATCAGTATGGATGAAATAAAAAGATCAATTAAATACATGAAGAGTGGCAAGGCTGTGGGTTTCGACAATATTGCTGCCGAATACTTTAAAGGAGATAGTCGTATTATTCTAACATGGCTGTGCAGACTTTTTAACCAATGTTTAAAGGAGGGTTATACGCCATTAGACTGGAGAAGGGCTGTAATCATGCCATTATACAAAGGTAAAGGGTCACGTATGGAATGTGGGAATCATAGGGCTATTAGCCTTCTAAGTTCAGTGGGCAAGCTGTATGGTAGAATATTGATTGAAAGGGTAAGAATGGAAACAAAAGATAAAATATGGGATGTGCAAGGTGCTTTTATGAGTGGAAGGGGGTGCATGGACCAGATTTTCTCATTGCGTATGCTCACTGAGAAGTTTCTTGCAAAAAAACAGAAACTCTTCTGTGCCTTTGTAGATCTACAAAAAGCGTACGACCGAGTTGACAGGAAAAAGCTATGGAAGGTGTTGTCCAAGTACGGAGTGAATACGAAGCTCATTCAGGCAATTGCGTCGCTATATAAGGGAAGCATTGCATGTGTTAGGGTGAACGGCAATTTTACGGAGTGGTTTGACATCACAAAAGGTGTTAAACAAGGCTGCGTAATGTCACCGTGGTTATTCAATCTATACATGGATAATTGTATGCAAGAATTGAAAGAGATGGGATTGGGCGCAAAATTGAGTAATCTGGAAGTATGTTGCCTTTTGTATGCTGATGATGCGGTGCTAATTTCTAGCAGTATGGAAGATCTACAGTCTCTCGTGTCTAGGATGAACGAAGTATGTATGAAGAATGAGTTAATGATGAATGGAAGTAAGTCTAAAGTCATGGTGTTTGAAAGAGAGAGTACGAAAACAGTATGCAATATAGTTGTGAATGATGAATACTTGGAGCAGGTGGATGAGTTTGTGTATCTGGGTAGTATGTTTACGAAAGATGGGAAGGCTGATAGAGATATTGAAAGAAGGGTGAATGCCGGTAACTCCATTAATGGAGGACTGAATGCCGTTGGCGGTAATAAAAAACTGTCCAAAGACGCGAAACTAGCCGTCCATAATGGAGTGCTGGTACCTACCCTGATGTATGGCAGTGAGGCATGGAACTGGCAGAGGAAGGATGAAAGCAGACTGAATGCTGTAGAAATGAGATCCCTGAGGCGAATGTGTGGTAAAACCATGTACGATCGTGAGAGAAACGTGGATATCCGCAAAGAATGCAAGGCTGACGTAAGCGTGATGTGTAAGATTAAGAAAGGGACTCTCCGATGGTTTGGGCATGTAGAGCGAATGAACGAGGAAAGGAGTGTAAGGAGAATATATGATGCAAATGTGAATGGTAGAAGAAGTCGGGGACGCCCGAGGAAGACATGGCACGACCAAGTGAATCAGATACTTGAGTCGGGCCATGTGAAGAGTCGGAATAATAGAAGAGCATGTATGAGACGATGTATGAATGTGAACGAGGCAAAGAGTGTGTGCCAAGATCGAGTTGTGTGGCGGTCCGTCCTCTCTGCCTACCCCTGCGGGGAAACGGCGTGATGGTTAGTTAGTTAGTTAGTTAGTCTAATAATTTTAGGCAAATTCAATACTAACTTGAGAATCGGGATGGTAAAACATAATTGTTACAATTCGAAATAAGCATAATATTACCGATACGCGAAAATTATTTGTTGATAAGTTGGGTTGAGTGTTGTGTCATTCTATTTGCAATATTAAAATTCAATTTCTACCTTTCATTTTATTTTTTAATCCATCTTGCTTTATTCCCGTATATAGACTCTTTTACTTTTAATATCACGTCTGTGTGACATTTTATTTTCACTTTTATACATCAAAATTGTCTTTGTATCATTTTTTCTATCCTTTCACGGAAAGCAAAAGTGTCAAATCATTGAAAAATATTGTTATCAATCTTTTGCTTAAATTCAATCCATTCCATTTCTAAAAGTTTTACTACCACCTTCTAAAATCATCTCATCTTTATTGTAAGTTCATCTGAACTATTTTACATGCAATTTTTTAATTTACAGTAAGTAATATAACAAAAGTGTTTTATTATTCCGAGTAGAACCTACAAACATTATTGTGCTATAACCTCTTGTTTGGAGCACATACATTGGAGCTCGATCTACACTCCAGACTCCAGACCATCAGAGACCTACAAGGGATCGTACAACCACTATACTTCTCACGAAATATTTAACTGAAAAGATTGTCAAATCTTTAAATTGGAGTATTGGCTCAGAGTTATTCAATTTATTTGCCTAATACTTGTATAAAAACCGCGATTCCGTCAATTTACCAGGTCGATCAAAAAAAAACTTTTCCTGGATCGAATGGAAATTCGACATTGATTCGTTACCTACCTCCTTTTTAAAATTCACGCGCTTGACTCTCGGATTGTAGGAAACATTATACATAAATCTTTTTTTCAGACTTTATCGAGAAATGTTGGGTTATTATAGAATATTATCATCCTTTACAAAAAGTGTTCAAACAGAATTCAAGAAAATTTAACAAATCGATGTTTATAATATTTTTTATTAATAAGTTTCTTTTTAAATTTTATTTATTTTCAATTTTTATTGCCAACCATTCAAGGTTACAAGAGGATCTTTTTTTACATCAGTCCCACACAGGGAAAATAAATTACCTCACGGCCTACATACCGGGATATTTTTAGAGAAAGGAAGGAGAGGAAGTTCTGTGAAGGATAAAGATATAAGGGGTGGATAGGAATCTGGAGGTCAATATGTCCAGGAGAAACGTTTGAATCCATTCCTCCCACTGCGGTGCAAGGTGAGAGTTCGGCTGGAGAGGTTTAAAGTTCTACCTCTCCCGATCCGGCCCACCACGCAGTGAGTGGTCAAACGCATACGCTACCTACCTAGAGCTAGACAAACCGCGCCCCATGAAACCGGGCACCCCTCCTTACTCACCAAACGTAGCGAACCTCTCTGGGTGACCTATGGCAGGGTTGTTCATCAGCTAGGTAATATGAATAAAACGCGATTTTCTGAATCAAGTTCTTCACAATCGTCCAAGGTTGTACGAAAACTAAACTGAACGTGACGAGTGAGTTTTTTTGGTACTTTTTTAAAATATATTTTTTAAAATAAGAATAAATAATATTATATTTTGAATCAAAACGTCATCGACATCAATCCACGGAAATAAACCAACATCGAAAAAAAACATGTCCGCACAAAAAAACTGCTTCCTTCCTCCGACGACAAAAATAATTTTTAAACTAAAACTGTGAATTTGGTATCGTAAATACGTCTTCTAAAACTTCAACAAACTAGGCGCAAATGTCAATAGAAGCCACTACAAGTCAAATAGTTTAATAAATATGACGGTATTTGTATAATAGCCGCGAACGAAATGTTTCGCCCATACTCGTCTGGGCTTTTTTTCGCTTCGCCCAACCGTTTCGCCCGTACTCGTTGAGAGGTTAAAACAGCATTTTCATATTTCTTGTTGAAATTAGGAGGAAAATTTTTATAACTGTCTACATTTGATTTCTAAAATCTCTATTTAAAGCCCAAGCAACGCCGTAAACTTCAGTTTGTGTTTCATATTTAAAAGGTTCTTACAATAAGTTTGGTACGAACAATTCACTACATTTCCAGCATCAAATCACTTAATATTGACGATCTCATTAATGACAACAAATCAAATTAAGCGTGCCGGAATAAACCTCTCCATAAACCAGCGATAAACCTGACCCTCGGCTTACACACAATGCGGTGGGGAGAGGCCTTGTTAATTATTGGTAATATCAGACTACGCTCTGGTTTATAGCGTGACGTCATTCCACCGAGGCAACGTGACGTAGAAGGGAGGCTGTGACGTCCCTCACCCCTGTTTCGCCACCCCGAACAGGCAGGCCGCAATGCGAAGGTGTGCATCTTACGTCAAGATATAATGAGATTAGATGCTGGTGAAAGGAGAGGAGATCGTGTACGCGATGTATTGGGTTGGAAGTAATCAAGTCATTCTACTGGTCGTGATTATAATCTTCTATATCTTATTAGTCAACTAGCTAATCCGAGATACTTCGTATACCGCCTCAAAATCAATAACTGTTATATTAACTTATTAGCTGAATCAAATTCAGTTTTTTTAATAAATTAAAAATTACGCGCAACTGTCCAACTCCATGTTTTGTTTTTGTTAGTATCTGATATAGCGTTGTGTACGGATTTATATTTTTTGTGATTTTCTTACCTTTCCACCTACTTACGGGAATTGCGTTTCATTTTCTTTATACGTGTGAGGTAGCTTTATTATAATTATTGTATTTTTCCTTTGGAGGGGTGCAGACATACGTACACCGTTTGTCCCATTTTCGACTGTTGACGTTTAGTAAGAAAGAGAGGTAGCATTATATGTTTAAGAGAACAAAAGTAAAACAATCAGCGCATTGACATTTGACGTTTTTGAATTTTTAATATTCACTCACTGTTCAATATTATACTTTCCACAATATTCCTGCAGCACTTTCAAAAGGTGAGAATTCGTTCCATACAAAAAATGTATTATTCTGCTATTCGGGGGCGGAGACACATCCAACAAATCATATATTATAAAAATCGGTTCAGTCGTTCTTGGGTTATAAAATTAATGGTGTAACTAACCCGACTTTGTTTTATGTATCGAAGATTTGTTGTGGTGTATATTTTGTGATATGTTTCATTATGAGGAAATTAATTTCACATCTTTGTGGACATTAAGGAAATTATAAGTATTTTTTTTCAATTATTTCTAGCTTTTACCCTTCAAGGGCGTTCTAGGCCATCATTTAAAATTACAGAGAAGGGAAAGTAGAATTTATATACTAATTTTATTTAAATGTTGCAATTTCTGAAAGACATTGTAGACTAGAGTAGAGTTCAGACTTAGAAGAGATGAGATGTTGAATGTAGGGGAGGCAGAAGTATATTCTGTGAAGGAAAAGGTAAGAATGGTGGGTAGGAATCTTGGGGTTAGTGTGTCCAAGAGTGTGGTATGAATCCATACATCTCACTGCGATGCCAGGGGTCGGGTTTGGAGGGTCTGGCTGGAGAGGTCAAGGTCTCCCTCAACAGGCCTCTCCCCATACGGTCAGGCAAGGAACAACATTCGCCCCAAAGACCTGGAAAAACTCACCCCACGAATCTGGGAATCTCTGCTAAATCGCCAAAGGCAAATAACCATTTTTGACTAGGAATAGGGCGGCGGTTTTCGTACCCGTCTCCAAAATTGCGAACTACTTTCTTTCTATAAAGACATATTGAGGATTACAATTTGGAAGGCGGGAACGGGTACCGCCGCCCCCGGGAACTTTTAATGGATAACCAACACCTCTGCCATAGGTCACCCCAAGTGGTTCGCTACGTTTGGTGATTTAGCAGGGGTGCCCGGGTTCATGGGGTGAGGTTTTTCTAGGTCTTGGAGGTGGATGACAGGGACATACTGAACCTCAGATTCCTACCCACCCCTCAAACACTTTTCCTTCCCTCCCTCCTTCCTCTCCTTACTTTCCTAAAAAAAAAACTCCCCAAAGATGACATAGGCTCTGAGGAAAATTATTTTCCTCAGGGCCTCCTGTATGGAGCTTATGTAAAAAAATAAAAATATATGAACGCTTATGTAAAAAAATAAAAATATATGTACTCTATAATCTAATAGATGAAACGATAAATATATTTTGTTGCATTTACTTACAATGTTTTTTTTTGCTGATGAACATGACGTAATTAAATAAGATTACAAAATGTTATCGTTTTGTATCAATGCACAAAGCAAAGATTATGTCGATCTAATTATGGACAATATTTGTCAGGTATTTATTTGGTAACTATATTTTATCTTTTTCAAAAAAGTTGAAAACGTTTCCCAAAACAATTTTACTTTAATATTTTATGATAATTAATATGTAATAGTAATTATGATTATAATTATTATAATTATTTTTTAATTATTAATATGTTAGTTTCCCTAATAAAATAATTTATTACCATTTTCTTTTGAGAGAAAGCGGACCAAAATTGTAGATTTTCGTAACTTATTTCACAGGTACTCATTAAAAAAACTGTAGAAATCTCCAATATAACAGTTAAAGTAATATTTATTTGAGCAAGATCTCTATTTTTTCAAATTATTATTCTTCGCGCGTTTAATTTCCCAAGACAATGGTTAAATAGTCAACTTTTATCTCTCTATTTCTCACTTTTACGGAAAAAAATATTCAGAAAACGTATATTTTATATAAAATTTATGTTTTTTTATGATGAATATTTCACGAGCTTCAAGAGTCGGAAACAATGTAAATATTTATGTGTTTATTATAAAGCTTTCTTGTCCTTCGAGAGAAGAATATCCATCACTTCAAAGTTCAAAGAGCAACATTAATTATGTATAGCCTACCTTTATAATGCCTTACCAATCTAAATATTGTAGGAAAGCTTTTAAAAATTTAAAAAAATGATTTAATTTTATTCAAACTGACAAAATAATAATAATAATAAAACGTTTATTCATTAATAGATTTTTTAGAGTATTATACATTTTGTTCTTTTATCATTGAGTCTATTGATGAAAAGGTCACTGCTCAGCTACAATTCAGGATTTTTCCCGGAATTCTGCTGGTTTTCAGCAGTAGGTACCTCCAATTTATTATCAACATAAAATAGGTGATATAACAGTTTGAATAAAAATATACGGATTGCTGTTATGATGGCCTTCTCTTACCAGAAATTAGCAAACATCACCTTGTAGGTCGCACCTTAGAACTGCATTCATTTCAGTCACGTAACTTTCAAAGTCAGGAACTTTGCTATCTCCCCCCATCATATTATACCCTACATAATCATTTGTATAGTTTTTAATCAATCTGTTGTTTGCATAAGTTTCTCGTGTGTAGGAGTAACGAAATATGCGTAAAGCATGATGTTATCCCTCAGGCTAATTTGTTCGTTTTTCGGAACAACTCATATATATATAATATAGGTCTTACAGAAATCATAAGTTAAATAATAATATTTTAGGTTACGTTGGGTTAAGTGGAAGGTGCGCGCGACCCGTTTCGGCCCTTTTCATACATATCTTAATTTTGGATTTGAGATCAAAATAACCAACCAAACTGAAAAATCATTTTAATAATCAAAAGATAATATATCAAATAATAAAATCAAGTATGGATGTTGGCAACTTTATTTATTTTTGCTTTAAATTATAAGATATAGACCATTAATAAAAAATTCAGTATCATGATTTTACAGGCAGCTTGGAAAATTATTTGTGAGTAAATGGAAAACAAAAAAAAAATCTAATATTTATTTTTTTTAAATAAAATAAAACATTATTAAAAATGCATTTTCGGGGTATTAATTTTAATATATAACGACATTTTTTGTTCCAACTTAAATAGGCAATTTTTATTTTAAAGTTACACCCATTAAAATGTATTCAATTTTTTTATTTTATATTTCATCTTTTTTTTTTGATATTTTGATTTTTGAAATTGTTTTTCATTACTCACAAATAATTGTCAAAGTTGCCTTAAAATCTTTAATTGCCTATATCTTATAATTTAAAGCCAAAATAAATAAAGTAAATCACATGACATACCTTTTAATTACAAAAATAATTTTTCAGTGTGGTTGGGTATTTGGATGTCAAATCCAAAATTATAATTTGCATAAAACGGGCCGCGCAAACTTCCTCTTAAGATATGGGCTATTTTTCATTTTTTAAACGACTTCGAAAAGGAGGAGGTTATCAATTCGATGATATTTTTTTATGTTTGTTACCTCAGAACCTTCGATTGGATGAACCGATATTGATGATTCTTTTTTCATTAGAAAGCTGGTGCTTCCAGTGTGGTCCCATTTTAATTTGGTCCAGTTCCGACAATGGGATCCATGAGAAAACCATATATGTCTTAAATTTGTATGTGCGCGACAAATGGACAAATAACTCAATATTACGCCAACAGATTTCGATGATTTAATTTTTGAAGTAAAACTTCTTTACGCACTCTCGTCACTAAAAATCAAAAAATAAATAAAAAATTTAACACAACAAAAAATGACTTCAAAATATGCACTAAAAAGTAAAAAAATAATTTCGTGCGATTGTTATTTTTGGTGTCGGTGTCAGCCAAGATCTCCACATCTCACCTATAACTACCTATGTATGTAGTTACCATGGCTGACACTGACTTCAAAAATAACAATCGTAGGATTTTTTTTTAAAACTTTTTAGTGCATTTTTTGAAGTCGTTTTTTGTTTTGTTAAAATTTTTGTTTATTTCGTAACTTTTAACGGTTTTTCAAAGGGGTGTTGAAATTTCATGATTCTGATATTGTCAATTATCATGTATTGTTTCAAACGAAGTATAGAATTTAGGAAATCTATGGGCATTTTGGGAGGAGTGTATGGGTACCGCTGTCCTGGGAACCATTTATTGGATAACCGACGCCTCTGCCATAGGTCATTCCAAGTGGTTGACTACGTTTAGTGACTTAGCAGGTGTGCCCGGGTTCATGGGGTGAAGTTTGTCAAAGTCTTAGCGGCCGGTGTATCTACCCATCTGCTGCGTGACGGGTCGGATCGAGAGAGAGACTGATTGATAAAGTCTTTTGACCTCTACAGCCAGAATCCCTCGAATCATCGCTTTGCACAATGGAACCGTATCCTGATATGACAGTGAGGCGTAGAACTGGCGGAAGAAGGATGAAAGTAGATTGAATGCTAAAGAAGTTAGACGTCTGAAGCGTATGTGCAGTATGACCATTTTACAAGTATTGAGATCCGGAGAGAATGCATGTTGGATGTAAGCGTACTAGACAAGATTAAGGAAGGAACGCTTAGACGCAAGCAACATTTTCCGCTTCCTGTTGTGGTAGTAGGAGATTTTCGTATATTGTTAGGTTGTTCGTAACTTCTAACCCGGGAGTGTCAGTCTTTCTTTAAAAAAAATGGTTACATATATGTTAGAAAGGTACTCGCCACGTCGTCTGACTGTAATTTAAAATTTGGTGACCAGATCTGAATAGCAACATACTTTCTGAACTCCTTCCCCTTCCCCCTTCCGCTTCAAGAGAAACCCAAAGGAAAATAACATTATCTCTTTGGTTTCGGTCAGTTGGGACTATTGTGCGATACAGGTAAAAAAGTTCATTTAAATTATTTTCTATGACGTAGTTACCTCATCAGTTAATGGTATTTGTGATTTGTATTCGTATAAGTAGTATAACTACCTGTGATTAGAGTATATATGTATGTATATTACCTACCTGTGATTATTACGAGTATATAATATGTATATATATTACCTACCTGTGATTATTACGAGTATATATAACCTACCTGTGATCGTTACGAGTATAATAATACGATTATCCAGATAGCTTACGTATTTTCTTTTTAGCTCCTACTGAGAGCAAAACTTACTTTTTATACCTTTTTAGATATTTTCTAAGATATTTTATAGTTTGTTCAGTTTGCTATTTTATTTCTTACCTTTTAACTTTACTTTTTACTTGACATTAATACTGTTATGTTATTTATGTTGTTGTACTTTTCATATTTTTATTTAATTAAGCGTACGTGAAAATAAATAAATAGATTTCAACGGCTCCTACATGTCTTGGAAGAAGTTTACTGTTAAAATAAATTTGAGATATAGACTAAATATAACATAGGCAGAAACATAAATGTAGGGACTCACGATGTGATTGCAAAGGTGTCTTCTTATCGTCAGGATGTGTATTTAAGTATTACTTATGCAAGCTCACAAATCCGCCACCGTGTATGTAAACAAATAAGATAGGAATCATTATAATTCGCATTTTAAGTGTTTAGAATTGATTTTATTTAATGTTGGGACACTACATTTATAGGAATGCTCCAAATTTGTCACTTCTCTACAAAGTAATAAAATTTAAAACCATAAGAAATGAATTATTGTTTGAAACGTCAAACGCATTTATAAAACTTCCCCCCCCGATTTGGGAGGCGGATATGGGTGCTACCACCCTGGGAACTATTTATTGGATAACCAACGCCTCCGTCATAGGTCACCCCGAGTGGTTCGCTATGTTTGGTGACTTTGCGGGGGTGCCCGGGTTCATGGATTTGCCTACCTACTGCGCGGCGGGAAGGATCGGAAGAGACTGGTTGAGGGAGACCTTTTTACCTCTCCAGTCGAACTCTTCCGATCCATTTCCTTGCACCGCAGTTGGAGGGATGAATTTATACGTCCGTCATTCCTAGACACACTGACTCCCAGTTTCCTACTCACCCCTCGTACCCATTTCCTTCCCAGATCTTCCTTTCCTTAAAAAGACTCTCCACACAAGATCCTAAGATGAAATGGGCCGTGAGGGAAATAATTTTCCTCATGGCCTCTTGTGTGGAGCTAATGTAAAAACAGAGAAAAATATGCGACACTTTAAAAAAATGTTTTTTAAATCAACCGTCGCCAGCAAAAGCTTTTTATGGATACTGGGTGACCTGAAACCCAACAAGCGATAAAAGTATCGATAAATATTTTTTAATATCCCGCAATGTCTTTCTATGTTTAGATGAAATAGAATAAGAAAACCGACAACACAACGGTAAGCGCGTTGGCATGTCAGCGAAAATAGATTTTATTCAGTAGAAGGTTTGAAATGGCGAAACTCGTTCCCATTACCATTGTAATTAAAGAACAAAAAAACTTAATGGATAACCACTTTGTTTTGACCTCCTTAGAAGAATTCTATATCGCGAGGTTGTTAAAAGGAACTTTGATAAAGTATTTTTAGAACAACCGTTAGCAAGGGTTTTCATTGTCGTTCCCAATTGGTAGAATTAAAAGAAGCCTTCGGATGTCACGCGATTAGTTTCTTTATAGCCTCGAGGCTAACAGTCAATTAGACACCTTTTTTATCTCCCCGCCATTTAAACCTTTATTTTACTGTTGAAGCGGTCATAATCTGTTTTCGTATTTTCTGTGTTTTTTCTCTGTTGTTCCTCTCTTCCTCTCGATGTACTTATGAAGAAAAAAGACTAACGGCCGTTATTCCCAACATTTCGATCTACCAATCTGAGTTTCCGATCAGCTAAGTGATCTGTTTAGTATCGCTCGATTCGCCTATTGGTCGGAGAGATGCGTTAGGAAGAGCGTATTTGTGCATCTGAGGAGTGTTGAGCCAAAATTTCAGCTCAACAGTTAATCGGTAGGATTGGGAACAACGGCCATAGAACTACGTACATACCTTCGCCAGTAAAATGAAACACACTTGTTGTGAAATCTTGTCGTGATCAAACTTATATCATCATTGTATTATCAATAATTATTATATGAATTGTGAAATATTGTGCATCACCTTTAAGTATCGTTTTGTGATTTAGCATCATCCATTAAAAATTAATTATAATTATTTGAATTATCTACCAATTTTAAGTGATCCTTATGATGGGATTTTTCAAGAAATCAACAGCAATAAAAATGCTATTTTACAGGTGTTTTTAACCTGATCGGATGAATTTCTATTTTCATATACAGTCCATTTAACCGCCGATCTTGCATTAAACAACTAGTTATATTTAACTAACCATAACCTCAGCAATGTCAAATTAATTGTCACTTTCAAAATTAGAGCTTAAAGACAATCCCGTGTGTTTTCACGGGACTGAGCTATTTTTTTAACGTTAGCTCCACACACAAGGCCCTGAGGAAAATAATTTCCCTCAGGGCCTTTGTCATCTTAGGGAATGGATGCTGTGTGAATGGTTTTTTTTAAGTAAAGGAGAGGAACTTCTGGGAAGACAAGGTACGAGTATGAAGGGTGGCTAAGAATCTGGTAGTCATAATCCAGGCGTAACGGACGTATGAATCCATGGTGTAAGGCGATGGGTCAGGCAGATGGGACAGGCAGACGCATTGGCCGCCAAGACCTGGACAAACCTCACCCCATGAACCCGGGCACCCCTCCTAAGTAGCCAAACGTAGCGAACCATTTGGGTTGACCTATGGCAGATGTATTGGTTATCCAATAAATGGTTCCCTGGGCGGCGGTACCCATACCCACCTACCAAATTGCGCTAGTATTATATAATGATGTAGCTAAAGAGATTTATTTCTGAAATTTAAGGCTCGATTTGCCAGACTTTTGAAATACGAAAAACTGTTCTGGCGTCTTTATTAAATTTATCACTTGGTTTTTACAGACGTTCACACACATCAAATAATTTACTGATTAAACTTCCTTTTTTTATATTGTTTGTGCTACATTTAAACATACTTTTTCGTGCTTCGCTGTTATAGTTAAAACGAATACAATCAGGTAGTTTTTAGATTGCGGGTATGTCTGGATATGAACAAATGGAGATGAAAAAACAAAAATACGTTTTCTTTGAACAATTCAGCATTTCTTGAGAAACAGGGATCCAATCATTAATATGAAAATAAGAAAAATGGAAAATGGTTGTATTTCTTCCATGGGATGAGACGAAGATAATTCATCCACCTGCGGGTGACATTTCGAGTGCGTCACTCCAAGATTTCTTTAAGTCTTCATCCCAAGAACCAATTTATTTACTAAATGCGATAATGTTTATGAAAATTTTGCGTGTATTCACTATTAAAAATATTGTTCTAATGTCAAACATTTATCGTTGAAAAACTTATGGATCAAGTTAAATTCTTTACGCGTGTTGTTAATCAACCATCAGTTTAATTTTACAATAAAGATCACAAGTAGATACTTTTAGTAGAATTACTTCTGTAATGAAAAAATTATTTATTTTAATATTTTTAAATTATTTATTAACAGAAACAAACAGTACATCAATGGTGAAAACAATTTATAATTTTGGAGCATATATTAATGGTAGGTACCTATGATATATTTATTTGAATTATATTATTTATATTAAGTGAACACCGGCTGATGTGCGTAGTAGGTAGGTGTGTGTGAGTATGTTTGTAGATGTGAGAAGTGGTGATGTATGTATGTATGCATGTATGTATGCCCCTTGAACAATTTACATTATTGACATGATGAGGTTTTTTTAATTTGGAAAGTGAATCAATGAACTTAGACAAACATTATTGAACATATTTATTGAAGAGCACGGTTAATTGGTGAATAATTTGCTGAATTTGTTTAATAATTAAGCGTGTGGAATAATTCTTTATGGCGTGTACGTCTTAAGGGTAGGTATGTTAAAATTAATTAGGGAAAGAATTCGGTAGAGTTAAATTCTGGGTTTAAATGTTAAATAATCTTTTGCTCGCCTTTGTTGCAAAGTTTGAAATGTGCGTCCAAAGTTATTGTTGAATTTGAAGGTAAGATATTTTATATATTTGTGTTGAATATTTTCTATGTTATCAATATACAGTTTATACTGAGGGTTCCATATTGGTGAGGTATATTCCAATGTACTTCTGACTAATGCAAAATATAAAATACAATAGTAATAATGCCCATGTATAGAGTGCTCGTGTATTATGAATTAACTTTATAAATATAAGTGACAATTGAGTTAATTTAGAAGTAAAAATAAATCAAAACTATAGTGAAAAGGAGAGGTAATAATATATTTAAAAATGGACGAGCTAAATTCATTTTTTTATGTTTGTTTATGTTTATGTTATATTATGTTTTTTGTATATATTTGCCCTTTATTGGATAACCAACACCACCGACATAGTGGTTTGCTACGTTTAATGACTAAGGAGGGGTGCCCAGGTTCATGGAGTGAGGTTTGTCCGTGACTTTGAGGCGGATGCCCTACCATCTGCATGGCAGGCCCGATCGGGAGAGACTAGTAAAGAAAGACCCTTTGAACTCTCCTGAAGGGCTCTCTTAGACCGCCATGCACCTCAGCAGGAGGGATGGATTCATGCGTCCATCATTGCTGAACACACTAGCCTGCAGATTTCTACTCACCACTCATACATTTTTCCTTCCCAGAACTTCCCATCCATCCTTTACTAAAAAGAACGCGACATTGTAAATAACTGATTGTATAAAAATATAAGCAAATTCTTATTTGTAAGCTTTTGTGAAGGTCATTTCATAAAAATCCTCCAGTCCTAAAGAGTTCAAGAGTCCTAAATTCTCCGGTTGTTCAAAATAAAAATATACTCAACTTTTGACACCAACCATCTTCTAAATGCAATATCGTTCGAATGTAATGTAATAACAATTGTGATAAGGGTAGCAAATATAAAATGCAATGTTCAGTGTTTAAAATATAATGTCCTCCACGTGCAAAGTCGTATCTTCTCCAAGCATAAACTTTCTAATTAAAGTGTGATTAACGGAAGCAAACTGCCAGGTATGTTTTCTGTATCTATTTGTAAATAATAAAATTAGGTAGAGACAAAGAAATCTTAAATTGTACCGCTGTATAATGGCGCTCCTTTGTGGTGATTTTTCACAAACACGGCACTCTACAAATTATCAAAATATTGTTATTATTATTATTAAAGATAATATAGGCCCTGAAGAAAATTATTTTCCTCAGAGGTTCCTGGGTGAACCTAAAATAAAAATGAATATTTTTAAAATTAACCCACTTCTGACGTACATTTGATGAAAATTTAAAACTCAAAGTGGAAGATTTTATCGATATCTTATACTGGCGCTATTTTTTATGCTTCCACTAGAGCTTTTGGAAAAAATTCGGTTTATGGGCGAAATTCCTAAAAAATAAAACTAGTTATTTTTATACTAACTTTGGGCCGGGGAATCCGAATCTGAAAGAATTAGTTGGGGGCAAGCAAAAATAAACGAATTACACGACTTTAAAAATTTCGATACACAAACAATCTGCAATGAAATAATGACACATCTTTTTATGGGCGATACTCCGAAAGAAGAAATTTAATTATCTTTATACTAACTTTGGGCTGGGAAATCCGAATCTGAAAGAATTAGGTTACACTCGGCAATATTAACTGAGTTAACGACTGTACAATTTTGATTTCACAAACAATATAAAAGGCCATTTTGGACGCTTTCTGACAATAAATATCATAGAAAAACCAAAGATATTACATATTACCATATAAAATTAAGTGTTGCCATAAGCAATAATATCAATAACGTAAAACTTTCGACACGATACTTACTCACATTAACCTGATGAATTATGACTATCTCAACGACCGTATTCTTAGACCAAAAGTGTGAAAATTCGTAGTCTTAAAAAGTTGTGAAGTAGACCGGTCACCAATATCAATGTTATTATATGAATCAATGTGAATAGATAACAGGTTTGTGTAACATGGTTTGTGATAGAAAAGAAAGTGCCCCCTTCGTAGCGCCTACTCGCGTCAAGGCAAGAAAACATCCCAGTTTTCAAGTAGTTTAGCGGCTACGCTAGGTTTGTGTAACATGGTTTGTGATAGAAAAGAAAGTGCCCCCTTCGTAGCGCCTACTCGCGTCAAGGCAAGAAAACATCCCAGTTTTCAAGTAGTTTAGCGGCTACGCTAGGTTTGTGTAACATGGTTTGTGATAGAAAAGAAAGTGCCCCCTTCGTAGCGCCTACTCGCGTCAAGGCAAGAAAACATCCCAGTTTTCAAGTAGTTTAGCGGCTAAGTTAGGTTTGTGTAACATGGTTTGTGATACAAAAGTGAATAAAATTTATTAAAAAATAATAACTGAAATATATAAACATGTTTTTTTACGTTATTGATATTATTGCTTAATGGCAACACTTAATTTTATATGTTAATATGTAATATCTTTGGTTTTTTTCTATGATATTTATTGTCAGAAAGTGTTCAAAATGGCCTTTTATATTGTTTGTGAATTCAAAATTGTACAGTCGTTAACTCGGTTAATATTGCCGAGTGTAACCTAATTCTTTCAGATTCGGATTTCCCAGCTCAAAGTAAGTATAAAGATAATTAAATTTCTTCTTTCGCCCATAAAAAGATGTGTCATTATTTCATTGCAGATTGTTTGTGTATCGAAATTTTTAAAGTCGTGTAATTCGTTTATTTTTGCTTGCCCCCACCTAATTCTTTCAGATTCGGATTCCCCGGCCCAAAGTTAGTATAAAAATAACTAGTTTTATTTTTTAGGAATTTCGCCCATAAACCGAACTTTACCCGAGCTTTTTTACCATCCTTTACCCGATCTCTTTCTCCTCATCATCACCTCACGATATACCCTAATTATAGGGAATATCATAATATCACTGTCTCCAGACGGTTGGGAGCAGATGAACTGTAGTTCATGTATGCACATTAAAAAAACAACTAGATCGTTCACTACCGTACATATACAATGCACATTATTGCCTCCATTACAAACATGTGTTCGAAAACACTCAAAGCCACGTGATTACAGCCAGGTTCACCCTACTTATAAAATGTATTATTGGCGACTACGAGTCGGAAGTACATGTTATTAATATCGCTGCCACCGTCACAGGTATAAATAATAGATTATTTGTAACGCTTATCACTTGCAATACAATACGAACACTCCAGTCATATTTTTATCGCGACTGTATTCAATCAAATTATAATCTTATACAGGGTGTTAAGCGAAATATTTTACTTACATTATCCGGTGATTCCTGACATTATTTGGGGTATAATTTTGGTCATGTGACTTTTAGTGATTTTTTTTTGTCAATAATCAAAAACAAAAATAAATCTAACAAATGTCACTCAGCCTAGTAAACGCCCACCCCCTCACCCCCACCCTAACTGTCCAGTAGGTGGTGATTTTAAAAAACTTTTTTTGGTTTTTACATTTTTTACTCCAAATAAAGTCTGTAATCATTGGTTAAAAAGTAAGTCAAGTACGTCTCTTAGCACTCTGTATTATCAATAATTTATAAGCATTGATTATGGTGTCAATTTATTTTTATAAAAACTAGTTACCTATTCTTTATACCACAAATTAAATAATGCTGTTTTATTTTTGCAAAATATTTGCGATTATCGAATAAAAATTTTACAACCTATTTTAACTTGTTACAGTAAACAATAGCCATTATGAAAAATTAAGTTTCGCGAAGTAAAAATATAACTTGCTTACCACTTAAATTGGATTCTTAGAAAGGGTTTTGTTCCCGATTTGTATTTAAAGTGTTTTAATTTTTAATTGGCGCAATGTATATAATATGTATGAGTAAAATAAATTTAATTCCACAGTTTTTATCTCCTACGCATTTCTCAATAGTTAATTTGTTTATTATAGTAAAGTTTTTCTAGCTTATTCTATTCTAATATATTATATTCTAATCCTTTTTATTCTATTTATTATATTCTAATCTATTTTACTCTATTCTAATTTATTCTATTCTATACGAAATTTGTAACTATGAATTTTTGGATGGTTTTGTGCCACCTTCATATAGTCATTAATTAAAGGCAAAATTATTTCAGAGACTAAAGAATGATTGATCCCCATAATTTATATCCTGGCATGTCAGTTCTGAATATCAGTGAAAATATTAGCTATACTGTACGATAAAAGGCAAGATTTGATTTTACAGAGGCTTTAATTATCGAATGCACATGTACAATCTATGCGATAATTATATCATATTTTTAAACAACTTCGAAAAGGGGGAGGTTATCAATTCGACGGTATTTTTATTTTTATTTTTTTTTTGTTTGTTACCTCAGAACTTTCGATTGGGTAAACCGATATTGATGATTCTTTTTTTAATAGAAAGCTGGTGCTTTCCGTGTGGTCTCATTTTTATTTGATCCAGTTCTGACAATGGGATTCATGAGAAAACTATATATGTCTTAAATTTGCAATAAGTATGTTGTTATTTTTGGAGTCGGTGTCGGCCTTTGTATGTAGTTACCTAGGTTGACACCAACTCCAAAAATAACAATCGTACGAATTTGTTTTTTTTTTTTAATTTTTTAGTGCATTTTTTTAAGTCGTTTTTTGTTTTGTTAAATTTTTTTGTTTATTTAGTCATTTATCTATCTTCGTCTAGGTAACATTCTCGATGTATAAATATTTATCTGATTGATTACTCTTATCAATTATAATATTTTTTATCTTGCTTGGATTAACGTCTGGTCTAGTTTACAGTCTGATATAAATTCCTAAAATACAGCAAACTTATTTTCCGGCGCCATTTTAAATCAAAATTAATCAATTCTTACATGTAATGACTTTTATTTATTAATTAAGGCTTTATTAAAACTAAGAAGAAGTGAGCATTGCTTACGAAATATGTCATTTATAAAACAGTAAAAGAGATAAAACTAATAATTGTATTATTTTTAATGATATAAATTTGTTAGAATAATCAAGATATTTATATTTATTGCTGTATTAATGGTGTAATATCCTGTATATCGAAGGTGATACCCTTATTTAAGCAACATCTCATTAATTTTCCCGACAAATAAAATATTTTCCTTACAAAAATAAATATCAACAGGTTCAAGTTGTAATACGACGATTTTGTGTTCATTAATTTGTTTTGACGGCAATGATGATCAGATATTACGAAACGAATTCTCCAAACTTCAATTATTCAAGCCATAAAGCATAGAGCGAAAGATTCAAGATGTAATAATTTTAATATACAATTTATGATCCTTCTCAAATAAGTGGTTTTGTAACTGAAGAGGGAATAACCAGAGAAAACCGTGAAAAGTCATTTTTAAATCAAATTTTAGACGTATTGACTCAATTCCAAAAAAAATTATAAATTGATTTGGAAAGATTGTTCTTTTATCTAGTAAAACCATGTTTTAAATTTTGTGAAAAAAAATTGTTGTTATGGTGTGTGACATCGTCGGATCTACCGGATCTGCCCTGATGATGGACACTGTAACGCTGTCCGAAACGTCGGCTATAGAAGGAGGTAGCGCAACACGGCATAAAACCCCAAAAACTAACAACAAAAATGCTTTTGGCCGTGAAAATCTAAAAACTTATTTGTGAAAAAATGTTTATTTTTAGTATAATAAGGTTATACCGTAGGTCGTTGGCAGATTTGTTAAATTTTCTAACAAAATTTTGTACTATACAACATACATTTCAAATCAAATAACCATGCAGTAAAATAAACCAATAAATTATTTGGGAAAGCTATGTTTCTGAAATTTAATTTTAGTTTAAATAACTATTTAAACTAAAATTTAAAAAAAGATCCGCACACGTGTTTTGTGACAAAAATACTTCATTTTGTCTATTTATTTACGGTCTTACAAACTAATATACATACTTGAGATTTTTTTTGCATTCTTATTTTATTGTTGAAAAATTATAAATACTTATGATCCAAAAATAATAACAAAAAGTACATATTTTTAATAGTTTTATTATCACGCCATCAATAGATAAGCCTTTGAGTTAATTTATTTATATGATTTTAATAACCCATTCCCATATTTATTTTCATAATGACATTTTCAAAAGGTTTTATTAATATTTTCATTGAAAACAATTTGGATTAAAAAAATCTATACGGCACACAACACAGAAACAGATTTTAAGCGTCCGTCAAGTAGTTCCAATAAAAACTGATATTCCTAATGAAATTATTAAAAACACTTTGTTTTTACCACGATAATCTTTATTTAAAAAATCAACATGTTTCGAGAACGATGTTCTCTTCATCAGGACATTATAATATGTACTTTAAAAATCAACATGTTTCGAGAACGATGTTCTCTTCATCAGGACATTATAATATGTACTTAAAAAATCAACATGTTTCGAAAACGATGTTCTCTTCATCAGGACATTATAATATGTACTTAAAAAATCAACATGTTTCGAGAACGATGTTCTCTTCATCAGGACATTATAATATGTACTTAAAAAATCAACATGTTTCGAGAACGAGGTTCTCTTCATCAGGACATTATAATATGTACTTAAAAAATCAACATGTTTCGAGAACGAGGTTCTCTTCATCAGGACATTATAATATATACTTAAAAAATCAACATGTTTCGAGAACGATGTTCTCTACATCAGTACATATAATGTCCTGATGAAGAGAACATCGTTCTCATGTTGATTTTTTAAATAAATTCAATAAAGATTATCGTGGTTAAAACACAGTGTTTTTAATTATTTAATTAATAAAATGGTGCCACAAAGTGAATTTGCAAAATTTGAAGAAGTGATATTCCTGCTTCATTATTTTTTTCTGTTTCAATTTTGTATAAAATGAAACAGAAAATTTTTTTAAAAATTTTACATAGCGCGTCTCACTACGAAATACTTTTGTATATGTTAGCAATCGTGATAACATGCTTACAGTCATGACACAAGTATAAAATAGTGTTTTTTTTCCTTCTCATATTATTTAACTGACTATTGTGCGTAATCAATTTAACAGCACCTTTTCGACTCACTAGGCATAAGGACCTATTTCAAAGTCACAAAAAGATTCGTAATTTTACACTTACATAGGTTGGCAAACAACATGATATTGACATTTTTAATTTATCAATTTCCATCTTTAAAACAAACATGAACAATTTTTTTATGTAAACCTATTTCTGATAATTTCAGTTTACTTTTTTATCATTTTATTTTATTCAATTTTTTCCAATTGTGTAATGTAACAATTTGTGAAATTGTGATTATGGTTCGAAACATTCAGTTCATTAACCAAGACACTTCTGAAGAAGAAAGCAATGGTTTTAAAACGGGTTGATAATTTTGATTAAATAAGTGGTGTATACGAAGTGATTCGTTTTCATTTAATTAAAATGTCGCCACACAGTGAATTTGCGGTTAATCGCCACACAGTGAAGAACGGAAAATCGTTTGTTATTTTTGTGTATTTTGTACCGGCTTGCAAGAGTAAATACGAAAACATTTAACGATAAACCTATTTTTATAAATAAATACACGAAATCATCTCTTTTCGTGTTAAAAAGAGAATTCGATGAAATATAGTACAACTTTTGAATGATATGCATTGTCACTATCAGCGATATGAAATTATTACGACTTATCTTTATCTATTGAAAGTACAATTTTCTTATCTATATCAACAACGTTATTGACATTATATCTACCTAAAGTCGCTGTAGATAAACATTCTATCAAGCGAAAATATTTCTTCATTTAGTATTTGAACTCGATTCTAGATGACTGTGTTAACTTTTTACGTGTTGAGCGCGCTTGCTGTTGCAGTAGCTGGTAAGTAATATTTTTAATAACTTACCGCGGGCAATAATCATAACAATATGTGTTTGTCATAAATATCTAGTTATAAGATAGTTAAGAGTATAGCAACATTACGTAAATACCCACTCGGTCATAACAATTAGTTTAGTTTGTGAACGAGGCAAGGAGTGTGTACCAAGACCGAGTTGCTTGGCGGTCCATCCTCTCTGCCTACCCGCCTACCCCTGCTGAGAAACGAAGTGTAAGTTGTTGTAAGTCACTAGTTATCAATCTTAGTTATGAGCCTCTAGTAATAAATCGAAGTTGTAAGTTTAAGTGGCAGTGTATAGGTTAAATGGGTAAATTAAGTTGTGAAGCGCCCTTGAGGTGATTTTCTCACGAAAACGGCGCTAGAGAAACGGTCCAAACATCGTTATTATGTAATAAAGGTAACTGATGGTTGAAAATTGGAAAATTTGAAAATGGTTTCGAAGCTTAAAGTGCAAAACATACATTTTAAATAGCGTCGAGAAATAAACAACATTTTTTTTTAAATGTACGCACATGTCATTTTATTGTAATTTTTTATCTGATAATATGATGCTTTGATTTTGTTTTTTTCTTCATGTTGTTAGGTATAGGTAAATATATTTTGGATGAGTGCTATATTTAAAAAATTAGAGTGTAAAATTCACACGCAGTAGAAGTGAAACGATTGATTTTACAAAAATATATTTTTTAATATTTTTTTTGGATTTGGTAGGTTTTGAACCCCCGTTCGCTATGTCTCTATGGGCACCGAGGTCGGGCGCTTCTTACCGCAGCGATATTTGAGGCCCGTGCGTGGTCGTGAATTTACCGGATTATTAGAACCGAGGACCGTCAATTAATAAATTTTTTTGACGCATTTCCCTTTCATCTGAATTTCAAATCGCTAACGAGGCTAAAGAAATATCACTTCAAAAATTAGTCCAATTTTTACGATACCACTAATTTATTAGGCATGTGAAGCTCCGTACAAATGGCAGAGTTTACACGCTTGAAAGATCGTTGTTCGATTGTTCGTAGATCTTTTTGGAGATTGTCATTTCTGTCTAACCTACATAAACCTTGTGACATCCCGAGCAACTGTGTTTGTTCATAAACTCCATATTTCTCAAAAAGAAACGTGTTTCTTTCAAACCTCAGAAGGTCTTTCGAAGGATTTTCGTAATTGTTCCGAATACAGTCTCGACACTTTCTTTCTTCAGTGTCCGGGCAAATCTATCTGAAACATTAGGTAGATAAGGTAAAGAAGCGCAGCGTTTTGACTCACGATCAATAATAATTCTGTCTTCGTGGAAGTAAATTTAGCTCCTCTAATCTGCTTTTTCTATTCTTACGGGGTAACCGCTTGTCATACTTCCTGGGGCCAGGGTGATACTGAAGCCACGTAGGGTCCAGTGTTATACTTCTGGTCTCCAGAAATATGTCCCTCCCGGGGGGGGGAACAAGTGTTAAGCAGGCCCCCCGGGGGCAATATGCCTCGGCTTGGAAGGCTCAGCTCAGGGTAGTAGGGCTCCTCCGAGGCTGTCGATGGTTGACTCCAATGAAACAAGGTTTAGGCACAATTCAAATGTATTCAATAATGCAAGGGTGAACATTACAGGCAACCAGGTAAGCTGTTTAAGGCCTAGCATAAGAGAGAGAGAGGCACTAGAAATACTACTGAATTTAGGCTCGGAAATACTATAAGAGGGTTTAAAATCTCACGTGGCGTCGTACGGATGCAGGCAGCTTCCTACGAAGTGGAGAGATCTAGAGCAAAGCTCATAGATCGGGTGCAGGAACGGGGCGGCTCGGGGTGCGTGGGCGGCTTCTCGGCGTCATGGTGGGCGGATTCGGTCAGCTTACCGAACCGGTGGGTGATAACGGTGAATTAAGCGGCTATCGGCAATGTAGGCGGATTAAAAGCCGGGCGGCCAGGGCTGCCATGGTATAAAGTAGGCGGCAGTAGGATTATACAGGCGTCTGTCGTGATAGCGCCATACTGGGATCGTAAGTGAAGACTTAATTAGCCGCGTCAAAGGGTGGCATACTGCCCGACAGTACGTAGTAGTACGTACGACTGCTCGCGCCGTTGTCTGAAATATGTCTGTTGCTTCGGTGAACGGTGGCCGGAGTTCTCTGTCCGTGATGAGCGAGACGGAAGACTCTAACGCGTGCCCTATAAGGTAATGTCTTCTGCCATTGGCTGGATTTCGCGCCGTGTAGCCATATATGGTAATGTCTTCTGCCAGCCTGAGAGGGACAGCAATAATCACGCGAGAATGTACATGTACTGAGCACGTGACACACAGCTGCCTGCCGCTTGTATAGTTCGTTCGTAGGTTTTATGGGCAACTCATAACACGCTTTATTATAATGCATTGATTGGCATTGTTAAGCTCGGCTCCAATTTTGGGTTGTTCGCATATTCTGGTCCATCGTGTCGATTTATGTCGATTTGTCTTTTCTGTGCCGGATGGTGATGCGATGCTGATTCGTATTGGTTAGTTTACACATGGTATTCCCCAGACTACCATCATCTTTTCGCATTACCTCTTCATTTAGAAAAGTCAGTATTTTATCTTCGTTTTCCAGTGCCAACGTTGACATGTGCAGGCAGCCACTTCTTCAAGCTTCCATATAACAAAGTTTGCTAAATAAAAGAATGACTCCTTCCATTTTCTTCCATTACAACTCCTTTTATTTTCTTCAGACTAGAATGCAAAATGTTCGATTTTGAGGCAGTGTTCAAAAAGCTTACAAAAATATCTTACAGCAATCCCTTGACTTGTAATTAAAATCGTTATCTGCGAGAGATAAAAAATAAATCTGTTTTACACGCTATATGGTTAGATAAGGAAATATTAATAATTGTCGGATTAACGTGAATTTATGGGGTATTTATTATGGATTAATACGAATTTCATCAATTTGGGAGGCAGGAATAGGTACCGCCGCTCGGGAACCATTAATTGGATAACCAACACTTCTGCCATAAATCCCCCCAAGTGGTTTGCTACGTTTGTTGACTTACTGGGGATGACCGCATTTGGCGAGGGATTTTTTTTAAATGAGCTCCCTACACCACGACCACGACCTTCCATACAGCATGTGATGCGATGATTGCCACAATGTGAGGTACAGAGCTACCTCTTCACCAGGATTTAAACACTCCCTACCTAAGAGCCAACAAAATTTTAACTACCTGTGAGCCAAGCTAAAAAAAACTAGCAATAAACTGAACAAAGGTTGCCAACTCTCTCAAGAAATTAAAAAAAATGTGACGTACCTAGTGCGATACAAGACACGCTAACGAAGGTGCATGAAGAAATAAAGAAAACATGACCCTTCCGAGAAGGATTACTACCATGTAAAAATCTTAAAATTAGACAAAAAATTTCCAACACTATTCCTGTTATGGAATATTGTACGCTGACCAATGTCATGAAATGATCGAAACCAACTCATATTCGCGTCTTACAATGGAATTCTTAAAATTATACAACTTTGTTTTTATACACTTTATTCCTGTTATGGAATATTGTACGCTGACCAATGTCATGAAATGATCGAAATCACTCATATTCGCGTCTTACAATAGAATTCTTAAAATTATACAACTTTTTTTTTTATACACTTTATTCCTGTTATGGAATATTGTACGCTGACCAATGTCATGAAATGATCGAAATCACTCATATTCGCGTTTTACAATGGAATTTTTAAATTATACAACTTTGTTTTTATACACTTTATGCTATTTTCACAATTCAATTCCAACCCAAATGTTAGTTTCCCGCACTCTCAGCTTGTCATGGTTTGTCTGGTTTGCATTTAATTATCAGGCATAAACGACCATCCTCTCATGTTCGCATATAATTGTAAGGTAATGCTACAAAACCTATCATGAATATTAATTTTCAGGCATAATATGAATCCTCTCATGTTTTCTCGACTCACCCTCGGTGACCCGTACAGCGCTGTACTTGGTATACTAGAAATATACCCTTGCCGCAACGACATAGACAACCGGATAGATCCCTTGGAATCCTCACGGTGAACTTGCGTTCGACGAAACCACATAGGACACCCTCTAGGTGTTCCCACCAAAAAAACCAGACGAACCGTAATGACCATAAGTGCAATTACATTATTCTCTAATAAGAACAATACGACCCGAATGACATAACTTTATGACATTACCGAGCTAATTTACTCAACTGGGTGCATACTCTTAAATCTTCTTACTACGAGAAGTACTACTCCTTATTTGAATACAGTGATATAGCAAGTTACAAATTACCGTACAATTGCGTCCTGATATGGCAAGGACTTTACACGCTGGCTTACCATATTGATACCGAAGTAATCAATTACGTGTTTACAAAATATTTATATAGTAATTTAATTAATTACATTTATCATAATTAAAACACTTGAATATACATTTGTTTACCCACCAAAAACTCTATGTGTGTGAGTACAATTTTGTTAAATAACTTTCAATTCGAGTTTGTCTCAACTCAACTTAAACTCTCAGGGTTTGACTACGTAAGGAGAGAAGAAAAAAAAAAAATTAAAATAAATAACAACAACGCCACGTATTTTTACCAAAAAATACGAAAATTTAATACTACCGACAATGTTATTAGAAGAGGAAAAAATTTTTTTTTTTAATTGAGTAACGAATTTCTTCCTAACACCGGAATCATATATACTTCCATTGTTCGGAAATTCGCGTTTCCAACAATCCTTCTGCTCTAATTCTAAGGAGTTTAGCCATCCTATCACGCTTTGGATTATAGTTAACAGCCGAATGACACGTTAGGTCGATACCCAAGTTCCATCCTATCGGACTTGTAACAGCTCTATAATACCACACAACGAGTAACCGTTGTTATATGATCGCGGAAGAAGGTTAAAATTCGATACCACCACAACCTATGTGAACCGAATAGTGTTGTCTATTGGGCCTATTCTGATAACAAAAATGTGGTAATATAATTATTACATTGCCTTTTCATCGTGAATTCACTCCAACATACGCTAGAATTGAGACATACCCCGTTAAGGAGTGAGTAACTACCCGATTGTGAACGTTTTACCGCCCCAATTTCTCCTATATCGCAACGTGTGAGATGTCCAATACTATAACGATTTAACCTACCTGTGAGAATAATTCGACAATGAAAGAGATTGAAAAACCCGAAAAAAAAAAAAGGACAAAAAATAAAAAAAATTATAATTGAAATGATATTTTCATTTATACATGACCTTATATTAATATATACACAAGGTTATTTACAACCAAAAGGTTCCTAAGTTTCTTACTACCCAATGACCTACCCCAGTATGATAACTAGGTGCCTTTATACCTACCACTTGTACAAGAATTTTCTTATGCCGTCTCTTGCCAACGAAAAGAAAAGAATATGCTTGCATATTCTTTCATTGCATCTAAAATTAAGTACTTTTTAGAATGCAAATTGTTCCACGAAAATAGAAATTAGGTCTCTACTTCGGTCCCGGGCAGGATACTGAATACCTAACGCTGTTTTTTCTAATGAAAAACCTAGCCTAATTTAGGGTTCCTTGAACTACGCCCTCAATCAGTGTAACGTGTCGTGTTTCTTAGACGAATTTATATACTTATGTAACCATATTCATATATAAATTTAAAAAACAATTTTTTTTTTTTTTTTTAAAAAACAACCTAAGTGGCTACGCACTAGGAGAAAGTAATAAATTATTACTACCAATAATAGTCATTACAATAAATGAACTAAATATCGCATCAGTAATTTCACTAGTGTAAGGTGAGTTACCTCTTTTTTTTTATAATAATAACAATAATAACACAAGTCTTCACGTGCAGACATACCGGCGTCCCGGATTGTCAACACTTGTGATGACGATCCATTAAGAAAGGAATTGTATACTTCTCTAATAACAAAGGTTAAGTTATATGCGTTATAACCTCGTACTAACCACTAGGGTTCATGACGTCCTAGGGTTGTATATACAGGACAATACAATACATGTACCTCGTGAATAAATTTACAATTTTTTATTAAGGTCATCCAATGATGGACAATAATGCTGACTAAGTCATGTAATCAATGAAAATGATACATATTCGCATTTTAAACCCTTATGTAGAGGACAATACAATACATGCACCTCGTGTTTAAATTTACTGTGTTATTATAATTTGTAACCAATTTCTTTTCCTACTGGTGAACTAATTTCCATACTCTGTTCTGTTTTTCTGTTTCCCTCTCCGTGTAATTCTCAGGATACGCCTCCTATAGCGTCGGTCATATTATAAGGATACCTCCTATAGCGTTTGGCATATTATAAGGATCTCTCCTATAGCGTCGTATAATTATCAGGCTATACTATAATCCTCTCGTGTTTTCAAAAGATACGTTTGCAAACGTCTATCTCCGTGTGGCCACACCGTTACGTTCAGAGAACCGTAACCTTGCCTTAGTTCACCAACACAAATGAGAAATCACCTTCCTCAAATGCCTGTGCTTCGGCAAAATAACACATAAAAATAACACAATATCCAAAAAAACAGAACTTCATTAATTATTTAAAAATTTATGATACTACAATTTCTATAAAATCTTTCTTTAAAAGGTTACTCTATATTAACAGGAATCGTTTCCAAATTTTAACAACACAGATTTTATAACACCGCTATACGATGCGTAATACACACTGACTAAGTCGCTCAAATACCGAAGTATTCAATTCGTGTGTTTATATTTTAGCATTACATGTTATAAGCTAACAATTTATATACATAAAAAAATAAAATAAATTCGCCTCATAATTGAATTGCTAACGACGTTGTTTCTTACTATAACTTCCAAAATTTAAAACTTTTAATTGTTTAACTGACTATTTGAAAATTCCTTTTTTTAAAAAAAATTCCATGTCTATTATTTATTTACTTCTTAATTTAACAGTATTATCCGATGATAACTTTTTTTACTAATAACTTTTCACTATAAGTCTCAGTTTAATCTCAACTTTTCTGTTCATAACTTTTTTAACTATTGTTTACTTTACTATCATTTTGTTAAAAAAAATTCCATTGTATTTAACTTTAAAGGGCGCCATGACATTTTTCTAAAATAGCTATGTCAAAACTATACGAATTTACAATTACCTAAAGCTTACTTGAGGGGTTAATTCTCTAATTCCAATTCTTTCCTATATCACAAATTCCTTTTTTTTTTTTGTTCAAGACTTCACATCTTAACAATCCCACTTTACCCTAATTCTGAGGAAGGCATTCCTATAACGGTTCGAAACCAGAATTGTATACGCGGTTACCTATGTATCCGTAGTACATTTTTTGAGTCTATTAACTCAATATCTAATATGATATAATTTCCTAACAACGATCACGTTGACATATTTATGAATACGAGAAAAAATGAAGAAGACACTTTCTTATAATTTTATAACCCTTTCCTTCATTACAAGTAAGACATTAATAATTGGATTCTATTCACTATTTATTTTGTTACTAAATGACAATCTCGATTTAACTGTAGTGGTTTACTTTTTAATTTTATGTTTTACTAATTTTCCACAGATGTTTTCAAAAAAAAAACTTATTTTAATCTTTTCTCTTCTGCATTCCATTATACTGTTATTTATTCATGTAAATTTGTTGCCGAAATCATTCCTACATTCTTATGAAAAAAAACTTAATTGAAGCTAAACATTTAAATGTTCTTTATTCGAGAGATTATTCTGTTATTTTGAAAAGGTTTTCCTTTAAAATTCTTCGTTATTTTTTATTTATAACGATAATTTTTAACATATGATGCTATTCACTTGTTTCCTTTGAAGTGTCTTTCCCAACGATAGTTTATTTTATTATCCGCATACTACTATTTAGAGTGGGATAGTCCCGATTAAAAAACAATGCATGTTCCAATACTGTCTCTATGGTAAATACCTATAGCATATACAAAATTTTATTATTAAACCTTCCTTAGATAATCATTCGAAAAAACAAGTATCTAGTAACATATACCTTGTAGTTTGGAATTTATTCTTTAAATGATGTTCTACTGTTTTTCACTAATTTATTTAATTTTCTACCACTTTAGTACGAAAGCAATTCAGATAGATTTTAAGAACTTAAACTAACAAAAAAAACACTTAGCCAATTATATACATTGATATACACGTTGCCTTGTTTATATACATTTTATATACACGTTGCCTTGTTTATATACATTTTTATATACAAGTTTGTTCCCTTCCCGAACGTTTATTACTTTAACAACACTGTGTTTTCAAATTTGTGAAATATGGAGTATTAATTCAATGATGTACGATCTCTAACCGTGGGTTCATGACACTCATGATTTTCAAACGAAACAACATTAAACTTCTAAGAACTTTACTATTTTTCACCGATCTGTACCTAAACTTTTGTTTCTAAAAAAAACTTTTGACTGAATTTTGTTTATTCCTTTTTTTTCTACAATTTATGTTATTAATCTACATTTGTCCTGAACTGTTCATTAATCCAATTCCAGTTAGCTACTCTGTTCCTAGATCAATCAACAATCAAAATTACAATTCTAATTTATTCTAATGTATTAACAATAAATTAAAACTTCTATGAAGAAAAATAACAATTGTGGCTTTAACTAATATTACAAGGGAAGCTTTCCATATTAACTTATTTTGTTTTGAAAATTTATAATTTGTTGCTTTAAAATTTCTCTTTTATAACATTATGTAACGTCGTTTTCCATTTTGTGATTTAAAACTACCTATTGAGAGAACGAAAATTAACTTTATAACTTGTACTCTTACTGTACTTGTACTATTATTTATTGAACTTTTCGTTTAACGTTTATTTTATAATTCAACTTCCGGGATTCGTTAAACTCAACACATTGTTTCCGTAAAGTTAGAAAAGCCCTTTTGGGAACTACGCCTCTATCCATTAACATTTTTCTTATTACCGACGCGTTTGCTTTCTCGAAATTTAATATTCTATCCATTATTGGTATGGTGGCCTCCATGATTTTGCGTTATTATAATGAACAAAGCAAAAAAAATTTCGGACGAATAATATAAGACGAGAGCAGTTGCTGGCAGTCGTATTTACAACTTCCTATTACAGGGGAACGGATGTGAACGAGCACAATCCGACAGTAGTTACTACCTTTTATTGGAAACAACCACTGCTCTTCAAGGAAGAAATAACGCAACTTACACAGCAGCCACTCGGAGATTTTAAAATAACGAGATTCATTACTCAATTAAAAAAAATTCCGCGCGAATGACGAACAACTCTGACTGCCGCGATAGAACGTAATAGCGTAAGACGTTACGGTAATAAGCGATGTTTAAAATACCTAACACTCGAATAGCACTAGCCGACGGACTCGCGACGTTTAGAATAATTCACACAGAACTACCGTTGTTGATGGGAGCACAAATATAAAATATTTATAGCTAAGATTACATAATTATGTTTCTAGGGAGACAACAATCGACAAGACTTCGGCCCAGTTGGCGCGCCAGTGTCATACTTCCTGGGGCCAGGGTGATACTGAAGCCACGTAGGGTCCAGTGTTATACTTCTGGTCTCCAGAAATATGTCCCTCCCGGGGGGGGGAACAAGTGTTAAGCAGGCCCCCCGGGGGCAATATGCCTCGGCTTGGAAGGCTCAGCTCAGGGTAGTAGGGCTCCTCCGAGGCTGTCGATGGTTGACTCCAATGAAACAAGGTTTAGGCACAATTCAAATGTATTCAATAATGCAAGGGTGAACATTACAGGCAACCAGGTAAGCTGTTTAAGGCCTAGCATAAGAGAGAGAGAGGCACTAGAAATACTACTGAATTTAGGCTCGGAAATACTATAAGAGGGTTTAAAATCTCACGTGGCGTCGTACGGATGCAGGCAGCTTCCTACGAAGTGGAGAGATCTAGAGCAAAGCTCATAGATCGGGTGCAGGAACGGGGCGGCTCGGGGTGCGTGGGCGGCTTCTCGGCGTCATGGTGGGCGGATTCGGTCAGCTTACCGAACCGGTGGGTGATAACGGTGAATTAAGCGGCTATCGGCAATGTAGGCGGATTAAAAGCCGGGCGGCCAGGGCTGCCATGGTATAAAGTAGGCGGCAGTAGGATTATACAGGCGTCTGTCGTGATAGCGCCATACTGGGATCGTAAGTGAAGACTTAATTAGCCGCGTCAAAGGGTGGCATACTGCCCGACAGTACGTAGTAGTACGTACGACTGCTCGCGCCGTTGTCTGAAATATGTCTGTTGCTTCGGTGAACGGTGGCCGGAGTTCTCTGTCCGTGATGAGCGAGACGGAAGACTCTAACGCGTGCCCTATAAGGTAATGTCTTCTGCCATTGGCTGGATTTCGCGCCGTGTAGCCATATATGGTAATGTCTTCTGCCAGCCTGAGAGGGACAGCAATAATCACGCGAGAATGTACATGTACTGAGCACGTGACACACAGCTGCCTGCCGCTTGTATAGTTCGTTCGTAGGTTTTATGGGCAACTCATAACACGCTTTATTATAATGCATTGATTGGCATTGTTAAGCTCGGCTCCAATTTTGGGTTGTTCGCATATTCTGGTCCATCGTGTCGATTTATGTCGATTTGTCTTTTCTGTGCCGGATGGTGATGCGATGCTGATTCGTATTGGTTAGTTTACACATGGTATTCCCCAGACTACCATCATCTTTTCGCATTACCTCTTCATTTAGAAAAGTCAGTATTTTATCTTCGTTTTCCAGTGCCAACGTTGACATGTGCAGGCAGCCACTTCTTCAAGCTTCCATATAACAAAGTTTGCTAAATAAAAGAATGACTCCTTCCATTTTCTTCCATTACAACTCCTTTTATTTTCTTCAGACTAGAATGCAAAATGTTCGATTTTGAGGCAGTGTTCAAAAAGCTTACAAAAATATCTTACAGCAATCCCTTGACTTGTAATTAAAATCGTTATCTGCGAGAGATAAAAAATAAATCTGTTTTACACGCTATATGGTTAGATAAGGAAATATTAATAATTGTCGGATTAACGTGAATTTATGGGGTATTTATTATGGATTAATACGAATTTCATCAATTTGGGAGGCAGGAATAGGTACCGCCGCTCGGGAACCATTAATTGGATAACCAACACTTCTGCCATAAATCCCCCCAAGTGGTTTGCTACGTTTGTTGACTTACTGGGGATGACCGCATTTGGCGAGGGATTTTTTTTAAATGAGCTCCCTACACGAAGCCCTGAGGAAAATAATTCCCCTCCGGGCCTATGTCATCTTTGGAGATGCTGTGTGGTGGGTATTTTAAGGAAGGAGAGGAAGTTTTGAGAAGGAAAAAGGTGTGAGAAGTGGATAGGAATCTGGGGATCGGTGTGTCCAGGAGTGACAAATGAATCTATCCCTCTCAATGCACTGCAAGGCGATGTTCAGGGAGAGTCCTGCTGGAGAAGTCAAAAGGTCTCCCTTCACCCGTCTCTCTTGATCCGGCCTGCCACGCATTTGTTGGACAGACGCATCTGACACCAAGATCCGAAGAAATCCAACCATCCATAAATGATGCGGCGGTACCCAGACTCGCCTCCCAAATTAATAAAATTAAGATGACCTGGACACACTTAACCCTAGATTCCTTCCGACCTCTCTTCTTTTTTTCCTTCCCAGAACTTCTTAAAAAGCAAACGTGACAATTTCACAATAAGGTACACATAACTACATTTGAATTGCTTATTTTAAGTATAGTTTTTAATAGTTTTGAGCATCCCTAAAATTACGGAAACTTTTGAGGTGATAAAACGTGTTAGAGAAGAATATTTCTATACTAAAGAAGTTGTTTTATACATGTAAACGTATGATTTTAAGAGGAGGGACTACGCGGCCTTTTTCATACAAAACCTAAATTTGGATTTGAGGCCAAAATCCTCAATCAACCGCGGTGCTTGGTGGCATGTATTCGAGAGGTCCAATTTCCAATGACTTTGACACGTAAATCTGGCTGAATTTGCTGGATTGCGGTTTCTTGTGTTGACTTTGAGGGCGTCAATTGTTTGTGGTTTATTCAATACCCCCAAAATAAGATGTCTAAAGGCATTAAATCGAACGATCTGGGTGGCCAGTTCACTTTGCCACCGTGACTTTTTACATCATATTTCAAATTTAATGATTTGCACACGTCGATTTCTTACATATCTCCCTTAAACATTTGAACTTTTAAAGCTCTTAAAAAAATATATATGTTATTTTTTAAGATAATGTTGTTAGGGTGCCCCGATGTCGGCTACCAAACCAACACCAGGCCCAACACGTCCCAGGCTAGCTCTCAGCGGGACAATGGTACTCTCTATTCAGGGGGTGAGCCGCTCAAAGCTATGGAATTTCTCTCTACCTTCCGGCGTCCCACGGGATACACACTGGTCAACAATCCTCCTGCCGTAGCAGAATAATAACAAAGTTAAATCATTTAGACATGTATTGTAAACTCAAACACAGTACATAGGTTTCTACAGTACAATTCAATACAAGAAATGCAAATTACACAAACCTAGCTAAAGTGTTTAATCTCTCACTGTCTCTCTCTCAAAACGAAATTCTCCGAGTGGTGATTTTCGCGGGGCCCTACATTTCACTGATTATGGACACATTTAAAAGAGGAAATCAAGATACAGCTTACATGTGGATTAGCAGGATTCTCGTCTCATGTGGTAATTCCATCAGGCACTTTCGTAGTCTAAATAGACCGAACTATTAGCGCGGCTAAAGGCCGACTCTACTCGCAGGTATTTCAATAATACATCGCGGCCACATTGAATTTGGACTGCTCGCCCGAAAGCGGGCCGCGTACGTCCGTTCGCAAGGGCGCTCAAATCTTCTCTGTGTGGTGGCAGCGGACTGCGCGAGTGGCAGGGCAAGCGGGGAGAGAAGCGGGAAACAGGAAACAGGGGGGAGAGAGGATTTGTTGTGTGGACTTGCTGCGTTCTGTGCTCTAGGTATCTACTCGCTTCAGGGGCGTATCGTAACACTTCCCCCCGCGCTTGGAAAAAAAGCGACGTGGCAATGGAGCTGTAGGAAAAAAAATCCTCTTAAGCTTCCATTGGGGTTTTTGAGAGATTCGTTGCTTGAGAGATGCCTAGCTAGAACATGCAATTTATGTTATAGTTTAGGTCACAATGTTTGTAGGGAATGGGTGAGGGGTACATACAATGTTTGGAAAAGAACAGTTTTGGTAAAAGTACATGGTGTGAAACAACATACAAGGTTATGCAATTGAAAGATGACAATACATGGTTATGCAATTGAACAAAATAACAATACATGGTTATGCAATTGAAAAATAACAATTCATATTTGTACAATAGGGTGTATCGATTTTTAACTTTTTTTTTGTTTTCAAATTCCAAGTTGAAAAAAAGTTGCTACTAGGTACCACAACTTACCACAAAAAGTTTTGGATTTTTAAAAAAATGTTTAGGTCTCCCGCACAAGGCCTAAAGTTTTAATTTTTTTCAAAAAATACCAAATTTTTTTTAAATTTAAAAAAATAAAATCGTAACTTTTGCGTTTATTCCAAGTTAAAAAACAGTAATATTAGGGCATAAAAATAAGTAAGAAACGATTTTTTTTTATAAAAAATGAATTTTAGGTCTCCCGCACAAGCCCTAAAGTTTGTTAATTTTGATAAAATTTTGTGTATATGAACCATGTTTTTTTTTTAAAGTTTAAACCACTGGAATTAATTGTACTTTTCTTACAGAAGGCATAAAATGAGACAATACATATATATACATAATTCATATAAACATATAGTAAAAATATATACCACATATATGTAATATGTTTTATACCTGAAAAAAGCTAGTTGGACGGTGTATATTGTATGAGACAGGTGTTGAAAGAAACTAATGTTATTTGCTATTACTGTTGTTTATTACAAAAGTATAAAAGGTTATAACATGTCATAAAATGTAGTATCGGTAATAACTAAGTACAAAATGTTGCTGATTACTTTCCATACGACATGAGTGGCAGTTTTCTTGTTCTACTGCAAATTTACTGACTAGTTTAAGTATTCGTCCTTTTATCTTGACTTCAAAACCTTAAATTAAAGTTATGTATAGTGTTTACATAAGCCTAGTGATTTTAACAAAATTTTATAAATTTTATTACAGTTCCCAAATGAAATTTCAATTTAATATGGAAGGCAGTATGATAAAGACGTTATTTAGAAACATTATTACTACAAAATAGTCGAAAAAAACTTACTTAAATTCTAAAACTTTGCAGAGGTTTTGTACTGGCTCTTGGTCTCGAACGTAGATAGCTCTTTACGGTCTTCCAGTCTGGCACGGATAAAACCATCTCTTTCGATCAGTCCACATACTCGCTTCGAAGCTTCTGTGACTTCCTTGACAATTCGTTCCAGCGCTTGAGTGTGAGAAGGAATTCTAAATTCAACCCTTCCACTTTTGCCAGTTTCCGCAATTGACTCCAACTCTTCTAGGCTCATATCAGTAACAAGAGGGGGTTCGGTTATAGTAATTCAGTCTTATAAGCCAAGGCTCTGAAAAGACTGAATTACTTGGAAAATGAGCTAAGAAAAGTCGTCCATGCAACGTTACAGAGAAATGATTTCATGGCTCACCCAGAGCATGTTTTGATAGCTATGCTGTTCGATGAACGAAAACATATCAGAGCCTTGGCTTATAAGAGAATCCAGAAAGCTCGCGCAACAGAAAGGAAAGGGGTTAGGGTATTTAAACCCCCTCAGATCAATTTTGATGCCGAAGACTATATAGATATGATTGACTGACAATCCATGAAATTATTTCTCTGTAACGTTGCATGGACGACTTTTCTTAGCTCATTTTCCAAGTAATTCAGTCTTATCAGAGCCTTGGCTTATAAGACTGAATTACTATAACCGAACCCCCTCTTGTTACTGATATGAGCCTAGAAGAGTTGGAGTCAATTGCGGAAACTGGCAAAAGTGGAAGGGTTGAATTTAGAATTCCTTCTCACACTCAAGCGGTGGAACGAATTGTCAAGGAAGTCACAGAAGCTTCGAAGCGAGTATGTGGACTGATCGAAAGAGATGGTTTCATCCGTGCCAGACTGGAAGACCGTAAAGAGCTACCTACGTTCGAGACCAAGATCCAGTACAAAACCTCTGCAAAGTTTTAGAATTTAAGTAAGTTTTTTTCGACTATTTTGTAGTAATAATGTTTCTAAATAACGTCTTTATCATACTGCCTTCCATATTAAATTGAAATTTCATTTGGGAACTGTAATAACATTTAGGTATAAAATTTTGAAAAATCACTAGGCTTATGTAAACACTATAAATAACTTTAATTTAAGGTTTTGAAGTCAAGATAAAAGGACGAATACTTAAACTAGTCAGTAAATTTGCAGTAGAACAAGAAAACTGCCACTTATGTCGTATGGAAAGTAATCAGCAACATTGTGTACTTAGTTATTATACTACATTTTATGACATGTTATAACCTTTTATACTTTTTTAATAAACAACAATAATAGCAAATAACATTAGTTTCTTTCAACACCTTTCTCATACAATTTACACCGTCCAACTATCTTTTTTCAGGTATAAAACATATTATATAGTATATGTGGTATATATTTTTACTATATGTATATATGAATTATGTATATATATATTGTCTCATTTCATGCCTTCTGTAAGAAAAGTACAATTAATTCCGGTGGTTTAAACTTAAAAAAAAAACGTGGTTCATATACACAAAATTACAAAATTTCATCAAAATTAACCAACTTTAGGGCTTGTGCGGGAGACCTAAAAATCCATTTTTATAAAAAAAAATCGTTTTCTACTTATTTTTATGCCCTAATTTTACTGTTTTTTAACTTGGAATAAACACAAAAGTAACGATTTATTTTTTTTTAATTTTAAAAAAATTTGGTATTTTTTGAAAAAAATTAAAACTTTAGGCCTTGTGCGGGAGACCTAAACATTTTTTTAAAAATCCAAAAATTTTTGTGGTAAGTTGTGGTACCTAGTAGCAACTTTTTTTCAACTTGGAATTTGAAAAGAAAAAAAAGTTAAAAATCGATACACCCTATTGTACAATAGAAGAACAAAAAGTGAGAGCAAAAATGCCTGTGTGATTCTAAGGTTTCATTGGTCTGGGAGCTAAGTTTGCGAAGCGTGGATTTGTTTGGTTTCGGAGAATTTCGAAGAGGAGGACGTGGTTTCACAGATTCTAAAGATTACATTATCACTGTAATCAGACCCCTTTGAGATAACACTCAGAAGTACACTTGGGCCTTAGAAAACACTTGGTTTTGTCGAAGACGTCGAAGTTCACGAAGTGGAGACTGTGGTTGCTGTGCCGCGACTATGGTTACAGAGGTCATTGAAGAGGAGAATCCAGTGTCTGCAGACATGCCAGTACGAATCCTAAGTGTTATTAAGGTAAACACGGATCGTATATAATGGTTATTGAAGCATAATGTAGCTCAACATAACTTGTATTGGTACGCATTCAGCGAATACTGGAGGTCAAGGTAATGATGGTTTACACATGACGATATATGCGTCACTGCATGACAGCGCAAGAGACAATATGGTTGGCATTGATAGCAAGAGTAAGAACAAACCTAGGAGCTGGCGTGCCCAAAAGGTGGTTCAGAGTGTCATAATGTATAGTGGGACAACTCAACTTGCTGTGGCACGACAAAACAACATACATATGGGCGGTATGGTCTGTGCTTTCAGGAACAAATGCGTAGAAAAATGGCAGCAGGAGGGACCTAGTAACCACAGCGCGTGCTGTCAGGAAGTGAAGCTCAGCTTGGCTGTTGGTGATGACATCCGCCTGGGCTTCTTTTTAATCCGGGAGAAATTATTATTAGAGCAAAATTCTTGAAGTTTACCTGCCTAGGGACCAATGAAGAAAAGGTTTGGAGAGAAACAAAATGTGTCCAGATAATGAAATAAACGAAATTTTAACCACCGACCCAGAGAGTGACGAAGAGAGAGTTTTCTAACTAAATTGTGGTTACATGAACATTTTCCTTTACCAGGATGACTTGGCGTTTGCCGAGTGACAATATGTCTTGGTTAAAAAACAACCGGCCTTCCATGGCCTATGTTAACATAAAGGTGGTAACATTTTTTGTAGAATTTTAAAAAACAAGACAAAGAAGTCGTGAATGAGTCACGGTAAAAGCAGAGAAACCAATTCATGAATAAAGGTTGTCAAAAGGAGACAGACGGTACGCCAAGTGCATATCGTACATATCCAACATTCATGAATGTGTTTCGTAAAATTGAGGAAGAGAACAAAAGGTGAGACATATGCAGAGAGTGAGGGAGAAAGCCTGCTGATAATTGGTCAATTTACCGATTCGCACTCCCAGTGAGGGCGAATTATGGTCAACAACAGATTTTCCTCTTCATAACATATACCTGAGAACATGATGGTGAGGAGAAAGGAAAGGAAAAGGAAAGGAGTTGAGTGACGAAACTTGCTAGAGACTGGACTAATTTCCACTTCAAACTCCATGTGAGAATGAAACATGATCAACCAGCAGATTTCCTGACTCTTTACAATTGTTAAAAGGATGAGGAGAAATTTGAATACACATTATCAAAGAGACTTATCTTTTGCGTGTATTGGGCAAAAGATTAGGGGTCATTTTAAAAACTCCTGCATGATTGTGAGAAAAGACAGACCCTTGCTCCAATTTCACAAACCTGGGGGTTTTCTTATCCGTTCCCCAGACAACGAGTTGGGTGGTTTTGTGCTCAATCGATTAACTCCCACAGCACTATGCCCCATAGTTAGCAGTGAAGCTACAAACTAGTCCTTTTGGGATAGTAGATATTCCTGGGCTTCTTTCCTTTTTGCAAAGAAGTAAAAAAACAGGAGGTCCACGGGCATTGGCGTTGAATGACAACAAAGGGTTGTGGACTACATTTCGTAGATCGCACGCAAAAGGTTTGATATTATTTCGTTCGCACGACTCATGGTAAGTGTTTTAACGTCTCCACGTATAGTGTACAAAAACATGTAAGTTCATACAAGATAAAACTCAATTATAGACAGAAGTCAAGAGTTTATACAATGCCTCTTAAAGAAGATGGCAAGGCCGATATTATGTCGTTCGCACGAATCACGGTAAGTGTTTTAACGTCTCCACGTATAGTGTACAAAACATGTAAGTACATACAAGATAAAACTCAATTATAGACAGAAGTCAAGAGTTTATACAATGCCTCTTAAAGAAGATGGCAAGGCCGATATTATGTCGTTCGCACGAATCACGGTAAGTATTGTTATTACGTCTCCACGTCTCGTGCACAAGGGTTGTACACAATTATACATACAAGCGGTACTCATGACAAATTAATGACACACGACCAAAATACAAAAACGGTACTCATGGCAAATGAATGACACACGACCAAAATACAAAAGCGGTACTCATGACAAATGAATGACACACGACCAAAATACAAAAGCGGTACTCATGGCAAATGAATGACACACGACCAAAATAGATTGTACAGAAAGGGTGGTACTCATGACAAATGAATGACACACGACCAAAACAGATTGTACAAAACGGTGCTCATGACAAATATGTCACACGACCAACTCAATAACATTTAGCTATGAGCAAAAGTGATTATGACGAACTTCTCGTATCGTGGCAGGTATTTTAAGGATCCCTCCTATGACGGTGGATGTTCTAAGGATCTCTCCTATAATGGTGGGTTACGTTTAAATACAACACAATAAACGTTAACGATGCTTGATTTTAACACATTTTATAAAGATTCGTTAGATTAACTAACTCCGTAGCCCAAGAGCGTACGACAGAGAAGATAGACAATTTGATGTCACTTCATGTGTTACAAGGTACAAAGGTGATGGCAGAGTATAATTCTACTTACACCAAGTATTTAAAACAAAGACAGACCTATAATGGTTTTACATACTGTCTGTTGTGGCAACCTACAGTGAGGAAGACCAAAGAAAAGGGACCAATTACGGTTTTACATACCCTTTGTGCAGTTACAAACATACCAGGTTATGTGCAATTTGGGTTGCAAATACTTGGTTAAATGAACACCTAAAAGTTGTGAATTCCAAAATCAGGATGACCATAAGGTTTTATTAACCTGTCTCGTAGGGTTGAAACGTGCCATGCAAGACATACGTAACGTAAAAGCAAAAAAAAACAAAATAACAAAAAAACAGTGACTTTGTTATAACAACCAAAGACCGGATGATTCGGTTTTACGTACTTTAGTTGAAACGAGCCAAATTGATTTATATACAGGGTTATAAAGACCAATCATTGGTTTTATAAATACGAGTTCCAAAATGGACGTGTCGATATCCAATTTGGGTACATGAGCATGAATTTGGGTAGGACGCCATCAATTTTTAATTTAAGAAGAAAAAATTGAAAAAACTTATATACACGAGAGGCGACTATGTAACCACTGTTTGATTTTCATGCTAGAGATACCTCGGAAGGTTTTACAACTCATGATGAACAAAATAAAAGGGAGAAAAATTGTAAAAAATAGTTAACTGGTTCTGAGTCGGAATTTAACACTTTGGAATTTACAAAACCCGACTTCTAGAACGACACGCCGATGGGCAATTGTCAACTACTTTACATGAACAAAATAAACAGGTGAGAAAGTTCCTTTCCACACGACAAAAATGCAACAAAAAATAGGAGAAAAATTACAAAATTACATGACACGGCAGGGTATGACATGGCATGAACATTGCATAGTATACGTGTTGAGACAATAAATGGGCTCGCGACTTCCCAAACATTGAAACTCGAAAAGTGTCTCCGTTCCAAAGTGATCAGTTTTAGAACAGGTGAGAAAAAAAATAAAGAAAAAAAAATTGCCGTGAGGGAAAGAAAAAAACAGTGCAAAAACAACATTTGAAAGTAACTTCAAGGAGAGTACGCATTAATTTACAAAAATAATTTACAACTTGTTTCATTTAACAAAACGATGGGCATGTGATTGACACAATACACGCCTGACGTAGTAAGACTTTGTAAGCTTACAAAAAAAGTGATACACACTGGATCATTTTATATACAACACAAAATTACAAAAAGGAGAAAAGAAAGGTGACAATTGGCATTGTTGCACCTAATAGTGAGGTATTCTCACAATGGCCATAATGTATGAACGAACAGTAACATTAATGGGTAAAAAGGAGTTGATAATCCCAGACAAAACCGTGGCACAAACTTGAGGCCCGCATGTGAGATTAAAAACATCTTGAACAAATCCTTGTTGAGACGAGGTTTGTTGTATTTCGCAGTATTTGATTCTGCTAAAAGAAACGTTGGTGTCGCTCCGTTTCCTCATAGTTTTTTCGGCGCCTTGCCTCTTAATACGCTTGGTTTGCGGGCGGCGCCCAGCTACGAGTTTGCCAGCCCGCGTGTCCCGCCCATGGCCGAGCACGCGGCCGATGTATTTATTGGGACCGGCACACGTTGTTATTTTGATTGTTGCAGCGGCTACGGTTGTCAGTGGGACATTTATTGATGAAATCATCCTTGTTTCCAACGTCGCTTTCTGTGCGCGTTCCATAGTTGACTTTTTGTTGAACGACAGTGCATATGCCTTGCTATGAACCAGGGAGAGTCCTCTATCCCTTAAAGCAGTTTGTAAGTGGGCTTTGGATAAACTATGCACATTGGGAATGGTACCCAAGTTGGATGGTGTAATGGCTTGATTGTCCTCCATTGTGAGTTTCCTGGGTGGTGAGAAAAAAAATTGGCCAGGGGTTTCCTTTAGTGAGCGCAAAATTAATTTTTGTGAGGCACTTTTCACTTGGTAATCACTTGTTGGCACTTCCAAAATATGGTTACAGAGATTCCATATTACAATTTGGTATACATGACACCAGAATTTTGTCAAAGGAAGAAAGACGAGAAAAAATTTTGTGTGGAAAGACCTTAGTGGTAAAGGTTTTTGTATTTCACTGACCACTTTTGAGAAAACTGTGAAATTCACAAGTATTTATTTATTTTTGAAAAATTTTGCCAGGACTGACTTTTAGAAAACAGGTTTTTTATTTTCCACAAATCACTTTGCACTGAGAAAGGCACTAAAGTTCACAAAAGGCACTTTTCTGGCAAATAAAGGACAAACTTCCGGATGAAAATGACTGAATATGGGATTTATTGCGTCAACCATATTAAAATTATTTTATTTATTCATGGAACCAATCATTTGCTTTATTATTATTCCACTTTTCACTTATGTAAGGGAAAAACACAATTCACTTTCACTTATGCTGAAAAAAAAAGCAGTACCTATAGTGTATAATGGGGAAAGAAAGTCATTATTTTGTCCATTTGGAGAAACATTAAGTTGTACTAATTTGACAGACACAAGTGGGCCAATTGGTATATTGTGCAGAAACAATAAAAATACGTAAGTCCGAAATTTTTCATTAAGGAATTCGCAAAATAACTGGGGTTCCAGAATCAGATTTATAATAATAATTTCCGTTGGTATCCGGTTCAGTCATAAAAGGCGGTTTGAATTTAAACGCTGCCTAGCAACAGTCCGTTGGGATTTGGCGCGAGTCAAAGCATTTGCGTGCGCAATCCAGAGAATATCGCGTGAAACATCGGGCCGTTGAGATTTGGCGCGAATCACTGTTGCTACGCGCCCGTTGTTTGGTGACGCGTGTGCAGTCAGATTCACGGTCAAAGGTTGGCGTTTAGGGTACCCAAAATGGCCGTCGTTTCAAATGCGATTCAATTCATAATTTCAACCAGATCTGTTATGGATCTAATTTACATATTGGTTTCTGTGGTTTTTTCACATGATTCACAGTACACTGGGTGTAGAATATCAAGGCATAATTAATGTTTACAAAACAGTTGCCATGCGGGGAGGATTTCGACAAACAAAGGTCCCGCAAAGCGACCGGGATAGAAAAAAAATTCCAGCCCCACGTTCTGGCGTCAGTTGTTAGGGTGCCCCGATGTCGGCTACCAAACCAACACCAGGCCCAACACGTCCCAGGCTAGCTCTCAGCGGAACAATGGTACTCTCTATTCAGGGGGTGAGCCGCTCAAAGCTATGGAATTTCTCTCTACCTTCCGGCGTCCCACGGGATACACACTGGTCAACAATCCTCCTGCCGTAGCAGAATAATAACAAAGTTAAATCATTAAGACATGTATTGTAAACTCAAACACAGTACATAGGTTTCTACAGTACAATTCAATACAAGAAATGCAAATTACACAAACCTAGCTAAAGTGTTTAATCTCTCACTGTCTCTCTCTCAAAACGAAACTCTCCGAGTGGTGATTTTCGCGGGGCCCTACATTTCACTGATTATGGACACATTTAAAAGAGGAAATCAAGATACAGCTTACATGTGGATTAGCAGGATTCTCGTCTCATGTGGTAATTCCATCAGGCACTTTCGTAGTCTAAATAGACCGAACTATTAGCGCGGCTAAAGGCCGACTCTACTCGTAGGTATTTCAATAATACATCGCGGCCACATTGAATTTGGACTGCTCGCCCGAAAGCGGGCCGCGTACGTCCGTTCGCAAGGGCGCTCAAATCTTCTCTGTGTGGTGGCAGCGGACTGCGCGAGTGGCAGGGCAAGCGGGGAGAGAAGCGGGAAACAGGAAACAGGGGGGAGAGAGGATTTGTTGTGTGGACTTGCTGCGTTCTGTGCTCTAGGTATCTACTCGCTTCAGGGGCGTATCGTAACAATGTCTAGATGATGCTCACGCCGAAACGCAAATTATATGAAATTCCCTAGATAGAAAAAAATCACAAAGTATGCTCCAAAAAATATTTAAAACAAGTCTGTTTCTGTTATCTTATAAATTATATTTGTGAAAAATTCACAATGTTTCTTTAAATGACGCTTAAGATGCTCCCCACGAGATTTTAGCTCTATTTTGAACGAGTCTTGTTTTATTAAACATTTTCTGTAAATGTTAGCACGCTCCTCTAACATTCGTAATTTCATATCTCTCCATCTTCTTCTTTTCGAGCCCGGTTGCGGGACCTTAATGCTAGTCGCATATCCTTCCATGGTGATTTGCCTTACATTACAATTTGACATGTCGTGTCACTGTAACAACATCGCAGCCTTAACCCAACAAATTTCGAGCGTTCCTATTGAAAGACCGTTTTTAGCATACTTACTATCAAGCTGTCTCATTTATACACGGTTGTCCCTTTCGTTGATGACTTGGTTGAAGACTTCGGTGTGGCTGGGTCATGTAGAAAGAATGACTGAGCATCAAGCACCTAAGTCTCTTCTGAATTCGAGACCGACAGGGCGAAGGAGCCTGGGAAAACCATGTTTAAGATGGAGCGACAACGTCTTCAAAGATTTATCCACCTTGGAGATTGTTAACTGGAGAGAGCTGGCACTAAACCGTGACGAGTGGAGGAAGACTCTTGAGGAGGCCAAGACCTACCAGGGGTTGTAGAGCCAACAGTGACGATGATGATGATGTCTCTTTCATACAAAGAATTGTAGACGAATGTACCCTTACAATCATGATTAATATATTTAATGATTTCAGCTCCTGCAGACTGCGGCGATTACTCCAATGATTCGTTGTATCCATACGATGCACCCCTTGACGTCATTTTTAATTTTTATTCCCGGTATGTATTGTCTTCAGAATAAAAATGTTAATCAATAATAGTTTTAAATGTAATACTAATAAATTGATTTGTTTTTTCCAGAAAAAATCAACAATTTGCAAACGTTTTGTCCGTTGGACTTGATTCGACTTTCTTGAACTCCAACTATATGATGAATAAACCAGTTGTTATCCTGGTTCATGGATTTAATGGTGACGCCGATGACGAATTTAATCAGCACGTCAGAAAAGGTAATCAAAAATACTAATTTCGGTTTTGGGCGTATCTGTCTGCGTAACTCTTGTTCAATGAATTCAATTGATTTGAAAAACTTTCAAATTTGGAACTGATTGTGTCAAGAAATTAGATAATCAATAAAGTAATTTAATATAATATTTTAATGAAAAATCATTTTAATTGTAATTTTCAAAATCAGAACTTATGTGTAGAGAATTCAGATTATCCATTAATTTTTCACAGGTCGCGCTAGTGATATATATAAGTAGGTACTGTTATTATTAGGTATATTCTAAAATAAGATACGGTCTGGATTTCTTAGGAAAACCAATGTTTTTATATTATATTGTTAAAATATGATATTTCTAATTAACAAAGGTAATTTTAAGAATGTTTACAATTTTCCAGACGTGAACATAATTTATTTTCAATTATCTTTAAATAAATGCATTTACGACAATGATTTTTTACCGTGATGAAGTTTCACTTTTCTCTAAATGAAGACAATATTAGCGAAACTCAATCGAAAATCTTAAAACAGAAAAATCAGTAAAAGATACGGTCACATCCAGGACTTGAACCCAGGACCTACGCCTTACCAGGGTGGAGCTCTATCAACTGAACTTATGTGTCCATATCTGATTCGGCCATATTTAACTTTATCATACTTCGACTAAAACTACCAACATTATATTAATTTTCTTATTGCAAGATATTAACCCGAACTAAATATTGTCTAGATGGTTTCACAGATAAATTTTATCCATTTTTATTTTTTATTTGCTAATATTATCTTTCTTTTTAATTAAAATACAACAGTTTGAAAGTGCACTCAATCGTTTAAAAATAAAAATAAAAAAATAAATTTTCATGTTGACTTGCAAAAAAAGTGTTTATATAATTATGAAGGAAAAATGAATGTAATTTATTTTTTTGTTGTTTCAGCAATTTTCGATTCAATGGATATAAACGTTATAAGCGTTGATTGGTGTGATGGAACGCTTGAATGTTATAAGGAAAGTTACGAAAACGTCCCCTCTACAGCCGACGAGATAGTCGTATTCATAAAGTGGCTCAAGAGCCTGGGAGTTCGGCATAGTGACCTGCACCTCGTGGGATTCAGTATGGGGGCGCAGCTGGTGGGCTTTGTTGCAAGGAAAATGGACCAAAAGCCTCCTTACATCATGGGTATGTTCATATTCAAAAGTTAATTAAGTAAAAAATATGACCGTTTTAAAAACTTCCTTGTATGTATGTCCACATTCACAACCCGTTCGTATCATTGGTTTACACGTATTGAAAAATTCAGTTAGATCATATTATTATACTCAAACTTCCTTATGATTTGATTTTAATATTAATATACCGATTACAGTCACTGAGGGTGTTCATATTCCAAACTTTGTACATATATATATATATATATATTAGATATGCTCATATTCAACTCATCATTATGTTGTGGGTATGTTCATTTTCAAAATTTCCTTATGTCATGTGTCCAAAGTTGTCTGACGTAATGAACGAGTTTTACCTTCCTCGTGATATGGGTATAATAATTGAAAAGTAATTGTATTTCATTCTTAAAAAGTCAACAAATATAACATTAATTTTATAAATCTTTAATATGAATTACTTTAGTCTACATATTCAGCGCAGGTAAAAATATTTTATTATGTATGAATACTTTGTTTCTCAAAAATAATAGATTTGTGCGATGAAAGTTTAGAGTTCTATACCTACCTAGCCCTTATACTTTTCGTTATCAGAACTTTCTCTCCTTTCTTTTCCTAAAAAGATCGGCCACACAGCATCCTCAAAGATGACATAGGCCCTATTGGGAATTATTTTCTTCAGGGCTTCCTGTGTGGAGGTGATGTAATAAATATATATGTCACCTATCAATTTTGTTAAAAGCTAAGCTAATCGAGATATAAGGTAATTTTAACTTAAAAAAATAGGAAAAACAGAAGCATCGTGACTTACGTGTATTCTTTAATTAAAAATTATTAAATGAAATTTTAAATCACAGAAATCATATCCTGCCATCAACCTACAAGAAAAGTTCAACTGCTACCTACTAAATATTCAATACTCCCTCAAATATGTTTACCCTGCTGAAAATTATTATCTATATATTTTTTGTTTGTTATTGAAAAATACCATCATACAAAACAATTGTTTTCAGCATTGGATCCAGCATCGCAACTCTTCGAAGACAGCATCGAGACCTCACTGACTGCAAACGATGCAGACTACGTTGAAGTAATTCACACTTCCCCATTAGGATTCTCGCGCCAGGGTGGTCACAATGACTTCTATCCGAACAGAGGCACAAACCAAACTGGATGTACAGAGTACGGATGCAACCGCTTCAGATCCTATCAGTACCTAGCCGAGTCCTTGAGAAAAGATGGTAGCAGATTTATTGGACAATCTTGCGCAAGTGTCGAAGAGGCAATGAAGGGAAGTTGTAATGGCTCTATACTACTTGCTATGGGAGGATTACGACCTAAAAAAAAGATAGGAGTTTTATACTTGAAGACGAATCCAAGTTCTCCTTTCGCGATAGGTTAAAGCACATCTTTTAGATTTTTAACAAATGATGTTTTTTTAGCTGGACCGTTGAAGGTTTTTGATTCGTGTATTAGGACATGAACTCTGCTGCAATTAACAACATTAATTAATTAATAAGTGTAGCTAAATATCGAATAATATTTTACAGCACTTGAGTACTTACCTAGGTATATCATGGAAAAAAGAATCTATGGAGTGGCAATCTATTCAGCACTTTAATAAACAGTTCCATTATATGTAGATGGACGTTTAAATTATGAGTTGATAATAATATGATAATTTATAAAAATAACTTGTAAGTACCCGACATGCAATGCAATGCCACTCAAGTAAAGAAAGTTTTTAAGTTTTAATTTTGTTTATTGAAGTGCTTTTAGAGCTTTTTTGTATTTCCGTCATGTGAGTAAGTCACATACAGCCGTGCATGTGAGAAGCATGGATTTACCAAATGCATCCTATGCTATTCCCTATAGCCCCATCCAACCCCTCCTTCTTCATTTCGCTCCACCCTCTCGAATTCCCTTCCCAACTCTTTTTCCCACCCTGCGTCTAAACTATATGAAATACACAAACTTCTCACAGCTATCGGTGTGACAAGCAAGAATGAATAGACTCTTTTATCCATTGTTAAGTAGATTATACTAGCGTCATTCATTTAAGCCTCGATGGCATTGAGCGAGTTTAAAAGCAACTATCTAGGAAATACACTATAAACTCACGCAATGTAATCGTATTACTTGCTAACTAGCACATTGTTGACAATCTACGAAAAAAGTTGAAAGGTCGTCAACTTTACTTGCTATTCGCTTACTCGTGATTGGTTAAATGGCGGCTAAGAAATAGCTGATTTCGACTGTCAAACATCTGACAGCGTCGTTATTCTCGCTACTGGCTAGCTGTGGCGCTAGCAGCGATCTACGAGCGCAGTTTCGTACGCTACTGAGCGAGTGGACAGTTTTGTGTGTCATCATGATAATCTCACTCGTCGATTCACCCGCTTTTAAACTTAGTAGATAGTAGCTTGTAAACTCGCACAATGTGATCGAGGCTTTAGGTGCTTTTTTTCTCTCAACGATGCTAAACAAGTTATCAAAATATTTTCCCATTCAATAATTATTATAAAATACTGTCTTATTTTATGAAACTACTTTCATCTATCTGCACGAATAAGTGTTCAGGAGGACTACTCATGATCATGCACCATGAAATTGATGATGATAGTAGCTCGTATTACCTACTGCTTCTTCTTTGAACGACTGCCTGTGTGATCTGTTAAAATGACGTAGAAAATCTTTTGCCGATAATGTATTTTATAAGAAAGTCGGTTCCGGCCTTTTTTCAAGGGCTTGTTAAGGACTGGTTATTTCACAGAATTTAAACAAATAATCAAATTTGAAAGTTAATATCCAAGATCGGTGAAAGTTCTATGCGAGGTCTGTTATTATTTCGGCTCTGTGAAGCAACCGGTTCATAATGATATAATAACAAAATTCGAATAGAACTTCCATGTTAACGTCGAAATCTGATGAATTGTTCAAATTCTGTGAAATAACAAGTCCCGTTTAATTTTTGAAGCAGGAAATATTTTTTTTAATTGTTCAACTAAGTTATTTTTATCGAATAATAAATATACCAAAACATTAAGGAAACGAAATTGAAAACAGAAAATCAAAACGTTTTCCTTAGAACGGTAGTGTAAAATTGTATCAATGGAGTGCTCCGTTTGCAAGTTTTAAGTGTCATTTAAGTTTATCTTACTATGATTTATAGGAAATAAAAGTTTTTTAACTGAAATTGGAAATTTATATCATAACCCTGCATACCTACACCTACTACTGTGATTTTTATCTCGACAAAAATTCTTTCTAAAATCCAACAGAACTTATAACCTCGTTGTGATTTCGATAAAACATAGATAGGTGCATAATCATTTAATAATGAAAAAGTATGATAATAACAATCAACTCCTATGAGCACGTATTATGGTGCGTTTCCATGCTTGCCAAGGCTCGGCAAGCCTCTACAAGCTCCAAGCGTACACAAATCTCGCTTGGCATTTGGAAGCCATTTACACGCTTGTGACTGCGTCAGTATGCTACCAACACTCAAGCGTGGCGGACGCTGAACTTCTGTCAGCTATTGCGTTTGGTTTAACATACTTTTATTTGAAATACAAGTAAAGTATTAAAAAAACAATATAATATTGTCTTGTATTATAAAAAAAAAATTATTCCAACAAAAATCATATATTTTTTTATTGTAATAAATAACAAATCATCAATAAAAGATTATTTATTTATATTGACTTTTTAGGTAAATCCAATAAATTAAATTAGTGCATTCAAATTATTTACTTATACATTTTAATAAGTCAGGCATGCCTCTTACGTCATACATATGTCTCGCGATGTTAATTATCGATATACCGCATGGAGCAAAAACGGCGTGCATTCGCCGTCAGTTCGGAAATTACACTGAGCGTTTGCCGAAGCTTGCCGCTGGATCCGACCCCGACTGGATCGGCGGCAAGCTCTCGCAAGCCTACGCAAGCCAAGACAAACGACCTGTTTCCACGTTGGCGTTTGTGGAGGCTTGCGTAGGCTTGGAAAGCGTGGAAACGGGGCTTTAGATACCAATCGGGCAAATAACATTATCAAATTAAAAATCTTATCTCTTCATATTTTGGTCACAAAGTTCAGACGAGTTTTTGTGAAATGGATCATTTTTATCAGAATTCTATTCAATAGAGTTTGTGGCAATATTTCAATGGTCACAAAAAAACGAATTTTTAACCTTTTTTTGGAAGCCCTGTCGTCCGTTTTAATAACCAATGTACAAATTTGATTCCAAATTCCGATTTAAAAAAGGTTTTAAGCTTTGCCAACAGATGGCAATAAATTCGGCGCTCGTGTCTCATTCTAGTAAGTGTGGTGGGACTAACTTTTTAAAGCCTTTTTACATACTTTCTACACACGTGTAAATTGGCGATGGCTTGAATATGAACTGACGCAAAATAATATTTATATTTTAATTTGGCGACCACACTCGGTTATATTACCTATCTGTTAACTTGTCGTTAAATATGCTGCTTACGACGACAGCGCCCTCCTTTTTCGTCAACAAAAACTATTACGCTATTTAATACAATGCTCTCATTAAACCGAAAGTATTTTAGAAACAGGTTTCAATTCCTCATCATAGATGTCACTAGTATAATAGTATTTGGAAAACCGTGAACCGCTATTTGGACACCGCTGCGATGTACATAACACCAGAGTTGTGAGTATTGCAGGATACGATACACCAGGCGTATGTTTTAATAATTCCTTACCTCTTCAAGCTCTTGTGCTCCTGGTAGATTTTTCTAAAATATAAATATACCGAAAGCGTAGCGAAGTCCTGTTTTAACAACTGTTTGGCACTACGTAGTCGAGGGGTAAGGCTCTCGAAGGTAGGAGGATTATACACTAGGCGTATGTTTTAATAATTCTTACCTTTTCAAGCTCTTGTACTCCTGGTAGATTTTTAATAAATATTCATTGATTGATTAGATAGTCCAATTTGGACAGCTCCTTTTAAATACGTGTCTGCTATTTTACATAACTCCGTAGTTGTGAGTATTGCGGAATACGAAAAACCAGGCGTTTAATAATTTATTACCTCTTCAAGCTTCTGTGCTCCTGGTAGATTTTTAACCGATCGAGAGCGTAGAGAAGTCCTGCTTTATTTGGCATTCCGTTGGTTGAAATAACTGCGTGCGCAAGTAAATTTATTTAATTAAATGTGTCACGTTACAAGTTAATAATTTAAAATAATATGCTGTAATGTTTGAGGCACGTTCCAGAGTGGAAGATTCTCTCTGTGGCGCCCTGGTGTAAGACCACCATTCCGATTTGAAACTTTGTTTGAAATGGCTTTTGCCGTGTTTGGTGACCAGATCTGAGCAGTTGAGATGCTGCATTCAAATAAATAAAAATAAAACGGTCTGTAAACTTGTTTGAACGTTCCGTTTCTGGTTTCAATAAAAGGAGATGAACATAGATGACATAGGCCCCTCAAGACCTATGTCATCTTTGGGGATGCTACGTGGAGGATCTTTTAAGAGAAATGAGGCAGAGGATGTTCTGGGAAGGAAAAAGGTACGAGGGATGGTTAGGAATCTGAGGTTAATGTGTCCGGAAGTGACGGACATATGAATCCATCCCTCCCACTTCGGTGCAAGGCGATGGGTCGAGAGAGCCCGGCTGAAGAGATCTAGGTTAGGTCTTCCTCAACTGATCCGGGTCGCCACCCAGTAGGTGGGCAAACACATTCGCCGCCAAAACAACTCACCCCATGAACCCGGGCAGCGTGTTAAGTCACCAAACGTAGCGAACCAACTAATGGACCAATATTGTATTTATAATCACTACTGTTATTTAGTTATTGCATATTTCTTTGTATTTATTCGTAGGCACCAATATATCTAGACCAGATTCAGAAGAGTTATGTGAAATGTAATGTAACGCCCCCAAAAGTTAAACCTTTTCCAACCCTTTCACCAAGGGTTTCAGGTAAAAAAAGATTCACAGGAAGGTAATATCCGTAAAAATCTACGCTCCACACAACATGGTCGTTGGGCGTGTGTTGTTCAACCATGTTTATTGTTCAAGGGTTGTTCACGCTTAAAGTTATGGAACTATAATCAACACAATTTATTATTGAGATTGAAATAAACTCGAGAATGTGGATGCGTGAGTCAGAGTTCATTGTATCTTCGGTAGAAATAAAAACCACACTGGTACTTATTCTGTCACCATTTACGGAATATTTCACCGATCTCGTACCTTTTTAAGCTTGTTGTGTTATCGACTCTGTTATTCTGTAGAATGACTAATTATCAAAAGCAAAGTGGGAATCTCGATTTATAAGACAGACGAAACGTGCGCAACGGCATCAAAGTAGTTTATCGTCTGGCTCGCAAACTCCTTTCTTGGCCTGTCGCTTGACCAACAGTGTTAAAATTTAAGCTTTTCTCATTTACCTAATAATTATTTATAATCATTGTGATATTATTCTGAGTCACTCTTATTGTTGCACACTCTCAATATGCTGAAACAGGCCAAGTCAAATAACGCTGGAGCTTTTAACGTTAGGTATGTTACTGGCATTATACATTTGTATCTTATTCACATTATAAGGAGTGAAAATATAAGATAACCCGATATTGATAATCTCGGATAAGATTGATGCAAACCGAATTTTTAAAAGTTCGCCGAACCTCATGGCTTTGAAACCTACCTGACTGGTACCAGTACCTACAGTTCCGCTGAATTGTTCTGTTCTGTGGCCTGCAGGGTGATGAATGGCCAGAGTAAAAATATGTTGTTGACCTGAACCGGATGCATTCTCCCGAAGAGCCCGCATACAATACCCGTATGTCGAGGCTCATGGGAAAGCGTCTCCCAGTCTTACGGCGCTAAAAAAATCCACTCTCTCCGCTACTGTGTACTTTGTACTTAGTGCACATTTACAGTTTTCCTAATTACACTTGTGAAAATTTTATGCAATTGATAAAAAATCGTGTACGTGAAAACTACACTAATAGAAAATGACATAAAATAAGTTCAAGGAAAGATATAAATGGATTATTCAGGCAGAGAGGGTTGTTTATTTGCTTTATAAACAGTTAATTACAAAAAATTATCACCGGATTTCAGAATTTTTTGAATTTTTTTTTTAAATCTTGAATATTTGTTCCTTTTGAAGATGTCGTAAAAACATGTTTAAAAACAAGATAAATTACCGTTTAGATGTTTGTATTTGAAATAAACTTAGGGCCGATTTTATAACTATCCATTTACGTTGGCGGAAGGCCGAATATTTGTTAAAAATTGAATCAAGCATAACGAACGCATGGTTATAAAATCGGCCCTTAAATATAAAAAAATATCTTTTTTTTAATTGCAAACTTGAAAAAAAAAACATGCTTAACAAAAACGTTTTAAACAAACCATAAAAAATTTCAGAAAATTCAAAATTAAAAAAACCCATTCATTTTATATGAGGAATTCACTTTTTACAATAAAAAATAAATTGTAAAAAAGGAAACGTGTCATTTCTTGTGGTTTTTCACACACGTTTTTGGTTATCCAACGAACACATTCCATTGTTTACTGAAGATCGTCTTAAAATGAGATCAACAAAATAAGATAAAATTTTTCAATAAATTAACGTACGTGAATTAAGAGATACACATTTACAATGAAACTCAAACTTTATTTAGACACGTCCTGTATTTTTATTTCATAACCTAAGTACATCATTTTAATATATTCATCAAAAAGTGTGCATCCTGTATCAAATGAAAGTAATAAATTTTATATCAATAAGATAAGAACAAATAAATAAATTTTAAACCAAGAGAAATAATTAAAATATTTTTTCCAGGAAAAGACACATTTTCATTAATTTAAGAAACATACAAAATAAATATCAAAACCTAAAATTAAATCATTTAACGAGAACAGAAGTTCACTAGAATAATTTACAAGAAGTATGTACAGCAAAATGAAAAGACTGAATTTATTATGTGCATTGAAAGCAGATAATGTAAGCTTATATAATTATATTTCTAATAATACATACAATAAATTATTTTATGAACTTTATCCACTATTTGAAAAACATTGCATTATTTCATCATGTTATTTAGCATCACTTTTAAATAAATACAAATATATTTATGTAACTTTTCGAATGTAAGCAAAATCCCCAAATTCCTTTTTGGTTGATTCGAAAAAACTTGTTATTTACTTATTTAGGAAATCTTCTCACATCATTCAAAACAACTTATTTTCAACTTGGATCTCGATGGCGTGATCTCATATTTTAATGTTTTACACAAAATCAAATAATTGCTTATAATCATCCTTTTATCATTTAGTATTATTATTTTTTATTTTTTTATTTGAAATATAAAAAAAACAATCGTTTTAAAATTTAGTTCGGTTTCACCGAAATCGGTAAAAAAAAGAATAAATAAATAATTTGTTTAATTAAATTCAAAATACACATCTAAGCATAAAACAAAATCGAAAAATAATATGTAACTATCGACAAAATCAAGCGATTTTATTTTCCTATTGCGAAAAGTAATTCAAGGAAAATACCTAAATATTATCTAAAATATTAATTTTAACAAAATAATAAAATAAATTATTTTACTGACTGAATGTTATATATGTTACAATAACTACACATTTATCACAAATTTTAGCATTTATAATATAAACTACGTTCTTAGATTGTCAAAACATCATTTGATAGGAAAGTTCTAAATGAAAATAAAATTGATACAAAGTTTTTCTTTACAGTTCATTGCTTGCACATAAGGTCCTCACCTAGATATCTTAACCTATGTATTATATACTTACTTAAAAATATGGTTACATTTCTACATAATATTATTTATGTTCAATAAAGGGTTGGATTCTTTCTTCAATAAGAGACAATAATGTAGTATCTCAGGCGGTCTAGCATGGACTATCGATAAAACTCTATATCAATACGATATTGCCCAAATCTCTCGTCTATGGTCAGTTATCAATATTTGTGAGCACGGTATATGATTGTTATAAGATATTTCGACAGACGCGCTGAAAAAAATTTTGCGCTGCATCCATAGTATCAGATAAGTCTCGGTTAACTATCAATATACCTACCTACACAGATTTTTTTAAATAATGCCACTCGTTATGCAAAATAACTGGCTTATATGAAAGTATTGATGTAACGAAACTCTTAGGAATGAAAGAAGTCGTATACGCGATCCATAGACTTAAATAATGCAATAATACGCAATCAATTTACTCCGTTCGATCTTTGAGAAATGAAAATGATTAAAATATGATAAGTAAGTATATAGAATAAAGACCTCATTAACTAATTAACTCCCGTTTGGTGTCAGAAAGTAAATGCAAACTGCCAATACATATTTAGTTAGTATTTTATTTCAACATTGCCGATTTATTAATATGTGTACGTAATGCATTTGGCGTTCCCGGATGTGAATTAGTAGGTAAGTCCGCCAGTGTTGCTAGCGTATTTCTTATTTATTCCCTGTCAATACCGGTTCGGCTATCAACAGTGAACCAATACTCGATATATCGATATAAAATCATTAGTTGCACCTATCGCTCCGATATTATATAGTTATCGATTTCTTTGTGCTAGACCCCCGAAGAAGCAACCAGTTAGGATATAGTACCGAATTTTCAAGAATAATCACAAGAAGGTACTATTTTGTAATGTTATTGATTTTAATATGTAATTAAAATGTTTATTTGTCAAAGGATATTAAACACAATAAAAATGAATTAGTGAAAATAAATGTAAATGCAATTCTATCAATCAGTCTCAAAATATATTTAAAGTAATAAAATATCTTAAGAAATTTAACATTTTCCCAGATTCTTAGAAAAAAAGTGGATATTTGACCTGACTATTAGATGACTCATTTACTGCTTCGTATTTTATTTTGGGAAATGCGTAAAAAAACATAATTTAGTGATTTTCCGGATATTACTTATAACCCAGGAAATAGTTGCAATACTAGTCAGTTAAAAACATAGTCAAAAATGCACATAGATACAATCAGTTTATGACTAATTGCTCCTGCGAGATGTCGATAATCAGTGTAAAACAATTTACATAATATATATTTTTAAAAACAACAATATAAGAAGCGCATAATCTATTTTACAAGCAAACATTTTTCCTACTGCTTTAGGCTGCGTATACACAGGCGAACCTGCAATTACTTCGTTCATTTTTCATAATTCGGCTCGGCTAGCGTTTATATTCGCAAATGTATACATGCAGTATTACGAAATGCATTATTTGTTTTTAAAAATGTTAACCAAAATAAAATTATTGTAATGATGAATTCTAGTGAAAATTTCAGGCGCCGAAATATAATAAATACAAAATACTTAATTTTTTTTTAAATCCATATTTTTTAAAATACAATTTAAAATGAAGTGATATTTTTTTGGAGACAATATTTTTTTTAAAGATAACATCGTAAAATTTTAAATAGGCCCCCGTACTTAATGACATTAACAATATATATTTTACAGAGCATTTAATAAAAATACCTACATACGTTTGAAAGGTAAACACCAGTGGAGTGACTTGACTTTTTCCAATTTATATTTTTTTATAATATTTATTAATATTTTTTTTACACCAAAACATATCGTTTTAAAAATTTAAATGTCAGTTTGAATTTAACCTTTATAACGTCAATAGATTACTTTATCCAATAATTTGAAATTTACTCAGAATATTTTATTTAATATTTCATTTTTAAAAATTGTTACGACAAACTTCTTATAAACGCATTATTATTTTTTAGTAATTCAATTTAAATACAATAAGCAAATAAATTACTACATATTTTTATATGTGATTTAGAATCCGTACACTTTCACGAAAGGAGGAAAATATAAATTTAAAAGGAAATGAAAACGTTATACATGGATAGTAAGTAATTTATATACAATATCTCTTATACGATAATGAATTATACAAGTTTACAGGGTAATCTACGTACAGTACAATGCCCATAACAAAAAAAACATAAGCGTAGTGTTTGTAAAAAATGACATGGCGATGCATAAGTCACAAAAACAAATAACTGCATAAACAATTAGAAAAAAATCTTCTCAATTTTTCTTTTGACCTTTTAGTATTTGACATAAACACCTCGAAATTTCTCTAAACATAATACAAACAATTCAGAAGATTTTTGATGAAAATATAAATAGATTCGTCATGATTTTTTCAGTTCTGATGAATTTTAGTACAACAATGGCAAGATGTCGAATAATTATTTTAAAAAAACGCAATTCGAATAAAGGCATGTTTGCCATTAAATTACTATGATAAGATATTAAATCATGTACATAGACAAAAAATTGTATATTTTATTTACGCACAAGGACACAAAAAGTACGCGTGCCAATAAATCTCCCACGAAATCATAAACAAGTTTTAAACATGACAACATAAATAGTAAAGTTCTAAATTTTAATTCTAAACCAACGAATCATTTGCTTCGTGAGATCTTGCTAATAAAGGAACACTGCTGCTGCAGTTAATTGAACTTTCGTTCGTCTTTTTACCCAACTCAATGTCTTCCGCGCAAACCAATTTAGGAATCCAATTGTTATTGCCAATTTTGAGGTTGTTTTTAGAGTTAGAATTTGGGACTGTAGGGGAGGTAGTGATTTCTTTAATTTTGGCTGGTTGGACATTAGTTGCTGCTTGATTTGCCGCTAGTATTTTGGCGGCAGCAACTATGTTGTTTGATAAGCTATGGTTTGAAGAGTTGGATTCTCTACTTGGTATGCCATTATTTGTTACTGGCTGTGCTGAATTAGTATCTAAGAGTGGTTGGTTTTCTGAATACTTGACAGAATCCTTTGATTTCTGCGTCGGGAGGAAGCTGGCTGAGCCTCGTCTGCTGTTTGGTTTGGAATTTTCTCTTCTCTGCCTGAAGGGGGTGAGAGACAGTTGATTTCCTTGATCTGCGATGTTCAATGTGTTGGGTTTATTATATTGGTAATCTGGTGGTAGATTGACTGTGTCACCTGGGTTAGGCTTCTCCCCGTTAAGCCAGTAAGTTGTCATCGTCCCTTTACCCTGCAAAAACAAAACATAAATAAATAATTAATGATTTTTTTTAAATTTAGGTACAGTTCTTACTAACTTGGAACATTACACTAAAAATCATGAGTTAAATTAACATTTGTAGTGCAGCACATTTTACTGCGAGTACGGAGGACAATGCTGTTTTGTGTAGACTGTAGACAAACCTAACTGATCCAAGTATCTTACTGACCATCCCTCCAATTCCCTGCTTGTGAGGGAAGAAATTATTTATGTTAGCCACGCAACTATTCGTTGGCATTCACTATTAGATTCCTCATTCTTTACGATAAACAATACTTTTGAAATTGGTTTTACAATGCATCCGCCTAAGCCCCAAGATATCCCATTTATATGGTACTCAATACACTCTTGACATTTGTTCACAAGTTCCGATTCACATTTTTCATCAGGGTTCCAATATGGCCTTTTTTAATTCACCGATAAAGGTTGCCATTGGTATCTTTAATAATGTATTATAGGCGCTTACCTAATATATTTTGACACTTGGTGGGCACTTTACGAAATTGACCCATGTGATAAAATACCAAACGAGAACCAATGAAAAGTTTAACTGATTAACTTGTTCACCCCGTGTTCATCAATGATTGTACAGGGCAGCCGATGGCCATTAACTGCCAATATGTCCGACTAAAATTGATCGGCGTTGAATTGCCATCTGATTGCATCGTGTTAGTTTGGACAGGCGATGATTGAGTGCAAAATTAAACCGATATTTGCTGCTGCTGATATAAACTGCGCGACATGTAAATTATCAATTAACCTTACGATTTTTAAAAAGTTTTTAAAAAGAAATTCCACAGAACTCTTTTGTGTCTCTCCGTTTATTACAGGTGTATTGATGGAGTACTCTATTAAAAGAATAATTTCACAAGGGAGCTATAGAAAACATAAAAGAGATTTACTTTTTCACGTCTTTTCATGAGGCAAGTAATATCTTGTACAAAATTATTCGGTCCGCGAAATCTTGTACAAAATTACAGGCCAATATCCAAACTATCAATTTTCTCAAAATTATTCGAAAAACTTGCAGCAGACCAAATTTCCAACGCATTAAAGAACATTCTCAGTGAACACCAACATGGCTTCAGAAGCGGTAAATCCGTCACTACTAACTTAGCTTGTTTTACGAACTTTATACTTCATAATATGGATAAGCGTATTCAAACTGATGGCATTTATACAGATTACAGCAAGGCGTTCGATAAAATTAACCATTCCATTCTGTTTAGTAAACTAAAACTCGCGGGTATCCATGGAGATCTACTAAGATGGCTAGACTCATATATCAGAAACCGTTCGCAAGCTGTTGTGCTAAGTGGTTTCAAATCAAATTGGGTCAATATTACATCAGCACTTCCACAAGAATCAATTTTGGGTCCTCTCCTGTTTAATATCTATATTAATGACATTACAAGTTGTTTTAAACACTGCAAGGCAAATTTTATATGCAGACGATATGAAACTATACCTTCCAATCGATGATATCGCGTGCTGCTTAAAAATACAGGAGGACCTTAATAATCTCAGCGAATATTGCAAAATTAACTGCTTGTTCCTAAATATAGATAAATGTTACTCAATATCGTTTACAAGAAATAGGACCAAAATAATATTTAAATATTCAATAAACAATGTCGATATTAAAAGAAAAGAATCAGTTCGGGACCTGGGTGTTACCTTAGATTCCAAACTTACATTCCAATTACATATTAATAAAATTGTCACTAAAGCCACCCAAATGTTAGGATTTATACTACGAACATCAAAACTACTTTATTTTCTCAATACATTTATTTTGCTATATTATACCTATGTTCGTCCGCACCTAGAACACGCCTCACAAATTTGGAATCCAAGATATATAACATATTTTCATAGAATAAAACGTGTTCAGGAAAAATTTCTCTCCTACATAAATTTTCGGTCGTTTTATGCATTCCAATCAAATGAAGATATTCGTCAATTCTTTAAAATCCCGAAATTAAATTGTAGGATAATTATTTCTGATCAATTGTTATTGTACAGAATCCTAAATAATACGATATCTTCCCCGTATCCTTTACAAAAAAAAAAAAATATAAGAGTTCCTGGTCGCAATGGCAGAAAAGTATCCCTTTTTTATAACAGCCGCTCCAACACCAACTACTTACAAAATGAATTCATACATCGAGCCTGCCACTATCATAACACACACCTCACATATACAGACATCTTCAATATAACTTTCAACAAATTCAAAGCAACACTATCAGATAAATGTTATGCATCACAACACACCACTTAACATCCATATTTATATTTATTTATTATATTATATTATTTATTATATTATTAATCAGATTCCTTTTCCTAATTTGCAATATATTTACATATTCCCTAATTGCTTATATATAATATATCATCCATATACTCCTATAAGATCATAAGCTTACCCTTTATTGTGTTTTTCTATATTTCACCATGCATATTTAAGTATTTAGCTTCTCCTAATTATTTTTTTTCTTAGTTTTTCTTTATGTTTTAAATTAGCTTTTCTTAACTATTTTTTTCTTAGTTTTTCTTTATGTTTTTCTTGTCAACGAAAAAAAAAAAATTATCAGCCAAAACATGTTTTTAGGCTTACTGTTTAATTTTAGCACTCTATATTTTTATGTATCTTTGTAAATCTGTTTGTTTTCCAAATAAAGATATTATTATTATTAAAATACTTTATTATTCCGACACGTGTCAAAAATTGAATACCAATTTATTTCTAAACAAAATCTTCATTTCAAAAAAAATTATCTCACGTTTTTTAAGGTATATTATTCGTAACAGAAAAATGTTTTTTCTTGTAGTCTGTGACATTTGTACATAATTTTTTTAAAACGAAATGAACTCTTTTTTCTTCAAAATGAATTTTAATTATATAAAACTATGCTAGCAGTCTTTAAGCGTAAAATTTTAAGAAAAATCTTTGGACCTAAACTACCAAATGGATCATAAAACCTAATAGATCACGAGACCATATTGTAAGGTTCTGAAGGTCCCTAAGACAAGAAATAATTCCAGATAATAAGATGCCAATAGTTATGAACAAATGAATGCCCAGTGGAGCCGACCCAGAGGAAGGACGAAGAAGAGGTTGATAGTCTACGTTGGGGACTGAAGCAATCCGGGGAGGTCTAAAGATTGGAGGTGATAGTGAGGGAACTCAGCCAATGGAGGACATTTGTGGAAGAGGACAAATCGCTCGCCGGGATGTAGTTAACAAATTAATAGATGTTTTCAAGTAAATCTTCATACGGTTTGAAGTTATTTTCTCGGTGTGTTAAGCGCCTTTAGATGATATTAAATAAAGAAGAATCAATATTTACTAAGAAATTCGGATTCGTAGGTGACCGTCTTTAAATTTACCATGTGCATATTTTATAGGCTTTCTTGCTCAAAATTTTTTTTAAACGTTCTAAGGAATATATGCTTGGAAAGGATGGACATTGAAAAAATCCTTGAAGGAGGTGGGAGTCAAAAATTTTTCTTATGTGATCGTATCGAAGGAAATATACAATTTATTTATTCAATTCATATGATATGTTCTTTTATAAAATTCCGTTAAAATTTACCTGCAAATAAACGGATGGAAAAAGCTTTTATATTTTTAATCTTAATACGTAAAATAAAGTCGGGTTAGTTACACCATTTATAACTCGAGAACGGCTGAACCGATTTTTATGATCTTTTATTTGTTGGATTTTTCTCCGCCCTGAATAGCAGAATAGCTATTAAAACATCGGAAAAATTTACGAAAAAAATTATGAAGAAAATTATTTTCCTCATACATTTTGTATTGGACGAATTCTTATATTTTTAAGGAACTGCAGCAGTATTGTCGTAAGAATTTATAATATTAAATAGTGAGTGAATTCCAAAATTTCAAAAATGTCAAATGTCAATGCGCTGGTTGTTTTGTTTTTCTTCTTAAACATATAATGCTGCCCCTCTTTCTTACACACTAAATGTCAACAGTCGAAAATGAGACAAATGGTGAACGTATGTCTGCACTCCCGACAGCAAATATACCATAATTATAATTAATCTCCCTCACGCGTTTAAAGAAAATAAAATGCAATTCCCGTAAGTAAGTGAAAAAGTAAGAAAATCACAAAAAATATAAATCCGTACACAATACCATCTCTGATATTGACAAAAACAAAAGACGGGCTTGCGCATCGATAATTGCTTCGTTGTGTAATTTTTAACTTAATAAATAAACCGAATTTAATTCAGCTAATAAGTTAAGTTTTTGATTCTGAGGCGGTACGAAGTTCGCCGGGTCAACTAGTTATGAATAAAATAATATCTTCCTTTCTAGCAGGTAGGAAAAGCCAATATATGGAATAATTTTGTCCCTTTACGAGATTATTCTAGTATGAAAGGGTGTCGTTAGTAGGTCTAGATTCTGACCGACATATGGTGACCGCTGGTCTAGAATATCAGGTCATCAGAGCATTTTCGATTCAGCGGTTTATAGAAATTCAATAGAACCCGATGAATAATCCTTCACGTCATATCAAAGACTCGACACTGGGTGGTAGACGCAAAGCAAAAAATAGCACCTAAACGTAATGTAGGATTATATTTGTAAAGATATCAATAATTCTTGTCAGTTATATTGTCATTTTGAATTGAAGGATTTCGATTGAAATGGAGTTTTTTGTGCGAAATCACGTTAGGGCGTTTAACCAGCCAGCGGCCGAAAATCCACATTTCGTCGAAATGTGTTCTTACGATCATACAAGGCGGTTCCAATAAGAAAGATTAATTATTCTCAATACCAGCTTTTAAAAATTATAACTCAATATCGATTTTATTTCATTCCACATATGCTTTAATTTATACCTACATCCAAAAATGCTGAAAGGTTTGATCATAAAACTATTAAAATTATGTACTTTTTGTAATTATTTTGTGATCATAAGTATTTATCATTTTCAATAATGTCTAAGCAAAATAAAACGTAAGAAAATCTGAAATATATTAGTTTGTAAGTGCGCAAATAAATACACACTCGGCCCAATTTTCGTCAAGAAACACATGTACGTATATATTTTTTAATGATATTATTTTAACTAAAATTAAAATTCTGAAACATACGTTTACCAGATAATGTATTGTTTTATTTTACTTCATGAGTATATGATTTGAAGTGGGTGTTGTAGATATAATAAAAAATCTTTTTTGAAAATTTAACAAATCTGCCAATGACCTATGGTATAACCTTATTATACTAAAAATTAACATTTGTTCTCAAAATTTAAAACATACGTTAACTAGATAAAAGAACAATCTTTCGAAATCAATTTATAATTTTTTGAGGAAAAATTGTCAATACTTCTAAAATCTAATTTTAAAATGACATATTTCTGGTTTTCTCTGGTTATACCCCCTTTGGTTTAAGAGTTTTATTTATGAGATCTTCATCTCCTTTCGTAACATGTAAATACGATGAACGATACCTTCTATTGTTGGGGTGTGAAATATTACCAGTAGGTTCGTTTGATTTCGCTGTATTGTTAGAATTATAATAACATTTTCACACAATGCAATGCAGTAAAATCTATGAACAAAGGTGCAAGAAAGCGAGTCTAGCAATCCTTATGAATACATGGGATGGCCTCCTTGGTCGAGGGTTAAGGCTCTTGACTCGCAATCTGAAGGTCGTGGGATCGAATCCCGGCGTGCGCAAATATTTTTTATTTGATTAATTTGTGTTAATTCACAAATAATTCAATTAAAATAATATTTTTTTGGTACGTTCCAGAGTGGAATATACCAAATATATATGGTTTAAAACTATCAGGTACTTCCCCACTTTTCTCTTCCCCATCACCTTCCCCTTCCACTAACTTCAGCCATATAACATATTGGGGGTGCCATAGTCTCAAAGGCTCCGAACGTGAGCAGCTGGGACTTTTGTGAGGTATTCACATTAAAAAAGATTCTAAAATCATGGCGGTGAGAATGGAACTAGTGGAAAAAGGGGAAAGTATGCAAAATATGGCAACTAAATGAAAATTGCCATATTTAAAAATAATTTGGAGTAGTTCCTAAAATATCAATTTTGTCGGCAGTATCAATGTAACAAATTAATTCTTATTATAATGAAGACAATATTAGCAAAACTCAATCAAAATCTGAAAACAGAAAAATTAGAAAAAAAATATTGGTTCCACTGGGACTCGAACCCAGATACCTTAGCATTCATGGTCAAGAATGCTAAGGTAACTGGGTTCGAGTCCCAGTGGAACCAATATCTTTTTCTGATGTTTCTGTCTTCAGATTTTTATTGAGTTTCGCTAATATTGTCTTCATTTAATTAAATATTATAATTTGAGTTTTTACTCTTAAGGTTAAAAAAAAAATAAAAAAATCTTATTATTTACATGACGTTGATAAAAGAGATGGTGAATTAATATTGTTGTATTTTCCAGAAATGTAATCTATGAGTATTTTCTCTTTGAAATACTGAGGACGATGGAGGGGGGAGGCGGTAGAATCCAACCCCTCCCCCCCCCTAATTTAGCCCTTGTTCCCAACTATATTTTAACAAGTCTACTTTAACAATAAAAAAGTGTCAATCGTATTAAATTTATGTTTTTTAAATGTTATCATTCGTGTAGATAGCATGCAATAAAAATATGCGTTTAAGATATTGTTGGTAAATCTCATTCGAAGAATGATACGGTTAAATATGATAGAAGGGGATAGGGTCGAATTACCTCAGTGGTTAAAGCGGAGCCCCGGCAAGGCTAAGGTCTTGAATTCAATTCCCAGATGAGACCGAACCTTTTTTCTGTTTAAAACTTTTGTTTGAGAGCCGCAAATATTTTGTTTTCAATGATTAAATATTACAAAAAATAAAATGCATATTTTTTTTATTAAAAATATCCTCATCAATGAAAATCAGCGTATTAGGTATCAAACTTTTAAACAGGAATTTTCTGCAGGTTTAGTGAAAGCAGCACCTGTCCGCGTTATTTACTCTATGTCAGCATGAGAAATTAACAAGCAAATCTTATCTGTTTAAATTGAAACTATTTGGCGTCAATATTTTTATGAAGAATTTCATGATTTGAAATCGACAAAGAATTAGATTACACAAAAGTAACGAGAATGATTGTACCTTCATTGCAACTTCTCCCCTGCACTCGAGGTCGAAGGTTCCATAGGAGTCCAGGATAGCTTTGGTCTTCGGACTGACGTGAATCCTGAGGGCCTCTCCGTTGGACTCCATCCTACTGGCTGTATTCACAGTGTCCCCAAACAGGCAGTACCGGGGCATCTTCAGACCTACGACACCTGCCACACATGGACCTGCAAATAAACAGTTTTATTAAAACTTATACAAATTTTAAATAGAGTTTACATCCATTTGTGGGAGTACAGCAAAACATTTTCTCTTGGAGATTTCATTGGTTCTTTTCATCATCGAAGAATGTGGTAAAAGGTTATTACCTATGATGAAGGTCAATGGGGATTATCCAGCAAATCCTCAGAAAAGTCCCAACTGCTCCTAACAGTCTGGAGTCAGTGAGTATATGGCTTACCGAATTGGGGTAAACTGTGAGGTTCAAAGTAAACGGTAGGAAAAGAAGTTGGTGAAGAGGAAAGTGAGAAAGCACCTGGCGATTCAAATCTAGTCATCAAAAACGGCTAAAGCCATTGCAAGCCAAGTTTCGATTCTGAATGGTGTATTTACCAGAAGGATTCTGAAAGTATCTACAACTCTGGAACGTGGCGCAAGTGTACTGTAATATTATTTTCAAACAGTAATTTGTGAAATAACAGAATTAAATAAAATACTCGAAGATTTGATTCCGCGACCTCCGGATTCGTAGTCGAGGAGCGTAACCAGCTTCATATAAAATAAATACTTTATATGCCAAAAATTTATTTTAAGCAACAATTTAGTTGTAGCAAACCCCAATATTTGAATGATTTGACAATCGAAAAAAATAATAAATATTGTTGTCGTTGTGACTTTATTCAATTTGCAATGGTATTAGATATTGTCTAGTCTAGATGTGTAGAACAAGGCAGTTTAAATTACCATCCTAACCCCCACTTGCATAAAGGACAATGCTGGACATTTGGCTCGACTAACGTGTGACAGAATTGTAAGGACTAGATTTAAACATACTCCAATGAAATCCTTACTTGGGAAAGAGAAACAGATTCCCACAAAGTTAATGGGCTGAACACTTTACTTCTTGAAGACCCCGCTTGGGGTGAGAGCATCAAAGATTCGCTAAAGCTGGAATATTCATTCTTACGAGACCCAAGCTCAAAGCTGGAATCAAAGCTAAAGAAAACGAATAAGAAAAGATGTTAGAATCTGAAGAAATCACGAGATTTTCCTTTCACGGTGTAATCATCATTATATGATTCCTTGGAGTTTTCAAGGGATACCCCTTGAGATGTTTTCATTATCCACTTCTACTCGGTCTCTTTATGCCGTTGAGTGTTTGCTACGATGGACGCGAAATGTGTATCTTCTATCCTTTTGTGCTTTGACAAAAATTTTAATAAAATTTAAACTTTGTCTCAATTTTATATTTAGTAGATGAATCTCCACTTTTTTGTATATCGCCACTTTTTATAACAAAATATCTACCAATTTTTAAAATAACCGAGCATTCATCGGGGTAGTATTATAACTTAGATTTCACTCTATCTCAGAACAGACATCGTCTAGTGAGGCTGGTAACGAAGTTAAATAATGTGAAAATACTTCATAAAAGTGTTATATGTATTTTCACATGTCGTTCAGCAATAATGTATGTGAAATTTTGTAGTTTTTTAGGAACGTCGCGTTGGTAGATGAAATTTTATAGAAGAGATTGAATCACTGTTAAATAGGTTTGAAGTTTTCGACTAGTTAGTGAAAGTACGTATGTAAAGAATACACGCATCTATCAAATGCTTACTTTTGAGGTTACAAATTAATATTATTTTTTATAAATCGCCCTTGATAAATATTTTGTATCTTCCTTATTTTTGTGTACTATTTTCTAAATCCATCTGTTCCCTCCCTCATAACTTTATCTGAGGAGGCAAGCACAGTAATATTTTTTCTTTCCTTCGATGCTTTTTATACCATAAAGTAGTCTTAAGGCGATCCAATAGTACAGGAAAAAATCGAAATCGGAATTCACGCCCATTTATGGGAGGAGTTTAAAAATACTTGAGAAAAAGCTTTTGGAAAGGTTGGAAATATATTTCAGATTTTTTTTTACATGTTGGTTTCGTAAAGGCCTGTGAAAAACATTAATTCCTTTTTTACGCATTGTTTATTGTAATAAAACGGAATTTTAAAATTGATTTCACGAAAACAAGCGACGTGGAGCCTAACACTTCTTTTCTCCGCTCCGTCCGGAGGAGTAGTGATAGAAAATAGGGATGGCTGCCAGTTGTTCTTCGGTGGACGGTAAAAGGTTCACTTTGATATTCCAAATTCGTCGACTGCCGTATTGTCGCCGTGATGTCAAAAATAACAACGCGAAAATGCATATTTTATTTTATTTTGTGAGGTTCGGGCGTAATTTTTTTTTTGCGATTAACATAAAAGAAACTATATTTGACACATTAAACAATAGAACCGTATCCGAAAAAAGGTTTATAAATAGGAGAGTTTTGATTTCAAAGTGTTTTTTATACACCTTATAATTTATTTTTTCTAGGCTTATTAAAAGACTTACTAAAAAAATGACCAATGTGTTTAAGGGCCAAGATATGTTCTACACACAGTATTTAATTGAAGCATCTATAATACTTCTAAGCGATCGAATTTTCAAAACAAAAACGTATGATTTTGCATTATTTAGTATGGCTTCATCTTAAAATATTAAGTCTTCAAATAAATAAAACCACGTGAATGAGATAGTGTGTGTAGAGTGGATTTGATATGTGTGAAGATTGACTGACGAAGGACCTTGAATTTTGTGTTACTGTTACTGATTGAAATGAGAAAAAACATATGCTGCATAGAAAGGAAAGGACTCACCGAACAGGATAAAGAACTTGTATGCTGGCAATTTTGTCTGCTTTCTCCCCATCCAATAGGCACAGAAACAGCAATAGGCGTGCGTTTCGTTTATTTATAGATAACACGGCGGAATTATGTTAATGTCGATTTACAGGTAGCGGGAGCACAGTGGCTATAGGGTATGTATGTTGCGGCGCGGGCGGTTAATTTCAGACTGGTGCACGTGGTGAAGGTAGTTATAGGTGCGGAATTTGGGAGCAAGGTAGGATAGGATTTGCAACATTATTAATATCAATCCAAGCAGCAACAGTATGTATACGTGCTATGTAGGTATGTGTATGTGTAGGTATGTGTATTGGCGTAACCACCACGTATAAAAGTAAAAAAAAAAACGTGTCATCGATCTTAAAAAAACTATTTAAAAAAAGTTACATTCATCAGAAATAAAATTGGATATTCAAGCAGCCCATCGGAAAACTTTTGAAGCATAAAAGTTTATTTTCTTTTAGTAAAATCTAACTACAAACTTTGAAACAGTGAAACAGAAGAGTGAGATGTGAGAAAAAATAAACCAGCGTGAAAATACAGATGTCGGTTTGAAGGATCCTCAAGGTAAAATTTTCCCTTCTTTCAAATTGAGTTTTTACTTGCTCCTATTCTTCTGGATAAAGTTTCCCTCACGATGTCTAGTGAAACCGTGTTTTATTATTTATTTTAAAATGAAAACACGAATTCTTAGATTATGATCGAGCTGATGAGTAAAACTTTGAAACTAATAGTCGCTGGTGTTCGTCAGACAAGAATTCAGAACAGAAAATGTATTTATATTTAAAAAATTATGTAATGTTATATTATATTACATCTTACATTGGACCATGATTAAAAATTATAAACATGTGGAGGGTTTTCATTAGTTTTGTTCAAGTTGTTCTCGAATAACTCCGCTACGAAATAGTGTTGAATACCTTACAAAAACGGACGCCCTACAAATGTACCAAATAAAACTTTTAATGTCCCACCACCCCACTAAATACATTTTATAATAATAATAATAATGTTATTTCTTTTTTGTTCAACTTAGGAGGTAGAGGTATAGTCAAAATAACATCTTTAAAACATAATCAGGTAGAAATGCTAAGAAATTTTTTCCATAGGAAAGCTGATAGTTCAGAAATGCACAAAATAATTTGCAAGGCAGATAGAAATATTTTGATATTAAATTTATACGACGAGAATGCCAGCATTCTTATAAATACCAACCAGGAATTATTAGATTCCTGGTTAAATAAAATTCTTCACGCAAAACACTTCAATTATCTCAACCAAACATATGTTGACAAATTTTCGTCAAACAAATGGTTGAGTATTGGAGAGTTGAGCGCAGAAATAGAAGGCTTTATGCTTGCCATTCGAGATAGAGTCATTAATACTAAAAATTATAGGAAGCATATCATCAAAGATGCAAATCAAATTGATGATTTATGTAGAAAATGTTTGGCTTTTCCGGAAACTATAGAATATATTATATCGGGATGTTCTGTATTAGCGCCGTCCGAGTATACATTTAGGCACAATCAAGTTTTAAAAATAATTCACCAAAGTTTGGTAATTAAACATAACTTGATTGACTGCCGTAATGTACCATATTATGAATATGAACCAAATTCATTTTTAGAAAATGAATTTTATAAAATTTATTATGATAAAACTATTCTAACAGACAGAACAATTAGTCATAATAGACCCGATTTAGTTTTACATGACAAAATTAAGAAAATAACTTATATCGTTGATGTCGCTATTCTAAATTCTTGTAATATTCGGAAAATTGTTTCTGAAAAAATAAGAAAATATACAGATTTAGGAAATAAGATTAAAAGAATTTGGCATTCTCAGACTATAAAAATATTACCATTTGTTATTTCGGCTACTGGCATTATACCTAGCTATTTCATTCAAAATTTAGGCGTATTAGATTTGTCAAAAAAATTGTACATAAAAATGCAAAAGTCCGTCATTTTAAATACATGTAGGATTAGGAAAGATTTTTTAAATATTTATATTGAGGGATCAGTAGGATTTATCGGACCAGTTAGGATTTCATCAGAGCCGAACCCTCTGATATGAAAATATCTGGAGTCGGTGAAATATTTTCCCATTATGTTTCTGGTGGATTGACGTATTGTTCTTGTATTGTTTTGTATTTATTATACTTATATAGTGCACTTACATTGAGTAAATTTACTAGATAATCATTTGTGGAAAAGTGTGTGGAAGGGTTTAGTCTTTCATTTGGGAAAGATTTAACCTGGACATAAAATCTGGAGCACCGTAAGAAAGTCTTTTCACACTGATGCGATCTACTTGATTGACATGTAACAAGATTGCCTGTGGTGTGTCCAGCTGGGTCATCCTACACTACACACACTCCCCCTACCTCACCAACTCTCATCCCTTGGCTGATATTAAAAGAGGCTATATTGCCACCCTCGGGATACACCGATATTCTTAGAAGACTTACAGATGATCATTGCTAATTTTTCGTATTGAAATTAAGTTAGACACTGAGAAAATAAATCTTTCACAATCTTTATTAGAATTTTATACGAAACCTTTGTTCATTTTAATTTTTTGATAGAATTTTGGTTTAGACCCACTGACTCCCAAATTCCCACCCATCCCTTATACCCTTTTCCTTCCCAGAACTTTATGTCCTTCCTTTCCCTAAAAAGACCCAACACACCGCATCCCCAAAGATGAAATAGGCCTCGAGTGAAATTGTTTTCGTCCTTCTATATGGAGCAAATTAAAAAAAATAAGTGTTTGAATTTTTTTAATTTGCTCCACATAGGAGGACGAAAACAATTTCCCTCGAGGCCTATTTCATCTTTGGGGACGCGGTGTGTTGGGTCTTTTAGGGAAAAGAAGGACAGAAAGTTCTGGGAACGAAAAGGAAATCTGGGAGTCAGTGGGTCTAAACCAAAATTCTATCAAAAAATTAAAATGAACAAAGGTTTCGTATAAAATTCTAATAAAGATTGTGAAAGATTTATTTTCTTACGGCCTTACTAAAAAAAAACCACAGCACGACCGATTACCTGTGTTTTTGTAGTATCATGGATACGACACATTTACACTAAAACATGAAATATTACTAAAAAAGAATTTCACTCTAAAACACGTTTAAATTTGGCAACACTGCAATTTTTAAAATTTTACATACAATTTTTTTTTGTTTTCATTCATAGCCGCTAGATGGTGATAGCGTCGCGCCTGCACATTTCTACTATCTTGCCCGCGCAAAGAATAGCAGTTTAGTTTTTATGTGGCGGGAATATTTCTAGTAAATATTGAGATTTTACTGAATGATTTCTATTATAGCGACAGATTTACTCTTCTATTCATGTAATTAATATATTTGCCGTGTTATTTATGTGGTTTTACATTAGTTTTATCAAGTTATTGCACAACAAACAGTACTTTAAAAGTTGAACTGTCAAAATGTTGTTTTGGGTTACATAAAAGTTCAAATTTACGTTTTTAAATCTTTATTTTATGAGAATTTCTTAAAAGTGGTGTTTTTTTTAAATATTAATATCAAATTCACGTGTTGGTATACTTATCAAAGAAATTAACATCTTTAGTGGTGCAAAAATTGTTGAAATGTCAGAGATATTTTTAAGGTTATTTTTTTGGCATTAAAAAAAACATTGAATTTTTTTATCATTTTTTTATTGTATGCACGAGGAAAAAGTGAGGTGACAGTTTCATTTCAAATTTATTATATAAAAGGTCTGTATTTTTTAAATTTTAATTTTTTTAATATTTCTGTACACTTTCATCAAAGATGTTTTGGTAAGAAATTATTTAACATTTTTTTCCGTGTTTAAATCTTAAAATATGGCAGTTTCTTAAAACTAAAGTGTATTTCAAATACACAAATCTAAAAGGTATATTTATCTAGTTTTTAAAAATGGTATTTGTTTTTACGGCACCTTCAAAAATAAGAAATATATAGAACATTCAAAATACTTTGGAAAATTCCAAATTTCGTTCAGACATCATCCCTAAAACAGAGATAAACTATCCCCCCAGGCTGTGTAAACGGTGTGTATTTTTTTCCAAGAACATTTTTTTAATTAGTAATGTTTTCACATCCGCGGCCGTTTGTCAATTGAATAAATTTTTCACGGGGTTTTTTAGTTAGGCCATTAGTGTCTAACTTAATTTCAATACGAAAATTCAGCAATAATCATCTATAAGTCTTCGAAGAATATCGGTGTATCCCGAGGGTGGCAATATAGCCTCTTTTAATATTAGCCAAAGGATGAGAGTTGGTGAGGTAGGGGGAGTGTGTGTAGTGTAGGATGACCCAGCTGGACACACCACAGGCAATCTTGTTACATGTCAATCAAGTAGATCGCATCAGTCGCATCATATATCAACCGATAGATTCAATTACTGCTTACCAATATCAGGCAATTAGCTTATGTAATGTTCAGATGCATTTGTTCGCTCGTTGTTAATTGAGTTTGGTGTTGTATTTCGATTCTAGAAAAATAATGGTTTTCTTTGGAAGGATTATGGTAGAGTTTTTTTAAATGTATATATATATAAACATGAATGCATGTTTGCTTGCTCGCTTGCTTGTTTATTTGTTTGTTCTTTGGGTATTGCTATATTAAGAATAGGAAATGTTTAAAACTTTCGGAATATCTTCTTTGCACCCTGGCGAAGATTTCTGGATTATTACAACCGCATCACAATACATCTGAAAAGTTTTTTAACCATTACAAAAACTCTTACAAAACTGTCAACCATGTCACGCTTTGGGAATGACATTTTGCAAAACATCGACTGTTATTATCAAAATTTGTGTGTTTAAAAAAAAAAAAATATATATATATATAAATTGTGTGTATAAAAAAATATATTTTCAACTTATCAAGAATTTTGTGTACCACAATCGAACGAAATTTTTTTTTTCTGTATGAAACAAGTAATTTTCTTTTTAAAGAAATATAGATATTTTCCCTCAACAATTGCATCAAGTTTATTTTATTTTAAAGGCACTAGTGACTAGTTTTTACAGGAAGGAATTTTTCGCCATATGGAGCAGTATGCCGAAGAAAACATAGCTTCAGGCAAATTATTATAATATTTTAAGTACATTATTTGAACTTATAACCGTTGAAAAGTAAAGGTGGGATTACTTTAATCTTAAAATATACATTTTTATGATGTAAAATACTAAACCTACATGAACATACATGAAAACTTTTGTGAAACACTTGTACAAAATATAATTTATGTCGATACGTATAACTTCTTAGATAAAGGAAAGAAAGCAACTTCTCAGAAGGAAAAGGGTATGAGGGGTGTGTAAGATACTGGGGGTCAATGTGTTCCAGGTGTGACAGACGAATGAACCCATCCCTCTTACTGTGGTACAAGACGATTGGTCGAGAGAGTTGGGCTGGAGAGGTAAAAAGGTCTCCATCAACCAGTCTCTCCCGATACGATCCGCTACGTAGTAGATGGGCAAATGTATGTGCCGCCAAGACCTAGACAAAAACCAATCAACCAGGGCACACCTGCTAAATCACCAAACTTAGCGAACCACTTGGGGTGAGCTATGGCAGGGGTGCTGGTTATTCCATAATTGATTCCCTGGGCGACGATACCCATATACTTCTCCCAAATTGGCATGTTCAAGTGAACCGTTTTGTTTAACACGCATCCTTTCATCCCACTAAAAGTAGCTGAATACACATCCTACACCAATAAATAAAGAAGAGAATCATCTAATTTAGAAAAAAAAACGATTTTCATAAAACCGCGTAAAGTATGGATTTACCTTTTTTAAGCATTGAGCGAGTTTACAAGCTATGTACTATCTGGGAATTTTACTATATGTTAGTAAACTCGCTCAGTGTAATCGTATTACTATCTAACTAGCAGATTGTGGACAATCTACGTAAAAGTAGAAAGGTGGTAAACTTTACTGGTTACTCGCTCAAGATGGCGCCCTACCAACAGCTGATTTCATAACTGTCATTATCAGTTCGCGCGGGATCCGCAATTCTCGCCACTGGTTAGCGTATGGCGCTAGCTATGAGCTAAAAAAGTGTCGACGGAGTTGGTTCACGCGGGAGTCTACATATTGCCACTGTCGCTACTGAGCGAGTAGACAGTTTTGTGTGTCATCATGATAATCTCACTCGCCGATTCACTCGCTTTTAAACTTACCGGCTAGTAGCTTGTAAACTCGCTCAATGTAATCGAGGCTTTACGTTCCAGTAAAATAAGATAGTAATATTAACAACAAAAAATGTTCGACTTACCAGAATGAATTCCGATCCTCAGCTTGAGTTGATCTTGCGGCCTGTGTCGGATAACGAACTTGCGCACGTCTGCCAGTAGGGCGAGGGACATCCTGGCTACTTCTCGCGCATGTCGGTTACCATTCCTCATGGGCAGACCCGACACCACCATATAGGCGTCACCTATAGTTTCCACCTAGAAAAAAATAATATCCCAATGAAATAGAAGTGCTCTATAATTTTTTCATACATTTTTTTCATTGTTTAAATTATAAAATTGTTACAGTAATAAACATAATACTATGGCAAAAACAAAATAGTGAAATACACATTTTCAAGGATTTCTACGCCAATTAAGAGAGCTAGCTGTTGAGCTAGGTGTAGTTTTTATTTCATAAATTATATAATAGAGTGTACAATGCATATAATTTTAAGTACTAGGATGTTGTAACGTTAAAAATTATAATTTGGAATGAAGTGAAATTACAGCATTTTGATTGGTGATGTAATGGTTGTTAATTTTTTAAAGAATAATTTGACCTTTTTCTTGAATGATATCAAATCTGTTATTTGTTTTTACTTCTTCGGGAAGACTATTAAAATATTTTATATTGTACATTTGTTGTGTTGAAAATATAGGAATTTGGGTGTTATGTTTGTGCCTTAATGACAGTAAATGAAATATGTTGGACCCGTGTTTTTGGTGGTTTTAAGGTGACAAATAATATTGCTGTGTACGCAGAAAGTAAGTTAAAAAGGCACGGAATCGATTTAGCAGTTTAAAAATGGATATCAGCACAAAATTAGTATCTACATAAAAAAAATTAATGCATATCCAGAATCTCGGATCATTAAGAACTCTTACAAAGATATATAGGCATTTATAATAATACTAGCGCAGTCCCGTAAAAATCAAGGTAAATACGGATTTGTTGAGAAATCAGTTCCAATTTTAATAAATTTAAAACGGTTAAAATAAATTTCTGATAAAAATACTATTTTAGGTGCAGGTTCTGTTCATCTGAGTTGTTCAAACTGTTAAAATTTTGAAAATGACACTTAAATTCAAAGCACTTCCGAGTTGTAGCGTTCATTGAACCACAGTTAAACAGGACAGACACGCATAAGAAGTTAGAATTCTTTTATTCTAAAATATATGCATCTCAAATAAAAACTTAAATGGGTGTCCTATCAATAACTCAAAGAAAGTAATTAATTTCGAAAAATAATTAAATATAATATTATCGAAAATAAAATAAACTATTTTAATTATTCGAATAACTAAATACTTCCTCCTAGTAAAAGATAGTTTTTATTCTTCCATTCAAAAAATATAATTCGATCGAAAATGTACAACGGAAAACATGTACCTAATTTAATTGATTTTTATTTTCATCCCAGTTTTTTTTTTTGCTTTCAGCCAGCGGATTATTGAATTATATCATTTCCTCATGGTTATTATTGATACGCATTTCACGTTTAAATGTAAACCTAGGACATATTTCAAAAAACACTTTTAGTAGCTTAAAGTATTATAACATCACTATTCATGTTATATTGTTACGTATTTTTCCTTTTCTTTATTTTTGATCTTAAATTTTGAAAATCGTTATTTTTTTGGTCAATGATACAAACATTCCTGACACTATCAAATATGACTGTATAAATACTATTTATCAAGCAAATAAATAGAATACAACTATTTTTATTTATTTATTTATTTATTGAAAAAACTAAGAGATACATGAAAACATAAGCTGCACATCTCACTAGGGCATTCCTGTATCGAGATATGCAGTTTGTATTGTTCATCCAGAATTTTAATCAATTTCGTAAAATGTACTACATGTACGATATTATCACGTATTCTTTAAATACAAATTTCTGATACCTTTCCCCGCTTAGTCTTAAGTTCATGCGTTGTTTTTAAACAGGTCTCACGAATAAAGGTGTTTTGACGCTCGGAGCAGCCATTTCAAGATGCGCCCTATATTAAAGTGACTATTTTATCCTACGCACTTCCCCAAGTGGAAAAAAATACCGCAATATATCCCCCTCATTTTATTAAAGAGTTTTTTCGTTATAATATGAGAATGCAGATGTAAATCTTAAAAGCACAAACAAAGCACGATCTGGCAAAAACACTCTCTTCAAAGAAAGCCAAAAAATAACAAAGTAAACAGTTGGTATAGCTGCATTTTAGTTTGTGCTTCTTTGTCATAAAGGACGCATGAAGCAGAATGAAGAATTAAAATGGAGATTTCAGTGGAGGGAATTTAGAAAAACATAATCAAATTACGTTTATAAAGACTTTAAGAACCAGTCCCTAAATACTTACTGAAAGATATTTTAGTTCTTAAAAAACCATAACACAAGACATGATTTTAGCAAGAATAGGGGTAATTTGAGATTTTCAAGGCCAAAAGTATTATCGAGATTTTTTTGAGGTGTTATGCCATGTTGCGCAACCTTCTGCTTTAGCCAAAGTTGCAGACAATACTAAAGCCTCTATCATCAGCCAATTTTAGTGAGATTTTAATTTTGACTTTATTCTTCCAATTATGCTGTTTTTTAGTAACATGTGAATTTTGCATATCTCAAAGTAATAATGCAAATAATAATATAACGTATAAAAATGATAACAAAATAATCAGGTCTCAATGGCGGAGTGGCTCAAGGCGTTGGGTTCCTGGGTTCGATTCCCAGTTGTGACCGTCGTTATTTTATTTTCTGTGTCGTGTTCTGTTTCATGTTTCGTTTAGATTTATCAATTATTATATGTTACATTGATGGATATAATCATTAAAAGTAATTCCAGCAAATTAAACATGTTTTTGAAAAAACCTAATGAGTAAAACCTCAAACTAAAATATATCATTGAAGAAAATAAGAATTGGTCGCATCTAGGAAATGAAACCAGGATCTTAGCCTCGCCGGGGCTCTGATTTTTCTGTTTAAAGTTTTCATTTGAGTGTGGCTAATATTGTCTTCAATGATTAAAAGTTAAATGTAATTTGTTAACCTAACGACCACCTGTAATTTGTTAACCTGACGACCACCTAAGGCAAAATCCTGGTTTTCCAACCATTCTCCCAACTAAAATTATTCGGACATATTATTTAAGGATAAGCACTGTATGTAGGTACTACCAACAAGACCTCCCGTATTAAAAACAACATATTAAAGCGGTGTTAACTTTAAACTGGGGGCAGGCATAAACAATAATTACTATTGTTATTATAAGCGGTGGTTTCCATAATCCGCTTAAAATTCAAGGCTTATTTAATGGAGCTTGCCAAATAGTGCTTAGCACTTTTGTGCTGACAGCTTTTTAGAATAACCTACGTTTACTTTCATGTCATCAAATTTTTGATAACAAAAAAGTCTTCATTCAACGGTTTTATTATCATGTGCTTTGATAGTTTACATAATAGGAAATTAACTTGCTGATTTCAGGTTATAATGGCCAAAAGAAAGCTTGCTGATTTCAATACAAGTGTATCGAAAACTATTTTCAGACGGACCATCATAAGAAAATTAAACTCGTTTCATTGGTGGTAAGGATGTTTTTATCACACAGCTATTTAAGACCACGCATTCCGAATTTCTACCGATGTATAACCTATTCCCATTGTATTCTTTAAGTTTTTATTTAAAATAAAGATAATCTGTATATTTGCCGAACCGAAAAAGTAAGTATATAAAATTTCCTCAATGGAAAAAATTCCAAAAGTATTTTCCAAAAATTATTTAAAACACACCTGGTTTTGTTATTTAACACATTATAGGTATTAAAAAATTACAGCGTTTAATTAAAATGCTATTTAAGACACCGTCCGGTAGGCACCGGTGAACAGTCATGAGTAACTACATTTGAATTTAGACGTTTGGCATTTGCCACACGATTACTGGTTGTTTATGATGCCATGACGTTTGCCACACATTTCTTAATTTAGTGTTTATGTATCAAAAGTAATTCATTCTTCTCTTAAAATACCTTCTACACAGCATCCTTAAGATGAAAGAAAAACAGCATCCTGAATGGCGTTTTAAGTTCCTTAAAAAGACCCTTCACACAGCATCCCCTAATTCCTTTAAAAAAAACTCTACACAGTATCCCCTAAGATGACATAGGCACTAAGGGAAATTACTTTCCTAAATGCCTCCTGTGTGGAGCTAACGTAAAAAAAATAAATATATATATATTTTGACCGGTCAGTGGTTGAGTGGGCATCTCATCCCAACCGGGCGTCCCGTGTCCAGTTCCTCGGCTGGCTCCATCACAACACAATCAATATTTTCGGCTTTCTGTGGTGTTTGTAGGAGATTTTCAAACATTGTTGGGTTATTCGTAACCCGGGAATGTTTGTCTTTCTTTAAAAAAAAAATATATATATATTTATATATCTAGGAGAATCATTCTCATAATTTTAACAACAACGGTTTTTGAGGGTTTGAAAAAGACCAAGGCAAACTCATAACCATAATTAATATTTAATACCTTTTACAATTTTGGTAATAAAAAACAAATTGATATCAATCTCGCTCATCGATAATATACAGGTACGTCTGTTCCTATAAACGTCGCGTCGCTCAAAATAAAACGTCAGTCGAAAATAGATCGGCATATGTAAGCGAGTTATAAATGGATTTCTCAAATGGAACCCCACTTCAGCATTTTACAAACGTCATGAAGGTACTCTAACCGATGTGAAATTCGATAGAATTTTCCGCCTGAGCTGACTGTGACATCACACCTGGTGGAAATTGCAGAGTAGCTCTGCTATTCTATTATTGGAAGGACCGATGATTCAGAATCTCATCTCACGAATTTGCTGAGTACACTGAATCTTACGGTTTTGACAGACTTCTTAACACATCTACTGAGTATCCTGAAATCAGTTTTCCAGATGATTTAAATTACCTAGATGGCTTTTAGTTATTGCCTAAATTTATTACGACAGGTTAGCAGGTTAGGTTCTTCTTGTAGGTTAACAAAAATATAAATAAAATTCAACGATGGTTCAACAGGATTTAAGAAAAGTTATTAAAAAAATTTAATTGATATCTTATACGAACCAGCGTTATTTTCTGAGGTAAGAGGATTTTACGGAATGATGGTTAATAATTCATGTTTCTCTAGGCGTTTCTATGTAAACCTTTGTTTCAGTTCGTCCTATAGTGGGATGGGGTGGTTGTGCTGAATCCATTATTAGACCAATTATTATAGTTCAAAACCTAATTCTGAGAATTATATTTAAATTTCAACCTACCCATCTCTCTAATGAACTCTTTTCCAAAATCAGGGTCTTAGATATTCAACAGCTATTTATTAAAACAAGCATTTGTATATATACGAAAAAATAACCTTCGCACAAAAATCCAAAAAATATAAAAAAAACCTAAAAAAATTAAAATAACCTCAAGCACACATCCGCTTTTCATCAAACCTGGGTTGCGTGGTCCCAAAAACTAATACTTCATTCGCTCAACGACAATTCTGGTTCATCGCTCCTAAAATATAATATATAATGCTCTGAATACTGACAAGTAATTCTAAATCACTTTATATAGCACGTGTACACAATTGGATTTTCAAAAGGGGACGAGCGTACTTCAAAGAATACATGAGTTCTTAAAACTACATTTTGATTATTAATTTTTGCATTTAAAATTTTATATATCCATTTTTATTTCTATTTTTCTTTAATTTTTTTTTTCTTTCTCAGTTTTTCAATTAAAAATATATTTATTTTTAAATTTATATATTTGTATAGAACACACGAGTTCTTAACACTAAACATAATCTTAATTATTAGTTTATGTATTTCAAAATTTGAATTTGAATTTTTTTTTTCCTTTTTCTTTAAAATGTGATTTTCTTATTTTCTTTATTATTCACTTAGGTACTTTTATGCATTTCTTAATTTTTATTTAGTGTGTTTAATTATCTGCTTCAATAAGAGAGTATTTTTTAATTCCTATTTAAATAATTTAATATATGGCTACCACAACACGGGCATGCCTAGTGTGATAACAAAAAAAAGCAAAAAATCTGTAACTAATAAAATTTTATGAAATAAAATAAATAAATAAACTAAAACGGAAAATCTGTGCCCTGAAGAAGGCAAAGCATTCAATAGGCAAAAGTTAAGATATTTATTATTATTACCTATCATTCAATTATTCAGGAAAAAAAACATGATTTAGAAACTTTAGAACTTGGGTGAAGTCGGTAAGTAAAAACCTTTTGAAATAAAAAAAAACTTCTTTGGCTTTTGGCAAAACGGCATGCATTGCAATGCCATATTCAAAGAAATGAGTTATTTCTCCCTGCATGTCCTTTCCCGTGCGTCCCGTTTCCCTACCACGTCCCCTTCCCCTCCCGCATTCCCTTTCCATCATTCCCGCCTTCCATCTCCCCTACCCCGCTCCCCCGTCCCGCAAACCCGCCTCTCGCGTTCCATATACATATTCCTAGTGAATTTAGTTTTCAAACAGCTCTCGTGCCACCTATTACAATTTTTTTTTAAATTTCATTTTTCATATATTACAAATATTCATTTTCGTGCATTTTAATAAAAATCTATCAATTTTGTTACCTTACATAGGTAACTATTTAAAAATTCATTGACAATTCTTTTGCTACAAAAAAAAACAGCTGCCTACTAAATTCACATTCTTCAAACTCGCGAAATATCAAACGTGCGAAACGAAGTTAAAATAGTCGTTAAGTTTTTTCTGTGCCATTTTCTTAATTTTTCTTTCCGTAAGAACCTCCTACAAAGTACTAAAAAACTTTTAAAAAAGAAGAATGAAATAGGTAAAGTATTTCTGAAGTTATGGAGTGACCAAGGTAAACAGGGATTTATTTTATATATATATATATATATATATATAGATGGATCAATTAAGTAGGTATTCTAATATCTTTTCTTACGTAATATAAAATTATACATTTTTACAAAGTGAAAGATACATACACGTACATACCTTAATTTGTATACAAGTGAAATCACTAGGTAGGCGTATAATGAAAAGGAGCTATTTCATAAAATGTCTATGTACTCGTATCTGTGTAGATCCTTAGTTATATAAAAAAGTAATGTCATTTCTGATAACCTATCAAAAATGTTGCCTATGTATCACTTATACATTTTTTTGTATGGACAAATCATAACGGTAGGCGATATATTAAAAAAGGTAAGAACGGTATTATTGTTATTTCGGTGTAATTAAAAGTTAAAGCAAACTAAATTTTTCAATTTTATTCAAAATAATAATTTTATTGTATAACTAAAAAGTTAAAGGTAATGCAATGACATTTCGCTTCGTGAAAACTTTTTTTTTCCGATACTGTTATAAAATTAAAAATTTAAAAATATTTGTATGTTAAAGATAAATACATGGCTAAGCACCCATTAAAATCTGGTATTCCGTGGTTACTTTCATCTAAATTAAAATGTAAAAATACTTGTTTATATGAGACCACGTGAAGTAGATCTATTGATGGTTGGATAGATAAAGAAAAAAAATTCTGCCACATATTTCTGGAGGGTAAACATTATACGACGTTATCAAAGATTTCCACCCACACAAGAAACGAGCAATATTATGGAAGCCATGGTATATCCTACAACTACGAGTATTTTGCTAGTAATCCCATTTCAATAGTTCAATCTATTTGATGTCATGATTCTCAGGAACTAGTTACTAAACCTCCGAGGACCTCCATCATAATAATATACCACGCATTATGTTCAACATCTACAGGTGATAATTAATTGTGGTTTGTAATACACGTGCGAACGGTATCCGATAATGTCACATCTGAGTACAAACTTTCGTAAATGAGGTAACCATAAACGCAATTGAATATATTATTTACTTCCAATTATTTTATTTTTTATTTTATTTTAAAAATTAGTTAAGCACGAATTAGTTAAATTGAAATTGCCATTGCTTTGGTTAGTAAGTAGATGATGGATGCTCACAGAAAAAAAATTATAAACTGTTTATTTTAACATTTGTTCCACACATTAATGAAGTTACTAATAAGGCTATGAAATATTTGGGATTTATTTTAAGAACAGTAAAAGATTTTTCGTCACTTTATTCATTTAAAATTTTCTTCACTGCTTTAGTAAGAAATTATATCGAATACAATTCCTCTATTTAGTCCCCATACTATAAAGCATACAAAATAAAAATTTTGAAAGTTCAACATAAATTTTTAAGGTTCATTAATTTCAAAACTCTCCATACCCATTTAACAAATTTATTTTAACTGACCTATCGTATAGAAGAACCAAGAGCGATTTGGTTCTATTATTCAAATTAATTAATGGATCACTTGACGCATCTGACATACAAAACTAATAACATTCGAGTACCAAATCGTGACACGAGACTTCCAGAGCTGTTGTTTGTTAATCCGTCTAACTATTTAATTAACTCCCCAATCCAAAGAATACATAGGCTTGGGAATAAATTCAGTTCGGTTGATATTTTCATTTATTCCTTACCTAAATTTATATCAGAAATTTCTAAATCCTTATGTAAATTTTATTTTTATACTTCTAATATTGTTTTTGTTGTTATTTCTTTTTAATTCTGCTTATATTCTTAATGTTCAGTTTATTATGTTATATACTACAAGCTTATATTTATACTCCTGAATAACGCATGTATCTATAAAAACCTGAAATTGTAAAAGCCTTCAAGGCGTGAATAAATAAATAAATAAATAGATACCAAATATTTTGTGTACTACCTAGTTGTTCTACTCGTTGTCTATACAGAGAGTTAAATATTGATATTGTTATGCAAAGCCAATTAAAAAAACTTAACCATTCTGAATGGTGACATTTTTCCGAAGAAACACTTCAGTGAATCGATCAGGTGACCTTCAGTGAATAACTGAGGTGCAAATGCATAAAATATATTAACCCGTGTTAGTTAACACTTTTTGGTTTCTCGCGAACCAATGCGCGAACAATCTTTGGGCACTTAGTGAAGAATTAGTGAAATATATAATATTATCCCTCTATCATGTGGTTGGTTTTGGAGAACATAATAAAAATTGTACTTTCATGATACGTGCTCTGTGATCATAAATCAGTGGGCAATAAGAATTCCTAACGAAATCCTGATTGACACGAACGCTCAGGATTTTCAATAGTTTTGCTCAGTATGCAATGTTTCCGATGTATTCGTGTAAATATGTGATATATTTCTTATATTTAGTGAAATAACATACTTTTATATTTATTTTAACATTATGAGTAAAACCTCGAATTGCAATATTTAATTTAATGAAGACACTGTGAGTGAAACTCAATCGAAAATTTGGAAACAGAAAAATCAAAAAAAAATATTTGCAGTTAAAAACAGTTACAGTTAAAAAATACCGAATTTGATAGCGACACCTTGGCGCAGTGGTCAGCGCGATCGCCCGGAAAGCGAGAGGTCCTGGGTTTAAGTCCCAGAGGTGCCAATACATTTTTCTGATTTTTCTGTTTCCAGATTTTTGATTGAGTTTCGCTCACAGTGTCTTCATTTAATTAAATAAAATACTTTTTTTTAAAACTAGATTAAATTGTCTCTCAGGTGTATGGTGTATTTATTTAAAATAAACATTTCACTTCCTAAATAACAAAAACATATAAAATGAAAAATGTTTAAAAAAAACGCTCACCAACTTTTAACTTCATTTGTATTTCGAAAACACATTCCACTTGTCGAAAGAATTTGTAAGAAAATTGACACGTAAGTTTTTATACCGTTCATACAATAAAAAATAAATTTCAAATATATACCGAATGTTATATTATTGACGCTAAATAGGAATTTTTCATGGCATCCAGTCGATGAATTTTGTGTATAATATTAAATTTGAGACAAACCGGGAAGAATCATTATTTCTCTTTCTAACGCCGAAAAAATCACGTTCCAACATGATAAAAAAAAACTTTTGTAATATACAACATATAGCCTCGAGGGAAAGGTTTGTGAAAATGTTTCGTTACAGATACAGAATCCTGATCTTATTTTAAAAAATACGAAACTAACAACCATTCAACAATCGAAGGATATTATTGTGGAGAAAAATATGTTTTCATTCTTACCTTATAAACATCGAAGTTTTCAATAATGGAATCGAAGCAGGTGTAGAGATCATTGAGCAGGTCCACGACCTGTAGCGGAGTAGACTGTGCTGATAGACTGGTGAAGCCCACGATGTCGCTGAAGTAGATGGTCACCTGGTCGTAGGTCTCTGCCACTACGGAGAGACCCCTTATCAGCTGCGCTGCGACGGATCTACGAAAAACGGACAGTTATCGTGATTTATATTGGTGTTGCTCTAGCTTATTTTTAGCAAACGTTTCAGACAGCGTTATGGTGTTCATAATCAGGACGGTGAGATGTACATCACAATCAGCATCTGTTATGGGTTGCCCATAAATCGTACGAACGGACTATACAAGCGGCAGGCAGCTGTGTGTCACGTGCACAGTACATGTACAGTCTCGCATGATTATTGCTGTCCCTCTCAGGCTAACAGAAGACATTACCTTATATGGCCACACGGCGCGGAATCCAGCCAATGGCAGAAGACATTACCTTATAAGGGCACACGTTCGAGTCTTCCGTCTCGCTCATCACGGGCAAGCAGCTCCGGCCACCGATCGCCGAAGGAACAGACATATTCCAGATAGCGGCGCGAGCGGTCGTACGCACTACTACGTACTGTCGGGGCAGTATGCCACCCTTCGACGTGACTAATTAAGTCTTCACCGACGATCCAAGTATGGCGCTATCACCACAGACGCCTGTATAATCCTACTGCCGCCTATTTAATACCATAACATTAGACGCGCCCGGCTTTTAATCCGCCTACGTGCCGACGAGCCGAGTAATTCACCACGGCCGCCTACCATGGCCGCCCAGACGCGCCCGGCTTTTAATCCGCCTACATTGCCGATAGCCGCGTAATTCACCGTTATCGCCCACCGGTTCGGTAAGCTGACCGAATCCGCCCACCATGACGCCGAGAAGCCGCCCTCTCCCGCCGAGCCGCCCAGTTCCTGCACACGATCTATGAGCTTTGCTCTAGACCTCTCCACTTCGTAGGGAAGCTGCCTGCATCCGTCCGACGCCACGTGAGATTCTAAACCCTCTTATAGTCTTTCCGAGCCTAAATTCAGTAGTATTTCTAGTGCCTCACTCTCTCTAATGCTAGGCCTTAAACTGCTTACCTGGTTGCCTGTACTGTTTCCCCTTGCATTATTGAATAAATTTGTATTGTGACTAAACCTTGTTTCATTGGAGTCAACCATCGACAGGCTCGGAGGAGCCCTACTACCCTGAGCTGAGCCTTCCAAGCCGAGGCATATTGCCCCCGGGGGGCCTGCTTAACACTTGTCCCCCCCCGGGAGGGACATATTTCTGGAGACCAGAAGTATAACACTGGACCCTACGTGGCTTCAGTATCACCCTGGCCCCAGGAAGTATGACACTGGCGCGCCAACTGGGCCGAAGTCTTGTCGATTGTTGTCTCCCTAGAAACATAATTATGTAATCTTAGCTATAAATATTTTATATTTGTGCTCCCATCAACAACGGTAGCTCTGTGTGAATTATTCCAAACGTCGCGAGTCCGTCGGCTAGTGCTATTCGAGTGTTAGGTATTTTAAACATCGCTTACTACAGTAGCATTCTCACGCTATTACGTTTCTATCGCGGCAGTCAGAGTTGTTCGTCATTCGCGCGGAATTTTTTTTTAATTGAGTAATGAATCTCGTTATTTTAAAATCTCCACCTGGGTGCTGTGTAAGTTGTATTATTTCTTCCTTGAAGAGCAGTGGTTGTTTCCAATAAAAGGTAGTAACTGCTGTCGGATTGTGCTCGTCCACATCCGTTTCCCTGTAATAGGAGGATATAATTACGACTGCCAGCAACTGCTCTCGTCTTCTATTATTCGTCCGAAATTTTTTTTTTTTGCTTTGTTCATTATAATAACGCAAAATCATGGAGGCCACCATACCAATAATGGATAGAATATTAAATTTCGAGAAAGCAAACGCGTCGGTAATAAGAAAAATGTTGATGGATAGAGGCATAGTCCCCAAAAGGGCTTTGTTGTCTTTACGGAAACAATGTGTTGAGTTTAACGAATCCCTTAGTGGGCGGGTTGAGTCTCCTGCTATTTTATTAAATTCTCCAAGTGTAGCAACCACCCCAAAAACTAGTAATTCGGGAAACCTCGTTAACATAGTATCCTCGCCTACGCAAAATCACTATGGAAGGACTACCACAAGGTACGTTGAAAGAAAAGTAGTTAATTTAACAAATTGGAAAATTTCTTTTGACGGGAATTCGGATGTCCGCGCTTTTTTAGACAGAATCGCCGAATTACAATACGCGAGGGGCGTTGATTGTCAAGATTTGGCTAGGGGTTTTGTCGAACTTCTCACTGGTTCAGCACTATTATTCTATAGGAAAATTTTCAAAACTAATCTAAAGTGGGAAGAAATTAAAACAGCCTTTTTGAAGAGATTCGAGGACCCGACGTTTCAAATGACTGAGAAGTCGAAGTTATTTAACTTGTGTCAAAAAAATAACGAAAGAGCTGCGGATTTTATTTTGGAAGCTTTAGCTATCAATTCCAAGCTGAATTTGCCGTTAGAGGAATCGGAACTTTTATCGTTAGTCACAAAAGGTCTCACGCCAGATTACGCACAACTGAAGATCGGTAAAAATATCACCAACGTTTCGGAGTTACAAGCGTTATGTGAGGAGATGGATAAAATCAAATTCAGTCGCGCATCAAGTAAAAAGGCAGTCGAGCCGGAGGTCGTCTCAAATTATAAGGAGGTTGACAGTGATTTGGGAATTAAATCTAAAATTCACCGTTACAAGCAAATGTATAACGTACCGGTTCGGCAGTATGTAAATCTAATATCATCCCTGAATGATAAGTTATCATCACCATTGTCTGAATTAGACTTGGTTCTTATAATTAAAAATGGGTTGTTGCACAAATATAGTAAACTATTCTCGTACGATGTGCCCCGTACTTGCGCGGAGGTAATACAAAGATGCGAGATCTTAGAAGATACTCATTTCGATAATTCCCAACAGAATCACAGGGTTAGAACTTTCGGCCGTAATAAAAACTCACAGCTCGCGGCGATTTCACAAAGAACCACGGATATCGCTAATCGTGCTTGTTTTAAATGCAATCAAAACGGTCACTTTGCAAAAAATTGCAATAAAATTAACAGCAACAGCGTCCCGCGCCGTAGCCCACGATGGAAAAAGCCTGATTACAGCAGAGCAAACGATTTTCCTGATCTCTCTAAACCACCCCCGACTCATTGTTATTCGAATCAAAAAAACTTCTAGGCGGTCATTGCAGTCCGAAGCCATCAGCAGAGACAATTGAAAAGGAATGGAATGACTGGTTAGGTTACGTGAAGGTTTTTCTGAATACCGATCCACTCGAGGCAGTGAATGTGAATTGTAGCGGAGATGGCCGGCCACATGTCACATTCAAAGTTAAAAATCGTGGTTTATCAGGTTTACTAGACTCGGGTGCGTCACTATCTTGTATAGGTGGGAATTTGCACAAACAATTCACGTCTCGTGCGCTGTCCCCTTGTGATCTGGTAATTACTACAGCAGACAACAAGAGACAGGAAGTTTCTGGCAAGCTGTCACTTCCAGTAGTTTATAACGATAAGTTGCAGACCATAGACTTTGTAGTGATACCTTCGCTCGGCCGGAAAATTATTTTAGGCGTGGATTTTTGGAAAAAATTCAACATAGCTCCAAATTTATTTACAGCAAATCAAAGTATTACGTATACTTCCATCTCAGAAGTTAACGTAGTAAGGTCAAAAAACGATCTCACACCCGCGCAACTAAAAACACTTAGTGATGTGATAGAGGAATTTCAATCCATATCTTTTGCTAAACGCGGTTTAGGTAAAACTAATTTGATCGAACATGTTATCGAAACCGAAGGAACCCCAATAAAACAACGTTATTACCCCCTGTCACCAGTAAGGTTGAAACAGCTAGAATGTGAGGTGGATAAAATGTTGGAATTAGGCGTAATCGTTAAAAGTAAATCTCCTTGGTCAAACCCGGTTATTTTAGTTCCCAAAAAGGACGGAACAGCTAGGTTCTGTTTGGACAGTAGAAGACTCAATGCTGTTACAAGGGCACAAATTTATCCGTTGCCAAACGTTCATCGTATTCTTGATAACTTACGGCATGCAAACTTTATTACTTCCTTAGACTTGCTTAAAGCTTTCTGGCAGATACCCTTGCACCCTTCGTCTTGTGAGAAAACTAGTTTCGTAGTTCCAGGTAGGGGTACCTTCATGTTCGTAAGACTACCCTTCGGGCTACGTAATGCTCCTAGCGAACTGCAACGCCTCGTGGACACCTTATTTGGTCCAGAATTCGAACCCAACCTTTTTGCATATCTAGATGATCTAATAATTATCTCACGTACCTTTGAAGAACATATTGAACTCCTTAAAAAGGTTTGTAATATTTTAAAGGCCGCCGGATTAACATTAAATATAGAAAAGTCGGAATTCTGTAAATCAAGACTCAAATATTTAGGTTTCGTAGTGGACAAGGAAGGTCTCCGAACAGACCCGGCAAAGATAGATACTATCAAAAATTTCCCCCGACCTCAGAATACAAAACAGGTAAAATCATTCCTTGGATTATGCAGTTATTATAGACGTTTTATCAACAACTTTTCAAATATTGCAGCCCCTTTAACTCACATAACTGGTGGTAAAAAGAACCTACCTAATTTTACGTGGAATGAGGAGGTAGAAAAATCATTTTCCGCCTTAAAGAACGCCTTAATTTCAGCGCCGGTACTAAGCTGCCCTGATTTTAAGTTACCCTTTATAATACAATGTGACAGTTCCAATTTCGCCATCGGAGCGTGCCTTTCACAACAATTTGAGGACGCAGAACACCCCGTCGCGTATTACTCCAGAGTACTCTCAAAAACGGAGAGAAACTTTTTTTTTTATTTTTTTTTAATGTTCTTTATTCAGTAAAGTTTATACAATATTACAGAAAATGGGTAATTTTTTGGCCATCACACTAGGCACATGCCCGTGTTGTAGTGGCCAATTTTATGTTAAGTATAAAATAAGTTGAATGAAAAACAGAATAATATAAAAATAAAATAAAATAATTTATACATCTAAAACAAGTATGAAGTATAAAGAAATTAAAAATAATACAAAATATCTACATACGTTTAAGATATATGAATATAAAAATAAGTATGGAAAAACAGAAAAATTAAAATAATATAAAAAGTATATGAAAGAAGATACGTATTATTGAATTAAAAATAATACAAGGAGCATGTATCAAAAAAAAAATACAAGTACATTTGTGTAATTAAAAAAACAATAAAAATATAATAAAAATACAAGTACATTAAGTACAAGTGTATTTGTAAAAAAATAGAAATATAATATAAAATCAAAGAAAGTACTATTTGGTAAGAAAGTATGGATAAGTTATATCTTGATGAGTGATTTGCATGTGCGTGTTATGGTAACATAGGTATATAGATATATATCAGCAATTTTTGTGTAAATCCTCGTTTGAGCTAAGGCTAAAAATATGTACTCAAATATGGAATTATTGTCACAATATTTTTCGTAATAAATACTTGAGTATAAGAAACATGTCAGTGGTGTTAAACATTTTTTAATGATGAATATGAAAGAGGAATATATTGTTCTGTAATATACAAGTTATTTTAATTATTTACTGGTGGTATAGGTTCATATATTCCTTAAAGAAATTTCGCCCCTTTTCAGATATCCATTTATGCACACCGGTTGCAAAGTGAGTAAGTGTTTTTGATGTTTTGATGTCGTTATTTAACGTGTTGAATATTTTGGGTGCGATGTATGAGAACTGCCTTTGTGAAAAAGTGGTTTTTGTTACAGGAATTATGCATTTTCCATGCTTTGAGTAGCGTGTATGTATGTCCGTTTGCGTAGAGTTTATCAATCCATTTTTCCAGATATGGATAAGAGCTATCTTGATATACAGTTGGCGAATGTCAAGGACTATGAGTTTCTTGAAAAGTGGCTCTGATGGATGAGAGGGGGAACATTTGAAGATGACCCTTAGCAAAAGTTTTTGAACGGTCACTAGAGGGTAGAGGATGGATTCTGCACAACCTCCCCATCCTATAATGCCATACGTTGCTATCGATTGAAATAGAGCAAAATATACAGTTCTAAGAGTGTTTATATCAAGGATTGATCGTAGAGAATAAAAAATATGGCATAACTTACGGAGTATAGTACAACTGAACGCGAATTATTGGCCATTCTCGACGCCGTACACAACTTTCGCTCGTACGTCGAAGGGTCAAAATTCACAGTGGTCACGGACCATTCAAGTTTAAAATGGCTTATGTCACTCGAGAATCCAACAGGTAGACTTGCCAGGTGGGGGACACGTTTGTCTCAGTTCGATTTTGACATAATTCACCGTAAAGGCTCCCTTCATGTAGTTCCAGACGTACTATCTCGTATTGAAGTTACCCAATTAAATTCATTACTTGGCACGCCTGGCTCTAAAGACAAATGGTACTCAGAGCTGTATAATAAGTGCGCCAATAACCCACAAGCTAGCCCTAATTTCTTAATACAAGGTAATAGGTTGTATAAGCATTGTAAAGCTGATTTTTCCTTACATACAGACTACGAATGGAAATTAGTATCCCCGGTAGAGGATAGACAGGCCTTAATCTCGGAATGTCATAATTCACCCACAGCAATACACCCAGGTGTGTTTAAAACCTTTAAAAAATTATCGTTAAGGAATTTCTGGCCCGGAATGTATAATGATGTAAAAAAATTAGTGTCCAATTGCAATATTTGCAAGGCTTATAAACATTCAACTAAGCCAGCCTTAGGTCATATGTCTCACCCCAAAAACGTAGATCGCCCAATGCAAAGTCTTAGCGTAGATTTGATAGGTCCCTTTCCGAAAGGTTACGACGGAAACTTTCATATTCTGAGCGTGGTAGACGTTTTTACTAAGTACTGCTGGTTATTCCCATTACGCCACGCGACGGCAAAAACCATAATAGAAGCCTTGGAATACAATATATTTTTACCAATCTCTGTACCTAGAACACTCATAGTTGATAACGGTCGCCAGTTCACTTCAGGTGCTTTTAAAGCCTTCTTGTCTCAATACGGCGTTCCTGATGTATTTTATAATTCTTTCTATACTCCTATGAACAACACGGTAGAGCGCTATAATCAAACCATCGGAACCTCGTTGGCTATTTTGGTGGGTAACGATCACCGTCAGTGGTCAAAGCACGTCAGAACGGTACAAGCAGCAATAAATAATACGGTCAACCTTACTACTGGATACACCCCGTTTTTCCTCATGCACGGCTTTGAACAGACAGTGCATGGCACGTCACATTGGCGTATCTCCCCTGGTGCTAGTCAAAATAACACACAACCAGATACGGTGGCGGATTATGCAAATAAACTACAAGAACTTGTAGCCGTGTATGACAAGGTGAGCGATTCACTCGCCGCCGCGTATAAACAAAGCGCTTTTCGTTATAACACTAGACACAAGTTGGAATCCTATAAAATCGGAGACAGAGTTTGGAGAAGAAACTTCCCTCAATCTAAGGCAGGCGTATATTTTTCAGCGAAACTAGCACCCCGTTTTGTGGAAAACAGAATAAGGGAAAAAATCTCTAGCACGGTATATGTACTAGAGAATTTAAATGGAAAAATTGTCGGTAAATTCCACATTAAAGACATAGTAAAAAAAGGAAGTGATACCCCGGTAGTTGTAACCTTATAAGTGTTTTATTTATGTTTGTTGTTATTTTCTCTGATTAGTCCGGTTATTAGTTGAGATATAATTATTACCCCTTATGTACAACCCTAGGACGTCATGAACCCTAGTGGTTAGTACGAGGTTATAACGCATATAACTTAACCTTTGTTATTAGAGAAGTATACAATTCCTTTCTTAATGGATCGTCATCACAAGTATTGACAATCCGGGACGCCGGTATGTCTGCACGTGAAGACTTGTGTTATTATTGTTATTATTATAAAAAAAGAGGTAACTCACCTTACACTAGTGAAATTACTGATGCGATATTTAGTTCATTTATTGTAATGACTATTATTGGTAGTAATAATTTATTACTTTTCCATCCTAGTGCGTAGCCACTTAGGTTGTTTTTTTTTTTTTAAAAAAAAAAATTTTTTTTTTTAAATTTATATATGAATATGGTTACATAAGTATATAAATTCGTCTAAGAAACACGACACGATACACTGATTGAGGGCGTAGTTCAAGGAACCCTAAATTAGGCTAGGTTTTTCATTAGAAAAAACTGCGTTAGGTATTCAGTATCCTGCCCGGGACCGAAGTAGAGACCTAATTTCTATTTTCGTGGAACAATTTGCATTCTAAAAATTACTTAATTTTAGTTGCAATGAAAGAATATGCAAGCATATTCTTTTCTTTTCGTTGGCAAGAGACGGCATAAGAAAATTCTTGTACAAGTGGTAGGTATAAAGGCACCTAGCTCTCATCATACTGGGGTAGGTCATTGAGTAGTAAGAAACTTAGGAACCTTATGGTTGTAAATAACCTTGTGTACATAAAATATAAGGTCATGTATAAATGGAAATATCATTTTAATTTTTTTTATTTTTTGTCTTTTTTTTTCGGGTTTTTCAATCTCTTTCATTGTCGAATTATTCTCACATGTAGGTTAAATCGTTATGGTATTGGACATCTCACACGTTACGATATAGGAGAAATTGGGGCGGTAAAACGTTCACAATCGGGTAGTTACCCACTCCTTAACGGGGTATGTCTCAATTCTAGCGTATGTTGGAGTGAATTCACGATGAAAAGGCAATGTAATAATTATATTACCACATTTTTGTTATCAGAATAGGCCCAATAGACAACACTATTCGGTTCACATAGGTTGTGGTGGTATCGAATTTTAACCTTCTTCCGCGATCATATAACAACGGTTACTCGTTGTGTGGTATTATAGAACTGTTACAAGTCCGATAGGATGGAACTTGGATATCGACCTAACGTGTCATTCGGCTGTTAGCTATAATCCAAAGCGTGATAGGATGGCTAAACTCCTTAGAATTAGAGCAGGAAGATTGTTGGAAACGCGAATTTCCGAACAATTAAAGTATATATGATTCCGGTGTTAGGAAGAAATTCGTTACTCAATTAAAAAAATTTTTTCCTCTTCTAATAACATTGTCGGTAGTATTAAATTTTCGTATTTTTTGGTAAAAATACGTGGCGTTGTTGTTATTTATTTTAATTTTTTTTTTCTTCTCTCCTTACGTAGTCAAACCCTGAGAGTTTAAGTTGAGTTGAAACAAACTCGAATTGAAAGTTATTTAACAAAATCGTACACACACACATAGAGTTTTTGGTGGGTAAACAAATGTATATTCAAGTGTTTTAATTATGATAAATGTAATTAATTAAATTACTATATAAATATTTTGTAAACACGTAATTGATTACTTCGGTATCAATATGGTAAGCCAGCGTGTAAAGTCCTTGCCATATCAGGACGCAATTGTACGGTGTTTTGTAACTTGCTATATCACTGTATTCAAATAAGGAGTAGTACTTCTCGTAGTAAGAAGATTTAAAAGTATGCACCCAGTTGAGTAATTTAGCTCGGTAATGTCATAAAGTTATGTCATTCGGGTCTTATTGTTCTTATTAGAGAATAATGGAATTGCACTTATGGTCATTACGGTTCGTCTGGTTATTTTGGTGGGAACACCTAGAGGGTGTCCTATGTGGTTTCGTCGAACGCAAGTTCACCGTGAGGATTCCAAGGGATCTATCCGGTTGTCTATGTCGTTGCGGCAAGGGTGTATTTCTAGTACATCAAGTACAGCGCTGTACGGGTCACCGAGGGTGAGTCGAGAAAACATGAGAGGATTCATATTATGCCTGAAAATTAATATTCATGATAGGTTTTGTAGCATTACCTTACAATTATATGCGAACATGAGAGGATGGTCGTTTATGCCTGATAATTAAATGCAAACCAGACAAACCATGACAAGCTGAGAGTGCGGGAAACTAACATTTGGGTTAGAATTGAATTGTGAAAATAGCATAAAGTGTATAAAAACAAAGTTGTATAATTTTAAGAATTCTATTGTAAGACGCGAATATGAGTGGTTTCGATCATTTCATGACATTGGTCAGCGTACAATATTCCATAACAGGAATAAAGTGTATAAAAACAAAGTTGTATAATTTTAAGAATTCCATTGTAAGACGCGAGTATGAGTGGTTTCGATCATTTCATGACATTGGTCAGCGTACAATATTCCATAACAGGAATAAAGTGTATAAAAACAAAGTTGTATAATTTTAAGAATTCCATTGTAAGACGCGAGTATGAGTTGATTTCGATCATTTCATGACATTGGTCAGCGTACAATATTCCATAACAGGAATAAAGTGTATAAAAACAAAGTTGTATAATTTTAAGAATTCTATTGTAAGACGCGAATATGAGTGGTTTCGATCATTTCATGACATTGGTCAGCGTACAATATTCCATAACAGGAATAAAGTGTATAAAAACAAAGTTGTATAATTTTAAGAATTCCATTGTAAGACGCGAGTATGAGTTGATTTCGATCATTTCATGACATTGGTCAGCGTACAATATTCCATAACAGGAATAGTGTTGGAAATTTTTTGTCTAATTTTAAGATTTTTACATGGTAGTAATCCTTCTCGGAAGGGTCATGTTTTCTTTATTTCTTCATGCACCTTCGTTAGCGTGTCTTGTATCGCACTAGGTACGTCATATTTTTTTAATTTCTTGAGAGAGTTGGCAACCTTTGTTCAGTTTATTGCTAGTTTTTTTAGCTTGGCTCACAGGTAGTTAAAATTTTGTTGGCTCTTAGGTAGGGAGTGTTTAAATCCTGGTGAAGAGGTAGCTCTGTACCTCACATTGTGGCAACCATCGCATCACATGCTGTATGGAAGGTCGTGGTCCCCTGCATCAGCCTCGCTGCCTTTTCCCTTCATTTTTCAGGGGGAGGAGGGTAGTGTTATGGGTTGCCCATAAATCGTACGAACGGACTATACAAGCGGCAGGCAGCTGTGTGTCACGTGCACAGTACATGTACAGTCTCGCATGATTATTGCTGTCCCTCTCAGGCTAACAGAAGACATTACCTTATATGGCCACACGGCGCGGAATCCAGCCAATGGCAGAAGACATTACCTTATAAGGGCACACGTTCGAGTCTTCCGTCTCGCTCATCACGGGCAAGCAGCTCCGGCCACCGATCGCCGAAGGAACAGACATATTCCAGATAGCGGCGCGAGCGGTCGTACGCACTACTACGTACTGTCGGGGCAGTATGCCACCCTTCGACGTGACTAATTAAGTCTTCACCGACGATCCAAGTATGGCGCTATCACCACAGACGCCTGTATAATCCTACTGCCGCCTATTTAATACCATAACATTAGACGCGCCCGGCTTTTAATCCGCCTACGTGCCGACGAGCCGAGTAATTCACCACGGCCGCCTACCATGGCCGCCCAGACGCGCCCGGCTTTTAATCCGCCTACATTGCCGATAGCCGCGTAATTCACCGTTATCGCCCACCGGTTCGGTAAGCTGACCGAATCCGCCCACCATGACGCCGAGAAGCCGCCCTCTCCCGCCGAGCCGCCCAGTTCCTGCACACGATCTATGAGCTTTGCTCTAGACCTCTCCACTTCGTAGGGAAGCTGCCTGCATCCGTCCGACGCCACGTGAGATTCTAAACCCTCTTATAGTCTTTCCGAGCCTAAATTCAGTAGTATTTCTAGTGCCTCACTCTCTCTAATGCTAGGCCTTAAACTGCTTACCTGGTTGCCTGTACTGTTTCCCCTTGCATTATTGAATACATTTGTATTGTGACTAAACCTTGTTTCATTGGAGTCAACCATCGACAGGCTCGGAGGAGCCCTACTACCCTGAGCTGAGCCTTCCAAGCCGAGGCATATTGCCCCCGGGGGGCCTGCTTAACACTTGTCCCCCCCCGGGAGGGACATATTTCTGGAGACCAGAAGTATAACACTGGACCCTACGTGGCTTCAGTATCACCCTGGCCCCAGGAAGTATGACACATCATCAGGCGTGCAAATTAAATCATGATAGTATATTCACGAAATCCCAAATCATATCAAACAAAGAGTGGTTTAGTGATGCACCATAATTATTTATAAGATATTCAGATAAAATAGTTGGTAAGATCATTTTTTTCTTTTAAAAAAACCACACTTACTTCAACTGCTGCAAAAGAGGTTTTTTTTACATTAACTCTACCCAGGAGGCCCCTAGGAAAAAATTTCCCTCCGGGCCTAAGTCATCTGAGATGATGTGTGGAGGGTCTTTTTGAGGAGAGGAAGGAATGAACATTGGTCTTGAAGAAACCCATGTTGTAGGAAGCAGGAAACACAGAGGCCGGCAAATCGTTCCACAGACGAGCTGTTGAACACATAATGAGTCGAAGAAACGACCCGTTCTCATGTAAAAAATGTCAACCGTATACATAAGCTCATATGTTGGGCACGCGTTTGGAGTGTTTCCCGACTATGCACCTAAGGATCAATGACGCAAGTTCCTCGGATCATCTTCCATTATAATATCGGGAGAACAAGGATAGCATTCCCACCCGACGCCTGTGCTCTAAATATTGCAATCCGTCTGTTAAGATGGGAGAATCTATCGAACGGACCGCCCGTTTTGCACAGAGTCGAGGGTATTTTTCAGGTATTTGGAGCTCTAGACCAGAGGTGGCTGCCAAATTCAACCGTGGGCGCACTTGTGATTTGTACAGGGTTAGCAATTGTGTACTATTAAAGTATCTGCGGGCCCTGTACAGTACACCCAGTTTTTGGGAGGCTAATTTTACTTTGAATTCGATGGAGCCCCCATATCTGAGCTGGTCACTTAGGGTTACACCAAGCATATCAATGGAGGGCCTGTTCGGCAGATTGCTTCCGTTGAAGGAGACTAGATTTTATTTCGATCCCTTTTAGACGTAATCAGACAAGATTGGATCTTTGAAAAATTAAATTTAACGAGATTATTTTTAATACAAGAGAAAACACTCTCGAGGTAACCGTCCGTTCTTTGCTTCAAAGCCTTCCGAGCCGTTGGAGTTTGTGAGCCCCGGGGGTTTGTCAAACAAAAAGCTATCATGGACTGCACTGCCATCCGCGTAACAATGAATAATGTAAGGTGCACATGACAAAAGGTCGTTGATGTGCAACAAAAACAAAGTCAGAGACAGAACCGATCCCTGCAGGACGCCAGCATTTATCGAGTGTGAGGAAGAGATGAGACCATCGACTACAGTCTGAGTTGTCGTATCTTTAAATATTTTCTTTCCTTACTCGTAATAAAACGACTTGAATGATGGGTTTGTTCTAAAACTTCTTAAAAAGTTCGGCATATGATATTTGTTGTTTTTTTTCAATAGAAACTGGTTCATGATATCATCGATTTTTTAATGTTGAATAGGTGCAAAAGATGATGAGAATTTTTTTTTTAAATTACAACTAAGTAAAGAAACAGTATCTTACAAACTTCCACCTTGATTAATGTTATTAGTATTTATTAATAATTTATTATTATTCTATCAATGTTCGAAATTCTTTATTGTGGGTTGAATACAAACCCATGAGGCTGAATATTTATTAAAATTTGTGTGCAATACGTCAAAGTAGTGAGGTTTCAACACACTTTGAAGCATGCTAGTAGGCAAGAGCTTTTGACTTAATTCTGATAATATTATTTTAATTTACTGTTTTTATTTAATTTTTTCTATGATAATAAAAATATTTATTGAGAAGTGAATTCTTATTAAAAAAAACATTTCCACTTACTAGTTAATCAAAAACCTTTCATCTAAAAGTGAATTTTTGAAGAACGAATCTATGAAGAGGTACACAAAAAAAATCCCTCATGTTTTCCAAAATCATCTTCAATTTGGGATGCTATGTTGTTGAAGGGAATTTTGGGAAAATATGTTTCTGTGCATTAGCAACCCTAGTGGTGGGAACTCCGCAAAGTGGATGAAATATGGCAACACTTACGCTGCTACTTTATGTTCTTTGAGGTTCTGCTTTCAACAGGGTGATGGTATATCTGTTTTTGTTTTGATTTAAAAGCTTTTAAAATTTTCTCTTTCATCATCATATTGTTATGATGTTTTCTAGTTCCTGAGATATGTTTTCAAATTTTTTTACTAAAAAATGATAGGCTGATTAAAAATGTTGCTGCTCTGCATTAGAGAAATAATAAAGTTCCTTGCGAGGTAACCCATCATGTTATTTTAGCAAACATAGTTATCAAATCCGTTGAATTACAGCGTCTATTTTTTTATGTGAATACCTCACAAGAGTCTCAGCTGCTCGCGTATGGAGCCAGTGAGACTATGGCATCTCCATTTCGGGTATGTCATGAAGGTAGTGGGGAGGGAAAGGAGAGGGGGAGAAAAGGGTGGAGAAGTACCTGGCTATTCAGATCTGGTCCCCAAACACGGCTAAAGCCATTTCAAGCAACGTTTCAGTTCTGAATGGTGATCTTACGCCAGGAGGATACCTAAGTATCTTACACTCTGGAACGTGACCCGAAACTATATATTATTTTAAATGAATTAATTGTGAAAAAACACAAATCAATCATATAAAATGTATTTGCCGCGGCCGGGATTCAATCGCATGACCTTCGGATTGCGAGTCGAGAGCCTTACATTTGGCCAGCACACTGAATGGGAAAAAAGTTATGATGTGGAAGGGAATATTGTGAAAAACAATAAAAGCTTTTACAATCAATCGATTTATTTATATTAATTCTTTCTTATCGTTTAATTTGCATAGCAATATAATATTATAATTCAAACATATTTTAATCGAACTTTACACTGAATAAGAACACCACCACAGATTTTGTCAAAATACCGATATGTTTGAATTGCCAATTAGCAATTTAAACAAAGTTAAAACAATAAAAAACATCACAAATAGTCAGATACGTTCTTAGATTTTCACGGCCAAAAACATTTTCCTTGTTTGTTTTGAGGGTGTTATGCCGTGTTGCGCTACCTCCTTCTTTAGCACATCTGTCGGATCAGCCGGATTCGCCCTGATGATGGACACTGCAACGCTGTCCGAAACGTCGGCTAAAGAAGGAGGTAGTGCAACACTGCATAAAACCCCAAAAACAAACAACTAAAATCACAAATAGTGTCTGTATTCATATGATCGTGCCACAGTTCAATGCTTTTGAACAAACGACTGTTAGGCAAAAAATGAAAATTAAATTAATGAAATGTCTTACTTTGGAAGCAGTTGGTAGAGCAGCTCTTCGCACTTTTTCTTCTCTTCAAAGTAGGCGGCCGTTCTCTCTTGAACCTGGGCCTCCAAGTTATCTGCATATTGCTCCATACGGGACAGGAGATTATCCAGGATGTTGCCAGTCTCGTGGGCTCTGGGAAAACACAAAACATTGAAAATTAATTTGTCCTTAATTAATCAATTTATTGTTTATAAACTTGTCTCTAATTTCGCCTGTTCGAAATCTTACAACTGATACACCTATGCATAGACAGAACAACACGATAAAATACACTATTCCACTGCAGCATGCTGCAATCCTAACTATCAAGCCGAACAATTAGCAAGCCTAACTTTCATTCCCCTATCAGCGGTTTAACACTGAAACCGACACTTGGCGAATTTTGTGGATCATATTAAATACTTCTTCCAACCCTATTCCTTGACCATGATCACTTTTAAAAAAAAAGTTTCTTATATTCTTTTATCGATTTTTATTATTCCTATATCATTTTCACTTTTTTAACATTAGTTCCACGCAGGAGGCCCCGATGAAAATAATTTCCCTCAGAGCCTATGTCATTGTTAAGGATGCTGTGTAGAGTTAGTTTTAGGTAATAAAATGTTGGGAAATAAGAGGGTACAAGGGGGGGAGGGGGGTAGGAATCTATGGGATGAGAGACGGGCTATGAAGCCATCCCTCCCACTGCGGTCAAAAGGTCTTGCTCAACTGTTCTCTCCCGATCCGGCCTGCCACGCAGTTAAAGGGGAAACATATTTGCTGCAAAGATACGGACATTTCTTACAGTCACATTAAAAATCAAATAAATCACTCGGAAAGAGACAGTTCTGAAATAAAAACGTCGTATGCTTCTAATTTGAAAGGTATATGTATTGCAAGTTATACTGTTTTTTTTTTTATCAAATACCTGCCTAATAAAATTTTGTTCATTAAAATATATTCCTTAGTATGAACGGGGCAATCTTTGGTACAGGATTATTAAAAGAAAATCCGCCCCCAAGGACGTCTGTAAGGATTTTGTACTGGTTAATCAGCGGGAAAATGTGACATTTGCCACCTGGAAAATGTTCAGCCAAATGAAAACCTCAGAAAGATAAATGGCTCCGTGGTGTTAAGGTCAACAGCTGACTACTCAAATAACTCGACTCTAAAGAACTGTTTTAATTAGTGTGATGCTTAAAACGGTTCGTATATAAGTTTCAAGGAAGATAGTTTTGTCCTAAAAGAGGCCCATAAAGATCTTCCTTAAAAGAAAGAATTTTTATCTTATTTTTATTTATTTATAAATAGAAATAAATAGTAGGTACATTAGATACATTGGTGAAAAATAAAATACAATAAGTTTATATTTCATGGTAGTTACCTATTATGTGTTTCATTGTAGTGTCTTATTTATGGTATAGGTATATTTATGTAATTACCGGGTGATGTTTGTAGTAGTGTGTGTGTGTGCTTGAGTATGTGTGTATGGACGTATGTATGTATGCGCATTGAACAATTTATATTTTTGTCATGATGCTATTTTTAAATTTGGGCAGTGAATACGAGAAAATGTCGTCTTTAAGCATATTCCTATAGATATTCCGTGAACGTTTGTTTTTTAGAATCGTACAACAATTTTGGTATTGCCAATTATAAAAACATGGAAAAAAAAATTTAATGCTTTATTTCGTAAAATGCACAGACTGATAATAGTATTGGCATTTTATTTAAATTAACCACTTACTCGTCAATAATTTTACCTAAAAATAATATGATATCAACGTTATAAAATTTATAAGTTTCTGTTCGGGACGAGTTATTTCTAGATTTGTAACACTTGAAAAAATGTATTTCCATTATTAAATCTGTTGTTTTTTTTTTGTTGTAAAAATTAATGATTTGTTTGTTTATTATTTCGTAGCCTCAGTTCTTAATTGTCCAAACGACCATTTGAAAATTATGCAGGAGGAGAAGGTTTTCTTTCATTATTTCAACGAAACATTATGATAGGTGTTTAAGATAAACCTATTTCGTAAAGGTAAAAGTGTCATTAGTTTAAATAATTCCTAGTTAAGTGATAAACTATCATTTTTTATGCTTTATTTTTAGTTTTAAAGTCGAGATTGAACAAAAATTAAAATGGTCGTTTGGACAATTAAGAACTGAGGCGACGATTTGTAAAATATGAAGTAACTAGTAAAATTTTATTTCAATATAATTTTATATTTCATATTATTCATAATTATTTTTTCAGGCATACATTTTCAACCCCACAAAAAATATGTGCACATAAAGTATTCTCGTTTTTATTATTCCACATATTTATTAATGCATACAATTAAATTAAATATAATCTTAATCATTGGTGAATACTTCTTATTAATACGACGTTTTTAATGTTAATATATTATGTTGTAAAGGACCCGTTGATTGTAGAAGATTGGTCACCGTCATTTATCAATATTATAAGAACCAAGTTACGACTAAGTTAAGTTCCTTTCGATTGCTTCATGATGACGTAGATAATATAAGCTCTGCCTGAAAACACTACAAACACTAAAAGTTTCAATACTTAGAATTCTGACAAAATATTTCGTTGTTGTTTATAACAACTATCTGTAATACGACCGGGTTTCGAACTGACGATCTTTGATAGGACAGTTATTGCTCTTGACCATTGAACTCTTAACCATACTCATACCTTGTTTTGTGCCTACTTACGTCTCTCATGCTCTGTTTATTATTGAATGTACTATATACTTGTTATAACACTCCTGTACAATTTACCTTACATGTAAAAGCCATCAAGGCGTAAACAAATAAATAACTATCGAGGAAAAAAAGGATTCACTTTATTTTAGGAAAAATCGTTTATACATGATATGGCCGGGCAACTTGCTTATTTGAATTTGCCGCCCTAAAGCGATTGTTGCTACGAGGAGGGTGGGGATAAACACATTCGAGAGATCGAGGCGAAAAGTTGTAGATTCACTTGGATCACCGAAGAAAACAAGTGTGTTGTGAGGCATGCCAAGAAGCGCCTTTCATGAATTTTCTCGAGAAACAAAATCGCGTGGAATAATTTCTTACAGCACGCCAACTTGTAGGGATGAAATGTTAGTTCTTCATAGAGGATTGGCCCTACAGAACGAGCAGACAACCCAACAACAGCTGCATGTTTGCGGGCAGAGCGCTGAGGGGATCGCAAAACAGAAAGCCTTACAATATCAAGTTTTTGGGGTGGCCTTGCTGTTAATGGAAACCCAGGTTTTTTCTTCACATCGCCAATTTCCCTGAAGTTGTTTTCCTATTAAACAACCGACTGCCGGCCAAGAACAAGACCACGAGGCGCATTATGAAATGGGTACGGAATGCACGTTGTTTGGTGATGATTGACAGCGAACGCGAGCTCCACCTTCGTCCACTCTATGATACTAACGGCCGTTGTTCCTAATCCTACTTGAGCCTAAATTTTAGCTCAACACTCCTCAAATGCACAAATACGCGCTTCCCAAAACAATTTTCCGACCAACAGGCGAATCGAGCGTTACTAAACAAATCAGTTGGCTGATCGGAGACTCAGATAGATCGATCGAAAAGTTGGAAACAACGGCCATAACTAACCAAGCGGAGCTACAACTATACTACTCGTCCTCTCGAATGTGCCAATCTCCACCATCTTCTCAGCAACCATCGCTTCAGGGCGCCAAATTCAAATACGCAAGTTGCTCTGCCCCACCTGTACCAACGGGCAAAACCTGAAAAGCCTTGATCATTTACCTAAAATCTCAATAAGTTTAGTAGGTATCTTTCACTTGTAGAAAGTCTTTATTTATTTTAACGATATTTCAAAATCCATACTCAGGAAAATGTTGTCTCGGCTCAAGTTTATGGCCAGAAAAATCAATGAATCATTCAAAGGGTATTCTTCCCCCAGGAATAACAGAATTTATTCTCCTTGAGGCGAGCCACGTTTAAAAGGTTTAACTCGCCCTATAAAATATCTGTATAAAAAGACACAAACCGTTATTGGAAATTTTGTTAAAACAATAATTTAAACCCGCGTTTTTTTTTGCGTGAAATTTTTGGTTCTTATCAATTTTAAATTATTTTTGTAAAACATCAAGCGTGATCTAAATTACATCCTAATGAGTATTCTTGGCCACATAGTTTAGTCTTGCATTTCGTTAGCATGTTATTTCTTTATTATTTTTCTGTATTCATATGAAGAAAGTTTTTGTGCATACGTTTTTAAAAGATTATCGACTACCAGACTGGACACATTCATGACCAAATTTTACGTTCCATTTCCATTTCAAGATAGTGGCCGTTTAAATAGTTTAGAAAGGATTCTATTTTTACATGTCAAATCGTCATGTTTATTTGGTTTTAATTCAAAATTTTTCTATTTTATGGTACCTATGTATCTGCGTGGTTCGACGGCCGGCGTAGTCGACAGATAAGTTTCTTGACTCGCAATCCGAAGGTAGCGGGTTCGAATACCGGCGTAGGCAAATGAATTTCATTTGATTGATTTGTGTTATCTCATAATGAATTCATTAAAAAATATATGTAGCGTATTTGCGGCACGTTTAGAAGATAGTAGTAGACGTAGTGGAAGATACTCTCAGTATCGCCCTGATGTGAGACAACGATTCAGAATTGAAACGTTGCTTGAAATGGCTTTAGCCATGTTTCGTGACCTTTTTAGATCTGCATATCCAGGTACTTTCCCACTTTCCTCTTCCCCATTTCCTTCCCCTCCCCACTACCTTCAGCCTCACAACATACCCCGATTGGGGACGCCATAGTGTCACTGGCTGGGTCTTTTATGAGGTATTAATATGAAAAAAAATATAAATAAATACCTTCCGAAGGTATTCAAAAAATGATTGTCATTGAGAGAGCGACGTTTCTTTGGAATAATTTATTACTTGAAAGTTAAAAAAATCAATTTATTGTAACCATTTCCTTTTTTCCTGTTTTTTTTCCATCAAACCCTCTCGGAGTCGGTTCTCGTTTGCTTCAAAGACAACACAAACCACACGCATTCCATCAAAGCTGACTTCGTTAGGGGGAAAAAACAGTAATCAGTTTACGTTTACGCTGACGTGCATGATCGGATTTTCATCCCCTAATGATATTTTCCATCCAGAGCGGGCACTGAGTTATTCGATATTATTTTTAGACCACTCTATCAGGTTTATTTCTCATCCCTATGGATGTTAAATGATTTTATAAATGTCCGACTATTTGTTGATATTTTAGATTCGCAAATTAAATATAAAAGATCGGATGTAACGTCGTTTTGGAAAGTTTCAAGAAGCCGATGAAATGTTCCTTTAGACTTCAGACATAAACTTTGACTCAGTTGTCTTACTTTCATGAAAATTGTTATTTTTCTCTTCATGCGTTGGTATGAATCGTTGATAGCGGCATTCAAATAGGAAAGCCCGAGAATATCAACAGCTACATAGCGATCCATTTTTAAACGACTTCGAAAAGGAGGAGGTTATCAATTCGACGGTATTTTATTTTTTTATTTTTAAACGACTTCGTAAAGGAGGAGGTTATCAATTCGACGGTATTTATTTATTTTTTATTTTTTTGTTTGTTACCTCAGAACATTCGATTGGGTTAACCGATATTAATGATTATTTTTTTATTAGAAAGCTGGTGCTTCCCGTGTGGTCCCATTTTAATTTGGTACAGTTCTGACAATGGAATCCATGAGAAAACCGTATATGTCTTAAATTTGCAATAAGTATGTGCGTGACAAATGGACGAATAACTCAATATTACGCCAACAGATTTCGATGATTCTTTTTTTCAAGTAAAACTTCTTTACGCACGCTCATCACTGTGGGTATAATAATTACTCCAAAACATGTCACGTATTTTATCTAGGTTATATGAACAGCGTTATCAAGCACAATAAATAAAATGTATTTTTCGCCGACATATAAAAAAATGATTGACGACAAAATTCGCAAGATTACAAATATTTTTTGCAATTTCTTTCATAAAACAAATACAAGCAAATAACAATAATACAATAACTTAATACACATCACTTTTATAAAAGCATTGTTTAATAAGTTATTGTTTTATTTTAAAATGTAATATTATCACATCACGAAGAAATACTTCATAATAACAAATAATAATAACTAACGAGGGAAAATTCATCGATTCGCCTTTTACAAAATTCTTACTCGAGTTTTCACCATGTGCCCAATGACATTAATACTGGACGCGGAGTAAAAATCTCAAAGTGGGAAGCCAAACACAAGACGATTGTAGCTGTCTCTATTTCTAGTACTTTAGTACTAAACTGCTACGCGTCGAGTGAGGTCGTGCCTTACCGTAAGTAAATTGCATTGCAAAGCGCCAAAATGCCCTCCTGTGTGATGAGAAAATGCTTCAATTATACGGCAAATAGTCGTAAAGGCGAAGGAATAACACTTCATTTGTAAGTACACGAAAATTACTTATTATTATCAATTATTATAATTATTACAAATAATTTTATAATAATACGTCATTGTATTATTTACCCTTCCCTTTCCATTGTGTAACCGAGTGAGAGTATCTTGTTATCTCAGTCACACCCATAGGTCACACCCGTGATGTGAAAGCATTATTCGGCGAAGAAATTAATAAACCGCCCTACCATATATCTATGACATTCACAAACGTACATTATGTGATTGTCTATCTTTATCACACAGGAATAAAGTTTTGAATTTAGAAATTATACCGAAAACCGCTGAAAACAAAAGAGTGTTGCTTGCTTTCCACATTATATTGTGAGTATGTGAGACTATGGCGAGTCTATTTATATAATGTCATTGCATGTGCGAAATTTCATCTACGAACGCCATTGAATCGATTCCATTTATTTTTAGTTTCAGTTCACTTTCAGAAAAATCAAGAATGATTGAATTTCATATTAAAACACAGGGTTTAAAAACAACGTAAATTGTTATTTTTTTGTTGGAAAAAGGTTCGTGTAAAGGGAAAAGATTATTCTCTCCTCTCTGTAAACGTGAGTTTTAGTCATAAAATCACACGTGACTTACATTTGAATGTGAAAACACCTAAGCTGGGTATGATAATACTATTATAACAGAACGTGTGCTAGGTATAGAAGCTTTCGAGATAATATTGTTAGAAGAGAATTGCACGTTTTCGATGGGAGTTAAGCTAAAGTACCTACCGAAGATGAAATTGCTACGTTGCTACCACTTCAACGTACAGGATAGCTGATATTTGATGCGATATATGTTAGAACATAATCAAAATTTATTGAAGAAATAACGTCACTCATTTCACACATTTGCATATGTTGTCATTTTTATGCCATAGATATACATTTTTTATGTGATATCAGTGAGACTATGGGCATCCCTAACTGAGGTATTTTGAATGTGGCTGAGAGGGCAAGGAGATCAGGAAGTAAAAGGTGGGGAAGTATCTGGCTTTTTAGATCTAGTCATCAAACAGTTCAAGCAACTTTCCGATTCTGAATGCTGATCTTTCACTAGAACCGGCCAGCGTAGGCTTGTGGTAATGTCCTTGACTCGCGATCCGAAGGTCGCGGGATCTAATTCCGGCGTGGCAATAAATTTTATTTGATTAATTTGTGTTATTTCACAAATAATTCGTTCAAAATAATATACCTATACTCGTAGTATATTTGCGGCAAGTTCCAGAGTGGAAGATACTCTCAGTATCGCCCTGGTGTAAGAACACAATTCAGAATTGAAACTTTGCTTAAAATGGCTTTTATGTGACCAGATCTGAATAACCAGGTAATTTCCCACCTTCCTCTTCCCCATCTCCTTCCCCCCCCCACAACCTTTAGCCTCACAACATACCCCAATCGGGGATGCTATACTCTCACCGGCTCCAGACGGGAGCAGTTAGTAAGTACATATTAAAATCTAAAAATCGCGTTTTCTGGAGGTCTGCAAGGACGATCGATAAAATTTTTAATCATGTTATCAATACGACATCGACTAAACCCGTCATCTATGGTCAGTTATCAATATTTGCGAGCACGGTAAACAATTTATAAGAGATACTCCGACCGACAGTTGATAAATTTTAGCGCAACCTCCTGGGTGTCAGTTAAGCTGTCGATATACATATTATGGCTTCCAATGCATTTGTTATACACAATACAATAACTGATCACTATACAACAGCAATAAGCATTTCAAATACATCTCTTAAAAAACAAGTAAAAACTAAACAGTTCACATCATCCATATGCTATGAGGGATTAATTAAAGATCTAAATGAGGAAACATGGCAAGATGTATGTGGAGTGACTGATGTTAACAACGCACTCAACTTATTTATTAACAAAATCAACATGCATATAACACAAAATTCAAAAGATAAACTTATTGCACATAAAAAAATACAACTTACTCCTTGGATTAGCAGAGGTATTGTAAAAGCTATACACAAAAGAAATCATTTACACAAAGTGGCGACCAAAGATCCACAAAACACTCTCAAACAACAGAATTACCGTAGGTATCGTAACATTTGTAAAGATGTTATACGTAATGCAAAAGAACGGTACTATAAGCATCAACTCGACCGAGATCCATCTAGTAAAAACATGTGGAACATCGTTAAACAAATTACCAATACTAAACACAAAATCGACCCTAATATTAAAGAACTCCTGATTGGAAACACAGCCACCACTGATTCGGGTATAATTGCTTCCCACACTAACCAATACTTTACGGCGGTGGGGTCTAACCTTGCGGAAAACATCCTAAGTGTCACCAAGGAAACTGAAGATTCACTGGCATCGGCAATAGAAACAAAACATAATTCTTTTTCCTTTCAATTTTCACCTACGACAAATGAAGAGGTTTTAAAAATTATTGACAATCTCAATAATACACATTCGAAAGGTCCTGACGGTCTTAACACTCATATACTTAAAATAATTAAACACAATATTGCATCACCTTTATCGAACATCTTCAATAAAAGCTTTTCTTCAGGGGTTTTCCCCGACCATCTAAAAAAGTCTTTAGTGGTACCGATCTACAAAAGTGGACCTAAAAACCAAGTGGGCAATTATAGGCCAATATCCCTGTTAAGTGCTATCTCAAAAATTATAGAAAAAATATTTAAAAATAGATTAAGTAATTATGTAGAGAGCCGAAAACTTTTAAGCAAAAATCAGTTTGGCTTTCGGCCGGGGAGGGGAACGGACGATGCTATAGCGCAACTTACAGAACATATTTCTAGAAATATAGATCGCGGAAAGAAAAACATTGTACTGTTCTTAGACTTAGCCAAGGCTTTTGATACGATTTCACATAAATTACTCCTCAAAAGATTAAAAAATATTGGCATTGTAGGAATGCCCTACGAATGGTTAAAGAGTTACTTAACAGGTAGAAGCCAGCAACTCAAATTGGGAAAAATAGTAAGTAATTCACTAGACACTAACTTTGGGGTACCGCAAGGAAGCACATTGGGACCTCTTCTATTTATAATCTACATAAATGAGATATGCGACCTAAAAGTAGGCGGAAAAATTATTACATTCGCTGACGATACGGTAGCTATATTTGAAGGAGACGACTGGACTCAAACACATAAACATGCTGAAAGTGGAATCAATGCGATAAAACAATGGCTTGACAAAAATCTACTTACATTAAATATAGCTAAAACTAAATACATAAGATTCAGTTCAACTATAATAGGACAACCTAGTACATCATACACAATAAAAACACATAAGACTAACTGTAATTCCGATAATATTGATTCTAACTGCAACTGTGAAGCTTTGGAGAGTGTGAAAAACATCAAATATCTAGGCGTTATTATAGACAATCATCTTAAGTGGAAATTTCACATAGACAAACTTTCAATAAGGGTAAGAAAATTGATTCATGTATTCTTTGTATTACGAAACATAATCAAACAACAAGACTTAAGAAAAATATATTTCGGATTATGCAACCCCATCTTAACGTATGGTTGTATTGGTTGGGGAGCGTCAGGTAGAACAATTTTAGATCCATTAGTGAAGGCCCAGAAATCCATAATTAGAGTCATTATGCGTAAACCCTATAGGTTTTCTAGCGATCAGCTCTACAAAAAATTTTATGTACTTGATGTTCGTCAAAACTATATAAAAAAGGTTATTATCCACGTACACAAAAATGTAGAAAATCTTAAGCAAATTGACCATAAATATATAACAAGAAGTCACACCAGAAAGGATCTCGTGGTCCCAGGGAGCAATTCGGCAAAGTTTCAAAAGACATATACATATCTGGGACCGAAATTGTATAATAAAATCCCCCCAGAATTAAATATTAAAACATGTAAAATGGCATGCATCGGTACAATAATAACTAAATGGTTGATAGACTTAGGTAGGATTGAGTCTGAAAAATTATTAAATAATGTCATTTAAAACTTAAAATTACACATGGCTAACTATTAATGGCACAATCAGTAAAAACTTAGTATAGTATATTTAAACTTAGTATATGTATATTAATCTAAAAAAAAAAAAAAAACAATATTTTGTTTTTTTCTTTCTTTTTACAGAAGACATTTTTGGCATTTTTCACCAGCATTTGGTTCCTTAGAACAGGCAATCTGCCTAGCTAGGAACTAATAACGTACAAGACATAATATAATAACACTTGTACACTTTTTAATATCTACAGTTATTTGAAATATTATTATTATTATGTAATTTTGCTGTATAAATGTAACTAATGTAATAAAAAAAAAAAAAAAAAAAAAAAAAAAAAAAAAATACAAAACGTTTTGAATAATGTCGTTCGTCAAGCAAAATAACTGTTTTTTTAATGAATGAATGTTAACTAACGAAGGTCTTAGAATTAAAATAAATAAATCGTATATGCGATTCACACACATAATTAATTAATCTAAGGACGCGATCCATTGTATTCCGTTCAATCTTGGAGAAACAATGAGGTTCGTATATAATTAAAGACCTCATTAACTAGCTAGTTTTAAATTTAAATTAATTTAGTCTAAAAGTACACCATAAGTGTCAATATGTATTTATACCTACTGTTTAATAGCATTTTTAATTTTTACGTAGCGGTTTGAGTTAAGGAATGTAACTCCATAGATACATATATAGATACATATATAGATACATATATAGATACATATATAGATACATAGATAGTATAGATACATATCGATTTCTAATTTATTCCCAATCAATATCGGTCTGGCTATCAACCGTGCGGACGTGCTTGGGAAAAAGGTATAAAATTTTCAGTAGTTACGCCTATCGATCACATATTGTAAAGTTATCGATTTCACAGTGCTATACCTCCAGAATGCAAACATTCGAAAATAATGCATCCCCGAACGTTATGAATAATGCATCACCGAAACTATTCTGAAAAGGGCTCCGAATTGATTTGAACAGCTCAAATGGATGGAGATAGAGAGGATTGTCATTAATTACATACCCACATGTATTTTTTTATGTGAGTACCGAAACAGAAACCCAACCGCTCCTCACCTGCTGGATTCAGTGGTAATACGAGTATATAATAATGGGAGTATATGGGGAGGCTAAAGGGAGTGAGGAACGAAATTAAATAGAAAGATGAAGGTTGGCAAACAATTGGCCATTCAGACGTGGTCACGAAACACTATCAAAGCCAGTTCAAAACAACGTTTCAAATCTGAAAGATGATACATCACTAGGCCGATACTGAGAGTATCTACCATCATCTTCATCACTCTTGGCTCTACAACCCCTGGTGGGCCTTGGCCTCCTCAAGAGTCTTCTTCCACTCATCTCGGTTTTGTGCCAGCTCTTTCCAGTTTAGAAGCTCCAATGTAGATATATTTTTGAGGACGTTGTCGCTCCATCTTAATCTTGGTCTTCCCGGGATCATTCGCCCAATCGGTCTTGAGTTCAGCAGGAACTTTGGTTCATGATGCTCTGTCATTCTCTCTACGTGACCCAGCCACCGAAGTTTTCCCAGTTTTATAAATTTTGTGACGTTTAGATACTTAAACAGAGTATATAGCTCATTGTTGTAACGTCTGCGCCAAAATCTATTTTCTAAAACCGGTCCTCAGATACGCCTCAAAATTTACCTTTCAAAATATGCTCGCTTATTCCTCTTAGTTAGGACCCAAAACTTAGCTGCTTACGTGAGCATCAGCCTGATAAGCGTTTAATACGCTGATATCTTGGTGTTTCTGGATAGAAGTCTGAATTTTATTTGGTTTTATAGGCGGAAATAACAGCGATTTGCGTTAACTATCATTTTCACTATGGGCTTCTAGATCACCTCTGTGGTATTATCGTCGTTTGTTATCAGGGAGCCTAGGTATGTGAATCTTGGTTCCGTTTCAAAATGTTGGCTTCCACATGAGAAATTTGAGGTTTGCCATGTATTTGGTCTTCTGCTGGTTTACTACGAGAGTATCTACCACTGTTACATTATAATATATTACCTTCTGAATTTTCAGGCGATGCAATATTATTTCACAGCGGTTATCAAAGCTTTTAAATCCATAAGCCTCCGTTCCAATATCGCTCATAGATAATGCTCGTCGTGGATATATCAAATATACATCTCGGTTGAGGATTTTATTAGGACATGAATAATACATCGCGGGTTCGGAACGGGAGCAGCGGAATGATTTATGATTTCACGTAGGTCACCAGTAAACCAGACGAGATGACATACAAAATAATAATACCTAGATCAAAATAGTGAGACTTTTCGATCAACTGGCGCGCAAAATGCATAGAAATTTTATTTTTCGTGCTATGATTCTTAAAATATTTTTTCATTATTAGCGAAAATTTTCTCTTCGATATTACGCGTTGTTATTATAGTTTACGAGGCACAAGGGTCCACTTTGATAGAATATATTTCATATGATGGAAAACTACGAGAATGAAATGAATAAATAAAAGTAAAAATTTTCTACATCTAAGCATAAAGAATAGCATTTTAAAATTTAACTTCGGTTTTTTAAGTTTGATGAAAAACTTATTTTTCACCATATTTTTTTTATTATGTGATTCGTTCACTAGGACTCTCCTGTCTGTGCAATTTAAAAACATGGGATATATTATACTGCCGTGGTAAGTAAATACACAGTAATTCCCATAGGAGTCATTCTCTAGAATCAAGGGTCAAAGTTTAGCAGTTTTGTTTAACTTTTTAGCACATTTATAATTGACTTAATATATTTATTTTTTGTCAAAACGCTTGTAGACATTTATTTTATATTATCGTTTCTAATTGCGTGTTCTTTTCCATTCATCCCGTTCCCCTTCCACCTCCCCTTCTTCTTCCGCGTCTCCTTCCCCTCACTCGTTCGCACTCCGCCTTCCCTCTACCCTCTCCCACGAACTCCCCTTCCGCGATTCCCTCCCCTCTCCTGCGTTCAATATAATCAGTCCCGGTACATTCAGATTTTTAAACAGCTCGCGTTTCACCTATTGCAAATTTTTTTACAAATTTTCTATTACAAACATTCATTTTTGTGTATTATAAGAACAATCAATCAAATTTGGTACCTAACATTTATTTTTTTTATTTAAGACAGTATATGGACGAGTAGTTGATCCTTGATGCGTTTGAATGCAAATTTTACACTTTTTTTATTCGGTAGTACAACTTTTCCGCACGCATTCCTTCGGGGACATTTAGTTATAGTTTGTATAAATAGGTTTATCGTATTTTCCCTAAGCCGATTGCATATTGTATATATGTATTCTAGGGGACCAACTGTCGGAGGATCAACTGTCATAGATAGCTACTTCAAGCAGGTTCCATAGAAATACTTGTTGAAATATAAAAAATAAAAAAAACATTGTGTATTGTCTCTCTTACACTATCTGATGTCGTATTGTTGTGTACTTTTTTATTTTTATAATAATAATAACAAACTTACTTAGACTAAAACAGCAGAAAGAAAACTTTAAATTACAATAAAATCACCTACTTTTATATTAATTACTAAAAAATGATTTACACCACTGTCACCGGTATGCTTCGAGTGTGTTTGTAATCATGTTTTGTGTAATATTGTGACAATAATTGCTGAATCTATTGTAGCCTGAGCCCAAATACAAATCTTCTGGTTGAACTCCTTTATACAATTTACCTATCGAATACTCAAACCTACTTGTGTTGTGCCTACTTATGTATTCCATGCTCAGTTTATTATTTTTTGTATTATATACTTATTATGATGCTCCTGTACAATTTATCTTACATGTAAAAGTCATCAAGGCGTAAATAAATAAATAAATAAAACCATTCCATTTGATTTTAAATTTGTACTTACAGACCATATTTCTGAATCGCATTTTTCGTGTTCTTTATTCTTTCGTAAAACTAAAAACCAATAACTTTCAATTTTCCTCGCCAAAATTATCCGTAAGTCTTTATTGGGTTTAACCATAGCTTGGCCTGCCCTAAATTCCATTACTATTATTTAAATTTCAACAAGCAATATTTCCAAAGTTCCCCCATCTCATAAATAATGAAAGTTTCACTCGGTTTCTTTATTGGCTCGTATATAAAGCTTTGTAAGCAATTCGGCGCAGAATTAATGTAATATGTAACTATGCTTTGATGAAAATAGTCTGAAAATGGTTCATTCAACCCTTCGAATTCTTCACACATCAAAAGAAAGAAGTTACCTACCTAATATTTTACTGTAATACGAAGGATAGCTCATTATAATGTATATCTACAATGGATTTATTTGGAAACACTAACTATTTATGAATTTTGTAACCTTTTCGTATCTGGAAATAGTTAAAATATTATTTTATTTATATGCAGATTTTGAGCTTTCAAATAAATGGAATCAATATGGTACATCTTCGGAAGATAATAGGTACATTTATATTTTTTTAAATTTAATTAAAATAAAATTTAATAATGTTATTATCAAATTATGCAAGCATTTTTGTTTTTGTTAACGATGTTTCGGCTTACAGGGCCATTTTCAAACTGTCTGTTGTCTGACTATAGTTGCTTGGAGCCAGTAAGACTATGGCGTCCCCAATTGGGTGTGTTGTGAGGCTGTAGGTCGTAGGTAGTGGGGAGGGGAAATAGATGGAGTAGAGGAAGGTGGGGGAAGTACCTGAATCACAGATCTAGTCACCAAACACGGCATCTATTTTAAATCATTTTAAATTCTGAATAACGGTCTTACAAAAGGTCCATAGTGAGAGTATCTTCCACTCTGGATCGTGCTGCAAATATACCTGACATTATTTTTAAATGATTAAATTGTGAAATAACACAACCGGGATTTGAAACCGCAACCCCGGGATCGCTGGTCGAGAGCCTTACCCCTTGACCACGGAGACTGTCAAAATCATAATTTATTTATTTATTTATTTATTTATACTGGGTTTTATAGATGTTTACACTTACATGAGAACAATCCAGTTATAAAACTCAGTTATTACACAATTATAAAAATCTACAATTACATACAATTAAATACAAATAAATACAATAAGAAAAACAAAAACATCACAAATAAAAATACAGAATTATATACAAGGTCACTCAAGTAACACATTGCAATGAGTGGTAAAAGACATATGAAATACGCGAGCATGCATAGAAAGACAATTCACACAACATAATTAGTTAGTACTTTTTAACAGCGCTAGAACTTTTTTTTTAAATCCGTACAAATTGTCAACGAAAATATCCACATCAGCGCACTCTATCTTGTTATACAGTCGACACATTATAAATGTATTCATATGAAAAATGTTATGGCGTCTTAAACAATGGGAATTGGGGACATTAATTTCAATACTGTTAAGACATAATGTAGTATCAAGATGGCCGTGAATAATTTTATGTAAACATATTAGATCAGTCAATTGCCTTCTAGTTTTAAGTGTATCAATCTTGAAGTAATCACGACGTACATCGTATGATCTGAGATGGTCGTGTAGTCCACATTTGAAGGATAACATTCTTAGTAATTTTTTTTGAACTGATTCTACAATGTTTTCATATTTGCAGTAATATGGATTCCAAATAGTGCTTCCATATTCAAGTTTACTTCTAATTAAGGCATTGTAAAGTGTTAGAATTTATTGAGGATCTTTGAAAGGTTTACATATTCTGTGAATAAATCCCATCATTTTTAATGATTTGCACTTAATGTTGTTAATATGTACATCAAATATGAATTTAGAATCAAGAGTGATTCCTAGATCCCTTATTGAAGAAACTTTTTTGAGAATAATATTATTGATAACATAAGAAAAATCCTTTATAATTCTATTTCTAGTAAAGTTTAAAATGTAACATTTTTCAACATTTAAGTGCATATCATTGACAGTACACCAGTTATTGAGTGTGTCGAGGTCATTTTGAAGCAGCTGATGATCGGAAACAGACTTAATTTTACGAAAAATTTTAAGATCATCGGCGAAAAAAGCATAATCACAGTTTAATTTCGAGCCAAGGTCATTTATGAATATAAGAAAAAGCAGGGGGCCAAGATTTGAACCCTGTGGTACACCAGAAGTTACAATTATAGGGGATGATTTGTATCCATTAATAAGAACTAATTGAGTTCTGTTATAGAAATATGATTTCACCCAGCGTAAAAGGTCTCCATGTATTCCAATTTGTTCAAGTTACAGAAAATGACTACAGAAAACTTTTATGCTTTCAATTTGGTATATCTACAACACATTTGTTTTGTTTTTTTTTTTATATATTGAGCTCTGAATTTATCCCATTCTTTTATAAATTTGGTAACCATGTTGTTTTTTAATTAAATTAAAATAAAATGGTAGTTGTACCAAAATTTTTAAATCATTTTAAATTTGTTTTAAAATAACTTTGTTTTAAAAGATACGAGAGATGGGAAGGCTGAAAGAGATATTGAAAGAAGGGTGAATGCAGGTAACTCTATTAATGGAGGACTGAACGCCGTTGGCACCAACAAAAAACTGTCCAAAAACGCGAAACTAGCCGTCCATAATGGAGTACTGGTACCTACCCTGATGTATGGCAGTGAAGCATGGAACTGGCAGAGGAAGGATGAAAGTAGACTGAATGCTGTAGAAATGAGATCCCTGAGGCGTATGTGTGGTAAAACTATGTATGATCGTGTGAGAAACGCGGAGATCCGCAAAGAATGCAAGGCTGATATAAGCGTAATGAGTAAGATCGAGAAAGGAACGCTCCGATGGTTCGGGCATGTAGAGAGATTGAACGAGGAAAGGAGTGTAAGGAGAATATATGACGCAAATGTGAATGGTAGAAGAAGTCGGGGACGCCCGAGAAAGACATGGCACGACCAAGTGAATCATATACTTGAGTCGGGCCATGTCAGGAGTCAGAATAATAGAAGAGCATGTATGATACGGTGTATGAATGTGAACGAAGCAAGGAGAGTGTGCCAAGACCGAGTTGTTTGGCGGTCCGTCCTCTCTGCCTACCCCTGCGGGGAAACGGTGTGATGGTTAGTTAGTTAGTTTGTTTTAAAACATGAACATTTCACGAGGAAAGAGTGATAAATTTCACCCTTATTAATTAAAAAATTTTATCTAGATAAATTAACATCACACATCAGAGATTTTTTTGTTGATGTCATTTATTAAAATTACGAAAATGTGCTAGACCGTTTTTCCAAGTAAACGAGAAAATAATTATCTTATCATCATCGGGCAAATAAATCATCACCCAATTAGTGCCGTTTGAATAATACTGAAAGGCACCTTTGCAAGCTAATGATATAACGATACAGAGGTGGGACGTTAAGTTCAGCATTTGGGTCATTAATCAACTATTTTCTTGAAGTATATATTAATTATTAATCTGGTCATGGATACGCAAGCTTCCCACATTATTTAATAAATAGCCTTTAACCCCTCAGGCCTCGGGCCTATTTTGTCGGAAGGTTAAAATATTTCCGCCTTGCAATAAAATCCTAATAAATGGAATATTTCTGAAGGCATCCGAAAACTAAAAACTGTTTTTGGAAAGTATTCAAATACGCTCTCAAATTTTATAATTTGAAATTAATATTTAATATTTTTAAATATTGCAATAATAAAATAATTGTTAAAATGGTTCACTTTACGTCTTTTCTTATAATTACCGATAAAGAAAAAAAAACACACACAAATTTTATAAACGTTACAGTCATCATTTTTTTATCGTTTTATGTAAAAAAATTCCCAAAGTTTTATTTTTTTTTTTTCAAATTGAGAGTCGGAAAATTTGGTTTCATAATGGTGTGTATTTAATTATTTTGTGAGTTAACTTTTAAATTTGAATATAAAGCGTGATTTTTTCTCTTTCGATGTATTTGTTTCGATGATATTTCTAACCATGATAGTAAGAGAAACACAACTAATTTCATGAGATGTTCTGAAAAGCGAACAAATTGGACAAGGGTTAAAGTGAAAATGGCATTGAAAACCATGAAAAAAATCGATTGCCCTTTTTAGAACGCAACCTATTATATAATATACTGAGGTGAACGTATCCAACATATCCTGCGGTATGAAAGAGACATGCGTGTATGAGTGAGACAGCATAAGTAACGTATAAAAGGTTGTGATTGTTGTCCATTCGTCCTCTTTACCTTAAGACTTCCTAAGATGAACCATTGTACAATCTCGGAATAAACGTAACTAGTCTACCCATAGCTTATTATTGTCAACACCCTGTACAAAGATCATAATCAGAGGAATCTGGATCCATCATATAACGGAGTCCAGAATACAAAATCGATTAATTAATACCTCGCTATACCCAAATAATTTCAAAGCTGAACTTAATACAATTAAAATAATTGCATCTAATAATGGTTATAACCCCAAATTTACTCCTAAGTCCTACATTTACCCATTGCTTAGTGATAATATTAAAAAAACAATGGAGAAAAATATTGTTTGTAAATCATCAAACCTCAAAAATCCCTAATACAATACAGCCAGCTTTTTATACCAATAATAAATTGAAAAATTATATTTTAAATAACAAGGACAAAGACCAAAAAATTAAAAAAAATCGGAGTTTACCAATTGAATTGTAATGATTGCAAGTGTGTGGCAAAGATTAGTTTTCAATACCCTAGTTTTTATTTATTAGTTAAAAAATAAAATGTTACCAGATTATATGTCGAATAATGTTAGAATCAACAGTACAGTTCATTGTTATCCTACGAGAAACTGCAACGATTTTAGGCTTCCTAAAACAAATTTATCGGGAACACAAAATAATATTTATCATAAAGGTTTTAAAATGTTCAATGAACTCCCTGTAAATGTTAAGGAGGCTAAAAGTCTTGCAGTTTTTCGTGGATTATGTCTTAATATTGTAAAGTCCAAATTTTAGTCAGTAAGTAGTAAATAATATTGTAGTAGTCATAGATAAGAAAACATTAGATATAAGATGTCAAATTTTATATCTAAATAAAATAAACAATAACAATAACAATCATTTTTACGTAGGTAAAACTTGCAGAAATTTTGAAACGAGGATTGAGGTAACACTTGAGATGTCTAAATAGCAATAATTATTCGGAATTTGCTAACCATCTAATTGAATTTAACCATTCATTTGATATAAATACTGATTTTAAAATTTTACACACTAACGTTAGTGGTTTTCAATTAGATCTTTTAGAAATATTAGAAAATAGGAAAAATGTCAATAGAAATTTGAATATTATTAATAACCAAATTAATTTTGTGAATAACCCTATTTTAAACATATTTCCATTGTAATTTTGTCTATGATCATCTAAGCAACCCCCTCCCCCTCCCTCTGTCTATCTTCTAAGCTCCTCCTCTGTCCACCCCTCTTCCCCCCCTCCAACTACTTCCATTTCCACCCACGCCTGTCTTTCTATGCTTGATAATTTAGTTTTTAGTACATATAATGTCCTGATGAAAAGAACATCGTTCTCGAAACATGTCGACTTTTTAAATAAAGATTATTGTGGTAAAAACAAAGTGTTATTAATTATTTAATTAATAAAATGGTGCCACAAAGTGAACTTGCAAAATTTGAAAAAAAAAATGTATTTATCGAAAACCTTACCTAGTGATACAATTTTGGTCATAATGACGCGCGCGCATGCGCGATTTGTAGAAAAACTTTGATTTTTAACCAAGACCAATGTACATTGTACATACAATATACCACAAGATTACATAACCTTTTGCAAGGCAAAAGTACTGTGATGATCTCGCCTTTGGGCCTACGAAATAATTCCTTTAAAATTGAGAGATCGATTTAGAAATATATTTAATTTGTAACATGGAATGTTTTCAGCATACGATTCTCTGTTTCAATTCATGGGGGTGATTTATGGGTCCTTACCACTAAATAACCACATGTGTTTGCGTAGCTCGAGTGCCTGCGAGCCCCGGCAAAGGCCATTCTTCACAAAACTAAGAAGGGACCCAGAATAACATTTAGAGGGATTTTTTCAGGTTCATTATCAAGTCAGGGGCGGCCGATGGATATTTGCCCGAGTGGTGACTGACTTTAACGCGAGCAGATTGGATTTACGAAACAATTATCTAGTGAATTTTCTATGGCAGTGGGGAGTTGAAAAATTAGGCAATAAAGATTGATCGTTGGTGCATTTAAATATACTAGAGCGACGCGCCGATTAGGGGTTAAAATATTTAACATATTTGTCAAAATAAGATTGCAGAATTCGTTAAATAGTGACGCACGCAGAAAGAACGAAAACGTGTACAGACAATGCTTATATAATGTTATTATATAACCAATAAAGTCGACGCAAGTAATTAGGATGAGTAGTGAATTGAAGTGCGCCACTGAGCTCCTCTTTTAAGCGCTATTGGGACACTTTATGACTCCGGCGCAGACAAGATTAGTTTGTATTCTGTTATCTAAAGGTTACACACAAAAAAATAGCAAACATGAAAGTTGCACTGATTTCTTGGAATTTGGGATGTAATGTGACAGAACACTATTAAAACGATTGAAATATGCATATTGGGAGATGTGTTTATCACTTAAGATTTGAAGAAGTGGCTAATATATGATTGAAACCACACAAGTAGATGGGTGGGAGTCGGGGGGCAGAGAGTTGGAACAAGAGAGTGAGGGAAGGAACCTGGAGGCGCGCGGACGGGATAAAAATCATCGAGTTTTGATAAACGGCAGAGTAATAATTTGGTGCGCGTAAACCGGGAATAATTCAGATAGTAATATATAATAATAGATAGTCGGGGTAGAGACGGGTTGGAGGACGGTCAGAGAGAGATTCTGGGGACGCACGATCTAGATAAAAATCATCGAGTTGTGATAAACGGTAGAATAATAATTTGGTGCTTCTAAATTTGGGATATTTTGAGAGATAACAAAAAAATTAATTCACGCGAATAAGATAGTCAGGGAAGGAACCTGGAGGCGCGCGGACGGGATAAAAAATCATCGAGTTTTGATAAACGGCAGAGTAATAATTTGGTGCGCGTAAACCGGGAATAATTCAGATAGTCGGGGCAGGGAAGTGTTAGAGGACAGTCAGGGGGAGATCCTGTTGAGAATTAAGATCGTCAAGTTCTGAGAGTCGCGAGGAGACCAGCTCGGTGCTTCTAAATCGGGGATATTTCATTTTAATTAAACAAAGAATAGTTCGTCTTTATTAAACAAAAAGAGTCCACGCGAATAAGGAAGTCAGAGATTGCGGCTTGCGAGTTCATGAAGTTAAATAATATAATTTGTAAATTGAGGCGGTCAATTATCGATACGGGACGGGCTTTCGGGGCGTTTATCAGGGTCAGGAAAAATTTTACAACGAATCGACGCGAGAATTGTGTTTGACGGCTGCATCTTGGAATAAATAACTGCATGACGGGTTGTGGTTTAGAAATGCTTGTTTGAGTTAAATATTAGAGTAGTGAATTGATTTGTGAAATTATTTTGTGCAACATGGCGATTTTGGTAAGTTTGAAAAATTGAATTAATTATTAACAACATTAATGTTTGGATTTCGTACAAAGCAGGGTTAAAACAATAGAATCATCATTACTCCCCGAGTATTTTAATTGTTTATAATTGTTCGTCTAGCTTGTAGTTTTCTAGATCTAAACATGAATTATAGTTTATATAGCGCCCTTGAGGTGATTTTCCATAAAAGCGGTGCTATGTGGTTCGTTCAAATATTAGTATTATTATTATAGCTACCTTAATGGGGCCTTTAATAAGGAAACATGTCATCTAAGTCGGATGATTTAATCGGAAAATTATAACGGTAACATTTAAAAAGCTATCGGGTAATTATCGGTAATCGTAAAAAAAGGAGCGTTCCCTCCGTAAGTCGATCCGGAGCTGCCTGATGTTAACCGGCGACGATTCTTGAGACAATACCGTTGTAAAATAATAATTTGGGGTTCAATGAACTAAAATACTATTTGATGCACAAAAGACACTTTCGGGCAATAAATCTTAGACGAGAGACTTCATTTGAAAGACGGGATTTTGAAAACACAAAACAATAATAAAATCCTTTAAAAGTGCTTTGTTGGTGATCTAGAAAACTAGGTTACTGGGTATGCTCCAATACATAACGGGTAACAAAATACAGAGGTATAGAATATAGGTATAAATTAATGTGTAATGCGCCTTTGAGGTGATAATTATTATTTACGAGTTTCGTAATAATATTTTTAAACGTAGCTAGGGGACTATATTCAGGAAGGTTTTTTTTTGAAAAGGCATTGGGTAATATAACGGTTTATGAAGGGTGCGTAGCATGGGCATTTTGATTACTAACAAAATCTGACATAATTGAATTCCCATTCAAAAATTTCCTACACCTTATTCCAAATTTTAGGTATCACAACAAGTCTACTACATAGGACTTTGCATAAACTTGGTTCGATATCTTATCATATAACCACCTTTGGTTCACGTTCAGGTATATCTCTTTCGAAATATTCGATTTAGCAAAAAACGTTCATATTGTCGGTTGAATGAAGCCGTCGGTAGGTATTCACATTTTAGCGTAATGCGCTATATCCACCTACTTAATTAACAAACTCTTTTTTCTTCAAACTTAATTGAGCGGGTTACGACTCGAGAATGGACGGCGGTTGTCGAATGGACCTACAGGTCCAGCTTTCCTATTTCACCATGAGGAAGTATCTCACGCGACTTTATCGGGGGGCGATGTGATCGAAATGCAGGTGGGCTTACACTATTTTTCTAATGTGGAGGCGAAGTAAGCGATGGTCGTGTCTGGTCCGAGCAAATTGGAATCCCTTGTGATCACATCTCGGTAACGTGGATCTCGTACCCGCTCTAGACTGGATTGGAAGCGTGGCCGGAGCCATTTCATGATGTCGACGTATGTACGTCACTAAGGCATTGGGGGACTTCAGGAGAACAAAGGACGTGCACCCATTTCGCCCTCCCTCTACCGCCGCTCCGAGGTACCAGCGGATAAAAGTTGTCGTCGCGGGAGGCCAGTTTGATGCAGGACGAAGATTACGATCTGGCCGGACTACCTTCGTCATGGGGGAAACGAAGTGACGAAATTTGCGTGGGCTTCACTACCTTTTAGGTTACGCTCGTGTGGGGTCTGCCTTGTCGGCGGAACGAAGGGAACATGACATATGGAATTGTTTGGCAACCGATCGGCGGTTCTTTGTTGGAATCCGGATAAGTTTTCTTAACTACTTTTGGTTTACGCTTAGGTGGGTATATTTCATTCGATATTCGATTTAGCAAAAACTTTCACATTGTCGGTTGAATGAAGCCGTCAGTAGGTATTCATATTTTAAGCGTAATGCGTTATATCCACCTACATAAGTAGCAAAAGTTCTCTTAACTCCCTCACAATAGGAATAGGGATCATCCAGCATCAGGGTGGGAATGTACTCTGGACGAAAGGGCAGCCGGGGAAATAGAAGGGAGGGAAGCCAGATTCACGACCTGGTGCCTTTCATTCTTGGACCCAGCACCCTGGACGCCGAGCTTGACCTTCCTTCTTTGAGCTGATTTTTGAGCTTGAGGTTGGGGTACGCCTATCGTAGAGCATATGCCCGTAACACATATAGGGGAAGGTCCCAAGTTACGCTTGTGTATGTTATGCGAGGGGACGTATTTTTCATTCAAATCAAATACCGATGATCATCGCGATTGCAGGCTGGCGCATGTTTTGTAGCGTGCCTAGGAAAAACGTAATCATTATTTCTACTGGTTCGAGGCGGCGTGCTGGACGGAGAACGGGACTATTGAGGACATGAGTGACTGCCAAGGCGGGGATCGGTGACATCAAAATCTTCCTTAATTAAATTCATACATCGCCAGATCAGAGGAGAGAGCGGCCCCACCGATCTCCTGACATTGCCGATTGTCTAATCAACTTCGGTTTAATGTTTATGCCGATGCTTTAGGAGTTAATGGAACTCAAGTCATCGGCATGCTGAAGAACTTCAGAATCAACAACATCATCATCAATCCAGAGTGGGATGTCACGTTCCAAAACCTCGTGCCACCCACACATTTCCTGAACAGTTCCTGACATCGGCTATCACGCCATTAATCGGAGCAGACCCTCATATCAAACGGTATGAGATGACCTCTCACCATCATCATCAACATATTTATAATTTGGCGGCTTATTGGTCGATAATATTCCCATTATCACTCTATGATCCAGAAACACACATCAAACCCTTTCCCGACAGAAGGCAAAACATGTCGATTTTCATTCGTCGCTTGCGACCTTAACATTCTCCGGAGGCGTTGGAATTGGAAGCTGATTCGGCGGTCTATGACCATCACCTTATCAGTTGGGCTATGGAGGAGTCCAATTATTTAAACAGCACATGTTCTGTCTCATGTTAATCCAAAATACCTACCCGTAGAATCAAATTAACAAAATAAACCAAGCTAGCTAACTAACAAACTGCATCTAGAACTGTGAGTGTAGAATTATTGCACTCCGTACTGCTTTGAGTGTAAATCTTTTGTTAGAATATAAATAAATGTCAAATTATTTTCATGATAGCATTCTATACAGCCGCAGAGAGTACGCGCCATCGCATCGAAAGGTAGGATCTTCTCAATTCGCCGTTTGAATGTAAATTTATATACTAGATGCTAGGAGGGAAAATGCAGATTACTTCAATAAAATTAGTCGTCGATGAGCGTAGGTGTATAACAGGTGCTAGGGGAGGAAGCTGGATGAATATAGATAGATAATTAGTTAATTTTCAAGCTAGTCAGACTCAGTCATTGTTATTCGAAGCCTTGCAAATTGTAACACGCCATACCTAAAAGAACAAGGGTTTACCACAAATAAATTATTAATTAAATTGGATTAATTATACCAAACCACTAAAACAAAAAAGTACACAACGTTGTGGGATTAATTACAATTGATTAATTAAGAGCATCTCGTCACGTTTGCATAAAAGTATTACGTGATGGGGTTGAAAAGGCGCTGCAAAAGAAATGCAGGGGAGAGACGCGAGAACGGGCGAGCTACGAGCTTTTAAAGGCCGGACGGGGTTGCGCCTGTAGCTGTAGCACTGTAGCAGGATTTGATAATCAATTAGTAGGTTTTACTTCGTAGGGGGGGGGGGGGTTATCACAGTACCTGGCCACTGGGCTATAGAGCATGGAGCGCGAACCCCATGAATACAGACAAGCATAAAAGCATTTTTTTATTAATTACTCGCAGTATCGAGTGAAAATGCGGAAGGTACTTTTATTTTTTTCCTGGATTTAGAATTATCCTCTAGCCCTGGTAGATGGAAAACTATATATTTTTAATTTAACATCACAGGTTTCAACGCGAGTATTGGATTTGGCCAGGGAAAAGCTTGATGAAACCCGACTCGCTTTACTTTTGTGACTCTAGAAATCGTGTTAAATTTTAAATTGCGTTCGTGATTAAATATTGGAACTCCATAGTACTATTTTACCAGAAGGAAAATGCATTCGAAAGGCGAAACAGCAAAACTTTCATTAAAAAAGTTATAACAGTCATTGTGGAATTAAAATTAGACCTACGAACAATCATCACAAGAAGTCAATGGTTTTGACTAGCATCGCATTATAGTCAACCTTCATTAAATCTCCACTTTAATGTGAAGAGAAGGAAGACTAGCAATATTTAAGATTAAATAGGTAAGAAGACCTAGACCATTCTGACAACCGGAATTTGTTTTGAAATTTTGAAAATCTTAAAATTATTATCGTTATTTATTTTGGGGTGTTATGCCGTGTTGCGCAACCTCAATTTCATGAAAATTCTCCAACTCTAAAGAGTCCTAAATTCTCCAGTCTTTCAAAATAAATATCAACTCTACTTTTGCCACAAATCTTTTTATAAATGTAATACTAATTGCGATGGGGGTAGCAAATGTAAAATCGTGCAATTACAAGTGTTTTGAATATAATGTCCTCCGTGTGCAAAGCCGTATCTTCTCCAAGCATAAACTTTCTAATTAAAGTGTGTTTATTGGAAGTCACCTGCCAGGTAAGTATGTTTCGTATCCATTTGTAAATAGTAAAATTAGATAAAACCTAAGAATTCTTAATAAACTGTACAGCGCCCTTGAAATGATTTTTCACAAAAACGGCGCTCTATAAATTATCCAATTATTATTATTATTTCTACAGGCAACGTTAGGGATAACGCTATATTATCTATCATCAGAATAGATTTGTTCATCAATAGGACAGATTATCCCATCTGCTCTGATGATGAAATGGACGCTAACCAAAACGTTGGCTAAAAAGGAAAGTAGCGCAACATAGCATAATATCCCAAAAATAAATAATGATAATACGTTTGACGTGAAAATCTAAAATAATATTTTTAAAATTGGTAAATTCTTACTTGTTCAGTTTTCTGATAGCCGACTTGAGCGCCCCAAAGTCCGGTCTGTCGGTAGGTTCCTCAGCCCAGCACCGCTTCATAAGGTCCGCCACTCCTTCGTTCTCGCAGTCCATTGGCTCGATGTAGGGGCGGAGCACCTCCCCCTTGGGGCCCGCGCCCGGGGGCGTTATTCCTGTTTGCACTGCCTCCACGATTTCTGGAAAAATTGTATCGATTATTATAATGGTATTGAACATTAAAATATTCGTTGAAGTTGTAACCGCCAACTTTTAACCACTGGAGCGATAGCGCAATTTAAATCTATTTCTCCGATTGCTCGAGAGTTTTCGATGATTATTTTGAATATTTTTCGCCCACATAAAAAAATCTTACCTCCGAATTTTAATATGGAGACATACAAACTGATTATAGTTCTATATATCCGATGAATTCACCTACCTTTTGTCGATTATCACATTTTCGTAAGATTTATAAAAAAAAGATTATAAAATCGTAAACTTCTACTTTATTACTTACAAAAAAGTGAAAATTGGCCAAAATTGACAGCAAAGCAATCCGAGGTATTTTAAATAGAACCAAAATGTGGTACCTAATAACAGTGGTTAATTGAATGTGGTACCAAATAACAGTGGTTTATTTACTTCATTTTAAATGGCAAATTAACAAAGAAACCTATAATTATTTTGCTAAATAAGATAATTATTTTTTTTAATTTTTTATTTTTTATTAGTGACTATTTAACTCACTGGTTGGAGCGGTTCTTTCTTGAATTGTTTTTTATTGTTAAATATTTGTAATTTTTACAATAAATATAGGTACATGTTTTTTACATGTAACATAGTGTTATAAAGGTTACTATAATTATAATAGCCTTTCCTCACCATAAGGATACAAGGCTCTGGTGTTTGGTAAGGAAATAGAGCTAAAAAATACATATATTGTAAATAAATGAAAAGAATAATGTTAGAAAAACACAAGATTTATCGATATAGAAAAAGATGAATGAGGTAGATAAAAAGAGATGTGATAAATATTATTATAAGAATTTCCTACTGTAAATAATCGAAATGTTATTTATTTTTATGTTATTCTACATTATTATTTCCTCGAGGTATTTATTTCTCAAACTTCCAGAAAACCTAGAGTTTGTAAATTTAAAAAAAAAGGACATAGCGGTAAGTATCCAACATATTCATTAAATTTCCTTTCAAATTAAACAAAATTGCATACAACATACCACTTTTATTTAAATACAAATATGTTACTAATAATGTGTAAGGAATTTTGAATCAAATTCACTGACTCATATAATTCGGTTGACATTCACCCTTCTTCACACTTCAACACTTTCAGAATGTTACGGTTGGAAGTCAGGATGAATCGTTTGTCAGTGAACGTGTTTTGCGTATGTGCGCTTAAATGGCCAAACAATTTATATTAATCGAACTTCACGCATATAACTTGTGAATCGCTTTTAATATCCCTTCAATGTGGTTAATTCTTATTTTCGTGAAGATACCAGTACAATAAATTAAGACATTTGTGTTTTTGTTTTATGTTGTTGTATAGAACGGTTTTAATTTTATTACCTTTCGGTGATTGGCAGAAGTCCTTTCCAAGCCAGAAAGCTCCATTCCTCAGGACGATCTCATGAACTATGATGCCGAACGAATACACGTCTCCCTTCTGAGTTCCTTCTGGAGGTCGATTTTCCATCCTCATAAGTTCAGGAGCTGTCCATAGTTGACCTAAAAAAATCGTTCTGTGTGTAAAACAAATCTTTATATATAAAAAATAATATTTTTTTTGTTTACCCCTTATCCGCCCATAGGACAAACAAAGAAACATCACACATACCTAAACCATTCATCCGAATGCGATGAAACTTTGGTGAGTTGTTGTACGCATGCCGTTGAAAATGTCTCTATATTTACTGGTGAGCTCTGGCGTTATGAAATTTACATAAAACAATTATAATAAGTAGCGCAATTTGTTTGAAAAATGTATGTATTTCATGTTGTTTAGCGGCAGTAAGGGAAGGCGGGAGGGGGAGAAGAATCTGAGAGAGGGATGGGGGGCGAAGGAGGGGAGGAGTTTGCGGAAGGAAGGATAAGGTAGGGGGAAGGCGAGAAAGATGGGATGAAAAGGAAACTGGAAGGGGAACGGGGGACGCACGGGAAATTCTCCCTTTATGTGGCATTGCAACGCATGCCGGGTTTGCACTAGTTATATATAAAAAAGCCCATTTTTCTGGAACAATAAAAAGGGTGCCACAATATACATAAGTAGAGGAAAATATTGCATGTGTTACGAGATGTACTCGTACCTGTATTCAAAAAACATTATTCAAATCCTTTAGCATTATTCAAAACTAGCTTTTACCCCCGGTTTTGCTCGTATATTCGCCCCCCCCCTCCCTCTCCGGCACTACCACTCCCCCTCCCCCAATCAATCAACAATCAAATACGCTTCTTTTCGTATTCATAATATTAGTATAGATGTTGGCCTAGGTCAAAATGTTGATAAGTACCTAATTTATATTTGTATCTACCTATACTAAATATTCATATTAGAATACTACTATTTGAATTTTCGCTATCAAAGAAATAATATTGACAGCCCACGTCAAACATTTACTTAGTAACACGCTTTGCCAATAAACGTAAAATAGATAATTTCATAACGCCACAGCTTATTCATAACGCCAGAGCTTACCAATATATATAGCCCATGTTGATCGCAAATAAAGTAACTTTCGATTAGTGAAAGAATGTATAAATTCCATTCGATATTTATTGCGTGAAAGAGAAAAATCCAACCATCCATACAAACTTTCGCATTTATAATATTAGTAAGATGAACGCATAGACCTGGCCCCATTTATGTTCAATAAAAGCGAAAAGCCAGTCTCAGTTACGAAATTTTTTACATCACGTCTTACTTTTTGCAATATCTACCTGCGTGATACCAGTCATAAAACACGACGAATAAAAACACTTATGCTTTGAACACACTTCTCAAGGTAGTGCGAAATATTAAATTGAGCACATTGCCTACTTTATTATATGTACTATAAATAATATTACCACCCTCCAAAAACATTTTTATACCAATAATAAGCTGAACATGAAAGCAGATTTTATTTCCCAATACCACTTATCTTTCACCAAGAGCTAGAAATCCAATTCCCAATATAATAATTGTATAATCAAATCGATTGGATCTCAATCCTAGAAAATTCCACGCAATGGAAGTTTTTTAGCTGTAGAGTTGGAATATTAGAGATTTTTTTGGATAGTTTTTGTTGCCAAAGAATTTTCTTTATGCAAGATACTTTTTTCATACCGATCCCTATAGGGAGACCATATCGGGACACGAAAAAGCTATTCTTTACACGATAATTATTTTCATAATAAGATTACATAGCTATTCCATAGATAGTCTTTAGAGAAGGAATTATATTTTGGGAGGGTATTAAATCGTCAAAAATTGCGACTCTTTTAACATACATACAGATCACATAAATGAAATGTATGTGCAACATTTTCACATAATAAAGTTACGTATACTGATGTCCGCTATCTAAAACTGTGTATCAAGTGTATCAACATGTGTAAATGCTTAGCTTTAATTTGTTTTTATATGTATATTCTAATTTGTTGTTTCTCTTATTGTTTGTTCTACTATACCTATCTTTGTTGTTTTTGTTTTTTTTACTGTATTTAAGTACGTGAAACTGTAGTTTTAATTTATTAAAAGACCTTGGTAAAATTGTATTTTACTACTCCCAGGGATCGATCGAACGCGACTTCATCGTTCTAGTATATTCTGTATTTTTCGTTATCAAACAAGACGCATAGGAAATATTCTGTAGCAAGAATTAAAAAAAAATTAAAAAAAACAAACACGTCCTTAAACACGACCCATGTGGAAATTGAACAAAAATAATCGTGTAAAACACCCATAAGAATTTGTTAGTGGGTAGGAAAGGACGACCCATCTGGAAAGTGGACGAAAAAAATTATCGTGTAAAACTCCCATAAGAATTTGTTAGTGGGTAGGAAAGGACGAACCATCTGGAAAGTGGACGAAAAAAATAATCGTGTAAAGCGCCCATTAGAATTTGTCAGTGGGTAGATACCTGCCATCTTTTGTCAATAAACTAATAAAAATATAATTCACTCACGTCTCCAATAAGCGTGCGATTCCTCGTCGTCATGTTCCTCGTCCACAGTTCTCAATGCGTGGAGACCGAAGTCAGTTATCTTCAGAACAAACCTGCTGTCTACCACGCAGTTGGACGACTTTAGAGATCCGTGGGACTTAATGTCGGTGCCATGGAGATGCGATAAACCCTAAAGAAAAATAAAATGCACAATTTAAAATAGAATATTTAAAATTAGAGACGAAAAATTAAATTCAATACATTTCGATTCGATTTGATCCGATTTGATTCGATTCGATACATTTCAATTCGATTTGAATTGATTCCATTCGATTCAATTCAATTCAATAAAACTGTTTTCCACTAAGATTACTCAATTCAATATTCTAAATAAATTACTCTTAATACTTAAGTCCAACAAAGAGAAATAATTGAAATCCAGATAGGTTAGAGGTTAGAGCAAAAAACACGGATTTCTCATATAATATATTATTTTTAAAAATCTCTACTTTAAAAACCGCTATTAACAGTGTATTTACCTATATGCGGTAAAAAAAGTTAACATTTTGACTTTAATATGCAGGAAACTTTAAAAAAAAACATGTTTGGCTAGCAAACGGCATTTGGCTACTCGCTCTCCAAAAGCCTGAAGCAGATCTTTTTAGCACCAGCGACGAGTGCTGAATTAAAATGTAATTCATTCTGTTTCCGATTGCCGTCGAACTAACTGTTTGCGAATAGCTCCGGGTTCGCTCCCCACTTTCCGATAACTAATCTTATTCAAATGTAAATTACGGTGTTGAATATTGTTTAATAAACCTAGTTTTTTGTTTGATCATTTTGTTAAAAGAAACTTACTCTAATAATATCGTGCATCAAGCTGACTTTGAACATCCAATCCAATTTGAAGGACTCATTCTCCAGTATGTCTTGCAGAGATCCTTTGGGACAGTACTCAGTCAATAAGCAGCACTGCGGCGGGTCCACGCAGGCCCCGTAGAACCTGACGAGGTGGTCGTGCTGGAGGTCTTTCATCTTCTTCAGCTCCAGCAGCAAAGGTCTGGTAAGTTCCACGCGGGTCTTGTTTAGCTTTTTGATGGCCACTTTGCAACCTCTGAAGAAGCCCCAAGGAACGAAGACCTGGCGCTCCCCAGGGCCTAAGGAGAGGTTGTCTTCTGAGTACATTGTCTGAAAATAAAGTTTGATTATAAATAAAACTTTGACAACGTAAGTCTACAAGTAATTGGGTATGTTTGTAATTACAGATATATTTTGATTAATACTACAAGGCTGTCCGAAATCTATTGACTTTTCTTCAAGCCTAGGGTGATTTTTTTTTTCTAATTTAATCAAAATGTAAAACCTCAAATTGTAATATTTAATTAAAAATGAAGACAATGTTAGAGAAATTCAATCGAAAATCTGGAAACAGAAAAATCCCAAAAAGGTATGGGCATATCGAACCCAGGACCTTCGGCTTTCCAAGCCGCAACTCTACCAACTGAGCTTATGTGTCCCTATCCGTTTCAGTCTTTTAAAATAATATTATTGTTATATAATATTAATAGCATTTAGTTCGGGTTTGAATCTTACAATCGTATATAAAGATCGCTGCCAATAAAATATGCGTTAAGAAAATGAAGATAATATTGGTAGTTCTTAGTCGAAGTATGATACATTTAAAAATGACCAATTCGGATAGGGACACGTTAGCTCAGTTGGTAGAGTTGGGGACCGAAAAGCCGAAGGTCCTGGTTTCGAGTCCCAGATGTGCCCATATTTTTTTATGATTTTTCTGTTTCCAGATTTTTTATAGAGTTGCGCTAATATTGTACTCATTTAATTAAATATTGCAATTAGAGATTTTACTTTTAACAAATAAAATTGACTTGTTCACGCCGGGATTTGAATTCGCGACCTCCGGATTGGTAATCGAGAGCCTTAGCCCTCGACCACGGGGGCCGTTAAATCTATTTCGGGTATCCACTGTGCGGCAGAAAAGACTACACAAAAAAATTAAAGTAACAATTTTTAAACATGAATTTATATTTTCAAAGACGTTTAGTAGGTAACCATCGCTTAAAAAATGTTTGATCAAATAATTTCTTAACGATTAAACATCTTAAAAAAGGGATTAAAAAATATTATGGGAAAAGTGAAGTATTCCCCGACAGCGCTTTCCTTTAGGCAGGTAGTGTAGATACCCGCTTGACGTATTCCGCTCTCCAAGCCTTTTCCCCACGGACTAAAAATCTTTTTTATAATTATCTTCTATTTTGCTTTCATTTAGATATTAAAAGTTAAATCAGCTTCCAATACGGATGAATTTTTTATGGAAGATTAAATCCACTTTAATTAACTAGCTGCTGGACGGTTATTGGAAATACAGTGGAATCAGTTTATAATGATATCGAAGGGAAATGACAAACACATCATACTAAACGGACGTCATACAAAGCATTTTTTAGAAAATAAACAATCTCCTGTTTTTGTTAGGTAAATACGTATCTATTTATTTTAATAGAGAGAAACACCATATTAAAAATCGTGACGTAGGTAAAATGCACGAGCCGAACATGTTAGGAATCATGTCGATCACTATAACCGACATAATTAGGACATAGTTTATTAAAAATGGGTCATAATAAGCTATATATCACCATAAGCGAAGTCATTATATCAGACTTTGTTATAAAGAATTTAATCTGAAAACCAAACTTCGCTGTGTAATTACTTCATATTAAACGGTTGGTCAATATAGGCGGAGTCATAATAAACGGATTCTACCGTGTCAGTACTTAAACGTAATGTTTTAAAGCAATTGAGATCATTCAAATACACAGATAATAATACGATCATTGACTAAACTAGACGATTCCTTAAATATTGCGTAAGTATTGATTGAGCTTCAAAGAGAGCAGCAAAAAGTTAAAATAAATGTTTTTGATGAGAAATTCTTTGAAGAAAATTATGTTTTATTGACCTAGTTTGTACTGTTGCATCACCGATGTTTCAAAGAGGCCTACAAACAATTCTATTACTGGTATAGCATTTGCCAAGCCATCACGTTCTTCAAGATCGATGCGTAGAGCACATAGTGGGGATACTAGCCCCTCAGGCTAATATGTTCACTTTTCCGAAAAACTCGTGGAGATCTCATAGAAATCGTTGTTTTCCTTAGTATCATAGTTACAAATATCTAAACGGTGTTAGAAAGAGAAAATACCACGCTTTATATTCGGATCTAAAAATTAACCGCAAAAATTAAAATATACATCTTTATGAATCCAGAGTTTCCGACCGCAATTTGGAATGAAATTATGAATTTTTATTAACTATTTTTATACAAAACTACAAAAAGTGAGTTGACGATGACATTTATAATACATTTGCCTAATAAAGCATGTGTGTTTTTTTTTTTGAATCAGTAATTTTACTTTTAATTTTACAGTATAAAAAAAGGTAAACCATTTTTAAAACTTATTGTTTTCGGTTCAGTTTATTCAGATTTTATTGCAAAGCGCAAATATTTTGATACTCCGGAAAATAAGGCCAGAGGACTAAGGGGCTAGATAGCTGGCTACAAGAAAGGCAACTTTATATCAAGTCTGCAGGACGAAGGTGTTTTGTGTGACCTAAACAAAGGTGGACTTAAGATGTAGAGACAAACACTTCATAATTGTACAAAGAACTGGATAGATACCTTTAAATGACTTGCAATCCGAAAGTCGCGGGTTCAATCCCGCTACGTTCCAAAGTGGAAGATACTCTCAGTATTGCCCAAATGTAAAGCCACCATTCGGGATTGAAACGTGGCTCGAAATGGCCTTAGTTTGGTGACCAGATCTAAATAGCGAGGTACAACCCAACCGTCCTCTTCCATATCATTCCCTCCCCGCTTCCTTCAGCCTCACAACATACCCCAATTGGGACGCCATTGTCTTATTTTCTCCAGACGGTAACAATTCAGACTCTTGTGCGGTATTCGCATTAAAAAAAACTGAACCCATTTCCAAGAGGTCACCAAAACCTCTAAAAGTTTTATTTTTAACGATCTTGATCATCATGATAGGTATGGTGACCGGCCAACTCAGAATGAAACCAACTCGGAACCACCAGAAAGGTCATTAAGAGTGATGATAAAAAATATTTAAAAAATTGGTTAAATAGGTTAAGTTAGGTTAGGGTTACCGGCTATTTTAAAATTATTTTTCATAGCTTTTAATGACCTTTCTGAGGTGGTTCTGGGTTTGTTTCATTCTTAGTTGGCATGGAACTATAGGTATATATATATAAAGAAATTGATGGAATAACATTTAACCATTATTCCTAATACCATCTACTCAATCTGATTTTAAAAAACTTTCTTACAGAATAGTATAAATTTATCTTAACCAAGTTTTTACCAAAACGCTTTTGCTAATAAAGCCATTATTTTTGAGTACTAAAAAGGGAAGAAGAGCTCCTTTTTGTGGACCTCTTTTAATTAATAGTTTTCTTGAAGCGCGTTTAAACTTTCCACCCTGAAAGTGTGCACGTAAAAAAACTTTCCCGTTAAAACTGCATAAAACTAGTTCACTTCCGTTTATCTCATTTTACTAATTCTATTTTTACTAACAAAAGTTAAATTCAGAGATTCAAACTGGTTGCAGGGGTTTGAACATAAATCTTTTAGTCGGCTATATCATTATTAATATTACTACTATTATACTGTACTGGACTGCTACACCAAAAATAAATTCTGAAAACCACATTAATGAAACTAATTATTGTACTAAAATACCGGCCCTGGGGAGGATTAAAGAACGCTATACGACATCACTTCTACACACATAAACCCAGACTTCACGGCAATCTACATATCTGTCCTGATGTAGGGCACTGTAACGCTGTCCAAAATGTTTTTTAAAGTTGGAGCAAGCACAACACGGTATAATTATCCTGTAATTAATAATATAAATATGATACTTTTGACTCTGAAAATTATGTGGTTGGGTTTAACAAACCAACAATAAACATAAAAATACTCAGAGCTACAACTCCTTAATATGAGAAAAACTTTACTTTACTATTTAATAATAATATTTGGACGATTTGTATACAGCCATTTTTAAGAAAAATAACCTCAAGGGAGCTGTACAATTTGTTAATACATATTTCTACAATCTTACTTCACAATATTCTTAAATATTTTTAACTACAGACTAGACTTGTAACAACTTATGGCTAAAAACTGCATCTATCGGTTCATCGATCACCGAGACAAAACTATATGTGCAATGCATTTGACCAATAAACGCGATGCTGCTTAAAAATGTACATTTATTGTTTTATTTATACTCTGTACAGGCAGAAAATATACGGGACTATATGTGCAATGCCTAACCTGGTTTGGTCAAGTGAGATTAACACTGTTTATTGTTTATTTAAAACAATTTAGATACAGTTCGCAGGAAGAGGACATAATTGGGAATACATGTAATTAAATCCTGATATGCATTTTAATAAAAAACGTATAATATTATGTTGTTTGAACTGAAACAACCAACTTGAAACAACCAGCAAAGAATTTTATGAAAAAAAATCTGGATGTTTTCCGCAAAATGTTGTGAATTCTTCGTCAATAATCATCCCTTGGAACAAAAGCATTATTATGAATCTCTCGCTTGGCTTTAGTTCTTTCATTCCCTTGGGTCATCTATGTATGTTCGCCTTTACCCTTCGTAAATCCACTTCTTTTATCTAAAGCAACTATGTACGTAAAATGGTTCACATAAACCGAGTCCATCTATTTTTGCAGCGCAGCTTTTATTGCAACACCGCAAAGATTGGACTGGGATAAAAGAGAAATTTTATTTCAGGCGATAATAATAAAAGCGATCGAGATGATCGTGAAGAGACTTTAAATTTTGTAGTTAACAAGTTTAATATACGATTTTAATGGTTAAAACAAAAACATTAAAACATGGATCAAATTTCACATTTTCATATTACGGTCAAAATAAATTTATTTTCAGTGTTCTAAAAATAAATTTTGTAACTTCGTCAAAGAAAATTCTGTAAAGTTTATGTTCAGAATCGAGTTCTAGTTGCTCAAAGGCATTGGAACTTTCTATGGCATCCTGTTTATTGGTTTGTGAGACGGTAATATGTGTAAGGGAAAATATTGGAAGAATTTTTGTTTATAGTAGTTCCACACAAGAGGCCTGAAAAAAATAATTTTCCTCAGAGTATTTCCAGTTTTCCTGTCATCTTAGGGGATTCTGTGCGGAGGGTTTTTTTAATGAAAGGAAGGAGAGGACTTTTTGGGAAGGAATTGGGTATGCGGCGTGGGTAGGAATCTGGGAATGAGTGTGTCCAGGAGTGACGGACGTATGAATCCATACCTCAAACCGCGGTGCAAGACGATGGGTCGAGAGATTCCGGCTGAAGAGGATATAACCTCAACCAGTCCCTCTCCCTCAACCAGCCTCTCTCGATTCTTTCATCACATGACAGGTGAATAGACGTATCGGCTAAGGAAGAGGTGTTGGTTATACAATAAATGGTTTGGCGGTACCCATACACGCCTCCCAAATTATTATGAAGGTTCTCGGATAAAAAATATGGTAGTACCTATCTTGCAGTAATAATCAAAATAAAATTAAATAATATTTAATTGGCCTTGGAGCTCAAAATTTTGAGAAAGAAGTCTACACAATATTATTTTATTTTCACCTACATCACACAATTCATCTACCGAATTCTTTTTTCATCTTCCCAGTTATTATTACCATAATGTCGCATGATCGAAACAATTTTTAATAAAATAAAATAGTTATTTATTTTGTAATTAATATTTAACGCAATAAATTGTGCAAAACCCAACCACATAAGTTGTATCTGGTTTTCCGTACTGGAGTGTTGTGAATAGTTGTTTTGCAACTTTAGTAGTTAGTAATTGTTGCAATGAGTGAGAAACTTTGCTAACAGTTTTCAGAGATAACGATTAAGACGACTGGCATTTTAAGATTGTGCAATTAAAACTACTTTGATAAATGGTTCACAAACTGTTTCCTTAATAGTGGCCTATGTAAAGATTCTTTTATAACAGAAAGGCTAACTGAAGTCCTGTTTTCTGTTTGTATGAACCAATCTATTTGTTAGGTTATTTCTACAGGCTATTTGTTCTGATTTCGGAACAACTAATATAGGGCTCATAAAAATCTTTGTTTCTCCCTTACAATAATGGTTAGAAAAATAATCTCAAAGGTGTTAGAAAGAGAAAACACCACGTTTTATATTATAATCTAAAAGTCAACCATAAAATGATTAAAATGTATATCTAAAGTTTCCCACCGAAATTTGAAAGAAAATTATATAACCTTGGGAATTTTATTAGTTATTTTTACATAAAACAACAAAAAAGTGAGGTGACAACATTTAAAATACCTTTGTCTAATAAAGAAAAAAACGTAAGGTGAGCCATTTTAAAACCTTTTATGCCTGTTTCGTTTTTAGATTTTCACGGCCAAAAGCATTTTCGTTATTTGTGTTTCGGGTGTTATTCCGTGTTGCGCTACCTCCTTCTTTCGCCGAAGTTTGTCACATCTGTCGGACCTGACGGATATGCCGTGATGGTGGACGCTTTTTATGGCCTGTATTCAAAAATTTTATATTTCAAAAAATATATGTTAATTTTGAATTACAATATTTAAAAAAATATATTATCACATTTCAAAAACAGTTTTTGGTATTCGGAGGCGTTCAGAAATATTCCATTTATTTCGATTTTATTTCTAAGCCGAAATATTTTGAACTATTGGCAAAATGGGCCCGAGGCGTGAGTGGTTAAAATGTTTTTCGATGGTTGTTATTTTATGTTTGTTTGTTTAAATGTTGTTTTTTTTATTGAAAATATTACGTCAAATATTGATAATGTTTTACCACAAATATTTTGACAAACCACAAAGTGATTGCTTATACGTTATACGAAAACATTGTAGAAGCTTCGCTATATTTTTTTTTTTTACAAATTGTAATAATTGTAATTGTATGTGGTGCTTTGCCTCAAAGAAACTGATAGCTGAAGGTGGTTCAAATCGACGCGACCTTTCAGTAATGTTCCTGGACTTTCATGGGATACTCATGTCAGGGTCATCTATACAATTTCCGGTATCCTTCCAATTACAATCCTTAAACATGAAATCACAAGCACCATCCTAAAAAATACTCGACTACCAACTCACATTAACGTCAAGTCACTTTACAATCAAACACCCTCAACCACAAAACTCCAAACAACAATAAAATCAGCGTTCCTCAAAAATACACAAAAAAATATGGGTTAAAATCTGTGGAACTATATTGCCTCGCGTATTTCGGTTCTAAATATGTACAAAAACATCCAGTATAATAAATAAAGCACAATGACGCTTTAAGTACCCTTAATAGATGAAAATAATTTTCTTGTCGTATATTTGTAACCGTCCGCATTTGAATACTTTATTTATTTGATTCTTTAAAATATTTTATTTGTTTATTTTATTTTATTTTATTTTTATTTAAGTACATAAAACAGGCAATTATGCCCAAAAAATTACATACATGGATGATTTAAATTACAACAAAAGTAGTATTAAAAATAATTTGTTAATCTTAAATATGCAAAACTGAATGACAAACAATAATAGTTAAATGTAGAATACAAAAGAATCACCAACAATTTATTATTGGCACCTGGATTTAGTAGGTACAATATTACACATCTTTGAATAAAGGGCTTCATCACAATATCAGCTTTATACGATTGATGGTAAAATATGTGTTTTGAAGTGTTTGAATGGGTTATTAAAAATGTCAATTTCATTATTAGAGCGGTGTATAGTGTTATAATGTCTTAATGTTCGTGGTAAAGGGGAGAAATATCCTGTATTTGTGTGGTAGGTAGATATATAGAAAATATCTTGCAACCTCCTTGTTGAATTTCTTGATGGTGTGTTGATGTTAATTTGGGATAAAATGTTTGGTGTATCAACTGATGCATGTATAATTTTGTGCAGAAGCAATAAATCGGAAAGTTTCCGTCTTCCTGTCAGAGAGTGTAGTTTATAGTGTAGAATTCGGTCGTTATACGTTCCAAATTGATCAGATAAACCTTCGCGATATTTGTTTAACATAACCTGTCTTTTTTTATGCTGTGTTGTACGTAAAACTTATATTTTTGATATCAACATGTTTAAAGTTGTACGCAATGTGAAAAATCCTACGTAAAATTGTACTATTACCTCCCACTCCATCTCCACTCATCAGGATTGCCATAGCACGAAATAAAAATAATAATAAAAATATTATCACCCATTGATTTAGTTTATATCAGAACTTTAACAACTTGCAAGAGAAAGGTTAATAATAAAGTCACTTGATTTGATTTTTCGAAATTGGATTCTATCTACGAAACATAAAATTTAATATATTTTGATATTAGTTTTATTTTGTAATTCGCTAATATTGCTTGTGACGCACGTACTTAGAACAAAATGATAATAATAAACGTTTATAATGTCAATAATTCCTTTTATCTTTTGCCTCCATATTTTTTGTTAGCTCTATTAATTTGATGATACTCTTCTATTTCATCGGCAATATTAGTATCAGTCGTATTACGGCACCCGTTAAAGGCAAACTAACAAAGAAAGTAGATTGAAAACAGTAAAAATCAAATGCTTTTACGATAAAACTCTCTTTACTGAGCCATAAAAGTACGGAAAGATGTTAGAATAAAATTAAAACTCCCGAAGCAAAGAAGCTTACGAGGCTCTTATTATGAAAACTTTCCGTTCTTCATATTATGAAATTATCACAACTTTAATCAAAAATTTTAATAAAAAATATTTAGTAAGCGCTAACACCACATCAAATAAACCAGGAAATTAATTAATATTATTAAGTTTTATTTAACATTTAAAAGTTTAAACATTTTCATTTTTATTAAAAACCTTTATTGATAAAAAAATGTTTTGCAAATAATTTTTAATATACGTGACACCATGATCGCCTTCTAGGGGTATAATCAAACTGTCTAACGATGATTTCGGAAGGCAAAACATCTGAGGTAGTACTAAGTTTTATTTACGAAAGTAAGTCAACCTTTTTTTGACGAAAAAATTAAACTATTAATTTATAATTAATTACAATTAAAAAACTTTAGAAATAAATTTTATACATATATGACCTCCGTGGTCAATGAATAAGGCTTTCAACTAGCAATCCGAAGGTGGCGTGTTCAAACCCTGGCGTGCGCCAGAAATTTTTATTTGATTGATTGATTTCTCCAATCGCAACACCGTTTGCACGGACACTGGTGGTCTAGATTCGTTCGAACTTTAATGTAGATTCGTTCATTAAAAAAATGGAGTCCTTGCTAGAGCCTTGAAGAAGTAACCACCTAATACTTGGGTCTCTATGATAATCTCCCATGATTGATTTGTGTTATTTCACATTTTAATAATCTAAAATAATATAAGGTAAATTTGCGCCACGTTCTAGAGTGAAAGATACCCTCGGTATCGCCCCGGTGTGTTTTGTGACCAAATCTGAATAAGCAGGTACTTTCCACGTTGCTCTTCCCATCTCCTTCCACTCCTTAGACTCCTTACTACCTTGAGCTTTACAACATAACTCATTTGGGGATGCCATGGTCTCACTGGAAACTGGATCCAGATGGTTGGGAGCAATGAGGACTCTAGTATATAACACATTTTGTGGATAGAAAAGAAATAGCAAAATAATTTCAATATCATCATAACATGTTGAGACAATTTAAAACTTTTTTCTTCTTATTATCATTTTTAGCAATTATAGCAAAGTTATTATTTCGTGTGTGATATTTGACTCTCCTTATTTGGATTTGTGGTTATTTTTTATTTTTACCAAACAGTTTTATTAACTTTGTAGGTATGAAAACTTTATCAAAGATGTAATTGTTGAGGGAAGGCGTAATATCATATTATAAATCATTTTACTAAAATCAACAAATTCACAAAACGAAATAATTTTATACTTGGTACACGTAAAATCAAAATATCCTTGACTCATAATCAAAGGATTTTGTTTTAAATTCAAGCTAGCTAGATTTGTGGTTATGGTGACATTGGCATGAATTAAGAAAAGTTTTAATGTTTTTTGTTTGACTTGTTGGACATGGGTTTTGCTTTTTAAAATAACAAATTTCCAAACACGCATATTACAAAAGGTATAACTGGGTACATCCTATTTCTTCCAACTAACCCAACAAATACAAATATAATACCATACATTTAATATAAAACCAACAATTACATGTTAAATTATATTCAAATAAAAAAACGAAGGTATTTACTATATGTAAGGTATTCATTGACAGTGTAAGTGTCATTAGTCATTACATTGTTTAAAATAAATGTTTTTTGTGATCATTTGAACTTTAGTACATCGTTTATTTGTTTAATGTTACGTAGAAGTTTGTTATATGCTTTAATGGCCATGTACAAGTTGTAGGGTCCTTTTTGATACATAGTTTTGTTTGCTTTTGGTATTAATAAATTTTCTGTGAACTTGTGTTTCTGTGAACCTGCGTGATCATGTGTTGAATTTTTTTGTGGGAACTTTTCTGTAGATGACCGAACTAACAGGCAAACAATCGACATCTTTGTCGTTAAATGTAAATTTGCGAAATTAATGAAGCATTATTTCTATTCATGGCTTTTAATATTGCTATGCTCTATTCAGGAGCAATTAAAGGTTTAATTCAGCCACCTTTTCCGTTTCTCCTCTCCACTCTGATATTTTACTTCGTAAGTATAGATCTTTCAATAATTTAGTATGATATTAAAACATTTTCATCGATGTTTTGTATTTCAGTGTAAATTCACAATGACCAAAGCTCGATTACTCAAACACGCACTTTAAAAAACGTGTTTGCGCCTTTTGAATGTCCGAAAAATTATCTTCATTTTTAGAAGCATGAACCCTTATCGTAAAAATTAACGTATATTATTTTATGTATGAAGTTCAGTTCGAATGTGTTTCTTATTGAAGGAACTTATGTAGTATAAACATATACATTTATAAAGTTCAATCACAAATATGTATATTACAAACTAATAACAATCAATACGGACCCAGAGGGTTAACATTCTTCACTGTAAAGCAAACAAATTGATAACGTATAAACACTTGAATTTAGAAAGTTTATTAAATAACCAAGCAAATTTATCTTGTATCCGTATTCTAAACATATTTCAGTAAATCGTTCTGTTCCTCCGGAAAACTCCTTAATTGCTTACCCCTTTCCCTTGGTTCAACTCCCACTCAAACACCTAAATTTGTATGTATATATCTGTCAGTATTTTTTTCTAATGTTCGTTTTAATATTCTCCCGACGAAGAAAGGGCACTGCTGAAACCGGTTGAAATGTGTTAATATAAAATGATTTAAAGGAAATGTGTGTGTTTGTATTGTAAAAACGCCGTATTCAGGTTCTGTACGAAAGCTGTTATATGGTGTCAGTCCCTCAACCCTACATGGTGAAAAAAAAAAAAAACATTTCATTATTTATGTAGTCAAATTTATTTTACGATGCGTGGGTTAAAAAATACATTAAAATTAAATATTAAAATCTTGTTTTACGTTCACGTTTATTTTTGTGTTATTATTTTTTGTGGAATTCATAAACATGATTATTAGAAATGTTTATTTTCCATTGTTGTATAAAAATTGCTCACAATGAAGATATCTGAAAAATTTATTCTGGAATATTTATGAAAGAATCCTGTCTGTTTTTTTTATGTACAAATTTACGAATTTATGTTAGGTATTTTTAATAGCAGATGATATTTGTAATACTAAATGCTGTTCGTGAGCACAATAATGTTATTCAATAAATTATTTTTCTTTCCCTTTTGGTACCCTCTACCTATCTTTTATTATTGTCGTAGCAACCCTCTCCCTTATTATTGCCCTTAGAGTGTGTTAAAGGTGAGCTTAAAAAAATATCTTTAAGATATCACCAGCAACACATTAATAATAAGTTGTATAGTTTAAGATTAATTTCTTGACACTACATTTTGTTACACACCTCTAGATGGTTACTGTCTTTTGTATGTATTTTCCTTCTTATCCACTGGAGCGATTATTGTCGAAAAATAGACAACTTTTATTTTTCTGCGATTGATAGCGTTTTCCTACCATTGGTAAAACATTTATTGTAATTATTTAAAACATTTCCATGGCCAGCCATTTATTTTAAAATAAAACTGTTGAAATGCTTTATATATTATGACCATAGATGTCCCAAAACTGAACTTAATAGACTATTTTAGAATGATGTTAATAATAAATGTATAATATAATTTTTTCACGCTGAATTTTTGATCCGCTGTTTACGGTTAAAATGAAATCCCTTTTCCATAGGTATGCACCTTTCATTATCAAGAATACCACAGAAACATACAGAAACCGAAAATATTCTATGTTATTTCGAATAAGTACCAGTTTCAGTTTCAAAAAATTTTTTTTTTTCCTACAAATATGAGATAAACGGTAAAATACAGGCTAATTCATTGACTATAAAGCACTTTAATGAGTTTTTATGTTTCAATGTTAAAATTCGAAGGTATGATTTTTCTTCATGATCTTCTGGAAATTTCGAGAAATCGAGGCACATTTATTTAATTCGCGTGATCGCTCCAGTGGTTAAAACTTCTTTAAATGCGAAAATATTTATGTTAAAAAATCAACCCGTAATAAAAACTGAGTTTTTTACCACAATGCAAATTTTCTCTTGGGCTCGCTAGTAGCCAATTTTAGAGAAATTCGTACTGTCATCAGTACTAAGTCTATCTGCAGACTTTCAGCTTAATCGGATGTCGGGAAGTGGGTTATTTTCACTCCCATGATTTGCATTCATTAAGAAAACCATTACAAATAGATATTTTCTTCTAATTCACTATGTAGCGTCATTTTAACGAAATAAATAGTTTACATCAAGTGATTTATTTAAGAATCCCAATAATTAGAGCATATAAAATAGTTTTTTTTTAATTTTTTAAAAATATTTTTTTTATTTAAAAAAAAATAAAAAATTAATAAATAATGCCAAAGCATGAAGGAAAATTTTCCATTCTTCGGAACACCGACACACCCGCAGTTCACTTATATTAGTTTATTCCACAGTCTGATTGATTGTGTCTCGTTTATTCCAAAATCGAATTCTCTCAAAGGATCTCAAACGGTTGACTACCCTAAATATAAAGCGATGGAAAAAAATGTGAAATATTCCCCATCGAATTGGAAATACGTTTTTGAAATTTTAAGCAACAAGAAAAAATGTTAGTAATTTCAGTTGGATACGAAATTATTTACAAACCAGTAACCAGAATACTTGAAAGAAACAGGATTTTAGAAACGTGAGCGGATATTAAAAGATTTCGCTATCGATTAGACATTTACTATTTCTGAATACATATTGTTTAAATACATGATTTCTGAAATATTTGTGTTATGAATATAGGTTAATCACCTCAATAATATAAGTTAGTACATGCATTTTTCAGCTAATTATCGTATAGCAATTAAAAAGAAGGTTATAAAATAATAGTTGTGTGTAACGAATGCAAAGTGTAAAATGAAACCAGCGCATGAAAATAAATGTCAATCAATATAAAATGAAATACACGAAACACATTTATTGAATCTATGGATTTTACAAGAATAAATAAGGGGAATCTATTGATTAAGACTCTATACTAATTTTTATCTCAGGGGTGTACGGAAGCTCCAAGAAAACATTCATCAGTCAAATTGAAATTTTACATGATAAGCATCTAAATTCTAGAGTGAATAAGTAGATACAAAATAATCAAGAGCGCCAGAACGTTTCATTTTGCGTACAAGTGATATGAAATAAATCTAATTGTAAACTAAAGTAAAATCTAAAAATTAAAGTTGAGAATTTTACGGTTACGAGATCAAGGCTCCGACATTTGCTTGGTGTCTCCGCGTCGTGAATAAGCGTCCTTTCTTGCTGCTGTCAGAACATAAACTGGCGTTTAAAAACTGCTAGGGATATTTAGATGCTGAATGCTATTTATCATAGCGTAGTATGGAATCGGGGTAGGTAGTTCCATTCGTAAATATGAGATATAAAATCGCTATATGGTTGATAGACGAATTCTTACCAGACATGATTTGAGATTTCGACGATGATTGATATGATTGACGTATGTATTCACGTGTGTGAATGCATTCACGATTAATATGTACTTTAGTAGGTATGCTATGTTGCGCTTCCTCCTTCGTTCAAATATTTCAAGTAAATTAATTCTGCCCTGATGATGGACACCGTAACGTAACGCTGTCCGAAACATTAGTTAAAGAAGAAGAAAGCGCAACACGATATACTAACCCAGAAATTATTTATCAAGATAAATTCCAGACAGTTCCCGACATAAGCAGTTAACAAATCGAAAAGTGTGCAATCGACCATTTTTGCAGACAGATGTCACTAAATTATTCAACCTTATTTATTACTCGCTTTTACCCACGGCTTCACTCGTGTTTTATTTATGGAGAAATTTCTGTATAAAGAAATTTTCCAAGCGAATAAAATGTTTTTCCACGATAAAAAAGTAGACTCTATAACTTACCAGTTCTTTAAATATCCCTACGCACGTCGATCAGTTGCTCCGTTGCGTCGTGCACAAAGGACAAATATACAAACAAACGCACTACCGCATTATTTATAAGTTAGAATTTACATGGCGGGTCAAAACAAAACATAAATCAGTTATGATTAGAATTTTGAATCAGGCCCACTTAAAAATCGAATATAAGTTTCCTCAAGTTTTTCCAATTGTTTTTTTTTTTTTATATTAGCTCCACACAGGAAGTCCTGAGTAAATGCCCTTCAGGGCCTGTGTCATCTTTGGGGATGCTGTGTGGATGAACTTTTTAGGAAAAGAAGGAGAGAAAGTTCTGGGATGGAAAAGGATATGAGGGTTGGTTATGGATCCATCCCTCCCACTGCGGTACAAGGCGATGTTCCGAGAGAGTACGGCTGGAGAGGTCAAAGGGACTCCCTCAATCATTCTCTCCCAATCCGGCCTGCGATGCAGCTGGCTGGCGGACATCCCAGCTAAGTCACCAAACGTAGCGAACAACTTGGGGTGACCTGTGGCAGAGGTGTTGGTTCCCGGGTTGGCATCCATACCCGAATCCATACCCGCCATCCAAATTACACACTGTTTCGTCGGCTGTCCAAATTCAACTTGCGATGGTGTTGCTTTTTAGCGCGTTTTTATGCACAGTTTTAGTAATAACTCACTTAAACCTTGTCCGATTATATTTATTTTATCTCAATCTATGGGAAAATATTTTATTAAAGGTAAGCATAAAAAAAAATAGCCTTTTAGATATATCTATGGGGTATTAAGTATTTTTGAAAACACTAGGTTATTTCTCACCCACAACCGGAAACTACGTTTTAATTAGTGAAAAAAATGGTTAAAATTAAAAACCGCAACATATTCGTAACGAAAAATGGATGGTGAGAAATTGACGCTTAACAAATAGTTAAATTGAATTTTCCAGGCCCACTTCAAATTTCACCAAATGGGTGAATTAATTGAAACAATTAAGAAATATCAGTATCTCCTATTTTATTCAGTTAAGTTGGCGCCAAATGAGGTCTTTTAAATATTTATTCAGGGTTGAGGCTCTATTAATTTTCATCTTTGAATACGAACACAAAAAAATTTTTTTTTTTCAAAGGCGGGCGGTCTACACAGCATCCCAAAATATGACATATATATAGCATTATTTTCCTCAGGGCCTCTTGTTTAGAGCTAACGTAATGACGGCCTCCGTGGTCGAAGCTCTCGACTCACAATCCGAAGGCGTGGGCACATACATTTTATTTGCTTAATTTGTGTTATTTCCAGGGTGGAATATACTCTCATTATCGCCCTGGTGTAAGACCACCATTCAGAATTCAAACGTTGCTTGAAATGGCTTTACCCGTGTTTGGTGACCACTTCTGAATAGCCAGGTGCTTCCCCACGTTCTTCTTCCTCATCTCCTTACCCTCTCTGCTACCTTCAGCCTCACAATATACCACAATTGGCGATGCCACAGTCTCATTGGCACCAGACGGAAGCAGCTGGGATTCTTGTGAGGTATTTACAATAATAAAAAAAAATAGTGCAAAAATCAAAATAAAATTATAATAATTTTAAACAGCCTTCATGGTGCCTGGTTTTCAAAAGTCCTCACTACAAGAAGAAGAGGGGAGTGGATATACTAGCTATGTTGATTCGCTTTAGAATGTTCATAAGGTACCTTTCAGAACATTAAACTTAATCCGGAGTAGCCAAGTAGCTACTTAGTAAAGTGTAATTTAATTACATGTCATCCCCGCTTCAGCAAAAGTGATGTGTCTAACCCACATCCGACCATCAACAAAGAAAGACACTCTATCGGAAATCCAGTGTGGTTCAGAAGGATTCACTCATGACATTATTATTAGAAAACATCTTGGTTGACTGTTTTGGGTACGATTTTCGGGACTTGTTTACACTTTACACTCGTTGATGAAGGTTTTGAGAAAATGGAAAATCATTACAGTTTTGTGGGTGAAATAATATCACGTCACTTGTTATTAAGGAACAATGAGGAAAATGAGGACTAACTATAGAAGAAGATTGAAAATTTTGGTTTGGTGATGAATACTAAGGACTGGAGCCAACTGAGATCACTAAGGAGATCCAATTACCTTATTATCCATAGTTATTAGAAGGATGGAGTATTCAAAAGAATAAGGAAAGCAAACAAACATTTTTTTAATGTACTGCGCCCTTGAGGTGATTTTGAACAAACAGCGCCGCACAAATCATCCATGTATTATTTGGTTATCCAGCATTTGGTTCCTTAGAACAGGCAATCTGCCTAGCTAGGAACTAATAACGTACAAGACATAATAACACTTGTACACATTTTAATATCTACAGTTATTTGAAATATTATTATTATTATGTAATTTTGCTGTATAAATGTAACTAATGTAATAAAAAAAAATAAAAAATATTATTATTATTATTACTTTTATAATCGTCAAAAAAACGATAGTACCGTATTATGATTGCACGGATTTTGGCTTCCGTCGAGTCGGGGATTCTTGTGAATGTGAGAAAATGAGGTTGAGGACGGTTTTAAAAATATGGGCTTTTCGTATCTGATTTAATCTTCTATTTTTTACATTTTTTTCAACTCCGGAACGAAGCACAATTAATTAATAGAGAAAATATTTTCGTTTTTGTAATCTTTTTTTTTCAAAGAACTACTCCGTGCAGATAACCACGAATCCTTTATACTTATTTTCTTTCACGTACAGTTTAATTACCTTTTCTTTCTATTGAGGAATCCCAATGATTTAAGGTTTAGAAACCAAAAAAGGCTGTATATAAATTAATGATGTTACTTATAGCCCTTTCATGACATCTAATGAAAAAATTTAAAATCACTTCAAAGTGATTTTCCAATTAATTAAGCAATATCGGGGGCATTTAAAATTCATTACGCCAACTAGCTGTTTTCCGTTTTTTACCGTCGATTCCGGGAATTGTCTCCAGGGGTTGTAGGAGCTTTCAAGTGCTTTCAATGAATTAAAGGTTCATTTTACATCAATATTTGAAAAAGCGACTGCGAATTATATGTGGAAAGTCATTGGAAGAAGACATGTGTGATTTTTACTGGCTTTTAAACATTATTTGAACTTGAAATCTGTCTACCAGCATGAAATTTATTTTCTGAATCAACAAATATTTAAACGTTGAGCTGTGATTAGTGAGGTTTTTTGTATTATGTTATAATGAGAATTTAAATATCTATTTAACGGAAAAAAATAAAATACGTCATTTAACAGAATGTAAATGTAATCAAAAACATTAAATAATAATAACTGTTAATTTAAGAGAATAAAAAATAAAATTGTGAGTTTTCAAGCTTTTATGGACTTATGATATGATTAATCTCTCCAGAAAAGTTTCCACAAAAAAACTCAACACATAAACACCGTACAAGGTTCACAGAAAACTTGTTAATACCAAAAGCAAATCAAACTATATTTCAAAAAGGACCCTACTTCATATATGGCCATTAAAATAGAACACACGCCTACATAAGATTAGACGTATAAACGATTTACTCTAATTTAAATCATCACTACAAAGATTTGATATGTCATTACTCATTTCACTCTACATGAATACCTCACATAAATAAAATACTTCTGTTTGTTTTTTTCTTCATATATAATGTAACGTGTAAATGTTGGGGTTTATAATATAATATATGTATTGTATAATATTTGTATTTGATGGGTTAGCTGGAAAAAATGGGATAAGCTACACCTTTTGTACTTTTGTATTTTTTTAAATTTGAATTTGATAATTGAAATTAAGAGACACATAGTCGAGAAACACGCCAAACGACATTGAAATTCCTCACTTAGGAATGGGTCGTTTCTACGACTCGTTATTGAGTTCAGTACCTCGGCGACGGAATGATTTGCCGATTTCCATGTTTCCTTCTTCCTACAAGATAGGTCTCTTCAATCCCAATCAATTTTCAAAAAGACCCTCCACGCACCATCCTTATATATTAAAAAAGTCCAGAGGGACACTACTGTCTTCAAGGACTCCTGTGTGAAGAAAATTAAAAAAAAAATTGCACAGAAAGTGTTTTATCATATATTGCCGAGGTTTTATCATATATTTATATATTGCAGAGGCCGAAAATGTTATCTTGATGACTTCTTTCTTTTTCTTTGTGCACATATTTCTTTTCAAATTCAACGGATAATAAATACTACTTTCCAATCACCCAATACCTCCGGGTGTGAAGATTTCATCCTAACAGACCTAGGGGAAGTTTCGCGGCGTTCATTTGGTCGGGCGTCTCTGAAATTCCAACTTCTCAAAACATGCCCACGAATAGACCCCTTGAAATTATGCAAAATAATTATCACTCAACTCCCATATTTTCATCAAGAATTTGTCGAACAGAGTTACGAGTATGTACAAATAAACTTAGGAAAATAGGAGTCTTATGATGCAATTAATATTACAGATAAAATAAACGATTGAGATGTGCCATATCTTTTTTTTAAGTGAATACGCAAAAGTGTCCAACTGGTCCCAATCATCTGAAGCCAGTGAAACTATAGCGTCTCCATTTGGGAAGTATTCTAATGCTGTAGGTAGTGGGGGGGAAGGAGATGTGGAAGAGGAAGGTGGGGAGTATCTGGCTATTCAGTTATTTTCACAAAACATGGCTCAAGCCATTTCGAGCAGCGTTTCAATTTGAATGGTGGTTATGCACCAGGACGATTCTGAGAGTATTTTCCGCTCTGGAACGTACCGCAAATATGCCATATATTTTTAACTCATTCAATTATGAATAACAAAATCAATTAAAAAAATTTGCTTTTTCTGATAAGAATCGAACTTGGGAAGAGCTTGTTAAAATTTTAATGGGGTAGTGTGGGGATTCTAGCTTTGAAATTCAAAGAATCGCCAAAATTCAACGAAATCTCATTTAAAAAATCTATTTATCATTGAAATTATTAAAATTACGAAGAAAATCTTTAATGGATGAAATTTTTTTTTCAATGCATCGAGAATATCTTCCAAAACAAGTCATAGTACGTGTCAGAGTGAAATGGATACATATGTATCCTATAGTAGTTGGTCTCAGAGATTTGCAACAGAGCAATAAAATTTTATTTATGAGGGATGGATTTATAAGTCCGTCACTCCTTGACATACTGACCCCAGATTCCTACCCACTTCTGATACCTTTTTTCCTTCCCAGAACGTCCTCACCTGCCTTTCCTTAAAAAAACCTCCACGCAGCATCCACCAAGATGACATAGGCCCAGAGGGAAATTATTTCCTCTTCGTGGAGCTAATTTAGGTAAAAACAAAAAAAAAATTATATAAATAAATGTGGTAATGAAAAAAAAATGTTTCCATACATTGTTAGTTACGATTGCGTATATATTTTTTAAAAATTAAATCCACACACCTACGTCCTCTGAGATGCTGTGTGGAGGGTCTTTTTGAGGAGAGGAAGGAATGAACATTGGTCTTGAAGAGAAGGAGGAAGGAGGAAACACAGAGGCCGGCAAATCGTTCCACAGCCGAGCTGATGATGATGTCAATAATATAATATAATGATTTATTGTCTTCCTTTCTTTACAAACATCTAAGATAATGATATCCTCACTGGGATTTCCCATGCTGAGGATTTCATTTACATATTATAATTTAATTATAATAAATTAATATGAATTAGATATAAACATATAGGTATCATGTAGTATTTTTTAAAAATAATTATAAATTAAATAAAATTGTGTTTTTTTTATAATTCAGTTCAGTAGATTCGGTTTTAGTCTGTATTTGATATCAGTATATCTTCTATTTCTGTTCTCCCTATATTTAGTATCTAGCTTTTTATTTGAGATACAAATGTTATACTGTTGAGGTTTTTAAGTGAGAGTGGTATTTTATTGTAAAGTTTAATACCATAATACAAGAAGCTTTTTTGCCCAAATGTTGTGTTAGTAGTTACTTGTTGGATATGTTTTTTGAACATGAGATCTAGTGTTTCTAATGTACGTGTAAGTTGTCATTTCTTGGGTTTTGTACAATGAATGTAAATGAGTATAGTTTTAGAATACAGTTGTTTAAATGACATGATGTTAAGAGATTGTTAAAGATTTCGTCAGTGCTCGTTCTTACAGGAACTTTCAGTATAATTTTCATTATGGATTTTTGAGTTTTAATTGTTATACTGTTGAGATTTTTAAGTGAGAGTGGTATTTTATTGTAAAGTTTAATACCATAATACAAGAAGCTTTATAGCCTAAATGTTGAATGTTTCATGTATATGTTTAATCCTTTTATGAAATAAAATTTTAGTAATATATTTTTGTTCAATAACCCACCTCTAAATTTGGTATCGTCATTTCTTTTCTTTTCATCATACCTTGTTTCAATTGAAATATTGTTGAATGCTTTTTTGCGTTGTATTTTTTATCGTGCCTTTGTCCAAAGCTTGTGTTTACCGTCGGAGTTTTTATGTTTTATTTGTAAGCTTGTCTGACTGGTCTATCAGTGATAGTTTGTGTTTGTTGAAGTTTTGTTTTTGTTCACAATTCATCGCCTTAGTTCTTAATTATCGAAAAGACTATTTAAGTGTTTGTTCAATTTCCACTTTAAAATTAAAAATAAAGTATAAAAATGAAAGCTAATCACTTCCCTACGTATTATTTAAACTAATGATACCTTTGCCTTTACAGAAATAGATTTAGCTTAAACATCAATCATAATGTTTCATTGAAATAATGAAAGAAAACCTTCTCCTCCTGTAAATTTTTGTAATGGTCGTTTGGACAATTAAGAACTTAAGCGACGAAATGTAGTTAAGTAGTGTTGTAACGTATAATTGGAGTATATCTAGTACTAAATAGTATTGTGGCAGTGGGTACTTTGAACATGAAAAAATGTAGAAGCTTGCAATTAATACTTAATCAAACAGTATCTGGAACAGTAAGTCTCATAATGAAATAATAATTCAAATTTTAACTTGCTGAATGTTAACTCGGTTCGTGTTTTAAGCTTTCAAATCCTTTTACATGATAAAAGTTTATTTGTCAATATAAACATTGCGCAATTACAAATACTAATTAATTATTCCATTATTAATTCAACCAACATAATTTTATGTTTGTACATAAATGCGAGGTTATGATAAAATAATTATTTAGATAATACGTATAACAAGGCCTTAATAACGTTTTTATAATACGCTTTGATATCCGCACGAAAGCTCACAAAACCATTAAACTTTATTTAAAAGCCGCAAAGTCAACATATAAAGACTGCTAAACTTTTACGATTATTTCCCATGTTGGCTGAATTATACCCTTAAAAGCAGGCTAAAACTTTTACCAAGGAATACGGTGAACGTGTGTAATGTTCAATGGAATCATGTGATTGAAAATTATTTAATATCCCCGACAACGTGCTTACCTTTGTACTAGGGTCAGTCAAAAAGTAATGCCTCCTATTTTTTTGTAAATAAATAAAGTTAGTTAAATGGAAAAATTGAACAAACCTTCATCTACAATCTACTGCAATAGTGACTTTCTACGTCAACAGGTGGCAGCACTGCAGTCGCTTACGAAATAGTCGATATCAATGTTCGTATAAGTCAGCGTTCTGTGATTGAATTCTTGAATGCAGAAGGTGAAACGCCTATTCGCATTCAAGAACGAATGAAAAATGTGTACAGCAACTTCACAAAAATTGTGAGACCGGAGATGGAACATGGGTTTCGTGAAACCTGATCATAGAGGCGGTCAATGAATGGCATCACACAAACTCACCGAGGACGAAAAAAATCTAAAATGTGCTATCGGCAGGAAAAGTTATGGTGAAAGTGGTTAGGGATGCAGAGAGTTTGATTATGGTTGATTTTTCGAAGCAAGGATGAACAATAAGTTCTGTCCAATAAGTTACAACCCTTAAAAAGCTTAAAGAACGTCCCTCGTCCAACAAAAGCTATGGCGGATGGTTTTAGGAAGCAGTATCTCGTTTTTTACAACTCTGGGATACATGCCCTTGTTAAAAAATCGACCAAAACTTTATAAATAACAGTGATTATATTGAAAAATGACAAATTTATCCTCAATAGTGTGGTTTTCGATCTACGTAATTGCATTTTTTATTTCTTGAGAATTAACCGAAAAAAAATAAGGCATTACTTCTTGACTGACCCTCGTAGATACATATATGTAATCTGTTAACTCATTTGGAATAATTAATTTTATAAATACAGGGGTTTATATTAAATAACATTTCTTGTACACATTAACCCTGGGTACACGAGTTATAATGCCGAACGACACGTATTGCACCGGCTGACACTATTTTCGTAATAACTTACATGTTTTTTGCAAATTGATGTTCTTAATTACTGACTGAAATAAAGTATGTAAACAAAAAATATTGAGTGGAATAAAATTTTAAATTCTAACTTTAAAGACTGTTATTTTAATTTGCATTTGAAATTTGGTTGTATGTTTTTTTATTAATATAAAATGTTTTGAAACATTTTCGTTTCGTTCTATCAATTTTTCTCAAAACAAGAATTTTGTTGGATACAACGTTATTCCAGGTCAGGCTCAACTATAACGTATAACAGTTAATTTTAATTATTTTCAAGTCTTAGATAATATGATACTGTGTCATTGTGAATTTAAAATTGATGCCATCAGATAAAGTCCCATGGGAAAAAATAATAATTATCGGATAAGGGAGGGTGAAAATGACAAATACGGGCGAACAGAAGAAAATGGGATGTTTGGAAGCCTACAACAATGAAACCAATATCGCAATGTTCGACTAAGGGTTGAGTATCAAAGGATTTCGAATTTTGTATAATAAAGGGAAGCTATAATTTTAGACGGCTCAAATGATGATTGTATTCTAAAAGCTTTGTTAATAACAATGTATTTCAAATAAAACTTTCAAATCATTACTTTAATCCTCATTAAAGATTAACTTGGTTTAGTGTCGTTTCAGATATCGTGTTACATTTTATCAAGTTCAATCTTATTTCAAAATAGTTATTTGAATTTGCCGAAGATGTTGATTAAATAAATTAACTCAGGTGCAAATTAGAAGATACAGAAACAAATAGTGCGTCGTTTTATAGTGTACATGTATGATTCACTTGATCGTTCGTTGTTACCGGAATGTTCACGATTTCTTATTCCACTCACATAACGTATTCTTATCCTCGTTGACATTTCGATTTTTGTGTCTTTTTTTTACATTAGCTTCACAGAGAGCCGGGGCCTATGCCATCTTTGGAGATGCTGCGTGGGGTATCTTTTTGGGAAAATAATGAGATGAAATTCTGGGAAGGAAAAAGGTTTACGGAGTGGGTAGGAATCTGACGGTCAGTGTATTCAAGAGTGACGAACTAATCTATCCCTCTCGCTGCAGTACAAGACGATTTAATTTGGGAGGCGGGTTTGGGTTCCGCCGCCTTGGAAACGATTTATTGGATAACCAACACCTCCGTCATAGGTCACGCCAAGTGGTTTGCTGCATTTGGTGACTTAAGAAGGGTGCCCGGGTTCATGGGGTGAGGTTTTTTCGGATCTTGGCAGCGGATGCCTCTGCCAACAAAGCGCGCGGCAGGCCGTATCGGAAGAGACTGGTTGAGAGGAGACCTCTCCAGCAGGAATCTCAGAATAACGCTTTACCTGCAGTGGGATGGATTGATTCATACGTCCGTCACTCTGACCCACAGATTCCTACCCACCCCTCATACATTTTTCCTTCCCGCTACTTCCTCTCCTTCCTTTCCCTAAAAAACCCTTAACACAGCATCCCCAAAAATGACACAGACCCTGAGGGGAATTATTTTCCTCAGGACCTCCTGTGTGGAGCTAAAGTAAAAAAAAAAATATATATATATATAAATAACTATTACATTTTCATGGTTACTCTTATCAGATATTTGATTTTCGTGTAATACAAAGAGGTCATCGTCCTTACGAAAATAATATTTATTATATATTCATATTATATTATGTTGATTATATCAGACCATAAAAGACAATAAAGACAGAACAACAAAACTGAAGAGGGATCTTTATTTTCTTTTTCCAATAATTCTCGAGATTCCGGATATACCTACAATGAGCATCATACATAATTTTTACATTACCGTGAATGATTTTTGAGTTATTGTGCCGGGTCGCGCTCCTTGTTTCGCCGACGCGACGTTTCAGACAGCTTTATAGTGTCTATCATCAGGGCAGATCTATAATCTGCAGAATAAAAATAGTAGATTACACATCTGACCTGATGGCGTTGTAATCTATTATGTGTAATCTACTACATGTAATTTACCAACTACACATCTGCCCTTATGATGAGCTTCGTAATATTGCTATTTGAAACGTCGGCTAAAGAAGTAGGTAGCTCATCAAGGCATAATAACCAATAATACATCACGATAATTCTTTTTGGTTGTGAAAATCAAAAATCATATAACTTTTACAAGTTTAAAATAATCGATTGGCTTATGCCGCCGCTACCCGAATTTCTACCGATTTTTTACATATTTCCCTTAAACATTTGAAGTTACTAAGCTCTTAAAAAAATATATTAAGTCCTTACATATGAAATTGGCGTTGTGTATGGGAGGAACTTTGTAAGCTTTTTCTCCTTCCCAATTTGCTTCAAGTGGATTAAAACAGTTTTATCACTAACGCCGCAGCCTTCAGCTAACTCGGACGTGGTTTGCGATGGATCCGCTTCCACAATAGCCTTAAATTCTTCTTTATCAACTTTGGTCTCCGGCCGTCCACGGGGCCTCGTAAATAACGCGATATTCCAAGTTTTCCATTTTGTAAACTAAGTGACGCAAAGAAAAGAAACAATTAAGGAAAAAACAAATGAATTATAATTTTCGAAACACAAATACATGAGTAAATAGCTGTATAAATTTGAATTTTTAATTTCTAACCAAAGAGAAGATATTTGAGATCAAAGTTGCCAGTACGGCAAAACGCCAATTTCATATGTAAGGACCCAATATGTTATTTTTTAAGATAATATTTATACATTCTCCACGCCAAAACGCAAATTATTTGAAATTCTCTAAATATTTTAGAAAAAAATCGCAAATTATGCTCTTAAACATAATTACAATCACGTTTTTTTCAGTTATTTTACAACGTATATGTATGAAACTATGTTTCTTGAAATGCTGTTTTAGACAGCCCCTAAGAGATTTTTCCTATATATTTTAAACGAGTAGTGTTTTATTAAATATTTTCACAGTTTCGCTTCAATTTTAGTTTTAAATGTTAGCGCACTCTCTCCAACGTTCGTTATTAGTTATTACATATCGCTCCATCTTCTTCTTTTTGAGCAAAGATACGGCACCTTAAGATATAATAGAAATATCCGCATATTTTGCGTACAGGTAATAACAAAAATCGTGGTTTCTGATGTACCTAAAAAAAAAAAAAAAAAAAAAAAAAAAATAAAAAAATAAAAATAAAAATAAAATAAAAAAACCTACCCCACATAAAAATGTAAAAAAACCTACACATGTAAATTGTAAAACATGTACGACTGTAATATAAAAATATTTGCCAAGCAACAAAGAAATGAGAGTGCATCGAAGTTTTTGCCTAATTTTTGGTGGGGTTTGCAATGGGGTATTTTCACTATTTTTATAGCTTAAAGAAATGAAAGCATTTTTATTTTTTTTATGTTGACGAATAAATTTTCTACGGCGAGTCAAAGATTCCCATTAATGAATTACCGCTAATACGATGTTTTGGGACGGGGCTATCGTGTGACGTCATGAGCGTGGACGCTCACTGACAGTGTTTATTTATGCTGGCTAAGCTGAGCGACGTTTGTGACGTCACAACCCGATCTGCCAGCCACGGGTCGTTTTGATTTTGTCAGTTTAGATCGTTCTTAAAATCAATAATATTGAATGAAAACATAAAAAAAACAAACATTTTTAGTAGGAAGATTAAAATCAGAAAAATAATCTTTAAATTTACCGTACATTTTCAAAAGAATCCCTAGTTTGTGGAAATACTCCATTGCATGGATTTTAAAGTTTTATATAACGCTTTCTTGTGATTTTTTCGTTTCATCCAACTGAAATAAAAAAAAAAATTTAAAAAAATAAAAAAAACCGTACCATACTCTTTTTCTACCCATTTCATTCTTGTCATCTGTATTTCTGCTGACTAAAGTAGTGAAGAATGATTATTGTGTTGGAGATAAGGAACTCTCGAATTGGAAATAGGAGCTTTTATCAAATAACAGAGGGGAATCCATTTATTGAATGGAATCTATCATTATTCCGGATGAAGAAATTACTAGAACTTGGGGAATGTAATGAATGATCAGCCTACAATGATTCAAAAAGATTTTGATGTCATGAAATTAAATTAATTAAATCTTTGATCTTAGTCATGTTTGCTCTTAAGGTGAGACATAACCACGTTTATCGGGGGTTTGGCCGAGGATCACATTTAAATTTATTTCGTCGAATTAATTTTTATTTCCATGCATCACAAGGGTTGCGAGTTATTTATATTTTAGATTAATAAAAAAGTACGTTGCCATAATTTTTTTAACGTCCAACGCCTTTAAAAAATTGTAATACGTTGTATAACTAAAGTTAGCAGTGAGCACCAGATTTAATTTTTCTAGACGATGAATTAATAACTTCGGGAGGTATTCATTTAGAAACATCTTAGTTTCTTAATGGGTACACTTGTTTTTAATTTGAAAAACTAATGGGAAATTTAAATTTCATACTATTGTTATTTTTTGTGTGTACGTAATGTTGTATTAATAGTGTTAATTTGTAGAACTCTAATAATAAAAAATAATAAAATAAAACAATTTTCATAATGCTGTTATTAAGTTCTGCAAGAATTTTAGTTCTTTACAAAAAAAATAAAGAATTTAAAGAAAAAAAAACTTTTAAATTAAAAAAAAAATAATTAATCTAACAGTTCATTTAATTTGGTTTGTGATAAAAGTCATTTAATACTTAATTGATAATTTGTGTAATTCGGTTCCAAGACAACACAATGAAGTGGCATTTTAACACCCCTTTGAAGTAGACGTGGGCAAAATTGAATGATTGAATTAAATGAATAAATTCAATCTTGTAACACACTTGATCTGATTCTCATTTTCAAAAGGAATTAAATCTTTATTCCTTACTCTTGGCCTTGCATCCTACGATTTTTTAACTGCACCATATTTATTTTTATTTGTATTAATTTATTTTACAGTTAAATTATTTCATGTTATATTGAGGTAAGAAAATAATTATGTACTTTTTAAATATTGTTGTGTTTCGTAGGAATTTATTTAAATATTATTCTGCATATTTGTTGCGCGGATAGGTACAAGTATCTACACCTACTACAGGCGGCGCGCCGCGAAATTGTCTATCACGTGTAGTAAGTATCCCGCACCCCGCGCATTAAATCCACACAACAAAACCCCGTCGGCCATAGAGTCACTAATCCAAGCGACATAACCGCCAACCGAATCAGCCAAGAGCCAAGAGGCAAGGAGTCAAATAATTCTGAGATTCGAGTGTAGCGTGCCGGTCCCACTATTCATCATAGCCCTACAGGTCTACGCGGACCGTAGCGTTCAATTCTCAACTTCAATCAATGTTTCATTTTTATTCAAGGAATCAAAACATTTGTTTCTTGTTCATTTGTGACGTCGTTGTCCCAATTCCCATGTCCCACGTATCGAGTTGATTCGGCCGACAATTCAATTCCCATATGTTGTATCGAGGCTATGGTCCGCGGAATGCAATTTATTCAAGTCACAGCAAGACAAACAGCACATATTAGTCAGAAGTTCCTAATTTATTCCTTGATATGCCCGCAGAGAATCGGTTCGTCGTTAGTCCTCGCGCGCCAAGCCTCACATTAGGGCGAAACTTCTCACTTTGGACTCTGAACTTCTGCTAATAAAAAGCCGAAAGTTAATCCTATATTTTTCTCCCTCACACGTGCGTAAATTATGCAATGCGTTTAGCAACAAAACGATGTTTATGTATTATTGTTTTTTTTATGATATTGTCTATCTAGCCGATAGCCGTAAACAAAACAAACATCAGTCGCTGTCGTACCGTGATAAATGATAATCGAGTGATTTGTTCCTTTATTTTTGGAATAAATTGTATGACGCGTGTCGCTCAGACTTTTAATTAGTTTTATATTTGACGCATGGTTTTTACTTCACCATTGAGGTAGGTGCATTTAAAAATATATTTATTTATACTGGGTTTTACAGATGTTCGCACTTACGTGAGAACAATCCAGTTATAAAACTCAGTTATATATTTGAGTGGAGCTTATTCCAGGTGACCGGATCGGATATACGAAAGCGTGATAATAGTATATATATATTTTTTTATGTGAATACCGCACAAGTTCCAACTTCTCCCGTCTGGAGCTAATGAGACTATGGCATCCCCAATTGGGATATTTTGTGAGGCTGAAGGTAGTGGGAAGTTTAGATCACGTAAAGTGAAACAATTTTAAGTTTAATAAATAAAACAAAATTGGTGAAACTGTAGGGTGAACCATAAAAATTGTTTAATTTTAAGATTTAATTGGTAGCCTTTATAAATATATTTTTCTGATCAAAAAATTTTTTTTTTGCAAAATAATAATATTTTTGGTACCTACAATTTTTCAGAACGACAAAATTCACCCTATACGTAGTGAAAACTTCTTTAACACCGTTGTGATTTGAAACGCGATGAAACGAAAAATAAACACATTCATCTAAAGGATGTAATCTGCGATATAATGAGATCGTATCATCAATTTCCTCTTAGTGATTTTTTATTTTTATTTTTATTTTTTTTATTTTTTTTATTTATTTATTTTTATTTTATTTTTATTTTTATTATTTTTTTTTTTGAATTAAAGGAATGAATAAAAGGAATCAATTCAAAAGGCCGGGGGAATCAGACTGAATCGATTCAGTTCTAGGAATGAATCTGCCCATGTCTACTTTGAAGTCATTAAAAGTGATGAAAAAAATAGCCCAGTTCTTCACCACTTTCTTGAGTTTTTTGGTCACTGTTTAAATTCGTAGTATTCCATTTAAAAAAATATATTTATAGTAAGTCGATTTGAATGACGTCTCCTAATGATTTTGGGATTTGTTGATAAATAAATAAATAAATAAATAGATTTCTGATGGAAACCCTTGAAACAATAATTTGTATTATAAATCAATCTACAATATTTATTTACCTAGAAGGTTAAGATGTTGGAATGTAGGCAAAGTTATTTTACTGAAGTGTTTTCCGTTACTACAAATTAATGTGATAAACTTTGTCGATGCTTCCTAATATACTGTTTTTTCTTTGCCGGGTAACTTGTTTAGGCGAAGAAAGTTGGCAGGCCCGTGCGGGGAATTGCCGTCAATACCCAGCTTTATCAAGAAAAGTGTTTTCGAGCACAGTTTATAATAAAATACATCAACTTGTTGAAAGGAATCTAACTCATTTTATTAGATACAAGATTAACTACAAAACTTTTTACAAGAGATTTTAACATTCTTTTTATGAAATATTTTTTCGTACGGAAGAATTTTTAAAAATAAGTAATATCTAAGATACCTTTATTTTTCTGCCGTTTTTATTTACAATTAATTTTGAGGTTTCTAAATTTTATAGCTTTGTCGGCCTACGTGGTAGACGGGCAAGGTTCTGGACTATCGTTCTTCCCCGTTCATATGCCGGCGTGAGCAGATTAATTGTATTTGATTCAGTGCCAGCAACCCGCGAGTTTTTTACATTAGCTCCACACATGAGGCCCTGAGGAAAAAAATTACCCTCAGGTCCCATGTCATCTTTGGGGATGTTGTGTGGAAGATCTTTTTTATGGAAAGGAAGGAGAGGAAGTTCTGGGAAGGAAAAATGTATGAGAGGTCGGTAGGAATCTGGGGGTCAGTGAGTCCAGAAGTGATCTACGAATGAATTCATCCCATTCTCTGCGGTCCTGCTGAGAGTCCTGCTGGAGAGGTTAACAGATCTCCCTCAACCAGTCTCTCTCGAACCGGCCTGCCACGCAGTTGGTGAGCAGACACATCCGCCGAAAAGATCCGGATAAACCTGACCGCCCCATGAACCTGGGAACCCCTGCTAAGTCACCAAACGTAGCAAACCACTTGGGGTGATGGCAGAAATGTTGGCTATCCAATAAATGGTTCCCGGGGCGACGGTACCCATACTCGCCTCCCAAGTAATTTTTTAATTTGTTTTTTATTTAAATTACTTTCACAATTTATTAATTAAAAATAATATGACGTATATTTGCGACACGTTCCAGAGTGGAAGACACTTTCAGTATTGCCCTGGTTTAGAAAACTTCAGAATTAAAACGTGGATTATAATGGTTTCAGTCGTGTTTTGTGACTAAATCTGAATATCCAGGTAGTTCCTCACCTTCCTCTTCTCCATCTCCTTCCCCTCACTACTTACCTTCAGCCTGAAAACACATATCAATAGGGATGCCATATGGGTGACTCCAGACGGGAACAGTTGGGACTCTTGTGAGGTATTCACATAAAAAAAAGATTTACAATCTGAAAAAAGTTACGTTGACCTAGAAACTCTACAAATTACAAATTACGCTGCACAGATTACAAATATGGTGATTTAACTAGGAGGTGTTTGCCGTGTGGCGCTACCTCCTTCTTTAAACAAGTTTCGGACAGTGAAACAGTGTTCATCATCAGGACAGATGTTTTATAGCAATTTACTAATAATTTTGAATGCCTTCATTAGACTTCACGCCAACAGGATTTGTTACATAGCAAAGTTACGATTCGTTTTGTAAAAAACATAACTCCATCACGTTTCAAAGACTCTACACTTAATAAATTGTGGAGAGTTATGAATAATATATTTTTACTATTTCGACAAAATATTTTAGTAAAAACTTTTACATTATGAAAACATTTGCGCTGAAAGTAGAAACATAGGGAAAAGATTGATTATAAATTAATTTTTCTTGTAAATTTTCGTTAGAAACCTTGATATTAATGAGTAAGCAATGATCACACCAAACTAGACCACCAAACTTACCAAAAGTGGAGAAAGTTGTTCCGGAAACTCTACAAATTGCAAAAAGTTTCGGATTTTGTGCTGCTTTTTTGACATCCCTAGAAAACTGAATAATGGATGGATAAAGTTTGTTTCGAATTTTGATTAGACGAGAAATATGTTAATCACGCCGTGTATTTCTTTACGTTGCGCTATCATCTAGTATAGGGATTCAAAACATTTTGTACCGCTGCCACTTTAAAAAGAAAATCAGACCCAAGAGCAAACGAATAATAAATAATAATGTTGATTATTATCCTTTTGAATCTTTAGATTGTAGATTATGAATCGGAAAAGTTTAATTTAAATCATAAGCGGTGTTTATATAAATATATCTATTGCCTGCAAATCATTTAAAATCACCCACAAAGCATTTTGCTGTTAAATCCTTGATCGCCGCACAAGCTATTAAATTCGTCCACAGGTGGGTGATATTGCCCAGGTCAAAAATAACTGATGTAGCACCTTTCCATTTCTTGATTTAAAATTTATAATTTCCGGAAACGCGTTGTTCACCGTTTCATAAAAAAAGCTTTCATTAACGGGAATGATGTGTTTATGAATTTCTATAAATATAAAAGCTTAATTATTAGTAGAATACTTCAGCATTTCTTAGCCACCAAATAACTTATGCACATATCCCATTCAATTTATAGTTATCAAAGTCAAAAATATTAACAATATTGTAAGATTCATATTAACATTAAAACAACTTAACAAATTCATAAATTTCCGGTATGTCATGTCTGCAAAAAGTCAAATTTTTTTTTTTTTTTTACAATAAGTTTATTTTAATACAATATTACATATTTTATATACTCTCCTAATAAAGCTAGTGCTTGTGTTTAGGAGAGGACAACTTGATAATAACTTTCTTTTTTTTTTTTTTTTCAAAACCTTATAACAAACTTAAGAACTTAACTTATGAATAGATTTAGACTTAATAACATATAAGATTATAAGGGTAATTAAACAAAATATATATAGGATGTACATAAAACCTTTGGAATAACAAACAGTCAAAAACATATATAATAAAAGTTAAAATTATATGGTGGGACTACCAAAATATGATTTAATTTTTTTTTTATATTTGTCGTAATTTTTTTCTGTTCGCATATCGGCGGGTAATTGATTAAATAATTTTATTCCTTTATATACATAGTGATTCTGTGCTGTTGTGGTTCGTATGGGTGGTATAGTTAGTCCACCAATAGAAGTATTCCTTATGCTAATATTTAGCAGTGGGGTAATATTTTTTTTAAATATATCTTTGTGTAGCTGAAGTAGTGCTATTTTTTCGTAAATTTTTGTAAGTGGGGGAACAGGGAATTCTTGGAATACGTTTATTGTTGGGTAGTAATACGGTTTTTTTAGGATAATTTTTATAAGAATTTTTTGAATTGTTTCGAGTGGGAGAAGGGATGATTTATATGCACCCCCCCAAGCTATGATTCCATATTGTAATACCGAGTGCGCAAGTGCAAAGTAAATTTCTTTTAATATTTTTAATGTGATAGTATTTCTAAGTCTGAAAAATATATATATTAGTTTTCTCATTCTGTCTATTGTGGAGTTTATTTGATTTTTCCATTTAATGTTATTGTCGATAATTATTCCAAGATATTTTATTTGTTCTTTACTACTAATATGTATACAATTTGAGTTACAGGGTGTGATTTTAAGTAGACAGTTTCTGTCGTGAACTTTAATGTTTACATTTATATTTGAAATATGTTCTGTTAGGCTCAGAGGTAGAAAATGAGTTTTTTCAACATTTAAAGAAAGTAAGTTTTTGTCAAACCATTGTTTAATGATATTTATTGCATTATTTGCCGATATTTCGGCTTCTTTCCAAGAGTTTTCTTCAATTGTTAATACTGTATCATCCGCATAAGATATAATCTTTCCGACGATTGGGAGTTCAAAAAGTTCATTTACATATAATAGAAATAGTATTGGGCCCAGTACAGTTCCTTGTGGGATTCCAAAATTAATTTTTTCTATATCACTTAACTCGTTATTTATTTTCACTTGCTGTGTTCTTTGATATAAATAACTATTTATCCACGATTTAGCTTTGTCGGTTATTCCTATATTATTTAGTTTGTTGATTAATTTTGAGTGTGAAACACTGTCAAAAGCTTTACGGAGGTCAATGAATATTCTTAAGCATTTTTTCCCTTTATCCAATGCTTTATAAATAACTCTAGTTAATTCCGCTATTGCGTCTTGTGTGCTCATTTTTTCTCTAAAACCGTATTGACTAGGATTAATACATTTTTTTATTTTCCACATAATCTACAATTTGTTTCTTTATTACTCTTTCGTATATTTTAGCTACATTGGATATTAACGATATTGGGCGGTAATTGTTTATTTCTTTCGAATCTCCGGATTTATACACAGGTGTTACAATGGCTTTTTTGTAATTTGATGGGAATATTCCATTTTCAATGCTTACATTAATTATATGAGTAATTGGTTTAGTTAGTGAGTTAGAACATTTTTTTAGGATTTCTGTAGTTACACCATCATATCCAGATGCAGCACCATTTTTTAGTGATTTTATTATGTTTTCAATAGTTTCCTCCGTAATCGATTTAAAAACTGATATAGCAAATACTTCTATGCTTAAAATATCATTCCCTATACGTCCCAAAGACATGGTAAAATTTCATGGAACTTCGGATTGCTTCCGGGGTATTTTAAATATGGTGTGTATTTTTATATTTAAGATGTCGTAAAAAAAATCTTTTAGACACTAGATAAAGTTGTCTTTTGAAATTTTTGTATTAAAAAAAAACTTTTCCATTTATAAATAATAAAATTTTAATGTTGAACATGAAAATGTTAACAAAAAAACTTATAGAGACATTTTGAATCGAAATGTCCATTCTTTGAAATAGTTCGATATTTTGAAAATATCGAATTACCTATATCATGAAATTATTTACGAAAATGATTATTTTAGGAAAACGGTCACTTCAATTTTATGACGTTTAAACAATATTTTTTTTAAAATTAAATGAAGACATTATTAATCAAAATCTGAAGACAGAAAAACCAGAAAAAGGTATTGGTTCCACTGGGGCTCAAGAGCATTGGCCATGAATGCTAAGGTATCTGGGTTCGAGACCCAGTGGAACCAATATATTTTTCTGATTTTCTGTCTTCAGATTTTGATTGAGTTTCGCTAATATTTATTTCATTTAACTAAATATTATAATTTGAGTTCTTACTCATAAAGTAAAAAAAAAAAAAAAAAAAATGGTTTTGCTTTCAACTGTCAACGAAAAAATTCCGCCAATTCGAAATCTTACATGCTGACAATTTTTTTTCCATGGAATCAAATACAAATATGAGAGTCAAACTGAGGAGATCAATTATTTCTCTTTCCAACGACTAAAAAATCACATATCTCCGCATTACAGAAAAAAGTTATTTGTCAGTGGCTGAAAAATTATATGTCATTTAATTCCTACGGTGGCTAGGTCTTCCATCATGAATCATGACATACAGACAACATTTTCCGCTTAGTGGATTGTGTAGGAGATTTTCAAATATTGTCAGGTAATAATCGAAATCCGGCATTTATTATATTTTAAAAAAAACTTTTATAATGTACGGACTCCCCGGTTAGATCTGTCCTCCGGTTCTAAGGCTTAAAAATCACCTTTACCAAAACGAATTTCCAGGAATATACCCCTAGCATTAAAAAAGGGTAAGTACCTGAAAGTTTTTGTAACAGTAATTTCCCACTCACGTCAGAATAATCTGTAAAACTCGGTTTAATTAAAAATCACTGGATTTCCGTGTACCTATATGGAAATAAGATAGTATCAGGTTTTTTTTCTATCAAAAGATAATAATTATTCGGACCTAATAACATTAATAAAAATTCCGATCTCACCGACTCCTTTAATGATGTTTGTTTTTATAATTATTATAATCTGTCTCAAAAAATGCTTATAGCATCTTTGAACAAATTTGATTACGTGTTGATAATTGAAAACGTTCCTCGAATATCCGTAAGTAAAGAATGAAAGTTAACCACTGAAAAGCGATCCAACTTGAATAAATAACTCTTCACTTTAAGTAAAGTGAGATACCTATCTACTCCCCGATGGCAACGGTTCCTTATTAAAACTGTGAAAATGACTCTCTGGGGTTGAAAGAGAATTCAAAATGAGCGCCTCTCAGCGTTTACTAAAAACTTAAAAGAATTCACAATAAAATCGTAAAAAAATCTTATGGTTCTTTGAATGGTTGATAATATGCAATAAACAGAAACAAAATTATTATTGTAACCTTTAAAGTGTAGGTATTGTAGCAATAAACTTTGATTAAGTATTATTTTTTAATATTTTCATTCCATTAAAGAAGATAATACCTACGAATAAATTTAAACGAAACGTAAAACTGAACAAGACACAGAAAAAAGGTAAGGGTTGCAACTGGGACTTTAACCGACTCGGCGATTGGACCTTTTTTATCACTCTTGTCGATTTAATATTTTAAATTCATAACTATCAATTTTACCCTCAACTAATTCTTCCCTATTTTAGTCAGATATCTTCATGAATAATTACAAGTTTTTTTAATTGTAAACTAGACCTCGACCGTTGCATCAGTTACCTTATTATTCTTATTACATATCCTTGAAAAGTTATCTCAACCAAAATTGAATATTCCGTTGTTTTAAAAAAATATATTGTACTTTCATCATCATCACTCTTGGCTCCAAAACCCTTGGTGGGTCTTGGCCTCCTCAAGAATCTTCCTCCACTCATCACGGTTTTGTGTCAGCTCACTCCAGTTTACCATCTCCAAGGTGAATAAATCTTTGAGGACGTTGTCGCTTCATCTTAAATATGGTTTTCCCAGGCTCCTTCGCCCTGTCGGTCTTGAGTTCAGTAGGGACTTTGGTGATTGATTCTCAGTCATTCTCTCTACATGACCCAGCCATTGAAGTCTTCCCAGTTTTATAAATTTGGTGACCTTTAGATATTTAAAGAGTGTATATAGCTCATTGTTATAACGTCTGCGCCAAAATCTATTTTCTGAAACCGGTCCGAAGATACCCCTCATTTTTTTCTTTCAAAAACATCCAGTGCGCGCTCATTCCTATTAGTTAGCACTTAAGTCTCAGTATTGCATTTTACATGAGTTATAAAAAACTGAGAATTGTTCAGGTTGTAATTTTAAAAAAAAGATGTATTTGTGCTTCTATATACCGAATAGGATAGTGACTCTATTTTCTCTACTACACATGGAGAAAATGAAGCCATCCGTGAAATTCATGGAAAGCTGCCAGCTGTCAAAATGTTTTTTCATGGAACTGGTGAACATTTTTTCAATATCACATACTCCCAATTATGAACCAATTCCGTGGTGTTTTAGACGTGAGTGTCGAAGTGCATTCAAAATTATTTAAAAACTCGATAAATCCAACGGACATGTTTGTTTTTAACTGTCATTATTTTACTTATTTTGTTAAAACGTATTATTCCCCGAAAACCAAATCTGACAAAGTATTTTAAAGAATGTCTTTCATAACATTTATATTTTTGACAATTCGCGGTGGAATTTAGTTATAATGTTTTATTAAAACAATTTAAGAAATATGTTCACTTGTGTAATATCACGACCATCTAAAAGACTGGTACAATTTTTCCTGGTACCATGTCTTTTACTTTTAACGAATTTTATGAACATGGTACGTGGCTTTTCAGAAACCTAATAAGATAATTATAAAATTAGTTTTTTCTAGAAGTACCCATTCCATATTCGACAATAGATAGTACCTATTATTCTGATTTACAATAAGCGCGGTTAGATTTTTTTAACAATATCAACTTCTCTACGCAGAATGATGTTTTTTTTAATTAATCATGTTTTCTACTTACAACTTGACTTCCCCTCCGGACTAACGAGTAGACGCTTCCTCTATGCTTGGCTCCCTGAGGACTTGGTACTTCATTGGGATAGATCCTCCATGTCATGATGTTGATTTCAGCATCCAGTTTGTAGCGTCTGCGAAAAAATGTACAAAATAAATTATCTTTAAAGTTAAGCACAAATAGAAGAAATTTTACTGTATTTATTTATTTGTTAGCGAGTGTTGTCATTGGCTTCTACATTAAGAAGCGTAGTGAATGTATTGCTATAAAGGTCGAGGATTTTTAACGGTAGAAAATGAACAATTATCCGATTTAATATATTTCAACAGCGCGAAAAGGATGTGGTTTGGACTCCCTTGATGATGTAGCGCAGCGTAAATGTTTGCGGATGGAAGCGTGCAAAGCTTCGCTGCACTAACGCGATGTTGCTATTTGATACCAATAGCAAAACACGTTTGCCAGTCTGTCTAATGGCACAGCTTGGCCCTAAGCCAACTGTAGATAGTGAATACTATGAAACCAGAGTTAACTGAAAATTGACGTGTACAATAAAGCCATAATGATGTGACGGCCAAACAAACAAAAAGATTTAAACAAAGTTGCCGACAAATGTCAGTAAAACGCAATTCAAAAATTTTAGAAATTTTAAACGTGGGATTATAATTCATATAATATATCGAATGTTTATTGTAGTATTTATGATAATTACATAGTTTCAGCATCCTTACATAGACGTCGTTATTATTGTTAGTAAAACAACGTTTGCTCTGCTCTCAGAAGAGTACCATCCATCGTAGTTCGTGTCTTATGTTCAAACGGATACGATGATTGCAGAAGGTATCTAAGAGGTAGGTTACCACCAACAATCCGCTAACTGTCAGCCGCAGGCCTACTCAAGTAAGGACGACGAGTCCAGTTTAATATTCATAGTAATCTTTACGATTACCCAATACGTCAAAAGTTGTGTTAGAGAATGAGTTTTCTAAAAGAAAATAGGTTATTGGCATAACCGGAATTTAAATTCAGGCCCACCCAGGAAAAGTTGATAAACCTGTTGGCAATATGACTAAACTCTAACTAAAACTCTGGCAATATGATAAATACTCAGGTAATGTAGCAATAGCTACATTAACTATCTTATCCTATAACTTATTTTGTTTCTACGTTATTTATGTATGTATCTTCAGTCTTGTTTTTGAAAACAATATAAGATTCAGACTAAAGAGATGTTTATTGAAAGATAGTTGTTTATTCCGGTCTGATTGCGAAGTTTGTAAATAATGAAAATATCGGAAAAGTTTTAATGGAATGCTTTGAGCAGGATACTCAGCAAAGTTTGTTTATTTAATATAGTTTTTAGATTTACACATTATTTTTTTAATGCTGAGATCTTGGGAAAATAAAAATGTGTCCAATCATGATTTAAACCATTTCGGTTCCACTTAATCTCCATATATGTAATTCATTTCACGAACACATATAGAAAAATGTCATTAATAAACGACCATCTTCATTAAAAAAATGCCCAAGTTTTTCGTAAATACAAGCGTCCGCACAAGCATTTCAACTGGTCCCATCTGGAGTCAGTGAGACTATGTGATGCCCAATTTGGGTATGTTGAGAGGCTGAATTCATTGGGATAGGAAGGATATTGGGAGAGGGAGGTGAGGAAGTACCTGGCTATTGAAATCTGGTCACCAAATAGGGCCAAAGCCATTTCAAGCAACTTTTCAAGTCTGAATGGTGGTTTTACACTAGGGTGATAATGATAGTATCTTTTAATATTGAAATTGCGAAAAACACAAAAACACAATAAAGTTCATTTTCAGTTCAGACTCCACAAACAATGTAGTACCATAATATTATATTTTACAAATTTGGGATTCAGTTCAAATTATGATGAACGACGGCATTTTTTTAATCACCGAAGTTGATGAAGAAGACAGGGTAAACAAAATGTGATTAATGGCGGAAAATTCTGATGTTGGTCGAAAAAATTAACACGCCGATATTTTATTAATCGATTTTATTATGAAGCCTCGTACCAAAAAAATATAACAAAAAAATCTATGCTGAATCCATTCTCGCTTGGTTTAAAAAATTTAACTTAAAAAAATGTACAATAAAATAACTTCCATCTTGGGAGGACGGTACGGGAAACATTTATTAGTTATCCAACACCTCTGCCATAGGACATCCCAAGTGGTTCACTACGTTCGGTGACTTAGCAGGGGTTTCCTGGTTCATTGGGTAAGGTTTGTCAAGTTCTTGGCGGCGAATGCGCCTGCCCACCAACTACGTGGCAGGCCGGATTGGGAGAGACCGCAGTGGGAGGGATGCATTCATTCCTCCGTCACTTCTGGATACACCGACCGCCACCCCTCATATTTTTTACCTTCCCAGAACTTCCTCTACTTCCTTTTCTAAAAAGACCCTTCGCACAGCAACCCCAAAGATGACATATAGCCTGAGGGGAATTATTTTCTTCAGGGCCACCTCTGTCATGCTAATGAAAAAAAAATACTAAAAATTGTTTAATTATTTTCATGCTCAGTCCTTTTCTCTTATTCGATTTCTCATCTTGTAAAGATTGATATCAAAGCCAGAATACTGATATTCTGTGTTATTCTTTAGAGTTTAAGTCTTGCAATAACATTGACGCTAGTTACTTACGTTACTAATGATAACCACAAGTATCTATAAGATTAAAAAAACATTTGATGCAACAAAACTACATGGGTTGCCTTAATTTCGGAAAACGATCGACGATCATCTCCAATCATCTCCAAAAATCTCCAATCTCCAAAATTGACAACAAGACTACTCGTATTATCTATCTATATATATATATATTAATGAATCCCTGTTTCCCTTGGTCAAGCCATAACTTCAAAATGACTTTTCCTATTTCATCAATTTTTTTTTAAAGTTTTCTAATAGTTTATAGAAGGTTCTTACGGAAAGAAAAATTAAGAAAATTGCGTAGAAAATTGAAAAATTTCAGAAAACCTAACGATTATTTAAACTTCGTACGTTTGACAGTTTGCGCGTCTGTTGAAATTGAATTTAGCAGGCAGCAAGTTTATTTTTTTAATTAAAATAATTGTCAATGGATTTTTTAAATTATGGGTATTTTAAAAAGGTACCTATTTTTATGTACCATTTTTGATTGATTGTTCTAATAATATACAAAAATGAATATTTGTAATATGCGCAAAAAGGAAAATTTGAATAAAAAAATTGAAATAGGTGACACGCGAGCTGTTTGAAAACTAAATGTACTGGGACTGTATATATGAAACGCGGGAGGGGGGTTTGCAGAACGGTGGAGTCGGAGAGTGGAGAGGGTGGGCGGGAAGGCGGAAAGGGAACGCGGTAGGGGATGCGGAAGGGGAACGGGGACGCACGGGAAAGGTAATTCCGGGAGAAAAATGAATTTATTTGAATATGGCATTGCAACGCATGCTGGGAACCAGCTAGTTAGATATATTTTAGAAAAACCTCCAATTTCGAACACAGGTATGAAAATAACCTTCTTTTATTTTCCTAATGAATGGTATTTGATTCATTATTTATCATCTACTATCTATCTACTATATCTACTATACACTATATAAAGAGGTAATATTTGTTTGTTTGTTTGTTTGTGTGTTTGTTTGCATCGAATAGGCTCCGAAACTACTGAACCGATTTGAAAAATTCTTTCGCTGTTGGGAAGCTACACTATCTTTAGATGACATAGGCTATATTATATTTAAAAAAAATATAGGCATCCTTACTAAAACTTCAATAATGTAACCCAGGGTGTAAAAAAGTTACCTAAAATATTCTTTCAATCGCGTGCGCTGCGAAAACTATGGATGATAGAATAAAATAATGTACTACGACTTTATAGAACAAATCATTATTTACAGAAAAGGTCGTAACAGCATATGTCTAACTATTATGGTTATGCCACAATAAGTATTCTTTTATTTTAAAATTTTTATTAAAATGTCGCCGCTTGAAAAGGCTCTTTATTTGTATCTTGGTTTTAATCCTTATCGAAATAAATTAGTTCATATTCAATACAGCTTCAATACCATTATTTAACTTTTTGAATATATCAATTCGGATATTTAATAACAAAGATATCACGAGTTTAAAAATGTTAGTATTAGAAAAAAGTTTCGGCTACGGGCCGGGCGGGAGAAGTCAAGAAATGAAGTGCCAGGGGGGTTGGCGGGACGGGGGAGCGGGAGAGCGGTGGCGGGGAAGGTGGAAGTGGAACGCTGGAGGGGAACGCACGGGAAAGGACATGCAAGGAGTAACATTTTATTTATTTAAATATGGTATTGCAACGCATGCCGAGAAACAGCAATATATTATAAAAGAAAGTCCAAAAAAACATGCGGACCGCAAAAACTCAGAAACGAGTCCCGGTACGATCAAGGGAGTTATATGGTGAGGTAGATCTCTATCCCCACTAGGGAATAAGGGTACCCGTTTTTTACCTAAAGGGCGTGCTTTTGAAGATATAAGGGCTGGAAGTTTCGCCCTCTTGAAATTTCTAGAATAGTCTTCCGGAAAGTTCTGTAAGGTTCCACAGAGCTCTAGAAAATTCTGGAAGATTTGGAGGAGTATGTCGTGAAATTTTCGGGGGAATCGGGAACATCATTGAGGAACATTCCAGAACACTCTCGAATTTTGTCCTGAGCGAAGCCGGGTAACCCAGCTAGTATAATATAAAGTAGATAAGTCAGTATTCGAAATTATTTAAATCTCGTATAATAAATATCCAGTTATATTTTAATTCGTACTTTAATATTAAGCTGTCGAAATACCAAGGGGGTAATTCGAATATGGTTGGAGGATTTTTCTAATTTTCCGTTCGTTAGACTTTGAAAAATTCTGAGAGTTTTATTGTTCAACTCGCTGAACACCAAACAAGGCTTTGGCCTCTGGAGATCCCAGGATCAACATTTGGAGATGAAATCTTAACTTCAGAAGTTAATAAGCGGAAAATTACACTTTAAACTTATTATGGAGATAACAATACGCTATTTTAAGGATTTCTTAAATTGAATTGTAAACAATCAAAAAAATAAGAATCAACTGAAAAAAGGGTGGAAGAAAACATGTTTCGTACCAAGGGATTATTTTGAATGCTAGTGGTTCTTAGAGTTTTTACTCGGGTAGGGAAAACCTACATCAGACTTTAACAAAGAGAAAGCTAAATCCGAGAACCACTTCGTTACCTTATGAATACATTAAGAAAAATATAGCTTTATGCAACCACTACCATTTCCCACATACGATTCGTAATAAAAATTGGGAGCGATGGAAGAACTGAAAAAAATGTAGTTAGACCATCAAGTTTCTTTATCGAAACAAAATTTCTTTTACACTGACGTATTTTGCGTTTAGTATCTTTAATTTTAATTTTCAATTTGGGAGGTGGGTACAGGTACCGCCGCCCCATTAACCATTTATTGTGTAACCAAAATCCCTGCCGTAGATTATCCCACGTGGTTCCCTACGTTTGATGGCGAAGCACGGGGGCTCGGGTTAACGGAGTCAAGTTTGTCTAGGTCTTGACGGCGGATGAGTCCTTGCGACTTCTCAGTACCTCTTAACCCATTGCCTAGCACCGCAGTGGTAGGAATGGATTCATACGTCTGTCGGTCACTCCTGGATTGAACACTGCACTGAACCTCGGATTCCCACTCACCTTTCATCCGTTTTCCCTAAAAATACCCTCCCATAGCATCCCGAAAAATGACGTAAGCCCCGAGAGAAATTTTTTTCCTCGGGGCCCTAAAATATCCTTAAAATCGGTACAAAGTTACATTTAAACTCGTGGTTCTTCAAAATATATGCAATATTTTTTTTTATTTAAATCTCGATTTGCAAGGAAAGATTTATATATTATGCTTTCTTAAAAGGCATGTTGGAAAATAATTTTCCCACTTTAATAGGATTGGAATAATTGACATCATTATTTTATTAATTAAGTAACGATTAAATTGATAAGATATCAGACTGTCCAACTTTATAAGAAAAGCCCGATTGAAAATACGAGTTGTTTAAATTTTAAAAGGAATTAAGATAGTAAGTCCACCTGCAGTATTGACTTTTATTTTGAATACAATTAAGAGGGAATAACCAGACACGACCAAAAAAACGTCATTTTTCAATCAAATTCTGGACGTATTGACTCTTTTCTACATAAAAAAATATGTACTGATTTCGAAAGATCATTATTTCAACAAAAGTAAGGTTTTAAATTTTATTATAAAACGTAAGATTATACCGTTGGTCATTGGCAGATTTGTTAAATTTTCAATCAAAATGTTTTATTGTGGTTGAGTGGGGTTTGCGCTTGGGCGTCGCGTGTTTGGTTCCTCCGCTGGCTAAGTCCTCCGACACGAAACAAGCAACATTTTCCGCTTAGTGTAGTGCTAGTAGGAGATTTTCAAACATTGTTAGGTTATTTGTACACCGGGAATGTTTTTTTTTTTTTAAATATAGTAAAATCAAAAATCCACATTTCGTCGAAAAAGGTCATTACAATCGTACAGGGCGGTTCCAATGAGAAAGATTAATTACTCTCCGTACCAGCTTTTTAAAATTATAATTCAATATCGATTTTACTTCATTCCAATTTTGATTTAATTTATTCCCACATCCAAAAATACTGAAAGGCGTGTTGATAAAACTATTCAGATTATGAACTTTTTGTAATTATTTTTTGATCATAAGTATTTATCATTTTTCAATAATGTCTCAGCAAAATAAGAATGTAAAAAAAAATGAAATACATTAGTCTGTAAATGCGCAAATAAATACACAAACGGACCAATTTTCGTCAAGAAACACATGTACTTATATATATTTTTAAGATTTTATTTAAACTAAAATTAAAATTCTGTTACATACGTTTACCAGATAATGTATTGATTTATTTTACTGCATGATTATATAATTTTAAATGGGTGTTGTATAATAAATGTACTTTTTTGAAAATTTAATAAATCCGCCAACGACCTATGGTATTACTTTATTATACAAAAAATTATCATTTTTTCTGAAAATATTTTTTCTGAAGATAAAAGAACAATCTTTCGAAACCAATTTATATTTTTTTTGTGGAAAAGAGTCAATACATCTAAACACTGTTTTAAAAATGGCATATTTCTGGTGTTCTCTGGTTACACTTTTTTTATTTATCTAAGAAAGCGACTTCACAGAATTTTAATTTTTGTTCAAATAAAATCATTAAAAAAAAAACTCGCACGTGTTTTGCGACGAAAATACTTGTTTATTTATTTATTTACCGTCTTACAAAACAATATACTCGTTTGTCAGATTTTTTGTGTACTTTTTTTTCCTTAGAAATTAGTAAAAATACTTATGATCAAAAAATAATTACAAAAAGTAAATAATTTTATCATCACGTTTGATAATTTTTATTGCCAACTTGAATGTAGATTGTAGGTATACATAAAAGCAAATTTTGAAAGAAATAAAATCGATGTTGACTTATTAGTTAAAAATACTGGTACGTAGAATTATCAATCTTTCTCACTAGAACCGCCCGTAGGGGTACGATCGCAGGACCATCTTTCGACGAAATATGAATTCTCGGCCGCTGGTTAATGGCCTTAAATTAAAAATATTAACATTTATATTATGCTTGCCAAATTTTAAAATTTTATTTACCTTTTTAAAGCTTTTAATATTTTTACTTTACACGACAATGTGAAATAACTCAAGATTTACAAATAAGTACATAAATTCCCTTGGTTCAATTAATGATTCAGGACGGCCTAAAGCTAAATTTAAAAAATGAGCTCAAATTAAGCATTGCTCACTTATTTTTTATTCATCGTGAAGTTTTTCACCAACACAAATAAAATATTTGTGGTTTTTTATTGAAGAAAATACTCCATCTTACAAAAGGTTCACAATGATTAGTATTCAGCCGTTTCAAGAACGCAACGTACTGTAAAGAAAAACCCTTAGAAAAAAAGCTCTTTGTATTAAGAAAAGTAACAACCCTTTCACTTTACAAAAGATTGCGGTAAGAAATTACTAGAATTCTGTCTTTTTACATTTAATGAGAAGGGGTTGAAATGAATGGACAAGGGTACCGAGGATTTGTAAGACGACAAAATACGCAATAATAGTGAATATAAGGAATCTAATCCTTAAAAGAAAATATGATTATAAACTACATTATATGAGCATCAGTCTTCGAGGTAAGAAGATGTTCTCATAATCGCTTGCGAGGTAACCACCCTTAAAATCGAAGCATTGCGTTGCTTGGAATGGCTCTGTTTAGGTATTAAATTTGATCAGTCAAGTGCCTACCAATTTCTCAACTTCTTTTCATTTCCACTTTTTTGCAATTTCGCAACATCCGTCACATCAGTTCTGAAATTTTTTCCTTATAAACTTGTTACTTCATCTCGTTGGTGACCTTCCTCTGCTTCTTCTGTTTACCAGTCTGACAGTGACTATAAGTTTCTTCAAGTTGGAGCCCTTAGTTTGGCGATCGATGTGTCCAAAGTATCTTAAAATATGTTGTAGGCAGATATTTGAAGTCTATTGTGGATGCTTAGCTCTTCCAGGATGGACCCTTTTGTGCGTTTAGCTGTCCACGGAATCCTGATTTTTTTTTGCAGCACCGCAATTCGAGGGCGTCCATTCGTTTTCTTTCTTATGGTAAGTATGCGTCATATATATTTTCCTTTAAATTCAGAAGATTCAACCTCAAAATCAGAAATCGGTTAATAGATTATAAAAAATCGCCTTTGTAAACTTTAACACCTCAAATCTCAGAGCACAGTAGAGTGAAGTTAGAAACCTGTCCAACCAAAGTGACGATTTTCCAAATAGAGATTATGCCACTGTTACTGCAAGTTCCGCTGCTAACAGCGGAACCGAGTATATTATACTCGGTTTCATCGTAATTAACTTGTGAGTTGCAACATGGTTGCAGCGCTTCAAGAAGCGAATGGATGCTGACTGCACAGTCAACCGCAAAACATCTTAATTGATAGAATTAACAATCAAAGAAATACCTAAATGTTAGTTTATTTTGAATTTTAATATTGTTTGCTTTAATTTGAATTTCGATTTGCATGATTTAATTTCATTATTTATATTATACTAGCTGACCCGGCGAACTTTGTACCGCCTCAGAATCAATAAAAGTTGAATTAAATTAAGTTTTTTTACTAAGTTAAAAATTACACAATGAAGCAATTATCAATGTGCAACTGTCCTTGTTTTGTTTGTCGGAATCAGAGATAGCGTTGTGAACGGATTTATATTATTGGTGATTTTCTTATTTTACACTAACTTACGGGAATTTGGGAGGCGGATTTTGGGTGCCGCCTCCCCGGGAACCATTTATTGGGTAAACAACACCTCTGTCATACGTCACCCATAGGTCACCCCAAGTGGTTCGCTACGTTTGGGGATTTAGCAGAGGTACCCGGGCTCATGGGGTAACGTTTGTCCGGGTCCCACCCGCTGCGTGGCGGGCCGGATCGAGAGAGACTGATGGGGATGGATTCATACGTCCGTCACTCCCGGACACACTAACCCCAGATTCCTACCCACCCCTCATTCCTTTTTCCTTCCCAGAACTTCCTATCCTTCCCTTCCTTAAAAAGACCCTCCACACAGCATCCCCTAAGATGACATAGGTCCTGAGGAAAGTAATTTTCTTCTTGCCTTATGTGTGAGAAAAAAAATTGCTTTTCATTTTCTTTATACGTGTAAGGGATTTTGATTATAATTACTGTATCTTTCCTTTGAACGGGTGGAGACATACGTTTACTGTTTGTCTCATTTTCGACTATAGACATTTAGTGTGTAAGAAAAAGAGGCAGCATTATATGTTTGAAAAAATAAAAGCAAACAATTAGCGCATCGACATTTGAAGTTTTTGAATTTTTGGAATTCACGAACAGTTCAATATTATAGGTACTTATCACAAAATGCCCGCAGCTCTTTCAAATATGAGAATTCGTTCCATACAAAAATGTATGGGGAAAAGAATATTCTAAATAACTATATTTTTCGTTAATTTTTGTGATGTTTTAGTAGTTATTATCCTTTCCGGGGCGGAGACAAATCCAACAAATTAAAGATCATCAAAATCGGTGCAGCCATTCTCGAGTTATAAATAGTGTAACTAACCCGACTTTGTTTTATATATTAAGATTATGTGTATTATATTAGAAGTAATGCTGAAAACCCGCTGTATTTCGAGAGAAATTCTTAATGAGCTGAACAGTGCAGTGACTCTTTTGTCAATTGAATCAATGATAACTAAACAACAATGTTTAAAATTCTAAATAATGGCCTGGACTCACCAGAGCTCAACAGCCTGGTAAATTTTCATATTCTGTCAAGATCAACCCGACAATCCGATTTATTTTATTTGCCCACATTTAGAACAAATATTAGAAAAAAAAAATCCCCTATTCCTCGTGTATGTGCACAATATAATACAAAATTTCACAGCATTGACATTTTTAGAAATAAACTAAAGAAATATCGGTACAAAGTGACGCGTACGATCGATTATTATTAACATGTGAGTATGTAATGTATCGGAAGCATCCCCTATCCTTTTCCTATATTCCTCTTCCTCTTCCTTTCCTATAACCCAAAATTAATTTTAAGATATTAAAACTTCATTTCCAACGAACTTTAGCATAAGAAACTTCTGTGGCTTGACTTCAATTCACTTGTATATTTATCACTGTATATTATTTAAAAGCTATTTGTTTCTTACAAAATAAATAAATAAATATATCTTTTGAAAAATAAATGTTTTTATTCTTGCGTTCCCTCCTTATTTAGCCCACGTTTCACCATTATTTCAGGATTTTCAACATCTGCCCTGACGATGGATACTGTAACCACTGTCCAAAACGTTGGCTAAAGAAGAAGGAAGCCAACTCGGCATAATAAAAAAAATAATCATATAGTGTTATTTAAAGTTTAAATATTAATTAAAGTGAATCGAAACCAAGGATTGCGTGAAACATCTCTTAAAACCAATTTGATTTCGCTTTACAAAACATGAGCATCTTGCAAACAAATATTCTATAATTCTAGTGTTGTAATAAAGGATTTAAAACAAACGAAATATGTAAGAAATATGATTTCTCAGCATTACAGCTGTCTTTCCAAAGCTTCTTTGTTGACAGTTAGCTGTTTTATTAATTGGAGTGGAATGGTTATTTCGCTTTGTAACTTTGCGTCTCTTGTCGTACAACATCGCTTCAGAGAAGACAAGGTTCGATATCTTACAGAACAACAGTTGTATTCAGAGCTCTGCTGACGATATTGCACTGATACAGATCGGCAGACTTTGATTCTAAGTTCAATTTTTGGTCGCCAGATGTTTCAAGCTGTTCTTAGCGTTTTCTTAACTGTCAAGCACAACTTTTGTTCTTCTTATATCTGAAGCGGCGAAAACGCTCTAAAGTTGAGTTCTGGCGTTATGATATTTAAAATGGGTTCACTATAGTTTATAATATATTTGCGGCACGTTCCAGAGTGGAAGATACTCTTAGTATCGCCCTGGTGTAAGACCACCATTCAGAATTGAATGTTGCTTGAAATGGCTTAAACCGTGTTTGGTGAACAGATCTGAATAGCCAGGTAATTCCCCACCTTCCTCTTCCCCATCTCCTTCCCCTCACCACTAGCTTTAGCCTCACAACATACTCTAATCGGGGACGCCATAGTCTCACTGGCTCCAGACGGGAGCAGCTGAGACTCTTGTGAGGTATTCAAATTAAACAAAAAAAAAATAGTTGTTAATCTAAAAGTATTAATACACTAGCTTCTGTACGGTTGAAATTTAAGAACCCTACTTTGAGTAGGTACGTCTCTAACGCCACGTCTAATGCAAAATCATTTTCCTACATGGAGTTTGTTACAAAGCTACTGTCGTGTCGCCCGCCGTTCAGGTATTTTGAAAGTTTCAATCATTTTCTATGCTTAATACAGCAATACACAGACAACTCTCACTAATCCCGAACCGTATTTTGATTTATATATATATTGATACCTTTATGAAAATTTATGTCATTTGGCAAACATTTGTGGCAGGCATTTCTTTTTATTTCCAATTTTAAAATTGATTATATTTTTAGTATATAGTTGGACGGCCAGGCACGGTCGATCGATAAGGCTTGATAGGATAACTTTCGGTAACTTCTTATCGTTCCCCAGGACAACAATAGATCGCTAACGTACGAAAAACAGTTGTCGTCGAATATATTGAGAACATTTAGTCTTTGTGAACTGTTACTTATTCGTTGGTGATCTGTATCACGTTAGGGAACGATGAGAAGTTACCGTGCTAGATGGCCAGGTATATATGAGGTTTCAGGGTGATTGATTTTTTCCTTGTACGTGTATCTTGTGATTGTAATTTTTTTTAAGTAATCAACTCTGTAACGTGCCGCAAACATACTTCAAATTGTTTTTAAATGAATAATTTGTGAAATAATACAAATTTATTAAAAATAATTACTTGCGCACGTCGGGATTTGGGCCAGCAATCTTCGCATTGCGAGTCGAGAGCCTTACCCCTAGATCGCGGAAACCGTCGTTATGTATCTATACCTCAACTTTTTTTTAGTTAACTTTATCATGAATTATTCAATTGAACTATCAGAGAGTAAAAAAATATGCCGTGTGGTTGGTTCCCTTATATTTAAAAAAATGTTCTACAAGAGCGTTGATTCACTGACACTGCTAGGTATCAACTGGACATATATGGGGCAAACAGCTGCGACAGTATTAATTATTATAATTGATACAACAACATTAATCATCACACAAACAATATACAACCACAACACATCATCTACCACTACAAGATACGATTATGTGCCAGTCACCAACCGACCTCGATACAAATATTTTGTTGAATACCTTAACCCTCATAGAAATCGTTATCTCCCTTACTATCACGGTGAGAAATGTGATCCAAAGAGAAAACACCACGCATTATATTCAAATCTAAAAGTTAATTTTAAAAGAAATAAACTGCACTCCTTTATGAATAAATTTCCGACCACAAATTACAAAAAAAATTAATCTTAGTAAATTTTTTATTTAATTAAATGAAGACAATATTAGCGAAACTCAATCAAAATCTGAAGACAGAAAAATCAGAAAAGGATATTGGTTCCACTGGGACTCGAACCCAGATACCTTAGCATTCATGGCCGACTGCTCTACCGATTGAGCAATGGAACCCATTTCCAATTCAATCACTTTTAACTGTATCATACTTCGACTAAGATCTACCAACACTATCTTCATTTTTATTAACGCACATATTATTGGCTGCTATCTTTATATATGATTGCAAGATTCAACCCGAACTAAATGCTATCTAGATAGTGTCTGGATAAATATTTATCCATTTTATTTTTAATACGCGACATCTATTGACTTTTTCTGCAAGTCTAGGATGAATATTTTATTTTTATTTTTAACTTTATGAGTAAAAACTCAAATTATGATATTTAATTAAATGAAGGGCCATAAATGCTAAGGTATCTGGGTTCGAGTCCCAGTGGAACCAATATCTTTTTCTGATTTTGATTGAGTTTCGCTAATATTGTCTTCATTTAATTAAATATTATAATTTGAGTTTTTACTCATAAAGTTAAAAATAAAAATATATTTTTTTTTATTCATTATTTTACATACAGCGACAAAAGAAGTCATGTAATGATATCGTTTAAAATACTAATAAAAGTCTAATAAAAAATATGCGTGTGTGTGTATGTGTGTTTTTATTTTTTTCGTTATCAGTAATATTAGTTAGAAAAAAAAAACGTATGGTGAACCATTTTTTGAACTTTTCAATGTTTGCATTAAAATGTTTTATTTTATTTAAATTTTATGTTTATTAAATATAATAAAATTTGAACATTAAAACTAAAGTTTTAAGTTTTTTTAATTTAGAAATTTTCCATTTATTTGGATTTTATTGTAAATTGGAAATATTTTTCTTTCTGACAAGAATGTATCCGAGGTCTGGAGGTTGATCACATTTATCTTTTGCGTAGGGCCGTGTTATAATCGCTCGTGAAAGACAACGATTCAGAATCGAATTGTTGCTTGAAATGGCTTTAGCATTGCTTGTTGACCAGATATAAATAGCCGACAACTTATTCTACTTTCTTTTACACATCTCCTTACCCTTCTACTGCCGTCAGCCTCCCAAAATACCCAAAAATTTGGGCTTCTGGCTTAGGAACAGTTGGGACACTTTTGCAATAATCACATTAAAAATAATCAAAAATAACTTTTCTGCCTCGTTTAATCAAAAATAACATATACTGACTAAAAATATGCAAATTATACTGACCATATAAACAGCGTCATTATTGAATAATAAAATATACTAATAATACTAAATAACCAAAAATATTATTTTGCTATTAAGTATATATACTATTAAAAATATTTAATAGTATATATACTTAATAGCAAAATATACTAACCATAAACAGCGTCATTATTTTGTTAATCGGCTGAAGTTTATCGCCAATTTAGGTGCATATTGAACATTCGCTAAGCCTTTAAACCAAATTGATTGGAGTCCCACACACACGTAGAATGCATTTGGAGCCTCCCCACAGGGATGATAGACACCTGATCACCTGCTAACATGTTCCATTATACCAATCTATGGGCATTATTACCAGGCTGCATGTCACATTGAGTCAGAACTACCAAACTACATTATAGATTGAGAGTAGCGAAGTCCTGTTTTAACTCGACCGTTTTGCATTAGGTCTGTCTGTAAATTTATTTGTACGTTTCGTTTCCGGTTTAAGATGGTGGCCGTTTTTAATGAAACATTAATGATATTTTATTCAGATATGAAATCGTCGTGTTTATTTGGACTTTCTTTTTCGCGTTTTTTTCAATTTTCTGGTACCTACTTGCCTGAAGATTTGGAAAAAGAATTGTCATTGTGATTCTAATTGGAAAAAAATCCAAAAATAAATTATGAGAAGAAATTTTTTGTGGTTAGGTTAGGTTATATTTTTATCATGCAAGTGGTGAGGGAAGTGGGTGAAAGAAGAAGGTGGGTAAGTATCTGTCTATTCAGATCTAGTAAATCACGGCTAAACCATTTCAAATAAACTCGTAATTTTTTTTCAATTTATTTTACTTCAAAACCAAACAAAAAAAATTTGTTTAACTAACTTGTCAACTGACGACTGACTTCCACGTGTCGAGTAGTCACTCAGTTAAGTAACCGCCCAACCCCTCACCACGACCCTACCTGTCCAAAACCTACTGCTTTTATATGTTATGTAAGTACATTGAATACGTCCCTTAACAACCTGTAGAGGAGACCTGTACAAAACCGTATACCTAAGGTAGAAGCTCTGTAGTTTAGTGTATTAAAATAAAATTCGGTTTTTAATTATTGTCTTTAAATGAGTTTACTAAGGAACAAAACACAAAAAATGCATGTCAGAAAATCTTAGACATAAATGCACGAAAAAAATAGAAGACCTCTAATATTTCCGATTTAGCCCCGTGTGGTAGGTAAAACCGTATACCGTATAAAAATGATGAAAATGCAGGCTTAAAACGGCATAAGCTTTTTTGTCGTATGTAAACCCAAACCTTGATTGTTTCTGAATTTATTGGAACGTAATGTGAGTTTCAGCACTCCGTAGGTTTCTGCTGTTTTTAAGTATACTTCACTACTAATCAATTCAATATCCGTAAAAAATGACGTCAGGACACCGAAAAACTTTAAAAAACGTGTTGTATCTTGCCAGCGGGTAGACATGTATTGTATCGACAAGTTTCTGCTGACTTGCGTTGGTTCGGAGTCGTACATATATATTTAAAGTAATAAGGATATTAAGAGTTATACGGTTTTATCCCGGTATACGGTTTTGTACAGGTCTATATATATATTTTTTTTCAAATAATACTTTCAGTTACAGAGATACTAATAATGATATTAGTATTCGGCCGATTAATAGAACGCCATTTTTGAACAAAATCATCGCAAGGTCGCGGATTACTAAGTTACTGTGAATAAATTCTAGAAAACAATAATGTATGAAAAAACTAAAAATATTAAAAAGAACAGTGTTTTTAAACTGCATTAAAATTTTAATATTCTAGTGAGAAAATTTGAATATTTTTTTTCCCAAGGTTGGACTTTTTTCCTTAGTTTTATCATTATCCAATGGTGGGATAACATTTCCCCACCCTTGTTATGGAGGGTTAAGGGAATGCGACGGTCGTTTGCATATCTAAGCGTGCAGAAATGGATTTCATTCCACCGAATCCGAGATTTACTTGGGTATATTCAGGAATAGGGGGCAGCTCTGGATTTAGGGGTCGTTAAAATCCGGGTCAGTTGAAGTTAAAGATTTACGAAAAAAATGTACGACCTTCGTAGCGTAATGGTCTACGGCGTAGTCAATGTGCGCATATAGTGCAAAAAATATACATTTACTCTACACATTTCGCTACTTAAATGCATAACACATTATAAAACTGTATCCTTACTGACCTTACTACGAGAGAGTGATCTACACGATGGGAGGAGTAAAAGGGACAAATATTTTTTTCGAAATATTTTTTTTTCCATGCAAACATTGTTTTTTAACCTGCGTTGTAATTTAAGAAAAAATAGGTTTTGACGGCCTCTATGGTAAAGTGGTAAGGCTCTAGCGATCTGGAGATCGCGGGTTCAAATCCCGGCTTGCGCAAGTAAATATAATTTGATTGATTTGGGTAATTTAACAATTTAACCATTTAAATAAAATATAAGGTAGGTAGGTATACGAGTATTTGGGGCACGTTCCAGAGTGGAAGATACTCTCAGTATCGCCCTGACGTAGGACCGCCATTCAGTATTGAAACGTTGCTTGAAATGGTTTTAGCCATGTTTGGTGACCAGATCTAAAGAGCCAGGTACTTCCCCACATTCCTCTTACCCATCTCCTTCCCCTTCCCAATATCTAGAGCCTCACAACATACCCCAATTGGGGAAGCCGTGATGTCGCTGACTGGAGACCGTTGGGAACAGTTGGTACTCTGGTGCAGTACATAATTTTTTGTTAATCATTCTTTTTACTTGTAGTATCATATAGAATCACTCCCAGAAGTGCACTTTATCCCCGAACACCTTATTTGTCGGTTTTATTCATTCATATAATGAGCACTGTCTGTCTAAATGTTGTTATTGTGTTCATTGTGAAAATAATGCTTTTGAACACTTGAAATGATTTTACTGCGTAAAATATGCGCATAATTATTGTTTAACATATATACGAACTAATTTTACCCGTACAAAGATACCCAACGTACGTGTATTGATAATTTTCATCTAAAAAACCATAACTTCTTTTGGATTGAAATCTAAAATATCTATCCGTGTTATAATTTGATAATTTTTTTTATTTTTTTTATTTTTTTGTTGATCTATCTATATACGTGATGTTTACAATATATTATTCGATGCCTGTCTCGCTAGGGTATACCTGTGCTGAGACAGGCGTAATGCGTTTTTAGATACGACAACAGACAGAAAATAACCGGAAAAACGTGATAATACTATATAAATAATTTGTATAACCCTGATAAATATATTATTGTTGATTACTTTCATGTTCAGACCAATGTTCCCTAGTATATAATTTTGTAACAATTATACTTCGGTCTCAGGCTACAAATCTGTTACAAATAGATAACACACTGTTGATAGCTCTTTTGCCAATATTGCAGATGTTTTAATGTGCCTCTATTTTATTATACAGCTGTACTAATTAAATACTTTAGCAATTTTTTATATTATAACGAGGTCACTGCATAACAGGTTTTTTGTTTTTGTTTATTCTTTAATGCTTTCTTACTTTGTACTGATTTATATTAATTTTATTTTTGTTTTGTTTATTTATGATTGTAAATGGCAGCGCCGTAAATTATACATACATAAATATATAAAATTACTTAAAACGAACGGTATAATATTCAGCGATTGCGATAACTTGCTGTAATTTTGTTATGGCCTTACACTTTATTTAATAAATAATGACTTCACATGGGATTGAAATATCATATGCTGATAAATGATTTATTTTACATTAATTAGATTATCAAAAAAAAGTTAAATTCAACGATGGTAGTGTTTTATTTCAATGTAAATTGCACACAAATGTAATTAAAATCACCAATAATAGAATAACTCTCTAAACGTATTATTATCAAACTTCTCAAAATCCAAATATTTGTGTTGAATGTTCCCAGAAACAAATCCAATTTTGTAAATCTGGGAACATTGCCACCGAGGAAAAGGTTAAACGATTTGTTTGGAAACTCATCGACAGAAAATGTGTACTTTACCAAAATAAACAACGCTCCTTTTTCACTATAAAGGCTGCTCTATTTTCAAGTATAGATTACTACGGAAAATATCAGCATTAATTCAGCTATGTGTCTAACTTCAAATTAATGTATTAATAACATTTTAGACGACTTATTGACAAAGATTGTTTTGAAGAAATAATCATTAATTCACTAGGAAATGAGCCCATATATTTTTTCATGCATGCATTAATGTATTTATTTAAAAAATCTGATGTAAGCTTCAATACCCAAATATGAGGGTTGTCCAAGAATTAAAGACCGTTTTAAATTTTTTTAAATCAGGAAAAAATTACGAAAAATAAACCGAACAACATTTTAGGTACATTTCCCCGCTGTTTTTCGACATGTGACATCACTGCACTTGGTGAGCCATGGCACTACGCCCTTGATTCTCTTACCGTAGAAATCCACCGCCAAAGATGCTATCATCTCTCCCTTTTTTTATATGAATACCGCACAAGAGTCCCAACTGCTACCGTCTGAAGCCAATGAGATTATGGCATCCCTAATTGGGGTATGTTGTGAGGCTGAGGGTAGTGGGGAGGTGAAGGAGATAGGGAAAAGGAAGGTGGGGAAATACCTGGTTATTCAGATCTGGTTACCAAACAGGGCTAATGCCATTTCAAGCAACGTTTCAATTATGAATGGTGGTCTTACACCAGGGCGATAAAGGGAGTATCTTCCACTCTGGAACGTTCCGGAAATATACTATATATTATTTTAAATGAATTTATGAAATAACACAAATTAATCAAATAAAATTTATTTTCCACGCCGGAATTCGATCCCGCGACCTTCGGTATGCGAGTCGAGCACCTTACCGCTGCGCTACGCCGGCCGTCCTCCCTGCGCGTCCTAGTCGGTTTTCCGACCAAATGGTGCTTCAGGTGAAGAAAAAGTTGCAAATCATGTCATTGATTGCCTTTTTGATTCCGGAGTTAGGTGATGAACAAATGTTTCAACCCAAAAAGCCTCGCCTTCGTTGGAAAAACGGTTAGAAGAGACCCAAACGCTTTCCACACGATTTTGCTCTTCAGCGTTTTGGGAACCTAACGAGCACACAATTTGTATACGCCAATTTTCCCTCAAAATCGTTTGTGTGTTAGACTTACTGACGTCTGGAATCAAAATTGCGAGCTTACGAACTTCAACGGGGCGGACGCCCCCTTAGTTGAGAAAACGAATAATTGAGCACACCTCGCAGGCGGCGGGATTCGATAACGAAACGTCCATCTCAAACGGACGCAAAGATAGCACTGAAGCAGCAACCAAGCCGTATCACCGCTCCTTTTTTAGGGAAAAGTCGGAGCTACACACTAGTGCCACTATATTTTGAGAAATAATGTTCACGTCGCCGAAAATGAGGAAAGGTCTTTAATTCTTGGACAACCTCGTACAAAGAAAAAGAGAGTCTAACTAAATGACACCCACTTGTTATTACTACTAAGGTCGCAAAACGGGCTCTCCTTTAAACACGCAATATATAACCATATTTTACTACTGTGATTAGATTTTTTTATTATACACGGACCTAAGTATCCCTACCTAAACACTAGTTTTTTTCAATTAGAGGGGTATTAATATAGGTACATAAAGAAACAATATTAAAAAACAAATATTTTTTGAAATCTGGTTGAATAAGATAAATACATCAGATTCAGCAATTCTCAAGAGAAACAAGCATACGTTTCAAAGCTCACTTTCCATGTTGTTCCGCTGTTAGAAATAACAATAATTGAATAATTTGTATACCACCGTTTTTGCGAAAAATCCCCCCAAGGGCGTGGTAATGATCATTGTTATGGTTTGTACAAAGGTAGAGCATTACAGAGGAGAGAACATCGTCTACATAAATATTTAATTCGGTGAAGGAAGGTACAGTTCTACCCATCTTCTAAGAACATGTTGTTCTTTTTACCTCCCATCAGGAGCAGGTACAGTTTGTCCCCGAGGGCCGATATCTACCATAGCAGAACTTTTTGATGGCTAACAAAAAAGGTATTTCTTTTCAGAGATTAAAATTATGGCTGTTTTACTAGAATATGTATATGAAATTATTTATAAACAGACAACAAGTTTTTACAGACCGACAGTAAAGTTTTGAAGAAGTGAATAATCGCTTTTTTTATAGAATCATAAATATTTTTATTGCATAACTATGTAATAGATACAAGCAAATAATAGAATCTGATAGAGGTCAGACATAGGAAAGATAGAATGACGACCAAGAGATCTGTTGGTTTCTAAAAGATGAGAGCCGTCAAGAATGAAATTAAAGAATAGAACTGAAAAAATTTGATGGGGAAATTATTTGTTCAAATCTGGACGTAAAACGCTAATAAAAATATTAAGGAAGTAAATTAGAGTAGAGGAAATTATTTAAAAATAAAGTTAATGATATAAAAAAACTTTCAATTAGCTAGAAGTTATTTACGAGGAGCATTTTAAGGAAAACATCAGTTAGTTAAAATTAAATAAACCAAAATTAACAAATAAGCAAGTCTGTTTTAATAATAATAGTAATCTCCTTAAAAAGATCCTTCACGTAGCATCTACAAAAATGTCCCAGGCCCTGAGGGAAATTATTTCCCTAAAGACCTGTCATACTTCCTGGGGCCAGGGTGATACTGAAGCCACGTAGGGTCCAGTGTTATACTTCTGGTCTCCAGAAATATGTCCCTCCCGGGGGGGGAACAAGTGTTAAGCAGGCCCCCCGGGGGCAATATGCCTCGGCTTGGAAGGCTCAGCTCAGGGTCGTAGGGCTCCTCCGAGGCTGTCGATGGTTGACTCCAATGAAACAAGGTTTGGGCACAATTCAAATGTATTCAATAATGCAAGGGTGAACAGTACAGGCAACCAGGTAAGCTGTTTAAGGCCTAGCATAAGAGAGAGAGAGGCACTAGAAATACTACTGAATTTAGGCTCGGAAATACTATAAGAGGGTTTAAAATCTCACGTGGCGTCGTACGGATGCAGGCAGCTTCCTACGAAGTGGAGAGATCTAGAGCAAAGCTCATAGATCGTGTGCAGGAACGGGGCGGCTCGGGGTGCGTGGGCGGCTTCTCGGCGTCATGGTGGGCGGATTCGGTCAGCTTACCGAACCGGTGGGTGATAACGGTGAATTAAGCGGCTATCGGCAATGTAGGCGGATTAAAAACCGTGCGCGTCTGGGCGGCCATGGTATTAAGTAGGCGGCCGTTGTGAATTACTCGGCTCGTCGGCACGTAGGCGGATTAAAAACCGTGCGCGGCCAGGGCTGCTATGGTAGGCGGCAGTAGGATTATACAGGCGGCTGTGGTGATAGCGCCATACTTGAATCGTAGGTGAAGGCTTAATTAGCCGCGTCGAAGGGTGGCATACTGCCCGACAGTACGTAGTAGTGCGTACGACCGCTCGCGCCGTTGTCTGAAATATGTCTGTTGCTTTGGCGATCGGTGGCTGGATCTCTCTGCCCGTGATGAGCGAGACGGAAGACTCGAACGCGTGCCCTATAAGGTAATGTCTTCTGCCATTGGCTGGATTTCGCGCCGTGTGGCCATATATGGTAATGTCTTCTGCCAGCCTGAGAGGGACAGCAATAATCATACGATGCTGAACATGTACTGAGCACGTGACACACAGCTGCCTGCCGCTTGTATAGTTCGTTCGTAGGATTTATGGGCAACTCATAACACTACCCTCCTCCCCCTGAAAAATGAAGGGAAAAGGCAGCGAGGCTGATGCAGGGGACCACGACCTTCCATACAGCATGTGATGCGATGGTTGCCACAATGTGAGGTACAGAGCTACCTCTTCACCAGGATTTAAACACTCCCTACCTAAGAGCCAACAAAATTTTAACTACCTGTGAGCCAAGCTAAAAAAACTAGCAATAAACTGAACAAAGGTTGCCAACTCTCTCAAGAAATTAAAAAAATGTGACGTACCTAGTGCGATACAAGACACGCTAACGAAGGTGCATGAAGAAATAAAGAAAACATGACCCTTCCGAGAAGGATTACTACCATGTAAAAATCTTAAAATTAGACAAAAAATTTCCAACCCTATTCCTGTTATGGAATATTGTACGCTGACCAATGTCATGAAATGATCGAAATCACTCATATTCGCGTCTTACAATAGAATTCTTAAAATTATACAACTTTGTTTTTATACACTTTATTCCTGTTATGGAATATTGTACGCTGACCAATGTCATGAAATGATCGAAATCACTCATATTCGCGTCTTACAATAGAATTCTTAAAATTATACAACTTTTTTTTTATACACTTTATTCCTGTTATGGAATATTGTACGCTGACCAATGTCATGAAATGATCGAAATCACTCATATTCGCGTCTTACAATGGAATTTTTTAAATTATACAACTTTGTTTTTATACACTATGCTATTTTCACAATTCAATTCTAACCCAAATGTTAGTTTCCCGCACTCTCAGCTTGTCATGGTTTGTCTGGTTTGCATTTAATTATCAGGCATAAACGACCATCCTCTCATGTTCGCATATAATTGTAAGGTAATGCTACAAAACCTATCATGAATATTAATTTTCAGGCATAATATGAATCCTCTCATGTTTTCTCGACTCACCCTCGGTGACCCGTACAGCGCTGTACTTGGTATACTAGAAATATACCCTTGCCGCAACGACATAGACAACCGGATAGATCCCTTGGAATCCTCACGGTGAACTTGCGTTCGACGAAACCACATAGGACACCCTCTAGGTGTTCCCACCAAAATAACCAGACGAACCGTAATGACCATAAGTGCAATTACATTATTCTCTAATAAGAACAATACGACCCGAATGACATAACTTTATGACATTACCGAGCTAATTTACTCAACTGGGTGCATACTCTTAAATCTTCTTACTACGAGAAGTACTACTCCTTATTTGAATACAGTGATATAGCAAGTTACAAAACACCGTACAATTGCGTCCTGATATGGCAAGGACTTTACACGCTGGCTTACCATATTGATACCGAAGTAATCAATTACGTGTTTACAAAATATTTATATAGTAATTTAATTAATTACATTTATCATAATTAAAACACTTGAATATACATTTGTTTACCCACCAAAAACTCTATGTGTGTATACAATTTTGTTAAATAACTTTCAATTCGAGTTTGTTTCAACTCAACTTAAACTCTCAGGGTTTGACTACGTAAGGAGAGAAGAAAAAAAAAAAATTAAAATAAATAACAACAACGCCACGTATTTTTACACAAAAAATACGAAAATTTAATACTACCGACAATGTTATTAGAAGAGGAAAAATTTTTTTTTAATTGAGTAACGAATTTCTTCCTAACACCGGAATCATATATACTTTAATTGTTCGGAAATTCGCGTTTCCAACAATCTTCCTGCTCTAATTCTAAGGAGTTTAGCCATCCTATCACGCTTTGGATTATAGCTAACAGCCGAATGACACGTTAGGTCGATACCCAAGTTCCATCCTATCGGACTTGTAACAGCTCTATAATACCACACAACGAGTAACCGTTGTTATATGATCGCGGAAGAAGGTTATAATTCGATACCACCACAACCTATGTGAACCGAATAGTGTTGTCTATTGGGCCTATTCTGATAACAAAAATGTGGTAATATTATTATTACATTGCCTTTTCATCGTGAATTCACTCCAACATACGCTAGAATTGAGACATACCCCGTTAAGGAGTGGGTAACTACCCGATTGTGAACGTTTTACCGCCCCAATTTCTCCTATATCGCAACGTGTGAGATGTCCAATACTATAACGATTTAACCTACATGTGAGAATAATTCGACAATGAAAGAGATTGAAAAACCCGAAAAAAAAAAAAAAGGACAAAAAATAAAAAAAATTATAATTGAAATGATATTTCCATTTATACATGACCTTATATTAATATATACACAAGGTTATTTACAACCATAAGGTTCCTAAGTTTCTTACTACCCAATGACCTACCCCAGTATGATGAGAGCTAGGTGCCTTTATACCTACCACTTGTACAAGAATTTTCTTATGCCGTCTCTTGTCAACGAAAAGAAAAGAATATGCTTGCATATTCTTTCATTGCAACTAAAATTAAGTACTTTTTAGAATGCAAATTGTTCCACGAAAATAGAAATTAGGTCTCTACTTCGGTCCCGGGCAGGATACTGAATACCTAACGCAGTTTTTTCTAATGAAAAACCTAGCCTAATTTAGGGTTCCTTGAACTACGCCCTCAATCAGTGTATCGTGTCGTGTTTCTTAGACGAATTTATATACTTATGTAACCATATTCATATATAAATTTAAAAAACATTTTTTTTTTTTTTAAAAAAAAACAACCTAAGTGGCTACGCACTAGGAGAAAGTAATAAATTATTACTACCAATAATAGTCATTACAATAAATGAACTAAATATCGCATCAGTAATTTCACTAGTGTAAGGTGAGTTACCTCTTTTTTTTATAATAATAACAATAATAACACAAGTCTTCACGTGCAGACATACCGGCGTCCCGGATTGTCAATACTTGTGATGACGATCCATTAAGAAAGGAATTGTATACAACTCTAATAACAAAGGTTAAGTTATATGCGTTATAACCTCGTACTAACCACTAGGGTTCATGACGTCCTTGGGTTGTATATACAGGACAATACAATACATGTACCTCATGAATAAATTTACAATTTTTTATTAAGGTCATCCAATGATGGACAATAATGCTGACTAAGTCATGTAATCAAATGAAAATGATACATATTCGCATTTTAAACCCTTATGTAGAGGACAATACAATACATGCACCTCGTGTTTAAAATTACTGTGTTATTATAATTCGTAACCAATTTCTTTTCCTACTGATGGACTAATTTCCATACTCTGTTCTGTTTTTCTGTTTTCCTCTCCGTGTAATTCTCAGGATACGCCTCCTATAGCGTCGGTCATATTATAAGGATACCTCCTATAGCGTTTGGCATATTATAAGGATCTCTCCTATAGCGTCGTATAATTATCAGGCTATACTATAATCCTCTCGTGTTTTCAAGAGATACGTTTGCAAACGTCTATCTCCGTGTGGCCACACCGTTACGTTCAGAGAACCGTAACCTTGCCTTAGTTCACCAACACAAATGAGAAATTACCTTCCTCAAATGCCTGTGCTTCGGCAAAAAACAACACATAAAAATAACACAATATCCAAAAAAACAGAACTTCATTAATTATTTTAAAAAATTTATGATACTACAATTTCTATAAAATTTCTCTTTAAAGGTTACTTTATATTTAACAGGAATCGTTTCCAAATTTTAATAACACAGATTTTATAACACCGCTATACGATGCGTTATACACATTGACTAAGTCGCTCAAATACCTAAGTATTCAATTCGTGTGTTTATATTTTAACATTACATGTTATAAGCTAACAATTTATATACATAAAAAAAATTTGAATCATAACTGAATTGCTAACGACGTTGCTTCTTACTACAACTTCCAAAATTTTAAAACTTTTAATTGTTTGACTGATTATTTGAAAATTCCTTTTTTAAAAAAAAATTCCATGTCTATTATTTATTTACTTCTTAATTTAACAATATTATCCGATGATAATTTTTTTTACTAATAACTTTTCACTATACGTCTCAGTTTAATCTCAACTTTTCTGTTCATAACTTTTTTATCTTTTGTTTACTTTACTATCATCATGTTTAAAAAAAATTCCATTGTATTTAACTTTAAAGGGCGCCATGACATTTTTCTAAAATAGCTATGTCAAAACTATACAAATTTACAATTACCTAAAGCTTACTTGAGGGGTTAATTCTCTATTTCCAATTCTTTCCTATATCACAAATTCCTTTTTTTTTTGTTCAAGATTTCACATCTTAACAATCCCACTATTTACCCTAATTCTGAGGAAGGCATTCCTATAACGGTTTGAAACCAGAATTGTATACGCGGGTACCTATGTATCCGTAGTACATTTCTTGAGTCTATTAACTCAATATCTAATATGATATAATTTCCTTACAACGATCACGTTGACATATTTATGAATACGAGAAAAAATGAAGAAGACAATTTCTTATAATTTTTATAACCCTTTCCTTCATTACAAGTAAGACATTAATAATTGGATTCTATTCACTATTTATTTTGTTACTAAATGACAATATCAATTTAACTGTCGTAGTTTACTTTTTAATTCTATGTTTTACTAATTTTCCACAGATGTTTTCAAAAAAAAACTTATTTTATCTTTTCTATCCTGAAATCCATTATACTGTTATTCATTCATGTAAATTTGTTGCCGAAATCATTCCTACATTCTTATGAAAAAAAACTTAATTGAAGCTAAACATTTAAATGTTCTTTATTCGAGAGTTTATTCTGTTAAATTTTACAAGGATTTTTCCTTAAAATTCTTCGTTATTTTTTATTTAAAACGGTAATTTGAACATATGAATGCTATTCACTTGTTTCTTTTGAAGTGTCTTTACCAACGATAGTTTATTTTATTATCCGCATACTACTATTTAGAGTGGGATAGTCCCGATTAAAAACAAAACATGTTCCAATACTGTCTCTATGGTAAATACCTATAGCATATACAAAATTTTATTATTAAACCTTCCTTAGATAAACATTCGAAAAATCAAGTATCTAGTAACGTATACCTTGAAGTTCGGAATTTATTCTTTAAATGATGTTCTACTGTTTTTCACTAATTTATTTAATTTCCTACCACTTTAGTACGAAAGCAATTCAAATAGATTTTAAGAACTTAAACTAACAAAAAAAAACACTTAGCCAATTATATACATTGATATACACGTTGCCTTGTTTATATACATTTTATATACACGTTGCCTTGTTTATATACATTTTTATATACAAGTTTGTTCCCTTTCCCGAACGTTTATTACTTTACAACATTGTGTTTTCTAATTTGTGTAATATGGAATATTAATTCAATGATGTACGATCTCTAACCGTGGGTTCATGACACTCATGATTTTCAAACGAAACAACATTAAACTTCTAAGAACTTTACTATTTTTAACCGATCTGTACCTAAACTTTTGTTTCTTAAAAAAAACTTTTGACTGAATTTGTTTATTCCTTTATTCTTCTAAAATTTATGTTATTAATCTACATTTGTCCTGAACTGTTCATTAATCCAATACGCAGTTAGCTACTCTGCCCTAGACAATCAACAATCAAAATTACAATTCTAATTTATTATAATGTATTAACAATAAATCAAAACTTCTATGAAGAAAAATAACAATTGTGGCTTTAACTATTATTACAAGGGAAACTTTCCATATTAACTTATTCTGTTTTGAAAATTTATAATTTGTTGCTTTAAAATTTCTCTTTTATAACATTATGTAACGTCGTTTTCCATTTTGTGATTTAAAACTACCTATTGAGAGAAACGAAAACTAACTTTATTACTTGTACTCATTATTTATTGAACTTTTCGTTTAACGTTTATTTTATAATTCAACTTCCGGGATTCGTTAAACTCAACACATTGTTTCCGTAAAGTTAAAAAAGCCCTTTTGGGAACTACGCCTCTATTTATCAACATTTTTCTTATTACCGACGCGTTTGCTTTCTCGAAATTTAATATTCTATCCATTATTGGTATGGTGGCCTCCATGATTATGCGTTATTATAATGAACAAAGCAAAAAAAAAAAAAAATTCGGACGATTATAGAAGACGAGAGCAGTTGCTGGCAGTCGACATTATATCCTCCTATTACAGGGAAACGAGCGGACAAACCTACTCGACAGCAGAAATTTCTTTTTTATTGGAAACAACCGCTGCTCTTCAAGGAAGAAATAATACAACTACACAGCATCAAGGTGGAGAATTTAAAATAACGAGATTCATTACTCAATTAAAAAAATTCCGCGCGAATGACGAACAACTCTGACTGCCGCGATAGAAACGTAATAGCGTGAGAATGAATGCTACGATAGTAAGCGATGTTTAAAATACCTAACACTCGAATAGCACTAGCCGACGGACTCGCGACGTTTGGAATAATTCACACAGAGCTACAACGTTACGGTAATAAGCGATGTTTAAAATACCTAACCTCGAATAGCACTAGCCGACGGACTCGCGACGTTTGGAATAATTCACACAGAGCTACAACGTTGTTGATGGGAGCACAAATATAAAATATTTATAGCTAAGATTACATAATTATGTTTCTAGGGAGACAACAATCGACAAGACTTCGGCCCAGTTGGCGCGCCAGTGTCATACTTCCTGGGGCCAGGGTGATACTGAAGCCACGTAGGGTCCAGTGTTATACTTCTGGTCTCCAGAAATATGTCCCTCCCGGGGGGGGAACAAGTGTTAAGCAGGCCCCCCGGGGGCAATATGCCTCGGCTTGGAAGGCTCAGCTCAGGGTCGTAGGGCTCCTCCGAGGCTGTCGATGGTTGACTCCAATGAAACAAGGTTTGGGCACAATTCAAATGTATTCAATAATGCAAGGGTGAACAGTACAGGCAACCAGGTAAGCTGTTTAAGGCCTAGCATAAGAGAGAGAGAGGCACTAGAAATACTACTGAATTTAGGCTCGGAAATACTATAAGAGGGTTTAAAATCTCACGTGGCGTCGTACGGATGCAGGCAGCTTCCTACGAAGTGGAGAGATCTAGAGCAAAGCTCATAGATCGTGTGCAGGAACGGGGCGGCTCGGGGTGCGTGGGCGGCTTCTCGGCGTCATGGTGGGCGGATTCGGTCAGCTTACCGAACCGGTGGGTGATAACGGTGAATTAAGCGGCTATCGGCAATGTAGGCGGATTAAAAACCGTGCGCGTCTGGGCGGCCATGGTATTAAGTAGGCGGCCGTTGTGAATTACTCGGCTCGTCGGCACGTAGGCGGATTAAAAACCGTGCGCGGCCAGGGCTGCTATGGTAGGCGGCAGTAGGATTATACAGGCGGCTGTGGTGATAGCGCCATACTTGAATCGTAGGTGAAGGCTTAATTAGCCGCGTCGAAGGGTGGCATACTGCCCGACAGTACGTAGTAGTGCGTACGACCGCTCGCGCCGTTGTCTGAAATATGTCTGTTGCTTTGGCGATCGGTGGCTGGATCTCTCTGCCCGTGATGAGCGAGACGGAAGACTCGAACGCGTGCCCTATAAGGTAATGTCTTCTGCCATTGGCTGGATTTCGCGCCGTGTGGCCATATATGGTAATGTCTTCTGCCAGCCTGAGAGGGACAGCAATAATCATACGATGCTGAACATGTACTGAGCACGTGACACACAGCTGCCTGCCGCTTGTATAGTTCGTTCGTAGGATTTATGGGCAACTCATAACAGACCTCTTGTGTTGAGTTAATCTAAAAAAAGTGAGGTTAAATTTCATATATAAAGTGGTATTTTTTCCATCTTCTGCCAATTATTTTGATAAGTGGATTGAAACGAAAAACATTAAAAGAAATCCCAGTAAGACATTAATATCAAACCACGACTGATGCAGCGTCGATGAAGTTTTTTTTTGGTTTTTGTTATTGTCTATTACATGAAAAATCCCTTTAATCAAATACTTTACACAAAAAGGAAACTGTATTGGTAAAAGTGCGCGAAGCTATTACCTACAGAGTTGATACACAGTTAACTCTGAAGGTCACTAGTGGGGTAGATATCCACCTCCACGAGGTAGATGATGGTAATGTAATTCCGAAGCCGGGCGAGTACAACACCTGCGCTTTCGTAACTTTAGAGACGTATGAGAGTCTGTCTGCTGCTTAACAGGCAATGTGGAACATTCAGCATCTGTCGAGATATCAAAATTTTGAAGTAGATAGTTACAAACAGGGTTCTATTGACTTAATTTCAGAGAAATAACAGAATTAGATTTTTGTCTCAAATAGTTTTGTAGTGACAAAATTTTAATAACAATTATTTTTTTGCAGAACTTATTAATACATTTATTTTAGTTAATTTAAATTAAATTTAAAAACAATAAATGGAGTAGCACGAATTAAGATAAAATAATTAATGAAGTGTGCACTCTACTGCGTACATGAACCCGAGCATCACTTCTAAGACCAAACGTAATGAACCACTTGGGGTGAACCATGGCAGAGGTGTTGCTGATCCAATGATTTTTTCCCAAATTGAAAGATTCTTTTAGTGAGATGTTTACAAAACATGAGTACTAAGCTATTTACATAAATTTAGTGATTATTTATGAGGAAACTGTGTTTTTCCTTACAGCGACAGATTAACACTTTATTTAAAACTGCAAACACCGCAGCACTGGTTCTCCTAGCGAGGTGTTCATATAGCACCACTTCTAACCTTTTTACACGCAATTACCGATCATTATCAATGTATTCAAGCTCATGCCTCATGACATGATATATGCCGATTTATGTAATTTTGTGTTCTTTTTTTTTCAGAACCATCATCATCAACTTCTTCTCCTTATCCTATTCAGGTCGGGGACCCACTGCATCGACAAGACGACTCTATTCGTCCCTGATAAATGTATTTCATTACCGCCTTTATTATTGCATTTTATTTTAATCCATCTCAGTTTTTTTAAATTTATTTGAATGCATTATCTCATTTTATCTATTTATCGAATTTTATTAAATTGTAAAATTGGGGCGTCAGCACGGGTAAAGCTCCAAGTGAGGCCTACATTATCAAATAATGATACAAAAGCCTAAATTTAATGTTTCAAATAAAAAAAAAATTAAAAAAACTTTTTCATTTTCCTGGAGCTCTAAATCTATGTAAATTGTAATTATTTTTGGAAAATGTATGTACAAGAACACAAATACACATTTTTTTATTTATTTATTAACTAATACATATCATATACAATTAAACAAAATATATAATATAATATATAATATTGGTGGTAACAATGCCTCCCTAATTGAGAAATTCTCGTGTTTAGAGAGGGAGCACTATCAGATTGACAGTACTATACATACTTGATAGTTGTTACAATTTGGATGTATGTAGAACTACTTTTTTTTTTTAAATATATACATACAATGAAAAATAAGTTGAATAATAATTTTGAAATTATTTTTTTTTGTGCACAATGGAAAATTTTTTTACAATGAAAATAAAAGTTGGCATTTTTTTGTACATAAACATAATGTGAATTTTCATACATAGAGAAAATATAAGTTGACTTTTTTTTTGTTCAGAATGGAAATATAAGTTGGCACATCGTAACACTTACCTAAATCTAATAAATAGTAAAATGTCTTTTAAGTTTTTGTTTAAAAATTTCATAATTCCTTTCGGATTGTATTTCTTTGGGGAGTTCGTTAAAGAATTTTATGGCTGAGTATGTGTAATGATGTTGGGCTTGTGATGATCTCGCCTTTGGGCCTACGAAATAATTCCTTTAAAATTGAGAGATCGATTTAGAAATATATTTAATTTTGTAACATGGAATGGTTTCAGCATACGATTCTCTGTTTCCAATTCATGGGGGTGATTTATGGGTCCTTACCACTAAATAACCACATGTGTTTGCATAGCTTAAGTGCATGCGAACCCCGGCAAAGGCCATTCTTCACAAAACTAAGAATGAACCCAGAAGAACATTTAGAGGGATTTTTTCGGGTTCATTATCAAGTCAGGGGCGGCCGATGAATGTTTGCCCGAGTGGTGACTGACTTTAACGCGAGCAAATTGATTTGCGAAGCAATTGTCTTGTGAATTTTCTATGGCAGTAGGGAATTGAAAACTAGGCAATAAAGATTAATCTTGGTGCATTTAAATATACTAGAGCGACGCGCCGATAAGGGGTTAAAATATTTAACATATTTGTCAAAATAAGATTGCAGAATTCGTTAAATAGTGACGCACGCAGAAAGAACGAAAACGTGTACAGACAATGCTTATATAATGTTATTATATAACCAATAAAGTCGACGCAAGTAATTAGGACGAGTAGTGAATTGAAGTGCGCCACTGAGCTCTTCTTTTAAGCGTTATTGGGATAATTTATGACTCCGGCGCAGACAAAATTAGTTTGTATTTTGTTATTTAAAGGTTACCCACAAAAAAATAGCAAACATGAAAGTTGCACTGAATTCTTGGAATTTGGGATGTGATGTGACATTTTGAATATTAAACGTTGAAATATGCATATTGGGAGATGTGCCCACTTGAGGTTTTAAAAAGTGACTAAGAAATTATTGAAACCACACAAGTAGATGGGTGGGAGTCAGGGGGCGGGGGGTTGGAACTGGACAGCCAGGGAGAGAACCTGGAGACGCACGGTCGGGGTACGGTAGAATAATAATTTGGTGCTTCTAAATTTGGGATATTTTGAGAGATAACAAAAAAAAATTAGTTCACGCGAATAAGATAGTCGGGGAAAGAACCTGGAGGCGGCGGTCGGGATTAAAATCATCGGAGTTTTGATAAACTGTAGAATTATAATTTGGTGCGCGTAAACGGGAATAATTCATTTAATTAAAGGAAAATAGTCCACGCGATTGAGGACAGTGAAGGTTGAGAATTAAGATCGTCAAGTTCGGATAGTCGCGAGGAGACCAGCTCGGTGCTACTAAATCGGGGATATTTCATTTTAATTAAACAAAGAATAGTTCGTCTTTATTAAACAAAAAGAGTCCACGCGAATAAGGAAGTCAGAGATTGCGGCTTGCGAGTTCATATCTGTGAAGTTAAATAATATAATTTGTAAATTGAGGCGGTCAATGTTAATTTAATATGAATACAAAATGCACTTTCGGGGCATTTATCAGGGATAGGATAAAATTTAATACAAACCGACGCGAAAGTTAGACCGAAATAATAAGTGCTTTAATTAGTGATTGATCAATTGGTGCACGAGGGATGCTGGTTTTGGATTGTGATTCGTGCATGTCGTGTTCTGGTGTGCATGAGAGTGGTGAGTTTGACAAATTGAATTAATTATTAACAACATTAATGTTTGGATTTCGTACAAACTAGGGTTAAAACAATAGAATCATCATTACTCCCGAGTATTTTAATTGTTTATAATTGTTCGTCTAGCTTGTATTTTTCTAGATTTTAAACATGTATTATAGTTATATAGTGCCTTGAGGTGATTTTCCATAAAAGCGGTGCTATGTGGATCGTTCAAATATTGGTATTATTATTATAGCTACTTTAATGAGGCCTTTAATAAGGAACCATGTCATCTAAGTCGGATGATTTAATCGGAAAATTATAACGGTAACATGTAAAAAGCTATCGGGTAATTATCGGTAATCGTAAAAAAAAGGGCGTTCCCTCCGTAAGTCGATCCGGGGCTGCCTGAGGTTGGCCGGCGACAATTTCTTGAGACAAGACCGTTGTAAAATAATAATTTGGGGTTCAATGAACTAAAATAGCATTTGAAGCACAAAGTGCGCTTTCGGGCAATAAATCTTAGACGAGAGACTTCATTTAAAAGACGGGATTTTGAAACCACAAATCAATAATAAAATCCTTTAAAAGTGCTTTGTTGGTGGTCGAGAAAACTAGGTTATTGGGTATTCTCCAATACATAACGGGTAACAAAATACAGAGGTATAGAATCAAGGTATAAATTAATGTGTAAAGCGCCTTTGAGGTGATAATTATTATTTACGAGTTTCGTAATAATATTTTTAAACGTAGCTAGGGGACTATATTTAGGAAAGGGTTTAGGCAAAGGCATTATTAGGTAATATAACAGTTTATGGAAGGTGCGTAGCATGGGCATCTTTGCTAACTAACAAAATCTGACATAATTAAATTCCCACTCCTAAAAATTTCCCATATCTTATTCCAAATTTTAGGTATCACGACAAATCTATTACATAGGACTATACGTAGACTTGGTTCGATAGCTTATCGTATACTCACCTGTTGGTTTAGGATTTAGGTATATCCCATTCGATATTCGATTTAGCAAAAACTTTCACATTGTCGGTTGAATGAAGCCGTCAGTAGGTATTCATATTTTAAGCGTAATGCGTTATATCCACCTACATAAGTAGCAAAAGTTCTCTTAACTCCCTCACACTAGGAATAGGGATCATCCAGCATCAGGGTGGGAATGTACTCTGGACGAAAGCGCAGCCGGGGAAATAGAAGGGAGGGAAGCCAGATTCACGACCTGGTGCCTTTCATTCTTGGACCCAGCACCCTGGACGCCGAGCTTGACCTTCCTTCTTTGAGCTGATATTTGAGTTTGAGCTTGGGGTACGCCTATCGTAGAGCATATGCCCGTGACACATATAGGGGAAGGTCCCAAGTTACGCTTGTGTATGTTATGCGAGAGGACATATTTTTCATTCAAATCAAATACCGATGACCATCGCGATTGCAGGCTGGCGCATGTTTCTGTAACGTGCCTAGAAAAAAACGTAATCAATATTTCTACTGGTTCGACGTTTCTTTGTTGGAATCCAGATAAGTTTTCTTAACTCCCTCACACTAGGAATAGGGATCATCCAGCATCAGGGTGGGAATGTACTCTGGACGAAAGCGCAGCGGGGGAAATAGAAGGGAGGGAAGCCAGATTCACGACCTGGTGCCTTTCATTCTCGGACCCGGCACCCTGGAAACCGAGCTTGACATTCCTCCTTTGAGCTAATTTTTGAGTTTGAGCTTGGGGTACGCCTATCGTAGAGCATATGCCCGTGACACATATAGGGGAAGGTCCCAAGTTACGCTTGTGTATGTTATGCGAGAGGACGTATTTTTCATTCAAATCAAATACCGATGACCATCGCGATTGCAGGCTGGCGCATGTTTCTGTAGCGTGCCTAGGAAAAACGTAATCACTATTTCTACTGGTTCGAGGCGGCGTGCTGGACGGAGAACGGGACTATTGAGGACATGAGTGACTGCCAAGGCGAGGATCGGTGACATCAAAATCTTCCTTAATTAAATTCATACATCGCCAGATCAGAGGAGAGAGCGGCCCCACCGATCTCCTGACATTGCCGATTGTCTAATCAACTTCGGTTTAATGTTTATGCCGGTGCTTTAGGAGTAAATGGAACTCAAGTCATCGGCATGCTGAAGAACTTCAAAATCATCATCATCATCATCAATCCAGAGTAGGATGTCACGATCTAAAACCTCGTGCCACCCATGCATTTCCTGAACAGTTCCTGACATCGGCTATCACGCCATTAATCGGAGCAGACCCTCATATCAAACGGTATGAGATGACCTTTCATCATCATCATCAACATAGTTATAATTTGGCTGCGTATTGGTCGATATTATTCCCATTACCACCCTATGATCCCGAAACACACATCAAACCCACTCCTGACAGGAGGCAAAACATGTCGATTTTCATTCGTCGCTTGCGACCTTAACATTCTCTGGAGGAGTTGGAATTGGAAGCTGATTTGGCGGTCTATGACCATCACCTTATCAGTTGGGCTATGGAGGAGTCCAATTATTTAAACAGCACATGTTCTGTCTCATTTTAATCCAAAATACCTACCCGTAGAATCAAATTAACAAAATAAAACAAGCTAGCTAACTAACAAACTGCATCTAGAACTGTGAGTGTAGAATTATTGCACTCCGTACTGCTTGAGTGTAAATCTTTTGTTAGAATGTACATAAATGTCAAATTATTTTCATGATAGCATTTTATAGAGCTGCAGAGAGTACGTGACATCGCATCGGAAGGTAGGATCTTCTCAATTCGCCGTTTGAATGTAAATTTATATATTAGATGCTAGGAGGGAAAATGCAGATTACTTCAATAAAAATAGTCGTCGATGAGCTTAGGTGTATAACAGGTGCTAGGGGAGGAAGCTGAACGAATATAGATAGATAATTAGTTAATTTTCAAGCTAGTCAGACTCAGTCATTGTTATTCGAAGCCTTGCAAATTGTAACACGCCATATCTAAAAGAACAAGGGTTTACCACAAATAAATTATTAATTAAATTGGATTAACTATATCAAACCACTAAAAAAAAAAGTACACAACGTTGTGGGGTTAATTACAATTGATTAATTGAGAGCATCTCGTCACGTTTGCATAAAAGTATTACGTGATGGGGTTGAAAAGGCGCTGCAAAAGAAATGCAGGGGAGAGACGCGAGAACGGGCGAGCTACGAGCTTTTAAAGGCCGGCCGGGGTTGCGCCTGTAGCTGTAGCACTGTAGCAGCATTTGGAAATCAAAAGTGGTAGGTTTTACTTCGTAGGGGGGGGGGGGGGGGATTATCACAGGCTGTTGTTGTATTAAGTTTAGGGATTATTATTTGTCCTAAGGTTCTCGGCCTGGTGCTAAATGACTTTGTTGTTAGTTTATCATTGTGGATTTGAAGTAATGCATTTTTTTGATAGGTTTTATTTAGTGGTAATACTTTGAATTCATCGAATAATTTTTGGGTTGAATAGTCTAATTGTTTCTTTAGAATAATTTTGATGAGTCTTCAATGTACTATTTCAAGTGGGGAACATATTTCAGAATGTTGAAAATAAATATTATAACAGAAATGTTTCTTCTGCTCATCTAAAAATGAATTGCAGAATACAAAATTGTGAAATTTATTAAAAAACTCATCAAGCCATTATGAAATAACATTTTTTAACATAGTATGGCAAGGTACTAGTAAGCGATATTTATTGTTTAATATATGTTGTGTCCTGGCAATGTGAAAGCTGGCCACATCAGACAGGCGAGTTGTAGTACCGATTGCTACCGCAAATTTATTCCGTTCCGAACTCCTGGTGTGTCAACTGCTAATTTCATTCCCGCAACTTTCTGAATTATAATACAGTGTCACGTTAATTGTGTTAATAACCATTTTTAAATAAAAGTGAATCTATTAAATAAATCCATCTTAACATTTTACTAAACTCCCGTGACACACTTATGGAAGTATTGATTTTGGTAATAATAAATCTTTCCTGTAAAATTTTGACCTGAAATAAAGGTAAAAGCAAATTAGCTCTATTTTTATTTTATTATTATGTAGTCACGGTACGCCCTGTGAGTAGAACCCACATACCCGTTAGAACCTAATTTATTTTCTCCCCTCAAATTTGGCAAAACTTGAATGAAGTTAGTTCACGCGGTGCGTTCAGATTCTCGGTTCCGTTCCTTTTCATCAGCCAGTCGCAGGCAGCTAATTTACGGTGGAATCAATTAAGCTAGAAGCCATCTCATTCCGAACCGCCTAATGAGATTTGTACTTTAACATTATTAGTATAAAACCCTTCAGAATTTTCACCGTTCTAATATTTGGTGGTAAAAGTGTGAGAATGTTTCACGGTACGCTGTCTTCTAAATTGCTGTAAAATCTTAATATCATAAAAAACGCCGAAAGGCAAGAAAGGAATTTTTACGCCAGCGCAACTATTTATGCTCACAATGTTTTTACAGGTTTTATGACACGAGGAAGACATGGCATGACCAAGTAAATCAGATACTTGAGTCGGGCCATGTGAAGAGTCGGAATAATAGAAGAGCATGTATGAGACGATGTATGAATGTGAACGAGGCAAAGAGTGTGTGCCAAGATCGAGTTGTGTGGCGGTCCGTCCTCTCTGCCTACCCCTGCGGAGAAACGGCGTGATGGTTAGTTAGTTAGTTATGACACTTGATTTTCGACAGTTGGCCCCGGCTTACTTAGATATAATATGCAGTCGGTTTAGGGAAAATACGGTATTCCTAGTTAACAAAATATGGTAAGTATCCTTAAAAAGGTGTGCTGAGTGGATGTACCGCTGAATAACAAAAGCATAAAACATATTTTCGTTCAAATGCATCAAGGATAAAATAACTTGTCTATATGTATCTACAGTAAGATGGGTCATTTTTAAATTCTAAGAGCGATGAAGGGTGTCAAATGGGTTCAAAACGACGTGTTTAAAATTTTTCAAATTTCTGTTACGATATTTTTCCTCCTGATTCACTTCATGAAAAATTTAATTTTAATGGGTTATTTCTGGTGTTCATAATGAATCCTTTAAACCATATTTTTGTTGTTATCTTCCATAGCAAATTTAATATGTATTTACGAAATCATTTACAAAAATCCCAAGATTGAGTCTCCCAAAATAATACCGAAATTTGAGAGTAAGAAGGATTTTGCTGGTATTTGAAAACACTTCCTTGAGATAATATGAATTATATTCAAATATATTTTTTTTTCTTTTAAACCAAAATATTCCCTCTATTTCGTGTTTTATTTTTTAGTTCATTTTTAATGGTTTATCTAACATTTTTTTAAGATTTAACAAGGGAAAGTTTTTCTCTATTATGTGAAATTTCAAAGTCAATCCAGAGGAAGATGATGATATCCAAATATTATTTACAAAATCATGTGATTTTATTCTTCATTTAGCACCCTTTTATCACTATTAGACAAATCAAAACAAGAAAAAAAATCTCATACAGTCGTGACCCACCCTAATGTATGTACCAGCGTTAAGTACAACAAAAGTAAAAAGGACACTGTAAATAAATTAATTTATTATCCTTACGAAGGTTTTTGGAAGTCGATTTTAGATTTTAAATTGGTAAATAAACACATATATAATATATAATTTTATAATTATTATAATTTCGGGAGGCCAACTGTCGTGGATCAACTAACGGGTCAGCGTTTTTGCGCACACCAATGCACCGTATACAGTGTTTTATATACTAGTAATTCTGTGAACAGTGGGAATCGCGTCCAAAGAAGTATGTTTTTAAATTTCTCTTTATAAATCGAATGCGAAATTTCCTCGAAAATCATTTGTGCAAAAAACATAACTATCTCAATGATAATTATTTTTGAAACTTTCTTTAGGGGGGCTGCCTTCCACTATATTGACATAAAAGTGTGCAATTCACACGTAGTAAAAGTGAAACCTTCAGAAAACTAAAGTAGACAAGAGTGGGGTGGCTACGAAGCACCGCACAAAGAGGAGACCGATAGTCTACGGAAACTTTTTTATTTGTGGAGAAATACCTCATGAAGGTGCTAAATTCAAAATGTCGACTTAATAAGGAGGACCTTTCACTTGCGTATTTCTTAGTTCGAACATTGAAATAATTATTGAACCTACTTCACAAAAAAATTACTCTTTTAATAACTGAATCTTATATATTTCATTTAAATACAACCTCGTTTGATGAAAAAAATATTAAAATTTCACGGAGTATAAACGGTAAAGATTTGCAGGATAATCTGCCAAAACCAAAAATATTAGAATTATGAAGAAAAATGAAATTTGCATCATACATTCCAGTGTACTTAAAGCCAATGAAGCGGAAGAGAAGAGTAGTGAAGTACAATTTACTTTAAACAAAAATGTGAAATTATTGACTGAAGAGGAATGTCTGCGCGGCCTTTTTCAAACAGAACTTAATTTTGGGTTTGATGCCAAAATACCCAATAAAATTGAAAATTTATTTTTTTAAACAATATAATATGTTACAAATGTGTGGTTAGCATTTCTGCTACTATGATATTAAATTATAAAACATAATATTCAAATTAACCAAATAAAGTAGAAAACCCTGGCGTGCACAAGTAAATAAAATGTATTATTAATTTATCCGGATTGTGAGTCGCGAGTCTTGTCCCTCGACCACAAAGGCCGTCGTATGTCATCGGTAGTTTTCGGAATTATCAAAAAATTCAATATAAAATAAATAATTACACAAGAAATGCGTGACGGATGTGATTCGTGACCCAAATTTGAGAATTTGCCTAATCGAGGCTTAAAATTCAATACAAAACTAACTTAAGGTTTGTGTTTACGAAATTCAAATGGGATGGGGGATCTAAGATGCCAGGCAAGTATAAGTGGGATGGAGCACTGGGCTGTTTCGCTAAATGGAACATGTTTTTCCATCCAAATTTGTATGGAAGGCACTTCTCATTTCTGTCCTCGACGTGCTCTGTTATCTTGAATCTTGTAATTACCATATTATTATTTTGTTACTTAGAAGAAAATTGTTCTCGAAATAAAGCAAACTAAATGCAATATTGCTTTGTTTCCCTAACTCTCTCAGAAAGTTCACGGTGCACACGTGCTAGGCACTGTTTGTTAAATTTGAAATGGTGCACTTTCATTCCCATTTAAGAGTCTCTTGTGATGTTAAATTCTCGTGGAAGAAACTTTCTTCAGCGCTCCGCATAATTTATCCGTACGTGAATTTTCTTCGATTATATAATGTAGAGAATCTTTGCAAAGAAAATGTTTATTTAATTTATTTGTGGCGTTTTAAATAAGTACATAGCTATCTATGCAATCCTTTTATATATTTTAAAGCATATAATTTAAAGCATTTTTTTCTCATGAATATCACACACTTCCTTTGCTAATTCAATTTGAGAGTCGGGCATTGGTACTGCCGCCCCAGGAACCATTTATTGGATAACCAACACTTCTAACACAGATCTCCCCAAGTGGTTCGCTATGTTTGATGACTTAACAGGGGTGACCGAGTTCATAGTGTGATGGAGAACTTTTGACCTCTCCCGCAGAATTCTCTCGGAGCATCGCCATGCACCACAGTAGAGGGATGGATTCATACGTACATCACTCCTGGAGACACCCACCCCCATATTCCAATCCATCCCTCATCCGTTTTCCTTCCCAGGACTTCATCTTCTTTCTTTCCTCAAAAGACCTTCTACACAGCTTACCCATAGATGTTATAAGCCGTGAGGGGAATTATTTTCTTCCGAGCCTTCTAATTGGAGCTAACGTAAAAAAAAATCACGAAATATCTAAATAGCTCCGTACATCATCGGATTATTTTTCCAAAGGGGAGACTTGTTTCATTTCTTTTCTTCAAATTCGAAATTCAGTTGATTTATGACCATTAATTATTTTATCGATTAAACATAAAGTATTCAAGTATATAATTTATTCAGACTATAAGATATTTAACTGCTTTAACATTTCCTTGGTTTTCGTAAATATGTCTATTTTTCTTCTGTGTAATACTCATAACTCTGTTCTGTACAATTATCATTTGTTTCGTTAATCCACCGTTGGCTGAATATAATAATGTCACAGTAATTAACGTGTGGTACAATGATTGCATTGAATACATTTTTATTGACGACTGTTTAAGAATATTCTTATTCCTCCCAACAGTGAGATTTTTTTGTTAATTCTTTTTTTCTTTGATATGCGTTTTGAGAAAAAGTCAGTTTAAAGTCCGGTATGACACATATTTTATTCTGCAGAGTTTACTCTTTAATTTAAAATGGCTTTTAAACAAACTGTTTCAATTAAACAATTGTGCATTGCAATTAGGTAAGAAATATTTTAAAAAATCAATATGCATAGTGTAGTTCTTTCTTCATTTGAATTTTTCAGTAAAATTCTATCTGAAATGTTATACGGGCGATAAAAAGATCCTACTTTGATGTTTGGAAAAGTTTAACAATGGTATATTGATTGAAATCCGACAAACTTATAAATTATTAAATTTTGTTGAATAAGACGTGAGCAGCATCGATTCATATGTTTTCGATTTACTGTAGAAGGCATTAAGGGACAACATGTTGAATCCGAATTTATTTATTTATTTCATGCAAAAAAAAAGTACATCTGTTACATTTTTTAAGTATTATTATTTCTGTACCTGCCATTTGACTAGTTTTAGCTACTTTTAAAAGACAGCAGCTGCACGGCCATTCACATACAAAACTTAAGTTTAGATTTCAGAATATTCAAGCTAAAATAATAATTTAATAAATGTGCTTAGGTTCATCGATTATAACTGACTTTATGTTGGAATTAAACTTTTTTGTTTTATTCTTATTAGTTGGAAAAAACTGCACTGTGACATTATGTAACAAGGAATGGTAATATTTTTTAAACTCGCAAGAAATCAACAATTAATAATTTTTTTGACGTAATTTTTAGTCATATTGTATATATTTTATGTGCATTTTCACACATTATCCCAATTTCAAAAGTTATTAAAATTTATTTACTGATTTTATATTAAAAAAAATTATAATCTTTTCTATTCCTTTGTTATTTGCTAAAATGTATGCAATTAGTGACTATTGGGTGCTCATTTAAGATCATGAATAATGTGATATTTGATATAATGACTTATTTACCGGATAAAGCATGACAAAATAGGTAGAATGTGACTTCTAACTCAGTTTCGACAAAAATGTCACTTAATGACTTCTGGTAGTAAGTCGACTATATGGAGTAATTTTTATAACATTTCCTCATGAAGGCGAAACATTGAAGTTTAGTTTACATTAGCTCATTTCTTTCACATACCTACTTGTTTTATTATTTTATAATTTTGCAAAATATTCTGGCAAATGCCAACAAAAGATGTATATATGTATGTAAGTAGTTTTTCAAAAAATGTTTATGGTAGCTGAAAACTTCACATTTAGTCTACATTTTTTTTTAAATTTTCTTCATTCATTGCATAAATATTATGGTTACATTTTTGTGGATTTTTCGACCACCAAGCTAGGCTCTTAGGCATTGTTAGGCATTAGATCGTTTATTTCACATATATGAATTGTCTATTTTATAATGTAATTGTATATACGTAAGCTTTTATTTCTCGCTTATCTACTTAAATTTCCCCTCGTTAATATTCCATAAATTTTTTTTATTCGAAGTTTTTTTGTCAAAGTTCCATTCTACTTTGTGCGATTGAACTATTCCAAAGGTAAAGGTGAAAGTCAGCATTAACATGTTTGGCCATACAGATTCTGTTCCCGGTAACTTGTACGAAGCATTTTCGTTCCGAATCCAGTTAGCAATACCAATTTGCAGTATTTCTGGTAAACTCGTGACTGAACTACTAAAATACCTGCTTCTGATATTCTGTCAATAGGTAGGTAACATTTGAAAGAGGGAGACGGTAGTTTTTAATGCACTAGGATTAATTTTAAATTAAGGTAACTTAAAATGTCTCAGAATAAATACAATTAAATTACTTACCCTTTGAAACGAGGAGACTGGAGTTTTAAATAAGTAAGATAAATTTAAGAGCCATCGCCTTACACTGCAGTGGGAGGGATGGATTCATATTTTCGACACTCTCAAACACATTGACCTCCAGATCCTAACCACCCCTCACACCTTTTACCTTTCCAGAAAAGCTCTCCAGCCTCTTTTCAAAACCCTCCACCAGCATCGCCTATTGTGAGATATGCCCCGGTAGAAATTATTTTCCTCGGATCATCCTGTGTATAGCTAATGTAAAAAAATACCTTTTGATAGAACGCTTTCCTAATATGTGACTATTGCAACTATTAGAGGTAGGTTTTACAAGCTTAACGTATTTATTTTCAGATAAAATGCAAAAGGACGGAGAAACTACCAATGACGAAAGTATTTATTAAACTAAATCAACTAACATCGACTAACATCAACTTTCCATACAGAAGTTTGTCGACAAGCAGATGCTGTTTCAAAGTAGAAACTGTCTAAACTCAGAGCATTTATTTTAATATTTTAAAACTTTGTGATACGTATAAAACTTAATTTGAAGAGAAAGTTACATAACTATTTAAGACTGACATTAGTTTAATACGTAAAACAATTGAAATAAAACTTTGACATTGACGAAAACTTTGCATTTATAGTAGACGAAAACAACTTTATTGATCAAATAATACGACACAGATAAAATCCAAAATAAATAATTTTCGAAAAGTCGGTGGAACAAAATAAGATGCATTGTTCTTCAGAAACAAGAACATTCACATCGCATCGTTTGTAAATGAAAAAAGTTTGTATTGCGAAGCACACTATCGAAAAAAGCTTACGGTTCAATTTCCTGTTCGGCGGATATTGCTAGAAGATAGAACAACCTTTTTAGGGAGGGGGGAAAGATATGAAGCACTTTCAATGGTTAAATAATGCCTCCTATTTGTTTGTGAATGTATTGACGTAAATCTCAAATAATAAATGGTATTTTTATTTTAGATTCTTCTACTTTTTCCAGACTAGTACCGATGAAGTATTATGAGACAAGTCGTAAATTTTCTTTAAAAAATCGTGTTTATAACCAAATGATGTTGCTTTACAGTATTTAGTATCGAAGTTAAATATTTTTGTTGACTTTATGCTGTTAATCGTTCGTTGGAAGTGAGGCTTTATTTTTGTTTTATTAGATCAAGAGACCTTTTTCACGAATTGCGCCCTAAATGTTAATGCTGCCGTGAAATAAACAAAATTCGAATAATGTTGATTGTGGATTACACTTTAGTTATTGTCAAAGAAGCAATTGTTTCAGTTAATAGGTACTAGTAAATAAATAATAACTGGTTATCTAAAAATAAAATAATAATCACAAGTTTCCTCGCGGTGGTGTTATTACGAAACATTGTTTTACAATACAGCTGCTTCTGGTCAATTTCAGATGTCTATTAAAAACATTTCCCCTAGTTTTGGTAAGGTAAATAGTTTATTGGGTATCATTTTAAAATGTTCCGATGCCGGTGGTGTCTGTGCCAACATTATCTTAGCTGAAAGACTGTAAACCATTGATTGCAAAGTAGTTTAATACCGATTAATAAATCTGGTATAAGGGCGTCTTCAAGTCTTATCTTCATAAAATATGATATAAAACTTTGATATAATTGTGGTATGTGCTTTAAGTTCTACAAACAGCAAATGTAGCCATTTTTCTTTTGTACAGGACATAGAACAAATGCTGACAAAAACCCAAAAAAAACATTTGTCAAGCTCTTTAATATCAAAAACGTACAAAAACGTATGAAACTTCCCATTGTTCACACATATTAGTATTCCCAACGTACATCAAGATTTTTAACTATTTAATCCGTCATGAAAAATTAATGTTTTCTTTGCAGAACAAATACAGCTTTCAGGGTATAATGTTAATATAACGTGTTCATTTGGTATTTTTTCATTGGCATTTTCATCATTATGCAATATCTGTTCATGCGCCAATCGTTTTGTTTTTATTTATTTTCATTATGAATAGATGAGTATTATGTGCCGTTCATTTATTATTTTTTCAAATAAACTTATAAATCACAATGATTGTAAGGTCTTAAATAATAATTAAATATTTGTTTATTGTTTGTGTGTTTTACATGATTCTACATACTGGAACACCATTCTAAAGACACGTATAACCGGCTAATTAATTTAATTTGCGTTATTGATCTTTTCTTGTAAGTTATATTAAACATTTTGTATCTTCTTGTCGCATATCGGCGTATTTTAAAATAATATAAAAAAAATCAATTAGATAATTGTAATAAAAACATTGCTTCCCTAAAAGACTCACAATAACAGGTAAAAATTAGAATTGATTTAAATTCTTTTTGTCTTCTCTTTTCTTTGTATTCGTTATATGTAGATACTTATTAGCATGTTGATTCATTTTTTTTTATTACATTTTTTGCTGTAGTGCCAATATAGTTAATACTTGCCAATTTGGTTTTATATAACGTCATTGAATATGGTTAGATAAAATATTGTATTAACATGGCTGGGAATAAAAAAAAAATTATAATTATGTAAATATAATTGTGTATATATATATATATTTTGTTTAATTACCCTTATTAATCTTTAAAAAATATGTTATTAAGTCTAATTCTATTCATAAGTTAAGTTCTTAAGTTTGTCATATTATAAATCTATACATAAGTTAAGTTTTTAAGTTTGTTATAAGGATTTGAAAAAAAAAAGAAAAGTTATTATCAAGTTGTCCTCTCCTAAACACAAGCACTTGCTTTATTAGGAGAGTATATAAAATATGTAATATTAGAATGAAATAAACTTATTGTAAAAAAATTTACTCAATAAAAAAAAAAAAAAAATAAAAAAAATCATCATTTCATTTCAACATTTAATGAAAAAAAAAAAAAAAAAAAAAAAAAAAAAAAAAAAAATTATAATTCACTAATGTTCTTTAAATTGGCTCCACCCAGGAGGCCATTAGGCAAACAATTTCCCAGGGCCGTCGTCATCTTTAGGGATGCTGTGTGGGAGGATCTTTTTAGGGAAAAAAGGAGACGTAGTTCTGAGGAGGAGGTAATGGTTAGGTGTTCCTCAAGCAGTCCCTCCCAAACCGGCCCGCAACGCAGTAGGTGGGCAAATGCACTTATCGCCAAGACCTAGGGCCTAGGACTTGTAGATAAACCTCACCTCATGAACTCGGACACCCCTGATAGGTCACTTAACATAGCGAACCACTTGGGGAGACCTATAACAGGGGTGTTGGTTATCCAAAAAATGGTCCCCTAGGCGCCGGTACCCATACCCGCCTCTCAAGTTGAGTGATGTAATTTATTAAAACTTGCTTTTGTGACAGCACTAGGATCGTAAATAATTAAATAAAAAAATACATTTTACCGAATAATACCGGAAATTTCCATATTTCAGAAAGAGATAAAGAGAATTGTTAGGAGAGCTCCAATGTAAGCTAATGTGTAAAATTAAAACCATCCGACTTACCTGTAAAATATTCCGGAAATGATAGCCACGATGACGACCACAATGCTGAGTACTATGCTGAGAATGGCGTATCCTGGCACGGCTGAAACAAACATGAAAATTATTAAAACAATAACATTATTTCAGAAAAGCTCCCAACTGAAACAATTGCTAAGTTGCTTTGAAATGCCTGTGAGAATTATTTATTGTGGTTTGGAAGAATGCGCGTACGTAAAACATTTGTTAGAAATAAGCTTTTAAGTTTGTGCAACTTCTTTAGTGAGGAATACGTTTCACATTTCAAGGAAAGCTTTCATTTAATAATTTCCATTGCGCGTTTACGATGTTGGCCTCAAGTACAGTGTTCCTTCTTAAATCTACCAGTAAGAAGCAGAAATGATAGTCAATTGTTAATTTAACATTTTCGTACACATAGTTATTACGTATTTCGGCAATTTATATAAGGGGAGATATGAAAACATTTTGTCGAGTAAAAGCGGGTGCAAATATTGAATGGATTGTTATAATGGAATTATGTGAATTCGAATTGAAATAATATGTCGCAGATACCAGCGGGTGTGTCGCCTAGCTTGAGTTTTCTAGGTATAACTGAAGGTGGTCGAAAAAAAATAAGTTAGAGAATTCGTGAACAGCCAATTATGTAACTAAATTAATCGAAAATGGTAATTTATGTTATTTTTCATCAATATCTGAAATATGTAGTACAAGCGGTAAACTGAAAATTTAATTTTTATTTTTTTTATATTTTTCGGCAACTTTGGAGCCAGGTATAGGATTGGACGCACTTTAAGAGCATACAACAGCTGATATTAATCACCTAGAGACTGATTGTTTGGAAATTTGACCTTAAAATTATCAATTTCGGACGATTACTCGAAAATGAATGTTTTAATCAGAAAAAAAAACGAGTGTGCTAAAACCACACACGACTGAAGTAAAACTACACTGAAGAGGGAAAGAAAATGTGCGCACGCACTGCTCTTTCTTGCTCCTACAGTGATACAGACAATAGGCCTGCACTGTTTCGATATACAAAACGTAACTGGCTATGAGAGAAAGCGAGAAAGAAAATGTGTGCTCGTACCTCTCTCTCTTGCCCCTACAGAAATACGAAACATTGCGGATTTCAAAAACAAGAAGCATTCAACCTTATTATTTTCCTCTTAAACACATTCGCCTATTCCATCCACAAAGAGTCTCGTAGATCCCGCATTGTTTGGGCAGAGTATTAGTCCATTGACGGTTAATCCACGGGAGCCTGATTTGCATCAATACAAAAGACTTTCCCATCAACTCCGTGGTTTCGACAATTTCTCCATATTACAAAAAAGTAATTTTATCACACTTATTCAAACGGGAATCGGGCAAAAATAAATCACGATAATTCTTTATATATCTACCCTCAAAACGTAGATCTTCTTCTTCTTTTCATGGACAAAACTTCATTGGGCGCTCCACTTTGACCCGTCGTTCATTATATTATTACAGAATAAAAAAATAAAAAATCAGCAAAAATAGAACAAAGGTGTAGTATTAACAATTCCCCCATCTCCAATAATTGTATGGCTGACATCGCGATGAAACTACCGTAAAAAAATACCTCTTTGAACTCTGGTGGTTTTCAACCTAAAATAATTTCATTAAATATTTTCATCAAACCAATAACTTTGATAGAATTAATCAGTCAAATCCATCAAATATACCTGCAAAGAGAGATCCTTTGAGGGATATTCGGCTTTGGAATGCCGTCACAATTGAACAACTATAATAATTGAATCCTGATTAAATTCCACATCATCAAACCGATCAAACCCAACATTATTCATACCGCACCATTAAACCATGCACGCCAAATACCAAATTGATGACATTAAGAGTTATTAAATTTAGGTATTTTGATGTTAATTTAACTGAGTTATGTGTTCAGTACAGTCGCAATACTCAAAATTAATGTATCATATTTGAGGTGCATTTTCACAAAGAGAATATTTACCCCAAACGGTTTCATTTTTAAGGAAAGGAAAAAGAGGAAGTTCTGGTAAGGAAAAGGGTATGAGGGATGGGTAGGAATCTGGGGGTCAGTGGGTCCAAGAGTGACGGACGTATGAATCCAAACCTCCAACTGCGGTAAAAGGCGATGAGTCGAGTGAGTCCTGCTGGAGAGGCCAAATGGCAAAATGGTCGCCAAATCAGTCTCTCCCAATTCGGTCAGCAAAGCAGTAAGTGGATTGTCTTCTATATCTACGCGTGTCTATTCTTGTGCATCAATGTCTACAATAAGGAACTCCAGTGAAAAATATTATGGCCTTAAAAATATGTTCATATAGACCAATAAACGCTGATTCTGAATATAAAAGTTTTATTAAATAATATTAAACGTACAGTCTTTAAAAAAATATTAAAAAGTGAATTTTTAATATTCTCGTTAAAGCACAGCGTCAAGTTGGTATGCTGTGTAATGCTTTGTGGTGACGTCACGATGGAAGATCACTGTACGTCATTTGTATGGAAATTTTGGTATGACACAAGCGAATGTTCTATATATTTCTTATTTTTGAAGATGTCGTAAAACCATATACCTTTATAGAAACTAAATAGAATTGCCTTTTAGATTTTTGTATCTGACATATACGATCGTGTTTGAAAATTGCAGTATTTTAAGTTTCAATATGAAAAATTTAAAAAAAAAACAGCTGACTGTAAACATATTCTATTAAATGGTCGAAAATTCAAAATTAAAAAAAATATAGTCCTCTTACTTCATGAATTTGGAATAAAACTGTCACTTCACTTTTTATCTCGTTCATACAATTAAAAAGGATAAAAAAATATTTTAATGATTCCGAAAAAATAACTGAAAAAATATAACATCCTGGATTCGGTGTTACGCAATTTAATGCGTTGATTTCTCTATTTTGTATTTATTTACATATGCATAATGCTTTTACATTATTAAATAATATTACTTTTATGGAAGTTTTATTAAATTGACGTGGAAAAGTCATTAAAAAAAATTTCAGACGAAACCTAAAATCTTTCGTAAAACGAAAATAAATCACCAACAAAACACTATTTGAAGGACTAAAACTGAAAAAAAAGTAACGCCAGAATTGGTAATTATGTTGATACAGTGAATTGTGAATTCACAGTGAATTGATCATTTACACGAAAATTATCTTCAAAAACATTATCTTAAAATTATCTTAAAATTAACTGCAAGCATAATTCAACATGTCATTTGCGAAGTACTTGATCTCGCTACGCCATGCCATGCCATAAACCAATCAACCAATCAACGCCTAGTAACAAACAAGATGGCCCGCGGCGCACAGTGGTTCCAAATACCCCAAAAGTTGGAAACAATTCACTGGGAAGATTAACGAGGAAAAAAAGAGATATTATATTTTCGGTATGGTTACAAAAAATAAGAATATTTGGTAGTAAGTTTTACTGGATTTTATTAAAGATTTCTGGATTTTATTAACAATTTTTTATTTTTTAAATCTTAAAATTGATAATAAAATCCAGAATTATTCTATTATTATTAAGGAGAATATATGATGCAAATGTGAATGGTAGAAGAAGTCGGGGACGCCCGAGGAAGACATGGCACGACCAAGTGAATCAGATACTTGAGTCGGGCCATGTGAAGAGTCGGAATAATAGAAGAGCATGTATGAGACGATGTATGAATGTGAACGAGGCAAAGAGTGTGTGCCAAGATCGAGTTGTGTGGCGGTCCGTCCTCTCTGCCTACCCCTGCGGGGAAACGGCGTGATGGTTAGTTAGTTAGTTAGTTAAAATTGAAATTATTTATGTCGATATCCATGTGAAAATAAAGGCCGAGTAATGTTTAATTTTGCTTTTTAACATTCTGATGAAGACTATGAACAATGATCATCATCGTCGGTGCTAAAGATATTTATATAATGAATATCCGGAGGAAATATTAAATCGAAAACTTCTTTAGGAAAACGATTTAATTGTTTATTTGGGGGTTACCTGCAACTAGTTATGAAAGGATCAAATATAACTAACATTAAATTAAAAACACCCTCATTAAATTTCTCACGAGAACATTTTCTAGAATGGTTTTCGCGATATTTTTAAAAATCTTTGTTCCGAGCTTTTGGAGCCTCTTATGATAATCTTAATCAGGCGGCAATATTTGGTGGACGATGGGCAAGGATTCTGCTACACTACGTTTGTATTGTCAGACATCCTGCAAACTAATGCATAGGTAAGTACCTACACTTGAATATATACAAATAATAGAATAATCCGCATCCTCTCACATCCCAATGAACATCTGTTTTTAAGAAGAGCGATTATCTTCAAATATTTTGTACACTTGTCTGTTAAAAAATGAGCGCCTAGAATAATGTCTTCTAATAATTTTGATACAACCAATTGACCGAAAAGTGCACCTCTTTCTCAAACGCCAAATGAGAAAGAGGTGCACTTTTCCGAAGATTTCGGATTTCAAGCGCTTGGATCGGTCAGAACTACATTCAAATTGTGTTTTCGACAAAGGCGTGCCGTTTTCAGGAGAAATCACGTGCAATATAAAACCAATCGTAGTCTCAAGTCACTTTTCATTTTCCATCACAAATTTAACTTCATCTTGACGAGCAATTGTCCATCTTTTTTTAAAGCGAAATTTGAAGCCCGCGATCTTTTTACAGAGTTTAACCAACCTCTCTTTAAGGCAATTGGTGAGGTTTATAAGTTTTTTTTTCAAATATAAAAACCTTTTTTCCATCTGTTGACACTTTGAGTTCATCACTATGTCAAATAACTCCTTTTGTATAAAGAAAAAATCCTTTGAAACCGAACCTGTGACAATAATGATATTTATGAAGCACTCAAATTTTACAGTAAGTAAATTACGTAAAAATTACTGGGCCGTAGGGACGCAAAAATACGAAAGATTTTTTTTAATATGATACTAAAAAAGTTCTACTATAAAAGTACATCAGCACATTTATGGAATATTAGGGAATATCTAACTATCTAACCTTAACTATTTCAGAAATCGTCGTTTTGTTTTTTTAATTCACGAGACGTTTTTTAAAAAAGATATCTTTAATTTGTCATATTAAATATATGAAAAAAAAAACTTTAGGTCTTTAGTACACACCCGAAGGTATTGGATCCATGTTGAAAAAAGTTTGCCAGCAAGCGGTGTCAAAAGTTATCAGTCCCTAAATGTTATATAACAAACGTTGCATTTTTACACAAACGTCCTGACTGCTCGGGAAGTCAATCTTTGCTGACGTGTTACGCAGTGACGAAACGTTTTGATGAGTTTGGTGGTATGGGGAAATATGCGCTGGTATGTGGTGTCAAGATATATGTAGAAACAAAATTTACTGATCCCTGAAATTTGAAATTTCGAATTGTTTCCAACTCTCCCATACTAGTACAACCATTGTGCGGCACCTGCACAGATAGATATATGTGAGATTCAAGGAGACCAACATAAAAATCATAAAATACGTGTATCGTTATTTAGTAGATGACGTGTTGATGACGTCACAAAATACATCATAAATATGGTGGGTTTTGAGGGACCTTGAAAAACTAAAACTTTGACAATATTTTAACTATTAAAACTAACTCTAAAAAAAATGCAGTTACTTAAGTTAAAAGGTCATTATTCATAAAAAAAAATTAAAAAAGTGAACTGGACTTCTCTATTCTGATAGCTGTGAGTTCTTATTTTAAATATTTATTTACATGATATCTAAATACTATATCGGTTTCTTTTTTGTATTAAAACAAAATAATGTTTTGGTTTAGTGTAGTTATTTCAATACCTAGATGCAAAACTTGACGAAAAATGAGCTTTTATATTCATTCTGCACCAAAGCAGTCGATAAATATGATATGTTATATCTAGCTCTGTCATCACCCAAAATGTTAACTTCTAACTCATTGAAATTCAATCTTTCCTACCATTTAAAATAGCCTCTGCTATAACTTTATAACTAGGACTTTTTCATCGTGTACAATGTACTTACATTTTATTACGGTGGTATAAACATTGTTGGAAACTGCGGTTAAACCATATGAAAACCACCCACAAAGTACGAGTAAATACAAATAATGTTCCCAGAAATAAAAACCAATCTAAATTGAAAAAAACTACGGTAAACCATTTAAAATCCAGTCGGTTTTAAAATGTCGACGTGATTTATTGGATATTCAATTTGGCTTGAGTGCTTTACAAGCGCTATTTTTAGATGGAAAACAGATTTCAGCATATTAACGTAGTGGGATGTAATGGGAATGTGTGAAAATAATCGGAACGTACCAGTTATATAATATTTTAAATCTGATTCATGGGTAATATTCTGTGTTTTATGGGTAGTTAATAAAACTCACTATTTCATTATTTGCATCGATATGTTACATAAAATGTTGTTGCTAAAAAATAAGATTATATGAATACCTATACCCAGATACCATCTGGGTAAACTCATAATATGCAATAGTTACCACGGCGTACTCATAATATGCAATGATTTTAGAAAAAATCCGGAATACCTACCTACAGAAATTTTTTTTTTATTTTTTATTTATTATAAGTATACAATACAGAATATAGTATATTATATAAAGCATTGTACTCCCAAGAGTTAATAAACTCATTGCGGGAATGATACGCATTACATGAAACATATAGCTGTATGTATTAAATGGACATATCATAGGACATACACAACATTATTATTTCAGATAGTCATTCATAAAATGAAGTTTGAGCATTTTAGTTTGGGTCTTTTTACATTGACTTGCACATTTGATCTCGTTGGGTAGTTGATTATATTTTGTGTAAGCTATGTATTCTAGGGATCTTAGTCCATATTTTGTTGATTTGATTTTTGGTATATGAAGTTTGTTGTGATTTCTTGTGTTGTGTTGGTGTACGTCGCAATTGTAATTGAGAGAAGTGTTGGAATGTGCCGAGTGTTGAATTACTTGTAATATATAGTTTTTTTTATTTCAAAAGTGGGAATGGTGTTAAAAGGAAGTATTTGGGTGTTTCTGTAAATGTCTTTGACGTGTGTAACCCAATGTAAACTGAATATATTTCGCAGGGCTCTATTTTGGACGACTTGGACTTCTGAAATCATTTTTTTTGTAGCAAATCCCCAGATTCCGGCGAGATATATTAGTTGTAACAAATGTAACTAAGTCTTTTCTACGGGGTGTGTAGAGAGGATTTATCACCGAATAACTAAAGTATAAGACATATTTCAATTCAAATCAAGGATAAAACTACTTTTTTCTAAACAGTATGTACCAGCATATAAGTACAAATATCGTCAATGTAAATAAATTCGTTTCATATGCACACCAAATTATTATAATGTACCTATTTTTGAAGTCGATTGATTGTAGGTTTAAAATTATAATTATAATTTGGGGCAGGGCAATTGTCGGAGGATTAAGTGTCGGGTAAGCGAAGATTAAACAGGAACTATGGTTATTAAATAATATATCACAACATTGTGTTTGCTCTTAGGTGCACGTTGTAGGGTTATTACTGATCACTCATTTAATCAAAAACATTTTCGGATATAAGATATAAAATTCTTTAACACCGATTTTATGAGTCACTATGGTTTGGTATTTCGGTGTCATTAAAAATTATTTGCTACTTAGCTTACTGGTTACCTACTTACCTAAGCTGAGTAAGCGTGGTATAATAAAGTTTATAGACGGAATAGTGGTAACATTATGTATTGTTGCAGTAAATATATTTAGTTCACGTGACTCTATTAGGTACACGAAATGAATGCATGGCTGTCAATAAGGAAATTAATGATTTTAAAAAAAGAGATATATTTTTATTTTTAACTTAATGAGTAAAACCTCAAATTGTACTTTTTAATTAACAATGTAAAAAAACATTGTTCAATGCATTTTGCACTAACTTATATAAGTGTGAAACATGATATCACTACCAAACCAGCTCAATAGAACGACTTCGGATCCAATATAATGATGCTTGCAGAATTATATTTGGATACAGAAGATACAGCAGCGCATCTCGGAGCTAGGACTACACGGATTCGCCAGTCTGATGAGACAGAGATAATATTCTTAAAAATTGATGCTGTATTTTTTCAATAGAATCTGAGTGATGATATCTTTTTGCGGTGACCAAATAGTCAAGTTAAACTCAACTAGGCTTCTAACCCAAGTGTGCTCGTTTTAAAGCGAGATTTGATAATTTGCCGATAGTGCAATAATATTATCGTAGGTGCATGGTGCACACTGTTTATTGTTGTTGTATTATGTACGCATTTTGATGAAATGTTGAAATATGCAATCAAAACTCTAATGGATCAACTAATCGCCTAATAAAATAACACCCGCCCATAAATGACTCTCATTCCAAACCCATTACGAACGTTCAATTAGTTTAAACGTTGCGTTTATTTTCCCCGGTTATATTTATGTTTCCTTTTTCCCCGGTCGCAGAAAATCATTTCCTCTGTGCCAAATTAATTTTATAAAAATGTTTCAGGCTTTTAAAAGTCCCTTCGAGGCTTCTCATTCATCATCCTAAAATATTGGAAGCCATTAATGAAGCGAAGGCTTTGAAAACTAAATATCATTAATTTCGTACATGAATTTTTAATGGATGATCATTCATTGTTTGTCACGTTTTTGAAGTATTTTAATTATTGACAGAGAGTTTTTATTTTAGCCGACACAGTGTGATTTGTAATGCTCTAAATGGGTTTTAATTAAATACTGGGATGGAATCATGTCAATCATTTTATTTTTTATGTTTATATCTATTACATTTTAGTATAACTTGGAATTCGGAAGAGTGATGTGTGCAAATTAAAATTGTTATAAGTTATTTAATTTGTATTGGGAGAGTAAATGTTTTTTTTTATTGTGATTTAATCAATTGTTTGAGGTTAAACCGAGGGAATAATAATAATATTATTAATTAGGTAAGCAAACACTATCCATAATATCGATAAGATTGGCGTTGTATCATGTTAACATATTATATTATTATAAATATCTGTTAAAAAATTTTATTATATTATTATAAATATCTGTTATATCTGTTAAAAATTTTTTTTAAAGATAATCTCAAAAAAAAAAAAGTTTCCGACTAATCTAATCTCAAGAACAACTTATAACTCAGTTTCCAAGTGATACCCCGTTTTTCAAATAAGGTAAATTTTGTTTTTTTTTTAACAACTAATTACAATAACTCAAGATACTTTATTCTAATAGTAAAATTGTTTATTAGTAGAAAAATACTTTTAATTATATATCGCCGAACTTACAACTTATTGTTTTTTACATTCACATAGTAATTTAAGAACTCATAACATAATATAGCATTAAAAAATGTACACTACTCTTCCAGACACAAGCTAATGCTTCTATGGAAGAGTGGTATTAACATTCGAACATGAACATGTATGCTAATTATAACATTATATAAATGTATACTATAATTTAATTTATATGCTAAAAATAAAATGTAATGTTTTTGAAAGAATAAAATAAATTAAAAAAAAAAAAAAAAAAAAAATATATATATATATATATATATATATAATATATATTTATTTTTTTAAAAGAAAGTCAAACATTCCCGGGACGATTACCCCGATAATATTTTAAAATCTCCTACTATTACCAAAGTAATCCGAAAATGTTGATTGAGTCGTGATGGAGGACATACCCAGCAGAGGAATCGAAAACGGAACGCCTGGGTGGGACCCAAACGCGATTCCCACTCAACCACTGACCGGTATTTTTAGCAACTTAACATATTCGTAATTATTTCTGATAAAATGATAAAATATTATCAATGATTAATGACAATTAGCAACTTTTTTACTTTATAAATAATAACCAACATAACGGCCCATAGCCAGCTGTTAAAAACGACACATTTCCAAGCGAAAACGTTGACCGCGTACGATCATTAACGCTACGAGTATTTTTTCGACCGTGTTCGGTATCTCTACTAATAGTGCCCACAGAGTACATAGAAGTCAAAGAGATCAATGATGCTTTGTTTACGGGGCAATTTTTTTTATAAAACTGTTGAAAAAAATACAGCATTGCACCTGACGTCTATGTACCAAAGTTCCCGAACGTCCATCAGGACTGGGCAATCTAGACACGTTAACAGATTGCCTAGTTTTCAAGAGTCAAAGGATTTTCTACTCCTCTAGGTGCTCGAAACAACCAACTATATGCACTGAAAGATGTAAAAGTATTTGCGAGGTCTGCACATTGCATCTGTTCAGTGGTTCCCAAACCCTTTTGGCCCACGGACCCAGCAGGTGGGCAGACGCATCGTCCGTCAAGACCTGGATAAACAGACAAACTAGGCACCCCTGCTAAGTCACCAAACATGGCAAACCACTTGGGGTGACCTACGGCAGAGTTATCGGTTATCAAATAATTGGATTTACTGCTCGAGTAGCAATATATATTTTTTAAATCTTATAAATATTGACACCCTAAAGGTTTCCGCCTCCCAAAAATGAGCGTGATGCTGCATAATAATTTGACATTAAAATTGCATAAAAATAAACGAATTCGAAGAATAAGAAAACAGACCATGGTATCAGAATATTACGTTAGGTCAGGATACGTTTGTTTTTAGTAAATCATTTTTCTTCACTTTTCAATGTTCTATTTGTCACTGGTATGTTTTGTGATGGAACCTTTATAGATGTAAATAAATAAACAGTTTGGTTGACTTACATTTGTCGGGGCACAACGAGCCATCAAAGCCGCATACGGGCGTGTCCAAGGGCGGCTTATCGCGCCCTCCCGCCCAGTAGATAGGGCGGTCAGGAACGTACTCCAGGCTGCGGTTGGCTGCTATGTAGTTCGCGACGAGCTGTGGAATAACGCATGGATTCATAAGGACGTCATTCATTATATATTGCTCTCTACAATTTATGGTAATAAATTAGGCTCTTCAGAATATTCACACACCAATAATTAACAGAGTAAATGTGATTTTAGGGTGATTTTCTGAAATGGGGAGCACAATTTTACGTTGACTCAACAGTTAATTCCCCGAACGGTATAATAATAATTACCTACTATAGAATTGTAATATTTTGTGCACTTTTTAACAATTTCAAACCTACAATCGACTTTAAAAATACATTTAATAATAAGTTGATATAGAACGTATGGAATTTATTTACAGTGTGGATGTTTTGTATTTATATGCAACTATACAGTATATAGGCAAGTAGTTTTATTCGTAATGCATTTGAATGAAAATATATATTTTTTTTGTTATTTGGTGAAGTACCAGCAAGTATCAGACAGACAGCTATATTTAAATAAATAGGTACAACGTATTTTCCCTAAACAACCGACTGAATTTGAATATAAGTAGGTCGGGGGACTAACTGTTGGGGATCGACTATCATGAAATCACGAACTGTTCGATGGAGGCCAACAAAATCAATCAATGTATGGAGTTGTTAGAAAATAATGTCGAATTAAAGTTGAAGTTAAAATTTAAAATCAGTTTTCTCATCGGAGCTAGTGGTAGGTGATGAGAATTTTATTTTTAATTTTTGAAACCGAATGACAAACGGCCTTTTAAGTTTTATTTTAATATTATAATAACTTATAGATAAAACCAATTTAATAATTGAAAAAAAAAGATTCGATTCTCCGATGCCACCGAACCTTTTTCTGTATTTTCTATTTCACGTTTTTCGTTTGAGAGTAGATAATGTTGTCTTCATCAAAAAGTCTTTCTTTCTTTATAAAACAATAAAGAAATAGTATGAAGATTCAATAAGAAATCCAATTTATTGTTAATATGATTTTTCAATAAGATGGTAAACTGATAAATCATACGAATAAAAACGACATTTTATTCATGTAGTAAAATATTATTTGCAAAATGTTTCTTTTCACAAGTTTGTCCGCTTTTAATATTTTTCTTCTAAATAATTTTGAATACATGAAAAGCATCACAATTTGTTTGGTGAGATAACCGGGTAAGGGTGATGCGCCTATTTGAAGTTCACTGAGCTTTTAGAATTTAACGAAATTTTAAATCATTTTGGGCTTAGGGAATAATTTCATTTTTTAGTCTGATAATTTGTCGTGGAATTCATGGGAACTTGTGAAAAACTTTATCCCGTTTGTTTTCAATTTTAGACTTTCAATACGGAACGATGGTTGCCCAATTCAGTCTAAAATAATATTGAAAATAGACATAAATTGTTACGTGGCTTTAGAATATTATGAAATATTTAATAAATATCATAAAGTTAATATTTCTTGCATCTTTGAAAAATATTAAAGAATTTTCAGGGTTGTATATCCTAAACATTGTGAGTAAGTTATATATGAATTGTAAAAAAATATATATTTATATTAATTATCCGTAACTAGAGAAATATTTTACAGTAATTTGGACAACTTTATATCCGCCTCCCAAATTGTGGTAAAGAAATGATAGAAAATTAAAAGACTTCGTTTAAAATTGAAGTTTATATATTAAAACGCCAGAATATTTCATACATAGATATTTTACTACCTTTGCACAAGATATATAAATTTAAGGTATTTCATTTTACATGCGCATCCACGGTGGAATATTATTTTCACAGTATTATTTGCAACTGCTCTCAGGAGGAAATAAAACATGTTTAAATTTGAGTTCGCTAGAATATAAATTCCTAAATTCGTAGTTTTTCACCTGTAAAGATAAAAAAACTCCCAGTCACAGAGAAATAATATATTGGATAGAATCCAGCATTCAATAATATCCAATGGTAATAAAATTCCCTGATAGTCAAAGACATATTTTGGAGGGTGGCCCGATCAATGACTGATTCGATTTGACTTAACGAAGAATTGAATTCAATAAAAAGATACGTTGATATTGTATAAGATGACTTAATTTTGTCATTCGCATTGAATTCAGAAATCACGTTAAATAAAGCTTTAGAAATGTTGATTTTAATGTCATGAATATCTGGCGAAGGAAGAGAACAAACGTCCTTACGAGCTCTCGCTGGGACTAGTTTAATAAGAATCAATTTTAAAACCCAAAATTAAATTTGATGACAGCAAAGCGTTATTGATTATGATAATCTATATATTTATTTCTTTTAAATATTTTTTTGTGTTATGGTTCGAACTAGGGAAAAAGAGGCCTTGAGTTGCTTGTGACCGAGTAATTATGCATTGTAAGCACTATATCATAATAAACTAAAGATCTACCAGCTTTCTTGAAGAATCTTTAACACACAAGAAGTGGGGGGTTTACGTGGACTGTTGGGTGATATTTTTTTAGGAGCTCAGCTTGTCATTATAGAGCTGGAACTAATTTAGTCTTAATTTACCGGTACCTAGAATTCATTTGAAAATATCCACTTACATCTTACTGTTTATTTTACAAAATTCTGTGTGATCTTTGTAATCCAGTAGGAGAAACTCTTCAACTTTGCTGATGTAATCTACTATTAAGAATTACTATCGTATTTCCTTTGGCGCCTTTCGTTTGACTTAATTCGGTTAATTTATTTAATTAAATTGAGTTAATTCAATAGCTTTAAAATTAATTCCCATCTTGTTTGATAACTGCCATAATTTTCTGAAATTATTTAGAAGTATTTTCTTTTAAATTATCTAGATATCATAATCTGGCTCAAATTCGTTAACGTTTTTTCAACGTTTTGTTTGCTGTAAATAATATCTTAATTAGTAAGTCCATAAATGATTTAACTTTTAGTCGTTATTACAAATTAAAATATTTATAAGATTCAAAGCAAAGAAAAATTATACTAGGAACCTATTCAGGTTTTTCTCCAATCTACATCATTTTTCAGTTATTAAATCTTTCGTGCTTCTCTGAACCGAAAATGGTACAAAAATCCTGTTTCTTAGAGAAAATAATATTTTTTCTCGGTAAACCTACTTTATAAATAATTTTATTAAAGGTAAGTCTTCGAAAACTACCCCTTGAATTCATTGAATTAAATCAGTGAGGGGAAAAGACGTGGAAACCATAATATATCCATCTTTGGTAGTTATAGGAATATAGAAGCGAAAAAAATATGTTTCAATCACACTTATCATATTATTACAATGAAAAGGTTTTCTTGAAAGGGTTGCAAGGGGTTGCAAGGGTTTCTATATAATACTAGAGATATATTTTCGATGCCTTCTATACATTCGTGTCTTTAAAATATTATTTAGACCATCGCAATAGCGGCTTTTACCGTGTTAATTTAAAAAAGGATATTATTGACATTGTTATCGAAATTTTATTTATTTTCGTTGAATAAATTAGATACAAAATATTCATATAGTATCTAATATAAAGGACATTCATAGACATCCGTAAGCTTGTACCTATTTATAAATAACTAAAATAAAATTTGTTTGTATGAAACTAATACTTTGTGATTTGATATTATAACTTAAATAACAACAACTTTGTAAACCGCACTTATAATTGTAAGATAAGTTTTTAGATTTTCACGGCCAAAAGCATTTTCGTTGTAAGTTTTTGAGATGTTATGCCGTGTTGCGCTACCTCCTTCTATAGCCGACTTTTCGGACAGCGTTGCAGTGTCCATCATCAGGGCAGATCCAGCAGATCCGACGATATGTGACTTATCATTTTTATATACTTAATGCCGACTGGGTTTCGCTACAACCGTTGCTTCCTCAGGGCAGTACGATATTTTACTAAAATCTACTAATTTAGTCATATGTATTATAAATTATCATTCTTTCAGAATGGATTGCAAAAAAAATGGGCTGAGATCCAATGGAGGAGGTAGAGATTGGGCTAGATGGAGGATTGGGAAGAGAGTGCTCTTTGTTAACAGGAAAAAATCTAATTATCGGACTTTTATTTAGGTTTATATGGTTGTTGATTAGATTCTAGCAAAGATATTGAAATATAAGGAGATGTGCTATCCGCAGTTTTTACAAGGTGAGACTGCGCTTCCGGGTGTCGCCGGTATTGTTTACCAATTAAGGTTAAACGTCACGTACGTTATAATTCACGCATTCACAGATGGCGCCAATCAAATTATTTTAGGTTTTAAATGCTTTTTGCACGTTACGCTTTGGATTGGATTGAGTCACCGTTACAAAATTAAATTTTTCAGCGAAAGCGTAGATTATAACGTACTTGACGTTTAACCTTAACGAATTAAACTAATTTAACGAATAATTAACGAATAAACTAAATGAACGAATTCTTTCCGTATTCAAACTATATTGTTAACCAATACTAAATGTACACCTTAAAAAAATCAAGAAAATGAACCAATTCTTTTCGTATTCAAACTACCCTGATTAGGTTGTAGTTCGCCGACAGTCGCGCGGACATCATAGCATATCTCTTTTGTATTTGAATATCTTTGGATTTCGGTTAATTTTTTGGGTTTTTTTTTTAACTAATAATAAATAATACTTGGCTGATTTATAAAGCGCCGTTTTTGTGAAAAATCACCTCAAGGGCGCTGTAAATATAAGCATACAATAAAATAAAATTAATACGATAGACTTACAACTAAGATTCAAAAATTATAACTAGGTACTTACATTTAAGACTTATATATTATGTACATAGCTAGTGACTTACGACTAAGACTTATTACTACTAACTGAAAACTAGTGGCATACATATATATTTACAAATGTGACTTAAAATTAGAGGTTTACAATTAAAATAAGTGTTTATATATAACAATAAATATTTTTCAGTTTTGCGAGGTGTCTAATATTACCAAGTGATCAACAAAACTCTACCGATATAGGTACAGACAGAGAAGAAAGTTATTGCTGCAAGTCGAAGCAATTTGATTTTTTTATAAATACAAACATACATATTTTATTCTACACATTTTACAAAATATTTTATACCCTTTTTTAATATTAATATTGTTAGCGCCAGAAGAAGAAGGAAGTTTGTACATAATATTACAATATTTTATAACACGGTTTTGAAAATGATTTTAATGGGTTAACTGTATTTAAAGGAAAGCATAGGTATCTTAAATGAATGAATGAATCTCATCGTCGATCTCAACCGCAATAAGCTAATTCATCGCTCAACAACAGATTGGATAGCAATATTTGAATGGAATAGCGAATTTATGGAAATGAGTGTTTAAATAGGTGAGTTTTAAGTTTCTAGTGATTCTAAGTTTTCCAGTCTGATCTATATTCCGTTTTTATGTAGTAAAGTTACGCCTGCTTTTTTATTAAACTTAAAGTAATTTAAATTATAAATTAATTAAACTAAATGTGTTTCTATTAAACACGTCCATATTTTAAATAAAAATAAAACATTTAAATAAATATTACTCCGAAAGTCATAAAAAAGCATGATTATATTAATAAAAATATCGACAGCATTACCATTAAGAAGTTGAATAACATATCAGAGAATATAATAGTAATTAAGAATCTCGATAGAAAGATCTTGATATTAATGGTTTTTCGTGGGTTTTATTGTGTTGATCAACTGCTGACATGAATAATGAATACTACACCACAATCAATCAGCAGCGAGTTTGATATCAGGCAGATATAAAATGGGGTAATAAACTGACATGTCATCAATCCAGATACCAGCATCCCGGAAACGCTGTACTGACTTCACAGTTCCATCTATCATTCACTGATAATATAATAAAATATATTATTTTTTGTTCCGACAAACCCTTTCACGAACCAATGGCAGATCCATGCTGATTTGCTAGCACAATAATATATGTCGCCTGTTCGAAGTCAAGGGCGTAAGAAACAAATCGTTCTTAGGCGAGAGAAACATTTGAAAAAAATATCATACAAATAATAATCTTTCTTTTATTGACTAATGACATGAAATTATTATAATTTTCTCTACCTCTCTGAGTATTATTTATACGTACACGGAAAAATGTCTGTGGAGGCATGGATTTGATTTTTGTACAAATCAATAGATTGTATAAAGACTACCCCATCCCCATTTCCCACCCCTTGAACCAAAATTTTGATGCTTTTCTTGATGAAATTTTATGGACTTGACGTTCAAAGTAAGAGAAAAAATATTATTGTTTGCATTTTATTCGTAAAAACTTTATTTTTTGTTAAATGGTATAAAATTCTAAATAAATATTGAAGGTACTGTTATGCGAGATAATATAAAGTTCTTCGAAATTACAAAATTATTTTTGAATGTTTCATTTTTATGACCTTGATTAACTTTCCGTCAGGGGAGGTTTATTAACCTTATAACCTTCAAAATTCTGTCATAAATATTTGAAATAATCCACATATTCATGATAGGTTATTAAGGTTATTTTTATATTAATTAAAACTCTGCACAACAAGTAAAAAAGGCACACTTATTGTAAACATAAAAATATATAAATAATAAATAAATATATATATATATTTTAAATGAATTAAATTTCACTCTTCGATACGATAGAGCTAAGTATTTAAGAAGTGGTTTTTAATAAAATTTGATCACTGCTTTATTAGCTTTCCATCACTGGGAGATCTATCAGCCTTCAGCCCTTATTTTAGTTGTGGTATAAACAGGATCCACACTTGTTGGTAGCCATTTGGCCAATAGCCCAATTTACACGCGCACTGTAAATAATGGCTCTCCGTTATTCTTAAAGCGGTCCGAACCGCCATTAACGTGTTCATCTCGTATGGTGGAACCCACATCAAGAGATTGTATATAAACTGTCAAATATGTCTTTAAAAAGTTCTCACAGAAAATTGACGATATCTTACTAATATTATAAATGCGAAAGTTTGTATGGATGGTTGGTTGGTTGGATGGTCCTTACTCTTTCACGCAATAAATATCGAATGGAATTTTAAAATTCTTTCACTAATCGAAAGCTACATTATTTGCGAGTAACAACGGCTTTATATATTGGTAAGCTCTGGCGTTATGAATGAGCTGTGGCGTTATGAAATTATGGATCATACGTTTTCTGTCCCTAACAAAATCGAGTTATTGCAAACGTCAAACAAATTGTTACCTTGGAAACATTTTTTTTTTTAATTTTAGGCTTAAAAAGAGTGCTTTGTTGTGATTAAAAAGAGTATTTTTTTGGCGTCGTAGTTAATATCTACATATTTCTAAAAATGTTTATTCACCGAACCAAAAGCATAACGTTGTTATAAAGCATAGCGTTTGAAGTGGACTGTTATTTCCTATTTTTTTTAGGATACTCTGGATTCAAATATGAATAAAATACTAATAAAGGGAGTAGGTACTTAAAATAAACTTCTATTTCTATAATTTAAATATTTTCTAGAATAGAATTTTTATTTGCGAAACGTCATTCTCAAATTTTGAAATTTTCTATTAAACCATAATTATTTTCAGCAAGAATAATAACAATTATGCCACGAAAGCGTAAGTCTCTAATAAAGCTCGAGCTATGAAAGTTGCAAGACTACAAGTTGAAGTAAAATCGTAAATCCTGTCAAATCTAATTATGTAAGATAAGTCTAAGTGAAATTTATTTTTATTTTTATATTTATGAGTAAAACCTGTAATTGTAATCAATAGATATATATTATAAAAGAAAGTCCAAAAAAACGTGCGGACCGCAAAAACTCGATTAAGAAACGAGGCCCGGTACGATCCAATAGAGTTATATGGTGTGGTAGATCTTTATTACCTCTAGGGTATGGCAGTACTTATTCACATTACTTATTTTCACGCGTATGGTATCCCAGATGACCGGCACTAAATGTCACCGATTGCCCCGAGATGCGATCATATTATTATTCCGCTTCTAGTACTCGATCCATCCGGTTGCACGACAATTTTACCTCTCTGCAAGTTCGTACGCGAATGTATATTCGTTGTAAATAATATTTTAAATAGAACTTAATATCGTGGATAACTAAGTGTTTTCAATTAAACATCATCATTATTATAAGCCTGAACACAAGATCACGGCTTGGAAGTGCCGTGATCTCAAGGAGCATTTTAACCTCAATATCGGTAAGGTATGAAGGCAATCCTGCCTGACGTGGAGAGGATCTCCTCATCAAACACTCTCCATTCACTCATACATTAACTAACAAACACTTCCAACATTGGTGACCCCGAGAATTTCTAATGATGATGATGAACACTGCCAATACAAAGGATTGAGTACTGGAATGCGGATTCCTGGACACCCCAATCTTGTGAGTAACATTTCAATTTTTTAAACTTAAATTCAGTAGGTCCAGTATGTACATTAAAATCATATGAAGATAAATCAGTAAAGAACATCATTGTCCAACATTGTTAATTGGTTATTGTCCTCCAAATTCAGTAGCGTACGAAAATACCTACATCCCGCTACTACTTTCTTAATAATGCTTCCCCCGCAACTCATTACTTGTTTATGTGGATAGTATATTGCCGGTAAATATCAATTTCAGATAAACAAGAAGCCCAGCAGCTAAGGCAGAGTATCCTAACCAATAGACGCGATTTTGCAGACAGACCCAGGTACCCGGATGCCATATACCCGGATGCCATATACCTGGAGATCCTACACCCGACCCCACAGCATCCACCGCAGATCGGAGTAAAGCAAGTAACGCAAATTCAACTTTTCACAGTGATCTTTGTTAATAATTGATAATCCGAACATTTCGACGAAATTTAGCAACCCAGCGAGAATAGGCAAATATTGTTACACGGTATAAATTTTTAAACTGCACTGCATCAAAGCATTAATACAATTACAATTACAATATATTTGTACTAACATTTCAACGCAAAGATAAGGGATTTGTAAAAGATTTTGGATATCATCCATTTAACTTTTCAGACCTGGATTAGATTTATTGTTATTTTGTTTTATGCACAATTTTGATAATTTTATCTGCATACCTACACGGTCTATCAGTACTACTACTGCTTTCGCCATTGCCTATCACTTGCCATATTACAACGACAATATGCCGCTAGAAGAAACAGCATCAGGAACCAGCGCCAATTACACAATAATGGATCCAGTCATAAACTCCGTATCAGTTAAGCTACCCCCCGTCTGGTGTGACAACATACAGCTCTGGATTGCCCAGGCAGAAAGCCAGTTCTCCAACTCAAGAATCAAAGATGACACCACGAAGTACAACATTATTGTCGCCTCCCTGGACATCGAAACCCTCAGGACCGTCAGCGATGTCGTCATCAAGCCACCAGCAACGGACAAGTACTCCACCCTAAAAACTGCACTCATCACGAGGTTGCAAGATTCCGAAGGAAAACGTCTCACCCGACTACTAACCGGATTACAGTTGGACGACAGGAAACCATCCGGACTACTTCGATTGATGCACGAACTCGCCGGTCCCGAGCTTGCTGAAAGCGCAATCATACGCACGTTATGGCTACAAAGACTTCCCCAACATGTACAAGCCATATTGACCGCACGGACAGACGACAATCTACTACAACTTGCGTCAGCAGCCGATAAAATCCTGGAAATCTACCAGACAACCGAGTGCGGAGCGATAAACAAAAATCAACGTAGAGATAACAATTACAGAGAAGATCCCGACATCACTTCCGTTCTTCAGAGCCTACGTGAACAAATTTCTGGACTATCTCTAGAAGTCAAACAACTAAAGTCAATTCGCAGAGACAGTCATAGCCCCGTACATCATTTTTATAATCGGCGTAATCCTAGCCCCCGCCGAGAATGGCGTCATCCATCGACACCGTACTCAAATGCCGACCGCCAACATCGACCCCGGTCGAACGACCGAACGGACAATAACAATGAACTTCACAAAACAAACGACTACTGCAGATACCATAAAAAATTCGAGCAGAGATCATTCAACTGCATTCAACCATGCACATTTCACAGAGATAATTCATAAAACAACGGCGACGCCACACAATAAGTGTGATTTTGCTAAAAATAGCAGTCCATCGTAACTTTCCTTACTTACGCACAAGTAACATAAACAATTGTAGCAATTTAACAAGCACAGACAACAGATATCACCAGATAACAAGAAACATGCGACTGGACGAGATCCAGTAAACGGGCAACGAGCAACTGGGAACTGTCAACAGATATCACCAGATAACAAGAAACATGCGACTGGACGAGATCCAGTAAACGGGCAACGAGCAACTGGTAACAACAGGAATACTAAAGGACTCATGAATATCTACTGAATAGCTACGATCTCGAATTTTTTTAAAGAAACAAATCGTTTTACCACCATCTTCTCAACTTCAACATCTCCAATAATGTATATATACAGTAGCTGACACAATATCTCAATCTGAAGAGACTAACTGTCCTACTACAAGCAACTAAGGATTGAAGGGAAAGCGCAGAGTCAACCTGACGATTATATTAAGGCAAAAGATGACTCCGCCCTCGTCCTATGTTAAATTAATGTTTCCAACTGTGACCGACTCAAACCTGCATTTTTCCAAAATTCGGAGGAAATACCGCAAAAAAAAACGGCAATGTTTTAAATTAAAATATCCACTTACATCTTACTGTTTATTTTACAAAATTCTGTGTGATCTTTGTGATCCAGTAGTAGAAACTCTTCAACTTTGCTGATGTAATCTACTATTAAGAATTACTATCGTATTTCCTTTGGCGCCTTTCGTTTGACTTAATTCGGTTAATTTATTTAATTAAATTGAGTTAATTCAATAGCTTTAAAATTAATTCCCATCTTGTTTGATAACTGCCATAATTTTCTCAAATTATTTAGAAGTATTTTCTTTTAAATTATCTAGATATCATAATCTGGCTCAAAATTCGTTAACGTTTTTTCAACGTTTTGTTTGCTGTAAATAATATCTTAATTAGTAAGTCCATAAATGATTTAACTTTTAGTCGTTATTACAAATTGAAATATTTATAAGATTCAAAGCAAAGAAAAATTATACTAGGAACCTATTCAGGTTTTTCTCCAATCTACATCATTTTTCAGTTATTAAATCTTTCGTGCTTCTCTGAACCGAAAATGGTAAAAAAAATCCTGTTTCTTAGAGAAAATAATATTTTTTCTCGGTAAACCTACTTTATAAATAATTTTATTAAAGGTAAGTCTTCGAAAACTACCCATTGAATTCATTGAATTAAATCAGTGAGGGGAAAAGACGTGGAAACCATAATATATCCATCTTTGGTAGTTATAGGAATATAAAAGCGAAAAAAATATGTTTCAATCACACTTATCATATTATTACAATGAAAAGGTTTTCTTGAAAGGGTTGCAAGGGGTTGCAAGGGTTTCTATATAATACTAGAGATATATTTTCGATGCCTTCTATACATTCGTGTATTTAAAATATTATTTAAACCCTCGCAATAGCGGCTTTTACCGTGTTAATTTAAAAAAGGATATTATTGACATTGTGGTCGAAATTTTATTTATTTTCGTTGAATAAATTAGATTCAAAATGTTCATATAGTATCTTATATAAAGGACATTCATAGACATCCGTAAGCTTGTACCAATTTATAAATAACTAAAATAAAATTTGTTTGTATGAAACAAATACTTTGTGATTTGATATTAAAATTTAAATTATAACAACTTGGTAAACCGCACTTATAATTGTAAGATAAGTTTTTAGATTTTCACGGCCAAAAGCATTTTCGTTGTTAGTTTTTGAGATGTTATGCCGTGTTGCGCTACCTCCTTCTATAGCCGACTTTTCGGACAGCGTTGCAGTGTCCATCATAAGGGCAGATCCAGCAGATCCGACGATATGTGACTAATCATTTTTATATACTTAATGCCGACTGGGTTTCGCTACAGCCGTTGCTTCCTCAGGGCAGTACGATATTTTACTAAAATCTACTAATTTAGTCATATGTATTATAAATTATAATTCTTTCAGAATGGGTTGCAAAAAAAATGGGCTGAGATCCAATGGAGGAGGTAGAGATTGGGCTAGATGGAGGATTGGGAAGAGAGTGCTCTTTGTTAACAGGAAAAAATCTAATTATTGGACTTTTATTTAGGTTTATATGGTTGTTGATTAGATTCTAGCAAAGATATTGAAATATAAGGAGATGTGCTATCCGCAGTTTTTACAAGGTGAGACTGCGCTTCCGGGTGTCGCCGGTATTGTTTACCAATTAAGGTTAAACGTCACGTACGTTATAATTCACGCATTCACAGATGGCGCCAATCAAATTATTTTAGGTTTTAAATGCTTTTTGCACGTTACGCTTTGGATTGGATTGAGTCACCGTTACAAAATTAAATTTTTCAGCGAAAGCGTAGATTATAACGTACTTGACGTTTAACCTTAACGAATTAAACTAATTTAACGAATAATTAACGAATAAACTAAATGAACGAATTCTTTCCGTATTCAAACTATATTGTTAACCATTACTAAATGTACACCTTAAAAAAATCAAGAAAATGAACCAATTCTTTTCGTATTCAAACTACCCTGATTAGGTTGTAGTTCGCCGACAGTCGCGCGGACATCATAGCATATCTCTTTTGTATTTGAATATCTTTGGATTTCGGTTAATTTTTTGGGTTTTTTTTTTAACTAATAATAAATAATACTTGGCTGATTTATAAAGCGCCGTTTTTGTGAAAAATCACCTCAAGGGCGCTGTACATATAAGCATACAATAAAATAAAATTAATACGATAGACTTACAACTAAGATTCAAAAATTATAACTAGGTACTTACATTTAAGACTTATATATTATGTACATAGCTAGTGACTTACGACTAAGACTTATTACTACTAACTGAAAACTAGTGGCATACATATATATTTACAAATGTGACTTAAAATTAGAGGTTTACAATTAAAATAAGTGTTTACATATAACAATAAATATTTTTCAGTTTTGCGAGGTGTCTAATATTACCAAGTGATCAACAAAACTCTACCGATATAGGTACAGACAGAGAAGAAAGTTATTGCTGCAAGTCGAAGCAATTTGATTTTTTTATAAATACATACATACATATTTTATTCTACACATTTTACAAAATATTTTAAACCCTTTTTTAATATTAATATTGTTAGCGCCAGAAGAAGAAGGAAGTTTGTACATAATATTACAATATTTTATAACACGGTTTTGAAAATGATTTTAATGGGTTAACTATATTTAAAGGAAAGCATAGGTATCTTAAATGAATGAATGAATCTCATCGTCGATCTCAACCGCAATAAGCTAATTCATCGCTCAACAACAGATTGGATAGCAATATTTGAATGGAATAGCGAATTTATGGAAATGAGTGTTTAAATAGGTGAGTTTTAAGTTTCTAGTGATTCTAAGTTTTCCAGTCTGATCTATATTCCGTTTTTATGTAGTAAAGTTACGCCTGCTTTTTTATTAAACTTAAAGTAATTTAAATTATAAATTAATTAAACTAAATGTGTTTCTATTAAACACGTCCATATTTTAAATAAAAATAAAACATTTAAATAAATATTACTCCGAAAGTCATAAAAAAGCATGATTATATTTATTAATAAAAATATCGACAGCATTACCATTAAGAAATTGAATAACATATCAGAGAATATAATAGTAATTAAGAATCTCGATAGAAAGATCTTGATATTAATGGTTTTTCGTGGGTTTTATTGTGTTGATCAACTGCTGACATGAATAATGAATACTACACCACAATCAATCAGCAGCGAGTTTGATATCAGGCAGATATAAAATGGGGTAATAAACTGACATGTCATCAATCCAGATACCAGCATCCCGGAAACGCTGTACTGACTTCACAGTTCCATCTATCATTCACTGATAATATAATAAAATATATTATTTTTTGTTCCGACAAACCCTTTCACGAACCAATGGCAGATCCATGCTGATTTGCTAGCACAATAATATATGTCGCCTGTTCGAAGTCAAGGGCGTAAGAAACAAATCGTTCTTAGGCGAGAGAAACATTTGAAAAAAATATCATACAAATAATAATCTTTCTTTTATTGACTAATGACATGAAATTATTATAATTTTCTCTACCTCTCTGAGTATTATTTATACGTACACGGAAAAATGTCTGTGGAGGCATGGATTTGATTTTTGTACAAATCAATAGATTGTATAAAGACTACCCCATCCCCATTTCCCACCCCTTAAAGCAAAATTTTGATGCTTTTCTTGATGAAATTTTATGGACTTGACGTTCAAAGTAAGAGAAAAAATATTATTGTTTGCATTTTATTCGTAAAAACTTTATTTTTTGTTAAATGGTATAAAATTCTAAATAAATATTGAAGGTACTGTTATGCGAGATAATATAAAGTTCTTCGAAATTACAAAATTATTTTTGAATGTTTCATTTTTATGACCTTGATTAACTTTCCGTCAGGGGAGGTTTATTAACCTTATAACCTTCAAAATTCTGTCATAAATATTTGAAATAATCCACATATTCATGATAGGTTATTAAGGTTATTTTTATATTAATTAAAACTCTGCACAACAAGTAAAAAAGGCACACTTATTGTAAACATAAAAATATATAAATAATAAATAAATATATATATATATTTTAAATGAATTAAATTTCACTCTTCGATACGATAGAGCTAAGTATTTAAGAAGTGGTTTTTAATAAAATTTGATCACTGCTTTATTAGCTTTCCATCACTGGGAGATCTATCAGCCTTCAGCCCTTATTTTAGTTGTGGTATAAACAGGATCCACACTTGTTGGTAGCCATTTGGCCAATAGCCCAATTTACACGCGCACTGTAAATAATGGCTCTCCGTTATTCTTAAAGCGGTCCGAACCGCCATTAACGTGTTCATCTCGTATGGTGGAACCCACATCAAGAGATTGTATATAAACTGTCAAATATGTCTTTAAAAAGTTCTCACAGAAAATTGACGATATCTTACTAATATTATAAATGCGAAAGTTTGTATGGATGGTTGGTTGGTTGGATGGTCCTTACTCTTTCACGCAATAAATATCGAATGGAATTTTAAAATTCTTTCACTAATCGAAAGCTACATTATTTGCGAGTAACAACGGCTTTATATATTGGTAAGCTCTGGCGTTATGAATGAGCTGTGGCGTTATGAAATTATGGATCATACGTTTTCTGTCCCTAACAAAATCGAGTTATTGCAAACGTCAAACAAATTGTTACCTTGGAAACATTTTTTTTTAAAATTTTAGGTTTAAAAAGAGTGCTTTGTTGTGATTAAAAAGAGTATTTTTTTGGCGTCGTAGTTAATATCTACATATTTCTAAAAATGTTTATTCACCGAACCAAAAGCATAACGTTGTTATAAAGCATAGCGTTTGAAGTGGACTGTTATTTCCTATTTTTTTTAGGATACTCTGGATTCAAATATGAATAAAATACTAATAAAGGGAGTAGGTACTTAAAATAAACTTCTATTTCTATAATTTTAATATTTTCTAGAATAGAATTTTTATTTGCGAAATGTCATTCTCAAATTTTGAAATTTTCTATTAAACCATAATTATTTTCAGCAAGAATAATAACAATTATGCCACGAAAGCGTAAGTCTCTAATAAAGCTCGAGCTATGAAAGTTGCAAGACTACAAGTTCAAGTAAAATCGTAAATCCTGTCAAATCTAATTATGTAAGATAAGTCAAAGTGAAATTTATTTTATTTTTATATTTATGAGTAAAACCTGTAATTGTAATCAATAGATTATAAAAGAAAGTAAAAAAAAACGTGCGCACCGCAAAAACTCAGAAATGAGGCCCGGTACGATCCAATAGAGTTATATGGTGTGGTAGATCTTTATTACCCCTAGGGAATAAGGGTACCCGTTTTTACTTAAAGGGCGCGCTTTTGAAGATATAAGGGCTGGAAATTTCGCCCTCTTGAAATTTCTAAAACAGTCTTCCGGAAAGTTCTAGAAGGTTCTATAGAGCTCTAGAAAGTTCTGGAAGGGGTGTCGTCGTGGAATGTTCGGGAATAGGGAATCGGAAAGATTATTGTTGAACATTCCAGAACACTCTCGAATTCTGTCCTGAGCGAAGCCGGGTAACCCAGCTAGTAATAAATAAAAACACTAGCGCAGACCCGTGAAATATCACTTTTATAATTCACAATTATTATTTAATATAATTTAGAATTATAATTCAATATTATTAATTCCACAATCATAATTCAAATTTGGTAAAAGGCAATTCAAATATTATTGCTAGTCTGAATTAGTCTAGTATATTTAAACATCTCACTTTGCATCAAATGGGGTAGTTCTGATTTGCCAACCTCCGGATCTTTCTCAAAATCCAAAAAACAGCAATTTTTTAAATATTTTTTTCATTTTTTGCCAGTTTTGACCCTAAAGAACTTATTTTTGAGCAAAGGAATATTCAATGCTTTTTAAAGTAAAATAAATTTGCTGTAATTTAAAAAAAATAAAAATTCTATGAACTAAATGGTGTTTGAGACACAGCTGTTTGAAAGTACCAAATTTTTAAAATTTTTGTCTATTTTAGCAATTTTAGCAGTTATTACTTGGAAAGCTATGAAATACCTACTAGGGGTTTAGAAAATTCAATTAATCCAAGCCTCGTCTTGAAACAGCCTCTCCTCCCCCTCGGACCATGGATTTAAAAAAATTGTGAAATGTGTACCAAAGTTATTGAATGTGACTAATAATATAACAACAAGACCAGAGTATCAGAAATTTTCTAAAATAGGGAAAAGGGATGGGGAAGTTTTTCAAAAACTCATAAAGGCAGTAACATTCCTCTTATTTTGAAGATCAATTGCGAAACATTTTATTCTCGAAATAAAACATGCATATAGATAAGAATGCATGTATTGAACATTATTCACTGGGAAGATTGACCTCTGAAATTGCCTGCCATTTTACGGTTAACAGAATTACATTTTCAATGCCGATATTCCCAGGTTGCACACGTGGAACGCAATAAACTCGCGTTTGTGAATGCGGCGCGGTGCAGTCAACGAAATTTCCCGCTTTACACATTCCACGGTAAAACCGATATGGTCCGCAGGGAAAGCTCTAGATCCCTACAACATGATGTTATACTTTTATGTTTTTCTATAATATAAAAGAAGCAATCTTGTATAGTGCAAGCGGGACGAAACCTGGAAGTTATTGACGGACAACCTCTAGGATGTTAATATTTATAAGGTTTCGAGAGACATACGAAATTTATTTCTATTGCACAAAAGTTCCGACTGCTCAAGAAGTATATCATTTTGGGAAGCGGGTGTGGGTACCGTCGCCCCATTTATTTGGTAAACAACTACTCTGCCATAGGTCACCCAAAGAGGTTCGCTACGTTTGGTGACTTAGCAAGGATGCTCGAGCTCATCTAACGACATTTGTCCGGGTCTTTGCGGCGGATGCGTCTGCCCACCAGCTGCATGGTAGGCAGGATCGAGAGAGAATGGTTGAGGGAGTCCCTTTGACTTCTCCAGCCGTACTCGCTCGGAATAGCGCCATTCACCGCAGTGGGAGGGATAGATTCATATGTCCATCACTACTGGAAAAACTGACCTCCGGATTCCTACCCACCCCTCATACCATTTTCCTTTCTATAACTTCCTCTCCTTCCTTTCCTAAAAAGAGCCTCCACACAGCATCCCCAAAGATGACATAGGCCCTGAGGGGAATTATTTTCCTCAGACCTCCAAATGTAAAAAAAAACTAAATCCATCCAGCATCATTTTAATGCCAAAACGAAAAAATACGAGTATCACCAAACATGTGCCCCATAAAAAATCGTTAAGAGTGTTTAAAAAAAAAGAGCTACTTTACAGGATCTAAACAAGACGAACTTTTAAATGTTTAAAGGTCATGTTTTGTTGTACTTTTTTATGTTGTTTAGTTAAGTATTCTTTGTTCATGCTTAAATAGAATGTTTGCAAACAAAAGTTTAACATTTTAAAAAGAATTTACATTTGCAAACTTTGCTCCAACTTTCGTTTTCTCAACATAAAATAAACTTTGTTGACTCCGTAACTTCGTACCTAAATACCTACATACGAGAATAATGATCAAGAGTACAGTTCTTCAAATGCACCACATGTAAAAAAATAAATAATACAATCCAAGAGAAAAGATCGTTTCATAGTAATATATTATGTCCTTTGAAAGTACTTACAAATTTAAATGCAAATTTCATTGTTTTCAGTCACACTTTGTAAAAATAATAAAATAAAAATGATGTAATATGATAAAAAAAAGGGTAAGGGTAAGGTAAGCATGCTTTGCGATTTTTTTGTAAAGAGGGAATTTCATATAATTACCATTTTGGCTCAGCAATTGTACGATATCATCTTCTAAAGAAACATATATTTTTCAAGCACTTAAAAAAAGTGTTCCAGGAAAATCTGTTATTAATCGGAAGAAATTCGAATTTCGAGTCTTAGTATTATACATTTGATATAAAGTAGCTTTTTTTATTTTTGTGTAGGTGTATACAGTGAAAAAAATACTTTTATAATATATTTTCTCTGTGATATTATTCACCAAAAAATAATGTGTATATTTTTCTCCATAATTTATTGGTTCTCCATATTTATTGAGATATTGAAAGAAGGGTGAATGCAGGTAACTCTATTAATGGAGGACTGAACGCCGTTGGCACCAAAAAAAAAACGGTCCAAAAACGCGAAACTAGCCGTCCATAATGGAGTACTGGTACCTACCCTGATGTATGGCAGTGAAGCATGGAACTGGCAGAGGAAGGATGAAAGTACACTGAATGCTGTAGAAATGAGATCCCTGAGGCGTATGTGTGGTAAAACTATGTGTGATCGTGTGAGAAACGCGGAGATCCGCAAAGAATGCAAGGCTGATGTAAGCGTAATGAGTAAGATCAAGAAAGGAACGCTCCGATGGTTCGGGCATGCAGAGAGAATGAACGAGGAAAGGAGTATAAGGAGAATATATGACGCAAATGTGAATGGTAGAGGAAGTCGGGGACGCCAGAGAAAGACATGGCACGACCAAGTGAATCAGATACTTGAGTCGGGCCATGTCAGGAGTCAGAATAATAGAAGAGCATGTATGAGACGGTGTATGGATGTGAACGAAGCAAGGAGTGGAAAATTATAAAATAATTTTAATAGATTTTAATGCGCCTGTATCACGTTTGATGCATAATTAATGACAGGCCCCTTTCAGTACCATACAAATTTTAACCGTCCCATTATTTTATAATCTAATACTGAAAACACACATTTAGCATACTGAAAACCATGGATGTTGTAACCAGATGCATCGACTGGTAATAAAAAGTTTGGCTTTAAGTACAGAGTATAAATCGCACATGTGAAATTACCTGTTTTACGGGAGAGCTTAAACAGTGTGGCTAGCGGTCAACAAACATATTTATATCTGTTTTACCTGCAGTCCTGCGTGAAATGTGGTTCAATTAATTCGAAATTTGCTTAAATTTAAATGTCATTTTTGAAATTGGAACTGACTGTGTTATGAATTCGGATAAGTACCTACCTAGCTATAAATAAACAAGGTATTTTTAACTGGAAAATTATTTAACTTTTGTATTATACAGGCCTTGGGTACTAATAAACATTTTTTTTTACTTATAAACAATCATTTACCATAAAAAATTGTTTATCAGTAGTGTCAAATTTAGAAGGCGTTTATTAGCAAGGTGATGTGCATTTGTTTTGTATAAAATTATTAAGGTGAATTTCGCGTTTTCCATTTTTAATAAAGCGTTATTTACTAGCTAGATATACTAAATGTGTTAATTCGAAAAGTTAATTTCTGATTGTCCTTCTAATTTTGTCAACAAATAAAAAATAAAATTTACAATATTATTTGATTCTTAAACGCACGGATCTTGAAGCAGGTAATTCATTATTTATTTTTTTCTTAGATTTTTTAAAAATTATTTTATATATTCAATAATATAATAATTGAATGTATAAATACAGTTTATTATAAACAAGTTCGGCTTTTTAATTACAATTATTTCATTATTACTTTCACAAATCCAATTATACATATATTTTTTAACTTGATGAGTAAAACCTCAAATTGTAATATTTAATTAACGAAGACAATATAAGCGAAGCTCAGTTCAGAAATATCAGAAAAAGATACGGTCACATCTGGGACTCGAACCCAGGAACTATGACTTGCCGGGTCAGTACTCTACCAACGGAGCTAATGAGTCCCTATCCGGTACGGTAATATTTAACTGTATCATACCTTGAACAAGAACTACCAACATTATCGTCAGTTTCTTAACGCATATTTAGCTCAGTTGATAGAGCAGTGACCCGGCAAGTCATAGGTCTTGGGTTCGAGTCCAAGATGTGACCTTATCGTTTTCTGATTTTTCTGTTTATCAGATTTTAAATTGAATTTCGCTTCTATTGTCTTCAATGATTAAAAAATTATAATATACCGTGATTATTTATCGCTCTACGATAATTTATTAATAATCATAGTATATCATTTATAAAAATGTTCGTTATTTATTTAATTAAACCCACTAAGCAACTCCCTATATATTCCCGTTCTTTGCCTCTTAATCCAATTCCTATGTTCCTCCCCCCCCCCCCCCTGTTTCATATATTGTAACTAAATAAACAAGAAAACACTCTTACAATGTCATACTTTATCATTCACTATCATCAGTGGAAAGTTCATAATTGGCATAATTAACTATCTTATTTTTATATTATTATATAATCTCTGATTTGCTGTCAACTTTCTATAAAATAAATATTAAAAAAAACGCGTGTGCTTAAGACCACATGATTGAAGTAAAACTTCACTAACTTATGCCATCCATTAACAATATAACAATAACAGCAATAAAAATATCCCCATCCCCTCAACCCAACTCAACTTAACTGAACTGGAACTGAACTGGAACTCAACTGGAACTCAACTGGAACTCAACTGGAACTCAACTGGAACTCAACTAGAGCTCTACTGGAACTGAACTGGAACTCAACTGGAACTCAACAAATCAACTGGATCTGAACTGGAACTCAACAAATCAACTGGATCTGAACTGGAACTCAACTGGAACTCAACTAAAACTCAACTGGAACTCAACTGGAACTAAACTCGAACTCAACTGGAACTTGAGTTGAGTTGAGTTGAGTTGAGCTGAGTTGAGTTGAGTTGAGTTGAGTAGAGTTGAGTTGATTTGAGTTGAGTTGAGTTGAGTTGAGTTGAGTTGAGTTGAATTGAGTTGAGTTGAGTTGAGTTGAGTTCAGTTAAGTTAAGTTGAGTTGATAGGGATGTTGAGGGGATGGGGATATTTTTATTCCAGTTATTGTTATATTGTTAATGGACGGCAAAAGTTTGTGAAGTTTTACTTCAGTCGTGTGGTCTAAAGCACACTCGTTTTTTTATTATTGATTTCTAATTTTATCTTAATATGCCGAAAAAATGGGCTATTCGACCGTGTCGAAAATGATAAAAACCAACGTACAGCAGTCTTTTATTTCATGCACGAAATAGTATCATACTGACAATGCTGGCAAAAGTAAAATTACTACTATGTGAAAACATGCCAAAAACTCTCATAGAAAATGTTACTCCGTTGCGAACAAGGCTGACACTTTTCAAAATTCTAACCGAAAATGCACCGCACTTCAGCGAAAACCACCATAATATTTCATATACCATGATATCTCGATAATGTATGACTTTTGCTTTAGAGGGGTAAAGAATTTACGATCTGTCTACATTCTACATAATACTCGTGTACTTCAAAACACAATACAATACACCCTTGTTTACGGCCTGTCGTGAAAAAAGGAAAGATTTCATTGTTGTTTCTTTAAAAAGATTTATACGGTTTCATATCATACTACGCGCATCGAATACACACAAATTTATCATGTTTACACGATTTCTCAGAAAAAAGTGCCATATTCACTTTCGTCAAAATTTTTCCAAATCCATTGGGGTTATTTTTTGTAGTAATATGATTCTCCAAACTCCCCCAAGACAGGGGAACTTTAGCTTTACAGAATAAAGGAAGGAATTACACAAAGGATACAGAAAATATTACAGGGGAGTAAGAAAGGAGTAAGTAGGTTGCAGGTATTCGGGATTACAAATCTGGGAACCAAATAAACAATTACTAGATTCTGAATTGTGGTCTCACACGAAATCTATATTGAGAGAATTTTCTACTATGGAAAGAAGTGCAACTTTTTTACCACATTTTTTATATTAAAAAGTAATTTATTTATTTACGCTCTTTTTCGGGGTTTTTACATATAACATTAAAATTACATCGTGATTAAATAAATTAATATATTTATTGTTCATAACTGAACTGCCTCAGTAACAGTATTTTGAATTTGTTTAGAGATAAATTGAAGATGTCCACTGACTTGGTATAAATATTTCCCTCCATTAGTATTCTAGGTAAAGAGGAATACATATGGTAGTTAGTTCCAGAATTTCTGCACTGAAATAAATCCTGACTTCTAGTATTACGTAGTGGAATCCGGAAGCTTATCAATTCAAGCAATACCGGACTATCAACTAAATCATTTAAAATGTTATACAGAAATACCAAGTCAGTGAAAATTCTTCTAATAATCACAAAAACGTTGTAGTACTGACCTAAACCAAGTAATTATTTTGTAAAAGCTCGAAAGGGCGTGATAAGTGAATAAGTCGACCGCAGTGAGCATCGAACCTGGCTCGTCCATCTGCCAGTCGAGCGTACTTACCACCAGACAGTCGGCCACACAGGATAAAATAGTCACACCATGACTTGAACTCGAGAACTTTGGGTTCAGTGCTAACGATATTTCCTCTATTACACTGAAGTTGTCATTAATTAATAATTTTTTGATGCAAATTAATCCATCTCAATAAATTAAGGTCTTTATGGTTTTTTTTTTTAAATTTTGTAATCCGTTTCCCAAGCGCTAAAAACACACCGACAAAGGCAATAAAAAGGGTAATAAAATTCCAAAATCCGAACAAATCGGTCGAGGAACTTTTAAGGGTGCAATCTGCCTTTGTCGTGCCTCCGTTCTTTTGAGAAATGGCGTACTGAAATTGGTTTACTATTCTTCTTTCCACACTATTGATTTAGAAATACGGCTCATAGATCTATTCTCGCACAGCTAATAAATAAGGGAGGGTGACAGAATAATTCAGAGCATTATTCATGAATAAGAACTATGGTTCCATAAAACAGGTTTTGGTTTAGAGCCTTTAACACACTCCCACAGGAACTAAATTGTTTGAAATAAGAATATGTTGAATGATTGTGAACTTTTGCGGTAGAAAAACCTATTTTTTGTACTGGACTTTTCTTCGCATATAACTGCGAAACAGTAAAATTATTCAATCAATCGGTTGGCCGAAGTCGGGCGGATATTTGAATAATAGGTATTTTACCAAAGTATTACTATCACTGTCGATGTAACCTAGAAATGGCCCAAGAAATAAATGATAAAACAGAACGGAATAATGTTTCTTGCTCATTGTAAAAATTTGTCTGCAAAATTCGAAAAACTTAAACAATTTTTTTTTTAAACCATGAAACGTTTATTTCTGTAAAAATATGAGAAATCCATCAGTGTTTTGATGATATCTTTCATACAAAAAAGGTTATTAAAAATTTCGTCGCATTTTCAAAATGAGGGCGATATCTGAATCTTCCCCGGCACAAAAATTTACCAAAAAATATGTGAAATTCGAAATCTTTACAGCAAAATAAAGTCGCGTAAAAATTCCAATTTCCACCTTTAGAAAATGCAAATTTAGTTTTTCCCCACACATAAAACGTGAGGAGAATAGAATAAGAAGTCTTCGGGATGATCGATATGGGAGATAGGTCAAAATATAAAACAGGAATGGCGTCACAGAGTTTGAAACCTCATGGAGAGATAATGACAAAATTAAATTGTTAATTTACATATACCTCGAAAGCCTCCGCCGTCGAGGGATAATCTCTCGACTCGCAATCCGAAGGTCGCGAGTTCGAACCCGGCGCGTGCGAAAATAAATTTTGTTTGGTTAATTTGTATTATTTCATAATTAATTAATTAAAAATAATATATAGTAAATTTGCGGCAGGTTTCAGGGTGGAAGATACTCTCAGTATTGCCTTGGTGACAGACTATAATTCAGAATTGGATTATTGCATGAAATGGCTTAAGCCGTATTTGGTGATCAGCTTTGTATAGCCAGGTACATCACCACTTTCTCCTTCCCAAACATGCAGACTCACAATGTACTCCAATTGGGGATGTCATAGTCTAACTGGCTCCAGACGGGAACAGTTGGGACTCTTGTGAGGTTTTCACATAATTTTTATTTTTTAAATTTAGTTTTGTTGTCCGGTTCGCTCAGGGATTAAATTCTTCTTCTCTTTAGATTTTAACGCTTTTTTATAGACATCTTTTTTCTTATTGTTATCATAACTTTTTTTAACGCCATTAAGATATTAAGTCGGACTAAGAGCACTTCAAATAGTTATTGTGACGTTTTCTACATATAAATATTAAAATATTAACGAAAATTAGAAAATTATGGAACAAAAACAAACGTCTTGTGTATTGACGAATAAATTGCTATCTTTAGGCTCCATATCCTATTATGAAAATTGTTAAAGATTTTTACAAATTTCATGACCCCAAGGCTCATTGTTCGAGATGTATGTTGCTGAGAGAAAGAAAACTAAATATTGGTATCCACAGCTTACATATTGCACTGTATAAATAATGTTGAGTTGTTTCTAAAACCTCCATACAGATACACATACTTGTCAAAGTAGTGAAGAGCTTAGCTACTGTCGGTACTAAAATCAATGTATTTGAAATAGAGTTTATTATGTCATTAGTTCCTCTTTTGGCTGCTGCCTGCAAGTACTTATCATTTCGCACTAGGAGAAATTTATGGACTTGTAATAAAACTACTTGCAGGTCGTATAAATCACTCGCCATATTTTATGAATAAAGTTTTCACTAATAATTCAAATTACTGTCATAACCAGGCAGACTTTGTGCTGGACAAAATTAGTAAATCTTACTAAGGGTGCAAAACAAAATTCACTGAAATAATAAAATAAGGGTTGGTACAAGATTGGAGGAAAATAAGATTTCTTTTATGATATTATTTGCGTGATTTAATCACTACTAGGCGACTGTGCTCAATGTTTTAAAAATTTGCCCTTTATTCTCCCATTTTACTAACATTAGTGTGTAAATTGTCCCACCAACCAATCATCTAGTTTAGGTTATGCACAAAGCAGTCATGAAAACATGAAAAACGACGTCTTGTACATTTTCCTTTGGTTGAGAGGCTGTGAGTTGTATTCTCTAAAATGTATCTATTCTTGTACATATAAAGTCACTTAATGCATAGAACTGTCGGTACTGCCAATTGAAAGAAACCTCAGTATTTTATCATCAGCACTTAAAAGGTGCATGATTTAGTTATTTCAAGAACATGTGAAAAATAGTGATTAGTTCTATTTCAATCCCAAATGAAATCGTGGTCTTGTGTAATGAGTTTTTATTGGAACTCTACTAAACAAGAAATATATAATCAGGCAAGGTACCTGTTATGACTGCCAAACAGTTCGAAGATATCGATTAATAATAATTATCTATCTAGGTATATAGTATTATAAATATCTTTATATGTATAAAAATCTTGCGTCACGATGTTTATTCGAGATGAACTCGGAAACTACTTAACCAATTTTTAATAAATTTGGCTTACTGTGTGTAATTTGGTCCAACTTTAAAAGACAGATTTTTATCTCGATTATTGACGTCAATATTTATTATTGCGAATGAAATGTTTGTTATTGGACAATGCTTTGTAATTATTAAGTTCCATTAGATTCTAACAGATTGCGGTGTGAGTTAATTTATTGACACAAAATTTGGTTACCTAGGATAGGTAACAATCCAGTAGATGGCGTTGTGTTTCGTTAGCCACAACATAGCATGGCCGGGTCCGCTAGTGTACATGTAAAGAAGAATATCTGTGGCGGAGGTGTGGCTTTGTTTTGTCATACAAATAAATATACAGTTTGATTCCGAGATAGAACAAAATTTGAACAACTGACTTTAAAAACAAAAGGAAAGTTACTGTCTACATGAGATTCCGAAAATCCGACCCCATCCTCTTTTCCAACCCCTTAAAGCAGAATTCTTATACTTATTGATAAAATTATTTTTCTGAACTTTTAAAATAGTAGGAAAAATGTGCTCTAATATCGTTAAGCAGTGTCTAAATAATTAAAATAATAATAATAATGTTTTTATTCCAGGATGTGGGGAGGATAGTGCAATCGCGTAGGTCACATGTTAAAGGTAATATGGGAATACAGTAAATTTTAAGAAAAGAAACTAGTAGAATAAAACATTCATAAATAAAAACAATATTAATTATATACAGAACGTGGTCTTGAGTGAGCTCGGGCCCAGCGTTTCAGCTAGTTAGATTATAAATGAGTTAGTTAAGATATTTAGTAATGGTGTTATTGGGCTTAACATCGATTCTCCTTTATGTCATGCTAACCCTGTACAAATCACAAGTACGCTCCGCGGTTGAATTTGGCAGCCACCTCTGGTCTGAAGCTCCAAAATACCCGAAAAATACCATCGTCTCTGAGCAGAAACGGGCAGTCCGTTTGAGAGATTCTCCCATCTTAACAGACGGATTGCAATATTCAGAGCACAGGCGTCGGGTGGGAATGCTATCCTTGTTCTATCGGTATTTCAATGGAAGATGCTCCGAGGAACTAGCGTCATTAATCCCTTAAGCACCGGTGCATAGTCGGGAAACACGTCAAACGCGTGCCCAACATATGTACACGGTTGACATTTTTCACATGAGAACGGGTCGCTTCTTCGACTCGTTCTTGTGTTCGGCTGTGGAACGATTTGCCAGCCTCTGTGTTTCCTCCTTCCTACAACATGGGTCTCTTCAAAACCAATTTTCATTCCTTCCTCTCCTCAAAAAGACCCTCTACATAGCATCTCAGATGACATAGACCCTGAGTGAAATTATTTTTTTCCTCAGGGCCTCCTGTGTGGAGTTAGTGTAAAAAAAAACCATAAATAAAAGTTTTCGTCTTGTACCGCTATCCTCATTTTTAAAAATGTTGAAAAAACCAACAGATGGTAAAAACTGGTATAATCTATTATGATCCACTCTTTCTTGGTCCTTAGATGCTATATTCCGTGGCGGTTGAGAAAAAAGGTAGGTTTTTCCTTAATTCTGTGGGGTTGATTTGATGGATAGGATGCGTGAGATATAATCTCATTGTGTCTGCACATTACGATTGCGTGTACAAAATATACTACGATGTACTGTATTAAATATTCCGTCTTATGCATATTAAAATTTCCATTTTTATTTATTTTCGGTTTTAATAGAATCCCATTTTATAAAATTCAAAAGCAAAAACGTTAATATTTTTTAAAAATTAAAACTTTTACTTTTTCACGAATAAATAAATTGAATTTTCTAAAAGAGTTATTTATCTTTTTTAATTCTACCATCATGTAAAATCACCTCGCGAAGTAAGTGCGCTTTACCCCCGGACACCCTGTATAATATTCCATCGTTTGGAATAAGGTTCATTTTTACATTATACTTCTAAAATACCGTTTTCATAATCTTTTATTTACAGCATCGGTAAATTTAATGTACCAATCCTTTACAATATTTATAAAGGCACGAAAGCGGATTTTCATAACTGTTTCTAAGACATTAATTTGTTAAGTAATCGCTAGGTTAATCGCGGATATAAACACACAATTTATTGCCCCATAAACATTAACCGTCGACAAGTACAATTGCCTAAAAATTAACTGCCCAACAACTTAATTGCATCCTTGTGCTTCACTGAACAGATATGCTGATAGAAGTGTGCTGTCCATCCTTGTACCCAAAATAAGCTTAAATTTACCTTACTTCGTTCCCAACTATTGAAAATAGATTAACAATTTCTTTGGTCTCAGTACACGAAGTACATAGAAAGGTTATGTTTTTAAAGTTGTTTTTTTTTACATTAGCTCCTCACAGAAGGCTCTGAAGAAAGCAATCTCCCTCGGAGCCTATGTCATATTTAAGGATGCTGTGTGGAGGGTCTTTTTAGGGAAATGAAGGTTGGGACGAAAAATGGTATGAGGAATGAGAAGTAATCTGGGGTTGGTGTGTCCAGGAGCGATGGACATATTAATTTATCCCTTCCTCTGCGGTACAAGGGGATGGGTCGAGAGACTTCGGCTGAAGATATAAAAAGGTCTCCTTCAACCAGTCTCTCCCGATTCGGTCCGCCACGCAACAGGCGGATAACGTGTTTTGCCAAGACCTAGAAAAACCTCAATCCCCAAACTAGACAAATCTCAATCCTAGACAAACCCGTGTACCCCGGCTAAGTCACCAAACGCAACGTACCACTTGGGGTGACCTATGGAAGGGGTGTTGCTTAAATATTAAACGTAGAATAATACAAAGGTTAACGCACGTATGGTGAAGAATCCACACGTTAACGATATTATACTCGTACTTATTTAATTATTTTAATCCCTCATGCGTACACACACATAAAACAGATTTGAGGCAGGAGAACTCAATAAATTAATTTATTTTAACGGGAGAGGGACGTTCTGGCAATCAATGGGGAATACAGATACATAATATTTTCAAAAGACATGAATACAATACCTATCGTATTCCAAGAAAAATTTTATTCTGCGGAAAAAACTCTTTATATCACAACGTTCTTATCGTTTTCTCAAAATTATATTGGATGAGGAGACCTCGTTCTAGTTATAAAAATTATAATATTGAGGTTGTATCTTTATATAAAGAAGATCGGTATGATGCCATAGAAAGACGAATAAACTAGTGTTAAAAGTTATATTATAACACTAGATTCTTCATCTTTCTATCGTATCATACCGATCTTCTTTATTTAAAATTGAGATTGAATTTTAAATAAAGAAGATCGGTATGATACGATAGAAAGACGAAGAATCTAGTGTTATAAGTTATATTAAAAAAGTTTTTTTCTTAATATCTTAATAGTATTAGATGATCTGATGGTTGTGCTTGCCATAGCGATTAGATCAGATTCCTAGAAACATTGAAGATCAACGCTTCTCAAGTTTGGACGGGAATTTGAAACAATGCAATTGTATTTGCATCATTTTATCTATGCTGTCACGAGACGCAAAGTATCAAATAATTGAAAACTATTATTATCAATTCGTTGGTAAAATTCAATCCATTCCATTTCCAAAAGCCTTAAGGCTAGCTTCTAAAATCATTGCATCTTTATTTCAAGTTGATCTAAACTATTTTATACGCAATTTATCAATACACAAGTAATACAACACAACTGTTTTATTATTCCGAGAGGGACCAACAAACAATACTGCGCGATAACCCCTTGTTTGGAAGACGAAAGAAGACATACATTGGAGCTCGATTTACGCCCGACTCCAAGACTCCCGAGACCTACAAGGGACCGTACAATGTCCACCGCAAAAAAGTTGCAGGTAAAAAAAAACAGTCATTAGACTTACGGGGAAGTTTGTTAAGTTACTACTACAACGAATTATGCATTTATCTTATTTAAGTAATACAAATGATATACAATATTCCAAATATTTCGCACGTGCACGTTGGAACGTGTTTTTCATCGTTGCGAAAAACAAAATGAAAGGTAATGCCTACCAGAAACATAATTATTACGCTGTTGAAAACCTTGCCCACTATATCGAAATTGTTAATATGGCTAATAGAAAACGCGTGCAGATTTTACCAACCAAATTTAAAGGGAATTATTTTTCTGTTTTTGAAATATTTTGTATAATTGCATTTACGAACGCAATGAAAAACTCGGTATTTATTTGTTGCTGTATTATACAGAGTTATGTGGCGTTGCATCCACTTCGCCTATACCAACGAGTAAATGGCATAATGGTTAGTGAGTTCAAACCTCATAAATACATTTTATAGATTAAATATAAATACACATTAAATTTCAGGACATTAATTTTTTATATTTACCTTATTAAAAACGATGTTTGCTTGTGCCTGACAAGGGAACCATGATTTTCACTTTAGTAGAAAGAAACATACGACATATTTTGTTTGTTATTATTTGTAAAAGGCTTCGTATAAAGGATTTAAGTAAGTTTTCTCTTTGGCGTTAAATACTTTCATGTTATATTTTCAATATTAATTTGCTAACCACAGAAAATAAAATGATTTTATTTTTAAAATAACCGTTAGAAAAGCACAGACGGCATGAAGCAATATGGCAAAAATAATGTCCTTTTGGCCTGTTTTATGTTCCCGATATAAAAGGCTTCCTGTAATTACGTTTCTTGGTGTCCATTATCTCCTCGCCGGGCTTTGTAAGTTTCGTTTCAAGGGTCGAGGTGGAGAAATATACCCTTTTGTTGGGAACCACTCCCGCGATAATTGCTCAATGAGGTGGAGTGTTAAGTAGTTGCCTTGTTTTCTGGTGAACAGGGAAACCTGGGCTTTTATCTTAACTTTAAAAGTCGAAAGGTCCGTTGATTCTTTTAAAAATAAACTGTTACGAGGTGAATACAAAATAAAAGCATCTAAAAATTAGCCGTTTCAAATAAAATGGGCGTTTAAAACATTCAAAGTTTTTTTTTATTTTAAATAACTCGGACTTCTAGCATTATTAAGAAATGGTTCAGAGCGGTAGAAAATTTCAGTATCGCTCAGGTCCAAAACGTTGCTTAAAATGGATTCAGCCCTCTAAGTGTGAGGTACTTCCCGACCTTACTCTTCTCCGTCTCCCTTTCCTTCTCCATTTTCTTAAGCCTCCGAACATATCCCAATTGGATATGCCATAGTCCCACTGGCTCCAGATAATAGAGAACAGTTGGAACAAGGTTGGGACAAGGTTGGGTCAAGGTTGGGTCAAGGTTGGGACATGGTTGGGACAAGGTTGGGACAAAGTTTGGACAGGGTTGGGACAAGGTTGGGACAGGGTTGGGACAGGGTTAGGACAGGGTTGGGACAAGGTTGGGACAAGGTTGGGACAAGGTTGGGAAGGTTGAGACAAGGTTGGGACAAGGCTGGGACGAGGTTGGGACGAGGTTGGAACAAGGTTGGGACATGGTTGGGACATGGTTGGGACACATAGCTGTTGCGGATTAAGGTAAAACTCTGGTTTATAAGTTGAATTTTTGTTATTAATTTAGAAATTCTTATAATATTTTGTATTATTATTTTATTACCTTCTAACTCAAATACGATTTTTTTTTACAAATTTCGATATCATTGTCAAAATATAAGTTTGCATTTTTCTAACCCGCCAAAACGATCAAAATCTAGGGGTTACATCATAGGTTCCTCGGTTTTGTCTATTAAGTTTACTTACAGGAAGATCATTCCCACTCGGATCAAAAATTGGAGTATTTATAAAGATTTCCAAAGAAACGTAAAATCTTATGCAAAAAGTTATGTGAGGACTTACCTACCAATCTCACAGTTTTAATCGTTTTTAAATGACGATTTATTGATTCGTCATATACAGAAATATAATTCTTTTATATTCAGAATCAGCGTTTCTGATCTTTATGAATACATGTTGTAAAGCCGTGATAATTTTTCACTAAAGCTCCCTATAATTGCTCCTTGAAATCTGTATCCACTTCAGTGTAATATTTTTGAACTGATAGGTCAAGAATACTGTTCAAACGAAAAAAAATGTGTTGAACTCGTAAACGTCGTAATTATAAATTTAAAAAAAAAAACAGTGTTAAACAGGGGACACTGACACCAAAACATTAAAATTGCAAATTTATTTACTTTTCCTAAAAGTCTTATTATTACTACGTATTTATTTTAAAAAAATACTTATCAACGTACAAATATAGTATAGTCGTTTTAAATTATGATTCAGTAATTTCCTTACCTCGAATTTGCCAGTCACAGGATGCATATCAAGAAGGATGTATGAAGCGATCCTGTCTCCATTGCTGTCTATGGTCACGTCTCCGGTTATACCTGTAAGATTAATAGGAATGAATACGTTGAATAGGTAATAGGTACAGTCATCATCACTCCTCTCCTCGCCTCCTGCGATATCATGTTATCTCAATGGAGATGAAGGTACTGAATTATGCAGGAACATTCCTTGATCTGTTCATTTTCAGCAGAGCTATTTGCTGGAGTATTCATACACCCTTACTTCTAACTACAAATGGTATATTTTTGCAAGAGAAGCGTAGTACCTATCCTATTTTTATTCATGTTTTTTTATTGTAAATGGAGAAAAATTGCAAAGAAAATTATGCATGTTTGCAATGCAATGAAAACTTGTTAGCTAATTCTTGAGTTGACAACTATGTATTTCAAGATTACTGCCAAAATTGAAAATTTCATAACGCTGATCAACAATTAATGCGTTTTGTAATGATCATCAATTACTTAGATTTTTTTTTTCAAATTTTGTGACTGAATCTAATTTTGAGTAGGTACCAATAACGCATTGAGCATTGAAAGAAGGATTAAACGTTTTTTCAACTTAAACCTAAGCTTTTTACTATTAATTACAAATTAAAAAAATAATATTATTAATTATTATTAAAATTATTATTCTTAACCTCGGGCCTCGACCATATTTTGAAGAGGGTCAAAATATTTCCGCTTTATAATAAAATCAAAATAAATGAAATGTTCCTGAACGTATCTGAAAACCTAAAACTGTTTTTGAAGCGTATGATAACATACGCTTTCGTATTTAATAATAATTCGAAAAAATATTTTTTGATCTATAAAAATTTTGCATGAAACATAACACAGTTTTTAAAATGGCTCACCTTAAATTTTGTCTAACTAAAATTACTGATGGTGAATAAAAATAAAAACAAGTTAGACAAATGTTTTATAAAAGTTATAGTCACCTCACATTTTTGTCGGTCCCTATAAAAACAATTAACAAAAAATTTCATAAATTTATAGAGACCTAAATTTTTTATTTTTTTTTTACAGTGAATACCGCACAAGAATCTCAACTGCTTCCGTCTCGAGCCAGTGAGAATATGGCATCCCCAATTGGGGTATGTTGCGAGGCTGAAGGTAGTGGGGAGGGGAAGGAGATTGGGAAGAGGAAGGTTGGGAAGTACCTGGCTATTCAGATCTGGTAACCAAACACGGCTAAAGCCATTTTCAAGCAACGTTTCAATTCTGAATGGTGGTCTTACACCAGGGCGATACTGATAGTATCTTCCACTCTGGAACGTGCTGCAAATATAATATATTATATATTATTTTTAAATGAATTAATTGTGAAATAACACAAATTAATCAAATAAAATTTATTTGCGCACGCCGGGTTCGAACCCGCGACCTCCGGATTGTGAGTCAAGAGTCTTAGCCACTGGACTATATGAGTTGTTCCGAAAAGCTAACAAATTAGCGTAGGGTTTTTTCCCCGTATTTTAGCGGCTACCTTTTTAAATGATCACAAAGTTCTAAAGAATTGGTTTGTAACCTAGACAGTGTCACGGATAAACCGTGATACTCAACCGATTTCATCTTCTTAATATATAAAACAAAGTCGGGTTAGTTGCACCATTTATAACCCGAGAACGGCTGTACCGATTTTGATGATCTTTAAATTTGTTGGATTTGTCTTCGCCCCAAATAGCAGAATAGCTATTAAAACATCGGAAAAATTCACGAAAAAAAATTTACGTAGAAAAATCTTTTCCTTATACATTTTGTATAGAACGAATTCTCATCTTTTGAAATAGCTGAAGCAATATTGTGATAATTAATACAACATTGAATAATGCGTTAATTCCAAAAATTCGAAAAACTTTAAATGTCAATTCGCCGATTGTTTTGCTTTTGTTCTTAAACACATAATGCTGCCCCTCTTTCTAAATTTCAAGAGTCAAAAATGAGACAAACGGTGAAATTATATCTGTACCTCTCCATAGGAAAAATACAAAATTTATAATAAATCTCCCTCACACGGATAAAGAAAATGAAACGCCATTCCCGTAAGGAGAAAAGTAAGAAAATCACAAAAAATTTAAATCCGTATACAACGCCATCGCTGATACTGACAAAAAACAACTCATGGACAGTTGCTCATCGATATTTGCTTCATTGTGTAATTTTTAACTTAATAAAAAAACTGAATTTAATTTAGCTAATAAGTTATTGATTCTGAGGCGGTACGAAGTTTGCCAGGTCAGCTGGTTTATAATAAAATAAAATTAGTAGATGATAGTATTGTCAATGCTGAATTTGAAATAGGAGAACAACAAAAATGACTTAAAAATAAGAAATCCCAATGGTTAAGTTGGACAAGGCGATTATCCTGGTAAGACAAGATCTCGGGGAAGGAGAGTTTCTGGGTCGAGTTCCAGTTGCGACCGTTTCCTTTAAATTTTTCTGTGTCTTTTTCTTTTTCAATGATATATTACAATGATGGGTATATAACTTTCAACAAGAGTTATCCCTACAAATATTTTAAATCGCAAAATTTATTTTATTAATTATTATTTTTTTATTGATAAACTAATGTTTAAGACAAGATTTTTATGCATAAAGGGTAACAATTATAATAAGCAATATTTATTAGCCTGAAACACTCATCTAAATTGAAAAAATCTCCCGAGAAAAGATACATGCCGCCGACGTGACATGAACCCGCGTTCTTCTGCCTATCGGCTAATAATTATTGCTTATAATAATTTTTATTTTATTAATTAATTTTGAAAAAGGTCTCTACGAGTTTTATCTACGAGTACGTACATATGAAATGTGGATTAATGTCTTCAACTACAACATGTATGTTAATAATATTTTCCCTTCTCACCCACTTTCCTGTCTTATTTCCACTTTGCCTGATATAACCGTCAGCGAAGTTCATGAGGCAACAAAAAATAATGAGGCAACGAATCCAACACTCGCGTGTTCTTAGTCTCGTATTCATACAGTGAGACGTCCTGAGATGATAGATGCTGTGTTATCCGTGATGGTTATAACATCCCGAAATGTTTAGTCACACATTGTAAAGGTTTACAGGGAATTCAGTAAAATACCAGAGAGTGATACCAATACATTTATAAGATACAATGTTTGTCTTAAAGTATTCGTATTATTCACGAAAATTGTTTCGGTTTTGATTCCATTAGTCTAACTCAGATTCAACGAACTTTGGAACTTAGTTGAATATATTTGATATTTTAGAAAATCGGATGTGTTTCTTTGATGATTTCTGACAAGGGATAAAGTACCTACCTATAATACTTTCATATTTTCAACAGAAAAAAATTATTTTAATTGCCAAATTCAAATTTGGAACTGATTTGTCGAGAATTTAGATTATCCATGATTTTTCGTGGGCCAAAACGTGAACATGTCGACAATAACAAAATACCAGGAGCACAGAATCGTCAAAGGGTAATTTGTGTTAATTTACGCAGTAACGCTAATGTCACAATCACAAAATACAAAATAATGTGGTCAAAACTTAATCCTGCCGGCGAGAACAGAATATTAGGAGCGCTGAAATATGATTGGTTATTATTATGAACATGGACGGATATTATTATATTATATTTGGTTATTATTATGAACATGAATATGGTTATTATAAACTAAGGGATGATTGTTGTTAAATATGACATAACGAGGAAACCATTTATTTGGAAGCCGGAAGGGGTACCGCCGTCCTTTTATTGCCATAGGTCACCCCAATTACTTCGCTGCTTTTGGTGACTTAGCATGGATTCATCGATAAGGTGTGTTCAGATCTGCCCACCAGCTGCGAAGTTGGGCTAATCGGGAGAGGCCGGTTTGGAGAGACCCTTTGACCTCTCCAACTGGTCTCTCTCGACCCATCAAATCGCAGCGGGAGGGATGGATTAATATATCCGTCACTCCTATACGCACTGACCCATTCCTACCAACCCTTCATGACTTTTTCCTTCCCAGATCTTCCTCTCCCTCATTTTCAAAGACCCTCCGCACAGCATCCCTAAATGTGACATTGGTCCTGATGGAAATTAATTTCCTCGGGACCTCCTGAGGTGTGGAGTAGAAAAAAAAGTAGGATGTTAAGGGACGTACTTGACTATCTTTAACCAGTGTTTCCTGACTTCACATGAAGTAAAAAAAGTCCGGTGGCATATTTCCTTTCTTTCAACTAAAAACATAAAAATACAGCAGGTGTTGGACAGCTACGGGCGGGGTGAGGGGTTGAGCGGTTACTCGGATCGGTGACCAGTGACAATATGTGAAAGAAAAAAAAAATATTTTAAAGAGAAAAAAATGACTTACATCGGACACCAAAATTTCGTTCGCATTTTTTTCTCCAAATAATGCCTGGAATCGCCGGTTAAAGTAAGTAAAGTATATGTAAATGTTTGAACAATTCTTTCTTTTCAATTTTTTGTGATTGTACACGAGTCTGCGCTGGTAAAACATCATTTTGGAAAGCATATCATGAGGATGAATAAATTGCTGTGTACTTGAAGAAAACTAAATTTTGTAAAGTTTGCATGCCGTCAAATAATAAGGAGATTCAAAATTAATGTCTTGAAACATTTGATGATTGAAATAACTTTACTTGTGTCGAGTCACAATATCGTTAAAATATGAACACATAAATATTTTACGTTTCCCCTTTTCTTTATGCTCTTCAATTTTATTCCGCTATATTACAAACTGATACTAAAGGTACCTACTATAATCCAATTTTTGCAAAAATATTGCAACGTGCTTCACATTAAATGTGGCCGTTTTATTTTAGTGTTACGTCGTTGTCAAGCAAGAAAGTAAACACAATAAAGCTCCTATAAGGGTAGTGAAGTACCACAGTTTCCAAGAGAAATGGGCTTTAATGAAACTTCACATTAATCAATAGAATAATCGGAATAACAAAGCCACCCTTAAAAAAATTTATCCACACCTAGTTTCATTAATCACACAATTTTTACTTGTAGAGAAATTTCTTTCAATATTATTTTCATAAAGCTTTTGGGTGAAAGTATTATATTATAATGCACCTGTTAACGGCCGCGGTGGTCGACAAGTAAGGCTCACTACTAGCAAATCCGAAGGTCGCGGGTTCGAATCCCGGCGCGCTCAAGTAAATTAAAATCTCAGAACCAAACTACATAAAAAAATTAAAATTAAATTATTTTATCTAAGACACTATCTAGGTTAAAAACCAGTTCTTTTAACAATTGTTTCCATTTTAAAAGAAAGCTGCCAATCATTTTGGAAAAAATAATAGAAACAAATATTGTTAATTCTAAACTTTTAAATATGAGGTAAAATAAGAGTCTCAGAGCTGAATTGGTAAGGTATATTCATCCCGGTAAGACAAGTGATCCTGAGTTCGAGTCTCAGTTGCGATCGATAACTTTCTTATTTTCTTGTGTCTTTTTCTTTTTCATATTTCGTTTAGATTTTTTATATTCTTTTCTTCTTCTGTGATAAGAAATTGGCTTAACTTTTCTCGCGTTAATGGTCCAGACTTTAGAAAAAGGAATATAATTTGTAATTCGTATTAAATGGGTATACTCGTATTTTTTTTTCGTAAGTATCTATAAACCCATTTTGACCAAATAAACCCATTTCAAACCATTTTAACAGTTGTCCACTCTTAAAGGGACGTGAAGGGCCTCCCCTACACCCGTATTCAAGTAGGAAAAAAGGTTTGGTTTTTTTATAATTACCCAAGACGTACGCAACTACAGATTGAAAAGTAAACAAGATAAAGACTTTGGTGAACGAACAACTTTTTACAATAAAGTCTTGTCGACGTATTTCCGTCGAGATTGCCGTATTGTCGGTCAAGATTGTCGTGTTTGTAGGTATCACGTATTAGCTTTTGATACACATTCCCAAGACGTCATAATATAATATGAGCACACCGAATACTAAATTCCACAGAATAATTTGTACGCTTTTGGGTACAACTCATATATGTCTCATAGAAATCGTTGCGATTCCTTTGCGATGATGGTAAAAAATATGATCTATAGGGTAATTGAAAGAGAATACACGCGTTGTATATTCAAAATTAAAAGAAAATGACAAAATTATGAAATTTTACATCTTTATTGAACCAAAATTTTGAAAAAAAATTATGAAATTTTGAGAATTTTTTATTATTATTTTTACATGAAACGACAAAAAAGTGAGTTGACGATAAAGTTTATAATACATTTGCCTAATAAATTATGTATGTGTTTTTTTTCTTTATCAGTAATTTTAGTTATAAAAACCATAAGGAGAGCAATATTTAAAACAATTTTATGTTTTCCTGCAAAATATATATGTTAAATATAGTATATAAAATTTGAAAGCGTATTTCATCAATTAATTTGGGAGGCGGAAATGGGTACCGCTGCTCCGGAAGCTTTATTGGATAACCAACACCTCTGCCATAGGTCACCCCAAGTGGTTCGCTACGTTTGGTGATTTAGTAGAGGTGCCCGGGTTCATGTGGTGAGGTTTGTCTAGGTCTTGGAAGCGGGTGACCAGGACACACTGAACCCCAGATTCTTACCCACCCCTCAAACCCTCTTCTCTCCTAGAACTCTCTTCTACTTTCTTTTCTTAAAAAACCCTCCACACAGCCTCCCCAAAGATGGCATAGGCCCCGAGGGAAATTATTTTCCTGACGTAAATAAATTAAGAATCAAGTTCATAAACATTCCATTTATTTAAATTTTTTAGCAAAACGGATATATAGAGACCCCTGACAATGTTGAGGAATGAGAAGATAATTTCTAATAATAACATTTGAATGGGTATTTATCGTCACTTTTCAAAAACGTTCAGAAATATTTTTTTTGGATTTTATTGCAAAACGGAAATATTTTGACCTTCTGAAGAATATGTCCGAGGCCCGAGGGGTTAAAGTGTTCTCTGGTAAAGATCAAATGGACGACAGATATAGTTGAAAAATAAATAAATAAAGCAATCTTACCTTTGAAGGTACGTCCCCACATCCTGCTTATGATCTCGCTGCTGTCCAGGCTGACGTTTACCTTCCCCTCGTGGTTTTTGAGGGTTTCGTTGAGAGCCAAGGCATACAGGATCACTGCATCGTAGAACGCCGTCACGAAGGCTGTCACGCTCTCATTGCCGAACGTGTAATTGTACTTAGAGGCAGCGAGCTCTTTCACCTGCAATGAAAAACGATGTTTTAAATGACGAAAAAAGAGATAAAAAGATGTTGTTACTACTAAGTAAGAGTCATAAATAAATATTAAATCAGCCACGCACCGGTCAGTGGCTGAGTTAATATCTAATAATACGATCTATTGCATTTTTTACAGATTTCAATACCCTTTGTAGGTTATGCAAAAACTACTAGGGCCGTCTGTTTCAAAAGAAAGCTAATTCGTGTTCTAAAGTTAAATTTTAACTGTCAGTTAAAGTAACAAGGGTTTTAAATAGGACCACGCGCTGTTTCAAGTGTATTTTCGCTAAAGTAATAGTTGTAAGTGTGACCAGTCTAAAAAGCAGAATATTCCTCGGAATTATGTTAGAAAACGCATTAAAATATTTTTTGATGCTGCAACACCGTAAACTAAATCTTAAAATCTAAACAACGGTCAAAATATCCGGTTGCATTTTGTTTCGCATCGTAGGATCTGACGGCTTTGTTCCTTTAAAAAAAGTATTTGTTTGAAAATTTACAAATAAATGACAACCTATTTTAATATCTACATATAATATGCAATATGAATGTCATTTACTTTCCGGTAATTGTGATATCTCCTTGTGTTTGAAGTGTCACATATTTTACGAGATTTTCAATTCATTTTATTTATGGTATCAAAAACAGAAAAACATACATTTTATAGCTTTTTTAAAATCCGTTTGTAAGAATATTACATTAAACGTTAGTAGTAGGTGTACAAAATATAGGTATTAGCATTAATAGAGCTTGTATTTTAAAGGCAGCTTTACTCGCTAAATATGTGGATATCCGAAACAATTCTCTTCAGGCCCTGCCTACTACTGCTGTTATATTTTTGTAATGTTTATGATACAATAAATTGATTTGAAAATCTTGTAAAACTTGCAAAACATCCATTAATAGAGCTTGTCTTTAAAAGGCAACGCTAAATATATCCGAATTGATTCTGTTCAACAGCAAGATTTTTTCGACATACGGTGCCGAGCCAAAAATTTGGGATCATCCATCCCTGATAACCAAATTATTAACACGGGGTCGAAATATTTTTGGTTTTCGCTGCAAGACATATTGGATGAGGAATTCATTGTCACTATCATCGTCTTCTACATTATTTATCATGATTACTATGTTAAAGCGCGGAATTTCGTAGATTACCTCGAGCAGAACTGTTATAAATAAACTGAGAACTGGCGAATAAACTGAGAATTTGCCAATATGGCGGAGTAACTATCGGTTTTCGGAAAGTTAAAACAAAAGTTAAAAATAACGTAAAACAAGCAGTCAAATTGGTTGAAAACCGCATTTTGGTGAAATTTAACTTTAGTAACTGCTTTTTGCTTTATTTTTACTTTAGCGAGCGTTAAAACAGACGGCCCCTAATGTTATGCTTTGACTTCCTGTTATAAGGTACGAATGATGATCCTCCAAAATACCTGCAAATGTTACAATTGGCATACAACGTTATAATTGACGCCCTAGTGTGTTACATCCAATCAAAGGTAAAACGACAGACTTTATCTTAGATGTTGTTATGACTTTCGGTGTCCAAGTATTATTCAATAAATCTCTGGTAGAAAACAATACACTGCGGACTTATATGTTATATTTATAAAAGAGTTTGGTCAGTGTCCTTAATCATCAGGCGGTAAGAATTCTGGGCCATGACCTTGGCAACAATGGTATTTATCTCTGAATCTTTGAATTATCGACAGCTCTATCTTACTGTCACAAGCACCATCTGTGAATAACACCTCCAATATGTAGGATACTGCAGACGTCTTTGATGATCGTAAATCTAACACAATGAGCATTATATATTTGCCGAAAAAAAATATTAAACACATTTTCGTCACCACATCAAAAAAAATAGAGTCAGAGATATTGGGACTAACTTGTGAATGAGCACAAATCAATAAAAAAAATGTAGAAGATGAATTAATAAACATTTTAGTGTAATAGTAAACTAACTTAATCCTAAAAGTCCTAGTATCTAGGGTAGACGTTGTAAAGAGATATTATATCAGGCAGGTACTCTGACTATTTATAATACAATAAAACCAATCATAAACATTTCACCAAATTACGCCATTCAAGTAAAGTGTCAACATTTCTTCCATTTAACTAAACGAGGTTTAGCAACATTAATTTAAAAGTCTGTTTTCCTTAGCGGATAAACGAGTCATTTATTAGAAGTTAAGATTGTCGTCTCAACTTGAAAATATTCATCTTTCAGCCCTTGAATTAAAGAGCTGCCCACAACGCTGCTTGAAGAATTTATTTTGTATTTCAACTGTAAATCTACGATCAAAAGAGAATGTTTCAATTCCAATTACGAGTCAAGACGAGGAAACAAGACTGTAGGCGTTTGATGCCTTGAAATATAAATCACGAGGTGAATCTTAGAAAATGACAAAGAAAAAGTACCCTTATTGATAGTTGTCGAAAGAAAATACTTCGCACTAAATATTGCACTTTTTTTAAAACACTGACGAAGATAATGCCAATAAATGAGAATATAAAAAGCACTTTCTTTGTCTGTTTCATAATTATTATTTTCAATGATATTATTATCTTCGTCAATGTTTTACCTTGTATCAAGTTTAATTTGTAGAGATCCATTTATTATTCTTTTATTTTTTATATTCTATAAAATTATTTATTAATTTATAAAAACAGCTTATTTATAAACAAGTGCTGCTGTACACATTTATTACACGTGTATACATTTACTGTTGTCATAAATTGAATAATAATAATATTATTGAATATATAATTGAAAAAAAAAGTTATACAAAGCTCATTTAAAGTTTAAAAAATAGGTAAAATGAGCTTTATTCGTTAAATTAATTTTCAAAGCGCTTTGAAAAGCTATAATAGATTCAAACCTTACATTCTTGTTAAAACTTCCCTAAAATACTCATCCACGCTACTTACGTTGAAAGAGGTTTTATGAAATTTTACATTTTAGATGTCGCGGGCTGTGAAATTTCTCAAACTTTTAAAATAAACTGTCAGGGATAACAAAATTAAAAAGTTATCTAGATTTTAAAGTCCACCGACTAAATTTGAATTAAGGTTTTAATACTATTCTAATGGACATGGTTTTCTAAATAAAAGAATTTTGAAGTACGTATTTTTTTATGAGTTATGTTTCACATCTATTCAAAGTTTTTGGGTCTGACTTATTTGTAGGTCTATCTTATTCAGAATTACAATTTCTACAATCAGTTAACTTTCAGTTTTTTGGTGAACTGTCGATTGAAAAAGGATAGGTATCAAAAATAATACCTGATGGGCAGCTGGAAACTAATATTTCTTATTAACTTCAATTCTGAACAAAATAGTGTCTTTTTGTTGCAAAAGACAATCTCGTACTTTATTATTCAATGGTTTGATGAAACAAATTACACTGCTAAGTAAGATTGGTTTATTTAATTCGATAAGACCCTTATCGTATTATTTTTACAAAGAAATTAAAGCATTTTACGAATCCTGTAAGAGCTCATCGTATTTCAAATATAAATTATCGGGTTTTAGGGTCGTTCAAGTAATAATTAATTAAACATTAATTATTTAGATTTATGCTAAATTGATATACTATAACAATGGGTATTATTTATTCGCTCTCCAGCAGAATAAAAGGTTTTTTCATGCCATTTTAAATATACAATGATTAACAATTCGATATTAACCAGTCACAGAAAATATTAATTAAAACATAACCTAAAATAGCAAAGGCAGTTACATATAAATGCGGCTGAAAATAATTATGCGCTAAACCAGGTTATTAACATAAGTAAATGACACGTGTTCAATAATTTCAAAGTAAAATGGCGTTTTGAAGTGAGGCCTTGCTTTAGGTTTGTGATGATCTCGCCTTTGGGCCTACGAAATAATTCTTTTAAAATTGAGAGATCGATTTAGAAATATATTTAATTTTGTAACAGGGTATGGTTTCAGAATACGATTCTCTGTTCTTAACTCTTAAGGGTGATTTATGAATCCGGACCACTAAATAACCACATGTGTTTGGGTGGCCCCAAGTGCATGCGAGCCCCGGCAAAGGCCATTCTTCACAAAACTAAGAAGGAACCCAGAAGAACATTTAGAGGGATTTTGCAGGATCGTTAACAAAACCAGAGGCGGCCGATGAATATTTGCCCGTATGGTGATTGATCTTAACGCGAGCAGATTGGATTTACGAAACAATTATCTGGTGAATTTTCTATGGCAGTAGGGAATTGAAAATAAGGCAATAAGGATTGATCGTTGGTGCATTTAAATATACTAGAGCGATGCGCCGATTAGGGGTTAAAATATTTAACATATTTGTCAAAATAAGATTGCAGAATTCGTTAAATAGTGACGCACGCAGAAAGAGCGAAAACGTGTACAGACAATGCATATATAATATTATTATATAACCAATAGAGTCAACGCAAGTATTGAGAAAGAGTATTAGATTGAAGTACGCCACTGAGCTCTTCTTTTAAGCGCTATTGGGATAATTTATAACTCCGGCGCAGACAAAATAAGTTTGTATTTTGTTATTTAAGGTTACACACAAAAAAATAGCGAACATGGTTTCTACATAAAATTCTCTGAAATAATAGTTAAAGTGTGACATTTTTGACTATTAAACGTTGATATATGCATATTGGGAGATGTGCTTATCACTTAAGATTTGAAGAAGTGGCTAATAAATTATTGAAACCACACAAGGAGATGATTGGGGAGCCAGAGGGTAGGGGGGTTGGAACGAGACAGTCAGGGAGAGATTCTGGGGGCGCGCGGTCGGGATGAAAATCATCGAGTTTTGATAGACGGTAGAATAATAGTTTGGTGCTTCTAAACCGGGAATCATTCATTTAATTAAAGGATAATAGTTCACGCGATTGAGGGGAGTCAAGATTTGGTCGTTGGGAAGCAAGGTTTAAATTAAGGGATCGAGGTCCGATAGTCGTGAGGAGACCAGTTTGGTGCGTCTAAATCGGGGATATTTCATTTTAATTAAACAAAGGATATTTCGTTTTATTAAACACAACAAATCGACGCGAGAATTGTGTTTGACGGCTGCATCTTGGAATAAATAACTGCATGACGGGTTGTGGTTTAGAAGTGCTTGTTTGAATTAAATATTATTGTAGTGAATTGATTTGTGAAATTATTTTGTGCAACATGGCGAATTTGGTAAGTTTGTATAAAATTATTAACATATTTAGTACGGGCCTTGCAGGAAAGAGTCAATTAGGGTTTATATACAAGCCTTAGGAATCTAGGACCCTTTTTTTTGTCGAGCGTTGGGGAACGAGGAGCTTTGCACGTTTCTGGGTTGACCGGCTAGCAAGTACCTTTGTTGGATGAAGTTATTCTTGAGACAATAACGTTGTAAAATAATAATTTTGGGATACAATTAACTAACTAGCATTTGAAGCACAAAGTGCGCTTTCGGGCAATAAATCTTAGACGAGAGACTTCATTTAAAAGACGGGATTTTGAAACCACAAAACAATAATAAAATCCATTAAAATTGCTTTGTTGGTGATCGAGAAAACTAGGTTACTGGGTATTCTCCAATACATAACGGGTAACAAAATACAGAGGTATATAATATAGGTATAAATTAATGTGTAAAGCGCCTTTGAGGTGATTATTATTATTTACGAGTTTCGTAATAATATTTTTAAACGTAGCTAGGGGACTATATTTTTAAAAGGGTTCCTGGCAAAAGTAGTTATAACAGTTTATAAAAGGTGCGTAGCATGGGCACCTTTGTTTACTAACAAAATCTGACATAATTGAATTCCCACTCCTAAAATTTCCCACACCTTATTCCAAATTTTAGGCATCACAACAAGTCTAATACATAGGACTTTGCATAAACTTGGTTCGATATCTTATCATATAATCACCTTGGTTCACGTTCAGGTATATTTCTTTCGATATATTCAATTTAGCAAAAACTTTCATATTGTCGGTTGAATGAAGCCGTCGGTAGGTATTCACATTTTAGCGTAATGCGCTATATCCACCTACTTAATTAACAAACTCTTTTTCTTCAAACTTAATTGAGCGGGTTACGACTCGAGAATGGACGGCGGTTGTCGAATGGATTTACAGGTCCAGCTTTCCTATTCCACCATGAGGAAGTATCACACGCGACTTTATCGGGGGGCGATGTGATCGAAATGCAGGTGGGCTTACACTATTTTTCTAATGTGGAGGCGAAGTAAGCGATGGTCGTGTCTGGTCCGAGCAAATTGGAATCCCTTGTGATCACATCTCGGTAACGTGGATCTCGTACCCGCTCTAGACCGGATTGGAAGCGTGGCCGGAGCCATTTCATGATGTCGACGTATGTACGTCACTAAGGCATTGGGGGACTTCAGGAGAACAAAGGACGTGCACCCATTTCCCCCTCCCTCTACCGCCGCTCCGAGGTACCAGCGGATAAAAGTTGTCGTCGCGGGAGGTCAATTTGATGCAGGACGAAGATTACGATCTGGCCGGACTACCTTCGTCATGGGGGAAACGAAGTGACGAAATTTGCGTGGGCTTCACTACCTTTAGGTTACGCTCGTGTGGGGTCTGCCTTGTCGGCGGAACGAAGGGAACATGACATATGGAATCGTTTTGGCAACCGATCGGCGGTTCTTTGTTGGAATCCGGATAAGTTTTCTTAACTACCTTTTGGTTTACGATTTAGGTATATTCCATTCGAAATATTCGATTTAGCAAAAACTTTCACATTGTCGGTTGAATGAAGCCGTCGGTAGGTAATCATATTTTAAGCGTAATGCGTTATATCCACCTACATAAGTAGCAAACCTTTTCTTAACTTCCACAATCTATAAGTAGGGATCATCCAGCGTCAGGTTGGGAATGTACTCTGGACGAAAGCGCAGCAGGGGAAATAGAAGGAAGGGAAGCCAGATTCACGACCTGGTGCCTTTCATTCTTAGACCCAGCACCCTGGAGGCCGAGTTTGACATTCCTTCTTTGAGCTGATATTTGAGTTTGAGCTTGGGGTACGCCTATCGTAGAGCATATGCCCGTGACAACATTTCGGGGAAGGTCCCAAGTTACGCTTGTTTATGTTATGCGAGAGGATATATTTTTCATTCAAATCAAACATCACCGATGACCATCGCGATTGCAGGCTGGCGCATGTTTCTGTAACGTGCCTTCTACTGGTTCGACGTTTCTTTGTTGGAATCCGGATAAGTTTTCTTAACTTCCTCACACTAGGAATAGGGACCATCCAGCATCAGGGTGGGAATGTACTCTGGACGAAAGCGCAGCAGGGGAAATGGAAAGAAGGGAAGCCAGATTCACGACCTGGTGCCTTTCATTCTTGGACCCAGCACCCTGGAAGCCGAGCTTGACATTCCTTCTTTGAGCTGATATTTGATTTTGAGCTTGGGGTACGCCTATCGTAGAGCATATGCCCGTGACAACATTTCGGGGAAGGTCCCAAGTTACGCTTGTGTATGTTATGCGAGAGGACGTATTTTTCATTCAAATCAAATACCGATGACCATCGCGATTGCAGGCTGGCGCATGTTTCTGTAACGTGCCTAGGAAAAAACGTAATCATTATTTCTACTGGTTCGAGGCGGCGTGCTGGACGGAGAACGGGACTATTGAGGACATGAGTGACTGCCAAGGCGAGGGTCGGTGACATCAAAATCTTCCTTAATTAAATTCATACATCGCCAGATCAGAGGAGAGAGCGGCCCTACCGATCTCCTGACATTGCCGATTGTCTAATCAACTTCGGTTTAATGTTTATGCCGATGCTTTAGGAGTTAATGGAACTCAAGTCATCGGCATGCTGAAGAACTTCAACATCATCATCAATCCAGAGTAGGATGTCACGTTCCAAAACCTCGCGCCACCCACACATTTCCTGAACAGTTCCTGACATCGGCTATCACGCCATTAATCGGAGCAGACCCTCATATCAAACGGTATGAGATGACCTTTCATCATCATCATCAACACATTTATAATTTGGCGGCGTATTGGTCGATATTATTCCCATTACCACTCTATGATCCAGAAACACACATCAAACCCTTTCCCGACAGAAGGCAAAACATGTCGATTTTCATTCGTCGCTTGCGACCTTAACATTCTCTGGAGGAGTTGGAATTGGAAGCTGATTTGGCGGTCTATGACCATCACCTTATCAGTTGGGCTATGGAGGAGTCCAATTATTTAAACAGCACATGTTCTGTCTCATGTTAATCCAAAATACCTACCCGTAGAATCAAATTAACAAAGTAAAACAAGCTAACTAACAAACTGCATCTAGAACTGTGAGTGTAGAATTATTGCACTCCGTACTGCTTTGAGTGTAAATCTTTTGTTAGAATATACTTAAATGTCAAATTATTTTCATGATAGCATTTTATAGAGCCGCAGCGAGTACGCGACATCGCATCGAAAGGTAGGATCTTCTCAATTCGCCGTTTGAATGTAAATTTATATACTAGATGCTAGGAGGGAAAATGCAGATTACTTCAATAAAAATAGTCGTCGATGAGCGTAGGTGTATAACAGGTGCTAAGGGAGGAAGCTGGATGGATATAGATAGATAATTAGTTATTTTTCAAGTTAGTCAGACCCAGTCATTGTTATTCGAAGCCTTGCAAATTGTAACACGCCATACCTAAAAGAACAAGGGTTTACCACAAATAAATTATTAATTAAATTGGATTAACTATACCAAACCACTAAAACAAAAAAGTACACAACGTTGTGGGGTTAATTACAAATTGATTAATTAGAAGCATCTCGTCACGTTTGCATAAAAGTATTACGTGATGGGGTTGAGAAGGCGCTGCAAAAGGAATGCAGGGGAGAGTCGCGAGAACGGGCGAGCTACGAGGTTTTAAAGGCCGGGCGGGGTTGCGCCTGTAGCTGTAGCACTGTAGCAGCATTTGGAAATCAAATAGATAGGTTTTACTTCGTAGGGGGGGGGGGGGGATTATCACAGGTTGTTACTGAATATAAAATGTGGTTTGTGAAAACAATAACTTAAATGTTATGGCGGTACTACCATATCGAATTTTAGACGTATCGACTCTTTTGTACCAAAAACATAAATTCATTCCTGCTTTTAAGAATTTAAATTTTAGAGATCCAATGAAATGTTTAAAAAAATCCGATCATGTGTCTTGCGATGAAAATCCTTCTATTGGTCTATTTATTTAAGGAACTACCGACTAAATATAGTTCAGAATTATTTTGCACAGTTATTTTTCTTAGAGATTATTGAAAAGTATGAAAACTTAAGAAAAAAAATAATTATAAAAAGTACATAATTTTAAGCACATTTACCATCACGCGTTGAAACATTTTTTTTATAACTCGAAATCAATAATCTCTGACAAATAAACCCGATTACTCGTCCAACAGATGATGATGCTTGGGCAAAGCGAAATCGGTCGGTAAATAAATTAATTGATTGATTGAGTGATTTTACACAAAAATTAGGTTTATTTTATTAAACATATCCAACCTCAAAGTGATGGCTTTCTACAATAATAAAAAAACAAGGATGGTAGTATGTACAGGTGTAGTATTGTGTACACATCTCGCTCCAAAAATTGCCTAAATGCGAGAGCTTATTTTGATGAAATGTGAGTTTTCGCCCGAAAACCAAAACATTTTAATATGTTGCTTGTGGCCGTACGGTGCCACGAATAACTAAATATGATAAATCCAGCAATGAAAAATTTGACATTTCGTTATTAAAAAATAAAATAATTAGGGCAACATTTGTATTTGACCGACAATTTAACAAAATAATAATTGCATCACAATAAAACATAAATTAAACAAAAATTTATTAGTGTCAACTTCACATTTATATTTGTAATTAAAATTTCAATGTGAAGTTGACACTTATTTTTAATATTATAATTCAGTTATGTTTTTATTGTTTATATTTCTGTTATGATTTGATTTAAATGTACAACCTCTCTCCATGGCTACCAATGTATTGATATATTTTTTTGTTTAGTAATGTTTCGTTTTATATAAGAAAAAAAAGTTTAATTTTTTTTTTATATTTAATTTTTGGTTTATATCACTTTTTTATAAAATTAACTTATTTATTCTTATTATGCTGTCTCAATAGAAGTAAAGTCACAAGGAGGAACTCCATAATTGGTTTTATTTTGGCTATTTAACCCGTCGTCATTGTGGTACAAAAAAAATACACTAACATTGAGGTGGGTCATTATGACCCTTTTACAATTGTTACTATTTAACCTGGCATAAAATAATTTATAATATTTTTAAAATTCGATATTTATAATATACTAGCTGGGTTACCCGGCTTCGCTCAGGACAATAAGATAGTGTTCTAGAATGTTGCACTATGATGTTCCCGATTCCCTATTCCTGATCATTCCACGACATACTCCGCTACTCTTACCACAACTTCCTACAGCTCTATGGAACCTTCTAGAACTTTCCGGAAGACTGTTCTATAAATTTCAAGAGGGCGAAACATTCAGCCCTTATATCTTTAAAAGCACGCCCTTTAGGTAAAAACGGATACCCTTATTCCCTAGGGGGCATAGAGATCTACCACACCATATAACTCCCTTGATCGAACCGGGACTCGTTTCTGAGTTTTTGCGAACTGCACGTTTTTTTGGACTTTCTTATATAATATATGCCATATTCAAATAAATAAAATGTTACTCCTTACATGTCCTTTCCCGTGCGTTCCCCTCCAGCGTTCCACTTTCACCTTCCCCACCACCGCTCTCCCGCTCCCCCGTCCCGCCAACCCCCCTGCCACTGCATTTCTTGACTCCTCTCCCGCCCGGCCCGTAGCCGAAACTTTTTTCTAATACTAACAATTCTAAACTCGTGATATCTTTCTAATTAAATATCCGAATTGAAAAATTCAAAAAGTTAAATAAAGGTATTGAAACTGTCTTGAATATTAAGTAATTTATTTTGATAAGGATTAAAACCAAGATACAAATAAAGAGCCTTTTGAAGCAGCGACATTTAAATTAAATTTTTAAAATAAAAGAATACTTATTGTGGCATAACCATAATAGTTAGACATATGCTGTCGCGACCTTTTTTGTAAATAATGATGTGTTCTATAAAGTCGTTCAACATTATTTTATTCTATCATCAATAGTTTTCGCAGCGCACGCGATTTAAAGAATATTTTAGGTAATTTTTTTACACCCTGGGTTACATTATTGAAGTTTTAGTAAAGATGCCTATTTTTAAAAAAAAATAATATAGCCTATGTCACCCAGGGATAGTGTAGCTTCTCAACAGCGAAAGAATTTTTCAAATCGGTTCAGTAGTTTCGGAGCCTATTCGATGCAAACAAACACACAAACAAACAAACAAATATTACCTCTTTATATAGTTTAGTAGAAGATAATCAGTAGAAGCAATAGAACACACTGGTAATAAATGAAACAATTTTTATTTTTAACTTTCACTCTCTTCTAAATTTTATCATCAATTTTTTATTAAAAAAAAACAATATCGTTTCTTACAAAAATATACTTAAGTCAAATCTATACTACCTAATCTTTCTATCACTGGAATACTAATTACAGAAATAATTAGTCTTTCGTATCATGAGTCTTCTTTTAAAAAATTTTAAATATTATAAAATATGAAATATTTATATTGGCAAAAAGCAGCAACGTCGCCGTTGAGCTGGGTTATTATTACCCGATCACAGTTTTACACCTTGCTCCTAGCGTGGGCGATGGATGACTAAAGTGGGGTACATTAAGGGGAATGTTGATACTTAGCCGCAGCTACTGAGTCAAATGGTTATGTGCGGCAATTATTTCTAAGAAATTTTTCGTACACAAAACGTGCAGGTTCATATTGACCCTGCCACAATGACGCCGGGTTAATATTATGTACAAACTGAAATAAATGTAAACTTTCGATGTCCTGAAAATTAATAAATAAATAATAAATTAATATTAAATTAAATTATTAAAACACTTTGTTTTTACCACAATAATCTTTATTTAAAAAGTCGACATGCCTTATTACTTAAATATGTGTATTTTTATAAACGTTACGTAGATGATATTTTTTTTATATGGACCGGCACCAAAAGACAACTTCAAGTGTTCCTTAATTTTTTGAACAAAATCTATAAAAACATTAAATTTACATTAGAAATAGGAATTAATTGTAGCATAAATTTCTTAGATTTAAACCTAACTGTAATTAAAAATAAGATTGAATTTAATATTTTTAGAAAAGAAACATACGCTGATATAATTATACACAACTCATCTAACCATCCATTTTCACAAAAACTCTTAGCATTCCATTATTTGATCAATCGATTAATTAATATCCCGCTATCCCCAAATAATTTCAAAGCTGAACTTAACACAATTAAAATAATTGCATCTAATAATGGTTATAACCCCAAATTAATAGACGACATATTGAACAAAAAATATAAGAAAAAATTTCATTTGTCCTACATTTACCCATTGCTTAGTGATAATATCAAAAAACAATGGAGAAAAATATTGTTTGTAAATCATCAAAACTCCAATTTAATCGGGAAAAAAATCCCTAATACAATACAGCCAGCTTTTTATACCAATAATAAATTGAAAAATTATATTTTAAATAATAAGGACAAAGACCAAAAAATGAAAAAATCCGGAGTTTACCAATTGCAATCATTTTTACGTAGGTAAAACTTGCAGAAATTTTGAAACGAAACCCTTTCTCATCCGAATTAATTTCTTTAGATTTAAAAAATATTTAACATTTGATTATGTGTACTGGCATTATTTGAAAATTTTCTGAATTTTTTTTTTTTTTTTTTCTAATAGTTTAGGAAATATTTCACGTTGTTTTAAAACAACTGTGGTTGCGAGAGATAAATAATTTGTCAGTATGAAGAAAAATGAAACATTTTTGTTATCTTATAAAACATTTTATTTTCATGCTACATTCACTCTCGTTAGGACTTAGAACACATGCTCTGGTGATGGGAAGGAGGTTGGAGTTTAATCGACTAGTATACATGGCAACCTAATAAGCCAATATTGGAATTTAGGATGGTCAGGAATAAAGGAATGTATAGAGCGTTATGATTTTTTCCTTGGTTTTGTCTTCCTTCTTCTTGCCTCTTCTCCGCTCTTCTTGGATCTTCTTGTCAATACCTGGCTGTTCTTGCCTATTAGTGGATCTTGCCTCTTGTCTCTTCATGGCTCTTCTAGGATCTTCTTGTCTCTTCTTGGCTCTTATAGGATCTTCCAATCTCTTCTTCGCTCTTCTTGTTTCTTCTTGTATCTTCTCGCCTCTTCTTGGATCTTCTGGACTCTTCTTGGCTCCGCTTGGCCCTGCTTGGTTTTTCTTATCTCTTCTTTGTTTTCCTTGTTCTTTCTTGTCTCCTCTTGCTTCTTCTTGTTTCTTAGGACCTTCTCATCTCTTCTCGTCGTTATTGTCTATTATTGTCTCTTCTTGAATGTTCTTGTTTCTTTTTGGCTCTTATTGGATCTTCTCGTCTTTTTTGGTTCTGTTTTCTACTTCTTGTCTCTTATCGTCTAATATTGGCTCTTCTTAACTCACCTTTGCTTTTAATGCATCTTCTTTCCAATGTTCACCCGTTGTTGGCTCTTCTCGATTCCTCCTACCTTTTCTTGTATCTTATTGTTTCTTTGAATCTTTTCTTGTCTATTCTTGCTTCTTCTTTTCTTTTCTCGTTCCTTCTTGGCTCTTTTTGGTGTTTCTTGAGAATTCATCTTTATACACGGCAACCTAATATGCTAATACTCGAACTAGGATGGGCAAGAATAAAATTTTTGATTGGGTGTTGTTTTCTAAGTTCTGTCATTTTCTTGCTTCTTCTGGTCTTTTCCTGTCTATTATTTGCTTAACGCCATTCTCTTCATTTTTTTTTTCCAACTCCACGTCGGAGACGTCTTCCATCAATTGGAGGGTTATTTCCATTTCGGTCAAAGAACGAGACATTTTCTGCAATAAGATTAACATAAAATAATATATAAAAGACAATGATACGTCTTCCGGTAACTGGAGAGTATATTCATCTATTCTTATCATCAAAATATATAGTGTATTAGAGATAATCAGCAAAATATTTCGAAGTTGTTCTCATCTGTCAGGTTTGAAATACAACCTCTTACGACCAGTGTTGTTTTAGAACAACGCAGTACTTTGGGATGATAAAATAATGTAAATGTTTTAGTAATATTTTACTTATAATATGAAAGTTTGTACATTTTTCTATAAATACAAACAAAAAAATATTATGAAATCGATATAAATACCTTTTAACTTTTGCGGAAACACCTCACTTGTATGACAGAATTCCAAAAGGCGCGAACGAGGAAGTTTGTTAACGGTATTAAGTATGCACACAATGGACCCAACACAACGAAAAAAAATAGGGTTACCAGAAGAGGTTCACTAAATCAATTCAAAAAAGTCACAAATAAATAGGGTCAGTACTTACTTCACAAATAATTTGCAAAGTTCGCGTTGTTTTAAAACAACTCTGGTTGAGAAAGGGTTTTAAGGAACACTTGAGATGTCTAAATAGCAATAATTATTCGGAATTTGCAAACCATCTAATTGAATTTAACCATTCATTTGATATAAATACTGGTTTTAAAATTTTACATACTAACGTTAGTGGTTTTCAATTAGATCTTTTAGAAATATTAGAAATTAGGAAAAATGTCAATAAAAATTTAAATATTATTAATAACCAAATTAATTTTGTGAATAACCCTATTTTAAACATATTTCCATTGTAATTTTGTCTATGATCTTCTAAGCAACCCCCTCCCCCCTGTCTATCTTCTAAGCTCCTCCTCCTTCCGCCCCTCTCCTCCCCCCCCCCCCCCCCACCCCCTCCAACTAATTCCATTTCCACCCACGCCTGTCTTTCTATGCTTGATAATTTAGTTTTAGTACATATAATGTCCTGATGAAGAGAACATCGTTCTCAAAACATGTTGACTTTTTAAATAAAGATTATTGTGGTAAAAACAAAGTGTTTTAATAATTTAATTAATAAAATGGTGCCACAAAGTGAATTTGCAAAATTTGAAGAAATAAATTAATATTTCAATTGAATTGAACTATTCAAGTGAGTAAATCAAAGTTAATTACATTTTGTATTTAGTTTTCAAATATTTTAAAAATAGCCGCAAAATATAACGCAACTAAATTTAGTAATTTTTGCTTTTTTTAAGACCACCACAGAATCAGACCATCTAGAAACAACATTTACAAAACTCGAGTTCCCCATAGCACATAGGTATAATTCCCACAGACTACAAAATTAATTTAATTTGACAATCTACACCGCCATAAGCTTTGAAAATTTCGCTATTGAATTTAATTTGCGCCACACACAAGTTACGAGAGAGAGGCATGATATTTTAGAAGAGGAAACAGAAATTATAAAAGATGAGAGAAAATTGATAATGTTGCTCCTGCATTTATGATTCCTTAATTTCTAGCTACTGAATAATAATTAAGGAAAACGGCTGCGCGTCCTTTTTCATACAATACATACATTTTATTAAAAAAAAAAAAACATAAATTCTTTTATAAAACCTACAAATAGGAGATAAATGGAAAAGTACAGGTTAATTCATTAGCTAGCTATACAGCACAATAATAAGTTTTTTTTTGTCAATGTTAAAATTCGAAGGCATGATTTTTTTAACGTTGGCGAAAAATTGAAAAAAATATACATACATATCTTCTGAAATCTCGAACAAACGGAGAATAAAGTTTTAAAATGCATTGTCGCTCCAGTGGTTAAACTATCAACTTTATACATCGAAGTAAATCAAACTTTGAGAGGATTATTAAAATTTTGAAAAGACGTTAAAAATAGGTAAATATCCATATGAAAAATTAATTGCAATTTAGTTTACCGAGAAGGTTGCTTCATACTTATGCGGTAACCAGAAAGGGAGTTAACACGTGTTATGCGTTTCATGTGTTAAGGTACTTCGTACGAAAAGAGTGATTTTAACACGTTTCAACGATTCGCTTAAATTTCAGCGTCGTTTAAACGAGCACTGAGAAATGAAAACAACAAAAAGTAAGTGGGTTTGTTAGCTCACGATTATTATAGAATTTACCGCCCACGAGCACTCGTGTCCTGAGGCAATTTTCGAGGCGGGAATGGGTACCGCCGCCCCGGAAACCTTTATTGGATAACCAACACCTCTGCTATAGGTCACCCCAAGTGGTTCGCTAGGTTTGGTGATTTAGTAAAGGTGCCCGGGTTCATAAGGTGAGGTTTGTCTAGGTCTTGGAGGCATATGACCAGGGCACACTGAACTCCAGAATCCTACCCACCCCTTAAACCCTTTTCCCTCCCAGAACTCTCCTCCCCTCCCAGAAAGAAGAACCCTAATAAAACACATTTTTATTTCTTAGCTAAAAAATGAAAATGATCATGTTTGAAAAAACTGGTTTACTTGATATTTTTTTGAATTTCGTGTAATAATAAATTACACAATTTTAATTTTTTTAATTATTAAAGTCAAAACTTCTATCCGTTGTGATTTGAAATTGGACGAAAAGAAAAATTGCGACACTAAAGTCATACATCTATAGGCTTTTACCTGCAAGAGAAGGAGATAGTATTATATTCGGTTTCCTCTGTGTACTATCGGTCCCTTCGTTTCCTTCGTAGGCATCGGTCCCCACTTTGTGCGGTGCTTCGCAGCCTCCACACTCTTTTAGTTTTATCACGGTTTCACTTTTACCGCATACGAATTGCATACTCTGTTTATTTAGTATTTATTTTTATTTAAATTTAATTAAAATAAAATGTAATGATGGTTTTATTAAGTTCTGCAAGAATTTTAGTTTTTTGTTATTCTGACAGCTTTTTCTAAACCAAAATACTAGAACGTAATAATAACACTATTTTTAATGTTTTAAAATAATAATAAGAGTCGTACCGAAAACTTTCAGAAAAATATTAGATTACACCATTTACGTACGTCCAATCAATTCCCACGTCGAATTATCGCTTCTATTACGCAATGTAACGCTAGCTTACGCACAAATTATTTTTGTCCTGAAGGCTTTAAAAAATCATTACGAATTAAGTTAAACTTCACGAGCCAGAGATTTTAATAAAAATGCTGGAAAATCATCCAGCCATTTTATTACCGTAGGCAAAACAGATGTTCAAACCCAATTTCGGACAGATTTTATGAGACTCCGCATTTAAATAATGTTCCCCGCTTCCAGAACCCGAAGGTTTTTCTAACTTTTTCACTATAATTGATATTTGATATTCAATTATGTGCACGGTTATTTAAAATTGAATTTCATCTCTAAACTCAATTTGGCTCCAGGCAAAATATGGATTCCAATGTTTTCATTAAATTGAGATATATGACAAACGTTTATTTATTCAGTGAAAAATATCTGGAATATTTCTCGTATTTTTATTGGTGATTTAAAGTTTGCTGAAACGTTTGCGATTTAAAACGAAGAAAATCTAGGTTAATATCTATAGTTTATGTGAATATGGGTTCCATGACAGTTGATCCGCCGACAATTGGCCCCCCAGCACACTTATGTACAATATGCAGTAGATTTAGGGAAAATACGGTATACCTAATTTCACAAAATATAGTGACCCCGAAGGGATGTGCAGAAAGGATGAACCACCGAATAACAAAGCATAAAACATATTTTCATTAAAATGCATCAATAAAAAATATTGTTGTTTGTGTATATACTGTGTATACCAGCGCAACACAAATCGGCTGTATAAATTCGTTTGATATTCATACCAACTTATTATTAAGGAAAGTCGATTTTATGTTTGAAATTGGTAAATAATAGACAAAAATATAATAATAATTAGGATAAATATTTATCTTATAGATACTATAAAGGCAAAAGTTTGTATGGATATGCGTTCGTTATTCTTTCACGCAATAAATACGGAATGGAATTTAAAAATTATTTCTCTAATCGAAAGCTACATTATTTGCGATTAATACAGGCTATACATATTGGTAAGTTCTGGCGTTATGAATAAGCTGTGGTGTTATGAAATTATTTATAATAAGTTTATTGTCCGAACGAAAAGCAAAACGCGTTGCTAAGTAATTGTTCGACGTGGGCTGTCATTTTGTTATTTGTTTAGGTTACTCTGGAGATTCTTTTGATAGCAAAAATTCAAAATATGTATAAAATAGCTACTAATCTACATTTTGACCTTAGCCAACAGCTAGCGCGTATTTGATTGTTACGATTTAATAGGTGACATAGTGAAAAATGAATGTAACGGGTATGGAGAGGGGGGGGGGGGAACATGCGAGCGAAGCCGGGGGAAAAAGCTAGTATATAATAATTATCAGTAAATAATAATTTTGGAGTAAATATTGTTTTGGGGGTCAATTGTAGGCGAATCAACTGTCGGTTCACCCTGAATATGTGTATAGTTTCATTGTCTCTCAGCAGATATCGTTAGTATAAGTAGTTATATGTAATTTAAATGTGCCTCAACAGAGTTCAGTAGAGTTGAACCAAATGAAAGAGAAAACTGTTACCCGTTCGGCCCGAACGGTTCGGGTATTTGACACAAACGGTTACGAAGTTAGCCGATGATATCATGATGATCATTTCCCTTGCCGCAGATTAACACAGAGAATCTATTAGAACTGACGTTAAGACGATAATAAACACAACTCGTAACCTGCATCATTGAAACTCCCGATCATCCAATTTTTTTTCTTGCTCAGCAGATAAAACAAGAGTATGCCACAATATCTTGAATTCAATTTGTGAGTTTCAAAAATCCTCCTTTAGTTTAAACTTTCATAAAAAGTTATTAATCACAGCTTTCTACTTGCAGTCAATGAGCCATTTATTTACTATGAAGCATTTTGTAACAATTGCGATTTCTAATCTTCGCCAAAAAGAGTTAATCGTGTAATAAATAATAATCCTGTAATAATGATGATCTTCTTGTAATCTTATTTATAAACTTAACCTTTGCTTGTATTCTTGACCACCAATACAAACGTCGTAGTAATTTGGTGGATATATGACTTAACAATTTATGAGCAGGTACTAATTATTGATGACTGTTACCTTAGCAGAAAACTGCAGATATTCATCATCGTCAGGTGTCCTGGTAGTGACAGTCAGCATGGCGGTGTAAGCCTTCTTGGCCTTCATGTTCCTCTCTTCGGAGTCTCCTTCCTTCCTCCATGGCTCCAAGGACGAAGGGGATGAGAGGCTGAAAATAAATTAACAACTTAATATAACAACTCTTAATAATATATTTTTATCCGACAACAAAACTAATGTAACTGAAACATTATGTATAATCATACACTCATCATATGCGAGTACTTTATAAATATTGACAATTCATTGTGTTCTTTTTCACTAATATTTTTTTCTTAAACAAACAGGTTTTTTTTTAAATTCATTGTGTGTTCAGTGAAAAGTGTTTGATAATGATCGTCATTTATTTTGTGTTACTTCTTTTTGTTAACTTTTTTCTCTTTCAATTTTGTGTTATTTTATACTTTTTTGACACAAGCAAACCAGAGTGAGGAAACAAATTGTAAGGAACGCAATACATTTTGTTTGGGAAGAAACAATAAAAATGATATGAATAAATAAATTGAAATGTGTACGATTCATAAAGGAAATTAAATTCGTAAATGTTGATAGTGGTACGTATCGCTGATTTAATCCAATATTGTATCTGTTAGCCTTTCGTAAAACATATGAGTTTATTTATAAAAAAAGATATTTATTCATATTCATTTTGGAAATGTATGAGCGCAAACAATTCATTTATAACCCGTAAAAAGCGTTTTCCATAAAATGATTTAACTCACGCCTTCTACGAAAGAGTAGATTATGTTCTTTTAACTATTATTGAGGTAGTTGGAAATTTATAAAAAAAACTCCACCAAATATAGGTACACAGTATAGAAACTAATATGTCATTTGATAAAGATGAGTGCAACAATTTCCAATTTGAAAGATTGTGCTAGATGGCATTCAAATTCTATATGAATCAGTCAAACCGATGAAACATAATTTAATATTGTCACTGGAGCCAAGATGCGGCTAAAGGCCTCCGCAAACAAGGGGGTGACTGCAGCCCTTTAGCATCACTCCTCGGGATCACGCCCGATGTAATTGTGTATATTTAAAAAATAATATTCTAAATTTTTGTTGTTTTTTTATATAATCTTTGTGAAATTAACTAATGAATTTTATAGGTTTTTACATTATACCAAAAATTCAACTGATTGTAGATTTCTTCGTTGTTGCAAGGAATGGACAGAATAACATTTAACAATAACTATAATATAATAATAAGACAGAATGTACATTAAACAAATTAAATTTATAACAAAGCATTAAATTTGAAATAATAATGGAAAAGTTACTCGTAAAGTGTCAGAAAAAACTATTTTATGGAATTTTCATATTTATTAAGTTCGCAAGTGTCGAAAGTATTCACTTCTGATGATACGATATTGTGTATTTGTTTATTAGGACATACACAGTACATAAGTTTACAAGTTATAAGGAATATTAGATGAAGTGATAACATGATATAGTACCTATTACCTAAGTCCGTAGAATATCTGGGATAATTTGCCTGGAATTTGAACAGTTCTTAAAACTTAAAACTTAACTAATGAATGAATGAGAAGAATAATATAAAGGAAGATTGTATATGAAGATAAAACAGATATATTTTTAGAACAAGAATTACATACTCACAAATAGTAATTAGTTTAATGAAAAGATAAGTGATTTTAGGTCAAGTATATTTTTCATAATGTGTGTAAGATGTGATTGCGCGAGAGATTGGTGAGTTTTTTGCTGCATTAGTATTATTGGAACCTATGTGAAAGAGTGAAGTGTGCCTGGTACGCCTCATTGGAACATTTAAACCAATGACAGATAGCAATTCGGGATTATCTGTTTTATTATTAAGCAGGTTATGTAGAAACATCAGACCTGACAATGTGCGGCTTTTTGTAAAAATAACATATTATTTGAAGTTTTGTTGTATTTCTTGAGTAAATGTTTCGAAAATTTATTCTGTATACTCTCTATTAAATCTATGTATACCTTATATGGAGGATTCCATATGGTGGAAGCATACTCCAGTGGACTTCTGACCAATGAACAGAATAATATTTCCAGAGTCTTAGCACTTTTAAAAACTGTACATATTTGTAATAGAAAACCTAGCATCTTATAAGATTTTGATATAATGTATTCGATGTGCTTATCAAATATTAGTTTGCTATCTAAGTGAACACCTAGATCTTTACATGAAGACATATATTGAAAAGGTTTATTATTTAAGTTGTAAGGATAGATTATTTTATTTTTATTTCTAGTAAACGTAACCGAGTGACACTTAGATATATTTAAGGACAATAAGTTTGATTCACAGTCTGCGCACAAATGATCAATATCTCTTTGTAATTCGATGCAATAGGATAACGACTGTATAGGTTTATAAGTTTTCATGTCATCCGCATACAACATAAAGTAACTATTTGGGAAGCATACAAGAATGTCATTTATATAAATATTGAATAGGAGTGGTCCGAGGTGCGACCATTGGGGCACACCTGAGACGATTTCTATTAAGCAAGATGCGAAACCATTGACGACCGTGATTTAGTGTCGATTACTTACATAAGATGCGATCCATCTATAGAGATCACCGTGAATTCCTAAACCTAATAGCTTCTGTAAAAGTGAATGCTTCTGGTCGAATGCTTTGGAGAAATCATTGTAGATGGCTTCTACCTGGCATCTAATGTCCATTTGAGCATGAAGAAAATTTGTAAAAGACGCAAGATTTGAGGTTGTGAGCGATTTTTCATGAAACCATATTGATTAGTTGAGAGAGAAGGTGAGATGGTAGAAAATAATTGATCGTAAACAATTTTTTCCAATACTTTACTTAGAATCGGTAATTTGGATATAGGTCGATAGTTGAAGACATCATTTTTACTGCCATTTTTAAAAAATGGGGTAATCAAGGCTGTTTTCCACTTTTCGGGAAATGTTCCTTCAGATAGCGATAATTTGAAAATAGCAAAAATGGGGGGTGTCAATTATTTACTACAATAGTTTATAAAGATCCCTGGAAGTTTATAGTTACCCGGTGTAATAATTATTCTAGTCTGCCCAAGCAAGAATTTTGTTATTAGGTATAAAAAAGACATAGGACAAAGAGCGCGATTATATTCAATTTATTGCACCGCAGAAGTAGTAATAAATTGAATGTGATCCTTGATTAAATGTTATCACTTTAATTTGGTAGGCGGGTATGAGTACCGCCGACCCGGGAACCATTTATTGGATAACCGACACCTCAGCCATAGGTCACCCCAAGAGGTTTGCTACGTTTGGTGACTTAGCAGGGGTTCCCGGGTTCATGGGGTGAGGTTTGTCCAGGCCTTGTAAGTCAATGCGTCTGCCTGAGTGGTTTGCAGGATCGAGAGAGACTGGTTGGGGGAGGTCTGTGTCCTCTCCGGCTAGAATCTCTCGAGTTATAGCCTTGCACCGTGGTTGGAGGGATGGATTCATATGTCCAGATTCCTTTCCACTTCTCATACCAATTTCCTTCTCAGAACTTCCTCTCCTTCCTTTCCTTAAAAAACCATCCCCTAAGATGACATAGGCCCTGAGGGAAATATTTTCCTCAGGGCCTCCATTGTAAAAAAAATGAAAACAATATAAGCGACTCTCAAACAGAAATTTAAAACGGGAAAATTAGAAAATGTTGGGTCGCATATAAGAATTGAACCCACGATCTTAGCCTTACCACTATGTAGATAAACTACTATGCTATAAAAATATTGTTTCTATTTAAACTATCAATGTTTGTAATAAGTGTCATTGATAGGGAACTATGTTTGCAATTAAGTAACTTTTTTTTTTTTTTTTAAAGAAAGACAAACATTCCCAGGTTACGAATAACTCAACAACGTTTGAAAATCTCCTACTGCCACCACAGAAAGCCGAAAATGTTGCTTGTGTTGTGATGGAGGACTTAGCCAACAATATTAATTAACAAATTTTCTCCTTCCCCCCCCCTCTACTTACAAACCAATCAACCATTCACACTATAAAACAAACGCAAAATTTATTTCTTTCGATTATAACGTCTTAAATACACATTATTCATGTGAACGTTTCAATATTGAATATGTTTCGTAAATGCGCACAACTATGCATTAGTGTGCATCATCTAGTTTGTTAGATTTACATATTACTTCACCAACGTTTACGTGACTGAATTACGACTACTTATTTACATTTATCGTCGTATGACCAGAGTGATTGCATTTCCATATATTGAGTCTTCTACAAGTTGCGAAGATTTCGGTATTTTATCCTTGCCTGATTGCGTTCCACAGAAATGCATTTGGAATATTGATTTAAATTGAGTTATCACAAAATAAATAAATATACTTTTGCATTTAACACGGATAATCATTGAATTTTCTGAAATCCTATACTAAAACCCTTCCCCAGGATCTGTATAACCGACCATTTACATCAATTAATATATTTAAAAGACTTTTTCGGGAGTTATTTAGAACCTGCTTCACGTTTCAAACTCGATCCTTTGAAAAAACTATTTTCTTTATCAATTAAAAAAAAAGGTTTGGGTATTTTTTGCAAAAAAAATTTTTGGCAAAAAACGGTCTGGCAAAAAAGAAGTGAGAAAAAGATTCCTTCACACAGCATAGCTTAATTTAAATGGATTATTATGTGAGATTTCCATCGCAGATTAAAAAAATATATATCACGTTTTTCATTTTGAAATAACATTAAAATTACCTGTTTGTTTAAAAACACTGCACGCTAGTTGAAATCATTGAAAAAAAAGTCGAATAACCTTCAAAAGTAAGAATAAAAGATGTTCTAATAAAAATTTTAATTTACTATTTTTGAAGAAAACCTATATACTCCGTTGTACCCACAGACTTTTCCACTAGCTTGTTGTGAAAAATGTGTAGGTAAGTCGTTATTAGTATTGAAGCCAAACCAAATAAGGTAGCCTACAGAGATCGTACATACGTCATCGACAAAAAAAAATCTCACATAACTATTCTCTATATAACTATAATATTTTTCTACATCTTAACTTTAACTTCCACTAATAAAACGATTAACAAATATTTACTTAACGGATAGTTTATTAAGATAAAACTTAACTTCAAAATTACCATTAAAAATCATTTTTGCGTTAAAGCAGAAAAAAACCTTTTCAACATTAGAAAATATGAAACTTTTCTCAGATCAACGAAGAGCGTTATTACTAACTTAACATGTTGCAAAACAAGGTTATTTGGCTGGCTCCCTCGAGGGGATAACAACTGTACTTGTGAATGAAGGAACGAGATAGCTCCTACAAAGAGCCCGAGGCGTAAATGAGAACACCGTTTCGAACAAAAACTCGAGTACAAAACCCTATGAGAACGTGTTCCCAGTTGGTCGGACCGAGGGCGAAGATATTGGTCTGCTGTTATAAAACCTCCAAGTCAAAAAAAATTTAAAAATTTGCCTTACGACAGCGGGAGAACTAATTTAATTTTATTTAATCACAAAAAATAATAACTTCGGTTCTGTCTCTGTGATTGTATTAATATTTGGCTGATTTACAGCGCCGTTTTTGCGGAACATCAGCTCAAGGGCGCCGAACACACTCTGGTTAAATAAATTCAGAAGTTTTTTTAAAATTTAAGCGTCATTTTCAAAATTGGAACTGATTGTATAAAGAATTCAGAGAAGTGATAAAGTACTCAGCTATAATGTAATATTTTAACAGAAAATAATTTTAATTGTCGTTTTCAAAATTGGGACTGATGTGTCAGAATTCAGACTGTCTGGTGATTATTCATGTGCCTGCGCTAGTTTCTAAGAAAATAGCTGAGCTTTTCACAGTGTTTTCGATATCTCATGTGTACAGTGACCTTCCTCATATTTTTAAGGTCAAATGTGCCATTTTTCATCAGTCTCGGAATGAAACCATAGTATACAAATCATATTTACTTATTTATTTTATTTATTGTTTTTAATCAACATTTACGTGGAATTAGTCATTTTACGAATACAAAACCTTGGTCAAAACTAACCAAAAATCCACATTCATTATAAATTTTGGTTTACATTTTTTTTTACATTAACTCCACACAGGAGACCCCTGAAGAAAATAATTTCCCTCAGGGCCTATTTCATCCGAGATGTTGTGTGGAGTGTCGGGAGAGGTAGGAATGAACATTGGTCTTAAAGAGACTCATGTTGTAGGAAGGAGGAAACACACAGGGCGGCAAATCGTTCCCACAGCTGAGCTGTTGAACACAAGAACGAGTCGAAGAATCGACCAGTTCTCATCAATTGTTGTCAAACGAATGAAGGTGTTTTTATATTTGATTATCTATCTTTTAAATTAATTATTTAGTTTTTTTAAAACTTGAAATTGTATATTTATTTTATCATTATTCCGGACGTGATACCAAAATAAAATTATTTTTTTAAATGTTTACCATTGGCAATGAAGTGAGATTATTTGCGTTTTTGTTATTTCAGTCAATGTTTTGAATCATCAAATGAAAATATTTCGACGAGTACGTATTCCACATTTGAATGCATGTTAATGCAATTAACTTATTCCATTTAAAATATTACACATGAATACGAAAAGTTAATATTATTGTGAACGTTTTGATAACATTTGAAAGGAAGAATTCCGATATTCATCATGTGGCTAAAAATACTCAAAATTTTACCAGCTAGAATTGACAAGATGAACACTTAAATCCTTCAGGCCTCGACCATATTCTGTCAGTATGTCAGAATACTTTCGCTTCACAATAAAAACTAAATAAATGGAATATTTGTAAATGAATCCGAAAACTAAAAACTGTTTTAGAAAGGTGATAAAATAGGCTTAAAAAATTTATCATTATAAATAACTGAGAATTTTTTTAAATGTCCAATTTTTAATGCAAACGTTCATTTTTTATTATTCCTGGTAAAATAAAATATAATTAATAAAAAATTCACAAAGTTTCATAATTTTTTTTCATATTGTGGTTGAAAACCTTGATTTCATAAAGACTTTTTTTTTAACTTTTAGATTATAGTAATGAAGACACAACGATTTGAATGAGACCTATATGAGTTGTTCCAAAAACCAAACAAATTAGCCTGGGGGGCTAAAGAAATTATTTTCCTAAACAGACCAAAAATGCGGTTCCATGGTCGTGACGGTACTTAAATATCACAGATGAGTTTTTAAAATTGGAATTGAAAAATCCTTTTTTTCTCACTTGAGCTTTAGAAAGTATCAAGTTTGTATGGAAGTCAAAGCAAAGTAGTTCTTAGCGAAGGTGCTTTTCTTAGAAGTTGCGAATGAAAAGTGACGGATATTAAAAATTCATGAGATGGTTACATTTCACTAAGCTAGATGAAAACTGAAGGCTCTAAAACTAGGGTTAACCTCCGGAACGTGCCGTGACTTTTTTATATTGGAAATCTTTGTTATTTAGTAAAAATTAATTTCTAGATTGTAAAATAGGATTCCGTCTATATGTCTGATTATGCTTTTGGAAATATTCCTAGCTGACCATTAAAAATTGTGTTTGATCTTTTTTTTTAATAATAATAACAAAAACATTAACACCCTTATTAATAAATTTGTTTTAAGTTTTACGCAAATGATGAATAACTATTTATGAAATTAATGAAGACAAATAAAAAATCTGAAAACAGAAAAGGATACGGTCACATATAGGACTCGAACCCAAGACCTATGACTTGCACCTAGTACTCTACCAAGTGAGCTCATATGTCCCTATCCGATTCGGTCATATTTAACGGTATCATTCTTCGGCTAAGAACTACCAACATTATCTTCATTTTCTTAACGCATAATTTTATTGGCTGCTATCTCTATGTAAGATTCAACCAGAACTAAATGCTACGCACATAATATCTGGGACAAATTTATATATATATTTTTTTGAATTAAAAATTTATAATACGTTTATTAAATACGATATTGTTGAATTAAACAAAATGATATTTGGAAATACAGAAAACATTAGTACATGGAATTTTTTCAATGCTATTTTCGTGAAAAAAATCCCCTCAAGGGCGTCAAAGGGGGTGTTAATATAGCTCTGTGGTAAAGAGGGTCATTTAACGAAAAATAAAATTTCATCTAATAAGAGCAAAAAAAAAACAGCTCTAAGTAATCTGAAAGTTTGTTCAAATACCAAACTGTTTGAAAGACAAGCAAAATTTTCTTAGAAAAGAAAAACATTGTTTTTAAAATTATTTTCACCACCACGTTAAAAATATATAAAAATAAACGAAGGAGTGCAATTATTAATTATTAGTATTGTCTTGGTAATTTTTAAGTTGTATATTATAATGTGCACAATAGGATGCTTCTGAATTCGCATTCCATGTCAACAAGGCGCTCTCGCGATTTCTACTTTACGAGAAAGACCTTTGTTTAACCATTCAAAATAACATAATAAAAAGATACACAAGAAAAACGCTTGAGTTAAGTTCACTTCAAAGGAAAGGAAAGAAAGAAAATATATTAAATTTATGTTTGCCCTTTTAAAATCCAACATGTTACAAAACAGTTGCTCAGCTTTGGTTGAATAATGAATAGGGTGAAGATACGTTACTAAGACAATCCGCGTAGTTTCACTAAACTAGGTCCAGTGGAGATGCTTCTAGGGCTGTCCGTAAAATAAGGTCTCCAAGGCGCTGCGGTCGCGAGGAATGATTTTACGCGCAATCCTGCAACACTGGCATGTAGCCTAATTTCCCCTTGTCGAATCCCCACCACGTTGCACCCTCTGTGACGCTTGGCCTCGGCGTGACAACCATTCGTGATGGAGTTTCCACTCGCCGCACCCGCCAGATGTGAGTTACGCTCTGTAATTTGTTTTTAAACTTTGCTTTGGAAAATCTGAATGATGCCACTGGGATTTTTCCTTTATCTCTGGGTTCGTATAGTGTATCCGGGTCTCATCCCCAGTCATAATTGAGCTCAAAAATTCTTCGCCATCGATGTCGTAGCACTCAAGGAATCCAGAGGCCGCTTCAACCCGTTATTCCTTGTGATCTTCGGTGAGCATTTTTGGACCCACCTTGTCAGACTTTGCGGTCTCCCAAATTATTTGTCCAAATCTTGTTAATAGTGGTCTTCGGGGATCATTTCACAGAGATCCCGAACCATCACCCGTCGATTTGCAATCGTTGTTTTTTCCACTTTGGCAATTTTTTCATCTGAAACCGATGAATGTTTGGCACGCTTCTAAATTCGCTGCACCATTTGCGCACGTTTTCGCACTCATTCACTGTTTTTTTTTTTAAAGAAAGACAAACATTCCCGGGTTACGAATAACCCAACAATGTTTGAAAATCTTCTACTACCACCACAAAAGCCGAAAATGTTGCTTGTGTTGTGATGGAGGACTTAGCCAGCCGAGGAATCGAACACGCGACGCTCGGGTGGGACCCAAGCGCTATGCCCACTCAACCGCTGACTGGTCCGGTATTTTCCGCACACTTCAAATAACTGAGAATGAATTTCTACCGGGGTTTTGTCTTCGCACAAAAAATCTAATTATAGAGCGTAATTCACACCTGGCGGATGCGGCGAGCGGAAGCTTCATCGCGAACGGCTGCCACGCCGAGACTAGATGTCGCAGAGAGTGCAGCGTTGTGGAGATTTGACGTAGAGAAATAAGACTACATGCTAGTTTTCCCGGATCTCGCGTAAAATTGTTCCTCGCGACCGCAACACCTTGTAGACCTTTACATAAGCGGTGCTGTATTTTTCGATGAATATGAATGGAACGTGTCTTGTAATTTTATAATGTTGTTGTGTCAAGCTGTTATTTTGTTGGGTCAAAATCAAAGGTTTACGGTTATCTTTTGAATTTACAGAAAACTTAATCAAACAGGTAGATATTATGATGTTTGAAATTTCAGTCGAGAAAAATGATGACGTGGCTTTTAAAATATAGCAAATATAATACAAGTTGTTTTGTGAATATAACCTCGCATTCAAAAGTGTCATTATCTCAATTACATTTCCTTTTCAATATTTCTTCAAGCAGGTAGGTAATAATTCAACCACGTCAGTCACCTAGTCAATGTTCTGCTTGTCAAAATATGGCTTGAACGAATAATAATAAAATGAATGCAGCAGACTTTGAAACCAAAAACGGAACACACAAAAATATATACAGATAAAATGCGAAACGGTCGAGTTAAAACAAGCGTTTGCTATGCTCAGTCAATTATATGCTCATCATAGTAACTGTTTTTGGTCTGTTTTTAGAAAACTCTTATTTAATATGAACAAGATGTGTGTGGCGGCGTGAGTTAAGACCTATAAACTAAAAATAGATGTAGAAATACGTCAGACAATAATTTACGTCTTACGCACAAAAACTAAAGGAAAAAGAAAAAATTAAAAAGAAGAAGAACAGATGGGTCGTGTATAGTACAGAGTCAGTACACCGCGGATTACAAAAGTTTTATGGGCGTCTTAATGGCGACGCCGACGCCTTACCGTTAATTGTGGCATCGAATCTCTTTACCTTATACATTTCTATGCTATTTCTCAAATAGTCGGGGTAAAATCGCATTTTATGTGAATGTTTAAAATCGAATTTTTATTTTATCTTATTATTTATTCGCCAAGCATCAATCCGTGGTCGAGGGCTAAAGCTCTTGTAAATATTTTTTTTTTAATTAATTTTCATTATTTCACAATTAATTCATTTTAAATAATATATAGTATATTTGCGGCACGTTCCAGAGTGGATGATACTCTAAGTATCGCCCTAGTGTAAGATCATCATTCAGAATTGTAACGTTGCTTGAAATGGCCTTAGGCATGTTTGGTGACCAGATCTGAATAGCAAGGCATTTCCCTACCATCCTCTCCCCCATCTCCTTCCCCCTCCCTACTACCTTCAGCCTTACAACATGCCCCAATCGGGGATGCCATAGTCTCACTGGCTGCCGACGGGAGCAGCCGGGACTCTTGTAAGGTATTCACATAAAAAAAACAATAACAATAAATTTAAATTGTTGTGACAAGATATCTAGGATGAGTCTTAAATCAACCTCTCTCCAATGCCACGTTTATATTTTTTTAATTTTCATTCATATAGCGGTAAAGCAACGTGGACTCAAATGGAAGGTCTTTATTTTTAACTTGTCAGCTAATTTGATAAAGTAAAAAACAGTTTGATAAAAAATAAGTAAAAAAAAAAGTAATAATTCCTTCAGATGGCTAAACAGCTGTAAGGCATTATAATAATTACAAAGCAGAAATTGTTTTTATACTTTTTTTGTATTTAAACAAAGACAAACATTCCCTGGTTACGAATAACCGAACAATGTTTGAAAATCTCCTACTACCACCACAGAAAGACTAAAATGTTGCTTGGATTGAGATGGAGGACTTAGCCATCCGAGGAATCGAACATGCGACGTCTGGGTGGGACCCAAGCGCTACGCCTCAACCACTGACCGGTAAAAATTAGATAATAATGTTATTAAATTATATTAAATATTATTGAATAATAATATTATTGAATTTATAAAATAAATAAAAAAATAAGATGGAGTTCTGCAAAATAAATTTAATAACAATATATAAAAAAATGGATAAAGTAAAAATTTAATCTTTTTTTAAATGTGTCTTTTCTGTTACTGTTAATTCTTGGTGAAATTCCAGTGTCATTAGTATTTTAAAAAAAAATTATTTCCAATTGTTAGTTTAGAAATTATGCAAAAAATTTATAGGAATAGCCAGATATTTTAAATGGTAATAAAATTATAATTAATGTAGTGGTGGGGATTTGAAAATGTTTTTTTTTTTTTTCATTGCGAATGACTTTTTCACATCTCTATTTTTATCAAAAGATTGTGGGTTTCCTAATTGGTTTAACGTAGCATTCTGAAGGACATGATTGTCAGAAACCGGTCCGGTCGGTTAAAATAAACAAGTAGACTAGCGTTTAAAATTGGTTTTCATTATACTGGTAGAATCGAACAAATGACAAAAAATTCTCCGATCTTGTGGAATTTACCGGATATACCTACTAACAGCCATTGGAATTTATTCAAGGACTCGCTAAACCTAGATAGGAATGATTTGCGAAATGCGGTCTTGGTAGTCAATGCATTCATAAGACTTAATTAAATTATTGTAAGCCCAATCCACTTAGTTTGCCATAGCTTATTTGTGCTGGAAAGTTATTTGGACGACATTCTCTGCTCTCGATTACACTCGGTACCCCAGATGGTGTTAGTAAAATAGATGTTCTGGCACAGAATAGAATTACAGGAACAGTGCTGATAAAATTTGGTTTCAAAACAAACAGACGTTTATAAAAAGTCCTTGGTTTTACTGAAAAAAACGAGTGTGCTTTAGACCACACGACTTTAAAAGTTTACTTACTTATAAAAGAACATATGACATTGGGGTGACATTGACATTCCAGATGATATTGTTTGTTGCATTTCGCACAAATAGTACACACTCATGCGTCTTTTTTTCGCTGAGCAAAAGTTGCTCCGTTTCATATTGCATGCTCAGTTTCCTTTTTTACATTGATCACTGTTTGCATCGATCACCGTTCGCATCGATTACCGTTCGCATCATACTTTTTGTAACGTATCACACTTTTCGTAATAATCACCACTTTTCGAAACGCTTTCACCAGTTTACCCTCAAGTGTCGAGCGTGCGTAAAGAAGTTTTAATTCAATAATATGATACAAAACTACTTGAACGAGTATGAAGCAAAAATGCGTTTGGAATCATGAGTTAACCCAGACTAGTTTGTGATTAATTAGCTGACAAAATAATCAAAAGGAGCTTTAAAGTCTCTGTTTAGCTAAAGACAATAATAAAGTAGAGATGTATAATTATGGATCGATATTTTTTAGTTAGAAAAGAAAATGTAGCATCTGTAAAAAAGACGATAGTTGGAATGTTATCACAATATATTAGCGTAATAATAAAATAAAATAAAATAAAATAATTTTATTATTTTTTCTCATTCAAAATTTAGGCTTATTAGATTTGTCAAAGAATTTATATATAAAAATGCAAAAGTCAGTAATTTTAAATACATGTAGGATTACGAAAGATTTTTTTAAATATTTATATTGAGGGATCAGTAGGATTTATCGGTTCAGTTAGAAATTCTACCGAGCCGAACCCCCTGATATGAAAATATCTGGAGTCGGTAATTTTTTTTCCTATTTGGTGGATAGATGTATTGTTCTTGTATTGTTTTGTATTTATTATACTTACATAGCGTAGATAAACATTTGCGGAAAAGTGTGTGGAAGGGTTTGGTCTTTCCTGTGGGGAAGATTTAACCCAGACATAAAATCTGACTAACTAAAAAACATCTGAAGCACCAAAAAAGTACTTGTATTTATTTTCTTCTTCTACTTCTTCTTTGTGTGCCTTATCAGGTCCCCTTGACGTTGGCGATCACTCTTTAAAAGGTCTATCTGTCTTGCGCTTCCCGGAATAGCTCCTCTACATTTCTAATGCCGGTCCACTCTCGTATATTTCGCAGCCAAGACATTTGTATCCTACCAGGCCCTCGGTGACCCTCTATCTTGCCTTTCAATATTAAATGGAGCAAGTAGTACTTCTCCCCTCGAATTATATGACCCATATATGAAATTTTCTTGATTTTAATTAACGTAAGCCGTTCTCTATCTGCTCTAGCCCGCCTGAGAATTTCTGTGTTGGTAATCATGTCGATCCATGGGACCTTGAGCATTCTCCGGTGAAGCCACATTTCGAAAGCCTCTTACCTGTTCACGGTATTTATTTTCAAGGTCCAAATTTCACAACCATACAGCAAGACCGACCACACATAACATTTTAGCATTCTTTGCCTTAGTTTTAAGCTGATATTGTCATTGCAGAAGAGGGATTTCATTTTTATGAACGCAGTTCTTGCTGCTTCAATTCTGCACCTAATCTCTTTATCTGGGTCAAGAGTCTCCGTGAGAATACTGCCGAGGTATCTAAATCTCTCCACCTTTTCGACATTACAACCATTTAACTATATCATTGATCCAGAGTGATCTAGTCGTCAAAAAGTCATCCATTTAGTTTTAATTTTTTTTTTCGAATGAATTATATTATTACTATCTAATATCATGCAGGAAGCATTCACCATTATATAATATTAATATTCTGAGGTTAACCAATTTGAATGCCTATCAAAACATAAACAATAACAACCGTAATATTGTAATAACTGGTACAAAGTGAAATTGCAAATATGTTTGTCGTAAGATTTAAATCAAGTTCTACCGTAGGCTGTGGTTTGCTTGAATTTAATACTGTTACAGGCTCCGTGGTAGAGATTTGTTGGTTTACCGAAAACGCAGTGTGTTAGGCAGTATTAATTACTTTCATATTTACTTACCAAATTAAGGATTTCATCATACGAAATGTTTATAATAGCAAATCGATTATACGGTATAATTAAGGGTTTAAAATATATCATATCGTCGCTCATATTATAACAACCCGAATCTCAGAAAATTCGATTGTTTTTTTCGAATTTGTTTTATATTTCATTATTAATTGAGTTAGTTTATACTACATGTACACAAACTAATAAGCACAATGTAACATTTCATTTGATAAATTTAAATATTTTTACAGTAAGCATAACATTTCCTTTTAAATACATTCATTTTTTCTTCATTTTTCTTACATTTTAAATAAAATTGAAAAAAATATTACCTATGTGTTTCTCGCATAAAACCATAATATATCTCATTATTTCTCAGACGTTTTTTTGTGTGTTTTATGAGTATAGCGCATGAGAGTCCCAACTGATCCCGTCTGAAGCCAGTGAGACTATAACATCTCCAATTGGGAAATGTAGTGATGTTGAAGGTATAGGAGGGGAAAGAGGTTGGGAAAAGGAAGGTGGGGAGGTTCCTGGCTAGTCAGATCTGGTCACCTAAAGCCATTTCAAGCAGTGTTTCAATTCTGAATGGTGGTCTTACACTAAGACGATACTGTGAGTATCTTCCACTCTGGAACGTACCTCAAATACACCATACATTATTTTTAATTAATTAATCGTGAAATAACACCAATTAATCAAATAAAATTTATTTGCTTAATTGATCCCGCGACCTTCGGATAGCGAGTCGAGAGACTTACTCCTACACTACGGACGTCAACAGCAAATGTCATTTAAAATACCTAACCATGTTTTTTAAAAAAAATTACATCTCAGAATAACTGATCCCTATATTAGTTGACCCTTTTTTTTAAAGATTCTGTACTATTATTTAATGAACCAAACTGTTTTTTGTTCCCAGAGAAAACCTGTGTAAAATAAGATACGAGGGGTGTTAAAATGTGAGCGACGATATGGAATTTTGTCAATTTTTTTTTCTACAACGAAAACATGTTGAACATCCGAGGAAAAGATTGATCGGTCAATTTGACATAAAATATTTAGATGAGGTTTTGATCCGTCCAGCAGGACTCTCTCGGAACATCGCCTTGCACCGCAGTAGGAGGTTTTGATTTACACGTTTGTTACCCCTGGACATACCGACCCCCAGATTCCCACCCACCCCTCATACCTTTTTCCTTTCCAGAATTTCATTCCCTTCCTTTCCTACGCTTAGCGCGATAAAATCAAAATGTTTATGCTTCTGTCTGAAATGACAGTCGATTGTCGGAGTAGAAATTATTATGGAAAGATGAAGCGGTTTATTTCTCCTTAGAAATGATAAAAGTCAAGATACAGCTTTTGTGTCATATCGTAAACTGTGTCGTTTTGTCTAATGAGTCGTTACGCCTTGCCGAAAACAATAAATTAGTCAACCGAAACAAATAGTACAGGAACCGTATAATTTGCTAATTACTTGTTATATCCTATCTCAATATCGTCTTGGTGACGGACAACAAATCGAATCGGGTTACATGGTGAAATTATACAGTCATAATTTTGACGTATCATTACCATTACGACTATACGGGCTTTTACAAACATGTGATATTCATAATAATTTTGAATAGCCTTCTTTAACTATGTTCCGTGCAATTGAAGACATCTACTACTTCCGAAAAGCATTGCCAACAAAATACAATCCAGGTTAAGTGCCTACCTAAGTAATTAATATTATTTTTTTTTAAACTTTGCTAAACAAAGAACAGGTACTTTTTCGTTGTTAGTTTTTGGGGTGTTATGCCGTGTTGCGCTACCTCCTTCTATAGCCGACGTTTCGGACAGCGTTGCAGTGTCCATCATCAGGGAAGATCCGGTAGATCCTACGATGTGCTCTGCCCTACCCTACTCTACCGGTAGATCCGACGATGTGCTCTGCCCTACTCTACCCTACCGGATCTGCACTGATGATGGACACTGCAACACTGTCCGAAACGTAGGCTATAGAAGGAGGTAGCGCAGCACGGCATAACACCCCAAAAAATAACAACGATAATGCTTTTGGCCGTGAAAATCTAAAAACTTAACAGGTACTTTGTTTTAATTCATTATGTTTATACTCATCCTAATTTGATTGTCCTAAAACGGGAATCCTCCTAGGTGGGCAGTCAAAATATTTCTTAAATAATGTATATAAATGTATAATCTTTTACTAAATAAATAAAATGAATAAAGGTACAGCCAAGTATCTAAACGACTCAGTCCTGATGTTTTGGTACAATTAAAAATGTGGAATATTTTTGTTCGATTAACACTTCCAAACGTCATACAATGGCGAGTATCTGAATGACTCAGTCCTGATATTGTCGGTGCAGTTAAAAATATGGAATATTTTTGTTCGATTAGATCTTTCAAACGTCGTACAATTTAATTTGAGATAAGTTTTTTTATAATTGTTTGTAATAATTTAATTGTTTGTATAATAAGTCTTTTACACATAAAATCTTTCAGTTATACACAAATAATGTTTAATACCTTTTTTACGTCTGTAATTTCAGTAGGTCTGGTTTAATTTAGGTATTCAATTTTGTAATATTTAATCACTGAACGTAATACCAACAACTTTTGGTGAAATTTAAATTCAACCATTCAGAACCTATCTAAAGAGTCAACAGATGTCCCATATAAATAAAAATCGGAGTGATATATCCGAGACACCATCTAAATTGTAAATATTTTTCGGTGGAACTTTGCAATCACGCCAAAAAGATGGCAGCCAAAAAAATATGAGAAATACTTGGAGGGGATAAGTAAGAACCTAATTTTTTAAAAATTGAGTGTTATATTGATACGAATGACGGAACGTAATGAAGTGGAAATAGCAGAGAAATTGAGAGAGTCACGGTAAGGCTAGAAGATCTGTGCTCGAGTCCCAGTTTATTTTTTTTAATTAGTTCCACACAGGAGGACTTGAGGAAAATAATTACTCTCAGGGTCTATGTCATCTTAGGAAATACTGTGTGAAAGGTATTTTTATGGAAAGGGAGGAGAGAAAGTTCTTGAAAAAATGCGAAGGGTGGGTAGGAATCTGTGGGTCAGTGTTTCCATGAGAAAAAAAAACATATGAATCCATTCCTCCAACTGCAGTGGCCATGGGTCGAGAGAGTTCGGTTAGAGAGGTCAAAGGGCCTCCTTCAACCAGTCTCTCTCAATCTCACCACCCAGTAGTTGGGCACGGGTATCCGCCGCCAAGACCCGGAAAAACCTCACACTATGAACCTGGGCACCGATAAATCATCAAATATAGTGAACCACTTGGAGTGGTCTATGGCAGAGGTGTTGGTTATCCAATAAAATGTGACGTTATTGATAACAGTCTCCCAAATTAGAAAGTTCCTATTGTGACTATTACCTGTTTTATTTTCTTTGTCTTTATCTGTTTCATATTTTCATTTAGAGTTATTTAGATTACTTAATCTTGTAACATAAAATTAAATAAAAAAATTAATTTACATTTGAAAAGATAAAATGAATGAAGGGAAATAAAAAGAAAAAGAAAAGAGATGAGAAATATAACAAATAAGAAATATATAAATATAAAATAATTATTTAAGAATAATAAGAAATATAAAAAAATATAATATTATTTAAGAGGAAAAGAGAAAGATACAGGCGTTTAGTTTGTTGTTATTGTGTACAAGTTATCTGCCAGCAGTATAGAATGCCTTTGTTGAATATCCACGTATGAATTTTGTGTTTTAGATTAGCATTTTTTGTCACATTGATATCTTTTTCAATTAAATTAAAAAATTTTGGAGCCAAATTATGGTAATGTATTTGTCCATAGGAAGTATTTGTCTTCGGAGTCATGTGTTGGTGTCTGTGTCTTGTGTCGTAATTATGTTGTGCAGTATGATGATTTAGTTTGTCTTTTTGGTAATGTATGGATATAATTTTGATGTACAGTTGTTGTTCGTTCCAGAATGCGATAGTAAAATAATTATTCGTAATATTCATGTTATTTTAGTTACATGCAGTTTCTATTTTTCAAATAGGCAAACAAAATATTATCCCACGGTTTCTTCAAGTAAGGTCCCAACCTTGAGAAATAATATGTATTGCCTGGTATCATATAAATGCATTGCTTGGTAAAAATTTGGAAGAAAGTGTTTATTTATTAAATTGTTTTTTTTTTAAGTAGTTATTTGTACACTTCGAATAGGACCCTCAAATAGCACCTATAAATATTTATGGCAGCACCGAGGGAAAGTGTTTGCTGTCGGCCTTTTATGGCCCAAACTAAGAGGATCTTTTATAATAGTAAAATTTGCAATATTTGTCTGTCCTAAAGTGTTTTAGATGTAATTTTATTGGTGGCCCTTTTCGGCCGACTTTTGAGCAATTGTTTTATTGCTAGATTTTAAAATCCAGTTGTGCGAACCGCTAAAATATTCTGTTCCCACATTTAAGGCGATCCACTAGTATAGGAAAAAGTCGAAATCGGAATTCACGCCCCTTTATGGGAGGAGTTTAAAAATACTTGAGAAAAAGCTTTTGGAATGATAGGAAAAGATATTTGAGAATTTTTTTTACATGTTGATTTCGTTAAGGCCTGTAAAAAACATTAATTCCTGTTTTTTGCATTGTTTATTGTAATAAAACGGAATTTTTAAATTGATTTCACGAAAACAAGCAGCGCGGAGCATAACACGTTGTTTCTCCGCTCCGTCCGGAGGAGTAATGACGGAAGAATGGGGTGGCTGCCAGTCGATCTTCGGTGGACGGTATAAGGTTCACTTTGATATAACAAATTCGTCGACTGCTATATTGTCGCCGTGATGTCAAAAATAACAACACGAAAATGCATATTATATTTTATTTTGTGAGGTTCGGGCGTAAATTTCAATTTTTTTTGCGATAATTATATAAGAAACTGAATTTGCCACATTATGCAATAAAACCATATCCGAAAAAATGTTTGTAAGTAGGAGAGTTTGCACTTGAAAATGTTTTTTATAGACCTCATACTTTATTTTTTTCTAAGCTTATTAAAAGACTTATTAAAAAAATGACCGATGTTTTTAAGGGCCAAGGTATGTTCTACACGCAATATTTAATTGAAGCATCTATAATACTTCTAAGTGGTCAAATTTTCTAAACAAAAACATACAATTTTGTATGATTTTGCATTATTTGGTATGGCTTATATTAATTATTTGTATTTGTATATTTTTCTTTAAATATGGTGACGTTTTGAAGAGAGAGTTAGTGTTGTTATTACGGCGGAACTGGAAGGTACACGAGGTGTATCTTCAGTTTAGCAGAGGGAAAATAGGCCCTTTGCGTGAGTGTCGTTGTTATAGTTGAACTGGGAGGTACCAGTAGTACCTACAGTTCAGTATTGTAAAAACTGATAGAGATATCGAAGTAGAGACTTCGATATTTGTCAGTGTGGTGTGATCGTGAAGATCAACCGATCAAAGGGTAATTAAACCCATTTGTAATAATTGTATTTTTATTGCATTCAATAAATTGTGTTAAAGAAGAAGAAGTGTTTTCCTGAAAACTCCATTCTGTTGTGCTCTCGTACCAAGATAGATAAGAAACAGTTGTTGTATGTTCATATTGATATTTGTATATTATGTTGTATATTGTGTTACGATACGCCCTGTAGCGGATTACCTAGAGCACAGAACGCAGCGAGTCCACAGTTCGGCCGCCCCCTCTCTCCGCCCCGTTTCCTGTTTCCCCTTGCTTCTCCCCCGTGCCCTGCCACTCGGCATTCCGCTGCACCCGCCAGAGAAGATCTGAGCGCCTTTGCGAACGGACGCTCGCGGCCCACTTGTAGCCGGCGGACCCAATTCAATGGGGCCGCGATGTATTATTGAAATACCTTTGAGTAGAATCGGCCTTTTGCCGCACCATATAGTTCGGTCTATTTAGACTACGAAAGTGCCTGATGGAGCTGCCACATGAGACGAGGTTCCTGCCAACCTACATGTAAGCTGTATCTTGATTTCCTCCTTTAAATGTTGTCCGTAATCAGTGAAATGTAGGGCCCCCCGCGAAAATCACCACTCGGAGAGTTTCGTTTTGAGAGAGAGACAGTGAGAGTTAAACGCTTTAGCTAGGTTTGTGTAATTTGCATTTCTTGTAATTGAATTGTACTGTAGAAACCTATGTATGTGTTTGAGTTTACAATACATGTCTTAATGATTTAACTTTGTTATTATTCTGCTACGGCGGGAGGATTGTTGACCAGTGTGGATCCCGTGGGTCACCGGAAGATGGAGAGAAATTCCATAGCTTTGAGCTGCTCACCCCCTGAATAGAGAGTACCATAGTCCCGCTGAGAGCTAGCCAGGGACGTGTTGGGCCCTGGTGTTGGTTTAGAAGCCGACATCGAGGCACCCTAACAATTGATATTATTTTATTTAATGATTAAGTAGTTTAAGCCGTCGGAATGAACAACTGACTGTTGCTAGGCAGCGTTTTAAATCCAAACCGCTTTTATGATTGAACAGGATACCAACGGAAATCATTATTATAAATTTGATTCTGGAACCCCAGTTATTTTGCGAATTCCTTAATGAAAATTTCGGACTTACGTATTTTTATTATTTCTGCACAATATACCAATTGGCCCACTTGTGTCTGTCAAATTAGTACAACTTAATGTTTCTCCAAATGGACAAAATAATGACTTTTTTTCCCCATTATACATTATAGGTACTGTTTTTTTTCAGCATAAGTGAAAGTGAATTGTGTTTTTTCCCTTACATAAGTGAAAAGTGGAATAATAATAAAGCCAATGACTGATTCCATGAATAAATAAAATAATTTTAATATGGTTGGATGCAATAAACCCCATATTCAGTCATTTTCATCCGGAAGTTTGTCCTTTATTTGCCAGAAAAGTGCCTTTTGTGAACTTTAGTGCCTTTCTCAGTGCAAAGTGATTTGTGAAAATAGAAAACCTGTTTTCTAAAGGTCAGTCCTGGCAAAATTTTTCTAAAATAAATAAATACTTGTGAATTTCACAGTTTTCTCAAAAGTGGTCAGTGAAATACAAAAACCTTTACCACTAAGGTCTTTCCACGCAAAATTTTTTCTCGTCTGCCTCCCTTTGACAAGAATTCTGGTGTCACGTATACCAAACACATTTTGGAAGTGCCAACAGTGATCACCAAATGAAAAGTGCCTCACAAAAATTAATTTTGCGCTTTCTAAAGGAAACCCCTGGCCAATTTTTTTTTCTTCTCCTCACCACCCAGGAAACTCACAATGGAGGACAAGCAAGCTATTACACCATCCAACTTGGGTACCATTCCCAATGTGCATAGTTTATCCAAAGCCCACTTACAAGCTGCTTTAAGGGATAGAGGACTCTCGCCATCAAGCAAATCTAAATCTACATTGAAGGCATATGCACTTTTATTCAACAAAAAGTACATTAGGAGAATAAATCTCGCCCCCTCCAACGAAAATAATTCACGTTCGGCTACGCAAGTTTTGGATAATCTTGACAAAGAACCTACGCCGCATGTAATGATAAAACAGGACGTCGCACCCATCTTGACACAAGATAAAACTTACGATTTATCCTCTTGGAAAGTCAAATATAATGGCGTCTCCGATGTGCTGGATTTCATTGACCGTATTGAAGAAACGGCTACAATCAAAAATATCCCATTCGAGATTCTACGGAGAAACTTTATAGAACTCATCTCCCCAGAATTAATTCCGTGGCACCGCATCCAAAAGACTAAATGCAAAGATTGGAATAAACTCAGAGCTGCCCTAATCTCTAGCTTTGGAAAAAAGGAGGCCCAGCACCGGATCAAACTATCTCTACTATCTATTAAACAACTAGTAGATGAACCTGTGGCTACATTCATAGAAAGGGTTGAATCCATCAACATCAAGCTTTCACATCCTGTTCCGGAAGCTGAACTATTACCAGTCATAACTGATGGCCTTTTAAGCAAATACGAGAACATCATCACCTCACAGAAAATTGCATCCCTGGCCCAGCTAAACGAAGTCTGTCTCCTCCTGGAATCGTACCAGGACAGGAAGAACATAAAGAATGTGTCAAATAATGTGGCTGTGCCAAGCCGTTCGTCTGGTTTAAAGCCAGAATTCGACAACAAAAAAGTGTGCTCCTTTTGCAAAAAAGTAGGCCACCTGGCCGCTACTTGTTTCAAGCAAGCAAGACTTCTGGAATCCAAGGAACCCCGAACCTCCAAGAGACACCACTCTAGGGACCGCTCTCCTCCACGCGACGAACTGCGCAACATTTTTAAGAAATCAAGGCACAATGCAGAAAGGTTACAAAACCCAAGCGATGTCAGACCTCAGGTGGATTTCTCCAAGCCCCCACCAAATTTCTACATGAAGAGGCCAAAAAACTAAATAATAACCTCTCAGGCACCCATTCTGAACCAAGGTCTAAAGAATGGACTGATTGGTTATCACACATTAAGTATTTTAACCAGGCCTTAAATGTTTCCTCGGTTTGTTGCAAACAAGCTAAAGATGGGAGACCCTATGCTCTTTTCTCTGTTAACAATGTGCCCTTTTCCGGATTACTTGATAGCGGTGCATCTGTCAGCTGTCTTGGCAACAATGCTCACCTGCCTTTTGTTAACAGTGATTTTAAAATTTCGCCACAAACAACACACCTGACGACTGCGGATAATGTTTCCCAGCCGGTCATCGGTACCCTTGCACTGCCAATTAATTGTAACAATAAAATAATTACAATCAATTTTCTAATAGTGCCCTCTATATCCCAGAATTTCATCCTTGGCGTTGACTTCTGGAAGGCTTTTAACGTTGCTCCCCAAGTATTTAATACTCTTGGCGAAACCTCCACTGCTGCTCAAATTAGTGAGATCCGCACAATAATACCTCACGAAAATTTAAGCACGGACCAAGCTCTCCAACTAAAGGAAATGGTCAATAAATTCGAATCAATATCTTTCGAAAAATGTGGATTGGGTTTGACAAATTTGGTAGAACACCACATTAAAACCAATGGCCCACCCATAAAGCAACGTTATTACAACTTAGCCCCCCAAAAGCTTAAACTTTTGGAAAAAGAACTTGATGAAATGTTAAAAATGGGTGTGGTGGTTCCCAGCAGAAGTGCATGGACCAACCCAACTCTTTTGGTTTCTAAAAAAGATGGCTCCGCACGTTTCTGTCTCGACAGTAGACGTTTAAATTCTTGTACGGAAGCTGACGCATACCCCTTACCTTACGTCCACGCGACCTTAGACAAACTGCGCAACGCCAAGTTCATCTCCTCTGTTGACCTAAGCAAAGCTTTTTGGCAAATACCTTTGGACGCAGAATCGTGTGAAAAAACTGCTTTCGTTGTACCTGGTAGGGGAATGTTCCATTTTAAAAGATTACCCTTTGGTCTAAAGAACAGCCCCGCCGAATTACAAAGACTGATGGACAAACTCTTCGGTCCTGAAGTCGATAACAGCCTGTTTTGTTACCTTGACGACCTCATCATCGTCAGCGACACCTTTGAAAAACACCTATTAATGTTGGAAAAGGTTTTTCAACAACTCAAGTTCGCTGGTTTAACCATCAACTTGAAGAAGTCTGAATTCTGTAAGTCCCGTTTACGTTATTTGGGATTCATTGTCGACGAAAAAGGTCTAAGAACAGACCCCGCTAAGGTGGAAGCCATGGCAAATTTCCCCCGACCCAAAAACGCGAAGGAAGTCAAAGGTTTCCTTGGACTTGCAGGTTACTACAGAAGATTCATCAAAGACTTTTCCACAATTGCAGCCCCCTTAAATAAAATTACCGGCACCCGTAAAGGTGTCAGCAACTTCCGATGGTCTGCTGAAACTGAAGAAGCGTTTACAACTTTAAAAAATGCCCTTCAAAAAGCCCCCGTTCTGAATTGCCCGGATTTTGCACTCTCTTTTACCCTCCACACGGATGCCTCCAACGTAGGAATCGGTGGAGTCCTAACTCAAGAATTCCCAGATGGCGAACACCCTGTAGCGTATTTTTCCCGTACATTAAATAAACACGAGAAAAACTACGGAATTACCGAAAAGGAGTTATTGGCTGTATTGGATTCTGTTCACCATTTCCGCGGTTACATAGACGGTAGCAAATTTACTGTAGTCACAGACCATAGTAGTTTGAAATGGCTGATCTCTTTAAGTAATCCCTCCGGTAGACTCGCTCGTTGGGCCTCCCGTTTGTCTCAATTCAATTTTGATGTTGTACACCGTAAAGGCGCGGACAATATTGTTCCTGACGCTCTTTCAAGAATTGAATTGGCTTCATTAAATGTTGACACAATTGCCCCCCCTCCATCTACAAAAGATGAATGGTACTTGAAAATCTTCGAAGGTTGTAAAAATAATCAACAAAAGTTTCCTAATTTTATCATAAAAGAAGGACAACTATACCGTAATTGCAAGGCACCACTATCCATCCTCGAAGATTACTCTTGGAAACTTGTCGTTCCCCTCGAAGGAAGAGAACAAATAATAATTGACAATCATAGTGCTCCCGACTCTATACACCCAGGAACTTTCAAGACGTATAAAAAGATTTCCTTGAAGTATTACTGGCCTGGTCTTTTCAAACAAATTCGCAATTACATCTCTAAATGTGAAACTTGTAAAGCCTATAAACATAGCACGGCAGCACCTGCCGGCCTAATGGGTAACCCCAAACGTGCCGACAGACCCCTACAGTCATTGTCAATGGACCTCGTCGGACCTTTTCCTCGAAGTTATGCCGGACACATGCACATACTTAGTGTAGTGGATGTTTTCACCAAATTCTGTTGGATCTTCCCTTTAAAAAGAGCCAATGCGTCCGCCATCATCAAACTTCTGGAAAAACACATTTTTATACCTTACGGAACACCCAGAACCGTAATTGTTGATAACGGAAAACAGTTTATTGCCCAGGAATTCAAAGAATTTCTTGCCAAATACGGAATCAAGGACATTTATTATAACACCTTGTACACTCCCCAAAATAACACTGTCGAACGTTACAACCAAACAATCAACACAGCTCTAGCTATTCTAGTTGATAAAGATCAACGCACTTGGTGTAAAAACCTAGATAAAATTCAGGCCGCTATGAACAACACTGTTAATCTGGCCACTGGTTACACACCTTTCTTCTTAAAACACGGTATGGAACAAGTCGTCCATGGTTCTCTACATAGGGACACAAACTTTCCTACGTCATCTGCCACCACAAGCAACCCTACCGCAGACTATGCCCATCGCTTGGAAGAACTGTCGGCCATTTACAGTGAAGTCACTGATGCTTTGCTCCTGGCTCACCAAAAGAGTGCGGACAGATATAACTTACGTAGAAAACATGTCACCTTCAATACAGGAGACATAGTTTGGAGAAAGAACAACACACTTTCCCAAGGAGCCATGTATTTCTCTGCTAAGCTGGCACCACGTTTCGTGAAGGCCAAAGTCCTAAAGAAAATATCAGACCTAGTGTACTCCTTGTCTGACTCATCTGGAAAGCACATTGGTAATTACCACATTAAGGACATTGTAAAGTCTGGAAGTGAGGAGTCAAGTAAAACTGCCCCCACTATCTCAGCAAACGTAAAATGATCCAGTATGTATCACATTTTTTTGTAAGCTTACAGAGTCTTACTACGTCAGGCGTGTAATGTGTCAATCACATGCCCATCGTTTCGTAAATGAAACAAGTTGTAAATTATTTTGTAAATTAATGCGTACTCTCCTTGAAGTCACTTTCAAATGTTGTTTTTGCACTGTTTTTTCTTTCCCTCACGGCAATTTTTTTCTTTTTTTTCACCTGTTCTAAAACTGATCACTTTGGAACGGAGACACTTTTCGAGTTTCAATGTTTAGGAAGTCGCGAGCCCATTTATTGTCTCAACACATACACTACGCAATGTTCATGCCATGTCATACCCTGCCTTGTCATGTAATTTTGTAATTTTTCTCCTATTTTTTTGTTGCATTTTTGTCGTGTGGAAAGGAACTTTCTCACCTGTTTATTTTGTTCATGTAAAGTAGTTGACAATTGCCCATCGGCGTGTCGTTCTAGAAGTCGGGTTTTGTAAATTCCAAAGTGTTAAATTCCGACTCAGAACCAGTTAACTATTTTTACAATTTTTTCCTTTCATTTTGTTCATCATGAGTTGTAAAACCTTCCGAGGTATCTCTAGCATGAAAATCAAACAGTGGTTACTTACATAGTCGCCCCTCGTGTATATAAGTTTTTTTCAATTTTTTCCTCTTAAATTAAAAATTGATGGCGTCCTACCCAAATTCATGCTCATGCACCCAAACTGGATATCGATACGTCCATTTTGGAACTCGTATTTATAAAACCAATGGTTGGTCTTTATAACCCTGTATATAAATCAATTTGGCTCGTTTCAACTAAAGTACGTAAAACCGAATCATCCGGTCTTTGGTTGTTATAACAAAGCCACTGCTTTTTTGTTATTTTGTTTTTTGCTTGTACGTTACGTATGTCTTATATGACACGTTTCAACCCTACGAGACAGGTTAATAAAACCTTATGGTCATCCTGATTTTGGAATTCACAACTTTTAGGTGTCCATTTAACCAAGTATTTGCAACCCAAATTGCACATAACCTGGTATGTTTGTAACTGCACAAAGGGTATGTAAAACCGTAATTGGTCCCTTTTCTTTGGTCTTCCTCACTGCAGGTTGCCACAACAGACAGTATGTAAAACCATTATAGGTCTGTCTTTGTTTTAAATACTTGGTGTAAGTAGAATTATACTCTGCCATCACCCTTGTATTTTGTAACACATGAAGTAGCATCAAATTGTCTATCTTCTCTGTCGTACGCTCTTGGGCTACGGAGTTAGTTAATCTAACGAATCTTTATAAAATGTGTTAAAACGAGCATCGTTAACGTTTATTGTGTTGTATTTAAACGTAACCCACCGTCATAGGAGAGATCCTTAGAACATCCACCGTCATAGGAGAGATCCTTAGAACATCCACCGTTATAGGAGGGATCCTTAAAATACCTGCCACGATACGAGAAGTTCGTCATAATCACTTTTGCTCATAGCTAAATGTTATTGAGTTGGTCGTGTGTCATTCATTTGTCATGAGTACCGCTTTTGTATTTTGGTCGTGTGTCATTCATTTGTCATGAGTACCGCTTTTGTATTTTGGTCGTGTGTCATTAATTTGTCATGAGTACCGCTCTTGTATTTTGGTCGTGTGTCATTAATTTGTCATGAGTACCGCTTGTATGTATAATTGTGTACAACCCTTGTACACGAAACGTGGAGACGTAATAACAACACTTACCGTGATTCGTGCGAACGACATAATATCGGCCTTGCCATCTTCTTTAAGAGGCATTGTATAAACTCTTGACTTCTGTCTATAATTGAGTTTTATCTTGTATGTACTTACATGTTTTTGTACACTATACGTGGAGACGTTAAAACACTTACCATGAGTCGTGCGAACGAAATAATATCAAACCTTTTGTGTGCGATCTACGAAATGTAGTCCACAACCCTTTGTTGTCATTCAACGCCAATGCCCGTGGACCTCCTGTTTTTTTACTTCTTTGCAAAAAGGAAAGAAGCCCAGGAATATCTACTATCCCAAAAGGACTAGTTTGTAGCTTCACTGCTAACTATGGGGCATAGTGCTGTGGGAGTTAATCGATTGAGCACAAAACCACCCAACTCGTTGTCTGGGGAACGGATAAGAAAACCCCCAGGTTTGTGAAATTGGAGCAAGGGTCTGTCTTTTCTCACAATCATGCAGGAGTTTTTTAAAATGACCCCTAATCTTTTGCCCAATACACGCAAAAGATTAGTCTCTTTAATAATGTGTATTCAAATTTCTCCTCATCCTTTTAACAATTGTAAAGAGTCAGGAAATCTGCTGGTTGATCATGTTTCATTCTCACATGGAGTTTGAAGTGGAAATTAGTCCAGTCTCTAGCAAGTTTCGTCACTCAACTCCTTTCCTTTTCCTTTCCTTTCTCCTCACCATCATGTTCTCAGGTATATGTTATGAAGAGGAAAATCTGTTGTTGACCATAATTCGCCCTCACTGGGAGTGCGAATCGGTAAATTGACCAATTATCAGCAGGCTTTCTCCCTCACTCTCTGCATATGTCTCACCTTTTGTTCTCGTTCTCAATTTTACGAAACACATTCATGAATGTTGGATATGTACGATATGCACTTGGCGTACCGTCTGTCTCCTTTTGACAACCTTTATTCATGAATTGGTTTCTCTACTTTTACCGTGACTCATTCACGACTTCTTTGTCTTGTTCGTTGAAATTCTACAAAAATGTTACCACCTTTATGTTAACATAGGCCATGGAAGGCCGGTTGTTTTTTAACCAAGACATATTGTCACTCGGCAAACGCCAAGCCATTCTGGTAAAGGAAAATGTTCATGTAATCACAATGTAGTTAGAAAACTCTCACTTCGTCACTCTCTGGGTCGGTGGTTAAAACTTCGTTTATTTCATTATCTGGACACATTTTGTTTCTCTCCAAACCTTTTCTTCATTGGTCCCTAGGCAGGTAAACTTCAAGAATTTTGCTCTAATAATAATTTCTCCCGGATTAAAAAGAAGCCCAGGCGGATGTCATCACCAACAGCCAAGCTGAGCTCCACTTCCTGACAGCACGCGCTGTGGTAACTAGGTCCCTCCTGCTGCCATTTTTCTACGCATTTGTTCCTGAAAGCACAGACCATACCGCCCATATGTATGTTGTTTTGTCGTGCCACAGCAAGTTGAGTTGTCCCACTATACATTATGACACTCTGAACCACCTTTTGGGCACGCTAGCTCCTAGGTTTGTTCTTACTCTTGCTATCGATGCCAACCATGTCGTCTCTTGCGCTGTCATGCAGTGACGCATATATCGTCATGTGTAAACCATCATTACCTTGACCTCCAGTATTCGCTGAATGCGTACCAATACAAGTTATGTTGAGCTACATTATGCTTCAATAACCATTACATACGATCCGTGTTTACCTTAATAACACTTTAGGATTCGTACTGGCATGTCTGCAGACACTGGATTCTCCTCTTCAATGACCTCTGTAACCATAGTCGCGGCACAGCAACCACAGTCTCCACTTCATGAACTTCGTCGTCTTCGACAAAACCAAGTGTTTTCTAAGGCCCAAGTGTACTTTTGAGTGTTATCTCAAAGGGGTCTGATTACAGTGATAATGTAATCCTTAGAATCTGTGAAACCACGTCCTCCTCTTCGAAATTCTCCGAAACCAAACAAATCCACGCTTCGCAAACTTAGCTCCCAGACCAGTGAAACCTTAGAATCACACAGGCATTTTTGTTCTTGCTTTTTGTTCTTCTATTGTACAAATATGAATTGTTATTTTTCAATTGCATAACCATGTATTGTTATTTTGTTCAATTGCATAACCATGTATTGTCATCTTTCAATTGCATAATCTTGTATGTTGTTTCACACCATGTACTTTCACCAAAACTGTTCTTTTCCAAACATTGTATGTACCCCTCACCCATTCCCTACAAACATTGTGACCTAAACTATAACATAAATTGCATGTTCTAGCTAGGCATCTCTCAAGCAACGAATCTCTCAAAAAACCCCAATGGAAGTTTAAGAGGATTTTTTTTTCCTACAGCTCCATTGCCACGTCGCTTTTTTTCCAAGCGCGGGGGGAAGTGTTACGATACGCCCTGTAGCGGATTACCTAGAGCACAGAACGCAGCGAGTCCACAGTTCGGCCGCCCCCTCTCTCCGCCCCGTTTCCTGTTTCCCCTTGCTTCTCCCCCGTGCCCTGCCACTCGGCATTCCGCTGCACCCGCCAGAGAAGATCTGAGCGCCTTTGCGAACGGACGCTCGCGGCCCACTTGTAGCCGGCGGACCCAATTCAATGGGGCCGCGATGTATTATTGAAATACCTTTGAGTAGAATCGGCCTTTTGCCGCACCATATAGTTCGGTCTATTTAGACTACGAAAGTGCCTGATGGAGCTGCCACATGAGACGAGGTTCCTGCCAACCTACATGTAAGCTGTATCTTGATTTCCTCCTTTAAATGTTGTCCGTAATCAGTGAAATGTAGGGCCCCCCGCGAAAATCACCACTCGGAGAGTTTCGTTTTGAGAGAGAGACAGTGAGAGTTAAACGCTTTAGCTAGGTTTGTGTAATTTGCATTTCTTGTAATTGAATTGTACTGTAGAAACCTATGTATGTGTTTGAGTTTACAATACATGTCTTAATGATTTAACTTTGTTATTATTCTGCTACGGCGGGAGGATTGTTGACCAGTGTGGATCCCGTGGGTCACCAGAAGATGGAGAGAAATTCCATAGCTTTGAGCTGCTCACCCCCTGAATAGAGAGTACCATAGTCCCGCTGAGAGCTAGCCAGGAACGTGTTGGGCCCTGGTGTTGGTTTAGAAGCCGACATCGAGGCACCCTAACAATTGATATTATTTTATTTAATGATTAAGTAGTTTATTTAAGAAGAAGTAATTTGAACCATGTGTCCGCCATTAGTATTTCTGGTAGTGTAATATTGGTGCGTGAATTTTACAACAGCGTTATTTCTTCCTGACACCTTTAACCGTATACTCACATTCGATCGTAGCATATCCCCTTCGACATAAAAAAATAATTATTATACTTCCCTTTTCTTTTTCTCTTTCGTATCGCTTTTTCTCCTTACACTCGTTTCTCTGGTCTATGTACGTGTTCAAACCATTTACAAAGATCTACCCTTGAGTTCAACAAACCCTTGTTTCGATGGAACAATGAAGGTCAATGTAGATTCTCACAGAGGTGAAAGAGAATCGACCTTTAAACGTAGAGACTGGAAAAATGACATCAATAAAGAAAAGAATTGAAAATAAATAAACTTGACAAGACTATCATATCTCCGTAAAGCTTTCCACTATATGATAACTCCATCGGAAAAAACAAGCAATGTTTATTACGTCTTATGTCTAAACTTCCCTCATAATTTTACTAAGTGGAAAATATACGAGTTTATTCCTAACAGATATTTACGATATCTCAATCGTATAAACCCAACGAAGCCAAACGAAATATAGGTTACGTTGGGAATTTTTCGAATATACAAGAAAGTTATTTAGTTTATTTGTGAAGTTTCACGATCGGAAGAAGCAATTTGCGAGAACGGGCGAGTATGCCAGGGGAATAGGAAGCCAGTGAATGTTAATCAGATGCTAAACATAGAAGAACAAATGAATGCGAAGAATCAAACCACTAATAAATAAATAATATAAATACTCAACTAAAGATAAACATAAAGGGAAATTTTCATCACGTTTTAAAATAACATGTTGATAGATTACTACTTACTGTGTTTTCTTTTTATTTTTTTTGTCATTAAATCCACACAGGAGGCCCTGAGAAAAAAATAATTTCCCTCAATGCTTATGTTATCTGAGATGCAGTGTGGAGTCTTTTTGAGGAGAGAAGAGAATGAAAATTGGTCTTGAAGAGACCCATATTGTAGGAACGAGGAAATAATTTAAAAAATGCCTGTCGCAGGGAAAGTCGATTCAAACATAGTTCTGATATAGATGCATTGTTTGCGTACAGCTTACTTAAAACTATTAAGGAACTTTAAAAAGGCCATTTTTAATGTGAGTAGGTACTTACCTACCGCACAAGGGTCTCAACTGCTTCCAACCATCTGGAGCCAGTGAGACTATGGCATCACCAATTGAAGTATCTTTCTACACTGAAGGTGGTAGGTAGGGGAAGCAGATGGATAAGAGGAAGGTGGGAGGGTACCTGGTTATTCAGATCTGGTCACCAAACACGGGTAAAACCAAATAAAGCAACGGTTAGATTCAGAAAGGTCATCTTTCATTAGGGTGATATTGAGAGCATTTGCCTCGTAATTTGAATTTATGCACGTGAATTTGAAATAAAAAAATTAAGCCTTTATAATAAAAAGATCGTGACGTAAAAAAAATATCAGAATATTCAAATTAAATACTGTTGTGTCACAAAAAAAAATGAAAAATGTAAGTAGGCGTAAGAAAAAAGGCTGTTAATCGGTGAAGTTACGCAAGGACATCCCTTCAGAACTGTATGCACATACAACAGTACACACAGTCGTGTTGTCGCCTCAACTTTATTGTGTGACCTACAGCAAAATTTTAAATAGTACACAACTGCTAACAAAGTGCAAATCGCAAATGTGCTCCGCTGTTGAATTTGATTGATAGACACTTCCGGTCGAGAGCCTTCAAACACTCGAAAAACCCTTGACTGTGTAGAAAGGTGTGGTCCGTTTGATAGATTCCTTATCTTAACAGGCGGATTGCAGTATGTAGAGCACAAGCGTCTGGTGGGGATGCTGTCCTCATTGTTTATTTATTTATTTATTATTATTAACGCCGATTAAAGCGGCTTTTACAAAAATATTACAATTATTTTACATATGAATACAGAATATACATAGATAAAAAAAATAAAAATATAAAAAAAAATATAAATACAAAATACATAAAAAAGAACAATATAAATTGTAGTATCAACATAAAAACAACAACAAGTAGGTTATCATAAATACAATACAACATATTATAAATCCCTGACAATATGTATTAATAAATTAATACTTTAAAACTGTATTTGATTATAATCAAGCTGAAAAGCGCTGACAGACAGTTTTAATTAAGTAGTGTTTGTATGAGGTTAAACTAGCAATGTTTATAGATTCATCCAAAACATATTTATTTCCAAGTACATGCAGGCGATTCATGTTCTGGTTTTACAATGAAAGATACTCCGGAGAACTAGCATCTGAAAGATCATCTCCGGAGAACTAGCATCGGAGAACTGAACCCTTCGACACAGGTGCACAACCGGGAAATAATATGTCAAATGCGCACACAGCGAATAAACGTGTTTCCTCCCTCATACAACACGTGTCTTGAAGAAACACAGAGGAAACAGAGAGTTGTATGTTCAGTTCTTCCTCTCTTCAAAAAGACCCTCCTCACAGCGTCTTCAAAGATGAAAAATAATTTCCCTTCGGGTCTCCTGAGTGGAGTTATATAAACAAAAACTTGTTTGCTTAACAAATATGCCGTATTTTTACTAGGTATAAATAATGTTGTTTGGCATTTCGTTAAAATGGCAATATTTACAAATTAAACATAGCTTTTAAGTAAAATTTATTATGACTATTTGACATCTAATAAAACTTCATTTAATATAAAACACAAAATTATATTCTCCTCTTCTAAATTTATTTACACGACCACAATTACTTGGGATAAAGCGAATTAATAAACCAACAAATTAACGAAGGAATTTCTGGTCCTCAGTGGAGTTCGCGAGTTTAAATGTCTAATGAAAATAATCTTTGAAGGCATTTCATTTAAAGAAGTGAAGGAAGTTTAAATTTATTTATTATTATTTACTTGTTTATTAAACGTCCTTTTAAAGGGGCTTTTATAAACATTAAAACCCTACAAAAAAAATCATGAAAATAAATTTATAGAGAATTTTTTTTAAACTTTATCAAAACCTTATCGTTTTTTAGCTCATTCAGAGCAGATACTGTCTTCTGTCTTGTAACTGTCCTGCCAGGAACATGAAGCAAAATTAATACAGCAACACAGGGGTGTTTATCTTGGTATGTATCTTCGAATTAATAATTTAAAACCGACACTTTAAATCGCAAAAAGTTCTTCGTTCCGATAACTTTAAAAAAATAACGTGAATGTACGAGTAGGTAGCCCTAATTTAGGCATTCTCTAGGAATCTCTAAATCTCTAGAAAGAACCTGCACTACAATATATATTTTGTGCCATCTGAAATTGAATAACTTGTATCTGTTTTTTCTTTCTCTTTTCATAAATATTATTTTCATCTTTATAAGTAGGTACCTACCATATATATTATTACGATGTTCATTTCTTAACATTTTTTAAAATATTTTTTATCTAAACATTATATCGCTGTATCATATTATACAAAACCAAATGAAAGCCCGCCAGGGTGATGAAAATTCATAAATAATAATATTTATTATCTATTTATCAATATTTGAGGTACAGGTCCTTTCTCTTTTTTCATTGTGGCGGTTTACGTTCACCAAAGAAAATTATAAGAATAAAATTACCTTGAAAACAACTCAATGTTGAAAAAGACGTACTCTCCTGATGAGACCATGTTCAGTTCCTCAGCAGCCAGCATTATTTCTCGAACCGTCAAAGGATTGGCACAGACCACGACGACTGAAAAGAATAATAAAAATTTCAATTACAAAATTTTCAACATTCATTGTTATCACAAAAAATAAAGTCGAACATTTTTAAATTTTCCACCACACTCCATTAAAGTTTTTCGAGTGTATTAATATTCCACTTTTTATAAAAAAACTGTAAAAGGTATCCGTTAAATGAGATATAGCTTTTAGAGGGAGAATGGGATGCTTAGTCTAAATCAACACCTAATTTCATTTTCCCTGTCCAACTTTTGAAACATTAAAAGATTATTACAAAAAGATTAAGATGAAAATTATTTATAAAAAGATTTTGTGAAATCTCCATTTGCAACCTTGTTTGATAAAACGCGTTTAGTCAAATATGTCATTGCAACGAACTTTATTAAATATTTATAAAAGTATTTCAAATAATATATTTATTAGAGTATACTTATGATTGGCTTTAGTAGTAATTTGTTAATGAACTCTTTTAATCATTTCTGCGGGAGGGTGTTACATTATATATAAGCTTTTTTTAATTTAAAAAGTGCATATCAGATCGTTGTAAAGTTTGCGTTTGTTGAAAATGTCTCATAGTTAATGGATTGCCTAGGAAAATTTTCAGTTAAAAGTTTAGAATTCCAAACAATGCATTCTATCTTATAGTCTTGGAAGATCGTCCCTGATAAACTTTCCAGTTACTCGTCATGAACGGTATTGACTCTATATTTTTCACTTTTAAATTACTATTTACGACTAGAGTTTTACGATAAAACTTTTATTTTACGATATTTTACAACAACGTTTCCAATATCTATATCCATATTATGTATCTTTCCTCTTACTAACAAACGTGTTTCAAACTTTAAACAACTGATAAACAAACATGTTTGTATGGTTAACGGTTTTTGATCACTTGTGCGAAATTTTGAAAACTTTATTTAGTAAATCTCATGTCACCAATAAACATTTAATTTCGATTTACAAAATAAAACTACAACTACAATTTACAAAACAAATCAACATAAAAAACATATAAATGAAACCAGGAGAAAATTACAAACTTTTTTATTAATTCACATTATTCCCTTTTTGTCGATTGGTAATTATCGTTTGCAACGACTGCGGTGAAACATTAATTATTTTTTTAATACCATTACATAATGCGAAATGGGAAATAAATCAAATAAACGTAGGGTTTTATTCGGGCGAGGTTTATCACACAAAAAGGCCATCAATTATTTAGTATAGAATAGATATATTTCACATAACCTTTGTAACCCAATTTTCGATTAGTAGGTACGATTTTTTTAATCCTGGAAAGAAAACAAGTATATTAATACAAAATAAATATTCAATCAAAAGTAGAATATCTACAGAAAATTATTTAAAAGAAGGCATGTTTGATTCCTTGAATGTACTTCTACAACCGATAATTTCGGAGGTTTCGACCAATTAAATGATGTTTGATCCATCCAGTACCCAAGCAAAGATCTCTTTAAAATGATTTACCTGTACCAATTGCTTAAAAATTATTACCACGGAACGTGATCTCCGGTGTCACAAAATTTGCTTATATTTTTAATTAACTTCCAGCTCGATTCTCTTATTCTCCAACAGTAGCCATGGAGCTTTGTAATAAGTGATAAGAATAACAGTGTTGTGCATTAAAAATAAGACACGCAGCTTGTATGGTCCGTTTTGATTTTTTTTTTGAGTAATTATAAAAAAATCTGAAAAAACTCGGGTTAAGCGTAGAAGAACACATTTGAAAAAGCGTAAATCACACATCCGTTTATTTTAACCCTTGCAGACCTGAATTAAAACTGGTGGTGAAAGAACATATTTTATGCGTAATAAAAGTTGGTGAAGTTTTAAAAAATCGGTGTTTTTCTTCAAAAATAAAGAAGTTATTACTACCTTCATTTAAAAGAACATCAGAGGGCGTGTTTCGCATAAAATGACAAATCGTATACTGTAAACTAAAACGATGATATATAATTTTTTTTTAATTACATTTTTTTTGTTGTTTTACAATTTTATAGAAAAATGTGTACTGACTGGTGTACCCCGTTCTTAGGTCACATTGTAAATTTTTTTGTGTTTGAAATATAAATAAATACCTATGTTAAAATATTACAAGAGGACAACTATAAAGTTATTCAAAAAAGACTAAAAGAGCATTAATCTTTGTAAGGTTGCAAAATTGAATCTATATTCATCCATCTCATGTCCATAATTTGCTTCTTTTGAAGTCGGTTATTTTTTTAATGTTTTTTATTGCAAAAGGTAGTATATTAAATAATTTTATAGAGAAGTATTGTATATTTCTTTGTCAAAAAGTCGTTTTAGTCGTAGGTTGGTGGAATAAATGTTGTTATGTGGATCTTGTGAATCGGTCCGAGGTTGTCTGTGTGAAGTTATCTTGGTTTTTGAATGCATGCATTAGAATATCTTTTGTACATAATTATTTCAGTGACATTATATACAGTGCTTTAAAAACGTAGTCTGTAGGAGTTCTGGTGGGGACTCAACTATAATTTTCAAAATTGCCCTTTATGCTTTGAAGACTGGTTGACATGAAAATTAAACATTGAAAAAATACCTCCAAAACTTAGCTTTTAAAAATTCGTGAGAAAAATTCAGTCGAGATATTTGTTAACCACAAAATATAAAAATGGCACCACCTGAACTACCGGCTAGAATCCAATTTAAAAAATAGCGCTCCAGCCAGTTATACCAGAAATTGGAAAATGTAAACGGTGAGAAATCCTATTATATTAAAGAATTCATGGTCTGAAAGGATTAAAAGTTATGAAACTTTATCATAAACAAACATGCTAAATGATTTTTTGTACAAATTACAGACTTTTGTTTTTCACAGTATAATTCTATTCCCTTATAATAAATTCCTTCTCTATTCACTCTAGAATGGTGAGAAATTCACTTCACTTCGTATATTCCGAGACAATCACCTGAGGTGGGCTATACCGAAGGAGAGAGGGGAAGCGGAGATGAGAGAGGAAATTGCTCATTAGAGCTGGTGGCTTGAATATTAGTGAGCGGTTAAATAAACGCGCAGGCCAGCATTTATTTAACCTTAACCGACCTTCCTGTTTATTGAACAACGTAATAAATGCCGACTTGAATAAGGCAGTTTACCTAACACTTAGGTTGTATAAAAGTAATTATCTACGATTTTGGTTTGTAACGTTTTCTTTCAATAAGAGTTCTGCAATTATTTTTTAACTTTCAAAGATATTAATGAAATCGTATTTTATTATGAAGCAGATACTTTTTGTGATTTGATATTATTATTTAAAATTAAAAAATATTTTTTTCAAACAACCTTTTAATTTTTTATACCTATTTCGGACCAGATTTATATTGGGAGGCGGTTATGCCGCCGCTCCATGAACCATGTATTGGATTACCAACACAGTTATCATAGGTCACCCCAAATGGTTCGCTACAGTTGGTGACTTAGCAGGGGTGCCCTCACATACGGGTGAGGTTCGTCCAGGTCTTGGCGGCGGATGAGTCTTCCCACCAACTGCGTAGCAGGCTGGATCCGGAGAGACAGGTTAAGGAAGATTTTTTGACCTCTCCAGCAGGCCTCTCTTTTGGGAAATTGCCTTGCACAGCAGTGGGATGGATGGATTCATACGTCTGTCACTCGTGGGCAGACTTACCCTCAAATTCCTATCTACCTCTCATACCTTCTTCCTTTCAAGAACTTCCTCTCCTTCTTTTCCTGAAAAGACTCTCCACACAGCATTCCCAAAGATTACGTAGGCCTTAAGGGGAATTATTTTTTCCGGACTTTGTGTGTGGAGCTAGTGTAAAAAAAGGTTTTAAATTACTTTTCTTATTTTTAGTAGAAAATTATCCTGCCCTGGAGAAATTAAGGTTGTAGCGATACATGGTCGTCAATCGTTATAAAAAATAAAAGTTCAGTTAACAAAGTTATTTTTTTATTTTAAATAATAAAATTGAGTTCAGTGTATTTTGTAGTTCAATGGTTTGTTTTGAAAAGTAGCGTTTTTTAAACCAAATTAGCGTTTTGAAAACAAAATGAGTTAGGTATACTTATCAAATAAAGTAATATGTATGAATAAATAATCCTACAGCACTTCATTAGAAGATAAACGATCTACCTTTTAGCGATTTATTGATTCAAATCCCTCAATAGTTCTGTATACAGTAGGTACAGCGAAGCCAAAAAAAAGCAAATTAGGCATAATTGGGGGAAAAATTAGGCAGATTTTTCTAGAAATGGGTGTTATAAGTTAATTGACTCTTAAAGATTTCACAACCAGTTTCTGACCTCAGTCTGACCGGCAGGTCATTCAGAGAATAGGGGCCCAGCGCATGTTATAATCAAAATTTTTGCAACATTCATACCAATAAAGGATGTCTCGGGTTTCCAGCTCTGTTACGGTATGGAATAGCTTTATTGAAATTCACGCGACACTTTTATGTTATTCAAACCACCGCGACCGTGATCATTTCTCTTATATATAACTAGTCTGAAATATTTTCACCACTTTTGCTGGCATTTTAAATTTTAAAATAGTCCAGAGAATTTCATGAAATACGTCTACTTGTATAGAAAATGGATATTACTACAAAATATTTAAAGAAAGTGGTAGGGAGATCGGAAAGTGCCTGGCTCTCATATTATCGTAGAATATTATCCTTGTTTTACGTCACAAATTCCTAGTCCTAACACCATCATGAATTTTCTGCATATTTTAAATGCTCGAGTGCCTGCATGTTTATTTTTATTTTATTTCACGACAAAGTCCACTGGTATTTTTAATAAGCTCTCATGGCAGGTCTGCATTAAACGCATCCTTGCGTAACTTGAATCACGTTGGATCATGCTTGAGGAATTGCAAAATTTGAACAAATTTTAAAAATATTTTTTCAAACCGAGCCTTTTTCATGAACGAAGAGTACCTAAGTTTTTTGGATGCCATTTTCGGCCGTCATAATTTTTAAAGTTAAAATTAATAGATTACTTAGTTTTAACCACGTTTATTGTAAAAAAACGACATGTTTCGTAAGAAATGCTTACTTCATCAAGGTGAAAGAGATGGGAAAGAGGAAGGTGCGGAACTACCTGGGTAATTAAGTCTGATCACTAAATACGGCTACAGCCATTTCGAGAAAAATTTCGATTCGAATGATGGTATTTCACCGTGGCGTTTCTGGGAGAAACCAACACCCTTGTACGTCGTACCCAACAACCTTGACGTACTGCAAATTTGCTATTGAATAAATTGTGAAATCACTCAAATATAGCGAATAATGTTTACTGGCACCTTCAGGGATTGGAACTTTGAACCCATAGAGAAGCACTAATGTTTATTATTAATATATCTCAAAATGTGTACGGTGATGGACCAAAAAGGTATAAAATTCTGGAAATTACCTTAAACGCATTATCTGAAACTATTGAAAATGAGATCTTATTCAAAAATCAAAAAAAAGGTTAAATCCTTCCACCTCCGTAGAATATGAAAACCAATAATAAATATTGTGGTCAAATACCTAGATCTAAAAAAAAACAAATAACATTGAAAAGAAATAATATTGTGAACGAATACCTAGATCTTTGAACCATTGTTAAAAATAAAATAATTACTATCGTAGGTACATTGTGTTCATAAACATTATAATAATTAGTTAAGTATTTTAATATTAAGTTTTATACTTAAGTAACAACTACGTAGTACGCACCAAAATATCAAACATTTAATTATATTATTGTAAACAAATACATTGAAAAAATGAGAGATTTCCTACAATCAAACTGATTAATCAGTTTTGTAAGATTTAAGTATGATAAAATATTGTAGGTAATATTAAAAACTGAAAAAACATACGTGAAAAAAAAATTAAAATAAGTCAAATAATATTATTACGCTACTACAAACTGTGGCACTATGAGTTTAACACGAGATTTCTACGTTCAATCCTAAAACAGCAGGACACTAAGGCTTATAGCCCAAATAAAATGTTATTAGGGACATACTAAGTCAATCATAGGAGGGTAGCAAGGTAACGGCACGAGTATAACAGTGCGTTTGATTATCCCCGTAGCCCTGATTGCTATTTTATTGCGACTTTTCCTCTTATTTTTACGTTTTCTGTTCCATCTTAGGTAAGTTGAGTGTTTTTAGCTATTTTTGCCTGCAACACTTCAGGGTTTACTGCCCATAATCTACCGTTTACGAGGGCCCAAAATAGTCATAATATATCATCATAAACCTTTCTTGTTTCCAACCCAAAATGGGACAAGTAATCAGTTTTTTATTGCTTGCAGTTACTAGACAAGGAAACGAATGGTCGGTCAACATGTTAAGTTGAATTACGAAAACTGTCAATGATAAGCTTGTACAAATTAAGTATTAATTGTGTTAAAGGCAACAGTTGAGATTAAGTCATTAAGTTTTTCAAAAAATAATTGACTTGCTGAAAAGTCAATACTTGTCGCACATTAAAATAAAAATGATTTTATTTATCCCAGAAACTATTTAGTTTGTATTTAGTACAGGAAGAATCTTGCAATTATGCTTACAGAATATATGAGTAAAAATAATTAAAAAAACAATTTATAAAAATTATTAATACTTATATGCGTTAAAAAGTAAGGATAATGTTGGTAGTTCTTAGCCGAAGTATGATTCAGTTAAATTTGACTGAAGGGGATAGGGTCGAATTAGCAGAGTGGTTGAGCAGAGCCCAGGCAAGGCTGAGATCTTGGGTTCAATTCCTATAATCGACCTATTTTTTTCTGATTTTTCGCTAGTAGTGTCTACGACAATATTATAATGAAGCCAATTTTTTTTATTATCTCTCTCTCTCTCTCCGATGGCGATACAGCCCATATCGAGCTTTGGCCTCCCACAACATTCGCCTCCAATGCCTCCTGTCCTCAGCAGCTGACTTCCAGTTTTTTTACCTGGAGAAACTGTACTGCATCCCCTCTTACTTCTTCTTCCCACCTCAGTCTGGTTCCCACCTTACCAGGTCTTCTCACTTTTCTCTTTCCACCTGGGTGTCCAGTCATAATTCTTTTTGGGACGCATATGTCCGGCATTCTCTGTGTTTTTTTTTATTATAGTCTAAATAATTATATTATTCAGACTAATAAATCAGAACTAACCAAATATTGTTAAAGGTGAGCAGAAAAAAAACTTTACTTAAATTCATTATTATATTTTGTATATACAATTAATGTATACATGTATTCAAAACTCTCCCCGATTTATTCAACTTCTCGCAATAGTCGCCCTTGTTCCGGAGTGCTTATTGCAACACGGGAAGCGGTTAAAGGTACCGCTGCCCCGGGAAACATTTAACCAATACCCCTGCCATAGGTCATTCCAAGAGGTTCGCTACGTTTGGTGACTTAGCAGGGGCTCTCGCATTCTTGGGGTGGGGTTTGTATAGATCTTGGCGGTGAATGTATTTGCCCACCGGCAAGCCTAACCAAGATCTCTCCAGCCGAACTCTCGACCCGTCGTCTTGCACCGCAGTAAGAGTGACGGATTCAAAGGTCCGTCACTCCTGTACACATTGACCCCCAGATTTCTTCCCATCTCTCACACATTTTTCCATCCCAGAACTTTCTTTTATAGCTTGTTACACATAATAGGGAAAATAGTTCATGCATCAATCCATCGACAATATTTCAACATTCAGATTTGTTGCTTAAAATTTGTTTTTTATTTTCAATTTAAATCCTTTTCCGATATTTCCATCCCCCAGCATCCATATACGTAAAAACCCGAACGGTCAAAATCACTTAAAATTTAACGCTTTATAAGCAGAGTTTTTGGTTACTTTATTTAATCCTTCGAAAGAGCTTCTGTTAGCGGGGGTTTGTTTATTACACAATTATTGTCGACGCTTCGCACAGTTGAACAAATCATTGGATTTCATTGTGTATTTCGTAAAATCAATGTTTTTTGTACGTTTTGATTTCAAAGGTTTTTCAAAATATTTCATGGGTCTTTGGAATATCGAACTTATGCCAATAAACAGACACGTTGCAATGAGGACGTAATATAAAATTTTATGTAAAATCGTAAATAGGTTATATTTTATGTTAAGAGGGTATATTCGGATAGTAGGTAGATAAAGTGTAAAATAAGGTAGTAACATTTAACATAACGTGAGTGTTATAAATTATGAAGATTCACCTTGGTTTGGATAGTGATAACGGGAGAAAAGATATGAAAATTATGTTGTGCGACGTAAAAATGTAACACAATTAGTTGTTTTAACTATTTAAAAATATCAGGTTCCGCCTCCCCGAAAACCATTTATTGGATAACCATCATCAATAGTAAAGGTCCTATACCATAGATCACTCCGAGTGGTTTGCTACGTTTGAAGAATGTGCCTGCCCACCAGCTACTTGGCAGGCCAGATCGGAAAAGAACGGCTTGGGGAGACCCTCTGACCTCTCCAGCTGGTCTATCTCGGCCCACCATTATGTACCGCAGCCGGAGAGATGGATTCATACATCCATCACTCCTGGACATACTGACCACTAAATTCCTACCCACCCCTCAAACCTTTTTCCTTCCCAGAACCCTCATCTTACATTCCCCAAAAAGACCTTCCATACAGCATCCCCAAATATGGCACTGTCCCCGATGAAAATTATTTTCCTCTTTTCCTGTGTGGAGTTATTGTTTAAAAAAACGTTTCCAATATACTTATCCACAAATAATGGTCTAAATAATGTTTCTTTTCAGCACTCCGTTAAATATATTATATGGGAATATTTCATGTTCAACTTAATGAAATATATTAAATGTTTTCCTACGACACATTCATATATTATACGAGGCCCTTTGAGAAGGATAAAGAAAACGCTCTCGGATTGCCTGTAGAATCAGTGGCCCGGAAAACGGATATGGCAATATTAACAGGAAAATCCCACGTTTTACAAATAGTCCAGAACATGATCTTTAATTTATTGGAGAAATCATTGGGTTTCCACCACATGGAACAAGCAAATAATTTAAGAAGGCGTAATCAAAGAAGACGAACTTGGTGGCACAGAGCTTAGAACATTGACGGAAAATAATGACTCTTTTATCTATGGGTTTAAGAGTAAAGGTACTTTCTCTGTCACCAAACAGTTTGAAAACAAAGCAGAAATCATGTCATGCGTCACCTGATATTGGCCAAATTTATATTTTAGAATTTTAAGTCGCTCGCATCGGAAAACAGGTCATATTAACGATCAAAACATTTTACGATGTTCGTTAATTTCGTCTTTAAAACGAAATCGAAGCGTGCGACCCAATTTTCAGCTGCAATTCGCACGGCCAATCGATCAAAAATAGAAATCATCGTGAACATTTGGTATAGGAACAGTTATTTCATTACACGGAGAAGTAATATAATGCAATTTTTTTAATACTTAAAAATTTCTTCTTCTGCACTTTGAAGTCATTGTTACATCGTTTATGTTTTTGGGTCACGTAGGAATTAAACCCGCAACTTTTTAACACAAAATGATATGCGAAGACCGTCAGAAGAAATATATATTTCAGGTCCAGAACGACATTCTATAAAAAATATACGAAAGTTGTCTAAAGATCAACTTCATAATCACATTCAGGTTACTAAGCTGGGCGTGAAGCACGACTTACAGGTAACCATTGGAAACACAGTGTTATCGGATAGCGTCCTAGTTCGAAAAAACAAGCAGTGGTCGCCCATGGCAGAGATGCCGATAAAGAAAATTGGCTTCGGAAAAGTGATAGCTGCCAAGAAAAATAACATAATTGAGTTCTGGCGTTCAGATTTGATCCTATGTAACCAGATGGCTCTTAAAAAAAGAAAGAGGGCATCTATCCTTTTAGTTAATTTTTAGCGAATTCAATTTCACGTAATATCAAGATATTTCTTCATTTTACGTATGTCAGAACTGTGGATAGATTACACTACATACCAATGGGATAAGCCAAAGTCACCTACAATAATATATCGCAAACTATTCCGCCTACGAAGATACTACAACAGCAATGGCCCTGGATGGAGGAGTGCACCGTGTGGAAATCTTATAGCGCTGACTACGCCAATCCAAGAAAACCATCATCCTTACCATGGTTGTCTGGATGAAGTCCCCCCTGACGGCCCTCCGGAGACGGAAGACAGACAAAAATATCCTTCGTAAATGACCATTCGCATAATTTCTAGTTAACATTTTTTCACTTCATGTCTATTTTTAATTTTTCGAAGAAAACTTCTTCGGAAAGGCTTTCACTTTGTGATGGCATTATTTATTTTAATAAAAAGACAAATAACTTTGTTTACATCACTTTTATTGGTACACAATCAACATGTTTCGTAAACAATGTTTACTTCATCAGGATCAAACGTATACCCGCCTCTCTCCTCCGCCCCTCTATTTTTAATCTATGTACCTATTGAAATTTTATTCTGCTCTGAATTATGGAATGTGTTAAATTGCACAATGCCTGCATGAGTAGGTGCTGGAATAAATAAGAATTATTTTACTCAACAAAAATATGATTTTAGCTAAAATAACCGCATAGGACCTTAAATCGGTGTTTGCAATCCTAAATTGCCAACACTAAATTCATCAGCATACACCCTACAGTTTAATCCACTTTATTTTGTTTTTTCCTCTTCACTTTATAAAAGACACGTCCTTGTTGAGACGGAATTAATATTCTCTTTTGCGAGAGATGACGTCAACCCTTTCAAGTGTTTGCTATGAAGGTTCAGCGATGCCTTTAGTACCCTATCAGCATCGCGACATTAAAGGCTCTTTGAAGGAGTTGAGATGAATCGCTTAACGAGACTTTTTACGTGCTTTGGTCCCGTCAGATAGAGCGTGCGTATATGTAATGACGGAGTTCACGATGTGTCTTGTAATAATTGAAACTATTTATCTATGCAAAGTATGTATGTACATTAACGTACAAGTGTCAATTAAACTCTAGTTTGTTAACACTAGAAAGATAATCGTATTTTTGATGTGCGGTAAAGATAATCACACGTTAAATTGACGCTTGATTCTTATCCAGCAGCTGTAATATTTTATTTTATTAATTGATTTGAATAAATCAATCGGTATTATATTTTACAAACAATTGACATAAGAAATATAACAATTGTTAATATAAATTTATTTTTATATAAAAAAAAATAAAACGTGAAACTGCTTCAATAATTTTAAAAAAAATTGGAATTTTTTTTTTCTCAAATCACTACTTTCTTACTATATAATCAGCCATTTTTACTAATGTATTAAATAATAAAGATTTATTATACTTAATAATAACATATAGTTATATAAAAATCATTCAGATACAGTTTTGGAAGTATCTATATTATGGCTTTTGACTAATGCGGTCGTTATATATCTCAAAACTGGTAACACCTACCTCAGCGATGCGCTCACCCCACGGAAGGTCCATGCAGCGAGTGAGATGTCTGAAAGGCACAGCGACGGATTCGCACTAAGTAATTAGAACGAGAGAACAATAATCCTTACATGCATGCGTAAATTTTACGTAGACTATACTTCCAGGGTTAATCTTGATCCTTGTTTTGCAGTGTATTTTAAATACGAAATATAATAATTGTACGAAAAGTTTACAGAAATAATTTGTGAAGCTTAAATTAATATTCAATGCCCGGAATTGCTAAATAATATTCAGTTAAATGCACCTGCACGCTCCACACGCCTCTCTGTATTTTTTTAAATGGATCAATGAAAAAAAATGTTAACGGAATTGTCGCATGGATATACAGTGTAATTTGATAGTATTAAAATGCTAGCATCTAAAATTTAAGAACCCGACTTCGAGTACATCTCTGACGCCGCGCCTTATGAAAAACCATTTACGTATGTGAAGTTTTTTACAAAGCTTCTGTCATGTTGCCCGTTGACCGCAGGGCCTTGCAACAAAAACCCATAGAGGTCGTTTTAATTGTAAGTAATAATTATTACAAATAACAAAACATCAAAAGTGGACATTTTAAATTGTCGTTTATACATTTTAAATAAACGATTAAAAAAATCTTGTTTTTCTGACATGTCATTTAATACGTTTTACAACATGACTTCTTATTTTATTATAAAATCATGATTTTTTCATGTTAAGCCGTTATATTAATGGCATTAATGACATTAATTATAGGAAATCTGTAATTGGTCGATTTCCACCATCTCAGGAGACGTTTTTTGCCCAAAATAATGCGCGTTTATATAAATATTAAAGCATATTCACATAAAGAATAAAATTATACTCTTCCACCAAAATTTACTAATAATATCAAGAATTTTATTTAAAGTAGATACTTACTAGCGCAGACCCATGAAAAATCATAGGATTTTATTGTAGGATAAATATGGTAGGAATTGTGAAGCTGAACGTTTATCAAACATATATATTATGAAGAACACATAAGAATAAATTAATATGCTGCAAAATGATCATGAAAAATACAAAATTTTTATTTTATAGATTTTTTACGTTTCGCTAGTCCGTATTATTAACCCAATCAGATCAAATATTGGAAATGATACTTAAATTCGAAATAAATCCGAGTAACAATCATTCACAGACGTGCCCACAACTGATATAGGAATATTTTATTAACGGAAAAGTATTTTCGTGATAAATTCAATTTAATATATAAGCCCATTAGAAGAGTAGGAATAATTATAGTGTAGACTTGGCTCGGACATCAATTTAATTAATGATTTCAAAGCTTTCAAGAAATTAAATCAAATCAAAGCCACAATTTTTCTTCAATTTTCGTGAAATCTTGATTAACGTCTATATTAAAAGTTTCAATTTATAATGGTTGAATTTTATTCAGTCTCGCCTTTAAATCCGGGACTTAAAAACTCTAGATTACCCCACATTTTTCTCTACTATTCCATCCGTAACCCAAATGAAGATTTGAAAATCCGGATAGGGATTTTAAAAGAAAATACCTCCTTATTTAAAAATAATGAAGACATTCGAAATAAAAGATGATCGTACGAAAGCTATTTAGAATTGATTAAAAAAAATCAACCACTTCTCCAAAGAAATATATTGCGAAATTGGCATTTAGTTAAATGTTATCATAGATAGCTACCAAAATTACTGAAATAATATTTTCAAGTAAAGTCACTTGAAAATGTAAATGTTTAGATTTGGTTAACGATTTCGCCTACATCAAAATTATTTTTAATCATAGAGACTCACTGTAAGCTCAAAAATTAGGTCCGTAAGCCTCACTTTATTGCTTGTTTTACATTACATGTCCCAATTGATTGTTTTTGATCGAATATTAAGATCTTAAATTTCACTAAACATTGATGTAAATACAAAAAGGGATTCTGTATTTTTATAACGGATTCGCTTGAATTTTAGTTCATCACTGTATAATTTTCAATACTGCAGAACTGATAAACTTTTGAACCGCTTGACGAAAAAATAATATTACACTGTATTCGCCATATCACTTGGACATCCGCCAAATCACGGCGGCCGAAAAATACATCCAAATGTGCACTCAAACAAATCACTTTGTAATACCCTACTTAAATCTATAATATGTTATTTTTATTATTTACACAACTTGATTATCTTTAGTTAATTTAAAATATATATAAAAATGCAATTCTTCCGTATTCTAAAATAATTTTTATGTTTAATTTTATAAATTGTTATTTTGTGATACTTGTAAGTAATTAATCACTTTAATGTTAATCTTATATTGACGAAGAAACCTTTGGTTTTGAAACATGTAAAATAATTTTGATTAAATTAGTGATGTTTTACAAAGTTATTAGTTTTCAATTCACATATTAACTTGTCGACTTCATCTAAAATACATGCATAAAGCAAGTTTTTACTTGTATTTTTTTTTGTCATTGGCGCACATATTACATTTATATCTCCAAACTGAGATTATGAACTACACGAACAATAGCTGAATTTTCGTTGTTTGTTTTTGGGGTGTTATGCCGTGTTGTGCTATCATCAGGGCAGATCCGGCAGATCCGACACATCTGTCGGATCTGCCTGATCTGCCCTGACGATGAACACTGAAACGCTGTCCGAAAAGTCGGCTAAAGAAGGAGGTAGCACAACACGGCGTAAAACCCCAAAAACAAACAACGAAAATGTTATTGGCCGTGAAAATTGAAAAACGTAATAGCTGAATTGTATTATAATTTGTTGGAATAAAAGAAAAAATGGATGACAAAAAAAATCAAACGCCTCATATTATGTACTTATATCGATTTGTGTTAGAGATGGAAAAATTATACAGATCAGAAAAATATTTCCTCTAATTTTGACTAAAGAATTTCATTTAAAACGAAAAACACTTTACACGTGCAAGTACACGATAATTACAATTTTAAGGCATTATTTTGATACTTAAACATCTTTCGTAGGTAGCGATTATCATTTAATTTAAACATGAATATTTGACTTTTGTTCTGTTTTAAGCCTTCCAATTTAATTTTATAGATTGTCAATCTACAAAATGAAGATATGCATAAAATTGACGGGTAATTATGAAAATTACTATTCAGAGTTTGAATATAAATAAATTGAGCCGCAAAATTTCTCCCTTTCTTTCGCGACATAAAACTTCACATCAATATTTGATTTGTCATTTCATAAGCAATTTTAGAACGATCTTAAAATAATAAAGTACTAAATCTTTTTACGATAGTGCTCTGATAGCAGTAAGTACTATGTCAAAGTTGGTATCCAAAATAACACTACCTATATTATAATATAATAATATATTGTGATATGATAATATACATATTAAAAAAAATTCACGGCCTCCGTGGTCGAGGGAGAAGACTTTCAACCAGCAATTCGTTGGATGCGGGTTCAAATCTGGCTTGGGCAAATTAATTTTATTGTTTAATTTGCTTAATTTATTTATCTGATTAATTCAATTAAAAAAATCATTTCACAATTTTATTAATTTAAAATAATATAAAGCATATTTGCGCCACGTTCCAGAGTGGAAGTTACTCTCAATATCGCCCTAGTGTAAGATCACCATTCAGAATTGAAACGTGGCTTGAAATTGTCGTGTTTGGTAACCAGATCTGAAAAGCCGGGTAGTTCACCACCTTCCTCTCCCCCATCACCTCCCCCTTCCACTACCTTCAGCTTCACAACATTCCCCAATTGAGGATAAGATAGTCTCACTGGCTCCCGATGGGAGCAGCTGGGAATCTTATGAGGTATTCACATAAAAAAATCTGTATAATCTAGCATGAAACGTGGAGGTAGGTACCTACCTATGTACCTAACAATACTTTGAATAAATTAGTCTCTGGTTTGATTGTCACTCAGCCTTACGTGTTGAATATAGAAAGTTACTTTGAACTCCCGACGCGTAAATCTTTCACATATTATATTGCTAACTCCATATACGTAAGGAAGCTGAAGATAATTGCCCCCGTCGTGATTGTGTCTCCTGACTCGGCTCCTTTGGGGACTAAAGTTGCCGTAAGTCGAGAAGTTGGGGCGTTCAACGTTCAGAATAACTTTGGAAATTGTCAATTATTGTTGTTTGAACTTTTGAACTGCTGTGTCAGGCGATAATGTCAATACAGTCAAGTTTTACGTCCTTCGAGACTTCCTTTGATGGAGAAATGTCGGTTTATTCTTCAAATCACACCTAGGTTCTCAGATGTATAAAGAAATTGAAGAAAAGCTGATTTTTAATGTATTGAATTTGAATACAAAACAGAATATATTGAGAAGTTAGATGTATTCCTACCAATTTGAAAGAAAAATGATGTGGCTAATTAACATTAAGATCTTTCTACACCCAGACAGTCGAATTAAATTGATTATCTATTAACTAACGTATGAACATTTTAGATCAATTTCACTGGAAGAAAGTATTCATTAGATTATTTTCACAGAAAATATTAGATCGATTTCCCTTGAAGAAAATAATAATTAGGTCAATTTCACTTGAAAAAAATATTAGATCAATTTCACTTGAAGCAAATTTTAGATCAATTTTTCTTGATGAAAATTCCAACGGTTTACTTCTTCAGTAGGAGAAATGCGATTAAAAAAATGGTAGCTAATTTCATGAGAATGCATTTTTTTTAAGAAATGTATTCATTTTTATGTAGGTAGTGATTTGGTAACATCACCATAAAATACATAAAAAAATGTCGAGAGGATTCAGCAAAGTTAAAAATAAAAAATAAAATTACATACACTTTAGAATCGGCGAAGGATAAGCGACCTCTAGATTTTTTAAAAATTGTAAATTCAGAGTTCGACTGTTGCCAGCTCTTGAATGTAGTTAATTTAAGAGTAAGTACCTACTTGACTCCCTTGCAACAAGGACATACTTTAATGCAACCATTCACAAACAAATTATGTGGCAATCTCGCCAATTACACGCTTACGTAGTTTAGCAAACAAATATACAATGGTATCGACATTTTTTAATATAAAAATCAATATTTTTTATGTTAATATCTTATTTGTGATAATTTCTTTTTTATTATTGTAATCATTTTATTTTCTTATATTTTTCCAAACGTAAACCGTAGGAATGTTTAATACTAACAATTATTTAAAAAAAATAAACATTACGTACCAAATATAAAAGCCCCATGGGCGTAAAAAAGAGTAAGAAAATTAATAAATAAATAAGTATTTAATAATTATTAAAACTAACATTTCTATATATTTTTCAAAGTATAAAACGGGTTCAATATAATCCAAACCATTTTTCCATCATTAAAGTTGTTAGGTTTATAGGGGTTTCCCCACTGTCCTGTTTATCATAACAAGTTAAAATCGTAAAATCCCAAGCAGCATTTAAACCTTTCCTCACAATATATCGCTTTTACATAACAAATGTGTGCTTCATTAAAACGAGTGACTCTGTGGGGAAATACACGGCATTAATCTGATTTAAAATATTTTAATTCACCTAAAATTGTCAGTTGGTCCTCAATTTAACATTCCCTTGGCAATTGTAAACTTTTATAGTAATATTAAACTGGTTTTTTGCTGCATGTTTTACGGAAAATGTATGTTTATTTAATTATCCTTTTTTTAAAGACGCTTTTGTAGATTTAAGAGTAAACTTTATATATTTCTAAATATGCTCATATTGCTCATTCATAGATGGCGAGAATTAAATTATGTTAGGAAAAAATCTTTTTGTTTGTAATGTTGTAAAAAATAAAGATAATTTTTTTTGCCCCGTAAATATGCATTATGAAAATGAATAAATCTGGGATCCAATGTTAAAAGTGCCTGTGTCAAATTTCTGAATCGTATCAATATTTTGACTTTTACATTAGATAGGCCACAATCTAGATCACCTTACATTGGTATTCCTAACATTCAAATAAGGGAGGTTTTAGAGTACTTTCTGGTAACGAAATAAAATTACTAAAACTGAAGTAGGCAAATTTTTGTCCGTATAAAAACTCAATTCTTCCCAGAAAGGCATGCATACATAATATTGGATTTAATCACCGATACAATATTGCATTTGCATGCATTTTTTCAAAGAAATAGGTTTTTATACTAACGAAATTATGTATTCATACTCATCTAAATATTCTCTATCATGATTTGAAAAAAAGGCTTTATTTCAAGAATAATTTATTTTTTATTTATTTATTTATCTATATGAAGTATATTTAAATTGGGTTTTTCAATGCCTGTTTAAGAATTGTTTTAAGTTTACCCTGTGTTAAAAATTATTTAAATTACTCGTTAATTTTCCTAACTTAAGCAAAAAAGCAATAAGATAAATAATATAAGTAGGTACCTACCAACTGTAAAAATTTACGCCGATTTTACTTTGCCTAGAAGTATTTTTTTGCCTAGATTCGGAATACTTGTTATTGCAAGTTTAAATTGAAAAAGCGCCCAATTAATCATCTTTCCAAATCAAAATACACTGTTATTCATTCAAGATATAACTTTTCAGTCGATTTGGCCCGAAACCGCTCAATTAGTTCCCTCCTCCACCGCCTAGCGTGTTTGTGGCATTGTAGGCAATGATTTCTCCATTTAACCCCTGTGTGATGGGGTTGGCACTGAATATAAGGGTAAGGAACACCCTCCGAACCCTTACGCGTTCAGCTCTAGGGTCTCTGAATGATATAGTGGTTATCTAACCCGTTTTTTCTGCCCCTGGATGAGCAATTAATTCAGTACTGCCGGGAAATTTAATGGGTTTAAACATAGATTTCTAAACGCTTATTGCTGGTTTAGATTTCATTTATTGTATGACTTAGAACATATCTGGCATTTGTGCAAATAGTATCTAATAAACAGATATTTCAGTTAAATTTGGCATAAAACCGATCCTTTAAACATTATTGAAACGTGAGTGGGTTTTTGCCGTATTATTCATTCTATTGTTGATATTAAAACAATAATATGGTAATCTTTGTTTTTACATCTATTAAAAAATATTTGTTATTGAACAGATAGTCATTCAATTAACTTATTGTAGGTTTTGTTCATCCGCTCTTACCTTCGAGTATATTGAATAAAAACAAAGAAAAAAAATGATCCAGAAAAACATTTCAAATCGGGAATCGAAAATGAATTGGCCCATTGGCCAGTGGCTGAGTGGATACCGCGTTTGGGTCCAACCCGGGCATCACATGTTCAATTCTTTGACTGGCTAAATCATCCAACACGAGACAAGCAACATTTTCCGCTTAATGTGCGTGTGGTAGGAGATTTTCAAACATTGTTGGGTTATTCGGAATTCACGGCTATTCTTTGTGTTAGGAATCAATAATCACCCACAAATTTTTATTCTAATGGGCTGCAGAAAAATTGTCTAATAATTAAAACATCTTTGTATACATACTTACATATTCTTATATATATAAATTATCTAACATGTACAAAGTTTTATTGTTTTGTTTCCAGAATATATCGAATACAAAAAAGTTTGTAGATCTATTGTAACTTGACTACGAATGACACGCTAAAACTGTCTACGTAAAGCGTGACTACGCTAAGGCTTTTACCGAATTTTGCGTGTTCTCACTTCGAAGGACAACATAATACATATTTAAATTAGTAGATTATTAACCTAGTAAATAGTAGCATTTCCTAGCATACGACGTGACTAATTATGTAACCCAGCTATTTGACAGTTTCTCGCGTAATAAAGACGTATCTTGGGGAATAGGGATTTATAACCCACTCGTATATTATTATAGATCACTGGAAAATTTGGATTACGCACCTTCTGATGTTTCCCGATAATTTATCTTGCCTCCGCACGGCATCTGTCGGCTAATTTGAAAAGCCACTTTAAGATTTCAGAGTTCCTTTGATACCAATTACACGAGATTGGTCTTCACAAAACGAAAAATGCCCATTCCATTTATTCTGAATAACAACATGAAGTTTAACGAGACTGCAGTCACTTATCACAAGCCATAAATCTCTTACGTCTTAATTGCCCGTCGTAAATATTTTGTGTTCAGTCAACCACACACATCTTCGGCAATATAAACAAAATATGTGGCGGTAAATTTTGAGGGTGGAAATAATGATTAAAAACAACGCTAGTTAAATTATCATGAAATTTAAACATCAGTTTATGGGCGTTACACACGAAGCTATTTTTCGTAGAGTTCCCTAGCCTTTTTGCTTCCGGCAATCACGTGTTTGTGCACAAAAAAATTCAAATTTTCCTCAATTTTCCATTTTTACGCACAATTGGGTGGTTCGCTTTTCTATAAATATATTCGGAGTAAAAAAATTATTTAATTTTACTCAACATGTATAAATTCAATAGATAGAGAGAAATAAGAAAAGTGAGGCTATAGGAAAAAATCTGTATCGGAAATTTGCTTTAAAGGATCATTATTTTTACACTTAAAGTCTCACGCAGTCAGTTGCCATTAGAGAAGAAATAATATTTTGAGACGGTAACATCATCAAAAATGGCAATACCTTGAACATGGGCGTTTAAAAAAAAACTACTATTTGACTTTGCCGCTGCCGTCAAGAAATCAAAAAAATGCACGCAATACCTAATAAGAATACACATTCACAAACAGTAAAAAATACGTAACTATGTTTTTTTTAATCAATTTTAAATATAAAATGAAATAACTATTTCCACATAATAAAGTTATGTAAAAGAATGGTAGACGACAGATGTCAAATAATGCGATATTTCACTCAATACAACAAATGCAGGGAATAAGAATCAATTCAGATACCAAATTTAAAGATTGATTGAGTACAAAAAAGGCAATAATAACAAAAACTTATAATGTAAAAGAATAAAAAATCCATACGTTAAGCACATTACCATTACAATAGACACTTCATTATATACCTGATAATATTTGCCTTTTTTTCATTACTGCCTTGTTATCATTTTTTATTATTTTTCATCTTAGTTTTATTTGATTTTATTTCAATTTATTGTTTCTTTTTTTTTTAAGAAAGACAAACACTCCCAGGTTACGAATAACAAAACAATATATGAAAATCTCCAACTACCACCACACTAAGCGGAATGAGTGTCGTGATGGAGGACTTAGCCAGCCGAGGAATCGAACACGTGATGCCCGGGTGAGACCACTGATGCCCACTAACCGGTACTGACCGGTCTGTGTATATATATGAATATAAGTATCTATCTTTTTAATGAATTTTATTACTTTGTAAAATTGAATCCACAGCAAGGGCAAACACCCAGTTAGGTCCACCTTATCATATGATTTTTGTAATACGAAAAACTGTTCCAAAATAGATAACGTCTTTGTTTCAAGGGCAAAAAAAGCAGTGTGTAAATCGTCCATAAGTCGAAGGATGGATTTGGTTTAAAATAAAATATTTTAATGGTCGCAAAACCATGTTATGCTAAAACAAAAATAATTGAAAAGCGTTGTGTAATGATTTAAAATCACCAAAAGGATATCCCCCCCCCCTTTCCTCTCTTAATCAAACAGTGCCCCGTTACCTTCCGCTTCACATGTTTTTTCACAAATTGAAGAAATTTAACTGTTGCAAAAGCAGCAGCCAGAACACTTGGTAGTAAATTAAAGCAACCAGAACACTTGGTAGTAAATTGAAGCCAACATTTTTACACGATAAAATATTTTTTGTCTTCGTTCAAGGAAAGAAAGATTATTTCGTAGTTTTTACTTACTGAAAACGGTGTAATACAGGAAAACCGATATGATCGAGGTCTTGAATTCAACACGAACGGAAAAAGGAGGGTCGAAAAAGTAAAAAGAAACGTTTTTACCCCAGCTGTGAGACAAGTTATAGCAAGCTTTCAGAATATGGCAACAGCTTATAAATCTGACAGCCATTGTAGGCGTGGTAGAAAACATACCATAGAATATAATTCTGTTTTCAATTGGAGAAATAATTGATACTTTCGTGGAAATATTGAAGTTTGTCTGTGATGTTAAAATATCAATATTTTTGTAACAGATAATCATATGATATCCAGGAATAAATAAAATTTAGAATGCTAAGAGCAAATACATAATGTCAACTAACGCTTTTTTATTAGCTCCACACAAGAGACCCTGAGAAAAATAATTCCCCTCAGGGCCAACGTCATCTTAGGGGATGCTGTGTGAATGATCTTTTCAGGAAAAGAAGGAGAGGAAGTTCTGGAAAGGAAAAAAATATGAGAGGTGGGTAGGAATCTGAGGGTCAGTGGTCCAGGAGTGACGGTCGCATGAATCCATCCCTCCCACTGCGGTGAAAGGTGATATTCCGAGAGTTGTGCTGGAGAGGTCAAAAGGTTTTTCTCAACCAGCTTCTCCCGATTCGGCCTGCCATGCAGAGGGCAGATATATCTGCCGCCAAGACTCGGACAAATCTCACCCCATTTAAACGTACAAAACTATACACCTACAAACTTTGAACTTTGAAGTAGTCATTCTAATAATAATATGGACGTTGAAATGGCTATGACGAGCTGGACAATATTTTCATTTTATTTAAGAATTATCTCATTTTGTGAACAATGTTTTCTTTAATATTACAAAATAAATTCGAGTAAAATTACTATAAATGCATTTGTGATATTTTAATAATAATATGAGAAACGTTACCTTGGCAATATAATAATTAAAATAAAAACTTTTATCAATTTAAAAAAAATGTTGGAAAAACTTCTATGAATATCATAACGCAAGCAAGTTGTGAAAACTATTTTGTAGATTTTTTTAAAATTACCACATCGATGCCAAAAACGTGGATAAAATATTTTTTTTGTTTGTTTTCAAAACTTTAAGGTTCAGTTCCAAATTTGTATGTAAATATTGGTACCTCGCACGTGAATAGGGAACTTTTTTTATGAAATCTTAATAAAATATTTTCCATGAAGACATTGGTCTAGAGTGAGTGAGTCCTGTTTTGAAAACTATGCTCTGTTTGTCGAAAGGCAACCTGCGACGTACTTTCTTACAGCTGTGGAAAAATACAAAAGTTCCACTATAATATATATTTTTTTTCATTTCAATTTCCTTTGATTACATTGGAGCTAGCTAGAGGTACTGTGTCGAGACAGCAGAATAAAATATATGTTTTTGTGTCAAAAAAATCACAGATAACTAACAAAATATACAGATTAATGAAAGTTTTTTTTGTATAAAAATTCATTGGTTTTAAGATGCGTTATTATTATATAAAAAAATTGTTTTAAATCACAACTACTATGTACCTAAAGCCACTAATTTGACTTAACTGGTAGTTCTGTGAACAGAAGACGTCGAATCCATAACTTAACAAACACCAAAATAGTCCTACAAATCAATAGATTTGTAATTATGTGACACCTACTCAATTATAAACCATAAATATTTTACGTAACTTTTTTTTTTCAAATAAAGATTTATAAAATTTTTCCAAAGAAATATCACCAATAATTAATTATAAACGACATTTTTTTTTCAATTTTTTTCAGACTATTATATTCCTACTATAAAATTGAGTTTCCCGATTTGACAGCTCGTTGTAGGAACCACGATCATACGAACTTTTGCAGGGGCAAATATACTATCCAACTTGAACCACCATCTTGAACCGGAACCGGAACATAACAAACAAATTTGCAGAAAAGTGAAAAAATGACAAATGGTGAATTTAATACAGGAGTTCGCTATCCTCATTCTATTATTATTTATCTGACATTCAAACGTTTGGTATTTTATTATAATATAATATAACATTATTGCAGATAATAAAGACAACAGTTCTGATCCTAGGTCAAAACATTATTCCCCTTACTAATAAACGTGTTTTGAACAACAACATTTACCCAATATTACTGGTTGTTTATAAGTTGTATAAAATATGAAAACACGTTTAAAAATCTTTAACATGAGATCATAAATTACACGTTTTACCCGTTCGTCATGTAAATAATGTTTATAGTATGGTTTCTTTGGTTAAATGGAGATGTTTTGTGTAGGAGATTAATCAATATAATTTAATGGAATGATGAACTTAATACAATATAGAGTGTTCAGAGGAATTTTGCCAGGAATTTGAAATATTGCATTTCGTGTTCCGGAAAATGAGAATTGTTAACCCTTCAAGATTCCCAGAACAACCCCAGGATTCTTCTAGTGTTTCCTGTATTTCTATCAAGCTGTCTCGGCAATACAGACGTAATAATGACCCTTTGGAGCCGAAACTCTCGCCTTCCTAATCCTATGTTTCCTGTGATGGGACGGTAATTACTTCCGAAAATAATTAAGGAAAACGAAAAATGATTTAAGTAGAGATAACCCAGATGGGACGCTAAGCCTTCTTCTTTTCTATTTGACAGAATTCGATCAACCGGTAAAACGAAAAAAAAATCTAAAATAATAATGTCGGACGAAAAAAATTATAATTGATTTAGAACTTTAAAAAGAATTTGTTCGGCGTAAAACTATAAGTGGAAAAAAATCCAATTTATAAATAACTGTCTGTATATATTTATACAAATCTACAATTTTATTCCGAGACTGATGAAATTTTACACACTTGACCTTCGAAACAAGAGAAAGGTTACTGTCTGCGTGAAATTTCTATACACATTTTCGCATCTTCTTTTCCAACTCCTTTAAGTTTATCGCACACATACGCTCGGCACTGGATCAGCATCGCCTCACCTCATCTCGCCATCAACCAACCATCAAAGAAATGCAGATACTTCGTCGTAACGGTTCGGCACCTCAGATATTTTGGCTTGGAAACGGTGTAGCTATGGCAGGTCGACATCTCGTTGGACTTATTCCCTCACCTGGAGGACGCAACTGCGCACCACGCGCCATCCCCGCGGTGACGGCGAGACGTAACCGCGGCAATTGCTATTTGACCACGCACAGCATGCCATTCACTTGTTCCAAGGCGAAGCCGTTGCGGAGCTGATTTCGCACAATGAAGTTGAAGTTTCATACAAATAATACTGAACGGGTCAAGGTGAGGCGATGCAGATCCGGTGCCGGGGTGATATGTGTGCGATACTCTTTACATCTGATTTCTAAAAACTCTGTGTAAAGCCCAGGTAAAGCCTGGGACTTCAGCTAGTTATAAATAAAGTACGCACGTTTTAAGAAAATAACTTGACAAACCTGAACTAAAGAGAATTGCATGATTTTACGTGCGAAACTCATATTTAGTAAGTGTATTTTACACAACATAATCTTGTTAAATATTTATCAAGAGCGACTTTTGCAACTAACAATCACATTTTTTCCGTAGATAAAATACTAAAACGGACTGTTGCAAATTCTCGGCAACTACTAAAATATCTATTGTGTTGAATGGTTTAATTCTGCATATTGTGAATGCTTTTTATATGATTTTTTTTTCTTCCTTGTTCTTCTTTCTTCCTTTTTCTTCTTGTTTTTTCAGGGCATAAAATCATATTGATGTACATATAATATATTATAAAACAAAACGAAGGAAGGGAGCGAATTTCGCGTAAAAATACACTTGAGAAAAACAACTTGCGAAGAAGATTCTTTGAAGCCTATTCTATAAAAACACACAAGTAAACATAACACTTGAAAAAAGTCGATTTTTTTTCCAAATTATTGGCAGCTACCTTTTTCATTGGAAACTAGTTCGACGAGTTAATTGGTTGCGACGTTTATTTTTTTATTTATCAGAAATGAAAGGTCTTCGACTTTAAATTTCATTCAATTTTCCACCTCGGCAACTTATCTTTCAAATGCTGTTCTATAGATTTTATTTACGATCACTTCTAAAATTAGTTTTTTTAGTAGGTAAACGAAAGAATGAAACCATTTTTTTAAATATTTAATTAATTTAAAAAAAAATAAAAATATATGCTTAGTCTCAGAACATTTCAAATAATTGGCTGTAATACCCTCACCTTATATTATGTTTTGTATTTCAAGTGGAAAAGTACAACACACCTTAGTTATCTCTCTTATGAACAAAAGCTTTCATCTTATGGCATTGCTAGGTTTTTGTTCAGTAAGTCCATGGTTAAGCAAAAAATAAAAATGCATACTGAGATATCATCGTTAACATTTTTTGCATGCATTTTAAGAGGTGGCATGTATATAATATTGAGAAGGTACGTAGAATGTATCAAATTTAAATCCCTCTGGAATCAAGGTAATCCTTTTTAACGCTAGTAAATCTTCACTCGGACGGAATAAAAATAGCCTCGGGAAGTCTTTTTCCGGTCAATTTCCGGTCGCTTAAAGGTCGCTACAAAAATATTACAAGTGATTTTTACTCGCAAACTCTACAAAGTCTTATTTTACAAATTATCTGTGAAAGTGTCATTGGTTTTTGCTAACAAGCCAAGAATTTAATTTTTTCATTAAAATGTTTAAAATAGGCCAACATTAAATAAAATCACCAAGAAAATTTTCTGAATTATCTTGGAGTGATTTTTTTATTTTTCCAATAAAAAGCTTTTTTCTTAACTAATTTAATATTATTTAGCTTTTTAATGGCAATGACGAAATATTCTCTCACTGGCATATTCAATTTCAGCTCATCTGACCCAAATTTCAAAACAATTAAACTTTTCGCAAAGGCAATTCCGATAAAAGCTATACATAAGCTTTATGTTGAAAACCAAAAAACTTCAAACTATTACCTCCAACTATATCTGCTGTTAGTGCCAACTTAGCTGGGAACCATCGTTGAATGCGCAGTTTTTGATTCTCCTAAAATTATGAAAACTATATAGATACCTATTATGCTAGAGCTTCTTTTAAAGTTTTGAGATTTTTTATTGTAAATGTTTCAAATGGACATCAAAATTAAGTATTCATTGAAGAGAACATTAGCCAATATCAAATAAAAATCTGAAAAGGAAAAGTCAGAAAAATATTTTGTCGCATTCAGGAATTCAGCTTTGCCGGGGCTTTGTTCTCACTACTGAGCGAATTTGACCCTACTCCCTTGGATCGTATTTTAACTATATCATACTTCGCCTAAAGACTAACAACATTATCTTCGTTATCTAATGGTATAATTTTATTGACTGCTACTACGTTTGCACGATTCTTCTCAAACTAAAAGCAATAGATAGTTGTCTTGAATAAATAGAGATGCGACTGAATCTTTTCAGACTTATCTCTTTCAGATTTTTGTTAGAGAATGACTAATATTGTCTTCAATGATTAATATTAATTTTTTAAGTTTTACTCATTAACTAACATTAAAAATAAAATAAACAATTTTGAAATTTCCCTTCGTGTTAATTAATATCGAAGGGTGAACCGACGCCGACATGTTAAAATATTGTGAGCAACGCTGGAGGTAAATAATGCAAACACACATATTCTACAATTTGAAAACTTTAATCATAAATTCGTTAACGTGTAGTTTCGGTTCCGAACGTGTTTCAAAAGATTTAAATTAGGTAATTTACATGCTAATTGTTTTTCATTTCAATAAGACTTCAAACCGTGATAATGTATTTTGGAAGCACCCATATTTTAAGTCCCGTCTTTAATTTTATTTTTTCTTTAGATGCTTCGAGAGGAACAATATTATAAGCAGCTTTCATTGAATATAAGTACAAATGTACATATGTATATAACTCGCACTTTGCATTCATTTAGACTAATTTAATTATGCACATCTTTACATTTCGTGTAGGCGTTTCGAAAGCTTCTACTTAATTTCTATCAGGACAACAGAAATTGTGCGGGTAACGGTGGGAAATTCCCCACGTCCCGTATTTACATATAATTATAAAGAAGCAATCCAGTTACCTCAGTAAAATATCATGACGAGATTGGGTAGCTACAGACGTGTGAAGGCTTGAACAAATTATATACATACACATCCTTCCGCTTTTGATGTGGACTTTCACAAAAAAAAGGTCTATTTATCTTTCCTCTGTGGAAAATGTTTCCAACGTAACAAGGGGATTATTTTTAAATTAACTGAAATCAGAGATTCGTTCATTTTATTTATTTTCAAATACTTTCGGAGAGAGGCTTGTTGACCTGTTTTTTAATGTTACGACCTTATATCTTTGATATAAACTCCCGTTGAAATATTGTTAAATTATAACGGAAGGGTATTTTAGTTGTTGTTGTTGTTGTTAAATCAAGTAAGATACACCCAACGAACAAAAATGCCTGGAATTAAATCCGCGACGATTGTTTTTAAACACTACACATTCAACTCAGCTACTAATCGATAATTTTGCTGAATAAAATCTTATGATTAAAGTAACGACAAAAAATCGTTTATAAGTACTTATCCAATAAAATTTTGGGTGTTTGAAGGGCCTTACGAGTGATTAAATGGTTTTTTTATCAGTTTTGTTTAATTTAAAACTTGTTTATTAGTGTGGTAAACACATAAAGTTTTACTTTACTTCTTATTCTACCACATTATTCTTATTCCGTTTCATAAAGCTTATATAATCAATTGTGAAGTGGATTTGATAAAAAAATTTGATCGTTTGGATTTTTCAGTATGTAGGAATTATTTTTACTGAAGACCAGAGTCCCTTAACTATATTACTTCTGTATAATTAAGCAATGAATAGGTCCATAACTAACCCAAAATTTATGTGTACCTCCCTTACGATGCTCACGCCCAATATTAAATCAAATTTCTTCTTCCTAGCAAGACATATTCGCTTTAGTAATGAACAATTAATTGCTCAGGTTTGCAACCGTAAAGGGATATCCAATATCCCAATGGTATTAAAGCCTTATTTCTCAGTATGGCGATAGACCCATGACCCTCAAAGGCGTCGCAGTTAGCAATCATAGCCAAGATAATGGAGTAATTACAACAGCCTTCCAGACAAAGGCATTATGGCTTTTAAGGCAGCTTGAACAACATCAAAAAGGCTGAGCTTAAAGCAAAGACTGAGCTTTTGATGGAGATCTTCTAGTTAAGTTCATATCTACACAATAATCAACTACACTTAAGTTTGATGGGATTGCTTTACGGGCAATAGTTAGAAAGACAACGGCCTTTTTGGCTTAGCATTATTTTTTGAAAATTTAATATTTTCTGTCGCTATACTTGTGTCAGCGAACGACGCAGCTATTTTGCTCGCGGAATCATTCCTATTGGCTCCTCGTACGCCAACAGAGATCCCTCGATATTTTCATCTAGTCACCGATAGCTGGTACGAAATAAGAGGAACCATTCTGTTCCGAATTGCCGACGACACAGCAGATCGTAAATCGCCACATTTTTGCTCCCACAGTTCCTAAACGAATATTTTGTAAATTATAAATTATGGTACGGATGTAATTGTTATAATAAACTTATAGGAACAGTTTTAATGCTTATTCGATTTTTACGACATCACACATCTTATTCCCCATATACAAAAAAAAAATGATAATATAGAAGTGACCGTCTGGTAATTCCGTGTTTCGTGTTGTGATGGGTTTCCCTTAAAACATTAAAAAAGCTCTTACATCATATTTCTGTGGCAGGCCGCTTTATGCGGATTGTGCCTATGCTTAATGAACTCTACACAATAGACAAGGCCACTCTAGATCAACTCACGTGGATAAATATTGGTACTCTTAGAAAACGAGAGAGCCCTCCTAAAAAATATCATAGCCGAGGAAAGATTAAAATCCGACTTGCGGAATCATTCCCAACCCGTCTCACAAGCATTAGCATAAATATGAAGCATTTTTTTTGCAAACGGTTATGTAATTTTAAGAGGTAATATATAAAAACTATCAAAGACAGATTTCAACAATATCAGATCATTCGTTTTTTAAAGTTTTTGGGTTAGTTTATTTTTATTATCAACCATATAACATTTTAAAATATTAAAAACCTATCAAAGCGTATAACTTTGCTGTACTCTTTGATAAGTTTTCAGGGTTACCAAACAGTCTAAACTTGCACTTTAGTAAGGGTTATTAAATTCGTAGCACCACATTGTTTCAAGAAAGCTCTTAGTAATTACATATTATATTGTCCTGACGAAAATTTCGGGTCTAAAACCTCACCAGACTTCAGCAGACCCCATATTAGAACTGCCAGCTACTGCGACAAACTTAATTAAGATTTTAATTTCCCTTGAAAACACTGAAAGCAGCTACTCGAAGATTGAATAAAAACTCTTACAGCCGCTGTTCCCAATTCTAATAAGCCACAAATAAGGTTCAAAACTGCTTAAGCATCACTTAATCATCACTGAGTCTAGATTAAGTGATGCTTAAGCAGTTTTTAACCTTAGTTTTGGCTTAGTTGAATTGGGAACAGCGGCCATTAATAAATTAATAAACTTTTTTGCCAAAGCTTCATTACACTTGTTATCAGTGTGATTGTTAGTATGGCACAATAGAGGTGGGTAAGTTCTGCATTTTGCCGGAAGCCTCCGAGACTTGCTTCCTTTTAAAAGTACACGAGTTCTAGGAGCAGGTCCCGGGTCCGAGTTCTTAGGTGCGGACTGAGCACTGGGTGTTGTTGCGGCGCACTGAACCGGGACGCACGCGCGTATGTCGATCAGAGGACAGCGATCGAATGATCGCCCACCGGTCGCAGTGTTGCCAACTCTCAAAAATATTTATCCCTAAACCAAACTCAAAAACCCCTAGAAAACGGCAAATTACTTGAATATACCTTTAAAAATTTTTTTTTGTAAAAATAATTAATAAATTATAAGGTATAATGTTTTTTAATAATCTTTTTGTGTAAATTATTTAATACTAAATATTGCATCATTTTCTTGAGAAGAATCAGATTTTTTTTAAATCATACATGTTAACATTGAATAAGCCTAACATTTCAGGAGATGGGTTAAATGTAGTGCAAGATCCACCATTTCGATTTAATGTGAAGCTTAACCTCTAGTCACCACAGAGTAGTTGGAATATAATAATTTCACTAGATGTTACCCTAAGTCAACAAATAAAATTGTGAATTGTGTGAGTGCTCCATGTATCAGTACCTTAGTATCAGTCAAGGACACTTCCCCTCAAACCTGAAACATGGTATGGTTATCCCTATACATAAAACAGGTAACAAGACAGACATAAACAATTACAGACCAATAACTCTACTGACCAGTCTATCTAAAGTATTTGAAAAAATTGTCAATGCTCATTTGGTTAAATTTCTTGCTAGCCATAAACTATTATCAGAAAACCAATACGGGTTTCAAGAAAACATGAGCACCGCGGACGCTCTTGCCACTGTAACTAATTTCATTGTCAAAAACCTCGATAAAAGCAAAAAATGTATTTCAATCTTTCTAGACCTTTCCAAAGCCTTTGATACAATATCACACAGTAAATTAATAAACAAACTTATAAAAATCGGTATTACAGGTAACGAACTTAACTTTTTTAAAAGCTACCTTAACAATCGCAAGCAACAAGTTAAAGTAAATAAAACACTTAGCGATCAGTCCTCCTCAAACTATGGGATTCCTCAGGGCAGCATATTAGGACCGTCTCTGTTCCTTTTATATATCAACAACTTATGTAATATTAATATTCGGGGGAAAATAGTTAGTTTTGCCGATGACACTGTTTTACTGTTTGAAGCTGACACTTAGCTAGCTATATACAAAAAAGCTGAAACGGGTATAAACATTGTAAAAACGTGGTTAGATACAAATACGCTCACATTGAACACCGAAAAAACTAAATATGTCACATCAACCATAAATATAACAGGTCAACCTCATGATGATGCCTTTATTAGAATACACACATGTTTAAATTTCGATGAATCTTGTCAGTGTCCCTATATTGAGCGCACTGCACAGATGAAGTATCTCGGCCTCACAATTGATCCATATCTCAAATGGAATATTCACACTCAAATAATTGCAAACAAAATAAGAAAAACCATGCACTTTTTCAGAACAATACGAAACTTTCTCGACTTACAACACTTGAAAATGATTTATTTTGCAGTCTGTCAATCCATTATTGAGTATGGTATCATAGCATGGGGAGGCGGTACTGCATCAGCACTAGACCCAATCATAAAGGCACAGAAAACTATTATAAAAATAATTCTTAGACTACCTCTACTTACAGACTCGAACTTAATCTTCAAGATTATGAATGTATTTGACGTTCGGCAGATATATGCAAAAACAATCCTCACTCATCTATACACAAATATGCATAAATACTATGAAAAAAGATTAAATACTCGCTGTACTCGTAAAAATAACAAAGATCTACTACAAATTCCCATAAATCATACTACTTTTGGTCAACGAAGTTTCATATACCTTGCAACAAGACTTTACAACATTCTTCCAATTAGTATAAAAAAATGTGATACACAAATTTAAAAAAAAAAAAACATAAAAATTTGGATAAAAAATAATGATAGAGCCTTTACCGGTGCACTTAACCAAATTCGAAATTAGTAATGAACCAATCCTGCTATTATTGTACCAATGTTATTTTTATTAATGCAACCTATTGTGTGATTATAATCTAATATAAGTAGTGTAGGTATGTTTCACAGAATTATAAATTGATGTAAAATTACTGCCTCAACACAGGCAAAGCCTAGTGAGGCAGGCTACGTGATACCTAAATTAATGATTATAAATCTCTATTATTTAAGTACCTACTGTTTGTATGCAAATTTTTATTTTCTTTTATTTACTTTTGTACTTAAGCAACATTTAAACTATTATATGATGTACTTATTTTTTTGTAGTTATAAATCTTTAAATTTTTGTTCAATAAAGATTATTATTATTATTATTATTATTATTATTATATACGATGTAATAAAAATTAAAAAAATATATGGAATCACAAAACCCCCAAAAATACCCCTAAACATATTAAACCCCTAAAAAAATCCTATCCCACTTATTTTCCCCCTAAATCTGGGGGGAAAACCCCTAAGTTGGCAACCCTGGCCGGTCGCGAGTCGCGATGTGTCGTGACTCAAGGGAAAGTGTCATAGTTGGCGGGTCGCGGGGAGTGTCTTGCGGTTCACGCAGTTCCGAGGACCCGAGACTAGCGACTCGGGAGTGGAGTGGAGAGTGGAGCGCGTCGGGGACGCCGGACGGTGATTCCTAGATCCTACTACTCAGTACTCGCGGCGAACACGGAGACGCCCGCCGGCCGGTGGAGGCATCCGAGTTTCGGTTTGGGAAGAGCCCGAGTTCCGGGACAGGGTTTTCTTGGAGTAGTCGCTTTAAACAAGGAGTGGGAGTAGGAACCGCTTCCCGCAAAGGAGCGGATCACATGAGCCCATTCCGGCTGAACCGACACATCGCTATGGCACAATGGGTAGGATTAGTATCAAAGTTTGTGATGTAAAATGACATTGCGATCTTGAAAGCTTCCATACAATTTTGTTAAGACTCGTTTATAAACGTTCGGCTAAAGTCTTGTTTGAGAGAGAAAGTATGAAAGTAAGACAACGGTAAGCGTTTGAAGTGTATATGTGGTTGTTCGGTCTCTATTCATTATCATCTGTAATCCGAGACAATTGTGAACTATCCCAATATCACCGTGAAACAAATAGAAAGAAAAACGTCAACATAATTTTATTTTATTTTGTAAAATATGACATTCAATGGGAATTTATTTACATATTCTTGTATTTTGGTAGATAGCCGTCACTTAGTGGTCTGACATATTTAATGAAATACAACTATTACTTTTTTTATAACCACGATTTATTTATTTCATTTTTTAAATACCGACCGGTTTCGCTTAACAGAAGCATCACCAGGATATAAATTAAAGTGATTAAACTGACATCAACCCATCCTTGCAACTTTGATATTTCGGTCTGACTTTTTACTTCCTAACTTGTTTCTGGTAAACAATGGGAAGAATATGTAATGAAATAAAACAATTACTTTGTTTATAACCACGATCTTTTTAATACCGACTGGTTTGGCTTAAAACAAGCATCAACAGGGTATAAATCAGGGTCAGTTTAATCAGTTTAATTTATACTCTGATGATGCTTGTGTTAAGCGAAACCGGTCGGTGTTAAAAAAAATCGTGGTTTTAAGCAAAATAATTATTTTATTTCAATATATTTATATTCTTGACATTGTTTACCAGAAATAAGTAAGCAAGTAAAATGTGTATATACAAGAAGTTAGACCGAAATATTCAATGATGCAAGGACGAGTTGTCAATGCAATGAGAATAGATAGCTTCCGAGAATTGGGGATTAGATTTTGGTAGATTAGTTCCTTGACGATGGTAGCAGGTAATTACAGTTTGAGAAATACCTACGTGTTGATACTGCACAGAGCATGACATGTTATGGTTAATCTAGTTAACAACAATAAAAGTGTGTATTAATATTAAAAAGTATGGATTTTGATAGGAAACGATATATGACCATAAATATAAGATAAACTGCGATTTTAGGCACGTCGTTGGAGAGTTAAATTAATAATCGAGAAAAATATTTAATTAAGAGACCAGTCTATATTACATGAAATTCTGATGCTTAAAATAACACCATAATATATATTTTTTTAAACGGGAGAAATTCAATTTACTCCCACTCTGTATCTTGGAAAATTGGAATATACAAGGATTTAACTGTCGAAAGTAAGACAGGATACCGTTTTAAATTAATTTAATATTGTACGGTCAATTTTTGGCATTGTTCATCCCATTAACATCAAACAAAAAAAATAAAATTCACGAAAAAATGTACAACAAGATGCAAACAAATTAAAATTGACACATTGAAATTCATTAATAATCCTAGTTCAAAAACTAGTTCATACTTAACAGATTAAAATGCTGTGCCCGCAATCGTGGTCACCGAAAAATAACTTTTTTTGAAGATCAGTGGCTAAGTGTACTTCAGCAATGAGCAATGATTTTTGGCTGAAAAAAATTGTGACGTGTGCTTCAAATATTTTAGTTCAATTATTTATATTTATAATTTAGTTCACCATAAAAAATCAAAAAAGCGAGAAAAAAGAGCCCCTAAACGAGATAACTGCCTAAAATTAATCCGGGAAATGACCATCACAAAATGCTTCAAACCTTGTTTATATCGCAAAGTAATCTATTTAAATTGAATCGGTTACAAAATGCAAGATGCGTTAAGAAAAAACACTTTATTAAAGGATCATTTCTTTTCCATGAGTAGGTTTTTCTGTGTGGGTATAATAAATAATTCTAATAAATGTCTAGAGTCTAGAAATTGTTACATAGTTAATGCCCAAGAAATACAAAAAATAATAACTAATTCATTGATCCAAGTAATGGGGATTTGGTTTGATGATGGAATGAATAACTTAGGACACTTAGACCCTTGCGTACTGCTCTCTTGTTTTCTAGCACAATGGCATAAAGAGACTCATGGAATAAAAAAAACAGAGAATATAGAGAGATTAATATTAGCATGGCATTTTGTAAAGTGCAGTTTTGTGGTTTTTACTTCAAGTGCATGTGCGTTTTTGATCTATATCTGTGTCAATGAAAAATGCATTCAAAATAACCAAACTTTTGAACACATTTGGTTCGGCAGTTTTTTAAAGGAAAGTGTTGTAAGATATATGATAAAAAGGTAAAGAGGCTGTAACTGTAAGAACGAATATCTACAAGTTATAAAATCTCAGCACTGTTCTCCATCTTTTCTGTTCTAATGATAAAAAAGAGATATGAAGTAATAATAGATTGTATTAATTTTTTATATTATACCGTCATCCGATTTTAATCAAATTTTTTTGTGGTTGTAATAACAATAAAATTGTTTAGTACACAGTTTTGTGATTTTTCAACCCAAGTGCGCTTTTCTCTAAACTGCTTCACCCGTACAATAATAATGGCATAATCGGAAAACAAAAGCTTTTCATGATATCTTTATTATCACAAAAATATTATTGCGTTCAATACTTGGCAATTTGTGTGGGATTTAATCAGAACAAAGAACAAACGCCTTCTTGCCGTCAAATTGAGAACAAAATAAATATTAAGGTGGTACAAAATCCTAATAATTTTTATGAAAAATGTAATAAGCAGTAATTGTTGAATGAAACAATAGTATATATTGAATTATTTGGCGGGTGGGAGATAAGCCGACGTAGCTCAGTTGGTAGAGCAGTTGACCGGATATCAGAAGGACGCGGGTTCAAGTCCCGTCGGCGGCATTTATCTTTTCTCGGGAGATTTTTTCAATGTTGATGAGTGTTTCAGGCTAATAATTATTGCTTATAATAATTGTTACCCTTTGTGCTGTGCATAAAAATCTTGTCTTAAACATTAGTTTACCAATTAAAAATAATAATTAATAATTTTTGTTTGCTCAAAACTCACATTTTAATCATTTTCGGCGAATTCGTAACTAAATTAACTTTTATATTCACATCTTGTCCTGGGGATGTAAGTTCTTTGTATTTAAGATTAATACCATTAATATATTTTACGTACAACGATTTTAAAACCCATTTTTCAACTATAAAGTTAGCGGTAAGAACCAGATTTTATTTTTCTAGACGATGAATTAAAAACTTCGGAAGTGCGACATGGAGACACATTTTAAATATTTGTAACACATTCTTCAGAGTTAATTAAAATGAACGCGGTGGAAAGGTCTAATTTCCAGGCCTGCTAGGGTGAATTCCACTGTATGTTCGTCCAATACGCCGTGCAGCGGGCGCATATTTGTTTACACGCTTTCTTCACTTACGTCGTTAAGATTCCCACATTATTTGTCTTCTTCTTCTTATCTTTGATAGGGCAAATTCGACAGTAGGTCCGTGCAATACGCAGGTCGCTATTTGTATACATGGTTCTTTCCTTACGTCGTTAAGATTCTGAATATATTTTAGGGTAAATTGTCGTCTTAAAAAATCGAAGATTGTGAAAAACACAAGACAGCTAATCTTTCATATAGAGTTTTTTTTTGCACATCTTACAACATTTTGTTGATAACCAAACAGAACTTTATACTATTATTACGTTGGTGAGTCAAATCCCTTAACAATCGACAAGAAATTGTTACTCTCGTGTATCGGCATGGAAATATTATTTCAAAACAAATTTATCAAATACAGTCATATCTGTATTGAAACGATATATTATTCGCTTGAAAGGCGGTCGTATCGGACAGCTCCATCGCTTGCCAACCATATCGCAAACATCGCAATATTAAGGATACACACAATATTACATAACATAGGTTAGATATTCTTGTCGGATGTATACACTGTATCCCACCTGACGTAACCATGTTTATCTTGTAATGCTTAGATCCAACGTATACAGATAGTCTTTAGAATATTGTGGGCTTCGCCGGAAATCTGGGAGTGCAGAACTGTGTATGTTTGGGGTATTAAACCCAATCTTCCCGCGACGATAATGCCTAGGTACATAGGAAATGATGTTTTATTAATTTACTAGCTGTTTCCCGGTATGCGTTGCAATGTCATATTTAAAGAAATAAAATGTTTCTCCTTGCATGTCGTTTCCCGTGCGTTTCCCTCCAGCGTTCCACTTCCACCTTCCCCGCCACCCCTCTCCCGCTCCCCCGTCCCGCCAAGCCCCCCTTCCGCGTTCCAAATATTCAGTCCTAGCCGGGTACCATAGCCGTACTGTACCGTACCGTACCGTAGCCGGGGACCATAAATAAATCGAAGAGAACTTATGATATCACCAAAGATTCGGTTGACTTTTTGGATCGGTGTTATACCCGCCTGGCCGCGCGGCACTTCATTTCTTGACTCCTCTCCCGCCCGGTCGAGAGGAGTCAAGAAATGAAGTGAAATTAAATAAAAGGATATTTTATTTATTTTTTAACACCTTGGGTTACATTTTTGAAGTTTTAGTAAGGATCCCTAATTTTTTGGAAAAATAATATAGCCTATGTTACCCGGGGATAGTGTAGCTTCCCAACAGTGAAAGAATTTTTCAAATCGGTTCAGTAGTTTCGGAGCCTATTCAATGCAAACAAACAAACAAACAAATCTTTCCTCTTTATATAGTGTGTTAGATTAATGCATACATCTTATTTGTATGAAATGAACTTGCATAATATTATGTGGTAGAATAATGAGGAATTTAGCGTCAAATTTATAAAACGATCCTAGAATATTAATGCTGGTAAATAGTAAATTTACTAATGGGTTGGCGTAATAAATACAAATTAACCGACTAAGTGAATGTATGTGAACAGTTAATGTATATAATTTATATAATAACAGGTTTCAGAAAAAATTTAAGTTGTCAAATTAAAAAAAACAGAGTGTGCAATTCACACGCGGCTGAAGTGAAACCTTCAGAAAACTAAAGTAGACAATAGTGGAGAGGCTACATAGCGCGGTACAAAGAGGAGACCGATTATACCATATCATGGATAAAAATTCATATGACGTCTACAGGCCCAACTCAAGTTGAAATTACAGTCAATAACCCAAGTGGAGTTAGTACAAATAAAAATTATTTGGTAAATACCGGTGTTACATCAGCTTTTTTGAGAAACCCTGTGGTATCTGATTTTGTAGATGCCAATACTACAGAATAAATGTGGGGAATTCACAATTGAGGAGATACGGACATCGTTTGTGCAACGGAAACATGTTGGATCGTTACTTTGAATGATATTGTACATGCTTGAAATAAAAAAATAAAATAAAAAATTTGAAAATTATTCTAAGTTTTTATTTCATACAAAAAACCTGGACTTAGCAAATTATTAAAAACGAATCCTTAACGCGTCGGCGTGGCTAGGTGTTCTAGGCCACGCTATCTTTGTCATCTATCATGTTATCTATCATGTTAAAAGCGTGTCAAGTAAGGCCCAGGCCCTCTTCTTGAAATTGAGAAGAATCTCTACTGCCGAGTGGGGACTGCGTTCTCCAGCGCTCCATCTCCTATACGTAGGCCCGTGGCGCAAGTCTCGTATGCGACCTCTGTGTGGGAGCACCGCCTGGAGAATTCACTCATACTCTCGGCGCTCAAGAGAGGCCAGCGAGTCCCCTTGCTGTCGCTTTCGGGTGCATACAGAACAGTCGCTTCGGACGCTTTGCCAGCTTTGGGCCGGCGTTTTGCCTATCGATCTTGAAATTAGGGAGGTGTTAACAAAGAAGCTTCTAACAAGAGGAAGAACTGCAACCTACCATGGTATTGAGCTAATACCAGGTGGAGCAGTTTCCCTCCCAGGTCTTCTTAGAGAGATGCGAGAAAGAATGCTGAGAGAATGGCAAGAACGATGGGACAGGTCGAATACGGGAAGATGGACTTACTCCTTCTTCCCGTCAGTAAAACTCAGAATGGAAGGGGCACACATTGTAAGGGACCACCATGTGACCCAATTACTGTCCGGGCATGGGGAGTTTAGGGGAAGATTGCACAGCCTCTCTCTATCCCCCCATCCAAACTGCGCGTGTGGCAATACGGACCAAACAGCCGAGCACATTCTGTGGCATTGTGAGATAATGACGGATGCCCGAGAGGAAATGCACGAGACCAGCTTGGAACGCGGATCTCGTTTCGAATAAGGTGAACTTTGAGTACTTGAGGAAATTTACGAAAGTCTGGGTTGAGAGATGCCCTGATCTTAGAGTCGCTGACTAGCTGTAAAATCATGTAGGTGCCAGGTGTATCTGCTCCTGAATCCACGGACATCCTTATTACTTTATTATATTATCTACTGCTAGAATTTGATGTTTTATATCATCTCTATCATATATACCTTTATCTTATTCTATTGTATACATTTTGTTTCTATTACTTTTATTTTTGTGTGACTTATCTTTTTTTTGTTTATTTTATTTCTTTTCCCATTGTTTATTTTAGATTTCGCTAAGCTATGCTAGACGATGTTTTATCGAGATACCTTTTTATTATTTTTCATAATTTTTGTGTTATATTCTTTGTTTTTCAGTTTCCTATTCCAAGGAACACTGTTGTGACCCAACTTATATACTCGACTTTGTTTTTTTTTCCTTGCGTTTGTTTTGGTTTCTAGGTTATTTTTTTCTTTTTAGTCTTACAACCTCTACTTTGCTTCGCTCAGAAGGCTGAACTGAACTGCATCTATCTATTTTATTATGTTTCTTTTTCCTCTTCTGGGAAGTGCGCTAGACCTCGTCCCTGCATCAACAGGAGTCAGTCGACGACGGCACGGTGCCCTCTAAAATCATTTGCGCCACCCCCAGCAACATGTGCAGGCTTGAAGTTTGGGGGGGGGCGACCTCGGCTCTCCTTCGCCTTGCCCCCGGCTACTCGACGCTGAATTCCTTAGGGTCGTCGGGTATTTCCCCCCAATCTCCCATTTACTTTTCTTTGAGGCATCACCGAGGAACCGGCTAAGGGCGCGGAAGCTGAGTGTAATTCACGGCTAGACCGAACGTCATGCGCATTCTTGCTGGGACTGCCAATTGATTGGAGAGGAATCCCAACCGTTTGCCATGCGCGTATTACTTCTGTACTGTGTCTTTTTCTTAAACAGGTGCTTGTAGGATACGATGGATACAATCACCCAGCGCTTGCCACCTCGAGCACTTTCACCAACCTGTCCCATTGTCTTGTCTATATTTTGTAATACTAATACATATTGTATCTTGTATTTCCCGCTAAGCACTTGCATACTGCTTGCTAACAACGTATGCACGGACATTGGAGGTCTAAATTCGTTCTAAACTAAATGTAGCTTCGTTTTTTCAAAAAAATTAGAGTCCTTGCGAGAGCCTTGAAGGAGTAACCATCTGTTACTTATACAAGGGCGGGTAAGTGGTGGATAATAACCTTCAATATCATTCTCCCGCAGGCTAAATCCTATAGATGTGAGTATGTTTTTGTCTCTTTTAAGGGTCGCTATTTTTTGTTTCATCAAGTTTCAAATCACAAGGGTGCTAAAGAAGTTTTCAGTTCAAAAACCCAATAAATAAAAATTTAAAACACAAATTTTAAAAAATATTTAAAAAAAGTCAAAGGTATAAAAAATTCTAAATGATGTTTCATATAAACCTCTCCTCCACTAAGCAGTTTTCACTAGACTTATTCATTGACTGAACTTAGTTTCCTATTTTAACTAGTTTGCAATTCGTCAGTATCTAAATTGTAAGTCAGGTCAATCCTGATGTTCCTTTATTTTTCACCGGAACACATGAGCGTTGCGAGCTGTAAAACCGGAAAAATCAACATTATACGCGAAGTTTAATATTGCTCACAGACCTAATAGTTATGAATTTATTATCTTTATTTACTCCAATGCTTAATTTTTCCGTTTTAACTTTTAACCTTTATTCTACAGATGGGATAATTTTTCCCGAAAATTGTAAACTATAACATATAGACGCAAAGATAAGAGCTTTGGGCGAGTTAATTGATTAATTTACGTTGAAAATAGCCTGGAGGCAATGGACATCAATTGCATTTCAGAAATGCATCCGGAAAACCGGTAAATAGCTACATCCTTGCGGAGTGCTTTCACAGAATGTAGTATCCTTAAAAGCATGTTGTGCATCGCGTAAGCTCAGTGCCAGTGACTGCGCCGGAAGCGGTTCAGTGAGGTCCACAGACAGCTTCTTGGAAGTTTGACAGTTCAGTTCACAACAGGGCGCATGATCATTACTTTCGATATCCCTTATTATGTCTTCCGTCTTCAAGAAAGTTTACTAACTGAAGTAGGTTTAGAGACTAAGCACAAAGGGGTTTCCTGTGGCTTACATGGCTATGGAAACTTGCGCTTTATTATAAAAGTTCATCCCATCCACCCGATATTTTCTGTGTTATTTTATTTTTGTAGATCACAAAACACAAGAAATAAAAACTAACACGTATATCAGAAACGCTTGATCTCATGTTCAAAAATATTTCAAACGAGTAAACTATAAATACAACATTTGGGCAAAAGACCTTCTCACACTATGGTACTAAACTACAAATTTCAACAAATAAAAAACTTTATTTTATTTGACTGTATCCGGTTTCAGCTCGTCAGAGCCATCTTCAGACTGGTACAAATAATTCTTAGCCTACGGTTTATATACATAACATATGGGGGAGGGGAGAGGGGTGGTCTAAAAGGATTTTAATAAATTATTTTTGTTACTAAGTCGTTTTAGACTGTCGAATTTCTAAGTATTTTGGTAATTCCAATGGGCTAATTACTTTGGGTTTGTGGCTCACTTCAATATCTATTGATTAGGGAAAAACCTTAAAAGTAATTCGAATTATTAATGGGCCAATTTTTTTGTCAAAACGTTATTATACGTATCTATCATCAATGGGATTTTTTTAATTGCTTCAACAGTTTGACTTCTATTTTCAATGAAAGTTGAGAACCATCACAGAAGATTTCCATTTACACCAATTTATTATTATTATGCAACATTTAGATACGGGCTACAAACTGATTAATTTTGATGAACGTTATTTTACGTTTTCAAGCAATAATGCTATAAGTATAACATGTAGGCTGGCCCTTGCCATACGTCCGGACTTAAGAGTGAATAACCAGCACATGACAACTTCGATTCCGACACTAGCGCTAACACATCAGGGCTCGCGAGCCGGCGTTTTCAGAACTAAATTTCGTTCCGCGGCAATCCGAGTTTTGAGTGTTTTGTTCACGCGAGCTAGGGCTGCCCGCTACTATTACTACTTTATATTACTATTCTCGCTTCCAGAATTTTAATTAGTAGTAGTTATTTGTAATTTGTATATCGAAGTGCATAAATATAAATAGATTCAAGTGAAATGCGTAAACACAGTAGGTATTAAGTAGATACCTACATGAATAAACAATTTGTTATATTCTTTTTAATATTTTGGTTTTTTGTTTTTTAATTGTATTTTACGGCCATTAGAGTGGAAGATACTCTCAGTATCGCCCTGGTGTAAGACCACCATTAAGAATTGAAACGTTGCTTGAAATGGCTTTAGCCGTGTTTATTGGCCAGATCTGAATAGCCAGATACTTCCCCACCTTCTTCTTCCCTATATCCTTCCCCTCCCCACTACCTTCAGTCTTACAACATACCCCAAATTGGGGATGCAATAGTCCCACTGGCTCCAGACGAGAACAGTTGGGACTCTTGTGCGGTATTCATGAAAAAAAAGAGTAGTATTCAGTTGGATTGTAAAAAATGTCGCATTTTAAAATATTTATTTGTGTGCATAATTAATAATAAGCACTTCAACAAACAGAATTAAAGCGCACAAACCCTTTCTTTCTTTGAGTGGCCTTTCAACGCATGCCGGGTACCCGCTGTATATAATGTTATATAGTGCAGGCGCTTGCATTATAATTCCCGTGACTTGTGATGGAACCATAACAGTTTAGTTGACCGCGAGGTTACAGTGCCCTTGAAACGCATGCCGGGTACCCGCTGTTTAAAATTTATTTATTTATTTATGGACAAATAGTCCATTAACAATATAACAATAACACGAAAAACAAGCGTGCGTAAAGGCCCGACCCGCCGAGCAATCGATCACCGTTAGCATTGATTACCGTTCGCATGTCATTTTTCGTAACAATCACCACTTTTCGTAACCCATTCACCAGTTTACCCTCAAGTGTCAAGCGTGCGTAAAAAAGATTTACCCCAAAAAATATTTTGGAGCAGTTGGGACTCTTGTGCGGTATTCACACAAGAATAATTTAAAATAAAAAAAATATTCGATATTATAAAAAATTTTGCATAAAAATATTCAATGAACATGAAAAATTGCATTCGGGCAACCTGTAGATTTAACAAACGTGAATCAAGGAATTCGTGTTTATTTCAAATTTCGTTTTCAAATTTCATTTCCAAATATTATTATTCAAAGCGTCGCGAAGACGTGCTCTCCTGGCCGCGTTTGCGCCCGTAATGAAATCTGAAATTTGTGTTTACGGGCTGCGATAAAAATGGTGAAATGCGATGTTCAAAATTATTTAAAATTAAATACTTCCTGAAATTATTTTACGATCAAATTATTTATGATTTGTCAATAACGTCTTAGCAAAATAAGTATGTAAAAAAATCCGAAATATATTTGTTTGTAAGTGCACAAATAAATGCACAAACCGACCAATTTTCGTCAAGAAACACATGTCCGTATATATTTTTTAATAATTTTATTTAAACTAAAATTAAAATTCTGAAAAATAGGTTTACCAGCTAATGTATTGATTTATTTTACTGCATGATTATATGATTTGAAATGGGTGTTGTATAATAAATGTACTTTTTTGAAAATTGAACAAATCTGCGAACGACCTATGGTATAACCTTATTATTCTAAAAATAAACATTTTTTCTCAAAATCTAAAAGATACGTTTACTAGATAAAAGAACAATCTTTTGAAATCCTTTTATAGTTTTTTGTGGAAAAGAGTCAATACGCCTAACCACTGATTTAAAAATGACATATTTCTGGTTTCTCTGCTTATACACTCTTAACCAAAATGTCCTTGACTTCTGACATTAAAATAAAATGAAGAAGCTTAGTGAAAACAGCTAATCTTTTTTATTTACTTTCAAATATTTTGCCTATTGTTTACGCTCAAGTTATAAAATCGTTTATTTAGAGATGTGAAGACTAATACTTAGGATTTAACGAAGGATGAATGTGTTAATGTAGTGTAATTGACTTTCGGAAGTCGTAAGTTTTTTTATTAATGATACCGGAAATATTCCGTTAGGCTTTAAATTCATCGTCCAAATATTGTCAGCTATTCTATTATAAAATTCATTTAATGAATACAAAGAAAAACTAAACCTTTCATGTTTAACAACTTCACAATTATAAGGCAGCAGTAAAAATTACTGTTTAATTAAATAAAGACAATATTGGCGAAAATCGATCGAAAATCTGGAAACAAAAAAAAATCTGAAAAAGATATTGGAACTTCTGGGACTTCTGGGGCTTACCGGGCCGCGACTCTACTAACTGAGCTAAGGTATCCCTGTCCGATTCGGTCATTTTTAACTGTATCATACATGAAAAATGATCGAATCGGATATGGAGTTCCGCTTACATTGTCTTCGTTTAATTAAGTGTCACAATTTGAGGTTTTACTCATTAAGTTAAAAATTACTCTAGTTAAGCTTTATTCTCATGAAAGGCAAAATTTGACGAGAATGTTGTCACCTTGGTGTTGTAACGATAACTGTAGAAACTAGGTGCATCCTTCATTTCTAAAGGTTCTTTGTTATTTCCGTATTGTTGGTAAAGATTGCACAAGAATGTCGTGTTTGACCTATTCTTTTTGAAGGCGAGTTCATAATCCACATATCTCTACAAGTTCGTACACTTTTTGTAGGGTTATTGTAAAAGGTTGTTTTTGTGTTTTATTGAAGTTTTGTTATACACTATGGCAAACATCTTGCAATGGCCAAGACAACAGCTATTATTCAACGGAAATTTTCGGCAATAAGCAATAATAGGCCATTTATTTTGCTCGTTTACCAGCACCTTAAAGCTCCCCTAGGGGAAAAAAATTACGAATAAATCGCAGAAAAGTGCTTAAGTTAATGTTATGTGAATAAGGTTCCATAGGGTATTTACTAAAACAAACTATCTTGGTACTCCGTTAAACTTCTAGCCTCTGAAATATACGAAAACACGGCGTGATTAAGCAAATCAAATACTAGAAGCCACCACTGAGTGTGTACAAACAAACAATGAAAGCAAACTTTAATTATATTCCAAGGAAGTTTGTGATGTTTTAGTCATTCGTAGTAGTGACTGAGAATTATTTTCATCTCAGTTGTAATAGCTTTAGAATATTCAATATGTGTACGTTATATCAAAGTGAATATATGTATACATTACTTACCCCGCCAGTAGTCGCGCATGGGTCGAAAAGACCCATAGGTGCAGTAATTGATTCGTATTTATTTTAACATTATTTTTTTTACGTTGCCACGCTAACAATGACTGTGACGACAAGTGACTTTATAGTGCACACGCGCCCCCCACCTCGGCCGTTTCACCGGCGGCGTTTGAGCAGGACGGACATGTCAAGTGAGTATGGGTCGTTTAGACCCTTGTGCGACGTTTTCTGTATGTGTTATTTTCATCTGTTTTAACATATAAATTATAATTTTTTTACAGAATGTCTCGCATGCGAATAGATACAGCTATTATTGAAAAAATATTACAAGAAAATTAAATCGAAGGGGAAGATTGTTCGGAAATAGAAGATAACTTGGAAATGGACGAACATGATTCCAATTCTTGTCACACTTCAGAGGAAAAAAAAACTAAGATTGTCTAATTACTTATAAGATATATTTTTTTAAGGATACTCATTTGTTGTTGGTTTTTTAAATTAAAAAAAAAAACATAATATATGCTTACCTAAGTTTCCTATCTTGAAGTATTAAAAAAAAAGATTTTCTAGACAATTTTTAAAAATAAAAGTAAAGTTAATTGTTTCAGTAAAATAAATAAACATGTTAAATTATATTACGTGTTTATTGTTAAATTAATGATAAAGTTATAATTTGATTAAAAAAATATGTTTTGTGATTTAAATCATCTATATAATATCTGGGTCCTTTCGACCTGGGTGTTAACTAAACACAATGTCATGCTACTAGATGGCAATCCAACTTTTATAACCCCGATAAATTAACTCACACATATTTGCATACAAATCAAATCCACGCCATGACATTCTCCTTTAATTATATATTGCAACCAATTTACACGAAACCTTGACAAATTATATGCTTAAACCTTCCTCATGGATCACTCCATCAATTGGTGAAAACCGTATGAAAATCCGTTCAGTAGTTTTTGAGTTTATCGCGAACAGACAGACTGACAGAAGCGATGGAGTACTTAAGTTTAAAATATGTAGAGACGTAACAGTCAATAGATTTGAACAGAAATCAATAAGTCTTCACAAAGATTATTTATCGGAGATGTTTCACACAATAATCTACTTCACAAAAAACATCACTTATATTAAAGCTTGTAACCAATTAAAGTGGTGCCTCGATTATCCAAACGTCGATCAATCGAACTACTGCATATCTGATGTACTATGCCCGCCCGAGCCGCGCGTGCCTACATACATACGTACACAGACAAATAACTCCTTTTACTCCTAGCCTAACCTAACCTAGCCCATAAAAACTTCAATATTTCATAAAGGTTTATGGAAAATATTTTTTTCAGTAAACGCCGTTCAATCCCTGTATCATGTTCATGAACAGAGTCACTTTGTCGCTGTCATCACTGGTTTAAAAGATCGCTGCGAAAAGTATGATGGATGTCTTCTTGGAGAATTAATAGTGTAGCCGGTACTGTCGGTATGTTGCTTGTAATCTGAATTGTTTCGTGTAAACCCTTTGAAATAACGTGTAGTCTTTTACAAGGGCTTTGTTTCATGTACACAAAGAAGTGTGATAAATTTCCTCGACAAAAGTTTATTTAATCTTCAAGTATACTCAATGGTGTTCATAAAAAGTTCTATCCTGCGAATTGGTGGGTACACCTACTTGAAATAGATATCTATATTTAAATAGGTATCTATCAGTGGCAGTTCGTGAGTTTTCATTGAGCTAAAGTGCTTAGATTGAAAAATACGGCGCATCCCCAAACTGAAAGAATCCTGAAAATCTTTATACAAGAAATTGAAATTTGAAAAAAAAAATCATATTCAGCTAATAATAATAATAATAATAGAAATGCTAAGAAAATTTTTCCATAGGAAAGCTGATAGTTCAGAAATGCACAAAATAATATGCAAGGCAGATAGAAATATTTCACCATTAAATTTATACGACGAGAATGCCAGCATTCTTATAAATACCAAACAGGAATTATTAGATTCCTGGTCAAATAAAATTCTTCACGCAAAACACTTCAATTATCTCAACCAAACATATGTTGACAAATTTTCGTCAAACAAATGGTTGAGTATTGGAGAGTTGAGCGCAGAAATAGAAGGCTTTATGCTTGCCATACAAGATAGAGTCATTAATACTAAAAATTATAGGAAGCATATCATCAAAGATGCAAATCAAATTGATGATTTATGAAGAAAATGTTTGGCTTTTCCGGAAACTATAGAACATATTATATCGGGATGTTCTGTATTAGCGCCGTCCGAGTATACATTTAGGCACAATCAAGTTTTAAAAATAATTCACCAAAGTTTGGTAATTAAACATAACTTGATTGACTGCCGTAATGTACCATATTATGAATATGAACCAAATTCATTTTTAGAAAATGAATTTTATAAAATTTATTACGATAAAACTATTCTGACAGACAGAACAATTAGTCATAATAGACCCGATATAGTTTTACATGACAAAATTAAGAAAATAACTTATATCATTGATGTCGCTATTCCAAATTCTTGTAATATTCAGAAAACTGTTTCTGAAAAAATAAGAAAATATACAGATTTAGGAAATGAAATTAAAAGAATTTGGCATTCTCAGACTATAAAAATATTACCATTTGTTATTTCGGCTACTGGAATTATACCTAGCTCTCTCATTCAAAATTTAGGCGTATTAGATTTGTCAAAAAATTTGTACATAAAAATGCAAAAGTCGGTCATTTTAAATACATGTAGGATTACGAAAGATTTTTTAAATATTTATATTGAGGGATCAGTAGGATTTATCGGACCAGTTAGGATTTCATCAGAGCCGAACCCTCTGATATGAAAATATCTGGAGTCGGTGAAATATTTTCCCATTATGTTTCTGGTGGATTGACGTATTGTTCTTGTATTGTTTTATTCTTATATAGTGCACTTACATTGCGTTAATTTACTAGATATTCATTTGTGGAAAAGTGTGTGGAAGGGTTTAGTCTTTCATTTGGGAAAGATTCAACCCGGACATAAAATCTGGAGCACCGTAATAAAAAAATTTAGTTTTGCTTAGCATTAAATCCTCTATCTAAAATGTTAATTAAAAGCAAGTTTGGAATAAAAATTAAAGGTAATACTAGAGAGAGAAATATAATTTCTCATTTATTATATATGGATGATTTAAAATTATATTCGAATTCTGAACCAAATTTAGAGAAAATGATTAAAGTAGTTAAAAATTTTTCAGATGATATTAAAATGACTTTTGGTTTAGATAAATGTAGAACGATCCATATAGAGAAAGGTAAAATTGTAGATGAAGATGAGGGTATATTTAGAAATTTCAAAATTGAAAGTATGAAAGGGGGTGAGGTTTATAAATATTTAGGATATCCGCAATCAAATAGATTAGATCATACTAGTATTAAAAATGATATTAGGATTAAATTTAAAACTAGGATCAGAAAAATTTTGAAATGCAATCTATCTGCTAAAAATTTAGTAAAGGCGATAAATACTTGGGCAATACCTTTATTAACTTACTCATTTGGCATAATTAAATGGTCTAATACAGATTTAGATAGCTTAGAACGATTAATTAGAACTACATTAACAAAATTTCATTGTCATCATCCAAATTCAGCTATAGAACGTATTAATTTACCCAGAAATTTAGGAGGTAGAGGTATAGTCAAAATAACATCTTTAAAACATAATCAGGTAGAAATGCTAAGAAAATTTTTCCATAGGAAAGCTGATAGTTCAGAAATGCACAAAATAATATGCAAGGCAGATAGAAATATTTCCCCATTAAATTTATACGACGAGAATGCCAGCATTCTTATAAATACCAACCAGGAATTATTAGATTCCTGGTCAAATAAAATTCTTCACGCAAAACACTTCAATTATCTCAACCAAACATATGTTGACAAATTTTCGTCAAACAAATGGTTGAGTATTGGAGAGTTGAGCGCAGAAATAGAAGGCTTTATGCTTGCCATACAAGATAGAGTCATTAATACTAAAAATTATAGGAAGCATATCATCAAAGATGCAAATCAAATTGATGATTTATGAAGAAAATGTTTGGCTTTTCCGGAAACTATAGAACATGTTATATCGGGATGTTCTGTATTAGCGCCGTCCGAGTATACATTTAGGCACAATCAAGTTTTAAAAATAATTCACCAAAGTTTGGTAATTAAACATAACTTGATTGACTGCCGTAATGTACCATATTATGAATATGAACCAAATTCATTTTTAGAAAATGAATTTTATAAAATTTATTATGATAAAACTATTCTGACAGACAGAACAATTAGTCATAATAGACCCGATATAGTTTTACATGACAAAATTAAGAAAATAACTTATATCATTGATGTCGCTATTCCAAATTCTTGTAATATTCAGAAAACTGTTTCTGAAAAAATAAGAAAATATACAGATTTAGGAAATGAAATTAAAAGAATTTGGCATTCTCAGACTATAAAAATATTACCATTTGTTATTTCGGCTACTGGCATTATACCTAGCTCTCTCATTCAAAATTTAGGCGTATTAGATTTGTCAAAAAATTTGTACATAAAAATGCAAAAGTCGATCATTTTAAATACATGTAGGATTATGAAAGATTTTTTAAATATTTATATTGAGGGATCAGTAGGATTTATCGGACCAGTTAGGATTTCATCAGAGCCGAACCCTCTGATATGAAAATATCTGGAGTCGGTGAAATATTTTCCCATTATGTTTCTGGTGGATTGACGTATTGTTCTTGTATTGTTTTATTCTTATATAGTGCACTTACATTGCGTTAATTTACTAGATATTCATTTGTGGAAAAGTGTGTGGAAGGGTTTAGTCTTTCATTTGGGAAAGATTCAACCCGGACATAAAATCTGGAGCACCGTAAATTGGATAATTTATAGAGCGCCGTTTTTGTGAAAAATCACCTCAAGGGCGCTGTACAATTTATTCATAATTCTTAGGTTCTATCTAATTTTAATATTTACAAATGGATACATAAACATACTTACCTGCAGGTCACTTCCGATAAACACTTTAATTAGAAAGTTTGTGCTTGGAGAAGATACGGCTTTGGCTACATCAGCTACCATCAATAATGTCGTATTTTTCATTCTAAGCACTCTAGCTCACTGAAAACTCACGGCCCGCCACTGGTATATTATTTTCTAAAATATTATGAATTTTTTGTATTAATTTTGTTTATTTTTATTTAAATTTTAACCTAATGAGTAAAATCTCAAATTATATCTAATATTTAATTAAATGATGACAATATTAACGAAACTCAATCGAAGATCTGGAGACAGAAAATCAAAAAAAAGATATTGGCACCTCTGGAACTTGAACCCATAAATAAATATGGCAACCAATAATATGTGCGTTAAGAAAATTAAAATAATGTTGGTAGTTCTTAGTCGAAGTATGATTATGTTAAAAGTGACCGAATTGAATATAGACACCTTAGCTCAATTGGTAGAGCATTGGCCATGTAAGCAGAAAGTCCAGGGTTCGAGTCCCAGATGTGCCAATATCTTTTTCTGATTTTTCTGTCTCCAGATCTTCGAATGAGTTTCGCTAATATTCTCTTCATTCAATTAAGTATTAATTTTGTTTTATTATATGTACATTTAAAGTTAAAACAATACTATTTTTTTATTACCACATACTTTTACATTTTCTATTGTTGTTCTTATAAAATATAAACCATTTCGATTTTTTCAATAATAGTTGGTGCAGACTATATATTTTTCAGCAGCGCATTATAATATTTTAAAAATAAAAATAGCTGATGTTTTAGCAGACAAACATTTCGGAGTAACAGACATCCTGACAACGTTTTTGAAAAACAGACATGGCCGCCATTTTAAGCATATAATTTTGCTTGTGCAATGATGTAGGAAATCGACCGGTCAATGGTTGAGTGGGCATCGCGTTTGGGTCCCACCCAGGCGTCCCGTGTTCGATTCCTCGGCTGGCTAAGTCATCCATCACTACTCAAGCAACATTTTCGGCTTACTGTGGTGGTAGTAGGAGATTTTCAAATATTGTCATGTTATTCGTAACCCGGGAATGTTTGTCTTTCATTAAAAAAAATATACATATACAGCAGGGGAATCGAACCCACGACGTACCCATGGAACCCTACATATTTGTCTACTCAGCCACCGATAGGTAAAACATACATTATTACCCACTGAATACCTAATACATATTTCTTTTAGTTGAAATTTTTTGTTATGTTCCAATGTTCCGACAGTTATAAAATACATGGTAAAATAAAATTAAAAATACAAAGAAATATTTTGTTATCCCCTAAAGGCAAAAAGCTTGTGCGTGGGTATAAGGAATAATATGTTTTTCACATTTTTCCATGACTTGAGAAATTCAAATTAAACATAAATATTATGTTAAGTATACATTGTTTAGGTCAAATTAGATAAAAATAATAAGCGAAGAAAAAGTTAAGAAAATACATTGAAAAGAATTCGATGGCGATGCGGCATTTAGGCAATATTAAAATTTAAACAAAAATAAAAAAGGATGAATTCCATCAAGGATTAAATACCGTGGATACGAGTGACTGCTAAGATTTTTAAATAATTACATCTTTTCAGTGAATTTTAGCCAAGATTTAAGATATTATCGGACGGCATTCAATTGGTCGACAATAAAATAGAGTTTGTCCAATAAAAGGAATGAACTGCCAACGTGAAGACGACTTGAGAGGGTGATAATCTGCAACCACAGATTTTTTTATGAAAGCCCATATTGAACGCAGAACGTCAGAATGGCTGCAGTAGAAATAAGATCCCAGAAACTTATACCTGTACGGTAAAAGAATAAAGGAGGAAATTACAAAATTCAATGAAAAAGAAAACAGAAAAAAGCACGATAAACAAGGCATTATACGCTTAGAACGGCTGACGGTGCAACGACTGAACGTGTGTTAAGGTTAAACGTCACGTACGTTATAATCTACGCATTGACAGATGGCGCCAATCAAAATATTTTAGGTTTTTAATGCTTTTTGTACGTTACGCTTTAAAATAGTAAGGTAAATTAATTGTTCGCGCCCGTACATATTTAATTAGAATATAAATAAATAGTTTTGTCCTTAAACAAACCCAAATCTTTCAAGAAAGGCTAAAAAATTCAATTTTGTATCGATGACTCTATCCAATATTGTAATTTTCAGCCTTTCTTGACAGAGTTGGGTTTGTTTAGGGACAAAACTATTTATTTATATTCTAATTAAATATGTACGATGGCGAACAATTAATTTACCTTAATATTTTAAAGCGTAACGTGCAAAAAACATTAAAAACCTATAATAATTTGATTGGCACCGTCTGTGAATGCGTAGATTATAATGTACGTGACGTAAGGAACGTGGCGAATAAGTAGCTGGAATAAGAAGTCGGAGACGCCCCAGAAAGACATGACATCATCCAGTAAATAAAATACTTAAGTTGGGTCATCTCAAGTGTCAAAATAACAGCAGAGAAGATAATAAGAAACGTTAATTTTGATAATGATTATTATTCAGCGTTACATCATTTCGGCTTCACCGGCAGGAAAAAGGGCTTTTTAAGTGTGCCCTACGGTTGAATTTTTGCAGCCACCTCTAGTGTGGATCCCAAAAATAACTGTAAGAAACCCTCGACTCTGTGTAGAAACGAGCGCTCCGTTTGATGGATTTTCCGATCGTAAAAAATGGATTGCAATTGCAAGAGGAGAATTAAAATGGGTCTTGAAGAGACCTTATACCTTCATTCTCCTCTAAAAGACCCTCCACACAGGATCCACAAATATGACCAGCCAGTTGCTGAGTTGGCATCGTGTTTGGGTCCTACCCAGGTTTTGCGTTTTCAATTCCTCGTCTGGCTAAGTCATCCATAATGACACAAGCAATATTTTCAGCTTGTGGGGGGTAGTCGGAGATTTTCAACTACTGTCAGGTTATTCGTAATCCATAAAAAAAGATGACAAAAACCCTGAGGGAAATTATTTTCCTCGGGACCTCTGGTGTGAAGTTAATGTAAAAAAGGGGTAAGGAATAGTTGATAAGTTTTTTTGTAACATAATAAATTTAAAAAATATTTTATAAATCTTATGAACTGTTCATACGCTCGGAGAGGAATTTACTGTTTGTTTACCAAGGTAGATAGTATTACTCGTACTTCAAAAATTATTTCCACATTTTGTTCAAATGAGCTTCTTCAATCGCAGAAACTGGGAAATTTTATTTAATTTTCATATTTAAATTCAAGTCTAAGTGAAGTAGACTGTAGACGATTTGAACTTTGTAAAATTCTTTGGTAAAACACTTGATGTTTCAGAAGACGGTAGAAAGTATTTTAAATTTCTCGTATAATATTCTCAAGTGTAGAAGTTTTCAAATAAGTACTTTTCCCATATTACGTGCAAAGGCAGGTTTCTACTCGGTTACAACCATAGTTCAAATAATCAAATCCCTGAGTCAAGAAAATAAGAGGGAAAAGGCGAGAGTAAACATTAACATAAAAATTTTGCAAGACCGATCAAATCAAGAGGACACCTTGATTAAATTAAAATAAAGTATTTAAACAAAATAATTGTTATTCACTCTTAAAAATATGTCTTTTTCTTTTCACGAATTAAATAAAAATCATGATAGATATTTTTAAGGCAATTACTATGTAAACAAAACACCTAAAAGAGGACTTGGCATTCCGATCCAAATACATAACGAATTACGGCGAGATAACCATGGAAACGATGAATGTCGGCAGCCATCTTACATGGAAAATGACATTACACGGAATGACATTTTGCAAACCATTGATTGTTCATTAAAATTCAATTTTCGATTGAACTCTTTAAATTAATGAATTTAATTGAAGTACTCTCCTATGATACTAACCAAAATCGAACACTTTGAATCTAATCAAGAATTATGAGTATTTTAATATATTAAGTACCAAATTTTATTGATTGTTATAATATTAAAAAAATAATAATTGTAATACAAGTAAAAAGAAAATTTCTATAAAAAAATTGCAATAGGTGGCATGCGAGCTGTTTCAAAACTGAATGTACCGGAACAGAATACATGAAACACTGGAGAGAGGAGGGGAACGTGGAAGGGGGGTTCGCGGGACGGGGGAGCGAGCAAAGGGAGAGAGAAGGCACGGAAGGTGAAGTGGGAATGCGTGAGGGGGTGGAAAGGCAGAAGGTATGGGAAGGGAAGGGGAGGCGGATGAGAACGGGACGAATGGGAAAGAATACGCAGGGAGAAACAATTTCCTTATTAAGTGGCATGCCGGATGCCGGGTACTCCCTAGTATATTATAAAATTTGATAGAAGTACATCAATTTTTAAAAGAATAAATTATTATTCTATACAAATAACTTATTCTCGGTTTCGCCCAAGTTTTAATCATAATATATATTTTATAAATTGATAAAAATCATCACTGAAAAAATGATCATTTCCAAGACGCTACCGTAACTTTTATTGATATTTCTGTTTCAAATGTTCGATTGATATTCGTTAACATTGTCCGTATATATTATTAAAAATGTTGTTTCTTCTGAAACGAACAATATGGCATTATTTAAGGGTCCGTAGCTCATAATGAAAATTACGTTACAATCCGAAAATAGTTGCGTTAAAAATATCCCACTATTTTCACGTTGCCAAGTTCCCTTTTGGAGGAATTTTCCTGCTTAAGTTTTAACACTCAATAAATTTCCTGCTTTATAAAGGTTTCTAAAAAACGTACTCGATTTTAAAACGTAATTTACCGTAAAGATACTTTCACCTATTTTACTCTGAATTGTCCGAGGGTCGAAATGATATAGCACTTTCAATAAATTATTTTCGTTGAGAAAAATGAGTAAGGTAACATATGTTTCATTTGATAAAAGCGAACCACGGAAAAGAAAATAAAGTTGCATTAATATATTTTAAATTTATGGTATGAAAAGAAAATGATGGGATGGGAGCCACAAATTATGCAAATTCTAATGAAAACTTAATTACTTATTGCCTTTCTTCCTTGCTGAGTAGGTATAATTAAATAAGCTTTGCTTGGAAACTTCGAAAAAACGGATTTTTTGTAAAAAATACTTCTCTTTTTTTGCGTTTACTACAATAGTGGTAGATAACGTACCTATGTAGTAGGTACCGTAAAATGGAGAGACTTTAATCAATTTTAATTTTATTAACCCTCTTTTGAATATTTTCCACTTAACCGATCTTTCCCTGCTAATGATATTGTAATCCCTAATTCCAATAATCTTCCACCACTCTTACCCCCCCCCCCCCCTCCCCCTCCTCCGGCCCTTCCACTGTATTTAATCTGTGATCTGAATTTAATTTGTAAATTCAGTGTACATTTACTCCTGACGATGTGAACGTTGTTCACGAAACTTGTAGATTTTGTATAAAATAAAGTGATGTAGACAAAATTATTTGTCTTTTAATGCCATCACAAAGTGAAATCCTTTCAGAAGAAATTTTCTTCGAAAAATCAATTTTAAACTTTGAATAATAAATAAAAAATTACTTTTTTATTAAATCTTTTGTATCGGGAAATTTTATGTTTTATTTACTGCATATGATTAAACTATTGAAATACGCGTAAAAATGTTATTTAATTAAGGGTAGTAAAAAAAACATCGTGATCAAAGTCATCTTTCGCGGTGAGGCGGTGACTTTGATACACCATTTTAAAAGGTTATTACAACGACACGCCCTTCCGCCAAACCAAAAAAAAAAGTTAAAAAAAATGCGAGTTCGAATACCTTAGTAGTTATAATATACTAGCTGACCCGGCCACGCGTTGCTGTGGCTAACGAAACACAACGCCATCTACTGGATGGTTGCCCAACCTTTTAACTCACACCGCCATATGTTAATTTGCATACAAATCTACTCCACACCGCCCGCTTGCCAGCCCGCTCATCCACCACATACATACAAGTGTTCTTACGCGAGCCTAACGGTGAGTGTCTCTATAAAGATTTAAAAATTTAAACATTTTTTCGACTGCGATTATAAATAATTTCTCTCTCCCCTATATAATTCAGACGTTTGTTGAGATTTGCATAAATTCAATAGTGCTTTAAACAACATTTTCAACCACGTTGCGTAGAATCAAAGTGAGTTTTAGTTTTTTTTTTCTTTTCCACGTGTATCATCTCCACGAGCCATCTTATTCCGTGGTTTTCCCACCCGCTGTTGTCAGGCCAGAGGCCGGGATCCTTCAGTGTTCTTACGCGAGCCTAACGGTGAGTGTCTCTATAAAGATTTAAAAATTTAAACATTTTTTCGACTGCGATTATAAATAATTTCTCTCTCCCCTATATAATTCAGACGTTTGTTGAGATTTGCATAAATTCAATAGTGCTTTAAACAACATTGCATAAAATCACTTGCAATTTTTTTTGCATAAATTGCGTATAGAGTTTTACATGTAAAATTGACGCGAGCTTACCCATTATTTTACGTTCTCTGCCTTTCAAGCGAGTTCTATATCGTTTTGCACTGAACCAATATTATATTATACTATATTATCTGTGGTATTTCTACGCCTTTCAGCTGTTTTCAACTATTGTTTTATCATCTTATAAATGATTCTGTGATGTATTAAATATTATACGTACGATACCAGCAACCATCAAAAATGCAAAGAACCCCTGTAAAGTTCAATGATAGCGCTGGATTTTCGCCACCTCTTCCGATTATGGAACCGGCTCCCAAAGATACTGAGCCAGAGAATACTTTCCCAGAGGAGACTGTGTCAGCAAGCAACGACACTATAAATCTGATATTACAAAATACCTTGGAAGAAGCAGACTCTGCCAAGAATGCATTAGCTTCCTGTGGGAACATTAAAGGCACCCACAAGGCAGCTGTGACCGCAGCAATAGATAAAATGGTTGCAAATGCCAAAGAAATGGCAAAATTAACAGCTGCTCAAGTGGAACTCGGAAAAGAAGCCAAAGATATCAATAGAATGAGAGAAGAAATACTCATCTTAAAAGCCGACCATGGAAAGGAGCTTTACGAACAGGAGAAGCGCCACACGGAACAAATAGTTATGATCGCTACCTAAAATGGGGACAAAAATTCGATCAATCAGAATGAAGCGACAGTCCACAGATCGGATGTGGAGAATAACAAGCCCTCCACTAGTTATGCAGAAGCGACAAATAGGAAAAGCAGAAACAGGGAGTCATCCACAGTACACACAATGAATAAAGAAAGCTCTCCGGATATTATTACCCCTATAGAGAAAACTTACTCGATAGTCGTCTCAGGGAAATCTCCTATAGCAAGTGAGACCCTAGAAAAGACTATCAAAGAAAATATAAATGTCACATCCTTAGGAATCGGCATAAAAAAGATCAAACAATTGGCCAACAACAGAGTATACGTTCAATGCGACACAGAAGAAGAGTGTATGAAATTCTCGACCGAACTGTCTAAAATGGAACATTTGCAGAGTCAAAAGGGCGTTAAGCTACAACCCAGACTTTTACTAAAGGGAATTGATGCCGACCTAACAGAAAAAGACATTGTTACGGCAATAATAAAGCAAAATAGCGGGTTTACCTCTCTTTTAGGAGAGCAACAACCTGAAGAAACAATAAAGTTAATTCACAAAATACCTTTCAAAAAGGATGCGACCCGCAAATGTGCGGTGATAGCGGTAGCGCCACGTATCTGGCAATATCTTATTGACAAAAAGGTGCTGAACATCGGATACTATAAAGCCGGCGTCAGTGAGTACCTTTCTATACTAAGCTGCCAAAAGTGTTTGGGCTATGGCCACACAGTAGCTCAATGTAAGAGCAAGGAAGTCTGCTGGCGCTGTGGTGGAGACCACAAAGTACAAACATGCCAATCCCCTAATACCGGTGCAATATGCTGCCAAAGCTGCGTAGCAGCAAACAAAAGGCAAAAATTAACAAAGCCTACCAACCACATGGCCCAATCAATGGAATGCCCTATCTACAAAAGGAACGTAGAGAGATATAGGTCCTTGATTGACTATGGAGAGCCATAAGGTAATTAAGTTTGCACAGGCAAACCTACAGAGGTGTGAAGCTGTTACCGTCAACTTCCTACAAAACGCGATTAACAGGAAAATAGATATCGTCATCATACAGGAGCCATATACAGGAAATACGGGAAAAATTAATAAATCAACGTACAATGGACCCATTTTTCAAAAAGTAAGTGTGGACAGCCCAGTCAAGGCGGCGGTAATAGTACTAAATAAATCGGTCGCTGCCTCGTGTGTTCTCATCCACAATTACAGCAACAGTTGCAACATATTCATTGAGGCCCAATTTCAAGGCACTCCTTTGGTTATTGGCTCAATGTACTGTCCCCCAAATGAAGATTTCGACGTCAGCCTAGGAAAAGCTAACCAACTACTAGATGTAAATACGAAGAAAATCATCATCGGAGCGGACGCAAATGCTAAAAGTGTCTGGTGGGGAAGCAAAAAGACAGACAACAGAGGTGACAAATTGAGCGACTTCATTGCCCAGAAACAACTACATATTGTCAACGAAGGAACAACACCAACCTTCGAAACTATTCGACAAAATACACTTCTGAGCAGTGTGATCGACATCACCCTATGTTCCGGCGGATTAATAGGACATATAGATAGTTGGAAAGTTGACAAAAGGATTGCAGCCCTGTCTGACCATAACGGTATAACATTCAACATCTCATTCAACAAACAAAACACTGATGAATTTCCAGATTCGACGTTCATGTACAGAACAAGCAAGGCAGATTGGACCAAATTCGGCAAGACGCTGAAAGCCAGTGCAGAAAGCAGGAAATTAACGTCTCAGGTGATTGACTCAAATATTCAACCTAGCATTCTCAACAGGCAGGTGTCCGAACTCATGGATATTATATCTGATGCGTGCAGAGCTTCGATTCCTCCCATGAAAAAATCAAAGCAAAAAATTTGCCCATGGTGGAATGAAGACTTAGAAAAGCTGAAGAAAGAAGTACTCGCAGCGAAGAGGAAGCTGATGAACTCAGGTCCAGCAAGAAGAAACGCTGCCACACTACCAGCATACCTCGAACTAAGAGAACGTTACAAGGAAGAAATTGCGACTGCAAAAGTTCAAAGCTGGAAAGACTTTTGCTCCAGCCAAGGAAAAGAAACCGTCTGGTCAACAGTCCTTAGGGTTCTCAAGTCATCTCAGAAGACTCCCCCCGAAACGCTCACTTTTAACAACAATCTGTCTACCACGTCCGCCCAAGAGACGGCGTCCGCACTTTTAGAACACTTTTTTCCAAACGACACTCAAGCTGGTGAAACACCAGAACAAACCCGTATTCGGAATAATGAGGATGCTGTTAACCTCAACGAGATCGATCCCCCGTTTACAAAGCTTGAATTAAAAAATATTCTAACTTCAATAGATATTAAAAAATCCCCCGGAAGGGATCATTTCACCGCAGATATCTGTTCACAAGCTTTCGAAATTCTTCCTGACATTTTTATAGCAATCTACAACGCGTGCCTACGAATTGGCTGTTTTCCAATCCTTTGGAAGATCGCCAGAATCAAGATCATCCGGAAGCCGGGAAAAGAAGACTATGGTAATGTGTCTTCCTACCGACCCATTGGGCTCCTTCCGGTATTTGGCAAGGTCCTAGAAAAACTCCTCATCAAAAGGGTTACTTGGAAATTTACCACAAAAGGAAAACTAAATACAAACCAGTACGGGTTTACGCAACAAAAAAGCACCGAAGATGCAATGCTTGATGCTGTTAACCACATTAAGCAAGCATTGAAAGAAGGCCTGCACACTTGTCTAATATCTTTGGATATTAAGGGAGCCTTCGACAACGCATGGTGGCCCCATTTGCTATTACAACTTGCCAAAAAAGACTGCCCTGCCAATATATATAAGGTTTTTAAAGACTACTTATCAGACAGAATGGTAGAAACAATATACGCTGGCGCCTCGGCTCGAAAACAATCAAATAAGGGATGCATTCAAGGTTCGGCGTGTGGACCTGTTCTCTGGAACGTAGTCATAGATGAACTCTTAAATTTAAATTTCAACTCAAATGTACGAATTCAAGCGTTTGCTGATGACGTTCTACTCTTGATTTCTCATAAAGAACTAGCTGCTCTAGAGCAAATAATAAAAGATACAATACAAGTAATAACGGATTGGGGAAATAAAGTAAAACTCCAATTTTCTGAAGAAAAAACAAAAGTACTCTTCATCACGAAGAGAAAGTCGCCACCACCTGTGGTTATAATGAATGGCAAAGTTGTCCCAATTTCAAAAGATTGCAAAATACTGGGGATCGTCATAGATGACAATCTAAACTGGAGCAAACATGTGGACATGGTATGTAAAAAAGCAGCAAATATTACCAAGAAACTTGCATTTATGGCTAAACCCACATGGGGTCTCAGCTCAGAAATTTTAAGGATCATATACATAGGAGTAATTGAACCAATAATTACATATGCCGCAACCGTTTGGGCCTCTGCTGCAAAAAGAAAAAATATCCAAATTAAACTCAATAGAATACAAAGGGCAATCGGGATTAGAATTTGCAAAGCATATCGCACCACGTCACTAACATCTGTACAGGCAATAGGTGGCCTGACTCCATTGGACCTCAAGCTTAAAGAACTTCAGTTAATCGGTGAGACCAAACGAAGTGGAACGTTACACCTACTACCAAGTGACCGGAAATACCAAGGAATAGTGAAGGTGGCTCTACTACCTCACCCGAGCAAACAAATTGGGGAAAATGTAAGCTTCCCCGAAACGCATAAAAGAGTATCCTTTGAAGAAAATGAAATAGACATCTACACAGACGGAAGTAAAGCTGAAGGAAAAGTTGGTGCGGCCTACACAGTTTTCAATACAAGCGGAGAGATTAAGGCAAAGAAATTACCTATGGCTGACTACTGCACAGTATTCCAAGCTGAAATTTTTGCCATAATGAAAGCACTAGAGTGGGTCAGTGAACAACAGCGACATTGGGACAAAATTAATGTACTAACAGATTCGCAGAGCGCTGCTCACGCACTGGAGTGTGGAACACCTACCAATCCGATGGTATTCGATATACAATGCTCTTCTCTACGTTTAAAAGATAGAGGATCTTTCTGCAAGTTTATGTGGATCCGAGGGCACAATGGACTACATGGCAATGAAAGAGCAGACCAGTTAGCAAAGGACGCAGCTCTGAAAGACAAGAATCGAAAACTCTACTCAGAATTTCCACTAAGTTATGCGAAGCTCAAAATAAAGGAAACAATTCATGAAGAATGGGATCAGAGATACAAAAACTCTGATACAGGAAAAGGAACCCGACTATTCTTCAGAAGTATAAGCGAAGCCAAAAATTTTAGAAAGAAGACAATTCCTACGTTCGAGCTCACCCAAATTCTCACCGGTCACGGAGCAAATCTATCCTACCTACACAGGTTCAAAATAAAGGACAGTCCAGCGTGCCCATGCGATAAGCAATCGGAACAAACAATACAGCACTTGCTATTGGATTGCCCAATGTTTTCTAAGGAAAGGTGGCACCTAACAAAAGAGAGCCAGAGGAGAAATATCAATATAAGCGATCTCCCGGATGTCATAGCAAATGGATATCTAAGAAAAATCTTTATCAACTACGCTAAAAATATAGTGACTAAAATAAGAGAGCAGAACAAATAACACAAAGGAACGTACAAAGTAAAATCACGCGTAGTATTAGTAATTCGCTATTAACATCTTAAATGCACCGAATGCATAAAATTAAAATAACGTACAAACTAAAAACACGCGCATTATGGACTCGTCAATAAAATTAAATGTATCGTAACCACAAAACTAGAGTAAAAACTTACGTCAGTAATACAGAAGATCGCTTCTCTCAATTTCAATAAAAATCACGTCACCAAAATTAAATGCACATTAACTACAAAATTAGAATCAAAACTTACCTAAGCAACTAAGAATACTTCCCTTCCCAAAAATAAGCAACATAAATTATGATATTCAAGCAACACTAAAATAAAGTAATGTCAACAGTAAAATCACGCGTATTTGAACTCTTCAATAAAATGAAATGCACCATAACGTCAAAACTAGAAACAAAACTTAAGATGGTAAATAAGAAGAACACTTCCCTTCCTAAAAAATGGCCAAGTTAAATGGATAAGAAACTATCCACTTAACGAGGCATCCAAATTTTTATTACAGATCTTCAACACTGCTCCGGCTGAGGTTTTCCATGGTTCCCTCCAGCTGTAAAATAAATATTGGAGCAGTTAATAGCCCATGTTAGGATCCTCACCCGACCAAATCCTTTCCCTCATCCTCAAGTACTCATGCGTACTAAACACCCACCCCTCTCCCGCATGCAAAGATATAAAGTAAACACAAAGAGTAAAATAAACTCATAGATGAAAATAAACCTTGATAAATAATAAGCAAGGTAAATAATAGAAAGAACATTCAGGAAAAAAAAAAAAAAAAAAAAAAAAAAAAAAAAAAAAACCACATACATACATTCTCCTTTAATAATATATTTCAACCAATTAACACAAAGCCTTGAGAAATTATATACCTAAGCCTTCCTCATGAATCACTCTATCTGTCATTGCAAACCGCATGACAATCCGTTCAGTAGTTTTTGAGTTTATCGCGAACAGACAGACGGACTACACACTGAAATACTTCACAATATAAATAAAGTGAATCCACCATCAATATGTTTATACTAAACTAGAAACCAACTAATTTGATTATTAATTGTTTTTCGTAGAATCCCATTTAATTTATTTAAATTTATTTTAAATTAAATTTTATAATATTATTACTAATTTCTGCAAGTATTTTAGTTTTTCAAAAAAAACTAATTTGACTCTCAGGTTGGAAACTCTTGGAAGATAGAAATGAAGTTTTTTAATATGTTGTGTTCTCAACTGAAAATGTAGAAATGTAATTTATATGAAATGAAATATGTACAGGAATCAATCAATATCTCTAATAAATCTTGGTAATGAGGTGTTATTCCTTAATGAGGAGGAAACACAATATGACCATATCTCCTTGGATCAAGGAAAACTATAATCCATTGAAACAGCGGTACAATATATAGCTTTTATGTATATCATCTATGCTACAACGATAACGAACCGTTTTTTTAAGATACTAATAAGATAAAATATTGGATAGACTAAACATTTACCCACACAAAAATTTAAAAACTTTAAAAATCAGTAGGCATTGGACAGTTAGGGGTGGGTGAGGGGTCGTGTGGTTACTGAGTGACTAGTGAAGACATAAGGAAGAAATTTATTTGTTTAATTTTGAAGATAAAAGTTTTAAAAAAACATGTAAAAAGTCACCGGAGACCGAAATTTCATTATTTTTTTTTATCTCCAAATGATGTAAGGAATCACTGGTTAAAGTAAGTCAAACAAGTCCCTTAACACCCCGCATATTTAAAATGTCACTTTGTGGCGGCTTTTTGATCTTCCTTGAGAAAGAATATTTTCAGACAACTTTATTTTCTCCGGAATCAATCTTTTAGCAAACGAATACACTTGCCTGAGAAAGAAAGGAAAAAAACACGAAAAATCGCTTAGAATTTGTATTTTTAAGGATGGTTGCCTAAAAGACTCAAATAATGATTGTTTTATTTAAAGCCTCGAACGGTTGGGAAAGTAAATTGAATTGATTATTTTTAAATCGTCTCAAGAAGAGAATAAACGTTATTGGTTTGATTTATTGAATTTTCTCCATAAAATAAAATTAAATGTGAGCAGCTCTCGATATATAAACGGAGTTATATTTTAATAGTGCTTGTGAATAAAACAATACACTATCTGTTGGGATGGATAAAAAGTGTTACTTTTACGTAAATATATACGTCGGTCTTTCAAAAAGTAATGGGATTTTTTTTTTGATTTCGCGGGTTTGGAGAATCCGATTGTCAAAAAAAATTTTTTTTGTTATATTGGTATACATGCCCCTGAAGTATGATAAAATTTTCAGCTGTATTCATTGAGTAGTTTGTCTATGGCAGCCGCTAAGATTGGACGTGTTTTTATGAGCTCGGCGATTTCTGTTTTTTGTTTAAATGGATCAAAAATTATCAAATTTTGCGTAAAAATTGAAATAAAGTGTGTGAAATGTTAACAATGGTGAATCTGCTATGAGTTAAACAAGGGTTTACGAGTGTTATACGCGTTTCCAAGATGGCTGTGAAGACGTTGACGACGACGAACTCCCCCGACGCCCAGCACATCAACCACCGATGAAAACGTGAAAAGTTTTTGACAATCGGACTCTCCAAACCCGCGAATTAAAAAAATCTCGTTATTTTTTGAACACCCGACGTATTTTAATATAAATAAGTTGTACATACACAACTTAGAAGCGTTGGAGATAAGGATAGCTTAAAACACTAATAGTAGAGTCATTAACGAAATGTTCCTGGAGGGAGGAGTGCATTCTTTCTGAGCACTCCTCCACCGTATGGGAAGCTTACGATGATGGCGCTCTGGAGACAGGATACGGTCAAAGATCCTTGTCTAACAACCCAGAAAAGGCTATTTGCATTTCCTTTTCCGTGTTTTCTTCTGTGTAGGTTCGTATTGTTATTTTGTTCATTTTTATTTCAAAATGTGGAAGGAATTGCATTGCACTACCCCTGCATGCATTCTAGAATCTGACAGTACTGACAACTTTACGATTGAAATTTTAAAACCCGGCTTCGAGTACATTTCTGATGCCGCTTCTTAAGTAAAACCGTTTTCGTACGTAAAGTTAATTAAAAAACGACTTTCATAATTTTACCGAATTAAAGAACCGCCTAAAGATGGCGCCACTTACGTTATTAAATGTCAAAGAACTTTTTGAAAAATTTAAGGTCCTACCGGTTTCAAAAAGAAATGCTATTTTAAAAGTTTTTAAAGAATCTGAAATGTCCTCAACGCGAAGTATAAGACCTAGAACTTCTGGGAACATATATGTACCTAGATGCAACACGACAGCTGCACAACACCATTATGAATATGTAGGCCCAAAGTTATTTAACGATTTACCGGATACAATTAAAAGTGTGAAAAACTATTCTAAATTTAAAAAAAAAAAACTTTCGTTGTATTTTTACAGAGAAGATTGACTCACTTTTATCGATGATTTTCAGATATACTCAGATATGTTGCTATTATTTTTGTTGATTTTTTGTTGATTTTTGTTGATATTCTGTTTCATTAATTATATGTAATTTTCTTATTGTACAATATTTTCGTAATATTTTGCAGTATTTTTGAAAATATTATTTTTCCATTTTTGTAACTATACATATTATTATCTATATATATAATTACATAGACTAGCTCCCCAGTAAGACCCGAGAATATTTCTCTTCTAATTGGGTAAACAAAAAAAAAGTGATGTCTGATATGAAATGTAATATATTATTATTTATTGTAAATATTTCCTTTTTTTCTAAATAAACAAAAAAAAAAAATATTACCCTTGAAAACACATTTTTTGTAGATTTAAGTGAGTAGATGCACTTTTTCAGAACTGTTTATATTACATACGTATATTGTTTTGTTTGTTTTGCTTTTTATTATGGTCTCAAATTTTTATGTCGTCATTTTATTGGTCAATGATATGATTATCTCTAACACTGTTATACATGTACTTGTAATGACTGTTTATAACGCTAACTAATAAAATAAAAGCTAGCGTGAGGAGCGTCGGCTGGCAGGCGTAAGTACTATTAAATCGGTACTTTCGTGAATCTGGATGGTATGATAATTATTGTAACTGGCAGTTGTGAATAATAACAATAACACCACGCCATGATTTTTACCACTCGTCTATATATTATACCTATATGACGTGGTTGCCTATCGCGGTTACTTTGTCTCGGTGACTAGCTGTCACTGGATCCGAAGAACCAGCTATTTTTGGAACCAGTTCCTATTGGATTTATAAAATGGTCACCAACATTAAAACTTTGTTTTTTTTGTATTTGAAATTTTTATTTAGATATATGTAAAAAATTTCATTCATATAGTAGGAACAAAAGCCACCCGCAGGGACTAGCATCAAAAACCTGCGGGCGGAATTTAACTGCCAGTAAATTATTATTATTAACAACCAAATAAACTAACGCGATGATGGATTTATATTAAGATGATTAAAACAAAAAAAAAATAATGCAGATTAACTTTATAATCACGTAGATTTACAAATGCTGAGTTATACGAAGTGGTCGATCAATTCACCTTCCTAGGCTCCAGTCTGACAGAGAACATTGAGGATCCAGCAGAAATCAGAAGGAAAATCACAGCAGCCAACAAAACCTACTTCTCTTTGCTGCCAGTGTTTAAGTCACGTAGTGTCCACAGAAAAACCAAAATAACCATATATACCACCATATATAAGACCATTGTTAGAACTGTATTGGCATATGGATGTGAGGCGCTGACACTGATGGTAAACATGGCTGAAATGCTGGATACTTTTGAAAGAAAAGTGCGGAGAAGAATATGTGGACCCGTGAAAGAGGGTGAACAGTGGCGCATCCGGCACAATACAGAATTGTATGATATATATAAGGCCCCTAGCATCTCAGCACACATGAGACTCCTCAGGCTGAGATGGGCTGGGCATGTACAGAGAATGCCGGATACACGCGTTCCAAAAAGAATTTTGACTGGACACCCAGGTGGAAAGAGAAAAGTGGGAAGACCCAGACTGAGGTGGGAAGACGAGGTAAGAGGGGATGCGGCACAGCTTCTCCAAGTACCAAATTGGAAGTCAGCCGCTGAGGACAGGAGGAGTTGGAGGCGACTGTTGCAGCAGGCCAAAGCTCGATATGGGCTGTAGCGCCATCGAAGAAGAAGAAGTTATCAGAAAAGGCTTTAAACACGGAAGTCAATTTAATATGTAGTAACTACGTAGTTATTGCAAGCGATATTCGAAACAGAAGTTGATTTTTTAAACCGCTCCGTCATTGAAAATGCGCGGTAGCGAGAACTCTAGCTACTTCTGCAGTGTAGCTCAGTCCGATATTTTTCTAACCCACCGTAAAAACAACTTGTCTATAATTTATTTATTTATTTATTGATTTTCAACGCCCTGGTGGGCTTTTACATAACATGTTTATAATACAGAGACAGGTTTTTATCAACAAAAGATAAACTATAAAAAATAACTAGTACACGTCATAAAGAGTATACATATAAATTAAGGAAAGATAATACATTACAACAAAAGAGAAAGTTTCTAAGTTTTAAGTTGTAAATACATGACAAAATGCAAGATACATAAAAATAAAACGGTTACAAGTTTTTACATTGTGGATTAATATAGAAATATACGAATAAATGCATTAGCCCCTATGTGATGCTCCTTAAATATCAAAATATTCTACATAAAAGTATCGTTCAGGTATTTCTTAAATAATGGTAAACTTGTGCGATATTAGAGGTAAATTTGTTTCCTAATTTGTGAAGTCGAGAAATAGGTGCATGTATGTGGTAGTTCGTCCCTGAATTATTGTTGCAGAATAATACGTGTTGCCTTGTTGCTCGATTGGGTACCCTGAAATCGATGAGATGCAGGAGTTCGCAACAATCTAATTCAGAATGAATAATTTTAAACAAAAAAGTTAGGTCATTTATTTTTCTTCTGTTTACTAGGGAATGCAATTTAAGTGTATTTAGTAAGGATGTGTAGTTAATGTGTTGAATAGGTATGTGTAACTCGAAGTTAATAAATCTTAAAAATTTGTGCTGCACTCTTTCGATATTTTTTATATGGATTTGATAATACGGGGACCAAACTATGGAATTGTATTCCAACAAGCTGCGTACGAGTGACAAATATACCATTTTTATCGCTTCCAGCGAGTTAAAGCCTTTGATTGTTCTAATTATAAATCCTAGTGTTTTCATGCCTTTGTTGGTTATTTGTTGTATGTGATTTATAATACATGTATTAGATGTTAGATCTTACTTAGAACGATTAAAACTGCCGTGACGAAGCTACGGCGCACGCGAATCCTAATCGGCAATAGATATAAAAATAAAAGTTGTGTTTAAATTTTTTTTTTTTTCAAATTTAAAAAATAGTCATTTTTAAATTGCCAGATTATTATTTACCCTTTTTTCCGCCTTACTACAAAATGAAATCGGCTTATCATATCTAATAGAACATATTTATTTTTTAATCACTAACCTGCATGTTCAATGTTACATATTATCTTACTATTACATACAAACACACTTTATCATCTTCATATGAATCAAATTTTCTTGCTGAAAAGGGTATAATAAAAAGATCATTGGAATAATATACGAAAAAATTTCAATGAAAAAAACTTCAATGAGAAATGGGTAAACACATAAAAGCACAGTGAAGTAACATAAAAAAATAAAAATCACTTATTTTCATTTGTACTAACTTAATATTTTATTCAAACAAAAAACAAACAAAAAATCGTGGTGTTAATTATTAGAAAACATAAATAGAAGCAGTTATAAAAAACCTAGAAAAAAGACATTTCAACAATCTACAGTTTTACTGAAATTGATTAAGTAATAATTGTACTTACTTCTGGCTTTTTTGGATATATTCCTGAGCATGTCCATGTATTCGATACTGGTAGTGTTGGCCTCATCAAAAGACATGACTTTGAGGTCTTTCTTCTTGCCATCGAGGACGTTAAAGATGGCTCCAACGGTGAGGTAGCAGAGGCTGTTGCCCTTGCCGGTGCTGGAGCCGAAGTTGTGGAACATCATGCCGCAGACATCCCAGCCAAAACCCTTGGGGGGAGGAAAATCCTGGTCACATTAATTACACGGGAGGAGGTGATGGTTAGTGTGTTAGGTCAGTCAAACAAAATACATGAATTTCTTAAAAAATAATACGATTATTTTATATGGCAAATCTTATACATCCAAAAAATATTAAATTTTGAAAATCAACAAGAACATTTATAAGATCAATCTAAAAAAATTTATTAAATGGTAATTAAACTTTGGAACACTATTATTGAGCCAATCTTATAGTGTCCATCATCAGGTAGATGTGAAGCTGTCCAAAACGTAAAGAAAGAAAAAGCTTAACACGGCATAATACTTTAAGCCGTGAAAATCTCAAATAGTATCTATTTATTTTCATTTTCTTATTGTTTCTTCGTGTTTTTTTCAAATCCGTTGAGTTTGAAATTTATACAATACCACTTTGTTAAATGCAAGGAAATATCCAAACTTCTAGTGGTCATGGACCGTAGTAGATGTTGTAAAAATGGTTATGACTTGAAGTAAGAATTGAATCTGCAATTTAAGGACTCCATGAATTTGGTGTTACAGACGCCGCATTTACAAACGTTGTAAAATTTAATCATTTTTAGACATTTTCCATTATCATTTCATAAAGCATAACATTTATAATGGTTGTTAGAGATGAATTGATTAATAAATGTAAATAATTGAAATGAAATGATGTAATTAAGATCTTATATTAATAAAATTTTCAATTTGGGAGGCGAATATGGGTACCGCCGCCCCAACAAGCAAAAACGGAACAATTTATCGGATAACCAAAACCTCTGCTATAGGTCACAAGTGGTTCACTCCGTTTAGTGACTTGATAGGAGTGCCCGGGATCATGGTTCAGGTTTGTCTAGGTCTTGCGAGACGGATGCGTCTGCCCACCTTCTGCGTAGCGGGCCGGATCGAGAGAGACTGGTTGAGAGAGGATTTTGACATCTCCATCCGGAGTCTCTCGACCCATCCCCTTGCACTGCAGTTTGAGGGATAGATTCATATGACTCACACTCCTGAACACACTAACCCTCAGATTCCTACCCACCCCTCATATATTTTTCCTTCATTGAACTTATGAAGGGAAACTTCTCCCTTTCCTTAAAAAGACCCTCTACTTAGCATAACCTAAGATCACATAGGCCCTGAGGTAAATTATATTCCTCCTGTCTATGTGCAGCTTATTAAAGAAATTGCATCTTTAATTAATAAAACCAAGCACTTAATTCAAAAGATTTGGAACTTATGCATATTTAATAAACATCTATACGATGAAAGTTACAGATATTCTGTTAATTGACATTTTGGCAAGTTCAACTAATAGGAATCAACTTCTTTGCAACATTTTTCTAATTGGCAACAATTTGAGAGGGGTTTATTTTTCTTCTTATATTACTAAGGGAAGTTAATTATAAAAAACTTTTCTGTTGAGTGGTTTTTCTTGTTAATCTCGTAGATTCCCAAAAAAGTTCTTAAACAATAATTATTTAATTTGCCCTTTCTTAACCATAAAAGGTTTCTTTTCTTTCTCAAGGGAAATTAGCGAAAGCACGTAAAAGAAATCTTACGGTTTATTCGTTGAATGAAAGCAGTTATTTCATTTGTAATATGTTAGCACTTTAATAAACAAATATTATTAAAATAAAGTCTCACAAAAGGTAATTTTTTATGTTACCAATCTCAAAGAGTGAAAAAGAATACAGGAATGACAAGAAAATATCTGAATTAAATTATTTACGTAAGAAACCCGCATATTTCAAGGGCAGATTTCTCTTTGTCGGGAAATATTATTTATCAGGGAAAATCAATTGGTTTTGGGTAAACATTTTATTCATTGTGTTTTTCTGTTCAAGTAATGGCTGTGAAAGGATATTTTCATTGAAATATCTTTTAAAAAGTTGGTTACACGTTTAATTTTTTTATCTAAATCAACAGAAATATCAGAAGTTTGAAATAATATTGAATTACAAAGAACGACTTGCTTATGTACATATCGGCTAACATGATAGCTACCATTTAGTATTCGTTTTAATAAGCGAATATATTTATTTGGGAGGCAAGTATGCTTAACTCCGCCCGGAAACCATTTAAACAACATCTCAGCCATAGGTCACCCTAAGCGGTTCGCTACGTTTGGTGACTTAGCAGGGGTATCCGGGTAGAAGATGAGATTTGTTTAGGTTTTGGCGGCGGGTGCATTTGCCCATCTACTACATGGCTGCCGGATCGGGTGAGACTGATTGAGGGAGACCTTTTGATATCTCGAGCCGAGCTTTTTCGACCCATCGCCTTGCACCGCAGTGGGACGAGTGGATTCATACGTCCGTCACTCCTGAACACACTGAACCCCAGACTTCTACCCACCTCTCATAACTTTTTCCTTCCCAGAATTTCCTCTCTTTCCCATCCTTAAAAATACCCTCCACACAGCATCCCCTAAGATGACATGGGCCCTGATGGAAACCATTTTTCTCAGACTCTCCTGTGTGGAGCTAATGTAAAAAAAAGTTTATTGGTTAATAAAATTAGAGTTACTGTAAAAAAAATTGGTTACTTTTACCTGACTTTAAGCACTTTATTTTGACGTAAGCAAAATAGTTGTTTCCATATTTGTCTAATACATGAATTTACGTTAAAAAAAAATAAGCATTTTAACTGATTGTAAAAACGGAAACCTTTTCTTTAAGAAAACCCTGTTTATTCTACCCATAAATCTTTCCACAGTAAACAACACGGTGTTTAAAATGTAACAACAGTTTTCCAACTAAAAGAAAAGGACCCCAGATACGGTTTCAGGGTGTCCCATAAATCTCGCCATGTAAGCGTCACATTAAATCCTTCACGTGGGGTCCTATTTCACCATACGCTAAAGGTTATTAGCTCGAACAGGTTAAACACTGGGGACCTATTAAAATATCAAGCTTGTACCTGTATTATATTTACATTAAAAATAAGGAGTGAATAAACGTAATATAATATATCATTATCAAATTGACGCTTTATAAAATACTAGCTCACATAGCACTCCCCCCCACCCCCTCCCTCATCCTCTCCCCCTTCCCCATCCCCCCCACGCATTTCATACATTCAGTCCAGGTACATTCAGTTTTCAAACAGCTCGCGTGCCATCTATTGTATTTTTTTTATAAAATTTTCATAATTCCAGAGCTCGCCAGTAGTTTTATACAAACCCTTTCCTGACAATCGTTCCAACCTGGTGCAGTCGTTCAGAAGTTATGCTCGTATATACATTTCGGCGATTCTTTTTTATTTATATAGATAGATAGATGACAGATTTTAATATTCGCCAAATAAGTCACCTTCATCGCCACCATTCCCACATTTTCGTAATTAAATCCCAAATGTGATGTCTTGCCGTGATGATTTATAGTAGGGGAGGCGAAGCAGGGATTTTGGGATTTACTCAAGCGCGTCAGATTAACTAAGGGGAGATACCTCCCGACCCTATTATGGACTACCACCATTTATGAACCAATAATATTGATGGGTGCGGCTAGGGCAACCGATCAGATTAGTAAAAAATATCAATCCCCGTAGTTACTCGAGCGTGTCAGATTAAGGTACTGGGAGTTAATTACACGCAGAAAAGTTTACATTTCAATAATCTGACGATTTGAACGTGACGTTAGAAAATTAGCGAATTACAAAGTTGCAAAAAAAACGTTACGTGGATTTACTCGAGCGCGGTCAATTTTTTTTTTTATTTTGAAGGAAATAATGTAAGGATCACAGAAATATAATCTGACGATTTCAACATGTCGAAGAAGCTAAAATCATCACTGAGTGTGGAGCGCACAGCGGCTGACGGCGCTGAGAACTGCCTACAACTGTCTAGTCCATAGACATAGGAATATTACTAGACCTGCCCTAAGTGATAAAAGTGGTCTGCCTTTATTTAAAGAGGAAAGATTTGATTGTTTGTTTGTTTGCATTGAATATGCTCCGAAACTACTGAACCGGTTTGAAAAATTACTACGACTCAAGCGGCGACATTTTAATTAAATTTTAAAAATAAAATAACACTTATTGTGGCATAACTATAATAGTTAGACATATGCTGTCGCGACATTTTTTGTAAATAATGATGTGTTCTGCAAAGTCGAGGTACAATATTTAATTCTATCATCAATATTTTAGGTAATTTTTTTAACACCTTGGATAACATTATTGGAGTTTTGGATTTATTGGAGACCTAATTTATTGAAAATATAATATAGCCCTTGTCACACGGGGATAGTGTAGCTTCCTAACAGTGAAAGAATTTTTCAAATCGGTTCAGTAGTTTCGGAGCCCATTCAATGCGAACAAACAAACAATCAAATCTTTCCTCTTTATATATAGGCAGACCGCTTTTATCTAGTAATATTCATATGTCTATGGTCGAGTCGTACGTTGACAAGCGCTTGCTTGTTTTATATTCTGTCGCAGAGCCGGAGGCCCTTAGGCCGCGCGTTCGTGTACAACGCTTTGGTTTATTCATTGTGTAAAGAAATTTAATAAGTGAAATTTTTAGAAGTTTAATTAAGCGATTTTCTTTTTATCATTATAATAGGTATATATTATTTTTTGTTCATTGTAATTCTATTCAGTAATAAAAAATAAAATAAAAAACTTAAAACTGTCAGATTAAGAAAACCCCTCCACATAATTATCAGATTATAGGTCAGCACAACAAGGACATCAAACTGAACCATCTGTATAAAAATCTGACGCGCTCGAGTATGTCAAGGTCACGATTTTTTTTTACTTTTTCAAAAATCTGCCACGAGTTTAGGTTACGACCAAATCGTCAGATTATTGAAATGTAAAATTTTCTGCATGTTATTAACTCACATTACCTTAATCTGACACGCTCGAATAAATCCTTTTTTTTCAATTTTCTACCTCTTCATACGGCCACCCCCACCACTCAACTCATCAGATTAATATCTCTCCGTTACCAGAAACACGTAGGGCGTATACGCTATTAATATCTGACGCGCTCGAGTAAGTCATTTTGAAAATTATACTCACTCCCCCCACCACTGAAAGGGTATTCATCACACTTTTTTTCTTTTTAGCATCTAATCTTTGCAATCCAATAGGTCCCCACAACGCTCGAGTAACTACCCATTTAGCGTTATTTCCTCCCCTACTATTAGGTAACAACATTCGAATTAAGATTTTAAGATTTATTTTCCTTTATGATTAACTTTCTGAGATCGTAGGGGAAAGAGTAGGTACTTACTCAATTTGACAAAAAAAACATTTTTAGCATGTAAATATATCATTGAAGAAGAAGTTAACACTAATAATCTGAACGAAAATATGAAAGAGAACAAGATATATAAAATAGAAATAGATAATGGTCGCAACTGGGATACTTAACCCAGAACCTCTTGTCTAACCGGGACGTGTGCTTTTACTAATTCAGCCATTGCTACGTTCCATCAAACCATCATAATTATTATAAATCTGAATTTATTTTTATTTTTAGTTTTAACAATATTATCTTCGACTATTTTTTTCATATCATACCATTTTCATTGGAAACAATCGTTCTAAGAGCTGGTGTGTATCCTAGATAGCGCCTCGGATAAATATATCCGATTTTATTTATATGGAACATATAGGTATGCTTTCATATTTTCATTTAGAATTACAAAAAAAAACTAACTAACAAAATAAAAATAACTAACCCTCTCCCTCAATAATTTACTAATTTAATATAGGTAAAATTTATAATTTGTCACATAAAAACATATATTATATAACAGCGACATGTCATTGGTACCAATTATTGTATTAATTCTACAATTTGTAACTACTTTCTAACAATTAATTATGTACTGTTTGTTTCTGCAAAATAAATAAATTTGTGTTATCTTCTTTAATATATACATATATATATATATATATATCATTGAAGGAAATAACTTTCAAAAGTTATTAAAAGATATTTGTTCTTATAAAAAATTAAAAATATGTTTTTAAATGAGAAGAGGGCGTTAAGAATTCTGAACCATAAATTAAGCAACGATGAGTTCTATTCAATAAACCAACGTGAAAAACTGCAAATTTATTAGATCACTTGGTTTACAACATTATTAGCCTTGGTCACACAACCCAGAAACTCTTAAACTAGACTAAAAATTAAGTGCTACTAATTAATTTTAAATATTTTATTTAAATATTTGGCATCTCGTGTTATGAAACGCTATGTTAACGTGTTATTAGAAAATGACAAATTTTTCACATAGTGAAACATCCGCCAACTACACCTTTTTTTTTTTTTTTTTACAGTGAATATCGCACAGGAATCTCAACTGCTCCCGTCTGGAGCCAGTGAGACTATGGCATCCCCAATTGGGGTATGTTGTGAGGCTGAAGGTAGTGGGGAGGGGAAGGAGGTGGGAAAGAGGAAGATTGGGAAGTACCTGGCTATTCAGATCTGGTCACCAAACACGGCTAAAGCCATTTTCAAGCAACGTTTCAATTCTGAATGGTGGTCTTACACCAGAGCGATACTGATAGTATCTTCCACTCTGGAACGTGCCGCAAATATACTGTATATTATTTTAAATGAATTAATTGTGAAATAACACAAATTAATCAAATAAAATTTATTTGCGCACGCCGGGTTCGAACCCGCGACCTCCGGATTGTGAGTCAAGAGTCTTAGCCACTGGACTACGGAGGTCGTCATCTATCTAATGTAAAAGAACCAATACTCGTGTATATCTGTATAGGTCCCGAGTTACACAAAAACGACACGTTATTTCTGATTCCCAATCAAAAATGTTGTTTAGGTATTGTGAATTTTTTTGTACTTACCTAAGAATCAACGATAGGTATTATTTTTTTGCCTCTGTTTTGGGGACTAAAGATTAAACAACGATTTATTTTTATTAATAACAATATTTTTTCTGTCAACTAAACTATTTTTTTACTAATATGATGAATGTTAGGGATTTTCTATTATTCGTCAAGTTATATAATTGAATGTGCGTTTAAAGATTATTATAAAATATTAACCCCGAGTGATCATTCACCACTATCCCACCAAAAAATATTTTTGTATATATTTCTCATTATGAAAACGCTCCTCAACACTTGTTACAATTAAGAAATATATCCGAAGAATGTATTCAAATATTTATGTTAGTTTATTTTAAAAGCTTCTTAAAATAATATAATGTTTTGAAAGTAGCAACAAAGAGTCGTTTGCTTCGCTGCAGAATTATGAAACTAACAGCTGTTTGCGTAATGAAAAACTCATATTTGCAGCATTTTTCCGTAAAGTTGCAGCGAAAAATGCGATGTTCTCCGTGAACATCGACAATGCAGCGATTGTGTTGTGAAATTGCACCGGGAGAAGAGTTTCAAATCTTTTCTTCCATTCTTTGCACTTTATTTTGCGATGTGCAACTTTTATAATAATACTGTTGCAGTTTTAGAAAACAAAGTATGGAAAATTGGTACTACATCACATTCTCAATATCTGAAGAATGTGTGTATGTTTTCAAACCAATAAACTATCGTAGTGATATTAATGCTTGCAGGTTAGGTTCAATATTCTACGAACAACGGGCAAAAATTAGAAATAATGTTAACCGAGATATTATTAAAGTAAGATTATTATATTTATTTTCAGTATGCAACATAAATTTGGAAACATTTTTCCTTTTAACTTTTTGCATCAAAATTCTTAGATTTCTGATCTCTTCAAAAAACGAGACATTTAGTCAAACAAGGCTCTCATTTCTGGCAACATGCGAGGAATTCCTCAGATAACGGAAAACAAAAATATTTTTCAAATTAAATTAATATTATTTAAAAAAAAATGGTCGATGACTTCTTCATTCAAAACTACCAAATATTCTTCTGGCGTGGAATTGTAAATCTTTCAGTGCAATGAATTAATTTAACTAAATGTAAATAGTACCTAACTAACTTCATTGATAGTCCATTCCTCTTAAAATGAGTGCCAGAAAACTTTAACCACAGTCGTCGCCACGACTTGCTAATGCTACCATACGGCAGAAAAAATGTTCTAATAATAAGAATGGTGGTTTGAATGAAATTCGAACACAGAAGATGTATAATTTCTCTTTAAAAACACGTTTTTGCATACCTATCTTCTCAAATGTTAAGTACGTTAAGAGGAAGGGTTGTGCATACTTCCTTTTGCTAAACTTAATTTTGGATTTAAGACCATAATGAAACCATGTTGAATAATAATTTTTTAATCAAAAGATGTACTAAATGTCTAGTTTGAGTAACTTAACTTATTTATGTTTTAAATTATAAAATATTGGAATTCAAAATAATCAACTTTTTCATGATTGTAGTGGCAACTTTGGTTTGTGAGTTAATAATAATTATTAATAAAATAATTTCTCCCTATCTACTGTGTGAATAGAATAAAAAAAATATATTTAAAAAAAAGCCTTTTCCTGGGTGGAAATTTAAATTCATATGAAAGACAAATTTGTACTTTTTTTTACGCCCATCAACTTGCTTTTCTAAAAATTCAATTTTTTTATTATATATTTCAAGTATCATTAACTCTCAAATAAATAATTGCCAAGTTTTCCCTAAAACTATGAAAAATTGATTTCTTTAATGGCCCTATTTTATAGTGAAATAAAAAAAAATTATAAAGTATATGTATCTGTACTAATACATATACAACTTTTGATAAAAAATGAATTTGGTTAAGTATTTTGGCCTCAAATCCAAAATTAAGTTTAGTATAAAAAATAACTTAAAATAACGAACGGACTCAACTATTTTATGTACACCTCGGGTGTCCCCGACTTTTCTATCATTGACTTCCATATCTTTTATTACTATCATGCGCAGTTTTACCACATATACGTTACAGGAAACATTTTTCTACATCACGCAAAAAGAAATGTTTGCAAACGGGTATAGAAATATAATTTCTCAGCCACCTTTTTAAAGATTATCCCATGGTGAGATGCTTATTTTAAAGCCTTTTAAAAATTGACTAAGCACGGATTCTAAATCTGTCAAAATGCCTTTAATCCGGAATATGATATTCAAGTCAAACGTCCCAGTTTCATGATTAAATGTTTTATCGTAACGTTTCGCAACACGTAACAAGATATAATCCACGATCACACCGTGTTGCTTGGATTAGATGTCTCTGCTTACGGAATATTAAATTATCAATGTTTAAACTTTAATTCCAGCACACAAACTGTTGAAAATCTAAAGCCTTTGTTAGTAACGAATCGCATACACTTTGGGCATACTGATCCATGCAATCCCTTAAAACTTTTAAGGATGAGATTGTACTATGAAATGAAACATTGTTGGACTACGGAGGAAATTTATATTTTATCTCAAGTTAAACAAATTTATTTAACAGAAATTTTAGAATTTGTTACAAAATTGTCTGGTGGGACCATGCTCTTTGGATATGCGAGTATCCGATACTCATGTTGTGTACTCACGTCGCAAACGTTTTCGCACAGTCGTCGCTATTGAAGTCACGAGACTAAACCCGCGTCGCCACTAATCATTGTTGAATTCTTCAAACGTCCAAACTAAAACTCACTCAAAACTTTTTTTTCTTCATAACCTCACTGATAACAAACGATTGCTGTACCTGACATTTTTATATCCTGACTTCTTTCTGGTATGTCTTATTTTCTGTTATATTCCCAGCATTGATCTAAAGCACACGCATTGTTAAAAAATGTCTGACACAAGTGATGCCATGTTTAAAGTCTTGATGACACGCCGTGTCGCGAGTCACTGTCGTCGCCGACGAGTTTTCAAAATATCGGTAACTTGTGTCTGTGCACGAACCTTCCCGCAGATGTATGGTGGGAGTCGGTGGTAGTACGGTGGTTGTCTTAAATCGTCGAGTATTGCATACCTGCGGATCCCTGCAGAAGAATGGTCATAAAACTGTTGGCCGGATTTGTTTTTCATGGCCATACATAGTGGCCATAATGTCAACATTAGAAACTTTTGAAAACTGTTATAATCGTCTACTATCTTCATAACAGTAATTATACTAAGAATTGTGATGGCGGAATATATTATCTAGTAACAGGAGATGAAGAAGGGACATTTGACATCCGTTCACAATCTTTTAAGGTCCTTTCGTCTAGCCCTATCATGCCGTCTCTTTCATATAATACGTCAGTCACATGTTTTTAAGTAAAACTTCTTTACGCACGCCCGACACTTGGGGGTAAAATGATGAATGCGTTTCGAAAAAGAACCATATACCTATTTAATGTGAAACGCTATGAACGAATGAAACGCGATGAAACGCATGAAACGCTATCAAATGCATATATTTACGAAAAAATATGAAACGTTACGAACGCTAATGAAAGTGAAACGCTAATCGATATGAAACGCTAATCGATGCGAACGCTAATTAAAGCGAACGTTTAAAGTGGTTATGAGTTGTTATGAGTTGTTATGAGTTTTTATGAGTTTTTATGAGTTGTTATGAGTTTTTATGGGTTGTTATGAGTTGCTATGAGTTGTTATGAGTTGTTATGCGTTTTTATGAGTTGTTATGAGTTTTTATGAGTTGTTGTGAGTTGTTGTGAGTTGTTGTGAGTTGTTGTGAGTTGTTGTGAGTTGTTATGAGTTGTTATGAATTGTGATGAGTTGTTATGAGTTTTTATGAGTTGTTATGAGTTGTTATGAGTTGTTTGAGTTGTTTTAAGTTCTTATGTGTTGAGTTGAGTTGAGTTGAGGGGGATGGGGATATTTTTATTCCTGTTATTGTTATATTGTTAATGGACGGCGTAAGTTAGTGAAGTTTTACTTCAGTCGTGTGGTCTACAGCACACTCGTATTTTTTTATGCAAACGCTTGTACTTACTCCCCGATAACCAATTAGATAACTAAATATTATCAAATAAATGATTTTATACTAGGTGGTGCAAAATATATAAACTATCAGAAATGATTTCATTTTTGCGAATGGAGTTTTGTCATTACGATTTTGACAATTGTGAAGTAAACAGGAGCGGAATGCACTTTGACAAACCATGAAACGCTTACACCAATTCTCGCTTGAGTCAAATCAATTATTTTTATTTACAAATAACAATTACTTCTTTAGGAAATCGAAGGAGGCATTTTCCGCCACCTCGTATTTAACAACCTCTAAAATCTGAAGAACTCCAAACAGTTTTTATCAACGACTTCATTCGATCGGTGTAAATCTGTTATATCTGTATAACATAATTGGTTTCTTGATGTATATAATATATATTACACTTGTACGAAAAAAGCGCAGCCTATTCCAAAATATGTACCCACTTGGCATTTCCTTAACGTAATAATGTATCTATTCTGTTCTTCATGATGAGTATATACTTTCTTAAATGTTTCCTAAACAAATAGCTTAATAACATTGTCACACATCTTACATCTATATACCTATATTACATACTTATATAATAATAATAATAATAGCCTTTATTCAGACAGAAAATTACATTACATTATTTATAACACCTATCATGCATCGACTCCCTGTCTGTATGTCTACATACTTATATAGGTAACAATAAATTGTTTACTGTTGAAAAATAAATTATAAATAATCAACGACTTAATAATGAGAATTCAATAAAATTGTATTTTATATGCATCTAAGTTGTCAATTATTAAAATGGCGTAAAAAATCAGATTCCTTTATGTTCGTCTTTCCAAAAAATGTCAATCGCAGATGTAAAACATTTCATTAGAATAAATTCCATTACGGTGTTTGAGATAAAAAATACTTTTTCTAGCTATTCTCGGGTAGTATGAAGATTTTTCAGAGCAATTTTATGTTGGTTTGATTGTCAATAACAGCACTCAGCGGAGCACTTACGATAAAATATTGAAGACATTTTAATGTCAGTTAATTAAATAAAACAAGCAAGTACAAACGTGAACAAATTATTAGACTCAAACTATTATTCTTTTAGTTTTCTTTAACTATAATTACATATTATGATTACATGAATGGAGCCATTACATGAAATAATATTAATCTACGTCGGCATGCCGTGCACCAAATTTTTGCAACTATTTTTTATTGTTTCTTGGTTGTGATGCCATACTAGAATGAGTTTCTCGGTGAGATTTTGCTTGGTTGTTACTTATTCAATTCTTTCTTCACAATTGACCAAAGATTTTCAATTGGGTTCACTTCGGGGCTGTTTCAGGACCATGATAGCGTTGGAATTTGCATATCTTGAAGATACTTTGGACAACTTTGGCTTTGTGGTAAGGAGCCATTATTTGCGTGAATGTTCCATCACCAATTGTAAACCATAGTTGACATATAAAAAAACAATTAGCTAACATAGCTCTAATTATGATTATTAAAAAACCAGGTGAATATATTATAAAAAAGATGCGTAAATTAATTTAGATGAAAAACATTCGAATTCGTGTTCGAGTCCAATAATCTTTACGCGTCTGTAGGTTTTCAATTGAATCGCTGATTTTACAAACATCACTTTTCAATAAATTGGAATTACGATCGAAATCCAACAGCCTCTTTGCTGTGCTGATTTACTCCATAAACCAAATAACAATGCAAAATACGACATTCAAAATACAAGATTGGGGAGTAATTTGAGTAAAGTAGGAAGTTCAAATTTTGAAGATCTTATTATTTTTTTCTGAACGAGAACAAATTTAATTTAAATAAACGATTCAACCAAAATTAGGCGTTTTAGAAACCATTAAATTTACTGATTATGTGTGTATGATATTTTTTTTCCGTGAAAATTCTAAATATATAAATTGAAGAATTATGGATTTTTTAAATTGTACGTAAGTACCTACAGTGGTAGCAGCATTTGGAAATGTTAAATCAGTATTGAAAAAAAAAAAAAGTTCTATCATGACAAAGCACCAATATCATTAAAAATGTATGATGCAACAAAAAAAATTTCGAATGGGTAATTTGATGGTTATTGGACTAGAGCAGTGATGAGCAACCATTTTAACGTGAAGGCCACTTTATCAATTTTCTAGTTGCAGTCGATGGTGTCCCATACCCGTTTATATTTTAAAAATTCGTATTTTTATATAAACCAGTAAATTTTAGAATGCGAAAACGAGGCGCTTAAGACGAAAATTTTATGTCTCGAAGATATCAAAATTTTATTTAGAATTATATCATTCTAAAATATTAGAAAACACGAAAGAAAAACTTGAAATTTTATAATTAGAAATCCTTCTAATTTTAACCGAACTAAATGGGCTCGCGGGTTACAAGCGGTCCTTATGCTGTGTACTAGAGAGTTATACTATGTTCAGAACATTCTAAATAATCTTACTAATATTATAAACTAATATTATAAATGCGAAAGTTTGCTTGGATGGTTGGTTGGATGTTTGTTACTCTTTCACGCAATAAATATCGAATGGAATTTAAAAATTCTTTCACTAATCGAAAGCTACATTATTTGCGAGTAAAAACGACTTTATATATCGGTAAGCTCTGGCGTTATGAATGAGCTGTGGCGTTATGAAATTATGTATCATACAAAATCGAGTTATCGCAAACGTCAAACATATTGTTACCTTGGAAACAATTTAAATTTTAGGCTTAAAAAGAGTGCTTTTTTGTGATTAAAAAGAGTACTTTTTTTGCGTCGTAGTTAATATCTACATATCTCTAAAAATGTTTATTCTCCGAACAAAAAGCATAACGTTGCTATACCTAAAGCATAGCGTTTTAAGTGGACTGTCATTTTTTTTAGGTTAATCTGTATTAAAATATGAATAAAATACTAATAAAGGGAGTAGGTACTTAAAATAAATGTCTATTTCTATCATTTAAATATTTTCTAAAATAGAATTTTTATTTGCGAAATGTCATTCTCATATTTTGAAAATTTTTATTAAACAATAATTATTTTCTATTAGACAAAATAGCAAGAATAATAAAAATTATGCCAGTAATTTCCCACTAATACTATTCGAGCGAAGCCGTGGGTAAAAGCTAGTTTATATATAAAATTTCTGAAAGCATCTTTTGCGTTCCTATTTTTAAACGACTTCCAAAAGGAGGAGTTTATCAATTCGACGGTGTTCGACGGTATTTTTTTTAATGTTTTTATTTTATTTTTATGTTTGTTTCCTCAGAATTTTTGATTGGGTGAACCGATATTGATGATTATTTTTATTAGAAAGCTGGGAAAAAATTCGGTTTAGTGGCGAAATTCCTAAAAAATCAAACTAATTATTTTTATACTAACTATGGGCCAGGGAATCCGAATCTGAAAGAATTAGGCGGCGGCAAGCAATATTAACTGAATTACACGACTTTTAAATTTTCAATACACACATACGAAAACAGCCATTTTAAAAGCATTTTGACACATGAAAACCATAGAAACCATAGAAAAACAACAATTTAAGTGTGGCCATTAAACAATAATATCATCGAACATACTTTGGTTTGTGCCCCTTTATACCGCCTGCTCGCGTCAATTTAAAAAAACATCCCAGTTTTCAAGTAGTTTATCGGCTACGCAAGGTTTGTGTCACATGGTTTGTGCCCCTTTATACCGCCTGCTCGCGTCAATTTAAAAAAACATCCCAGTTTTCAAGTAGTTTAGCGGCTACGCAAGGTTTGTGTCACATGGTTTGTGCCCCTTTATACCGCCTGCTCGCGTCAATTTAAAAAAACATCCCAGTTTTCAAGTAGTTTAGCGGCTACGCAAGGTTTGTGTCACATGGTTTGTGCCCCTTTATACCGCCTGCTCGCGTCAATTTAAAAAAACATCCCAGTTTTCAAGTAGTTTAGCGGCTACGCTAGGTTTAGGTAGCATGGTTTGTGATACAAAAGTGAGTAAAATTTATAAAAAGTAAGTACTTAAATTATAAACATGTTATTTTACGTTATTGATATTACTGCTTAATGGCAACACTTAATTTTATGTGGTGTAACATCTTTATTCTTTTTCTATGTTTTCTTGCGACTTCGATAGTGTCAAAGTACTTCCAAAATGTCTTCTTTTTGTGTCTGTTTATAGCAAATTTTAAAGTCGTATAATTAATTTAATATTGCTTGCCGCCGCCTAATTCTTTCAGATTCGGATTCCCCGGCCCAAAGTTAGTATAAAAATAACTAGTCTGATTTTCTAGGAATCAGAATGCTTCCAAAATGGCCATTTTCCTGTGTGTGTAAAAAAAATTTTTAAAGTCGTATAATTCAGTTAATATTGCTTGCCGCCGCCTAATTCTTTCAGATTCGTATTCCCCGGCCCATAGTTAGTATAAAAATAACTAGTTTGTATTTTTAGGAATTTCGCCACTAAACCGAACTTTAGCCGAAAGCTGGTGCTTCCCGTGTGGTCCCATTTTAATTTGGTCCAGTTTTGACAATGGGATCCATGAGAAAACCATATATGACTCAAATTTGCAATAAGTATGTGCGCGACAAATGGACGAATAACTCAATATTACGCCAACAGATTTTAATGATCTTTTTTGAGGTAAAACTTCTTTACGCACGCTCGTCACTAAAAATCAAAAAATAAACAAAAATTTTAACAAAACAAAAAACGACTTCAAAAATGCACTAAAAAGTAAAAAACTAATTTCGTACGATTGTTATTTTTGGAGTCGGTGTCAGCCAAGATCTCCACATCTCACCTATAACTACCTATATATGTAGTCACCTTGGCTGACACCGACTCCAAAAATAACAATCGTATGAAATTATTTTTTTACTTTTTAGTGCAATTTTGAAGTCGTTTTTTGTTTTGTTAAAAAATTTGTTTATTTATGTACATAATATATATATTTTTTATTATATCTCCACACAGAAGGCCCAGAGGAAAATAATTCCCTTCAGGGCCTTGTTATCTTTGGGGATACTGTGTGGAGGGTCTTTTTAGGAAAGTAAGGATAGGAAGTTCTGGGAAGGAACAGGTTATTAAGGGTGGGTAGGAATGTAGGAATCTGGAGGTCAGCGGGTCCAGGAGTGACGGACGTATAAACCCATCCTCCCACTGCGGTGCAAGGCGATGTTCCGAGAGAGTACGGCTGAAGAAGTCAAAGAGACTCCCTCAACCATTCTCTTTCGATCCGACTTGCCATGCAGCTGGTGGGCAGACGCATCCGCCGCCAAGACCTGGACAAAACCTCATCACATAAACCCGGGCATTCCTTCTAAGTCACCAATAATAGCGAACCACTTAAGGTGACCTACGGCAGAGGTGTTGGTTATCCAAGAAATGGTTTCCGTGGCAGCGGTTCCCATAACCGCCACCCAAATTTGGAGCGAAAATTAATTGAATATTATAACCGAAAACAAAATGAAATTGTATTACTAATTTATTGCAAATAGTACTCAATCTTTTAAAACACGTATAAATAAATTTATACAAAAGTCTTACGGGCCACATCTTGTGGAAAAATAATAAAATATTCATAATAACCATTTCCAATTCAATAGTTTCCACTGAACTTATGGCACATTTACAATACCTAAAAAATAATCTATTTATATTCTGTCATTTCGTTTCCTCTTCAACAGACCTTACCTTTAGAATGTCCTTCACAGCCTGCCCAACCATTTTATAGCCTCCCATCATCCTGGTTAGGGTTGGGTAATCAGGCTTGTACTCAAAGGCTTCAGCGTGGGCTCCGGCCGTTAAAACAGGGATTTTCCACACCCCTGCGTATCGGGCCACAGGGGCGATGACGTATTCGCAACCAGGACCTATGAAAGCGTCTGTGGAAAGCACCAAATTCAAATTAGGAATAAACATAACGGAAATGCGAAAATAAAAATATTTTGCAAGGCGTATTTTTAGGTATGGATGTTTCAAGGTTCGACCGAACAAATATCCCGACCTTAGAATTTTTAAAAATATTTTTGTCAATAATTATTTTGAAAATTTGTAAACCGCTCGATATTACTAACCGATTTATTTAAATGTTTTCTTTTATTAATTGACTAGTGTATGATTTTTACTTTAACAAATCAAACGATTTAGCAACAGATCTTACATACTGACTTTTATATAAATTAAAATCTGAAAATATAATGTTGTCTCATAAAACAATTGACTCAAATTAAAAAGAGTCACGTTGTCTTAGAAATTTCATTAAAAGAGATCTGTTTAAAATTCATTAAACCAGTACCCATAGTTCAGTAGTTGTAATTGTTTCTTACAATCAGATAAACAATTAATAAAGTATTCAGTACATTGACAACATATCAACATTTTATAAAATTATGAATTCAGCTATTTCCGAACAATTTGTGACAAAAATATGAAAAAAATAATTCAAAAACGTTACGATAAGCGTGTAGAAATAATGTTTTTGAAGACACCGTAAAATTGTAATTCTATAAATACGACTTAATAATTAATAATTTTGCTTTTATTTAAAAAAAATTAAAACTACTTCGTGTTTACAATGTACCCCTAATGAACAATTGAACAACCCTTTTGCGGGATTATAGTAGAACTTTACGCCCCGTGTTTCTTTATACGATGGTAAATATCTGCATTAAGGGTTGCTTTTTAATAGTTTATTTTCGTGATGTTAAAATTAGTTTTCCACTGTCTTACGCCTACACTAAAAGCCTTATAACATTATATGAATTCTTTAAAAATTCCTTTTGTTTATTTATTACTTGATTTTCACTCTTCAAGGATGTTTATAAGTATGGATTTGAATTTCTTAGTTCAAAAGAATTTGGGGGAAAAGGAATTTATGTTTAAAGAATGTTTTGTTGAAAATAACATTTTAAAATAATAAAGAATTGAGAAAGAAGCGAATTTTTAAATGGGAAGCCAAAAAAGCGCAAGGAAGCCAATTTAAGAAATTTCTTTTAGAAGAATGTTTTCCATCAGAAATTTCATTTTTTAAATGTGAATAACGCAGAAGATCCTCAACTGTTCCTTACCGTAGGGAGCCAATAGAATTAAAGTGTTTTATAAGACTGACTATACCTAATGGTGATGGAAAAGAGATCGGGAAGAGAAAAAGTGGCGTACTTCGTTATTCAGATACGGTCACCAAGCACGGATAAAACCATTTCATACAACATTTCGATTCTGAATTGTTGTCTTTCACCAGGAGATACTGATAGTTTCTACAACTGCTCTGAATCTTTTTAAATGTATTAGTCAGTTTTAACGGATAAAGGGTAATTATAAAAGAGAAATTCGTGGAGCAAGACTCCCAAGCGAAATTGTCAATGCCTTTTCTTAAATATGAAACACATTTATTTTTATTAATATATAGGACGCGGTGGTCTAGGGGTAAGACTCATAATTCACAATCCGAAGGTCGCGGGATCGAATCCTGACGTGTGCAAATAAATTGCATATATAATTTGTGTTTTTTTCATAAATAATTCAATTAAAAATAATATATAGTTGTATTTTGTACGTCCGTGTATACAGTATATTTGCGGCACGTTCCAGAGTGGAAGACGCTCTCAATATCGCCATGGGTAATTCCATCATTCAGAATTGAAACGTTGTTTGAAATGGCTTTAGCCGTGTTTGGTTACCGGATCTGAATAGCCAGGTACTTCCTCACCTCCCTCTCCTCCATCTCCTTCCCCTCCCCACTACCTTCCGCCTCATAACATACCCCAATCGGGGATGCCATAGTCTCACTGGCTCCAGACGGGAGCAGTTGGGGACTTTTGTATTCATATATAAAAAACAATTAAATAAAAAATTGAGTTATTATGCCGTGTTGCGCTACCTCATTCTTTAGCAGACCTTTTGGACAGCATAAAAATGTCCGTCATCGGGGCATCCGAGTTATCTGAACTATAGCGGTGTCTGAACCGTCGGCAAAAGAAAGAGGTAGTCTAACACGGCATAATACCCCAAAAATAAATCACGTTAAAATATAAATCTGTTACATAAAAATAAAACTCTGATATGTGAACTCTGCAATACAGGACCCTTTACCAATGACACTTTTAGATGCGTGTGTGAAAATTGGCCATTTAAAAAGGTCGTTTCATGAAACATAACAACTAAAAAACCTGAATTTATTTCCTACGTCATATTTTAATAGCCTCACTTATGTTTAAACAGAAAGAAGAAATACTTTAACCCTTAACCAGGGTAAGTTTAAATGCTTCCCGTATATTTTTTGACTTATTACCTGTCCTTAGTAAATATTTTGCCACAAATCTCACTCCACAAAACCCTTTACAAATTTGTTTGTGGAAATAATTCAGACGAGCAAACTACCTAGCTGCGAAAATTTAATTTTCATGGAAATAAGATGGTTCTAAATGGTAAATTTCAGAGACCTTGTCAGATTTCACTTAACGATCCTAACATAACTCCAGTAATCAGTTATTTCAACTGTAATTAGTGTTTGGTCTTGAAATGGGAATAAGATTGGTTCCTACCGGGGTATCATTTATCCAGTTCCTACTTCTCCGTAGCCATAACTTTGCAGGAAAACTATTTGAAATTTGGAAAAATTCAAATGAAAAATAGTGCGAATTCGAGTGCATTTTTTTTGAAAACAGAAGAATTAATGGGACTACTTATAAAGCAAGTTATTGATCTTTTTCGTACACGTTCTCGTTTTTAAGAAAAAACAATTAATTTGACTACCTTGGAAGAACTTTACATAATTTTAACGTAATTTTTGTGAGGATAATTATCTAGAGTTTTCGCGGCGAAACTCGCAATATTGTGGTTGTGTTATGTGCTTCTTTTTATTATTATTTTTTTTTTCATTTCAAGCAAAGTTTTCAATCCGAATGGTAGTTTTACACCAGGGTGATACTGGGAGTATCTTCTACTCTGAAACGTGCCGAAAATATACTACATATTATTTTAAATGAATTTATTGTGAAGTAACACTAATTAACCAAATAAAATTTATTTGAGCATGCCAGGATTCGATCTCGCGATCTTCGGATTGCGACTCAAGAGCCTTACCCCTCGACCATGGAGACCGTGATACAGTGCTTTGAGGTGATACATCTGTAAGTGGTCGGTCATGCTTTTTCCTTCCATACCTTACTCTTTCCTACATATATTCTATCACCCAATTGCAGCAAAGACTAGTTGATTTCGTTTCATTTAGAATATCTACACATCTACAGTCCATTTTGAAGTACATTCGTAACCGTAATTGGTTTGCAACAACAAATAAGCAGTTTCGGATGCAACATGTTGCTTTGGTAGTTAAACGTCTTTGAAGCCGAGTCTGCGTTTTAAATAATTAATTTTAATTGGATTCGTCCGGAATGTTGATTCTAATAAGCTGGCACTTTACACAATACCGAAATAATTAAAAATAAACGATAAACGGTTCGGACAGTAAGATCGCGTCGGTGAGAGGGTAGGCGGTTACTCACTTGCTCTGCCGGGTAAACTGGGACGACAGATTATAAGGAGAAAAAATCTTGTCAATATAAGTAAACAAAAAAATAAATTTTACCAGTGTCAAATAAGCTAAGTAATCGTTGGTTGGTCTGCCGGGGACGCACTGAGCTTATTATCCTCCAAAAGCGGGAACTTTTTTGATTCTCTTTATTAACCTCTTATTAAGCTCTTTATTAACATCTTGTTTAGCTATTTGTTAACCTCTTATTAAGCTCTTTATTAACCGCTAATTTATGTAGCCCTTTATTAACCTCTTATTATTAAGCTATTTTACCAGTATCAAATAAGCTAAGTAATCGCTGGTTGGTCTGCCGGGGACGTACTCTTTGGTTCTTTTTATTAACCTCTTATTAAACTTTTTTATTAACCTATACATATCTTATTTAGCTCTCTTTTAACATCTAATTAAGCTCTTTATTACCTAGTATTAACCTCTTATTAAGCTCTTTGTTAACCTCCTATTCAGCTCTTTATTAAAATCTTATTAGATTCTCTACGTTTGGTGACTTAGCAGGAGTGGGATAAGGTTTTTCCGGGCCTTGTCCACTAGATCGGGAAAGAATGGTTGAAGAAGTCCCCAAATCTCTCCAGCCAGACTCTTTCAGAACATCGTTTTGCACCACAGAAGGAGGGATGGATCCATACGTCCGACACTCCTGGACCCACTGATTCCTACCCATCCCTCATACCTTTTTCCTTCCCAGAACTTCTTCTACTTCCTTTTCAAAAAATATCCTACATACAGCATCCTCATAGATTACCCGGGCCCTGAGGGGGATTATTTTCGTCAGGGCCTCCTGTGTGGAGCTTATGTAAACATAAATATAAAAAACGCGCCAATCAACATTCGAGACGAGTACCTCACCACTATTTAAGAAAAATAAATCCTGTATGAATGTATAAATATATAGGTATCGATTGCGTATTTTATTTAAATCATGAAATAATCATAACTTCGGCTGTTTCAACATATTAGGGTTAAGGGAATTAAAGCGTGTTCAACACTACATGTTCTGCTCCATGTAGCTCGCTTCTATTCCTCCAAATAAAACTAATGTAACGTCTGTATAAGTGCTAATTGGTATTAAGTCTGCAAACACGCGGAATAACGAGATACCCCGGGGCTTACACCATATTAGGGAATATTAGCCGCCACGATGAGCAATCGTCGATATGAGAGCACAAACTACTCGGTGTAACAAAGCAGAACTCTGTTCTAAGTTCATGGAAATTTATGCTGGCAAACTATCTACCGCAACAAAGGCATGAACTAGTGTAAATTTATGGTCATTACAATTTATTATCAGAGCTTTAAGTTTAGCAGTTAAAAATTAGGTTGGACTGAATTACATTATTTAGTTTTGCTTTGATAATGAATTCATTATTCTCAGCTGACCATCTATTTTTTTACAATAATTTCATGAAAGGTGAAAACCTATCTTTCTTTCTTAATTTATTATTTTAGGTGTCTGTATTTCTACTAGAGAAATATTATTCATTTATTCCCTAACCATGAATATCAAAAAGATCTGTTCCAATCCAATCAAATAATGTTATTTATTGGAGAATATTATATATTTCTTGCAGGAGAACAACGCATATCTTTATCAGCCTTTTATGTGTGTTACACCGCGAATGTCTGAATTTTTAAAATATACTGATCGTTTTTTTTTTGTTTCTGGGAAGAGATACGCGGTGTTATAATATGAGCGATGATGTACTCTTATGAAGATTGTCAAAAAGGACGAATTTCTGTGGTTATTTAGGCAAAAAAAATCTCTCATGTTTTTTTGTTTTTGTTTTTGAGATAAAATCTTTATTCAAACTTTATCGTAACTTATTTAATTAAATAGTTTACTCTAACATATTATTGTTGTACATTGTTATTTGACGTTTGGTATATATTATTTGACGTTTCTGTTTATTTTTTAGGTCAGCATTTGTCTGTTGTATTTATTATAAATAAAATAAAATAATAAGTTTTCATAACACCCGGGTAGCAGGATATAAAACAACATATAAAAAATGGAATAAATTGTAATCTGTACAATTCTATCGTTTGATTCTTACGGTTCCGTGCCAACTTAGAATGAAACCAACTCAGAACCACCTCAGAAAGGTAATTAAAAGCTGTGAAAAAATAATTTTAAAATAGCCAGTAACCCTAAGCTAACTTAACCTATTTAACCATTATTTTTAAATATTTTTTATCATCACTCTGAATGACATTTCTGAGGTGTTATTACAAACAAAATGCTATTGAAACAAAGTTAATCAATTTTAATAAAGACAAATAGATGGTTATTTTTTAGATTGGTAAAATGATAATGGTAAATCTTTAAAATGGTACACAGACATCCATGAAGCTTCTATGTTCCAGCGAGATATAATTTTTTATTTATTTTAGAGTGGGTGATACAGGGGTATGTATAATTCGTAATAATAAAAAGTGAGATAATAATTTAAAATAAAAATATGTACAAACTAAGTACAAAAATCCAACTAAAATAACAATAAAAATCATTTTAACACATAATCGAAGAAGAAGATAATACTAATACATCTAAACGAAAATATGAAAAAGAACAAGACAAGGAAAAATGAAAAGGTAACGGTCGCAACTGGGACTCGAACCCAGGATCTCTCGATCTCCCTGGGTTATATGGGAAAAAAATAGTTGAAGATAATATGATTCTGAATTTAAAACATGACTTCAAAATAAGAAGTCACAATGGTTGAATTGGTTGTGGCGCTCGCAAACTTTCTGTAAGACGAGAGATCCTGAATTCGAGTCCCAGTTGCAACCGTTGCCTTTTTAATTTTCTGTGTCTTGTTATTTTTCATATTTTTGTTTAGATTTATAAGTATTTTCTTCTTCTTCAATGATATATTACATTGATGGGAATAACATTCAAAAGTTAATATAAAGAGAGTAATCGTAATAAAAATTGAATGATCATTTTTTAGTTTCTGCTTTGTTACCAATTATTCATTCACGTCAGAGTCAGAAACTTTCTAGTCTGCCCGGATTTGAAAGTTGTTTGTAAACTTTCCCAACTAAACTCTCCCAGTTGACAGGATAAACGAAAAAAGACATAGATCGTGACGTTGCTAAGAATATCAACATCCAACCGAGGGAAAGATTTAGCACTAACCACTGGAGATCTTCTTTCAACCACCTGTTGAGATACTTTCTGTGGAAGGTCGAACAAATAGCATTCTGTATGTGTATATTTTTAACTACCTGATTGTCAAGTTTTTGAATTTAGTGAAATACAACTATTTTAGACTTCTTGTTGACCGAGCGTAACAAAGTACTGTTCCAAGATGACCGTTTTGATATATCGCTTGTTTGTAAATTTGTTTGTGCGGTCCGTTTCATTTTCCAAAAATCTGCCGCAACCACTTTATTATTCAAACAAACCTTACTTTGACTAAATCGTTAACTTTCACTGAGTGGTTAATTTGGCAATGGTTCAGAAAACATTAATTTTTCAAATGTGAAATCTTGTTTTTGTTATGACTTTCTTATTTGCGTTTGTTCAATATTATTATAAAAAATAATTTTTTCATAATATATTTGGTTTATAACTAAGTTCGTAGGTATTTAAGTATGCATCTAACTACGTCCTACATATCTTTATTGAAAAAAAATCGTTATGATTTATTAAAGAAGAGAAAATCAGAAAAATGCTTTGATCGTCTAAGTCTACTGTTCCCACGACTAATAGCAATTGTTTACTTTTAAACTGTATATTTTGTATTACAAATGGCATAGCACTTAATAATTTAGATATTGACATGAAATTTAAAAAAAAAAAAAAAAAATTCAGTCACCAGCTGAAAAATTTGCCCTTCGTTCTGAAGTGGTAGATACTCTCAGTATCTTCCTGGTAAGAGGTCCCAAACTTCCCGACCTTCCCCTAGCGCATATTTTTCCACTCCCACTTCTCTCCAGCCTTATAAAGTTCCCCAAAATTAAGAATTCCGTAGTCCTACCGGCTCCAGGCAAGGTAATGAGATGTCTAAGAAATTAAACTAATTTCATTACCATGATAAAATTAGAGCAAAAGAGATTCATTTAATGAAAATAACGAAATGTAAAACAGGACTCAATAAATATTTAATGATGTAATTTACTTCTTTCAATACATTTACGTCGAAATTCCGGTGCTTTACAATGTTTTAATTGTTATTTTAAAAACATTAAAGCTCCTAACGCCCGTTAGAAAATTTACGGCTTACGACGAAAGCTCGCCGTTTTAATCAGAGTTGTTTAATTTAAGTTTATATTAAGTTATCGCAAGGAGCTTTCACGGACGCAGGGCCCCTTATTTAATCACCACCTCTGAGCTCCACCTAGACAGCTTTCTCATTTGCAAATGGGCTTAATTTGCTGAAAATTTTGTATACTTTGTGTTGCCGGAGGTCAGGGTTAATTTCATAAAAGTTTATTAACCTCAGATAACTTTATAAGCGTTGAATTTTATTTAAAGCAAATGACAGGCTTCCACAAAAGCAAGACATTTATTTTAGTAGAAGTGCTATGACGAAGGGAAGTTTTGTTATTTGAATTTGTAGTATTTGAGGTATTTGAGAAGTTATTTGAGAAGTTAGAAAAAAAATTCCGAGTTATTGCTTTCCCGAATTAACAAATAAATTTTCCGCTTAGGTATAAATTATTTTTTCTTTATTCATTTACTGAATTAAAATTTTATTTAAAAAAATGACTGTAGATTTATTTCATATGCTGCTCGCTCCTCCTCAGTAGGAGATCCTGTGCTGAGGGTGAAAATGTTTCGGATAAGTTTTAAGCGACTTCTATATACAACTTTATGGTTTGGGTAAGGTATTTTCATAAATTTCTACGACAATGCTTTTAATAAACTAGTAAGTTATTTCACCGATAGTTAGTTCCATGGCAAGATTTGATGTCGTTAATGAATTTATTTTTTGTTTTAATTTGTTTGATACTAATTTGTTTGGAAGTTTGATCTACTCGTATAACTTGACTGCTTAAAATTCAGAACTTCTTTTTCAGAAGGTAGAATTACACTTAGGTATATTTAGTATATCTATTGTCTTGGCTCTGGTTTTACAATTATGTGAGGTTTTTGTATGGTTTGTTTTAGTATATATATGTTTTCGGCAATTCGTAAAATATTGTATTAGCAAGTGAAAATTTGGAGATTTTCGATTGAATACAAAAGTAGATATGTACGTTAAATGTTTCGGATGTCTCAAACATATACGGTGTCTATGTTATATTTCAGATTTACATATTATAATCTAGTTACAACTCTTGTATATGTATGTTGCAAAACAAATTACAAGAGGTTCTCATTAAGGTTTAGATAATACCGTGAATATCACCTGTAATTGAATTTCCCACCCTTAATGCCTCCATTAAACATGACTTTCCCATCAAAGTTCGCCGAAGTTAGGCCTATGAATCTCAATTCACACCCCCGGCACATGGTTCTTCATCTCGGTTAGTTTGGGAGTAACTGGAGAAGTAATTTCCACTCCCCTTCAAATTTAACTTGTACTTTCTTAGAATTCCGCCTTGGCGTCAAGTTTACCTTTGCAGATGTGGTACCATCGCATTGCGTTACGATCCCAAGGAGCTATTAAAGGGAATTAATTCCATGGTTAATTCCATTAATTCCACTAACTCCATTTATTCCAGGGAAAGGTGGAGTAATATTTGTCACTAAAAGAAATAATTGATGTTTCGATGATTTGTTTCTGTTTCTTTTTTCTGACGCCCACTGAGACTCCAAGTAATTTAAAAACGTATACCTTGGGGGGAAAGTCTGAACACTTTATTTTTCTATTTTGCTTGTTGGGAATATATTGTGCCTGTCTTCGTGTGGACGAAACCTATAAAAATTCACTGGGTAGAACATTGGGTTTTATTTGGAAAAGTTAGACAGAGTATTGGCACATTGCTAGTCAATCTTAGGGAGCCTGCTATACAATGTGGACTACCACATCAAAACCGTGGTTTAAAAAATCCTAAATTTTGACAAAATCGAATTTTCCTCGAAGAATATTGTTTATTAATTCACATTTTCGAGCTATTAATTATTATAACCATTATGCTTTCAGTGGGTAAAAAAATAAGACGTTATGTGGGTTTAAATACTCAATTAAAGTACGTATCTACAAAAAATTATTAATTATTCGAAAAAAACAAGAAAGTTTTAAAACGATGAGCTCCGGCATCAAGAAAGTTAATAATAAATACTGTATATGTTTCTATTTATATAAAGCCCAAGATCATCTGTGAAAAGAATCCTTTATATTGGTACAACGAAGTAGTATTTATCAGCAAAACAAAAACCCAATAGATATTCTCTGAATTGAGACTATTCATTAGAACATAAAGGAGCGATGTGAAGTCAATAGTTGCTACATAGAAATCCTGTGTAAATAAAAGGGATGAATTATAGCCAGACAATATTAAAGCTCAATAAATAGTACAAACACATTAAGAATCTGAGAATAAATAAAATAGGCTATGCTGCAAATAATTAGTATTTGAGTTCAAATAAAAATTTATGTTAAGAATGCGAGGGTGGGTGAAAGATTGTTTGTTTAAATAAAATAGAGATATATTTTTCTAATACAATATTTCATAAACTAAGTAACTTATTTCACTAACCATAGTGTCAATTTCCTTAGGGGGTAGGCAGAGAGGATGGAAAGTAATAAAATCTTATTTTATTTGAACCTAAAGTTATTTTTTCATCCACATTCTGGTTAGTATTTATTTTCTTTATCATAACTTGTCTTTCATCCACGATTTATTTTTACATCCACTTTCGACTGCCTATTTGGTCGAAGGATAAGACTTTTGACAAGCTGAAGGTCGCGGGCTCAAATCCCGGCGTGCGCAAGTAAATTTTATTTAATTAAATGAAGACAATATTAGCGAAATTCCATCGAAAATCTGGAGACAGAAAAGTCAATCATAAAATTTTATAATTTGAGATTTTACTCATAAAGTTAAATATAAAAATTAATAAAATTTATTTAATTCATTTTAATACATGTTTCAGAAATTTCACAATTTACTAATTTGTTCATTTACAATAATTTATAGTATATTCGCGGCACGTTCCAGAGTGGAAGATACTCTTAGTACCGCGCTAGTGATAGGCCACCATTCAGAATTGAAACATTTCTTGATATGTCTTTAGCCGTGTTTGGTGACCAGATCTGAATAGAAAGGTACTTCTCCACATCACTCTTAGCCATCTCATTCCCCTATTCACTACTTTCAGCTTCATAACGTACCCCTATTGGGGATTCCATATTTTCACTGCCTCCAGAACGGAGCAATTGGTATTCTTGACCGGTATTCACAAAAAAAAAAAGGAAAAATGATCCCACGTATAAAATATCTCTGAATTTTTTTGAGGAGCTTTCAGGTTTGTTTCACTGTTTATCCGACTTATTTTGATTTTCGGTATCTCACTGAAAGCATTTTATGACTAACTTTGTGGGTTTTAACCATTGATATAAATATGTGAAGCGTAACCCAGCAGTACTTGAAATGACGCATAACCAAATATTTCAGAGATATTTACTAATGTTAAGTACCATTCATATAATTTATTTTACTCGTCTTTTAACCTGGCTGAGCTTAAAATGGCGTCAAAAACTTATGAACAATTCGAAGATACGCACAATATATATATTTTTTTAAATGGAAATGTTTTAACATAATTCAACCAAGTTAATCGTTTGATTAACTTGGTTGAATAATGTTAACACATTTCCAATTAGTAAATTCATATACGTAATTGTTTATCATGAATGTTGAGGAGATGAAACACATTCTGTTTTGTTCTATTATACATTAATATGAATTCATTGGAATGCTTAAAGACAACTTATTCATGGTTTTATTTCTTGGTTTTGCGAGATTTAATCATCAATATGACGGTGTTTTAATGTAATTCATAATTACCGTATTTGGCAACGTAAATACATTAAAAAAATAACCGGCAGTATCTCGATGACCGATTTATTAGCTTAGGTAAGATATTCTGTTGTAAATAAAGGTCTAACTACGAGTATATACAAAATAAATCATTGTAGAATAAGATAAAACTAAAAATAAAATAACGGAACTTAAAATAAAATTTAAAATGAGAAACGGAACAAGACACAGACAAATAAAAAGGTATCGGTCGCAACTGGGAATCGAACCCGGGATCTCTCTCTTACCGGGAGTCTCAACTAACTTTGGCCATTGGAACCTTATTATTATTTTATTTTAAGAAATATTTAAAAAAAAAACATAACGACTATTGTTAATTAAAGTAAAAATATTGTTTTATTCGTACCGCATTATAATAAAATATGACGTAAGTGGTCTCAATCATAACTTCTCGTACGTTACCGCTATATATTAATATATGACTTGGTTTTATTCATTTTTGCCGAGCAGAAAAAAAAAATTATTCGTTGTTTTTAGTAATTTTTAAAAATTACATAAATTATGTCGATAATTGATCTATCGTCTACCTTAAAATATTCGTGTGCTAATTTTGCGTCTAACGAACCCAAAAATACTTTGATATTTGTAAATGTTTTTATGACATTTTTTAACAAATTAAATTTCTTAGTTGCCTCAATAACAACACTTACTAAATGATATTATATAATACCGTGTGAGCCCAACTATAATAACATACGTCAATTTTCTCCCATCCATCCATTTGTGCCCATCTCGTGAAGTACATTTCACCGGTTACCATGTTCTGACGTCTCATTTTTTCCTAAAAAGCTTTGGAAAAAGTCAGAACTTAATTCCTAAATTTGTCAAACCCCAGAATTACCATGAATTATATTATTTCGGGACTTTATCTCTTGGTTTTAATGTTTTTGCTCGCAAATAAGCCTGCGAGGGTTGAATGTGAAATAATACAGCAAAAACTGATTTAAATATTTTTTTAAGGAGAGGGAATTAAATGTTCAGAACGGCATGATTTAAAAAAATCCTAAACCAATTAAAAAGCGGATTATGTTTGAAGGAAGGGGTAGAAAAAGGGAATTCATTGACCACTGAATAGATAATCTGTAGAAATTTTATTAATTCATCGAAAGTAAGGGAAAAATTCACCTAATTTCGGTCATGTGATTTTTATCGAAAGCAATCTTTTAAATATTAATTTATTATCCCTTATTTAATTAACCTCACTGAATTTCATATAACTACGAGAGCTACTCGTTCCAAACTCCTGTTTAAATGCAAAAATACCAGGACTTTATCAATACTAGCATAACAAACACTCCCTTGTACCTAGATTACACGAAGTTAGTAATAGATACGCAGATGTGACGGATCTATTTGACTGTATGTAAGGTAGATACAGGTAGGTCATAATAGAGGACTATTTTTTTTTCAGTCAATATTAATTTAATTTACCTATGTGTGTTGTATGTGTACTTTCATATCCTTCAAGAGCGTGCATTCATTACCTTCTTTATGATGTCATTATATGTATGATCTAATGCCACTTTATTTTACGGTGATCCAGATTTTATGTCCGGGTTAAATCATTCCCAAATGAAAGACTAAACCCTTCCACACACTTTTCCACAAATGATTATCTAGTAAATTCACGCAATGTTAGTGCACTATATAAGTATAATAAATACAAAACAATACAAGAACAATACGTCGATCCACCAGAAACATAATGGGAAAATATTTCACCGACTCCAGATATTTTCATATCAGAGGGTTCGGCTCTGATGAAATCCTAACTGGTCCGATAAATCCTACTGATCCCTCAATATAAATATTTAAAAAATCTTTCGTAATCCTACATGTATTTAAAATGACCGACTTTTGCATTTTTATATACAAATTTTTTGACAAATCTAATACGCCTAAATATTTATTTTTTTTATTTATTTTAATTATTTCAACTTTTCTTTTGCTTTTATTTAAGAGGAAAGACTGGAAGGCCTTTCACACACAAAAACTAATTTTGGATTTTATGCCAAAGTACCCAACAAGACTAAATAGTTATGTTTTTAATCAAAGGGTATTGCAAATACAGATATGTACTATTGTAATTATTTTTTGTTTAAACTTTAAAATTTAGATAATTAAATAAATCATTTTTTTACGTTTTTAGAGGCAACTTTGGCATTTTTTTGTATGTTACATAATTATAATTATTTTTTTTAAAGTGGCCTTACGCCACTTACTGAGTTTATAAGTAATTTTTTTTTAAATAAACATTTAAAAAAAACATTTCATTGGGTATAGATTTTAATTAATGTACGACAAATTTGTATTTACAACTTAAATCGGTCATTTTTAATATGCACTTACGCTTATCAAAATACTTTTTTAATCATTTTTTTATTCTCATTATTTATCATATTTCTGTAATAAATAAATAAAATTATTTTATAAATAATTATCATCAACTTTCAAACAATTGACAAAGTTGTCTCTAAAATCATTAAAAATTGATTTCTTTATTTTTTTTTTCTTTTATAATTTAAAACATAATTAAATAAAGAAGCACACACCCGTGATAGATATTTGCGATGCCTTTTGGTGGAAAAGAATATTTATTCAGTTTTGTTTATTATTTTGGCTTTAATTCAAAATTAACTTTTGAATGCAACGGTGCAGCCACTTAATTGTGACTGCACTATTGCTTAAGGTATATTTATTCAGTTGATTTTGACTGAATTAAATAAATAAATAAACTGTTAAAATATTTATACAGAACCAATATCCAAACTAAGTACCTACATAGTTAATTAAAGCTGGCCTTGATAAAACGATGAAGTACTTAAAATTATTTCACGTAAAAACATTTGAAATTGTAAGTAAATATTATAAGGGCAAAAGTAATTTCCCGGTAGCTAGATATTTCGTAATTTACAGAGGTTGTTTTAACATTCCCGATTCCTGTTAGGAATATTCCCAAATTGATAATAATAGTCATGTAAGAACATTATTTAGGGGCTTACACTCCAGCGATACGATGTACCGCATTACGTTCACTCCAAGGAGCTTTATTTTCGTAAGATAAACTCATTTCCTATTACAACAATGATAAATACATATTATCATTTAGCATGCTTAAATCTGTACCCGAGAAGCATACGGATGCAAGTCCAAATTTGAAAGAAATGAGTTTTTGATGCAGACTTAAAGTAAATTATCATACTTATCAGTGGCAGAAAGATACAGTTCCTATCATAAACAAAAATTGGATTTTCAAAAATGTATACTGTTGCAACTACCTTCGATGCAACAACTATCTTAGTAGTAGAAAGAGGTACATGGACTTGCATCTTTATGATTTACTTGCATTTTGAGTATTACGACTCAAATTTTTGTATTATTGTCCTTCTGCCTCTAACTATGCCTCTAACTATGCTTCTAACTATACTAACTATCCGTCTGCCTCTATCGTACTACGCTTTCTATGGAAGTAAACAATTTTCAAACATTGATCTTCTTATGTACACCACATGTTATAACAAAATATATTCCATTTCATTTTGAAGCAGAAGGACTTAAGTCCGTGTTTTTGTTGGATTCTCGTCAACGTTTTTTTTAAACAATATTTTTAAAGGCTTTACAAGTATTGTTTTTTCAAACAGTATTTTTAAAGGCTTTACAAATAAAATATTTCGTTTTATTTGCTCATTTTTAAAACAAAACTAATTGATTTTACAATTACTTTTTTTGTTATCTATCAGCATGGATATCCGAAGAAGTTATGAGCCCATGGTTACAGAAAAAAATAGTTTTTTTGCTCTCCTAAACATTTACCTTTTTGGACTTGCATCCGTATGCTTCTCGGGTACAGAAATATTCAGCTATAATTTGACTTTACGTGATCACTACTTGATGCAATTATTTTTAATTTTATATTATTTAATTTTTTTCATAACATGTAAGTTAAATATTGGTAAGTTTATAATTTTTTAATAACTTTATGAGTAAAACCTCAAAATGTATTATTTAATCACTGAAGACAATATAAGCGACTCTCAAACGAAAATTTGAAACAGAAAAATGTTGCATCTAAAAATTGAACCTGTCTTCTTGAATTGAAGTGTCAAGAATTTAGACAATCATAGTTATTAATATATTTTTTGAAAAAGAAAGATAAACATTCCCATGTAACGAATAACCTGACAATATTTGGAAATCTCATACTACCACCGAAGTAAGCGGAAATGATGCTTGTGTGGTGATGGAGGACTTAGCCAGCCAAGAAATTGAACACACTACGCCCGGGTGGGACCCAAACACAATTCCAACTCCGCCAACCGGTCAATACTATCTACGTTGGCTTATTGTAGGTTCACTATATATATTCCAGGCCTTTAAAAAACAATTATTTAAAATTAATTAAATAAATCTCAAATTAATAAGATCCCAAAAACAGTAACTAAAGCTCGTACAACGTACAATGTTCAACTATTGAACATTACAAAAAGCATTACCACCATTAATACATTTAACAACCGAATAACAACCAGTTTGATGGTTATTTCATTGAAATTCGTCCCTGAGCTGTTGTTTCGAGCCTGTTTAGACTGCTTAGTCCTTTTTAATTGGCAAACAAAGCTTCAGTAACATAACTTTGCTTTGTGAAGTTTTCCCGAGTTGTGACTGCTCTGTTTTCCTTGAAAATGCCTCACGAACAAGTGTTTGCGACCCATTAGAGAAAGCGGGTCACCAACTGGCTGCGATTGTTGGAAACGGTAATATTTGTTTACTTTTTAAATTTCCTAAAAGGAAGACATTTAATCCGTTTTGTAAGTTTATAGACAAAGTTCTGTTTTAACATCACAATACCTCAACTGAAGGCCACAATATATATTATGTTTGCACGTTGTGAGAATCGAATTCACAACTTCTAGACAAACTTTTAATCCTGTGTAAACCATTACCATATGGAGAGCACGTTGGGAAGGGTTTTTAATGTTTGAAAGTTATTCTTGCTTCACAATGAGTCCATACAAATTTAGTAATGTATCATAATTAGTCTACGATTAGTTCTAGTATTGCTTTAGTTGTTTATGGGCTCTTCGGGTAACATGGTCTCGTTTACGAGATGTGCCGAAGTTAACCGAAGGTAGGTTTGCGTAATTATAATCCCAGACAAAAATTATCTTCCAGTTAGAAAGGATGTTAGTCCTCCGAACTATATTTCTAAATTACGATACGTCCATCAACAGTCACTGTGATTCAAATAATCTAAGTATTTTGATAAGCAAATTGTAGTACTGGCGAATGTAATGGTATGTGGTACAGGAGAATACTGGGAAGCTTTTGCGTTAAAAAATCTGATTTTACTTATTATCCCTCTTCATGTTTAATTTTTTTATAAAACCACTCTTACACATCAGTATATTTCTCGACGTTTTTTTGTTTGTTTCATCATAAGAAATACCGCTGCACTGGAATGAGATTCGAAATCGAATTAAAGATAATATAAAGTTGTTTTTTTAATAATATACTTCAACCTTTTTTCACAAAAACGAAAAATAGCATTGTTGAATTTAAGAATACTACCGGTGCAGGCCTTATTATGGTACACAATATTGATTCAGCATATATCTGAGTCTGATTATAAGAGGATAGTGGAACATGAACATAATACAAGGTTCACAAAGAATGAAGGAATGGTTGTTCCAAAATATAATAATAACTACGGACGGCGAACGCTGAAATATAACGTGCCAAAAAAAAACATGTTACCAATTAGTATAAAAAAAAATCGATTCTACAAATAGATTAAATAAAGACAACGGTTACTAAATAGAGATAGTTTATATTAATTCATGTGTGTTAATTGTGAAAATCTATATAGTTATAGTAATAATATTATGTATGTATTTTTAAATTGTAATTGAACATTAACGTCCTGTTGACAAACTGCCTTATTGCGGTTTAACGGGATTGCACCTTGAAAACCAATAAAAAAAACTTAATCTCCAAGACCGCCGAAAGCCACAAAAAGTTTAATTTGTTTTAAAATAATTAAATGTACTAGAAAAAATACAATTTTAATTGGCTCAGTTTATCATTGCATTCATTTGAAGGCCTCCGTAGTCGAGGGGTAAGGATCTTACCTAGTAAACCGATGGTTGCGGTTTGAAATCACGGCGCGCGCAACAAAGTTTTATTTGATTGAATTGTGTTATTTGATAATTTAATCATTAAAAATAATATATGGCACGTTTCAGAGTGCAAGATACTCTCAGTATCCCCCTCCCTGGTATAAGACCAGCAAGGTTCCCACCTAGGTCCGCTCTTGTTCAACATTTATATAAATGACATTGGATCATGCTTTCAAAATTCCGAATATTTGCTTTACGCTGATGACATGAAAATATTCAAAGTGGTGCATTCTCTCTCTGACTGTGAAGCGTTACAAAGTGACCTAGATAGGCTTTGCAAGTATTGCAAAGTTAACTGTTTAGATATCAATATTTCCAAATGTCACACTATGACATTCACCAGAAATAAACATATAATTGAGTACTCTTATTCACTCCACAATGAACCGGTCATCTCTAAAAAGGAATGTAAAGATCTTGGCATGTACCTTGATAGCAAACTTATATTTAGTAAGCATATCGACTCAATCGTTAACAGGTCATATAAAATGCTTGGTTTTGTTCTCCGTGTCAGTAAAGTATTCAGTAACCCGCGTACAGTAGTAATGTTATATTTTGCATTAGTCAGAAGTACACTGGAATATGCCTCACCAATTTGGAACCCGCAGTACAAACTGTATATTGATAGCATAGAAAATATTCAACACAAATTTATAAAATATCTTGCCTTCAAATTCAACAATAACTTTGGATGCACATTTCAAACTTTGCAACAAAGGAGAACAATAGCTGATGTAACATTTATACACAGAATTTTAAATAATAACATCAACTGTACCGAACTTCTTTCCCTAATTAATTTTAACATACCCTTAAGACGTACACGCCATACAGAATTATTCCACACGCTTAATTATAAAACAAATGCAGCAACTAATTCGCCAATTAACCGTGCTCTTCATATGTTAAATAATGTTTGTCTAAATTCTAATATCGACATTTTCTCCGATTCACTTCCCAAATTTAAAAAGAGCATCATGTCAGTAATGTAAATTGTTCAAGGCGCATACATACATACATACATCACCACTTCTCACATCCACAAACATACTCACACACACACCCCCTCCCACAACGCACATCACCCGGTAAAAATTTAATATAAACAAGATACTTCAATGAAACATATCATAGGTACCTAACTTGAAATACACTTATTAACTGTAAACTTTTTTCACCAATTTAAATAATGTACTGTTTGTTTCTGTTAATAAATAAATAAATAAATAAAATAAGACCACCATTCAGAATTGAAACGTTTCTTCAAATGGCTTTAGACGTATTTGGTGACCATATCTGAATAGCCAGGAGCTTCCCCACCTCCCTCTTCCCCATATTTTTTCCCTATCCACTACCTTCAGCCCCACAACATGCCTCGATTCCCTCATAGCTTACTTACGTTTTGGAGCAATTGGGACTCTTGTGCGGTATGATGTCCAAGTCTTAATGTTTGCAGACGATATGAAAATATATAAAGTTATAAAAAATATTAATGACTGTCAATCATTGTCCAATAACTTGTTTAAACTTTTTGTTTGGTGCCAAGAGAACCATCTACAACTAAATTTAAGTAAATGTCTTATTATGAGATTTCATAGAATAAAAAATCCAATAATTTATGAATACTCCATTAATGATGTAGTTAGTACTAAATACTGTAACCGAGGTGAATGATTTAGGTGTAAACTTTGATCAAAAACTGAAATTTATAAATCATATTGAAATTAAATCAAATAAAGCTTTGAAAATAAAGGGTTTTGTAATAATAATTTGCAGCCAATTTAAAAATATTCAAAACATTAAAAAATTGTACATGTCATTGAAAAAAAACTAACTAACTAACTAACCATCACGCCGTTTCCCCGCAGGGGTAGGCAGAGAGGACGGACCGCCAAACAACTCGGTCTTGGCACACACTCCTTGCCTCGTTCACATTCATACACCGTCTCATACATGCTCTTCTATTATTCCGACTCTTCACATGGCCCGACTCAAGTATCTGATTCACTTGGTCGTGCCATGTCTTTCTCGGACGTCCCCGACTTCTTCTACCATTCACATTTGCATCATATATTCTCCTTACACTCCTTTCCTCGTTCATTCTCTCTACATGCCCGAACCATCGGAGCGTTCCTTTCTTGATCTTACTCATTACGCTTACATCAGCCTTGCATTCTTTGCGGATCTCCGCGTTTCTCACACGATCATACATGGTTTTACCACACATACGCCTCAGGGATCTCATTTCTACAGCATTCAGTCTACTTTCATCCTTCCTCTGCCAGTTCCATGCCTCACTGCCATACATCAGGGTAGGTACCAGTACTCCATTATGGACGGCTAGTTTCGCGTCTTTGGACAGTTTTTTGTTGGTGCCAACGGCGTTCAGTCCTCCATTAATAGAGTTACCTGCATTCACCCTTCTTTCAATATCTCTTTCAGCCTTCCCATCTCTCGTAAACATACTTCCCAAATAAACAAACTCATCCACCTGCTCCAAGCATTCATCGTTCACAACTATATTGCATACTGTTTTCGTACTCTCTCTTTCAAACACCATGACTTTAGACTTACTTACATTCATCATTAACTCATTCTTCATACATACTTCGTTCATCCTTGACACGAGAGACTGTAGATCTTCCATACTGTTAGATATCAGCACCGCATCATCAGCATACAAAAGGCAACATACTTTCAGATTACTCAATTTCGCGCCCAATCCCATCTCTTTCAATTCTTGCATACAATTATCCATGTATAGATTGAATAACCACGGCGACATTACGCAGCCTTGTTTAACACCTTTCGTGATGTCAAACCACCCCGTAAAATCGCCGTTCACCCTAATACATGCAACGCTTCCCTCATATAGAGACGCAATTGCCTGTATGAGATTCGTATTCACTCCATACTTGGACAATACCTTCCATAGCTTTTTCCTGTCAACTCGGTCGTATGCTTTTTGTAGATCTACAAAGGCACAGAAGAGTTTCTGGTTTTTTGCAAGAAACTTCTCAGTGAGCATACGCAATGAGAAAATCTGGTCCATGCACCCTCTTCCACTCATAAAAGCACCTGTCATTGATTAGGAATCAAATCGAGTACAACTCGACAGTATGGGCACCTAGTTATGCTAGTCATTCACTCACGATAGAAAGATTTCAAAATAAATTCCTAGGATATAATAATTTCAGAATGGGTTTTACAAGGGAATATATCAACTATAATTATCTACTATGTCAACTCAATTTATAAAAATCATAAATTCAATAATTGACAGCCCTGAACTATTATACTTGATTTCTTTCCATATACCTCGCAATTCAACATCGAGGCACTATCTACCATTCTATTGTGACAACTCCAACACAGAATCACAATTGTATACCCCCGTTCGACGTATATAAAATTTGGGTAATGACTATAAAGATGTTGTTGACATATTTAACACATCATTCACTAAATATAAACACGTCATAGTAAAATTTATATCAGAGAGAAGAACCACAAATTTAATAATTCCAATTGCATAGCTCTGCTTCGAATTATTTCACATGTATTGCACTTTTCCCAGTCTACAGTTTTTCCATCTTGCATGGTGGAGTATTTTGTTTTTATTTCAATTTGTTTTTTACTCTATTTTTGTTTTAGATTTGGATATGATTTTAATTTTGATTTAGATTTTGATTTTGATTTTGATTTTTATTTTGATTTTGATTTTAATTTTGATTTTGATTTTGATTTTGATTTTGATTTTGATTTTGATTTTGATTTTGATTTTGATTTTGATTTTGATTTCGATTTCGATTTCGATTTTGATTTTGATTTTGATTTTGTTTTTGTTTTGTTTATGATTTTGTTTTTTTTTATTTTATTTTGTTATGCACATTTAGATTTAGAGGTTCTTTGTTTTTAAAAAAAAATGCATGTAAAAGCCCAGCCGGGCGTGAAATTCCAAATAAATAAATAAATATTTGAAATTATCTCAAGGTAGTTTTAAATACAGAATCTGAGCGATTATTTTAACGAATTGCTAATAAAGGAAAGCCCCTTTAAAGGGAACTGTTGCGCGGTCTTTTTCATACAAAAACCGATTTATATATACTCAACCAAACTGCACAATTTTTTTTGATCAATAGTTGTTTGTTTTAAATTATGATGCAGACGAAATTAAATAATTCAATTCCGCTTTACTTTGGAATTTTATTGTCAGTTATTACATACTCATTAAAATTATCTCGCCCTATCTACTGTGTTAATAAATACAATTAAAAATAAAAATTTTAAAAGTAAAATAAGCCCTTTTTTGAGTGGTTATTTTAATTTACATGTACGGCAAATTTGTATTCCGACATAGGGAATGTATAATTTAAAGTTACGTCCATGTAATTACGGTCTTTAATCATTTTTCTTTTTTTCTTTTATATATAATCATACTTTATAATAAATAGATTAAAATTACTTTTTCAAACATTTATCATTTCTCTACGCCAAATAACGCCAATTCAAATAGCAGTGTAAGGAGCCATAAAAATCATGAAAAACTGAAATCTTCAATGGCCTATATTACAATATATGTTTTATAATATACTATAAATAAATATGATAGTGCATATACGTACCAGATATTTGAATTGTCTTTGATTACAAAAATAAGTTTTCGGTCTGTTTGAGTATTTTGGCCTCCAATCTTAATTTAAGTACTGTACGAAAAAGGCCGTTCAGCCGCTCCCAGTAACCCAATAAATCATTTAAGAGTAATCAATATTGCTATCAAATCACCATCTTTTCGCCAAAAATGCTGTAAATAAAACAAATTGGACCTTATCTTTGACATACAATGATGTCGCTTCTAAAATATTACAAATATTTTTTTAGCATTTCAGTTGATTTTCCTATTCGATGTGTTTTTACAACATATCAATGATCAATTTTCTTGCTTGTTTCCAAGTATAACTTTTTAAGGATTCACATTTTATCTTGATAAAATTCTCAATTTAAGTTATCAAAGGGGATGTCGATATTCCAAACAATATGGGAGACCAAACTATTGCCTAGATACCACTTAACCAGATATAAAATGAACTATGAACTAGATAATCCCGAGCACTTTATAATCAACACGGCTGGAACATTGTTAGGTCCTTTTACAGGCCTATGTACATAGGTCCGCTGTGGTGAAACCTAATGAAGATATACTTATACATGGTGAAAGTACACTACCATTATGTCTTCCAAAGGATACTTAGATTACCACCCTTGGGTAGCGGCAGAGGGATGTTGGCCCAGGGCGAAAACTTACCCTAAGTTCTGTAAGAATGGAATCAGAACTGAAGCAAATGTATTTTATCTGTTTGGAGGGACTGTGTAAACGGGGATGCGATTGAGACTTGGAAAGGGACAACAAGCTTTTTAAGTCTTCAATTATATGTACTCCAAACCGCTTCGGAGACTTTGAAACTTATAGGTTTTTCACGTAACTTTCAAACCATGTTTTTTGTATTATCATATGTTTAATAATAATTTTTACATAATAGTTAGTTGAATATAAGGAGCCAGAGTGATTTATGGATATATTAAATTTATAAGCAGGTACATTTTGCTTTTTTGATAAGTTTTTTCTTATAGGAGTTAGAACCCTCCAAAAATCGTTAAAATTGTTTAATCTGGTTTAAAAGCCATCAAAAATCTGTATACAGACTATACAATGCATTTTTTATAAAGAAAAGCGTATAGACAGAGAGTATTTTCTTATTATACAAGATTTTCTTATATACAGTTAGTAAAAAATCTTAAAAATCGGTCTAGTTTTGGAGGAGAAAAAAAGGGAAGGAAGAATGGGGAAGAGTAAAACGGGGAAGAAAACCTCGATTTTCTTGATTTTATTTAGGTATTATCAGCCTGAGATGCAGTTATCCCTTTCACTCAGTATCACGAGAATAAGAGCAACAGTGACAGAAACAGTTTTGTAAATTTCTATTGTTCAAATTCTCTTAAAAACAACGCTTCTATTGTGGCAGTTACACAACAGAACGATAATGAGTGTACCTCTATCCACTCTTTAAATACTTTACATATTTTTTTTTTACGGTGCTCCGTATTTTATGTCCGGGTTGAATCTTTCCCAAATGAAAGACTAAACCCTTCCACACACTTTTCCCCAAATGAATATCTAGTAAATTAACGCAATGTAAGTGCACTATATAAGAATAAAACAATACAAGAATAATACGTCAATCCACCAGAAACATAATGGGAAAATATTTCACCGACTCCAGATATTTTCATATCAGAGGGTTCGGCTCTGATGAAATCCTAACTGGTCCGATAAATCCTACTGATCCCTCAATATAAATATTTAAAAAATCTTTCGTAATCCTACATGTATTTAAAATGACCGACTTTTGCATTTTTATGTACAAATTTTTTGACAAATCTAATACGCCTAAATTTTGAATGAGAGAGCTAGGTATAATGCCAGTAGCCGAAATAACAAATGGTAATATTTTTATAGTCTGAGAATGCCAAATTCTTTTAATTTCATTTCCTAAATTTGTATATTTTCTTATTTTTTCAGAAACAGTTTTCTGAATATTACAAGAATTTGGAATAGCGACATCAATGATATAAGTTATTTTCTTAATTTTGTCATGTAAAACTATATCGGGTCTATTATGACTAATTGTTCTGTCTGTCAGAATAGTTTTATCATAATAAATTTTTTAAAATTCATTTTCTAAAAATGAATTTGGTACAAAAATAAAAAAAATATAAAATACAAAAATATGTTATTAATATTTATTTAAGAATTATTATTAGCAATAATTATTAGCCTGAAACACTCATCTATATTGAAAAAATTCCCCGAGAAAAGTTAAATGCCGCCGACGAGACTTGAACCCGCGTCTTTTTGATATCCGGTCAACTGCTCTGTATCCACTGAGGTACGTCAGCTTCTCTGCATAAAAAATCTTGTCTTAAAACATTAGTTTACCAATTTAAAAAAAAAAACATTTATTTAGGTTTATCTGAAGACAATTAAATAGTAAATCGATTTTATTTTATTTAGAAGTCTTCATAAATAAGTCTATTTGAATTTCAATTTTGTTTGTTACTGAATTAATGCACATCTTGGAAGTGAAAATTCACCCACTTCCAATCGAGCTGAAACTCGCGCAAATAGACTCGATGTCGATGACAATGCGATCTACCAACTTTGGTGGCACTCATGCTCATAAACTGGCTCATCTCTTCATATTATGAAAATTGAAAATAGACACATTTAAAAAAAAGTACTTTTTTTTTACGGGTTGATATTTCCTCCAAGTTAAGGACCTCTTAAAATTAAAGAACAGTGACATATTATTATATATTGTATTCCTACAAAATTGATTCTTCAAAAACCAATCTTATGTTTTAAAAATCAAAAGTTTATACGTCGTAGATCGAAAATTCACTGCGAGTGGCTAGAGTTGTAATGAGAGTTTGATGGACAGTTTTATTTTCGTTTTTTCTCGTTCTTCTTTAACAAACATCCTTTGGTAACTTAAATGTTTAATCGTAGTTAATATTTCAAAGGGGTATTGGAGAAATTATTATTCGATATGTTTGAACCAGTATACTGATTTATTCAAAATTTCGGGTTAACGTTGGTAGGCAAATTCTCAAATATTTAACTTTACAAATAATGCCTTCAAAAATAAATCTGAAAACATTCAGAATTTTGTCGCTTTTTCAAAAGCAAAGTTTAACAGACGTGAGTTTAGTTTTCCCTGGGGCGATGGATGTAAAAAAATAAACCCCACAAAAAGGACTAAGTAATTAACTTTGAACGTAACCTCTACACGAATAGCATCGAAAACTTCGAATAGAATGAAAGTATGACCCCTGAAAAAAGGTTTTTTTTCATGAATTTAAAAATGAAACGCAGTGTAAAATTTGTCAAATACCATGCATTTGACGATTGGAAATTTGCGGGTTCTAAGGTCACTGAACTTTTAAGAGAATTGACTTTTTAAGTATGTGTTTAATAATCATAATAAAATTGAATTGATCTATGAATTGATTTATTAAATTGAGATATTTAGATGGGATATATTTGCGGATCAATTATCATAATGGAGTAGCACTTAAACGAAGTATTTTTTGTGAGTTGAACGAGGAGTGGGGAGGAAAGATGTGCCACTTTCGATTGATATAAAATAGTTAATAAACATTCTGAAAATGAAAGATATTTTTATACCACTGTCATGAAATGCCTGTCTACATATTTTATCTGAATATAGCACAAGTATCCCCACCGTTCCAAACCGCCTGAAGCCAGTGAGACTACGTTATCCCCAATTGGGGTATGTTATGAGGCTGAAGGTAGTGGGGATAGGAAGGGTATGGAATGAGGAAGATGAGGAAGTACCTAGTTATTCATATCTAGTTATCAAACACCGCTAAAGCCATTTCAAGCGACGTTTCTGAATGGTGGTCTTACACCAGGGTGATACTAAGACTCTTCCACTCTGGACGTGCCGCAAGTGGTGACCTGCCAACTCAGAATGAAACCAACTCAGAACCACCTCAGAAAGATCATTAAGAGTAATGATAAAAAAATATTTTAAAAAATTGGTTAAATAGGTTAAGTTAGGTCAGGGTTACCGGCTATTTTAAAATTATTTTTTAATGACTTTTCCGAGGTGGTTCTGAGTTGGTTTCATCTGATTTGGCATGGAACCGCTGCAAATATATATTTGAATGATTTTATTATTTTTGAATGATTGATATCATAAATCTATCAAATAAAATTTGCTTTTGCACGTCTGAATTTGAACCTGCAATCTCCAGATCGCCAGTCGAAAACATTACCCCTCGACCACGAAAGCCGTCAAAAGGCAAGCATTCAGTCTAATTCGCTTCACTCTGTTACCTATCTGTTCTCACATTATTTAACTAACCAAATGTTAAACATAGATGTATTCTTAGTTGAACACTTCCTTTTGCGGATGATTCGATAATAATGCTTATAATTTAATGTTTAGTAACGAAATTCTTCTTTAAATAACCGTAATATTAAAGTTTTACTTCAAAACCTTTAGTAGAGTGTATGAATTGAAATTTCGCATTTCCTCATTCAAATTTATGAGCGACGATATTAAATTAAAAATCATATTTTTACCAGATACACAAAAAACACCACAAAAATAATAACACTGGCAAATAAGTGATGCTTGGCACAAAACAAAATTTATTTCCAATTTCCTGATTTTCCCTCAAATTTCCCACAACATTAGGAATAGAAGGGTAGGCATTCATTCAAGAGAACCTATTGACGGGCGAATATTTTCAAAAGTTGTATTTATCATCTGAGATTTCGTTCAGTTTTCACCAATGGCCGGAAGGTTTTTTCAACATCCATGGAAATTGAAAAGTGACAAGAGCGCCGAATAAAATTCTGTGAACTTCTCTAAATGTTCGATAGAAAAGTTTAAAAATATTTTATTGATATGCTTATTATGGAGTCAAAATGTTTTGTAGATAAGTTGAAATATTCAAAAGTCACATAGGATAGGAATGAAAGTTTCGATATTATTCTATTCAGTGAAATAAATTATTGCGATTTCCTTATTTTCACACTTTTTCTAGAGCTCTTTTAGAAATCCACCGCGTACTCGCTTCATAATATAATATTGACTGGCCCAGATATAAGTTGGCAACTACACTATGAACCCAGGTATCCCTGCTAAGTTACCAAACATAGTTAACGGGGTGACCTACAGCTTTGGGATGACCTATGACCTTGGGGTGACCTGTAGCATGGTTATTCAATAAATTATTCCTTGTGCCAATACAATGTATCACTTCTCTTGCCAATACAGTAATATACGAAACGTAACTCTCTCTCTTTCTATCTTCACTAATTTATATCACCGTTCGCATCTAACGCATTCGCCAGCTTACTCCCTAAGTCAAGCGTGCGTAAAGGCCTGACCGTTCGCCCGATCACCGTTCGCATCACACTTTTTGTAACACATTCACCAGCTTACCCCTCAAGTCAAGCATGCGTAAAGAAGTTTTACTTCAATAAATGCATGTTAATTTTGAACGTAGTAAGCTACGTATTTTTAATGTAAATTCTATTAACAGGTCGTTGCAGAGTGAACATGTTATCATATATGATGATTGATGATACATTTACGCGAAGATTGTACAGATTTTAGCATCTAAAAATACCTCATCAATACATTTGTCACCGATTCTTTTACGAAAAAGCAAAAGGGCAAAGGGCAATTTAGGAATCTTATAAAAGTTAAGTTTAAAATTCATTAATTTTCTCTTTAACCACTTAAGAAAACCTTACACTGCCGCACTGGTTCAAAGTAGGCAAAAATATTTTTTTTTAAAGTTGAATGTTTGCTTTTCGTCAGATTTTCTTTTGGTGAAATGCCAACACTTTACATCAAGTCGATAGTTTACATCATTAGATATACTGTACTATAAAAGGCGTGGAATAACTAAGAAAATCATAATCCCAATTTTTTCTTACACACATCCTTCATTCCACGACTTTTCTTAAAATAGTGTTACCTTAATCCCACTGGCTCTCAGCAATTACAACATTTAAACTGAATAAGCCAAAAAGTCTATAAATCTGGTCCCCTAAAGCCAACTACGATTTAATTAAAAAAATGTTCCCTTTGCGAACTTAATTACTGGACTTTCTTTCTATATTGTTTCGCTTTTAGCTGCCGCCCACAACACGTCGCGTCGGTTAGTGTACCTCCCTCTGTTCGCGTTCAACAAATAAGTTAACAATGTTTAGCAGTAAAAGTAAGTTAACGGGACATTTTCAGCGTAAAGTGTGTACGGGATAACACTAAACTTCAAACGGAGCAGAAGAAAAATACATATCTTCTCTTCGTGGGAATAGTTGTACTCGTAGTTGTTAGGGATGATAATATAATAATATACTCGTAGCATCTGGATGTTCGCTAAGGATTAAAGGCACAATAGCGAAGGCTTTTGAGGATTGCAAATTGCGAGAATTATTATGACACTTCTGAGCAAGAAAAAGCTATTTTCATAATTCTGTAGTGAGTTGAATTTTCATTTTGTGCCAGGCTTTTAATTACAAACAACAGTTTGCAATTAAAAGCCTGTCACATGACAGTAAAACAAAAGTTTTCTTTCTTACTTTACAATACAATAAAAATATCCACTAATCAGACAATTCAACCTAAATATTCGATGAATTTGTATATTTTAATCTTATTATGCTAAAACCGTTTGATATTCAGAGAATTTTTGGTAATTAAAAGCTATTGTATATCGTCACTCATTAAAGCGTTTGATTTCACTAAAGTTATTCATTATCGGCACTCAAGTGGATAAGATTAGTAGTCCGTAAATCTTAAGAGACGTGGAAAGTTCATATCAATCAAACGCGTGAGTGTGACTTCAAATGCTTGAGTGTGTCAAAAGTCGGAAAGACTGAAAGGATATGTTTGAGATGATCTACAAACGTGAAGTGGATGTCGGTGGTTTTGTGACATTACACGTTGCCTTAGGAAAATTGCCCTATGGGGAAATGACATCATTGTTATTTAGCGTTTTTTGCCATGTTTGAGTAAAATTAAGGTAATTAAAGAGTACACAAAAACTACCCCTTGAGGCGATAATTTATATAAATGGCCCAACGCACGAAATTATCCTGGTATTGTTATTTATGTTAGAATACACTAATAGAACCCATTGTAATTTTTGTTATTGTTTAGATGTCGCTAAAAAATGTCGTATTAGTCTATATTCATAAAAAAATATAATTACAGACTAATTCATTTATTTTATAAAACTGTATTTTAACGGCAATAACTTTAATTTACTCCCTTTTCTGAATTTCTACACAAACACCCCACTAGTAACGGACATAAATATTTTTAATCGTTATTTATATTACAGTACAAAATGTACAAATATATGTCTCTTCATTATATCTCCAACTTGATTACTTAATATCGATTTTCAAAAGAACTATTTTTTGGGCAAATTTAATCCCAAAATTAATCCTAGACTTTTACCTGGCACATTTTGATTTGAGATTTTAAAATACTCGTTTTATGGAATTATGTTATCATCAACTAGATTTGAAGTAATTACTTTAAATGTACGCTTCTTAACCGTTAAAACCGCTCCTGCGACTCAATATTTCCATAGTATGCCGAGGTTAAAAACCTCTCAAACGGAATGTTTTAATTTCAGTTTACTATATAAATACGCCGGCGCTCAACGGATACAATTTTTTCATATTTGTAATGTATCATAATATCAGTCTTTGATCATTTTTACCATTGTTTCCCGCTGTCAATGCTATATTCGGGTCATATGGTGTCGGTTACGACGTGTGTCGAAGTTAGCCTAACGCAGACAGGCAAGTCATTATTTTGAGAGAGTTCTTCAGTCAAAAACTAGCTTCCGAGTTACAAGGACGTTTATTCTCTTAAACCATATTTGTTTATTAATGAAATAATAATAAACAGTCAATGTGATTTAAAAGAATTATAAGTCTTTCAATCAATACAAAATTGTAATGAGATACCAGTACTAATGAAATCCAATATCTCTTTAGAGGATTAAGAGAGACTTTACAATATCAAATTGGTGGTTTTGACGCTTGAGAAATAAGCGATGACATTTTTATAAAACAAATTTTTTGGTTAGTATATGTAATAAAAGGAAAATCATATTTTGAGCGACAGGACTGTTTTGTTTCCTTGATCGATTTATCGAAAGATGTCAAGATACAATTCCGTTCACATCCAAAATATTATCAGTGTTCTACTTGCCTGTAGAGTCTTTCCTTAAAATGTCTTCGAAATGGAAGCGTTTGCTTTCCTAGTTTTTTTTACAATAAACTAGAAATATAAGAAGGCTAAATCAATATTTACAAACGCAAGAAATTGATTGAATGCTTTTTTTCGGTATTTACAAGTAAGATTTATCGGAGTCAATTGATGGGTACATTGCAAAACGAAGAAAAGTAATGTCGTTCTTTGATAAATCGTTGCCATAGATAATAGAAATATTGTCTATGGTCGTGGTGCTTCACAGTACGGCGTCTTCAAGTAACATAATGTTAAATATTTGTTTTCTTTTATAACATATTTTAACAACCTCATATTTGAATTCATATTTTATATCCCGGAGGTTTGAATTGTGCCATAAAATGAATGGTTGTATTAAGGCTAATAATCTTTATCACTTAGAATGATATATATAGTAAACCATGTTTATTTGTGATAAATAATGAAATAAAAATCTCACCTGCAGTTCCATTGATGTAGAAATCAACCGCTGCCAGAGGTCCTTGGGTAGAAGAGCAGTTCGAGTCCCTGTAGTCAACTTGGATGTCCCAGGAAGGCAGAATCCCCTTCTCAGGATCCGTGACAGCCTTGGAGGCAAGCTCGATCAGAGGCAGGATCTTCCTCAACGAGAACTCAGCTTTCGCATCGTTGGGAAGAATCACTGCGAGTTTCACGACCTTATCCTTAAAGGGATGGGGATTTGGTCTCGGCTGCATCATAGAAATGTTCTTTACAAAGAAGGGCAAAACTTCTCCATTCTTACCACCGAAATCATTGTGTGAGATATCGCGCGTTTGTCTGCTGAACGGGGAATCTTCATCATTTATGACCCTCATTTCGCGAAACGGGTCTTTGTTCACATTTGTTTCTCTATCATTAAAATAATTAGCTTTGGTATGTTGATCGAAGTATTGGCTAGGGGCTGAGTTATCATACTCAAGGAGGTCTTCTTCAAATTGAGCGTTTTGGTTTTCACTTAAACTGTCGTATATATTGCTGTCTAAGCCGTATCTTGCATTCTGCGCATCGGATATTGTCTTATCGATCTGGTAATTCAATGAAGCTTGAAACTCTAAGGTCTCAGAAACAGTTTTAGAATTGTGGCCAGGATCTAAAGTTTCGTAGTTTACTGGAGACGGGGAGTCAGGGGAGTTACCATTAAAATCCCTGTACCTATTACCCTCGTTTGCTTTTATCACGCTGTCGAGGGGTAACGTGCTGTACTTCCTTGCACCACTCGGAGTTAATTCAGAGTGTAAGCCGACTACTACCGCAGCCCAATGTGAGAGCAGCAGGTAAATAATGAATGCAAGTTTGTGCCGCCACACACATTTAATCTTACTCTGAACTTTATCGGGATTCAAGCCATTTCTCAGATCTATTACTTTTCCATACTTAGGATTAAACATATATAACGTCCTATGAGAAGATTTACAAAAAAGTATGCCTAGTAATTTATTAGTTAAGTTCGTTGCACAGTCACTAAAGTCACTTTCGTGACGTTTGAGTCTAACACTTTTAGGATGTGGTGTGCAAGTAGACTTGTTAGGTAACTTAATCATTGTTTCTATCCTGTCTTTCGTTTTCATATTCGCTTCACTTAATCATGGTTTAATACCAAACCAAGCACTTTATTCACTAGCTTTTGTAAGGAAGCCATTTCTCGCCCTGTTAAAAAAAGGAAAAATTTATTAATTTTTAAATTAAATAATTCCATCTAATTCAATAATAGGCGACACCAGTTATAATCGTTCATTATATTTTCGACAATATTTCAAAACTTTTTCTCAAGGTTAACAAAATATCTTGTTATTACGTACCTTTAATCCTTTAATGTTAGTACAGAACTTGTTTTCTGTGTGTGTTTTAAAAGAATAATAAGACGAACTTGTAAAATGTTTAACGAAGTATCATAATATTTATTTTCGGTTTTGTTTGACCTAATTCTTGAACAGAATTTTCCGAACGATATTCAGATCAATGTTATGAAGAATGATGTGGAACCGGGAATATTTTCCAACCTAATATAAATTCCTCAACGCTGGGAATGTTATTTTTTACTAAGAATGTTATTCCTAACCATTTATTTTTCATTTTGATTAAAATGTACATCATTTAAAGAATTTATATAATATTTTTTAAAACTTAAATTAGTATTTCAATATCTCCAAAAATGACGAAGTTATGAGCTTTCAAAGTGAACTTGGATTTGACATCACACAACACACAAATCATAATACGAATGGCAGTGCTATAATACAGTTGTTCCAGTCATTGTGCATACCGAAATATATGTAATTAATAGACACATTTATTGTAAAGAACTTGAAATTTCATTCTAGAAGACAACCCCAGTTAGTCTGCGGATTTCAAGATTTAGTCCTTGGAATTTTCAGGAAATATTCAGCAAAAATAAATTTCCGGAAACGAGTAACCCAAAAAACCGTCGTTAAAAATCATCTAACGAAACCAAAACGGACCCCGCGAACCATACAATCGATCAAAGGAGAGCTTTTCTAAGAAACAGGCTAGCTACTTTCAATATCAATACGGCCATGATTGACACACGGTTAAATTGCGGACGAGCTTTGTGGAAAACGGTGATGAGTACCCTACAATCCCCCCAGTTCCTTCAATATCCCGATGATCTTAAGATTCTTTACCTCTACTTTCTAAAGGCGAGAGAAATAAAAATTGAAAGGGCAAGACGAGCCACTTTTCTTTGAGGCTGTGACATGTGTCCTGTTCAAAGAGCCTACGCTTCGGTGGAGGCGGGTAAAGCTCACCAGAAACCTTTCGAAGTGGTATGTCAATATGAAATATGATATTAAACACGATCATACGACGTACTTCAATAAATACGTACGTCAAAAAATGTCGCTTGCCAAAAGATGAAATGGCAGTTAAGTGTTTTAGTATTTGGAAAGATGCTGATGTTGTTTTTAAAATGAATTTCCAATGTAAAATGCTTACATATCAATAACTACTGTAAAAAGATATATTAGCACCTAAGTGGAACGTAAGTGAGCGTTAATTAAAAATTTAAGTTCAACCAAACGATGAATTCATTTCATACTATCTGAAGTCTTCTTCGTTTGTTGAAATCAGATGTAGATAGTAATTTTTCTTCTTATTCTGAATTTATTGTCAAGTGTGCAAAATATGATCAGAGAAGTATCAATATTCTGTTTTAAGGAGTGGGAGAATGAGGTGAAACTAGAGAGTGGGATTATTTTTCGAAATCTCCTGTAGATCTTCCTCCCTTTTTGAAGGTCAAGTAGGCAAAAGTTTTTCGAAATCAAGATATGATTTTAGATTTTCATAGCCAAGAGTAGTATAGTTATTTATTTTTGGTGTGTTATGCCGTGTTGCACTACCTCCTTCTTTAGCCAACCTTTCAAACAGCGTTACAGTATCACATCTGCTCTGATGACGGACACCGTAACGCTGTCTGAAATATTGGCTAAAGAAGAAGGTAGCGTAGCACGGCAAAACACCCCAATAATAAGATAATTATTTGAAAATGTACAACGGCATTTTTACCACTATGGCAGTAAGTAGTATCTTAGTACCACTATGCAAAAATTAATATATATTATAAATGAAAGTGTACTACAATGTGCGTGCCGCTAAAACTCAGAAACGAGTCCAGGTACGATCAAGGAAGTTATATGTTGTGTTAGCCCTCTATCCCCCATCTACGAAGAAGGTTCCCGTTTTTACCCGAAGGTCGTGCTTTTGAAGATATAAGGGCCTAAAGTTTAGCCCTCCAGAAAATTCTAGAACAGTCCAGAACATTCCAGAGCATTTTAGAGCATTACATAACATTCTAGAACACTCTCTAATGCTATGAAATGTTCTCTGGAACATTGTGAACCAATCGAATGCTTTTTGTATGGATGGGGCTTTCAAGTAGGTACCTACTGTTAATATTTATATTATTTTCTGTTATATATCTTTTGTACATAAACCACTGTAAATATTAACACTGAATATGTACGTGTTCTTTAGTTATGAATCTTGTAAATTTATTATTATTTTATCAACTCCCAGCTATATTTTATATTTTTTAAATTAAACCGTTAACTATTTCAACGCTTGTCGTTTTTAATTAATTAAAATTCCTAATTAAAATAGCGTATTAAATATTGTATAAAATATTTAGAAAACCGAGTTCTTCAGGAGTAAATAAAAGATAGGGCATTAACCGCAGTAGATAGTAGCAGCTAATTTCAAGAGCTTTGTTTATTCTTTGGAGAATTCATAACTTTATCTAGTCAGTGGGAGGTATTGTATTGTTTGCCAGGGGGTGATAACTACCAACTACCAGGGGATGGGGGGTTGAAATGGGTGGTTAGGGAGAAGGAGAGAATTGCCCTGTTACTTCCACTAAATCTGCGTAATTAAAATACACCGATAAAATTATTGTTCTCAACCACGAACAGAACGAGCCACAGATAGGAACTCAATTAATGAAAACAGAGAGAAATTTTCGTTTAATTTCTAACAATAGGACAGGATGTATAAAATTGTAAGAAAATTCTTTTGAATGCCAATATAAAAAAATTGTTGTTATAAAGCTTCAATTAAATTACTTATTTTTCAACCAATTTTTAACCAATTTTTAGCCAATTTTTCAATTTCATTTACAATTTATTATCATGCATTTTTGGCACATCTTCTGTCTACACAGGAAATCATTGAAAAGTTAAACCTGGGTGAACAAATATCACTTGTCACAAAAAGGTCGATTTAAGTAATTATATAATATTACGAGTATACTCGTATTAAAATTTTATTGCAACAACATTTTTTTTAAATATGATATCGTGGGTGGTTTGGTATATTTATGATGATATCCTTTGATAAACTGTTCGAAATACGACGAAATATTTTTGCTTGTTTTTTTAATTTTCAATATTAGAATTGATTCGAATTTTGAACATTTGGCTGTCACCAGTTGTTTTGTTTTCTCTCTTAAAAAAATAATATTTTTTTATTATTTTAACTAATATTTTTATGTTTTCTGGTCAATAAAGTGTAGTGTGTTGTTCCTTGAGGATTCTTCTCCCCTCTGATCTTCCAGGAGTCACTTTTCGTCACTGATTTCCAGATATTTATAACCTTTTTTTCACTACTGTCACTTTCCATACATATTTTTTTTTGTAATTTTGTGAACAATGGAGGAGGATTTCCCTCCTGGACATCCTAAAAAGCCCCCAGATCCTCCCCCTGACCCCCCAGATGGTGAAAATATTGTAATTTCTGACAGTGAATCTGTCATTCTAACTTCTACAAAAAAAAGGAAGTTTAGTCCCTCTTCCCCAGTAAAGCATGACTCTCCTTCTACTTCTCAGTCTCTACCAGATCTTCCTCAACCCCCTCCAACCAATTTTTACTCTACTCATTCCTGTGGCCCCTACATTGTTTATGCGCAAAAAACTGAGCAAGGTAAAACCATTCATCCTCTTGAATTTGGTAAATTCCTTTCAACCAACAAGAACCATTCGATTAAGCCCGGAGGTGTAAAAGCCGAGGGTCGCTTCCGAATCTCTGTTGAATTCCTCTCAGGTTCAGCCGCCAACAACTTTATTAAAAACATTTTTATTACATCTAATTCTAAATTCAAGGCGTACATCCCAACTTTCAATGTCACTCGTATGGGCCTGGTCAGGGGTATCTCGACCGATCTGTCCATTCCAGAAATTCTTTCTTCTCTTTCAACCCCTCAACATATCGGCAATCCCATTGTTACGATACGCCCTTGAAGCGAATAGTTTCGAGAACGCGAGCAGCTAGCCCACAGCTGGCCGCCCCCTCTCCTTCCCCATATCCTGTCTGCCTCTCCTTACCGCCCCGCTTGCCCGGCGACTCCGCTGCCCGCTGCGCTCGCCCCACAGAAGCAATCTGAGCGCCTTTAAGAACGCACGCTAGCGGCTTACTCGTAGCCGGCGGACCCAATTCATTTGGGGCCGCGATGTATTATTGAAGTACCTTTGTGTATAATTGGCCTTTTGCCGCACCATAGTTCGGTCTATTTAGACTATGAAAGTGCCTGATGAAGCTGCCACATGAGACGAGGTTCCTGCCTACCTACATGTAAGCTGTATCTTGATTTCCCCTTTAAATGTTGTCCGTAATTCAGTGAAATGTAGGGCCCCCGTGGAAATCACGACTCGGAGAGTTTCGTTTTGAGAGAAATTCAGAGAGAGTTAAACACTTTAGCTAGGTTTGTGTAATTTGCATTTCTTGTAATTGAATTGTACTGTAGAAACCTATGTATGTGTTTGAGCTTACAATACATGTCTAAATGATTTAACATTGTTATTATTCTGCTACGGCGGGAGGATTGTTGGCCAGTGAGGATCCCGTGGGTCACCGAAGGATGGAGAGAAGTTCCCTAGCCTTGAGCTGCCCACCCCCTGAATAGAGAGTACCCTTGTCCCGCTGAGAGCTAGCCAGGGACGTGTTGGTGTGCTGATGTTGGTTTAGAAGCCGACATCGGGGTACCCTAACAATTTAAATTTGCACCACATTCCTTAAAATCACACAGACACTCTCTCGACACTTTATAACAACAATAATTTCTAATACCACCAGTCACCATTATATTAAATTCTTTTTTTTTTTTCTCTTTTAATTTTTTGTTTACTCATATTTTTATAACTATACCTCAACCTAACCCATTCTCCCCCCCCCATCCTACCCCCTCCCTATTCCCCCCTAATTAACTTGTCTCTTGAAATGTAATTTTTTTTCTTCTTTAGCAAATATCTATGGAACCACAACACTTGTATACAATACCCATGTGGAAACCTGTAAATGGTTCAATTACTGTCACTTAATTACTATTATGCTCTGTTATGAATGTAAACTGTTGGTCTCCCAAATAAAATAAAATTAAAAAAATTAAAATTGGCGCATCAACGTGAAGCCTGGAATTTTTTTTTTCTCTATCCCGGTCGCTTTGCGGGACCTTCCTCTGTCAAAATCCTTCCCGCACAACAACTATTTTGTAAACATTAATTATGCCTTCTCATTCTACAGTGAATCCTGTGAAAAAACCACAGAAACCAATATGTAAATTAGATCCATAACGGATCTGATTGGAATTATAAATTGCATCGCAAGTTGAAACAACGGCCATTTTGAGTGCCCGAAGCGCCGCGAGTCTGATTGCGCGCGCATCGCCAGGCGGCGGGCGCGTTAGCAACAGTTATTCCCGCCCAAAATCCAACGGCTTTTGTTCCAAGCGATAGTCCGGATTGCGCGCAAATGCCTTGTTCCCGCCGATACCCCAACCGACTGTTGCTAGGCTGCGTTTTAAATCCAAACCGTTTTTTATGTCTGAACTGGGTTACCAACGGAAATCATCATTATGAATTTGATTCTGGAACCCCAGTTATTTTGCGAATTCCTTAATGAAAATTTCGGACTTACGTATTTTTATTATTTCTGCACAATATACCAATTGGCCCACTTGTGTCTGTCAAATTAGTACAATTTAATGTTTCTCCAAATGGACAAAATAATGACTTTCTTTCCCCATTGTACATTATAGGTACTGTTTTTTTTCAGCATAAGTGAAAGTGAATTGTGTTTTTTTCCTTACATAAGTGAAAAGTGGAATAATAATAAAACCAATGACTGATTCCATGAATAAATAAAATAATTTTAATATGGTTGGATGCAATAAACCCCATATTCAGTCATTTTCATCCGGAAGTTTGTCCTTTATTTGCCAGAAATGTGCCTTTTGTGAACTTTAGTGCCTTTCTCAGTGCAAAGTGTTTTGTGGAAATAAAAAACCTGTTTTCTTAAGGTCAGTCCTGGAAAAATTTTTCTAAAATAAATAAATACTTGTGAATTTCACAGTTTTCTCAAAAGTGATCAGTGAAATACAAAAACCTTTACCACTAAGGTCTTTCCACGCAAAATTTTTTCTCGCCTGCCTCTCTTTGACAAGAATTCTGGTGTCATGTATACAAAACACATTTGGAAGTGCCAACAGTGATCACCAAGTGAAAAGTGCCTCACAAAAATTAATTTTTGCGCTTTCTAAAGGAAACCCCTGGCCAATTTTTTTTCTTCTCCCCACCACCCAGGAAACTCACAATGGAGGACAAGCAAACTATTACATCATCCAACTTGGGTACCATTCCCAATGTGCATAGTTTATCCAAAGCCCACTTACAAGCTGCTTTAAGGGATAGAGGACTCTCGCCATCAAGCAAATCTAAATCTACATTGAAGGCATATGCACTTTTATTCAACAAAAAGTACATTAGGAGAATAAATCTCGCCCCCTCCAACGAAAATAATTCATGTTCGGCTACGCAAGTTTTGGATAATCTTGACAAAGAACCTACGCCGCATGTAATGATAAAACAGGACGTCGCACCCATCTTGACACAAGATAAAACTTACGATTTATCCTCTTGGAAAGTCAAATATAATGGCGTCTCCGATGTGCTGGATTTCATTGACCGTATTGAAGAAACGGCTACAATCAAAAATATCCCATTCGAGATTCTACGGAGAAACTTTATAGAACTCATCTCCCCAGAATTAATTCCGTGGCACCGCATCCAAAAGACTAAATGCAAAGATTGGAATAAACTCAGAGCTGCCCTAATCTCTAGCTTTGGAAAAAAGGAGGCCCAGCACCGGATCAAACTATCTCTACTATCTATTAAACAACTAGTAGATGAACCTGTAGCTACATTCATAGAAAGGGCTGAATCCATCAACATCAAGCTTTCACATCCTGTTCCGGAAGCTGAACTATTACCAGTCATAACTGATGGCCTTTTAAGCAAATACGAAAACATCATCACCTCACAGAAAATTGCATCCCTGGCCCAGCTAAACGAAGTCTGCCTCCTCCTGGAATCGTACCAGGATAGAAAAAACATAAAGAATGTGTCGAATAATGTGGTTGTGCCATGCCGTTCGTCTGGTTTAAAGCCAGAATTCGACAACAAAACAGTGTGCTCCTTTTGCAAAAAAGTAGGCCACCTGGCCGCTACTTGTTTCAAGCAAGCAAGACTTCTGGAATCCAAGGAACCCCGAACCTCCAAGAGACATCACTCTAGGGACCGCTCTCCTCCATGCGACGAACTGCGCAACATTTTCAAGAGATCAAGGCACAATGCAGAAAGGTTACAAAACCCAAGCGATGTCAGACCTCAGGTGGATTTCTCCAAGCCCCCACCAAATTTCTACATGAAGAGGCCAAAAAACTAAATAATAACCTCTCAGGTACCCATTCTGAACCAAGGTCTAAAGAATGGACTGATTGGTTATCACACATTAAGTATTTTAACCAGACCTTAAATGTTTCCTCGGTTTGTTGCAAACAAGCTAAAGATGGGAGACCCTATGCTCTTTTCTCTGTTAACAATGTGCCCTTTTCCGGACTACTTGATAGCGGTGCATCTGTCAGCTGTCTTGGCAACAATGCTCACCTGCCTTTTGTTAACAGTGGTTTTAAAATTTCGCCACAAACAACACACCTGACGACTGCGGATAATGTTTCCCAGCCGGTCATCGGTACCCTTGCACTGCCAATTAATTGTAACAATAAAATAATTACAATCAATTTTCTAATAGTGCCCTCTATATCCCAGAATTTCATCCTTGGCGTTGACTTCTGGAAGGCTTTTAACGTTGCTCCCCAAGTATTTAATACTCTTGGCGAAACCTCCACTGCTGCTCAAATTAGTGAGATCCGCACAATAATACCTCACGAAAATTTAAGCACGGACCAAGCTCTCCAACTAAAGGAAATGGTCAATAAATTCGAATCAATATCTTTCGAAAAATGTGGATTGGGTTTGACAAATTTGGTAGAACACCACATTAAAACCAATGGCCCACCCATAAAGCAACGTTATTACAACTTAGCCCCCCAAAAGCTTAAACTTTTGGAAAAAGAACTTGATGAAATGTTAAAAATGGGTGTGGTGGTTCCCAGCAGAAGTGCATGGACCAACCCAACTCTTTTGGTTTCTAAAAAAGATGGCTCCGCACGTTTCTGTCTTGACAGTAGACGTTTAAATTCTTGTACGGAAGCTGACGCATACCCCTTACCTTACGTCCACGCGACCTTAGACCAACTGCGCAACGCCAAGTTCATCTCCTCTGTTGACCTAAGCAAAGCTTTTTGGCAAATACCTTTGGACGCAGAATCGTGTGAAAAAACTGCTTTCGTTGTACCTGGTAGGGGAATGTTCCATTTTAAAAGATTACCCTTTGGTCTAAAGAACAGCCCCGCCGAATTACAAAGACTGATGGACAAACTCTTCGGTCCCGAAGTCGATAACAGCCTGTTTTGTTACCTTGACGACCTCATCATCGTCAGCGACACCTTTGAAAAACACCTATTAATGTTGGAAAAGGTTTTTCAACAACTCAAGTTCGCTGGTTTAACCATCAACTTGAAGAAGTCTGAATTCTGTAAGTCCCGTTTACGTTATTTGGGATTCATTGTCGACGAAAAAGGTCTAAGAACAGACCCCGCTAAGGTGGAAGCCATGGCAAATTTTCCCCGACCCAAAAACGCGAAGGAAGTCAAAGGTTTCCTTGGACTTGCAGGTTACTACAGAAGATTCATCAAAGACTTTTCCACAATTGCAGCCCCTTTAAATAAAATTACCGGCACCCGTAAAGGTGTCAGCAACTTCCGATGGTCTGCTGAAACTGAAGAAGCGTTTACAACTTTAAAAAATGCCCTTCAAAAAGCCCCCGTTCTGAATTGCCCGGATTTTGCACTCTCTTTTACCCTCCACACGGATGCCTCCAACGTAGGAATCGGTGGAGTCCTAACCCAAGAGTTCCCAGATGGCGAACACCCTGTAGCGTATTTTTCCCGTACATTAAATAAACACGAGAAAAACTACGGAATTACCGAAAAGGAGTTACTGGCTGTATTGGATTCTGTTCACCATTTCCGCGGTTACATAGACGGTAGCAAATTTACTGTAGTCACAGACCATAGTAGTTTGAAATGGTTGATCTCTTTAAGTAATCCCTCCGGTAGACTCGCTCGTTGGGCCTCCCGTTTGTCTCAATTCAATTTTGATGTTGTACACCGTAAAGGCGCGGACAATATTGTTCCTGACGCTCTTTCAAGAATTGAATTGGCTTCATTAAATGTTGACACAATTGCCCCCCCTCCATCTACAAAAGATGAATGGTACTTGAAAATCTTCGAAGGTTGTAAAAATAATCAACAAAAGTTTCCTAATTTTATCATAAAAAAAGGACAACTATACCGTAATTGCAAGGCACCACTATCCATCCTCGAAGATTACTCTTGGAAACTTGTCGTTCCCCTCGAAGGAAGAGAACAAATAATAATTGACAATCATAGTGCTCCCGACTCTATACACCCAGGAACTTTCAAGACGTATAAAAAGATTTCCTTGAAGTATTACTGGCCTGGTCTTTTCAAACAAATTCGCAATTACATCTCTAAATGTGAAACTTGTAAAGCTTATAAACATAGCACGGCAGCACCTGCCGGCCTAATGGGTAACCCCAAACGCGCCGACAGACCCCTACAGTCATTGTCAATGGACCTCGTCGGACCTTTTCCTCGAAGTTATGCCGGACACATGCACATACTTAGTGTAGTGGATGTTTTCACCAAATTCTGTTGGATCTTCCCTTTAAAAAGAGCCAATGCGTCCGCCATCATCAAACTTCTGGAAAAACACATTTTTATACCTTACGGAACACCCAGAACCGTAATTGTTGATAACGGAAAACAGTTTATTGCCCAAGAATTCAAAGAATTTCTTGCCAAATACGGAATCAAGGACATTTATTATAACACCTTGTACACTCCCCAAAATAACACTGTCGAACGTTACAACCAAACAATCAACACAGCTCTAGCTATTCTAGTTGATAAAGACCAACGCACTTGGTGTAAAAACCTAGATAAAATTCAGGCCGCTATGAACAACACTGTTAACCTGGCCACTGGTTACACACCTTTCTTCTTAAAACACGGTATGGAACAAGTCGTCCATGGTTCTCTACATAGGGACACAAACTTTCCTACGTCATCTGCCACCACAAGCAACCCTACCGCAGATTATGCCCATCGCTTGGAAGAACTGTCGGCCATTTACAGTGAAGTCACTGATGCTTTGCTCCTGGCTCACCAAAAGAGTGCGGACAGATATAACTTACGTAGAAAACATGTCACCTTCAATACAGGAGACATAGTTTGGAGAAAGAACAACACACTTTCCCAAGGAGCCATGTATTTCTCTGCTAAGCTGGCACCACGTTTCGTGAAGGCCAAAGTCCTAAGGAAAATATCAGACCTAGTGTACTCCTTGTCTGACTCATCTGGAAAGCACATTGGTAATTACCACATTAAGGACATTGTAAAGTCTGGAAGTGAGGAGTCAAGTAAAACTGCCCCCACTATCTCAGCAAACGTAAAATGATCCAGTATGTACCACATTTTTTTTTGTAAGCTTACAGAGTCTTACTACGTCAGGCGTGTATTGTGTCAATCACATGCCCATCGTTTCATAAATGAAACAAGTTGTAAATTATTTTGTAAATTAATGCGTACTCTCCTTGAAGTTACTTTCAAATGTTGTTTTTGCACTGTTTTTTCTTGCCCTCACGACAATTTTTTTTTCTTTTATTTTTTCACCTGTTCTAAAACTGATCACTTTGGAACGGAGACACTTTTCGAGTTTCAATGTTTGGGAAGTCGCGAGCCCATTTATTGTCTCAACACGTACACTACGCAATGTTCATGCCACGTCATACCCTGCCTTGTCATGTAATTTTGTAATTTTTTATTTATTTTTTTTGTTGCATTTTTGTCGTGTGGAAAGGAACTTTCTCACCTGTTTATTTTGTTCATGTAAAGTAGTTGACAATTGCCCATTGGCGTGTCGTTCTAGAAGTCGGGTTTTGTAAATTCCAAAGTGTTAAATTCCGACTCAGAACCAGTTAACTATTTCTACAATTTTTCCTTGTATCTTGTTCATCATGAGTTGTAAAACCTTCCGAGGTATCTCCAATGAAAATCAAACAGTGGTTACTTACATAGTCGCCCCTCGTGTATATAAGTTTTTTTCAATTTTTCCCTCTTAAATTAAAAATTGATGGCGTCCTACCCAAATTCATGCTCTTGTACCCAAATTGGATATCGATACGTCCATTTTGGAACTTGTATTTATAAAACCAATGATTGGTCTTTATAACCCTGTATATAAATCAATTTGGCTCGTTTCAACTAAAGTACGTAAAACCGAATCATCCGGTCTTTGGTTGTTATAACAAAGCCACTGTTTTCTTGTTATTTTTTTTGCTTGTACGTTACGTATGTCTTATATGACACGTTTCAACCCTACGAGACAGGTTAATAAAACCTTATGGTCATCCTGATTTTGGAATTCACAACTTTTAGGTGTCCATTTAACCAAGTATTTGCAACCCAAATTGCACATAACCTGGTATGTGTGTAACTACACAAAGGGTATGTAAAACCGTAATTGGTCCCTTTTCTTTGGTCTTCCTCACTGTAGGTTGCCACAACAGACAGTATGTAAAACCATTATAGGTCTGTCTTTGTTTTAAATACTTGGTGTAAGTAGAATTATACTCTGCCATCACCCTTGTATTTTGTAACACAGGAAGTAGCATCAAATTGTCTATCTTCTCTGTCGTACGCTCTTGGGCTACGGAGTTAGTTAATCTAACGAATCTTTATAAAATGTGTTAAAATCAAGCATCGTTAACGTTTATTGTGTTGTATTTAAACGTAACCCTGTTACATTATAGGAGAGATCCTTAGAACATCCACCGTCATAGGAGAGATCCTTAGAACATCCACCGTTATAGGAGGGATCCTTAAAATACCTGCCACGATACGAGAAGTTCGTCATAATCACTTTTGCTCATAGCTAAATGTTATTGAGTTGGTCGTGTGACATATTTGTCATGAGTACCACCCTTTCTGTACAATCTATTTTGGTCGTGTGTCATTCATTTGTCATGAGTACCGCTTTTGTATTTTGGTCGTGTGTCATTAATTTGTCATGAGTACCGCTTTTGTATTTTGGTCGTGTGTCATTCATTTGTCATGAGTACCGCTTTTGTATTTTGGTCGTGTGTCATTAATTTGTCATGAGTACCGCTTTTGTATTTTGGTCGTGTGTCATTCATTTGTCATGAGTACCGCTTTTGTATTTTGGTCGTGTGTCATTCATTTGTCATGAGTACCGCTTTTGTATTTTGGTCGTGTGTCATTAATTTGTCATGAGTACCGCTTGTATGTATAATTGTGTACAACCCTTGTACACGAGACGTGGAGACGTAATAACAATACTTACCGTGATTCGTGCGAACGACATAATATCGGCCTTGCCATCTTCTTTAAGAGGCATTGTATAAACTCTTGACTTCTGTCTATAATTGAGTTTTATCTTGTATGTACTTACATGTTTTTGTACACTATACGTGGAGACGTCAAAACACTTACCATGAGTCGTGCGAACGAAATAATATCAAACCTTTTGTGTGCGATCTACGAAATGTAGTCCACAACCCTTTGTTGTCATTCAACGCCAATGCCCGTGGACCTCCTGTTTTTTTACTTCTTTGCAAAAAGGAAAGAAGCCCAGGAATATCTACTATCCCAAAAGGACTAGTTTGTAGCTTCACTGCTAACTATGGGGCATAGTGCTGTGGGAGTTAATCGATTGAGCACAAAACCACCCAACTCGTTGTCTGGGGAACGGATAAGAAAACCCCCAGGTTTGTGAAATTGGAGCAAGGGTCTGTCTTTTCTCACAATCACGCAGGAGTTTTTAAAATGACCCCTAATCTTTTGCCCAATACACGCAAAAGATTAGTCTCTTTGTTAATGTGTATTCAAATTTCTCCTCATCCTTTTAACAATTGTAAAGAGTCAGGAAATCTGCTGGTTGATCATGTTTCATTCTCACATGGAGTTTGAAGTGGAAATTAGTCCAGTCTCTAGCAAGTTCCGTCACTCAACTCCTTTCCTTTTCCTTTCCTTTCTCCTCACCATCATGTTCTCAAGTATATGTTATGAAGAGGAAAATCTGTTGTTAACCATAATCCGCCCTCACTGGGAGTGCGAATCGGTAAATTAACCAATTATCAGCAGGCTTTCTCCCTCACTCTCTGCATATGTCTCACCTTTTGTTCTTTTTCTCAATTTTACGAAACACATTCATGAATGTTGGATATGTACGATATGCACTTGGCGTACCGTCTGTCTCCTTTTGACAACCTTTATTCATGAATTGGTTTCTCTGCTTTACCGTGACTCATTCACGACTTCTTTGTCTTGTTTTTTGAAATTCTACAAAAAATGTTACCACCTTTATGTTAACATAGGCCATGGAAGGCCGGTTGTTTTTTAACCAAGACATATTGTCACTCGGCAAACGCCAAGTCATCCTGGTAAAGGAAAATGTTCATGTAATCACAATTTAGTTAGAAAACTCTCTCTTCGTCACTCTCTGGGTCGTTGATTAAAACTTCGTTTATTTCATAATCTGGACACATTTTGTTTCTCTCCAAACCTTTTCTTCATTGGTCCCTAGGCAGGTAAACTTCAAGAATTTTGCTCTAATAATAATTTCTCCCGGATTAAAAAGAAGCCCAGGCGGATGTCATCACCAACAGCCAAGCTGAGCTCCACTTCCTGACAGCACGCGCTGTGGTTACTAGGTCCCTCCTGCTGCCATTTTTCTACGCATTTGTTCCTGAAAGCACAGACCATACCACCCATATGTATGTTGTTTTGTCGTGCCACAGCAAGTTGAGTTGTCCCACTATACATTATGACACTCTGAACCACCTTTTGGGCACGCTAGCTCCTAGGTTTGTTCTTACTCTTGCTATCAATGCCAACCATGTCGTCTCTTGCGCTGTCATGCAGTGACGCATATATCGTCATGTGTAAACCATCATTACCTTGACCTCCAGTATTCGCTGAATGCGTACCAATACAAGTTATGTTGAGCTACATTATGCTTCAATAACCATTATATACGATCCGTGTTTACCTTAATAACACTTAGGATTCGTACTGGCATGTCTGCAGACACTGGATTCTCCTCTTCAATGACCTCTGTAACCATAGTCGCGGCACAGCAACCACAGTCTCCACTTCGTGAACTTCGACGTTTTCGACGAAACCAAGTGTTTTCTAAGGCCCAAGTGTACTTTTGAGTGTTATCTCAAAGGGGTCTGATTACAGTGATAATGTAATCCTTAGAATCTGTGAAACCACGTCCTCCTCTTCGAAATTCTCCGAAACCAAACAAATCCACGCTTCGCAAACTTAGCTCCCAGACCAATGAAACCTTAGAATCACACAGGCATTTTTGTTCTTGTTGTTTTTTGTTCTTCGATTGTACAAATATGTATTGTTATTTTTCAATTGCATAACCATGTATTGTTATTTTTCAATTGCATAACCATGTATTGTTATTTTGTTCAATTGCATAACCATGTATTGTCATCTTTCAATTGCATAATCTTGTATGTTGTTTCACACCATGTACTTTCACCAAAACTGTTCTTCTCCAAACATTGTATGTACCCCTCACCCATTCCCTACAAACATTGTGACCTAAACTATAACATAAATTGCATGTTCTAGCTAGGCATCTCTCAAGCAACGAATCTCTCAGAACCCCAATGGAAGTTTAAGAGGATTTTTTATCCTACAGCTCAATTGCCACGTCGCTTTTTTTCCGAGCGCGGGGGGAAGTGTTACGATACGCCCTTGAAGCGAATAGTTTCGAGAACGCGAGCAGCTAGCCCACAGCTGGCCGCCCCCTCTCCTTCCCCATATCCTGTCTGCCTCTCCTTACCGCCCCGCTTGCCCGGCGACTCCGCTGCCCGCTGCGCTCGCCCCACAGAAGCAATCTGAGCGCCTTTAAGAACGCACGCTAGCGGCTTACTCGTAGCCGGCGGACCCAATTCATTTGGGGCCGCGATGTATTATTGAAGTACCTTTGTGTATAATTGGCCTTTTGCCGCACCATAGTTCGGTCTATTTAGACTATGAAAGTGCCTGATGAAGCTGCCACATGAGACGAGGTTCCTGCCTACCTACATGTAAGCTGTATCTTGATTTCCCCTTTAAATGTTGTCCGTAATTCAGTGAAATGTAGGGCCCCCGTGGAAATCACGACTCGGAGAGTTTCGTTTTGAGAGAAATTCAGAGAGAGTTAAACACTTTAGCTAGGTTTGTGTAATTTGCATTTCTTGTAATTGAATTGTACTGTAGAAACCTATGTATGTGTTTGAGCTTACAATACATGTCTAAATGATTTAACATTGTTATTATTCTGCTACGGCGGGAGGATTGTTGGCCAGTGAGGATCCCGTGGGTCACCGAAGGATGGAGAGAAGTTCCCTAGCCTTGAGCTGCCCACCCCCTGAATAGAGAGTACCCTTGTCCCGCTGAGAGCTAGCCAGGGACGTGTTGGTGTGCTGATGTTGGTTTAGAAGGCGACATCGGGGTACCCTAACACCATAAAAGCCAGGAGGCTAAATTATAAGGACACCTCTGAGGGCAACGTTTCCTGGAAGCCCTCCCAATCTGTTGTGATCACATTCGAAGGACAATCTCTTCCCTCCCATATCTATTTATTTTTCAACTCCTTACCAGTTGAAATTTACACTTACCCCACCACCCAATGCTACAATTGCTGCCGTTTTGGTCATAACAAAGCTGCATGCAGATCCCCTCCCAGATGCTTCAAATGTGGAGAAAACCACACGGCTGACCAATGTTCTTCTCTCTCTTCACCTAAATGTTTTAACTGCTCAGGCGCTCATTCCGCCATTCACTCTTCTTGTCCTGAACAAACTCGCCAAAAAAATATAAAAATTTCCATGGCCTCTGAAAACTTGTCTTTTCTGCAGGCTTCTAAACTATTCCCGCCTGTCAAAAAATCTTTTGCCGAGGTTTTATCCAGTAACTCTCCATCCAATCCTCTCCCCTTCTCCTCAACATCTTCTCGTTCAACTAAATTAATGTACAAAAACCCTGTCTCTAAACCGGCTCCTGGATACGATCGGCAACAACACAATTCACTTCTCTTAAATCCCAATGGTTCTCCTCTTTCAAATGCCACAAATGGGTGCGCAAACAACTATAATTCGTCCTCAACAAACCATCAAAAGCTTTCTGAACAACTCTCGCAAGATAATTCTTCATTTATACAAACTCTTATTATGCTTCTAATTGACCTAATTTCTTCTCAAACTAATCTACCGTCCAACGCTGCTTCTATTATTTCCACGTTAAAATCATTTGTTCAAAATGGCTCTTCAAGATGTCAGAATACTTCAGTGGAATAGCCGCAGTGCTATTTCTAACAAATCGAACCTTCTTAACCTATTAAATTCAAACCTTGTTTCTGTGGCTGCTGTCTCGGAGACATGGTTTACTCCATCCACCCACTTTAATGTGGGAGGGTACTCCTGTCTCCGTGATGATCGCCTGGAAGGTACGGGCGGCGGTGCTGCCCTTTTTATTAAAAAATCCCTTCCGTTTTCCCCAATAAATAATATCAAACCCCCCAATGCTGACTTTCAAATGGTTGCAGCTAAAATAAAGGACACATCCTTTGTTTCTATCTATATTCCCCCATCATCTCACTTCAATAAGCAAGCTTGGTTACAAATTGTCCGTCAACTAAGCCCTCCATTCTTTTTATTGGGCGATTTTAATGCCCATTCCCCCGTCTGGGGTTCTGCTTTTTCTGATCGAGATGGTCGAAATGTTATGGATTTTTTAGATGAATCCAACCTTTTCCTTTTGAACGACGGATCTCCTACGAGAATCTCTCGCCCCAACACAAACCCCAGTGCAGTGGATCTCTCCATATGCTCTACAAATCTGGCACCTCTCTCCTCGTGGGTGGTGTCCCCCGATCCTTGCTCCAGTGATCATTTCCCGATCACCATCACTTATCAATCTTCTTTCCATTCAGAAAAGTCCCATATTTCGACGAAGATTAAAACAAAACACACCAAATGGGACGAATTTAACTCGCATATGGATAAGTTTATACAAAATTTACCCTCTTCCGATGTATTATCTGTCAAAGATGACTACGATAACTTCAAATCGATGCTCATAACTGCAATACATAAATCAAATCCTCCCCCTAAAACCAAATCTCTTAAAAAACTCCCTCCGACTCCCTGGTGGGATGAAGAATGTTCTAAGGTAGTGAGAATTCGGAAAGCTAAATCTCTTTCGTATCGTCACAATATGACTATGGAGAACTATCTTATATACAAAAATGCCGAAGCCAATGCCAAAAGGGTATTGAGGTCAAAAAAAAGATCTGGGTGGTACAACTTCTGCAGTTCAGTATCTCCGAATACTCCAATTTCGGAAGTTTGGTCTATGATTCGAAGATTTCGATCCTCCTTCAGTTCAACATCTCCTCGAGCGTCTCATTCTAAATGGATAGATGAGTTCTTGGACAAAATTGCCCCCCCTTCTGTACCTAATTTAGATGAAATAACTCCCATCCACAACACTCCTATGTCTGATCATTGGCTAGACTCTCCATTCACTTTAATTGAATTAAAAAATTGTTTATCAACAGTCAAAGACTCATCTCCAGGCAGAGATGGTATTCCTTATAGCATTATCAAGAATAGTAATGATAATGTTCTAAATCACTTCCTAAGCATCTTAAATAAAATCTTCCAGTCTGGCATAATGCCTGATGACTGGAGTTCTCAAATAATCATCCCAATCCTAAAATCAAACAAATCACCCAATTCTGGATCCAACTACAGGCCAATTGCTCTTTCATCCACCCTCAGTAAAATTTATGAAAAATTAATTAAAAACCGGTTAGAATTTTTTGTCGAAAGTAATCAGCTTCTCTCTCCATCTCAATTTGGATTTAGGAAAAAAAAATCTACGCAAGATAACCTTGCCATCATCAGCACTGATATTAATTTATCCATTTCTAACCATGAAGTATGTCTTGCAGTCTTTATAGACATAGAAGGTGCCTTTGACAATGTTTCCATCCCAATCCTTAAAAAAAAACTTTTAGGCCTTGGCCTTCCCCCCATGTTTGTCCAATCTATTATTAATCTATTTCTTGATAGAAAAATTTTCATTGAGCTACCAGATGTTACTCCTCAGAGTAGATCAATTTGGAAAGGTTTACCCCAAGGCGATGTATTATCCCCTATACTGTATAATATATACACGTACGATATGCATGTCTCTATTCCCCCTCAAGTAAAAGTTATTGAGTTCGCAGATGATTTAGCTTTCTTCTTATCATCCAAAATCATCCCACTTGCCGTCAAATATCTTAATGAAGCCATGGATGCCCTTTGCACATGGCTCACTTTAAATGGTCTGGAACTTTCAGTCCAAAAGAGTCAGTGTGTCACCTTCTCAAACCGTCATAAAAATCCTCCTGTTCAAATTTTATTTAAAAACTCTCCAATCCCCAACGCCTCTGAAGTTAAATTTTTAGGAGTAACATTTGATAGGAAACTTAAATGGTCTTCCCATATTCACAATATAGTTACAAAATGTGAAAAAAATTTAAATATCATCAGATCATTGACTGGCGTTTGGTGGGGTGCTCACCCTACCTGCATTAAGTTGCTTTACAATGCACTTATTCGAAGTCATCTCGACTATGCCTGCCCACTTTTTAGTACGGCCTCCAAAAATGCACTCAGTAAATTAGACAAAATTCAATCGAAGTCATTGCGAATAATAACTGGAGCGATGCAGTCATCGCCCATCAATTCCCTTCAAGTGGAATGTTCTGATCCCCCACTTTATTTAAGGCGACAACTGTTTGCTGACAAATTTGTTCTTAAATGTTTAAATTCTAAATGTCATCAGGTTATTCCCAGAGTTTCGTTGTTCAAAGACTCAACACATTCATCTACAATCAGAGCTCGAACTAAACCTCTTCCTGCCATCTGTAAAAATTTTCGCTCTCTCTCAGAGCTTCAAATTATCCAAAATGATCTTCTTCCACTATACAAATTAAAATATAGTCACGTCACCCTATCCCCAACAATTTTGGAAGGGATCGGCATCCTTAAAAGTCATTCCAATCTCCCAGCCCGTACTGTTAATAATATGTTCAATGACATTATTTCTTCTAAATGGCCCAACTCTTCTCTTTTATTTACTGATGGCTCCAAATCTCCTGACTCTCCTAACTGTGGTAAAGGTATTAACGTTTACCACAATAATTCTAATGATAAAATATTTTATTCAATTTCAAACCAATTTTCAATATTTTCTGCTGAGTGCATTGCAATTATTGAAGCACTCAAATATATAATCAAAAATAATTGTGAACATTCCCTTGTTCTCTCTGACTCTCTCAGTTCCCTCCAAAAACTTAAATCCTGTCCTCTTCTTCATCCTGATGATCACTTTGTATGCCTCATTAGAGTGCTGATAGCCTCCATTCAAAGCTCTGGAAAAACCGTAATTCTTGTTTGGATCCCTGGACACATTGGCATAGTGGGTAACGATATTGCAGATTCTTTGGCAAAACAAGGAGCGTCCAACCCTATTGTTACCCTCGTAAACCATATTCCCCTATCTGATATTTTTTCCATCATCAAAGATAGATCCCGCAATGTTTGGACAGAGTATTGGAACATTGCCAGTCAATCCAAGGGAGCTCGCTACGCCTCAATACAAAGGACTATCCCATCAAAACCGTGGTTTCAAAAATTTCCCCATTTTTCCAAAAAAGAAATTTCCTCACTTATTCGAATGAGAATCGGTCATTGTTCCGTTCCTTCTCACCTTTTTAAAATTCACATCCTTGACTCCCCAGATTGTACGTTCTGTGGTCTAGATGTGGGCACTTTAGATCACATATTTTTTGGTTGTCCCTCTCTAAATAAATATCCTCTCTTCTATCAAGCGTTATCTAAAATTGCCTCCCCTCCATTCAACATTTCATCTCTTCTAAGTCTGAACTCGACTCCAATCTTCCATACAATTCTGAAATTTGTACATTTAAATAAAATTAATATATAAATTTATCTATCCCTTTCTCTGTAATTTTAAATGATGGCCTAGAACACCCTTGAAGGGTGAAAGCCAGAAATAATTGAAAAAAAAAAAAAAAATATTAGAATTGTTATTTAAAAAAATCGTGGAGTATTTGCGTCACAAATTTACGTCACAACCATACAAGAGTTTCAGAAAAACTGTGCACGAAAAGTGATTTTTTCAATATCGCTCTAATCGAAGACCACCACAAATTAGCCGTGTTTGATGATCAGATCTAGATAGCCAAGTACTTTACCACCTTCCTCTTTCCTTCCCAATCTCTTCCTATCCCCACGTCCGTAAGTCTCACAATACACTCCAATAAGTTGGCAATGACATTCTCCCATTGGCTCTAGACAGCTTGGAACAGTTGCAACTCTTATATGGAGGAAATTCAAGTTAAAAAAAAACTTAAAGTTTAATTAAAAATAATCAAAGTAATTATGTATTCTACACCACTATTCAAATGATACCGTTGCAGACTAGCTTTTACTTTGACTCGAGCTTCGGCAAGGCTTCATACCCTGATTAAGCTGGACTCAAAGTGGAACCCGGTCGGTTTCAAAGGTTTCAACAATATTATTAAACAGTGCTGCCACGGTGCAAAACACAGAAATGTTTAAAAGGAATATTGTCTCACCATAAAGTGTTTTCTACAAATTAAAATATATGATCACCTTTTTCTTCACTGTCTTTATTCAAAGATATTTTTAGAATCATAATTTCGCAGCGTGATAAATAACTACTGTTAATAACTATTTAAATGAAAACAAGTAGGATTACGAAAGATTTTTTTTTTTTTTTTTAAATATTTATATTGAGGGATCAGTAGGATTTATCGGACCAGTTAGGATTTCATCAGAGCCGAACCCTCTGATATGAAAATATCTGGAGTCGGTGAAATATTTTCCCATTATGTTTCTGGTGGATTGACGTATTGTTCTTGTATTGTTTTATTCTTATATAATGTACTTACATTGCGTTAATTTACTAGATATTCATTTGTGGAAAAGTGTGTGGAAGGGTTTAGTCTTTCATTTGGGAAAGATTCAACCCGGACATAAAATCTGGAGCACCGTAAAAACCACTATATGTATGATCAATATGTTTCGAAAACTATGTTTTCTTGATTGGGATAAGATTAGTATATTAATCTAATTATATTAATTAATCTTATCCTGATGAAGAAAACATGGTTTTTGAAGAAAATTGATTAAAAAGTGGTTTTCACAAAGTCATTTGTTTTCATTTAATTAAAAATGATACCACAAAGTATATTTGCAAAGTTAAAAGAAATAATTATTTATTCAAAAATTCAATATAAAAAGATTTTTTTTTATTTTAACCACATATGGTTGGAGCAATAATTGAACTAATCGCATCGTGAAATCCACTACAAAATTCATGAACGCGTACATATAGTCAACTTGACGCCCACGCCTGTATGCACTGCACCGCAAACATAGAATAAGGGAGAACAAAACACAAGAAATGCGATGTCAGAACGTTTCGTAATCCAAAAGTCTGGGCAATCAGACCCTAACCACTGGAGCGCATTTTGCCACAATATGACACTATTTAATTCTCCCGCAGCCAACTGGGGCCGAAGGTAGACCCCAAAATTACTATCCTTTTTATATCTACTTAAATACGTGAAATATATTTTTAATATTTTAGATATTCCTGCGCAAAGGATTATAACATAAAGTGCCTTTTAAAAAAAAAAGTGAAAAAATTGCTGATCGCAGGAAAAAATATTTTGTCAAATATAGGTAATATTCCCTGCCCAATAAATGGACAAATAACAAAAAAGAAGGGATTTCGATGGTTTAAATGCCCATAAAACAGAAAAGTGCATGGGGTCGTCAGCCGACCCACGTAGTTACGGACGTTATGTTTGGCATCTTGGCCTGTCGAGAGTAAAAATAACTCGGATTGCTTTGCTGCCAATTTTGGCAAATTTTCCATTGTTTGTAAGTAATTAAGTAGAAGTTTACGATTTTATAATTTATTTTATAAAATTTTATTTATAAATCCTACTAATATATGATAATCGACAAAAGATAGGTTAATTCATTGGCTATAATAAATAATAATAATATAGGTAGTAATAATAATAAATTCTTTAGTGGGGAGGTGAGTGCAATCCCACACATCCCATAGAGAGAATAAGTACATTAAATTGAAAACATAGATCAATTCACGGATATTATTCTTAAATTATTACTTATATAGAACTATAAATCAGTTTGTATGTCTGCATATTAAAATTCGGAGGTATGACTTTTTTCGGAGGTATCACCAAAAAATCTCGAGCAATCGGAGAAAAAAGTTTTAAATTGCGCCGACGCTCCAGTGGTTAAGTTTCAAATAATACAGAACAATAATAATAATAAAATTTTCATTAGAATGGCGACAGGTATATTATACGATGTCAGGTATCTAACTGTAAAAAAACCAGAAGGTTTCATTTTATTTAAGAGTGGCGACATTGGTTTCTATTCAAAGCCACGTGGAAGGCATTTCCAGTGTGCATTATCTATTCATTGACCGCGTTGCACAAATTGGCGTACTTAATCGGGGGGCTGCCTCTCAGCACCACCCGTTGCATCACTACATCCTCCACAATCCCCTAGTTCCTCTACCCCAACCCCCATCATTCATTTCCACCCCTAACCTCATCTCAACCTGTACCCAGATATATCTCTAACTATATCTCATCCACTAGACCAGCGGTTTTCAACCTTTTTAAGCCTGCGTACCCCTTGACCCTTACTACAAATTTGTTGTACCCCGTTACTAGTGGCGTAACTAGCATGGGTGTCACCCCCCCCCCCCCCTCCCCCCCAATTACAATATGATGAATATGGAGCACTAAAATAATAAATTCGGTCTGATTTGAAATGTTTGTACTTTCGTCTACTTGCAAAGAAAAATAATTACTGGCACACTCTGCAACTGTATGATTTTTTTCCTGATTTAGCGATGCGATAACTTCTTCTCTGTATAATGTTCCTGAGCCGTTTCCTGTGCTTTAGTAGCTCTTGAGAAAATCGATCGTATATTGCGCACACATACGGGGATTTTTTTCTAATGTTAGTCCTACATGTGGGTTGTTAGTTCCAAATAAAATAAATAAGATTATCGCGTTGATCTTATCAGAATATGATTTTTTATTAAGTCGGAAGCTCTGGCGAGTCCAGGCCATTATTCAGAATTTAAAATAACAAGATTTGGTCAAAAATTAATCGTCGTAAATGAAGAAAGTTGAAGTTGTGAATGTTAATAAATAGTTTGATGTAATTTGAAGTCTTGTTTATAATTCTGTACCTTAAAGGATAAACCACACATAGCTATAGACTTAGCTAGGACTTACGTGGTTTATCCTTTAGGGTACAGGGTTTTAGGTTTTTTTTTTAGGGTTTATGTGCTTTATTTTTTTTATTAATTCCTTCGATTCTTTCGACATGGGCTTGGTACTATAGTCTATCGTTCAGTTCATCTTAAACGCCCACCCTACTCGACATCCCTCTCTTGCGTCGGCCTCTTTCGCAAGAGCATCAGTTAGCAAGGGTAGCTCTGACACTCCGGAGTCACGTGCCGTCACTTCAGGGTGGAAAGATCCACTTAGCAGAAGAATAGACTCGAGTCGGGCTCTGAGGCTGTTACATGGAAGAGAGAAGATTATGTACGTTCGTGGTGAAACGAAATTATTTACCGAATACTCGATACTCGTTAATTTAATCTCGGCCTCCGCTACCGACTAAATTCAAGTAAAGTTGTTGCGACATAATCTAGTATTCAAATAAAGATTTAAGCAATCAGCAGTCACACATTAACAATACTGCTCAACTACAAACCCTAAAATAAATACATTCTTCCATCAATTTGTCCTTTTCTTAATGCTCAATTAAATATTTAACTAATTCAGTCGGTTAAGTTATTCATTGTAATAATATTACATTATATTATATTATTATATTGAATAACTCATTACGAAAAAGGTCGTATGTCAACGTCATCGCTATAGAATATTCTGTCTTTTTCGTTTACATACAAGACAATGTGCGAAAGAAGAGGACAACTTACATGCATCCTCTTTCGGGGACTATTTTAAGGTGTTTACGGAATATAATTTAGAAATAGGAATATGGAAATCAATATACGAGTACAAACATTCAAATTTCGGTTTTCTACCGGTAACGCCGCGCCGCCCGGTACAATGAACTCTAGAACCTTAGAGAGGGTTGTTTCAAAACATTTGATTAATTCATCAAATATTTTAAGTTAATTTTCACGTTCTGTGTAAGTTCCATTCAGGTTCTGTGATTATTTCAGTTTCATGCAGCAACTGGCCTATAATGATGTAATAACAGAACTTGAATAGAACCGACACAGAACGTGAAAATTAACATCAAATATTTGATGAATTCATACATTTTTTTTGAAACATCCCGCACTTAGTGTCATTTTCAAAATTAGGAATGTTTGTTTGGAGAATTCAGACGCGATAAAGTACCTACCTATAAAATTATGTTTTAAACTGAAAATAATTTTAATAGCCATTTTCAAAATTGAAACTAATTTGTCGAAAATTTGGACTATCCGTAATATTCATCAAAACGTAAACCTATCGACAGAAACAAAAGAAGCATAGAAATATGTTTAGTTATTTCCATTGTAGACCTATAATTATGATTTTTTATTATAAATAACAATGATTAGATCATTAAAAATCCTTAACACGTTTTGTAAAAATTTTAATTTTTCAGAATAAAATCGTCTTAAAATTCACGTCCTAAAAGATGCACTGATTTTTCTATAAATATTTTGATGACGTAGGTCGAAAGAGCAAAAAACCCAGAAAAAATTCTTATTCAACTCATTTTTAGATTTATTGTCCTCTTCGGTATTTCAAATTTCCGCCATCGATATACTTTTGCAATAAATTTACATTTATTCGATAGTTAATGTCGACCGTTAAACACACACCGTGTGTGTGAAAAAAAAAGTCTTAAATTTACCCATGGTTCAAATTCTAAGACCAAAGCATTATAAATTCAAAGAACTTCTCTCAAATATGTAAGAACAAAATTTGTAGGTTAATCGTAAAGCCAAGAGAAGTTTTAAGGTGAGTTCTCATTAACCTCATTTTGTACGTGAGCGCTTAAGCGCCATGCAATTTTCGTCAAGTCATTCATTTAGTGTAAATTCCTACAGAAATGTAAACACAATAGTTTTAAACCCTACAAGCTTGAAGCATGATGTTGTCAACTATAATATGTGGTCTGAAAACATAAGTTTGTATTAAAAATTATTTATTTTTATTAGCCCATGAAATTATTTATTTTTATCTTGCCCGTCACAAATCCTCTTAAGAATTTTCAGATCATTAGCAAAAACAGACAAGTGGAATGTTTGATGCACAAGTGGAATGTTTGATGCAATTCGAATTACAAATAGTAGAGGTCCCAGGTTTTGTGGTACTAGCAACTGAGCATGCAACTAACTTCAGTTGCAATGACTGTCAAAATTAAAGAAATTTACTATTCTAATGTCCTCCTCTATCAAAATCTCCCGAGCAGTCTTCATCCTGCAGACAGCAACCCGAAAGAACTCGGAACGACGCTCGCACCAGCATCATAAATTTAGAATCCATTGGACAAGACCTATTTCTCTATGCGTCTTTCATCTGAATTATCAGCTACATAAACTGGTATTTTATTACCAAATTATTAGAGATTCGATAGGATTTTGATAATTCTTTAAAAAGGGTTTAAAAGTTATGAATTTGGCTTTCTCTCTAGCTATACTGTTATTTCACCGTCGCAAAATAGATTAATTTTAAATGGGGTGATGAACTGATTTTTTGGTTATGAATTTTATTCCATAATTTTAATTCGTTCATGGATTTTTTTCTACCCACGCAGGAGGCTCTGAGGAAAATAATTTTCTCTTAAGGCTTGGGTCAACTTTGGGAATGCTGTTTAGAGGGTCTTCTTGAGGAGAGGAAAAAGTGAACATGTGTCTTGAAGAGACCTAAAAATTTTCACAGCTGAGCTGTTCAACTCAAGAACGAGTCACAGAAACCACTCGTTATCATGTGATAATTGTCAACCGTTTACAAATGTATGAATAGCAGGTCAAATACTGCTAGAAGATAATACAAAGACAAAAAATAAGACATTTCCTGTCGAGTTGAGATTGTAATTTTTATGTTTATCAAACAATCAGTGCTGCCCTTATTTAAGATTAGTCTTCAGAGATCGTTTTGCTTTGTATTTAATTTCGAAAAAATCCATTTGCATTGAGATAACCCTATTAAAATCACGAAAGAGCTGAATTAATCCAATTTTATTTGAATTCTTTATTCAAGACTCGGGCTAAGACGTAAAAATAATTATTCATCAGTAATCCTATTTGTTCAAGCTCTTACACCGAGTGGTGGGAAGAAAAATCTTTTAAAGATTTTAGTAGCGACAGCTTTGAATTTTCCTTTTCGAAATTCAAGCCATCCATTTTTTATGACCCCTGAAGCCTGTCGTGTGTTAAGGATAAGGGGAATCAACCGCCTTCTTCCTTCAAAGCCTTCCATTGACAAATAGTCATTCCTCTTAAAACGGAAATGGTTTATTTATGTCCAAGGAAATGTTTATTCAGTAGAAACCTGTACACTTATAAATCAAAAATACGAACGTCGCTCATTTTGAACTTCGTGTTTTCAAAAAGAAAAATACGGATTTATAAGAATGAAAGTGACGAATGAATTTGCACATTTTTAACGGAAGCAATGGAAATTAATACCATAAAAATCGCTTATAAAACTATTTTTGCTTTAAAACAGCTTTCCTCTTCCAGAAATTAAACGGGTTTTAAAGTATAAATATATATTTTCAAATCAAGAGTTTTATAATACACGCACCCAGAGTGAAAGATACTCGCAGTATCGCCCTGGCGAAATACACAATTAAGTATCGAAACCAAGTTCTTAAAATGACTAAGGAGTTTGACACAATTTCGACAGGAGAACACGTGCGTTATCTCGATAACGATCCCACAAAAGATATAGAATCGCTCGGCTCTATTGTCAAGAATTTAGGCAATCCCATGATTTTTCACGGGTCTACAATTCTGGTTGGTTCGTTCTAAAATTACAAAAAAAAAAAAAAATTATTTTATTTATATTTTTATTTGAACGCCATGAAATGGCTTTAACAATCAAGTGATACGTGAGATTACGCATTGGTACTCAGAAGGGTAATTATAATAATAACAAAAAAAGGATGTACCTACATTAAACAGAGTATGTATGATAATAACTACTATTTAGTTATAGGATACAATTATGTGTTAAAACCAAACATTTTTAGTACATATAATGATTTTATGCAGCCTTTCTTAAAATAGTTAGTAGTTTAACTAAATATTGTCAACAAATTTGCTTTCCAAGCAGTCGGTGGGGTTTCGATTCTCGGCTGTTGCTATTTCTTTTAAATCTTATATGACGTGAGTTTCATGTGATAGTTGATAATAATAAAATTGATCGGTTTACCACACTTGAAACATGAATAAAAGATACACAATAATGTGTTATCTCCCTTGAGCGCACAAAGGCGGTAGTTCCCACCCTGTTTTATTTACTGGTTAAGTTATCACGGCACCAGGGAATCAGCGGACCGTGGAGTAAATTGAGTTTATAATAATATGCTGGAGTGTGTTTGCTCGGGATTTCAGAATATCCCCTCGACAAAGGGTTGTGAAGGAAATAATGTTTATTCTGACGGGCTTGTTGGCGTTTGACCTTTTTTTTGGAGTTATTGGATTAGGGGTGCAGTGAAAAATGTCGAATAAAAAAGGAAATTTGAAATGGGAATGTGTTATAAAATATTTTTAATTGATAATTTTAACGCTGGGTTTATTTTTTGTGTGGGTTATGAAAAAAAAATAGAATATTTAAAAAAAAATACCCCTTTTTAACCCCCCACGCAAGGAGCGGTGCTATAAGTTTGGCTTTCTTTGTGTCTATTTGTCTGTCTGTCTATCTGCCTGTCTGTCTGTCTGTCTGTGGCATCGTAGCTCTTAAACGAATGGACCGATTGTGATGCGTTTTTATGTTTGTTTGAAAGCTGACGTGTTCTTAGCTACAATTCATGAAAATCTGTTCAGGCGTTTTAAGGTCATCAGCCCTTTTTTGTGTCGGGGGTTGCTTAAAACGTTGAAAATTATAATCTTATTTCTTTACATCTTTGGAATCAGATTCTTGAAAACATTGAATAAAAGATTTGGAATTTTAATGGAATTACATGAATTTGTGTATTTTTAAAAAATGTTTTTTCTGTTAAAAGTATTCCGATCTTCATTAATTATTTTAAAAGGTCAAAAAGCAAAACTTAAAGAATAAAGTAAGGACGAAATGATCGTTTACCATCGTTAGTCTTTTTTTTGTATTAAAATTTCACAAAACATTTATTTTACAAATTCTTGCTAGGTGAGTACGTGTATTTCAGTTTTAATGGCCTAGGTATATGTTTGTGAAACTTTTTAAAGTTCAGCAATAATTAATTAAAATTTAAACATAAAGTTTTCGATACCCCTAAATTTGCTTCCCTAACTTTACTCCACCCTTTCCTTTTATAAATGATTAAATTTATAAATTATTATAAATATTGTTCGTTACACCATTAATTCACTCGGAACAGAATAACTCAAGGGGAAGCAAATATTTCTAAATCAGTGTGAGAAAAATGGGATTTTATGAGGCGGCCAGGAGGTATTTTACACAAGCCGATAAATGATGACAAAATCATAGAGAACATCCATGTTTCATGAAATAAATTTCAAGTTTCAAAATTGATCCCTGTTGAAGTAAAAAGAAAAGAAATAAAATCGAAGTGACATACAATTGTGCTCCTTCAAATAAATTTCTTTACAAATTATATGAAAAAAGAGCCAATAACTCTTGGAAAAATCTCCGAGACCTCGAAGACACGTCGTCTCAAATTACCTTTGTCTCTACTTTACCAGCTTTATCGAATGTTGATATAAATAACAAGTGATCGATTTGGCAGCAGATTTATTATTGAATTATTAGCAACGCAAGTTGGTAGGAATGACAACGCAAAAGCAGCTTACGAGTCGAAACACTTTTCTAAGATGATGTCGCTTGGTATTCAGGATATAAGATTTTTTTTTATGTCAATACATCACAATTTTTAAAAATTTAATATGTGATTATCGAGTTCTGCAAATATTTTTTTGTGTATTTTTGTTATAGCTGTTTCGGTTTACAAGACCATTTTCAAACTGTTGAACAGTACTTGTAAACCAAAACAGTTGCAACAAACAGTTTGAAAATGGTCTAGCAAATGTTTTGGTTTACAAGTACTGTTCAACAGTTTGAAAATGGTCTTGTAAACCGAAACAGCTGTAACAAAAATACATTAAAACAAATTAACAAATTTAATTTTAATTAAAAAATTTTAAATTAAAATGGAGTTCAACAAATCAAACACAAAAACAATTAATGAATACATCACAAGTCACAAGAGTTCCAACCGCTCCAGTCTGGAGCCAATGAGACTGTATCTGCAATGGAGGCCTCAGCACAGGTGAGCTACCCAGGGAGGCCGACATTGCTGAATTGTATTTGAAATGTAAGATATTACCCAATAAATAGATCTTCATCCCTAATTGGGGAATATTGTGAGGCTGAAGACAGTGCGGAGGGGAAAAATATGTGAAAGAGGAAGTTGGGAAGTACCTGGCTATTCAGATCTCGTCACCAATTACGGCCAAAGCCATTTCAAGCAAGGTTTCAATTTTGAATGGTGCTTTTACATCAGGACGATACTGAGAGTCTTAATATATACTATATAGTATTTTTATTATATTGTGAAATAACACTAATTAGTCAAACAAAATTTATTTGCTCACGCCGGGATTCGATCTCGCGACCTCCGGATTGCGAGTCAGGAGCCTTACCCTTCGACCACGTAGGCCGTCAGTCATTTATGAGTACCTATTGGGCTTAGATATATTATGTGAGTAGATGTAATAACTAATACATAGTAATCCGTGTTCTTTAGTAGGTAATTAATCCACACCAACTGACATCAGCACACGACAGCCATTAAAATCCATTAACCCATTGACCACAAACCCCGGCAGCCTGCCGGGTGTCCAACTCTGGTACTTAACCACAAACCCCGGCGTGCTGACGGGCTAGAGTAGGTCCGCCAAAAAACGAACGATCACGACAGTGAGATTTTTTAATAAATTTTTTGAATGCCGAGTGCTTTGTACGTAATTATTCATTCATTTTATTGAATTGAATTGGCAATAATATGTTTTTCCCTGATATTTATGTTCCAAGCTTTATAAGCAGCCAGCCGCCATTTAATTTCTTCAAAATTGCGAGCGGTTCTGGGCTTTTGGTAGCGACCCTAAACGTCCCTGATTGCTTTGAAGACTATAATACCAAATTATTTTATTAGGTATTAGTATACAAGCATATAAAAAACAAAAATTAATATCGTTCGATTTATGAATATTATGTAACTTTTCAAATAAAAATGTGGAAAAAAACTTACGAAAAAAGAGAAGGCTTTATTTTATTCCTTATTTACACATATTTTGATATTATTAAATTTTTTATATTTAAGTTTTTCTTTACCTTAATTCAATATGAAAACAAATTTAAAGAAATTAATTCATTTGAATATACGGTTTAAAAGTAACAATAGATTTAGTAAGACAATGCAGGTTTCAATTTTTGGTACAAAATTAATTCAGTGGTGAAGGCCAATTTTTTAGCTCCTTAATTCTGTGGCCAATGGGTTAAAAGCCATAGAAAATCAGAGAAACATTGCGGCCGATAACTTACATCGGACGCCTTCTGACTTCCGACGGGTTTTGCCTTTTGTCTTAATTGACTTAACACAAAATATACATAATCACACTTCTTGAAAGTAGTCAAATTAAATTAATTATAATTAGTCCATTGTTTACGAGCAGCCAAATTTAATAATGATTTCGAAATGTGAAATATTTCAAGCAATTAAAAAAAGTACTCTTCATCAAGTTATACGCATTTGAAAATCACACGAGAAAAATCTGATTAGTACCTTTAATTTGAACGCAAGGACATTTTGCTCACTAATTCGTAAATTTATTGGGAAAAAACACATTTTTTAAATGTTAAACAGCTTATAAAGTTTGTAGAGGTTATTATCACGCCATTAGTCATTAGTCAATTTTATCGTCAACAGAAGAAAAACCTTGTTTTGAAAAGGACGCCATGATAAGGAATGTATCTCCCAATAAACATGGCTAAATGCCAAATTGAAGTAATTGCAAATAATTACTGATCACTAGTATCCATCACACACTGTGAATCATAAACTATTTTCAATCAAACGCAAAATGAGCAATGTAATGTTTATTTACTACTTAAAAATAGACACTAGACTATCTACATTTTGAACATCTGTTTAAATCATAGACCTCAGCGGCCATGTTGGATTTAACATTCAAATTGTGGTTGTTTTTATGGCTGACTTAATCAGAAGGTATGTACTTAATGCTCAATAAATAATATTAAAAAAAAAAACTTGTTTAGGTAGGTAATCATCTACTAATATCACATACAAGTGGTCAAGTTTGTATTATATTTAAAACCCTAAAATCATCAAAGTATGCTTATTTAGAAGGGCGGCCTAGATCAGGATTTATCTCCGAATTTTAATATATTTAATATACCTATTCCGAAACAATTACTTCACACAGCTGTTTGGCCAAAATTTCTATGCTAACCGAATTATTTTCAGATAGCAGGGACATCTTTATCAAGAGCTAAGCGTATAGTTTTAATGTAATATTTATTGATTAGAAGAAAAAAAATATTCGGCAAAAGGACATTTCAACTTCCCATAAAATCAGATAACAAAACAAGTCTCCAGGAAAAGAATATTTTATGCTTTTATTTATTTGAATATCAAACTTCTACAGGAAATTCCTGTTGTTTAACGAAAATCAATTGATAAAGTCGCTTTCGCACAGTTTGGCAAACAATGAATTCTAAGGAACCAATATTAAGACTGTCACTTTTTACCACTATATTTGTGCATGAACTTTTTTATCGGGAGATAAATAAAATAAATGGCTTACGGCTCCAATACTAATCGATGAAAACAATCAGTATTAACAATCCAGTTACTTTATTCTCATGTTTCACCAAGGCTATGAAAAATTAACTTATTACAAAGTATTGGTTAACTTATAACAAGTTAAAAGGGTGCTCCACAAACCTAGAAATTAACTGAAAGGGTGGTTTAAATTTGTTAAGACATAAAACCGGTTTTTCTAAATTTACATAATATGCTAAAGACTGTGAAATGGTTAAGGCTTGTGGGATAAACATATACAGTCAAGAAGAAAAAGTAAAAAGATCAAAATATGCAAACCTAATAGTGAAAAGGAAAATATTGTGATATGGAATTAGGTACTACTGGTAACGTCTGAAGTAAGGGTACCTAACTAAATTAGCATTTGATATTATACACAAAACAGCCCTAAGATACCTGGGTTGACATGAAACCTAAAATATTAATAAACAGTTGTGGTGAATAAATTTACCATATTTACTCCGAAATGGACGCTTTCGAAATTGACGATTCACGGTAACGGTATCGTGACGGCAAAAAGGGCAATAAACATACGTTCCTTTCGGCTGTAATGGCTGGGATTGCGTTTCATTTTCTTTATACGTGTGAGAGAGATGTATGATAATGATTGTTGTTTCCTTTGGGGAGGTGCAGACATACGTTCACATATGCAAAACCATCAGTGACATTTGATATTTTCGAATTTTTGGAATTCACTCATACTTCAATATTATCCTTGTAACTGTATTCCATAATTTCAAAATTATTGTCACGGCTAGTATTATTACATGGGGTCTATGGAGAAGTCATAATGCAGTGTTTGAGAGAGATGCAAAACTTTTTTCTTTGGAGGAAACAGATCTACGTACATTATGTATCTCATCTTTTGAAAGAGCAGCAGCATTATTGACGGTACCATTACCGTGAATCGTCATGGTAAATATGAAAGCGTTCAATAGCACACCACAAAAATCATAGTTTTCTACGGAAATCTATCACCATTATATTATTGAAAGGGGAAGATATGTATACTTAAAGTTGTCTGTAGTATTTCACTGCCTGAAAGGCGGAACAATGTTTGTCTGGCAAACGTTCAGTGTTCTAGATTTAGACAATGCTGTCGTTTCTCCAAAACAAACGATTTGGAAATAAAAATCAGAAAAGCAAATTTTGTGTTTTTCCTAACAGGAAAACGTTGTCTGCCGCTTCTTCCTGTTATTGTGGGAGAAGGGTGAGTTCAAACTCTTGATACAGTCGTCGTGTTCAAAAGGAATACAATACAGTCTTGACTGTAAAAAAGGAAAGGCTAAGCAAATCACCGAATGATTTAAGTGGGGTTTTGTTTATCCAAACACATTCAGAGTTGCTGATGAAAATGAATAATATATGTACATACACCTACTCAATTGCAAAACATAATAATAATTTTATTTTTTCATAAGAAGCAATTACTTTGTGGTTAGACATTAACTGAGTTAACAGTAAACAGTTTTTATTACTTATATCCTAAGAAGCTTGATCTAAGCGAAACCGGTCGATACAAAACATAATAAATTCGTGGTTAAATACAAAGTGATTGTTTTTATTTATTTTTATAATATCTATAATAATAAAAGTTACTGACTGATCAGTTTTTTATATTTTTTTATTGAAGACTTTAGACTTTAGACTATAGTCTATAATAGTATATGAATTAACTATAACTATGTATAGTGATGGCCTCCGTGGTCGACAGGCAAGGCCTTCGACTAGCAATCCGAAGGTGGTTGGTTCAAAACCCTGCGAGAGCAAAAAAAATATGTTTGGTAAATTTGTGTCATTCCACAATTTATTCATTTAAAATATAATATATAGTTTTTTTGCTATTTTATGATAGAGTGTAAGATACTTTAACCGTTTTTAGTGACTCACAACTTACCACAATTGAAGATCGTCCATCGTCTCCCTGGCTCCACACGGGAGCAGTTGAGAATCTTCTGCGGTATTCATATATAAAATAATCTGTAAACGTATAAACTATAACTATATGACGAGCCTACCTACATTTACCCTAGAAGCCCGCTGATAAATATTTCTATTTATTAAAAGAAAATAACTTAGTTTACATCACTTTATTTATTGTACACTATCAACATGTTTCGTGAACCATGTTCACTGAACATGGTTCACGAAACATGTTGATAGTGTACAATAAATAAAGTGATGTAAACTAAGTTATTTTCTTTTAATAAATAAATAATGACATCACAAAGTGACAACCTTTTAGAAGAAGTTTTCTTCGAAAAAAAAAATAAATATTTCTAGGCTAACATTTTTTTATGTTAATATCTGGTATAATATACGCAAATATTGAAAGAGATCAACTAATATGTCCCACGCACTTTTTTATACTACGAAAGCGAGAACTTCTGCCTATCAGAATGCACCATTAAGCAGGGCGACTCAACTGCATAACGACTCTGCATTGAGCATCGATATCTTCAATGTCACCCACAGAAAATTCAGTAACTATCTCTTGACATAGTCACAACATAGATAAACTGCCCCCCATGCACTTTTTTTTAAATTTGTAATCTTCTCCATAATTTTTTAGTGTACAACTGTTTTATGGAGAACCTGAATAAAAATAAATAAATTAATTTAACAGCTATTTAATATTTTCTTTTACATTTATTTTACTGTAATTTATATGCATGCGTAGTACTTTTAAGTGTTTGATGGAACTTACCTAACCACACTCTAAAAATAAATTCAATTATTTATTGTTTGGATGATTTTTTATCTCGAGTCCTTTACAAGAAAAATATAGAATTTATTAATGCCAGATCGGATTAGAATATGTTCATAATTTATCATAATCTTGAGAAACTTTAACAAAGTTAGTAGGTATGCATACATACATACATACATACATACATACATGTATGCAAGATTATAAAATAAAGTAATTTCCAAACACGTGTCTCTCGTACATTATTTCACCTATAAATCTGGATTTAATATTCTGAATCTTTCCATTTTATTGACGTGACTATATTGTGCTGGATACAGGATCGGTATTGACGTCGTGTACGCCCTCTCATTCTCTGCTCGTGTTCGGTTCTCCTAATGAACTCACATCAATCCAATTAATGAAATATTAATTGATACTGAGAAAAGCGGACTGGCAAAATGATTGCTTCTTAGAGTGAACGAATAAGTACCGAATTCATTAAGCACCATACTTAGTCCGCCATTATCATGATAAAGGAGTAACATTTTATTTTCAAGTTTATAAATACACCACACACTTCAGTGTGCTTTTCTTGTGACTCATAACAATGAAAGCGACAGAGTGAATATTTTCTAATGGATTGAGATATTGATAAAGGCCTCTGAACAGTGTATTTATTCTAAGACAATCCACGTATATTTATTGAATACTTTTTTTACATTAACTCCACACAGGAGGCCCTAAATAAATAATTTCTCTCAGGGCCTATGTCATCTGAGATGCCGTATGAGGGTCTTTTTGAGGAGAGGAAGAAATTAACATTGGTCTTAAGGAGACCCATACTGTAGGAAGGAGGAAACACAGAGGCAGGCAAATCGTTTCACAGCCGAGCTGTTGAACACAAGAACAAGTCGAAATGTGACAAATGTCAAATATGTACATATGTTGGGCACGTGTTTGGCGTGTTTCCCGAAAGGGCACCGTTGCCGAAGGTATCATCTTCCATTGAAATACCGATAGAACAAGGATACCATTCCCACCCGATGCGACGCCTGTGCTCTAAAGATTGCAATCCGTTTGTTAAGTTGGGAGAATCTATCAAACGGACCGCCCGTTTCTACAGAATAGTTGGTTTTGCTTGGGGCTCTAGACCTGAGGTAGCTGCCAAATTCAACCGCGGAGTGCACTTGTGATTTTTACAGGGTTAGCAGTTGTATACTATTAAAATATTTGCGGGCCCTGTACAATACGCCCAGTTTTTGAGAGGCTAACTTAACTCTGGCTTCGGTGGAGCCCCCATATCTGAGCTGGTTACTTAAAGTTACATCAAGCATATCAATGGAGGATCTGTTCGGAGATTGCTTCCGTTGAAGGAGACTAGATTCTCATTTCGATCCCTTTTTGGATATCATTTTCAGGATATTCATTAATAATTTGGTCTTCTGGGCGATTTATTCGATTGACAAAGAAGACAACCGTAAATTGTCAACGGCACTCCTCCCTGTGAGAGAGAAATAGTTAAAACTATCGTAATATTTGCAATTAAGGTTAATTGCTCAATTTATGTTAAAAGCCATCTTTTAAAGAAGAAGATAACACTAATTATCTAAACGAAAATATGGAAGAGAACAAGATACACATGTATAGAAAAAGATAACGGTCGCAACTGGGACTGGGAAACCCAGAACCTCTCAACGCCATACCTCCTTTCATCAAATCGTCATAATTGTCAATCTCATATTTAAAATTTTAGAATTAACAAAATTATTTTCGACTAATCATATGTTCTATGAATTCAATATATGTTCCATATAAAAACAAAATCGGATATATTTGTCCGAGACTCTTTTAACTGGTTACAAACCAGTTCTTAGAACAATTGTTTCCAATTAAAAAGGTAGTTGCCTATAATATGGAAAAATGAGTCAAAGATAATATTGTTTATTCTCAAACTTAAAATATGAGATTGACAATTATTTATTTATTTATTAATTTACCGACAATAGTCCATTAAAAACATAATTACAATTATGACGGTTTGATGGAAGGTGGCAATGGCCGAATTGGTAAAGGTCCGTCCCGGTTAGACAAGAGTTGCTCTGGGTTTAAGTACCAGCTGTCATCTTTTTCTATTTTTGTGTATCTTGTTATCTTTCATAATATTTTAAATCACATTATTGGTGTTATCTTGTTCTTCAATGACATATATTACATTGATGGAAATATCCTCCAAAAGTTATAAAAGAGAGATGTTCATACAAAAAATTGAACATATTTTTTCTTTGCAATCGTTAAAATACTATATTTTCATATGAAAAACTATAACAATCCCCTGCGATGCTTGGGCTTTACATAGAGTTTTCGAAATCAAATGTAGACCAAACGTGATCATTCTTTGCATACAAGTCAAATCCACACCGGCCGCTTGCCAGCCCGCTTATCCAACACATATAGACATTCTCCTTTATATATTGCAACCAATTTACACAAAATCTTGACAATATCTAAACCTTCCTCATGAATCACTCTATCTAGTGGTGAAAACCTGAAACTGAAAACAGACAGACAGACAGAAGCGGCGGAGTACTTTAATTTATAATATGTAGAGATGATTCACTTTTCGAATTTTTATTAAAAATTCAAAATATAAATTTTATATTCTTGGAAATAGTTTAAAAAAATTCTAAAGCTTCCCTTTGATTTCAATTTCAAACGATTTTGAAACTCACAGCGTTATATTGACAATCGTAAAAATTTATTAATATTTTAACCGTTTCAAGGACGGTGTGTTTTTCAGTTACCATTCCAAAATTTGCAAGAAACTCAAGGAATTATAAAACTTTTTTAAAATTCATCCTTTTGGATACGAAATAAAAATTCACAAAACGAATTACGAACTAACCGTGAAAAAAAATTATATTCTATTTTATTTACATAAATTTACTTAATGTTTTTTTTTTTGTGTTACAAGTTTGAGTTGTAAGCTTGATTATAACGGTTATTGAAAGCAAAATCATCAAACTGGTAAAGTTCTAGAATTGAACAGTGTAATTTTATTACGTTGAAAAATTAATATTCTACTTACGTCAATCTGACGCATCAGGCTCTAATCGATAATACAAAAGTTAGAGAAACTTTTAGGTCTGGCTTGTTAATAAGGCTCAAAGTAAAAGGTAAAATTCTTCTTACTTATTATACTTGTAATTTGTATTCAATTATTACGATCTTTTTAATTGTCCAACTTTGAAGCAGGTTTTTTATTTGGTAAGTAAGTATATACCTATATTGACAAGGTAAGGTAATTTAAGTATATATTATAGACCCGGTTGATTAATTAATGGGAAATATCGTTCAGTTTAATTCTGAACGTCTCTCATTTTTGTGTACGATGTGTGCAAGTTATTTTATAAACACGATGCATGGATTGCACGCTCTTAATGATCCATGTTGTTGGAGGAACGAAAGACAAAACTAGGATATATGTGAAGTTTTTAGCACAAATTTCTAATGAAAATAGCTGTGCGACGACCTCCGTGGTCGATGTGTAACGCTCTCGACTAGCAGTCCGAAGATCGCGGGTTCAAATTCCAGCGTGCGCATAATTTTATTTGAGTAATTTGTGTTTTTTCACAAATTAATTAAAAATAATACTTCGTATATTTGCGGCACGTTCCAGAGAGAAAGATACTACCAGTATGGCGCTGGTGTATAACCACTATTCAGAATTGAAAAGTTACTTTAAATGGCTTTAGCCGTGTTTGGTGACAAGATCTGAAAAGTCTGGTACTACCCCACCTTCATCTTTTTCATCCCCTTCTCCTCCCCACTGCCTTCAGCCTCACAACGTACCCTAATTGGGGATGCCAGTCTTACTGGATCCAAACGGGAGCAGTTGGATCTCTTGTGCAGTAGTCACATAAAAAAATTAGAAAAAATAACTATGCTGAAGGAATTAATGACACTAATTCTTTAAAGCGTCTTCCATTGAAGTACAAGTGGGACAAACAATTACTTGTGTCCCAAAGATTGTCTTGTTAAGAAGATGGAATTAATTGGAGTTACTAAATTGGTTTTGATAATTTTGAATGACTAACTAAAATAGGCATTCCTTATTTACTCTTTCTTATTCTTCTTACTTTGTCTATTCCCGAAACTCTAACCATCTACTAAAATCTCTTTTTCGTTGTTTGTTTTTGATCTGGCAGATCCGACGATGTGTCAGATGTGCCAGATCTGCCCTGATGATGGACACTGCAACGCTGTCCGAAACGTCGGCTAAAGAAGGAGGTAGCGCAACAAGGCATAACACCCCAAAAGCAAACAACCAAAATGCTTTTGGCTGTGAAAAACTAAAAACCACTTTTATACTTTATGCCGAGCGGGTTTCGCTATAACCGTAGCTTCTTCAGGGCAGTACAATCTCTACTAAAATTAATTTACATGTGTGTTATTGATAATACATGATTTGATTGAAGGAGGTATAGGTGTAGATGGAGAATTGGGAAGGGAACGGGCGTGTTCTTTGTCAATAGGGAACAATCTTAGTATGGGACTTTTATTTAAATTAAGTTGGTTATTAACTGCCAGTGACGATGCCACATGGCACATCGTCGGATCTACCGGATCTGCCCTGATGATGGACACTGCAACGCTGTCCGAAACGTCGGCTATAAAAGGAGGGGTAAATATTCGGAACAAACGTCAACGGTTAATACGCACTTTTTTTTAAAAAACCTTTAGATTCTTCTTAATTACCATAAAAGACAACTATTTGCATTGGAGGAGGTTGAAAATGTTACATTTTTAATTTTAGTTACGTAAATTGAAAATTTGCTTTCGTATTTAGACACAACGCTTCGCCATATGCAATTTGTAATGATTATTGTCATTTTATTATGTTGGTATTAATGATACTATATGGAAGGCTACATCATACCGTAACTGACTTCATGGCAATATATTCAAAGGCGCGTAACCGAAAAAACCCATACGCAAGGTTTGTGTAACATGGTTTGTGATTCAAAAGAAAGTGCCCCTTTATAACGCCTATTCACGTCAAGGCAAGAAAAACATCTCAGTTTTCAAGTAGTTTAGCGGCTACGCTAGGTTTGTGTAACATGGAATGTAAAATATCAGTAATACCAACATATTAAAATAACAATAATATTGCAAACAGAGTGATTTGACAGTGTTAAAGCAAATTTTCAATTTACGTAACTAAAATTAAAAATGTAACATTTTCAACCTCCCCCAATGCAAATAGTTGTCTTTTATGGTAATTAAGAAGAATCTAAAAGTTTTATCAAAAAAAGTGCTTATTAACCGTTGACGTTTGTTCCGAAGAATTACCGAAGGAGGTAGCGCAACACGGCATAACGCCCCAAAAACTAACAACGAAAATATAAAAGTGGTGTTTACAAAGTTATTGTTTTATTTTAAATTCAATTGTTTTGTTTCATACCAAAAAAGAGTGACAATTAAAGAACCAGCGCCAACCTCAACAGAGTAAAGAATAAATAAATAACAGTTCTTTTAATAAGCGTATCTTGGGGGTCCTAAATAGGAACTCAACAAATAAGACAGAAAGGCAAAAACTGTTTATTACTCCGATGTCTTACAAATAATTTTATTCGTAACTAGTGAATTCCCGGAATGCGTTGCAATGCTACTTAATAAAGAAATTGTGTCTCCCTGCGTGTCCTTTCCCATTCGTCCCGTTCCCCTTCCCCTCCCATGTCCCCTTCCCCTCACGCATTCCCTCTCCACCTTCCCCGCCTTCCCTCTCCCCTCCACCGCTCACCCGTCCCGCAAACTCCCTCCCACTTTCCCCAACCCTCTCCCGCGTTCTGAAATATTCAGTCACGATACATTCAGTTTAAAAACAGCTCGCGTGACACCTATTGCATTTTTATATACCAATTTTTATTTTTCATATATTACGAAGATTATTTTTTGTATATTATAAGAACAATCAACCAAATTTCGTACCTAACATAGATACCTAAGATATTTAAAATACCTATAATTCTTTATTATATTCAAAGTAATCGATTTTGATTAGTATCATAAGTGATTACTTCAAGTAAATTTATTAATTTAAAGAGTTTATTCAAAAATCGAATTTTGATTGAACAATCGATGGTTTGCATGATGTTATTCTCAATTGTGTCATTTTTGACAGTTTCGTAAGAGTTTTTGTAATGATTAAAACATTTTTCAGATGTATTGTTATGTGGTTGTAACAATCCAGAAACCTTCGCAAGGGTAGAAAGACGTTAGGTATTTTGAAAGATTCAAACATTTCCTACGCAAAATAGCAATACATAAACGACATACATATGTACATGCAAGCGAGCAACCATAAATTCATTTTTAAATATGATTATTTTTACATACGTATATAGATTGAGATGAGATAATTATCAACCTTAATTTATGTCAACTTGACCGCATTAAATCGAATACATCTTAATTTGAAACTGATCCTATCTTATAACCAGTCCGGTGAGTAGGTACTCTTGGTGGTTAAGATTATTTTCATAATTGATAAATGAAATATATTAACGTCACATAAAAACCGGCAGACGAGATGTAAATCTTGAAATATCTGGTTTTGAAAAACGGTTCATTACTTAATGACAAATAAATGTTATAGTGAGATCATTATTAATTATTTCCGGCGTAATCTTGCTTCCGACAGCTGATTAATAAAAATAAATAAATTATGAAATGTCACAAACTTTTTAAGTACCTAATTATTATTAGTTGTTAGTCTTTAGATGTCATATTATTATCAATTTAAATCTATGTTGAAAATACTAAAATGTTCAAAATTGATTTTTTTTTTAATTACACCCAGTAAGAAAATTTAAAAAGCTGGGCTTTCACAGTGAAAATATTTACAATTCAAATTAAATTAATTTCTTAACTTACAGGTTTCACTTCAATTTAATTTGTTTCCCAAAGAATATTGCCCAATACACGTTTTGTTGTATAATACTAACAAATAAATGGTTCTATAAAAAGAAATCTACATTTGATTGAATAAAAAACGTTAATTTGGTAAAGCGTTCAGAACCAAAATGATTCATATCTATTCAATTCGCATTTCAAATTGACACAATTACCGTCTAAACACAATCAAAGCGGGATTATTATTAATTATATTTTTTTTTAGTTAATTTGTATAGGTAGGCACGATAAAACTTTGGAAGTGCCTAATAAATGGGTACGACCTAAGCGAATTCAAACTTAAAAAAATATTACTTGTATCTATTAGCTTTTAATTCTTAGAACTCATTTTTTTAAAATTTAATGTACATCAAGTTTAATAATGTTACTCGTATCGTATTATTAAGTTCTGCAAGTATTTTTTTTATTTTTTATTATAACCGTGTTCGCTGTTTCAGCGTTAAGTCCATTAAACAACGTTAAGATACTTATTTACATGATTCTATTTACCCTCGCATAATTAAAATTTTTACGGTGCCTAAAATAATTTACTACCCGTTAAATCGGCTTACTGAGAAAAGATTGTGACAATAGATTCTCTATTGTGGGGTATTTTGAAATAAAATTAATTTTAAAAGATTTTACTATAATGTTTTTTTAATTGTTTAAGAATGACGTGACTTGATCGTTATTGACTTATAATTTTGTCATATTGTTTTGGTCTTGTGAATATACTGAAAAGTGGGGAATAAATCATTTTCTTTACTTTATTAATGATTATTGACGCTTCGGAGGTACTGTAACGCGTCATTTCCGTTTCATCGGATTTTCAAATCACAACGATGCTAAAGAAGTTTAACTTAAAAAACTAAAATACTTCGAAATCTTAAAAAAAATGCTAAGAATGAAAGCAAAAAACGATTTTACAACAATTAGACAATGCCTTTGAAAGGTGAAGTAGTTGCTACTCGGAAATATAAAAATATATCCACTAAATCGTATGGGATGCTGAAAACAGTAATAAAGATAAAAGTAATGCATCTGAGATATACATACAACTGAAAAAGATTCCCATGTTCTTTCTTGAGTTGCAGAACGCACTAGTAAATGATAAACAAATTGATTTCCATCATCTTCCAATACGAGATACTCATATAACAAAGTCATATGGAGTACCGCCACAAGAAGAAAAAGTAACATTCAATTCAAATTGAACGCGATAGCTCGAAATTCAATTCCCTCGCATGATATAAAAGGCGACCGCTATTGCTTTCTGTTATACATTAATTCTTCTAAATGCATTTTTGCTAGAGGGTACAAACTGCAAATATTATTAACATAATTGAATTTCTGCACTTCAAAAAATGTCAAAGACGAATCCTTTAACCCCTTAACCTCGACCATGTTCTGTCAGAAGGTCAGAATATTTCCGCTTGAAGAATATTTGCAAAAAAATCAAAATAAATGGAATATTTCTGAACGTACCCGGAAACTGAAAACGGTTTGAAAACTGATGATGAAATACGCTTAAAATTTTGTTATTGAATAATCATGCAATTCTTTAAATATAAAAACCTTACGTTTTTTCTAACAAAAATTACTGTCAACGAAAAATAAAAATACACCAATATTTTGTTAGATAAATGTATTATAAACGTTATCATCCCCTCACTTTTTTGTGATTTCATGTAAAAATAATTAACAAAATATTCACAAAATTTCTTCTTTTTATGCGGTAGCAAACTTTGGTCTCATAAAGGTGTGTATTTTAATTATTTCGTGGGTAACTTTTAGATTTATATACATCGCGCAGGATTTTTTCTTTTCAATTCCGTTTAGAACATTTTTCTCACTATGATAGCAGTTAGATAGGAGTTGTTACCAATAGCCAAAAATAAGCCTGAGGGTTTAAAAATAAAATCTATTGAGGAGAATATACAAAAAATTGCCCACATTGCCGTATATCATGTTTGGAAACATTAACAATGTTTCCAATTTTTCTGCAAGAGGAAACCTTATTTTTAGAAAAAGGAAAACAAATATATTATTGAGATTATATAAGATACCTTACCTAACCAGACAAACAACAACAATGGTCATCCAGAGTACATAATATTATTTATTAGTAGGTACTTTATACAAGGTCTTGAATATTTTAACTTCGAAAAATGTTGTTATAGGACAAGTCTAGTATTTTATTTATGTCACAGTGTAGACTGTTAAAAGACTAAAAATGCCTTTTATGCGTACATAATTCATATTCGTAAAAAGTGGACAGCTGACTTTTTTACTTCTTACGTAGTTAATATCGATTTGATTAATTTAAATAGGATGAAGCTTTTAATAATTCATCGAAGAAGACGATAACAATAATAATCTAAACGAAAATATGAAAGAGAATAAGACACAGAAAAACGGAAAAAGATAATGGTCGCAACTGAAACTCGTACCCATAACCTCTCGTCTACCCGCAACCGTTATATTTGTCACAACCTTGACACCTTCTGTTAAACCGTTATATTAGTGAATGTCGTATTTAAAAATTTTAGATTCAACAATAATTTCTTTAACTATTTTTTTCAGATTATAGGCAACTACCCTTTTTATCGGAAACTATCATTCTAAGAATTGGTTTGTAACCTAGATCGCGTCACGGATAAATATAGAGATTCTGAGATCGAATTATCTTTTTCTGTTTTACTGTGCCCTGTTCTCTTTCATATTTTCGTTTAGATTATCATTGTTATTTTCGTCTTCAAGTGTATTACATTGATGGGAATAACGTTCAAAAGTTATAAAAATAGAGTTTTACTTATAAAAAATTGAAAACTTCTAATAATTAGTAATTCACAATATTTATTATTATGTAATATATTACATGGTTTATTTCATTGGATTGCCTAGAAGCAAAGGGTCCACTGATGGTACAATAATACACGAACGGAGAACGAAGGCTTATTTGTAATTAGTTCTTATGTATTGATCGACGTTTCGGGCCAGATGTCCGAGGGTTCAACATTTGATTAGCCATCGGAAATCTTTGGCCCTTGGATAATTTTAATTAAATACGAGTCTTTGTAACGTAACTAATCCGTCTCAAGGGAGACTATATAACTACCAAATGGTGTAACCTTATAGTATGGATGAACGAAATACTGTCAGAGGATATCATAACGGTACTGTAACGGTTTATTTACTTGAATGCCACAACTATTCTCACTGCACGGAGCCAGAAAACAAATTTTAGAAAAAATATTTTTGAAGAGAAAACTTCTTTAGCACCATTGTGATTTGAAACTCGATGAAACGGAAACGAGCGACACTAAAAAGAGAAACACACACGTCTGTAGGATTTACCCTGCGAGAGAATAGGATAGAATAAAACCTTACTTACATACAGTAACTCCGAAGCATCGCGCTCTGTTAAGCTGTCTTTTATACAGATAAAACAATTTTCCGCCCGAAGACAAAACATAATTATCGTAAAAAGCAACGAAAGTTTTACATGTGGTAGTGATTTTTTACATTTTGGCATTGTTTTTTTATTATCACAAACTATTAATTTAACTGTTTTCCTAACGAAGGTGTTATGTACAATGGTCCAAGTGCGCGCATTGGCCACTTCTATTATGAACGCACTTTTCAAGGCTCTTATTGGTTGAGATTGTATTGTGAATTTGTGATACCTCTTCTTTTCATATTGAAACTAATTTTCTAAACGAAAAATAGCGGCACTAAAAAGTGATAAACACATACATCTATAGGATTTAGAGAAAATGAGATAGTAAAATCGGTCACCTCTTTGTGCGGTGCTTCGTAGTCTTTCCACTCTTGCCTAGTTTAGTTTTCTGAAAGTTTCACTTCTACGGCGTGTGAATTGCATACCCTTTTTTATTTTTTTATTATTCATCTTTGTTAAATAGATTTTATTGGTGATATTCTGTACCTGTCTCATAGATACTCCTGTGTTAAGAGTAGGCGCTGTTTAATATACGCAGTTTACCACAAAAATAAAAATCACAATATTTCATTTAAAATATTGAACATCTCCTTTATGTTGTGGCCTCTCAGTGGGTAAGACTTTTATATTGACTAGATTTTATTTTGTACCATGAAGCTTATTGTATATACCTAATATACAAAATGATATAATGTAGGTACGTAATTTGTAAATTTTAACAATATGAGAGACCGAGAGTTTTTAATATCTATCGGTTATCGCGGGGAAAAATTCATCAAAAAGTTTGCGATATAGTAGTCTATGAGTGGGAAGGTAACTGATTGTGAAAAAAAATTGTAATTAATTAAAAATTATAAAAAGTTCTCGCAACCTAAAAATAAATAACAAGAATTCTGCGAACCAAATATGTAAAGATTTTTACCCACATTTTTAATATTATGTTCTGTTTTCTCCGAAGTTCTGTGATCAACCCTTGAAATAGAACCTTTGTCAGGGATATTAAAGACAGGCTACGCAAATCCCGAATCCTGACGGAGCGACTTATGTCAATTTGACCTTTCCCAGGAAATCCTCGAGAAGGTATGTCATTTTGACCCTTCCGAGAATGGTCTCGGTTGACATAAGCTAAAGTAAACAAAACGAGAAATTTATATGAATTTGATCTCTTCTTTCAAATAAATACCGCCTTTGTTGTAATATTCGACATTTTTTATTCTGTTTAGGGTCTTTTGGTCATTGCCTTTTGATTTTGAGACGCAGATATAAATCTTAGGTATAATAAGGTACCTACTTAAAAACCTTTTACAGAATATAAAATAACGTGAAAGGTGGGGTGGGCCTTTTCGAATGCTATCAACCACTCTGCACTCATCCACTAACCGACAAACCGGTCAGAATCATATTTTCCATGAACATTTGTTACTTAAATTTCCTATTTTATTTTCCAACCACATTTGTAACAAATGTCTCTCAAAAACACTTCAAAACAAAATATATAGAAATTGTTACTAGTTAATACCCAAAAATACAAAAAACATAATCCTTTTATAGTTTTTTATTTTACCATAACTGGTAACGTTATTTAAAAAACGATTTAAATTTATTCGGTGCAGAAGGCCTGTTCGATAGATTCCCATATATTAACACACGGATTGTAATCTTTAGAGCACAGGTGTCTGGTAGGAATGCTGTCCTTGTTCAGGGGGTATCTCAATAGAAGATGTTCCAAGGAAATAGCATCACTGATCTCTTCGGCACCGGTGGGTAGTCGAAAAAAACGCCAAACGCGCGCTCAACGTTTTGTATTCGATTGATATTTTATCACAGGAGAACTGTTCGTTTCTTGAGTTCAACAGGTCGCGGCTTTACAAAATACGTGCTGTACAAGATACGTGTATGTATTGCAAATATCGTCCTGATACATAAGTATTTCACCAACAAGCACCATTTTTTAAATACATTATTATTATTCATTTATTAAGTAAGTGAAGACTGTCAACGTTTTGCCACGCAAACGTATTCCCCGATTTCCTCTTTGGATTTTGACACTGCTGTTATTTTTTAAAATATAATATAGATATCGACCACCATCATGTCGTTACGTTTTGATTTTTTCGCTAAATTACTTTGTGCAGGGGTTATAGGACCCACCAAAAATCGTTAAAATTGCCTGGTTTTAACGCTATCAACGAACGTTTAGTATACAAACTAAACAATGAATTTTTAAAAAAGGAAAATTCACAGACGTAGAGTATTTTTCTTCTAATACAGTTAAAATACAATAAAATCTGCAAAATTATCTAAAATCGGTCCAGTTTTGGAGGAGAAATATTTTATTTAGGTATTATCAGCGTTAGGTGCAGTTTTTCCTTTCGCTCAGAATTCGGAAGAGTTAGGATAAATAAGATTGATCCAAGAACTGTGCCTTGGGGAATTCCTAAAGCTAACACTTCTTCACTCTTTGATCTTAACGCGATTGATTTTTACGATTTGAGGACTATTTTGAGGTAGTTGGTCGTCCTTTTAATCGTGTTGTCTTTTATTAATACGTACCTACCATTTTTTTACTCGTGGGATGCTATCGATACCCTTCTTGAGATGAATAAAAATTATACCCGCACATTTTCACAGATATCTAATGATTCAAAGAAGTTTGAAATTAGATTAGCAATAGCTTATGTACTGATTGTTCAGATTTAAAAAAAATTGATTTGTTCAGGAGGTTGATTGAATTTTGCGTCGATAACTGTTTTTTTCAGTTTCTTCATGAGCGAAGGCCTTAAGAGCGACAGCGACATCAAAAATTTGATAAAATACATATCATTCAAATTTCTCGGTGACCGAGTTTCCTTGAACGCCCATTTTATGGGATTTTGCTTATGCAATGAAATTACTTCAAAGACTTACAGTTATTTTGGTAATGCAGAGCTTATTCATTAATTTATAACTAAGCCAAATAGCCTCACAAAACTGTATTTTTTTCTCTTTCTGATTGAGTAACATTTCTGAGTATTCGCCAGGTACAAGGTGGAGAATAAATTAAATCCGTCAGACTGACTCTGGCATAAAAGGAAATCCTCCAACAAAATAACATTATAGACAGAAAATGTAGCATTTTGAATACCCGTATAGATTCGCAACGGCTGAGTTCATGGAAATTACTAACTAACTAACCATCACGCCGTTTCCCCGCAGGGGTAGGCAGAGAGGACGGACCGCCAAACAACTCGGTCTTGGCACACACTCTTTGCCTCACTCACATTCATACATCGTCTCATACATTCTCTTCTATTATTCTGACTTTTGACATGGCCTGACTCAAGTATCTGATTCACTTGATCGTGCCATGTCTTCCTCGGACGTCCACGACTTCTTCTACCATTCACATTTGCGTTGTATATTCTTCTTACACTGCTTTCTTCGTTCATTCGCTCTACATGCCCAAACCATCTGAGGGTCCCTTTCTTAAACTTACTCATTATGCATACATCAGCCTTACATTCTTTGCGGATATCCACATTTCTCACACGATCTGGTGGAAGTACCACCACAAATATTAATCATATCTGAAATACCTAGTAGATGGATAATTTATAAAATATATTAAATGATTTCTTTCGAAGAATTATTTTTTTATAACTTTTTAAATATATATATATATATATATATTGACCTCTTCTCGTAATATGCTGATCCAGTAAGAAGTTATTTGACAGTGTTGATCCACCTTTTACACCAAATAACTTGGCTTTAATGGATTACTTCTGTATGAATTTGCAACAACGTTACATTAAATAGCAAGGTTGCCAGTTTCCCAGTAAAAGTAAACGAAATACTACACATATAATTTTCGATATTTGTATGGAAATCATACGCTTCGTAACTGTTGATCCGCCCAAATCACCATGCGTTGATGATCCGCCCAAATTGCCATGCGTTTTTGATCCACATAATCGTATATCTTATGTACCTATATGTGCTTTTACTATAAAATTGTTGATCTGACCATGACCAATCAGAATGGCGTTCAAGATGGCGTTATGAACGAAACCTTCTGATTGGTCATAAAAAACATTTACCTATACCTGGTTTTACTGTTCATTGGTTGAGCCGATATGGAAGTTGTAAAACGTAATACAACGGCACTTGGTGGAAAAATATATCTAATACTTCAGATAAATTTTTAAAACGGTTATGAAGAATACATATTTTTATACATTCTGCATAACCTAACTTATATTGTATCTTTTGTTTTGAGTAATGCATTTTGCTGTATGTGTTTTATAAAATTATAATATTATACCTTTACGTTCTTATTTCAATTCTAATGTTTTTTTTATTTTAGATTTAATTTTGATTTTGATTTTTTTTTTTGATTTTGATTTTGGTTTTGAATTTTGATTTTTAATTTTGGTTTTAATTTTGACTTTGATTTTGATTTAGATTTTGATTTTTACTTTTGATTTTGACTTTTGATTTTGATTTTGACTTCGATTTCGATTTTGACTTTTGATTTTCATTTTGATTTTGGTTTTTGATTTTGATTTTGATTTTGATTTTATTTTTGACTTTTGAATTTTGATTTTGATTTTGATTTTGATTTCGATTTTGATTTTAATTTTGATTTTGATTTTGATTTCGATTTCGATTACGATTACGATTTCGATTTCGATTTCGATTTCGATTTTGTTTTTGTTTTCGTTTCCGTTTCTAAGACCCGCAAAAACCTCACCCCATGAACCTGAGCACCCCGGCTAAGTCACCAAACATAGCGAACCATTTAAGGTATACCTAAATTTTGGGAGGCGGGTATGGTTACCACCGCCCCGGAAACCATTTTTTGGCTAATCAACACCTCTGTCATATGTCACTCCAAGTGGTTCGTTAAGGAGTGAGATTTGTCTAGGTCCGTGCGGCGAACGCGTTTGCTCACCTACTGCGAGGCAAGCCGGATAAGGAGAGACTGGTAGAGGGACATTTTTTTTTTCATTAGCTTCACACAGGAAGGAGGCCCTGAGGAAAATAATTCCCTTCAGGGCCTATGTAATCTTTGGGGACGCTGTGTGGAAGGTATTTTTAGGAAAAGAAGGAGAGGAAGTTCTGGGGAGGAAAAGGGTAGTATGTGTGGGTAGGAATCTGGGGATCAGTGTGCCCAGGAGTGACGGACGTATGAATCCATCCCTCCCATTGCGGTGCATGGCAAGTTCCGATATAGTACGGCTCAAGAAGTCGAAGGGACCCCCTCAACCATTCTCTCCCTATCCGGATTGGCATGCAGATAGTGGGCCGACGCGTCCGCCGCCAAAACCCGTAAAAACCTCAGCCCATGAACCCGGGCACCCCGGCTAAGTCACTAAAGGTAGCGAACCATTTAACCTAGACTTATAGTTTGGGAGCCAGGTATGTGTACCGCCGCCCCGGGAACCATTTATTGGATAACCAACTCGTCATACGTCATCCCAATTACTTTTTGTGACTTAGCAGGGCTGCTCGGGTTCAAGGGATGAGATTTGTCTAGGTCTTTGCGGCGAACGGGTTTGCCCACCTACTGCGTTACGGACCGGATCGGGAGAGACTGGTTGAGGGAGACCGTTTTTTCTTACACACAGGAAGCCCTGAAGAAAATAAATCCCCTCAAGGCCTATGTCATCTTTAGGGATGCAGTGTGGAGCGTATTTTAGGAAAGGAAGAAGAGGATGTTCAGGGAAGGAATGGGGTAGTAAGTGTGGGTAGGAATCTGGGCGTCAGTGTGTCTAGGAGTGACGGACGTGTGAATCCATCCCTCCCATTTCGGTGCAAGGCGATGTTCCGAAAGATTCCATGTCAACTCAGAAATAAACCAACTCATAATTCATAATTAACGTTCCGAAAGGCGAGAAAGTACGGCTGAAGAACATCTAATGTAGCACACTAAAATATAAAGAGGAAAGATTTGATTCTTTGTGTGTTTGTTTGCATTGAATAGGCTCCGAAACTACTGAACCGATTTGGAAAATTCTTTCATTGTTAGGAAGCTACACTATCTTCGGGTGACATAAGCTAAATAATAATTTAAAAAAAAATAGGGATACTTACTAAAACTTCAATAATGTAACCCAAGGTGTAAAAAAAATGCCTAAAATATTCTTTACATCGCGTGCGCTGCGAAAACTATTATAGATAGAATAAAACAATGTACTACGACTTTGCAGAACACATCATTATTTACAAAAAAGGTCGCGACAGCGTATGTCTAACTATTATAGTTATGCCACAATAAGTGTTATTTTATTTAAAAAAATTAATTTTAAGGTCGCCGCTAGAAAAAGCTCTTTATTTGTATCTTGGTATTAATCCTTATCAAAATAAATTACTTCATATTCAATATTGTTTCAATATCTGTATTCAACTTTTTGAATTATTAAAATCGGACAATTCATTAGAAAGATATGATGAGTTTAAAATGTAAGTAAAAGTGTTCGTGCTGCCTTGTTGTGAGAAAAATTATCACGCACTATAATGTTGAAACTTTCGTGTTGTTTTTGCACGTTCAATCGCAGTCAGTTTGTACAAGATATTCAAACACAAAAGAGATATGCTACCGAAAATGTTTAATAGTAGGTAAATGAAAAGTAAAATATATTTCATGTTAAGTAATTTTATTTGTTTTTTATAGTAAAGAGTCTCAGCTGCTCCCGTCTGGAGCCAGTGAGACTATGGCATCCCCAATTGGGGTATGTTACGAGGCTGAAGATAGTGGGGAGGGGAAGGAGATAGGAAAGAGGAAGGTGGGAAAGTACCTGGCTATTCAGATGTAGTCAACAAACACAGCTTACGCCATTTCAAGCAATGTTTCAATTCTGAATGGTGGTCTTACTTACACTATGGCGATACTGAGAGTATTTTTCACTCTGGAACGTGCCGCAAATATATATTTTTTTATTACATTAACTCCACACAGGAGGCCCTATGGAAAATAATTTCCCTCAGGGCCTATATCATCTTTGAGGACGCTGTGTGGAGGGTCTTTTTGAGAAAAGGAAGGAGTGAACATGGGTCTTGAAGAGACCCATGTTGTAGGAGGGAGGAAACACAGAGGCTGGTAAATCGTTCCACATCCGAGCTGTTGAACTCAAGAACGAGTCGTAAAAACGACCCGTTCTCATGTGACTAATGTCGACCGTGTACAAATGTTGGGCGCGTGTTTGGCGTGTTTCCCGACTATGCACCGGTGCCGAGGGGATCAACGACGCTAGTTCCTCGGAGCATTTTCCATTGTAATACCGGTAGAACAAGGACAGCATTCCCACCTGACGCCTGTGCTCTAAGGATTGCAATCCGTCTGTTAAGATGGGAGAATCTATCAAACGGACCGCCCGTTTCTGCACAGAGTCAAGGGTTTTTTTTTTTTTAAGGTATTTTGGAGCTCCAGACCAGAGGTGGCTGCCAAATTCAACCGTGGGGCGCACTTGCGATTTATACAGGGTTAGCAGTTGTGTACTATTAAAGTATCTGCGGGCCCTGTACAGTACGCCCAGTATATATACTATGCATTTATTATTTTAAATTAATAAATTGTGATAAACCACGCGAACTTCGGTGTACGAGTCAAGAGCATTACCTCCAAGGGCGGCTGGTCGCACAGTGCGCTCGTGTGCAGCACTGCCAAAATATAATGCCTAAATTTACTTTATTTACTTACTAAAGACTAAAAAATCTCTAATTTAATTTATCTAATTTAAATCTATCAAATCTCTAATTTAATCATTTCAAAATATTAGTTACCAATATACAATATAATGCTACGAATATTATCAGAGAGAACGGTTTTAATCTCCCATATCGGGATATTTAAAACATCGAAAGCCCGTCGATTTCGCTATTTGCACCACAATTTGGCTTGGATTCGCGTGCCACCGGCCCAACATAATCCGATCCTTGCCGAAGTTTACCGATTGACCATGAACTATGGACCCGAGGTGACACGAATACAATCGATTTTCGGCGAAGATCGTAGATCGTTTGCGTCTTGCGGCGCGCGTTATATTGACCCGTCACGTGATAATTGTCATTGTTTTTTTTTTTTTGTATTGATTATGTTAAATACTAATAACATAATTTGTTAATATATAATTTTATTACCAAAATGAGTGCAACCAGTGTTGAATATACATATAAGAGGGATGAACAGTTTGTTTGAAAATAAATTAATAATAAAAAATTCCTAATTTAATTTTTTTGTCATAAGTAGGTACGGATTGTCAGTGAACCACCACATTCTCAGGGCAGCGGCCGCCACTGATTACATCTAGACTACGCCAGTCTTCACTACAGGAAGCAACCTTATTTCCAATGAAACAATAAAAATGAAGAAAATCTGTAAACAACATAATAAGAATAACTGCATTTGTAAATGCAGCTATTCATATTATGCATATTCTTATTTTTATGCTGCATTTGTTCCTAAAATTCCTATAAATGGTTCCCGGGGCAGCGGTACCACTCTCACCTTCCAAATTGTAATAATTTTTCATGTTAAAATTCCAATCTGATAAGTAAAATATATTATTTTATATGAATAAATTGTGAAATAACACAAATTAACCAAGAAAAATTTATTTGCCACGCCGGGTTTCGATCCCGTGACCTTCGGTGGTTGAGTTTTTGCTGTACTACGCCGGCCGTCATGGCGATAATGAAACCTTTTAGATTCACTTTTTAAGCAATGTAAGTTATTTAATTATTATTATTTACGTGGGGTCGAGAGAGTCCGGCTGGAGAGGTCTAGATTATGTCTGCCTCAAGCAGCCTCTCCCGATCCGGACCGCCACGCAGTAGGTGAGGAAAAGCATTCGCCACAAAGACCTAGACAAACCTCACTCCAAGAACCTGAGCACCCCTGTTAATTCACCAAACGTTGTGAACCACTTAGGGAGACCTATGGCAGAGGAGTTCGTTATCCAATAAATGGTTCCCGGTGCGGCGGTACCCGTACCCGCCTGCCAAACTGTAGGTCTAGGTTAAGTAGTTCGCTACGCTTAGTGACTTAGCTGGGGTACCCGGGTTTATGGGTTGAGGTTTGTGCAGATTGTGGCGGCGGACGCGTGTGCCCACCATCTGGCAGGCCGGATCGGGAGAGAATGGTTAAGGGAGTCTCTTCAAAAAGATATCCCCAAAGATAACACAAGCCCTGATGGGAATTATTTTCCTCGGGGCTTCCTGTGTGGAGCTTATGTCAATGAGCTAAAATAATAGCTATATTTTTATTCTTTTATTTTTTTTTCTTTGATGAGGAAGGTATACCAAAATTTTGGGAGGCAGGTATGGTTACCACCGCCCCGGGAACCATTTTTTGGCTAATCAACACCTCTGCCATACGTTACTCCAAGTGGTTCGTTAAGGAGTGAGATTTGTCTAGGTCCGTGCGGCGAACGCTTTTGCTCACCTACTGCGAGGCAAGCCGGATCAGGAGAGACTGGTAGAGGTATTTTTTTTCCATTAGCTCCACACAGGAAGGAGGCCCGAAGGAAAATAATTCCCCTCACAGGGCCTATGTAATCTTTGGGGACGCTGTGTGGAAGGTATTTTTTGGAAAGGAAGTAGAGGAAGTTCTGGGGAGGACAAGGGTAGTATGTGTGGGTAGGAATCTGGGGATCAGTGTGTCCAGGAGTGACGGACGTATGAATCCATCCCTCCCGTTTCGGTGCAAGGCGATGTTCCGATAGGTTCCATGTTAACTCAGAAATAAACCAACTCATAATAACTCAGAACCTCCTCAGAAAGGTCATTAAAAGCTATGAAAATATAATTTTAAAAAAGCCGGTAACCCTAACCTAACTTCCTATTCAACCTATGTTTTCTCAGTATGTTTCATTATGAGTTTTCTGGTCACCGTTTCGAAAGGCGATCATTCTAATCTAACACACTTCTACTATTAAACACTTTTTGTGGCATAACTATAATAGTTAGACATATGCTGTCACGACACTTTTTGTAAATAAAGATGTTTTCTGCAAAGCCGTACTACATTATTTTATTCTATTGTTAATAGTTTTCGCAGCGCACGCGATGTAAAGAATATTTTAGGTATTTTTTTTACACCTTGGGCTACATTATTGGAGTTTTAGTAACGATTCCTAATTTTTTTTAAATATAATATAGCCTATGTCAACCGGGGATAGTGTAGCTTCCTAACAATGAAAGAATTTTTCAAATCGGTTCATTAGTTTCGGAGCCTATTCAATGCAAACAAACAAACAATCAAATCTTTCCTCTTTAAATAGTTTTAGATTGGTTCCATGCAAACTCAGAAAGAAACCAACTCATAATTCAGGTCATTAAAAGCTATGAAAACATAATTTTAATATAGCCGGTAACCCTAACCTAGCTTAACCTATTTAACAAATGTTTTTATATATTTTTATTACCACTCTTAATGACCTTTCTGATTTGCTTCTGAGTTGGTTTCTTTCTGAGTTGCCTGGTCACCGTTAGATTATATGTTAGATGTCAGATTAGATAGTTAGACCGGATCGGGAGAGAATGGTTGAGGGAGTCCCTTCGACTTCTACAGACGTACCCTCTAGGAATATCGCCTTGCACCGAAATGGGAGGGATGGATTCACATGTCCCTCACTCCTAGACACACTGACCGCCAGATTCCTACTCACACCTACCACCAGGCGCGGCCCGTCCTAAAGTGCACTCGTGCGCCAAACCGCCAACAAAATTGAACAACATTTTGCAGCTCATCGTATTCCTACATAATATTTTTAATTATAAAATTGTGCACATGAAATTGGTAGAGAATAGTTATAGGGGCCTAAAGCATTGCTTCCCGCGCGCACTTTATATCGGCTCGGAACAGTAGGAACCGAGTGCCGGCTGTCCGTGCGGCATGCGGATGACGGAAATGCCCGAAAAGTTCCGAAGAAATGGTTCCAGCGAAATGACTATTCTTAAGTCGGGTTTAAATAAGATAGTATTTGTGTTTTGGTCTTGTAAAATGAAACGATGAGTCATGACGTGTGCGATATTATCTTGATCGAGAGGGAACCGATTTGACATTGTCATTATTAGTTTTTGTGACCTTTTGTTTGTGTGAATGCGCTACAAATAGAAACGTTTAGAGCCCGTTCACACTTCCGTCGTAATAACGGAGGTGGGTTCCGTCATTACGACGGAGGCCCTAGCCGCTGTAGTGGCTCTATGGAGCTGTTCACACTTGCCGGATCCGGCGTGAAGACGGATCCGTCATTTTTTGCCGGAGAGTTCGCCTACGCAGAGCGTCCGTCGTGAAGCCGGAAAGGAACGCGCTGGCTCATACATTTCAATGGAGCTGTTCACACTATACGGCGGGACGACGGATCCGTTTTGAACCCGCCACACCCCGCTTCACACTTCACCACCGCCCGCTCCCAGACGCAAGCGAGCAGGCAAATTGTGTTTTTATGGGGCGCGCGTTTGGCGTTTATAATATTATTATATAATACACATGTTCGTTCCAGAATGCGATTTTTTCTATTTAATCTCAAGAAAATATTTAGTCATATCATTCATGTTTTTTAGTCATTTTAGTTATAATAATTGCTGGATGATTTTCGCGTACTTTCTCCTTTTCAAGTATGCAAACAAAATATTCTCCCACGGTTTGAACAAATAAGGTCCGACCCCTGAAGTAATTTTATGGCTGGTATTACATCAATACATTCCCGATTTGAAGAAAAAGTTTTTTATTTAAATTGTTTTATTTTTAAGTAGGTATGTGTACATTTCAAATAGCACCTATAACTATTTATGGCAGCCCCAAGGGAAAGTTTTTGCTGTCGGCCTTTTACGGCCCAAACTAAGAGGAACTTTTATAATAGTAAAATTTGCAATATTTGCATTGCGCATTGCGCATTGCGCAGTGCGCACGACCGTCTACTGAAGAATGATAAAATGTTTTGGTCGTTGTTTTCGTAGAGTAGGATCCGTCTTGAAAACGGAAGTGTGAACAGGGGCCTAGGGCTTCCGTCATAACGACGGAACCCACCTCCGTTATTCCGACGGAAGTGTGAACGGGCTCTTACGCTATGTTGTTATTGTGTTATTATTCATTTTGTAGGCGGTTGGCGGTGGCAAAACAAAGATTGAGTCGAAACAATTAAATTATAATTATTTAACCGGTTAAATTTGTTTTATGGGGCTAACAGTCTTAGCTATAATAGATAAAAGATCATTTAGTTTTGGCCTATTTCAGCATATCGCTCGCTATACATTTTGCCTACGTCAGCCGCCTACTAAATCATTATATTATAGAAATATTCTGATATCGCTGTTTATATATATAAATAAATTTCCTTGCCTTTTTAAAATTAGTGATGTAATAATAAATATAGACTATAATAAAATATATATGAACCATGAAAATAAAAGCAGAATTATGGCCAATGGCCCGCCAAAACTACATTTAATTATCAACCAAGATAGTACCTAAATCCGCAAAGAAAACTTTGAAATGGATACTTTGTATAGCGTCGTTTTTTGTGAATAATCACCTCAAGGGCACTGTACGAGTTATGAGTTACTAGGCTGTCTCATTTTATTTTTATTTTACCTACTTTTATTTTACGTTTTTGATGAATTACTCGGTGAACCATCAAAAATTTAAGGCACCGGCCGCGTCTGCCTACCACCCCTTTCCTTCCCTGAACATCATCTTCTTCCTTACCCAAAAATACGCTCCACACAGTATCCCCAAAGATGACATAGGCCCTGAGGGGAATTATTTTCTTCAGGGCTTCCTGTGTGGAGCTAAAAAAAAGGTCTCCCTCAAACAGTCTCTCCCAATCCGGCTTGCCACGCAGTAAGTGGGCGCGTTCACCGCACGGACCTAGACAAATCACACTCCTTGATCCGGGCACTCCTGCTAAGTCACGAAAAGTAGCGAACCACTTGCAGTGACATATGACAGAGGTGTTGATTACCCAAAAAATAGTTCCCGGGGCGGTGATAACCATACCCGCCTCCCAAATTTTAGGTATACGTTAAGTGGTTCGCTATATTTGGTGACTAAAGACGGGGTTCCCAGGTTCATAGGGTGTGCGAGTCTTAAAAGCAGAAACGAAAACGAAAAAAAAAACAAAATCAAAATCAAAAGTCAAAATCGATATTGAAATCTATATCGAAATCGATATCGAAATCAAAAGTCAAAATCAAATTCAAAATCAAAATTAAAATCAAAATCAAAATCAAAATTAAGTAAAAATTAATGTGTTTTGATTTTTTTAATGTTTTTGTTGTTCGTAGGTATATGAATTGTTGTATCTACGAGTTCTCTAAAGTCATCCAAGTGGAATTAGCTTTAGATGTATGTACTCCTATTTTTTTTATTGAGTTTATGCTTTATTTGTATATTTTGTAATCTTTTTTTAAGTTTGTTATGTACTGTTGTTATAAATGTTATTTGTATTTTATATCTTAAAGCCCAATAGGGCGTCAATAAATAAATAAATAAAAAAAATAAAAATCTCAAACCAAAACCAAAATCAAAATCAAAGTCAAAGTCAAAATCAAAATTAAAATCTCAAACCAAAACCAAAATCAATATCCGAACTTGCGACATCCGAATTCGTAGTCAAGATCGCACTGCACTGCATTATTGTTGTATTATACAAACGTATCAAATAAAAATTACCTCCGCACGCCACAATTCGAACTGGCGACTTCCGAATTCGTAGTCAAGATCGTAATGCCCCTCGATATCGTTGAATTATACATTTTAATCAAAATAATATTTACTTGCGCACGCAACAATTTGTTCTTGCGACTTCCGAATTCGTATTGATCGTAATGCAATTTGTTCTTGCGACTTCCGAATTCGTAGAGATCGTAATGCAATGCATTATCGGGGAATCATACGTATTTGTCAAAAGAAAATTTACTTGGCCACGCCACAATTCGAACTTGCGACTTTTCCGAATTCGTAGTCAAGATCGTAATGCAACGCATTGTCGAGGAATTATATCAAAATAAAAATTACTTGCACACGCCACAATTCGAACTTGCGACTTCCAAATTCGTAGCCAAGATAGTAAGGCAACGCATTATCGAGGAATTATACGTATTTATCAAAATAAAATTTACTGGCGCATGCCATTTAAACTTGCGACATCCGAATTCGTAGTCAAGATCGCACTGCACTGCATTATTGTTGTATTATACAAACGTTTTAAATAAAAATTACCTCTGCACGCCACAATTCGAACTTGCGACTCCCGAATTCGTAGTCAAGGTCGCAATGCCCCTTAGATATCGTTGAATTATACATTTAAATCAAAATAATATTTACTTGCGCACGCCACAATTTGTTCTTGCGACTTCCGAATTCGTATTGATCGTAATGCAATTTGTTCTTGCGACTTCCGAATTCGTAGAGATCGTAATGCAATGCATTATCGAGGAATCATACGTATTCCCCGATAATGCATTGCATCCCCAAAGAAGACATAGGCCTTGACGGGATTTATTTTATTCAGGGCTTCCTGTGTGGAGCTAATGTAAGAAAAATAAGGTCTCCCTCAACCAGTCTCTCCCAATCCGGTCCGTTATACAGTAGGTGGGCAAACCCGTTCACCGCAAAGACCTAGACAAATCTCATCCCTTGAACCCGAGCAGCCCTGCTAAGTCACAAAAAATCAGTCTCTCCCGATCCGGCTTGCCACGCAGTAGGTCAGCGAACGCGTTCGCCGCACGGACCTAGACAAATCTCACTCCTTGAACCGGGCACTCCTGCTAAGTCACGAATGTCACTGCAAAGTGACATATGACAGAGGTGTTGATTACCCAAAAATGGTTCCCGGGGCGGTGGTAATCATACCCGCCTCCCAAAATTAAGGTATACCTTAAGTGGTTCGCTATGTTTGGTGACTTAACAGGGGTGCCCAGGTTCATGGGGTGAGGTTTGTGCGGGTCTTAGAAGCGGAAACGAAAACAAAATCAAAATCAAAATCAAAATCAAAATCGAAATTGAAATCGAAATCGAAATCGAAATCAAAATCGAAATCGAAATCGAAATCAAAAATCAAAATCAAAAACAAAATCAAAAATCAAAATCAAAATCAAAATCTAAATCTCAAACCAAAACCAAAATCAAAATCAAAGTCAAAATCATAATTAAAATCTCAAACCAAAACCAAAATCAAAATCAAAATCAAAATCGAAATCCAAACCAAAATCAAAATCAAAATTAAAATCTAAAACCAAAACCAAAATCTCAAATCAAAACCAAAATCAAAATCAATATCTCAAACCAAAATCAAAATCAAAATGAAAGTAAAAATCAAAATCTAAATTAAAACCAAAATTAAAAAATCAAAATAAGAATGCAAATAAAAATTAAAATCAAAATCAAAATTAAAATCTCAAACCAAAATCAAAATCAAAAAAAATCGAAATCAAAATCAAAAACAAAATCAAAATAAAAATTAAATCTTAAACCAAAATACATTAAAAAAGAAATGAAATAGAACGAATTGAAATAAGAACGTACAGGTACCTACTTAAAGAAGCTGAAAAGTACGACAGACGGGCACCTTTGTTGGCGGTCAAAACTTGGCATTTATATGGATCAACAAAAAAAAACGTGTAAAATGTATAAGACACCGAACAATGGGCGTGGCTAACAGCTAAATCTTGATGGTATAAATTGATCCACATGGATCAGGATGTGTATGCCAGCTTGTGTAATGGATCAGCATATCCGGATGGATCAACACGTCCGAACGGATCAACTTAAAACTGGTGTACCGTCGCGCAAGATCAACGTTTTACGAGAGGAGATAAATATATATATATATATATATATATATTTTTTTTTTTTTTTTTTAATGTAAATACCTCACAAGAGTTCTAACTGCTCCCGTCTGGAGCTAGTGAGACTATGGAATCCCATATTGGGGTATGTTTTGAGGCTGAAGGCAGTGGGGTGGGGAAAGAGATGAGGGAGAGGAAGGTGGGTAAGTATTTATATCTATAAGCTATTTATATCTGGTCACCAAATACGGCTAAAGCCATTTCAAGCAACGTTACAATCCTCAATGGTGGTCTTACACAAGGGCGATGTTGAGAGTATCTTTCGCTCTCTAACGTGCCGCAAATACACTATACAGGGTGTTAAGGGACGTACTTGACTTACTTTAAACAGTGATTCCTGACATTATTTGAAGTAAAAAATGTAAATGAAATTTTGGTCTCCGGTGACTTTTAATACATACCTACGTGATCTGCCCTATATTATTAAGGCGAAGCACTACGAAGTAATGCAAAATTATGTTTTTGGTTTGAAAATTTTTAATCTCTAAAAAATATTTTATTTGTTTTATTTAAATACTGCGTGTAGAATACATAAATACTTATTAATTACAGAGGCTAAGATGTCATATTTTATTTGACGAGTTGTAAAAAAATAAATTATCAGGTCTACAAAAACTGCTTTAAAGTTTAAAATGTCCTACTTAGAAACTCCTTTCCGGTTATGGTTTTAATGTATACTGCGGAAAATTAGGTTTGTTTAGAAAATTATAGTAAAACAATCAAACATTTGTACCTGAACTTCGCAAAATAAAATAAAACGAATTTTTTACCTTGCATTTAAAGCAGGCAGCAGTGTTAAGCGTTAAGGGTTAAGGGTTTTTAAACCTTACCGCCATATACGTAGGTTCTCCTAGTGAGGTGTTCACGAAACCTACAATATTACAAACACATAATTTTACCTTCTCAAACCTACCTCTCTATGTAAGGAGTGTTGTTTTTTCGATTGTTCTGATTCCAAATGTAATACGTGGTTCATGGCCACTTTATTATTTTTAATTACATGTTTGATTTTGAAACTCAAATGATTTATATTTAAAAACATTTATCTCAGAATGCTTTTGTCAATATGTTATTAAAAAAGATTATTATTAAACATCAAACATGCATTTGTTTTGTTAGTTGGTTTCTTAAGGTCGATGTTTGCTGTATTGAATTTGTTAAATAATGTCTTTAAAGCAGCTGTTATGAAGCATGTTTTGAACAATTAAAAGTTGCCTTGAAAATATGCAAGTAATGCCGTTGGATATTGTGTTCATGTTGAACTATAAAAAGTTGGCAAATATTGATTAAAACATACAACTGGATATTTTTTGATCCACAAATAAATTAATGTGATCAAAATGCATCAATTATTTCAGAAAAACTGTTGTTTTTTAGATTTTACTAAAATTATACAACACAACACAACTAACTTGTTTCATTTATCTGTGTTATTTCAATTAGAGAAGAAATATCAGGCTTTGGAATCCCGACAGTGCTCGGACCAATTCTTTTTACTAAATATGATAATGATTTTTTTTAAAACCATTAAATGGCAAAATTTCTTCATGTGCCGACGATACTTTACTATTAATAAGCGAAAAAACTTGGGCAAACGTAACATTTAGGTAAGACATAAATATTCTTAAGAATTTCTTTTTTCTAAGACAAATAATTTTTCTTAAGAATTTCTTCGAAATTAATTAACAATCACTGATAAAACATTTCTAATTCCATTTGCAATACGCACAAATGATATCTCTAAGATAAAATTAATATTTTGAACTATTTGTGGAATATTCAAGAGAGACAATCTTATTACCGCTTTGCGAAATACCGCTATTGAATACGATTTTATCCATGTTTACTGAACAGATCTGAATAGATAGGTACCTCCCAACCTTTCTCTTTACCCCACTTCCGTCACACAGAATATCCCTTGGAAACTGAGGATACTATATCTTGGGGTAATTACTAAAACCAGGTAACTCTGAAATCAGCTTTGTTGGGAAATTAAATTATAAGATGGTGAAAAAACTGATGTACCGATTTTTGTATTTTTATACTGATAAGTACGATTAAATCTTAGATTCTAATGTTGGGAACCGTGATACTTTTATTTCAAATGTAAGAAAATAGCTAATATTTTTTTATGTACTTATTTACAAAAATGATATGACTTACCTAGTTGATACATACAAAAATGCGACGGAAGCAATTCCAGACATTTTAATGCTACAACTAGCTGAGTCTAATTGCCTAGTCCATAATAATTGAAATTTGGAAAAACACTTGTTGTAACTAGAGTTACCTATTATAGAATTAAACGATACCATTTTTTGAAGACACCCACAAAATGCATATTCAAATACCATGATGATTTCGATGCGATACGAATTTTCTGTTTGTGGCATTCATGGACGAGGAAATAAAGTTACGCTTTTATTGTGTAATTCAAAAACGTTGAATTCGGAGTTTCCTAGTTGTAGTTATTAACCCGCGATAAAGAAGTCAACAGTGCCGCTAGCAGCGGGCAGTTATTCAGGTACAGGTAGATATATTCATATTACAAAAACCTAGAACCTCCTCAATTTATTACATACTAGCTGGGTTACCCGGCTTCGCTCAGGACAATAAGATAGTGTTCTATGGAACCTTCTAGAACTTTCCGGAAGACTGTTCTAGAAATTTCAAGAGGGCGAAACTTTCAGCCCTTATATCTTCAAAAGCACGCTCTTTAGGTAAAACCGGAAACCCTTAATCCCTAGGGGGGATAGAGATCTACCACACCATATAACTCCCTTGATCGAACCGGGACTCGTTTCTGAGTTATTGCGAGCTGCACGTTTTTTTGGACTTTCTTTTATAATATATGCCATATTCAAATAAATAAAATGTTACTCCTTGCATGTTTTTTCCCGTGCGTTCCCCTCCAGCGTTCCACTTCCACCTTCCCCGACACCGCTCTTCCGCTCCCCCGTTCCGCCAACCCCCCTGGCACTTCATTTCTTGACTCCTCTCCCGCCCGGCCCGTAGCCGAAACTTTTTTCTAATGCTAACAATTTTAAACTCATGATATCTTTCTTATTAAATATCCGAATTGAAAAATTCAAAAACTTAAATAATGGTATTGAAGCTGTCTTGAATTTGAAGTAATTTATTTTGATTAGGATTAAAACCAAGATACAAATAAAGAGCCTTTTCAAGCGGCGACATTTTAATTAAATTTTTAAAATAAAAGAATACTTATTGTGGCATAACCATAATAGTTAGACATATGCTGTCGCGACCTTTTTTGTAAATAATGATGTGTTCTACAAAGTCGTTGTACATTATTTTATTCTATCATCAATAGTTTTCGCAGCGCACGCGATGTAAAGAATATTTTAGGTAATTTTTAGTAAGGATGCCTATTTTTTTTTTGAAATATAATTATTGGATGGGGGGGGTCTTATAACAATATTCTAAACCCAATCAAAGTGATCCAGAAGCTAATCATTAAAGTGATCCTAAAGAAACCCTCCACATATCCAACAGAAACGCTCTTCGCAGATTTTACGGTGCCTCGAGTAGAGAATATCTTCAAAAAAAATGCAATTATCCAACTTTACAAAGATAATATCATCAAAAAAATTTGAAACCTACTAATCAAAAAGATATCAAGACAACATCAAAATACCAAAATTTAATACCAAACTAGGTAATGCAAAACAATTATATCTACTTAGGAATAAAGTATTTCAACAACCTTCCAATTGAAATAAAAAAAACCAAAGACACCAATAAACTGAAACTCAAACTGAAGCTACACTTCATCAGGAATAATTAAAACTAAATAATTACCTGTTTTTCTCTTTCTTTCCATTTATTATAAATTATATTCATCTCAATTTTATTTAGATTTTTCTAATTTCCTACCGTATCCTATGTATGTACACCTACACATATAGATGATCCAGAAGTCTCAATTGTTCGTATTATATACTTACCTTTTGCATAATGTTACTTTATTTCTGTTATAATTAGTGTAACTCGCTCATCAAGCACAAGAACTAGCTTCTTCTTTGATGAGATTGCAATTTTAAATAATTTCTGTACCGATATGTAATTTATGTAACACCTTTGTACACTTATATATCTATATTAAATAAATAAATAAAAAATATAGCCTATGTTACCCAGGGATAGTGTAGCTTCCCAACAACGAAAGAAATTTTCAAATCGGTTCAGTAGTTTCGGAGCCAATTCAATGCAAACAAACAAACAAGCAAACAAATCTTACCTCTTTATATAGTGTAGTAGATAGTAGATAGATGATATTTTGAGAGGCTAGACGAACTTAAGAAGAGAAAGAGATAGAATAGAAAAATAGTGATTAGATATAAGAGGAACGACTATGCGTCTTTTTTATACAAAACTTAATTTTGGATTTGAGGTCAAAATACACAACCACACTGAATAACAATTTTTAAAAAATCTAAATGTAGAGCAACTACGAATATGAATAATACGAATATGAGATATTTTTCTTTTTCTGTGATTTAAATTATTGCCATTCCATAATTGTATTGGCAACTTTGGTATATTTTTGGTGAGTTCAGTAATTAAAAATAATAATATGGCCCAACCCGCTAAACCCAAAATTTAAAATTTAAAAATAAACAACGTAAAAATCTATCTTTTTTTTGGTCGAAAATTAATTAGTGTTTCAACGTAAATCGGTCGTTTAATAAAAAAAAATATCTACTTTTTATTCATTTTTATTTATTTTATATTTCAGCTTGACAAAGTAGGAAGGGCAAATATTTTAGATTTAAATAACTGTCATTATCTAATGAATTCCAAAGTTGACTCTAAAATATGATTTAAAATACAGAATGAGTAAAATAGCTTACAGCTTTACTAGATAATCCTATATTAGATAATCCTATACTAGATAATTTGCTATACCTCGAGATTAAAAAAATATATATTTAATTTGGTTGAGTATTTTGACCATAAATGCCACATTAATTTTTGCATGAAAAATACCGCCATTTTCAATTTTGGAAGCCGGCAAGGGTAGCGCCGCCCCGGGATCCATTTATTGGATAACCAACACCCCTGCCATAGGTCATCACAAATCACAAGTGGTTCGCTACGTTTGGTAACCTAGCTTGGGTGCCAGGGGTCATAGAGTGATCTAGATGTCAAGGTTCTAGCGGAAAATACGTTTGCCCACCTATTGCATGGCATGCTGGTTCGGGAAAGACTCTTTACCCATAGCCTTGCATCGCAATGGGATGAATAGATGCATACGTCCGTCACTCCTGGAAACATTTACCCCCAGATTATTACCACCCCTCACAGCTTTTTCCTTCCCAGAATTTCTTTTCTTTACTTTCCCTAAAAATGCCCTCCGCACAGCATCCCTATAGATGACCAAGGTTCTGAGGCTTCCTTAGAGCCCCCTGTGTAGAGCAAGTATAAAAAAATAATCGCGCAGCCATTCCATTTAACAAAACTGCAATTCAAAGTAGAGTTTCGAGATTTCTATGAGATGCTGCTGTTTAAAAATTTCGTAAGTAAAAAATATTTGTGTACCATTAAATCTATATTACGGCTTTAAATTGATCTCTCAGTGACGGCCGGCGTAGTCTAGAAGTAAGGCTCTTGACTCGCACACCGAAGGTCGTGGGATTGAAACCCGGCGTGGCAAATAAATTTTATTTGATAAATTTGTATTATTTCACAATTTATTCATTTAAAATAATATATGGTATATTTGCGGCACGTTCCAAAGTGGAGATTCTCTCATTATCACCCTGGTGTGAGACCACCATTCAGAATTGAAACAATGCTTGAAATGGTATTAGCCGAGTTTGGTGACCAGATCTGAATAGCTGAGTACTTCCCCACCTTCCCCTTCCCTATCTCCTTCCCCTCACCACTAACTTAAGCCTCACAACATATCCCAATTGGGGATGCCATAGTCTCACTAGCTTCAGACGGGAGCCGTTGGGACTCTTGTGTGGTATTTATTTTAAAAAAAATAAAAAATATTTAATATCGACTCAATTAAGAAATCTGGGCAGGGATCACCTGTTTTCCCTAGTCCCAGGGTGTGTAGACCATCGAATCTCTTATATGAGCGATTGTGCAGTGGTTACCACCATTATCCCCCAAAAAACTATTCTTATCAACAAGAATATCAGAAGGTAATGGGTAAGACGGTCCTTTACACTATCTCAATCTTCACCAATTCCCATATAGTTGTGTCAACTTGAAACATATTTAAAATAATTTCTTACAGTCGATAAATTGATTCGCAGCGAATCTTTGCTACTACAATAAATATATAGTTTCAAAGTTAAATTTGATTTAGTCACCCCATTTTACGGTACTTCATGACATGATCTTTAAAAATATAAATTAAATTAAATTGTGCAAATCTTTAATTTCAATGTAAATACAGTTGCGAAGCACTCAAACATATCGATAACAAATATGACCTTGAAAGAATAAGATTCGAGCGCTGAAGCAAAACAAACAAAAGTCACAAAGCGGGAAAAGTGAATTTGACACCTCTCCAAAAATGTTACTTGCTGAACAGGAGAACATCGATCACAAGGCCTTACGGACTTATTGGACGAAAGCGTTAGACAAATTGCCTTGAAGTAAAGCGTACACATGTTCCCGTGTGTCGAACCAGAAAGGTTACATTCTTGTTTGAAGAAAGGTAATAAATAAAAGGTATTGATTTATTGGCTTCGGGAAAAAAATATGACTGTTTACATTTAATTTGCATTATGCCAATGTCATTCCATACGCGCGTGAACAAAATAATATGTTATGTCGTAATTGTGGGAAAGAAATATCCAACATGTTGCATTTAGTGACTAAAAACACACAATAGAAAAATTATTGTTATTTATAATTCAAAGCAAGTTTTATAAAAAAATATATATCAAGTTTGCCTCTCGTAGATTTTGTTGATTTTTCTTAAAGTTTTGAGAATAATTATTAATTATGTTGGTGATTACTATTAGAATATAAATGGTTCGTTTTATTCATTTTTGTATTCACTTATGTATAGTGAAAATCTACAGATTTTTGTTATTATTTCCCAATCTATGAAACGTAAAAAAAAACTCAAAGAAAAAAAGAGTAATTAATTCGTATTTCCTGTTAAAATGTTAGTAATGAACTGAAAATTTCCCTTAAATGTCTCACATTTTTTTCGTAAATGTCGTCGGCCTGACGACCAAATGTGTCTCTGCTTTTATTTTTTTAGGAGTGCCAAAAATGTTCGTTTTTGCCAGATGCATATACATTTTATTAAAAGTTTTGCTAATTTGGTAAAAAATGCGTAAGTAATTAAAATCACCAAACATGTGAATAAATGTATCCAGAAAAAAACATTTTTTTGGATCTCCTAAAAAATTTCCAAATATGAGATATGCATGTTATGTTGGTCTATAGACCGATCGATTAATTTGTCCCTCAAATAAATTAATGACAATATAATGAATACGATCCAAAACGTTTACGATAACATAACTTCAGATCCAAATGGCTGGTGTTACCTTTTATCATTATATTTAATACTAGTCCCCGGCATTGCCTGGGCTGTATACAGAGATTTATTTCAATTCTTATGTAGATGGTGACCTTCCTCTTGGTCAAATGTTCAAATCTCGAAATAAAACTGTTGATTTGTATACAAATCTAATTCACGCGGCCCGTCCGTTGTCCGCCATATGCACTTTTCTTTATATAAATAGATGGCTAGTAATAAATGAAATATTTTTATTTCTGTAGTATATAGGAACATGTACATAGTTTTAATATCCATCAACAGGTGTCATTAGTATTGGTATTTATATGTTGTTTGGAGGGGTTTCAACAAATAATGTCAGTAAAGTGGTACCATAGGAGATTGTCAACTGTCGCCCATTCGTGCCTAATACCAGAACGGTTACGGAAATAGCCAATGATATCCGATAGACAACTGGACACCTTCAGTGCCGAGTTTGCTTGATTCATAAATAATCAGAGCATCCATTAGAGTGGACGCTTGGTCCATAATCACATTCATTGTTAACCAGAAAATAAATAAACATGACTCGTAACCTATCATTGAAATTCCCTATCATCTGAGAAGTATTATTCATCAGACAAAACCACAGTATCTTTACCAAGGAAATCATGTTAGTTGACATATACATATACAAAGAAAATTAAATTAAAAATAAATATTTTTTGGCCTTGCCAACTTCTTCGCAAGCAATACAAGACTACAAATTCTTATTAGAAATTCTACAAGTAGAATTCGCATAGTTCTAACAAATAAATTATAATCCTACCTTTGTAATAGATTCAAAGTACAAGCGGACAAAATAAACAACACAACGCGTAGACGTGTTTTAGACGTTTCGATCGCTTCTGGTCTTGGTGGTTCCAAGCCACACTGTTCTTTGTAATAATATTATAATTGAATGAGTTAAATATGTTAAATACGCAGATCGTATTATTCTCATTTGCATCTGAACGTGACGCAAAGAATCTTTTGCTATGACGTTAGAACAAAGAGAACGCATTAGACTACGGAACCCACGGATTATTAAAGTTGACTCATTTTATTGAATTGAGGAAGCTATGATGATCGAGAATATTTGTAATGAACAATGTAATGCGTAGATTATCCTGTTTTTACTTGAATCAGTACGTAACTAACTAACTAACTAACTAACTAACCATCACGCCGTTTCTCCGCAGGGGTAGGCAGAGAGGACGGACCGCCAAACAACTCGGTCTTGGCACACACTCTTTGCCTCACTCACATTCATACATCGTCTCATACATTCTCTTCCATTATTCTGACTTTTGACATGGCCCGACTCAAGTATCTGATTTACTTGATCGTGCCATGTCTTCCTCGGACGTCCACGACTTCTTCTACCATTCACATTTGCTTCGTATATTCTTCTTACACTGCTTTCTTCGTTCATTCGCTCTACATGCCCAAACCATCTGAGGGTCCCTTTCTTAATCTTACTCATTACGCATACATCAGCCTTACATTCTTTGCGGATACCACACATACGCCTCAAGGATCTCATTTCAACAGCATTCAGTTTACTTTCATCCTTCCTCTGCCAGTTCCATGCCTCACTACCATACATCAGGGTAGGTACCAGGACTCCATTGTGGACTGCTAGCTTCACTTCTTTTGACAGTTTTTTATTAGCGCCAACGGCATTCAGTCCTCCATTAATGGAGTTACCAGCATTCACCCTTCTTTCAATCAGTACGTGATGTAGAAAAATTAAAGTTATGGTGATTGGTAATAAAAAATAATAATTTAAGTAGTTGTATAAGGAAAATATAAAACAATTAAGAATACATTAATATTAAGTGCAGGGAAAACAGATTTCAAAGTACCCCACATCATAGAGAATCTATTGTAACGTGCTGTAACATCCTGTATTTGTGTAGAAAAAAAATGTTTTCTCAGCAAATTTAAGTAACCGGTAATAAATTAATTTACACACGAGGTTTAAGTCGTCTCAAAGTGGTTTAACCACAGTTTGAATATGGCCTTATAGTTATGGCATTATAATCCGAAATAGCTGTCAAAATAAAATAATAATAACTAATATATATTTATATATTTTTTAATCTAATGCATTTTTCCATGACTTAAACACCAAAACAATTAACGAACAATTAATGAAGAAATTACAAAGGAAAGGTCGTGTTTCTTCTATCCACGTATTTCATTAATAAAAGCGTGTTAAAAAGTGCCAAAATTATTCAGGAGAAAATTTTCATCGATCACGGAATAAAATTGTCAAACAAAATCATGCCGCCATAGACACTCTCTAAGTATGTAGATTAAAAATATATAGCATGGAAGATAATATATGATTATGTTTATTATTTAATTAAGGAAAATTATTTAATCCTCATTTACCAGTATTATCACAAGACCTAAACAATATAACAAACATAAATAAGTTACAGCAGTTATAGCAGTCACGTCATTATCGTAAGAAAACATTACCATTTAATGTGGGGAAAAATATCGCAAAGTAACCCACAGAATAGAAAATCTATTGTCACAATTGTTATCTCAGTAAATCGGTTTAACCGGCAATAAATAATTTTTGCACCATAAAAATTGAAATTGGTCGGGTATAAATAGAATCATATAAATAAGTCGTTTCAACGTAGTCTAATCAAGAAGTTGACCGAAACAGCTGGCGCAATAATAATAACTTAATTAAATTTGATCCACAATAAAAAATATCATAAAGATATATATTTTTTGTTTTCGGAGAGTTCGGTCTATTAAAAATAAGGTATTCACATAATTTTATGATTAAAATGTTATCAGTAATTAATTCAACCATTCTATAGGGTAAAACAAGGATAATCTGTAAAAAAAAGTTTTATAAAAGGGAGTGAAGCCAAAGCAGAGTTGAAACATTTTGATGAATTTTATCATTATTTTCATAGTGCTAGCTTTGTGAGTGATGATTTCATATTAAAAACGATTTCCTACCAATGAGACCTGCACTCTATTATGAAATCTGTCAAAATTGAATATCCAGGCTTCGACGCTGAGCGCATTAAGCTCAGCGGTGGATAAAAGGGTGAAAGGGTGGCTTATGCCTGTGGAGGCAGTTCGGCCACACTGTTCACAAGGCTTTATTATATCTCGCAAGCCTTGCAGGAGATAATTGAAGGTAGTATCCATTTATATTGAATGAATTAGAGTGGTGTTTTGTTATTAAAAGACATTAAACGCAAGAGGTTAATATGAGTATATTAATCCTCTTGCAACCGATTCATTTCAAATTTAACCGCAAAAATTCCAGCTTCGAACATGATCCACCCAAAAACGAAAGCTCAAATCAAAAAAAGTTATACCACAAAATTGAGTTTAATGTAATGGAAATTCACCAAAAGTTTCTCTACTGTAGTCACACCATAAATAAATATATTTTATAATTTTATATATATAATTTTTTTTTGTTGTAATTAAATTAAATTTAATGTTATTATCGAGTTCAGCAAGTTAGTTCATAGCAATCTTTGTTTTTGTTTTTGTTTTTGTTACAACCGTTTCGGCTTACAAAGGCATTTTCAAACTGTCGAACTAGCCTTGTAAGCCAAAACAGCTGTAACAAAAAATAATAAGAACTTAAGTACTTACATAACTTGATAATAAATTATTGAATATAATTTAAATTAAATTTCAAAAAACAAATGCAGTTCTACGAAGTAACAAAAAAACAATTAATATAGTAGTGAATAAATATGTTGACATTAGAGTAGCTGAGTTGTATTTGAGATTTTTTAGTTTCTTTTTTAACCTTTTACATAATTTTTGCCGCTTTTAGGGAGGGCTGTTTGAATTTTTTATTGGAGATTTCGACCTAAAGTATATTAATACTAAATCATTTTCTTAAAACGTTATAGTTTATAAAATGTACCTTAATATATTGAAAAATTACCTATAAAATGAATAATAAGATTCTAATACATATTCTATATACATACCTACACTTTTCATACTTGCAACTGATCTAACTGACGAACTTTACAGAAAAGTCAATATCAACGTTCAGCTCTATTTTTCTAACCATCGCGGCATCGTCTGAAGTAATAGAAAAATTATATCTCTGAAATTCATTCAGTTACAAGAAAAATATTTCCCTCTCTGAATTTCATTCAACCAGTAGTTACAGCTTACTCAATTTTGCGAGAGGAAAAATCAATTCGAATTCGAATCAGCGACCTCACGAGGGATTTTACTCAAATTCGAAAATGAAAATAATTTCAGGAAAGTTTAATTTCTCATATTTACTCTTTTTATCGACATCAAAATTGCCTTTTAGTGAAATATTGAGAAGAACGTTTTTTTCTGACCCCAATTTTTCTTATTTAATCAAATTTATAGAGATTTATCATAGAACAGAAAAATGCATTACAATCAAAAGGTTCTATTAAATTTCTTGTGTTGGTATAAATCCGTGAAAGTTTTGTTGTGCGTTTGTATCATCGAGAAAAAAATAAGATTTTATTTTAATAAATGAAAAGGTATTTATGTTATAACCAGATTAATTCAATTTATTATTTTTTTAAGTAATTTTAAAGTGGTTGGAAAAAAACAACTTTTAGTTTATAATATCTTTTATATAATGTTAAGATAAAAAGTGTTGATGATTTTACTTGAATTAAAAAAGAATGGTAAACATATATTTCTTATAATAAAATGTCCATGTAGAAAGCTTTCCCGTTTCAAGAGTTTCGAGAGTAAAAATTGAATAAAATAAAATTGTATTTCTTTTTAGAAAACACACACAAATGAGACTGCTGCTTAATAAACATTTCAAATTAGTTATGCAAATCACTAACCATTATTTCTTTTTTGGAAAATTCGCTAAATTGGTTTGGAAAGCGCTTTCCCCGATTCATCTTATTGTAAGGCAATGTGTCAGTGTCAATCCGGAAAACAAAAATATAGTGCGAATTCTTCATGAATAAATCACTATTAAGTAAAAGCTCATTTCACCGTGAAACCCGTTAAAAGCTTTTCAAAGGTGAAAAACGTTGGTCGATTTAGATTTAAAAAAATATAATCCATAACAAATTGAGCGTTTGCTTTTCAATGTGAAGCCTTTCGATATATAAAAAACGACTTAATACTTAATTTAAGATGAATATTGAGCGAAGACTTGGTTTTCACAACCATTTATGGATGACATTAACATATTTAGAGGACAATATTTTCGATGTTTAGTCGAACTAAATTACAGGCATGGAAAGCAAAGATTTATTTTTATTTTTATTACCTATGAATTTTCAGCTAAACCGCGAAGCATTGTATGTCTTTACAAAAACTACTCTTAACCGGTACGTTGCAGAGCCGAGATATAAGGATAACTATAATTGCTTTGTAAAAAAATAGGTTAACGCTTTCTGCTCGCAACACAGATCGCTTCTGGAATAAGTCTTGAAGCTTTGAAATACATTTACGAGTAAAAAAAGCCATGTTGTCAGCCAGATAGTCGAATTACAAAAATTATACAAATAAAGCAAAGAAGGTGAGTTCATACTAGATATTAGTGGTTTTTTTAGACACGTTAACATATTTTTTGCCAAAACAACAGTTTTTTTTTTGCCAGCAATGGTCGAATTTACCCTCTATTAGTAAAAAAAACCTTCCATTACGCTCCTACATATTTTTTTAGCTTTGTAATCTGAAATGTAGTCTAAAAACCTTAACAAAGTTTACCCGTGTTCTTTGAAATCAACCAGAATGAACACATCACATTCGTTGAAAATTAAGCTTCAAAAGGGAGGGTATTTCACTTAGAGTCATTCCTGAGGCGGAATAATAAACTTAAATAGCAGAAACTCTGTGCAAATGTCGAGACAAAAAAAGTTTAATTGGTATTTCTCTATCGATCCGGCCAGGTAGACTGCTAATAGTTCCTGAATTATAAATTATTCATAATGTAACTTTTTCAATTAAGTTGTTGGTACTTTTTTAAATCTACTTTATTTAAAATGATTAATTAAAAACCAGAGGAGGGAAATCTTTGCAAGATTAAGCTAACAAAATATTTGTGGAAGGCGATGTCAGTTGTCTGAATAAAATTCGACGTTGTAAGATACGTACACAAGAAGGAAGATTAATGGTTCGAGATGAAACAAAGGTTATTCACCGAGACTTTTATGACATTGACTAATAATCAAATGCCATTTTAAGGAAGGAAGTCAGATCATGTAAACATAATAATATGTTTGATGACAACTGCCTGATGCCAGTGAGACTATGTATGTCATACTTTTGAATATTTTGAGATTGAACAAAAATGAGAAAAAGTAAGTGTTTAACATAGAAACAGATTTGGGACTCTCTGGAGTTTTTTTTACAATGTCCTGTTCAAAATATTGTTATCTCCATTGTTCCTCTCTTTCCCTCAAAGTCTTTTTTAGGATGAAAGAAGACATAAAACTAACTACTTACTCGAATCCCTGTGATATGGAAGATTATTTTACATGCATGTCATTGAAACTCACATTTTCAGAGTGTCATTCGAAATATTGTCATGGTCAAACTCCGATACATTATTGGATCTCTCGCAAATTCGCTTTTTGACCTGGAATCATATTTGGTTTTGAATTAAGCATCTCCCTTGTTAAGTGTCGTTTCGTGATTCCGTGCCATCCACTATAAAAATTACCTGTGTTTATCCATGGGTGGGAATTATCAACAACAGCAATCATAAAATAAGGCTTCATCCATCTCTCCTAGATCCCAGTGATTTTAACCCGATCGAAAGATCCTTTATTTTCATCGTTCATGGTCCATTTTACCGCCAATCGAGTATTACACAAGAAATGAACGGCTGGAAAGAATATCTTGGTAAATTAGAACTAGTCAAAGCTATTCTAAGAAATAAGTTTTTGATTCTAAATGGTGGAATCTCACTAATTTTCCCAGCATGCCTTCCATTGATAAGCTTTGTGTGACCCTAAGTGACCAGCTCAGATAAGGGGACTCCATTGATGTCAGAGAGTTAGTCTCTTCGAAGCTGTGGGTACTGTACATTTTTAACTGTACAGCAGATACTGCAGATGGTACACAACTACTGACCACTCTTTATTGTCTCTTATTATTGTTTTACATTAATCGCTTTTGCATTATTCTTTGGACGATTGGTATTTTTTCCTTGTTATTTCTTTGTTATATTTACTCATTGTCTGTTGTGTAAATTAAACTGTAGGAACTACTCGTTATTTGATATTTTAAATACTGTCAATTTTTATTTAATTTCAGTTGAAATCGCTTCGCTGTTAGACCGCGTTTCTAATGACGAAGCGATTTTGAAACCAACCGTTCTTCTGTTTCGAGTATCTCTTACACTTAAACATCGCAGTTCTTACACATTTAACCTTCATTTTTCCAACTTTTTCTGATATCATCACTTTTGTTAATATAAGTGTTTAATAAAAGCTAATCTGTTTTGAACAATATATATCTCTATTTAAATGCATCCTAATAACTTCCGAATCCTTTAGCAATCAGCAGACATAAGTTAACATCTTCCCGCGATAATACATAAATTAAATAAATATGTTAAGTACATAAATTTCTTTTTAATGATTAGTTACATAAGCCGAGTGTATTTCAATTCAGAATGCTGTATGTAAAAAGTATAGGTACATATGTAAGTGTATGTGTATGTAAAAAGTATACACATACGTGCCAGCATGTCTAAAGTGTTAGCATGGGCTTAGTATGTTGTTTGAAGTTTGAAATAATTCTTATTTAACTTTGAAACAACTGCCCAAGATACTCTGCAAGTTAACTATCTAAAGTAACTTTGGGTTTGGTCAAGTTCCTGACATGCTGCGTGACAGGGTGAACTTTATTCAAATTGCTGTTTGAAGAGGATTGATTTAATAAAATAATCGAAGATTAAAACTTAAGCACGGCAGTGGCCTTTCCGACCTCTGTAATTGAGTTCTCGGTTTAACTTTCTGACATTTCGACGCTTGCCTAAATAATAAACCATTTGACGTATTCATTAGTTAAGCGAACCCTTTCAATTAATTAATATTTCCAACTGCATTAAATTTAATTAGAGCAATCAACGAGCGGTAAGTTAAATCAAAGCAAAGTTTTGATTAAATTTTAAATTAATTAGTCTGCAAGGATGATTCACGATCTTTATATTCAAATTAACGTCACAGCTATATAGGCTCTGGGACAATAGATCGGCCTGGCAAAGTAAATTTAAAAAATGATTATGTGATAAGTTTTTACACCAAAGAACAAATAGGTTTTTAATTTTCCATAGTGAAAGATACTTTCAGTATGGCCTTGGTGTAATACCATTAGCCGTCTTTGATGGCCAAATCTTAATATCCAGGTACTTTACCATCTCGCTCTTTCACATCTCCACCCCCTTCCCTTTACCTTTAGCCTCACAACATATCCAAATTCACTGCTTTGATCAAAAATATAAATTAATAGATTATAAACGTGGTTAAAACAAAGAAATCTATTAATTTTGAATTTGTTTTTGATATATTTTTCATTGCATTGCAATAGGATTACATAAAATCTGTAATATACATTATTAAAACATATATAATTTTATATATTATTAAAAACAAATTATTTTTTTTTTCAAATTAATGGCCGTTTCTTTCAATTAAGTGTTTGGCAATTGCTGATTTAATTTGTCCTGATGGCCGAGTTTGCACACAACCAAAAACTTGATCACGATAAAACTTTTGGCCGTGAAAATCTCAAATCATTGCTACTATTTTCATGTTTATCTTATTATTATTTTTTCAGGTTCTCCATAAAACAGTTATACACCAAATTATTACGGAGTAGATTACAAAATTTAAAAGAAAGAAAAGTCAATGAGGGCAGTTTCTCTGTGCTGTGACGTATGTCAAAAGATAGTTACTGAACAGGTAACATTGAAGATGTATCGCTCAATGCAGAATCGTTAAGCCGTTAAATTGCTCTGAGGGGGCCCAAATAATGGAGCTGTATTCCAGGATGCTACAAACAAGAGCTTCATATGTTCTTCGTATAGCAATTCCATTAGTAAATGATCTCGCAATATGAAGAACAAATCGGAGTAACAAATCCAATAACATGTTTACTTGCATAAATCCAGTATGATGGACAGTGCAATATGTTGATAACTGTCGAAAATATTGTAAATGTGTCTTCCCAATAAAATAAATTACTTCGGTGGCCTCTATATTTAAGGTCGCAATTTAACCGCAGCCTTGTGGCGTCCATTTTATGATTCATTTCCACACTTTAGGAGCAAGGGGCGAATGCAATATAAAGTTATCGCCTAGCGGAAGGCGTGGAATTGCACATAAATTAACCATGCAAACCGGGACATATATACGCATATGGGGCAAACTAGGCGATAAGTGCAAACTTATACAAATAGGGTGTGTTAACCGGCGACTAAGAGTTTATTAGATTGGTCCCTGTAGCACAGGAAATATCCGTAAAAAGCGTGCAAATTGAAGAAAAACCATGTTTTTTTTGTCGTTGTCAATGTTCAAAAACAATCATATTTGGTACATATGTAGATCTATTAAGACTCCGTAGTATGCGTTAAAAAAGAAGAAGAAGATTAATGAAGATGGTATGAACGGGATATATGTAAATAAGAATGTTAGAGGAAGAGCTCTAATTTTATAAAATTCAACTTATTTAAAATAGTACAAAAATCGCGCGACATCTGACTTAAATAGAATTTAAAGAAACACTATTTTTTGTCACACGTATAACATATTAATTAAGAGAACCAGCTATGATTTTATACATTTTTTTTGGAAGTGTTTTACTTTTGTTTTTTTTTGGCAAATGAATATAGATTAGGTATCTTAAAACCCGATATACAATTTTTTTTAGTTGTCAAGGGAAGTATGTTATATTTCGGTAGAAATAAGAAATACTGGGTCTTAAAAATCGTGTATTCTTGGATTGCTTCGCCCGAATTTCATAGTTTTATCTACTATTTTTTGAAAATATTTTATTTGGCATAATCATACGATGTACACCATTTTCGGTTTAATTTTTTAAATTTAACGAAATTCTATTTCCATCACAAGCTGTTTAGGTATATGAGGTATGAATCTTGAGTTTTTTCATTTGATCGTTTCATATTTGCAATTTAATTAATAACAACTATAATAAATACAATTAATCCAATTGACGCCACTTGAGAAAATTTATTTATTTATACTGGGTTTTACAGATGTTTACACTTACATAAGAACAATCCAGTTATAAAACTCAGTTATTACACAATTATAAAAATCTACAATTACATACAATTAAATACAAATAAATACAATTAGAAAAAAAAAACATCACAAATAAAAATACAGAATTATATACAAGGTCACTCAAGTAACACATTGCAATGAGTGGTTAAAGACATATGAAATACGCGAGCATGCATAGAAAGACAATTCACACAACATAATTAGTTAGTACTTTTTAACAGCGCTAGAACTTTTTTTTTAAATCCGTACAAATTGTCAACGAAAATATCCACATCAGCGCACTCTATCTTGTTATACAGTCGACACATCTGGGTCAGAGGGCTAAAGTAGGCGATATTATTTTTAAATGTATTCATATGAAAAATGTTATAGCGTCTTAAACAATGGGAATTGGGGACATTAATTTCAATACTGTTAAGACATGATGTAGTATCAAGATGGCCGTGAATAATTTTATGTAAACATATTAGATCAGTCAATTGCCTTCTAGTTTTAAGTGTATCAATCTTAAAGTAATCACGACGTACATCGTATGATCTGAGATGGTCGTGTAGTCCACATTTGAAGGATAACATTCTTAGTAATTTTTTTTGAACTGATTCTACAATGTTTTCATATTTGCAGTAATGTGGATTCCAAATAGTGCTTCCATATTCAAGTTTACTTCTAATTAAGGCATTGTAAAGTGTTAGAATTGATTGAGGATCTTTGAAAGGTTTACATATTCTGTGAATAAATCCCATCATTTTTAATGATTTGCACTTAATGTTGTTAATATGTACATCAAATATGAATTTAGAATCAAAAGTGATTCCTAGATCCCTTATTGAAGAAACTTTTTTGAGAATAATATTATTGATAACATAAGAAAAATCCTTTATAATTCTATTTCTAGTAAAGTTTAAAATGTAACATTTTTCAACATTTAAGTGCATATCATTGACAGTACACCAGTTATTGAGTGTGTCGAGGTCATTTTGAAGCAGCTGATGATCGGAAACAGACTTAATTTTACGAAAAATTTTAAGATCATCGGCGAAAAAAGCATAATCACAGTTTAATTTCGAGCCAAGGTCATTTATGAATATAAGAAAAAGCAGAGGGCCAAGATTTGAACCCTGTGGTACACCAGAAGTTACAATTATAGGGGATGATTTGTATCCATTAATAAGAACTAATTGAGTTCTGTTATACAAATATGATTTCACCCAGCGTAATAGGTCTCCATGTATTCCAATTTGTTCAAGTTTTTTTAGTAAGATGGAGTGGTTAACTCTATCAAAAGCTTTTTGGAAATCAGTATAAATTGTATCTACTTGTAATCTTTCATTAAAAGAATTACAAAATTCCAAAAGATTTGAGTTGATTGATCTTTGAGGAACAAACCCATGTTGCCTAGTGCAGAGAAGGGGTTTAAAATGTGAAAAAATACTTTTATATATCAGAGATTCAAAAACTTTAGCAAAACAGGATAGTATACTGATTGGCCTATAATTTTTTATTAAAGATTGGTCTCCCGATTTTAATATTGGGACCACGTGTGCTTTTTTCCACAGATCAGGAAAAGTTCCCGTGGTAAGGGATGCATTAAAAATTATAAAAAGCGGTAAACATAAAGAGTCTGCACAGCAACTAACAAAGAAAGGAGGAATTTTATCAGGTCCTGGCCCTTACTGGGATCTATTTTACTCAAAAAACATTTTATTTCATCTGCACTAATATGTATTTTACCCAAATTGCTTTGATTGTGTTCAGTTATGTTTGGCATTGAATCATTAGTAGATGATTCCGACTTGGTATAAACAGATGAAAAATATTTAGAGAATATGTTTGCTATGTTTCACCGTCATTCGCGGAAATATCGTCAAGATGCATTACTTTAGGAATACAATTATTTTTTCGTAATGATTTTGAGTACGACCAGAATAACTTTATGTTACCTTGCAGACCACTTTCGACAGAGTTGATATATGATTTATAACATTCGCTTTGTATTTTTTTTGTAAATTTCCTTAAATAAGAGAATTCCCTATAATCTGACTCATAACCATGTTTTTTTACCTTAAGTCTAACCTTGTTTTTTTTTTCTTAAGAAGAGCAATCAATTTCTGATTAAACCAGACAGGATATTGATTTTTTGTTTGAGTACCATATTTTTTAAAGTATTTGTCAATAATTTCCCACAATTTTTCATATAATAAGATTACCATGCTATTCACATTTTTATTTTTAAAGAGAGTTATCCAATTAACAGACAATAGATCCTGTCGACATTCATCAAAGTTTCCCTTCCTGAAGTTATATTTTGAATCGCTTCTATTCATTTCTAAGAATTGATCTTTATTTTGTTTCACTATAATTTCAAATGAAGGGTGATATTGATCCAATTTGGTTAAGCCTGGTGCTATATGTATATCAATGTTAACTTTATCTGAAAAAACAAGATCCAATAAATTTTCATTTCTATTTAGTACATAATTGAATTGATACAAATTGCAAATTGATGAGAGATTGACAAGACTATGTGCTTTCATGCTTTTATAATTAGAAGGGGAAAGTACATTATTTTTGAATGAATTGTCAGGTATCCATTTAATTTCGGGCAAATTAAAATCACCAACAAAAATAAACTGCGAATTGGAAGTTGAAAACTTTAAATACAGATCCTGTAATTTTTCAATATGTTTACAATAATTATCAACGGTTACACTAGGAGGAATATAGAGGATGCATATAATGATGAGCGAGTTGGAACGAGACTTAATTACAAGCCACAAATCTTCATTGTCACTCTCCCACTCCGTTTTTCTTGACACAAGAAGTTTTTTAGAAACGGCGGCTAGAACTCCGCCACCTTCTTTAGACACAGATTTGGTTGACTCACGATCTCTTCTTAATATTACATATCTATCATCAAACAATTCTTCACTAAATATCGTTGAGTTCAGCCATGTTTCGGAAAAACAAATAATGTCATAATTATTGATTAAAATATTATTGCGTACACTTACAGTCTTTGTTCGAATACCCTAGAAAAGCTGCTGAATAATAATTTGAAGCTCATCTTATTTTTATATCGCGCCGATGATACTTAATTTTTTTTCAATCCTAAAATAATGTAAATATTTTAACCAAATCTCTTTTTTATTATACTAGAAGGAGGGGGCTCATCTAGCATTTATGAAACAACTATTTTTTGATAACTTTCCGTAGTCTATCATCTGATATGTGCAATTTAAATCAATTGAGATGTTAATGCTATCAAGAAAGCATACTTTTTATTTAATAAAATTGTAATTTTATTAATAAAGGAACGATAAATCTGATGTTGAATTATTGAGTTGGTGTGAATTTTTAATTACGATTGTGAAATAATTACACTTTGAATCTAAATACGACTTTACGAAACCTGGTTGTACAAAAAAATATGGAATTACATAATATTAATTATCTACTCTACATAAACAAGTAAGTAAAACAATGCTATAGATGCATATAAAGATAATAACTTTGGAGGTCTGTCTCTGTGTAACTCCTTTTCAATAACCCCCAAAACTGGATATGATTTGTTTTTAAAAGTTGTAATTTATTGTGTTGTAAAAGTTGTATTTGAAAAGCAATGATGCTGAATATTTTTTGTAAATACCTTCAGCCATGCATATCTGACAATCATAATGTCCCGCGATTATAAATTATGATTATTGTGTATAACCTCTGCTAATCATAATTATCATTTTCTTACTAATATGTAGGTATGTACCACGTCGCAAACAGGTCGAATTAGCGAATTGACATCAAAACCAAAGCTGCATAAATCATCATACAAAGCCTTCCGATCGTTGCGCAAAAGCCTGTAATATGCGTAATTAACACATTGCTATTTTTCTGTCTGCGTTGCACCTATGTTTAAATTAATACATCAAAAGAGGCGGGAAGCGTCAAAGGTTAATAAAAATATCAATGTCATTAGTACCAATCAAGTCACTTTATATTATGAGTTTTATTAGAGACGTCAATAATACAATTGCTGTATTTACATCTTGTAAATACATTAAAGAAGGCGTATAGTGTCAAAAGCGCATGTAAATATCAATATAATTAGTAGCATTACTGACATATTTAAGTTTTATAAATCGTCTGCAAGTCTCAAACAAGATCCAACAGAAATATTGTCCAACCAAACGATATGGAATCAAAGTTCAGTAAAAGCTCTCTGTGGATTCTGTTTCTGAAAAAATTGTATGCTCAAATTAAATTATTACAATCGCTTTTCTCAAAATGTCTTAGTTTTCTTTATTTTTCCTCATCTTTTCAATATTTTTTTTAATTAATAGAATCTAAACAAAACTAAATTGTGATATTCCCAAATATGTATAGGAACATTTTTGGATAATTAGATAATAGGTGCTCTATTACAAGGTACAGTTCCTACTGAATCAACTATGTAGGGTGCCAATGAATTATGTTGTATTTATAAAACCAAAACTTTCAGAAATTCCAACAGAATCAAAAGGCTTTTTTTTAACAGTGGTTTAAACAAAGATAATTTTAAATCAATCAAAGGGATTTTCTAATTTTTAATAATCTAAAAACTCAATGGAATAACCAAAATTTATAATGTTTTTTTTTTTATATTTGAGAACGAAAATTCAACAAGTGCATTCTCTGATATATCATGGTGGTCGCGTATGCCTTAATGTTTGTTGCTCGGTTAGCGACAAACTGCAGCATACGTAATGTCTCATAAGCTCCGTAACCGGAGCTTTAGCCTTGCATGAATACTGCACGCCCTACCACATACGCTCTGGCAGAAGCTGTGCTCTCATACGAGCTTTATTAAGTGCCCACAGATTTTAACCGAGATTACAATACATTATGTTGTGGACACTGATTAAACTCGATACTGGATGAGCCACCCATTTGTAAGATGTTCAAGATTGATGATTTAATTATGTAAGAAAAGGAGGTTGATAGAAACTTGATCGAGTTAATCCATTTATCTTCATGTTTCTTATACTTTCTCGTATTATAATTTAGATACTGTTTATTTAATTTCAAATTGTAATTCTTTGAATAGTTGACCTCGTCCGAAAAAAATGTTTCTAATGTTGTCTCATTTAATAAATGTAAAAAAAAAATTCCTAGTAGGTACTTAAATTCCCACCTACTTAATCATAAATACTGTACATTTATTTTTTGTTACATGACAACTCAAAAAAGTGGCATTTCTACACCCCTGTCATTAAAAGTGATGATTTTTTTTAATTAGCCCATAACCTAAACTAACGTTACCTATTTAACCATGTTTTTTATCATTACTTTTAATGACTTTTCAAAGGAGTTGTGAAGTCATACATTGTTGAGTTCCGGTCACCAAAGTAACCAATTACAAAACATCTCACATTTTTTATTAATTTACTTTATGTTTAATACGTAGAATTCCTTATATTTAATTTAAATTAAATTTACAATGTTGTTTTTAAGTTCTGCAAGTATTTCAGATTTTTAATACTATAACAGCTGTTTTTGCTTACAAGGTTCGTAGTTTGAAAATGGCCTTGTAAGTTGAAACTGCTGTCATAATAATAAAAAACTAAAATACTCGCAAAACTTAATAACATTATTAAATTAATATGTCTTATGGAATCATATAGTTCATTACGTTAAAAAAGGAGGTACTCAAAAATATGATATCTTAAACACAATGACATACTTTCAAGGAAAAAAAAACTAGATAGTCGGATAAAATCATTTATCTAATACTTTTATGGCATTTAAATTCGATTACTTTCAGTCGAATTCCAATGAATAAGGTTCTCGTTTCTCGGAACAAAGGAAGCGAGCGTTAAACCATTAGCATAATGAAATTATCTCTAATATTTTATCCTGAAATCCGTGCTTCATACATATGTAAGAAATATTTCTGATGGTTTTGTTCCCATAATAGAGATACTTGGCAACTGATAAATATTGTTATAGACGATAATGGTATTACGACATATTATTATCATTTAGATTTATATTCCTTCTTGTATTTTGTGAATTAGGGCACTTAAGCAAGGGAAAACTGCATTGCATATTCAGTTGATATCTCTTTCCAGATTTCTGCAAGATTGTAATGATGGCAATATGTAATCAAAGGAGAGCATTTTTGGTACATATTATACGTTTTTTTTAAACTAATATATTATTTGGCTCTTCTAACAATTCGTTTTGTCTTACACATTTAAGTTTTATTAGAACAACTCTCCTTTCAAAACTTTTTAAGGTTTCCCATCAATGTAATGTATCATTGAAGAAGAATATGACACTAAAATATGAAACAAAATAAGACACAGAAAAATAATAAGATAACAGTCGCAACTGGGACTCGAACCCAGAACCTTTGGTCTTACCGGTGGTTTAAACATCTTAGCAATATGCCACTTGCATCACATTTAAAAAAAAAAAATCCGGTTTAGGCAAATATTCTAAGAAATTCTGTATTTTTTATTTATTTTTTATCGTATTTTTGAAACCCTGGCGATTTTTCGAAAATTTCAATCCGAAAAATCAGACCATTTTTTATAAACCGGAAAGACGGGACATAATAAAGTGCGAAAAAACGATAATTACCTAGCCGAAAATCATTTTAAAAAAAGAACGTTTTCCACGAGAATAGCAATAAATTGTACGGGGTTCTCTTCGTAACATCTGTAAAAACACCGCCATCTTTATCAAAAAATCAAACCAAAGGATAAGTTCGCATAGAACAAACAATAAATCTAGTGAACTTTAAACGCAAATTCATGTGTTGCCATATAAAATCAGGGTGGAATTTTACAAAATTAAGGGAACATAATCGGAGACGGGAAATTTTAATGTAGTGACGTCACGAGCTCAAATAATGGATTTATTTATTTAAAAATAAAAAAAACAATACTTTTCTAAAAATTTTTACTAACATTTTCGTAATCTTAGTAAAAAAATCTATCCACACGATTTTTTCCAAGTCGTTATGAAATCCATGCAAGTGGCCTATTCGGCTACTGAGCTCTCATATTTCAACTTCATTTTTGTCAATCTCATATTCCGAATTTCAGAATTAACAATATTATCTTCGATTATTTTTTCCATATTACTAGTAGCTACCTTTTTCATTAGACACAAGTGTTCGATGGACTGGTTTGTAACGTAGATAGTGTCTCGGATAAATCATATATGTATTCGATTTTATTTAAATGGAATTCCTATTGACATTTTTGTAAAAGTTGAATATTCTATTTTTATTAGAACAACACTCTTATAATTTTTTAAGATTATTCCCATCATTAAAATGTATCATTGAAGAAGAAGACAATACTGATAATCTAAACAAAAATATGAAAGATAATAAGACACAGAAAAATAAAAAATAACGGTCGCAACTGGGACTCGAACCCAGAACCTCTTGTCTTACCGTTTTTTTCAGTTGCGACCGTTATATTTTTATTTTTCTGTGAATTTCTTCCACAAATTCGTTTAGATTATTATTAGTAATATTTTATTCATCAATGATATAATTACCCATTTCGCTATTGATTTCCAGGTTTTAATTTCTAATTTATTTTGACTGAATATTGTACGTTTTTTGCTTTTTGTAAGATGGGCATTTACAGAAGCAGTGCGTTTACACGATCCATAATATGTTTTAATAAATTATGGGACTATGTATGACTTTTTTTAATACAAAATCATGGAAAATATAGAAATTTTGATTAAAAATATACAAATTCACTTTTTTAATGGTTCAAAACTAAAAAGATTTATGAACTCCTTTTGCAAGAATGGACTCCGCTTATTAGCTAGTTATTTTTTTTTTTTTTACATTTTTTGAAAGAAAAATGTATCCTTACTGGGGTACCACGTTCTACATTGTACTGGTTTTTTGTTTGAAATAAAAGAGAATAAAAGAGGAAAATTATAAAGTTAAATCTAAAATAATGTACAATATAAGCATTAATCTTTGTTAGGTTGCAAAATTGTATCTATATTCTTCCTTCCCATGTCCATAATCCATATCTTTATGCCTCTTTTGAAGTCGGTTATCGAGAAGTATTGCATATTTCTTTGTCCAAAAGTCGTTTTATTGTAGATTGGTGGAATGTATGTTGTAATGTAGATCTTGTGAATCGGTTCGAGTGTGTCTGAGTAAAATTATCCTGGTTTTTTAATGCGTACATTAGAATATCTTTTGTATATGATTGTTTCAGTGACATTAAATTCACCGCTTTAAAAACTTAGTCTGTAGGGGTTCTGATGGGGACTTTAAGTATAATTTTAAAAATTGCTTTTTTTTGTTATGAGGACTGGTTTTATAGTGGAATCGCATGAGCTTTCAATAGTTGATAATTATATAAAATCCATTACTTACTCGTATTTTTAAAAGTAAATTTGCAAAATCCATTTTTACAAAACAAAATAAAAATATTTAAAGAAAACGCTGTCAAAAATTGTAAGCGACTCATCTTAAATTGTGTCATTTTGCCCCTTCTGGAGGTTCCAATCCCACGTCTAAGGTTGTTAGATAATATGACACTTGCTTTAAACCCAAATACCAAGAAGGTAATTCTCAATGGAATGACTTATTTTGGTAGTGTAATAAAATATTTTAAAAATCTTTTATCAGCGAAAATGTTCCTCGTTATAAATGTTAAAAGTGGGACTCAGTTGGTTATTCGCTTCATTATTTGTATCGTAAGGTATTATTTTTAATAATTTTTAAATATACATATCTTCTTTTCACCAAAAAACCTGGAAAAAATTCTAAAATTTTTTTTTCATATTTCCAGAGGATTATTTCATCCGTCAAACTGTCAATTAAAAATAAAATATTTATCCTACGGTTGCAAAAAACATTTTTCGTATTTCAGATGTAAAAATGTCAATATAATAATGAGGTTCCAGGAATTGCAAAAAATGCTTGCATATTAAAATTTGCCTGTCAGTGTAATAATGATTACATCCAAAATATAAAGGATTGTATTTTTTTATATAAATTCTGGCAAAAAATAGATATGGTGCGGAAATGATAAATAATAAAGGTATGTCTGTTTAATAATCCTCATATGTCTGGTAATGTTATATTATCGTGACAACAACCTTATGGATCCGAGTGGTTAAAATACTAATTTGTCAAGCAGGAAATCGGTTGCGCTTACCTTTACGAAATTATCAAAAACCAAGAATTATTTTTTTTGGTTTTTGATTTTTCCCTATAGTTCAATAAGATGCAACACAATTGCAGTAAAAATGTTTATGAGGGTTGGAGAACTAGAGCGAAGCCAGGAAGTAAAAATGTGTTTAAAAAATCGTCAATATTTTTCTTTATAAAAAAGTAAGCATTATGTTTTTTGTCCAAATGCTGTTCCGCTGTCTGTAGTATTTAATACTATGTGCAAACTGATATCAATGTAAACTGTCGAATTCCCGAAATTGAATAAATAAATAATAAATAAACTAAGCAAATGATTTTCTTGCGGTTTTCACCAATAGAGTGGTTCATGAGGAAGGTTTTGGTTAGGTTTATAATTTGTCAAGGTTTTGTGTAAATTGGTTGAAATATATAATATATAAAGGGAGCGGGCTGACAAAGAGGCAGTGTGAATTTTATATGTATGTAAATTAATAGATGGCGTTGGTTATAAAGGTTGGGTAATGGCGTTGTGTATCGTTGGCCACAGCAACGTGTGGACTGGTCTGTTAATTGTATATAATATTTTGTTATTATTTTAATTTGTTTTATCAGCATCCTGTCTTCTTATTTTTGGCACACTGTTAAAATGATTAAATTACATTGTTGATTTGCCGAAGATAAATAAACAAATATTAAACTTTTGTAATTCAATGCTACTGAGAGTTACTTTTATTTTTTTGAAAAAATTCCAAACTCTGTTTACCGGATGATAAATAATGTAATCTTGACACAAAAAAATTTGAAAGCATTCTAAATTTACAACATAACTTTCGATTTTTAGTGCAGTCGTTTAGAGACCTCGCCAAAAGTAATAACATCCACAAATAAATCCCATGCTGAAGATAATTCTGTGTCTTGGCGCGGGTCCAGACGCTGTGAGATGGTCGCGTGTCAATTATTATTGTCATCCAACAAACACTGTGGGCAATTCTGATAGGCGATCAAATAATATTAGATATCTTTAAATACAAAAAAAATAGTTTTCTACTGTTAAAACCATTAAAAAAAGTTTTTTTATTATATCTACACAGAAGCCCCGAGAAAAAAATCTTTCTGGGCCTATGTCATCTTTGGGGATGCTATGTGGAGGGTCTTTTTAGGGAAAGGGAGGATATATGAAGCATCCCTTACAATTTGGGAGGCGGGTATGCGTACCGCCGCCCCGTTATTTAAACAACCAAAATTTCTGCCATACTACTGCGTTAAGTAAAAACAGTGTCTTTCTCGAGACTCTCAACGAAGACATTGTGTTTTTTATTTAACCCTTAAAAAATTTGGCATTTTTTTCAGATGATCAAAATATTTTTCGCTTTACAATAAAATGCAAATATTGGGAATATTTCTGAGCACATTAAGAAACTAAAAACTGTTTTAGAAAGGTGATGAAATACGCTTTCAAATTATGTAATTCGAAAAAAACATATAAATTTTTAATTAAAAAAAAATTGCATACAAACATAAAATGTTTTCAAAATGGATCACCTTACGTTTTTTCTAACTAAAGTTACTGATAATAAAAAATAATAAAAACACATACATATGTTATTAGACAAATGTATAACAAACACATATTTTAATTTCACTTTTTTGTCGCTCTATGTAAAAATAATTTATAAAAAATTCCCGAAGTTTCAATTTTTTTTTTCAATTTTTGATTCAAAACTTTGTATACATAAAAGTGTTAGCAGGGGTCCCCGGGTTAATGGCGTGAGCTTTGTCAGGTTCTTGGAGTGACTCCAATGAGTCTGTCCACCAACTGCGTGGCAGGCCGGATCAGGGGAGACTAGTTGAGGGAGACCTTTTGACCTCAAAGCAGGTCTCTCTCGGAAAATCGCTTTGCACTTGAGAGGAACGGATTCATACGTCCGTCATATCTGAATACACCGAATCCTAACCCCAGTACCCACCCCGCATACATTTTTCCTTCCCAGAACTTCACCTCCAAACTGCATCCTCAAAGATGACATAGACCCTAAGGGAATTATTTTACTCCGTAATGTAAAAAATTAAATTAAACCCCTGGTTCATAACTCCACCACGAGAGCAAAATAAATTAAAAAATAATTAATGTTCCCTTATCTTTGAGTAATTTTAAAACAGAATTAAATACTATTAAACATATTGCAATTAATAACGGTTATAATTCAAAATTTATAGATGATAATAATTGGAGAAAATTTTTATTTTTAGATAATAGCATTTCAAATTTAATAATTAAAAACATGCCAAATAATGTACAGCCAGCTTTTTATACAAATAACAAATTAAAAAAATTATATATTAAATAATAAGGATAAATGTGATTTTTTGAACAAATCTGGGGTTTATAAATTAATTTGTAATGATTGTAACTTGTTTTATATTGGAAAAACTTCTAGAAATTTTATCATTAGAGTTAAGGAACATATAAGATATTTAAATAATAATAATTATTCTGAATTTGCCAACCATATTTTGGAAACAAGTCATTCTTTTGATATTAATAAACGTCTTAAAATTTTACACACTAACACTACGGGCATACAAATAGATAATTTAGAAATTTTAGAAATTAGAAAAAGCATTAATAGTAATTTAAATATTATAAATAACCAAACATTTTTTAAAAATAGCCATCTTTTAAATTTATTTTTTTATAAACACTTACAATATTTTATTTTTTGATTTAGACTAATTATTTGTTCTTAAAAGTTTTTTTATTATCTAAATGCAATTTTATTTTTCTTTAAACAATTTTTATATTTAATTTTGTATAACTATTTATATGATTTTTAAGCAATTGATCACCTCTACTTTTTAATATTTCGTCTATGTTATAGTTTATTCTAATTTGTCTATACTTGTTTGTCATTTATTTTTCTTTATATTAACATATCCTGAAGAAGATAACATTGTTATTGAAACATGTCGATATTGTTTATTAAAAAGTGGTTTATACAAGGTAATCTGTTATTAATTAAATAATAAATAATACCACAAAGTTATTTTGCAAAGTTTGAAGAAGTAAATTAAAAATATTTAACAAATTAAATGATTTATTTGAATGGAATTTAACAGAATAGGCCGCTTATTTTGGCAGTCCGAAAATATCGGACAAACGCGTTTCCGGACAACTGACGGGTTTTCCATCTTCCAGGTAATTTGACCCTGTTCTGCAAAGCCCGGCCCGTTTCCTGGCCCCCTGCATAGTGCTTCTTGAACTATATAAGTCAACCAAAACTTCTAATGAGTATTGTAATTTTTTTCAGTGCAGATGGTGAAAATATCTCAACATTACGTAACGAAGTTTTTCAATTTAAACACAGCGTCTCTCAACGAGAATCATGCTGGCAAATAATTGAAAACATTACGCAAATGGGTTTTTTTCACAATGCAACTGCTATTTTTTTAGAGTTATCCCTTTCAGCACCGCACTTTTGTTTCCACGTATAGACCATATTTTAAGCTTGTTAACACCTCAAATAATTACGTAAAAATTTTTGGTTTGTGTTTTTTTTTCTAATGTGATTTTTTATTTTTTTAGGCCTTAAAGGCTTATTTTTTATTAGTAATGAAAAAAAAACTAATCACACAAACAATAAAATTGTTTAATTTTTTGAAATATGATTTACGGTGACCGGCCAACTCAGAATGAAACCAACTCAGAAAGGTCATTAAGAGTGATGATAAAAACATATAAAAAATTGTTTAAATAGGTAAAATTAGGTAAGGGTTACCGGCTATTTTAAAATAATTTTTTCACAGTTTTTAATGACTTTTCTGAGATGATTATGAGTTGGTTTCATTCTAAGTTGGCATGGAACCATGATTTACATAAAAATAAAAAAAACATAAAAATAATAATGGATTCTAGACCAATCAAAACAGCTGAAATAGGATATGTCATTATATTTACGGTAATTGTAGCTTGAATGAAGCTTGCAACCGAGCAGAAAAAATAGTCGCCATGAGGAACATCCCTCAGAAACTGAACGCAAAATACGGGGCATTTTGTTTCACAAAATTAGGATAAATTGATTTGTTTCTTTATGTTCTTCAGGAAGAACTCTGGTTTGAAAGGGTAAAGCCGTAAATTATACGAAAATAAATGGCGACCGAAAGCTTTCTTGTGTCTACAAATGACTTCGATCTTAATTTTAACCATTAAAGTTCATTATTTATTACTGGGGTCAGTATACTAAGATAAAAATACCTTTTCAATATGATTCTGCGACCGTAGTGAGTAAATAGTTGACCACATTAGTGACCGAAGATAAACAACAATAAAAATAAATTTAACATAAGCGTAACAACTGCCCGAAGCCAGTGAAACTCCACTTAATAATTTACATAAAAAAGGTGCATTGACCAATAAATTATAGTGAGAAGGTTGTTCAAATTTCATGATGTCAAAACTCACCAATCAGTGTTATAAACCATGAACGATCGTGTGAGAAACGTGGAGATCCACAAAGAATGCAAGGCTGATGTAAGCGTGATGTGTAAGATTAAAAAAGAGACTCTCCGATGGTTTGGGCATATAGAGCGAATGAACGAGGAAAGGAGTTTAAGGAGAATAAATACGACGCAAATGTGAATGGTAGAAGAAGTCGAGGACGCCCAAGAAAGACATGACACGACCAAGTGAATCAAATACTTGAGTCGGGCCATGTCAAGAGTTAGAATAATAGAAGAGCATATATGTGTTGTATGTTGTATGAATGTAAACGAGGCAAAGAATGTGTGCCAAGACCGAGTTGTATGGCGTTCCGTCCTCTCTGCCTATCCCTGCGTGATGGTTAGATAGTTAGTTTAGTTTATATCCTCGAAAAAGAAGGTAGCACTAATAATCTAAACTAAAATATGAAAGAGAACAAGACACAGATAAATAGAAAAAGATAGTGGTCGCAACTGGGAGTCAAACTGAGAACTTCTCGTCTAACCGGGACGTGCGCTTTTACCAATTCAGCCATTGCCACCTTCCATCAAACCGTCATCATTGTCAATCTCATATTTTCAAATTTTAGAGTTAACAATATTGTCTTTGTCCCGGTTACGACCATTATCTTTTTCTATTTTTCTGTGTCTTGTTGGCTTTCATATTTTTGTTTAGATTATTAGTGTTATCTCCCTCTTCAATGATATATAACCTATAACCTAATAACCTTCAAAAGTTATAAAAAAAGAGTTGTTCTTATAAAAATCAAAACTATTCTTGCTCTTTATATCAAGTTAAGACTTCTAAAATTTTATCATGAATAATCTCTGGTTTCCCTTCAATAACTTCTCTCTTCTTAGACTTCGTCTTTTACTAAAAATTTCCGTGCCGTGGAGGGGAGCACTCAAATGAGTCTTAACAAATTCCTTGGAAACTTTTTTTTTACAAAATTCGTTATATTTGACTTTTTGTGCTTTTACTTGAAAAGGTTTAAAATAGTAAAAAATTCAAAATGTGTAGTTTGATAATCTATGATTTCTATGTGCAATAATTGTTCCTAAACAAGAGCCAAGGTGCAAGTATTTTGTACTGAGGGGTGAAAAATGACAAAATATTATATATTATTTACTATATATTTTGCGTACTGGAGAAAATCCGTTTTATTATTTTACCGCTTGGGAAATAGTTCGAGAAATACGATTGATACCCACAATGTAGGAAAATGTTTTAGCAATGTACACGATATACAATCTTCGGCGAAAGAAAAAGCTGTAATATCCCAAGGGAAAACCTTCACGTCAGCGGGGAGAAAAGAGTACCTATTAATAATATTGAATCATAAACCACATCCATGAGAAAATGTTTTCATAAAGCTGGCTTCCGAGAGGTTGGTTTCCTTATTGGAAAAGCTTCAAGAAAGGAAGGTATTTCAAACGAATAGATGAAGAGAAAATTAGAAACGTTAATAACCCAGTCCAATTTATTTTTTCAAAGACCCCATCATGTCTGATTATGTCTAAAATTAAATATAGTAAAATTTTCAAAATTTAAGGTAACCCCCGACACAAAAAGAACTGATGACCTTGAAACGCCCGAACAGATTTTCATGAATCGTAGCTGAGAACCATCTCGATGACGTCAGCTTTTAAACAAAAAAAACCTCATCACAATCAGTCCCTTCGTTTAGGAGCTATGATGCCACAGGCAGACACATAGACAGACGGTCAGACAGAATTTCAAACTTATAATACCGCTCCTTGTGCGGAGCTAACGTAAAAAAACAGAGTGTGCTATTCACATGCCATAGAAGTGAAAACTTCAGAAAACTAAAGTAGACAAGAGTGAGGAGGCTACGAAGCACCGCACAAAGAGGAGACCGATAGGCTACGGAGCTTCACACAAAGAGGACACCGATTAGTCCATCTCATTCTCTCGCAGGCCAAATCCAATAGATGTATGTATTTTTTTTAGTGTCTCACGTTTCCGTTTCATTAAGTTTCAAATCACAACGGTGCTAGCCAGTTTTCACTTACTACAGATTTTAATGTTACTAGTTTTATAAAGTTAAATAGAGTATTATTTAAATGAAAACCAATCACTTTTTATACACCACATATTGAATTATGTGTTTATATACAAAATGATTGGTTTTTATTTAATTAAAATGTTGCCACAAAGTGAATTTGCAATTTTCGAAGAAGAGATTTATTTATTCACCATAAATTGGTTCATTTTCAATTATGCAGTTGTTTTTTTTCACTGTCCCATCATATTTTCACTGAATAATTATTTTGCCTACCACACTTAAAACTCGTTAACGGGAGGACTCGTACGGAACCATGTTACCACAAGTTTGTATTTCAACAAAACTATTTTTAGCTTATTCTTATCGTTTCCATCCGTGATTATTAATTAAAGTTTCCACTGAAAATAACAACAAGTTTAATTCTAAATAACAAAAAAAGCAAAAGTTTTATTCTGGAAACACTCAAGTCGGGTATGTCATCTTTGGAGATGCTGGCGCTATTTCGAGGGTCTTTTGAGGAAAAGAAAGATGAGTAAGTTTTTGGAAGGAAATTTTGTTAGGATTGGGTAGCGATCAGTGTGTCCAGGAGTGCGGATGTGTGAATTCAACACTCCCGCCGCGGTGCAAGACGAAGTAGAGACGAGCTGTAGAGATCAAAGAACCACTCCGCTAAGACCTGAACTTCCCACACTCGATGAACCCGGGCACCCCTGCTAAGTTACCAAAACACTTGGGGAGATCAATGATAGAGGTGTACCCATACCCACCTCGCAAATTTAAATCTTACACGACGTGCCAAAATCACAATTTTCTAACAAAAAGTATAGATTGATACAAAATACCATTAAAAGCAGCAAAAAGTAAATAAATTGTTGCTCACAAATACTGATTAATAAATTAAATAAAAATCCTACAATACGCTTATATTGTCTATTTTCCGAGATAATGTAATTTATTACAGCTTCACAAAAAATATTTTTTAAAGTTAATTGCAAAATTTTAGGTTTTCACATATATTCACATAATTTTATTAGTGTATTCGTATAAAAACCGCGTGGTTATCAAAGTATGCGTTATTTTATTTAAATTCTTAAGTTACAAGCTAGAAAAGGTATTAAGTAGCTTCCTACCTTCAGTCTAGTGTCTAATAATAACTTCTTGAAACACAAAGGATCATAATTAATTTAAACCACAATATTCTGCGGTCATTTTTTATTTATGTTATTAAAAAATAACCTGTTCAAACAACACTTACTATAATGTTATAAAACGGACGAACACTTTGTGTACATTCACCTATGACCGCAAGCCCAAACGTCTTAATAATAATATATTATGATTGTATTTTCAAACGAAAACATTGAAAAACGTTTACATGTAAATAACGTTAATTTCTACTCCAGAGTTGGCAATTTATTCAATTTAGCAGACTCAGTTTGAACCCCACAAATTAAAATTGACAGCTAAATGTATAAGAGACACATATATATATATTTACTGACATATTTTAAAAAAGTGATTTGACCAACGAATGTTGTTCCCAATCCTACTGATCAACTGTTGGGATGAAATTTTGGCTCAACACTCCTCAAATGCACAAATACGCTCTTCCCAACACAAATCTTCACTTGTAGAAAATTTGGGTACAACAGCCGTTAGAATATCATCATGCTCCTGTAAAAAAATTATTATTAATGGAACTTAACTGGTTTATACTAAATTCAATATTAAATACAAAATGAGCTTATTAATATAAATGTTTACTAAATAAACTATAATAAAAGTGAGCAGTTCACACGCGGTAGAAGTGAAACCTTCAGAATAATAAAGTAGACAAGAGTGGGGAGGCTATGAAGCACCGCACGTAGAGACTGATTATTCTATCTCATTCTCTCGCACGCTAAATCCTACAGATGTATGTGTTTGTTTCTTTTTAGTGTAGATTTTTTGTTTCATCGAGTTTCAAATCGCTAAAGAAGTTTTCACTTCAAATTTCTATTAGCGTTCAGAATTTGAGAAATGTTATAGTTATAATTGTGTTTTCGTTGATTTTTACTAATATAAACATTCGAGCGTTCAAACTTGGCCATCTGGACAAATCGGCAATTTCATTGCCGAACACTTAATTGAAACCGACCTTTACTTTGGACTAGCTTATGCCCATTGCAAATGCAACTAACGGGTTAAAACACTATGCGATTTGATGTGTGAACGTGGATGAAGCGAAGAGCGGGTGTTTAATTAAATACATGAAGAAAAAAACGATGTTTGAATGCGGATGAAGCGAATGTGCGCCTACAATACGGCACAGGTAGACGACGGCTCAATTTCGTATACCCGCTCTCGAGCCGCTTTGGTCGCCCGGTTCTAACCGTTCAGTACGGGCCTTTTCTCGTAAAATGGGGCCAAGAAGCTTCCTGCTCAATTTTTCATTGCGCCATTTGGGTTGTGCAGATCGATACGCGTAATTTGATACCCGTCCTGTTGCAAAAAAGACTCTTACCACTGAGCTAATTTAATCGACGACATTTTTAAAACGGCCCAAAGAGCTTACCGCTCAATTCAGTACATCTGTTACTGAAGCAATTCAGCCTCCCGACTCGGAGCGTTCAGTATTTCATTTAATTAAATTAAGAAAAACCAATAGAGCCTTATCTCGAAAAAGGGGGCCTAGGAGTTTACCGCTCAACTTTTTAACTCAGCCCTTCGGTTTGTACAGGTCAAGACGCGTAATTTGATATCCATCTTGGGTACTGAAGGGTTCCATGAATAAAATATTTATAGAAAAACAGTTCCTACTTTCAGTACCTACTCACTGAGTACATCAATTTATTTTGAGACGGCAGTTTGCACGTTGCAAAGCAACTAACGGGTTAAAACACTATGCGATTTGACGTGTGAACGTGGTTGAAGCGAGGAGCGGGTGTTTAATAAAATATATGAAGAAAAAAACGATGTTTGAATGTGGATAAAACGAAAAAATAGTTCCTACTTTCAGTACCTACTTACTGAGTTCATCAATTTATTTTGAAACAGCTTTTGTAATTTCGTACACCCGCTTTCGTAAAAGGGGGCCAAGGAGCTTCCTGCTCAATTTTCACCATTAGGAATTGAAACATAGCTTGAAATGGCTTTAACCGTGTTTGGTGACCAGATCTGAATAGCCAAGTACTTCCCCACCTTCCTCTTTCCCATGTCCTTCCCCTCCCTACTATCTTCAGCCTCACAACGTACCCCAACTGGGGATGCCATAATCTCATTGGCTCCAGTAGTTGGGACTCTTGTGCGGTATTCACATTAAAATTGAATTAAAAATGTACAGAACAAATGTAGTTCCAGTGTATTATTCAGGTAGGTATCTACACCATTTGGCAAAAAAAATTGGATCATTCTTAGTAATTAACAATATATTATTACCTCAGCAAAATTCTGTGCTCCTGGTACATTTTCAACGGGAGTACAGCGTCCTTTAGGTGATTTTTCACAAAAATTGTGCTATAATTTTTTTTTATTTATGGAAAAAAATACTTGAAACTTTATTTTATTTTACCATGTTAACAATATGTTTACAATATTTTACAATTCGTCTTTTCACAAAACAAATAATTTTTCAATAAATATTTAATTTAATTCAGAACATTATGATACTGTAACTGCTCCTATTTCTATGTTCCTGGTATAGAGCACTGGGCTCTTGGTGTGATTTTTTGCAGAAATGGCGCTATAGAAATTATTGCAACGTAGGAAAAAAATAATTTTATCGAGTTTATTTAATCTTGGTCATTCCTGAGGAAAAAAAATATTATATCGATGTACAATGTTCCAGTAGGTACCTATGTACATCATTTTTGGCAAAAAATGGATCATCTTTAGTAAGTTATTTAAATCAACTCATTTTATTATTTCCTCAATATTTGAACGATAATGTTCCCACATGAGTAGGTACTGCTGGCCCGTTTCTAATTGAATTTATAGAAATTCACCAACCTAAAGCTTTTGACTACAAATGTGGATGCAGCATTAAAAAATCTTTATCGTTTTATTTAATTTTCTATGGAATTGAGTACCTTCGTAGTAGTAATGATCTAATTTGATTTCATATACCTAGGTACTGTTTATTTTCTGCATGTAAATTATTTGCCTTTCAACGCCGGTAGGTACCTACCTCGAATTCATTTTAACTGGCCGCAAAGATTTTTCATTGTCGAGGACAGATCAATTTCAACAGATGTCAGAATTATTACAATGTTTGATGCTATATTGTGAAGTATTTTGAATGAAATGGGGTACATGTCGTGGATTTAAAAGTTTATAAAACTTGTATTGCTTATGTTTAATCAAAAACATGTCCGCCGGAAGGTGTTTTTTTAACGTAATCTTTAATTCCGTAATGCCCCTGTAAAATGTCAATTTTTCTCAAGAACTTTCTTGAAGCCGTTTAATTAATGAGTATAAATTCCTAGCAAAATCAGTTTTGTACGGGAAACTAACTTTTTTTTACTTACATTTTCGATCCGACGTTTTTAAAGGGGCGAACCTGTCGGCGGGAATTATAACCTAGCCGAATTAGGCGATTTAATCAGAGGTTCCAGTTTGCGCCGTTGATTCGTATGAGAGAATAAATCCCTAGCGACATTAATTTTGTCGGAAAAAAAAACCGAGGCTGAATTTTTCGAGGCTTAATTTTCGGGCTGAATTTTTTCCTCAAGCGAAAATGAACCTTGAGGTGTGTGAAACTCGAAGGGCGGTGCGGTCGATTTTCGCGTAAAGAGTGAGCTTTCGAGGCTTCATTTTTCGCACTGAATTTTTTCCTCAAGCGAGAGTGAACCTTGAGGTGTGCGAAACGCGAAGGCGGTGCGGTCCCTTTTCGCGTGCGGGAAAAAACGATCTTCACCCGAAAGTGAACCTTGAGGTGGGTGAAACTCTAGGGGGGTGCGGTCGATTTTCGCATCCGGAAAAAAAGTGAGTTTTTTCAAAACCAAGCAATACTATATAGTATTTTTTCCTGACATCCTAACGCATCTAGCATCCAAAACCCCGTTAATTTCAGTAGGAACGACAGGGCTTAGGTTGATAATATAATTCTTGATCTCCGGTACAGGACGGTTACGTCAAAACCCAATGCCGAAATCCTCGTTAATTTAAATAAATATTTTACCGAAGTACCGATTCTAAAAGTATTAACATGCGGAACAACACCAATCAACACACACTTCAACACAATTTACACATCCGTCCTGATTACGGACTCTGTGCGAAAAGTTGGCTAAAGTAACACAATATTATGGAATAAAAGAACAGATGTTATTTTAACATGATTTTGAACACGTACCGATATGTAAATGAAATTAAATGTTTTATGCTGGTTGCATTTTTGATTAAATGGTTGTTTACCGATAGACGCTAACGACTATTTTACATGAATCATTTCTAAAAATATTTTGAAAAGAGTTTTTCTGATTTCCCAAACATTTTAGCAGTTCACCCTTCACCTACTTACAAAGCAACTTTTTTATGAAATTTAATATTCAACGTTCATACACGATTTAAAAAAAACTGATTATCTATTTAGCAAACCCTTGAGCCATGGCAATAAAATGTATTTTAGTAATCTACTGTACTACAATTACAAAACATATAATTAGAGGATCTAAAATCCTACAACTGAAAAACTGATAAAAAAAATAATACAAAGTTCGAAATTATATTAGTGTGACCGTAAATATAGTGTCCAAAAACTCACAAGTAAACAAAAATTATAACTGGTGAATTTACATCACATGGATAATTCGAAACAACTTTTTGTTACCCTTTTTTACACATTAGCTCAACACAGAAATCCCTAAAGAAAATATTTGCCTTGGGGCCTATGTAGTCTTGAAGGGTATTTTTGAGGAGAGGAAGGAGTGAAAATGGGTCTTGAAGAAGGAGGGAGGAAAACAGAGGTCGGCAAAACGCTCCACAACGTGACTGTTGACCTCAAGAACATTTCTGATCTGACAAATATACAGCGGTACCGAGCTAGTTTCTCAGAGCATCTTCCATTGTAATACCGGTAGAATAAGGACAGCATACCTACCTGTGCACTAAAGATTGTAATCCGCTTGTTAACTGACAACTTTAAATCTATCAAACGAACCGCCCGTTTCTGCACTTCGAGTTTTTTTTCAGATATTTTGGGGTTAAATAAATACCTAAAATAACTTTGACTCTGCGTTAGAACATGCTCCAAGAAACTAGCATCATTGATCCCAACGCCACCCTTCGGAGCAAGGGAAACACGCCATGCGCACACCCATATGCCATGTGTACACGGTTGACATTTGTCACATGAGAACTGGTCGCTTCTACGAATCGTTCCTAAGTTCAAAAACTCGGCTATGAAACGATATGCTGGCCTCTGTGTTTCCTACCTCCAACAACACAGTTTTTTTCAAGTCCCAAGTTGACTCCTTCCTCTCCTCAAAAAGACCCTTCAAAAGCATCTTCAAAGATGAAACAGGTCCTGAGGGAAATTACTTACCTCACGTGCAATTAATATAAAATATGTACGTATCTTTTTTGTTTTCCCTGATAAAATAAAACAAAAATTATAAACTCGTATTGAAGCAAAGAGATCAGGTAGCAAAAATTATTTATATGCAAATGAAACGGTAGTTTTCACGCAGATTCATACGAATTCATACGTGGTTGAAATCCAAATAAACCTTGTGGAAAAATTCACAAGAGCCTGGAAGAGCTTGAAGCATTCTAAGAATGCATCTCAAGAAACTAGGCCATACTGTGCAGATGAAGTGGAGATATTAACTAGTTTACCAGTTTAAAGCTTTTTTTAAATATGAGCATACCGCGAAATCTATGTATGCCATCTTTTAACCGAGGCAATGCTGAATCTGTAGTGAATATTTACGAGATAAATATAGAGCATTGGGATTCCTTAATTCTTGTCAAAAATGACCTATTAACAATCTTTGCCTTATAAATTTGCTTTGGCATGATGTTCAAACAAAACGTTGACACAAATAATAATGTTAGAAAATATGCATAATACGCCATACTATAACAGTAGGAGACTTCTTCGGGTAGCAACTGGAGAACTATTAGGGGCCTCCGTGGTCGAGGGTTAAGGCTCTCGACTAGCAATCCAAAGGTCGCGTGTTCAAATCCTGGAGTTCGCAAGTAAATTTTTATTGATTTGTATTATTTATAAATTATTCATTAAAAAAATATACGAGTATAATTATACAATGTATTACTACTGGTACTATCAGTATCGCCCTGATGTAAAACCACCATTCAGAATTTAAATGGCTTTAGCCGTGTTTGCTTACCAGATCTGAATAACCAGGTTCCTCTCCACCGTCCCATTCCCCATCTCCCTATTCTCCCCTTTACTTTCAGCCTCTAAGGCTATCATTCAGAATTGAAGCGTTGCTTGAAATAGCTTTAGACGCCTTGGGTGACCAGATTTGAATATCCACGTAGGGACATTGCCACTTTCCTTTTCCCAATCTTCTTCAAAGTCCAAATCGCTTTTTAACCTGCCAGAGTTCGTTTGATTGTGGTTTTTACTAAAACCTATCAAATCGAAATAATCGAAATCAGATATAATAGACGGATTGGAAGAAAGTTTGAAAAAGAATTGTCATTGAGATGATGAATTATCGTATAATTCCTTATTTGAAACCCAGTATATGTTTCGTGAAATATTGTAGACATTTATGTTCCTATTTAAAAATCTTATGATTTGAGAGGAAATTTTAATTTTGATTTATTGAAAAGAAGAAAATTAGTAATTTATTTTATTTTAGGGAAATCAACAGTTTACAATAATGATTAATTTATACATGTATAATTAACCTAACTGAGAAACCAATTATAGATTTCCTCATTATACTATTACATTGTATGTCTAAAAATTAAACAGTAATTTTAGAAAATTAAAAGATATTGCATAAGTATAACAGGTGGACGGGAGTACATAATTTATCATTACATTTATTAATTTTGTAGTCATTTAATACATTTTAATACACTTTTGATAGAATTTTTTTTTTTATTTTCGTTAGAATTAAAGATATCTATATCAGAGAAAAAGGTTATTATATGTTGAACAAGTCTAATAAGGCAAGCATTTTGGTTTGAATTGGTTTTACTAATAAGGCAAGCATTTTGGTTTTAATTGGTTTTACAGTGTTTTTCCTTAAAAATATTACAGGAACGTGTGTGCCGTGTAGGTACTTTAAAATGTATTCTGTTCAATAATTCAGGACAATCGGTTATATTATTTGCGATTTAATATAGCAACATCGCATCTGAGAATTGTCTGCGTACACTCAATGTATCAATTTATTGCATCAAGATAATTATTAAATCGATTATACGATTTGTAAGAAAGGTATTTTATACATTTTTTTCTGAATCGATTAAATGTAATCACAAAACTAATAGTTTATTTGTATTAAGAATCAAGATCCAACAAAATTACCCACATTGATACATTAATTTCAAGGTTTTTGTGTCAAAATGAAAATATCTTTTAAAATTAGCGATTTTTCGTCAGATGTGTTAGTGATTATTTAACAACATTTGTCGTTCATCGCTAATGACAAAATGACTAAGAAAGTCATTTTAATGACTTCATGCAAATAGATAAATTAGAATAAACATTGACTCATTTTGGCACATTAAAAGACACACCTGAGTGCATTTTATCAATGCGTTCAGCGGGTCATTTTAACATCTACGAAACGATTTATTTTTGAAAATGATTATATGCGAAGAGTTGAACAAGAGAAGCATGCTCTCTTTGGATTTTTTTTTACAATTTAGTTTAGTAAAATTTTGTAATTTACCTCCAGGAATCATTTACTTATGCGCAGTTAGAGCTAGTTAGTTTTGTTCGTCGTCGTATCATATTTCACGCGCACGTGAAATGTGATATTATTTTAAAACTGGAAATTGGACAAATATGAATGGTGTCCGAGAAACGTTCATCTGACACTTTTTGCATGGCTGTTTTAAGTGAATGCCATACAAATATAATACGGTGGTTCTTAAACGGTGGTGTTTCGCATTTTTGTGGAAGGTACTCTCAGTATCACCCTGGCGTAAGACCACAATTCAGAATTGAAACGTTGCTTGAAATGGTTTTTAGCTGAGTTTGGTAACCAGATCTGAATAGCTAATTTCAATTGATAGCAATTTTGTATGCCATTACTATCAATATCTCCAGGCGATTGTGAGCAGTTGGGACTGTTGTGCCGTACTAACAAAACGTAGTTGTAGACAGAAACCAAGTATAAGATAGTCTCATTATCGCCCTGATGTAAGTCCACCATTCAGAAATGAAACGTTGATTGAAATGGCTTTAGTCGTGTTTGGTGACCAGAATTGAACAGTCATGTGCCTCCCCACTTTCGAAGAAGAAGGAGGAATTAATTGGAGTTACTAAATTGGTTTTGATAATTTTGATTGACTAACTAAAATAGGCATTCCTTATTTACTCTTTTTGGTTTTTGGTGACCAGATCTACATATTCATGTACTTCCCTACCTTCCCAACCTTCCACCCCTTCTCCTACTCCTCCCCACTACTTTCAACATCACAACATACCAGAATTTATGAGCCAGTGTCACTGGCTTCAGGAGGTTGTGAGCAGTTGCGACTTTACAAATTCTAACAGATTTTTTTTTGTATGAATACCGCACAAGAGTCCCAACTGCTCCCATCTGAAGCCAGGAGACTGTGGCATCCTCAATTGGGGTATTTTGTGAGGCTGAAGGTAGTGGGGAGGGGAAGGAAACAGGGAAGAGGAAAGTGGGGTAGTACCTGGCTATTCAGATCTGGTCACCAAACACGGCTAATGCCATTTCAAGCAACCTTTCAATTCTGAATGGTGGTCTTACACGAGGGCGATAGTGAGAGCATCTTCCACTCTGGAACGTGCCGCAAATATACAGTATATAATTTTAAATGAATAAATTGTGAAATAACACAATTGTGAAATAACAAATGTATATGTGTTTTCATTGTAATCAAATAAAATTTGATCCCGCGACCTTCGGTGTGCGAGTCAAGAGCCTTACCGCTGGACTACGCCGGTCGTCCGATTAAATAAAAAATTGAAAAAAGCATTCGAAGAATTTGTTCTAAATTTCTAATAAGCTCTCTGCAACGAATTATTTGACAACAGCCTAGCAGGACCTCTGGTATGTGGAATGCAGGCCAAAATAATGGCCGATATTTGAGCAATCAGTTCAAATTTGCGACGAGATATTTTCCAAGAATTTCGGCTATTTTCATGGAAGTTTTATTGCAGCAAATAAGTGGGCACATTTAGCTGATAAAATTTGATTTAAACCGTTTTATCTTCTTATCAAAAATTTCTGGTGGTAATAAATAAGTTTTGGAAATAACTTGACTAGAATAATACGTCATGTCTTTGGCTAGAAGTACAATTTAATAAATTGTTTTATCTACATTGATGTTCTCTTTTCTCGATATTTCATGTAAAGTTTCATAATCCCGGCATGCCACAAATAAATTTAATGAAAACGGTTTGTATTGTTTCACGATACGGTACTTGTACGGTATTCACAAAAATATATATTTTTATGTAGCAAGACTGACAGATTTTTGACATTATCTTGTTATCTATTTGAGTAGATGAATATTATATTTAATTAAATAATAAGTGTTCTTGAAGGATATCATCAAAAGAGTGTTATATTTCACGTTTGCGTAACACTATATTTACTTAATTTAATGTCCCGAAAAATTCTCTAAATGGCACGAGTAGAAAAATTAAAATATAACTTTATAAAAAATATTCATGCATTTAAAATATCTATTTTTAGATATGAAAATATCAATTTTGGTACAACTTTAAAAATTCAAACATTAGTTGACAAACGTAAAACAATTGATTTCACTTTCTATTTTAAAATACTATACTCCAAACTAAACTAATCCGAACTCCTGCAGGAACCTACACATACCCACAAAAACAATACGACACAATACTTTATTCTATATTGCAGTACACATAAGCGCAATGACATTGCCCATTTTCCGATACAGCGCCAGCGGTTTCCCGATAAGGGAAACCAATACTTAGGTTGGTTCCATGACAACTCAGAATCATCTCGACACCACTTTGAAAAGTCATTAAAGCCTAACCTAATCTAATGTTATCTATTTAACCAATTTGTTATACTATTACCTACCAATCAATTTTAATCACTTTTAATGACTTTTCAAAGAAGGGGTTATATTCATTCCATGTTGTCCGTTCACCACTTATGTAGGTATATTGATAGGTATGTTTAATGTTTGCATGGAGAATTTTATGGATAATATTAAAAACATTTTCCAACTTTATCCCTAAACCTTAGGTTGTCTCTCTGTAAACCCATCCTTCGCTGTATTTTTTTTAAATGTTGTTTCTTGTATTTTATTTCATGTGTGTATTATTTATGAACATTACATTTATGTAAAAGCCCTCTGGGCGTAAAATAAACGAAACATTAAGTTTTTAGGAATGTTTTCGACAGCTTGTAAACTGTTTTCACATGAAAGACCATAAACGTATATTAGCATGAATTAAATCTCTTATAATTTCTTGTTTCAGAAACAACAAAATGTGACAAACAAAGGTAAATTAATCACGAATTTAAAATGTACGAAAAAGTAATAAAAACATACTCGGTTAAATTTTTTATAACATTCAATGCTCACAATGAAAACGTCAACAACATTATATATAATTAAGCAGAAACATAATGCATTTGTTCACAAGCACAAAAGATCAAAGATAATGTCGTGTCTTTAAAATTAAAACCTTTATCTTCCTCTAATCCTCTAATCATCTTTTGTTCATATTTCATTCTAGAACAATCTCGACTTAAACAAGTCACGTCTGCGAAGAACAACATCTGATATTGCCGTTAAGTTTTCTGACAAGTAATTAAAATATTTATAATTGTGTAATAATGGTATCGCATACTTCCTTATGCCATTAATAAACTGTCTACGTATTGTGAAAGGCAAGTCGAGAATTATTGCATTTATTCCGTAAAATTATCTTTTATCGTAACATTTATCAACAATGTAAATATTGTGGTATGAATGCATTGATGTGTTATTATTTATCTACTACACTATTATACATATATAAAGAGGTAAGATTTGTTTGTTTGTTTGTTTGTTTGCATCGAATAGGCTCTGAAACTGCTGAACCGATTTGAAAAATTCTTTCGCTGTTGGGAAGCTACACTATCCCCGAGTGACATAGGCTATATTATATTTTAAAAAAAATTAGGGATCCTTACTAAAACTCCAATAATGCAACCCAAGGTGTAAAAAAATTACCTAAAATATTCTTTACATCGCGTGCGCTGCGAAAACTATTGATGATAGAATAAAATAATGTTCAACGACTTTGTAGAACACATCACTATTTACAAAAAAAAGTCGTGAGAGCATATGTCTAACTATTATGGATATGCCACAATAAGTATTCTTTTATTTTAAAAATTTAATTAATATGTCACCGCTTGAAAAGGCTCTTTATTTGTATCTTGGTGTTAATTCTTATCAAAATTAATTACTTCATATTCAAGACAGCTTCAAAACCTTTATTTTACTTTTTGAATTTTTCAATTCGGATATTTAATTAGAAAGATATCACGAGTTTAATAATGTTAGTATTAGAAAAAAGTTTCAGCTACGGGCCGGGCGGGAGAGTCAAGAAATGAAGTGCCAGGGGGGTTGGCGGGACGGGGGAGCGGGAGAGCGGTGGCGGGGAAGGTGGAAGTGGAACGCTGGAGGGGAACGCACGGGAAAGGACATGCAAGGAGCAACATTTTATTTATTTGAATATGGCATTGCAACGCATGCCGGGAAACAGCTACATATTATAAAAGAAAAACCAAAAAAACGCGCGGACAGCAAAAAATTAAAAAAGAGTCCCGGTACGATCAAGGGAGTTATAAGGTGTGGTAGATCTCTGTCCCCTCTCGGGAAAAAAGGAACCAGTTTTTACCCAAAGGGCGTGCTTTTGGAGATATAAGGGCTGGAAGTTTCACCCTCTTGAAATTTCGGAAAGTTCAAGAAGGTTCTATAGAACTCTAAAAAGTTCTGGAAGGGGTGGCGGTGTATGTCGTGGAATGTTCGTGAATAGGGAATCGGGATCATCATTGTGAAACATTCCATAACACTCTCAAATGTTTTCCTGAGCGAAGCCGGGTAACCCAGCTAGTTATGAATATAATAACATCTTACGATTTGCAGTTTAAATTAATTATCTGAATCTGTTTTATTCCCGGAGAATCAATATGCAGCTATCCGAAAAAAATCACTCAAGATAATTTTGTCGCTTTTCGGAAAAACACATATAGGACTCATTCATATAAATATAAATCGTTGTGTCTCCCTTTCTATTGCAGTTAGAAATATGATCTGAACGGTTTTAGAAAGAAAGAAAAAAACAAGTTCAGTTCACACGTGATATAAGTGAAATCTTCAATCTCAACCAATAGGAGCCTTGAAAAGTGAACTCATAATCAACGCGGCCAATGCGGTATGGTTTCATTCTATCTCATTCTCTTACAGGCTAAACCTATGGATGTAAGTGTTCGTCTCTTTTTAGTGTCGTTTCCGTTACATAGAGTTTCAAATCACAACGGTGCTGAAGAGGTTTCACTTCAAAAACATCACGCTTTATATTCAAATCAAAAAGTTAACCACAAAATAATTAAAATTTTATGAAACCTTTATGAAATCAGAGTTTCCCATCGCAATTTTAAAAAAATTAGAAGATTTTAAGAATTTTTGGAGTGAAAACCTTTTTAGCACCGTTGTGATTTGAAACTTGATGAATCGGAAAATAGCGACAAATACATCTATATCTATAGGATTTAGCCTGCGAGAGAACGAGATAGTATAATCGGGCTCCTCTTTGTGCGGTGCTTCGTAGCCTTCCCGTTCATGTCTACATTAGTTTTCTTAGGGTTTCACTTCTACTGCGTGTGAATTGCGCACTCTGATTTTTTTTTCTTTAATCATTTTTATAGCAATCAATAACTTTAGTTAGATAAAACGTAAGGTAAGCCATTTTTAAAACTTTATATTTTCTCATTAAAAATGTTTATATTTATTTGGATTTTATTGCGTAGCGGAAATATTTTGCCCTGGGGGTTAATCCATAAAGTAGGTGCCTACATATAAAAATACCAGAAGGAGTTTGCATTTGATAAAATCCACACCGTAATAAAAATACATTAGTGAATGCAGACATAAAAATGATACCTGATCTATTATTATGTGGATTGTCATAGAGTTATTCTATGTGATTGTAAGGTATAAAATGTTATTGGTTCACATTCCAGAGCTGGTTGATAGCAAATTTCCGCAAACAAAGAATAAATATATAATATTAACAATATCTAACATAATGTAAATATTAAATATATTATAACTTTAAAAGGGTACCTATCTACTGACATTCTATTACTATATGTAGTGATACGAGTATTAACGTATTTACTTTTCACGGCCAAACAGATAAAGATAAATAAACTAACCAATTCCAGTTAATAATAATAAGTTATTTTATGAAAGGAAAATCAGAAATAAAACATTTAATCTTAATTTCTACGGCAACGCAACTACCTATTTCCATAAATATAATTTTTGACGGCCTATCTTATGACGGCCTCCTTGGTCGAGGGGTAAGGCTCTCGACTATCTATCCGAAGGTTTAAGAGGAAACCTGGTTACCGAGAAATTTATTTTACCAAAAAATTGCTGTCATTGACGCTCTTACTCCCCGAATAATGACGGAAATATACTCGTACATTTCACCGTCAACTAATTTATATCTTACCTTTTTACTTTATATTTATATTTTTACTATACACTTAATGTTTTTGACTTGTTACTTTTTTCATTTTAATTTTTACTTTACACTATATTCTTACATTATTGATGCTGTTGTACTATTCACATGTTAAGGGCACATGTTGTGCCGTGTAGGACTTGGAAATAAATAAATAATCTTTCTATTTACATGAAAAAGATTGTTGAAGACGGGAGGGCGGAGTTAGTTTGATTTATGGAAATATATAATTTTATTCCGAGATTGGTGAAAATTTGCACACTTGTCCTTCAAAACAGGAGGAAGGTAACTGAAGTCTGATTTCGAAACGCCGCCGGTGACTTTAAGGCTCCGTTACCGGCCCCAAAAAGAATCAGGTGGAGAGATCCGAAATTACGAATGTTAGAGGAGAGCGCTAACATTTACAGCGCCAAAATCGATGCAAAAACTGCGAAAATCTTTAATAAAACACGATTCGTTTAAAATAGAGCAAAAATCTCTTGGGTGCTGTCTAAAACAGTATTTAAAGAAACACTGTGAATTTTTTCATACATATAACTGGTAAAATAACGGAAAAAGACTTGAAAATTAAAAAAATTGGAGCATACTTTGCGATTTTTTTCTATCGAGTGAATTTCATATAATTTGCGATTCGGCGTGGGGAATGTATAGATATTATCTTAAAAAATAATATATATTTTTTTTAGAGCTTAAAAACTTCAAATGTTTAAGGAAGGTTTGCAAGAAATCGGTAGAAATTCGGAGAGCGGCCTCTTAACTAGTAGAATAACATAATTAGATCCCACGAAGACCCTTCTGGGCCTATTAACAAAGCCACGGAATAAATAATATATAACTAGAGGTGCCTTACGCACTAATTTTAAAGGAAATAAGTGTGCCGTTGATTTAGTAACTTTTGGTTATAGACCATTTAGCACGCAGTCTGCCTCTTACAATTGCCTGAAATTATAGCGCCATCCTATTTGAATATCGTAATCCTTGCAAAACACAGTTTTATATAAAATATTGTAGGATCAAATAGGGCCACAAATCATGAAATGCGCCCACGAGATACTATTGTGTTAATCTTTTTTCTATGATTAAGACTAAGGTTTTAGTAAACAAACTATTACAAAAAGACAAACATTCATGTTATAACGATATGACAGAACATTTGTAGATCTTAATGATATAAGTAAATATAATGACAAATACCTAAATCATTAGCGTAAAGCAGTAGACAACACAGTCATATACTTATAATGTTTATATTAGAATCACAAAGGTCAGTAGTTATCTGGATGATCTTTGTTCTTGAATCTGTAAAGGGACCTTCACCGGGAACACGTCTGTGCATCACTAATTAATAGTTGAATCATATAACTGTGGGGACATAGAAAAGAATAAAGTATTCCGCATACCACGGTGACACACACATAATACGATATTATTTGCCATGCTCCATGCTGATCACTTAGTATGTAGTTACAACGACAAATAGGATGTTGTTATTTTTTTGATTTAATATGTTTATTCAAAAAAATTAAATTTACATAATACATAATGTTAAAATTTGCATGGTAATAACTTCACATATTGTAATACATGCGATGTATCTCCACAATAAAGCTACGCTTATGTGTATAGGGAATTGTTATTAGTTATTAATGTTATTACTTTCGTTATTTCTTTATACGTTAAAGTATTCTGTTTATGTTTTCAGTGTGTGTTTTCAGAGTGAAATTGGAAATGTTATTAACATTTCTGATACTTTCTGGAAATGTATTAAATAACTTTACTCTGTGATATTTATAATTGAATTGACCTTTTTTTACATTTTGTTGTTGGGAGAATTGATGTTTATCTGGATTTTCGATTATTTTTAAATTGTGTAGTTTTATTAAGAATATTATCTTAGTAAAGTTGCATGATAGAAATACAATATATTTATTAATCAGAATTTAAAATCCTTAAATAGAAGTTAAAATTCTGTGTGTGGTCGGTCTTGCTGTATGGATGTGAGACATGTACTTTGAAAGTAAATACCATGAACAGGTTACAAGCTTTTGTGTGGCTTCACCGGAGAATGCTCAAAATCCCATGGACCGACATGATCGCCAGCACGGAAATTTTCAGGCGGGCTAGAGCAGATAGAGAACTACTCACATTAGTAAAGCAAAATTTCATATCTGGGTCACATACTTCGAGGGGAGAAATATCACTTGCTCCAATTAATACTAAAATGCAAGATAGAAGGTTGCCGAGGGCCTGGTAGGAAACAAATGTCTTGGCTGCGAAATGTATGAGAGTGGACCGGTATTAGAAGTGTAGAGGAGCTATTCCGGGCAGCGCCAGATGGAGATGCATTTACCAGAGTGATCGCCAATGTCAGGGGTCCTGATAGGGCACACGAAGTAGAATAAATAGAAGTTCTGTTGAATATATTTACATGGTTTAAGTAATTTTCTATAATAATTTGTGTGCTATATAAAACTGTGTGTGTTTTTTATATGGTTCACCCCGTCCTATAATGCCATATTGTATTGTTGATTGGCAAAAGGCAAAGTACGTCTTTGGCAATGTTATAATCATTAGATAACGAATAATATATAATAATATATCATTATAATTTATATTATTCGTTATCTAATGATTATAACATTGCCAAAGACGTACTTTGCCTTTTGCCAATCAACACTACAATATAATTATATAATAATATATCATTATAATTATTAATATTATATTGTTAACATTAAACAATATTATTATAATAATTAAATACTCAAAGCAGTATGATAGGTCATTTTCAGAGATGCACTGAGCTCTGAGCAATATGGAGAGTATTTACAAGGAAAATGAGATTGTACTTGATTCTTGAAGAGAACCATTATATGGAATGGAGAAAGTATAGAAACCGTCACGTGATTCCACATACCTACTCTAATGTAAACCATGTTCAAATATGTTGGGAAGAAGATGGGTAAGAGGACGGTGGGGAAGCGCCTGGCTGTCCAGATCTGTTCGCCAAACATGGCTTAAGCCATTTTAAGCAACGTTTCAATTCTGAATGATGGTCTTACACCAGGACGATACTGAAAGTACCTCCCACTCTGGAACGTGCCGCAAATATATTTAATATAATTTTTAATTTAACTGTGAAATAACGCAAATTAATAAAGCGGGGATTTTAACCCGCGACCTTCGGATTGCTGAGCCGTACCTCTCGACCATAGACGCCGTCATACAGTCTAAATATAATGTTGATTGTTTAATATAGGAAGTATTATAAAAACACTTTTACAGTCATGAGAAACAATAAAAATAGGTGCATAAACTAACCATAATAATAATAAATCATGACATTTTTGCTATTTTAATGCTTTAGACTATGAACTTATCAAAAAATAGCTGGCCTTATTCAGTTTATAAGCCACCAAATGTATTCAGGGGTCATTTGCAAAAATACACATGTTTATTCAAATATCAATCACCTTTATGTTGGCTGCGAATAGTTTATTTTTACACACGAGTAATAAAACATGTTGATTTCCTTCACAGCGTTATCATTCCGGTGTGGTTAAATTAACAGTAGTTGGCATTATCAAGTTGACCTTGTTCGTAAAAAAACATTATAAATAATGTGTGCAAAATATTAGTTTTAAAATATACTACACGATTCTACAGTTAAATGGTTCTAACTGAAGTAAAAAGTTTTTTTTGTGCATTGGCTCCACATAGGAGACCCTGGGGAAAACAATTTTGAAAAAAACTCGCTTAAAAAGGAAGAAACGCAACACGGTGTGGCTCATAGAACAGATCACGATCATTTAATACTTTTGGCCGTGAAAATCGCAAATCATATCTACAAATATATTGAAAGTTTTCAAATTGTGGCAAATCTAATTATTTCGAGCGTATTTATACGTACTCAATATCGAATTCCTTCTCTTTCCCGCATCGCTTTGTCCCGCATGCTATTGCTTAGATGCCACAGACGTCACAGATAGTCTGACCGATATAAGGTCATGCGGTATCTCGAGAAAGTTAAGTTGCCCTCCGGGTGTATCCGCGCAACTTCAGAAAAAATCATGGCAGGTCTGAAATACTAGCTAATCCATAGAGAATACTACTCGTAATCCTTTTGTTATAACGTTTTACGAGCGGTTGAGGGAATAATAAGATTCCTTTGGGTTAAGTCCTACCCATAAAGCTATTACGGTAAAATAATTGTGGATTTTATTTCATTACCACCGCTACAATTTTTTTTTTTTTTTATATAACTAGTTAGAACTCAGTCAAAGTAAGGTCACGATTAGGCAATACATTGGCAGTGAAAAAAGCAATATTGTGGTTGGTTCATGGTTATGCTATTCCGTTACCCGGATAACGTAATATTAAAATCGAACAGAATTTTTTATATGAGTCCTTGGTTACACGCAACACAAATATAAGATTATACGGTCTTGATTCATATATGCAAATGAAAATTTATTTTGAACATTGAATCCTAGGAGATAGTGAAATTACATAATCTATATTCGCGAGAGGCAGGAAATTAAGAAAAAAAAATAAGAACAGACTAACTATCAACGCCATTAGGCAGAGTATCTCTCTGTCTTGGCACACACTCCTTGATTCATTCACATTCATACATTGTATCATACCGGCCCGTATACCCGCTCAAAAATAAGAAGATGGAGAGATATGTAAATACGAATATTTGAGAGAGCGCGCTTATATTTAAAACGATAAAATTTAAGCTAAAATTGTGAAAATGTTTAATGAAACACGACTTGATTAAAAGAGAGCAAAAATCTCGTGGAGAACATCTAAAATAGCATTTAAAGATACACTGCGGGTTTTTTTTTATACATGTATGAAAAAACTCTCAGTATGTATACAATTTCGTACGAGGGAACGTCTAGATATTATCTTCAAAAATAGCATTTTTTATGAGCTTAAAAACTTTAAATGTTTAAGGGAGATAAATAAGAATCGGTAGAAATGCGGGATGCGGCGGTTTAAGTACGCTCAACTGAAGAATTTGGTGCATGTCAATGTCTCTCAACAGATGTCGTAAGTGTGGGTAGTTACATGTAGTTTTAGTTTGTCTCAACTATGGTCAATAAGGTTGTACTATATGAAAATGAATACTGTCACCGGTTCGGATCTAATACCGGAACAATTACGAAGATAGCTGATGATATCCGATCGACAGGTGTGTGCACCTACAGCAACCAATTCTCCAGCCGCAGATCTACTCAGAGCATCCTTTAGAACGGACGTCACGTACAGTTTAATATTCATAGTAAATAAGACGATAATAAACACGACCCGTAGAAATTCCCGATCATCCGAGTTGTATTGTTCAACAGAGAAAACAACAGTACCTACACCACAGTTTACTTTATATATCCATAGCTATATCATCCTCGTGCTTTCCCAACTTCTTATACAATTTCGCATCAGATATATTCTCTTTACTCCTTTCTTAAAATGAAGGAAATTCATTAAATGAAGGACGGCGAGCAGAAATTACTTGCCAATGTAAGCAAGTTTAACGGTTCACAAAAAAAAACTACTTTATATTTTCTTATAACAACCTTGGTATACGGCAGTGAGGTATGGAACAGAAAAGATATTCTCTATCTTTTGTGGGATCGTTATCGAGTTGACGGACGTGATCTCCAGTCAGATTTGTGTGATTTTTACATATTTACTGTCACATATTTTAGTTTAGATCGTTTTAAACACGAATTCCTATAAGTATGCATGATTATTTATTCATTTAATGTACGTTGTACATAGAAAAAGCAAATAAATCACACCAATCTGACAGGACATCACGTCCGTTATCTCGATAACGGACGCACAAAAGATAGAGAATAGCTCTTCAGTTAGAGGGAAAACGAAAATATACTGAGTGCACTGCTGAGAAATGAGATCCTTGAGAGTCATGTGTGTGATAAAAGTATGAATGACTCTATTTTGAATGGTGGGTCCAAAATAGAATGCGAGGCCGATTTAAGCATAATGATTGTAATGAATAAGTTTAATGTGACGCTCAGATGGTTTGGACGTTTAGAACGTAGAAATTGAGGAGCGTTTTCACAAAGAGAAACAGTTAATTTACAATTTTTCTTGAGACTGTTTTAAGTGAATATGCAAATTCAATTAACTGTGATGAATAATAAGAAACTTAATACATTAATTTAAAAATAAATCAAATGCTGCGAATTTTGGCAAAATAGAAATATTTGATTCATTTGATCATGGCATGTCTTCCTCGGGCGTCCCAAACTTATTTGCGTTATATTTTCTTCTTGAACTACTTTCTTCGTTCATTCGCTCCACATGCCCAAACCGTCCGAGGGTCCCTTTCTTTATCTTACTCATTACTCTTATATGCCATTGTATGTATATATATATTTTTTTTTAAATCTTAATTAGGCATTTCGTAGATACCTACTAGGAAAATAAAAAAAATTTAAAAAGTTTTTGGTAGACATTTTTCTTTGAGAAAACTTTCCTAAGAAGAATGCTTATAGTGCGAGTGGATGGAAAGAGAAGTCAGAGAAAAATGACCCTCCGCACTGAATTCCCAAAGATGACAAAGGCCCTCAGGAAAATTATTTTATTCAGCCTCTACTAAAATTTTTTTTTTTAAATGAGCGTATGTTTTTTTTATTGTCCTTTATTGATTTTGATAAATTGTTTAGTGATATCGCAATACCGTTTTTTGATATTTAACAATCCTCAAAAATGTATAATTTTACATATGTTGTAGGTGTGCGAAATTTAACTAAAAATACAATTACATTTATTACGTACAAAACTTAACAGATGGAATATGCAAAATGCAAACATTTCACAGTGCATGGTTAAAAATATCTCGGGTTTGTAATAAATCCTATTTCCATTTCTGGTTTAATATTGAATTTACCTACGAACAGGTAATATTGCACTAAATTTAAATAAACTAGCTTTGTAATCAAAATGCATCACTGCGCGCAACCATTGCCGGTTTTCTAGATTAACGCATACTTTTAGATATTAAACCTAGGTACCTTATTTTTTTCAATAATAATAAAGAAGAGTTCAAAACCTAATTATGATCACTTAAAAAAAATTAATTGAATTGACAAAAATGCATATTGTGACGATTAAAAAAATAAGAAATATATTTGATAACCGGACGCAGTGGAAATTTAAAAAACTTGAATATTTGCTCTCGTAGATACTGCAATTTTATAATATCCGCTTGCACATCCGGTGTGGAAGTTATTTTCAGAAAGATCTTGGTTAGAGAACAATTATTTTCCAATGCATCGCATTTGCTAATATGTTAAGGGAATATATGGGTTTCGAAGGTTAGTATTTTATAAAAATTTGAATTTTTGTGAGAGCTGTGTGCAAAACAGTACAAATTTTGGTCGAATGTTCTTATGCGTAGTCTTGTGAAACATATATTTACTCACCTACTAACAGAAAAAAAAGTTTTTTTTATTTCAGATGAAGCTATCATAAGTTATTCCTACTTTTAATCGTTTTTGTATTTAATTTGCAGAACTTCATTTAATTTTTAAAAATCAATTTGGGAGGCGGGAATGGGTACCGCCGCCCTGGGAACCTTTATTAGATAAACAACACCTCTGCCATAGGTCACCCTAAGTAGTCCGCTACGTTTGATGATTTAGCAGGGGTGCCCGAGATCATGGGGTGAGATTTGTCTAGGTCTTGGAGGCGGATGACCAGGATACACTGAACCCCAGATTCCTACACTTAAGCCTTTTTCCTTCCCAGAACTCTCATCTCCTTCCTTTCCCTAAAAAAACCCTCCACACAGCATCCCTATCAGGGCCTCTTGTGAGGAGCTCAAGTAAAAAAAAAAAATAATAAAATAAAATTGTAATTCTTCAATAAATTTTCATTATTTATTCTGACCAGAACGAAAAAAATTAAGAAATCATGCATTTTTCTAACCTCCGAAACTCGTGTAACCCCTTCAGTAACTAGATCTAAACAAATATAATGGCAACCTTTCTTGTGGTCTTTCTTCTTCTCTGTTTACTTACTAATACATAATTAGGGGTGTCATAATCCCACTGAAACAATATCTCGTAAAAAACCATCAATATAAAAAAAAAATCATAAATAAAATGAAAATATTTGATGAATTGTTCAATTTTTTAAAAACCCGTCCTTAATAAACCTAATAATTTTTTAAACGTAAAGTCATCGATTAAGAAATCATCAGGTTTTGTTGGTAAACACAGCTTCTCATTTTGCTGAAAGTAAACCACTTTTCAATTTGTGCGGATAAAAATATCCTGAGCTCAAGGTAAACAAGTCGTTAAAAATATCACGAGCTTAAATCTATTCCGGTTGTGGCTAGGCAAAAAAAATGTCAATAGCGAAGACCTGGAGAGTGGAGACTGCATTATAAAATATGCGTTTATAAGATAAATATCTTTCAACTCTTTTACTTTTTACTGATAATATAAACACTAAATTGTAAATTATTACAAACTCAATGGACAATTAACGTAAGCCATATGCAAACACAATTATTTTCTTTTATTTATTGTTATTAATAATTATCTAATCCTTATTATTATCTAATGATATTACTTCTTTTATTTTATTTTTATCTTTCTAAATTCAATCTTACTATATTATTGTCACTTTCCTATTTTTCTTTGCTTTCGATTTTTATTTTTAATCTATTTTATTATTTTTTAGCCTAGACTCTGTTTCTTCTTAACTCTTATTAATTTATAAATACCTATGATTTTATTTTTATTTTTTTTTTTTTCTTTATTCATTATATAATTTGTGTACAGTTTTACAGTTGATTCGACTACCACACTAGGCACATGCCCGTATTATGGTAGTCGAATTATGAATATATAATTATATAAATGTAAAAATTGTTATTGGTTAATACATAGTTTAGTTAGGTACAATATTTTTGTAGATATAACAACGAATTCTTTAAGTGATTTCGCAATTAAGTAGATAGCATAAGCAATAAACCATTCTTATTGTTGGCTGCTTTTTCGCTTAAATGAAATAGGTATATAGATACATGATAGATAGATAAATAAATGAATAACTCTTCTTGTGGAGATGTTGAAAATAATTCATCCAAAAATAAATATTAATATGATCATTATCAAAAGTTTTTTATTTTTTATTTGAATGTAAAATAAAATTAAAAATAATAATAATAAAGCAAATTAAATTAATTTGTTGACTTCAGGCATTCTTTAAAATAGTTCCTCCCCTTTGTAAATAACCAATCCTGTACATTTATGATATAAAGCTTGTCAGTTTTCGATTTCCTTGTATCAATACTCAGTAAGTTGAACATTTTGGGGGCAATATAGGAGAACTGTCGCTGTGCAAAAGTTGTTTTAGTTGTAGGAATTATGCATTTTAGGTGTGATGAGTGCCGAGTGTGATTTTTTTTTTGTGTTTTTCCATCAAATCATTTTTCCGTAAGAATATGAGAATTGTCTTTATATATAGTTGTCGGATGTCTAACACTGTGAATTTTTTAAAAAGTGGCTCTGATGGGTGTGATGGGTTACATTTGAATATTATTCTTAGCAGAAGTTTTTGAATTAAGACCATGGGATAAAGAATTGACATTGCACACCCTCCCCATCCCACAATACCATACGTAGCAATTGATTGAAAAAGTGCAAAGTAAACAAAGTAAAACAATGTGTGGGATTGCACTCTCCTCCCCACATCCTGGATTAAAGACTTTTTTTTTTACGGTGCTGCAGATTTTATGTCCGGGTTAAATCTTTCCCAAATGAAAGACTTTTCAATTGATAAACTAACCCTTCCACATACTTTTCCACAAATGAATATCTAGTAAATTCACGCAATGTATGTCCAAATTTTCTAAAGACTAATTATTATTTTTAATTGATAAATAACATTTAAACAAGATTTTTATGCATAGCACAAAGGGTAGATATCAAATATTATAATCAATAATTATCAGCCTGAAACACTCATCTACATTGAAAAAATCTTCCGAGAAAAGATACTGGCCGCCAACGGGAATTGAACCCGTGTCCCTCTGATTGCCGGTCAGCTGCTCTGACCACTGAGCTATGGCGGCTATGGCTTTCTAAAGACCTTTATTATTATTAAGTAAAGTTTATTTTGCAGAACTACATTTTGATTTTTTATTTCTTTTATATATTCAATAATATCATTATTAAACTGTGGTTGTACCACCCATAGACGATGTATTTATATAATTTCTAGACAGGTGACATTTGACACTTATGATGAAAAATGTAATTGCTTTTTTATTACCTGCGCTTCTATTAACTTCCAAGTAAAACGACTGAAAGTATTAATGGTTAAATTTCCCAATTACTGCATTGTTTAAATTTGACTGAAGGTCGTTTTCTGGTTGATTAATTATGCTATAAAATAAACCCATGTTGATTCATGGGTGAGAAGTAGAAACGACCCATTCTCGTGTATAAATCTCGTTTGGTGTATTTCCCAGCTGTGCACTGATGCCGAAGGGATCAATGACGCATGACGCATGAAGCATTTTCCATTGAAATACTGGTAGACCAGTATTAAATTATACTTTTTATTTATTTTATTAATAAAATATTTTTAATTTATTTGTATGTATATTTCAAAATAGTTTTGTACATACGCAGCAAAAAAGAAATAATATTTTAATTATGTAGAATTTTTTTAATTAATTTAACAGAAAAAAATATATAATAAAAGTGTGCGAACGTATTATATCTAAAAATTTCACAAAGGCATAGAGAGCTCGTTTGTACACTTGAGATTTTTAAAGCAGTTAAAATTTTCCTATATCCTATTAATACTATAAGAAGAAAGTTTGTATGTTTGTTACTCTTTCACGTTGGAGTGGGGTTAGCGGGGGGCGAGGGGGGGGGGGGGTGGCGCGAGTGAAGCCGGGGGCTTAGTATACATAATCATTTTAGAAATTAAAAAAAAAAATTAAAACTAAATCCGTTATCACAGAAATACAATTAAATTCCTTTCTTACACTTAAAACTTAGCAAAAGCTAAACCAGAGGTTACAAAAGTGGTCTATATGGAACCCACAGGGGTCGATTAAGACTTACTGGGGGGTCCATGAGAGCAAAAAAAATCGGGGTCCACGAGATTTAAAGGGGAACAGCCCCCATTCATATCACGTCATCATCAACATTCAGCCGTTACGTAAATGACATAAAACGTCTAACACTGATCGTGTATACATAATATTGTGGTATGACGTATTTAATAATAATAAAAAACACTTATAATCTTTTATTAAATAAAAAAAAAAATATATATATATATATATATTATTTACCAACCGGATTCGCTTTGCTCAAGCATCATTAGGGTACAAATTAATACTAAATAAGAAATACCTATACATTTACATCATTACAAAGAAAATGGGAAAAACCGGCAGACAATTATGCAGACTAATATTTTATAATAATTTATCGAAAGAGACTGGGAAATTTTTAATGGTTTATTGGAAACAAACCAAATATTGGACTACTAATTCAATCAATCTGTCTGTCTGTCGGTTTTTCCCATTTCCTCGCTGATTTTTTAGTATTAATTTGTACCCTGATGATGCTTGATCAAAGCGAAACTAGTCGGTCCAGAATTAATTATATCTTGTGGGTTTACACAAAATAAGTGTTTTATTTTTATTACTTATTATATACATACAAATAATAACTTATTTCATAAAATTGATTGAGATATATAAATTTAATTGAGTCGATGTTCCTCGCAAAATCCGTTTGAAATATAGTTCCCACATAGCGAGGTGTCCGTCGAAATCACCTCAACGTGCGAATGGCCCGGATCACTTGATGTTACCGTTTTCAATTATAATTGAGACAATTGTCTATTCTACAAAAAAACTGAGTGTGCAATTCACACGTGGTAGAAGTGAAACCTTTAGAAAATTAGTAGTCAAGAGTGGGGAGGCTACGAAGCACCTCGATTATACTATCTCATTCTCTCGCAGGCTAAATCCTATAGATATAGTTTGTCTATTTTTAGTCTCGCTATTTTTCGTTTCATCGGGTTTTAAATCACAATGGTGCTAAAGAAATTTTCTCTTCAAAAACAATTACACTGTGTTAGCTGTGAAAAATACGTTTTACATTAAAAGATTTAGAAAAATTCAATATGAATCTTTGAAAAGAAGGTCTACGTGGCAAATAAGTATGGGAACCTCTGATTTAAACTATGGGGAACGGTTGTAGGATAAAAAATGTAAAATTCATAATGTTGCTTTCTCGGAAAAAAATAAATTATGCACAAATCATCTGTGCAAATTGCACCGGATGAAGAAGATTTATAATGAATAATGACTTTCTAGCAATATTCAAATCAGTCAATAAATAACATTCGAAGATTTTAATAAGATTGTTTGCAAGCAATAAACAGTAATCTATGTGCATATTATTGTAGAAACATTAAAAACACAATGGTGTCATCTTACGTCTAACTCAAGATGAATTGGTAAATAAATTTTAATAAATATCAAGACTTTTTCTATTTTATTAACACAAATTATATTATATTGTTTGTATGATTAATTATTGTGGATGTGTGATTTATTTGATATGCTTGAATGTATAAAATTATTTTCCATAATTTTTTTTTCAATTTAACTTGCAAAAAAACAATGCGGATGTCACTACGACAGTTCTGCATCTATCTTGTAGTTTAATTCAAATAAATATTATGTGCAAATTTTGAATTTGAAAAATATATTAACTAATAATTCACAATCTAAAAAAGTTATTTGGAAGTGTGTTTTTTATTGAAGAAATTTAGCACAAATAACAACCAAGAAATACAGAAGTATGAAAGTAAGTAAGTAAGAAAATGACAGTTAAGCAATGCAGTTAAGTTAAGATTAGGTTAGGTTTGGTTAGGTTAAGTGAATTGTAGGCGGTGAACTATGCCCGCGGTGAATTGTGGTCGGTGAAGTTTCCATGACCGCCCCCTAAATTTCCAAACATCACAGCGATCGTTCAGTGTGTACAGGTACAGTCAGCACGCAGACGAATAGAAGCAAACTGCGTAACTATAATTTTATATCAGTTAATAATAAACATCAGACTTTAAATACATACTACGATTAAATAAATTAATTGATTAGCACTAACAAAGGATTATTTGCAATACTGAGCACGTTCGTCCTTAAGAATTTATCAAGTCCTTATTTGTCTACCTAGAAGAACTAAACTAATGCAAATAATGTTCATTTATATTATTTTAATTGTTGAGTTTGTGTAGGTTTATTTAATTGATGTAATCATCGCCCTTGGGATTATTTTTTTCAAAAAACGGTGTTATACAATTATCCCGTTATGATTATTTATTATTACTATTCTTCTATTAAAACTAGTGATTCAATATAGGTGTCGTACTTCGTGAACAATACTGCCGTGACAAGTAAAAACACAGTGTCTTAAATGCGAAAAATGGCATTTGCTTACCACGGCCGAATATGCCTGGCGATATATCTGATCGTATCCATCGTGAAGACAGGTTGGATTATTGTATAACATTCTGAAACCTATGTATGAGTGACAGATTAATAATTTTTTAAGGCTTCTTATAACTACATTCCGTGTAACAAAAGCTGTGTTTCGCATGGTATAGCAAAACATAAATATAATGAATATTGACTATTCACGTTATTAGTTTAAATTATCATTTAATTGTATGGCTGATCATGCAAATATCGATATAACGTTTTAAACTTAATGTAATAAATAATAACGGACTATTACGGAATATTCTAGAAACATGTTTATGCCTGCAAAACTAATGAATGTGAATTTATTGCAAATGTCGAATGTGATTGGTAGAAGTTGGGGACGCCCGAGGAAGACTGGGCACGAACCAAATATTTGAGTCAGGTTATATCAAGAATCAGCATAACAGAAGGGTACGATGCGATGTACGAATAGCGAAACGATGTACGAATATGAATGAAGAAAGGAGTGTGAGCCAAGACCGAATGGTTTGGTGGTTTTTAGTCTAAAAATAGTTATATTACCCACCATTTATATATTATGACAGTACTTAACTAACCTAACCCAATCTGGATACAAATGTATGCACAATGCATAATTTAAAAACTAGAAAACTGTTGTCAAACCTAACTTATAATAATACTTTTACCTACACCAACATTCGTCAGTTTTGTCTAAGGACGTAAGGTATATAGCAAACTAATAAACTTATCAACCTAACCTAACTTAACTTTTAGAGTTGACCTTGACCCAACCTACCTTCAGAATTGCATTTATGAATCAACGCCCCAAGCAAAAACATGCATTTATCTAATTGTACATTGCATCTAACCTAACCAAACCTAGAGCAATAATACACTCTGTTATAAAGCGTTCTAACAAACAAATTGATGTCGTAACTCAACCCAACCCAACACCACCAAAAGATAACGCAACACACAATTCGGTACCCTAGAACAAATCTGTACTTACTATAGTCACTGTTTAGCATGCAGTAGAGGAGTAAAAATTATGGCTTTATTACAAAAACTTGAGTACAACTAAGCATGAACAGTTTTATTCTGGAGTACAGAGGTAGAGCAACATTTATGTACGTGTATTATTTAACAAGCTCTAGTCTCTGACACATAAAGCTTACAATGTTATTATCTACCGTGCACTTTCATCCGATCGTTGGTAGTAGTTACACTGCTTTCGACTAGAAAATTGTACCACACCATGAATACTGAATGCACCACACAATAGTACAAATTAATGCACGTGCGGCTGCGTTTATTATGCTAAACACTTGGCGGCAGCTGCACAAATAAATTATCACTAAAGACTGCAGACACCATAGAATTTAAACGTTCGATACTTAGGCGCAATAAATCAGCCATTGGCGATAGACAATTTTAGAATTATTATTGTGTGCATTAACCTGCAGCAACTATTACCTCTGAACAAATACTTGACAAGTTAACTACATATTGTTTTCTTTTCATCTCTTCAAAAAGTCATAAATTGATAATTAAGTTGATAATCTTATTTTCATAGCTGTCGTGTAGAGGTTTTCGCGGCCAAAAGAATTATCATAATTATTTTAGGAGCCATTGCCTGGAATAATTTGTATCGAACAAAACTATCAATGTTTTTTTGATGGAATAGTGGTGGGCATATTAATTTGCATTTTTTTAACGACAAAAAGATAATCATATTTCGATGTACGGTAAAGATAAACGCACAAGTAAAATTAACGCACAAGTTTTAACTAGCTGTGATATTTTATTGATTTGAATAAACCAATCGGTGTTATATTTTTACAAACAAATAACATAATACATACAACAATTTGTGAATATATATTTATTTGTTATATTATACGTGAAACTTCTCAAATATTTTTTTTCTCAAATCACTTACTTCTTACTAATAATCAGCCATATTGACTAATGTACTAAATAATTAAGATGTTTTACATGTAATAATAACATATACGCAGTTACATAAAAAAATATATAAACTAGTAGTTAAAGTTAAATAAAAATCAAGCAGATAAAGCTTTAGAACGTATCAATATTATGCTTTTTGACTCATGCGGTCGTTATATCTCAAAACTGGTGATACCTACCTCAGCGACGCGCGCGCCCCACGGTGGGTCCAAGCAGCGAGTGAGATGTTTGAAAAGCACAGCGATGGATTCGCACTAATTAGAACGAGAGAGCAATAACTCTAAATTTTGTAAGGATTATGGTAACGATTTTTTTATATGAATTTTGGCTAAAGAAGATAGAAGCGCAACACGGCATAAGATCCCAAAATGAATAGCGATAAATAAAATCTGCTCATACAGCATCATTTTTCAAGATTTTTCCACAATTTCAAACATTTTCACAGCCCGCGACATTTGCAAATTAGATAATATGTTTATGTATGAAAATTACAAATCTCGTTTATTTCACAAATTCCTATGAGGAATCTAATTAGAATTGCAAAGGTTCGGTTATTCTATCCATTACCATTACAAGTCCGAAGTTGACCCAAGCTTAGTGATCTGTGTTTTAAATTGTAATGGAGTCCGCACGGGGAAACTAACAGCATTGATCCTCTGTTCAGCGTTGAATAATATTATACTATGTTATGTACGTAACCTGACCCCTTCCTTTACCCACATCGCAACGTTTCCCACCGATAATTTAATAAAACACATATAAAATATATTTCCACTTGGTTTATTTTTTACCGTAACCGGTTTTAACCTGTTAAAGCCATCTTCAGGCTGGTACAAATAATGAAGATCCCAAAAGGAAGAATTGTACTCAAGTTGACTTCTAACATATGTAGACAAAATATAAAAGTTTAATACACTTTATTTTGTTAAAATTTCTAAGCCTAGTTATAAATCTCAAAATTTTTAAGCCCTTATTAGAGATTTCTGTTATGTGGTTAACAAATGAAAGATTTGATTGAAGAGTGATGCCTAAGTCTTTAATTTGTGTTAATGTCTAAAGAGCATTGTTATTTGTTGCCATGTCATTTTCGATGATTGGATTTTAAGTTATTTGGCTATAAGCAGTAGACATAATTATCTCAGGCTTATAAATAACTTAAATATTGTATGGGGAATTACCTTACTTATTTTATAATTAATATTATAATATTATAGTAAACACACAGCAGTTTCATTGTATCTTGTACTTTAAATCTTTTACCGAAAATTATTTAAGTGACAACTAAACTTCCTTAACACATAAAAGAGTTAAAATTATTACTTAACAATACAGATGTAGAAAATTTATTTATTTAATTTATGTCACCTAACGTTTCTCACAAACTTTAGATACACTTATTATTACACTCTTCAATATTGTTTACACTTTTTGTACAAACTGTTGAAACAAATTTTAATCATGCTTTTGTTTTATATGCCCACTGTTTGTTTATTTCTAAGTACAATAATAAAATATATTTAACTATATAACCAATGCACAGGCTGCGCCTTAATGGGTTCCCGTTATTCTTATGATTTTCATAAAATTGTAATTATTAAAGGCAAAATTTAGAAAAATAAATATATTTATGTGGATTATTAACCCATATTATTATTTCCAAGTCTAAGAGTTATTAAAATGTTATAATATACATATGTGATATTCTGGAAATTTAATTTTTTTGTATTTAGATTAAGGTCCCCTGGCTAAAACACGTACGAATTACAAACAACGGAGTTCTTATGAAATGTCGTGTAAAAACTGAATAAATTACTGAATAATAAAGATTTTTATTATCTATTGTTACACAGGAAACTTTAATTTAATTTCAAGTCGGATGCAGTGAACTTGAATAAATGTCAATATTGTCAGTGAAAACATTAATCAATAACATAATAATGCCATTAATAAAAATAGGCAATTATAAAACCCGTAAATAATTAATTGAATGTCACATAATTTGTTTTTAAATTATTATGTGGGTAAAAACAACGTGTTATTTTGAAAGAGATTACATTTATCACTAAAGGAGTTCACTCGTTAATAATTACGTAGTAACCAAACATACCGATTTCGGTTGTCTGTGATGCGCATTATTCCAACGTGAACTTATTCGTGTTCAATGAACTCATATTTGCTTAGTTTTTAAAAATTGGAATCATTTTTGTATAGAAGCGATTCAGTAGATACCCACCTATATTATGATGTTTAAACAGAAATTTATTGAAGTAATAACTTCTTTAGCGCCGTTGTGATTTAAAACATGATAAAACGAAAAATAGCGACACTAAAAAGAGACAAATACATACATCTATAGGGTTTAGCCTGCGCGAGAATGAGATAGTATAATCGGTCTCCTCTTTGTGTGGTGCTTCGTAGCCTCCCCATTCACGTCTACTTTAGATTTTTGAAGGTTTCACTTCTACCACTGAACACTCTGTTTTTAGAGTAAAGTACTTTAGCACCGTTGTGATTTGAAACTCGATGAAAAGAAAAATAGCGACACTAAAAAGAGACAAACACATACGTCTATAGGATTTAACCTGCGAAAGAGTGAGATAGAATAATCGGTCTCCTCTTTGTGCGGTGCTTTGCAGCCTTCCCAGTCTTGGTCAACTTTTTTTTTTTTTTACAGTCTTTTTTCAAGATTGGAATTATAATATCCCGTGATTTTTTAAGGGTCTGCGCTTGTATTAAATAATAACAGTAGTAATATAGACAGACAACTTATAAACGAATCATATTACCGTTATTGAATTATTTTTACAGGTAGGTATAATATATTCATATACCTATGCAATTTGAGGAAATTGATTTTTTTTTTCAATAATAGCCATTATTGACTATTGGATATTTTTACTGGGAATTGACAAATATGACTCTTGTATAGTCTCATTAGCTCCAGACGAGAGCAGTTGGGACTCTAGTGCTCGTTAACGTTTAAAGTTTAATAGTTTATTATATCAAATCATCAACATTTGTTCGTTTTATTACCATTTTTTTACTTTGCTAATTTCAAATCCCACGCGATGACATCTTTTAATTGCCAAAAATCAATTGCATGTTTAATTGCGTTTCTTTCGAAGAACAAAAAAGTAGTCGTGTTCATTTAATCTAGTTTCAAAACGAGAGCTTGCGATATTCGAGTCGCGGCTTAAAATAGACTATTTTAATTAGAATAAATTCCTCCATGACTAATCGCTCTTTAATGTATGGACAATTTGACGAATTGCAAATGAACAAGAGCAATTAATTATTTGTTGTATTTTAAGGACAGCTGCAAAATGTAGGAGGCGTTGGGAATGAGAAAGATGCAAACAGTATTTTGAGTGCCAACAGAATTATGTGCTTGCTACGAAATCATTTGGATAGCCGTTATTTTTTATGATATTGGATATTTATGTTAGTGAAGCTATATGTTAACAGCCTCCGTGTAGTCACGCGTTTAGTTTCTTGGGCATGGGACCACTGTTCAAATTATTTTATTGCTTTTTTTTAATAAAAATATTTTTTGATATTATATAATAACCAGGGTTAATAGTTTTATGATGTGTTTTATTTATGATTATCAAGTTTAATGCTCGTATGTAGAACTCCATGCTTTTTTTTTCTTCCTTTTGAATATTTCGTCGGTCTACTGGCAAAGTCCACTAAGTCACTAAAATACAATCCTGAGATAATCGCTTTTCAATATTTGGCAAGGAGTGTGTGCCAAGACCAAGTTGTTTGGCGGTCCGTCCTCTCTGCCTACCCCTGCAGATAAACGGCGTGAAGGTTAGTTAGTTAGTTAGTTAGCAATTTCGGAAAGGCTGTAAGTGGATGAATATCTCCAAAATGTGTTTTTGTAATTGTTTTATAATACAGAATGAACCCTTAAGGACCTTATCAATACACTTTATTATTTGATAGCAATAAAGCAACCTTTCATCAAAGATTTACAAAAAATGAGCCTGACTTAGTGGGTTTTTACCAGTCAATAATGAAATTCCTAAAACTAACAATGAAAATGACTTATGGTGCTTTGCTTGTTAAGATTACTGTTAAATTGTTGACTGTAATGCCGCAAAATGGCTTTAAGATTATTTTAAAGCTGACTTGGCGGATTTTGCTTGTGTTTTAACGGTCTTAATCGATGTATTATTGACATTAATTTGTATTTGACTTAATGTGTTTTGCTTGACAATAATATCGGATGTATGACTTATGGTAATGCTAATGACAATGCCAGTCGAAAGAGGACGATTTTTCACATTAAGACCTCATACTTAGGTCATTTCATGAAAAAACGTGACTTAATGGACTTTGCCACTAGACCGACGATTTCATAATATTATTATTCAATTTATTAAAACCGTGTATTTCCAAACATGTTCTGCGGTGTATTTATTAGTTCGTGTAACAGGTATAATAATAATTACACGCAGTTTTTCTTTTTTACTAAACTGTTTTTAAAAATTTAATAATAATATTATTGAATATACTCGTATTATAATATGAAAAAAAAGTTTGTTTCAGATTCAATGTTTTTGACCAGTTTATGAAAGTTATTCTTAGTTCCCATAATAACAAGTACTGAAGATATATTCAACAAATTCCATGTATTAGATATTCGACAAATCTACACAAAAACAATCTTAACTCATCTGTTTAACAATAAAACACATACATTTTATGAAAATACCCAAAATATTGTAAACACGCGGCACAAAACCAAAGAACTCATACAAACACCTAAAACAAACACAACATTTGGTCAAAGAAATTTCAAATACATTGCGTCTAAAATATATAATAACCTACCTGACAAAACAAGGCAATCGAATAATATTAACAAATACAAAATTCTGATAAAACAATGGATCATCGAAAAAGGTCGTGCAATAATTAGTCACCTCACCCAAATATAATCCTCTTATCCCATTATTGTTACCACTACCTACCAACCTGTAATTTTTTGTCAAATATTTTTACTTTATTGAAAAATGTATTTTATTTTATATTTAAAAAATATTTGTAAAATAGTCTGTCTCGACACAGGATTTCCTAGTGAGACAGCCAAGGCCAAAAAAAATGTTAACTTTTTTTTATATAGATGCATAAATAAATAATAAATAAATAAATAAAATAAAATATAGTTTTAAACAAACCAAGACTATTCAACATGTTAGATCAAAAAGTATCAATACACCCTACAAGTACACAAACAATACGTAATTTTTTTTTAAGTACAAAAAATTTTTCAGCATCCTTATCCCAGTAGGTACCTACTTTCGTATTAACTATACTAATAGACGAAAATTCTCACTCAAATTAGTGAAATAGATTTTATTTTTTTTAAATTTAGAAAGAAGTCAAAACACAGAACCAAAGAGTCAGAATCAAAATAAAGAGCATTGAAGATGTTTCAAGAAATACAATGTGCGGAAAATGAAAAAAATTTTTTAAACAAATTACGAAACATGTGTAGCGTAATTTTGAATTTTAAATTCAGTACTTGATTTGGAACTTTATTTGCTATACATCACAACCTTTCTAACAAAAAAAACCTTTCACGACCGATAACCTGTGTTGTTGCAACAACATAAATAAACCCCGTATACCTACACTACAACACGACATTTTTTTCTATAATTAGCACATACGAGTACTATTATTTAATCATTTACACAATATATTTGCTATTTTAAGATAAATAAATAAATACCATAGACATCCAAAATGTCTATGATAAATACATACTGCTGGGGATATTCTGTTCAATGCGTGTATCCTAAAGTCAGTTCCCAGCACAATATCGTAACCCCAACAATTATTCTTTTTAAATAATTTTATAATAATAAATACTTTTTCTGTGTATTAACCTAAATTCATTTATAAAATCCAATGATCAGATAAATTTCAACATGGATGTTCCAAGCCGCCATCTGCTGTGAAATTGGAAAGTCAATGTAGCGCGATAAGCACTCTAACCGACTTATTTAGCTGGCGATATTAAATTGAAAATGTACAAAACAGACTATATCAATGTATAGATACCCTGAGTATGCTCATTTCATCAAATCACAGGCTTCCAAAAATCCCTAGACTATTAATTTTACGTGGCACCTCACAAGAGATTAGATTGTGCTGTGACTGCAGGGTTTAAGGTTACTTTTCAGTCGTAAAATCGGTGCCTTCTCGTGCTGACGATATTAACAAATGTGAAGAGGTGCTTTTTTCATTATACACGGCCTCTGGAAACTCTTAGTACCAGAGGAAAACTGGTGAATCTACATCAAGTAGACAATTTTTTTTCAATCTATGCATTTGTTTTATTTAAAACTTTTTCGGCATCTAAAGAGTTAAAAAAACTTTGAACCGGGTCAGCGGTTTTACGCATTTAATAAAACATTACATGTATAGAAAACGATAGCTCAAAAAGTTACCATTACCACAACATCGACTCCAAAACAGAAGTTGATTCACCAATTTCCCGTCTTTACTACGATTTTCCAGACACCATGTAAATAAGATATTGTAGTTATCTTTAATCTAATCCTTGACAAATGTAATGTAATTTGAGATCATTTGTAACTTCTTAATTTATTTATAACTTTTAATCTTTCATGAGAATGACTGCAGTCGCCAATGAACGGCTAAATGTAGTCACCGTTAACTATTGAAAAGGGTATTCAGTGTATTCACGTAAAGACATGTCCGGCCGAGCAATGTTACAGGAGTATTTCTGTATAGATGGATGGATATACGCTGTCCTGAAAGCAAGATTGTAGAAATACTCGTCACTGGGCCTGTGAAGTCAACAATATAATGATATAATATACTAGTCAATGCAATATAATATACTAGTCAATGCAATATAATATACTAGTCAATGCAATATAATATACTGGTCAATGCTTACCCGCGAATACTCACTAGACTTTTGTTCCTTGGCGATCTGCATATGATAAGTTACCGGAAACTATCGATGTATTTATAAGTAGTATATGCTATTTTAAAATTAAGATCAGTAGGTTAAGTTTATCCCATGTGAATTATGCATAATAAAGTTTACGGTGCCATTCGCAAGGCTTTTACTTGCTATCTTTTATTTTTTTCTCAAATCAATCATACATCATCACATGGGGAACAAAGTGTGAAAAGTTCTCTGATCCTAGAATGAACTAACTTCGTGTAACTTCTGCTTTCAAAACAAAAAAGCTTTCAACGAACAAAAATGAAAGCTCAATTACATTTTTTAGTCAACACTTATAATACATCGAACTTGATGAGATCAGTGGGTATATACATTCTTAAAGTTCTTAAAAAACATAATTTTAAGAATTTTGCAATGTTAGGTACATTTAACAACACTTGGCGAAAAATTCATTTTTTAAAGAAAAAAGTTTTTGAAAGGAGTTAGCAAAAGTAAAATTTTCTTCTTTCTTGAAATATTTCAACCGCGATTTCAGAAAGGAAAAAAAAACTTTTTGGCACTCCCCATCCTGCTTGAAACGCCCGAGTGGATTGTTTGACAGATTTGTATGAAATGTAATATTTCATGATGATGAGAACAGTTTATGCCGGAAGCTTGTGATGAAAACCAGATATCAAGGGATTATTTTTAGACGGTGTAGAGATCCAAACAACTGTTTTGGGATATATTTTAAACAATTTATCAAAATCAATAAAGCGCAATAAAAAGATCATGCTTTTAATTGAAATGGGGGAATGTTTTGACAGGTATTTTATTGGATTGGGTGCTTTATCGTTAAATTATGTTTTTCTACGTATATAGTACTACTTATGTAGGTGGGTACTTGACAAAACCGAAGCAGTTTTGAAAAGTGTGTTTATTATTGGCGGTAAAACACATTTCGCTGGAGAGGGGGGGAGGGGGGGGGGGGGAGGGGGGGGGGGTGGGGGCAGTGGAATTTTCAAAGACGAAGGAAATTAGAGAATTAGTTTGAAGTTAGAGTAATATGTTGTGTTGTAGGTGTTACTCTGAATAACAAGAGCATAATTTAGGTAAAATAAACAAAAGAAATAGAGTGTTTGGAATTATACATACCTATATAAATGTTTAAAAAACGAGACGCTCTCCATCATTGTCCATACAAAAAAGGAAATCGTTGTTGAAAAATTGTACTTCACCAAAATTGAAGTAATTAATATGAATCAATTACAGCTGATTAAAATAACACAAACATAGGATTGCGGGTATTGGTGCATATGTATACCTTGTTTTGTTTTTTTTCCTCCAGGACCTATGTCATCTTTAGGAATGCTGTATGAGGGTCGTTTTAGGTAAAGGAAAGAGGGTAAGTTCTGGGAAGGAAAAAGGTATGAGGGAACGGTAAGAATCCGGGGTTCAGTGGGTCCAAGTCATCCACCGCCAATAAGTAGATAAACATCACCCCATGAATCCGGGTACCCCGGCTAAGTCACCAAACGCAGCGAACATAAAACGTACTATAACCAAAACTATAAAGTATATAATAATTGGTTCCCGGGGCGGCGGTACCCATTTCCGCCTCCAAATTGATTGTTGCAACCCAACGCAATCCTTAGACAGGAGGCTATGAAATATGCATTTAGCGGATTAAAAGTTGATGAAACCAAGTCGTCGCCTATGTTCGTCATTAGAAAATTTTACGAGAGGTGAAGGTTTTCTTTCATTATTTTAATGAAACATTGTGATAGGTGTTTAAGATAAAACTATTTCAGTAAATGTAAAGGTCTCATTAGTTTAAATAATTCTTAGTTAAGTTATTAACTATTGTTTTTAAACTTTATTTTTAATTTTAAAGTGGAAATTGAACAAAAACTAAAATAGTCTGTTGGACAAATAAAAACTGAGGCGATGCTACTAGTAACATGATTCAGAAAGAATAATGTTCATTTTTTTTTTCTACCTTCAGCTTGATGCGTTTTCTAAGACACATTTTCCGTACATTAAAAATTCTACAGGTCAGGGTGGTATTTTATTGCACCCTAGTAATGCGGTTTATTGCGACAAGAAACAAGAAAGGTAGAGAAAAACAAAACTAGCTGATATTGGTAAGAAGGTTGCGCTTGGGCACTCTACTTGAGTGCAGATCGACTAAGGGCCCGTTCACACATGGGAGTCCGTTTTACTGGTACGTTTTTAACGGATACGTCATAAATTTATGCTCTGTTCACACATAGGCACCGTATAACGTTCTACGGATCCGTCATTACTGGATGCGATGTGTGAACAGTATACCGCCGCTATTCTACAAGGATGGACGCTGTCGTGTTGTATTGGTACTATCGTCGGAGAAGGAAGATTCGACGTTATTGGCAGCATCCACTTATGGCCCAAAGATCTAGAGAGGGTGCTTACAGTTTACTTATGAGTCAGTTACGAGGTGCTGAATCTTTCAATTCATGAAATTTTTCAATTACTTTCGTATGTCAATGTCGACTTTTGATGAACTTCTTAAACTATTGGAAAAGGATTTAAAAAAGCAAGATACTCGTTGGAGGAAATGTATCTGCCGCACACCTCCCGCCACGCACACAGTATATATCCGTTAAAATGCTAAGTATCCGTATATTTTTACTGTTCCGTCGTCCAGTATTCGATGACAAAACGGAATGTCATTTTTTTACGGAACGATATTTTTTACTGTATACAGAATACTGTGCCATGTGTGAAGTCGCTCATACAACTACATACGCCATCGACGAAAAAAAAACGTACACAATAAAACGGAACAGTAAAACGGAGACATGTGTGAACGGGCCGTAACGCAAACATAAATTTAAATACCTACAATCTAAACTTAAATCAGTGTGTAGAGGTACGTTCATGGCGTCTACTAGGAACATTACAGTAAAACGCCTAGTCTACTGGGACGGATAATACAAACAAAATGTCGATGGCTTTAAACTAAAATATTGTATTTCCATGAACAACTATTTCAATAAACGAAGATAAAAGTTCAATCTCATGAAACATTTGATTTTGACGCGTTGAAATATCGTTCCCTTGGAGCAACAACGTTATATCTGCCGTTTGTGTGACACTGAGGTTCTGAGGTTTGAGTTTGAATCCCGAATAATTTAATCAGAATTGACATTTATGAAAAAGTTAATATAAAGAACGTATTGCGATTGTATTATATTTATGAATATCTTTATCTTTATATACCTATATAAAAAAATTCGCGTCACAATGTTTGTTCAAGATAAACTCCGAAACCACTTAACCGATTTTGATGAAATTTGACTTACCGAGTGTAGTTTGGTCCGACTTAAAAGACGGGATAGTTTTTATCTCGATTTTTTACCTCAATATCTTTATTATATTTATAAAAATCACGCGTCATGATGTTAGTTCGAGATAAACTACGAAACAATTTAACCGATTTTTATGAAATTTGGCTTACTGTGCGTAATTTGGTCCAACTGAAAAGATAGGATAGTTTTTATCTCGATTTTTTACCTCAATATCTTTATTATATACATATAAAAATCTCGCGTCACGATGTTTGTTCGGGATAAACTCCGAAACAACTTGACCGATTTTGATGAAATTTTGGCTTACTGGGTGTAATTTGGTCCAACTTAAAAGGTAAGATAGTTTGTTTTCGAATTTTTACCTCAATACTTATTATTTTAAAATTAAATGTTTGTTATAGGACAATGCTTTTTAATTATTTGTAAGTTAGATAAGTTTATAACAGATGGCGGTGTGAGTTAATTTATCGACACAGCACTTGTTTATCTAGGTTGGATAACCATCCAGTAGATGGCATTGTGTTTCGTTAGCCACAGCAAAGCGTTGCCATGTCAGCTAGTTCTATATAATATAAACTCGCACATTTTAAAATGGATTGTTTTGTTTTTAAAGTATATAATTATATGAAGTTTAATCATGATCCTTGAAACCGAGGAGTCGTGGATTCAAAGCTCATCAAGGCAAATAGATATCCAACAGTGCATTGAATTTAAAAAAAATTGTTCACACAAATAATTTAAAGTTTAGATACATGTACGTTCCAGAATGTGAAATATTTTATTACCGTGGCGAGAAACTACCTCGAATTGAAACATCGCGCGACACATTTAATGCGGCATTTCCAACGACATATCGTATCCATTTCAAGCTACCCAAGCAATTCAATTCAAGCAATATCGAAACCAAGGAAGGCGTTGCTTGAAATTGATGTATGTGGCTTTATTTGGTAACCGGATCTGAAGAGACAAATGCTTGGCAATCTTCATTTTGTCGATATCTTTCTTATTCCACGTCCTACTTCATGAAATCAATATCAATTGTTGGATAACCAATACCCCCGCCATAAGTCACCCCAAGTGATTTGGTGATTTAGTAAGGTTTGTCTAGGTCTTGATGGCGAATGCCTTTGCCCACCTACTGCGTGCTGGATCGGGAGAAACCTGTTGAGGGAGATCTAACCTAGATCTCTCCAGTCGGACTCTCTCTTTCGATACATCTACTTGTACCGCAATGGGAGGAATGGTTTCATACGTCCCTTTGACATTGACCCCAAGATTCCTACCCACCCCTCGTACCTTTTTCCTTCCTAGAACTTTCTCTCCCACCGTTCCATAAAAATACCCTCCACACAGCATCTTCAAAGCATGACAAAAGCCCCGAAGAAAATGGTTTTCCTCAGTGCCTCCTGTTTGGAGCTAATCTAAAAAAATATATATTTATATATATAAAAATCTCGCGTCACGATGTTTGTTCGACATGAACTCCGAATCCAGTTAACCGATTTTAATGAAATTTGGCTTACTGTGTATGACTTGGTCTAACTTTAAAGATAGGATAGTTTTTATCTCGATTACTAACCTCAATATTTATTAAATGACACAACACTTGGTTATCTAGGTTGGGTAATCATCCAGCAGATGACGTTGTGTTTCGTTAGCCACAGCAACGCGTGTCCGGGTCAGCTAGTATACATATATATTATCGGATGCCATAGTCCCGCTGCCTACGAGCAGCTAGGTCTCTTGTTGGGTATCGTATTAAATATTGTGGTATCCCACAGTGATTGATAACAAAACAATAATATTTATCTTAAGTCTTTAAGCCACCCAATAACCTATGTTTACGTTTTATTTTATTATCTTGTTTCTTACCGTTATCATAATCCAATTCGTGTTTCTATTAATACTCTCTCTCTCTGTCCCATATCTAATCATATATTCGTGTATGTTATAATGTCGCGAGTATAAAAATATGTTCAGCATTTGACAAAATATCGACTGCTTAGAATTGATCTCTGATATCGGGGATTTTGTTTGGACGAAATGAATCAATATTGCTGAGCTGTTAACGTTTCGAAAAATGCACCTCTAACTAATTCTAGTAGTATTTTATTGATTAAAAAAAATTAAGTATTTATAGTGCAGTTCATGGCTACCCTGATGGAAACTGTAATGGTTTTAGGCTTTCTAAGACAAATTTAATTAAATTTATTTTTTATCTGGGAACAAGGCACAATATTATTGAGACAAGTTCATTTAACTTACTCTCGAATGGCAGAGAAAGTACAAAAGAAGTTTCTGAGATATTTGTATCTTAGAGACTTCGGATATTATTCCTGGTTATATCCATCAGTCTTTCTATGCTGGGTATTAATATTCTCACCGATAAAAGGATAACTGTTTATCTAACAACATCGTATAATCATCTGTCTAAATTCCCGATAAACACGAAAATTTGAGTTTTATATTCCCAACAATTTCACAAAAGCGCACAGGCACAGAAATGTTCCGATGCAGAACTAACTTAGCATTAGTAATGCTGCTCGGAAAAATGATTCTGTTACTAAATTTATTTCCTCTACTTATTCAATTTAAAAATGTGTATTTTTTAATGGTAATGTTGTCTGTAAATGTGCATTTAAAATAAAATAAATAATAATGTTCATTAAAAAGGTTTTTAATGTTCAATGAACTCCCTTTAAATGTTAAGGAAGCTAAAAGATAATTTTTCGTGGGTTGTGTCTCAATGTTGTTTAGTACGTAGGCAGTGGCGTAGCTAGCATGGGTGGCACCCGGGGCGGAAAGGGCTGATAACGTGGTTAGTGTCACCCCCCCCCCCCTCCATTAAAGTTGTACAAACACTAATTTCGACCAATGAAAAATTGGTCTGTCCTGGGGGGGGGGGGAATTGTGATCGGGGGGGTACCCCCCCGTCGGGTGGCACCCGGGGCGGTCGGCCCCCCTTCCCTTGCTACGCCACTGTACGTAGGTTATATTATATTATTACGGTAAATTTAGTAAAATAGATATAGTTACCTACACTAGATATAAAACAGTAAAAAAATTGGCTAAATAAAGAAATAAATAATAAATAAAAAAAGCTACTAGCAGGCGATTACTTTTCAAACTTTTTATTCAATATTTTGACAAGAAAATCTCAATTTCAAAAACAGATAAGATATTCGATTAATTGTTAATTTCTGAGTGTATTTCGTTTATCGCAGTACTTCCTATACGAGTATAAGAAAAATATTAAATTTTTTGTATCTCACAAACCAACAATTTGAAGCTGCTACTAATTTAGCCGTGGAAAATTTTAACAGATAACAAACAGCAAGGTTATCATATACATATAAGCACGAAGAATTTATAAGTAGTACAATGATCCATGCAGAATAAATTATCAAATGACATAATCACTAATCACCCTGTATTTGTTTTGAACCAAAGATATTAAACCATCGCGATCTTCTCAAAGGCTGCAAAAAAATGCCGAGTGACAGGGCAATAAAGGAGGCAGGAAGAAGCCATTGTCCCAATGGAAAAGTTCTCAAAGCTAACTGAGTAAGAAGTGGGCTGACTTTCTGGAAGAAGATTGGAACAGAAAAGGAAGGCCCGGAAACTGGAGAAGAATGTCTGAGGAGTCGGTGAAGAGGATCTACTTTGTAAAAGTAAAAACTCGCCTTGGTATGTGGCACAAAGTTGAAGGTACAGGTACTTACCTTCAACTAGAGCATACTTTGCGATTTTTTTCTATCGTGGGAATTTCATATAATTGCCATTTGCCAACATATATTTTTTAAGAGCTTTAAAACTTACAGAAAAGGAAAATATGTAATAAATCGGTAGATATGCGAGAAGCCGGGCCTTAAGCCACCGCTCCCAAATTTCTACCGATTTCTTACATATCTCCCTGAAGCATTTAAAGTTTTTATGCTGTTAAAAAATATATGTTATTTTTTAAGATAATATCTAGACGCGTTCCATGCCGAAACGCAAATTATATGAAATTCCCTCGATGGAAAAAATTCGCAAAGTATGCTCCGAAAATTACTATAAACACGTTTTTTCCAGTTAGTTTACAAGTTATTGTTGTGAAAAAAATCAGTGTTTCTTTAAATGATACTTAAGACGCCTTCCATGAGATTTATGCTCTATTTTAAACGAGTCGTGTTTTAATAAATATTTTCACAATTTTCGCATCGATTTTATCGCTTTAAATATTAGCGCGCTCCTCTAACATTCGTAATTACATATCTCTCCATCTTCTTCTTTTTTAACGCGCGGATGCGGCGCCTTAAATTGATGTGGTTTTCAAGTATTGGATACGGAAAACTGTTTGGCTTTTCTCCGTTAGTGGGGTTTTTGTGGATTACAATTGCATTGTTTGTTTTATGCGTTTCGGGTCATCCCTGAACTTCGAGAACAAAAATATTGTTATTTTTTTTTAATATCAAGTTTTCATTAATAATTTATTAGTGTTACTACTCTACCATTTGATTTCATTAATCTTACTTAATGACCACGTCGTTTAAATATGGCTTAGCGTAATCACTGCTGAACTTTATTTTCGCTCTTCGATACACTTAAAGATAAGACATCTGGGTAAATATTTGTATGGTTTTCCCATCGCTAAGCGAAGAACTGTAAAAATATAGCACGTGAAGTTTTTTGGGCCGGCTGTACTGACAGCGGACTCAAAATCATAACTAGCCATGAGTTGTTGTTGTCTATAGTTGAAATAAGATTGTATAAACGTTTTATAAATTTGTACAGCGCCCTTGAGGTGATTTTACACAAAAACGGCGCTATAAAAGTCATCCAAATATTATTATTATTAGATATTAACTACAAGTTTAACTATTATTAACTGCTCTTTGATAATTTTATTTTTCACTTAAGTTCCATTATATTAGTAAACTCAAGTATGTACGCCTTCGTAGTCTAGGGTTTAGGCTCTTCACTCGTAATCCGAAGGTAGAGGGTTCAGATTCCGGCGAGAGCAATAAATTAAATAAAATTAATTTGATTAAGTTGTGTTATTTCACAATGAATAAATTAAAAATAGTATTCATAGAGTATATTTGCGGCACGTTCCAGGGTGACACTCTCAGTATCGCCTTTGTGTTTAGTATACCACCATTCAGAATTAAAATTCTGCTTGAAATGGCTTTAGCCGTGTTTGGTGATCAGATATGAATATCCAGGTACTTCCCCACCTTCCTCTCCCCCATCCACTTCCCTTGCCCACTACGTTCAGCCTCACAGCACACCCTGATTGGGGATGCCTTAGTTTCACTGGCTCCAGACGGGAGCAGCTGAGACTCTTGTGAGTGAAAAACAAGTCGTATAGTATATCGGTTTTTCCAGGATTGTCAGTAGTGCGAATCCATATCTCCTCTCCCTGCAGTGCAAGGCGATGTTCCAAGAGTCCTGCTAGAAAGGTAAAAAGGTCTCTCCCCATCCGGTATGCTACGCAGTTGGTGGGTAAATGCATCGACCGCCAAAATTCGGGTAAACCACACCCCATGAACCCGGGCACCCCGGCTAAGTCACCAAACATAGCGGACCACTTGGGGTGATCTGTGGCTGTGTTGATAATCTAATAAATTACATCGATAAGTACCCATACCCGCCTCCCACATTGAAAATCGGAGCAACTACCGAAATATTCTTCATTTCAAAGGTTATCAAAGGAATATTTATGAATATTTTTTTAATTATGATCTTGTAACAAAAGCTCGTTAAGCCGAAATAAAAAAAAATGTTGGTGGTTTTTCATTGTTTTAATAACAATGGACGTTATTATTGATTAGGATCATAATGAAGAAAAAGGTCAGCCCCTAAAGATATAAACAAAGAAGACTACCAGGAACCATCATAATAATATTTGTAATTTGCTTTTAACAAGTACTTGTGTACTAGACATTTTAGGACGGAGATTAAAGGATGAAAAAAACCAAAGTTTAATTACCTAAGACGGGTTGTTTCACAAAAAAAAAAATTTAGCATTGTTATCAATTGGCTATTCAGCGCCATTTGGGTCCATTTCTGCTTTTGAATAAATTGTGATCGGCAGAAGAGGACGACTATCATGTTCAGTTTGTTACAATTTGATAGTAGGCTGAAACGCACCTTGAATCGGCGTTTTTTTACATTTACGGGGACCTTGTAAATGTAAAAAAAAATACAAAATGGCGCTGAGTGGCTGTTTGATGACAATGTTGCATTTTAATTTCTGTGAAACGACTGGCTAATTAATATTTGCAACTTAAATTATTAATCAACTCTACATATGTTGTTTTGTTAGTATCTTTAATTTGGAAGACATACTAGTATTATTTAAATAGTTTATTTGTAAATAAGTTCTGCTGTGCTATTATTATTAGGTGTGATATCTATTTAGCCTTCCGAAGGTATTTTTAAACTGTGTTGAATCAACTTTCAGACGATCTTTTTATATATGTTACAGTTAAAACCCGTTCTTATTTACAACGCGTTTTCTCAAGTATAAACTAATTTTCACTAAATGCCTTTGTTACAACTAAAATTAACTGCTGTTCAAAAATGAATATCGGTGAAAACTAGTTCTAACTAGATAAAACGTGTTTTTTTCGAAATGATTCTTTTAAAACTGTTTCAACCGATGTCAAAGGCCATTGTGCTTTATTCTGATTGGTCGAGTGACATCACCTGATCCGACGCGGTTAGGTTAGGTTGGGAAAATCAAATTGATTTGAATTTTATTACCAAGTGCCAGAAATTATTGACCGTTATTATAGTGTAAAGTTTCCTCACTTTATTTTAATTTATTTTTTTACATTTTCTGCACACAGGAGGCCCGAAGAAAAAAATCTCTTTGGGCCTATGTCATCGTTTGCTGTGTGGAGGGTCTTTTTATGGAAAGGAAGGAGAGGAAGTTCTGCTAAGGAAAAAGTTATGAGGAATGGGAAGGAATCTTGCGGTCAATGTGTTCATGAGTGACTAACGTGTGAATCCATTCCTTCCATTGCGATTGCGATGCAAAGCAATGGGTAGAGAGAATCCGGCTGGAGAGTTAAAAAAGTCTCTCTAAACCAGTCCATCCCGATCCTACCGCCACGCAGTCGGCACTGATGCTAAGTCACCAAATGAAGCGAACAATTTGGCATGACCTATGGCAGGGGTGGCGGTACCCATACCTGCCTCCCTAATTTTCTTGTTCAAATTTGACTAAAACATTTTTTTTATGTATGTATACCGCACAAGAGTCCCAACTGCTCCCGTCTGAAGCTAGTGAGACTATGGCATCCCCAATTGGGGTATGTTGTGAGGCTGAGCGTAGTGGGGAGGGTAAGGAAATAGGGAAGAGGAAGGTGGGGAATTACCTGGCTATTCAGATCTGGTCACCAAACACGGCTAATGCCATTTCAAGCAACGATTTAATTTTGAATGGTGGTTTTACACCAGGGCGATAATGAGAGTATCTTCCACTCTGGAACGTGCCGCAAGAATACTATATATTATTTTAAATGAATAAATTGTGAAATAACACAAATTAATCAAATAAAATTTATTTGCCCCACCGGGATTCGATCCCGCGACTTCGGTGTGCGAGTCAAGCGTATTACCGCTGCGCTACACCGGCCCTCAGATTAAGTGAGGTGTTTCCGAATTAATAATTTGAATGACTCACGGGTTATTTTTTTTCTTTTTACCCCTGTGGCTTAAACCTTTCCATTATTTTATTTGTCTATAATTGAACTCGATACAAAAAAAAACAAATGATTTATATTGCGAAGTTTGTAACTCACGTACGCATTAACAACACAAGCTGGATTATTATTTAACAATTACACTTTTTCACAAGAATTTTTAAAGTAATTTGAAGTAAAAAGAAACGCTTTGAATAAATCTATTATCCGATTAAGTATAAATTATTCACATACTTAAAGTAAAGAGTTGGTACCTAACTACTGCAGCAAAAATAACCAAAATGTGATTTTATAATAAAACGTTAGAATTTAATATTATTCATCAACCTTCACAAATCTATGTTAAGCCAAAGTACGACTTAAGAACTTGGTTTCAGCTGCCTATATCTTCAAATTTAAGATGTACAGTACATGACAGAAGAGCTGCTTTATTTGTTTGAGGATTTCGTATGTGGGTATACCAACCATTAAACCTAAACCTTGGTAACACAAAGGTTTTCACAGCACAATATTTACTCCTCAAATACATGTACTGGAAGTAAATACTTAAATCCCGACGATGTTTATTAATTATTTATTCATGTTTCAAACTACCGAAAACAAGAAATTATTAATTTAATTCCAGGAAACCTACCTACTCTAAATGCTATAATTTCAAATGTACCTGTGAATTCCAGAAACAGAGATCGTAATAAAGAAATAATATCTTACATTCTTCAAACACAGTAAACTTATTTTGTTGCACCATTTTAATTCGAAATTTATAAAATACTTATATTAGTTTTAACCACTTTTTAAACGACTTCCAAAAGGAGGAGGTTATCAATTTGACGGTATATTTTTTTTTATGTTTGTTACCTCAGAACTTTCGATTGGGTGAACCGATATTGATGATTCTTTTTTTATAAGAAAGCTGGTTCTTCCCGTGTGGTTCCATTTTAATTTGGTCCAGTTCTGATAATGGGATCCATGAGAAAACCAATAAATTTGCAATAAATATGTGCGCGACAAATGGACGAATAACTTAATATTACGCCAACAGATTTCGATTTTTCTTCCAACAAAAAATAAACAAAAATTTTAACAACAAAAACGACTTCAAAAATGCACTAAAAAGTAAAAAAATAATTTCGTACGATTGTTATTTTTGGAGTCGGTTTCAGCCAAGATCTCCACATCTCACCTGTAACTACATATGTATGTAGTTACCTTGGCTGACACCGACTCCAAAAATAACAATCGTACGAAATTATTTTTTTACTTTATAGTGCATTTTTTTAAGTCGTTTTTTGTTTTGTTATAATTTTTGTTTATTTTGTTTAAAAAACCAACATGTTTCGTAAGCAATGATTATATCATAAGGGTTTACTTAAAACTACTTACAACAATAGACTTAAAGATGACAATGGGTAGTGGGATGGGGTAGGGGGAGGAGGGTAAGTAAACCAAAATTTGAACGGGTCAATTAAAAATAGTTTTGGATCATTTAAAAAAAAAAAAAAATATATATATATATATATATACTATACAAAATGCTTTTAAATGACCCCTCTTAAATATGTTCCCATTTACGCCTTATTACCCCCCTCCCGCTTTCCACTCCCGCCTATCCATTGACACCTTTTATTCTATTGTTGTAATTTGTTTTAGTAAGCCCTGATGAAGTAAGCATTGCTTATTTTTGTTTTTTATTGGTTTTTTAAACAATAAAAGGGGGTTAAAACTAAGTATATTATTAATTTTGAATATTTTACATCAAAAACGTCATCAAACATACTCATTTCGGTCCTCTGTGATTTTGGTTAGTTATTCCTGCGAGAAATCTGGTTCAAAGAAATAAAATTTATTTCGAATGTACGTGTCATTTTCAAAATTGGAACTGATTATTTGAAGAATTCCGTCGATCGATAAAGTACCTACCTATAATATAATTTTTTTTAAATAGCTATTTTCAAAATTGAAAATATTTTGTAAGAGTACCTACTCGGTGATTTTTCACGGGCCTGCCTTAATATTATACCTAATATTTTTTTATAAATTTCTTCCTGTTAATGAAAACACTCTCGACACACGGCACGCACTACAAAATAATACATGAAAAAGATATTATATTTCCTGGATTGTAAACAAAGAAGATTTTTACCACGTAGCACTGGAAAATGATTCTAAAACATAATCCATACCTCTTTCCATATTTTGAAATTTATGGATGAACTAACAGGATTCGGCATGAATTATTTTGAATGTTGATTTTGTTCTAAAATAACGCGGGTTTTTATAAAATATTTTGCTCAACGATTTGAATTGACTAAGAGCTGAATCAATTCTTCAGAGTGGAAGATACTCTCAGTATCGCCCAGCGGTGTAAGAACATTCAGAATTGAAACGTTGCTTGAAATCGCTTAAGCCGTGTTTGGTGACCACATCTGAATAGCCAGACACTTCCCGACCTTCCTCTTTCACATATCTTTCTCCTCCCAGCTACATTCAGCCTCACAACATACCCCAATCGGGGATGCCATAGTCATCTCAAAAGCAGCTGGGACTCTTGTGAAATATGCATATAAAAAATAAAAACAAAATAAAAAATGCTGTATTTAATTTTGAAAGTTTATATTTCAAATGGAGAAACGCGATTTTTTTCCAAAAATAAATCATGTAAAATAAATTGACTTAAATGAAGACAATATTAGCGAAACACAATCGGCAATCTGGAGACAGACAAATCGTAAGCAAAGGGCCCTGGGTTCGAGTCCCAGTGGAGCCAAAACCTTTTTCTGATTTTTCTGTCTCCAGATTTTCGCTAATATTGTCTTCATTTGATTAAATATTATAATTTGAGATTTTACTCATAAAAATTAAAAATAAAAATAAAAATAAATTGTTTCACATGTTCCTAAATTTTCTACAATATTTTGTTAACTTTCAACTTATCAATTGAATTTTATAACGGTGACGAAAAATCAATGTTCATTTAAGGGTATATTTTTTTTCTTTTTTTTTTCTTTAGTCATTATATAATTTGTGTACAGTTTTACAGGTGATTCGACTACCACGCTAGGCACATACCCGTATTATGGTAAAAGAAAAGTAAAAGCCCGTAAAAGGCGTTCATATAAAAAGCTTTAGAAAACATCCTCAAATTTTGATTTTTTTCTTCATAATCCATATTTTCTTTCAGCCCTGACCGTTGCCCATCAAACTACCACTCGAATATTTTTTACCATCCTCTCATATCAAATCTGGAATCATATTGGGTCGTAATATTTCAATAACTTTAAAGATTCAGGCTCTCTACGCCGCGAATCGTCGTTAAGGTCGACTTTAGTGTGCCATTTGCGTGAGCGTGGCTAGGTCAATGACAAGATTCACCTCAATAAATTTGACGCATGGATTCGAACGTGATAAGAATCAGATTTCTTTAATATAATGGGAAAATCACCCCTATTGAAAACGAGATGGCCAAACACACGCCCATACGTGACGTATTCGGCAAACATGGGAATAGTTTGAAAGGCAAACACGCGTCAAAAGGACCCTTGCGGGCGTTGTGATTTTAATGCTTCAAAATAGACTAGAAGGCGGTGAAAAGTAAATATTAACATGAAATATCGATAGGTATTACATAAAATATTTGAGGTACGCAGAAACGAAAGCGCCAATGTCAAACGTGTTAGAAAATAAACAGAAACACTTTAAAACATCCCTCTCTTGGTCACTTGAACCAACAATTGTTAAATTTCAAAACATTTAAAGACTGTATAAAATAATTTCCTAAACCGATTGTAAATTGTATATGGCCAGGGGCTAACTGTCGAAGGATCAACTGTGATGAAACCAAATGCCTTCCAAGTTTATTTAAATGGAAACCAACGTCGCTACTGACATAGGTCTTTTTGACGATAAGATTTAGAAAACCAATCAGTATTGCGTCTGTTGCTCTTACACTGCCTGATATCGTATTGGTTATTCCATTTGATTTTTAATTTGGACGATTTTTTTAATTTGAAATTTATGCAAAGAATGGTCAGACTTTTGGATCACGAAACACGCCTTTATTGTGTTCTTTATTCTATGTTTTTGATTATATGCAGAGGCGTTTAGAAAATCTGATACAAATTAGCTACACGTTGTTCGGAGACTAGTGACACCCACAAGTGCGAAAGCTACATCTAATTCATTTGGAGTTGATTTTGAGGTAGGTAAAATATTTTGGGTTTTGAGCGTTCATTTTAGAGCAAATCGAGTAAGAAGTTTAAATTTTTTTTTCAAATTTGATCTGTTTTTATAATTTTTTTAATTGACTTTTAAAATACGCTGAAGACTTCGAACAGGATTTTGAAGTTTTTTTTAAACCTTTTAGTTGTCAAAATAAAAGGAAAAAAAAAAACAAACTAAATGTTCACTCTATTTTTTTACTGTCTGTGTGATGTAGATTGACCAGTTTCCCGCTTGAACCACTAGTTTCCCGACACCATGTATAATTTAATGATAATACCGAAATGAAGCAAGCAATCATCTACCGGGTGGGTGTTTTAATTTTGAAATAAATTATTCAGACAAAGATACTACTAATTTATTGTTATAATGACAAAATGAGGGGAACTGATTTGACAATTCGTAGAAGTGTTATCTATACGGATATGAATGAAAAATCATGACGTTAGTTTATATTAAACATTTCAACTACTAGATATCGAGCAGGAAAATGAACTTGATTATACTTTATACTTAAGATGTTATTTTTATTTTAACTTAATGAGGCAAACAATTTTCTTTGGGCCCTATGTCATCTTTGGCTGTTTGTTTTGGAAAAGAAGGAGTTAACCCGGGTCTCCAAGACCTTTTATAATTGAACAGATAAAACTGATAGAAGAAAGAAATTCTGTTTTTTTTTCCACCGATATTTCCATGGAAGACGATCCGAGGAACCAGCGTCATTTTTTCCTTCAGCACCGGTGCACAGTCGAGAAACATGCCAAATTCGCGACCAACATTTTTACACCGCTGACATTTGTCACATGAGAACAGGCCGTTTCTACGACTCGTTTTGAGTCTCTGTGTTTCCTCCCTCCCACAAAATGGGTTTCTTTAAGACCCGGGTTCACTTCTTCCTTTACATAAAAAAGACCCTCCAAATTAGCCGAAGATAACATAGGGACTGAGGAAAATTGTTTTCCTCAGAACTTCCTGTGTGGAGTTGATGTAAAAAAAGGTGTAGAATTACTGTCGTTTTCTTGGCACACTTACACGTCCACAATACACTTCTATCAGTTTTATCTGTTCAGTTATAAGAGGTCTGACGGAGACTGGTTCAAATTTTTAAACATTTTATATAACGTCAAAGGAAGAATTACGTAGGCCCATACCAAGAACTCGCGTTATTAAAATAATAATATATTTTTGCTGAAGAGAGTTACAAAGAAAAACAATCTTGTTATTATTAGCATTCTGGGTAAAAATACAATTAAAAATTGCGTCAAAAACACTTATTTTCAAATATTTGTTTATTATTACCTTAATAATTTGTGAGTCTTTGAGAGGGTTTCTCACCAATTTAATATGTTTTCATATTTTACAAATACGTATTCAATTATTTTACATTAACTCCACACAGAAGACCCAGATGAAAATAATTCCCCTCAGGGCCTACGAAAACCTATGAAAATACGGCAAAGTACCATCACTCTCTTTGTACAAATATTAAAATGTGTTTTCGTTGAGCCGGCATCAAAATAAACTTTTAAAATATTGGTTTTTGAAGACGACACGACAGCGAAGAAAGGTGTTATTTTATTCGGCAACGTAAATGTTATAACCTCCCCGTCTGCTGTAATTCTTTCATGAATTTAAGGGTCAAGCATGTGAACATAAGTGCAAATTGAAGGGAACCGCCCTCAAACTGTCAACGGTAAGTGCCAATACACTTTCATCATAGATCAACAAATAAGGGAACGAAGCGAATCCTTCGCTCTGTTATTCGGAACTAGTGGTATTAACTGAATTTAGTTTTGAAAAAGTGTTATAACCACTGGAGCGACAGCACAATTAAAAACTTTTTTCTCCGATTGCTCGAGTTTTTTGCTAATCATTTTGAATATTTTCCGTCCAAATTAAAAAAAAAAATCATACCTCCGAATTTTAATACAAAGACACAGAAACTGATTATTCTTCTATACATCCAACGAATTAACATATCTTATTCGTAGGCTTATAAAAAAATATTATTAAATCGTAAACTTCTACTTAATTACTTACAAATAAGGGAAAATTTGCCAAAATTGGCAGCATAGCAATCCGAGGTATTTTAAATAGTGCCATATTGTGGCAAAAAGCACTCCAGAGGCTAGCGTGGTCTATCGATAAATCCTTATATCAATACAATATTGACTAAATCCGTTATCTACGATTATTAGGCGGCGTCAGGCGATATCTCAGCAATTGATTCCTATAGACAAAAGCCGCCTAATTCAGCAGGGTGTATTCGTTATCACTGAGCTGTCAATACATACATTTTTTATATTATTACGTTCGTTATGCAAAATTACTGGCAGACTAGCGAAGCTCGTAGAATTGAAAGATGTATACGCAGTTAATTGAATCCGGTCGAGCTTGGAGAAATCGGAAAGATAATCAGAATATCTCGAGGTATGGCTGAAGACATCATTGACCAATTAACTCCCCTTTTAGTGTCAAAAAGCACATGCGGACTGCAAATGTATGCTGCAAATATATGCTGCCACAAAGCGTATATTTTAATTCGGCATTATCATTTTCAATTTGGGAGGCAGGTATAACGGGGCGATAACCAATACCTCTGCCATAGGTCACCCCAAGTGGTTCGCCACGTTTGGTTACTTAGCACGAGTGCCCGGGTTCATGAGGTTAGGTTTGTCCGTGTCTTGGTGGCGAATGCGTTTGCCGATGTGTTATAGCTGGCCGGATCGAGAGAGAATGGTTGAGGGAGTCCCTTTGACTTCTCCAGCCGTACTCTCTCGGAACATCGTCTTGCACTGCAGTGGGAGGGATGGATTCATACGTCTGTCACTCCTGGACAGACTGACCCCCAGATTCTGATACCATTTTTATTCCCCAGAACTTCTTACTAAAGCATTTTTTAAATTTAAGTTATCCTTGAACATTATCCTATGATGCGAACATGTTTTTTATACAGGTTCATAGTTTACTTTCATATTATCTATTCTACACACTTCTATCTGTGTTTTTTATTTCTTTTAATATATTTTTGTTCTTCTTTTTCTACAAATTTATGTTTTCTTTAATGTTCTAATCTATTTTTTTTCTATACATAATGTTATTTTTTGCGGAAACTTTTCTGGTTCATGCAACCATGTAATATGTAATTACCTTAATAAAATAAGTATAACTGTTTTTACCCTTATAAACTAAAATATCTTAATAAAAAAAAGTATACGTATAGACATTCGACAACGTCCAACAGCTACATTAAAATACTTATAAAAGGATTTTTTTACATTAGTTTCACACAGGAGGCCCTAAGAAAAGTAATTCTTCTCAGGGCCTATGTCATCTTTGAGGATGCTGTGAGAAGAGTATTTTTAGGAAAGGAAGGAGAGGAAGTTCTGTGAAGTAAAAAGGGTGTGAGTAGAAATCTAGTGTTAACGTACCCAGGAGTGACGGACCAACGAAACCGTCCCTTCCAACTCGCATTTTAAACTTGTTTGCAATGTGCTACGAGTATCATTATCATTTTATAACCCATGGTTTCACTTTTTTTTCTCATTTAATGCATTAGTGAACCCTTCAGATAAATTATTCAGAGTTAGGATGATTCATGTAAACAGTCGTTTGCTTTTGCAAATCAGATAAGGTGGTTTGGACTTCGACTAAGTAATTTATTCAGGAACAATCCGATATTAGCATACTCCAACGAACTAGAACGAATGCTTACATTTTCTAACACTCGCATAACCTCTTGTGCGCCAACATTTTTAATTTTTTTCAAAAAAATCATCTATCTGAATACCTATAACCAGCTATTCTGGGAAACCACTAACGGTAGATTATATATATTTTTTATAAATATATAAACACATTATACGGTTAAGACAAAAACATAAAAAAAAAAAAAAAGTTATTGCGAAAATAGAATCAGCTGAATTGGCGGCGATTGAAAAGTTAAAATAGATGATAAGTATTATTTGTTTCAGCGAAAGATAAGAATAAAATGTTTCTGAGTTTAGAAATAATTGAGAAAATTTAATCACAAAAGTACCTACTACAAATAATTGCTAACCGAACAACTCAACACAACGGAAAAACAACATAACTTTGAAAAGTGGTTTAAAGTCGTGAAAACTGATGAAAAAAACTTTTTTTTTTTTACATTAACTCCACACAGGAGGCCCTGAGGAAAATAATTTCCCTCAGGGCCTATGTCATCTTTGAGGATGCTGTGTGGAGGGTCTTTTTGAGGAAAGGAAGGAGTTAACATGGGTCTTGAAGAGACTCATGTTGTAGGAGGGAGGAAACACAGAGGCCGGTAAATCGTTCCACAGCCGAGCTGTTGAACTCAAGAACGAATCGTAAAAACGAGCCGTTCTCATGTAACTAATATCAACTGTGTACAAATGTTGGGCGCGTGTTTGGCGTGTTTCCCGACTATGCACCGGTGCCGAGGGGATCAATGACGCTAGTTCCTCGGAGCATCTTCCATTGTAATACCGGTAGAACAAGGAGAGCATTCCCACCTGACGCCTATGCTCTAAAGATTGCAATCCGTCTGTTAAGATGGGAGAATCTATCAAACGGACCGCCGTTAAATTAAATAAGGACGTTAGATGGGTTATGGACAATTTATTTTCATCACTTTTAATGGCTTTATATCACTTTTCAACACAAAGGTGTGTTAATTTATAATGCCTTGAGTTGCCATGGAACCCAAATAATTACATTGAAATTTTTCGAAAATCTCAAATTTATTTTTATTTTATTTATTTATTTATTTTTATTTAGTAAAGAATTATATATTTATATACATTATTTAAGAAATTTTTTGACTGCCCAACTAGGAGGATTCCCGTTTTAGGATAGTCAAATAAGGATGAGTATTAACATACGGAACATGGTCTGTAAATAATATAAAAATATAAAAAATCTAAAAAACAAAACAAAAATAAAAGATTAAAAGATAGTGATTGTTCTTTGTTTAGCAAAGTTTTTTAAAAATAATATAAATTACTTAGGTAGGTGCTTAATAACAGAGGATTAAAACATATGGGTTATTTGTGTAAGCATTGCATATCATAGTCCTGCACACCTAATAAAGTGTGTTTTTCGGAAGTGACCTGCAGGTAAGTATGTTTTGTATCTATCTGTAAATAATAAAATTAAATAGAACTTAGGAATTCATAATGAATTGTAAAGCGCCCTTGAGGTGATTTTTCACAAAAACGACGCTCTACAAATTGTCCAATTATTATTATTATTATTATTATGGGTTCTATAAAATAAGAAAAAAAGAGAAGAGAAATAATTTTAAAAAATAAATAAAAACATGAAATGAAACATGTTTTTCAATATCATTCCACAAATTAGATATCCATCGTAAAAAATAATTGTTTTCATTTCCCGATGATAATCAGCCAAAACGTTGAAAATAGTGTTTATTTTGACAACCTTCAATATTCAATTGTTGTCCAAACCACCTCCAACGTCCAAATTCATTTTCATTCAACATTCATTATGGCTTCGTAAAAAAATCAAAACATTTAAAAATCAACCATTCACGATATTCGTTTGCCATAATGTATTACCATAATAAGTATATACAATAAAATTCCTACATAACAGCTAGTCTCGCACGTGTGATATACTCTCATAAAATATGTGGGCTTGGCCTATTTCATTCTACAATTATACACCATAGAAATAGACCAAGCTATATTACATTGCGAGAGTACAGCGTACATCTGAGACTAACCTAAAGGTGTCCAAATATTTTCGCTTAACTAACTACAAATAAGGGCGGACTTAAGTTAATGATTTACAAAGAGGGATTCAAAATTTATTCCGAAATTCCAGAAGAAGAGAAAAATAAAAAGACGAAAGCTATAAATGTCAAACACCCTGAAACCCGTATATTTCACAACTACAGAAACTAAGATTTCGGTTTAATGCGAGGAAAAGTACTTATATAGACAATTTATTTTTATAGAATCGTGCAATAATTGGACGTATGTTGTTTTTTCCTCATAAATACATACGTACCTTTCTAACTTACATTCTTATTTTTATTTGCATAACATATTCTGTACACCCGTACAAATTTGTTCATAATATCTAACGTCTTTAAAAATGCTAGTATGAGTTAAATTTGCCGGGTTTTAAAAATTAATAAAGAAATTTAATGCTATACTTCCCAAATCTCCATCTACCATTAATTCTTCTTCCTTCACTGTAGCTCATTCCATTTTTCAAGCAAGGTGAAAGCAGAATATATTATTTATTTTATAACACATGTTACTAAAATGATAGATTTTATTAGAGTATTATACTGCCCTGACGAAGCTATGGTTGTAACGAAACCCGGTCGATATTAAGTATATAAAAAAGTGCTGTTAAATAAGTTATTTTTTTATTTTTAATTATAATATCACATCACTAAGCATCGTCTTCATATGTACAAATTTAATCAAAACAAAAACACAATAACGCACAACTACATTCGTAACCATATCTTGTAGTTATTAAAACTTCTTGTTAATGTGCTGGGTTTTATTCTTACTCCAGATATAGAAAAATAAATAAAACAAAATGTAAGTAAATACTCGTTTATAAAAGTCAATCAATATTTTTCTTGTACAATTCTTGAGCCTACTTGAATCCAACGTGATTTCTTAATAAAATTTAATAGTTTATTGTTTGCTTTAGAACAGGTTTCTGTTGACCTAGTTAAATGAAAAACCTATAAGGGCATAAAAATAAAACAAATGTTGCAATAAACTTCATCAACAATCTTTGTTATTTACTATGCATTTTAGAAACGCATTAATTTACTTCGGTTCTTTCGATGTTGATTGTGAAGTTTTACCAGCCTTACAAACTTACTCTTTTTGTAACAATATTAACATAATGAAAACAGAAATATCGGTAAATTTATTGATTAGCATACTATTTTTAGCTACATCAGTGTCAAAGCACAGCCTTGAAATTATAAAAATTTTGCTTTCCGTCATTGATTTAAATGCTGCTATGAGGCCTACCAGGCACACTTCCCTTTTTCATATAGAAGCTAACAACACTAATGCGGCAAATAACTCACCAATTTTTCCGCAATCACAACTTATACCCACTACGAAAAATTAGAATATGAACAAATTGGACATGGTTTATGATTACTTGCAAAGATACAAAACTAATTTATTAAATTTCTTTGATTGATATAAATTATTTCAAAACTAAAATTTTTAAATTTTCATTCAACTTTTATCAGTCAATAACAATTCGTGAGCATATAATTCTTGATTTTAAAATTTCTCTTTATCACCAGACACCATTTTTCCTTTTTATTAGTACCTATTACTCAATCATTCATCAAGTTGTAAAGCTCCGTTACCGGCCCAAAAAGAAGAAGATGGAGAGATACGAAATTACGAATGTTAAAGGAGAGCGCTAACATTTACAACGCCAAAATCGATGCAAAAATTGCGAAAATCTTTAATAAAACACGACTCGTTTAAAATAGAGCAAAATCTCTTGGGGGGCTGTCTAAAACAGTATTCAATGAAACACTGTGAATTTTTTCATACATACAACTTGTAAAATAATGGAAACAGACTTGAAAATAAAAATAAAATTGGAGTATACTTTGCGATTTTTTTTCTGTCGAGGGAATTTCATATAATTTGCGTGGGGAATGCGTAGCTATTATCTTCAAAAATAACATATATTTTTTTAAGAGCTTAAAAACTTCAAATGTTTAAGGTAGGTTTGCAAGAAATCAGTAGAAATTTGGATAGCGGCCTCTTTATATCCGTCCATATTTCAGGCGAAATTACCTAATGAAATTATATGGATTTGCGTAATGTAGCATAGGTACTTTATAACTTGTAACATAATGTTTTGTAGCAAATCTAATTATTTCGAACATAATATATTAATAAGTGTTCAATCTTGAATTCTTTCCCTTTCTCGAATCTCTGTCTGTTACAGGTTAGGGAAGATGGATGCTATTGGATAATGAATATGCACCCCGCCGCTGAGGGTTTACAAGTGGTCTGATCGATAAAAGGTCATGTGAGACCACGAGAAACTTAATTGCCTTCCGGGTCTGTCCTCGCATCTTCAGGAAAAGCTCTCTGGCAGGTCTTACGTTATTGAGCTAACCCAGAGAGAAAAGATGCTCGTCATCCTTTTGTTATAAGATTTAACGAGCAGTGGAGGAAACAATCGATTTCCTTTGGGCTAAGTTATTGTTAAAGTTATGGTTATAGTTTGGTACTGTTTTACGATTATTGAACTGTGTCATACTTGAAAAATGATTGTACCTACTCCAATAAAGACTAATTGTGTTTAACGTATAAAAGTGTGCATTTTATTTCATTACCACCGCTACGCTGTATATATCTTAATAAACAAATATAAATCATTCTACGTACTGTCTGTAGATAAATAATAGGAAGAATTATGTACAATAAAGTGATTATTCTGCTAATAAGGGGCGTATTTTCAATTACAATGACGGGTTTTTACCAACATCTTCGATTAAGACGTATTTAAGTTCACAAGGTTATGAATAAATTAAATGGTATTTTAAAATGCTCTTCTGTAACGGTTCATAAAACAAATATACAAAGAAAAAAGTAGTACCTACACTACCTACCTACCTGGCTATTCATCTTTAGTCACTAAATTTAATGATTGTGTTGATACTATTCGCATCGCTGACGGTAGTATGAATTGCCAAGCCAAATTTGAATAGATTACACCTGTTGGTGCCGCGTTGAATCGATCCCACTCTGACCCCAAGAAATGGGATGAAAATTGTGATCTCAATTAAAATATCAATAACATTTTTTTTTATAATCGTCTTGTGAATTAGAACAATTTAAATATTTTTTGGTCTATCTATTTTTGGTAATCGTTTTCAAAATTATTGAATAAATTTTTTTGTTGTTATATATCTGACTAACTAACCATCACGCCGTTTCCCCGAAGGGGTAGGCAGAGAGGATGGACCGCCAAACAACTCGGTCTTGGCACACACTCTTTGCCTCATTTACAATCATACATCTCTCATACATACTCTTCTATTATTCAGACTCTTGACATAGCCGTCTTAAGTATCTGATTCACTGGATCGTGCCATTATCTTCATCGGGCGTACCCGACTTCTTTGACTATTCACATTTGCATCATATATTCTTCTTACACTGTTTTCTTCGTTCATTCGCTCTACATGCCCAGACCATCTAAGGGTCCCTTTCTTAATCTAACTCGTTGCGCTTACATCAGCCTTGAATTCTTTGCGGATCTCCACATTTCTCACATGATCATACATGGTTTTACCACAAATACGCTTCATTGATCTCATTTCAACAGCATTCAGGCTACTTTCATCCTTCCATCCTGCCATACATCCGGGTAGATACCTGCACTACATTTTGGACTGCTAGCTTCGCTTCTTTTGACAGTTTTTTTTATTAGCGCCAACGGCATTCAGTCCTCTATTAATGGAGTTACCTGCATTTACCCTTCTTTCAATATCTCTATCAGCCTTTCCATATCTCGTAAGCAAACTACCCGGATATAGTAACTAATCCACTTGCTTCAAGTTTTCATCAAACACCATGACTTTAGACTTACTTACAATCATCATTAACTCTATCGTAATAATCGTAATCAATGTCTTTAAGTGGGAATAGAAATGAAGGTAGAAATAAAGTATTATACTAACGGAATAATGAGCGCTCCGTTTGACCAAAAACCATCGTTTTCCTTTATTGAAGAAGTGGCCGCAAAATAAAAGTTTGAAAAACTCTTCAGTAGACAATTGACGCGTTGTCTTTATCACGCCTCGTATTTTCTCACACGAATCACAACAATACATGAGCGGGTTTTAATTGCACACCAACTACTATTATTACATAGACATCAATATTCAAATTAAGTTCAAAAGTGTCAAGGATTGAAGGGCCTTTTGTTTATTAATGGCTTTGTACACCAGACAAAGTCATTATACAAGGTTGGACATAATGCCCACATAATATGCCCGGTGTGTCACATTATAAACGTAATTAGAAGAAATAATATGATGGATGAGGCTGATCTGGATTCGTAGAGGAATATCGAAGGAAATCGATCACCCAAACAATGTTTAAGATTATCGAAAACCCTCATTGAAAACGTTGAGGAATAGATACTGATTTAATATACTTAGGAGCGTGTCAATGTTTTTCAGTGTATTATAAAAATTGTTTATTTATGATTCATGTTGATTATGTAATGTATCTTTGAAGAATGATCTTGACAGTGATTTATTTATAGGTTAAGAAGATTGTTTGTCTGTTTCATTGGATTGTCGCTCAAAAATCGTTGGTTAACACCATTTTTTTTCAATTTGGGAGGCAGGTACGGAAACCGCCGCCCCGGAAAGCAGTTAGTAGATAACCAACACCCCTGCCATAGGTCACCTTAAATGGTTCGCTATGTATGTTGACTTAGCAGAAGTGACAGGGGTCAAGTGACAAGTGAAGTGGTGGGGCTTTTTTTCTTTATTTTTTTAAGAAAGACAAACAATCTCGGGTTACTAATAACCTGCCAACATTTGAAAATCTCCTAATACCATTACAATAACCTTTATCACCCTTTTACTTCAATAACACCAGGACACTAGCTTATCAAAATTCTCCGATTCTGATAAATATTCTGATCAGGGCGATATATTTCATCTTAAAACTAATCAGTATAAATGTTGTATATTCTATCACTTTTATTCTTTAAGACCTTCGACCAAGTATACCCTACGTCAATGTTTAAGACACAAATAGACCTACGTACCTACCAAATTACTTATAAGCTACTACTGTTTTGTTTTTTAGAATCTTTTAAATTCCATTATATGCGTGAGGATTCTTAGTTTCTGTTTAGGTACATCTTTATCTATGTATTTTGTTTTGTTGCAACCTTTTTTGTCATTATCTTTCTATTTTTCTTTATTGTTTAAATTTTTAAGTATTTACACTGATACAAATAGTTTGTAAAATTTTATAAGAAAAGCCCACTAGGGTGTGTAATAAATAAATAAACAATAAGTGGAAAATTTTGCTTGTGTCGTGATGGAGGACTTAGCCAGCTACGCCTGGGTCAAACCAGATTGTCTAGGTCGTGGCGGCGAATGCGTTTACCGACCTACTGCATGGCGGGCTGGATCTAGAGAGACTGGTTGAGGAGGTCATTTTAACCTCTCCAGCCAGACTCTCTCGACCCATCGCCTTGCACCGCAGTGGGGGGTTGGATTCAAACGTCCATCACTCCTGGATACGCTGATCCCTCAGTTTTTACCCCTCATACTTTTTTCGTTCCTAGAACTTCCCCTCCTTCCTTTCCTTAAAAAGACCATTCATAAAGATGGCATACGCCCTGAGGTATTTTTTCCTCGGGTACTCCTGTGTGGAGCTAACGTAAAAAAAATCAGGTCAGTAACCGATTTTCGGCCCATTTCAGTATTTGATCTAATTCGAGGGACACTTACTTGAACAAATTCGAATGATGGTACTAAATTGCGGTGTCTTGTCTTATTTTTTTGCAGTTCAATCAGTTAAATTGAAATGAATTTTCTAGCTGAAAAAAATTACGATTGTCTAGAAATTCCGGACCCAGACAGACTTTGCTAATTCAGAGAGTCAGATTTCTGCTTCGTAGTAAATAATATAAAATTTTGTGACAATCGATGCAATATTTATTAGCTAAACCATTTTCTTTTTAGCTAACGAGTATTTAATAATAACTACTATTTATCTGTCATTTGAGTCATTTATCTAAGACGTTTTTCAAGAACTGCGCAAATATATACAAACACATAAAATTGATTTATTTTTAAGTGAAGTCATGACTAATCAATTTTATATATTTCATCTGTATCATGACACGTGTTATTGAAACGATTTAAATCTTATTATACCAAATAAACAACAAGCATATTGTATTTCTCTTTTGTATTGTAAATTGTAAAGTTATGCTGGAATAAAAATTTGACAATCGAATTGAAAGAGGTGGGATTTTGTAGTATTTGTAAACACTAGTATATGTATGTAGTTTCAATGTCTCCCAACAGGAGTCGTTAGATTATGTAGTTTCATTATTTTTATAGATTTCGTTAGAGTACGTAGTTATATGTAGTTTTAAAGTGTCTCAATAGGTGTCATTAGTAGTAGTATTACATGATAGAGAAAAATGTCGAAAGTTTAGAAATAATACCCGAACGTTTACGAACATAGCCGATCATATCCAATCTAAAGGCGAACATCTTCATTGAGCGGTTTCCCCGATGCAGAATAACAGAGAGAAAAAAAAAGAAACGAACGGGCGTTAAATCCAGTTTGATATTCATGTGTAAATACGACACGACAATAAACAAGACTTGTAATTTCGACGAACTGAAGTATTATTGAAAACTTCCGATTATCAGAATTGTATCGCTTAGAAGAAAAATTCACAAAACACCAAAGATCTCATTGTGGTTTAATGCTGCGTACCTAAATAATAAAATACGACTAATAGGATTAACCAGGATGCGGTTTAACCAGTATTTAATTTTTGTTCTTTTTTCTAATAGATTTTTTAAATATTTAACTAAATACCCGCCTTACTTTTCTGCCAACATTTTACGTGACAAAAAAATAACAGGAAAAAAACTATGGCATGAGGTTGTGAATTCGTCATAAAACAAAGAACGAAATTCATGGCAGTTAATTAGTGATTCTTTTCGGATTTTTTCATAGCCAACAATCATTGTTAGCACTACTAAAATTTTATTGGCGAGGTCAAGAAGCATGAAGCCGAATTCACGAGCGGACAAAAAATAAGCCTAGGTTGTTTTTTCGGCCAATGAAAGCAACCAAGTAATAATGTCGCCTTTGTTGCCCGGAGAAATTATGGCGAACTTTTTTTGGTTTTTCATTTGATGTATCGTCAAATTTTGTTGGACAAAATTCTAACTTCACTTTGACTTGTTTTAAGATATGAGGTTTCAAAGTTTGCATAGTCGATTTATCATAATCTATACAGATTTCTGTAATTGAGGTTGAATCTTGTGTAAAGTATAAAGTACTCAAAGGCCTTAACACCAACCAAATTCCACATCCACCAATAATAAAAATATATATTATCATTCCAGAAGAAGATAATACTAATAGATCTGAACAAGAATGTGAAAAAGAACAAGATACACAAAATAAAAAAGGTAGCGATCGCCACTGGGACCCGAACCCAGGATCTCCCTTATACCGAGACAAACTCCTTTACTAACTTGGTCACTGGGACCTATTATTTTTAAGTCACTTTTGTCAATCTCATATCTTTTCCCTAATTTTTGGCTGCAACCTTTTTTTTAAATGGCCACAAAGTTCTAAAGTCTTGGTTTGTAACCTAGATAGTGTCTCGGATAAACATACCCGTTTTTATTTTCGTGGAACACCTATTGATCTTTTGTAAAGTCTAAATGAGTATTCAATTTATATTGGCTTTCACCCGTCAATGTAATATATCATTGAATAAAAATATTATACTAATAAATCTACACGAAATTATCAAAAATAACAAAACAAAAGGTAACGGTCGCAACTGGGACTCGAACCCAGAATATCTTGTCTTACCGGGCAAGTGCCCACCGTTATCTTTATTCTTTTTGTTCTCTTTCATATTTTCGTTAAGATTGAATTTGGTTTAAATGCAATTAATTCAATATATCTGCACTGAAACGCTGGCGCTGTCGGTTTATCAATAATAATTTCTTAGGTGATGTGTTACGAATCAAGATTTTCATATAAAGTAAAAATAAATCACGTAGAATAAATAATACACCTAATAAGTTGGCACAAATTGATATTATTTATCTATCTTTTATTATACATAAAATAGTTTATTTGGTGGGCTATAGTTTTACTCCGACATTGATGAAATTTGGCACACTTGAACTTCGAAACAATAGGAAGGTTATTGTCTACACTAGATTTCGAAAAACTACCCCATTCCCGATCAGACTTTTCATACTTCTTGATAAAAGTTTGTACACTTAAGGTTTAAAATAATTGAGAAATTGCTGTCTACATATGATTTCGAAAAACTCTGCGCAAAGCCCGAACAACACCGGGGACTTCAGCTAGTTGAATATGAACGTTAATATAATATATGCATTTATTGTTTTGCAAAATACCCAGTACATATTACAAAGATATTGTTTGATGTTGGCTTACTTTATAAAATCTGCAATACTCGAACACCAACAAAAAACTTTATGATTCACGATCGGGTTTTTTACGTTCCTCTCAAAGGTTGTTTTTTGCCTTCACGTTGAATGGTTTTTTGTCTATTGAAAAAAACATCTGTTTATGAAACCGATCGTACAAAGTTCAACACACAAACCGTAGGTGTAGGCGAGACTAACAAAAGGTTTACAATGCTGCATTATCAGTTTGGAACTGATACGAGAATTATATTGGTGGCTTGATTGTCTGTTTTTTGCTGAATCTATTTATAGCAATAAAGGCAAAAAACACACAAGAGGTTTGGAGATATCAATAAAAGCATTCAAATTTTTTGCGATTTTTAAAAGTTAAATGGCAAATGTCACACACATCAAATTACTTAATATTGGGTACCTACTTAATACGTCTTATATTAAATTAGCACTAAGAATACTACAATTATTAAACTCGATATTAAGTATTCAAAAACTTAACTTAAATGTTAATATTTGTCTGTAAACGAAATTCTCAGTGGTTACGGTAGATTTCAAAGAGTTTATACGATTTACTTCTTTAGGATTTTTACAAACATAATACATGTCAAACACTGCTAAGGAAAAATAATAGGAAAAGGAATATTAGTTGAATGAACATTTAAAAAAAAAAAGTTTAAATTTAGAGAAGGACCGAACCTGTAAAAATTTCAAATAGAAAAGCTGTACAAATTTTATAATACTTTGGGTAGATAGGTATATAGTATACCTATATAATCTTTGGGGATGTAGTGCGGAGAGTCTTTTGAGGCAAGGAAGGTGAATAAGTTCTGGGAAGGAAAAAGCTATGAGGCGCGGGATGGTATCTCGGGTTCAATATCTCCAGAAGTGACGAACGTGTGATTCCATCTCTCCCACAGCGGTGCAAGGTGATGTTCCGAGAGAGTCCTGCTAGAGAAGTCAAAGGGTCTCCCTCAGCAGTCTCTCCCAATCCGGTCTGCCACACAGCTTGTAGGCAGATGCGTTCACCGCCAAGGTTCGGACAAATCTCACCCCATTAATCTGCTAAATCATCAAACGTTTCTAAACTGATTTTCCGATCGATTCCATAAACTTTAAGCTTTACCTAAATGCTATTAAAACTCGAAGTTACGGAAGTACACTTATTTTAGAAAACCCTATTGTAGGTATTTGGTGGTTCCAAAAATAATCATTTTCACATAATCTATCATCAAAATTAAAAACGTATTGAAATTTTTTTCTCCAACGCGTAATCTAGGTAACTATTATTTTTAACTACATAGCTGACACGGCGAACTTTGTTCCACAGAATCAATAACTGTTGTGTTAACTTATTAGCTGAATTAAATTCAGTTTTTTTATTAAGTTAAAAATAACACAATGAAGCAAGTATCGATGCGCCACTGTCCGTGTTTTGTTTTTGTCAGTATCAGAGATGGAGTTGTGTGCGGATTTATAATTTTTGTGATTTTCTTACTTTCCCACTTGATTTATGGGAATTGCGTTTCATTTTCTTTATACGTGTGAGGGAGATTTATTATAATTTTTTTTCCTTTGGAGGGGTGCAACTGCAGACATGTGTTCACCGTTTGTCCCATTTTCGACTGTTAACGTTTAGTTAGACAAACTGCTAAAAAGTAGTTTATCGGGACTTTTTGTCTTGTATTTGTAAAGTGTATAAAATAAAAAAATAAAATAAATAAATAAAAATAGTGTGTAAGAAAGAGGGGTAGCATTATATTTGAAAAAAGCAAAACAATCAGCGCATTGACATTTGACGTTTTTGAATTTTTGGTATTCACTCACTACTCAATATTATGCTTATCAGAATATTCCAGCAGTTCTTTAAAAAAATGAGAATTCTTTCCATACACAATATATGAGGAAAAGAATTTTCTTTATAATTTTTTTTTGGGAATTTTTCTGATGTATTAATAACTATTCTGCTATTCAGGCGGAGACAAATCCAACAAATCAAAGATCATAAAAATCGGTCCAGCCGTTCTCGAGTTATAAATGGTGTAACTAATCCAACTTTATTTTATATGTAAAAAGATATAAATATATATTTCTGAATAGAACTTAAATGCACAAATGTTATGTCACAGTTTGTTTTAAATTGTTACTTAATTACATTTTTGTAAATCTTAATATTCCGAATTCTTGTTAAACTGTTTTACTGATCATAATAAAATTCTATTTACTTTTGTTATTCTTGCTTACTTTGCTGTTGTTTTTCCAGAAAAAAATGAATAAAGAATGCACTTCAAATGAATGAACTTTGTTATTTTATAAATATTAACGATTGGTTGATAGTAAATACATCGATTAAAAGTCAGATTTTAATCAAAATTTGATTAGTTTTCATTTCCTCTCAGTGCAACGCATAATGCAAACATAAACAACAAAGCAACCAAAGCGGAAATAACAAATTTCATGTTTTTATTGCTTGTTGATAATATGATTTTATATCAAACTAGCATCAAATCGCGAAAGTAGAGGGAAATTTTCCACTGGAAGTTTTTCAATGAAATGAAATGGAAAATATCATTTTGTATTAATTTACATAACATAATGTGATTAATAATTCATTGGTGTATGCATTAGAAAATCTGATAGCATCCAATTTTAATAAGAAAATTCGTTGATACTTAATCCAAAAACTTATTATGTGTTGCTGACCGACATAAATAATAATATAATAAACTAGCTGTTAAAAACCCGCTCCGCAGGCTTTTACTGCTAAGCCCTGCGGGCAGCTTATGGTTCGGCTTTGCCCAGTTAGTGTTGGTGACCATTTTATAGATCCAATACGAACTGATTCCAAAAACCGCCCGTTCCTGCAGGAATCCACTGTAGCTAGTCACCGGGGCAAAGTAACCGAGAGAGAGAGCAATGACGTCCTATGTAATATATAGTCACTTGATACAACATGTATTATCGTCAATCTTTTCATAACCGGAGAGATTCAGACTATTCAGAGATATCACTTATTCACAAATTCGTAGCAGTTATACCTAGAGGGGAGACATCCCCGTCCGATCTGCTGACGGATAAAGCGACATCTTGTGTCGAATTTGTGAATTCGAAACCGAATTATAACAGCAGTAGCTTTGTGTGAAATTCCACGTACACATAAGTTATTTCTGGCGCGGCGCGTATGGCTTGGCGTCCGACATGCACTCGTCGCTGGGTTCTGATATTATCAATAATAATTTAATAAAATATCTCAACCACACAACATCCCCTAAAAGTCCAAATATACCAATTATATAGCAAAACTAACATTAAACTTATTTTAAAAATTATAAATAACCATGTAGAACAGCAGTTTTAAAACTGTGGTACGCGTACCCCTTGAAGTGATGTGATATTATATTATGGTAATATATAAAGTCGAATCTACGGGGGATGTAAACTAGAAAAATGGAATAAAATCATGAATTACAATTTTATCGCCTGCGAAAGGCATTTTCAAACTACGGTAAAAGAACGCTCATGCCATCCATTAACCAGTTCAAAAAATTAGTAAGTATCATTGAGTTCTCGTTTTTTAAGAACAACGTATTATCAGTTTGCCGAAAAATGTCCATTATTAAAATTTTTGATATCTCCCCCACATTCATGTAAGTTTTTGCTGATAAGCTGTTAAAATATTCTATTGTTAGAATCCTTGTTATTTCAGACACCTATGAAAATGTTGTATTATTCATTAATGGTATTGCTGATAAGCTGTTAAGTATTCTATAGTTAGAATGGTTGTTATGTCAGATATTCATGAAGATATTAAATACCTAATTTAATTTATTAGGGATAAGCTGTAAAAGTATTCGATTGTTGGAATGTTTGTTATGTCAGACATTCATGAAAATGTTATATTACTAACTAGCTTTTACCCACGGCTTCGCTCGCATAGTATTAGTGGGAAATTACTGGCATAATTATTGGCATAATTGTTATTATTCTTGCTATTTTGTCTCATAGAAAATAATCATTGTTTAACAGAAAATTTCAAAATTTGAGAATGACATTTCGCAAATAAAAATTCTATTTTGGAAAATATTTAAATTATAGAAGTAGAAATTTATTTTAAGCACCTACTCCCTTAATTAGTATTTTATTCATATTTGAATCCAGAGTAACCTAAAAAAATAAGAAAATGACAGTCCACTTCAAACGCTATGCTTTATAGCAACGTTATTTTTTTTTTTTTTAAAAAGAAAGACGAACATTCCCAGGTTACGAATAACCCAACAATATTTGAAAATCTCCTACTACCACCACAGAAAGCCGAAAGCGTTGCTTGTGTTGTGATGGAGGACTTAGCCAGCCGAGGAATCGAACACGCGACGCCCGGGTGGGACCCAAGCGCTATGCCCACTCAACCACTGACCGGTCAACTTTTTATGCTTTTTGTTCGGAGAATAAACATTTTTAGAGCTAGGTATGTAGATATTAACTACGACGCCAAAAATGTACTCTTTTTAATCACAACAAAGCACTCTTTTTAAGCCTAAAATAAAAAAAAATAAAAAAAAACATTGTTTCCAAGGTAACAATTTGTTTGACGTTTGCAATAAGTCGATTTTGTTAGGGTCAGAAAACGTATGATACATAATTTCATAACGCCACAGCTCATTCATAACGCCAGAGCTTACCAATATATAAAGCCGTTGTTACTCGCAAATGATGTAGCTTTCGATTAGTGAAAGAATTTTTAAATTCCATTCGATATTTATTGCGTGAAAGAGTAAGGACCATCCAACCAACCAACCATCCGTACAAACTTTCGCATTTATAATATTAGTAAGATATTAGGTGTTGGTGATAAGCTGTTAAAGTATCCTATTGTTAGAAGGGTTGTTATGACTGATATTCATGAAAATTTTATATTACTACTTTAAGGTATTAGTGATAAGTTGTTAAAATATTCTATTGTAAGAATGGTTGTTTATATCAGATTCGTGAAAACGTTATTTTTTTATTTTTTTTATTTATTTAGGAAACAAACAGTCATTCAAAATGATAATATAACAAAGAACATTCTTGTGTTGTAGACCAATTAAGTTCCATTAAGTTAAAATTTCGATATAGTATTTTTACCTATTCAACTTATATGACAAAAAAATAAACATAATAAGGAAAAACATAAAAAAGAAAAACATAAAACGTAATAAAGAAAAAAAGTAAAGTTATTAACAAACATAGTTATACTATTTACTACGGATAATAAAATTATAAATTTTCACAAAAAAAAAAAAAAAAGTATTTTAAGTTATTAATATATTAAGCTGCATTTTATATGATTTCAAATCATGGTTGAAAATGTCTACATCTCGTAAGGCATTGTAAGTTTCACAGATACGTATTATTACAGAGTTTTGCGCGTATTTTGATTTACTGTGTGGTATTCTAAATAAGTCGTTTGATCTGGTATTTTGTTTGGGGCAACGAAATGCAATATTTTCTAACAGATATGATGAATCAACAAGGCAGTTCATGATTTTGTATAAGAATAATGCATCAAAGATTTTTCTGCGTTTATATAAGGCGATAGGGTCAAATTGATGATCACTAAAGCGATACGATAGGTGTTTTATAAATTGTTTCTGGATATTTTCAATGCGATGAATATGTATATGTTTGATATTGAGGATTCCAAATTACTGAGGCGAACTCGAGTTGTGACCGTACATATGACATATATAACAGAATTAGGGTTTGTGCTATAGTAAAAGGTTTTGTAATGCGAATGATGAAACCCAATTGCTTATAAGCTTTTTCTAGAATATTTTCAATACGATCCCTAAATAACATTTTAGAGTCTATAAATATAATTTAAGGTATTAGTGATAAGCTTTTAAAGTATTCTATTGTAAGAATGGTTGTCACATAACATATTCATGAAAATGTTATATTATTAATTTAAGGTATTGGTGATAAACTGTTAAAGTATTCTACTGTTAGAATGGTTGCTATGACAGACATTCATGAAAATGCTATATTACTAATTTAAGGCATTGATGATAAGCTGTTAAAGTATTCTACTGTTAGAATAGTTGTTATGTCAGATTTTCATGAAAATATTATATTACTAATTTAAGGCATAGGTGATAAGCTGTTAAAGTATTCTATTCTTAGAATGGTTGTTATGACATACATGAATGAAAATGTTATATTACTAATTAAAGTTATTGGTGTTAAGTTATTAAATTAAAGTATTTTATAAGTGGAATTGTAGTTATATCAGAGATTCGCGTAAATGTTATAATACTCATAAAGGAATTGGTGATAACTTTGATATGTTGTTAAAGTGTTTGATTTTTAGAATGGTTGTTAGATCAGATATTAATAAAAATGTTAAACATATCACTCCAAGGCATTAGTGACCAACTTTTAAAGTATTCTGTTGAAAGAATGCTATGTCAGACATTTATGAAAATGATATTCGTATTACTCATTAACGGTGTTGGTGATGGCTGTTAAAGTGTTCTGTTGTTACAGTGGATGTTATGCCAGTCATCCATGAACATAATAATAATATTACTCAAAGCTACATATATTTGGTTTATTGCACGTTCTATTGGTTATATATACATATATGTACATATATGGTACCTAGAGCAATAAGAGTTGCGTTAAAGATAGTTACACATATATATACGCAGTGGCTTAGCGTGGGGGGGAAATGAAATTTTTGTCTCCGGTGACTTTTTTGGTAATTTTTTTTTTCTTCATAATCAAACAAAATAAAATTTCTTCCGCATGTCGTCACTGGTCACTCAGCCGAGTAGCCAACCAAACCCTAACCCCGCCTCCAACTGTCGAACACCTACTATTTTTTTATGCTTTTGTAGAAAAAAACATCAAAAATGTCACAGGAAAAAAAAAATTATTTACATTTTTTACTCCAAATAATGTCAGGAATCACTGGTTAAAGTAAGTCAAGTACGTCCCTTAACACCCTGTATATTTAATCATTATCATTTTTTGTTTTCTAATGAGGTCACATAGATCAAACATTTAAAAACCGATTACTGCAAGTGTAAAGCAAGCCGGTTTAAAGTGCTTGCAGTACGAGTACTTCGCAAATTGCAATATGAACGTTTAGTATTAGTAAAACATACTCCCAATTGTTATCGGAGTATTAACAATATCGGCTGGGAACACTTGCCGGATGTTTAGTTATTTTCCATAGTTGAATAATAATACAAAATGTTGTGACTTCAAAGGTGATTAGTCGATGTTTTCAATTCGTTGAACAGTTTTGTTTTCATTCGATGTGTTTATTAAAATCGAATAAAATGTAGTAGACGTGTTTAAACTGTTGAATAAAAGCAAATGAGTTGTTTTGACAGATGATATATTCAAAAGAAAAAACAGGTTTATATAATAAAAATAAATACAAAATAAAGGGCTGGAAAAGGTTACAAAATGATTGGAGATCAAGGAAATCCGTTGTAAAAATGTTTCGTATACAAGAAAAGTAGAGAACGTGTGGTAACATTATTTTAATCAACAGAACGGTATTGAGTAGGTAAATGCGTAAAAATTATTTTCTTTGGAAGAGTTTTATTTTCAATGTACATTTGTTCCTCAAATTTTAAATTTTCTGCGACCGGTTTCGACACATCCGTGTCCAGGGAACATGAACTTTGTTTACGAAATAATAACAACTCCGAGTATGCTAACCATCTAATAGAGTCAGGTCATAGCTTTAAAAAAGAAAACACTAAGTTTAAACATTGCAATGTTAATTCATATTTTAATTTGTGCGCTTTAGAAACTTTAGAAATTAACAAAAAAAATAAATCTATAATTAATTTAGTTAATAAAATAATAGCACCATGTAAATCACCTTTACTTACGATGTTTCCAAGTAATGTTGACTCCTCCCACCTTTCTCCCACTCCTCCAAAATCTTCCCTCCCACTACCCCCACCTAATTCATTTTTGTACTTGTATACAATTTTTAAGTTAGTTTTAAGTTTGCTCGTGAATGATACGGATGTGTCGAAACCGGTCGCAGAAAATTCAAAATTTAAGTAACAGATGTACATTGAAAATTAAAACTCTTCAAAACAAAATGTCTAGAAATTGTTACATAGTTAATGCACAAGAAATACAAAAAAAAGTGTAAAAATTACTTAATGAAAATCATTTTGCTGCGAAATATAAAATTTGTAAAAAAATAGATCATAAATCATGTACACGGGTTTATATTTTTTAAAGTCAGCTGAAGTCCCCTGTGTTGCCCGTGGTTTAAATATAGTTTTTCGAAATCAGATCTCATCTTCATGAGGTGTCCAGGCGCCCGCTGGCCGCCACAGACAGTATCTACATAGAAAGATATATATTTTGTGTATTTTCAAAAATAATTTTTTTAAGTTTTTTTTTTCAAAAAAGTTCTGCTACATGTTTTTTTACGCTAGACAGCTGTTTCGCCTTCCGAATGTATTTAATTTTCACAACCACAACTCGTAAAAATTCACAATTAAAATTCAAGATTGGAGAAAGCAGTAATTTATTATTACACTCGTAGGTGTATAAGATTTTTTGCAGATGAAAGCGAGAAGGCTTTCTATTGTGGTTATTACCGATAAAAAATAATGCAATATAATTATCTAATTATACCTATGTTAAATACCAAGTAGTCTGCATAGCTTTGTATAATATAACTGGTGTATTAAATAGCTCTTAGAAGTGAAGTCAATCCTTTTAAGGCGGGTCTAATAAGTAGTTTTCTTTTTTGTCAGTTCTTTGATCTGTTAATCAAACCTGAACTAAATAAATGCCCACAGTTTTGTTCGAAACATTGTGCGAACATATAAAATATTTAGATAATGACATGTTTGCTTTGTGTAACATTACCAAACCCATAATCATAATAATTGAACCACCTGAGTGCAATGGCCTCGCTACTGTGGCACGCCTTTCTGTTCTAGTAATATGTGTCAATATTTGATACAAAAAATAGAATTTATTTTTTATTTTATTTTATTTTGCAGAAACAAACAGTACATAATTACATATTAGAAAGTAGTTACAAGTTATAGAATTAATACAGTAATTGGTACCAATGACATGTCGCTGTTATATAGTATATATATGTTTTTATGTGACAAATGATGCATTTTACCTATATTTAATTAATTAATTATTGAGGGAGAGGGGTAAGGGTGTGTGAGGGTGTGTGTGTGTGTGTGTGTGTGTGTGTGTGTGTGTGTGGATGTGTGTGTTATGTGTGCAAGTTCAGTGTGCTAAAAATGTTTTTCTTAAATAAAGGAAGGGAATCAAAAAATATATCGATATTTGTACTTGTTTGAATTGAGTTGAATCTTTGAAGGATGCGGGATATGGGGGAGTTGGCTGCAGCGTTCGTATTATTACTGGTTGTGTAAAAAAGGTTGGTGTGGCGAGTTCGTTTAGATGGGATGTTAAAATTTATTTGGGATAGGAGTTCTGGGCAGTCTATTTCGTTATGTATTATTTTATGAAGAAATGTCATGTCGGCTACCGTTCTTGCACATATCACTTAACAAAAAAAATTCAATGGTCGGAATATTTTGGATTACTCACCGCTGAAGAATTTAACTCGTAATTATTAATCCTATTCATAGATTGTTTATATATCAATGATCCTACTATATTCACTATATAATTGTGACAGTGAGGCATAAGACCAGCAAAGTATATAAAAAAATTGTAGTGGGTAGAACGCTACGTCTTTCAGTCGTCACTGGGTATAATTTGTGGTTTCTCCTCAGCATACTTTTTAGAGCACCTCAAGATCTACACGACGACGCTTGAACAATTCGTGTAACCCTTTCTGTTGCGAAGTTGTGGCTGATTCTTTTGTCGCGCAGAGTTAATTTCGAGGATCTCATCTTACTCCTCTCCCCGCTCGCAAGCGACGGGTTAATTTTTTAGAATACTTTTCGGGCTATTTTTAGAATACACACGCCACAAAGCACCACAACTGATCCATTTCAAACTTTAGCGTTACATTAGTATGAGAGCCTATTAATATTGTTGAAACTATATTAAAAAAAAAGGTTTCTACAGCACAAAGTAGAAAGAACAGGACGCGGGTTTTATAAAACAAATTCGAAGATCAGAACACGAGGTTAAAGAGATTCTAATATAGGTAACAAGAATAAGAATGGAATGTCTAGCTTATTTGGAAGATGAGTCAGAAGATTTTAATAAGACGCATAAATGAATTTTTAAAAATTGTCAGGGACACCTTAGATAGGCAGAACGATTAAATGAAGTGAACAAATACCTAGAATTTCAATGATAAAACTATATCCAATCAAATAAACCAATGCATGAATATGGATAATACAGGCATTACCCACGTGCCAAAACAGGATATTCTATGTACCTAAGGTTCTAACAAGTGAAATGGCATTTCACATTTTTTAAGATAGTTTCAGAAAATTAATATAAGCAAAAGCAATCCTTAATGTCAGATATTCTGAAATGCCAAGCAGGTACAAGATATTATAATAAAACATATTATTCACTATTTTAAAAGAGGATTTCAGGATTTTGTAAGATCTCAAAGCTTTTTAGAAATGTAACGGATGAAATAAAATCACTAGGTACCCTCCTGACGACACTATTTGCATAGATATTTACTATCCTATAAAGCTCAAAGCCGCTCAATGCTTGAGGTAAGACGTTAGGAGATCAAGAGATATCCGAAGCAAAGAGCAACTTAAATATATGTGTTCCCGTCGCAAATACATTTCTGAATTAGTCCCATAAAAACTTTCCCTTGAAGAAATGAAGTTACGTTGAAAGATGCAAAGTAATACATAGGTTAGTATTTCTTTATTCTGTTACTTAGCATAAAATATTTACGCAATCGTAATGGAAACAGGATTTACGGTGATTTATTGAAGACCTAAAAAGAGAATTATTGATAATATTTGTTATGGGTTGTTGAAAGGTATTTTCCTTAAAATTAAATTTTAAGATTTATCGTCCCACGTTTTTTCCCGTAGGATTAAAGAGAAAATTGTGTACCGCGTCATAGTATTACCACCTCTGCTTCATGACGTACTTCCCAACCACTCTATTTCACTTCTACTTCCTCTGGCTTCCGGTTAACAACTTTCGCAGTAAGTATTGCGGTATCCGTAGTCCCGTTTGCTCCTGGCACCTGAACACGTTTAATAATGTTTAATTTACACAATATTTATCTTTGCATGAATTTTAGAATTTTTTAAATAAAATTTAGCATATATTCTGCAGGAAAATTCGTAGGCGAACCCTACATGTTCAATATTTATTGTGATCCGTCAATATTTTTTCAATTATGTTGATATTTATTCAACGTGTATAGGCTAGCATGTCGACGGATCATAATATGGATCACATATGTCTAGATTCCTGAATTCCGTACCGTGAACCCACGGATCGTGATACATATTGGGGCGTCTCCATATCACGATCCGGAATTCAGAAATTTAGAAATGTTGTGATTTATATTGTCTTCCATATTGTGAACCGTCAATACGCTAGCCTACATTTTCAATGAATATCACAATATTTGATTAACGTTGACGGATCACAATAAACACTGAACGTGGAGGGTAGCACTCTTTACATTCGGATCTATATTGATGAATCACAATCCATCAATTTGGATCGAAATGCTACTGTGATCTGTGTTATGGATCGTGCTAAATATTGAATGTGTAACCTACGCCTTAGATGTATGTACAGTGGAGAAAACAGTATATTTCTACAGCATTATCCGCAAAATGGGATATTGTACCAAAGTTGTTACTGTCAGAAACGTGTGAAATTATGACATCCCCGTCTAGGATTATTGTGAGGATTAAGAAAGTAGGGCAAGGAAAAAAGTAATAGAAGATGAAGGTTGGGAAGTACCTGACTATACAGATCTGTTTATCAAACATATTTAAAGACATTTTTAAGAACGTTTCATTTCTGACGGGTTGTCTCTCACCGGAGAAATACTGATATTATAATCTTCTACGAAATAAAAGGTGCAAATTCTCTGATTCTTCTTCTTTCGTATGGTGCAGGGTCAGAGGGGGACATCTAGGTTTGCGAGCCAGTCTAGGGCCTCATGCGTCGCCCTGTGGACCCTATCAATCCCGCCGGGGAATCAATGGAGCGGGCATTTGTTGGCAACATGTTCGGTGGTCTGCACCGTAGCGCATTCACATATCGGTGCATCATATGACCACAATAGCTATGAGAGCACCTTCACTGATAATATTGTGAGCATACATAGATATCTACAACTCATAGATATTTCTGCATATTGTATAGTGGTATGCAAGAAAGATTTTTTAAACCTGTTTTCGAAAACGTGTTAATAATCGTACTTGTAATATAAAACTTTATTTTGGTTTGGGCTTTAGTTCCGCATCATATTTCTCCAATAATTATTACAATCGATATCGTGTTGTCGTTTTGTTTGGGGTTTTAACAATGCCACATTATTTTCATTCGTAGAGAGTATCATCAAAAGTCAGGCGTTTTATAGCGTAGCAACTCACTACACATTTTATGTAGCACCTCACTATTCAGAGGGAGACCTTATTAATAATGCATTATGCTAAACAGTTAGGGATGTTAAATGTTTAAATTTCCGCAGTTAGTGTTCAACTAATTAATCATTACAAAGGGAACTGCTGTTTGGGCAGAGTGTATGATATAACATTCAAAACTAAGAATAAAGTGAAAATGTTTTAGGATCTTCTCCGGAATTGCTACTTCAAAGGTCCAAAATTTTGTTGTTTAAACATGTTCTCACTAGCAGATCGACTACAAAGCAAAATTGTATAAAATACAATTCCACAGGAAGCACATCCAATTTGTCGACAAAGTAAAGAAGGGAAAAAGAAACACAGAGAACATTTATACAATAGATAGGCAATATTAATTGATTAGATTCGTTGAACCACACCTATGTAAAATTTAAGCATTGCACAATAAATCAAGAAATGAACCAAAAATCATCGCTTATCACCTTGTTCGTAAAAATACATGGGTTTGGATAAATAACAGACGAGCGAGGAGCATTTTGCTTTTGCATCATAGGTAAGGAAATACTTATTTTATGCATGTAAGAAGAAACATCAAGTATGTAATGATAATTTTTGTTGATATCCTCTACGGCAGATTGGTTAGAACCTTGACCTGGCCACAAAGGTCACGGGTTCAAACGTAACATAAATTGAAAACAAATTTGTAATATTTTTAACTTTGAATGAGTGAATGGTGAGAAGCAACCAATTATAATCAAGTGGGGAATTCACACCCAGATCACCGAGCTGGCTGGATAACGAATCATTTACATATTTCGGACAATTTATCTTACAGAATAAATTGAGTAGCGTAGCTACTGTATGGCTAAACTCAAAGGAGTCCGTTTCATTATATTATCTGTTTGTCTTTATACACAGATAAAGCTTACTGATTTAGTTTGTTGGTTTACTAGGCACACGATACGTGTTCCTGGTAAACTTAAAATTTTTTTTAGGATTCGCAAAGAGAATAATTGAAAACACTTTGGCTTTATGTAAATTCTAGCGCAGACCCGCAGACCCATGAAAAATCACGGGATAGTATGGTTTCTTGTTAAATCAATTCCAGTTTTGAAAATGACCTTATCACCTGTCTGAATAATTCATCATATCAATTCCAATTTAAAAAATGATGATAAAGCAAACTTGAGTTCATTGAACCATAGTTACGCAGGACGCCTGACAACCGAAATTAGTATTTTTGAATTTGAAAATGACACTTAAATTCAAAGAAAATTTAAGTTTATTGAACCATAGTTACACAGGACGCACAGAAAATTGAAATTAGTAGGTATTTAAATTTTGAATTTTTTTTGTGAAACTTTTTCATTATTGTGGTGACATTAAAATGCATTAATTTATCTATATATATTTTTTTTATCGACAGGACAATTTAGAAATATTACAACTTTAGGAAACTTCATGTAATTTATACGCAAAATTTGGCTTTTTTTTCTTCTTTTTCTTTATTCATTGCTTTCACGGGTACATAATTTGTAAATTTTTCGACCACCATGCTAGGCATATACCTGGGTTATGGTGATGGAGATATTAGACCTAAACAATACATCACAAAATGTTTTATTATTCAACGAAGCCCAAAGTCCAAAATATTGTCTAACACCTACACCACACTTAGTGTGATATTTGTTGTTAAGTGTTGTAGGTGTGCTGAAGATTTAACATTATTGAATAAATTATCTCCAACACCCCCGCATTAAGTGCAAAATATACATCATGTTCCAAGTGTGAAATCTATTAATACATTACAACTGAACCAACACGTAATGAATAAATAACTTATTAATGTATTCATCTTACATATTACATGACTCTTCATCAATTCACTCGGGTATTCTATTGGAAACCTAGTCCCACTCAAGCATCGTCTACGTAGAATATCCTTACTAATTTCTCTAACAATGTGCTTAAATCAAATCCAGTGAACATGATATTAATAGATAAGGAAGGCAAGCTTTCCAGCATGTGGCGTTGCGATGGACTTCGAGGTCACTAGACAAGCTTTGGAACGGATTTTAATTTTTAATCCTCGGGCAAATATAAAAATCTTGTACTAAAACATTGGGTACTTTCTTTATTTAGGGCAAATTTGATGGTATCTGTATTCAAAGGGCTATTCTCTTGATTATGTAATCGGTTGTCGATGGTTCAAATGCCAGCGTGAGCAATTAAATTGTTTTATTTCAAATATAACTGCTCCCAACCGGCCGAAACCAGTGAGGCTAAGGCGTTCCCAGTTGGGGTATGTTGTGAGGAGGTCGTCGGGAAGAGAAGAAGATGTGGAAAGGGAAGGTGAGAAAGTACTTTGTTATTCAGATCCAAATATGGTTAAAGCCATTTCAAGCAACGTTTTAATTCTAAATGGTGGTTTTTCAACAGGACGATACTGAGAGTAACTTCCAATCTTATGGTTAAGTGTTATAGTGTTACCTAAACAAACTTATAGTCTTTCATTTAATAGATGTTTATTTTTCTCCTCTTTAAGACCTTTAATTACCGGTTGTAATTTGTTGACAATAAAAAAATTCATAACTCCATGAACACAAACCGACTGCGACGTTTTGACACAAAATCAAGTTTTTTACAATTAAAAAAAATCACCTCTTTGAAGTTTCATGGCATCCACATTATCAAAATTTAAATAATTTGTCAAATCCTGTTAGGAATTAGCAAGTAAAAAGCATTTCGTTGTAATGTTAGCACACACACGCTTCCTACACAAAAAACCTACCACAATGGTGAAGAACCGTTATGTAACACACTTTTTTTTAAATGTCAAAAATGTATTAAAATCTTTTATTCCTTCCCTGTTCCTATAAACCGCAATACACGTTATAACAATTATCCCCGTGACACATGGACATGGTAGTACCTGTTCACAATTTTGTGTGTTCCTTGCAAGTTTTTTTATTAATTCCATAAAATTGCTGAATTGTCCTTAAAAAGTATTACATTTATTATTCTGAACAATTCATCAAATTTCAAAGTTAATGTTCGAGCTTTGCGACAGTTTTTTTCAAGTTATTTCATTATCAGGGTGCTGTGAAACAACCGGCCTATGATGAAATAATAATAGAACTCGGATAGGACTTCACAGAATTTGAATGTAAACTTTAAAATTTGATGATCTTTCCAAATTCTGTGCAATAACATGTTAAAATAGTAATAATAAACATAATATCAACAAAGACATATGATTTGGTATTTCCATTTGGTTATTATAATAAACATTATTTATTGATCAGTGACAGTAATTAAGTACTTGTTAAAAACCACAAAGTAAACTATAATTTATATTTTTTTTTAATGTACGTTTTTATTTTTTAAATTTTATCGTGATTTTAGACGGGTCCACTCTACATCTATTTCTACATATATACAAATATACACCGTCTTCAAAACTCACATCTTGAAACTTTAGTGAGTGGTTATTCTTGATAAATCCGAACATAGGTTTTTAAAAAAAGTAATTCAAATTACAAAAAAATGTTATAAAAATTGTCTCTCTAATTTCTAGCTTCACTTGGTCAGTAACGCATGTTCCGATAACAAACTGACCACCCTAACATTTCAAATAGTAAACCGCCGATCTAGTTCGTAGAAATAATAGTTGTTAAGGTGTGTTTATGCGAACGCTTTGTAAACCACGTACAAATAAAATAATAATTCACGTTTTTTTTATCACAACATCATTACAAATATCTAGGAAAAAAATACTTCAATAGCCTACCTGAAAAAATAAGAAAAATCGAAGGCGATAAATGCCTACTAAAAGCAATTAAAGAGCAATTTAAAGTAAAAATAACAAATTGATAAAATTTATCATCATAACTTATATGGCTTGTAAATTTGTTTTTTTTTTAATTATCTACCACAATTAAATTATAAGATACAAAATATAATTTGTTAATATATTTTTAAATATTTTCTCATCCCGATACTCGTCCCTCTTCTAATCACAAACGTCTGCTTCTATAGAAGAGATATATCATTAAAAAAATAAATAAAAAATAAATCAGTGAAAATTTATTATGTAGTTTATTTGTATTAAAAAAAGGTTATTTTGAAATATAAATATTATATGTTATTTTGCTGTATAAATAATGTATCTTATATAATAAATAAATAAATAAATAAATAAATAAAAAATAAAATAAAATTAAGTTTTTTGTGAATAGTTTTGCCGTATGATCGTGGAACAGAACACGGTGTGTATAATAAAAGACAAACATGTTTATACAAATTATGCTATTAAATATGGCGTGGTTCTTTACTGGTCGTGGCATCAAATTAACATTTTTATAGACTAAATTTGTGGCGAGAATCAACCTGTTTTGGCCTTTTACAATGTCTTCATACGATTATTTTAGATTTATTTATATTTATTCACCAGAAGACGTTTGTTTTTATTTGGAATGCCGTTTGTCTGACTGGCTGTCTGCCTTTTTGTATTTTGCTATTTATAAAAATGCAGTAAAGCTTTGGCATATTTCAGACGCCAGATATAATATTATTGGTGTGTTTTTTTTCCAATTAAAAACACATTGATTGAATGTTTTTCTTAAATATTTATATTATAAAATAAAAATATTGCAAGAGCTACTCAAGCACATGATGAGTATTTAAGTTTTTTTTAATGATAAATGCTCCGGGATTTTCTGTTTTAGTCACGTTTCTAAAAATATTGGAATAGGATTATCTTTGTTATTTCACTGTAAAACGATATAAAAATCTTGACTGTATTTTATAGAAGTGGATTTTGGTGTGTCTGTTTTTATTAATAAAATTAATTAATTTTCGTTCCTTTTTATTTTTTAACTCTCGTTCCACTAGTCCTTTTTTGTCAAGTTCTTAAAAGGCGTTTAGCATACACATGTTTTATAATAAACTGACGGCATCAGCTGTCCAAGTGTATGGCTCTCGACAAGCAATCCGAAGACTGCGGGTTCAAAATACGGCTGCGTAAATAAATTTTGTGCAATTGTTTTATTTTATTTCACCATTTATTAATTTTAAATAATATTTGGTGTATTTAAGGCCCGTTCCAGAGTAATAAGTATCTTAGTATCACTCTGGTATAATGACTATCATATAGATACTTAGTATCACCCTGGTAAAATTACTATCATATAAAATTCAAACGTCGCAACGCGTCTTTTGAAATGGTTTAGTCTTGTTTGGCGACCAGATCTGAACGGCCAGGATCTTAATCACCTTCCTTTTTTACATCACCCTTCCCTCTCGAATACCTTCAACCTCACAGCATACCCTAATTGGACATGCCATAGTATCACTGGCTCCAGATGATAGCATTTAGAACTCTGGTGCAGTATTAACATAAAAAAAATAATAAATAATAATAAAATGCATTAATATTGTAATGCAAATCATAAAATATTACAGTTATATTTATTTTATATTTAATAACGAAATAACTTAATGAGTATTTAAAATATTTAATCATTGAAAACAGTATTAACGAAAATGATGTTTTCTTAGTTGCGAGTCTTCAATTTTTCTCAATTCCGTCTTTTATTTTTCACACGTTTCGTTCAAAAGTCGTACTGTCTTTAATTATTAAAGTTATTCATATTTCACAGCCGCAATTCCATAAGATTCATTAAAATAATCTTGCGACCTAAACATAATTGTCTTGACCTAGAAATTCTAGACAGAAAAGAATGTGTAAATTTATTGATACCAAAGCTCGTAGCTGAAAAGTTTTTGCTGATTCATCTACTCAGATTTCTACTTTATATTTAGATGTATTAATTTAAAAAAACATTCACTTTCCATTTTTGGAAATAGAATTTAAAAAATCTGAAATGTTTTTTTTTTTAAATAAGTGAATCAACAATAGTTTTTCATACTTTTTCAAGTCAATACTGTAAAAAATGTATTTTTTCAATGGTTGAACGCGTAAATGGCACAGTTAAATATATTATTGACAATTATCAACCACAGAATAAAGTGTCAGACTTCACGGTCTTAATACATAATGTCCGTATAATTCGCTTCCACGTTATTTCTTAACGTGCAAGCCAACAATGAGCATGAACCAATTTAGGCGAACCAATTCATTTTTAAATCCATGCGTTTTCGGAGATCAACGATTTCGAGGAAATACCAAAAGTCTGTTGACCTCAGATAAAACCGTTATTTATCACACATTCAAAATTGAAATCAGCGAGAGTAACTTCAATTTTTCTACTAAAAATAGACTGAGCACTGAGCGCTGTCAAACCTAGTTTTAGAATAATGAGTGTTAATAAAATTCCACAATCACAAACGAATTTTTTTTTAAATTCATGCAATAAAAATAACTACGTGTGTAACATAATATTTAAATTTAAAAAAATATATATTCTGCAGGTTTTTGTTTTTTTCTATCGAAATGTTCTTTAGCGCATTTGGCAATTTTACAGTGCACACTCCTCTTAACCTAATCTAACCTAGCCCAAGAGCGTTCCTCTATTTTGAAGTTCCATTTAAATGTAAGATTAGGTTATTAGTGGCATGTTCAATTTCCCAATGCAAACCGCGAGCAGATACATTTTCATTTGTATTTTACATTCATGAAACAGTCAATCAACTAATCGTCACACTGTATCTCCGTAGGGTTACCCAGAAGGATAAACCGCCAAACAACTCATCCTTGACTCGTTCACATTTACACGTCGTCTCATACGTACTCTTCTGTTATTCTGACATTTCTGACTCTTGACATGGCCCGTCTCAAGCTTCTGATTCACTCAATCAACTTCTTCTACCATTCACACTTGCGTCATATGTTCTCCTTACAACTCCTTACACTCCTTTCTTTGTTCATTCGCTAGACACACCCAAACAATCTGAGTGTCCATTTCTTAATCTTACTCGTTACGCTTTACATCGTTTTGCATTCCTTGCGGATTTCCTATTTTTTGGATTTCCTTTTGATTTTTCACACGATCACACGTGGTTTCATCACATTTACACCTCAGGGTTCTTATTTCTATAGCATTCAATCAACTTTCATCCTTCCTTTGCCAGGTCCATGATTTACTGCCATACATCAGGTAGCTAAAGCAACAATCAAGTAGATAAATTTATATTAGTAAATTACGTGGTTAGAACTCTAACATATTCTGCATAATATTAGGTAGAACGTAAAATTCAAGGCACTTTTATAAAAGTTTATTACTTACACCACAGTCTGTCATAAAAGTAATGAGAAGTCGTTTGGAGAAATAAATGTGGAACATTTTTCAGAGAAACTTTCCTTTCTACCCATTCGTCCCTTTTATTATGAAAGATGCAAAACCCACACTGCGTTGACAAGCCATAACCATTTTATGCATTATGTTAGAATGCATTTTAGAAAAAACAAGCAAATTTCCGTGGGAATGCAATATCAAATCGTATAATCAGTTTAAGGATTACCATCAAGAATTTGAATAAATTACGTTTCTTAGACAAACGAACGACAGCTATAAACTGTAACTTTTAGATGCGAAAGATTGATCGAACGACTTTTCACATCTGACAGAGCTTTCACGAAATCACAATAGATGATCATTCACTCGCTTACCTTACGCACTCCAACAAAGCATACCTATAATTCTGCTTTTTATAAGCGTTGAACATTTGTATTGAGATTATACCTGATATTCGTGTTACCAAGTTAAATTAAATAAAAGTATTTTCGTGCACGTGCAAAAAATGGAAGTAGAATCCACGTACCTAAGTCAGGTGTTTGTACCGGTTTACCCACACACTAGTTAGACGCTTCGTTGATCATTTTTTGTGCACATGTGTATATCTATTTTTATTCACCAAGCAGCCGAGTTGCCAAATAAGTCAAACAAGTTTATTCTATGCGGTCTTTGTCCCATTCAAGGTAGGCCGTACTGTAACGCTAGGCAGCACATCGTATGATTGGTAAATGTGGAACTTTAGATATATTACAAGACATTTTGTTTTGAAGAGTTTTAATTTTCAATGTACATTTGTTACTTAAATTTTAAATTTTCTGCGACCGGTTTCGACACATCCGTGTCATTCACGAGCAAACTTAAAAAACCGGTCGCAGAAAATTTAAAATTTAAGTAACAAATGTACATTGAAAATCAAAACTCTTCAAAACAAAATGTCTACAAATTGTTACATAGTTAGACCAAAAAATATAAAAAATATTACAAGACGTTTGAAAAATGGTATCACAGCCATTTCTGCACAATGTTAATATTCGCAAATTACTAAAATCGTTTTAAAAAATGACTGGTACAACTAAAAACAATAATTTTTTGATTCCACTGCAGTTGGACCCCGGTGTACTCAAATAAAACTAGCAGTTTAAAAAATTGCATCAAGGATAAAACAACTTGTCTATAATATAGTGTATATACCTACCACCTAATATGCTGATAAGCATTTTTATTTTATTTTTATGTTGACGAATAAATTTTCTGCACGGAGTCAAAGTTTTTCATTTTTGAATTACCGCTAAAACGATATTTTGTGACGTCATGAGCGTGGACGCTCACTGACGGTGTTTATTTATGCTAGCCCAGCTGAGCGACGGTTGTGACGTCACAATCCTATTTGCCAACCACGGGCCGTTTTTTTTTCAGTTTTAGATCGTTGTTAAAATCAATAATATTTAATGAAAACATAAAAAATAAACATTTTTAGTAGGACGATTAAAATCAGAAAAATGATCTTTAAATATTCCGTACATTTTCAACAGAATCCCTCGTTTGTGGAAATACCCCCATTGAAGTTATATTATTTAATCTGTATGTAAAAAACGTGATGTACTTAATGCATAACACATTCTTCTATAATTGTTAAATCACTTTTTTTCTTTATTTCAAAACCAGTCTGATAAAAATAAATAAGTGTAAATAAGTAAAAAAAAGATTTAATCAAATCAATCATAACTAACTTCACATCAGATAACCGTTAATCACTTTGAACTTGCTGCATCGCGGTTTAGAGACAGGAAGCTAACCGCTCTCTCAAGTAGCTAATCAATTAACTGTATAACATCATATACATATTTTTAGATATTCCATCAACGCGCTTTAAAATCCGCATCTCAAACACTTAGACTTAGAGGAGACTAATTAATTATATTCTTGGGCCAGGCCCGCTATATTTAAGATTGTATTAGACGAGACTTTAAAAAAACTCATTACAAGTTTTGAAGTTTTGGGCCAGCGTAGTTTTGTGATAATATTTTCGGCACTAGACGAAGATGAATGATTCGATGTATGGGCTAGGTCGTTGGGATATTATGGTTTAACGATGTTTTGTGCGGTAGGTCATTACAGTCTCGCTAACAATACATTATTACGTAATAAAAAATTTACCCACACGAAATAAAAAGTAATGAAATTCTTATACTTGACAAGAATCTTAAAGCTAAAGAAACCTAAAAAACTTTACCAAAAACTGGAAAATCTCTGTGTTGACGTACTTGACTTATGTATGATTCCTGACATTATTTGGAGTAAAAAATGTGTATAAAATCTCGAACTTCAGTGACTTATGAAGTTTTTTTTTATTATTTTTTCTTCAAAAACAAACAAAAAAAATTCTCTCACACCGACCCTACCTGTCTAATAAATGCAGATTTTTTTACGTTTTAGCTCGAAAAAAAAACATCAAAAATATCACTGGAGAACCAAATTGAATTTACATTTTTCACTCCAAATAATGTCAGGAATCACTGGTTAAAGTAAATAAGGCACATTTCTTGACATCCTGTAAAACTCTAGAAAATGTTGATTGAAGATTTAGCTATCAGATCATTTAACCCGGGTCGCCTGCGTTGGAACCTGACGCATTTGGTCAACCAGTCGAAAATGTCTTCGTTTTGGAGGTCAACGCAACATTTGGCAGCTCAGTTATGTTCTCAAATATCTATGACAGGAGACCTGTGAGTAAGAAAATAAATTTCGCAAAAAAAGTATTGAAATCAATCCATTAAGAGATAAAATAATATATATTATCGGGTGAAGAACTTCACGGATGATTTCGAAAACGCAAACACACCTCTCTACAATAAAATCCAAATCGACAACATTTACTCAGTTTTACTGTTGAATTTCTTCCGATCGGTGAATCTCTTGACTTTATTCCGAGTAAACTACCCAAACGATTTTCAAGTGTTTTTAACTGATTACATACATACTATACTATCCCTTTTATATGTGACACCTAAACTTTTATACGTTGTCTAATAACTCGCGGACCAAAACCAAGATCTAATGGATGAATATTCGGCTCAGTTTCGAAAGACAATAAAGAGTTGTTGAAGAAACCTAAAATAGCCACAGCGAGATAAATTGCCCCAGTTCTATAGTTGATTTTGTCTATGTTAGAAGAAGCAGTGCATTTAATGGAATGCTCACTGATTAATGATATAAAGCAGTTCCAACATCTAGTTAAGAAGCTGCCAAATTACAAAATCCTGTGATCTCTTGATATACTGACACAATTACTCTCATAATACAAGGCGATGAGGCGATTCACAGATTAAAGACAATGATATCTGTCAATGTGATGATAAATCCAAGCAACATGTGGTAGATAGCTATAATGGGATTCATTCTACTCATCACAAAACTATTCAATAAAACTAAAATCAAAATGTTTATAAAATATCTAATACGGATGTCAGATACTTTATTTATTTTTGCTCTAAATTACAAGATATGGGCCATTAAAGATTTTAATGTTTCATGATTTTAGAGGCAAATATTTGTGAGTAAAATTAAAGTCTTAAAATTAAAATTCCATTTTTTTTTTTATTATTTCAGATGAGCAGAACGATCGGAATCATTGCACCAGTGGAGCACCTCTTTTTATATACATAATATGTGTTCCTATTGAGCGGTATATCTCCGACTATATTCTTTATAATGACTTCAAAAAAATCGCAAAGTTTGTTTAAATGTTAATGAAAATTATATACAATTTATAAATAATTTTATTTTAATGGTTTGTCAAAAAAAATTAATTGTCTTAAATGTCCCATAAAAGCATTAAAAAACGGCCTTCACACTAGACGACCCCCAAAGCAAAAATAAATAAAGTAGCTCATATCCGTAGTACGGGTGTATCAAATATCTGGTACGGATTCCGTACCAGATATTTGATACACCATTTGATAATCAGTTTGGTTGGGTATTTTGATTTCAAATCCAAAATTAAGATTTTTATGAAACGGGCCGCGCAAACGTTCCTCATAAGTACGAAACGTAAATGGTGAGACTATCTAAGATCTAAAGAAGGTTGTAAAAACAAGTCTGATAGAGGTTTATATCTCACACGCATAAAACTCAATAGGAGTGATGCAAAGTACAAACGAATAAAGACAAAGAACAGATGGATCTTGTTAAGGAGCGAGTAGGCCCACCGCGGAATACAAGACTTTTATAGTCGTCTCGGTGGCGACGTATTACCGCTTATTCTTGTATCGAAACTCTCCACTTTATTTTATTTTTTATGTTTTTTTCCCGAAAAGAGGCTGGCGAAAGGGGCCATACACGAAACATACTAACATAAACAGTATAATTGTATCGTATAAGTGATGTGTGGTGCAGATTGATGTTTTTAAAGGCCTCCGTGGTCGAGGGGTAAATCTTTCGACAAGCACTCCGGAGGTTGCTCCGTATTCAAATCCCGCCGTGCGCAATAAATTTTATTTGGTTAATTTGTTGTTTCACAATTTACTAATTTAAAATAATATAAAGTACCTATATTTGGAACCCGTTACAGAGCGGAAGATACTCTCAGTGTCGCCCTATTTTAAGACAATCATTCAATAATTAAAACGTTGCTTGAAATGGCTTTTGCCGTGTTTGGTGGTCAGATCTGAATAGTCAGATACTTCCCCACCTTCCTCAATGATTTCTCCTTCCGCTCCCCATAACCTTAGCCCTCAAAACATTCCCCAATTGGGGATACCATAGTCTCAATAGTTCCAGACGGTTGGGAGCAGTATTTATATTTAAATAGCATGCGGTATTAATATTTTTTTAAATTAAGATAATATTACCGGGTGCTATCTGACGTCGGGCTGTATTTGACATATGTAAAAATTTTAACATTTTAAAAACAGAATTATTAATTATTAAAAAAATATGGTATCTGCATTACACGCTTGTCTGAATAGTTCCGACAATCCGTTCCAATTTTGAAAATAAAAGGGAATTCCAGTTCTAGAGGTCATTGAACCGGGGTTACACAGAAACATACCACCGAAATAATTATTTTTTGTAATATATTTATTATTGAATCACAACCTCTGCTGAAAGTACAATAGTGAAATTGCCATAAATTTTTTTTTTCGTTGTTAGTTTTTGGGGTGTTATGCCGTGTTGCGCTACCTCCTACTATAGCCGACGTTTCGGACAGCGTTGCAGTGTCCATCATCAGGGCAGATCCGGTAGATCCGACGATGTGTAATTGTTAGTGTAGAGTGTGTGATTATTTACTTGGAAGCGATACCGTGTCGCCAGCTTCAATTCACTACGAGCTGGTAGGTATCTCAGGAGAAAGGGAACTGCGATTTTAGTGAAAGCGCAGTATTTACGTTAGCCTGGGGTCCGTCCATGTGAGACTTGCCGACGAAAGTGGCGCCATCGTTATTCTAGAATCAGACAACAGAGTTCAAGTGGTTAAAGCGAAAGTAGCCAATATAAGCAAAAAAGGTTTTATACCTTTATATTGTATTATTATATGGTATTACAGTATACTTAGACATGGTATTTTTTTGCGTTTAGCTTTGGTGTAGCCGTCAATTACTGGATACCAAGAGCTGTTGAGCTTAGCTCCGTCGTCTCTATTAATATTAATTGGATTTTTGTAGATTTCGATTGCCTCCGTAATCAGGCGTGATCTGTAAGTTTTGGGTCTTCCCAGGACCTCAGGAACGAATCCAAAGTAATGGCCGGTCTCAATTAAGTGCTCGGCGATTGCCGATTTATCAGGGTGGCCGAGTTTACAAGCACGAAAATGTTCAGCTATCCTTTTGGAAATCGTCCGCTCTGTTTGGCCTACATACACTTTGTCACATCCGGAACAGCTGAGTTTATACACTCCATCTGCTTCCAGAGGAAACTTAGTCTTTGCAGACCTCAGTAGGTCGTGGATTTTAGTAGTGGTTCCGAAGACAGTCTTGATGCTTTCTTTTCTCAACAGCCTGGCAATTCTGTCTGTCACATTGTGAACGAAAGGCAGGAAAGCACAGGCTTTTGACTCTTGTTCAACTCTGTCTTCGTTCGGTGTAGATTTGGCTCTTATAATTTGCCTTGTCTGACTTGCCGGGTAACCGTTGCGCTCCAGTGCATCGGTCAGCTTTATAAGTTCTGCTCCAAGTTTTGTTTCTTCACATATTCTGGTCGCTCGGGTCACCAAAGTATGGATAACTCCTCTCTTCTGCGCTGGGTGGTGGTGCGAATCGGCATGTAGATACCGATTTGTATGCGTTGGTTTTCTATATACTGTATGTCCTAGATTACCATCTTCTTTTCGCATCACCTCCACATCTAAAAAAGGCAGGATTTTATCGTCGTTTTCCAGCTCCATTGTGAACTTAATTTTACTGTGGAGTGAATTAAGATGATCCAGAAATTTGTTTAATTTTTCTGTTCCATGAGGCCAAATGGCGAAGACATCATCGACATAACGCCACCATACCTTGGGAACAGCTGAGGCTGTGTCGAGTGCCACTTCTTCAAACTTCTCCATAAAGAAGTTAGCTAGTACTGGCGACAACGGACTGCCCATCAAAAACTTATCTGACTTGCCATAAAATATTTCAGCCTCACAACACATCCATATTGGGTATGCCGTAGTCTATTAATTATTTGTGCCTAATTCGTAGACGTCCATTTAATTTATTATTTATTTAATTAAAATTATATTTTAGTAATGTTACTATCAAGTTCTGCAAGTATTTTCGTATTAGCAATACCATTTTCAAACTGTCATGATAATGGTCTTGTAAACCGAAACAGCTATAACAAAAATATATACGAAAATACTTGCAGAACTTGATAATAAAATTATTAAATTTAATTTTAATTACATTTAAAAAAAAATATTTAAAAATGCCGTAGGCTCACTGGCTCCAGACAGTTGGGAGCAGCTGGGACTGGGACTCTTGTGCAGAAGGCAACTTCAGGTAAAACTCTGGCAGGACTAAAGTGAGTTCAGCTAACCTAGAGCGAATATACTCGTTGTAATTCTTTTGGTAAAAGGTAAAACGAGCGGTTGAGGGAACAAATAAGTTTCCTTTAAGAGTGAACCCATAAAGTATTGTGAAAGTTTATTATACTATCATTGGATCGTGTCATACCTACTTGCAAATTGATTGTACTTAAATTAAAGTCTAATTTTGTTTACCGTTAAAATTGGGCATATTATTTAGTTATCACGTTACAACGGCACCATTCATATATGAAATTTATTATCTAGATCAAGGGTGGCCAACCCGCGGCCCGCCGGGTGTTCACTTGTGGCCCGCGGAGCATTTGCCCACATTTTTTTTCTTTTAGTGTATATAAAGCTAGATTTTTCAATAATAAACTTGTCTCGACAGACTATTACTAGGCGTGTCTACGACATCGGAAAACATATTGAAGATAGTTAGAAAAATCGAGCATTTAAGTTTATATTTTATGCTCTAGCATTAGATGGAAACACTGACCTAACAGATACCGCCCAAGCGGCGATTTTTATCAGGGGTTTTGATGTCCACTTTAACAAGATAGAAGAATTAGCGGCACTGCATCTACTTAGAAAAACTACTTGCTCACGAGATTTGTTAGGAGCTGTTACATCGACATTATATCGCTTTTAGTTTCGACTCAAAAACCTATCGGGCTTAAAAACAGATGGTGCTCCAACAATGGTTGAAAAAGTCGAAGTTTTAGTAAAATTGATTGAAAATGAGGCCTGCAGTGTTGGTAATACTTCGATGCTAAATTTTCGTTGCATTATTCATCAAGTGAATTTATGTTCTAAAATTGATCATGTCATGAAGGTGGTCATCAAAACAGTAAACTTTATTAAGTCGAAGAGGTTGAATCACCGTCAGTTCCAAGAGTTTCTCAAGTCTTTGGATTTTTATGCAGAAGTAAGATAAAAAATAAGTCAAAAAGTATCCCAGAATTTGAAGACAAAGAGTGAATTAGCGACTTTGCATTTCAGGTCGATATAGTAAGCTACCTACAGTTAGTCAAATAAGAGTAGAAAATAAATGAGGGCGCCACCGTTGCCCAAACGGCAATACTAAAAATATAACAATGGTGTTAATCTAAAGCTGTGTAACCTACATTTTTATTAAAAATTAAAAAGGCATTAAAGTGAAAAAAAATATTTTTTCACTGCTATATAGATACCCACTGATCTCAAAATTAGAATTGCATTTAGGTATTTTATTATTATACATTTGCAATTTTGTATTAACATAATGAAGAATAACGATATTATAATAAAATATAAAGCACACTTTAGAAATTACTCGCATTTATTTAATACTAGCTTGCACTTAGCGTTGCCCGGGCTTTAGATCATGCCTCTAATTTTATATCTGAATATATTTAACTCATTCAGATCTAAAAGTAGTGTGACTAAACTCACCATGTTTAGTCGCCACCCTATCGAGTGTCACCCCCCTCCCCCCAATGATTCTTCCTTTCCACCTACTGTTAAATTCAAATCTGTGTTAAATTAAATGAAAGCCAATCACTTTGTAAAACACAATTTAATCAAATTTATGTCATTTAGTAGGTACCTTCACAATAGTGCTTATTCGATTTAATTTTTTTTAAGAAAAAAAAATGTTTTTAAATGCGTATACAGCGTTTTGACTTTTCAGTGTCATTGCACTTTTAAAGAATATTTGACAGATAAATTGGTGTTGCCAGCCTAAAAATTTCTTAGTTCCATTTTATTTATTTTCTACTCTTATTTGACAGACTCTAAATGTTGTTAATACTCGTCTATAGGGGAAAGATAAAAACATTTTTGGACAAGGAGAATTATTCTGCATTTCACAAACATCCTCTATCGATGATTTCACTATTTGGAAACACTTACACGTGTGAACAGCTTTTTAGTCGAATGAAGCATATTAAATTTCAAATGAGAACACGAATCACTGATGAACATTTGGAAAACTGTTTGCGTGTAGCAACAACATTTGCAAGCTTTGAATAATAAAAGAAATTTTGTTGTGCGGCCCGATAGGCAATCTCATTTCTAAAATTTGGCCCGGCTGCTAAAAAGGTTGGCCACCCATGATCTAGATGATATTACCGTGTAAGGGAGGAAGTTAGTCAGAAGAACTTATTTACTTATCTCGAATGATTCATAATGAAAATGATGTAGTTGATGATGTTAGTATTACATAATCATTCAAACAAATACGGATCGTCATGAGAACAAAATATAAGGCTTACTATAAGAATGCAATCAGAAGCAAAATTAGAGCATACGACAGTGCCTTGCATGGCAAGCCGATTCACTTGATTGCTAAAGTACTATAGATCTATTCTAGGCGAATGCGGATGACGCATAATAAATGATTTAGTCAGATATGAGTAAATGGTCCTGCATAATATAAAGGACACCCTATGTAAGAATTGCGTACACTTATTCGCAGCCGTAATATTAATAATACAAAAGAGTTTCTACGAACTTGTTGTTGACGTACAAATTAATGAGCAACCCAAAAATATCTGTGATCATAGGAAAGTATTTTTCTAATGATTGCTTTGCTTTCCGAAATATTCAAATAAGAAAATAAATCAATATTAACGTATAATGTTAATCGAGAAAATTTTACGTACTTACGTGTGTTTCGTAAAATTGTAAAACCGATATTTTTTTGTGAACACGCTTTGTAATTTTTAATTTATAGAACTCCATTTAAATTTTGAGACGACCAAGTTGTTACATGAAACTTTGGAGGGTAGGTACCTTTCTAATAATCAAACAATTTTGGTTGTGGGTATGGGCATCGGGTATGGGAACTCTTTATTGAATAACCAAGGTCACCAGAAGTTGTTCGCTACGTTTGGTGGTATAGCTCGGGTTCATGGTGTGAGGTTGATCATCCCTTTTCCTTTCCATATCCTTTTTCTTCCCAAAACTTCATTACCCTAAAAATACCCAATACATTCACAGCAACCCCAAAGACGACAAAAGTCTGATGAAAATTCTTTTCCATAGGGCCTACTGGGTGGAGGCAATGTAAAAAAAATGTTATAATAATAATTTTTGACCATTTACCGGGAAATCAATGTATAGGTAATGTTAATAAAAATAGAAACAATTTGTCAAAGATATAGAAAGAAGTTTTTCACGATAAATATTGTATTAATAGATCGTCAGTAAGTGGCTTCATTAAAAACCCCTATAAGATGATCTGTAAAAACACAAAAAGAAACTGTTTTATTGCCATATTCTAATAAATATAAAACCCTTTATGGGGGTGTAACTTTGAAAAGGGGAATTTTAAAGGGTTAGAAATGGGAGTAGTAGATTAGAGATCAAGTTCAGGTGAGACTTTGACTCCGGGTCCAGAGGTCACAGATAAAATAAATTGAGTAAAGTTCAATAAAATTTACTATAAACGTAATTTATTTTCATAATATTGCGAATGAAATTGTGTTAAAAGATTCTAATAGCACTCTGTTAAGAATAAAAAATTACCCAGTGTCACACTTTAAGAGAATTCAAAGTCAAAATTTCGGTACAAATTATATATGTACTGATGTTTCTTGAACTTTTTTATTCTTTGCTAATCACAATAAACTCTGCTGACCATAGTCACGTTATCATAATATTTAATTCTAACGTAGACCCGTGAAAAATCACTGCAAGTTATAATTATCAGATATCTGACGCTGAAATTATTTTAGTATTAAAAAAAAATATTACATTGCCTTTCTAAATACTATCACAAATTTACATTTCGTTTGAACACCGTTAGTAAACAGGAAAAATCAATTCGGACATCCGTCAATAGTTTAAAGAAATGAAATGCACATTTTGAAAAAATAATTATTATTTATCATAATAATTTTGACACCTACTTTGTCGTTTGTCTGAATCGTTCCGAAAAACAGTTAAAAAATTTTAAATCATTAGAATCGTATTTCTCAAGGTCATTGATGCGGAGTTATACAGAGACACACCACCGAAATTATTATTATTTTTTGCATCTAATGAGTAAATCCTCAAAGTGTAATATCTAAATACTGAAGAAAATTTTACTCAGAAATATCAGAAAATGGTACGGTTACATCTAGAAATCGAACCCAGGAACATAAGCCTTGCTGAGGCGGTGCAATACAACTGAGTCGAAGGGGGTAGTGCATCGCCCCGGTAAGGCTAAGGTCCTAGGTTCGATTCCTAGATGTGAGCGAGAAATTTCTCTAACATTGTCCTCATTAATTAAAAAAATATTATTTGCTGAATCACAACAACCTTTGCTGAGATTAGTTCATACCATACCATTCTCTTATTACCATAATATGAAATTTATGTAATGGTTAGAAAATTTGAAAAAAAAATTAAGGTCCGTCTTTTAGCAACTTCGTTAGAAATCAATTCTGAAAATTTAATACAAGCTCGCTATGCCTATTCAGATAAAGCAATTATTTTATTTTATTTTTATTTGTACACTGTATGGAGTATGGAGTTCAAAACTATTGTTCAGTGGATAATATAAACCCATTGGTCATGGCAAGGTAATCGGACATTGTTTTAAAAACAAGGCAACGAATCGTAAAACCTGAAAATAAAATATATATGAACTCATTGTTCAGGGAACTGAATTATACAACTTTAGTGAACACCCGGCTGCAACCGAGTTTCAATACTTTGACAAAAAAAGTTCCCCTGTTGATTAATAAATTGAATAATATAGATTTTTATAATAAAGCGTAATCATCCACATTGACAACGACAATTTTCATTTACACCAATAATGGATAGCTCAAAAGCTTCACTGCTCATGATAGAAATCGTGTTTTTTCCATCTAATAGTTGAGCTTATCGATCAATGCATATTCCATGACACCAGAGCTCACATAACGCGAGTTTTTGCTGGGACATTCAAAGGAATATCCTGCTTTTAAAGCTTTGACCCGAAAGTTGGTCTCCCGTAGGGTAGCCCCCGAAATTATAGTTATAACAAAATTGTATTTTTTTTTAAGCAATGATTGAATGATTCACCAATTTCAACCTAAAGTCGACTTCAAAAATATCCTTAAAATAATAAATTGTAATTATAACTTTAATATTGGTATATACATAAAGTATAATATAGATAAGTCGTTTTATCCTTGATGCATTTGAAGGAAATATGTTTTATACTTTTGTTATTCGGCGGTACATCCTCTCTGCACACCCCTTCGGGGACACTCAGTTATATTTTGTCTAAAAAGGTACACCGTATTTTCCCCAACACTTATACTTAATATGAGTATTCCAGGGGACCAACTGTCGGGTATAAACTATAATGAAATCGAAAGATACATATATGTAGCTACATCCAAAGCTATATGTAAGATTTCTTATACCTAAATGGACACTGTAGACGTAGACAAAAAAAAAAGTTTTTCATGGCCAAAAGTATTTTCGTTATTTATTTTTGAGGTGTTATGCCGTGTTGCGCTACCTCCTTCTTTAGCCAAAGTTTCGAACAGCGTTACAGTGTCTATCATCCTGTAACGCTGTCCGAAACGTTGGCTAAATAAAAAGGTAAAGCAACACGGCATAACTCTCAAATTTTCCTATTTTAAAATCCAATCGATACCTTTAAATTATTAAATTATTTCCAAATTCTTATCTTGATTATGATTATAAACCCATCCTCTGTAAAATATCTAAACTTTTTGCCTACCTGTAAAGTTAGTCAAATTTGGCGTGGATTTTTGTTTTACTTTATCGTTTTGTGAAGGTTTATCGAAGAATCTGTTTTATAACTTTGCAAACTGAACGATGGTTCTTGGATAAAATGAAAACCTTACAGAGTTGGTTGAAGTATATTTTGAAAGGAGTTTATTCACTTTGATTCTATTATATCAAGAAATAAAGAAAGGGAAATCGCCAGGGGATACGAGTTTTATTCACTCAAACGGGTTACCAGTAATCAATTTACAAGATGTCCCTAGATCATTTCAAAATGTCAAAAGCAATACAAAATTTCAAATTCGATTGTCGCAAAAAAAATCATAAGGAAAATCTTCAACCATTATCATTTTTTTTGAAATAAGAAAAGAAAGAAGTTCGGAAATAAAAGATTGTTCAATGTACAGGTCAACTTACTTATCAATGCAATAAATCAGCTTACAAATTCTAAAAATCAAACTGAACATTGGATAATTAATTTTGCAAGAACTATCTTATAGATATTATAAAGGCGAAAGTTTGTATGGATGTGTGTTTGTTATTCTTTCACGCAATAAATACCGAATGGAATTTAAAAATTATTTCACTAATCGAAAGCTACATTATTTGCGAGTAAAATAGGTTATATATATTGTAAACTCTGTCGTTATGAATAAGCTGTGGCGTTATGAAATTATTTATTATAAGTTTATTGGCAAAGCGTATTGCTAAGTAAATGTTTGACGTGGGCTGTCATTTTGTTATTTGGATTTCTTTGATAGCAAAAATTCAAATACGAGTATTCCAATATGAATATTAATTTAGTGTACAAATATAAAATAGGTACTAATCTACATTTTGACTTACTATTATGAATGCGAAACGGCGCGTATTTGATTGTTGATTGATTAGGGGAAGGAGAGGGGGGAGATGAGGGGGTGGAGGGGGGGTTTGGGGGAGTGTGGGGGGGGGGGCGAATATGCGAGCGAAGCCGGGGGCAAAAGCTAGGATAAAATATAATTGTAATTGGAAAACAGCTGAATAAAGGTATTTAAAAAGCTACTATATATATTTTTTGATACAAAGCAATCCTGAGTTTTTTTTTTCAATACATTTTTTTATTATTTATATTTAATGTTGGGAGGCGGGTATGGGTAACGCCGCCAGAGAATTATTTATTGGATAACCATCACCTCTGCCATAGGCCACCCCGAGGTTAGCTATGTTTGGTGACTTAGCAGGGTTGAACGGGTTTATCGGGGTCAAATTTGTCCGAGTCTTAGCGGCGGATGCGTGTCCGTCCATAAACCGTGTTGCGGGACAGATCGGGAGAAACTGATCTATACGTAACCGACCCTGAGGGATACATAGTTATAATACAAGGGCCTTTTTATGTTATATAATTGAAAACGCTGTTTAATAAGTGGTAGGGGTGAACATAATATGATACTTGTACACATGTATTATATCTTGAAGAGCCACACTATTGAGCACGACCACAAGTCGTATAAACACTGTAAACGACCCTTTCTAATGCGGAAAATGTCAGTCGTGTATGAATGTTTGGCGTGTATCCCGACTGTTCATCGGCGCCAAACAGATCAACGACATTAGTTCTTGAGAGCACATTTCATTTAAATGCAGGTAGAACATACACCGCATACCTAAACGACGGCTGCGTTACTAAGACTGCAAAACCTTTCATTTAGACAGGTGAATGTATCAAACGGATTGCTAGCTTTTGCAAGGAGTTGAGATTTTTCATGTGTGAACTAGATAGGTACATTTAAAGTTCACCTTTTCGCAACGTAAAGATAATATTTGCAAATTAAACCAGTGTTTTTAGAAGATCTGTTTAAATTTAAAAAATCATTGTATATTTATTCTGTTACTGCATTTCTTTGTTTTATACGACGTTTATTCAATCGTTCTTCAAATACATTAAATAAACTTTGGGGAATCAAATATTTTTCGTCAGTAATACGAATATTGTGGGCTGTAAAATGGTTCACATTTGTTTGTCACAATATTATTTTTCGTCAGTATTACGAATATTGTGGGCTGTTAAATGGTTCACATTTGTTTGTCAAGATATTATTTTTCGTCAGTAATACGAATATTGTGGGCTGTAAAATGATATACATTTGTTTGTCATAATATTATTTTTCGTCAGTAATACGAATATTGTGGGCTGTAAAATGGTTCACATTTGTTTGTCACAATATTATTTTTCGTCAGTAATACGAATATTGTGGGCTGTAAAATGGTTCACATTTGTTTGTCAAGATATTATTTTTCGTCAGTAATACGAATATTGTGGGCTGTAAAATGATTTACATTTGTTTGTCATAATATTATTTTTCGTCAGTAATACGAATATTGTGGGCTGTAAAATGGTTCACATTTGTTTGTCATAATATTATTTTTCGTCAGCAATACACATATTGTGGGCTGTAAAATGGTTCACATTTGTTTGTCATGTTATTATTTTTCGTCAGTAATACGAATATTGTGGGCTATAAAATGGTTCACATTTGTCTGTCATAATATTATTTTTCGTAAGTAATACGAATATTGTGGGCTGTAAAATGGTTCACATTTGTTTGTAATAATATTATTTTCCGTCAGTAATACGAATATTGTGGGCTGTAAAATGGTTCACATTTGTTTGTCATTATATATATTATAATAAACCTTTTTTTGTATTGTCTCTACGGAGCAGGCCCTGAAAAAAATAATTTCCCTTGGGGCCTATCCCATCTTTGGGGATGCTATGTAACAAATTTGACAATTGACGGAATGAATCTGGACGAGTCGTAGAAACGACCCGTTATTATGTGACAAATTTCAACAGTTTACAAATGTTGGGCGCGTGTTTGGCGTATTTCCCAACTGCTGTCAATGATGCTATCGGAACATCTTCCATTGAAATACCGATAGAACAAGGACAGCATTCTCATACGACACCTATGCTCTAAAGATTGCAATCCGTTTGTTTTGCTAAGAGAATCTGACAAATCTCTTATCTATCTGTACATCTAACCTCTAATATTTCTGTACAGAGTCGAGGATTTTAAAATAGTTTGGGGCTCCAGACCAGAGGTGGCTATCAAATTCAACCGTGGAGAACACTATCAATTTTCATACGTTTAGCAGTTCTGCCTCCTTTTATTATCTGATTGTCTAATTTTCTGTGAACTATTTGCTACGTATGTACAGATATATCTCGATAATTGTTTAGTTAATGGAGACTTATCAATTTAATTTTGTCAGATAACCACAGTACAGATATCAGAATTAGGGATACGCGATGTGTTTTGTAATATCGGTTGTTTTGACAACAAATAGTTAAATTTCCACAACAAACCAATAACCGCTGATAAAATACGCCACAATGCGGGCTGAAAAAAGAGCTATGGTGGATAAAAATTGATTGTAAACAATTTTCACGGACGCAAACAATTACTTCGCCATGTATGACAGACAAATTAGTATGAAATTTTACAAAATTATGGTATCATTTATATTTTTTAATAATATCATCTATGAAACAGCAAAAACTACTCTCTAACGGTGACCTCTGTCATCGTTAAATGAGCACCGCTTTTTCTATCTGGAAGTCGAGTATCATTTTTTATGATGATAGAAGAACCGGGAACCATTTATTGAATTACCAACATACTACGTTTAGTGACTTAGCAGTAAATCCCGGGTTCATGGGTTGATGTTTGTCTAGGTCTTGGCGGCACATGCGCTTGCCCACCTACTGCATGACGGGCCGGATCGGGAAAGGCTGGTTGAGGGAGATTTTTTTACCTCTCCAGCCGTACTCTCTCGATCCAGCGCTTTGTACCGCAGTGGGAGGGATGGACTTCCTTTCCTTTGTTTCCCTTAAAATACCCTCTACACACAATCCCCAAAAATGATGTAGGCCCTGGGAGATATTTTCCTTAAATCCTCCTGCGTGGAGCTAATGTAAAAAGAGATAATATTAAGAATTAAATCTTTAAAAAAAAGGGGGGGAATGAATCAAAAGTAAGTAATAAGTAGCTCATCAGTAAGAAAATAATTTCCCTCAGGGTCTTTGTCATCTTTGGGGATGCTGCGTGGAGGATTATTTTAAGGAAAGGAATCTGGGGTTCAGTGTGTCCTAGACAAACCTCACCTCATGAACCCGGGCACCCCTGCTAGATCACCAAACGTAGCAAACCACTTGGGGTGACCTATGGCATAGGTGTTGGTTATCCAATAAAGGTACCCGGGGCGGCGGTACCCATTCCCGCCTCCCAAATTGTCACTGTAAAACAGAGGTTCTGGATTCAATCCGATTTTTTTTTTTAATATTATATTCTTCTTGAATAATAAATAATAATACCGTATATTGGTGTGAATTACCTTAAACACTTATTACAATAAATCTATATTATATATTTTTGTCGCAGTGCTTTTTCGCCTACTAAATCCTTCGCCTTAACATGGTGACGAAAGATAATGTAATGATTGGTAAATATACACAGTATAGACCTGGGAAGAGACCACAATTCAGAAAACAAAAATTTTCGAGTAGTTTTATCCGATTTTATAATAATAGATCTGAATAGCAGATACCTTACAGCATACATCTTCCCATCACCTCTTCTGAAAACCCTCACAAACAGCTTTACTTAAATAATCGGATAATGGTTACCAAAAAATACACACAACTACGTGTAATTTTGTAGGTTACTCTTGTAACACAATGTAAAAATTCAGTCCACCAATAATTTTCATAAAAAACGTTCACAAATCATTTTCAAAAACCACTTGAATCTGGTTATCATGGCCAGTTCACAACCAAAGTTAATGACTGACAACCCACATTGCTAATAGAACGCCAAATAACTCATTTCCATTACAATAAGCTCACTTCTACGTTGTTCATGCATCGTGGAAGCACAAATGAAGCACGGTCTGTTTGGAGATGGGCCAAAATTTTTTCCAGAGTGACAACATTTTTGCTTTGAGCACTATCATCAATTTCCTTCCATTATTCTATTTACGAAGTGTCTTCTAATTTTAATTGGCGTCATTCATATTTTTTACATGTAACCACGTAAAAGTATCATGTGCCAAGAGCTGTTGGTGCTTTGACAACTCGAATATTGGAAAATGTTTTGGTGCGAACAGAATAGACCAAAAAAGTTGTTTTTTTTTTTGTTGGGAGACCTTTGCTATACATTGATAATGGGGGTTTTTAACGATAACTATATTTTTACGTACCGGTCCCCATATGGAAACTATACAGATTGTTAAGGTACTTACTTTAACCAGTGATTCCTGACATTATTTGGAGTAAAAAATGTAAACGAAATTTTGGTCTACGGTGACATTTTGGATGATTTTTTTTTCAAATTTTTTTCTTCAAAATCAAACAAAAAAAAATCTTCTGCATCTGGTCACTGGTCACTCAGTCGAGTAACCGACCAACACTTACCCCGCCTCCAACTGTCCAACACCTACCATTTTTTTATGTTTTTGTAGAAAAAATAATAAAAAAAATTACCAAAAATGTAAAAAAGTACGTCCCTTAACACCCTGTATAGGACCCATATGAAAAATCTTTGCTTTATGAGACCATTATTTTAATACTTACACTTTCATGTGGATAGATGCCATCAAAGAAGAAACATTATTTTTGGACGGTACTGAATCGTCAAAAAATGGCAACACCTTTAACAAAACCATGGATTACTCTTATTGTAGGGACGCTCTTGTGTGTACCTACTTTATTTATTTTAAATGTGGATTGTCGCGTTCTGGGTTTAATTTATTATTAATAATCAAAAAATATAATCTTACAGTCCCATCTTAGCCATGTTCCCTTTCACCTTCCATTTTATCTCCTCCTCATCCATTGTTTTGTAATGTCAAGTTGGTATAAGTACCAAGGGGGTACTGATACTAACTTGACATTGGTACTAGTTTGTACCGAGGAAGGAACGGTTGTTTGAAACCAAATATTATTTACGTGACCTATTTACCTATGTGCTGATATTATTTCTCTTAAATACAAAACATGGCTGTTATCAAAACTCACATTGGTAAAATAGATAGTCTGTGTAGAATGTTTCTTTCAAATTAAAGCATGCAAGAATGACAAGTTTTATATTATTATTTGTACTTCTTTGCAGGATACTAGGCGGAGTGACAAACTCAAGAAATAATAATTTCACCATTCGATTTCGGTAAAAAAGAAAAAAAAGGTTTCCTTACAATCTCCGGACAAGTAGCCGCTTCCAACATCCGAACCATAATAAAGTTTTCATTCCGAAAAAACTATTTTTTATCCATCACTTTTATATAAAATTCAATATACTCGTACATCTGTCTGCCTCAAAACAAATCTAATCCATCCAGACCGAACTCAACCAAAGTTAGGTAAAGCTTGTTAGGGATGTGGTGCTGCCGTTGAAAGCTTCTTTGAAATCACGGTTTCTTATATATTAAATGTATTTTATTAAAAATGTTGAGACTTTACAACTGATCTATCAACAGTTTTGCTTTACTTCTTCTTACCATCACTACCCAATTTGAAATTCATAAATTTCGCCATTAAGAATCGAAACGTTCTTTGGAATGGCTTTGACCGTATTCAATGCCTAAATCGGAATAGCCAAATACTTTCTAGCAATCCCATCTCCTTATTTTTCTCATACCTTTTAGCTTGACAGCATACCTATTCCAATGGGTATTTCCAAAAAGGAGGGATTCTGTTGAAAATGTACGGAATATTTATAGATCATTTTTCTGATTTTAATCGTCCTACTAAAAATGTTTGTGTTTTATGTTTTCATTCAATATTATTGATTTTAAAAACGATCTAAAACTGAAAAAATCAAAACCATCCGTGGTTGTCAAATGGGTTTGTGACGTAACAAGTGTCGCTCAGCTGAACTAGCATAAATAAACACTGTCACTGAGTGTCCTCGCTCATGACGTCACACGACAGCCACGCCCCAAAATATCGTTTTAGCATTCAAAAATGGAAAACTTTAACTAGCTGTAGAAAATTTATTCGTCAACATAAAAACAAAATAAAAATGCTTTAAACATCGTAATGTTTTGCTTAAGTAATTTTTTTAGACAATACAATAAAACGTGGAAATACCCCAGTCATAAGCGTTTTTTTTTTCATTTTTTTTTTTCGTAAATAAAATTTTTCACGAAACTTTTGTATTTTCAACTGATGTGTATGTGTAAGTATCTAAGTCAGTAAAGGTAATAAAATCCAGATATTATTGTTAAAAATATGTAAGTTGAACGTATGCGTAATAACAAAAAGCAGATCAAATTTTGATGCTTAATATTGTTGAGTTTTGAAAAAACGTTCCTCATTAAAATTATGGACGCCATAGCCTCACTAGGCCAGAACAGATGCAGATGTTGTGCGGTGTTGTGCGGTATTAACAAAAAAAAAATACCGCATGTGCGGTATTAACAAAAAATAAATGAAGAGCGAGAGAACGCGTATACTGGATCGTTTCATGTCAAATATTTTTGCACTTCGGCTTACTTATAATGCATAATAATTTATAGATGTTGTAAATAAATTGCATGTAGTATAATTTATTGAATATTAAAGGGTACCTACTATTTCAATGTATTACTTTGTCAAAGTAAAACTGAAGGACACCCACACTTTTAAATTACAATCAAAGATCTTTCAATACATCTAAATATTATTGAATTCGAACAATGTGTGTCAGTTCTAATTCGTTTTGCATTATTTCAAACAATTATTTATATGCGATTTAAGAGCTCAAATTGGCACAAAACTTAGGTGGGATTGTAGGTAGTCAAATTCTTGAAATTTTAATCAGTTTATGTTTAAATGTAATGTTTGAGAGTGGAAAATCAGTGACACGGTCCATAAATAAATTTAATTCATCTATGAAAATACCGATAATATCATAAATCATAAAAGATGCTTGAACTTAGTGGGGAACCTTTGAAATAGCACAATATATATTGGTACTATAGTGGTGTGCATTGTTTTATGACAGATTGTGTGCAATTTTTAAATTTGGGGTTAAAATGTGGATTAAATAAATGAAAATTAAAATTTTATTATCATCTTCCTGTAATTGTCGTCAATGGCGTGAACAGAGTTTTTTTTTTATTTGGGGTGGCACTGTATTAAAATTGAATATTTTTCGGATTGCGTAATTGCAAGAAAGAAAGCCAACAAAATATGATTTTTATTTCTTTTCACTAAATTATCCCATATTCATAAAGAGTTTCCCAAATAATCAAAAATAATTCAAGACATTTATGGAAATGTTTATTATGATTGATATTTGTAGATTTCCTAATACATCGAAACGGTTAGTACGAAGAAAAAAATGAAACATGAAACATTACATAGAGTTGAGAGATTTCAATTGATGAATAGACTGATAATTGGAATAGGAGAAAACCAGTAATTCTTGGAAGCAATTCTTTGAAAGCAACACGACGTGCTCGAATGATCTAGAAACAAACCAAATCAGGATGAATCTATTACTCGAAAAGCAATACTACCTACACCTAAATCTCGGTTTTTTTTCTGCGAGACCTAAATGTCTTTCCCGATGGCGATGGACCGAAACAAACTTCTGATCAGTGAACACGAGATAAAATCTCTCCTGTACTTGAGGCAAGACCTTCGAATAAATACTATAATAATTGCTGTTTTGTGTATATAGGATCGGTTAATGTTCATTTCCTACTCACAAATCAAAAGAAAAAAATGTTAATTGGTTTTATGGCAATTTATTTTCTTTTTAAACAATACTGTAATTTTTCTAAAAATGGTTAACTTCAGTCAAATTTATAACGAACTAGCTGATTTAATATGAATTTTAATATTTTTCGTTTATATTATTATCCGATTTATAAAAACAGTTTATATATGAACAGGCAAAATTATTATTACGCATGACAGCTGTTTTGCCTTCTGAAGGCACTATCTAACTGTTGAATAATGCTTATAACAGCTGTCACGCGTAATAATATTTACATAGCAGTACTTGTTCATAAATAAAACGTTTTAATAAGTTGAATAATAATATTATATATTATATAAAAGAAAAAAAAGGAAAATTTCTCAAATAGTTTTATCAAATTTCAAACAGACAGTGACCTTCCTCTTGTTTTGAAGGTCAAATGTGAACATTTTTAATAGGCGGAATTCATATCTAGGAATAGAACTGTAGATTTGTATTAAAATCAAATCCACTGCGCCCACCCACCTAAATTACGCAGACACTCATTTAGCTATTTTACATAGGGGGACGTAACCGTGATTTTTTTTACGTTTTTGCAATATACTAGCTGAAATTCCGGGCGTTGCATAGATATTTTTTCTAAATCAGACGGAGACAGTAATTTTTTTCATAATCTGAACGTTAAATGCGCAAAATTTTATCTCTCATCTAGAGAGTGATCTTCGTTAAGTGTGCAAAATTTCATCTCTCGTGTAGAGAGTGACCTTCGTCAAGTGTTTAAAATTTTATCTCTCATGCAAACAGTGACTATCGTTAAGTGTGCAAAATTTCATCTCTCGTATAGACAGTAGACCTTCGTCAAGTGTGCAAAATTTCATCTCTCGTATAGACAGTGACCTTCGTCAAGTGTGCAAAACTTCATCTTTCGAGTAGACATTGACCTTCGTCAAGTGGGCAAAATTTCATCTCTCTTGTGGACAGTGACCTTCGTCAAGTATGCAAAATTTCACCTATCTTGTAAACAGTGACCTTTGTCAAGTCTTAATGTTCAAAATTTCTCGTATAGACAGTGACCTTAGTTTAGTGTGCAAAATTTCATCTCTCGAGTAGACAGTGACTTTCGTCAAGTGTGCAAAATTTCATCTCACGAGTAGACAGTGACCTTCGTCAAGTGTGCAAAATTTCATCTCTTGAGTAGACAGTGACCTTCGTCAAGTGTGCAAAATTTCACCTCTCGAGTAGACAGTGACCTTCGTCAAGTGTGCAAAATTTCATCTCTCTTGTAGACAGTGACCTTCGTCAAGTGTGAAAAATTAAATCAATCTCGGAATAAATCTGTAAATTTGTTTAAAATACAAAGTCACGCCACTACATAGATATACTCTTATATTTTAGAGTATAGATAGATAATTCAGAAGATATTATATACTCGTAGTAATAATAAGAAGATTAGTATAATTTACGTTTTAGTTAATTGATACATCTTTTATAAGGTTTCCTTAGTGTTATTTAGAGTTTTTTTCGTGTTTTCACATCACAACATTTAAGTTGAAAACAAAATAAAAGACGCATATAATATTTTAAATAATTTGACGTACATAGTTGGCAGTGAAATTTCTCATATGTTAAAAGGAAACGGATCATTTATTTGGCCGTACGTGCGGTTCCCAGGGAGAGCATAACCGTACGTGCGGTTTCCATGGAGAGAATGAGACCAATAAATTGGAATGCATTCGCCATTGCAATTCGGTGATAAAGCTGAAGTAGCAAAATGACCGAAACGGCGTCATAATAACGAGCGCTTACCGAGTGATGACGTCTCTGCGCGTATTTATGACCTTTGGAATACGACTCCATCAAAGGATGACGTCACAAATCTACAATTGAACAGGGGTTGCGAAGGGGAAACCGTTTTTGTTGAACTTCTCTAAAACTTAACGATGACTGCATCAAAGCGACAAAAGAGATCGTGGATTCCAAACTCAGGTAGATTTAGATATTATTGAAATTTATGATGTACAGATTTTTTTCGAAAGGTTTCTGTTTATTTATCAAAAAAGAATTTATACTCACGTTTTATTGTCACATTCCTTGGGGATATCACATTAGAATGCTATAATAATAATAAATTTTAGAGGCTTTACAGATGTTTTTATATCTTCCACAAACTTTACGTTTAAATAAAAAGATGTACCTTTGTGTGAGAAGAGCGATAGAGTATAACAAAGTATATTTAGAGTTAGACGTTAAACCTTCTTTACTAGAATTTTCTTCACAGAATTTTCATCAAATTATTAAATTCATTTTGTCTATGGTTTATCTATAAATACCGCTTTTATTATTAATATATAAATATAGTAGGATGAAGGTGGGTATATTAAATTATATGTTGGAAGATATCTACAGAGTATTCCACCGAAGAAAGACAACCATTCAGAATAGAAAAGTTGCTAAAAATAATACGCACTTTAAAAAGAAACGTTATTTTCATCAATGACTATTGATCCTGAAAAGTATCACCGTGAAGTATCAAATTTTAAAGGCAATTAAGTACTAAGAATAATTATTTCTTTTTCTTCTTCAATCTTTGCAAAATAACTTTGTGGCATTATTTAGTATTTAATTAATAAGAGATAACTTTGTATAAACCACTCTTTTAATAAACAATATCGACATGTTTCAATAACAATGTTATCTTCTTCAGGATATGTTAATATAAAGAAAAATAAAAGACAAAATAGTATAGACAAATTAGAATAAACTATAACATAGACGAAATATTAAAAAGTAGAGGTGATTAATTGCTTAAAAATCATAAAAATAGTTATACAAAATTAAATATAAAAATTATTTAAAGAAAAATAAAATTGCATTTAGATAATAAAAAACTTTTAAGAACAAATAATTAAAATAATTAGTCTAAATCAAAAAATAAATAATTGTTGTAAGTATTAATAAGAAAATAAATTTAAAAGATGGCTATTTTTAAAAAATGTTTGGTTATTTATAATATTTAAATTACTATTAATGCTTTTTCTAATTTCTAAAATTTCTAAATTATCCAATTGTATGCCCGTAGTGTTAGTGTGTAAAATTTTAAGACCTGTATTAATATCAAAAGAATGACTTGTTTCCAAAATATGGTTGGCAAATTCAGAATAATTATTATTATTTAAACATCTTATATGTTCCTTAACTCTAATGTTAAAATTTCTAGAAGTTTTTCCAATATAAAAAAATTATTATTAATTATTATTCTAATTTGTCTATACTTGTTTGTCTTTTATTTTTCTTTATATTAACATATCCTGAAGAAGATAACATTGTTATTGATACATGTCGATATTGTTTATTAAAAAAGTGGTTTATACAAGTTATCTCTTATTAATTAAATTTCTTTTTCTATTTATTTTTTTTTATAAGAAAAAATGCTTTTATAATGTACGGACGCCCCGCTCAAATTAGTCCTTCAGTGGGTCTAATACTCTAATGGAATATGTTTGTGGCTAGCAATGGCCTTTCGAGGTTTGAGGGGTCAAGATAAAAAGAGAATAAAACAAAACGAATTGTTGATAATAATTTAATGCAAGTGTTTAAAAGCATTACCAAATAATGATGTAATACTGGTAGGTAAACTTATACGTTACGCACTTATTTTAATTTTAAAATATTGTTGACAGTTCAAATAGCACTTTGATATTTGAAATGACACATCAAAACAGACAGCACTGACACACATTTCAAAAAAGTATTCATAGGTAGAGCATATTAATTTAATGTGTTAAAATTCTGAAGGTAACCGTATAAATTTAGCCACAGAAGGTTTGCCAACTGTTGCTATTGAACAAAACGTTTGATCTTAAATATTTTTTATTCAGTCCCTGCAGTTGTACTTAACCCACGTTGTGCGTAAAAATAAAATCAGAAGAGTTTGGAAAGAAGGTCACGTTGTTCTGAACGCGTATCAACATGTGTTATTATCGCGTCTCGGCGTACTTCAGTAGTTGAGCAGTTGGGCGTTTATGTTGATGTTATTATTATACTTTATCAAAATCGTGCATAACGTAATGATAATTCTAACATAAACTAAATATTTTATTATGTTACGAATACGGAAGTGATGGGTTGATAGTTGTGAATTCATGGTACAATAATAAAATGTATATAACTACGAATATATTACCCACATACAGGATGCGCCTTAGTGGGTTCCCATAAGCCTTACGATTTCATAATATTGGGTTTTCCGAATGTAAATTTTGGGAAAAATAAAGGAAAAAAAAAACAGAATGTGCAATTCTCACGCAGTGGAAGTGGAACTATAAAGTTGCTAGATGTCGCTTTCTTTTCTTTTGCCTGTTTATTTAAAGTGGTCTGAAGACTGGATATTGATTTTACAAAAATAAAAATGTTTATTTTTTTGGATTTGGTAGGATTCCAACCTCCGTTCGCTGGATGCCTCTCTGTGCGCTGAGAGTCGGGCGCTTCATACCGCGGCGCTATTGGAGGCCTGTGCGTTGTCGTGAATTTACCGCATTATAAACGTAAATAGCCTGCTTGGAAGAGGATTGATTGGACGGGAAGGGTTACAGACTAGGAGAATGACGAGGGATTTGTGGAGGAGGTCGAAACTCACAAGGGAGTAGCACCGTGACGATGAAAATGTATGTGTTGTTAAAATCATATATATTCGATTCGATGAAACCTGCAGTCTGTGGGGTGAAATCGTCACCATTACAGCCAACCTCCGATAGGAGATAAAAAGAAGAAGGGTAAAGATACTTTTTGATATGCACCACAAGATCGGTTTTTTGTTTCGTACTTACTATGCAAAGTTTTTACCATAATATTGTAATTTCGATTTGGAAGGCGGGTATGCGTACCGCCGCCCCGGGAACCGTTTGGTTAACCATCACCTCTGCCATAGGTCACCCCAAATGGTTCGCTAAGTTTGGTGACCTAGCAGGGGTATCCGGATTCATGGGGTGATGTTTGTCCGGGTCTTTACGGCGCCGGCGGATGTGTCTGCCCACCAGCTGCGTGACTATCCCAGAGAGGGATAGATTCATACGTCCATCACTCCTGGACCCACTGACCCGAGATTTCCTACCCACCTTTCATACCTTATCTTTCCCAGAACTTTATCTCTTTCCTTGCCTTTAAAAAACCTTCCACACAGCATCCCCAAAGATGACATGGGCAATGTAGGAAAATATTTTCTTCAAGGCCTCCTGTGCGAAGCTATTGTTAAAAAAATTACCGTAAAAGAGGCACAACTGCTCAGAACCAGCGTCATAGTCATCAGATTTTTAAAATAATAGATACATTAACGATGATTGCAACAATTACTAAAGAAATATTGAATTCTGAAGGATCTTCCCTTGACCAGCGATTGCTCTAAGCCACTTAGCCACGGTGGCAATTTTAATACTTAATACCTGTCATGATCATATTATAGAGTATTGACTTACTAACCTGTTTCACATAATATCTTCCAGAAACCATATTACAGATTTATTACAATTTTTTCACAATTTAAATGAGAGCTGGTTGGTGTCGGAGCATACATTTTATTTTAACTTTATTACAGATTGACCTCATCATCTCTGACCAATCGACCTGTGAGATACTATTAATAATTTTATAATACAAATTTTGTTAGGTGTGCCTCATAATTATGATAAAAATATTTAAGAATAATCTCTTGTTTATAGGAAAGAAAATATTACGTTACATTCATTATTAATGATGCCTATAAATAGACGTGATAAACAAAAATTAAAAAAAATTATTATATTATAAAATATTATTAATAATATCATTATTGCTAGCGCCAACTCGAGAAAAATCTAGCTTATTATAATTATTGTTGGATTTTATTGCACAGCATAAAATATTTTCCTGAAGATTATTTGCCCATAAAAAATAATCGGAGAGAATTATTTACCTTTCGAATAAACATCGTAACAAAACTTTAAATGTCTTTAGTGATTCGTCAACTTTTTACAGATTTTTTTAAATTCGGGATATGGATATTGTTACCGCCACCCCGGCAACCATTAATTGGTAACCTGAGAGGTGCCTCAGTTCATGGGGTGAGGTTTATCTAGGTCCTGGAGACGAACGCCTTTGCCTAACTGTTGCGTGGTAGGTCGGATCAGGAGAGACCGGTTGAACCTAGACCTGTCGACCCATCGGTTTGCATCGCAGTGGGATAAATGGATTCATTCGTCCGCCACTCCTGAATACATTGACCCCCCAGATTCCCCCACATCCCTCATACCTTTTTTCCTTCCCAAAACTTCCTCTCCTTCTTTTCGCTTAAAAAGACCCTCCACGCTGCATCCCCAAAGATGACATAGGCTCTGAGCCCCGTGTGTGGTGCTAATGCAAAAAAAAACTATTTCAAATATGGAATTACTACTAATAAAATAAAATTTGGTAACTTCTTTATTGCTACGAAAATTAAAAGACCATTGAGCGCGAATAATTTTACACATTAAATTATGCGGATATACTTTATATATTATTATAGACAACCGACGTTTGTTTGTTTGTTAATGACGATAATTGTTGTTATTGATTAAATAAACAAAAGTTCACTGTTATCTATGCTCTATGCCTAGCGTAATGGTGAATAAGATTATTTAACTCACACGTGATTAAACAGTTAAATTCAGTTTTTTAACTAACAATAACTTTTTGTTGACTTCGATTACCATTTTGGAAGAGAGATTTTTCTCTTATTTGCAACTAATATGCAAACTTCGAGGTGTGTTGCATTCAAATTTTTGCTTAATATTCTAGAAATACCTCCAAGCAGGTATGAAAAAGTTATTTATAGAATTGTGCCACTTGAAGCAAGTGCTGATATTGTCGAATGGGAAAAAAATGTTTGTGTCGGTCACACATATTTGCACACCACAAGCAGAAACATAAGAAAGACTAAAGGCAACACTCCGCGAAGTACCTAATGCAAAATCTGTTGTGTTTGGTACATTTGATCGCTTAGAAATATTATAGATGTTTTAATTAAATTCCGCGAGTAGACCATATCTTGGCCTTTGCCATTATGGAACACTTTTTAAAAAATTAAAGAATATGGGTATCAAAGAGAAAGAACTCCAACTATTGAAAAGTTACAGGAGTGACAGAACACAAGTCAAAACATAATTACATACTAGCAAACCACTACCGATTACACACGGAGTTCCACAAGGAAGCATACTAGGGTCTGTTCTTTTCACCATTTACATAAATGAACTTCGCAGTATGGAAATAGACGGTGTAAAATTTTTTAATTAAATGAAGACAATGTAAGCGAAACTCAATCGAAAATCTAAATGTTACAATTTGAGGTTTTACTCATAAAGTTAAAAATAAAAATTATATGGTGAAATAATTAGTTATGCAGACGACACAGTTCTACTCTTTAAATCTAAGGATTGGAATAAGGTAGATAAGATAGCGAATCTAGGAATCACGCAAGTATAAACATGGCTAGACTCTAATACACTTACACTAAACATATCGAAAACAAAATTCACAACGTACAGCATAAATAACAAGGGACAGCCAAAAAACAAAACAAACACCATAAAAATACACGAATGCATAAACACCAACATCTGCGATTGCCCTCCTCTAGTTTAAGTTTTTTCATAAGCCTGGAAAAAAATAAAGTATCAGTCCTATTAAAAATGCTTGATATGAAAAATGAAAAAAAAAATAGTTTTACTGTATCAGGTGGCATTTTTTTATTGTATAATAATTTCTTTTGAACTTCAGTCGCTGGTAAATGGAAAATCACCAGAATTCAATGTTTTGACAGGTAAGTAAAAATAAGGTATGAAAAACTAATATGCAATTAGTGTAAAAAAAATATAAAAATTGAGAAATATAGTTTACATGTTCACCGGGTAGTAAGCTCGGTACATTTCAGCAAAGTCTATTTTAAAATTGTCGCAAAATGGATAAAATTTAGTCTGGAATTTTCGTCATTATTTTGACGAAAATTTCAAGGCTGTCAATACCATCGCTTATAATACAATGGAAGGATATAGATAATGTGCCAATATTTAGTTGTTGTTGATTGAATTTAGTTGTTTCATCAGAATGACGTAATTAATATTAGGGATCGAAATATTCGGTGTTAAATTATTAGATAAATCTTACGAAAATCTACAATAAGAATTTTTTTTTTAAATTTAATTAAATGAGGACAATATTAGCAAAATTCACTAAAAATCTGAAAACAGAAAAATCAGAAAAAAATGCGGTTCTATCTGTGAACGTATCTTTCTGATTTTACTGACCGTATCTTTTTCTGGACCCAGATGTGACCGTATTTTTTTGTTTTCAGATATTCGATTGAGTTTCGCTAATATTATCCTTATTTAATTAAATAGTACAATTTGAGGTTTTACTCATTCATTAAGTTAAAAATAAGAATAAATATTCATCCTAGACTTGCAGAAAAGTCAATGGATGTCGCATATTAAAAATAAAAATGGATAAAAATTTATCCAAGACACCATCTAGATAGCATTCGGGTTTGAATCTTGCAATCATACATAAAGATAGCAGTCAATAAAAATATGCGTTAAAAAAATGAAGAGTTGGTAGTTCTTAGTCGAAGTATGATACAGTTAAATATGACCGAATCGGATATGAACACATTAGTTCAGTTGCTAGTGTTACGCGCCGGCAAGACGAAGGTCCTGGGTTCGTGTCCCAGATGTGACCGTATCTTTTTATGATTATTCGGTTTGCAGATGTTTTGCTAATATTAAGTAAAAAAAAAAAAACTTTACTGCACTTTTATTTATCTACCGGACCGGTTTCAGAGAAATAAAATTGAATTGGATTTCAAAAGAAATAGTTTTTTTTTATTTAATCAAAAAAATAGATTGCTATCATATTTACCAATCACCCGTTGGCTCACACCCTCCTTCCATTTATTTCCTTCACCAAAATTTTCATGTTTTAACTTTCTGATATCATTTTTTGATAGTCTGTTATGAATTTATTATTATAACTGTATGGAAAAATCCTGCAATGAAAATAAATCATTAAAAATACCACTATTTTACGTGCATATTTAATTACATATAATATAGCGATAATATTTACTGCTAAGCTGAAAATATTCATGGCTAAATTTATACTCGTAATATGCTCGTTAGGAGGCTTTCGTGGAAATAATAAACCGCCACCATGCTGTAAAATTGTTAATTTAAACACCAATATATTGTAAATTTGCGTTGTGTTAAATTAATATTTTATTATCTATTGCAGAAAGCGTCTTCACATTTAGTATTAACTTTGAAATTAAGTATTTATAATATAAATCTCAGAAGGTAATTTCACAAAAAAAAAATATCTCAACAGGAACACTACAATAATGTGAAAATGTAGCAAATCTCCTTATTTCGAGCCATATTGACAAGTTTAGGGTCAACGCTCAAATACTTTCCTTGTCTAGCATTGCTGTCACTTAGAGACGAGGGATTCTATTGGCCAGAGGTTGCATCCCGCCGCTAGGGTTTTTTCATATATGGATCGACCCGTAAAAGGTCGTGTGTGATCGTAAAAAGTTTAAGTTTACCCGCCGGGGTGTCCCGCGTAACTTCAGCTCTCCAGAGAGAGATTACACTCAAAATTCCTTTTTGTGTAAGGTGACGAGAAATTAAGGGACAGTTAATGTCCATTGGGGTTATTATTACAATAATAGCTACCGTTGTAGTTTGTACTTTCAAGTTACTACTGTTTTTAACTATTATTGAACTGTCTACTTATGAAAATTGATTGTACCCACCCAATAAAGACTCTACCAATTATGTTTACAGAAGAAAAGCGTGGATTGATTTCATTTAATTACTCCGCTATAAAACGTCTTTTTGATGAAGTTTTGTTAATGAATTCTGTTGATTCTGTTCACAGTTATTTAGAGCTCTAAACACTAGATATCATTATTAGTCATGCTTTCAAATTTATTTCAATTCACTTTGAAAAAATCGTGATACATGTTTACACATTCACATAACTGCATAGTGAAAATGTAAAACTTCTATTATCCCAGTTTGATATATTTTCACTTACTGCAGTGCGTATCTTCAGTTACTGCATGTTGATCGTCCAGTTGAGTAGGCAGACATCTCCGAAAAATCTAAATTTGACTTGAGTTAGCTATAGATAAAATACCATCTATCTGGTCTAAATGTAAAACACAAACACTTGCAAATAATATTTGATTAATAAATCTGAAGAAATTCTGTTAAAAAGTTGTTATTTCAACATACTAACGACGAAAATACTACAAAATCATTATTTTCTCAAACATGAGATGTAAAAATACACGAACAGCAATGATAATCTCACAAATAAATTCAAACATTAAAAAATAAGAAAAACAAAAAATAATTCCAATTTTCGTACATACGAGTAATTCGCATGATCGTTAATCAGTAGCCTTGATTATATACCTACTTATAATTGTGTGTTTGTGAATTTCTCGCAAAAAGCATCTGTTTTTTACAGATACCAATGGAACGGTATATTGATGTTTGGCAAGTAGATTTGTGTTTGCGATCGAACATTGCTAAGAAAATAACAGATATCGGATAAAAATAAAACATATTATTTTTTACGGCGACTGGTGGCATTACATGAAATTGTTGTTGATGGTTTTAAAAAATGATTGACTATTGATTGAAAGTCTATTGTTTGCTATACCATTTTCTGTTTCAAAGTAAATACGTGCATTATTGTCATAAATATGTCCTAAATACAAATACATTATCATTATTCATCTACTTATTCATGAAAGTTATTATAGTTATACTCGTGTATTGAGGAAATTGCGGATATTACGAACATAATGACAAAATATGATAAATAACAACAAAAAGATAAAATTAGATAAATTCATATTAATCAAAACTAACATAATGAGTAATGATAAAGTATGATAAATGACAAAAATAAGTAAATATGGGAAGATAAAGTTTTGATATACATGTTTTTTAAAACGCTAACAAATAGATACCATACTGTTTTGGAGAGATGGGAATTAAGTTAGAGTTAAGATTGTCAATAGCAGTTGAAATTCAATTAAGTTAGAGTTAAGTTTATCAATAGGTATTGGACAATGGACAATTTTTTTAATAAGGTAAATTATTTTTACGATTCATAATAAATTTATTGACTGCATTTCCCAGCAAAACAAACATTTCGTTATCTCCGTACAAATCAATGGTTCTGAGACTTTTCATCCCGTGGCAAAATATCCCCGACAAAATATCCCCGACAAAATATCCCTGACAAAATATCCTACGGATAAAACATCCGCCATCAAAATGTCTAATAAAACCTAACCAAACCTAACAAAAAAATGGGACACAAATAATACCGACATCCCCACTCGAGCGATTGGTGTTTAGTTTTTGATTTGGCCATTCGATTTAATCAATATCATTCCTCAAAATATTAATATGGAAACTTATATAAACTGTTTAGGTACTGCGATTTGCTAATGAATCCACGTTGATTTCACCATTTAGTAGGTTCGTTAAAAGTGGTCCGATTTTGGATCGATATCTTTCGCCGAAAAATAAAAGCGGTCCAAATTCGGAAACAAAATCGCTCCAGTGGTTTAAAACAATAAATTATTGATCAAAAATAGTAAAATGGACAAAAATAATTCAGACATCCTGTAACCTGTAAAGTTAGATTAGGTTAGGTTAGGTTTTAGTAGATATCTTGTTGGAGCATGTTTTGTCCGTAGGATAATTTGTCGGAGATATTTTGTCACGTGATGAAAACGCGCATTACCCAAATCAATGGCGTTGAAAACAATTCTAGTAAACTCACAATTTTGTTTTATAATCATACCACCCCCAAAATTGGCCAAAAATATATCCAAAAATCTTCTAGGAAAATATTTTCAAGGGTAAAGTTTTTCGAACTGCATTTAGGTTCAACATTGACTAAATTAATTGTATACATACAGCTGTGAAACGTAAATGTCAGGATCTTAAACAAATAATGTTATCGGGTATGTATTGCGTTGATAACATTAGTTTGATAAGGATTTAGCATTGTGAGAAAGAGGTGCGGTGAAAAAATAAACAAGTTACGTACTATACACATTACGGTAATACAAGATATGCAATATTTTATTAGAGTACCAAAATTTATGACTCGAGTAGTATTGATTAGCAGAAAGAATGTAGGTTTTTCGTGCTATTTATTTGCTTTTAATTTCTAGGGCGTGTGATATTGTGTACTCAATGCAATTGTAAAAAAGATTTGACAATATAACTCGGGTTATTATTGTTGATAAAAAAGTGATAAAAATGGATAAAAATAATATTTGTTTTGATTTTAATGAGGCTATTGCGTTACACTTAAAAATACCGATATTTTTCATTTAGTTTTACAAAAGTATTTCGTCTCGAAAAAGAACGTACATTGCTTGTGAAGTTTAAAAGGATTGCTACAAAAATTTGTAAAAAATATTAAATTTGTTGATACGTGTGTAGGTCATTGCGGCCTGCCGGCCTCCGTGGTCAAGGGGTAAGGCTCCCGTCTAGCGATCTGGAGATGGCGGTTCAAATCCCGGATTGCGTAAGTAAATTTTATTTGATTGATTTGTTCATTATTATTATTTCACAATTCAATAATTTTAAAATATATAATGTATATTTGCTGTACGTTCCAGAGTGGAAGATACTCTCAGTATCGCTCTGGTATAAGATCACCATTTATTATCGCTCTGGTATAAGATCAGTGATGGATGACATTAGTCTAACCCAAGTATGTGATATGTTCTCTGAACAAGATATCGAGAGTGCAAGAACTCTACTTACGAGTATCCTGGGCCAAACTCCAGGTCCTTCGACTAGGAGAATCGGCGAAGGTAAAAAGAAAAGATGTATTATTGATATAATTAAATACATGCGAGAAACCGACGGTAAACTTCTACCGAAATTTGTTGTTTTAGACATTAGTAAACTACCACCAGTTACTTTTGATCATGTAGACGTAACTACTCTTTTAAAAGAAATAATTACACTAAAAAACGACATGCGTAATCTAAAATTAAACGCACTTAATGATAACTTTGCAACCTGTGAAGACGTTACAAAAATTCGAAAAGAATTACATGAATTTAAAACAACATATTCATTACATTTAGACTGCAACAATTCCGATGTAAACAGAGGAGATCCAATGACATCTGTTGATAACGGGCCAAAGTTAAAGGCCACCTGTAGCAAATTAAACCAGCAGATGATAAACAAGCAAACGATCCCATCTACCGATAAAGTTGCAAACAATTTTAATTCGACTGAGTCCACCGAAAATAACAATGTGTGGATTAAATCTCACAGAGGGACAAGTGCATCTGATAAAGCCGATCCAAATAATGTGCTTTTAACAGGAAAAAATTATCAGAAAACAAGCCCTATTAATCAAACATCAAAAACCGCGAACGATTGGAAAGAAATTACCTATAAAAAGAGAAAAACCTCGCGTATTCTAATTAAAGGAAAAAACGAGAGCTCCGGTTTAAAAGTCCTTCCAAAACAGAGATACATAATAGCCTCCAGATTCGATCCCGAAACAACTACCGATGAAATAAATGGGCTATTGATCTCCCATAATATACACTGTAAAATAGATAAATTTATGGCAAAGTCAGGCGAGTTTGCCACTTTTAAAATTGGATTTAATGTCGAAAAATTCGAAGAAATCGTTAAAGAGGAAATATGGCCACCGGGTATAATAGTACGAAATTTTATTTTAAAAAAACCGATCTCTACGCTGAACACAGAAAATAAGACTTCTAGAAATGGATCCACATAAAAATAAAAACTGTCTACGGATCTTATCTCAAAACTGTAGGTCGATTCGACGGACAAAACATTTTGTAAAAGATTTATGTGAAACAAATGACATAATACTGCTCCAGGAAACATGGACTCTACCAACTGAAATAAATATATTCTCAAAAATTCATCCCCAATTTTCAGGATATGGAACTTCAGCCGTAAATTTAGCTGATGGCCCTCTAATTGGACGACCTTATGGTGGAGTTGCCATCTTATGGCGGGATTCACTTTCAGTCGACATTGTGGAATGCTTTGAACCAAGAATAGCGGCAATACAAGTAACTGTAAACAGTGGGAAAATATTAATTTTTTCAATTTATATGCCGACAAATAAACCAGAAAATCTTGAGGAATTTACAAACTGCATGGGTAAGGTAAACGCAATAATCAATGAAAGGAACTCGTCCAGTGCGATTATCTTTGGCGATTTTAATGCAGATCCCAAAAGTCTGTTCGGCCGAGAACTGGAAAAGTTCTGCGAAGAGTTTAAGTACGTTTGCGCCGATACAAAGCTGATGAACTGTGATACTTTTACGTATGTGAGTGATGCCCATAGCACCACAAGTTGGTTAGATCACTGCGTCGTCACAAAAGCACTGGAAAATGCTATAAGTAGCGTAAATGTACTATATGATGCGGTGTGGTCCGATCACTTGCCAATGATTATAAATCTAAACCTTCAATTTTTACCAGCCTTTGTGGAATCGTGTAATGATAATACAATTGATCCTTCTAGATGGAATCCGAAATCTAATGTTGATATAATGAGATACACTGAAGCTATCAATAACAAACTTCTAAACATAATTCAAGATTTCTCCCAATTAGAACTTGATAAAAAATCAACCGATGAAACACACAAAAATCAAATAAATTTCCTATATAAAAATGTTGTAGACGCACTGCGAAATGCTGCCTCCACCACATTCAATAACCCAAATCGAAAAAATAGAAACATTCCGGGATGGAATCATATGGTTGCAGCCAAATACGCAGAATCCAGACGCGCCTTTCTTTCATGGCTCGAAGCCGGAAAACCGCTCTCAGGGCCGGTTGCCGAAGACAGGAAGAAATACCGAACGATTTTCAAAGTAGCTCTGAAAAAATGTCAACAGACAGAAATACAAAAGCGAATGGATGGTATTGCCACCTCACTAATAAATAAAGATTTTCATAAATTTTGGCAAAAAACATCTTCAGAATTGAAAACGAATATGAAAACTCCTCTCTGTGTTAATGGAGTAAGAGGAAAGGAAAATATCGCCAATGAATTTCGTAATTTCCTCTCTATGGCGGGTGAAGAAGCGGCAGAAAAATCTCTGGATATAAATTTTTGCTTGAAAACTGAATGTAGTACCACCGCTATCAGTATTACTCCGTGTATGGTTGAAAAAGCTTTAAGAGAAATGGCAGCAGGAAAAGCCACAGGACATGACTCAATAGCTCTTGAACACATTAAGTATGCTGGACCAGCGATTCATTTCATCCTAGCAAAACTATTCTCAAATATTTTGCGTTACAGGCACATCCCGAATGAAATGACAAAAACGGTAATTATTCCCATAATTAAATCAACAAATCTTGATCCATCCGTGATCAATAACTACCGACCAATTTCACTCTCAACCGCCGTGGCGAGATTATTTGAAAAAATTTTATCCGTTGTTGTAACAGACCATCTAAAAACAGAAGATAACCAGTTCGGATTCAAACCTGCACTGTCAACATCTATGGCAATATATTCCCTAAAAGAAACCATCAGCTATTATAAACTAAGGAAAACGCCAATCTATACCTGCTTTCTAGATCTAAGCAAGGCGTTTGACCGTGTACGTCATAATAAACTGTGGGAAAAACTAAGGAAAAGAGCAGTTCCGGAAGATGTAATAGCGATTCTTTCAATTTGGCACACGCAACAGAAAATATTGTGAAATGGTCTGGGGAGCTGTCTAATCCATTCTATTTAAAAAGTGGCGTAAGGCAAGGAGGAAGCATGTCTCCGGTTCTGTTCAATCTGTATACCGATGATCTTATTAAAAAACTTAATGCCACGAAAATAGGATGCCATATACATGGAGTATGTGTGAACAACATTAATTACGCAGATGACATGGTTCTTCTTGCACCGTCACTAAGCGCATTACAGAAGTTACTAAGAATTTGTGAAAACTTTGCAAAAAACCATAACCTGATATATTATACTACCAAGTCAGTAGTTATGGTTTTCAAAAACAAAAACGAAACCATTCAAACACCCTCAGTATGGTTAGATGACAGGAAAATGAATGTTTATCACAGCGTTAAGTACCTGGGACACATCATCACAGACGACCTTAAGGATATCGAGGATATGGAAAGGCAGAGAAGAGCGATATCTGTTAGAGCGGGTATGCTGTCAAGACGTTTTTACCTTTGCAGCCCAAAAGTAAAAAGAATATTGTTCAACGCTTTCTGTACCTCGCTGTATACATCAGAACTGTGGGTTGACTACACTGCATCCCAATGGAACAAGTTAAAGGTTGCTTACAACAACGCATACCGTCAACTTTTCCGCCTACCGAGATACTGCAGTGCTACGGAAATGTTCCTGGAGGGACGAGTGCACACTTTTCGAGCACTTCTCCGCCACCGCATGGGAAGTTTATGGCGCAGACTACGCCAATCGAAGAATGCAATCATCACCGCCATGACTACCTGGTTGGAGTCCCCCCTGATGGCCCTCTGGAGACGGGAGACGATAAAATACCCTCCGTAAACAGCTGCATGAATTAATTTTACTGTTTATTATTATTTTTCTCATGTTGTTCATGCTTATTCGTTTTTTTTTTTTTTTTAATTTATTTATATGTTGTTATTTACTTTATTTTTAACATTAACCCATTTTTTGTTTCAAAATATGGAATGTATTGCATTGCACTACCCCTGCATACATTCTGGAATAAACTTTTATTATTATTATTATTATTATTATTTAAAATAGAAACGTGGCTTAAAATAACTTTTGAGGTGTTTTGCTACTAGATCCAAATATTTCACAAGTACTTCCCCACCTTCCTCTTTCCCAACTCCTTTCTCTCCCTATTATCTTCAGCCTTACAACATACCCTGATTGGGGATGCCATAGTCTCACTGGCTCCAGGCGACAGGGAGCATTTGGACCCCCAGATTTCTACCCACCTACCTATATACCTTTTTTTACTTTCCAGAACTTCCTCTCCTTCCTTACCCTTCTCACAGCATCCTCAAAGATGACATAGATAGATAACTGATTTACTTTCCTCAGGCCCCCTGGAGTGGGAGCTGATGTTAAAAATAATAATGAAGATTTAATTAATTAAGAGAATAAAAATTTTTTTAGAAAAATAATAGACAAATTAAAACAACTTTTTATGAAATTCACGAACGCCTAGTATCAAGTTGATTTAATTTCGGAATAAATTTTCCATATCACAACATGTGCTCCTATGATTCACTTAATTAAAAATGATTTCATGCTGACTTTGAAGGCTGTTTTTAATATTTAAAATAGATTAATGTGTTAACAGCTGCTCTGTTAGGTAACGTGACTGAACTTAAAACCAAGCATAATAATTATATTGCTTCAATAATGCTTGGATGATATTATGCAAACACGGACTTTTGAAAAACAAGGAAATTTTTGGTCGCAAAACAAAAATTATATTAAATTACCTCAACAGCAGTAAATATATTTTCCGGAACATCGTAAAACAATAATGAGGATAAATCTTCCATTAATTTATTAGGTTGCCGATGCCATTTAACTTTTTAAAACTTGTTAAGAGTTTATTGATTGCAGCGTTTGAAATCAATTTTAAATCACTATAAACAAAAATTTTAACAAAACAAAAAACGACTTCAAAAAATGCACTAAAAAGCCAAAAAAATTATTTCGTACGATTGTTATTTTTGGAGTCGGTGTCAGCCAAGGTAACTACATACATAGTTATAGGTGAAATGTGGAGATCTTGGCTGACACCGACTCCAAAAATAACAATCGTACGAAATTATTTTTTAACTTTTTAGTGCATTTTTTGAAGTCGTTTTTTGTTTTGTTAAAATTTTTGTTTATTTTTTAATTTTTAGTGACGAGCGTGCGTAAAGAAGTTCTACGTAATGTTGGCGTAATATTAAGTCCATTTGTCGCGCACATACTTATTGCAAATTTAAGATATATATGGTTTTCTCATGGATCCCAATGTCAGAACTGGACCAAATTAAAATGGGACCACACGGGAAGCACCAGCTTTCTAATAAAAAAAGAATCATCAATATCGGTTCACCCAATTAAAAGTTCTGAGGAAACAAACATAAAAAAATAAATAAAAAATACCGTCGAATTGATAACCTCCTCCTTTTCGAAGTCGTTTAAAAAGATAGGATTAATGGTTCACGGTAGCCTGTGTGTCAAGGACATAAACAGTAAGCTAGAGGAACGATAGTTGAGATAGTATGAGCACATAACACGGATACCACTAGACCACACAGTGAAGCAGGCAATATCTATGTAGCTTCATCGACTGTCATCCAGAGGAACACCAAGGAACTCCTGGATGACTCAATGCACCAAAATATTACAGAGAAACGGCCTGGATGAAAGCGATACCCAGAACCGAAGAAGGTTTTTTTTTACATTAACTCCGCACAGGAAGCCCTGAGGAAAATAATTTCCCTCAGGGCGTATGTCATCTTTGAGGACGCTGTGTGGAGGGTATTTTTGAGGAAAGGAAGGAGTGAACATGGGTCTTGAAGAGACCCATGTTGTAGAAGGGAGGAAACACAGAGGCCGGATACAGCCTGAGAACGATAAGAGCCGACTCCAACAGCCTACCTTATTCAATGAGTTGGGATAGTTCAAGGAAGAAGTTTGAAATCAATTTAATATTTGATTGGTAAGTGGCTGAGTTGGCATCGCGTTTGGGTCCCACCCGGGCGTCTCGGCTGGTTAAGTCCATCTTGACACAAGCATCATTTTCCGCTTACTGTGGTGGTAGTAGGAGATTTTTCAAATATTGTCAGATTATTCCTAACCCGGGAATGTTTGTCTTTCTTTTAAAAAAATCTTATATAAAGCCAATTGAGTGAAATTTTGTGGAAATCTCTTCAAATATTTTTCTATTTATTCGTTTTACACTTGTGTTTGTACGACAAAACAGGTATACTTAATCCAACAAGATTCATAAACCAAAATAATTTCTCTCTCAGAATTCTAAAAAAGGGCCTCTCGGGAATAGATGTCATGATGCAGTGAATTAAAACTTATGTAGGATTACGTCAAGTCGGATTAATATACAACAATTAGGAACGTTCTAATATTAATGAAAAGTGTCTCAGATGAGAATATTATGGCACTTTATTCTTCCTACCCACAACTTTGAAGAACAAAAACAAATAAAAATAATACAGTGGATCAATAAAAAGTTGTGTACGTTTACATAGTATTATGGCAAGTCCCAAACAAAACTCCCTTTACGAAGTATTATAAAAACACTAATATGGAACTCCAGTCCAATTTTTGTTATTTTTTTTAAATATAAATAACCTTTTTTTTTGAAGAGTTTTAATTTTTAATGTACATTTGTTACTTAAATTTTAAATTTTCTGCGACCGGTTTCGACACATCCGTGTCATTCACGAAGTTTTAAGTTTGCTCGTGAATAACACGGATGTGTCGAAACCGGTCGCAGAAAATTTTAAATTTAAGTAACAAATGTACATTAAAAATTAAAACTCTTCAAAACAAAATGTCTAGAAATTGTTACATAGTTAATGCCCAAGAAATACAAAAAAAGAATAATAACCTTCTAACTTAAATAACTGCATATTTATTTTTATGTTTAGAGTTAGTTTTAATATTTAAAATAATTGTCAAAGTTTTAATTTTTCAAGATCCCCCGACAACCACCGTTATGTGTGGTGAATCGTGTTTGTTTTATTTTCAACAGGTGTTGTCATTTTGTATGACAGTTATATGGAAGAAGTTATGAAACTACTTAATAAGTAAAAACATTATTTGGGTGGAATAATTTATTTATTACATTATATGATTATATTTTTCAATATAATTACGGGAGAGTGGTAGAAAATTTGTTTGAAATTATTATTGTTATGGAATCAATGGAAATCAATATTATGGAAACCGAGCATCGCCTGCACATACATCGCCGAATCAGCTGTGCGACGTCCACCATCGTACTCCACACCGACCACACGATCGGTGTGGAGTAGCATTACGATTTTTTTGTATAGTTTAAAGTTTTTGAATATTTTAAATAATAGAGATAAACTAATAGAGGTACGCATCTCTATTTTTGATACTGAATTATTTAGGCCTAAATAATGTTTCAATAAACACAACAACTAACTCTCTATAAACAGTATGTAAATAAACTAATAACATGATATGTTGTTAATACCGATGGCTTGTATCATACATTTCAATACAATGACTGGAAAATTATGGTGAGCAGTGACGTCGCAATAAGCATTCAATAATACGAACTTGACGATGTGTTTTAATGACACGATTAAAAACGGACTTTTTAATATATGTTTTTGAAACTCTACGTTTAAATAAAACTTATATATTCATAATAAGCGTTTATTGGTCTATCTATATGAAATTTTTTGAAAGCCATAATCTTTTTCACTGGAATTCTTTATTGTTTGTTGCACGTCTGTAACTTCTTAGATTTGCTTTGAATATGCGAGTCATTTTCAAAATTGGAACAAGCTATTAAACACCGACTCCCAATATAATATTTGAACAGAAAATTGTTTAAATAAATTGTCTTTTTCAAAATGATTGGAATTATAATATCCGGTGATTTTTCATGAGTAATGCGCAAGTACCTACATGATAATCATGGCCATTCATTTTCTAACAAACCAACTACATAATATTATATTTACATTACTGCATACAAGTCTAATATATTTATCGTAAAGAGTTTCCAATGTGTTAGGCCGGTAATGGGTACCGCCGCCGAGGAATCGCATATCAGATAACCAACACCCCTGCCACAGGTCACCCCAAGTGGTTTGTTACGTTTGGTGACTTTGCAGAGGTGCCCGGGTTCACCGACTGCGTGATGGGCGTGATCGTTAGAGACTGGTTGAGGGAGACATTTTGACGCCTCCAGCCGGACTTTCACGACCCTTCGTATTTCACCGCAGTGGAAAGGATGGATTCATACATCCGTCACTCCTAGACACCAAAACTTTCCCCTTCTTCCTTTCACTCAAAAAACCCTCAACACAGCATCCACAAAGATGATATAGGCACCAAGGAAAACTGTTTTCCTCCGGGCGTCCTGTATGACACTAATATAAAAAAAAATTACGCACGCGGTAGAAGTGAAACCTTCAAAAAACTAAAGACAAGAGTTGGGAGGCTACGAAGCACCACACAAAGAGGAGACCGATTATTATATCTCATTCTCTCGCAGGGTAAATCCTATAGATGAATGTGTTTGTCTCTTTTTAGTGACACTTTTTCGTTTCATCGAGTTTCAAATCACAACGGTGCTAAAGAAGTTTTCATTTTTATTATATTAGCTTAGATTGTCCTAACGACCAAGTGAATCAGATACTTGAGTCGGGCCATGTCAACAGTCAGAATAATAGAAGAACATGTATGATATGTATGTTGTATAAATGTAAACGAGGCGAGGAATGTGTGCCAAGACCGAGTTGTTTGGCGATCCGTCCTCTCTGCCTACCCCTGTGGAGAAACGGCGTGATGGTTAGTTAGTTAGTCCTTATGTCAGCCAACCTCTGACAGGAGAAGAAACAAAATAAGTAAGAATATAAAGATTTTCAGCGAAAATAGATTGAAGTTTTTTTAGTTATGTTTTAGGAATGTGTAAAATACGAATGTCATCTCAAAAATAATTGTCCGGTTTGTGTCGCAAATAATATTATGTTGTCTCTAAAACGAGTTCTGTCAGTCGCGGGTCTGGGTGGTTAGGTATTAGGTATTGGGTACCCGCCGCGTTACGACATGTCAGATGTGCGACGTATCAGCAAAAATACATTGAATAACACCAGTCGGCAGAGTTACGCTGCGGACGATAAAGAATTCTAGACTAGAATAGACAGTGCCGTGTAGAATTGTTTAGACACTATTTCTAAAGTACCTATATTTAAGTTGACGGTTTTTAGAAAATGTTTAGTAATGAAAATTTGAAAAATAAAAATTATACGAAGACGGACTTTGCTGTTGATGAGTGCAGAAAAAATGCTACATTTCTTGGTGCGTTCCGTAAATTGCGATAATAAATTTAGTAAATTTCATATTTTTAGTGAGATTTACTAAATTGTTTTTAAAATTTTGTATAATTCGTAAATTTTGCACAAACTCGAATATTTGTAAAAATTTGTATTTATGGAATTTGTGATTTGAGATAATTCAAAATTTTGTAAATTTCATCAATGTCGTCAAGTGGCGCATTTTTTTAATTGCAATTTGTAGGTACAATTAGTATTTTTTTGTGTATTTTTTATTTTAATTCGGCTCTATCGGAATTGTTTTCTCAAATTTCCCCTATTATTTTTAGGTATATCGTACTGTCATTTTAGGTATGTTGTATAATTCGTAAATTTTGAACAAATTCGTACATTTTTTAGAATTCAAAATTTTGTAATTTTCATCAATTTCTTTTAAGTAGTATTTTTATGTTGCACATTTATAAATCATTAATTTTTTAGGTACAATTAGTAATTTTTAAAATACTTTTTTTCTGTTTAATTCGGCACTGTCTTAATTTTTTTTTTTTAATTTTCCAGTTATTTTCAGGTAACTAACTAATAAGTTACATAGCATTCGAAAATTAAACATCATGGTTAAAAGAATCTTTGAGTAAATTTATCTAATAAAATAATTAGAAAATAGATCTAGATAATAAAGTAAATAGATCATCTATGTTTTCTGTACCTAATATGACATTTATGCGAAACTTCGCTGGAACGTGAAATTATTTTAATAAAATATGTATAACTGTTTATTTCTCTAGTAAATAAAATTATAATTAAAAATTAGCGCCGCTGCTGAGAAATTAAAAAGTAGTTTGAAAAAAATAGTATTATTATTCCTCGGAGCTAAGTACCTACGCTATAATGCATCTTATTCTATAAAAATCACATACGTAAGGAAAAGCAAGTTCTCTCCTTTAATGAAATCTTCCCCGTAAACAAGACGTAAGTGCTTTTCTAGAACCGGGGGATATTAGATTTTATCTCCCATTCCCAACATCCTGTGAAAAAAATTCAAGTATTTGCCAAGAATTACGTAAAACTTCAGCCTGGCAATAAAATTGCACTTGTTTACACAAAAATACCTACATCAATATTATGAAAATTAGTGATTTCTTGGAGGAAAATTATTTTTATATTCTATATACAACTGTACCACCGTCAGTGTTATGTGTTGTTGTTATGGATGCAGTGTTTATGGTTAGAAAGTGATAACACACCTAATTGTAATAATATCAAACGGAGGTTAAAGATAGATACTATTGTTGATATTTCGCAATCGTGTTATTATTTCAGTTCTATGAAGTAACTAATCTATAATGATATAATAACAGAACAATAATAGAACTTTCACAGAACCTTTTAAATTCGGTTTAACTTATTTTGTGTTTATTCTGTATTTTTGATTTAAAAAAAGCTTAGTTTTAACCACAGTCGGTGTCAGCCATGGTAGGTTTGTCGCGCGCGCGACTCAAGCACATCTCACATATAACTATGTATGTAATTACAAACCTATCTAAATGGATACCATTATAATAAAACAATATAACAACTCTAACTAACTAACTAAATAACCATCACGCCGTTTAGGCAGAGAGGACGGACCGCCAAACAACTCGGTCTTGGCACACACTCTTTGCCTCACTCACATTCATGCATCGTCTCATACATTCATCTTATTCTTTTTTTAGACTTTTGACATAGCCCGACTCAAGTATCCGATTCACTTGATCGTGCCATGTCTTCCTCGAACGTCCCCGACTTCTTCTACCATTCACATTTCTATATTTGTATATTCTTCTTACACTACTTTATTCGTTAATTCGCTCTACATGCCCAAACCATCTGAGGGTCCCTTTCTAAATCTTACTCATTATGCTTACATCAGCCTTACATTCTTTGCGGATATCCACATTTCTCACACGATCATACATTGTTTTACCACACATACGCCTCAGGGTTCTCATTTCAACAGCGTTCAGTTTTTTTTCATCCTTCCTCTGCCAGTTCCATGCCTCACTGCCATACATCAGGGTAGGTACCAGGACTCTATTGTGGACTGCTAGCTTCGCTTCTTTTGACAGTTTTTTATTAGCGCCAACAGCTTTCAGTCCTCCGTTAATGGAGTTACCGGCATTCACCCTTCTTTCAATATCTCTTTAAGCCTTCCCATGTCTCGTAAACATACTACCCAGATACACAAACTCATCCACTTGCTCCAAGTATTTTCATTCACAACTATATTGCATACTGTTTTCGTACTCTCTCTTTCAAACACCATGACTTCAGACTTACTTACATTCATCATTAACTCATTCTTCATACATACCTCATTCTTCATACATACTTCGTTCATCCTAGATACGAGAGACTGTAGATCTTCCATGGTGTTAGAAATCAGCACCGCATCATCAGCATACAAAAGGCAACATACTGATTACTCAATTTCGCGCCCAATCCCACTTCTTCCAATTCTTGCATACAATTATCCATGTAAAGATTGAATAACCATGGTGACAGTACGCAACCATGCTTAACACCTTTTGTGATGTCAAACCACCCCGTAAAACCACCGTTCTCCCTAACACATGCAACGCTTCCCTGGTACAGAGACGCAATTGCCTGTATGAGATTTGTATTCACTCCATACTTAGACAACACCTTCCATAGCTTTTTCCTGTCGACTCGGTCGTATGCTTTTTGTAGATCTACAAAGGCGCAGAAAAGTTTCTGGTTTTTCGCCAGAAACTTCTCATTGAGCATACGCAAGAAGAAAATTTAACTAACAACTCAATTCCATTATTATAATCAAAAGTATGGTTCGACTTCAATAAATGATTATCAAAGTTTAGAAACTATTATCTACTACTGTTTAAACACCTCATAAGCTCCAAATTTTTAATTATATTTAAAAAAAGTTCAAAATTGAAAGTTTCAAACGGTTTACAGAAACGTTTATTTTTGTTTTGCAAATGAGAACAAATGAATGTTTTGGTTCTATGACAATTGATCCCCGATAATTGCTGCCCCCCCCCCCTTCCCCGACATACTTATGTACAAAATGCAGTCGGTTTCGGAAAAATACGGTTTACCTACTTACAAAAAATATAACTACTAAGTGTTCCCAAATGGGTGTGCAGAAAGGATGTACCGCCGAATAACAAGATAATAAAATATATTTTTATTCAAATGTATCTAGGATAAAACCACGTGTCTAAATATTGTATAACCAGCGTATAAGCATAAACAATTGACGCTATGAATAAATTTGTTTGATATCCATATCAACTTACTATTAACGTCGATTTTAGGATTGAAGTTGGTGAATAATGCACAAAAAATTTTAATTTTATAATTTCGGGTGGTCTTGGTACTTTTAAGCAGAATGTATTACAGACAGGAGCAACCGATATAATATATATTCAAATTTGTTGTTTAGCTTGTTCTAATAATTTGGCTCAACTCATGTACATGTAGGTTTGTCTGAAAATAAAATAATATCGAGTGTGTTGGATAATGCGCTATAAATATTTGTGGGTCGGCAGTCGGCATAGCGCGACCGTGTGATAACAACACAACATGTGTGGATAACATTTATTTCAGTCGCACTTCTGTCAACGTATTATTGGTTCAAGGACTTAAAGCTGCGAAGAGGCTTGGTATTGACATTGGCCTGAGAAGCTATGATAGCACTGACTAGAGTGAGTAGTCAGTGACTGGCTACTGACATATCTTGTTCACATTGACCGAATGGTCTGAGATTAGCATCGCTTGTACCCAGCGGCGTTTCATGGTTCATCTCATTTGGAGTTCAATGGGAGATTATAAATAAGGAGTAAAAAATTCTGTCAAATACATAAAAATAATGTTGGTCTTTTCGATGTTATGTATATTTTTCACCAGAACTAAAGGAATCGTTAATGCATCAGACATTAGCGACCCAATGACAATATAAATTCAGCGAATCAAAGGGCCTTTAACCAGCCAGCGGCCGAAAATTCACATTTCGTCGAAAGATGTTCTTATGATCATACAGGGTGGTTCCAATGAGAGAAAATAATTATTCTCCGTATCAGCTTTTTAAAATTATTTCTCAATATCGATTTTATTTCATTCCAAATTTGCATAAATTTATACCTACATCCAAAAATGCTGAAAGGCGTGATGATAAAACTATTAAAATTATGTACTTTTTGTAATTATTTTTTGATCAAAAGTATTAATCATTTTTGAATAATGTCTAAGCAAAATAAGAATGTAAGAAAGTCTTAAATATATTATATATTAGTTTGTAAGACCGTAAATAAATGGACAAACTGAAGTATTTTCGTCACAAAACACGTGCGCGGATCTTTTTTTTATGATTTTATTTAGACTAAAATAAAAATTCTGAAACATGCGTTTTCCAGATAATGTATTGATTTATTATACTGTATACGATTTGAAATGGGTGTTGTATAATACAAAATCTTGTTTGAAAAATTAACAAATCTGCCAACGACCTATTGTATAACCTTATTATTCTAAAAATAAACATTTTTTCTCAAAATTTAAAACATGGGTTTACTAGATAAAAGCACAATCTTTCGAAATCAATTTATAATTCTTTGTGGAAAACAGTCAAAACGTCTAAAATCTGATTTTAAAATGACATATTTGTGGTTTTCTCCGGTTATACCCTCTTAAACGTCTCTGGCTAAATAATTTAATGATGAAGGTAATTAAAAACAGTTTTTAATATAAATATTAGAATTCACACAAGAAACTGTTATTTTTTTGAACAAAAAAGTAAATCTTCTGTAATTAGCTTATTTTAAAAAACCGCATAAAACACAAAACGACAAAATAAATTACTATTCCGTAGAAATTTGGTGTTAAAATATCTCAAAATCGCTGTGCACATGTTTACCTAGTAAAACTCATGGTTTTAGCGTATACCGCTCTGGCACCACGAACCATTTCTTAAAACAGACAGTACCATAGTCGCTGATATTAATTCATGCATACATAGGATTCATTTCAGACTCGCTCTTCGGCAGTATAATTCGGACGGGTGATTTTTTTAACATGGAATTTGAATAGCGCTCTGTTTAAATTTTGGTCAAATTATAATACAAGTTTATCTTATTTTCTTATATTTTTATGGGCGTTCACTGCACAAACGCACCTTAAGAAAACCGCCAGTGCCCTTTTATTTACTTATATTTACTTTTATCTAAATTGTGATTATAGTATATCTTCATTTCCATCGGGTTTTTTTTAGTAAAATTTTCAATTCGAAGTCTTGTGAGTCTGCAGCTATTGTGCAAAATGGCGGCATTCTTTTTCTTTCAAACCGATGCGGATCACAACTTCTAAGGATTATCCATTTAGGGAATAGCCATTATAAAATCACACGTAAAATATGAATATCAACACGTACAACCTAACCTGAATAAAATATTATAATCTTGTCAAATCTAACTTCCAGAATTAAGTATTTTAACAATATCTATTTTACTTTATCTTTGATTTGTATATGTTATAGTTAAAAATCTTTTTTAGTTATAACACGTTTTCTCTAGTTAATACTAGTTTTTACTAACTGCCTTTGTTAAAACTGAAATTGGGATTGAAAATATAGATACTGTTTATTAAAATATTTAATAACTCTTAATTAAAAACCTAACCTAACCTGAACTGGCCTATCCTGAATCAACTAACCTAACCTAACCGGATGTCACTCGACCAATCTTTATAAATCATGATGAACTTTGACATCGGTTGAAACAATTTTAACTGAACCATTTAGAGAAAACGCGTTTTGTCTATAAGAACTAGTTTTCACTGATATTCAGCAGTTAATTCAAAGAACAGTAGACATTTAACAAAGACATTTAGTGAAGACTAGTCTATACTAGATAAAACACGTAGTAACTAAGAACGGGTTTTAACTGTAGATATCATATATTTGTAATTTTATTCTCTTTACATGATTAACCCACACTTCATATCACTTTTCTTTTTTATTTTATTAAAGTTTAAAAGATTATTCTAAAAGAATGTTAAAATTGTTTAACGTTAGTATTTATATCGTTTTTATGTACCCATCGACGGTCCCGAATAACAATGTCAGATGTGCGATTTTGTAGTTTTGCAGTAGAGCTGTTTAAAGATTCGTTTCTCATTTTCACTGTTTTTGAGATTAAGAAATACAGCATATAAGAAAAAAATGTACTGTTAAATTATCAAAATAAGCCTACAAAACGATATTCAATTTTTAATAGACCCGACATATTTGTACGCATGCATGTTTCGCCTACGTCTGCCAAGACACAGGTACGTCCTAGTGAGACAAACACCTATATACAACTTTATATAAATTAATTAAATGAAAAATGTGTGGAAAAATCTTTTAAATGCATAATTTCAATTTTAATTAATAACCGAAATGATAAAAAATTGTGAGTTAGTTGGACTGAATCATTTGTCGAAGACTTTAATGTATTGCGGAAAATAATGTTATATTTGTCCTATGGCGCACCTGTTATTAGCAATCGGGGCACCCCCATAAACATTTCGCGATTATTGCTCGATTCTTCGAAAAAAATACATACTTAGATCATTTTATCATTTTTTTTTCATCGTGCCTGGAAATTTCATGCATAGCCGTCGCTACGCCTTATTCAAGGTACCATACGCAGAACATATTTTCTAGCACTGCATACATAGCATGACAAAAGGAATGGTAGTATTGAATAAAATTTCTAAAACAGTAGATAGATTTTTTAAATTACTCCTTGACCCCGTAGGCCTCGGGCATACTTTGTCGGAAGATCAAAATAATTCCGCTTGGCAATAAAATTTAAATAAATGGAATATTTCTAAATATCCGAAAACTAAAAACAGTGTTTAAAAGGTGATGATATAAGCTTTCAAATTTTATAATTTGAAATAAACGTATAATCTTTTAAACAAACATAAAAAAAAAATTAAAATGACTCACTTCTTTTTCTAACTAAAATTGCTGATAACGAAAAAAATTAAAACAAATACATTTTAATAGAAAAATGTATTATAAACTTTGTCGTCACTTTACTTTTTTTGTTATTCTTAAGAAATGTAAAATTTCTGTTAAGAAATCCAAAAGTTTTATAATATTTTTTTTTCAAATTGTGGTTGGAAACTTTGGTTTCATAAAGATGTATATTTTAATTATTCTATAGTTAACATTCAGATTTGAATATAAAACGTCGAGTTTTTTTACTTTTTCGAAAACCGTTTAGATTATATTTCTCACGATGATATTAAAGGAGACACGGTTTCTATAAGACCTACATGAGTTGTTCCCAAAAGATAACAAATTAGCCTAAGAAGGATAAATAACTTTAAAAAATGTTAATACCTACCTGTCTTCCAAAACTCTAAGATAAGAAACCTTTTACTAAATGGAAAATTAATCTGTTGTACAGTAAATAGGTATAATACTCCGAAACAGATACAAAAACAAATATGATATAAACCAACATTATATTGACAGAAATGCATAAGCATGTGCAATACAAGCATTTATATCAGTATTTTACTCGTGTATAATAAATCTCAGCACACTGTTGTCATTTTTTTGTTGTTTTTACATTTCAACAAACGTAAAAAATGGCTTATCGCTTCATCAGCTGTGATTTAAATGCTCCTACGACACTATTGCATAAACAACTATTTATAATTTAAAAATAAAATTCACCGTCGTTATTCGATATCAGTTGAATAAATTTGAACGTTTCCTTATTTACTCCGTTTCGCGATACGTAGAGCTCGCAAAAAATCTATTTCTTAAGAGGAAACCTTGTTTAGTATATATTATACATAATTTTGGAGGCGGGTATAGGTACCGCCGCCCGGGAACCATTTATTGGATAACCAACACCTCTACCATAGGTCACCCCAAGTGGTTCGCTACGTTTGGTGACTTAGCAGGGGTGTCCGGATTTCATGGGGTTAGGTTGATCCGGATTTTGGCAGCGGATGCGTCTGCCCACCGACTGCGTGGCAGGCCGGATTGAGAGAAAGTTGTTGAAGGAGATCTTTTGAACTCTCCTGCACGACTCTCTCTGGACATTGCCTTGCACCGCAGTGGGAGGGATGGATACATACGTCCGTCACTCCCGGACACTCTGATCTCCAGATTCCTACCCACCCCTCATACCTTTTTCCTTCCGAGAACTTCCTCTCCTTCCTTATAAGAACATCCACACAGCATCCCCAAAGATGACATAGGCCCTGAGGGGAATTATTTTCCTGTGTGGGGCAAATGTAATATATATTTTTTTAAATACCCATATAAAAGTATTTCCCAATATCCTGTTTTTTCGGATTTTGACACTACTGCAAAAATATCTTTTTATATTGTAGATATCGATCACTAGCGTTCGGTAGCTTTTGCTTTGTTGATACTCGTAATCAGTGGCGGCCAGCTCTAAGGTGCGGAGGAGCGCCGCACTCCCAAAATATATCTATTAATTTAAATCTAATCTAATTAATTAATTTAAATCTAAAAATTTCCGAGCGCCAAAAAACATATTTATTTCCGACACGCCTCATCACAGTTCACAATATACACTCGGTTATAATGCATGCGTAATATAGGTGCCTACTGGACTGCCCGCGTAACAAAGCAGTTCGTTGTGTGCCTATACTCAGAGTGGTGGTTCACTTTGCAAAGCGATCACAGGAGTTCTTCTATAATTCTATAATGAGCCAAAATCGTAGGTAGGTTGAATGCTTTGCAAATTTTACGAAATCGCCGGTGACGATCCAAAAATTTCCACCACATCAAAAGGAATGGTTCGTTCTGTAGCATGTTAAACGGGGACACGTTTGTGTCATATTATTATCCATATCGTGTCTTTATTTTAATATCTACTCTTTTTCATGCTATGTTTCACTCAGCATCGACCAACGACAGCATAACAACAAACATTGCGGACATTATTTGTTATGAGTTATGACAGTATATATTTCATTGGAGTTACGGAGCGTAAGGAAGACTTTCGGATGTGTGATAAACTGAACATTTTTTTAACTCGATTTTCGTGCCAATAAGTATCTAAATACAATTTTCTGGATAGGAGTCAACTGTTATTGAATTTGAATTTACAATCGCGGCGACTTTACAAATGGTGATGGATCAATATTTATTTTACTAGAACTCTTTTAAAATAATGGAATATGGAATGCTTTTTCAGTGAGTTGTTCCTCACAATCCTTATGATATCTGTTTAGATTGAACGATGTTGTTAAACTTTAAAAGAATTTAATCTATCTTAATAAATATAATTAATTTAGACTCAATGTGTTGCATGCACCCAGAGATAATGGAGGATCGACCTAATTTACAAATAGGTAGGATTTTTTTCATAATTGAATTTATTTTAGTTAGAGTAGGTAGGTCCAAGATTTATGGGATATCTCTATGGTATGTGTGGGATTGCACTCACCTTCCCACATCTTGAAATAAAGACCATTATTATTATTATTTTAGCGCACCACCTATTTTTATGAACACCAGCCGCCACTGCTCGTAATTACTTTTTATTGGTGTGAAATTGTACCCTCAAAAAATCGTTCAAATTTTGCCTGGTTTGAATGCCATTAATAAACGTTTAGTGTACAAACTAGAACATTTACTTAAAAAAAAAAGTAAAAAGTACAATCATATTTATAATATTTTCTTCCGTAATATTTTGGAGGAGGAAAATGGAGACAAACAAAACCTCGATATTATCAGACTTGGTTGCAAAAAAACAGTGGCAGCAACAGTTTGGTAAATTACCTATTTTTCAAATTTCTGGGTGACTTTGTTTCCTCTTAAATTTACAAGATTGTGTTTTTTACCGGGTCGAATTCCTCGCAGATTCTGTCAATTTTCCTAAGGAAATATTTATAATACCTAAGGACTTAAAAAAGAGGTTTTACATCTTTTTTAGAAAAGAAAAACACCGGATACAAACGAATGATGTCTAAAATATTATTATTTAGGTATTGTTATTAAAAATAATTGAGTAATATACATTTTACCGATTTTTAACCTTGAAAACATTGTTGAATAGGAAAAAATTGACTAAAAAGTTTTAGAGTAACTGGACGCATTTAATATGAATTGAACATAAAAATACCTATTATTTTATGGTTATTAAGTAGAAATAATGCGTCCTTTTAAAAGCTTTTTAAGCTAAAACTTTATTCGTATTTTAAATTATAGTGTACGTATCGTAAAGTATGGTATATGGTGTATGTTAAAAATCATTTTGAAAAAATTGCCTCCATGTTAGACAATTTTGTGATGTTTATAACTGGTGTCGCCTATTGAGCAAACATAATATTGCAAAATTCATAAATAAATTAACATAAATAAAAATTATAAAACTAGTTTGTCGAACTTGATAAATACCTTTGTGAAACTTTCTTGTTGGAGACAAAAATACCTCGAGTCGTTGATAGAAGAACTTGGTCACTTTCTGATGTAAAAATAATATTTAAATATTATTCAATGCCAGATCAGGAAAGCAGAAACACCAGAATAAATATATCTATTACAAATCACACACAACAACTCACAATATTACAACACTCAGTAAAAACTAACTCTTCTAACTTTGTGGAAAGTAGAATCACACAATCTGTAACACTGTCACTTTGCACTGGTTTTAGATCTGAACAATTTATTTATTTCGGTATAATGTTGAACTTGGAAATTTCTTCCGCAAAACAACACTTCGTGAGATATTCGCGGAGCGGATTACGCGACGCGGCCAATCGCTTCGGCGGACGCACGAAAACTGACGCTAGGCAAAACTCCGCGCGTTCAACAGACTCGCTTTTCAAATTCAAACTTGGAACGGAAATTTATCAAACCGCGCGCAGGAACCAAAAGATTTTCTTCTTATTTTATATCTTAATAAACCTTATGCATTTTTAGGCTATTAAAAATATAAATTATAAAAATTTCCTTGATTTAGTGATTTTTTATGCATTAGTTCGATGAGGAAAATAGTTTCCCTCAGGGTCTGTATCATTTTTCGAAGTGAAACTTCTCTAGCCCCGTTAGTGATTTGAAATTCGGATGAAACGGAAATGAGTCACTGAAATTTATTATTTGGGTCATCGGTTCTAATATAATTAGGTAAATTCGCGCGTCGGCGCGAGCCTTTGATAGCGCAGTAGGCAAGACGCTTGACAAGTCTAAGCGGCCAGAGAGACAGACATCAAGTGAACGGAGGTTCGAATCCTACGAAATCCAAAAAAAAAACATTAAAATTTTTTGTGAAATCAATATCCAATTTTCAAACCATAAAATAAACATGCAAAAGAAAAGAAAGCTTTTCTACACTAAAGCACTTCTACCGCGTGTGAATTACACTCTGATTTTTTAAATTTATATTCTATTTGTACTTTCGATTTTTCATTTATTAAATAAATAAATAAAATAAATTTATAAAATACATGATATTTAATTAAGAAATTTACATATGTTAGATACATTAATCTAGGCGGCTGCCTGTTTCATGGTTACCAAGGAATACATTTAGGTACTTTGTATCAAGTCTAGTGTAAATATATGGAATAAATGTATAATAACTTTGAAAATGTATGTGTGGTAAAACCATGTACGATCGTGTGAGAAACGCAGAGATCCGCAAAGAATTCAAGGCTGATGTAAGCGTAATGAGTAAGATCAAGAAAGGAACGCTCCGATGGTTCAGGCATGTAGAGATAATGGACGAGGAAAGGAGTGTAAGGAGAATATATGACGCAAATGTGAATGGTAGAAGAAGTCGGGGACGCCCGAGAAAGACATGGCACGACCAAGTGAATCAGATACTTGAGTCGGGCCATATCAGGAGTCAGAATAATAGAAGAGCATGTATGAAACGGTATGAATGTGAACGATGCAAGGAGTGTGTGCCAAGACCGAGTTGTTTGGCAGTCCGTCCTCTCTGCCTACCCCTGCGGGGAGTCAGAATAATAGAAGAGCATGTATGAAACGGTATGAATGTGAACGAGGCAAGGAGTGTGTGCCAAGACCGAGTTGTTTGGCAGTCCGTCCTCTCTGCCTACCCCTGCGGAGAAACGGCGTGATGGTTAGTTAGTTAGTTAGTTAAAACGTTGAAAATTGGAAAAAATTTAGTGGTAACTAGAAAATAGAAAAAGACCTCCATAAAGATTGGATCGCACATATTTCATCTTAGGGGACACTGTATGAAGGGTATTTTTAAGTAAAGGAAGGAGAGGAAGTTCTGGAAAGTAAAAAGGTACTAATGAGGGGTGGGTAGGAATCTGGGATCTGTGCATCCAGGATTGATAATCCCTCTATCCCTAATCTATCCCTCCGTTGCAAACCGATAGGTCGAGAGAGTCCGTCCGGGGACTCAACCAGCCTTTCTCTCGATCTGGCCCTCCACCCACTACTTGGGCAGGCACATCTGATGACAAACCTCTCCGAACAACACTGAAGAATTAACCGATGTAAATTTATTATAGCCGGCTGTCTATTATATAATAAGATATCTCTTAATCTTCAATATTATCTTAGTACTAAAAAATTGAAAATCTTTCTTAATCAAACGTTTTAAAGGCCTGCATAGTTGAGCAGTTACGATCTACAAATCGGAGGCCGTGAGTTCAAATCCCGCAAAACAATGAAATAAAGTTAATTCATTTATTTTGGGTATTTCAAAATGTATTAAAGCATTGTAAGTCAGGACAACGCCGGGGTTTAAGATATTTTTAAATTAATAAAAATCATCTTCGACAGCCTCCAAATATGCGCCTTTTAAGATTAAAGCTCACAGCTAAAACACACTAACTTTAAAGGTAAATTCAAGGCTTAGGCGGCCCTTAAACGCTACATTAACATTGTACAATATATTTTATTGTTCAATAAGATTGAAAGGCGTTGAGAATGCAAACGATCAATTATATTGCACAATAAACAAATATTGATCAATTATACTGCGCAATGTTTTAGATTATTTTTATTTTAGTATTTTCGAGTAAATATTGCGCAATACTTACCCCACACAATATGTTACTATAAAAACTAAACTCGCTCAAACTTTTGTTCAATCATTGCGCAATCTTCAATATTAACCCCAAACGGTCAATAATATTGCACAATTTGTAATATTGCTCAATATATTTGATCGTCTAGGGGCCGCCTAAAAGCTCAAAACTACAAGAACAAATTCAAAATCTTAAAGCCTAAAGCTCAAAGCTCAAAGTTCAAAGCTCAAAGACAAAACTATGAACAAAACCTCAGAGCTTTATAACCTCAATGCTCAAATCTTATCATTGAAACCACCAATGGTATCATGTAATCTCCTGATTTTTAATCCGGCAATACATGGTTTTATTACGTATATTCCTCAGGACACCATCCTTTCGGGGATGTAAAATTGTAAATTCACTATTTTTTATGGAGCACATAATAATCCGTAGATAAAAAAATATTAAAATTTTATTTATTAACTTCTGATCGTAATCTTACGTAAAATCATATATTTCTCGATATTTGTTTGTAAGGTCACAATGATGTTTAAGTTCTTACTAAAAAAATCAGGTGGTTCACTCACTTGTTTCCGTTATTTATTTATTTATTGACGCCCTATTGGGCTTTAACATATAAAATTCAAATAACATTTATAACAACAGTACATAACAAACTTAAAAAAATATTACAAAATATACAAATAAAGCATAAACTCAATAAAAAAAAAATAGGAGTACATACATCTAAAGCTAATTCCACATGGATGACTTTAGAACTCGTAGGTACAACAATTCATATACCTACGAACAACAAAAACATGAAAAAAATCAAAACACATTTATTTTTACTTAATTACTCATATTGGAAAAAGAACAATAAAATAAAACCATAAACAAAAGAAAATCGAAATAAAATAAAATTTACTCATTCATTATTTACATCTAAAAAGTGGTGGACTAATTTGGCTTTAAATGAATCGAAGTTTAAATTAAATATGTCAGCGACATCAGTCAGTTCATTACCCAACCTATGTATTCTTTCTACCGCAGAATTCGTAGCGAAGTTATTGTTGCAAAATAAAATATTCCGTCTAGTATATTTTGGAGGTATGTGTAAGGATAACAAGTTGATAGCGTCAGGGCAGTCCAACCTTGAATGAATAATTTTATACAATAAAAGGAGATCAAATATTTTTCGCCTTTCCGATAATTTCGATAAGTTAAGTTTACTGTGTAAACTGACATAATTGATTTCAATAATAGGAATACCAATTTTGAAATTAATAAAACGTAAAAATTTATTTTGAATTTTTTCAATTTGTAAACAATGAGAGTTGAAATGAGGACACCAAATACTTGAATTGTATTCAACCTGACTTCTAACCAAAGACGTGTATAACAATTTTATGGTTTTTATGTTATTAAAGTCTTTAGCAATTCTGAGAATAAATCCAAGCATTTGTAATCCCTTACTGGTTATACTAATAATGTGATTCAAGAAGCGTAATTTAGAGTCAAAGATAACGCCAAGGTCGTTGAATTCATAGACTCTTTTTAGAGTGGCATTGTTAATTGTGTAGTCGAATAATAAAGGAGTTTTAGATCTATGGAAACTGATCGTTTGGCATTTGTTGATATTAAGATATAATTTGTTTACGATGCACCATTCATACAGTTTATTTAAGTTCCTTTGTAGAGTTAAACAATCAGAAGAATTTTCGATAGATTTAAACAGCTTTAGATCGTCAGCGAATAGAAGAAAGTGAATATTATCGAAAATTAATGAAATGTCGTTAATAAATAGTAGGAAAAGAAATGGTCCTAAGTGGGAACCTTGGGGGACTCCACTTAAGGCAAAAAAAGTGTATGAAGTTGTAAAGTTAATTTTTACAGATAGTTTTCCATATGATAAGTAGCTTCTAATCCATTCGAGAAAGTTGCCGCTTATTCCCAAGTGTTCTAATTTTTCACTTAAAATGCGATGAGAAACAGAATCAAAGGCTTTGCTAAAATCAGTATAAATAGTGTCAACTTGATAACCCTTCGACAGTGCATTAGAAATAAAATTTTCGTAAAGCAATAAGTTAGATGACGTAGATCTGCCTGGCATAAAACCATGTTGAAATATTGATATAAGTGGTTTAATTTGATGCATGATTTTACTTAATATAATCTTTTCAAAAAGTTTAGGTAGTGATGACATAATACATATGGGTCTATAATTTTCAATTTGACTTTTATCTCCTTTTTTAAAAATAAGTGTTATAAAGCTATTTTTCCAAATTTCAGGAAAACATCCTGTAGATAAAGATAAATTGAAAATTATAGTAATAGGAAGAGCTAGAACATGAACACAGTTTTTAAGTAATATTGAGGGAATCATATCTGGCCCCGAATTCGACCTGATATCCAGCTGTTTGATAAAAGTCACAACATCGTTTACTTCCACATGGATGTTATGCAAGTTGAGTGAGCTTTCGATAAATTGGGATTTATCAGATAAAATGTTGTCATTGTCTTCAACGTATACACTCTTAAAGAAATATACATATATTACATATATTTTATCAAATTTTCGAATAGTTTCAGTTTTTAACGGCATTAACCTCGATGTGGTAGTTTGGTGAGATTTAATATTCTTTTTTTAACCATATTTGGCGGTTTTGTAGATGATTTAACATTTGATGATTTTTAAGATGGTCTTCTGTCTTGTTAATAGCATCACCTTCCTACATCAAAAATATTTTATTAAATTCAGACGGCCGTAGATCAATAACTTCATTGTTGTTTCTGAGATTCATTCTTGAGTTCAACAGCCCAGCTGTGGAACGATTTTCCAGCCTCAGCGTTTCATCCATGGGTCCCTTCAAGACCTAAAAGACTTTCCACGCAGCATCCATCCTCAATGATGACATAGGCCTTGTAGCAAATTATTTACCTCAGGGTATCCTCAGTGGAGTTAATGTAAATAAATCATCCTAAATAATAATCCATTAAAGTAGGCAGTGAAATCATCAAACTCGTTTAGAATTTTTGCTTCCGCTGCTTTTCGCGGTCATTTCGACTTAAATTCAAGACATTACCTTTGACGAACGTAACGGAAATTGTTGTCAGGTAAACGGGAAAAGTTTTGAGCTCCACAAAATTGATGGCATAACAAACAAACCTCAAAAAATGAATATAAGCTGAATTTCCATGAATATAAGCGCTGTTACAAATACAATTACCTTGCGTTGACAGAGAAGATGATGAAAAAAAAAAACAACATTAATTATTTAATTTTTTCCAAACTAAATATAAAATAATGAAAGTCGTGATATCTGAGAGACATTGAAGGTATCGAATGATTTTTTCATGCACGGTAAGCTCGTATTTATGAATTCTTCACCTCATGGTATGTTATATCATCAGAGTCTCTTACATTGAAGACCCTTGTGCCATTTGTGTTGAAGATACCGGTGTATTTTACCACTGTACTCATGTTGATAAGCAAAAGTACACAAATCACAATCGTGCTGCTCATAGCAGACAAAGTAAGGCCATTTTTAAATTGGCCCTAGGTCTGCCTTTCCGTTCGATTCCCTTGGCAAGTTAATCGAAATTAAAATTTCAATTTGTTGTAGTAAAATCATTACTGTGACGATATTCTTTACGTTATGCGGTATTTTAACTAGACCTGTAATCATCAATCAGTATTTTATTTCCCTCAACATTGTGAACAGTCCGTGAAGCATGAGAAATTTTTAATTCATATAAAAATTTTCCATCAAAGATTCAATTATTAAATTTATTAATTTTATTTTATTCTTTTGGTTAGTATTTTTTTTATATCAATAATTGATTTTTTTACGCATGACAACTGTTTTGTCAAACTTTGATGAAACAATTTACAGATATTTTTTTTGTTTGTGGTATTCTATTGTTAAATCTGGATTATGAATCATTAAGAGCCAATTTCATAAATATTTTATTGGTGTTCTTTCTTCTGTTTTGGGCGAAAAAGATGTTTTTCTTGAATGGTGATGCATAAAAATATTGATTATTGTAATAAAATCTAAGACTACAAAGTGAAATATATATTCTAGATATTACAAGTAAAAATATAAATGCCTTCTTTCGAAATTACTCTGCCTTTTTAATAAAAAAATATTTGGCCATTGAGTTTTTGTCTATACGTACAAATAATAATTGAACTTTTGTATTTTGTTATTGGTACTGCAGTTTTACATTTCTATATAGAATCACCCCCGAAGTAAGTGCACTTTACCCGCTGACAACTTTTAGTATGAGTGCTAGTTATAAAAAAAAATAGAGTTTATTTATTTTCTACTATAAAATATTAATTAACGGGCTTTATTTGCTAGGTATGAAGAAGTTAACAATGTTAACATCTCTGGTTTTTGTTTGGATATCGTTTTTGATATTTCACGAAATTCGAATAATGTCATGAGACATGTTTTCAATTATATAAAATTATCAAGTATATAGCAAAAGGACCAGCCAGTCAGTTTATTCAACATATATAAAGCATTAAATCGCTCAAATTGCAATCAATTTTAAATCCGCTCTTTTTAAGTTTTAATTATTTATCTTTTTAATCGTAAAATGATGGTCATTAAAGAATTCAATTTTTCACGATTCCCGAGGCAACTTTGGCAATTATTTGTGAGTTAATAATATATTATACAAAATGGTTGGTTTACTATTTTACATGAATATCACGAATTTTAATAGTAAAAATTACAAAAAACATTTTGCTGTGCTTAAATTCAAATTATTAACGACCGACGTACATTGTTAACACAAATTTATCGTACGTAAATCGAAATTTTGACGCAAAAATTTTGTTCTTTTTTAATTATTTTGAAGGTGAAATTATTTTGGTATATAGGTAAGGTAAGATTATTTCGTAATAATTGTATTTAACACTAGATAAGTTGAGATCCATCAAACTAAACAAAAAAGTCAAATTTGTCTCTGAAATCATGCAAGATTCAATTCTTCAATGACCAATACATCATAATTTAAAACATGAACAAATGAAGTAGCACATACGCGCACTCGGTACTCGCCACGCCTTTTGAAAAAATAATATTCACTATGGTTAGGTATTTTGGCCTCAAATAAAATTTTATCAAATTCGTGTAGCATGAAAAAGGCGCAATCATTCCTTTTAAAATAGTTTAATAGTTCCTGTGGCGACATTTTTCAAGGTAAGTGACATTTTATCTCGATTCACAATCATACATACTTTTTAATTATCAATAAAGTGAACAAACCATGCGGCGTAATAAACTATAAAATAACATATTTTATTTTCTTCATGGGCCATAAACAAAAATTTCCCCAGACATCTACGTAATGTTAATATATTATTATTTAATTGAACACAATAAATTTAATAATTTTCTGATTATTTTAATCGTGAAAAAAGTAGGTACTACTATCATATTTTCATTATACTTTTATAATAACAGCGGCAGCAGGCGGTCCGTTCGATAGATTCTCCCATCTTAATAGACGAATTGCAATCTTTAGAGCACAGGCGTCAGGTGGGAATGCTGTCCTTGTTCTACCGGTATTACAATGGAAAATGCTCCGAGGAACTAGCGTCGTTGATCCCCTCGGCAGAGGTGCATAGTCGGGAAACACGCCAAACACGCCAAACACGCGCCAAACATTTGTACACGATTGACATTAGTCACATGAGAACGGGTCGTTTTTACGACTCGTTCTTGAGTTCAACAGCTCAGATGTGGAACGATTTACCGGCCTCTGTGTTTCCTCCCTCCTACAACATGGGTCTCTTCAAGACCCATGTTCACTCCTTCCTTTCCTCAAAAAGACCCTCCACACAGCATCCTCAAAGTTGAGATAGGCCCTTAGAGAAATTATTTTCCTCAGGGCCTCCTGTGTGGAGTTAATGTAAAAAAAAAAAAAAATCTATTACTTACGAACGAAATTTCGGGCTTCACCTTCACACACAACATAGAGATAATATACCACGAAATACTGAAGACTTTTAGCTTCCTTAACTTTACAGGGAGTTCAATGGACATTTTAAAACTTTTAAAATAAATATAATTTTGTGTTTCCAATAAATGTATTTTTGGAAACCTAATATCGTTGCAGTTTCTCCTATGATAGCAATCATCTGTACTAAATACTAATACTTTATAATCTGGTAACATTTTATACATAAATTAACACTACGGTATTGTAGACTAATCGTTGCCAGACTCTTAAGATATTGAGTTGGCGTTGCATGGTTTTCATCCTAGAATATCTGCTACAGCACAATATACACCTCATGCCTCTGTTCTGAATTATTTTCATTCTTTTTACTTGTGTTTTATTGCTCAGAAAGATTACACTCGCTCAGATCGCTGAGCTATTTAATGGGTTTAATTCTTGGATGCGACTGAAGTTTTCTCTGTTTTTTTTTCTGTTTCATACTTTTCTTTTGAGAGTCGTTAATATTGTCTTCTATGATTGAAAAATATTGTAATAGCACCGTGAAACTTTTTCACTCTTGTAACATAGTCGCATACCTCTGTTAGAAATAAATAGAAGAAAAATTGGCACGTTTGATATCGTTTAATTCGGAAAGTTGGCAAAAATCCATCAATTTACTTCCGAGATTAACACAAACATAAATACATTAAGTTCGTGCGGAAATTCTTCCTTTGTGGAACTTAGAATTGTATTTGTTTATTCATTTTAATTACCACAGCTGGATGAGAATATAAGATCAATCAAGCTAAACAAATAATATTATTATTATTAGCCTGGGAGAGGGAAAAGGGATTTTTTAAATGGATTTATATTTATACCTTTAGTTATACGGTTACTAAGCCCAAAGTAGCGAAATCTTTTTTCTGATTGAATAATTGAAAAAAAATGGATTGAATTGTACTAGCAGCTTTACTCGTTTTTCACATTTGAAAATATATTCTATAGCGCATAACAAAAATCACATCACAAGCGATAGATGCTCTCATTATCGACCTGCTGAAAGACTACAATTCTTATATGAAACGTTGCTTTTAATGGCATTTGTCGTTTTTGATGACGAGATCTGAATGGCGAGCTAACCCATCCTTCTCTCCTGAGCCGCACAGAAAATTGGGGAACTCTCGTAGCCACTAGCTTCGTGCGGTTTTCCTAGAATTTTCAGACATCTGTGCAAATTTCACGACAACAGAGCACTAAGTTAAGGTAAGTTATTATTAAGGTAGTTAGTTTTTTTTCAGTTTTTCTTTATTTTTCATTTCAGAAAATAAAATATGTATAGGAGTCTCACCCGTAGGGACGTTGCCATAACTTGTTGAATTATTGTTGAGTTGTTCGAGTCTGTATGAGAATTCGTCCATGGAGGGAGCAACCCACTATCTTAATACTACAGGACATGATAATTCAATGTATTCGTTGAAACCAGCTGTGCGAGTTTACAAGATTTTTGGCACCACATACAAAATTTATCAACTGTTCTTTTACATCAAATTAGAAAATTTATATAACCTGTACTGTTGAAATTTTATTATCTACATGAATTGAAAAAATAATTAAGATGCAATATTTTTTTTTTTATGCGGAAATTGGAGCCCGTCACTCCACGACAAAAATTTAAAAGAGTATTTGTAGTCAAATAGTAAAATAGTTGGGTTTTTTAAAAAATAAATATCGTATTCAACATCCTCAGTTTGGGAGGTGGGTGTGAGTACCGCCGCCCCGGGAACCAACGATAACCAACACCTCTGTCGTTATGTCACCCCAAGTGGTTTGCTACTTTTAGTGACTTAGCAGGGGTGCCGTTTATCCAGTTTTTGGCGGTGAATGGATCTGCCCTCTTAATGCGTAGCGACCTGGATAGGAATAAACTGGTTGAGGGAGACCTTTTTGACCTCTCCGGACTCTCCCGATCCATTGACTTGAACCGCAGTGGGAGTGTGGATTCATACGTCCAACACTTCTGGATACATTGACCCACAGATTCCTACACACCCCTCATTCCTTTTTCCTTCCCAGAACTTCCTTTTCTTCCTTTCCATCAAAAGACCCTTCACATCGCATCTCCAAAAATGACATAGGTTCTGCGGTATTTTTTGATCAGGGCCTAATTCAAGCTAATGTAAAAAAAAATTTAAAAGAGTGTTTTATAAATAAAGATAACATTTCATTTTTATAGAAGAGTTTTGTGAAATCTCAACGCAAGTTTTTAAGAATCCCATCTGTGGCTTTTCCATGCCATATAATTATGGTAGCAAGGAGAGAAGGATATACTTGTAAGGAAAAGTACTAAAATACATTTTTTACCCATTTCTCTCCATCATAAATTTAATAACCTGTCTGCAAGCTGTTTTAAATAAGGAGCTGAAATAACAGATTAATTTAAACATTGAAACTTGCTACGCTTATGAAGTCAACTTAGGCTCAACGAAGCAATTAAAAAACACCAGCATTTTACTTCAAAAGTAAAATTTGCGAAGATTTATAAAATTTCTCGCTTATATTATTTAAATTTTCGCATAGTAAAGATACATGAAAATTGAAAAACTACAAAGATTATTACAGTACATTACGCATAAATAATCCACTAAATTTATTGCTCTCTAATTACATTTTCTTACATTTGTGAACGACATACACGTGAATACATTTAAGCATTATCTCCAAAAAAACCACAAAATTCTTGTTAGTAAAGTGATCATCATCATGATGAAATTGCAAGGACGTGAATTTCACGTACTAACACTCCCAGAATTACACTCGGACCTAATTTGACACGAATGAAATTGCCTACTGTGGAGAAAATTACATCTAATTTCACAACTCAAAAAAAGGTAACCAAACTTAACCCAACCTCACTCTATTTTCAATGTGAAATTTATTTAACCCATACTTACTGCGTGGGTGTCCGAGTGTAATTCTAACAGTGTCTTCTTCATGTAACCAATTGCATCATAGATTACACAACTCTTTATTTACAATAAGTTGGTTGTTATTGGGGGCCATTTGCAAATGTAAGAAGAAATAAATTAACGAAGATGTAATTCTCTTCAGTTGTAATTTCGTCCATGTCTAATTCCCTCCGTGTGGAATTCTTAATTGGTATGTGAAATCACATCTGTGTAATTTCATCCCGAGGCAATTACTGAAAAACTAAGATATAAATCGAAAATGCAGCTGTAGTATCTAGTATCTACCCTTACATAAACAATTTTTTTTAATAATTCCATTTTAGATTTCATCTTAAATTCTAAGCATATATGATTTAAAAGCCTTTATATCAAACCAATTCCAAATTATTAATTTATTTTATAGGTTATGTCAAACGAATTTACATTAAATTGGAATTATTTAAATAAATAACGATTTCTAAATTAGAAACCTTATAAAATTTTTCATTATAACATTTAACATTTCAGATTAACATTTCAGATTAACATTTTTCCCGACTAAATAATATTAAGATGATTTTATGGAGTTTTGAGCGAATATGAATTAAAAATAAAGTCAAGGGAATCGATTAAACAATGTATGTGTATGTCGATATAACAATGATCGACAAAACTACAACGGAGGTTCATTTTCGATTTTTCTTATCTTAGGTCACAACACTTTTGCAAGATTTTGAACGCTCGTGCGAAGGTGAAGAGCCATTCGGAGCAAAATATTCCAGGAAAATTTTGCTTGATTACGTTTTTTACGTGAAGATATTCAATTAATAACATTCATTGATCTTGAATATCGCAAAAGGGGTTTAAATCAATGACATTAATACTGGACGCGGGGTAGAAATCTCAAAGTGGGAAGCCAAACACAAGACGATTGTAGCTGTCTCTATTTCTAGTACTTTAGTACTAAACTGCTACGCGTCGAGTGAGGTCGTGTCTTACCAGTAAGTAAATTGCATTGCAAAGCGCCAAAATGCCCTCCTGAGTGATGAGAAAATGCTTAAATTACATGGCAAATAGTCGTAAAGGTGAAGGTCATTTGTAAGTACACGCAAATTACTTATTATTATCAATTATTATAAATATTACAATTAATTTTCATTCATTCCTTCCCTGTCCATTGTATAACCGAGTGAGAGTATCTTGTTATCTCAGTCACACCCATGGGTCACACCCGTGATGTGAAAGCAGTATTCGGCGAAGAAATTAATAAGCCGCCCTACCATATATCTATGACATTCAAACACATACATTGTTTGATTGTCTGTCTTTATCACACAGGAATAAACTTTTGAATTTAGAAATTATACTGAAAACCGCTGAAAACAAAAGAGTGTTGCTTGCTTTCCACATTATTGTGAGTATGTGAGTATGTGAGACTATGGTGAGTCTATTTATTATATTGATTATATAGTCTATTTATTATATCTATTATATTGTGAGTATGTGAGACTATGGTGAGTCTATTTATAATATATAACGTCATTGGTTTAAATTTGTGCGGTTTGAGTAGGGTAGTTATATACGATTTGGATTTTAAGTCATAACTTATGACTTAAAGTCCAAATGTTACAAGTATACGGATTCGAATTATGTATTCGCATAAAGTTACGATTTAGATTTTTTTTTGTTTAGCGGCTTAAAATTGGATCTACAATTTACTGTACTGATGAATATTTATTTATAAATAAATAATCTATAATTTACTAAGATCGTGCTTTCGAGTAATGAGAACTCCAAGGAAATCATTAAAGAATTCCATGTAAATAAATTACCTCACAAAATTTCCTAATTATGGTAATTTACGACTCATACAATCATTAGCACTTATTTGCGTCATCTTTGAAATTTAATTGAGCGCAAAATGCATCGTCAATTTGACATTTTGCATGCATTTTGAAAATGATTAATGGTGTTTATCATAAATAATTTTATGTCTAAAATATTCCCCTATTTCAATGATAAACAGATTCAGGCACCAGCAAAAAGCTGCGAGATGGTTACTAAATAGAGATTGTTTAATATTAATGTGTGTTAATTATTTAATTGAACATTAACATCCTGTTGACAAACTGCTTTATTGCGGTTTAACGGGATTGTATCTTGAAACAATAAAAAAAAAATAATAAAAAAATAAATAAAAATGCATATTGGTATAATTTCGTTGAGCGTGGCCTTTTTTATGGTAAAATTCATTCAAAATTGAGTTGGCTAATTATTTAACTGTAATTGTTAGATTTTTACTGTCACGAAAAATTTAAGATAACCTTTTTTACATTAGCTCCACACTGGAGACCCTGAGGAAAATTATAGGCCTCTAGTATGGAGCTATTTAAAAAAAAAGAGTGTGCTTTAGACCACACCACTGAAGTAAAACTTCACTATAAAAGAACGTGATACAGACAATAGGCCCGCACTGTGTCTTAGATATAGGAAGTGGCTATGAGAAGAGAGAAAGAAAATGTGTGTTCGCACATCTCTCTTTCCCCTACAGTAAATACGAAACGTCACTCTCTCTGTTTCTATCTTCACTAACTTATATATCGCTCTTAACTTCCGTTCGCCTCGCCCGATCATACTTTTCGTAACGCTCTCGTCACGCATTCACCAGCTTACTCCTTAAGTCAAGCGTGCGTAAATAAATTTTACTTCAAAATCCCTAAGGGCCAATGTCATCTTAGGGGATGCTGTGTGGAGGGTCTTTTTTGAGAAGGGAAGAATAGGAAGGAAAAAGGTATGAGGAGTGGGTAGGAATCTGGGGGGGTCAGGAGGGGACGTATGAAACCATCCCTCCAACTGCGGCGCAAGGCGATGGGTAGAGAGAGTACGACTGGAAAGGTCAAAACGCCTCCCTCAACCAGTCTCTCTCGATCCAGCCCACTACGCTGCGGGAGGGCAGACGCATTGACAGACCGGAACGGTGGTACCCAATAAATTGTGTTTTCACGCCATCAACTGAAGTATTTTCAAAAAACATGTATAGTAAAACATGTTTTTTTTTGGTACCAATGTCATATAAACATTCGCACTGCTTTTCGAGTATAAAAATAGAAGTGTGAATAAAAAATATGTACGTAATAAAAATATACGTTAGAATATCAAGTGATGGTAAAATTCAAATATATGTGACGATATTACAATCGTAAAACTCTATTTTTTTCTCCTATAAAAAAAACATATCGGTATCGACATATACCATGTAAATACCGTATACCATGGGAACCCGTACATCGACCAAAAAGAACATTAATTTACGTATTCCTGAAGCGAATTCGGCTATAAACATGACCATTTCGACTCTAGAAATACTTCCGCGGTGGGTCAGAATCATCCATTGGAATCATCTTATTAAAAGACGATTTGGCATTGAAGTTGGGTTCTAATGTGTATTTGGCACCTAGGTATGATACCGCGGTAATTGCTAGCATTTGACGCCTTAAGTACTGTTGTGTTTCACCATCAGTCTTCCAAATCACTTAGGAAGGAGATTATTTCAATCGGTAGAATAATGTTCTTGTAGTATAAATCTGGTGTATTGATACTCGACCTATCTAGGAACTGGCTAATTGGAATCTGAGGTGAGAGATCTGCTGAAGACTGCCTCTGAGCTGTTGGAACCTCTGTTGCCCACAGCTTGTACTAAGCTAGCTGCCATCTAGCGGAGTCTTAGGTCAGTTCTTAGTAATGTCATCTATGTGAGTAAGCAGGAAGCTTTTAGATACACTACAAGTACTATATACCACTGTCGATAGTAACAACTGTTTTTTTTTTGAAAAATAAAATCTGGGCGGACACTTAAAACTTGAACCATTTTTAATTAAATGAAGACAGAAAAATCAGAAAAAGATATTGGTTCCACTGGGACTCGAACCCAGATACCTAAGCATTCATGGCCAACTGCTCTACTGTCTTCAGATTTTTCTGTCTTCAGATTTTGATTGAGTTTCGCTTATATTGTCTTCATTTAATTAAATATTATAATTTGAGTTTTTACTCATAAAAGTTAAAAATAAAAATAAAAAAAGAACCTTTTTTTATTTTTTTTATTCATCTTTATTAATTCTATTACAATGTGTGATGTGCTATTCTGACTGGGAAATCCTGTGTTGAGAACAGGTGTAGCATAAAACGTAAGCAATTTTTAAGGAAAACATAAAAAACAACACAATATTTCGTTCGAAGTAAAAGAAAATGAGCATTGTACCATTGAAAATGCATGCTTATTTATAAATGAGTTTCTTTTAATTTAAGTATCATTTCATATCTTACCTTTAGTATTTTTTTACAAAAAAAATCTATGCTGTATTTGAAACGTGTATTTTTGTCTTTAAATTTCACAGGATTGATCCTGATAATTTTCGTTAGTTTTTAAAGACCTTTTTATTTTTCAAGAAAACGCAACGTACTAGATAAGTAAGGTAACTAAATAGATTTATAGAGGTGTGTTCATTCAAAAGGTAATTTTCCGATTGTCTCTCTAATCTGTTATAACAAGGCAAATATCTTATAAATTCTTTCATATTCACAAATATTACAATAATTAAAAATATCCCGTGATTTGCAATAGGACTGCGCTAGTAATAAAATACTTTGTCATGGGTATTCATATATCTCTTAATGGCGATTTTAATGCCAAGTTGAGGGTTATTTCATTAAATGGAGCATTTTCTAGTTTTATTACCTGTTGCTTCGTGACTTGCAAAAATACATAAGCTCTAATAAATGGCAGGTTATCGACCAAAAATAGATTTAACCCGACTTTTAAAATAGACCGACCGTGCGATGACGGCGAGTTTTTAAAAATAAAATTGTGACCATAAATTATTTATAAAAAAAGCCTTGTATATCTAGTCCTAGTCATCAGATTCTTCCAATGCAGACAAAATAAAGTCTTAGGTGGTGGATGAATGGTCCATCCTTAATATCTTTTATACTTAAATCTTTTTAATTTTTACTACTTATTTTTTCGGTACTACTTATTTTTTCGGGAACGCGAAGCCAAATTTGGGGTACGCAATAACGTGGCACGCATGTAGAATCACGGGTAAAAAATGCCTGAAGTCGTGTTATACTATGTATAAAATTGAATTAATAGTAATGATAAGAGTATTCAAAAATACAAATGAAACACGTCTTTCATTACACGTGTACATAAGATAGATAGAGGGTACCTACGGGGAACAACAAATTTGTAGTAAGAGTCCACTGGTCTAAACCAATGAGACTATGGCAACCCGAATTGGGGTGAGTCTGAACATAGTTAGGAGGGGAAGGAGATAGGGAAAACTAAGAAGGGGAAGTACCTGCTAAAGCCGTTTCAAGCAACGTTTCAATTCTGAATGGTGATCTTGCACCAGGGCGATACTGAGAGTATATTCCACTCTGGAACGTGCCACAAATATGCCTTATATTATTTTAAATGATCAAATAGTGAAACACATAAATCCAACAAATAAAATTTATCTGCGCACGCCGGATCGCTAGTCGAGAGATTTGCCCCTCGACTACGAAGGCTGTCAACTGAATCATCCTTTACATAAAAGTGCCATTTTCAAAAATTGTAACAGATTGGTTTATATTCTTATATTTAAGTATTTTTTTCTACACTACATTTTAAACGTATATTTTATTAGATTATTCCAGAAAATTAAAGCCAGATATCATTATTTCTCAAGCTTATTTCTAAGTAAAGTAACTTGCTAGAACTAAAGGTGTGTTCATTCGGAAGATAATTTTTTTATCGTCTCTCTAATTTGTCAACAAAAAAATATATTTTGAGTAATAATAATAATAATAATAATATTTGGATGATTTATACAGCGCCGTTTCTGTGAAAAATCATCTCAAGGGCGCTGAAAATTATTCTAAAATTAAATTAAATTATTACCCTAAAAATTGACTGAAACCCTTATTGACTGAGCGTAGCGAAATTCTTTTTTAATTCGACCATTTGGCATTTCATATGTCTGTAATTTTTTTTTTCGCGTTCCGGTTCCGGTTCAAGGTGGTAGCCGTTTTAATGGATCAGTAAAGATTTTCTTTTCATGTGTGAAATCGTTGTGTTTATAAATTAGGTAGGTAGGTATTTAAAAGAATACTTAAAAATCTTACGATTTTAGTGGAAAATTTTTGTTTTGATTTAAAATAAGAGAAAATTAGTAACATATTTTTTGGGCGTGAGGTCTACCGTTCACAGAATTACAAGTAGATATGTTATACTCGTTAGTGATCAAAAAACATATCACCTTAAAAAATTACAACGGACAAGAATCTAAAAATAAAATCGGATATTGATAATGACCTCACCTGAAGGGCCCAGGCCTTAAATTCATTAGTCATTATTCATTATTCAATATCGAGTACCTGGAAGGCCAACCTGACCTTGATAGAACCCGCACAGGGTCATTCTAATACCCAGACCATATTCATGTTATGTGAAATTTGAGCAATCATTTTGTTTGTGATGATCTCTCTTCGTTTTATGACTTAATGGATATGCTCGAATATTTATACATACAACCATATATCATGTATTGTTTAGTATTTTATTTATACTAGACAATACATGATATGTCGTTGTATGTAAGTATAACGAAGTGACTACTTTGTGTCACGATATAAACTGGGCTTGATGAATGTGTTATTTTTGTTATGTTATTTTTTCACCAAAACTGGCTTGCAGTCCTGTATTAGATACATTTAAAGTGACATATTGTATTTTTGTTGACGATTTGCATCGTATAAAGGTGAGTTTTCTCCGGTGATAGCTGGTAAATGTTCGTTATAGCACTTTCTATCCAGAAAAACTTTTTGATTTTGTTTTATGACAAATTTATTTTTATTGTACTTTGTTATTTATTTTTTTATAACTTGATATCGTTTACGACATGTCTGTGTCATTCACTGGCGTTTTTAAAAACACAATAAAAGTATTAATATTAATGCATAAACAATTGCACTTGTTAGTTAAGCTAGTGGGGGGAGTTAAAATAAGGAAACATGGTCAGCATAGGTGATTTACAGAGTGTTATTGTTTTGTTAATTAAATCCAACTTATATTTTATTTCTGTTTAACTTGTAGATTTCTAAGGCGGACAATTTAAATGTTTTAAAATTTAATTAAATTATTTAAACGTATATTACTCGTACATAACTAAAAAAGTGACATTATTTATTTTCATTTTGTCAAAACGGACGATCTCCAAAAGAATATCAGAACGCTTTCTAGCTTATAATCTTGGCTATCCTGACAAATCGGCAATTGTTGAATTTTTTAGTTGAAACCGATCATTGCTTTGGATTTTTCCTGTCTTGGGAAGACCTTCAAGGAACGCATGGAGCACGCCTAATTATAGAGGAAATTCTAGTTCACGGAAATCCCATAAATATTAATAAAGACGACAGGGCTAAGCTTAGTTCCTGGTATCGGGTAGTTGACAGCTACACTAAAATTAAATGCAGAAAACTACAGTAAATTATGTTGTAATACGTAATTTAATATAACCTCTAGAGGATAGAGTTCAAAAACTGGCAACGTGGTATCGCATATACATACGCACCCATTTCACCACAATCTTCGATAACATATCTGTCCTGATAATGGACACTGTAATACTGTCCGAGGAAGCGCAACACGGCATAATACCCCAAAAAAAATCACTATAAGGAAAAATAACATTATTACTTCTTCTTCTTTTTGTGCCCTGTCCGTCAACGAACGTTGGCTGTCATGTTGGCTGTGGGAACTTTGTTTACTGCGACCCGAAACAGCTCTATAGTAGTAACATTATTTCAGAGGCATTCAAATTTGAAACATAAATAGCACCCAAAGAAAAGTCTATATATGCATTTAACTAGAGTAATCTCTAGTTAAATGCTATACATTTAAGCATTATTTTTCCGTTATCGAAGCTATTCGTATTTATGGCTTGTTTCTATCAAATGATTGACAAACTCTGAATAGTTATCGTTCCGTAAACAGAGTTCATGTTCCCTGATCCCTGATGTTCCTGATCGTAGTTCCTATACACTAACAAAATGTTTGGAACCTGTTATATAGTTAATGCTATAAAATTCACTTAATACTCGAGGAAAATAATTCACTTTCATCAATAAATGTTAAAGTCGTAAAGATTTTCATAAAATATATCCCCATTGTCCTCCATCGGAGACCGATTGATGAATAAAACATACACAATAACAGTTTATTAACCTTCGAAAAGCCAAGATGGCAGAAAAATATGTGTCACTAGGGGAGGGGGGGGGGGGTATCCGACTTACCCCATTTGTCATTCAATTGGAGTTTATAATATGTTCTCTGATTATTCTTACCCTTTTTAATACAGAGACATCCCAAATGTGGCCGCTGAAAGAATACTCAAAATATTTACACACATTTTTTGCATGTATGCATATATTGACAGTAATATATATATATTAATATTTATTATTCTTGCTATAAAAGTAAGCTGATTAAGTCACCGAATGTGTTTAAATTTTAAAAACATTTTAAACAATATTTTTCCGAATATTGATAATTTATTACGTACTGCTCCATGATTGCCATAAACCGGGAAATCATAATGTTCTGAACTCATATATAGTGTAATAAACGTCATATTGCCACCACCCTTCAATTTATACTTCCTGAGCTGTAATTTGTGCCTATTTGTGTTATTATTATTCGTACACACATTTTTGTATCAACCTCTCTTGTTTGAACTCTTTCATCAAAGCTGTTTGTCTATGTGTGTTCTTAAACCGATCATTATGTACTTATAATTTTACGAAAAAAAAGTTATTGAATGAAATTAATTTAATCTCCCCAAGGTATACAGTAATCTTGGGGTAGCTCAATTACCCCCCGTAGCAGCGATTGGGTTAAAATATATTATCGCATTGAAAAGCTACTCGTGGATAAATTCTGACATTACACGTGACCCTGTCATAAAATTTTTATTTTTGGAAGCGGGTTTCCAAACTCATTGCAATTTAATATTTTTTAAATTAATATCCTTTACGTAACTCAGCGCAATATAAGGTACGCAGATTATATGAATACGTAATTCCCCCAGGTGAAAAATTGCTTTCATCAATAATAAAAATAATAATTCTGGGAAAAAGTTCAGAAAATCCACGTGACACTTGTATTTATACATTTGAATTATTTGTATTATTATTTTCTGTCCTTCATCCTTGAAGACTGTGAGACATCGATTAAAAGCGTTGGAAGGAATGTGGATTCAAGAGAAAGAAATAATTTGTTTCGGGGATTTTTTTAAGGATGTGAACGTATTATGTGAATTGAGGAGCGTTTTGACAAAATGAAGTGAATATTTACGTAAGGTTAATAATATGTTATGATGATCTATAAATGCTCATTCAATTAACTGTTAAGACATAATGAATTATAAGAAAGCTCGATACATTTGTGAAAAACCATCCTTAATACATCTGTAAAAAGTGGTCAAAATTTAAAAAAAAAAAAAAAAATTTAAAAAAACGAAGAGAAATATCCCGTAGTTTAGATGAACAGTAAAGTTATTTCTACCAATATTTCTTTGTTGTTTATTTTGTTTTATTTTCCAAAAATACATACTTGTCTGTGAACACAAAAATAATATAGTAAAAAAACTACTTAAATCAAAATTTGGAAAAAATTCTGATAGGGTAGATAGAAATAATATTAAATTTAAGAAATAAACCTTTCCTTTTTAGCTCTCACCATTATTTCAACCATTGACCTCGCCAGGAATCTTACTGTTCAGCCAATAAGATTATCCTATATCAAATCAATCACCGTCACACATACTCAGACTGGCATCGCCCTACATATTTTAAAATGCAAAGAAAAAACATCGATCCTAAAAACTTAAAACCTCCCGGCATACTTTAATTATGGACCATAAAGCTGCGTATACACACGCGAGCCGAACCACGAATTACGGGAAAGGAACGAAGCAACCCAACAATGTTTATGCAGCATTATGTTACAGAGTTCATTTTATCCCTTCAAAGTTATAACTTTGCATGTAGAATATGGTTTATTGTTTTAATCTCTCTGTCCCAAATGAAATAACCAGTTTCTAGTTACCTAAACTGAGTTCTGAGATATGAGCCCATTATAATTATTAATTAACCGGGTAATGTTCGCGAGGTCCCTTTGGAATACTGCACCTGACTGTTAATTGGCGGTAGATACGAGAGAACGTGTTATCCCGCAATACAAAAATTATTTACTGAGTTACTTATATAAATAGATTTTGATATCCATAAACAAATAGATATAAATGAAAACTTATATGTAACAAGATAAATTCTGCAGCGTTAGTAAAAGAGATGAACGAAATAAATATAAAGAATGAGTTAATGATGAATTATAGTACATCTAAAGTAATGGTGTTTGATGGAGAGAGCACAAAAACATTGTGCAATATAGGTTGTAAACGATGAATACTTAAAACCCTGTTCAGAAGGAGCGCGAAACGGGCTGACTTCATTGCCTTAGAACTACGCGCGAGTTAGGCCCGTATGCATATTTCCTTTTCCGTGTTCAATACGAGGCAACCATGCCTCGAAATTTTTTTAAACCCGTGTCCAGTAGTAGGCAAGCGGCATCCTACTGTGCACAGGTTTGTAACGCCAATCCCTTTCCAAACCCGTGTTCAGTACGAGGCACACGTCCTCCAAACGTGATTATAACATAATCAAAAGAAGTGTGTGCATACAAGACAATATATAATGAATAGGCAATAAAACACAAACAGCCTTACTAATAAAATAAATAAAAACACTTTAGAATATAGTACTTACAACACTTTATAGTACCAATCTTATAAAATAAATTCTCTAAAATCTAAAATAATCTCGCATGTCATCATAATTTTAAAAAACATCCCAGGTTTTGAATGGTTTGTTTGGCAAAGCAGGGTTTGTCTAATGGGTAGGTATGTGTAATTATTCTAATACATTTCTTTCCATGTTCTGCTATTATAAATACAGGTACAAACTTGTCTATAATGCATTCAATTGACATGCCTCGTACTGAACACCGGTTTGGGAAGGGAATTGGCGTTACAAATCCGTGCACAATAGGATGCCGCTTGCCTTCTACTGGACACAGGTTTGGTGGATAAATGGCGTTACAAACCCGTGTTGATTTTGAGGCATGGTAGCCTCGTATTGAACACGGAAAAGGAAATACGCGACCCGTATTTTCAACACACGCGAAGCGTCTGGACGCAATACATTGTACCTCGCCCACGCGCTTATGTTTACGCGAGTAACGATTTGCGCGAATTCACCCCTTCTGAGCAGGTATTTGGGAAGTTTGTTTACGAGAGATGGATATCTTGCAACCAAAAAATATTACATTATTATAACAGGAGGGAAGTAGAACAAAATATATGTCAATATATTTATGCAGTTTTGTATTCATTTAATACATTTCTAATGTACTATTGACAGAGTTTTTAAATTTATTTTCGTCACAAATATTACACGAACTTGTGAACGAACGTCTGATTGTTACTGCACTAAATTTTGTAAAATCGACCACTATAACACAGGCATCAGCCTAGCATGGTGGTCGAAAAATCTACTAATAATGTAATCATATGTAGATATGTAATGAATAAAGAAAAATTAAAGAAAAAATGGTGATAGAGATATTAAAAGAAGAGTAAATGCAAGAAACTCCATTCATGAAGGAATGAACGCGGTTGGTGCTAACTAAAATTGGCAGAGGAAGAAGGAAAGTAGTCTGAGGCGTATGAACTGAAAAGAATGCAAGGGTCATGTAAGTGTAATGAGTAAGATTAAGAAAGTGACGCCCAGATGGGGTGGGCATGTAGAGCGAATTAACGAAGAAAGGAGTGTAAGGAGGACATATTACAAAATGTGATTGGTAGAAGAAGTTGGGAACGCCTGAGGAAGACATGGCACGATCAAGTGAATCAGATATTTGAGTCGGTCCATGTCAAGAGTCAGATTAAATGTGAATTCCCAGTGGAGAAATGGCGTGGTCGTTAGTTAGTTAGTTTAGTAAAAGAGTCATTTTCACAATTCTTCTTCAGTCATTTTGAAAACATTGTCAAAATTTATTTTTGAATTCCTTTAAACGACAAATTTATTTTACATTTCGATCAGAATCCATACAAAGGGTATTTCGTGCAATCAAATTTGATATTACGTGACGATTTGTTCGTAGCTTAACATGTTTTATATTAAATTTGCTCTGCCGAACACTAAAATGAATTTGTTTGACATGTTAACTTTTGCCCGCTGCAGAATAAATACTTATTTTAATTAATTTTGCAATAATGTACATGCATGATATAATTTTAATTACAAAAATCCATTAATGAGTCGAGAAGTGAAAGGTATGTAGATATATTATTCAGAGCCATTTCTGATAATATTACGCTTTATTTTACCACGGCGATATTGAAAGTAACCTTTATGGAAGAACGGAGAATAGGGAAAGAACGGATTTTATTTAATTTGGCGGGTTTTAAAACAATGACCTCCGAACTCAACACCGAAGAAACTAATTATACACCGCCAAAAAAATCGTAGACATTTTATATTTTTAGTAAAAAAAGGAAAGATGGAGAGTATTTTTTTTTTCTGTGAATTAACCAAAAACGATTTAGAAATTCAAGTGCTTACAGAAAATTCTCTACGCCTTTTACATTACACATCAATTTTCCAAAGCCGCATGAAAATTTTTTAAATCCTGAAAGCATTTTTGGCATCAAAGAGAGTGAAAAGTTTATTAATTTTGATATGTTATTTTAGCAAGTGCGTTGGCGTAACGTATGTAATTATAACAGGATACTTGATTTTTTTAACAATAGAAAACTTAAGAATTATGAAACAATATTTTTTAAACATCAGATTCTCAGATTTTTTCTTTATAGGCTTCTTTTTGTCGTCAATATCGTAATAAACTAATATTTTGTTGTTTTCTTAATTAAAAAATCAAAATTTGTTACCGATTTTCATTTATAGCACTCCCCTTGGGTTTTCTGAAAAATATTCTCAGAATTTGCCACCTTACTAAACGTATAAGAATTGTGAAACCTTTCCCAAGGCGATACACGCGCATTTCCAAGTAGCGTCAAACCTCTGATAAACGAAACCTTTTACCGACACAGAAGGGTATTTATTATATTATTTAACATTGTTTTGTCTTCTAGACGAGGTAAGAGTACTTTTAATATGATCTGCACTTAGGCAAACTTTAATTAATCACTTGCCTTGAGAGCATGAAAACCTTCACCAGATAAGTAGATTTATAAACTCTGCAAGGGCAAAAAAAATCTCTATCCTGTCTAGAAGTTTTAATTAGAAACTGTTTGTAGGATTCGAAGAAAATATCGCTGAACTAAAACAAGATAAAATTTGTTTTCTTATTTGCAGACAAATGAAGTTCTAATAATCTTATACAGAAGTTTACATGCTTCACGTCGTATATGAAAGATTTATGAAATTATATTTGGAACAAGTCTGTGATACTTTCCTTAATTGAAGAATATTACAAGAAGAGGGAAATAGGAGAGTTATAAGAGAAGGGTGAGAGGATGGTATGGAATAGGTACGTCCTTTGTAGCTCCATCATACAGCATGTTAAGGAATGTAATTGACTTAATTTAACCAGTGATTCCTGGCATTATTTGATCTAAAAAATGTAAGTGCAATTTTGATCTCTGGTGATATCAATATCCAACTAAAAGCATAAAAAATCAGTAGGTATCACACAATGGGGCATGGTGAGGGGTTGGTCGCTTTTTCGACTGAGTGACCATTGACGCAATGTTGAAGTTTTTTTTGTTGTTTGTTTTTGAAGAATTTTTTTAAAAAAATGTAATCAAAATCTATGACACAAATAACTGATTAAAGTAATTCGAACCTTAAAAGTTTCCTTAAAGCTTTGACGATATCATCCAATCTGAAACAAATGGCAGCTATCCGATTATTGGTGTATTTTCATTCAGCATTTTGTCTTGTCAATTATAATTGGTGATCTTTCGCCAGGGCGATACTGTGAGTATCTAGCATGCCGCTATCACAGCGTAGCTCTCATATTGCTCGTATGTTCTCATTCTGCTCACAATAATTCATACTTATTTCGTCCGCCAGGGATAGGTACTATTTGCCATTTAGTCAGACTCAGGAGAATTCCTTTATAAAATAAATCATCTTTAGCATATTGTATTTGGGTATCAAGGCCCGGTAGTAAGCACTCAAAAAGAAAAAGGGGGAGACATGTATGAACGTTAGAGGGAGCGCGCTAATATTAAAAAAAGATAAAATGTTTAAAAAAACACGACTCGTTTAAAATAGAGCAAAAATTTTGTAGTAAATGTCTTAAATAGAATATAAAGAAACGCTGTGAATTTTTTAATTCATGTAACTTACGTTTTACGTAGAAAAATAAGTTTTTTCGTTACTTGTTTTTGGGGTGTTACGCCGTTTTACGCTACCTCGCAATACGGCATTACACCCCAAAAACAAATAATGAAAATATTTTTGGCCGTGAAAATCTAAATACTTATCGGAAAAATACATATTTATAATAATTTTCGGAGCATACTTTGCGATTTTTTTCTCTCAAAGGAATTTCATATAATTACCCTTTCGGCATAGCAAATGTATATCTATAAAAATAACATATAATTTTTTAGGAACTTAAAAATTTAATGTGTTTAAGAGAAATATGTTAAAGGGCTAAAAAATCGGAATGCAGCAGTTTAACGATTTGTAAAATCAGTAAATATATTAACTTTGTGATATTAAACTTACTGATTTGCAGAATAATAGAAAAACCAATCTATCCGTTCATTTACAATTTACATGAATGGAAAACATTTAGTAGCTTATTATGTGGACTACTTTTTACGCCAAAGCGCATGAAAACAGGAATCATGTTAAAATATAGAAAAGCTATAATGTATGAGATATAAAATTATTAATTAAAAAGAATACCGATCTGTAAAATTATTATAGATTTATTTTTTAACAACGAAGTAATGGAAAAGTGAACCGGCCGTGTTGAGATAACTGCACGACGTTATCAAATCAAACATTTTAAATAGGTACCATTTTAACGACAATAATAATATTTGGCTAATTTATATAGCGCCGTTTTTGTGGTAATGGTTTGACAACATGCGCAACATATGTCATAGGGGATAAGTTGATAAAGAATTGTGTTAGAAATCACGATTCCGTGACGCTTGTTCACCCGACACTTGACCCCCCAAATGTTCTCCGGATCTTTGATCCCCGATATCTAATGGCATGTCCTTACTGAATACTCCTTCAGCTACACGGCATTATTGCTGTCAAAAATATTTACGTGACAGATTTCCACTCAAAACGCCTGCAGATAATAGTAAATCGATTTTTTTTTTACGGACGTATATCCTGTCTGTAGATATACTTATTTTACCAATAAGACCGTACAGCATAAATAATACTTTGGGAGATTAAAAGTCAGATGGATCAAATGGCAGAGGGATCAACTTTTCGGGGGGTCAACCGCCCAATAGTACAATTATCGGGTGGGCAAGCGTTGATAGATGAAGAGTTTGTGTTAACATATAAATTGAAACCCGTCTCGAGGAACGCCAAATTCAATCACTATAAAGCACTGAGCACACCGGTGCTAGCCCAAGGCACAGAATGCTGAGCCTTCAGAAAAATGCGAAAAGGTGTATTTTGTCTACAGAGAAAATTGTTGTATCCAAAAAAGAAAGTTTGCTTGATGACAAGGTACAACAATGACGGAGCAATGTGGAATGTTACACTGTATTTATTTGAAAGGCCGTAAAAAAGATTCTCCAAAATTAGAACAGCTCCGTCGGGCAGGATAAAAAGGATCGAAAATAACCGACTCCTGTATATTTAGAGGCTTCTTTATAAAAATTCTAAAGGACAAAGTTCCGACTTTGTCGGAAAACTTTAATATCGATGGTTGAACGGCAAAGAACACTGCTTCTTTGAGCAGTAGAAACCGAAGTAAGAGAGAGCAGGAGACAAACAAGAGTGGAGATATTTACTAAAGGCAAAAACTCTTCAAGGGTAGCCAATGGAACGAATGTTACAACTATAGAACTCGTTTTAGACTAAAAACTCGTTTATCAAAAAGCACATCCAAAAAACAAAATTACTCACAAATTCCACCATAAGTTCTCTCTACCCTATGCTTTGTAAGAAAAACGCCTAATTGGGTAAACGCCACGAAATCTAACATAAAACCCTCACAAACCCTGCAAAACAATGTCTTTCGAATAATATTTAATGCTCCTTCGCGGATAAGGATTAACGCAAGATAATAAGGTACAAACATTCCCCTGATAAAGGAATTGATCACCTGCAAAACCATTTTATGCCCAAACATGGAATCAAAACGATAAATCTGCTATCTAGCTGTGATTCAAAATTACATTCCATAAAGACCGGAAATGGTCCTCCAAGCAGAGTAACTCCTGCAGCATTTCTGCGCTTAGTTTTTACGACGTTTATCCCACTCCTACAATTTCAATAAAATATCCAAAACGTAAAGTAAAATTTTAAAATATCCTTTAATAAATACAATAAATCATAATTATTTTATAATAATAATATTCTGAATTTAAATTGGGCCAAAGGCCAATGATTTTATCGAAACAGTTAATTTTTTTTATTTTTTTATTATTTATTGAGTTAGTTTATACTACATGAATATAAACTAATAAGCACAATGTAACATTTCATTTGATAAATTTAAATATTTTTACAGTAAGCATAACATTTCTTTTTAAAAACATTCATTCTTTCTTCATTCTTCATACTTTCAGGCATTTCATCATACATCTTTAGTCCTCTATATTTAGGCAGTTCTGTGATTTTGATTTCTTCATTTGTGGCAATCGAACTCTGTTTATATTTCTTGTTTCATAATTATGTACGTCTCTATTAAAAACAATTTCATCCTTAAAGTATTTCGGCATTTGGTTTTTCATAATTTTATGCACAAAAATTAATACATTAAATAGTAGTCTTTTTTATTGGAATCCAATTTAGCTTCTCTCTCATTTTATTAATCCTTGCGTATATGCCTTTTCCCAGTATACATCTCAAAGCTCTGTTCTGAATAACTTCTATTTTGTTTAAATTTCCTTCATTGGCCAAATATAACATTGTAGAGCAGTAATCCAAATGTGGAGCAACAATAGTTTTATAAATGAGCTCCGTAGTGTTTCTATTTAATTTATGTCTTAGTCTTCTAAGAAAATTTACCTTTTTTGACACCTTTTTAAGCACATATTCAAAGTTTGCTGTGAAAGTCAGTTTTGAATCGAGTATTACACCCAGGTATTTGATTTCATTTACTTTTCCAATTTTTTCACCATTAATTGTCAAATTTAACCCTGTGTTACGTTTTTTATTGCCTATTTCCATATATTTTGTTTTGTTTACGTTCAGTTTCAATTTGTTTAATATGAGCCATTTTGATATATTTTGTAGGTCTTCGTTTATTTTGTTAATTGCATCTATGTAATCTTCACACGAAATATAGATTAAGGTATCGTCTGCAAATAGTCTAATTTTGCAATGTTTAATAGTTTTAATAATATCATTTATGTAAATTATAAATAGAATTGGACCTAGTACCGACCCTTGCGGAACACCAAGGTTGTTTTCTATCGGTTCTGATTCTGAGCTTTCAACTTTCGTTACCTGTTTTCTTTCCTGGAGATATTCTTTGAATAGATTCAGAGCTACGTCAGAAAGACCTATGTCTTCTAGTTTTTCCAAAAGTATTTTCCTTTCTATCGTTTCAAATGCTCTTTTGAAATCTAAGAATGCTGCAATGGTGATTTTTTTTTGTCTGTTTCTTTCTTCCATGTATCAATCACTATATTTATCGCCGCTTCGCAAGAGTTGTTGTTCCGGAATCCTGATTGCTCGTCACATAATATATTATGTTTTTCCAAATACTCAACGAGTTGTTTTTTTATTACAATTTCTAGTAACTGTTCGTATTTTGGTAACATATTTATTGGTCTAAATTCTTCACATTTTCTGGTATTAACAACTTTCGGAATCGGGATCACAGTAGAAGTTTTCCATGTGTTTGGAAATTTTCCAGTTCTTAATAATTCATTTATTATATCCAGTAAATGATGTCCTATCAAAATATGTCCTAATAAACTGACTCTTCGCCAAACAGACGTGTTGTCATTTTGTAGACGCCGAGGTGGCAGCAGGCCGGCTGCAGCTAATTCAGCACATTATTGATGGACATCCTCTAATGTATTCCTAAAATCAAATTGACATTAGACGCCAAAGATTGAAAAATCTTCCAGCCAAGTAAAAGGTAAACTTCGCGTAACTTCATTTCTGGAAGATTAAAGGGAAAAAAATTTGCCAAAACTTTAACAATCAATTTAGTTTGGGATACTTCCAAAGTTATTACTATTATAAATACATGATCACTTTCATTAACATATATTGCTGGCTTGTAAAATACACAAAGGTAAAGTGAAAGAAGATCCAAACTTTGTCCGAAAATCCTGCTACTTTTGTCCGAAACTTCAAAAGAAAAGAACAAGTTACCAAAGTAGAAAAGTTTTGGCTGTACACATTGTAGCCAAATTACTTGTTCATGAGTAAACCAAGTCTAAAAAGACTGGAAGGTAAAACTCTTTGAAAAAAAATACAAAATAATTATGATTTTTAAATTAGAAATACCCTCGAGGCCTATGAATTCAATTAGGTTTTTAATAAAAATAATAATGAAGCACCTACTCAAAGAAATAAAAACTAAGCTTAAAAGTCGTAAGACGAAAGAAACCAAGTCATTTAAAAGGAAAAGTTTCGTGTTTCAATTTACTTCTCTCTTTCCACGAAGAGTTCTCTTTAATTAGTGTTTTTTCTTCTCATTCTAACATTCCCTTTTTGTGCCACTTCATTACGATTCATCTTACCTCAATTAGTAACGTTTTTCTCCCCGAAATTTTTAATTTTCTGCCTTGTGCTTCGTAATCTTTGCCATTTGCAAGGCATTAAATCCAGAACGCGTTTGGAATAAATAAACAGCTTTGTTTTCTGAAATGTATATTGATTCGCTTTAACGGTAATAAATATTTATCTTCTTCATATTCCATGACTATCAAATGGTGGATATAATTTATATTTGTTGTGGTAATTTATTTATCGTACAAAAAGTTGCTTGCTAAGGAAATTAGTATTTTTCGTGGTGTTTTATTTCCAAAGCTATATCTTTAAAATGAAAAAACAAGAAAAATAGCAGGTGAACACGTTGAACGGAGATAAATTTAATTTTGTTTTGCAGGATGCGGCTAGTCACCACATAACTGAAATTAAGATGCATAATATCAATATATTCAGGTTAAGGTCATGCGATTGCATTATAAAAAGAGCCCTCATAGCCATTACCTCAAAACAGGCTTGTCCTAGTGAGGTGACAAATTGTATTTTAAACATTTTACCTGCAGTGTAAAGAAAAAATAAATAGCACAAAAGACTTGAAAAAAATTTTTAAAATAATACTTGAGTTCCCATCAGAACTCTTACAGATTATGTTTTTAAAGCCCTGAATTTAATGCTCTGAAACAATTATCTACAAAAGATATTATAATTTACGCATTCAAAAAATAGCATAACTTCACTCATATAAATGCGGGCCGGTTCACAAGATCCTTATCATAATAAACATTCGACCAACCTACAACTAAAACAACTTTTGGACAACGAAATATGCAATATTTTTCTATAAAATTATTTAATATCCTCCCTTTTGCAATTAAAATCATAAAAAATAACCAACTTCCAAAGAAACATTAAAATATGGATTATTACTGGAAAAAAACATACCTACAATTTTACAATCTAACAACGTAGCACTTATTTTATGTTAAGTGTTCTGATTTTTAATTGGAACCGTCGAAAATTATTTTATGCAGCGGAAATTTACAAAACATCACAATTTTCAGCTCTTTACGTCATTTCTACAATCTTTTAAGTTTCCGTTCAACTGTCAAAACAGATTCACCATTTTGTTTATCTATTACTTTGCAACGTTCTGTGAGAAAAATATTGTTGAGTTTTGCAATCTACTATTAAGAAGTAATAAATAATTTACAGTGGTTTCAATTTAATAATGCTCTCAAAAGGCAAAACAGCTGTCACTGTTAAAGATACTGAAAAAATCGTTTTTTTAATTTAAAAAATTATTTTTTAAGAAAAAAATTTTAGGGTGCAAGCAAAAATAGTTAATTCTTTCCCGCCTGTGTCAGGCTCAAAATTTATTGTAACATAAAAAAATCGTATTTTTCTCACAAACTCGTTTTTTTTTGGTTGGTTGGCTTCATTATGCAGAACGTAACTCAACTTTATTTGTTGAGATACTTTTTTACGAGCTCCTTAGTGATGTCAGCGGTGTCTCTTTTATTGGCATTTAAAAATAAAAGTAAACCCCAAATGAGTCACCTGAGTCTGGGGCTTCGGAGATTCCGCTGACACCTATCAGCCCGTCTTTGTCGACAATAACCGTACTTAAGAACGGATAAAATGGGAAAAGGGAGTTCATTACTCGACGATATATATTTTGGTTAAATCTTTCTTTATTTAACCCTAGAAGCCCAATCATATTTTGCTATCTAAAAAACCCAATCACAGGGCAAATTTACCTACACGAATAAATACACTTGTAACATTGTTTATTCTGTGTAATTTTTATCATTTATTCGTATTAACTATTTAGGAAGTGAAAAAACGCATAATTAGAAAAATATTTATTTATTAGACAGATCAAAAAATGAGATCCTTTCGGTTTGCTTCTTTTAAACTTAAAATATTAAAAAAAAAAAAATAAACAAAATCTTCCATTTTCAACTAACCAATAAATGTTTTATAACAATTAAACCGTTTTATGTAATTTTTTTTTCTTTATATTCACTTTTCACACCCATCATCAAATTACAAAGAGCCTAAACATAGGTCAAATTGACATACAACAGTACGATAACTCCAATATGAAGGGACTTGCCAAGGCAACACCGCCGTCTCCTGTGGGCTCTTGGCGGGTACTAAGTTGGTTCGATCAATCAGGGCAATCGAAAGAATTGTGCGAAAGAGAAAGCAGATATGTGTTTGCGTATAGGTAAAAATGACCTAGATTGGGCTTCTAGGGTTTTAATACCGATTCGCGGTAAGTCAACAAGAAAGTTTTTAAGTGATTTTCGTAATTATCCAGAAAACTTTTCTTGGCTTTGAATTTTTACAAACGAAAACCTGCCTATTTTTTTGGTTACAATAGGTAAAGAGATTCTTTAAAAAAGTTATTAGCTTTAGACACTGAAGAGATAAGCGAATAAAAGTGTGTTGTTGGCGTGTATGTGTGCCCAAAGTACGCAAAATTTTCCATGTTTTGGGAAGCCAAATAAAATCACACAAATCTGACAGGAGAACTCGCCCGAGATCTATCATGATCTCACAAAACATATAGAATCGTGCGGCTGGTTAAGAGATCTCCCTCTACCACTCAGTGTTGCCAACCTTCAAAAAACAAAAAAAACCACAGCCCGTTACGGTCACACTCCACTTACTTTCCGAACATCCCTAGTATCTAGTGAGGTCTACTTAACTAAACAAAAAAATATATATAAATATATTTTTTTAGGTTTGTAATAAAATAAAATAGAAATAAAAAAAATGTTTTTGGTTTTCCCGTACAATTTGTTTACTGGAACCTCATTCTTACAAAGACACTGCTTTATTCTAATTTAATGTCTATTTATAAAACCACTTAGTTTTTATTACCGCCGTAGAAAAAGGTTATGCTAATAGTTCCAAAGGTTCTCAACAGAGTGCCAAATTTGCTCACGGCGCGGTTCAATTAAATAAAAATTTGAAAAAAAATACATAGAATAAAAATATTTCTATTTTTAAATTTTCTGATTATACAATTAAACTACGAATATTTTTAGCTACCTTTTTACAGATTATCATGTAACACCTCTGCCATAAGTCACCCCAAGTGGTTCGTTACGTTTGACGACTTAGCAGGGTGCCTACGTTAATCAGGTGAGGTGTGTTCAGGTGTTGACGGCGGATGCGCATGTCCACCAGCTGCATGGCACACAGTGGGCTGAAAATCGCCTTTCATAGAAATAGAGACTTGAATCTTCAAGGGTCTTTTTTTTGGCTAGAAATGGATTCTGCTGATCATTAGTGTGGGGGGAAAAGATTCTGAACCCCACACAATAACTCACTGAATTAGTGTCTTTGGAAATCGGTTTAACCGGTAATAAGTTCAATTTAGATACTATTGACATTTAAAATCTTATAATCGTCTGAATGTGGCCTAACCACAGTTTGAGAATGACCTTACAAGTCGAAACAGCTGTAACTAAAATACATAATAAATACACATAATACACTTGCAGAATTATTAAATTTAATTTTAATTAAATTTTTCAAAAATAAATGGAGTTCTACGAATTAAACACAAAAACAATAAATAAAAAACTAACTTTTGTGATTTCTTAAATTGTTTTGGCTTGCAGTGTAAATAAAATATTGTAAACTAGACAAAGCATTCTCATATGTAAAGCATTTAAGCATTAAAATGAATCACCAACATAAAAAAGTTTTTTTTTAACTTTGAGGATTTTTTTTAACAAAAAGCCAAAGTTGCACCACAATACGAAGTATGTCAAAAAAATACAAATAAATAGTAGTATATCTGTGTGAAAGGATAGAATGGCCAACCTTATGATTCCAGATATAGCCTCATTTTTAATGTCAGTGCCATACAATTTTTTCTTAAAAAAACGATAACTCCTTCATTTGTACACGCAATTGCTTTATACGAAATTTTATAGCATAGTAATGATCAGCAGAATCCATTTCTAGCCAAAAAAAGAAAGAAAACTTGAAAATTCAAGTCTCTATTTCTATAAAGGCGATTTTCAGCCCACTGTGTGGCGGACCGGATCGGGAGAGATTGGTTGAGGTAGACCCTTTGACTTTTCCATCTAGTCTCTCTGGATCGATCGTCTTGCACCGCAGCAAGAGGGATGGCTTTATTCGTCGTCATTCCCGGACACACTGACCGCTCTCACCTTTTTCCTTTCCAGAACTGCCTCTCCTACCTTTTCTCAAAAATACCCTTCTCACAGCATCGCGAAAGATGACAAAGGCCTTGAGGTAAATTGTTTTCCTCAGGTTTTAGGTGACATCTCATTTACATCGCCACACGGTTGGCCAGCTGGCTGTAGGAAGGCTGTAGAAGGCATTAATTAATGCGGGTCTTGAAGAGGCCCGAACGATGAAAAACAGATGTACCGATGTAACTATGTGTGTATTGTGAAATTAAAAACGGGTCTTATCTTTTTAAATCAACAAAATCGAAGTACCACACCTATATACCTTTATCTTATAAATTTTACAACACGAATTGTATTTTTATACTACGAGTATATTTGAAGTCTGAAATATTTTTTATATTAAACCACAGTCCCTTATCAGAAATTTTTTTCTTCCTCAAAGATAGATACCGCAATGTTTGGGCAGAATATTGACACATTCCTAGACAATAATAAGAGCCTATTACGCCTCAATACAAATAACTATCCCATCAAAACCAAAAATAAATTTCCTCACTTATTCAAATATGAATTGGACAATGTTCCGTTCCTTCTCACCTTTTTAAATTAACATCCTTAAGGGCCATTAACCAGCTAGCAGCCGAGAATTCAAATTTCGTTGAAAGATATTCTTACGATCGTACAGGGCGGTTCTAATGAGAAAGATCAATTATTCTTCGTACCAGCTTTTTTAAATAATAACTCAATATCTATTTTATTTCATTCATTTTCTTTAATTTATACCAACATTCAAAAATGCTAAAAGGCGTGATGATAAAACTATTAAAATGGTGTCCTTTTTGTAATTATTTTTTGATCTCAATTCAATGATGTCTAAGCAAAAATAATTTGTAAGAAAAAAAAAAAAAATTTAAATGATTTTATTTAAACTATAATTTAGAATTTTAGTTCAAATAAAATCGTTAAAAAGAAGATCCGCACACGTGTTTTGTGCAGTAGCACGTTTATATAATTTGAAATGTGTGTTGTATAAAACAATTTTTTTTAAATTTAACCTACGGTATAACCTTATACTAAAAATAAACATATTTTCTCATAATTTAAATTATAACTTTACTAGATAAAATAACAATCTTCCGAAATAAATTTATACTTTTTTGTGGAAAAGAGTCAATACGGCTAGAATTTTATTTAAAAATAACATATTTCCGGTTGTGTCTGGTTATTCCGTCTTAACTCACCAGATTCTACATTCTGTAGTCTAGAAGTGGGAACATTAGATCACACATTTTTTGGTCGTTCCTCTCTAAGCAAATAATATCCTCCCATCTATCAAGCTTCGTCTAAAATTGCCTCCCCTCCATTTAATATCTCATCTCTTCTTAATCTGTACTCGACTCCATATAATTTCGAAATTTAACCAATTAAAATAAAATTAAAATATAAATTTGCATTTTTTTTCTCCGTAATTTGAAATGATGGCATAGAACACCCTTGAAATGTGAAAGCCAGAAACATTTTAAAATACTAATTTTAAAAATATAGGTTTGCACATGTAGCAAACACTTCGTCGATAGACGGGTTAATGGGGTGAGGTTCATCAAGGTCTTGGCGGCCGACGTGTCTGCCCACCTACTGCGTGGCAGGCCGGATCGAGACAGAGACCTCTTCAGCCAGAATTCCTCGACCCATCGCCTTGCACCGCAGTTGAAGTGATAGATTCATACGTCCGTCACTCCTGGACACACCGACCCACAGATACGTTTCCATTTCCTTGGGGTCTCCTGTGTGGAGCTAATATAAAAAAATACATATTTATAATAATTGCAATAAAATAAACTTGTCTGAAAACCTTTTTATTAGATACTTTTAAAACTGGTTGGTAAATATATTAAAAGTATATTATAAAGTGTTATTCAAACAAAGTTATTTTATTGTAATTATTTATAAATATTAATATAGTTTTCTGATGAAATTGTTGAGAACCACTGTAGAGTGAACTTATATACATTTTATCGTGAAGCAAAAACACAATAACAACAAACAGTGTTATGTTTTATTATTTATAGCTCGCTTGAAGGTCAATTCTATAAAACTATGTTAATAGATTTTCATTTTGCCAAATCAATCACTCAATATCGAACAAATTGAAATTCAAATCAAAACTGGGCAAATACCTACTAAGAAAAGTTAAAAATGCTTTAGCAGAAAATTTTCGAACGTATACTCGATACAATTTCACCGCATTTTTTTTGTCATATTGAACTCGACTCCAAAATACGGTGCGACACAATAAATAATAAAATAAGTAGGTTTCCTACCTGCTTTACTTCGAAATCATTATTTAAGTTTAGATTAAGTTAGACTTTCAAAATATTTTGGGATAATGCACATGGTACCCATAACGACCTCCCAAATAGTGAATAATTAAATAATAATCACTACATATAATATATTACAAAAACTTTTATACATTAAAAAAAACAGCATCAAAGAGCAACCAAAAAACCTACCTAAATTTAAAAAAAATATATATATTTAACTGACTATTAACACTTTTTTAATTTAAAATTAATTTAATTTTAATTCATTCGAATTAGTTTATTTAATTCTTTAATTATGTCCAAAGAATAATGAATTTCCAAAACGTTGTTGTCAAATTAGAATAATTATGGTAATTTTTATTAAAAATATTGATGACAAAGTCCGTTCTTTCATTTAATTTAAAATGACGCCATGAAAGTAATTTTGTAATTATTAAAGAAAAATACAAGTTTTTCTTTTTAATTACATTATACATAAACACGACTCATTTAGTTTCACGAGATAATCACATAATGAAAACACGTGGGTTCGATTATTACATAAAAAGTCGAACAACTTATCTAGTCTAAAAATAGACTTGCAACACTCATTATACGAGTATCAAGGTAGAAAAGCAGGTACCTAACACACCTCCCACTGAAGCTATCCTCACCTTGAAGTAACCGTATCGTTTTAGTAAGTCGGCTAAGCACTGGTTTGTGATACCATACTAAGCGGACAGTCTTGTAAACACTTCCGAAAACTGTCGTAGTTTAGTGTTTAACTTCACTATTATTTTTTATGTACTGTGTCTTCCTCCCCACCAGGTGCTTGTAGGATACGCTTGAAACAATCACCCAGCTCTTGCCAACTCGTGGACTTTCACAAACCTGTCCCAATGTCATGTCTATATTTTTTCATACTAACACATATTGTATCTTGTATTCCCGCTAAGCACTTGCATACTGCTTACTAACAACGTATGCAGGGACATTGGAGGTCTAAATTCGTTCAAAACTAAATGTAGCTTCGTTCTTCCAAAAAAATTAAGAGTCCTTGCTTGACCCTTGAAGGAGTAACCATCTGTTACTTATACCGGGGCGGGTAAGTGTTGGATAACCTCCAATGTTTAACTTCACAGAAATTGAACTATCTTTTTTTTACATACCTATCATAAGTATTATTTTATGGTAAAAACCGCATCTTGTCATTAAAAATACTGATTTTAAATAATGGTTGGTACCAACTTAAAAAAATATGTAGGTTTGTCTTTTAACTGTTTTTTCAAATGTTATTGGTTAAGTTTTTTATGGGAATACATCATAAGAGTCTCAGTTGCTTCCGTTCGGAGCCAGTGGGACTATGGCATCCCCAATTTTGGTATGTTGTGAGGTTGAAGGTAGTGGGGGAGAGGAGATGGGGAAGAGGAAGGTGGGGAAGTACTTGGCTGTTCAGATCTGGTCAAAAGCCATCTCAACCAACGTTTCAATTCTGAATGGTGGCCACCAGCTGCATGGCAGGCCGGATCGGGAGAGACTGGTTGAGGGAAACCATATGACCCCTCAGGCAGAACTCTTTTGGAACATCGCCTTGCACCGCAGTGGGAGGGATGGATTCATGCGTCCGTCACTCCAGAACCCACTGACCCCCAGATTCCTACCCACCCCTCATACCTTATCCTTCCCAGAACTTCCTCTCCTTAATTTCCTTTAAAATACCCTTCACACAGCATCTCCAAAGATGACATAGGCCCTGAGGGAAAATATTTTCCTCAGATCCTCCTGTGTGAAGCCATTGTAAAAAAACGAATTCCCAACAGAAAAAAAACGAGTGTGCATTAGACCACACGACTGAAGTAAAACTTCACTACAAAAGAAGAGAGAAAGAAACTGTACACGCGCACTGCTCTCTCTTGCTCCTACAGTGTGATACAGACAATAGGCCTGCAGTGTGTCTTAGATATGCGAAATGGCTATAAGAGAAAGAGAGAAAGAAGATGTGTGATCGCACCTCTCTCTCTTGCCCCTACAGTAAATACGAAACGTAACTCTCTCTCTTTCTATCTTCACTAACTTATATCTCCCTCTCAACTTCCGTTCGCCTTGCGCGATCACACTTTTCATAACGCTCTCGTCACGCATTCACCAGCTTACTCCCCACGTCAAGCGTGCGTCAAGAAGTTTTACTTCAAAAAGTTATATTTCAAGTCCCTGTTAAAATCTATGTACCTAATCTATTGTGTGAACACGTACGCCAATTTCGATCGTCTTCAGTGATAAATAGTTTCGTTTGAAATATTAATAAAATCGTTAAATCCAGAGTTAGTTTTTTCTAAGCTGTAATATATCTAGTATATGTACAATTTACTTATACCGAAAGTCCGATATAAAGATTGAGTATCTGGACTGTACATTGGTTCCCTCAAACTTTCAATGGCAAATAACGTTTCTGATCTAATAATTAACTCGTATTAGTATGAATAGTTTGGGTATTTGAGGCGGGGAATTTACGGTAGTTCCGAAGTAATATTATATTGATTAGCATTGAACGTTAGTACAGGGCAACTCAAACAAGAACTATTGAGTTCATATCCTGCTTCCTGCAACGATTTATTAGACTGGTCAATAGTTCATACACAGGAAATTAGAATTGTTTCAATAATGAATACCTATAATATAATATAAACCGTAAATGTGAGTGATAAGAATTTAACTGTGAAACAGCAATAAATTATGGGCTTAATGGGTAGAAATCAGAAGAAAATCACAATTGCAGTGTTTTTTTGGATTTTAGACGTGCTTTTGTAACGGTAGACACAGAAAGACTGATGAAATTGAAAAACATTGGAATTCATGGCAATGAACTGGAGTGGTTTATTGATAACCTAAAAACAAAGAACCAAAATTGGAGATGCTGTCTCTGAAAAACTATAAGTAAACCTTGGAGTTCCTCAAGGATCTGTTTTGGAACCGCTCCTATTTATTATGTAAATTAATGATGCAACGAAGTGGCTAAAGTATCTATTTTTCCATCCACCTTTTTGCAGAAGAAACGCTTTTATACAATATATCAAATAATATTAAAGATGCATATCAAAAATTGTGTAAGAGTAAATTGTGCAGATGCGCGAGGATAAAAACATTGCAACGCCAACTCATTGTGTTAAGAGTGTGGCAACGTTTAGTCTGTTTTTTAGTATGATTTTAGATTTTCACGGTCAAAATAATTATCGTTAACTTCACACTTCTGCACTGATGATGGACACTGTAATGCTGTCCAAAAGGTTGGCTAAAGAAGGAGGTGGCCAAACAAGGCTAAACCAACCATGCAGTAACAAAAATAAATAACGTAAACATTTTTAGTAGTTTTAAATATTAACAGATTATGTGTTAAGAAGTGTTAGTATTAATAGTAGGTACAGTTCATGGCTATCATACGGAAGCTGCGACGTTTTAGGCTTAAGTCAAATTTATCGACATATAGGACAAAAAAATATTTCGTAAAAAGGTTTTAAATGTTCAATGAACTTCCTTTAATGTTAAGGAAGCAAAAAGTCTTACGGTTTTTCTTGGGTTATGTCTCAATGTTGTGAATTCCAAATTTTGTATGTAGGCAATAGAATATTATTTTAGTAGTTTTAGAACATATGATGTAAAAAATGTACAGCTAAATAAAATATAGATAAGGTAACTTAAAGGTTGCTTACAAAAAAGGTAACCGGGAAAAAAAATTATTATGTTTTTCATAGCCAAAAAACAATGTCAAACCCAATTAAACGTTCTAAAATCATACCAACGGGCAATGGCGGACTAAGCCCGTCAGAGGCCCGGGGCGGTAAAGCTGAATGAGCCCCCCCCCCCCCCCCCCTCCCCATAGTTTAAGAAATTTATGTAATTTTACAAGCTTTTTATTTTTCACACAGGCTTCTGGTCGAAGGGGGCCTCCAAGCGCCTTCACGTTCCTTTGATCAAATCCTAAACAAGGCTTTAAGGCACCAGAACATTGTAAAAAATCTATATTTTTTTATTTCATTTTCTGAAAGGTGCATTTGTTCGTAATGCTCTCACCCAATGTTTAAAAAAAAATCGTAAAATTTTGAACGCGTTTTTCTCGAAACTACGTTTTTCAACCTGGTTGACAACATATTAGCTGGTGGTTAGCTGGAAGAAATGGGATCTACCCATAAGCAATACCTTTTGTATCTTTTAAATGTACAATAAATATTTTTTTGATTTTGATTTTGATTGTTTAGAAAAACAATACATCAAGTATGCAAGCACCAAGTCTTAAGCTGTTCGAAAATCCAGTCACTTGACACCACGTGGGGATTTTTTTATAAAGTGCCCCCTTCTTTTTGTTTTTTTATGAACGATGAAAATTTTCCATAAAAAATCTAAAATAAAATTTGCTGGTCCGCCATTTTTTATTTTTTTGTTTTATATAAAAATTCCACTGGACACTGGATTTTTGAAGATTTTAAGACTTGGTGCATGCAAATCGGTAGTAGGTACAGTGTTTTTAATATATTGAAAAACGTGTTAAAAAAGTTTCGAGAAGAACGCATTCAAAGTTTTGCTGGAGGATAAATGAACATAAAAACTGTTTTAAACGGTTTCACAAAAAATGTTGTATCTCCGTCAATTTTCGAATATCTTTTAAACATTAGGTGATATCATTTTTAACAAATGCATCATTCAGAAAAAGAAATTTAAAAAAATTAGTTCTTTTACACTTTCCTGGTGCCTTAAAGCCTTGTTTAGGATTTGATCAGGGAAACATTGAGGCGTTTAGAGGTCCCCCAGGACCAGAGAACCCGGGCGGGCCGCCCCTTCCTCCCTAAGTTACTCCGCCACTCCCAATGGGTAAGACGACTCAACTTATTAAAACATAGATAGACACATAAGACATAGAATTTGTATCGATATATTAAATATGATAAAGAACATTTTAATGCGTAGTTAGTGTATTGAGTAGAGATGCCGTTCGTGATGTCATCGTTCTAGCGTCTTCTATTTTTTCGTTTTCATTCAAGACGTATGAGAAGGGAGAGAAAGATCGTCTATGACGTACGTATAACCTCTCTCTGGCACTACTTTCGTCATGGTCTGTTAATCATCGAAGATTGAGTAATTTTGTATCATCAGTCCTCTAATTATAATCTTGTAACAGTCAACGGTATATTTATACGGATAATAGAGGTCAGAGGTCATTACATTATATGGTTAGGTTACGCAAGGTGAGACTGGTTTAGGTTAGTTTTAGGTTTGGTAAAAGATAATAAAGGTCATTAGTCATTATCGCTTCTATTAATTCGTATTACATTATTTTCAAAAGGTTACGTGGGGCAAGGTTTGATTAGAATTTAGTTGGGTAATAATTTTAATTTTATTATAACGAGGTAAAGCATTTAGTCGATAGTCATCACCTTTTATGAAAAATCTTTCTTCTGAAACCCATTGGTTGAACTCTTTGATTATTTTGTGTTAGTTGGTAAAACTTTTAATAAACAAAAGCGATCATTGCCAATTAAATTATTTTTTTATATGATTGTTTTTTATGATACTTTAACTAATTAATCGCCGCTCTTTGTAATGTTTTTTTTTTGTCTATAGGTATTTTCTATTGTCTATTTGTAGGTATATACTTGTTTGTCTTTCGTCATTTTTATTTTTTTAATTTTGTATTGAGGAATTGTTTCGAAACATGTAGATAATTTTGATTAAATAAGTGGTGCATACAGAAGTGATTTGTTTTTAATTAATTAATGAGACTAAAGTGAATTTGTGAATATTGAAGAAATAAAATGAAGCTTTATATTTTTTATGTGAATTCAGTACCAACTGCTCCATACTATCCGGAGCCAGTAGGACTATAGCATCACCAATTTTGAGGCTGGAGGGAGAGAAGAGAAGGTAACATTGAAGGGGAAGGTTGGAAAGTAGATAAGCGTTTAGATATAAAATACAATTGTAGCCATTTCAAACACGTAGTGAATTAATCTATCACTCTCAGCATTTAAATAAAGAAAATCAAGCAAATAATTATGTGTTAAAGACGTTCTTCAAACATGATGATTTTTGAATTGGTTGGATATTTAATGACTTCAAAAAGAAATCTGTAAAGAAATTTATTTTAATGACAGAAGTAATGAGAGAGGAAGATAACAAAATATTTGAAAGATGGTCTCCAACATAATGATGATCTGTCTGAGAAAAATGCGATTCTTTCTTCAAAAGCAATTGATGTCCAAATTGTTGCGAGTGACCCAAAAACTAATTCGTGCAATTTAACTTTATAGAATTGTTTTCCTAAATATTAAACACATATTTTATATTTCACTTTCACAACGTCTAACACGTGTGACAAATGGTGAAGTTGCTTTGTAGGACTATCAGCAGCATGTGGGGTATTAATGTAATCAACACGAGAAGCATTTAATCTGCTTGAGCCTCGCGTTGCAATGGCATAATTGCAAAAACCAAACCACCGAAGGTATTCAGGTGAGATAGTGCTATCTGTTCTATATTTCTATGCCACTGACAAAGGCAGACATTCACCAACCTAACCTAACATAACCAATACCTACCTATTAATTTAAATGTACAATTATTCTTGCAGAAAAAACTTCTTGAGTCAAGTATTAAATTGGTAGAGGAAATCATACTGGGCTACGGCCTGCAGGACGAATATTATCTTGATCTTACTAATAAGACTATGACATGTTTGTATTTATTTTAAGGACAGTAAAAGATTATAATTCACTATATTATTTTAAAATTCTCTTCACTGCTCTAGTAAGAAGTAATTTAGAATACAATTCCACTATTTGGTCCCCATACTATAACATCAAATAAAAATTGAGAAAGTTCACTCCATACCCATTGAACAAATTAATTATTTTAACTTAATGAAAATACTTAATTTAACTGACCTATCGTGTAGAAAAACCAAGAGCGATTTGGTTATTTTAATCATATTAGTTAATGGATCACTTGACGCACCTGACCAAAATCCAAACCATATACCAAATTGTGACACGAAACTTCCAGAGCTGTTCTTTGTTTATCCGTCTTATATTAACTATTGAATTAACTCCCCAATCCAAAGACTACATAGGCTAAGAAATAAATTCAGTTCCGTTGATATTTTCATTTATTCCTTACCTAAATTTATATCAGAAATTTCTAAAATACTGATGTTAGTTTTATTATTATACAAATATTGTTTTGTTTGTCATTTATTTTAAATTCTGCTTCATTTCTATTGGTGTAAAGGAAGAAAAATTATACTTTAAAATAATTGTTATTTTTTTTCTATTTTTATTATTACTATGTTACACGATTGATGTAAATGCTCCAAGGGCGTAAATAAATAAATGTTTATAGTTTAAAATCTAAGTGATATTTTTATATAGCATATTATTTTTATTTATGAGCATCGCATAAGTTCTATTGCATTTATATATTATTTCTATTTATCTACTTTTACACTACAGTGAAAAAACTCCCTCCTCTCTTTTCTTGTTCTATGTCATGTGCCATTCGTTATGTATTATTTACTTGTGATCTATGCAGGCATTTATAATGAACGTCCATTATGTTATTATATTTATGTCACCAATAATTATTTTAAACTGGTTTCTGTTTTATTAATTTCATTTTTCTTATATATTACGTCTTAAATGCATCTTTATAACTAGCATGCAAAATGTTTATTTATTTTTTTTCATCTAAGCATCAAAAATTTTTGGGTCTCCATATCATACACTAAATCATGTAAATGCGCACCTTGACTTTAATAATTATTAAATAAATAAATGTATTTGTACACCTTACCAATTCAACAATTTACATATTTTGAGCGTATTTAGCCAATTGTAAGCTTCCAGCACTAAAGATCGGAGATAAAATGTGGAAAATACAGGATCAACATTAAGGTCGCCGACAATGGTGACAATATCATCACAAAATACAGAAGATGTTCGTTTAAAAAACCGGAAACATTTGACGCATTTGTTCAAAGCTGGACGCCAGATGACTCTTAAAGAATTGCACTCTTAGTGGCTCGCGTTAAAACATTTTACTTCCTTTACCCATCATCAATAATACTATTTATGGACTAAACGCTATTTCTATTTATATTTTTCATTAGTTATTGTTAGTTTAACCTTTAACTCTTTGCAAACCAGAGATTACAAAAATGTGGCGGTTAAAACAAAGCATTCGTTTCATTTAATGGAATTCATCCTTGCTTATCTGCATCCCTCACATTTGTTTTGGCATTATGCACATGAAGTGCACAGTAAATAATTAATAATGATCATGAAATTATTTATTAACATCCGTAAATCCATTTTTTTCTACTCGATAAGGTTTCTATAATTTCCTCCATCACTATGCGGAGAAAGTCTAATAAAGGTCAAAATTGATCCTTGTATAATGATGATGAAACACAGTTCGGTGTTTCGCTTTTGGACCACAAAACACGACCATATGGCATATCTGGTGTCCACTTTAAAATAAAACATAAAAATTGACATTAAAATGTGTGTATATTCGGGCAGAGGAGCTGCAATATCATTTATTTTTATTTTTTTTTGTGGGCTTTTACACACTTACATAAATGTAAAAAAATGTGAATAGTGTATATAAATACGTAACAAAGTAATAATAATCTAATGATCGTAATAACATAATAAATATATTTAAAAAAACTGACAGTGAAGAATTATTGCATATCTGCACGTAAATTGCTTTTTTAATGAAGTAATGTTATTCAAACTAAATATATCGACAGAGCCAGTATCATTCCCCACACGGTGCATTATCGGTGAGCAAGAAAAACAACTACATGAAATGAAGCAATGGATCTTTGATTGAATCATAGAAGTTGATATAGTTTGGGCGATAGTAAAAATAAAACTTTATTTTATCTGTACTCGAATGAAGTTGTTTAATTTTATTTTAACAACTTTTTAATTACTTATTTATGGGCATGTAGAGCGAATGAACGAGGAAAGGAGTGTAAGGAGAATATATGATGCAAATGTGAATGGTAGAAGAAGTCGGGGACGCCCGAGGAAGACATGGCACGACCAAGTGAATCAGATACTTGAGTCGGGCCATGTGAAGAGTCGGAATAATAGAAGAGCATGTATGAGACGATGTATGAATGTGAACGAGGCAAAGAGTGTGTGCCAAGATCGAGTTGTGTGGCGGTCCGTCCTCTCTGCCTACCCCTGCGGGGAAACGGCGTGATGGTTAGTTAGTTAGTTAGTTAGTTAGTTTTAATTACTTCTGAAGTTTATATCTATAAATGCAATGTTAATCATTGAAGAAGAAGATAATACTAATAAATTTAAGCGAAACATCAAAGAAAACAAGATATGGAAAATAAAAATATAACGTTCGCAATTGTGAATCGAACCCAAGATCTCTGTCTTACCGAGACAACGTCAACGCATTACACCACTCGGACATTGAGAATTGGGACCTCTTTTATTTGAGTCATTTTAATTCTGTTAATTTATTTTTAATACTGATTTTGAAATATGAGATCGAAAAAAGGACAAAAATTGAATATGTCCCAACGGCCGAGTCGTTGGCATTTTCCCGGTAAGTCAGAGATCCTGGGTTCTATTCCCAGTTGTGACCATTACCTTTTATTTTCTGTATCTTATACTCTTTCATGTTTCGTTTAAATTTATTAGTAGATACTATCTTCTTCTTCAATAAAGTTGTTTTAATTGACTAAACACAATTAAATACTCTATATTATCCGAAATCTTCAACTACAAGAAACTTTTCATCGGACATAATAATATGCTCGGCAAATTTATAACAGACTGTTTTTGTGTTTTTTTTTTAAATATCAAAGCAAAGAAAGGCGGCGAATTTTAATAAAAATTCGATTGCACAATTTATTAGAAAGGAGTTTTCATAATGTAATCGTGTAGCATACATTTTTAACAGCATTAAGTGCAATTCTGGTTTCAACCTAAAATAAAGCTTTATTTTGGGTTTTTATAATTTTCGGTAGACTCAGAAAATTGATTGAATTAGGTACTATATTTTACAACGTCGATGAACCCAAATTTGGCGTATTTTTATTTACATAATAGTATTTTTTTATTTAGCATAAACACTTTTTCGTTCAGAAGCGCGGTCCAACGCGCATGTGTTTCGGTGTGGCATTTAAATTAAAATTACAAGTAATTCCTACAATTGAATATTTTTAAATAGATAAACAATATATACTCATAAAATAGCTAACCCATTCTACCGATAATTATACATTAGTTTTTCATGAATTTACTCAAAACCCCATTAAACGCTACTAAGCTGAAAGAGATTGTATCGTGCATTGTCTGTCATAGAGGAAGCTTATGAAAACAGATACTGCATTAATTATGAAGAGTGTATAAATAAAATACTATAGGCAGTCAAAAAGTAATGCCTCCTATTTTATTTACTCAAATAAAGTTAGAATTTTAAATTTGGTTTGCAATTCCTCAAACCTTCTTCTACAATCTGCTGCAATAATAACTTTTTGTGTCAACAGGTGGCAGCACTGCAGTCGCTTGCAAAGTGGCCGACATCGATGTTCGTATTAGACAGCGTTCTGTGATTGATTCTTCACTGTAAAAGGTGAAACGCCCATTCGCATTCAGGAAAGACTGAAAGATTTATATGATGCAACAGTGAACGTCAGCACTGCTAGATGATGGGTTCATCGCTGTAACGAAGCTGAAGGACAAACACCGCTGGTTGACGAAAAAGGCAGGGTCAATATGACCCTGCACGTTATGTATACGAAAAATTTCTTAGAAATAATTGCCGCACATAACCGTCCGTCTCAGTAGCTGCAGCTAAGTATCACCCCACCCCTTCATGTACCTCACTTTAGTCGTCCATTGCCCACGCAAGGAGCAACACTTGTGTAAAACTTCGACCGGGTAATTATGACCCAGCTCATCGGGAACATTGCTGCTTTGTGCCAATATATTTGTTTCATATTTAATAAGTGAAAATTTAAAAAAAAGACATATGACGCGAAAGACTAATTATTTCTGTAATTAATACTCCAATGATAGAAAGGTTAGGTAGTATAAATTTTATTTAATTATATTTTTGTAAGAAACGATATTGTTCTTTGTTGATTAAAAAATTGATGAAAATTAGAAGAGAGTGAAAGTTAGAAATAAAAATTATTTCATTTATTACAAATGTGTTTTATTGCTCCTACTGATTACATATACAGTTATAAATTATAAATATCGAATTTTATAAATTAAAAATTATTTTATACAAGGTAAAATAGTAACAATTTTAACAGGGTCATAATGACCCACCTCAACGTTAGTGTAACTTTTTCCGCCACAACACGAGAAAAAAATAGGAAGTAATAATTTTTAACTGCCCCTAATACAAGTGTTCATACGTTGCAATAATTCCTCTTTCCCTGTGTGCATAACATATTTATTTTAATGGATTTACGTCATAAATATGTCCAGTTGCAAATATTATTGTCGACTTGCCTATATTACATGGGTAATTATTAATTACACTGGAACATAATATGGATATTGTGAATAGAATGTGGTATCAATTATGAAATCTCGTCTGGTTTTGCGTTTGTTGGGCGAATGATGTGTCTGACCGATTAATGTTATGTTTATTTTATTATTCATTAAGATAATAATGTCGTGGAGTTGTGAAGTATTGAAATAATTGACATATCAAAGTCATCACGATAGATTACAAATAATAATAATAAATAAATTGCTGCCGTGTAATTGAATAAATATAAAAAAATCGTGACGCAATATTTACTTATACACACCTACAATGAAAATATTAACCCTTTAAGACCGTATGCATATATAAATATTCTAGATCTAGAGCAGAGGTTCCCAACCTTATCTGGCTCAACGCCCACTTTACACACATTTTTTTCATTAACGCCCCCCTAAAGGGAAAAATGCCATAGACGAACAAAACTCTAAAATGAAGTTACATTTGCAGGGGAAAGCTCATCACGACGCGTTTTGTGGTAGGTATCACAACCAACCAGCTGGTTACGTGGTAATGATCCGGGAGTTGCGGGTTCGATTCTCTACTAGCTTAGTCCTCCATCAGTATACAAGCCATATTTTCCATATTATAGAGGGTAAATTTTCTACATTCTGAGATTATTTGTAACCCGGAAATGCCGTTATTCTAAATAAAAGTAAATCTTTTTTCTATATTTATTTACACAATATTTAAAAAAAAAATTATGTAAACAAAAAAGTCAACCCTTAATGAAAACAAAGTTTTTTTTACCATAATAGATACATCATTTTAATGATAAATTTGGCCGTTTAGAAGCCAATTTCAGAAAATTGCGTGAGAGGTGAGCTGGGGAGAGTGAGTGCCACGAAAGTTGATAGAATGCATTGCAATCGACAACGAGTCTTTTTGCCGAGTTTCAGCTCGATCTAATGTTGTAAGGTGGTTTAATTTCCACTTCTAAAATTCGCTTTCATCCATTTACGAAAATAAAATTGAAGTTCATGTAGATGTATTTATAAAAAATATTATTAATCCATCAATGATACCTAATCACTAATCACTAATTGAACGGTTCACACGCAAGATTTTTGTAATAATCTACCTACGACTTCTTTGTTGAATTCCATAGGAAAATGATTTTTTATTATTTCTCTGACCCGCATATCACCCCTTCACCGCGCCTTCATCGCCCACCATTTGCTCTCGAGGCCACCCCCCCCCCCCCTCCATCCCCCTGGATCGTACCAACACCCCCAGGGAAGCAGTACCACTTCCGTTGGGAACCACTGATCTAGAGCGAATAAATATTGGCCGTTTTCGTTTTCCAATTGCTGGTAAAACTGGCTTTGAGCGCTTTTTTTTATTTAATTTGATTTTAGCCTCTATGGTAGTCATTTTTATATTTATATTTTAATTTTATTTTATTTATTGATTTAATTAATCAAACATTATATTATATCTGGTACCCATACCGTGTAGGATTTGTCATTTTATGTGAAAAACTTTCTCTGAGGCCTAACGTTCTTTCAATTGAAAGTAGCAATAAGTTCTAACTATTAAAAAAAAACACTTAAATGTTTCAATTAAATCTACCAATAGAATAAAGCATCAAAAATGTTTTCACTGTCAACACTGTCTTTTTAAATTCAGGTCTGAAAGATTTAAACTAAAATTCCGAATTTTTGGATGAAGAATTGAGTAAAGGATGTGCCGGGTGGTCTTGTTTTCAGAGAATTTAAACTTATTTTTTTGTATTCTTCGGCATTAACTATGTAACAATTTGTAGACATTTTGTTTTGAAGAGTTTTAACTTTCAATGTAGATTTGTTACTTTATATATAAAAATTTTCTGCTACCGGTTTCGACACATAAAAACTTTGTTAGTGAATGACACGGTTTAATTAACCAAAAAACTAGTTCACGCTAATTTAAGAAAAAAATACTTAAGGAACTAATAGGTCTACTAACTGCCATCTTACCAGACACCTGCAGTTCTTGAGAATGGAAAACACTTATAGATGCAGTAAATGTGAAGAGAATGAAGAGACTTCAATTCACCTATGGTGTCAATGTCCCGCACTGATGAAAACAAGGCCCAGATACCTGGGAAGGCACATCATGGAACCAGAATACATAGCGACGTATTAAACAACAACCCTGATGATCTTTATCAGAGGGACTTTTAAATTAGGTAAAATAGGATATAGCACAATGGGCCCATGGCGTGAGTGCTCAAGGGAACTATTCTTAAACCGTCTCCTCTTTGTTATAAAAAAAATAAAATAATTGTCCGTTACTATTGACCAAAGTAATTGTTCTGCAAAATTATTATTTGTGTACGTGGCATAAATTTCGCCCTTCGAGGGCATCGTCAATAGCCCTTCATTTATACCAAGCCATGGCAATGCATTAAAACAGACACCATTCAAATGCCCCCAGTCCAAATGAAATTGCTTTGATCTTGAGATATTCGTCTCTAGAACCAAAGGGCAACTCATTGCATATTGAGGTCAATACTTCTGAATCTAGGCTGCATCGTGCCGGTGAATATGGACGAGAATGGACCATTCATTCAACGATGATATGATTCTGTCGACAATATGTCTGGCATGACTCATTGAGAGGCGGGTTTACTTAGAGGTCTGTGGAAAATTTCTCAATACATTGGACTAGACGTTGCGTTGTTCTGTGGTCGATGCGTGGTCCTGTCTTGAGATAACTTTGTTATATTAAGTGCACGTTTTCTATACGGCCACAAGCATGGATTACAGTGCCCAGTAATTTGATCAAAGCAAATAATTTAATTTACATAACCACATTTCGCTGGACCAGTTAGGTAAAAATTATTTATAATGTCGTAACATTTATCAAGACATTTTTAAGATGGATCTCTAACACAGTTAATCTTTAATACATTTTTTATTTATTTAAATACAGTTCAAAATATCCATAGATTGAACAATTTATTGTTTAGGTATATCTCGCATCGATGTTTTATTTTCAGTTTGCGGTAGCCATAACCTAATGCTATTTTTCGCATCATTTTTAGAAGAACTTTATTTTATTTTATTTTATTCTCATTAATCATTTTTAAGACGTGTCTTCTTCTGTTTCTGTTTGTTTTGACATGTCAGATCAGAAAAATATCGATTTTGTTAAGGAGGTTGATTGCAATTGCGTTGAGAACTGTTTTTTTTTTCAGTTTCTTCATGAGCGGAGGCCCTTATTCAACATTTTCGCAACTTATTTGTACAGAATGGGATTTTTGTTAACAGAAAAGAGTTCCGCTTTAAGATATATATATATTGAAAAAAAATACTGCATCTTAAATTTAAACCGTCTGGCGAAAAGGGACTTGTTTAGTATTGCATGATTATACTGTTTGATGCGTGAATCATCGGTCGTTGAATCATCTCAGCTTGAATTCACATGTATATAGTTACAAATATAATACTCTTTATAGTTTTAGAATGTCCCATTAGATATTGTCCCCAAGACGAAAGCCAGTTAAAGTCCAGGATCGGAAGACGCTCTCGGCTGTTGGCCAAGAAATGCCATGTAGCTCTCAATTGAATCCTCGGGTTTTGCGAACTCCTCGCGGGTTTGGCAACCATAGTGACCCAAAAAAACCAGGTTTGACAATCTGACCAATGGTCGAAAGTAAATGCGCAAGTACTGGAAGTTTCACATACCGAAACCATAGATTTAATATACGTAAATCCATACATCTTGTTAAAAATCCTTTATGTATCATTATTTATTACCTTTTTGAACAGTAACAATATATTATGACATGCCTTGTTAAAGCATGTCAACTTCACAAAATTGGTATAGCGTTCTTATTTGCGGCAATGACTAACTTTAAATTTATCAATGACTTTACGGATTAAGAAGGTACAATATTAGTAGGTACAAGATTACTAAGTACACGCCCTAGTAAAACGACGAACGTCTTTTATGATAATATGTTTGGTACGATAACACTATAATGTGAATAAGTATGGAATAGTCATGTCATAGTCAGACTCAGGCATCCCAAATAGGGATATGTTGTAAGGCTGAAGATAGTGGCGAGAGAAAGGAGATGGGGAAGAGGAAGAGGAGGTGGGAAAGTACGTGCTTTTCAGATCTAGTCACCAAACACAGCTAAAGCCATTTCAAGCTATGTTTCAATTCCGAATGGTTGTCTTGCGCTAGGGCTAAACTGAAAGAATCTTCCACTCTGGGACGTGCCTCAGATATACCTTATATTACTTTGATTAAATTGTGAAAACACAAAACAATACAATAAAATTTACTTACGCACGCTTGGATTTGAACCTACGACCTCTGAATCGTTAGACGGAAGCCTTGACTACGGGTTCCGTCGAAAAGAGACACAGAGGCCGTTTTTGTATTAACTTACAATACAATTTTAAATAAAGCACTTTTTTCCGAAAGCAGAAATATCACTGGCCTTCTTTCCTTCTTTGCAACATACTATTTAGTAAGTTTGCTTGCTAAAGAAAACGTTTTGTTGTTTCGAAATTTTGGAGTATCACATTAAATAATATTAAAGTGGAACATTTTTTTTATTTTTTATTAAAGCAGCAGGTGGGTAGCATAATTCTTGTGCCTATAAGCACCGACGATAACCTCACAGAAATCGAGCGAAATAAATTACATAAATAATATAGAATTATTCATCAAACGGTTGAAATCAGGGGTGTTACGGATATTCGCATCCGCATCCGCAAATGCGGAACACAGACATCTTTATACGCATCCGCAGATGTGAACGTCTCATAATCCGCATCCGTATCCGCGGATGTCAACATTTTTGCATCCGCAACAACCCTGGTTGAAATATCAAATATCCACCCTAGACTTGCAGAAAAATTCAATAGATGTCGCATCTTAAAAATGAATAAAATTTATGCAAGCCACTATCAAGATACTCATAGCATTTAGTTCGGGTTTGAATCTTGAAATCATACATAAATATAGTAGCAAAATGAATATATGTAGGTAATATGGTAGTTCTTAGTCGAAGTATGATAGAGTTAAAAAATATGACCGAATAGGATTAGGACTCATTAGCTCAATTGGTAGAGCTCCGCCTCAGCATGGCGTAGGTCGTGGGTTTGAGTTCTGACCGTATCTTTTTCTGATTATTCAATTTTCGGATTTTTTATTGAGTTTCTCTAATATTTTCTTCATTTAATTATTTTTTTTGTGTCTTCTCAGACTTTTTGCAGACAACAGACAGGAACAATTCATCTGAACGCCACTCGTACCAGTCACGTAGATTTCTAAGCCGAGAAGTGCGGCATATTTTTCTACTGCATTTTCCAACAATCTTGTCCTGGAATGCCTAAAACCAGAGTAATCTTAAATTTGTATTTGAATGTCAGTTCTCATACTAGTAGTATAACTGGAGTTGGAGATGGTATTTTATAATTAAGCGGTTAGTGAACAATTGCCAAAAGTGTCGGGTTTCCAACCCAGTTTCACATATTCTATCCTCTGCTAGATACTCGTAAGTTCTCCATTTTAGAGAAGGTATTTAAGAACGCCAGGGTGATCGCACCGTGGAAATTTTGTCTTTCTTATTAACAATTAATTTATATCGTCTCTAGAGCGCTTAAAAAGAAAACTAAAAGCCGTGATTAAAAATGTAAAATTTATTTTCCAAATATATCAACACCAGTGTATTTTTATTGATAATCTAGTAAACGTCGACACCATAATGGTAGTCGATAGTTGATAGCCAATCTAGAACATAACCTACCTAGAACCGCTCACATAATATTACGCCGGCAAGGTCGATGTGGTGTACCTGTACCTATACGTGATGTTACACGTACTACCTACTAACCTAACTAATCGTCCCTTTGGTTGAACAGGCTTCTAACTTCACTTTACCTTATTCTGAGGTATGAGGTATCAAATTTTGCACACAAGGTTTATCATAATCTATTTATCGGTTTTTGGAGTTTGAATCTTGGGTGAAGTATTTTAGTATAACACATTTTAAAGTAAAATATTAAAAATACTGGACGCGGGGTAGAAATCTCAAAGTGGGAAGCCAAACACAAGACGATTGTAGCTGTCTCTATTTCTAGTACTTAATTACTAAACTGCTACGCGTCGAGTGAGGTCGTGTCTTACCAGTAAATATATTGCATTGCAAAGCGCCAAAATCCCCTTCTGTGTGATGAGAAAATGCTTAAAAGAAAAAATAGTCGTAAAGGCGAAGAAATAACACTTCATTTGTAAGTACACGCAAATTACTTATTATTATCAATTATTATAATTATTACAATTAATTTTATAATAATACGTCATTGTATTCTTTACCCTTCCCTGTCCATTGTGTAACCGAGTGAGAGTATCTTTTTATCTCAGTCACAGCCATAGGTCACACCGTCACACCCGTGATGTGAAAGCAGTATTCGGCGAAGAAATTAATAAGCCGCCCTAACATATATCTATGACATTCACACACGTACATTCTTTGATTGTCTATCTTTATCACACAGGAATAAACTTTTGTATTTAGAAATTATACTGAAAACCGCTGAAAATAAAAGAGTGTGGCTTGCTTTCCACATTATATTGTGAGTATGTGAGACTATGGCGAGTCTATTTATATAACGTCATTGTTTAGAACATACCTAAACGTGCATCTAGCTAGGACATAATAATTCTTTAAATAATGTTCTAACTACATTTCCCTGATAGAGTGCCATTGCCATTCCAAGATAGAGTCACGGTGTATTTGAATATTTTCCTTTTAATATCGCTAAAATACTTTACACAAGATTGAACATTAAAATCCGAAATTGTTAAAAAATGGATTTTGAGAATTCAAATTTGCAAATTTTGAAAATTTGACACCTCAGAACTTGTTAAGGCTAAGTTAGTTAGTTAGTTATCCAACTAAAGTGACGAACTACACTACGCCTCTTAACAACGACCAACTGTCAGATACGATACCGCGCGTTTTCATTCTCCGACAAAATAGCCCCGACAAAATATCCTCCGACAAAATATCCCTAATATATCTCTAGTACTCTGAGTTATTTTTTTTTGGGTTAGGTCACGTTAAATTAGGTTAGGTTAGGTTAGATTAGGTTAGTTATGTTAGTTAGGTTAGGTTTTAGTATATATTTAGTGTGGGATGTTTCGTCCGTAGGATATTTTGTTGTGGATATTTTGCGGAGATGAAAAGTTGCGGAATCGTCAGATAGAAACAAAATGGCAATTGCAAAAGATTCTAAGTGATGATAAAACCTTTTAAAATAAATAGACGCTTTAAAAACTTGAGGTTAGAACTTCGTCATTCAAGTATCTACGGAAATATAACATAGATGAAAAATATTTTGGTCATAGAAATATGCAAAATAAATTGTTTTGCATTCAAAGGTCATCTTTGAAAAAAATGTCAATTAGAACCTTGTTCAAGGTCATTTTTGAAAAGAAAAAAGAGTCAGTTAGAACCTTGTCCAATTAAGGTGACGTATTGCCTTACTAGGTAAAAGGTCTCAGTGTTTCCGTCAGGTGAGCCTATGAGTTGTCTAATGATGGTACAAATTGGAAATATATAGAGGCTTTGAATTTAGATGGAAGTGAAATTATACGTTTTAGTATGGAGATGACAGCGTTGTTTACTTGGGTGTTTGTTTAAGAGGAACGGCTGCGCGGCCTTTTCAATACAAATATTAAATATGAATTTCATGCCAAAATTCATAATCAAACAGAAAAATATTATTTTAATCAATAAATAAAACAAATATCTATTACGGATTTATTCATATACGGACTTTATTCATTTGTGTAGTAAATTATAGATTATGCGCCATTAAAGAATTCAATGTTTAGAGATTTTAAAGGCAATTTTAAAAAATATGAGTGAGTTAATGATAATAATTAATAAAATGGCAACGTTCAATTTCGCTACATAACATAACCTAACCAACTCCGATATCGCGCGATGTAGCGTGCAAGATTCGTTATTGAGTTTTTGCGAAGTTTTAATGATTATTTTATTTTTCATTATATTAACCTAGTTTAACCTAAATTAAGTAGTACATGTATATCCGTACTAGGTATTTGCTATACCTGTGGATTAAATCTATTTAATTTATTAATTTAAAAAAAAAACATTTTTTTCTGTTTAGTTTAAACGTCCTCAAATTCAAAATAAAGTTTTGAATGAAAAAGGCCGCGCAGCCGTTCCTCTTAATATACATAAATTATTATTACAGCTAGGTTCAAAGCCTTTGGTGGGAAATATATGAGCTTTGTTATTTGAATCTTATTAACTAACCATAAAGTAATTTGACATGCTCCTTGCTTCATTTAAATTCATACATCGCATCATACATACTCTTTTGTTAATATGTCTCTTGACATTATCTAATTTAAATATTTGATTCACTTGATCATGACATGTCTTTTTCAAGGGTCCCCGTTTTATTTTACCATTTATAGGGCTGTAATCTAAGATTTCAACCTTCCAAATAAACTGGTTAACTTTTTAACTGGTAAACAACCTTTACCAAACATAGAATGTTTTTCAGTTGTGTAAAATAAAATAAACATTTATTAGTAAGGAGAAATATATATACCTGTTCTAAAAAAGCTAGTCTACAACGAAATCCGTTCGACGAAAAATAATAAAGTTAAAATTAACTGATGTTTTCAAAAATACAGTTTGATTTTTTTATGGGAGTAAAAAATAGGGGTGCTGCGATCTTTTAAGGTTTTAGGTTGTAATTTATGTTTAATGTTTTAAATTGTAATTTATGTTTAATGTTTTAAATTGTAATTTACGTTTAATGTTTTCAATTGTAATTTATGTTTGATGTTTTAAATTGTATGTTTAATGTTTAAACTTGTGTTATTATTTCAACACTTCGCAATGAATATAATTACATTAAAAGCAATTTTTTGAGTATTTTTAAATTTATCTACATAAATAACAATGCATTAGATGTTAAATAAGGAAAATAAAAACATAATTATGTGTATTGAATTAAAAATGTTAAAATAAATTTTTGATGTTTTCCGTTGGACGTTAATTTTGAATATTATATTAATATAAAATTAATTTTGTTATAATTATAATTTTATAGGTACAACCAGTAATAAACAGTTCATTCGTAAACATATTCTGAGTTGGATTCGGTTAAACGACGCTGAAATGTGCAGTAAAGACTTCCCGCATTCCACTATGTTTGTCGAATTATTAATTTTAAATAGATTGAAATAACGAATAAATAAATACATTAAACGCTAGTGATCGGACAAAAAATAGAAGACCAATTTCTAACAACAAACAAAAAAGACAAATATTCTTAATGTTGCCGTAATAACATTTATTTCCAATTCAAATAAGACAATCTTTGTGTAACTGAAATAATAATAAAAAAACTGTTCACCTTCAACATCGAATGCGATATATTGAAGCCATATAAACAAAGATCATCTTTTTACCACATAATATATTTTTATCACTTCCACTTTTTCATAATTAATTGTCTGGTCCTTCCTCGTGTTCATGAATGTCATATGTTATTGATTTACTGTCTTTGTTTCATAACCAATTACTCTGCAGTCAACCATTGAAGAAAAAACAACGGGTTTCGAATAATTCTTGGCATGTTATCTAAGCCACCATTCCATTTACCCAGTGGCGTACCGTGGGGGGGGCGGGGGGGGCGGCCCGCCCCGGGCGGCACTTTTGGGGGGCGGCAAAATTTCACAATCAATAATCATCTTGTAAAAATTTGGATTGGGGAAGTCGCGGGTTCTATTCTCGCGTCAGGACTTAAAAGTTTTTTCTAGTTTATAGTTTCTTAACATCTTTCTTAAGTTTTATATACTGTTAAAAGCAAAATATTAATGACAGTCGTTTTGTTTTTATTTCTAACACATACATTATTTTTAAATAAAAATGTAAATGGCAACAGTATCATTTTAGCTCTAATTGATAGTCGATTTGTGTTTTATATTCGTGAAGCTTTGTGCGCCCTGCTGAAAGCGCACAAAAAATTACACTTATACGGTTTTCTTCCACGTATATATCACGGTGATATATTTTAAATTTATTATCACAGAAACGTTAAATAGCTGACAGGTGTGTGCATACTTATTCGAATTGCAGTTATAAAATTCTAGATGCACACTATCTATGTGCTGCCAGAATCAAAGAAAAACCATTTTTATGTTCTGAGTGAAGTTTTAATTCACCGCATACATATTTAATTAAAAGCAGTTTTGTGTTCAAAATGTATAATTCCAGTTGTGGATTCATCTGACGACACATTTCGAAGGAAAACATTATATTATTTAAAGTGCTTTATAAAATTCTTGCAAACAATTTATGAAAAAACATTTTCATGTTCCGAGTGTAGTCTTAATTCACCGCTTAGAGATTTAATTCAAACCCCTTTTGTGTTCAGAATGTAAAATTCCAGTTGTGAATTCATCCGACGACACATTTCGAAGAAAAAACTTATTTGAAGTGCTTAATAAAATTCTTCCAGACAAGTTATGTGCCGCCAGAGTCAAATAAAAACCTTTTTCATGTTCTGAGTGTAGTTTTAATTCACTGCACACAGATAAAATTTAAGCCAGTTTTATTGTTCAGAATGTAAAATTCCAATTGTGTATTCATCTGCTGACATATTTCGAAGGAAAACATAACTTTTTTCGAAGTGCAAATATAAAATTCTAGTTGCAGACAATTTATGTGCTGCCAGAAGCAAAGAAAAACCGTTTTCACGTTCTGAGTGTAGTTTTAATTCACCGCTTACAGATTTAATTAATTAATATTTAAAAAAAAAAAAAAAAATTAAAAAAAGGATCACTAAACCCCCCCCCCCCCTCCCTGAAGAAGTACCTATATAGGGGGGGGGGCGGCAAAATTTTCTTCCGCCCCGGGCGGCTGATACCCACGGTACGCCACTGCATTTACCATTATGCTAATTGCTTGCTGTGTTAGGTACTGAGTTACTGTACGGTGGCCTTTGATTTATGTGCGTTCCTGCATTGGACGAATATCTCTGTAGTGCGTTGATAAGTAATAAATGCTATTATCATCACGTCCAAATACCAACATGCCTATCTAAAAATAGACGGATTGTTTCGAATGCCAATCAATTATTTGCGTCAGCCAGACAAGGAAGCTAAGCTAAAATACCTTTATAATAACACTGTTTTCAAAGCTTTTGCTTAATTTGGTATGAATAAAAATTCATATTTAGACCGCATATAATTGAAAAATTAATATTGCTTTTTTATTAGTAAAAAATGATAACTATTTTTACGCTGTACAACATACTCGTACAATACCTACCATAGAAAAAGGTCGTCAAAAGTATTCATATTCTACTATTTCATAGATGGTGCGCGTATAATTATTTTACGGAAAATGTTTTTTACAAGTTATGCTTTAAAATATTAATAATAATTATTACTTGTTTGCGCTCGTACATACGCAATATGAATATGAATAAATAGTTTTATCCATAAAGAAACTCAAATCTTTCAAGAAAGGCTAACAAATATACAATTTTACCCGTGATTAAACCGTATATTCTATTTTTAAGCATTTGTTGAGAGATTTGAGTTTGTTTATGAACAAAACTATTTATTCATATTCATATTGCGTGTGTACAGAAATAATGAATTCATCTTAATATTTTAAAGTATTTATCTTGTAAGAGTGTATTTCTCGGAAAATATTAAACGAGCGCCATCTAGGAAAGAGTAGATTGCGAATTCTATGTATCACGACTATTTGCGATTTATTTATTTACAATGTCTGAGTTTACCTTCGATACACGACCAGGCCATAATAATATATTCGAATACGTTAGCTGAGCTTTCTACCTACCGCGAGTATTTATTTATCATAATTGATGGTCATTTTGATAGCTGCTTATCGAGATATTTGTGAAATACCCCATTAGGGTAACCTACAAACCTTATAAAATATTAATTTATGCACTTACCTTCATTAGAAATAATGATTGCTATCCAAGCAATAATCCATATAATAACGGCTGGCTTTCCACGACGAATTTCACTGATTTTCTTCGTAAAATATATAAATTGTCTTCATAAAATACATAATCACATATTATATGTGTTCCTAAACCACCTATTTGCATACGTACGTATAGTCAATGGTAGTATAATCAAGTTGAAAATACGAGTTAGGACTGTTTAGAAAATGTTTCGTGATATTTACATTACCGCCATCTAGCGATGGCGGTACGAGTGAGAATTAAATTGACTCACTTCCAAAATTATTGCCGATTTGCTGTTCGAGTTTGTCATTTATACTGCGGCCGTCGTCGATGAATTCAAATGCCCTATAGGAACTCTTCAGGATCGGGTCCTCCTTGAGCATCTGGGCGAGGGTGTTGGTCTGAAGGTAACAGGTATCCAGCCCGACCACCTCGTAGCGACCTTTTCTCTCGTACATGAGGAAAACCTTTAGCCATTCATATCTGAAAAGGTAAAAGTCGACCAGAATGTAACGAACCTGCACCAAATCTATCACGGGAACATAGTTACAAAACTTAATATAAAACGGTGCAAAAACTCAATTATTTACATACGAAAACCCCACCATTCAAACAAAAACACTTCTGTACATATCGCTCTAACGTACGTGAAAAAAAAAATAGAACACGCCCAAACAAAAAATCGGGTAAACCTGTAGTAAAAATATAAAAATAATGTTTATATTTTTCAAGAAGAAGTGTACTTACATTACTGTAATGTTTTGAAAAAGCCTCCAAGTGACATATCGTTAGATGTCAGCAGGTAAGGGCTTCTCCTGTTGGCCGACAGCGGTTCCCATGTAGATGGAATCGTCAGATGGTCAGATCCCATAAATATACCAAACCACCCACTCCCTATCTCCTCTCGTGCAGACGGTCGGCTGACTTGCAACATTATTATTGTAAAAACATAAACTCATAATAAACCATGTTATCGTAAACCTAATATTATTTTTGAGAAGTTCCCCACAGAACTAAAATGGTTGAATATAAAGAAATACCCAAATATTACACATACACACATACTTCGAAATGTTCCTACAGTGTAGGTAGGATATTCTTTATTTATGGTTGAGATAATATTGAAGATCTTAGAAAAAAATATTTTTCGTAAGCTTAACAATAATATTTCACATTTATTTTAGATTGAAAGACTGGAACATAAATTGGCAACCTAATAACAAAAACAAAAACAAACCCAATCCTGAAAATGTTTTCAGGTGTGCTACTGTTTATTTTATTCCTTATACAAGAATAAAATTATGACAACAGTTCTTCAACCAAATTTTTACGATGCGTTCTGATTTTCCAGAAACGAACATAATTTTTCATGCGGAGAAAATTGACTGTTGGTTGTAAAAATATAACTGTCTTACAAAATTAAGTACTTACTTTCTGTGTTATACCATCGAAGATAGTCGTTGGCATTTTCTGGAGTTACTGTCAGTCGGATGTTTACACTTAAAATTTTGTAAAAAAAATTTTAAAAAATAATTATCATGAAGCATTTCAATGCCTCTAAATAAATAGAAAATTTCAATAAATTTCAGTAAAAATTATCACCAAAAAGAAAATTGAGATTTATTAATTTTTAATTGTGTTTGTAGAAACCGCTATGACCTTATCGAAAGACAGATGATGGACTAATTTTTGCAAATGGTTATTATACCATCACGACTTGAACATGACATATTGTGTAAAGTAAGACGAAACTATGATTATGTAATTTATTATATATGAATATAAAGTACAATATATTATATATTCAAGCGGAATAAATGGTTTAATAATTTTTTTTTTTTTATTTACAAGCAGAGTTACTGAAAATCGAGGATTACAAAATGAAGCAAATCGAATGATAATTTTGCGCCACTTTGTAAATTTTATATTTATATATATTAAAGTTAAATTGGTTTATTTTTAGTCCATACTAATATTAAAGTTAAATTGGTATATTTCTCTTTGAAATATCAAAATAATCATTTTTACACTTACCGTTTTAAACAATGCAATTTGAGCAACGTTTTGCAAGTCCAAATCGAAACGATGTTCACTTGTAATCATTAAAAATAGAAAAATTTGTTCTATATACCTACGCAGGTACTTATTGCAATAATCAAAATGTTGTTAGTCAATAAATACATTGGCAAGTTCAAAAGAAAACTTTATCGAAAACACTCTCGTGATATTTACATTACCGTCATCTAGCGACAGCGGTACGAGTGAGAATTAATTTAATACTGACTCACTGCCAAAGTCGTTTCCGATTTGCTCTACGAGTTTGTCGTTAATACTCCTGCCATCATTGACAAACTCCACGGATCTATAGGAATTTATTAGAAGTGGGTCTTCCTTGAGCATCTGTGCCAATGTTTTGGTATTTAGATAGCAGGTATCCAAACCAATCACTTCGTAGCGACCCTGTGACTCGTACATGAGGAAAACCTTCAGCCAATCGTATCTGAAATGGCAAAAGTCGGCCAGCCTGTAGCGAATTTGCACTAAACCTATCTATGGACAACTAACAAAACGTTGTTTTTACAATTTTTACCACAAGACGCGGGTGCTAGAAATTCCAGATTGTACATACGAATACCTCACCATTTTGAACGAAAACATTATCGTACATTATATTTCAATTCTTGGGAGTGGTGTAAAGAGGGACAAAATATGAATTATAAATCCAAAATTAATACTTCTGCAATGGAAAAACACTGCAAAAAATAACTGCAATGTTTTTGCAATCGTGTTGCAAAAATACAATAATAAACGACGTTCCATCTTTTCCGAATTACCGCCATCTATGAATGAGTAGCCAAACCTTATGTACAAGTGAAAACTTACTTACTTGTATACGTCATGGCCATCTCGAGCCGCAGATTGTCGCTGAAGTTCTGCATTATGTTCTGTGTGGTGTCCCACGAAGAGTACATGAGGTCAGGGTCCTTCTTGATGTACTGCGCCATGGTCTTCATCATCAGGTGGCATGTGGTCTTCCCCGCAACGTCGTACTGGCCCTGCGGCTCGTTTACGATCAAGATCTTCCGCCACTTGTACCTAGATGGCGGTAATGTGCCGGTTAATCCCAGTGTTGTGCGAAAAGCGTGAAATAAGCGTGAAAATTATATGCTACATGGAAGATAAATGTGCAAACAAATAATACATAATTTATATATATTATAGGTTAGGATTTCTACAAATTTACAATGAATAAATAATATGTGTGTACTTAGTATAAATAGCTATAAAATACAGCGTGTAATATATGAAAGCTTTATGCGTCGGATGAAACGAAATACAATAAAATGTCATGGACTTTGGGGGTTGGAAAAATGTAGATTGGGTACTTTTTGCTCAATGGGAAAGGTACCTGCGTAAAAAAAATACTTAACATCGCGGTAATATATTTTTTTATTATTACAATAATCAGAAATCATACAAAGCAGTTTGAGTTTTGGTCAAGCGACCAAAAATTATTATCGGAATATTACTTGGAAGTTGTTTTCCTACCAAAATGAGTTCACGTTATTTCGAGTTCAATGCAAGGCGTTATGGAGGTTTCATATTTCCAAGGCTGTGTATGTGGTTACAAGGAAAAATAATATGTATTTATCTATAAATACTTTTTCCCCTACCGTAAGCTCGCTGTTTTTTTTTATATTTGAAATGGACACAAAAAATTAAAATAAACGATTTTCCTTAAGAATTATACTCGAAGTTTAAACAAAACAAAATTAATATAAATCTGATATGGTTGGACAGCGTTCTAACTTCACTTTACCTTGTTCTGAAATATGAGGTGTCAAATTTTGCAAAGATAATTTTTTGGGGTAAAATATTTAAATAGAACGAACACTTATTATAAGCAATAATTATTAGCCTGAAACACTCATCAACATTGAAAAAATCTCCCGAGAAAAGATAAATGCCGCCGACGGGACTTGAACCCTCGTCCTTCTGATATCCGGTCAACTACTCTTGTCTTAAACTAGTCTTAAACATTAGTTTACCATTTAAAAAAAAAAAAAATATATTTGAAAAGTTAAAGTATTCCACCAAAAAATGTAGACATAATTTGTCTCGACGCCATCTAGTGGGAGAGTTAGCACTTATAATGCATTTCTCACAAAATATAAAGTTGGTTGTTTTCAGGTGAAAAAATGTAATAAGCAGTAATTGTTGAATGAAACACTAGTATATATTGAATTATTTGGCGGGTGGGAGATAAGCCGACGTAGCTCAGTTGGAGAGTAGTTGACCGGATATCAGAAGGACGCGGGTTCAAGTCCCGTCGGCGGCATTTATCTTTTCTCGGGAGATTTTTTCAATGTTGATGAGTGTTTCAGGCTAATAATTATTGCTTATAATAATTGTTACCCTTTGTGCTATGCATAAAAATCTTGTCTTAAACATTAGTTTACCAATTTTAAAAAATAATAAAGAACGAACACTAAATATTTTAGAACATACCTAAACGTACAGATACACCTTCAAGTGATTTTTTTATAACTGTTACTTTTTAACTTTTTCATTTAGAATTGTCTCGAAGTACAACATGGTAAAATATTTTTGCTGATTCAGGCATTTGTAAAACTAAAACCATAATTTATGTGTAAATTTTCATAATAGGTTATTTTGAAACAAGCGTAGATGAAATTAATCAACCCTCAAATCTTTCAAAATTATAAACAGAATTGCAATATTTTACATCAAAATTTTGGAAGAAAGTTTCGCAAAACTTCGAGATTTATAATTAATTTTACGAATTTGTAAATATTCGTTTTTGTATCTCCTGTAAAGTTTTCATTTTGTGGCTAGAAGAGTTTTATCAAACCACTCTCAATACGCAACCAGCTAGGGCATGATATTTCGGTTCCATGACAGTTCATTCTGCGACAATTCATCCTGTGACAGTTCATCCGGCGACAGTTCATCCTGCCGACAGTTCATCCTGCCGACAGTTCATCCTGCCGACAGTTCATCCTGCCGATAATTCATCCGGCGACAATTCATCCTTCCTGATCATTTAGAAGATTTTTTCTTCAAGTAAGTATGCAAAGAGGATATACGGCCGTACAACCAAAATCGATATACTTATATCTGAAGGCATCTTGAGTGGAAATCCGCTGTAAAAATATTTTTACTAACAATAATTTCGACTCTCCGAAGAAGCACGCGTTAATAACAAAATACGACATACTTATACGTGCAGTCGGCTTAGCAAAAAACCGTAAATATTCCTACTTGCATATAATATAACTTTTTATCTGAAATTAACACCATCTTTTTAGGGTGAATTGACTAATTAAAAAAAAAAACACAAGAGTCCCAACCGTCTCGAGCCAGTGGGTGCCAATGGCATCCCCAATTTTGGTATGGTGTGATGCTGAAGGTTGTGGGGAGGGGAAGGAGATGTGGAAACATATCTTCCTGGCTATTCAGATCTAGTCACCAAACACGGCTTAAGCCATTTCAAGTAATTAGACTAAACCAATATACACTGTACAAAAGCGAAAAAATTTAAACAAATCATATGAGTGGGGAGGGGAAGGAGATGTGAAAAATTCTGCTGATTTGAAAAAATGCTATTCAGATATAGTCACCAAGCACGCCTAAAGCCATTTCAAGTAACGTTTCAATTCTGAATGAATACTGACAAATAGCAAAATACGACATACTTATATGTGCATCTACTTAAGATTTAGGAGGCGGACATGTTTACCGTCGCCCCGGGAACCATTTATTGGATAATCAACACCCCTGCCATAGGTCATCCCAAGTGGTTCGCTACGTTTGGTGAATTATAAGGGTTCTTTTTTAAATTTTTCTTTATTCATTACTTACAAAATATGGTTACATAATAAGTGGATTTTTCGACCACCATGCTAGGCTGATGCCCGTGTCATGGTGGTCGATTATAAGTTATATTACATGCAAGTAGGAATATTTACGGTTTTTTGCTAAGCCGACTGCACGTATAAGTATGTCGTATTTTTTTATTAACGCATGCTTCTTCGGAGAGTCGAAATTATTGTTAGTAAAAATATTTTTACAGCGGATTTCCACTCAAGATGCCTTCAGATATAAGTATATCGATTTTGGTTGTACGGCCGTATATCCTCTCTGCATACTTACTTGAAGAAAAAATCTTCTAAATGATCAGGAAGGATGAATTGTCGCCGGATGAATTGTCGGCAGGATGAACTGTCGGCAGGATGAACTGTCGGCAGGATGAACTGTCGGCAGGATGAACTGTCGACAGGATGAACTGTCGCCGGATGAACTGTCGCAGGATGAATTGTCGCAGGATGAATTGTCGGGTCACCGATATTTCATTGTTACGGTTCTAGCTACATTTGTCAAATGTTATTCCAAGACGGGATCACGGTCTGATAAAAAAAAGTGATTAACTAAAATACTTTCCACCAGATTGAACCTCAAAATCAGAAATCAGAAACTAGATTATGAGAAATCGTCTTCGAAAGACACCTCAGAACATGATAAAGCGAACTTTGTTCATCTCAAGTGACAAACTACAATGCGCCGAACGATCAACTGTCAGATACAAACAAATAGGCAATTTCAAAAAGTTAAATTTTGTAAAATAAATGGAAGCTTTAAAAACTTGAAGTTAGGACTTTGTCATAGAAGTATCCATGGAAATACAACACAGATTGCTCTGAAAATTATTTTGCTTATGAAAATTAACGAAAGAAATGTTTACACACGAAGGTCATTTTTGAAAAAAAAATGTCAGTTAGGACCTCGTCCAAATTAAGTGACGAATTCTTAATTAATATTTTGTAATCAATCTCACGTGTCTGAAAAACTTTCAGTGATAATTTAAGAATATGTTTTTCAATACTAATTAGAAATTTATTGTTTAATGGGTGTTTAAGACACTCGCAAGAACGCGTAACTAAATATCTTGATAAGTGTTTGCTTTCAAATTACGCTAACACCTAAGATATTAATCATAAGCTTATATAAATATTTACGTAAAGATATTGTTAAGGATGTAATTAACATGACAAACTTATTATAGTACAATCGCAAGGGTCGTTATAGAATATCGTTTGACAAAAATTAAAACAGAAATAAAGTAATAATTCAATTTAAAAGCTCTGTTTCAAAGTAATGTAAAGTCATTAAAAGACCGCGGAAAACCTCAGAAAATTGTTTTTATTTCTTCCAAAAAGTATTAATCTGAATATAACGAAGTTGAGAGCTTTTATTAAGCCGTGACAACCTTCTTAAAATCGAAGATACTTTAAAAGCTTGAAGTTTTGAATCGATGAACCGCTTTATAACTTTGGAATATTGGAATAAAGAAATAATTTCATGAAAAAGATCACAACATTGTGTTGACTTTGAAAACAGTTTTTGAATGCCATATAGTCTTGGAATAAAATGAAAACGTTTTCATATTTTGATGCCATATTTTAGTTCACAAACAAATAGTATATTTATTTATTTGAGTTCACAAAGAACCTGTCATATTTAACTTGCGTATTATTTTAATGTTTTACCTGATTATATTTTTCCAGAAATTCATCTACCCTGTACAATATTATTAACCCCTCAGGCCTCGGGCTTTTATTTTATTTATTTTATATTTCCGCTTCGCAATAAAATCGAAATAAATGGAATATTTCTAAACGTATTCGAAAACTAAAAACCAGTATTTGAAAGGTGATGAAAACGCTTTCAAATTTTGAAATTCGAAATAAATAAATATATTTTTTTAAATAAAAAAAAAAATAAAGTTTTAAAAATGGCTCACCTTACTTTTTTTCTAACTTAATTACTGGTAACGAAAAAATATTAACGCACATATTTTATTGGGCAAATGTTTTTTACATTATCATCAACTACATTAATAAAACATTCCCAAAGTTTCACTTTTTTTCAAATTGCGGTCGAAAGCTTTGAATTTGAGCATTTGTACATATTAATTATTTTGCGGTTTAATTTTAGGTTTGAATAGAAAGCGTTGTAATTTAAAATAAAACAATAACTTTGTAAACACCACTTTTATTTTTATACTTTATGCCGACCGGGTTTCGCTACAACCGTAGCTTCTTCAGGGCAGTACAATCTCTACTAAAATTAATTTACATGTGTGTTTATAACTAATACATGATTAAACCAAATGGGCCGGACTCCTCAAGTAACGGAGGAAGTAGGTATAGGTGTAGATGGAGAATTGGGAAGGGAACGGGCGTGTTCTTTGTCAATAGGGAACAATCTTAGTATGGGACTTTTATTTAAATTTAGTTGGTTATTAACTACCTTACTGTTAGTGTTTATGGCTTTCCTTAGTTCAAGTGCTTCCAGATTGTCTAGCCTAATACCGATGTTGTTTTTATGAATTAGTGTGGCGCCTGTATTTTTGTCAAATTTATGGTCTTTTTCAATCAAGTGGTTTGCAAATTCCGAAAATCCAGAGCTGTGTAAACATCTAAGGTGTTCTTTGACACGGGTATTTATATTGCGTGCTGTTTTGCCTATATAGAAAAAAGGACAGTCGCTGCATTGAAGTGAATAAATTCCCGAGTGAGATAGACTATTATCTTTGTCCTTGCCGTTCATTAAATGCTTACCTATACTATTATTAGTGTAAAATGCTGGTTTGATATCTGATGGGAGGTTTTTAACGTTTTAAGCGTTGTATTTTTTCTTTCTAACACTGCTTAGATCATATTTCTAACTTTTTAACGTTTCTAACGTTTTAAGCGTTGTATTTTTTCTTTCTAACACTGCTTAGATCATATTTCTAACTATGATAGTAAGGGAGACATCACAATTTCTATGAGTCCTTTTGTTTCGAAAACGAACGAATTATCATTATTATTGAATAAAGTTTGTATTTATTAAAATTATTAAAGTTTATGGTTTATTTATCGTACTTAGTTAAAAATGAGAATCAGAAAATGTGGATTGTTTTTAATTGTCCTACTAGTATTTTAAATTTATTCTAACATTTCTAATATTTTTATTTAATTTATTAAATTTATTCTAGTATTTTAAATTTATTCTAATATTTCCTAAAACTCGGAACAATTTTAATTCCCTCCCTTCAAACCATAGAATAAAGAAGAAAAGTAGAAACGCCTTCCACACAATTTTTAATGGAAACAAGTATTCCATTTAGCATGCGTTCTCTCGTAGATCTCCATCCCACTTGAATTTCGTAATCATAGTGAAACACAGTTTTTATTGGAAATTTAAGGGCGGATTGAGCGCTTTTATAAACAACGTGACTATTCACGGTTACGGTAACGTGACGGCAAAAAAATGCAATAAACATTCCTTATAGCTATATATATACAAAATATGAGACACGCAAAATACGTGTGAATTATAAAAGAGTTTGAAATTATTCTCAAATGGATACAATTCAAAATATGCATGAAAAATAAACTAATTAAATAAGCATGATATCTTGCAAAACCAAAAAAACAATACATTTTTAAATAAAACAGTGCAATAACGATACAAAAGCAGTTTTACAAGCATTTTTACAAATCAACATTTTCATGAGCACCTTTAAATTTGTACTGACATTTTTTAAGAATAACTTTTATTGCATCAGGTTTCAAATGTTAAAAACAAATTAGAGCTTAATTAACCCCTCAGGCCTCGACCATATTTTGTCAGATGGTTGATAAAATTTTTAAAAAATTGATTGTTTCAAAACGTATCCGTAAACTAAAAACTGTTTTTAAATGGTGATGAAATATTTTATATTTAATAATATAATTTATTATGGAGGGGGGGTCCAGAAAAATCTCACGTTACTTGACAAGAATATATGAAGTGGCCCAAATTTATTTCACCAAGGGGGGGTCTAGATTAGAAGAAAAACTGCTTACGTAATTAATGTCTGCCCCCTCACCATACGTTTTCTCTAAGGGGGTTTCACAATTTTTTCTTCAAATTACCGTCAGAAATTTTGGTTTCATCTAGGTATAGTTTTTCAATTTTTATGTGGTTAACTTTGGATATAAAGCGTGGTGTTTTCTCTTTCAAACACCGTTTAAATCTTTAAATCATATTTCTTATTGTGATATTAAGGGAGACAACAATTTCCATTAGACAAATATTAGCTGTTCTTAAAAACGAACAAGCCTGAGGGGTTAACTAGGCATTTGAAATAAATCCTTTTGAATTTAAGACTTATCGGTTACGACATGGCATTACCCATATATTAAATATAAATTAATTCATAAACCAATGATTTTTTGGACATAAGAAAACATTTATTAAATTTTCTGAATTTGCTTAAATAATGTACCCAAATCATGAAATAATGTAACGTCAAAGAATTATTATTTTTTTTTAATTAAAAGTGGTTTAGAAAGTTATTTTGTGAATACATACTTGTGCATAAGGTCGATGATGAAATATGCGATGTCCCGAAAACCCACGCTGCCAGTTCTAGTCAGCATGTGGTACTCGTGGGAGCAGTCTGTCTTTGGACCGACAAAGTCGAACGAGAGCCCCCCAACAGTCAGGAGGGGAGTACCTGACTGTCCTAGGAACTTCACTATCCGCGCTATGGAGGCTGCAAAAGAAATGAATATACATGACTAAATTTATTTAAATTAACTTTCGGTTTATGTGAATGTGACTCATAGACTAGGAGACGACATAGGTAAACCCTACGTCATCGAGTACACGGACGAAACTACTTTTTAGTGATAATGGACACTTAGAAAACCTTTAAAAAGCTGGTCTGCCGGTGCGCCTCTTGGCAGGAGCCGCGCTGCCATGGAAATAGTAAGCGATTTTTTTGAAAAATTACGTCATCGAATACACGAACGGGAATGGTTTCATATGATAAAGGTTGATTAGAAAATGAGAAAAAAGCAGGGCTGCTAACCGGCAGCCTGGCAAGTTTGCAGGCAGCCGGCGTCAAAGTGGGGTAAAAAATAGTAAATTTTACGTCATCGAGTACACGAATGAAACTAATGAATAACTATAGTCCAGATCATTCCGTTTAAGAATTTCTTGGTCTGCCGACCATCAGCCTGGCAAATTTTTGTGTACGACTATTTAAAGTTTTTTTTTTTTTTTATTTGCTCGTTTATCTTTATTATTATTTTTATTGCATTATATTTTTAAAAACTTTGATTGCTATATTTTAAAAATATAAGCGATAATGATAAAAAAAATAATTTGAGAGTTCCGAGTGTACCCATCCGTGAGGTGAGCCGTTCGACGCCAAAACACTTACGTAACCCGCCGCGGTGCCTCTCACCGCTGTCGCGTGTCAATATTGTTGTACAAATTTATAATATTAATAGTCCTTATAAGATTGCCTAATAGTGCATAGTAGTTAGAACTTCGAAAAACCAACGCACCGTCGCTGTAAGAGCTGCGTTCGTCCGTAAAACGATGGAAATTTCCGAAATCCCGTCCGTTTCATATCGGTTTCGCTTGCCCTGCTGCACCGATTACATCGAATACAAGATCGAAACTAACGAAAAACTGTAGTCTAGATTATTTTATTAATGATTTCTTTGGTCTGACGACCAGCAGCCTGGCAATCGTAATTTTTTTTTTTAATTTTTAAAAATTATTTTCAATATCTTTATTATTATTTTTTATTTCAATATAGTTTTAAAAACTTAGAATGCCAGATTTTAAATAAAATAAGTATTAATGATAAAAAATAAATTTTGAGTGTTCCGAGTGTACTCATCGGACGGGAGAGCCTTTCGACGCGAAACAACTTACTGGAAACTAGCCGCGGAGCCCTTCACCGCCATCGCATGCCCATATTATCATACAAAATTATGATAATAATAGTCTTTTAAAAATAACCTAATATAAAATTGTGTTTGAAAGTTCGAACAACTACCACGCAGTTGCCGTAAGAGCTGCGTTCGTCCGGAAAACGACGGAAATTTCCGAGCCTCGTCCGTTTCATATCGGTTTCGCTTGCCCTGCTGCATCGATTAGGTCGAATGCAAGATCAAAACTAACCAAAAGCTGTAGTCTAAATCATCCCATTTATGACTTCTTTGGTCTGCCGACCAGCAGCCCGGCAGTTTTTGTGTACGATATTTTAAAATTCTAATTAATTTTTTAATTTAAAAAAATGTTTTCAATATCTTTATTATTATTTTTATTTCAATATGGTTTTAAAAACTTAGAATGCCAGATTTTAAATATAATAAGTGGTAATGATAAAATAATAAATTTTGAGTCTTCCGAGTGTGCCCATCGGACGGGAGAGCCTTTCGACGCGAAACACTTTACTGGAAACTGTCCGCGAAGACCTTCGCTACCATCGCATGCCCATATTATTTTACAAATTGATAATAATAATAGGCTTTTTAAGATAACCTAATAGTCCATAGTGGTTGGAAGTTCAAACAACCACTGCACCGTTGCCGTAAGTGCTGCGTTCGTCCGGAAAACGACGGAAATTTCCGAGCCCCAAACGAGACAAAATTTCCCCCGACAAAGTAGCCTGCGGACAAAACATCCCTCAAATAAATTTCTACTAAAACTTAACCTTACTTGACCGAACAAAAAAATTGGACAAAAATAATACAGACGTCCTGTAAGGACAATAAATTATTCCATTTTTTATAAGAAAAACTCTCTTGTTATAACTTTTTAATTTTATTCCCATCAATTTAGTATATCATTGAAGAAGAAGATAACAATAATAATCTAAACCAAAATATGAAAGAGAACAAGACACAGAAAAATAGAAAAAAGACAATGGTTGCAACAGCGACACAAACCCAGACCTCTCGTCTAACCGGGACGTGCGCGTTAACCAATTTCGCTATTGCCACCTTCTGTCAAACCACCATATTTGTCAATCTCACATATCAAATTTTAGAATTAACAATATTATCTTCAACTAATTATTTTTCCATATTATGGGCAACTATCTTTTTTATTGTAAACAATCATTCTAAGAATTGGTTTGTAACCTAAATAGCGTCTCGGATAAATGTATCCGATTTTATTCATATGGAACTATTGACTTTTTATAAAAGTCTAAATGAATATTCACACGAATAGGCGCACGTCCCGGTTAAACTAGAGGTCTGGGTTTGTATCCCAGTTGCGACCATTGTCTTTTTTCTGTTTTTCTGTGTCTTGTTTTCTTTCATATTTTCGTTTAGATTATTATGCCCAGTCGCGACCATTGTCTTTTTTGCATTGACAGCTCATTACAGTTTGATCAAACCTACAAAGGGCCGAAAAACTGCATTAATGGAGAATGCTAAGTTGTCAAAAAATTTAAAAAGTCAAGATTGAAGTAGGTACTGTACAGTATTGTGATTGAAAAGTCACATATTTAAATATCGATCTCGGAAATTTGAAATACTGTGAAGGTCAAAATGTTAATTGTTTAGGAGAGCGAAAAGATTTTTTTTTCAAACAATTATGTCTCCTGTTTTTATAGATCAATATTAATGAAATTATTTTCATTGAAAAAATCCTTCAGAATACTTAGAACAGTATTAAGTATATTTTTAATTTTTCAAAAAAAATAAATTAGATGCACGTCGTAAAAGACGCACTTATTTTCTTAGAAATATTTCGACGACGCTGATCAAGAGAAAAAATGAAGAAAAATGACCTTTTTAACTCAATTTTGGATTTATTTTCCTTTCCAGCATTTCAAAAGTCTGTTATCGATATAATTTTACGATGATGTTTATGTTAAGATATTGTATATAGGTATTATGATTGAAGAGTCACTTAATGATGGTGTGAAGTCAATATACTATTATTATTATTATTACTGAAGAGTCACTTACATACATATCGAAAAAACACCCTTACCAAATGAGCAGCTGATTTGTGATAACATACTAGTATTAAAAATTAATAAAGTTTTTGATCAAAGTTGGAATGTTTTCGAGGTAATTTTATAAACGGATATTGAAATTAAACATCAAAATTGAACTGTTCGTTCAAAATTTATAACATTTACTGCAATTTAAACACGATAATTACATTTTAGTTGAATGCTTTTCATTATAAAACTGAAACAAAATAATAGTGCATTCATGGTCCGAAGTATAACCGGCAAAAATTAATCACTTTTCGAATAACCAATCTACTACCGCAAGGATCCAATCACCCCTTTTCTGGACCATATTTTCATATTTAAAGAAACCATTCAAAACTCCTGAGAGCTATAAATTATTATATAATATATGAAACCCTGATTCGTATAGCATACTAGAATACCATGGTTTCCGAATCTGGTGCCCTCCTTATGCAAAACTTACAAAACAAATTTTTCGAAAAAGACCAACAAATACAATATTGGATTGAACCGATGCAATATTGTATATGTCAGCCTTTCTTGAAAGATTTGAGTTTTTTTATGGATAAACTATTTATTCATATTCATATTGCGCATGTACGGTGCAAACAATTCGTCTTCATAATTTAAAGCATAACTTTAAAAAGCGAAATTTCCCAAAATAATTTGTTCGCGTCATCTATGAGACTGGATTATGATTTCTTTTGATACAAAGACAATGTCCTATAAAACTGGAATGAGCAAAACTCTAAATACCTGCTATGATGTATTAAAATAGGCACACCAATCGTTAAAATTAAAATAAACAGAATCACAGACTTTTCGTGCTTACAGAAATTATTAAACACGAACCAAAACTAATTTCTAAAATAAATAGTCTAAAAGAAGAACCAGACCACAAATCAAATATCAAACATTTTGATAGAAACATTCAACAGCAATATAGCATTTTTAACCATCTCTTCATAACATGTAAAAGCCTCGAAAAAGGGCGTTAATAAATAAATAAATAAATAACAAAAATGTTACTAAATACCAATTTGTCATATTGCATTTCACCTTATTCAAACCACACAAAATTAAAACCAATTTTAGATGACACATTTATTTTTTTCTTATTGTCCTTTATTTTGCTCAACAAACAAAATACCTAAGAAAATAACTTGGTAAATTGAACATTATGTCCAAACGGTTATACAAAAATAGCGGTGGTTTCCATGGTTGTTCTTCAGTTTATATCAGTAAGAAATATTGGTTCCATCTTGGCCCCCATTTTCGTAAAACTGTAGGGATTTTATTTATTATTGATTTTGACTTTTTTTACTATTATTTTTCTTTGCTTCTCTACTGTGTAGTATAATTATGTATGTTTGTATTTAATACTCAACGTATGGTGAGAACATTTTGTAAATGGATTGATGACTTTATTTTTATTTTGCTTCTATCAACATGTATTATTTTTTATCTTTATCACTCTGTAAAATTATTGGTTTTTACATGAACCCCACAAAAAGACTTAAGAGGAAAATAATTTCCCTTAGAACTAGTGTGTCCAGAAGTGACGGACGTATGAATCCATCCCTGCCTCTGCGGTGCAAGATAGTGGGTGGAGAGTCTTGGTCGATGGTGGAGAGAGATCAGCTGGAGAAGTCAAAGAGTCTCACCAAACCAGCCTTTCTCGATCCGGCCTATGCAGCCCGTAAGTAGGCGCAGTAAAGCCTGAACCCTGCTAAGTCACCACACGTAGTGAACCACATGGAGTGACCTATGACAGAGGTGTCGGTTATCCAATTAATGGTTCCCTGGGCGGCAGTACTCATACCCATCTCCCAAATTGATATTAAAGAATAATTAAATACATAAAAAATGTTTCCTCTAATTATTACAGTAGAGTAGTTTACAGAATTGTTACGGTTCATGGAGATGTATGACGATTCGATAAAAATTAGAATGTGCAGTTTATACGCGGTAGAAATGAAACATTTAGAAAACTAAAGTAGACAAGAGTAGGGAGGCTACAAAGCACCGCACTAAGAGGAGACCGGTTAGTCAATATTTTGGCAGGGTAGACCTATTTGGCAAGGTGTACCCTGGTAGGTAGGCTGCGAACTTACCATGCGTTCGGGCAATCCGCCCATGCTTACCATTTGTCTGACTCCATAAATGTACCCAAAAGTGTACTGAGATATTTTAAATAAAATAACTAGTTTGCACTGAAGCTAATATTTATTTTAATTTACACACGACAAATTTTTATCAGAAGGAAGTATGTGGGAGACGATATCTCTACAGGTGAGAAGCGGACCGGACGGTCGGAAGACGAATGAATCTCGGTGAATTTAACGAACTTAGCTCGGCGCTAAGTGACGTCGGCTGAGTTGCCAGCGTAAAAACTATTTTTCCTTTGTAGAATATCGTTCCCTACAATATCATTCTTTCGAAGGATAAATTCTAGAGATGTACCAATGTGTTTATTTCTTTTTAGTGTCGCTATTTTTCGTTTCATCGTGTTTCAAATACAACGGTTCTGAATAAGTTTTAATTTCAATAATAATCGTTTTTAATCTTCTTAAAACTTTTTATGGTTAGCACCCTTTCTTTGTAGACTTCTGTACCATAAACATTAAATCTACGACCGAGAGATTCTGACGTACAAAAAATGTTTTATTCATATTCGTTTGTTATTTTGTCTTTTTACATCGATGTTCAGTACTAAACTAGGTCACTAGATACTAGTTCTAAGAAGAACAATAGCTCACAGGGGAAGTTATGTATTGTTTACTTTAGATTACGATCATTTTTATAGGAAATATATGAACCGTTATAAAAAGGAAAATGAAAATAACATGTTTTAAAGTAACTGTAAAACTTTTTTAAAAGATCAATAATTTATTTAAAAAAATTAAACTTCACTCTTTCTGTGTTCTGTGTAGACATTGACGTAGAAGATATACAGGATTTCTGGGGGTAAAGTGCATAAACTTCGGGAGGTGTTCTAAAAAGGTTAACTTTTTTTTTACTTGTACTATTATGCAGATTCAGCTGCCGAAGTTTGTGTATTTTACCCCGGTTATCATGTATTATATTGGCTTATATTAGATATTAGCTGCCGTGTTGTATCTACCCCCATGTAGTCTATTATTCAAAGTAAAATTTTAGTCCTTTTATTTAAACAAATATTTCTATGGGAGTTTACCGTCTCGATCTATTAGTCAAAACGTACTTAATCAGTAAATATATTAGTTTCCATTGAAGTGTATATGGAAGACATTTCTATTTGAAGGCATTCAACATACCCCATGATGTTATTATGTGTACATGAAACAATCGCACGATACGATAACCTAGTTTGAGAGTTCAGATCTCTCAACTTCCGTGAGTACTTTACTTTCCTATAGGTACTGTTTAGATCCCCCTAAACTTTGTATAGTACGTAAAAAAGTTTGTGTGTTAGTTGTCCTACACAACTACGTTATCCAGGAGATCTCACTCTGCCTGCAGAAGAAAGTTAAAGCGCTTTGTAGCGTCGCCACCTGGTGAGCAACTTTAAAGTGTTTTCTTACCTGCATAGGAAGTTCAAGAAGTTAGTGGCAACCTACCAGACTCTATTATAGTCGACTAGCTCCTTTAATTTTATATTTTCGCTTGTGTATATTATTATTGTTCACTTTTATAATTTCGTATTATTCGCACCTTGGCGGTGGAGAAAGCTGAGAAAAGTGTAATTTTTTATATCATCACATTATAAACACTAGTTTTCTATTTGAGAACCATTTATGAACCAATAAACGTCTCACAACTTCTATGGGTCACCCCAAATGGTTCACTACGTTACATGACTTATCAGGAGTGCCAGAGTTCATGGGATGAGGTTTATCTAGGTCTTGGCGGCGGATGCCTTTGTCTACTTTGGATCGGAAGAGACTGGTTGAGGGAGAACTTTTGACCTCTCCAGTCAGACTCTCTCGACATTGCACCGAAGTGGGGGGGATGAATTTATAATCTTCACTCCTAAACACATTGACCCCAGATGCCTACCCATTCCTCTTACCTTTTTCATTCCCAAGACATCATCTCATTTCTTTCCCTAAAAACACCATCCACACAGCAACCACAAAGATGACAGGACCTCCTGGATGGAGAAGATGTAAAAAAGTGGTTTTACCCTAATAAAAATCTACTTTTCAATCCCATTTATTTTGTAATTTTAAACATTTTTTTCCAACCGCGCAGCTAATACCGTATTACTTACAAATGTATGAAATGTTTTAAAAATAAAGCAAAATCACCTTCATATTTTTTCGAATAAATATTTCTCATTTCTAAAGCAGACATGAAATGCGTAATTGCGTAATTCATTCGATTTATGATTTGGTTGATTAAACTTACGTTCGTTGGATCCTGCACACAAGCTGTCTTATGACGCTTTGCGGGACTACTTTGCGGGAATCTGTTAAAATAACCTGTTAATAAAAAATTTCATATGTAAATAAATAAATATTTAAAAAAATACGTATTGTGATTTACTTTTTATCGAAGATCGCGAAATATCGCCTTTGCGATAAGGCTAAAATTAGATTTCTGTTTCTATGGTATCCAGAACTCCCTGCCAACCAATTTTCGCCTTGTAAATCAGCAACAGGGAGTGACCTTTGTCCTAATCTAGTTTGTTACTGTAATGAAGGTTCGTTTGACAAATTTAATGTATATTATTATGCACTAAGAAGCGTATAGTTTAATAGCGTGTCACTTTACACCCTCGGCGACCTTAATTAAAATTATACCATTGTCCCTTTACCTTATGTCCAAAACCTGGCCCTAAATTAATTACTGTAGAATCTATATTACCACGAGACAGTTTAATTTGTAAAGTGGGCCAAATAGTCTTGTTAAAATAATTAACAGACTGGTTTATTGTTAAGAGTTCGGAATAACTACCAATTGAAAGTCCGGAAACAAAATAACAGCACGTAATTTAAGGTAATGTTTTGCTGATATGTCATTTACATTGAAAAGCTTATAAATTTAGTTTTGGTGGAAAACAGACCGCCATAAGCTCCGAATAAATTTCTTAATGTGTATACTGTTGTTTTCAATTTTATAGGATCTACTCTCTATCCAATATAGGACAACTTGCAGAACCGAAATCGAATTTTTATTATTTCAACGGCCCGCAAAAGGAGTAATAATAAGTCGGCTGGCGTTTTTGCCTACAAACGCTCCGATTTGAAGAGACCCTGCACGCAGTCCTGCAGATCGGATAGTGAATAGGCCGTTTGAGTTTCACAGCAGGTCTTCTCATAGACGAAATAGTTATATTATAAAGTTGTGCTTTCTGTGAAAATATCACTTCAATTTTTTGGACATTTATTTGCGAATGTACAAAATTATGACCTTTTTAATTTATTCGTTTTCATTATTTTTCAAGTGAAACTTCTATAGTCCCGCTGTAATTTAGATTTCGTATGAAACGGAAATGACGATTACTGCACCTGCGACGCGTCGCATCAACTGCGCTCATTGGCCGCTTTGATTATGACCTCACTTTTCAATTTTGAGATTGTTTTGGTAAACTTTCGCTTCTACCGCGTGTAAACTGCACTCGATTTTTTTTTTGTTTTTATTGTATTATTATTAGTAGGTACATACACTTCACTTCAACAACGTCTGACACTTCTGGGCACACTGAGCCCGAGATTCCTACTCACCCCTCATACCAATATTTTCCTTCTTAGAACGTCCTCTTCTTCCTCTCCTAAAAAGACCCTCCAAACAGCATCCCCAAAGATGACATGAAGGGAATTATTTTCTCAGGACCTCCTGTGTGGAGCTAATGTAAAAAAATAACACGCCCCCCCCCCCTTCCTTCAGTACATCTGTTAATACCCTGCATATTATAAAGTTACGTGACAACTCAACAAGTTGGCATTTTAACACACCTTCAAAAAATTATTAAAAGTGATGAAAATCCTTAAAATAGCCCTTAACCTAACCTAAAAAAACCTATTTAACAAAGTTTTTTTTCATCTGGCTTAGTTATAAATGCACAAAAAACAAAACTAATTAATGCACATAAGATCGCCTCATGCCAGATATACAATAGCACCTTCAATAGTATCCCATAACTTTGACTGCATTCATAATACTGTATACAGCCCTGCACATGTGGAAGTATTGACCTAGTAAAATAATACATCTACTTAGGGGTGACGGTGGATTGTAATATGAAATGGGATATCCAAATTGTTAAGCTACGTAAGCGCCTTCGAACGATTGTAGGCAAACTGCATAAACTTAAATATTATGTGCCCAACAAAACCATGAAACTGATCAATTTGTCCCTGGCTGAATCTAATGTGAGATATGGTATAACTTCTTGGGGGCACTCATGTAAGACAAACATCCAACATGTACAGTCAATTCAAAACGCCATGAAGAATGATACGAAAATGATATGCGTATGTCAGCAGATCAATTTAAAAAACTTTTAACTTAACGTCAAAAACAATTTTTGCGCTCTCAAATCTTCATTAAATGAATACATTTCATATTTTCCCAAAGATAGAGAGCTTAAAAATAAATAAAAAGAAAACACTTTTTTCTTAAGGATGATAAATTTGTAACAGAAAATACGATTTATCTACTCCTTTTAGTTTCTGATGGCTGCGTTGGCATCGCGTCTGGTTCCCACCCAAGCATCGTGAGTTCAATTCCTCAGCTGGTTTAGGCCGTCATTTTCCACGCCTTATATTAATTAGGCCCACGTGATTGAAAATGGCGAGTTTTCCACAAATTCCACATTTTGCATATTTTTTTATTGATTCCTATGAAGGTCTTAGTTTTTGAAAGAATCCAAAATATTCCAAGCAATATATATTTTTTTATTATTTAATAACGCCCTTTTCAGAGACTATTTTTTATCCGCTTACTTTGATTGTAATATGAGATTTTCAAATATCGATTGGCTGTTTTTAACCCGAATTTTTTAAAATGAGGTAAAAAAAAGTTTCGTGTAGCAATATTTTCTTTCACATCATCACACATAAATTTGAATCAAAAACTACATATATTAAGAAGGTAAAACGCATAACAATTCCGTTCCTCACTTTTGAACCTCTACCTACATAGCTAGGTAGATGGGTTTTATCATCAGATGCAATGATAGCCATGTTCGATGGCGTCGTAAGAAGTTAGCTGGAGTTTGCTATTGGTGTGTGGACTCCGCACCAAACTAAATATATATTATGCTGGAACAAATCCAGAAAAAAATCCTTAGGTAGGTATGTCTATATGCGGATACATGGAACTTATCCGAGGTTAATGCACCATATATAATTATTTGAGGCAACAAATAGATTTAAATTAGAAATTAGACGTTATGCAAATCTTGCAATTCTTAGTGTTAACATAATCAAGTCCGAACAGCCCGTTCCCTTTGGAATGCTGTGGCTTATACGTGCCTGAAAATTGCAGCCTAGTCGTTGACACGACTTGTTCAAAATACCATGCGGCAGAACAGATGTTCTAGCATAGCACAGCATGATAAGAAGAATGGTGCTGTTAAACGAAATTTCGGAAACACTAGATATTATATATAACTCTTCTTTAGATAGCCTTAAGATTTTTTGTATAATAATTATCTTCCTCGATGTTAAGGCTGTCAAAATGATAAAATTGTACGTAAATTGGATAATTAATCTGTTGTTCAATTTTTTTTAAAAGCATCGCTTTTTCATTTTATGTGCTTATTTGTATGCTCTGTTGCAGTAGCACTATTTAACTGAACTTGCAATAAAAACGCAATAACATTCCGACCATTATATTTCGTTTGCCGGCTTCCTTGCAGCGAAGACTGTGAAAAGGCATTACAGGAACTCGCACGTTTCAATAACCTGCAATATGCAAGGGCAATAAGAACATACGAGTAAATAAAAATTCCCCATATTAAAATTCTGACTATGATAATATTGTCGTTACATCATATATATAAAGTACTTGCATCAAAGCATACCCCAAGGATTCCATGTTAGCCCTCTCACGTCTAATTTTAACACCATGAATTTATTTCTGGAACGTGACCGTTTTAATATTAACAATACAATATCAAATTTTTGTGACATATACATAGACTTTTTCACATCATTATCATGTAAGCCTTTTCAAAAGGATTAGTATTGGCAATGTTTCCTACTGCTTTCGCGTAAATGCAGTATTGATTTTTCTTAAGCCTTAACTTAAATCATTTTATAGCAGTGCTTTGAAATCGGGTTTCCTATAGAGCGTCGCATCATCCCTTCAGTTTTCCAGCTAATTTATGTAAAATTCTATTTAGTTTTGAATGATTATTATAAGCTATAAATATTAGCCTGAAACACTCATCAACATTGAAAAAATCTCCCGAGAAAAGATACATGCCGCCGACGGGCCTATTAAATGACGGGACAATTAAAGATAATAATTAGTTTTGAATGATCTAAATTTATAAAATAAACCACTTTACATTTTTTAATCGCCGGCTTTCCAATTTGATGTAACTGCTTTTTAAGTTGGATCAAGATATTATTAATTTACTATGTTCAGTACAAAATTTTGCACTCCGATGATGCCCATATTGGTATGGAACAGATCAGTTTAAAAATTAATAAGTAAAAAAGACGGGTAAACATATATGATAATTAAAATAGGTTGAAATTGCGTAGAAACTTGGATAATTTCAGAAAACCTTATGACTAATTTAACTTTGCACATTTGACAGTTCGCGCGTCTGATGAAATTGAATTTAGCAGGCAGCTGTTTTTTTTTTGTAACAAAAGAATTGTCTATGGATTTTTTAAATTGTAGATATTTCAGGTAGATACTTATATTCGGTACCAAATTTGATTGATTGTTCTTAAAATATACAAAAATTAATATTTGTCATGTATGAAAAATGAAAATTTGAATAAAGAATTGTAATAAGTGTAGGCGAGCTGTTTGAATACTGAATGTACCGAGACTGAATATATGGAACGCAGGAGGGGGGTTGGCGGGATATGAAAGTGGAAGAGGGGTGTGGGTAGGCTGGGAAGGTGGAAGAGGAACTCGGTAGGGTAGGGGATGCGGAAGGGGAACGGGGACGCACGGAAAAGGCAATGCAGGGAGAAACAATTTATTTCTTGAATATGACATTGCAACGCTTGCCGGAAACCAGCTAGTTTAATATAAAACGTAATTAGATCCGTGAAATAAACGTATGTTGGATTCGTGAAAATAATTTTTACCTCAGGTACGTATTCTAAAATGATTATGGTCCAGCTTTTTGAAGCTCTATTTACGAGTTAATTTGAAAATGGAAATCGACACGCCACATTAGAGAAGTGTCAATTACAAATTAACTGGAATTCATTATTAAATATTTCATTGAATTCTGATTCTGGATTAATTCCAACAAGATAAATTAATTACAACGTTATAATACATTGATGTGATTTAACCTTTCGGCGTTGTCAAATTATGACAACTACAAAAGTTTTATGGTAAAATATTAAACAATTCATTCCTTAGAAGATACCTAGATAGTCTTATATTGTTAATGTGAAAAATATTTTATGATGAGTGAGATTCGAAACGGCGATTTCAAATGATGAGCTCACATTTTAAGAGTTTTTTGTTTGCATTAAAAAATAAATTTTCATTTCAATTCGCAAATTTATGAGACCTTTCTTATAATACAATTTAGAGCCTCAAAAAAATAAGTCACCCCACAATTTTTCCCAAATTCCAGACATTTCTCCAAACGTGAATCGAATTCTTGATACCTTCAAATATATTACAAGTTTTTGCCACGGCTGAAAAAGGAATTACGTTTAAAACATAATATAAAAATACCTTCGGTTTTTGTGTTACTGGATCACATAAACAACACACGTTTCGTTTGACTTTTAAAAAAGGGAAAAGAATTTACACTTTTAAAAAGACTGTAAACGGCTATTTTTTAAATAATCCATTTTTAAACTTCAATTCTGTTAATGTTAAAACTTGGAATGGTTAAGCCCGGGCGAAAACAACCTTCGTGTAGCTACATTCATTCTAAAGGGCGAGATGAATGTTTAGTTCAATATATTCCTGGTATCATTAACTTTATGATAACAGGTCAGTTCACTCATTTCTTCCCAATCCTTATCTACCTCTTCTTTTTCCCTTCCTCCATTTATTTCGACTTACAAAATTCGACAAATTGTGTCAAAAATTTCAAAAAGATGTCGTGGTTTCTTTTTCGTGGTTTCCTTGTCTTGGTTTGGGCTCAGGTTTTTGGAATTCTTATTCGGTTTCGCATAAAATTTTTTTTGAATAATCGTAAATATTTTTTATTCCAAAGTTCGTTTACGAAAAATAGTGAAAAATTGAGAGGAAGCTTTCAACCATGTAGGCATTTATGTAAAATTTAAAATTACCTAAATTTCTTCACTACTATATGAACAATATTCTAAGAACCCATAAAAAGCTACATCCAATATCAATATGTATTGGTTTTAAAAAAAAAGGTTCCTTTAGTACCTAATTCCATTTAATGTAAACAATTTTTTTTTTCCAGTAACTCCACTTTTTGCAGAATCTTTTTTAGTTTTTATATTGTGTACCCAATGTATACCTATCAGATACGTATATGACGTACGTCATCAATAAATAAAGTTATGCTTCTCTATTCTAATCTTGGAGAAAGAATGTTTTGATTCACAGTTTGTTTGAGCATATGTTTTGTAAGTCACAATGGAAATGATGGCTGTAAAGAAGTAATGGTTGTTGTCAACGATTTGACATGCAATTTTTTGTTCTGGTTTAGTATTTTTCTGTCTTCTAATGAAGGTTGGTATTGTCGCTTCATATTTTCCATACCTTGGAGAACGTAAAATCAGAATTTTTGAGATCTATTTAACGAATGAAGCATTGAATAATAAAATACTGCTTGCCAAATTTTTCGGAACCGATTTATTAACAAAATCTTTACAAAGTATAAAATGATGTTGCTCCCGCTGTCTGTGCGCTTAGATCTTTTAAACTAAGCAACGGATTTTCATGCGGTTTTAACCAATAGATAGGGTCATTCATGTGGAAGGTTTTTAAGTAAATAATTTTTCAAGGTTTTGTGTAAATGGGTTGAAATATATAATATATCTGGCCAAGCGGCAGTGGGCAGCAGCAGGCAGCGGGCAGCGGGCTGGCAAACAGGCGGTGTGGATTTGATTTAACAGATGGCGTTGGTTATAAAGATTGGGTAATGGCGTGGCGTTTTGTTTCGTTAGCCACAGCAACGTGTTGCCGGGTCTGCTAGTTGTATATAAAGCATGCTACATAAGGCGTCCTTTTAAAAACTTGTAAGAATAACAAATACATAAAACGGGCATCTCTGCTTAGTAACAACTAAACTTTGATGACACAAGCTGTGAATATTTCTAATTGTAGTGTTAATATTTATGTACATCCCAAAGGCAATTTTATAACTACAATAATTATTATTAACTCTCGTAAATGTTTCAAACAATAAATGAATAAAATTCAAAATTAATAGATCACTTAGTTTTAACCACGTTTTTTGTTTATAAAAAACCGATATGTTTCGATAGCAATGCTCACCTCCTCAAGGTTTAAAACTAATACAACAATAAAACAACTGAAAACTAATTAGAACAATAAAAAAAGGCTTATAAATTTCAATGGAAAAGTGGGAGTTGGGAGGGGGTAATAAGGCATAATTTACAAAGGAAACAAGTTTAATAATGAGAACATGTTTAATCTGGAATCTATAAATTAAAGTGTAATGATTTTGGATTCTTTTATATAGGTTAAACTTCTAGAAACTTTGAAATAAGGATAAACGAACGTATGAGATGTTTAAATGTTTAAACAATAAAATTTTCTCGGAGTTTGCCAATCATTGTTGGAGTCGAATCACACGTTTGACTTTAATAGTGGAATTGAGTTACTACATGTACAAATACATGAAATCCATTGGCTTGGTTATATTTCCTACATGTAGGTGATTATAATATTTATATTCGAAATTTTAACATAAACACAAGCCAGAGAATACAGAATATTTCCTGTAGTTTTCCTGAATAGTATTCATGTCAGATTGGAGTATCATTTTTGGTGGTATTACGCATTAAGTAAATTGATATTCCACGTGATATCAATACAATGTACCTACTTATTGCACAGTTAAGTAATAATAAACTTAACCTCAAGATACTACTTCATTTCGTTATAGCAAGCCAGTTTGTTGTTTTCTTAGAAAGCTGAAATTCATCACAACAGTTCACCCTCTTGATTTTGAAATCCTATTTTCTTCTCGTGGAGTTCTACAGAAAAGATGGAACAACCGTTAAATATTCAAAGAAATTGAGTTTCTCAAGTCCGAATCCACTTTTAAATTGTTTAAAATTCTGAATAACAACGTTTATTTTTAACTTCAAACTTCGAAGGCTTAAGGTTGGTTTTAAGCCTGGATTAAAACTGAATATTACGAAAATTAAATTAAATTCTAAATGTATAAGTATATAAAATACTGTGGAGTTGTAGCAATTCTGAATGGTTTAGAAACAAGTTGTAAATAAATACAAAGGTAAGCCTTAATCGATTAAGTTTTATAAGGGAGAGAAATGCGGTAAATTTTGTGAACTTTTCACCGATTTTACAGAACTAGCACAATATTGTGGTCTTAATCAGAGAGAAATAAGATAAAAAAAGAATTTTGATAAAAAAAAATTTACACTCTTTTCGGTGTACCTATATCCTGTTCCGACCGGCTTCATACATATGTCAATATATATAAATGTGTTTCGGTGTTATTGAGTGTGTAAGAAAGAGCGGCAGCATTATAAAATGTTTAAGAACAAAAGCAAAACCATTAGAGCATTCATATTTGACGTTTATGAATTTTTTTAATTCACTCACATTTCAATATTATCCTTGTATGGTATATCTTACTAGTTTTATAATCGCGAAAGTTTGTATATGGATGTATGTGTATTTGTTACTCTTTCACGCAAAAACTACTGGATGGATTTTAATGAAACTTCACAAAAATATAGCTCTTACATTATGATGTATATAACATATATGAAATTTGTATAAATGAAAATTTGTGTAAAACATATAGCAGGGAGAATCAATCTATTTCTTTGAATTGCATTGAAACTCGTGCCGGGGACCAGCTAGTATTCTATACGTTCAAAATTATTGTCACGGCAAGAAGTACTGGTAGGGATCTACGGAGATGTCAATGTGCGGTGTGTGAGAGAGATGCAAGAAAATGATGACTTTTCCTATGGAGGAAACAGACTTACGTACATTGTGTATCTCATCTTATCTTATAGCGATAACGAACGTATGTTTATTACCTTTTTTATGCCGTCACGGTACCGTAAACGTGAATCGTAACAGTAATTATAAAAGCGCACAATAACTTAACAAATTTTAAATTCCATGTTAGAAATGTTGAAAAATTATTTGAAATTTTCATCACATTCTGATTATAGTTTTTTTTAATCGCAATGACATTTTTCTAATAATGTATATTTTTTGTCTGATTATAACAACAGTTATAATATTTAATCCATTAAATATTTTGCCGGATCTTGATAAACTGTATGGGTGATGGAATGTAATTGTTTATAAATGTTATACAAATAATGTAATTTTATCAAAGTATTTATTGGTGCACACTGATAAGGCGACATATAAATAGAATTGTTATCGTCAATATTAATTCAAAGTCAATACAAATGTGGCTAGCATTAATAAAGGTGTTATTTATAGAAATCTATTGATTAACACTTACAAAGCATTAATTAGATTTTGCGATACTGATTTAAAGGGTGATTAAAAAAACTCTTTTTATTTTATTTATCTTGATACAATATTATACATTTCATAGTACAATCCAGTAATGTTGGCCTCACTGGGTAGCTTACCCGTGCTGAGCCCCCCATTTTATAAAATAAGAGTTTATACATAATACATTTTGGAAAAAAAATATAATGTCGGTGACGAAAAAACCATTAAAATGAAGATGAATTTAAACTAAAAATAAAGATTAATAAAAAATAAAATAAAGTTAAAAAAAAAAATATTAAATGAAAATCGGGATATTTTATGATTTGTGTGTGTGTGGGTGTTGCTTGTTTTATATTGTTTGTGTATATGTTTTATTCTTTTAATACAGTTTAGTTTAGTTTAGTTTTATTTTACTACCGAAGCAATTATCTTTAGAAATTAAAATTTACTTATATTAGAATAAGTTAACAATAATAATCTAAACGAAAATATGAAAGAGAACAAGACACAGAAAAAGACAATGGTCGCAACTGGTGGCATTTAAAAGTCGGTTCCATGAGAACTCAAAAAAAGCCTTCCAACACCTCTTTGAAATGTCATTAAAAGTGATGAAAAAATAAATAGCCCGTAACCTAGCCCAATACGTTGTTGAAATGTCCGGTAATTTTAAGAAACCTAACCTTAAGTATATAAATAAAAAAGAGGAAGTTCTGCGAAGGAAACGCGGGGTGGGAAGGAATCTAGGCTTAATGCGTTCAGGAGTGACGGAAGTACCCACCCACTCCCAAGATGATTGGTCAAGAGAGTCAGTCTCCTTCAATGAAGTAAGTGGGCAAACAAGACCTAGACAAACCTCACCCCATGAATCAGGGCACCCCTGCTAAGTTACCAAACGTAGCATACCACTTGAGGCAACAGGGGTGTTGGATATCCAATAAATAGTTCCCGGGGCGGCGGTACCCATACCATCTTCGCAAAGTTATAAAATGAATAAGTAAATGTTAATTTTTATAAGAAAAACTTTCTTTTTATACTTTTTTGAAGGTTATTCCCATCAGTGAAATATATCATATTAGAATAAATTAAAAATAATAATCTTAACGAAAATATAAAAGAGAACAAGACACAGAAAAACAGAAAAAAACAATGGTCGCAAATGGGACACTTAAGTGTTTTATTAGCAGGTATTCATTATATTAAAAAGTATATAGTTCGTATTTTCTCTTAAAAGCGTGGGTAGATATTTCACGTGTTTTTCAATAAAATATTCATTACCTGATCTTATCGAACTTTTAAATGTTGAAAGACTTCAAAAGATATATCTGCACGGGAGCTATTTATCCCAAAAGTTATGTTAGAACTTATAAGCATAGGTTAACAAACGGAGATGAGTTTCAAAATAATTGAGGATCCGAAGAAAACATGAAAAGCCAGCCTTCAAAAGGAAAACTAATTTCGAAGCCTTAAAATTCGATTTATTTTCGGCAAATTGTGTTATTTCTTCGATGGTGTAAAATCTTAATTTTTATTTTTAATTTGATTAAAACCTCAAATTGTAATATTTTAATTAATGAAGACAATATTAGCGGCACCCAATCGAAAATTTGAAACAGAAAAATCAGAAAAAGATACAGTCACATCTAGGAATCAAATCTTAAATTAGCCTATTCCTGGGGTTCGATTCCTGGATGTGACCTATCTTTTCCAAAACAATCTCAACCAATGGAGGTAATAATCAAAACGGCCGATGAGCGCAAAAGTAGCGTTATTTACGTTTTATATCTCAACCAATAGAAGCCTTGATAGGAGTTTGATGCTTCGGAGGTGCGTAATGCGTCATTTCCATTTCATCCGAAATCCAAATCATAACGGCACTATTTCACTTCAAAAATTATAATTTGAGGCTTAACTCATTAAGTTATTCCAAAAATAAATAAAATAATGATGTATTCTGGGGAATGGGACGTTTCTACGCCGCCGGTTCTTCGCCGCCAGTTCATCGCCGCCGTTTCTACGCCGGGACGGTTCTACACCGGCCGTTTCTACACCGGCCGTTTCTACTCCAGCCAGGTTAGGTTAGGTTAGGTTAGGTTAGGTTAGGTTAGGTTAGGTTAGGTTAGGTGATTATTTACGTGGCCTAGCACACAATTACCAAATGACGCAATAATCTTATTTTTCCTATTTATTCTTTTAATTTAAAATAAATGTTAATGCTACTTTTTAAATGATTCGATAGTTTTTGTATTTTCTATTTTATTTTCTATGACTGTATGTATGTGTTAAAACAATAAAGTTTAATTGTAATTGTTAATTTAATTTGAATGCGGCGTAGAATCGGCTGGCGTAGAAACGGCCGGTGTAGAAACGGCCGGTGTAGAACCGTCTCGGCGTAGAAACGGCGGCGATGAACTGGCGGCGAAGAACCGGCGGCGTAGAAACGTCCTAGACCCTGTATTCTGAATATGTTTAAAAACATACTTCGTTTCCATCGTAACAATACCTACCAATAAAATATCTCACAAGCTTTTTCAATGCGTATTGCTTCACCAAACATTGGTGCTTTTTTAGTATAAAAGGTTTTATTCGTAACATTTCCCTAAAGCCAACGTAAAAATATAAAGATTTCAAGTTTTTGAAAAAATCGCGGTTATATTTTTGTTAGCTTATTGGTCGGTCTTTTATTCATCGAACCGAAACAAATCAGTCTCAATTTATTTTATTTATTTGAGCGGGAATCTGTATGTTAAAAGAATTCCTGAATATTTGGCAATTAAAATGTTGTATTTGAGATAGCCTAAAGATATAATTATAATTGGAGTTAAAAAAAAATTATATTTTAATAAACATTTTAAAGATATGAATTACATATAAACAATCTATACACATTATAAATTAAAGTCCTCCGCCGTGTCTGTCTGTCTGTCTGTTCGCGATAAACTCAAAAGCTACTGAATGGAGTTTCATGCTGTTTTCACCAATAGATAGAGTGATTCATGGGGAAGGTTTAGGAATATTATTTGTCAATGTTTTTTGTAAATTGGTTTAAATATAAAGGAGAATGTATGTGGTGGACGAGCGGGCTGGCAAGCGGGCTGGATTTGATTTGTATGTAAACCTACAGTTTTATGCCGAGGTTGATGAAATTTTTCACAAGTGACCTTCAAAACAAGAGGAAGGTGACTATCTACATTTTATTTCGAAAACTCTATGAAAAATCCGGGCATCGCCGGGGACTACAGCTAGTATACTATTATATATTGTCTTATATCCGCAAGCAGGCCCTGAGAAAAACAATCTTCCACAGTTCCTATATCATCTTTGGGGATATAACGTGTAGGAATATTTTTAAGGAAAGAAAGTAGAGGAGGTTCTGGAAAGGAAAACAGGTATGAGGGTTGGGTAGGAAACTGGAGGTCAGTGTGTCCAAGAGTAGTGTATGAATCCATCCCTTCCACTGCAGTGCAAGGTGTTGGGTCGAAGCAGTCCATTTAGAAAGGTCAAAGGGTCTCCCTAAACTGGCCTATCCCGATCCGGTCCAATAAGCAGTTGATGGGCAGATGCATCCGCCGCGCCACCAAAACCTGGACAAACCTTACCCCATAAACCCGGGCACCTCCATTAAGTCACCAAACGTAGTTAACTACCAACATATATGGCATAGATGTTGGTTATCCAATGAATGGTTCCCGGGGCGGCTGTACCCATTCCCGCTCCCCAAATTGTTAATATCGCATAGAAATAATGTTGTGAACTAGGATTTACATTATTTACCCATGAGTTCAAAGCTAAAAAATCTATTTTATTTTCACCAGGTCAAAGCTCACCGTCCGAGAATTTTTAACATTAACATTAGGTAATTTTTTTCGAGAGCTGAAATACGCTATGATCCAACCAGAAAAACCAAAAAGCCCCGGGAACCATTAATTGGATAACCAACACCTCTGTCACAGGTCTCCTCAAGTGGTTCGCTAAGTTTGGTGACTTAGTAGAGATGCACGGGTTCATGGGATGAGGTTTGTCCGGATCTTGGCGGCGGATGCCTTGATTTGCCCACCTGCTGCGTGACGGGCCGTATCGAGAGAGACTGGGTGAGGGAGGCCTTTCGACCTTTCCAGCCAGACTCTGTCGACCCATCGCCTTGCCCCGCAGTTGAATGGATGGATTCATACGTCCGTCATTCCTGAACACACTAACTCCTAGATTTCTATCCATCCCTCATACATTTTTCCTTCCCGGAACTGAGGTTTGTCTGGGTCTTGGAGGTGGATGACCAGAACACACTAAACCCCAGATTCCTACCCACCCCTTAAACTCTCCTCTCCTTCCTTCCTTAAAAAGAACCTCGACACAGCATCCCCTAAGATGACATAGGCCCTGAGGGAAAATATTTTCCTCAGGGCCTCCTGTGTGGAGCTATTGTAAAAAAAAACGAGTGTGCTTTAGACCACACGACTGAATTTAAACATCACTAAATATACGAAACCTAACTGGCTATGAGAGAAAGAGAGAAAAAAAACGTCTGCTCGCACCTCTCTCTCTTGCCTATACAGTAATATACTAAACGTAACTCTCTCTAGTCTATCTTCACTAACTTATATCTCCCTCTCAACCGTTCGCCTCACCCGATCACACTTTTCGTAACGCTTTCATCACGCATTCACCAGCTTACTCCCCAAGTCAAGCGTGCGTAAAGAAGTTTGATCAGTTTTGAGTTCAGTTTTAATGATATTTGAAAAAGTTTGTTCAGTTTTATCAGAAGTAAGCAAAAAATCGAACTTATTTCGGGCACTCGGACTCACTTTTAAAGGTTGATCTTTTCAGTAGTTGTGTCTACCAGAGACCAGTTGCAATTATTATTTTCTCTCATTATAGTAATGTGGTTAAGCCAATTTTGTGAACACTCCGAATCTGTGACATTTGTAAATAATTGAGCAAATTGGAGCTACAAAACTAATTTCAAATGGGAATTCCTCTTTTGATTACTTTCGTGATATCTGTATTTCTATGCTCAGATCACATCGATGGCTAATTTAAAATGTAATAAAATATTCGTTTGAGCTGATTTAAAACCAAAATGTATAATATTTTCACCGCAATATGTTATATATCAACGCATCTAGAATGATAGTGACAGATTGATATTGTCACCATCGCTTTTTTTATTGAAATGTTTTAATTTATTTATGTAATGAAGACAAGATTCTTGCAAAATTCTTTTCAAGTGTGTGATTTGAAATAAACTGAAATTCACTGCTGTGTGAATACGACATGTTACCATATAACTTATAATGTTTCAAGTTTACCTCAAAGTAGTTTTCATGACATACATCCATGTAGTAACATTTTTTTATTAACAAGTTAATTGAGTGATTTACTTGTACTGAGGCTCCCATTTAACAATTTGATAAAGTTCAATAAATAGAAAAAATGAGAAAATACATTGAAATAAATTAAAATACAATAATAAAGGCGGTAATAAAAAAGATACAAAAATTAAATAAATCGGTCAATGTTATGGGATACGGTTGAATGTAATAAAATATATTTTTTTAATTGTATTGTGCATCAAGTAAGTATGTTTTATTCCTTTACTTCATTTATTTGTAATATTGCCAGTTTTTTCATTTTTAATCCATCTTTTAATTTTGCACCTGAAATATCTTTTGTTTCCCTCATTTTATTTATCGAATAAAAGATTGTTGTATGCTTTTACTGCCTGGAATTTGTGCTGTCGTTGTCCGAAGCTTGACGTCGGAGTTTTTATGTTTTTTTTGTACGCTTGTCTAATTGATACATTAATGACAGTTTATGTTTGCTGAAATTTTTTTTTGGTTTAAAATGTAGTTTCGTAGTGTTTTATGTATAATTGACGTAGATAATCAATCTAGTACGTCAAACATGTCGAATATTTTGTTTGTTTCAGTTGTTCTATGTTTTTTAAGTTTTACCTTTTAGATGGTTTTTTGTGCAATCTCCACACGACCGATGGCTGAGTTTGCTGCTCCTCCCCAAACCGTGATTCCATATTCTTAAATATTATCCAAAGGCGCGGTGTACCCGCTCAAAAAGAAGAAGATGGAGAGATATGTAAATACGAAGGTTAAAGAGAGCGCGCTAATATTAAAAATGATAATATTCAAACTAAAATTGTGAAAATGTTTAATAAAACACGACTCGTTTAAATAGAGCAAAAATCTCATGCAGATTGTCTAAAATGGCATTTAAAGAAACACTGTGAATTTTTTCATACATAAATCTTGTAAAATATCAGGAAAAAACGTGTATATAATAATTTTCGGAGCATACTTTGCGAATTTTTTTTTATCGAAGGAATTTAATATAATTGCCGTTTCGGCGTGGGGAATGTGTACATATTATCTTTTTTTATATATTTTAAGAGATTTGAAACTTACAGTATTTAAGGAAAATATGTAATAAATCGGTAGAAATTCGGGAAGCCGGGCCGCCCGGAAAAATGTTGTATCCAAAAATGTTCTTGTTGAAAGCAGTTATGTTTCATAACATTTAGTATTTAAATACAATAAAAATACAATTTTAACGAGTTTCAAATTAAAAAACGCAAAGAAAGGCAATTAAATTAGAGTTTATTACAAGAATTTATGCTGAATTAGTTGGAAAATGCTGTAAATGAAAATTTCACACACAACTTCATGCCGCAAAAAGTTTTTTTTTTTTAACTCTTGGTACCTTATAGAAAGCAACATGGTCTTCTAACATAAATTTACACATCTCATTGATGTATTTGAGAGATAAGAAGATAACGCTTATAATCTAATCAAAATATGAAAGCGAATAAGACACAGAAAAATAGAAAAAGGTTATGAACGCAACTGGGACTCGGACTTCTCTCTCTTTTCTATTCTATTTTTCTGTGTCTTGTTCTCTTGAATGTTTTCGTTTTGATTATTAGTGTTGTCTTCTTCTTCCATGATGGGAATAACCTTCAAAAGTTTTAATTAGGATATTACATTGATGGGAATAACCTTCAAAGTTATTAAAAGAGAGTTGTTCTTATATAAAATTGAATATTCATTTAGACTTTTATAAAAAGGTTAATACATGTTTCAAATACCTAGATACCTTTATCCGAGCCGATACCAAGGTTACAAATCATTTCTTCGAAAGATTGTTTCCAGTGAAAGGGGTAGTTGCCAATGACAGTGTTCCGCAAACTTTTTGTGTTCAAGGTACACCTGCCAAATCAATTTTTTTTAGATGCATGTATGTTGTATCTTACCAGTTAAATCTTAATTCAAATAGGGAATCTCAGTGGAAATTTCCCCTGAGAAAGGGAAAAATCGAAATCTAGAGATCCACGAAAACGGCTAAGATATAATACGACACTTTTTAATTTGTGTTCGGGAATGATCGCTGAAACTTGGGATTTTTACGAACGGATACTATCAGGATAGGATCGATTTGTCTTGAGTAACAATATACATATATTATGTACAATAACTTGCGGTGGAATTGACTTAAAAATTTGATGAGGGCGACACAAGCGACAAATTTTTCAATAATTTTGAAATTTCAAAGAGTTTTTTTTATTAATTAAAACCCCAATTCGCCTAAGAAAGTGTCGCAAATTGTAAGAGAATTCCAAAAGCAGTGGATACTCATTTTTTATATGCAGCCAAAAATATGTTTGCTCTGTTTCGGAAAAATTTTGTTTTAATGTCCGATCAGTTTTTAGCTCCAAGATGTTTTCTTGCTTGTTTATTGGTAAGTTTCCAAGGGAAATGCTATCTGAGAATGGATTTCGTACCCAGTCCACAGGTTGCAGGTCATTCATACGAAAATATGACTTCAAAGCATGCATTTTTTTTCTGAATCGGCAGCCATGATATTTGGGATCATTTCATTACTACCATTGGTATCGTGGCTGATCCATAACACCGACTTAGTGCGAAAGCTTTCAATCTTGTCCGGTGACGTTAAAATATAAGAGTTCCTGCCTTGTATTTTTTGAGCTCATTTAGAAGAGCAATACGAAATTTGCAAGTTTTGCTATTCTTCTTTTTTAAACGGAGAAGCGAAAATATAAATCCCGGGTCTCTAAAAACGTCTGGGTCTCATTGTTTAGCGCGCTTGCGGTGAGGCGCTGAGGCACACCAACTATTGAACACGGTACACCAGTGTGCCGCGGCACACACTTTGCGGAACACTGACCTATGGTATGGAAAAATTAGTCGAAGATAATAGTATTAATTCTGAAATTTTAAAATATGAGATTGACAATTATGACGGTTTGACAGAAGATTTCAATGGCTGAATTGGTTAAATCACACGTCTCGGTTAGACGAGAAGTTCTGGGTTCGAGTCCCAGTTGCGACCATTATCTTTTTCTAATTTTCTTTTTAGACTATTGGTATTATCTTCTAATTCAATGATATATTACATTGATGGGAATAACCTTCAAAAGATATAAAAAGAGAGTTGTTCTTATAAAAAATTGAGATGTGTGTGAGCTTAAAAAGCTCAAAAACTTAATGATATGAATAAAAGAAACCATTTACGTTCTAGATATTGAATGAGTACAATTTACAACATTATTGCACAACTGTTTTAACGTCTAAAAAGCAGCCTCTTAATATTTTTAATACTACTTTCCTGCATTCTTCATCTTCATGCGTTTGAAGTCTTTCTAGTTGAAGCCATAAGACGTTCATTTATTCTCTTGATTTAAACCATGCTCCATGATTTCGATAAACAGCATTATACAACGTTCTTCTACAAACCAAACTTCAATATCCTGTCACAGGCCTAAAAAAACGTTCATTACCATAATCCCAACTTAAAAGATGCTAAAAGTTATTCCATCAATAACTCAACATTGATAATTTTTGTTGGATACAACATTATTCCAGGTAAGGGCTCAAATAAACAACGAAGATTTTTTCAGAAGATTCTAGATTTAATTATAATCTCTTTTCTCATTAGTGCATAATGCTCTGTTGGAGTTTTTGTTCCACAATTTAACGCATTCTTGGCCAAATCCCAACACAAAGGGACCAAATCTGTTTAGTTTTTTACCACAAGTTTTTACGAACCAGGGGCAAGCACAGTATAAATTCATATAACATACTCAGACTAAGAAAACCTTTTTAGTATCGAGTGAAGGGTTTTTATTTGTTTCGCCATATGAATTTAGAGATCCGTAGCTTTTTACTCGTTAAATTTAGCAATTGTATTTTAAAAGTTTCTCGTTCAGTACAAAAAGGATTCCAATTGAATTCCATCAGTTTTGGTGTGTAGAGAATTCTTTTATTAAAGGTTTGCACATAATACTAAACTACGTTTGTGAGAAAACATTATCAAATCAGTAGTCAATGACATAATATGGTGAAGAAATTTAACTGGCATATTTTGATTGCGGGATTTATAGATATACGGGATATATAGATTATACAGGAGACTGAGTTTTATTTTTCCTTCTGATTTCTTTTAAATATTGGCTGGCCATTTTATCAGGATAATCCAATGTGTCATAATTAGTGCATGATTAGTTCTCTTGTTTTACTTTAATTGTCTATTGGCTCTTCGGGTCACATGTTCTCGTTTCCGATATGTGTCGAAGGTAACCAAAGGCAGATGGGAAGTCATTAAAAATCTTAAGTTCCTCCGACAAAAGCTAGCTTTCAGTTAGAAAGGACGTTAGTCCTCCGAATTAAAATTATAAATTACGATACGTCAATAAACAGTCACTGTGATTCAAAGAACTTAAGTCTTTCAATAAGCATGCTGTAGTACTGAAGAATACCTACTGATGTCAGTACTTACATATAATAAAAAATGTCCCTGGAGAGAACAATAGAGATATTACAGATTGTATAGTATTACACCATTAAAAAATTATATTCTTATCTGATTCGCAGTAAAATTGAATAAAACTCTCCTATTCGGTCCCCTCACTGTAAATCACTTAAAAATGCACACCGATTCTATTGAAAAAATCGGCATAAATTACTCAGATAAACAAAGAAATTGAAATATAATTTATATTTGTATTTCAATATCTTTGCAGATATATTAAATACAAACTCGGTCTATCCACAGAAACAATAAATTACAACCACTTGACGAAAGAATTAAGATAATTAAAACTCTCAGATAGATGACTTATTTCCAACTTGACTTATTTTAAAAATTGTCATGGTGTTATAGACAGCCCTGATTTATTAAGCTTAATACCTTCTATATACCAATAAGAACTAGTCGATCTTAAATTATTTTTAATTGCAACAATAATATCAGGATTGAGTCATTTAGATACTCACATGTACCTAAGTGCATGCAGTTGGCGATGCTCTTTCAAAGTTGTAGATGTGTTCAATTAGTAATATAGTTACAAAGAGGCTATAATAACATACATAAATTAATATTAGCTAAATACCTACTATTCTTCTGCTTGGTTCTTTACAATTTAGTTAGCATATTTTACTTCATGTTTACTGTTCCACAAAATTATTATTATAGTCACGTGTTTGTAAATGCCCGTATTGTAAATATATTTTTTTTATTTTTTCCCGTTTCTTCATTATCAAATATTCTAGAGCAGTTGTCCGAAAACTTATTAAGTAGGTATTTATAGTAGCTAATGTTTAATTAGCTTTCGAACCGACGATAATTCTCAATCCGGATATTATGATAAAGGTAATGCGGAAATTGTATTCAAAACATTAATTTAAGGTAGTTTACTAAATTTATCACAATAAGGAAATCTTTGCGCTTTATCATTACAGATAATAACTTTTAAGATTTCAAAATAGCGGTAACGACTTCCTCGGTCGAAAAGGTAAGCCTCTAATCTAGCAGGCCGGATATCGTAGGTTCAAATTCCGGCACGTAATTTTTTTTTTAATTAAGTTGTATTATTTCAATTTAGTCATATAAATATATACGCTGTGTTTGCGACATGTTCTAGAGTGGAAAATACTCTCAGTATTGCCCTGTCGTAAGACTACAATTCAGAAATGAAACGTTGCTTGAAATAGTGTAAGCCATGTTTGGTGACCAGATCTGAATAATCAGGTACTACTACCTTCCTGTTCCCCTCCTGCTATCTCCAGTCTCACAACATACCCCAATTAGGAGTTCCATAGTCTCACTGGCCTCAGACGGTTTGGATCAGTTGAGCTCTTGTGCGGTATTCACCATTTAAAAAAGTATACATATTTTTTAATCAATACCTTTATTTTATTTAACAAAGTACACTCTGTATTGTTATCGTAAGTACAAAAGGTCTGTTATCGTTATTCAAAAAAGCAATTGGTATTATGAAATCACTTGAAGCTAGGCTTATTATTGGATTATTTCTCTTTTACAAACGAATTGTATTTTCTGAACAGTGCTGATCAAGACTCTCGCTCTTCGGGCTATAATTTCGTAATTTAATTGTAGGATGCTGAGAGAGAATATTATTTTCCATAGAAAAGAAATAAGAGATGGTTGGGAAAACTGTCATCACTGCCAATAATATGATTCTAGGGGTAAACTCTTGACTAGACTTACATTAGGTCCTTACATATGAAATTGGCATTTTGTATGGGAAGAACTTTGTATGGGAGCTTTGGGAGTTTTGTATGGGAAGCTTTTTCACCTTCCCAATTTGCTTCAAGTGGATTAAAATAGTTTTATCACTGAGTAAATAGCTGTATAAATTTGAATTTGGAATTCCTAACCAAAGAGAAGATATTTGAGATCAAAGTTGCCAGTACGGCAAAACGCCAATTTCATATGTAAGGACCCAATATCTCTGTATACAAAATTATTTTGCCACTATCCATCCATAAATTAAATTCTCAGAACACACAAAATTTTATGAACGTAAAGTAGAGATCAAACTATTAGGTAGATTATAACGTTCGAACATCAAAGACATTTGTCCGAGTCTTGGCGGCGGAAGCGTCTGCCCTCCTGCTGCGTGGCGGGCCGGATCGAGAGAGACTGGTTGAGGGAGACCTTTTGACCTTTTCAGCCGGACTCTCTTCTCGACCCATTGCCTTGCACCGTAGTTGGAGGGATAGATTCATACGTCCGTCGCTCCCGGACACACTGACCCCAGATTCCTAACCACCCCTCATACCTTTTTCCTTTCCAGAACTTCTTATCCTCCCCTTCCTTAAAAAGGCCCTCCACACAGCATCCCCTAAAATGACATCCCCAGAAAAATTATTTTACTCAGGGCCTCCTGTATGGAGCTTATGTAAAAAAATGCGTTTCATTACAGAGATTTATTATAATTATTGTATTTTTCCTTTGGAGGAGTAAAGACATACGTTCACCGTTTGTCTCATTATCGACTATTAACATTTAGTGCGTAAGAAAAAGGATCAGCATTATATGATTAAGAACATAAGCTAAATATTCAGCGCATTGTCATTTTACGTTTTGAATTTTTGGAATTCATTCACTATTATTATATTTATCACAATATTGTTTGCAGCTCTTTCAAAATATGAAAATTCGTTTCCATACAAAATGTATGAAAAAATTAATTTTCGTCATAACTTTTTTTTCGTGAATTTTTCCCATGATTAAATGGTCATTCTGCTATTCGGGGCGGAGACAAATCCAACAAATCAAAGATCATAAAAATCTGTAAAGCCATTCTCGAGTTATAAATGGTGTAACTTTGTTTTACATATTAAGATATGTTCATTGTTTTATTTGATTAGCCTTACAAAAATGGCTACATACAAGTTATGGTAGATAAAATTGTTTCAACTATATCTCCGCTAATGACAAAAATCACATTTATACAAATTATTGTAATATACAATTTTACATGTAACATTTATTTTTAAAAACCTGTCTCTGTATTATAAACTTGTGATGTAAAAGCCCATCAGGGCGTTGAAAATTAATCAATAAATAAATAAATTCATTAATCGACGCAATGTTATGTACTTGTCGAAAGAGTGTGTTATGAGTTTCCTAAAATTCTCTCACATTTATTTGCTCGTCCTGTAACATAAAACAGACACGATACATGCCAGCAGCAGTCAAAACCATTGCCTAGTATGTTATGATTTTGAGGACGGACGCAATGTTGTAATCCAAACAAATGTTCCTCCCCTCTTTATTTGAATTCATGAACGAATCCTTCAAATCAATCGGTTCGATTCAAATCAGGTGAGTGCTCTCAAATATCACTAGTAGAATTCACAAAGGGAATCCATATCCCGACTTTTAAAGCGTCATTTGGTATTTCATTTTCAAATAAATGCTAAATAATAATTTCCTTGGCATCAGTCTGTAAGCGCTATCGTTTCTCATTGTTTTTTTTTCAATATTATTAACTGAATTTGTTTGAGGCTCGTTTTCACAAAGGGTGTAGGTTAATAGAACTTATTCGCAAACATGGGAACACTTCAGCACAGGTTCGCCTAGTGAGGTGTTTCAAAATACTACTAGGTACTATTTACTATTTACATACAGATATGGATCATTCAATTTTTTTTCTTATTACTAAACTTTTTTCTTTTTTTTATCGAAGGAAGCAAATACTTTGTGGTGTGACACTATATATTAAATTAAAAAACACACTTTGTAAAACAGCACTTTATTTGAATTAATAATTATTTGACAGCCAAACAGGTTTCGCTTAGCTCAAGCTTCATCAGGGCTATTATATTAACTCAATATTAAGTTAATATAATAGCCCTGATGAAGCTTGAGCTAAGCGAAACCTGGTTGGCTGTCAAATAATTATTAATTCAAATAAAGTGGTGTTTTACAAAGTGTGTTATTTCATTTAATAAACTTTTATTTATGTAAATATGTAAACCAATGTAATAATCTGTAAAGTGTAATAATCTGTAATAATCTGTAAATAATAGAAATAAATAAATATAAATATTATAAAACAAAGTTTATATTGGACACAACAACGAATTATCAGTTTGGGTGGCGGGAATGGGTACCGCCGCGCCGGGAACCATCTATTGGATAACCAACACCCCTGCCAAAGGTCACTCCAAGTGGTTCACTTCGTTTGGTGACTTAGTTGGGGTGCCCGGGTTCATGGGGTGACGTTTGTATAGGTCTTGGCGGCCAATGCGTTTGCCTACCTATTGCATGGCAGGCCGGATCGAGAAAGATTGATTGAGGGAAATCTAGACCTCTCCAGCCGGTCTCTCTCAGCCCATCATCGCCTTGCTCCGCAGTTGGAGAGAAGATCCGTACAACCGCTACTCCTAGACGCGTTGACTCTCAGATTCCTACCCACCCCTCATACCTTTTTCCTTTTAAGAACTTTCTCTCCTTCCTTTCCCTAAAATACCCTTCACACTGCATCCCCATGACATAGGCCCTGAAGGAAATTATTCTCCTCGGACCTCCTGCGTGGAGCTAATGTAAAAAAACAAAATTACTTTTTTTTTTATTCTCTGGGAATTTTTAATTAATATTTTTTTATAATATTTTTAGTGAATAAACAAGATAAACCGTGAAATGACAGTTTTCTTGCAGATTCCCTATCTAAATCTCTTATAAGTTAAATTCTTGAGTTTGTGATAAGGATTTTTTTTATAATTCTTAAGTTATGAACAAGTTGTCTTCTCCTAAACACAAGCATTTGCTTTATCAGGAGAGTGTATACAAATGTAAGCTTTATTACGTTATATTGTGAAAATGTAAAATAAATAAAAAAAAATAAAATGTTTTCTAAATTTCGTATTTTCGTAATTTGGATTAAAAATTTATGTAGGTTTATTATTCAACTTTTTCGTGTTTTAAATTAAAATATTTCAAATGCCAAAATTTTATAGGTAATTTTATGTTTTTAAAAAGATATTTGTTTGTACGACATCTTCAAAAAGAACATTTAAAATACCTTGGAAATATTCAGAAATTCGATGAGAAATTTTTAGTTTATAAAGATAAATAACCCTCTTTGGCTGAACAAGCAATGTATATTATACCTTTTTATGAACTATTTCTGTCAGTTATACGTTTCATTTTGTTTTTGTATTAGTAAGATTTTGACATAAACGGTTGACTACCAATTTAATGAAATATTTACCACATTTATTAGTATGGCTGTTATAAATAACTTACGAAAACCCTTAAAAATGTATGGACTGAATTCTCGAAAAAGCAGATCAAATTTTGAAAATGGTAATAATGAATTTTCTCTAAAAAATATTTTATTACAGATAGGTACTTTATTGCTCGTATGAATTCTGAAAAAAACCTTTTTGGAATTCGTGGAATCCGAGTTACAGGCAGACAGACAGATTCACAACCGAAATTAGTATTTTTAATGCGTTGCTTATGAAATAGGAGCCATTGGAGCGATCACGCGAAATAAATCAATTTGCCACGATCGCTCGCGATTTCCCAGAAGACCACTTTTTAATTTTTTCGTCAACATTAAAAAAAAACATCCCTTCGAATTTTAATTAGTTAGTTAGTTTAGTATATAAAAAAACTTATTGTAGAGCTGTACAGCCAATGAATTAACCTGTATTTTACCGTTTATCTCATATTTGTACGATTTAATCATGCGCGGTTATTGTGAAACTGCCGTGAGGGGTACTTATTCGAGTCAACATATAATATTTTCGATTTCTGTATGTTGTCTGTGGTAAATTTGATAATGAAAGGTACATATCTATGGAAAAATTACTTAATTTTAACAGCTGATCAAAAATTAGACGTGAAAAAAATATTTGAAAAAAAAAATTTTACATCTTTCTAAAATAGTCTACGAAGTTCGGATTTGCGAGCTCTATGATAGATAAAACATTTCGATAGCTTCGTTTTAAAATAAATGTCTGGCAGAGGAAATGTTTTAAATAATTACAATAAATGTTTTACGAATGGTAGGAAAATGTGGTCCAATTTTAGACCGCTATCAATCGCATAAAAATAAAAGTGGTCCATTTTTTTACCACAATTGCTCCAGTGGTTAGTAGCAACGTATAGTAAAATTTCTTTAAAAGTTGTTTGCTTAAATGAAGTTGTTTAATCAACAAAATTTCATTATTCTTATGTGGAACTGTCTCCATAAACCGTCCTATTTACGAGTCTAATTTCCGTGCAGAGTTAACGGTAATGGATCAGCGAGGCATCAATAAACCCAGTTAATTGTGCGAGTTAGTTTTAACACGTCCGTTAAAGTAATTGTACCTAAAGGTCGCTGTGTATTATTGGCTAAAGGTCTAGTGGTCGGAGGCGCCAGATTACACCGAAACATATATATTTTTTGTTCGTTTATTTCTGTATAAGAGCACAGATTGCACGGAGTTTGTAAGACAATGGCATCCCCGAATTGATATATTGTGAGGCTGAAATAAGGATCTTCATCGACAGGAATCCGCAACCATCATGTTGTGTACTCATATCGCAAACATCCGCACACGTGGCTACTGAAATCACAGATCCGTTTCGCAACCAATCATCAACAAAAAAAAGTTTATATTATAGTCTCGTACACTCACTCCTAAATTGCCTGATTGAAATCTGGGGAAATGCGTGTGAAACATACATCAATGAATTACAGGTAATTCAAAATAAGCTAATCAAAAAACTATTTCACTACGAATCCAAAACATCCACAAAAAAATTATATTTGGAAACAAAACTGCTAACAGTAAAAAAACTATACGAGTACAATATATGTCTCTTTATATACAAAATAAATAATAAACTCATACATACAAACACAGAATTCATTAAAACGTCCCAAGTACACAAACATTTTATACGACAACACGATAACATACGTTTAGACACCATTCATACTAACTACGGCAAGCAATCAATTAGTTACGAGGGGGGCAATTTATATAATTGCCTTCCAGATGATATCAAAAACGAAAAAAGTATGTGCAAATTCAAAAAAAAAAAATATATGTTTATTCACAAAAAACAAAGTAGTGAAAGTGAATAATATCGTATGGTAATATAAAGTTATGTAAATGTTAGTACTGCAATCGAATGTAATTTAAGGTTATGAAATGTAAAAACTATGTAGGAATTCAATATTCTAGTTAAGTAAGTGAAAATGTTATTTTCTTTTTTACTGGAATAAAAACTTATGAAAAAAAATCATTGAAATACCAAAACCGAATGTTTTTATAACCTCAGTCATAATCAAACAGTTGCTTTAGCTGTCATTTTTATATCCCGTCATCCTTTGTTGACTGTTTTCTTGCTAGCATTGATTGATCTAAAGCACAGGCATTGTTGCAAGATGTCTAACACAAGCTATGTTTAAAGTTTTGACCAGGTGAGTCAGACAACCTTGCCTGACTGTCACAGAAAACTGATGTTGCTTCGCCGACGATTTTACAGAATGTCGGCAACGTATGCCTAAGTATGAACCTCCGCGCGGATGTATGGCGGTAGCCGCCAAGATACTTGAATCGTCGAGTATCGAATATTTGCGTATCCTTGAAGAAAGACCTAATTGTAAAGACGTAAATTATGGAGATGGGACAGAGAAAGGTTTGGGAAGTACCTACCCGTCAGGAGCAGTTCTATAATTTTACCTTAACTCCACACAGGAGTCCCTGACGGAAATAATTTCCCTCAGGGCCTATGTCATCTTTTGGGATGCAGTGTCTTGAAGAGGCCCGTAAAAATTAGGAAGCACAGAGGGCAGCAAATCGTTTCACAGCCGAGCTGTTGAACTCAAGAACGAATCGTGTAGAAACTACCCGTTCTAATGTGACAAATTAATGCCAATCGAGTACAAAAGTTACCGGTGCCGACGGGATCAATAACGCTAGTTGTTGAACTCAAGAACGAATCGTGTAGAAACTACCCGTTCTAATGTGACAAATTAATGCCAACCAAGTATAAAAGTTAACGGTGCCGACGGGATCAATGACGCTAGTTGTTGAACTCAAGAACGAATCGTGTAGAAACTACCCGTTCTATTGTGATAAATTAATGCCAACCGAGTACAAAAGTTACCGGTGCCGACGGGATCAATAACGCTAGTTGTTGAACTCAAGAACGAATCGTGTAGAAACTACCCGTTCTAATGTGACAAATTAATGCCAACCGAGTACAAAAGTTACCGGTGCCGACGGGATCAATGACGATAGTTGTTGAACTCAAGAACGAATCGTGTAGAAACTACCCGTTCTATTGTGATAAATTAATGCCAACCGAGTACAAAAGTTACCGGTGCCGACGGGATCAATAACGCTAGTTGTTGAACTCAAGAACGAATCGTGTAGAAACTACCCGTTCTAATGTGACAAATTAATGCCAACCGAGTACAAAAGTTACCGGTGCCGACGGGATCCATGACGCTAGTTGTTGAACTCAAGAATGAATCGTGTAGAAACTACCCGTTCTAATGTGACAAATTAATGCCAACCGAGTACAAAAGTTACCGGTGCCGACGGGATTAATGACGATAGTTGTTGAACTCAAGAATGAATCATGTAGAAACTACCCGTTCTAATGTGACAAATTAATGCCAACCGAGTACAAAAGTTACCGGTGCCGACGGGATCAATGACGCTAGTTCCTAAGAACATCTTCTATTGCAATAATACCGGTAGAATAAGGACAGCATTCCTATGTATGACAGAATTAATGCCAACCAAGTATAAAAGTTACCGGTGCCGACGGGATCAATGACGCTAGTTGTTGAACTCAAGAACGAATCATGTAGAAATTACCCGTTCTAATATGACAAATTAATGCCAGCCGAGTACAAAAGTTACCGGTGTCGACGGGATCAATGACGATAGTTGTTGAACTCAAGAACGAATCGTGTAGAAACTACCCGTTCTATTGTGATAAATTAATGCCAACCGAGTACAAAAGTTACCGGTGCCGACGGGATCAATAACGCTAGTTGTTGAACTCAAGAACGAATCGTGTAGAAACTACCCGTTCTAATGTGACAAATTAATGCCAACCAAGTACAAAAGTTACCGGTGCCGACGGGATCAATGACGCTAGTTGTTGAACTCAAGAACGAATCGTGTAGAAACTACCCGTTCTAATGTGACAAATTTATGCCAACCGAGTACAAAAGTTACCGGTGCCGACGGGATCCATGACGCTAGTTGTTGAACTCAAGAATGAATCGTGTAGAAACTACCCGTTCTAATGTGACAAATTAATGCCAACCGAGTACAAAAGTTACCGGTGCCGACGGGATTAATGACGATAGTTGTTGAACTCAAGAATGAATCATGTAGAAACTACCCGTTCTAATGTGACAAATTAATGCCAACCGAGTACAAAAGTTACCGGTGCCGACGGGATCAATGACGCTAGTTCCTAAGAGCATCTTCTATTGCAATAATACCGGTATATAAGGACAGCATTCCTATCTGACGCCTGTGCTCTAAAGATTGCAATCCGTTTGTTAAGATCGGATATCTATCTATCGGATATTGGATATCCCGTTTGATAGACCGCCCGTTTCTGCACAGAGCAAGGTAGTTAATAAGAAAATTGGAAAGTATCTAGCTATTCAGGTATGATCACTATACACGTCTAACATCACTTCAAGTAACAACGTTTCGATTTGGATTGATCCACTATCTTCCACTACGATAATCTATCAAAATCTGTCATTTGTTCACCGATACAATACTTGGGAATGGTAAGTTTTATTTATTTATGTTCAATTTATATGCAAACGTATTGGATGTTGTGAAAAGTGAGCTTATTGGCATTGCCAATAAAATCCCCACAACCAAGATTTACAGCGGGAATAGATTTATGTAGTGATTTTTACGAACAGTTAGAATGTTTTTTTTTTTTTTTAAATAAAACATATTGTTTTCATGTGTTGAAAGGATGGAATAGGGAAAGTAAATTAATTGAGGTCGATAGACGTGGAGCATTGAGCACGTGGGAACAGTATGTGTTTTTTTTTCCCCTGAAGGTGGCGGTTTAAAACTGTGAGCGGGAACTCCGTATATCAAAAGGAAACTTGTTTAAAACTGTAATTGATTTAGAGGAATTGGCATTTAAAGGGTTCTATTTAAAGGGAGATCCACTGATCGAATGGATAGTAAACATATAATTTAGATACGCAGTTGAGTTACCTACAGCTAAGGGGAAAGAAAAAAGTAATTGAAGACTTTAAAAAAAACTTTTAAATTTGTGGTTTCAATGGAAAAATTTCATCCGCAATTACTTTAAAAAAATTCAGTTTTTGTTTGTAAAATCGCCTCAGGGGAGTTTACAATAGAAAGGAAATACTTAAGAGGAAACCAGGCGTTTTGTCCATTCAAATGTATTCCCCAATTTTCTCTCTGGATTTGACTGGATTGACATTAGTGCAAATAATATACTAATAATGTACCAGGATCTTTACATGCCATCCATCCAAGTATCAATGTCAATGTGACCCAAGCAACAATGGCTGAAACGGATGCAATGACTTATCCTATCTGGTTTTCTGGCAGTCTTTCAATCAAACCACTGAATTTATTGCTCAGCCTTAACTCGAACGTAAGTTATTTTTGTATTGTAATGAATACTTTGTGCCTAATATTTAACTTGGTGATATGTAGAAAAGTTGATTGTGCCATCCATATAAAATAGCAAGATGGGATTTGGTGTCCTCCGCAGGTGTTCTTCAGTGGCTCCAATTCATTGTCATTTGCCTCTAGTCCTTTTCATTTGCTCTAACACGCTAGTGCGTGTCGGTAATTTTTGCGTTTTTTAATAAGTTACTTCTTACGTGCGTTGGGACCCTCCAATTTTTTTTTAAATTGACTGATTTGAACGACATCTGACGTTCAGTATAAAAACTAGACAATTTATTAAAAAAAGTAAAACGTACAGAAAGTAAATAGAATATTTTCTTTTGGCACAGTTGGTAAAAAAAAATCGATCCAGTTTTGGAGGATAAGAATGTTTAATGCAAAACCTCGATTTTAATGATTTAATCTAGGTTTTATCAGCCTGGGGTGCAATTGTACCTTTCGCTCAGTATTCAGTAGGGGGTGGTGGTAAAAATGACAGTGACAGCAACAGTTTGGTATTCAACAACAACAACTTTTTTATTCAAATTTCTTGGCGACCGTATTTCCTTTTAAAAACAACGATATTCGGAAGAAGATAATCATTGTGGTTTGATATTTTATGAATTATAATATCTACTAACTTTATAAATTACTAACTATGAAATTCAAAAATATGTGAGTACACGCAACAATCATGATTTTGAATTTCTTTGTAGAAATCGACGCTAGCCCTGCCACCTATTGTACATTTCAGCAAGCACTAAGCATTTTAATGCTCCTTTAAACAAATGCATAGAGGCATGGAACAATACTTGAGGTATGTAAAAATAATATTGTAATTTAAAGTTAATAAATAAATCACAACAAAAAAAAAAATATATTATGTTGCTCAACCGCTATTTCCAAAAACAGTACAACAACGTACATACGTAAGTACTTTACCGCTGATGTCTTAGGATTGGTTCATTAAAAAAAATGCAATTCATCAAATATTTTTAGTTACTTTTTACTTTTAAGTAAGTTCGATTCAAGTTCGGTTATTAGATCATAAAACTTAAAACTGAAATAATCACAGAACGTGAAAATTAGCTTAAAATATTTGATGAATTGTTAATTTTTTTTGGAACAACTCACCCTTAGGGTGTATTTTTAGTTAATTATCAAGTTCTGTAACGGTTCTATTCAAGTTATGTTATTATATCATTATTGGCCAGAAGTTTCACATAACTGAAATGATAAAAGAAATTGAATAAAACTTTCACAGAACTTGAAAGTTAACTTTTAAATTTAATGAATTGTTCATTACATATTTTTTTCCTAAGCTGATAGTTTTTCCTTTTACGACTAATATTATAATAAATAATTTTGGGTAATAATTGAATAATATGTTTTCACTTCGTTTTCGTTATTTTATTTTTCTTGTGGAAATAAATAAACTTTAACCTATTTGGCTCAGCCACTGCCAATAAGAGAAAATTCCCGCTGAAGCAAGTACCGTAATTCTATTTAACTGATATATTTCGGAATTTTCAATCACGTTTACAATTTAAATTTAAATTTGTATTAGTCTTTATCAAATTACTTGTTACAATACCCTCAGACATCCAAGGATGCTGAAAAGAAACGTCGGTGTCTGTCATCTCGTGGTGTGTTTTTATTTCTTATATTATTCTTGGCAGTGATGGCTGGTGACTAAAAACATTCAAAAGCCTATCTGGAATTATTTACTTGAACTTATTGAACTCACAGAAAAGATAAGAATAAATTCGCAAAAAAGATGAACATATTTCTTCTATATTTTTTGCATTGAGTGAGTATGAGTCGACTCGCAAATACTGTTTTAATTTATAGGTTACTAGCTAGTACCCGGTATGCGTTTCAATGTCACTTTTCTTTGAATGAAGGGTTAAGTGGGAAGCATGAATTTTCCAAATTTACTCCCTGCTATCCCCTACCGCTACTATTTTTCCTTTGCTATCTCTGTCCCTCCGCGTGTAATTTTCCATGCGTCCTCGTTCCAATCCCTTCTCTTTCCCCCTTCCCCGCCTCCTCCCACCTTCCCAGCCTTCTCACTCCTTCATTCCCCTCCCACAACCCCCCCCAACCATTCATTCTATCTACTCCCCCCCCCCCTCCCGGATTATCCTCCCCTTTCCCCACCTCCACTCCCTGCCCCTAAACTATATGAAATACACTCGTTCTTCAAACTACTCGCGCGCCACCTTTTGTAATTTTTTTCTACAAATTTCCTTACGCCAGAGATCACTATTATATATAAACGTTTGAGGGTGTGCCCACAACAAATCACCAAAGTTTCATCGCAGTTGGATGATTGTTTAGAAACGCATAAGGGACAAACAAACAAATATTATTTTTTATATATTAAGATTTTTTAAAACACTCTTTGGTTGTGGGTCATGAGTCGTAACCCTTCTGTTATTAATGATTTATTGATTGAGCGTGGTGACAACCTGTTTAAATTTTATCGGTTGGGATTTCATCTGTCTATAAATTTGTTTGTAACGTTCCGTTCCGGTTTCAAGATGGTGGCCATTTTAATGTTTCAGTAAAGATTATTTTTTCAAACGTGCAATCGTTGTGTTAATAAGTAAGTTGTTATTTAATGACCTACTTACAAGTCTTATTTTGATTTAGATTAAAAGATCTACTAGTATTAGATTATGAATATTACAACATCAGTAAAAAAAATTAGTCACACTTGAGATGATCAAAAAACAACGCATTATAAAATTCACCATTTCAATATGAGCAAAGCAACTTCAAGATGGTTATTACGATTCAACTACCAACTTCAAACAGTCGCCCACATTTGAAATGTAAAATAAAAAACTGTGAAAAATAAAATTTCCAATTAGAGCTGTTATTTGTTTTCGGAAATCAAACCCGCGACATTTTGACTCAAAGTAAAATGCGTGGAAGTGTGACGAAATAGTAAACTATTTTTTGAAAGTTGAAGAATTCAATACCAATGGTAAGTACCTGTGTACGTGAGAATTGCAAAGGTTAATAATATTAGTATTAAGAGTGAATAACCAGCACATGACAACTTCGATTTCGACACTAGCGCTAACACATCAGGGCTCGCGAGCGGGCGTTTTCAGAACTAAATTTCGTTCCGCGGCAATCCGAGTTTTGAGGGTTTTGTTCACTCGAGCTAGGGCTACCCGCTACTATTACTACTTTATATTACTATTCTCGCTTCCAGAATTTTAATTATTAGTAGTTATTTGTAATTTGTATATTATAAAAGTACATAAATGCGTAAACACATTAGGTATTAAGTAGATATCTACATGAATAAACAATTTGTTATATTCTTTTTAATATTTTGGTTTTTTGTTTTTCAATTGTATTTTACGGCCATTAGAGTGGAAGATACTTTCAGTATCGCCCTGGTGTAAGACCACCATTAAGAATTGAAACGTTGCTTGAAATGGCTTTAGCCGTGTTTAGTGGTCAGATCTGAATAGCCAGGTACTTCCCCACCTTCCTCTTCCCTATATCCTTCCCCTCCCCACTACCTTCAGTCTTACAACATACTCCAAATTGGGGATGCAATAGTCCCACTGGCTCCAGACTTGTGCGGTATTCATGAAAAAAAACGAGTAATATTCAGTTGGATTGTAAAAAATGTCGCATTTTGAAATATTTATTCGTGTGCATAATTAATAATAAGCACTTCAACAAACAGAATTAAAGCGCACAAACCCTTTCTTTCTTTGAGTGGCCTTGCAATGCATGCCGGGTACCCGCTGTATATAATGTTATATAGTGCAGGCGCTTGCATTATAATTCCCGGGACTTGTGATGGAACCATAACAGTTTAGTTGACCGCGAGGTTACAGTGCCCATGAAACGCATGCCCAGTACCCGCTGTATATAATTTATTTATTTATTTACGGACAAATAGTCCATTAACAATATAACAATAACACGAAAAACAAGCGTGCGTAAAGGCCCGACCCGCCGAGCAATCGATCACCGTTCGCATTGATTACCGTTCGCATGTCATTTTTCGTAACTATCACCACTTTTCGTAACCCATTCACCAGTTTACCCCCAAGTGTCGAGCGTGCGTAAAAAAGATTTACCCCAAAAAATATTTTGGAGCAGTTGGGACTCTTGTGCGGTATTCACACAAGAATAATTTAAAATAAAAAAAATATTCGAAATTATAAAAAATTTTGCATAAAAATATTCAATGAACATGAAAAATTGCGTTCGGGCAACCCTGTAGATTTAACAAACATGAATCAAGGAATTCGTGTTTATTTCAAATTTCGTTTTCAAATTTCATTTCCAAATATTATTATTCAAAGCGTCGCGAAGACGTGCTCTCCTGGCCGCGTTTGGGCCCGTAATGAAATCTGAAATTTGTGTTTACGGGCTGCGATAAAAATGGTAAAATGCGATGTTCAAAATTATTTAAAATTAAATACTTCCTGAAATTATTTTACGATCAAATTATTTATGATTTGTCAATAACGTCTTAGCAAAATAAGTATGCAAAAAAATCCGAAATATATTTGTTTGTAAGTGCACAAATAAATGCACAAACCGACCAATTTTCGTCAAGAAACACATGTCCGTATATATTTTTTAATAATTTTATTTAAACTAAAATTAAAATTCTGAAACATACGTTTACCAGATAATGTATTGATTTATTTTACTGCATCATTATATGATTTGAAATGGGTGTTGTATAAGAAATGTACTTTTTTGAAAATTGAAAAAATCTGCGAACGACCTATGGTATAACCTTATTATTCTAAAAATAATTTTTTTTTCTCAAAATCTAAAACATAAGTTTACTAGATAAAAGAACAATCTTTTGAAATCCATTTATAGTTTTTTGTGGAAAAGAGTCAATACGTCTAACCGCTGATTTAAAAATGACATATTTCTGGTTTCTCTGGTTATACACTCTTAAGATGGAAAAGGTTGGCGCGATCCCACATATCACATATAGTTTTATATATAACCGGACATATATAATGGACAGATCATTATTCGTGGTCTCTTGATTTGAATAATCGTTTGGTATGCAATACCATGCTCAGAGATAGATTTGAGAAGCATTTTGTCAAACCACCATTGCAATTATAACTCTCAACTGCCTCCTAACTGCAAAGACAAACTATACAAAATTAGACCTATAGTTGATGCTTCGAACAAAAAATTTCAAGAGTGCAACCATGGAACGAGAGAAGAGAGTGTTGATGAATCGATGATATAATTCAAGGGAAGGTCTGTCTTGAAACAATATCTTCCGATAATACTAATAAAGAGGTGCTAGAAGCTATGGTGTCTGGGTGACCAAAGAGGTTTTATAAAAAAATCATGATTTATTAAGTAATGAATGAAAAATTTCCCGATTGCACCTTAGGAGAAAGAGTGGTTTTAGAATTGACTTATAAACTACTTACAATGTGTACATTCGGAGACAAATAAATATTGTGGCCTAGATAATCACAGATATACTCGTACATTTTAATTTGAACATGCATTTTTCATGTGTATATACATGAACAATGATCATTCAAGGAAAAAATATTTCATTAAATATTTAAATACGAGGTTCGTTAAGTTATTCCAAAAATCTCATTTTGTGTTACAGTGAGATACATGATTTTAACAGAGATAGGAAGAGAGAATACCACACTTTGCATTTTCATTAAAGATTCGAAGAGTCGCTCCAAAATTTTTTTTAATAAATTAAAAAAGTCAAGGTTTGAAAATTTTTAAAACACAAAACGAAAAAAAAATTAAGTTACAATAACTTTTATAACACATTTGTCAAATTAAATATGTTTTTTAGTTTCGTGCAAAGTGGTAATTACAGTTTACACTATAAAAAACATTAAAAGCTACTATAAATTAATATTTTTAATTATTATTTTTAATTGGTAAACTAATGTTTAAGACAAGATTTTTATGCATAGCACAAAGGGTAACAATTATTATAAGCAATAATTATTAGCCTGAAACACTCATCAACATTGAAAAAATCTTAGAAAAATCTCAGACGTAGCTCAGTTGGTAGAGCAGTTGACCGGATATCAGAAACGCGGGTTCAAGTCCCGTCGGCGGCATTTATCTTTTCTCAGGAGATTTTTTCAATGTTGATGAGTGTTTCAGGCTAATAATTATTGCTTATAATAATTAATATTTTTAATTGCAATTTGTAGTAGCACAATCTGAAAGAGTCCTTTATCTGCTTTCAAAAACAGTATTTTATTTTGACAGGCTTTTAAAAACATCGAATCTATTTGAAGCGGGAATATTCGATGACATCATATTAATCGTCCCCGATAGAAGTTGTGCTTTATTTCGATAGCTTTATGTGATTGAGATTTTTTTTACAATCCCACCCCTTTTCCTATTTTGAAGCTATGAAGCTATCTGTTAATTCATCCAGACATTTTACTCTTTAATCTTGTGCTATTTTGATGCACCCGATCCATTGCAAACCCAGTCCCTGGTATTTATATAACTTACCGATATCGTCATTTATATTCCACAGTTTTCCACAAAGGCGACCAACTGGTTGTTTCGATTGAAATTTGTTCGAAAGTTGTTCGTTTGGCATCCGTCGCATATTTCCAAGTTACCTAATTTCCATAAAGTGTCGCAGGGGTTAGATGCCATGCGCTGTTTGAATTTCAAACAACCCCTTTCAAGAATCTCTTTTGAGCGACCTCGACCTTGGAACGCACTATCTCGTTAATTACCGTCAAAATTCGATACCCATATCAGGTAAGGTATCCTTCCTTGATCAAAGCAAAATTTTAATAATTAATTTGAATTTGGAAGGCGGGTATGGACACCATCGCCAACAATAGATAACCAACACCTCTGCCGTAGGTCACTCCAAGTTGTTCACTACGTCTGATGACTTGGCAGAGGTGCCCGGGTTTATGGAGTAGGGGTTATCCAGGTCTTGGTGATAGATGCATTTGTTCACCAACTGTGCGATGACTGGATTGGAAGACGCCTCTCCCCTCCCTCCCCAACTCCCTCAGGGAAACTTTGACCTCTCCAGCCATGCATTTCCTTGCACAGCAGTGTGAGGGATCGATTATAGGTCTGTCATTTCTGGACACACAGTCCCAGATTCGATGACCGGCCAACTCAGAATAAAACCATCTCAGAACCACTTCAGAAAGGTCATAAAGAGTGATGATAAAAAAATATAAAAAAATTGGTTAAATAGTTTAAGTTAGGTTAGAGTTAATGGCTATTTTTAATTTATTTTTTTCATAGCTTTTCAAAGAGGTGTTGAGTTGACTTGATTCTGAGTTGGCATGAAACCACCAGATTCCAATCACCCTTCATACCGTTTCCTTCCCGGATCTTCCAACCCTCCCCTTCCTTATTAGAAAAACAATATTTTCTCGGAAGCAGAAGGTGTATTCAACTGCTCGAAATATAGTTATACGAAGTCTATAATAACATACCTCAATAACAATAACCAACGTTTGCATAACACTGTTCTTCTGTATGGGTTCTGTATAATTTAAATAGCATGTTACTTGTTTTTAAAAGCCCGTGTAATATGATGAATAAATAAATAAATCATTGAAGAAGAGAAAGATAACACTAATAATATTAACGAAAATATGAACGAGAACAAGACGCTGAAAAATATAAAAAGATAATGGTCGCAACTGGGACTTGAACCCCGAACCTCTCGTCTAATCAGGACGTGCGCTTTTACCAATTCAGCCATTGCCACTTTCTAGGTTACAAACGCACGTCCCGATTAGACAAGATGTTCTGGGTTCGAGACCCAGTTGCGACCAATTATCTTTTTCTATTTTTCTATGTTTGTTCTCTTTCATATTTTCGTTAAGATTATTAGTGTTTTCTTCTTCTTCAATAATGTATTACATTGATGGAAATAACATTAAAAAGTTATAAAACGAGAGTTGTTCTTATAAAAAATAAAAAAATATATTTACTTCTATTTACTTGCACAACCCTCCCTCCACCATTCCCTCGGCTTTCCCTTCACATTTGTCTCAAAATTTCATCAGTAGATGTACAAATAATTTATCCATGTGTGCCTATAAGAGAGTCAAACACATGTTGAATTCGTTCATCCATATGGAAAATAAAACCAGGGCCGATGCGAGAGGGACACCCAACAAAATCAAACTGATATAACATAATATAAAAATATATGTTTTTTTAATGTAAGAAGATAGGTTCGCTGTTTTTATTTTTCGTTTAAGAGCGTATAACCAGAGAACACCATAAATATGTCATTTTTAAATCAGTGTTCAGACGTATTGACTCTTTTTCACAAAAAAATATAAATTGGTTTTGAAAGATTGTTCTTTTATCTAGTAAACGTATGTTTTAAATTTTTAGAAAAAATTATAATTTTTAGTATAATAAAGTTATACCATAGGTCGTTGGCGATTTGTTAAATTTTCAAAAAAGGATTTATAATACAACACCCATTTCAAATCATATAATCATGCAGTAAAATAAATCAATACATTATCTGGTAAACGTATGTAACAGAATTTTAATTTTAGTTTAAATAAAATCATTAAAAAATATATAAGTACATGTGTTTCTTGACGAAATTTGGTCCGTTTGTGTATTTATTTGCGCACTTACAGACTGATATATTTCAATTTTTTTTTAACATTCTTATTTTGCTGAGACATTATTGAAAAATGATAAATACTTATGATCAAAAAATAATTACAAAAAGTACATAATTTAAACAGTTTTATCAACACGCCTTTCAGCATTTTTGGATGTAGGTATAAATTAAAGCAAATTTGGAATTAAAATGCAAGAGTAATTAATCTTTCTCATTGGAACCGCCCTGTACGATCGTAAGAACCTTTTTCGACAAAATGTTGATTTTCGGCCGCTGGCTGGTTTAATGACGGCCATTAAATTTTTGTCGAAAGTGTACTAATATTATTATTATTATAATGTTATTATCGACGACTGTGATCTTTGTCGTTGTCATAAATCATATGACGTTGTCATGTAATTCAATCCATTCAGGGTAAATACGCTTACATTTCAGTTTTAAAGAAACAAAATGACAAATTTCCTACCACAACTTCCAACTTTCAAGCCAAAACATCTAAGACACTATACTAGTATTTTGAGATTTAGTAGGAGTTCTATGAAAGCCTTGGGGAAAATAATTCCCCTCAGGATCTTTTTGATCTTTGGGAATGCTGTGTGAAAGGTATTTTTAGGGAAAGGGAAAAGAGGAAGTTCTAGGAAGGAATAAGGTATGAGGGGTGGGTAGGAACATAAAAGGTCAATATGTTCAGGAGGGGAGAAACATATGAATCCAAACCTCCCACTGCGGGGTGAGGCAATGTTCCGAGAGTCCTGCTGGAGAGATCAAAAGATCTCCCTCAACCGGTCTCTCCCGATCCGGCTTGCCACGCAGTTGTTGAGCAGACGCATGCTCGGCAAAGACCCGAACAAACCTCAATTCATGCTCCCGGGCACCCCTGGTAAGTTACTGAACGTAGCGAATCACTTGGGGTGACAGAAAATGACAGAGAAGTTGGTTAACCAATAAATGGTTCCCGGGGCGGTAGAATCCATACCCGCCTCCTAAATTGAAAATGAACCATACGGGGATCATATTAAAAATTGTGTAGTTGTGAGTACAAAAATACAATCTCTTTGATGTTTTCTTTTTTTGAAAACCAAAGTTGCTTTTGGGCCGCTTATAAGATTTTCCGCCCGTGTGCGTTGCACGTTGCAGGAATGGACGCGGCGTCCCTGGACGAAGGTCAAATTATGTTTATAAGAGTTTGTTTATTTAATGAGAAATATTGATAATATTTATACACGTACCAAAATGAAACGCGGACCGAAATAAATATCGATCTAAAATTGACGAGTAATGCAATAAAAATAGCTTAAGAGCGTATAACCAGATAACACCAGAAATATGTCATTTTTAAATCAGTGTTTAGACGTATTGACTCTTTTCCGCAAAAAATTATAAATTGGTTTCGAAAGATTGTTATTTTATCTAGTAAACGTATGTTTTATATTTTCAGAAAAAATGTTAATTTTTAGTATAATAAATTTATACCATAGGTCGTTGGCGGATTTGTTAAATTTTCAAAAAAGTACATTTATTATAAAAAACCCATTTTAAATCATATAATCATGCAGTAAAATAAATCAATTCATTATCTAGTAAAAGTATGTAACAGAATTTTAATTTTAGTTTAAATAAAATTATAAGAAAATATATAAGTACAAGTGTTACTTGACGAAAATTGGTCCGTTTGTGTATTTATTTGCGCACTTACAGATTGATATATTTCAAAAAATTTTACATTCTTATTTTGCTAAAACATTATTAAAAAATGATAAATACTTATGATCAAAAAATAATTACAAAAAGTAAATAATTTTAATAGTTTTATCAACACGCCTTTCAGCATTTTTGGACGTAGGTATAAATTAAAGCAAATTTGGAATGAAATAAAATCGATATTGAGTTATAATTTTAAAAAGCTGGTACGGAGAGTAATTAATCATTCTCATTGGAACCGCCCTGTACGATTGTAAGAACCTCTTTCGACGAAATGTGGATTTTCGGCCGACTTGCTGGTGATATGCTCTTAACCCTATTAAAACTGATATTCCACGTTATCTTGTGAAATATTTGAATAATAATAATACTTGGCTGTGAGGGAGACCTAACCTAGATCTCTCCAACTGGTCTCTTTCGACCGATCGCCTTGCACCGCATTTGGACGGATGAATTTATACGTCCGTCACACATTCAGGGATGGATTCATACTTTTTTTTGTATTTCTTGGGCTTTAACTATTCTAGACATTTTGTTTTGAAGATTTTTAATTTTCAATGCACCTTTGTTACTTTAATTTTAAAATTTTTGGATGTGTCGAAACCGGTCGCAGAAAATTTAAAATTAAAGTTACAAATGTACATAGAAATTTAAAACTCTTCAAAACAAAATGGATTCATACTCCTAGACATATTGGCCCCAGATACCTACCCACCCTTCAAACCTTTTTCCTTCTCAGATCTTCCTATTCTTCATTTCCTTAAAAAGATTATCCACACAGCATCCCCACAGATGAAATAGGCCCTGAAGGAAATTATTTTCCTCAGGGTCTCCTGTGTGGAACTATTGTAAAAAAAAGTACTTATAACTAACATACGTACCTACTTTCAAAATACTTGATTTAGGTTTTGCCAGGGTTGTCAGTGTTAGATCTCCATAAACTATTTTATCAGGACCCCAAGACAAAAAGCATTTTTGAAGAACTCCAAAATAAATGAAAAGCTTAATTTTTGATTTAATATATTTATGAAAATTAAAGAATATAATTTTGATTGTGAGTAGGTAACATTTTATGATTCAAAAATACAATATTATTATTTTCAATAAGTAAATTATGCATTGTGCCGCCGTTCTTAAAATAATCGGTGGTGTAATGGTTAGCATATTGCCTTCCAAGCAGTTGATCGTGGCTCGATTCTAAACCATGAGAATTTTAAATGATATTGAACGATGAACTATATTTATGAATTACGAGTATAATACTAGCGAATAAAAAACATGGGATATTCGAAATTATTCACACATTCAAAATTTGAAAACGACACTTAAATTCAAAGCGTATTCCGTTCATTGAACCAGATTTCACGCATGAATTCAATTCAATTCAATTCAATTTATTTATTATTTTAAAAACATTACAAAATTAAACATTTTAATGTGTTTTTAAAATACAATTGTAAGAGTATTACATTAAACTTAAATATAAATATAAAACAAATGGTAGGCAAAAACTATACAAGCATTAATAGAGCTTGCCTTAGAAAAGCAGCTTCACTAAAGCTAAACATGTCAATATCCGAATTATTTCTGTTCAACAGCAAGATTGCTCTCCCGATCGGCATGGCCATTGGCAAATTAGTCCTGCAAGCCGGAAGATAGAACAGTCTATGCTGTCGGTGGATAACCATCGGGAACATAGAAGAGAATGCTCTCCAAAATAGCTGTATTTTCAAACCATCCACGAATCAATCTGAAGAAATGCGTAGCAATGTGTACATCCCTTCTGACCCGTAGATGGTTTATTCCGAGCATACCCAAAAGAAAGTCCGTAGGATACAGCCACGGGTAATAGCCATACTCCCTCATATACAAAATCTCAGAATTTTTTTCTGAACTCTCTCCAACATGGGGAATATTTTACTTGGTGTGGACTCCAAATCACCGACCCACTTTTAAGTCTACTCCTTACTAAGGAATTGAATAGGATTATGAGAACCCGGGTATCTCTAAAATTTCTTGCAGAACGCAGAACAAAACCCAGCATTCTCAATGAAGTGCTTCAAGCCATCTGAATATGAGTATGAAATGTCAGCCTACTATCAAACATGATTCCAAGGTCCTTCATGGTAGAGACACGTTTTAGACTTCGGGCGTCCATCGTATACCGGTAATGCCAGGTATGACACGCCCTAGTGAATGACAAAATTAAACATTTAGATATATTGAACTCAATCCGATTTCTTTTACTCCAGTCAATAATTCTATCAATATCTGACTGGAGTCGATTGCAGTCTTCTGAGTTTAGTATTTCTAAGAATAGTTTCAGGTCATCAGCAAAAAGAAGAAACCTGGAGTGCAGAATTACTTCTGAAATATCATTAATAAATATGGAAAAAAAGAGTGGGCCTAAATTAGAACCTTGGGGTACTCCTGATCGTACAAAAAATAGAATAGACTGGAATAGTCCATGAGATACAAACTGTTTGATGTTTGCAAGATAGCTAGCAAAAAAGATGAGAAGTTGCATGGAGAATCCTATTTCAGCCAGTTTATTGAGTAAGACGTCGTGATTAACTCTGTCGAAGGCCTTTGAAAAGTCATTATAAGAACAATCTACCTGATAGCCTTTATCTAAAGATGTTGATACATAATCAGTAAAAACTAATAAGTTGGTTTCTGTAGATCGACCTTTTCTAAATCCGTGCTGTTCCGAAACTAAGTACGGCTCCACTTGTGGCAATGTGCATTTATGAATAATCGATTCAAACAATTTAGCCGGTACAGATAATATTAAAATTTTCTACAATAGTCTTTGTACCGCTTTTATAAATCAGACAAATCTTCGAAATTTTCCAGGAATCAGGAAATACACCGGTTTCTAAGGAAAGGTTAAACATGAAACTTAGTGGCTTTTTTAAAAACTCGGCACAACCTTTAAAGAAGAATACAGGAAAAAAATCTGGACCAAGTGAATGTGTATTTTTCATTTTTCTAATTGAAATTTCTATATCTGATTCATCATGAATAACTCAAATCACAGACAATCGGTAGGTTTGGTAAACATTTTTCATAATTATTTAGCATTTTAGAAACTAAAAACACCAAAAATAATAATAGCGAATGTATAACACTATTTTTATTAAATTGGTTTTATTATTGTCATAACCTCCAAGCCGCGGGATTTTCCATAGACGTGAAATGGAAAAACTGGCAGAATGTTAGAAGTCAATCGAAAACAATTAAACCAAATAAATATATATTTTTTAAAATTTCTGTTTTATCCTAGAGAGAGTATTTTGAGAGGTTATTTAAATATGGCATTAGATAGTAGTTTAATTGGTCACCCATAGATGGCACATAGCTATCGATAATGCAGAGATATGATTCATAATAAATACTGTTGTATCCTCGAAATCGGGGTCCAGATAAATTCCTACCGCCTGCTAAATAAGTTATTTGAGCTCATTGTTTTTATCACAAAATAAAGTCAAAAGAGTTTTATTGACCCGGTGTTTTTATTTAAGAATTTTTGCGACTTACCCGGAGTTACAACAATTTCGTATATTTTTTTTTTAAACCCTGCGAACAGCCATCAATATGTTTGCGAGCTTTAACCTCGGGCTCTGGTGCTGATTACGAATAAATTCTGAGAAAGTTTTTACATTTTTGATTTGGTACCGCTATGTAGGTATATCGTCATCTATGTGAATCTTCCGGATTGCAACAGCCTCAAAAATTCAAAGGAATAAAGTTTTTTTCTTAGAATAAGTTACCTATAATATGATATATGTATTTCATGTTTTGGAAAACACAACCCTTTTGAATACACAAACCTGTTTGATATAAGTAGTGAACATTATCAGCCTTACTCATAAAAAACCACTTCCAAACCGTTTAACAATATTTTTGTTGCAGATTGAATATAGAAAGCAGATTATCGTTTTCGAATTGTTACTAATAAAAAACCACTGTCGATCTTTTTTTGAGGAAAATGATTTCCTTCAGGGCCTATGTCAGCTTTGAGGATGCTATGTGGAGGATTTGTTTTCGATCTGTCAACGTTGTATTTACATCCATACTGGCTAGGCGGCAGACAATATTGTGCATGCGTCGTGAGCAATATTTCCCGCCAAAATTTCACCCAAGAACTGTTGTCGTGATTCAGATCATATTTTTGTTCACAATTTATTTCTATTCAAATGACCAATTCACTATTGTTATCGTGAAATTCAATATATTTATTATTATTTGTGTTATTTTTCGTCAGTTTTAAAATTGATAACTTTTTTGTCTACTACTTGTTTTTTTCCGAAACTTATCGCGGAAAATAACGAGAACACGAAAATTGGAAAAATATACTATATATTATCTAAACCTACTATCTACAACCATATGTGATGTATGATATAGCTATACAAATGCGGTTATCATTCCAAAAGCTGTGAATAAACCTTTTGTAAATTAGTAAATAGATAGTATGCCTTTGATACTAATTCAAATTATTATCAAGCGTAACCTGAATTCTGCGATAGTTATAGAAGTTTTGATATTCTAACCTTTTGACAATTTCTGAATACACTTTCCACATGAATTAACGCTGTCGACTACTGAATTAAACTAAATTAATTTATTCGGGCTCAAAAATAAAGCTGATAACTAAAAATTCTTGTCAAAATGGTTCCCCAACCAAACCCTTCATGGAGGGTGAATTTTCCATTCACCAAAAGTGATATTATCCTTTATCGTGACGTTTGTAATAATTGAGAAGAACGCGGCTCTGATTCTGAAATCTGTAATATTTTTAATACTTAAACTTATAGAATTATTTCAGCCGTTGAGAAATACTTTTCATCCATACTTACGAAGGTACTTCCTAATCCTGATGTATGTAAAGAACCTGTTTAACTCTGGATATGTTTTGAGATTTTCACAATCATTATCCAAGAGTTATTCAATATCGAATACCTTCCCATTCCCGCATCGCTTCGTCCCTTACTAATTAGGGGTGAGGGATGCTTTCGGTTAGAATTCATATAATCCACCGATATAAGATCGTCGTAACTCGAGAAAGATATGTCGCCTCCCGCTTCTACCCGCGCATCTTCAAATACTAAGGACTGAAATACTTTCAGCTAATCCAGAGTGAATAGACTCGTAACCCTTTGGTTAAAAGGTTAAACGAGTGGTTGAAGGAACAATTATGTTTCCTTTGGGGTTCTTATTGTTAAAGTACCTACCTACCTTTAAAGTTATTGCAATAGCTTTGTATTGTTTTACTTTTATCGATCTGTGAATTCGCAAATTGATTGTACCTACTCCAAATAAGACTAATTGTACTTACAAAGTACTTGTAATAAAAAGATGAATTTATTCAATTATCCCGTTATACTACTATTATTTTATATTCCCACTCCCATCCCATCTCTGCTTCTGCCATTAGCACCGATCGGTGTACGAACGATCTGTGCCAGAACTGCCATTTACACCATACGATGTAAATCGCCAGTATGAAATTGTCTTGAAACACCAAAATAGCTGGCGTACGGTAGAGAAATAATGTTTTTGTTTGGGCAGCTATTAGGTTAACATTTTTTTTTCACATGTGTTGGTTCACAATGGTTGCATAAAAATAATTATTTTCAAAGGATAAAATTAAAAACATAACAATAATAATCTAATATCATCCGAAATTATAATTTGAAATTTAAAAAAAAAAATAGGTATGTATTTAACATACAATTTGTTATGTTAAAAATGTCGATATCCATTGTATTCGTTTCCTAAAGTATAAAGTCGAGGTAATGTCAAATTTGCTTGACAATTTGTATGTGAACGGTGAAATTGAAATAGGCCTTTATGCCTCTTTTACTAGAGCTCCACACAGGAGGCCCTGAGGAAAATAATTTCCCTCAGGGCCTATGTCATCTTTGGGGATGCTGTGTGGAGGGTTTTTTATAAGAAAATGAAGGAGAGGAGAGTTCTGGAAAGGAAAAGGGTTTAAGGATGGATAAGAATCTTGGGTTCAGTGTGTCCCGGTCATCCACCTCCAAAACCTAGACAAACCTCACCCCATGAACCCGGGCACCCTGTTAAATCACCAAACATAGCGAACCACTTGGAATGACCTATGGCAGAGGTGTTGGTTATCCAATAAAGGTTTCCGAGGCGGCGGTACTCATTCCCGCGTCCCAAATTGCCTAGTGTATCAAGTAAGTACGTTTATTATAACTAGACTCAAGATTTGAGTCAGTCTAACTCTGAAAATGCAATTAAAAAATTAAGCTATGCTCTCTTAACCTTCTTTGATCCTCGAGTGTATGTATTTTTGGTTCCATGACAACTCAAGAAAGTGGAATTCCGACATCCCCATGAAAAGACATTAAAAGTGACGAATTTTATTTTTTTAAATCACCCAAGCTAATAACCATAACTCAAGCCACGGAACCTATTTGAACAAGTTTTTTTTTCATCACTTAACTTTTTCAATGAGTAATGAAGTTTTACGTTGTTGAATTGTCCGGTTAGCGTATTTTTAAGGTAATTAATAAAAAAAGCGGGTTCCTTATTATAAATAACTTATTTTCATGTTGGGAGGCAGGTATAGGTACCGCCACCCCGGGAACCATTTATCGGATAACCAACACCTCTGCCATTGGTCACCCCAAGTGGTTCGCTACGTTTGGTGACTAAGAAGGGGTGCCCAGGTTCATTGTGTCAGGTTTGTCCGGATCTCGGCGGCGGATGCGTCTGCTCACCAACTGCGTGGCGGGTGGGATCGGGAGAAACTGGTTGATGGAAATCTTTTGACTTCGCCAGCAGGACTCTTTTGCAACATTGTCTTGCACCGCAGTGGGAGGGATAGATTCATGCGTCCATCACTTCTAGACACGCTGACCCCAGATTCCTACCCACCCCTCATACCTTTTTCCTTCCCGGAACTTCCTCTCCTTCCTTTCCCTGAAAAGACCCTCAACACAGCATCCCCAAAGATGACATTAGCCCTGAGGGGAATTATTTTCCTCAGGGCCTCCTGTGTGGAGCTAATGTAAAAAAAGGGAATATTCATCATAACATCAATAAATTATAAACACTTTCGCTGAATTTTTCTGACATTTATGAGAATATTAGTTTGACCAGAAACTAGTGAGACAAATAAAAAATTTATGACAGGTAGCGAGTTTTTGAAAATTTGTTGGTGTCATAATAATTATTATAATTGACGTAACCAAAAAAAAATTTTTTTTCATTAATCGTTTCCTCTTTAATTATAATTTACTTTGGTTTGATATCATAATTTCAAATCATCCTAATTATTTAGTCAAATAGGATGAGAAACATTGACAATTATTCAGTTTACCTTTTCACGTACAAATATATCAAATTACGTAAGTGTGAGATTCGGAAATGGATCCATGGCCACTAATACGCACAAACGAGCCCCAAGCAAACATCATTTGTTGAATGGGCGCCTATTGTTTGGGATAGGCCGGGGTGTCGCCTTTCTATTTGACTGGGTTAAAGTGTTGTTTTTTGCGGAAACAAACAACAGCCTGTCAGAGCCTTTTGAATTGTGATGTATGAGCCCTAAGCGATCGCGTAATATTTGAAAATGATAACAACAATTGGTTTGGTATTTCACGCCAGTTGAAACCGAATAAATCACGCCATACAGCAAACATCTGTTTTTTTGTGGCTGAGTTGTGCAATGTGTCAGCTTCCCACTAGGCTTCTTGAGTTCAATTCTTCGGCTCTCTGAGTCCTCCATTATTGCTCAGGCATCTTCTTTACTTTATTTCATTTTAGTTTATTAACATACACCATAGGCAAAACTTACAGGCTAAATATAATATAACTAAAAAAAATTAAAATAACAAAGAATAAATACCAGCCGTCCAATGACAATATGTAAAAATAAATCAAGAGTCTTGAAAAACAACAACATAAAGCAAAATAAAAAAGTATGAGCCAAAGTTAAAACAAAATATTCAAGAAATTTCGTAAAGTTCTGTGGGCTATTGCTAAATATGTCCGGAATCTTACTACTAAGGCGGACGTTATTAGTCGACACATCCCCAAGAGGTTGGTAAAAGGTTATATTGGTTATTTGAAAAGGACTAAGGAAAGTTTCGAGGTTCCTTAGTAAACGGTGATTGGAAATGATTTTGATTATGGCTGAAGGGGAATATCCTACACGGCTATTTATAATTTTAATGTTATTTTTAACACGAAATTCATTTCTATTTTTTTAGACTAGCTCCACACAGGAGGCTCTGTCAAAAATAATTACCCTCAGGACCTGTGTCATCTTTTGGGATGCTGTGTGGAGGGTATTCAAGAAAATAAAAGAGATGAAGTTCTTGGAAAGAAAAAGGTATGAGGGGTTTGTAGGGGTTAAGTGTGTACAGGTCATCCACCACCAAGACAAAAAAAAACCTTCCCCATGAACCAGGGAACCTCTGCTAAGTCACCAAACATATCTCTTGGGTGATCTATAGCAGAAGGGTTGGTTATCCAATAATTGGTTCCCGGCGGATTGGTTATCCAATAATTGGGCGGCGGTACACAAATTGCGTATTTCTAGACATTTTCTTATTTTAAATATTCCAGGCGTTTCTTATAATCAATAAGCAGTGTGGAAAATCCGGCACTACATCCGGCGAATGCCATATTATATAGGACTCCAAACTACAGAACCGATCTCAAGTATGTTATGAATTATGTATTGAATTGTTAAGTGACACGATGGGGAAAACCAAGAAGAATCTTCCACTTATAATTTATTTATATGTTTATTTTTGGCTGTTTAAACAGGTGCAGAGTTTTATTTTTTTATTTTTTTTATTATTAGTTTCTGTAGCAAAATTTGTACATAATGTATTTTATTAGGTATTATAAAAATTTAGGTATTATAATGTATTTTTATAGGTATTATAAATTTTTTGTAGGTATTATAAAGTACATGTTTTTTTTTCACAGTCCTCCTCACTAGGGTTTCCTATTCTGAGACGGCCTGTGGTTTTTCCACATTTGTATTTAGAATCCAGTTGTCTTTACATGGTCTTCAGTATGTTTGATAGTTCATTTTCACTTTGTTCTCTCAACCATATTTTTACTTTTGTTTTAAATTTATTTATTTCTGTTATTCTTTTTTTTGTGTTGGTAGAGCGTTGTATAGTTTTGTCGCATTGAATTTCATATTTCTTTGTCCAAAAGATGTTTTCAAACTGGCTGTAGCTAGAATATTTTGGTTTATTGCTCTGGTTGTGTATCTATGTTGGACATTGGAGTATTCTGATTTTTTTAAAATTTTAAATAAAATATTTTTTGTATGTTGTAGACTTGAATGCTTTGAAACAATTCTTCTGTCAGAGTTCTAACCGGTAATTTCAAAATTGTCTTTAGTACTCCTTTTTGGGCTATATTGAGTCGGTCCATGTGAGTGCTCAAGGCAGATCCCCATCCAGTTATCCCGTACTCTATTTGTGATTGACATAAAGCGTAGTACACTTTCTTAATGTCGTTTATGTTGAGGATATTACGGATGGCTCTAAAAAAGTAAATGTACCTGGTGAGTTTTTTTGTGATAACTTCAATGTGTGCGTTCCATCGGAGATTATCATCAATTTCAATACCAAGATATTTGATACTTTTGGAGTGTGCTATGGTAGGACAGTGGCATGATAAGCCTTGATTTTGATAGTTTTCTTGGCATGTATGTAATTTAAGATTAAAGTCATCCTCTGGCTGTCCTCTGGATATTATAGAAAATGTCAGATATCTTATTTTATTGACATTAAGTGTAAGGGAATTTCTCTTAAGCCAGTTTTGCAGTAGACCAAGTCCATGTTCCGCTTCTTTGAAGGTACTTCTCCAATCTTTTTCGTTGAATACAATGACTGTTTCGTCAGCAAAGCTTATGATTTTTCCTCTCGTTCCTAGGCTACCGATATCATTTATGTACATAAGAAATAATATCGGTCCTAGTACGCTTCCTTGCGGTACTCCATGGTTGATTATGAGAGGTTTGCTTTTTTTCTTGGTAATTTGAACGCTTTGTGTACGCTCCGTCATCTTTTTAACAAGTTAAGAGTTCTATTTGACAAACCAATTTTTGAAAGTTTTGCAAAAAGGATTTTGTGATCTATTGTATCAAATGCCTTTTGTAAGTCTATGAAGATTGCCAGTGTTTTTTCTCCTCTGACTAAACTTTTTATGATAATATCTGTAATAGTTTCTATGGCGTCACCAGTATTTAGATTCTCCCTAAATCCGTACTGTGTTTCTGATAATATTTTATTTTCTTCTAAGTAGGATAGAAGTTGTTTTTTTAGTATTCTCTCCAATATTTTTAAAAATGTATTGAGTAGGCTTATTGGTCGATAGTTGTTTATGTCATTTTTACATACTTGTTTATAAATTGGTATTAAAATAGCTTTTTTGAGAGCTGTGGGGAATACGCTTTCAGTTATAGCCATGTTTACTAGATATGTTAGAGGTACGATAAGTTCTTTACAGAGAAATTTTATTGCATTTGTTGTTATTAAGTTACTTGTTTCGTAAGTATAATTCCTTATTTAAGTATAATTTTTTTTTTATTTGCTCCTAATTTATTTCTTTTGGATATTCGCAGAACTATCTTAATAAAATTTAATAAAAAATAATGGTAGTAGGAGATTTAAAAATATTTTCAGGTTATTCGCAGCCGGGGAATGATTTTCTTTCTTTTAGAAAAAGGCGTTGATACGAGTTTTAATGGTTTAAGGAAGGTGCGATAGAAATCAGGGAGCTTTTACATTGTTGTAGGCGCTTGTCCGGAGGAAGTGAGCTGGAAACGTGAATTCGTCGGAGTATCTATTTTAGGAAACAAGCAGGTAGTTTTATTTGACCTTGAGAGAATAAAAATGCAACATAGAGTAGAAAAAGCGATGATCTCATTTCAAATGAGACATATCCATATTTTTCCTGTCTAGTTTCACGAAATTTTATAAAAAAATTGTTCTTTTTGATATAATATTAAAGTTATTTGGTATCTATAAATGACGGTCTTAAAATAGTTGCGTTGGTCTCGGTATTTTAGACAGAAAATGCTGTGTTATTTATTGACATTAGAGCTGTAGTTGGAATTTTTTATATTAGCACCGCACACGAGGCCTTGAGGAAAATAATTTCCATGGTAGCCTACGTCGTCTTAGGTAGGTTAAGTCGCTGGGTGTAGGTTATTTTTAAGGAGATGAAGTTCTAGGAAGGAAAAGGGTATAAGGTGTGACCAGGAATCTGGGGTGGACCAGGAGTGAAGAACGTGTGAATCTAACCCTTCAACTGAGGTGCAAGGCGATGGGTTGAGAGAGTCACCAAACGTACCGAACCGCTTGGGATGACCTATGGCAGAGGTTCATGTATTTAAATTTGTTTATTCGTTCCGTGTCCATTTCAAGGTGGTGGCTTTTTTTATGGTTCAGTAAAGAATGTTTTTTGAAATTTTAAATGGTCATGTTTATTTTAACATTCTTATTTTCATTTTTTCAATAATATTGTGCCTACCTGCCTGAAGAATGTTTAAAAAAAGAATTAAAAAAATTGTGTAATTCCTTAATTGAAATGTTTTTAAAAGTTAAATAAAATAGGTATATGGTTTTACAATTAAGTAGGTAGGTATATAAATAGATACTTTATTATTTCAGAAAAAAAAATTGACACGATGTCTACTGTTAGAATTTTAGAATACAATGCGTAAAATTAGGTAACGAACAAAATGAAAAAATATACTCTTTTTTGAAATATTTAACATTGGAGCTTAAAAGTTGGTCCTTTTTTAATGGCCCAAACTAGAGTTGATAAAAACCTTTTTTTGTTTCTGAACATTGTGTAATGTACGCACATTATTTTTTTTAAATGATTTTTTATTCAACGTGATGTAATCCTAAAATAATAATAACTGCTTGTTTTACTGTTTTCCATCATATACACGACAGTTGTTATGAACGTGAATGATGGGGACAGAGGGATAGATAAGGCAGTGCAAGGAGAATATAATGTGACACATAAATGAAATTCGAAGAAATCAAGAACATTCCATGAAGCCACGACATGGTCAAGTAAATCATAAGTTTTGTGAACGGTACACCTCGCGTCTAAATAACTAGTAGTTTTGTGATCGGTAGACCTCGCGTCAAATATATTAGTAGTTTGTGAACGGTAGATCTCGCGTCTAATTTGCTAGTAGTTTGTACGTCGACCGAGCCGAAAAAGTAATTATATGAAACCCCCTCGATAAAAAAAACCGCTAAGTATGCTCGGAAAATTATTAAAAACACATCTTGTTCTATTATTCAACAGGTTATAGGTATGATACAATTCAGAGCATTTCTTTAAATGCTTTTTTTGACATTTTTCGAAGATTTTTGCTCTATTTGAAATAAATCATGATTTTTTAAGCGTATTCGCTAACACCCAGTAATCAAAATCATTTTTTTAAATATCCCTCTATATAGCATTAATATCGTATGAACATACGTTATATTCAAACCATCTTCTTCTTCTTTTTGAATGTTTACTACGGAGCCTTAAAACAGTAATTCGTCACGATCTGTCGCATCAATGTCACATCTATATAAAACATGTTTTACAAGAAAAATAAATTCAATTTCCAATGCAACTGATTCAAAAGAACCAGCAGGTAAACAAAAATTTCAATTTCTGAATAAATTAGATCTATTATATTCAGGAACTTGTATGGCGTGAAACGTCCAAGGGTTTCGACGTGACACATATTCTACACTGACGTTTAGAGGATGTCGAGGAAATGCTGTTCATATTTCCCACAATAACTCAACATGTCAATACTCGTATACGGCAGTCAACACACGCTGTGGTTAGGAGAAATGTTCCGAGTAACTTCAATACTCCAATAGCAAGTATAGAGAATGTCAATAATGTAATTTTTAGATCTTTCATTGAATTTATTCGCTGTTGACTGATCAAAATAGTTAGGTAAATTTGCGACTAGTAATAGTAATATTAATTTCCTTCCCTAAATTATTTTGCATTATTAAGAACAGAGATGTAATGTGATAGTTCGAGCTGAGCTACGAGACATGGATATAGATGGATCTAGTTTAGATAGATCAAATAGGTTAAAGGGTTATTCGAGAGATGTCGATAGTATATAGGTTCGCCTCTCCAGAATCGGAGAGATTCTAGAGCATATTTATAGAGGATGTTTACCTTCAGGCCGTTCTTTACAATAATTCCTGATTATGATTGTGTTTAGTTTAATTTTAAGAAGTGTTTTGTAGTGAGGAAGCAGTTATTATCACATAACTTAGAGATGAATATCTGGGTACCTGTTTGACATAATACCAAATTTTTTGTAATCTTTCCGATTTATAAAAAGAATTTAGATAATAGTGACTTAGGGAAGAAAGTGTTAAACGGTTAAGTTCTTGAACTCGATGGACGTCCTTTTAACTAAACGGTATTTACCGGTGACAATAGAAAAAATGTTTTTTTTATTTTTGTTTTACAATATTTCCACACACGTGGCTCTGAAGAAAATATTTTCGTGGAGGTTTTTTTAAAGGAAATGAAGGAGAGGAAGTTCTATGAAGGATAAGGTATGAGGGGTGGGTAGGAATCTGGGTGTCATTGGGTCCAGGAGTGACGGACGTATGAATACATCCCTCCCAGTGTGGTGCAAGGCGATTTTCCAAAAAAGTTATGCTTGAGAGGTTACAAGGTCTCCCTAAATCAGAAACATCATCCCATGAACTCGGGCACCCCTGCTAAATCACCAAAATTTAGCGAACCACTTAGGGTGATCTATGGCAGAGGTGTTGGTTATCCAATAAATGGTTCCCGGGGCGGCGGTACCCATACCCGCTTCCCAAATTGTTTTTTTTTTATTCTTCGTCATTGCAGAAGACGGCTTTGGGTTATAAGTATTTCGAGAAGGTGATATTAATTACAAATAAATCATTATAAGATTTAACAGAACACAAAACTTAGATCTTGTAGAATATCACGACGCACAGTAACAAATATCGAAATATGCCTTTACCTAGAAATTACAAAAGTAATTATAGTCAAAGCGTATGGTTACAAATTGACGGGATGTTTTCGTTGACGGTTGAAAGCAAAAAAAAGTGTTTACATTTTTTTTATTGCATAAAAAGTGATGTTGTAGTTTTCTTACTGATTCCACACACAAAAGGAATGTGAACCAAAAAGAAATGTGAACGACATAGGAATGTTAACCAAATATTTCAGTAGGTTTTTTATAACATATTCAAGTTTGATATTTAGAAATGTTTATTCTATGATTATATTTATGACAACTTCGAAACTAAAAAAAATTCTGACACATGTCAAATGCCTCGAAAGTATTACGAAATCTCTGCCTACCCCTGCGTGGAAACGACATGATGGTTAATTAGTTAAAGATTTTACTTCGCGAACACCCCATCCCTATAACCTTGTTTCCGATTCTGTCACTTAGCCAATCATGTGCCACAGCGAAATTCTAACACTCAAGCAAGCTTTTTCTTTGTAGACAGGGACATACTCAAACTACGACGCGTGTAAGGAATAGGGTATGTATGAAGTCCACAAGAAGTAATTCCTTTTCATCGTGCTCAATAAATAAGACACTATCATTTTTATCGAAATCAATATCGAATATTTTGAATGAACCAATTAGATGGCAATAATAAATTAAATTGTCTATTTATGAATATGTTAGATAAGATTATTTTATTATATTTTTTAATTAACTAATAAATCATAATTTGCACAATTTTTATATTCTTATCTGATTAAAACATCGTGAATATCTTACGTACAAAATAATGTGTCAGATTTATGTGTGGACAGTGTATAGATGATATTTGTAGTTCTGTGAAAAAGTATTTTTCAATTTTTCTCTTATTTAATTAATAAAAACCGAAATTTCCCCTGAAATCGTCAATTTATAAGTAGGTAGGTACTTAAATACCTGATTAATTATAGACCATATATTTTATGTAACTTTTTTACTTTAAAATAAGAAATATAAAATATTGAAAAAATGCTAATGAAAGTCCAATTAAACACAACGATTTCACATTTAAAAAAAGAATCTATACTGAACCATTAAAACTACCACCATCTTTAAACGTTTTTCTATAAAAAATTACGTGCAAATACATTTAATCGGTAGGTATATTATCGGCGTGTAGAATATGCTGAGTCAGCGGCTGTAATCTTGACGAAAATGAATTGACAAAACGTTTGTTCGGCGAAGAGTACGTTTTGCAATTTTTTTCGGTGAGTAATTAGTATTAGTCTGCAAGAAGAATATTTGGGAGAGAGTTGTCAGAACAAACACATGCTCTGAATCTCATTGGCAGTTCTGCTAAACGTTTTTTCATGCGTTTTCACGTTGGCATAAGTACGCCGGCTTTTGTTGTTTTTTTGTAGTGATAACCCGATATTTAATCATATAAGAGACTTCGAATAGTTTAAAGAAAGTACTAACTGTAAACGCCATTTGGCAAATAACATCTTTGATTTTATTAATCAAGTTGTTTGAACAGATCATGAATTTAATTGGGAAATACGTTTGTATTTCAAACCGGCTCAAAGACAAAGTTGCCTAACGAGGAAGGTTTTGAGGTGAAATTAAAAGGAGAAAGGGAAGTAAAATGGTTGGAAAGCTTCTGAAAATCTAATAATAGAATTATTAATAACCTAACCGATCTAAAGCCATTTCTAGCAACAATTTTCGATTCGTGATTGATTGAGTTCAAGCCATTCTGTCGCGAACGGTAAATGTTCATGATTTGAGGTTTTTACGGCCATTACGGGTATTAATATCGACCTTTCTCATGAAATTCTTTAAAGTTTTTACTTCGCGAAATTGCTTATTTTTTGGATTATTAGACCGTGTTATGCTTCCTCATTTTTACCCAACGTTTCGGAGAGCACATATTATCCAACATGAGATCACAGGATATTTTAGATCATGCAATCTCTGCCATCCGGACAAATCTCAATTTAGGAGGTGGGTATGGGTACCGCCGCCCCGGGAACTTTTATTGGATAATTTACACCTCTGGCGTAGGACATTCCATGTGGTTCGGTGGTTTGGTGATTTAACAGGGGTTCCCGGGTTCATGGGGTGAGGTTTATCTAGGTCTTGAAGGCGGATGGCCAGAACACACTGAATCCCAGATTCCTACTCACCCCTTAAACCCCTTTCCTTCCCAAGTACTCTGCTTCTTCCTAAAAAAAACCCTCCACACAGCTTCCCCAAATATGACAAAGACCCTGAGGGATTTTTTTTCCTCGGGGCCTCCTGTGTGGAGCTCACGTAAAAAAAAAACGACAATCACCGAACCCTTTTTTTGCATGCGGCCCTGTGGAAAATAAATCTCAATCTCAATCCGACCCGCCACGCAGCAGGTGGGCAGCCGCTTCTGCCGCCAACATCCGGACAAACCTCACACCATGAACCCGGGCACCCATGCTAAGTGACCAAACATAGCGGACTACTCGGGCTGACCTATGACAGAAGTGTTGGTTATCCAAAAAAGATTCCCGGGCAGCGGTACCCATACCCGCCTCCCAAATTTAAAACATTAATAACGAAAAATTAGAAAAAAAATTAGGATACGTTCTTAAATGTGTACTTATAATGGTGCGACATAATGCTACCGATGAAGTCCGTACGAGCTTTCCCTGGGACTAATAAACATCATAAAATAATGTAAAAAAATATTAAAGATAAACAAAATAATGAAGGTAAAAAAAGAAAGTACCTTGAAAGTCTTATGGTCTCACTTATATTCCCTCTAATTATTACTTGGAGGTTTGTTGTTTTTTTAGCATTTGAAGCATTTAAATTAATCTCGAAATTGTTAAAAAAGCAATCAGAATTACTCGATGCAAAAAGTTTCATATATAAAACTTCCTCTTTTTAATTTCGAAAATAATTACAAGAAAAATCAGGCGGAGCTTTTTACAGCGATAATTTTATGTAAAAGCCCCGAAGAATATGACATGGCCAAACTGAGCAATTTTGAAGTCGATATTAGTCAGAGTGAAGTATGTATTAGAGCAAGCATTCTATTTGTACCATTGAAGAAAAGATGACAATGATAATATAAACGAAAATATGAAAGAGAACAAGTCACAGAAAAATAGAAAAAGATAATGGTCGCAACTGGGACTCAAATCCAGAACCTGTGTCTGGTTCTATTTCATATTTTCGTTTAGATTATTATTTATTTATTTATTTATTTATTTACGCCCTAGTGGGCTTTTACAACAGAAATTAAAAACATAAAAAAATTAAACATCATAAAAGAAATGAAATACTATGAGTAATAAGAAAAAATCAGTAATAAGACCAGAAATACAATAAAGTGCAAAGTGTAAAAGCTAGTTAGTAGGTATAAACAAACAATTATATGTGTATAATAATGTATGATGATAAAGCAGAACTAAATAGAACAGCAAAATAAAATAAAATAAGGTTATAAATATATTATATATATTATAGTTATCTTCTTCTTCAATCATATATTACATTGATGGAAGCAATCTTCAAAAGTTATAAAAAGAGAGTTTTTCTTATTAAAAAAAAATAATTTTATTGTTTTGTAGTAATAGCTAACAATAAGATACTATCCAAGTTTCACGACTAACAAAAGCAGATAGTTTGAGATAATGTGAGAATTATTAAGAAGGTTAACTTTGCGAATGCTACTGGCAAACTATTCGGTTGAGGATGATACATAGGGGTAGTGCGACTGACGTCTTGTATGAGGGGGAAAGAGGGATACAATTATATATGTAAGATGGTGCAAGTTTGTCCAGTGTCTCTTTGTTAACAACTGTCATCCGAGATAATATACTGCATTAATTACAGTCTATTTTAGCGCAATTCCAAAACAATGGGTAACGTCCTTAATGTTAACACTATACAAAAGGTCAAGGTCGACTACAGCACAGGCCTTGGCGCGCGACGGATTTTGACGTGATTAAATCAGTACCATAGAGCAAGACCGTATGCAAATGTCAGCGATTGTTGTTGATACTCGTTGTTACTGCTGATTTTGTGATTGAAATTATTTTTTTAAACCCAAATCCTTAATAATCAGTTAAATGTGTCCAATAGCCCGATATTAGAGATATTTCCCATAAACTAGTAAAAACGCTTAATGACTTTATCCCTTATCATCTGTTCAGTTGACGCTTTGTCCATGTACATATAATACGGTAATTCATTAGACATCTCCCGTCTCTTTATTTCTCTTTATCACTATGAAAGATGTTAATTAACCTTCTCACTGTTCCTGTATATTATGTTTTGTCCCTTTCTACATGTGTACCTATATAAGCTCACACAATTAATATTTTGATCAGTTTAATTTTATACCCTGATAATGCTTATGTTAATCGTAACCGGTCGGTATTGAAAAAATTAAAATAATTAAATCGTGGTTACAAACGAAGTTATTGTTATATTTCAATTAATAGTGATTGAAGTTTACTTAGCGACAGCACTGACTTTGTAGGTTGCAGGCACCCTGCTCTACTTTAGTCGATTTTGACAAAAGACAAAGTCGTTACAATAAGTTATATTTTTTTTTTCCCGCATTGTTTATGATTGATTCTCCTTATTACGTGCCTTAGGAAAACCTGTGGTTTGAAAACGAAGGAGATGTAAAGACAATGTTAATTAATCAATGTCGATATAGAAAAAGATTTCTCAGTGGTTTTGATAAAATTTGTGCGATTTTTATACATTCATGTTTCTGTATTAAAAATATAATTTTTTCCCTTGAACCGACTCTCGATCCCCCAACAGTTTACCCCCCTGACAGTTGGTCTCCGGGCAGTTGTCCCCTCTACAGTTGTTCCCCCGAACAGTTGACCCCCGGACCGTTAACCCCCCGGACGGTAGCTCCTTCCGCCAGTTGATCCCTTAAGGAATTATATCTGCTATACGTCCTAATTGGTAAAGTAAGCATGCAGAGAGGTTATACAGTCAACAATATAACAACTGACAGAGGTATTTACATGTTATAAATGTTTACACGTTATAAATGTTTACACGTTATAAATGTTTACACGTTATAAATGTTTTTTTAATTAAAATTATTTAAATTTTCTATTTCAGATTTTCGATTGAGTTTCACTAGCATTGTCTTCGTTAATTTAAATTATTTATGTTTAAAACAGAATAGTTTTAAGTTTTTTTTTAAATAAATGACCAATATTCCCAAGTTACGAATAACCATAAAATATTTTGAAATCTCCTGCTACCACCACAGTAAGCGGAAAATTGCTGGTGTCGTGATGGAGGACTTAGCCAGCCGAGGAATCGAATACGCGACGCCTGTGTGGGACCCAAACGCGATGCCAACTCAATCACTGACGGGTATTTCAATGCAGCCAAAGTTATCTTAATTATATGTTAGAATGTAACAAAATAAATAAAATAAGTATTTTTTTTATTTTTTTATTTAGTTATATTCCATCATATACCTAATCATTTTATTTTCAAATAACAGTGGGCGTAAGTTTTATAAAATAATAGTTTAATTCCAAAGAAAACTTTTATAACGTGTTCCGTGATGGTGATTGATTACCTTACCTTAGAGATTTCCAAAGGCTTTCTGGTTAGTCAAATTACTTTAAAACTTTAGGGTAGTAAGACTTTAATAAAGCAATCAGGGATAATTTAAGCAGGTTTACGATAATCACGGTAATAGCTCGGTTAGTAAAGGAGAATGGTTTCACAACATATTTTATGTCGCCCTTAGAAACTTCGATACGAAATATAGAAATAATGTATGGAAACGTCTGCAACAGTATACACGAGATAAAATATCGTAACAGAAAAGCAATACTGCTGTAGCTGACATTTGGACAAACTTTTGTGCACTTTTCAAGGGTTTTTTGCACCGATATATCAGTTTTTAAAGTTCTGAATGCTTTACGACTAAAGTGAAAATTGATAAATTGCAGTGTTAAAAGTATTTCTTTCGATGAAATATATTGTGAGCTCCTGGCATCTGTTTTTCAGACTGTTCAGACTTAGTCTCTTAGTATCTTAAAAACTGAACTCGACTGTATTGTTTTGACAGAGGCCCACCTTAATACAGTAAATATAGATAATATACCACAATTACCAAACTTTATATGTATTCCCACGAAAACACACATTAAAAAGAATAGTGACATAGTTATTTACGTTAACCAAAAACATCAAGATATATCTTATAAAGAAATAAACATGACCCTCACGAACTGCATAGCATTACAATCAAAAGTAAATAATCAGATTTATCAAGTTATTGCTGTATACCGAACCCACGTTGCAAAAACTCAACAATTTATAGACAACCTCAAAGATGTAATTAACAAAAACAAATGTCAAAATTCTATAGTGACAGGTGACTTCAGTATAAATATAGGTCATAATTCAAACAGCGTCGAAAAAAATGATCTACTTAATACGATGGCTGAACTGAACTTCATTTCATGTATAAAAGATTACACTAGAGTTGTGCCCCGACAAAACCCATCATGTATTGATCACATTTGGACTAAGGCTGACACAAATACACAATTAACAACTTTCATTTTTTTTAAATCAATTTTCGAATTTCAGTTTTTCGAAAGATTTATATTTCGAACAGCAATTGGCCGAAAGACATGTTTTCCGAATTTTTTAATCAACTTTTATTTTAATATAAATCGGTTTAAATATAAAATATATATAGTTTACTTGCTTATGACTAACGAGATACTGTTAGGTTAGGTTGGGTTAATTGATTTTGTCCATTCTATAATAAAATCAACGGTCCCGAAGAACAATGTCGAATCTGCAAAAAAGCGAAAATCGTTTTTTTAGCTTATTTTAAATTTCTTTTCTTGAAGTTATTGAAACAAATAAAGTCGGTTGTGACATACTTTCCGGAGAACATTGTCACGAGTGCACAACCGACTTTGTTCGTTGTCACAAGTCCGCCATTGTAGGTGCGCGCGCACAGTCGGTTTGTCAGAACCGACTTTGTTCTTCGGAGAGTTCGGACGGTGGACACGTTTCTGAAGAATCAGTGCGTGCGCATCAAAATAATAGTAAATGGATGCTTTTTGTTAGTAAGACAGTATAAACTAACTATGCCTCGAAAAAGTGATAATCGTTTTAGATGTCTGTCTAGTAAAATGTGTCCAATTGACAATTCAAGTAATAACTGGAATGAACAAAGTGCAGACCGAGATATACCAGGACATGCCTCTGGTGTGTCGAGAAACATTAATGGTCAAATAAAACAGTTAATGAACATTAGAAATAACATTATTCATCCAAATCAGGATAATGAGAATGAAAAAGAAGGTGAAACAGGTAAGTTTTTGTTTTTTCCTACGGCCTCTGTGATGATCTCGCCTTTGGGCCTACGAAATAATTCTTTTAAAATTGAGAGATCGATTTAGAAATACATTTAATTTTGTAACAGGGTATGGTTTCCGAATACGTTTCTCTGTTCACAACTCTTAAGGGTGATTTATGGAATCCGGGCCAATTCTAGGATAAACACGTGTGCCAAAACATTTTGGTTCAAGGAGGAATCCTAAAGGATATATCAGGATCGTTAACAAAACCAGAGGCGGCCGATGAATATTTGCCCGTGTGGTGATTGATCTTAAGGCGAGCAGATTGGATTTACGAAACAATTATATGGTGAATTTTCTATGGCAGTAGGGAATTGAAAATTAGGCAATAAGGATTGATCGTTGGTGCATTTAAATATACTAGAGCGACGCGCCGATTAGGAGTTAAGATATTTAACATATTTGTCAAAATAAGATTGCAGAATTCGTTAAATAGTGACGCACGCAGAAAGAACGAAAACGTGTACAGACAATGCTTATATAATGTTATTATATAACCAATAAAGTCGACGCAAGTAATTAGGACGAGTAGTGAATTGAAGTGCGCCACTGAGCTCTTCTTTTAAGCGTTATTGGGATACTTTATGACTCCGGCGCAGACAAAATTAGTTTACACCGGAAAAAAAAGCGAACATGGTTTCTACACAAAATTCTCTGAAATAATAGTTAGAGTGTGACAGTTTTGACTATTAAAAGTTGATATATGCATATTGGGAGATGTGTTTATCACTTAAGATTTGAAGAAGTGGCTAATATATTATTGAAACCACACAAGTAGATGGGTGGGAGTCAGGGGGCAGGGGGTTGGAGAAGACAGTCGGGGGTAGAGAAGTGTTGGTGGACAGTCGGGGCAGGGAAGTGTTAGAGGACAGTCAGGGAGAGATCCTGAGGGCGCGGTCGGGATTAAAATCATCGAGTTTTGATAAACGGCAAAATAATTATTTGGTGCGCGTAAACGGGAATAATTCATTTAATTAAAGAGAGGACAGTCAGGGGGAGATCCTGAGGGCGCGCTGTCGAGATAAAATCATCGAGTTTTGATAAACGGTGGAATAATAATTTGGTGCTTCTAAATCGGGGATATTTCGTTAGAAAAAAATAAATAAAAATTAATTCACGCGAATAAGACGGTCAGGGAGAGATTCTGGGGACGCACGATCTAGATAAAAATCATCGAGTTTTGATAAACTGTAGAATTATAATTTGGTGCGCGTAAACGGGAATAATTCATTTAATTAAAGGAAAATAGTCCACGCGATTGAGGACAGTGAAGGTTGAGAATTAAGATCGTCAAGTTCTGATAGTCGCGAGGAGACCAGCTCGGTGCTTCTAAATCGGGGATATTTCATTTTAATTAAACAAAGAATAGTTCGTCTTTATTAAACAAAAAGAGTCCACGCGAATAAGGAAGTCAGAGATTGCGGCTTGCGAGTTCATATCTGTGAAGTTAAATAATATAATTTGTAAATTGAGGCGGTCAATGTTAATTTAATATGAATACAAAATGCACTTTCGGGGCATTTATCAGGGATAGGATAAAATTTAATACAAACCGACGCGAAAGTTAGACCGAAATAATAAGTGCTTTAATTAGTGATTGATCAATTGGTGCACGAGGGATGCTGGTTTTGGATTGTGATTCGTGCATGTCGTGTTCTGGTGTGCATGAGAGTGGTGAGTTTGACAAATTGAATTAATTATTAACAACATTAATGTTTGGATTTCGTACAAACTAGGGTTAAAACAATAGAATCATCATTACTCCCGAGTATTTTAATTGTTTATAATTGTTCGTCTAGCTTGTATTTTTCTAGATTTTAAACATGTATTATAGTTTATATAGTGCCTTGAGGTGTTTACCATAAAATCGGTGCCATGTGGATCGTTCAAATATTAGTATTATTATCATGGCTACCTTAATGGGGCCTTTAATAAGGAACCATGTCATCTAAGTCGGATGATTTAATCGGAAAATTATAACGGTAACATTTAAAAAGCTATCGGGTAATTATCGGTAATCGTAAAAAAAAGGGCGTTCCCTCCGTAAGTCGATTCGGGGCTGCCTGAGGTTGGCCGGCGACAATTTCTTGAGACAAGACCGTTGTAAAATAATAATTTGGGGTTCAATGAACTAAAATAGCATTTGAAGCACAAAGTGCGCTTTCGGGCAATAAATCTTAGACGAGAGACTTCATTTAAAAGACGGGATTTTGAAACCACAAAACAATAATAAAATCCTTTAAAAGTGCTTTGTTGGTGGTCGAGAAAACTAGGTTATTGGGTATTCTCCAATACATAACGGGTAACAAAATACAGAGGTATAGAATATAGGTATAAATTAATGTGTAAAGCGCCTTTGAGGTGATAATTATTATTTACGAGTTTCGTAATAATATTTTTAAACGTAGCTAGGGGACTATATTTAGGAAAGGGTTTAGGCAAAGGCATTATTAGGTAATATAACAGTTTATGGAAGGTGCGTAGCATGGGCATCTTTGCTTACTAACAAAATCTGACATAATTAAATTCCCACTCCTAAAAATTTCCCATATCTTATTCCAAATTGTAGGTATCACGACAAATCTATTACATAGGACTATACGTAGACTTGGTTCGATAGCTTATCGTATACTCACCTGTTGGTTTAGGATTTAGGTATATCCCATTCGATATTCGATTTAGCAAAAACTTTCACATTGTCGGTTGAATAAAGCCGTCAGTAGGTATTCATATTTTAAGCGTAATGCGTTATATCCACCTACATAAGTAGCAAAAGTTCTCTTAACTCCCTCACACTAGGAATAGGGATCATCCAGCATCAGGGTGGGAATGTACTTTGGACGAAAGCGCAGCCGGGGAAATAGAAGGGAGGGAAGCCAGATTCACGACCTGGTGCCTTTCATTCTTGGACCCAGCACCCTGGACGCCGAGCTTGACCTTCCTTCTTTGAGCTGATATTTGAGTTTGAGCTTGGGGTACGCCTATCGTAGAGCATATGCCCGTGACACATATAGGGGAAGGTCCCAAGTTACGCTTGTGTATGTTATGCGAGAGGACGTATTTTTCATTCAAATCAAATACCGATGACCATCGCGATTGCAGGCTGGCGCATGTTTCTGTAACGTGCCTAGAAAAAACGTAATCAATATTTCTACTGGTTCGACGTTTCTTTGTTGGAATTCGGATAAGTTTTCTTAACTCCCTCACACTAGGAATAGGGATCATCCAGCATCAGGGTGGGAATGTACTCTGGACGAAAGCGCAGCAGGGGAAATAGAAGGAAAGGAAGCCAGATTCACGACCTGGTGCCTTTCATTCTCGGACCCGGCACCCTGGAAACCGAGCTTGACATTCCTTCTTTGAGCTAATTTTTGAGTTTGAGCTTGGGGTACGCCTATCGTAGAGCATATGCCCGTGACACATATAGGGGAAGGTCCCAAGTTACGCTTGTGTATGTTATGCGAGGGGACGTATTTTTCATTCAAATCAAATATCGATGACCATCGCGATTGCAGGCTGGCGCATGTTTTTGTAGCGTGCCTAGGAAAAACGTAATCATTATTTCTACTGGTTCGAGGCGGCGTGCTGGACGGAGAACGGGACTATTGAGGACATGAGTGACTGCCAAGGCGAGGATCGGTGACATCAAAATCTTCCTTAATTAAATTCATACATCGCCAGATCAGAGGAGAGAGCGGCCCCACCGATCTCCTGACATTGCCGATTGTCTAATCAACTTCGGTTTAATGTTTATGCCGGTGCTTTAGGAGTAAATGGAACTCAAGTCATCGGCATGCTGAAGAACTTCAGAATCATCATCATCATCATCAATCCAGAGTAGGATGTCACGATCCAAAACCTCGTGCCACCCACACATTTCCTGAACAGTTCCTGACATCAGCTATCACGCCATTAATCGGAGCAGACCCTCGTATCAAACGGTATGAGATGACCTCTCATCATCATCATCAACATATTTTTAATTTGGCGGCTTATTGGTCGATATTATCCCCATTACCACTCTATGATCCAGAAACACACATCAAACCCTTTCCCGACAGAAGGCAAAACATGTCGATTTTCATTCGTCGCTTGCGACCTTAACATTCTCTGGAGGAGTTGGAATTGGAAGCTGATTTGGCGGTCTATGACCATCACCTTATCAGTTGGGCTATGGAGGAGTCCAATTATTTAAACAGCACATGTTCTGTCTCATGTTAATCCAAAATACCTACCCGTAGAATCAAATTAACAAAATAAAACAAGCTAGCTAACTAACAAACTGTATCTAGAACCGTGGGTGTAGAATTATTGCACTCCGTACTGCTTTGAGTGTAAATCTTTTGTTAGAATATACATAAATGTCAAATTATTTTCATGATAGCATTTTATACAGCCGCAGAGAGTACGCGACATCGCATCGAAAGGTAGGATCTTCTCAATTCGCCGTTTGAATGCAAATTTATATACTAGATGCTAGTAGGGAAAATGCAGATTACCTCAAGAAAAATAGTCGTCGATGAGCATAGGTGTATGACAGGTGCTAGGGGAGGAAGCTGAACGAATATAGATAGATAATTAGTTACTTTTCAAGTTAGTCAGACTCAGTCATTGTTATTCGAAGCCTTGCAAATTGTAACACGCCATACCTAAAAGAACAAGGGTTTACCACAAATAAATTATTAATTGAATTGGATTAACTATACCAAACCACTAAAACAAAAAAGTACACAACGTTGTGGGGTTAATTACAAATTGATTAATTGAGAGCATCTCGTCACGTTTGCATAAAAGTATTACGTGATGGGGTTGAAAAGGCGCTGCAAAAGAAATGCAGGGGAGAGTCGCGAGAACGGGCGAGCTACGAGCTTTTAAAGGCCGGGCGGGGTTGCGCCTGTAGCTGTAGCACTGTAGCAGCATTTGGAAATCAAAAGATAGGCGTTACTTCGTAGGGGGGGGGGTTTATCACACCTCCCACAAACAATGTCGGATTGTCATAACCGACTACAATCACAGAAAATAAATTAATTGTCTTTTCCATGAGACTTTTTAGTTAACATTAATTCAATCATTGTTGGGTGGTATTAAAAAATGTGTCGCCGTAAAAGCACATTCGACATTTTTGTTGGAGTCTGTCTAATAGCAGCGTGCAGGAAACAAACATCCGACATTGTTCTTGGAACATTTAAATTCTTTCTCGTGTCGGATGTTCACATCCAACATTATTCTTGGGTAGTTTTTACAATCCTACTTTGTTCGACAACAAAAACTCATAAACGTCTGTAAAATATACTCTTTTTTTCTGCGTTGTTATTCATTAAACTAAAGTAAATGCAATCATGCTTGAAAATCTATTATCGTATCATGTTTCATCAATTTTGTAAAGATTTATCTGCTACGTAAATACGTTTCTTAATATTATGATATTTATTATATTTGTTTTACAATAAAAAATGTAATTTATTAAATTTTTGAGATTAATTTTTGAGATTGTTTTTAGATTCCGATGCAAGCCATAAAGAAACTACGAACCAAATAAATAATACGGATTTTCGAAAATCGATGAATCCAGATTTCTATTCCTTTGATTCGTCTTATTCACCACTGTCGCAGGAATAAGAAGGTCAATACTTTTAATTACTCATTATTCATCATAAATATTATAAATGTACGTAGAATAAGAATTTCAGAAACTTTTTAGAAACAGATTTTTTTTAAACCTTTCAGAGAATGCTTCAATTACCTGTTCAATCACCCTTCAACCACCTCTTCCTGATGGGGTTGCTAAAATGCAAGAGGAGTTTGGAAACACCATGGAGGATCTGTGAAAAGATGTGAATAGTCCACAATCCGTATCTCAGTCCGATTTAACAAAAAACAGGTAGGTGTTTAAAAAGCACATTATAAAAAGAGAAAAGATAAAATTTATACCAAGTAACTTCGATTTGCTGCTTTCATATTAATAGAAAATTGCTTTTAGGCGTTTCTGAATCCGACCCCCACGGAATGTTAAAATTGGCCGAACAGCAGACCTGATGACTGAAAATGATTCTTCATCGCTGCTTGCTGAATCATGTAAATTATTAAAACATAAATTTCATCTGAAACTATTCATGAAAGTAAATTTTCTGAGATTACCTTTAATCGAAGGAATTAAAAAAAAATTATTGTTATTTCAGATATTCCCGATTCGCCTTCTTCTGTTCTGTGAAAATGATTCATGCTATGTCCGTAGAACAATGTCGGATGTTTGCATACGACAACTCCTTATCCCTAAAAAAATGTCGGAAGTGATTTTTCTCAAAAACTACAAGAATGTTGCTATAAGTTGGCATACTGTATTTTTCCAATTAAATAAATATGGGTTAATGCAAAATATCAGATCGACTTTACATATAATTATCTTAAAACAGTAAAAAGGCAGAAACGAAACTTTAAACAGCTCTCCTGCAGAACTACAAATTTGCAGATCCGACATGGTTGTTCGGGACCGTCGAAATACTCTTTTACGTACTGTAGGTATAAATACTTACATAATATATCAATTCGAAAAACTAGTGTTTAGGTCAATCAATGTTCGAAAAATGTGTTTTCGAAAAATTGAAGTTCGAAAAATTGCAATTCGGTCAATTTACCTAGACCCATAAATCTGTAGCTTTATGGAACGAGTTCTATGTCAGTCAATCTCACATGGGAAGTTTATTAAGGAGCGATTTTTACTTTAATTATGTACTTACGAAAATTACTAACATAAACAAATATTTAGTTTTTTTAGCGTTGGGTTTAGAATTCCTTGGAAATACTAATTTTAACGATGCAACCTTTTTTTTTACATTAGCGCAATTGGAGATATGGATTCTTATGTCCGTTACTCCTGGACACACTGACCCCCAGATGCCTACCCACCCATATCCTTCCCTTCCTTGAAAAGACCCACCACACAGCATCCCCTAAGATGATACAGGCCCTGAGGGAAATTATTTTCCGGAAGGCTTCCTATGTGGAGCTAATATAAAAAAAATGTCCTGAGAGGGTCACGTGTCTACTTTTCCCATCCAGCTGTGCATTATACAATCACTTCATCATATTTCGCTCTTCCGCCTCCATCCGCTCTGCAAGTAAAGACCATCTAAAGATTGCCTACTCTCTTTACCTTTTTCATCTTTTCAAAATTTCTATTTGTAGTCATTCCTTCATGAATTTGCCACACACGACTTAACATGCGTCAAAGGGAACAAGTTTCTCCCTCACACAACCTTGCAAAACCTTCCGTTCATCCACTGCCATTTTCACAAACCCAACATGGCAAAAAACAAACATATTAACTTGTCCCATACAAATTATAATATTATGAAAGACAGGGAGACTTTGTATACGTTCCAACTTTCAAGAAGACGTTTAACGTTGAAACAAAGAACGGGAAAAAACTGAGGTTCAAAGGCAAGCATGTTCACCAACAAAGCTCACATTAGCTTTGACAAAGTCAATTTACATAAAATTAAATTTCATGTATCAAATAACTCGAAATAATCTCTGGAAAATTTAGGGAATGTAGAAAGTACTTATTGCGAAAGAAATACGAAAAGATGCAGGTTTTTTCGAAGCGTAGGGTTTTAGAACGGGTAATTTTTAAATTAATTTGTAAGTGGAAGTAGCAAAAGAAATTTTCTTTTGAAATGTTTTGTCCATGAAATACTTTGTTCATCGTTTTCTCTGTAAATAAAAAATAATTTTACGTGCTACAAATTAGGCATCATCAAATTATAAATAGGGGAGGGTTACATAATATCTAATTATAAATTAGCCGTCTCAAATGGCATATTCACAGATTGATAATGAAAACTTAATGATAACATTTAAAAAAACAAAATTTAAAAAGACGTAATAAATTTTTAACAAGTTGTTAGTTTTATTTTAAAAAAAAAAAGTTTTACTAGGTTACGTGAATGGATTGTAAAATAAATATCTAATAGTTTTTCGCAGAAATTGGATAAAGTCTTCCGGGAAATGAACATCATTTTTGTAACTGATGTTATATTACACGTTATTTTCTAATCATAAAGTGTCCCTACCCACTTCTTTACTGTCTTATTCTGAAAACCAAAGTAAGTCAAGTGCTCTATGGATTTTAGTGAAGGAAGGCGGACTCTTGTGGAAAGGAATATATCTCGAGCACTTACCACTTCAATACTTTTTTTAACGGAAGACAAACATTCCCGAGTTACGGATAACCCGACAATATGTGAAAATCTCCTACTACCATCACAGTAAGCCGAAATTGTTGCTTGAGTTGTGATGGAGGACTTAAACGCGATGCCCACTCAACCACTGACCGGTTGCATAAGTATTCTTGATATGAACGTATCACCGGTTGATACAAAGAGGAAAGTATTGGTTTGTATTTTCAACGTCGCATCGCGTCGGTTGTTAGCGTTCAAACCAGGCAATTTTAACGATTTTTGGGGGTACTAACTTCTGTAAGAAATAACCTATGAAAAAAAAACGTACCGACACGTTGGTGGTCGATATCTATATTACATTAGAAAAACATTTACAGTAGTGTTAAAATTCTATGAGGAAATTGGGGAATACGTTTGTACAGACAAAACTAAAAAAATATATTTGCGAATATTTTTAATGTTTTTTGAGGTGTGATAGGTGGGTACTTAAAATGATAAAGAAAATGTATGTTTCTAGTTTAATAAATACATATTTTAAAACTAAAATGTAGGGAATATTCACTTCGAGAAAACTTTTTTTTAAATTTGTATTTTCTTTTGTAAAACTTACTTTTTAAATAAAAACGGCAGTTTTCTGAATGGTAATTGAATATGCATTTAACTTATATCAGTAAAATATTAAACCTACTTAAAACTGTATTCTTAGCTTAAAACAACGAAAAAAAAGTTTTTGTAGATATTTCTCTTTACAAAAACGCTCCTCAATTGATCTAAGTAAATCCCTCAAAGTCAGTAATAAAACAAAACTGAATAAATTCGATCATTACCTTTATGTAATAATTTAAAAAGGTGAGCCCTTAGTTTTCCTCAAAACTCAGATGAGTTTTCGATCTATCGCAAATATGGATGAAGTTTGTTCCAATCAGTTGGCCTGCTATTGCAAAAGCCCGGTCTTCGAAATTGGAATTGGATTTGAGCATAGGTACTGTGTCTGTTGAATTTCTTTAAGATATCTTATCTACCGTATATATTAATATATTAAATATCAAACATTTATTTAAATAAGATTAACTTAAGGTTGTGGGTTCGAATCCCCTACATAATTTTTTTTATTTTTATTATTAGATGGAATTCCACCTTGTAATTCAGATGGAATTCCACTCTCCAAATGGTCAAAGAATTTAGCGTATCCATTATTAATATTATTTAAACGTTCGTTACAAACGGGTAAATTTCCTTCGATGTGGAAACAAGCATTTGTAACTCCAATATATAAGTCCGGTCCGCGAAATCTTGTACAAAATTACAGGCCAATATCCAATCTATCAATTTTCTCAAAATTATTCGAAAAACTTGCAGCAGACCAAATTTCCAACGCATTAAAGAACATTCTTAGTGAACACCAACATGGCTTCAGAAGCGGTAAATCCGTCACTACCAACATAGCTTGTTTTACGAACTTTATACTTCATAATATGGATAAGCGTATTCAAACTGACGCCATTTATACAGATTACAGCAAGGCGTTCGATAAAATTAACCATTCCATTCTGTTAAGTAAACTAAAACTCGCGGGTATCTAAGATGGCTAGACTCATATATCAAAAACCGTTCGCAAGCTGTTGTGCTAAGTGGTTTCAAATCAAACTGCGTTAAAATTACATCAGGAGTTCCACAAGGATCAATTTTGGGTCCTTTCCTGTTTAATATCTATATTATTGACATTACAAGTTGTTTTAAACACTGCAAGGCAAATTTATATGCAGACGATATGAAACTATACCTTCCAATCGATGATATCGCGTGCTGCTTAAAAATGCAAAATTAACTGCTTGTTCCTAAATATGGATAAATTTTACTCAATATCGTTTACAAGAAATAGGACCAAAATAATATTTAAATATTCAATAAACAATGTCGATATTAAAAGAAAAGAATCAGTTCGGGACCTGGGTGTTACCTTAGATTCCAAACTTACATTCCAATTACATATTAATAACATCGTCACTAAAGTCACCCAAATGTTAGGATTTATACTACAAATATCAAAACTATTTTATTATCTCGATACTTTTATTTTGCTATATTATACCTATGTTCGTCCGCACCTAGAACACGCCTCACAAATTTGGAATCCAATAGAAAGTGTTCAGGAAAAATTTCTCTCCTACATAAATTTTCGGTCGTTTTATGCATTCCAATCAAATGAAGATATACGTCAATTCTTTGAAATCCTGAAATTAAATTGTAGAAGAATTATTTCTGATCAATTGTTATTTTACAAAATCCTAAATAATACGGTATCTTCCCTGTATCTCTTACAAAAAATAGATATTAGAGTTCCTGGTCGTAATAGTAGAAACGTATCCCTTTTTTATAACAGCCGCTCCAATACCAACTACTTACAAAATAAATTCATACATCGAGCCTGCCATTATCATAACACACACCTCCTATATATAGACATCTTCAATATAACTTTCAACAAATTCAAAGCAACACACCCCTTAACATCCATATTTATACTTATTATATTATTAATCAGATTTCTTTTCCTAATTTGCAATATATTTACATATTCCCTAATAATATATAATATATATATATATATACATACATATAATTCTTATACTCCTACAAGATCATAAGCTTACCCTGTATTGTGTTTTTCTATATTCTTTTCATGAATATTTAAGTATTTAGCTTCTCTTAAATATTTTTTTCTTAGTTTTTTCTTTAGTTTTATTTTAACTTCTCTTAACTATATATTTTTTTATGTTTTTCTTGTCTAGCTACTAAAAAAAAAATTATCAGTGAAAAAATGTTTTTAGGCTTACGGTTTTGTTTTAGCACTCTTTCTTTTTTATATATCTTAGTAAAGCTGTTTGTTTTCCAAATAAAGATATTTTTATAATTATTATTATTACTTCATATAATATTCACCTTACAATTTATTTGCATTATCACGACCACCATTATATGTAGGTATACTACAATGTATGAATAGTAAATGTAGACACAAAATAAAAACATAATTTGTAAACCATATAAAAATCAAAATCAATATTAAACTGAGAGATAAAATAGACATTTCAAAGAAAACAAAAACGAAATACTTAATTACATTAAAACGGACGATTTCAATAAAGTCCATTATAAGACCTCTCTTTTGAAAGAAGTCAAAGTCACAAAACTCTTTACATCTTTATAGAGCGGTGAAGAGCTCCCAAAAAATATCAACCGATTCAAAAGAAGGGTAAGTGTATTATTTTTTTTTTAAATAAGTATATTGAAATAAATGAAGAGTAATTTTCATTTCATCAAAAGCTCATCCCGTTTCAAATATCAAATATTTTACGCGAAAAGCAAAAAAGGATAAAAAATTATTTTACTTTTAAATCGTTGCTCAATGCATCGTGCATTTTAGCAGCGATTAACCTGAATCTTTAAATTTTAAAATAGGTATGTAAAAAGTATAAAGAAATTGATAAATTTATTATTATTCAATTTCATCTTCCAGAGTTAGACCACAGTGCTCATGATTTTGTTACGAGAGTCGGGGGAATACATTATCTCTAAATTAATCTTCACGCTTCATTTCTTTTCTCGAAATAACAGACTTGGATTCTTGGGAAATATAAGCTGATAATTTGTTAGGGATTTGACATTTTCTAATTATGTTTTTTTTATTTATCTCATAAGGGGTGTTGTGATGATTTTATAACAGACGTGCTTGCATAATTTTATTGGTATTTTAATGGAGAATGATTGATAGTTGTCAACTAATAAATAATGGAAAACTGGTAATTGATGAATGGGAATGCATAGTTAATAGTTGATAATGGTTGATAAATTGATACTCATGATTGATAATTGATAAAGTGATAATTGATAATTGATAGTCGATAAATGATAATTGATAATTGATAATTAATAATTAGTAATTGATAATTGATAATTGATAATTGATAATTGGCGATTGATAATGATAATTGATAATTGATAATTGATAATTGATGATTGATAATTGATAATTGATAATTGATAATTGATAATTGATAATTGATAATTGATAATTGATAATTGATAATTGATAATTGATAATTGATAATTGATAATTGATAATTGATAATTGATAATTGATAATTGATAATTGATAATTGATAATTGATAATTGATAATTGATAATCGATAAATTATAATTATTGGAAATTTCTTAATTTTTTACAATCAAGTTGTTAAACATTTAACATTTTTATTATACAGAACACGTGATTGTGTAAATTGATAATTTAATAAATACGTTATACAAAAGACTTCTGTTACAAAATGAAAAGAACCTAATGCGTTAAAATTATCAAATTATTTATTTATTACTTTCATAAACGAATTGGTTTTTCAATAAAGCTCAGCGTCTACATTAGAATGCGACTAACCAAACAATAAATACATTAAACATTTTCCTTCTTACTGAAAAAACGCTTTTATCCGTTTTGATTGTTTTCTGACCAACGGAGGTCAATAACTAAAACAACTGGAAAATGTTTTTTCTTCCCTCTTTCCAATTTGTCCTTCCAGTTCAGAAAATAATGTAAGAGTTTTTTTCAGTCTTTCTACATGTTTCTTGTTATCCCTTCAACGGGAAAGTTTTTTCTCAACCTTTAGGGAAAAATAATGACGAAATACGAAAAATATCACCAAAGAAAGAAAGCACCCGCGCATGAGTCAATTATTGTTCTTCAAAATAGTGTACGTTATGACAAAACCTTCGCAATTATTTTAGTCTCAGTAATATTCGTCCGTATTAGGTAAACAATTAATGGAATACACATCAATGTTCATGTGGAAAACAATTCAATTAATGTGTTCCACTTCCAGTCAAAAACAGTTATTGAGCTAATTTGTTGTAATGGAGTTTATATTTTTTTAACGTGAATATAACACAAAAGTCCCCTTCATTTGCAGCCAGTGACATTATGGTGTTCCCAAATGGTGTATGACGGGAGAGGAGAGGAAGGAGATGCCAAATAAGAAATTTGAAAAGAATTTCAGACCTAAAAAGGTTAATAACATATCAAGCAACTTTTCAAATCGGATTGTGGCCTTTCACTGGGGCTTTTACTTAATTAATGGCATCTACTACTTTAACATATTACATATGTAGAACTTCCACAACGTTTGTAGGTAAAATTCGCAATCCTTTAGAAGAAGTTTACCAACTAGCTCACGGGTTCGCAAGATATGGGTAGCGACGGGTATTATGTGGGGTCGCCGCCCGAAATAGATTTACTAAAATAATATAATATGCCTAGAAATAAAAAAAAAAGTAAATATAAGTCAAATTAAATTAAATATTGAATTGACAGAAGTTGGCAATGGCGAAATTGGTTAACGCGCACGTCCCGGTTAGACGAGAGGAGAGGTCTGGGTTCGAGTCCCAGTTGCGACCATTATCTTTTTATATTTTTCTGTGTCTTGTTTTCTTTCATATTATCGTTTAAATTATTATTGTTATATTCTTCTTCAATATTTATTTTGTTTAAACTTACATTAGAATGCCATCTATGGTGCATTTCAAAAAGCGCTAAATATTTAATGTAACCTCAAATATACAGAGGCACGAAAACCTTATATCTTTGAGATGTAAAAATAATATTGAAACATTTATAATTTCTTCGAGATGAAAAAAATAAGACAAGTACATATTACGGTGCTAAACCGAAAGAAATTGGGAACCTCTGTTAAGGCGCGGTATACCCGCTCAAAAAGAAGAAGATGGAGAGATATCTAAATACGAATGTTAGGGAGAGCGCGTTAATTTTAAAGACGACAATATTTAAGCGAAAACTGTGAAAATGTTTAATAAAACACGACTTGGTTAAAATAGGGTAAAAATCTCGGGGGAAAATCTAAAATAGCATTTAGAGAAACACTTTTTCACACATATATGAGTAACTTGTAAAATAACTGAAAACACGTATTTATAATAATTTTCGGAGCAGACTTTGCGATTTTTTGATCCTCAAGTAAGGATAACATGTAATAAATCGTTAGAAATTCGGGAAGCCGCGCCTTAAGCTTGCTCACACGTGGGAAATCCGGTTTTTATAATAGCCTTTAATTATTTTTTATACAGTTAATCAATTTCACCGTAGCAAGCAATTTTTTTTTTCAAATAATTACATACTATTTATTGAATACTGTAAAATCACAAACAATATTTATATGAGTTGCACCAGGTTTAGTTATTTTATTAATAGTTTTGGAGGCGGGCCCACTACAACACTCTATTTGTAATTTGAGTACAGACACACATCGTATGACGCATACTTCCTGATGTGCGTTGAAAAAGCTTTTTCCAATATTTTTGGGTTTGTCAATCAAATCGTTCTCGGAATTGTTTATTCGTTGGCTTTTACGGGTGACTCTGGCAGCGAGGGAATCAGTATACACAAATTAGTAAAACAAAAAATCCTTAGCGATAAAAAAAGTCAAAATATCGGTTTTTTATTGGACACCTTTTTAAAAAGATTTATGATGTTTCCTCGTGACAAATGAGACTTTCAACGATTGTAGTATAGATGATGTATAAAGAATTTATTTTATATTACAAATTAAGATGTAAATTTTTGAGAAAATACCTGAGCAAGTTGTTAGTGGTTAGTAGGGAAAAATATGTAATGCTTGCAATTTTTTAAATGTGAATACCGCATAATGGTCCCAACTGCTCCCGTCTGGGGACAGTGAGACTATGTATACTATATATAAAATCGGAATTTATATTATGATTGATTGAAAAAAAAACTTTATTCACAAAGCGCTTGGCATCCATCGCACATTGTTCTTACGATTATTCACTTGATTGTAAAATGCCAAGTTGGTACTTAAACACATCCTTGGTTGTTTTGTGAACGTATCCTAAGACGATTTTGAAAGCGTGTCTCTGTCAGGGGAATCTATAACTATAACTAGGACCTACACGAGCTGGCCCCACTTGATAGTAGCGCCCCCTCTCAAACGCTGGCGAGAGGGGGCGCTACTATCAAGTTTCTACTCCGGTTTGAAAAAGTCGTTGATCCGGGGCTGACTATGGTATTCCCAATTGGGGTATGTTGTGAGGCTGAACGTAGTGGGGTGGGGAAGAAGGTGGGGAAGAGGAAAGTGGGAAAGTACCTGGCTATTCGGACCTTGTCACCAAACACCTTCAAATTGTGAGACAAAAGCCTTTCCCCTCGACCACGGCGGCCGTAGGAGCCCACCTAATCTCTCCGATACCTTTGGCCATCATCGAAACCGTTCTTACCTAAGACACGAACGGTGATAGATGGTACTCTTCTGATAGCATACTCACCTGCCATCTGTTGGAATATATCAGAACTTTGTACAACAAACTAAGCTATCGACATCTATTGAAAGAAAATGAAACTACATGAATAATCCAGTGTTCTCATAGCTAACCAGCGTAGTATTTTTACCCTTTTTTAATATAAAGGTACCTACCCAGTTTTATTTAGTGGTAGATTTTACCCACCGGAATTTCACTAATAATTTAGAAGTACTCGAATTTTTATTGTCGAGTGTGATTTCAATTATTTCTTTAACGTCACTAACAGAAATCTAAATTGATCAGTTGAACTTATTATTTCCCCTTTTTTATTTATTTAAAAGGGTTAAAAGGGTTATAATAACTCTCATTGTTAGCAAAGGACGTATTCAAATACGGTGTGAATCAGCGTTTACTTTGAAAATCATATAATAATGTTAATTCTCATCAAATAAAGCTGAATAATAGTGTGATATTTCTCTATTCCAACACTTGGGAAATTAAAGATGATAGTTGGAAGTTGGCAAATATACCTTTTACGAGAAATAAATATATATTATTAATATTAAATTATGACTACCACAACACGGGCATTAGATAAAAATCAAAATATGCTTGCTTGGGTGTATATATATGAGTATATGAGTAGGTGAGTAGAGATGTCTATGCGTTGCTAAACCTTTCATCCGATAGAGATGAAACTTTGGGAATTTGATGTGATTTGATACACAATAGTGAACTCTGGCGTCATGAAATTATGCGACGCCAAACCGTTCATCCGATTGCGATGGAACTTTGGTGAGTTGTTGTGAGCACGCTTACGAATGTTTCTATGTATATACTGGTGAGCTCTAGCATTATGAAATTTGTATAAAAAAATTGCAATAGGTGGCACGAGAGCTGTTAGAAAACTGAATTTAACGGGACTGAATGTAGGGAATGCGGGAGGGGGAAGGGGAACATCATAAACGAGGAGGAATGGGTATGTTGTAAATTTGGGTAAAGAAGATTTTAAACAAACTCATCAGATTGGCCCAAACCGTCACATTGACGGGGGCGGTCTTTGTAGGTATAAGTCAATATATCTCAAAAATGAAAACAAGACACGTACCTGTTTTTTTCACCATAGTTGTTAAATCATAAATCATGAAATGTCAAAAAAATCACACCAATACAATAATTATTAAGCATTATTACACACACATTACTTCGTGGTGGGGTTAACTCAAGGTGGGGTTAGCGGGACGGGGGAAGCGGGAGAGCGGGGTGGGAAGAGGGAGGCGGAGAATGCGGGGGGGGGGTGCGCGTGAGGGCAAGGGAACGTGGGAGAGGAAAGGGAGCGGGACGAATGGGAAAGAACAAGCAGGGAGAAACTTATTTCTTTATTACAACGTATGTCGGGAACTCGCTAGTAATAGATAAATTATTTGAAGCGAAAGGAGCAAAGAAGTGTACTTATGTAGGCCAAGATATAGTTGTGTTGGATTTCATTCCTAAGGGGTAGGAATCCCGTCGAGGAGAAATTCAGTGGTGCTTGTCTACTTAGTTATTGGGAATAAGTATTATTGTTTGTACTGGTATAACCTGTGACGTGGTTTAAATTTGTATAAGCAGTAAACAATTTATGAGGTGGGTATGGGTACCGCCACCTCGTGAACTATTTATTGTATGGCTAGCACCTCTGCCAAGGTCTTCACAATTGCTACGCTAGGTTGGGGGACTTCGCAGGGGCGAGGTGTGTTTAGGTCTTGGCGGCGGATGCCCCTGCCGATCAGCTGCATGGCGGGCCATATCAGGAGAGGCTGGTTTGGGTAGACCGTTTGACCTCTCCAACTGTAAGGGATGGATTCATACATCAGACACTCCTAGACACCCTAGGTTGTACCTATCCACCCCCTCATACATTTTTCCTTCCCAGAACTATATCTCCTTTCTTTCCTTAAAAAGGGCCTCCACACAATATTCCCAAAGGTGACATAGGCATCTGTGGGATATTATTTTCCTCACGGGCGTCCTATATGTAACGTAAAAACGGCAAAGAATTTTAAAAATATATTAATTTTTGGCAATTCTTAGTTTTGCAAATTAGTGCCTTTGCGTAACAACTACTCCCTAGTTTACCGAGATATATTTGTCGGTTTCCGGATTCTACCTATAAATGTAGTCGCACAGAAAACCTGGCATTGTAAGAAAAAGGCAATGCATATTCAAAACCCTGACAGCTCTCTAATTGCTAAAGTTTCTTCTCCTGAATGCGTAAAAGCGGTGTGCATTCCGACACAAATTCAATCAAAATACCGCGCGTTGCCCGGATTACAAATCTACAGTGTTCCTGGGGACAAGAGAGTTGAGAGCCACAAAATTGTAAGCCTCGTCCTCATGAATAAGCCCTGAGTGTGAGACTATATGGGACTGTGGTATGAGTGTCCTGCCGGTTTAGAAAGGCTAACTACAAAGGAAATAAATAGTGCTTTACTGAAATTACTGAATTCCTTATTAAGCAAATAGCTTTACGTGAAAATGAGGATACTGTATGCACAGACATGATCTCATAAATGTGGGAAATCGGTTTTAAACCAGTTATGAACAACCCTCAGCCCACGGGCCTATTTCGTATGGCCCGCTAGCTTTTCGTACTGCCCACTTGATTTTTTTTACAGTAACTCCACACATGAGACCATGAAGAAAATAATTTCTCTCATGGCCTTTGTCACTTAGGTCATGGTATGTGGGGGTCTTTTTAGCAAAGGGAGGAGAGGATGAGAAGAAAAAAAATATGAGGGGTGATTAGGAATCTGGGCGTCAGTGCGTCCAAGAAGGACAGACGTATGAATCCGTCCCTTCCATTGCGGTGCAAGGCGATGTTCCGAGACAACCCTGCTTGAGAGGCTTAAAGGTCTCCCTTAAGCAATCTTTCTCGATCCGAGTTGGTGGTCAGACGCATTCGCCGCCAATACCCGGACAAACCTTACCCCGTGAACCGGGGCACTCGTAGCGTACCACTTGGGGTGACCTGTGGCAGAGTTGTTGGTTTTCCATTATTGTTCCCGGGGCAGCGGTATCCATACCCGCCTAAATATCCAAAAAAAATTGCTGTAAAAACATTCAAGGGTTGTATTGCACAAGATTTTAAATGAAAACTTCAGTCTTTCTTCAAAGTTTTGAATGCTGCTCTAAATAATAAGATTTTTCTTACATATTCTCATGAAGATAAAATTTCGTAATTCGACCTTAATTGTAGAAAAAAAAATCAATCGCAACACAGAACTTCTTTTATCTATGTTCATTTTATTTAACTTTTCGAAAGACAAAAATCAGCTGTTGGTCAAAGTCGCAAGTAGGTATTTTTATATATTATTTATTATTTCAAAATGATAAAAATTGACAGCATTTATCAGTTTGGCCATGGAGACATAACTTTTATCCCTACGGCGCGGCGCTTTGTTTTTTACTTTCTGTGATTGTTTTAAAATAAAAGTGGAATACTTGGGTTATTCCCTATTTACAAAGAACACTCTCACCCCAATCCTACACCTACACGCTTTACGGGGGCGTTTAATTTGGTGACAGATATAGTACTACGTGGCACGAGAGGTTTCAAATTGATAATGTAACATTGTTGGAAATCATTTATAAAGGTTTTAAATTTAGTATTGTCAGAAGGTTTTATAGTGGGTGAAATAAATTACATGCTTCCAGGGGGATTCATTCATAATTATGAGGGAACAACAAATTGCCTTCTAAAATAGCCTTCTTTGTTGGCTGTGATCTAAAATTTTCCAGTCTTGTGGTGGGCGATATTTGTAATGCGTAAATTATTATCTGTATTAGAATGAAAATATGGAACATACTGGTTCTAATAAAATGTTGCATAAAATAGGACTCTTGTGTGGTGAACATCACACAAGAATCCCAAATGCCCTGGGCCATTTGAACTACGACATACTCGATTGCGGTATGTAGTTATTTTGGTGGGATTAGGTGGAGAAGGAGATGATGATGAGGTAGGTTGGGAATACGGCTAAAGTCAGTTCAAGCAACATATCGTTCCATTATAAGTATCACGTCTTTTTTTTTTTTTTACAGTGAATATACCGCACAAGAATCTCAACTGCTCCCGTCTGGAGCCAGTGAGACTATGGCATCCCCAATTGGGGTATGTTGTGAGGCTGAAGGTAGTGGGGAGGGGAAGGAAGTGGGGAAGAGGAAGGTTGGGAAGTACCTGGCTATTCAGATCTGGTCACCAAACACGGCTAAAGCCATTTTCAAGCAACGTTTCAATTCTGAATGGTGGTATTACACCAGGGCGATACTGATAGTATCTTCCACTCTGGAACGTGCCGCAAATATACTATATATTATTTTTAAATGAATTAATTTTGAAATAACACAAATTAATCAAATAAAATTTATTTGCGCACGCCGCCCGGGTTCGAACCCGCGACCTCCGGATTGTGAGTCAAGAGTCTTAGCCACTGGACTACGGAGGTCGTCGAACCGTCTGGAACCCACATTATGATATTCATGTACAGGCTATTAAAAGAATACAAAATAAATTCTTACATTTTCTAATTTTTTAAAATAGATAATCCAGCAATTATGAACACTCTTTTAAATGTTCGACAGTAAACTCACCTTTGTATGTCATATTAATAATATTATCAACAAATCCCCAAAGACTCTTGGCTTTGTTATAAGAGGTGCAAAAGACTTTAGGCACATTTATTATGTTATATGTCCTTGTCAGATGCCAACTTGAAAATAACTCTACGTTATGGTCTCCCTTTTTCAGACAACATTGAAAAGATATAACGGAAGTTTCTAAGGTTCATAAACTATAAATTACATATTCCTATAATAAACATTGATTACAATTACCTCCTGGATAAAATGTCTCTATTGAAACTTTCAGAAAGAAGAATAAGCACAGATTTAATATTTTTACATAAAATACTACATTAAAAAATTGACTGTCCTGAATTACTTCAATTTATCAATATCCATGTTCCCAAAAAATCATGTCAATATTTATTATCTTTTTACTTCAATAACACCAGGACACTAGCTTATCAAAATTCTCTGTAATAAATATTCTAACCTACGTGATATATTTCATCTTAAAACTAATCAGTATAAATGTTGCATATATTTTATCACTTCTATTCTTCTAGACACTGATAGATTTACATAATTTCTGCAATTTTAGTTAATATTGAATGTGAGACTTCTTATCATTTTTACATAATTATGCTTTTGTGCTTTATATGCTATTGTTTTTACATTGTATATTCTTTTCTCATTGTATTATATATTCTTCATTTTTTTTTACTCAACGTATAAACTATAATGTAAAAGCCCATCAGGGCGTGTAATAAATAAATAAAGAAAAATAATAAAAAAAATTATATGAATGGTGACCCGATAATTGATAAAAAGTTATATTATATGTAAGGAATCTTTTACGGTTTTTTGCCAAGACAGCGGTTTTTTAAGTATGTCGTCTTTTTTGTTCGGCCGTATAGTCACATCACATGCTCCTTCGGGGATTCGGAAGTATTCTTATTAAAAATATTTGTGTAGTGGATTTCCGATCAAGACGCCTAAAGTTATAAGTATATCAACTTTGGTTGTACGGCCGTATATCTTTTTGCATACTTCCTTGAAGAAATAATCTTTTATGGGACCAACTGTCCAATGGATCAATTGGCAAAGGGATCAATTGTCCCGGAAGTCAACTTTTGGCGGACCAATTGTCGTCAGATCAATTGCCATGGAACCAATATGAAAATGCTTAAATAGTCAGACAGAAAGATTTTCACTGACTTACTATTTCAATATAAAAGTTTAAATAATGTAGTTGGTAGTTCAGAATTGCTTGCATTGATAAGCTTTCGGATTCCACTACGTAATACTAGAAGCCGGGATTTATTTCAGTGCAGAAATTCTAGGACTAACCACCATAGTATGTATTCCTCTTTTCCCAGAATACTAATGGAGCGAAAAAATTATACAAAGTCAGTGGACATCTTCATTTTATCACTTGACAAATACATTTTTTTCGTTACTGAGGTCGTTCAGTTATGTACAATACATACTGTATATTTTTATTCACATGAAAAAGTCCCTAAAAAGGGCATTATTAAATTAAAAAAATTATAATTGTAATATTATTTTGAATAATAAAGTTTCCGAATTCTTCTGGAAATTTATTAAATAATATTTTTCTGTGTGTGTATAAAGACGTTGGGAAAAATAAGTGTTTAGTTTAGGGCACACAAATAATGTTTAAGTAGTACGATTTTCATTTACGAATGAGTATTTATCTTTTATAATTTTTATAATTGATTTTTTCTTCAATAAGTTTTCTAATGTGGAAACTTTAAATTCTTCGAATAAGCATACAGTAATTGTGTTTGTTCCCACGTTATAATTAGATCTTCTACATCATTGTTATGTCCTACGTTGGTAATACAGACTGTTAATCCTATTTATACTGTATACTTATGATTTTATTGAAAACTTATTAGGCAAATAAATAAATATTGTTAAGCTCTTACGGAACGTAGCCCGGGAAATTTTGTTTTCTTATATGAAGAATAAAAAAATTATTTAAATTCTTTACCTAGAGCGTATTCGCAGACTGGTCCAAAGAAAACATGAACGCAATCATCAGCATAACTGTCGATAGCGGAGATGAGGGCGTAGGAAGCATCACAATGGTCGTCCTGAGGAATCCACTTCATCTCGAAATCGTACGGGATCAGCTGCAGCCTCCTTATCTCTTCTTCAGCGAGCTCCAGTACGGGCATCACCTACAAGGGAAGCGTAAAGTTAGAAAATTCATTTAATCCGAGTCTCAGTATCGGGATGTTTCAACACAGCAACTAATACTGGTTTCAACACAGCAACTAATAACTAATGCTTGGAGTCACAAAAAAAGTTCAATTTAAAGTGATGCACTACTGAGAAATGGAAAATCGTCTATTTATTTTAAAATTAGACCGCATTCAAATATTTTAGATGCTTTAATTAAGTACCGCGAGTGGAACATATAGTTTGGCAAGAAAGTGTAGAAATTTATTAATTTGGAACTAAATTTTTCATTACAATGGCAACACCGAATTATTCGCTTTGACTATGACGTTTCATATAGCTGTTATGTTATGTTGCTTAAATCGATGTAGAAGATACTGAATATCGCTCCTTTAATAAATTAAAAAATCATTGTTTGCCTGTGCATTCTTTGAATTGAATTAAAATGAACAAACCAATACGTAGTGGTGCAAGAGAAGTTGTAAACTGCGCGTTTCAACGCTGCTTAGCTGAATATTGTGCGAAAAAGCTCCTATCTAATTTGGAAGAAGTATACAAACGAACTGCAGAAATGAATGGTACGTAGTATAGTTTTTTTTTAATAAATTTCATTAGTATTACAAGATTTTTCGAGCGATTATAACCTGATTTGAGGTTATGTTTAAAAGTCCGAATTTGACATTTTCATTTGACAGTTAATATTAGGCCACAAGAAAAAGGGAATAACTCAATTTAAAACAATAATAATAATAATAATATGCTTCTTTGAACTCGTAGAAATGTAACTTTTTTCTTAATTTTCTCTTTCTTTCTTTCTTAATGAATATTATCTGGTGTGTTTTTTTTTGTTTTCTACACACAGGTAAATCTGAATCAACGGTAAGATGAATCGTCAAGGAAGGGGAAAAGGCAGATGGAAATTTTGAAACACCGGGAAAACGGAAAATAGCATAATAATATGTGATAGCATAAAAGTGCTGATTATTGGAAAAATTGTTGCAAAACACGTGAAGAAAATTGAGGCAGAATATTATGCACGAGGCAGTACTATATATGATGATATTGATGAACTGATAATACGTTTAGATGAAGATGAAGATACGGAAGAAGAAGAATCACAAGAGGACGAAGACAATAATGTCGGGTGTTGAATTAATAGACTCAAAATTTTAAGTACCTACGTTTTTACATCGAAATAAATGCCCACTTAAAACTTGTTTTTTTTTAATATTTTACTTCTATTAAATTCCACCAATACAAGTACAAATACGCTATGAAATATGCATTTTGGCCGAAGTGTTTTTAAAAAAATACATTCATTGTCTTATGAGCCATCTTGGTGTGCCATTTAAAACCTAAAAAACGATCGCAGCGCCATCATTTATTTTCTACACTTTCTTGCCAAACTGTATATTTGCCTTTGAAATAATAATATTTATTTAAAATTATAAATTTATATAATATATAATTTTAAATAAATAAATATTTTCGGTTAGTCTTTTTAAAAGCCCAGAAAAAATAAAGTATCAGGCCTATAAAACTGCATAGAAACCCCTTTTCGATTATGGATTTATTACATAATGTGGAAAATTAACGTTGTCCCGACGCGATGATAAGCTTCAAAATATCATATAGAATATTTTCAGAAAGTGGGCGCATGTACCATCAAGTTTAGAAAAAACATCAAAAGATTGCACCAATTATCAGTTTATATTATTTTTCCTGAACCTCAGAACAACTCCCAGCGCAATTGGTTTTTTAAGTTAATTTTTTATTGAGCTCGTAATGTTGATATTTGTTTTCCAACGCTTTCACGCTTTTCCAAGAAAATTTTAAAAGAAAAAGTTCGATCTGTGGATTTTCAACAAGTTGTTGATTAAAGATTTTTCATTTCCGTTCAAAAGAATTTTGATTCAAGCAATATTTGAGTTTGGGAACTGTTAAAAGCCAGTATTTTATTTTGTGGTACCGTGATAAACATTATTCTATTTTTTCATTTAATTGAGCATTGCGAAAATTTTTAATTAACGTTTTTATTTGCATAAGATTCCAGAATGTGTTTAACATTGCTAAGGTCAAGTAGGACTCTGGGTTAATTTTTTTTTATATTTTACTAGCTGACCCGTACCATACCACCTCAGAATCAATAACTGTTGAATTAAATTCAGTTTTTTTACTAAATTAAAAATTACACAATGAAGCATTTATCGTTGCGATGCTGTCCGTGTTTTGTTTTGTCAGCATCAGAGATGTCGTTGTGTACGGATTTTTTTTTTGTGATTTTCATTCTTTTCCACCTAATTACGGGAATTTGGGAGGAGTACGGGTGCCGCCACCCAGGGAACCATTTATTAGATATCCAATACCTCTGCCATAGGTCACCCCAAGTGGTCCGCTACGTTTGGTGATTTAGCAGGGTTGCTCGGGTTCATGGGGTGAAATTTTTCCGGGTCTTGGTGGCGGATGCTTCTGCCCACCTGCTGCGTAGTGGGACGGATCGAGAGATACTGGTTGATGGAGGCTTTTTGAACTTTCCAGCCGGGCTCTCTCCACCCATTGTCTTGCGTTTGAACCGCAGTTGGAGGGATTGATTCATACGTCCGTCACTCCCGGACACTCTGACCCCCAGATTCCTACCCACCCCTCGTTCCTTTTTCCTTCCCAGAACTTCCAATCCTCCCCTTCCCTAAAAATACCCTCCACACATCATCCCCTAAGATGACATAGGTCCTGAGAGAAATCGTTTTCCTCATGGCCTAATGTGTGGAGCTTATGTAAAAAAATATGTGTTTCATTTCAGAGATTTATTATAATTATTGTATTTTTCCTTTGGAGGGGCTGCAGACATACGTCCACCATTTGTTTCATTTTCTACTATTTTCATTAATGTGCAAGAAAGAGGAGCAGCATTATATGATTAAGAACAATCAGCGCATTGATATTTGACGTTTTTGAATTTTCGGAATTCACGTACAGTTCAATATTATACCTGAAGGAGCGGACGCGCGGATGTATTGAGTCAGTCCTTATTGCTGCTACGTAGCGATAGTATATTTAGTGTAGAGTAACAGGGTGCAGACAGGAGCGTGATGATGAGGCTCGTAGGTGTTGCAGTGATGAAGGTCGGTGATGCAGTGGTGTGGCAGACCACGGGTCTGCATTTCGCCAGCATGTTGTTCCGCACCGTGGTGGTTGAGAAGACCTTGACGTCCAGGATGGATGCTCAACGCAGTGAGTCGCGGAGATGAGCTGCGGTGAACTTCGTGATTAGAATGAAGTCTCAGTGGCTGAGAAGTTGCTGCCTGCGTGACAAGAAGGTGCGGCGGGCCTTACGTCGCGGGCAATTGTGTCGCTTGAGCTGATGGTGCGATAGACCATGTTAGCTGCGAGATGTTGCGTCCTCAGAGGTTATGATGCACCGGCATAGGATCCGGCACGTCGCCGTGGACCTGGCGGTTACCGCACTGGAGCATTATCACTTGGTGCACTGTCTATGTGTGTTAGTGAGCTGTTACTGATACTAGAGACTGGAACTGACTGACTGACTAGCGCTGTGTCGCTGCGCTTTATATAGCCGACCATGTGAGTAGCTACCCGGAACGCCAAGTAATGTTGAGCGCCCGCGCAAAGCAGAGAAGACTCTGGAACATTCCGCGGCCGTAATAATGTGACGGCTGTTGAGTCGAGGCCTTTCGATGCGCTTCCCGAAATGTGTAGCCGTGTGCGGCATGGAACAATACAATGCAGGTAGGATGTACCTTTCGAGAATGTGCTTGCTGTATCAGTGGCGTGACTGTATTGTGGCTAAAGGGAGCGACCGTTCTGGTCGCCACATACCTATCTCAATATTGCTGCAGTTCTTTCAAAATATGAGAATTCGTTCCATACAAAATGTATGAAAAATTAAATTTTGATAATAACTTTCTTTTTAGAGAATTTTTGCAATGTTTTAATAGTTATTATGTTATCCGGGCGGAGACAAATCCAACAAACGATCGTCAAAATTGGTCCAGCCGTTCTCGAGTTATAAATAGTATAACTAACCCGACTTTGTTTTAGGTATTATAAGATTAACACCAATACTCATAATATCGTTTAAATAATAAAATCGTTTTTCATTACAAATTGAGATAATGATAACTTCTCTGGGTTTTTTCCGGGCGTAGGATTTAATTTATGTAAAAATATTTAAATAATAATGTTGCGAATGATTTATATATCTGTCATAGTCAAAGGTGGATATGCAGTCTCTTCGCGGAATGACTGGTTTATCCTAGGTTTGACCAAAGCCTTCGGGCTAACTCCGAAAGAAATTCCAATTTCGGCCTATGATTAAAGTATTTTTAGTCAAACCTAGAAGTTCCTAACTTTTCAGTCAAACGTCGATAGTAAAATAATCTGTTTCGGGCTTTGCCTAGTCGATCCTAGAAGCGACTGGCAGACTCGGTCAAACGTCGACTGTACTTGTAACTCGTTTAAACAAGTTTTTACTTGCGGTGTTCATGCAAGCAAGTTTATGCTTTCTCTGTAGTTCAAAGAGTTAGATTTAGCTTTATTATCACGAAAAGTGAGTATTTATGTCACGGGAGACAAAAAAACATGCAAAAAAATTGCATTTAACATTTTAACTTGGTTAAAATTAATTCGCTTACGAGGTTACGCCATTTTGTATGAACCGTTTTTATTTCATAGACAATCAATCATAATTACACAAACCCGCTAGGATAAACCCTGCCTTGCCCTCAAACCATTCAAAACCTGGGGTATTTTTTAAAATTATGATGATATGAAGCTTTCGTAGTTTAACCTTAACCTTATTTTAACTATGACATTATAACAACAATAAACCTTAAAATTAAAATTAAAATCGTTTTAATACACCTAATTTAACAAACTAAGACTTTCTAATACCTAATTGAAGTTTGAGTGGTCAAACCCCGATTTGACGTTTGCCTTACTAAATTAGTTTCTCCTAGGTTTGACCAAAATTCTTTAGTCAGAGGCCGAAAAACTTCATTTGTTTCGGCTTTGACTAAGACTTTAAGTCAGACCTGAGGATTGACTAGTCAAACCTAGGAGCACCGGAGCTTTGTGGATTGACTATAACATATCGATCACTGAAGTTTGAAGTTTTAATTGTTCGCTGTAAAGAACAAATTTGAATTATTCGGAAGAGCAAAAAATTTTTTTAATCTCCCGTTAGTCTCCCGTTTTTGTAAGTCTATAATTATGATTTTTTTATAAAATGACGTTGAATAGATTTTTCAGAATACTTACGAATTATGAATGCCTATAATTATGATTTTTTTTTATAATATAACATTGAATAGATTTTTCAGAATACTTAACATTTTTTGTTTTTAATAACGGTAATCATTTTTTTTAGTATTTCAGAAAAAAAACCTCTTGAAATTGACGTGGTAAAATACCTAGATATATTTACATGACGCAGATTTAAAGAGAAAAAAATTAAATATTTACATAACAAATTTTTGGATTTATTGTCCTTCAAAGTTTTTATAATTTACGCTAGGGTGTAACAGTACTTTCCCGAGGGGTGTAAACCGTCGACTCCTGATCATATATGAAGAACAAAAAGTAAATGTCTTATTTTTATAAATCTTATTTTTTTCTATTCAAAAGTATATTCAATTACACATCGCCACTGATCCCACTTAGACCGGTCGCGACATGTGTTACCGTGCTGCTGGTACGAGACGGAGTGCTTATCACATTACCCGCTTGGCTATCAGTTGCGACGTGTGATGGAAAAATGTGTCTATTGTTTTTAAATGAAAAAAAATCGGACAGCTAAGTGACATGTATATTTTTTACCCCAAATATGACCAGGAATCGCTAGTTAGAATCCTTCTGGTACGTGCTGTTACACCTGTATATATTACGTAGGTTACCTTCGCATTATACATTTTTTCCTTAAAAGTCTACGATCAATCTCTATGAGTATGTCAATATCTATTGATCACTTCAGCGGTGTGTACATTAAATAATATAAAATGACTTAAAAGTCCCAAATTCATCATCATGACGTGACACTAAATCCAAGGGTGGGATTTGGTATCTGCAAATGTACTCCAATAGCTGTGGCCCCCTGTTACTAACTTACCTCTAATCCTCAATCCTCGTCGTCAAAGTCCCAAATCAAAATATCTTATTTATTATGCAAAATAGATAGAAACAGGAGACTTTCACCATTACTCCGATGGTCGGGGATTATTCCTGGGAACAGAAATTTCCCGTCCTAATATTATAAACTCCCCAAAGTCGAGAATAATTAAGAATGAGGTTTGCTTTTTTTTTAAATCTTTTATTTTTTTAACAGTCAGTAACGACATAAGTATTAGTTTTCGAAACATGACCAAGTTAGTTAGCTTTCAAAGTGAGTTAGGATAAAATCTAAACAATCATATCTCGTGAGACACGACACGCGAAACACAATTCATAATTTTCGAATGGCAGTGCTGAAGTACTGATGCCACATTAATAGTATGCATCTTGACATCACATGCTATTCAGCCAGCCTCGAAAATCATCATTATGACGGCTTATCTTCGGTACTCTTCGGTATTGTTTTATTCTCCGGGTGATTAATATGATTAATTGTAAATAATGTAAAATTTTGTTGTAAGAGACAACGTCATTGGGAACATTTAGGTATACTAAAATTACCGAATATTCCCCGTTTCGGGAATATTGTGGGGTGACTACTACCCTAGACCACGGCCGGCGTGGTTTATGAGTAAGGCTCGTGACTCGCAATCCGAAGGTTGCGCGATCGAATCTCAGCGTGGGAGTAAGCGCAGCAGCAGCGAATAAATTGTATTTGAATGACTTAACACAAATTCACAATTATGATTTATTATATTATATATTATTTCACAAATAATTCATAGAAAAATAATGTGTGGTAAATTTGCAGCTCATTTCAGAGTGGAAAATACTCTCAGTATCGCCCTGGTGTAAGACCACCATTCAGATTTGAAATGGCGTTAGCCGTATTTGGTGACCAGATCTGAAAATCCAGATACTTCTCTAACTTCCTCTTCCCATCCCCTTCCCCTCTCCATACCTTCAGCCTCACAACATACCCAATTGAGGATGCCATAGCCTCATTGACTCCAGACGGGAGCAGCTGGTACTCTTGTGAGGTAATCAGATAAAAAAAAAAGTCAAAAATTTATTCCGGGAATTTACCCATCACTACTCACAATTAATAATAATACTGATATTGGTCAAGTTACTCATACTTTTTCGTGAATTGTTCAGAAATGATTTGAGATTTTCGCGGTTATAATTTTTTGGTTACTAAGCCGTATTGCGCATCCTCCTTTATCCAACGTTTCGGACAGCGCTGTAGTATTCATTATCAGGTTAGATGTATAGATGTTGGCGTAGTGTGTGGTTATGTGTGAGTGGGAGAGCACGGAATATCCGGGAATAATTTTCGGGTTCTGTCATCTATGACTGTCAGCTGACAAACACGTGACCACGGCAGCTTCTAATTGATCTGACGAATTGAATTGAATTAAATCACGGCACAACATCATGGCACACCCTTGCCCTTAACATATCATCCGTCTCGAATGGCATTATTCTAATTAAAAGGTGATGGGTAGTATTGTAGTTATGCTTTTTTTTTTAAATATAACTATTTATTAAGAAGAAATATTTGTATCCTTATCCGGAAGATTAACCAATAAAATTCAATGCCAAGGGTTGTTAAATAAAATTCAATTTAATGTACCTGCGCGGTCAACACGCTCTTCTGTCCTGTTCAGGGTGGATCAATGCAAGACGAGCCGTAAGCAGAATTCTTGTATGAACAGACTATTACTTAAGGTGACATTTTCAATTCCGAACTTACCAAATACAAGGGGTCCATAAAAGAGTATTTCTCTGATGTTTAGTGAATGTGTTATGTGTCTATGTTTATATCGTTTATACTTATAATACTGTTATGATTTTATGATTTTATTTGTATGTACAACCTGGCTTCTTATGGTTACCATTGCCTTAATAATTTTTTAGTTTTACATAATTTTTCATTTTATATAATTTTTTGTTATATTATAATTTTTGGCTTCATATTCCTTTATTATAAATTTAATTATTTCTTATTATTTATTTTGCGATCTCATCAGTGGTAAAACCACAAGAGGAAATCCATAATTGGTTTCATTTTTGCTATATTACACATGTACGTACAAACTGAAAAAATGTAAGTGGTTGATTTCACGAAAATGAATAAATAAATCAACAATATACTTATTCTAAGAAAAAAGTTGCTGCTTAAATTAAATTCCACAAACGTCATAACGTTGTTTTGTAAATGTCATAATGATTTATTACATTTATTGGGATCGTCGCTAGAAGAAACGACAGAAACATTTTGCTTTAATCAATTTTATTCCATTAAAAAAAATAACTCTGTAGTCTGTTCAACGCAATGTTTAGTGAAGAAGTTCAATTAGTAATGTATTTCTCTTTCTTCCTAATAACGTCGAACAAGCAAGCTCCAATGGTAATCGCGAGATTTTTTTTTTAAAATTCTACAGAATAAATGGTCAAGTCAGCCGGTTGCAGCAGTGCGTTCTTTAGGACTAATAAGATAAAGGAATACTTTTTAAAACTATACAAACAATATGTAGCAATCAATTGAATCTTAACGAAGATATTGTTGCAAGTAAGTATTATCCCTCATTAAGAGGGAATAACCAGACAAAACCGGAAATATGACATTTCAAAATAAAATTTTAAACGTATTGACTCTTTTCCACAAAAATTTATAAATTGATTTCGAAATACTGTTCTTTTATCTATTAAAGCTATGTTTTAAGTTTGGAGAAAATATGTTTATTATTTTATTCGATTTTAACCGTAGGTCGTTGGCAGATTTGTTAGATTTTCTAACAAAATTTTGTATTATTCAACATACATTTCAAATCATTAATGTTAGTTCAAATAAAATCATAAAAAAAAGATCCGCGCCCTGGTTTTGTGACGAAAATACTTCAGTTTGTCTATTTATTTACGGTCTTACAAATTAATATATTTAAAAAAAAAACATTCTTATTTTGCTAAGACATTTTTGAAAATTATAAATATTTATGATCAAAACAAAATTACAAAAAGTTCATAATATTAATAGTTTTATTATCACAAGTTTGAGCATTTTTAATGTAGGTATTTATCAAGGCAAATTTTGAATGAAATAAAATCGTTATTGAGTTGTTATGTTAAAATGCTGGTATGGAGAATAATTAATATTTCTCATTGGAATCGGCCTGTACAGAGTTGCAAGTATGCAATCACAAGATCATCGTTCGACGAAATTTAAATTCTCAGCCGCTGGTTAAGGCCTAGCGCGCACCACGATTTTCTGTACCACGATAATTTTGTCGCAGAAATGCAACGTATGAGTTAGTAAGTATGTGCGCGCATATACGACAAATAAATAGTTGCTATTTTAAAATTGTGATTTGTCACATTTTTCCGCGACAGCGCGCGACGCGATTGTCGCAAAATAAAATTATAGCATTTGAAGTTATATGGACACGCGCGCACTTCGATTTAAAATCGCTACCTACGGGTGACTGACAACCTTTCTTCAGCTGAGATTGCATTCCGCAATCTAGTATTATTGTATGCAATTTGAGGTCCAACAATTTTTAATAGTTTGTCAAATGTCTGAATCGTCATTCTATAATAGCCAAAGAATTTTTTTGGATATTGTCGAAGATCATTGTATTTCAGATAAAAGAAACCTTTAACATGTCGTTCTGCTGGAAAAGGATGAGTCCAGTATTTATTCCTCTTTATTAGTCTTTTATTCCTCCTCTTCCGAAGAAGCAAAACAATACAAGCAATTTGTACGAAATCCATGTTGAGAATGAACAATTTATCGCAATTTTTCATCGCGATGCGCGCAGTATTATTTTTGCGATTTCTTATAGCACGATTTTAAAATAGTGTCGCAAAAAATACAATCGTGGTGCGCGCTAGGCTTAATGGCTCTTTATCAAAATTTGCAAGACAATAATACCCAAAAATAATCATAAAAAATTCTAATTTCGGTTGTGGGTCTGTCTGTAAGTGATTTGTTTCGGACTTGTTTTGAATTTACATTTTGAAAATTATGTCAAGAATTCAGACAAGTAATGCAGTACCTTCCTATAATATAATATTTTTATTATCAGAAAATTGTATTGTTTCTTTATTTGAAATGTATTTGTTTGAAATTCTTAGATGATTAATCTTGACAAGTAGAGTCAGATTTCGTGATGTTTTAAGGGTCTGCCTTATTCCATCTTAATATATAAAACAAAGTCGGGTAAGTAACACCATGTATAACTCAAGAACGGCTGGACAGATTTTTTATAATATTTGATTTGTTGGAATGGCTTCCACCCCGAATAGCAGAATAGCTATAAAACATCGGAAAAATTAACGAAAAAAAAATCGATTTGAGGAAAAGAATTTTCTTAATAATTTAAGAAAATTCTTTTCGTCCTGTATTTTATGTGGAACGAATTTTCATTTTTTGAAAGAGCTGCAGAAATATTGTGATAAGTATAATAAATGTCAATACACTGATTGTTTTGCTTTTGTTTATAAACATATAATGCTGCCCCTCTTTCTTACACACTATATGTCAACAGTCGAAAATGTGACAAACGGTGAACGTATGTCTGCACCCCTCCAAAGGAAAAATACAGTAATAATAATAAATCTCGAGAAAATGAAACGCAATTCCCTAGGTAAGTGGAAAAGTAATAAAATCACAAAAAATACAAATTCGTACACAACGCATCTCTGATACTGACAAAAACAAAACACGGACAGTTTCGCATCGATAATTGCTTCATTGTGTAATTTTTAATTTAAAAACTGAATTTAATTCAGCTAATAAGTTAACCCAACAGTTATTGATTCTGAGGCGGTACAAAGTTCTCCGGGTCAGCTAGTTTTCAATAAAACATTATTAACTGTCTGGTACGCAATTTTCACCTATATAATATGGCCACAGGCTACATAGATACCACCATCTGCGCGTAGCGTTTAATATTGCCCGAGATGGAAAAATTTCACAACAATACGTATAAAAAATTGAATACAATTTGGACATGACGTCCGAAGGCCATGGTCATCTAAGGCTATTTCTAAAGACCGACTGAGTTTCACCTGTATTCAACGCTGTTCAAAGTAAGGCGCTTTGGGAAATTCATCATTTTTACTGGCGCTTCGTAAGGCTTGGAACTTCGAAATTCTTTTTCTCAGCCCTATAGCACCGAACCAACTGAAATTTTGGATTCTTACTAAAAATCATGGTTTGTACACGAATCAATCAAAAAATCTTCCAAAAAAACAATTTTCTCGTATTATATATAATTATCTGGGATACATAAATAAAGAGTAGCAGGGATGTGATGCCGAGGAATTGTGGAAATATGGGAGATATAATTCTTTACCATAATCTGACTGTCACTCAGAAATTACATTTTGGCGGGCGGGACGCTTAAACGGGCCGGCTTGTTAATCAACTAAATTCACTTTCCACGTGTAGGGTTGGGGTAGGACGTTTAACTGACTAAAACTGCTAACTCTTTACACTTTATGCTGTTAAAATTAGCGAGTCGAACAAAGGACGTGGTACTATTTTACGGTCAATTTCACCGTTACTTTGACCAAATAATAATATAGTGTTATGTAACGCCATGTTTTGTGAAATATTACTTCTAAGGCATTATTAACAACTATGTGGTGTAAATACTCTACAAAATTGAATTCAACTACACCGGAATTTTAGGCTAGAAGCCTTATAGGATAATTATATGTTGACTTGGGTGCTCGGGTTCATCGGGTGAGATTTTTCTAGATCTTGGCCGCAAATGAGTGAGGGAGAGAGTAGTTGGGGGAAACTTTTTGACCTCTCCAGCAAGACTCTCTCGATCACGATTACTATATGCCCTTAGTACATTTGTCCTTTCCAAAACTTCCTTTCCTTACTTTCCTTAAAAGACCCTCCAAATAGCATTCCCAAAGATAACACAGATTCTGAGGAAAATTATTTTCCTCAGGGTAAAAAAATAACTGCCTATTAAAACAAGCATTGATCGAAAACTCTTCCTTGCTCAGAAAAAAGCTTTCAGGTATTAAAAAGTGGGATAACAGATTTCTGTAATAATTCTAATAGATGTTCAAAGTTATAATTTGTTTTTGTTCAACGCTAATAAATTAAACATTTTTTTTTTACTTTGAATAGTATCTTTATAAAAAAAGCCACTTTTACACATTTTTCCAACCTCTTTTTTTGCATTGAATGGAAGAGAAAAAAAAACGACATTTTTTCATACCATGCACTTTAAATCAAAAACTATAAAATTAATATTTTTCCTTTATAATATTTTAATATTCTCTCAACGTTGCGCCATTGAAGCTTTTTAAATCTCCTCTTACTTCTTCTAGGAAATAATCAAGTATTTGAAAATTGTAGTTCCCAAGAAAATTCTATTTAATTTCCCCACTAAAACATTAATCGTAAAAACGTTACACGTTACGCATGTCGACAAATTTTGATATATCTCCTTCAACAATGTTTCCTTTCCTGGGACTTCTGATTGGCAAAACAATAACATCAAATATTAATATCGAGAATAACAAATACGAGTACGTATATAAGCAAACAATAATCTTTACATTTCAAAACTAGAATTTTTACTGTGCCTTTGCCAAATATCGGACTAAGATAACTGAAGGATTTGTAAAGCTGAAAGTTTGTGTAAAGAAGATTCCATGACAACTCACGAAAGTGGCATTTCAACGTTGAAAAGTCATTAAAAACATTCATTTTAACGACATTTTAAAGGAGTGATGAATTTGAACATTGTTGAATTATCCGGTCACCCACCGATAGAACTTATGAAAATGAGGACGATCGCTGCAGAATGGTCAGGTTTTCATTAGTTTGTCGGTACTTTAATGAATTCTTAATATTACATCGGCTCCTGTTATGAAATTGACAATTAAAATAATTTTCTGTTAAAATATAACGTTCTAGGTACTTTTTCGCTTAGCTAAATTCTTAATTTTTAAATGATATTTAAATTTAAAGCTATTACAAGTTCCAGAGTTCAGGACATAAACGAAAGTAGTATTTTTGATGACTAGTAGTCACTGCCCAGATTTGCCAGTGTTCCCGAAATCTTGTATCGGTTCCTTTAATATGTTCTTGTTAGAAGTAAAAATTGATCTTTCAAACATAAGGGTATTGAAGCGGTGTTGCGTACTAAAAAAAAAACTTGAAATACCAAAAAAAAACAGCCTACTTTTCAAGTATTTCAGCTGTTCTATTGGAAAAATCCAAAACTGCTGAAAAAGAAAACTGCTTTCTAATTTAAGTAATTTACCCTTCAAATACATTCTATATTTTCCATTTAACCACCTCAAAGCATTTTAAAAACATAAACAAACTTAGAATTAATATGAAAAAATGCTTTGAAATTTTTTTTCAATATTAAAGTAAATAATTTTAATGCTTTAAGAGCTTTCTGCAAAATAAACACAATTTCTACCATTTTAAATGAATGTTAGAAAAAGATATTTTAATATAATATTGGATAAACTATTTTAAATAGAAAAATTCTAGGGAAGGTACTTATTACAGTACCAATGCCGAAAGACCTACCAAGTTTTTTTTTCAGTCTTATATGGTTCGTGTAAACTTTTATGATTTCCGAGCATCACTTTAGATTTTGCACAAAGTCTGCAGTTAAGGCAATGTGGGTTGTCTTTCACCAAGGATGAAAAATTGCTCTATTCTATATTGAACGTTGTTCAATATAGAATAGAGCAATTTTTTAAATATGTCGCTAAAAGTCATGTTTATACTTCCGTCCTCTTTATTCTTGTAGAATATTCTATTCACCATTTTATATTTTTTATGGAATTCCATAATTTATTACCGACATAACAAACAGCAACAAATAAATTAATCCTGCCATACCGAAATACATAATATTATAATCTCATCTTGTTATCAAAACACAATAGCAACCAAAATAAAACATACATTTTTTTAATACTTACAGTTGACAGTGAAGCCTTCGTGGAAGTATTCTTAGACAGAATGACTGCTGCCCTAATCTCGCATTTCCCGTTGGCATCGCAAACGGACTCGCAGGACTTAACTTCCTTCTGGTCTCTGCAGGACGATGCAGACACCGCGAGGCAGTTTATCATCAGGAAGCCAATAACCAGCCACCCACCCCTAGAGGAAACACCTCTAAAACAACCTCCACAATTTTCGAAAGAAATTGCCATTTTATATCCTTTACTTAGTTGCACAATGAAAGTTTAAAATTTAAAAGTTTTTACATCTCGAAGAAACTTTTAAATTAAGTTACTTTGACGTAGTTCAAATCGACACAGTTTTTTAACACATCACTATAACAACACAATTTTTATCTGTTTTACTTTCACTTCATTAAACAGTTTTAAAAACACTTGAAAACTTATTAAAACGCCTGTTAGCGTTTGCTCACTTTTCTTTTTTAGTTTTCCACTTGAACCGGTTCGTTTAATTTTTGCAATGCATTTTGAGGCTCTGTCTGAAACAAAAAAACATAATTGAAATGATAAAAATTACTTAGAAGTGGCATATGCTCTACTCGGGTTATCTATTATATTTTTATTGTGATAAGCGTTTCGTATTCGTAATAACTCTACGAGAAATGGAAGTAAACTGAAACAAAACAGATATACCATCTGAACATTTCCTTTGAGACGAAAAACATTTGAAATGAGAAAAATTACGTATAATTTTGATAAAAATTTTCTTCTAATGATTGGGGGCATTAAATATACCTAACCTATACATATATATAACAAAAATCAGAGGACGAAATAAATGTTTTATTCAAGTGTAAGGTGTTACTTTTTATGAATGAAAATTTTTGTATTTCCCGCTGATATATTTAACCGTCTATCTTATAACAACATTAGTGTTTTTATTGGTCGTTAATCGTGTATTTTTTTTGTTGTGAAACCATATCACTCTTCCTTCTTCATGAGCTTATCTTGGAAAGCATTACCCTGTCAATCCACAACAGACCTTCTTAAATGAACCTGTCGAAATCTGTAAAGCCTTAAAACCTTAGAGCAGCCCACAATACATGTGTCGACACACCTCGCATATGCTCTGATGAATGACAATGAAAAGTTTTCTCAGAAAGAAGGAGGAAATGCAACCCAATTCTAGACCCCAAAAAAAATTTACGTAACCCTCTATGTTTCAAAAATATTACTCTTTCTTGCCGCGCTGAAATACCGTATGCATTGGTAAGTACGAGTACGAGTACATACCATATAAGGGTTCATAACAATCGTAGCTTCCGCGACAGGGAATATGACGCTCTGAACACCGCATAATATTGAAGTTTCTACTCTTGTGTCTGCACCGCACATGGTTACTGAGCCGGCACAAATATTACCAACCATTATTAATTTTGGAAACTGTGTTTGAAATCTACTGATGCTTGTAGTAGAAGATCACAGCTTTACATCCATCCTTGTATGGCGCGAAGGTCTATTAGTGGACCCGAAATTTCGGAATAAGCTATCAGGCAAACTGGTTGTTTCATAAATAATTTCAACCCTTTTGACATTTTAAATTATTTCAAGGGAAATTTACCCCAAAAAGGTTACTGCTGTGAACATGATTTGATTTCCGTGAAAAGTCTATTGTGGTTCGCTAAATCTTTGATAGATATTGATGAAAAATTTTACTCCAACTTCCTTTTTGGACAACTACTGAAATTTTTCCATTTGGCTAGCCCATCGCAACGTTTGGGACATGCGAAAACCAAAATTTATACTCAATTACATTATAATATCGAGTTTTTCTAGCGTAGGGCCTAAAATTTTACGTTTAATATAGACTTGTCAAAATATTAAATTGAAAACATGTTTGTAATACAACTTTAAAGAGGTTGTTGCTAGACTTAAGCCAGTAGCTGCCTAGGTAGCTACGTGGAGCAGAGAAGTATATTGTTTGGCGAAAAGTCACAGAAACCAAATTCCAATTACAGCAATAACCCTTTTCTGGTTTAGTCCTTTCTCAGCTACGTTAAATTAGATAATGCAGTTTTATTCTAATCTTCAAAAAAGCTTACAAACTATTGGCTTCATTCTACGCATTACAAAACCATTAATTTCCACTTCTGAAAAAAAATGGAGATTGCTGCATTTGATTCTATACACCTCAATTCAACTTGTACTTGAACTACTATATGTGACATGTAAAATCTCATCTCGAATTTCCATCGGTCATTTGAAATATTAACCGAATTGAAAATATTCAAACAAATTTTTTGAAACACCTGTCGTATCGTTTTGAAAATCATCGATTTAACACTTTTGCTCTTTACAAACGGAGAAAATAATTGACTTACTGTTTCTGTATAAATTTGTAAACTGCGTTATTGACTCACCAGACCCATTAGAAGGGATTGCATTGCTTGACCTTATTACCTCGGTTATCGAGTACCAATTTTATCCTACAATGTTTCAAATTGAAATACATACAAAACTATTTGCTCGCATGTAGATCTCTAATACATCCAGTAGATCTCAAACTATTTGCTTGGACGTAGATCTCTAGTAGATCTCCAAATCTCACAATGCCGTAAAAGATATTGATATTTTCCACTGTACCCTTAAAATATTTAAAATCAATTTAACCTTACAATGTACTTAAATCATAATTCTTATTTATTTATTCATTTTTTTCTTATACTGTGTAATATAAGTATTAATATCTATTTGCTTTCTTTTAATATCTAATCGCTGTACCCAAGAATGAGGTGTTTTTACTATTTTAGAATATAAAACAAATTTTGGTCTATGTTACTTTGGTATCTTAGCATAATAAACTACTTCCAAAATTAAGTAATTCTTCATCTAGGATTTACTTGCTTAAGACTCTAGACGACGGCTTTAGAATAGTCACTTAAGCGCGGAGTCATATTTCATGGAACATCTCGAGCTTTTACTATGAAACAATTTCTCATTTTGATTTCTGTGTGTTTTGAGTGCTGTAAAAACGTTAGAATGATTTTTGGTAGAAATAACAGTGAGACAATGTAGTTAATTTATTATTACTTATAATATACTATCCTTTCAGAATATGTGATGCTTTTTTTCTGTTTTTTTTATATGAATACCGCACAAGAGTCCCAATTGCTCCCGTCTGAAGCCAGTGAGACTAATTTCGAGCAACGTTTCAATTCTGAATGGTGGTCTTACACTAGCGCGATACTGAGAGTATCTTCCACTCTGTAACGTGCCTCAAACATACCATATAGGTATTATTTTTAATGAATAAGTTGTGAAATAACACAAATTAATCAAATAAAATTTATTTGCCACGCCGGGATTCTGCGACCCTCGGATCCCGCGACCTTCGGTGTGCGAGTCAGGAGCCTTGCCACTTTGCTACGCCGGCCGTCAAAGTGTCAAGTGATGCTTAGTTTGTACTTAAAATACATATCGATGTATCAATAATCATCAAAATGAATTTACACTCAATGTAAATTAATATCATGCCAGCAGCCCTTATGCTGCGTTAACCAGAATTCAATATATTCTGTGTTTGTGTATATTGTATTCTGTTCGCAGTAATTCTGGATTTCACGAGGTTCTGAAATTAATACCGATTAAATACTGGCTATAACTGCGAATGACCTGCACATGCGTTATTATTTGTACATAAAACGGTAAAGTTCTCTTTGAACAGCCTTTATTTTGCACAGACCATAATTTTATTTGTAGAATTTAATCATGGGTGCTGTCCGATTGTGGGTTTACTATATTATTTTCGTTAGGGTCTTACGTGCAACTGAGCAAAATTTAGATAACATGGCATTTAAATTCGTACACGTTTTCATTTGGTTAGGGGGTGAGGTGATCGTGTTTTGAGCAAAATCCTAGAGAGTTAGTTTGCATAATATGGTTGGGATCGGTCAAAGGATATAGGGTTGTATGGAAAATAGTTTTAATACCCATTTGTATCTTGACAAGAGGGTGAACGTGTTAAGGAGAGTGGGAATGCCTTTGTTTTGGCGCAGAACACTAAGGGGTTAAAGTTTTTCTCGGCAAAATGGTGTAGGATTATTTTAAGAAAGAGATAGACAGTCACATTACAGAATGATAGATATCCTCAGTATCAATATTATACGACTTCATTCAGATTAGAAATGTTGCTTAAAATAGTTTTAGCGTGATTATCAGATCTGTACAGATAGGTGATTTCCAGCCTTCATCTTCCCCATCTACTATTACTACTATTCAATTATGCGATGGACCACATTCAACTAGAGATATTTAACTAAAATAAAAGACCTTGGATTTATATTTGGTGAAAAATTAGAATTTGTACACCACAAAACTCACATTTCAAATAATAATATGAAATCATTAGGATTTTACTGAGAACCATTAAAAACTTTAAATCACTTCGTGCCATGAAAATTCTATTTTTCTCATCAGTTCGTAGCCACTTAGAATATAATTCTGTCATTTGGTCACCTCACAATAAAATTTCTACGATTAATTTAAAGTAAAATATCCCATTAGAAGAAATTAATAACACTTTTTTTATTAAATACTTTTAAAATAGATAAACTCGAGGATCGGCGAAGGATAAGCAACCCATGTTTCTTTTTTTTTAATTGTAAATTTGGATCTCAACTTTAGTGAAGTCATTTTAAGAGTTCCTACTCGACTCACTAGGCAAAAGGACCAGTGGCGGTTATTGATGTTCTTGTATCTGAATTTTTTTTTTCTTTTTCAAAATTTGAACTTTTTGTATGAAGATATACTGAAAATCTTTATACAAAATGTTGCAATTTTGAAAAAAAAAAATCTTTTTCAGCTACAACAACCTATTTCAGGATAAGGACCTATTTCAATGTCACCATTAACAAACAAATTGTGTAGCAAATTCGCTTACATACCCGTAATTAAGCAAACAAATATATAAACGATATCGAATTTTTAATGTAATAATTTCTATGTTTAAACCATACAACAAGAAAAAAAAATTGTCTACAATGATTTCTGATTATTTCAGTTTATTATTATGAGCAGTTTATTTTCTCCAAATATATCCAATTGCACTGTAATGTAAGAAATTATTTTATAAATCTATTGCGCTAGCCCTTCTGTAAAAAAATGTGTACATTATGTACAGCAAAGTAAATGGTCGTATGAAAGTGAAATGTTTTAAAATTAATTAATTATTTAATCATTTCCTTTCCTTTCTACTCCCTTTAATTTCACAACATAACCCATTCGGGAATGCCGTAATCGTAATGTCTATACGACTTGAGACTCCCGTGCCGCCATGTACATTCGACTACCAAAATACGGGCATTTGCCTAGTTTGGTAGTCGAAAAACCATGTAAAACCAACCTGTAACAAACAAAATGAATAAAGAAAATTTAAAAAAAAATGAAAAAAAAGTGTATGCTTTAAATCCAGCTCACGCGAACTGTAAAATATAGACATACAAACTGATGCAATTTCTGGATACTGGAAATACACCGAATGAACACAAACACCAACGCGTACAACAACTGATGTGACAAATGTAAACCTGCTCGCAATTTCCGGATACAAGGACATCCCAACAACGATGTTAGCGTAAAAGCAAACGCTACAAATTCACGTTCATATTCATTGTTTGTATTATTGTTCATATTCATTGTTTATATTCTTCTGTTTAATGATTACTTTCCGGCGTTACCCGAATTTCAAAACTATTTTTTTCTTATTATTTTGTCCTTATTCAACAATTAAAGATATTGGAATAAATTATTAATGTCGAAGATCGATAGCTCGTGAATAATTTTTAAAGTGCGTTTACCTTAAAATTACTCAGATTTTTTTTATTATTGTTATTAAGTCGGAAAATTTACAAAATACATGGGCTTTTCCGGTCCAACTAGGAAATTCCCAAATTTTAGGACCGTAAAATATACAATAATAAAATAATAAAAATAAAATTTACAATATTAATTCTAAATGTACACACTCTAGGAATATAAACGCTACACATATTTCGATTCGCAATCCTTCAAAATTTAAATTCGAGGCAAGTAAGCCCTGAAGTGTTTTTTTTATTTATGTTGTGCATATTTTATAAGAATGAAAAAAAGTCAGATCATACAAAACGTCAAAAATAGTCTTAGCAATAAAGGGGTATTTTTTAAAAATTCCGCTCCTGTCTGCACTCTGTTACTTCACTCCAAATTTACCATCGCTACGTAGCAGCAATAAAGACTGACTCAATACCTCGATTGACGCCTTTCATTTTAATCGTCACCGTCTCTGCCGATCCGCGTCCGCTCCCTCATCTTAATTAGGTACTTCATAGTTAAGTCAGGAAAAAACTTTTTTTTTAATAGATTACGCTTAGGTATATTTTTTGTTACGTAAATAATAATTTTATTGTAATTCCAATACATACAAAAGGTAGTAAAAGCTTCAATTTATCCGTAGCATAGCGTTTTTTATGTTCGTAATGTAAATAAATTCGTAGTAAAGATTAATCTTAATAGTATCTAAATAGGATTTCACGTATAGCTTCATCTTAACTTTAACTCGATTATATAATATGTAAAATAATCAAATTGTTGTGACTTTTTTAAGAATTTTGAATTTTCAGTGGGCAGTAGTCCCTTGGTGAATATTTAAGTTTGGTAAAGTACTTTTTTTTAATTTCGACGTACGTATATTTCAAATAATGGCATAAAAACAGATTTCTTCTTTAAAGTAATGATTTTTCTCTTGATAATTACTCGTAAATGTTACTTGTTTAGTTCCAAAGTTTACCATGCTGACATCGCTGTTGACGAGTATCAAAAATACTATTTAGGTTGTGAATCAGTCTGTCTGTGTAACTTTGGTTAAATGACCTCGGATTACATTGGAATTTAAGGGTTATTTTCAAAATTTAAACTAATTGAGTGAAGAATTCAGATAGGCGATAAAGTACTACCTATGATATAATATTTGTATAGAAAATATTTTTTGTTTCATTGGCTCCACACAGGGGCCCTGTGTGGAGCCAATGAAACAAAAAATATTTAAATAATGAAAATAAAAATCTGAAAAATAATCCCTCAGGACCTATGTCATCGTTAGGAATGCCGTGTAGAAAGTAATCTGGGAAAGGAAGGAAAGCCAGTTCTAAGGAAGAAGGAAAATGGTATGAGGGATGGGTAGGTGGATTGAGATGTCCAGGAGTGACGAACGTATGAATCCATCCCATGGATTCCGGATTGCGATGCAAGCCGATGGGTCGAGCGAGTCCAGCTATAGAGGTCTAGATTAGGCATTCCTGAACCAGTCCTCGATCCGGCTAACCACGCAGTAAGTGGGCAAATGCATTCGCCACAAGACCTAGACAAACCTCACCCCTTGAACCCGGGCACCCCTGCTAAATCACCAAGCAGAGGTGTTGTGAAGCTGCCATCCAAATTAAAAATATTTTGAAAATAATGGTCTATCCTGTGATTTTTCTCGGGTCTGCGCCAGTTATTAAAATAAAAACCTAAGTTTGATATTTTCAAATTACTCATAATTTTTGTTTTTATTAGGGGACATATTAATTACGTGAGCTCAAGAGGGCAAAATCACAGCAAAATATCACGTTACTTGAAAAGAATATACGAAGTGGCCCAAATTTATCTCACCAAGGGGGGGGGGGTCTAGATTGGAAGAAAAACTGATAACGTAATTAATGTATGCCCCCTGCTTGAAAATCCACGCAATATGATTATGTTGACACATTGTAATGAGATTGAAAACGTGCCAACCCTGCTTTTAAAATTAATTTATCATTACGCAATTCAGTCTCGTTGGATGGAGCAAACATTTATTAAACCGGAATAGAATAATAATACATCATGACACCATCCGCCGTATAATATTGACATAACAACCCCAAATTGACAAACACCCTCCAAAATACACACATACATGTCGAATTGATAACTTATATTAGTAGAATAAATTAATCTGGTCAAAAATCATGCAATTCAAATCTGGCAATGGAGAAAATATCAAATGTGTAAATTGTAATATAAAATTACGGGAAATTACATTTACATTATCAGTTCAAATTTTGAAAATAAAAAATTAGATTACAACGGAAACATGATAACAAAAATATATCTAAGAACCGTTTAATGATGGGTGTGGGTGACCAAGGAGAAAAAAGAATCCGGTTCCTTTGAATACGTTTGTATCTTGGAGAGTGGCAAAGAAAATCTAAGATAAAAAAACAAGGATTTCAACACAGAAATGACTGGTTCCTCGGAGAGAAAAAAATCGAGCTGATGACCTAGATTCAGGGGTAAATCTAGCTGTGTTGGCAACACTGACGCTGTTCGAGTCAATGTTCGTTTCCATCTCATAAGGCTCGATGAGTGGAGGTGAAATTGGAGTTGACTTCTGAAGAGTAACGGTTTTCAAAAGCCGGAAAAAATATTAACCCTTTCAATACCAGAGTTCTTCCTGAGGAACATGAAGAAAAAAAATAGAAGTGTGCAGTTCACACGCGAAAGAAGTGAAATCTTCAGCAAACTTCTACAAAAGTAGATAAGAGTGGGGAGCCTATGAAGCATCGCGCATAGAAGAGACCGATTATTCTATCTCATTCTCTCGCTGGTTAAATCCTATAGATGTATGTGTTTGTCTCTTTTTAGTATCGCTCGCTTACGTTTCGTCGAGTTTCAAATCACAAAACTAAAGAAGTTTTCATTTGATTAAAAATCGATATCTCTTGATTTTGAGAAACAAATAGCCCCGTATTTGCGTATCGCTTGTGAAGGATTCTCCTCATGGCCTTTAATGTTTTCTGCTAGGTTGCAATCTTTAGTCAAGCGACAAATACTATAAATTTAATTATAGATGGCGTTTTGGTTGTTATGCTTGGACTGGGATACATAATTATTTTCAAATGTTTAAGATACTAATAAAAAATAACACTTTGATACCTAAATATTATTATAATCAAAATAGAAAAAAAAATCTAAATTAGTAAGCGAAAAAACTAATTTTTAAATAAATATTTAAGGTGTTATTAATCAGAAAATAAGCGGTGCTGAAAAGGATTATTTTGTTCACTTTTGGGGTGCCAAGACTTGTTTCCCTTCCTTTAGCTTCATGTGTGTATCAGGGCAGATAAGTAGTATATGCAAATGCTATATAGATATTTGATTACCAATCCTCCGTTTGTATGGCGTATTTGGATCTCTACCCGGAAATGACTACCATTCGAAGCCCTGTACCGAGAACACCATGAATGTAATTTGGAGATGGACAATAACAAAAAGGCTCTCTGAACATGACGCATGTATTCAAAGATCCCTTTTGTTACTTTCCGCTGTGTTTGACCTATGTACATGCGTATGTCTTGCGACATCCCGAGCAGTTGAATAAATATAATCGAACCTTCAGAAAAAAAAAATGCACTTCTCAATGGGAGTCTTAAATGTTGGAAAAAATATTTAATAATTGATTTTTAGAACAGTTTTGTACATTATTTTTTCCTTCATAATTTTTCCGACTTCATTCCAATTATTCTAAATAATTAGGGGTGCCAAAATCCCACCCGCATCGTAGAACTTATTTGTGAGTTATTATATGATATCATATTTAAGACTTTTTTGTTAACATTTACGAATGGTTTATGAAAAAATCATCTGGAGATTACGTTTCCGGACTTACAAAAGCTTTACGCCCAGGAAAGTCGTAAAAATACATATCCTTGACGTGAAAAAATCTTAATATCAGTTAATTACAACCATCATTCAACATAAATTCCACCACAAAGAGTTTTTCGGTCTGTGATTGACATTAAAAATTATTCGAGATCAAAAATGTGGTATTGAAATGCTTTCCCGTTAACATCATGCCAACATCTATCCCACAATTGTGGTAAACGCGCCCCGTAGACAGGACCGGATTAATATTAAGGCAGAGTAGATATTTGCTTATGGGGTACCTCCTTCTAGGGGGAAAAATTGGGTAAGGGGGTCATAAGATCATCCCTCAGGCACTTACATTAACCCTTAATCTTAGCCAGTTACGTCAACTTGTGCTCTAATCGACAACAAACTTCAATTAATTTTGGTAGTTGGTTATGGGTACCGCCACCGCCCAGGGAACCAGTATTGGATAACCATATCTGCCATTGGTCACTCCAAGTGATACGCTACGTTTGGTGGCTTGGCAGGGGTCTCAGGGATAATGTGGTGAGGTTTGTCCTGGCATGTGTATTTCCTGACAGGGAGATGCCGCGCCGGTTAACCTCTCCAGCTTGACTCTCTCTACCGCACCGCAGCGGAAATGATGGATTCATACATCCCTCACTCTTGGGCACACTGACCTTGCAATTCCTACCCGCCCTTAATTTTGATAAGAAGATCCTTTAATTTTTCATTCTTATTTTCATAAGAAGATCCTTCACACAGCATCCTAAAATATAGCACAGTCTCCTGATTGATATGAATGTAAAATAAACACAAAAAACTTCAAATTTGGAGACCTTTATTTGAGATTCTTCAAGACAATTTGGACACGTTGCTCGCCAAACCAAGAATTCAAACCCGGAGAAACTTAAAGTATTTGCAAAGTGGAAGACAGGAGAAGCAGAGATAGGGCATCATTGTGCAGGAATGACCAATTTACAGTCCAGAACGTCGGTATCCACGACTCTCCACGCAGCGCAGGATTGTGAGGTATCCAGGAACCTGGTTCACGAGGGCAATTAGAGAAAGGGACGAGATTCTCAAAAATGGTTGAGTCCATAATTTGTACACGGTTGACATTTGTCACATGAGAACGGGTCGCTCCTTCGACTCGTTCTTATGTTCAACAGCTCGGCTGTGGAACGATTTGCCTGCCTCTGTGTTTCCTCCTTCTTACAACATGGGTCTCTTCAAGACCAATGTTCATTCCTTCCTCTCTTCAAAAATACCCCCCAAACAGCATCTCAGATGACATATACCCTGAGGGAAATTATTTAAAGTGAATGTAAAAAAAAAATGAGTCAACGACTTAAGAAGAAGATCAAATTCAGCGATAGTTTGGAGAAAAGACCCGAAATTTTAACTGCCTCCACAAGAATTAATCCGGCACTGCCCACAGGTAATAATTATTAACCGTATGTTTTTAATCGCATGATTATAGCAGGATTTGCGATTACTCTAGTTAATTAGCATCTATCAATGAAATATTGATGTTTTATTATAATATGTAATATTCACAGGTACTAAATTTAATTTACAATGGATTTTAATGGTTATTCGTAATATTAGATAAATATTTGCCACGCTCTCTACGATTAAATTCACTTCATTATTATTTAGTACTTGAATAAAGTTTTTCATCAAAGCACACAGGAATCTTTTGTCAGAATTCTTCTGATTTCAATCTTAAAAACCAAACTTTTTATCAACTTAGAAGCTTGGTAATCCTTATTTTTTAAGCCTTCATGAAATGTAAGGTTTAAGTTTTCTACTTCGCGTATTTATTTTCTTTAATGTCTTTACTTCCTTCTCAAAGCATATAATTATTATTATAAACATCTCCTGTTTTCTTTGTCGTTTGTATCTTGTTCTTCCTAGCGTCCTAGCGGTTTTGTATTTTACAGAATAAACTTTCTATTTTAAAAGTTGTTTATTAATGTTAAAGTAAAAGTCCAAACATTGTTTTCTTTTGAGGGTTTCAGCAATTTTTGAAGGACTTATATCTTCAATAATGCTGTGGTTAATTAAATAGTTTTATTCAATGAAAAGAAATAACTTTGTAAACACCACTACATTATTAATATTATCCACTTGTTTCTGAAACTATGTTTTCTTCATCAGGATATGATAAATACTTAAAAAAATATATATTTATCAAATCCTGATGAATAAAACATAGTTTTAGAAATATATAGATAATATTAAATATATAGTGGTGTTTACCAAGTTATTTATTTTCATTAAATCAAAATAACGCCACCAAATTTATTTGCAAAGTTTAAAGAAGTAAATAGTTTTAATCTACTTAAACAATCTGGAAGTCATTTTTTGAGAAAAAGATCAGCTTTTCAATAGATTATCGTATTTTAAATATTGTAACTTTAGGTTAAGCTACTGGAACATGAATTGCTTTCTCTTTATATATGTAAATTTATTATTTACAGTTGCACTGCATAAAACTTTTCCAGGGATCTGGACAGGCACAAACAACGAGCTGGACAGTCTGTGTTCGCGCCGATTATAGGTGAAACCCGGCGAATTATTTTTGTGTTTTGTTCGGGAATAAATATTTTTTCTAATTTATTAAAAGAAAATAACTTAGTTTACATCACTTTATTTATTGTACACTATCAACATGTTTCGTGAACCATGTTCACTTCTTCAGGAATAAAAGTATACTAAAGTTAAAAAAATAATTATAGATTACATTTGGAGAGAAGGAATTGAAGGAGGGGGAAGGGTTGACAATAGTGGGAGTTTCGAAGAATTGGGGATTACCATGCTATTAGAAGTAAAAGGCCGATTAAGTGGGAAGATATTTAAAACAGGGTTAACAAAAATTTTTTTGCTTATTAATTATGTCAGCTTTGGAATTTACATTTTTTCTTATTTCTAAAATTTCTAAATTATTGATTTGCGATGTTTTATATCCTGTATGTAATATTTGAAGACCTGAATTTATGTCAAAGCTATGATCATATTTTAATAAATGGTCTGCGAACTCAGAATCGCTATTGCCATTTAGTGCTCTGATGTGCTCTTTAACCCTAACCTCAAAGTTTCTATAAGTTCTACCTATATAAAACGAACTACAATCATTACAATTGAGTTTGTAAACCCTTGATTTTTTTGTTTTAATTTCGCTATCTTTATTGTTGAGTATATATTTCTTCAATTTGTTATTTGTGTAAAACGCTGGTTGAATAGTACCGGGAATATTTTTACTAATAATTTTTGACGTATCGTTGTCGACAAATAAAATTCTACGCCAATGTTTATTGTTATCTTTAGAAATAGGGTAAATATATAATTTGAAAAAATTCTGTTTAATTTTTTTTTATTTAGTATTTCATCTATCAAATTAGTAGAATAGCCATTATTAATTGCTATTTGTTCTATGAGATTTAATTCAAAATTATAGTTATGAGCTGACAAAGGAATTGTAATTAATCTATTAATCATAGAGTGGAAAGCCGCTAGTTTTTGAGAAAAGGGATGATTTGAAGAATTATGTATAACAATATCAGTATAACAATATCAGTATAACAATATCAATATTTTTTCTAAGGCCATGAATTGTTCCGTTCCCTTCACCCTACTTGTCCCGCCAGCACTTCAGTGTTCGCAATCAACCGGAGAGACAACGGTCCTTTGTAAATTATTTATATTCGCAGTGAAATCATTAAAAAACATTGTGAAACATACGCAGAGAAGTTGTGTCACCTTTCAGTGTAATAAATTGCAGATAATGCACCTTTACTTGCCATGAGTACCTTCCTTACAAATGCAATTCATTGTCATTGTAATAACATGAAATCATTTTTCCTGGAATGTTAAAACCACCAGCTGAAATAGTCTGCAACAATCTCGTTGAGAAACTTTGCCGAGACCAAATAGCAAAGAAAATTAAAGTCTTCAAGAGATTACCTGCCATTGAAATTCCTATAAAAATGTTCGTGGAATAACTTTGTTGAAAAATAGAACACGCAACCTCTCGCTCTTTGACCGCATACACCAATAGGGCTTAGTTCATTTATTAAAGTCATCTTCAACAAAATAGGACTTTCAGGGACTTAGCTGCTTGGCTCAATATTATTTTCCTGAACTGTTTATTTTCTTGGCTGGAAATTAATCTCGCATTCTGTAATCTTTCGTGGGCCATTTGGTGTTGTTTTTAAGAATTAAATCCACGATTTAAACAGATTATTTACAGGTGGGCAGGTTTTGACAGTAGATCTATAGTATTGTAACAGGAGGTGGGCAAAGACAGGATTATCAAAAAAAGTGGGAATGAGATTTCCTAAGACCACCGGTATTTTGTGATGTATTTTAGGAGCACAGTAGGTGCGTCCGACACGGCTACTTAACAATTGCAACAGTTTCGCAGAAGTTAACTTAACAGTTTAATAAAAACAAACTTTTTTTTACATTGACTACACACAGGAGGCCCTCGGGAAAATAATTCCCGTCAGGGCCTATGTCATCTTTGGGGATGCTTTGTGGAGGGTATATTTAGGAAAGGAAGGAGAGGAAGTTCTGGAAAGGAAAAGAATTCAAGGGGTGGGAAGGAATCTAGGGGTCAGTGTGTCCAGGAGTGATAGACGAATCCATCCCTCCCACTGCGGTTATTATACATTATAAACCTACGTATACATATATAATTTTTCATGTTTCAATTGTCTTGTGTCCTTTTCTCTTCTTTTATTTTCCATTTAGTTGTAATCATCCACATTTGTAATCATACCCTTGTTCCTTTTTTCTTTAATTATTTTCTATTGTTGTTTGCTCACTCAACCTCTCTTTTATCTTTCGTCTATGTTGTATGTGAAACTTATATGTTAATATCCAAATTCCAAGTAAAACTGTAACTATTTCCTCACACCCATGAATTTTCCTCCTGTCTTAAAATGAGTTCTGTAACTCATCGGGATTTCTCTAGCCAGTAATAAAAACAATAAAAAAATTTAAAAAAATAATCGTTTTTATATATGGTTACTGCTTTATACACTTATACGCATCTACACACTGAGTATTTTGTTATTTTTTGATGTTGTTATCTAAACTTTAAAAAAAAATTATTGTATCATGCATTAAATCAAGTTAAATATAAAATATCATAAAAGTCCGTCAGGATGTTGATAATTAATAAATAAAAAGAATAAACAACCGTTATATCAGTGCGAAACGTTTCAGAAATTGGAACCCATTCAAAACCAGAGTGAAACTTTCTGAGAAAAGGCTTTGCAAACCGACGTAATTTCAACTGCCAACGACCAACGTTTTATTTTACAAAAAGGTGACTAAAAAACGTAAAAAATGAACCAAACTCCTTCTGGCGCTAAAGCTTTGTGAAACCATTTCCATGATGGAAAAACTGAAACTGGCTCCAAATTGCAAAAGACATGAAGGTGAACATTTTGAGGAGATTAAAATACAAGCCAAGCCAAATGAGAAACCAGAGGGAAACGGTGAAAAATGGTTTATAATGTATTATTAAAACTTTGACTGTAATGGCTTTGGTGATGTTCTATTGCGATTAGACAGGATCTCCCAATGAAGATTTTGAAATCGATTTGTTTCATTCTCATGTAGGATTGGAATTTAATTTTTAATCGCCGATTTTTATCTTTTCATGTCCGTTCGCGCCGATTATAGGTGACAACCCGGCGAATTATTTTGTGTTTTGTTTGGTAATAAATATGTATTCTATGGCAATGAATTGTTCCCTTTCCCTCTCCCGACTTGCTTCCCAGCATGGGTGGTTTGGTATATTTATGTCTCAGCACTTCAGTGTTCGCAAGCCGTGGCAACGATCTCCCGCCTTATAAATTGCATAAAACACGCACTGAAGATTCCTTTGGAAACTAATTATATTCGTAGTGAAATCAATAAAAAAATAACAAAGTGAACCATAAGCAGAGAAGTCATCTCACCTTTCAGTGTAAAAAACTTCAGAGAATTTAACCCAACCTCACCTCTGTGAGTACCTTCCATGTAAATACACGTTATTGTTATTGTTATTGTAAAACACAGAATTCATTTTACCGTGAAAGTAAAAACCTCTATAAATTTCAGAGAATTCAACCCAACCTCACTTTCTGTGAGTATTTTTCTTGTAAATACACTTTATTGTCATTGTAAAAACACAGAATTCATTTTACCGTGAAAGTACAAACCTCTAGCCGAACAATATCGATTATGAGTGCCTGTGGTCTGAACGGACATGGAAAATTCTTAAAAAAACCGGGTTTACGTGGCAAATAGAATTTAACTTATTTTTGTAAAAAGTGTATGTGAAAACTATTTTGATTCTTCTTCTCTTTTTTTTCTTTGTGTGCCCTATCAGGTACCCCCGACGCGACGTTGGCGATCACTCTCGAAAAGGTCTCTCTGTCTTGCGCTGCCCGGAATAGCTCCTCCACACTTCTAATGCCGGTCCACTCTCGTACATTTCGCAGCCAAGACATTTGTCTCCTACCAGGCCTACGGCGACCCTCTATCTTTCTTTTCAATATTAAATGGAGCAAGTGATCCTTCTCCCCTCGAAGTATATGACCCAGATATGAAATTTTTTTGATTTTTAATAATGTAAGCAGTTCTCTATCTGCTCTAACCCGCCTGAGAATTTCTGTGTTGGTGATCATTTCGGTCCATGGGACCTTGAGCATTCTACGGTGAAGCCACAATTCGAAAGCCTCTAACCTGTTCATGGTATTTATTTTCAAGGTCCATGTTTCACAACCATACAGCAAAACCGAGCATTTTGATTAATACGAATTTAATTTAATTAATATTGCCAAAAAACAATACAGGTATGTGACTGACAATAAATCTTTTTATTTTTATTTTAACTTTATGAGTAAAACCTCAAATTGTAATATTTAATTAAATGAAGACAATATAAGCGAAACTCAATCGAAAATCTGAAAACAGAAAAATCAGAAAAAGTCCCAGATGTCCCAGATGTGTCAATATCTTTTTCTGATTTTTCTGTTTTCAGATTTTCGATTGAGTTTCGCTTATATTGTCTTCATTTAATTAAATATGACAATAAATCTGTTTGAACCTTAAAAAGCATTATTTATTATTTTTCCTTCATCATTTTTACTCCCTCTTTCCAATTACTGCCAGCTCATGATATTCCCATTTTTTATTCATGTTTCCATCACGGATAAGTGGGTTCATCCTGTAAAATATTTTCTATTACGTAAGCATAAAAAATATTACGATATGGTAAAATGAAGATGAACTAGCAGGTTTTTGTGTTCATTTCAAACATCTGTAAACTAACTTATGACCCGAATCCAAGAAAATCACTTTTTATTTCGAATGAATTGTTTTCCACGGATTATGATTTTGGCGTCATTTTAGCGGGCTTGAAGTCTCAAAGAAAATAAAATAAAAAACAACGAAATCTTAAACCCCTTTTTCATCAAGCTATACTTAATCGAATAATGTTTCATTAACGTAAATTTCTATGACTATTATAAAATTATTAGTTTTTTATTAAGTCGGAATGTATCTGTCGTCTGATCATAATGCTCCTAGCTACATTGAGAAGTGCCTTGCGGCATATCGTGAAGTGCCTGAGGCGCATCATGATCTGTCTGATTTTACGATTTGCCTGCGATATATCGATTATTGAGAACTTCAGTGAAAATTACGATCACTATGTAGTTAAGTTAGCATGCACTTCATATAGGCGAAATGCTGTGTCTGTACTAAGAAAAATAACATACCGTAAAGAGTAAGTTTGGGAGGCGGGAATTGGTGCCGCCGCCTCGGGACACCCAAAGTGGTTTTCTACGTTTGGTGACAGGGGTACCCAGGTTCATGGATTGTATAGGTCTTGGCGGCGGATGACCTGGACAGACTGAACCTTAGATTCATACCCACTCCTCAAACCTTTTTCCTTCCCAGAACATCCTCTCCTTCCTTTTCTTAAAAAAACCCTCCATTGAGCATTCCCTAAGTTGACATAGGCCATGAGTAAAATTATTTCCCTCAGGGCCTCCTGCGTGGAGCTAATGTAAAAAAAAATACTTTTAAATAAGAAGAAAATATACGCTCCATTTTTTACCCACGGCAATCCGCAAAAGAGGATTTTAAAAAGGACATTTTCAAAAAGTCAATGCACAAAACCCAAAGTTGAGAAATCATACCAAACCTTCTTTGACCATGGAGCAATACATGCTACTATTAGTTATAGCTACGACTCTTATTTTCACTTTGTATTTAAAAAACCTCGTTTTTTTATGGGAAACTAAAGCCTCTCTTCAATAGTCCTTATGTACCTGCATAGTTTTTATTGGACTTTTCACATTCATCAAATTTCGTATGGTGTTAGTACGACAATTTTTCCTACTTTCCCCAACCTTGTAGAAAGCAACAAAGTCAAAAGAAACACACGTGTACATTAGGTATAACGTATGACTCATGAACTTGTTTAGCTTTACAATTTATTTACCATTGAACTTCTAAATAATAAAGATATTAAACCAAAAATAACAGCGTTAAATTTCCTAATCGGTACCAGGGCCACATATGGCGGCAGAAGTCAGTTCAATTATTTATGAATCCATAATGATTTATTACTTTATCCGCGCATATATTTTACTACGAATAAATCATTCGCGCTACGAATATCAAATATGTTCAGTTCTGTTAAGATAACATTTACATTAAACGTTCATAATATTATTAGGATCCGCTGTTTTTATATTTACAGGCTAAACTTGGTTTTATTCGTTTCAATGAAAAGCAAGCAAACATTTTTACTACGTTTGATGTACATATATATTCATTGGCATTCATAAAATCTTTTTTTATTTAGTTCTACACAAGAGACCGTTAGGAAAATATTTCCCTTCAGGGTCTACGTCATATTTGGGGATGCTGTGTGAAAGTTTGCTTACGCTAATTTGAATATTGTTGCATTTTGGCGACTACCACTTGACTGCTTGCCTTCCAGCTCAATATTCAGTTGAATTTATCTCCCCGCAAAGAACACGAGTCCTTAACCCACGACGAAATTCTAATTATGTACATTTTAAATGTTTCCACTGTTCCCTTACTTTAGGTAGCTTCCTAAAAGGGACTGTACTTGATGCTAGCGCCGAGAAAATTTAGTCTGCGCATGTGCGATGTGAGATACAGACTTGTTTTTCAGCGTGAGGCTCAAAATCAACAAAACACCATAATAGCTTAATATTTAATATATCTTTTTGTCTCAAACCAGTCATTATCACCTGACTGTAATAAATATGTATCCTATAAAAACGATTTCATCATATTTATTTTTGGGGTCCTAAGCGACCCCGCGCTAAACCTCGCGTTACAAAAAACGCGCGATGGGCGGAGGGTTAAAAATCGCGTCGCCTCATCGCTGATAAAATCGCTAAAATATAGCTTGCTTACCATTCCGCGTACGCAATTCCTCCACAAAGCAAATTTTATCACGCTCCCTTCATTCCTTATTTCCTTTCCAAACTAACAATTATCATCCCGCTGATATAAACCCAGCGCATGGTGGATGAAGAGTTCTCAACAGTTTGGAGAAATTGGTAAGTTGCTTCCAATTGTACGAGTTTATTAAAATACATAACGGCAATTTCTATTTACTTTCAACAAAACGCCGCAACAGGAAAATAATTTTCTAGGAAAATAATGAGAGGAAGTTCCTGGGAGGAAAAAGATACGAGAGATGGGCAGAAATCTGGGGGTCAGTGGGGTCCAGAGATAACGGACGTATGAATCCATCCCTCCTACAGTGGTGCAAGGCAATGTTTCGAAAGAGACCTGATGCAGAGATCAAGGTCTACCTCAACCAGTCTCTCCTGCCACGCAGTTGGTGGGCAGACACTATCATGAATCATATCACTAGTTGGGGGTCAGACACTACATCCGTCGTTACGACCCGCAATCTTACCCAATGAATCCGAGCACCCCTGCTAAGTCTGAAACATTCGGGTGATTTATGACATTATGACAGAGGTGTTGGTTATCCGATGAATGGTTCAGGGGGCGGCGGTACCCATACCCATAATCAAAATATATGATGTACCAAGTGTAGCTTCTCAATAATGACGAAATTCCGTTTCGTGACAGAGTAAAACCGGTGTTGGTATGACAAAAGGAAGATAAAGGTTGAGTTGCTGGATATTCAGATCTGGTAATTAAACAAAGCTTAACATAATCCTTTGGGATGTGCATTTACATATCTCTTCCTAAAAGCTCTTCCTTGGCCCAATTTTGAACGTCTTCCAAGTGGTGATAATATTATAGTTTCACATACCTCCCCTCTAAGTCGTGTGAGACTAGATGAGCCTTTGTGAGGGGTCAATTAAAAACGACAATGCTGTGAGTATATTTAACTTTGAATGATGAGTGCAGATATTCTGTTAACTTCTCAAGATAATTTATTCCTTTTTCGGAACAACTCATTCAGATCTCATAGAAGCCGTTATGTCTCCCTTACTATCATTGTGTGAAATATGAAATAAACGGGGTTAGAAAGAGAAAATACCACGCTTTATTTTTATAACTCTACAAGTAAACTACAAAACAAGTAAAATGTACAAATTTAATAAAACAATGTTTAGTTTGTTTGAAAAAAAAAATTATTCAGTTTTACATGGAAAGACAAAAAAGTGAGGTGACAATAACGTTTTTAATACACTTATAAAAAAAATGTAAGTGTTTTAACGTTTTTCGTTATCAGTAATTTGAGTTAGAAAAAACGTAAAGTGAGTCATTTTTTAAATTTTTGTATGTTTGCATGTAAATTTTATAAAAAAATTATGTGTTTATTTCGATTTATAAAATTTAAAAAAAGTGTATTAATTTTATCATTTTCAAAAATATGTTTTAATTTTTGGATATGTTCAGAAACATTTCATTTATTTGGATTTATTGCAGAGCGGAAATCTTTTTACTTCTGTCAAAAAATGGTCGAGGCCTGGGGGGTCATTTCACCGGGTTTTAAATCCGCTACCAACTACTGTGCTTAAAATCTTTCCAATCTGCTACGAGTCTCGTCTAAATGTTTTTTATAGTTTAGTTGGACTATTCGCAGAACCAATGTTATTTTATACCGTATTTAAAAATATGAAATAATTATTAACGTTTTCTTTATAACCAACGCAACGTTTTTATTGGATCTTGGAAAAATATTCATTCTAGTGCGCCCACTGTTGAATTTGGCTACCTTCTCTGATCTGAAGCCCCGAAATACTTGGAAAAATCCTTCTTCCCTCCCTCCTAGAAAATGGGTCTCTTCAAGAGTTTTAAGACCCATGTTCACTCCTTAAAAAGACTCTCCACACTGCATCCTCAAAGACGACTATTAAGGAAAATTATTTACCTCCGGGCCTTCAGTATTAATAATAACATAGAATTTATATAGCGCAGTTTTGTGATATTTCACCTCAAGTGCGCAAGTAATGTTGAGCTGACGTAAAAAAATTATATAGGTATACGATAAACATATATGATTATTTTTTAAGTGAAAACTTCTGTAGCACCGTTGTGATTTGAAATTTGATGAAACGAAAAATAGTGACACTAAAAAGAGACATATAGATGCATCTATAGGATTTAGCCTGCGAGAGAATAAGATAGTATAATCGGTCTCCTCTTTATGCGGTGCTTAGTAGCCTCTTCACTCTTGTTTACTTTATTTTCGAAGGTTTCACTTCTACCACGTGTGAATTGCGCTCAGATTTAAAAAAATTTAAATGAAGACAATATTATGGTACCTCAATCAAAAATCTTGAAACAGAAAAATCTGAAAAAAAGATATTGGCACCTCTGGGACTCGAACCCGAATAAAAATATGCGTTATGAAAATGGAGATAATGTTCTGGGAAGAAGGTACTGGGTTCGAGTCGCAGAGGTGCCAATATATTTTTTTAATATTTCTGTTTCCAGATTTTCGATTGAGTTTCGCTAAGATTGTCTTTATTTCATTTAAATAAATATTACAATTTGAGATTTCGTCTGTCTTTAAGTTTTGTTTGTGTGTTCCATGTCCGGTCCGGTCCGCCACAATTCGTATGAGGGCTAAGAGCTCTAAAATCGGAATAATCAGCATTATGCGAGGTCTTCTGTTCACAGAACTACTAGTATGGTCAATGGCTGAGTTGGTATCGCATTTGAGTCCCACCTAGGCGTCAATTACTCGTCTGGAGAAGTCCTCCATCACGACACAAGCAACATTTTCCACTTAATTTGGTGGTACAGGAGATTTTCAAATTTAGGTTATTCGTAACCTGAGAATCAAAAATCAGAGTGTGATTCACACGCGATATAAGTGAAACTAGATATTTGCTAGATGTCGCTTTCTTTTCTTTTGCCTGTTTATTTTAAAGTGGTTTGAAGATTGGATTCGAAAATCCTTTCGCTGGATGTCTGTCTCTCTGGCCGCTGAGACTTGCCAAGCGCCTTACCCGCTGCGTTATCGGATTCTTACATCGAAGCGCGAATTTTCCGCATCATGTTAGAGCCGAGGACCCGACAAATAATAATTTTTGGTGACCCATTTCCGCTTCATCCAAATTTCAAATCACTAACGTGGCTAAAGAAGTTTCATTTCAAAAAATAAATATTTAAATAATACACCTAGTAAAAAAAACTTATTCGTACGGTGGGGAAAGTTTGTGGAGGACATAGAGAAATACTGAGATTATACACTCAGTCAATGGCATAAAGTATTTCTGCCAATTCAGGAGGGAGAAGAGATTCGTGGGATGTTCGATGGAAATAAAATATAGATGTTGATGTTTCCACTTTATGATTTCGGAATAATATCGTTTTACATATGCAAATGATATTATTTTTAAAAAAATGTAACAAGAATAAAGTTACGAAAACAATTCTACGAAGAATACTTTTTTGCAATGAAGAGTCATCAAAAACTTAATGAATCATCAAAAATCAAATAAATAGATTTTTTTATGTCGTTACCATTGTAAAATTAAATTCTCCAACACCGTTTGAGAGGAACTTCCGGTAAAAAAACAATGACACTTTGCAGTAAACAAATGGGATGGCAATTGACATAATAACCAAAAAATTGTTTATGCATTAGCTACTCACAGTGGGTTTATATACTCCCTTGATAGTTCAGTTGCAAAGAGCAATCATCTACATAGTTATCGAAAGGTTCTGGAGTTTAAATCACGGTTAAATCAGTAGAAAGTGTTAACATGTACATGTACATGTAAAATGTGATAATAAGTAGATGTCGGATTACATGCGTATATTTATGAATCTTTTTAGTCTTTATTGCACATTTGAGCCTTTTTGGTCTTCAGTGCATATTTAAGCCTTTTTTGTCTTTAGTGCGTAATTGAGCCTTTTTGGTCCTTAGTGCATATTTTAGCCTTTTTGGTCTGTAGTGCAAATTTGGACCTTTTTGGTATTTACTGCATAGTTGAGCCTTTTTGTCATTAGTGAATATTTGAACCTTTTTGGTATTTAGTGCATATTTGAGCCTTTTTGGTATTTAGTTTGAGCTTTTTTGGTCTCTGTCCTCTTCCCGATTTCGATCGAGCTATAACTTCCGATGTGGATTCCCGACTTCGATCGAGCTATAACTCAATAGATAGAATAGTTATCGATGACAATGTGTTCTATCAAATTTTGGTGGCACTCACGCTCATATTTCAATATTGCGCCCTGTCATGGTTTCATAAAAACCGGTGTTGTGAAGAAAAAAAACCTGGGCTTCCACGAACAGCAAGGTCATCCCAAAACGTCGACATGGAAAGGCTTTCTGTTTTGCCACCCGCAAACATGCAGCTGCTGTTGGGTTGCCTGCTCGTTCTGTTAGGCAAATATTTCATGTAACCCGCGTACAGTAGTTATGTTATATTTTGCATTAGTCAGAAGTATACTGGAATATGCCTCGCCAATTTGTAACTCGCAGTACAAAGTATACATAGATAGCATAGAACATATTCATAACAAATTTATAAAATATCTTACCTTCAAATTCAACAATAACTACGTATGCACATTTCAAACTTTGCAACAAAGATGAGTAATTGCTGATTTGACATTTATTTATACACAAAATTTTAAATAATAACATTAACTGTACCGAACTTCTTTCCCTAGTTAATTTTAACATACCATTTAGACGAGCACGCCATACAGAAATATGCCACAACGCTTAATTAAAAGACAAATGCAGCAACTAATTCGCCAATCAATCGTGCTCTTCATATATTCAATAATATTAATCTAAATTCTAACATCGACATTTTCTCCGATTCACTGTCCAAATTTAAAAAGAGCATCATGTCATTCAAATAAATTGTTTAATGCGTATACTGAATACTTACATACATGCATACACACTTATTCACACGCACACTCACCCTCTCACACACACCCTCACACACACACACACACACACACACACCCTCACACACACACACACATACATACACACACACACACACACCTTCCCACTACACGCATTACCCGATAACTACTTAATATGCACACCATAAATAAGACAATGCAATAAAACACATAATAGGTACCCAACAAGAATTATATTTATTAATTGTATCTTTTTTTCTCACCAATGGAAAATATAATGTACTGTTCGTATCTGTTTATAAATAAATAAACAAACAAATAAATGAAGAAATAAAATTGCTCTGCCCACCCTGTACAATAGTCTATCTTGGTTCAACATGATTGCTTTACGTAAAAGAGTAAAATTTGCATTCGCAATTAATTAAATTTCCGAATGGATAAATTGATTCACTTCGCGCACGTGGCTAAACAAACTGAATTGTTCACTAATTTAAAATAATTAGTACTTGTCTGCATTTAAGTACAAACTCATTATTGAGCCATTTGCAAGTAGTACTTTTTAATCAAAAGTTATATTAAATATCGACTAAAGATATGTGTTATTTTCAATTTTGCATAATTTTGGAGGCAACTTTTGGTTTAATTACTTTTTTTTGGTGCTTGCCTCTACCAGTTACATAAATTGGCTTAGAGCACAGAAATTGTATTTCCACTTGCTTAACGAAAATAGATTTAAAAAAATTTACGTTAGCTCCACACTCCCGAGAAAAATTATTTCCTTCAGGGCCTATGTCATCTTTGGGAATGCTGTGAGGAGGGTATTTTTAGAAAACAAAGAAGAGGAAGTTCTGGGGTGGACAACGGTATGAGGGGTGGGTAGGAATCTTGGGGTTAGTGTTTCCAAGAGAAACTCAACCGGTGCCTCCCTATTCAGCCTGCCAAACAGTTGATAAGCGATCCAACGTGATCAGAAGCATCCGCTGGTAAGACCTGGAAAAACTCACCCCATGAACCCGGGTACTCATACTAAATCACCAAACCAGCGAACCCCTTGGAGTGACCAGTGGCAGAGGTGTTGATTATCGAACAAATGGTTCTCGGGGTGGCGGCGGTACGTATACCCGTCTCCGGAATTAATAGACTACTAATCACAACCCATTTTTCATAAATATGTTAAAATATGGCACATCTAATATACATATTGGAAAAATATATGTTCTTTCAAACTTTCGTCGCATTTATAAGCTTAATAACATGACCGTTGTAAGTGAGAATATGTTGATCAAAATTTTGAAATGGGCCGACAATCGGTGCTCACCGAGGGCCGTTCAAATGTAGCAATTTCATCAAGATGGACCAACTCTGAAGAGATTTTAAAACAACCAATGTATTGATATTTTTTTGTTTTATTCCCCTCCCCACTACCTTCATAGCCTCACAATATTCCCCGATTACCCGGCCGTAGTCTCACATAATTAACTAATGAATGTAATCCGAAAACTGTAAACTTCACCCGCCATAACACAGGGTCTTCCCTAGCATGGAGGGTGAAATATCATAAAAAAACTCTATGTACCTTAAGTTTTTCATGTACTAAATAAATAAATAAAATAAAAACACATCACCTCTATTTAGTAAATCATTTTTATGAGTGAATATTTTAAGTCCAAAGATCAATATCATATTTTGATATAGTCCTTACACGCAATTTCGATGTGTACCTACTGTTTTCTTATGGGATGTTTGTGATAGTGATATCCGGAAAATACGATTTACGAGTGACGTAAATTAGTACAAACAACATTACCATAGATTACAACATCCTCACGTACCAGATTTGTTTGATTTGGTACGTTGGGTGGTTAAGAGGGTTGACACCATGAAACTCTCCGGCTGATACTAGCCCTGGTGACCAGTGACGCCATTGCAGACGTAAACATGTTGTGTCAAATTCTTACCCGACAATCACCATTTACACCCCAATGTTAAAAATAGCTCGCAGCCTCAATTTATTCATTAGCCGACCTAGGCAATCTTGAGATAAACAAGAAAAAAATCTTACAACGTGTAGATAACCCTCAAATTCCTGATCTAAACGAATATCTTGGTTATGGCAAGCACACACTGTTTCACCCCAGATTAATTATTCTTGTCGAAGTACATATTTATATTAAAGATTTGTTTACGTACATAATTCGTTTACCTAGAGAGCGTTTAGCTTATTTCAATTAATTATTATTAGTTAAGATAGCAGCAATAGTTTTCGCAGATATATATATATACATATAAATATTCAGGAAATATGTTTTTTTAATTTTTTTATTTAAGCGACTAAGTATATAAAATAATTCCATATGTATACAAAATATAATGGTTATGTAGATATTGTATTTCTTAGTCCTCCTCACTAGGGGTTCCTGTGCCGAGGCGGACTAAAATTGTTTAATTATAGTTTATTTGTCTTCTTTGTAATTTTTGGTGTCTTTATTGGGGTGTTTTAGTTAACATAGGTAACACAGGTATACCCTAGCGAGACAGGCATCGAATAATATATTGTAAACATCACGTATATATAGATCAATAAAAAAATAAAAATAAAAATAAAAAAACCTTCTTCAGCCATATTTTTATTCTTGATTTGAACTCATTAAATTTTAATTGAAACATGTTTGGAAAATTTCTTCAAGTTTAAATAGGAATATTTATTATTGAAAAATCACGAGTACTTCTAAAAGTTTCATCACCTAATAATGATAAATGCTTTAATTAATTGTGGATTTCAATTTGGGAGGCGAGGATCGAGCGAGGTTGGTTCGGGGAGACCCTTTGTCCTATCCAGCTGGTCTCTCTCGACACATCGTCTTGCACCGCAGCGGGTGCTCCTGGACAGCCTGACCCCTGGATTCCTACCCTCCCCTCATACCTTTTCCTTCCCAGAACTTCCTCTCCTTCATTTCCTTAAATAAACCCACCAAACAGCGTCCACAGGACCTGAGTGAAATTATTTTCATAAGTTCCGCCTGTGTGGCGTGTAAAAAAATGGAAATATGTAGGATTGTGGGATCCTAATAAAGTTCAAATAACATTCGTGCAATACAGATTACGTATACGAGTATCATTGAAAAATCATGGATGAGTGTTTGACAGGATTTACCAGAGTTTTAAAATTGATGTATGTGAAAATAAATATATTTACAAGAAACTCAGCTCAAGTAAAAACATTACATAAGAATAGTACATTTAGATGAATTTAATTGAATATACCAATATCTTTTATACCTACGACATTTTAAGGGGTTATGATAAATCTGATAAATCACATCATTGTAGTTTCTGGAAATTGGTATACGCTTTGATTGTGCTATTAATTGGTAAATTACTTTGGTTATTTGTTTTGCTTATGTCTACATTAGGTAGTATAATATTATACTTGTATGTCTAGTTCGCCGAATTTATCTTATTATAGATCAGTATTTATAGATCAGGTCACGTGGGAACATTAAATTCTGCAAAATACGTCTTCTTGTTAATTTGTAACTTTATCTTTTCATCCCTTGTTTGGTTCTTAACACATATATCGGTCTCCGTAAGTGTTTTAAATAACGTTTTCTGCAAACGTTCAATGAAATCTACGTTAGACACCATATTATACTGATGACTCCATATTTAGGATATACACTCTAGACTGTTTTAATGAATAAATTAAATGTCTCGATTTTTGCTAACTTTGAGGCGTTATTGTCAAAATAAAACTATTTGTAATTTTCTTACATCAAATCCGTTAAAAGAGGCTTAATCTTTTTATTCGTATATGGCTATTGTTCCTAGCATATGTATACACAAATTTGTATTTCTCATGTATGCATTTGTACACAGTCGACCAAAGCACATAATATTAAATGCTAGTGGTCCAAGATACGAGCCCTAGGAGTCCTAGGGCTCCCTAGGACACGAATGAGAAGATATCGCCGAGAATTACTAGACTAATTAATGAAATTTGTAACTGAGCTTATCTAATTACAAACTTCATATCCAATGTAGACTATGGTTGCTCACCTAAGAGATCCTAAGATGTCAATTCCGCTTAGATCAGAACTAAAGTTCTTACGAAAAAGATGATCATACACATCAACAAATAATCGATTTAATATTTTTTCGTTGGGAATTCACAATGGCCATTAGCAAAGCTATTTTAGATAGTAATTTTTAAGATACTCAATTAATATCATTCCTGATTTAAGTTGACGCAGCCATTTCACAGTATCTAAGTTATATAAGTGTAAAACAGGTGGGAACTTAATTGCAAAAATGAAGAGCATATCGATTATAATTACACATAAATTATTTGCATGTGCACAATTTGATGGTTTTAAGATCATTTGCAATTTGATGAATATTAAAAAGAAAGAACGCCTAGACAAAAATACTCGTGGTTATCATTTGATTGCAATGCAAAATTCCAAAACAAATATTTGTGTTTGATTTCCTGGGATGATATTTATTTCATCAAACATAAAAAGGTACAACATTTTTTTCTTGAATACACGATCATTTTGATTCCGTTTTGTATCATTCAACACGTGTCAAAGATATTATATTGTGCAATGTGCAACTTGTTGACTTCATTTTCAATGGAAACCTTACAATTTTGTGACTCTTTCACTGTGTCTGAACGATAAAAGCACATTTTCTTGGTATCTCGTTTCAATATACGTATTTGAATATTATTACGAAGCTCGGGCAAATGATGAAAAATAAAATTATTACATAGTGGCAGCAACTTGAGTTTTTTTTCCTGAGACTACATCAAAAGCAATTTAGTTCTTTGACAGATGGATTATGGAGATAAAGGTAAGTTTTTAACTTGAAAATCAGTTGGGAAGGGGTGATTAGGAAGCTTTGAATTGTTGAAAGATAGAGTAATGTTTTATTTATTTATTTAATATAATAATATTGCACATTTTTTTTTTTTTTTTTTTTTTTTTTTTTTCTTTATTTTTTCCCATTGTATCTACATACATACAAAAGTAATTTTACATAATTTCTAAATACTAATTATAATTTTACATAATTTCTAAATACAGTAAGAGTAAATATAAGGTACAAGTAATGTAAAAGTTAGCAATAAGTAAAATATATAATAGAAAAGAGTAGGTAATGGGAACCCACTAAGGCACAGCCTGTGTGTGGGTAATATAAACAAGATTGCTATATATACATCAATAAGTATATGTAAAAAATGTAAATTTTAAACTAAAGGTTTAGAAATATAGTAATCTGTGAAAACATTATAGTAAAATAAAATAAAATAGTGAAACATAAATTTTGTTGATTTTTTTGTTAAAGTAAAGAAAGTAAATAAAGTTAGAATTGTATTGAAAAGTGAAACATGAAGGTTTTCAAATAATTATTATTTTTGTGTTATTTCAACCGCCATGCTAGGGATGTCCCTGTTTTATGGCGGGTGAAGTTTTCAGATAGTAAATTATACATGTTATGGTTGTAAAGTAAAAATTTATGGAAGTGATTTATTACTTATGTGTAATTTGCTTATATTTGGGGAATGAAAAGGAGATGAATTAAAAAGCGCCATTAGTGTTTTCATCAAAAGAACCGTGTGGTGTAAACACGCAACGCTATGAAGCTGACGAGACGTCTGTACTTTTTACTGAAGTTATTTTAGGTTAAATTAAAAAATAATTACACATAAATTAAGCCAATTCATTCAATTTTCATCTTTAACTATTTGTCTATACATCAGTGTAAAGGGGCGTACTTGATTTACTTCAACCAGTGATTTCTGACATTATTAGGAGTAAAAAATATGTACGAAATTTTGGCCTCCGGTAAAATGTATGATTTTTTTTTGTTCTCTTTTTTTTTTTTTACAGGGAATACCGCACAAGAATCTCAACTGCTCCCGTGAGCCAGTGAGACTATTGCATCCCCAATTGGGGTATGTTGTGAGGCTGAAGGTGGTGGGGAGGGGAAGGAGGTGGGGAAGAGGAAGGTTGGGAAGTACCTGGCTATTCAAAGATTAAAGCTATTCAAGATATTCTACTAAAAACGTAAAAATCAGTTGGCATAGAAATAGGGGGCGGGTAGGTTGGTTATTTGGCTGAGTGACCAATGACGACATGTAGATGGAAAAAAAATTGATGTGTAGAAGAAAAAAAAATTATGTTTTTTTTTTTTTTTTTTTTTATTATTTCTGGCTTTCACCCTTCAAGGGTGTTCTAGGCCATCATTTAAAATTACATAGAAAGGGAAAGGTGAATTTATATATTAATTTTATTTAAATGTACAAATTTCAGAATTATATGGAAGATTGGAGTCGAGTTCAGACTTAGAAGAGATGAAATGTTGAATGGAGGGGAGGCAATTTTAGATAACACTTGATAGAAGAGAGGATATTTATTTAGAGAGGGACAACCAAAAAATATGTGATCTAAAGAGCCCACATCTAGACCACAGAACGTACAATCTGGGGAGTCAAGGATGTGAATTTTAAAAAGGTGAGAAGGAACGGAACAATGACCGATTCTCATTCGAATAAGTGAGGAAATTTCTTTTTTGGAAAAATGGGGAAATTTTTGAAACCACGGTTTTGATGGGATAGTCCTTTGTATTGAGGCGTAGCGAGCTCCCTTGGATTGACTGGCAATATTCCAATACTCTGTCCAAACATTGCGGGATCTATCTTTGATGATGGAAAAAATATCAGATAGGGGAATATGGTTTACGAGGGTAACAATAGGGTTGGACGCTCCTTGTTTTGCCAAAGAATCTGCAATATCGTTACCCACTATGCCAATGTGTCCAGGGATCCAAACAAGAATTACGGTTTTTCCAGAGCTTTGAATGGAGGCTATCAGCACTCTAATGAGGCATACAAAGTGATCATCAGGATGAAGAAGAGGACAGGATTTAAGTTTTTGGAGGGAACTGAGAGAGTCAGAGAGAACAAGGGAATGTTCATAATTATTTTTGATTATATATTTGAGTGCTTCAATTATTGCAATGCACTCAGCAGAGAATATTGAAAATTGGTTTGAAATTGAATAAAATATTCTATCATTAGAATTATTGTGGTAAACGTTAATACCTATACCACAGTTAGGAGAGTCAGGAGATTTGGAGCCATCAGTAAATAAAAGAGAAGAGTTGGGCCATTTAGAAGAAATAATGTCATTGAACATATTATTAACAGTACGGGCTGGGAGATTAGAATGACTTTTAAGGATGCCGATCCCTTCCAAAATTGTTGGGGATAGGGTGACGTGACTATATTTTAATTTGTATAGTGGAAGAAGATCATTTTGGATAATTTGAAGCTCTGAGAGAGAGCGAAAATTTTTACAGATGGCAGGAAGAGGTTTAGTTCGAGCTCTGATTGTAGATGAATGTGTTGAGTCTTTGAACAACGAAACTCTGGGAATAACCTGATGACATTTAGAATTTAAACATTTAAGAACAAATTTATCAGCAAACAGTTGTCGCCTTAAATAAAGTGGGGGATCAGAACATTCCACTTGAAGGGAATTGATGGGCGATGACTGCATTGCTCCAGTTATTATTCGCAATGATTTCGATTGAATTTTGTCTAATTTACTGAGTGCATTTTTGGAGGCAGTACTAAAAAGTGGGCAGGCATAGTCGAGATGACTTCGAATAAGTGCATTGTAAAGCAACTTAATGCAGGTAGGGTGAGCACCCCACCAAACGCCAGTCAATGATCTGATGATATTTAAATTTTTTTCACATTTAGTAACTATATTGTGAATATGGGAAGACCATTTAAGTTTCCTATCAAATGTTACTCCCAAAAATTTTACTTCAGAGGCGTTGGGGATTGGAGAGTTTTTAAATAAAATTTGAACAGGAGGATTTTTATGACGGTTTGAGAAGGTGACACACTGACTCTTTTTAACTGAAAGTTCCAGACCATTTAAAGTGAGCCATGTGCAAAGGGCATCCATGGCTTCATTAAGATATTTGACGGCAAGTGGGATGATTTTGGATGATAAGTAGAAAGCTAAATCATCTGCGAACTCAATAACTTTTACTTGAGGGGGAATAGAGACATGCATATCGTACGTGTATATATTATACAGTATAGGGGATAATACATCGCCTTGGGGTAAACCTTTCCAAATTGATCTACTCTGAGGAGTAACATCTGGTAGTTCAATGAAAATTTTTCTATCAAGAAATAGATTAATAATAGATTGGACAAACATGGGGGGAAGGCCAAGGCCTAAAAGTTTTTTTTTAAGGATTGGGATGGAAACATTGTCAAAGGCACCTTCTATGTCTATAAAGACTGCAAGACATACTTCATGGTTAGAAATGGATAAATTAATATCAGTGCTGATGATGGCAAGGTTATCTTGCGTAGATTTTTTTTTCCTAAATCCAAATTGAGATGGAGAGAGAAGCTGATTACTTTCGACAAAAAATTCTAACCGGTTTTTAATTAATTTTTCATAAATTTTACTGAGGGTGGATGAAAGAGCAATTGGCCTGTAGTTGGATCCAGAATTGGGTGATTTATTTGATTTTAGGATTGGGATGATTATTTGAGAACTCCAGTCATCAGGCATTATGCCAGACTGAAAGATTTTATTTAAGATGCTTAGGAAGTGATTTAGAACATTATCATTACTATTTTTGATAATGCTGTAAGGAATACCATCTCTGCCTGGAGATGAGTCTTTGACTGTTGATAAACAATTTTTTAATTCAATTAAAGTGAATGGAGAGTCTAGCCAATGATCAGACATAGGAGTGTTGTGGATGGGAGTTATTTCATCTAAGTTAGGTACAGAAGGGGGGGCAATTTTGTCCAAGAACTCATCTATCCATTTAGAATGAGACGCTCGAGGAGATGTTGAACTGAAGGAGGATCGAAATCTTCGAATCATAGACCAAACTTCCGAAATTGGAGTATTCGGAGATACTGAACTGCAGAAGTTGTACCACCCGGATCTTTTTTTTGACCTCAATACCCTTTTGGCATTGGCTTCGGCATTTTTGTATATAAGATAGTTCTCCATAGTCATATTGTGACGATACGAAAGAGATTTAGCTTTCCGAATTCTCACTACCTTAGAACATTCCTCATCCCACCAGGGAGTCGGAGGGAGTTTTTTAAGAGATTTGGTTTTAGGGGGAGGATTTGATTTATGTATTGCAGTTATGAGCATCGATTTGAAGTTATCGTAGTCATCTTTGACAGATAATACATCGGAAGAGGGTAAATTTTGTATAAACTTATCCATAAGCGAGTTAAATTCGTCCCATTTGGTGTGTTTTGTTTTAATCTTCGTCGAAATATGGGACTTGTCTGAATGGAAAGAAGTTTGATAAGTGATGGTGATCGGAAAATGATCACTGGAGCAAGGATCGGGGGACACCACCCACGAGGAGAGAGGTGCCAGATTTGTAGAGCATATGGAGAGATCCACTGCACTGGGGTTTGTGTTGGGGCGAGAGATTCTCGTAGGAGATCCGTCGTTCAAAAGGAAAAGGTTGGATTCATCTAAAAAATCCATAACATTTCGACCATCTCGATCAGAGAAAGCAGAACCCCAGACGGGGGAATGGGCATTAAAATCGCCCAATAAAAAGAATGGAGGGCTTAGTTGACGGACAATTTGTAACCAAGCTTGCTTATTGAAGTGAGATGATGGGGGAATATAGATAGAAACAAAGGATGTGTCCTTTATTTTAGCTGCAACCATTTGAAAGTCAGCATTGGGGGGTTTGATATTATTTATTGGGGAAAACGGAAGGGATTTTTTAATAAAAAGGGCAGCACCACCGCCCGTACCTTCCAGGCGATCATCATGGAGACAGGAGTACCCTCCCACATTAAAGTGGGTGGATGGAGTAAACCATGTCTCCGAGACAGCAGCCACAGAAACAAGGTTTGAATTTAATAGGTTAAGAAGGTTCGATTTGTTAGAAATAGCACTGCGGCTATTCCACTGAAGTATTCTGACATCTTGAAGTGCCATTTTGAACAAATGATTTTAACGTGGAAATAATAGAAGCAGCGTTGGACGGTAGATTAGTTTGAGAAGAAATTAGGTCAATTAGAAGCATAATAAGAGTTTGTATAAATGAAGAATTATCTTGCGAGAGTTGTTCAGAAAGCTTTTGATGGTTTGTTGAGGACGAATTATAGTTGTTTGCGCACCCATTTGTGGCATTTGAAAGAGGAGAACCATTGGGATTTAAGAGAAGTGAGTTGTGTTGTTGCCGGGAATAGTTTAGAAGCCTGCAGAAAAGACAAGTTTTCAGAGGCCATGGAAATTTTTATATTTTTTTGGCGAGTTTGTTCAGGACAAGAAGAGTGAATGGCGGAATGAGCGCCTGAGCAGTTAAAACATTTAGGTGAAGAGAGAGAAGAACATTGGTCAGCCGTGAAAATTATGTTTTATTTCATAAATACCATTTTTTTACAAGTAAGTCAAAGTAAGTTAAAGTAAGTCAAGTACGTCTCTTAACACCCTGTGTAATTCAATATGCTTATGAAAATTATGTAGGTGGTCATTTTTATTTAAAATACTTCTTTATTATTCAAACTTATAGAACATCATTTATATTCAAAAACCATTTCGTCGAAACAACTCATGTATATTATGCATTTAATGTTTGGTGAAACTTTATCAGAAAGATTTTTTCACGGAGAATTTTTTTCATGGTATTTTAATTTCTAAGACATCTTTTATATTTTTAATGTTGTTTATCTAAAGTCATTCATAGATTAAAAGATCTGCAGACTTCAAATATCTGAAAATAGAAGAGAGGAATCCACAGGACGGAAGATATTTGAGGAAAGTCCAAAACTGGAAACGGGAAGAAAGTCGAAAACTGGAAATAAAGAAGAAATTAATATTAGGTCCATGCCCAGAACTATTATTAGTTATTTGAACGTGGAATAAGGTTCGATAATCGTATTCGTAATCGTCAAAATAATAATCGTTGCATCCCCAATATTTAGGCATTTAGAAGAGCTTTAATATTATGTTAGTCTAATTTGAAAATAGACTTCAATGTTTGGTTTTCACTTCACCGCTTCTTGTCATCACTGGAGTAATGTTCTATGTCAGGAAATTCATCGATGATAATATATGCTAAGTGTCTAATTGCAGGATTTCGGCTGCCAAATGAACATTTAAATGTTATTTTTATAATAACCAATTAATATTGCACATGCTGCAGTAATTTCAGATGCTTGAGTCAATATTTAAGGATGCATGAAAATTGTATTGAATAATAAATACAAATGAACACAAGTGAACTATTAATAGACTAATGGAAAGGATTATTTGAATTATTGCGTATTTAATGCATCGTTTTGTACTTTTAATTTTTTTTCTGTACTGTAATTGTATCCGGATTTGCGCGTCTCACAACTCGGCAGCGTGACCATGTGACCCGAAGAGCCTACACAACTATACACTCCTATTATAGTAAAGTAAGAACTAAAATCAAAGACTAAAGCCATTATATACAATGACATGCAATATTTAGTAACTATATTACATTTTTTTAACATTTTTATAAAAATATATATATTTATATGTATAATAGATAGATATATTTATAGTCCTCCTCACTGGGAGATCCTGTGCTGAGGGGGACTAGGTTTTGGATAAGTTTTTAGCGACTTCTATGGTTCGACTTCATTTTTTGTGTAAGGTTTTCCAGAAACTTCTACGACGATGTTTTAAATAATATGCTAGTAAGTTTTTTCGGTAGTTCCTTAAGCCAAGATTTAGTGTCCTTAATGTAGTTATTTTTTGTTTTAATTTGTTTGATACTAAGTGGGAGTTTGTTTTATACCTTTACTGCTAAAAATTTAGAACTTCTTTGTCTAAAGGTAGAGATAAATATTAAAATACTTAGTTAGTTATTAAAATACTATATTATCCAAATTTTCATCTAACACATCTATTAATTGTTTTCGTGTTTAATTTTTACGGACAGAAAATGGCGTTATAAGCCGAAAAAGCAGACACAAAAATAAAAACTAATAGCTTCTTCAAATACAGCAAATTTATTTTTTGGCACCATTTTAATTCAAAATTAAAGAATTTCTTCCTTTAAACCACTTTTTAATGTCTATAAAACCGACATGTTTCGATAGCGATGCTCTCTTCCTCAGGGTTTAATAAAAACTGAGCTTTTTAGTAAATAAATCCTGATGAAAAGAACATCCCATTAAAGTGGTTAAAACAAAGATTTGTTTTTAAAATTAAGCTTAATAATAACATTATTAAATTGTATTTAAATTTAATTTTTTTAAATTTAATTTAAATTTTTTAAAAAAAAATTATTTTGTTTTATAAAAATTTTACGAACTCTCTTTTTAATCCACAAATTATACCTACGAAATAATTTGCCCAACTCCAGCCTCGAACAATCTCTAACCCCTATTTACCCTGTCCCCTATAATAATACCACAAACAACGCGAATTTTCATCTGTGGTTAATCTTAATCTCAAAATGGAACGCTTAATGACATCTATAAAATTGACACAAAGTATAAGGTTGCTTTCTTACAAATTATCCATAAAAATACATGTTATTCGGATTGGAATCATGAAAAACATATTGTATTAGAATTATATGTTTCCTCGCTTGTTAACCATAGAGGTTTGCTTCCAGCAAAGCAAATCAAGATAAAACTTTATCACCGTTGACTTATTTATAAGTTCTTAAGGAATCCTGACAGCTTGACAGCTTCGTACTTCCCGCCTACGGAAAGTGTCAGAAATGCTGGTTATTTTCAAATGTTTCAGTACAATATGTGAACCATTTGGCTTGTGAATGGCACTTGATGAGAAGTTAATACTAAAGTAAGTTTTAATTGAGATTATAATATTCTAGTAGTATCTAATATAATATTCAACTAAAAATATCCAAGTAAAAAGTTCACATGAACATAGTGTCAGTTCTTAACTATTCTGATGGAGATAAAAAACGAACGTTTTGTTAAAATTAGGTTGAAAATCACCAGGGATAATTCACCCATACCGCTGCTAAAACCGATGCCGGGACGGGGCCTTCCAATATATATATTTTTTTTTTTAATATTAGAATATTGTACATTGTATATATTATTTTTGTGTTATTTCAACCGCCATGCTAGGGATGTCCCTGTGTTATGGCGGGTGAAGTTTTCAGATAGGAAATTATACATGTTATGGTTGAAAAGTAAAAATTTAAGTTATACAAATTAAATCAAGTTGCAAATATTATATATCATGGTTTTTAAATGTAATAATAATTATATTCTTTAATAATAATAATAGTAAAATTAATAATTAAATAAAATTCGTCCGAGTATACATTTAGGCACAATCAAGTTTTAAAAATAATTCACCAAAGTTTGGTAATTAAACATAACTTGATTGACTGCCGTAATGTACCATATTATGAATATGAACCAAATTCATTTTAGAAAATGAATTGTAAAAAATTTATTATGATAAAACTATTCTAACAGACAGAAAAATTAGTCATAATAGACCCGATATAGTTTTACATGACAAAATTAAAAAAAAAAACTTATATCATTGATGTCGCTATTCCAAATTCTTGTAATATTCAGAAAACTGTTTCTGAAAAAATAAGAAAATATACAGATTTACGAAATGAGATTAAAAGAATTTGGCGTACTCAGACTATAAAAATATTACCATTTATTATTTCGGCTACTGGCATTATACCTAGCTCTCTCATTCAAAATTTAGGCGTATTAGATTTGTAAAAAAATTTTGTATATAAAAATGCAAAAGTCGGTCATTTTAAATACATGTAGGATTACGAAAGATTTTTTAAATATTTATATTGAGGGATCAGTAGGATTTATCGGAAAAGTTAGGATTTCATCAGAGCCGAACCCTCTGATATGAAAATATCTGGAGTCAATGAAATATTTTCCCATTATGTTTCTGGTGGATTGACGTATTGTTCTTGTATTGTTTTGTATTTATTATACTTATATAGTGCACTTAAATTGCGTGAATTTACTAGATAATCATTTGTGGAAAAGTGTGTGGACATAAAATCTGGAGCGCCGTTAAACTATTATTAGTAATTATAATTAGGTCGATAATAAAATTCAATATGTGTAAATGTTATAAAATAATTTGTTAGTTTAAAAAATTGTTGTTAAATTATAAAATTTTATTGCGAAAGAATAGTAAGAATAATATGTAATAATAATTAGGTCGATAATAAAATTCAATGTAAGTAAAAGTTATAAAATTATATGTTAATTTAAAAAATAGTTATAAGTTATACAGTTTAATTGCGAAAGAATAGTAATAATAATATGTAATAATAATTAAGTCGATAATAAAATTCAATGTAAGTAAAAGTTATAAAATTATATGTTAATTTAAAAAATTATTGTTAAATTATACAATTTAATTTGATAATAATAGTATTAAAACTTTACAATTCAAGTTACAAGTTTTATATATTACTCGTTCGGTATCTTGGATTTTAGGCGTTTATTGTGATTGTACATACATTTTTTTTCTTTTCTTCATTTTCGCCTGGAACCAGTGAGACTATGCCAAATATTTTAAGCAACGTTTCAATACATCTCTTGTAATGACCCAATACTCAAATTGTATGAACTACATGTTTTCTTCAATACTATGACATATCAAGTTCAAGTCACCTAGTATAATAATAACTTCTCCACTCGTGGGATTCATTTACAAAATATTTGTAAAACTCTTAAGGTTTATTTCGGGAAAAACTGAGAGAGAACCGTTTGTAATAAGCATTCTGTGCGCATTTCCTGGAAATGTTGTTCTTTTGTGCGATGATCCTCACATAATGGGGGATTGGGGAGTGAGGACATTAAGAAAACGAATATTTTGACGCCATTTTCTGATGAAAATAGGTCCACAAAATATTTTTTACGGGAACACACCTGCGCCCGAAGACATGTTCACTTATTTTATATGAGATGACTAAAAATACAGAGAGTTTTAAGAAGACCCAGTACTTTTTAGTTACCGCGGCAGTATTATTGTAGCCTTATTTTGGATAACTGATAAAACAAGCATTTAAACTAGTGTAAAAACAAAATCAAAATATGACTACGGGATTCGTTACAGAACTATTCATCAAAATTCAACTTCTATGAAAGTTTTTCACAGTTAAAACTCAAGTTCTATTAATATTTAATCGTTGGCCGATAATTTCACGGTACTTGGATAATAACAGAAGTTGGATAGGACTTTCACAGAACTTCATTATTATCTTTGAAATTTGATTTATTGCTTAAATTTTGTGACACAATCCGTCCTAAGTAAACATGAAAGTGAGGAAATTGAAAATATTTTAAAGTAATGCCAATACAACCTACAATCAACAAACATGTAGACGAGGCAATCAGCAAACAGAGTCAACAAAAAATCAACAAACGTGAAGATGACGAAATCAACACGCATGAAGATATTTTTTATTTTTGGTGGTGTTATGTCGTGTTGCGCTACCTCCTTCTTTATACAACGTTTCGGACCACGTTACAGTGTCCATCATCAGGGCAGATGTGTGATAATGGACACTGTAACGCTATCCAAAACGATGGCTAAAGAAGGAGGTAACACGGCTTACACCTCAAAAATAAATAACGAAAATACTTTTAGCCGTGAAAATCTAAAAACATATCCGACGCAAGAAAATGTTGAAATTCTGATGAAATCATATGTAACACCAATACAACTACCTACAATCCACCTGAGAACAGGAATTCCTATTGAGGAGAACTGTTAACAAATTAATTTATCTGTTTTATAGCGATAAGGTAAACTAAACTAAAAAGAAAGAAGTCCTACCAAAAATACTACTTGGGAGGCTAGTATGCGTACCGCCGCCCCGGGCACCATTTATTGGATAACCAACACCTCTGCCATAGGTCAGGGCCTCTTGTGTGTAGCTAATTTAAAAAAAATAAAACTTACTACTTGGATATTATTCACAATTAGTATTACCTATTAAGTTAATTGTATATAATTCCTAACTACTGTAATTAATTTAATATACAAGGAAAGATAAATGATGTTTAGTTCTGAGTTAGATATTATTGAAAACATCCATCTTCGTCTGATACTGAAGGAGGTAGGACATTTTCCAAAGTTCTACTACAGTTTAGTGCTTTAAGGTGAAGGCATGTTATTCTACCTGAAGCTTTGATATGCGATGTATTACACATTATAATCAGCGCTGTAGATACATAAACGTTTAGTGAAAGAGGTTCTCAAAATGTGGTTGGGATATTATTTGTAATTTTCTAAAACAATCGTCTTATAGTTTTATTCTTCTGTCAATCATTGAAAGCTAAAAAAAATTACATACGTATTTTATGGTCTACATTTCTGGCTTGCCATTGAAGTAAAATCATTGTTCATCGTACTTTCATTCAAACGAAGTATTGAATTCCGTAAGTCTAAACTTAAACTTTAGGTCGCACAGTTTACACACTTTACCTTACGAGGTGTCATATTTTGCAAAGAGGATTTCTCGTAATCTATTTACCAATTTCTGATTTTGAGGTTGTTTCTTGTGTGAAGTATTTTAATTAAACGTGTTTTAAAGAAAAATGTTTAAATATAACGTATACTTCATTTTAGAACATACCAAAACATGCAAATAGAACCACATGCAACAAGCTAGGTCATTATAATTCATTGCATAAGGTTCTAATTACATTTCCCTAATAAGATACTTGTCCAACTAAAGTTACGATTTAATGATTATTGAAACATAATTACTTGTGTTTTATGGTTTTAAATGGTGAAATCCTTGTTCTGCATTAAAGTTTTAAGGTATATATTTTTCTACAAGCTTTTGCCCCCGGCTTCGCTCGCATATTCGTTCCCCCTCCCCCCGCTCCCCCCCCCACTCAACCTCCGCACTACCCCTCCCCCTCCCCCAATCAATCAACAATCAAATACTCTCCGTTTCGCATTCATAATATTAGTATAGCTGTTGGCTTAGGTCAAAATGTAGATTAGTACCTATTTTATATTTGTATCTACACTAAATATTCATATTAGAATCCTCATATTTGAATTTTCGCTATTAAAGAAATCTCCATAGCAACCTAAACAAATAACAAAATGACAGCCTACGTCAAACATTTACTTAACAACACGTTTTGCCAATAAACGTATAATAATTTCATAACGCGACAGCTTATTCATAACGCCAGAGCTTACCATTATATTACTGTCTATGTTACTCGCAAATAATGTAGCTTTCGATTAGTGAAAGAATTTTTATATTCCATTCGGTATTTATTGCGTGAAAGAGTAAGACACATCCATACAAACTTTCGCATTTATAATATTAGTAAGAAGTAAGATAGTAAGATGATACAAGTGAAAAAAAATTTACACCACGAATTATGATAATGACACTGTTTTGAATTTATATCTATTTATAAACTAAAAAGAACACTTTGTTTTAAACCACTACAGAAGTGCTATCAAATAAAGTGTTTGTTTTATTCAGTGTATTTTTAGGAAGCCAAAATGTAGATATTGCTTCTGACGGATATTATTTATCGTTTGGTATTACACTTGTATAGTTATTTTAGAAAAGATTAATTAAACATATTAATTAGAGAAAACCCAGTTGGGTGGCGCCTTCCCTGGGGATAGTGTTCCGGTTCATCTATTTGGTGAAGCTCTACAAAAGCTGCCAACGAGATTCGCAATCACGAATCCAACACACCAAATATCACGCCCGGATTACCAGTTTTGTAGTGTCATGGAAATAAATTAATTAAATCTGATATTTACAAGATTGTAATATTTTACAAAATAATAAGGTACTAGAGTAAAAATATACACATATATGTAGATCAACATATAGTTAATCAACTTTCTAACATTAAGAAGACAATGAAAACTAGAAACTAAATAGATAAATATAATAAACTACAAACCGCCGCAGTCAGGAGAACTGTGATTTGTTAGAATTTATACTTCTTTACATAGTATAAAATGAAGTCGCTCACGCTGTCTGTGCACTTAGATATTTTAAACTACGCAACGGATTTTCATGCGATTTTTACCAAAACATAGAGTGATTCATGAGGAAGTCTTTTTGGTATAAAAATTGTCAAGGTTTTGTGTAAATTGGTTGAAATACATATATAATACATCTGGCCAAGCGGAAGCAGGAAGCGGGTGGCGGGCAGCAGACAGCTGGCTGGTAAACGGCGGTGTGGATTTGATTTAACAGATGGCGTTGGTAATAAAGGTTGGGTAATGGCGTGGCGTTGTATTTCGTTTGCCACAGCAACGTGTGTCCGGGTCTTCTAGTATATTTTATTTTATAATTACATCATGTACAAACTGTCAAAGATTATGATAAAAAAATTAAAAAAAAAATTAAAAATAACGTAAGCTTATTCTTAATACAACATAAGTTTTATTTGTTATAATTTTATCTGTAGAATTAATAAATCATAATTTAAAAACGATTAAAACGATTAAAACCATGAGAGACGTATGTCCTGCGATTGGTTCGGCGGATTATGGCAGATTTTAAACCGCTCCCTTATTATTTCTAGCTGGGATTTGTCTATTTCACACCGATACACGTGGGAATGGCCTTATTGATAATCTTTAAAACGGATGAATACCATGACGTCACGCGTACCCTACCTGATTTTAATCGTTTGTACAGGCATTGAAAAAATTTTAACTTTGAAAATTATTATTAACTGTGAAAACGATTTATAAAATAAAAAATAAATACTGGTATTTAAGTCAGATTTCAGCCATTATTTTTAAAACCGTGTTGTACTTAACACTAATTTCAATCACTAAAACGCGTTGAAAGAAAATTGATTTTCTCAAAATTGCACCGCAATTCCTTTGTTGACTAATGTTTACTAAGCCCAATAAAGAACTGTCAGTCTAAAGACGTCTGGTCATAAAATATTTAATTTAGCGTTACGCATTTTATCTATTGTTAGAACGTTTACATTTCTTTCAAGTGAAATCTTTGAAGGTAATAAACAAATAGAAATATTTATGATTATTATTATCTCCTTGCGATAGTGCTCCACTATCTTATAGTTTTCTGTAATATTGAATGACGAATATATGAAGTTATTTGCTCGGTCAGTAACTGTATTATATTTAGGAAACCGGGTGGCATATTTACGCCATTGTATATTTCAAAAACAGTCGTTAATTTCTTGATCTGTTTTCAGGAAAATATACAATTTCTCTTACGTTCTTTTAGTTCTTTCCACACAGCTCTAATCAATTTGAGATGCTGGTATGGCTACCGCTGCCCCGGAACCATTTGTTGGATAAATACTACCCCTGCCATAGGTCATTCCATGTGGTCCGCTACGTTTGGTGACTTAGCAAGAGTGGCCGGCCTCAATGGGTGAGGTTTTTGTAGGTTTGTAAGGTCTTGGCGGCGAATGCATTGGCCTAAGGGGCCAATTTGGGAGAGACTGGTTGAAGGAGACCTAACCTAGACCCTTCCAGCCGGATTCTTTCGACCCATCGCCTTACACCGCAGTGGGAGGGATAGAATCATAGGTTCTTCACTCCTGGATGCATTGAAGCCCAGATTCATACCCTTAATTTTTTCCTTCCCAGAACATCTTTCCCTATAAAGACACTCCCCAATGCATCCCCAAAGATAACATAGGCCCTGAGGGATTTTTTTCCTCAGCGCCTCCCGTGTAGAGCTAAAAAAAAGTTACAAAAATAATTTACTAAATCAATTCGTCATTCCCTGTCTGGATATATTGTGACGTTATTTGTTACCGTTCGCATTATTTTGTTCCTCAAAACGGTTCGGGAAAGTTTGGGTACCTTGGACAGAAACCTTATTATGAATGCTTTACACTTTCCAGCTTCTAAATATTTGTGAACTATGCAGTAGTTCTGTGAAAAGTAGACCTCGCATCCAAAAAAAGGATGTTTCTAATTTTCTCATTATTAAATCAAAACGAAAATTTCCACTGAAATTATAACATTCGTAGTATGTACATAAATACCAACCTCCATTATTATATTACATAATGTTATTAGGATTTATATAATTTGTCTAAAGAAAAGTCACAACCTCAATGAAAAATATTTTTTCAAAATTTCTTCAGGCAGGTAAGGCCATCCATAAATTACGTCACACGAATTTCGATATGGAGTGACAGAGGCATGACGAAGACTCGTCCGGGCGTTGATTTTCACCATATTTCTTTGAGGTGTGGAAACATGGATATTTATGTAGAGCCAGCGAAAGAAAGCTGATAGTCGCCCTCGAAATGTAGTGCTGGAGAAAAATGCTCAGGATTTTACGAACGATCAGATGCAAAAACGTGTCCATTCTGGAAGACCTAGGAACCCACAATCTGCTCTCAACTATCTGCCTGTAACGAATTTTTAGATACTTTTGCTCGCCGAACTGAAGACTCCAACTTGGAAAAACTCATAGTCACTGATAAAGTGGAAGGCAGGAGAATCACAAGAAAGTCGCCAATGAAGTGACCAAGTATCAATGGCTTTCATAGACGAAGTACGTCGGTGTCCGCAGCTTTCCACACAGCACAGAACCGCGAGAACTGGAGGAGCATTCTCCACCATGAACATTGGAGTTGGGGTCACGATTTTCAGCAATAATGCGTCGATGACACAGGGCGAGTTTACAAGCTACTATCTCGGAAATTCACTATCTATTAGTAAACTCGCTCAGTGTCATCGTGTTACTTGCTAACTAGCAGATTGTTGACAATCCACGGAAAAAGTTGAAAGGTCCTCAACTTTACATGCTACAAGCCGACTCGTGATTGGTTTATTTGTGTTTCCAATATGGCTGCCAAAAACCAGCTGATTTCGACTGTCAACTGTCTGAAGGATTAGTTCACGTTATTTCCGCTATTGGCGCTAGCAGCTACTTGCTAGTCCAGTTTCCTACAAAAATGTCGCGAGCTACTAAGCGAGTGGACAGTTTTGTGTGTCATCATGACAATCTCACTCGCCGATTCACCTGCTTTTAAATTTAGTAGATAGTAGCTTGTAAACTCGCCGTGTGTCATCGAGGCTTAAGGAACCGATTTAAAAAGAAGTAGTAGCTAGGAACCAGGTTTGCAGGCATGAGTACGATAAAGCGAGCTTTATAAAAAGCTTTATGCAAATATTTATATTATTGTTAGACGTTGTCAAAAATATTTATGAACTGTAGATGTATGCTGTTGGTAATAACTTTCCCCAGATGCTATTTATGAAAGAATGCTGCCACAGTTAACGAATAAATTATATCTGACGGAAAAGATCAACCGTTCTCCATTTATATTCGCGGTTGTTTTTCCAAACAAATCTACAACAATGTTCAGAATTTATTCAGCCAATCTATCATTAATTGCAACCAACAATTTTTTTTAAATTGCTAAAAATATTTAATCAAATTTTCGCAAAACCCCGTCGGCATTAAATAAACTCGTAAAACGTGGTTTGAAAGAGAGTATAAAACCAATCATGTTTTATTTATAGTTTTTGATGAAAACATTTTTGTTCAATTTATTACGAAGGTTTTCCGAAATATATAAAAATAACAACGTTACAGCACGTGATTTAATAAAATAAATAGAGTTCAAACTCATATCAAAATACTACAAAAAGCAATTTGAATAAACGCCTTATTCATAATCATGTATTAAATAAATAAAAATATTTTAAAAACGAGCATTACATGAATTCAGATACATTATTTATTGTTATCAAGTTTAATTTGTAGAACTCCATTTTAATTTTAATTTATTTTATATATTCAATAATTTTATTAATAAATTAATAAAAACAGTTTATTTATAAACAAGTTCTGCTGGTAATTATTACTACGAAAACAAAATTGATTACATAAATAAAGTAGAAGCATTCTTAAAGCCAGAAGAATTTGAAATCTTATAAAAGGATCCAACGGACAAAATTTCAGTTAACGTACGAAATGTAATTAATAATTTTAAATCAATATTTTCAAATAAATACGCCCGAAGAAGTGCAATGGTAATGAATCCAAGGGCTCCTGCACTTTACGGGCAACCCAAAATTCATAAAGTAAATATTCCCATCCGGCCGGTCGTTTCCTTTATAAATGCTCCAACAACATTACTCGCCAAAAAACTTAATTTTCTCTTCAAACATTTTACTAAATTCTCTCCAAAACATAGTGTTAAAAATTCTCTGGAAGTTATAAATAAAATTCAAAACTTAGATCTCTCACATAACTGCCAATTTTTATCTTTAGACGTCGTAAGCCTTTTTCCAAGATCCAAGAGTGCCTTAAAATCATTGAAGGTATATTAGACAAATCTAACATAACCCCAATTATTAAAAATGACTTATTAGACCTATTTAAAATATGCATGAAAACCAATTACTTTATATTTAATGATAAATTCTATCAACAAAACGACGGCTTGCCCATGGGGTCACCGCTGAGTCCAATTCTTGCTGAAATATTCATGGACTATATTGAAAATCAAATTTTAAACTCAATCTTTAGCAAATATATAATTTACTTTGTGCGTTATGTTGACGACATTTTGATCTGTTGGAAAGGTACCAACAGACAATTAGACCTTTTTGTTACATTAGCTAACTCCATCAACCGTAAAATCTGCTTTACGGTTGAAAGAGAGTATAATAATAAAATTAATTTTTTAGACTTAACAATCGGTAGAAAAAATAATAAACATACATTCGAAATTTTCCGTAAACCTTCGTTTACTGATACGACCATTCATTCTAAATCATTACACCCATGGTCACATAAATTATCTGCCTATCACTCAATGATACACAGACTTACTAACATCCCTCTTGACAATAAAGCATACGAAAAAGAAAAAAATATTATTTTATCCATTGCAAGAAATAACGGCTTCAAGGGTAGTGATATTGATAAAATAATTAGTCATAAAAAATACAAAATTAACCTTAACTCAATTTACCCAGCGATTAATAATAAAACTAATAATAAATTTGCGTGTTTAGAATTTGCAGGACCTACATCTAATAAAATTGCTAAAATTCTCAAAAATTGTGGATTAGACATTGCCTTCCGCACTAATAATAATTTGGGATCATCTCTTAAAAATTCAAAAAGTAAAACACCCAAACTTAAAAATAGCGGCATTTATAAACTCCAGTGTGACGAATGTAACGCTGTTTATGTTGGACAAACTGGCCGGTCCTTTAATATTAGATTCAAAGAACACATGCGATCATTTAAAAATAATAATAAAATTCAACCACAATTTGCCAAACATCTCCTAGATGAGAATCACTCACTTAGCGATGATAATAAGCCAACTCCTTTACACATCCAAAATAAAGGACGTAAACTTAATCTTCTAGAACAGCTGGAAATTAACAAACATAATAATAATCCTAAAGCTATTTTAATAAATGAACAAAAAAATATAATACACTCTCCGCTTTTAGATGTATTCAAAGCCAATTTTTAAATAACTAATTATACTTGAAAAGAAAACCATGAGTCAACATTTGTGAATGACTCACAATTAGATTGTTTAACGACTTTCAGTCGAAGTGGGAAATAACAGTTTTTGAGAAAATAATAACCATTAATACTTTCAGTCATTTTTAATCAGAAATTAGAAATGAGTCATAGTACAAACCTATCCAAAAATACTATAAATAGATTGTCTGTATGTGGCTTGACCACAGTTTGATAATGCCCTCAGAAGGCGAAACAGCTGTCACGCGTAATAATAATTACCAGCAGAACTTGTTTATAAATAAACTGTTTTTGTTAATTTAATAATAAAATTATTGAATATATAAAATAAAAAAACATTATTTGCATGTCTTTTGAAACCTTCAAGGTTTAAGCTAAAAATATCAAGAGAGATGTTATTTTGCAGCACCATACCTGTAGGTATCATACTGTATCATGCTGTGCTGAGCCAATACATATTTTCTGTCATGTGGGATGCATAACAAATCGTGATGCCACCACTGGCAGTAGTTGTTCGGAACTATATAATTGTTCTGATTTTTTACAACGATGGCGCTCTACAAGTTATAGAATTATTTTTATTACTATTCCCACTTTGGGATTATGAACAAAGGTTACTAAGAAAAGAAATAGTTTCTTGCGATGTTTCCGTTCAGATCAGTTCCGGTCTCTAAATATACCTAATGATAAGCTTATTTCCTTGCTGGTTTTTCTCTTCTAAACTATTTTGTAAAATAATAATATAACTATTTCAATTTATTTTAATTTATTTCTGTTCTTGTTATTACAAAGACTGTTATTTTTTTAATTTTATTTTATTTTTGTATTTTTTTCAACAATTCTTTTCATTATATAGTCGTTTCCTATATATTTTTAAAATTTATTATGGCAAACAAGACTTTAACAGCGGCAAGTACCTATATTTTCCATAAGATTGAAACTCCATATAAAATTCCTCCCCTCCAGGGAACAAGCTTGAAGATTTGCACCATCATTAGTTGAGTCATTAAAATAACTAAGTCTGCAGTCTAGTATTTAGATTTCATCCCTGTGGGAATCTGAGACGGTTCCTGTATATGCGCATTTGTGCATTGCACTGCTTGTCTTCAACCTTCACATAACTTGCAACGACGTTATCTGTGCCTCAGTCATCGATATACGAAAGTACGTTCCAGTAATAATTCCCGCCAGGACATTATTAAAGCGCAAACCAGTCGTCCATTTTCAAATGTGCAAAAAATTTTTTTTTACTATACTACGGGGACCTCAAAGGTCGATATCGAGACGGCACCTCGGCGGGCCAAAACAGTGACATGAGCGAGTCACACTCATAACGCCAAATCACATGTTGGAGAAGTGCAGATATGTAACTCATCCCGTGCACCAGCGACTTTGATCATGCGTAATCAAATGCGTTTGGAATGTATTCGTTTGGGAATAATTACTTGCAATGGTAACGCAACTACATTAATTGAATTGTGTGTCTTTTACTCTCGAGATGATTTTGCGAATGCTGATAGAGAAGTATGATATTCAATTATTTTAAAAATATTACTTAACAGAGTGAATGAATTTACGTACCCCCATTAATATTTGCTATACCTATATACTAGGAAAGTGAAATGCTCTGCTGCCAATTTCGGTCATTTATTTGCTATACCATATTACTAGAAAGATTTTGAAAGTGAAATGCTCTGCTGGCAATTCCAGTCACGAGTCGCCTCTGACGTTCATACTGCCACAATGGAAAGTCGTTGGAAATGCAACGCAAGTTCCCAGCTCTTTGGATTTCAATGGGATTTTAGTGGAACTAAATATTTTGTGTCAATGTAACTCTAATTTCTTACTAACCCTGACCCAGTGAGCATATAGATGGCTTACCTCCGGCATCCCCAATTGGAAATTTCTGAGAAGGAAGGATAATAGGATGGAAATGAAAACGTATGGAGAAACTTTGGAGAATACCAGGTATTTCAGATGATAAAGAAGAATATGCAGATATTTATTCTGTTTTCTAGGAAGGCTTCTGTTAAAATTTTCAAGATAAGCCAGGATATTACTGAATGTAAAGTCTACGTTGTAAGCTGTCACGAAATGATTTTAACATATTGTCAGATTATTTGTAACCCGGGAATATTTTGTCTTTCTTAAAAAAAATGAAAAAGAATAAATTTTTCATGACATTTTGTTTATGTCCTTTGAATATGAGAAATTTTAATATATTTCTATAATTTATTTTTTCCAGAATAAAGAAAATGACATTTAAAAGAAAAAAGCAAAAAACTCATATTGGTCGACTGGCAGTTCTTAGTACGTACAGTTAAATACGACCAAAGGTATATGGTCGAATTGACTCGGTGGTTAGAGTAGAGCCCTGGTAAGGCTAAGGTACTGGGTTCAATTCCTAGAAGCAACCGAAACTTTTTCTGATTTTTCTGTTTCAAATTTTCTTTCGAGACTCGATAACGTTGTTTTCACTGGTGAAATATAACAATGAATTATTTTTAAATGTTTAATAGTATCTATTTGTGGTGCGGCATACAAAAACATGGATTACATTAAAATTATTCCTCGACATTTGCTCCCCCTGACAGTTGTTCCCTTGGACAGATGACCCACCGGACAGTTCATCCCCCGGAACCTTTACCCCTTGGACAGTTGATCCAGTTAAGAATTATTTTGGATATACGTCCACATTGGTAAAGTAAGTACGCAGAGAGGATATATAGCCGTAGTACATCAAAAGTCGATCTACTTGAATTTTGTTATTCGGCAGTATAACCTCAGTGCATAGTCTTTCAGCGACACGGTGTCACGTTTAGAAGATTTTCACTCAAGACGCCTGCAGACATAAATATTTCGGCTTTTGTTATATGGAAGTATATGCTCCCTGCATACTTGTTTTTGGGTTGGGTCCACACAGGAGGCTCTGAGGAAAAAAATCCTTAGGACGTATGTCATCTTTGGGGATGCTATGTGAAGGGTCTTTTTATGGAAAGAAAGGACAGGAAGTTCATAGAAGGAAAAGTATATAAGGGGTGGGTAGGAATCTGGGGGTCAATGTGATTAAGAGTGACGGACGTATAAATCCATCCCTCCTACTGCGATGCAAGGCGATGGGTTAATGCTGGAGAGGTCTAGCTTATTTTTTCCTGTACCAATCTCTCCCGATCCGGCCCGCCATGAAGTAGTGAACGCATTGGCAGCTAAGATCTAGACAAACCTCACACCGCGAACACGGGCACCCCTGCTAAGTCACCAAACCTAGCGAACAATCTTGGGTGACCTATGGCAGGGGTGTTAGTTATCCAATATTTTTTCCCGGAACGGTGGTACCCATACCCGCCTCCCGAATTACTTATTTTACCAGTGAGAACGTACAGCAGAAATAATCCTTTTGAGGATCAACTGTCCGAGAGGTTAACTGATAGGAGTATCGGTCGAGGGATCATCTGTGGGGTAACCAAAAATATGTTAGCCTTTATTCTAATGAAGCTCGCAGTAAATCTGAAAGTATAAGTTACTTATATGAAAACAAGACAACCGCAATGCTAGTCACTAGGGTGGATTGAAATAACATAAGTTTGTATTTACTACGGCAAAGGAGAATATATTTCAAAAGTTGTGGTTTTGCTTCACTAACAACTGTGCAGAATTATTATCAAACAATGAAACAAATTTCTTGGAAAAGGTCATGAATATAAATATTTACGAGTAACATCTTTGTTTTTTTTTATTTATTATATTGCTTCAAAAAATTTATGCAGACTTTGGGTAGAGTCAAAAGATTATTTTAAGCCATTATCAGAACATGTCAACAACAAATTTATTTATATATTTATTATTTCTTTATGTTGTAGGTATTATTATTTACAATTTAATTTTTAACGTCACTTGGACAAACCTATGTTGAGGTTAATAAGTTTATAAAGTAATTAAAATAAAACAAAATAATATACCTATCGAAATAAATGTTTCTTACATATAACGGGGATCTATTATGTTGAAGGAAGCTCAACATTTTTTTTTATTTTTCTTTTTTATTGTATTTATTACTTGCTGGAGCAATCCCGATGAGTTACAGAACTCATTTTAGGACAGGAGGAAAATTCATGGGTGTGAGGAAAAAGTTACAGTTTTACTTGGAAAATGGATATTAAAAATATAAGTTTCACATACAACATAGACAAAAAATAAATTTAAAAAAAAAAAAACAGGTTGAGTGAGCAAACAACAATAGAAAATAATTAAAGAAACAAAGAACAAGGTTATACAAATGTGGATGATTATGATTACAAATAAATGGAAAAGAAAAGAAGAGAAAAGGAAACAAGACAAATGAGACTTGATAAGAAAATTTACATAGTTTCATCCTTAAACGTATTTAAAAAATATTCTTTTAAAGCATTATTCCGAACTTTTTTATTTTGCTGGTTTCCCTTGTACATATCTGGAAGCGAATTATATAGTGTATAGGCAACATAGTTCAGAGATTTTATCCCATATTTTGTAGTGTGTGTTTGAGGTATGCGGATTTTATTGCTATTTCGAGTATTGTTAGTGTGAATGTCTTGATTGTAAAGTGGCTTGATGTTAGTGTGAGTTGATTGTTGAGTAATTTGTAGGATGGTGCTTGTGATTTCATGTTTAGGAATCATTACGATGTTAACATGTAGGGTGACCTTGTGTTGAAATTTGATTTGATATAAAAAATGCCATTAATTTAAAAAGGACTAAAATAAAAAGAAAAAACATATTTTTTGTAGTACATTATGATATTATTATTAAGTTGTTGAGTTTGACCTGCCGGGGCGGCCCGCGTCGAACTTCAGGAGATCGTAAAATTTTAAGTCTGCCTTCCGAGAGCGTTCGCGCGGCTTCAGGTTATCGTAAATCCTTTGTGTATAAGGTGGCGAGCAATTAGAGGATAATTAGTGTCCATTGGGGTTACTTTTGTTATAATAACCATAAAGCTACGTTGTATTGTGTACCTACTGTTACGATTATTGAACTGCCTACTCGCAAGTTGACTGTACCCACCCAATAAAGACGGATTGTGGTGACAGAAGAAAAGCGCGGATTTATTTTATTTTATTACCACCGCTACATGTGTATATTATATTATGACTATTATGCTATTCATTTGAAAAAGACAAAGACGAAAAAAAAATTGGCCATATTCGGCTAACATAAATAATTTAACAATCTTTTTAAAAGTGTTGTTCTGAAAGGCTATTAAATATACATAGTGTCTGGTACAAACAAGTTCTCTGATCAAAAGAAGATTTTGGTTGAATTTCCACAAAGTTCAGTCCAGAGCCAATATTTTAGTTGTACCAATTTTGCTGTGTTCTTTCAGCAATATTAATACACATTATTTAAAAAATCTACAAAATGGATTTTTAATATTCTGCATAACGAACCTACATAATGTCTTATTATTTTTGCAAAATTTTCTGAACGTTTCTCTTCTTCCGCGTACACTCTGCTTTTTTTATGTGAAGCTCACAAGTATCCCAACTGCTCTCGTCTGGAGACAGTGAGACTATATGGAGTATGTTGTGAGGCTGGAGATAAATGGGGAGGAAAAGAGACGGGGAAGAGGAAGGTGGAGAAGTACCTGGCTGTTCAGATCTAATCAAATACGATTAAAACCATTTCAAGCAACGTTTTAATTCTGAATGGTGGTTTTATACCAGGCAGAGCTATACTGAGAGTATCTTCCATTCTGGAACGTGCCTCAAAAATACTACGTATTATTTTAATTGTACAAATTGTGAAATAAAAATTTACTAGAGCCTTACCATTAGACCACGGAGGCAGCCAGTAAGCACATTTGTTCTTACACTAGTGTGTTTATGCATTTGTTCTTACACTGTAATGTTCTACTTCCTTTTTTCATTATTTCATTCGTAAGTTGGTCTTGACATTACAAATAATAATATAAATTATATTGACATTTTTCACATAATCATTTTTTTAGATGGTAAACCCAGCATAATTTGATTACTTCCCAGAGAAGACATCCTCTAGTCTAGTGCCTTCAATAATCTGATAAAGGACCGTAATTTTTTTTCACAATAAGCAAAAAAAGCTTTACATAAATCATTTTCGGTTCGAATGCTATATTTTCCTTACAATAAAGGTACTGAAAAATTTCTTTAAGATTTCAAAAAAAAAACATCATGAAAGTAAAATTCATTTTTCGTTCGGTTGGTATTTATAGTAAGGGAATGTCAATATAATACCTATGTTGGTTTTCTTGACTTCACAAAGCCTTTCATCCGGTCACATAACAAATAAAATTACATATTTTCCTATCGGATTTTATTTTTTACATTAGCTTCCCATTGGAGGCTCTGAGAAAAATAATTTCTCTCAGGTCCTATGTTATCTTAGGGAATACTGTGTCAATGGTCGTTTTAGGAAAATAAAGTTCTGGGAAGGAAAAATGTAAGAGGGTTGGGTAGGAATCTAAGGGTCAGTATGTCCAGAAGTGACGGACGTATGAATCCAACCCTCCAACTGCGGTGCAAGGCAATGGGTTGAAAGAGTCCGGCTAGAAAGGTCAAAAGGCCTCTCCCAACCACTCTCTCTCAATTCGGCCCGTTACCGAGTAGGTTTGCAGATGCATCTGACGCCAACACGTATACAAACCTCACCCCGTGAACCCGGGCACCCCTGCTAACCCACCAAACGTAGTGAACCGCTTAGGGTGACCTATATCAGGGTCTTGGTTCCCGGGGTGGCGGTATTCATCCTACGAACCAAATTGAACAAATATGGTGAGGTTAGTGCAATCCTACATACCTACAGTTATAACGTCTTTACATAGTATAAAGCAAAGTCGCTCCCGGTGTCTGTACACTTAGATCTTTTAAACTGCGCAACGGATTTTCATGCGCTATTCACCAATACATAGAGTGATTCATGAGGAAGGTTTAAGTATATTATTTGTCAAGGTTTTGTGTAAATTGGTTGAAATATATAATATATATATAGTGAGCAGGCTAATAAGCGGGTGGTGTGTATTTGATGTGTATGCAAATTAACAGATGGTGATGGTTATAAAGGTTGGGTAATGGCGTTTTCAGTAGATGGCGATGTGTTTCATCTGCTAGTAAATTTAATAAGATTAAAGGTTTTTTTCCCCTTTAATCATAATATAATCTTTCAACTCGTGAAAATTTCCTTGTCAGTTGACTTGACCTGCAAAAATGATCCCAGCAGATTTGAAATATAGTTATAAAATATGTGTGCTTAAATATTACTTAATCACTCATCTGGATTTGAAAAGATGTTTTCTCAGCACATCCATCAGTTCCAATTTTCAAAAGAACACGATCGACTCACAGATGCATTGTCTGAAAGTTCATAACAAATAAATTGGAGACTCTTTGTTTTGGACATTAGGTGGCTACGCGATAAACATACGATACTAGCGTATCTCTTCAAACACAGAACTGCTTTTGAAAATGTTCAAATTGCTCAAAAAAACTTTTTTCCCAAGAAATTTTAGATATTCCTCAAGAAATTAGGCAGAACACAACTTACTTTAAATATAAATCTAATATTAACGGCCACTGTTCCCAATTCTACTATGCCAAAACTAAGGTTCAAAACTGCTTAAGCATCACTTAATCTAGACTAAGTGATGCTTAAGCAGTTTTGAACCTTAGTTTCGGCTTAGTAGAATTGAACAGCGACAGTAAGTCATGGATCATCAGCCAAGACAGAGAATTTATCAAAACCAACTTATAAGTATCTATGCATTTCTAATTAATTGTATGGCGGGGATTGTTTTACTTTAAGGCGTAAGATTGTGTTGTCATTTGTATTTTTTGTTAAAAACTGATTAAATTATAAACTGAACTAACTAACTAACTCACCAACACACCGTTTCCCAGCAGGGCTAGGCAGAGAGGACGGACCGCCAAACAACTCGATCTTGGTACACACTTCTTGCCTCGTTCACATTCATTCATCATCTCATACAAGCTCTTCTATTATTCTGACTCTTGACATGACCCGACTCAAGTATCTGATTCACTTGGTCGTGCCATGTCTTCCTCGGGCGTCCCCGACTTCTTATACCATTCACCTTTGCGTCATATATTCTCCTTACACTTGTTTCCTCGTTCATTCGCTCTACGTGCCCAAACCATCTAAGCGTCCCTTTCTTAATCTTACTCATTACGCTTACATTAGCCTTGCATTCTTTGTGGATCTCCACGTTTCTCACATCATCGTACACGGTTTTACCACACATACGCCTCAGGAATCTCATTTCTAAAGCATTCAGCCTTCTTTCATCCTTCCTCTGCCAGTTCCACGCCTCACTGCCATACATCAGGGTAAGTACAAGCATTCCATTATGGACGGCTAGCTTCGCTTCTTTGGAGAGTTTTTTGTTGGCGCCAACGGCGTTCAGTCCTCCATTAATGGAGTTACCTACATTTACCCTTCTTTAAATATCTCTATCAGCCTTCACATCACTCGTAAACATACTTCCAAAGTACACAAACTCATCCACGTGCTCCAAGTATTCATCTTTCACAACTATGTTGCACATTGTTTTGATACTCTCTCTATTTCAAATACCATGACTTTAATATTATAAATAACATTATAAACTGCATTTCTCCACTTATAAGTATGCATTTCCAATGGTACGATGATTTTAAACATATTATAGTGTGGTTGTTTGTCTTTTTATTATAAAGTGCTTGTGTTTTAAACTGCGCCTACTCTTAACGCAGGAGTTCCTAGATGACAGGCATAAAACATGACTAATTTTAATAGAATTAATAAAGATGAATAGCAAATACACAGAAAGAAAATACAAAATTACTTTTTTTACTTTACTCAACATTTAATAGTTACTTTAAGTAGACGGGCGTAAGTTCATTAACTAAATTAAGGTTCAGTATTTATGGGAAGCAGAATTTGATTTTCCGTGTTTTACAACAAAAGTACGTTGTTTTACGGTAAAAGCTGCCTACCGCTGCCAATGCATTATTAGAACTTTATTTTTTAATAGGTAGGTACTGGCAATTCACGATACCAACAAGATGACCAACAAGAAAAGATTTAAGAAAATTAAAAGTTAAAAATATTGTAGGAAACTTTGTATTTATCTTTCGGAGGAGACGAGAGTGTCCCGGGGCAGTAGTAGTAGGAAAAAATGAAGAAAAAACTTGGGTCATTAAAATGCATGTTGAAGATTTTTTTTTTTTTTTGCAAAATAGTAAACATGTAATGTTATTTTCATTTAATTAAGAAGAAAACCGCAACCTAGCAAAATAGTAAACATGTAATGTTATTTTCATTTAATTAATCCATTTAATTTAATTAATTTATCCCATCTAACCCTTCCTAAACAAACCTAACCTAGCATTATCCAATCTAACCCTTCCTAAACAAACGTAACCTTGCATTATCCAATCTAACCCTTCCTAAACAAACTTAACCTAGCATTATCCAATCTAACCCTTCCTAAACAAACCTAACCTAGCATTATCCAATATATCCCCCCCCTAAACAATAAACCTAACCTAGCATTATCCAATCTAACCCTTCCTATACAAACCTAACCTAGCAATATCCAATCTAACCCTTCCTAAACAAACCTAACCTGGCATTATCCAATCCAACCCTTCCCCAACAAACATAACCTAGCATTTTCCGATTTAATTCTTACTAAACTCAGTAAACCTAGAACAGAAAAAAAGCTAGTGTCCCTCCCTAAACCAACCTAACCGTAGTATTACAATATTTGATACATGATAATTTACTTCAAATCTGCATCAAAAACTCATTTATTCAAATTTTGAACTTGCATCCGTATGTTTCTCGAGTATAGACATGTATCAGTAATTTGTTAAAATATGAGGACCCCACTGATGAATGAGAAAAATATTTGTTGGTATTTTCACATACCTATACGATAGATAGAAGACAGTTTATTGGCACTCAGAATAAATGGCATCATCCCTTGAAGCAATAAGGCGGACCAGATGGACATTAGGAAGACACTTGTATGATTAGATGGCCATTTGGTAAAGGCTAAAGCAATAAATACGTGAAATATATTAGTACCTTCACCATCTGGCGTCATCAGTTACCTTCCGAACTATGAAATATTTATTTTTGGTCAAGAAATTTATTTACTTGTATTACTATACACCTTTAAAGACTTCTACAAACGTGTGATACTCTTAAAAATTATGTGAATAGTAATTATGAGTAAAATATGGGCGGTACATAACCCTAATAATTTTTGTTTGCTCTTCTTGTTACAAACTGTAAGCAGAATTCTTGCCTGAACAGACTGTGCAATAGTTATAATAACGTATTATCCAATGTGGACATTTTCAATTGCGAACTTACCAAATATAAGAGGTCCGTAAAAGAATATTTCTCTGATGGTGAATAATGTTATGTTTTTTTGTGAAATAAAAAATTTTATGAAATTAAAATTTTTTTGAAAATTTAAATTTTTATTTTTTTATTAATTATTATTTTTATTTGAAAAACTAACGTTTAAACAAGAATTTTATAATGTCATGTTTTACGTGAATAATGTTATGTATTTATTGTTTTATATTTCTGTTATGATTTGATGTATATGTACAACCTCTCTCCATGGCTACCAATGTTTTGATAGATTTTTTGTTTAGTAATGTTTCATTTTATATAAGAAAAAAATTGTTTTATTTTTTGTTTTTGTTTTTTGGTTTTTGTTTTATATAATTTTTGGATTCATATTGATTTTTTATAAAATTAATTTACATTCTTATTATGCTGTCGCAGTACAAGTAAAGTCACAAGGAGGAAATCCATAATCGGTTTTATTTTGGCTATTTAATATTATGTACAAACTGAAATAAATGTAAACTGACGATTTCCTGAAAATTAATAAATAAATAAAAACTCACATTTTAATAATTTCCGGCGAGTTCGTAATAATAATAACTTTTTTTTTTCAAACTGACCCTCGGGGATGTAAGTTCTTTATATTTAAGATTAATAAAAACAATACCTTACCATTAATATATTTTACGTACAACGATTTTAAAACTTTTTAACCCATTTTTCAACTATTAAGTTAACGGTGAACACCAGATTTAATTTTTCTAGACGATGAATTAATAACTTCGGGAGGTATTCATTTAGAAACATCTTAAACATTAGTAACAACTTCTTCAGAAATTATTAAAATGAACCCGGCGGAAAGGTGGAATCTCCAGGCCTGCTAGGGTGAATTCGATCTACGTCCGTCCAATTCGCCATGCCGCGGGCGCATATTTGCTTACACGCTTTCTTCACGTACGTCGTTAAGATTCCCACATTATTTTTCTTATTTTCTTTGATAGGACAAATTCGACATTAGGTCTGTCTAATACACGGGTCGCGAGTCGCAATTTGTATACAGGGCTTCTTTACTTACGTCGTTAAGATTCTGAATATATTTTAAGGTATAGGGTCGTCTTAATTAAATTATAGAGAACCCGTGCAAGGAAATAGTAGGTATTATGGTAACGTTGGTTTTTATTATTGAAGTTAATGTTATTATAGCCAGTTTGAAACTATATTCCATGCAGTTAAACACATCTATTACTTCTGAGAAAGTTATCAAAGTTACAAACTGCAACCTAGGTTCAAGAAAAGTACGAGATCCTGTAATTATATGTATGATAGTGACTACTTCAGGACATTTGGAATTAATACGTAAAGTAATAATAATTTTGTTTGTGTAATACGGGTACTAGCTTTACTAATCAACTTGGCTTGAACTTGAATGTAGAAATCCTGTTTATTTATTTAACTATACCTATTGACGGCCTCCGTAGTCGATTGTAAGGCACTTGACTAACAATCCAAAGGTCGCGGGTTCAAAACCCGCCTTTCTCAAATGAATTGATTTAATTTGTGTTATTTAACAATTAATTCTTTTAAAATAATAAATAGTACGTTTGTGGCACGTTCAATAGTGGAATATACTCTTAGAGTCGCCCTGGTGTAAGACCACCATTCAGAATTAAAACGTTGCTTGAAATGACTTTAGCCGTGTTTAGTGACAAGATCTAAGTGGTCAGGTTCTTCCCTACCTTCCTCTTTCCCATCTCCTTCCGCTCCCTACGATCTTCATCCTCATAACATACATCAATTGGGGATGCCATAGTTTCACTTGCTTCAGACGGGAACAGTTGGGACTTTTGTGAGGTATTCACATTAAAAAAAAAAACATTTCAAAATATTCGATAAAGCGGTATCACTCGTAAGAAATAAATTATTTACATTAGAGAAAACCTCGAAATTTAGCGGGGGCCTCAGCGCAGGTAAAACACCCAGTGAGGCCTACATTATCAAATGATGTTATAAACATGTAAATACATTGAGTTAAATTTATAAAAAAATTTAGAAACTTGAAAATTTTAATTTCGCTGAAAGATTTTACGATACACCCTAGTACTCATAGATTTTTTCGCTACGAGTGTATCTACGTATATTGAAGTCTTGTAATATCACAGTTGATGACACACAAACTAAAACTCAGATTATATTTTCGGTTATTAAGATTAAGATTAGATAAGATAAGATAAGATGAAATTGGATAAAATAAGATAAATAAAAATAAACGCCGATTTTCACGTAGCAATTAACACTAACAGACGTGATCACAGTAAAAAACTATAATATGTGAATTGTTTTATGAAAACATATTAGATCCTCAGGGCCTCCTGTGTGGAGTTAATTTTTAAAAAAGTAAAAATTTGGTCAAGCAGTTACGGTCCTCGAGGTAGCGGGATCAAAACTTGATGTGCACAAAAATAATGATATTTAATTAACGTATTATTTTATAGATAATTAAACAAAAATCACATCTGTCAGGAACGTCGATAAAAACACGCTTAAAAAAGGGAATGACTTATTTTATAGCCTTAGTTCTCAGCGTCAAATCCCGGCGTTCGTAAGTAAGTTTTATTTCATTAATTTGTATCTGTACCTCAGAAGAAAAAGATCGGTTGTCACATTTTTAAAATTGTTCAGGAGAGAGGAATAGTAAAATAATTAGTCTTTATTGGCTATCTCTTGATGGTTAAATTTATGTAATTTTTTCCTGTTTTATTTAATTTGTCTTAAGGCACATAAAATATAATTTTTACATAAAAAAATATGTTGATTAATTAATTAGCAGACGTTTTTCCTTTGAACCATTGTGGGGACACCAGAACTTTTATGTTGACCTAACTTTGTTTTCCGTTGTCGTAGGACAACATTCTTTATACCTGTGTGTAGACACTGAAAAAACAAAAGGCCTCATACATAACTCATTTTCACAAAAAACTGGACAACCGACCTTTTTCTTCTTAGGTACAGGTATAATTTCATATTAAAGTTCCAGAGTATTAGATACTTTCAATACCTATATCCCTTGTTAAAGACCACCGCGCACCGCTCCGACACGAAATGGTGCTTGAAATAGTTTTAGCTTATTTGGTTACCAACTATGAATAGCCAGGTACTTCCCAACTTCCCTCCCCTATCTCCTTCCCTACCACACTGGCTTTAGCCTAGCAACATACTCCAATTGGGGTGCCATATTGGGTGACCGGACAACTAAGAATCATGCAACTTCAACACCTCCTTTGAAAAGACATTAAAAATTAAGAAAAAAATGTTATATGATTTACGTTTAGTTAGGTTATAAGTTTTTAAAAAAATGAATCATAATTTTTAATGACTTTTCAAAGGGATGTTGAAGTTGCATGATTATCGTGGAACCCATATTATCACTTTCTCCAGGCGGTTCAGAGAAGTTGGGACCCTTATGCGGTACTCTCATAAAAATAAAATAAATAAATATAGATATTGTTGTAGTGCAAATGATCAAAACCGCCTAGCAATAAAACTACTGAAGATCAATTAATCATTGCAGAGAAAATAATTATATCAAATAAACAATAAATAACAATTAGGTTTTCAACCCAATAAAAGATGATGGGAAGGACGGTAATATTAAATTCAAATGATAAAAGATACCACATGTTGAAGTATCACTTCTAAACATTGTTTTTATCGCTTTTTCCAAGAATAACACATGAATCGTTAAAGATAAGCGAAGAGTGTACCTTTATAATTAATCAATGAAACGCCACAACGCATATTATAAAATTTTGTATGGCAAATTATGGATGGATTATATAAGTATAAAATATGGATGATATAAATTGATGGTGTAAAATAATATGGTTCCATGACGGCCCCTCGGCATACTTATATACAATCTAACACACTATATAAAGAGGTAAGATTTATCATATTAGAATAAGTTAACAATAATAATCTAAACGAAAATATGAAAGAGAACAAGACACAGAAAAACAGAACAATGGTCGCAACTGGGACTCGAACCCAGACCTCTCCGTCTAACCGGGACGAGTGCGTTAACCAATTTCGCTATTGCCACCTTCTGTCAAAACGTCATAATTGTCAATCTCATATTTTCAAATTTTAGAATTACATTATTATCAACTAATTATTTTTCTCCATATTATGTCAGGTACGATTTGTTTGTTTGTTTGTTTGCATTGAATAGGCTCCAAAACTACTGAACCGATTTAAAAAATTCTTTCACTGTTGAGAAGCTACACTATTCCCGGGTGACAAAGGCTATATTATATTTTCAAAAAAAATACGGATCCTTACTAAAACTCCAATAATGTAACCCAAAGTGTAAAAAAATTACCTAAAATATTCTTTACATCGCGTGCGCTGCGAAAACTATTGCTGATAGAATAAAATAATGTATAACGACTTTGCAGAGCACACCATTATTTACAAAAAATGTTGCCATAGCATATGCCTAATATAGTTAATAATAATAATATTTGGCTAATTTATATAGCGCCGTTTTCGTGAAAAATCACCTCAAGGGCGCTGTTATGTTATGCCACAATAAGTGTTATTTTATTTTAAAAATTTAATTAAAATGTCGCCGCTTGAAAAGGCTCTTTATTTGTATCTTGGTTTTAATCATTATCAAAATAAATTACTTCATATTCAAGACTGTTTCAATACCTTTATTTAACTTTTGAATTATTCAATTCGGACATGTCATTCGAAAGATATCACGAGTTTACAAATGTAAGTATTACAAAAAAGTTGTGTTGTCGCGCCGCTCACCCCGCTCACCTCGTTACGGGCCGGGCTGGGTATAACTCCGATCCAAAAAGTCAACCGAATCTTTGGTGATATCACAAGTCCCCTTCGATTTGTTTATGGTCCCCGAATACTACCTCCATTAATAGGAATCTTTTATTTTTGTTGCATTTCTCTGCTTTATTTTCGTATGACATTTTTGATTTCCTACACAATAAGTACGGATATGAATTTTGGGAATTCGTGATCAAATGAAAAATTGGAGAACAGGACCCGTAATTGGAACAAAATTACAGGTGTGAGTCTTCCTTTAATTGTTATTTCAGTGTTCCTAAAGTATTGAAATGTATTGCTTAAATTGTTTTTTAAACTGTGTTGTATATGCTTAGGTTTTCAGAACATAACCACCCGGGATCTAATCTAATTCAATCTAATCTAATAATAACTATATAAAGAGGAAAGATTTGATTGTTTGTTTGCATTGAATAGGCTCCGAAACTACCGTACCGATTTGAAAAATTCTGTCACTGTTGGGAAGCTACACTATCCCCAGATGACGTGGATTATATTTAACACACTTTATAAAGAGGAAAGATTTGATTATAATTTATAAAGTTAGCTAGAAAGGGGATGCGGGAGGGGAACAAGGACGCACGGGAAGGTGATTCCGGGAAAAAATTGTATTTATTTGAATATGGCATTGCAACGCATGCCGGGAAACAGCTAATATGTTATATAATATGCAGTCAGTTAAGGGAAAATACGGTTTACCTGCTTACACAAAATATTAACAAGTGTCTCCGAATGGATGTGCAGAGAGGATGTACCGCCGAATAACAAAAGTATAAAATAGATTTTCATTCAAATGCATCAAGCATAAAACTATAGTAGAATTCGGTTACAACGACTTCGTAGGCCTACCGTTTTTAGCGACGAAAATGCAAACGCAAGTTATGTTTCATAGCTTTTAGTAGGAAAATCTATACGTTTAGTATGACCCCGATTTAAGCGACCTATTTTAATGATAATTCTCCGGTTAGAACGACGTGCAGTATTTTTTTTACAAAACCTACCCACCAATACCTCAAGGCCCCGTGCGCATCACCCTCAGTGTTTAGTCGCGTATTCACAATGTTGTGCGAAGTTCTTACTATTGAACAAAAATTGGCCAAAAAAACTCAAATTACAGACTTTCTACTTTAGTAACTACATATTTACTTACATAGAATGTAGGTAAATTGTATATTTTTGGATTACAGTACATTATGTATGTTTGTTATATGAAATGTTTACGTACCTAGCATTAAAGTTATAATTTGTATTAAATGTTTTATTTACCTAAAAAAAATATCTTTCTGTACAATTACATATTTCATAACAATAATTACAATTACATAGATATGTATAATTAAATTTTCCGTCCGCTTTGTACGTCATCCGGTTAGTACGACTAAGTATCGCCGATCCTTTGACGGTCTTTATATCCGGATTCTACTGTACCAGCTTATAATTTCTACTGTACTAGATATCAAATTATTCTTTGATATGTGTACCAACTTATTAATAAATCTATTTTTATGTCGGTTTTAGGTTTGAAATTTTGGAGGGGAAACTGTGGGGGGATGAACAGTCGTATTTTTAATTAAAAAATAATTTTAAGTGCAAATAATGTACGTTATTCGAAAGCTCTAATTGCTTTATGTAACTTTAATTCCGTAATCTGTATTTAACGTTGTTATTTTGAGATAAATCTAAAATGCTTTCCAAATGAGGCGTGCTCAAAAAACTCAATGTAATATCCGCACTTGATGAGAAACAATCGGCCTCAAGATTTCCTACAAATGTAATTTATATCTTGTTCTCGTATGATGTACTGAAGTACTTTTTAAAAGGAGAATGTTTGTGAATAAGGAATCACATCACTGTGCACTAAAACGACTCGTTAAAACTACCCGTTCTAGTAGAAAGTATCTACCGTGCATAAAAAGGTTGGCTGTGCGTTGAATCTCCCGGCTGACAAGCCTTCAGATCACCTTTCTTTGGAATATCGTAGAATAAACACAATATTTCCACCCAACTCCTATGACCTAAAGTTTATAACCCGTCCGATAATATAAAGGGAAATTTTTGTCATGAGTATTTTTTAAACGAAGACGTTAATAATAAATATAAAAGAAAATATAAAATTTTGAACTCAAGTAACATTTTTTTAATAATAAATAACGTAAAATCCGTCTAATTATATCTACTCCGCGACATTTATTTTTCCTCTTTTCAAAATATCTACCTATTTTAAATATACCTATAACAAAAATGGCACCAAAACTAATTAATATATTATTCGCCCTGGTGCTCGTGGAAATTATCCATTGGCTTTTAAATTATAAATATAATAAATATATTATATGTTTGAACATTTCCTTTGTTTTGACGTTAAAACAACAATTTCTAATTCCGAGTGAAAATAAATGCCTCACCAAAATTCAACATTGTCGGTTGCACTGAATAGATTCAGCCTTGCCTAGAAATGTCTTCCATGTATGTATATTTGAATGTCTTATTTATGTAATCATTATTTTAACAAGTAAATTAATTTATTTTATATATATCTATTTTTATTTATTTTATTAGATATGGCGCAATCAACAATCTACAGTAAGTTTATGCATATGCAAAATACTTAACTGAGAAATCAGTAATAGAATTCCTTATTACGCTAATACATTATATTTATAAAAAAAACACAATATATTTAAAGAATTAACAGGTATTACATAATGTATACCATTACATACATAAAATTCAACTACAATAATACGGGCATGTGCCTAGTTTGGTAGTCGAAAATCATGTAAAAATCGTATTCAAAACTAATTTTATGATAAATGAAAAAAATAATAATAAAAAATAGAAACCGATATCGCCGCTGACTTTATACCTTTTGGTTCTAGCATGGTTTTAGCACATTTAGTACGCGCTCTGTCTCTCTTACACTAATCTTACATCGTGTATCTAAGTCCTGTTTGAATTCCATAATGATAATTAATTTCATTGTGGTAATGAATAACATAATGACAATGAATTTCATAAAGATAATTAAACACCGTTTTGTATATAAATTTGAAGGCTTATAACAAAGCCTTTTTCGCATAAAAAAGAAGAAGAATATTGCTTATGATGGTTTGTTAGGGAGATATGTAAATACAAATGATAGAGGGAGCGCGATAATTTTGAAAAACGTTTCATTTTATTTTTATATTAACTCCACGCAGGAGGCTCTGAGGAAAATAATTTCCCCGGGGCCTATGTCATCTGAGATGCTGTTTGGAGGGTATTTTTGAGGAGGGGAAGGAATGAACATTGGTCTTGAAGAGACCCATGCTGTAGGATGGAGGAAATACAGAGGCCGGCAAATCGTTCCACAGCCGAGCTGTTGAACACAAGAACGAGTCGAAGAAGCAACCCGTTCTCATGTGACAAATGTCAACCGTGTGCATATACTAAGAAAATATTTTGTGAAAAACGTCTTTAAAAAAATAGCCAAAATCTCTCGATATTTGAGTTTAAGGAAACGGTGTAGATTTTTTCGTACATAATATAATTTGTGATATAATAGATCCATTTTTTATGATTTTCAAATAATTATTAAATAAGTTCAACTCGGCACTGAACAGAGATTATCTTCAAAAATGAAATACATTTTTAAAGCTTACAAACTTAAAGTGTCAAGGAAAGTATGTTATCTATTATATTATGTCGGTAGAAATTAGGAATGCGAAGTCGCTCGAATGACCAGACTTTTGGAACACGAAACACGCCCATGTCGTATTTCTTGTTATTTATTCTATGGTCAGTTGACTGTAAACAAAGAAACCTTATTTTCATATTCAAATATTATCGGATCGATTAGTAAAGCCCAGTTCACAGTTCACGGAGGTTGATGAATATTAATTACATTTAAAGGCCAAAGAGAAGTCCATTTGTTTAAAGTGATTTTGTAGACAAATTTTTGATAGGAATTAGAAAATTTTTGATTAGTAGGTACTTAAAGAAGTAATTTTAAAATTTCGTGAAATAAATTTAAAAAAACTTTTATTGTGATTACGGAAAAGGTTTTTGTTAAGTGAACCGTAATAAATATTTTTAACAAAGGCATTATTAATATTTATTTAGATTAGTAGCTGACACGGTGAACTTCGTACCGCCTCCGAATTAATTACTGTTCTGTTAACTTATTAGCTGAATTAAATTCAGTTTTTTTATTAAGTTAAAAATTACACAGTGAAGCAATTATCGATGCGCATCTGTCCTAGTGTTGTTTTTATCAATATCTGCGATAGCGTTGCGTACGGATTTATAATGTTTGTGATTTTCTTACTTTTCCACTATTTACGTGAATTTCGTTTCATTTTATTTATACGTATGAGCAAGATTTATTTTTATTTTATTTTTTTTTTTTATTGAGTAAATTTTTTACAATAAGTTTATTTTAATACAATATTACATATTTTATATACTCTCCTAATAAAGCTAGTGCTTGTGTTTAGGAGAGGACAACTTGATAATAACTTTCTTTTTTTTTTTTTCAAAACCTTATAACAAACTTAAGAACTTAACTTATGAATAGATTTAGACTTAATAACATATAAGATTATAAGGGTAATTAAACAAAATATATATAGGATGTACATAAAACCTTTGGAATAACAAACAGTCAAAAACATATATAATAAAAGTTAAAATTATATGGTGGGACTACCAAAATATGATTTAATTTTTTTTTTATATTTGTCGTAATTTTTTTCTGTTCGCATATCGGCGGGTAATTGATTAAATAATTTTATTCCTTTATATACATTAAAATGATTGTGTTTTTCCTTTGGAGGGGTGTAGACATAGGTTCACCGTTTGTCCCATTTTCGACTGTTGACATTTAGTGTGTAATAAAGAGAGGCAGCATTATATGTTTAAGAACAAAGGCAAAACAATCAGCGCATTGACATTTGAGGTTTTTGAATTGTTGAAATCCACTCTAACTAACTAACTAACTAACTAACCATCACGCCGTTTCCCCGTAGGGGTAGGCAGAGAGGACGGACCGCCACACAACTCTATCTTGGCACAGACTCTTTGCCTCGTTCACATTCATACATCGTCTCATACATGCTCTTCTATTATTCCGACTCTTCACATGGCCCGACTCAAGTATCTGATTCACTTGGTCGTGCCATGTCTTCCTCGGGCGTCTCCGACTTCTTCTACCATTCACATTTGCATCATATATTCTCCTTACACTCCTTTCCTCGTTCATTCGCTCTACATGCCTAAACCATCGGAGAGTCCCTTTCTTAATCTTACACATCACGCTTACATCAGCCTTGCATTCTTTGCGGATATCCACGTTTCTCTCACGATCGTACATGGTTTTACCACACATTCGCCTCAGGGATCTCATTTCTACAGCTTTCAGTCTGCTTTCATCCTTCCTCTGCCAGTTCCATGCCTCACTGCCATACAACAGGGTAGGTACCAGCACTCCATTATGGACGGCTAGTTTTGCGTCTTTGGACAGTTTTTTATTACCGCTAACGGCATTCAGTCCTCCATTAATGGAGTTACCGGCATTCACCCTTCTTTCAATATCTCTATCAGCCTTCCCATCTTTCGTAAACATACTACCCAGATACACAAACTCATCCACCTGCTCCAAGTATTCATCATTCACAACTATATTGCATACTGTTTTCGTACTCTCTCTTTCAAACACCATGACTTTAGACTTACTTACATTCATCATTAACTCATTCTTCATACATACTTCGTTCATCCTAGACACGAGAGACTGTAGATCTTCCATACTGCTAGAAATTAGCACCGCATCATCAGCATACAAAAGGCAACATACTTCCAGATTACTCAATTTTGCGCCCAATCCCATCTCTTTCAATTCTTGCATACAATTATCCATGTATAGATTGAATAACCACGGTGACATTACGCAGCCTTGTTTAACACCTTTTGTGATGTCAAACCACTCCGTAAAATCGCCGTTCACCCTAACACATGCAACGCTTCCCTTATATAGCGACGCAATTGCCTGAATGAGCTTCGTATTCACTCCGTACTTGGACAACACCTTCCATAGCTTTTTCCTGTCAACTCGGTCGTACACTACTTAATATTATACTTATCACTATATTCTTGCAGCTCTTTTAAAAATGAGAATTCGTTCCATACAAAATGTATGAAGAAAAAAAATTTCTACATAATTTTTTTCGTTTTTACGATGTTTTAATAGCTATTCTGCTATTCGGGGCGGAGACAAATCCAACAAATCAAAGATCATAAAAATTGGTCCAGCCGTTCTCGAGTTATAAATGTTACAATTTTCTTAATTTATTTTTTGTGAAAACTTGCAAAAGATCTCCTGTTTTTTATAAGTATAAAAAAGAACTTTATCGGAATCGGTTGGGTGGATGATGTAAGGTGGGTTGAGGAAAGATCTTTACGAAGGATTTTCTACATTTAGGTCTTAAACAGGCCCGGACTGAATGAGGGATAAAGATGATTAAAAAAACGATTTAAATATAAGTAAAAGCACGTTCAACGTCTCAACAAAAATTAGTAAAGAAAAAGAATTCACATAATATCTATGTACGTCCTACTTAAAATACTAAAAAAATAGGTAAGTAGTTATAACCTTCAATTTAGCAATTTTTTTTCATGTGAACACCTCTCAAGAGTCCCATCTGCTCCCATCTGGCAGCCCAAAATCGACTACTTTTTCAAACTGGGATAGAACCTGGTGTATTGTTAATTCTTAATTATAATAGAACACGTAAAATGAAAATATTAAAATAAAAAATAAGAATATTCATATCTTCCAATTTAATGTTGATCTGAATGTAATGGAATCTTTCATTACATGTAATGGAATCTTTAATATAAAAAAAAAGAATATTCATATCTTCCAATTTAATGTTGATCTGAATGTAATGGAATCTTTCATTACATGTAATGGAATCTTTCATTACATTTTCATCCCCTTCCCTATATACCAAAATATGTGAATTTTCGCACACGTGATAAAAATGATTACATTACATACAATAACAAAATTTAACCAATATTAATGTTTACTTTGCTTTATTAGTACGTGATTTGTGTGTTTTTTTGTCAGTTTTAGACCTTTTTTACCTATCCACGCCCTGGTGCCATCTCAACGAGCCCTAATTTTCTCTGGGTCTTCTACTAAGTCTCAAACGCCCACAAGGGAGCGCTATCGCCCGCGTTGAGAACCTGGGACATACACTATTCACGCGTCAAAATCGACTTAGGATGTGTTAAAAAATCAACTGAGCATTTTAAAATGAAATGAACAACCGATAGAACAAGCGCTTTGTGAATTAAGTCTTTTTTTCAATCAAACAAATATATTACTAGGCGGTTGCCACCCCCCCTCCTGTATAACTATTTAATTAATTCTTATATCAAATTTAATTAATTAATTTTCAAAGTTTCATTAAAATCCATTCGGTAGTTTTTGCATGAAAGAGTAACAAACACATACATACATCGATACAAACTTTCGCGTTTATAATATTAGTAAGATGAATTAATTGTGAAACAACACAAATAGTAACTTTTAAAAACAATTGAAGAAATTATTTTAATTCTAATATATTAGAGAAGCTCGGATTTAATATTACGTACTTAAAACGATTTAACCTCTTCCGTTAATGTTATAAAATAACTAAATTATGCTTCCTTTTCATTTACAGTTTTTCCGCATGCCCAGCTTTATTTGTATTATTCTCTAGTTTCGTACTACATACAAACCATCCTAAAATAACTTTCAATCTCTTTGCTGGTTGAATAATGATATTATTTCGAGGTCTTAAATACCTAATTCCGAATAGATTGTTGACTTTAGATTGTTCTTGCCGTAAAGCCGAGTTGTTATATCGGATAAATCAAGTGTATCTCACCGGGAAGTATACAAAGGATAGAACGTAAGTGCTCGCATCGTGATTTCCTAATTATTTGTATTAAAACTAGAGTAGTTAGCCAATAGAATTATCGATGAAACGCAATAAGTGTTGGACATAAAATTCCGGTTTTAGACTGAGTAATGGCATCGTTAACGTACAGACTTCATACTTTGTGATTGTCTGGCATTGACTTTAAATATACTAGATATGCACAATAATGACAACAACACGGGCAAAGTACCCAGTAAGGCCCACATTTTTTTAAGGATATTTTTTTCAAAATATAAAATATAATTGATAACGGTGTAATAATAAATGAAACATTTCACTACCATTTCATTCACATTTTACTTCCAATAAAAAACTATACTTGTGTTTACGTGAGGAAGGTGTTATTTATTTAATTACTAGCCAGTTCCCGGCATGCCACTTTTTTTCTTTTTTTTTTACAGTGAATACCGCACAAGAATCTCAACTGCTCCCGTCTGGAGCCAGTGAGACTATGGCATCCCCGATTGGGGTATCTTGTGAGGCTGAAAGGTAGTTGGGGAGGGGAATGAGGTTGGAAAGAGGAAGGTTGGGAAGTACCTGGCTATTCAGATCTGGTCACCAAACACGGCTAAAGCCATTTTCAAGCAACGTTTCAATTCTGAATGGTGGTCTTATACCAGGGCGATACTGATAGTATCTTCCACTCTGACCCTTGACCCATCACGTGGGGCCTTTAAAAGCCCAGGTTTTACGGGAATGCTAATTATGTACATTTTAAATATTCCTACTGATTCGTAGCTTCCTAAAATTGGCGCTAGCGCCGCCAAAATTCAGTCTGTGCATGTGCGATGTGAGGTACAGACTTGTGTTTCGGCGTGAGGCTCAAAAAATCAACAAAATACAATGAAAAACCAAGTTTATATGTTTTTTCATTGTATTTTGTTGATTTTTTTTGTAATAATAATAATAATAATCTCAAATAGTTATAAGTTTGATAGAAATGGGTTAAATTTTTTTTTAAGTTTTCTCTTAAAAACGTATGATTTAAAATTATTAAAAAAAATTATTGTTGATTTTTAAACTTTTACATTGAAAATAAATATTTAATATTTTTAATATTTCTTTTTATTTCAATGCAGTAATTATCACCTGACTACAATCAGTTAAAATAACTCATAAAATGTAAGATGTAGCAACAATTTAATCATATTTATTTTTGGGGTCCTCAGTGACCCCGCGCGACACCTCGCGTTAAAAAAAAGACGCGACGGGCGGAGGGTTAATAAAGAAATTGTTTCTCCCTGCGTGTCCTTTCACATTCGTCCCGTTTCCCTTCCCCACCCGTGTGCCCTTCTCCTTCTCGCTTTCCCGCCTTCCATCTCATCTCTCCAGCTTCCCCGTCCCACGAATCCCCCTCCCGCGTTCCATACATTCTGTCCCTGTACATTTAGTTTTCAAACAGCTTGCGTGCCACCTATCAATTTTTTTATTCAAATTTCATAATGCTAAATCAAAAGGTAACCAAATGTCAACAGGTATCATATTTTTAATAACTTTTTTTTTTAAAGACAACAGAGGTTTTAACATCATGATGTTCAATTACAATGTAAATATAAATATACACGTTTAAATATACAGATTAATATTATTGACATATATGTATAGTAATCTAAAATAATACTTAATCTGCATGCTACATTTAATAACCACTGTACTAGACCCAGTGAAAGATTTTAATTGACATCAAGGTTCTGGTATCTTCTGTCTTTTTCATTTACAAACAAGACGCTTGAAAAGGAAGAGGACGAACGTCGATGACGTCTGTACGAGCTCTCGCTGGAACTAGTTTACTAATTGATATAATCGCGTACTATATGCCGACTAAGGGTACAATGACATGAGATGTTATTCGGTTCGAAATTAAAAACTATTACACCTACTTAGTGAGTATGGTTTACGGAGCCCCCTTGTTTGAGCGTGTCGAAACCGGTAAAGCTATCATGAGTTTGCTAGTTTGTGGTGGTTAATGTGATTGCACTAACAAATTGAAAACAACGAAGGAAGAAATAAGGTAAGTCAGCATCCATAATATTTCCCCTTTCTTTCCGCTTTTCGACGGTACTTCGAGCACGTCCACAACACCTACTTAGGAGACATGTTTTCGGCTTAATACACCTGAATCCAGCTGGTAATTCGAAATTTTTGAAATTACTTGGTAGGATGTTCAATATTTTAGGCACGTTATACTCCAGGGTTTGCTGTCCATATTTTTATTTTTACATTTTGGTACAAGCATGCCTTCAATCTTTGTTCATGATCATTGTTTATTTTTTTTACATCAGAGAATCAAATCACCACGGACGAATAATGTAAAATAATATTTTTTTTAATATGTAGACTTGAGAATAGATATATGAGTTCTATACCTATAAAAAAAATGTAAATTTTTTAAAGTACCTCTTCAATTACAAAAATTATAAAAATGTTCCGCTTTCCTCATATATTAAGAGTCAGATAAATGCCCAATCAATATTATTTTGAGCAATTACCGGCAACTAAAAAAATGGTAGGTAAATCGTAGTTTCACAGTCTTCTCAAACGCCACCATGAATTAAGAATCCGACAGCCAGAATCGACTTAGTTAAACCGAGCCAGGAGATAAAACCAAGAAAATATTCATAATTTTTTTGAAAAATCATTGATGAAAACAAAACCTCAACTACCATTTGCACAGCGCAGCTAATTATTTGTACAGCGCCCTTGAGGTAATTTTCCACGAAAACGGCGATGTATAAATTAGCCAATTATTATGACCACCATCTACAACATAGTTGATTCAGGATTTTCCATGGTGCAGAAGAAGCCTCAGAAAGTGGTTGGACAAGAGGGGCAAGACACAAATTCGAGTTATTACCAGCAGAGAATAAAAAGTTAATACTACGGTGCGGCGCGGGCGGTCTTATCTACTATCTACTAGACTATATAAAAAGGTAAGATTCGTTTGTTTGTTTGCATTGAATAGGCTCTGAAACTACTAAACCGATTTGAAAAATTAGCTACACTATCCCTGGGTAACATAGGTTATATTATGTTTTTTAAAAAAATAGGCATCCTTACTAAAACTTCAATAATGTAACCCAAGATGTTAAAAAAAATACATCTTTAAATCGCGTGCGCTGCGAAAACTATTAATGATAGAATAAAATAATGTACTACGACTTTGTAGAACACATTATTATTTACAAAAAAAGTCGCGACAGCATATGTCTAACTATTATGGTTATGCCACAATAAGTATTATTTTATTTTAAAAATTTAATTAAAATGTCGCCGCTTGAAATGGCTCTTTATTTGTGCCTTGGTTTTAATCCTTGTCAAAATAAATTACTTCATATTTAAGACAGCTTCAATACCTTTATTTAACTTTTTGAATTTTTCAATTCGGATATTTAATTAGAAAGATATCACGAGTTTAAAAATGTTAGTATTAGAAAAAAGTTTCGGCTACGGGCCGGGCGGGAGAGGAGTCAAGAAATGAAGTGCCAGGGGGGTTGGCGGGACGGGAGGGCGGGAGAGCGGTGGCGGGGAAGGTGGAAGTGGAACACTGGAGGGGAACGCACAGGAAAAGACATGCAAGGAGTAACATTTTATTTGTTTGAATACGGCATTGCGACGCATGCATGCCTTTAAAATCTCCATATATTCTTAGAAATAAAATGAAATCATGTTCTAGGTGCGATTTATGTACCGATTATAGTACAATTTACCGTACCGGTTGGTTAAATCGTATCTAAAACCATTTTTTACAAAACTTTCCAGTAAAAATTTGAAAATTTTCCAGTGTAAAATATGATTTACATCAACATTGTACCTAATAAAATAAGTATTTATTTGAACCTCTCCACTTCTCTAATCCACTTCAATCATACAATATTGAGAATTAAGTGCGTAGTGGTACGATATACCATACTCTCTCCTAAAAGATTTACCTGGCAGGTCAATCCAGAAAATTATTTTATTAGAAAGTTTAAGCTTAGGGAAGATATAACCAGATACAAGTTGCACGCAAAGGACATTATATTAAAAGCGTGATAAAAATATTTTACCTGACCATTTATTTTTTCCCCTAAACCGGGACACCAAAAAAAGGTAGGTACTTAATAATAAAAATAAATTTGGACATCTTATATAGCGCTGTTTTCACGAAAAATCGCCTCAAAGATACTGTGCAAAAGAGGTTAGATTACCATTCATATTGCAGCTACCAATCACATGGACGAATAGAACTCTAGATCCTTGTTCAAAATAAAGAGATTGTTTTACTTATAAGTGAAATAGAGCAATTAGTTACAGTAAAAATATTTTTGACTAAAATTAGAACGGATTTGCTGTACTATGTAGGAAGCTAGATCATAACTCGTCGTGTAGATGCAGCTACCAAGCGCATGAATTATTGCATTTCTAGCCCTGTAATAAATTAAATACAATATCTTATAAACTTATTCGTTCTGGAAGCCTCACACAATACAATTGACGAGATAATCATGTTTTTTTCATGTCATATTAGGGTTAGCTGTTTTATGTATTTTAAGATTATAGGTATGTATGTTTAGGCGCATAACGCTTTCTTTTCGAAAACGGGACATTTTGGCGCCCCGAAGCGTTCGGGGACAACGGGACACGCTGCCTGAAAACGGGACTGTCCCAGTGAAAACGGGACGTCTGCTCACATTATGTATTTTGCATGATTTTCATTTTCTCTTTTATCCCACATGATAATTGTAATATTAAATTTAACCGATCTCTCTAATTTGAACACAAAAATTAAATTAAATTACAAACAAAATTACCAATATATTTTTTTGAAAAGCAATGTAATTAAGAAATCCTACAATTGTAATATTTAATGATTTTACAAAGGTATGCGCAATAAGTACTTAGCATTGCAAAAAATTCACCTCTTGGGCACTTATTTGGGACTGTTCAATGCATTTCACATAAACTAAAACAAATTCTACGGTTATATTGATTACGACATATATATATGTAGCAGACCAATTGTGAAATCATGCAAATCATAATGCGCCTCAAGCACATCACGATCTGTCTGGTATGGCTAGGCACATCACGATCCGCCTGATTTTACTAATGACCTTCAAAGCACTGCAAGTACAAAAATTGTACGAATGTACAATAAATTGTTTGGGTACGTAGTGCTACAAGGTACGTCAATTTTTGGCGGTGTGGGCCTTTCTACTTTAAGTTCGTGTCATTGACAGTGGATTTTTAAGAAGCGATAATTGATTGATAATTTGTTTATTTTATTTTAAGTTCAAAACAATGATCGCCGATCCTGAAAGGCTGAAAGAGTGGGCAGATATTAAACAGAACCGCGTATTTGAATTCCGCAAATTCACATAACATTGTATAGGTAATATTTCACTATGCATACATACTCGTAGCTGCAAATAATGTGTAACTCGTCGGTTGTTGCCAGTGGACATAATGTGTCATTATGGCCAAAAATAATGTTTATAACTTAGGGTAAGTTGTTTGAACAACCGACATATTTGACGTTGTCACAAATTGAGGATGAGTGTTATATCGGACTTATGTCCTCTATATTGACTGTAAAATACGGGTGCTGGTTTTCTAGTCGGCGGGCTGCTGTGCACGCTCAGGGCCTGGTCCGGTTGCTGTGAGTATCTGAGGAGAGAGAATTCAGCTGTCCAAGGAAGTGCAAGGTCGGAAGTCAAAGACAATTGTAGAGTGCAGGCAGGAAGAAGCGGTACAAGAAGATAGAGACGGTGAGAGTTGACGCGACGATAAAGGTTCGAATGTGACTGATTTGAACAGAGCTTGACGCTCTATATATACGCTGCCGCGGGGCCGTGCCCAATATTGGTTCACATTTAACAAGATTATTCCTTGAACGTTGCTGCATTTTTTTTGCAGCTTGTGTATCCTTATACAAGAATGGAATGATAACATTGAATTATATAAGCAAAACTACTCTCTTTGCCGCTCTATCTCATGTAAACCACTTCATTCTAGCAGTTTTATTAAATTCAGTAAAAATTGTACAATGTTAACAAGTGGGGTTTTAGCCCGATATCAGTATGAAAAAACCCTTATATCTATTTAATGGAAACATTAACATATTTAATTTTATCTTAACAGTATGGACGCAAGTCCAGCCTTTTAATCTATATAATTTTATTTGAAATAACTTTAGCAAAACTTGCGTAAATTCAATATTAATCTTCCACAAAAATATGTCCTTTTACGGCTGTTACGCAACTGATGGCGTCCATTTCGAAACAAGCTTCGTCATTGGCTGGCCGTTGTACAGCGAAGTACTAGGAGGGGGTGGGGTCAACATACGTCCTTGCGGTTGGCCTAGGATGGTCAGAGTGGGGGTTATGGCGTATATACCCGTGGTATCTTGAAGACGCCATCATTGTCCACGCGCCAATCATCACATAACGGTGTTTGTAAGTGACATGACGGAATGTCTGGGAGGGGGGGTACCTTTAATAGGTATGACGTATTGAAGATGCTACCATTCTTTCTAGGGCGGCCATTGAAATGACATATAAAGCTGTTTATTGGTAGATTCCACGTTCGATATAAGTGTAATTGGGCGTTTTTATTATTACCGTTTCGATCTACGGTACCGTGACGGCAAAAAAGGCAATAAACCTTCGTTCCCTATCGCTATAATGTTGCAGCTCTTTCTTACACATGAAATAATGGTGATACAAAGGATGAGACACATAATATATGTGTGATATATTCATCCAAAGGAAAAAGTAGTGCTTTGGAGGAAACGGATATATTTTATTACGACTTAGCTACAGCGATGCATGATAATGATTTTAGGTATGTTTCATTTGGGGGTGCAGACATACGTTCACCGTTTGTCTCATTTTCGACTATTGTTATTTAGTGTATATGAAAGAGCTGCAGCATTATATGTTTTAAATTATCAGCGCATTTATATTTGACGTTTTTGAGTTTTTGAATTTTACTCACACTTCAATATTATCTTTGTAATTATATTCCATACTTTCAAAATTATCATCGCGGCTGGTAGTATTATAGGGGTTTACCCATCAAATCAACTCTCAACACTCAACTCAACTCAACTCTCAACACTCAACTCTCAACTCTCAACTCTCAACTCTCAACTCTCAACTCTCAACTCTCAACTCTCAACTCTCAACTCTCAACTCTCAACTCTCAACTCTCAACTCTCAACTCTCAACTCTCAGCTCTCAGCTCTCAGCTCTCAACTCTCAACTCAACTCAACTCAACTCATCTCAAATCAACTCAACTCAGCTCAGCTCAGCTCAGCTCAATTCAACTCAACACAACTCAACTCAACTCAACTCAACTCAACTCAACTCAAATCAACTCAACTCAGCTCAACTCAACTCAACTCAACTCATATCATTGATTAGCGTTTCACATTGATAAGCGTTTCATATTGATTAGCGTTTCACATTTTTTCGTAACGTTTCACATTTTACCCCCAAGTGTCGAGCGTGCGTAAAGAAGTTTTACTTCAATAAAATAGACGGTACCTAAGCTTTTACATATTTCACACAAGAAATACACACAGAAGAAAGTGATGTAGGGCGGATGTGACATAGATATTATTCAAAGAACCGAAGCAAGTAGCGTATCTACTTACCTACAACAATTAACGATACAAAAATATGTGGCATTCTACCCTGACTGACAACTCTTCCACAAAATATATTATCTTTTGATTTTCCATAAAGAAGAAGGAAACCATTATCTTTTCATACCAAAAACATTTTTGTTTACTTATTTGTATTCTGATAGTCTAGGTTGAGGGTAAAAAAAATATTTAAAAAAAACGAACATTACAAACAAAAAAATGCGTGGATATTTTTATGGGAAACATTTTTCAGCCAAGATTATTACAACTGCCGCAAAAACGGTGACGTCGTGAATTTTTTAAATCATCATTTGTCTGAGATTTCGAGACCAATACATTTACATATGTGTATTCATTTCCACGAAGAGCTACCTAGCGTTGAATCTATGTATCTGTAACCTCAATAATTTATTTTTCAATTAGATAAAAAACAATTTTTTTAAATATTTAGATTGCCTAATCTCGGGCAAAACCAGGTAGTAATCCTTTGTTTCTACAGAGTCGAAAAAATATTTCATATTTCATGTATAGAATAAAAAAGGAGGTTCTTCAATCTTTGCAAATTTTTGTGGCGTCATTTGGCGTTTGTAACGGTAACTTTACATTTTAAAACATTGTTTGAAAATGTGGGCGTCGCTGCGAGCCTTACCCGTGATGAATTCCCCATTTTACAATTTAATAAAATACAACAAAATATGAAATAATAAATTAAAATAAAATAAAACGACGATGAAATAAAAAAAAGAGATAAAAGCAGTAAAAAATTACAAATATCACGAGGCACGGTTGTACATACTCGTGTGAGTACCTATAATAATGTGTGTTTTGTAATGGTATTGTGTATTATGCATATTTTTTTTAAATCTTTTTTGTCATAATTTTTTTGTAATATTGCTTTTTTTTGTCTGTACATAATTCGTCTTTTAATTCTGTATTTGTTTTTTCCCCCTCACTATTTGTGTAGGGTGAAAAATTGTTGAATGCTTTTATGGCCGGTATTTGTCCAAAACTTGTGTTTACCCCGTCGGAGTTTTTTTGTACGTTTTTCTAACTAGTCTATTAATTAAACTTTACATATTTCAGTTATCTTGATTAAGTAGTTTTATTAATTTTGAGATGAAGTATAGGTTTTTTTGGTCAAAAATATAATTTTTATGTACAATTGGCGTATATTTAGCACGTCAAACATGTTGAATATATGGTCTATAGCAATCATTCTATGTTTTTTAAGACCTGGATGATTTTCTGTGTGATTTCCTATGACCGATAACCGAGATTTTTGCTCCTCCCCAAACAATGATTCTATATTCTATTATGGATTGACAAAGTGCAAAATATATAATTTTTGTTTGTTTTAGTTTAAAGATGTTTAGGAAAATTTAAATCGTAATGGGTTTATTTGTGATTTGTTTGATATGATGTGTCTAACTAACAAGGTTGTGGTTAGTTATGATTCGTGATTATTCAATTTTTTTCTAGAGGAGGGCAATCAAAGATGTTGGTGTTCATGCATTCGGGTTTTTTTATAGTGTTTGTATTGTTTTTTGGCTATCCCGTTCTATTTATACTAAACTTTGTCAATTTGTTTTTCGATATGCTTAGTGTAAGTATGATTATGTCTAAACATGTTATTATTTTATTTATTTCACGACATTATTCCTTTGTTAAAATATCGGGGCGCACCGATAAATAGAGACTTTCTATAAAAAATCGTCTTAAAAATATTTATATAATACGTAGTTAGGAACTTTAACACCTGTCGATATTTTAAAATAAATTCTGAGAAATAATTACCTTTAATTTTGCTATCATAAATTGTGTAAAAAGTGTAAATTGGTGTGAAAGTTTTGCCATCGTTTAAAAGACATACTCGAAACAATTTTACGTAATAATCGAATGAAAGCATCGCAATTTAATTGATAACATTATAAGAAGGAGAAATCTATTAGATTTTCAAGATTAAAAGTTGATAACAATTGGATATTTTTACAAAATAAGTGATATAGTGATATAAATTATATTTATATCTACTTATGTGGTTTTGTACAAGACACGAAAAAGAAGTTTTAACCCATTACAAACCAAATAAAAAAGAAGGTATCTATTTTACACTTCTTTTACATTAGCTCCACATAGGAGGCCCTGAGGAAAAAAAATCTCTCAGAGTCCATGTCATCTTTTGGGATCCTGTGTAGAGGATATTTTTTATCGAAAGGAATGAGAAGTTAGTGAAAGGAAAAATATATGAGCGGTAGGTAGGTATCTGAGGGTCAACGTGTTCAGGTGTGACGTATGAATCTCTTTCTCCCACTGCGGTGCTTTGGTCGAGTGAGTCCGACTGCATAGATCAAAGGGTCTCCCTCAACCAGTCTCTCCCGCCAATACCTCGACAAACCTCACCCCTGAACCCGGGCACCACTGCTAATCCCCCCATTACACGACGACAACCGTCAGTATTTGTGAGCCATTACACACGTCAGTAATGACGTCAGTATCGTTGCGAATCCTAGCTGGACTGATGCTTTTAAAGTGATGGATCCTAAAACAAAAGCCTGTGTTGCTATAATTTCGGCGTTCGGTACAAAGAAACGAGTGAAGCGCTAACGATGGATGAAGGACTGGCTTCTCAAAAAAGAAAAATTCTCACATTTGAATTTAATGGATGAAATTTTGCTAACTGATCCACACGACTATAAAAATCATCTTCCCATTTATTTATTTTTAATCCATCAATAAGGTGCAATACAAAGATCCATTTACATTTTAGCCACTGGAGCGATTACAGAAATGAGTTAAAAAAACATATCCTTGATTGCTCAACATTCCTGCGCGACAATTTTTAAAAATTTCCCTCCGACATTGAAAAAAAATCATACTTCCGAATTTGAATATAGAGACATACAAAACTGATTATTGTGCTATATAACCAATATTTTACATTATCACATGTTTTGTTATTTGAAAAAAAAAAATTAAAAATCATAAAATTTATAATTTTTTACGGAATGTAGGTAAATTTGCCTTCACAAAGCCACAAAATCAATCCAAGACCTTAACCACTGGATTGCTTTTGGTTCGATTCGGACCGATTATATTTTTCTGCGATTGCTTTCGGTCCAAAATCGGACCACATTTTCCCACTATTCGTAAAACATTTATTGTACCTAATTATTTAAAACATTTTCATGGCCAGCAATTTATTTTATCAAATAGTTGTTAAAATAGACTATCAGTCTATGACCTTAACGATTGTCTTTGAATTGTTCTAGAACGAATTTTGACAGTTTAAAACTCAGTTACGCACTCAAATTCTACAAAATGATTTTCAAAGCAAACTTTTGATTTGCTGTTAACATATGAAAAAATGGATTTCTAGTACAGGTATATTTGCATCTGAGGTTATCAAACAGGTCATATGGAACATAAAAACGTAGAAAATATTCAATATAGATATTAAAAATATCCACTGGCGGCAATTTCTAAACACTATAGCACAAATTTCGCGCATTTATAAAGTTGAAGATTTTTTTATAATTTTTCTCTCAATTTTAAAAACATAAGATAGGTAGTAAAATATAGGTGATTTCATTGGCTGTATAGCACTATAATTTTTTTATATGTTTACATACACAAATGTGGATTAATAATGTTTTTAATATGGTAGCTAGAGGCGATAAAACAGCACCGTCCTCCATGGCACATAAGAAATACTGACGTACTGATGCGGCGAGCCATTACACGCATCAGTACAGCACCAGTATCCCCCACCACTTTTCGGCCACGCTCCAATACTGATGAGGCCGATCCAAATATCTAGATGCCCGTCAGTTATTTTGTCAATGCGTCAGTATTAGCCATTACACGCCGCATCAGTATTCGCATCAGTATTTTAATATTGATGCGAATACTGATACGTGTAATGGGAGGATAAGTCAAAAGCAGCGAACTACTTGGGGCATTCTATTGGTTCCTGTAGTGGGGATGCCTTTACTTGGGAGACCATATGACCTCTCTAGCTGGACTCACACAGCATCTCCTAAAGCCTAAGGTGACATAGGACCCTAGGGAAATTATTTTCCTCATTATTGGCCACCAAATTTAAAAAAACAGAAGTCGTTTTTTAATATTATGTTAGTTAAATTCTTAATCATTGCACAAGTTGTAATGTTCGCTTATAGTGATAAAGGCAGGAGAAATTAAAATATGTGCGTTAAGAAAATTAAGATAATGTTGGTAGTTCTTAGTCGAAGTATGATACAGTTATAGTGACCGAATTTGATACAGACACCTTAGCTCAGTTGGTAGAGCATTTGCGATGTAAGGAGAAGGTCCTGGGTTCGAGTCCCAGAGGTGCCAATATCTTTTTCTGATTTTTCCGTATCCAGAATTTCGATTGAGTTTCGATTCATTTCATTTAATCAAATATTATAATTTGAGGTTTTACTCATAAAGTTTAAAATTAAATTATTGTCAGATTATAACTTTTAACCTCAGCAAATATGTTTCTCTTTATTAGAAAAAGTAAAAAGAAAAATATTTATTAAAAATACAAGTAAAAAATATTTTAAATAAAAATATAAGGATTTTTTTTATTAAAGTCGATACAGTTTATAAGGGGTTAACTGATAGTTAAAAAGATAAAGTTTATGCTTTATCTATTGTCAATTGATAATTGCTACGCAATCAATATATCTAGTTTATTTTTACTTACCGAAGGTAGCTGATAACGATTCTCTGGTTAATTTGTTATTTATAGCGGATCGTTGAATAAACACCAATACACAAAAAGAACACGCTAGCTCACCGGCTATATATTATTTTAACACGTTTATGATCATCGGTTAAACTAACAACGAAGATTAACCCGATGTTCAGAATAAATGCTTGCCTAAAATCACAATATTATTTGTTTACTGATGTAAATATTTTTTTGTTGAATTAAAAGGCGCCGCTTTTTAACAGTTATTTATTTAATCTTGATTATGCAGTCCATTTCAGATTAAAATTTCAACACGAAATAATATTATCAAACATGAAAATCATTTTATTTTATTTTTTTGTTTATTTTTATCGATATTTTTGCTGCACTGCAGATTGTTATAAACACATCTATTTAACATACAGTATTTCAGGTTATGATAAATTGTTATGAAGGATGTTAAATGATTTTCACGCAAAGGTGTTAGCGGAAGTTTTAAATCGGAGCTATAAATCAAAACTAAAATAAATCAAATACTATTTTTTTCCATTTATTCTAAAGATAACAAGTACGTGTTGATAGTAGGATTTATCGTTCACTCCATTTTTCCACTTTTGACACAAAGCACTAACCGTAGCACGCACGGAGTACCCGGACCGCAGAAGATCAGCGGAGATCTTGAACTTGTCAAAAGTTTTTCGCGAAAACCGATGACAGCTGTTAAGACACCCGACGAACAGGCGAAACACAACCTCGACACCCGGATTCCCGAACGCTACTGGAGTTTCCCTACGTTTAATTTCCCATCTACTCCAGATAACAGAGTATCGAGAAAATGCGAACACTTCAGTGAATCTACACCTCACCAAAAGGGAAAGAATATCGCTACCGTACCGTGGAAAACGTTTTGTATTTGTTAGATTCTTTTTTGAGTTGAGGGACTATTTTACTAGATGTTTTTCTAATTAGTTTTAAAAATTAGGCAATTAATGTGAGATCCGGTGATAGCGCGGTAATTGATAAAATAATGGTACTTAGATATTTCTAGTAAGTTCTTTACCCTTTTGGAATGAAATATTTTCTTCTGCATTAGATACATTAAGTTTGTTGACATTATAAGTGTTTTGATTCTGAAAATGTTTTTCAGTATTTCCTAAAAGATCTTAAAATCGATAAGTTTTTTTGTTGACAATTTTCCGTAGGTACTAATTTGTCAATCTTTTATGGTAGTTTTCAGAAAAAAAATCAGGGTGTGCAATTCACACGCTCTAGAAGCGAAACCTTCAGAAAACTAAAGTAGACAAGAGTAGAGAGGTTACGAAGCACCGCACAAAGAGGAGACCGATTATACTATCTCATTCTTTCACAAGCTAAATCCTATAGATGGTTGTGTTTGTCTTTTTTAGTGTCGCTATTTTTCGTTTCATCGAATTTCAGATCACAACGGTCTAAAGAAGTTTTCACTTCAAAAGTCGAATTATATCTATGAAAAAAAAATCCTTAAAGGTAAAATATTTCATATTGAAAAGAGTAACATTACGATAAAGTTAGATATGATTTAGATTTTCACCGCCAAAAGTATTACCATTATTTATTTTTGGAGTGTTATGCCGTGTTGCGCTAACTCTTTCCTTAGCCAACGTCTCGGATAGCGTTACAGTGTCCGAAACGATAGCTAAAGAAGGAGGTAACGCAACACGGCATTACAACCCAAAAATTAATAACAACAAATCGAATGAGTTATTTTTCTTTGTTACTTCAACATGCCATAATTTAGAATCACCGGCCGAAGCTAGTGCACTTTCCCCCGGAATATCTTGTATAAGCATGACATGTTAAGAACTGTAGAACTAATTTAAGGTTAGTTAAATGATGGCCTAGAACACCCTTGAAGGTTGGAAGCCAGAAATAATTGAAAAAAGGTGTGAAATACAAAATTTTATCTTAAGAAATAATACCAAGAGATAATAGCACAAGAGTTCCAACTGCTACCAACCGTCTGGAGCCAACCGGACAACGGTATCCGCACTTAACGCATGTATTGAGGCTGAAATCAGAGAAGAGGAGAAAGAGATGGGGAAGAGGAATTGGGGAAGTACTTGACTATTGAGAACTAGTCACCAGACATGGCTAAAGCAATTTCAAATAATGTTTCGATTATGAATGGTGATATTTCACCTGGGCGATACTGACAAGTCCTCCCATTCTGGAACTAACTAAATAGATAATCAAAAAAGAGGCCGACATCAATTTCAACTACCAGATATAATTTCAACTACCAGATGTAATGTAGACAGTAATTTTCCTCCTATATTGAATACCAAGTGTGCAAAATTTCGAGGGAGTAGCGGAGGAATTTTGAAATCTCATGTAGACCGTGAAGGTCAAGTTTAAAGGATAAAGTTTGGAAAAAACTGTCGATTTATAGACAAAATCAAATACACGCCGCCCCGATGTCCGCCACAGACACTCTCCTGCATACAAGTACGATTATGATGTCCACATATGGTTACTGTTAAGTGAATTCCCAGCTTTGGAAGCCAGATTTTCCGGCAGACTGAAATACCCGCTCCAAGCATCACAATGGAGTCTTTGTTATGGAGGGAGCTGCAATCAACGTGCACTAGGTCCGTCTTTTGTCATTTTAGATGGAAAAGGTTCTAACTGACATGTTTTTCAAAAATGACTTCAGAATGCAAAACTATTTCAGTATATATATTTTTGTTTTTTAATGTGAATACCTCGCAAGAGTCCCAGCTACCACGTCTTGAGGCGAGTAAGACTGTGGTATTCCCAATTGGTGTGTGTTGTGAGGCTGAAGGTAGTTGTGACGGGAAGGAGATGGAAAAGAGTAAGATGGGGAAGTACCTTGCTATTCAGATCTGGTCACGGCTAAAGCCATTTCATAACGTTTCAATTCTGAATGGTGGTCTTACACCAGGGTGAAACTAAGAATATATTCCGGTCTGGAACGTGCCGCAAATATATAATATATTGTTTTTAATTTATTAATTGTGAATTAACGCCAATAATAAATAAAATAAATGAATTAATAAAATAACATTTATTAGCGCACGCCGGGATTCCATCCCGTGACCTTCGGATTACGAGTCTAGAGCCTTACCCCCCGACCAACGAGGCCGTCAGCTCAAAATATATACATATATCCCAAATAATTTTCAGAGCCATCTGTGTTAAACTTCTTTAGATACTTCTATAACGAAGTTCTTAAATCCAGTTTTAAAAGTTTTCATTTTAAGTTTTTAAGTTTTAGTCAAGATTTTACAAGGTTCTAACATCACTTCGAACCTTTTGCAATTACCATTTTATTTGTATCTGACAGTTGTCCGTCTTTACAAGGTTCGTTACTTTAGTTGGAAAGGGTTCTAATTTCGCCTTACCTTGTTCGAAGGTGTCAAAGTTTTAAACAAAAATTCTAACAAATTATTTGAACAATTTTTGATTAAGTTTAACATATTTTAAAGGAGAATATTTAATACGAAGGTGGCGCTAGCTTAGAATGGTGTTAGGGATATATATAGTGTGTTTAAAATATTTTAAACTAAAATACTTTACAGAAGTTTCAACATCAAATCAAAAATCGGTAAATGGATAATGGGAAATCGTCTTTGCAAACTTTGACATCTCATATCTCAGAATAAAGTAAAGTGAAGTTAGAACCCTCTTCAAACTTAGATTTCCTTTTTGGTCGATATCAGACATGTTGAATTTCTGAAATGTTGAAATGTTCGAAATTTTCCGTGCTCCAAAATTGAAATTTATTATATCGCCCACCTAAAAATATCATTTTTATTCTATAAAAATATAAAAAATCTTTTATCTTAAAATAAAATCAGTTTTTTTAACAAATAAATTGATTTTTTGAATTGCCCTATTCTAAACAATTTCCCCTTTCCTAAGCACTATTACCCCTCTCTCTAACCTACCTCCCTCTCACCACCCATCAAAGTTGATATTCCCTCTTCTACGTTTCCTATGCATTGTATTTTAGTAATTTTGTAATTATTTTAGTGTGTTTTTCATTCCTGAGGAAGGTTCTGGAGGAACCGAAACCGGTTGGTTTATTCATACATATAGTTTTATAAGCACTCAATAAAGAGGTTTCCAAACAAAGTATTTTATTCAAATAATGAAACTTATTATTTCATTTGTCCATATCACTATGCCACCCGTCATAGAACACATCGTCTAGTGAGGCGGGTAATTTATGTATTAAATAAAGTCAATAAACGCAAGGCTTGCTGACAAAAAAATAAATAAAAATAAATGTTTTGAATAGGCACACTAACAAAATACCTGCACCGTTTTTAACGGTGGTACTGCGGAACATCAGGAGTTGATTTGATGGCCTCCTTGGTCGAGGGGCGATGCTCTCGGCTAAGGTAAGGGCCCAGAGGTCGTGGGTTCTAATCCCGACGTGCTCAGATAAATGTTAGTTGATTGATTTGTGTTTTTACAATTTAATAATATAAATTATGTTTGCGGCACGATCCAGAATGAAAAATAAGGTAGGAACTCTCAGTATCGCCCTGGTGTAAGAACATCATTCAGAATTGAAATTATGCTTGAAATGGCTTCAGCCGTGTTTAATGACTACCCAGGTACTTTCCCACCTTCCTCTTCTCATCTCCTTCCCCTCCCCACTTATCTTCAGCCTCGCAACATGCCCCAATTGAAGATGCCATAGTCTCACTGGCTCCAGACGGGAGCAGTTGGAACTCTTATGAGGTATTCCCATATTAAATTTTTAAAAGGTTGATTGTTCACGATTTTCTAAGAAAAAGCCGTAAAGAAATTTTTCAAACCATTTAATTAGGTTATGGTCGGTCAAACAGATTTCTTATTTATCAAGTCAGAAGCGGTCTGTAATGGTTGGTATAATATTTTCTAAATCTCAATTTACCGAAAAATTGTATTAAATATTAGTTATTGAAGAAGGTGATGATAGTACCTAATAAATCTAAATGAAAAGAACAAGACACGGAAAAAAACGGTAACGCTCTCAACTGGGAAACGAACTTGATTACCGATATTGTATCGGTATGTATGTTAGTTAAACAGTTAGACAAAAGATCCTGGGTTCGAGTCCCAGTTACGACCGTCACCTTTTTATTTGTCTGTGTCTTATTCTGTTTTATGTTTCATTTGGATACAGTAGCATTATCTTCTTCTTCAATGATATATTACATGGATGGGTATAATGTAAAATGATATAACGCAAAATGTCCTACATCGGTTTAATATTAACTAAATATTGATTGGCTTGGGTAGGGTGGAGTCTGCAAAAAATATCAAATTATGGAACTCAATTTTACATGGCACATTTAGTGAAAACTTTGTTAATTTTTTTTTTTTAAAAACGTCATTTTTTACAGAATAAAATTTTTGGCATTTGACTCCTTATGACGGGCAATCTGCTAGGAACTAATATCGACCTACTAGACATAATAACATTTGCACTTATTTTTAATATTTTCAGTTATTGTGCAATATTATTACTATGTTATTTTTGCTGTATAAATGTATCTAATGTAATATAATAAATAAATAAAAAAATAAAAATCTTAAGTTTTAAAAAGTTATTCCAATTGAAATTTTATAAATTCATTATTTGGGACTTTTTGGTGAACAAAAAAATACCACCTTTTTTTAGATTTTCGGTTCCTAACTTAATTCGTATCGGCAAAATTGATTTTTCATGACAAAAAGGAGAATAATATTTAAATATTGTAATATCAACCAACGGGCAGGTTATATGCCAAAACAGATATCACAATTCAGTCACCTGAATTTTGCCTGTCAAGAAAATTGAAGGTAAATTGGAAAACCTCTCTAGCTGTGATGACAAATTTTCGATAAACGAATTTCGAGAGAATTGAATTTCACATAAAATAAGAAAGAACCGTGACTCGAAGTAAGAAAATTAAAAAATACCTCGTGGAAATCGAACCTCTAAGATTCAGTTTCTTCAATTTAATAGGAGTGGTAAGTTTTTTTTGTATGTGAATACCTTACAAGAGTCACATCTCCCGGAGCCAGTGGGACTGCAACGTTATCAATCACAGTGTACCGTGACACCGTGAAATTGATAGGAGAGAGGATGGTTTTTTATTATTTTTTGTGTCAATCCTCGCAAGAGCGCCGCTTTTTGTATGGTGTAAATACAGGTGAAATATATCGCCACCCAGTTAAGCAGCCTTGTGAGGCGGGTTAAGATAAGGGCGGTAGGAAAGGATTTATTAATTCAGATTCATTTAATTCTGGATTATACTTCAGAATAGACTTTGTCCAGTGAGGTGGGTAAAATAAATATATGTACATAAATTAAAATATAAATAAACGTCCGGGTTGCCGGCACTGAAACTGAATATGAAACTAAATGACCCGGCCACGCGTTGCTGTGACTTACGAAACGCAACGCCATATATTGGATGGTTATCCAACCTTTTAACACCGCCATCTGTTAATTTGCATACAAATCAAATCCACACTGCCCGCTTGCCAGCCCGCTCGTCCACCACATACAGATATTCTCCTTTAATTATATATTTCAATCAATTTACACAAAACCTTGACAAAATATATATTTAAACCTTCCTCATGAATCACTCAATACATATGTTGGTGAAAACCGCATGAAAATCCATTCAGTAGTTTTTGAGTTTATTGCAAACAGACAGACAGACGTGGCGGAGGACTTTAATTTACTAATACTAATAGTAGAGAAGGAGGAGGAAATACAGGTGCCGGTAGCTCGTTCCACATATTGCACAAAAACGACCAATTCTTTTGAAGCCAACATCAACTATAATGGGGAGTTCCAATCGTATCCGTAGAGTTTCGCGTACGTGCACCAGTAAAAAGGGGATCAATGACGCTAGCTCATTTGAGCAGGCTTCTTCGAAATACCTGTAGAACATTCTCAGCTAGCCAGCATTGGGTCTGCGCAAGTTTACAGTGTATTTTAAAATGCAATTGGTAGATATGTTTGTTGATTGGGATAAAATGTTCGTACACTTCAAATAAGATTAAAAAAATTTAAAACTCACCTTAAAAATTATACCGAAAATTTTAACTGAATATAAAAAATAAAACAATTAAACCAATATAATAACACCCCCATACACACAAGCCCTGCTTTTTTATGGGGATAAATCAAATATGTACTCATATTATGTAATTAATTATTATATTGAATTTATTGTAATTCATGTATCTTTCTCTGAATAAAAAAAAAAAAAAAGATATTCCTGATAGTTCGCTAAAATATTAATTGCAAAAAACCAATAAGTACTTACAGTGACCGGACTACTCAATTAAGTCAAAAAGTAATTAAAATTAATGAAAAAACAGCTGAAATGGGTTACATTAGGATAGGTTATGGCGTGATGGGCTATTTTTTTCATAATTTTTTACACAATTTTTTTCAATATTTAAGAGACAGGTATGGGTATCGTCGCCCCGAAATCCATTTATTGGATAACCAACATCCTTGCCGTAGGTCATTCTAAGTGGTTCGCTATATTTGGTGGCTTTGCAGGGGTGACAGGATTCATGGGATGAGGTTTGTCTAGGTCTTGGCGACCAATACGTTTGCCCACCTAGGATGAGGTAGACCTAACCTAAACCTTTCTAGCTGGTCTCTCTCGACCCATCGCCTTGCACCGCAGTGGGAGGGATGAATGCATAAGTCCTAGACAAATGGTCCCCCAGAAACCTACCTATCCCTCATATATTTTTCCTTCCCAGAACTTCCTCTCCTTCATTTCCCTAAAATACCCTCCACACAGCATCTCCAAAGATGACTGAAGTCCTTAGGGATTTTTTTGCTTTAGGGTCTGGTATTGAAATGCCACTTTGGAGTTGTCATGGGACCAGTACTTACCTGTGTTCAAAACTTTAACTCTGAAATTTTAAATCATAAACGCTTTATCTGAGATCATTAAGTGTAGTTTATAAACTCCGGTATTAACACTAGACTTGAGTCTCTCATCTGCAGGCGCCCTTAGTTGAAAACTTCTTAAAATAAATACTACAAGTATGAATAACTGTTTATTAAAGTTTACACCTGCCTTTAAAGGTACAATTGTGCCTAAACCAGTCGTATTCTATTGTAAATCAAATCAACTGAAAGTTAAAGTCATGCTCCTTCGCAAAGCTTCTGAATTTCAAATTATGAAAGCTTCTAGTTTGCACCAAAAGTTTTGTGTGTAACCTACACCAAGGGTGAAGTTATGACGTAGACAAATAATATTACCAAAACGCGTGAATCTATTTATATAAATAAATATACAAAAAAATATGCCTTTCACTGATGATATCAGATATATGTGTTGATGTTTTTCCATTCGCAGACCAACCAGAACACTTTCGTGGTCTATTTTAATACAAACAACCATTTTCCGATACGTAATATTCATGATTTGTGGTTGTGACGCTAATAAAATATTTTTAAAAAATTCCTCATTTGTTTTCACTGGTCTTTCTGAAAAGTTTTGAAATTTACTGAAAATAAATAAAATAAAATAATTAATAAATTTACTAAATAGTCATAGGTATCACGCTGTTTCTACGGGGTAGTAAGAGAGCAAAGCACCACCACACAACTACTGTCTCAGCAAACACTTTCTGCTTCATTCACTTTCATATACCGTCTCATACGTACTCTTTTCATATTCTGACTCTTGATATGCTTACATGATATTTTTTCAGTGGAATTATATTTTAATACCTACCAACAGATATTTTTTTACATTAGCTTACAATAGCTCCGCACAGGAAGCTCTGAGGAAAATAACTCCCCTCAGGGCCTATGTCATATTTGGGAATGCTGTGTGGAGGGTCTTTTTGGGAAAGGAAGGAGAGAAAGTTCTGGGAAGGAAAAGGGTATTAGGGGTGGGTAGTAATCGGGGGGTCAGTCTGTCCAGGAGTGACGGACGTTTTAAACCATCCCTCCCACTGAAATGCAAGAACGATGTTCCGAGAGAGTACGGCTGGAGAAGTCAAAGAGACCCCCTCGACCACACTTTCCCGATCCGGCCTGTCGTTCAGCTGGTGGCAAATCTCACCCCATGAACCCGAGCACCCCTGCTTAGTCATCAAACGTAGCTAACCACTTGGGGTGACCTATGGCAGAGGTGTTGGTTATCCAATAAATCGTTCCCAGGGCGGCGGTACCTATATCGGCCTCCCAAAATGACATGAATAATAATTTATTTATTTATTAAAAATTAATTTATTGGAACCCTTTTTGCCTCCGACAGTCTAAGATTCTTTGAAGGAAAATAATATCTCAATAGATTTAGTAGAGAGCGTCAACGTTGGTCTCTTTATATTATTATGTACCTGAAAACACCACGACTTGTTTAAGATACCACATGGCAGAATAGATATTCTAGCGCAACATATCGTGAAAAATACAGTTAATCCTCTTCAAATAACCCTAAAGCTTTTTTCTATACCAACCTATCTTCCATGTTAAATGTTAAGACTGTTAAAATAAAACATCTTGTACTGTAAAGGGATGACAAATCTGTCTAACTACAATTTAAATAAATAAATAAAATGAAAATAAATTACTGATTTTCGTGGATAGTGCCAATTAAATAATAAAAATTGCAACGCAACAGTTCGAAAAATTGGTTTTACAATTCATTTAAATATACAGGATGTTAAGGGATATACTTGACTTATTTAAACCGGTGATTCCTAATATTGTTTTGAAATTTTACTCTCCGGTAAATTTTTTTTTCTACTTAAAACATAAACCAAACATAGGGTATTGGACCGGTGGGGTCAGGGTGGGGGGTTGGGGATCACTCGGCTGAGTGACCAGTGATGAAAAACGGAAGTATTTCTTTTTGGTTGGTTTTGAAGAAAAAAAAATCGCAGGAGACCAAAGTTTCATTCGACATTTTTTACTTTAAATAATGTCAGGAACCACTTTTTAAAGTAAGTGTAGTACGTCCTTTTACACCATGTATAGGTAATATCGGTAAAATGCCATTGAAATAAGATAAATAATCAGTATAATAATTGTTTGTTCCACGTTTTATGGTTTGGGGGTAGAAACTCAAACTTTACAAATATTTTAGTAGTGTTGTTTAGACAATAACTAGGCGTATTCTAAATTATATTTAAACACTTGATTGAATCATGTAGTTGTTTATTTTATTTAAAATTACCTATAATGAAAATAATATCGCGTTAAAAAAAATACACCGAACTGTTGATTTAGTTAACTGAGGCTGCTTGTTGGTTACCAAAACTATCGAATTCCTTGACAACCAACAAGTGAAAATGATTGATGTTTTCCGGATTTATTTCCAAATTATAGTACTTGTCAGGCGGTTACACTAACCGTGGTAAGTACTAAACACCTTGTAATCTAATCCAATGTGATCGCCACAATATATTTTTGAAGATTCTTCAGCAAAATTATGCACTCCATTACTCTTAACTTCCGTGTCTGATGAATTGGAAAGTAACTTCCGAGTGAATTTTGCTAAAATAAACATTGAATAGAAGAGAACAAATAGGTTGAAACGTGAAACCCATTAAATTTCGAATAAAGTGATAATAAGTCATTCCTATCTCTTGAATACAATGAAGCGAGCGTTCCCGTATGGGGTCCGATAGTTATAGGTATTATTCGTCTTTCTATTTTCAGATAAAACCAAGCGTTATTAATTCGTTGTATTGTATGTAGTCATTCGTGAATACCAATCACTGAACAGAAAATTCCTAGAACTGTGAACTTTTTAAAGTGAATAATAATAATTTTTAGTTCTGTGACCAGTAGACCAGGCGGGAATTTTTGGATAGGGCCTGACACGCTTATTACGAATAATTTTTAGAAAAAAACTTTATATTCGCCTTAATTACTATAAAAGGAAACTTTTTGCATTTCGGGTGGCGGAAAATTATGCATTTTAATTTTCAATTGCGTAAAACCAAAATTCACTTCGAGAACCGATCGGCGACTGTCAGCGGCCATTGGGTACGTCACTGTTATGTTGGTATCACTGATGCATTAACAAGAGCTAAATATGACCGTAGCCATCTTCGTGGCATACATAAAGAGGCGCGGAATTATAAAAAACAGAATTAATAATATAATGTAAACGAACCTCTAATCAGAATCACTTCAGTTAGACTTAGCTTTATTATCACGAAAAGTGAGTATTTATGTCGCGGTAGGCAAAAAACATGCAAAAAATATGCATTTAACATTTTAATTTTGTTTTTATTTCACAATCAATCATAATTATACAAACCCGCTAGACAAACCCTGCTCTGCCAAACAAACTATTCAAAATCTGGGATGTTTTTTAAAATTATGATGACATGCAGCTTTCGTAATTTAACCTCAAAGTTCCATATTGTCCGTGAGGTGGACTAAATGCATATTTACCATGATTTTTACTTAAAAAAAAATGACATTGAAAAAAAAAATTTTACATTGCAAATTTTATTTTTACTTTGAAAATTATTTTTTTAAGTAAAAAAAAATTCGCGGCGTTTTTTTAATGTAATAATTTTCTATGTAAAAAAACTTGCCTAAAGGCCTTTATTCATTTTAATTTCAGAATTTCGTCATAGTAGTGCTTACTTATACGCATGTTTTTTTTTTTACGTAACTTCTAGCTAATCGTTATTTTATGGTAATAATAAATATATACGAATAGAGGTTTGTTAACATTATAATTCTGGTTGTGTTTTCATAATTCCGCGCCTCTTTTTGTATCCCACGAAGATGTCGCCGATCGGTTCGCGAAGTGAATTTTATTAATAATTTTCCGCCGCCCGAAATGCAAAAAGTTTCCTTTTATAGTAATTAAGGCGAACATAAAGTTTTTTTCTAAAAATTATTCGTAATAAGCGTGTCAGGCCCTATCCAAAATTTACCGACCTCAATTCCAAAATCTTTTTTAAGTGAATAAGAATAACTAGTAAGTAGTGCCTCAAGTAATCTCTCCCGATCCGGACCGCCACGCAGTAGATGAGGAAAAGTATTCGCCAACAAGACCTTGACAAGCATCACTCCAAGAACCCGGGCAACCATAACACGAGCATATAATCGACCACCATAACACGGGCATCAGCCTAGCATGGTGGTCGAAAAATCCACTAATTGTGTTACCATATTTTGTAAGTAATGAATAAAGAAAAATTTAAAAAAGAACCCTTATAATTCACCAAACGTAGCGAACCACTTGGGATGACCTATGGCAGGGGTGTTGGTTATCCAATAAATGGTTCCTGGGGCGACGGTAAACATGTCCGCCTCCTAAGTCTTAAGTAGATACACATATAAGTATATCGTATTTTGCTATTCGTCAGTACCTATTCATTCAAATTTGAAATCTTACTTGAAATGGCTTTAGGCGTGTTTGGTGACTATATCTGAATAGCATTTTTTCAAATCAGCAGAATTTTTCACATCTCCTACCCCTCCCCACTCATATGATTTGTTTAAATTTTTTCGCTGTTGTACAGTGTATATTGGTTTAGTCTAATTACTTGAAATGGCTTAAGCCGTGTTTGGTGACTAGATCTGAATAGCCAGGAAAATATGTTTTCCACATCTCCTTCCCCTCCCCACTACCTTCAGCATCACACCATACCAAAATTGGGGATGCCATTGGCACTCACTGGCTCGAGACCGTTGGGACTCTTGTGTTTTTTTTTAAATTAGTCAATTCACCCTAAAAAGATGGTGTTAATTTCAGATAAAAAAGTTATATTATATGCAAGTAGGAATCTTTACGGTTTTTTGCTAAGCCGACTGCACGTATAAGTATGTCGTATTTTGTTATTCACGCATGCTTCTTCGGAGAGTCGAAATTGTTGTCAGTAAAATTTTTTTTACAGCGGATTTCCACTCAAGATGCCTTCAGATATAAGTATATCGATTTTGGTTGTACGGCCGTATATCCTCTTTGCATACTTACTTGAAGAAAAAATCTTCTAAATGATCAGGAAAGATGAATTGTCGCCGGATTAATTGTCGGCAGGATGAACTGTCGGCAGGATGAACTGTCGCCGGATGAACTGTCGCAGGATGAATTGTCGCAGGATGAATTGTCGGGTCACCATTAAACAAAATAAATAGGCTTCAATGCCATTTGAGTCGTCACACACTCACGTGACGTGTAAAAATAATCTTTCTAGGCTACATAGCACTAGTATCTCACTTTATCCTCCCAATCGCCCCGAAAAACACTCCCCCAGCACAAAATCTAAGTTATCTCTTCCGCCATGATTCCCTGAATGCACTCTTTCCGGTCTCCTTCCAGTTTGGCCAACCAACAAAGTTAAAATCAGAAAAAAAATAATGAATAGACAATAAACAGTACCTACTTTGCGCAGTACCTGCTCACGAAATAGATTTGTTGCATGTTCATGGTGACATTTAAGGATGGAAAGATTAGGTAGGTGGGATGATTTCAGGATTTTTGACATTTGCTCAACACCAAATCTTTGCGAATGCATACCTAACCAATTCCATACATATTGCGTGAACAGAGGGTTAATTTAAGGAAAAATATATGAGGGGTCATTTTGTCCAGGAGTGAGAGACGTATGAATCCATGCCTCCCAATGCGGTGCAAGGCGAAAGTCCGGTCTCCCTCGATCAGTCTCTTTCGGTCCGGCCCGCCACGCAGTAGGTGGGCAAACCCATCCGCAGCGAAGACCTAGATAAACCTCTACCCATGAACTCTTAGTCACCAGAAGGAATTGACTGTCTCTTCGCGAAAGAATTTCTGTTTTTGAAAAAGTTCTTAACAATTTTATTATGACGAAGTAAGGGAAAATTGAAAATACTTATGGCATACGGACACGCCCATAACACAGTTCTGCCAGTTTATCATTTCAGTGTTTCTAATACGTTTATTCGTCAACTTCATTCATTTCAATTAAATGATAGGATTATTGACATACTAGTGGATAAATACTCGTTATATTTACTAGCGCAGTCTGAATTCCTGAAAAATCAGTTATAATTTAGAACCTGACAATTATTCAAATAATTTATTGTTAAAAATAATATGCTTTATCTTGTCTGAATTCTTCACACAATCTATTCCAATTTTTTTTATCCTCTTAAGTTTAATAAAACTTTAATAAAAGTAATATTATTTAATAACATAAAAGGCTTGTGTATGTGTAAATAAATATTAAATTCGAGTTATCAACGTTTATATTATTCGAAAATCAATTACAAGTGTCAGAATTTTTTTATTACTCTCTTGAATATTTTTTATAATTTTTAATTGAATGAACGAGATAAAAAATGAGGTAACAGTTTCCTTCCAAATTTATTAAATAAAAGGACTGTGTTTTTTTAAATTCTGAATTGTTTAAAAATTTTCCACATTTTGATTAAAAATGTTTTTGGTAAGATTTTTTCCGTGTTTGAAGCTTAAAATATGTTAATTTTTAAATACTAAAGTATATTTTAAAATATCGAAATCTAAAAGGTAATTTTATCTTATTTTTATAATGGTATTTTTTAACAGCATCTTCAAAAATAAGAAATATATAGAACATTCAAAAAACTTTGGAAAAATTCCAAAATTCGTTTATAAATTATGAACAAAAAAGTAGTATATAATCGATAAACTACCCGCTCAGGCTGTGTAGGCAATGTATATATATCTTTCTATGAATAATTTTCTAATCGGTAATGTTTCTACATCCGCGGTCATTTATCAATTGAATCAAATTTTCACTGGGTTTTTTAGTAAGGCTTGAATTGTCTTATATTTTCCATTGTGCTTGGTTATTACGAGTAAATATTCTCTTCCGGCAGATTGAACAATTAATAAAGCTAAACGTCAACCGCATCCACTTTATTAGTAAAGCTCGGCTTAATTAATGATTGAAGCACTCGACACACGCCATTGTGATTTCAATTATAATAAACCGTAATAAGTCTTTATTGATCCCGTGAAGTATCGATTTTTGTAATGAATATTAAAGGTTATCTAAAAATTTTGAAGTGCGTTTTGAAAATCATCTTAGATCGATGTGTATTGTGTTTTCCAGACGGATGACTTTTGAAAGATGAATATAAAATTTATGTTTGTTTTCTTCATAGATTGTTATACATATTAAAAATGGCGGAAACTTCAATGTTTGTTAATGTATTAAAAATTCAACATGGAAACCTGTGCACTATAAAGCATCGGCGTGGAAAATTAAGCTTTTTAAGTTGTATTGTCTTTTATGGATATCACTTTGGTAATCTGTGTCATACTTCATACATGAACCTAAAAGCCATTTCGTATTAATGGCATTGAAGCCAAATTTATCGTGAGTGGAAATTTCCTTCTTCTTCTTCTTGTGCCCTGTCCGCTCAACGGACGGTGTTGGCTATCATTTTGGCTATGCGGACTTTGTTTAGACTAGACCGGAACTGCTCTGCAGTAGACTGGCCAAAACCACTGTCTCAGGTTTTTCAGCCATGAGGTTCTCCTTCTTCCAGGACCCCGTCTTCCGGCAATCTTTCATACTTCTCTGGATGTCTCATCACATGTCCAAGATATTGAAGTTTTCGGATTTTTATAGGTTTAATAACTTGCTTTTCTTTATTTATCCGATCCATAACAACTTCATTCGTAACCCTGTCCATCCAGCTTATTTTAAGTATTCTTCTGTAGATCCACATCTCGAATGCCTCAAGTCGCCTAATTAGTTCTTCAGTAAGCGTCATGCTTCCATTCCATAAAATAATATCGAAAACACGTAGCATCTGACCATTCGCATTCGTAATCCAATTAAATTAAATTAATTCAACCAGGAAATTGCCTGGCAGCCATCTTGTATGACAAACTTTTTTAATGATTTGTTAAAAAGGGACCTGATGGATGTTTGGAACTTTGAAATTTGGTGAATTATTCAATTTTTTTTGCTGCTTCTAGATTATTATTGATCTTAACGGAAATTAACACGGAAGGATTTAACTAAAATAAAACAATATTTTTGTAGAGTATTTATATTTCGCTAGCTTCACTATGAAGCTAGCTAAACCTGGTCGGAAACAGGTATAACAAATAAAAGTAGTTCTTCAAACTTAGCAAATTCACTTTGAGGCGTCATTTTTAATTAAATGAAAACAAATTACTTTGTATAACACCACTACATTATAATTCATATTATCGATGATATGATGTTTCAAAAACAAAGTTTTATTCGTCAGGATAAGAGATTAATGTAGGTATGTGGTGATGTTATATAAAGTAATTTGTTTTCATTTAAATAAAAGTAGTATTTAAAAAGTCATTGTTTTATTTTAAATTATAACGACACATCACAAAGTTTGAATGTCGCATAAAAACAGAAGAATTTATCACTTAATTTGACTAAATTATGGAACTCTACGAAAACGAGGGCTTTGACTAAAATATTCTCAATTAATTGTTTTCGTGTTTAATTCGTAGAACTCCATATATGTCTTTTTAATTTATTTAAATTGAAATTAATAATTTTGTTATTAAGTTCGACGGTTGATTCGGCTTACAAGGCCATTTTCAAAGTGTGGTTGTACCACTTTGGGACGACTTATTTATATGATTCTAAATTTCTATTTTGAAGGTGCCAAAATTGATTTATTGCAGGTTGAACCGATTCATTGAGAAAATAATTGTGACGGGTAGGTACTTTTAAATCTGTTTTCCTCACTTTTAATATTAATGTATTCTTAATGGTTTAATAATTTTATTTTTATCAATACATAATAAAATATTTGCAGTACTTGATAACAACATTATTAAATATATTTTTATTTTTGTTTTAAATAAGTTATTATTCTTTATAACGTATGTATACATTACTATTTCCCATTTTTATCTTTGCTCCATTCATATATTTTCTGCCACTATTATTTTTCACATTTCGTATTACAATACGTTCCGTATATTGGACAATACTCCAACAATTAATAGATTACTTAGTTAAAATCATGTTTTTTTTCAATAACCGACGTGTTTCGCAAGCAATGATATTTTTTATTTCTAGAAATTTTATTTCTTCATCAGGACTATTTTCAACTTAAGATTATTGAACAATAGCCGTGAATAAAACTGAGTAATCTATTAATTTTTAATTAAAATGGTGTCACAAAATAAGTTTGCTGTGTTTAAGAAGAAATACTCCATTTAATATAAAAATAAATAAAGATGTCTCGATCTTGACAAAAACAGAATAGGTAATACAAAAAGGATCAGATTTGATGTTTGCAGATTCTGAAAGTTGCATAATGTTAAGATATTATTTCAAAATTATATTAGAATAAACACTTCACACAGGACTAGGACAATGACAGTGATAGTGCGGGGAAGTTGTTTCCGTTATCAATGATCGCAATAAGCCTTGGTGACTTCATCAGCCAGGTTCGATGGCTTCCACTTAATCAAAGAATAATATTGCGTTGCTATCTTGTTGATTCAGTCTCAATAAATAATGTTGCCCTTCATCAATATTAATTGATTCAACATCTGGCAAATTCCGCTGGAAATTAATTGCGGATTATCGTATTCTATTGTGTCGGTATAATATATATATATATATATTATAGTACGTACATGGTTTTTTGAATATCAAGGCTCCAGTACAGTCTTTACGTCCGTAGGGCTTTTTCATTGAACACATTTACAGAACGTACGTCGCGAATAGTAGCATGTATGTAAACATATATATTTAATTAAATGAAGGCAATATTAGCGAAATTCAATCGAAAATCTGGAGACAGAAAAATCAGAAAAATATATTGGCACCTCTGGGACTCGAACCCAGGAAGATAATGTTGGTATTTCTTAACCGAAGAATGATACAGTTAAAAGTGACCGAATTGGATACGGACACCTTCCGAGCGATTCTCTATGTTTTGTGAGATCGAGATAGATTTCTTTGACTGTAATTTGTTTATCTATGGACCGATGTCAGAATTTCAGCTGTGAGCTGTCGCGTATTTTAGTTTAGGTCGTTTTAAACACGAATTCATGCAAATATGCATGATAATTTATTCATTTAACAGCCTTAGAAAATCACACAAATCTGACAAGAGATCTCGCCCGATATCTATCTCGATCGAAACGGTTTGTAGCAGATATGAAAAAATATATTAAATAAATGTCTTTTAATTTGGGGCACTAAATAAAAAATGCTATTTTCAAATCAGTTTGAATTTTACTGAGTAAAATCTATCAAAAAATTTCCAATTTCTTTCTACCTAACCCGAAGTAGGTATATTATCACGACAATACGAATGCACAATGTTTGCATACTGTTAGAAAATAATTGGATTTTCCAGACACGTTGAAAATGTACAAAGCATAAGTATATTTGATGGAGTGGTAAGGCTCTTGACTAGTTATTCGGAGGTAGAAATTTTATCAAACCGGGCGGACGTAAACAAATTTGATTGAATTATTTTTTTTTCTTGCACGATTAATTCATGAAAAATAATATGAATAGGTACCTATATTTGACATGTTCCAGAGTGGAAAATACTCTCAAATCATCCTTTTTTACATTAGCTACACACAGGAGACCCTACGGAACATAATTCCCTCAGGGCCTATGTCATCTTTGGGGATGATGTATGGAGGGTTTTTTTTTTTAAAGGAAGGAGAGGAAGTTCTGGGAAGAAAAAAGGTGTGAGCTAAACGTCAACCTAAAGGCGGAGGGGTGAAGGGCGTGTAGGAATGTGGGGGTTGATGTATCCAGGAGTGACGGACGTAATCTATTTCTCCCACTGCAGTGCAAGGCGATGTTCCGAGAGAGTGCTACTGGAGAGGTCAAAAGATCTCCCTTCACCAGTCTCTCTCGATTCGTTCCGCCACGCAGTTGGGGGGCAGACGCAGCCGCCGTCAGGATCCTGACAAACCTCACCCCATGAACCCGGGCACCCCCGCTAAATCACCAAACATAAATAAACATTGAAACTTTATTTAAATAAAATCAGTTTACCAAATAAACAGCTGGATTTAACATACAGATCCATTTTTAACATTTTTCTCTTCCTTACGCCTACTTTTACCCCCTCACACTTTAATACCTCCCCCTCTTCACCCACCAAAGTTGATGTTCTCTCTCCTCGTTCTACTTTTCATTTAAATACTCTGTAATCCTGCATGTTATTTAATAAATTAAAAAAATTCACCCTGAGGAAGGTTCAGGTCGAACCAAAACCGTTGGTTTAAAAAAATATAAGATAGAGGAATTAAACAAAGTTATTTTATTGTCATTATTATAATGAGTAAGTACTTGCTATCCAGGTCTTGCCAACAAACACTGCTAAAGCTATTTTAAACAAAGTTTTGATTGTTAATGGTGGTCTTTGATCAGGGCGATACTGAAAGTATCTAGCACTTTATTAATTATGCGATATTAAAATATACAAGTTTTTCTAAAATATGTAAATGTATGGGAATATTCATGAATATCAGTGCAATAACGGAGAAGACATCAAAGCGTACAATACCTACCAGCACTATTTACATTTGCTTTGTCTTTGGATTTCTCGCTCCAATACACAATTCAATGAAATATAAAATATTTTTCTATGAAACAGAAGCTTTCAGAAGATGTCTTGAATTTATATTCAGTACAACGCAAGGAATCGGAAAGTAGGTACTAAAACAAAAAAATCTTCCTTATTTTAATAAATAATGATGATTGGTTTTAAAAATGCTATTTGTTTTTGAAAAATATATTTTAATAGAGAACCGTTATAAAACACCGCCATTTATTCAAATTTATGTATTTATTTTTAAATTCCGACACTTCCAATGCATTAAGCGATCCAACTATATACAGAGTGGTAAGGGCCATTAACCAGCCAGAGGTAGAGAATTCATATTTCGTCGAAAGATGTTGTTACGATCGTACAGGGCCGTTCCAATGAGATGATTAATTATTCTCCGTACCAGCTTTTTAAAAATTATAACTCAATATCGATTTTATTTAATTAATATTTTGCTTTCATTTATACCTAGGTACATTCAAAAATGCTGAAAGGCGTGATGATAAAACTCTTAAAACTATGTACTTTTTGTAATTATTTTTTGATCATAAGTCTTTAAAATTTTTCAAAAATGTCTAAGCAAAATAAGAATGTAAAAAATCTTAATTATATTAGTTTGGAAGTGCGTAAATAAATTGACAAACTGAAGTATTTTCGTCACAAAACACGTTTGCTGATCTTTTTTTAGATGTTTTTTTTTAAATTAAATTAAATTTTTGAAACATAGCTTTCCCAGATAATTTATTGATTTATTTTACTGCATGATTATATGATTTGAAATGTGTGTTGTATAATATTATACAAAACTTTTGATGGAAAATTAAACAAATCTGCCAACGACCTACGGTAAAACTTTATTGTACTAAAAATGAACATATTTCTAAAATTTTAAAACAAAGCTTTACTAGATAAAAAAACAGTCTTTCGAAATCAATTTTTAATTTTTTTTGTGGAAAAGAGTCAATACGTCTAAAATTTTATTTAAAAATGACAGATTTCCGCTTTTGTCTGGTTTTTCTCTCTTAAGGGACGTACTTGACTTACTTTAACCAGTGATCTAGACATTATTTGGACTGTTTGGAGTAAAAAATGCAAATGAAAATTATGTCTCCTGTAACATTATTGATATTTTTTTTGTGTTCTACAAAAACATAAAAAAATAGTAGGTATTTAACAGTTGGGGGCAGGGAAAGAGGTTGGGTGGTTACTCGACTGAGTGACCAGTGACGACATGCAGACGAATTTTTTTTGTTTGATTTTGAATTAAAAAAATTTATGAAAATAAAGTCATCGAAAAAGTCAGAGAAGAACAAAATTTCATTTATATTCTTTACTCCAAATAATGCCAGGAATAACTGGTTAAAGTGAGTCAAGTACGTCCTCTAACATCCTGTATATTAAGACTAAAGATATTCAAATACAAAATCAATATCTTTGATTACGACTGTGCATTACTAATTTAGAAAAAATGTTTGAACAATGGAAGTAATTGTTTTGTGCACAATATTGTTGTTGACAAATCGACATTTTGAAGTTGCACCACAGCAGAGCTCAATCATTACTTCGTTGTTATTAGGTACTATACGTTAGTGGAAGATACTCTCAGTAGCTCTGGTGTAAGACCACCATTCAGAATTGGAACGTTGGTTGAAATTGCTATTGCAGTGTTTGGTGACTAGATCTGAATAGCCATATACTTCCCCACCTTTTTCTACCCCATCTCCATCCCCTCCCTACTGACCTCACAACATACCCCGATTGAAGATGCCGTAGTCTCACTCACTCCAGGCGGTTGGGAGCAGTTAGGACTCTTGTGTGGTATTCACTTAAAAAAATGATACGGCCTCATTTTTCTGTGGCACCTGAACAATCCTAAAGCCATTTCGGCACTATTTCGTAACTGAATTATAAAAAACACGAAATTCAAAACATAATTGAATTTTCGGTTTTTAAAAACACTTAATAATTTAATTTCTTTCCCTGTCGCTGCCTATCCCTTCGAAGAATTCTACTCAAAAAGAGTAAAACGATAACCAACACATACAGATAATCGAAGTGTATTTTTTTAAACAACTTAAAGAATAATACCTCAAATCGTAATATTTAATCATTGAAGAAAATATTAATGAGTCTCAAACGAAAATATGAAACAGAAAAAGATTCGGTCGAACCCAGGACCATAGCCTTGCCGGGGCACTACTCTAACTACTGGGCTAAATTGACCCTACTCTCTTCGGTCATATACCATCTAGATTGCATTTAGTTATGGAAGAATCTTGCAATAAAGATAGCAGCTAATAAAAATATGAGTTAAGAAAATATAGATAATGTTGGTAATTCTTAGTCGAATACAATTAAATATGACAACGATACAGTTAAATATGACGGAAGGGATAGAGTCGAATTAGCTCAGTGGTATGAGCAGAGCCCCGGCAAGGCTAAGGTACTGGGTTCAATACCTAGATGCGACCGAACACTTTTCCGATTTTTTAAAATTTAAAATTGATTTCGATTTTTCTAATTTAAAACTAATATTTTTTAAATTTCATTCCTACTGTAGAAGATACTCTCAGTATCGCCCTGGTGTAAGACCACCGTTCAGAATTGAAACGTTGCTTGAAATAGCTTTAGCCGTGTTTGGTGACCAGATCTGAATAGCCAGGTTCCTCCCTACCTTCCTCTTCCCCGTCTCCTTCCCCTCCTCACTACCTTCAGCCTCACAACATACCCCGATCGGGGATGCCATAGTCTCACTACGTCCATACGGGAGCAGATGGGACTCTTGTGCGGTATTCATGTAATAAAAATTCTAATGAAAGGCTACGTCCTGTTCTAAGCCTCTCATCGCACTGAGCAGCTCTCTACTAGCAATTAAGTTAAATGAATGTTTAAACTATGCTGGAAAGGCCTGGATGCATTATTACTGTCATAATTGATTTAATACACTTTATTTTGACCTTTTGACTGCTTAATTATTTATTTGCTAGTTGAAAGCGGCTCTGGACATAGCCCATGAAGAAATTCAAATTTTATTTCTTGTGATCATTTTGCAACCTTTCTCGTTTCGTAAAAAACTTCTAAGAATTTTACTTTGAAAGTCTAAATCTTTTCTTAATAATCAAAGAAAAATGTCAAAAAATGTTCCATGAAATAGTCAAGAAAACATCCCGCTTTATTCGTCAAAAAATCTTTTGTAGTATCCTTTGTGTTGGACAAGTGCCTACTCAAATAATGAGCTTACCTATAAAAGAAAAATCGTTTATGTATGTTATCGTACTTTTGTTCAATATGTTTTATCGTTTACTTTTAACTTATGAATAGCAACATTCCAATTCAATGTGACCTTGCAAACCTCTCAGCCGGCCTTCTCACGTTCAGGAGATCCTTCTGGACTGAAGGTGAAACTCTGCTTCTATCACGACACTCTTCTGAACGGTCGTGGTGAACTCAACAGACTTTTGACGTAAAAATCAAGCACCTTTTTGTAGAACCTATTATTAAACTGCCCGGGTCTTTCTCCCTCTGAAGGTGTGGATGAAACCGCATCCGGTACAGTCACTGCTGTTGGAGTCTAAAGGACTCTGAATTGTGTGTATATGGACATATTCAAACAACATAACACATCGCAGAAGATAGTCTCACATCATTGCTTCACACTTTTACTCTCAAGCATGCGAAGAAGAATTCACTAGCTGGATTCAGTGGAAAAGTGGATTGTGAAATTGCCTTATTTTAAAGCACAGATGAAATTGAAGTATATGTCTTAATTCTTCTATCTAATGCCGAATATAGGTGTCGCGACCGATGTCGCGACACGACAAGGATATGGACTGTAACTATGAAATACAAGACAAATTGATTGCGTTTTAAACTGAATTCACGGGAAAAGGGCGATACAGGAGAGTCCCTACCTTTTGATGTTTCATCCACTGCTTCTGAAGATTTCTGGATGCTGGCGGCGTCCAACACTCACGGCAAAATGCAAGGTCAATCCGGTTCACTTTGAGTTCATTGATTGGTATTTAAACAGTATTTTTTGCGATTTTTTCGAGGATTGATTCATTAGCGAGGTGCGACCGATGTCACTGCGAAATTCCAACTCAACAAATTTCAAATGTTGGTGACAATATTGTGGAGGTGTTCCATGTAGGTATGAAGAAAAATCATCTTCTTCTTTCCTTTTGTAGGGACTTTAAGGAAAGGAGCAAGACAAAGGAAAAAATGAAGAGTGAAGGATTTGGGAACATGGGTTTAGTTTTTAAACTATTTCAGAACTAAACAATAGGCTTCTTTAACTTCCTTCCTTTCCTTTGCTGTTCTGTCTTCATGTTGTTCCTTCTTCTTCTGGTCTCTTATTTCACAGGATAACCGGAAATTAGCATTGTTAGGAGTAAGTCGTAGTGATTTCGTTTGATAATCACATCAGATATCCGACTTATATCCTACTCCTCAATAACGCATAATTTCTCTTCTCTACCATTACTCTCACAATCAAACGAGACTCGTGTGGGTACATTTAAATTATGGTAAATGCTCTTTAAAATCAATAGACTAATAAAATATAAAAGAAAAGGCAAAAACTTTCAACAATTAACGTTTTTAAGAGAGCCATCTAAAAAGGTCTACGATTCTTGCAAAGGATTATAAATGGCACCACGCGATAGCTAGTAGGGAACATATTTTTCATCTTTTCATCAATGTTTGCTTGCAAAAAGTTCATCTTTGGCAAATTTGAAAATTTCAAGGACAACGATTAATAATTTTGTGGCAATCGGGGGTACGACAAAATCACCTCAACCAGGGCCAGGGCACTGAATCGGTTATATATACATATGTTTATATGATTTTATTACAATATAATTAATTATGTTAGAAAAAAGTCTATCTGATATAACTACTTAATTTAATCTCTGTTTGACACACGATACTTTCACTCTGCTATATGTTTAGATATTCTGTTTTATTACGGTTTCTCTTCACACAAGAAAGTTGGTCGAAGTTTGAGAGTCTTTAGTTCAAGGGGAAATTTAAATCCGAAAGTTTCCACAGCAATCTTTGGAAAGAAGTTTATAATTGAAAACTCGAGAGATAAAGACACTTCCAAACTTTCACAAAAACTTTATTCCACTTTTGTCCCGTCACAAAGCGAGGATTTACAATTAATTCAAATGCAAGGATTTATATTTTTACTGAAGGGCATCCTTGATAAAATTCTTAATCTTTCCGTCTCAGATGATTTCGTAATAACTTACAAGAATATCACATTAAAGTATATAAATTTTCGATGACCTGCGATAATTATTTATTGGATTACCAACACCTCTGTCACCCCAAGTGGGTTCACGACGTTTGGTGAATTAGCAGTGTCCGGGTTCATGGGGGGTGAGGTTTGTCCGGATCAAATCGGATCCGGATCGTGGCAGGTCGGATCGAAAGAGATTGGTTAAGAGTCTCCAGCAGGACTCTCTCGATACGTCTGTCATTCTTGGACATACTCTCCCGCAGATTCCTACTATACCATTTTACCTTCCCAGAATGTGATGATAAGAATAATAACCCCAAATATGATACAGGCTTGTAGGAGAATTATTTTCCTAAATTTCTCCTGTGTGGAGCTAATGTAGAGAAAAAACTCCACAAGAGTTACAAGGTATCTACTCTTCCATTACTCCAAAGCTATTTCTTCTTCCTGAAACTTGACTTGTCCCTGACTCACAAAAATTGTAATTTACAAAATGTATTAAAAAATATACAAATTTCTTCTAAAACAGCAAACTTATTTTTTGGCACCATTTTAATACAATTTAATAAATTACTTTGTTTGTACCACTATAATTGATTATAAAAAAACCTACATGTTTCGTAAGCCAAGCTTACTTCATCAGGGTTTTAATAATATCTACTAATTCTTAAAAATAGACATAGAACATGGTGTCAATTGAAAAATAACAAACATAGACAAATAATAAAGATAGACAATGGTAACAATGAAATGAAAATGGGTAGGGACAATATGGAACAATTTACAAAGGAAATAAGTTTAATATTTTTAAATGATCCAATGTTAAACTTATTTCCTTTGTAAATTGTTCCATATTGTCCCTGCCCATTCTCATTTCATTATTACAGTTGTCTATTTATATTATTTGTCTATATTTGTTATTTTTCAATTGACACCATGTTCTATGTCTATTTTTAAAAATTAGTATTATTAAAACCAGGAAGAAGTAAGCTTGGCTTACGAAACATGTCTGTTTTTTGTAAGTGGTAAAAACAAAGTAATTTATTAAATTGTATTAAAATACAGATCTTTAGTCCTGCACCCAGTAGTTGTAGGTTCAAAATCGCAAATTCACTTTGTCATTTTAATTAAATGCAAATAATCATTTCGTATACACCATTTATTTAATCAAAATTATCAACATTCTTTAACCAATGATTTCGATGCATGTTAATATTTTTGGTTAAATAAGTGGTCTGGACAAAGTGATTTGTTTTCATTTTATTAAAATTTAATGAACTTCAATATTTTTTGGTCTTGCACAATTTAAAAAAATAAAACTCATTTTTCGTACCTCATTCCACAGTGTAAGGCACTCTCAGTTTCGCTTGGGAAGAGATCGCCATACTGAAAAGAAACGTGGCACTGTGCTGTTTGAAATAATTGCATTAGCTCTGTTAGTTTCAGATTTGAATAGGCAGGTACTTTCCAAACTTCATCTACTCTTTCTTTTTCCCCTCCCACATGTTTCTTCATCCTCAAAACAGTCCTCCAAATCGCAAGCCATTTTCCCATTGTCTCCGGACAGTTGGAATTCGTGTAGGGTATTACATACAAATAATTAAAATAAGAATAGATAAATCAATATTATAGGATTAAATTTGGTGGTGAAAACAAAAAAGTTTCTGTTGTTTTTTTTTATTTTTTTTTTATATTATTAAAGGTCCGTACAAACCTTCTGTAAAACTTAAGGTATTTACATAACAAATATACATAAAAAAATCACTGATTTATTTAGTGGAGGAACAGTCGCTTACTATCTACTAGTAAACAATAAGTGGTTCATACAAAAAAATGCTGTTAAATGAAAAGCAAATAAATTAAAAAAATTGTTATGAATAAAAGCTTCTTTGTAGTGAGAGATATAAATAAAATGAAATTTCGCAGAAAGTGGGATGAAATGGGATGAGTTTGATGGGTTTTTCTAGATGCTACTTCGACCAATTTATGTTATTCGTATCAAAATATTAAATATAGTAATTAGCAAAGATGAAGTGTGAAAGTGCTGTTGGATAATATTTAACTAAATCAACGTAAAATATACTTCAATAAATAACAAAAATAACTTTATTGTGAATAATAATAATATGATGTCTAGATCTTATCAAAATACATCGTTAACATTCTCTTTTTATGCTTTAACAACAACCATTATTGACTAGACGTTGTGTTGTGAGTGCTGAATGGAGTGCAAATATCAATATTGATATTTGTACATGTCTGTGTAATGAAATCGATTTAAATCTTTATTTTTAATACTTAACATGTTTGAAGTTTCAAATCATATATTTTTTGTTATCATCGTTCACAATAATAATTTGAGGTGTTTTTTTTTGCGATAACAAAATGTTTATTCATACTTTCTTCGAAATCTCATCAACTCTTGGGCATTCCCTGGGGAGTGGATGATTCTACCATCTTCTTGTACTTGCCGACGAGTTCTGGAAGGTCGTATGCGATAGCCACATCCAGCCTATTGATGGGGCAGCCTCGGAAGTAGGTGCAGGTGGCTGCAAGTTGCTGGAACTCGTACAGAGGGTTTAGCCGGAAGAAGTCTCTGTAGGTTTCCGGATCCGGAAGGTCGTAGCGGGAAATGTTGGTGAGGGTGCTGAGGCCCTCGTAGATGTGGTAGTTCTGAGGGTGCTCGATGATGGCCTCCGCTACCACCTTCTTGTTCCCGAAGATCGTCTTGTGGTTGTAGTAGGTGGTCAGGTAGCAGTCGACCATCTTAGCGTGATTCCTTACTCGTACCTAGAAAGAGATTTTTTACAGATATTATTTAATTGTGTTGTCTAACCTTCTCCTTTCACATGGTTGAGGGTCATCGGGAAATATTTAGGTCTGCGAGCCAATCTAGGGTATCGCCATGTTGACGTTTTCAATACCACTTAAGTATTTATGGTTATTAAGTTTAATCTGTAGAACTCCAACTTAACCTAAAGTTTTTTAAGTAAATAAAGTTCTTCTGTGAAATTATTATAACGTGTTATGGCTGTTTCGTCTTCCGAAGGCGTTAGCAAACTGTTGTGAAGCCACTTATAGACGATATATTTATTTTACTTCCTTATAAGTATATATCTATGGTGAAAACGTTAACAAAACATAAGCATTTTAAGAAATAGAAATGAACGGCTGTGCTAGGATCTAGGATGTCAAATAGCCAAGGTATTTATATCTGTATAAATACCTAGCGAAATCGATTTCGATACATTGATTCTGATTTTAGTAATAAAATGATATCAAAGGCAGATATTGCCTATTCCCATCTAAATTTCGAAAACAGGTTGCAAAGCTAGTACTCAAAGAAATTCTTTCCATTGGGATTTGAAAGCACTCTACTACACATGAAAACAAAACTGACTTCCTGACTTGATATTTCTACAAAAAATTCTAAATGATTTAGTTGATAGTCCGATATTCTTCGAATCGATAAGCTTCCGGATACCACTACGTAAAACTAGAAGTCAGGATTTATTTCAGTGCACAATATTAATGGAGGGAAACATTATACCAAGTCAGTGGACATCTTCAATTTATCTTTAATCAAATATAAAATATTTTTACTGAGGCAGTTCAGTTATGTACAATAAATACTGTATATTTCTTACCATTCATATTTCAAAGCCCCAAAAAAGGGCGTTAATCAATAAACAAATAAAACCAAGTTATTCCGAGTTACTCAGATACTCACTGCAAATCTACGAGCGCTGGCAATCTTGTTCTCCACCCTCCTGTCGATGGCCGTCCTGAGATCACGCAAGAAGCTCCTCTCCTGCGAGTGCAGCAAGCGGGCAGGGGCCCCCACCTCGTAGGGCATGGACCACAGCGAGGTTGTGTACATCACTGGGGGCTGCGCGGAACTCATCAGAGGGGAGATGTTCCAGATCAACGCGCTCTGAACGCGCATCAGCTCCTCGGGCTTGACCTGGTCGGCCTTGTTGAGGATAATTCTAGTCTGGAATTGCAAATATGTAACAAATTAGTATTACAACAACAACAAAATTGTTGAATTGAAGGTAATCTGAATAATTTTCAATTTTTATAAGAAAAACTTTCTTTTTATATCTACTTTTAAAAAATTCTAAAATTTGAAAATATGAGATTGACAAATATGACGGCTTTGACAGAAGGTGGCAATAGCGAAATTGGTTAACGCACTCGTCCCGGTTAGACGGAGAGGTCTGAGTTCGAGTCCCAGTTACGACCATTGTCTTTTTCTGTTTTTCTGTGTCTTGTTCTCTTTCATATTTTCGTTTAGATTATTATTGTTAACTTATTCTAATCTGAATAATTTTCATCATGACAGTACATTCCAGTATTGTCAGATTTGATCTATTCCACAAATCGGGTATTTGTAGCACAATAGTGACACGTCCACCACGATGCCGTTAGTAAGACCTGAGGCAGTTTTTCAGTATCTACAAAAATCATTAATCCAATCCATAAAACAACCCAGTAGGAGATGATTTAAATTTTCACGGCTAAAAGTATTATCGTATTTTGCCATGTTCTTTCCTTCTTTCGCCAACTTTTATGATGATGGACAATGTAAAACTATCAGAAACATTGGCGAAAGAAGGAGGTAACGCAACACTGAATGATACCCCAAAAAGAAATCATGATAACCGAGTTATAGCTTCAAAAGATAAAAGCAAAATGTTGAAATCAATTCTCCAGTTTCTACCACGATAGTGACATTTCTGGACATTATTTATTTTCAAAATTTTACATCTGTTACAATCAATTTATTCTTTTTTCAGTTACGAGTATATTTAATTCATAAAAATAGCATTAAGTTAAAAGTAGTAATAGAAATGGTGAAGCAAATCTCTTGAACGTATGTTAACTTATTTTTGTAAATCTTTCTTTAAAAAAATCTTTCTTCTGCTTCTTTATGTTTATGTTTGTCTTTTTATTATTTTTAATTATAAGAATTTATGTTACCTGTGCCTCCCTGCCCTTAAGCTGGTCGAGAATGGCTTCAGTTTCTGGTCCAACGTCCAGCTTGGAGGGGTCGTATACCAGGAAGATGACATCAGCCCTGTCAATAAACCACTGACAGGCGTCGTTGAAGGGGAACACGCGGGAAACTTGCTTGCGAACTTCCAGAATTCCAGGGATCTCCACAATGTTTACCTGGAATGAGTTTAACCAGTATTTTAATATACTTAGCAGAAAATTTGGTTGTTAACTGATGCTGAAAGAAAATGAGGTTTTATGAAGAACAGAAAGCCGAATGGCACAGGCTCTGACAAAATAAAGACATTTAATTAAGTATGTATTGTCTCTCAAATTAATATATATTTGAAGAGTCTTCCTTGGAAGAGTCTTCCTTGGAAGAATCTTCCTTAGAATCATCTTCTTCTACTTTATCTGCTTCTTCTATGAAATCGGCATCAGCTTCTTCCTTGGAAGAGTCGGAATCAGATTCTACCTTTTAAGGGTATAAGTACGACAAATTTATGTAACGACATTAAACATCAAGAGATACAAATATTATTTTTTTTTAATATTTGCAAAATCACTTAGTGGCGTCATTTTTAATTAAATGAAAACAAATCACTTTGTAAAACATCACTTTTTTAATGAAAATTATCTACATGTTTCAAAACCAAAGGTTTCTTCGTCAGGATAAGATTATCTTATTAATATATTATATAGATGTTGCATAAATAGATGTTAATCTTATCCTGACGAAGAAACCTTTGGTTTTGAAACATGTAGATAATTTTCATAAAAAAAGTGGTGTTTTACAAAGTGATTTGTTTTCATTTAATTTAAATAAAAATATTCACTTTATTAGGAGAAATGAGAACTGAATGTCTTGGCAAAATAAAAAAATACTGAACTGGCCCTTGTCTCTCAACTCAAAATAATTCGATCAAATTCCTACAAGAAAAGTAATTTCTGCGAATTAAAAAAATAATAATTAAACTTTTGAACCTTTTCCAATAGTTTATTGGGTAATCTGAGTCCTCTCAATCGTTCTTCCAACCCCTGGCCGAACTTCTGCAGTCCAGAGAAAGTCCAATCGGCTGCCAACTGAGTTCCGTCAAGAACTTGGGGTTCCGGTCCATGCATCAGAATATTGAAATACGCTGGCGATGGTTCAGCACCTATTCAAATCAAAATAACTTCACTGAATTCAAACCAAAGACAGTTTCCAAATATGTACGATTTCTAAAACGCAAGATAAAAACGAAATTTCTTTACCAGTTCTGAGGGACCATTCCGTGAATTCATTGTCGGTCAAATAGTTGACTAAGGAAGATTTTCCTCCGCTCCACGGTCCCATAAACAGTATCAAGGGCTTGGAGAAGATTTCTGGATCGCCGAAATGCCTGTTGCTCAAGTCACGGTACTTGTAGAGGATTTCCAAGGGTTTGATTGCGCCATCGTAAAGCCTCTTCAATTCACGCAGAGTAATGTCAGCTGATTTCTCAATAGTCAATTCTCTTTCTGTTGATTCTTCATCTAAACGAAGCAGCTGGGAGATGTGTTCACGAGACCTGAGATTCTCTGGAATGTCGATTTCCTTTAAATTGAAAAACACGACGTTAGCGCAAACCGTATATATTTTATATATCCGCCGACCAATGAAACATTTTTTTTTAACTATATTAATAGAACCGTTTTTTTATTAAATTCAGTCGTAAAAGTAATCTTGGTATACTCACCATTAAAAGGTCGTCCTCTGGCAATTCATTTGACTCATCAGAATCAGTTTCCGTTTCAGATCCCTTGTCACTTCCAGAATCCTCGGCTTCGACTTCAGCGGCCTCTTCTTTTTCTACTTTCTCTTCAACAGCCTCATCTTGTTGTTCAACAGACTCTTCCTTTTCTTCCACGGCTTCTTCGCCTTCTTTTACCTCGTCTTCTTCGGTATCATCCTTAGAAGCATCTTCCTTGACTTCTTCCTCCGAAGTATCTTCTTTAGTGTCTTCCTTGGAGGAGTCTTCCTTTGAAGAGTCTTCCTTGGAAGAGTCTTCTTTAGTATCTTCCTTGGAAGAGTCTTCCTTGGAAGAATCTTCCTTAGAATCATCTTCTTCTACTTTATCTGCTTCTTCTTTGGAATCGGCATCAGCTTCTTCCTTGGAAGAGTCGGAATCAGATTCTACCTTTTCACCAGAATCTGCCTTTTCATCAGAATCTGCCTTTTCACCGGAATCATCCGATTCTTTAGAGTCTGACTCGTTGGATCCATCGGTTTTTTCTTCTGATGATCCTTCTTTGGAATCATCTTCCTTGGAGTCTGCTTGTTCTGTGTCCCTCTTTCCTCTACCGGTTTCCTCTTCTTCTACTTCGTCTGCTTCATCTGGTTTCTCGCTGCTTTCGCCAGATTTATTATCTGCTTCACCGTCATCTTCTTTCGTCTCTGCAGAAGCATCCTCAACTATTTCGGAAGAAAAAAAATTGAAATCATTAAAACAAAATAATTTAATTTAAATTAATATTAGTTCAAGGTATTTGATTACCTACACCAAATTTACCATTGACCTTAATAGTATTTTACATATTTGAATGGTTCAATAGCAGGCATATGTTAAAATATTCCATAAAATAAAACAAGTTATAACTCACCATCATCGATTTGGGTATCTTCAGCAGATGCGTTGTTGTCTCCCTGATCAGCTTCCTCGTCTCCTTCCTCTTCTTTGCTGCTGTCTGAGGAAGAGGACGAGGAAGAATCGTCTTCAGCGTCTCCTTGGACGTCTTCCGCGCTTTCCTTGGAATCTTCTGAGATCACTTCGGCTTCATCAACATAGGGTTCGTCGGCAACTTCAACTGACGGTTCATCTGCAACTTCTGCGGAGTCTCCGGCTTCCTCTGTTAAGATTTCTACACTGCTGTCTTCGTCAGCTGCTTCTCCTTTGCTGTCTTCTTCTGAACCGCCATCTGTCTGTTCGACTTCTTTACTACCTGATTCAGCTGGAATAATAATTATATAAATATGTATGTGGAAAATTACTAACTTTTATTGAATTAAATACCCTAACCTTGTGTACACCACTTTTATTTAATACTCGTAATAACACGCCTTCCGGATTCTGAACAATCGTCCTTTTATCAAAGTAGACTAGATAACAGAGTTTATAAATATATTGCGTGACAAAGGCAAGGATGTTTTTAAACCGGATGGCATGTTTACATATTTATAAAAGCGGAACGTTATACATTTTCAGTGTTTCATTAAATTAATTATATTAGTATAAAAATATCGCATGATCTAAAATTGATCACAGTGCTTTTTCTGATCAAGGCTACTGAAAATAGATTGTAAACATCCGAGTCAAAAATTGGCTCACGATGTAAAAAATATGATTCGCTGCAATAGGAAAAATGAATTATTCAATAGAATTGCTAGGCTACGACGTATTCAGCTTGGTGAAAAGTTACGGATTAAATAAATTGTTATTTTGTTGATGGCTGTCTCGTTCTAGAATAACAATTGATGATGTTGTAAGGAAATTATTATTGGAAGAAAAATTGGCAACCATTTTAAGACGGTTTGTTTTACTTTCTACAGCTTTCAATTATGATATCCGTCGGATTTACGTAAACATGTCGAATGTTGTTTATACCAAAATTCTCGCCGTAATTTTTCAATTTATTACATTCTGGCAGCGTGCATTTCAACAGAACTCAAATTAATATATGATTTTATGCATTTTGAATGACAACAACTAATTTAAATCAGTCGATCCTCTGAAGATTACAATCCAAAAAATCCTCCAAAACAAAATTCTTCCTAGGAAATGATATAAAAAATATAGTGACCAGACAACTCAAAAACATGCAACTTCATCACTCAATTGAAAATTCATTAAAAGTTATGAAAAAGAAAACAAAAAAACATGATTAATTAGGCTACGTTAGTTTAGTTTATGGGTTAAAAAATAAATCATCAATTTTAATGATTTTTCAAAGGGGTGTCAAAATGCCACTTTGTTGGGTTCTCATGGAACCAACCTTGGGTGAACTAAGCCAAGTTGACGTTATTTCATTGGAGTGTTCATGAATCTAATGTATTCGATCAAAATAGTAGTCAAATTCAATAATATTGTCGAATACTTATCAAGAAATAAAATGACACCAATAATATGATATAATGTAATCAAATTTCTATCGCCATTTTTCTGTCTATGTTATAAGGATAAATAATTAAATATGCCCTTGTCCGGAATACTGTTGTATCCAACAAAACTAATAACAATAATGTTGTGTATGTTATTGTGCATCTTTTAAGGTAGGGATAATATTTTTTTTAGGCCTATGCCAGCATTTTAAAGATTGGTTCGCGGAAGAGCGTTGTATAATGTTCTTTGTCAAAATCACGAAGCTTCGTTTAATTCGTGGGAATAACGGGAGAAAACGGACTACGCGTGGCTTCAACGGGAGAGACTTCGGATCTAAAAAGCTGAAGGATGCAGAAATGTTATATTTGTCCAGAAAGAATATTATTAAGCCGCCTTTTTACCCGTTGAAAAAGTTTTATGGAATAATGTTCTAAGGTAGTCTCGTAACTGTCTCATCTCGAACTTGACTTTCAGATGAGCTAATTGCTTTCTGTAAGACACTATTGATTTTGTACAATTATGTTTTTTTAATTTTCAAATACACATTTTTTCTCTAATTCAGCTTGAGTTCTTGCAATAAATTTTAATTTATTTGCTTTTTTTCACCACTTTTCATTAAAAAAAAACTCTTAAAAATTTTATGTTTATTGTATTTTAAGCATAAAATGTTAAATTTTGTTTTGAAACAAAACAAGTATTGTTTTTTTTTTTTCATTTTCCTCAAAACAAGAATATTGTTGGATACAACGTTACTCCAGGCAAGGGCTCATCTGAAAATCAGTAATCATCATGATTTTTATTTATTTATAATGAGTTTTTCACAGGTGTTCTCACTCACGTAAGAACAATCCAGATATAAAAACTAGAAAAACATTCATCAACAATCACAACACATTTAAAAAAAAAATAAAGACAACAAAGAAACGTTTTAGTAGGTCATGCGTGGATTACATTATGCAGGTACAGATTGGTGTACTTTATAATTTTGATGAAAAAACGTTACGGGCAATCGAAAAATAGAAGGTACATTCACAATAAACGAATAATATAGATGTAATTTAGAATACACGTGGTATTAATTAGTACCTGAATGTGAGTCTCCCGATTCCAAGTCTTTGAGTGCTTTTTCGATGTACGGCCTACATTGTGATTCAGAAGGAATATCTTCGTCTGCACTCACACCTGGAAACAAATTGCCACTTTATTGTGTTTGCTGGTGAGATACTTGAGTTCATGAGAAAGAGGAGGAAAACTAACGTGCAGACAGGGAGATGTGTATAATCACTGTGTGGACCTGAAATACATATCAGAGAGAGGAAGAGATCAATTTGACCAGAGGGAAAAATTATCAGAGATAGGATGGTATTAATAAATTGCTAAACATGACTTCAGTAGTAGTAGAGTAAGATAGGCAGAATCCATTGAATAGTAGTTTCTCTTACTCATTCTAGCTTTCATCTAGAATAGAAGGAATCTGTGACGCTATCTAGCTGACAAACCAATTCTTAAAATGATTTGTTTTCAATAAAAAGGGTAGTGGCCTATAATATGGAAAAAAAATAGTTGAAGATAATATTGTCAATTCTACAAATTTCAAATATGAGATTGACTAATATGACGGTTTGACAGTAGGTGGAAATGGTGGAATTGGCAAACGAGCACGTCTCGGTTAGATGAGAGGTTCTGAGTTCGAGTCCCAGTTGCGACCATTATCTTTTTCTGTTTTTCTGTGTCTTGTTCTCTTATTTTCTTCTTCAATAAAATAATATGAAACTAAGTTCTTGTGAACCTACGAAATATTCATCAAAAACCTTCACCTCATCTTAATATAACTGAAATAATTAATCTAAATTGGGCATGGGATGAGAGGGCTTATTGGGCAGTGTGAACCTTGAATACTTATTAAAGAGTTGAAAATTTCAAGACAAGATGTGAGACGAATTATCGTCATGTATCCCTTATATTGAGAGAAGAACAATTCATAGTTGGGAACTTGAAACATGTTATGTTAGAGGATAAAAAGTTTCACTAGCGAAATGGGATCAAAATAATTTTCACATTGTAATCCTTAAAGACATTTCGCACCTACAAATGACAGAACTAACATGTGAGGTGAAAGATTATTACAATCTGAAGGTAACAGACATGTCAGAGACAGAGATTTCACGTTGGAAATGGTGTGAAATAATTCATTTTTAGTTTGCTCTTGAAAACTTTAGATAGAGCGAGAGTTTCCAGATAAATAAATTAATTGAAAGGCTCAAAAATATTTAATGTGCCTAAACTTCTGGTATTTTCGAGTTATTAATAAAGACTGCAAAGTTCTTCAATATAAAGACTTGCCGAAGAAATGTAGCTGATTCGGTAATGTTATTATAAATCGTGTACAACCTAGTTGATAGCCCTAATCTTCTTCAAAGCCCATCATGCCATATTCAAAATTGTGACAGCAGTCGCTTAATTTTCATCGCTCTTTTTGCAAGACTAACTCTAAACCGAACTCTTTGTCTATAGATCTACAAATTCATTTAACTTAATTTCTCAATTTCCAAATTGACATTTTTAATTTTAACTCGACTGTACGGGACATAAAACTAAAATCTATTAACAATCGCACTTAAACTCTATCACATAATCTACCTTTCCATCTACTCCCGTCCTTGGTCCCTTTATCCTTATCCTGAGTTCTCCTCCACACTCCCCACAACCCCCAACTCCCCTTAACAAATTGCACCATGAGTCTTTTAGGGTATTAAGTAAAAAAAGTTTAGTTTTGAGATATCTGCGTATGAAGTTTTCATTTTCATTTCACGAATTTCATCATCAAATTGATTTTCTATTATTTTTTTCAATTGTTTGCATATCACAGGGATTTGAGTTGTCTCACACTCGAAAAATATTAAATAAAAGATTTTGCATTATTTCTTTTTGTTTTTGACTTAATGCACTGCAGTATAAAAATATTATTTTTAAATTTCGGGATGCTACAATAATGATTTTAAATTAATACAGTAACACATTAAAAATGTTCAATTTTATATGCTTATATTGCGGTAAGAGATAGAACTTCGTACGAGTTTAATACTTTACTATATCAAGTAAAAAGAAACCCGATCACCAAAAATATATATCCCATTGAAGCACATATTACTACATACATGCATACATACATACAGTATATCATAATAATACTGTAAAGCTATCAACTTCTTAAAATATTTTGAAAATACTTTAGTGAATTAACTCAATTACAACGCATTTTCAAATAATATTTGAATTGTTGTGAGTAACTTTTTTTATTACTCAACTCAAATAATATTTGAGTTAAGCAATAAAAAAAACAAATAATGCTGCACAAAACTGCATTTTTAATTTTTAAAAAAACGATATATTTTACTTAATACACTAAAATATACATGGTGTGATATTTTGTAATTGACAAATTCACTTATTTTCACACTTTACTTACGTCTTTTATCCGTGGAAAATTTATAAAAATCGGCATAGAAAAGTTTAAATTACTTGAAAATATGTTGAAATGAACTACAACAAAATTATTTTTTTAACTTTCATAAAAGTTATGTAAAACCTTTTTATCCTGTTGTATTTTAATCTGTGTTCCTTGCCACCTCAGAACAGCGTTTTTGTAAGGTTCATGTTTTTAAAATTCTGTGATTTCTCCGCCTGTTAGCTATTAAACTTATTATTATTATTAGGAACCGACTTTCTGTTGGTTATGCTCGGAATGAACCATCTACGGGTCGAAAGAGATGTGCACATTGCTTCATATTTCTTCAGACTGATTCGTGGATGGTTCGAAAACTTGACTATCATGGAGAGCTTTAATTTCTATATTCCCGATGGTTATCTCCGTCACCGACTTTCATAGATTGTTTTCTCTCCCAGTCTGCAGGTATAACTTTTGCCAATGGTCAATCGGTGGGGAGAGGTATCTTGTTTTGTTTTGAACAGTTTTATTTCACATGCACATTTTTTACTTCATTTTTATTTATCTTACACATCCGGGTCATTCACTAGCACTACAATAAATATCAAATGTACATGTGAAATAAAACTCTTCAAAACAAAATGTCTAGAAATTTTTACATAGTTGATGCCAGTGTTGTTAAATAGAATCACTTCGGATGATTATATATTTAACATCAATGAAGCAGGGTTTAAATGGCAAATTATGTTGTTGCATTGATATTCTATTTTGTAATGTTTTAAAAAATGAATAAAATTATAATAATATATTTAATTGAGTTGAATAAATAATCAACACTGCAACACCTAACCGGGGGACCTATTAACCGACTATCGTATTACAATGAAAACTTTTCATCATTTTTTACGATCGTTGAATCACGTTTCAACTAGAGATTTAAGCTGCTAATGTTTTTCTATTCGAAATTTATTTCTCTAAACTCTCAGATAACAAATATTTTTTTCTAAAAATGCCTCTGTGACACATCGCCTTACGCCAACAATCATACAAAGTACCAGCAGGAAGTTGTAATACAAGTTTTCTGTCTTTTTGCGTACTGAAAAACACGCGTAAAAAGTGATAAGTTCACTTCTTTACATGAAAAGAGAACAGTAGGGCAGGAGTACCAATGGTGGACATGCACCTAATCATGGACAGTCAAATTTAAACAGCGAATAATAACGTTCCCAGCCAGTTGAAGGAATCTGAGTTTATTCAACTGGAATAATTTTTAATTTTATTTCATATCTGACAATATTGAGTTGAAGGCCACTTTTTACCGCTTTTTATTATCATAGAAGTTGGTTTTTTTTTAATTATTAAAAGATTCCATGTGTTTATCAGTCATTAACAATCATAAAACCAACGTTCTTTTACATTTGTTAACCTTTAAATGTTTCAATAGGGCGCGCATTTTAATTAATTTTAATATCAGTTACATAGTTACTCTCGGTGTCTATCACAGAAACACAAAAACATTGTAATAACAAATAATTTTCTTATTGGAGGATATTATGGTCAAATTTTTATCACCCAAAGCTCGACTTTGAGGAAAACGTCACCGAGGATTCGCCCAACTCGAGAAAAGCTACAATGCGCAATTTAAAGGCTAAAAACAATGTAAAAAAGCTAACAATTATGAAACTGATAAAAGTTTTACTTGGAAATTTAAATGTTAAAAGGTTACTTGGAAATTTAAATGTTAAAAATTTTCTTTTCCTCTAACAAAATATTTTGTACCTACCTACTTACGTAAAGAAAATAAGTATCTATCGGAAAAAGAAAGACAAACAAGTCAGCGTTGTTTTATTTTTTATTGTTTCTTCACAAGAGAATATTGTTTAAATGTCAATTTTTAACCCTCTTGGAAGGCAGCTTGTGTTGAGGTAAATAATTTTATAAAATAACACAAAATAATACATACATTTAAAGAACAATATTGTCACGTTAGTGTATCTTTTTCTATATTAGCTCCACACTTTTTGGCCCTGAAGAAAAAAAAACCCTCAGAGCCTATGTCATTTTTGGGGATGCCGTGTGAGGATTTTTTATGGAAAGAAAGAAGAGGAAGTTCTGGGAAGAAAAAAGTAATAAGAGGTGGGTAGTTCATTGGGGTGTATGTGTTCAGGAGTGACAGACGTATGGATCCATCCCTACCACTGCGGTGCAAGGCAATGGATCGAGAGAGTCTAGCTGGAGAGGTCAAAAGCTCTCCCTCAACAAGTCTCTCCCGATCCGGCCCGCTACGCAGTGTATGGACAAATGCATCCGCCGCCGATACCTAGGTAAAACCCACCCCATGAACCCGGGCACTCCTGCTAAGTTTCCCTGCTGCTATAATTTTTAAAAAGGCGAAGATGAAAAAGAGAAAAAATATATGAGATATATTTTGCTATTGATTTATGTAATAAGGACAAAAATGAAGAAAAAAAATGTTGGCAGTCCTTGGCTAGAGAGCAAATAATTTAACAATCTTTTTAAAAGTTACCGAGGAATTAGCATTTGAATTCGCTCATAACCTAATAATTTATTATAAATAATTAATCATTTATCATAAATAAATAATTAATAATTTATCATAAATAAATAATTTAACTATTTCTAGACAGTTTTAAAATGCAAATGTCACATCCAATAAGCTAAATGCCACATATTTTTTAAAATGAAAACCACTGCTGATAAATTTAAAAAATTTAAAACATCCAAAGTTAGGACCAATGCCAACTACTGCCAAGTGACTCAAACCCTCGAACGCATATTATGTCATTGTCCGCCACACAACATATGACTATATGACCACATAGCAGACCGCCACCACACGGTTAGGAATACGAGTATTTATAGTTACACAATGTCTGACATCTATCTATACGTGGGACCAATGAATCTTAAGTCACGCCTGGGATGTTTTCACGTCGATTTGTACGTTCAAATTTATATTATCTCTACCGATGAAAGGTGAAGTTCATTGTACAAACGAATTGTTTGCGGATGTAAAGTTATGTAGCGTCCGCTGTAGACGAAGATAACACTAATAAATTAACGAAAATATAAAAAAGAACAGCATATAGAAAAATAAAAAGGAAACGGTCGCAACTGGGACTCAAATCCAGAACCTCTTGTCTGTGGAGAAAAAAATATAATTAAAAAACAAAAAAATTAGTCGAAGATTAATTCTGTAATTTGAAATATGAGATTGACAAAAATTACATTTAAATAAGAGTTATCAGTAGCCAAATTTGTAAACACGTTTGTCCCGGTTTAACGAGAGGTTTTGGGTTTGATACCCAATTGCGACCGTTATCTTTTTTTTTTTCTGTGTGTTGTTCTTTTTCATATTTTCGTTTAGATTATTAGTGTTATCTTCTTCAATGATTTATTATTTTGATAGAAACAACCTTTAAGAGTTATAAAAAGAGAGTAGTTCTAATAAAAATTGAATAATCGGCTACTTCATACACAGCAAGGGGGCATCCATTAATTACGTAAGCAGTTTTTCTTCCAATCTTGACCCCCCCCCCCTCCCCCTCGGTGAGATAAATTTGGGCCAATTCGTATACTTTTTTCAAGTAACGTGAGATTTTGCTGGACCCCCCCCCCCCCCCCTATCCCCCGTTTGTGCCCACGTAGTTAATGGATGCCCCCCAAACATATTTTTGCAGCACCGTTTTATTTCAAAATTATTAAAATACTTAGTTTAACCACTTTTATCGTTTGAAAAACCAACATGTTTAGTAAGCAATGCTTAGGTACTTCATCAGGATTTACTGATTAAATAAGCGTTACTTACGAAACATGTTGGTTTTTTAAATAATAAAAGTGGTTAAACTTAGTATTTTGTTAATTTTGAATATTATGCTAGTAACTAAGTAGCAGAAAACCGTCAATCGGGATGATCTTTGTTGCCATGAAACTTGCAAAGCTTTTTTGTCTGAAATTTTTTCATTGTCCATTTTCTTTTTTTTTCTTTTATATTTATTACGGTGCTCCAGATTTTATGTCCGGGTTGAATCTTTCCCAAATGAAAGACTAAACCCTTACACACACTTTTCCACAAATGAATATCTAGTAAATTAACGCAATGTAAGTGCACTATATAAGAATAAAACAATACAAGAACAATACGTCAATCCACCAGAAACATAATGGGAAAATACTTCACCGACTCCAGATATTTTCATATCAGAGGGTTCGGCTCTGATGAAATCCTAACTGATCCGATAAATCCTACTGATCCCTCAATATAAATATTTAAAAAATCTTTCGTAATCCTACATGTATTTAAAATGACCGACTTTTGCATTTTTATGTACAAATTTTTTGACAAATCTAATACGTCTAAATTTTGAATGAGAGAGCTAGCTATAATGCCAGTAGCCGAAATAACAAATGGTAATATTTTTATAGTCTGAGAATGCCAAATTCTTTTAATTTCATTTCCTAAATCTGTATATTTTCTTATTTTTTCAGAAACAGTTTTCTGAATATTACAAGAATTTGGAATAGCGACATCAATGATATAAGTTATTTTCTTAATTTTGTCATGTAAAACTATATCGGGTCTATTATGACTAATTGTTCTGTCTGTCAGAATAGTTTTATCATAATAAATTTTATAAAATTCATTTTCTAAAAATGAATTTGGTTCATATTCATAATATGGTACATTACGGCAGTCAATCAAGTTATGTTTAATTACCAAACTTTGGTGAATTATTTTTAAAACTTGATTGTGCCTAAATGTATACTCGGACGGCGCTAATACAGAACATCCCGATATAATATGTTCTATAGTTTCCGGAAAAGCCAAACATTTTCTACATAAATCATCAATTTGATTTGCATCTTTGATGATATGCTTCCTATAATTTTTAGTATTAATGACTCTATCTTGTATGGCAAGCATAAAGCCTTCTATTTCTGCGCTTTTTATATATATTTTTTTTTTTCTTTTATATATTCAATAATATTATTATTTAATCTATATAAAACATTTTATTATAAAAAAGTTCTGCTTTGTAATTATTATTACGCGTAACATTACATTAACGACAGATGTTTCGCCCTCTGAAGGCATTATCAAACTGTGGTTGTACCACTTACGGACGATGTATTTATATTTATTTAGATCTTATCTACTAATGATGAAAAAATGGGTTGGTTTTATTTTTATTACCTGTGCCCTTCAATAATTTCCAAGTAATAAAGGCGCAGGTAATAAAAATAAAAGTAATTATAATAACTGGAAATATAAAAAATATTAAATACATGTAGGATTACGAAAGATTTTTTAAATATTTATATTGAAGGATCAGTAGGATTTATCGGACCAGTTAGGATTTCATCAGAGCCGAACCCTCTGATATGAAAATATCTGGAGTCGGTGAAATATTTTCCCATTATGTTTTTGGTGGATTGACGTATTGTTCTTGTATTGTTTTATTCTTATATAGTGCACTTACATTGCGTTAATTTACTAGATATTCATTTGTGGAAAAGTGTGTGGAAGGGTTTAGTCTTTCATTTGGGAAAGATTCAACCCGGACATAAAATCTGGAGCACCGTAAAAATTAAAAATATTTGTTATTTCGGCTACTGGCATTATACCTAGCTCTCTCATTCAAATTTAGGCGTATTAGATTTGTCAAAGAATTTATATGTAAAAATGCAAAAGTCAGTCGTTTTAAATACATGTAGTGTATACATTTAATACATGATTATTATTATATTGTTAATTTCCAACTGCTCTAAAAGATTGAGTTTAAAAGAGTTGGCTTATTATCATCGCTAAGTGAGTGACTCTCACCTAGTAGATGTTTGGCAAATTGTTATTGTATTTTATTATTATTTTTAACGATTGCACGTGTTCTTTGAATCTAGTATTAAAGGACCGAAAAAAAATTCCATTTTTAGTTTTCAACGTGAGGTCTACTTCGAGATCTATGACTCCTTATAATATCATTTTGAAGTGACAAGAGAGCAAGTCACAGACAGGTGACAGGCAGTATTCTCTCGTCAATCCAGAGTCTTCTATAAATCAGTATATTATTGGACATTGGCTTCTTGATTTCGTTATAGCGACTCATGTTCTGGGTGAGTGCACTGATGATTGTTTATTGCCGTACTAAATTTGGACGATAATTGAAGTATCTACTGTGCTTTGAAATATACGGATACAAAAAATAATAATTTTAAGATCTGTTTGATCGGTAATTCTTCTGTCAGATGCCTGCACAGAAAAGTGTGTAGGCCTTTACAGTAGTTTATCAGCTGTCTTTTCTTGGCACTAAAATAGAATAGAAAACTTGGCCCCTGGCACTGGGCACCGAGCACCGGGCACCGGGCACCGGGCACCGGGCATTGGGCCTGAACATCGTACGCATTGTCACCCGACATACAGACATAAATCTAACTTGCATTCTCTAATTCCTCACAGACAGCTGACGCATGGCGAATACCTGTACAGGATTAGTTACTTTGAATAATTAGGAAAATGTTTTTCATTTACACTTAACCCGGCGTGAATGAGATGAAAAATTGTTACACCAGCTGTAAGGTGGGTATGACATACCCTGATATAGAATTGTCAATTTTTATAACTGAAATGACTTAAGAATAATTCATATTACCGTAATATATTAATGAACATTAGGGAAATGAGGTAATACGTATGATAAAATAATCCAGTTCTATTTATAAAAGTATCTATTTATATTTCTATAAAAAAATAAAGTTGTATTTTTTTAAGCACAAATCAACAATATTAAAAAACTATGACTTAATATCTAAAAATTTAGGAAATTGAGACCAACTGTGTACACAAAATTAAAGAATAAATCTGTCTTATATAATACCACAAAATAGTTACACCATGTACAAAATTTACATATGTCTTATATGTAACACAAAATAGTTACACCGACTATGAGGTCGGGTATTACGTACCCGCTCTATGTTTGCGTACCTACATGCAGTTTACTACGCCGCAGGCGCAACACTGTTGCTGTCGCTTTAAATCACTACCCTCACCACCTCCTGCAGCTACCGAGTTAGCCGAGTTCCAGGAATCGCACAGTTAAGAAATATTTAGTGTTTTACAAATTGATCGGTATGAGGTACCCGACCTCATTCACGCAAAAGAGATTCATTTAATGTTAAATTTGAGAAAATGGATGCTGAGGAAAGTTTTTAGAATTAATTAAACTGTGTTTTTATAGGCAATGAATTGCACCAGGATTTGCTGGTGTAAATGAGATAGTTAAAATTTAACATTAGAAAAATATTTTGTCAGTTAATTTGAAAAAAAAAATTCATAAAAGGTATTGTCATAATATATAAAAATAGTTCTTTCAAAGTGATTACATGGCGGCTTGCCAACATTGAATTAGTTTTAATTTAATACTCTTCCTTCATAAGTACAACACAAACTAAAAAAATGGCGTCAAAAATAACACAAGTAAAAAATGTTTCTGAGGAAATAAAATATGTTTTCTGGAACTTTGACATAAATAATACTATTTTTAGATAACAAATATTATAATCAATAATTATTAGCCTGAAACACTCATCTACATTGAAAAAATCTTCCGAGAAAAGATACTGGCCGCCGTTTTCAGTTGGAAAAATGTAATAATATGTAATTGTTGAATGAAACACTAGTATATATTTAATTATTTGGCGGGTATTAGATAAGCCGCCATAGCTCAGTGGTCAGAGCTCCTGACCGGCAATCAGAGGGACACGGGTTCAATTCCCGTTGGCGGCCAGTATCTTTTCTCGGAAGATTTTTTCAATGTAGATGAGTGTTTCAGGCTGATAATTATTGATTATAATATTTGTTATTTATCCTTTGTGCTATGCATAAAAATCTTGTTTAAACGTTAGTTTATCAATTAAAAATAATAATTAATATTTGACAAGTTAAAGTATTTCAGCAATAAATGCAGACATAATTAGTCTCGACGCCACCTAGTGGGAGATTTAGTACTTAACAATACCTCTCTCACAAAAATAAAGTTTGTTGTTTTCAGTTGGAAAAATATAATAATAAGTAGTTGTCGAATGAAACACTAGTATATATTGAATTATTTGGCGGGTATTAGATAAGCCGCCATAGCTCAGTGGTCAGAGCTCCTGACCGGCAATCAGAGGGACACGGGTTCAATTCTCGTTGGCGGCCAGTATCTTTTCTCGGAAGATTTTTTCAATGTAGATGAGTGTTTCAGGCTGATAATTATTGATTATAATATTTGTTATCTACCCTTTGTGCTATGCATAAAAATCTTGTTTAAACGTTAGTTTATCAATTAAAAATAATAATTAATACTATTTTTGTTAATTTTGCGTTGTTTTTTTTTTTTCAATTTTCCTGGCGTGTGTCGCTAAGGTTCCCAGTTTTATGTGACCGTAGTTAAATCCAGTTTTTTTTATTATTTTTATTTTTATACCATGTTATTTTTCGTAAAAATAATTTTAAAAAACTTGATTTAACTACGGTCACTATGTATATTATTAAATAACAGTTCATATAAATTGTGTAGTTAATAAAGCCAATTTTTTTTTATAATTTATAAGTACGCCTATCTATACAGTGTAAAATCAGGAAAACTATTTCGCCACCGGTTGGACAGCATCGTGAGGCTGTTTAAGGGATGAGCTATAGGGAGGGATTTATTTTTGCGGGACTTTAACAGCGAAACAGACGACGGTAGCCCGTTCCACATACAAACCGACTTACACAGAAACTAGTCGAAAGCAACATTATTAATTTGTGAACGGGTGTTCCGCTCGTGTCCCTCGAGTTTCACACACGTGCACCGGTGTACCTGGGATCAATGCTGCTAGCTCGTTAGAACAGGCTCCATTAAAATACGTGTCCACATTGCGTCTGTGAATAAGAGATGGCAATCGGTCTGTTAACAACGGATTTTCAATCAGACGCACCGCCCTCCTTTGCACAGAATCAAGTAGATTTATCAAGTACTAGCTGACCCGCCCACGCGTTGCTGTGGCTAACGAAACGCAACCCTATCTACTGGTTGGTTACCCAACCTTTATAACCAACGCCATCTGTTAATTTACATACAAATCAAATCCACACCGTCCGTCCCAGCAAACCTCGACAATTTATATACTTAAACCTTCTTCATGAATCAATCACTCTATCGATCGGTCAGTGGTTGAGTGGGCATAGCGCTTGGGTCCCACCCGGGCGTCGCATGTTCGATTCCTCTGCTGGCTAAGTCCTCCATCACAACACAAGCAACAAGGAGATTTTCAAACATTGTTGGGTTATTCGTAACCCGGGAATGTTTGTCTTTCTTTTAAAAAAAAAAAAATCTATTGGTGAAAACCGCATGAAAATCCGTTCAATTCCTTTTTGAGTTTATCGCGAACAGACAGACGGACGCGTCGGAGGACTTTAATTTATAATATGTAGAGTTTGTTGGGCTCCAGCCCAGAGGTGGCTCCCATATCCAATTGTTGAGCCTACTTGAGATTCGTATATAGTTAGCAGCTGGTCACTATTAAATAATCTGTTAGCCCTGTACAAGTTTCTTGTAGGGCAGATTTACTTCTGTGAAGCCCCGGTACTTATTAATTTAAACCATAAATAAGGCAGGGAATAAAAAGATCTGAAACCTTAACCACTGGAGCGACAGCGCAATTTAAAACTTTTTTCTCAGATTGCTCAAGAGTTTTTGTTGATCATTACTAAGGTTTTCCACCCACATTAAAAAAATATATATAATTAAATCATAAACTTCTACTTAATAACTTAAAAATAAGGGAAAATTTGCCGAAATTGGCAGCAAAACAATCCGAGGTATTTTGAATAGAGCCATATTGTGTCAAAAAGCGCTCCATTGGTTAAACAACATGTTTTTTCATCGTCTATCAAATATATCTGTTAACAATTATAAAACTCCGTCTGACGCATTATTTAAAACTAACAATCATTCCTTAAGCCACCTCTGGTCACATCTTAGTTCTAATGACAAGCGTAATCAATTGCAAAGCGAATATTAACATGCAAATTAGTTTCAGTCAGAGACTGCGCAACGCGCCAAAGGAAAAGTCTCAACAAATTATTACATCGGACCGTCAAGATAAACGCGTTATGAAATGTCCTATTTCTGGGTGATGCGTTACCTCCGCTGGTCAAAGAATTATTATTCAGCACATCATTTCTCAAATTATGTAAGAAATATAACAGGTGTGATGCATCATTCCTCGCAAAATGAATAAGTTAGGTAAAATAGATCGTGATCTTCAAAAAGACATATTTTTTAAAATTTATTTATTTTAGAGAAAGTTGACAGCAAATCGGAGATTATATAATACCACAATAATAAGATAGTTAATTATGCCAATTATGAACTTTCCGCTGATGATAGTGAATGATAAAGCGAGACATTTAAGGGTGTTTTCTTAATTAATTTATTTTTTAGTTAATATATGATGAGTATAAATGGTGAGTTTTCGTTTTATGTCACATAAAGTCGAGTTAAAAATTTCAATGTGGTAATAATTTAAGTTAAATGAGTGTGTGGATCTGTAGATAAATGAGTTCTGTTTGGAGTTGATCTTGCAAAGAGGGAGATTAAAGGTAAGCGACTGTCTGCTGTTGCGATTTGGAAAACGGAATGATAGGTGTTGAAGAAGATCAAGACAATCGATTAAGTTATGTGTAATTTTAAATAACATTACCGAATCTGCTATATTTCTTCGACAAGTTAACGTGTGTTTATTGAAGAACTTTGCAGAGACTTGATTAGGGGGCATCCATTAATTATGTGAGCTAAACGTGGGGGGGGTCCAGCAAAATCTCATGTTACTTGAAAAAAATATACGATTTGGCCCAAATTTATCTCACCGAGGGGGAGGGGGTTCTAGATTGGAAGAAAAACTGCTCACATAATTAATGGATGCCCCCTTACTAACATGAGATCGAAAAATTGAGGTATCTTAAAAATCTATTTTGAACGCTTTCAATTCTATTTTTGTGTACTGCAAAGCCTGGGTTCCACACTTGAGATGCGTATTCAAGGAAAACTACGAACATATGAACAGTGTTTTGAGAGTAATAAGGTCATTGAACTGTTTACAGGAGCGCTTTTAGTTTAATTGATTTAGTACCATTGAAGAAAAACTACTTTTCTTTAGCTGTTATTCTGTATGCATTAGTTTTGACCATCGATTTTTCGGTAATTGATCCAATTACCACACTTAGCTATGTAATGATTATTATTAGTTTATTGTAACCCAGAATATGTAATGATTTTAATGTGTTATTTCATTTTATATACTAGCTGAAGTCCCCGGCAGTATCCGGGCTTTATGCAGAGTTTCCTTTGAAAAGTCAATAATTCGGAGTTGGTATGGAACCTAAATAACTACATACGTGCTTGGCATATGGATTTTATTTTATCGTAGCTCAATTGATTTGATATCTTTATTTTGCCCTTTGGACTAAATAATTTAATTAATTATTTGCTATTTGACATTACCAAAGCAGATAATATTAACGAATCTCTACGAAATATGAAACAGAAAAAGAGCCAGCATAAAAAGGTCTGGATGTAGCTAATGATGCACAAAGTTCGTAAAAAGAGCAACAGTTGCAAATTCATTAACTCTCAACTACCTCGGCCACAAAGTGGTTAAATTTTATCAATTTTATAAGAAAAACTTTCTTTTTATAACTTTTTTGAAGGTTATTTCCCATCAGTGAAATACATATATCATAGGAGAAGATGTTAACGATAATAATCTCAACGAAAATATTAAAGAGAATTTTATCAATTTATTCATCAGTTCCCTGAGATTTTGAGACCTGTACTTTTCTTTCGTTAACATCCGAGCCTGCTGGTAAGAAATGATCATTCAGAAAAATCGTTTGGTAACCACCTCGGGTTGTGATGCCCCAAAATACTTGAAAACACCCTCGACTCTGTGTAGAAACGGGCGGTCCGTATGATAGATCAAAGATTTGCTTATCTTAACAAACGGATGGCAATCTTTAGCGCAGGCATCAGATGAGAATGCTGACCTTTTTCTGCGTAGACGGGAAACACAACAATTGTACTAACATTTGTAAATTTATAACATGAGCAAGGATATTTTCTACCACTCACTCTTGAGTTGAACAGTCAACTCTCTGTGTTTACTCCCTCCAACAACATGGGTTGGGTCTCATCAATAAAAAAAGTTTTTCATTTAAAGCTCCTTTGCTTTTTAATATGCTCAACGAAAATATATAAACTTTTGGTACATTACATTTATTCAAGAAAATTATCAAAATATGTATATTGACTGAGAGTGATGGTTTTGGATTAACCATGTTGTCGCTTATATCATAAAACACTACGGTATTAAGCTATATTTGATACAATCCGTATTAAATTACTGTGTATGTACTTAACTTATTTATTATATACTTTTTTAATTTGTTTATTGTTATAACTATTCACTTGTCTAGTTCTACTTCTTTCGTATCATAAATTACTTAATATACTATATTATAATTGTTTATTAGTAGATATTTACTCATAATTATTATGTACTTTATTTACCTATGTTTATTTACTTATTATTAATTAATTGTTTATTATTGTTTACTCATAATTATATTATATATTATCTGTTTGATTTTTTATATTTAGATATTTACTTAATATGTTATATTTATTACATAGGCTATATAAACTTATTACGTAATTGTTTATTATTATATAGCTGTTATTATTTACCAATATTTATTTTTATTTATTTTTTGTTAATAATTTAATGCTACTGTGGTATGGTCACCCTACTAATGCATCTGGTAAGCCACAACAGGTACCTTGTATTTACATATTTAGTTTACAGTATAATATGAGTATAGTGTTATTGTTGCCAACAATGAGCATACTGCCCAGCTGTAATAATTATTAATTAGTAATTTTTGAATAACTGTACTCAGTGCTTCTTCTTTAATTTATTTTATTATTATTTTTTTATTATTACATTATTGTAAAACTGTATATCTCGATACAGTAATGTCCTTTATAATATGCTCAACTAGTGAGATGTGAATCTTATGTTTTTATGTGTTTCTAATTTTTTCAATAAATAAATAAAAAATACAGTCCTTAATTTATATTTTCTCGTTCTATGGTCATGCATTACTAAGTAATAAAAATCATATGTTTTTGGTTTGAAAATTAAATCCCTTAGAAATATTTTAGATGCTTTAATTAAATACTGCGAGTAGAACACATAGTCGAGTCATGAAATAGTCGAGTATTTTATTGATTAGTCTTTTTGTAAGCCCGAAAAAAATAAAGTGTAAGACATATAAAAACTGCTTCAAAGTTCAAAATTTTCTATGAACCCCTATTCGGTTATTGTTTTATTGTATAATATGGAAAAATTAATGTTTTAGAAAATGATGATAAAACATTTTTAAATTATGCGTGCTTGAACTACTCAAAATAAAGAAAACCCGCTTTTGGACGATGATTTTTTTCTTGAATGAACAGGACTTAAATAAATGTTAAACGGGAATTTAAACTTTATCGCCACCAACATAGAGAGTGATTCTGTTAACGGCCTGATCCCGAATTTATGCGGTGCATCGCCCAGAGTCTCATCAGCTCCCAGCTTGGAGCCAGCATTCTTGGCATCCCCAATAGGCCACTTGCATGTATTTCATAATGAGTTGGAAAAAATCGTGTGGATAGATTTTTCTACTAAGATTACGAAAATGTTACTAAATTTTTTTAGAAATTTATAGTTTTTTTTTAATAAATAAATCCGTTATTTGTGCTCGTGATGCCACTGCATGAAAATGTTCCGTCTCCGATAATAGTCAATTTTGTAAAATTCCACACTGATTTTTTTTTATATTGCAACACTTTGATTTCCGGCGAATTTTTTAATTTGATACTTAAAATTCACTAGCTTTATTGTTTGTTCTCTGCGAATTTATCGTTTGGTTTGACGTTTTGACAGATGTTACGAAGTGAACCCCGTACATATTATGCCTTCTGTTCCTGTATTAGAAGCGCATATATGGACGTTGAACATTTTAATGATTAATGATCAATAAGATGGCTCAAGAAAAAAAATATTTATGAGATGTAATATTTTTAGTAAGCCTGGTTATTCTCCTGTGCCATTCATGTGGAATACGTAGTTTATTTTTAAATCATTTTCGGTTATGTAATTATCGTTTTTTCGCACCCACAAAATTATTTCCCGTTTTTCCGGTTTATAAAAAATGGTCCGGTTTTTCGGCTTAAAATTTTAAAAAAATCGCCAGGGTTTCAAAAATACGATTAAAAAAAAATACGTAATGCCTTAGAACATTTTCCTAAGCCAGATTTTTTTTAAATATTATGCAAGTGGCCTATTGTGATATGTGAAGTGGCTAAAACAGTGTGGAGTGGAAAGGGAAAGGGAAAATAAGGTGCGAAAAATAACCTGGCTGTTCAGACCTAGTCGCCAAAACTGCTATAAAGCCATTTCGCATCCGATGGCATCTTTCACTCTAACCTCCTAAATCTTGATTATTTCGTTTGTAAAGAGATGGCAGTGATCTGTTCATCACTCACGTCACATAAGAAGTTGCTTATTCTATGAGCAGTGGAATAAAATAAACATCCTCTCTTAATTCAAGACGGACGCAATGCTTCCAGTCGATATTATTTTTAGTCTGCATACCTTGGCAATTGAATTCCTCACCCAGCTGACCACTTTGGAAACCTACATACTTGGCAAACACTATTTATTTGTACCGGAAATAAGTACTTTATTATGTATGTATATATATATTGTTCCATAAAGAAAATATCCCCGTCCCGCAAACCCTCCTCTAGCGTTCCATATATTCAGTTTACAAACAGGACGCATGCCACCTACTACAATTTTTTAATTCAAATTTTCATTTTTCGCATATAACAAATATTCATTTTTGTATATTATAAGAACAATCAATCAAATTTGGTACCTAACATAGGTAGATACCTATTAAAAATATCTATAATTAAAAAAAATCCATAGACAATTCTTTTAATACAAAAAAACAGCTGCCTTTTAAAATCAATTTCATCTATCGTGCGAACTGTCAAACGTGCGAAGTTAAAATATTCGTTAAGTTTTCTGAAATTATTCAATTTTGTGCGCAATTTTATTAATTTCTCTTTACGTAAGAACCTTCTACAAAGTGTTAGAAAACTTTTAAAAAAAGGATGAATGAAATAAGTAAAATCGTCCTGAAGTGTTGGCGTGACCAAGGGAAACAGTATTTATGTAAATATATATAGATTCATATGATTGTTTTTATTTAATTAGAACTATGTTTAGTTTTTTTTTTCGTAGTTTTGAAATGGTGATGGAACATTCATGGACGACAAGGCTCTACCTATCACAATGCCAAAGTTGTCCATAAATATCTTCAATGTGTGCAATTTCCAACGCCCTCGTGGCCTGGAAGGTAACCGGACAACTCAAAATGAAACCAACTCAGAAAAGTCATTAAAAGTGATGAAAAAAAATTGGTAAAATAGGTTACGTTAGGTTAGGGTTATGGGCTATTTCGAAATTATTTTTTTCATTGCTTTTCATGACCATTCAAAGATTTGTGCGGAATTGAATTTATTCTCAGTTGGCATGGAACCGGCTTAGAAATAGCCCCGATATGAACCCTATCGAAAAGCTACGGACGATATTAAGAAAAAATGTGAAGAAAAAAGATAACCACCAAGCAAAATCCAATCGAGGAACTCATTCAAGTATACCTATATATATCCTAGCCAAGAAATTAAAAGTATAAAAAACAGCTGCAAAAATTTGGTGTAAAGCATACCGACTAGGTTTAATTACTTCTTACGAACAAAGAAATGTTCGCAAGAATATTAGATATAATCCATTTAAGTAGTTCCATGTCAATTGATCCGACGACAATTGGCCCACCGACAGTTGATCGCCCGGACGGTTGATCCTCCGGACAGTTGACACCCGAAAAGTTGATCCTTCTGGCACCCCGGACATTTGATGCAATAAAATATTATTTCTTCAAGTATGTTAAAAGGATATATAGCCGTACAACCAAAGTCAAATAGAAAAAAGTTAAATCGTATACAAGTAGTAACCGTTAGCAGTATTTTGTTAAGCCGACTGCATACATAAGTATTTCGTATTTGGTTATTCGTCCGTATAGCATCACCGCATAGCATGCTCTTTCGGGAACTTCGGGGAAAAAATATTTGTGTTGCGGATTTCCGTTATTATCGACTTTGGTTTTACGGCCGTATATCCTCTTTACGTACTTACTTGAAGAAATATTTTTAGGGGATCAACTGTCCGAGGTATCCATTGATATAGGAATCAACTGTCCGGCGGATCAACTGTCCGGGGGATCAACTGTCGGCGGGCCAATTGTCGTCGGATCAATTGTCGGGTCACCCATCCAAGTAATGAATATGTCATAGCGTGAAAACTTTTCATTTAAGTTTAATAATCTAAACTCGTCTGTACAGTTTGTCAAATAAGAGTAGAAAAATATGAGGGCACCACTGTTGCTCAAATGGCCATAGATACCAAAAAAAAAACTCATGGTGAAAAAGTAAAGCTGTGTAACCTACATTTTTATAAAAAAATTAAAAAGGCATAAAAGTAAAAAAAGAATGTTTTTTTTATTTCAACTCAGATACCTACTTATAGGTATATTATTATTATACCTTTGCAACTTTGTCTTAACATAAAGAAGAATAACGATATTGTTTTAAAATACAAAGCACAGTTTAGAAAATGCTCACGTTTATTTAATACTAGCTTATGTACCTATATTATTATTAGGCTTATTAGGCCTATGTCAAAAGACAAGTTGTTTCTAAAAAAATAATTACCCGAAAGCTGATAATTTAGTATAATATTTTTTTTAAATAATAATAATTAATTGGATTAGAAAAATGTTTATAAGTTTAACAGCAATAAAGGCTTATTTTATTTTATTTATTTATGTACCTAGCGTTGCCCGGGCTTTAGATCATGTCTCTAATTTTAGATCTGAATATATTTAACTCATTCAGATCTAAAAGAAGTGTAACTAAACTCACCATTAGTGAATCTTCCTTGCTCTTACTGTTAAATTCAAATTTATGTTAAATTAAATGAGAGCCAATCACTTTGTAAAACACCATTTAATAATATTTATTATGTCATTAAGTGGGTACCTTAACAAACAGTGCTTCTTCCTGATTTTAAGTTTTTTGTTTAAGATCAAAAAAAATGTTTTTTTAAATGTGCATACAGTGTTCTTAATTTTCAGTGTCATTGCATTTTAAAGGAATATTTGACAGTTAATTAGGTGTTGCCAGCCTACAATTAGTTCCGTTTTTTTTATATTTTCTACTCTTATTTGACAGACTATAACTTTGAAAATATTTTTTGAATATTTCTTCCTTAACACAATAACCCCATAAATATCTGAAAAGGCATTTAACATACGTATACACTGCAGTTTATTAAATATCACATTGATAATGTATTAACATAAATTGTACGAGTATGGTCTTATCAAACCTTACATTTTGCAATCAAACAAACAGATGGTTGAAATAAGGACGTGCAAGGCAAAGTACGTACTAACAAATCATACACGTATGAATATTTTATATCTAGTGATGCAATCATTACGATTTCGATACAAGTGAATCGTAACCGGTGGATATCGCCAGATCGTGATCATATATATCAGGGTATCTATATGATCATCTATCTATTCGATTATCATTTCGATTATGTATGCTACATTCAATAAAAAATTGTTTATCAAAATCTATGTTTTCATTTTCATCAATGAACCACAAAACCATGGTTCTCTATACTTTCTTGGATGGAAAACTCTGTAAAGTAAGCAAAATGTGTTAATAATGCAAGCTTATCAATATTTTTTTAAATCATAAAAACAAACTACTTTGTTAACATCACTTTTTTATTGTATTAAGAATCTATATACCTACTTCGTGAACAATGTTCACTTCTTCAGGGGTAAATGTATACCATATTTACCCCTGAAGAAGTGAACATTGTTCACGAAACACGTAAGTTGTGTATATAAAAATAAAGTTATGTACGTGTCGTAGGCCGATCGTAAAATCAGACAGATCATGATGCAACATAATCTGTTGCATCGCGAAATGGCGGCAGATCGTGATGTGCCTGAGGCGCACCATGATCTGCCTGATTTTAAGATTGGCCTACGACATGTACAAAGTTAATAATGCAGTCTCAAAGGATAATCATGTTAGAAGTTTTTTTTACAGTTATTCGTATTATGTTTAGAAGGAACAGTAATGTTAAAATTGCATAAAGATTGCAATTGCATCAGATTAAATTAATTCGTCTAATCCAACCATACTCACTCAACCTGCGGCCCGGCAAGCTTTTGCGTGCGGCCCTAACCACTTTATTATCAGGAATTTGATTTTTTTTAATCTATCATTCTAAATTTCGTATATCTTGAGATTCGTTTCGACTTTGTCGCACAGATAGTGAAACCCGAAAAGGATTGTCATTATGGTCCACATAATCTGGTATAAGGGTGAGATAGGTTTTTTAGATTTTCACGGCCAAAAGTATGTTCATTATTTGTTTTTGAGGTGTGCTGTGTTGCGCTACCTTCTTCTTTAGCCAACGTTTTAGTTTTCGACAGCCTTGCAGTGTCCATCATCAGGGCAGATGTGTTAGGGGTGTTGCTATTGCAAACGCTAGATTTATTCCCAAAAAACAAATAATTGACACACAAGTGCGCGCGCAAATAATTTATAAATAAAAAAAGCCACGTCTAGAAACCACCGCATCAATTATAATACATAAAAACCGGTTAATGCCACTGGTTAGTCAGATACTACTTGCTACTACTAATTTTAACAGCATTTCTTGCTGTCGTATAAACTATTGTAGCGGGAGTGTCTTCAAAATGCAATCGAAAAATATCCGACGAAAAGAGAGCGCTTCAAGACAAATAGGAAGAAAAATATTTCTTTGTTGGGGGGGGAGGGGGGGGTGATGATGATTTTTTTTCGTCATTCCAGTATAGTGTTGCGGCCCGCGTAACTTTACAAATACATGTATGTAGCCCGAAAAGAAAAAAGGTTGAGTATCGTTGGTCTAACCAATCTCCGATATACTCGTAATGCACATACTTTATCCTGTTTTTAAGGTAAAGTGTGCAAAATTTCATCAACCTTTGAGCATTTGATGAAACAATTTTTCATTACATCATTTCATTACATCTCTCCATAACGTCACTTCATTACATCACTCCATTAAATCACTTCATCACATCACTGCATTAAATCACCCCACCAACCCGCTCCATCACATCTCTTCATCCTGTCACTTCATCACATCACTTCATCACATCACTGCATCACACCACTCCATCCATCACTCCATCCATCACTCATTCCATTAAATCACTTCATCACATCACTCCATCACATCATTCCTTCATATCACTTCATTACTTAACGGTATTTAAGAAGTAGGTACTTATTATTTCTAAATAATCCTACCTAAATATATATTTTTAATAATATTTATAAAATCTTTGATAATATTCTAGTCAATCACGGTGCTTAGAGAATTTCAAATGGGTGTATTTACACCAATTTATTGTTTATTTAAACATGTTTATTACATCAAGTGTTGAATGATTGATTGATCATTCCATTAAATCACTTCATCATATCACTCCATCACATCATTCCTTCATATCACTTCATCACTTAACGATGGTTAAGAAGTAGGTACTTATTATTTCTAAATAATACTACCTAAATTTATATTTTTAATAATATTTATAAAATCTTTATAATATTCTAGTCAATCACGGTGCTTAGAGAATTTTAAATGGGTGTATTTACACCATTTTCTTGTTTATTTAAACATGTTTATTACATCAAGTGTTGAATGATTCTTATTATTTTTGGATAAAAATTCCTTGAAATGATGGAAAGACTAACATCAACAACTAATACCTCTGACCAACAACGTTTACTGTATTTTGAATGTGTTTATTTTTAAATACAGCGAACGAGGAAAGTTTTATAATAACTTCATCGACGTGGGAAAATCTGGTTGCAAGATTGCAGATGATTTTTCGGATTCTGAAAGTATTCCTGGCTTCTAGAAAATAACATTTATGTTTACAGCGCGGAGCGTAGGATTATGTTGCATTTCAAGATATTGTTTACATCCAATACAATTTGGGAGGCGGGTATGGGTACCGTCGGCCCGGGAACCATTTATTGGATAGTCAACACCTCTGCCATAGGTCACCCCAAGTGGTTCACTACATTTGGTGCCCGGGTTCATCATCTTCTCCTTCCCTTCCTTAAATAGCCCGTCCGCACAGCATCCCCAAAGATGACACAGGCCCTGAGGAAAATTATTTTCCTCCGGGCCTTATGTGCGGGCTTAATGTAAAATAAAAAAGCAGACACCTCTCAAAGATTAACGAATACATTATTTTTAAAAGAATTACAAACGATTTTGCTAGGTATATTGTGCCTACCTCAGAGATTTAGAAATTAATGTACGGAATCGCAAAATTGAGCAAAAAATATGGCGCCTTGTTTGGTTTTTCGTTACTCATGAACATTTCATGGTTTCGTAGCAGAAAATGCATGAGTTTACGTACAAATTTCACATAGACAGCTGTGAAAATTTCGTGACGCCCGAGCTCATCGTCCCGTTGAATTTTCTGATACATTCATAAAAAAGTTTTGTGGTGACATTTCGTATGTAGGTATTTTCGTAAATGGGTAAATGAGATTATGGCAATATTTAAAAAAAAATATGACTACTCTGACAGTTTGACACGGAAAACTTTACAGGCGAATGGAGGGACTAGCGAACGAACGAACCATTTTTAAATCCTAAGGTGAAGTTGTACGTGAAATCCTATTTAGATTCTATTTAGATTAATCTTTACGACAAATTGGCTTGCAGTATGAAGATCAAAAAATATGCCACGGATAAATTGAAGCTTTTACTAGCTTTTCCATGTATCGGAATTACAATAAAACTATTATTTACATAACAAAAAATATAAGCGTAAACCACTAACAAAAAAGTTTTTTCAAGACTTTACTATGAAGTAATAAAATAAACAATTTTAAAAAAATACCCCTTTATGGCTTAGACTTAGACTATTTTTGAGGTTTTCTATGTTCTAATTTGTTTTCATTCTTATAAAATTATGCATAGAATAAATAAAAACCACTTTTTCGCTTACTTTCCTCGCGCAAATAAGACTCTCGATTTTAAATTTTGCAGGGATGAGAATCAAAATATTTCTAGCGTTTATATTCCTCTTAAGGGTAGTTGTTTCACATAATTTGAGCAATTCATAATATTTCGAACTAAATATTCAAGTTTGTGCTATGCATAAAAATCTTGTCTTAAACATTAGTTTATAAATTAAAAATAATAATTCTATGCAAGTTATGTTATTATTTCAGTTATTTGAAGCAACTGGCCCGTAATCATTTAGTAACAGAACTTGAATATAATTTCAAAAATAACTTTGAAATTTGATGAATTGTACAAATTCTATGAAACAACCCGTCCTAAATCCTTTGCTAGCAACGGCAAACAATTTATCTATGTCAAGCATTGACGTACGATGATGTAAAGTCATATTTCTGCTATTAATCACCTCGAGTAGTTCACTACGTTTAGTGACTTAGCAGGGGTGCCCGGGTTCATGGATTGAGCGGTTGCGTCTGCCCACCAACTGCGTAGCAGGCAGATCGGGAGAGACTGGTTGAGGGAAACTTTTTGACTTCTTTCGGAATATCGCCTAGCACTGCAGGCGGAGGGATGGATTCGTACGTCTGTCACTCCTGGACACACTGACCCCCAGATTCATTCAATCACCCTTTATACCTTTTTCTTTCCCAGAACTTCATCTTTCCTGAAAAGACCCTCCACAAGGATGACATAGGCCCTGAGTGGAATTATTTTCCTCACGGTCTCCTATGTGAAGCTAATGTTAAAAGCATTCCCCCTTATCAAAAATTGTGTTTCAAATTGTTCTGCAACCATATATCCTACACTAGTTGGGTTACCCGGCTTCGCTCAGGACAACATTCGAGAGTGTTCTGGAATGTTCCACAATGATTTTCGCAAACATTTCACGACATACTCCGCCACTCCTTTCAGAACTTTCTAGAGCTCTATCGAAGCTTCTAGAACTTTCCGGAAGACTGTTCTATAAATTTAAAGAGGGCGAAACATTCAGTCCTTATATTTTCAAAAGCACGCACTTTAGTTAAAAACGGGAACTGTCATCCCGGAGGGGGATAGAGATCTACCGCACCATATCCCTAACTCCTTTGATCGTACCAGGACTCGTTTATGAGTTTTTGCAGGACTTAGTTTTTTGGACTTTCTTTTATAATATAATATTGATTATTGGTTGTTTATCAGTTGTGTAAACTATAAAACACATTTGTGAGTAAGACTCTGAGGGCTAGTTTAATGAAAGCCTAAATATACAAGACAAGTAAAAGATTGGCTAGAGATAAATAAAATATTCTCCTTCATAATTTAGATGATTTTTTCTCTCCGTTGCTGACCTCACTTTTAAACACAAAATATGTAAAAGGATACACAGTGAAATAATTAAATTATGAAATCATTCCGAAACGTTAATAGTTAATTTTGCACCTACTCGAGTGTCAGTTCGTTCGGTGCATGTCAAATTGAACGGAGCCATTGACGTCATTGGCGATCTTCAAAAGTTGGTTAGTTTCGCCAAAACTCGGCCAAAAAATGGGTCATGGTCTCCGGAGCCCAGAAGCAAGCAGGAGGTCATTTTTTATAAATGTTGCAAAAAACCTTTTTATGACTTCGTAGCCAATTACAGAAATACATTCATGCGTTTGATTGCTTAATGCCCGACCTACGAAATGGATCAATCGATTGCGTAGATCTTTGATTATCCTAATTGATAGAACGTCTGCCTTTATATAATTGCCTGGACCACGACTGAAATCACGATATTTGCTATAAAGCAGCATTAATTCTGGAGCAGTGAGATCAGGCGTCATGAGTTTTGCACGGCGTTTATTTCCTAGATTTATCTATAACTTCCCGGCATGCGTTGCAATGCCATATTCAAATTAATACATTTTTCTCCCGGAATCACCTTCCCCTCCCGCGTCTAATACTTTCTTACGTTTCTAATACTTACATTTTTAAACTCGTGATATCTTTCGAATGGTATGTCCGAATTGAATAATACAAAAAGTCACATGAAGGTATTGAAGCATTCTTGAATATGAAGGAATTTATTTTGATAAGGACTCAAACCAAGATACAAATAAAGAGCCTTTTCAAGCGGCGACATTTTATTTTAATTTTTAAAATAAAATAACACTTATTGTGGCATAACTATAATAGTTAGACATATGCTGTCTCGACACTTTTTGTGAATAATGATGTGTTCTGCAAAGTCGTAGTACATTATTTTATTCTATCATCAATTGTTTTCGCAGCGCACACGATGTAAATAATATTTTAGGTAATTTTTTTACACCTTGGGTTACATTATTGGAGTTTTAGTAATGATCCCTATTTTTCTTTAAAATATAATATAGGTTATGTCACCCGGGGATAGTGTAGCTTCCCAACAGTGAAAGAATTTTTCCAATCGGTTCAGTAGTTTCGGAGCCTATTTAATGCAAACAAACAAACAAATCTTACCTCTTTATATAGTGTAGTAGAAGATTATAATATAGTGTAGTAGATAGTAGATAACGTTGCTCAAATTATTAAGCCTAATTTATAGCAATGAATTAAAAAAATAAAACTTCAATCAAACCGTGGCAATTTATAAAAATATTGATATTTCAGATTTCCAAAGCTTGTTTCCAATTTTGTTTTCCTCATAAAGTAAACACAAATAAACATTAAACATTATCCTTTTTTATTGTGAATTGTGAGCCATGTTATTTATTTTAATTTACAATGTGCATTTGTCATCTAAAAATTCCCTCTTTAGAATCATTTTGACTAGTTTTGGCCACAACGAAACATAATTACGTTCCGTTAATTTCCTTTTTAAAATGCTCAGGGTGTTAAGTGACGTACTTGACTTACTCTAACCATTCGACGTTATTTCGATGCTAGAAAGGAAAAATGATGAAAGTGCCATGAAGTTGGAAAGGAAGAGTTTCTAAAGCTCCATGTAACTGTATGACGCTTCAGCCATTAAATTTGTCATTTCCAGCGTCGAATTGGAGTAAAAAATGTGTGATGATGTTTTTTTTTTCAACTAAAAACATTTAAAAAATTAGCAGGTATTGGACAGTTAGGGGCGGAGTGAGAGGTTGACGGTTACTCAGCTAAATGACGAGTGACACGTGTTGAAGTTTTTTTCTTTATAGTTAAAAGAATATTTTTGAAAAAAATAAAAAAGACATCAAAAAAGTCACCGGAGGCAAAAAAAATCATTTTCTTTTTTTGTATCCCGAAATTTGATGTAAAACAATTTAACATAAAATTATAATTTTGGAGTTATAATTAACAGTGTGGAGTTTTTGTACAAGTAGTTTTTTCCTTGGTGCATTTATATGAAAATATGTTTGTTCTTTTGATATTCGGCAGTACATCATCTCTGCGCGTGCACACCCCTTCGAGGACCCTTAGTTATATTTTGTGTAACTGAATGTTCCTACCGTATTTTCCCTAAACCGACTGCATATTGCTTGTAAGTATGCCGGGGGGCCAACTGTCGGAATATCAACTGTCACCGAATCACATTTTTTTCCAAATAGTGTTGGGAATAACTGGTTAAGGTAAGTAAATAAGTACATTCCTTAACACCCTGTATCATTGTTTTAATTGAGAAAAAATCTACAAACTTGTTATTTACCAAGAAAATCAAACATTAATCCAGAGCAGACTCCAAGAAAATAACCCTTGGCGGTAAGCCCAGGTGTGTGCTATTTCACTTATCGTATATGTTTCAACCTACAAAAAGGGAAATTTGATAAAATTTCGAGATCGTCAAAATATCACTCTGAAGGGAGAATATTTACGAAGCAATTTGACCATGTGCCGAGGCATTATATTTCGTTTTTTTCTACAACAAATATAATATATTTAGGTGAAGGTCTTAAGCTGTTCAAAATCAAGAATGCCAGAGAGAAAAATGGGGTGATATTTAAAACTTTTCGCTTAAAAAGAATTTCGTACCTACATAAATATTTTCTAAGCAAAATTCGTGCGTTTGATTCGAAATCGAACGCTATTTAATGTTTAGTAAAATGCTTAACAAAAGTCATTCTGATGGTAGAAAGGACGCTTTCAAATAAGCGGTATTTACAATGGTTTAGAATATGTAATAACATGAACGCATCCTCATGTAAAGATAAAATTATTGTATAATATTAATAATTGGATAATTTGTATAGCGTCGTTTTTATGAGAGTTACTCGAAGATCTTTAAGAGTCTAGGTAGGAACCCTATTAAGAAGGTAAAAGCTAAAAACACGTGCTATGGAAAGGGGTAATGTGAATACAAGGTTCAGTCGCTTGGGAACAAATTAATATTCTAAATTAGGTCACAAATTGATTGCTTAAAGTCAAAAAATGCTATCTATAAAAAAACACATAAATAATTCTAGGTCTTAAAGAAATTATATTTTTTAAAAAAAACATACCAATAATTTGAGGGCTTAAAGTTAGACAACGTTATTTTAACAGCGTCCGGGGTAAAGGTCGCGGGTTCAAATCCCGGCGCGCGCTAGTAATTTTTATTTGATTGAGTTATGTTATTTCACTTTTTGATCATTTAAAATAATATATAGTATATTTGCGGCACGTTTCAGAGTGGAAGACACTCTAGGTATCGCCCTGGTGTAAGTCCACCATTCAGAAATGAAACCTTACTTTTAAATGGCTTTGATTTGAAAGGTTGGTGACAAGATTCCCCACTACCTCCAGCGACATAACATACCCCAATGAGCGATGCCGTAGTCTCACTCGCTCCAGACAGGAGCAGTTGGGACTCTTGAGTGGTATTCACATTTTAAAAAATCAACAAAAAGCGATAAACCGAGAGTTATTAGTTATTATTGACATATTTTTTTGTAGATAACTTTGTTCGACCAATATTCCTCGAAATATTGGTATTTTTTTTTTGTAGATGACTTTATTTGACTTTGAGCCCTCGAAATGACTGTTTACATAAAATATAGGTAGATATATTAAAATGGTGTTTATTTATGAAATTTTTAGGAAACGTGGATTTAAGGGTTCGTTCATGGGGATTCGTGTGTTTGACATAAATTATGTTGGTTACATATTTTCCAGCATTTAATTTTTTTTATTTGAAACAAGAGTCCCAGCGGCCGGAGCCAAAGCTCTAACGTCACTTTCGCCGCTCTCCGGCGGGTGAAAAGTTTTGTGATTTCTTAATTAGCTCATAAAACGCCTACTTATCATGTATCTGTCCTCCAAACCGGATAACGCCGACGGTTGCCAGGCTATTACAGAATACACCGAATAATCTGGCAACACTCACATTCGTCTCCCAGGCGCAACCGAAGCGCTAGTACCAAAATAAAATGTCTTTACATAATTTCATTGCGGGATCGTTTAAAAATAGAACCACGATAATGTTTCCACATTCGATATTTTCAACAAAAAATCTAAAGGGTCAAATGAAATTTCAAATTTAGAACAGTACCTACAGAACAACTTTTCAGTAATATTATATTACTATAATAAAAGTTTCAGTAAAGGGAGGGGGATAAAATATTTTTAAAAAAATGAATCTAAGAAAATTTCGTAGTTTTTTTTCATCCTTACCTTGACTGCATAACGCCAAGGTTCCAACAATCAGGAGCGAGTACAAAATATACCTCCACAGAGTGCACTTTTTAGTCCACATCGCCATTTTGTAGTTTTTTTTTGGTCTCCCGACCAACACTACACACACTCACTCAGTCACACGCGGCCTCCTCAAAAACACTGAATTAACATAAACCGAAACAAAATCCCTCCCAGAATAGTCACACTGCAAATGCAAAGAATTAAAAAAAAAAAGAATCAATTAAATTAAATTGCAGTTTGGTTATTCCGGCGCGATTTTGTTTTAAAGAGAGCAAAAAATGTATAAACTTCAAGAACTGCTATTCTTATTTGAAACAGCTGGAGATTGCATTGCACGCAGATATGGAATTTTCATCCGCCATTTTGGATTTTGATTTCCCGCGCGTTACGCAACCATCGACAATAAAAATTATCCACCAGTATGGCGGTCGCTGCCAGTGATAGATCGCACGATAGTAATAATAATAATAATGTACACGGTTATGAAAGTTACACACTTATATCCGGAGACAGCTCAGCATCGCTGGTCGGACATGTACTGGCGCGGCGCTGGTAACCCCGCCGGACTCCCTTCCCACGACCCGGTTCTGTTTCTGTGATCCGGGCAGGGCGCCGGCACTCCGGGCGTAGGCACGGATTTCTCAAACGTCGCTTTCGGCTCTACACTACGCTCTGACATTGTGGAAATTCGTCAAAACTATTGGCGAACTAATATTTCAATCATATTTACTAAACTAAACTATTTGCTAACTATTCATATATCTCAATCGCATACAAATTCAAAACTATGACATCCCAAGCACAGACCGTAGTTATTCGAATTCAAAACTATTTTCTTTCAAAAAAATCTCTAAACTGAGCTGACTGACTGCCTGGTGTATGACGTTGCGGCAGGCTGCCAAACCACCGAGCATAAACAGCCGAAGTTTGAAAACGTTGGCTGAGTTTTAAATCCTACGTTCGTGCCGCGTACCCCCAATCTTGCTTCGCGTACTCCATGGGATGCCCATGGGGTACGCGTACCATAGGTTGAAACCACTGATATAGACTACATAATGAATTTAGTCTATTGCAAACTTTTATCGAAATCGATTCAGAATTCAATACTTTCTAAGGTTTCAAGGATAATTGCACAATTAAATAAAACAGTTTTAGGTTTTATTTATTTAACTAGCTTAACTACAGGTTTATTCTCATACAACATATAATAAGTGTTTCACAAAACTTTCAATAAGTGTTTTACAAAACTCATCTCCACTTAAGCGCAGAAAAATTATTAATTAAATCTTCGCAATCCAATTACCTAAAAAAATCTGCTTCTATGTTAACCAAAGCAAGATCCTTTAACCTTTGCTCCGTTATTGTTGTGCGTAAATATTTTTTAACTTGTCGCAAACAAGAAAACGATCGTTCTCCAGAACAGTTACTGGCGGGAGTACACACACACATACGTAGAGAAATATCCACGTTTGGGTAAATGGCTTGAAGACAAGACCTTCAGTTCCTAACCATTTCAACTGAAAGCAGTGTTTCGATCATAATTTTTTTATACTGCAGTGAACATGAAAATGGAGACATTCTTCTGAAAAAATGTCGTCTAAGTCAGTAGAATAAACCATTTACAATGCTTTGGCCTTTTCTTCGACTTCAGACGCGCTTAGTTTCGTCAAGTTAGTAATAAAATTAAATTTATTGTAAAGTAATTTATAAGCATCCTGTCACTAAATCACTCTACTAAACCCTAGCCACTTGTAAACAGACCGTACAGGTGTATTTATTGTTTAAAATAAATTATATTATTTAAATAGATTATTTATGTTTGTCAGATTTTTAACTCGCTACCAGAGTCACGCAGCTTGTATAAAAAGGTCGTTAGAAACCAACAAGGATTTTCAGAATGACAACACAAGTAATAATTATCATTTATCATATAAACCGTGTTCCATACTCATACCGCTAAACTTTGGTAGGTTTTTTTTTTACATGAATACCGCACAAGAGTCCCAACTGCTCCCGTCTGGAGCCAGTGGGACTATGGCATCCCTAATTGGGGTATGTTGTGAGGCTGAAGGAAGTGGAGAGGGGAAGGAGATGGGATGAGGAAGGTGGGGAATTTCCCGGCTATTCAGAGCTGGTCACCAAACACGGCTAAAGCCATTTAAAGCAACTTTTCAATTCTGAATGGTGGTGAGTACTCAATATTCGAACACGTGCATTACGACTCGCAAAAGTAAAGCCACGATTATGTACACCAGACAATTATTTAACAATTTTTTTTAAATATTTTTTGGAAATAAGAATTGCTTTGCTTAAAAAATACTTTATTGGGATTTTTTCTAGGTTATCATGAATAACATACTGAATAATATCAGTATAAATATGGAACCCGCGATACAAATCAAATGTTCACAATCTGAAACGTGTTCAAAATCGTTTCTTACGATACTTAGATTTCCGTAGCTATCGTCCCCACCTAAATCACTAAGATTCGGCCGCATACTTCAATATTGTGTCATTGGAAGATCGAAGAAGCTTGGCTGATGTACTCTTTCTACAGAAAATATCCAGGACCGTCGTGGATTTCCCAGAACTTCTACAACGAATCCAACTACGAATTCCCAACAAACGAACCAGCAAAATGTTTTGCTTCCCTCGAGGCAACACCAATTCTAGACAGAGGTCCCTAATTTATCGTGCATTATATACTTTCTATACACGCTATTTACAATTTGATATTTTTAACTCTGCACCACACCCCTTAAAGTCACACAGGTGATCTCTCGATATTTTATAACAACTATAGATACTCACCGAATGCCATTCCCATTCTACGAACTTCCTTTTTTGTTATGCAAATTATTATTAGTATTTATTTAATTACCATCATTTATTTAATTACCAACACCTCTGCCATAGGTCACCCCAAGTGGTTCGCTAAGTGTGTTGACTTAGCAGAGGTGCCCGGGTTCATGGGATGAGGTATGTCCGGATCTTGGCGGCATATGCATCTGCCCACCAACTGCGTGGCAGGCCGAATCGGGAGAGACTGGTCGAGGGAGATCTTTTTACCTCTCCAGCAGGACTCTCTCGGAACACGGTCTTGTACCGCAGTGGGAGGGATAGACTCAAACGTCTTTCACTCCTGGACACACTGGCACTCTGTTTACCACCCGCTCCTCGTGTCTATTTATTTCCCAGAACTTCCTTTTTAATAAATATAGATCCTTCACATGACATACCAAAATGCGACACAGGCCCTGATGGGAATATTTTCCTCGGGGCCTCCTGTGTGGAGCTAATTAATAAAAAATATATATGTATACCTATTAACCTAAAATATTGAAGTCGACAGTCTTTATTAAATTTATTGATAAATAAAGATTATAACGAGGGTCGCTATTTATATTTCGGGAAAAGCAAATAATAACAAACATTTTTTAATGAAAATGGTTTTATTATTTTTCGAAATATTCCCCTCGATGATTAATACACTTTTGCATTCGTTCAAACCATTTTTCAAAGCAGTTTTTCCATTCCTTTTGAGACACCTCCAAAACATGGTTTTTGAACGCCTCAACTGCTTCTTCGGCGCTCGTAAATCGTTGACCACGCAGTTTACTTTTGATATTCGGGAACAAGAAGAAGTCATTCGGTGCCAAATCGGGACTGTACGGAGGATGAGTCATCAATTCGATATTTTGACTGCTCAAAAATTCATCTGTTTGACAAGATGTGTGAGAGCTCTCATTGTTATGATGGAGAATTGAGAATTGAATTGAAATGGAGATTCATCTTCGTCGGTTATTTTTAAGAATTTATCTGAAGACTTCCGGCAAACAAATGGTCGTGTACCACTCAGAATTGACTGTTCTACGTTGCTCAAGCGGAACAGTGGCCACATGACCCATTCGGCCGAAGAACGAACAACTTTTGTTGGATTTAGCTCGTTTTGGAATACCCACACGGTCGATTGCTGTTTTGTTTCCGGCTCATACGCATATATCCATGATTCGTCACCTGTCACAATTTTATACACGTCTTTTGAAGCTCCACGGTCGAACTTTTTAATCATTTCCTTACACCACTTGACACGAGCGTTTTTTTGAGCGATTGATTATTTATGGGGTATCCAACGAGTACAATTTTTTTTTTTACAACTAAGTGTTCATGCAAAATGGAATTTATTTTACAACTAAGTGTTCATGCAAAATGGAACTAATGTGCAAGGATGCCTCTATCTCACAATATGTCACATGACGATCTTGCATTATCAGTTCACGCACTGAATCGATGTTTTGTGGCACAACAACCGATTTTGGACGACCTTCACGGAATTCGTCGGCGACCGAACTACGACCACGATTGAATTCACTATCCCAGCAATATAATATTGTGGTTTTGGTGGTGCTTTATCGCCATAAATAGAACTGAGTTCATAGACACATTCTTGTTGAGATAATCCACGTCGAAAGTTGTGAAAAATAATCTAACGAAAACCTTCTCTTGAAATTTCCATTTTTTGGTCAAGCTGATTTTCTTAACTCACTGTAAACAAAACAAATAGCACTTGTACATCAAAGTTTTGTGAGTAAGGTTATGCTAAAAATGTCAAACTTTCTTATGGTGTTGCCAGATTTCACCTATCTACAGTAGTTTTGCCAGTTCCCGAAATATAAGTAGCGACCTCTCGTACATATAAAAAAATTAAAAAATTTAAAAAATTGTCATTGTGCCTGAAATCAATTTTAATAAGGTCAAACCAACTTGAATTAAAAAAAAATAATTACACTTCCATCACAATCAAGAAGATGAAAACTGAATGTCAAAGTGTGTTGTGCTGAAACGACACGTCACAAATCAAACACGGAACTTCCTTACTCAAAATCAAACCCGATGACCATTGGACTACGGAGTCATCAAACCATATCAACCTCAGCAATGAGACAAGAATCTGGCTAACCCAATCAAATGAAATCTAATCAGATAATGTGTACAAGATTAAAGACACAATACGAGATACAACATAAGAATATCTCTGCCAAGTGCCGATGGCGAGCAGAACGTCGACTCTACCAAAGAAAATGAAGTCCTGTATTTATTTCCCGGCTTGATCTTGATTCGCAGCTAGATGCCTGACCTCGTGACATTTAGTGTACAGCATACCCTGGCGGGGAACTCGGCTGCGAGCTGTGAGCCGCCACAACTGTTGGGAAACAGACCATTAACATGTTTACGATTGTTCGCAGAAACACACTTTCAATTAAGACACTTCAAAAGAGATTTAGGGGACATTTGGCCAGTACATTTTACTTTCTCTGAAGTTTGACGTGGACACATTTTCTTTAATATTTCTATTAATTTAACTATTCGGATTTTGCTCTCTTTGAAAAAAAATTAAATTTTTTAAAAAATCATTTCAGTTGGGCATAAAAATTCCAATGGAAAGAAAATCGGTAGAGGTTTGTACTGATATCGACAATTCTTATAAGACTCCTGAGGGGCGTTTCGGTTCTACTAAAGGAAAAGGACTTATCCTTAACGTTCAAATTAGCGACTTTTTTCTTTAACAGGTATCGCAGTTAAAAAAAAATCATTAATTTTGAGGTTAAGTGCAATAATTCTTCTGTCATCCGAGAGAACCGAAAGAGTTAACATATGAGTCGTTAATCATTTGAAGATTAAGGACAATTCCTTATCTCCTCCCCCTGGGCCACAGAGAGCCAATGAAATTTATTATCTTCTGTTTAAGAAAAAACATTGGAAAAGTTTAATGGTTATTTATTTTTGGGTTTTTATGCCATGTTGCCTCCTTCTGTAGCCAACGATTCGGACATCTGACATCTGCCCTGATGATGGTCATTGTAATGCTGTCGAAACGTTGGCTATAGAAGGGGGTAACGCAGCACGACAAAAATAACCCAAAAATAACCCTACAGAGAGAGGTAGCGCAACACGGCATAATAACCCAAAAATAAATCACGATAATACTTTTGGCATTGAAAATCTCAAAACATACATTGAAAAGATTTGTTACATTTCATTTGAAGTAAGGGAAATATTTTTTTTACATTATCTCAACCCAGGAGGCCCAGGGGAAAAAATTCTACAGAGCCTATATCATCTTTGGGAATACTTTGTGGAGGATCTTTTTATGGAAAGGAAGAAGAGGAGAAGTTCTTTGAAGGAATAAGGTATAATGGGGGGGTGGGAATTTGGGGTCCAATGTGTCCAGAGATGACGGACGTATGAATCCGAGGGAGGGAGTCCGGCTGGAGAGATTAAAAGGTTTACCCCAACAAATCTCATGAACTCGGGCACCCCCGCTGAGTCATTAATTGAAGTAAGGGAAATAATACGAAGAAAAAACTGCAAAAATCTACATAAAACAATTTTTTTCAATAGATTTTCTTGCATTTTCAAAAATCATAGATTGTAAGGTGTATATGTAGATGAAAATGCACTGCAATTTTCATACTTTCACAATATGAGTAAAATCACCTACGTATAATGTACCTACTAATCCTGAAATAACCATTTTTATTTATTTTTGTACATTGTCCGGAAGCTGCGAAAAAATCAATCAACACCAACTAAAGCACGAATAAATTAAATTAATTATATGCGTGTTTTATTTAATCGACAATCAGCCAAAAGCCAGAATTACAAGAATCGCCGAGCTTACCTAACTACGAGTATAAATACGCCCAACCTCAATAAATTATGTCCTCAAATATGCCCACCTGATATATTATTTTTATTTTCAGCGCTGTGTTGGAATTTTCGGCGAGTTCTGACGTTTTTTCTGCACTGAACGGAAAACAAATTATTTTAGGCTTACGTCAAATATCTCAGACATTTACGAGGTGACAAAAATTTTATAGAAATAATTTTAATAGATAATAAATCCTTAAATGATTGGATTGAAGTTTTTTTTATTTTATCTCCACGCGGGAAGCTCCGAAGAAAATAATTTTCTTTTAGGGGCCTTTGTCGTCTTTGGGGATGCTGTGTGGAGAGTCTTTTTGATAATAGGAACGAGAGAACATGGGTCTTGAAGAGGGAGAAAACATGGTGGCCAGCAAATTTTTGCATTGCCGAGTCGTAGAACTCACGTGACAAAAATGTCAACCGTGTACAAATGTTAGGCGCTCGTTTGACGTGTTTCACTACTAATCACCGTGCCAAAGTGATCAGTGGCGTTAGTTCCAAGGAGCATCTTCGATTGAAATGCCAGTAGAACATGGACAGCATTACCACTTGCCGCCTGTGTTCTAAAGATTAAGTTAATAATTATTATTATTACTAAGTTAATTCTTATTATTAATCTGTTTGTTAAAACGGTGACCGGACATCTCAATCAACTCAACTCGACCGTGAATCATGCAACTTCAACACCTCCTTTTAAAAGTCATTAAAGTGATGAAAAAAATGTACAAAAAAATGGTTAAATAGGTTACGGGTTATGGGCTATTCTTCATTTTTTCATAATTTTTAATGACTTTTCAAAGCTGCGTTGAAATGGCATGATTCTGAGTTGTCACGGGGGAATTCATCAGTTGGATTTGGCCGTTTCTGCACAGATTCAAGGATTTTTTCAAGTGTTTGGGGGCTCCAGACCAGAGGTGGCTGCCAAATTCAATGGTGGAATACTTGAAAGTTCCACAGGGACAGCAGTATAATTAAAGTATCTGCGGGCCCTGTTCTGTACGCCTAGCTTCTGAGAGGCAAGTTGTGCGATAATTTATCTGGCTAGACCACTGGTCTACCCGCCAATAAACTAATTAAAATGTACTAATGTGAATATACCTATTGCAATACATTGGACATGAACATAGGACCGAAGGACCCAAAAATAAATGTTAATACCTGACCAGAAGTGGTTGGAAGAAGAAATGCCAAGGCACCTCGGAAGGATATGGAACCAAGAGAGTAAGATATAGCATTCACATGTGAGGGGTTCGACCCTAAGGGGAGGGGGTTTCGATCGTGGGAGAGGTCAAAGGATAAAGGGGGGGGGGATGAAATTTTTTTTAGAAAGTTTATTGGTTCCTCTACTTACCACAACTTATTGGTTTAATAGGTTAAGTTAGGTTAGGGTTACCGGCTATTTTTAAAATATTTTTTCATAGCTTTTAATGACCTTTCTGAGGAGGTTCTGAGTTGCGGCTTGCCATAATATAAATTTGTTTAAAACAACTCGAGTGAACTAGATACTTGGGTCGGGCTATGTGAGTCAAAATAATAGAAGTAAGAGGTATGAGACGGTGCATGAGTGTGAATGAGGCAAAGAGTGTGCGCCAAGACCAAGTGGTTTGGCGATCCGTCCTCTCTGTCGACCCCTACGGCGAAACAGCCTGATGGTTAGTTACTCTTAACATGGCCCGACCGAAGTATCTAGTTCACTCAAGTGGTTTAAAAGAAATTTATATTATAACCAGCCGCAAAGTAGATGCTTTTTACGAATACATAGTTAGTAATTAATTAATTAGTTCTCAAAAATCCTATTAATTGTTTCAATGCTATCAAGATATCTTAATAATTTGTTATTAAGATTTCATGATAGCATGATAGCATCGAAAATTAACCTTGAAAAAATAGGATGTTCTAATTAAATTACGTTCATACAATAGGAAGACTTTTCTTCGAAAACATTTTTCATCTGCAAATAAGATCGGTTTAAATTAATCACGTCTTTTCTTATTACAATTTATTCGCATCAATCTTGTTTTGCAATCGGTTTTCAACTCTTAAGTGCTAGATTAATGTGGATTATTTAATAATAAAATATGAATCATACCGCTTGTGTAAGCTATGAAAAGCTTTACGAAAGTGTTTAGAAATACTTTTGAACAGTTTTTGCATTCCTTTGAGAAAAACTTCGGAATGCAATAATAATGGTTGTAAAAGAAGGACGTTGTATTAATTTAAGTTGAAAAAATCACCAGCGTTCTATTCCTGTTGAAAAATAATATATACTTGAATTCATTTAGAGGTCGTTATGAATGCGTTTAAGTTTTTCTGTGAAAATTTAGTCAAGGTTTCATTCAGCGTCTGCGATTTGCTCAATGCTCGCGTCAAATTAATCAATCATGACTGTGCGTTATCTTTGGCTGGCCAATATGTCTGGTTATTTTTGGATTTCCAGTGTCGCGACACTGACAGAGAAGTATTATAATAAGGTGTTTGTTCCGACACGACAGCGCAGATATTACGCCGCCATGACAGTTTTCCGTACATTAGTTTTCCGAATCGACGATAGATGGAACATGTGTGCACTAACATGTAAACATAGTCTTGGCTCGTTAATGAAAATGCATATTATTGTTGTCTTAACAAAAAACAATAACTACGAAAATATTGCTAGTTATTTCAGACGCTAATGCAAATTTGAAAATCTTGGCACGGTATATTTTAGTATAACCGTCAAATGCTACATCTGTTGCGGGTTGAATATAAATTTTATAACTTAGAATTTTAAAACCACTGAATGGATGCTTTCATTCAGAAATGTAATATTCAGTGCTATTTTATCAACACAGACAAGTTAAATATTATTTGTTTTAGTACCTATTTACGAAAATTACGAAAAAACAAATCTGGAAACCAAATCCATACCAGAATTACTCTTCAAAATTTCTGATCATGAATGACCTAACTCTTCTATTAACGTTCAATTAATATTTTGAATAGTATAATTATTTATAAATTAATCAAATTTATACGATTTTGAACAAATATTAGACAGCAAGACAATGTCATTTTCAGCGTGGACTAATACTAGTGGACGTTAATACTAGTGGACTTTTTAATGCTTTTAAATAAAACTCGCAGTGAAAGCAATTCATCTCATAATTTTTATTTTAAAATCAGTGACGAGGCTTTCAAACATATTAGGTAATTTTTTTGTACTAATTCTGTTAATTTGAACTGATGTATTTGTACTTTTTAGTATTGCACGTTCTTGCATCTAAGTGAATGTAATATGAACATAAATCTAGTTAAATGAAGACAATGTAAGCGAAACTCAATCGAAAATCTGGAAACAGAAAAATCAGAAAAAGATATTGGCACCTCTGGGACTCGAACCCAGGACCTCTCGCTTTCCGGGCGAACGCGCTAACCACTGCGCCAAGGTGACACCTTCATTTAATTAAATGTTACAATTTGAGGTTTAACTCATAAAGTTAAAATTAAAAATTATATAGGTAAATCTAGTGTTTAGAATGAATAACAATGTTATCTAGTGTTTAGAACTAATAACGGAATTCTGTAAGGGTCTAACAGAATTCACACAACAGCAAAAATGAGTCTGAAAATACCTTAATTTATTTATTTTAGTACCTAACCATGTTAGTTTTAAATATTCGTAGTAGGTTATGTCCACAATATCCATAATGCCAACAACTCCAACTGCATAGATCGCTGTCAGTCAGTGACATAACGTTGAATACTATTATTATTCGTTTTATATGCTTGCCTACGTGTGTTAGAAAGCCGAGTTTTGAAAAGTCACTCAGGTGCAAATGTTGCCAGTAAAAGCGCACTGGGTATTGGAAAGCGCGCGCGCGGGAAAACGCCGGTACTGTCACGACGCCATTCTATTCCCGGCGCCGCCTTATATGGCCGCCAGCGCGGGCCGGTCGCGTTTCTCGACCAATTTCTCTCTAATTTATTCCATCTTTTCATTGATTTTTGTTAATACACCAAAAATTTCTTTTAAAAAAACCATTGTCATTCTGCACATAATAATATTGCATTACTTGGAATTTAAAATCTTTTGCCGTAATGTTTAGGTAGGTACTTCGTGTTTCCACTTTCAGAAGATTAGTAGATTCATACGCAAGTAATAAGTAAGTAGGTACTTCCTCCACAAGTGGTGCTTATTGTGTAGGTATAATAATTATGGTAAAACAAAGCATTTTTTGATTTTCACGATTGACAGTTTTTTTTTCAATTTCATTGCCGGCAACCATTAGATATATATTTTTCTTATTACATTTATAGATAAAATATTTAAAAACTTATGTAATTAAATAACAACACAAAATATATAATATAATAACCAATCGAATTATATTATTCCAATAAAAAAAACTTCAATGGCACAGTCCCAGTTTAACTTTCTTGCACCTAAAATTTTTAATAACTTATCAATTGAAAGCCAAATATCTTACTTTCAGAAAGGCGCTTACTGACCTTTTGATGAGTGACTATGACAGTGTTTACAACTTGTTTCACATACTCAGATAGAGATATAAATTTTCAACATCATTACATACTAGATACTAGTACCATATGTTTACAGGTTTTTTTTATTTACATGTTTATTTTACGCACTTCTTTTTCTCTTTTCTATTTTTTATTATAACTTTACCAATTTTGCCATGTGTTTACACTAGACTACACTCATAGTAACTATCCTTAATTAATCACCATGAAACAGGCAGCTGCCTAGTATGGTGATTTAATAAATCTTATCTATGTAAATTTCCAATATCGTAACATGTATTTTATAAATTAAAATAAATAAATAAATAATAATATGAATATTATGTATGATATCAAAAAATCCCGCATAGGCATAGCCAGTTCATGTTTGTGATTTTTTTAATAGAGTAAGCAATGGGTCCTGGGTTCAAGTCCAAAGGTGCCAATATCTTTAACTGATTTTTCTTTCTCCAGATTTTCGATTGAGTTTCCCTTATATTGTCTTCATTTAATTAAAAATTATAATTGAGATTTTACTCATAAAGTTAAAAACAAAAATAATAATAATTTTGGCATTCATTTTTTAGATGTATCTAGTGGTTTAATGTGGATATTATACATATGCAGGTAGATAAGTGCTTTTCGTTAACCCCTGCATTTTGCAGTGTACCAGGGCGGGTAAACTATTTGCTTTTGTTTCTATAATATAATAAGTCAATAAACGCCGGGTTGCCAGGCACTGAAATTAAATGGACACTACTATTTTTTTATGTGATGATATCACAAAAGTCCCAGCTTCTCCCGCCTGGAGCCAGTGAGACTATGGCATCCCCAATTGGGGTATGTTGTGAGTTGTGAGGCTGAACGTAGTGAAGAGGGGAAGGAGATGAGGAAGAGGAAGATGGGGAAGCACCTGGCTATTCAGATCTGGTCATCAAACACGGCTAAAGCCATTTCAAGAAACGTTTCAATTCTAAATAGTAGTCTTACCTCAGGGCGATACTGAGAGTATCTTCCACTCTGGGACGTGCCGCAAATTTCTATATGTTATTTTAAATGAACTAATTGTGAAATAACAAATTAATCAAAAAAATTATTTGCGTATTCCTGGATGCGTATTTCCAAAACTCATAACGGTTCAGTCACGGTAGCGACAATTTACATTTTAAATATACCTACCCCAAATATTGGTTATTTTTTATCAATTTGCAAAAAAAAATGTTCTACGTATAATCTAGATAAAATAATCTTTTCAGTGAACGTGTGTTTTATAAATTAATAATTTTATTTCCAAATATTAAAATTTTGATATTATTCCCATATATTGTCAATATACCTCTACGTCCGTGATACACCTATATATTGGTTATCTTTTATCACTTTGCAAAAACAAAAACAAAAAAAATCTAGATAAAATATCTTTCTAAATTTTATATTGAAAATGTAAATTGTCGCTGCCGCGACTGAACCGGTATGGGTTTTGAAAATACGCTTCCGGTATTCCAACTCGCGACCTTCGGATTGCGAGTCAAGAGACTTTCTCCTCGACTACGGAGGCTACTACTAAATAATCACAATTAATTTTTTTTTTAAAACACCGAAAATACTCGTATAATGAGTCGGAACCATCGATATACCTACTTGGTAGAAGGTAGGAACTAATATTCAGCTCCGAGACGAATACAATAATGTTGGACGTGTTATGACGGTTGCATTCAAAGCTTGGCAGGCGCTATATTGATATTGTTGACCAGGTAACTCAACAAAACCTTTACCTATGGCTTTCATGTTTCATTACCTGATTATGGTCATGATAATTCATCGCAGTGATAAATAATAACTGTTATGATTCATAACAACTTGTACCGAACTACTTTCCCTAATTAATTTTAACATTCCATTAAGACGTACACGCCATACAGAACTATTCCACACGCTTAATTACAAGACAAATGCAGCAACTAATTCGCCAATCAATCGTGCTCTTCATATATTCAATAATATTAATCTAAATTATAACATCGACATTTTCTCCGATTCACTGCCCAAATTTAAAAAGAGCATCATGTCAATCATATAAATTGTTGAAAGCGCATACTTACATACATACATACACACATATTCACACACACACCAGGTCCAGGTAGCCACTGGTCAGCCGTTGTGCGGTACAGGACAATTATAATTTGTCACATAAAAACATATATAATATAACAGCGACATGTCATTGGTACCAATTATTGTATTAATTCTACAACTTGTAACTACTTTCTAACATGGAATTATGTACTGTTTGTTTCTGCAAAATAAATAAATAAATAACGATGATAACTAGAAATGGTATTTTAGAATACGTATATTTAGCACACTTTGCCAGTTACGTGAGTGGTATATATTTATCATATACGTATGTTACCAACATACCAAATCATCAACATTCAAACGAAAAGCGTCAATAGAAGCCTTTTCCCTAAATATGTTATTTAATCAAATTAATCGTTTGTTTTATGTAAAGGTTGGGTTTACACGCGTAGATTTTTTTTCCCTTGTGTCGCTAACGTAAGTGACTTATTGCAAATTTACCAATGTAAAGAACACAATAAGTAATTTACTATAGTTACAGAAGTCGTAAGAGGCATTAAGTTTTTGACAGGTCTAATCGCGTCCGCGCGAACTTACAGCCTTCTCACAGCTTATGAAAACTTTTTAATAAGGTTGAAGGTACTGTAAGAAATGGTAACTAAATGTGCCGGTGCTAGATGTCAAAAATTAAAAGATGTTGTATAGACGAAAGCAATATAAAAAATAAGACTAGATAAAACTCGAATAAGCACTATCTATGGAGATTAATGAAAACGAAAAGAGAATGTATTAATGTCATTGGAGTTTTCTGATTCCAAAAACCGAAGAGATATCGTTTATTTTTCAGGGGGAAAAAAGCTTTTTGAAAATAACCATCCTACGTTTTAATTATCGGTTCAGTTCTTTCTAATCTCAATGTTTCTGTAGACAACATTGTGTATTTGACGGTGTCGGAAGCTATCATCTGGCTGTCATTCGGATAAAATTAAAGATCTTCATTCATTTCCGCCGTTAACGGAACAAAAGCGCGTGGAGAATTGTTTTCTCAGGCCAACTTCAATTCCAACAATTTATTGGGGCCCTTTCTCATTTATTGACGAAATTGCGTAAATTTAACAGCAGCAACTCATGTTGAAAGGAAGCCATCTTACCGCAAATAAACTTACAGATACAACGGTCGCATACCTACTACCCATAAATATACCAAACCACCCATCTACTACCTACCCCAATTGGGGATACCGTGGAAAAAGATTCACCTGCGGCACTTTTTCTGTTAATGTATTAATTCACATACCACTCTTTTTACCCACACCACATACCTACTCTTATTGGGGACATCATGAAAAAAAAATCCTACGGCGCCTTTCCGTGGTTTGGGAGAGTTATAATATGGTTATAATAATCTTCTTATAAATATAAATGTAAAACCAACAGTGATGAGGGTAGCAAAGGTAAAGTCATGCAATGTCCAGTCTTTTAAATATGATGCCCTCCACGTGCAAAATCGTATTTTTCCCAAGCATAAACTTTCTAATAAAGTGTGTTTTTCGGAAGTGACCTGCAGGTAAGTATGTTTTTGTATCTATCTGTAAATAATAAAATTAAATAGAACCTAGGTATTCATGATGAATTGTAAAGAGCCCTTGAGGTGATTTTTCACAAAAACGGCGCACTACAAATTGTCCTATTATTATTATTATTATTATTATGGTTATAATTAATTTTCCATTCCCTTCGCTGTCGTCACTTAATCTAACTAACTAACCATCACGCCGTTTCCCCGCAGGGGTAGGCAGAGAGGACGGACCGCCAAACAACTCGGTCTTGGCACACACGCCTTTCCTCGTTCATATTCATACATCGTCTCATACATGCTCTTCTATTATTCTGACACCTGACATTGCCCGACTCAAGTATCTGATTCACTTGGTCGTGCCATGTCTTTCTCGGGCGTCCCCGACTTCTTCTACCATTCACATTTGCGTCATATATTCTCCTTACACTCCTTTCCTTGTTCATTCGCTCTACATGCCCAAACCATCGGAGCGTTCCTTTCTTGATCTTACTCATTACGCTTACATCAGCCTTGCATTCTTGAGTAAGATCAAGAAAGGAACGTTCCGATGGTTTAGGCATGTCACTTAATCTAGTTGGGAATACCAAACACATTCGAGGTTATTGAGGAATTGGGATTAATGGGCGGAATTCTAAAGTCTATTTTTTTCATTTCTAGGAACATAATTATTTCTTGTTTCTTCTTATTACTTCCTTGTTCCTTCCCTGTAAGCTCTATAAAAATGTGGGCGCCAGTGCTATAATATTTGGAACCATGTTGATAATTCGAAAATATTCCGGTTTCGGCAGGTCATTTTTAGGGTTGCCAATGCATATGTTCTGAAATACCCGTAATAAAATCAAACAAAAAATGAAAATTTTTGAAATTTAAATTGAAAATTGAAAATTCAAAAATTTAAAATTCAAAAATTGTAAAAGAAAATTAAACAAAAATTGCCAAAATGAAACAAAAAATTTACTGCAATTAGCATTTATTTTTTTATTATCTAGAAAATACCCGATTTTCTCCCTCAATCAGGCTTAAAAAATACAAAATTTGCTGCGAAAGAACACGAAATAGTACATTCGGTAAATTTTGGATAGGGCCTGACACGCTTATTACGAATAATTTTTAGAAAAAAAACTTTATATTCGCCTTAATTACTATAAAAGGAAACTTTTTGCATTCCGGGAGGTGGAAAATTATGCATTTTATTTTTCAATTGCGTAAATCCAAAATTCACTTCGCGAACCGGTCGGCGACTGTCAGCGGCCATTAGGTACGTCACTGTTATGTTGGTATCACTGCTGCATTAACAAGAGCTAAATACGACCGTGGCCATCTTCGTGGGATACACAAAGAGGCGCGGAATTATGAAAAACAGAATTAATAATGTAGATAAACGAACCTCTAATCAAATCACTTCAGAGTCTAGCTGAGGCACTGGAATCATGTTGGATTTCATCGTCATTATAGTTGGAGGTGTTGGTATTCGTCGCATTATAATTGAAGAATAGAAATAATAATAATAATAATAGCTAGAAGTCACTTAAAATAAAAATAAAACATGCGCATTAGGTAAGCACTACTTTGACGAAATTCTGAAAATAAAATGAATAAAGGCCTTTAGGCAAGTTTTTTTACATTGAAATTTTAATTTTTACATTGAAATTTTAATTTTTACATTGAAAATAATATTTTTAAGTAAAAAAATTAAGGCCTTTAGGCAAGTTTTTTTACATTGAAAATAATTTTTTTTTTTTAAATTATTAAGGCGAATCTAAAGTTTTTTTCTAAAAATTTTTCGTAGTAAGCGTGTCAGGCCCTATCCAAAAATTACCGTACATTCTCACTTATAATTGCAAATATTATTTTTCAATATTGTTGGATAGTTAGAAAATGCCATTTTAATCGACATTAGCGTCAGTTCTCAAATTGTAGAATCCCGCATTTTCCCCACAAAATACTCAATCAGTTTAAATTCTTAAAAATTACTTGTAATTTGGGGAATTATTCACTAATTGGCAACCCTAGTTCATGGATGTATCAGATGTTGCCATGAGCTTATTATATGATTGGTTTATTTATGCTTATCATTCGCTCTTCAAAATGTCAAAATGAAATCATTATTGTCTATGAAAATTAACCTAAAATGTTTGACACTTCGTATATTGAATGTTCATTTCGGAAAAGTATTTTTTTTTAATAATGTTGTATCAACCAACCTGTAAACCATAACTTAAAATAATTAAAACAAATGCTTCAATCAAATATGCAATAAGATCGCAATGGCTTTCCGAACATTCTTCAAAATTTCGTCACCGGTTGTGAACATTTTCAAACGGCATTTAAAAGTACCAAATAAATCATGTTACCCCATTCGCTACATAAGTCTTCCTGCTTTTGCCTTCACTATTGCCAAATGTGAAACTACTCCATATAATTTCAACTGGGATGCAGAAAGCTTAGAACATGAATTCCTTATAAAACAATCTTGCACTGTTAATATAAACTCTGCCAGTCAGCTATTGACTGTAACTTTGGTTGCAATACAGGACACTAGTCAAAGGTAAGTTTTCTATGTGATTCGAAGGCGTTTTACTTAAATGTTACATCATCAGCGGTACCACACTTGGTCCTGACCGCTTCTAAGAAACGCCTCTACTCCTGCTGTCTCCCTACAGTTCCTTATGCCTGGATGTGGCTTATCGCCCTCTTACCGTTCAGCCACCTAAGTATAAGCCTCCCAACACTCCGTTGTCCTGCAGACTTATTATACATAGAAAAGCCTGTTTGGTATTCGGCTGTCTTCCATTTGTTTTTCATGTCCTTCACTCACTTTAATCCAGTTTCCAAGAAATTTCCACAATATTAATTCGTTTATAGAAGAGCAACTTATATGTATAGTCATCATCCTAAAAGAGAGTTGTTGCTCTAAGTCCTTAAAATAAAACTTCTTTTATTCTAGGTTACGTGAATCTCTAAGTTTGGAGATGGCCCTAATGAAGCAAGCCATGGAATGGGGAGACATGGGCACACCAGATGAGCACTGGGAGAGACTGGTGGATGTCAGGGGACGCCTCACAGACCTCAAACATAACTTGCTCCAGCTTACAAGTAAGACGGATACTATTTAGCTTTCGCCCAACCAATAGAATTATGTTGGGTAAATATTCAGATACGCTGGACTTTCTTAACTTTTATGTGCCTGAAGGTAAAAATCATGTATGATCACCCCAGGGGGGGGGGGGGTCATTAAAGTCCCCAATTAAAAGAGGTACAAAATCAGGTATTTTATTATTGTAGCCCGTTTCAGTAAAATGCACTTTTTATGTCCTGATTTTGAATTGAACGATTTTTTTTTTAAGTAAAAGGTGGGGTGGGGAAGAATAATTTCGTTGGAGTTGAATAGATATTATTAGTGGTAATGGGCAAAAAATTTTAAAGTGCAAATCGTAAACTGAATACTTTATCTAAAAAACAATTACTTTATCTAAAAACAAAGCGCCACCTCTGCAGTGAATAAAACAAATCATTGTTTATTTTTTTTTTCATTTATTTTATTAAAGAAAACTACATAATATGTACATAATATTATTTGTGGTACATAATATGAATAAAAAATTTGTAATAAACTTCCAATATCTAAAAATAGTGGGAAGTTTATGAGGGTAGAATGATAATGTCCCCTTTCATAAGCTTTAAACGGAACCATTAATAATTAATTACATAATATTACACATTGCCAACAAACAATATAATCGCATAATGCCGTACCTCCCCTTACACATACTTCAACACAATGTTTATTATATACATAAGTGATTTGTTAATATTTTTATACTAACTCATCTGAATGCAAAAAAAATTACGACAAGATAACAGGTAACCATCGCTGACAAAATTTAAAGAAAAATTGTATTTTACGAGAGGCATAGATTGCAAAAGTTAAATTGGAATATGGAGATGAAGATTATTTTTTTTATATTTTCAATAATTATTAAAAAATATATATTTACAGCAGACCCCTAACTTATACGTGTGAATATGTATGATTTATTTATATTGCAATATTAAATTTTGTGAACTCCACCTAAGGCTGGTAACATACATATATTCACCCGCCATAACACAGAGTCATCCCTAGCATGGAGGATGAAATATCATAAAAAAACTATATGTACTTTCGATAAATCATGTACAATGTACATATTAAATAAATAAATTTTAAAAATATTACAGTGGTATGTATTTAATTTAGAAAGTCAATACTGATTTTAATTAAAAAATGGACCGGAGTTCCTTATTAGAGTAAGTTATGAGGATAAAGGGGAGCGCAAGGAAATGGGGAAGAGAAAGTTTGGGTAGGGGATGCAGAGAGGAAGGTTGAGAATTACCTGGCTATATTAATATCATCACCAAACACGGCTAGTGCTATTTCAAGCATTGTTTCAATTCTGATGCATATTAATGTATTTTCTTTAATTTCAGTACTGAAGTTGGTATTTCATGATTGTTAAATGTGATTTCTAGTCCCAATTTATAACATTGACAGTTTGCGAAACACGGGTTGGACTTACGATGGCTAGAATAACGACCAATTAGGTTGTAAGAGCTGGGGTCAGCTGTATTTCAGGCGAAGATTACCTTTAATCAAAACGTACATAATAAAATTTCAAATTCAGTGTTTTTACTAGGGTCAACCTTTACAAATATGTTAATAAAGTCAGTGAATTTGGTTCAGTAATGCCACATTATTATGTATAAAAAAAATATTTTCATGCAACTATTTTCTTTGGTCTAGTGTGAAATCAATTTGTTTTCCAATGTTAAATGGTATGCATGTTGATAATTAGTTTTATTTATTATCGAAAATACCCGATAAGATTTTAATCAAAAAACAGGATTTGCTTCATAATGTTTACTGGATTTAAAAGGAAGCACATACTTATTATATCGTTAATACCATAGAATAAAGAATAATATGTACAAGAATTGCCTTGTGCGTGTGTTTCGTGATCCAATTATAGGCCCAATTTGTGCCTGTATAACAATATGCTTTCGAAATTCAAATGAGATGGAGCTCTACGATTTCAGTCGAGTGTAAGTGAGACGGAACGCTGGGGGTTTAAGTGGAACATTTGTTTCCATTAAAATTTGTATGGAAGGCACTTCTAGTGTTATATTCTTTATTCTAAGGTTAACACGAATACATCTTATACAAGTACAAGTATTTTTCCACATTTCAGGAGACAAATAACTCATTCGAGATTTCCTATGATATTATGTTAATTTTAGAACCATTCCCGTACTTTGGGAAAATTAGATTTAATTCCTACGGTTGTGTATTCACATTGATGATTCATTCATTGAATAGTTTTTAATTAAAATAAAAAATCTGATCTGTTATGAAATACACTATAATTAACACAAGTTTTTTTTAATATTATATCGCACATCCTGTAAAAAATTGTCGCAAGTCAAAATTTTCTGTTTAATAAATTTTTATTTTTATCTCTGAATAGTAAATTGTTTGTGATTATTATCTACGCCCCACGAAAACTGTATTTAAGTTAGATCACTCTATCTCCGAGAGATGTCGCTAGTGTCTCTTTTTGAACTTAAGACTCTTTTCTACAGGATGTGCGATATGTATTTATGTATTGCATTTCACAATAACTCTTCTTTAGAAATAATATGTAAATACTAAAATGCATAAACTAAAAATAAAATGATAAATTATTTATTATTAAATTAATATAAACAAAACATCAAGACGAAATATAATAATATGAAAATAATCACACCCAAATATTTATGATTATTTTGTTTCAAGACAGTAAACTAAATTATTTTATAGTTTTGAATTTTTTTTAATCAGTGCCTATGGTAGTTTCTTCAATATTGTAGAAAAATTAAAGGTCTTGCAATTATTATTAGAGTTGACCCAAACACAAACTTAGATCAAGTAAAGTAGAATAATATGTTAGAAACAAGTTGTATGCAAGTTATGCATCTGTGCAAGTACTGTGTTTGACTCAACGTTTGTTGTGATACCTGCAATAAATGTTACATCTATTAAAAATGGTTATTTTAGAAAATTAAAAGAAACATAAAAAAAACTTAGTAAAATCTATACGCAACTTCATTTTAGTCTGAAGACAACCTACAATAAAGTGTTGTATACATTTTTTAAACAATTATAAAAATAAATGTTTGATAAAATAAATAATAATTAATCATTAAACAATAAAAAAATAAATTCTACTATCATTAATAATAGAAATAATATGTAATTCATGATATAAATTGGTTAAAAATGAAACAGCATTATCAATATGTATTCAAAATACCTTTTAGATATTTCAACAGGTGGCGCCTCAATGGCATAATGGATCGGATCTGAAAGTTTTTTAACAAGTATAATGTATAATTTAATTTCTGTTTCTGTATTCGATGATGTTATATCTGCATGATGGACATTTTATAAAGTTCATTTTAAAATATAATAAAATAATATAATGGTTTAATAATAAATTCACACGAATTGCATTACAAAATGTTTAACTTTAATGGTATGAGAACATGTTTTTTTTTCCTCTAAAATAATTCATTTATCTCGCCTGAAACAGGATTATACTAAAGTAAAAATTGATTAGTGTTCAGAAATTCAATCGGAATATTTTTTTATTGAATTACATATAGTTTTATTTGCAATCCATGTCACCTTTCAGAACAATGCAAATAAAAATACATCATGCAATAATGTTGGCCACAAAATACATTGTTATACTCGGCCCACTGTAAACTTGCCAATGGTAAAATCAAAAACTACTGTTTAATAAATTTTAGTACCAACTGGAGAAAATTAAAAATTGCCTGTGGAGCCCGGCTCCACTGGCAAATTTACAGTGGTCAGAGTTTAATTAAAATTTGTTTATTAACTATGAATACATTTAAAATAATTATTTGTGACATTTATATCAATAAATCAAATAAAATCTGAAATTTACCAATTTCTACTACACATTATAATGATAATCTGCGACGTAGAATAATACATTGACTTTGAATATTGCATTGAAATTGAATTAATCGGATAAATAAGATTATAATAAAAAAAATATTTTCAAATTCTAAAAACACACATAATAATAATGTAGGTCCCATAATATAATATAATATGTACCTACCTACATTAAATCCAGATATATTTTTCAAGTAAAAGTTTATTTTTTTTTTTTCAAATGATATCAATTTTTCATAGTTTTCCAGTGTTATTAAAATATTCTCGTTTATCACATAAAATTTTGTCGATAAGTGTATAATTTTGCTAAACTTATATTACAATAATGATTAAGTCCTACTTACTTGCTAGTGAAATAATAATGTAATATAAATAATGAAAATAAAGAATCCTAAATTATCTCAATCTTAACAACGCACAAACAATAACGAAATACGGATGGGCCCAAAAAATCCTGAACAACAGTGGTTATTATTAATCAATCGGTAATATAAAAAAATTTCATTGCGAGTTCGGTAATATGCGTTAATATAAAACAGTAATGTGAATCAGCTGCGGTTTTAAATTCTACAAATTATTTCTTCTAGTTGTAATGTAATTTTAAAAAGTAAAAAAATGGTTTATTTGTACACAAAACACCCACAGAGAATCAAATATATCAAAGCTGCCATTTTGGGGGAACAGTTGCGTGATCTTTTTCATACAAAATTTAATTTTGAATTTGAGGCGAAAATACCCAACCAAATTAAATAATTATTTTTCTAATTAAAAGGTGTAGGAAATATCTACTATGGACATGTGCTACTTTATTTACATATTTTTTTTTAAATTATAAAATATAGGCTATTAAAGAAATAAATTTTTCATGATTTTAGGGGCAATTTTGGTAATTATTTGTGAGTTAATGATACTTATTAAAAAATAAGTTTTGCTCTATTTATTATGGAAATATAATGAAAAAATTTAAATTATAAATGACTGATTTACGTTGGAATACAAAATTGTCCTAAATTAATAAAAAGTCTACCCAAGAAAAAGCTTTTAAATTTTTTTTTATAATTATAATTTATTCTGACTTCAGTGGTAAAAACACCACTCAAAACTTTGATATTTGACAAATTATCATTTTTTTTTTTATTAAAAAAAAAGACAAACATTCCCGGGTTACGAATAACCCAACAATGTTTGAAAATCTCCTACTACCACCACAGAAAGCCGAAAATGTTGCTTGTGTTGTGATGGAGGACTTAGCCAGCCGAGGAATCGAACACTCAACGCCCGAGTGGGACCCAAGCGCTATGCCCACTCAACCACTGACCGGACTAATGATATTTAACATAACAAATGATATTTAAAATAATATATTTTATTGATGGTATTTGTGTTTTGGAGAACACCATTTTTTTATATTTTATATGCTCTAAAATAATAAAAAATAGATAAAGCTGTTTTGACCTGACATTTTCAAACTAGGAGACGTAAAATTATAAAATGAAAATTTTACTTGTTAAATTATTTCAAAACAAACTTTAATCACAGTTTGCAGATATTTTTTGGACCCACTGTACATAAATGCCAAACATCATCTATTAAAATAATTGCTTGGGTTTTCCTCTTGAATATTAATAAAAATTTATATTTTTATGCCAATATTGTTAATATCAATAAAATGTTATAATTACAAAGCTCTAAGCTTACATTCTATAGTATATTAAAAAAAGTATAAAACATATTTTCTCACAGACTCGTCGCTTTTCTCGCACGAGACCCCTATGTTTATTTCAAGATTTTATTTATTTATAGCGAGAGAATCTATCATCTACAATACAAATTTACTTCTACGTGACACACATATCCACTAACTCCACGTTCAGGCAATTCATTACAAAATACACATAATTTTAAATTAGGTTGAACACAACACATCCAAATCCTTGTGGCCCTTTGATTTCTCTTCCCTTTTCATTTTACGGCAATATTAAAAAAAAAAACAAAATATTATTATTTTTGCATCTTAACGCCGGTTTGATAAGCGATTAAGGCTGAATATACATGCATACAAAGTGATGCGAACCGAACCACGAATTATCGATTACTTTGTAAACTTGCGGTTACTTTCTCCTTTCCCATAATTCGTGGTTCAGTTTGCGTCTCGTTGCATGAATGTGTACGCATCCTAATGTTGTTGAGAACTTGCAACTAATAAATAATATGACATGGAAACAATAAGTTTCTGGAATCAACCTATTGAAGTGGCTGTTTCCCTACCCATTTATTTAAGGAAAAAGGGGAGTTATGTAGAAGATTTAAAAAATTATTGCACTGAATTATTGTATTCTTTATGAGAACTGGCTTGCTTTTTTGGTGTCAAAATAATAATATAGTATTCGTCTGGTGCCTTCTCCTATCGGAGGATGGTTATCATCAGGGCATTCTTGATGCTGCAGCTCTGAACAACTCTGCGCAACTGCACTCTTACCAGTCACATAGATTTTGAAGCAATGAATTGAATAATAATCATGAATTGGGAAAATCTATAAATGCACACCAGTTCTCAAAAATAATGTATTGATTTGACTGTAAAATTATATTTTAGTATTCAATTTGCAATATTATTGAATAAATTTTTACTTCGATTTAGCCATAGATGATAGAAACAAAGGAAGATAATATGGCATGGAAGCATGCCGACTGTCGCCGAGCACGTTTATCTGCTGTATCCAAGCAGAAGAGCCAATGAAAGTTATGTGTTCGGTGTGTAGGTAAAAACAATAAAAAGGGAGTGTGTGTGTATGTATGTATGTATATATTTGTGTGTATGTATGTATGTGTATGTATGCAATTTGCAGTAGTTATGGATGAACAACGTTGTTGACACGCTTTATGCACGGTTTCATACTAATAACGGTTCGTAGCCAATCTCCCTTATTTCTATCATCCATGGTTTTAAAATTTAATTTGCTAAAGTACCATTTAACGAAGATTATACATTGACAATGTTATCCCTAGATGAAATACATATTGAAAAATAATTTAAAATTGATATATTTTTAGGTTACATGGAGTACGCAGAAAGGTTGGCAACGGTGGCCGCTGAGATATCCTACCTGACCGGCAACACGGTGGCATCGGACGCCATGTGCGAGCGGATCGACCAAGCAAACCGTGCCTGCCGGAGAGAGACTGAAGCCAACCACCGGCTGCAGGTGGAGAGTCTGGACTTGCAGCAAACGGCCATTGTCAACTCGGCTCAGATGGAAGAGATGATGCAGGGGAAGAAGACGGAGAGTGGCGGTGAGATCTTGGGAAAAAAAGATTTAAAAGTTGAAAATAGTACCAAATACGTCACGCCTGGTGCTAATATTGAGGATGTTATCGAAAATGCTATGCCGGGTACAAAGTTTGAGGATGATTTTAAATTTACAATGCCAGGTACAAATCATGACGATGATTCCAAATTTACAATGCCAGGTACAAAGTTTGACGATGATATAAAATTTGCTACGCCAGGTACAAAGTTTGATGATTTCAAATTTACAATGCCAGGTACAAATCATGAAGATGATATCAAATATACTACGCCAGATACAGATTTCCAGGAAGATACAATGTAAAAATGTTATGTAAAATAAAATGACTGGTATGGTCCATGTTTTTGTTAATAAATATATATTGTTACTTTATCTTATATGCTTAAAATTATTACAGAATCCTTTAAAATGTAGGTATAGATCAAGGGTCGTATAAAATATCAGGCACTTTCTGGGAAAAAACGCATTTAATCCAGTTGGACTCCAAAAATAATCTCTCACTATTTTTTTGGTAAATCTAAGTTTTGCAGCGCTATCGTTTGTGGTTCCATGACAAAACAACAAGGTGACTTTTCAACACCCCTTTGAAAAGTCATTAGAAGTGATGAAAAAAAAATAGCCCATAACCTAACCTCACGTAATATAACCTAGTTTTTTTTATCACTTTTAATGACTTTTGATGAAATACCACTTTGTTTAATTGTCCGGTCACCCAACAGTTTAACTGTGGCAAGATTTTCGTATCTCCTCCCTCCTTCAATATGGGTCTCTTCAAGACCATATGTTCACAACACCATCTTCTCAAAAAGAATGTCCACAAGCATCCCCAAAGTTAACATAGGCCCATAGAGTACCTTTCTATTTACATACGGTCACCAAATACGGCTGAAGCCATTTTATTTTCAATTTAAGAGGCGGGTATGGGTACCGCCGCCCCGGTAACCAATTATTGGACAACCAACACCTCTGCCATAGGTCAATCCAAGTGGTTCGCTAGGTTTGGTGACTTAGCAGGGGTGCCCGGGTTCATGGGTGAGGTTTGGTCGGATCTTGGCGGCGGATACTTCTGCCCACCAACTGCGTGGCTGGCCGGATCGGGAGAGACTTTTGACCTCTCCAGTGGGATTTTCTCGGAACATTGCCTTGCACCACGGTTGGAGGGATGGATTCATATATACGTCACTCCTGGACACACTGAACTCCAGATTCCTATCCACCCCCATACATTTTTCCTTCCCACAACTTCCTCTACTTCCTAAAAAGACCCTCCACACAGCATCCCCAAAGATGACACAGGCCCTGAGGGGAATTATTTTCCTCAGGGCCTCCAGTGGAGTTAATGTAAAAAAAGTGCCTACAGAAATATATAGGTAATTTTGTTAATGCAAATATAAACATCAGTATGTGTAGTAGTCCCAGGGAGAGGTCGTAATTACAAAAAAGACAAAAATCTTCCTTCCGACACGTCTTGTACGAAAACGAAAAAGACGCAACTCTGGGACTACACATACTGTTACCTTTCATACAATTTAATTTATTAGTTGCAGTAGTAAATCATAAAATATCACAAAACTCCAATGAAACATCACCTACATTTCGAAGCACCGTAAATAATCATAAAACTAGCAGAAAAAACCTGAAACTTTGGTTAGATAAATTTTCAAAGAAAACTTCCACACTTTTCTTTTAATATTAGAGATGGCAGCACTTCCGTTTGCAATTAGCGTGTGGAGCGAGTGCGTTTGACAGATGTTGGAGAAATAATATAAAAGATAAATGCAATGTACCTGAAGCAGCCAATTTAGTATGGTTTAAAGTCCTTGCTCAGGTGAGTCTCAATGTCCACCCTACAGATGGGGCAGTGCTTGTTGGTGGTGAGCCACTGGTCTACACACTCCATGTGGAACAGATGCATGCACGGCAAACGCCTGGAAAAACAAAAAGAAATTATGTTTTGTAACATAGAAAAATTGGGATAGATTTGATGTTCCGACCAAGAATTAAGTAGGTAAAGTTCATAGTGTAAAAAAATGTATGGCACCCCGATCATTGAAATGTTAATTAGCAACACCAAGATGTTACCTTAAAAAAGAACTATGTATAGTTCAAGTGAATATTTTTCACATCAACACAATGTTTGGTGGTGCTTTCTGAAAGGAGATCATTCTAAATCATATTCTAAAGAAATTTAATATTCAAATTTGTTGCTTTTTTTAAAATAATGTTTTTAGTGCATTACAAATTATTTATTACTGTTATTAGGTGTTAAATCAAAAAAATATGTAGAAGAAAACAGCATTTTAACCACTCGGACCCAAAAGCTTGTTTTCAAGCTACCTACAACATTACCAGACATATATAATGACGTATGAAGCGTACCTGATTTATAAAGTGAGGGTTTTTACACATATGTATGTAGGTCTAACTGTCAAATTCGGGATCGGAGATAACCTCACATTTGAAAGTACTAAAAATTCTTCCAAAATCGATGTTGCCATAAAATTATAATGAAAAAAAATTATTCCATTTTATTAGATATCTAGGCTAAGTACACTTTCTTGATGTACTGTAAAGCTGGGTTCACACCCTATCTATTCTATGAACTTATAAAATAGATCAGTGAGAACAAACTTTCTATGCGATAGAATGCCCTATAGAAATAGAAGGACATTAATTTTTGTTCTACGAAATAGACAATAGAATAGAAATAGGCTGGGAACTCTGTGTATAGTTCCTCAGGTCACGATCACACTTGTAAAACACTCCGTTTAAGATGAAGCTATACGTGAAATCACTATTTAGATTAATCTTTACAACGAATCGGTTTACAGTACGAATATAAAAAAATATGCTATGGATAAATTGAAGCTTTAACTACCTTTTCTACGTAACAGAATTACAATAAAATTATTATTCACGTAACAAAAAAAATAAGCGTAAACCACTAAAAAAAAAGTTTTTTCATGACTTTACTATGAAGTAATGTAAGTAACAATTTTTAAAAAATACCCCTTTATGGCTTAGACTATTTTTGACGTTTTCTACGTTCTAACTTTTTTTCGTTCTTATAAAATTATGCACAAAAAAAATAAAAACCGCTTTGGCGCTTACGTCAAATTTTTAGAACCGTACTAATTCATACGATCTGCGCCCAACGCTTGTATTCCACCATAATGCCGCGAGCCGTGGCCAGCAACGGACGTGGGATCTGTGCCCGTGTTTTCGAAGTTTTTTACTTGCAATATACGTAGCGGATTCGTTGTTACAGCGAGCATTTTTGGTTCTCAAACAGCGTGAGCTCAAAATGAGTCAGCATCAACTATTCCTGATTTCAACTCTTTTGATGTTCAGAATGTTATATTATTTGAGAAATTTTAGGTTGACGAATATAATGCTTAAATTCATTATCGGTAGGATTAATATTTTAAAAGAATAATTTTTAAATATATGTAGCTGTGAGCTGTTCCTTGAAAATGTCTAATACTGAGATTTGCTTGCCGGGGTTTGAACCCGCGATATATTGTATTTGTTTAAATTATGCTCTTTTAGGATAAATTCAGAATAGGTAGATACAAATTATTTATTTTCACCGTTTTTTTTAAGTGTGTGTATCCATAAATTGATGTATATAATGTACAATATTTTTAAACCTAGCTGTGAGTTGTTCCGTCATCATTTCTAATACTGAGATTGATTGTTGATTTATTTGCAAAATTTTTAGTTGTAAATGAATTTTACAAAAATTTTAAATGCGGAAATTTGATAAAAGTGTATGTAAATTTGATAAAAGTATATATTCCTAGTTTTGTAAAAGTATGTATTAGTTACATTTTGTTAATATATATACATATTATATTTCACTTAATCAAGTTTCTTTTTATTAATATATGAAGCTGGGAGCTGTTCCTTGATAATGTCTAGTACTAAGATTTGTTTGCCGGGGTTTGAACCCGCGATATATATTGTATTTATTTTAATTATGCTCTTTTAGGATAAATTCAGCATAGGTAGATGCAAGTTATTTGTTTTCACCGTTTTTTTTAAGTGTGTGTATCCATAAATTGATGTATCTAATGTACAATATTTTTAAACCTAGCTGTGAGTTGTTCCGTCATATTTTCTAATACTGAAATTGGTTTGTTGATTTGTTTCCAAAAGTTTTATTTGTAAATGAATTTTAGAAAAATTTTAAGTGCGGAAATTTGATAAAAGTGTATGTAAATTTGATAAAAGTACAAATACCAAATTTTGTAAAAGTATACATTAGTTACATTTACATTAGTTTATTAGTATGTATTAGTTACGTATATATATATATATATATTACATTTCACTTAATCAAGTTTCTTTTTATTAATACATGTAGCTGGGAACTGTTCCTTGATAATGTCTAATACTAAGACCCGCAATCTCCGGATCGCTAGCTGGCAGCCTTTCCCCTCTACCATGGGTCGAAATTTTACTTATTATTTTAAAATATTATACTGCATTCGTTTTAATTATGCTCTTTTAGGATAAATTCAGCATATGAGGATGCAAGTTATTTATTTTCACCGTTTTTTTTAAAGTGTATGTTTCAATAAACTGATGTATCAAATGTAGAATATTTTTAAACCTAGCTGTGAGTTGTTCCGTCATCATTTCTAATACTGAGATTGGTTTATTGATTTGTTTCCAAAAAATTTATTTTTGTAAATGAATTTTCCAAAAATTTTAGATGTGGAAATTAGCTGTGAGTTGTGAGCTGTGAGAAAACCTAGCTGTGAGTTGTTCCGTCATCATTTCTAATACTGAGATTGGTTTATTGATTTGTTTCCAAAAATTTTATTTTTGTAAATGAATTTTACAAAAATTTTAGATGTGGAAATTTGAGTATATGTAATTTGGGTATTTTGAAAGTGTATGTAAATTTGATAAAAGTACATACCTATACCTAGTTTTATAAAAGTACGTATTAGTTACATTTTGTTAACATATATACATATTATATTTAACTTGAATCAAGTTCCTTTTTATTAATATTTATATGTATTTAAAATAATATGTATTAATAATTCACTTTCATAAAATTTTTTAGATTGTAAATAAATAAAATCAATTCAAATTTTATAAACATTTACTTTTATTAGCATTCCCCATAGTTTGAGAATTCTCGATCCGCTCCCGCCTTGGCCGCTGCTGGTAAAATAGAATTGACGGTATTCATCCACCGGGTAACAAGGTATGTGTAGAAGCATCGGCGAACGGAGATCTCGCTGGGCGCTTCTTACGTATTGCAAGCACCACGTCATAGCAACAGTATTTATTTTAAATTACTTGCCTCGTGCAAATCAGTCCAAAATATGACGGTACCCGGCGCTCGGTTTTAGATTTAATAAAACACAAGAATCGAAATATTTCTAGCGTTTATATTCCTCTTAAATAAGCATTCCGAGTTTATTTTTATAAATCACGTTTACATGATGACTTTGTACTTTTAAATCTACTCAGTTAAAAGCACCGGCTCGGTCCACCTGAGTTTCTGAGGGAGCTACTCGTTCTGCTTGCTAATTAGAAAAGAGAATGATTCCAAAGAATCCTGCATCTTATTACCGACTGAGAAATGAGAAATCTATTTGATCATGTAGTAATTAATTATCGTAACTGAGGGTAGGTTTTAGCTAAGCACCGAACCTAATTTTTTTGAATTTTTACCCACAGAGGACAGTGATAGTTATTTTATAATCATTTTTCATTTTTGAACATCCGGAATTATTTAAATACTAGCTGGGTTACCCGGCTTCGCTCAGGACAATAAGATAGTGTTCTGGAATGTTGCACAATGATGTTCCCGATTCCCTATTCCTGATCATTCCACGACATACTCCGCCACTCCTTCCAGAACTTTCTACAGCTCTATAAAAACCTTCTACAACTTTCCGGAAGACTGTTCTAGAAATTTCAAGAGGGCGTAACTTTCAGCCCTTATATCTTCAAAAGCCTGCCCTTTAGGTAAAAACGGATACCCTTATTCCCTAAGGGGATAGAGATCTACCACACCATATAACTCCCTTGATCGAGCCGGGACTCGTTTCTGAGTTTTTGCGAGCTGCACGTTTTTTAGGACTTTCTTTTATAATATTTGCCATATTCAAGTAAATAAAATGTTACTCCTTACATGTCCTTTTCCGTGCGTTCCCCTCCAGCGTTCCACTTCCACCTTCCCCGCCACCGCTCTTCCACTCCCCCGTCCCGCCAACCCCTTTTTCTTGACTCCTCTAGCGCCCGGCCCGTAGCCGAAACTTTTTTCTGATACTAACAATTTTAAATTCGTGATATCTTTCTAATTAAACATCCGAATTGAAAAATTCAAAAAGTTAAATAAAGGTATTGAAGCTGTCTTGAATATGAAGTAATTTATTTTGATAAGGATTAAAACCAAGATACAAATTAAAGGGATGTAATAGCCACGGCCGAATTCTAAAACTGTCAAAATGTATTCATTATTAGATCGCTAGGTGGCGGTAGTGATGCCTTCGCGAATTTTAAAACTTCAACATTCAACATGTGTATGATATGACGAGCACAATATTTTTAAATATCGAAGTAAAAACAAAACCAATAACAAAGTGTGTTCAACTTATGGAACTTATTATTTTGGTAGAATATTTAATATGATCCTTTTTACAAATGTTTCATAATTTGCTTGTTGATGGTTTTTTCCCATAGTTCATGGTCGTTCATACTCGCAGGACTTCCATTATAAACGACGTTTGGATTCTCGTGGTTCATTTATTGTTATTAAGTTTATTTTGTAGAACTCCATTTTAATTTTTTATTTCTTTTATATGTTCAATAATATTATTATTTTATGTATAAAAACTAACTAACTAACTAACTAACCATCACGACGTTTCCCCGCAGGGGTAGGCAGAGAGGACGGACCGCCAAACAACTCGGTCTTGGCACACACTCTTTGCCTCACTCACATTCATACATCGTCTCATTCATTCTCTTCTATTATTCTGACTTTTGACATGGCCCGACTCAAGTATCTGATTCACTTGATCGTGCCATGTCTTCCTCGGACGTCCCCGACTTCTTCTACCATTCACATTTGCGTTGTATATTCTTCTTACACTACTTTCTTCGTTCATTCGCTCTACATGCCCAGTTTATTATAAACAAGTTATTATACAAACAAACAGTTTATTATAAACAAGCCAAAAACAGTTAATTATAAACAAGTTCTGCTTCGTAATTATGTATTTCGTATTTATGTATTATATAATTTATTTTTTTTAAGTAAAACTTCTTTACACACGCTTGACACTTGGGGGTAAACTGGTGAATGCGTTACGAAAAGTGTGATTGTTACGAAAAATTAAAAAAGGAAACGGAGCATGTGCAACTTTTGAACATGCTTCGTTTCCTTTTTTAACGTGTTTCAATGTCATATGTTCTTTTATAAGTTAGTGAAGTTTTACTTCAGTCGTGTGGTCTAAAGCACACTCGTTTTTTTAAAGTAAAACTTCTTTACGCACGATCGACACTTGGGGGTAAACTGGTGAATGCGTTACGAAAGGTGTGATTGTTACGAAAAGTGTGATGCGAACGGTGATCGATGCGAACGGTGATCATCGATGCGAACGGTGATCATCGATGCGAACGGTGATCAATGTCATTAAAAAAGGAAACGGAGCATGCCAAAGAAAACGGAGCAACTTTTGCCCAGCGAAAAAAAGAAGCATGAGTGTGTACTACTGTGTGAAATGCAACAAACAATATTGTCTGGAATGTCAATGTCAATGTCACCCCAATATCATGTGTTCTTTTATAAGTTAGTGAAATTTTGCTTCAGTCGTGTGGTCTTGCACACTCGATTTTTTATTTATTTTATATGTTCAATAATATTATTATTTATTGTATAAAAACAGTTAATTATAAACAAGTTCTGCTTCATAATTATGGATTTCGTAGTTATGTATTGTATAAAAACAGTATATAACAGGGAAACTACATTATAATGCAAGCGCCTGCCATTACCACTTATTTAATTTAATATCTGGCATTCTAAGTTTTTAAAACCATATTGAAATAAAAATAATAATAAAGATATTGATTTTTTTTTAATTAAAACAAATCGTACACAAAAAACTGCCAGGCTGCTGGTCGGCAGACCAAGGAAGTCATGAATGGGATGATCTATATTACAGTTTTTCGTTAGTTTCGATCTTGTATTCGATGTAATCGATGCAGCAGGGGAAGCAAAACCGATATGAAACGGACGAGGTTCGGAAATTTCCGTCGTTTTACGAACGAACGCAGCTCTTACGGCGACGATGCGTTAGTTGTTCGAACTTCCAACTACTATGGACTATTTGGCAATCTTAAAATGACTATTATTATTATAAATTTGTACAATAATATGGACACGCGACAGCGGTGAGGGGCACCGCGGCAGGTTTCGTAAGTGGTTTGGCGTTGAAAGGCTCGCCCGACGGATGGGTACACTCGGAACTCTCAAATACTTTTTTTTTTATCATTATGGCTTATTTTTTTAAAATATGGCAATCTAATTTAAAACTATAATGAAATAAAAATAATAATTCAGATAAACGAAAAAAAAATAAAAATAATAATAATTAAAAAGTCGTACACTAAAAGCTATCAGGCTGCTGGTCGGCAGACCAAGAAATTCTTAAATAGAACGATCTGGACTATGTTATTCATTGGTTTCATTCGTGTACTCGATGACGTAAAATTTACTATTTTTTACCCCACTTTGACGCCGGCTGCCTGGGAACGTGCTAGGCTGCCGGTTGGCAGACCTGCTTTTTCTCATTTTCTTATCCCCCTTTATCATATGAAACCATTTCCGTTCGCGTACTCGATGTCGTAATTTTTTCGAAAAAAATCGCTCACTATTTCCATGACGGCGCGGCTTTACCCATTATCCATTATCACTACAAAGTAGTTTCATCCGTGTACTTGATGACGTATGGTTTACCTATCTCGTCTTCTAGTCCATTATACTTGATAGTAATACTAATAATATAAGGTAATTTTTGTATCTATTACCAAACACAGCGTACATAATTTACCGACGGCGAGCAAATGCTCACAAATGAACATACTGACATTCCGAAATAAGCCACGCTACATATATTATAGCTGTGTGTGTGTACGCAGCACAATTAATTCTCACACACACTTGCAAAACGTGCGCGTAGCACGTTTTGCAAGTATGTGCGCACACACGTGTGAACATCGCGCTAACGCCGTTTCGGAACGAGAACCAAGAACGCACATGTAATGTTATATTTTCAACGATTTATACAATATGGCCGTTGAAAAGTCACAGTTCGAAAAATTTACACCAAAAAAGAGAATTTTCGAGTACTTTCTGTTTTTGTAGCTTCCTGAGATTATTGAAGTGCTTCAAGCGAGTCGGTATTCTATGTTTACAGCTATTAATGAAACACTTCGACCGTATTTTCAAAATATATACGCTGTCAAACGAGGAGCGTACAGCTTCGCTACCTGCCAACGGGAGATTCCAGCCCGGAATGAGTAGAAGCTAAGAAACGTGTTCAAATTTAGTGAAAAAATGAAGTATTTATTTAATTATCAATATCCACAGATATCATAACGATAATAAGAGGCCGTACTTCTACAGATGTATGTATTATGTATATATTTTTAATTTAAAATATTGTGTAAAATCATTATTAGAGCGATAATCATAGACTGAAGTTTTAAAAGTGGGTTGTATGGTGTATCGATGTTTTTATTTTTCATGGTCAAATGCCTATATCAATTACAAAAAAAAATAAGCAGATTGAAAAATAAAAGTCCATTATTTGGTAACAAAAAATATCAAGTCTGAGAATGACACACGAAAGGTAGTATTAAGCCGTTTTAGAGAGCCGTTTTTCAGCAAATTACAATTCTGCCCCTATAATATACTCTTAAGAGCCTTTTTAAGCGGCGACATTTCAATTAAATTTTTAAAATAAAAGAATACTTATTGTGGCATAACCATAATAGTTAGACATATGCTGTCGGGACCTTTTTTGTAAATAATAATGTGTTCTATAAAGTCGTAGTACATTATTTTATTCTATCATCAATAGTTTTCGCAGCGCACGCGATTTAAAGAATATTTTAGGTAATTTTTTTACACCCTGGGTTACATTATTGAAGTTTTAGTAAGGATGCCTATTTTTTTTTAAATATAATATAGCCTATGTCACCCAGGGATAGTGTAGCTTCCCAACAGCGAAAGAATTTTTCAAATCGGTTCAGTAGTTTCGGAGCCTATTCAATGAAAACAAACAAACAAATCTTACCTCTTTATATTAACATGTACATACCTGCAATCATTATCATTCTCAAACACCGAGAGACAGATGGTGCACTTCTCCAGAGCATCGTCTTCGCTGACGCCGTCCGCAACGCTCCGCCTCTTGTACTTGTGTGAGAAGGTGTTGCCCTCGATGACATCACGCGTGGCTCCATGCTGTGCGCTGAGCGAGCGGTGCGAGTTGAGCACGCGCATGAAGTGCGTGAGACGCGGGTTGGGGCGCGCCATCAGATTCGGGGGGCTGGTGCCCATGCCCTACAAGAATTACTCAAATTAATGATAAACATCAGATCAAAAATAATAAAATAGTTAATGTGATGTTCTTCGATCCACGTGATTGAGATTACTTGAAATGTGTTCGGAAAATTTCAATAAAGATCGAGGTTCGTCGAGATTACTAATTACTTTATTTAGGTTATCGTGATGTTCACAATTATTTTTTATTACATTAGCTCCAACAGGAATCCATGAAGAAAATAATTCCCCTCAGGGCCTATGTCATATTTGAGGATGCTGTGTGGATGATCTTTTTCGAGAAAGGAAGGAGAGATAGTTCTGGGAAGGAAAAGGTACGAGGGGTGGATAGAAATCTGGAGGTCAATTTGACTAGGAGCGACGAACGTATAAATCCATCCCTCCCACTGCGGTCCCACATCCCACTCAAGAGAATCCAGCTGGAGAGGTCTAGACCTGATGAGGGAGATCTGAGGAAGACCAGTAGGTGGGCATTGGTCGCCAAGTCCTTAACAAACCTCAACCCATGAACCCGAGATCCCTGCTAAGTCACCAAACGTAGCGAACCATTTGAAGTGACCTATGGCAGGGGTGTTGGTTAACCAATAAATGTTTTCTGAGTCACTAGTAGAATATTTAAAAATTTCAAAATTTTTTACGGGTCAGCAACGGCTAGCCCAAATAACAATTCGGATAGGTCATGTAAGTTCTTAAGGTGTTATAAGATTTATAGGATATATAAGATTTACAAAACTTACCATCAGGGTGGGCTGAATGGAGATGTGAAGATGGTGTGGTGGAGTCTGTACGTAGTGGTACAGATGGTGATGGACATGTTCACTGGAAAATAAAACAAATGTCATTTTAATTTTGTAAGCAAACCTCTTTCTTTGTGCTGAACTCCTGGCAAAATAACTTTTTTTATTTATTTATTTATTTTATTTAGTAAAAGATTATACATTTATATACATTATTTAAGAAATTTTTTGACTGCCCAACTAGGAGGATTCCCGTTTTAGGACAGTCAAATTAGGATGCGTATTAACATACGGAACATGGTCTGTAAATAATATAAAAAAACAAAACAAAAATAAAAGATTAAAACAAAGTGACTGTTTGTTTAGCAAAGTTTTTTAAAAAAATAATATTAATTACGTAGGTAGGTACTTAATTACAGAGGATTTAAACATATAGAACAAACGTGTAAGCATTGCATATCGTAGTCCTAGATGGGTTGTATAAAATAAAATAAAAAAGAGAAGAGAAAGAATTAAAAAATAATAATAATAATAATAGTAATAACCAATTGATACAGAAAAGATAACTGTGCTTTGCTTATAATAATAATAATAATAAAAGTTTATTCCAGAACGTATGCAGGGGTAGTGCAATGCAATACATTCCATATTTTGAAACAAAAAATGGCTTAATGTTAAAAATAAAGTAAATAACAACATATAAATAAATAAAAAAACGAATAAGCATGAACATGAGAAAAATAATAATAAACAGTAAAATTAATTCATGCAGCTGTTTACGGAGGGTATTTTATCGTCTCCCGTCTCCAGAGGGCCATCAGGGGGGACTCCAACCAGGTAGTCATGGCGGTGATGATTGCATTCTTCGATTGGCGTAGTCTGCGCCATAAACTTCCCATGCGGTGGCGGAGAAGTGCTCGGAAAGTGTGCACTCGTCCCTCCAGGAACATTTCCGTAGCACTGCAGTATCTCGGTAGGCGGAAAAGTTGACGGTATGCGTTGTTGTAAGCAACCTTTAACTTGTTCCATTGGGATGCAGTGTAGTCAACCCACAGTTCTGATGTATACAGCGAGGTACAGAAAGCGTTGAACAATATTCTTTTTACTTTTGGGCTGCATAGGTAAAAACGTCTTGACAGCATACCCGCTCTAACAGATATCGCTCTTCTCTGCCTTTCCATATCCTCGATATCCTTAAGGTCGTCTGTGATGATGTGTCCCAGGTACTTAACGCTGTGATAAACATTCATTTTCCTGTCATCTAACCATACTGAGGGTGTTTGAATGGTTTCGTTTTTGTTTTTAAAAACCATAACTACTGACTTGGTAGTATTATATAACAGGTTATGGTTTTTTGCAAAGTTTTCACAAATTCTTAGTAACTTCTGTAATGCGCTTAGTGACGGTGCAAGAAGAACCATGTCATCTGCGTAATTAATGTTGTTCACACATACTCCATGTATATGGCATCCTATTTTCGTGGCATTAAGTTTTTTAATAAGATCATCGGTATACAGATTGAACAGAACCGGAGACATGCTTCCTCCTTGCCTTACGCCACTTTTTAAATAGAATGGATTAGACAGCTCCCCAGACCATTTCACAATATTTTCTTGTTGCGTGTGCCAAATTGAAAGAATCGCTATTACATCTTCCGGAACTGCTCTTTTCCTTAGTTTTTCCCACAGTTTATTATGACGTACACGGTCAAACGCCTTGCTTAGATCTAGAAAGCAGGTATAGATTGGCGTTTTCCTTAGTTTATAATAGCTGATGGTTTCTTTTAGGGAATATATTGCCATAGATGTTGACAGTGCAGGTTTGAATCCGAACTGGTTATCTTCTGTTTTTAGATGGTCTGTTACAACAACGGATAAAATTTTTTCAAATAATCTCGCCACGGCGGTTGAGAGTGAAATTGGTCGGTAGTTATTGATCACGGATGGATCAAGATTTGTTGCTTATCATAGTTATTTAAATTATCATAAAAGTAATAATAGTAACTTGAATGTTTAATATTCCAATGGGCAATATTCCTCAATTAAACTATAATGGAATGTTCACACCTCATCTATTCTATGATCTTATTCATAGATTCTATGTCAGTGAGCCTTTGAATGACATAGAACGCCCGATAGAAATAAAAACCCAATGTTGAATCAATTTCAGCCTCATGGCCTCCATGATCAAGAGGCATGCTTTCGACTAGCGATCCGGAGTTTATAATTAGAAATAAACATATAATTTTTGAAATATAAAAATTTTGCAAGCAAATATAAAAAAGTTTTAAAAATGACTCACCTTACGTTTTTTCTAACTAAAATTACTGATAACTAAAACATGATAAGCGTTATTGTCAACTCAATTTTACGTTGTTTCATGTAGAAAAATTAATAAAAAAAATTCCAAAACTTTAATTTTTTTTGTTCAAATTGCGATCCGAAACTTTGGTTTCATAAAGGTGTACATTTAATTTCTTTTAGTTAATTTTTAGATTTGAATATAAAGCGGTGTGTTTTTTCTTTCTAACACCGTTTAGATCAGGGGACCATGGGATTTTAGACCATTTATAAGATTTAGCGTATGTAAGCGGGCCAGACTCAAAATTAAAAATTAAAATCCATACTGATAAGTAGTTATGCATTATAAATTTTCATTAAATTTGAAAAGGAGGGTAAAATGGTAAAGTAACTTGATACGGACACTTGACTTCTCTTGATTTTGATAAGCTGTGACATAATATTGTCACGTGGTAGCGGGTCGTATCTTTCACACACCTGGTTAAGATCATATTTCTCACTATGATATTAAGGGAGACACAACCATTTCTATGAGACCTATATGAGTTACTCCGAAAAGTGAACAAATTAGCCTGACGGCTTAAGTATTACTTAAAGTACTAATTTAAGAAGTCTGGTTTCAATTCAAATTAACTTACTTAAAAGTAGACAATTGGTTTGTGTAATTTCTCTCAGTTCCATTCATGTCACTCTGGTCCATGTTTTCAGGTAGCTGAAAGAAATTAATTAAAAATACATAATTAAAGATTGGAATACGTACTTTTGTCCGAACGTAAGATGAATAAATACCCTATAAATGGGTGGAACCATCTTCTCCAAAGGTTCGAAATAGACTCTCACAAAACGATGCCACCTGTAATTTTGTGAGTTGAAGCATTTTGCGTGTTTAACCTTCGGCATGCCAAGATGCAAAACGAAACGTTGAATACTATGAGGGGTCGAGCCACAACCCCAGGGATTTCATCATTTCAATCCCACTTTTACCATCTATTTATAAGTTTGATGGCAAATTACTCTTATGGCTTACACGTTTAATGTATTTACGTTAAATAATTATCATAATGTAGTTAATTTCATAATATAAAACCTATTCAGTTAATTTCATACAAAATCATTCATCAGCGAACGCTCTGGCCGCGACGGCTTTGACTTGTTTCCTAGTCGGTATTTTGGTACCTGCCGGCCGGCATGCTGGCGCGATCTCAAATAACTGGGTGGTTCCAAAATAACAAAAATAATATTATCAACAAAATTAAGATTTTTTTAATATGATAATTGATTTACACTCATAAGAAAATAAACAGATTCATTACAACAATAACATAAAAAAACTTAACAATTTAATCATTTATTGAAATTCAGCATAAAATAATAAAAATACATATTAATTATTGATTTAAATCATCTTCTAAAACAGTTATTTAGCAAGGTACAAGAGGGGCAAAGTAACACATAAAAGCAATACAAACAATCAAATAAGTACTAAAAATTACAATATCTACCTATACAGTGGTGGTTTAGAAGAAAGAAGTAGAACACTTTAAATACAAGATAATTATAAGTTAACGTATGTTATATAAAATTACCTACCCTAGAAACTAGTTGAGAACGTTTTTAAACTGTTTTATAAATCGAACAATTGAGCTTGTAAAAATCTAAAAATAATTATTATGAACCCCATTTTGAGATTAAGAAAAATTAAATGCCCCGTTAAGTGCTCCTTACATGAAACGGGAAAAATGTGAGTTCCATGTTCCGCAATAATCATTATAAGTTTCTGAGAAGGCAGTACCAGAGCAATGATATGCAAATAATGCTCCTAAGAATCCATGAATATCTGGAAAATAATAATACCTGTTATAGGTACAATAGAATAAACCATTAATGGGTCTTGATCTTTTGTCTCAAAATCCAAATCACTATCATTATCACTTTCACAAATGTCACTGTCATCTTCGAGAAATTTTAATAATTCTTCATCAGTTAGACCCCTTCTTGTCATTATGAACACAGTTATTGAAACGCAATATCACAAGAATGACACAATTTACCACAAAAATCGCACTTCAAATTTTTAATTATTGAACTTATTTTTTTAACGTCCGCTGCAGTGTTTCGGCACGCACTGTATATAATCCCCAATAACACAGCTGGTCGGGTCAGCCACACTGGCGACGCCTTAGCAAATGACACTATGTCCTTACACCCTTATGCAGCTTTAGATGTAGTGCGTGGGAACGAGATGCCGTAAATTGCCGAGGTGCGAAAGGAACAGGGGAAACATATCCATAAGCGAACTAATGCGGGAGAGAGATGGAGTATTTCTCATAGTTTATTTTATCGTGGATTTGGTTCCAGTGAGCAAGAAATATCATATGCGGCAAGGAATGATACCTACACATTAACAAAATATTTTTTTACGCTTTTATCAAGGACAATTTTTTTTTTTTTTTTTTTTAATGACCGAATATGTGTTTATCGGTTTTGTAGGAATACAAAAAATATCGAAGTCGTAAAGTCTCTATTAAAAATTCTACATGGAGAATAGTAAATTTAGAAATTTTGAGAACCCCTTTCAGAAACGGGAGGGTTAATATAAACAGTCGATAATATAATAATAATATTTTTCATGATATGTATTTTAAATCAACTCTTCTGCATTTTTCATTCTTTGAATTTTTAAACAGAATTTAATAGATCTTAATCAGCAGAAATAATTATACAAAACATGCTTACAGAATTTTTTTTAATTATAAAGATAGCTGACACTATTGTGAAATATTTTTGTGTGAATTAAGTTGCGTTCTGATGATGTCTGCAATTTGAACGCGGTCAGCATGAAATAGTGATACAAAATCAAAAAAAAAATTCAAGTCGTAATGTGTAGTGATGCTAAATGGAGACAATTATATTCTGGGACTAACTACCGCGTGTATTCCTCATAGCACAGAACACTTATGGAGGGAAATAATTAGGCGGAGTAAGTGGACATCTTTATCACTAAATAAATACAAAAGATTGTTACTGAGGCAGTTCAGCTATGTATAATACTGTGTAATTTTTACTATTCGTATGTAAAAGACCCTAAAAAGGGTCTTAATACATAAAGAGCATCGTCCATTGTAATACCGGTAGAACAAGGACAGCATATCTATCTGTCGCCCGTGTTCTAAAGATTGTAATACGTTTGTTAGGACAGGGAAACCTATCAAACGGACCGTCCTTTTCTGCTAAGAGTTTTTTTCAGATATTTTGGGGTTCCAGACCAGAGATGGCTGCCAAATTCAACAGTGGGGCACCCTTGCAATTTGTACAGGGTCAGCATTTGTGTACTATTAAAGTATCTACGGGCCCTGTACCGTACGCCCAGCTTCTAACTTGACACTGGCTTCGATGGAGCCCCCATGCCTGAGCTGGTCACTTAGAGTAACACCAAGAATATCAATGGAAGGCATAAATCTAGACTGATCCAGGAGCTGTCGGACTGTAGGATGAGCACTACTGTCGGACTGTTAGATAGAAATAATGAAAATTACCGTCATCATGGGGTGTACCATATCTGGCCGGGTATGCATCATGGGAGGTTGGTGTCCGAGCATGGGGGCTCCGGAATGGTCAACAGCACAGGGATTGGTGTTTACCATGCTGCGGCGCTGGATTTCCTATAGAAATAAGATCATACATTTTAGAAATTAACATGTTTTCTCACATTTTTCACAAAAAATTTGCTATTTTAGCACACTTCAAGTGAGCAAAAACAACGGTCCAATTCGATAAAATAGATTTTGTTTTAAACTGCTTTGTCTATAATAATGCCCGGCTATAAAAGCATCCTCTGAAATTTAAGTGTGCTTCGTATTACAATTCCGTAAACTGTAGTTAGTCAGTGTTGGGTCCTAGTGCTGTTTTACGTGTAAAAAATGTACATATTTTGTTAAAGTACAATGATGATTAATAATCTGGGAGGCGGGTGTGGGTACCACCACCCCGGGAACAATGTATTGGATAACCAACACCTCTGCCATAGGTAAATTTAAAAAAAAACCCAAGTGGTTCACTATGTTTGGTAACTTGGTAAGGGTGCCCGGGTTCATGGGATGAGGTTATTCGAATGAGTCTGCCCACCTACCTAGTGGTGGGCCGAATCGAGATAAGATTGGTTGAGGGAGGCCATTTGACCTCTCCAGCCGAACTCTATGACCCAAATGCCTTGCACTGCAGTTGGAGGGATGAATTTATACGTCCGTCTCTCGTGGACACACCTAACCCTCAGATTCCTACTCACCCCTCAAAACTTTTTCCTTACCAGAGCTTCCTCTCCTTTTTTTCCTTAAAAAGACCTTCCGCACAGCATTCCCTAAGATGAAATAGGCCCTGAGGGAAATTATTTTCCCCTGGGCCTCCTGTGTGGAGTTAATGTAAAAAAAATCATTAGACACTAAAACTATAAAAATTCCACATTTGCTGTGCCTAAAAGTAAGGATTTATCCCGCCTATCCTCTTAGAGACACGTGTCATTGAATGATTCAAATAGTGACCAGACTGGAAAACAAGACGAAATTCGAAAGTTATTGTATCGTAACGCCGAGTTAGACCTTGAGGATGTTTGTAGGTTTTTTTTGCTCGCCAAATGTATCGACCAGAATTCAACCGTACAATTAGATTCGCACATGTGGGTATCTACTAGAGATGCCACGAATATTCGGCTACTATTCGGTATTCGGCCTATTCAGCTACTTTTTTACTTTTCGGTATTCGGCCGAATAGTTCGCAATATTCGGCCAAATACCAAATAGTAAAAAAATACATATCATGAAAAAAAAACTTAACAAAAAATTCTATTTTAACAAAAAAACTGAATATTTAATACTTAACATCTATCAGTGGTAAGTTATGACGAATGAAAACAATTTTTTCAGCATTTGTTGATAGCAAACGATTGCTCTTTTCTTCATAAATTAAACCTGCTTCCGAAAATAGCCGCTCACTATACATTACTACCAGGAGATGATAAATAAAATGTTAAAAAATTCTGCTAGGCTTGGATACTGTTTTGCTTTTGCTGACCACCACTTGTAATTGTAAGGCTCTGCTGTCCGATCTAGGCGAACAGTTTTCATGTAAAAATAAATTTAATTTGCGAAATGTAACTAATTGATTTTTATTAATTTATGAAAACGATTTTTAATTCATGAGTTCAATTAATTTTAATTTATGAAAATGTTTTTAAATATTAAATTCATGATGTTTATTCATGAAAACTGATTGCTAAGATATTCGGTATTCGGCAAAATCACTATTCGTGGCATCTCTAGTATCTACAACTGCTGCCAACCGACAACAATTAACGTCAGTCAAGAGTTAACAATCGCACTTGCCGGGAGCAAATATTACTGTTCTTATCGAATGTATCACCGTCGTACGTGATTCTTTATTAGTGGAATATTATTATCGGACTTGTTAATGTTAATGTTCGGGTGCCGAATTAACGAGAGCGTTCCGGCCACCGCTCGTAAGCCGCCTAACGCAGGCATTACGTGACTGGATGGTAGGTACCACATCGAAACAGAGCTGCAGATCTAACTACCTCTCACGCATTCCAGAACGAACAAACCATTGCGCGCCTGAAATGCACAGTTCGGGCGCCTTCGAGAAATTAGCCGAGTAAAGTATTACTGCCACACAAAGCAGCACCCCGACTCGTCGGGCTACATAAAGGCACCCGGCAACAGCCACAGTTAGTCAGTGTTACGGTAGCTCGCCTCAAGCAACCGCAGTTAACCTTGACCCAGTGTGAAACTACGTTAGTTTGTTTACCTTCGTGCCGGCAATATAGTAAATTTGTTTCGCTGTGCATTCCCGTATTGATTTACAAATTATAATTTTAGTAAAGTCTCAATAAAGTCTTCTAACACGCAACCTCATTGTTCTACATTGGCAACGTCCAACCGCGAGTTCTACATAGATATATCACGTCGAGACCCAGAGTAGGTAAATATAGAGTGGCCCTTAGGTGCCATTCTGAGCCATGTACATCACCATACAGTTATTTTAGGAAAATTATTAACCTATGATTGGCCGGAGCCGCGCGGATGCGCGCGGAACAATAGTCGGAAAAAAAAAAAAAAAAATTGGATGCGATTTTGACCCTTATGTATAAAGAAACTGTATGAAAGATAAGGTCACAATCGATTGCGCCAATATCTCTCTTCGTAGCATTAAAGATTTCATGCATGTGGCAACACTACACGATTTGTAATTTAATTATCTCTGATAAATGAAACAATGTTACTTTGTTTGAACCACTTGTATATTTGTTTAAAGCCGACCGGTTTCCGTATACCGAAGTCAGTATACGTTTGCCCTGAGGAAGGAACGGTCGTTCCGAAACCGGTCGGCTTTAAACAAATATACAAGTGGTTCAAACAAAGTAACATTGTTTCATTTATCTATAATGGATAACCACAAAGTTATAGCTACATTCAAAAGTAAAAAATAATTATCTCTGACTTCGAAACGCTGTCAAAACTGGAAAGTAGGGAGAAAGCGGACTTTTTGTTCCTTTTTCAAATGCATTTAAAGGTATTTATTTATTAGCAATCACCTTTGAAATGTGTTTTTTCATGTAGGTTGTGTATTCAGGTTTGTGTGAAAATAACAACATCAGTTCATTTTCGTATTTAGGTATATGGATATTTAAGCAAAAGTCGGGAAGGTAATTTCCGCGTGATTTTTCCAAATTCGCCTGGTAAATGATGGCCAATGATAGGTTAATAGTTGTACTGTCTTGAAAATTGGTATGACACACCGTATCTAGTAGTTCATATATCTGTGACACCAAACAAATAAAAAAATTAAGAAAACATCTGCATTTTTAATGTATAATTTGACATACCTGCATGTGCTGCTGGCGATGCCACAGTCTCTCATGCACGGCATACGGGGGCACCGGCATGGCGGGTGGGGGACTAAAGCCACTGCGGGGCGCCTGGCCCGCCTGCGCTCCCCCTGCCCCAGCGCCCCCGCCCCCCATCACTGAGTGCCCAATCAGGGCAGGCAGCCAGGGGGGAGAGGCGGGACCGTGCGAGTGCGCTAGAGGGGGACCGTGCAGGCCGCGACGACGCTCTGGAATAAATGTTACATTGCGTTAGTATCACATCGGGGTCACCACTTTATATATTTATTAATTTGGATCGATCATTGGCGCTAGTGAGTTGATGGTCATGCTAGACACCACGTCGCCTCAATTCTTATTTGTCCAATAGACCATTTTAGTTTTTGTTCAATCTCTACTTTAAAATTAAAAATAAAGTATAAAAAATGATTGTAAATCACTTAAATAAGAATTATTTAAACTAATGAGACCTTTAAGAGGAAACCGGGTGGTGTTTTTTCCATACAAACGTATTCCTCATTTCCCTCTCTGAATTTTGACACTAGAGAAAATATTTTTTTTACATAATATGAATATTGACCGCAAGCGTGTCGGTACGTTTTGATTTTTTTGATAAGTTACTTTTTATAGGAGTTATAACCCTTCAAAAATTGTTAAAATTGCCTTTTTTTAACGCCATCAACAAACGTTCAGTATACAAATTAGACGATGTATTTTTAAAAAAAGCAAAAGGTACAGACATAGAATGTTTTCTTCCAATACATTTGGTAAAAAAAATCTTGGAAATTGGTTCAGTTTTGGAGTAGAAAAATGAGGACTACAAAACCTCGATTTTGACAATTTTATTTGGGTATTATCAGGCTGAGGTGCATGTGTCCCTTTCTCTCAGTATTCGGGGGTGAGGGGGGCGGAGAGGGTTTTGTTGAATACGTATACAGTCAACGAAGTGATGTGACATTCTCAATAATTATATCGATACACTAGTCCACTAGTGTTGTCATGTCCCGAGTTATCGATGTTTTTTTAAAATTATTTTTCTGTTTGGTGACTTATTTTGAGTGTGCCAATACTTACCGAGCTTATTTACTAAAGTTATTGTGACAAATTTAATTTGTTTACGTCAAATAAATTAATGGAAAAAAATTGAAAAAAAAACACCTGTTACAGACAGACCCCGAGATGATTCCGTTCCGTATTGCCGAGTTGGATATGGAACACAAAAATTAATTAAAATATTTTTTGATAACTTTTGAAGGTTGTACTCAACATAATATTATCCCTTTATAGGACACTTTTTTTAAGATACAACTACCGAACCAAAAAAAAACTTTTATATTTGACTAAATATATTGTTCTAGATTTTTTTTTCAAAAAAATTATATTTTACAAGAAAATGTGTGATGGTAAGTACATACACCACTGATCGTTTGATGGAATGCTGGTACAGCGTATGTTCAGTGGTACATGCATCTACCACATGTTGTTGAATCGATTATGTTATTATAATATCATATTATACAAATGAATATTGAAATCTATGTATAAGAGGCACCATATTGTTTATTGTGCTACATATTAGGTACATACAAATAACTAGTTTAGTTTTTATTTAACTTTTTTAATACGTTATATTATTACAGAAAAATGCACTTTTGGGAATACCTCCTACATCACTTGACATTTTCAATCTTCTTCAATGATCTAATATTTTTTGTTTTTAAACGCTTTATTGTAAAAAAAATTACTGTTTAACATCTACACAATGAAATTAAAACAATTTATGGTCCAGACCTTTCCCTCGCCGGTAAATTTCTTGGTATGCGACCGTCAATTATTTCTGGTAAAAGGCATTGGTGGTAGAAATTTTCTAACAGTGGAACGATTTTTTGCCAGATTTCATCGTCCCTCTCAATTTTTTCATACAGCAAACCTTTTGGACTCCACACAACAAAATAACAATAATTACGACGAGTAATATGTAACTGGCCTTGTACTTGGTAGAAGTAATTATGATTCCGTTTTAATGTTAAAGAATGGTCTTCCAATTTACAGTAATCAATTATCTTTTGTGCAATTCCCTCTTCTGGTGACATATTTGCTATACTATAAGGGCATTTAATTTCAATTATAGAATCCTCACCGATAAGGCCATCCGGACTTGCCGCTAAAAAGTTTTTGGTTTTATCGATAAATAGCCCACAAGCGGATACCTGAAAACTTGTTTTTTTTTTAAATTGCTCTATTGCTAGGCTTTCATTTTCTTTTCCATAATTTGTGGCCATAGTTCCTTTGAATTGTGAGTACAGTAAAGAGTTTAGTACTCCCGTAACTGAAGTTTTTTGCCGAAGCTTATATATTTTTCCAAAGTTAGACGCCGTTATCCGCTTACGTCTTTCAATTGCCCACAGATTGTTATTGCTTTGGCCTACCGTATTCCGTTCGAGCTCTTCCTTATTGGTTGAAGATAATTCTTTGAGAAATTCCTCTTTTTTCGTTTCAAATATTTCAGGTGGCATATCTGGTTCTAATTCCAATTGACCATAATTTTCATCGGGCCCTGTAACTTTTTTTCTTTTTTCTGTCGTATTTTCATTAAACTTTAGTTTTTTTTTTCGACACATTTGTTTATTCTCCTTCGAACGTCGTTTTCTCTCTATAAAGTGCTTCGTGTATTTGCCGGGACTGTGGCCTTGGATTTTCTTTTGTATTCTTGAATGGGTTGCCAATTCACTATTCCACGAAGTTACTGCTCCAAAACATCTTGCTTGGTAAGATCCTCTTGTAGTAAAATTTACCCTTTTTCCACCTATAAATTTGGCGATAACGTTGTTGAATTGCTCCACAGTGTTATTTGTCACGTCAATAATAAGACTTTCTGCATTTGCTATTAGAGACAATAAGAATTGTTGGATATCAGTCCATATTCCACAATCTCGAAGATCGCTTACTAAATTTGGATCATCAGTATACTTCTCCGGCTTGCAATAGTACGATGCACAATTTTTATGATCACCAAACACATGATTTGCGGTATTTTTTATGTCCATTTTCAAATTTTTTATTTTATCACTTTGTACTGTGTTTTCTTGCTCTTTCCTGTAATTTATTGCTCCAACTACAGCTCTTCTCATGCGTAAAACGTTTGCTTCAACCTTTTTCCTTATATGAACTGGTACAAAGCCTTTAGCGTTGTTGGTTTTTTTTCCAAGTGCTTTCATTTTGTTGCAAAAATTGCGGAGTAAGTGATTTTTGCACTCTATTTTTTGTACTATAAGGTTAGGACCATATGGCATTTGTTGCATTATTTTTTTCATGATGCTGGAGTCGCCATCACCAACTAGTTTGTTAAATTTCAATCCATGCATTTCCATGCTTCTCGAGAACCCTTCTGCTATAATGTGGGCTTCCATGGCATTAGCACTGTCACGCCAGTTTATGAAGCACCTGTGCTCAGAAGCAACTATGTGTAGTTTAGTAGCTCTAGCACATATGCAGCAGTATGAGTTTCGCACTCCCAGAAATAAAACCTTTTTAGTTCGTAGTCCAACTATGCACCCTGCGCCAGATGAGGAGCTAAATCCACTTTTGTACGACCTCTTTGCCCAGGAGCCATCTGCAACCACCGTTACCAAAGGATAGCCACCCTCGTCTACGTCACCGTTTAAAATGGCTAGCCTTTTTTCTTCTTCACCAGCTGCGATCATTTCTTCTAAGGCACATTCTTCAATTGTTGGCGCTAAACATTGTTCTATGTTCGTGTAAGTCTTACAATCCATATTTGGCATATTTAAAACCCCACAAATTTCATTCCATTGTGAATACCCATTTCCTGTACACATCACTCCTTCGACGACAGCAGTATTTATAGACATTTTCCGTTTCGGGTCTTCGGAGTGAATGTATTCTATTTTCTTGCACATTTTGCACTCGAAAACATACTGGCTTAGAAGACCATTTCGTCGTTCCTTCATAAATTTTAAATCGGAAAATGTGCAGTTGGTGTGTTCGTGCTTTATATTTGATATCTCCGAAAACAAATATTTTATATCCACAATTCTGCGACCTTCGAAATTATCGGTTTCATCAATATGGTCTGGTTCTATCACCAAATCATCAAGCGTTGTTGATGATGATGAACTTGCGTTTTCGTCTATATTTGGAGCAAATGATTCATCCATGGAAGTTTCATGCATTAGTGAAGATGTAGTTAAGTTTCCAAAAGTAGTATCGATGACATCCATATCCCTGTAAATGCAAATGATTTATTTATTTAAATTTGTCCATCCCATTTTCCCGTTATACATGCTACATAATACACGGCTCTCATAGCATAAATCTTTAGGTTTTTCTCGTAAGTCGCTCACGTAAGAGAGTTATGGCAAAATTATCAATGTAAACGATACCCATTGGTAATTTTGCCATAACTCTCTTATGTGAGCAACTTACGGGAAAAAAACTTTACGTACGTAAAGGTAACCTTAGGAAGGTTCAGTAGTAAGAGTGACAGGAAAGCGATATTTCGACTTACCTAGATGTCGAACGTGGTGCAACATGAATCTGTCGTTTGATACTAATAATCGGTTTTTTTCGTCTAGCAGATAAAAACAAACGCGCTTTGTTTCCATTTCTTTTACCCATTATTTATCTGTAAGAAAAAAATTTTTGAGTTGAAGGTAGGTAATATAGTAGTCGATTTTATGTAACTCAATTTCTAAATACACATATCTTATGCTACGTATATATTTGCGAATAGTGGCGTGCACAGAATTTGAAAATTGAAATTTCGGAAAAAAAAAAAATTTTCAGCTTCGACAACATCATTAATGTCGTATTTTCAATCTTAGGATTCTAGCCCACTGAAAAATCAGTGCACGCCACTCTTTGCGGACAGAGACGCGAGCCGAACCACGAATTATGGTAAAGGTACGAAGCAACCGCAAGCGGCGCAGCGTTTCGGGCAGTTTGCTTTTGCTTCGTTCCTTTCCCATAATCCGTTGTTCGGCTGGCGTGTGTATACGCAGCCTAAGACGTAGAATAATATTTATTATAGGTTACTAGATATGTTAACAAATGTACCGACTTGCACTAATGCACTTTATGCATACAGTCAAAACTGATGAATTTACGTTATTCAGGGAGAGCCAAAAAACAACAACATTTTTAGCGATATTTATATGTTTAATTAAAAAAGGAAATTGTGTTGTAATATTGAGTTTTTATGAATGAATAGTTTATGTTTATAATAATAGTTTATGAATAATTTATGAATAGTTTAGTAGGTATCTACTCACCATATGTCCTATATGTGTAAATCGTGAGAAATGACCAAACAGATTTCAATATTCAAGGGGGTTTCAGGGTCAAAATTCGAAGGTCTGTATTTGACGTAGAATAGTTTCCAGTAAAAAGGCTAGTCAAAAACAGTAGAGTGATGCAGCCAGCGAAAAATAAAAACACTATACAATCACAAAGTACGTGATGTACCTACTGCGCCTATGCTGCCGTTTTATAAAAAAAGATGGTATGAATCTCCCGATATTACTAAACCAAAACAGCGTGCATCTTACTTTACTAATAGTAACAAGATGAATGAACTATGAGCGCAGAAGATATCTATTATATAGGAATACGCACGCTCAAGTCGCGACGCGTATTGACTTATCTGTTGCAGCAGGCAGCAACCTGTATACACGCACCCACAAGTCTCATTGACTTGTGCGTGTGCAAAAGATGAGCTCGGAGCAGGCAGTCACATGTATTTGTAGTAAGTAATAATAATAATAAAGTTAAGTACAATACAATATTAAATAATGTAGACCTCGCTATTTTATTACGAATATGTACCTAGGCACCTACTTAATTTTTGGAATAAATGAATAACAGTAAATGAAATAATAAGAACGCGAAGTCGCTGGCGGGCGCGGCGCGGCGATTCGTGCTTCCAACACCTGCAGCCACGCACACACACGCATTGGGGTTCACCAATACACCGATAGCGCTTTTGCTGTCCCCGCTGAGATGAACGAAATAGAAATAATTTTTACAAATACCTATCGTTAAAATTTCTCGGCGCTCCTGCGCGCTCTTAACTTTACGGAAATAGCTTTATCTTAACCGCCCTACCCATACGAACGTACGTGATCCGGCCGCTATATCATCGCCCGAACGCAACAAGCCGTAACCCGTATGAAGCTGGCGGATGTGTTCGGGTGTTTTCGTATTCTCCCATACAAGTTACGCCGCTAGTCAGCGATACTCCAAGCACGTGGAAAAAAACCCGATGTTTTTTTACCTACTTTTAGAAAAATAACCCAAAGGCAGGGCGGTTAAACACCTTTCATTATGTTTCATTGAATTTTTTTTATTTTTTATTTTTCTTTATTCATTACATACAAAATAGGGTTATATTGTTAGTGGATTTTTTGACCACCGTGCTAGGCTGATGCCCGTATTATGGTGGTCGATTTTACATAATTTAGTGCAATAACAATCAGACATTCGTGCACAAGTTCGTGTAATATTTGTGACGAAAATAAATATAAAAACTCTGTCAAGAGTGCATTAGAAATGTATTAAATGAGTACAAAACTGCATAAATATATTGACATATATTTTGTACTACTTCCCTCCTGTCATAATAATGTAAAATTTTTTAGTTGCAAGATTACTGTTTAATTTCTAGACACAATATAATGGTATGATGAGGAAATCTATAATTGGTTTCTCAGTTTGGTAAATTATAAATGTATAAATTAATCCAATTGTAAACTGTTGATTTCCCTAAAATAAATAATAACTGAAAGGATTTTTAATTTTTTGTATTTTTTGTACAAATAAATTCATGTATTCAACCTGCAGTGAATTCTTATTGTAACCATTCTTGTCTCATCAGAATACAAGTAAGGCAGTAGAGTGAGTAGAGTACATCGGACATATCAGTGGTGCCGAACAGTTTAAAGTCATGAATGGAAATAATCAAAGAAAACCTATTACTCCTGCAAAATTTTCTAATGATCTGTTAGACAAATACTAACTAAGGTGACAACCAGTCTTTGTTAATTCCTATACAAAACTTTAATAAAAATTGGAATTAAAATGCCTCTATGTTGTATCACTTTCTCACTTTCAAATGTTCTGCCTGTGAGCATCTGAAAATTGTAATTTCTGTAATTAAATTGTAATGTAATCTGAAACTAAACAGCTAATCTTCCTTTTTCCCCATTACTTCTGCAATTCTATTTCTTAATTGATTTTTAATAACACCAACCACAACACATCGTTTCTTAAAATCCTTATCTCCTCAGGTTAATTTGTTCGGTTTTCGGAACGACTCATATAGGATCATAGAAATCGTTGTGTATGATCTAAATGGTGTTAGAAAGAGAAAAAACCATGCTTTGTATTTAAATCTAGAAATTAACTGCAAAATACTTAAAATGTACATCTTTACGAAACCAAAGTTTACGACCGCAATTTGAAAATAATTATGAACTTTGGGAATTTTTTTTTAATTACTTTTACATGAAATGATAAACACAAGCTGTTGAAGATAACGTTTTGCCTAATCAAATAAAATAAATAAATGTTTATTCCGGTATGTGGGGAGAATAGTGCAATCCCACACATTCCATAAGGGTTATAAAATATACATTTTAAGTAGAGAAGCAGGTGATATGATTGTACATGAACAAAGGTAATAACAAAATAAAATCATAATAATTAGCTTTTAGGATTCTGCGACCACATTAGGTGCCAGTATTTTTCTCCAGTGTGCATCAATGCTGGATGATGGACTGAGGCGGGCTTCCATGACGAGGATATTTCCAGAGCTGCTTATCCTTTCCCTCATTCCTGCCACCCTGGATCTAATAAGGGCTGCATAGCCGGGAACTCGCCCCTCCGTGAACATCCGGGAAGCGCTGCAATATCTGGGGAGACCAAATATTATGCGGAAGGCGTTGTTGTACTGAACTCGAAGTCTTTCTATACTACTCTTCTTGTAGTTTGCCCAGAGTTCGCACGTGTACAGCGTTGCGCAGAAGGAAAGGAATAGCGTCCTTTTTACAGCGGTACTGCAAAGGCGGAATCTTCTGCTGAGCATGTTTGCTTTTACGCTGAGAGCTCTTCTTTGCCTATCGATGTCATCATCGTCCATCAGATTACTGGTGATTATGTGTCCAAGGTATTTAGTTACTTCAGTCAACTGCAGGTTTACACCGTTCAGGGTAGCTGGAGGAATATTCTTTGGTCCTTGTCCATGTCTTATGACCAGTAGAGCCGTTTTAGTGGGGTTATATAGCATGTTTGTTTCTTCAGCAAACTCTTCGCAGATCTTCAGAAGAATACGTAGGCCCCTTATAGATGGTGCCATCAAGACCATGTCGTCCGCATAACTGATGTTGTTCAAACACTGTCCTCCGATTTGGCAACCTACCCTTGCATTGTTTAACCTGTCAGTGAGTTCGTCCATGTACAGGTTGAACAATATCGGGGACATGCATCCTCCCTGTCTGACGCCACTCTTTAGGAAATAAGGTTCTGAAAATCCATCTTTCCACTTTACAAGGTTTTCCTGTTGACGGTGCCAAATTTCTAGAATTTTTACCACTTTCCAAGGTATACCTCTTTTCTTTAGTATTTTCCACAATAAGGGGTGGGAAACTCGGTCAAAAGCCTTACTAAGATCCAAAAAGCATGCATAAGTTGATGTTTTTTTCTTCCTGTAGTATTCCAACGTCCGTTTTACGCAAAAAATAGCAGAGTCCGTAGAGCACTCTCTCTTGAAGCCCATCTGGTTATCATTCGTTTTTATGTGGGATCCGACTTGTTCCAAGAGAACTCGTTCAAATATTCGAGCGATAGCCGTGGCGATGGAGATCGGTCTGTAGTTTTCCTGTAGAGTTATGTCTGTCAGTTTAGATTTTATAATCGGTACTATAATTGTTTTTGTCATGTCTTTAGGTAGATAGCCACTCTTTAGGATGTCGGTGAACAGTGTTGCCATTAGTTCCATAATCGCTGCCCCTGCATGTTTGAAGTGTTCGGTACTTAATCCGTCATACCCGGCAGACTTTCCAGATTTCATATTACTAATGGCCGATTTTATCATGTTCGTTGTGACGATGGGATCAATATCATCATATGCAGTCAAATGCGTTTCGTTTGAGTCAATAGTCGGCGTGGTAGTTGCGAAGTGTTCTTTAAAGATGTTTGCAATTACTTCCGGATTTGACTCTCCGTTTATATTGCACGAGATTTTGCTGCGCATGTTCAACAGTTTATTAGACTTGTTCCAAAATTTTTTGAAGTCCCGATTGTCTAAGTCCCTTGCTATTTTATCCATCTGAAGTTGAGTCAAGTTCTTTTGGCATTGTTTAAGTGCTGTTTTGAAGGAAGCACGCTTTGCCCTTCTATCCTCTGCGACAGGACCATCGGGTGGTCTCCCATTCATTATCCATGTGTACATCGCTTGTCTGGATTCATTGTATTTATTCGCTACATATTCATTCCACCCACATACTTGCTTATGTTTTTGGGTAATGCACTTGGTAAATACAGAAATGGCACTGCCTCGAAGGGCATCCACTATACTCCCGTAGAGGTATTTTATTTTTGTGCGTGCAGGGTTGCCACCGTCTTCAGGAATTGTGTTTTGTGACTTGATTTTGACGAGATGGATTTGCGAGCATGAGTTATATTGTCCGATATCCCGTATATTATTCGGATTCCATAATGCTGGATCTCTCGATACAGAATTCAACACTTCCGTTTTTGCTAGTCCTTCCGTTTCTAAGATCAGCTCGAGAGGACGGTGATCTGTCCAATCTATATCGTAGTGTATTTTCATATCGACAATTTGCTTCAGAATATTTTTCGTAACTAGACAATGGTCTAACCACCTGGTGGTGCCGTGTGCGTCACTGATATATGTATAAGAATCCAAAGGTAAAATTTCGATGTCAGCACATATATATTCAAATTCTTGACAAAAAGATATTAGCTCCATTCCAAAGAGTGAATCGGGATTGGCGTTAAAGTCTCCGATTATAATTGTATTAATGTAATCTTTATCGTCAATTATTGCTTGTAAGGAAGCAAGGCAGTTAGAATATTCCTCGAAGTTGTCAGTTGAACAAGTCGGCATGTAGATTGTAAAAATGCTTAAGGTTTCAGTAATCAAACTAACCTCGATTCCGGCCATTCGACAATTATTCATCGGGATTGCGGTAACCCTAAGATTTTGTCTATAAATTATCCCCACTCCAACGTGAGGTCTTCCAAGTAGTGGCCCATCGGCGATATTCACGGCAGAGGTTCCCAAGCTATTGAAATCCGGGTGAATATGAGATAGAAAGTCGATATCTGTAGGGAGTAACCAAGTTTCTTGGACTACTATAATATCATGTAATTCGCAGAGATCATGAATAAATTTTTCAGAGCTGCGAACCGATCTGCAGTTCACGGATATAATTCTTAAGTTATTGCTTGTCATTTTGATGTTTGGTAGGTATGCGCGGTTCTATAAATTTTCGGAATGCAATTCCCTCCGGCCAAAGTTCTTCTGCCAGGAATTTCTTTATCTCGCTCGCTTTAACAGTGAGTTTAAAGGTGTTAAATGGCGTAGGTCGAAAAGGCTTGATTTTTTCAATCTTGGTACATTCTAGACCCTTTTCTACTAGGTAAGCATTGATGTTTTCCTCTGTAGTTTCCACCGTAAACCTCGAAATGTATACCGTTGTGAGTATGTCAGCTGATTTTAATGTTGTTGAGGTTGCCTTCCCTCTCAAATTTCGGTTGAATTTCCGCGTGACTAATGTGAATCCGTTTTCGTCAGTCGCGGATGGCCGGGGTTGGGACCGCGGGCCGTTATCGCGCGTTCCCTGTTTATTTGCTGTGTTTTCGGGCCTAGGCTCAAAGTCCGAAATCGGTTGTTCACGGCGATCACTGCTCCTTCGCTCTGTGCATTCTTGTGTAGTTTTCGTGTGTGTGGTAGTTCCATTACTGTATGCGTTCTTAGATGCAGTCGATAAATAGGACGCTTCTGTCGGTATTACTTTACTTTTAACTTGTAAATTACCTACGTTTTTGCCGCTATTTTGTTGCGTGTTCTCAGCTAAGTCACTTTGTATGTTTGGGGAATGCATTTTTGTTATTTGTTCTCTTAGTGAAGCCAATTCTTGTTTTAAATCATCATTTCTAGTGACCGACGAATCTTTGAGTTCAGTTTTGATAAGAATTATTTCTGTTTTCATGAAATTTAGCTCCTTTAGAAGTTTAGATACGTCCACACTATCAAAGTTGACTGGAGGCAATTTGTGTAGCTGTCTGGCGACGAATATAGGCAATTTGTCGGGGTCTGTTTCCTTCAGCGCCCTCAGGATGTCCTGAAGATCTCTGCTGATCCTGCCGTCTCCTTTCCGCAGAGTGCGTTTCTCCGGAAGCTTATCAAATAGGATGGTTTTTGCCTCCTTGACGTCTTCCTCCGAGAAGGTAGAAATACATAATTGCGTGATGGCGATCTCATCGAGAGTATCGGCCTTGTTCTGAATAAACTTGAGACACTCGTTTATTATGACATTACATGAATTACACGACATAATTAAACAATGCGTCCTTTCGTCACGGCGATTGCGGAAGTTATATTGTGTATTTATTATAAAGTATTGTGTATTTTTATATTTTTTCGTTCAGTAAATTTAGTAAAATGTAATGCGAGCCATTTTTAAAACTTTATGTTTGCATTTAAAAATTTTATATTTAAAAAATTATATTATAATTTTAAATTATAAAATCTGAAAGCATATTTCATCACCTTTCAAAAACAGTTTTCAGTTTTCGTATGCATTCAGAAATATTTCATTTACATATAAGGATTTTATTGCAAATCGGAAATATTTTGACCTTCTGACAAAATAAGACCAGGGGCCCGAAGGGTTAAAGCAATATCTTAGCTGTCATATCAAGCAAATGACCTTCAACCACACTAGTGCCATCTACTTAGATATTTCCAGATTTACCTGCCATTCAGATTTGGATAAACGAAATACATATGAGAAAGCAAAATAGGATGAGGGATTTGTATAAATGTATTGCCACTTACCCATATTGTGGTGGGAGTAGTGGGGCGGGTGGGTGAACACGTGCATCCACGTGCGCTGTGGGTGGTTGGTGTGGGCGGGGTGCGGGTGGGGGTGTGCACCTCCCCCACAAGCACTGCCAGGACCCCCGCCGCAACCGTGACCCACAAACATACAGGGGGACACACGAAATCTGAAAATATAATATTATTATTATAAAACAGCAGAAATAAGACATGGGAATGAGAGATCTAATGCAATCGCCATTCAGCGTGGAGTACGACAAGGATGTATCCTGTCGCCACTATTATTTAATCTTTATTCCAACTATGTCTTCAAAAGAGCCCTAAGTAATACCCAGAAGGGTCTCAAGATCAACGGAGTTGTCATTAATAACATAAGATATGCAGATGATACTGTATTACTAGCTGACAGTATCAGTGACTTAGATCTTGTTAATAATGCTGGTGAGCAACTGGGCCTAACAATCAACGTCAATAAAACTAAATGGATGACTTTTGGACGACTAGATCACTCTGGATCAATGATTCAGTTAAATGGTTGTAATGTCGAAAAGGTGGAGAGATTTAGATACCTCGGCAGTATCCTCACGGAGAATCTTGACCCAGATATAGAGATTAGGTGCAGAATTGAAGCAGCAAGAACTGCATTCATAAAAATGAAATCCCTCTTCTGCAATGACAATATAAGCTTAAAATTAAGGCAGAGAATGCTTAAATGTTATGTGTGGTCGGTCTTGCTGTATGGTTGTGAAACATGGACCTTGAAAATAAATACCATGAACAGGTTAGAGGCTTTCGAAATGTGGCTTCACCGGAGAATGCTCAAGGTCCCATGGACCGACATGATCACCAACATAGAAATTCTCAGGCGGGCTAGAGCAGATAGGGAACTGCTTACATTAATTAAAATCAAGAAAATTTCATATCTGGGTCATATACTTCGAGGGGAGAAGTATCACTTGCTCCATTTAATATTGAAAGGCAAGATAGAGGGTCGCCGAGGGCCTGGTAGGAGACAAATGTCTTGGCTGCGAAACATACGAGAGTGGACCGGCATTAGAAGTGTGGAGGAGCTATTCCGGGCAGCGCAAGACAGAGAGACCTTTTCAAGAGTGATCGCCAACGTCGGGGGGACCTGATAAGGCACATAAAGAAGAAGATAATATATCATTATACGGGTTGGAATATACATAGTTACAAGGATAATATTGAAGTGTGAATGAATTCTAAAAATTCAAAAATGTCAAATGTCAATGCTCTGATGGTTTTGCTTTTGTTCTTAAACATATAATGGTGCAGCCCTTTCCTACACACTAAATAAAAACTGTCAAAAATGAGACAAACGGTGAACGTATGTCTGCACCCCCCCAAAGGAAACATTCATTATTATAGATCTCCCTCACATGTATAAAGAAAATGAAACCCAAGGAAAAAGTAGTACTTTGGAGGAAACAGTCACACGTATTTTGTGTTTGATCTTTTGTCTCACCATTATTTAATGTGTAAGAAAGAGCTACAGCATTATAACGATAAGAAAGTAAGTTTAGTACCTGCTTAGAAATCTTATGATTTCAGAGGAAATTTTGGTTTTGATTTATTCATCTTCTTCAATGGCGCTACAGCCCATTTCGAGCCTTGGCCTCCTTCAATATAAGCCTCCACCTCCCTCTGTCCTCGGCCGTCGTCTTCCATTCCGCAACATGGAGTAGTCCTCTTGCATCCTTCCGGAAATCATCCTCCCATCTCAGCCTAGGTCTGCCCGCCTTTCGTTTACCTCCCGGGTGTCCTGTTAGAACCTTCTTCGGTACTCGTGTACTTGGCATTCGGTGCACATGGCCGGCCCATCTTAGTCTTTGGCGCCTTAAATGGGTAGAGTCTGGGAGCTTGGTAGATATCATAGAGTTCATTATTGTGGCAGATTCTCCATGCCTCTCCCTCTAGCACCGCTCATAAGATTTTTCAAAGTACCTTCCTTTCAAAGGTGTCCTACTGTTCCGCAGACTTTGCTGTCAGTGTTCCCGCCTCACATCCATAGGCCAAGACCGTTCTAATAATTGTTTTATATAGGGTTTTGATTTATTATAAGAGAAAATTAGAAACACACTTTTTTGAACGGGAGATCTACTGTTCACAGAACTACTAGTAATTTTTTTTTTAAATCGGTGTCACCATAATGCATGTTATATAGTATACCTTGAGCGCAGCACATTGAGGTGGGGTGGCTGCGGCAGACCGGGTGGGAACCTCGGGGGCCGGGGGGGCATCTCCACGTGAACGGCCCCGCGGCGCAAGAAGACGGGGGAACGCGGGGAGTGAGCGGGGGATCGCGGGGAGGGTGGTGCCGGGGAAAAACCCCCACCGGGCCGCTCCTCATCCGGCTCGTTGGTCAGGTCCACTATAGCCTGCGCTGGCTGAAATACCATAAGTAATTCACATTAGAACCTCAATATAAGGAGGGATACAAAAAAAAGCAGGTCTAATTGTTTCATCTCTATAAGTATGGTCATTTTTTTTACATGAATACCGGACAAGAGTCCCAACTGCTCCCCTCTGCAGCCAGTGTGGCTGAAGGCAGTGGGGAGAGGAAGGAGAAGGGGAAGAGGAAGGTGGGGAAGTACCTGGCTCTTCAGATCTGGTCACCAAACATGGCAAAAATGAATGGTGGTCTTACACCAAGGCATTACTGAGAGTATCTTCCACTCTGGAATTTGCCGCAAATATACTATATATTATTTTAAATAAATTAATTGTGAAAAACACAAATTATTCAAATAAAATTTATTTGCTCACGCCGAGATTCGATCTCACGACCTTCGGATTACGTGTCAAGAGCCTGGACCACGCTGGGCGTGGCGACCATTGCCCATGGACCACGCTGGGAATCAAAACGTCTAAACCATTTGAAAGAAAACAAATTCTTTGAAAGTTCAATTCCAGTTCTAAATGTAGAATTTTGATGAATTGTTCAAATTCTGTGAAACAACTCAACCTAAGGCCTTTTGACTCCTAAACAGGCTGGTCAATGAATTCGATTAGCAGTTCAAGAAAGAAGTAATCAATTTTGTTTTCTCTCTTTTTATCTCCCATTTTCCTGTACGTTATTATTATTATTTAAATTATATGTAATAAAAAAAGTTGCATTGTTTAGTTTAGAATGTACTAGCGCGAAACCATGAAAAATCACAGAATATAAAATTTAAAAACTAAAATATTTTATTTAATTAATGAAGACAATATTAGCGACACTCAAAAAATTTTAAAATCGAAAATTTCAATTTCACTTGAAAATCTGAAACATCTAGCTAGATATGACCGTATCGTCTTCTGATTTTTCTGTTTCAGTTTTTCCATTGAGTGTCGCTAATATTGTCATCTAAGTTCTTAAAAAAAAAATTATTCATATTGTGAAATGCAAATTCAATAAACATGAGATCAGCATTTATTGTGCTGGCAATAAATTTAATAAAGTCGGGGGATTTACTGATATTCTTTATCAAGAAGCAACATTTAAAAAAAGCAAATTATCAGTTAATGTAATTCCTTACTTAGCAGTTTTGGGCCCTGACGAGCATTAAAAAAAACTTTTATATATACAGTAAAACTCAGATTAAGATTCCCACGTAAGAAGTTCTAACGCTTAATCCTTTGTAGATGTAAGAAAATGTTTGTACCATCCCTTATTCCACGGCAATATTTACTATAAAAAGTGGATTACTGTATTATGGACTTCAGTCGATTTGCGCATTGTTTAACAGTAATGTTTTTTTAAAGACTGAATTATTTTATTTACGCATCAAATAAGAAGTTTTGTTTATTTGTTCCATTGAAAACTGAAAGCAAAAAAATTGTTTTCTAACAGTGAAAAAAAATCATTTTTAAAATGAGTAATTTCTGAGTGGTAGTTAAAGAATTATGCAGATATCTGCGATAATCAAAGACACCCACAAAAAAAAATTGCCCCATATCACAGTACCTTGGAAAATTCGAAAGAACAATTGGATGGTCTTAAACCATAGTGAACTAACTCAGCAATTTCTGAATTAGAGCTGAAAATGAGGGTTACAAATCATAATCTAGGCTCTGCCAGAGAGAACCAATCACAGAAAAACTGTCCACGATTGTCAAGACAGTATTTCTCTGATTGGTTTTCTCTGGCAGAGCTAGATTATGATTTGGAGTCCTTATTTCAAGCTCCAATTCAGAAACTGCAAAAAGTGAGTTGGTTCACTAAGCAACTTACCCTGGGCTCGAGCTGTAAGACTTGAACATCGTCGTCATCATCACTGGAAGCCAAATCAGAGAGCCAATCCAGCTGGAGATCTGGAGCTGATAGTGCGTTACTATTGGGCTCACTTTTAGGAACTGCATTCGTCTGAAATTCAAGAAAACGTTGAAAAAAATCTCATTTTTATAATAAGCCTGAGGGACGAAAGCGTTTAGGGAGGCCTAAACTTAGGTTAGGATGGTTAAGGCAAAAACTGCACCCTTAGGCAACAGAAACTGGAGTGAGAGGGTTGACTGAAGTGAGATAGCAGGAGCGGGGGCATTTCCTTGAGGCAGTCAGACTCTCCAAGAGTCGTAGCGTCAATGATAATTTTTTTTTTTTACATGAGCTCCACACAGGAGACCCTGAGGAAAATAATTTCCCTCAGGGCCTATGTCATCTTCGGGGATGCTGTGTGTAGGGTTTCTTAAGGAAAGGAAGGAGAGGAGAGTTATGGGAAGGAAAAGGGCTTAAGGGGTGGGTAGGAATCTGGGGTTCAGTGTGTCCCGGTCATCCTCCTCCAAGACCTAGACAAACCTCACCCCATGAACCCGGGCACCCCTGCTAAATCACCAAACGTAGCGAACCACTTGGGGTGACCTATGGCAGAGGTGTTGGTTATTCAATAAAGGTTCCCAGGGCGGCGGTACCCATTCCCGCCTCCCAAATTGAAATACAGGACATCTACATGATACATCATTAAGAGTGAATAACCAGCACATGACAACTTCGATTCCGACACTAGCGCTAACACATCAGGGCTCGCGAGCGGGCGTTTTCAGAACTAAATTTCGTTCCGCGGCAATCCGAGTTTTGAGGGTTTTGTTCACTCGAGCTAGGGCTACCCGCTACTATTGCTACTTTATATTACTATTCTCGCTTCCAGAATTTTAATTAGTAGTAGTTATTTGTATATTGAAGTGCATAAACATAAATAGATACAAGTGAAATGCGTAAACACAGTAGGTATTAAGTAGATAGCTACATGAATAAACAATTTGTTATATTCTTTTTAATATTTTGGTTTTTTGTTTTTCAATTGTATTTTACGGCCATTAGAGTGGAAGATACTCTCAGTTATGCCCTGGTGTAAGACCACCATTAAGAATTGAAACGTTGCTTGAAATGGCTTTAGCCGTGTTTAGTGGTCAGATCTGAATAGCCAGGTACTTCCCCACCTTCCTCTTCCCTATATCCTTCCCCTCCCCACTACCTTCAGTCTTACAACATACTCCAAATTGGGAATGCAATAGTCCCACTGGCTCCAGACTTGTGCGGTATTCATGAAAAAAAACGAGTAATATTAAGTTGGATTGTAAAAAATGTCGCATTTTGAAATATTTATTCGTGTGCATAATTAATAATAAGCACTTCAACAAACAGAATTAAAGCGCACAAACCCTTTCTTTCTTTGAGTGGCCTTGCAACGCATGCCGGGTACCCGCTGTATATAATGTTATATAGTGCAGGCGCTTGCATTATAATTCCCGGGACTTGTGATGGAACCATAACAGTTTAGTTGACCGCGAGGTTACAGTGCCCATGAAACGCATGCCGGGTACCCGCTGTTTATAATTTATTTATTTATTTACGGACAAATAGTCCATTAACAATATAACAATAACACGAAAAACAAGCGTGCGTAAAGGCCCGACCCGCCGAGCAATCGATCACCGTTCGCATTGATTACCGTTCGCATGTCATTTTTCGTAACTATCACCACTTTTCGTAACCCATTCACCAGTTTACCCCCAAGTGTCGAGCGTGCGTAAAAAAGATTTACCCCAAAAAAATATTTTGGAGCAGTTGGGACTCTTGTGCGGTATTCACACAAGAAAAATTTAAAATAAAAAAAATATTCGAAAATATAAAAATTTTTGCAAAAAAATATTCAATGAACATGAAAAATTGCGTTCGGGCAACCCTGTAGATTTAACAAACATGAATCAAGGAATTCGTGTTTATTTCAAATTTCGTTTTCAAATTTCATTTCCAAATATTATTATTCAAAGCTTCGCGAAGACGTGCTCTCCTGGCCGCGTTTGGGCCCGTAATGAAATCTGAAATTTGTGTTTACGGGCTGCGATAAAAATGGTAAAATGCGATGTTCAAAATTATTTAAAATTAACCCATTACCTCCATGATTTTATTTTTATTTTTATAAACTTGAATCATTATTATAACCCGATAGTATAGACTTAAAGGAGTGCCCAAAATCAGTTTTAGAATTTTCCGCCCCCCCACCCTTTCACCAGAGCTTCTAGAAAATTGATGCTCAAACGCAACGCTTGGAGGTAACCCCCCTTAGCAAAATGTACGTCAACTATGGGTAAAATGCAGTAAACTGTATGATTTATATTGATAATTTAAAATAAATAATTGCCATTGTTTATAATTCAATGAAAAAACAATTTATTAATGGAAAATACGCAAAATAACAAATAATTCAATATTAGAAAATACATTAAAGAATGAGGAAAACTAAACAAATCTAACCAAATTATTCTCTAAGTGATACCGTTCGAAGCAGTCAAAATGAAGGGCGCGGTTGCAGGCCCGGCATCGATAGACCGTTGGATTTTTTTTACACAGAGCACAACGAATACGAGTTTCTCCACGATATGGCAAATGAAATTCTTGCATTCGAGGCACATGATTCCCATCTTCTGCGTCATGGCCTTCCTTTACACGAGATTCTCCGAATTCGGCATTGACCTGATTTGGAAAAGACAATAAAAGAGTACGGGTAACCTCCACACGGAATGCCTTCTGGGAAGGTTTTCTCTGTCGCCTAGTCATCTGGTTTCCCATAACATGCTCGTACTTCCTCAAGAAGCATTGCAACTTCCATCCATTTACAAGAGCGCTGCTGAGGCAAGATACAAATAAAGGCCAGTACCACTTCTTTGACCGAATGTTGACCCGATAATTTTGAATACCATTATCATGGAGGTCTACTCCACCCATTCCTAAATTATAATTTCGTATTGGCCCCGGGCAATCGATTTTTTTTTGTATGCTTCCTCCAAAACTTTGCCTTTTTTGTCTTTCTTCGATTTCTGCCAACGCTGCACTTGACTTACTGGCTCCATTCGATCATAGTTCGTGGCAACTGTTACTTCACGGTTGTCCTGCCAACGGCATACGAGGATTTGGTTTTCTACGTCTACCACCGCATCAAATTCACCTGTAATTATAAAAGCGGTGAGAGGTACACTTTGACTAGGTAAATGAACGCTATGCACAAGGGAAATAAATATAAAAGAAAATGTTCCCTTTAGGCAATTGCTTTCCTGTCTTCAACTTTCCTCAAGCTTCAAGGTTAGGGAAGCGAACTGGTTTACATGTGCCAGTAGCGCACATTCTCTTATCCTTCAGGATACACATCAAATGGTGAGATGTGAAGAAATTGTCCATAAAAAGCTCATGGCGTGCGGGGAACTCTATATATTCCATCATAGACAGTACGACGGACGATCCCTGACCTAATTCGGGGTCGTATGTATCAGATGCTCCGGAATACGGCATTGCTTGGAACAGGTAGCCTTCGGAGGAAGCAAGACACCAAATCTTGTAGCCAAATTTGATTGGCTTATTCTGAATGTACATCTTGCAAGAATGTCGACCGAAATATGGCACCATTTGCTCGTCGATGGAAAGTTTTTGTGCAAAAACACCAAATTGAAGATATTTTACGTTCAGCATGTTGAACAATGGACGAACCTACAAGGAAAGATGGAACGATTAACTTTAGTCGAGAATAATAAATATAAAAAACTTTATGTTATGGCTACTATACCTTAGCCATTCTGTCGGTTTTATCTAGATTGTTGTTATCGCAAAAATGTATATAGCGCTTTATAAGCTCGAAACGTGGTCGTTTGATTCCCTTTTTGATGATGCTTACACCCAAGGTCGGGTCAGACGAATAATAATCTGTGGTAGATGGCAATGTATTGTAGCCGGTCAACACAAGAAAACCAAGAAAACGCTTCAATTCGTATATATCTAACTGGAATTCGGTATTGCTTTTAAATCGAGCGTATTTGATTGTACTCTCAAGAATAAACTGAAGCACTTCGTCATCAAAGAATAATGAAAACAATTGGAAAGCATTATAAGACTTCAACTTTTCGTACATATCTTTATGCACCACATTCAGCGGTTCAGGAACGCAACAGATATGGCTGGTGTTTCTTTTCAATGCCTTAGACCACTTTTGTTTATAGTGAGACTTCTTTTTGTACTGTAGTTTTGATTTTTTGGCTAGTGGTGCATTTGAAATAGATATTCGCAAGGTGTTACGACTCGTACCAGATGATGTCGAAGGCTGATTCCAGTCAAGGTCATTAGCGAAATCATCTGGTTCATGCTCGGCATGGCATGACTCATCAATTTTCTCAATTTCGATGTTGCGCTCGATAACGAATGTGCCGGCAATATCTCGAAAGTTATAAAATATACGAAAACCGCAGACAAACTATTAATTTTAATAAAAATCACTCACAAAAACACTAAAAAACCGTATTGTTTGAAGTAAAGTTAACCAAAAACGTATGTAAACACTGTGACAGCTAACCTCCAAACGTTGCGCGCAGGCATCAACTGATTTCAGTGACATCTAGCGGTCATCTTATGCATAAAATACTATGTTGAAACAGTGTTGCCAACCATTTAACGTTTTGATAACAATATGTGATTCACACATGTTTTATTTTTTTCTGTTTTAATTTTTTTTTTTTTTTTTCAAAATGGGTCTATTTTCAGGGTTTTAGTAAAAAAATTATTAAAAATATAATAATTAATCAAATTTATTAAATGATGTTAATTATTGAAAGCTAACATACCAATCTGTAAGTGCTGCATAAAAACTTGGTGGGATTTAGCTTTATTCACAGTGAAAAAAAATCATACTTTTCATCTATTTTTTTGATGCCTATAGACATCGTCATGGAGGTAATGGGTTAAATACTTCCTGAAATTATTTTACGATCAAATTATTTATGATTTGTCAATAACGTCTTAGCAAAATAAGTATGTAAAAAAATCCGAAATATATTTGTTTGTAAGTGCACAAATAAATGCACAAACCGACCAATTTTCGTCAAGAAACACATGTCCGTATATATTTTTTAATAATTTTATTTAAACTAAAATTAAAATTCTGAAACATACGTTTACCAGATAATGTATTGATTTATTTTACTGCATGATTATATGATTTGAAATGGGTGTTGTATAAGAAATGTACTTTTTTGAAAATTGAACAAATCTGCGAACGACCTATGGTATAACCTTATTATTCTAAAAATATTTTTTTTTTCTCAAAATCTAAAACATAAGTTTACTAGATAAAAGAACAATCTTTTGAAATCCATTTATAGTTTTTTGTGGAAAAGAGTCAATACGTCTAACCACTGATTTAAAAATGACATATTTCTGGTTTCTCTGCTTATACACTCTTAACATTCAAAATAAGTCAATGAAAGATTTGATGAAAATATACATCTCGACAGTTAGCACGTCCCAAGGATCAATCAGAACCAAAATATAAACTTTTATCAGTTTTTTTTGCCAGTAAAGAAACTGTTAAACCAAAACATAATGACTGTGTAAAAATCCCTTGACTGTGTGAAAGAAACAGGTGGTCTGTTTAATAGATTCTTCTATCTTAAAAAATTGCAATATTTGAGCGCAGGTATCGAATGAGAATGCTGTCCTTATTTTAGCTGTATTTCAATAGAAGATGTTCCGAGGAACTAAGATCATTGATCTCTTCGGCAACGGCAACATCTCGGCTCTGGAATGATTAGCCGGCCTCTCTGCTTCCTCCCTCCTACAAAAAGACCCTGCACACAGCGTCCCCAAAGTTGACATAAGGCCTGAGGGAATCTATTTTCTTCAGGGCTCCCTATGTGGAGTTTAGTAAAAAAAAAAAAAAAGTGAGATAAAGAGCTGGTGGTTAATTGGAACCTTCAGACCAGCGTTTATAAGCGCATAACTTTTATTACAAAAGCCATAAAAAGATAAAGGAAATCAGATCTTTTTGTGAGTATATAACGCACTTCCAATACTTATCTCATTGTTTGCTGTTAATTTTGTACAGTTTAATTTTGATTGCATGACTGAACAAAGGCCGAACCTTGCTCGCTATTTTTAATATCATATTTATTTTGCTCTCAATCTTTCTCATTAAAAACCTCATTGTTTATTTTATTACAATATTGACTCAAATGCTGTTGCGCTGGCTCTCAACACAGGAGTTCAAAGTGAGACATGCATAGAACATCACCAATGTAATCTAATTAATAAAGATGAACAATAAAAAAATAATAAGAAATTATTTTCAATTATTGCATACAGTATTAGCGACTCCCAAACGAAAATTTGAAACAGTAAAAGATACGGTTGCAGCTAGGAAAAGTCAATAGATGTCGCGCATTAAATAAAATAGAATGTATATATTTATACAAGACACTATCTAGATTGCATTTAGTTCACGGGTAAAATCTTGCAATCATACATAAAGATAGTAGCCAATAAAAATATTCCATATTAAGAAAATGAAGAGAATGTTAGAAGTTCTTAAGAGTATCTAACCAGCTAATCATAATTCTGATTCCTGCGCCAGCGCTCTCACATCAAGCTCGTTGGCGGACGTTTTTGGAATTAGATTACGTTCTGCTGTAAACCGGGTTTTGTGTATCGCGCGGAGCTAGGGCGGCTACAGGGCTACAGTATGCTTATATTCTCGATTCCAGAATTTTAATTAGTAGTAGTTATTTGTAATTTTTATATCGAAGTGCATAAACATAAATAGATACAAGTAAAATGCGTAAACACAGTAGGTATTAAATAGATACCTACATGAATAAACAATGTGTTATATTCTTTTAAATATTTTGGTTTTTTGTTTTTTAATTTTATTTTACGGCCATTAGAGCGGAAGATATCTCAGTATCGCCCTGGTGTAAGACCACCATTAAGATTTGAAACGTTGCTTGAAATGTCTTTAGCCGTGTTTGGTGACCAGATCTGAATAGCCAGGTACTTCCCCACCTTCCTCTTCCCTATATTTTTACCCTCCCCACTACCTTCAGTCTTACAACATACCTCAATTGGGGATGCCATAGTCCCACTGGCTCCAGACGGGAGCAGTTGGGACTCTTGTGCGGTATATTTATGAAAAAAGTGTAATATTCAGTTGGATTGTAAAAAATGTCTCAATTTGAAATATTTATTCGTATGCACAATTTTTTATTTTATATTTATCTGAATACCGCACAAGAGACCCAAATGCTCCTACTGGAGCCAGTGAGACTATGACGTGACTTTGGGGTATATTGTGAGGCTGAAGGTGGTGGGGGAAGAGGAAGGCGAGGAATTACCTGGCTATTCAGATCTGGTCACTAAACAACGTTTCATTTCGAATGGTGGTCTCACACCAGGGTGATACTGAAAGTATCTTTTACTCTGGAACGTGATGCAAATATATTATTTTTAAATTAAATAATTGTGAAATAACCCAAATTAGTCAAATAAAATTTATTTGCCAATGCCGGGATTCGATCCCACGACCTTCGGATTGCGAGTCAAGAGCCTTACCCCTTGACCACACCGGCCGTCAATAGGTAGTATCAGTAATTTGGAAGGTACATCCACCAACTACATGGAAGGCCCGATCGGGAGAGACCGTTTTTTTTACTCTCGCTCGACACACTGCTTATCTCTTCTTTGGGAATGCTGTGTGGAGGGTCGTTTTAGGGAAAGGAAGAAGAGGAAATTCGGAGAAGGAAAGGGGTATTAGGGGTGGGTAGAAATCTGGGGGTCAGCGTGTCCAGGAGTGCGGATGTATGAATCCATCCCTCCCACTGCGGTGCAAGGCGATGTTCCGAGAGAGTAAGGCTGGAGAAGTCAAAGGGACTTCCTTAACTTTTCCAGATCCGACCTGCCACGCAGCTGGTGGGCAGACGCATCCGCCGCCAAGAAACCTAAACAAACCTCACCCCCTTGAACCCAGGCACCCCTGCTAGTCACCAAATGTTACGAACCACTTGGGATGACCTATGGCAGACGTGTTGGTTATCTAATAATTGGTTCCCGGGGCGGTGGTACCCATACCCGATTCTCGTGTTTGTTATTTTTCCATCAAAATTATTTATGATTTGTCAATAATTTCTTAGCAAAATAAGTATGTAATGAAATCTGAAATATATTAGTTTGTAAGTGCGCAAATAAATAAACAAACGGACCAATTTTTGCGAAGAAACACATGTACGTATATATTTTTAAATAATTTAATTTATCTATTTATTTACGTAAAAATAGTCTATTAACAATATAACAATAACACGAATAACAAGCGTGCGTAAAGGCACGACCCACCTAGCAATCGATCACCGTTCGCATCGATTACCGTTCGCAGGAAATTTTTCGTAACAATCACCACTTTTCGTCACACATTTACCAGCTTACCCCCCATGTGTCGAGCGTGCGTAAATAAGTTTTACTTGAAAATAAATATTTTGGAGCAGTTGGGACTCTTGTGCGGTATTCACATAAGAATAATTTACAATAGAAAAAAATTCAAAATTATAACAATTTTATCATAAAAATATTCAATGAACATGAAATTTTGCGTTCGGGCAACCCTATAAATTTTACAAACATGAAATCGTATTTATTTAGCTTCGTTATTCGTTAAAAATGTTACGATGTAGAGCGCCGCGAAGACAACCGCCGGCGGCCGCAGTTGCGGTCAGATGAGCGCTCTCGATTCGTGTTGTCGTTGATAAGAAAAATTGTGAAACGCGAAGCTGTAAATTAATTAATATTAAATACACCCTAAAATTATTTTTCCATTAAAATTATTTATGATTTGTCAATAATGTCTTAGCAAAATAAGTATGTAAAAAAATCTGAAATATATTAGTTTGTAAGTGCGCAAATAAATAAACGGACCAATTTTCGTCAAGAAACACATGTACGTATATATTTTTTAATAATTTTATTTAAACTAAAATTAAAATTCTGACACATACGTTTACCAGATAATGTATTGATTTATTTTACTGCATGATTATATGATTTGAAATTGGTGTTGTATAATACATGTACTTTTTTGAAAATATAACAAATCTGCCAACGACCTATGGTATAACCTTATTATACTTAAAATAAACATTTTTTTTCTCAAAATTTAAAGCATACGTTTACTAGATAAAAGAACAATCTTTCAAAATCAATTTATAATTTTTTGTGGAAAAGAGTCAATACGTCTAAACACTGATTTAAAAATGACATATTTCTGGTTTCTCTGGTAATGTCCTCTTAATCAAAGTATGATTCAGTTAAATATGACCGAAGGGGATAAAGTGGAATTAGCTCAGTGATTAGAGCAGAGCCCCAGACCCCTAAGAGTTCACTTCCTAGTTGCAACCGTATCGTTTTCTGATTTTTCTGTTTCAAATTTTCATTCGAGAGTCGCTAGTGTTTTCTTCAATGATTAAATACTACAATTTAAGGTTTTACTCATCAAAGTATTAATAATAAAAACATATTTAATATAATTTAAAATAAAACAATAACTTTGTAAACACCACTTTTATTTTATACTTTATGCCGACCAGGTTTCGCTACAACCGTAGCTTCTTCAGGGCAGTACAATCTCTACTAAAATTAATTTACATGTGTGTTTATAACTAATACATGATTTAACCAAATGGGCCGGACTCCTCAAGTAACGGAGGAAGTAGGTATAGGTGTAGATGGAGAATTGGGAAGGGAACGGGCGTGTTCTTTATCAATAGGGAACAATCTTAGTATGGGACTTTTATTTAAATTTAGTTGGTTATTAACTACCTTACTGTTAGTGTTTATGGCTTTCCTTAGTTCAAGTGCTTCTAGATTGTCTAGCCTAATACCGATGTTGTTTTTATGAATTAGTGTGGCGCCTGTATTTTTGTCAAATTTATCGGTATTAGGCTAGACAATCTAGAAGCACTTGAACTAAGGAAAGCCATAAACACTAACAGTAAGGTAGTTAATAACCAACTAAATTTAAATAAAAGTCCCATACTAAGATTGTTCCCTATTGATAAAGAACACGCCCGTTCCCTTCCCAATTCTCCATCTACACCTATACCTACTTCCTCCGTTACTTGAGGAGTCCGGCCCATTTGGTTAAATCATGTATTAGTTATAAACACACATGTAAATTAATTTTAGTAGAGATTGTACTGCCCTGAAGAAGCTACGGTTGTAGCGAAACCTGGTCGGCATAAAGTATAAAATAAAAGTGGTGTTTACAAAGTTATTGTTTTATTTTAAATTATAATGTCACATCACAAAGTAACTGCTTCATATGAACAAATATTTAATATAACTTTTTTTTTATATGAATACCGCACAAGAGTCCCAACTGCTCCCGTCTGAAGCCAGTGAGACTATGGCATCCCCAATTGGGGTATGTTGTGAGGCTGAGGGTAGTGGGGAGGGGTAGGAGATAGGGAAGAAGGTGGGAAAGTACCTGGTTATTCAGATCTGATCACCAAACACAGCTAATACCATTTCAAGCAACGTTTCAATTCTGAATGGTGGTCTTACACCAGCCATACAGAGAGTATTTTCCACTCTGGAACGTGCGGCAAATATACTATATATTATCTTTTGAAGGTGTACAGTAGGTACCTCTATGTTGGTTGTGTGTGTGGGAGGAAACACATTGGGAGTTAAAAGAATAACACGTCTACTTCAGAGCTAGTGCGTTTAATGACTGGCTGGTTAGTCCCAGCGGTAAAATGTATTGCGACAATGTTGAGGTGGGGGTGCCTGTGACGTAGCCACTACATGCCTCCCCTCCAAGTGAGATGGTCACATATTACACGAACAAAATAGAATTAAAACAACATTGTCAAAGATTGTAAAACAAACACAAAAAGTATTCAAAATTTGCGAAAAATACATAATACATTTAAATATCGTAAAGGATACATTGTACAAAATATTTGTAATGGTGCATTAAAATTGTCGAAGATAAATCATATGCCATAAAACCACAAGCAATAAATAAAGTGTCATTATAAAACATAAGAATGATTACACACACAAAAAAAGGAAAAAATAATTCAAAATATTTATCACAAAATAGCACGAAAAATTTTAATTGTACACTTTTTTACACTGAGCGCATTCGCCTTTTAAACTATAAATGTACATTTTCAGGAGAAACGTACTGGTTTTTTTATGGTTCGTCCGGCACGTGTAGCGTATTTTGCTGACGGGGTTAAGAGTACCGGTTCACTTTCCACTTCGGTTGATCGTCCTGCCCTGTCTACAGCTGACTCAGTAGTTGCCCTGAATAATGTTTGGTCAGCTGGTTTATTTTTTTCGGAAACATTAATAGGTTGATATATTGCTGGTTTAAGTCTATCGATAGACACGTTTACCTTTTTTGAATTTATTATTAAGCTAAAATACTTTTCCTTTCTTTCGAAAACCTCATACGGACCCTTGTACGGTGGAGTGAGAGCTTTCTTTACTTCGTTTCTGAGGAAAACATGGGAGCAAGTTGTTAAATCAGGGTGAATAAAAATGTGTCTTTGGTCTGTAGCGACTCTTCCCTCTGGCCATGATACGTTTCGGAAATGGTCCATCAGTCTTTTGTTGAATTCTGTGTCATTTATTTTCGGCTTCGAAGGCACGAAAATATCTCCAGGAATCGCTAAAGATGTACCATACACCATTTGCGCTGGGCTGTAGCCTTTATCATCCTTGACGGCTGATCGGAGGCCCAATAGTATGATTGGTAATTGATGTACCCAATGTGCGTTACCTTCACATTTTGCCATGATAGCAGCTTTGAGAGTACGATGATAGCGTTCTACTTTCCCGTTGGCTTTTGGGTTATAAGCGGTAGTATGAATCTTTTCGATGCCGAGTCTCTTTACCAGTTGATTAAATAAGTCAGACTCAAACTGCCGGCCCTGATCAGTCGTGATAAAGGTCGGACAACCAAATCTTGAAATCCAATGAACAATCAGAACGTCAGCTATCGTTTCGGCGTAAATGTTTTTAACTGGAATCGTTTCTGGCCATGATGTTTCTCTGTCTACCATCGTTACACAATATCGGTTTTCTTGTGAAATTGGAAGCGGTCCGATGATGTCGATATGCAAATGTTCGAATCGAGATACATCATGGAATTCCCCCAGCGGTGATATGGTATGCCTACTGACTTTTGCTTTTTGACAAAGTAAGCATTTTTTTACCCACACTGCTATATCTTTGTTCATTAAAGACCAGAAATAACGCTGCGTAATCAAACGTCGAGTTGCTTTGATGCCCGCATGACTCATGTTATGAACGGAGGCCATTGCTTTTTCGCGGAATTTCATTGGTAGATATGGCCTTACACGTGCTGTTGAAACTTCACAAGTTATTGGACAATTTGAATTTGGCAAAGTAATCAGTTTAAATTGAACATTACTCTGCTTTTTTAGCTGTTGTAATTCTTTATCTTTACTTTGCTCGTCTGCTAGTTCTTTGCTGTCAAACAAGCTAGGTAAGGTGATTTCTTGAATTCGTGAAAGGGCATCTGCGACAGGGTTGTCACCACCTGGAACATATTTAATTTGAGAACAAAACTGTGAAATGAAATCTAGTTGCCTGATTCTTCGAGGTGTGTCGGATGTTGAAATTTTCTTTGTAAGAGCAAAAGTAAGAGGTTTATGATCTGTATATATCGTCAGCTCTCTTCCTTCCGTCATGCTGCGAAAGTGTTTGATTGCCATGTAAATGGCCAACAGCTCGCGATCATAGGTGCTGTATTTCTGTTGGGTTTCACTCAATTTCTTCGAGAAAAAACCCAGTGGTTGCCAGCTGTTTTTGACTAGTTGTTGTAATACAGCTCCGACACATGTCTCAGAAGCGTCCGTCATTAGGGCTAAACCTGCGTCGAGAGCAGGGTGAAACAGTGTAGCAGTGCTTTTTAGACTATCTTTGCACTGTTGGAATGCCTCATTTGCAGATGCTGTCCATTCAATTCGTGTTTTGTCTTTCTTTTTGGAGTTGTGCAAGAATGCGTTGAGCGGGCCTTGCATTTGTGCAGCTTTAGGGATAGAACTACGGTAGAAGTTCATCATTCCCAGGAATCGACGTAGTTCTTCGATAGTGTTGGGTTGAGGGAAGTTGACAATAGCCTTAACTTTTTCTTCATTAGGGGTAACTCCATCACTTGTCACGCAGTAACCAAGAAAATTAATCTCCTTTTTTCCGAATTCACATTTGCTTGCGTTAATTGTTAAGCCAAATTCGTCCAAACGGGATAATACCTGTTGAAGGTGTTGTAAATGTTGTTCTTCGTTTTCTGACGCTATTAGTATGTCATCCAAATAAGCAAAAACGAAGTCCAGTCCACGAAATATCATGTCTATGAACCTTTGAAAAGTCTGACCCGCATTGCGGAGACCAAAATTCATTTTAGTGAACTCGTATAAACCGAAAGGAGTTAAAATTGCTGTTTTAGGAATGTCTTCGGTTGCAATTGGAATTTGATGATATGCCCTGCATAGGTCCAATTTTGTAAATATTTGTCGCTTGTGCAATGCGTAAGTGAAATCTAATATGCGAGGAATCGGATATCGGTCCGGGACTGTCTTGGCATTCAATAAGCGATAATCACCACAAGGTCGAATCGCGCCGTCTGCCTTATCTACAATGTGTAAGGGATTCGCCCACGGACTGTTGGATTGTTGACAGATTCCGAGCTCGAGCATGTGTTCGAATTCTTGTTTGGCTGCTTTGTACTTGATAGGATTTAGTGGACGTACCTTAACGTGAATAGGTGGGCCTGTAGTCACAATATGATGACAAATATCATGTTTCGGTGCATTTTTTAAAGATTCCGGTCTTGTTAACTCGGGATACTTCAATAATAACTTGTGATATGGGTTTGTTATGTCTACTGCGTAAATATTTTCATTTGAATCCTTTGTAATGGATGTATTGGTGGTTAGGGTTGTCACCTTGTCTACCAATTTCCTTCCATGAAGATCTACGAGTAGCTGCTTTGCCCGTAGAAAATCTGCTCCGATGATAGATTGTTTGACATCAGCAACGATGAATGTCCACCGGAAAGGTCTGCGTAGTCCTAGATCGAGAACGAGAGATTTTTCACCATACGTATTTATTTGGGTTCCATTTGCTGCATATAGTTTGTAATCGGTAGGTATTGATGAGTGAAATTTTCGAGAAGAAAGGACGGAAATATCGGCGCCTGTATCAATTAAGTATCTGATACCACTTTTGCGGTCGGTAACACATAATCGAGATGTATTATCAACGCCAACTATCTCGATCGCGGGCGTCAATGTTCGTTTTTTGCCTTGTAAGTACATTGATCTTGACACTTCTGAGCCTTAGCGCCAAATTTATAATGGTACCAACACAGGTAGTTGGAATCCCCAGGCTGTGGTGCACGGAAACGATTTAGAGAAGTTGTCCGGCGGCCCCTGGAAGTCGAACGTTGTCGCTCGCGGCCTCGTGGTTCTCTGCGTAAGCTCGCTATTTCCAATTGTAACTTTTCAACGGTCCGAGTCAACGTCTCGATGGCTGAAGATGTTTGCTTCACCACATTCAACTTAACCACATTCACATTAACCACATTCAACTCGGGTTCGGGGGCAGCCCTGGATACACTACTTGGGCTGAAAGCCATTGTTTAGATGTCTCTGACTCACTTGTTGTTTAATGTTCACGAGATAATATTGCACTTTCTTATCACTCTATTGTTCCCACACACACACTTGTAGATCACGTCGGGGTCACCACTTTGAAGGTGTACAGTAGGTACCTCTATGTTGGTTGTGTGTGTGGGAGGAAACACATTGGGAGTTAAAAGAATAACACGTCTACTTCAGAGCTAGTGCGTTTAATGACTGGCTGGTTAGTCCCAGCGGTAAAATGTATTGCGACAATGTTGAGGTGGGGGTGCCTGTGACGTAGCCACTACATCTTAAATGAATAAATTGTGAAATAACACAAATTAATCAAATAAAATTTATTTGCCACGCCAGGATTCGATCCCGCGACCTTCGGTTTGTGAGTCAAGCGCCTTACCGCTGTGCTACGCCGGCCGTCTCCATTAATTAGATTACATCTGAAAGCTTATCAAATAATATGGTGAATATTTTAAATGAATAAATTGTGAAATAACCATAAATTAATCAAATAAAATTTATTTGCCACGCCGGGATTCGATCCCGCGACCTTCGGTTTGTGAGTCAAGCGCCTTACCGCTGTGCTACGCCGGCCGTCTCCATTAATTAGATTACATCTGAAAGCTTATCAAATAATATGGTGAATTTCTAATTCAACCAAAAAACTTTCCATTTCTTCAATGCAGTAAAATAATCACAAAAAAAAAATCAAAAATAAACATCAAATCACAGTAGGTAAATCAAGCAAAATGCTTACATTTTCACAGCATCTTCCCAAGCAAGTCAAGGCTGGCAAAGTTCCTGGTCCTTGACTGGTGCTGGGAGTAGCATGGACCTGCTGAGATTCAGAGCTGATGGTGGGATTGTCGGAGGCCGGCTTGGGGCTCTCCTGCTTGACCCTGGCTGCCTGGCTGGTGGAAGGCACGGCGTCAGATTCTATCTCCTGCTTCACATCCACTTCCATCCTCTCGGAGCGTCTGTCCACCTCCTTGTGTTCTTCCGTCTTGATACTGCTCGGGGGCAGGGCCAACTCGGGCGCCTGGCATTTGGTGCAGAAGTGGTGTGGAGAGTTGGGAGTCCCTGTCTCACGTTTCACAGTTGTAGAGGACGGACCAACTGACGGACGGTCCGCAGGAATGAAACCCAATTGCTCCTGTTTTACATTTGCCACAATTCCGTCCGCACGCTCCAATTTAATATGGACAGGTTCTAAATTGTAAACATTATTGTCGCTAATATTCACAAGCATATTGTTATTTGCCTGGTTCTCTTGGTGAGCATTATTATTTGCAGGGAGGACGATAGGTTGTTTACTGGTTCCAGGCACTACACTTTGAGATGTGGATGTGGAGGGTTGACTCAATCTGCCAGAACACATGTTGGCGCAAGGCTCGAGGGGGGCAGGGACATGACTTTGGTCGGTGTGCGAACCGCAGCGATGCACAGCTAGACATTTACCTTTACAGGAATCCCGCGAATGAGACGGTTCCTGTTTCACAATAGGCGGATATTCTTCATCGTGGACTATTTGCGGCTCAATGTGAGACGATATTGCACCGGGGCCTTCGGAGTCCACCATCGCGTAGGATACTCTAGCATTACGCATGGCGCTGGGTAAAGAAGGGAAACACCTTTGGCACTTGCAAGGTATTTCTTGACAGGGAAGGTCTTCCGTGGCATTAGGGCACGTGTACGATAATTCGGAAGATTTCCGCCGGTCATGAGGCAGATGTCGCTTACAAACATTAGGTTTCCATCTGTTATTGCAAGCGGCAGAAGCGGTGCAAGGCTCTTGCTTAATATTGATAGCTGACCCATTATGAGCGGGAGAACTGATATTGCTTTCCACTTTTTCTACTTTGACTTGCAAATCGGCGCCCTCCAAAGGATTGCTCGGTGTGGACAGCCTTTCCATCTTTTTAATCCTCGCGGCCATCTTCTTATTTTGCTCGCGGAGAACTCTCTTCCTCGGAGTGAGACATCTATCGTCTTCTTCTCCAGAACTGACTTCAATGGGTGGGAACAATGTGATAATGGTATTATCTGCAACAGCTCCAGATGTTCCGGCTTTGGGAACTTGGGGTCTGTGTAGATAGTTGGTGTAATTACTGGGGCCTGCGTAGTCTCCGGCTGCGGCGGCTGCCGCATCTCTCAGCCGCGAATTGTTACTTAGATTCAGAATATTCTCATTGTGATAAGGCAGTGGGTGCACTCTCCGTCTGCCTCCGTCAGGGAATGGCTCGTACTCGTTTCCAGATCGAATCCTCCTCGGGGACTGATTCATCCAGGGGTCCGGCCCCTCCGTGTCGGCAAAGGCCCTACTCGTGTAGTCCGTCTCTTCGTCATGTGGAGGAGAGTAATCGTTGATGGGAGGGTAATAGTGAGCGTCGGATTTAGGCTGGTAGCGCGAGCTCACCTCCTGCACCAAGCGGTGGTTGGGGATGCGAGATGCGAGTGGAAGGGGCAAGGGGGTGGCGGGGTACATGGCTCCGGCACTGCCGGGGTTATTCCTGACCACCAGGAACTCGGCACTGGGACTATCAGGGTAAGTCTGATAGATCATTCGGGGGTCGGGATAGGCATAGGGATAACGGATGGAGGAAGGCTGCACTGACATCCCGAACTGGAAGGAGGGAGTGGCGATTGTGGGGGTGGTGAGATTGCAGGGGTCACGCTGCACGGGGGCTTTACGCCCCGCCACCCCGCCGGGATGCTCCAGGGGGAACACCTCATCGTCACTCGTCGCAAACAGGGGGTCGCAGTCCATATCCACGGCAATACCTACACATGAAATTCATTAATACGCGTGGACACCAGTAACGAAAAATTACCTAAAATAATTTAAGTAGTTGAGACCTTGAAATCGCACAATGACAAAAACATCAAAATGGTAAGTTGTGATATTTTCTGCTGATATGACTTAACTCTTAACCTTTAAACTATCATTATTGCATTACATTGCCATATCTGAGAACGCTACTGGCAAATGCAAATAAAAATAAATAAATAAAACAAAAAAATGGACACTATGAAAGCAACAAAAACAACAATGTTTAAAATAAACATTGTTTATCGAGTGTTTGAAAATGAAGTACATGCACAAATAGCGGCGGAATGGTTCTCTCGGATACACAACAAAGCGACATTACCTGTTTGCGGGGCTTGATCGACAGTGGACGTAAAAGCTGTGTCGAATATGTCCGCTAGTGAGGAGGTTCCCGTGAGAGACCACGGGTTACTATCGCGGGGATCATTCTTGTTATCCATCTAAAATCATTAAAACATGTCTTCAACTCGGAAAAAAGTATCACTAATGCGTTTTCCTGTAAAAAAAATATCGACTCACTGCTCGGCCGTATAAAGAAAAAACACTGGGAAACGATTGTCAAAAAAGTTTCAGTGGCAACAGGGACATGTACATTTTAGGAAATGTACGGCAGTCTGGTTTAGTCAATTATCAGTCCGGGCAATGCAAAACTCCCGTCCCAGATAAATAATATAATATTTCACTAACGCGCACATCTGACACATACAAATAAAATATCTCCGTCAACAAACCACTCTGAAGTTGGCTGCAAATAATAATTGGAAATTATTTCCAGCCAGCTAGCGAATGCTCCTTTCTATTTTATGGTCGGTTCCTACTTTGGTGCCTATATGCTTATTTGTGCAGTGGGGGCGACATTAATTCAGCTTCTACAGTATTTGGATCCAGGAAACGCAGAACACAGAAACACTTGGGCTGAAGGTAAAAATCCGTTCCAGTCCCAACACTTTCTTGAAAAGTCATGGCGAGCTCAGTGGCAGACACCTTGGAAGTGAAAACAAGCACTTTGTTCGTTTGTTGTTGACCTAAAAAATATTAAAATACCAGGGTTTTCTCTCCCTTGGAATACAACATTTTCCTCGTCCTCACTAAGCCGTATCCGGCACGGTCACAGCAAGTTGCTGAGCGTATGTGCGTAAATAGGGCCTATGGCTATTTTAGAACTCTGAATTGTGTGAGTGCGGATAAATACAAAAAATACAATACAATCATAAAACAGTGCCCCCTTCACCACCTAGAGACACATCTATGCTGATTGAACAAAGAGAATCTTGATGCCGTCGACTGACCGAATAACCTTTGCATCCCACCATCTCTATTCTACCATATGAAAAAGAAGAGAGGATTTATATACCTAATAAAAGTAATTTCGACTCGAATAACAATGCTGCCCAACCAAAGATATTGAAATACAAAATCAATATCTGTGTGCCCTACCAAGACCAAGAAGTTATATAGTTCCCCTATCTTTACACTCTACGAACAGAGTCGCAGGGTCATTAAAATTTTAAAATGTGTATTAGAAATTTCAAATTTTATTATGTTTGTTCGTTAGTTACTGTTTTAGCCGCTTTTTTTGAGTTCCATGGATCTGTAGTCGGTACTAATAATAGAAAAAAATACAGCTGTTTGCATTTTATTCACTTGACAACATTATTAGAAACTGTCACACATGTGTCACATTGACTGATTCTTGGACAAGGTTTGACGGTTTCATACGGCGATGTGTACATTGAATCATTCAACACTTAACTTTCGCATGTCTTTCTAAATAACTGTGTTTTGCAATAACGCTAACCAAAAACGTACGTTTTCAGTTGTTTAATTTATTAATTTGAAATGCATTTCGTTGTATCCTGTTTATCAATTATTATTCATTCATTTGTTTTTCATTTTAGGTACGGACATGGCTTTGTTTCCTTTTTTTGCAAAAGGGGAAGTGATTAAAGGCTTTGGAAGAGGATCTAAGCAACTTGGATGTCCTACAGGTATTTATTTTTTGTGTTTTTTGGACTGCGTTTTAAATTACTGAGATTATTTTAATCTCTTCCCACCTTCTTCTCCTTGTCCCATTCGGGTAGGGGACCCATCTGAGCTACTTCGGTGACCTCCGTCGATTACAGACCCCAGCCTATGGAGTTATTTTCCTCAACTTATCCTGGGGCGGCCTATTGGACATTTTCCCTCAAGAACCGCCATCAGTATTTTATGCAGTAGTCGATCTTCTGGCATTCTGACTATATGTCCAAAATATCCATTCTTCTTTTACGTAAGCTTAATATAAATATTAATAAATTCTTATTTCATTGAAGCGCCGCATTCAGCTTATTTCAACATGGATAATTTTGGGATAGGGAGTTGCTCATACCAGGGCTAAAATACAGGGTATAATAGTGCATATCCAAAGGATTTTAACCAGCGATTCGCATGGTCCTGTCACGACGTGTAGGAGTGTGATCATCATCAAGACAGGTTGTTCCAAAAATTTTAATAATTCCACAAATTGTTTAGGCTAATTTTCACATTCTGTGTAAGTTCTATTCAAGTTCTGTTATTATATCATTATAGGCCAGTTGCTTCATAAAACTGAAAAAATCATAGAACTTTCACAGAGCGTGAATATTAACTTAAAAAATTTGATGAATTGTTCAAATTTTTTGAACTAACCCATCCTTATACTTTTTCATTACTAGTGGCAATTCTGGTTCTACTTATGGAAAAGGACTTTTCCAACCTTAAAATGAATTTTTTCATTGACTAGAGGCGTTCGTTAACTTTGCTTTTAAATGCGATTTTAACCCTTATGTATAAAGAAACTATATGAAGGACAAGGTCAGAATCGCTTGCGCCAATATAAATCTAAAATACCATCCAACATTCAACAGGTTAAGGAAAAGGAATTATCCTTAATAACTCAGGTACGCCTCATACGTCATTACATATTTCTGGCCGTGTTGTGGGTAGCTTGAAAACAAGCCAATGGGTTCAAGTGCTTAGCTGCGATTCCAGTTCTCTCGAATGACAGCGAAAAAGTCAAAAATTTTAAGGTTAAGGATAATTCCTTATCCTTATCCTTGAATAGAACCGAAATCGCCCCTCTCGGAATTCAAACGCTGAATGGTGGTCTTCACCAGAGCAATACTGAAAAGAAACATTTAATAAATTTTCAGCCAACTACCCTCGGAGCGTTGTGGAGGCTCTTCCCGAAGGATTCCCAACTGGAGTTTACTACGGATTCGCCAGGGTTGACGATGGACCCGTATACAAAATGGTCATGAACATTGGCTGGTGTCCATTCTACGGTAATAAAATGAAGTCAATGGTGAGTCAATTCATTTAGAAATACACACGGTGTCTGGAAACTTGTAGTAGAAGCGGGTAACTGTTGAATCTACATCACATTTGTAGTTGATTTTGTGTTATAACTTTTAGAGTAAATCGAGCCTAAATTTTGAATTTTTAGATCAAATTTGAAAAAAATCGGTTTCATCAGCTGTTTATTGTCTTTTAAAATACAGGTAGACAAATGAAGCGTAGACCTGGTTCCAATAGTTTTTTAACCCTTTATTGCCAAAAAAAAGGAAAAAGTAAAAAAAACACATATTAACACATATTACTCAGACGAGCTATTCTATATCTTTTGTGGGAACGAGTTTGCTTTTTCTTAAGTTTGATGTCAGAATTTCAGCTATGAGCTGTCACATAAATTGGTTTAGGAGTTTAGGTTTAGTTTAGTCTCGGTCGAGATAGATATACGGCGAGATTTTCTATGGCTGTTAAATGAATAAATAATTATGCATACTTGCATGAATTCACGTTTAAAACAACCTAAACTAAAATATGTGACAGCTCACAGCTGAAATTCTGACATCGGCCCATAGAAAAAGCAAATAACAGCCTTAGAAAATCACACAAATCTGACAGTAGATCTCGGCCGAGAACTATCCGTTCCCACAAAAGATATAGAATAGCTCGTCAGAAGGATAAAAGACAGGTTTTAGGGGTTTTCTACTTGATGTGGATTCACCAGGTTCCCGCTTGTACCACAAGTTTTCGAACAACTATATAATTCAATTAGTTAGAATTCATTACAACATGATGATTTCATATAGCCAATGTTTCAAGTTAATTCTGCAATCATTTTAGTGTGAGGATATGTTTCCTCAATTAAATTACCTTTTTACATTTACACTTATCACTAGTAGGCGGCTGGCAGTGGTAAAATGTATGGCGAGCGATATGCTGAAGATGGCCAAAATTAAATGATCTTTTATAGCTAAGTCTGTTGGCCCCATAAAACAAATTTGACCGGTTAAATAACTATCATTTAATTGTTTTGAATCTTGAATCTTCTTCGCCAGCCGCCTACTACTTATCGCATCATCATCACGGTGCTTGAATACGGTTTATTTATTTAGTATTTTTTATACGCCTGGGGCTTTACATTGGGTATATAATATTTGCATTTTTGAAGTGAAAACTTCTTTAGCACTGTTGTGATTTGAAACTCGAAAAAACGACAAAGCGACATTAAAAAGAGACAAACACATACATCTTCAGGATTTAGCCTGCGAGAGAATCTACATAATCGGTCTCCTCTTTGTGCGGTGCTTCGTAGCCTCCCCACTCTTGTCTACTTTAGTTTTCTAAAGATTTCTTTTCTACCACATATGAACTTCAGACAATTTTTTTTTACACTTGGGTTACTTATAAACTATAGGTTACAAAAAATCATTTCTTGCTTTATAGTGGTTTATAATTGGATAAAATTTAAAAGAAAAATAATATTAATAAACTGAAATTATCAGAAATAATATCTTGATATAAAAATATTATTTAAGTATCTTTTAAACATCAAAATTTTTATGTTAAAAATTTCAATATCATTTTTATTTTCGTTTGCTAAACTATGTAAGCGAGCATTTAGCGAGTTTGATACATAATTTGTTTGTGAATGGTGACATTGGAATAGATCCTTATTCTTAGTGAGTCGAGTAGGTACTCTTAAATTGACTACACTCGGGTGTTCGACGCAGTCGAGCTCCGAATTTACAATTTAAAAACAAAAATTTTGGTCGCTTATCCTTCGCCGATCATCAGGTTTATGTATTTTTAAGGTATTTCATATAAAAAAGTGTAATTAATTTGTCCTAAGGGGATATTTAACTTAAAATTAATTAATCGTAGAAACTTTCGCTGAATTCTTTCGACATTTTTAATTTGAATTTAACAGTGAGGTGACCATATGACGCAATTATACTCTAATTGGCTACGAACTAATGAGACAAATAAAATTTTAGTGGCAGGAAGTGAATTAAAGATTTTAATGGTTCTCAGTAAAAATCCTAATGTTTTCATACTATTGTTAAAGTTCTGCCATCTTGGGCAACTATGGTTTACATTATTTCTTAGTTTTACTGTATTAGGTTGTTGCATACACAGATGCTACTGATTAATCTGAGATAATGTTAATTACATACATTATTATTATGATTAAAATATGTCATGTTTAGATTCAGTTGATAATCTTTCCAAAATGAATTATAGTGACAATATTCTCTACGGCATTTTTACAAACTGCGGACAATTAATTAATGATATTTAGTTAACGCGGATTAAAATTAACATGAGGCCGAAGTTAATGGAAGAAGAAATCAGGGAACCCCGAAGAAGACATGGCACAATCAATTGAATCAAATACTACAGTCAGGTCATGTCAAGAGATTAAGACAGTGGCTCCCAACCGGTAGTCCGCGAGATCTAAAATGTGGTCCACGAAACATTTATTAATTTACTACAAAAACCGAATTGAAAGGTATCCAAAAGCTGATTCGTAACCCTTTTGGCATTAATGATGAAGAAGTCCAAGAAGAACACATTGAATTGCAAAATGATAGTAATTGCAAGGATGTGTTTAATTACGCGATTAACAGTTTATCATTATTGTTCCTTGTGGTCCCTGTGAGAACAAATAAATGTCATAGTGGTCCATGGTCAAAGAAGGTTGGGAACCACTGGTCTAAGAGAACAACAGAAGAGTATGTATGAGATGATATATGAATGTGAGTTGTGTGGCAGTCTGTACTCTCTGATTAATCCTGCCAGGAAATGCATGATCGTTAGTTAGTCACTATTCAGTTTTTTCAATTTACACTAATTACCTTTGTAAAATAATAATATTCAAATGCATTGTTTTTATCAAGGCATTAGCTGTATCTACATAATTATTATAATTTTTTGTGTATTCAAGTGCATATAAAGCTAAAATTATCTCAAAAATATACCTACTATCACACTTTTTCACTAATACAAAAAATGTATGGTTTTGTTTTTAGACATTAAATTTTTTTATTGTGAATGAATATCTAAAAATTTATGCAAATTTTTCAAAACGCCTTGTTAACAAACTGTACTAAATTCAACACGACCTCCGTATGAAAAATAAAAAAATAATGTTTCTCTTTTTAAATCGATGACTAAACAAAATACCTAAGAGAAGGACTTGGCATACCGATCCAAATACGAAAATGGTGGCCAAGGTTCGTAGAAAATGTGTTTAACAAGGTTAGCTCATACGGGCCTTTTTAGAAAAAACCGTTTCGTCGGGCCGCTTTCAAAATTTCGAATGCGTGATATAGCTTGAAGTAAAACACTGCCACTTGTATTGCAGTTAATTCAAATCTCCCGGTGGAACATCGACTTCAAGCTACGTCATGAATTTTTAGCCAATCACCGCTCTACCCCCTTAACCTTGTTAAACACATTTGCCGGACTGTTTTCAAAGCCACCGAATAATATCTATTGGTAACCACGGAAAAGATATATATCTTCAGCCATCTTTGTATAACCGTTTGGACAGAATGTTTTATTGGTATGCCAAAGGCAGAGGCCCCTGTAGGGCTCCAGCTGTGGAAGGTCATTTGAAAAAAAAAAGTGATAAATCTTTATTTGATATTGAGAAAAATGCCGATACATTATTATCAATCAATTTAAAGAGAGGTAGGGTCATGAATCCGCAACTCAAATTACATAGTTATTATTTGTAAATTGCAAAGTCGCTACATAATACATGTATTTGCAGGCACATCATTTTAAAGAGGGCACTTTTCCATATAGTTGTGCACACCAATAGTACCTAAGTATCCAAAATTTAAAAACAAAATTATATTAGAAATAATATTCAATGTTTATAAGAAAAACTTTCTTTTTATAATTTATTATTTTATAATGTTTTTGTTTTTATGTGTCTTGTTCTCTTTCATATTTTCGTTTAGATTATTATTGTTAACTTATTCTAATAGAAATAATAGACACCGGTACCTAAAACCTATATAAAAAAATATAAAACAAAAATTGTTTTAAATCAAGCTGTTTTCTATGTCCGTTGAAAATTGATCATAATAATATAATAAATAATCTTTGAAAAGATCTACTTCCCAATGTACTACCAAATTAAAATTGAAATGTCGCAAATTACATCAATAACAATGTGAATAATTATTTCAAATCTCTCCCGAACTGTTCAATACAAAAACAACCATTGTTTCATGCGAGACGTAAATATGTGCAAAAAGCAAAACCGACCTATGTTTATATCACCATCTCTTTCAACAACACATAACATTCATAATGGTGTCTCCCTCACGGACATAACCCAAGCGTAGTTAGGATTTCTTTACTACCTATGCGGGAGAATATCAACTCCAGACGAAGAACATAGTGCCATCTCATTTGTTGTATGGCGCGCATAGAAAGAGAAGATTTTAACGCTGAGGGCATTGGCAAAATTGACCCAGGGAATACTGTGTGAATGGGAGCTTTCATTTTTTGCAATAGATGTCACTGCTCTTCTATGTCGCCGCTAGCCTGCCGTTATTTCGCGATTCATTTCAAATAAACAATTCGATGCTTTGAGCAGTTTTATCCGTAAAAATGTATTATTATGTCTTATAATTTTGGGGGGTCAAACACCCATTGTCCTAAGGGGAGAGCCGCCACTGGCCAAAGGTATTTTATTTAATCATTGTTTTATATACATTTATTTGAATTTTGTTTTTGTGAATGAATTAATGCAATTCTTGAAAATAGAAATTAAGCCACTTTCCGACATCCGATTGAGCTGAAACTTGGCAGATAGACTCGTCTATGATAATGCATTTTTTCAACTTTTGATGGCACTCGCTCACAAACATGTATTTCTCTGAAATGGCTACTAGCCGGCCCCACAGTTGTTACTAGGTCGTGCCGTTCAATGCATAGGACTGTGGCGGAAAGTCGAAACTGTTTCAGTTTACTGAAAGCAAAAAGATGTATTAAAGTAAAAAACTTTGTTTTTACCTCTTAATCTTTCATAAGATTCTAATGGTAATAAATAATTGTTATTTTTAATAAATTTTAGTCGAAGTATTTATTACACCTGGTTAATAAAATCTTCAATATAATCGGAAGTGTCTTTGAACATAATATTAACACATTTAAATTTGCTCAATATGTCAATACAATGAATTCGAAATTGTTATTTTTACTTGAAGGTTACGCAAACAATTTTTTGCTGATTTTTTACATGACTCAAAGTTTATTGGTAGACCTCCCGAATACAAGCCGCGGCGGACATTTGAACAACATTATATTCCACACTTTAAAATATACTTTCAAATAAAAAAATAATTAAATGGATATCTCCACAAAACTTGTTTTATTTACATTTTAAAATCGAGAATCCTTATTAAAAGACCCTGTAGAACCAATGCGGTAGAATAGTGGTTCTAACATTGATTTATTGAGGTATGTTATTATACCCTGTTTGTAATTATATTCCATTTAGTTGAACTTATCTACTACTTCTGAGAAAGCATTTCCAACTGCATGCAATCTATGTATAAGCGTCTATCTAAATTACTCAATCCTGATATTGTTTACAATTAAAAAGAATTTTAGTTCAAGTAGTTATTTTCGGTCTATGGAAGGTAATCAAGCTTAATATATCTATTAGGGCTATTTATAATACCATTAACAATTTTTTAAATAAAAATCAAGTCGGCATTTGGGCAACAAGTTTGGTGGTATTATAGATATATTTGCTGATTCCCTTTATAATCTTAAATGCAAATTAAACCAACACTTTGTGGAATCCTACAAATTAATTTAACGGGTTTAATATATTTAACGATTTTATGTGTTATTTTAATGTTGTATATTATGTTATTGTCAAATATTATATTGTTTAAAATATTTCTTTACGCCATGATCTTCAAAAAATTACTTATATATTTTTTTTAATTTTTCACTTTTATAACTTTTGGTTTAAATTCTAACTCGATATCTAAATATTATATTGTTTAAAATATTTCTTTACGCCATGTTCTTCAAAAACTACTTATATATATTTTTATAAATTTTTCACTTTTATAACTTTTGGTATAAATTCTAACCCGATATCTAAATATTATATTGTTTAAAATATTTCTTTACGCCATGTTCTTCAAAAACTACTTATATATTTTTTTTTTAATTTTTCACTTTTATAACTTTAGGTATCAATTCTAACTCGATAACTCAAATATTATATTGTTTAAAATATTTCTTTACGCCATATTCTTCATAAACTTCTTGTATATACTATTTTTTAATTTTTCACTTTTATAACTTTGGTATAAATACTAACTCGATAACTTTTGTAAAACTTATTTATAATCTTATAATAATATAAATAAATAAAGTCGGAAATAAGTCTTCTGAGAGTTTTAATAATTTTAGTTCTTTCATAAAGTGGTTGTGATTTTTTGTTTCTATATAGGTAGACCGAGTTTATAGTTAATATATTATTTTTTTTAAATTATGCTGAATTTTTTCAATGAATTCGTAGTGAATTTTAAAGTGAGGGGACCAAATAGGAGAGTTATATTCAACTTGACTTCGAACTAGAGATTAATATAATATTTTTATTATTAATATGTTTATCCTTTATCTGCCAGTTCCATGCCTTACTGCCATACATCAGGGTTGATATCAGCTAGAAATTGTGGACTGTTTGCGTCGCTTCTTTGACCAACTCTAAATACACAGTACTTATTATACATTTATTTATTTTATTACAAATTTCAGGAGACTCACATTCTTCACGATTTTAAAGGAGACTTTTACGGATCACAATTGAGCGTGTGCATTCTTGGACACTTGAGAGATGAGATGAACTTCACGTCAGTGGATGATTTGATAGAAGCCATTCGGACTGACATATGCAATGCAAATCAGGAACTGACGAAAGACAAATATATACGATACATTAACGAAGAGAACTTTTAGGTATCACAACCAGAGTTGACCCCAACACTACTCAAACAGATGCATTGCTTGCGTGCAGAATGCTTCAAATTTTTTGTTCAACTTCATAATGGTACTGGTAAACGAGCAAGATAAATTGCCTATTATTGCCGAACAATTATTGTCTTGCCCGTCAATAGTCTTGCAAGATCCATCAAGATTGCCGTAATGAAAAAACAAATTTACAACACAAAATAGCATTCTCCAATAACGTGCATAATCTTAAAAAGAAAATCACCAAATATTTTATTAACCTCTAGAAGAGTATGGCCGTACCGTGTATGTATGTTGGTAAAAAAATATACATAAAGGAGTATGTTTGTACTCCTGTGTTTGTAAAAATCTCCCTATTAAAATATTTTTTTGTAAAAAAGGCATAGATTATGAAAATTACACTTCTTTTCAACAATTACTAAAAGGAACAACTATTTACATGCATACAATCAATCATAAAATAGGTTATTTGGTTCTTAGTTTGGTAATTCACGCATATTTAGATTGAAACAAAACTTACTTAAATGTTAAACGTACAAAATGGCAGCAAAGGGATCGTTTTATAAGGGAAATTTTGAACTTTGATTGAATAAAACGGAAATGCATATTTTACCATCTATCCCATAGATTCTCAGCCTTTTCTTGCCACCACCCACTTTGAGAATATTTTTATTTCTAGCGCCCCCTAACTCGTGAATTGAATCCGAAACAGCAATTGTCGTCAGGAATATATTTCCCACAACGGGGGGGGGGTGTAACGGGATACCACGACGGAGGGGGCGTAATGGGATAGGGAAAAATAGTTTTGTGGCAGTCGCTGTCGATGGGATAGGGTGGGGTGGGTTTCTCTGGGTCTCCTACCGCCTCCCTAAAAGTCTGAAACGCCCCCCAATTTATTTTCTCTTGGTCTTCTATCGCCCCCCCTAAAGGTCTGAAACACCCCCAAGGGGGCATTATCGCCCACGTTGAGAATGATCTATCCAAACATAATTAGTTGTTTCTTGTAATAATTATGTTGAAACGTAGTGTAATTTTCAAAAATCCTGCCCTAATAAAAGTGTGGCGGTAAGGGGACTATTTACCAAAAATTTCATTGAAATTGAATTTTTTTTTTAAATACTAAAAAGAAAACACTGCAAAACTCTTCTAATCTTCAAATTCGATGATTGTATTCACTTGACGTCCCTTTCTCTCTAATAACAATAAGCAGGCCTAAACAATTCAAAAAGCAGTTTCTCGGTGATGTTCAGCAAGGTCATCACTGTTGAAAGTGTATATGTCGGCCGCTTATCCTAAAATCAGGCAGATCATGATGCGCCTAGCTACTTCGTGAAGTGCCTCAGGCACATAATGATCGGCCTGATTTTACGATTTGCCTTTGACATATACAATACACCAATATTTAATCCTGAGTTGTGATGTTTGGGTCAATTCTAATTGTGCAACCTATAATAGCATAATTTTGAGAAAAGATAAATGCAAGTTAAATCATTTTTCTTGAATATCTGCATTTTGAATTTTCACTTATTCATTAATTCCCCCAATAAATTTATTTTGTATAAAATATATTGACAAGCTATGATGACATTATAGATGATAGATATTATGTACTATAATAATTTATTATGAAGTTATTCATAGATTTAGATAGTACATATATAGAATTTTCTACTGTGCTGAAAAAATATTGCGACTTAAAAATTTTACGTAATGGAAGATTTTTTATTATAGGAATTAGTTGTTCTCATAACTACTTGCTTCAAATTTTATTATTTTCACAAAATATCAGGACAAAACAAGGTTGTTAAAACATTTTTAATTACATTCTTAGCCGTAACAATTCTGATCTTTTTAACATAGTCTATCCCGCTACACGACATGTTTTGACACAATGTATGTGTTTTAATGAAACTTATACGGCATTTGCATGTGGGGATAGTCATTGATGAATCGCATAATATAAGCGATAGTCAATCAAGTTAACCCCTAGGGGCCTGACCCCTGCATTTACGGTGTTGAAGAATCGTGCCCACGCACGGTACGAAGCACTGCAATTGCAGTGACAATCCTATAAATTCCATTTTGCCTTCGGATGTTACCCCTTCTAGGTTAGTTAAAGACAGAAACAAGAATGTCAAGTACGGTAATGTCTACATGTTGACGTTAACAATATTTTTTTTTTTAAGCTAATTCAACTTTTCTGGGAATACAAAATATGTAATTAATACTTCCCAATGTTTTTGCTTCACTGTGTAGCCACCTTGTTTAAATTTAATTCTGTTATTTTAATGCTTCGGCTGCATCTGCGCCCATCGTCCCGAAGTAATGCGTGCCGATGCTTCGTACGTTTTGACACAAAAAATTTATTGTGATAAAGCCTGTGGTCATATTAGCGACTTCTTTGCCTGTGGTCATATTGTTTGTGCGTTATCGCCTCCCGCGCGATAACGCACACGCAGTCCAAATGTTCGCGATGATAGCCGATAACGGCCGGTCACATTTGCGCGTATCGTGTCATAACACGAAGCTTCGTGACGATACACGCAAGTGCGACCCTAGCATAAAAAATCTGTTTATAAGTACTTAAATTATGTAAACATTGTTACTTAACCTTGATTACTTAAATAGTTTAGGTATGTATAGTATACGTTAAACTTTAATACCGACCTGACATTGATAGAGAAATCGTTGCAGTCAGAAAAGTGGCATGCCTCCTGCCGACGCCTTTCACTGTCGCACATAAGTTTTATGCAGCTTTCTCTTTCGCTTACGGTCATTGTAATGTCTTACACCTGCGCGAGAATGGATCGTATCAGTTCAGGTCAGCATTAACGTTTGGCGTGTACTATGCAATAATTACTTAAATAATGCCACATATGAGATGCCCGTGGTCAAATTATGAACTACAGATGTAATTTTTAATGTTTATATAGTAATAAATGCATATCTTTCTTTCTCGATCACTCTGCGGGCAATCTCTCTGTGGTCGGAGTACACTGCTTTTGTACAAATTTTTGATAACTAATACAAAAAAAAATGTATATAATAATGTGTTGTAATCCTAGATACAGACAATAAATATGAAAAAAATAGAAAAGAGGGGGATTTAATCCTAAATCTTATATTACCAGGCAATTGAGCTACTCAGCCAATTTGTCATCTCGCCAAATTGAAAAATAAATATAATTTATTTTGATCTCTAGAAACTATGAATATTATATTATTATTCAATAAATTGGTAAAATGCCTAATGCTGAGCATTAAAAATTCTATTGATGATAGTAATAGTTATTATTATGTTATATTGTATTTATATTAAATTTTATCAAAATTTATAATTCTTTTTTTGGATGCATTTTCAAAGTGTTGGCAGTTTTTTTTTGGATTCTAATATTTCACATGAAATGCAGCAGTTCTACATGAGATTTTTTTTAGGAAAGCAATATTGATGCACCATTTTTTATGGGTTAATTTGTGATTGTGTTTTACGCTTACCATAAAATAGTTCTGCCGCTGACTGTTTCTTTGTAACCTCTCTTTCTGTTAAATGCATTGCCGGCACTGTGCGGAAGCAATTGGAACAGTCCAATAGGGTGCTGATAATTTCCAAGGTGCTGATAATACCTAACATCTTCACCCTTCATATCTCCGTTGAGATTATTTTCACGAAACGGGACTACACAATTTGGAGGCGGGAATGGGTACCGCCGCCCCGGGAAGCATTTATGAGATAATCAACATCTCTGCCATAGGTCACCTCAAGTGGTTCGCTACGTTTGGTGACTTTGCGGGGGTGCCCGGGTTCAGGAGTTCTAGATCTGGCGGCAGACGACCTGGACACACTGAATCTTAGATTCCTACCCACCCCTCTTACCTTTTTCCTTTCCTTAAAAAGACCCTCCACAGAACATTGCCATAGATGACATAGGCCCTGAGGCAAATTATTTTTCTCAGGGCCTCCTGTGTTGAGCTAATGTAAAAAAACGAAAATATTATTGATTACAGTGACCACATACCCACAGGGCCAACCCTAAGATAGGTTATCACCAACTTATGCTGGTAAAAACCTCAATGGCGCAGTATTTGGTATTATCAGCACCTTGGCTTCTTAACTCCTTGGCAAATCAGCACCCGAACCTGACTGCTCCAATTGTGTCTGCCCAGAGGCAGCCCTGTCTACCTAGGAGTCTACTAGTTTTGAAAAGGCGCGCCAAAGTTTGAACATGGTGCCGTTTGGTTCATTTACTATTACATGTGTCTTTTATGTGAAAGTTGAAGAGGTGGCAATGGAACTATTAGCGGTACGCCTTTTGTAAATATTATTACGTGTAGATAATTTAATAATATAATATTGTCTACTTATACTTGAGATTTTATAATGAACTTTCACACAATTTGGTGTTGGTGGAAACATTAGGGAAATGGGCCTTAAATTAATTTTTATTGTCCTACATGAAATAATAAACATAATTTTAAATATACAAATTTTTTTCTCAAATTTACCATAATTTGGATAACTAGCACCCCTGCCGTAGGTCGCCCCAAGTAGTTCACTACGTTTGGTGACTTAACAAAGGTGGCCGGGTTCATGGGTGAGGTTTGTTTAGTTACTGGAGGCGGAAGCCTTTGCCCTCCCACCGGGAGAGACTGGTTGAGGGAGACCTTTCATCCTCTCCAGCCGGACCCTCTCTACCAATTGACTTGCACCTAGGGACACGATATCGAATGTAAAGTATCGATACTGTACTCATGAGTAGTATTGGAAAAAAGTATCATACTTTATAAAAGTATTGAAATGAAAGTATCGAGTACATTTCATAGGGCCTGATTTACAACTCTGACCAGGCAAACTATTATAATCAATAATAAAAAAGGACCTGTAAATTCACAATTTGCTATCTTAGGTACTCATAAAAAAGTAAGTGTCATGTTTTTTTTATGTATATAATCAACTGCAAAACTAAATGTGCGTAATTAAATAAATAATGAAATACATCTGTCCTGTTAAAACACGAACTAAAATGTAAAACAAAATTTTTACAATACATTTTTTTCTCTAATTTGTGTTTTGGTAGGACAGTCGAGACATTTTGGTGTATTAAATTATTTATTTACTAGCTGGGGTACCCGGCTTCGCTCAGGACATCATTCGAGAGTGTTCTGGAATGTTTCACGATGATGTTCCCAATTCCCTACTCCCGAACATTCCACGACATACTCCGCCACTTCTTCTAGTTCTTTCTAGAGCTGTATGGAACCTTCTAGAACTTTCCGGAAGACTGTTCTAGAAATTTCAAGAGGGTGAAACTTCCAGCCCTTGTATCTTCAAAAGCACGCCCTTTAGGTAAAAACGGGTACCCTTATTCCCTAGGGGGGATAGAGATCTACCACACCATATAACTCCCTTGATCGTACTGGAACTCGTTTTTGAGTTTTTGCAGTCCGCACGTTTTTTTTTAACTTTCTTTTATAATACATATTAATTACTTTACCAGTTATGGACATTATTTTTTCTTATCACTAATCTAGACGTGGAGTCTCAGAGGCTTCTGAGTTGACATAGGATTTTTTTGGGGAACAAAACATCATATTATTAATTTAAAAACCCAATACATAGCGACGCGAAACACAAAGCCGCTGTTTACTGGGTCAAGTAAATCATGAAACATTTGTAAAAGTGTCTACGGAAACAAAATATTCCACTATGAAAATACTCTGAACCTTACTTTGCGAATTTGGATTTTACACATCTTTTCATACCGTGGCATGCAATTCGCGCTCCCATATAAAAAGGTCTATTCATTCAAAAGCAGATTTTACTATCAAGAACTAAATAGTGATATTATAGTGCGAGGTGCCTATATACTGTTAGATTGATTTATTGGCGAATCACAAGTCTCTTTCCTCTCTTCGCCCCGCCATAGTTGGTTTTTACCCCTCATCTGTAAGTTCTCGTCTAGTTATTTGTATGTCTATGTTGTAAACAGTATTCGCATTTGGCTTTATTATTAGTGGCAACTGGCAACAGAAAAATGATTCCAAATTTCTCTTTTTTTCTTGATGACATCATGAAATTTTAAATTAAAACTATAGTCAAAAGTCAGTAATAATAATTTTAAAAATACCAATCATGTATCCCAAGTACAAACTAACAAAATGACATTTTGTTCCTGAACAAAACTCAACCTAACAAAAGATTTCATTTTTTCTTACTAACAAAGGGGAATCCCAAAATATTGGGATTGCCTTTTGAATGAAGTATTATGGAGGTCTGAGGAAGCGCGGGTGGAAGGGGGGGGGAAGATTTTTTTTTTTTTTTTTTTTAAAAGAAAGACAAACATTCCCGGGTTACGAATAACCCAACAATGTTTGAAAATCTCCTAAAGATGGAATAATTCTTTTGTGGACCATCGTTTTAATCGAGCCAGTTCAGTTTTTTTTTTTTTTAAAAGAAAGACAAACATTCCCGGGTTACGAATAACCCGACATTTGAAAATCTTCTACTATCACCACAGTTTTCTTCTTCTTTCGTATGGTGGAGGGTCAGAGGGGGACATCTAGGTCTGCGAGCCAGCCTAGGGCCTCAGGCGTTGCACTGTGGAACGAAGGAGCGGGGAATGAATGGAGCGGGCATTCGTTGACCACATGTTGGGTGGTCTGCATCGCACCGCATTCACACATCGCTGGCTCTTTAAGGCCCCATCTATGCATCATGTGAGCACAACGTCTATGGGATCACCAGGATCACCTTATCCTATTGATGGCGGTCCAGAGTTTGCGAGGCAATGATAACCCAGGCTGTCTGAGAACCATCACAGTAAGCGGAAAATGTTGCTTGTGTCGTGATGGAGGAATTAGCCAAACGAGGAATTTAACACGCAATGCCCGGGTGGGACCCAAACGCGATGCCAACTCAGCCACTGACCGGTCTAAACCGGATCTTTACGTTGAACGGGACCTAGTGGAGCGGCTTGCTCAACTGAGCCTCTTCACCCATCACTACTCCACATCACCCTGGCATAAGACCACCATTCAAAACCGAAACGTTGCTTGAAATGGCTTTAGTCATTCAGTTACAGATCTGAAAAGCCAGGCACTTTCACAATTTCTTCCCTGCCCCACTACCTTCAGCTTCACAACACATCCTGACCACAGATGCCATAGTCTCACTGACTCCTAATTTTAATATTTACAAATGGATACAGCGCAACTGTCCATGTTTTATTTTTGTCATTATCAGAGGTTCAAAGGGTCTTTTCACACCGCAAAACTGTTGGGAGCAGTTCACTCTTGTGCAGTATTCACATCACAGTCCTACCACCCACTAAATAACTCCATTGTGAAGCTCTGCTACGTACGCAAAATTTATGAGGAAGAGAATAACAGCTGAGTTAACAGCAGCAAACCTAAGTATACTCATGCTCGAAAGTACACATTGACTCTGAACCACGCTTGTCATTACATCCACAAAATGGTATCGCGTAAATTTAAATTTTGATTTTAATAATAATAAATAAAGTATATTAAAATTTTCGCATAAAAAAAATCATTAATTTTTGTTAAACATCGACAAGAATCACAGACCTTGAATCTTTTACGCTACACTCAATATCGAACAAAAAACCAACAAGCACAACAGTACACACGTCGAGACATGTTCGAACGAGCGTAAAACCATTGAGCATGAATGAGCGTAGGTACATACCGGCCTTCAAGGGTTCAATAATTTTAAATGTCATTCTGTTTTCAATGGACCAAAAAACAAACTTCTTTGTGATGGGAAATGTGGGAAAGAATTTTGAAATGAAAATCGTAAGCTCCTTCGGATTTGCCTTTATTTAATTTTTTTTTATACATAAAATTGTAGAGTAAATCAAACATACAATGTAAAACCTTCACATACTGGCGCCCACTCCAGGTGGTGACTCTGCTGAGACGACATCTCGATGGCGGGAAAAGACTGGCTTCCTTAAGCATGCGCCATGGTGGCACACAGCGGGGATTCCAGACACCTCATCCGACACTGAGAGAGCGTTTTAGCAAAATCACCCAGTATTTTTAGGTTATTAATGTTGCTTTTTTCTGAATGAACATCCTGAAACAAGAGAAAATAATACATAAGTAAAGGCCATTACAGGATAAACGCTCAGTTCATGTTAAAGTATTAGTCCAGCCTAATATTAATCCTTTAATCTGGTTAAAGAACCAATCTTGCTACAGTTAAAGTTTTAATTAGTTCAAATGATGAATGGCGCATAATCATGTGCCTGTACGGATAGTACTAGCAAGAAGACAATCACGATGTCATTGAGTGAACTCTACAGGCCTTAACTTGTTGTGTGCCGAATGTGGCCGCATATGCTTGAAATATTGTCACGCGGATGACAATCGGCACTCAAATGATTCATAATAATAAACATGTTTTAAATTTTGTACAACTGATAAACAACTATTTACGGTACATATATCGATCACAGATATTTGAAATGCTGTAAAGGACAAAATGTTAATTGTTCAGGAGAGCGAAAATGAATTTTTTATTTTTTCAAAAAATCATGTCCTGTGTAGGTAGACCTATAATTATTAATATAAAATAACATAGAATAGATTTTTCAGAATAAACATTAACATAGTTTGTATTTCTTTAATAAGAATATGTATTTAATTTTTTTTTAATTTTTCAGAAAAAATACTCCTAAAAGAGAAACCTTATTTTCCTAGAAATATTTCACTAACGCAGATCCAAAAAGAAAAATGACATGTTTCACTAATTTTTTTGATTTATTGTCCTTTATGGCATTTCAAATTTCCGCTATCAATGTATGGTTGTTTATCAGTTGTGTAAAATATAAAACACTTTTATCAGTAAGGGGTATAGGATTAAGTGTATCATTGTTTCCTAGTTGGATGGTAGGAGTTTTTCATTAAAAATTGTCTATTGCCTAGTCAATAAAAAATACTACTCTACAATCTTTGATTTCATAATAGAGGAAGGGATATTTACACTAGAGTGCATAATATTACAGGAGTTGGCAATTGTATTAACTTAAAATCCTATTCTTGATTGAATATATAGCTAATTTTAAAAAAAAAAGTTTTTGTCGGGCAATCACAGAAAATCTCTGCTTGTGAAAAACAAGTATGTACTCGATATGTTCAACTGCTAATCAAAATGATAAGGAAGCGATCCAGCACGGAAGACATGTATTACTTATTATGTAACAAATTCTCAGAGCTTTAACGAAACCAAGACCACAGATAACAAATACTGAAATACATGGTGTTCTAAAACTATTGTGTTCACAATATAACTTTCAGAAAGTTAATCAGTCTAATTTTTTTATCGAACCAAAACAAAATTGTTGTAAATATTTAACTAAATCTTGCGATTTTGTCAGCATCAAACAAACTACAGAAGATAATTATAACCTATTTAGGTAAATTAAAACAAAGGGGGGTTACGCAAAGAAACAAATTTATAGTTTCAACACTAAGATGGCTAGGGCGATGGCAGACAATCGAGTCTACATGAAAATGTAAACAAGCATTTTTTTTAACAACTCTTTTCCACAAATATTTTGACAAAACAGTGTTGGGTGTATCATTCATATCTTGGAAGTTGACAGGGGGGATTTTCTTTCTGTTTACTATTTCACAATCATTGGCAACAAACTGTCAACATGACAATGTCTTTGATATTGCACCACACTAATGCAATAACTGAGAATAACATGTATTATTTTTTTTCTAGATTAGATTGTTTTTGACATAAAAATGTAAATCCGAGGATTATGCACAATAATCAGGAAGGGTAAATTGGGCAATTCTGATGAAAGATCATGGACACTTTTCAATCTGACCATCTTCACTGTCGCACTTGTCACTGTCGATTATATTTTCAGGGAACAGTAACCAAGTCCTCCTCACCTTCAGTTAACCTGGCTCGTCCTCCAGTGGGCTGGCACAGGATGGTGGAGCAACCTGGGCAGATTACTGCATTCTGTGCGTGGCTGAACACTGTCGTAATTTTGTAGCATCCAGGGCATTTGACATCCATGAAGTATGAATTGGGATGTTGTACAAGCCTCTTCAGCTTGTGACGCCTCTTCTCCGCGGCGGGCGAAGGGTGCAAAAGATCCACAGCGAGCTAAAAAATAATCATAATATTCATCAATAAGGAAATGAGACTTGAGGTTATGGTTCATGTTTCTTCGAGGCAAATGAGCTGTCAAATATTCATTAATAAAATATACACAACGATTAATTTTAACATTATTTCACTTCAAATTATCAATAGATTAGAATAACTTCGACACTTTTTTTAAAACGCATAAGGCATGTCAAAAACTGCCATGTGTAAAGTCGGCCAGAATGAAGTCCAACTTTAACGCGACAGACTGCCTAGAATGACGATTTCGACAAATCATATTAAACCAAATATATGGATGACAAATTTAAAGCACTTTGATTACGTTTAAATAAGCCTGAAATATATATTTTTTAATAAAACGTTATAAGTCAACACGAACCGGCATGGTATCAGCTCAGTTGCAGAAACGGAAAAGGAAGTACAAATGTCCATAGATGTAGGTGACAACCTATTTCATTGAAATGTAACCATAGATTTTTCTGATAATACATCAAAGTGGGTAAGGTTGTGGCAAACATAAATATTCGATTGATCGTTTCAATTTTTTGTCGATGTTTCTGCTTTCCTGGGAGAGAGGACAAGGTTCATATAAAATGCTTGACAAGGTTAGCTCATCGAGGGAGTAGAGCGGTGATTGGCTATAAATTCGCGACATAGCTTGTAGTCCCAATCACAAGCGCGCCCCCAATTTGGCAGCCACCTCTGATCTGGAGCTCCAAAATACCTGAAAAATACCCTCAACTCTGTGCAAAACCGGGCGGTCCATTTGATAGATTCTCCCATCTCAACAGATGGATTGCAATCTTTAGAGCACAGGCGTCGGGTGGGAATGCTATCCTTATTCTACCGGTATTACAATGGAAGATGCTCCGAGGAACTAGCGTCATTGATCCCCTCGGCACCGGTGCATAGTCGGGAAACACGTCAAACGCGTGCCCAACATATCTACACGGTTGACATTTTTCACACGAGAACGGGTCGTTTCTTCGACTCGTTCTTGTGTTCAACAGCTCGGCTGTGGAACGATTTGCCGGCCTCTGTGTTTCCTCCTTCCTACAACATGGGTCTCTTCAAGATCAATGTTCATTCCTTCCTCTCCTCAAAAAGACCCTCCACACAGCATCTCAGATGACATAGGCCCTGAGGGAGCTAATGTAAAAAGAAAGTCCATGTTCCACTGGGAAAATTGAATTAACTGCAATAAAAAATGGCAGTCTTTTACTTCCAGCCACGTCACGCGTTCGAAATTTCGAAAAAAGCCCAGCGAGTTTTTTTTTTCGAAGAAGGTCCGTACGAGCTAACCTTGTTGAAAGCATTTTCTACGAACCTTGGGGAGACGATAGAAATAAAAAATTTCCTTTTCACTACAAAATTAAATCAAAAAACCGCGTAATTGCTTAAAATTTCAGAAAATGACAATAACAGGTCGATTCTCGATTCTCGATTGTATGTACCAAAACAAAAAAAACACCTTTTTTGGACGAAATTTTTTATCTCAACCAGTGGCGGACTAAGGGGAGGCGGGGGGGGGCGGCCCGCCCGGGCACCCAGTCCTGGGGGGCCCCCAAACGCCTCCATGTTCCCTTGATCAAATTCTAAACAAGGCTTTAAGGCACCACTGTAAAAAAAAATTATTTCATTTTGTGATTCATGCACTTGTTAAGAATGCTCTCACCAATTTTTTTTTTTAAATAAATTAGATAAACTGACGAAGATACAACATTTTATGTGAAACCATTTGAAACAGTTTGTATGTTGAATTATCCTTCAGCAAAACTTTGAATGCATTTTATTTTTGAATGAATTTTATTTTCGATTTTTTATGGGAAATTTTCATCGTTCATAAAAATAAAAAAAAGGAATGGCAATCCCTACGTAGATTCATGGTCAGGGCCGGATTAAACATGTCGGGGTCCCTAGGCATTGCTCGTCTCGGGGCCCCTACCCGATGCGGGGCCCCTACGTAGTTGCCTACACTGCCTTATGGACAATAGGGCCCTGCCAGGGCCAGCTTAAACATATCGGGGCCCCTAGGCAATGCACGTCATAGGGTTACTTGCCCTAGGGGCCCCTATCCAATCCATATTTTAGAAAATGAAATAAAAAAGTGACAATTTTTTTTTGTGAGTTGGTGCCTTCAAAATATGCTCAGTATTTACCTATATAAGAGGTGTTTTGGAGTTGGGACTTTGGGAGGTCCCATACAAACATCGTCCCTACAGATAAATTTGGAATAAATAACCCTGAACCGGTAATTTACAATTTTTAAAAATAAATGTCCCCGGGGGCCTGCAAACGCGCGCCCCATGGTTTCTTGATCAAATTCTAAACAAGACGCACGCCGCTAACCAAATTTCTACCGATTTCTTACATATTCCCCTTAAACATTTGAAGTTTTTAAGCTCTTAAAAAAATGTTATTTTTGAAGATAATATCTATACATTCTCCACGCCGAAACGCAAATTATATGAAATTCCCTTGATAGAAAAAAATTGCAAAGTATGCTCCGAAAATTATTATAAATACGTCTGATTCAGTTATTTTACAAGTTATATGTTTGGAAAAATTCACAGTGTTTCATTAAAGGCCAGTGGCGGTTCTTCACAGGGGGACAATGGGGATAGTCCCCACCAGTTACACCCGAACCTACTAAAAGAAAAAACAGTCGGTCTTCACCAAAATGAATGAATTCTTTAAAAATAAAAGTACTCGTAATTAAAATTTGCAGAAATAAAATACAAAAAAATAATCCGGATGATTTTAATAAGAAACGACGCGCGTACAGCGAACAATGTACGGCGCATGAGAACAGCGGGTCTATTTCTCAGTGCGCAGATCTACTGCGCACTTGGGGGACGATTCGAGCTATCCCCATAGATTCCTTGCGTTGTTTCGCGATCGTATGCAACCGCGCATGCGCAGTCGTATGTGAATTCGAATACTAGCGGGGACAATTCTGTGTATCCCCACTGAACCACTGTTTTTTGTTTGCGGAGTTACGGGCGGGAATCGCTCGCGTTCGATAATAATCTTGCAAGATAAAGCTTTATTTTAATTGTACAATATTGTAAATTGGTAAAAATAGACATTTTATATTGTTTTGTGCTTAGATATCTGATTAGCATGATTAGACCATATTATTTTTTTTTGAAATTTTATATTTTTTTTTCAAAATATGGAATGTATTGCATTGCACTACCCCTGCATACATTCTGGAATAAACTATTATTATTATTATTATATTATATTCTACGGGTGGTGAGATTACGGTACAGCGGGTGGGTACAGTACGTAAAAAATGTCGATCCCCACCATCAAAGAAGTGCTCGAGCCGCCACTGTTAAAGGCTGATTTAGATAGCCCCCCAAGAGCTTTTTTCTCTATTTTAAACGAGTCGTGTTTTATTAACACAATTTTCTCCTCAATTTTTACCATCTTAAATATTAGCGAACTCTCTCCAACATTCGTGATTACATAATATCTCTCAACTCAATCTTCTTCTTTACTGTTACTTCTGTTTTGGAGTTGGGACTTTGGGAGGTCCCATTCAAACATCATCCCATACAGATAAAATAGGAATAAATTAACACAGCCTGAACCAGTAATTAACAATTTTTAAAATGAAATGTCCCCGGGGGCCTCCAAACGCGCGCCTACATGTTTCCTTGATCAAATCCTAAACGAGCCGCGCGCCGCTACCCAAATTTCTATCGATTTCTTATGCTACGGCCAGACCCTTGCGACAAGCTGCTTGTCGCAAGCTCACGCAAACTCTGGCAAACGAATGGCTGGCGTCCCCACACTTGCAAGCGCGCCAGTACATTCGCTGCGCGCGCAGCGCCCAAAGATGGCGGACGTCGAAGCAGCTGCATCAGCTGTCATTTTTTAAAAATGCTATTTCTATTTTAAAGCGAAACAAAACGAAAGAAAGCGAAGAATTCGAAAGAGAAGATAGTGGATGATTAAAATCCATAGAAATCGTACCAGTTAATTCATTTAGTATTCTAATATTTTGTTTATTGTCCGTAAGTTGGACCAACGTGTGGATGCAATGCCAGCGTTTGCCGCTTGGTGGCCAAAATATCCGACCTCGATCGGATCGGCGACAAGCTCTCGCAAGCTTACGCAACCCAAGCCACACGCGCGCTCCAGACGCTGGGACTTGTGGACGCTTGCGGAGGCTTGCCATGTGTTTGGAGCCGGTATTAAGGTGCCTGTAAACGATCAAATTTGTTTGTCAAATTTTACGTTTGCTCGTCACGTGTGATGAGCAAGGCCGCAGACGTTCAAATGAAGTTTGTCAAATATTAGTTCATTTATTTACAGCTTTCGTCGGGAATTGTCTTTTGACGTTTATTGTATCCGGTCTGAAGTGAGGTGAATAGTGAAATATTTTGTGTTGTTAAAAATGACGGATACGGACAAAGCATTTCTTGCGTTGACATTAGCTCTGTGTCTTAAAAAGAAAAAAATAAGGTGTTGGTCTAGAGAATGGTTAAAATTAAGAGCTAAATATACCCATGAAAGTTTGCCTAGGGATATATTACGTACAGAACCAGAACATATTGGCGCGAAATACTTTTAATAAATCTGTTATTGTTTTGATTCCGATGTTTCTTTTATTTTTATCCAGATAGTCCCTGCATTTTACTTTCCACAGTTGCGGCAGATCACGATATATAGATATAAAATGCAATAAAAAGTCTCTTTCGCTTATAATATTCGATGATGCAGCACTCTCCATAGTGATGGCAACACGAAACTGACGTTTGTTTGATAAACACCCCCGCAAATGTTCAAACATGTTGTCAAGTATCGTTCAAACTTTCCGTCAATCAGAATTTCTGACAAACACGTCAAACACGTAGTTTATTTGACAAGCACATCAAACAAGGCCGTAGACGTTCAAATAATTTGACAAACACGTAAATTTGACAAACAAATTTGATCGTTTACAGGCACCTTTACATATTCCCCTTAAACATTTGAAGTTTTTAAGCTAGGACCCTTTTATCTCCCCAGGACCTTTTTATACTAGGGGGGGGGGCTCATTCAGCTTTGCCGCCCCGGGCCTCTGACGGGCTTAGTCCGCCACTGATCTCAACTAGTCTAATTAAATTTGTAAAAATATCTAGTACAAGTAAGTAAGTAAGTTGTAAGTTTCATTTCCAATTCAAACACACCTACAAAAAAAATTTATAATCGTTTTTTTGCATCTCAACTTAATATTGTAATTTTTATTTTATTTAGGCAGAGTCGAAAAAAAATTCGTAATAAATTCATAATTGTCAATAATATCTAGAATACATCAGTATATACGTACAATAAGTATAATATTGTATAATAAGTATTTTAAATTATTATTTAGGTACTACTAATAAGTTCGAAGAAGTCTTTGAAATGTTAAGAAAAAAAATTATACGTAATTGAAATGTTTGTTTGTAACTTTTCATTAACTCGATTTCAGAATTATAATTATTTTTTTAAAAGAAGCAATTACTGTGTGGTTATACATTATATTTCAAAAATAAAACAAACACTTTGTACTTAACCACGAGTAATAAATATTGAAGCAAAACTTCTTTACGCACGATTTACTTGGTGAGTAAGCTGGTGAATGCGTGACGAGAGCGTCACGAAAGGTGTGATTGGGCGAGGTGAACGGAAGTTGAGAGGGAGATATAAGTTAGTGAAGATATAAAGAGAGAGTTACGTTTCGTATTACTGTAGGGGCAAGAGAGAGAGGTGCGAGCACACATTTTCTTTCTCTCTTTCTCTCATAGCCAGTTACGTTTCATATATCGACACAGTGTAGGCGTAGTGTCTTTACCACTGTAGGAGCAAGAGAGAGAAGTGCGCGCGCACATTTTCTTTCTCTCTTCAGTGTAGTTTTACTTCAGTCGTGTGGTCTAAAGCTTATTCGTTTTTTTATTTATTTTATGTATCGACCGGTTTCGCTTCGACCAAGCTTCATCAGGATATAATAATTAATATTATATCCTGTTTTAATAATAATAAATATTATTATATCCCGATGAAGCTTGGTCGAAGCGAAACCGGTCGATACATAAAATAATAAATATTCGTGGTTAAATATAAAGTGTTTGTTTTATTTTTATAATACGATTATTTTGCTTGACCATGATAATTTGATAAAGGACATAACTCACATAACGTATTCCATGTGCCTGAATATTGTGTGTGTTCTCAATGCTTTGATAAGGTTTGTCACTCGTGACACAATCATGTCGTGAGTCGTGACTTTTATATCTTTTGATTTAAATTGTTTGGTCACCAAGTTTAATAATGAAGCGTTAACGATTGAATCGTAAATCGTGTTCTCCACACGTTGTTTCTTGCATCAATGTCTAAAGGCCGGTCTCCTGCGACCGTTTTCACAAACAATACATAAAACGTAGAATATTATTTCATTCTGTCTCCTGCATTAAATGTGTTGAAACCATATTAAAACATTGGGGCGCGTTGGACGTGGCCACAGACATTTTACGTAGTGGTCACTGGTCTGTGGTGCAAACGTACAGACGCACCGCACACTTGATGTTTTAATACTCATAATTATAGTACACGCCTACCTGACGTTGATAAAGAAATCGTCGCAATAGGCGACTTTAAGATTAGAAAAGCGGCATGCCTCCTCGCGCACGCCTTTCTCTGTAGCACGTATGTTTTACGCATCTTTCTCTTTCGCTTACGGTCATTAAGTAACTGTACCTGCGCGAGAATGGATCGTATCAAGTTTAAGTCAGCATTTAAGTTTTATTTTAAATTAAATTATTGCACATATCCTCAAAAACTCGTGAGATTTCAGGTAAAATGTTGTAGTTTTAATAAAAAAAAAATATTCTGTAAAAAATAAGTAGTCACGTAGTCAATATAATTTCGTTGATGGCAACTTTTAGGGTGTACCAACATACACATGCAAGAAAAATCTCCGAATTTGTCTCTACTGATGTGATGTCTAGGGAAATTTCCCTAGATCTAGGGGAGAAAAAATTTTTTTAGGGAAAAGGGAAATCAGCCCAACATCTAGGGAAATTTCGAACGCTGGCAAAAAAAAATTACATATGACAATATTACTGGTATTGCTAGTCGTATTTTTGTTTTTGGAATTCCCATAAATCTTAAATATTATTGATGTACTTACATAAGCAAAGTTGTTTTAAAAACACTAACAATTCAAAATGATATTATGTACCTAAAAAGATAAATGGGGACTTCAACAATTAATTTAGGTTTCAAGTTACGTTTTTATCTTTGTTTATTACAAGAAATTTTATTAGGAATTCCGTTTCTAATTCAGTGGTAAAGTACATACTTTCAAATTATGGTAAATTTTCGATCGAACTGGCTACACGTATATGAATATTTACGATATTTTTATTAATATGAATATTTTTTAGAAAACAAAAAAAAAATAGGTATGGCAGTGAGGCATGGAACTGGCAGAGGAAGGATGAAAGTAAACTGAATGCTGTTGAAATGAGATCCCTGAGGCGTATGTGTGGTAAAACAATGTATGATCGTGTGAGAAATATGGATATCCGCAAAGAATGTAAGGCTGATGTAAGCATAATTAGTAAGATTAAGAAAGGGACCCTCAGATGGTTTGGGCATGTAGAGCGAATGAATGAAGAAAGTAGTGTAAGAAGAATATACGACGCAAATGTGAATGGTAGAAGAAGTCCGGGACGTCCGAGGAAGACATGGCACGATCAAGTGAATCAGATACTTGAGTCGGGCCATATCAAAAGTCAGAATAATAGAAGAGAATGTATGAGACGATGTATGAATGTGAGTGAGGCAAAGAGTGTGTGCCAAGACCGTGTTGTTTGGCGGTCCGTCCTCTCTGCCTACCCCTGCGGGCGGGGAAACGGCGTGATGGTTAGTTAAAAAATAATTAGAAAATATTTTTTAGAAAAAAACCCTTTAGATTCGCCTTAATGACTATAAAAAGGCAACTTTTTGTATTCGGGGCGCTGGGAAAATTTCACTTCGTATACTGATTTCGCGTGCATTTATGGTTGCTGTCATTTCGTTCTGCATACGTTCATACGGATACATGGTATGCGCCACCCCCCCCCCCCCCCCCCGACGCGGGTTTAGATTTGCGTAGATAATATCCCCGAAATCTAGGGAAATTCTAGGGAAATTTCACCTCGAATTCTAGGGAAATAATTTTTTTGGGCATCACATCCCTGTTTGTCTCTCTCAAGTGGCAGAAGTGATTGTGTGACAAAGAGGAAGACGAAACGCAAAACACGGGATATAAAAAATCGCGAGTTGTCGTTGTGTTTGTGTTCCGTGAGGTAAATTCGTTCGCAGGGGTGACGGGTCTGATTTATGTAGGGCTTCACAAATTCTCGAGATCTTTTAGTTAAATTAGGTTCATCAAACGATTAAAATACCGAGGTTGTAAAAAGTTCCTTCGAGTGATTTCTATATTCGCAAAAAATAGTCGTTGAAATCTTATTGTGATTTGTTATTGAACGTTTCGATTCAGTTTGTTACAAAAACAATTGAACATTTTGATTAATTTTGCGAGTATGTGCGATTAATAATTGATACATGCTTTGATCAAGAGAAGTAAATGGAAGCCAGGAAGCAAATGGGTAAGTTTTATTTGTCTGAACGTCAACCTTTTGACTTGTTGATTTATCCGTTGTGTCGAAGTTGTAAAGTCATTTTTTGCGCAAAAGTAACCCAATTCGCAGATATCAACCTGCGATTTGAAAAATATGCTCTCTAGTTTCCGACTGTAAGATTACATCTGATAAAGAGTAATAATATTAGAAATAGTTATGCCTGGTTTTTGTCCGATTGACATCCTGTTACCTGTACACACTTTACAACGTAGTTGGAGCGCTATATCGAGTATATATTCAGGTCAATTACATTTAATTTGCATTTATGATCCTGTTTATTATCAGATTCCATGTTGATTAAATTGCTCCTCAGGATCATTTAACCTCAAGGCCGTTCCTCTCCGTGTCTGGCACCACTTGTTTGACATGTTGAACTATGTTGTGAACTGAGACTGAGCACAGTCTGCTAGTGGGTGGCGTCATATAAAATTACTGTCAACTAAATACATAATATTTTTATTTTATTCAAATTGTGCGCATTCAGATATCTGCTGTTCGACAGCAAACATTATTCACTAGCACTCGTCGCCAGTGGTTTGAAAATTATTTCGGAACGTAATTTGCTTAGTTCTAATAAGTGATACCTATCCGGAAATAGTGCACTTTCAACAGATGTTGCGAAACTTCTCTTATAAATGAATTTATAATCTCATAATCTGTTGTGCAAAATAAGTCTCCTTGATTTCTTTTGTTGATTGCGCAGCTAAAAATTTATTTTATTGTGTTACTGCTATTTTGTAAGGTATGTTTTCTTGTTTATTCCCTAATATGTTATTATTATGTACAATACTCTAAATAACTCATGCAATCCTTTAATTTCAATTGTCTGTATGTCTCCCGGTCAAACAAATTTCTAACAGTTTTATGACGACAAAGTAAATATATTTAAAAATATTAGTTTTTAAGTTAGTTTAAATTAAAAATGAATTATTCTTATCTCCATTGCCAGATTTTCCTTGGTTTGCATGTTAGATGTGAACATTTTGGTATTTAGATAAAATTCTAAATTAATTTCTATGTTATTGTAAAGATAAGTAGGTACCTATATATTTTAATATTTATGTAACGAGACGTTTCTAATGATTGTATTTATGTTTGGTTGTATGGTAATTACGAGGAAATTTTCGCAATCTTTAACCTGTCTTGGCACAGGTTTCCTTGTTTTTATTTTATGTGACCTTTACAGAGCAATTATTCAACACTAGTTATTTAACATGCCTAGCATATGGCCATTTTTTTTTTCTAAACACCTACGATTATATAATTAACTCTGGCGTTGCGGTAAAAACTTACATAATTGGAATCCAAGCCCCATTGGACCAACCCTATTTTATTTTTTACGGTGCTCCAGATTTCATGTCCGGGTTGAATCTTTCCCAAATGAAAGACTAAACCCTTCCACACACTTTTCCACAAATGAATATCTAGTAAATTAACGCAATGTAATTGCACTATATAAGAATAAAACAATACAAGAACAATACGTCAATCCACCAGAAACATAATGGGAAAATATTTCACCGACTCCAGATATTTTCATATCAGAGGGTTCGGCTCTGATGAAATCCTAACTGGTCCGATAAATCCTACTGATCCCTCAATATAAATATTTAAAAAATCTTTCGTAATCCTACATGTATTTAAAATGACCGACTTTTGCATTTTTATGTACAAATTTTTTGACAAATCTAATACGCCTAAATTTTGAATGAGAGAGCTAGGTATAATGCCAGTAGCCGAAATAACAAATGGTAATATTTTTATAGTCTGAGAATGCCAAATTCTTTTAATTTCATTTCCTAAATCTGTATATTTTCTTATTTTTTCAGAAACAGTTTTCTGAATATTACAAGAATTTGGTATAGCGACATCAATGATATAAGTTATTTTCTTAATTTTGTCATGTAAAACTATATCGGGTCTATTATGACTAATTGTTCTGTCTGTCAGAATAGTTTTATCATAATAAATTTTATAAAATTCATTTTCTAAAAATGAATTTGGTTCATATTCATAATATGGTACATTACGGCAGTCAATCAAGTTATGTTTAATTACCAAACTTTGGTGAATTATTTTTAAAACTTGATTGTGCCTAAATGTATACTCGGACGGCGCTAATACAGAACATCCCGATATAATATGTTCTATAGTTTCCGGAAAAGCCAAACATTTTCTACATAAATCATCAATTTGATTTGCATCTTTGATGATATGCTTCCTATAATTTTTAGTATTAATGACTCTATCTTGTATGGCAAGCATAAAGCCTTCTATTTCTGCGCTCAACTCTCCAATACTCAACCATTTGTTTGACGAAAATTTGTCAACATATGTTTGGTTGAGATAATTGAAGTGTTTTGCGTGAAGAATTTTATTTGACCAGGAATCTAATAATTCCTGGTTGGTATTTATAAGAATGCTGGCATTCTCGTCGTATAAATTTAATGGTGAAATATTTCTATCTGCCTTGCATATTATTTTGTGCATTTCTGAACTATCAGCTTTCCTATGGAAAAAATTTCTTAGCATTTCTACCTGATTATGTTTTAAAGATGTTATTTTGACTATACCTCTACCTCCTAAATTTCTGGGTAAATTAATACGTTCTATAGCTGAATTTGGATGATGGCAATGAAATTTAGTTAATGTAGTTCTAATTAATCGTTCTAAGCTATCTAAATCTGTATTAGACCATTTAATTATGCCAAATGAGTAAGTTAATAGAGGTATTGCCCAAGTATTTATCGCCTTTACTAAATTTTTAGCAGATAGATTGCATTTCAAAATTTTTCTGATCCTAGTTTTAAATTTAATCCTAATATCATTTTTAATACTAGTATGATCTAATCTATTTGATTGCGGATATCCTAAATATTTATAAACCTCACCCCCTTTCATACTTTCAATTTTGAAATTTCTAAATATACCCTCGTCTCCATCTACAATTTTACCTTTCTCTATATGGATCGTTCTACATTTATCTAAACCAAAAGTCATTTTAATATCATCTGAAAAATTTTTAACTACTTTAATCATTTTCTCTAAATTTGGTTCAGAATTTGAATATAATTTTAAATCATCCATAAATAATAAATGAGAAATTATATTTCTCTCTCTAGTATTACCTTTAATTTTTATTCCAAACTTAAAGGTAACTTCCAGATAGAGGATTTAATGCTAAGCAAAACCAAAGAGGACTCAATGAGTCTCCTTGAAAAATCCCTCTTTTTATTGAAATGCCCGGTACTATAATTTTCTTATCTTTCAAATTCAAAAGCAAATCGGTATTCCAAAATGCCATATTTTTTTCCAAAAAGCTAATATTTATTTTCAAAATTATGATTATAATTTAGTTCATATTATGTAAATAGTTAAATAAAAAAAATTGTTAACACAATAATATAAAATGTTTATTTTTTTAACACAATATCATAACTAAATGCTAGAAACTTTAAAAAATCGATCAACAATTCATATTCTATAGAAAATGCTCTTAGGGGAAAATAATAAAAGTATTAAAAAAATTATAATGGGTAAAGTTGAAGATTCAAGTTTTATTAGAACTCTTTTTTTTATGACTTTTGAAGGTTATTCCCATTAATGTAATATATCATTGAAGAAGAATATAATAATGATCCAAACGAAATTATGAAAGAGAACAAGACACAGAAAAATAAAAAGATATCGGTCGCAATTGGGACACGAAACCCAGAACCTCTTGTCTTACCGGGATGAATTTCCTCTACCGATTCGGCTACTGCTACCTCTTATCAATCCTTCATATTTCAAATTTTAGTATTAACAATATTATCTTCAACTACTTTTTTTATATTATAAGCAATGTATATTTTTCCATATTATGTCCCAGTTGCGACCGTTATCTTTTTATTTTTCCGTGTCTTGTTCTCTTTCAAATTTTCGTTTATCTTATCGTGTTATCTTCTTCAATGATATAAAGTTGAAGATATTTTTTCACTCATCGAAACAGATTCTGCATACTCTTGACAGATATTATGATATAAAACGGGTTTATAATTGATAATGAATGGTTTATAATGGATGGGCAATGGGCATGCTTGCCAGAAGAACATTCGAAGCATTGTTTCCTTCTATTATTAAGATGTCTTTACTTTACTGACCGTTAAATAAAATAATATAACTCGTATAATTATAGAATATATTAATATAATATTTACTGCGTGGTGGTCGTAGGAGAATAGAGCGTTTCTCATACAAGGCATGCCTTTTATAACCTTCATTCATGTCCAATTAAAGAATCACAAACATTATTATTTTGCTTCTATTTAAACTTTACAATTATTTATTTCCTTCTTCGGGGTGAGGTTGATCTACAAGAGACGCTTTAAGGATGTCAGAGATTTTCATCTGCTGTTCAATACGTGGGGGGACCCAAAAGTAATGAGAATTTCCTTCTAACTTTATTATTTCTCAATATTTTTACACTAAAATTTGGTCCCCTTTAAAGTGTTCTCCTTCAGAATGTATGCACTTGTCCAACCCTTTTTTCCACTGTTCAAAACAATTTTGACACCCACTGATTGTAATGTCCTTTATGGCCTCCAGCGATTTTCGTTTCACTTCTTCAACAGTAAGAAAACATTTCCCTTTCAAGTCTCTTTTCATCCTAGGGAGCAGAAAAACGTCACGGGAGACAGGTCGGGTGAATAGGGCGGATGAACAATTGGGGTCATTCCATGCCTGCTTAAATACTGCCTCACAGACAATACAGTGTGAGCAGGTGAGTTGTCCTGGTTGAAGAATCATTCCCCTTGCACAAAGGATTCAACCTTTTTCGAAGATTTTTCCTGAAGCAACCTCTTTAGTACCTCCATGTAGAACTGTCGTTTAACTGTTTGGCCCGGAGGAACAAACCCTTTGTGCACAACATCTCTAAAAAAAACCAATGAGCATTAACTTAATGTTCGATTTCACCTGAATTTTTTTCTGAGCAGGAGAGAGAGCACTCTTCCATTGGCTTGACTGTTGCTTGGTTTCGGGATCGTACCCAGAACACCATGTCTCATCACCAATAATAACCTTCGAAAAAATCTGGGTCCTCTTCCAGCTGATTTTTCAATTCGTGGCAGGCTTGAAGGTGTAGGCTCTCTTTGATCCCCAAAGAGGAAATTTTCGCATTTTCACCGAAAGAAGAAAACATGATTTACTTAAAATTAAACTTTGGACTAATTCGTGAACCGAGAAAGAGTTTCCGTACAACAGCTGACCACACAAAACCCGTTTCTCCTCCACTTCTCCACTCTACCGCCCGATTTTCATTACTTTTGGGTCTCCCTACGTAGGTATTGAGACAACTGACTGTTAATAGGACGAATAAACAAAAATCAATATGCGTCCAATGGGGCAAGGACGCCAGTTAAGAGTTAAAGCTGTAATTAAAAATATAATAAACCTCTTTCAAAGAATTTTGTTTTGATGATAATACAATCATCACATCAAAATGATTGATTTTCATAAAAAGATGTATGATAATGTGTATTATTCATTAATGTAACTTTGGTATTGAATTAAATTATCATTTTAAAATTAATTTAATTCTTCATGCATCATGCATGCTATTTATCAACCAGGTATAAAAGGTTGGGTCTCCTGGTCACCAACTTTCTTCCTCTACTTTATTTATTATCATTTTTTTTTTGTAATAAATGTTGACTAATTGCTGACCGATACAATTTTTTTTTCTTTCTGAGTCTTATGTTATCTGATGTTATTAAACATAATGACTGGCAAGGCGTCAAGATAAATGACTATGATTGCCTCTGATTGTTTTATAAATCGGCATTATTCACAAAATATATTTAAAAGTATTCCTCAAATGATTATGTATATCATAATTGTTTACTGAATTACGATACTCAACAAAATAACAGAAATAATAATCTACTACATTTTGTACTTATTGCTTATTTCATTTTACCTTTTTTGGTACAATATCTAAAAGAAATATGATCCTTGGATATGATTAGAGATTTGCAAAAGTATTATTGTGATTTATTTTTGGGGTATTATGCCGTTTTACGCTACCTCCTTCTCTAGCCAACGTTTCGGACAACATTTCGTTTAGCCACATTACATTTTTTGTCAAGAGCATTACAGAGTCCATCATCATTAAACACCTGCCCTTTTGATGGACACTGTAACGCTGTCCGATACTGGCTAAAGGGGGCATACATTAATTACGTTAGCACTTTTTCTCCCAATCTAGACCCCTCCCCTCCCGTTGGTGAGATAAATTTGGGCCACTTCGTATATTTTTTTCAAGTAACGTGAGATTTTGCTGGACCCCCCCTCCCCCTTTTGAGCTCACGTAATTAATGTATGCCCCTAAAGAAGGAGGTAGCGCAACACGGCATAATTCCCCAAAAATAAATCACATATATAAACCTTGTTTACATTGTAAATTATGGATTGATTAAATTCTGCCGTTTGTTTGTGACAATATTTCACATTCCTCATACTGTTATCTCTCAAGAAATATTATTTTACTACTTATTATTTCCCTTTTATCAAACTATTGTTTGTTATTAAAACCATATACCATAAAGTTTTCATTGATCGACACACTTTATAATTTTGTTCCACTTGATATTATTTGATATAGGATCTGTTTCATTGGTACATTTTTAACTTACAGTAGGTTATTTATTTGTGATCTCTTGTGCATTCCGTATCTCATTTGATTTATAATTTATTTGTTATCTCTTGTAGACATGAAATATCCCATGAGAGCCGCCCCGCCACCCCCCGGAGGTGCCAAAAGGCCCCCCGTGACATCCTGGCAGGATGACCTCTTTGCTAACGACCCGTTCACCAACGCCAACCCCGTCCAGAAGAAGAAACCTCCCCCAAGACCTCCCCCGCCCAAGTTCAATCGGGCCCCCGTTGCCAGACCAGACCTTCCACAAAGACCGGCGCACTTCAACAGGAAACCAACCATTCTGTCTAGTCTGATCAACAGGAAGACTAATAAATCAGCAACTGAACCAGCAAATAATGAATTCCAATCGCATTTGATACTGCCGCCCACCAGGAGTAATCCAAACAATAGCAGCAATCTACCTTCGTTGATAGATTTCTCATCTCCACCGAGCTCTCCAACTTTAACTACACGATCGAGCAGCGATGGACTAAGCGTAGACAGCTTCGGATCCGACATTACTTCCTCCACAGCCAACGGACACATGCATGTCAATGGAGGCAACACATCCCAAGCTGAAAGTGGTTTCGAAGATGATTTCGATCTTTTATCAAACGGCAAGTTTTCAAGTAACGATGCTCACGATTCATGGACTGGATTCGATCCATTCTCGCCACCGAAAACAACACCCAAAGTGAATGTGACAAGACCAATTTACGATTCAGATTTTTTGGATCCGCTTTGCAATGGCAAGACCGTGAAATCGAGTGTTCAAACTCACAAAATACCTACCATCATCCGGGCCAAACCGGCCAGGCCGAAGGCACCCAAGAACTCTTCGCTGCTGTCGGATTTAAGTTTAAAACCTTCATACAACAATGGATTGAGTTTTCCATCTCCAGTTGAGGTGAGTTGCTTTAAATACCTAATATTTTTACCTTTTCCGCAACGCATTACTCTAACCTCCAACCAATGTCAAACTTTTATCTAAAAAAATCATATTCAATCTGAAAAAAACAACTTCTTTTGTTTAGTATTCAAAGTGCAGTTATAAATTCATTGTAATATTGTGAAAAACCTGCCAAGTACCTCCATATTGTATTACAGGTATTAGTGTGAACTGTAGACCTCGTATCCAATAAAGTATGCTTCTAATGTTCTCACTTAATAAATAAAAAACAGAATTTTCCAGCTGGTTGGTGGGTCCAGCAAAGTCTCACATTACTTGAAAAGAATATATGAAATGGCCCAAATTATTCTCACCAAGGGGGGGAGGGGTCTAGGCGTAATTAATGTATGGCCCCTAAGTAGATACTTAATTACCTACCTAATATTTTATTTCAAATAAGGAATTTACAATTTTGCTAGGAAAGGTCTATTTCAATGACAATTCTTTTTTTCAAACTTTCTTCAGACAGGTAGGTAGGTACCTACCATAATATTGAAAAAATATAAATAAAATTTGAAAAAAGAATCTTTGCGGAATCATTTAAATAACCACCATCTTGAAATGGAAACGGAATATACAAATCAAATTACACACAAATGTGAAACTGTGGAGTTAAAACAAGACTTGGCTGTGTTCAGTCAATGAATATTTTAAAATGAATTCTGTTATCTCGAGTTGTGTACTGTACCAGTTGGCCCTATCCCCGAGCCTCCACAACTATCTTAAACTCATTAAATTTATCAATGAATCCTATTTTTGAAATTGTATTTTGTTATTCTCATCAATTTATTGGAATCTCCTTGTGTTCACCTTGATAATTATAATTTTTATTGCCCCCATTAACTTCCATCACATTGATAAAATGTATCTTTCCTATCTAAAACTTCTGAGCAATACAGCACTCTGGAGAATATTGTAGTTTTTATCCAAAATGCAAAAATAACTATAAAGCAAAAATTGTTTTTTTAAGCAACAGCAAGTATGGGCATCATTAAATTTGCACTACTTTTCTGTCTGGAATTCCTCGGTCATTCATATACATTTTTAATATTCAACATGAGCTGTAGAACTTTATAGCGCCATATTTTTTGTTACCAGATTTTTTTTATTAATGTGACCACTGCACAAGAGTTCCAATTGCTCCCAATTGCCTGGAGCCAGTGAGAAGATGGCATTCTCAATTGGGGTATATTGTGATGCTGAAGATAGTGGAGAGGGGTAGGATATGGGGAAGAGGAAGGTGGGAAAGTACCTGGCTATCCAGATCTGGTCATCAAAAACGGCTAAAGCCATTTCAAGCAACTGAATGGTGGTCTTACACCAGGGCGATACTGAGAGTATCTTCCTCACTGGAACATGCGGCAAATATATCTTATATTATTTAAATTTATTGAATTGTGAAATAACATAAATCAATCAAATAAAATTTATTTGCCCAAGCCGGGATTTAAACCCGCAACCTTAGGATTACTAGTCGAGAAGCATACCCCTCGACCACGGAGGTCTGTTATAAAAAAATAATTTATGATCAAGGTTTTTCATGATCTTTATTCACAGTAGTTCACCTTACATGAACCTCTTTGGTATTGTATCATTACTTTTTGTCAAATAGATCATTGTATTATTCCCATTTGTTAAAATATAAATATGTTAACAAATGTAGATGATCATGCTTCACACGACATGTGTTTCAATTGAACAATGTGTACATAGCTATAAATATTTTATTGTCAAGCGCCAACACGATTTTAATTTATTTGCTGTAAAAAAATATTTCACGGTGCTTTTTTTATTGATTTGACATCAGGATCGTTCTGCTATATGCAATCCGCATACTTTGGACGTCACGTATACACATTATGTTTTCTTTCCCACGTAATCAATTTTTTCTTGATATTTCTGTCTTATATTTTAAAGTGACTGCTCTATCATAGACATCCAATTCGATAGACCAGCTAATCAGGAAAGGGGATCAAAGCAAGTTGCAGGTGGTGTGACCATCTCCCTTTCTGCAATTTGTCCTAAATATTTCAAAAATAAAATCTGCTTACTTTCAATTCAATTTATTTATTGTTTTAAAAGCTTTACAAAATTGTACATTTTAGTGTGTTTTTGAATACATTTGTAAAATAGTATTACATACTTAAAACATTAACAGTAGGTATATCAACTATACTAGCATTAACAGAGCTTGCCTTAAAGGCAGCTGCACTGATGCTAAATATTTCGATAACCGAATTGATTCTGTTCAACAGTAATACTGCTCTCCCGACCGGCATGATCATTGGCAAGTCAGTCTTGCAGGCCAGGAGATATAAGCTGTCGGTGATGGAGATAACCATCAGGAATATAGAAATTGATGCTCTCCATGATAGCTGAGTTTTCAAACCATCTATAAATCAGTCTAAAGAAATGTGTAGCAATTTTTACATCCCTCCTGATCTGCAGATGGTTCATTCCGAGCATACCCAAAAGAAAGTCGATGGCATAGAGCCACGGGTAGTAGCCATATTCTCTCACAGAAATTTCTTCTGAACTCTACTTGGTGTGGACTCCAAATTACCGACCGACTTTCAAGTTTAATCCTTATTAGGAATTGAATAAAATTATGAGAACCCGGGCACCTAGGAATTACTAGTCCTTTTTAAAATGGTGTGCAAATTGCCGGCTATATGAAAACCTTAACTAAAAATTACAAAACGGATAATCAAAGGTTCCGGCTTGTTTCCAAAATCGAATATTTTGCTAAGCTATTTATTTAGCCACTTTTGCAAATGTGTTTTAATTTACTCACCTCACTCATTTTTGCATCGCTACTGATTTATAGGCTTTTCGTTTAAAAACCAATATTCAAACCCTGTGCAGAAAAGTCCCACAATGGACTACGCTGCAAACCTTTGCCTTACTTTACCATTACTTTTCAGCACAGGGTCTGGTTATTTCAATGTGCTCTCTTTAGCGGTCAAAGTATGACTGACTTCATAGTTTATTCAAAGCATTCTTGAACCCTCGTGGAGCCAAACATATAGTCACGCGGTTTGCCTTCAGGTCGTCGAAATGATACCCAGAGTTTATGTTAGGTCAAGTCTATCTCTTTTGACGTCAGTGTTACCCTATACAATATTGATTTCTGTAACTCGCTCATCAAGAACAAGAACTAGCTTCTTCTTTGGTGAGATTGCAATTTTAAATAATTTCTGTACCGATATGTAATTTATATAACACCACTGCACACTTATATATCTATAAGAAATATTAAATTATTACAACTGAATTACTCTCGAGGGTCTTTGGCCAGGATATTGTTTTGATGGCCTCTACGGCAGATTGGTTAGATTCTTGACATTTGGCCCCGAGGTCGGAGTTCAAAACCCCCAATATGCAGCTAAATCTCGACCTTGAATTTATTTATTTTTTGTTTTCATAATAATTTACGTAAATATTATTTCTATCTAAAAAATATACAATCGTAAAGTTGCTTTAAATGGCTCTAGCTATGTTAAGGTCATGTAATTAACAACTTTCCTCTTTAATCTTTCCTTTGCTTTCCCCTCCCTTGTTCCTCCTGTGAAAAATAATATTGCTTAAAATATATATATTCATGAAGTCATGGCACTGTTAAGTATTCAATCGCTCATGTCGAGAGTCAACAGAAAAAGTATGTATGAATTAGATTGAAGCAAGGAGTGTGGTATGATGGTTAATTGGTTAGTTGCAACTGTGGAAATACTTTAAATATTTTCTAATATTGTCTGAAAACTGAAACCGGATGTTCAATAATTGGACTCTGTTGCTATGTAATATTATTTTCAATCAGATGTATTGTAATATGCATATGCTTGTTATTTTGACGGGACGTTGTTCTGGCAAAAGAGTCCATATTTTTGGCCTGCACTTGTGATGTTTACTTTACATTGGGTGTGCCAAGAATTTATTGGAGTATGTATTTCAGCTTGGAATGGCTAATATTCAAAGTCAAGGGTATTTTGGTTCTAAATGGTTAATGAAAGGTCTACCTTGTCTACAACACATTTACTGCAACTTCATTGAACTAAACTGAAAACAATGTCTTCTGTCATTTTAATAATATATCAGAATTTTAGTTGTGAAATTTCACACATATCGATTTTCAGTTCATTAGTCAGACATCTCTAAAAAATTGAAAGTGTAGATATGCAAAGGGAAGAGAATTTACTTATGTACAACTTACTGTCTGCCATAATAATTTAGAAGCATTGGAAATACCTATCAAAATCAAATAAAAATAATTGCCATATTTTAAACACACAGAATTAAGCGACAGTCCAATTTTAAAGTTGTTCCCCTTCTCTCTATGTAACCCCTGACCTTTCCCTACCGCTCAACCTACCCCTCCACCAACCAGTCTCTGATATTCTCTCCCTCTCTTATACTTTATCTTTCTCTTTTGTTTCCCTTATAATCTTCTTCTGTACTGTAATTTAGTTTATATGTGTATTGTCCTGATGAAGTTGAGTTCAACTGAAACCGGTCGACATAAATTCGTATATAAATAAAGTGGTTTTAAACAAAGAAATCTTTTTTTCATTTGTTTAATGTCAAGCCACCAAGTGTTTGCTTTTTTCGATACGTTAAGCAATAAGTTGTTTAATTTGAAACCTTTCTGGGCTAACCTGGATTAACCAAATTCGTCATGTGAATGATATGTTATATGTATAACTAAACCTAAATATCAAAGCATTAGCAATAGCTATGACTCAAATAAAATGTTATTCAATAATAATTCTCATACCAAATGAACAGCTTAAAAGATAAGGGGAGTATGGCTTCTTTTTTCATTCAGACCAATTATTATTATTACAACTGGTTTTCCTGTGTTTTTTCCCAAACTGTGTGTTTATATGGCTAGGATGATTTGATTGAATTTCTTCGTGTTTGATTATTTTCATCATAATATTGATTCGGTAAATCAGTGTGTTTTGCCATCTCGTCAGAAGTAGCAATGGCAAAATATTTGTCGGCCATTTACAGTTAGACTAAGGAAAAACTTCCCACTCAACAAACCCATGATAACAACGAAATTACATGTAAATTTGCACTGAAACAATAAAAGTTTTCTACCAATGTGGGTTTTTAATATTATTTTTTCATACAGAATAACGCCCATTCATGAGAATTGTCTATCAGACGTGACGTTTGTTGTTATCTCACTACGCGTTATTTTATCAAAACAATTAACACATGCTCTGTTATGATTTGATACCATTTCCTGGTTATTTACAGATCAAATGTTGCAGCAATTAAAAAATATATTTCGTATATGTTATAACCGAGTGCTTCGCCCTTTTATTTACATTTTCAACGAATGTTATATTTGACATAAGATAGACGAACCTAACCTTTACTCGCTCTCCACTTATTATTGTAATACTTTATATAATTTATGGCTTTATCTCGGCAAATGTGTGATGTTCGGCAGATTTGTTATATCACCGAGAGATTGCCCGATTGTGAAATCAGATAGTATAGATTTTATAAAAATCATATTTATTATTGTGACTTCTGGCACAGGTTGTGGTGATATTTTAACTTCTTTGGGAAAAACATTTTATCTAAGATATATTTGTGGAAAATATCTACATATTATAAATTAAAGTCATCCGCCTCGTCTGCCTGTCTATTTGCGATAAACTCAAAAAAAACTGAACAGATTTTCATGCGGCTTTCACCAATAGATAGAGTGATTCGTGAGGAAGGTTTAGGTATATACCTTCCTCAAGGTTTTGTGTAAATTGGTTGAAATATCTAATCTAACACACTATATAAAGAGGTAATATTTGTTTGTTTGTTTGTTTGTTTGTGTGTTTGTTTGTTTGCATCGAATAGGCTCCGAAACTACTGAACTGATTTGAAAAATTTCTTTCGCTGTTGGGAAGCTACACTATCCCTGGGTGACATAGGCTATATTATATTTAAAAAAAAATAGGCATCCTTACTAAAACTTCAATAATGTAACCCAGGGTGTAAAAAAATTACCTAAAATATTCTTTAAATCGCGTGCGCTGCGAAAACTATTGATGATAGAATAAAATAATGTACTACGACTTTATAGAACACATCATTATTTACAAAAAAGGTCGCGGCAGCATATGTCTAACTATTATGGTTATGCCACAATAAGTATTCTTTTATTACCTACTTCATAGAGAACAATATGTCAAGCTAAATGGTGTTCTCAGTGATTCCCAAATTAATAAATTTGGTATCCCGCAGGGAACGGTATTGGGACCAATTCTCTTTATTATTTATGTGAATGATATTTTTAAACTCAATATAAAGTCCAAACTAATATCATACGCTGATGACACAGCAATTTTAACTGAGGGATTAACTTGGAATGAAACTCAGAGAACGGCGGAATCAGATATAAATTTAATAAAAAAATGGTTTGATCAAAATTTACTATCTCTAAATACCGATAAAACGTTTGCAATACCATTCACTCTGACTAAAAATGCAACCCCTGAGAACCTAAACATATGTATCCACTCATATAATTGTAATTCAAATTCATGCTTATGTAAACCTGATTGTTCTGTACTCACTGTTAAAACCAATGTTAAATACCTCGGTGTAACTATAGATAGTAACATAAAGTGGAAGATGCAAATTTGTACAACAGTCGAGAGACTAAGAAAATTAATATACATTTTCATTAAAATTCGAAACATTTTAAACATTACGATATTAAGAACTATTTACTTTTCCTTAATCCAATCAGTGCTTCAATATGGAATTGTAGGTTGGGGGGGTGCCTTCAAAACTTCTCTTTTACCATTGGAAATCATTCAAAGAATAATCATAAAAATAATTTTAAAAAGGCCATACGATTACCCCACCGTCAAACTATTTCAAGATTTTAAAGTACATTCACTTCATGTTATCTACAAAAAAATCACAATCTTACAAATACACAAAGATTGCCTCAATAATGAGAGCTTTACTCCTTTTTCTAACAGCATTAGAACACATATTCTCGGCACTATGACTCTCCCACGCTGTAACACCACCACAGCCCAAAAATACTATAAATATATTGGAGTTAAATGGTTTAACCAATTACCAGCTAACTTAAGATTGGAAAAAAATTATAAAAAATTCAAAAAATCAATAAAAGCTCTTTATATATAGCTTATTACAATCACTTCATCTTTTTAAATACTATATTTCTCAACTCAACTTGTAATATCAGTTATCCTTTTTCTTTCTTTATCTTCATCCTTTCTTTTATTTTATCTCCTCCTCTTCTTTGTGTTACATTACTTCTTTTATATGTTTCATACATATACTATATAAAAATATATAGACATATTATATAATATAAATGATTTTTCTAGCCTAATGTTAATTATATTACCTATATTTAGTTTTATACTCATATATATAAAAAAAATTTGTGTTACTTTACCATTAGTAATTTTTTTTTTCTAACTACATTCGTTTTCTCCGCCTTTTTTGTCACGAGCTTTGCTCCTAAAAAAAGATGTAAACGTAATAAACAATGTATTCTTGAAATAAAAACTTTATATAATGTATTAACCATGTAATATTTTAAAAATAAATATATTAAAAAAAAAAAAAAAAAAAAAATTTTAAAATTTTAATTAATACGTCGCCGCTTGGAAAGGCTCTTTATTTGTATCTTGGTTTTAATCCTTATCAAAATAAATTACTTCATATTCAAGATAGCTTCAATACCTTTATTTAACTTTTTGAATTTTTCAATTCGGATATTTAATTAGAAAGATATCACGAGTTTAAAAATGTTAGTATTAGAAAAAAGTTTCGGCTACGGGCCGCGCGTGAGAGGAGTCAAGAAATGCAGTGCCAGGGGGGTTGGCGGGACGGGGGAGCGGGAGAGCGGTGGCGGGGAAGGTGGAAGTGGAACGCTGGAGGGGAACGCACGGGAAAGGACATGTAAGGAGTAACATTTTATTTATTTGAATATGGCAGTAGGCGCTCTCGAAGCTGGCCGGTTGCTTTTTCTATCGCTCTTAGTTTTTTATTGAAAATATTGGGAAGTCTTTATTTTTTTCGTTGTAAAATATCTTAAAATAACAGTTACCATTTTTAAGTTAAGTGTACAAATTGAAAATAATTCTAGTGTGGCAGTTTGCAGTTTAATTTAAGTTTTAATAAAATAACGCACAATTTATTTACAAATTCTTAAAGTGACTGTTTCGTAAAATGCAGTACGCTTGCATCGGATGGTCAGTGGGCATTGATCATCAACACATGTGCATTCTACACGTGGCTGGACCCGACCCAGCCCAGCTAGTCCTAAGTGTTCAGTTCTAGTGCGGTGATTTACGATGTTTTTTTCTGTGATGCGATGCATAGTGTAAATACTACTATTGTCTACAATCGGGCAGCACTGTTAAGTTTTAAAAATGAATCTGTTTTGTTGGACCCGTTAGTGTTAGAAAAAATAAATTTGTTTAACCTTGTGCGCGACCCGAACATTAAAACTAGGTATCGGGGTTGCCGGGGTGGTCAACATAAGAAAAAATATCTACAAAGTAAAACTGATTGTAATAAAAGTATCTCTCTGGCAGAACAGAGTAACCAAGCTGTCATACCAACCGACGAACGGAGCAGCCTAGTTTCTGAAGACCTTCGTGTTCCTGAAAAATGCCATAACGTGAATGTAATACAATCAGAACGACATGCCAATTTCAGAAGTAGACGACTCGCGGTAGGTTCCTGGAATGCAAGATCCCTAAACAACAAGATAGAGGAGGTGGATGATATTTTCAGAGAACAAAATCTCCACATACTAACCGTCACAGAAAGCTGGCATGAAAATAGCGAGTCTTATTCAATCAAGCGACTTCAAGCTCTAGGATATGCTGTTCTGGAGGAGGCTAGACCCCGAGCTTCGGAACATGCTCATAACATCTCGCACGTGAATCACGGGGGTGTTGTGATAATAGCCCGACAAGGACTGAGGCTTACCAAGGTGGCAAAGGGTACATTCAGTACGTTTGAGTACATCGGATGCCGTGTTTCTTCTGCTGGATCGTCATTTATATTGCTAACGCTGTACCGACCCGGTTCGAAACCGATTTGTGTAGAATTCTTTAGGGAGTTTTCGAGTTTTTTGGAATGGGTAGTGGGACTTTCTGAAACTCTCATCATTACAGGTGACATAAATATTCACCTTGAGCGCGACACATCACCCAATGCTGTTAAATTCATTGACCTTTTGGATAGCTTTGGACTCCGTCAATGGGTCAAAGCACCAACTCATGATGCTGGTGGAATCTTGGACATATTTGTATCCAGATGTAATGGCCCATCATTGGTAGCAAACGTTCTTGACATAGGTTTGTCAGATCATCGACTTATTCGCACGGAAATTGAATTTAACCCACCTAAAGTGCCATATAAAACAATAGTATCGAGGGAATGGCGAAAATTTGATTTCGATAGTTTCCTTGAAGAACTTAAAAAGTCTTCCTTGTGCATAGAAAGCAACTGGGAAATTAAGACGCCGACAAAACTGATTGAGGAGTACAACAACACTCTATCATGTTTACTTAGTAAATATGCTCCAACCACCTCGAAAACGCGGAAAGTCCGAAAATCTGATGGCTGGTTCGATGAGGAGTGTCGGAGTCAGAAGAGGGTAATGCGGAAACTAGAGAGGTCACACCGAAGAAACCCCGACGTTACTCCACGAGACGAGTGGATTAATGCTCAAATAGAGTACAGAAGAATAATACGCACAAAGAGGTCAGAATACTGGATTAATAAAATTGACTCTGAGCGGAAAAATCCACGATGTCTCTGGAACTCCGTTAAAACCATCATCGCTAATAACACCGTACAAACCTCTACAGACATTACTCCGCAGGCCTTTTCTAAGTTTTTCTGTGAAAAAATAGAATCTATACGCGCCTCTACATCTTCTGCTCCACCGCCGATATTTACAGCCAATTCCAAAGGGACACTGTCATCCTTCAAACCTACAACGCTAGAAGAAGTAGGAAAGTTAATTCTAAGTTCGCCAAATAAACAATGTGTTCTCGACCCTATCCCAACGTGGCTTCTCAAGAAATGTTGCAACGTGTTGGCCCCCTACTTGGTTCACGTGTTTAATAAGTCTCTAAGCACAGGTGACTTCCCGGAAGCACTTAAGCATGCAGTAGTTACCCCAATTATAAAAAAACCACAGCTTGATGCTGACAACTTGGGTAATTATCGACCAGTGTCAAATCTGCCTTTCTTAGCAAAACTACTCGAAAAAATTGCTGCTTCTCAAATAACCTCCCACCTAAACCACAATAAATTAATTACCGATCATCAGTCCGCTTATAGAAGATTCCACTCAACAGAAACCGGGTTACTTCGTGTCCTGTCAGATATTACCCTTGCCATAGAGTCAGGTAAGTTAGCACTTCTTTCACTTTTAGATATGAGCGCTGCATTTGACACCATTGACCACGACTTTCTCATTAAGAGACTAGAATTAACATTTGGTTTACATTCTAACGTAAAAAATTGGCTACAATCCTATCTAACGGATCGCTCACAAGCAGTGAAGGTGGGAAATAAACAATCCAACTTCACAAAACTCTCTTCAGGGGTACCTCAGGGATCCGTTCTGGGCCCACTTCTCTTTATCCTCTTCACAAATGATGTCGCAAGAATTATCGAGTCATTTGGTCTCCTTTCTCACTGTTATGCCGACGATCAGCAAGTCTACTTTTACTGCACACCAAATGAGATCACCGGCCTCAAAATTCGCACAGTTGAGTGTCTAGAAGCAATTAGTCTCTGGATGTCCTCAAACAAACTGAAGCTTAATCCATCAAAGACCGAATTTCTGTGGGCAGCTACAAATAGACGTCAACATCTAATAGACAACTCACCAATTGCCATTTCCGGCAATGACGTAATTGCGAAAACAACCGTCAAACTTCTGGGAGTTTATCTGGATTCAGACCTTTCATTGAAAAGTCAGGTGAATAGGACCGTTAGCACAGGGTTCTTCTACTTAAGACAACTTAAGGCAGTTCGTAGGAACCTTTCGACAGAAGCAACTAAGCTTCTTGTGAATTCATATATAGTATCGCGTCTTGATTACTGCAATGGTATCTATGCAAGTCTTCCTAAATGTCAAACTGATAAACTACAATCATTATTCAACGCCGCAGCACGACTAATCACAGGGGTACCCAAGTTTTCGCACATTTCGGAACACCTCCGAAATCTTCACTGGTTGAAGTGTCCTGAAAGGATCCAGTATAAGTTATGCTGGATGGTGTTTAAAGCTATCAATGAAATGGCTCCACCCTATATCTCTAAACTATGCATTCCGGAAAATATAGGTCTAAGGCAGTCATCTCTTAGATCAGCGACATCGTCTGCAATTGGAAGATTGAAAGAACCCAAGCGAAATCCGAACACTAATTTTGGTGATCGCGCATTTGGAGTATCCGGTCCTGAGGCTTGGAATAAACTTCCCATGGAATTGAGATGCATAACCAACCCAGCGGAATTTAGATCCAAACTTAAAACTCATTTTTTCAAATACTCATTTCCATAAATTCGTCATTAAATTAAACTTTGTAATTTAATTATACTCTAATAATTGTTGATGTCCACGAATATATACTATTTTATTTGCTATTCCCTACAACTACTAACGAAAAACTCAAAATGCTATTGATCTACCTACCAATGGTCTGTCAGTGGTAACCTTACACCTCAATCCGGTTAATGTTGAGCGATGAGTCATCATAATGCGGTAAAGATCGGCGATTAATTTCCATACATTTTCGTAAATCCGATAAATTTTGCATCCATGTCCTTAAATAGTAATATTTATTATGTAAAAACTTCCTTCTTCTTCTGGCGCTGTGGAGTGATTCTGGCGAATGTATGATATTTATAAGATGTTTTCAAGTATTTTTAAATGTAAATAAATATGTTAGTTATAAATCTCTAACTTTAAGTCATATTGTAAATATATATGTCATTGAGCTCAGTTTTAGGTCAGCTTTTATATGTCTTAGTCATAAGTCACTAGCAATAAGACTTAGATGTAAATCACTAGTTATAATTGTAAATCTTAGTTGTAAGCCAGTAATATTATTTTTTATGTATTTATTTGTACAGCGCCCTTGAGGTGATTTTTCACGAAAACGGCGCTATATAAATTAGCCAAATATTATTATTATTATTATTATTATGGCATGTATTATAAAAGAAAGTCCAAAAAACGTGCAGCTCGCAAAAACTCAGAAACGAGTCCCGGTTCGATCAAGGGAGTTATATGGTGTGGTAGATCTCTATCCCCCCTAGGGAATAAAGGCCGTGCTTTTAAAGATATAAGGGCTGAAAATTTCGCCCTCTTGAAATTTCTAGAACAGTCTTCCGGAAAGTTCTAGAAGGTTCCATAGAGCTGTAGAAAGTTGTGGAAGGAGTGGAATGATCAGGAATAGGAAATCGGGAACATCATTGTGCAACATTCCAGAACACTATCTTATTGTCCTGAGCGAAGCCGGGTAACCCAGCTAGTATAATATATAAAGGAGAATTTCTGTGTTTGGTGGACGAGCGGGCTGGCAAGCGGGTGGTGTGAATTTGATTTGTATGCAAATTAACAGATGGCGGTGGTTATAAAGGTTGGGTAACCATCCAGTAGATGGCGTTGTGTTTCGTTAGCCACAGAGACGCGTGGCCTGGTCAGCTGGTGCCATTATAATGCGTAAGTGTATGACACGATAGAGTAAATCAAATACTTTTCGGTAATGTCAAGAAGCGGAATACCAGAAAAGTATGTATGAAATTTGTGTGAATGAAACAAAAAGTATTTGCCAGAGTTACTTTTTAGAAGTTTGTTCATTTATGGTGCAATTTCATGATAATATTATGTTTAATTTTGTTCCACAACAAAGCTGCAATCATAAAATTGCAATAAATTATTATTAAATGTCAATTTAACATTACTGATGCAAATTTATCATTTTAATTTCAGGAAATCAGTAACAGCGTGTTTGACGAAGGTGACTTTTCCCCTCCGATGCCCAGCATTCCTCCGCCGCCCCCTCCCCCGGCTCTGGAAGGCTCCGACGACCTGGCGGAGGACTATGCTCCCGACTCCCGAGACTGGACTCCTGACGATATACCGGTTCCTCTGCAGCCGTCATTTGATACAGTGACGCTGTCTGAAGAACCCTATGGAATAGCGCTGTACGATTTCCCCGGGAGTCATTCCGATGATTTGCCATTTAGAGTGAGTTTAAAAAAATATTATTTAATTTATAAAAAAATTAAAATTAAAATGGAGTTCTACAAAATAAACTTAATAACAATAAATAAAAAAATATATTATTTTTTAGTCATAACTCGAAGGCAGACTTTGTTACATATCGAATGTCCAGTTAATTAGTCAGACATCTCCGAAAAATCGAAATTTGAGTTGAATATGCAGTTATATGTAAAAGTGTACCCTCTATCTGGTACAATACTTAGATTACCCGCAAATACAACCAAATCATTTATAATTCAGAAAAATTTGTAGTGAATTAAACATAATGATAATGTTTTCTGGGTCACTAGTAGGATATTTCAAAATGTCATACAAATGTATCATTATGCCTCCCAATATTGTTTTATAGCATATTTAATATGTAAAATACAGACACGTGAAAATAGTATTTAATTTATGGTAACCATTCGAATATAGCTTTCATCATAATATCAAAACTTATTATTTGGAGATGTCTGACTAATCAATTGAATGATCGATATTTTGGATCCAAGAAATGTATGCGGGTTTTGGTACACTGTGGTAGCACTCACTGGGATAGGCAAATCATTTCTGTTATGACTTTTAGTTTGAAATGTGTGTCCAATTTTACTAGTATATTCTTTGTTGCTGCGTACATCTATAATAATTTTTTTATTAAAATACTTCACACTTCCGGAGCATTAAATCTTTACAAAGCAATTCGCTAGAATTCCTGAAATATTTCTTGAATAATTACGTAACTCTGATTTCTGCAGCCAAGTTGATAAAAATATTTTTTTATCTTTGAATATAATCATTTTATTTTCTCTTTCAATCTATTTATCTTTATAACATTGTTACATCTTATGTTACCTGTTTGCGCAGATGGTTATTAGTTTTGTTGTTTGTGGACTGTGGACCTAGCGAACCAGCTGTAATAGTATTAATGAAGTGCGATGTCACGCCAATTATAACCTTTAGAGCAAACTAAAGAATAAAATAATTGTAAGTCTGTTTAGTTTGAAGTGCAAATCTGCAAATTGAAAAGTTGACAACAATTTGTTATGTATTTCAAATTTCAAATGCTAATTATCTAATGAAATGCAAAGGAAATTATATTATTTATGTATTACGGATGGGTGAAGGCACTGAATAGATTATATATACTAGAAGTGCCCTCCATATCGCCACTGACTTAGTACCTTTTGATTCTAGCCGATTTAGCATGCCCTGTGCCTCTCTTACGCTGCCTAACATCATATTGCCATTCCATTTGATCGAAATGAAAATTTCAGAATGGTGTTGAAACAAATTTCTATATGTGCAATTTACGGCGATGCACCACGTCGTGTAACATTTGAAATTGGGCCGCTAACAATAACACTCCTTATTGTAAAATGCAATAAAGTTTAAATTCCCGCTTTACACCAGCCGCCTGTTTATATGAGAAAGAAAACATTACCAAAAAGTGTGTTTTGTTTTATTTTGCGAAGTTCGATCACAAATATTTAAATGTTTTACAATCATTTTTTAAATCACTTAATTTTCCACAATATATAATAAACCATAACCGAAAAGCAATGACGTTATATATTATAAATAGACTCGCCATAGTCTCACATACTCACAATATAATGTGGAAAGCAAGCAGCACTCTTTTGTTTTCAGCAGTTTTCAGTATAATTTCTAAATTTAAAAGTTTATTCCTGTGTGATAAAGATCAAAGAATGTATGTGTGTGAATGTCATAGATATATGGTCGTGCAGCGTATTAATTTCTTCGCCGAATACTGCTTTCACATCTTAAGGCCCACTACTAGAATAAAAGGTCCGGATGCCTGTCGGACTTTGATGTGTCGAGCTACACAACAAATACAATAGGGCAACGACAGTTTTCAAATGGTGGCAGTTGTCGTCAATACTTGTTGGAACTGCTGATTTATGTGTTGTTTTGCCGTAAGCAAACAAATAAACAGAGTGTTTAGGCTGATTAGTCTATTTTAAAATAGTAAAGTTTACTTAGCAACAGTAATTTGGCTATTGCGCATCCAGACCCTTTACTTTAGTAGGCCTTGAATTTTCTCTGATGACGCGTAAAATCGCAGGCGGGAAACATGAGAATTAATTGTAATATTTATAATAATTGATAATAATAAGTAATTTGCGTGTATGTACTTACAAATGAAGTGTTATTCCTTCGCCTTTACGACTATTTTCCGTGTAATTGAAGCATTTTCTCATCACACAGGAGGGCATTTTGGCGCTTTGCAAAGCAATTTACTTACTGGTAAGTGCTGGTAAGACACGACCTTACTCGACGTGTAGCAGTTTAGTACTAAAGTACTAGAAATAGAGACCATTACAATTGTCCTGTATTTGGCTTCCCACTTTGAGATTTCTACCCCGCGTCCAGTATTAACGTCATTGCCGAAAACAGGTCAAAACAAAAAAAAAAAAAAAACTAGATGATTTTCAACTTTAAAGCAGTTTTTATAGGCCTTATACTTTTTTTTCTGGGCTTATAAAAAGACATAAAAAAATACTTGATTGTTTCGAAGGCCAAGTCGTGTTCTACTTGCAGTATTTGATTAAAGTATTAAAGCATATAAAATATTTTTAAGTTATCAAATTTTCAAAGCAGAAAACACATGATCAGACTTTTGGATCATAAAATACACCCACAAGGCATTTCTTGTGTACTTCTTTATTCCATGAGTGAAAGTATGATGTTCTACTAGTCTTATAAATTAGTGCAAATGAATATGAATCACTCTTTAGTAGCATCACTTTCTAATTATGTAGATAACCTACTGTCATGCGTTGGTTTGTGGTTAAAAACCACACAATTTTTGAAGATGTGTTTATGAACAGTTTATTACAGGTTGCCACAATTACAAGTGTTTTCTTAAAGACCACCCAGTACTAGAAATCCCCACTAAATGCACTTTTAACTCTTGGTGTGCTGATGATAAATTTTCTCTGTCCACCGTCTGATTCTATTTTCGTAATAACTTACTTGCTTTCTGATTTACTAACTAACTAACCAACACCACATGGCCTAACCATCTGAGTGTCCCTTTCTTAATCTTACTCATTGCGCTTAATCATTTGATTTACATATATGGAGGTTCAGCTTTATTTTTTTTCCTTTTGGTGTTTGTTCAATAACAAAACAAATTAAATTTTAAACAAAATAACATTTTATAATCTTGACACTGTTATTTTTAAATTCATCTATTTGAATTTCACTTTTGTTTTCTTGATTGAATGAATAAATTTATAAATGATGCGGAATCTTGGAAGTGGAAATTAACCCACTTCTCGACATCCTACCAAGCTGAAACTCGGCAGATAGACTCATTATTGATGACAATGCTTTCTATCAACTTTTATTGACATATCGTCACTTCATTTGGATAGAGTTCTAACTTCACTTCACCTTGTTCTGAGATATGAGGTGTCAAAGTTTGCAAAGACGATTTCTCATATCTATTTACCAATTCCTGATTTCGAGGTTGAATCATGTGTAAAGTATTATAATTGAACATATTTTGGAGGAAAATATTCAAATAGGACATAAAATTACCATTTTAGAACATATCTAAACTTGCAAATAGAACCATGTGCGACCAGGTGGGGCATAATAATTCATTGCGCATTACATATCCTTAATGCAATTCCAAGCTAGGATCACGGCCATATTTAAATATTTTCCATTAAAATATGATAAACTAAAATCCTCTAACTAAAATTGTTAAATAGATTACGAAAATTCGTCTTTGCAAACTTTGAAACCTTAAAACAAAAACATGGTAAGGTACCTTATCCAACCAAAGTGGCGAACAATTATGCGCCTCGTAATAACGATCAACTGTCAAATACAAACAAAATAGAAAGTGTAAGTGATGTTTGAACCTTGTAAAATGAATGATTATTTAAAATGCTTGATGTTAGAACTTAGTCATACATAATATATCTACGAAAATACAACACAGATGGTTCTGAAAATTATTTTGGGTATAGAAATAAGCAAAATAAATGTGTTGGCATTCAAAAGGTCATTTTTGAAAAAAAATACAGTTAGAAGAACCCTATCCAAATGAGGCGACAATATGACAATGGTTGATTGGCTTGAGTAGGGTGGAATCTGAAAAACTATTAAATAATGTCACGTAAAATTTTACATGACCTATAACGGCAATTTGAAAAAAAAAACATTTTTGGCATTAATATATATTTAATTAAAAAAAAATTCAACATTTTGTTACAGAATAATTTTTTTTTGCATTTTCACCAGCATTTGGTTCCTTAACCCGGGCAATCTGCCTAGCTAGGAACTAATATCGACCCACAAGACAAAATAACACTTGTACACATTTTAATATCTATAGTTATTTTGCAATGTTATTACTATGTTATTTTTGATATACAAATGTATCAAATGTGAAGTTATAAAAAAAAAAATGCACGGTAATGTCACAAACATGCAGACAAATACGCATTTTTCTTAAATTCTAAGAAATTAAAGCATCTAGTTATACTAAATAAATGTCATATTTTGGTAGAAAGCAGTAATTTTGTGGTTTGACATATTTAATTAACTAAAACAATAATTTCATTTATAACCCCACAAAATTTAATTTAATTTATTTACTGCCAGGTTTTGCTTCACATAAGCGTGATCAGGGTACGCAATTAAAACTGACTTCAGTTTTAAAGTTTTACCCTGATGATGCTTATGTTAAACAAGCAAAAAAAATTTTTTTTTTAGGTGTATTTTTATTTTTCCCCTCATTCATGATAAATAATCTCACAAAAACATACAACTGTTACTGTTTAACACATTTAACTCTCTTTATGTTTATTTACCTGATGAGGCACCTAACATGTCAGCCTATTCATTAGTGTCTTTAAATTCCAGGCGAATGATAAAATTAGACTCCTCAAGAAGCTGAACGAAGAATGGATGCAGGGACGCCTGCGCAACGGAATGGAGGGCATGTTCCCGGCCAACTTTGTCCAAATCGTGGTCCCCCTTCCCGAGGAGGCATCCGTCCCGGCCATCGTACCCCCGCAGCCCAGACGGATCCAGGTCACCGCCATGTACGACTTCATCGCTGAACAAGATGGAGACTTGGGTTTCACGGTTGGAAACAAAATCAACGTACTCTCCAAAGTCAGCAACACTTGGCTCTACGGAGAAATGGGAGGTATTAAAGGACAGTTCCCTTCAAATTACATCGATCATGTACCAGCTGATCTGCCTACTAAAGGGTCATGAAATTGATTATAAAAGCTACACAATTTGATGATGAGAAATTTTTATTGTATTATATTTCTGTACCTTGGAATTCGGAGGTCGGTTGTCACTTTTTTTTTATTAAAGGGAAGGGTTGTGCCCTTGGGGTGATTTTCCCATGAAAATGATGCTATGGAAATAGTCCAATCATTATAAAATAATCTGTATTTTTTTGCATGGGAGGCCCTGAGGTTAAAAATATCTCAAGACTAATGTAATCTTTGGGGATGCTGTGTGGTGGGTCTTTTAAGGGAAAGGGAGTTGCGGGAAGGAAAAAGGTATGACGGGTGGGTAGAAATCAGGGGTCAATGTGTCCAGGAATGATGGACCTATGAATCCATCCCTCCCACTGTGGTGCAAGGCGATGGGTTGAGGGACTTAGGCTGAAGAGATTAAAACCGTTCCCTAACTAGTCTCTCCCCACCAGGCCTGCCGCGCAGTAGGTGAGCAAACGCATTCGCCGTCAAGAACCTAGACCAACTTCACCCAATGAACCCGGGCACCCCAATCATAATTGTAAGTCTCGCCGGCCAATATCTACAGGAAAGTGTTTAAACCGACCCATAATTTCTGAGGTACTGAATTTATTTGAGTCAGCTTATGAGTCAGATTGATTGACTCATTGTAAAGTAACGAGGAATTGATTTTGCCTTTACATGAGATGCCTGAATATTTATAAATATCCAATAAAGTGATAAATTCTTAGCCTAATTAAATTGTATTATGTTACTTTTTAGATAAAAATATTATAGCAGTTTCTGACCAGATCTAGTTAACAAGACTGCTGCACATAATGTCCATCCCTCCATTTTTTTCTTCCTAATTAGTACCTAAACATTTCAAGGTTTAGTCTCACTTTTGAAATATATACGGTTTTGGCCATCAGTATTGCCTTTGTAATGGGTGTTTGCAAGATTACCCTAGCTTCAATGCTTGGGCCTATATTATTAATTTTATGCTGAAAATGCTGACTCGTAATATGAAATTAATTATTTTATGAAATTACGGAGCCAGTATTGGTTTTTCAATCAATTTCAGTTAAAACATTTTCCAAACTCAGTAGGTAGGTATATATTTTTAATTAATTTGTAAAAATAAATATGTATTATTTATATGTAAATGTTTATTTGTGACTGTATATTTGTTTGAATTTCATCCAGTTTAAAAACACCCCTAGTATTTTTTCTTTTATTTAAATTGTTAGGTCCTTCATAAATTATTATTATTTTACCAAACATTCCATTTTTGCTATAAAATCTATTCATTTTATCAAGTTTTATTGTAAAATTTTTATTCCTCTTTATTGCTTTGGAAAACAATCTTTTTCTTTTGAAAATTATTACACTACTCTTTCGAACTTTATTTTTTTGTTCAGTTGTATGAATTCAAAATATTGTAGATTTGTTTTTCCAAGATCATAATTATTTTTGTTGGTTTTCAGGGAATAAAATAGGACCAATTTATTTTACAAAATGAGAAGTAATATAAAAAAAATTAAAAATTTAGATTTTTTACTGAAATTAGAGATTTTTTATTCAAATATATGATAACTGATTAACAAATTGATGAAGTGAGAAGTTGCAATTAGCATAAATAAATTTTAATCTTCCATTTCTTGGACTGTAATAAACTTTGTAAACCTGTACAAATATTATACACATTTGTAATTATAAAGTTGTTAATTTTTAATCTAGAGCAATGATACTTGTAATATTGTATATTTGTTTGAAAGAAGTCACCGAAGACCTTGAATTGAACCAATAACTTACATATAAGATGTTTCTGCTTAGTTATTTATTATTCTGTAGTGATACTAGTTCAAGTATTTCTTTATTTTTTAATGAAAAAATCAGGCTTGGACATTTTGTTGAATCTCTGCCTGTTGAGGTTAATTTTTTGACCGTAAAAGATTCTTACCAAAATATTTAATAATTAATCTTTTGGATACTTTGAAAGACATTGGAAAGAGTGTGAAATGTGAGGAATATGATAGGTATATGGTGTTGGAAATATTACGTATGTAATAAGAATTGTGCGTATAGTTTGTGGTTCATTAACAGTTCCACCAAGGACAGCATTTTTCAAGGAACGGAAAAAAACTACTTATGTTGGTGAAACCCTTATATCGTCAACTAGCAACAAAATTTTTAAAAATCAGGCTACTGAATAAAATACGTTTTTAAGAATCAATTGTTTGTCAAGTAGTGAAGAGGGTTTTGTTTCAAAATTTATAAATGTTGCTAAGTAAAATCCAACAAATGAACTCTCTGCTTTCTCCTTATCCACTCGAGCGATAGCGCGATTTTTAACTTTTTCCTCCGATTTTTAACTACGATTGCTTGTGATTTTTTGATGACCATTTTGAATATTTTCCGCTGACATTGAAAAAATCATACCTCTGAATTTTAATATGGAAAAATTGAAACAAAAAAATTAATACATCTAGGGAAAATTTGCCTAAAACTGGCAGCAAAGCAATCCGAGGTATTTTAAATGGTGCCATATTGTGACCAAAAGTGCTCCAGTGGATGGAATAATTTCAACATTTTGGGAAAGAAAATGTACTAAGTGGATGGAATTTCATTGCACTAACAAGTTTCTGCGACATTATTAAGTGGATTTTACCTCGACAGAGATTATGTTTTTCTACACTTGACTGTATTATTAATTAGCGAAAACTGCAGTTGTTTTACTATTTCTGCTGATGATGTGTTTTCAAAATTGGGTGATTTTTTATTATTTTGGTTCTCAACAGACTCTCAAACAATTTCTCAATGGTGAAAATTTCATATCTTCACAGTTGGGATTAAAGTCACCAAACCACAATAAGTTTTTGAGATTCTGCACATTTGAAAGTTAAAATAATATGTTGCATAATGTTTTTTAAAAATTTATTTCACAACATTCAAATTTTGATCTCTTAAAACTTGTGTATGAAGGTTGGTGACTTTTACCTGAATGCCGGTTTTTAATACGTTGCCTAATGTTATTGCCGCTGATAGACGTTTGTGTTTTTACAAAAGCCTCTTTAGATGCAGTGCCTTTGGTGAAGTGAGCGCCTCTTACTATGTATGTTAAAACTCTATGTGATTTGAAGGAATTTGACAGAATAATGACTGAAAGAAAGTCATTCTGTTGTGATGACCTCTTGAGACTAAACTGGGAATGACAGGGTGATGTTTGTATCTGTAAATCCAAAACTAGAATACAGTTGTTAACAAGATGACCACTCTTTCTGTCTCAATATTTTAGCTAATCTAAAAAATGAATTTCAAAATAACACTGATTGCTAAATATGTATCAATAAGTTAGCAGTTTGTGTAGGTTTACGAAGTTGGGTTATTTCACATAAATTTAAGTGTAACTTTGTCATCAAATGACCAATCAGCGCCTTGTTTGATTTCTAGATCCGTTTCAGCTTTTCATCAATTCTTGTTTAGTAGAAAAGCTCAACTGTTGTGTTGTTGTTATACTGTCAGCTGATCACAATTTGGTAAGAAGCTTAAATGGACCTGTAATCGGCGTTTAAGGAAAACCTTTCAAATGTAAAAAAAATACAAAATGGCGCTGATTGGCCATTTGATGACAATGTTACATTTGATTTTCTGCTAAGCACACCTACCTTAGTAATATGTAACAGTAATTGTTTAATCTGTTTCCAACAGGGTTAAAAATTACAATGTAATGATTGAAATATTGGTAGGTTGATCAACTTTACAGAGCGTTAACATAGTAATATTTATTTTTTGGTAATTGTGTTCTGTAAAAGGCGTTTTTATCTGCCAATGTGGAAACGTTTCTTGTATTATCTGACTTGCGGGATATATGAGTGTGAATATTGGTGAGTTATATTTATTTATTGGTAATTTAGAGTTTAGCGATCCTAGCCATAAGGTCTTGTAATTTGGAATTTGGGTGGGACCATCAATGTATTTGTGTGCCTGCAAATTTGGCCTTCTACTTCGTAAATTGTAAATATATTTTTATTAAACACATTTTCTTGTGAAAGGGAAAATGTTGCCATAATAATTAGAACTTGTAGCCAAACTGAGTTATTAGTTTTTATATATTTTTAATAAATTTGTTGTATTGTACATAATATGTTACGAATATAAATATTCCCATAAAAATTACTTTTTTTATTCAACTAGACCTTATTTATTTTAAATCATAGATTCTCAACGTGGGCGGTAGAAGACCAAGAGAAAATTGGGGGGCGTTTCAGACTTTCAGGGGGGCGGTAGGGAGATCCAGAGAAATCGATCCCACCCCATCCCATCCCATCCATAAATTACGTTACACTTTAAAATATTTTCCCTATCCCGTTACACGTCTCCGCCGTTTTAAAATGCTGAAACCTGGTCTGCTGGGCGGAAATAGGCTAATGATGTGTATACATACATATTTAGGTAATATGGAAATGAATTTTTTTTAACATGTTTTGTGCTGTAAGGGAATGAAAACCCCGAACTTCTGACTCAAAGTAAAATGCGGAGACTTCCAGACGGAATAATTCATCAACATTATATAGCGCCATTTATGTACATTGGTTATACAAGGTGCGGCAAAACAGACAGTGCAGTTTTGAAAGGCCGGTACATCCCATGTGGTCGGGTTAGGAACCTGGGAGTGGTCTCATTGTGTCGGGAGGGTCATGCCGTTTTCAGTCATTGCCATGGTTTGGTCCGGACAACACCGGGACTTTGCCGTCTGCATTTTTCTTGAAAATGGCCGTTCTGTCATCGCCACCCTGCGGGCCTTCCGGCTGCACTTCAATCTTGCGCATCGTGATACCGTCCCCCACGAGTTGAGTGCGTACATTAGAAGGAACTAGATCCACACTAAGACCTAGGGGTTTAGGAAGATCCAAAACGGTAAGAATACCCAAAAATTTAACGAGAGTGAGAGAAGCTATTAAACTGTCGCCTCGATGCTCTGCCCGGAAGCATGCAATTAGATTGGACATTGCTGACCGCTCACTAAGGAGGATTTTGCCTCAAGACTTATTATTCCACTACTACGAGATTATTATTGTCCAAGGGTTGAAACCTCCAGACTATGAAAACCACTTGAATTGCTCCCAAGAAATGTTGAACCGAATGCATGCGAGGTCAACTTTTTTCAGTAGTGACGAGGCCCGCTTCCATCTCTGTGGAGAGGTTAATAAACAAAATTTTCAGTACTGGGCTAATAATAACCCTTGGCAACTCTTCACTCCCCGAAAGTGACCGTGTGGTGTGTTATTTCTGAATTTGGGGTGATTGGGCTGTATTTTTTCGAGGAGAATGGATGAACCGTGACTGTCAACGTTATATTTCCATGTTGGAATATTTGAATCTCAATTGGAAGAACTAACAGAGGAAACAGATATGAGAGACATCTGGTTTCAACAGGACAGTGCTACGGCCCATACTGGTCGAGTTTCAATGACAAAACTGCAACAGATATTCCCTGCGCGCCTTGTTTGGCTATCTGAAGGAAAAAGTTTTTAAACATCAGCCTTGATCATCACACCTTGGAAAAACTTGAGGATCGAATTCAGGAGGAAATCGTAGCAATGCCCATCGAGAAGTGCCAAAATCCAGCCGAAAATTTCAGAAATTACCTTCATCAATGTATCGCTGCTGGTGGCCATTATCTTTCTGATTTAATCTTCAGGACTTGATGCATAAAATGGCATGATGTACCGAATAAAATAATATAAACCTTATTTCTGTAAGTTGCGCCGTTTTTTTTAATAGCCCTTCAAATGATGGCTATGTATAACTATATTATAAGGTCTAAAATTGAATACGCCTCTGCTGTATGGGCACCATACCAGAAAAACACTGAGAAATTAGAACAGATTCAAAAAAAGTTTCTTAGATACCTGTATATAAGAATGCACGGGGAGTACCCGCGATTCATGCCTCATGAAGATCTGCTCACAGAAACGCGTTGCCAAAGTCTCTAGTCGAGGAGTGGGACCCTTGCAGTAACGGCGTACAAAATTATTAATAATTTAACCTTTTAAATGCCAGTAGGTAGAAGTGTAGCTGTGTACAGCAGGCCGTGAACTTTTAATCAAAATAAATCATTTTTACATCTTATTTAAAAAATAAAAAAAAATCAAAATCAAAAAAAAAAAAAAAAAAAAACGAAATCATCCCAATGTCGTCTCTGTGTGTTCGATATTTTAAATTAATAAAAAAACGGGACATATGTATGATACAAAGGCTCAAAAAGAGCGAGTAAACTTGCTATTTTTCTATGGCCAGCCTGCTGGACACGACCAAGGATGCGAGAAATCTCGCTCTTGGCACAGAAGCGGTTAATAGATAGCCCATACCTCCTGGAATGTTATAAGTTGTATGTGCCGAACAACTATAGCTAGGGACGGAAATTCAATAGTTCTTCCTAAATTTTGCTTAATTGTCATTCTCTAGAGGTAAACGTGGAGCAATGCATTAATCGTCCAGTTTCTCAGTCAGACATCTCCAAATACTAAGTTTTGATATAATGAGGAAAGCTATATTCGAACACTCACTATAAATCAAATATTATGCGTCTGTGTTTTGCTTAATTAATAAGCTACAAAATTTACTGTGCAACAACGGAGAGTATCAACTTCACGTAGGTATTAAAGTTTGGTGTGTAACACATTGCACTGCACAAATTGTTTGATCCATCGTTGCAAAATGCGGCCCATTTGTTAACCCACAAACTAGAGAAGGTGGAAGGAGGAACACAAATAAAACCCTTATTCTTCTTGCCAATAACGGTTAAGTTTATTTATTTATTTAAAACAATTTCAGATAATCGTTCAACCTGAGAATAAACACATTCTACCAGTTTAAAACTAAATGTTTTACATAATAATATAACTTCTCGAGCTATAAAGGTAATGGCATTATAGATACATTATCCTTACGGCGATAAAAATGTATAACATTTTACGGTAGTTAAAATATGTCACCCTATGGCGTCAAGTGCGTGTTACATTATATCACTATTCTGTGATGTAAACGCCAAACCCCTTTCCTACTTTCAATAATCTAGCTCGGGCGGACATTGCTCCACAATCTCAGGTACTTTTCTAATCATTACAGTTGATATGCAAATCCTAAACCTCAATTAACTGTAAACTGGAGGACTTTAGAATAACCAGAATTGCCCACCAAAATAATATTAGGTGTTGTAGTATTGTTGCCATGTAAGGGATGCAATCAGCTAATGTTTGGATAAATCTATTTATATACTGATTTGTTTGATGATTTGATAGTCATCAAATGTTAGTTCAAAACAACCAAAGTTAGTGTGAGTAACAGTTGTATACCGAATAGTCAACTTACATCTGAGCAAATGCCCAATCAGCGAGTAACAGTCACAATACGGAGCCGACAACTTAGAATGAATTCAACTCAACACCTCTTTTGAAAAGTCATTAAAAGTGATGAAAAAAGATATAAAAAATTGAGGTTATGGCTATTTTTCAATACGTTTTTCATAGCTTTTTCAAAGAGAGGTGTTGGAGTTGAGTTGATTCCGAGTTGTCATGGAATCCACAATACAACCTAGTCCTGGGTTCATCCATCATTTTACACAATCCAGAACCACTGGTGAAGTTATCGGGTCAAAAGAACTCGATTTTTGATCATTTAGAAGTGTCAGTGCTGACTTAGCTGAGGGCTCATCTTTTTTGAAAAACTGACCCGATGGATTTTTGATGGTTTGTGATAAAAAATTACTGGACCCAGTACTAATACAACCTAGACAATAACAACCCTTTATGATACATAAATAAATGGTTGTTTAACAGTTGCGTAAAATTTAAAACATGGTTCCATAACAACTCAACAAAGTGGCACTTCAATACCTCTTTGAAAAGTCATGTTTTGCAGAATATGGAATAACAACTTATTTCACCAACTTTTTAGTTTTTATCACTTTTAATGACTTTTCAAAGAAGTGATGAAGTGCCAAATTGTTGAGTTGTTCAGTCACCGTAGGTGTATTGTTCTCCTCACTCACACTAAGAAGATACTGTTATGAACATACAAAGTACCATATTGGTTGATATTGTCTTCTAACATTCAGTTTTTGTGAGAAATATTAACGAAAGTAAATAAAATTACATTAATAGATTTGATCAAATTTACAAGTCATTAAAATCCTATACATTTGTCCACCAGTCAGTATACACAGGATAGTTCTAAAATATATTTTTGAAAGGATTGCAATAATCGGGCACCATATTAATAGTGATAATAACCAAAAATAATATTTGAGAATCAACAATTGGTCAGCAATTTATAGATTATCAATTCCCCAATAATATACAAGAATTGTTGATATTCTGTTTATCAGGTCAATAATTATTGTAATAAGGGATAATGTTAACATTAACTAACCTATTCATATGTATTTTTTCTTAGTGTTTTCACATAAATAAAGTATTCATAAAAATCTAAAACTATACTAATGATCACGTTCTTGTATAAAAATTGGATTTGTTGGGATCTAACGTAAATTCCGGTGATCAATGACCATTTTGAGGCTCATTTATTATTTTTAGTTACCAAATATTATTTAGGTGACCGATTGATAACTTAAAAATCATTTGGTGACCAAAATAAAATATTTATATACAAATATTATATTTCCCTTATTCAAATTGGAGTTTGATATTCGGACAAAGTGAAAATTAATATAAATTGAATGGGCAAATGTGGTTTAATTGTGGCCAATTTTGCCATAATAATAACAATGAAGCAATGGTATGCTGGTCTTAGATTCCTAGATTAATCAACCTTGTTTCACACGCGCCGGACAAAACTGCCTGGCACCAGGTAGTCGGCAAAAAACTAACCTTTCACACGGTATCTGGTTTGCACCCGGTCCCAGTAAGCTAGCAGACCAGTAATGGTATATCTAGGGAAATTTTCCTAGATCTAGGGGAGAAAAAACCTTTTTTTAACTCCTCAGGATAATTTGTTCACTTTTCGGAAGAGCTTATGTAGATCTCATAGAAATCGTTGTATCTCCCTTGATGTCACGGTGAGAAATATTAACGAAGAATGTTAATATTTCTCACCTTGACTTAAAGGGAGATACAAATTGAATTAAATGTGTTAGAAAAAGAAAACACGCTTTATGTATATTCAAATCAAAAAGTTATTAACCACAGAAAAATTTAAATGTACTCTTCTATGAAACCAAAATTTCCAACCAAAATTTAAAAAAAAATTTAAATGTACTCTTCTATGAAACCAAAATTTCCAACCAAAATTTAAAAAAAAAAAAGTTATGAAACTCGAATTTTTTATTTATTATTTTTATGTGATGTGACAAAAATGAGGTGGCAATAACAATTATAATGCATTGATTTAATAAAAAATACATGTTTTTTTTCATTATCAGTAATTTTAGTTAGAAAAAACGTAAGGTGAGCCATTTTTAAAACTTTTTATATTTGCAACAAAATTTTTATATTTCAAAATTTATATGTTTAACCTCTTGTGTGCCTCATTCGCCAGGCCGATTTGAAAAAAAGCGCGCGCAAACTATCTTCCTGACTTTTGCTTAAATATCCATATTAATACGAAAATTAACTGATGTTGTTATTTTCACACAAACCTGAATACACAACCTACATGAAAAACACATTTCAAAGGTGATTGCTAATAAATAAATACCTTTAAATGCATTTGAAAAAGGAACAAAAAGTCCGCTTTCTCCCTACTTTCCAGTTTTGACAGCGTTTCGAAGTCAGAGATAATTCAATTACAAATCGTGTAGTGATGCCACATGCATGAAATCTTTAAATCTACGAAGAGAGATATTGGCGCAATCGATTGTGACCTTATCTTTCATACAGTTTCTTTATACATAAGGGTCAAAATTGCATGCAATTTTTTTTTTTTAAATACAGCCGTGGCCACCGGGTGACCAACGGCACAGATGACCTTAAATCATAATTAAATTTGAAAGCATATTTCATCACCTGTCAGTTTTTAGTTTTTAGGTACATTCGGAAATATTACATTTATTTGGATTTTATTCCAAAGCGGAAATGATCTGACAGAATATGCCCGAGGCCTGAGGGGTTAAGAAAAAGAGAAAAAGCACAACAAACTAGAGAAACTTTGAAATGTTGATTACAAATACCACCTCCTGTCGATATGAAAATATAATGGGGAAATTCAGTAGAGTACTTAATTTGTATGAGTTTGTAGTCATTTTGAAATGGAGCGCAGTGGGAGTGTCAGGCATCAACCCGATTAACCCGTAGCGGACGGTACTGATCGGCACGTGTAAAAAGACACATACTAGCTCATACAACTCAGCGCCCTTTATCCGACAGTTTGTCCGGCACGTGTGAAAAGACATATTCTAGCCCGTACAACTCGGCGCCCTTAATCCGACAGTTTGTCAGGCACGTGTGAAAAGACACATACTAGCCTATACAACTCAGCGCCCTTTATCCGACGGCTTTGTCCGGCACGTGTGAAAAGACACATTCTAGCCCATAAAACTCGGCGCCCTTTACCCAACAGTTTGTCCGGCACGTGTGAAAAGATACATACTAGTCCTACAACTCAGCGCCCTTTATCCGACGGCTTTGTTCGGCACGTGTGAAATAAGGCTCAAGCTATTTACAATGCTCTTCTCATCCGACGCCGAATATAATTTGTTTTATATCACTATTTTACATGTCTACTTAAAACTAGAGTGTTATTTCATATATATTTACAATCATTGGACATTTGGACAAAGTCATGCATTAAATAAGCAAAATAATCAACACTCAGAGCTTAGACCCATAATGCACAACTCCGACCTTCTAAAATACAGTTACACCTAATTAAATGAAACGTCAGAAGGAAGTTTTCAGATCCAATTTATTAATTATCTTGGTACTAAATCAATGTTATTAATATTAATAAATTGGATCATTTCTATTGCCATCTTTTCATTTCATACAACCAGGGTTTGGAGAAGGGTATTTGAATTAAAAAGTCGAAAGACGAATTAAACAAAATGATATGTGAAGATAAATTATGAAAGACTTGATTATTTGTGTGCTTGCTCACATTAACAAAATAATGTTACAATATTACTTTTTCAGCATTAAAAATATGTTTTTAATTCTAAGTGAATTTCTTCAAAGATCTGCCATTAATAAAATAACTAAGTAAAGGTTTTAATAAGTAAAAGAATTGTACACAAACAAACCAGTTGTTTGGAATATAAAGCTTCTCAAGAATGTCTGCTACAAGGAGATGAATAGAACTTATTTTATTATTGTATTTGTAACAGTAACAACTATGTATTTTACAATAACATGATAAAATCAGTCAACAAATTTAGTCTTATGACTCCCTTGGTTTAACCCAAACACTAGGAAAATCAGCTTACATGAGAAATCATATATACATATTCACAATGTTGAGAAATAATATTAACAACATTGAGAAAAAGTAGAAATCATACGTTCACAATTACGAGAACATATTCATATAATTGAGAAAGAGTAGAAATCGTACATTCACTATGTTAAGAAATCATATTCACATCATTGAGAAAAAGTAGAAATCATACATTCACAATGTTGAGAATCATGTTCATAACATTGAGAAATCATACATTCACAATGTTGAGAAGTCATATTCACAACATTGAGAAAAAGTAGAAAACAAATGTTCACAATTACGAGAAAGTCATATTCACACAATTGAGAAAAGTAGAAATCATACATTCACAATGTTGAGAAATCATATTCACAACATTGAGAAAAAGTTGATAAAACATATAATTAATAAGCACGAAATCATACATTCACAATGTTGAGATATCTTATTCACAACATCGAGAAATACACACAATGTTGAGAAGTCATATTCACAACATTGAGAAAAAGTTGATAAAACACATAATTGATAACCACGGATGTCTCCCAATCTAAAATTATAAACCACATGATATTTTAATCTCATGAATACTACTTAACATTCGAAATTACAAAAGAGGAGTAAAAAATATACATAAATATATAAGTAAGCCTTAACGATGATCACTATTAAATTGTAATGCTTCCATTGAATCAATGCATAAAGGGTTTAATAAAATGCCTCAAGACTTGCTTTTGAAACAAAACGTACAAACTCTTTTGTTGTTAAAAATACTTTCAATGAAAAATATGTGTTCATTAAAAAAAAAGGTTTAAATGTGTCCCAATGCTTAAAGCGATTAAATAAAATGAATCCATTTTCTTGTATATCATTTAACAATTTGTAGACATTTTGTTTTAATTTCACATTTACATTATTGTTCACTCACATTTGTTAATCAATTTTTAGTGAATGGTACGATTGTGTCAAAACTAGTAGCAGATATATAAAAATTAAGTAACATATCCCATTGATAATCTGACTATAGCGGGAGCTTGACGTTCCAAAGATTGAGAAAATTGTATGATCAAATATATAATTGCACAACTGTCCTACGGATGTTAATAAGAAATACAAAATAATAGAGCACACAACATTTCAGATTCGTTAAATTTTACACATCAGAGTTTTTCAAAACAAGAGCCTTGAGACACTTTGTCATAAATAAGAATATGCATCATTCTACCTTGAGTCAATTAAATAAAAAAAAAGATTACTTCAAATATAAAACATCTAATAGTAACATAGAGAGATCTTGGCGTACAATTAAGTTATTCGCTTCTGCACAACACCGCTTTAAAATTCACAAAATCAGTGAAAAAAGAAAAACACAGGCCTTAGCGCAGTTGCTAGCGAGTTAGAATATAAATAATAACGTTATGTATATCATGTTATAAAAGTATAATATTTATTTACGTTAAAGTTATGGGTTGTTTGTTGAAGACGGGGTCTTATTATAATTAAGTTATTGGGTATCCTCGCACCTGTGCTCCGGTTGATTAGTCCGGCCTGTAGATGGGTATTTTGGGTATAAATTCTATGAGGAGCACATATTCCATCATGGATGAGGAGTCGCAGTGTTGTTTAGTCAGTCTCCAGCGCAGGCCGAGTTTGTTATACAGGTGACTATTTTCCCATTCTAATAGTTTGTCCAATGAATTCTTTGCCTGAAACAATTAAATTTTTACATAATTATAATACATCTATTATTACGGCCATTGGGGTTTGATGGAATTCAAGAAAAAAACAGCATTTCTTAGCTCACATTCTAACACTGCATATCTTATTTTACACAGGCTTTCAGGATACGATACGATTGTACCACCCCAACCAGGAGCACTCCTGTCCCGGTGAGACCGGTACACCAAGGGGCACTGTTTGTTAGGACTGAAACACGTGCTCTGAGGATAGGAAGGAGGTTGGAGTTTAATCGACCGGTATACATGGCAACCTAGAGCCAATATTGGAATATAGGATGGGCAGGAATAAAGGAAATGATTGAGCTATATATATATATAAATATCGTTTCTCGCCTTTCGCTTATTTTGCTTCCGGTTTCTTCTCGCTGCCAGCTTACTGCTTTCCGTTTTCATCTTCGTGTATATGTATTTTTTGGTTGTTGCCCCCTGCTGCTTCTAGCTTCTCGTTTCCGGCTTCACGTTATTTATGTTTTCCGCCATACGCTTGCCATAGCAGGGTTTTGGTTGTCTCTTCTTGGCTGTTCTTCCTTCTTCTCTTCTGGGTTTTTATTGTCACTTCATGGCTCCTTTCGCCTCTTCTTGGATCTTCTTGACTCTTCCTCAGCTTGACTCGGCTCTTCTTGCCTCTTCTTGAATCTTCTCATCTCTTCTGGGCTCTGTTTGGCTCTTTTTGCTACTTCCTGTCTCTCATTTGTCTCTTCTTGGCTCTCCTTGCATCTTCTTGGATCCTCTCCTTCTAGGCTCTACTTGCATCTTCTTGACTCTAATTGGATCTTCTCGACTCTTCTGGAACATTATCGTCTCTTTTTGGCACTTCCTGTATATTCTTGGATCCTCTTGCCTCTCCTTGGCTCGTCTTGTCTCTTCTTGACTCTTCTTGAATCTTCTCATCTCTTGTCACTTCTTGCCTCTTCTTGGATCCTCTTGCCTCTTCTTGCCATTTATTGTATCTTTCATCTTTTCACCCCTTCTTGACTCTACTTGTCTCCTTTTGTCTGTTCTTGAATCTTCCAACTGCTTACCCACCCTTCTTGTCCATTCTTGTCTCTTCCAGTCAAAAATGATATTCAATTCAATTTATCATTTCAAAAACATTATAAAATTTAACATTTCAATGTGTTTTTAAAATACAATTGTACCAGTATTACATTAAACATAAATGATAGGCTACAAACTATACAAGCATTAATAATAGTTTGCCTCCTAAAAACAGCTTCACTAACGCTAAACATGTAGATATCCGAATTAATTCTGTTCAACAGCAAGATGTATCTTTTTGGCTCGTCTTGTTTCGAACCTTCCTATCACAATTCAAACTCCCATATAATCCCATATCATTCGTATGAATACATCTGTATACGAATTACCTTCTGAAATGCACTAAAAGTATCGATTTCAAACTGAATAGAAAAACAAACAAAACCCGGGAAAATAAACATGAGCAATTACATAAATCAAATGAACATAAATAAATTGTTAACTTCACATCGCTAAGTTCGTCTAGTAAAGCGTATTCATCAGTAAATAAATACTCAAGTATGATCGTGTTCTCCTCAGTTATTTATAGAACAGTCCTTATTGTTTACCAGCAAATGACAATCTGAAATGCGAGGTACAAATGTGAAACTTTTATGGACCCCAAATCAGACTGGAAATTCTAATAATGTGACCCATGTCAATTAACGCAGCATTGAAATTTATTCAAATTCAGTGCTCCGAAACCTTTTCTTGCCTTACGCGCATACGTAGTCTTGCATACTGAAAGAAATCTTTGAGAAATTGAAAAAATACAACATTGGTCTCGCTGTCCAATGGTTGCACACCGGTTGGACAGCAGACCTAGGGATTCAAGTGCGACATACTAACATGAACATAAACAAATTAATATATGACTTATCTTGTTGATGAGATCCAGTTCTTTGTCTTTTCACACCCAACACTTGGAAATCTTTTAGTTTATTAAATAAAACTAGCACAAATTTGAAAAACAGAAGGTCAACTATTATTTATTTGGAGATTTTTTTCATTTCATATTTTTAGGTATTTTAAATGACATTTGCTATGTAATACACAAAAAAGGATGAGAAATAATGAGATACGCATTGTTTTTACGCGAGAAATATAAAACATTCTATTCAACTTTCTTCTAATAATAAAACAAAAATAATGAAAAGAGCAGAAAAAAATTATAATAATTTTATGGGGCCGACAGACTTTGCTATAAAAGCGTTATTTGGCTTGGCTTATTTCAGCATATCACTCGTCATATATTCCTATTGGGAATGTACAGCGAGCAATATGCTGAAATACGCCAAGCCAAATAACGCTGGCGCTTTTATAGCTGAGTCTGTCTAACGCTTTATTATTATTACCAAAATAAAACTTTTGTATAATTTTTTTTTTTACATTAGCTCCATACCGGAGGCCCCAGGGAAATTAATTTCAGGGCCTATGTCATCTTAGGGGATGTTGTGTGGGGGGTCTTTTTAAGGATATGAAGGAGAGGAAGATCTGGGAAGGAAAAAGGTGTGAAGAGTGGGTAGGAATCTGAGGGTCAATCTGTCCTGGAGTGACGGACTCGTAAATCTATCCATACCCAGTGTTATTATGTGAGCGATGATTTGATGTATGAATATTCATATACAAAATAATTATTAATCAATGTTCTTCTAATAAATTTCTCCGGTGAACTTTTAGCCTCAATTTTTTTTTACATATTGAATGAATGAATGAATCATTCCCATCCTAACGGTTATGCCAGTGAATTGTTATTAGGTGGAAATAATTTTAGCATAATTAATCAATTATTAACAAAGGAACTACATACATAATATTATTATGGGCATTCAAAAAACATTGACATGATTTAAGGTTTTTAATCATAAAATTGCACATGAGAGGAAATACCACATTATGTACATTTGTAATGGTTTAGAAACTTGGTTTAGTGAAAACCTTGAATAAAATGTACATACATATTTAATATTATATGTAGTGTCCGACCGAACTTTCGGTTTCGGTTGCGGCCTAGTTTCGGCAAAGTTTCGGTTTCGGCTGCCATCTAGCCGAAACTACCACCGAAACTGAATTCTGGAGGTTTCGCTCTGCGATCAAACATGTTTTTGCTACGCCCGCGCTCATAGTCGTGTCAGGACCTGTTTATTAGATTGTTTAGTTATGAATACTGACAATAATTATTAGTCCATTCAAATGGTTGAATGGACTAATTAATAGTTGAAGCTCATGAAGCTCTTCACAGTTTTTTTTAGTTTGAGAAAAAAATCTTTGAATTTTCATACATTTAAGTTTTATTTGCATTAAAAATATTCAGTTGTTGTACTTAGTAGGTACTTTTCAATTTTATTTAGTTCATTAAAAAGAGTGCCATAAAAATGACCACAGTTTAGAAGATATTATTTTGTTCTTAAGACGATAAGAGTATTTTTTGTTTAGTGTACCCAAATTGTACCTAAACAAATTAGGTAAAATGAAGTAACTTAGTTTTGTACCTTTTATTTTATGTTTTTCGTAAATGCCTACTATTTCTTTTTTAAATATTATTTAAGAAGGAGTCGATTTAAAATAAATATTCCTGGTATAGTAAGTATATTTATTTCAAATCAACTCCTTATTTCAAAAAGCGCAAATAATTTATTTGAAATATGGAGTGATAATTATGTTGTTTATTATTAATTCAAATATCAGAGACTGATTTAAGATTGACTATTTTTTTCCCATGAAAACATGACCTTATATGGAAGTTTAGGTTTCGGTTTCGGCCGAACCTGAGACCGAATTTCGGTTTCGGCCGTAAAAACTAGTTTCGGTCGGAAACTAATTATATGTAAATGTTATTCAGGAATTAAGATCAGGGGAAAAACTGTGGCTAATGCAAATAATAAATTAGCTCTAGGGTCTATGTTATTCTTGGGGATGCTGAGTGGAGGTTTTTTTAGGGAAAGGAAGGAGAGAAGATTTTGGGAAGGAATAGGTATGAGGGGTGGGTAGGAATCCGGGGTCAAGGGAGTCTAGGTCATCTTGGAGGGACGTACGTATGAATCCATCCCTCCCACCACAGTGCAAGGCGATGAGTCCTGCTGGAGAGGTCTAGGTTAGATCTCTCTCAACCAATCTCCCCTGATCCAACCCGCCACGCAGTATGTGGGCAAACGCATCGGCCGCTAAGAAAAAATGAAACTGCGCACCCCTGCTAAGTCATCAAACGTAGCGAACCACTTGGGGTGACCTATGGCAGGAATGTTGGTTAGGGCGGCGGTACCTATACCCGCCTCCCAAATTGACAATTTCTGTAATATTTGTGAGCCAGTTAGTAAAAAGTTGTAATTTTAATACAAAACCATTACAACAATAACAGTAGATACAATCTACGTATTTTATAGTTTGTTATTAAATGTGCGATGTCTGTGTGAAAGTGTATGAGAGCAAGCGAGACAGAGTGCTTGCCGGATCTATATAAGGGACGTATGCATGATTATTGTCCTCTTTTGCTACAAGCAGCTCCCTAATAAATACCAGTACTAAATACTTGTACTATCATCATTTGCCGCGTACTACTGACACATAATACCAAGGCACAATACACGACAAATTACAAAATGGCATAGTTTGCCGACTGCCTTTCTAATTATTAGATAGTGTTTTCATTATTTGCCTGCATGCAGCCACAAATATGGCCGTGTTTACTCAGAACTGAATGAGCTTTCAACCGATAGAGGAAATTACTTTTGTTATTGAATAAAACAGAGTTATTTTCAGTTGGAATAATGTACGGTGTGATAGCATTTGTTTGTATGTACCTAGTTTTATCTGAATGATAAAGAAACCTTTATACTGTTAACAGGTGTGATGATCTACCTTCTATGCAATCATTCTAAAATACACAAGGTCCTTATCACTCCGCACCTTTATTGTTTCACATCTATTATTTAATTTATCGCATAAAAAAAGGGAATGAGCATAATTGCTTTTATTTATAGGATTCGTTCATTTTGGTGTAGACAGCATTTTTCTTGTAATGGGTTTTGGGAATACCTGGTGGGGACAGACGCCAATGTTTCTTATCCTGTGAAGGACCGCTGCTGAGAGACACAATTCCAATTGCCAGTCATTTTATGTACAGTAACATGCTTATTGGCGGGCCTCAAATGTCATTTAAAATAAATAATAATTTAATAAAATAATTAAATCATATACAAACATTTTGACAGCTTACAAAAACTATGGTACTATGTATTCGGAATTTTCCAAACACGCTATAAGTTCTAAAGTTCTATCCTCAGCATGCTCTAATTAATATGATACGTTTGCAAATATCATGAAATGTAAAGTTGTAGGAGATAAGTGTTACTCTGGGTATTTCAACATTTAGATGAAAATTGTTTCGAGAATATTCCTCAAAAACAAATTTCTGGGAATATATTTACCACCGGATACTGCAAGGACAGCACCCTTGAGGTGATTTTTTACGAAAACGTCGGTTTATAAATAGGCCAAATATTATTATAAGGATTTTTTTTCTAAACTGGGTCTGAATATATACAGCATTATGTCCTGGAACTCCTCGGGGACCACGAAAACTCAAAGTGGATTGTGGAGCTCACCCTTTTACTGAGGCAGATGACAGGCCATAGCGAGCAGCCGAGGGTGCAGCAGCAGCAGACGCAGCCACAAAACAGCCACTTGACGTTGACCGGCAGCGTCTTCTTCAGCACGCTGTTCACACGCAGCACCGTGCCCTGGAACTCCTCAGGTGCCACGCGCGATTGCAGCCCCGGTGGGAATTCTGCGCAGAAGCGATTGCTTAGTCCGAAGCTGGAAGGGGAATTGGAATTTATGGTCAATGACATATATAACACATTATACATAGTTGGACCCCTTTCTGCCATCAATACATACTTCCACTTCCTACCACTAAAAGAAATATAATGAAAGTAACTCCTTTTTTCTTTTTTTAACACATTCATAGATACACTATTGACGTCGTTTTGGAGGAGATGTGATACCACAGAACGCCCTGTCTATATACAAATTCCATGAATAAAGACAGACTGGAAAAAAAACATAAACAATTAAGAAAAAGATTTAAAGAATGTGCTCTCTAAGTGCCATTATTACTTATATTGTTGTGAGATTGCTATAGAGTTCAGTGCTCCGAAATATTATGTTAACATAAACAATCTTCACAGTCAATATAAACAAAAATGAATAAAAGGGGCCTTATCTTGTGGGTACTGATGTGATGCCTTTGTAAAATCCTTTGTGTTCACTCGAATTCACTTGCAAACTTTGTAATTTTTACCACTATTGCAACAATGCAAAACCAAATATTGTAATCAAATTATGAAGCTTTATTAACTAAAACACATCTTTTGAAACATTTTCAATGAGATTGGACAAAAGGAGCCCCCGATATAAAAAAAAAAATCACGTAGAGCAATAAAAAATACGCCACGTTGGAAGGTGACGTCCTTCACCAAACCCTCCAAGAAATGACATCATCACTATAAATCTCTCACGAGTGAAATCGTTCTTTGTCTCTCGTGATAGTGAAAATTGGCCAAATACGCTATAGGTAAACTCAGTTGGAGTTGTGGAATTTTCTTATTATGTACATGAATTTGCAGAACAACAATCTTCTATAATTATTTTTTGACATCAATCTATTGTTCATATTATAAACAGGGATTAGTACATCTGTTTCAAAAAATAATATAGGCCAGGCAGTAATAACTCTCAAATTAAAATTGCAATTTTTTTGCGATACATAAAGCTTGATTGTCTGCAATGTTTACATTTAAAAATGAATGCATCATCTTCGAGGCATTTCTGAGCCAACATAAACAATTTAATAAACAGTCATGTTAACACATGTACATACGTGTTTATAAAAGTTAACCACATACAAAGATGAAGATGTCTGAAAATAATGCTTGGACTTTGAACGTACGCAAGTGATAACCACGGTGATTACTGAAAATTATATTAATTATTGGTTTAAGATCTAATTATTATAAGCAGCAGAATTAACGAAATCATATGATTAAACGTCAGAAATTATTGTGACATCTGTAAGAGGACAAAAACCTGTAACAAAGGATATTAGCTACACGAAAATGGGTCGCTTCTATGACTCGTTCTTGTGTACGATAGTTCAGTTTAGAATGATTTTCTGAACTTTTGTTTCTTACAACACGGGTCTATTCAGACCCAAGTTATTCCTTCCTTTCTTCAAAAATACACTCCACGCAACATCCCCAAAGATGACGTATGCCATAAAGGTAATTATTTCCCTCAGGGCTTCAGGCGTGGAGTTAACATTAAGAAAATATTTTTATAAAACTGCGAAAATTTGGCTAATAACAGTAATATATTCTGAGAAGAATTTTATTTTGCATTTTCTTCAATATTTGAACTATTTCTATTTTTAAAGTAAACAGATATGTGAGGAAAAGATAGAGTTTGTTTATATCACAAGAACAGGTATTATGATTTGACGCATCATCATCAAACGTACTAATTTCGGTTGTCTGTGCGTTAGTCCTATGTGAAATCCGGTTCGATGACCTCAAATTTGCTTTGAATTTAAATTTTCATTTTCCAAAATGGAACTGATTGTGTGAAGAATTCAGATAAGCGATAAAGTAGGTACCTACCTATCTAATAATTTTATATTTTTAACAGAAAATTATGTGAAAGGTAGAAGTCTGGGAAACCCGAGGAAGACATGGCACAAGCGAATCAGATGCTTGAGTCAAGCCAAGTCAAGAGTCAGAATAACATGCTTGCAGAAAATTATTTTATTTGCCATTTTCAAAATTAGAACTGATCTGTCAAAAATTCAAACTATCCCTTAGATTTAGACAGGTCTGTGCTAGTCTTCACATATTATAAATTAAAGTCCTCGGCCGCGTCTGTTTGTTCGCGATAAACTCAAAAACTACTGAACGGATTTTCATGCGGTTGTCACCAATAGATAGAGTGATTCTAAAAGAAGATTTAGGTATATTATTTGTCAAGGTTTTGTGTAAATTGGTTGAAATATATAAAGGAGAATGTCTGTAGCGGGCTGGCAAGCGGGCGGTGTGGGTTTGACTTGTATGCAAATTAACAGATGGTGGTGGTTATAAAGGTTGGGTAACCATCCAGTAGATGGCGTTGTATTTCGTTAGCCACAGCAACACGTGGCCGGATCAGCTAGTAAAATACAAATTTAGTTTAATAATGTAAATTTATTATTATTTGTTGAAGTATACATCGATTTAAAATTAACATAAATATGCGTCGTATCTTCTCTACATAACGAAAATCAATAAAACGTCAGTAGGGATGTTATTAACATAAAATGTCAACATATAATGAAATTATTACCGCGATAACTCTCTGTTATGACTGATAAATTTATAAAATAAACAGCTGAGAGAAATCACATGTTCACATTTTATATTTTTATCTCTTCTCTTTAAAGATAGCATATTATTGTGCGAGTTTCCTGTTGGCGATAGATTTACACCATCCTCTCTTAACCCCTCAGGCCTCGGGCCTATTTTGTCTGAGGATTAAAATATTTCCGCTTTGCAATAAAATCAAAATAAATGGAATATTTCTGAACACATCCGACCACTAAAAACTAATTTTGAAAGGTGATGAAATATGCTGTGTTTGAAATAAACATGTAATTTTTGAAAAGGCCTCCGTGGTCGAAGGGTAAGGCTCTTGTAAGGCTCTCTTAAGCGAATCCCGGCATGCGCAAATAAATTTTACATGATTAATATGTGTTATTTCACAATTAATTCATAAAAAGTATTATATATATTATATATTTGCGCCACATTCCAGAGTGGAAGATACTCTCAATATCGCCCTGGTGTAAGACCAACATTCAGAATTGAAACGTTGCTTGAAAAATGGTTCCAGATGAGAGTAGCGGGGACTCTTGTGAGATATTCACATAAAAAATATTTTTTTTTAAAAAGCCTAACCTTAACCACTCAAGCTACGTAAGCGGATATACACGATAATATAACGATAGCAGTCAAGTACAATAAGCGTGTTTTCACGTCAACGTGTGTGTTTGTACAGAAATCGTTATAACTTCGTTATTATTCTAGTGACATCCCTAAAACAAAAAATAGAAGGTCGATAATAAATCAAGCTGCACGTCCCTATTCAAGTTGTCCATAGAAACACATAAAAAGACCTATTCTGTCAGATACACGGTAGATACAGATTTTACCCGCCAAATCGTCTACGCGCTGCTAAATATTCTTGTATGAAATAATAAAAAAAGTAAGGTGACTAAATTGTTTGTTATACATTTATACGATAGAATAAGTATTGTTTTTTACATAATCCGTGATTTTAGTACCATTTTCACATAAAAACATCACATGAGTAATTTTTTTTATGTTTGCATTAAAAAATTTGGTAATTATCGGTTCGGACTGGACACGCTTATTACGAATAATTTTTAGAAAAAAACTTCAGATTCGCCTTAATTACTATAAAAGGAAACTTTTTGGCTTGGGGGCGGCGGAAAATAATGCATTTTAATTTTCAATTGCGTAAAATTAAAATTCACTTCGCGATCCGATCGGTGACTGTCAGCGGCCATTAGGCACGTCGCTGTTATGTTGGTATCACTGATGCATTAACAAGAGCTAATACGACTGTAGCCGACTTCGTGGGATACCTACACGAAATACCGCGAAATTATGAAAACACAGCAGAATTATTATGTTAACAAACCTCTATTCGTATGTATTTGTTACCATAAAATAACGATTAGCTAGAAGTTACGTAAAATGTAAAACATGCATATTAGGTAAGCACTACTTTGACGAAATTTAGAATATTAAATAAATAAAGGCCTTTAGGCAAGTTTTTTTACATTGAAAATTATTTTTTTAAGTAAAAAAATAATTTTCAATGTAAAAAAATTTTTTTCAATGTAAAAAAAAATTTTTCGAAGTAAAAAAACTTGTCTGAAAACCTATTGTACATTTAAAACACAATTGGTTCCAGAATATTTTTGTTTTTGGGGTGTTATGCCGTGTTGTGCTACCTACCTCCTTTAGCCAACGTTTCCTACGCGTTTATTTCTTCCTTCCGGTTTTTTGTTTCCGGTAGCCATGTATTTAATTAGTTCCGACTATTTGTTTCGCCGAACAGACCTTTTGCCGAATCTTCTACAAAAAATGTCTTGCCAAACGTGTGCTATCGGAATCTTGGAGTTCGCTGATATCGTTCGAAACGATGATACCATTTTCGAATGGTTACGAAGCCACGGAGTGCTTTCCCGCGAGAAAATATGCGATATTTGCGGAAAGGCGTGTAGCTTCTCAAATTCTATGTACCGTTGTAGAAAAACTTCCGTGGTAAGTTCGGGCCACAAGCGGATCAAAACAAGGTGTACTTTTTCAGTTTCCATCAGAAAAGGCACGTTTTTTGGCCAATCGACTCTCACCATCGCCAAAATATGCAACTTCGTCGCATTTTGGACGATGATGCGTCCTCCGAGAACGACCTTCCTCATGGAAGAAATGGGCATAACATGTGAAACGGTCGTGGACTGGTCTTCATATTGCCGGGAAGTTTGCGTGATGTGGTGTAATAAAATGAAGCAACAGATTGGAGGTGTTGGCGTTACCGTGGAGATAGATGAAGCGAAGATCGGAAAAAGGAAGAACAACCGTGGCAGAAGAGTGGAAGGAAAATGGATTTTCGGTGGATTCGAGAGGGGATCAAAGAAATTGTTTGTCTGCGGAGTAGAGGATCGCTCCAAGGAAACTTTGTTGAAAATAATCAAAGAATATATACTGCCGGGCACCACGATCATAAGCGATTGCTGGAAGTCGTATGACTGCCTCAAAGATGAAGGTTTCGTCCATTTAAATGTGAACCACAGTATAAATTTTGTAGACCACGAAACCGGAGCACACACTCAAAATATCGAGCGGTGCTGGAGAGATGTGAGGGGTAATGTACCCAGATTCGGGAGGAAAAAGGCCCATTATGAGGGATATCTCTGCGAATTTCTGTGGAAAAGATCGGTGCCCAAAAATAAAGACCGACTCCACTCATTTTTCCTAATGGCTGCTGAAATGTACAAGCCGTAGTTGTTTTTGTGTTGTTTTTTATTATTTATTTTCTTCAATTATAATGACGATGAAATCCAACATGATTCCATTCTATTATTATTTCTATTATTCTATTATTCAATTATAATGACGACGAACACCAACACCTCCAACTATAATGACGACGAAATCCAACATGATTCCAGTGCCTCAGCTAGACTCTGAAGTGATTCTGATTAGAGGTTCGTTTACATTATATTATTAATTCTGTTTTCATAATTCCGCGCCTTTGTGTATCCCAGAATATGGCAACAGTCGTATTTAGCTCTTGTTAATGCATCAGTGATACCAACATAACAGCGACGTGCCTAATGGCCGCTGACAGTCACCGATCGGATCGCGAAGTGAATTTTAATTTTACGCAATTGAAAATTAAAATGCATTATTTTCCGCCGCCCCCAAGCCAAAAAGTTTCCTTTTATAGTAATTAAGGCGAATCTAAAGTTTTTTTTCAAAAAATTATTCGTAATAAGCGTGTCCAGTCCCAACCGATATTTACCAAAAATTTTATATTTAAAAATGTTAATATTTATTTGTAATATAACAATTTGAAAGCTTATTTCGTAACCTTTCAAAAACAGTTTTTAGTATTCGGCTACGTTCAGAAATGTTTCATTTAAAGAGCTTTAATTGTGAAGCGGGAATAACAGAAAGTTTTTGTAAATCTGACGCATATTCGCGATAGGTCGGAGCTGTTAAGTTTGTTCTTACTAAAATTACTGATAACGAAAAAAAATAAAAACATGCATATATTTTATTAGGCAAATGTATTATAAACGTTATCGACAAATCAATTTTTTATCGTTTCATATAAACATAATTAATAAAAAATTCCCAAAGCTTTCAAATTTTTTTCAAATTGCATTAAAAAACTTTGGTTTATGTATATTTTAATTACTTTACGGTTAACTTTTAGATTTGATTATAAAGCATTGTATTTTCTCTTTCTAACACCGTTTAGATCATATTTCTAACCAAGACAGTAGGTGAGACACAATGATTTTTTATGAAACCTATATGAGTTTTTCCGAAAAGAGAACAAATTAGTCTGAGGGGTTAATCACTTGTGATATTGTAGTATTTTTATTTTGCATTTCATGACACATAATTCAATTTGTTGTTGTATTAGCAGCGAGTTGAATTTACATAGTGGCCGAAGGTTGCCAGGCAATGTTTGTGCAACAAGCTAAGGATGTTTTATTGTTTTATAAATGATTGGAATAGCACCGGCTTTAAACAAATATACAAACTAGGTGTTAACCACAATACAGCCTGGATTACAAGCCAATGTGTTATCTTTCAAGAGCTCCACGATTAGTTCAAAATGATACGAGGCTAATCTCATCCTCAATGCTAACACAGTTTGTCATGGATAACTTTGCGGGCGGCAAAAAAGGAATAAATAATTTGGGAGATGGATATAACCTTTTATTGGATAGCAAACATCCCTGCCATAGGTCACCCCAAGTGGTTCGCTATGACTTAGCAGGGGTGCCTAGGTTCGTCCAGGACTTGGTGGCGGATGCGTCTGCCCTCTCACTTTGAGGGAGACCTTTTTACCTCTCCAGCCGGACGCTCTCGACCCATCACCTTGCACGGCAGTTGGAGGGATAGATTCATATGTCCGTCACTCATGGCCACTGACCCCCAGATTCCTACCCACCCTTCATACCTTCTTCCTTCCAGAACTTCCTTTACCTAAAAAGACCCTCGCACAGCATCCCCAAAGATAACATAGGCCCTGGGGGGAATTATTTTCCTGAGGGACTCCTGTGAGGAGCTAATGTAATAAAAATAAAACTACAAATTTTCTACATTCTCTAATCTTTTGTATCCACAATATCTTTCTAGGTCAAACCGAGCTAATCGCTATGATCGCTTTTTTCGTATAACTGGTCTGCTAACTAACTAACTAACTAACTAACCATCACGCCGTTTCCCCGCAGGGGTAGGCAGAGAGGACGGACCGCCACACAACTCGATCTTGGCACACACTCTTTGCCTCGTTCACATTCATACATCGTCTCATACATGCTCTTCTATTATTCCGACTCTTCACATGGCCCGACTCAAGTATCTGATTCACTTGGTCGTGCCATGTCTTCCTCGGGCGTCCCCGACTTCTTCTACCATTCACATTTGCATCATATATTCTCCTTACACTCCTTTCCTCGTTCATTCGCTCTACATGCCCAAACCATCGGAGAGTCCCTTTCTTAATCTTACACATCACGCTTACGTCAGCCTTGCATTCTTTGCGGATATCCACGTTTCTCTCACGATCGTACATGGTTTTACCACACATTGGTCTGCTCATTAGGAAAAACTTCCCAGAGCTCTTACTAATATTCAGAATTTGGCTGAATTTAAACAGGCTTAAAAACAAAATTATTTAAAAAACCTACCTTTCATAAAACTTTACTTTTTTCCAATATACTGTATTAAGCCATATTCTTAAGCTTTTCCGGTAATTTTTTATTTTCCGTTTCCTCCTTATTGTAATTTTAAATTTTGTAATAAATAAATGTTCTTATTTCTGAACATTACCTACCTCCCGTTTTATATTATATTTTAGTCTTAATGTTCTCGTTTTGTCCTGTGCTATTGTTTATTATTATTATTCTGTGCTTTCAGTACTGTTATTGTTAACTTTTTGTTCTCTTGTCATTGTTTTATATACTGAATACTTTTTTGGAGATTTTTGTTTAATTTTACTTGATCAATATTATGTAGGACCATTCAACAGTGATAATTAAGTATTTTAAAGTTAATTATAGTGCGCACTTGAAGTGAAATAACACAAAACTGCGCTACACAAATATTTTGTTATTATTATATTATTCTAGCAACTACAAAGTTATCATGTTATGTCAATCATATTTTTTAAATGTAAAAAAAAACACTCCGTGTTGGAATAATGATTTGTCACATTTGCTATTAAAAATACAAGCAGTATGTAGGTCAAATCTAATAACCGCAATTGTTGAACTATGTTTCAAGCGTGAAACAATTTGACAAACCGAGCTAATAAAAATATTAGAATTAGATTGACAATTTGAATTTAAAATTGTCTAGACAAGATGTTGATTTATTTATAGATAGCCAATGTAAAATCATTTTTCAATAACACATCATTCGGGTCATTCCATTTAAGAATCTATTTAAATCTTTATTATTCTCTTTATCAAATAGTGTTCTGACGAGGATGTAATTTCTAAAGCATTGATTTGAAGGTTTTTAAAAACATTTCCTACATGCTAAATGTTTTGGTTAGCTATCATGACGTTTCATTGATAAGCTGGCCGCATTGACAACTCTTGTGGTCACTGGTCAGTGAAACCAAAACAACTACAGATAGTTAGAATTACATACATAATTCACTAAGCAACTAGGTACTCTACGATAAAGCAAACATAATTATACTGAATGCGATTTTATTTAAAAATCAGGATAATATAAAAGCTCATCGAACTAAAGTGAGAAAATAATGTCAGCAGTGTGACAGGAATGTTATTGTCAGACAACAAAAAATTGTACGCAATATAATTTTTTTAAGCATAAATGGAGCATGTAGAGTGAAAGACAATATATGGGGTGAATTCGAGTGCAGACACTTGCAATTAATAAAATAAAACAAGAGCTCAAAAGTGGAAATACAAAACAAAGAATTGGAAAAGTTCGTACACTGTCATGTTCCCCGCTCCTCGGACGACAATCGGATCGGGCACCATGGCGACGTGCGTATCCTCGATATTCTCTTCATTCTCAGTTTCCTCTTCGTATATCGCATCGAAATCCGCCAACATTACTAGAAATAATATTAAATCAAAAAAATCACAATACACTATCGCGTTACGACCAATACATCGCTCATGGCCAAGTTGCAACCACAGAAAAACTAAAGCGAAATCGCTCAATCGCTGCGATCGCGATCGCTCAAGTGCTGCCACATTCATAATATAAAGCTCAGACGCAAACCTATTTTGTAGAAATAAATTGCCATAATATTAAGCTCGGGTTCGAACCTATTTCGTAGAAGAAAACTATGGCCATTCAGGTCTGGTGATGACAGAAATGACAGTATTAGGTTTCTACTTACGCCGATAGATGGACAACGTTACATGAATTTTGAGTGGGGTCCAGTTTTCATATTGTCATTTTACCAGGGACAAGAAACCTTTTTGCCGCCGAGGACCCGGCCGTATCGATATTTTGTGATCATTCGGGTCAAATGTATACAATAGTATGCATCTACAATAATTATTTAAATACTAGCTGGGTTACCCGGCTTCGCTCAGGACAATAAGATAGTGTTCTGGAATGTTGCACAATGATGTTCCCGATTCCCTATTCCTGATCATTCCACGACATACTCCGCCACTCCTTCCACAACTTTCTACAGCTCTATGGAACCTTCTAGAACTTTCCGGAAGACTGTTCTAGAAATTTCAAGAGGGCGAAACTTTCAGCCCTTATATCTTTAAAAGCACGCCCTTTAGGTAAAAACGGATACCCTTATTCCCTAGGGGTGATAGAGATCTACCACACCATATAACTCCCTTGATCGAACCGGGACTCGTTTCTGAGTTTTTGCGAGCTGCACGTTTTTTTGGACTTTCTTTTATAATATATGCCATATTCAAATAAATAAAATGTTACTCCTTGTCCTTTCCCGTGCGTTCCCCTCCAGCGTTCCACTTCCACCTTCCCTACCACCGCTCTCCCGCTCCCCCGTCCCGCCAACCCCCAGGCACTGCATTTCTTGACTCCTCTCTAACTTTTTTCTAATACTAACAATTTTAAACTCGTGATATCTTTCTAATTAAATATCCGAATTGAAAAATTCAAAAAGTTAAAGAAAGGTATTGAAGCTGTCTTGAATATGAAGTAATTTATTTTGATAAGGATTAAAACCAAGATACAAATAAAGAGCCTTTTCAAGCGGCGACATATTAATTAAAATTTTAAAATAAAAGAATACTTATTGTGGCATAACCATAATAGTTAGACATATGCTGTTGCGACCTTTTTTGTAAATAATGATGTGTTCTATAAACTCGTAGTACATTATTTTATTCTATCATCAATAGTTTTCGCAGCGCACGCGATTTAAAGAATATTTTAGGTAATTTTTTTACACCCTGGGTTACATTATTGAAGTTTTAGTAAGGATGCCTATTTAAAAAAAATATATAATATAGCCTATGTCACCCAGGGATAGTGTAGCTTTCCAACAGCGAAAGAATTTTTCAAATCGGTTCAGTAGTTTCGGAGCCTATCCGATGCAAACAAACAAACAAATATTACCTCTTTATATAGTGTAGTAGACTTCAAGAACGCCCGTTGTATTTATTATTTGGTCGTTGAGTCTGAAATAAATAACAGTAGAGTAGAGCAATAAATGATGTGGCTGCGATCTGCGATCGTTTAAAAAGTTTTAAGTACCTACATGTAAACACCAAGATAGCCCGTAGGATAATTAATGTAAGTTTAAAAAGGCACAGTGCTCCAAGCACAAAGTGCGTATTTTTCACTTTATATGTATATGAACGGACATTTATATGTGGAATATTTCTGAATTTATTAAATAATGAATGTTTGTCGATATCATTTGTGAATATCTGCGGTGATATTGTAGATGCTGCAGTAGATATTGTAGATGCTTTATGGTGAACATTATCATTTTACAATAGTATGCGTGTTTGATTATTATTTTTGTCCATTTGGATAATAATCTTGTCGTCGAAATTCGAAGGGGGGGGGGGGGGGAAGGTGGAAGGGGAGGTTTTAAACCCCAAAACCCCCTCGTGTGTTCGCCAATGTATTCAAATAAATTTGTAAGAAATTCTAGTGATAACTTAGTATTTTCCCAGTATGTATCTACCTACCTAGATTATTCAACTTATTTTTTAACCAGCAGACCCGGCCACACGTTACTGTGACTAATGTAACACAACGCCACGCCATTACCCAACCTTTATAACCAACGCCATCTGTTAAATCAAATCCATACCGCCCGTTTGCCAGCCCGCTGCCCGCTGCCGCTTGGCCAGATATATTATATATTTCAACCAATTTACACAAAACCTTGACAAATTATATACCTAAAAAACTTCCTCATGAATCACTATATCTATTGGTGAAAACCGCATGAAAATCCGTTGGGTAGTTCAAAATGTAGATTTTGGGTAGATCTAAGCGCCAGATTGCGGGAGCGACTTCATTTTATACTACCTATGTAAAGATGTCTAACATTAAGAGGAAATCCGGTTTCCGAGAAATTTGAACGGTAAGTATTTTACCAAACTGTTGTCCTCACTGTCGCTCTTACTCCCCCGATTACTGAGCGAAATGTATAACTGCACCTGCACCTCAGGCTGATAATACCTAAATAAAATCATCGAAGTCAAGGTTTTGTACTCCCCATTTTTCTCCCTGAAAACTGGACCGATTTTTAAGATTTTGTTACTAACTGTATATAGAAGAATATACCTACCTACTCTATGTCTGTAGTCTGTACCTACGTTTTGATTTACAAAAATATATTCTCAAATTTGTGTACCTGTTGATGGCGTTTAAATCAGGCAATTTTAACGATTTTTGGATCTCCTTATAAGAAGTAACTATCAAAAAAGCAAATCGTACCGATACGCTAGTGGTCGATATCTATATAATATTAAAAAATGCAGTACCTACCTAGTGTCAAAATACAGAAAGAAAAATTGGGAATACGTTTATATGGACAAATTGACGAAAAATATTGATTGAATGAAGAAACAACCGAAAAATTTAGAACTTAAATGTTAATAATTATAATTATATATAGTTCGAATCCAATTGTACAAAATACTTAACGATTTATTTCAACAGCTTTATCAAGGTACCATTTGAGATTTTATGAGAGCTTTATCAAATTTATTAATATAGATAGGTATGGCGAAATTATGGCGTGTTCGCTGTTCAGTTTTAGTAGAGATCTGTTTTATTTTCCTTGGAACTGTAACACGTAGCATATATGTATTTGGTGTAAATGCTATAGTACGCATGTATACATACAACTGGGTTTGTGGCAGTTTGTGCAAACTACGTAAGAACCTCGCCCAAGGCAGGCGTGGTTCGGACACTCCGGTGACCAAAAATGAAGTTTAACAAATAATATTTTGAATTAAAACTTACATAAATGAATGCTCTACTTTACGCTGCGACTCATTATACACAGTGTCTAGAAAATAGTGGTACAAACTAACCGACGAATCTACATTTTTTGTATTAGCTTCACACAGGAGGCCCCGAGGAAAATAATTCCCCTTAGGGTTTATGTCATATTTGGGGATGCTGTGAGCTGTGAGGAGGATCTTTTGTAGGAAAGGAAGGAGAGGAAGTTCAGATAGGGAAAAAGGTTTTTTCTTATTTCTATTTCTAAAAAGAAAGACAAACATTCCCGGGATTCAACATTTCAAATTCTCATACTACCACCACATTATACAGAAAATATTGCTTGTGTGATGATGGAGGACTACAATGTGGTGCAAGGCGATGTTCTGATAGCGATAGAGTCCTGCCGGAGAGGTCTAAAGGTCTCCCTCAACCAGTTTTTCACCAATAGATATAGTGATTCTAAAATAAAAGGTATTTTTAGGGATTTAATTTAGTTTTTAAAATTTTGGTAGATATTGACTCATTTCTCTAAATAATTAAATTTAATGAATTTGTAAAATATATTATTCTTATTTCCCCATTGTCTACTTCCCACCGGAATGCGGAAAAACGTGGTGCATTGATCTTTAATTTTAGGAAAAAAATTGGTTGTTGACTTTTCATACAAGTTTGTCATTTTTATTTATTATTAATTTGTCGAACAGTTATTATAAACTCAGAAAGAGGAGCTGAGAAACCAATGTTTATTTTGCAAGCAATAATGTAAACTGGAATAAAGTATTGCTGTATAAGAACATATATTATACATTTATAAGTAAACCATAGACAAAATTACGAGAAACAATTTACTAAAAATTCTGCCTCAATACAGGTTCGCCTAGTGAGGTAGGCTATGCACAACTTAAAATATATATTATGTTACTTCTATATAACAGTTCTTACCTACATATTTATTTTTCCTCCTATTTTGATACTGCTCTAATGACATCAATTATTATTATAACATTATTCTTATTACAATGTTATTAACTTATAGATATTAACTTACTAACGCATTATTACCTTATGTTTTTAACTTTGTAAGTAACTTAATGTTATTGTCATTAAAATTATATTATTATTACTACTGTGTAAAAGAAAAGGAAGAAAATAAAAAGTAAAAAGGGAAAATATACTTAAAATGTAACCAATACACGACTGTAACATGATATTATATTATTTATTCATGATAATTTTTTTGTCGGATGAAATAAAAAAATAAATTAATTGATATAGGTATTTTAGCAGATCTATTTGGTTTTCGGTAATTTTTATATGAGAATTTTTTTTTGAAGTGGTAGTAGTATGGAGTGTGTTGAAATTTTTTACACATTAATTAAAACGTAGATTATAAAAATGTTTCCTTTTACGAAACAAATGGTTACCCGTGCAGTAATTCGACCACTACCGCAGTGCATGATACGAATAAATCCTGCCGCTGAGATCTCCATTGCAACTTCTCTTTCTTGTTTCATGCGTCATTTATCATTTACGAGAAGAGAGAGAGAGAGAGAGGTTGCAACGGATCTATCAGCGGTATTTTATTTTATTTTATTTTATTTTTATTTTATTTGGGAGACCAACAGTTTACATTCATAACAGAGCATAATAGTAATTAAGTGACAATAATTGAACCATTTAGAGGTTTCCACATGGGTATTGTATACAAGTGTTGTGGTTCCATAGATATTTGCTAAAGAAGAAAAAAAAAATTACATTTCAAGTTTATGTGTTTACATGCAAAACTGAAGGTTCTAGCAATCTTACCCAATGCCTGATGTATGTGAAATTTTATGCCTGCAGGTAACGTACTATTATCTTTATAATAGATACATTTATTAATAACATTGGATATTTATAACACATATGTTTGTGTTTTACATAAAAAATATAAACAATACAAACTTGAACAGTAGCAGTGTCGAAAATCATTTTGCATATACATATTTGTGTATGTAGGTGTCTTATTGTGAAAATATTCCGGTAGCAAATACATTAAAATATTAATTTCAATAACAGTAGGCAGTGCACCTATGTTTTAAAAAAAATAATTATAAATATACTTGGTCGAAGATGGAGTGTCTTTTCAAGGAGAAGAGTGAGAGGAATTTCTGGGAAGGAAATAGGTACGAGGGGTGGGTAGGAACTAGGAACCTGGGATTCAGTGCATAAGCGCAGGGGGGGGGCGCCCCGGGTGCCACCCGATGGGGGCGTGACACCTGACTGAGTGTCACCCCCATTCCCATAAACTCTCTAGCCACGCCCCCCCTCCAGGATGGACCAATTTACATTTGACTAGGGAGTATTTTTAAGTCGAAATTTGGGTTTTGAATTTCTCAAAGTCAAATTTATGGGGGGGGGGGGGTGACACCACATTATCCGCCCCGGGTGCCACCCATGCTAGCTAAGCCACTGGTTCAGTGTGTCCATATCATCCGCTGTCAAGACCAAGGCAAACATCAGCCCATGAACCCGGGAACCACTGTTAAGTCACCAAACTAGCGAACCACTTAGAGTGACCTATGACAGAGGTGTTAGTTATCCAATAAATGGGCGGGGTGAGCGGGGCGGCGGGCGGCGGTACCCATTCTCACCTCCTAAAATGTAAAAACATATTTAAAAAATACCGTAACATTTATTAAAGTGATATAAATATACAAGGTGTCCGGGGGTAAAGTGCACAAACTTACACAGTAATAATAATAACCATTTTAATGATTGTAAAGCGCGGGTCACATTATGCTGGTTGCCAGCTGCTGCTTACCAGCGGCTGATAGTAGTACCAGCTAGCAGCGGCGGGCAATCTGGTCACACTACTGCTACTGCTACTCGCGTCTCGCACTCTCCAGTTAGTCATTCACTATATGTCGTCTGTCATTTCACGTAAAAGCTAATTAAGCAGTTGTTGAGAGAGGGTGTCAGGGAACTTAGTTTAGAAATGCTTAACCAGCTTCACCGCAAACAGAGACGATGGTGGGTCAGGCCATGGATACCAAGAAGGGAAGAATTAGGGGCATCGTCAAGACTTCTCCAAGAACTGAAAGAAGAGGATCCAGAAACATACAGAAATGTTTTAAGAATGACGGCCCCTCAATTTTAAGAATTGTTAGAATTAGTTGAACCTTTAATTAAAAAACAAGATACAGTATTCAGGCAGGCAATCCCGTGTAAAACGAAGCTGGAAATTACTCCAAGTCCACTTTAACTCAGACATTATAAATAACTTAAATTATATCAATTAAAAATTACAAATTAAAAAATAGTCACAACTAAACTTCACAAAAAAAACACGTGCTTTCTCGATGCTGATAGACGCAATAGTGGTCAGTGGTCAGACTGCGCTGCCGGCTGGTGCCAGCGGTCACGTGATTGATTATTCGCCGCTGCCTGCTACCAAAAGTTAAACATGTCCAACTTCGTCAGCCGCTGACAAATACTCGCCGGCTGGCGACGCCAGCGCCGAATTTTGTTGTCACACCAAGCTGATCGACGGCTGACAGAAGCGGCTTCTTCAACTCGCGGCTGGCAACCAGCATAATGTGACCCGCGCTTAAGATTAACGCACACATAATTGGCTGCTATCTTTATGTATGATTGCAAGATTCAACCCGAACTAAATGCTATCTAGACAGTGTCTGGATAAATAATGAATATTGTTTAAACACTTAATTAGAACATTATTATTATTTTATTTTTTGCGTGTGTATAAATACTCCTCCCATAAACACGAGCTCCTAGAGCTCAATTTATGGAGTAGTAGAATTAAAAAAAAAAGTTGTATAATCCTTGCATATGTTATCATTTTTTTAATGTAAAAACTAAATGTCTTGAAATAAAAAATAAATAAATATTTTTCATTTTATTTTTAATACGCGACATCTATTGACTTTTCTGCTAGTCTAGGATGAATATTTTTGGGGTTATATTATATTAGTCTAGGATTATATTATTCGGGTTGAATCTTGCAATCGTACATAAAGATAGCAGCCAATTATATGTGCGTTAAGAAAAATGAAGATAGTGTTGGTAGTTCTTAGTCGAAGTATGATACAGTTAAAAGTGATCGAATTGGAAATGGGTTTCGTAGCTCAATCGGTAGAGCAGTTGGTCATGAATGCTAAGGTATCTGGGTTCGAGTCCCAGTGGAACCAATATCTTTTTCTGATTTTTCTGTCTCCAGATTTTGATTGAGTTTCGCTAATATTGTCTTCATTTAACATAATTTTTAGTTAAGATGTCAATAAAATTAGCACACGTTTTTAGGTTATCTATTTGAGTTATTTCCGCTGCACGATATTAACTAGGAAAATTTTGGCAGGAAACATTTTGACCAGGAACATTTTGGTAGGGAATATTTTAACTGGGAACATTTTACTAGGAACATTTTGACGGAGAACCTTATTACCAGTAACATTATTACCGGCCAAAATACTTGGGATAGGTATTGATCAGAGGCAACTCTAGGAGTCCAGAAGAGGTAGGTCGTTTAAAAAATATGTTATGATACAATAACAAAAAAATTCGATTATATTCATTTGTAGGTACCTCAGGTTTGTTTCATTTGTAGGTACCTCAGGTATAGAGTTTGTACATTATTTCTTGCGACAAGCGTCGAAAATCAACCCACGTTTATCAAACCATCTCTTTCAGACGTATAATATTCATCGTGCTATCTCCCTCACGGCAATGACCCAAACTGTCTTCAGAATCCGAAAATGTTTTTACTAGGCGACATAGTGCCATCTCGTTTATTGTATGGTGCGTAAAGAGACAGAAGATATGATATTGGAACATTTTATAAATTGACCCAGCCAATCATAGCGCGTGGAAAGACAGCTTCCATTTAAGACGTTAGATGTCACTACTTGCCGCTGCCTGCTATCTCGCAGTCAGTACCGGATTATCCTTAAGGCAGAGTAGGCAACTGCCTAGGGCCCCCGCATCGGCTGGGGGCCCCGCGCCCCAAGAAAAAATGACTTGCGTCAATGGTGAGGAAGTACTTACTGTCAATTAGTGAGAAACTCCGGCACCGATTTCGGAAAAAGTCAGCTTTCAAAATGTTTTAATTTTTTTGTTCATTAGGAACATTTAAAGGTTAATAACATTACATGCATTAAAGAAAACAACAAATTATAATAATTAGGTTATAACCCAATAACTAATGTTCACATCATGCACAAATAATAAAAAAGTCAATAATCGAAATAAATATTTAAACGTAGTTGTATTTTACTTTACTTTCCTTCTATTTAATAAGCAACATTACTTAGTATCAATGGGGATGTGATTGTAGGTGCCGTGTGAGGTTTGTTTTGGCGTTTGTTTTGTATGATTATTTTTTTTTGCTTTAATTTCTAATTATACGATTAAAATAAAAAAAAAATGTTGTACAAGTTTTAGTGTGTGTGTTTCTCTTCGTAGCAAGGTTGTCTGGAAGAGATCACATTAGTGATAAGACCGCTCATTGCACTGTTTTTTAAACATATTTTTGTTTTTATGAATGTGTCCTTTTATGTGCAATAAAGAGTTATTGTGTTGTATTTTATTCGTTTAATTTTTTTTATTAAATGGGGTGATGGCATACCTTCGTGATGTAGTTAAAAACAGATGTATTATGAATTAAATTACGTTGTGGTAGAAAAAAATAATTTTGGAAGTTAGAATAGGGTAAAGTGCAGTGGCGGACTAAGCCCGTCAGAGGCCCGGGCGGCAATGCAGAATGAGCCCCCCCCCCCTAGTTTAAGAAGTTGATGTAATTTTACAAGATTTTTATTTAGTTCACAGGGGCCTCTGAGTCTGGCGAGTCTTCAAAGGCCTCCATGTTCCCTTGATCAAATCCTAAACAAGGCTTTAAGGCACCAGAACTTACTTAATTCATTTTCTGATAGATGCATTTGTTAATAAGCTCTCAACAAATGTTTTAAGGAAATCGTAAAAATGACGGAGATACCGCATTTTATATGAAACAGTTTGTATGTTGGATTATCCTTCAGCAAAACTTTGAACGCGTTTTTCTCGAAATTACGTTTTTCAACCTGGTTGACAACATATTACAAAAACCATACATCCGATTTGCACGCAATAAGTCTTAAACTGTTAGAAAATCCAGTCACTATGAACCACTTAGGGATTTTTTTATAAAGGGTCCCCCTCTATTTTTCTTTTATGAAATGAAAATTTTCCATAAAAAATCGAAAATGAAATTCGACGGTCTGCAATTTTTATTTTTTATCGATATCAAAATTCCCTTAAGGGTTGCCATAGATACTAGATTTTCGAACAGTTTAAGACTTGGTGCATGTAAATGGGATATATGTCGTCAATCAGGTTGAAAAACGTGTTAAAAAAGTTTCGAGAAAAACGCATTTATAGTTTTGCCGAAGGATAATTCGACATAAAAACTGTTTCACGTAAAATACTCTATTGCCGTCAATATTTCGAATTTCTTTAAAACATTTGGTGAGAGCATTTTCAACAAATGCATCTTTTAGAAAATGAAATTAAAAAAAATGACAATTTTTTTTTATCGTGTCCTGGTGCCTTAAAGCCTTGTTTAGGATTTGATCAAGGGAAGAAGGGGGCGTTTGGAGGCCCCAGGACCAGAGGCCCGGGGCGGGCCGACCCCTATTAGTCCGCCATTGGTAAAGGGGCCCCGAGACGTGCATTGCCTAGGGGCCCCGACATGGTTAATCCGGCCCTGCTCGCAGTGCATTTCAAATACATTAGAATAATACCAGATGTTTTGATTTGCATAATATTTCATAATATTATGTTTTTCTGTCATCTTATAATTTTGGGAGGTATTTGACCAATTGACCTGAGGCAAGGACCGCCACTGATATTGATGTTACCACAGCAGGATCTACAGAAACTCGTGCTAAGAGAACACACATTCTAAATTAATAATTGTATTTACTATAATTTATATGCGTGAGTCGGTATTATTCATAAAACGATATCATCTTTTTCGCTGTATTGATCATTGCACAGTAACTAAGTACATAATAATTTGTTCTTTGCAATGCAAGTGTCCGATATCATAATATGATAGTCCGATACTAGATACCGAGAACTAAGCTATTATTAGATACCATGTTATTTATTCTTTAGATAGTGACCGAACATTATATCTGCGAAGGCACCGATTAATTTTGACCTTTTGTTAGTTAACCCTTCTAATCACAGGAGACCCAAGTTGTCCCAAAACATCATATGCCGTTATAATAACAAGAGACCCAGATTGTCCCAGAGCGACCGTGCATTATTAAAAGTTATATATTTCTCTTCCTGTCATGCAAATATTTGTGATTTCTTTTATGTTAGAGAGCCAAAGAAATAATGCTTCTCATTGTATTAGGATTATATGAGCTATGATGTTGAGATATTTTACAAACCCGATCATAAGTGACGGTTTTATTTCGAGCCAATTTTTGACGTAACAAACATTTAATTTTAAAATAAAATTGTATGAAAGTTATAAAAAGTGAGGTGACAGTTTTATTACAAATTTTGTTAAAAAAAGGAATCTGTATTTAAAATTTTAAGTTTATTCTATTTTAAGTACTTTAATTCCAATATTCGCAGGTATGCATTTTTTAGCTAATTTACATTTCCAATATCAAAATTTTAATATTTAGAAATAAAAAGGTGATTTCTAATAAACACATCGGAAAGATTATTTTATCTAGATTTTAGAACAATTTTTTTTTTTGCAAAAGGGTTAAAAAATAACCCATTAATAGGAAAATTTAAGATGCATGGCAAGAACCAGGAATTTTGCGCGCGAACCTTGACAGGCAAAAGGATACAGATATCATTTTCTTATTATTCGAAGGGTTAAAGAAACTGTTAATAAAAGCAAAAGCATTCACAAAGATACTTAGGATTATAGAATTGAGAGGCGTCGCGTCAAGTGTTTAATATCTGCTAGTTGAGTTCTCCATCAATGCACAATCAACTTTTTACCACTGTCATGATGGTAGAAGAAGAAATTTACATTGTGTCGGTTTTTGAATTAAAACTTCTTTACGCACGCTTGACTTGGGGAGTTAGCTGGTGAATGCGTGACGAGAGCGTTATGAAAAGTGTGATCGGGCTAGGCGAACGGAAGTTGAGAGGGAGATATAAGTTAGCGAAGAGAGAAAGAGAGAGAGAGAGAGTTACGTTTCGTATATTACTGTAGGGACAAGAGAGAGAGGTGCGAACATATATTTTTTTTCTCTTTCTCTCATAGCCAGTTACGTTTCGTATATCTATAACACATTGCAGGTCTATTGTCTGTATCACACTGTAGGAGCAAGAGGGAGCAGTGCGCGCGCACATTTTCTTTCTCTCTTCTTTTATAAGTTAGTGAAGTTTTACTTCAGTCGTGTGGTCTAAAGCTCACTCGTTTTTTTAATGTGAATACCGCACAAGAATTCCAACTGACCTAACCGTCTGGAGCCAGTGAAACTATAGATTCCCCTATTGGGGTATGCTGAAGGCCGTGGGGAAGGGAAGGAGACGGGGAAGAGGAAAGTGGAAAAGTACCTGGCTATTCAGATCTGGTCACTAAATACGACTAAAGCCATTACAAACTACCAGGGCGAGACTGAGACTATCTTCCTCTTTGAAGCGCGCCATTATTATATATAATATACAATATTTTAATTGAAAAAAGAAATGAATTAATGAAATAAAACAACTATTTTATTTATATAATATATATTATACCGACCAGTTTCGCTTAACACAAGCATCATCAGGGTATAAATTAAACCATAATGTTACAAGTTGCTTTATTTACGTTATCGTAAGGTTTACAATGAATATTGAACTAGACCAGACGTCCGTACTATAGGGAGCTCAAGTTATTCTGAAGCTGGGGAACCAAATACTGTGGGAGCCCAGCTATCTATCGTGTATCATCGTTAATTTCCTTAACCTCGTGCATTAGACACGAACGGCGATAGTCGACACTCTTCCAAGGTAATACTTAAATGACATCTGTTGAGACACCTAAAAACTACATATAACTATCTTTACTAACGACATCTGTGGAAGGATGTTTGAAGCTACATGTATAATCCTGTATACCACATTTTCTGTCGCTTTCAAATAAAAAAATCAGAAATGAAATGTTGCTTGATAAGGCTTTAGCCTTGTTTGGTGACTAGATCTGAATAGCCAGGTACTTCCCCACTTTCCTCTTTCCTGACTCCTTCCACTCCTCACTTAACTTAAGCCTCACAACATATCCCAAATGGGGATGCCATAGTCTCACTGGCTCCAGGCGATTGGGAGCAGTTGGGACTCTTGTGCAGGAAGGCTACGAAGCACCGCACAAAGAGGAGAGCGATTAGTCTATCTCATGATATCGCAGGCCAAATCTTATAGATGTTATGACATGTGTTTGTCTGTTTTTAGTGTCGCTATTTTTCTTTTCATCGAGTTTCAAATCCTAACGGTGCTAAAATTATTGTCCATAAAAATTTCCTCTACGATTGAAGCAACAACTCCTCTGTAAATGGTTCATGAAGAAGCCATTTTAATTCCGTCCACCTCTGGCCGAGTAAGTAAGTACCTACTTCGTGTTGCATCTGTCATGAAGAGGTATTGGAGACCGAACAACTGTTCTATATTCAAAGAATTCTATATCTAAAGCTAATAACCGTTATAAATTACACGTTTGGCGATCATTATGAAATCCACAATGTGATTTATAAATCCATTAATGCCTGAGATAAAGCGCTAAATTGTTTCAAATATTAGTAAGAATTAAGAAATGCCAAAGAAAAAATATTTCTTTAGAGCTTGATGGCTATTTATAAGATCGATTCCAAATAAATTATTACCCATGTTCCCACATTTAAAATGCGTTCATTTTTTAAACCTTCTATATTTAAAGTTTTTATAGTCTTGTTTTGAAAACCGGTCCAGATTTTTATTGATAATATACCCACATTACCCACCGCATAAGAGTCCCATAACTTCCCGGACATAGCAGAAAGTTGTAATTTCAATTTTTGGGGATGCTGTGATGTTAAAGGAAATAGGGAGGGTAAGTGTTATTGTTGACCTGGCCATTCAGATCTGGTTTGTAAACGAGGGTTCCATGCCAACTCAGAATCAAGTCAACTCAAAACCTCTTTGAAAAGTCATTAAAATCTATGAAAAAAATAATTTTAAAGTAGCACATAACCCTAACCCAACGTAACCTACTTAACCATTTTTTCATCACTTTTAATGACTATCCAAAGGAGGTTCTGAGTTGATTTAATTCTGAATTGTCCAGTCAAGCTGAACGAGGCCATTGAGGAGACCCTTAGCAAAATGATTTCCCTTAGGGCCTACGTCATCTTAGAGGATGCTGTGTTGAGGGATTTTTTGTGGTAAGGAAGGATATTGATATATTATTGATAATAATTACCATGTGTGATAACAATGAGACAGATAGTAATAAGTGACAGACGTTCGTATTATAGGAAGCTCAAGTTATTCTGAAGCTGGGGAATCAAATAACTTTGTTGTGCGTTGTACCACTTTATTATATATCTTTAATATATTAACCAACCGGTTTCAGTTAAACCTGAACCTTCATCAGGGGTGTATAAAAGCATATTGATAGCAATATTTGTTGCTTCTTCCACTATGGAATGAGGTGCAAATACAAGTGGCGAAAAATTCCTCATTAGATTTCCCAAGGCAGTAAACCTTGTTTGTAAATAAACAGAATTGGTTTGACACAATTATTCTGCTTTCTTGAGGAGTATAGGGATCCATGGATTGTTAACGCGTTTTCCGCATCACTTTACAAATGTCAAAGTCGTGATGACATAAGACGCCATTTGTAAAAATGAGAGGATCTTTTATTTATTTTTGCGCAACCTCGTATAAAACCTAATTTAAAAAAAACTCATTTCTCTTTTCTCCTGACTGAACCCACGACCCAAAACCAAGGAATAACATAATAAATGCGATCTATGATCCGATATTTCATGATCCAAAAGTCTGAACATATTTGGCTTAAATTTCAAACACAGATCTGGGTTTCATCTGTGTTACAGCTGCTCCAGGAACCATTTATTGGATAACCAACATCCCCGCCATAGGTCATTCCAAGTGGTTCGATGCGTTTGGTAAGTTAGCAAGGGTTTCCGGGTTCAAAGGGTGAGGTTTGTCTAGGTCTTGCTTCCGATGCGTTTGCCCATCTACTGTGCGGTAGGGAGAGGCTGGTTGAGGGAGACCTTTCGACCTCCATGAGTCTCTACGTCCGTCACTCCTGGATACATCAACCTCCAGATTCCTAACCACCCCTCATACCGGGTTCGCTACGTTTGGTGACTTAGCAGGGGTGGCCGGGTTCATGGGGTGAGGTTTGTCCAGGTCTTAGCGGCAGATGCGTCTGCCCACCTGCTGCATGGCGGACCGGATCAAGGGTGAATGGTTGAGGGAGGCCTTTTGACCTTTCCAGCCGGACTCTTGACCCATCGCCGTGCGATTGGAGGGATGGATTGATACGTCCGTCACTCCTGGATGTAGTGACCCCCAGATTCCTACCCATCCCTCATACCTTATTCCTTCCTAGAACTTCCTATTCTTCCATTAATTAAAAAGACCCTCCATACAACATCCCCTAAGATGACATAGGCCTTGAGGGAAATTATTTTCCTCAGGGCCTCCTGTGTGGGGCTAATATAAAAAAATACTTATTTCTTCCTAGAAATGTATCTCCTTTCAGTTGAGTGTTGATATAAAAAAAATCGTTAAGAAATTTTCATTTCGTTGAAATGCGATGGCAATATTCGATGTCAGGCAAGTGCAAGAAAGACATGAGCGTGAAGCTAGAACCAAAGAGCACTAAGTCGGTGGCGACATTGGTTTTCATTGAAATCTATATGGAAGGCATTTCTAATACGTGTTATATATACAGGGCCAAGACTGCCAAGGACCAACTCTTTACAACGGAGGTCGATGTTACCCTCTCTTCTCCAACAATGTTTAATATATTATATGTATATATGTATGTATTTTGACCTCGTCGTTGGAAGTGGAAATTTATGAATAATAATTATAACGAATGGTTTTATAATTACTTACAGTGTAAGCTATATAAATGTGCTTCTCTTTTGCCATTAGCTACGGTTACAAAGTGGGTACCAAAGATCGAAAGTCTCGACTCTGGTATATTGATGAGTATTTACTTATTGCTAGGTTTAAAAGCACGATGTGGAAGGGCAGGCCTTTTAAAACTTTGCGACACACAATTGCAATTAATATAACGCTTTGAACAATACATATTTTTCAAAATAATTGATAAAATGTTATTTATAATCCACTTGCAGAAGTCCCCGACGTTGTACGTGCTTTACGCAGGGATTTTCGTAATCATATAGACAGGATTTTTTCTCTTATTTTGAGCACCAATCAATATGCAAAATTTCATTTAGAATAGGGTATTTCCATGTTTTTAAGCAAAAAAATTACTATGGTTATAACATTTTTTATTTTATTTTTATGTTGATGAATACATTTTCTACAGGGAGTCAAAGTTTCCCATTTTTGAATTAACGCTAAAACGACATTTTGGGGCAGGGCTATCATGTGACGTCATGAGCGCGGACGCACACTGACAGTGTTCATTTATGCTCTGCTGGCCCAGCTGAGAGACTTAGAACAATGCGCAATTGATTATTGCCGACGGAGGAGGATCTTCACCTTTTCTGGGTAGTTGCACCCAGCAAAGCATCTCCGTTCAATATAAAATGAGTATTGTTTTTAGTTTAGCAAACTATTGAGATTTTAAACAATATTCGCATTGAATAATAACTCATGGCTGACTTAAGAGGAAACCGGGTGGTGTTTTTTCCATACAAACGTATTCCTCATTTCCCTCTCTGAATTTTGACACTAGAGAAAATATTTTTTTTACATAATATGAATATTGACCGCAAGCGTGTCGGTACGTTTTGATTTTTTTGATAAGTTACTTTTTATAGGAGTTATAACCCTTCAAAAATTGTTAAAATTGCCTTTTTTTAACGCCATCAACAAACGTTCAGTATACAAATTAGACGATGTATTTTTAAAAAAAGCAAAAGGTACAGACATAGAATGTTTTCTTCCAATACATTTGGTAAAAAAAATCTTGGAAATTGGTTCAGTTTTGGAGTAGAAAAATGAGGACTACAAAACCTCGATTTTGACAATTTTATTTGGGTATTATCAGGCTGAGGTGCATGTGTCCCTTTCTCTCAGTATTCGGGGGTGAGGGGGGGCGGAGAGGGTTTTGTTGAATACGTATACAGTCAACGAAGTGATGTAACATTCTCAATAATTATATCGATACACTAGTCCACTAGTGTTGTCATGTCCCGAGTTATCGATGTTTTTTTAAAATTATTTTTCTGTTTGGTGACTTATTTTGAGTGTGCCAATACTTACCGAGCTTATTTACTAAAGTTATTGTGACAAATTTAATTTGTTTACGTCAAATAAATTAATGGAAAAAAATTGAAAAAAAAAACACCTGTTACAGACAGACCCCGAGATGATTCCGTTCCGTATTGCCGAGTTGGATATGGAACACAAAAATTAATTAAAATATTTTTTGATAACTTTTGAAGGTTGTACTCAACATAATATTATCCCTTTATAGGACACTTTTTTTAAGATACAACTACCGAACCAAAAAAAAACTTTTATATTTGACTAAATATATTGTTCTAGATTTTTTTTTCAAAAAAATTATATTTTACAAGAAAATGTGTGATGGTAAGTACATACACCACTGATCGTTTGATGGAATGCTGGTACAGCGTATGTTCAGTGGTACATGCATCTACCACATGTTGTTGAATCGATTATGTTATTATAATATCATATTATACAAATGAATATTGAAATCTATGTATAAGAGGCACCATATTGTTTATTGTGCTACATATTAGGTACATACACATAACTAGTTTAGTTTTTATTTAACTTTTTTAATACGTTATATTATTACAGAAAAATGCACTTTTGGGAATACCTCCTACATCACTTAACATTTTCAATCTTCTTCAATGATCTAATATTTTTTGTTTTTAAACGCTTTATTGTAAAAAAAATTACTGTTTAACATCTACACAATGAAATTAAAACAATTTATGGTCCAGACCTTTCCCTCGCCGGTAAATTTCTTGGTATGCGACCGTCAATTATTTCTGGTAAAAGGCATTGGTGGTAGAAATTTTCTAACAGTGGAACGATTTTTTGCCAGATTTCATCGTCCCTCTCAATTTTTTCATACAGCAAACCTTTTGGACTCCACACAACAAAATAACAATAATTACGACGAGTAATATGTAACTGGCCTTGTACTTGGTAGAAGTAATTATGATTCCGTTTTAATGTTAAAGAATGGTCTTCCAATTTACAGTAATCAATTATCTTTTGTGCAATTCCCTCTTCTGGTGACATATTTGCTATACTATAAGGGCATTTAATTTCAATTATAGAATCCTCACCGATAAGGCCATCCGGACTTGCCGCTAAAAAGTTTTTGGTTTTATCGATAAATAGCCCACAAGCGGATACCTGAAAACTTGTTTTTTTTGAAAATTGCTCTATTGCTAGGCTTTCATTTTCTTTTCCATAATTTGTGGCCATAGTTCCTTTGAATTGTGAGTACAGTAAAGAGTTTAGTACTCCCGTAACTGAAGTTTTTTGCCGAAGCTTATATATTTTTCCAAAGTTAGACGCCGTTATCCGCTTACGTCTTTCAATTGCCCACAGATTGTTATTGCTTTGGCCTACCGTATTCCGTTCGAGCTCTTCCTTATTGGTTGAAGATAATTCTTTGAGAAATTCCTCTTTTTTCGTTTCAAATATTTCAGGTGGCATATCTGGTTCTAATTCCAATTGACCATAATTTTCATCGGGCCCTGTAACTTTTTTTCTTTTTTCTGTCGTATTTTCATTATACTTTAGTTTTTTTTTTCGACACATTTGTTTATTCTCCTTCGAACGTCGTTTTCTCTCTATAAAGTGCTTCGTGTATTTGCCGGGACTGTGGCCTTGGATTTTCTTTTGTATTCTTGAATGGGTTGCCAATTCACTATTCCACGAAGTTACTGCTCCAAACTTGCTTGGTAAGATCCTCTTGTAGTAAAATTTACCCTTTTTCCACCTATAAATTTGGCGATAACGTTGTTGAATTGCTCCACAGTGTTATTTGTCACGTCAATAATAAGACTTTCTGCATTTGCTATTAGAGACAATAAGAATTGTTGGATATCAGTCCATATTCCACAATCTCGAAGATCGCTTACTAAATTTGGATCATCAGTATACTTCTCCGGCTTGCAATAGTACGATGCACAATTTTTATGATCACCAAACACATGATTTGCGGTATTTTTTATGTCCATTTTCAAATTTTTTATTTTATCACTTTGTACTGTGTTTTCTTACTCTTTCCTGTAATTTATTGCTCCAACTACAGCTCTTCTCATGCGTAAAACGTTTGCTTCAACCTTTTTCCTTATATGAACTGGTACAAAGCCTTTAGCGTTGTTGGTTTTTTTTCCAAGTGCTTTCATTTTGTTGCAAAAATTGCGGAGTAAGTGATTTTTGCACTCTATTTTTTGTACTATAAGGTTAGGACCATATGGTATTTGTTGCATTATTTTTTTCATGATGCTGGAGTCGCCATCACCAACTAGTTTGTTAAATTTCAATCCATGCATTTCCATGCTTCTCGAGAACCCTTCTGCTATAATGTGGGCTTCCATGGCATTAGCACTGTCACGCCAGTTTATGAAGCACCTGTGCTCAGAAGCAACTATGTGTAGTTTAGTAGCTCTAGCACATATGCAGCAGTATGAGTTTCGCACTCCCAGAAATAAAACCTTTTTAGTTCGTAGTCCAACTATGCACCCTGCGCCAGATGAGGAGCTAAATCCACTTTTGTACGACCTCTTTGCCCAGGAGCCATCTGCAACCACCGTTACCAAAGGATAGCCACCCTCGTCTACGTCACCGTTTAAAATGGCTAGCCTTTTTTCTTCTTCACCAGCTGCGATCATTTCTTCTAAGGCACATTCTTCAATTGTTGGCGCTAAACATTGTTCTATGTTCGTGTAAGTCTTACAATCCATATTTGGCATATTTAAAACCCCACAAATTTCATTCCATTGTGAATACCCATTTCCTGTACACATCACTCCTTCGACGACAGCAGTATTTATAGACATTTTCCGTTTCGGGTCTTCGGAATGAATGTATTCTATTTTCTTGCACATTTTGCACTCGAAAACATACTGGCTTAGAAGACCATTTCGTCGTTCCTTCATAAATTTTAAATCGGAAAATGTGCAGTTGGTGTGTTCGTGCTTTATATTTGATATCTCCGAAAACAAATATTTTATATCCACAATTCTGCGACCTTCGAAATTATCGGTTTCATCAATATGGTCTGGTTCTATCACCAAATCATCAAGCGTTGTTGATGATGATGAACTTGCGTTTTCGTCTATATTTGGAGCAAATGATTCATCCATGGAAGTTTCATGCATTAGTGAAGATGTAGTTAAGTTTCCAAAAGTAGTATCGATGACATCCATATCCCTGTAAATGCAAATGATTTATTTATTTAAATTTGTCCATCCCATTTTCCCGTTATACATGCTACATAATACACGGCTCTCATAGCATAAATCTTTAGGTTTTTCTCGTAAGTCGCTCACGTAAGAGAGTTATGGCAAAATTATCAATGTAAACGATACCCATTGGTAATTTTGCCATAACTCTCTTATGTGAGCAACTTACGGGAAAAAAAACTTTACGTACGTAAAGGTAACCTTAGGAAGGTTCAGTAGTAAGAGTGACAGGAAAGCGATATTTCGACTTACCTAGATGTCGAACGTGGTGCAACATTAATCTGTCGTTTGATACTAATAATCGGTTTTTTTCGTCTAGCAGATAAAAACAAACGCGCTTTGTTTCCATTTCTTTTACCCATTATTTATCTGTAAGAAAAAAAATTTTGAGTTGAAGGTAGGTAATATAGTAGTCGATTTTATGTAACTCAATTTCTAAATACACATATCTTATGCTACGTATATATTTGCGAATAGTGGCGTGCACAGAATTTGAAAATTGAAATTTCGGAAAAAAAATAATTTTCAGCTTCGACAACATCATTAATGTCGTATTTTCAATCTTAGGATTCTAGCCCACTGAAAAATCAGTGCACGCCACTCTTTGCGGACAGAGACGCGAGCCGAACCACGAATTATGGTAAAGGTACGAAGCAACCGCAAGCGGCGCAGCGTTTCGGGCAGTTTGCTTTTGCTTCGTTCCTTTCCCATAATCCGTTGTTCGGCTGGCGTGTGTATACGCAGCCTAAGACGTAGAATAATATTTATTATAGGTTACTAGATATGTTAACAAATGTACCGACTTGCACTAATGCACTTTATGCATACAGTCAAAACTGATGAATTTACGTTATTCAGGGAGAGCCAAAAAACAACAACATTTTTAGCGATATTTATATGTTTAATTAAAAAAGGAAATTGTGTTGTAATATTGAGTTTTTATGAATGAATAGTTTATGTTTATAATAATAGTTTATGAATAATTTATGAATAGTTTAGTAGGTATCTACTCACCATATGTCCTATATGTGTAAATCGTGAGAAATGACCAAACAGATTTCAATATTCAAGGGGGTTTCAGGGTCAAAATTCGAAGGTCTGTATTTGACGTAGAATAGTTTCCAGTAAAAAGGCTAGTCAAAAACAGTAGAGTGATGCAGCCAGCGAAAAATAAAAACACTATACAATCACAAAGTACGTGATGTACCTACTGCGCCTATGCTGCCGTTTTATAAAAAAAGATGGTATGAATCTCCCGATATTACTAAACCAAAACAGCGTGCATCTTACTTTACTAATAGTAACAAGATGAATGAACTATGAGCGCAGAAGATATCTATTATATAGGAATACGCACGCTCAAGTCGCGACGCGTATTGACTTATCTGTTGCAGCAGGCAGCAACCTGTATACACGCACCCACAAGTCTCATTGACTTGTGCGTGTGCAGAAGATGAGCTCGGAGCAGGCAGTCACATGTATTTGTAGTAAGTAATAATAATAATAAAGTTAAGTACAATACAATATTAAATAATGTAGACCTCGCTATTTTATTACGAATATGTACCTAGGCACCTACTTAATTTTTGGAATAAATGAATAACAGTAAATGAAATAATAAGAACGCGAAGTCGCTGGCGGGCGCGGCGCGGCGATTCGTGCTTCCAACACCTGCAGCCACGCACACACACGCATTGGGGTTCACCAATACACCGATAGCGCTTTTGCTGTCCCCGCTGAGATGAACGAAATAGAAATAATTTTTACAAATACCTATCGTTAAAATTTCTCGGCGCTCCTGCGCGCTCTTAAGGCCAGTTGTTTCACAAAAAAAAGCTTCAACAATTCAACAAATTTCAAACGATAATCTGTAAGCTCTAATAAAGTTCTGTTATTATTCAAAATCTGTGAAATAACTGGCCCATCACGGAATAATAACAGAACTTGAATAGAGCTCTCACAAAACCTAAAATGTTTATACATTTTTGAGGTTCTTAGGTTAATATGCAAGCTCTGATAATATATAGATATCTAACTTCGGTTATTATTCAAGTTCTGTTTATTAACTTTCAGAGAATTAAAAATGTTTATGTATACAAACTGGTAAAGTTCTATTATAGTTCAAGTTCTATTCAAGTTCTGTGAAATAACTGGCTCATAATGGAATAATTACAGAACTTGAATAGTATCTAGGTACTTTCACAGACCTTGAATATTCAACTACGAAATTTGGTGAATTATTAAAGTTCTGTAAAACAACTGGCCCCACGTTATGGAATATCAAGGAAACCGTTCCTACATCAAACATAAATGTACAATTCCGGACCGCCAATAGATTTACAAACCGATACAAATTTTTATTATCATACACATCAGAATAAGTTGATCGGATAATGTACCAGTTCTTGTGATTTGTTTGTGTATTTGACAGAAGTTTTAATTACTAAAAGAAAGGTTCCTCCAACAGCCTCCAAGTTTTAAAATCACAGAGGACGATGCGAGTCCGATGCACTCGCAAGTAGAACAAAGTACACGATTTCGCAACACTTGCAATAGAAGAAAGGTCATTCTAAGTCAATATATATACGGGAACACTTCCATTCAAAGTGAATCTTCCGCAAATACCAGGATGGCTCTGAAGGTATGTAATAACCAGCAATTAAACTAACTTCTATTTTACCTCTTTACTTACAAAATTTTTATTTTTTTCTAATTGCATTTTGAAATTAATAACTTTGCCCTTTCTTTTCGATTATTTGTCAAGTCGTCGTGAATAATTATTACTTCTATGTTGCTCTAACAGTCTAAATGAAAACCAATGTGTTAAAAACAATTAAAATCACGTAATTAGCAACGAATTCGGACAAACGATGAATAGGTAGGTACTTCATTATATTAACTGTCATTTTCAAAATTGTAATTGATGTGTCCAGAATTCAGACAGGCGATAAAGTACGTAGATAATTATAGTAAATTTGAAATGTATATAAATTTTGTTCGAATGACTAGATATTATAGGTTAATCTTTGCAAGTGAGATCAGATTTTGTCATTTTTTAAAGGTTCACAAATTATTTCATTTTCAAGAACGATTTAAGAGCTAACTAATTAATTAACTAACTTTTAGATTTACTACCATAATATTCCGCAAATTTTCATGTGTTTGTTCTAGTAGTCCTACTAACTCTCTTAGTAAGATTCCCACCATATTGAATAGTTACCTATCTCCATGATAACTTTAGATTAGGTTCACATTCTTACACCTGATCCAACTCTAATTTTTATTTATATTTACATATCATAATTATTTATATTTACAGGTTGTTATATTCGCTTCATTGTTGGCTTTAGCCAGGGCGGGAGTATTTCCTGGACCTCTGTTTGCCCACGGACCTTCCTTCGCCCACGGAGGCCCCATAGGACCTGCTTTCGGAATCGCAGGCCCCGTGGCCTTTGCAGCTCCCATCGTCAAACCAGCTCCGGTGGCCTACGCCGTCAAATACGCCCCGGTGCCCAAATTCGCCCCGGTGGAAGAATATGATCCCAGTCCTCACTACAGTTTCGCCTATGACGTCCAAGATGGTCTGACTGGAGACTCTAAAAGCCAACATGAAACAAGAACAGGAGATGTTGTGAAAGGGTCATATTCCTTGGTTGATCCTGACGGAGTCAAAAGGACAGTTGATTACACCGCTGATCCTCACAACGGATTCAATGCTGTGGTAAGCAGAGAGCCCCTAGGGCCTGCTTTGAAGTTTGCTCCAGCTGCTGTGGTGTCCAAGGCTCCTGTCCCGTACCCTGGACCAGCTTATGGACTTGCCCCTGTGAAGGCATATGGACCAGGTTTTGGACCAATCTATCATTAAACCAACAGAAACGACAAAGTAAATGCTCTAACTAGAAGATAGAGTAAAAATTTTGTACCAAGCGTGATAACATCTGAAGAGAGAAGATTTATAATTAAATTCAGTTTGTTATTGTAAATATTGCGAGGGAACTTCATTTATTTAAGGTAGCTAATAGTTTTGTATCAATCTGTAATCTGCCATATTATATTTCATAGTTTTTTTCAACTTCTTCACAATTTCACAATTCAATGGACAATAAGTTTATAATAACCCACCAAAAGCCCTAAAGGAAGCCACAAATCTTGGCACCTTTCTAAGGATATTACCAATTTGGGACTATGTCTTGGCGGCGGATGCTTTTGCCCAACCACTGATGGGGACTTTTTGACCACTCCTATCGGACTTTAGACCCATCTCCTTACACCGTGGGAAGGATGGATTCATACGCCCGTCCCTCCTGGACACACTGACCTCCCGATTCCTACCTACCCCTAATACCCTTTACCTTCCCAGAACTTCCTCTCCTTCCTTTCCAAAAAATACCCTCCACACATCATCCCCAAAGATGACAAAGGCTATGAGGGGATTTTTTTCCCTCAGGGCCCCCTGTGCGGAGCTATTGAACACATTGACCCCAAGAGTCCTACCCAACCCTCTTACCTATTCCCTTCCCAGATTTTCCTCTCCTTCCTTTCCCTAAAATACCCTCCACACAGCAACCCCAAAGATGACGTAGGCCTTGAGGGATTTTTTTCCTCTGGGTCTGCGCCGTTTTTAATTCGTATTCCAAGGTACACACCACGATTATTTTAGTTACTTTTATACCAACTTATTAGTATTTCTTAAACCCACATTTTTATATTTTATTTTATGAATTTTATCCTGCCAGATGTGTGAAAAAATCGTGTATACATTTAATAAAGATAAAAAAACAAATAAAATAAAGGTTTGGAAAATTTAGTTGCAATAAAAATACACTAGAAGAATGCTATTTGTAAATTCGATTCAATTCTGAAAGCAAAATTTTTGATAAGAATCTTTGCTTTGGATACTTCACATTTTATCTAAATCTGCAATCTGCCACACAAAAAGTTTAATACAGCTATGGTCAATGTTAAATTACTTGCTTATTATAAATGCTCTTCAGACAAAAAAAAAGATCACCGAAAAAGAAAACAAAGTGACTTTTTAACACTCCTTTGAAAAGTCATTAAAAGTTATGGAAAAAACTAGGTTAAATTGATTATATTAGGTTAGGTTATGGACTATATATTTTTTTCATCACTTTTCAAAAATATCCATGTTTTTTTTTTAATGCGATTTTAATCCGTATATATATTAAGAAACTGTACGAAATACAAGCTCAGAATCGCTTGCACCAATATCAATCTGGAGCTACTTTTTATTTGATCATTGTAGCTACTCTGAATGTTTTCAAATGAATTTATATGTTTTAATGATTTTTCAAAGGTGTGTCGAAGTGTCACATCGTTGATTTGTCTTGAAACCATAAAAAAACATGATATTGTGGTATGAAGTTCACGTGGGATGATTTAATTCTTTGCTCGTGACGACATCATTACTATCGCGCCATATCAGATGCATTACAAGGATAATTAAAATGATTAAAAGACTTTCATAACGGCCTGAGCAATTTTAGTACAGATTTCATTAAAACACAGAGGGCGTCGACAAAATCGTGATCTCGCTGACATTTATGTTTAGACACAACAACGGTGTAGTGAACTAACCTTAAATTTTGAAATAATCGTTATAATAATATATCAAGTGATGTAATCATAATCTCACAATTAAATTAATCATGTATTATTATTGCATTTTGTGTTTTCTTCAACACGGAAAATAAAATATTAAAAAAAATTATACCATTTTCTTCTATGCCAGTTTTATTCGTTTATAAATAATTGCTTAGATTTTATTTATTGTTTTTGTGTTGGCAACTTTTAAGTACTCCGTATTACAAACTAGGTGTTATTAAAACCAATTTAACTTTAGATGATTGCTGCAGATGGCTGTCGATATTCGCAATACAATTTTAAGTGAAATTTTATTGTTTCATTTCGTGATTTTCTACTCAGATACTGATAGTAGAAATGCTGAACTCTTGCAATATATAACGTTATTGGGTTGTTATTAAATTTAAAGTTGTTTTTAAATTGACAAATAAATAATTTCATGTTATTTTTTTACATGGAAAACCTGTGAGCTAAACTTACATGCTTATTAGAATTCGCAATCAATTTTTGATGCGGGTATTGGATAACCAACACCCCTGCCATAGGGGTTGGTTGTCCCAAGTGATTGCTAAGTTTGGCAGGAGTGCCCGGGCTCATGGGGTGAGATTTTTCTAGGTCTTGGTGGCGAATGTGTTTGCCCATCTACTGCACGGCGGACTGGATTGGGAGAAACTGGTTGAGGGAGACCTAACCTAGACCCATCGCCTGGCACCGCAGTGGGAGGGATGGATTCATACGTCCGTCACTCCTGGGCACATTGATCCCCAGATTACTACCTCCCCTCATACCTTTTTCCTTCCTAGAACGTACTCTCCTTTCTTTCCCTAAATATATCCTCCACACAACATCCCCAATGATGACATACGCCCCGATGGAATTTTTTTCATATTATACAAACTGGCTATATTTACCTAACATTCCCTTTTGCTGGTTTTTTCCTTTCCTCCCAAGCAGTGGCGTCGTAGGTTAGATTGGCACCCGGTGCGGTTTTGCATTGAGCACCCCTACTTAAAATAAAACACCAAATACTAAACAAGCTTACCAGACTTTATTTTACTAAAATATTCGATCAAATTATCAAAGTTGATATATCCCTGTCTCTTTCAATTAATAAAATCGAAAGATTGGTTAGTCGCGCGTGGCTCATTGTGGATCTTACGTAAGATTTTATTAATTAAACTTTGAAAAGTTTCTTTCATATGAAGCCACCAAAACATAGATTGTTAAAAAAATCTAAGACAGCGCTAAACTTCGAACAGACTCCATTTAATATAGCCGCATTTTATAATGAAACTGAGAAGCTCCAATGTGGTCCATTGAATCGCTTCTTGGACAGAAATGTTGGCGGCTTCCAAATGGCGTCTCAATGGTGAAATCTCCAACACGACGTCCTCTGATGAAAATTCATCGTAAGTTTTTAACAGATTTGGAACCATTCCACGAAGATCTTCTTCTGGTGATTTTACCAACGTTTTAGGCTGAATAACACTACATGTAACCAGAATAAAATCTATTGCCCTGTAAAGGTGGTCTAGTTCAGTGGTTCTTAACCTGGGTTCGATTGAACCCCAGGGGTTCGGTGAGCCAGTCTCAGGGGTTCGGTGGCAGGCAAGGCACACTCCGAAAAAAATTACGAAGAATATTGTCACTATCCCATCCCGCCCCATCCTATCCCATTACGCCTCTTTATCCTTTCCACCCGCGCAATGAGTGGCGCAGTTCACATTAGGAACGATTTATTATTATTCACTCGAGTGTCACGATGGACATTTCGCGCTCGATGTTACGCACGGTATAAGATCAGACCAAACGCAACATGAATTCTTTCCTTTAGACAATTAGAAATTTTATTCGAAAAATAATGAAAATACAGTAGCGATGCGTTTCAAAATATGATATTATTATGTAGGTAGCTAGGCACAAGAGTAGGTAGTTATTAATTAATAAGTCTGTATAGAGGGAGATTTTGTGCGCATTATTTGGCTGTACGAGTGAGTTGTCGTTGTCACCCCCTTGATACTTGGCACCCGGGCGGACCGCCCCCTCCGCCCCCCCCCCCTTACGCAGCCACTGCTCCCAAGGATACTATGACAATGCAGTATTGATCCAAAAATAATAATAGTGTCATAACATTATTAGGAGCGACTGCGCGGCCTTTTTAATACAAATTCTTAATTTTGGATTTTAGGCCAAAATACCCAACTAAACCGAGCAATTATTAATAAATATTAAATAAAAAATGTGACAAATATTTATTACGGATAAATTTATTTATTTATTACATTACAAAATAAAGCCAATTAAATAATGCAAGATTTTGAAGTCAAATTAGACATTTATTTAGAGTTAATTATAATTATTAAAAAAATAATCTTGCCCTATTGTGCGAAAATTATTAAAAATAGAATAACAAATAAAAATCGTAAAAAGCGTTTTTTTTGTTTATAAATTTAAATTTATATTCGGCAAATCGTCGGTTATTTGTAATTAAAATTTACGTCCATCAAAAGTTTTTTTTCATAATTTATATTTTTAATAGTTATCATTAACTAACAAATAATTACCAAATTGCCTCCAAAATGATGAAAAATATTTGCCTTACCTTTACATAATTTTTTCAAATTATTTTTTTTTGGCTATTTTGGCCTTAAATTCAAATGTAGTTTTTGTATGAAAAAGGACGCAAAACATTTCCTCTTAATAAAAAAATACCTACAGTTGGAAATAGGCGTGGGTTTGGTTGGAGTACAATAATGTACCTACCATGCAAATTATTGGTTGTTATAAGAGTAATTTTGAGGATAGCGAAGAGAAAGGTATGAGAGAATAAATGGTAATAAAAAACCGCACAATTTAAAATACGCCATCAAAATGTAGGCAATGGTATGACTCAAAAATTTGTATATTTTTTAGTACCCACTATTAAATTTGCGATGTATAAAATTAAATCGACAAATATTGTTTCAACCTTAGATTAATTTAGTGTGGAAATTAATTAGTCATGGAAGCAAAAAAAATATGATGAAAAGCTTTCAGACAGCATTTTTTTAACACGATCCGAATGAACAATAAATACCTTACAATTTTGAAGGAGGGTATAGGTACCGCCGCGCCACCCTGGAAACAATTTATTGGATAACCAACACCTCAGCCATAGGTCACCACAAGTGGTTCGCTACGTTTGGTGACTTACGGACGCCCGGGTTCATAGGGGTGAAGTTTATTCAGGTATAAGCGGCGTTTGCGTCTGACCACCAGCTGCGATCGGGAGAGATCAGTTGAGGGAGACCCTTTGACCTCTCCAGCCGGACTCTCTCGATCTATCGTCTTGCACCGCAGTGGGGGGAATGGATTCATTCATCCGTCACTCCACGAAACACTGACGCCCAAAATCTTAGTCACCCCTCATACCTTTTTCCTTGCCAGAACTTCCTCTCCTTCCTTTCCCTAAAAAGTCCCTCCACATAGCATCCCCAAAGACGACAAAGGCCCTGAGGTAATTTTTGTTCCTAACGTAGGAGGGCGCCACTGTTATTCAAATGGCAAAACTAAAAATATAACTCTTGGTGGAAATGCTAAGCCTGTGTAACCTACATTTTTATAAAAAATTTAAAGGGCATAAAAGTGTTTTATTTTTTATTTTTATATTGATTTGCAGTGTTCTATATTTTCAGGGTCATTGAGCTTTAAACGAATATTTGACAGTTAAATTGGTGTTTCCAGCCTACTAATTTTGTAGTTCCATTTTTAATATTTTTTACTCTTAGTTGACAGATTATAAATATATCACAAGTTTGTAAAAGGTCTTACCTACAGGCATACAATAATATAAATAACCTAATTAAATGCTTGCCCTTCTTTGCGAAGTGGATCAGTTTTACTTTCATTTGTTCCGAATAAACGACATGGTTTCAATAAGGTATCATTTAACGCCCCGGGTTGCCGTTGCATAAGAAGAAATTGCACCAGATTATGGGTTTACGTGGTTCAATGCTTGTACCGGACAACCTCTGAGTGCTCTCTGCCTTTTGATTGTCCAGTTAATTAGTCACATGTATATATCCAAATACAGAGTTTTGAGATCATATTCGAATGCCGTCCATAAATCAAATATTATTTACGCGTGTCTGTGTTTTGTATATTAAATAAGCTATAAAATAACACCGGGAGGAATAACGGTCCGGTACAACAGGGAGAGTAAATTATAATATAATATAATTTCCACACGAATGTCACACTAAAAATTATGCTTGTTTTTCTTCTTACTGAATACATGCATGTTTGTGGCTTTTAGTTAAAGGGTCTTGATTGCGATGTGTTTGTATTAACTGCACATATATAATTTATTTATTTGTAAACAGAAACAAACAGTACATTGTATTATCCATTGGTGATTAAAAATTTACAATAAATAAATATAATTCATGGTCGGTACCTACTATGTGTTTCATTGTAGTGCTTTATTTATGGTGTGCATATTAAGTTATTACAGGGTAATGTGTGTAGTGGGAAAGGGTGTGTTTGTGTGTGAGTGAATAAGTGTGTATGTGTATGCGCATTAAACAATTTATATGATTGAAATGATGCTCTTTTTAAATTTGGGCAGTGAATCGGAGAAAATGTCGATTTTAGAGTTTAGATTAATATTATTGAATATATGAAGAGCACGATTGATTGGCGAATTAGTTGCTGCATTTGTCTTGTAATTATGCGTGTGGAATAGTTCTGTATGGCGTGTACGCCTTAATGGTGTGTTAAAATTAACTAGGGAAAGAAGTTCGGTACAGTCAATGTTAATATTTAAAATTTTGTGTATAAATGTCAAATCAGCTATTACTCGTCTTTGTTGCAAAGTTTGAAATGTGCATTCATAGTTATCTATTGTTGAATTTGAAGGTCAGATATTTTATAAATATGTTTTGAATATGTTCAATGCTATCTATGTATACTTTGTACTGCGGGCTCCAAATTCTTCCAAATTGGCGAAGCATATTCCAGTATACTTCTGACTAATGCAAAATATAACATAACTACTGTACGCGGGTGGCTGAATACTTTACTTATAATATATATGTATGTGAAATACGTGACTAGTAATTATACATATATGAAATGTATTAACTGTTATTAACTGCATTGTATTAACTGTACACGTGACTGTATTTGTATATGTATACATGAAATGTAAACTCTTCTTCCATCTACAAGCAAATACTTTTAATGGAAAACCAGTAATATTTATAATATGTAGCACTTTTAAGATAAATAAATAAATATAAAATAGAATCAAAATTTTACATACTCAATCACATGCAATTTTGAATATGACAGTTAAATAAAAAAAAATAATTTTTTAGTTCATTTGACCAGATTTAAAGTGGGGTTATAATTTGGGAGATGAATAGGGATACCGCCACCCCGGAAATAATTTAATGAATAACCAATATACCTGCCATAGGTTACCCTAAGTGGTTCGTTACGTTTGGTAATTTAGGAGGGGTGCTCGGGTGAGGTTTGTCTAGGTGGCGACAGCATTTTCCCACCTACTGCATGGCGGGCCGGATCGGGAGAGAACGGTTGAGAGAGACCTTTTGAATTCTTCAGCCGGATCCTCTCGAACCATCGCCTTGAATTGTAGTGGGAGGGATGTATTCATATGTCCGTAACTCATAGACACATTGACCCCTAGATTCCTACCCACACCACATAATTTTTTCCTTCCCAGAACTTTCTATCCTTTCTTCCCTAAAGGGATCCTCCACACAACATCTTCAAAGATGACATAGACTCTGAGGGGTTTTTTTCTTCAGGGCCTTCTATGTGGAGCTAATGAAAAAAAAAACAAAATAAAAGCTAACTTTCACTAATGTTCGTGTAAAATTCTGCTTTGATATCTGATGGGACATTTTTTTGAAAACATCCTCTTCCCCTCCCGATGACTTCAGCCTTACAATATACCCCGATTGGGAATGCCATAGTCTCATTGGCTTCAGACGGGAGCAGTTGGGATTCTTGTATTAACAAAAGTAGAAGGTCCTGGGTTCGAGTCCCAGAGGTACCAATATCTTATTTCTGATTTTGCTGCCCCTAAATTTTCGATTGAGTTTCGCTAATATTGTCTTCATTTAATTAAAAAAAACGATTTTGAAAATGACAGTTTAATTCAACAAATTTAAGTAACTGGACCAGATTTATAGCAGGAATAACTCACATACAACCGAAATCAGTATGATTGATGATGTCAATTATCAGCTCCCTCTGTGAAGGTACTATCTCTGAAGGTGTTATGCAATTTAAAAAAATCCTATGTTGTTTGAAATTGCTAAGCGCTGACGACAAGATCAACCTCGTCCCGACATACACACCTTTTGCAGTCATACGAACCAATAATAATAAAATGATTGCTCATTTTATAATACATAATACGTACAGATATAAAATTAGTCCACGGTTATGGAGCGTGCGGTTTATAACAATTATTGTCTGATCCCGGCCGCCCTATGAGGTGTGTTTATGACAGTAATAAATATGGCATATCGAATTTCCGTTTATAATTACCGTTTAACGGTTTGTTTCGTCACCCTTTTACCTTTTATAGGGGAAATTAATTTCTCAAGTATAAAGAGTATAAAGACCATGGATAATAAATATAAATTCGGTCGTTTCCGCGTAATTGGGACACATTGGGTGTCCAAACATTTTGACCCAAATAGGCAGCTGACCCAAATAAGCGACGTGTTCGAGAGGCAAGGCTCTTGACTAGATCGCAGTTTGTGTTGTTTAACAATTAATTAATTAAAAATAATACATAGTAGATAATTTTGCGTTCCAGAAATCTCAGTATCGATCTGGTGCAAGGCTATGACAAACCGAACACGGGGAATTTCCGAACTAAATGCAATCGGCATCGCCGACTTTTTCTACTATTCACATTGAATCAAAAGTTTTCAGAATCTAAGTACAGAATTGAAACGTTGCTTAAAATGACTTTAGTCATGTTTGGTAACCGGATCTGAATAGCTAGGTACTTCCAAATACCAATTTCCTTCCATCCCTGCTATCTTCAGCCTCAGAACATACCCAAATTGGGGATGCCACAGTCTCATTGGCTCCAGACGGGAGAAATTGGAACTCTTGTGCGGTATTCAGAAAAAAAGATTGAAAAAACATTTATTGATTTTTCATATGTATACATATTAAATTTACTCTAGTTCTCTCGAATGTGTTTTTAAACATTATAAAACTTATGAAAAAAAAAATTATGTTCTAACCATAGATAGATACCAATATCGACGATAGGCGCGTAACTGTTTTTTAATTTTTAAAACAGTGAAAAACACATATTTAAGCAGGAAAAAAAACTTTAATTATTTTAATTGTTGTGTAGGTAATCATTATTATTATAAAAAAATATATATTTGAGATGAATACTCCATCGTCATTTTTCTGCTTCAAAAAGTTTTTTTCACCTCCTATAAAATATTATTTTTTTCACATTATTGTAACCCAATCTCAAAGAAATAAGCATACCCTTTCATCATCCGCGAGCTGCGTCCTGTAACTAAAATTCTAACTAGAATTCAGATCAGAATTTATCCTCATTAAACGGATTGGTGTCCCGGATATCAGAAGTAAATTAGTTTTAATTTCTGTTCCATGGGTTTAGTCCCAAATAACCGGCTGGCCCGATAAACCGGTATATCAATTAAGCGGAATCGACTGTACATCATAACCGTAACATAATAACGTCGCGTTCAAATTCTTTAAGGCTCCGTTGTTAGCGTTCAAAAAGAAGAAAATATTATTGAAGATTGTTTGAAAGGGGATATTCATTTTTGACGAACAGTAACTTTGCCCCTTTTATAAGCAAGTCACAGTTATTATAATACTGAAATGTATTGAAAGAGCTTGTGAAAGTGATGCCGATGGATGCCAGCAGGTAAAATGCTTCTATCGATTGCCGATAGGGGTGCCGGGGTAGACGGTGGCCGACGAGAGTTGTTCTTGCCAGCCTACCGCTCAGATTCAATTAGCCGTAGTATAGGCAGGTCGTGTGACTTGTATAATTATTGTAAATACGTAAACTCATATAATGCATTAGTTTGTATCAAGGTTTGTAAATTTGTTTGTACATTAGTTTGTATCAAGTACCTACCCCCACATTTTTTAAATTTATTTTTTTTTATTTATTTTATTTTTTTTAAAGACAGACAAACATTCCCGGATTACAAATATCCCAAAAATGTTTGAAAATCTCGTACTAGCACCACAGAAAGTCGAAAATTTTTATTGTGTTGTGATGGAGGACTTAGACAGCCGAGGAATCGAACATGCGACGCCCTGGTGGGACCCAAGCGCTATGCCCACTCAACCACTGACCGGTCAATAATTAATAATAGTATTTGAATGTGAATAATACCAAACATTACAATTACCAATAACCAACACATGAATAATAATATAACAAAATACGGAAGTATGGGAAGTAAATAAATGTATTAATTAAATTCGTCACTGATTCAAACAATGAGTTCACATTTATTTCTTTTTAAAATCGTACTGGTAAAAAAACACAATAAAAATAATGAATTTCATTAAATTGATCTGCAAATAGATTAGTAATGTACATCATCACCGGCGCCCTTGAGTTGATTTTTCACGAAAACGGCGCTATATAAATTAGCCAAATATTATTATTATTATCAGTAGCGTAATAATTAACTAATATTATTCGTTTGGGATTTTTTCTACACCGAATTTGCAATAATTCTCAATTTAATTAAATGATCTGCTTGAGATGATACGAGTTCATTGACTGTAAATTTGTGGGTAATGACTCGATCAGTACAAGGTAATGATGATGAAAGAACTATTGGAAGGGTTATTATAGGTAATTAATAAAAATAAGTTACCTGCTAATTAATATAAACGACCACCATAACACGGGAATCAGCCTAGCATGGTGGTCGAAAAATCCACTTACAATGTAATTAATTTATGCAGTGAATAAAGAAAAAAAAAAAAAAATATATATATATATATATATATGAATTCCTAAATAATTTAGGCTACCTGTTACGTACTACGTACGTCTAATTTCTATTTTTATTAATTTATTTTGACACTCCGAGTTGTTACACTCTTTTATCGAATTCTTTTTCTAATCGGATATTTCAAATTTTTGAATAAGCAATTTAATTGATATAACATTGTATTATGTTCCATCCTACAAGCATTACAAGAATTATTGGAAATACATGAAGTAGAGTTTCCAGGGATCATAACATCACAGAAATCGCAAGAGTTACTCGTACGTACGATAATTACGATACTGACAAAATATTTGTATTTGATTAAAAATTATTAATAAAAATTAAAAATCGAAGGAGCCAAAAGAAAAAAGCATGGGTTCATTAAATATCAAAAATGTTTTGCAAAAGGAATATCAAAAAAATTTATAGATAATTTTGACATTTATTATAATATATAAGCGCCCTTGAGGTGATTTTTCACAAAAACGGCGCTCTACAAATTGTCCAAATATTATTATTATACATATAATGTATATCATTGTAAGTTCCTCTTATGGAGATTTTTAACACGTCAATGTGTCAGTTTAATTGACACATTGACCCTAAGATTCCTACCCACTCCTCATACCTTTTTCCTTCCCAGAACTTCCTCTCCTTCATTTCCTCAAAAATAACCTCCACACAGCATCCCCAAATATGACATAGGCACTGAGTGATATTTTCCTCAGGGCCTCCTGTGTGGAGCTATTTAAAAATAACTCACTTAAACAATGTATATTTTGTTTCTAAAATAACAACAAAAAAATAAAATGTCGTGTGAGTGTCGATAAATCGGCGTTTATGGAAATATTATTTTTAAAATTTCACACAACATATCAATTCAATACACAAGAATTTGCTAGATAATTTAATAAAACTACTTAAAATTATTAAAACTAATGTATATCTAATCGGGACAGGACTCTCATTTTGTATAGATATAAAAAACGATTTTACTTAGAAATTAAAAATAATCGTTCCTCTGCCTCTGTCACAGCTTTAAAATCATTCATATTATATAATATATATTACAACTTACAACGTTTCTAACTAAACGTGTTTCTTTAAAAAAATCCGTCACGTTTGACGCGTCACTGATCTTGAAAACTTTCAGTGTCAGATAGCATCATGAGTCACGATTGTGGAAGATTAAAAATCATCGCAGTGAAGCGTCTTGTGATGTCATGGGTGTACCAGGTACCTACACAATACTGATATCTGGGTTCCTCGCCTAAAGGAGGGAGATCAGGGGAGATTCCGATTCTACTTAGGGATAAAGAATTGTCCCCAAGAGGAAGACACAAGACAAAAATGGATGTATTCTTATCAAGCCTAATATCGCCACGAATGTAAGTGATTGGCATAAAGATAGTTTGGAAAACATAGTCTAGAAGTCACGATTTCAAGCACTAAAGTGGTTTTTATTTATTTTAAAAATAATTTTATAACAAAGAAAAAAATTAATCAATGGATACTGTTACAGATAATTTTAACCATAAAATGGTATTTTTTAAAAGTTGTCTCTTATTTGGGTTTTTGCGTGTCTAATTTAAAAATACATTTGTAGTGGTTTGCGCTTGTTTCTTTATAAAGTAATTAACAATTTTATTTTAATTCTATTCGATGGAAATGGTAGGAAAAGCTTTAATTTATCCGAAGCACATTTTTTTTGTATTTATCGTGTAAGCCAATTAGTAGTAAGATTAATTGAAAATTATGATTTAGCATTAATTTTCGCCCCTTAAAAGTTTTAACGACTTTATCGTTAAGGCACCGTGTCTCCGCTCAATGATGAAGATATATATATATATATATATATATATATATATATATATATATATATATATAACAATATAACTAAGAATGTTGGAGAGAGCGCGCTAATATTTAAAACGATAAGATTGAGTCGAAAATTGTGAAAATGTTTAATAAAACACGACTCGCTTAAAATAGAGTTAATATCTCGGGGGGAACATCTAAAAGAGCATTTAAAGAAACACTGTGAACTGTTTCATACATATAAGTTCTAAAATAAGTGAAATGAGCGTGTTCATAATAATTTTTGGAGCATACTTTGCGTTTTTTTTCTATCGAGGGAATTTCATATAATTTGCGTTTCGGCATGGAACACATCTAGATATTATCTTCAAAAATAACATATGTTTTTTTAAGAGTTTAAAAGCTTTAATTGTTTAAGGGAGATATGTAAGAAGTCGGTAGAAATTCGGGTAGCGGCGACTTAACTGCGATTCTAGTTCTCTCAGACGACATCGGAATGTTCGCTGTCATCCGAGAATAGGGTATCGTAGTTAACGAAAAAGTCGTTAATTTAAAGGATAAGTAAAGTTCCTTATCCGCGAAAAAAAACTCCAACACTCGTAATTACATATCTCTTCATCTTCTTCTTTTTGAGCGGGGATACGGCGCCTTAACAATAAAGTCGTTAAAACTATTAAGATATTTATGCTAATAAAATTAATGCAACATACCCCAATTAGTGATACCATCATCTAACTCACTCCGGACGGAGCAGTTGTAACTCTTGTGCGGTATTTTAAAAAAGTTACATTCCGCACATATTTTTAATTTTTAACGATTTTAAAAGCAAATTACAGTTACGATTATCATGCAAGGTTATGAGAGTAATCATTATTTTTCAAAAATGTCTATTTAATTTAAGAGTCACGTACAAATCACAGCGTTTAAATTACCTGTTTGGCAGATGCATAAATAATCCAGAAAGAAAACCTATCATTAAAATATTTAGGTCAGTTATCGAGTTATTCGATAACACGAACATTACTCGGTTGTGAACTGCCGAAAATTATGTGTGACGGACAAACACATTTGGCGAATTTTTAAAGCATGGCCAAAATTAAATTTATGATCTTGGGTTTTTATTCTTCATTGTAATATTATGTATCTCTCAAGTACTCAGATGTGAAGGTTATATCTAAGTTAATTTTGATAGACTGTTAACCTTCTTGATTCTAGACGCGAGTTCAATCAACTAGACGACGCTTTTAAAATAATAAAAGTTAACTCTGAAGTGATTACTTGCAATTATAAATGTAGGTAGTTACAACGTACAATGAATACAATTAATAAGGAATCATAAAAAAATGTAGAGGTTGCTTTGTAACAATGAAAGTTGGTGTGCAAATAAATGTAATATTTTCAATGTTAAATGTATTTTTAAATAATTGAAAATGTTTTTAATTGTAATTTTGTTTTCTTGATTGAATGAATGAATGCCATGATATTTTGGATGTGGAAAATAACCCACTTTCCAATACCCGATCAAGCTGAAACACGGCAGGTAGACACGCTGTCGATGATAATGCTTTCTACATATTTTGGTGGTAAACACGCCCACACACGCTGGGTATACCTACCTACGCATTTTTCTGAAATTCAAAGAAATTAAAGCACTTAAATTAATTGGCAAATATATGGAGGTGTAATCCTTTCGGGATTAAAAAGTGTCGACTCCAGTTGGGTAGGAAGGTTCAATTCTCAGTCAAACCATTTTTTTTTAATTGGCTTTTAAAAACAGTTGCATTGTATTAAAAATACTTTGTTTTTTTACTACAATACAACATTTATTTAATGCGAGCATCAATGATGTCGGTTTTTCGAAGCACCTTCTATTGAAATATCAATAGAACAAACACAGTAAACCCAGTGAACGATTGTTTACCTGAATAATAATCGGCTCCATGAAATCGTTTTGTCGGTCGATCGTTTAAAATAAAGGTTTTTTTAGCCTTTTTAAAAGTTTTTTTTGTTTCTCTACTACAAATAATTATTCATTCGAAATTAAGTTAAAGTGTACCTACCATATACAAGGTTTTAAGGCACGTACTTGGCTTACTTTATCCAGTGATTCCTGACATTATTTGAATGTAAATGAAATTTCCGTCTCCATTTAAAAAAAAATTCCACAAATACATAACAGTTGGGGGGGGGGGGAGGGGGGGGGGTAAAGTTTTAGCGATTACTCGACTGAGAGACCCTGAGTTTGAATTTGAAGACTTTTTTTTTAAAAGCACCGGAAAAGGACTGGAGACCAAAGTTTCATTAAAGAATCATTGGTTAAAAAGTAAGGTAATTACGTCCTTTAACACCCTGTATATGTATGTCTCAACATCACGGTGTTTTTATAAAATTGTAATAAAAAAAATATTGGGAGTCAACGATTTACGAATAAGTGAACAACGTGCGATTGCAAAACGGTTGGCATTTGATAATATTTAAATTGATTTTCAAGTCATTGAATGACCCAATGAAAATTTGATTGTAAATTGATTCGTCGTGCAGTAAGGGTGATCGCCTTAAAAATATAGATTATGGAGATAAGCTCATTGTGTCATATTTTTAAATTCTCTGTGCTGGGTGTTTTTACTTGGTTACTTTTTTCATTGAATATTTGATTAATTGAATCAGCAAATCTTGCGAAAGGTGAGCTTTTGCTTTAACGAATTCTTTTGAAATGTCAATTTGATTATGAAAAAAATTAGACGTTTTATGAAACAGTGTATTTAATTTTTTAAATGTTTAATTAGTGGTTAAAACCTCTGCCATAGGCTACCCAAGTGGTTCGCTGCAAGCTACGAAATTATATATTTTATTTTAGACCAATAGTTGCTCCTCCGTCAGTTGGACCTCCGAAATTATTAATATTTTACTTTTTTGTGCCTTATTTATCAATTCCAAACCTAAAATCGACCTCAAAAATATCTTTAAAAATAAGTTGTTATGGATATCAAACGAATTTATACACAAAGTCGATTTTTATGTATCTACTTCTTACTTTACTATAAATTCTTTCTCCACACCTCTTCGGGGACAATATTTTGTTTATGTAGGTGTACCGAATTTTCCCTAAATCGACTGCATGTTGTATTATGTAACTTTTTATCAAGCTTTTTGTTTGAAAATGAAAAAGACTGAAAATACTAGAACGATGGCGTCACATACGATCTCTCGCCGGGACAAGTATATCAACTATCAATTCAAAACATATGTTGTTTATGACATCTCAGGAATCAAAGACCTATAAACCATTTCTTTAAAATTAATAACAATTACAAAATTTTGCGGATTGCCCAACTGAAACAGAAACAGTGTGATACTAGTTTTACGGCGTAATAGAAATGTGATGCAATTATTGTTTTGTCTTGTTTTAAAATATTTGTCCAAATGTATGTAGGCCAAGTCAAGAGCGGACACGAATAAAATATTCACAACATATGTTACAGAGGTGGACCATTCTTTTGCAGCCAACAAATAATACTTTTTCAATTCAATTGTAATTAAAAATAAGGGAGTTGCACCAAAAGTGTCGCCGATGTACTTATTTTTGTATTCTACTTTATTAATTAAATTACATTGGTATTAAATAAGTTTTTGAATAATTAAATAAAATTGGTGATGAACTCTGTCTGTCTCACTAGGAATTCCTGAGTTGATAACGGGCATAGTTTATTATATGCAGTTTTAACCACAAAACAAATTCGAGTGTAGTTTACACGCGGTAGAAGCGAAACTTTCCTAAAGCAATCTCAACCAATACTTGAAAAGTGAGGTCATAATTAAAGCGAACAATGAGCGCAGACCTAGCGTAATGTCCGTTTCATATCTCAACCAATAGGAGCCTTTATAAGTGGCATCATAATCAAAGCGGCCAATGAGCGCAGTTGATGCGTCGCAGGTGCAGTAATCGTCATTTCCGTTTCATCTGAAATCCAAATCAAAACGGGGCTGTAAGCGACGTTTCCGCCACTCCCACAGACTGTAAGAAAGGGCGCCGGTAAGTCTATGTCAGCCGCTGTCTCGTGAAATGAAAAGTCGAGTTCTTGGTGAATTTCCGTCGAGAGATGGTCCGGTTTGCCGAGAGAAGGGTAGCTTTTCGCGTTCAGTACTAGAGTGCCCTGAAATCCTCCGCAACCGAGTGGAGAATTCGGTGCCGCCCTATTCGTTCAAGTATATGTTTCGGGGGTCGTAGCCTCCGCCACGATTCGCGTTACGGGCGATGCGACCTCTGGAACTACCCTCTTTTCTGTGTTTACTCTGCCAACCAAAACCATATACTTCTAGCCATAGTCGACACACGTCTACGCCATATCTCTATCTGTATCTACTATCTACGGCCTTACCACTGTTGGCTGAAAACAAGAGCTAACTACTGTTTTCTCGATGTGTTGTTGATCACAACTAATTTTCGGGTCTGTCTTTTGTCTGGTAATGCCTTTTTGGTTTTATTATGTCACTAATATCTTGGTTTGTGATTAGGTTGCCGCACCGAGCTTCATCATACTGATTTGTCCATCTCCCCATCACGGGGGCGGATAGACCCGGTCCCTGCAACCAGTCAGGTGCAGAACTGCCGACTTCGTGAGCGGGATAGCAGGAGGCCAGGCCGCTCGCCGCGCTCCTGTAGTAACAGTGGGACAACTGCCCTCGATATATTTATTTTTATATTATATTATCTTTGATTTTAATCAAACTTACACCTATAAATTTTATTATTTCACTCAAACTAGATTCTGAACCATTAGGCGATCTGATGTGTAGGTATTTATCTTTTTTTTATATTAGCTCCACACAGAAGGCCCTGAGGAAATCAATTTCCCCTGGGACCTGTATCATCTTTGAGGATGCTCTGTGGAGGTTTTTTTTTTAGGGATGTAGGAGAGGAAGCTTTGGAAAGGAAAAAGGTATGAGGGGAGGGAAGGAATCTGGGGATCATTGTGTACAGGAGTGTCGGACGTATAAATCCATCCGTCCAACTGTGATGCAAGGCGATTGGTCAAAAGGCTTCCCTCAACCAGTCTTTCTTGATCCGGACTGTAGCAGGTGGGCAGACACGTTGGGCAAGACTCGGACAAACCTCACCCCATGAACCTGGGCACCTCTGCTAAGAAAAAAAACGAGCGAAAAAAAAAACAAACGCAGCGAACCACATGGGGTGACCAGGTGCTGGTTATCCAATAAATGATTCCCGGGGCGGCGGTACCTATACCCGCCTTCCAAATTGAATTATCTTGAATTACTATAAATGCAAGTGAGCATACATTTTTGTTTCTTACTAACAATCATGCACGCAGGGACATTGGAAGGTTTAGAATCGTTTTAAACATAGCTTACTTTTTACAAAAAAATTGGAGTCCTAACTTTAATTTGTAAATCAATTCTATATGAAATGACTGGATTCGGTTCTGTCCTTAACAGCTTCAGTGCGCACCACATCTCATGATTTATTTAAATAGACTTACTCGAATGCTCGTTTTAAAAAAGATAACATCTTGTATCGCTATGCCCAAACATGATTCGACACGGCAGAAAGCAACGATAAACGAGTATTAGCTAGCTCGTGTTCCTAAAATATCAATAATTTTTAGACGGGTTGTAATCAGGGGCGTGCACTCCATATAGGCACATAGGCACTGCCTACCCTGCCGTTTTTGTAAAATATAAGCATGTAAATAATATTATAATTTATAAAATTATTGCTAAAAATAAATACACACTTTCAAAAATAAGCGCGAAAAAGCTGAGCAACCGAAAACTACGCGAGCGACACATCAAACGGCATACTACAAACGCGGCATAAACTGTAACTAGAAACTACACGCGCGCCCTCCAACTGCCTCACTAAAATGCGGTCTAAGCAGGAATTATTTCCGACTAGAGCTAACTTCATACAAGACATAATTCAATGTTTACGAAATGAACAAAGCATAGAGTAGAACTGTCGTTGTGAATTTGTTTCTATGAGGTTTTTTTGTTAGTATTAAGCAGTGCTTTCTAGAACAAAATTAGCAAATAGCAATCAGTGACGACAAAAACATCTGTTGTTATTTACTTCTATCAAATAGTTGTCTTTCATAGATGCTAATTGTCGGTTAAAAAACGTTTGTCATACTTTAATTATGAAATTATCTGATAGAATATGGAAATTTTAATCTATGAAACTTGCTGTATTTTCTTACTGCCTACCCTGATCAAAAACTCTGTGCACGCCCCTGGTTGTAATGACCTCTGCTCTAAATCCTTTTGACTTCGGGCTCAAAGATCTCAGATTCAAAATCTGGCCAAACAGTATTAAATAATAAAATATGCATTGGTTGTCAGAAGTTTGTCCGGTATTATAAAATAATTATTGTAAAAAACACCACTGTGAATTTTTATACCACATACTCGTACCTACACCACATGTCATATTCGCATATATATTTTAATATACTGAATCGGCACAATGTGGATGGGTTGTTTCGTTGAATTCGAATATTTTATCAAAATTCAGTTAGTTTTTTTCTTCAAGAAATTTATGTGTTATATAAAAAAAAAGTTTAATTTTTTTTTTAATGTTTGTGTTTATAATTTTTTTAAAGAAAAGACAAAAATTCCCGGGTTACGAATAACGTGAAAAGATTTGAAAATCTTCGACTACCACCACTGTAAGCGGAGAATGTTGCTTGTAACTTTATATGTATGTATGCAAAATTATGTGTAAAAGCCTTATAATAATAACGTAGTTTTGTGATATTTCACTTCAAGTGCGCAAAAGCATATATTATGTGCGTTTAAATTTTAAAAAAGATAATAATAACAGAACTTAAATAGAAATTTCACAGAACTCGAAAATTAATTTTGATATTTGATGAATTGTTCAAATTCAAATATTTGATTAATGAGGACCGTAATAACTATAATGCACTGACCCGGCAGTCATAGGTCTGGGTTTGAGTCCTAGATGTGATCATATCTTTTTCTGATTTTTCTGTTTCAGATGTTCGATTGAGTTTCGCTGATAGGTTTTACTCATTAAGTTAAAAAAAATCATCAAAGACTCGCAGAAAAGTCAAAAGATGTCATGTATAATAAAAAAAATATGAATTTATCCAAGACGCTATATAGATAACATTTAGTTCTGGTTGAATCTTGCAATCATACATAAAGATAACAGCCAATAAAAATATGCAGAGTTGGTAGTTCTTAGTTGAAGAATGATACAGTTAAATATGACCGAATCGGATAGGGACACATTAGCTCAGTTGGTAGAGCACTGACTCGGGAAGTCGTAGGTCCTGGGTTCGAGTCCCAGAGGTGCCAATACCTTTTCTAATTTTTCTGTTTCAGATTTTTGACTGAGTTTCGCTGATATATATATATATATATTTTTTTTTTTAAATAATTATTTTTTTTAATAATATGTTTTACATGGTATATAAAGATAATTTTACATCTTAGGTTTTTTACTACTTTTCCATTGAAATCATTTGCTTGTGTATGGTCTTCGTTAATTAAATAACAAATAAACTCTTCAAATATTTATTTACTTAAATTATTAACGCCCGTATTAGGAGAATTTACAAAGGAAAAGGCAAATTGAAGAAATTATACACTATTATACATAACTGAACTACCTCGGTAACAATCTTTTGTGTTTAAGATGTCCACTGACTCCGCATACTTATTTCCCTCCATTATTATTCTGGGCAATGAGGAAAGCATATGGTAGTTAGTCTAGTCTACTCTGAAATAAATCCCGAACTCTAGTGGAATCCGAAAGCATTATAATGTCTCCCTATCAGAAGTATTTCTGTTAGTAACTTATCACCGGTAAAATAAAACATGTTTTAAAGATTAATGTGATCAATAAATTAATTACTGGATATTTTTAATCCAAGGAAGTCAATCATATTATTATATTAACATTATGACTTTATTGCATTCCATAAATGCCAAGCGAAAATGATAACCTTAATTTTAATGATTTTACTTTTTTAAGTACCTACTTCTATTCTTTGAAACTACGGCCTTCAGAACGCACCGATATGAAGGATTCTGATTCGCTTAATGATAGTGGTTGATATGTTCATAGTCGAGAACAAAATATTTAGTTTTACGTACTGTCAGTGGAAAGTACCACAAAATTTTCTTCCCGGAAAGTCGTAAGAAAAGTTATAGGCTTTTATTTATCTATTTGTTTATTAGATATACACAGTATATTATGAAGTTTTTTTGTAGTCCCAACTACTCCTAACCGCCAGGAGCCAGTGGAATCCTAATTTGAAGTGTTGCGAGGCTGAAGGTAGTGGGAAGGGGATGGAGATGGGAAAGAAGATGATTGGAAAGCACCTGGCAATTCAAATCTGGTCTCCAAATACGGCGGAAAAAAAGTGTGCGAAAAGAAAAAGGGAAGTATTTTTAAATGCGTGGAAGTGAATTTAGAAAGTCGCTAGATGTCGCATTATTTTCTTTGATTCTTTTTTTAAACTGCTTTGAAGATCGGTTATTGATTTCACAAAATATATTTTTTTTTTGGATTTCATAGAATTCGAACCCCCGTTCGCTTGATGTCTGTCTCTCTGACCGCTAAAACTTGTCAGGCACCTTGCCAAGTACGCTATGGAAGGCACGCATATTTAACACCGAATATTTATTATTATTTAACACCGAATATATAACCGAATATTTGTGTAGAACGGAGATGTGAATTTCAAGCCACTAATGGCGCTAAAGAAGTTTTACTTAAAAAAAAATTTGGTTACGAATTGTATTTGACTGTCTATAAAAGTTTAATGAAAAATGGCTAGCTTTAAATATTATATTTACGAGTACAAGACTTGATTATAAATATTTTACGAATGTCCAATTACTTTATTATTATTATGTATTTTATTTCTTACTATGTTTGGTATTTTATTTTGTTTATTATTATTTCTTTTATTTCACTAGCATCTCCACTTAGAAAAAACTAATAACTATACCTTGATTTACGCATAATGTGAACATTTTTAATGTGAGGATAAATTTCTATGCACATATTGCATATCCCAATGGTAATTTCATTAATATTAACATTCTATAAATGTTTCAAACAATAATTAAATAAATAGTTCTGCCGTCGTTTAATAACGGTTAACTAAAAAAAAACGAGTGTGCTTTAGACCACACGACTGAAGTAAAACTTCACTAACTTATAAAATAATATATGACATTAAAACACATTAAAAAAGGAAACGAAGCGTGGGCAAAAGTTGCACATGCTTCGTTTCCTTTTTTATTGATGACCGATCGCATCACACTTTTCGTAGCAATCACATTATTCGTAACAATCACACTTTTTGTAACAATCACGCTTTTCGTAACAATCACACTTTTCGTAACGATCACACTGTTCGTAACAATTACACTTTTCGTAACAATCACACTTTTCGTAACGATCACACTGTTCGTAACAATCGCACTTTTCGTAACAATCACACTTTTCGTAACAATCACATTTTACGTAACAATCACACTGTTCGTAACAATCACACTGTTCGTAACAATCAAGCTTTTCGTAACAATCACACTTTTCGTAACAATCACACTGTTCGTAACAATCACACTTTTCGTAACAATCACACTTTTCGTAACGATCACTCTGTTCGTAACAATCACACTTTTCGTAACAATCACACTTTTCGTAACGTTTCATATTTTTTTGGAACGTATTCATCATTTTACCCCCCCAAGTGTCGAGCTTTGAAGTTTTACTTCAAAATCATCTTCCAAACACAATAATTGGGTGATTTCATTGCGGTAATAATTTTAGAATTACGTTACAATTCCAAGAAGTGCGCTGTATTAGTTAGAATGGGTCAGTGCATTCAAAAGGGCATACACTACTTATTACAATATGTTGTGGAGGTTTAATCTAATGTTTGGGTAGGTACGCGAGACAGCGAGGTGCCTGGGGCTGATAAACCTGTTTACAATGGGAATACCCACATACATTATATCATATTACCTAAGTCTTAAGCTTGTATCACTGTAACGTTTGAAAACTCTCGTTTTCTACGAAGTATTTTAGTTTAAGTTTTCTTGGTTTTCATTTTTTCAATTTTATTTCTGTTCTCGTTCATTCAGTTTACAGATGTAAACAGTTTACATACATAAAACTAGCGAGCACCCGGTATGCGTTGCAATACCAATCAAAGAAAAATAGTGTTTGAGTTTTAACTCTGTTTGTTGAAGTGCTTTTGGATACAATTGAATATTTTTTTTGTTTTTCGACTCGTGAATAGGCCACATAAAGCAGTCCGTGTGAGAAGCATGGATTTTCCAAATTCACCCCATGCTTTTTCCTACCGCTCCCTCGATCCCCCCTTCTTACCCTCTCCCGTCTTAGATTCCCCTCCCCATCCCTCCTTTACTTCAACTATATGAAATACACTAATCTTGCAAATTTCAAAACGCCAGAGCTGACCTTTGTATAAGGAAACCTTCACTGGCGTGCGCACTACAAATCAACAAAGTTTCATCGCAATCGGATTAATGGTATAAGAAATAATAACGCCAAAGTTCACCATTATATATAGAAATCATCGTGGGCGTGCAAAAAATCACCAAAGTTTCGTTGAAATCGGGTGAATAATTTAGGTACCGTATAAGGGACAAACAAACAAACATTCATTTTTAATTCTTCAAATACTATAAATAAATATAAAAAAATACCAGTAACCTCATGTAAATGGGTTGGTAGAAGTATTTTGTGAACACCTCACTAGGAAAACCTGTGCTGAGGTATTGATAAAGTGTTATTTTGGGGTTAAAAGTAAAAACAAAAAACACAACATCGACCTTGGTACTCAAGGAGGAGTGTGGTTCCACCCATGGCGGCAGTGTTGTATATTATGTTAGTGGCAGTTAAAGTACATCATAATAATAAATACATTTATAATTTTTTTTACAGAAAGACAACGTTCCCGGGCTACGGCTACGAATAACCTGATAATGTTTGAAAATCTTCTACCACCACAATATATTGTGATAGAGGAGTTAACCAGCCGAGAAATTGAACACATGACTTATGGACCAAAAGTGATGCCTACTCGGCCACCGACAGAGACAGACACTAAGGGCCGTCTGTTTCAACGCTCGCTACAGTAAAAGTAAAGCAAAAAGCAGTTACGAAAGTTAAATTTCACAAAAATGCGTTTTTCAATCAATTTGACTGCTTGTTTTGCGTCACTTTTAACTTTTGTATTTACTTTCCGAAAACCGATAGTTACTCTAGAGTTACTCCGCCATATTGGCATATTTGACAGTTCTCAGTTTATTTATGACAGGTCTGCTTGAGATAATCTACGAAATACCGCGCTTTAACATAGTAATCACGATAAATGTTGTAGAAGACGATGATAGTGACGATGAATTCCTCATCCAATATGTTTTGCAGCGAAAACCAAAAACATTTCGACTCCGCGTCAATAATTTGGTTATCTGGGATGATCTCCAATTTTTGACGCGGCACCGCATGTCGAAAAAATCTTGCTTTTGAACAGATTCAATTCTAATATCGACATATTTAGCGTTACCTTTTAAAGACAAGCTCTATTAATGGATGTATCGCAAGTTTTACAAGATCTTGAAATCAATTTATTGTCTCATAAACATTACAAAAATATAATAGGAGTAGTAGGTGGGGTTTAAATCGTTTCGGATATACACATATTTAGCGAGTGAATCTGCATTTAAAAGACAAGCTCTACTAATGCTAGTATAGTTTGTACACGTTTACTACTTACGTTTAATGTAATACCTACTCACAAACGGATTGTAAAATAGCTATAAAATGTATGTTTTTCTGTTTTCGAGACCATAAATAAATTGAATTGAAGATCTCGTAAAATATGTGAGACTTCAAATTCAAGGAGATATCACAACTATTGGAAAGTAAAACATTCATATTGTATATTGTATGTATTATAATAGGTGGTCATTTATTTGTAAATATTCATACAAATACTTTTTTATCGGAACAATGCCGTCAGGGGGCCTAGTCTCTATCTTTTATTAACCTCAGTTAGCGGGTTAATTACGTCACAAACACGTATTTTGACAGTTACTCTAATTAGCGTAGCTGTCAAAATACGTGTTTGTGACGTAATTAACGCGCTAACTGAGGTTAATAAAAGATAGAGACTAGGCCCCCAGATCCTACGATGCGAAACAAAATACAACCGGATATTTTGACAGTTGTTCCGATTTTAGGATTTAGTTTACGGTGTTGCCGCATCAAAAAATATTTTGATATGTTTTTTCACACAATTCCGAGGAATATTCTGCTTTTCAGACTGGCCACACTGACAACTATTAAGCCCCGTTTATAATAGGAATAAGCCGTAAGAATAGGCCGGTGCCGTAATCTGTAAGCCGTAATATTTTAGAACGTCGTTTATAATTGGAATAGGAATAGAATAGAATACGCTCATAGAAGTGACTATGCCGCTGACACTTGTCTACGTCAACTGTCAACCGATAATATATTACACTTTGTTTTATATAAATAAATATTGAAACGATGGATTTGTCGGACATTGTTGCATGTGGAATGTTTTTGTTTGTTTTGGGGCTAGCATATACTGCATATGGAGACGTACAGTTGACGAAAAAAACACAAATAAATAACGTTTTCTACGACAATTCTGTCTTTATAATCTTTTTCTTTCTTATTATATAAAAGACGAAATTGTTCGACCCAAGAAATCAATTCCGCGTCATTTATATTCATTTTTATATTTATATTCATTTTTATATTTATATTCATTTTTATATTTATATTCATTTTTATATTTATATTAGATCATTTTCGTCTTCAGCAAATATATATAAAATAAAATTATTGTTCAACTAAACTGAATATTGAATCCAAAGCCATAGAGGATCGATCGAAAATACATAAATCTCAGCATATATCTAAGCTTTCTGCAAGCCGTAACCGTAAAAGTTAAAGTTGAACCATCTTTTCGGTTATGGAAAAAGTTAACGGCTTATTGCCATCTATTATAAACGGATACACAAGTTTCCTATCTTCCAACTTCTACGGCTTACGGCTTACGGCCTACGGCTTACGGCTTATTCCTATTATAAACGGGCCTTTACTTAAGCGAAAATACACTTGAAACAGCGCGCGGTCTTATTTAACGTTCATGTTACTTTAACTGACAGTTAAAATTTAACTTTAGGACACGATTTAGCTTTCTGTTGAAACAGACGGCCCTAAGTAATAAGTAACAGTGCAGATAACACCGTAGTAACATTGCAGTGAAAAGAAAAAAAAAATTATAAAAATAATTATGCTAATGACAATTGAAGACTTTTTACTGATGCCGTTTTAATAAATCACCTCTAAAAGTGTCAATCTTTTACTGCGTTGTTGAACTCTTATCGTTGCAGGCGTAAACAGTAAACATCCCAATGTGGTCTCGGCTTTATCTCTCATACCGGTTCAACATCAATATAGATATCTTAGTCACTCGAAATAATATTACAGCTAAAAAAATCTTAATATAATAAATTAGTGAAATCCAAAATACATATATAAGGGGAAAAAAACCCTCATGCAAATTCTAAAAGCAAAAAGAAACTTTTGTCGCTTTGGAATAAAATACATTCTATTGCAGATTTTTAATTTTTTTTTAAAGTGAAACTCTTTAGCCCCGTTGTGAAATGACGATTACAGCTCCTGCGACGCATCAACTGCGATCATTGGCCGCTTTGATTATGATCTCACTTTTAAAGGCTCCTATTGGTTGAGATATAAAACGGAAATTACGCTATTCTGCGCTCATTGGTTGCTTTGATTATGACCTCACTTTTAAAGTAGATACTGGTTGAGATCGTCTTGGTAAAGTTTCGCTTCTACCGCTTGTAAACTGCACTCGAATTTTTTTAACATAAGATCCACACAGGAGGCCCTGGGGAAAATAATTTCCCTCAGGTCGTATGTCATCTTATGTCTTATCATCTATGCTGTAGAGGGTTTTTTTAAGGAAAGGGAGGAGAGGAAGTTTTGGTAAGGAAATAGGTATAAGGGGTGAGTAGGAAACTGAGGCTTAGTGTGTACAGGAGTGACGGGCATATGAATCCATCCCTCCAACGATGGGTCGAGAGATACTGGCTGGAGGATAAAAGGTCTCCCTCAACCAGCCTTTCTTGATCCTGCCCACCGCGCAGCAGGTGGCCAGATGTATCGGCTACGAAGAACTGGATAAACCTCACCTCATGCACCCGGGCACCTCTGCTAAGGCACCAAACGTAGCGAACCACTTGGGGTGACCTAGGGCAGAGGTGTTGGATATCCAATAAATAGTTCCCGGGGCGGCGGTACCCATACCCATATCAGAAAATGAAGGAGATAAACAAGAAATTCTGTAAACAGTAGACCTCGCGTCCAAAAAGCATATTTTAAATTTTCTGTTATTTAATAAATCAAAATTAAATTTTCCTCGTAAATCATAAGATTTGTAAGTGGATACTTTAACACCTACCTGCTTAATTAGAAATAACAAATATTTTTCGTAAAATTAAAATGTCAAATCAAAAGTTATATAAATTGTACAAATGCATGTCACTATATCAATAACTATTATTTTTTCAAACTTCAGGCAGCTAGACACCGTGATATTGATTATTCCGATTTGACAGCTTGTAGTAGGAACTACGATCATGCGAACTCTGGTGGGAAAAAATGTAGTATCCATAATGTCATATTTTGTCATACTAACCCATATTGTATCTTGTATTTCCCGCTAAGTACTCGCATACTACTTACTAACAACACATACAGGGACATTGGGGGTCTAAATTCGTTCTTAACTAAATGTAGCTTCGTTCTTTAAAAAAAAAAAAGTCCTTGCGAGAGCCTTGAAGGAGTAACCATCTGTTACTTATACCAGGGGGCCTAGTCTCTATCTTTTTTTAACCTCAGTTAGCGCGTTAATTACGTCACAAACACGTATTTTGACAGAACCAAAATTAGCGTAACTGTCAAAATACGTGTTTATGACGTAATTAACGCGCTAACTGAGGTTAATAAAAGATAGAGACTAGGCCCCCAGGGCGGGTAAGTGGTGGATAACCTCCAATATCCATAATGATCACCATCTTGAACCAGAACCGGAACGTAACAAACAAATTTACAGACAAATGAAATGCGAAACGGTCGAGTTAAAATAGAACTTCGCTACTCAAGTAAAAATGTTTACAATAAATTTCCAATATAAACGGACAAATATTTTAGTAAAGATAAAAAAAACGAGTGTGCTTTAGACCACACGACTGAAGCAAAACTTCACTAACTTATAAAAGAAGAGAGAAAGAAAATGTGCGCGCGCAGTGCTCTCTCTTGCTCATACAGTGTGATACAGACAATAGGCCTGCACTGTGTCTTAGATATACGAAACGTAACTGGCTATGAGAGAAAGGGAGAAAGAAAATGTGTGTTCGCACTCTCTCTCTTGCCCCTACAGTAATATACGAAACGTAACTCTCTCTCTTTCTATCTTCACTAATTTATATCTCCCTCTCAACTTCCGTTCGCCTCGCCCGATAACACTTTTCTTAACGCACTCGTCACGCATTAACCAGCTTACTCCCCAAGTCAAGCGTGCGTAAAGAAGTTTTACTTCAAAAAAAGGTGGAATGTTAATCTATGTGTGTACTTGTACGTGTACATTTATCTACAAGTGTATGTATATACGTGCGTACGTGCAAGGACGTTAACACATTGTCCTAACCCATTCAGATAATAAAAAATACACCTTGTAATGACCATAATAAATCTTTCGTGTCTTGTCCATAATTTTTTTTATTCCAAGACCGACCGGTTTTGGATTCCGCGTTCACGTTGTATGGACGTGTCCAGGAAAGTGGAGCATTTCTTTATGCGAGATCACATTCTGAGCGGTGTCGCTGTGCCGGCTACGCCCGACGGAGACATTAGAATGTCACTTCATCACCTATATGCGACCTCTGACTTTTAAAAAATATTATAAATAAAAAATTTAATTTTTAAATGAAATTCTTTAATTATTTTCATAAATATTATCGTTACACAAAAAAAAATATTTATTTCATCTCGGCAATTTTAATTTTATACCTGCCATTGCTCTAAATTGATTACCTGGATACGTGCAAAATTTAGCAGGGAGTTGGCCAAATTTATATGAAATATATAAATATAGTGAATAGATTTTATTTGTTGTTTTCATTTATTATTGAGTAAATAACTAGTAGAATGCTTAAGAATTCTAATTTTATTAATAATTAAATTGAAATTGTACACGACTGACAGTTTTTTTAATAACATTAAAAATTACAAAGAAATAACAACGAATATATATCTACCGTCTAATAATGGTGTAAACAATATATAACGGTGTATAGCAATATGTCAACATAAAACAACAGGCAGGGAGGTAAAACAAAAACAAAAAAAAAAAAACAAACAAAAAACCAACAAACAATAAAGTTTCAGTTGAAGTTTTTTTTTTTACAATAGCTCCACAAAGTAGGCCCTGAGGAAAATAATTCCCCTCAGGGCCTATGTCATCTTAGGGGATGCTGAGAGGAAGTTCTGGGAAGGAAAAGGGTATAAGGGGAGGGTAGGAATCTGGGTGTCAGCGTGTCCAGAAGTGACGGAGGTATGAATCCATCCCTTCCACTGCGATGCAAAGCGATGTACCGAGAGAGTACGGCTGGAGAAGTCAAAGGGACTCCCTCAACCATTCTCTCCCGGTCCGGCCTGATATGCAGCTGGTGGGCAGACGCATCCGCAGACAAACCTAACTCCATGAACCCAGGCACCCCTTCTAAGTCATCAAACGTAGCGAACCACTTGGGATAACCTATGGCAGAGGTGTTGGTTATCTAATAAATGGTTCCCGGGCGGCGGTACCCAAACCCGTCTCCCAAATTATACAGTTAAGTTAGTTAAGTAAATCAAAAGTAAAACAAGATTTTTTTTGGAAAGGAATATGGAAAGTTTCGGGGTTTCTAAGATATCATTTTTAAAGAGAAATTTGATGTCATTTTATCACGAAGCGCGACCCAATAATGCCCGTATTTTGATCGTCCAATTGATTCAAATACTAAATTCCGAGTTTTTTTTTTATTTATTTTTTTTTCTATTGTTTCAAGATACAATCCCGTTAAACCGCAATAAAGCAGTTTGTCAACAGGAAAAGAGGAAAGCAATATTCGAATGCCCATAAAATATAGTTTTAACGTGGTTTTGTTTTACATATTAAATATGCTATAAAGGAGGCATATCGGTCCGGAACATCAGAATGAAATTTTTTAAATTTCCTTCTTGTAAGTAACCCAAACCAAAACTTTTCTGCATTGTAATTAATTTGGTCGTTTTTATAACTAATCTGAGTATTTATTTATTTACGCCCTTTTTCGGGGCATTTACATTGATCCAGATAGAGGGTACACTTTTACATATAACTGCATACTCAACTCAACTTTCAATTATTCGAATTGTTTTCCGTACGAAAGGATTTTAACAATTTAATGATGGCATGCTAATTTGCTCTGTGACCTTTAGAATGGTCTCACAACCGAGACATTAAAAAAAGACAACTAATAGGTAAATATTTCAGAAATCTCATAATATATGCCAAGTCTAACATTTTGAAGCTCTTAGAAATATGTATGTTTTGTGGCCCTGTTACAACCTGAAGTTTATTTTTTAAGTATTTTATTCGTATTAAATTTCCATTAATATGGTCAACCCAGTCAGACAATTCATTGCGACATTTTCCATTCAAGGCCCTCATCAAACCAATTTGTGGGCGTCTAAATATGTCCACCTCCAGTCATTATAAAAAAAATATTCACCTTAAGATGAAGCCATACTAAATAATGCAAAATCATACAAAATCGTATGTTTTAGTTTTGAAAATTTGACCGCTTAGAAGTATTATAGATGCTTCAATTAAATACTGCGTGTAGAACATACTTTGGCGCTTAAAAATATTTGTCTTTTTTTTTTAAAAGTCTTTTATTTATTTATTTATTTATTTATTTACGCCCTTTTTCGGGGCTTTTACATATACAATTTAAAAATTACACTTCATTAAATAAAATATAAATACTATTTATTTCTTTTACCAATAAATATAAAAGGTATATATTTCTTTTACTAAGAAATATACAGTATTCATTTTACATAACTGAACTGCCTCAGTAACAGCATTTTGTATTTGTCTAAAGATAAATTGAAGATGTCCACAGACTTGGTAAAATTATTTCCCTCCATTAGTATTCTGGGCAAAGAGGAATACATATGGTAGTTAGTTCCAGAATTTCTGCACTGAAATAAATCCTGACTTCTAGTATTACGTAGAGGAATCCGGAAGCTTATTAATTCAAGTAATAATGGACTATCAACTAAATCACTTAGAATTTTATAAAGAAATACCAAGTCTGTGAAAATTCTTCTGTCTGATAATTTGAGCATATTCATATCATTTAAAATAGTGTTGTAGTTCAACATAATTGCTGGAATACCCATTTTAAAATTTAGAAAACGTAAGAATTTATTTTGTATTCTTTCAACAGCTTGTACATGTGTATTATAATATGGGTTCCAGACGGGAGAATTGTACTCAAGTTGACTTCTAACAAATGCAAAATATAACAGTTTAATACACTTTATATTTTTAAAATTTCTAGTTAGCCTAGTTATAAATCCCAACATTTTTAAGCCCTTATTAGAAATTTCTGTTATGTGGTTAACAAATGAAAGATTTGATTGAAAAGTGATGCCTAAGTCTTTAATTTGTGTTAATGTCTCAAGAGTATTGTTATCAATGTTGTAATTAAAGATCACTGGATTTTTTATTCGAGAAAATCTAACTACTTGACATTTTGAGATATTTAAGTAGAGTCTATTTTCATTACACCAAATCAACAATTTGTTGATATTATCTTGAAGAATGTTGCAATGGTAAATATTTTTAATAATTCTAAACATTTGAGATCATCAGCAAAAAGTAAGAAAAATACATCATGAAATACTTTTGTTAGATCATTTATAAACAAGATAAATAAGACTGGGCCAAGGTGTGAACCCTGTGAAACTCCACTTGTTGCATAAATTTTTTCGGACAAAGAGGATTTTATTCTAACAATTTGTTGTCTTTTAGTAAGATAGCTTTCAATCCAGGTTATAAATTGCCACGTATTTTAATAAGCTAAGAAAAAAATAAAGTATTAGGTCTATAAAAAACATTTTTAACTGAAAACTCTCCTACTTATAAACACTTTTTCGGATATGGTTTTATTGCATAATGTGGCAAATTCAGTTTCTTATATAATTATCGCGAAAAAAAATTATATTTACGCCCGAACCTCACAAAATAAAATGTAATATGCATTTTCGCGTTGGTATTTTTGACATCACGGCGACAATACGGCAGTCGACGAATTTGTTATATCAAAGTGAACCTTATACCGTCCACCGAAGAACGACTGGCAGCCGCCCCCCTGTCTTCCGTCATTACTCCTCCGAACGGAGCGGAGAGCAGTCGTGTTATGCCCCGCGCCGCTTATTTTCGTGAAATCAATTTAAAAATTCCGTTTTATTGCAATAAACAATGCATAAAAAATGAACTAATGTTTTTTACAGGCCTTTACGAAACCAACATGTAAAAAAAATCTCAAATATCTTTTCCAACCTTTGCAAAAGCTTTTTCTCAAGTATTTTTAAACTCCTCCCATAAAAGGGCGTGAATTCCGATTTCGATTTTTTCCTGTACTAGTGGATCGCCTTAAGGTAAATAATATATTCTTGTCAGCATTTGTAGGTAACTACTTTTGATTTCTTCGAAGTTATTTCTGTAAAAAACTTGGTAAATACTCTGCAGGTATTTCGTTTAGTAGGTATATTTAAAATTGTTTTGGTCAACCGATATTTTTGATGACAACAAGCGCTCTTTTTAGGGTAAATTGCCTATTTAAAAAAAAGATTTTTTTTTCTTCTTTTGAGCCGTTATTAACTCAATTTTGGCTTCTAGGCCCTGCGGGCGGCTTCGCCCATATTGAGTGTACGTAACCATTTTATAAATCCGATAAGAACTGGTTTCAAAAATAGCCAGTTCCTCGGATCCATTGTGATCCAGTGACCGAGTTAAAGTAGCCGTGACAAGCAATGACGCCATATGTAATGTCTCCATATCCGGAAAGATAATTAAATTCTATTAATCCGTAGTACTTATACCTAGGGATGAAACGTCCACATGCGAGCTGCTGACGTAAGTGGCGACATCTTTTTACGAATTCTTGAATTAAAAACCGAATTACGACGGTATTTTTGTTTGAAATTCCACGTACACAGATGTTATTTGTGGCGCAACGCGTACGGCGTGGCGTCAACATGCACTCGAAACTGGGTTCTGAATTTCAACCACACAGACTGGCTACACAGACCACTCAACATTACGCTCGGGTAATAATAAAGGCGTTCGTTGAAGAAAATACGGATTTAAGAAGGGATTTAACCATAACAAATTAAAAATAAACATAAGATTTTTTTTCTTAAATTAACTCCCACGGCCTACATAATCTTTGGAGATGGATGGTCTTTTGTGGAAAGAAAGGATTGAAACGGGGTTTTGAAGAGACCCATGTTGTAAGCGGGAGGGAACACGGAGGCAAATCCTTCCACAACCGAGCTGTTGAGTCGTAGAAACGATCCGTTCTCAAATAACAACTGTCAACTGGGTACAAACGTTGGGTGTACGTTTGGCATGTTTCCCGACTATGCACCAGTGACGAAGGAACCAATGATCCTAGTTCTTCAGAGCATCTTCCATTGAAATACCGAGAATCTTCCATTGAAATAGAGGATAAGGACAGCTTTCCCACCCGAAGCCAGTGCTCTAATGATTGCAATCCATTTTTTTGAGATACGAGTATCTATCAAAAGAACCTACTTACACCATCTTAGCATAAATTTAAAATATATATAATTTAAAAAAATATATTTTGACAGAATATCTCATATTGGGAGGAACAAAGATGAAAAATATCTGCCTATTAGCTGTTATTTGCTTTTTCTATTGGCTGTTATTTGCTTTTTCTATGGGCCGATGACAGAATTTCAGCTGTGAGTATTCACTTATTTTAGTTAGGTCGTTTTAAACACGAATTCATGGATGTATGCGATGTATGATAATTTATTAATTTACCTAACAGCATTGGAAAAGCACAGAAATCTGAAAAGAGATAGAGATTTTTTAAAAACATTTTTATCCAGCTATCTGAGATGATTACAATAAAATGCCACCTTGCAATGAGTCCACATTTATGTGAGTAGATAAATAAATAAAATAGAGTAAATAAAGAATAGTATAAATGACGCAATTTGGCTACAATATTATTTGAATAATATATATGCAAAGGAATACCTACCTAGAAATGCATAGGATTCCTTTATGTTCGAATTTTAAAAAGGTGTTGTCATGGAGACAGAAAATGATAGATGATTGTTGTTTGGTTGTCTAGCTGGGTAGCACAGATTGAAGTAATAAGAAGATTGAAAAATAAGTTTATAATTTCAAAGTGATATAATATTTTGAAGATGGACAAATAACTTTAATTGTAGTTTTATAAGACAATTTGTCTATTTGTATGTCACATTATTAATAAAAAAATACAACAAATAGACAAATTGCCTTGTATATATTATAACTACTATTTGACTAATTCAATTTTGTGTCCAAGATTTTGTAAATATAAAAAACAAACCTACGATTTTTTTTTAAATTTTATGTCTCGTAAACCATTATTATGTATGTCACCCATTGATAATCAACCTTTCATTCCAGTAACGTCCGTTAATTACTTTTTTTAAATTCATGGGCCGTCCGCCCTGCGACAAAGAAATGGGTCAGTGAAACAATGGAATTACGAAATAAAAGAAGTTAAATACTGAGGAATAATTAATATGCGAGTCACATCGACGCCATTTGGGTATTATTACCATACTTTTTGTCAAGTTTCTCACACATCTCTCTGTTTTTGGTAACAGGTAATCGGTTGGTATTTAGGTGATTTGTGAGGCGTGACGTAATGCTATATTTCAAAACGTGAACGCTGAAAACAATGGTTGACAAGATATTTATTTATTTATTATTACACGCCCTGATGGGCTTTTACATTATAGTTTATAAGTTGAGCATCAAACAATTAAGAAAATATAATACAATGAGAAAAGAAAATATGTAATACAATCTAACAACAAAAACACATACCTAATAAAATAAAAAAAGGACACATGTAAAAATGATAGGAGGTCTCACATTCAATATAAACAAAAATTGCAGAAATTATGTAAACCTATTTGTATCTAGAAGAATAAAAGTGATAGAATATACAACATTTATACTGATTAGTTTTAAGATGAAATATATCACCTAGATTAGAATATTTATTTCCGAGAATGTTAAGTCTCGGAAACGGAGAATTTTGATAAGCTAGTGTCCTGGTGTTATTGAAGTAAAAGGGTAATAAATGTCGACATGATTTTTTGGGACCATGGACATTGATAAATTGAAGTAATTCAGGACAATCAATTTCGTAATGTAGTATTTATGTAACAGTATTAAATCTGTGCTTATTCTTCTTTCTGAAAGTTTCAATAATAGAGACATTTTATCCAGGAGGTAATTATAATCAATGTTTAGTATGGTAATGCGCAATTCATAGTTTATGAACCTTAGAAACTTCCGTTGTACCTTTTCAATGTTGTCTGAATGAATCTTTAGGGATTTGTTGATAATATTATTAATATGTAATTTAAATTTTCACCATTTAATGAATACTGAAAAAATATAGGATTATTTATTTTGGAAAAATGAATGAACTGAAATTTATTTATGTTTAATGCTAGTTTGTTGATAGAGCACCATTCAAAAAGATATATCAAGTTAGTTTGAAGTGTAATGCAATAATTAATAATAATATTAATATTTGGCTAATTTATATTTCGCCGTTTTCGTGAAAAATCACCTCAAGGGCGCTGAAAATGTGGTTAATCTGTTTATACAGTTTCATCGGCAAACAGTAGCACGTTTATATTAGTAAATATATCAACAATATAATTTATAAACATAATAAACAATGAGATATAATAGCGAAGAAGTGGTAAAAAATATTCACTATTCACGAGTAGGTAATTTGTGTATAAAAAACATATAATGTATTTGTGAGATGTTTTCTGGATAAGATCGCACCTGTCCACGATGTGTGATTATTTAGGTATAGTTGGTGTACCATAAGTTAATTTAATTGAGGAAAAACGAGTTCGACCTTTCGACCTTTTTCCAAAATTGGTTGGTAGGTAGGTATTACCTATTGCATTCGATCAAATTAAAGAGGGCGGGTTTTAAATAAATGAAAACGAGGTAATTTTTCACAAACTTTTGATTGAACCAAAACTTTATCAAAAGTAGGTTCAATCAAAATTTGTGAAAATTTTCCTCATTTTCACTTATTTCAAACCCGGCCTCTTCAATTTGATCGAATACAATAAATAATACCTACCTACCAACCAATTTTGAAAAAAGTTTGTGTAAAATCGAGGACTTAAAGTTACTTATCTAAAACAAAAAAAAAAAAATAATAATTCTAGACCTACGTCAAACAACGTTTTATGCAACAAGAAAAAAACATACGAATAATTCGAAGGCTTTAAGTCGAACAACGGTATTACTAAAATTTTGTATTGTTGTGTTTTTTGTAGATAACGTGGTTTCAAGTTAAGACATCAAATTATTTGTATGTTTTTTGTAAATAACGTAATTTGACTTCCATTGGATAACATATGTATATGTTCGATTCACGATTTATTTATTTATAAATTCCGAGTTTACTATTCCGTGGGTGTGAATGAATAGTGGCAATATTATATTGAATAAATCAGTGGAGTTTTACCTAATGCGCGCATTTTTTTATACACGTCATCTTATGGATAAGCAATCACGAGGATGAGGAATAATCCCTAAGAGCCTAGGTACATATAATTTTTTTTGTAGCTATGACATTAAACCCTCGGAATTTCGGAATGTTCTAAGCATTTATAGAGGATGATATTGCCAGTCCTGGTAAAATAAATAAAGTTACAAAATAAATTATAATGAGTGGTGTATAAAAATTAATGTGAAAAAAACCAACACTATGGTCACCCTACCTTATAATGTACTATCCCCTTCAGCTAAGTAGGTATCGATGATCTGTAAGAAACGTGCAAAAATATTGTTCTTTCAATACCTATATAATTTTTGTGATATTTTGTTACTTTGTAGAATTATTAACCTCAACACAGGCTTGTCCTAGTGAGGTTACAAATTGTATTGTAAACTTTATACCTACCATGAAAATAAACAATAAATAAATAAATAATAAAAAAATGCGAAAGTACATAAATAAAACTCTGAAATAAAACTGATTTGAAACAAAAGTGGTTACAACGATTTCTTGGAAAATGGTGGTACTATGAATAATAATAATTTATGGATAACGATTTAGACAAGAAATATGCCCAATGTGTTCATAACTCCGCTATGTAAAGCTTTATCATTCCTTGGCAAAATGCTCGCAATGTGTAATATGAAAATTCGTACACTCACTAAATAGTGAGCATAGAAATAACCAATATGTTTTATGCGGTCATTATTAAGTAAACGAATCAGATATAAAAACGGTGTGTAAATGTCCGAACATTACAATAATAATTTATGGGATCTATAACTTTGCTCGGAGACGGTGCAGGGGCGGATTGGAGATGAAAATGGATCATTAATTAAAGTGATGAAATTCTATGGGGTGATGAAATTTTGAATGATTGCCATCCAGCTTGGCCGCTCGCAGAAATCTACAATAATACTTCGAAAACGTCATTGACACTTTTTATCAATTGCTTTTATTTACTACGCTGTTGTCTCGTATTTATTTGGGGCACCTACCTATACAGGGTATTAAAGGACGTACTTGACTTATTTCAACCTGTGATTCCTGATATTTTTTTTATGTAGAATAAAACATGTAAATTAAATTTTAGTCTCCAGTGACTTTTTTGACGTCTTTTTTCTTTTCGAAAATAGTTTTTTTCAAAATCATAGAATAAAGTTTTTTTTCCGCTGGTCACTCAGCCAAGTAATTGCCCAACTCGTCACCCGACCCTAACTGTCGAATACCTACTGATTTTTAGGGTTTGTAGTTGGAAAAAAAAAAAATAACATCAAAAATGTCACCGGAGAACAAAATTTCCTTTACATTTTTTCACCAAATAACGATAGGAATCACTGTTTAAAGTAAATCAAGTACGTCCCGTAATAACCCGTATACAGGTGAAACAGCACGAACCAGACGTATTTTAACAAACAATTCCAGAGTAGATACATCTGGAAATCAAAATGTAAATGTCATTTTGGTGTCCGATGAAAATTTTAAAATTAAAACATCGCGACAGATCACATGATCAGCGCTCAGTCTCGTCTGTTACCGTGCTGCTGGAATGAGAGGGGGAGGGTATCACGTGACCCACTAGACTGTACCCAATTACCCAGTGCTGCAAAAGCGAGGAATGATGACATTTTTTTTATTTAATAAAAATGTCTATAATATAAAAATATCAATCGAAAATATCATCGGACAGTAAACTGAAATCTACGTGTTAACTCCTAAAATGCTCAGAAATCCCTGTTTAAAATCCTTCGGGTACATATGCGTTTACTTATCTCTACATATTATAAATTAAAGTCCTCCCTCACGTCTGTCTGTCTGTTTGTCTGTTCGTGATAAACTCAAAAACTACTGAACGGATTTTCATGTGCTTTTCACCAATAGATAGAGTGATTCATGAGGTAGGTTATGTATATAATTTGTCAAGGTTTTGTGTAAATTGGTTGAAATATATCTATAACATAGTATAAAACAAAGTCGCTCCCGCTGTCTGTACGCTTAGACCTTTTAAACTATGAAACGGATTTTCTTGCGATTTTCACCAATAGATAAAGTGATTCATGAAGAAGGCTTAGGTATATAATTTGTCAAGGTTTTGTGTAAATTAGTCGAAATATATAATATATAAAGGGAGCGGGCTGGCAATCGGGAGGTGTGGATTTGATATGTATGCAAATTAATAGATGGCGTTGGTTATAAATGTTGGATCAGTAGATGGCGTTGTGTTTCGTTAGCCACAGCAACGTGTGGTCGGGTCAGCTACTAATAAATAAAGGAGAATGTCTGTAGGTATGTGGTGAACGAGCGGGCTGGCAAGCGGGCGGTGTGGATTTGATGTGTACGCAAATGAACAGATGGTGGTGGTTATAAAGGTTAAGTAACTATACAATAGATGGCGTTGTGTTTAGTTAGCACAGCAACGCGTGGCCGGATCAGCTAGTTTAGTATATATATATATAATGAATGTTTGGGAATATCGTTGATTTCATTTTGTTGACTACTTCACCCCTGTCTTGTTGCAGTTGCAAGCTGAGACATAATAAACGAATTGAAGTCATGCAACCACCGATCACATACGAGATAAAGTTGGCATAATGCAAGGGCGGTGCCCATTTACTCCTTCGGCGGGTGACCTTATTCAATGAATAGCAGCCGATATACTCGTGGCAGATCTGAATGCAATATGTAAACTGCTATTTCATACCTTAAGTGCATTCAAATGTTGCTAAATTTAACGACCCGGTAAGCTGTAATTTCGTTCCAATAAAATACACATAATGGACACGTAAATACCATTATTGTCAGTAACAGTAAAAATGTGTCTTTATTGCGAAAGTGCATTAAATGTGGTATGCTAATTTTGTCTGCTGTTGATGTAGAGCTAAAGTAATATGTCAGTTAAATGTTCGGCGTCTAGAAGTTTTGGTGTAGGAGGTGATCCATTGCCATTTAACTAGATATTTTTTTTATTACAAGTGCATTGTCAGTCTGTTGTTAGTTTGACATTTACAGTTTTTTTGGGTATTTAGTATTCGTTGAACGGAGAGATTCTTAACTATTGTGACGTCATCTATTTCTAAATGAATCACATGAAGTTCTTAACACTTCAAATCGGCCAGTTTTCACGAGGCCAAAAAACTCAAATTAAAAAAAATGCTTTGAAAACGTACTTTTTGATTTGATATATATATTTTAATTAACTCCCTTCATCAGGGCTTTGCAATATGAATAGTAAGAAATATGCAGTATTTATGGTACGAGGGTCACATTATTAAAAAACAAAAAATACTTGATAGAGAGATACAAGTGTAAATAAAATGTTTTCTTAGAATACCACAATTAATTTAACACGATTAAAACCATGACAAGATATTTTTTTATAATAATTCTGAATAGTGATCTATCAACTAAATAAAGGCGAAATCTGGAAATGTTACAAAAGTGCCATTTACAGAAAACGATTTTTTTATTTTTTTTTCGCACGTCAAGTTTTTGATCACGCATCCTACGGTTCAAAGTGATTCTGCCGCGGAGAGCATTATCATAATCGTCTTCTTCCCTTTGTCCTATTTGAATCGGGAACCCATCTCTTCGACAAGGCGTCTCCAGGCTTTCCTCAGCGACGTCAGTAGCCTACATCCATTGCAAGCCAGACCTCTTCTCGCACTGCCTCAGGAGTTTAAACAATGTTTGGGACTTCCTAAACATTATTTGGGACGGCCAATTGAATCTGTCTTCTAGCTTATCGATTTATCAACGTTTCTTATAAAATTTGCCATTAAATCTGTGTATTTTTTTGTGCTTAAAGGGGTGAACAAATGTGTAGAAAATGTTAAAACAGGAATGTTTGGAGTATGTTAGAAAATACATTATCTCTCTCTACTCGTAATAATTATAAACATATAAATTATTTAAACATAGGGCCTAAGGTGACAACAAAGTGTTACTCGTGACTCCATTACAGTTGATCCACGACAGTTGCCTCCCCGGCATACTTATATACGATATGCATTCGGTTTAGGGAAAATACGGTGTAACTACTTACCTAAAATATAACTAAGTGTCCCCGAAGGCATTGCAATATAAAATATGGTTTCATTCAAACTCATCGAGGATAAAACTACTTGTTTATATACTCTATGCGTATAAATACAAAAAAATCGACACGCAAATAAAATTACTTTTGGTAAATATGCATTTGGTCCACCTCACAGATAATACGGAACGTTTGTGTTGTCGAAGTTTGATGCACGAATACTACGGAATGTTCCTTTTTTAAGTTGAGGTTAAACTACAAAAGCTGCATGTCATCAAAATTTAAAAAAACATCCCAGGTTTTGAATGGTTTGTTTGGCAAGGCAGGGGATGTCTAGCGGGTTGGTGTAATTATGATTGATTGTCTATGTAATAAAAACAGTGAAAATAAAATGGCTTTACCACGAAAGTGAATTCATTGAAACAAAATTAAAATGCATATTTTTTGCATGTCTTTTGGTCTCCCGCGATATTTATTATCACGAAAAGTTAGTATATTTGAGGTGATTTTTCACAAAAACGGCGCTCTACAAAATTGTCCAATTATTATTATTATTATTATTACAGCAACGCATGCCGGGAACTCACTAGTAATTTTAAATATTATTATAATTTCGGTAACTGTCGGAGGAATAACTGTCTGGTCACCGATACTAGTATGCAAATTTATGTTTAACTCTTATTATAAACTGTAATTGTAAAAGTAAATATAAATATCGGTGAAGTAAATTAATACAGATTACAGGGTGTAACACTGCCACAGATATACGCAGGGATCGATTGAAATGTCTTCGAAATATGAGTTTCCTAATGCACTGTTTTTGAGTCGCCCTAAATAGTAATACCTAAGTATCGATAGTTGCGTTTTATCGATCAGAAAATAGTATATTTTTATGTGAATACCGCACAAGAGTCCCAACTGCTCCTAACTATCTGGAACCAGTGGGTTTATGATAATTATGACTGAATATGACCAACTGGGATATGCTGTAAGACCGAATGTAGTGGGTAGTATGATAAACACTGTCTTTGAATATTTTTAAACTGGTTTTTATTTTTTTTTAAAAAACTAATTTAATGTACCTACTTTAAAAGTGATCTTCATGAATCTGCACGAAAACGCCATAGTTTAGGAGATATTGAACACAATTAGCAGGCGTATTTTAAAGTCGTATCTCGGAAATTGACATACTTAAATAGCTAATCTTGTGCTTAAATTGCAGAAAATTTTCTCTACTTTTAAAAACATTTAAACAATTTTTCCAACAGATGTTCATTATTTTAAATATACGACAAAAACTAAAACAAGTGCCTAAATTTTTCTGTTTTTAACTGGTAACGCTGGGTGCGGGGGCTTGCCAAGGATGAAAACTTGAATTGAACATCACAGTGACAACCCAAAAGATATATAAAAAAATTAAAAGTACCCAACCTTTTGCAAGGAATTGCCATGTTTTGTACCATCTTGACCGGACCAATAGATTTTCTAGTGTTACACCCTGTTATTAAATAAGGTATGGATATTAAACACGTATGAACTACAATTATTTATTTTCCTCCGATGCAGGTTAATGCCATTTACTAATAGCGCGGAGTCGACAAATTGACATTTGACATAATAATTTTATACACATGCTATATTTAATATATGAAATGTTAGATTACATTTTGTAGAACCCATTAGCTAAGTTATTTGCATAAAATGTGTCAGGTTGAGTATTTGAAATCAGATTTACATCGCCATGAATATCAGGATATTTAATGCACTTATTTTTAATCACGTACAAGCTCACATTTATTGGTAGATTACTTGTACACCGAGTTATGTATTACCGAGGTATTTAAGTGTGTGTTGTCTTGATTATTTAAAAATGTATTGTCATCGGGCATCTTTCTGAAATATGATGCAATGCCTATCATCGGGTATAAAATGACAACATTGCGATAAAATACCTTCTCATAAAACGTAATTAAATAAATATGAATAATACTAACTCATCTATGTTTTCGTCGGAAAAGACTTGGTACAGGTAGGGGACTGGAGTCCAGAAATTAAATCCAATGAATTTTGCAATTTCTGATGTCGTAACATCTCACATACCTATCGTTAACACGTAGTGATATTTGTTTAAAGATCACCTTTTGAAAAATATTACAAAAAAGGAATGAAATAATGATGACGAAAGTACAAAAAACAGACCTGAATGGCAATCAGATAAAGCAAATGAAGAAGGAGCCAGATCAGTTAGTCTATGCCACGTAAGATATTGGCTGAAAGCGTGGAAGAAGACCGGATCAGCATTAGAAGGCTAGGGACCTTGAAAACATGACTAGGGATATAAACTGGTAGAGAACACTTACAGAGATGGTCAAATTCCAACCTAATTCTGGTGCTACGATGATGAAGATAATTAAACGCACGGGAGAATACTGGAGAAGTTTCAGAAGATCTAGGAACTGTAGAAGAGTGGGCTACGGAAATAAAATGGTGACGATCACTTAAATAAGAGGACAAACTCTATGATATATTTAGGTCTTGAAGAAGGTAACTTAATCAAGTTCGTAGAAGAAAACTGGAAATTGTAAGGATTAGAAGACTCGGGCATTGAGTAGGAATTGTTAGGGGCAGGAGCCTGTGATGAGAATTCATAAAATCATAGAGAGTCATAGAGATATTCATCGGAGAAATAGATTTTAAAAAGTTACTAAAATGTTAAAGGAACTAAATAGACTAACTGTGAAACAGATGATGCTGACCTTGAACCTATGATATTTATCCACAAAATAGTAAACAACCTGTTACCAAAATACATATCAAATAAAATTATATACAACAAGGACATTCACAGTCGTAACACAAATGCGTGCAAGGAAGTAAGGCGACAAAAACAGGCGAATACGCAGAAAAGTTTACTGTACAAAGGGTTGAAGTTTTATAACACGCTACCAGAAACTTCAAAGTTCGCAACAATTGGAAGAAGGTTCAAGATGTATTGTAGGAGCTACATCAAAGTGGAAAAAATATAGAAAACTTTAATGTACAAATTACTAAAATAAAATTAATAAATAAATAAGTAGAAGCCAAATCCCACCACGGGATATAGCGCCCTCCGTGAAGATGCTAAGTTAGCCCAGTTAAATTGTAATCTTCCTAACAGATCCTAACGGCTTCGCCAGTATTATTCCAGTAGTTCAGTCGGAATATTAATAATTTTTTGGCCATTTAAATAAAAGAGGGATCCTTTATTAATTTTATTATTTATTATTGGAACACCCAACTATAAAGAAACGGATCGTGTTAATAACGTCTGAACTGGCTGATATTCTAATATCAAGAGAGGGTGAATGAGACCAATCTAAATATGGATAAATAGGATAGCCTTTCGTTGTTTCACTCTACAGAGGTCAAAGAGGTGATTTTTTCTAGCCTAACAGTATATAAAAAATGTTAGGTACATATCTACCAGATCAACAACTTTTCGCTTTTATGGGATATCTCCTAAATAATCTTTTTGTGCAAAAGATATAATAGAATGTATGAGGAATTTTAGTACCTTTGTAACTATTCGTGGTACTATTGCAAAGTAATATATTGATTCATATCTTCCATAATATTCTCGGAAAGAGCTGATTGTTCTTAGTTATTGATCGCGCTGTTTCACAATGTTGAAAATAGACAGTTGTGTCATTTAAAATCAGGGCTCGGCGTTAAGGAGACAATCATTTCAGATTGACATTTATGTAATTAGAGTCATTACGATTTTGTTCACAATCTCAATACAATGTGTTTTGTCACATTTCACAGAATAATCAATTATTATCCGTGTAATTTGCCGCATGATTTTGATTAATTGGTACTTTGGCAGCTCGGCAAAGGGTGCAATAAACTTAATGATAAGAACGAGTGACAGGAAACCTGAAGAGTTGGAGATCTTTCACAATCCATTAATAAGACATTAAGGAGTCGGAGACCTTTGATAGCCGTGTGGTTATTGTTATTTCATATATTTGTTAAGGCATTATCATACAGTTTAACAATAAATACCGATAATCTAGCGAATCTGATTAGTAAATGCAACATTTAAAAAATAATTTTAAGTATTTATTTAAATATTACAACATGGGTAATGTACCGTGCATGTCTGGCAAGGAAATCCTGTGTTAAATTATTATTTTTTCTTTGTCACAAATAAGTAAATAAGGAAATCAGTTAGGTATTGTACAAGAGTCCCAACTGCTCGCAACCGTTTGCAGCCAGTGAGACGATGGATTATGTTGTGCGGCTGAAGATAGTGAGGAAGGGTAGAAGTTGGGGGAGATGGAGGTGATGATGTTCCTATCAATTCGGATCTGGTCACCAAAAGCACAATCCATTTAAAACAACGTTTCAATTCTTAATGGTGGTCTTAAACCAGAGCGATAATGATAGTAATTCAATTCCACTCGAAGATGCATGCATCATGTGTTTAGTTATTAAGTAATATGAATAATGACTCGGTATGAAATTATGATAATCTTGTAAACTACCTCACAAATAAAATTATTTCTAATAGCACCACTAAAATTAAAACAAAAAATATAAATAACCCAGACTGGATAACCAAAGACCTAATAAAATTGATCAACAAAAGAAATAAATTACATCTGAAATTAAAAAGACAACCCAATAACACATTATTGAAAGCAGAATTCCTAAAAGTAAGAAATAACATCACTACAGAAAAACGAAACTTAAAACAAAGACACTACAATGATCTTTTTAAAAAATGCGAAAATAACAGTAAAAAAACTTGGAAGTTAATGAATAATATTCTTAAAAATCAGTCTAATACTTCGAATAATTTTTGTACTAAATTAATAATTAATGATGAAATAGTCACTAACAATGTAGAGATATGCGACCACTTTAACAATTTCTTTTGCAACATTGGCTCCTCCTTAGCTAATAATATACGTAACAAAGTCGTACACAAACCGCCCAATGAATAACATTAGCACATGATAGTATAGAATCTTTATATCTTCAACCAACAACAGAATTAGAAATAAGCAAAATATTAAAATCATTGAAATCAAATGCGAGTGCCGGTTACGATAAATTCAAATACAAGACAGTGCTAAGTCTCTCAACGGAATTGGTTCCTATATTATCAAAATTGATTAATCAATGTTTTAAAGAGGGAACCTTTCCAGACAGCTGTAAAATTGCCAAAGTCATACCAATTCACAAAGGTGGGTCCAAAACAAATACCTCAAACTACAGACCCATCTCAATCTTACCAATCTTATCAAAAATTTTTGAACGTGTAATCTACGAAAGATTAAACAATTTTCTGTTAAAAAAATCATTCTTTTATAAAAAACAATATGGCTTTAGGAAAAAATCGAACACACTTGCGGCAATAAACGACTTAATCAGTAAACTTAGGAGTGGTATTGATGGTGGAAATTATATTTTATCTATACTAGTTGACCTTCAAAAAGCCTTTGATACAGTAAGCCATGATATACTTCTCAAGAAACTCGAGAAACTTGGTGTAGTTGGTCCTGCTCTTAATCTATTCAAATCATATCTTAGCAATAGAAAGCAATTCGTAAGCATTAACAATCAAAATAGTAAGCACCTTCCAATAAACTATGGAGTTCCGCAAGGATCCATACTAGGGCCACTACTGTTCCAAATTTATATCAATGACATTTCGCAATTAGAATTAAACGGTGAAATTTTTTTATACGCAGATGATACTGCAATATTCTACTGGGGTAAAGATCTAAACATACTACTAGAAAATGCACAAGGTGACCTAGAAAGAATTTGCAGTTGGCTCCAATCAAATATGCTAACAATGAATATTAAAAAAACAGGATACATGATTTTAAGCTCAAACCGTAAAATAATTCCTCCTCATGTACCTTTAAAAATTGAAAATAACGATCTGCAAATCCTGATACAGGAAAAATATCTTGGGCTGTGCATCGACAAGCATTTAACTTTTAAACAACACATACAAGATGTAAAAGATAAAATCACACCCTTAATTAGCGTTTTTAGCCGGTTATCATATCTATTACCAATTAAATTTAAAAAAAGTTTATATTATAGTCTCGTACACTCACACCTAAATTACCTGATTGAAATCTGGGGAAATGCGTATGAAACATACATCAATGAATTACAGGTTATTCAAAATAAGCTAATCAAAAAACTATTTCACTATGAATCCAAAACATCCACAAAAAAATTATATTTGGAAACAAAACTGCTAACATCAAGAAAACTATACGAGTACAATATATGTCTCCTTATATACAAAATAAATAATAAACTCATACATACAAACACAGAATTCATAAAAACGTCCCAAGTACATAAACATTTTACACGACAACACGATAACATACGTTTAAACACCATTCATACTAACTACGGTAAGCAATCAATTAGTCACGAGGGGGCCAACTTATATAATTGCCTTCCAGATGATATCAAAAACGAAAAAAGTATGTGCAAATTCAAAAAAAATTTATTCATGTTTATTCACAAAAAACAAAGTAGTGAAAGTGAATAATATCATATGGTAATATAATGTTATGTAAATGTTAGTACTGCAATCTAATGTAATTTAAGGTTATGAAATGTACAAACTATATATAAATTCAATATTCTAGTTAAGTAAGTGAAAATGTTATTTTCTTTTTTACTGGAATAAAAACTTATAACAAAAAAAAGTAAAGTATAACAGAAGTATTTAAATTTTTCACAGTCCTCCTCCAATAGCGATTCCTGTTCCGAGGCGGAGTATGGGTCTGGTGTTATACTTTTGCTGTCTTCATAATTTTAAATTTTTTTTCCTCTTCATGTCCATTTTAGCTATATTGTTTATCTTCATGGTATTTTTGTGCTTATTATGTCTTCATAATTTATATAATTTCGTTATCTTCATATTCACTTAGCCAGATTGTATATCTTCATGGTATTTTTGTACTTATCTGTCTTAATAATTTTTATGATTTCCTCATCTTCATGTCCACTTAACCATATAATTTATCTTCATGATATTTTTATACTTATCCTACCTTCGTGATTATTATTACTTCCTAATCTTCAAGTTTACTGTTTACTCATATTTTGGTGTGCTGTTATAACTTGTCTATCTCCATGGCATTTTTTAAAATAAATTTATAGTTTAAAAAACAGAAACTAAAATGTATATATTATGACATATAAAACAATAACTATAAAGCATCTTTATTGCATGAAAGGACAACGTTGGAATGCATGGTATTCATTAACAATCCAAGCAATGAAATAACTCTTAACCACCTATAAATTAGCCACTCTGTATACAGAGTGCAGAGGTAACAGTCCCAAGAGATGACTGAACTATGGCGTGAGAGCGTGAGAAATTCGCAGCATGAATGGAGTAAGTACTTTAAGTACTGCCACTGCTTGAATAATTGTACCGAGTGATATTAGCTAATCGAGCGATAAACTATTGAATCGGTCATTAATTCTCTTAGTGACATCACCGGGGGTTTTATGTACCACTTTATCCTTGAGATTTAAGTCATAAAGTGGACCGATTTTGTAAAATACATTAATCTAAATATTGTAGTCACTCTGGGTGAATATCTCAAGCAGCAATTTAATCAAACTGTATTATTATATCCTAATCACAAAAGAAAATGTGAAATAATAGTGTCCAGGTTCTGATCTGGGTTGCAAACATAACTTTTAATTTTCAGACAAGTCATTTCATTGACGATCCTTCACATTAGTGATCTAATTCTTGTCGAAGTATATTAATCGATTATAATAATTAAATATACTAAATTTTTAATGGAATAACTTTTGAAGATTATACGCAAAAAGACCCTCCCCACGGAATTCCAAAATTATTTTCCTCAGGGCCTCCTGTGTGCGGTCAAATCAAAACTATAGGTTAATTTAGAAAAAAGGTATGACGGGTGGGTAGGAATCTAGGTGTCCAGAAGGGACGAACGTATGAATCTATCCCTCCCGCTGCGGTGCAAGACGATGGGTCGAGAGAGAGCTGGATAGGTCATAGGGTCTCCTAAAACCAGATTTTCCCGCCACGCAGCTGGTGGGCAGCCGCATTTGCAGCCAAGACCTGGAAACACCTCATCCGATGATCCCGTGAATCCCTTGAAACTAATCGAACCACTTGGGGTGACCTACGGCAGAGGTGTAGGTTATCCAATATATGATTCTCGGGTACCCATGCCCGCCTCTCAAATTGATTAAATTAAATTGAAATTAATAGGCCTTTGGGCTAATCTGGTTTTGCAATGGGATACTGTATATACAAAAGTTCCACATCTTTGACTAGAAAGGTATAATTTTTTGTTAAAAATGTTTGAAAAATGACAAACCTTAGACATTCAATATATATATTGAATGTCTAAGGTTTGTCTTTGGTCCAAAATATCACTTTCTTGTAACAATTGTTTGAAGGGGCATGTTTTGATTTTATTATACAAAATCTTGATAATTGATTATTGTTCAACTGAGTTTTTACGTGATTATTCCATAGGAAATGGATGATATCTCACAGTTTTTATTATAGTTTATTTACAGTTTTTTTCTAAATCCAATAATAATACTAAATTATGTATCGAAAGTACCTACAACAATAGTGCGGTTTGTTGCAGGTAAGGTATTTGCACAAATTCATAATTTGTAAGTAGGTAGGTACTTGCACAAATCCATAATTACTTAGCCAGTACAAATGGCTAACAAGTGGTCGGGAGATGAACATGAAGGAGCATTCTTTCCACTTGTTCATTGGTCGTGCAGTTGTTTGCGCAACTCCATCAGGTTCAAAGGCCTCGCAGCTTCCCATGACGGATTTCCACAAGCGAGAGACGAGCACCATACACCATATTGTACCGTGTCCCATTGTATATATCAATGATGAACAACTAAAGGTTGTGTACATCGGTCGGCTTTTTTCAGATACTTAACTCATTTTCTAGTTTGAATAACTTCGTATCAATACTTTCCCATGATTTATTTATTTATTTTTGATTATTATAATATTAAATTTAATTACAGTAATATGACGTATTGCCCATCTCACTAGTTGCGAGATGCCTGTATTGAGATGGCAATTTACATAGAGATTGTAACCTAGGTTTTTGTTTAGATACATAATATTTTGTAATGACAGATAAAAATTAAATCAGTTTTTTTTAAATTATACAATTCAAGTATGAATGGAGAAAATGAAGACGAAGTGAGAATAATTTTGAAGCATATAAATTTCAATTTAACAAAAAGGCAAAGGGAATAGCATCAGAATGTCTATAATTTTTTTTTTTCAGTGCGATATAAACATATTTCATCAATCTTATACTTTCATGTTTGAATTACGAACATTATCTTCCAATATTATTTCGGACGGATTGTAATTAGGTGGCAACGGCTCCATTGGTGGAGACGCCAGGCCCGGTAGGACTCGAGGATCTGGATTGGAGTCCCGGTTGCGAGTCTAATCTTTTTATTTCCGTGACTTTATCTCTTTCATATTCTCGTTGAGAATTATTGATATTATCTTCCTGATTAAATATGGTAAATTTTCGAAATCACTGGACACGCATATTTTTTTAGAAATATCTTAAAAATTCATATTAATTACTATATAAGAAATCTTTTTGTATTTGGGGCGTTGGAAAAAACTGCATTCAAAATTTCAATTAAATAAAATATCAATCGTATGAAGCCCGGGCCATTTGCGCGCGAGTGGCCGCGGTTTTTGTCAGTATGCATGCCTACATGTTATTTATTATTATTTTCTATTTATTGATTCATACCACGATTCATATTTATTGATTCATACCACGATTTTCGACAAGATAACACATACTCAAAATAATGTACTATCCTTCTTATTTTTATTATTTAGATCGATTGTTTTTGGTTTTTGTCTTATTAGTCACACCACCACCATGATATTTTACACGAGATAGTATGAATTCTTCTCTCATCTAAGCTTATCTGTTTTAACACAATCAGTGAGACTATATTATGTAATCCTATATTTACAGCAAATCTATATCGAATGAATATAATACACATTATCATCCACCTTATTTATGTAGTAATAATTATTGATTTAAATTTTTTTTAGTAACTTGAACAAGACGAAACTGAACTGTATTTACTTTAAATATTTCCATCAATATATTAACTTTTCTAATTATTGCTCTCTTAGTACAATCATAAACACAACTAATATATGCATTAAATATCTTATCTTACAGATAAATTATTTTGAAACATACACAATTACCACCATCCATATTCCAATCTCAAGTCTTCTAATATCTTTTGTGGTACAAGTATATAACCTAACTATCAATATTTTTCTAACAATTTTTTATACGAGTCATAGCAATAATAATTATATGTGTACTCAATATACATTCTTATATTCCTTATTAGATTCCTCTGGTTCTATCATAAAAACCTTAAAATGTACTATTTCATATTTTTATTGCCCAATATTCTTACATTGTAAACGGGAATCAATTATACCACACACGCATATACTATCTACTAGCAACAACATTTACAGTAATATTTTCATTGTAATACTTGATATAAATATCACAATACTAATAGAACTTGGAAAATATATACTGCAAATTCTCAAGTTCGATTTTTATCACTCTTTTCTATTTTTTATTATAATTATACCAATTTTACCATGTGTTTACACTAGACTTCACTCAAAGAAACTATCCTTAATTGATCACCATGAAACAGGCAGCCGCCTAGTATGGTGATTTAATAAATCTAATCTAAGTAAATGTCTAATATATGTAACATGTATTTTATAAATAAATAAAAAAATAAATTGTTACTGCTGCTTTTTTTTAATTATCCAAACATAACTGCATTGGATCCTTTGCCGTTTTACTATCGAACAATACGACTATACCTTACTGTAGAATGTAGCCTTTGCGTGCCATCTTCAGCAGATGTACACTGGAGGTTGGCTGCTGACTCTAGAACGCTGACTCGGGAAGGAGATCTTTCTTGAGAGCTCACTGTTCTAAGTTTCTCACACTATATCTATTAGTTCCCCGCGGTAATGATGAGGCTATTGCTATTACCAACATAGTATTGACAAGGGAATTATCTTCACTATCGAATTCAGTACGTCAATAGTTATTTACATGAAGGCCCGGTAGTATGCTCTCAAGAAGAAGAAGGGAAGATATGTTAATACGAATATTAGAGGGAGCGCGATAATGTTTTAAAAGATAATATTTAAGCGAAATTTTTGAAAATGTTTAATAAAATACGACTCGTTTAAAATAGAGCAAAATTCTCGTGGAAAATGTCTTAAATAGTAATTAAAGAAACACTGTGAATTTTTTCATACGTAGGTACCTATAACTTGTAAAATGTCAGAAAAAAGTGTTTATAATAATTTTCCGAGCATAATTTGAGATTTTTTCTGTCAAGGGATTTTCATATAATTACCGTTTCGACGTGGCAAATGTATAGATATTATCTTCAACAATATTATATTATTTTGGAGGCGGGTATGGATATCGTCGCCCCAGGAACCATTTATTGGATAACCAACACCTCTGCCATAGGTCACCCCGAGTGATTCGCAACGTTTGGTGACTTAGCAGGGGTGCCCGGGTTCATGGGATGAAGTTTGTCCGGGTGCATGGCAAGCCGGACCGGGAGAGACGGTTGAGGGAGTCCATTTGACTTCTCTAGCAGTACTATCTCGAAACATCGCCCTGTGGGAGGGACGGATTCATTCGTCCGTCACTCCTGGATCCACTGACCCCCAGATTCCTATCCACCCCTAATACCCTTTTCCTTTTCAGAACTTCCTTTTCTAAAAAGATTCTCTACACAGCATCCCCAAAGATGGCAGAGGCCCTAAGGGAAATTATTTTCCTCAGGGCCTCCTGTGTGGAGCTAATGTAAAAAAAGTTAGTTTTCAAAAGTTAATGTTATAAAACGGTAAAAATTCGGATTGCCTTACTTGCCTAACTTCCTATCTGTCATTTTAGCAAAAATCTACCTAAAGGTTAACTAAAAACAACAAAATTATCTGGTATTATTTATTTAGTTACAAATAGCTTACACAATGTATTTTGAAACGTTAAATATGAAAAAATACACAAACTTGTATTTTTACATATTTATCTATTTTGTCGAAAGTCATGCTGTGAAAAGGTTCTGATTTGTGTGGCAAACTGTCTTATGTGAAAGATTTAAAATGATAAGAACATCTTTTATATTTTATTACACAATGTTAGGAAGGAAGTAGGTTTGAGTTGTAGGTTGGTAGATTTGGAAATGGGCAATAAAATTAAATTAACAGCGGGCAAATTCATTAAATATAAGAGTGTTAAATTGTTTAGATAATTGTTATGCCACAGAAACAAAAACAAAAAAGAAAATTTTGTGTTATCGTAGAAAGCAATCGCTTTGTTGTTTGACATAATATCATTACATAAATGATACAAACACTTGTTTAGAAGGAACGGTCGGATTTAAACAAATATACAAGTGGTTCAATTAAAGTAATATTTAAATTTTTAACCACTAATTTGTTGATTGAGCTTCTTAGCGATGACCTGTTTTAACTCGACCATTTTGTTTATAATTCAAGCAAATATTACATTGACTAGATGGCAAACTTCGAAAAAGGTTCAGTCCACATTCTTTTTCAAATGTGAAATCGTCAAGTTAGACTTTCGTATTTGAATTTTTTTCAATATTATAGTACCTACCTATCAGCCTGAATAAAGTTTGAAAAAAGAATTGTAAAAAGAGATAGCTTCTTTAGATATGTAGATAGTTTCTTTGGACAAATTTTATAATTCCTTTTTTACATTAAAGGTAACCCTGGCAGGTACTTTAGTACCTATATACTTACAAATCTTAAAATTTGAGAGGAGATTTCGGTTTTGATTTATTAAATAATAGAAATTTAGAAACTAAGATTTTTGAACGCTAGTTCACAGAAATAGAAGTTTATTGCATAATATGTCCGTTTGTAAACATGTAAATAAATCAAAATTTGAAAGAATAATTTTTCTGCTTTCAAAAACGGTATTTTTTTGAAATTTAAAAAAACCACGAATCTATTTGAAATTGAATGTCGGCCAGGAATATTTTGATGACATAGTATTATTTTATCTACCATATCCCAACTAAATAATTATTTTATTTCCTTTTAATAATATTTATATATTTCAGTACATAAGTCATGATGATAATGGACGTTTAAATACATAGCAATAACAAAAAGTTTTAATAAAAATAATTTTCTGAACATTAAAAAGAAAATGACAAACAAGAATGGCTAAAATGGAATAAGAAATAGGGCCATAAACAATTTATTATTGGCACCTGTGCTGATGAGACACTGGTTTAGTAGGTACAATTTTGTCTGTCTTCAAATAAAGGACTTCATCACGATCAGCTTGATATGATTGATGGTAAAATATATATATTTTGTGTTTAAATGGGTCATAAAATGTTTATTTCATTATTAGAGCAGTGTATAGTGTTATAATGTCTTAATGTTCACGGTACAGGGGAGAAATATCCTGCATTTGTGCGGTAGGCTTTAATATAGAATGTCTTGCATCCTCCTTGTTCAATATCTTGATGTTATGTTGATGTTAATTTGGGATGAAATGTTTGGTTTATCAACTGATGCATGTATAATTTTGTGAAGAAGCAATAAATCAGAAACTTTAGGTTTGGATGTGAGAGAGTATAGAAGTGGTCATTATAATCGTGTTCTGAATTGATCAGATAAAACGTCTATCTAAATATCATATCTAGAACTAAATTCTACATCTTTAATCCCAGAACATCGCTTTTTAATAAATCAAAAAACAACTTGATTCGTCATTCATGTCAAGAATGTGCCGGAGGTGTCGGCTGGTGCGACTCGAACGGCCGATAATTCACTTTCAGTAGTCCACTACGTGTTACGCATCTCTACAGGCGGAATTTACGAGCTGATCAGGCAAATGACAGGTACAGAATGTTCTCAGTAGCCCAGTGAAGTACCAGTACACAAGTGTACAGTTTTTGTATATTTTTGCAGTACGTAGGAACAGCATAAGAAGGGCTGCTATCGGAATTATACATAATTAGGGAGTAGATAAAAATGCAACTGGAGTAACGTTCACATGGCACCCTAATGGAGTGTTGCATAACTTTATGGTGTATAAATCGCGTTTTTGGTTACCTTGGTAACCATATGATGAAGCTTAGAAATGTGTGCAATTCACACACGGACACGGTAGAAGTGAAACCTTCAGAAACTAAAGTAGACAAGAGTGGGGAGACTACGAAGCACTTTTCTTATCAATGTGAACGATGTATTTTCCATATTTTGGTCGTCGAATTTCCGTGCACCTTTTCCTATACATTTGGTCATCCTATTAGTATTTGTGTTTTCTTCTTCGGAGTCGTTACATATCGCTCTCTTTTGTGTAATCTTTTGCCCGTTCTTTTTGGAGTGGTTTGAAGATTGGATATTGATTTTACAAAGATTATTTTTTTTTTGGATTTCGTAGGATTCAATCCTGGGTCCGCTAAATGTCTGGCCACCGAGGTTTATCAGGCGCTTTATTCCACTAAACCCTTGTGTGAGACTGTGGGTTAATCGTATTATATTGGAACCGAGTACATGTGAATTAAATAATTTTTTTTTTTTTTTTTTTCTTTTTTTTAAATGAAAGACAAACATTCCCGGGTTACGAATAACCCAACAATGTTTGAAAATCTCCTACTACCACCACAGAAAGCCGAAAATGTTGCTTGTGTTGTGATGGAGGACTTAGCCAGCGGAGGAATTGAACACGCGACGCTCGGGTGGGACCCAAGCGCTATGCCCACTCAACCACTGACCGGTCAATAATATATTATTACTATCTCGTTCTCTCGCTGGCTAAATCCAATACATGTATATGTGTCTCTTTTTAGTGTCGCTAGTTTCCGTTTCATCGTGTTTCAATTTACAACGGTGCTAAAGAATTTTCCCTTAAAAAAATTGAAGTATTAAAAGTCAAGGCTAATAGTAGTAATAGGTATCCCGCTGACCGCAATAAATTGTATTTCTTTATTTTTGGAATAACTTTCCTCAAATTGTAATCTAATCATCAAACAGTATTAATAGCCTTGCGTCTGTCATACACACTCGATTCACAAATAGATACAAGCGGAAGTGCTGCCATCTATATTATTAATACGCTTAAAAGCTACTTTTGTAATTCGGTTTCGAATTCAAGATGTCGTCAAAGGATGACCCCACTTACGTTAGCAGGTCGCATGATGATGTGCTCCCCCTAGGTATAAGTACTACGGATTTATTTGAGTATCTCTCCGGAAATGGAAAGATTGACGGTAATACTTAAAGTTGTGAATAATAGTATCACGCGGCTATATATTACATATGACGTCATTGCCTGTCGCGGTTACTTTTCCCCGGTGACTAGCCGTCACTGGATCGCAGTAGATGCTAAGACCCGGCTATTTTGGAACCAGTTCCTATCGGATTTATAAAATGGTCACCAACACTCCATGGAACCAAAAGTCGCCCGCAGGGCCTAGTATCAAAAACCTGCGGAGAGGGTTTTTAACTGCCTGTATTGATTATTAAAAGACACCTATGACTGATACTTGAACTTTGAACTTCTGAACCTTTCTTCTTTTTGTAGTAACACATCTACCAACTCTTCCATCTCAACAAATTTATTCACTATCATTTTCAATTAAAACTAAACTAACAATTTTATGTGTCTGTTTCTAAATTAATACTCTTTGAAAGTTGTTATAAATATCACTCGTATTGCAATAATGAATTCAAAGTCGTGATGTAAATGGATTCCCCGCATTCTTGAAGTAGGTAAGCGAATTTATGATGAAGAATAAATGCAGAAGCGTCCGCGTAATGGGGCCAAGCGAACGTGATACATTTCACTCTCGTTGACATTCATCTTTCTTTATCGGAGCTTCCATCGCGCATGTTGATCGCCCCGCGCCCCCGGCCCTCGGCCCCCCCGGCCCCCGTCTCTTCTCGCACTTCCGCAGCCGGCGCGGCGTAGGTTGCGAAACTGGTTTACTAAGGCAACCGCTGCACTGATGGATGGATTGACACTATGGAGTATGGACAGCTTCTCTTATGTCACTTCTGGGGAAACTATATAGAATAATTGTATATACAAAATATAATGGTGAAATTAAGTACAGATATTGTATTTCTAAGTCCTCCTCAATAGGGGGTCCTGTGCTGAGGGGGACTAAAGTTATTTAATTATAGTTTATTTGCCTTCTATGTCGTTTTTAGTGTCTTCATTAGGTTTTTTTTTCATTGACCTCTTTCAGCTACATTTTTAATCTTGATTTGTACTCATAATCAGTTTTCTGTCTTGGACGGATGTTATGGAATTTTGTTGCAAAGTAAGTGAAGTTTTTTTGTCGGAATGAGTTTTTATAACTTGGAATGTTTTTTACGTCATTTTTTCGATCTAGTGTGATGGATACGCGGTCTAGTAGAGGATTTAGTATTTTCGAATAGCTTCAATAACTTATTTTTGGCATAAATATTCGTTGTACATTTGGTACATCAAAGCTATTGAAAATTTCAATCGATGGCGTTCTAATGGGTACTTTCAAGGTGGTCTTTATGATTCCCGTTCTTATGTGCAGCAGATCCTCATCCTATAATTCCATATTCAATTCGAGAATGAAATAATACATGCTGCTTGTTAAAAATTATTTATCGTTTATTTTTTAATTTCTTTTTCTTTTACAGTTACATATTAACATATCGTCACCTTAATTGGACAAGATTCTAACTAACATTTTTTTCTAAAAAAACCTTTGAATATAAAATCATATCTTTTGGTCAATTCTATGGCCAAAATAATTTTCGGAACCATCTGTGTTGTTTTCGTTGTTAGTTTTTGGGGTGTTATGCCGTGTTGTGCTACCTCCTACTATAGCTGACGTTTCGGACAGCGTTGCAAGTAAATAATCACACACTCTACACTAACAATTACACATCGTCGTATCTACCGGATCTGCCCTGATGATGGACACTGCAACGCTGTCCGAAACGTCGGCTATAGTAGGAGGTAGCACAACACGGCATAACACCCCAAAAACTAACAACGAAAATGCTTTTGGCCGTGAAAATCTAAAAACTTATCCATCTGTGTTGTATTTCCGTAGATTGGATTCCACAAAGTCAACAAAATTTCACAACTTTGAACCTTTTGTATTTGCCAATTAGTTTATATCTTACAGTTAATCGTTGTTACGAGGCGCAATGCAATTTGTCACTTTGGTTGGATAGGGTTCTTACTTTGCCTTATGATGTTCTGAGATGTCAAAGTTTGCAGAGACGATTTCTCATCTCATAATCTATTTAACAATTTATTATTTTGAGGTTCAATCTCGTATAAACTATTTTAGTTTATCATATTTATACGTTTACGTTTATCGTATTTTAACGGAAAATATTAAAATCGAACGTAGCCCTATCTTGAAATGGCAATAGGTAGACCTTATAAAACGAATAATTATTAATAAAATAAAATATTTTTTTGTTTAAAACCACGAGTTTTATTAATTTATGAACCGACTGGTTTCGCTTTACTCAAGCATCATCATGGTACAAATTAATACTGTATTAATTTGTACCCTGATGATGCTTAATAAGAGTATTAATTTGTACCCTGATGGTGCTTGAGTAAAGCGAGACCGGTTCATAAATTAATAAAAATCGTGGTTTTAAACAATAAAGTATTTTATTTTATTTTATTATTTTACTACACAGCATCCTCAAAAATGACATAGTCTCCAAGGGAAATTGTTTTCCTCAGGGCCTCCTGTGTCGATTTAATGTAAAAAATTGTACTTTTTGAATCGTTATAGAAAAGTTATTAATCGACAAATCCTTTCAATAACATAATTCCTTTAATAAAATTAATTATATCAACGAAGAGTTTGGTTATTTTGTTAAATAAATGAAAAAATATGACTTTAATTGAACCACTTGTATATTTGTTTAAATCCGACCGTTCCTTCTTCAGGGCAAACATATAATGATTTGACAATAAATTGCAATACAGTGGGTGGATACAATGTATTATTACTAAGTGTTGTGGTAGGGGTAGGTGGCGTGGCTAGGGATTAATGAAGAGTCGGTAGGGAAAACAGAACGGACATTGAATGGAAACATATCTAGGATCGGGCTATACGATAATCTTTTTTGTTTATGGATAATCGATTCATTATTTTAAAGGGATTTTTTATTTATTTCCAAGGCTTCCAAGTTGTCTCAGCGTTTTTCTTTATGGTAATATGAAGAATATTTATCCCCGTATATTTTTCAAAGCTATGGATATTTTCATTGATACGGTTGGGGAAACGGAAAAAAATATTATTATTAAGACACCTTAAATATTTTTTGATTCTAATTTCAAAAATATGAACAGTTATTATATTGTTCGGGAAACAGTCAATATTATTATAATAAATACCTATTATCCTATTTAAATATTTCCCTTCAATTGTGTGGAAGATTTAATGTTTAATTTTCCGATTCTGATCATAGTAATTAAAATGTGTAATTTTAATATTTTCAATCGCAATTATTGTTTTTAAAATGATCTAAATCTGCACATCGAAAAAAGTTATTATGACGTAGAAAGCGCTACTGGCTGGCAAGATGGTTGTCACCGACGACGTTGGCTAGTGTGCCGTCAACAACACCATGTTTTGGGAGGTAGATATGGATACCGCCGCCCCGGGAACCATTTATTGGATAACCAACATCCCTGCCATAGGTCACATCAAGTGGTACGCTACGTTTGGTGACTTAGCACGGGCGCCCGGGCTCATGGGGTGAGGTATGTCTAGGTCTTGGCGGCGGATTTGTTTACCCACCTACTGCATGACAGGCCGGATCGGGAGAGACTGGTTGAGGGAGACCTTTTGATCTCTTCAGCCGTACTATCTGGATTCATTGCCTTGCACTGTAGTGGGTGGAATAGATTCATTCGCCCGTCCCTCCTGGACACACTGACTTCCAGATTCCTAACCCACCTCTCATACCTTCTCCTTCCCACATCTACCTCTCCTCCCTTTCCCTAAAAAAACCTCCACACAGCATCCTCATAAATGACATGGGCTCCAAGGGAAATTGTTTTACTCAGGGCCTCCTATGTCGATTTAATGTAAAAAAAATAAATATCAAAATGGTACTTTTTGAATCGTTATAGAAAAGTTATTAATCGACAAATTTCTTCAATAACATAATTCCTTTAATAAAATTAATTATATCAACGAAGAGTTTGGTTATTTTGTTAAGGATTGCTCCATCCTCCATATTTGGTTGAATATTTCATCTTAAAACCAATCAGTATAAATGTTGTATATTCTATCACTTTTATTCTTCTAGACACAAATAGATTTACATAATTTCTGCAATTTTTGTTTATATTGAATGTGAGACTTCTTATCATTTTTACATATGTACTTTTTATTTTATTATGTGGTTTTGTTGTTACTTACTATTGTATAACGTATTTTCTTTTCTCATTGTATTATATTTTCTTCATTGTTTTTATACTCAAATTATAAACTGTAATGTAAAAGCCCATCAAGGCGTGTAATAAATAAATATATTATTATTTTTAATTGATAAACTAACGTTTAAACAAGATTTTTATGCATAGCACAAAGGGTAGATAACAAATATTATAATCAATAATTATCAGCCTGAAACACTCATCTACATTGAAAAAATCTTCCGAGAAAAGATACTGGCCGCCAACGGGAATTGAACCTGATGGTCACGGGTTCAATTCCCGTTGGCGGCCAGTATCTTTTCTCGGAAGATTTTTTCAATGTAGATGAGTGTTTCAGGCTGATAATTATTGATTATAATATTTGTTATCTACCCTTTGTGCTATGCATAAAAATCTTGTTTAAACGTTAGTTTATCAATTAAAAATAATAATTAATATTTGACAAATTAAAGTATTTCAGCAAAAGATGCAGACATAATTAGTCTCGACGCCACCTAGCGGGAGATTTAGTATTAAAAATACCTCTCTCACAAAAATAAAGTTGGTTGTTTTTAATTGGAAAAATGTAATAATAAGTAATTGTCGAATGAAACACTAGTATATTTTGAATTATTTGGCGGGTATTTGATAAGCCGCCATAGCTCAGTGGTCAGAGCTGCTGACCGGCAATCAAATAAATATATGTTGTACTATAATTTGAATTTTGTTTAAGATTGTTTGAATTGATTTCAGACTATTTTGGACATCGAATAAAAAAAGTTGTATCATTTAAAATAAAATAGAAAACTGGATTGGAATTGAAAGCCGACAGGATATTCACAATGATAGGATATCCCACACCGATTTAACTACTCACAAGTAGATAGATTCCCGGTATTTCTAAAGCAAATGCCATCAAGTAAACCTTCAAACGACACTTATTTATCTCAGGATATCTAATACAAACAATCGAAGTTTGTTATTATTCCAGCACTCCAAAATCTCGTCCATAATAATAAATCATTCAAAAATCTTATTCGCCTTGAGAGCCAAAACGCAGGTGCTTTTGGTAAACAGGTTTATTTTTACTTTTCTGACGCATTATTAACCGAAACTCGATTGTGTTTTGGATGTATGACATTGGGACCCAAAGAATTTTTCCACCATTGACAAAATATCCACTATAATTTTTTTTAGGATAGGTACTTGCAAATCCGCTTTTACGTAAGTACCAATTAAAACATTGCTATAGCTGGTCGTTAAAAAAAAAACAATTTGAATATCTGGTTGGTAATTAAAATGGTTTATGGGATTTAAGTCCCAACATTGGGAAGTTGCTCAATTCACAGAATTCTGCAATATAACCATTACAAGTCTCACATATTGTATCTATATATTGTGCAATATGCCTGCATATGTGTTTTAAAAAAATATATATTTGTTTCATTTCAAAATAAGTTAAGTTTAATAGGATTCCTGCTAGGCAGGACTTACAGCAAGAATGGAATGTAACCGACCGCCAAATAGACGTTGCCAATATATAATTCTGTAGAATGAAGGAGAGTTTTACAGACTATGGAGGGCGGGAATCTGGGAATACAGGTGTCCTAGAGTATGAATCCATCCCTCCCACTGTGCTGCAATGCAATGGGTCGAGGGAGTCCGGCTGGGGAGGTCAAAAAGTCACCCTAAAGTAGTCTCTCCCAATCTGACCCGCCAAACCCCAAATCTTTGCCTCACCCCATGTTAAGTCACCAAACGTAGCGAACCACTTGGGGTTATCTATGCCCATTAAACCATTACCCGCCTCCTGAATTTTACGCATTCCAGTAAGTATATTTATTTTTAATTTACGATGATTGTCTACATTTGCTTATTATAAATGATATGTTTATAATAATAATGTTTATTTATTAACGAAAATCACCTCATAGACGCTTTACAAATTCATTTATTTAATTTTAACAACGCTATGAAAAAGGTTTGAGTTATACAACAAACCCATTATTCTGATCTGTCTCAGAAATTTGTGCGAAATACTTTAAGAACTACTCACCGATGACAGGCATGTTTACGATAAATTATGAACATTCATATTTTTAAGTACTTGTACTTCATGAGGTTTTTTTGAAGGAACGTAATTTATTGGCTGCATGCCAAATTTAACGCGCGTAAGATATCAACGGGCGGGCAAGTGCGGAAATCCTATTGCTTGCGTATTTGGATTTCGTTAATCAGAAAAAATATACGTTTGCTAATGTGGTTTAATGATCTTTATTGCAAAGCAATTATCTCCGTTTCTGATAAATTGATCTAAAATGTATCTTGCTTACTTGTTTGATTTAATCTGTAGTCCTCTGATAATAATATCCAAGGATCAAAATACGCAATAGAGATCTGTTGATTAACAAAAAGAAATATCTATTGGAATATTTCGCCATCAAGTTCAATTCTAGAAATGTATGAATAGTATAGAAATGTTTGATTTATTAACTATCTATATACCAGTATACACAATTGTTTGCAGCTAAATTCTCAATGAAATTTGTTGCACACGATATTTTGTTTTAAAACCAAGAGTTTTATTTTTTTAAGTTATGGTAATACAACGATTGAACCAATATTAGATTTGTACTCATGTTCTAATTATTAGTGAATTGCAAAAGAAAAAAGTTACAACAGTCTATAAGGATGGGGTTTGTTAGAGGGAGGGGAAGGGAATGTATCTAGTCTGTGTAGAGTAAAATATATTGTGGACATGTTATTTATTGATTTTAGGATTGAAGTTGTGAGGTGCTGAGTTGAATACGTCGGATTCACTGTATGATTCTCTGTATTAAAATATGTGAAGCGCGGTGAATGATTGTGTTTTGTTTTGAGTTAGTGTGGCTAATTTTAATATATGATTTAATTGTGAGGAGAGAAGATTAAAAATATTATTTCGTTTGTAGAAATCCAAAAAACATGAGTTGTTTTCGTTTGTTTCATTATTGTTCATAAGGAGAATTATTTATTAAAGTCAGGTAGTGCAGCTGTTACTTATGAGAACATTCGATGGAAAAGCAATGAAAAGACTTTGTTCGATTATTTTATATTTATTTATTTAAATATTTTTTTCGTTTTTGGAATGATTTGGGTTAGAGTGCTATCTACCATTAGATAATTAGTGATAGTAGGCGGGGGCGGCGTATGCCACGGGGGTGGCTACCTTGACAGTCTGGGCAAGGGGCTCACGACGGACGACCGCGTTGAAACCATTGTGGTCATCAGCGGTGTAGTCAACGGTCCTCTTGTATCCATCAGCATCGACGAGGGAGTAAGATCCCTTCACGACATCTCCAACGCGAGATTCGGTCTGGCTCTTGGCGTCTCCGGAGATGGTGTCAGTGACATCGTAGGAGTAGGTGTACTGGGGGTTTGAGTCGTATTCGCTCTCGATCTTGGCAACCTTGGCGTAGGCAGGGGCGGCGGCGTAGACCTGAGGAGTAGCATAGGACACGACCTGAGGAGCGGCGTACTTGGCGACGGGAGCGGCGTAAGATACGATCTGGGGAGCAGCTACCTTAGCGTAGACCTGGGGAGCGGCGTAGGAGACGACCTGGGGAGCGGCAACCTTAGCGTAGACCTGAGGGGCGGCGTAAGATACGACCTGGGGAGCGGACACCTTAGCGTAAGCGGGAGCGGCGGCGTAAACCTGAGGAGCAGCGTAAGACACGACCTGGGGGGCGGCGTACTTAGCGACAGGGGCGGCGTAGGACACGACCTGAGGGGCAGCGTACTTGGCGTATGCTACGGGAGCGGATGCGTACACCTGGGGAGCAGCGTACTGAGCCACGGGGACGGCGGAGTAGACCTGAGGGGCGGCGTACTTGGCGTAGGACAGGGGTGCGGCGTAGGACAGAGGGGCGGAGTAGGACAGGGCAGGCTGGGCGATGATACCAGCGCGGGCCACTGCCACGACGGCGGCGAAGAAGAAGAGCTTGAAAACAAAAATAATATAATTAATTGATGGTTTTGTCATATTTATTATTAGAGGCTTTAAAATAAATAAAGTAAGTAATTGTTATAAGAATAAAAACTTTTAACACCACACATAGGTATAGATGAAAAAACAGATAATTTATCAAGTTCTATTTAAACTTTGAAGTATTTCGAAGGCATTTAATTGAGATAAAAATAGTCCCTAGTTTTGGCGCCAGTTTCTTCAAATAATTTGAACAAATAATCAAATTTTAAAGTTAATTTTCTAATTCTGAGAAAGATCTATCAAATTTTGTGGTTACTTCAGTTCTGTGAAGCAACTAGCCCATAATTATATAATTCTAGTACAAATGAAATTTGATGTATGGTTAAAATTCTCGGAATCTCTAAAATTCCAGATTCTCCAAAATTGTGAAAATCGAAAATTTTCAAATCGATCAATGAAAGTGTGCTACCGGCCACAAACATTTATGTTCAACACTTATGGAATTTATTGTTCAACTTTAAAATTATTAATCTACTTTTAACTTTTAAAAACTTTGATTGAAGCACAGAACAGATATCACAATTATCAAAAATCACTCGAAATATTAATACCTTGAATGCCATTTTATTGGTTATATCTCGAACAAAGGCGAATACCTTATGATTATGCTCTGATTTCGGTTTGAGTATTTATACTAATTTGTGCTACACTTAAAACCAATAGTTGATTGTGTTCGTCATATTTGACATTGCCCGTGAAGGAGTTCAGCCTCCTTGGTCAGTTCCGCTCAGGGCTGCCACCGGTAACACGGATGTCAATGTTATAAGGCTTTCGCTATGCGGTAAGTAGAACGAATCAAGAATTCACAAAGCCTGATATTTATTTATTATTTTTTTTTCTATTCAGTTTACACGTAAATTAAGCAAGATTAGCGCAGTCCCGTGAAAAATGACGAGATGTAAAATTTAAAAATCTGTTAAGTAAAAATGAAATTTTATAGTCATATAAAAAAATTATAATAATTATCGCGGCAGAGAATCGAACTCCGATCAACTGCTTGGAATACAACCATGCTGACTATCACTTAAATCATTATTATTATTACTATCACTATTACTATCACACTACAAACTATTGTAAAAACGGCAGCATATATTCATTATCAACCAAACCTAGGCTCCATAGGGCCCGGAGATAGTTTAATAGTAGGTATACATAACTCTTATACAAATCGCAAGTGCGAGGTTTAGAGTCCTAACAGGTTTAGAGTCTACCCTCCACATAGCATCCCTAAAGATGACATAGGCTCTAAGGTAAATTATTTTCCTTAAGGCCTCCTGTGTGGAGTTCATAAAAAAAGTGTATTTGTGTACTGATAATAATAAGAATAACGTAATTTTGAGTTTTAGATTGTCATGTCCTCTCCGAAATTATTTTTTTTAGTTTAATAATAATAATGCAAATATTATTTATATTGTCGAGTGTGAGGAAGGAATGATTGTCAGGTGGGTACCAAAATTGTTTATTTGTTATTATGTTTCGTTGGGAGTGATCGTTCTGCAATGTGATGCTTCAGCCAGTTTAAGTTAAAATCTTATTTTTTTGTTGTCGTATTTGACCACATGGTGACCAGACTGGTCACCAGCTTCTTCAACTTCACTTCACTTCACTTTTACTTCAGCTTTCTTATTTTCTTGCACAATAATATTTTAGATTAATTAATTGATCTGGTTAAAAGTGTCCACCTCGATCACGTAAGGATGTAGGTATTCTATTTATTATATGCATTGCTAAATACATTATTTAATTAACCTAACTTCATAAAACTAACCCCTGAAAAAGATGAATCCCAATGAAGTCAGACGTACACAGTAATTTTTGTCTTATTTTGAACGTCAGTATTTGTCATCAAAATTTCATCGAGAAATGTCAATATTCAGCTTTAAGAGGTGGGAAGAGGGAATGGGGTATTTTCATCTAAAAACCGCGACCTTTCTCTTGTTTTAAAAATCGAGTGAACGAATTTTCTTTAAAAACTTTAGATTTGTATAAAAAACACTTTGCTGCGCTCTTTTTTCTACAAGGTGTTAGGGGATTTACTTGACTTACTTTAACCCGTGAATTCTGACAAAATGTTGAATAAAAATTTGGAGTTGAAACGAAATTTTTGTCTCCGGTGGCATTTTTGATGTTTTATTTTTTTTTTCAACGTAATTTTTTTAAATTATTGAACAGTTATGGTAAGGGTGAAGGGTTGGTCGGTTAGGCTGGGCTGAGTGATCAGTGATGACATGCGGATTTTTGTTTGCTGTTTGGTTTTGAAAAAAAAATAATGAAAAAAAAAACTTCCTCAGTCAAGTAAACGAACAACCCCTCACCCTGACCCTAACCGCCAATACCTACTAATCGTTTATGTTTTAAGTTGAAAAACAAAAAAATCAAAACCAATTATTGAATTATTATCAACACTTCTCCCATGGTCACCCAAAGTGGTTCGCTACGTTTTGTCTTAGTAGGGATACCCGGGATCACGGAGTGAGGTTTGTCTAGGTATTGTTGGGGGAGTCGTCTGCCCACATACGCGTGGCTGTATGACTGGTCGAGGTAGAACATTTAGCCCCTTCAGCAGGACTCTCTCGACTCATCTATCTTACTTTTTTCTTCCCATAACTTCCTCTCCTTCATTTCTTTAAAAAAACCCATACAGCATCCCCGAAAATGACACTCCTGTGTGAAGCTATCGTAAATAAAATATATAAAAATAACGAAACAAGTGGTGGTCCAGATTCCAGATCTTAACCCTTTAATAATGTAAGATAGAAAACTAGAAAATATCCGGCACAATTTGGGTATTGAAATTGTTTACCAAAAAGTACTGGTATTTTGACTCTCAAGGTAAGTAATATTATTGAATTATATATTATTTATGCACGAGATTTTAAAGTACTGTATCAACAACAAACTTCGATTGTTTATACTTGTATTTCATATCCTGAGAAAAATTAATGTCGTTTGAAGGTTTAATAGATACTGTGTACGTTAGAGTTACCTAACCACCTATGAATAGTTAAACAGGAAGAGAATTTCCTATCAATGTGAATAACAGTTTGATTTCAAACCAGATTATTTTTTGGGTCTACATATTTTTAAATATTTTAAATGGTCTAACTTTTGTGTGCAATGTCCAAAATTGTCTGAAATTTTTAAATATTCTAAAGCAAATCCAAAAGTATATATAGTGTCTATATTGGAACCAAATACTAAGGATAGGGCAATAGCTACTTGGTCAAAGAAACACAATACTCATATAATAAAAAAATATTGTATCACTGCACAATGTTAAAAACCACAAACACAATTAAATTCCTTAAGAGTAATTATCGATAAAATTGAAATGGAAGGAACAAATATGTTAAGTTGTAAAAAAAATTAGAAAATTAATGTACATATTTTTAAGAATCAGAATTTTTTGTCTATAATAAACTTATATTTAATATATTATGCCTTGGTTCAATTAACCTTACAATACGTTGTAGTTAGTTGGGGATCCGCGTATAAAACTAATCTTTCCCCAATAGAAGTTGTACAGAGAATAATTAAAATCCTATTCAAAAACCTTCGGACTACCCAACAGATCGATTATGTATAAAAATACTAAGTACCGTCATTCAAGATTTGTACGAAAAAGACAAGTATCAATTTCTAACTGAAAACCGTACTAGGCATAAATATATTTTTCTATGCCCAAAATTAAACACTTCCTTTACACAAATAATTTTTTTTTTTGTCGAAAATTGAACCAAAAGAGCGTTACGATTGTGAGATATCGTCACATCAGTTGGATAGGGTTCTAACTACACTTGGACAGGCGTCGTTACTTTAGTCGGACAGCGTTCTAACTTTACCTTGTTCAAAGTTTGCGAAGAGGATTTCTCATGATATATTTACCAATTTATGATTTTGACATTGCATCTTATATAAAACCTATTTTTATTGAACATATTTTAAAGAAAAATATTTAATTAGGATGTCTACATTCAATTTTAAAACACAACTTAACATGAAGATAGAATCATGTGCAGCCAGCTAAGGCATAATAATTCGTTGCACAAGCTTCTAACTACATTTCTCTAATACAATTCCAAGCTTAGGACACGTCCTATTTACATATTTTCCATTAAAATTTGATAAACTAAAATACTTTACACAAAATTGAACCTCAAAATATACATTTTTTTAAAATAAATTATGAACATTCGTCTTTGCAACCTTTGATACCTAAAAAGTTAGAACCCTATCCAACCAATGGATGAATGCAGTTCTACAATGCAATTCTTATGCAGAATGATCTAAAACTAGCAGTCTTTGATGTAAAATTTTATCAAAAGTTATTTGGTGGGAAATGAAAAAGAGGAGAAAGTTGATGCACGATCTCGAAAACCTAAGGATTATAAGACCATTTTAAAGTTCTGTAGGCATCCAGAAAACATGAAGTATTTTTGTTTGTTTCATTATTGTTCAATAAAAGAATGGCTTGATATAAAAGTCAGGTTGTAACCGACGTGTTACGTACCCTCAAATGTTCTTTCAACGAAAAACATCCTTGGCGGTATCCTCTACAGTTCAGTGGTCATTTTTTGAGATTTCGCTGGAAATCCAAAAATCCGCTTGCCCACTGAGCTCGTTAGTACCGTACCGCCAGCGATCTTTTTCGTTGAAAATATCGTCAAAGACGTGGTGCTCCTCAACGGCGCAGCGAAGACGAGCCCGTCCTGCCCCAGCAGTATCACTGCCATAGACGTGGTGCTCCTCAATGGCGCAGTGAAGACGAGCCCGTCCTGTCCCAGCAGTGCCACTGTCAAGGACGTGGTACTCCTCAATGGCGCAGTGAAGACGAGCCCGTCCTGCCCCAGCAGTGCCACTGCCATAGACGTGGTGCTCCTCAATGGCGCAGTGAAGACGAGCCCGTCCTGCCCAAGCAGTGCCACTGTCAAGGACGTGGTACTCCTCAATGGCGCAGTGAAGACGAGCCCGTCCTGCCCCAGCAGTGCCACTGTCATAGACGTGGTACTCCTCATCGGCGCAGTGAAGATGAGCCCGTCCTGCCCCAGCAGTGCCACTGTCATAGACGTGGTGCTCCTCATCGGCGCAGCGAAGACGAATCCGTCCTGCTCCAGCAGTGCCACTGTCATAGACGTGGTGCTCCTCATCGGCGCAGCGAAGACGAATCCGTCCTGCTCCAGCAGTGCCACTATCAAGGAAGTGGCGCTCCTCACACGGGGGGAGTCCGTCAACCCCATCATGGTTGTCATGGACCCCGTGTCATGGTTGTCATGGACCCACATCAGCCGGACACACGGCCGAGTCCTTGACACCATCCCTGCTGAAGACGACCAAGTAAGGACCGCCGGGACCCAGACGAGAACCAGAGTCTACGTTCGACCTGCCGAGAACCAGAGTCTACGTCCGACCTGCCGTGAAGCTCGCTGTGATCCTGCCGCCCGCGTCTACCAATGCAGCTTCACCTACTCATCCTACTACACGTCGTTATGACTAGTACAGCACAGCTGCACGGGGGGAGTGTAACCGACGTGTTACGTACCCTCAAATGTTCTTTCAACGAAAAACATCCTTGGCGGTATCCTCTACAGTTCAATGGTCATTTTTTGAGATTTCGCTGGAAATCCAAAAATCCGCTTGCCCACTGAGCTCGTTAGTACCGTACCGCCAGCGATCTTTTTCGTTGAAAATATTTTTATGTTTGTTTTCCAATTAGAATTTAAAGTTATTCTAATTGTAATATTGTATTAATAAAAAACTTTCATTTTACCATGTACAATGCCCCCGGTGCAACAAATAAACGCTATCATGCTCAGGTTGCCACCAGGGACATTTGTCAATTTATAATTTCAAACGTATTTTTTATGTTTCCTTTTTTTTGACATATTGTTAAATATTTTAACTTACGATCCTTGTAGGATAATGAAACTAAGAAATTTCATTCCGCAGTCCTACAAGGCATCGAGGGAAAGAGAGCCTGAGTCTCTAGCCCTTAAATTACTCAAACTAGGGCAATAAATGACCCTCAAAAAACACTTAGAAAAATTTCGGTAAAAATACGTTTTTCCGATTTTAAAAATCCAGGTGCCCCGTAAGATGGTGAAACAAACAGGTTTCATTAACACATCTTACGGGGGACCTCGTAAAAATAACATTGTAACTGTAAATAACCAGATATTCAGCCAAACGGCAAATCAATTTATATTTTATGCGATTTAGCTCAAAAATGAGCTAAACGTCTCTAACTAAAAATCTAGCAATAGACAATTGGTTTATTTCATGATTACTGTATAATAACGAACACATATGTACACAATTAACTCTGTAGAATTATTATAAAAAATACATTTTAAGCGACCGCCTTCAACGGTGACACCGGCAAAATAGGGTGCCCACATAATGACCGCCCTATTTATACCATTTGGTCTGAGGACGAAAACCCCTCCACTTTTTCATAAAAACACTGCCCGAACGCTGTCGGGTACAAGTACCCCTTAAATGTTATGAAAATTTGTCAATAAATATGTTGTGTTCAGTTCAAGTTCAATTCTACTCTTCTTGTTTTACTACTTCCTACCACTGGAAGTCCTGCCTCCTGCTGAAGTTCTGCCTGGACGAGTGCCTGGTGCCTGCCGCTACAGCCGGCCCTAACTCTGGGTACTCCCAAGGCAACCAGGCCCAGGCAGAAACTAGGCGAATCCAGGGCCACTACCCACTGGATGTAGGGAGGCCAGCATCATCATCATCATTGGCGCACAAAAGGGAAGGCGTGCACAGCCACCGGTGCCCTCATAAATTTACAGTCTTGTAAGGACGACAACACGTCCGTTACACAGGTAGTGCAGCTAGTATGGAAACATTTGAGGAATTATAATGACAAGGCTTTGTTCGATTAATTTTATTTTTATTAATTTAAATATTTTTTTCGTTTTTTGGAATGATTTGGGTTAGAGTGCTATCTACCACTAGATAATTAGTGGTAGTAGGCGGGGGCGGCGTATGCCACGGGGGTGGCTACCTTGATGGTCTGGGCGAGGGGCTCACGACGGACGACCGCGTTGAAACCGTTGTGGTCATCAGCGGTGTAGTCGACGGTCCTCTTGTATCCATCAGCATCGACGAGGGAGTAAGATCCCTTCACGACATCTCCAACGCGGGATTCGGTCTGGCTCTTGGCGTCTCCGGAGATGGTGTCGGTGACATCGTAGGAGTAGGTGTACTGGGGGTTTGAGTCGTATTCGCTCTGGATCTTGGCAACCTTGGCGTAGGCGGGGGCGGCGGCGTAGACCTGAGGGGTGGCGTAGGACACGACCTGAGGAGCGGCGTACTTGGCGACGGGAGCGGCGTAAGATACGATCTGGGGAGCGGCTACCTTAGCGTAGACCTGGGGGGCGGCGTAGGATACGACCTGGGGAGCGGCAACCTTAGCGTAGACCTGAGGGGCGGCGTAGGATACGACCTGGGGGGCGGCAACCTTAGCGTAGACCTGAGGAGCGGCGTAAGATACGACCTGAGGAGCAGACACTTTAGCGTAAGCGGGGGCAGCGGCGTAGACCTGAGGAGCAGCGTAAGACACAACCTGGGGGGCGGCGTACTTAGCGACGGGGGCAGCGTAGGATACGACCTGAGGGGTGGCGTACTTGGCGTAGGCTACGGGAGCGGAGGCATACTGGGCCACGGGTGCGGCAGAGTAGACCTGGGGGGCGGCATAGACCTGGGGAGCAGCGTACTTGGCGTAGGAAAGGGGGGCGGCGTAGGACAGGGGGGCGGAGTAGGACAGGGCGGGCTGGGCGATGAGACCAGCGCGGGCCACTGCCACGACGGCGGCGAAGAAGAAGACCTTGAAAACAAAATTATATTTTTTAATTATTAGTTAAGGCAATTATAAATAAAGGGTCTCTAAAATATATTGTCATAAGAACTATGATAACACCACACATTTAAATTTAACACTTATAAGTGGATTATGATGGTGGATGGATTATTAAATTTTTCCAAGTTTAACAACTCTGAAGACCATAATAAAGCGTTACCGTAATAAAGCGCTTGAGCACTGTAAAATTATCGAATTAACAAGAAGATTTTATGAATTTGCGAAAATTTTAATATCCCCCAATAAAAGTGTGCTATCGGCCATAAACTGTTGTTTAAAAACTCATAGAATTTAGTGTTAAACTTTAAAATGTTAATTATTTATCCACTTTGAAACTTTTTAAAACTTTGATTGAAGCACTGAACAGATTAGAAATATCTCAAATAAATTATTATAAAATCACTTGAAATATACCTTGAATGCCATTTTATTGGTTATATCTCGAACAAAGGCGAATACCTTATGATTATGCTCTGATTTCGGTTTGAGTATTTATACAAATTTGTGCTACACTTAAAACCAATAGTTGATTATGTCCGCCACATTTGACATTGCCCGTGAAGGAGTTCAGCCTCCTTGGTCAGTTCCGCTCAGGGCTGCCACCAGTAACACGGATGCCAATATTTATTACACTATTTAATATGTTTTTAAAGTTTGTTATTTGCATAAAATATATCAAAAATTGTTTTTAAATGATCCATTATTAAACTTATTTCCTTTGTAAATTGTTCCATATTGTCCCTACCCATTCTCATTTTTACATTGTTACTATTGTCTCTGTTTATTATTTGTCTATGTTTGTTATTTTTCTTTTGACACCATGTTCTATGTCTATTTTTCAAAATTAGTATTATTAAAACCCTGATGAAGTAAGCTTACGAAACATGTCGGTTTTTTATAATCAATTATAGTGGTAAAAACAAAGTAATTTTTTTATTTGAATGTGTTTTTTCTATTCGGTTTACATGTAAATTAAGCAAGGATAATACAAATAATATTCCATGTTATTTGTATTGTGGAGCGTAAGGTAGGACTGAATGGGCACCTAGTGTGAAATTTATTTTTATATTATTTGAATGCATAAATGATAAGTGCAAGTAATACCAAAAACGTTCCGAAAGTGAAGCAAGATTATAGTGTAAAATAAACAGTATCTGAATGCACGTGGTTAGGTGGTAATGTTTAATTAGTTTTTTTTTACATTAGCTCCACACAGGAGGCTTTAGGGCTCATGTCAGATTAGAGCTTGTGGTAAAGGAAAGGAAGGAGAGGAAGATCTGGGAATGAAATAGTAATAATAATAAAAATAATTGGATGATTTTTATAGAGCCATTTTCGTGAGAAAATCACCTCAAGGGCGCTTAAAAATAGGTACGGGGGATGGGAAGGAATCTAGGGTCAGTACATCAGTGACAGACTTCAAGTGCAGTGCAAGGCGATGGGTCGAGAGAGAGCAGCTGGAATGGTTAAAAGTCAAAAAGTCTCCCTAAACTGATATCTACAGATCTGGCCCGCCTCGTAGCTGGAGGGCAAACGCATCCATCGCAAAGATCTGAGCATATCTATCCGAAGAACCCGGGCACCTCTGCTAAGTCGCCAAACGTAGCGAACCACTTGGGGTGACCTATGGCAGAGATGTTAAATGTCCAAATATTTATTGCGTAAATATAAAATACTTATGTTAAAATCCTCCCAAAATACTTATGTTTTGTTAGAATATTTTAGTTCTACTAATCCACTATACTTACCCCCCTAACCATTAACAGTGTTTACAAAACAATAAATAACCATTAACCTTACATCAATGTTTGTTTAAAACACTTTTATTTACATGGCCCAACAACACTAACTTTATTTAAAACATCAGCACATTTTTTTTAAATTTACTCCTACTACCACCACAGAAAGCAGAAAATGTTGCTTGTGTTGTAATGGGGAACTTAGCCAGCCGAGGAATCGACCATGCGACGCCCGGGTGGGACCCAAGCGCTATGCCCACTCAACCACTGACCGGTCGAAAGTGTTCTACTAGTGAGTTGTTCACAAAACATTACAACTAAACCATTTACATACAGTTACTGATTGACTTTACACTCTACTACCATGTTTTATATTAGGTTAACATAATCGACGTTGTCATAATTGCAAAGATATAAGAGTACATTGTAAATGAAGCAATTTAATCAAAATCTTTTTTTTTTTTGGGTAATTAGAAAATATAAATAAAATCTTTAATCAAATGGCACAGCCCTATTTGTGCTCGCATTCTAACGAATCGTTTCTTAATCTATGTTTTAAATCGTAGATAATTACGAATTTGCAAGGCGGACCCTCCCGCGGACGTCGATCGGGCGACCTTCGGAATTGGAGGTACTATCTTACTCACCAAGCCGCCACATGGACCTGCCGCCACACTCCACACGCCACCCACTCGGCGAATGGCCGCACTGTTTGATTTTTGATCGATAGCCCACTTCACAATGAAATTATGATTAATACAAATTTACTTCCGGGCTGTCTCGAAATGCTTTAAATTTTATTATTATTGACAGATTTTTTAATAAATTTTAATGTAGGTATTGAATTCAAGTGTAAAGGCACTTAACTTGACGCGTTGTGACTTTTTAAACGATTTTCTAGGTTCATAACGATGAACAGATTTTGGATTGATTTTACACCAGATAAGTTGTATTTTTATTTTGACGAGGGTACTGTGAATCAAAAGTTCAAGGCACTATGAGAAATCAACAATTTTGAGAAAGGGATGTTTAGATGACTTATTTATGTATTACACAAAAATAGTTTAAAAAACAATACATTGCAAAAGAGGTAGGAAATTATAAAAAAATATATATTTAGCATAATAAATGTATGGTTACACGTAGGACAATAAAAGGTTACACGTACCTGTACATAGTTAAAAGTTAAAGGCTACTTCGTGCTTAAACTTGTTTAAGAACATGAAGGCATCAGCATTGGTAAGTGAATTCTGCACATGGGAAGAATCGGAAGCCTGTGTTGGCGGCCTCATCCTATTTCAGCCAGGATGTATGGTAATGATGAGAAACTGTTCAGAAGCTTATAAGCCGTCAGCAGTAATGCGACATCCCACCTACATCCCGCCTATAGCTAAGGTTGAAGACACCCTGAAGGGATAAATGCTGTTGGAAACAGCCATAGGAAAAAACCGAACTCTCTCTTGTAGAGTTACCGTAAAAATTTCTTTCGAATTTTCACGATGGTGTCCTCTGCCCCCCATACCTGAGATCCACTCTCGAGAATGCTACGCACTAAGCTAAAGTAAATCAGCATTTTAACTGCAAGGTTAGTCAACTCCTTTGAATTGTGTATGACAAAACCCAACATCCTTGTGGTTGATTTGCACCTGCTTATGTAGAGCGGTATGTCAAGAGAATATATATAACGTGCACGTGGATGAAAGAAATCGGAGAGGCCCCGGAAAGACAAACAGGAATAACAAAAGAGTATGTAAGAATCTGAAATAATGTAGTTGGGTGCCGAGACTGAATTTTATGGTGTTACATCTTCTCTGCGCAACTCTTGCTAATTGTAAATACACAGTTAATGGACAGGAACACTAATAAACAAAATAAATCGGTTGTGTAAGATTAAGCAAACATATCAATCAATTATTGTCCATGCCACAACTCCAAGAAACTCTCTTACACTCACCTAGCCGCAAAAGCAAGTAAAATAAAAATTACATCAGATTTTCCAATAGCAACGGCCTTCATAATTGGCAAAACTAAATCCAAACATAGTGCATCGTAATATGACCCACATAAGAAACGCAATAAAACTACTCTCGATAGATTTGACCGGTCGCATAAATTATTGTCGTAAAAGCTCAACGCTCTTTGGCGTGGCTCAAATGATGGCCTCATTACATCAGACTATAGCAACTTCTACCCTCGCCCAGCCTTCATGATGATGATGTAATTCTATTTGACAAAACTCATTTCTTTTATGAAAATTAATGGTATACTCGTAGATCTATGTGCTTTGTACTTGCTTTGTATTAGAACAGTAACAAATAAAACTTTCAGTGGATTTCGAAATATAATAGATATGGTTTTCATTTCTTTTTTTTGGATGGAAGATGATTTTTACGAAAAGATTGCAGCAGATTTCTCTAAATAAACGGTTATCTCCCGAGTAAGTTGTAATTAAACAATTTCGTCCTTCGAAGACATCATCAAACAAAGAAAAAAAACAATGTATGAAGACGTGAGGAAAACTGGTAACTGTTAGTGAAGGGTTTATGATCGATTGAGGATTAGATTTGTTGTAAAAAATATACATAATAACAACCTACTTGTCGAGGAATCAGTTTAGTTAGATAAATTGTCATATTTTAAAAAAAGGATCGGTATGTAAGTATTTGCAACTCATAAAATATTTTTGGAGTCTAATGCCAGAAACGCCTTTGTCAAACTTGTGAAGCGGTCAGAAATGAAGGTTGTTTATCGATTTCTCAGCGTAAAACAAGAACTATATATTAGATTGGCTACAATCAATCTGGAGTAACTGACTTAGGTTTTCATAGCATTCAAATAATGGTCGTTTTAAAGTACTTTCTGCTACCTAAATCTAAATACCAAAAACTGACATTGGCACTTTTAACATTCACCCCCAGATATATAAGTCAAATTCAAATAATTATATACCACTTTTGCGATTTTTTTAATCAATCCATTCATTCACAACTTCCGTTCATTATGGAATTATGTATTATTAAAATTATTGCATCAGATTTTATAATACAATACGTTTAGTTAACGGCATCAATTTTAGAACCATTTGGGGTAGACTTCTTTATTTCGATTTTATTGATATAGGTATGCATTTCTAAAATTTGTGTAAAAATTAAAAATATAATATAGATTTTATGAACATTTTGTAAAATCCAATTGAATACATTTTAAAACTGAACTACATTCTATTCATTTACTTAAAAAATGTTTTAAAAAAAGACATGGTTAAAAAATGTCCACGTTCAACTAAATAACAACCAATGTGAGCTATTGATGCTTGATCGTAAGCGGGACTTGAATTACATCAGAAATCTACCTTTCGTTTTCGAAGCATTGAAACATCTGTTCTAAATTTTCCTAAATATTAGAATTCATGGAAATTTTTCTTATTTTCCTTATAGATATAATAATAATGAAATATAACATCTACTTTTCATGCTTATTTAAATTTGATATTAGAATTATTTCCATTGCATCAGCAAAACATTTCATCAGCATCTTACCTAGAGAAAATTAGCCCTAACACATGGGATTATAATCGTCGAATTCAGACACCAACAAAACCATGTGACAATAAATCGTTGACCTCTAATACGTCATTTAAAAAAAATCCTGAAAAGCTTCCATATGTTCTTCGTCAATCTGTGGAATATGAGAGCGAAATTTCATCAGATTTACAGCCTTCAGAGGTGTGGTCAATGTGCAGTTTAGATATTGTATAACATTATTCAGTCATATTGCTGAAACTAGATCACACCACGTAATATCGGTCACACTGCCGGTCTTGCGAACTCCTCGGCTAAAGCATGCCGAACACGTAAATCTGGCATTTCCTTTGCAAATATTTAAATTAGAGCAGTATCCGATCACACTTTCCGAACGCCATTATATAACATTCCGATTCGATGAATATCACGTCGGATGAATTCACACCTTGTGCGTCAGTTTAAAAATAGACCTTACAAGGATCGGTGGCGGTGTTTTGGCTCTTGGCCCAAATATTTCAGGCCTGAAATCTGGCGAATTACTAATAACATGTTTTAAATTTCCAATACTCTCTTTTCCACTAAACTATAATTTAATCGCAATTTAATGCTAGCAAGAGATTATACCGCAGTATCATATGATAAACTGTATAAATATGTCTCTTGATATCTTCAACATAAATCTTGAAGGTTTCAAGAGATATGTAATTTGTCTTTATTTATATCATGCTTTTATAGCTTTCATATCGTTTTCCTATATTTAGGCTTAAGGTGCCGCATCCGCGCTTAAAAAGAAGAAGATGGAGAGATATGAAATAACGAATGTTAGAGAAGCGCGCTGATATTTAAAGCGATAAAATCGATGCGGAAATTGCGAAAATGTTTAATAAAACACGACTCGTTTAAAATAGAGCAAAAATCTCGTGGAAGGCATCTTAAGTATCATTTAAAGAAACATTTTGAATTTTTTCACAACTTTAAATAGTAAAATAACTGAAACAAACGTGTTTATAATAATTATTTAGCATACTTTGCGATTTTTTTTCTATCGAGGGAATTTCATATAATTTGCGTTTCGGTGTGGAATGCGTCTAGAAATTATATTTAAAAATAACATATATGTTTTTAAGAGCTTAATAACTTCAAATGTTTAAGGGAGATATGTAAGAAATCCGTAGAAATTAGGGTAGCGGCGGCTTAAGAACTTTTGTTTACATTAGCTCTCCACAGGAGGCCCTGAGGATGACGAAAATCCTTATGGCCTACATCATTTTTGGGGATGCTGTGTGGAGAGTCATTTGAGGGAAAGGAAGGAGACGAAGTTCTTGGAATAAAAAAAGGAATGAAGGGTGGATAGGAATTTTGGGGTCGATGTGCTAGGAACACGTTAGGACGGTCGAGAGAGTCCAGTTGGAGAGGACTCGGTTAGGTCTCTCCCAAACAATCTCTCCCGATTCGGTTCGCCGCGCAGCAGGTGGGCAAACGCATTGGCCGCCAAGACCTAGACAAACTTCACCCTATGAACAACACCCCTGCTAAGTCACAAAACGTAGCGAACCACTTAAGGGGGCCTGTGACTGATCTTGAATATATAGAATTTAGTAAAAAGTTAGATTTTTACTTCTATTCTGTTTCCGCAAGTGATCTTGACCGACTCTTGTTCCTTACCAGTTTTTATCCTAATCTTGCAGTTATGCGTTTTCCCATTCGGAGGCTTCTTCCAACTATTCTACTCAATTAGTCATGATTCATCATATTACCTGGTTTCCTTTCGACTGGCTTCTCTTCAACATGCTCAGAACACTTTACAATTATTTTTCTCACAAAATAAATTATTTTTTAGAGTTTAGAGTTCATTATTTCGAAATAAGGATAAGAAAAGATTTGTTTCGAGTTGCATAATTTATTTAATTTTATTGTCTTATATGTAAAATTAATTAATCGATATTATTCATTCGTAGATGACGTCATCAAGGTTGGAGGCAGTTGGAGCGGAGTAGGATAGAGGAGAAGAATATGTCTTAGCAACGGGGGCACCGTAAGACAGGGGGGCAGAGTAGGCGGGGGCGGCTAAGTTAGTTGCTGGGGCGGTGTAGTATTGGGCTTGGGCGTTGTAATTCTGAGGAGTAGCGACCTTGGCAACGGTAGCAGTGAAGGTTTGAGGAGCAGTGTTAGCCTGAGGAGTGGAGTAAGTTTCGGCAGCGTAAGCCTGAGGAGCGGAGTAAGTCTGAGCGGCGTAAGTCTGGGGAGCGGAATAAGCCTGGGCGGCGTAAGCCTGGGGAGTGGAGTCAGCCTGGGCGGCATAAGTCTGGGGAGCGGAATAAGCCTGGGGAGCGGGGTAAGCCTGAGCGGCGTTAGTCTGGGGAGCGGAATAAGCCTTGGGAGCGGAGTAAGCCTGAGCGGCGTAAGTCTGGGGAGCGGAGTAAGCTACTGGAGCGGCAACCTTGGTGATAGGGTCTGCGTACGATGCTTGAGAGTAAGCCACAGGGGCAGCAACTTGCTGCACTGGGGTGGCGTAAGCCTGAGGAGCAGCGTAAGCCTGAGGGGCGGTGTATGTCACGGGAGCGGCAACTCGGGGAACGGGAGCGGCAACCCGGGGAACGGGAGCGGCATAGGCCACGGGGGCGGCAATCTGGGGAACGGGAGCGGCATACGCCACGGGGGTGGCAACCTGGGAAACAGAGGCGACATAAGCCACAGGGGCGGCAACTTTCACAATAGGCTCCCGGTTGACAATAGCATTGAATCCGTTCTGGGGATCAGCGGTATAATCAACAGTCCTTTTGAATCCATCAGCATCCACAAGGGAGTATGATCCCTTCACGACATCTCCAACTCTAGACTCAGTCTGGCTCTTTGAATCTCCAGAAAGCGTATCAGTAACATCGTAAGAGTAAGTATACTGAGGGTTAGGGTCGTATTCAGCATCCTTAGCAATAACGGGGGTGGCGTAAGTCAAGGGTTGCGCAACTTGGGCCACTGGGGCGGCGTAGGTAAGAGGTGCAACAACCTTGTCGATGGGGGAAGCGTAAGCCACCTGTGCGGCGTAAGGGTCCGGGATCACCAGGTTGGAGACGGGGGCGGCGTAAGCCAGGGGGGCGGCGTATCCCAGGGATGAGTATCCCAACCCCGGCTGGGAGATGAGCCCAGCGCGGGCTACTGCCACTATGGCGGCGAAGCACAACACCTGAAAAATAACGATTATAAGTTATAGTAACGATCCGACCAGATAAATATGAAGAGATTTCACAAAATCTGAGATAGGTAGCGATAGCTGCAAGAGACAGGGACAGAGAAAGTGACGTATTCTAATATAATATTATAATGTCTTTCTTCACCAACCTTTTACCTCTATTTTTTTGCTTCTCATTTTGTTAATATCAATTTTGATTCAATGCTTTTAAAGTTAATAATTTAACCTACCTATTACGGTATTTACAATTTTTTCAGATTTAAGGATTTTTAGAATGTAGATACCTAAGCTTTTCTAAAGATATTATTGTGATTTACTTTTCGGGAATTATGCCGTGTTCCTCTTTCTTTGGCTAACGTTTCGGATAGCATTAATTGTATTGAAGTATCAACCGTAAGAGGATTGGAGTGCGCAGCAAGGTAGGTATCAAACACACACTTCACCACAATATACACATTTGCCTTAATATGGACACCATAACGCTGCTCGAAACGTTTTCGGCTAAAGGAGAAAGCGCAACACGGCGTAGTACCCCAAAAATAAATCACAATAATATTTGTTATAAAATCACATTTGATTTCTATAATTTTATGGTAATATAATAATAATATAACTGTATTATAAGAAAATTTCAAACACATCTAGCTAAAAAATCATTTTAAATATGTAGATAAAAAGTAGGTAGGTAATATGTAAATAATAGAAACGCCCAGCTATAAGGTGTCTTATAAAGGGACAATTAAGGGCCAGTTCTTTAACTAAAATTCAAATGTAAAATCGGCATCAAATAACCAATTAGCGCCATTTTGCTTTTTAGACAGTCGGAAGTTCCCCATTAAATACCGTTTCTAAGTCCGTTTCATCTTTTTAACAAATTTTGATCAGCAGATGAGGACAATAATCATGTTGTAAAGCTTTTCAACTTATTGCAATTTGATAGAACGCTGAAACGCTCCTAAAATAGGCGCATAAAAGGGACCTTTCAAATGTCAAAAAACAAAATGGCGCTTAATGGCTATTTGATGACAATGTCACATGTGAATTTCTGTGAAACGACTTGGCCTTAGTCATAATGTTTTCGTTAAGTCACTAATTTCGTTAAAGACTAGAAGATACCAGTGAGTGGCTGTCCATGAATTTTCAGCGAGCTAGAGTGCTAAGATTGAAAAATACGACATTATTGATGTTGTTGCAGCTGAAAACGAATTTCATTATTTTTCAAAATTAAAATTTTGTGTACGAAGGTAAAAATACTAAGCTTTGAAAAAAAAATCGGTTTTTCAGCTGCAACAACACCAATAATGTCATATTTTTCAAGATTAGCACTTTAGCTCACTGAAAACTATGGACCGCCACTGGCAGATACATCCTATAAATTTCTAAATTTAGTGGACACTGTCTTTTAAAGTGTGATGACATAAGAAAATATTTAAAAAATAATGTAGATAATTATTAGAAAGGGTTAATAAGTACACAAACATAAAAAAGACTTTTGTACATAGTGTATTCTTCACGATGTCTTTTTGATATAAAATATGGACTATATCTTTATGTCTGCCTACCTTGAAAGCCATTTTGTCGTTTGGTGAGTAGAGGCGATAAACTTTTGATATAGTTCGGGTTCAAGTCTGCCTATTTATATGTTCCTGGTCTGCTGCGCCATTTCGCCGAGAACTTGATCTTGTTCCCAGCACTCGTAGGTATTGAATATTGTGCATATTTTTTTGCAAGATTCATTAGAACGATATAGGGCTGCCAAAATATCGTTACGTAACAACGATGAAGATATCGAAATATTAATATGAGATTTAACTATATCAAGCACATAGTGTCAGGAAACTAATGGAAAACTCCCGCATCCAACCCCCACGAACCCCCCCCCTCCCACGTTCCCTTCCACCCCCCCCCGCCTTCTCCCTCTCGTATCCCCTTCCCGCGAACCCACCTCCTTCCCTCCATGTCGCTAAACTATATGAAATACACTCATTTTTTGAGCAACTCGCGCACCACCTATCTCAAAATGTTTATGCCAGAGATCGCCCGTATATATAGAAACCTAAACCGGTTTAGGAACGCATAAGGGACAAGCAAAAAAACATTCATTTTTATGTAAAAGAAGATTACATTGAACAGCTTTAATTTTTGAAATTCTTGTCCTTTACAGTACAGCATTTCAATTTAATTAATTAGATGAATGAGCCAAACATTGTTCGTTTTAGAGAAATATTATCTGTACGCTAATAATATCTGCTCAATTTTATTTGTGAATATGGCCGTTAGAATCTCTCAACATACACAGGTCCCCCTAATGAGGACAGCTAAGAAATACATTTTTTTTTAATTTTCATTTTTAGTGGCTAGCATTATTACAATTACCAGACCCAGAAGCTAAATGAAAAAATCTATTTTGATCGTCCAATTGATTAGGTTGAAAAACCTAATTTTGAATTGAGTATGCAGATACATGCAAAAGTGTACCCTCTATCTGGTACAATACTCAGATTACTCATAAACACCACCAAATCAATTATAATGCAGAAAAAATGGTATTTCAAAACGTAATAATAATGAACCCAACCGTTTTGCCTCCCGGTTTTGTTTTATAGCATATTTAATATGTAAAACACAGAGGCGTGTAAACAATATTTGATTTATGTTGAGCATTCGAATATTGCTTTCCTCATTATCTATGAACTTAGAATTGGAGATGTCCGACTAATCAACAGAACGACCGATATATTGTATTTAACAATAAATTATTTAATTAAAATTTTATCTTAATGTAGCAACCCTGGTCAACAGAACTTTTTGCAATGTGGGTATCGGTTCTCGTTTTACTTCTAAAAGGGTTGGAATGTTTTTTTATTGTACTTGTATTTATTTAAAGTGATAGGCGGCTCTGACGCAAGGCGGAATTATTTTTAGTTTACTTCCTCAAAGAAACAGGATTCAATAAGTACTTGTGTGATATGATTTAGTTTTAATAAGTAATTGTCGTTGGTTTTAAATCAGTAGGCGCCAGTGCTTGTTGAAGTTTACATACTGTGTTGTAGTCAGCAGAAGAGGTTGTTGTTCTGTGATTTGGTCGGTGGTTTTTTGTATCATGTTTTTCAAACTGTTACTTCAAACTTTGTTTTGGATGTAATTTTGATTAATATTTTTTAAAACTTTTATAACCTTTGTATTTTTGAATTTTTTAAAAATAGTTTTTATAAGTTCAGTTTGTAGGTACATGATTATAACTTAAGTGATACTTTTGATAAATAGTAAGTTATGTATATGTCGTAGGCCGATCGTAAAATCAGGCAGATCACGTTTCGCCTAACCACATCATAAAGTGCCTGACGGCAGATCGTGAAGTGTCTGAGGCGCATCATGATCTACCTGATTTAACGATTAGCCTGCGACAAATACATTATATAATATATTTTTTTTATCCTTTTTTTTTCCCAAGGAATAAAAGCCTTCAAGGCCAATGTCATCTTTGGGATGCTGTACGGATGGTCTTTTTAGGGAAAGGAAGGAGAGGAATTTCTGGGAAGGAAAAAGGTATGTGGGGGAGGGGGTGGGAATCTGGGGGTCAACGAGTTCAGAAGTGAATCCATCCTTCCATTGCGGTGCATGGTATGGGTCAAGAAAACCCGGCTGGGGGTCAAAGGTCTCCCTCAACCAGTCTTCTCCAACCCGGATCGCTACGCAGTAGTTGGGCAGACGCAACCACCGCTAAGACCAAGACAAACCTCACCCCATGAACCCGGCACCCCTGCTAAGTCACCAAACATTATGAACCATTTGGCAAAGGTGTTGGTTTCGATTCCTAAACGGGACCTTAACTATTTCTGTTTCAGATGTTCCGTTGAGCGTCGCTAATATTGTCTTCATTAATTAAAGTATATTTTAGTTTATTGCTCTGGTTGATAACAGTTTTAAAGTTAAATGACGGGTTTTAAAAAAAAATTGAATAATTCATCAAATTTTGAAGTTTTGTTAAAGTTCTGTGATTATTTCAGAAGCAACTGATAAGAACGAGTCGTAAAAGCAACCCGTTTTCTTACGGCGACTGTCAAACATATAAAAATGTTGTGTTTTTTGCGTGTTTCACAATTAATTAATTAAAAAAAATCTATAGCATGTTGCGACATGTTCCAGTGTGGAAGATATTCCTAATATCACCCTGGTGAAAGACCACCATTCAGAATTGAACCGTTGCTTGGAATGGCACTGCTGTTTCTTAATAGTCAGATTCTTCCACACCTTCCTCTTTCCCATCTCAATACTCAACCTTTGAGCAATACTTTGAGCTCTATAATATACCCCAATTGGATATGTCATAGTATTACTGGCTCCAGACGGTTGGGAGCAGTTGGACCCTAACTCAAACAAGTTAAAAGCCTTAGTCGCTATTTCTTTCATTGGGTATTTATGCATAAACCAATAACTTAATATTATTATACAGGGTGTTAAGGGACATACTTGAGTTACTTTAACCAGTGATTTCCGACATTATTTGGAGTAAAAAATGTACATGAAATTTTGGTCTCCGGTGACTTTTTTGTTGACTTTTTTTTTTCAAATTTTTTTTCTTCAAAATCAAACAAAAAAAAAATTCTTTCGCATGTCATCACTGGTCACTCCGCCGAATAGCCGACCCACCCCTTACCCCGCCTCCAACTGTCCAACACCTACCATTTTTTTATGTTTTTGTAGAAAAAAAAAAATAGACATAAAAAATGTCGCCGCAGACCAAAACTTTATTTTCATTTTTTACTCCAAATAATGTCAGAAATCCCTGGTTAAAGCAACTCAAGTACGTCCCTTAACACCCTTTATAAATATGCTGGTTTTATTCATATAAACGCCTCATAAGAGTTTTTTATTATTAGGTACTAAAATTTAAAGATCAATTAGCTTTGTTATCCAATCTCAAACAATGACATTTTTAGTATTGTTATTTTGACGATCGTGTTGGTTGAAAAAAGTGACCTTTTATAGAAACTGATATATTTTTTTGCAGTATTTCGCAAATACGTAGGTAGATACAAAGTTACATTTTTTATATGGGCTAGCTAGTAAAATTAATCTTAAATCTATTTTTGAGTGCCTCTGATAAATAGGTACCTGTCTACTATCATTACACATGTTTTTTACAAATTGAAAATAAAACGACATAATAATGAATTTGATAAATGTATTATTAGATTAACATTGCATAAATATAATCGTGATATGAAACCAAACGTCATACAAGCACTTCATTAATATCCTTGAAAACTAATTGGAAAGATATATGTACATTTATAATTTTTATATGACTCTTGAACTTTAACCCACTTAAAGGTTAAGTGTAATTAAATCAGGTTTAGTGATAGTATGAGGGTGCATGGTATGCGAGAGGGGCGGCGTACTTGGCCACGGGGGCGGCGTAAGCTAAGGGGGCGGCGTACTTAGCCACTGGGGCGGCGTAAGCCAAGGGGGCGGCGTACTTGGCGATAGGGGCGGCATAACCGACAGGGGCGGCTACCTTGACGGCATGTCCCAGGGGTTCACGACGGACAACTGCGTTGAAACCATTGTGGTCATCAGCAGTGTAGTCGACGGTCCTCTGGAATCCATCAGCGTCAATGAGAGAATAAGATCCTTGTACCACATCTCCGTCCCTAATTTCGTGCTGGCTCTTGGAATCTCCGGTGTGAGGGTCCTGGACGCTGTAGGCGAAGTTGTACTGGGGGTGGGCGAAGTGGTCCACGGCGACGGGGGCGGAGAGGACCTTGGCGTAGCCTAATGGGTGCGCAGGAGCCAGAGGTTGGGGGACGACGATGGCGTTAGCCACCACTATGATCGAGACGAAGATCGAGCACTGCAAGAAAAGACAATTTATTTTTACTTTTTAACAATTTATTTGTTAACTAGATCCTATAACTATCGATCATATGCATTTCCAATGTGTTAATGCTATGCCAGCTATGGTGTCAGATACACCGATGGAATTATACACGAACCAAACCTACTGTTTTTAATAAATTAATATTTTTGAGATTATTCTAAATATATTTGGTGTTGACAAAAAAAACAAAGTGAGGTCATGTTAGTTTTTTTGGCGAGTGTAAACTCTCCACGTATAATTTAATCCGGTATGGAATATTAGTGATTCATTCCTGTGTCGTTTAATAGATTATAAACAAAAATGTTTATTATTCATAAATCACAAAATATTCAGAATAAGAGACGTGAAATTTCATAAGTGTTTAATTTTAATGCATTACCCGAAGACATTAAAAAGAGACATCTACAGTCTACCTCCGTAGAACATGAAAACAAATACCTACTATTTTTGTTGTAAACAAATACCTGGGTCTGTAATGCATACCATAGAAATTGTTAAAAATAAAACTTTTAATATACGAGTAGTACTACAATAAGTAACATTTTGAATGTTAAGAATGTACGTTATAACGTATTATAAAGTTAAGTATTTTAATGTAAACAAATAAACATGAAAAATTAAAGACTTATTACAATCTGATATGCTCAACACAGTATTTAAAAAAAATCACTAAATTGCTCGCTATTCACTTTTGGCGAGAGAATACATCGAATACATCTCGTGGTCTCGGGCCCCTCGTGTAGTCTCGCCGATAATGCAGGAGTTTAAAACTTTCGTTACTCATTAATTACATGCGTGTATCATTTAGCTTAAGTTTAAAACAACCTGATGACAAGTTAAAAACACTTGTTTATTTTTTCAATAGAAAAACCTCAAAAAGTACTTAAAGCAAACCCATTTATTAGAAAAATTGCAGATGCCTACATGAAAAACGCATAAAAAAATTATATTTAATTATTTTCATACCTTGAATGACATGTTGTGGTGTTGGAGAGGATGAAAAGTGAATGATAAGTTGTGTGGTGATTAAAGGTCTGATAATACTATTATTTTTCTTAGGTTAAATCTCGCTATTTATACTCCCGAGTTAGATTTGACCGCTATTTATGAACTTAATTATTGACATTGTCGACGAACTTAATGTATATGTCAATTGCCTTTGCACAGGGCTGCGATATTTCTAGAAAATTCAATTTTGATTGATTGATCAACTGTTTTAAGGCGGCCCCTAGACGACACAATTATATTGAGCAATATTACGAATTGTGTAATATTATTGACCGTTTGGGGTGAATATTGAAGATTGCGCAGTGATTAAATAAAAATTAAACTTAAATTTTGTTCATTCATTACGCAATCTTCAATATTAACCCCAAACGGTCAATAATATTGGACAATTTGTAATATTGCTCAATATAATTGATCGTCTAGGGGCCGCCTTTGATAACATCAATACACGTAAAAATATTTTTTTGTTTGGAGAGTCGACTTGGAGTCACAAATGGAAATGAAATGACATTCTTATTCTGTACCTTAAAGAATAAACCACGTAAGTCCATTGCAATTGCATGGACTTACGTGGTTTATACTTTAAGGTACAGATTATATTCATAATTGTCCTGGAAGTAACTCGCTGCAATATTTTCGCCATATTGAGAGAAAACCCTATCATTTTTTTTTTTTTATATTAGTTCCCCACTGGAGGTCGTGAGGAAAAAAATCCCCTCAGGGCTTATATCATGTTTGGGAATGCTGTGTTAAGGGTCTGGTATAGTAAAACGTATGAGGGATGGGTAGGAATCTGGGGGTCAATGTGTCCAGAAGTGATGGATGTATGAATTCAACCTCCCACAGCGATGCAAGGCAATGGGTTGAGAGAGCCCGGCTAGAGAGGTCAAATTGTCTCTTTCAACCAGTTTTTTCCCGATTCGGCCCGCTACGCAGTAGATGGGCCAACGCATGGGCCGTCGACGCCAATATATAGATAAACCTTACCACATGAACCCGGGCACCTCTGCTAAGTCACCATACGTAGCAAACCATTTGGGGCGGCCTATGGCAAAGGTGTGGTGTTGGTTAACCAATAAATGGTTACCGAGGCGGCGGTACTTATACCCGCCCCCTAAATTGAAAGCTACTATATCAAAAATTTACGGTTGGTTAACTTTTTTTTTACTTTGTTTAGTGGCAACATCTGAATAGCTTGATAGATTTCTAACTTTTTCTTCCTTCTCTATGTTCTCCTCCTAATTCATTTTTTGTAAGTGAGTACCGCACAAAAGTCCCAACTGCTCCAAGCCGTCTGGAACCGGTGAGACTATGGCATCCACAATTATAGTATGTTTTGAGGCTAAAGGTGGGGGGGTGGGGTGAGGAAGTACCTGGCTATTCAGATATGGTCACCTGGAGTAATTTCAAGCAACATTTTGATTCTTGGTGGTCTTTCACCAGGGTGATATTGAAAATACCTACCAATCTGGGGGGTTAAATTAAACAAATTAATCAAATAAAATGTAATTGCGCACGGAGGAATTTTATCCCGTGATCCCCAGAATTTAAGCTAAGGATCATAATCTCTTAACCACCGAGGTCGTCGATATCTCACCCCTGTTTTAGGAACGCCATTTTCCCACTGCCTTAGGCAGTTTCTATTCCTGTGCAGTATCGCCTTAAACTATTAACTTCTATTTCCAACACAAAAAAATCATTACGGACTATTTGTAATCAGTACAAGAAAAATTCTACGAATCTACAGCCCTAAAACAGATATCAACACATTCACAAGTACCTCATAAATACTTAACGACTCGATAACCCAGTTTGAGCCCTACCACGCCCAACTCCAATCGTTGTTACAATTTATTACTCATTCGACAATAATGATTGTACTCTAGGTTAGATCTGTTGAAAATTCTGGTCACTTTATCACTGTTTACTTTTAAAGATTGGGGCAAGTTTCAAATACATTGATGTTGTGGCGGTTCCCAATTGAATCTAATTCCTGGGCTGATATCACCGAGCCAGCGCAGACGTCACGTCGCCTGCTCATTGATTGACTAGAACTCATCACATTTGTTTCCTGTCGTCGCGACTTTGTCATTCCTCCATTGTCGAGATCATCCATTCATTTCTTGACATTATTTGGAGTAAAATATGTTAATGAAATATTGTGCCCTCTTCGATTTTTTTGGGTTTTTACATTGTAACGGCTGAGTAACTGGCCAATATCTCACCCTTCCATAAATGTCTAAAACCTACTGATTTTTTCAGTTTTAAGTTGAAAAAAGCATTGAAAATGGCATCGAACTAAAAATTTCATTTAAGTACATTTTTTACTACAAATACTGTCGTAACTGGTTAAAATGGTTCCACTACAACCCAACAAAGTGGCATTTCAACATCTCCTTTGAAAAGTCAGTAAAAGTCATGAAAAAAATATTTATACTAGCCCCTAATCTTATTTAAACATTTTTTCTCAAGTTACTATGGCACCCCCAATTGGGGGTATTGTGAGGCTAAAGGGAATGGAAGAGGAGGATATGGTGAGGAAGAAGGTGGGGAATTACCTAGCTATTCATGTGTGGCCACCAAACACGGCTAAAGTCGGATCTGCCGGATCTGCCCTGTTGATGGACACTGCAACGATGTTCGAAACGTCGCGTCGGCTAAAGAAGGAGGTAGCGCAACACGGCATAACACCCCAAAAACAAATAACGAAAACGGCTAAAGCTATTCAAAACAACTGCCAACTCTGAATTATGGTTTTTCATCAGGGCGATTATGAGAGTACGTATCTACAACTATGGTATTAAATGGGGAAACAAATATGGAAAGAAAAAAAAATGTTAAAAAGTAACTTTATAATAATAATAACAGATTCAAGTGCGCTTTAGAATAAATAAAATAACTACAAGTTCTGTTAACAGTGCCTCGCGTCGATAAAGTACGTTCCTAATTGTTTCTTATTTAATTAATAAAAAACCGAATTTCCCCTGAAATCATAAGATTTGTAATTAGGTAGGTAAAGAAATATATCTTATACTAATTACAAACTTTATAATATTTAAAAAAAATTCAAATAAGGAATTATCAAGGTTCGTAGAAAAAGCTTTTAAACAAGGTTAGCTCAACAAGGAGGTAGAGCGGTGATTGGCTAAAAATTCGTAACGTAGCTTGAAGCTCATGTTCCACCGGGAGATTTGAATTAACTGCAATACAAGTGGCAGTCTTTTACTCACGCGTTCGAAATTTAGAAAGCGACCTGACGAGATTTTTTTTCGAAAAAGGCCCGTATAAGCCAACCTTGTTGAAAGCATTTTCTACTAACCTTTGGAATTATGTAATGTGTGCAAAGAAATATCACCAATGACAGTTTTTTTTTCATACTTATACTATAATATTGAAAAAAAAAAAACAAATAAGAAAGTCCAAATAAACACGGTGATTTCACATTAAAAAACTTTAAAACCACCATCCACCATCTTAAAACGGAAACGGAACGTACAAACAAATATCAGGTAAAACAGGAATTCGTCAATTGAAATAAAACAAAAGTAAATAGGTATTTGAAGAAAACAGCAATGAATTGACGATAAGGATAATAAATTTTAAGGGAAGGAAGAAAGTTCTTTAAGAAAGGGATTTTTATTTTTTATGTATTGCTCTGCGCAGGTAACTGCTGTAAAAGTGCAGTTCGTGCATTACACACGAACGACGACAGATGATACTCTTTTAACGTACTACACAACTGACATGCGTTGAGGCACTTAGTACCTAAGAACTACATACAATACTAACGACATCTATTGAAATAAGTTGAAACTACGTAACTACGTGTATAATCCTATACTACATCCACAAACTGCGTAGCTGGCCGGATTGGAAGGGACTGGTTGAGGGAGATCTAACCTAGACCTCTCCAGCTGGACTCGACCCTTGCCTTGCACCGCAGTGGAAGGATAGATTCATACGTTCGACACTCTTTGTCAGACTGACCTTCAAATTCCTTCCCATCCGTCATATCTTTTGCCTTCTCAGGACTTCCTCTCCTTCATTTAGTCTTTTATTTTGAACTGAAAATTTGCAATACACCTACGTTCTACTGTACAAATAAATATAAATTGGCCTAAATAAAAAGTTCCAAAGGTATGTGATTTACCTTACTTGAGTTTACTAGGTACCTAGTACATAAATCCTGATTTTCCAGATTTAATTTAACTATCAAATCCCTAATTTGGGGTATGTTGTGAGGTTGAAGAAGGTGAGAAGAGTTCGGAGATGTAAAAAAGAGGGAGGTTGCAAAGTACCTGACTATTCTGGTCACTAAACACGGTTTTAATTATAAATAATTCGGGAGAAAGAGCGTTTAAAAAGTTATTGGTGTTTAGTCACACAACAAGATTTACCGAAAACAAAGGCCTAAAAATACCACGAATATCAAATAAGTATGGTGGCAAAACGCTCGTATCTATGATACCTTCGATTTATAACATATTGACTCAAAACATTAATTTTAAAAATAATGAGGAACCCTGCCCTAAACTGACAAAAAAGTGGTTAATAAATGAACAACACATTTATCCATCCTAAATCTTATATTGTGTAATAAAAGCTAATAATATTGAATGGTAGAACCTACAGACAAGCTGATCTGTCACAGCTTTGTGGGACTACCCATATCTTATATTGTATTAGATGTAATTATATTCAAATTAATAAATAATAAAAAATAATAAAATAACAACAAAAAAAAACACGTAGAACCGATGGACAAATATATGTCACGATACCTTTTCAACGCACAATTTTTATTTATTTATTAATGCCAGTTTTAGTGGCTTTTTAGAGTGTTGGAGTTCAACCAAATTGCTGGATCACCCCTTTTAAAACTTGGCAAACGTAGAAAAAAATCAGAGTATGCAATTCATACCCAGTAAAATTGAAACCTTCAGAAAACTAAAGTACCTAGACAAGAGTGGGGAGACTACGTTTTTTATCAATGTGAAAGATGATTTTTTCCATATTTTTGTTGTTGAATTTCAGTGCACCTTTTCCTATTCATTTGGTCATCTTATCAGTATTTGTGTTTTCTTCGCTATACATATTTATTTATTTATTTCTATATATTACAGTTTTTACCTTATATATTTAATATTTTAACATAATATATTTTGGAAAACATTTTTACATATTAATTAATATAACATTTTATTATGTTGGGTGTAAGGTAGGTTTGAGAAGGTGAAATTGTTGGTTTATAATGTTGTATGTTTCGTGAACACGTCACTAGGAGAACCTGTGCTGAGGTGTTTACATGTTTATGATTCAGTGTGACAAGTACAGATATTTATGTGTTGTAGTAGAAAGTTGGTTTTTTTTTTTTTTTACATTTTAATGGTAATGGATTATTTAGAAGAATAAAAAATATATATATAAAGTATATATAAATATATATGTATATATGAATAGTTGTAAAATTCTTGTAAGATATGTTTATTTATTTTACTTTTTTTATAGTTTTGTTATGTTTGGTTAGGGATTAGGAAATTTTGTATAAAGTGAATATCTTGATTTTTGATCCAGGCTGTGATATGTTTTTTGTGAATGTTTGTGTATGTATGTGTAGTTAGTAGTTGTTTTAGAGTAATGGGCATATAATTAAAAAGTTTGGTTGCGTAATACTGAAAATGTCTTTGTCCGTGTGTGGTGTGTGTTATCGGTATGTTTAGGGTTACATTTTTTTAGGATCTTGACAATTGGATACAGTTTGTTCACAGTCATGCAGAAACAGGTCTATGTTTGATGGAGGTTGACCTCTTTGTGTAATATTATGTGTGATGCCGCATTAGTTTGTGTTTTCTTTTGCCAGTTCATTTTGGAGTGGTTTGAAGTTTGGATATTGATTTTACAAAAATAAAAATATTTTTTTTTTAATTTAGTCCACTAAATGTTTGCAGAGGTTCGTCAGGCGCTTTATACCACTACACCACAGGAGACCTGCGTGGGACTGCGGATTTATCGTATTATATTGGAACCGAGTACCCGTGAATTATATAAATATTTTATTTCTATCTCATTCTCAGGCTAAATCCTATAGATGTATGTGTTTGTCTCACCGAGTTTCAAATCACAACGGTGCTAAAGAAGTTTTCACTTCAAAAACCAAAAAAATACGTAGTGTTATGTGTTGGTTAATGATTTCTTCAATTTTGACCCACTATTTCCGATCTCCTCATGTAGCATTTTAATGGAAAATGCAGATGATGATGGACACGACAACACCATCAGAACGTTGACTCAAGAAGAGAAAGAATCTTAACATAGGTCATCAACCCAAGAAGCAATTCCGTCTAAATCATGAATCATTTCATTTGTAAATACAATGGCAGCTATCCAGACAGAGTGACAGTTCACTGAGCCAGGTATTTGGAGCAGAAAACGACACCATGTTTGTTATACAGATTACTGATATCAAAATTAGCATATTGTTTGCATGTTTCAAGTCGATGAAGAAATAGAATCAGTTCCTGCACGCTGCACGAAAGTTGTCACATTGATATTATTTACGAATATACTAGGGCAGACTAGTGAAAAAACATGGGATATTACAATTCTACATGGAAATATAGGATTTATAAAAAAATATTTAATTAAATTATTAAAACACTTTGTTTTTACCACAATAATCTTTATTTAAAAAGTCGACATGTTTCGAGAACGATGTTCTCTTCATCAGGACATTATATGTACTAAAAACTAAATTATCAAGCATAGAAAGACAGGCGTGGGTGGAATTGGAATTAGTTGGAGGGGGGGGGGGGAGAGGGGCGGAAAGAGGAGGAGCTTAGAAGATAGACAGGGGGGGAGGGGGTTGCTTAGAAGATCATAGACAAAATTACACTGGTATTAAAATATTTGTCTCAGAATCATTGCTTTTGGTCAAAGGAATTTACCTTTAAAATAATTCGTCTCAGGACCTGTGTCATCTTTGGGGATGCTGTGTGGAGGGTCTTTTGAGGAAAGAAAAGGGATGAAATTCTGGGAAGGAAAGAGATATGAAGGGTGATAGAAATCTGGGGGTCAGTGAATAGTAGGTCAAAGAATAGAATTAAATAAAAAAAAAATTAAAAAAAAAAAAAGTGTCTCCAGGAATGACGGACTATGAATTCATCACTCCAACTGCGGTGCAAGGTCTTTCTTAACCAGTCTCTCCCGATCCAGCCTGCAAAGGAGATGGTGGGCAGATGCATGCGCTGCCAAGAACCGGACAATCCTCACTTTCCCATGAACTCTGTAACTCCTGCTAAGTCACCAATCGTTGCGAATCACATGGAGTGACCTATTGCAGAGGTGTCGGTTATCCAATAAATGATTCCCGGGGCAGCGGTACCCATACCCGCCTCCCTGATCGAATGTTATCAAACTTGAAAAATGACGAAATCTGTCAAAAATTTTAACAAAACACACTAAGTTATATTGAATAAAATTAAAGGTTCTTTGACTCGAATAATTTTACATATTACGCAGAAATACAATAAAAAATCACACCCTCATCATCACACCGACAACCGAAATCAGTTTGCTTAATATTGATAAGAGATTAAGTAAAAGTCCAAGTATACAAACATAATTTTTTTAAATTCTAATAATGACTTTTAATTACGGAAGTCGCTCTTAAACAATTTAAACAATTCCCGACAGCTACACACCAAAATCGAAGCTTGGAAATAAAGAGCCTTTTATTAGGTAGGTAAGTAGATACCTAGAAATAATAATATTTTTATAGGTAAACTAATACGTGTGACCTACCTTCGTTTATTAAAACATATATATTTTTTTGTACTAGAAAAAGTGTTTTTTATGGTACAATAGTAATAATCAAACACATTAATTTAGATGCTGTATTTTGGTCCTGTGAGAATTTTGGTTCACTGAAATCTTTGCATTGAATTTAATTATTTTTTGAAAATCGGAACTGATTGTGTGAATAATGTATAGTGACCTGTATTATAGTTTTATTTTACAGGGAAACTATTTGATATTTTGTATTTCTTTTGTTTAAACTTCATTTTAAAAATGTTTAATCTTGATGAGTATAGTTAGATATCGTGATTTGGGTCTATTCTTTTCTATTTCCTACTGTATAACTCACTAGATTTACCAAAGGTGTTCATTCGAAAGGTTAATTTCTGGTCGTCACTCTAATTTGTCAACATAAAAATATAAAAACTTAGGCTTATAAAAAAAATTGATAATATAATATGTCTTTGAAAGGTATGGGTCCTGAGGCAAATATTTTATAAATACTTTCAGCTTCACAAATCTTACTAATATTATAAATGCGAAAGTTTGTATGGATGGTTGGATGGTCCTTACTCTTTCACGCAATAAATATCGAATGGAATTTATAAATTCTTTCACTAATCGAAAGCTACTTTATTTGCGAGTAACATGGGCTTAATATGTTGGTAAGTTCTGGCGTTATGAATAAGCTGTGGCGTTATGAAAATATCTATTATACGTTTATTGGCAAAGCGTGTTACTAAGTAAATGTTTGACGTGGGTTGTCAATATATTATTTTTGATAGCGAAAATTCAAATATTTGATAGCGAAAATTCAAATATTAGTATTCTAATATGAATATTTAGTGTAGGTAGATACAAATATAAAATAGGTACCTACTTATCTACATTTTGACCTAAGCCAACAGCTATACTAATATTATGAATGCGAAACGGAGCGTATTTGATTGATAATTGATTGGGGGAGGGGGAGTGGTAGTGCGGGAGAGGGGGGGGGGGGGACGAATATGCGAGCGAAGCCGGGGGTAAAAGCTAGTATTACAATAAATTTAATATACATTCCATGAAAACTAAAATCCCGTTAGTTTTCATGGAATGGACGTAAGAATCTATCCCTCCGGCTGTAGTGCAAGAAGATGGGTTGAGAGATATCATCTAGAGAGGTCAGCACCAAATTTAGAAAACCACTTGAGGTAACCTATGACATCCAATAAATGGTTCCGAGGGCGGTGGTACCCAAATACAAATAGAAGAAATTATATGTATCTGTGCATAATTTTCATAAACTTGAAAAACAACCATTTACAGCATTCAAACCTGGTCAGAATTTACAAAAAAATGTTATCTAGGTTAATAAATAATACATATCTTATTTTTAAACTGAACTGAAACGTTGCTTGAAATGGCTTTAGACGTGTTTGTTGACCATACCTGAATAGCCGAGAAAGTGCTTCCAAAACTTCTTCATTTCTTTCTCTTTTCCACTTCCAACAGCCTTACAACATATGTACCTACCCCAGAGCTGGCACCAAAGAAGGCGGAGCAGCTGGAACTATTGTGTGGTATTCACATAAAAAATTGCATTCACAATCACCAAATACATACAAACTTATTTTAAAATTGGTTTTAGGTTAAAAATTAGGTCAATAAACCAAAGCGATACTGGCTTGGAAAACTCTAGTTATGCGACGAGTTAGTTATTAGTTAGAGATTAGTTATTGTTATTAAGAAAACATCCAAATAAACTTAATTTTTTTTAAAATCTTTATACAGAAACCTCAAAATTTAATATTTAATTAAACGAATACAATATTAGCGAAACTTATTTAGAGACAAAAAAATCAGAAAAAGATACTGGCACCTCTGGGACTCGAACTCAGAACCTTGGGCTTTACGGGCCACAGCTCAATCAACTAAGCTAAGGTGTCTTAAGAAAATGAAGATAATATTGATAGTTCTTAGTCAAAGTATGATACAGTTAAAAATGACCAAATCGGATAGAGTAGCTCTGTTGGTATAGCTGCGGCCCGGAAAGCCGAAGGTTTTGGGTTCAAATCCCAGAGGTGCCAATATATTTTTCTGATTTTTCTGTCTCCAAATTTTCGATTGAGTTTCGCTAATATTTTATTAATAGCCATTATGAAAAATATTTGGCATTGTATCGGCGAAGACCATAGACGTGAGTAAATAAAAAAAAACATTAATTAAACATTGTAAACAATGACATGTGTGTTTTGTACTGAATGAAATTATTCAACAAAATCTCTGGTATTGATAATATTAATTGTTCTTAAGCCCTCTGGTTATTTGTAATGGGTTTTTAATAACTAAAATATATGTTAATAATTAGGTCAAAACGTTTTAGCACTACTTGCTGACATTGGATGTTCGAGGTGTTACCAAGTAGGTAGGTGTGTGTTAGAGAAATTAATATTAAGTGATTTGCGAAGTAAGGTCAAATATTTTCTACTAATATCTGTGCAGTGAAGGAATTTGGTCATTCTGATCTAATGATTGAAATTTTTTTGATAATTGATGTAAATGGACTAAAGACTATTTAAAAAAAACACTTTTAAAAACATAGAATGACTGACACAGACGAACTATTCATCATGTTCGACTTACTAGATATACGCCAAATGTACATTAATAAAGTACCTACTAATTTACATTTTTGACTTAATTTAATTACGCTGTCTGACAGAAGAATCATTTTAAGACCTAATTTTATTATACAGAGTCATGAACAACCTAATTGACAGCCCTGCCATCGTTGCTAGTATTAAATTCCATGTACCGACAAGGAATACTAGACAAAATATAACATTCTTTTGCAACACACACACAACCAACTATCAATCACACTCACTTACCAATAGGATGTATGCATGATTTAGGCAACAAATTTGGTGGTATTGTTGATATATTTGCTGATTCCCTTTAAAATCTAAAATGCAATAAAAACCAACACTTTGTGGAATCCTACAAATTATTGTAACGTTGGCATAATATGTTTAACGATTTGATGTGTTGCTGTTATGTTTTATGTTATATTTTGTTGTATGTTATTGTCAAATGTTATATTGTTTAAAATATTTCACGGTTTTACGCCATATTCTTCAAAAACTACTTGTATATTCTTAAAATTTTTCACTTTTATAACTTTTGGCATAAATTCCTATGTATGTGTAATCATCGATAACTTTTATATTATTTTGTAATCTATGTAAAAGCCCCTATGGGCGTATAACAACATAAAATAAATAAATAATTTCAACAAATACAAACCAACATAAAAAACAGTCAGACGAGCTTACGCAACAAACATAAAAAGCTTCGTCGACAGGCGCAAGCTGTAGAAAAATACACCTTAAATACCAGGCAAATAAAATAAAAACAAAACTTATACTTTAACGAAAACAAATTCTGGTAAGAAATTAAGATTTGGATTAAGGATCAAAAGAGTAATGTTAGTCAAATTTCCAGTCTTAAAAAAGTTTGCTGCATCTCAATACTGGCCTACAATAAATATACAAGTACATAATATTAAAGAAATCGCAGGTATCTGATGTCCTCCGTGGTCGAGGGGTAAGGCTCCTGAAAAGCAATTCGAAGGTTGCGGGTTCAAATCCCGGCGTGCGCAAGTAAATTTTTTTTGCTTGAATTGTTTTATTTTACAATTTAATCGTTTAAAATTATATAAGGTATCATTGTGACAGGTTCAAGAGTGGAAGGTACTCTCAGTATCACCCTGGTGTAAGACAGAATCAGAATCGAAATGTTGATTGAAATGGCTTTAGACGTGCTTGGTGATCAGATCTGAATAGCCAAGGGTTTCCTCTTTCCTATCCCCTTCTCCTCCCTACTACCTTCGGCCTAAAAACATACGCCAATTGGAGATGACATAGTCTTACTGGCTTCATGCGGTAGGGAGCAGTTGGGAAAAAACTGATGATATATTGCCGAATATTCATTTACCTTATTATTTTATTGTTGTCTACTACTATACTATACTACACTATATAAAGAGATAATATTTGTTTATTTGTGTGTTTGTTTGTTTGCATCGAATAGGCTCCGAAACTACTGAACCGATTTGAAAAATTCTTTCGCTGTTGAGAAGCTACACTATCCCTGGATGACATAGGCTATATTATATTTAAAAAAAATAGGCATCCTTACTAAAACTTCAATAATAGTAAAAAAATTACCTAAAATATTCTTTAAATCGCATGCGCTGCGAAAACTATTGATGCTAGAATAAAATAATGTACTACGACTTTATAGAACACATCATTATTTACAAAAAAGATTTCTACAGCATATGTCTAACTATTATGGTTATGCCACAAAAAGTATTCTTTTATTTTAAAAATCTAATTTAAAAATCACCGCTTGAAAAGGCTCTTTATTTGTATCTTAGTTTTAATCCTTATCAAAATAAATTACTTCATGTTCAAGACAGCTTCAATACCTTTATTTAACTTTTGGAATTTTTCAATTCGGATATTTAATTAGAAAGATATCATGAGTTTAAAATTGTTAGTATTAGAAAAAAGTTTCGGCTACGGGCCGGGCGGGAGAGGAGTCAAGAAATGCAGTGCCAGGGGGGTTGGCGGGACGGGGGAGCGGGAGAGCGGTGGCGGGGAAGGTGGAAGTGGAACGCTGGAGGGGAACGCACGGGAAAGGAGATGGAAGAAGTAACAGTTTATTTATTTGAATATGGCATATATTATAAAAGAAAGTCCAAAAAAACGTGCAGCTCGCAAAAACTCAGAAAAATATAAAATAAAAAAATATAAATATAAAACTAAAAAACTAAAAAACAATAAAACTAAGAAATAAAATAAAAAATAAAAAAATACCACACCATAATATTCCCGGTTCGATCAAGGGAGTTATATGGTGTGGTAGATCTCTATCCCCCCTAGGGAATAAGGGTATCCGTTTTTTACCTAAAGGGCGTGGTATTAAAGATATAAGGGCTGAAAGTTTCGCCCTCTTGAAATTTCTAGAACAGTCTTCCGGAAAGTTCTAGAAGGTTCCATAGAGCTGTAGAAAGTTGTGGAAGGAGTGGCGGAGTATGTCGTGGAATGATCAGGAATAGGGAATCGGGAACATCATTTTGCAACATTCCAGAACAATATCTTATTGTCCTGAGCGAAGCCGGGTAACCCAGCTAGTACTTTATAAAACTGTCAAATGGGGGCCTAGCACTGGTAAAGCACTCAAAGAAGACCACATAATCAAATAATGAAAAAAATGTATCTAATGAATCAAATAATTAGATTTTTATGATGATCAAATATTTAATAATAATAATAATCACAGTGGCCAGGGGCAAGGACATTCTGAAAGGGAAATTAAATTAAGAAGTACAATCTAATACAAAAAAACCTAAATATTGAAGGACCAAAAAATCTATTAGAAAACCTTATAGAATTAAACTAAACTATATACTGCTAATTCTGTATTTCAGTGATTCTCTGAGAAACTAGCGTCATTGATGACCAATATTTTCGCGCATTCATGAACGTTCAACCGTTGATATTTTGTTCACAAACTGGTTCAGGTTCGAATCAAGGACTTTATTCAGATCGCGTTTCACTATAAATACATTCGATTTCCTATGAAACGGTACATTCAGTCACCTTCTGTCAAACAACACACAACAATGGCCTTCAAGCTTTTCTTCTTCGCTGCTGTGGTAGCAGCCGCCAACGCCGGCCTCTTCGCCCAGCCCGGCTATGGATACTCTCCCCTATCCTATGCCGCCCCCGTGGCTAAAGTAGTCGCTCCCCTGGCTTACGCCGCCCGGCCTACGCCGCTCCCGCCTACGCTGCTCCCGCCTACGCCAAGGTAGCCAAATACGAGGAGTACTCCAAACCTCAGTACAACTTCGCCTACGACGTCCAGGACGGTCTGACCGGAGACTCCAAGAGCCAGCAGGAATCTAGGGATGGAGTTGTGGTCCAAGGATCTTACTCCCTGGTTGATGCTGATGGATACAAGAGGACCGTCGACTACACCGCTGATGACCACAATGGTTTCAACGCGGTGGTCCGTCGTGAGCCCCTGGGACATGCCGTCAAGGTAGCCGCCCCTGTCGCTTATGCCGCCCCTATCGCCAAGTACGCCGCTCCCCTGGCTTATGCCGCCCCAGTGGCCAAGTACGCCGTTCCCCAGGTTTATGCCGCCCCCGCCCCAGTTGTGAAGTATGCCGCTCCCCTGTCCTATGCCGCCCCAGTAGCCAAGTACGCCGTGCCCCAGGCTTACAGCGCCCCTGCCTACTACCACTAAACAAACCTCCCGTCACCACCACCACTATTTATAAATAAATTATTCTCCACAATCTATACATGATTTTTTATTTTAAATGAACAATGCATCGGTGTGATTACATACGTCACTCTAGTACCTAACAAGGTATCTTTAAAAATCTCCCTATCAGAACTTCATTATGTCAGGATCTACGAATCTTGTTGGTAAATTTTTTAAGGTACTGAGATTCAATAGATTAATAATCCTATATATAGGTATATAGGTTCAACAGGTAGAATATTTGTTAAACTGAATATCTAAATTCGTGATCCCTACAAATAGGTATATTATATTTCTAAAAATTAAAAGCCAGTATTAAAAATGTATAAGCAATACATAAAGGTACATTTTATACCATTCTATAGAATTACAGGCCCGCTATGAGAACTTCTGTTTAAAAACATAAAAAAACAGTACTTAGGTAGTTTAATTTATTTATTTACCATCGAGTACCCGGTATGCGTTGAAATACCACTCAAATAAAAAAAGGGTTTGTGTTTTTATCCTGTTTTATGAACTGTTTTTGGATACTCGCCTAATGCTCCCCTTCCGCATTCCCCTGCCCCCACCCGGATTCACCTCCCACTTCCCTCCCTGCCGCTAAACTATACGAAATGCCCCATTTTTTTCAACTCGCGCGCCACCTATTGTTAAATTCACGGGCGTGAGCACAATATAGTGAAATTTCATCGCAATCGTTCGAATGGTACATTGGAGATTATCCACCACTTACCTAAGTAACAGATGGTTACTCCTTCAAGTCTCTCTCAAACACTCTAATTTTTTTGAAAGAACGAAGCTACATTTATTTTAGAATGAATTTAGACCTCCAATGTCCCTGCATACGTTGTTAGTAAGCAGTATGCAAGTGCTTAGCGGGAAATACAACATACAATATGTGTTAGTATGACCACATATAGACAAGACAATGGGACAGGCAGGGGCGTGCATTCCATATAGGCACATAAGCACTGCCTACCCTGCCGTTTTTGTAAAACATTAGCAAGTAAATAATTTTATAATTTATTAAATTATTGCTAAAAATAAATACACACTTTAAAAAAAAGCTAAGCAACCGAAACTACACGGCATAAACTGTAACTAAAAATTACACGCGTGCCCCCCGACTGCTTCACTAAAATGCTGTCTAAGCAGGAATTATTTCTGACTAGAGCTAACTTCAAACAAGACAATTCAATGTTTACGAAATGCACAAAGTGTAGAGTAGAACTGTCGTTTTGAATTTGCTTATATGTGTTTTTTTTTGTTAGTATTAAGCAGTGCTTTCTAGATCAAAATTAGCAAATAGCAATCCGTGACGACAGAAACATCTGTTGTTATGTACTTCTATCAAATAGTTGTCTTTCATAAATGCTAATTGTCGGTTCAAAAACGTTTGTCGTACTTTAATTCTGAAATTATCTAATAGAATATGGAAATTTTAACCTGTGAAACTTGTTGTATTTTCCTACTGCCTACCCTGATCAAAAACTCTGTGCACGCCCCTGGGGACAGGTTGGTGAAAGTTCACGAGGTGGCAAGTGATGGGTGATTGTATCCAGCGTATCCTACAAGCACCTGTTTGGAAGGAAGATACAGTACATAAATAATAAGGGCATGGCAAACGGTTGGGAGTCCTCTCCAATTGATTGGCAGTCCCAGCAAGAATGCTCACGTTCGGTCTAGCCGTAAAACACACTCAGCTTCCGCGCCCCTTAGCCGGTTCCTCGGTGATGCCTCAAAGAAAAGTAAATGAGAGATTAGGGGGAAATTCCCAGAAAATGGTACAGAAAATAATTTTATAATGCCAAAGCTCACCTTTACGGGCATGCGCACAACAAATCTTCAAAGTTTCAGCGCAATCAGATGAATGGTTTAGGAACGCAAAAGGGACAAACAAACAAACCTTTATTTTTAATAATAAAATTATTTGAAACATTTAAAGGGCGTTAACAATTATTACATTAATAAAAATGCCATTGGAATGTGCATAGAAATTAACACTTCAATTTAAAATGTTCATAGCATGCGTAAATCAAGGATTACTTGTTACGAAATGAAATGAAGATGCTACTGTGAAATGACAAATAATAATAAGCAAAATAGAGTAAAAAACATTAGTATTTGGTACAGAGAAAGAAGAAATACTGATAAAGCGTTATAAAATAATTACATAATTTTATGTCTTTTTTGTTTACCATGACGACGCGTCGTATAAGCTTATAGTAAACAAATTTGCAGATGTTTTTTCCGATACCGGCTTGAGTCAATATAATATGATTACACTAATCTAGCATACATTAGTTTTCGTATAAGTAGATCAATTCAGGAGATTGTGCGGCACATTCAGTCTTCTCCTGTCAATCCACATACAGCAATGGCCTTCAAGCTTTTTGTGGTAAGCCGAGTTTAAATCATTTATTGATTGTATATATATATATATTAACTGGTGTTTAAATCATATTAGTGTAAACAAATAAATAAGCAATTAAATAAAATGATTTATTAATATTTTCCAGTTCGTAGTCTTCGTCGCTGTAGTAGCAGTTGCTTGTGCTGGAGTGATCGCCCAACCTGGTCTGGCTTTCGGCCCTGTGGGCTACGCTGCTCCCGCCTACGCTGCCCCAGCCTACGCAGCCCCCGCCTACGCCAAGGTAGCCGCCCCTCTGGCCTACGCCGCTCCAGTTAGTAAGTAGCTTAAGTAGCTAAATACGCCACCGCCCCTGAGGAATATGCACACCCCGCCTACAACTTCGCCTATGATGTCCAGGATGGTCTGACCGGAGACTCCAAGAGCCAGCAAGAAACCAGAGACGGAGATGTGGTTAAGGGATCTTACTCTCTTATTGATGCTGATGGTTTCAAGTAGACCGTTGAATACACCGCTGATGACCACAACACATTCAACGCAGTCATCCACCGTGAGCCTTTGGGACACGCCGTGAAAGTTGCCGCCCTTATCGCTAAGTAGACCGTTCCCCAGGTTTAGCCGCTCCCGTCCCAGTTTGAAGTCTGCCGTTAAGCGTCGATGACACAGGGCGAGTTTACAAGCTACTATCTACTTAATTTAAAAGCGGGTGAATCGGCGAGTGAGATTGTCATGATGACACACAAAACTGTCCACTCGCTCAGTAGCTCGCGACATTTTTGTAGGAAACTGGACTCGCACGTAGCTGCTAGCGCCAATAGCGGAAATAACGTGAACTAATCCTTCAGACAGTTGACAGTCAAAATCAGCTGGTTTTTGGCAGCCATATTGGAAACACAAATAAACCAATCACGAGTCGGCTTGTAGCGTGTAAAGTTGAGGACCTTTCAACTTTTTCCGTGGATTGTCAACAATCTGCTAGTTAGCAAGTAACACGATGACACTGGGCGAGTTTACTAACAGATAGTGAATTTCCGAGATAGTAGCTTGTAAACTCGCCTTGTGTCATCGACGCATTATCCTGTTCTTTGCCCTCCCAGTGCTCCAGGCTTACGAGTCCCTGCCTAATACCACTAAACAAACCTGACACCACTGCTATTCTAACAATGCACCAGTATATTTACTTATTTCACCATAGTACCTAACAAGCAAGGTAAATTAAACATAAATCTCTTTATCCGAGCTTCATAATGTCAGGATCTACGCGGATATAAACATATTGCTAGTAGAATTTCATGAGCACTGAGATTCAACAAGTCGGTAGTATGAATTCTGAATTCCAAGCCCCTACGAATATAATATCATAGTGTTTCCATACAAACGAAGTATTTAAATCAGGAAGTCTAAGCTTTAACTTTATGGTATAATTTAATATATCTAAAACATATAAGCCAGTAGTAGTAGGCCTCTATGAGCACTTCTGTTTAAAAACATCAAATTAGTAGTAACTTTTATTTATTGTTTGAAACATTTACAGCGTGTAAGTGTAATAAACAATAATTAATGTATTAATGAAAATGCCATTTGGATGTGCATGGACATTAAGACTATAATTTAAAATGTTCACAGCATTTGTAAATCAAGAATTTGTTGTTACTGGGTGGAGATGCTACTAGTGAAATAACAGAAGTAACAATAAGCAAAATCAAATATAAAACATAGTAAATATTCAGTACAGAGAAAGAGAAGAAATAATAATAACCCAATTAATATGTTATAGTTTAAATACTTCTATTTGCAATGACGTTATATTAGCTTATAGCTAATAGAATTAGCACATGTTTTTTTAAATACCTGATTCTGGCTTGAATAGAGTCAATATGTGATTGTGCTAATTTGGCTTACTTTAGTTTTCAAATAAATAAGATCAAGCAAAACACATTCAGACACGTTCTGTCAAGCAACACACACAATGGCATTCAAGCTTTTCTTCTTGGCCGTGGTAGCAGCGGCCAACGCCGGCCTCATCGCCCAACCCGGCTATGGATACTCTCCCCTGGCCTATGTCATTCCCGTGGCTAAAGTGGTCGCTGCCCTGGCTTACGTCGTCATATACGAGGAGAACCCCCACCCTCAGTACAACTTCGCCTATGACGTCCAGGACTGTCTGACTGGAGACTCCAAGAGCCAGCACGAATCCAGGGACGGTGATGTCGTCCAAGGATCTTACTCCCTGGTTGATGCTGATGGATACAAATAAGGACTTTCGACTACATCGCTGATGACCAAATGGTTTCAACGCGGTCGTCCGTCATGGGCCCCTTGGACTTACCGTCAAGGTAGCCGCTTATGCTCCTATCGCAAGTACGCTATTCCCCAGGTTTATGCCGCCCCGCCCTAGTTGTGAAGTACGAAACATCTTGTCAATTAAGGATCTTATGTATAAAATATATTACGCTTTATACCACTCTCACTTTAAATATTTAATAATTGTGTGGGGCTCAGCAGCATCAAATCAAGTAAATCAACTGAAGATAACTCATATTGCATCATAAAGACCATACTAAATGTCTTCATAAGACGTCAACTTCAGAATTTTTTAAACAGTTTGATGTTCAAGTATACAACAAATATATGCCAAAAATATTCTGGTTTTTTTTTTTTTTTTTTTTTTTACATGAATACTTCACAAGAGTCCCATCTGCTCCCGTCTGAAGCCAGTGAGACTATGGCATCCCCAATTGGGGTATGTTGTGAGGCTGAGGGTAGTGGGGAGGGGAAGGAGATAAGGAAGAGGAAGGTGGGGAAGCACCTGGCTATTCAAATCTGGTCACCAAACACGGCTAATGCCGTTTCAAGCAACGTTTCAATTCTGAATGGTGGTCTTACACCAGGGCGATACAGAGAGTATCTTCCACTCTGGAACGTGCCGCAAATATACTTTATATTATTTTAAATGAATAAATTGTGAAATAACACAAATTAATCAAATAAAATTTATTTGCCACGCCGGGATTCGATCCCGCGACCTTCGGTGCGCGAGTCAAGCGTCTTGCCGCTGCGCTACGCCGGCCGTCATCACTTCAAAACACAGAGGCATCACTGGTTCATCACTTCAAAACACAGAGGCAAACACATGACACAATCATAAAACGAGAGCCAAGAAAATAGACGCACCAGTGGCGTGTGTTCCATAGAAAAACATACCTACCTTTTTATCAAGACAATTATCTATCTAAACATAATTATTATACATATAAGTGCTACTAATGTTAACTTTATGTATACGATACTGCCGCCATGGGTCGACCCATAGAGCCCTTCTTGAAAATATTAAGGAGGAAACTGTGTTTTTATTTATGTCGAGAGAATAGCATTTATTCCTAAATATAGGAACACCTCAGGAGAGGTTCTACTAGTAAGGTGTTTACAAAACACTACTACTAATACTCTTAATAATTAGTTTAATTACTCTTAATTAATAAGTACTGTTAATTAATAATCTTTATTTTTTTTTTTTTTTTGTTAATAATTTAATTCTACTGTGGTATAGTCACGCTATTAATGCATCTGGTAAGCCACAACATATTTAGTTTTGGATTTACATATTTAGTTTACAGAATAATATGAGCATACTGCCCAGCTGTAATAATAGTTTTTAATTAGTAACGTTTGAATTACTGTACTCAGTGCTTCTTTTGTAGGTTAATTATTTTATTTCTTTTAAGTTTAGGTATATGAATGTTTCTTTTTTTTAAATTACATTATTGTAAAACAGCATATCTCGATACAGGAATGCCCTAGTGAGATGTGCACCTTTTTTTTATGTATTTCTTATTTTTCAATAAATAAATAAATACTAACCCATTTACATATAGTTACTGATCAGAATTACCATTGTTGTGAGATTTTCATCGTAAAAAGTATTATCGTAATTTTTTTTACATACTAAGAGGGTTAACACGCGTTAACGGTATCACTTCTATAAACACTTCACTATAATCCACGCAAGTGCCCTGGTGATGGACACTGTAACGCTGGTCAAAAAGGTTGATTAAAGTATTAAGAAGAAGAACCATTCTCTTTTTATAACTTTTGAAGGATATTCCCATCAATATAATATATCATTAAAGCAGAAGATAATACTAACAATCCAAACAAAAATATGAAAAATAAGCAGACACAGAAAAATAGAAAAAGATAATTTTCTCAACTGTGCCTCAAACCCAGAACCTCTCGTCTATCCGGGACGTGGCTCTTACCAATTCAGCCATTGCCACCTTCTGTTAAATATGAGATTGAAAATTATGACTGTTTGACAATCGCTGAATTGGTAAAAGCCACGACCCGATTAGACGAGAGGTTCTGGGCTCGAGTCGCAGCTGCGACTATTATCTTTTTCTATTTTTCCGTGTCTTGTTTTTTCATATTTTCGTTTAGATTATTAGTGTTATGTTATGTGAAATAGAAAAAAGATTTTCATATTAAATAGTTAAAAACCTGCACACGTTGTATACCAACAACAAACGCTGTAACAATATATATTTTTTTGTGAATTATTCAACACCATATATAAAATATTTTGTGGTAGTCATTTCGTTAGATTGTTTTACTTGGTTTTGATATTAGAAGTTTTCATGTAAACTCATTACCGAAGTATTAATGGTTTTTAATTTATCTGGAGACTATTACACTAATCTCTAATAGAACCACTTTTATTAGTAAAAATGTCAGTCGGTCAACTAAACTTTAAAAATAAAGGATAAGTTACTTGTACTAACGTTGTACCAATTGTAAGTGTAATGTAAGAAGATATCCAATTATTTGATACAAAGATTATTTTGAACCTCGCTAATTAGAAAGCAACTTTGTTTTAAAATACTTGTGAAGACAAGCACCTTACTGGCAAATGAGAAAAGCTGCCAGAATGGTAAAACTTTACGCAATATTTTGCGCGTTAATGAAACCCACGGTCAATAATATGTAGTGCAGTTCCCCGATACCGGTTTGAAAAGAGTCAATATACGATTGCGCTAATCTGACTTGCCTTAGTTTTCGTATAAATACGATCAATTCAGGATCAATCAGCACATTCAGTCACCTTCTGTCAACCAATATACAGCGATGGCCTTCAAGCTTTTCTTCTTCGCCGCCGTGGTAGCAGCGGCCCACGCTGGTCTCATCGCTCAGCCAGGCTATGGATACTCTCCCCTGGCCTATGCCGCCCCCGTGGCTAAAGTGGTCGCTCCCCTGGCTTACGCCGCCCCCGCCTACGCTGCTCCCGCCTACGCCAAGGTAGCCAAATACGAGGAGTACTCCAAACCCCAGTACAACTTCGCCTACGACGTCCAGGACGGTCTGACCGGAGATTCCAAGAGCCAGCAGGAATCTAGGGACGGAGATGTGGTCCAAGGATCTTACTCCCTGATTGATGCTGATGGATACAAGAGGACCGTCGACTACACCGCTGACGACCACAATGGTTTCAACGCGGTCGTCCGTCGTGAGCCCCTGGGACAGGCCATCAAGGTAGCCGCCCCTGTCGCTTATGCCGCCCCTATCGCCAAGTATGCCGCTCCCCTGGCTTATGCCGCCCCAGTGGCCAAGTACGCTGTTCCCCAGGTTTATGCCGCCCCCGCCCCAGTTGTGAAGTACGCCGCTCCCCTGTCCTATGCCGCCCCAGTAGCCAAGTACGCCGTGCCCCAGGCTTACAGCGCCCCTGCCTACTACCACTAAATAACCCTCCATCACTACCACCACTATTTATAAATAAATTATTCTCCACAATCTATACATGATTTTTATTTTCACAATCAAATTTTAACAGCGAATAATAATGTTTCCAGCCAGTTACATCTGAAAAAAAAAAAAAAAAAATCAATATAATTTCTAACGAACTCATAAGTGATCCCTCAATTATATTTATTTATTTAATTATAATGTATTACAAAAACATGGTAAGTAACACATTATTCCCAATGAGTTGAGAAGAAAACTCATTATCCCCTTTGAGTTATTTTTGGTCAACAGAATAAAGACAAAAAATTATATCCTAGGATATCTATCATCTGTAGTTACGTCAAATGTACGGAAACTAATATTTCAGTGAAGGGAAGACTATATAATTGCAAAGGAAATGATTTAAAATATAATGAAAACAAATAACTTAGTATGCACCACTATATTATTATCATTAAAACAATGTTTCAATAACAATGTTAATCTCTTGTTAATCTTTTATCCTGACGAAGAGCTAAATCTAAGAAGATCGTCTTTTTCACCTGTGGACCGCAGAACCGAAGTCTTCAACTAAGCGTTTTATGCTTTGTACTCGCCTCTGCCTGTCGATGTCGTCATAAGCTGTTAGATCTCCCTCAACCATAACGTGCCCAAAACATTTAGTTGATTCTACTATTTTGAGAAGTTCACCGTTATAAATTTCATGTGTTTGATAATAATCAACAGTGCTGTTTTTTCGCAGTTTTGTTAGTTTTCAGAAAATCTTCCGGAGGATTCGTAGTCCCATCATAGACGGTGGAATTAAAACCATGTCGTCTGCATAGCTAAAATTATTGATGCATTATCCTTCAATGTAGCAGCCTTACTCAGCATAGTAAAACCAATGAGTTAGTTCATTTGTGTACATGTTAAACCATACTGGGGACGTACATCCTTCTTGTCTTTTTGCGCTTTTCAGAAGAAAGGGTTCTGAAAAACCATCTTTCCATTTTACGAGGTTTTCCCGTTATCAGTGCCAAGTGTCGAGAATTCTACTACTTTCCTAGATATCTAGACCTCTTTCCTTAAGTTAATCAGGCCAAAATTGAACAATAACATTTCTATTTTGTAGAAAATAAAATTGTTATTGTGTGCATTTTGCATTTACGTAGAGAAGTTGGTAAGCAATTCTCATAATTTAAAAAAAAAAATTATTAAAAAATTAAACAGTTTTTATTGTAAGTTTTCCAGAATTTACTTGTATTTAGTAATTAAGGTGGCAATAAACTTGCTTGGTAGATTTGTGAATCCTTAATAATATGTTTAACAATCCCGTTTATCACTACTAAATATGGCAATACTTATTTTTTAAATTATCGTATTTTTTATTCATCGAATAACTCTCTACCCAAAAGATAATAGTTTAGAAAACTAGGGACGGATTGTGAGGACGGGACGGTTTCACAGAATTTGAACAATTCATCAAGCATAATAGTTAAATTTTCAAATTTTGTGTGGGATCTATTCCAGTTCTGTTATTATATCATTATGGGTCAGTGCAATAGAACATGGATAGATCTTTATCAGAACGAATTGTTAAAATTGTGTAAAACAACTGGCCCTTGACAGACCGATCTTGCGGAACGCTGTTTAAACATTTTTTCAAGTCCAACAACGTAAAAGTGTACTTACAAATGAACACTTTTTAAATTTGGTGTAATAAAATATTTTTTTCACATTAACAAGCTTTGAACTTTACCCACAACCCACAACCTTGGGGTCCAGTGTAAAAGATCTTGTTGTAACGTCTTATTGTAAGAGAACAAATTCATAAATTTAATGTGTGATCTGTATAAAGCTGCCACATCACGTTTGGTTAACGCGTGCTGAGCCCAACGTGAGCTTCAGGAACTATTCACATTTTCTCACAAAAAATAATTATTCGTATAAGTAGAAAAAACGAGTCTTGCATCGTCTATCAATTTATATTATTTTTTGATTATTTTATGTTAAAATAAGGAAGGTGATATGATAACGAACTCAACACTGTTATCAATATATAAAGAAAAAGTTGATCATGAACATGGCACTAGATTTAGTAAAAATGAGGGTTTATCCATTCCGAAAATTATAAATAAATACGGACAACGGACTCTCACTTATCTTGTCCCTACCATATTTAATAAGATGCCAATGAACATAAAAATCGAATCAAATTGCACCACCGATCTCAAAAAAAAAATTAAAAAATGGCTAATTGATCAAAACTTTTTATATTGATATTGTTTGTAATCTTATGTATAAATATGACTTTGCCTGTATAATATCTGTCTGTCTGTATATTTTATGTATTTGTATTCTACTTAAAAGTTATTCTTCTGTATCTATTTTGCATATTGTGGTTTCTTGTTATATTTGTGCTTTAGTGTCATATTAATATTGTTAAATTGACCTGCTGACAAACTGCCTTGGCGGTTTAGTGGGTGCTTAAAATTAATAAAAAAAAAAAAAAAAAAAAAAAAAAAAAAAAAATAGAATTAAATTATATATTCTCCAAAGCTAGAATATTTAGAATGTGAAGAACATTTAAAAATAAATCAACAACCCTTAAATATAAACGGTGTTCGGAAACTAGTAGTACAAACGAGAAACTGGTAAACCTACGTCATATTTTGGGTTGATTTTGTGGTAGGTACCGAAAATATTATTTTTTCTTTCGTTTTATAGCGTGTTTTATATTTATTACGATCATGGTGACTAGGCCACTGCAACTTTATTTAACTGCGTGCAAAATATTAAAAGAAAATTTATATGAATTATAAGTAAAATCCTCTATGATTCTTGCATCATTGATGACCTTACGCAACATTTTCGCGCGTTCATGATTCTGTTAAAAAAAGCTGGTTCTGCATCTAACGAGCTAACCCAATGAACGAATGAAATTATCCAAGGATTTTAATCAGATCACTTATCACTATAAATACAATCGATTTCCTATGAAACAGCACATTCAGTCACCTTCTGTCAACCAACACACAACAATGGCATTCAAGCTTTTCTTCCTCGCCGCCGTGGTAGCAGTGGCCAACGCTGGTCTCATCGCCCAGCCCGGCTATGGATACTCTCCCCTGGCCTATGCCGCCCCCGTGGCTAAAGTGGTCGCTCCCCTGACTTACGCTGCCCCCGCCTACGCTGCTCCCGCCTACGCCAAGGTAGCCAAATACGAGGAGTACTCCAAACCCCAGTACAACTTCGCCTACGACGTCCAGGACGGTCTGACCGGAGACTCCAAGAGCCAGCAGGAATCTAGGGACGGAGATGTGGTCCAAGGATCTTACTCCCTGGTTGATGCTGATGGATACAAGAGGACCGTCGACTACACCGCTGATGACCACAATGGTTTCAACGCGGTCGTCCGTCGCGAGCCCCTGGGACATGCCGTCAAGGTAGCCGCCCCGGCCGCTTATGCCGCCCCTATCGCCAAGTACGCCGCTCCCCTGGCTTATGCCGCCCCAGTGGCCAAGTACGCCGTTCCCCAGGTTTATGCCGCCCCCGCCCCAGTTGTGAAGTACGCCGCTCCCCTTTCCTTTGCCGCCCCAGTGGCCAAGTACGCCGTGCCCCAGGCTTACAGCGCCCCTGCCTACTACCACTAAATAATCTATCCATTATTCAACACTTTCCATCCATCGTTAGTGCATAAATAAATTATTATCGACAAACTATTTCTGATTTTTCTTTTCAATCCATCACTCTATCCGTGTTACACTCGACCCTGGTAGTACTTGCCTAAAAAGCAACCATATATTCTCGCAAGTCTTGTATCAGTTTTTTTTCAAACTATTTGACGCTGGCAAAGATACAAAAGGCAAGCCGGAAAGCATAAGCTTACGAAACCAGGCGGCGGTGATCTGCTTTGACACGACTTTTTACGGCCAAGACTCTCCATCTCCGATGATGGGGTTGTTCAGGCCTGAGCAGTCTTATGCACTACAGTAGCAATGTAGCACTAGTTCAGCGATTTCAGAATGTGACAATCCGACTGCAGTAATATTTTTTCGCTTGTCAATCAGAAAAGGAATCACGTGCACTACAGAGTAAAGCGTAAGAAATAATAATTTCGGTTGTGTATTCCCCAGACCTCTAGATTTCTGAGATCTTTCAGCTCTTAATGAAATTTTACATTTGAAAACGTTATATAAGCATATCGTAATAAATATAATTGAGGTACTCACAAGAAAACTGCATATATGTAGGTACCAATAATAAAATTTAAAAATCAACAAAATGAATATGAAATGAAATATTAAAATTTTTATATAAATTATAATAATAATAAAAGCCTGAAAATAAGAAAGAAAACAGAAGGTGGAAGAGTTACGGGGGAGGAGGGAGTGGAATGAGGATGAGGGGAGAGGTTCGCGGTGCTGGGGAGGGATTCGTAGGAGGGGTTGTAGGTGGAAGGGGAATGTGGGAGGGGAATGGGACGCAGAAGGAGAACGGGGGCGGGAACGGGGAAGCATGGGAAAGGACACGCAGGGGTGGAAGAGTGAGGGATTACTCCAACTGCCGAGGGAGTAGAAGAGTGAGGGATTGCAAAGTAGACATTGTAGCGGTAGGGGACAGCAGGGCTAATTTGGAAAATCCATGCTTCTCACATGGACAGCTGCATGTGACCTGCTCACACAAAACGTTCTGATTTATTCGCACCAGACAGAATTTCTGTTGTATCCAAAAACACTTTGATGAACAGAAATAAAACACTAACACTATATTTGAGCGGCGTTGCAACGCATGCCTGGTACTCGTTATTTTTAATTTAAAAAAGACACATCAGTTAACTCTTTATTATCTTATAGTTTAAAAATTCTATTTTTTTATTTTTGTTATTATGAGAAGCCTGAAAAAGCGAATAATAACGTTGAAAAGGCTATAAAACTTACCCACCATTTTTAGAAAATCTGAAGTAGGTACCTAATACCTAATATTTTGGGTAATGACTATAAAGATGTTGTTGACATATTTAACATATCATTCACTAAATATAAACAAGCCATAGTAGAATTTATATCAGAAAGAAGAACCACAAATTTCATTTATCCAACTGCATAGCTCTGCTTCGATTTATTTCACATGTATTGCACTTTTCTCAGTTTACAGTTTTTCCATCTTGCATGGTGGTGTGTTTTGTTTTTATTTCAAGTTGTTTTTTACTCTATTTTTGTTTTAGATTTGATTATGATTTTGATATTGATATTGATTATGATTATGATATTGATATTGATATTGATATTGATATTGATATTGATATTGATATTGATATTGATATTGATATTGATATTGATATTGATATTGATATTGATATTGATATTGATTCTGATTTTGATTTTGATTTTGTTTTTGTTTTGTTTATGATTTAGTTTTTTTATTTTGTAATGCATATTTAGATTTAGATGTTCTTTGTTTAAAAAAAAGTGCATGTAAAAGCCCAGCCGGGCGTGAAATTCCAAATAAATAAATATTATTCAGAATTTTTCAACGTAATAGAGATTTGATGATACTTTATTATTAACATATAAATAATATTGCGGAAATGAATAAGATAACATATTTCTTTATAAGGCTAACAAAACATTATACCACTGTTTCCGCTCCCTGCGTGAAACATTTTTGAACCAAGAGAGGAATTTTAGATGTGAATATAGTTAAATCATTCAGATCTAAGAGTAGTGTAACTAAACTCACCATTAATGATTCTTCCTTTCTACCTACTGTTAAATTAAAATTTATGTTAAATTAAATGAAAACCATATTAGAATAGGTTAACAATAATAATCTAAACGAAAATATGAAAGAGAACAAGACACAGAAAAACAGAAAAGACAATGGTCGCAACTGGGACTCGAACCCAGACCTCTCCGTCGAACCGGGACGAGTGCGTTAACCAATTTCGCTATGGAGAAAAATAATTAGTTGATTATAATGTAATTCTAAAAAATTTGAAAATATGAGATTGACAATTATGACGTTTTGACAGAAGGTGGCAATAGCGAAATTGGATAACGCGCTAGTCCCGGTTAGACGGAGAGGTCTGGGTTCGAGTCCCAGTTGCGACCATTTTCTTTTTCTGTTTTTCTGTGTCTTGTTCTCATTCATATTTTCGTTTAGATTATTATTATTAACTTATTCTAATATGATATATTTCACTGATGGGAATAACATTAAAAAAAGTATAAAAAGAAAGTTTTTATTATAAAAATTAAATGAAAACCAATTACTTTGTAAAACACAATTTAATCAAATTTATGTCATTAAGTAGGTACCTTAACAACAGTGCTTCTTCGATTTAAATTTTTTTTTTAAAACAATTTATTTTTTGATTTGTGTACAGTGTTCTGTATTTTCAGTGTCATTGCACTTTAAAATAATATTTGACTGGTAAATTGGTGTTGCCAGCTTACAAATTTTGTAGTTCCTTGTTTTTATATATTCTACTCTTATTTGGCAGACTATATTACAGAAGAAGAAGTAGTGCACAATTTAAAGACAACTACTCATACGAAGTGGTCGATCAATTCACCTACCTGGGCTCCAGTCTAACAGAGAACAATGAAGACCCAGCAGAAATCAGGAGGAGAATCACAGCAGCCAACAAAACATACTTTTCTTTGCTGCCAGTGTTTAAGTCACGTAGTGTCCACAGAAAAACCAAAATAACCATATATAAGACCATTGTGAGAACGGTATTGGCATATGGATGTGAGGCGCTGACACTGACGGCAAAGATGGCTGAAATGCTGGATACTTTTGAAAGAAAAGTGCTGAGAAGAATATGTGGACCCGTGAAAGAGGGCGAACAGTGGCGCATCCGGCACAATACAGAATTGTATGACATATATAAGCCCCCTAGCATCTCAGCACATATGAGACTCCTCAGGCTGAGATGGGCTGGGCATGTACAGAGAATGCCGGATACACGCGTCCCAAAAAGAATTTTGACTGGACACCCAGGTGGAAAGAGAAAAGTGGGAAGACCCAGACTGAGGTGGGAAGACGAGGTAAGAGGGGATGCAGCACAGCTTCTCCAGGTACCAAACTGGAAGTCAGCCGCTGAGGACAGGAGGAGTTGGAGGCGACTGTTGCAGGAGGCCAAGGCTCGATATGGGCTGTAGCGCCATCGAAGATATTTGGAGTAAGAAAAAAAGCTTATGGATTTTAGAACATGCACACACTGTGTTCATTTTTCACAGAGTAAATTTTTTTTTTTATAATTGGTGTTGGTTTGAGTAAAATGTAATTGAAAAAATTTAAACATAAGAGTGCAAATAATGAAAACAAGATCCTGATACAACTAACGGGAATAATTATGTTATATAGTGGACCAAGTAGTAATGGTGACAGTTGACAGTTTATTGTTACAAAATGGTGAAGGCGATCTTATGTGTGTATAACAGTAAATAAATCGAACTGATTTCATGAATCTTATATTTTCCAATTTTATAGTTTTTTACTAAATATGTGTGACATTTCGTTTTATTTCCTTATTATTATTAACATGTACGGCTATATGGAGCTAAAAATCGATACACGTTTATTGTCCCATCAGGGATGTAAATGTTCTATTTCTACGTTTACGTTTAGGTATGTTCTCAAATGTAAGTATACGTCATATTTAAATAGTTTCTTTTAAAATATGTAAACCAAAACGCTATAAACAAGATTCAATCTCAAAATTAGTTATCGGTAAATAGATAATGAGAAATCGTCTTTGCAGACTTTGACACCACATATCTCAGAACAACGTAAAGTGTAGTTAGAACCTTCTCCAAGCAAAATAATTTTTCCTTTTGTGATTATTTCTCTATGACGTTAATATAATCACACTTTTTTATTCAAACAATTAAGAAGAGACTTAAAAGCTACGGTGAACATTAGGTGATGTGAAAACATAAAGCATGTTAAATATATTGTGCGTGTTAATGAAATCCAAACACAATACACAAAATATGTAGTGCAGTTCTTCGATACCGGTTTTGTTCAGAACCAATATACGACTACGTGCGTAGAAAATGATTGCGCTAATCTGGCTTGCCTTAGTTTTTGTATAAATAAGACCACTTTAGGATCAAGCAGCACATTCAGTCACCTTCTGTCAACCAACACACAACAATGGCCTCCAAACTTTTCTTCTTCGCCGCCGTGGTAGCAGCCGCCAACGCTGGCCTCATCGCCCAGCCCGGCTATGGATACTCTCCCCTGGCCTATGCCGCCCCCGTGGCTAAAGTGGTCGCTCCCCTGGCTTACGCCGCCCCCGCCTACGCTGCTCCCGCCTACGCCAAGGTAGCCAAATACGAGGAGTACTCCAAACCCCAGTACAACTTCGCCTACGACGTACAGGACGGTCTGACCGGAGACTCCAAGAGCCAGCAGGAATCTAGGGACGGAGATGTAGTCCAAGGATCTTACTCCCTGGTTGATGCTGATGGATACAAGAGGACCGTCGACTACACCGCTGATGACCACAATGGTTTCAACGCGGTCGTACGTCGTGAGCCCCTGGGACATGCCGTCAAGGTAGCCGCCCCTGTCGCTTACGCCGCCCCTATCGCCAAGTATGCCGCTCCCCTGTCCTATGCTGCCCCAGTAGCCAAGTACGCTGTGCCCCAGGCTTACAGCGCCCCTGCCTACTACCACTAAATAATCTCTCCATCATTCAACACCTTCCCATCCATCGTTAGTGCATAAATAAATTATTCTCGACAATCCATTTTTGATTTTTCTTCCCAACCGCCTTGAGCTAGTAGGACAATGGTATCCTGATTGTTGATCTGTTCAATAAACGAGGCTAGAGCCATTTCAAGCAACGTTTCTAATGTGAATTGTGTACCCGTGCGATATTTAGAGTATACTCCAATATGGAACGTCCCGTCATCAGTAAAATCCACAAGGAACCTCGGGAACACATTTGATCTCAAACTTACCTTTTCAGATCATATAGTGGAGTTGGCATCATGGTGTTATATACTTCTTGGATTTGTAATAAGAACAAATAAACAATTTTCCAAGCATGAAGCGATGATATCGATGGTCAACTGCATTATTCGATCAATACTAGATATACGCTTCTGCTTTTTTGGGACTAATACCAGAAAAAATACATAGAATTGCTAGAACAAATAAAAAATCAGAGTATAAAATTCACACACAGTAGAAGTAAAACCTTCAGAAAACTAAAGTACAGGGTGGGGCAAATGTAATCATCCGATGTTCTTTTGCTGTAATTTTTTTCATGAAAAACTTTGGTTCTGCTTGTGAAATTTATTTATTTAATCCATTAGAATTTATTCCATCAAGTCGAGAAAATGATATCGGCCAAGTGACCGCTACTAGAGTTGATGATCATACGGGCCCGTTTTATGGCACTTTCCTTCACTCTTGCCAGAGCTTCGGGCGACAGGTTCTCGCATTCCTGGCGAATATTTTGAGGCTTGTTGACGTAAACCCGCGACTTCAAAAAACTCTATAAAAAGAAGTCGTTCGTACCGAACAACTACCTCTAAGGTCGTCACCACGACTTGCCCTTTATTCCACATGGCAGAACGGACGTTCTGGCACAGCATAGCATGGCAAGAGGTATGGTGCTGCTAAATGATAACTCTAGATTTCTTGACATTTTCAACATTGGTCTTGAAGATTTCAAGAATCATTTTAGGCAAGATCTTTAATTCATTAAAAAAATATATATATGAAATCGATGATACAATATAAATATTATTTTTATTGATTTTTTTTTATTTATTGATCTTAAAAAAAATGGAACATATTATAATAATACTTATCTTCCATTAAAAGCATTTGCTTGTGGATGGAAGAAGAGTTTACATTTCACATATGTACTGTTAATACAGTCACGTGTGTCACATATATCACACATATTTATTTGCTAATTTTCCAGATTTGATCTAAAAATACCAATTTTACACTCGATTTACTCAGGCTCAAAATAAGCTCAAATCCTAAAAATTGTATCACAAAATACTATACCAAAGGTGATGTAGATTCACCAATTTTCCCGCTTGTACTGTGAGTTTTAGGCTGGCCGCAAACACACGTTTTCCGTATTCGATTTCCGAATTCGTTTTCCGTATTCGGACATCCGAATGCATGGAATCAGTAGAAAATACAGTAACTGACGCACATGTTCGCTTTTTTTCCGAACGGAACAAATTCCGTACGTACGTTTCGAATGCAAGCCGGCGCGTTCGGAGAAACCTACTGGAAAAAACCTAATGACGTCATGCGGAACGCAGCGCTTGCATACATTTTGTTTGTGCCGGCGCACACGTTCGGAAATTTCTGTTCGGTATCGCACCCGTACCGCATGCATCGGACGTATTCTTTGTATTGGTTACGCATAGAATCGTCGTCCTCCATGGTCGTGCGTTCACCACGCTATCACTATCTGTACTGACGTGTATACATTCCGAATGAAGAAAAACGAACGTTTGCGCTAGTCTCACGGAATTCCGAATTGAAATTCCGCATTAGGAAATCGAATACGGAAAACGTGTGTTTGCGGCCAGCCTTAGGATTCCTTGTTAAAGTCAACAGATGTCGCGTATAAAAAATAAAAATGAATAAAATAAAATTCAAGAAACTTTCTAGATAGCATTTAGTTCGGGTTTGAATCTTGCAATCACACGTAAAGATAGTAGCCAAAAAAATACCCATATAGAAAATAAAGATAATGTTGGTAGTTCTTAGTCGAAGTATATGATACAGTTTATTATGACCGAATCGGATAGGGACACGGTTGGTAGAGCTGCGCCCTGGCAAGGCGAAGGCCCCGGGTTCGAGTTTCGAGTCCTAGATGTGACCGTATCTTTTTCTGATTTTTCTGTTTTCGATTGAGTTTCGCTAATATTATCTTCCTTTAATTAAATAAAATATATTTGCCCATGCCGGGACTCGATCCCGCGACCTTCGGATTGCGAGTTAAGAACCTTACCCCTCAACCACGGAGAATACTATACGTATATTTAATTGCGTGTAAAATATTTAAAAAAAAAATCCAAAATATATATAGTAAAATGCAAACTATATTATTTTCGGTTGTTTTAGGGTATACACGGTGTCGGGAAACTCGTAGTACGAGCGGGATATATTTCGTGGTATAACTTTTATGATTGTATCTTATTTTGAGTTTGAGTAAAACTAGTCTGAAGTTGTAACTTTTTGGTCAAATTTTGAAAATAATCATTTCAAAAATATGTACACCGTCGGTCTATTGCCAAAAGGCATTCGGTGAATTTTAAATTTTGATTCTAAAATAATCGAGTATGTTTCGTATCGATAAGTTTCAGCTACCAATAATCAGTTATATCCAATCTAACAATAACTACGTTGGATTTTTTCTAATACAACAAGATCTTATGTGGGGATTAAACTTTTTTATTTTATTTATATCAATAGGGAAAAAAATGTAAAGAACTGCATTTTCAAAAACGTGTCTCTTGCATCACATAACAACTAATGGTACTGTTTTATAATAATCAAATAATTGGATAATTTGTAGAGCGCCGTTTTTGTGAAAAATCAACTCAAGGGCGCAAGAACGGACAAAATGTTTTAGTGACTTTTAGGCGTAATTTTTGGGCGTATTTTATGTGCATTTTCACACATTATCCCAGGTTCAAAGTCATTAATATATTTTTGTAATATCGTATTTAAAAAAAAGGTATTTTTTTCCATAACATAGTTATTGAGACAAATCAGAGCAACTCACTTATTTTAAAAAAAAATCCATTTGATGAATTCTATTAGTAAGTACGAAATGGTACGGTACGGTAGGTTCCAGATCGGAAGATAATCCCAGTATGGCGCGGGTGACGGATTCGCATTAAGATTCGAAACGATGCTTAAAATGGGTTAACCTGTGTTTGTTGACCAGGTCCGAATAGTAAGGGAATTGCCCAATATTTCCAACCTCACAACAACAATCGGGATGCGATAGTCCCACTAGCTCCGGGAGGCTGCTAGAAGTTGGGTCTCTTGTACGGTAGACTTGTAATAGACAGACATCTGTTACTTAGTATTAGTGTGTTTTTCTATCAAAATATGTTTTAATTTTATACTAAATGACGACGTCAGGCAGTCTCCGCTTCTTAAATATATTCATAATTATATTTCAGCTCCCCAATAGGGTGAAGTGATAACAGCTATAATGCAGAATGGTGTATTGAAAAAGAAAAATCAAAAATCAATTGTCGAGGATAATTTATTTATGCACTAACGATGGGTGGGAAGGTGTTGAATGATGGAGAGGTTGATTAGTGGTAATAGGCAGGGGCGCTGTAAGCCTGGGGCACGGCGTACTTGGCTACTGGGGCGGCATAGGACAGGGGAGCGGCGTACTTCACAACTGGGGCGGGGGCGGCATAAACCTGGGGAACGGCGTATTTGGCTACTGGGGCGGCATAAGCCAGGGGAGCGGCGTACTTGGCGATAGGGGCGGCATAAGCGACAGGGGCGGCTACCTTGACGGCATGTCCCAAGGGCTCACGACGGACGACCGCGTTGAAACCATTGTGGTCATCAGCGGTGTAGTCGACGGTCCTCTTGTATCCGTCAGCATCAACCAGGGAGTAAGATCCTTGGACCACATCTCCGTCCCTAGATTCCTGCTGGCTCTTGGAGTCTCCGGTCAGACCATCCTGGACGTCGTAGGCGAAGTTGTACTGGGGTTTGGAGTACTCCTCGTATTTGGCTACCTTGGCGTAGGCGGGAGCGGCGTAGGCAGGGGCGGCGTAGGCGGGGGTGGCGTAGGCCGGGGCGGCGTAAGCCAGGGGAGCGACTACTTTAGCCACGGGGGCGGCATAGGTCAGGGGAGAGTATCCATAGCCTGGCTGGGCGATGAGGCCGGCGTTGGCCGCTGCTACCACGGCGGCGAAGAAGAAAAGCTTGAAGGCCATTGTTGTGTGTTGGTTGACAGAAGGTGACTGAATGTGCTGCTTGATCCTGAATTGATCGTATTTATACGAAAACTAAGACAAGCCAGATTAGCGCAATCATTTTCTACGCACGTAATCGTATATTGGTTCCGAACAAAACCGGTATCGGGAAACTGCACTACTTATTTTGTATATTATCCTTGAGTTTCATTAACACGCAAAATATTGAACATGCTGAATGTTTTTGCATCACCCAAAGTTTACCGTAGCTTTAAAGTCTCCTTTTAATTATTTAAATAAAAAAAAATGTGATTAAAAAACGGTGACCGGACCACTCAACAAACAACTTCAATACCTCCTTTGAAAAGTCATTAAAAGTGATTAAAAAAATGGTTAAATAGGTTACGTAAGGTTAAAAATACCTTTTTACCACTTTTAATGACTTTTCAAAGGGTTATTGAAATGCCACTTTATTGAGTTGTCGTGGTGCCAAAAAACATTATGAAATTGTAGGAAATATTCATAAAGATGGAGTATGAATTGACTTCATAATGTAGGTGCAATGGGTACAATTAACCATTTTGGTTGGTCAGGGTACTAACTTCACGTTACCTTGTTCTGGGACGTGAGGTGTCAGTATTTGCAAAATACCATTTCCTGGCCGACCTTAATCTTATATACATATTAATAAAGCTTTAATTTTAACACAAAAGTTTTCATTATTGATATCTTTAATTCAGGCGCAACATAGGTTAATAATATCAACACCAATTTTTTTATAAAAAATTTACCTTTGTGAAAAAAGAACACAGTAAAAAAAATATGCTTGTTTTAAAATCCAAAAGCCTTTCTTATTATTCCATAACTTAGAGCCTCTCTGCATTCAAAAAATATTTTACATAAGTGCTGAAACTGGTAACCTTTTTTTAACCTTATAATAAATAGAATGATTTTCTTATTTCCGCAATTTAATTTATACGTCCTACTTAAATATTTTGTCTGCATTTTAGACAAGCTCTTATAAAAACCTTTTTTTATTAAAAGTATATTTATTCATTTATTTATTTATAACATTAACGCCTTTCGGCTTTTCCATAATATAACATAGTGTATAGCAACAACAGGAAAAATACAGCTCTGGTGAGCTTTTAAAACAGTAAAAAATAGTTGAGAAAGACTTATGTAGTTGTGCAGATAACAAATCGAAAATAAATACTACGATATTTAAATATTACAATATTGCAACAACGAAAAAGTATATAATACATGCAAATAACTTAACTTAAAGTGGCACTTTAAAAATGTTTAATGGAAGTTAAATAATAAGTAAAATCTATTTAATGTTGAGAAAATACTGCAGGAAATATACCTTATTACCAATGAAACAATAAAATTAAGAATATTTGTGAACAATATAATAAGAATACCAATGTTGAAAATGAAGTATTAAATGTTGAAGAGGTTTTGAAATTTTTGCTTTCACGTATCATAAAACTTAAATTTTTTGAAAATTTGGAATTATAATATAAGGTACCTACTTCAGGTTTTCAAAAAATGATAAAGCGTTGTCAAAGATATTATTTGCTATTTCAGGCTCCTGTGATACTTCTCTAGTAAAATTCCAATAATTTCAATTTCATAGGCGGGTAATAATTTGTGCAATCCAACATCCCTGTCATAGGTCACCCCACGTGGTTCACGACGTTTGGTGACTTAGCAGGGGTAACCGGGTTCATGGGGTGAGGTTGGTTTAGGTCTTGGTGGCAAATACGTTTGCTCACCTACTGCGTGGCGGGCCGCATCGGGAGAGAATGTTTGAGTGAGACCTAACCTAGACCTATTGCGTAGCGAGCCGGATCGTGAGAAACTGGTTGAGACAAATCTAACCTAGACCACTCGCCCCATCGCCCTGCACTGCAGTGGGAGGTCCGTCACTTCTGGCTTCATTGACCCCAGATTCCTACCACCCCTCATACCCTTTTCCTTCCTAGAACTTCCTCTCCTTCCTTTCCCTAAAAATACCCCCCACACAGTATCCCCAAGGATGAAAATGGCCCTGAGGGAAATTGTTTTCCTCGGGGCCACTAGAGTGAATTTTCCGTAAAAAATAATAAAATGTTAAAAAATAAATAAAAACGTAAAGAAAGTAATCCAAAAGTCATAAAAATCTTTCCCGTGAAGAATTTGATAGGGAGATAAATAATATGTAGGTATTTATATAACCTCAAATAGCGAATCTATGACAGTAAATGTATGTATTATATTTTTTTTATTACTTCGCTTTAATTTCCTAACCTTACTAAGTCGTTGAAAGAACCTGCGTTAAGATAATAAATTATATTGACACGAGCGCAGACCTATGAATAAGCACTAGTTTGTACAGCATGAACAAAATGATCTCTGAAGCGCACCAAGTGGAATATGGAAGTTACATTCCTCCTCCATACGTACGCGCAAGTTTGAGGTCGTTAAATTCATACGTTGTATTTTGTTTATATGGATACGTGTGGGATATTTGTTTTATTATTATGTAAATGCAAAGTAAACGTGCTGTTATCGAATTTTTAACTGATGAAAAAGTTACTCCTTCTGAGATTCATCTTCGTTTAAAGGGTGTTTATGGCGACGATGCTGTTGATTGGTCTACTGGAAATTGATCGGTAATAAAATTTTATGATTGTGAACGTGGAAAAGCAATAATTGTTTATGAAACACGCAGCGGACGTCCTTTCATTAATACGACGATAAACAATCCAAACTAGTCCACGATTTGATTTAAAATGACCGGCGAGTCACTCAAAAGCGTATGACAAACCATTTTGGAACATCCAAGGAACATGTCGGCTTCATTGTTGAACAATTAGGATACCGTTAGAAAAATTTAAAAATTATCAAATAATATAGAATTATTAACTAATAAATTAATGTTGGTACCTCCCTACTTCATCGCTTGTCAGAATTGTCACAATAATCAGTTAAAATTTTGAAAATCAAAGCAAATCCTAGGTACAATAGGTCTGAAGAAACTGTGTTACACAAAGCCACACTACCGAAATTTATTATTTTTAATGCTTCACTTCGATTTAGTGTGAGTGAATCCTTTTCTGATTGACAAGCAAATAAATGTAACTGCAGGCGTAATGTCACATTCCGAAAATGCTGAACAATTGATACATTGCTACTGTAATACGGAAAGCTGCTCTGGCCCAAACAACACCATGAAGAGACTTGGCCGTGAAAACCGTGTGATTACCGCGTCAAAACTGATCACTGTCTGGTTTCGTAAACGTAATTTTCGGCATACCTTTTATGTCTTTGGCAGCATTAAATTATTTGAAAAAAAATCTGATTGAAACCTTGCAAGAATTTTTGTTTGCTTTTTAAGTATGTACTAGGGTCAAGTTAAGTCAGCACGGATACAGTGGTATATTGAAAAGAAAAATCACAAATGTATTGTCGAGAATAATTTATTTAAGCACTAACGGTTGATGGGAAAGTATTAGATGATGGAGAGGTTGTTTAGTGGTAGTAGGCAGGGGCGCTGTAAGCCTGAGGCACGGCGTACTTGGCCACTGGGGCGGCATAGGACAGGGGAGCGGCGTACTTCACAACTGGGGCGGGGGCGGCGTAAACCTGGGGAACGGCGTACTTGGCCACTGGGGCGGCATAAGCCAGGGGAGCGGCGTACTTGGCGATAGGGGCGGCATAAGCGACAGGTGCGGCTACCTTGACGGCATGTCCCAGGGGCTCACGACGGACGACCGCGTTGAAACCATTGTGGTCATCAGCGGTGTAGTCGACGGTCCTCTTGTATCCATCAGCATCAACCAGAGAGTAAGATCCTTGGACCACATCTCCGTCTCTAGATTCCTGCTGGCTCTTGGAGTCTCCGGTCAGACCGTCCTGGACGTCGTAGGCGAAGTTGTACTGGGGTTTGGAGTACTCCTCGTATTTGGCCACCTTGGCATAGGCGGGAGCGGCGTAGGCCGGGGCGGCGTAAGCCAGGGGAGCGACTACTTTAGCCACGGGGGCGGCATAGGATAGGGGAGAGTATCCATAGCCAGGCTGGGCGATGAGGCCTGCGTTGGCGGCTGCTACCACGGCGGCGAGGAAGAAAAGCTTGAAGGCCATTGTTGTGTGTTGGTTGACAGAAGGTGACTGAATGTGCTGCATAATCTGTAATGGACCGTATTTATACAAAAATCAGTATTAGCAGTCTTTCTACGATCATTGGGTCAGCAAAAGCTAAACCTGTTTAGCGGACTAAATATTGACCGTGGATTTCATTAACAAAGTTTTTTTTTCGCACGCGAAAAGATTGCGTAAGGTTTTTGTTTTTTAAACTATACTATGTATTCTGGTATATCAAATATTCTGGATCTGTGTCCGTTGAACGACATTTTGGAGATCGCAGGAGACAACACAATCTCAAAGTCTCACTGTCAAAAATCACAATGTCACTTATAATCACGTCAGCCAACTTTCTCGAAAAATACCGAGATTTCACAAAAAAAACCATTGGACATTGATTAATCAAACTTGTTGTTAACATCTAATAATAAATTGAAAGCAGTTTTTGTTGATTTAATGTTAATAAAACTGACTACTCCATTAAACCTCTTGCCACTGTCCTCGTGAACATCATTACTCATATTATAATCGTCGTTTTTATTTCTACTTTGTTTGTCGATTTTTCTCAAAATTATGAAAACTATTAAATAATCCTTACCCGCCTCCCAAATTCATAATTCAAAATATGGGAGGCGGGTGTGGGTACCGCCCCCCCGGGACAATTTATTGGATAACCAAAACCTCTGCCATAGATCAGCGTAAATGGTTCGCAATGGGAAGGATGGATTTATACATCCGTCACTCCTGAACACATGCACACATGAACACATGAACACATGAACACATGAACACATGAACACATGAACACATGAACACATGAACACATGAACACATGAACACATGAACACATGAACACATGAACACATGAACACATGAACACATGAACACATGAACACATGAACACATGAACACATGAACACATGAACACATGAACACATGAACACATGAACACATGAACACATGAACACATTAACCCCGGATTCCTATCCAGCCCTAATACATTTTTCCATCCCAGAATTTCCTCTCCTTCCTTGCCTAAAAAAACCCTCCACACAGCATCCTCAAAGACGACATAGGCCTTGAGGGGAATGATTTTCTTCTGGGCCTCCTGTGTGGAGCTAATGTAAAAAAAAGCTACCCGGCTGAAGAAAGTTTGAACAAAGAATTGTCATAAAGATAGTAACGTTTCTTTTGTCAAATTATTTAATTCCTTTTTCGTATTTTAAAAATATACATTACATCATATATCTGAAGTAGGAAGGTATTAAAGAATCTACTTACAAATCCTATGAGTTCAGAAATTTTAGTTTCGTTTTCGTTTATTTTATTTTATTAAACGTAAGAAAAATGAAACTCACTCTTTTGAACGCGAGATCTATTAATGTTCACATAACTACTAGCGTAAAAGGTTTGATATGGGTACACATATTGTCGTTGAAAAAGGGTCAGTAAAAAATCGTAGTTTTAAATTATTTTTTTTTTAAATTATTGATTGGATTTTTGTTAACGTTAAACTTAGCGAATGCCCCGATATTCCTTGGTGTTTCAGCTTTCATCCGGTCAGTGTTTAAAGAAGAAAAAGACAACCTCGAATATGATTTGTGATTTTAACCGTCAAAAAAAAGTATTATCGTGATTAATTTTTGGGTTATTATGCTGTGTTGCGCTTTCACAGTGTTCTTCAATGTAAGAATGCAAGAATGGTAAATAAGATTAATTATTGTTCTAGACTCTGGCACAAAGAGGAATGACATTTTAATTGGACTTGTCTTCCACATTGCAAGCGAAGTAAATAATTTGTAAAATAAAAGGCAAAACCATTCAGTTATTTACCTTCCCACTTAAGTTTACAATTTCTATCTATTTCCTTCCACTCGACAACATCCCTTAAAAAGAGTAGGTAGTATTACGTACAACAAAATAACTGTTTGCGAATACGGGTCTGTCCGTCTGACTAATTATTCAAAATCACTTATCAAAAAAAAAATCAACATTACAACATTTTCTTTACAGGTGTGTTAATATTTTTTTTACTAACCACCTTTACATCTCAAAAGTTTTCGCTTTTTTTCAAAGAAGAAATTTCCTCACTTATCCGAACAAGAATTAGACAATGTTCCGTTCCTTCTCACCTTTTTAAAATTCACGACCTTGACTTCCCAGATTGTACATTCCGTGGTCCAGAAGTAACTTTAGATCACATATTTTTTGGTTGTCCCTCTCTAAACAAATATCCTCTCTTCTATCAAGCCTCTACTAAAAAAAAAAAATCCCCTCCATTCCACATTTCATCTATTCTATGTCAGAACTCGACTCCAATCCATATAATTTTGTTATTTGGTCATTTACCTAAATAAAATTGATATATAAATTCGCCTTTCCTTTCTTCATAATTTGAAATGATAGAACGCCCTGCAGGGTGAAAGTCAGAGAATTTATAAAAAAATAAAAACCTGTACGCAGTTCACACGCGGTAAAAGTGAAATCTTCAGAAAACTAAAGTAGACAAGGGTGGGGAGTCTACGAAGCACCGCACAAAGAGGAGTCAGATTATTCTCATTCTCTCGCAAGCTAAATCCCAAAGATGTTTGTATTTGTCTTTTTTTAGTGTCGCTTTTTTGTTTCATCGAGTTTCTAAAGAAGGTGCTTAAGTAATTTCAATTATAATTAAGATTAAGATTCAAAAATCGCGAAGTGTGCTCCGAAAATTATTAAAAAAAACATTTGTTCTGTTATTTAACATGTTACATATATGAAAGAAATACCAGTGTATCTTTAAATTCTAATCTAGACATTTTTTTCGAGCGATTTTTGCTCTATTTTAAATAAATCAAGTTTTTTTTAAATATTTTCACTTAAATATAATCGTTTTCTTTTGTATTAGCGCGCTCTCTAACCTCTTCTTCTTCTTTTTGAACGTTTACTACGGAGCCTTAATGGTTTTTTTCTGGTTTGTCTGATGGGCACTATTAACTGAATCCGTTCAAGTAACATGCTTGTCGCCGTAGATTAGTATTTGTATGTATATAATAAATATACTTGTGTGCTTACAATATTGTGAATTAGGGTTAAAATGAGGAATAGGAATGAGGAGTATTGCAAATATTTTGGATTGCTTATTTAATTAAGTGGTAGGTCAATAAATACATTCATCATCAGTACAGTTCAGTTCATTTAGTGGTAGTAGGGGGCGGCGATCTTAGCTACGGGGGCGGCATAAGCCAGGGGAGCGACGATCTTGGCGACCGGAGCAGCGTAGGCGAGGGGGGCGGGGTAGGCCACAGGGGCGGCGATCTTGGTAATGGGGGCGGCGTATGCTACGGGAGCGGCGGCGTACTTGGCTACAGGGGCGGCGTGTCCCAAAGGCTCGCGGTGGACGATCGCGTTGAATCCGTTGTGGTCATCAGCGGTGTATTCAACAGTCCTCTTGAAACCATCAGCATCAATGAGGGAGTAAGATCCCTTAACCACATCTCCGTCTCTGGTTTCTTGCTGGCTCTTGGAGTCTCCGGTCAGACCGTCCTGGACATCATAGGCAAAGTTGTAGGCGGGGTGAGCGTATTCCTCAGGGGCGGCGGCATATTTAGCTACAGGGGCGGCGTAGGCGATGGGAGCGGCGATCTTGGCAACTGGGGCGGCGTAGGCCAGAGGGGCGGCTACCTTGGCGTAGGCGGGGGCTGCGTAGGCGGGAGCAGCGGCGTAGGCGGGAGCAGCGTAGCCCACAGGGGCGTAAGCCAGACCAGGTTGGGCGATCACTCCAGCGCGAGCAACGGCTACTACAGCGGCGAAGACGACGAACTGGAAAATATTAATAAATTATTTAATGTAATTGCTTATTTATTTGTTTACACTAATATAACTTAAATACCAGTAATAAATCAATAAATAATTTAACTCGGCTTACTACAATGATCACAACAATGATATCTATTGTAGTAAAGTTTAAAGTTAGCGTAAGAGTGAATCCCTTACAAGGAATCCCATTACTGAGGCGTTCAAATGCTTTGGCAAAACGCAATGTTTTTTTATTGGGAAAAATAGTTGCGTCTGTTCTTCGTTGCATGCTTTTAAGACATTCAATGAAGAATGAAAAAACCGTCTTGGGAAGTGAATTGTTATTATTTCATAACCGGCGGCCGTGGTCGAGGGGAAAGACCCTTGATTCGCAATCGGAAGGTCGCGGAATTGAATCTCGGCCTAGGCAAATGAATTTTATTTGATTAATTTGTGTTATTTCGCAATTAATTCATAAAAAATAATATATGGTATACATGCAGCACGTTTCAGATTGGAAGATACTCTCAGTATCGCCCTGATGTAAGACCACCATTCAAAATTGAAACGTTAAAAAACCGAATTACATATTGTTTGATGTGTTTTATTTGTATTATGAATCATGACGTGTTTTATTAATTAATTACTGGATTAAGGCTTTTTTAAAGGGCTTTTGGTTAATGGATGCTTGGAATTATAAAAACATTTTTCAAGATTTCACAATTTTTTGCACAGATTTTATAATTAAACCACTTTTAGTCACTTCACAGAGTTAAAAAGGTTATACCTTGAAGACCATTTTGAATTGTGTACTGTAGTAGGCACTTGCAGAATATGGTCTGTCGGTACTCGACTCATACTATTTATACCCAGCGCACTATAACGTCATCTCTCAACCACACTATCGTCCAAAATCCAGATTACGAACACAGTCAAGCCAAAACATCACTCCGGGGCAAACTGCGAACAAAAACAATGCACCCAAACGAGAATCACTTACACATTTAAAAAGTGAAGCAAACCCACACAAAGACATTGAGAGATGGTTAGTCTAGAATTCTACAACAACTGCAGATAATTGTTACCTACAGTGTACAAGACCACTAATACACGAACAATGTTCACCTATGAGCAATTTCGCGCACCTTCACATTTAAACCCGGTTTATAAAAGCATTTGGGTGACTTTTAATATCACGAAACATTTTGCCCATGGGGATACTTTCGTAGAGATATTTATTTTTAATGTTAGTGTAGGCATGACGTTAGATATCTCTGTGGTAGTTGGTATGGTTAAGTCATTTCTCCCTTTGCTGAGATTAGTTATCAATTATCCTGATGAACCGAGGTCATAATGTCATGAACCATCATCAAAGGTCTTGAAGTCAAGAGGTTTTGTATGTTAAGCGTGTTAAATCGGCTGGTTATGACACATTTTGACAGTTTTCTTAAATACGGTATTCGACCGAAATTTTGCCCTCACCCAAACTACGACAAAACTTTAAAAGTAGTTACCCTAACGGCAGGAAAGTTTGCGAGAGTGTCATCGCGTACTAACATCAAGATTATGCGACAAACGGATAGTCATTTATGAACGCCTATTTATTTGGCTTATATAAAAGTACGTTTACGTTTTTAAGTAGGTAATAAATCCACCACGATCTTAAAGGTAATACTTAAAAAACATAGACTGACTGACACAAACCAAATATTCAACAGTTGTGACTTACTAGATATACGCCAATTGTATGTTAAAACACTGCTAAACTACATTTTTGACCAGAAAAACAAATTTCAGCAATCTCAAAATATCACTAACAGACCAGTTAGACAATCGTACAAAAACAACCTAAAAACTCCGACGGTAAATATAAGCTTTGGACAAAGGCACTATAAATATCACGCTATAAAAGAATTCAACAGTCTTACATGAAAATAAAATGGAAGAAAACAAAAATAATTTCGTACTCAAAATTACAAAATGGATTAAAGTACAAAAAAGACAATATTACCAAAATTTCATTACAAAATAAGAATAAAACACAACTACACGTAACACTCAAAACCAATATTAAATACACATCACTCACAAACACACAACACGTAATATATACCGATTTTAATTTTTTTTTTGTAATAAAATAATTCATTTTATCCTATAATTTTAACTTAATTATAAATTTTAATTTATTTTGTTTTTGTTTTATAAAATGGAGGCCTCAGCACAGGTGAGCTACCCAGTGAGGCCGACATTGTTGATTTTATTTTTGAAATGTAAGATATTATGTCAATCAAATGAATAAATAAATTCTTTACGCTATTCACGGATAGGCAAGCCATGCTAACTCAGAATGAAACCAACTCAAAACCACCTCAGAAAGGTCATTAAAAGCTATGAAAAAATAATTTCACAAGAGCCGGTAACCCTATTTAACTATTTAACCATTTTTTTATATTTTTAATCATCATCTTAATGACCTTTTTGAGGGGGTTCTGAGTTGGTTTCATTCTTAGTTTGCCGGCCACCAGACAAGCCATGGAAAAACACAAAAAATTGACAGCCGATAACGCACGACGGACGCCTAACGATATGTTGTATAATTATCTTGTAACGCTTAACATAAAAAAATAATGCAAAAGATACAGAATCACCCTTCTGGGTTGTGTGAAGAACTTGTTAGACTTCATCAATCCAGCGGATCGAGCAAGTTATTTATCGATGAACCAGCGCGTTGATGATCTTTCTCTCTTTTTGCTGTCTTCCACTTTACCATAAAACGAGTTTTTTTAGATTTGAGCTTAGCAAACAATACATGGTAAAAACAGTTTTTAGTTGACAGTATGATTCATATACCTACTAGTGTAGTGAAACATTCTTGTCTTTTGTTAATTTTTTGTTTTGTTTTGTTGATTTGGTTTTTTTGTGTGAGAACTTTTGGTTATGAGCTTAAATAGTTTCGACAGAATACGGATTTGAAATGCTTTCTTTCCATTAAGTTTAACCTTTACGTGCGTATGTACTAATGTACACCGGTAGAAAACATTTGCAACGTTCATGAAACTTCACAAGCGACAAATTGACCAAATCCCAGAGCAATAAGCCAACGTTTAATGTAATGCACAAAACCAGTCATTTCAAATTCCACATAGCAGGATTTAGAAGCCCAAGTCAAAGTATGCCTCTTTAATTTCATTTTATTATTTATCACAACCTCCCAATCATCTGGAGGCTGGGGATAGTGGGGAGGAGAAGTCGAGGTGAAGTGCCAAACACGGCTAAAGCCATTTCAAGCAACGTTTCATTTCTGAATGATGGACTTCGAGAGTATTTTGCGCTCTGGAACTTGCCGAAAATATACTATTTATTATTTTAAATCAATGTGAAATAACACAACTTACAAAAATAAAATTTATTTCCGAATGCAGGGATTTCAATCCACGACCTTCGGATTGCTAGTTGAGGGCCTTACCCCGCGATTACGGAGGCTGTCGAACGGCAACTTTTTGCTAAAAATATATGTACATCTAAGAGTTAAAATATTATATCTCTATAATTTATAATATTGAGAAAACTTAACTTTAATGAAAGTTTGCAAACTTTTTAAAATTAGAATTTTGTTATTTATATATATAAGTTTTTAGTTCCATAGTTATCTAATAAATACATACAATATTTTTGCATGGACCTTCGTTTAGCATAAAGATAATATTTAACGAGATACTATGTCTATGCTCATAAAATCTTCGCCTCTTGGATTTAAAACAAATTTTAATATGTTTATATCTTTACAATGGTAGGTTTATATGATGCAATATTTTTATCCAAAAAATATGGGCTATTTTTAGTAAATTTCAGTATATAACAATATAACTCATCTTCGACCAAATTCGGAGATAAAATATTTTAGATCTAAGCCATCGTATGTAGGTCAACAAGCATCATCTTTACGCCAACTATCTTTTCAAATTTATTATTTAACATCTAGGACTAGGACATTAGTTACCAATTCGCATATAAAGAAATTATGTTTGAAAGATCTTGCATCAGCTGCACTAACTCCGCAACCTCCAACTCGAAACTGGAGCACTCCCGAAACTGGTTTGATCGATGGAAGGTAACCGCTGATCTCGCCTCCAGTAAATCTTGATACGGACATTAAATAAGATATATGGGATTAATCAAAACACGAGCCTTGGTCAGAATATCGGTCCTTTTGATCGGATTTGGATTTATAATAGCAGATTTCAAAACACTTTTTTTTAAACTTGAATCCATGGTTTACGATTTTAAATGGGTGAAAACAATTCAAGTGAGGTATTCCTAAAATAAACAATAAATTAATCTATAAAACCAAGGAAATTATGCCTACTGGTATTAAACAAATAATTAGAAATTCAGTTGTGAAACACGACATAGCAACGAAGATATAAAATCTTAATGTACCAACCCTGTTAAGCCCCTTCCCCTAAATGTTGTGTATTTTTATTTTATTTTACGCCCAGAGGGCTTTTACATAAATATAGGTTGCTAACTTTAACACGAGACATAATTTTAAACATGAGAAATAATAGATAAAATTACAATATATAAAAATTCATAGGTACATCACAAAAAAATACAAGATTTTTTATAAATACAGATATTAGACAGGTTTACAAAGAGACAGTCGAAGGTTTAAGAATAGGATTGGAATAGATTTTTAATATGATCCACAAAATTCACCAAATTAACATTAAACATGTCAATATCACCTTATTATTGATTTCCCATGAAACCGCTGCATGGGAGAATGAGCAATTTACTAATTGCGCTTTTGTATACTGCAGTAGAATAGAGTATTATGTGTTACTATACATAGAAGGCAGTGCTAAGAGCTGTCCCGAAAGTCCGCTAGAAGGCAGTCAGTTTAGTTACCAGGGGGGCAAGGGCCAGGGTGCCGTCTGCAGGAGCTCACTCAATTCAGATCACATTTAGCCAGCTTCCAGTTGATCTCCTCCCAAGACGAGTTTAAGTTTTGTGTGAACGCAACAATAAGGAGTATAAATATATAAACCATAGTTTAAGGAATAATGGTGCCCTCTGAAGACGGCTTTAATGGGCTGTGGAAAAAGTTTAAACTGTTTTAATATATTATTTTTAAGGAATTCCACCATGAATTGTCAGTATTAAAAATAGATTTTTTTTGTCAACTTCATGGCTCTTGATGAAACTGACAGGGAAGATAGTCAGAAAAAAATCTATTTTCAATTTGTTAAAGATCACAACTCGGAAAATTATTTAATCCAAATACGATTCTGTTAAGCTCTTCTACCTACTTACTTATGGTTATTACAAGTATAGCTTTCTCTAAACGCTCTGTCCGTAAATAATAATTTAATTTGCAAATTAATTAAGGTGAATTTTCTTACGATGTGTTCAACAAAGGCCTGGGGTAATTGCAATTCAATATGCAAGTGTTTGGTGACATTGGAATGGAGTTGGTTGATATATAATGATCCTATTATTCTGAATGGAAAAGTCATTGTGCAAAGTTCTCAGGTTACTGAAAACAATGCAATAGCCAACTTGACCAATTGGCAAGTTTTAACCTTTTAAAGACTATGTCGTTAAAGAATTTGCGATACCCGTGGACTGGTATTTCAAATTCTCATACATATGAATCATGTATAGATAACGTGACCATTTATTTTTTCCCCCAAACCGGGACACCGAAAAAAAGTAGGTACTTAATGATAATAATAAACTTGGACAACTTATATGCTCTGTTTTCGCGAAAAATCGCCTCAAGAGCGCTGTACAGAAGAGACTAGATTACAATTATTCATCTTGCAGCTATCAATCGCACTGATGATTGGAATTATAGACCCATCTTCAAAATTTAAAGAGATATTATTTTACCAATAACCGAAGAAAGGCAATTCGTTACAATAACAAATGATATTGACTAAAAATAGCATGGATTTTACGAATGAATTTACTATACTATGTAGGTTAGATCACAACTCTTGTTGTCTTGCAACTACCAAGCGCATGAATTATTGGAATTCTAGCCCCTTAATAAATTAAATAAAATATCTTATAAACTTATTCGTTTTAGGAGCCTCACACTTTCATACAATACAATTGACAAGAGTTTTTTCATGTCATATTAGGGTTAGCTATTTTATAAATTTATGTATTTGAAGATTACCGGTATGTTTGTATAGGTGCATATTGCTTTCTTTTTGAAAACGGGACATTTTGGCATCCCGAAGCTGTGTTCGGGGACACCGGGACACGCTTCCTGAAAACGGGACTGTCCCGGTGAAAACGGGACGTCTGGTCACATTATGACCATGTATGCCATGTTGGCATGCCCAATTTCGCATTTTGCTTGACGCTCGTCTAAAAAGGGTTAAAAAAGTAGTAGTCTTATTAGCAGTAGACCCCGCGTGATGTTGATTATTCAGATTTTACAGCTCGTAACGCTCATGCGAACTCTGGCGGAGTAAAAGGTACCAACCAAGAGGCTACCAACTTTGCAGGATTGACCGGTCTCGGAACACACAAACAAATTTACAGACAGACAAGTTGCAAAGTCTGTGTTAAAATTAGATACGCTCATGGCCGGTTTTATAACAATCCGTTCATAATCGCTTGATACCATTTTTAACAATATTATTTTGGCGGTAGACTGAATATTTCTTAAAATGTTACGAAGCGTAAATAATGGATGATTATAAAACCGACCCTCAGTCAATTAGTGTGATCACTGTTTCGCCTTCTGAAAATATTTTCAAGTAGTTTAGTAAAAATCAAATATTTTTCACACCTGTCTGTGATTTACATATTAAACATGATATAAAATAATACCAGGAGGCATAACGGTCCAGAATACTAGTATGAAATTTTAAAATATCCTACTAGTGATCCAGAAAACATCAAAGTTTGGTTCAATTCCCTACAAGGTTTTTCTGCATTATAATTGATTTGGTAGTGTTTATGAAAAAATCCGAGTAGGTATAGTGCCAGAAAGAGGGAAATTTTACACATATGTAACCGTATAATTAACTCAAATTTCTGACTAATCGTCTGAACGATCAATATGTAAGTAATTAACCGAGTCCCCAATGTTGCCCGGGCAACAGAGTTTTTCAAAATCTATCTTAGACAGTGACCTTCTTCTTCTTCTGAAGTGTGCAAAATTTGGATCAACCTCGGAATAAACTCGCATAGTTGTATAAAATTCAAATCATAAAATAGATAAAATTTAGAAATAGATTAATTAATTAACTATCTATCTACCCACTTACTTAAGGTCATTAAAATGAATATATCTTGCCACAAAGATAACAAGTTATATTTTCAAAATAGGTCAGAACCATCAGCGCATTGCAGAAATTTGCAATTTAAAAAATTTTCGAATTCAGAAAGTTAAAACGTTTTTCAAGATTGATACCTGCAGACCATAAAACCGAGTCGTATGTGCGGTCCAAATTTTGTATCTTATTTTCAGAATAATTCAGAATGCTAATCGTTTTCTTTGTACTTTTACAGAGTCCGACGTTCAGAAGTAATTGCATCACAGAAGTCATTATTTTGGTAAAACTGTGCCAAGTTGAATAGTAACAATTACTGATATGCATACCAAAATCTGTTATAATACAGATGTCGTAAATGTTGAATAAAAAACAATTATTGAAATTTTGAAGATTGCTTAAGATTCGCTGCATTATCAAAAATACATCTCGAATAACCTGGATAAAATACAATAGATATTGATTTTTTTTCATTAGTTCCCATACAAGAGGTGCTGAGGAAAAAAAACACTCAGGGCCTATTTCATTTTTGGGATGCTGTTTGCAGTGTCTTTTCAGAGAAAGGAGAGAAAGGAAGTTATGGGAAGAAAAAGGGTGAGAGGGGTAATATTGCCAGGAGTGAAGGATGCATGAATCCATCCCTCCCTCTGCGGTGCAAGGCGATGGGTCGAGAGAGTCCGGCTAGAGAGGTCAAAAGGTCTCCCTCGACTAGTCGATGATACAAAGGCATCCGCCGCCAAAGCCTGGATAAACCTGACCCCATGAACCTGGGAATCCCTTCTAAGTCACCAAACGTAGCGAACCACTTGGGGTGACCTATAACAGGGGTGTTGGTTATCCAAAAAATTGTTCCCGGTGTGGCGGTACCCATATCCGCCTCCCAAAAAGATGTGATTTGAGATTTTCATGGCCAAAAGTATTATCGTGATTTATTTTTGGCAAAACAACCTCCACACAGCATTCCCGAAGATGGCGAAGGCCCTGTAGGATTTTTTCCTCAGGGCCTCTTGTGTGAGGCTAATGCAAAAAATATGTTTATTCAAAAGCCAAGTGTTTTTTCTACAGTACGGTACAAAGATCTTGGCGCTGCGTACCTACATAAAAAAATCTTGGCCAATATTCGAAGTGGACCAGTGTGTGCAAAGGTGGGTCAGTAAGTATCTACTAGTATCTAATCTACATAGTAGGTATACTATAGTAGTATAGGTGTATTAACTTCAGGTAGGTTCTGTGTTGTCTTGAACGCGCTGAGTATAAACTCCTTCGGCATTGTTTGATACACTTATGTCCCTGTCCTTTCACTTTCATCGGAGAACAATCGGCTCAAGATGCACAGAGGCGAACCGTCCTAAAAACATTTTTTTGTAGAACTAGACTCTTCGTACATGGAGATACTTACAAACTTGACGCAACCACAAACAGCCTACCGATATGTTACCCTTTAACGCTGGTTTCCGTACACGGTGCTATCCTAAATATACTGATCTTGATCATTTTTCACGTGCAGCCTTGAAATTAAAATTATGTCAAGTGACTAGCGACGAAAACAATAATATTGTTCTTCTTTCAGCCAGGAGCACTCCTGTCCCGGTGAGACCAGTAGACCGAGGGGCACTGATTTGTTAGGACTTGAAACACGTGCTCTGAGGATGGGAATGAGGTTGAAGTTTAATCGACCGGTATACATGGCAAGCCAATATTGGAATTTAGGATGGGCAGGAATAAAGGAATGGATTGAGCGTTATGATTTTTTTCCCTTTACTTTATGCCTTCCTTCTTCTTGCCTCTTCTCGGCTTTTCTTATCTCTTCTTGCTCTTATCGTCTTCGTCTCTTATCGTCTCTTCTGGGATCTTATCGTCTCTTCTTGGCTCTTCTTGGATCTACACGGATCTCGTTGGATCTTTTCACCTCTGCTTAGTTCTTCTTGTCTCTTCGTACCGCTTTTTAAATCTTCCCCCTCTTCGCGGATGTTTTTGGCTCTTCTTGGATCTTTTCGCCACTCCTTTGCTCGTCTTGTCACTTCTTGTCTCTTCTTGTCTCTTCTTGTTTCTTCTTGCTTCTTTTCGTCTATTTTGATATCTTATCGTCTCTTCTTGTCTCTTCTTGTTTCTTCTTGATTCTTCTTGTCTTTATGATATCTTATCATCTCTTTTTGGCTCTTCTTGTTTCTTTTTGGATCTTCTTGCCTCTTCGTGGCTTTTCTTGAATCTTCTTACTTTTTACTGCCCAATCTTGTTTATTCTGGGCTCCTCTTGGACCTTACGTCTCGGCACTGAACCCCACCCCACTCACATCCACATACCGTCTCACTATTTTTTTTTCAGTTGAAATGACTTCCGACGTAATGCGATATCTTCTTCTTGGTATTTCTTCTTCTTATCTTGGTAGTATTCGTAAAATATTTAAACTTTTAAACCATATAACAAAATGTAAATATAAATATATTTTTGGAAAGTCGACAGCAAATCTGAGATTATACATACAATAATAATTGTAGGGCATTCGCCGCCGCCAAGAAATTAGATGAGAATGATGTCAAATTTCCTTTTTTTCTAACCTCAATTCAAGCCTTCTCCGCTAAATCCTTTCTTAGGTAATCCGGTAAATTACAGTTATACATATATACATGGATATTTTTATTTTTGTACTTTATCCTACTTCTTTCTTTTAATGACGATTTTTGAAGTGAAACTTCTTTAGCCCTGCTGTGGCTTGGATTTCGGATGAAACGGAAATGACGATTACCGCACCTGCGACGCATCAACTGCGCTCACTGGTCGCTTTGGTTATGATGTCACTTTATTGGTTGAGATATAAAACGGAAATAACGCGAGGTCTGCGCTCATTGGCCGCTAGATTATGACTTCACTTTTCAAGTATTGGTTGAGATTGTTTTGGTAAAGTTTCGCTTCTACCGCGTGTAAGCTGCACACGATTTTTTTTCTATTTTCTCTCATTTTTATTTGTCGTGCCTAAGAGTGTTACGTAAATTAATTATGTTCCTTTCTTATTTTTATAAAATTCTATTCTTTGTGAATAAACTAAATTGAAAACTATTCGTATTTTAATTATTGTTATGTAAATTTTAATAAACTAATGTAATTAAGTTTTCAGTTTTTTTCAGTTTCAGTGCCGGCAACCCGGGCGTTTATTTAGTTTCATGGTTATTTACATTGTTTTCTTTTCTTTTACCCGCCTCACTAGACAAAGTCTGTTCCGAGGCGGGTAAATCACATCTATGTTTGTTCCAAAAGAAATGTGTTTAAACAAATATATATATATATGTATGTGGAAAGATAAAAAAGATAAATTATATGTTGGTATATTAAATATTTACATACATACTTTGTTTTTTTTTTTTTTTTATTAGTTACATTTCCATGAGAAGATTGCATATGTTATATAGATAAAAGTAAATTAAAATTTTGTGACAGTTGAATATAGCGGTTACATAATAATTAAATATTGCAAAATTGCAGTTTCTCGTGTTTGTTTTATTTGAATATTATATAATTTCGTGAGAACTTGTATGAAATGTTATTTATTTAGAATATTTTGAATGTCTGTTCTTTCCTTTTCATTCAACCATATTATAAATCTTTTGAACAGCCAATTCAAATTATTTGGGGTGACGTAAGTTTTTGTTTGTGTTAGGAAGGTATTGAAAATGTGTGGTGCTAGGTAAGATTCGTGTTTTTTTGCAAAAGTTGATTTGATATGGGGAACTTGAAAGTGCTTATTAATTTTTGCTCTTGTGTTTTGCGAGTGAGGTATGTGGAGATGTGAAGTTTTGATACAGTTTTTGTGAATGATCTTCCTTATGAATAGTTTATTTACGTCTAGTAATTTGTTTTTGATCATTAGCTGTTCCGTCGGATGTTGGTAAGGTTTTTTAAATATAATTCTAATTATTGTTTTGTGATTTATTTTAAGAGAATTGAGGTAAGTATCTGCTGCTCCTCCCCAAACTGAAATTCCATACGTTAAAATACTTTGACAGAGTGCGAAATATATATTTTTTAGTTGATTTAATGACATGATGTTTCGTATTGTTTTGAAGATGTATGATAATTTTCGTATTTTTTTTGATAATATATTAATATGGAGATCCCATTTTAGTTTATGGTCAACAGTTAAACCTAGATATTTAATATTGTCTGCATAAACAATTTTGTCACAAGTACAGCATGTGTTATTTGACGAAATATTGGTGCAGGGGTTAAGATGTAGTTGTGGTTGGCTATGTGGTTGACCAGCCTTTGTTTTGCTAAAAGTTAAATATTTGGTTTTTGAAATGTTCAGTGTTAGTAGATTATTTTGTAGCCATTTATTTACTACAGTCATCCCTGTTTCTGTGTTTTTGAATACCTTTTCCCATGATTGTGCCTTGAACAAAATTGCAGTGTCGTCTGCATAACTGATTACTTTGTACTCAATTTTTCCTAGGTTTATCTCAGTTAGACTATTTATATAAATGAGGAATAGTATGGGACCCAAGACGCTGCCTTGCGGTACTCCATACCTGATATCTGCTTTGTCACTGCTGTATTTATTTATTTTTACTATTTGTTGTCTCTTTTCAATGTAGCTGACAAACCATTTTAGCGGTTGACCAGTTATACCGATATTTTTGAGTTTTTGTTGTAGTAAGTTATGCGAAATAGTGTCGAAAGCTTTTGCTAGGTCTAAGAACACCCCTATCACCTTTGATCCGCCATCTATGCTTTTCACTATGTAGTTGGTTAATTCTGATAAAGCGTCTTCTGTACCCATTTTGGCACGAAATCCAAATTGGCGGCTTGAGAGCAGGTTGTGTTTTTCAAGGTACGCAAGTAATCTTTTTTTCATGGCTTTTTCTAGAAGTTTAGATAGTGAGTTTAGCAGAGTGATTGGTCTGTAGTTTAATATCAGAGTTTTGTCTCCCGATTTATGTATTGGAGTAATACATCCTATTTTTAAATGATCAGGGACAATTCCGAGCCTAAAACTTTGGTTGAAAATGTGCTGAAGCGGTATAAGTATGTATTCTCGTAGATTTATCAGTATTTGATTGGAAATGTTATCCGGTCCCATCGCGCAATTTGGTTTGAGAGATTTAATAAGATCCGAGATTTCCTTTGTATTTACTTGATAAGCATTGAACGAGTGATTTGGTCGTATGGAAGAGCAAAGTTTGTGTAAAGAGTCTTCTGATGTACAGTTTTTTTGAAGAATTTTTTCCGCTAGGGTAGAGCCAACTTTTGCGAATTCTGTGTTAATAAAATTAGCTATTTTAATAGGTTCATTGTTTGTTAAGACTTTGTCTCCGTTTATTAATAGTTCTTTGATATGTGAATCTTTCTTCGGAGTGGAATAAGTAATATTTCTTACAATTTCCCAAATTTTTTTTGGATCATTTTTTGCGATTTTTATTTCTTTTTTGTAATATTTGTATTTGGCTTGTTTAATTAACTTATTACACAGGTTTCTATACAGTAAGTAATCTTGCTTTAGTTTGTTATCATTCGGGTTTTTATGGACTCGCATATGCATTGCATCTCTTTTGTGAATACTGTTGACTATTCCTTTCGTGATCCATGGTGTTATTTTTTTTTCTTTATGTGTGTAGTTCTTTTGTGGATTTTTTGTGGTGTGTTTGGTTATGTAGGTTTCAACCGTATTTATAAATGTGTTCAGCGCTGTGTTCGGGTCTATTTCATTTAGTACATTAGTCCAAGGTTCATCGTGAATATCCGATTTTAGGGACTTAAAGTTTATTTTGTCTTTCATGTTGTCATTTTTTTTTTACTTTGTTCTTTGTTAAGAAGTATGTTTAATGTAGTTGTGAAATGGTCAGTGACAGTTGAGCGAATAATGGATGAAAAAGTTTTTTTTCTAGTTTTAGCAAATATGTGATCGATGCAGGATTCGGAGTGTGATGTAGTTCTTGTTGGCGAGTTTATTGTAGATTTAAGTCCGTAGTGAGTAAAAACATTTAAGAATTCCGTAGTTTTTGGTTGGCAGTTTAATATGTTAATGTTCATGTCACCAGCAATAATTATTTGTTGAGTTTTTTTATGTTTTTCAAGAAGTTTATTTAATGAATTTAAGAAAGGGGTGAGATTGTTGTAGCATGGTGGTCTGTATATAGCGAATATAGAAAGACATGGGCCAAGTGATATTTGAATGCAGTTTGCTTCAGTTATGTTAATTTCTGATATGGAAGATTTTATTGTGTCTTTGACAAAGATTACTATACCATCATTTTGATTTTGGTGTCTTGTGGTCTGGAATGTGGTATAGTCCTTTAAGTTTAAGTTGGTGTGAGAATCACCTAACCAGCATTCACTTAGGATAATGATATCGAAACTTATATCTATTTCATTTAGTAGGACACAGAAACTATCAAAGTTCTTTTGAATGCTTCTTATGTTTTGACATATTATGCTTAAACTGTGTTTTCCTGAGACAAGGATTTTGTATTCTTTTGCTTGGTTAAAAGTGTATTCTGTGTTATTTATTGTTTCTAAGTCAAAATTCAGTGCAGAAACCATTTATTACAGGATGAAAATAGAAGTTTTGGATGGAAAGCCATACATGATAACGTACATAAGATTTGGGAATGTTTAGGGTTATTATTAAGTACGAAGTAATATAAGGATACAGTTTGGCGCCTGTTTCAGGAACAGTTTCTGGTTGGTTTTCCTCTAGTTGTTCTTCAATGAGGTTGGTGGTATTTTCTGAGTTTAATTGAGTTGCTTGCGAGTCGATTGATCGAAGGCGAATATATACTCGCCTTGTTGTACTCCATAAGTAGGAGAAAAGGTAGTTTCTTGCAAATAGTTTGTAGAGATATAGTCTTCTTGTAGTGTGGGTGGCTAGATGTTCATTTATGTGTATAGGTTCATGTCGTCTTTCGTATCCTGTTTTGTTAATGTTCCTTCTCTCTTTATTTTTCTCTGTTTTTTTATTGTAATTTTTATCTGTTTCCAAAAGCTCATCTCGACCATTTGTATTTTTAAATTTGATTATAATCAGTTTTGGAGTTGCATTTCTCAGAGATGCTAGTTTTTTTGGTATATCAGGTATTGGTATATTACGGTTAATTACCGTTAAAAAATTGATTTTTATTTTTGTAGAAGCCATAATAAACATAATATTGAGTAAATAGTGCACTATTTTTTTTATTTTTTTTTAAATCATCTTTGTAGGTAAATCGTTTAGGTGTCTTATTTCAACCACCTTTGAGTCATTTGTTTTCCTTACCAAAATTTTTCCCGATTTTACCCATACATACTTGAATTCTTTTTCTTGTGCCCTTTTTCTGACATTCCAATGTAGATTTTTATAATAAGGTGTTAGTGCTGCATTGAGGTAAACGAATTGGGCTCCTTCCCCGTTAAATTTTTTTATCGGATCACTATATCTAGCAGCTAACATGGTGTTTGCTTTTGTGATGTCTGCGAAATTAATCGTGATTTTTTTTTGATCAATTAAGGTTTGATTTATGTAAAAGTCTCTTTGAACATAATTTCAAAGAGACTTTTACATGTTAATTGTCATTTTCGTTAATAATTTAAACAAAATGGTTCAAAGTTGTTAAAATCTTTTATTGGATTTTATGTGTTTTTAATTGTATTCATAAAAATATAAATAATCTGTTGATTTTCCTGAATAAATAAAATAAAATTGTTTTTTTAACAATCTGCTATTGTTTTATCTATTTCTGGAAGCATTTATTTATGCTGTGGAAAGTTGGCTTATGAGATATTGGCTTTCAGAATATTGTCATTAACAAAGGTAAATCTTTTCGTGAAGCTTTCACACACGATTCTCAAGTCTCGGACTCGTTTACGCAAACCTGTCTTTTAACTATTCGAAAATTAAAAAAATTTGAAATTTTTAAAATTTTTTTTGCAAATTCAAAAGTTAGAGAATGATCTGTACGAAGTACTTCACACGTGAACAATACATATTTGTCAGGCCCCAGATTTATTTTTATTTTATATCCATATTTATTGAGCTCTAATTTAGCAATTTTTTTGTCTCGTTATAAAATGTTCTATGTTATAAAAATGTATGTTAAATAAAACACAATTATCATTAAGTATTTCTTAAAATTCACGTATTTCCCAAAAAGTTATGTTAAATTAAGTTAGTAAAATTCTCGCATCACTTAACGTTTTGTTTATATTGTCCTAATACACTCCTGACTATGCAAAAATGGTACAACTAGACATGTTGGTCTATAGAAGATTAAAATTTCATTAATCAAAACATACAATCTCAAACAAATCATTGCTCCAGTCACGGCACTCTTGAGTCCCAATGCTAAATAATTGATATACGATTCAATTCAATACAATAATTTATTTTTTTAGGGACTTCAAAAATGTTATAATAATATGTAGATATTGTAGATTGTTTAAACTTATGAACGTTAAAATAATTAAGTGATATATGACCATGTAATACATAAATTCATATTGTTTTATTTTCAATGGATAAAAACAGCCAAATAACATCATTGAACTTGTATTGTTAATATTAATTAAAAGCGAGTTCAATTTTGAATGCTCTTGAAATTGTTTTCTATGAGCGTTTATTTGTTAGGGGGGAGGAGGGGTTTACAACAGCCAACTGAATTATCTTATTGGTATTATATTCTCGGTTAGGGAAACACTTCCTTGGGCATCTCGATAGTGGAGGGGTAAGTTCCTTGGATCAGGCCCCCGAAATTTTGGGTTCAAATCCTGGAAGGATACTATAAATAAATAATAAATATATTTATTGTTTTCAAGTTTAGTTTGAAGAACTCAATTTTTTTTTATTTCTTTTATATATTCGATAATATTATTATTAAATTAATTAAAACAGTTTATTTACAAACAGGTTCTGCTGGGTAATTATTATTACGCGTGACAGTTGTTTCGCCTTCTGAAGATATTATCAAACCGGTGGAAAAATGTAATAAGCAGTAAATGTTGAAAAAAGAAAATTATTCAAGATTACAAACTCACAATCCAAAATTGATGAGTCACACAATCACAAACATAGGTACAAGGTTGAAAATTATACTGTTAAAACAAATCATTCGCGTCTGTATCTTTTGTACAAGAAATTAACATAATTACCCATCGGATGTTCATAGGATTCACTGACCTTTCCCATTCATGAAGTTGCACAAAGCACGACATGAGATGATCTCGGTAATAACTCTTATATAATGTGAGGTAATAGCGACTTGACCGTGAATACCGCTCAAAACTTCAAGCAGATGATTCAGATTAACATGAGGATCTTTTTGGAACATCAGTTAGTGTGTTTTGTAATTTATAACAGTTTTTATGACCCGTAATGTTTTATGAATGAATTGTGGGATCAAATTGATTACATTAAGTTTTTAATGTCCCAATTATTTTTGAATCCTCGATAGTTTAAAATAATATGATTGATTTTCTTGCCTGGGGCTTCTTTTTCTTTTAAAAAAACCCGTTGTGGCAAAGTGAATATGAAAATATTAATTTTTGCAATATAAGGAATATAAAAAAAAAAACAAGCCCGGCACATTGATTGTTGGCCGCCTTTTTTACATTAGCTCGACACAGGAGGCCCTGTGGAAAACATTCCCTAGGGATCTATGTCATCTTTGGGGATGCTGTATGGATATTTTTTTAGGGAAAGGAAGTAGTGGAAGTTCTGGGAAAGAAAGGCATACAAGAGGTGGGTAGGAATTCAGTGGTGAGTGTATTCAGGAGTGACGGATTAATGACTCCATTCCTCCCATTGCGATGCAAGGCGATGGGTCGAGATAGTCCGGCACAACCAGTCTCTTCCGACAACAGACCTAGACAACTCTCATCCCCCCCCCCCCCCCCCATGAACCCGGACACCTCGTAGAGACGTAAAAAAACCACTTGGGTGACTTATGGCGGGGATATTGGCTATCCAATAATTGATTAATTGAAATTGTGATTTTGTATAAAACTTTTTTGCACTGTTTACACTCATTTCCAATATTAATTATGGGGAAGACTTCTAATCCCAGAAGACGCCGGGTAGTAATAGTAGTAATTGAGAGGCGGGTATGATTACCCCCTCTCCGGGAACCATTAATTGGATAATACCTCTGCCATAGGTCACCCCGCTATTTTAAGGCTACTATTACGATCGGTACGTTTGGGTACGTAGCAGTGGAGGTCGGGTTCATGGGTGAGGTTTGTCTAAGCCTCGTGGCAGGCCGGATTAGGAGTGACTAATTGAGGCAGATCTTGTGACCTCTCCAGCCGTGCTCACTCGAAACCATCGCCTTGAACCGCAGTGGGAAGGATTGATCCATTAATTCTCTCATACGGCCGTTACTCCTGGACACACTGACCCCCAGATTCTTACACACCCATCATACATTTTTCTTTCCCAGGACTTCAACCATCCGGCTGGCTGCACGCTCGATGGGTGCGATTGGAGCTGCGGCACACTCATTCATCATAAGTTTTGTTATCCAAATCGTAGATTTTGTCTTATTCCTTATTTATCTTACAAATTATGATGCTCATATATAATGGTTGATTGTTTTGTTTTTAGAAACCTAGAGAATCTTCTCAAGCTTAATTATTGAAGTTATGGTTTTTTCAGGGTTGTATTCATGTTATGGGGCAAACATTTGTGTGGCGCGGGGGGTAATGTTATGAAGCGGTGTTAAGTCTTATTTAAATGTTATTATTTAAAACACCTCTTCAGAACAAGTACCATTGTTAGTATTAATTTTTAATTGGGGTTATTAAGAGCACGGGCTGGCAACACATAGACCGCCGGGAGTTGGTGGTTTTTTTCCGATTCTGTTTTCACCGCGGCCATGAAACTTTAGCACAGTCAATTACGATAAATTTATTGAATCCCTGACGGGTGACCTCTTCTTCCTCAACATAAAGTGTAACAGTAAATGAAGATTTTATTAGAAATATAACATAATTCAATCTCAAGACTATATTTAAAATATTATGAATTTACAGAAACAGTTTTATTAATCTCACAAGAAATCTTTTTGTAATGTTAATATTTTGTTGCTTAAATATGGGTAGGTTTAAGCAAAGATCACTAATAAATCCATTCAACACATACAATAAATTAATTAGCTAACTCACCGCCTTTACGCCATTAATCAAAGCGATATTATTTGTAGCCACCATCCATTATTTGTGTTCGGAAATACCAGATGTTTTATCAAACGTCTACTAACGATACCAAATAGATAGGACTGGAAAGGTCGAATGAGTTGCGTTGTCGAAAGTTATAATGGATAATGCAGCTGGATAAAATGTTTAATGAAAGATATCGCAGGGATTCTCGGATGAAAAAGTAGAACGATTACTTTTTATGAATAGTTTTAACAGATAAAATACAATATATAAGAACTATATTGATATCTTCTATCTATCATCTCTATTATATCAAGAAGAGTATCCCGGTGTGTGAAAACTACAGATTTATTCCTAGATTGTTAAATTTTGAACACACTTTTTTTACGTTAGCTTCAAAAAGGTCCTGAGGAAAAAAAACTCAGGGTCTATGTCATCTTTTGGGATGCTGTGTGGAAGGTCTTTTTAGGCAAAGGAAGGTGAAGAAATTCTGGGAAGGAAAAGGTGTGAGGGTTGGGAAGAAATCTGGTGGTCAATGTGTCCAGGAGTGACGGACGTATGAGAGAGAGCCCGTCTGAAGAGGACTAGGTGATGTGTCCCTCAACCAATATCTCCCGATCCGTCCCGCCACGCAGTAGGTGGGCAAACGCATTGGCCGCTAAGACCTAGACAAACCTGAACCCGGGCACCCCTGTTGAGTCACCAAACGTAGCGAACCACTTGGGGTGACCTATGGCAGGCGTGTTGGTTATGGTTACGGTAATGGTTCCATACCGGCGGTACCCATACCCACCTAAATTGAGGACAACACGTGAATTTCAAAAAAAGATAAAGATTACTGTGTACTTGAGATTTTGAATCACTACCCCTCCCCCTTTTCTGAACCCCTTAAAGCTAATATTACTTCGTGGTGGAATTTTGCACATTTGACGTTCAAAATAAGAGGAAAATTTATTACCGTCTCCATCTGATTTCGACGAGCTCTGAGTGAAGCCCGGTCAAAACTTGGGGACTACAACTAGATCTCCGTAAAACACCTGTCAAAATTTGGCAAAGATAGTAAATATTAGTAGATAGAAGGCAAATGCGTCGATTCACAGTTATACAAAAACTCCGAAACTTTTCACAGTTCGCCACATTGTAAATAACTAAATAGGTTCGTATGTATGTTAATAATTATTAGTAATTTCAGGTTTAGTAATTTTGTTTCTGTATCTGTTTCTAGGTAATAAGATAAAGCCTAATAAGTGAAAATTGAACCTACTTCTGTCTTGAGGTGATTTTTCGCTTCGGCGCTTCTGGTATTATAGTCAACCCTTATTCCCTAAGCCTAATTACTAATTACCATACATATACCAACAAGAACTACTCGATCCAAAATTATGTTTTATTGCAACAACAATATCAGAACTAAGTCGTTTAGATACTCGCTTGCACCTATGTTAATTGCGTGCAATTTGCAATACTTTCTCAGAAAAGTTCAAACTGCACAGAATATACTTAAAAGAAGACTGTAAAAACATAACTCAATAATAATAATCAATGTTAGCACAATACTAATCTTCAGAAGGCAGATTCCATATAATTTAAATATCATATTTTAGATCACGTTTACTGTTCCACAAAAGTATCATGTATATCACATGTTTGTAAAAGCCCGTATAGGCGTATAATAACATAAATAAATAAATAAATAAAATATTATCTTATTTGGCTTTAAATACCAGCGTCTTCTCTGGTTTAATAGCTCTTATCTCTAATAAATGCTGTTAATTTTTAAGATGATGGCAATTAAAACAATAAAATAAATTTGATGGGCGGGCCCAACCTTGTTTACGACCAGCCAATACTTTTGCGCAAGATGCATGAGAACTTTACGGACTGGATCTGATTTTATCAACATATATGCAATACGGTATTCCAGAAGTTAGTAACTATTTGGCAAGTCAATTTAATTTAAAATTCCGAAATAGTGTCTGACAAGTCATTCAACCTCTTCAACCTACCAAGAAACAAACAAAACCAATAGAATATGAAGTACCCACAACAGACAAAAAAATTACGATATTTCTCTGATGAATCAAATAAACAATTTTTAAATCTTACCTTTGTTAAAAAATCATCATAAAAATACTTAAACACGGTGGCTACTTATATTCGTACAAGTGGGAAATTGCTGAACCTATAACACATAGAGAATCCAAAAACTGTTTTTATTTCGAACTGATAACTTCGACTTTATTTTCAATCTTTCTACAGCTTAAAGGCTACATGGAGCCGGATTTACCGAAATTAACCCCCTAGCGACCGAATTTAAACCGAAAGACCATAGATCTCAATAAATAAAGCGACGAATTTTCTATTGTATGTATAATAAAGCGAGAGCACAGATTATGCCAACACCCAAATCTATTAAAATCGTCCCCCAAAGTATTTTTAACACTCTTGATCGCCCCACATGTTGGCAATCACTGACCTAACTCTTTCAATGGGACACCAGTAATATGGTCACAAATAAGCAAAAATAAACCAAGTCTTACTTCTTACTTTAAAAAAAAAGTTTCATTAATGGCTGCCCAACAAAACAGTTCCCAACAAAAAATCTCAAACGTGTTAAATAAAAACTAATCACACTCATGAAAACTTTAAAAAGTAAGTTTTTAAAAATACTAGATAAAAGGTTGCCCGTTCAAGAAAAACCGCAAAAGCCAAACCTCTGTATTAGTTAACTTTATGATTGATTACTTTCATTAGATGCCGTAATAATAATATGGTCCATTCGGAAGCAGGTCAAGGTAGACCAACACATAAAGCGCAACACACACGAACAAACGAGTCTACCGACATACCTACACTCGCTTTCGGCGGTTTGTTTCTTTGGCCGATTCAGGTATCTACAAATCACTTTGTCTGTGCATTCGAATACAACATTTTAAAATTTAAACATCCACTTACATCTTAATCTCGGATCTTTCTTTATTTGCGGATTTGGAAATTGTGATCGTAAACTTGTTTTAATGTTTATTGATTGCAATACACATTGATTATTTTACTACGAGATTTCGCGTTATTTTAAAACAAGTTTTATAGGTAGGATTAGAAAAGTAGAGTGGAATTTTTTAAGCGCCACTAAATTATTCACATGTACCTATCCATATTTTTAAGAAATTGGGGTAGAAGTTACTTTCACAATATATTTAAATGTTTCATTTTTAATGTGTCTCAATTAAACCCTTCTGGTCACTCGACGAAACATCGATTACCGTTGGGTGACGTTGTGCCATATAAACCAACACTTCCTCATAAAACTATGAAAATAATTGTCCCTTATTTTCTATCACCGTCAGTCATATTTTGATTTAAACAGTTTTAGAAAGAGGGACCGCTAAACTTTCATTTCAGTTAGATACCTTAACAGCAAATCTATTTGAAATTGATTTTCAAGCGGGAAAATCCCTAAATAAATCTCTAATCCAACAGACTTTGTGATTAAAATGACAATATTATCTAACCTCGAAGGGTTAAGACTCCGTAGTAAGCGTTCAAAAAGAAAAGAAGATGGTTTGAACGGGAGATATTATGTAAATACGAATAGTAGAGGGAGTGCGCCAATACTCAAATAAAACTATCATATACTTTTGAATGTAGCTGTAGCTTTGTGGTTATAGATTATGAATTATTTTTTTTATTCACAAAAAGAAACATAAACTACAATAAATTTTGTACAATAATTAATTACATAATATATGTATTTGATTTAGACCCATAAATAAGCAGGGCTTGTGTGCATGGGGGTGTTATTATATTGGTTTAATTTTTTTTTTTATTAGTTCAAATTTTCGGTATAATTTTTAAGCTGAGTTTTTAATTTTTTTATATTACTGTCCATGTTTCTGATTTTTTCAGGTAGTGAAAAAAACAATATTTCTTGGTTAGAACCACTTAAATGCCCATTTACGCCAACCCGTTTGATAACGACCGTTTCTTCCTCAGGGCAAATATATATTGAACCCCCAACCGAATTCTTATTATTCCTGCGATCCGACAATAGGAATAATAATATTTCACCTACTCGGGACCCTATTTGCAGAACCCCAACATGCCGTCCTGCAAGCTGTTCTGCAAATCGGATGGTAAGTAAAGGACCTTTAAATAATAAAACCAGATGAGTTTTTTATAATATTCTGAGTATACTTTGCTTTTTTTTTCAGCTGATGGAATTGCATATAATTACTTCCTCAACTCGGAAAATGCATGGAGATTATCTTCAAAAATAAAATAGATAGGTAAATTTTTCAAGATCAGGGGATATTTGTCATAAATCGGTAGAGTTTCGAAATGCGGGGTCTAAAGTCTTAAGGCGTTCCAAAGTCAAGGTGAAAGGTTTCAATTTTGAATGTATTCCATTTGAAAGAAGGCTTCAACTTTGAATGTATTCCATTTGAAAGGCTTCAATTTTGAATGTGTTCCATTTGAAAGAAGGCTTCAATTTTGAATGTGTTCCATTTGAAAGAAGACTTCTCTTTTGAATGTGTTCCATTTGAAAGAAGGCTTCAATTTTGAATGTGTTCCATTTGAAAGGCTTCAATTTTGAATGTGTTCCATTTGAAAGGCTTTAATTTTGAATGTGTTCCATTTGAAAGACTCCAATTCCATTTGAAAGGCTTCAATTTTGAATGTGTTCTATTTAAAGATTTTCATTTTGAAAGAACACTAAACGAAAGCGATAGTTGGTTATGACAGTTAAAAACCATGTAAGGAGAATATAGTTTGGGAGAGAAAAACTTTAGAAAATAACCGGGTTTGAATAAAAGAAAGTAAAATATTCATATTTTCTTAACTATACCGTCAAAAGAGCCGCGTATTGTACCACTCAAAAATATGAAGATTACGATACAATACCAAAGGTCCTTCGATATAATATCATCTTAAAGGTACATAATTAGTAATAATGGGGGCCGTGCAGGTGGTATTCAAAGGCTATCTTTCAGAGGCAGTCGTTCATAGTAAGAAAACATTATTTCTGGATAGTAATAATTGAAAATCACGACTCCATCACAATTATTCACTAATAATTAACAAAAATAATGTTTTTTTTAATAATTTTAGAAGAAGATAAAACACTAATAAATCGAAACACGGAACAGAACAAGATAGAAAAAAACGTTACTTTTCAGTAGCTTCGTGTAGAATAGTTTTCTATACAAAACATGGTCAAATATTTTTTGCTGATATGCATTTATAGTATCAAAACTGATTTGACGCAAACAAATTTTGGTAAATGTTCCGCTATTGAGTCCACGCTCAAAACACACTTTAAAAAATTAAAATAAGTTGCACTAGGTAGATAATAGTTAGTAAAAAGTAATTCAGTAACCGAAATTTAAAAATATTGCGTTTTAATGATTATTTTGTTAACTTTAAAAATGCGAAATGTTATTTTTCAAGGACCGCCATGTTATTAATTACGACGATGAAATATGCACTTTTAAAAGGAAAAATCACTCTCTGTCAGTTACACAATAGTAAGTACGAATTTCAATCTTCGAAAATGATAAATAATGCGTATTAATCATTATTTTGTTAGGTTTCGTAAATTCAAAAAATCATCACTTATTACGCGTGCATGACGCGAGACGAAGTCTATATGAAATGTGAAACTGTTCCTTAAATATACCAAACCATCCACAACTGTTCCATGTGAAACATGTTTTACATGCAATTTGCAAATGAGCCAACCTAAAAATAAAAAAAGGATTCACGAAACGAGTAGCTAAAAGCGATACATAGAGAATATATTTTTACGAAAGTACCTGATTTGCCAAATTACGTATGTAATTATTTTAATACCTAAAACGAAAATAAATAAAAGAACACGCACGCGTTTTTCTTTTCAATTACACCCATGTTTTGAAAGGTTTGTACTGCAAGTAGGATTAGTATTATAGAAAAGTTTGTACCTGTATTTATAACAGAAGAACATGGAAAAAAATGTCACTTTCTTTTGTATCACAAACCATGTTACACAAACCTAGCGTAGCCGCTAAACTACTTGAAAACTGGGATGTTTTTCTTGCCTTGACGCGAGCAGGCGGTATAAAGGGGCACTTTCTTTTGTATCACAAACCATGTTACACAAACCTAGCGTAGCCGCTAAACTACTTGAAAACTGGGATGTTTTTCTTGCCTTGACGCGAGCAGGCGGTATAAAGGGGCACTTTCTTTTGTATCACAAACCATGTTACACAAAGCCGCTAAACTACTTGAAAACTGGGATGTTTTTCTTGGTAGGTTATTTTACAACAATTAATATTGTTATTACATTATTTGAAACAACTGGTTACGTAAATGTTTTTGAATTTTTAGGTTGGTAGTGTGTATTTACAATTTGCGTATTGCAGTTTCACACGCCACAAGAATGGCCTTCTTATTTAAAAAGATGGCGGTCCTTGAAAAATGACATTCCGCATTTTTAAAGTTAACAAAATAATAATTAAAACGCAATATTTTTAAATTCCGGTTACTGAATTACTTATTATTAACTATTATCTACCTAGTACAACTTATTTTAATTTTTTAAAGTGTGTTTTGAGCGTGGATTCAATAATGGATGGCGGTCCTTGAAAAATGACATTTCGCATTTTTAAAGTTAACAAAATAATCTTTAAAACGCAATATTTTTAAATTTCGGTTACTGAATTACTTATTACTAACTATTATCTACCTAGTACAACTTATTTTAATTTTTTGAAGTGTGTTTTGAGCGTGGACTCAATAGCGGAACATTTACCCAAATTTTTGGTTATTACGGACGAAAATTACTCAAATCTCTCATAACTACATATAGATTTGCAATATTTTACATCGAAATTATGAAAAACCAATAATCACTTTCACATAAACTTCAAGACTTTTAATAAGTTTTACGAATTTAGAAAATTTTTTTTTCGTCATTTGTAAGGTTTTCAACTTGTGGCTTGAAAGGTTTTACCAAACCATAGCCGATATTTCACAAAAAGCAAACCAGATGATTTTCCTTACCGGAATATTGACATTAAAAGTTTAAGGTTTTGTTTAATTGCGTTGATAGTTTAAGATCAGCATGGTAATTAAAATTAAATATTATAACGATAAACAGTGAAAATATCAACCGCCTTAAATACCAAGAAATAATAATAATAAGGCAGAAATTTAATTCATTTGTGTAGTCGTCGTTTTATTTAAAACAATCCCTCCAAAGGGCTCAGGCACCGAAAACCCAATGTCATTACTCATTACGCTATCCAATCTATACCTATATACTAAAATCTCGTGTCACGGTGTTTGTGGTCGCACTCCTCCAAAACGGCTAAACCGATTTTTATGAATTTTTCAATGTATATTTGGCAGATGTGAGAATAGGTCGTTAAGTATATTTCATACCGCTAATTGATAAGAGTGTCCCTGGCCAGAGAAAAAATTTCAATTTTTTTGACTTTTTTTATTTTTTATTTTATTTAAAAAGACAAAAAAATACTTATGACTCCAAATTTTCACCTTCCCACCCCAACCCTCCCATTTTTTTAATCGCGATTTCAGTATTTTTGTATGAACAAATTTTTGTGTTGCGGTTCGTATTTCAAACAGAACGAAAATATTTATCTTGTTGAATGACAGATGGCGCTACGTCCGCCTCATCGAACTTTCATTTATATGGCAGAACAACGTTTTCCGGGTCAGCTAGTATCCCATATACTCCAATAAAGCTTTTTGAAAATGAATTAGGCCTTTTAACACCACCTATTTAAAATAGACGAATTTATTCGGTACCAGCTGAAGTCCTCGGCGTAATCGGGATTTTATGCAGTTTTTCGAAATCAAATGTAGACAGTAATAATTTTACTTTTATTTTCGATTTCAATTGAGCAAAATTTCAAATTTCAACAAGAAGAAGTATCAACATTCTGCTTTAAGGAGTGAGAAAAGGGGATGGGGTTGTTTTATGAAAACTCATGAAGATACCTCTTCTTGAAGGTCAAGTTTAGTGTGCACAAAAGCATTTTTTTTTTCATGAAATTTTATTGGTTACAGACGTTTGTTTTTTTTTGGCTACCACACTAGGCTCATGTAGGTGTTGTGTTAGTTGTACATTAAATATTTTAAATAAGAATTAAGTATTTTGTTTTGAAGAGTTTTAATTTTCAATGTACATTTGTTACTTAAATTTTAAATTTTCTGCGACCGGTTTCGACACATCCGTGTCATTCACGAGCAAACTTAAAACCATAAATATACCAAATCACCCACCTTAAAACTAACTTAAAAATTCTATACAAGTACAAAAATTAATTAGGTGGTGGTAGTGGGGGGGGAGATTTTGGAGGAGTGGGAGAAAGGTGGGAGGAGTCAACGTTACTTGGAAACATCGTACAACTTAAGCTTTGTCCATTGCGCGGGCAAACGCCAGACTTTTGACAGTCCAACACAACAATCAAGGTCATAAATGTTAACAATTTTTGCCAACACTCAAGGCCATAACTTTACACCAACATCGTTTGGGGTGAAGTTCGCGCGGTCCACACAATTTGACAAGTGGTCTGAGGTACGGACGTGTCCACGGCACGCACACTTGACGTTTATATCAATATTAAAATGCGTTCTGATGACAAAAGAGATGCATCAGGGAGAAAACACAGATATTTCAATAGATATTTATTTATCAGGAAAGATTTCCGACTAATACGCACGACCTAAAGTTACTATTTATTAAGAATTTAGAGTGAATACGTTTTGTTGCTACGTAAATAATTACGTAGCATCAAAAATAGAATATCGATTTACAATTGTCAATTTCTCCCGTGTCTCTGAAACCGATTAATAAATTAATAGACTTTATTTACAAGTGAGTTCACGAAAGAAATAATCATCCATTACGACAGTGTGTTTATTTACAACTTAAAATCATAATTATTAGGTCCGCGTACCAAAAAATTTGACGTTTATCGTTTGCATAAATGTTAAAATGCGTTTGATGTAGAAAAGATGCTACCTGCATCAGGAAGAAAACACAGATCAGGGTTTATCAGGAAAGATTTCCGACTAATATCGATTATTGCACCAATGACATTATATAATAACGTCATTTTATTGCACGACCTAATTTAGAACTATAGAATCTAAATTCTATTATCTATCTAAAATCTAATTCTACTCTAAAGTACGTAAATATTTACGTCAACAACAGAATATTTCTATTATTATATTATATTTAGGTATAATAATATTTTAAACTCGTGATTATGTTCGCTCATAGCACATAACCACAAAAATCCGTTCCGATTTTTCTACATACACGGACCGCACCGCGCGACTTCTGTCAAAAAATGAATTCTCCCCCCCGCCGCAGGACCCCGCCTGCCTTCCCGCTTCACCCGGGATGAGATGTTTAAGTTTTGTTTTCCGCCGAACACGGGAAGCACAAACACTGCGGCCTTGAGTGTTGGCAAAAATTGTGACCTTGATTGTTGTATAGGACTGTCAAGCAAAATTCGGGCGTTTGCCGGCGCAATGGACCCCGCATATAGTTTACACTAAGTTTAAACATTGCAATGTAAATTCATATTTTAATTTGTGCGCTTTAGAAACTTTAGAAATTAAAAAAAAAATTAAATCTAAACTTAATTTAGTGAATAAAATAATAGCCCCATGTAAATCACCTTTACTTACGATGTTTCCAATTTTATAACGCCCGCCACAGATACTCTTCTTTATATTTTGTATAACATGTATGTAATTATGTATACAGATGATTCAGTATTTTATAATGAATTAATTGTATGATCTACAACAACGAAATATTTAATATTAAGCTTTAATATTAGATTTACACGAAATTAATATAAGTTTATTTGGGGACATGTAAAATAGCTTCAGGCCATCTCATTAGAATACAGTTTATACGGAGATATGGAATAATTGATGGCGTTGTCTAAAAGGCGGTCAATTAAGTTGTCTTATTGTGCAAAAAATAAGCGCAAACCAATTTGACGGATATCTTCAATTTGGCGCTAGCTTGACACTTGCGTTATGTGTGATTTTCATTTATTGGGATATGTATACGCTATACGTATGGTTAGTAGGGGTGAGATACAACAATATTTAATTTTGTGGTAAAAACTTTACTTTGAAAAGATTTTATCGTTTAGTATCTATGTTAGTTGGTTGATAGAATTGATTTGGAAGAATGCTCCTGAAAAAGGAAAAATAGGAGAGGTATTGCGGATATTAGGTAGGCAGATACTTATAGGTACTAGAGTGGAAGATACTCTCAGTATCGCCCTGGTGTAAGACCACCATTCAGAATTGAAACGTTGCTTGAAATGGCTTTAGCCATGTTTGGTGACCAGATCTGAATAGCCAGGTACTTCCCCGCCTTCCTCTCCCCCCATCTTCTTCTCCTCCCCACTCTCTTCAGCCTCATAACATACCTCGATTAGGGATGCCATTATCTCGCTGACTCCAGACGGGAGCAGCTGGGACCCTTCATATAAAAAAAAATCTTATAAAAAAAATACAAATACAAAATCTTAAGTGGTCATATTATACATTTGGGAGGCGGGTATGTCCAAAACCCCTACCATAGGTCACCCCAAGCGGTTCGCTACGCTAGGGGAATTAGCAGGGGCGCCCGGGTTCATGGGGTGAGGTTTATCAGGATCGTGGCGACGTATACATCTGCCCACAAACTCTTTTGCAGGCCGGATCGGGAAAGAATGGTTAAGGAAGACTTTTGACCTTTCCAGCAGGACTCTCTCGGAACATCGCCTTGCACCGTATTGGGAGGAATGGATTCATAAGTCCGACATTCCTAGACACATTAATCCCCGGATTCCTACGTATATTTTTTCTTCCCAGAACTTTCTTTCCATCTTTTACTTAAAAAGACCATCCACACAGTATCCTTGAAGATGACTTAGGCCCTGTAGGAAATTATTTTCTCATGGCCTACAGTGAAGAGTTAATGTAAAAAACGGCTCTTTTTGCAAAAAAAAAAAAAAAATTAATTATGTATGGCATCCTTGCACAATTACACAATGCACCTATTATTGGGGTACATAATATATGCAGATGCAGTAAAGTGCATAATTCACCTCGGGCAATGAGTAAATTACTCCCGGCAGCTGTCCCTTAACCAGCTTGACACTTGACATAATATACGAGGACTCTGTTATGCAACCAACCAACTGCAGTACATAACTGCAATGTGTGACTGTAACAACTAACTGCAACTGCAGTGTCGGCACGCACTTCAACAGGTGTCAACTGCAATCTGCATGTTTACATGTGTCGTGGAAGAAAGATCTTTAGACAAACAAATAGAGCACGCGTGACATGAACACAAAGGAAGTTTGCGAATTCATTTCTGGCAAGGTGTCAAGTAATTGTAGAGTTCGGAAGAAGGTTGACCATAATAAAGAAAATTTCATGACTTTAATTTCTTTTAGAAAGACATATATATATTATACAACACTCGGAAGCTGATCGCGGTGATAAAGATATTTTATTAATCTTTAAATATTATATGTATACATGTTTTGGCTTGTAGCTTCCTCTTAACGGACACCCGGTTGCCGAGAAATTTGAACAAGAGATATTATTTTACAAACTGGCCCTGAGGAAAAAATCCTTAAGGGCCTATGTCATATTTGGGAATGCTGTGTGGAAGGTCTTTTCATGAAAAGGAAGGAGAGGAAGTGCTGAGAAGGAATAGGGTATGAGGGGTGGGTAGGAACCTGGGGGTCAATGTAACTAGGAGTGACGGACGTATCAATGCATCCATCCTTCAACGGTGCAATTGCATATGATCTGGCCCGGCACGCAGTAGGTGGACAAAAGCATCCGCCGCCAATACAAATCTTACCCCATGAATCCGGGCACCCCTACTAAATCACCAAACGCAGCGATCCACTTAATAAATGGCAAGGGTGTTGGTTACCCAATAAATGATTGCCGGGGAGGCGGTACCCACACCCGCCTCCCTAATTGTTGCTACCACAGTCGCTCTTATTCCCCCAAATACTGAGCGATAGGGACAACTGCACCTAAGGCTGATAACACCTAAATAAAATTATCAAAATCGAGGTTTTTTATTCACCATTTTTCTCCCCCAAAACTGAGCCGATTTCTAAGATACTTTTACTAACTGTATTAGAAATAAATACTCTATGCCTGTACGTTTCGCTCTTATACTAAACGTCTCTTGACGGCGTTCAAAGCAGGCAATTTTAACGATTTTAGAGGGTCCTAATTCCTAAAAGAAGTAACTTATCAAAAAAGCAAAACGTACCGAAACGCTTGTGGTCGATATCTATATTATATTAAAAAATGTTTGCATCAGTGTCAAAATCCAGAGAACAAATTGGGGAATACGTTTGTATAAAAAAAACGCTGCGCAATTCCCCAAGTTAAAGATTTATGGGCGGTGTTCCAAACTTTTCCACCGATCAATCTGAGTCTCCGATCAGCTAAGTGATTTATTTAATAATGCTCGATTCGCCTGTTGGTCGGAGAGTTGCATTGTGAAGAGCGCATTTGTGCATTTGAGGAGTGTTGAGCCAAAATTTCGGCTCAACAATGGAACAGCAGGGTTGGGAACAACGGCCGTGTATCTAAGTCTCCGATCAGCTAAGTGATTTGTTTAATAATGCTCGATTCGCCTGTTGGTCGGAGAGTTGCGTTGTGAAGAGCGTATTTGTGCATTCAAGAAGTATTGAGCTAAAATATCGGCTCAAAATTGATCAGGAGGGTTGGGAACAACGGCTGTGTATCTGAGTCTCTGATCAGCTTAATTGATTTGTTAGCGTATTTGTGCATTCGAGGAGTGTTGAGCCAAAAATTCGGCTCAACAATTGATTAGGACGATTGGGAACAACGACCGTTAGTACTTTAATTGAAGTGGTAGCATTTAATAATTGATCATGCAATTCTCCCAATTATTCTGTCTACAATGTAAATAATTATGATTATATTGTAATCTACGCCAAATAACATTTCGATAAGATGTAATGTGAGTTGTTATTATTTAATGATGATTAGCCGGGGCTATCAGGTAATGTGCATTGTGCAGTTTTGTGGAGACGAAGGTGCAATTACTAATTTCCAACGAGACACTGGTATTTAATCCTTGAACTTTATGAGTTTTTTAAACAATGCAGTAATGTTCGCTTTACTCTATGTAGATTCATAACAATAAATTATATAATAATTAAGACGTACAAACACGATTTCCGTGATAAAAAAGCTGCAAAAATCTAACACAATTATTTTTTTTAATGATTTTACATATTATTTAACACAATGTCTGTTGGAATTTTTATTTTGCAATAAATTTAATATAATTTGGAATTGCTTATGATGAAATCTAGATTGAAATTCATTAACCAAACTAACATATCATGTCCGGGGGGCGCAAATTTTATTTGATGAATTTGTGTTATTTCATAATTTCATTAATATAAAATAATATACGGCATATTTGCGGCACGTTCCAGAGTGGAAGATACTCTCATATCGCCTCGTGTAAGACCACTATTCAGAATTGAAACGTTGATTGAAATGTCTTTAGCCATGTTTGATGACTAGATCCGAATAGACAGGTACTTCCCCATACAACACCCTTCCGTACTTCCCCATCTCTTTCTCCTCACCTACACCGTCAGCCTTACAGCATACTCCAATTGGGGTTGCCATAATCTCTCTGGCTCCAGACGGAAGTAGTTGGGACTCTTGTAAGGTATTCACATAAAAAAATAAAAAATAAATAACCCCTAATGGACGATTTTCATGGTGCTTTCTTCATCCAGTTTCCACACGGATCGTCTTTTCATATGGAATCAGATGAAAAAAAAGGACATATTCTATTTGTGCACCTATTTTAAAAGAGTTTAAGATGACGGACATTATGAAACATTTTTGTTGTTTGTCATTTTTACCTATATTACCTGCATTGTATGGAATTGTGCATGTTTTATTAGTTTTAAATAGTGCTCAATAAGATTGGATGTAATAATTGTTTAATTGATGGTTTATTGCCGGCATGGCAACGGCAAAGGCCTGTCATTTGCATGCTTCCATGTTATGAATAAGGTTATGTTTAAGGCATTGCCATTTTTGGAGTTTTAGATTATACTATCGAAGAAGAATAAGAAGAAGATTATACTATCCCAAAGTAATATTTTCTCTCTAATGGCACCTACTTGAATGAAATCGTTATGAATGAAAATACAGATCGTGTGAAGCAAAGTTTTTTTCATACAGGTCACGATACAATTTCCATATGGGAATCGGTATGAAACAGAGTGTGAAACGTCCAAAAGGGTTAAATAAAATACCGAAATTTTCGTCTTTGTTATTATTTTCCCCAAAGATGACATTTTCCTCGGGGCCTCCTGTGTGGAATTATTGAAAAAAAAGTGATATTTGTTGTAAGTACTACGTAGTAAAGTAAAGATGAGATACCTCTATCTATAAGTTAGTTAAATCGTCTAGTTTACGGAAATTTATGAACGCGTGATTATTAATTTTGGAATAAAAAAGGTTTTATTTCAAATAAACACAAGAGTGTCCATGAAAAATCAAAAGTAGGTAGTAGTTTTTAAAATAATGAATGTGAGTTTGTGCTAAACAATGCAATGTAAGAATTGATTTATTTGTGGAAATCGACAGAAAGTAAACAAATGAAACAACTCCATTTACAAATAAAACAACTAAATCATTATCATCATAGTATAAAATGAAGTCGCTCAAAATGTATGTGCGCTTAGATCTTTTAAAGTACGCAACGGATTTTCATGCGGTTTTCGCCAATAGATAGCGTGATTCAAGAGGAAAGTTTTATATGCTTATTATAGTAGAAAAAAGCCGAGAAATTCATATACTCAATTCGGGCAGCGGGCAGCTGGCAAGCGGCTGGAGTGGATTTTATAAAGGTTGGGTAATGGCGTTGTGTTTCTGGCCGGGTCTGCTAGTTACTTAATAAAAATCAATTTTTATGTGAATAATGTATTTTCATATCATCAAACATTATCGCTTTATATGTTTAAAGATTCTTGGTGAACTAACCTTAAGATAAAAAAAGTTTTTTTTTATCATTGAACACAATTTTGGCGACTCCAAACGAAAATTGGAAACAAAAAAATCGCATCTGGATATTAAACTCAGGACCTTAGCATCGCCGGGGCTCTGATCTAACCAGTGAGCTAGTTCGACCCTATCCCCTTCGATCGTATTAACTGTGTCATACTTCGACCAAGAACTGCCAACATATGACCGAATTGTTTAGGTTTAAATTAGCTCAGTGATTAGAACAGGTTCGGGATTCAATTCCTAGATGCGACTGTTTCTTTTTTCTGATTTTTCTGTTTCAAATTTTCGTTAAAGAGCCGCTAATACATCTTCAATGGTTAAATATTACAATTTGACATCAAGTTACTAAAAAAAAAAAAAATTTAAATAAAATCAAAATATATTTTTAAAATCGAGAATAGAATAGAAGCAGCGGCTGTTTCGCGCCAATCCTCTCATTCTCGCCCTTCCTCCGAGTGAAAGGTCCCCGCCCGCCACTCTGTCTACTGCTATAAAAGCCTTACCCAAATCCATTCAACACACAAGTTCACCACTTCTCATACTAAAACACAATGGCTTTCAAGGTATGAATTTCCTATCCTTACCGCCGAATTTATTACGAATCGAACGCGGCCGAATTTTTGAATCGCGAATAATTTTCATTTGAAACTGTTTTTTTTTCGTTTTTCAAATTTGTTTGTTTTGTTCTTATCAAAACGGTCTTATGAATTAAATTTCGAAAAATTCCCATGTTCAATTCAAAACACTTTTTTTTTAAACAAGTTTTATTATTCACCATAAATAAATTGTTTGATGCATGACTTTCGAGCTATTTCTTTTTTATTATTGTTTTTGTTTTACACTATTTTAAAAGAATTTTATTCTAACTGACTAATTTTTCTTCCTTCTTCTTAATACTGTAATATTTTGATATGTTATTGCATTGCGTTGATACTCCAAATGGGACTATTTGATGCGAGATTTTATAGTAAGTTTTATAAAAAATACATTTTATTTCGACATGTTACGGTGTTGCACGGCTAGCAGTTAATATAGTTCACAGGAATCAAAAGCAATAAAATAGTAAGTCCAATTAATTTTATTTGTTACAGTATAGAACTGTCACAGCAATTGGTTTTTAAAAAATATATTCCTTTTTTTACTATTTTTTTCGACCCATACCAAAACGTTTGTACGAATGTTCATCGTTCTCTCGCTTGTATTATAATTTTTCTTTTGGTTTAGAATTTAATACATTTATTCCAATTATTATTTTTTAGAATATAAAATGTTTGTGTGCACCTGGGGTGAAAGTTTACACGTTTTTGTTAATAAACTCTACAATATGTTATCGTATTGTATCGAGGTTTATCGGATAGAATCTTTTACTACCAATGTAGTTCATGGACTATTAAAAATAACTAAAGAATAGCTCGAAAGTCATGCGTCAAACAATTTATTTACGGGGGATAGTAATACTAGTTCATATAAGTATTTTGAATTGAACATGGGAATTTACTAAATTTAATTCATTAGACCTTATGATAAGAACAACACAACAAAAAATATCCCAAATAATCAATAATTATGGTGATTCAAAATTTCGATCACGTTGGATTCGTAATAATTCGAAAAAATGTATTTTTGATTGTTTAATTTTTATTTTTCAATTTTACTTACTTTAGTAAAAGTTTTCGTTCTGTTTTAAATTTTATAATTTTTTTCCATTTTTTACATGTTTCATATTATTTATGGCATAGCATCCTAAATATAATTATTATTTCGATTTTTTATTTAAAGTTTTGTCAATATTTTTTTAAATCGAAAGATTGTTGTAGAGATTTTTCTTCCAATTTTTATTTGATTATCTCTTGTTTTATAACTTTTAAACTTTAAACCAATTAATTTTAGAATTAACAATATTTAATCTTCGACTACTTTTTCCCATACTTTTGGCAGCATCTTTATAAATGAACAAATTAAATAGAACTGATTTGTAATGTAGATACTCGGATAAACATTTTTTGTCAAGTTTTTAGATTTTCACGGCCGAAAGCATTTTCGTTGTTAGTTTTTGGGGTGTTATGCCGTGTTGCGCTACCTCCTTATAATATATAATAACTTTTGATATAATAACTTACCTCCTTCTATAGCCGACGTTTCGGACAGCGTTGCAGTGTCCATCATCAGGGCAGATCCGGTAGATCCGACGATGTGTGATCTGCCCTGATGATGGACACTGCAACGCTGTCCGAAACGTCGGCTATAGAAGGAGGTAAGTTATTATATCAAAAGTTATTATATCAAAAGTTATTCCATTAAAAATGGAATATTCGTTTACACTCTTAGAAAAGGTCAAAAGGTGTTCTATGTAGACAAAATCGGATATTTTTGTTGTTAGTTTTTGGGGTGTTATGCCGTGTTTCGCTACCTCCTTCTATAGCCGACGTTTCGGACAGCGTTGCAGTGTCCATCATCAGGGCAGATCACACATCGTCGGATCTACCGGATCTGCCCTGATGATGGAAAATTCTTTGCTTAATTTTTACATACAGATCAAATTAAAATGGGATGGTGATATACGAAGTTAGGTTAGGTTAGGATAAATCAGTATTTAATTCGCTTTATGAATATCTTATGACATTAGCTTATGAACTTTTTGCTGGCCTGTTACTTTATTGTATTAATTTTCTTTTGTCGATTTCATTATTCGTTATTACGAGTAAGTTACAACTAATGTATCAATGTGTGTTACTACTTTTGAACCTTTCCCTTTTACTACCTAAGGCCATTGTATTGTTGATCTTTATTACAGTTAGACGAACATTTCCCTCGTTATGTTAGTCCTGTTCTAATACCTTTACATTTGTTTTTTTTTTCATTTCATTGTGATTCGTAGACTAGCATTTTTGGAAATAGACATTTTATTCCCCTTTCTGCAATAATATAGTTGTATATACATTTTACAGATGTTTATAGTTTATATATATATATGATAATACAAACAAATTTTCCTAATATGAAACATGGTAATAGGGTGCAAAACAATCTGTACCTGTATGGATTAATGAGTAGGTAATGTTTTGTGAATACCTCAGTTCGAGAACCTGTGCTGAGGTATTCGCACGTTTTAGATGATTTATTCATCCTTACAATCAATACATACAGTATTAAAGTTCATACAAAGACATTCGTCTAGTTATTTTAGTTCTATTGTAAAATATGTTTTTCACAAAGTAGTATTATTGTTCTTGTCCGACGTTCAACCGTAGCGATATTAAATTTTGTGTTTTTTTTTGTTGTTGTTATGTTTCGCATTATTGATTATGGTCAATTTTATTAAGCTTGGTACTTATTCAACGAATTTAATACTTTCTTGTCATATTTGATATGTCTGCAATAACGCTGAACCTAACATATCTGCAATAAAGCTTACCTTCACTGAACAGTAGTATATTTTACGACTTTCCATTGTAATTTGACAATTTTGAAATTAATAAATTATATTTTTTTAATTCAAATTAATAAATTACTTTGTTTTTACCACTATAACTGATTATAAAAAAACCGACATGTTTCGTAAGCCAAGCTAGTGGTAAAAATAAATTATTTTATTAATTTGAATTAAAATGGTGCCACAAAATAAGTTTGCTGTTTTAGAAGTATAATTTTTTAAATTTGTATTTTAAAAACATAACAAAATGTCAATTTTAATGCGTTTTTAAATAACATATTGTACAGCATAATGCCGAAGTATTCATAATAAAGCCTTTAAAAGCTTCTAAAGGTACCTGGTATTCTGGCAACAAGCGGTTTAAAAGCAGCCTCACTGATGCTAAATATGTCGATATCCTATTTTTGCTGTTGAACATAACAGCAAAATTGTCCTCTCCATCGACCATGATTGGCAATTATTTAGTCATGCAGGCCGGGAGATAAAACAGTATATGCTGATGGTGGGTATCTCTAAAAATAATACTCTCCACCACGATTGAAGAAATGTGTAGCAATGCACAACTCTTCTGACCGTAGATCGTTCATCTGACCATACCCAAGAGAAAGTCAATAAAATAGATTCGCGAGTGTAGCTATACCCCCTAAGGTAGAGAAATCCCTTCGCTAAAACCACCTTTATATAAAGCCATTTTAAAAACCTACTATACAGATTATACAATACTGACTAAATTCAAACATGGAATATATAATTGGATTGCTGTAATGGTTCGTCCCATTATTGCAAACTATTGTAAAATATATACGTAGACGTGAATATTAGCTAACAAACAACCTTACCTCTATAATAGCCATATCTACACTTAATAGTATAATTTCGTAAAACATAACGTCTACATTATTTTATCTTTTTTATATCATCGTTTCTTTCTACGTGTGTAATATTATTGTCATTTATGGCACTAACATAAATTTCTTTACACTTTTAAAAAAGCTTCTTAATAGAGCGATTTTGGTCGAAAAATAAACCACGTTGTTAGCGGTCCAAAAATCGACCACATTTTCCTGCCATTCGTAAAACATGTATTGTAATTATTTAAAACATTTTATTGGCCATCCATTTATTCTAAAACGAACCTATTGAAATGCTTTATCTATTATGGCCATCGATGTCGTAAATTCAAACTTCGTAGACTATTTTAGAACGATGTTAAAAATAAATTTTTAAAGAATTTTTACCACCGATTTTTTTATCAGCTATTTACGGATAAAATTAATTCCTTTTTCCATAGATATGCACCTTTCATTATCAAGTATAACACAGACAACATACTGTAATCGAAAATACTCCATGTTGACTCGAATAAGTATCCCTCACGGCAGTTTCAAGTAAAAAAATACGCAGGATTCGCGCGATTATAAACTTTAGGATTTTTTTTTATATATTTTTAATAAATCCTACAAATATGACATAAACGGTAAAATACAGCTTAATTCATTGGCTATAATATAGCACCATAACAAGTTTTTATGTCTCCATGCTAAAATTCGAAAGTGTGTTTTTTTTTTAACGAACTTCTGGGAAATCTCGAGCAATTGAGGAAAATTAAGTATTAAAAACTAAGTCTACTTCCGCAAATCTAACCCAACGAAACCTTTTTCAGTTCGTCGTATTCGCTGCCGTAGTCGCTGTGGCTCGCGCTGGCATTATTGCCCAGCCCGCCTACGCCTCACCCCTGGCTTACGCCGCCCCTGCTTACGCCGCCCCCGCCTACGCTGCCCCCGCCTACGCTAAGATCGCCGCCCCCGTGGCCTACGCCGCCCCAATCGCCAAGTACGCCGCGCACGTCGAGGATTACCCCAGCGCCCACCCCCAGTACAACTTCGCCTATGACGTTCAGGACGGTCTGACCGGAGACTCCAAGAGCCAGCACGAATCGAGGGATGGAGATGTCGTCCATGGATCCTACTCCCTCATTGATGCTGATGGTTTCAAGAGGACCGTTGAATACACCGCTGATGACCACAACGGATTCAACGCAGTCGTCCACCGTGAGCCTTTGGGACATGCCGTGAAGGTTGCCGCTCCTGTCGCTTATGCCGCCCCTGTTGCCAAGTACGCCGCCCCTCTGGCTTATGCCGCCCCCGTGGCCAAGTACGCCGCCCCCCTCGCCTACGCCGCCCCTGTGGCCAAAATCGCCTACCCCGCCTACCACTAAGAACTCCGCCCTGTGTTTCAAATGACAGTTTAGTCAATTCTTATTCGACATTAGAATAACTATTGAATGGAAGTCCTCTTTGAATAATTTTAACTGTAAATAAATTAAGGTATTTATATAAACCCGAGTTTTGATTTTCTCTCCGTTACCGTAATCAATCATATGAAGAAGAGACTCAAGCTAAGACGTTCAAAAGCGCAACAAATATGATTTTGTGGTTAGTAGGAACTTCAAAGTGCTTTTCAACTACTTTATTTTTCTTAATAATTACTGTACGTATAATATGTCATTTTAAGAAGATTTACATATAAAAATAGATTTAGTGTAATTTCTTAGTCCTCCTCGCCAGAAGTTTCTGTGCTTAGGTGTACTAGGTTTTGGATAGAGAAATGCAACGTTCAAACAAATTTACAGACAGGCGAGATTCATTCAAGAACGGTAGAGTAAAACAGGACAGTTTAAAAAAGTTTTAATAGGGATGCATTTTTTAGCGAATTACAGCAAATTCAATCGTCGTTTCAATCATAGATTTCGAAATACCCTTGAAGTATTTAGTCACAACCATTGATCAATAAAGTGATTGGTCGAAGTCACTAATGCATTATAGACATTACCAGGGCCCCTAGCATGGTCGATCGATATAGGGTTTATTGAAAATTTTGGTAACTTGCCATCGCTCCTGAGCACGACTGCAGGCCACTAACGAACAAACAATAGTTCACGTCAAATAAATTAGGATCCCTTAGTCGTTGTGAACTGTTGTTTGTTCGTTAGCGGTATTCAGTCGTGCTATGGAGCACTGACAAGTTACCGATATTTTTGATAAAACCTATATCGATCGACCATACTAGGACCCCAGGGCCCGCCCTGGGCAATCGGAGCACTCCGGTCCGGGCGCCGAATTGCCAAGGTGCAAAGGCGCTGATAATATCCAGGAGATCGCGCTTTCGGAGTGTCTGGACCTAAGGCTTGGAATAAACTCCCCCCGGAACTTAGATGCATAACAAGCTCAACAGAATTTAGGTCAAAAATACCTATCGGAGAGTATCATAAAATGTTGATTTTGTTTTCAAAATACGCTCATTACAGAACATTTTATATATTATAGTTCCCAATTATGTCCTCTGGGTGCGAACTGTGTCTTAATTGCTCTAAATAAACAATAACAGTGTTGATCTCTAGTGACCCTCCAGGTAAGTATGGTCTTGTATATATTTTCTGCCTGTACAGTGCATTTTTTACAGCAGCATCGCGTTCATTGGTCAAATCATTGCACATATAGTTTCGTATCGGTGATCGTTGAACCGGTGGATGCAATTTCTAGCCATAAGTTGTTGTTGTCTATAGTTAAAATAAGATTGTATAAACGTTTTATAAATTTGTACAGCGCGCTTGAGGTGATTTTTCACAAAAACGGCGCTATACAAGTCATCCAAATATTATTATTATTATTATAACAATGATCACCTACCTAGCCGCCTACTGGTTTTGACAAGGAACGCCAAAGTTTTACTCGCGCCAAGAGGTCTAGCACGGACGATCGATAAAACCCTATATCAATATGATGTTGACTAAATCCGTCATCTATTGTCACATATCAATATGCAAGCACGGTTAACAATTGATAAGAAATATTCCGACCGACCGCTAAGATTGCCACATTTTAGCGCCTGAGTATCAGATAAGCTGTAATAATATACAAAACATTTTGAATATTGTCATTCGTTACGCTAAATAACTGGGTTAGTAATGAATGGAGGTGAACTAACGAAGCTTTTAGATTTTAAAGAAATCATATACGCTATCCATAGACTTAAATAATTCATGTAAGACAATTTCAATTTATTCCATTCGATCTTTGATAAACGAAAGTAGTTGAAATATGACTAAAGGCCTCCTTAACTAATTAATTTCGTTTAGTCCCGTTTAGTCTCAAAAAGAATACGCCTGTGTATGTAAAACGAAATTTTAATTCGAAATTGTCAATTTATTCGAATTTAAATTTTTGCGAAGCCGTTTGACATCTGCTTATGTAAATCCATAGATGTATCCGTCAATGTTGTCATCATATATCGATATCTTATTTATTCCCTATCAATATCGGTACGGCTACCAACATTAAGGCCGTGCTCGGAGAAACAGTAAAAAAGCATCGGTAGTTACGCCAATTGCATATTACTTACGTTCGGAAAAACCCAGCCGAACTGTTGAACCTGCAAAATATTTTTAGATTTCTCAGAACTCTTTCAACAGTAGCCTTATCTTTAATGATATGTTATGATGACTTTTAAAACGGTTATTTATATTTTAGGCTGACCTAGTTTTGCGAAATATGTTTAAGCACGCAAATTTGATATTAGACATCTGCGTCAATTTTTTATGCAACTCTAAGAAAGAATTTGAAGAGGAAGTTGGAATGATATAAAAGTAAAAAATGTGTATATTCTTAGTGTGCCTTATATCACCACGAATGTGGGTAATAGGCATAAAAATCGCTGGGCAAACGGAGCACAAAAGTGGTTATTTTTATTTATTTTGTGAATAATTTTATAAGAGAGAAAGTTTTTTTTATATGAATACCACACAAGAGTTCCAACTGCTCCCGTCTGGAGCAAGTGAGACAATGGCATCCACGATTGGGGCATGTTGTGAGGCTGAAGGTAGTGGGGACGGGAAGGATATGGGGAAGAGGAAGGTGGGGAAGTACCTGGCTATTCAGATCTGGTCACCAAACACGGCTAAAAGCCATTTCAAGCAATGTTTCAATTCTGAATTGTGGTCTTACACCAGAGCGATACTGAGAGTATCTTCAAATTATATTAATATTATTCAAATTATACTAATATTATTTTAAAAGCAGAATTCTTGCCTGAACAGACTATGCAATAGGTATAATAACACATTATCCAATGTGGACTTTTTTTATTTGCGAACTTACCAAATATAAGAGGTCCATAAAAGAGTATTTCTCTGATGTTTCGTGAATAATATTACGTTTCTATTGTTTATATTTCTCTTATGATTTGATTTGTATATTCTATACAACCTCTCTCCACGGCTACCAATTTATTAATATTTTTTGTTTTGGAATTTTTCGTTTAATATAATTTTTTGTTTTATACAATTTTTGGCTTCATATTCCTTTCTTAGATATGTGGAGGACGAACAAAGGACACTGATCTGCACCGTCTGGCCACCCGATTGGTCCCCCAGGCACCAATGGGATGCAAACCTTTCCTCAAGCAACTTGCCTCGCGTTGCATCAAAAAACTAACAATCATTCTGCTTTAACTCTCGGTCAGGAGTCACTGGTCTATAATATTTGTTCGCCCTTCACATTTCTTTATTATTGCATATATTTAAATTGGAGATTTGTGTGTCTGTAAATAGTGTTAATAAACTTGTAAGTATTGAATCGTCTTACTTATTCGCTTTGCCATCTACACACAATACACCATAATCCCCAAAAATATACATTTAATTTACTTATTATGCTGTCTCAGTAGAGGTTAAGTCACAAGGAGGAAATCTATATTTGGTTTTATATTGGCTATTATAATAGTTGTGTACAAACTGAAAAAATGTAAACTGTCGATTTCCCGAAAATTAATAAATAAAGAAATGAACTATTTGTGAAATAACACAAATTAATCAAATAATTATTTTTGCACGCCAGGATTCTCTCCCGCGACCTTTGGATTGCGAGTCAAGAGCCTTACCGCTAGACCACACCGGCCGGTTATTGAAAGGAAACTGTCACAGACAATTTTAGCTATAAAATTGTATTTCATAAGTTGTTTCTTATATGCATTCATGCACATCTAATGAAAAAATATATTTTTGGTAGTTTACGCTTATATTTTTTATAAAGCAATTAATAATTTTATTTTTATTTTACTCAAGCGAAACGATAGAAAGTGTTTTAATTTATTCAAAAAATAATTTTTAATATTCATAATATGATTCGATTCTAAGCAAAGATTGATCTAAAATACTACTCTCATGTTAGGCATCTGCACTGACATCGAATAATATCAGTGGGTATTCGGCGTACGAGATCTTGCATCTCATAATGCAGGGAAAGATTGCCGGAAGATGGGGCCCTGGAAGAAGGAGAACATCATGATTGAAAAATCTGAGACAGTGGTTTGACCAGTCTACTGTAGAGCTGTTCCGCGCCGCAGTAAACAATGTCCGCATAGCCAACATGATAGCCAACGTCCGTTGAACGGACAGGGCACGAGAAGAAGAAGATTCAGATAAAGGGTCTTTGACGATATCAAAAATGAAATATAATTTTTATGTTATTTCAAGTACCTTATTGAAAGACTGCTGAAATTTTAAAGTTTTTTTTTACATTTACTCACCCCACGCAAGAGTCACTGAGGAAAATAATTTCCCTCGGGGCCTATATCATCTGTGAAGACGATGCGGGGAGTGTCTCTTTGAAGAGAGGAAGGAGTGAACATGGATCTTGAAGATAACCATGTTGTAGGAGGTAGGAAACACAGAAGCCGGCAAATCATTCCAGGGCCGAGCTGTTGAACTCAAGATCGAGTGATAGAAGCGACCTGTTCTCACGCACGCTCTTTTTGCGTGTATCCCGACTAAGTACCGGTGCCGAAGGGCAAAACGATAATTCCTCGAAACATCTTCCATTGTAATACCGGAACTGGGATATGGGAATCTATCAAACGGACCGCTCGTTTCTGCACAGATTCAAGTATTTTGCAGCTCCAAGCTTTTGTGTAATAATAATTAAACAACTGCTAAATCTGCGTACAATGTCCATATTCCCTAATCTATTACCCATTAATAATAACTAGATCTTAAACAAACTACACCCTTATATCCCATTAAAATATGTCACCCACGGAAAAGACAAAAAATGTCATGAGAAACCAAAATTACATTTACATTTATTATTCCAAATAATGTCAGGAATCACTGGTTAAAGAAAGTCAAGTACGTCCCTTAAAAGGTATCCCTCAATCAGTCACCCCGATCCGGCCCGCCATGCAGTTGGTGGGCAGACGCATTCGCCACCAAGACCCGAAATCTAAGCTAATGCTAAGTCACCGAACATAGCAAACTACTTGGGGTGACCTATGGCAGAGGCGTTGGTTATCCAGTGAATGGTTCCTGGGGCAGCGGTGTAGATTACCAGCCTCTCAAATTGAACTACCCTCGCCTTCCATCGAAGTAGACTTGTTTAAAGCAGTTCGCTGACCCGGAGAACTTCGTGCCTCCTCAAAATCAATAACAGTTGTATTAACTTATTAGCTGAATTAAATTCAGTTATTTTATTAAGCTCAAAATTACACAATGAAGCAATTATCGATGCGCAACTCTCCGTGTTTTGTTTTTGTCAGATCAGAGATGGTATTGTGTAGGGATTTATATTATTTGTGATTTTCTTACTTTTACACTTATGGGAATTTCGTTTCATTTTCTTACGTGTGAGGGAGATTTATTATAATTATTGTATTTTTTTCCTTTGGAGGGGTGCAGACATACATTTACCGTTTGTCTCATTTTCGACAGTTGATATTTAGTGTGTAAGAAAGAGGGGCAGCATTATATATTTAAGAACAAAAGAAAAACAATCAGAGCATTGACATTTGAAGTTTTTGGATTTTTGGAATTCACTCATTATTCAATATTATACTTCTCACAATATTGCTGCAGCTCTTTCAAAAGATTCGTTCCGTACAAAATGTATGAGGAAAAGAATTTTCTTCATAATTTTTTTTTCGTGATTTTTTCCGATGTTTTAATAGCTATTCTGCTATTCGGGATGAAGAAAAATCCAACAAATCAAAGATCATAAAAATCCGCTCCAGCCGTTCTTGAGCTAAAATGGTGTAACTAACCCTACTTAGATTTGTCACTCGCTCGGCTGCACAGATTTGCGAACGGTAGTCTCATTTACACTTAAATTTGATCTGTTGCTGTGTTTATTATTAAATGTTTAACAATCGCGTAACCGTAGTAAGATTGTTTATTTCTTTACCTTTCATGGTTCACGAAATGAAGATGTTATAGGAATAAGTGTTGGTACTTGAAAACCGTTAGGCCACGCGAACCGGAGACGAATAGAATCCATCTTAAATTGAGTGGAAATTATATAATTTGACAGCCAGTGCTCTAAACGAGTAAAGTGATAAATTGTGACAGGATGCATTAAGCAGTAAGCCGAGAAGCATCCGACAAGATAAATAGTGCATGTGTTCAAAAGTGGATACATGTCACGGTTTATTGACACTGATTCGATATGATAGTGAAGAACAGTCCCAGCGATTTTCTATTTCTGCCCTAACACAAAATCGGAGATTTTATCGAAATTGGAGAAAACTATAGAGGAATTTATTGACGATTTTCCGATCATGTGAGTCTGGGATAGGTGAGCTTTCCCCCGCTTTACGAATCCCCGCAGTTTTTTGGGAAAATCACTATGGACGAAATGTGAGACTTCGCTATTTGAAAAAGACAATTTTCTTATAGACATATGAATATTACCAGACGAGAACAGTTAGGTGAGGGATATACACCAACTATGGCGGAACGCAGAGGTGCAAGATGACTTTGTTGATATGTGATTCGTCAATAAATCAATCTGACAGTATATAGGCATCTCGCATTATAATATCACCATTTAGTTCTTAAAAGTAAAATCTGCTTTCCAACGAATAGACCTTTTTACGTGGGAACGCGAATTAATCGCCACGTTAGTAAAATGATTTCTAAGTCCAAATACGGCAAAGTGAAGTTCGCCTGTTTTCACAGTCGAATATTTTGTTACCGTATTTAGTTTAGACATTTTTACAAATGTTTCATGATTTACTTACCCCAATAAACAGCGACGAGCACATGCCATGTATCTCGATATATGTTATTAAAACTGATCATATTATATTATCTGAATAAGCTTACAATAAAGTGAAATATTGCTTACCTATGGAATGTAATACGAAAATTGGGTTTATTCTCTTTTCCACTTCTATTTTTACACGTTTTCATAGCACAAGCCACAAAAAATGTACCCATGAGTGCTCGACGCTGGCTCCAGAAGAATGATGACTTCACATTTTTTAGATTCACGCGAAGCCATACGCGAACTCAGCCGGTTCCAATGGAACCGGTATGGGGAAGAGGAAATAATACGCTTTTATCACTTAGGGCAGGTTTAGTAAAATTCATATGTCTATCAATTTCCTCAAGTTTAAAGAAACCAATCGATTCAAATGGTTACCGGAAACTTAAATAGGTGTAAGTGCCATTTACAAAAAAGGAGGTAGATGGGAATTTAAAATACTCTCAAGCATTCAAAGAAAACACTATATTATTTTTATACCAACGGACGCATGTCTCCATCCCTTCCACTTTGTTGATTTGGCATAAAAAATAGGGTTTTCTTTGAATGATTGAGCGAATTTAAACTTTAAACTCCCGCCTACCTCCTTTTTTTTGTAAATGGCACTTACACCCTTTTAAGTTTCCGGTATTCCTTTAATTATTTCACTTTGTAATATGACAGCCGAAGACTTTGAGTTTTTTGCGAAAATATAGTGCACGTGTTTTTTTAATTACAAACACCATCTTTACCAGACAACAGGTCGCACAAAGAAAGCACAATTCTTGAAAATTCTTTGACTTTTGAAGTGAAAACTTCTTTAGCAATGTTGAGGTTTGAACTCGATGAAACGAAAAATAGCGACACTAAAAAGAGGCAAACACACACATCTATAGGATTTAACCTGCGAGAGATTGAGATGGTATAGTCAGTCTCCTCTTTGTGCGGTGCTTCGTATTATTCTCCCCACTCTTGTCAACTTTAGTTTTCTAAAGGTTTCATTTCTTCCGCATGTGAATTGTACACTCTGTTTTTAACTTTAGCAATTTATTTTTATTTATATTGGATAAATAAACTTATTTACAATATTATTTGATAATGTTAGCCTCACTGGATGCTTTACCGGTCCATTTTACTATTTAATCAATACATAAAAATAAAATATAAATTAATTTAAAACTTATATGAAATAAAATAAAATGTAATGATAAGGCGGTAATGAAAAAAATTCTTAAATTTAAAAAATCTATAAAATAGTCTGAGGTGCTTACGGTTGAATTTAATAAAGTTATTTAATTAAAAGTGTTTTATGTTGTTATGTACATACATATGTGAAACATTTTTTCTTTCCCTCATTTTTGTATCGAGTGAAAGATTGTTGAATGCTTTTATTGCCTAGTATTTTTTTTTACAATAGCTCCACACAGGAGGCCATGAGGAAAATATTTTCCCTTAGGACCTATGTCATCTTTGGAGATGCTATGGGGAGGGTCTTTTAAAGGAAAGAAGGAGAGGAAGTTCTGGGAAGGATAAGGTATGAGGGGTGGGTAGGAATCTGGGGGTCAGTGGGTGCAAGTCGATGTTTTTATTTTATTTTATTTTAGTTTATTAGGGGAACAAATAGTTACACATATTAAAAGGTAATTACATATTACATGGTTGCCTTAACCAGCGAAGTTTCCGCAAAAAAAATAGTATAAAAACATATATTAAAACATTAAAGAAAACATAAAGTGGTAGAAAAAAAAGAAAAATAAGATATATACATATGTACAACTGAAATGAAAAAGCGTAAATTAAAGCATGTGGTTTAGAAAAAATGAAGTTAAACTGTCAACCTATATAAAATTAATACATTTTCACATCATAAGATAACGTTCAAGGATGAATGATTAGCCGTTTGCCAGCGCCCTTGGGGGGATTTTTCACTAAAAATCAAAATATTATCATGTTCGAAAAGAGTTCTGCTTGAGATCTCATAAGGTCTCCCTCAACCAGTCTCTCCCGATCCAGCCTGCCACGCAGCTGGTGGGCAAACACATCCGCCGCCAGGACCCGGGCAAACCTCACCCCGTGTGCCCCTGCTATACCCCTGCCACGTCCCCAAACGTAGCGAACCACTTGGGGTGACCTATGGCAGGGGTGTTTGTTATCAATAAATATATCATATTAGAAAAAGTTAACAATAATAATCTAAACGAAAATATGAAAACAAGACACAGAAAAACAGAAAAAGACAATGGTCGCAACTGGGACTCGAACCCAGACCTCTCCGTCTAATCGGGACGAGCGCGTTAACCAATTTCGCCATTGCCACCTTCTGTCAAAGCCGTCGTATTTGTCAATCTCATATTTTCAAATTTTAGAATTACAGTATTATCAACTAATTATTTTTCTCCGTAATAACTTCTTCTAATATGATAATTGGGTTTGTTCAAAATGTTTGTTTTTGTCAAAAATGTAGTTTAGCTGTATGTATTTTTTATGTATTATTGGCGTATAATTCGCCAAACATGACGAATATTTTGTCTGTGTCGGTCATTCTGGTTCCATGACAACTTAAAAAAGTGGTATTTTAAAACAACGATTTTTTTATATTTTTTATATTGAGTATAACCTAACATAATATTACCTTGTTAACCAATTTTTGTTTTTATTTTCACTTTTAATGACTTTTTAAATCAGTGATGAAGTTACACGTTGTTGAGTTGTCCAGTCTAAGTTTTTCAGTTTTATCTTTTATAACATAGGTTCATATTTTGAACGCGCTTGCTAGAAGTATTATAATGAATTTTCTACACTGTGTTATTTTCCAACTGCCGTGATTCGCTCCAGCTACCTCACAGAAGCCTCTGAAATCACTGATCTATTGATAGAAGATCCGTATCATCTGCTTGGTTGCGTTTTAACAACACTTATTCTCCTTCTTTTCGAACAGCATCATTACATGAATAGGAGGATGTGCAGATTTATGTTTTCAAAGGGGAATAGTATTAATTCACGATTAGAATGACTTTGACTTAATCTTACGGTTGGGTATTACTTCGAAGATGACACTAACCGATAGAAGTATGTTGTGGGCGTGTGTGCCCAATTTTTCCTTACTTGATCAAACCGAAGAAAAAAATTTCAATTTTCTTTTAAAAATTAAAGTCAAATAGTTTCAATATCCTTCAATAGATGTCGTTAGTATAGTTAGTATACGTGGTTTTATCGTAGTGGTATTTCAGCAAAATTATTTTAGGAGAGTATCATCTATCGTCGTTCGTGTCTAATGTGAGAAAGGTTACGATTATAGCCGAAGGCATCCAGTAGACGGGCAGACGCCATCAGCGTCGCGGGTCCGCAGCCGCAAAATAACCCAGAGCCTCCTGTAGAAAGAAAATCAGGTCCTGCAAACATTACGATAATTTATGAAATCTCAACGAACCTCGAATTTATTTGAAAGTTTTTCAACACATTTCAAGACGTTTTGAACACTGGAATTAATGGACACTACAGAATGTGTCACAGTTCTAGGAATTTTGTGAGGAAGTGGCTCATTGTACACATCTTGTACGCATTTAACAGTAGTAACCATTATAGTTCGTACCCGGCTCTGTTAGCCAGTACCTAATCTGTTTCTCCGTGCCTGTAATTGGGTGCCTTGTCCTCATATGGACCGCATAATCTTTTTAATGGACTGCCGATAGCCGACGTCATATACACAGTCAAAGAATTGCAGTAGACACACATTTATTATTATTTTGATTACTGTTTACACAGAATTATCACATTTTTTATTATCTCCTTTGCTGCAGTTATTTGGTATGAGGATTTATATTTGTGAGATGTCAATTTGCTGTTTCAAGATGTTTTTTTATAATAATGTTTTTAACGACATTATGCCCGAGTTAAATCTCCCCCTTAAGAAAAAATAAACCTTTCCGCACACTTTTCTACAAATGATCACCTAATCAATCCACGCTGTGTAAGTGCACTAAATAAGTAAAATAAATACAAAACAATACAAGAACTATATATACTATATATCATATATCATATAACTATATATCATATAACTATATATCAATCTACCAGAGACCAAATGGGAAAATAATTCACCGACTCCAGATATTTTCATATCAAAGGGTTCACCTCGTTAGAACTCCTAACTGGGCCGATAAATCCTACTGATCCCTCAATATAAATATTTAAAAAATCTTTCGTAATCCTACATGTATTTAAAATAATTGATTTTTGCATTTTTATACATTTAAATTCTTTGAAAAATCTAATAAGTCTAAATTTTGAATGAGAGAGCTAGGTATAATGCCAGTAGCCGAAATAACAAATGGTAATATTTTTATAGTCTGAGAATGCCAAATGCTTTTAATATCATTTCCTAAATCTGTATATTTTCTTATTAAAAAAAAAGAAAACACGTACGTAAAATTATGATATTATTATAATTTTTTAAATTAATATTTCTTTCAATTCGGCGCCCGGACAGACTGCTCCGATTGCGCCCGCGTAGGGCCGGCCCTGAAATAACCAGATGCTAGCAACTCATCTGTCCATTTCCTACGGTATTAAATGGCAACATACGGTTTGCAATTGTCTGTAATATTTCTTTCATCCGATTTTTTAGCGTAGTCTCCACTTTAAAAAATATTGAATGCTGAGTACGTTTGTTATAATTCGGAATAATCTTCACGTCCCTAACAGGGCGTTAAGGGACGTACTTGACTTAGTTTAACCAGTAATTGCTGGTCTTCAATTTTCTGGTCTTCGATGACTTTTTGGACGTCTTTTTATTTCAGAATTTTTTTCTTTAAAATCAAACAACAACAAAAATCTTCCACGTGTCGTCACTAGTCGCTCAGTCAGGTAACCGAACAACCCCTCACCATTTTTTTAATGTTTAAAATAGATAAAACATCAAAAATGTTACCGGAGACCAAAATTTATCACATTTTTTACTTCAAATAATATCAGGAATCAGTCTCAGTAAATCTAATACGTCCCTTAACACTTTGTATGCGAGTTTCGTCAAAATATGCAATCGTCTATATCATCAATCAATAGCTACTACACGCAGCTTCTGAAATACTTATACCGATATAATGTTTTTGATAATCAATTATTGACCTTGAAATTTATTCTTCATTAGCTTTTCGTAAATGTGCCAACTTGGCTCATATTCAAAATAAGATAAACAATAATATTATGAAGAGAGTTCAATGAAATAAAGAGTGTATTATTTGTGTATATTATAAGGGCCCGTGTTTCACAGAACTTGCAAAGTTAATATTCAAGTTTTGTTTAATATGGGCCAGTTTTTTCACAAAACTTGAATGATAACACATCTTGAATAGAACTTTCATGCAACGTAAGTATTGACTTTGAAACTTGAAGAATTAATTGTTCTGAAAAAAACAACTGTCCCACAGTGTATATATATATATGTAAAACTGGGTTTGCAATACATAAATAGAGTAGACCACTTGTTATCATTATTATGCCACGTGTACAAATGCCAAATAACTTACATTCCATAGTGTGAAAATTGTTTTTGTGAACCCTGACATTTTCCTCTAGGTCTAAGGCATCTGGTTATTGATGCCGTGCGGGTGGTATTTGGAAAAAAGGAGTGATCTTATATCTTGAAGAGTGAGGGGGCATCCATTAATTACGTGAGCACAAACGGGGGGGTCCAGCAAAATCTCACGTTACTTGAAAAAAAAATACGATTTGGCCCAAATTAATCTCACCGAGGGGGGGGGGTCTAGATTGGAAGAAACACTGCTCACGTAATTAATGGATGCCCCCTAAGAGACCCATGCTGCTGGAAAGATTAGAGACGAAAGAATGCAAATCATTCCACAGCCAAGCTATACATAGAACGTAAGGACCACAACCAATCGTTCTCCATACTACAGTTCTTCTACTTCTTCTTGTGCCCTTTCCTATCGGAGTTTGACTACCATCAGGGAAAACGTCACGTAGATATCGAAGCCATAAAGTCCAAAATTTTCCTTGGCTTCTGATTAATTTTCTTGTTAATTATCATTAGCAGGTAATCTGGAAAGCTCGAAGCAGATGGCGCTGGTTTGGTTGGATATCATTTGCATGATATGTCAGTGGTGTATTACGGTTTAAAAGTTATTGTTTTAATGGTTTAGAGGCATTTAAGAATATCATCGATAAAAATGGTGAAGAATTTATTAAAAAATAAATTAGGGTACATAAATGCAAAAGTAATTGGGAAAGGGGAAGATTTTAGTTTGTATATGACAGCAACCTATTTCAGAGTGTTTCCTATGAACACTTGCATCTATACATAATTTTAACAGAATAAGGCGAGAAATAAGTTTTGCTGGTTTATTAGATTGGCGGCATGCGATAGAAATAACAATTTTCAGACGATTTTCTGTGCTAAAATGTTGAATAGTTAGGTTAAATCAAGTTTCTAAATAGTGTTTATTTACGTTTATATTGCTTTTAAAAAAGCTTTTTTGCTAAAATTAGACTATATTTATGATTACAATAGATTCCAGAGGATACATCGTATGATAAAACAAAATGATTGTAGCAAGCAAGAACTTTTTATGGGTTCATATTTACGTATGTATTTTTAAGTGACATTCCTCTTTTTTGTTGACTGTTTATCACTTGGAAACCATTTCCAGACGTTTTCAAGAAGCATAAATGCACAATACAACGTTAAGGAATTTAATTACTATTATTATTAAACTTTTGTAAAAAAAACTGCATTATTTGATACATAATACCAGCGCCAAAGGCTGATTCAAGAGTTTCAGATTACCGGTCATTGGAAAATCTTGTCTTTTTCATTCCTCATAATACGATCAACGTATTGGAGTTATCGTGATTAATCTTTGGGTTATTATACCGTGTTGCCCTTCTTGCTTCTTTGGATGTCATTTTGGAGAGCGTTACAGTGGCGGATGTGTAGATTGTGGTGAAGTGTATGTTTATGTACATAGAAGTGATACAGTTTTGCCCATTTTTTGTTAATCGTCTTAGGTACGGTAATTTATAAGCTACACTATAATAATAAGTCAAATGAATGCGGGTTTTGCTGGTAGTTTTGGTGTAGTCAAGTACCGGATACCAAGAAGTATGAAGCTTTGAGATCTCAGCTGCTACCTTTACTTATCGAGGGCCTTTGATTTCATTGCATTGTCCCATTAAGGTATTTTCTGAACACTTCAAAAACATATTTGTGGAAAAAATTCAACATTCATTGTTTCAATTTTAATGAGATTGTCATAATACTCGTAAGTTGCTCTTGGCTAAATATAATACTCTGCAGTTCACCGAAGAGTGTTTTTTTAATGATAAGAATAACAGAGCGACCACGCGATCAACTCGGAAATAATAGCTTTATTTAATATGGCAGATGATACCGAACTCGCAGTGTGTTACTTCGCTGGCGACAGTCACAGTTGGGCATCACTTGCGCTCGACTTTTAGATACATTTCCAATATGAAACTAGTCGGTCACAGCGATCGACTAAAAAAAACATTTTCAAACTAAACAGTTCAAAACTCTTCCACAACATCTTTCCTCCGGTTGTAATAGTTTTATGGGTGTTTGTTTATTGCTCCATTGTTAATTATTATTTATTGGAATGAATCGCAGTAAACTCAAACATGATAACAGATCGATGGTTCAGCAAAGTGTTGCGTTATTCTGAGTGTAAAAGAAATTAAAGAAATGATAATAACAGAAAAAAACTTACTACTAAAATTTAAGTGTTTAAAGTAAATCAATTAATGGACAGTGTGTACGTGTCTTTTTTAATTGTTAAAAAGTGATATCTGGTTAGATTGCATTCAAAGAGATTAGGCACCTTCAAGTATTGAGACGTGATGTATATGATTGTTTTCGGTTGGATTTAATATAAAGAGAGAGGGTAATATTGACAAGTATTTTTTTATAAATACCGGCTACATTCATGTTTCAAAAAACATGTAAGATACTTTTTAAAAATAGCAACAAGTGATTTTTGATGCTTCTGTACCTTGTGATTGAATTGCATTGAGGTACAATTTAGGAATAACATTTCTCTTAAAAAATTCAAGATGTCTAAAATTAAAATTGATATCGATTCTATGCTGGCAAAAGCAGGTGATTTTGGTCGATATCAGGTCTTTCTTATGTTCCTTTTCTCCATCGTCAATATCGTGTCTGCTTTTCACTACTTCTCCCAAACCTTCATCAGCGTGGTCCCAGAACATTGGTGTAACAGTACAGAACTCCACGGTGTTGAACTGAATGAATTCACGGTTGAGAAGATTAGGGAGTATTTGAAACCTTTGAAGGATGTATCGTGCTCGAGGTTTCGGTGGGATGATCCAAGTGTTGAAGGACGTTGGTCTTTTGTCAACATAACTGAAGGAGATCCCATGCCGGCCTGGACGGTGGAGAAGTGCAATGAAGGATGGATATATAATCGGGATAACGGTTTTGAAAGCATTGCCTCTGAGGTGAGTTGCATATTTATTTGTTGTGTGTACTCTTTTTCTTGTCAGTGAAACAGCTTCTGTGTCGTTGTGGATCCCACCTTTTCCTCGATTTTAGAAATTATCTTCAACATTTAGCGTTTTTAGCAATTATTAAAGTTATTATTTTTTTCCTTACCAGTGCAGACGCCTGATGTGCGTTGATGGTAAGCGATAACATATCTTCCTGCCTGTAACATAATTTTTTTTTCCAGAAAATTTGTTTTATTCTATATTTAAAATGTGTATTTTTTTGTTAATCTTGGGCAAGTAAAGTAAGATTTCGTAATTTTTTAAGCGTCTGTGCCTTTTCCATTTTCGTCAGATCCAATTAATCCAAGGAATTAGATTTACTAAAGGTGTCCATTCGAAAGATAATTTTCTAATCGTCTCTCTTATTGGTTCATTGGTTGACAAATAATTTTACCTATTATAAATAAAATTTGCAATAGTTGTTTATGAAATTACGCATCCTGAAGCTAATATTTTAAAAATACTTTCAGCCATGCAAATCCCCACCATCAAATTAGGTTATTCATATTTCGTTAGTCGTACAAATATCATACCATATAAACCACATCTGTTTAACTCATTTGAACTAAGTGTTAACTATATGTATAAACATTGACCTTTTGTTGTGAATCATATCTCCAAACCTACTTGACAGATGTTTACAGTGACATTTTTTATCCTAAATAGTTTAATCGTTTTTGTTATTTTTAGATCTGAGCACTATCAATTAAGTAGACCCTTGTGCCTGTTAGATAATTTAAAATCCAATACGATGATTTTAAAAATAGTCAAAATACATTAATTTCTGTTTCTTTTCACTGTAATTGAGTGTCGTAAGTGAATAATAATACCTCTTAAATTCTTTACGTGTAACAAGCATTTATTTGGACCCTTTCAGATTCGTAATTTAACGGAAGATTCAATTATCTTTAAGTTTTTGGTAGCATTAACTACAAGCAAAAGGTGATAATAATTCAAGCTGAATTAGTCGCCAAAAAAGAAAAGGCATTGAAAATTTTTTGAGTGCTCACCATTCGAGTGTTTTTGAAACTTCAGATATCACACAAACAGATCTTCTGCTATTTGCGCCGAAAACAAAATAAAAATTCCAAATTTCAAATATTTTACGCGCTCTATAAAAAACTTCGAATCCAAAAACCGTTCCTTTTTTAATTTTGGTGCAAATATTAATTATTAACATTTATTTAAAACAAAAAAAATGATGACTTAGAATAAAATATTGTAACCTCATTTTTTGTAGAATATGAGTTAAGTATCTATTAGTCAAGCAAATTTTAACATCTTACCTTGCATCAAATGGAGCAGTAATGATTTTTTGGAATTTGTACATGACGAAGACCTAACGAAAAAAAAAAGTTTTTGAACTCGGTTGACCTCCGGATCTTGGTCAAAAATCTATAAAAACGCAAATTTTTTAACCTTTTTTAAATTTTTGCCAATTTTGACCTCTAGGTGTATCTAATTTTTCAGCATATTGCCTTCATCATGTTTAACATACCAAAAAATCAAAACCACGCCTTTGGTGAAAATTTTACTGTATTACTGTACTATAAATGTACCAAATACAGCCAATATTTTTGAGTTCAAATATTTCATCTCCAAAACCCGCCGCGCCGCGCGCCGCATAAATGTTAAAGTTGTATATTCCATTCATGTATTGTAAATCCTCGAAGCACTGGTTCTATGAGCACAAATATTACATCTCCTTATCAATAATATTTACCTTTATCTTATACGAGATTCCGTGCAAAAATATTGTTTTACATCGTACCTACTATATCTACATATAACAAGGACCTAAAATCTTATTTTATTATCACAAAATCTAATGTTCTAGCAAACTTTCAATTTCAGTTTTCTCAATATTATGATTTATGGAGATCCAATATTTTAACTCTAAGCCATCGAATTGTAAGCAGTGATCTTGAGCGTTAATTTCCTGTGGGTAATTACGCGTTAATACCGTTTGGTATTTGCTAGGCGTAATTTTCTGTAGAGCAGTTGTAAATCAGCTGAACGAGGTCTGACAGACGTCTTTTGTCAGAAATGAATATATTCATAATTACATTTAGACATATGAATAAGAAGCGAGGGCAAGTTCGGAGGCTAATACTAATTAATTATAGCATTTAATTCACTGAAGAATATAAATAAATAAAAAAATACGTAAATGTTATTAAGTAATTACAAAAGAAAGATAAAGAAAGGAAGTCAAGGGTGTCATTCGAGATTGCATTTTTTATCTTCGTTTGTGTAAAGGTTCGCCATTGCAAATAACTGGATTTTTTAATGCGATACTGCATTCATTTGTTTCACTTAAGAGCGTAATACACGAGCCCGATTTTCAGCCCGTTTCCAATTGGAGACAAAAGTCAACATTTTTCGATTTGCGCGATCGCTATTTTCACCTCTATTTTCATATCTAGGATTTTAATTGTCATCACTGCAAACAACACACGAACCATACTGTTTGTTGTGATGCCTACTGAAATCGTAGATATGAAAATAGAGATGAAAACAGCGGTCGCGTAAAGCGAAAAATGTTGACTTTTGTCTCCAATTGGAAACGGGCTGAAAATCGGGCTCGTGTAAATATAACGGCCTTTAGACCCAGTGAAACAACTGTGTAATAAACTTATGTATGGGTTAATGTATAAAAGAGACCGCCTAGAAGGAGAGAGACATTGGTATGTATAAACAGCTTGTACGATTGTACGCACGTCCAAGATCGCCTTCTATTACCAATGGCCTCTAAATTAAACCGTAAATCGTGGTCTGTTTATTCTATCCAAAAAAATAAATTGCGATATCTTGATACAGATAAGATCGTCACACAATTCTTTTTTTTTACATTAACTCCACACTTTGAGGATGCTGTATGGAGGGTCGTTTTGAGGAAAGGAAGGAGTGAACATGGGTCTTGAAGAGACCCATGTTGTAGGAGGGAGGAAACACAGAGGCTGGTAATTCGTTCCACATCCGAGCTGTTGAACTCAAGAACGAGTCGTAAAAACGACCCGTTCTCATGTGACTAATGTCAACCGTGTACAAATGTTGGGCGCGTGTTTGGCGTGTTTCCCGACTATGCACCGGTGCCGAGGGGATCAACGACGCTAGTTCCTCGGAGCATTTTCCATTGTAATACCGGTAGAACAAGGACAGCATTCCCACCTGACGCCTGTGCTCTAAAGATTGCAATCCGTCTGTTAAGATGGGAGAATCTATCAAACGGACCGCCCGTTACCCCCTAATTTCACCCCTAATTTCACCCCATATTGTGAGGGTGAAGGAAAGGGAGAGTAGAAAAGGGAAGATTGGAAAAAACTTAGTTATTCAGATATGTTCAATAAACAAGGTATTTTAAAGCAACGTTTATCATCAGAATTATAGTCTCTAACCTGGACGATATCGAGATTATCTTCCATTTGCATTTACTAAACGTCTTAATTCTAAAAATAAAAAAATAAATATTTGCCAAAGATTTGAAGAAAAGTCATTATTTATCTCTTTAGCTTCACGGTTAATACGGAATATTTTTTTATTCAAACAGTTAGATTTAGCTTCATTATCACGAAAAGTGAGTATTTATGTCGCGGGAGACAAAAAAATATGCATTTAACATTTTAATTTCGTTTAAATTTTAAGAAATACACCAACAATGTTGATAATACTATTTTAATAATTGTTAATAAATTTTGGAATTACGCAAACTCCTTTCGGAAAAATAACTCTAACTTTCCCGGTACAATGTTTTACCGGAAAAAAGTGGGTCATGACAAAAACGATATTGTAAATTTATTTGCAGATTTCTTTAAGAGTGTATACGTTGAAGACAATGACAACATTTTATCTGATAAACCCCAATTTTCCAAAAGCCCACTCAACTTGCATAACATCGTTGTGGAAGTAAATGTTGTTGCGACTTTTATCAAACAGCTGGATATCGGGTCGAATTCGGGGCCAGATATGATTCCGTCAATATTACTGAAAAACTGTATTCATGCTCTAGCCCTTCCTATTACTATAAAGTAGCTTTATAACACCTATTTTTTAAAAAAGGTGATAAAAGTCAAATTGAAAATTATAGACCCATATGTGTTATGTCATCACTACCTAAACTTTTTGAAAAGATTATATTAAGTAAAATCATGCATCAAATTAAACCACTTATATCAACATTTCAACATGGTTTCATGCCAGGAAGATCTACGTCATCTAACTTATTGCTTTACGAAAGTTTTATTTCTAATGCACTGTCCAAGGGTCATCAAGTTGACACTATTTATACTGATTTTAGAAAAGCCTTTGATTCTGTTTCGCATCGAATTTTAATGAAAAAATTAGAACACTTGGGAATAAGTGACAAATTTCTCGAATGGCTTAGTAGTTACTTATCATATAGAAAACTATCTGTAAAAATTAACTCCACAACTTCTTACACTTTTTTTGCCTTAAGTGGGGTCCCCCAAGGTTCTCACCTAGGACCAATTCTTTTCCTACTATTTATTAACGACATTTCATTAATTTTCGATAATATTCACTTTATTCTATTTGCCGACGATCTAAAGATGTATAAATCGATCAAAAATTCTTCTGATTGTGTAACTCTACAAAGGAAGTTAAATAAACTTTATGAATGGTGCATCGTAAACAAAGTATATCTTAATATCAATAAATGCCAAACAATCAGTTTCCATAGATCTAAAACTCCTTTATTATTCGACTATATAATTAACAATGCCACTCTAAAAAGAGTATTCGAATTCAACGACCTTGGCGTTATCTTTGACTCCAAATTACGCTTCTTGAATCACATTATTAACATTACCAGTAAGGGATTACAAATGCTTGGATTTATTCTCAGAATCGCTAAAGACTTTAATAACATAAAAACCATAAAATTACTATACACGTCTTTGGTTAGAAGTCAGGTTGAATACAATTCAAGCATTTGGTGTCCTTATTTCAACTCTCATTGCCTACAAATTGAAAAAATTCAACATAATTTTTTACGTTTTATTAATTTCGTAATTGGTATTCCTGTGATTGAAATCAATTATGTCAATTTACGCAGTAAACTTAACTTATCGAAATTATCTGAAAGGTGAAAAATATTTGATCTCCTTTTATTGTATAAAATTGTTCATTCAAGGTTGGACTGCCCTGACACTATAAACTTGTTATCCTTACATATACCTCTAAAATATACCAGACGGAATATTTTATTTTACACAATAACTTTGCTATGAATTCTGTGATGGAAAGAATACACAGGTTGGGCAATGAACTAACTGATGTCGCTGACATTTTTAATTTAAATGTGGGTGGTTTGGTATATTTATGATTTAAACTTCGATGCATTTAAAGCCAAATTAGTCCACCACTTTTTAAATGTAAATAATGAATTAGGAATCATTTTATTTTGATTTTCTTTTGTTTGCTGTGTTTTTTTATATTATTTTTCGTATTCCAAAAGCATACAATGATTATTTAATTAATTAAAAATTAAAGGTTTAGTTTCTTTTAATGTTTTTGTTGCTTGCAGGTATATGAATTGTACCTACGAGTACTCTAAAGTCATCCACGTGGAACTAGTATTAGATGTATTCCTGTTTATTATTTTGAGATTATGCTTTATTTGTATATTTTTATTTCTTATCTTTTTTATTTGTGCTATACCGTTGTTTTAAATGAAACTTGTATTTGTTATGTAAAAGCCCAATAGGGCGTCAATAAATAAATAAATTAATTAATTCCGGTCCAATGACCGGTCAGTGGTTGAGTGGGCATAGCGCTTGGGTTCCACCCGGGCGTCGCGTGTTCGATTCCTCAGCTGGCTAAGTCCTCCTTGTCTACTACATGTCTTCTGTATTCTATTATCTTTGGTTTAGTTCAATCATCGACCATTACATTTAGGTAAAAGCTTCCATTAGGATATGACAAACATAATACTGTAAGCCAAGATTCACAAATAATAACTTATTTTGTATAGGGTTGTAAAACATCTAACGAGACATTCTACTGCAGTAGAATATAATTAAACACAACAATACACCGGGATTTACATCGACGATATGATAATAGCATGGTTTTTATTAGAATTACCGTGAAACTGGTCAACTGCTAGTTAAGTACGAAAACTGCTTATTATATCCGATTGTCTATTGTACCTTCTCATTAGTTGACAATTTTTTACAACCTTGGCAGTGACTTTCGCGTGGTACGAATGACGGAAAAATCATTCTCGAAGTTGATGTGATGAACATGTCGGTATTCAGAATTACATTCAATATAATAAATTAAATGTCTTCTGTTTGTTTGACATTCAGTAACAAGAAATAAGTCACTCACCAGGAAACCTTGTCCCAAAAATGTAATCGGTCAAAATAATTAAAACAAAACAATTGGTGAATTTCAGTAAAATTATGGACAACCACTTTAACACACCGTATAGTACCTTCTAGCAGATAAAATATACCTATATCCCAGGTTTTTTGATGGGCTTTCCCCAATTTAGTAAAGTTCCCTGATGTAACAGCAATAATTAACATACATAATTAACATTTTTGAAACTGAAAAATTACAAGTTTTGTTAGTTTTCTTTTTGACATTTTCTCATCGGGGATGCTGTTTGAAACTTCAACAGTTTTTTTTAAATTAATAACTACCTATACTATTCATTGGTCACTAAGCCGAGTAACAAATTAAAGGTTTTTTATTGTACCGCTGATTAATTATCCATTTACACTATAAAAGTAGGTACTTCTTTTAACACACTTAACATTTGGAAAGAAAAAGTTTTTAGATTTTTTAAAGAGTAATTAATATCTACTGTTTTAGAAATTTTATTCAATAGAACCATTTCTCTTTACATCTTAGAACACGTGTTCTGCTGTGTGGTATCTTGAACAAGTCATGGCCGTAACTGCAGCTGAAGTTTTCAGGAACATATAAGCCAAAGCCATCAGAGTTAGGCACTATATCAAAACTAAATATTTCAAGATATGCATAATTTTGATTAGACAATAACGTCGACTGTACTAATCGTCTGTCCCTAATTAATTTTAATATGACTTTAAGACGTACGCACCGTACAGCGCTATTCCACACGCCTAATTACAAAATAAATGCAGCATCTAATTCGCCAATTGTCCATGCTCTTCATACCTTCAATAATATTTGTCTAAACTTGAAAATCGACATTTTTTCGGGTTCACTGCCCAAATTTAAAAGGAGCGTTACTCGCACACACACTCACGCATACACACATGTTTACTACACAAGTCACGTGGTAATTACTAAATATACATACATGCATCATTATATAAGACATTAGAAAGAAAAATATTATAGTTTTCCATTATGAATTATTTAATATCTGTAAATTATTTAATTATTGTTACTAATGCACTTTTGTCTTTCTAAAATATAAAATGAATAGATAATATCTGGAGGTCTAGTTCATTGAAATTGATAACTTGACGGGCGTAACTACCGATGATTTCATATCTTTTACCCGAGCACGGACGCACTTGACTTGGAATAAATAAGAAATCGATATACGCTGGTAACACTAGCAGGTCTATCTGCAGATTTATATTCCTTAACATCAAACCGCTACGTAAACATTAAAAATACTAATAAATAAATCTTTTTTTATTTTTTTTACTTTATGAGTAAAATCTCAAATTATAATATTTAATTAAATGAAGACAATATTAGCGTAACTCAATCGAAAATCTGGAGACAGAAAAATCAGAAAAAAGATATTGGTTCCACTGGGACGCGAACCCAGGGCCCTTTGCTTACATGGCAAGTGCTCTACCGAGTCCCAGTGGAACCAATATCTTTTTCTGATTTTCCGGTCTCCAGATTTTCGATTGAGTTTTGCTAATATTGTCTTCATTTAAATAATAATAAGTAAACCATTTCGAATTTAAATAGTAACTTTAATATACGTTTCCTTCTCTCCGCATGTTATTTTTTAAACTAAACGTGAGTTAATTAGTCAATGAGGTATTTAGTCACATTTGAAACATTTTGTTTTTTCAAGATCGATCGGAATAAATTGATCACATATTAGATTAAATCATTAAGTAACTGGATAGCGTGTAGGTATGATTTCTTTCAATTCTAAGAGCTTCGTTATTTCACCTCCTTTCAATAAGATAGTTATTTTGCATAACAAATGACATGATATTTTTTTTTACATATTGAAAGCTTAACTGACACTACCGCGCTTAAATTCATCAATCGTCGCGTCGGCGTCGGTCGGAATATCTCTTATCAATTGTTTACCGTGCTCGCAAATATTGATAACTGACCATTGATGATGTATTTAGTCAAAATAATATTGATATAGGGTTTTATCAATCGTCATTGCTGGACCTCCTGGTTTCTAGGCTAAATCTATTGGTTCCATGACAGTTGATCCGCTGACGGTTGCCCCCCTCCGCATACTTAAATATAATATGCAGCCGATTTAGGGAAAACACGGTATACTTATTACACAAAATATAAAAACAAAGTATAAAACATATTTTTATTCAAATGTTATACAAAACTTCGACACCGTATTTAAATTCTTTTGAAATTCATACCAGCTTATTATTAAGGATATTTTTTATGTCGATTTTGCGTTAGAAATTAGTTCATAATGAACATAATTATATATAATTTTATAGTTAATATTAATTCAGGGGGGGCAATTGTCGGCGGATCAACCATCAGGTCACCAACTCTATTCGTTGCCAATTTAACTAAGTCCATATTTTTGGTGCATGAACCTCAGATAAGTTGCGTCTAACTACACATGCGTCCCCATGTGTAGTTAAACGTGGGTATTTTTATCTGTTTTGTTTCCAGCAAATTTATATCTTTAGTTAAGTTCGTGGTCCAAACATCAGGAGCCTGCTCCAAGGTTGTACTAATAAATGTTATCTTTGTTCCAGCTTAATTGGGTGTGCAACAGTGACTGGAAGCCAGCGCTCGGGCAGTCCACCTTCTTCATCGGCTCCGTGCTTGGATCCTTGTCCATGGGTATTCTGTCCGACTGGATCGGCAGACTGCCTGTACTCTGCATTGCAAACGCGCTGGCCTTCATGGGCAACATGGCCACCGTGTTCGCTAATTCACTGCCTACATTCGCCACCTGCAGATTGCTATCCGGGCTGGCGACGGACACCAATTTTGTGATGATGTATATTATTGGTGAGCATTAAAATCATTATTTAATGATCGTTTTCATCTTCTTCTTCTTCTCCGGTGGCCTTCTTTCATTTAGGAGGTTTGCCACCTGCGCAATCTTCACCCTTAAGCCTGGAACAATAGTATATAAATAAGCAGCTTTTATCAACATCGATTCCGTTCCCAAAAACAGAATTACTTGTCAGCATTTTTTCAAAGTCAAACTCGTGATCGTATAAAGCCGGTTGTAAAGGCCATTCTGATAGTATTAATATCCTAGTGTCTGTACGGTTGAAATAAATATTTAATTTATATAAATGCATTTCATTCGATTTGAGATAATTTCGCTGTTTATGAACGTATTTCAAAATAAAATACTGTTTTGAATACAAAATTTGATGAAAGACTTTCAGATTTTTGTATTACAAAAGGCGACAACTGGGCGAAGCCCTACAAATGGTCACCAACACTTAAACCGGGCAAAGCCGAACCGGCAGGGCCTAGCAGCTAGTTATTATAATATTATTATCTACTGACTGCATTGTTCCTAAGAGTCTACTTGGAAATCATGTTTATTTATGCAACTCAGAACGAAACCATCTCAGAACCCCTCGTAAAGGTCATTAAAAGCTATGAAAAGATAATTTTAAAATAGCCGATAACCCTAACCTAACTTAACCTATTTAACCAATTTTTTATATATTTTTATCATCACTCTTAATGACCTTTCTGGGGTGGAGTTGGTTTCATTCTGAGTTGGCCGGTCACCTTTTTAAACACTGCTGATTGAAAAACGTCGATATTATTAGATAACCATGAAGGTGCAAGCGCCTGTTAATTTATTGACAAGTATCGATAAACATTTTTAAGAAATATTGCAAAAATATCGTCTTGCTAAACAACTGACAGTGTTTTTGAGTCTTTTAAATCGGTTCTCAAATATACACATAACAAACACAGGTGTTGTACTAGACATTGTGCACCCAACAGCTGCCAACCGATGCGCAAACAAATATAAAGAACTCAATAAATTTTATACGCTATCTTTATCAGATATGTTTCAAAACTGTGATATTATAATATTACGGGACAAAACACATGCGGCTGTTCATGTTTAAAATATAGCAATTTCATGCCAATGCTTTCTGCATAAATCATTTGCCTTGCGTTCCTCTCACAAAATAAATAGTTTAAAGTCAACAAAATAAGACATTACAAACTGTCTCCATGTGACTCCAATACCAACTCAAAGTAATGTCACTAACCCTATCAACATAGAAATAATAAATCAGAAATAGTCATTTAAAATTTCATGGAGATCATTGGCCCTGGTCTAGTTTGGACCTCGGAGGGAACCTAGATCAAATTGAAATCGAGTAAGAATATACAGGCTGTATAAGGACGTATCCTACAAATGTGTGGATGTAAGTATTATGTGTATAAATATTATCTGAAAATTAAAAAACCAATAATGCAAGAAACCAATAAAATTTCACCGAAGACCAAAATGCTATCTTCATGTTTTATTCCAAGTACGCTCAGGTATCTCCGGTCAAAGTTTATCTGGTAGGTGAACGTACTGAGTCACTTGTAAACATCGTTCTAAAGTGTCAGGATATCACCCTGATCAGGTACCACTAATCAGAATGGAAAATATGGTGGAATTTCTACCGATTTCTTGCAAACCTCCCTTAAACATTTGAAGTTTTTAAGCTCTTAAAAAAATATATGTTATTCTTGAAGATAATATCTAGACATTTGTCGCACCCAAACGCAAATTATTTAAAATTCCCTCGATAGAAAAAAATCGCAAATATGCTCCAAAAATTATTATAAACATGTTTGTTTCAGTTATTTTACAAGTTATATGTATGAAAAAATTCACAGCGTTTCTTTAAATGCTGTATCGTGAGATTTTTGCTCTATTTTAAACAAGTCGTGTTTTATTAAAGATTTTCATGATTTTTGCATCGATTTTATCGTTGTAAATGTTAGCGCGCTCTTCTAACATTCGTAATTTCATGTCTCTCCGTCTTCTTCTTTTTGGGGCCGGGAACGGAGCCTTAAAATTGCAGAGGCTAATTTTATCGAAAACAAATCTGATTGCTATCCAAAGATCTTTTTCCATTTTCCCCCATGACATTGCTCCGCTGACTATGAGCAGTTGGAAGTATTGTACGGTATCACCCTTTTTAAGAAAATGTAGACTTTTTACTGGTTCGAGAAATTAAATTACGCCTTCTTCAACGAAAAACAAAACGCTTTGTCTTTATTCATACTAGAAACTCTTATAAGCTGGAACGAATGTGCAAGAAAGTCAGAAGTGTGATTCTGTGTCTCTTGTGTTATCTTTTGCGTAACGAGATTCGGAAGGTGACCTTCGTACGCATCGGCTGTCAAATTTCTGAGATTTTCTATGGCTTGTCTATGCTTGTCGTGTGTAAAATGGATTATTACTCTTCTTAAATATCTATTAATAGGCATTCGTAAATGACTATCCGTTTGTTGTATTATTTTGATGTTTGTACGTGATGACTTTCGATTCGCAAATTAAGAACTTTTAAGAGCTGGTGTCGTAACACAAGCGCAGTATTTATCGTGTTATTGAGATACGGAATACTGCATTTTAAAAAGTTGTCAACATGTGTCTTACACGACCAATTTAACACGCGTGTGCTGTCGCAAACGATACAAAATCACCCTTCAGGATTCAATTAATGTCCGATCTCTTATGCACTCAAAATCTCTCTATTATAGAAACCTATTGGCTAAACTGGAGGGGCGAACTTATATACTAGAGACATCTCTCGGATGACTTTATAAACTTTATGAACTACTATCACTAGTGCCATCTATGCTGCGTAGCTCGAACTACAGCAGTGGTCTAGGTAAATTCTAATCCCGTCCTTCCTTCCAGTGATGGAGTACGTCCGCCCCAGCATGAGGACCTTCGGGCTGAACCTCTGCATCGGTGTCTTCTACTGCCTGGGCTGTGTGGCGGTGCCGCTCATAGCCATCTCGCTGGTCTACTGGAGACACTTCCTTCTGGCCACCACACTCCCTCTGGCGCTCATCGTGCTCTACTACTTTGTGGTAAGTGCTTTTCAAAAAATAAGTTTTGGCGTTTGTTCATTTATATGTTTCTTCCTAGTATCAAAGTATCAGAGATCTTGGAATGTATATGTTGATACTTAAAAGTGTTTACTTATATCCTGTATTGCATTTCGATTATGTGTAAAATTTGTTTGTACGCTTCGTTTCAGTTTCAAGTAAAGATTCTTTTTTCGAAATCGTCATGTTTATTTGGAATGCATTAGATACTGTATAACATACTGTATTACGTGCTATAATACATATTGTATTACAAACTGTATTACGTGCCGTATAAAACGCGAATTACTTACATTCTGTATTACATACTATATTCCACATTGTACATATTACATACTGTGTTATATACGGCAATACATAACTTATTACATACTGTGTCACATGCTTTATTACATGTTTTATTACAAACTGTATTACATACTGTATCACATACTATATTACACATTGTACCTATTGCGTACTGTAGTGCATACTGTATGTATTACAAACGGCATTACATAACGTATTACATACTGTATTACATACTGTATTACATACTGTATTACATACTGTATTACACACTGTATTACATACTGTATTACATACTGTATTACATACTGTATTACGTACTATTTTACATACTTTATCACATATTGCACCTATTACATAGGTTCTATATTGCTTACTATCTAACGTTCCGTATTACATACTACGTTACATAAGATAATACATAACGTATTACATACACATACTGTGGTGTTAAAAATGTATTTTTTTATGAATACCGCCCAAAAGTCCCAACTGACCCCGACTGGAGCCAATGATGTTGTTAGGCTGAAGGTAGTGGAGAGGGGAAGGAGACGGGGGAAACAAAGGTATCTAGTAAACAAATCTATTTAAAGGGGTCTCCACACGGTGCTGCCGCAGTATCAACTGCCGAAGAACTGACTAAAAATCGTATAGTCTGTAGTCAAAAGCGCCAGCCGTATTCTTATTGTAATAACAATACGGCTGGCGCTTTTGACTACAGTCAACTAAAGTTCTGCGGCAGTTGGTGCTGCGGCAGCACCGTGTGGAGACCGTCTTAAGCAACGTTTCAATTCTAAATGCTGATCTATATATTCGACTCGTACCGCAAATCAACCTTATATTTTATTTTAAACGATTAATAACAAAATTTAATACCAAACTAATGCAAACCTTCCGATTGAATTAAAAAAAAAACCAAAACATCAATAAACAGAAACTCAAACTGAAGCTACACTTCATCAGGAATAATTGACTAAATAATTACCTGTTTTTCTCTTTCTTTCTATTTATTATAAATTATTTAGATTTTTTGAATTTCTCTTAAGTGCTCAATATTTTAGTATGTAACCGTATCCTATGTGTATACAGTGTACACCTACACATATAGATGATCCAGAAGTTTCAATTGTTTCTATTATATACTTACATATTGCATAATGTTATTCTATTTTTGTTATAATTAGTGTAACTCGCTCATCAAGCACAAGAACTAGCTTCTCTTTGGTGAGATTGCAATTTTAAATAATTTCTGTACCGAAATGTAATTTATATAACACCACTGTACACTTATATATCTACATTAAAAAAAAATTTAAAAAAAAAAAATTAAAAATTGTGAAATAACACAATGAAATTTACTTGCGCACGCTGGGATTTTAACTCGTGACTTTCGAATTACTAGTCGGTGGTCGCCTGGCGGGCGACATCGCCCATGTTGGGATTCACTTGGATTCACATCCTGATATTGATAATAACATTTTTATATGACATTATTATGCCTGTCTACAAAGCTTATCTACGTTATAATTTATAGTGTGACAACTCAATTTTACGGATGTATCTGACATTTATAAATTTTCGCAAATTACTTTTGCCAAGTTTTTTTATTATAATGTTAAACATTTCCGCTAAGTATTTGTTATGTGGGAATTAAATTGTCACCCGTCGAAATAACTCCGTTTAAGGTCACCAAATGGCTGTAATGTACGTGATATTGACATTGACATCTAAATAAAGGTGTTATTACCGCAGTGGTACTTGTTTTGAAAGCGTAATATTATTTTTTAAAGGCCCGATAAATGTTATTTAGACGTATTTATCCACCAATAGAATAGGTGTGGGATGGATTAAATTCAGATCCGTAAGGGGAATATTGTGTGACTCCAAAATGCCTATAAAACTTAAAGAAAAGATATACCAGACTATTGTATGGCTCCGAATGCTTGACTGTACAACCCCTACTCTAGGCAACTCGAAACAGCAGAAATGCGAATGCTTAGATGGTCGGCAGGAGTATCACTATAAGATAAGATTAAAAGTTCACGCATTCGTGGTAGCCTGGGTGTCACGGACATAAACAGTAAGCTGGAGGAACGACTGTTGAGATGGTACGGGCACATAAGACGGAGACCATCAGACCACACAGAGAAGCGGACAATGTCTATGGAGTTTCATCGACAGTCATCCAAAGGAAGACCAAAGAACTCCTGGATGACTCAATGCTCGAAAACACTTTGGATAAACGGCCTGGATGAAGGCGCTACTCAGAACCGAAGAAGCTACCACCTGAGAACGAGAAGAGCCGACCCCAACAGCCTACCTAGGCAATGAGTTGGGACAGCGCAAGGAAGAAGATGTATGTATCCACCTGAAAGCGCCCTTGAGGTAATTTTTCATTAAAAGGCGTTCTACAAATTGTCCAATTATTATTATTATTATTAGATAATATTCAATCGTGTATATTTTTGAATTCGCAAGAATAAATCGTATTTAAAATCATATCAAAAACTGTCATAAGTTACCATATTATTATGTACTAGTGCAGATCCGCTATTAATCACGGGATAATACCTACAAATTTTGAAAAATATAATTATAATAATTTTCTTGAAGTCAATATTAGCGACTCTCAAAATAAAATTAGAAACAGAAATATCAGAAAAAGATACGGTCGCATCTGGAATTTAACCCAGGCCTTGCCGGTGCTCTGCTCTAACCACTGAGCTAATTAATATAATGGCTTTCATAACATATACACGCTTTAAACTTTGGTCGTTCATCGTACACCGGTAAAACCAAGTATGGCATGCCTTTGTGAAAGAAGGAATGAAACATTTAGATACGTTGAACTCAATCTGATTCCGTTTACAAGAATAGTTTTAAGTCTTCAGCGAAAAGAAGTTACATGGAATGCTGAATGGTTTCTGATAAAACTATTATTAATAAAAATCAAAAAGAGGAGCGGACCTAAAGTAGAGCGCTGATGAACTCCCGAGCGCAATAGAAATAATTTTTACAAGAATATTTTCCATTTGATATACTCTTAAATTGTTTTCTTCCAGTGAAATAGAATATGAGAAATCGTAAAGAAAATATTTTTTACAAAAAAATAGTATCAGCTAGTACCTAAGAACTTTAATTACTTATTTATGAAAACAGTTCTGCTAGCAGAACTTATATCTTAATATTCATATAAAATATTAATGTTTCTTCGTTTGTCTCTTATGCAGTCCTAAACCATTCCATTTCTTAGATTACGATGAAACTTTGGTGATTTGATGTGCGCATGCCCACGATGGTTTCTATACATAATAGTGAGCTCTGGCGTTTTGCAATTATTTCCTATTTTATTCATCTGATTACGTTGAAAATTTGGTAAGTTGTTGTGCACACACGCCCGCGCAGATGAAATTTTTCTATAAAAATTGCATTAGGTGGGGCGCGAGTTGTTTGAATAAAAATGGATGTATTTCATGTAGTTTAGCGGCAGGAGTGAAGGCGGGAGGGGGGGGGGGGGTGAAGGGGAACGGGGATGAATGGGAAAGGACACGTAGAAAAAACAGTTTCTTTATTTACTTGCCAAGATGTCGGCAGTAATAAATTAACTCTACTTTTTTTATAGTTTATAATATTTATTATGAAATAAATAAAACTTAGATTGAAGTGTAAGTTTTCATAAAAAAACTATTTTTTTAAATAAAAAGTGTATAGATAGGTATCTGCTATTCTGCGCAAGTATGTTCATTTATTTGAATTTCCAATTTCATGGTAGTTTTCACGAAATTATTTAATGTATACAACTCACGTTAAAATTCCCTTCTTAAATACGAGTTAGCCAATAAAAACATGTGTTAGGAAAATGAAGAAAAATGGTAATTCTTATCGAAGTACGAATTAGCTCAGTGTTAAGGCAGAGCCCCGGTAAGGCTAAAGTCCTGGGATTAATTCCATGATGCAACCGTACCTCTTTGCGTTTTAAATTTTCGTTTGTCAGTCGCTAATATTGTCTTCAATGATTAAATTATACCAGTCCAATATCCGCGTACTCGGATAATAAAAGTATTAATAATTATTAATGATAATATATTATTATAAAAAAAATATATTTAAAAACCAACATTTTTGAAAAATTAAATTTTAAAAATATAATAAAATTAGTTGAATAGGTACCTTCGTACGATCGGATTTAAGACTTGTCATCCCGAATTTCTACCAATTTATTACATACTTTCCTAGAAACCTTTAAGTTTTTAAGCCCTTAAAAATATATGTTATTCTTGAAGATAATATCTACATATTCCTCACGCCGAAACGGCAATTGTATGAAATTCCCTCGATAGAAGAAAATCGCAAAGTATGCTCCGAAAATTATTATACCTAAACAAGTTTTATCTGTTATTTTATAAGTTAAATGGATGAAAAAATTGATAATATTTCTTTACTTGCTACTTATGACATTTTCCACGAAATTGTTGCTCTTTTTTAAACGAGTCGTGCTTTATTAAAGACTAGCTGGTTCCCGGCATGCGTTGCAATGCCATATTTAAATCAAATGAATTGTTTCTCCCTGCATGTCCTTTCACGTGCGTCCCCGTTCCCCTCCCACATCCCCTACCCTCCCGCGTTCCCCTTCCACCTTCCCCGCCCACCCTCACCCCTCTCCCGCTCCCCCGTCCTGCAAACCCCCTCCCAGTTCCATATATTCAGTCCCAGTACAATCAGTTTTCAAACAGCTCGCGTGCCACCCATTACAATTTTTTATACAAATTTTCGTTCTTCGTATATTACAAATATTCATTTTTGTATAATCTCTCAAGAACAATCTATCAAATATAATCAAGAACAATCTATCAAATCGTAGAAAATTCTTTTAATACAAAAAAAACAGCTGCCTGCTAAATTCAATTTCATCAAACGAGCGAACTGTCAAACACACGAAGTTAAAATAGTCGTTAAGTTTTCTGAATTTAATACATTTTCTGGGCAATTTTCTTAATTTTTCTTACCATAAGAAACTTCTACAAAGTATTAGAAAACTTTAAAAAAAGATGAATGAAATAGGTAAAGTCGTTCTGAAGTTATGGCGAGACCAAGGGAAACAGGGATTCATTTAATATATATAGATTTTCACAATTTTTACTTAATTATTATCCTTTTTAATATTAGCGCTCCCCCTCTGACATTCGCATTTACATACTCGTATCTCCCCTTCTTCTACTCGACTAGCGCCATCCGTGTGTTTTCGCCAATAATACAAATACCTGGCAATACAATACTATTACATCAAATCAATTATTTTTTAACGTAAACGTCGGTGATTTACCAATATGAACATATTATCTCTGTCTTACCGACAATACCTACTAACTCTCCTGCCCGAAAACAGGTAAAGGTATTTCTTATTACCACACTACATGAGTAATTGACTTGTTATGGACAGTTGACCGGCGTTAAAAATAAACTAGAACGGAATATCATTATTGTTTAGTTCTGCTTTAATATTATGCCAAAATGGTCATAGAGCTCATCCGTTTTATAAACAAAACCGCAGATTGAAAATGCGCAAAGCATGCACTTATTTTAATAACGAGACTTTAACTTTAAGCAATATATTTTTATGATGTTTTTTTTATTTTTATTCCAGATAATTCTTGGTTTGTGTAACATAAAAGCTGCAATATCAAAGAAATGCATTACGAATTATTACAATTAGGTGCATTTAAAATATACATATGAAATTTGTGCATGGTGTCCGGAAATTCGTAGTACAAGCGGGAAACTGGTGAATCTACAATATCTGTATCACGTAGAGAACACAAAAAAACTTTTTTCGTTTTTTTTTTCTTTTCCAATAACTCCACACAAGAGGCCCTGAGGAATTTGGAAATAATTTCTCTCGGGGCTTATGTCATCTTTGGGATGCTGTGTGGAGGGTATTTTAAAGGAGAGGATGTTCTGGGAAGGAAAAGGTTATGAGGTGTGAGTCAGTGGGACCTGGGGGTCAATGTGTCCAGGAGTGACAGATGTATGAATCCAGCCCTTCCACTGCGGTGCAAGGAGATGGGTCGAGAGAATCCTGCTGGAGAGGTCTAGGTTAGGTCTCCCTCAACCAATATCTCCTAATCTGGCTGCCAAGACCAAGACGAACCTCACACCATGAACCCGGGCACTCCTGCTAAGTCAACAAACGTAGCGAACCACTTGTGGGGTAACCTAAGGAAGGGATTTTGTTTATTCAATAAATGATAACCGCCTCTCAAATTAAAATGTGATGTATATTTACCGTTTTCCCACTTGTACTACGAGTTTTCCGGACATAATGTAAAGAAAGTAATTTTCTTACGGTTTATTCTTCTAAGAGATAAATAAAGAAAATAATCTCTAAAATTGGATCAATTATTATCATCTATGTATCGATAAAATAACGATCAAACAATAAGATGAACTTTGACGAATTTAACAACATTTACGTCGGACCAGACCCGCCGTCAAATTTGGACAATCAAATGATCGATATCCATATTAAATGAGGCTATTTTTTGCAATGATCCCCCTAAACTTTTATTACTTTATAACATTTGGTATATGCAACCTAATTTATTACATTACGATAACGAAATCTATTGCAAAAGTTATGTCTCGCCAAAATACGATCCAGTTTTAAAAGTCTAGATAGGTACTGTCTCTTTCACTGAGACTTAAATTGCAAGCAGATATAATTTAAGATATGTAATCCATTTATTAAAGTTTACAAAAATATTTGTTAATATTCAGCCTAGGTACAATATAAAAATACTGACTCGGATTTGTTTAGAATTTATCACGCGGAATGCCAGGAGTAAAATGATATTGACACTATTTCGTAATAACTTACTTGGTTTTCGCAAAATTATATTTTGGAGAAAGAATAATGTATTTTTTTAAATGGTATAGGTATATCTATTCAAAATTCGTACTGGTGTGTCAAGAATTCAAACTGTTCTGTGATTTTCACGGGTTCTTTGCTAATATAATATGTTGTGTAAATTTATCCCTTAAGCCTCGACAATATTTTGTGATAGCGAGAAAATAATTCGGTTTCGCAATGAAATCCAAATAAGTGGAATATTTCTGAATGAATCCAAAAACTAAAACCAATTTCGAAAAGGTGATGAAATATGCTTTCAAATTTTTGTAATTGTAAATAAACGTATAATTTTCGAAATATACAAATTTTGCATGCAGACATTTTTTTTTTTTTAAATAGCTCACTTAACGTTTTTTTCTAACTAAACTGACTGATAACAAAACAAATAAAAACACCTACATTTTCCAATAGGCAAATATATTATAAACGTCATCGTCAAACTCACTTCTCTGTCGTTTCATGTAAAAATAATAAATAAAAAAATTATAAATTTTTTTTTTTCATTTGAAATTACGGCGGGAAACTTTGGATTCATAAATATGTACCTACATTTTAATTATTTTGTGGTTAATTTTTAGATTTAAATATAAAGCGTGGTGTTTGCTCTTTCTAACACCCTGTATATCACATTTCTAACCATTATAGTAAGGGAGACAACTTTTTCTATGAGACCTATATGATTTGTTCCGAAAACCGAACAAATAGATCTGATTGGTTAATGAAGCATTACGAATTTGATAAATGCAAAACGTGCGAGAAATATTTTTAATGTTTGGCGTAGAAAAAAATTTTTCATGCGCTATTATTTTTTGTGGACTTTTTATGTCCAGTTATTGCGATGTTATTTCACGTGTACGAAAAAAAAGCAATAAAATGAGACGATTCTAATAATAAGATCGTAAAGAAAATTTGTATGAAATCACTGACAATAACCTAAATTCACACACAAACAATAAAAATACTTGTTTAAGTAGCAATAGTTCTGCAATATCTTAAACATACCTGCGAAATAATAAATAAATCTAAGTTTTTTTTTTTTAAATATTTTTCATTGATTATTCGTTGAATAAGATTAACAAAAACTAAATCTTAATTATTGTAAAATAAATCAGTAACTTTTTATTTAAATGAAAACAAATCACAAAACTATCTACATTTTCAAAACAAAGGTTTCTTCGTCAGGATAAGATTAACATCATCAGATTATTATCCTGATGAAATGTAACATTTAGATAATTTTATAACAGAGATGAGTAGACAATTGACAATTGAGTAGTCAATTGAGATTTATATAACATGGAGATGAAATGTAACATGTAGATAATTTTGATTAAATAAGTGGTGTTTTAACAAAGTGAATTTGCAAAGATTGAAACAGTAACTTTTTGTTGTATCATATGTTTAAATTATTATGCATATTTGCATTCTTCACTTTTACGAAATAAAAATACAAAACACCTATTCTTGGTTTTGAGTTTGGTAGTAGCTTCTGTCAGACATGCGTGATGTCTTTTCACAACAAAACACAAGTATTTCGATGTTTTTCAGTTATTCAATTTATGGCGATGATGTGTGAACTTAAAAAAACAGGAAACAACGTTTACACGAGACAACTACCGAAAACATTTAACCCACGCATTATTATCTAGGTCCGACTAAAGAACAATCATTTAAGACTTATCAACTCTTACGGAGTATGTCAACGGTCGACGTTTACGTAACAAATTTAGTAGCAGTCGGAAATGAAAGAAACACTCAATCCAATCCATCATTGATAAAGATATCAAATGGTCTGAAGCAGAGATAAAATCTGACAAACTGCTGCTAGCTAACAATCTGCTAACAATCTGTAAGAATAGGCTCGCGTCAGGAGGACACGGTGGTCGTATTCCAATTGGACCATAAATAAGTGTAACTCGGAAACCACTTTTCCATTTGGAAATACATATATTCAGAGTTGTGCATACTAAACGAGCGTTACGGAACACTCCCTTCTTTCCGTTAGTAAAGATATTGTTGGACGAATGACAGAAGTGCTTCACTTTGAAAGCTTCTTAAAATTCTTCTTTCCGTTAGTAAAGATATTCTTGGACGAATGAGAGAAGTGCTTCACTTTGAAACCTTCACAAAATGCTTCTTTCCGTTAGTAAAGATATTCTTAGACGAATGAGAGAAGTGCTTCACTTTGCGCCTTCGTAAAATGCTTGAATTTCGTAAAACTCGTTTAATATTTATTATATTAGGTAATTCAAATCGATTCATGTTAATAATAGTAATCGAGGCACAAAAAATTGTATTTAACAATGAACTTTAGTAAAACATTAAAATAAATAAAAAAAGTACACCACTAGATGTGATTTTAGATTTTCGCTGCCAAGAGTATTATCGTGATTTATTTCTGGGGTATTACGCCGTGTTGCGCTACTTCTTTATGTGGACAACGTTTCGGACAGCGTTACAGTGTCCATCATTGGGTGTCCATTATCAGTTGTCCATCTACATATCTGTTCTGATGATGGACATTTTCTTTATAAATGTGAAGGAGATGTGTGATAATGATTCTGTGTTTCCTTTGGGGGGAGTGCAGACATAATATGTTCACCGTCTGTCTCATTTTCGACTGTTGTTATTTAGTGTGTAAGAAAGAGCTGCACCATTATATGTTTTAGAACAAAATCAAAACCATCAGCGCATTGACATTTGACGTTTTTGAATTTTTGGAATTCACTCACACTTTAATATAATCCTTGTAACTATATTCCATACTTTCAAAATTATCGTTACGGCAAGCAGTATTGGTAGGGGTCTACGGAGACGTCACGATTCAGTGTATGAGAGAAATGCAGGAAAATAATGACTTATTTATTTTGGGGGAAACAGACCTACGTACATTGTTTATCTCATATTTTGAAAGAGCTGCATTTATGTTTATTGCCTTTTTTATGTCGTCACGGTACCGTAACCGTAAATCGTCACGGTTATTATAAAAGCGCAAATAGCGTTTTCTACGCCATAATGACGTTAAAACCAGTTAGAACCTTTTAGGAAAGCGCGTTTTTTTTTAAATTTAAATAAAAATATAAAAATAAAAACGACAATCGAAATTAGAAACACGATCTTAAAATCTTCCACGCATTTTTAACGGAATCCAATTTTTTTTTAAATATCCCGATGCATATTTTCATCTAACACACAATCGTGTAATTTCACTAGTAAAAGCAGTGTGAAGGCAAAAAATTAAGTGTCGCATGTATTCGCTTTTCATGGACAAGTTTTTCCCCTTCCGTCCGCGATGTGCCGAGACCGGGGGTAAGACCGGCCCGGGGCGGCTGACGGAGGCTCTATATAACGCTGTGCCACGCTGCAGAGGGCACTACCAACATTCCCTCCTACCACAGTACTACCTTCCTCAACTGCAACATGGCTTTCAAGGTAAGTCAAGGAAACAGTGCATAGATTCTTACGAGAAATCGTACCGGAAAATCAGTTTAAAAGCTTCGTATAATCGGTTTTCACATATTTCAATATAATGTGTTCTAAAGAAATTCTTAAGTTTGTTTTGATCAACTTGACGAAAATTACATAAAAACAATTATAATAATAAGTCATTTTAAATAATGTAGGATTATGAAAGATTTTTTGAATATTTATATTGAGGGATCAGTAGGATTTATCGGTCCAGTTAGGAGTTCTACCGAGCCGAATCCTCTGATATGAAAATATCTGGAGTCGGTGAATTATTTTCCCATTTGGTCTCCGGTAGATTGACATATTGTTCTTGTATTTTTTGTATTTATTAGACTTATAGATATAGTGCACTTACATAACGTGGATTGACTAGATGATCATTTGTGGAAAAATGTGTGGAAGGGTTTAGTTTTTCCTGTGAGTAAGATTTAACCCGGACATAAAATCTGAATAACTAAAGTTTTTTTGTTTATAATTTTTAACAAATTTATGCATCTTGTACATTTAACACAGATTATTTTGACAATTGGGTCTGTGTTCAGCTATAGATTTAGGATTTCTCCCGAAATGCAGCTGGTTTACAGCAGTGCCTCTAATACAATATATATAATAAATAATTAAAATTAAATCATATAAAAATCAAATAAAATAAAATAAAATAAATCAAAATTTAAATTAAAGCAAATAATATTAAAGTTCAATTCCTTTCATTGTACATTCTATCAATTAATGTGTTTTGCGGTTAGCAACCGTTCGCCGCAGAGCTTCGTGAAGCCCTGCAACGATGTCGATATTCAATAGATTACTTTTTATATGACATAATTAAATGTCATATAAAATGTGAATCAATAAAATATGAGATTATTTTAATTTAACATGTGAATAAAACAATCATTTTAAAACCATTGTGATGGGTTGCATACGTTAACAAATGCACGATATTAAATTTAAAGATTTGATTAGTACAAATACAAACTGTCAAAAAATAAAACACTCGCGTTTATAATTTCGAAATCAAGTTCAAGTTACGTAAAAAAATATATAAATACAATGTAGGAGTATAATTCTCGATGCTTTCATGTTATTTGTATGTTTGTCTGCAGTTCGTTTTCTTCGCCGCCATAGTGGGCATGGCTAGCGCTGGCATCATCGCCCAGCCCGGCTACGGTTACTCTCCCCTGGCCTACGCCGCCCCCGCATATACCAAGGTGGCCGCCCCTCTCGCCTACGCCGCCCCCGTAGCCAAGTACGCGCAGGTTGAGGAATACGATTCCCACCCGCAATACAACTTCGCCTACGACATCCAAGACGGACTTACCGGAGACTCCAAGAGCCAGCACGAATCTAGGGATGGAGATGTCGTTCAAGGATCTTACTCCCTGATCGATGCTGACGGTTACAAGAGGACCGTCGACTACACCGCTGATGACCACAATGGTTTCAACGCGGTCGTCCGTCGTGAGCCCCTGGGACATGCCGTCAAGGTAGCCGCCCCCGTCGCTTATGCCGCCCCTATCGCCAAGTACGCTGCTCCTCTGTCATACGCCGCCCCCGTGGCCAAATACGCCGCTCCTCTCTCCTACGCGTCTCCCCTGTCATACGCCGCTCCCCAGTCTTACTACCACTAAATTTAACCTAATCTAGTCTCACTACAACAAATCGACTTGGTACCTTTAATTTATATTGTATATTTATATTATGTTTTATAAACAAACTTTAAAAATATCCGAGGTGTTCTCATTTTTCATCTGCTAAACAATACTGTAACAACAGATCATGAATTTGCATAAAATGAAGCAAGAGTTTTGACCTGAGAAAAACAACATAATAGAAACGAAAGGAACAGCAAAACTACAAGGTCGTTGGCCATACAAAGCAGAGCAACAATAGAAAACAGATGATTTAGATGTATAGTATGGACGTTTAGACCCTTTGTCTCCAAAGGAGGTCAATGGAAATATTCAGAACAGGTCTGTACGAACAAGTAAAATATTATTTATTATTTTTAATTGATAAACTAACGTTTAAACAAGATTTTTATGCATAGCACAAAGGGTAGATAACAAATATTATAATCAATAATTATCAGCCTGAAACACTCATCTACATTGAAAAAATCTTCCGAGAAAAGATACTGGCCGCCAACGGGAATTGAACCCGTGACCTTCTGATTGCCGGTCAGGTGCTCTTGACCACTGAGCTATGGCGGCTTATCTAATACCCGCCAAATAATTCAATATATACTAGTGTTTCATTCGACAATTACTTATTATTACATTTTTCCAACTGAAAACAACCAACTTTATTTTTGTGAGAGAGGTATTGTTAATACTAAATCTCCCGCTAGGTGGCGTCGAGACTAATTATGTCTGCATTTATTGCTGAAATACTTTAACTTGTCAAATATTAATTATTATTTTTAATTGATAAACTAACGTTTAAACAAGATTTTTATGCATAGCACAAAGGGTAGATAACAAATATTATAATCAATAATTATCAGCCTGAAACACTCATCTACATTGAAAAAATCTTCCGAGAAAAGATACTGGCCGCCAACGGGAATTGAACCCGTGACCTTCTGATTGCCGGTCAGGTGCTCTTGACCACTGAGCTATGGCGGCTTATCTAATACCCGCCAAATAATTCAATATATACTAGTGTTTCATTCGACAATTACTTATTATTACATTTTTCCAACTGAAAACAACCAACTTTATTTTTGTGAGAGAGGTATTGTTAATACTAAATCTCCCGCTAGGTGGCGTCGAGACTAATTATGTCTGCATTTATTGCTGAAATACTTTAACTTGTCAAATATTAATTATTATTTTTAATTGATAAACTAACGTTTAAACAAGATTTTTATGCATAGCACAAAGGGTAGATAACAAATATTATAATCAATAATTATCAGCCTGAAACACTCATCTACATTGAAAAAATCTTCCGAGAAAAGATACTGGCCGCCAACGGGAATTGAACCCGTGACCTTCTGATTGCCGGTCAGGTGCTCTTGACCACTGAGCTATGGCGGCTTATCTAATACCCGCCAAATAATTCAATATATACTAGTGTTTCATTCGACAATTACTTATTATTACATTTTTCCAACTGAAAACAACCAACTTTATTTTTGTGAGAGAGGTATTGTTAATACTAAATCTCCCCTAGCGGAGAAATTGCGTGATAGTTTAAAGCAATTAACGTGGTGTTTAATGTTAATTATTTAGTTATAATATATCTCTAGTGAAGCATTTGTTTTACTGCACCCACTGGCGTGACATTATAAACAATTGCACACTGATTTTTGATATCAGTTGAAATGCAATAGCCTTTACTAAAGAAAGGATAGCAAAGTCAAACAAGAAAGCACACTGAACAAGTAAGCATATAGAGTTGTGACGTAGACAAAATTTGGATAATGATCTGATTTTTGAAATTTAGTAATTTCATAATAATTTATTCCGCATACAATTTCAGTGAAATCCACAAGATGAAAATGGCATTTCGATTATTTTTGGGTAAATCACATAGCATAGTATATTGAAAATAACACAGAGTGAATAACCTTGAGTTCAATAAGCCAAAAGTCGCTTTTTTAATTAGATATTATTTCGATGTCATTAATTTAGCTATTAAACGTCTCTTCGTAAAGCTTGTTAATAAAACTGATTGTATTGATTGTGGCTCTAAACCCGAATCATTGATGAGTTGTTGCAAATCGCCATGAAAAATTACAATAAAAACGTTCAACTAAAAAATACCATCAGTCCTTGGATATCAAACGTCCAATCCAGATACGTCGAGAAAAATCTTTTATTTTATTTATTTCACTTAGCCCACATAGCCCTACCGCACCAATTTTGATTCCGGACAACAAATAGACAAAGTAGACATCAAGTTTAAAATACCTTTATCTATGACTTGTGTTACTGTAGATATACAGTAACACAAGTCATAGATAATTTTCGACTTTAACATCAAACAGCATACTTGTTACATATATTTTAGAACGAAAGTTTATGTGAATTTTAAGAGTTTATGAAAAAATATGTTTTATATCATCATGTAAACTGCTTTTTTTATATTGTAACGCAATTTATATTTCTACCAAAATTTTGTGTTCATATTTGGAGCCGGTGGGTTATGGGCGTCTAACGTGTTTTTAAAAATTCTTGGAAACTTACATTTCCAATGTTTATAGAGTTCACCGTTTTATTGTAAATCATCCAATTCCGTTATGTTCCCAGCTTTCTGTAGTAGGGCCTCTGTATTAACTCACTCCTACAAAACGGGTATCTTCAAGACCCATGTTCACTCCTTCCTCTCCTTAACAAGACCATCCACACAGCATCTTCAAAAATGACATAGACCCTTAAGGAAATCATTTTCTTCCGGGCCCCCTGTGTGGAATTGATGTAAAAAAAAAAAATATATATATATATATTTATTTTTTTTAAATAATAATTATAATAGATCTTTTTTTTACATTAGCTCCACACAGGAGGCCGTAGGGAAAACAATTTTCCTCGGGGCCCTACCTACCTAGCTGTGTGGAGGATCTTTTTAGGAAAATAATGGAAGGAGAGGATGTTCCGGGAAGGAAAAAAGTATTAGGTGTGGGTAGTATTAGGGGAATCTCGGGGTAAATGAGTCCAGGAATGACGGGCATAATAATCCATCCCTTTCATTGAGGTACTAGGCGATGAGTCGAGAGGTCAGCTGGAGATCAATTAGTAGGTGTGCAAACGCATGTGCCGCAAGGCCTAGACAAACCTCAAGGCATAAACACGGGCATCTCTGCTAAGCCATAAAACGTAGCGAACCACTTGGGGTGATCCACGGCAAGAGTGTTGGTTATCCAATAAATAGTTCCCGGAGCCGCGGACCTATCCCTCGCAAATCGAATCTTATAATTTTAAACCTTTGTTATTGGATTGTATTTTTTTCACTTATATTTATATTTTGTTCCTATGCCATTCGTTAATTGAATTTCTTTTTCACCTACCACATCATTGATGTATCTGTGACTTTGATTTTTTTGTATGATTTCCAGAAAATATAAAATTTCTACAACAACCTAACATATCAGCTTGCTTGATTGATGTGTTCATTTCCCACAAAACTAAATTAATTATGATAGCTGCCAAAATTTAATGGTTTTACATGTATAAGTTTGAAACAACCTGCTAACTGGTTTCCGGCGCTAAAATATTATTGTTTCATAACCGGGACCAAACCAATAAAAAAACCACATGAAAAAATACTAAAGATCGTGCTTGTAAAATAATATAATACCAAAGTATGATGTTGGATGACGGTGCGGTACGATTTGATGATTATGAAATATGGTCAATGGTGAATTTGATAGAGTCGATGAGAATCTAGGAGAAGAAGGAGAGAAACAAAGTGAATATAAAAGAGTGGAAAACAGAGTCAACATCAGTTCAGAATCATATCTCGTCGTAACTACTTCTAACACAATGTCATTCAAGGTAGGTCTCACACCTTCATTATATTAATATTGTGTTATTGATTCATTTTTAGAAGTGAATCAATGGAACGTTATTATTATTTAAATTACTTATTGTTGTGTTGATAGCATTGGTTACAAGTTTATTTATATTAAGGCAAATTTATTTTGTGGCACCATTTTAACTCAAATTAAAAGAATTTCTTTGTTTTAACCACTTTTTAATGTTCAAAAAGCAGACATGTTTCGAGAGCGTTGCTCTCTTCCTCGGGGTTTATTAAAAACTTTTTTACACCATGAGAAAGAGAGTTAAACCCTGAGGAAGAGAGCATCGCTCTCGAAACATGCCGGTTTTATAGACATTAAAAAGTGTTTAATACAAAGAAATTCTTTTAATTTTGAATTATTAAATTTGATTTACAATATTTAAAAAAACAAAAATTAATGGAGTTCTACGACTTAAACACACAACATTTTTATTTAAGAGGGAATAACTATACAAAACCGGAAATATGTCATTTTTTAATCAAAATTTAGACGTAGGATTGACTACAAGTAGATTGACACAAAAAATTATAAAATGATTTCGAAAGACTGTTCTTTTATCTAGTAAAGCTATGTATTAAATTTTGAGAAAATGTGTTTATTTTAAGTACAATAAGGTTTTACCTTAGGTCGTTGACAGATTTTTTTTTAATTTTCAAACAAAATTTTGTATTATACAACATACATTTTAGATCATATAATCACGCAGTAAAATAAATCAATAAATTATTTTGAAAAGCTATTTTTCAGAATTTTTATTTTTGTTCAAATAAGATCATAAAAAAGATCCGCGTCCTTGTTTTTTGACGAAAATATTTCAGTTTATCTATTTATTTACGGTCTTATAAACTAATATATTTTTAAAAAATACATACTTCTTAATCTTAGACATTATTGAAAAATTATGAATACTTATGATCAAAAAATAATTACACAATTTTTATAGTTTTAAATTAAATCAAATTTTGAATGAAATAAAATCGATATTGGGTTATAATTTTGAAAAGCTGGTACGGAGAATAATTAATCGTTCTCATTGGAACCGCCCTGTACGATCGTAAGAACATCTTTCGACGAAATTTGGATTCTCGGCCGCTGGCTGGTTAAAGGCCCTTAAAAAATATATGTATTTAAAAAATACAGTCCGTTTATTTAAGGAATTTGCAAGAAAACTATCACTTCACTTTTTATCATAATTGGAATAATAATTCACCGAGTATAATCGAAAAAATCTGACATTTTGAATTCATTGTTGCTCAATATAAACGTTGATTTCTTAAATTTGTGTTTACCTACACTTGCATATGGTATTTATGTTATTAAAAACACCACTTTCATGGAAAAGTAATTAAATAAATGTGCTAAAAGTCAATTAAAAATAATATGACTGTGTATTTGAACATTTTTCTTTTTAATTGATGCAACAGCTTTTCATATTTTAAAACATTGTTTGATGATGTTGGCCTCAATGGGTGCTTTGCCCGTGCTGAAGCCCACAATATACATTTAATAAAATTCAACAAAAAGATAATGAGAAATAATAAATTGAAATAAAATAAACTTAGATAAACAGTAATAAAGGCGGCAATGAAAAAAAGGCAAATATTATAATCAATGAACACTTTTTACTATCTCGTCCTAGGTACTTTCTTCCATTCCTTTCAACGCTGATTAGATCCATTTTCAATATATGAATTAGTGTAACGCCACCATTTCTAATGCCTTTTCAATTCTAGCAACTTGTACCTTTTTACTACCTCCTCAGCCTGCTTTATGATGCTCAGCGGTTATAACTTGATTTTTTATTGTTAAAGTTTAATTTTCAGCTTTTCTTCTTCGCTGCCGCTGTGGCAGTAGCCAATGCTGGTATAATTGCCCAGCCACAATACTACTCCGAAGCTCCCCAGGCTTACGCTCATGCTCCAGTAGCCTACTCCGCCCCAGTGGCCAAGTACGCCGCACACGTTGAGGACTACCCCAGCGCCCACCCTCAGTACAACTTCGCCTATGACATCCAGGACGGTCTGACCGGAGATTCTAAGAGCCAACACGAATCCAGGGATGGAGATGTCGTCCACGGATCTTATTCTCTGGTTGATGCTGATGGATACAAGAGGACCGTCGACTACACCGCTGATGACCACAATGGTTTCAACGCGGTTGTTCGTCGTGAGCCCCTGGGACATGCCGTGAAGGCCGCTTATGCCGCCCCCGCTGCGTACGCCGCCCCTCAGGTCTACGCCGCTCCCCAGGCCTACGCCGCTCCCGCTCACTACGCCGCCCCCGTGGCACAGTATGCCTCTCCCCTGGCTTATGCCTCCCCTGTTGCCAAGATCTCCGCCCCCCTGGGATACGCTCCCCATGCCTACCACCATTAAATCTTAAACGTGTTCTGTGAATACGTCCACCTCAAGTTAATTATGTGAATGTGTACCTGGAGATAATATTTTATTTCGAAATATATGTTTATTTATTTAACTATTGTTTTCTTTCCCCGGATTTGTTCGTGATTTTACTTCGTCGCGCAGTACTTGATTGAAATTTGCGTGAGGGACAATCTCATCCAAAGGTAACTTATTTTCAGGCCGACTGGTTAACCTCCTCGTATGAAAATTGAAAGATTTAAAAATAACACACTGTAATATGGTATTGATGTATTGAATTGCTATCCTGTCTTTGGTATAATAATAATAATATTTGGACGATTTATATAGCGCCGTTTTTGTGAAAAATCACCTCAAGGGCGCTGTACAAACTTACCTTACTTACCCCGGTATGTAACTTTACTGGCACTAAAAAAATTAAAGTCATTTAAAACCCATGTTTCTAATGACAACGTGAAACAACATACAAAACCAAACACGTAGAGCGGATTTTGGTTGATTTAGTTAAGGCGAGACATAATCACGTTTATCGGGGGTCTGCCCGAGGCTCACATTTTAATTTATTTCGACGATTTCGTAATTGAATTATCATTTTTATTTCCATGCCTCACAAGGTATGCGAGTTATTCATATTTAAAAACAGTAAGTTGCCATCATTTTTTTAAATGTACAACGCATTTTAAAATATGTAATACATTGTACAACTAAAGTTAGCGGTGAGCACCAGATTTTATTTTTCTGGATGATGAATTAATAACTTCGGGAGATATTCATTTGGAAATATCTTAAATATTGTAACATGTTCATCAGAATTAATTAAAATGAACCTGGCGGAAAGGTCGAATCTCCAGGCTTGCTTCTTGATAGGGTGAATTCGACCGTACGTCCGTCCAATACGCCATGCCGCAGGCGCATATTTGTTTACACGCTTTCTTCGATCACTTCATTAAGATTCCCATATTATTTTTCTTTTCTTTCATAGGACAAATTCGACAGTGGGTCCGTCGAATACACGGGTCGTGAGTCGCATTTGTATACATGGCTTCTTTACTTACGTCGTTAAGATTCTGTATATATTTTAGGGTATAGTGTAGTCTTAATGTACGTTGCAATGCAAAATTGTGCAATAGTATTATGAATAAATCTCGCTATGAATACAATGCGTTTAATTAATGTTTCGTGAATGTTGTACTTCATCATTAATTTATTTATTATAAGCAATAATTATTAGCCTGAAACACACATCAACATTGAAAAAATCTTCCGAGAAAAGATAAATGCCGCCGACGGGACTTAAACCCGCGTCCTTCTGATATCCGGTCAACTGCTCTACCAAAGGCATTTATCTTTTCTCGGAAGATTTTTTCAATGTTTATGTCTGTTTCAGGCTAATAATTATTGCTTATAATAATTGTTACCCTTTGTGCTATGCATAAAAATCTTGTCTTAAACATTAGTTTACCAATTAAAAATAATAATTTATTGATTTATTTTTTGGGAAAGTTGATAGCAAACCATAAATTAAAATTGTTAATTATGACAATTATGAACTTTCCACTGATGATAGTAAATGATAACAGTGTGACAGTATAAGTGTGTGTTTTTTTAATTAATTAATTATTTAGTTTTAATATTTTAGGGGAGTGGGGAAGATGAACATAGGATCACGATAAAGATACGAAGAACGGAAATATATTGGAGTACCCCAGTAAGGACACATTTTTCTCTCAAAAACTGTAAAACAAAATATATAAATAAATAAATAAAAAATAAAATATAGGAGGGTATATTGAATGTTCTAGTTTGAGTCATATTGTTTAATGAGTTTTCGTTTTATGTCCCGTAAAGTCGAGATAAAAATGTCAATGTGGTATCAGTAGATCTGTAGATAAAGGAGTTTGTTGATTAAAGGAGATGTTTAAGTTTGGTCTTGCAAAGAGGGAGATAAAAAGTAAGCGACTGTTTGCTTTTGCGATTTGGAATATGGAATAGCAGGTGTTGAAGAACATCAGGACTATCAATCAACTTGTGTGTGATTTTAAATAGCATCATCGAATCCTCTATATTTCTTCGGCAAGTTAATATCTGTATATTGAAAAACTTCCGAGAGATTTTATTACTAACATTACGTGACAAGATGATATTCATTTATCAAATCGGTAATATGTGGCTTAGTTTCTTAGGTATCACAGAAAACGTACATCAGAAATCAATGCAATCAAAATTCAAAAATTAATTTCGAAAACAATTATGAAAATTATATTCTCCAATTATCTTTCTTTTTTATGACTTTACGTCCGGGCTAAATCTTTCCCACAGGAAAAACTAAACCCTTCCACACACCTTTAGACAAATGATAACTTAGTAAATCCACGCTATGCATGTGGACTATATAAGTATAATAAATACAAAACAAGAACAACAAAAACCAAATGGAAAAATAATTCAAGGATCTCCAGATATTTTCATATCAGAGGGTTCGGCTCGGTAGAACTCCTAACTGGACCGATAAATCCTACTGATCCCTTAATATAAATATTTGAAAAATCTTTCGTAATCCTAAATGTATTTAAAATGATTTATTTTTTCCTTTTGTATATAAATACATTCTTCGAATCTAATAAGCCTAAATTTTGAATGAGAGATCTAGGTATAATGCCGGTAGCCGAAATAACAAATGGTAATATTTTTATAATCTGAGTATGCCAAATTCTTTTAATCTCATTTCCTAAATCTGTATATTTTCTTATTTAAGACATAATATTACTGTTGTGGCGCATATTTGAAGTTATGCATCTGGTTATTTAATTGGTAGATATATGATATCTGATACACCTACAATCATTTGCTTTTAATAATGTTTCATTTACTCAAAACTCAAACTCAATCTAGGTCAGATTTAATTGCAACCGGTTTGTGACTTTTTCGCTGCTTGTGTAGCGTCTTCGTTTGATTAGCAATTAATTTTAACAATCAACTCAATAATTATAAAATTATTTAACAACATTTTTACGCATCACGTTTTGTCACTGTTTGCATTTTCATTTGATTAAAATTAATTGAATCACAATTATTAACTGAATAATTACTTACAACGATTTTGTGACACTAAAAACATTAGGTAATATTAATAACTAGCGAGTTCCCGAGAAATTGTTTCTCCCTGCGTGTCCTTTCCCCATCCGCCCCCTTCCTCTCCCGCATCCCCTTCCCCTCGCGCGTTCTCACTCCGCCTTCCCTCTCTCCACTCCCCTCTCCCGCTTCCCCCGCCCCGCTAACCCCCTTCTTGAGTTCCCCACCGCCCTCCCGCATTCCATACATTCAGTCCCGGTACATTCAGTTTTCAAAGAGCTCGCGTGCCACCGATTGCAATTTTTTATACAAATTTCATGATGCCAGAGTTCACCGCTTCTTTTGTACAAACCTTTTCCTCGTTTAGTCGTTCGAAAGTTATGCGCGTACATACATTTCGGCGATTCATTTTCATTTATATAGAATAAAGATAGAAAATAGGTAGATAGATAGATCTCGTAGTTGAAACAAATACAAGACCACTACAGGCTACAATGATTTTATATAATTTATATGGGTTTCCCAAATTTGTTGCTATGTCGTCTTTGACGATGTGATTTTTAGTTATTTAATTATTAGCAGAAGACATAATTACCTCGGGTTCATAGATTACTTTAATATTATTTGGGGAATGCCTTACTTTTAAATAACAATATTTGGCTGATTTATAAAGCGCCATTTTCGTGAAAAATCACCTCAAGGGCGCTGTACATAGTGTACATATAAGCATATAATAAAATAAAATTAATACGATAGGCTTAAACTAAGATTTAGAGTTATAACTAGTGACTTACATCTAAGACTTATAGCTAGTGACTTACGACTAAGACTTATTACTACTGACTTAAAACTAGTGACATGCATATATATTTTACATAATATGAATTATTAACAGCTTAAAACTAAGAAATTCCCCAAACAATATTAAAATAATCTATAAACCTACGGTAATTATGTCTACTGCTAATATAACTAGAAATTCAATCGTCAAAGACGACATAGCAACAAATTAAGGAAAACCCATAAAAATTAAATAAAATCCTTGTAGGCTACCTTCCTCCCTCTCCCCCATATCTGAAGTCTGGAGATGACCTTAACATGCTGAAACGGCCACGGTCACAAATAAATTAAATGGAAATAAGTTTTACATTTGAATGAGAATCAAAAATAGAGATATTAAATATAAGGTATGTCAAAACATCGATGAAAAGTCAACATTTAAAATATTTTAGTTTGGAATCAATAAAATCATTTATTCATAATTCAATAAAAGAAGAACTATAACAACACAACACGATACATACAAAACAAATCATTAATACTTATAATACTTAATACATATTAATTAAATAAGGAAAGCTAGTTTTTGGTTTTAGCTTGCAAAGTCTTAAAATATTACTAGATACATTGTATAATAAATTATTTAAATTTAATGAGCGATGGAAGTTGATGACTTAATGAGCAGTGGAAAGTGACGAATTAATTAATTGAAATTATGCGAGTTAATTTGAAACGTGAAAATTGTTGCAGGGAAAGTTTAGATTTGGTATCAGCGTATGTAAATTGAAGGGTTTAATGGTAAGAGCCATGTGGAACGTAAGACTGATGAGCAACTTCTTCAAGACCATTGGAATGCTTGTATTGCTTATGGCTTTGGGGTTCTTGGAAGTTGTCAATCTTTTCCCGGCGGACCACGGCATTGAACCCGTTGTGAGCATCAGCAGTATAGTCCACTATCCTCTTGTGGCCATCAGGGTCTACAACAGTGTATGTTCCCTTCACTGTGTCTCCGTCTCTCGACTCCTCGTGGGTCTTCTCATCCCCTGTGTGCTCATCCTTGACTCCATAAGAGTACTCGTAATGAGGATGAGAGTGATAATCTTTGGGCTCATGGTCACCGTGTCCGAATTCAGAATAAGCTGAGAGTTGCTGGGCGGAGAGCTGGTGTCCGTGTCCCAATTGAGCTAACTGCTCATGTCCGTGAGCGAATTGCTCTTGAGATGTAGCGATTCCGTGAGCAAACTGATCATGGCTGACTGGAAGTCCGTGAGAAAATTGCTCATGGCTGACTGGAAGTCCGTGAGAGAATTGCTCATGGCTGGCTGGAAGTCCGTGTGAGAATTGCTCATGGCTGGCAGAGAGTCCGTGGGCGAATTGCTCATGACCTGAAAGCCCGTGAGCGAACTGCTCCTGGCCGTGGGACGAGAGGGCCAGTTGTGCGGCTGCAGCGAAGTCATGTTGCTGGTGGGGTATATAGCTGGAATGAGCGCAGGCCGCTAGGGCGGCAATCAGGAACAACTGAAATTATTCAAATAAACACAACCGATTAAAAAAGAAACTTTCACATTGTCACGGTACTTTGCTTGTATCTACCATTCTCGTAAATAAATTGGTAAATTCAAAAAAAAAAATTTTTCCGTTTGTGTATTTGTTTTTCTATTTTAAATTACTAAGACTGGTACCCTCCGTGTATGCATAGAAAAGAATTGCAACAACATAATACGAGTATAGTTATGTTTTCGTATGACTACTAACGGGTCACTGCCATCTCTGGAGATCTAAACAGTGAAATCGATAACTTCACAATATCGAATCGATAGGCGCAACTTCCGATGATTTTATATCGATGTCTCTAGCACGGGTTCACCGTTGCAGCCGAACCGATATTGATAGGTAATAAATAACAAATCGATATACGCTGACAACACTGGCGGACACGTCTATGAATTCACATCCCAAAATGTCAAACGCCATCACGTAAAAATATTAATAAATTGGCATTGTTGAAAAACTCGGCACCCCTGCCAAGTCACCAGTCGTAGCAAACCACTTGGGGTGACCTGTGGCAGAGGTGTTGGTTATCCAATAAATGGTTCCCGGAGTATACTGTAAACAATAATAAAAATATTTTTTCGTCACAAAATATTCTGATTGATCTATTTTTTTGTTTATAACTAAGATATCACACACTTATCCACGGCAAATTGGCGTTAAATGCGAAATAACAAACTGCTTAACCGTAATCCCACGGTTATGATATTCACAAAACAATTGGTCTTCAAATTAAACAATAGTTGATAACACCAAATAACACTTTATATCTATTTAACAAGAATATTTCGCACCTTGGCTGCCATTGTAATACGTTTGAAGGTAAGAGGAGTCTGATGTCAAAGTAATTGGCCGCCAGTCTTTTATACAATTTCCTTCAATTCCCAACTCTTTCATGCAATGATTCATTTTTAGTGGAATGTATGATTTAAAAATGCAGTAATAATGTAAATCATATACGTTACTATCGCCATTCTCTTTGGATAATGTGGCGTCGCCAACGGCTGGTGTAATTATTTTTTGAAAATTATATCAACAACATTTTGCCGCTAAACTCTTTGATTATTTTATTCAACGTCGTATTTCATTTACCATTATACAAGGGTATTTCCATTGGTTCTCAAAACATCTTTGTTACTACTCTAAGTACCTAAGTAGGCAGGTATATTAATTTTTATTAATTGCGAACATGACCAATGACAATTTAAAATGTTTTCAATTATGAGCCATTAACCAGCGGCCGAGAATTTAAATTTCATCGAACGATGATCTTGCGATCGTACCCTTACAACTGTACAGGGCGGTTCCGATGAGAAAGATTAATTATTCTCCATACCAGTATTTTTACATAATAACTCAATATCGATTTAATTTCATACACCTACGTTAAAAAATGGTCAAACTCGTGATGATAAAACTATTAAAATTATGTACTTTTTGTAATTATTTTTTGATCACAAGTATTTATAATTCTTCAATAATGTCTAAGCAAAATAAGAATGTAAAAAAAAAATTGTATGTATTAGTTTGTAAGACTGTAAATAAATAGACAAACTGAAGTATTTTCGTCAATTTCGAATGGAAATATTTTTGTGGAAAAGAGTCAATACGTCTAAAATTTGATTTAAAAATGAAATATTTCCGGTTTTGTCTGGTTATTCCCTCTGAACAGAAAATCCCCACTTAAATAATGTAGTAAGTAGCGAGTCTTTAGTAAGAAAGTTGATCTAGGCCGAAAAAATAATCAGAAAAGATGAACCCCTCGGAATTGCTCTGTTGAGTTAACACAATTTAAAATCAAAATGTTTTTCAAATCATCAAAGATGACATAAGCTCTGAGGAAAATAACTTACCTCAGGACCTATGTCATCTTTGAAGAAGCTGTGTGGAGGGTCTTTTTCGGAGGGAGGACATACAGAGGCCGGCAAAACGTTCCACAACCGAGCTGTTGAATTCAAGAACGATTATTAGAAAAGACCTGTTCTCATGTGAAAAATTTCAACTGTATACAATTGGTGGGCGCGCGTTGGCGTAATTCCCGTCTGTGCATCGGTGCCGAAGTAATCAATGATGCAACTTCCTCGGAGCCTCTTCCATTGAAATACTGGTAAAACAAGGACAGCTTTTCAACCGACGCCTGTCTAAGCCTTAAGCTATTGCCCAGATTGTAATCTGTGTAATAGTGACAAGTGACAAGATCTGCTTCTGCATATCTGAGGAAAATAATTTCACTCGTGGCCTTTTTTTGGGATGCTGTGTGAAGGATCTTTTTGTGGAAATGAAGGACTGAGCCTGGGCCCATGTTGTAGGAGGGGGGAACACAGAGGCCGCCAAATCGTCCCACAACCGTCCTGTCCTGTTAAACTCAAGAAATAGTCGTAGAAACGACCCGTTCTCACGTGACAAATGTCAACTGTATTCAAATGTTGGGTGCGCGTTTTGCGTGTTTTCCGGCTGTGTATATCTCCTTTAGTATTTCGATCGTACAGTTGATTAGTCAGACATTTCCGAAAAATCGAAATTTGAGTTGAGTTTGCAGTTATAAATGTATAAAAGTGTACACTCTTATCTGCTACAATACCCAGATTACTCATAAAATCAACCAAATCAAATATAATGCGGAAAAACTTGTAGTGAATTAAACAGAATGTTGATATTGTCTGGGTCACTAGTAAGATATTTCAAAATGTCATATAAATTAACCAAACTTGTTATTTTAAACCAAATTGCTATTTTATAGAATTATGTAGAACACGGGCACGTTAAAATAATATTTGATTTATGTTGAGCTTTTGAATATTGCTATCCTCACTATCTCAAAACTTGGTATTTGGAGATGTCTGACTAATCATTTGGACGATCGATGTAGACTGGTGCCCGACAATCGGGAGCAGTTGGGGCACTCGTGCTGTATTAAAAAATAGCTGATTGCTCATTTCTGATCTAGTCTCGAAATTGATATTTACCTTGAAACAACAGTTTCCCGACCGCTTTTGGACCCATTCTCCGAGACAATGTTAGCGGGCCGTGCGAGATGTGTGTAACCGCTGCCTACGTAAGCCATTTCACAAAAAAATACGCTTAATTACGAGTATGTCTTCAAAACTTCACACAATTTTCAAGTGTCATATTTGCACAGCGAAATTCCGATCGTGTAATGAGACACCACAAGAACAATAAATTCCTATCATGAGAACTCTCAATACATAGTACGTCGCGTCGGTTGTTCAGAAAGAATGGGAATTTTTAAATATCGCGGGTTTGGAGCATTACTAAAAAGGGACTAATGTTCAAGCGTTAAAACCAGGTTCCAACATTAAACTAAAAGAATGTATATAGGACGATCGTCATTGAAGTGCATACGATCTCTTTTTGGGACTATTATGTATTTTTACTCTTTTTTGTTTGTATAGTACTACATATTTTTACTCTTTATCGTTTCGTTTAATAACTTATTTGAATAGACTGTAGTATGTGTTGTTGTGGAAGAAAATATGTATGGCTTGATGCAGTATTATTTTATATAAATAAGTATTCATTTTAAATGCACTCGCAGTCTGATCCGTTAGTTTCGTTTCTCATATTGTACAAAATAAATTATATCTACGTAATAAATCCTTCAAGATTACTTCCAAGATAATCTTGTCATTTCTTGAAACAACATCTTTTAGGTGGAAGAATAATTGTTATTCCTATCTACAATTTATTCACTGCACTAATTATTTTAATCTTCAGGAAATGTAAGTGAATCATACTCAATTATTTGAATGAATTAATAGCTAAATAAAACAAAATAATATGTTTGTTATCTTTTACCAAATAGATCTACGTGAGCATCTAAAATAATGAAGAGATTTGCGTAATGCATATTGTGTTCACGGGTTTTTCAGCATTTAATGTTTTTTGGCAAGGTTTTTGTAAGAATAGTTCGGATATACATAGATAGAGATTAGCGAACGGGTCACTAGATTTGATACTTTGCATCGCTACAGAGTTGAATGCATGATTTAATTTCGGATGAATAATATATTTATGATGTACGCAATTTAAACAGATGACATTTTCAAAAACAAAACTGATAGCATTAAATATAGCCTCTATTATTACCGCAAGCTTTTCATGTGTGTTTTCATTGATTTGTTGTTAGGAGTATCAACCGAAGTTTTTTACAGATCCGCTGGATCGTTCCGCTATATAATCAATATTTTTTAAGGTTCGGTTTGGAAATTTTCCGACTTTTTTCAAAAAATCATTCTCCTGAATTGTATTATAGAGATACAAAGAGGGCTTACATTTCTTTGTATTCATTGATTACACCTGTATTGAACCGTTTATCGCATATTTTTAGAATTCATAAGAAAATCGTTAAATTTATAAACTCGTCAATTTCGTATATTATTTACTTTAAAATTGCCTTTGGTGGTACCTACTTGGAGCACCATCCAATATTATGACTTCTGTGTGTTTTCTACGGCCTAGTTGATAACCATAAGTATAAATACATTTTTTGAAGAAAATTTGTAGGAAAAAACATTATTTCATCAATTTCGGTTCGCGGAATGACAATAACAAATAATTCAGAAGAGATGCGAGACATCTCTAGTTAAAGTTTGAAACTACTGCACAGTAGGGGTGTCCTGGGTCATGGGGTGAAGGTTTTCCAGTTCTTAGCGGGGGGATGTGACTGCCCGCCGACTGTGTGACGGGCCTTCTCGGGAGAGGGAGACGCTCTGACCTCTCCAGCCGTACTCTCTCAACCCATCGTCTTGCACCGCAGTGCGAGGTATGAATTCATAAATCCGTCACTCCTAGACACACTGACCCCCAGATTCCCAACCACCATTCATACCCTTTTCCTTCCCAGAACGTCCACTTCATGCTTCATCTAACTTCCATTTCCTTCAAAAGCCCATCCATAAAGCATTCCAAAATATGACATTGTCCCTGAAGGAATTTATTTTCCTCAGAGTCTCCTGTGTGAAGTTGGTGTAAATTTAAAAAAACGTTGTGAAGTCTCCTTACAACGTTACCGGGACAATTCAGCAAACGCAAAAGTTAACTATTGAAGGGCACAGGGGAAAAACATGCAATGTAACATTTTTATGTTTTGTTAAACTGGTAATGACATTGTATAGTACAAATGTGGTAGAACAAAACGCCAAAACACACATTGCAGTAGCATGAAGAGGCACTGAGTAATCTTCATTGAAAAATATTGATACAGTGCAATAACAAGCAATGTCCAAGTCGTACAGGAAAACATAAGCATTGTCCATGGTTGTCGGCTTGACGTTTACAGTTTGAATTTTTTAGATTATTTTATTACGTTCGCCTGTTGTGTTATGCGGCGTGTGTTTTTGATATTATCTATAATAAAAATATAATCCAAATTGTTCAAATTTTTTGAAAAATGTCGTCGCAAGAAGAAGACGAGGTAAATCTAAAGCAAACTACCAAAAAACGTAAACTGTTCGGTCGAATGTAAACAACAAAATTAGATTTTAAAGTCTTGGACATTGCATATTTGCATATGTGCATATTTGCACGCTAACAATTTTAAGGACTTTCAACTAATTCAATAAATACAAGCAAGAAGGTTTTTTTTATACTACACACAAAAAAAATATATATTTTCTTAATTCATATATAATTTATATAATTTAAATATATTTTCTTAATTAATTTCTTATGAAACTATACCTTCCAATCGATGATATCGCGTGCTGCTTAAAAATACAAGAGGACTTTAATAATCTCAGCGAATATTGCAAAATTAACTGCTTGTTCCTAAACATAGATAAATGTTACTCAATATCATTTACGAGAAATAGGACCAAAATAATATTTAAATATTCAATAAACAATGTCGATATTAAAAGAAAAGAATCAGTTCGGGACCTGGGTGTTACCTTAGATTCCAAACTTACATTCCAATTACATATTAATAACATTGTCACTAAAGCCACCCAAATGTTAGGATTTATACTACGAACATCAAAACTATTTTATTTTCTCGATACATTTATTTTGCTTTATTATACCTATGTTCGTCCGCACCTAGAACACGCCCCCCAAATTTGGAATCCAAGATATATAACATATGTTCATAGAATAGAACGCGTTCAGGAAAAATTTCTCTCCTACATAAATTTTCGGTCGTTTTATGCATTCCAATCAAATGAAGATATTCGTCAATTCTTTAAAATCCCGAAATTAAATTGTAGGAAAATTATTTCTGATCAATTGTTATTGTACAGAATCCTAAATAATACGATATCTTCCTCGTATCTTTTACAAAAAATAGATATTAGAGTTCCTGGTCGCAATGGCAGAAACGTATCCCTTTTTTATAACAGCCGCTCCAACACCAACTACTTACAAAATGAATTCATACATCGAGCCTGCCACTATCATAACACACACCTCACATATACAGACATCTTCAATATAACTTTCAACAAATTCAAAGCAATACTATCAGATAAATGTAATGCATCACAACACACCACTTAACATCCATATTTATATTTATTTATTATATTATTTATTATATTATTAATCAGATTCCTTTTCCTTATTTGCAATATATTTTTATATTCCCTAATTACATACAAATCATCCATATACTCCTATAAGATCATAAGCTTACCCTTTATTGTGTTTTTCTATATTTTATCATGCATATTTAAGTATTTAGCTTCTCCTAACTATTTTTTTTCTTAGTTTTTCTTTATGTTGAATTTAGCTTCTCTTAACTATTTTTTTCTTAGTTTTTCTTTATGTTTTTCTTGTCAGCGAAAAAAAAAACAGATTTTATCAGCGAAAACATGTTTTTAGGCTTACTGTTTTATTTTAGCACTCTTTATTTTTATGTATCTTTGTAAAGCTGTTTGTTTTCCAAATAAAGATTATTATTATTATTATTATTATTTAATAAATAACATATTTCGGTTTTATTGCAAGTTTTAATGTAGGTACCTTTTTTCAAGGTTCAAAGTAAGTATTAATTTCACAATTTCTCAGTTCGTTCTCTGAGTGACATTGCATGTTTTTCCCCTGCGCCCTTCAATTGTTAATAACTCGTGGTGATCAATAAAACACAATATTTTTTAAAAAATAAATAAGAAAAGTTTTATTCTAGCTAACAAATATAATAATCACAATAAATAAAAACGTATCGTGTAACCAAAACAATTTAACCTAAGGGAGATGAATATATGTAGAAGAGGGGTGATATAAATAAACTAGTGCTGGTAGTATGCCTGCTGGGGCTGGTAGGCAACTTTAGCGATAGGGGCGGCATATGCGACAGGCGCAACAGCCTTCACAGCATGTCCCAGGGGCTCACGACGAACAACAGCATTGAATCCGTTGTGAGGATCAGCGGTGTAGTCGACGGTCCTCTTGTATCCATCAGCATCAATCAGAGAGTAAGATCCTTGGACCACATCTCCGTCCCTGGATTCGTGTTGGCTCTTGGAGTCTCCGGTCAGAGCGTCCTGGATGTCATAAGCGAAGTTGTACTGAGGATGAGGGTCGTATTCTTCTACTTGTTGACCGTGCTGGGGGACGAGTGCTGCGTGGGCCACTGCCACTATAGCTGCCAGGATGAAGAACTGTAAATTTAATGGGAATTTGTTTAAAGTACGTTTGTGTGCGAATCGCAAGGATTCGGAATGATTTGGGGGTGACTTGTTGGAAACCAAGATTTTTAGAAGAGTTTTAGAGGATGATGAGTTTAAAATAGCGGTTCCACTGAACAGGACATGCACGAATCTCAGGTAGCAAGAACGAAATAAGAATGCCAATCTCTATAAAGACAATTGCTTGCTAGAGCTGAGAATGCTAGCGGTTCCGACGAAGAACAGTGATGATTTATTTTTGGGATATATGCCGTGTTGCGCTACCTCCTTCTTTAGCCAACGTTTCGGACAGCGTTACGGTATCCGTCATCTGGGTATAATGATGATTCAATGGACGGGTTATTCTCGGAATTTGTACACTTCATAAAATTTCATAGTTGATATTCTAGGTATGTGAAAGTCAAATCCGATTTGATGAAATAATGATAGAATGTGATTTTCAACTTTGAAAATTGATTAATTATTGTTAAAATTCTATGACACAACCCGTCCTGAGAGAGTTATGCAAGAAAATTATGTTTGCCGGAGAATGTACAACCATGAGCTATACGTATTGTTTGAAGAGTTGTCAACAACAAGATTCAACAACAGGCATGAAATTATGGAGGACGGTTGGAATACAGCCGATCTGAGGTTTTTCTACAAAACTGCAAAATGACGGTGTGTTGAAAGGTCAAAACTTTGGTGGCGGGAGTGTGCGAATGCAAATATCAAGATGAAGGTGTGTTGAAAGGTCAAAACTTTAGTGGCGGGAGGGTGTGAATGCAAATATCAAGATGAAGGTGTGTTGAAAGGCCAAAACTTTGGTGGCGGGAGGGTGTGAATACAAATATCAAGATGAAGGTGTGTTGAAAGGCCAAAACTTTGGTGGCGGGAGGGTACGAATGCAAACATCAAGATGAAGGTGTGTCGAAAGTCCAAAACTTTGGTGGCGGGAGGGTGTGAATGCAAACATCAAGATGAAGGTGTGTTGAAAGGTCAAAACTTTGGTGGCGGGAGGGTGTGAATGCAAACATCAAGATAAAGGTGTGTTGAAAGGCCAAAACTTTGGTGGCGGGAGGGTGTGAATGCAAATATCAAGATGAAGGTATGTTGAAAGGTCAAAACTTTGGTGGCGGAGGGTGTGAATGCAAACATCAAGATGAAGGTGTGTTGAAAGGTCAAAACTTTGGTGGCGGGAGGGTGTGAATGCAAACATCAGGATGAAGGTGTGTTGAAAGGTCAAAATTTTGGTGGCGGGAGGGTGTGAATGCAAACATCAAGATGAAGGTGTGTCGAAAGGCCAAAACTTTGGTGGTGGAAGGGCGTGAATGCAAATATCAAGATGGAGGTGTGTTGAAAGGCCAAAACTTCGGTGGCGGGAGGGTATGAATGCAAATATCAAGATGAAGGTGTGTTGAAAGGCAAAAATTTTGGTGGCTGGAGGATGGAGGCTGGAGGATGTGAATGCAAATATCTCATATTTGGGAAAAAAATTGAAGAGAGACAAAAAACACCGGTGAATTGTAGGGCCGATGATAACGATAAATTAGCTGTGGAGAGAGAGAAGAAAGAATTGACGTTTTAGCTATAGTTATGTTTGATAAACAGCTTATTGAGAGAAAATGTTTGAAAAAGAAAAAGACCATGTTGACGGTATTCTAATAAATTATCACTGGAAGTTGGGTAACTATTGTTACGGAATGTATACTAATATTTATTTATATTAAATTAAAGAAGGTAGGTATACACGTAATTTTAAATAGAGAAAGTATGAAAGAGAATGTTGGATTCGTGCAATGTATTTTTTTGCTGCGTAGATCGGGATTAAGGTTTTTTTTAATTACATACCTTGTGTCGTCTAGAACGACAGAATTACTTGAATATGTATGATGGTTCTCTAATAATAAATTGATACGGAAGAATAGTGAAAAACAGAATAATTTAAGTGTTGATAGATGGAGAAAGATATTGTATTATGTAGGTGTTGAAATGAAATAAGAATAGAAACACGTAAACATAGAGTGGAAAGTGTAGCCAATGAAGGGGAGTTGAAGCTAAAATACAAAAAGTAAGAAAAGAATGGATACTGAAGAGTAGTGAATAATTTAAAAGGGTTTTAAATAAATAGATAGAGGGAGAAAGAAAGTGTATTACGTAAGTGTAGAAATAAAATAATAACAGAGGGTGTAAAGTGAGGCCAATGAAAGAGGTTTTAAAGCTTAGATACGAAAGTTAAGAAAAAATGGATTCAGAGGAATAGTGAAAAGATAGAATAAATATAAAAGAGTTTTAAAAATGTAGAGAGAGAAATAAAATATATTATGTAAGTGTAGAAATAAAATAATAACAGAAACATATAGCGCGGAAAGTAAAGTCCATGAAGGAGTTGAAGCTAAAATACGAAAAGGAAGAAACAGAGATTTTTAAAAAATAAATGAGAGAGAAAGAAAATATATTATGTAGAGTGGAAAAAAAGCTCAATGAAAGAAGAGTTAAGCTAAATGCGGTATAAATAATGTAAAAGAGTTATTAAAATATAGATAGAGGGGAAAGAAAATATATTATATAGAGTGGAAGATAAAGTCAAAGAAAGAGGAGTAAAGCTAAATACGAAGAGGAAGAAAAAAAGATATAGAAGAATATTGGAAAGATAGAATAATGTAAAGGGGTTTTTAAAAAATAGATTGAAGGACAAAGAAAATGTAGATAGATAGAAGGACAAAGAAAATGTAAATAGATAGAAGGACAAAAAAGTGTTGAAATGAAATAAGAAAAGAAAAGAAAATGTAGAGTGGAATGAAAGAGCAGTTGAAGAAAATATAACTAATAGGTACTCATGAAAATAAAACTTATTTTAGGAACGATTAATTGGGGTTCATTAATTGCCATGGTTAAATAATATTTACTAATTTCGATAAAGAAAATAATTTAAGGATTTTCTGACTTGGATGAGGAAAATAATTATGGCATTTTTTGGCTTGGATAAGGAAAATAATTTTCGTATATTTCAGATAATATCCAAACAACTTCCGGAACGAAAAAGTAACTAAATAACTAATATGAGTGAAAAAGCACAGTTTTAACGATTTAACGGAGACCCGAAAGTTAATCCTTGAACAATTGGCTCCCCTGAAATTATAAGTATTAAAATTGTTTATGAATTATTTTTCATTTTCAAACCTAAAATCGACTTCAAAAATATCTTTAATATGGATATCAACCGAATGTATTTAGATACATTGTCGATGTTTTGTACTTGTACGCTGGTGTATACAGTATATAGATAAGTAGTTTTTCCTTGATGCATTTGAATGAAAACATGTTTTATACTTTTGTTATTCGGCGGTATATTCTCACTACACACCCCTTCGGGGACACTTAGATATATTTTGTGTAAGTATGTAAACCATATTTTCTCTAAACCGACTGCACATTGTATATAAGTATGCCGGGGGGCCAACTGTCGGAGGATCAGCATACAAATTAGCGGAAACTTAAACCCATGGAGAAACAACCCTATCCGTCAAGAAATAAAAAGTAGAATCGAAAGTTTTATTAGAGTGATTTTGTTCACTGTACAGTTTTCAAAATCTAGCAGATTTCGGTCACATGAGAAAGGATCTGTTCATGACAGGAAATATTTATTTTTAAATACTGTATTTTATTTTAATGATAATAATATATTCACAATGAACAATTTTTATAATGAACAATATTTAACTTCTGCATTGAATATAACGTATTATTAAGAAACAGGTTATCATGGTGCAAAGCGATATGGCGTAACATCGGTCATGTCAGTGCCAATATCCGTTTTGCTTTTTATCTGTGGATTATCGTTCACGAATTCAATTTACCGTGTCCATTTCACTGGGTTCAAATACATTAATTACTTTCACGACGAATCAGTGTTATGTACGCGCTTTACTTATGACCCGGCTTCGCCCGAGTCAATTTATGTTATTTATGGAGCAAAGAAGAATAAATGACAGATAATGGATATTTGAAAATTAAAAATGTCAATTTTTGTTTTAAAGTCTGAGGAAATACATATACATATATACATATATAATATATATATATATATTTTTTTTAAATACTTTCAGCTTTCCAAAACGTTCAGTTATAATATCCCGTGATTTTTCAGAGGTCTTTACTAGTTTAAATTACTTGAAAACAGTAAATCAAATATCTAATGAAATTGTTTGACGGACACCATAACAGCGTACATTATAGGTACGTCTAAAGATTTCTAGAGCGTGTCCGTCCATAGTCAAATCCATATCGGAAAATGCGGAAAATTCAAATGTTTTTTCAACAATAAGTGCAATTTGTATCGCTGCGATGGAAGATTTCTTTATGGATAATTTCCTGTAATGGAAAATGCACGTACAAGGAGAAAATTGATTTATTGAATTGAACTTCGCATGTCTAAATCTATTAATTCGAAGTAATGCAAAATCGGGTGTTTTTGGATTTAAAAATTAAATGTCTTAGAAATATTTTAGATACTTTAATTAAATACTGCGAACAGAACGCATCTTGACCTTTGAAACGATCCAGCATATTTTGGATAAGTCTTTTTGATATCCCGGAAAAAAATAATGTAAAAGGCTTTCAAAAACTGTTTTAAAAATCCAAATCTCCTATTAGCGAACCCCTTTTCCGCTAGGATTTTATTGTATAATGTGGCAAATTAATTTATTAAGAAAATTATCGTTAAACATATATATGTATTTGTACTTGAACTTCGCAAAATAAAAGAAAACACGCTTTTTGGCGATGTTTTTTTTTCCGAAAAATGAAAAGACGTGAATTTGAACTTTATAACCATCTACGAAAGGAGTGACGTAGTGATTTGCCTTAATGTGTCCAGCTTAAAGGTTTTCATTCAAGATGTTTTTAGATCTTCACGGCCAAAAGCATTTTAGTTTTTTGGGGTGTTATGCCGTGTTGCGCTACCTCCTTCTTTAGCCAACGTTTCGGACAGCGTTGCAGTGTGTGCAACAAAAACGAAAAGTTTTCATTCAAGTTTAATACAGATATTAAATCAAAATTCAGGTAATGACTTAAATTGTAATGCATGTAACAACAGGATATTTTCATTGTTTTTTTTATTCTAGAAAAAATAAGGAAAAATTTACGATAGTGAAGGTGTTTTTATTTTGTTTTTATGTAGACGAATAAATTTTCTATAACGTTTCCAATTCGGCGTCGTTGACGTCACGGCTTGCCGGGTAACGTTGGTGACCGCCATCTTACCAGCCAGTGCTTATGCCAGCAATGCAATCGGAATGCGTAAAACAATCGGGTGACAAATTAATTGTAATGCACATAAAAATCAGATAATCGTGACAATCATGTTAATTGTAATGCGTATAACATTAGTTTAAATGTGTAAATTGCATTACAATTATATATTATAATGCGTATAACAATCAGATCGTCGTGCTGATTGTAATGCGTATAACAATCAAGTAATCGTGAAAATCGTGTTCATTTTAATGCGTAGTCAGGCTAATTGCGTTAATAATTAATTTATTGTGCAACAATAAGTAATTAGTATAACAATCCGGTAATTATGTTTATTGTAATGCGTACAATAATCACATAATTCTGTTAATAATTAATTGCATCAGTAATGCGTACAACAATCAGGTAATCGTGCTAATTGTAATGAGTATAACAATCGGGTAATTGTGCTAATTGTAATGAATATAAAAATCGGGTAATCGTAATGAGTATAACCATCTTGTAATCTTGTTAATTGAATGCGTTTCACCGTACCTTAATAGCCATGTTTAATCTGTCCGCTGAGAGCACTGAGAATTTAATGATCGGTCGTCAATTGGTCGCGATATTTATACCGACTCCTCATCCCAAACGGCGGATTGTCGAGCAGGGGTCTGAAGTTGGAGACCTTTCACTTTTGCCGAAATGTAGAGCACGTTTGTCTTCAGTGCAAGGGGGGAGGGTCAGGCGGGTTCGAAAAAGGGGGACTAGAGTGTGAATTTAAATCAATAAAACGACTTAAAAAGATAAGAGCGTAAATCACCTCTTTTCAGCATATAGAAAACAATGCAAAAACATCGAACTATAACTTCAACCCCCCATTATTTTATCATTTGAAAACCTACGAAATTAATTTTTCAAATGTTCGTTAATTTTTCGTATATTCATTTTCATCCTGCCAATAAATATCACACATTTATCAAGAGCATTTTTAGGTTATTATGCCGTGTTGCGTTTCGTCTTTGTTCCGCCAAATCCTCGTTTCGAACAGCATTATTGTCACATCTGCCCTGATACTGCACAGTAACTCTAGCCGAAACCTTAGCTTAAAAGGGAGCACTGTACAATAATCTCAAATCATGTCATCACTCAATTATTTTGTTAAATCATTGAAAACGATAATACCAACAACTAGCTCTCAATAAAATTTTCAAAGTGACAAAGACACATAAAATAAAATCTACCGCTCTCCCCTTTCCCCACGCTATTAATAACTATCAACCTATTAATACTTCTTGATGAATTTTTGCACACTTGACAAAATGAGACGAAAAAAAGAAATTACTATCTAAATTTGTTTTCGAAAAACTCTGAATAAAGCCCGGGCCTTCAGCTATTAAGCCAACCGGTTTCAGTTAGTGAACCTTCAGCAGGACTGTATAAATACATACAAAAAATATTATTATATTATAATTTTTACATTTTAAGACGATACATATGGTATAACTTCTAGGTTCTAATATGAAATATAAATATAAAAGAGAAATATAAAATGTTTTTAGTCGTCTTCACTAGGAGATCCTTTGCTGAGGATTCTATGCTGTTTATACAGTACAACTTATATAGTACAACTTCGATATTCCAGAGTGGAAGATACTATCAGTATCGCCCTGGTGTAAGACCACCATTCAGAATTGAAACGTTGCTTGAAAATGGCTTTAGCCGTGTTTGGTGACCAGATCTGAATAGCCAGGTACATCCCAACCTTCCTCTTCCCCACCTCCTTCCCCTCCCCACTACCTATTAACCTCACAACATACCCCAATTGGGGATGCCATAGTCTCACTGGCTCCAGACGGGAGCAGTTGAGATTCTTGTGCGGTATTAACCGTAAAAAAAAAAAAAAAAATTGGGAGTTAGGTTTTTTCAGTAACTTCTGCGGTGGTGTTTTTAAAATACTTTTTTCATCGATGTACTAAATGTAGTTATTTTTAGTTTTATCTGTTCATTATGGATGGGAGATTGTTAATAAAAATAAAAATTATAGCTAAAAATTCAAAACTTCTTTGTCTAAGGGAATTGCTTTATTTTAAATACAGTTTAAATTAAATTCGAAACTATTTAAAGTATTTAACAACGATAAACGTCCAGGATGAACAGAAACTTTTTAATCTGTTTATTCGATATAAAGTGGTGTGCAAACAAAAACATTTCAACACCCCTTAAAAAAGTAATTAAAAGGTATGAAAAAAAAAGAAACCCATAACCTACCGTAACTTTTTTGACTTAGTTTTTTTTTATCACTTTTAATGACTTTTCAGAGGAGGTGTTTAAAGTTGTTTGTTGTCGAGTTGTCCGGTCACCCAGATTTTCACGACCAAAAGTATTATCGTGACTTATTTCTGGGTTATTACGTCGTGTTGCGCTAGCTCCTTCTTTAGCCAAAGTTTCGGACAGCATTACAGTATCAATCATTAGGGCATATATGTAATCGAAGAGTATGATGTATGAAGTGCGTGTTTATTTATGTAGATGCCATACCATATTGCCAGCTTCAACCCCTTTAATAACAGGTATAACAGTAAAAGTTAAAATGGTTATCTGCGTTTATTTGTTCCTTAGCCCCATCGGTTTTATTAATATTAATTATTTTTGAGAATACGATTTCGCGTCTGCCCTGATCATGGACACTGTAATGATATCCAAATCATAATTACCCAAAAATAAAACACTCAAAAAATATTTGCATTTAAATTCATTTGTGAATGTCTTGTAATTAAATATTGTGTATTTTATAAATAAAAAATTGTTATTATGTAATTACATTATTTAAAACATAATTCGTAATTGAAAAAGGCTTTTTCTTTCACCATCAAATAATATAGCATGTAAATATGTATTTACTAAATTATAAACAACGTGATTTTACGTACCTGCTGCAGGGGAGAAAGTACTCTCTTTACTTTCAGAGGTCAAAGGTTCTACTCACTATTCAGCACGATTTATAATCCAATATTTTTTTGTAAACTTTGGAACCTTCTAACACGTGTGACTTTTATGAATTTCTGATATACCTATGTTATGTTGTTATAGTAGTGCCTAACACACATTGCGTCATAAAAAAAATCGTTAAATTCTACAAAGGTAGGTAACAGGAAATATGTAAGTAACATTATACAATATATGTATACATCTTATTCTAACTTTTTGACAGCCTCCGTATTCGAGGGTAAGGCCCTCGACTAGCAATCTGAAGGTCACTGGTTCAAATCGCGGCGCCAGCAAATACATTTTATTTGATTAATTAATATCTATTTAATTAATTATTTCACATTTAATTATTTTTAATTGAGGTGATTTTTCACAAAAACGGCGCTCTACAAATTTTTCAATTATTATTATGTAGTACGAGTATATTTGCCACACGTTCCAGAGTGAAGATACAAGATAGATATAAGATATAGAGTAAGACCTTCATTCAGAATCGAACTATCTAAGTAACAAACCATCACGCCGTATCCACGCAGGGGTAAGCAGAGAGGACGGATCGCCGAACAACTCGGTCTTGGTGCACACTATTTGCCTCATTCACATTCATACATGTTCTCATAAATATTATTCTATTATTCTGGATCTTGACATGGCCCGACCCAAGTATCTGATTCACTTTTTTTAATATTTTTTTTTATTAGTGACTATTTAATTACAGGTTTGATGAGAATTACAAGATACGATAATGTATATAAATATATCATCTGTTTGTTCTTAGTCCTCCTGATTAGGTGGTCCTGTGCTGAGGCGGACAGGTAGATTTCTTTGATTTTCCGTTATTTAGTTTCTATGATGTTTTTTATACATTCTCTAGTATGTCTGCATTAATTTCTTTCACCCATGTTCTGATTTTTTCCTTAAACTTATTTATCTTTTCTATCTTTTTCAAACTTGGAGGAAGAATGTTGTAAAGTTTGGTTGCCAGATATATGTGGTTTCTTTGGCCAAAACTTGTCTTGAATTTTGGAACATCTCGTATATCCTTTTTTGAGGCTCTTGTGTCATGTATCCGAGTTTCATTAGGAGATTTTCTGTTTTTAAAATGATGTATAAGAGTATTCTTGACATATATTTGTTTTAAATTTAGAATGTCAAAACACTTAAAAATATCTTTTGAAGGGGTTCTGATGGGTAATTTTAGTATGGTTTTTATAATGCTCTTCTTCATGAATTACGTGATAATATCTAAGTGGTTAATATGATTTGCTATAGCAGATCCCCATACTAGAATTCCGTACTCAAGACGGGAATGACATAAAGCGTAAAATACTTTTTTGATGTCTTTCCTAGGTAGTATGTTTCTTAGGTTTTTGAATAAATATACAAGTCTCGTAAGCATTTTAGTGATTCCATTTATGTGTATGTCCCATCTAAGGTTTTCGTCTATTTCCACTCCTAGATATTTAATACTTTTTACCTTTGCATATATATATATAAGGCAAGAGCAATATGACTTATTGTTTTGACACTCGTGCAATTTGAGAGTGTATTCTTTACCCGGTTGACCTCTTGAGTTTATTGAAAAGGCTAGATAATTAGTTTTAATTATATTGAGCGTAAGAGAGTTCATCCGAAGCCAATTTTGAAGTACAATTAGTCCATGTTCAGCCTCTTTATAAGTGTCCATCCAGTCCTTTTCATGGAATAACATAACAGTATCATCGGCAAAACTAATTATGTTTCCATTGATGGAAAGTTTGGTAATTTCATTTATATAGATTAGAAATAAGATTGGTCCCAAGACACTTCCTTGAGGGACGCCGTAGTTCATTGGAAGAGGATTGCTTTTTTGTTGGCCTATTTGTACTTGTTGTGTTCGTCTTGTCAAGTACGTCATCAGTAAATTTCATGGAGTGCCAGATATGCCAAAGTTTTGTGAGAAGAATTTTATGATCTATTGATCATAAAATTGTGTTGATCGTGCCATGTCTTCCTCGGGCGTCCTCGACTTCTCTACCATTCACATTTACATTATATGTATATTCTCCTTACAGCCGTTTCTTTGTTCATTCGCTCTACATGCCCAAACCATCTGAGGTATCTGTCTTACTCTTAATCATTATGCTTACATCAGCTTCCTTTGTGGAGCATTCTTTGTGGATCTCAACATTTCTCACATGATTTTACATGGTTTTTAGGCACGTAAACCTCAGAGATCGCATTTCTACAGCATTCAGTCTACTTTGATCCTTCCTCTACCAGTTCCATGCCTCACTGCCGTACATCAGGGTAGGTACCAGCACTCCATTGTGGACTGCTAGTTTCGCTTCTTTGGACAGTTTTTTGTTAGCGCCCACGACATTCACGTATTTGATGACCAGATCTGAATAGATAGGTACTTTCCTATCTTCCTCTTCGCCAACACCTTCCCCTCCCCACTAACTTCAGCCTCACCACATATCCCAATTGGGAATGTTATAGTCTCACTGGCTCCAGACGGTATAAGTTGGACTCTTGTGTCGTATTTCCATTGTTTTTTAAACTTTATTTTGCATTCCCCAATACAACGTTTTCATAGTCTGGGTAAAAAATATTTAAACGACATGGATGTATTTGACAATATTTTTAACTTGACAAACTGCAAACGCCATATGTGCGAACTATTTCCAACTAGTTTATAAATTATTAATAATTATAATAACACGGAATACATAGTTTATTCTACGTAATATGATAAATAAATAACAACATTCAGACTAGACGTGGGCAAAATTGATTGACTGAATTAAATGAATAAATTCAATCTTGTGACACACTCCATCCAATTCTCAATTTCAAAAGGAATTGATTCTTCATTATTTTTCTTTGGCCTTGTATCCTACGATTTTTAACGGCACATTAATTTTTCATTTTCCATTTAATTTACTATTAAATTATGTCAATTAATGATGTGTACCGTAAACAATTGAAAGATTATAATTTATAATGTTTCGTAGGTATTTAAATATTATTATATGGGCGGCGCGCCGCGAACTTGCCTAACGTAAAATACCTATCCCACTCCCGCGCCGCCATTCATAAAATCACGCGTATGCATATCATTGTCCCCCGCACAAGCAAAAACCGGCAGCGAGCCATCTGATTTAGTTCCGATGGTCGTGCCCCTTTCACTTGTGCGAAGAATTGTCCCCGTCATATTCAGTATTGTCCCCGTCAATCTGAGGTCCTACCCATTCCAGATCCGCGTGTCTAGTCTATCGCTATCGAGTTATGTCCGAAGCGCTCTATTCGGGAATTATCTTTAGCGTCTTGTTCAGTTGACAGACAAATGACCAAACGACCAAATGACCAAATGTTGAAACGAATCGATCATGACTCGATCATGGGTGTCCAAAACGCTAAAGTCTTTACTTGGTCCGCAGCTAGCGAGTTACTGCATACACTAGTCAAAAGTTACTAATTCATCCTGCCACGAATCCGCCTGTGAGGTTCATCTTTCGTTCCTCTCCGCTCGCCAAGCCGTCAATTTCATTACATTGCTGGTTGTTTTTTGGTACGTACCAAAACTATTGGAATATAAGTACCTACATATTTTTAGACGCAGATGTTAGGTAGATATAATATGTGAATTTGCAGATATTATAAGGCTAATCGGCTGTGGTCAGCCGTCACAAAATATTGTTAAAATGTTAGATCACGTGAAGTGGTTTTTAAATTGAAACAATTTTAAGTTTAATAAATTAGTAAAACTTTAGGGGTGAAACCACAAACTGTTTAATTTAAAAATTTTATTGCGAGCTTAATGTAATACATGTTTTTGTCAAAAAAACATTTTGTTGTCAATATAAGACACATTAAAATATTACGTTAACCCCTTCGCGCGTCGTTATTACAATTTTTCAGAACGACATAATTCACCCTAAGAAGAGTGCATTGTGTTCTTTAGCACCGTTGGGGTTTGAAACTCGATGAAACGAAAAATAACGACACTAAAAAGAGGCAAATACATACATCTATAGGATTTAGTCTGCGAGATAATGAGATAGTATGATAGTATAATCGGTCTCCTCTTTGGGCGGTGTTTCGTAGCTTCCCCACTCATGTCTGCTTCTGTTTTCTGAAGATTTCACTTTACCGCGTGTAGATAATATAAGATAATATGTACACATATAAAAACAAGGTGGTTTTTTTTTTTGGAATTGAATGAAAGGAATGAATACAAAGAATCAATTCAAATTCACTCCTGGGAATGAATCTGCCCATGTCTAATTCAGACAAATCGTACCGTGAATTTACGTGAATTCTTTAGTTAAAATATAACATGTATCAAATCCATTTAATTTCAAGCCTATATTGGGAGTTATTCAATCTCAAATGCTCTCTCTTTCCCGCATCGCTTCGTCCTTTACTAATAAGGGGTGAGGGATGCTATTGGTTAGATTTTGCACCCCGCCGCTCAGCCATAGAGATGAATTATCATTTCTAAATTAATATCATATTATTTTGTCTTAACTATTTTTTTTTCATCTTTCTCTTGCTAAATTAATAGCGCAATATATAAATTACATAAATATTTCTCATCTTAATTCTATGAAAATAAATATATTTTTTCTAAAAGTCAAATCTCAACATTATGGTCACCCTACATGCTTTAATGTACTATCGCCTTCAGCTAATCAGTTACTAATCATACTCATAATCTGTAAGAAACATACAACAATATTGTTCTTCAATAACTGTATTATTTTTGTGTTATTTTATTTAATTATAGAGTTGTTAGCCTCAATATAGGCTTGACCTAGTGAGGTTATAAACTGAATTATTTTATTTATTTATTAATTTTTTTTTATTTTTTTTTTATACACTTTACAAATACAAGACAAAAAGTCCCGATAAACTACTTTTTAGCAGTTTGTCTAACGGGTTCTTTACGTTAAAGATCGTATTATAGTGATTTAATAGTTACATTTTTACAATTATATAAAATAAAATTTAATTTTTTACAGAAATATAGATAAAAATAAATTTTTGAAAACATAAATAACATTTTTAAAGTTTTTAGAATAATATGTCATTGTGAGCTAATACAAATTAATTCTTTCCGTAAGCCAAGTCTTCAGTAAATTCATCAATTGTTTGTTTTGGGCACAGTTTTTAATTTCAGCAGGTAACATATTTAAACAACTGGGAATCATGTAATTTAACGTTCTTTGTCCATATTTATTTGTATGCTTAGGTACAATTAGCCCTTCATTAAAGTTAAAACGAGTATTATGGTTGTGTTCCAGCCTGTTAATATATAAAGGATTATTTATGTGCTGAAATATAATTTTGTACCACAGAATTGCTCTGACTGAAAGAACTTTGAGACTCTGATAAAAGTATGGAATATTATGCCTTTCTTTGTATAAATTTTTTTCAGCTAATAATTTAACCAATGAATTTTGCACTGATTGTACATGGTCTATATTTGTTTTACAGGAAAATCCCCAAGCTGTTATTCCATACCTTATAACAGATTCAGCTAGAGATAAATAAATTATTCGAAGTGTGCAGATAGGAACAAAAAATTTTAGTTTATACAATCTGCTTACAATTGATCTTAGTCGTGCACAAACTTTGTTTATTTGTATATCCCACTTGAAAAAGCAATCAATAATAACACCTAAATAAACATATTCTTTAACTAGTTCCATATTTTCACATGTACACGTTGCAGGAATACCACTGTGTAAGCAATCTGATGTATGTGTCTTTATTTCAGGTGTAATATATACCTTAACATTAGGGGATCTTATACGTAACAATTTAGTTTTTTTGGCATTTATGATTAAGCCAGAGTCATGAGACCACTTTAAGAGTTCAATGTAGTCTTTTTGTAAAAGATCTATACAAGTTTGCAAATCACTGCTAGAAATCACTAAAGCAGTATCATCCGCGTATACAAAGTACTTTACAAATTTATTTTTTTTAATAATTGTTAACATTAGACCTAGGTACCATGTAAAGAAACAAATAAAAATATAAGGTCATGTAATACCTCTAGAAAGTTAAGTTACCTCCCGGTTCTACCCGGGCATCTTCAAGGAAAAATCTCTGGCAGGTCTAAAATACGTTCAGCTAACCCAAAGTGAATACTCGTTAATAACATTTTGTTAAAAGGTTCAACGAGCGGTTGAGGGAACATTTAGTTTCCTTTGGGTTAAGTACCCAAAGGAAACTAAATGTTATTGAACATGTATTGTTCTACTATTATTGAACTGTGTCATAATGATAATATTTTGATGATTTATATAGCGCCGTTTTTGTGAAAAATCACCTATAGGACGCTTTAAATCATACTTGCAAATTGATTGTACCTACTCCAAATAAAGAATAATTGTGTTTACCCGTATAATAATTGTGCATTTTCTTTAATTATCCCGCTATTCCACTATTATTCTACAAAGAAGGAGCAATTTTAACTTTTAAGTTTAATTCTGTTGGGGTATCGTTTAATTCTAAATAAATCATATTACTTATCTTTAAATCTAGCAATTAAGCCTCCAGTTCTGCATTATTTATGAAGCTGTCATGATTAATTCAAAAATGTTTAAATTGATCATCACACATCACGACTTATTCAGATCATTGCACCCAAGATCATTATTCAATTACCGTTTGCACTAATCGTGTGTTTATGTTCCGGTAAAGGAAATAGTTATTATTGAATTACGTGATACTATTCTTTTTGAAATGCTTAACTAACGAATGTACCTACTCCTATTTTTATCTTATTACTAGCTGGTTCCCGGCATGCGTTGCAATACCATATTCAAAGTAATAAATTGTTTATCCCTGCATGTCCTTTCCCGTGAGTCCCCTGCCCTCCCGCGATCCCCTTCCACCTTCCTCGCCCGCCTTCACCCCTCTACCGCTCCAGTTCCATATATTCTGTCCCAGTACATTCAGTTTTCAAACAGCTTGCGTGGCACCTATTACAATTTTTTTATTCAAATTTTCATTTTTCGTATATTACAAATATTCATTTTTGTATATTATAAGGACAATTTATCAAATTTTGTACTTGACATAGGGAGGTACCTACCTATTTAAAATATCCATAATTTAAAATATCCATAAACCATTATTTTAATACAAAAAAACAGCTGCTTGCTAAATTTAATTTCAGCGATCGCGCGAACTGTCAAACACGCGAAGTTAAAATGTCGTTAAGTTTTCTGAAATTATTCAATTTTCTGCGCAATTTTCTTATTTTTTATTTCCGTAAGAACCTTCTACAAAGTATTAGAAAACTGTAAAAAAAAATATGAATGAAATAGTTACAGTCATTCTGAAGTTATGGCATGACCAAGGGAAATACGGATTCATTTTTTATATATAGACAGATCGATGGATTGACCTGCATTTTTTGTTTGTAAAAGCTCTACGAACCCAATTATTCAAATAAAAAAAAGAAATATGGACCTACTATTATGGAGGTACATATTATATATTATTATAAAGGGTATAACAGCGAGTACCCAAAGAATTTCAACCAGCAATTCTTGAGCATATTTGGAGAAAAAATGTAGATGTCATTTTGATATCCGGTGATATTTTTTCTTATTCAAATAATTCAGCACAAGTCGCAATTGGCTAGCCGGGTATAGCTTAGCGGCGGGTCATGTGGTAAGCACTCCGTCTCGCTTTCCATCAGTAAGGTAACACACAAAACAGGGAGCGTATCACGTGATCCCGTCGCAACGTGTAGGAATGGGATTAAAACGATTCAATTTTTTTTAATACATAAATATATCGTCTAATAAATATAACGTAATTGGTTCCCTTCACCCTTTGTTTTATCAAAAGGGTTCAACGAGTATATTATTCCTCTAGGTTAGCCGAACTCATCCAATAGCATCCTTCGCCCTAATTAGTAAGAGACGAAATGATGCGGATGATAACGTATTCAATATCAAAGAACTTATCAATATCAATGCACTCAGAATTTTTTAAATATGTGGTTTATTATGGTTCTATATAGAATAAGAATCATGAAATCAGTTCTATTGAATATCAATCCGCATCATCGCTTTACAACAAAGCGTAGAACCCTCACCTTAAAAGTGTTAAAAATGTCAACCTCCTGCAAGCAAGACTAATAAACTTCCACACCTTTCAAACACAAACCAGATCACATTATTAGAGCTAGCAGGTTCAATAATAGCCTAAAGATCACGACACAATTGTTACGGAGCAGGGGATTATTATGTAATATCAGATTCTGCATATATGAACTAAATAAACCGGTTGTTGAACTCTTGGAGTCAAACTGCAAAACGTTGCGGTCGGGCCAGGTAAGCGCTGTTTGTTTATACTATTATGCAGATCTGTGAACTGGTACAAATTGAAACGCGAACAAATAATATTTTCCGGTGCAGGAAATTAATGTCGAGCATGACATTTTATGACAGCTGGCGGCTAGCGGCGGGGAAAAGTTTTGGTCAACAAGGTAACAATTTCCCACGGAAATGAATCATTTGTGAATAATATCATCAGGATATTGTTGATTATAATGAAACCGATATTGTGGTTGAGGGGAAAAATAAAATTAACAAGGAGGACAGGAGATCGATCCTCAACCAGCTTGAGGACATTAAAAAAACTTTTGTGACCATCGCCATCTCCCATGCAGCCGCAATCGCTCGTGCGCAAGCTTTTGCAGAGGTAGTTAATGCTCAGAAAGGCTTAGCCACCAAAATTGATCTCCTCATCAACAGGCCTCAACCAGCAGTTATCCCTCAGCCAAACATTGGAGGAAAGAAAACTTACGCCAGTGCAGCGTCGGATGCCCCTGCATCCCAAACACTAGTGGTAAACGGACAGGAGAGAAAGGTTCCCCCGCTTCAACCTACCATACTATTCTACCCAACCGTGCCAGAGGGAAAAACTTCAGAGGAAACTCAGAAAAGCCTTATGAAAGTCCTGGATCCGTCTAAAGACGGATTCCAAGCTGTACGAACCAGGAAAATTAAAGGGGCTGGCGTATTATTACAGACCTCCAGCACGAGTGGGTTAGAAAATATAAAAAAGGCGGCCGCGAAAATTGAGGCAAGTGGTTTTAAGATGGTCCACCCTCAAGGAAACCTCCCCAGAATTGTCATTTATGATGTGCCCAAATCCGAAGCAACTGCAGACCAGGCCCTCTTTGAGGAAATTTTCACAAACAATATTCTGGGAAAGGCCAACATAACCAAGGATGACCACCTTAGAACCATGCGTCGAGTCTCGCTTTTCGGCAAACGAGACGGTAGCACGATGAACATGATAGTTACCTGTCATCCGCAGAGCAGGAAAATTCTTATAGACAGCGGACTCTGCTTTCTTGGTTGGAATGCATGCCGTGTTCGCGACTTCTTAGGAGCCACCAGGTGCTTTAAATGTCATCTTTATGGACACGTGAGTAAATTCTGTACCATGACCACCACCACGTGCCGCCACTGTGCCGAAAATGGTCATGAGATGGATAATTGCCCAAGGAAAGTGGAATCCGCTGTCTGTGCGACCTGCAAGCGCTTTGGAAAACCATCGGCTCACTCCACTGGAGACAGATCATGCCCCGCCCACCAAGCAGCCATTGAAGCACAGATGAGACGCACCGACTATGGAAACTAATAACTTTATTACCATAGGTCAGATAAACCTGCAGAGATCCTGACTGGCCACGATCGAGGCGCTGCAGGCCCTGACTGACCTAAGGTAAAACGCCTACTACTAGTCCTGGAGCGGTGCTCGAAGTAGGTAACTCCCCGGGAGCGGGTGTTCTGGTCAACGCTTCGTCAATCAGCCCCCTCCTCCTCGAGGGGTTATCGAATGAGTACCAAACCTGCGTTTCGTTTAATTTTGGAATAACCGAGATTATTATAATCTCGGTATACTTTAAATATGGTAACCCTGTCGGACCACATATCTTGAGCCTGACGCGCGCCCTGAACGCGCTTAAAGGTCGTAACATAGTTATAGGGGGAGACTTTAACGCTCGCTCGCCTTTGTGGTATGATAATAGGGGAATTCGGACAGAACGCTCAGACGCTGTCGAAGACCTTATCGCAGCGCAGGGCCTATTTTTACTAAACGAGCCAGGTAGCTTATCTACATTTTCTGGCACCCAAGGCGAGAGCAACATCGATCTAACTCTCTGCTCTGGATCTGTTGCGGCCAAGATATCTGAATGGAAGGTTCATGAACGTGCGATCGCCTCAGATCACAGATTAATTACATTTAAAGTGGGTGTCAAAAAGACCGAAATACCAAGATCCTCCTGGAATTTCAAAACCAATCAGGCGAACTGGGATAACTTTGGGGAAGCGCTACGGGATACTTTAAGGGGATTTCATGACGTAGCAGCTAGAGATCCGGACAATTTGGGGAACTTTTTCAATGCGGCCGTGGTATCAGCTGCTGATCGATCTCTGGGAAGATCAAACCCAAAGAAGATCATAAGAACGCCGTGGTGGTCGAGTGAGCTGACTTCGCTTAAGGGGGCCTATAAGAGGGCCTACAGGGCTCTGAGTCGATCCAGGAAGGGAGTTTGCACGACGGAGGAGACATCTGCACTCCTGGGCCGCCTCAGACTGGCCCGTACAGCCTTCAAATCGGCCGTACTTACAGCGAAACGAGCCGCATGGCATAATTGGGTTAAAGATGTGGGTAACGCCAACCCGTGGGAAATTCCCAGCGCTGTTGCAAAGACGGGAAAAGGTTCTGACCGGTTTTTAACTAGCGTCGTCATTGATAACAATGGCAGGAATGTTGAGAGTACGGACGTGGCTTCCACTCTCGAAACACTTCTGGGAAAGTTAGTTCCTCTAGATTCAGTAATTGGGGAAAGCGACCATCACCAACAGATTCGAAATCTGTCACGGCTTCTTCCTAGAAACCTCTCCCAGGAGGACCAGATTACACCTGTAAGTAAAGCTGAATTGGAGGTAATAATTAAGGGCTTAGGTTCTAAGAAGGCACCTGGCTTTGACAAATTGAATGGAGTAATAGTGAAGAAAGTATGGGTCCATGCCAAGGAGGAGCTCTTCCAAGTCATGGACACATGTCTGCGAAGAGGGGTTTTCCCAACAGAGTGGAAGAAAGGGGTGCTCCGTATTATACCAAAGGGCAACGATAAGCCAAAGACGGATATCAAGGCTTATAGGCCTATTACGCTGCTTCCTGTTCTGGGGAAGATTCTAGAAAAAATTATACGGAACCGCCTTTACCAAACCCTGTCTCCAGCGGACGACCGTCAATTTGGTTTCGTCCCGGGTAAATCTACGGAGCACGCCATTAAGTTTGCGCTTGAATGGGTGAGGGTCTGTCCAAAGAGGTACGTGATTGGAGTCTTCTTAGACATCACAGGTGCCTTCGATCATGCGTGGTGGCCGATGATACTGTCGAAATTAAAAAACCGTAACTGCCCTCGTAAGTTGTTCAAGATAGTCTCCGACTATCTCAACAACAGAAGTATCTCATTAACATATGGTGATATCACCATCAACCGGGAAGTAAACATGGGTTGCCCACAAGGCTCGGTCCTTGGCCCAGAATTTTGGAATATACTCTTTGACGATTCCTCCAGGCTGCCCTTGCCTGAAGGATGTATCACGGTTGACTACGCTGATGACAAATTATTACTGGTCTCGGGGAACAGCAGGAGAGAAGTTGAAAGTAAAGCTGAAGAAGGTCTGAAAGTAATCCTTGAGTGGGGTAAGAGAAACAGGCTGAATTTCGCTCCCCAAAAGACCATGGGTCTCCTTATGAAGGGCTTCCTCGACAGAGGAAGAAATCCTACTATAAAAATGGGAGACTCCAACATCCGATTTGTGGAAAATGCAAGATACCTAGGCGTTATCTTGGATCGCTCTTCATCTTTTCTGGCACATGTCAAGAGTGTATCCAGCAGGGCCCAGGCCCTGTTCATGAAACTGAGAAGAATCTCAACTGCGGAGTGGGGATTACGCTCTCCGGCACTTCGCCTACTGTACAGGGGAGCGTACGTGACACAAGTCACGTATGCAGCCTCTGTATGGGAGCATCGCCTAGACAACGTACTGATCCACTCGGCACTTAAGCGGGGCCAGCGAACTCCCCTGCTGGCGCTCTCAGGCGCATACAGGACTGTAGCTTCAGACGCATTGCCGGTTTTGGCCGGTATTTTGCCCATTGATCTAGAGATAAGGGAAGTGTTAACTAAGAAAAAACTAATTAGAGGAAGGTCAGCCGTCCATCTTGGAGTTGAACTAACACCAGGTGGGGCAGTACCTCTCCCTCGACTGCTGAAAGAGATGCGTGAACTCACTCTTAATGAATGGCAAAAACGTTGGGAAAGATCGAATACGGGCAGATGGACTTTCTCCTTTTTCCCGTCAGTTAAAGCCAGAATGAAAGGGGCGTTCATCAAATTGGATCATCACTTAACACAAATACTTTCAGGTCATGGTGAATTCAGGGGAAGACTGCACAGCCTGACCCTGTCTCCCCATCCAAGCTGTGCGTGTGGTGACACAAACCAAACAGCCGAGCACATTCTGTGGCACTGTGAGATTTTGACGGATGCAAGAGATGAAATGTTGGAAGGTCTGAAAGTAACTACGAGACCAGCATGGAATGCGGATCTCGTGTCGAACAAGGAAAATCTCGAATGCCTGAGGAAATTTACAAGGATTTGGGTTGAGAGATGGCCTGAACTTAGAGTCGATGATTAAATTTAACTTCATTATGTGTTTAGGATCCAGGCGGGTGTAATTGCTCCTGGCGTCCACGGTCACCTTTTGCAATATTTATACTACTACTACTGCCCAGATATTGAGCACTAGATTTTCTGTTATTTCACACTAAAACTGTTTACTCATTTATCAAGTTTTGTATTAATATGTATCATGTTTTCTTAGGCACCATCTTCAACAACATCTTTAACATCTAAAATTTGGCTATTACTTTTTTTTAGACATTATCAATAGCCTTGGCGTAACCTAACTACACTTGCATTTTTCTTTTTCTAAATCTAGGATACATACAACAAGTTTTTCGTGTCTGGATTTGCATCATTCAAGGAGCCGGAACTGAACTACCATCTCATTTTCGTATTGTCCTACACCCCATCAAGGGGGTGGACTAGACCTATGTCTGTGCAACAACCGAGGAGATGACTCCCAAGGTAGCCGCTGTATAACCCGCCCGCGCCTCCCCCGTCGCCATGAGCGGGCCTGAAGACCAACCGTAGCAGACCGGTGCCCTTCCGCCCTGCCTCCGGTGACCCGATGCTCACTTTTATCCTTAGTGTCTTCAGGTATTTCCCGCTTAATCCCAACACTTTCTTCGAGGGCCTACCGGGAAGTCGGCTTAGGGGCGCGGACACCGAGTCTCGCTTGCAACTGGACTGAAGGCTCCGCTTATTCTTGGCGGGACCGCCGGACGACTGCAGCTCAGCTGCTTTGGTTAAGTCAAACAATCTCATCTAATATATATTTTTTTTCCTTATTCTATTAACTTTTCTTCCTACATAATAATAAACTTTTATTTCAGCTACATCAAGTGGCGGAGATGAGACGTGATACTGTGAAATAAATAACTAACAACATGTACGCACTCGCATACTGCCTGCTAACAATGTATGCCTGGACATTGGAGGTCTAGAATCATTTTAAATAAAAAGTAGCTTCTTTATAAAAAAAATTAGAGTCCTGAGGTGCACGGTGAAGGAGGAAACCATCTGTTTCCTTAGAACACCGTGGGAAAGTGGTTGAGCAACCTCCAATGTTGATTATAATATTCATGTTGGTTCACGATTTCGTGGAATGAGCGGAATACTAATCTCTCTTAACTAAATTTGGATAATTGCTCTTTGAAGAGAAATAGCAATATGTGACATTTAAATATCATTGATTTATTGCGATGACAAAACACAAATATGAGTAATCAAGTAAAATATGTTAAAAATGTAACGTGATAATAGTAAATGGAAGAATAATTATCAACTAGATTATTCGCCAATTTATTTGTTTACTTACAATCTAAGTGGACTTAACTTTCGTTCTGAAGGATGCTCCATGTTAATCTGCGGCGGGGGAACCGCTCACTCAAGATGCCCACCTGTAGATCGGATACGATCGGCTATATTCGTAACCGTTCGGGATTAGACCCAAACGTCCGACAGTTGTCTCTATAATGACACCTATTGCATAATATGTATTTTTTAAGGTGTTTCAAGTATATTATACTGATACTGATAAAAAAAAATCCTGGAGAAAATTGCTGCTGCACAAATAACCAGTCATTTGAATTCAAATAAATTATTCACTAATCGTCAATCCGCATATAGAAGGTTTCACTCAACAGAAACCGGAATACTTCGTATGCTGTCAGATATAACTTTGGCCATAGAGTCAGGTAAGTTAGCACTTATCTCACTCCTGGACATGAGTGCAGCGTTTGACACGATTGATCATGACTTCCTCATTAAGAGATTAGAGGAAACATTTGGTTTGAGTTCCGATATAAAAAATTGGCTGGTATCATACCTATCCAATCGCTTACAAGCCGTTAAGGTTGGAAATAAACTCTCTAACTTCGCAACACTTTCTTCAGGGGTACCCCAAGGATCCGTTTTAGGTCCACTTCTTTTCATCCTTTTTACAAATGATGTCGCCAAAATAATCGAGTCATTTGGTCTCTTGTCCCACTGCTACGCTGACGATCAGCAAGTTTATTTTTACTGCTCTCCAAACGAAATCAATAGCCTCAAAATCCGCATAGCTGAATGCCTAGAAGCAATAACTCGTTGGATGTCTTCAAACAAGCTGAAGCTGAACCCATCTAAGACTGAGTTTCTCTGGGCGGCCACAAACAAACGTCAACATTTCATAGACAATTCACTTATTTCCATTTCCGGCAACGATATTATTCCAAAGACAACAGTCAAACTTCTTGGCGTTAATTTAGATTCAGACTTTTTGCTTAAAAGTCAAATAAATAGGACAGTAAGCACCGGCTTTTTTCACCTTAGACAACTCAAGTCAGTTCGAAGAAACCTTCCTACAGAGGCGACAAAACTATTAATCAACTCTTACGTAGTCTCACGGCTTGATTACTGTAACGGTATCTACGCTAGTCTTCCAAAATACCAAACTGACAAACTTCAATCCGTGTTTAATGCAGCGGCAAGGCTCATAACCGGGGTCTCTAAATATTCACACATTTCAGAACACCTTCGTAACCTTCACTGGCTCAAGTGCCCTGAAAGAATCCAGTACAAATTGTGCTGGATGGTGTTTAAATCAATCAACGAAATGGCCCCACCTTACATCTCTGAATTATGCGTCCCGGAAAATACCGGTCCAAGGCAATTAACCCTTAGATCGGCAACTTCATCTGCTATAGGCAGACTAATAGAACCCAAACGAAAACCAAATACTAAGTTCGGAGATCGTGCTTTCGGAGTATCTGGGCCTAAGGCTTGGAATAGACTCCCTCCGGAATTAAGATGCATAAAAAGCCCAACAGAGTTTAGGTCCAAACTAAAAACCTACCTTTTCGGGCTCTCATACCCTTAACTTAATTTAAATATACCTATCTGAGAGTATCATACTTGTATTACCTATGATATGTCTTAATCACACTTTTCTTACTGAATTAAAATTACTCGAAACCTTACACATCAATCTGTCCCTCGGAAGATCAAATCCTTGTACTACTGTACCGCCCACCATTAAATGTTGCTTTTACTTTCCAAAATACACTCATTAAAGAATGTATTACATATTAATATTAAAATATTTTCAGGATTAAACAACATGTGTTCACAATTATGTCCTCTGCGTGCGAACTCTATCTAAATTTCTTTAAATAGACAATAAACAGTGTTAATTTCAAGAGACCTCCCAGGTAAGTATGGTCCTGTATTAATTCATTTTTAGGCAGCATCACGTTCATTGGTCAAAATATTGTACATATATTTTCGTATCGGTGATCAATGAAGCGGTGTATGCAATTTTTAGCCATAAGTTGTTTTTAATTGTTTGTCTAGCTTGTAGTCTTTCTAGATTTTAGGCATGTATGGTAAGTTTGTACAGCGCCCTTGAGGTGATTTTTCACAAAAACGGCGCTATATAAATCGTCCAAATATTATTATTATTATTATTATAGTCCAGTCACAGCTAAAAAGGGGTCAACCTCGGAATGATACAGAATAAGCTGAAAATTTTTATAAACCTTTAGTTTGGTATTCTAAATGTTTTCTCAAAAGTCTCATAAGGTCACGTGTGAGTGTCTTTAGAAAAAAAAGGTCAAAGTTCACGAAAAAAGTTTTTTTTTTTAAATATCTCGCTTCCTTTGCCTCATTCATTATTCATTATTAAAGTTGTAGAATATAATTTTTTCTACAAATTTTGTCTTAAATATTTTTTTACACGCTTAGCCGTACGTGCCATAGCGCAAGGTCAATCGCGAATCCCAGTTCATAGTACGGTTTTTTAACTTCATTATTCGTTAAATATTAGTTAATTAACTATATTAGAATAAGTTAACAATAATAATCTAAACGAAAATAAGAAAGAGAACAAGACACAGAAAAACAGAAAAAGACAATGGTCGCAACTGGGACTCGAACCCAGACCTCTCAGTCTAACCGGGACGAGTGCGTTAACCAATTTCGCTAATGCCACCTTCTGTCAAAACGTCATAATTGTCAATCTCATTTAGACTTTCATAAAAGTCAATTATTCCATATAAATAAATTCGTTTCGTTTATTTAGTTCATATATGCAGAATCTGATATTACATAATAATCCCCTGCTCCGTAACAATTGTGTCGTGATCTTTAGGCCATTATTGAACCTGCTAGCTCCAATAATGTGATCTGGTTTGTGTTTGAGAGGTGTGGAAGTTTATTAGTCTCGCTTGCAGGAGGTTGACATTTTTAACAGTTTTAAGGTGAGGGTTCTACGCTTTGTTGTAAAGCGATGATGCGGATTGATATTCAATAGAACCGATTTCATGATTCTTATTCTATATAGAACCATAATAAACCACATATTCAAAAATTTCTGAGTGTATTGATATTGATAAGTTCTTTGATATTAATTCGTTATCATTCGCATCGTTTCGTCTCTTACTAATTAGAGCGAAGGATGCTATTGGATGAGTTCGGCTAACCTAGAGGAAGAATATACTCGTTGAACCCTTTTGATAAAACAAAGGGTGAAGGGAACCAATTACGTTATATTTATTAGACGATATATTTTTATATTACAAAAAAAATTTAATCGTTTTTAATCCCATTCCTACACGTTGCGACAGGATCACGTGATACGCTCCCTGTTTTGTGTGTTACCGTACTGATGTCAATCCATCGATCTATCTATATATAAAAAAAATAATCCCTATTTCCCTTGGTCATGCCATAACTACAGAATGACTTTACCTATTTCATTCATCTTTTTTTTTTAAGTTTTCTTATACTTTGAAGAAGGTTCTTACGGAAAGAAAAAATAAGAAAATTACGCAGAAAATTGAATAATTCCAGAAAATTTAACGACATTTTAACTTCGCGTGTTTGACAGTTCGCGCGTTTGATGAAATTAAATTTAGCAAGCAGCTGTTTTTTTTGTATTAAAATAATGGTTTATGGATATTTTAAATTATGGATATTTTAAATAGGTATGTGATTTCGGTCGGTCGTTTCGTGTAGCTCATAACATTGTTAAATTTAGTATAAATTATTGTCGTACCTTTGAATAAAAGATAATAAGATTTAGTGCTGCGTATCAATAACTTCTTTTCATTTACCTCCTGTAATTGAGAGTCAATAATAATCCTGGATGGAGATGGTAAGTATAAATAATCCGCCGTCCAGCAAATTATTATCTATAACTTATTCTAATATGATATATTTCACTGATGGAAATAACCTTCAAAAAAGTATAAAAAGAAAGTTTTTCTGATAAAAAAATAAAAAAAAATTAATTAACTATTTAATATATTTTATTTTACTTAAAAATCAAATAGTAAATTAATATTGCTTACCTTTTTCTTATAAATAATAAAGTAACTAAGTGAATTATTTTTAATATATTTTTTACAATACGATTTAGTTTGTTTACGATATGATTTGGATCGACTGGCTCAAATATTTCATTTCCCTAAACCCTAAATTGATTGGCTTATAAGGACATCTGTTGGGAAACATTGAAACTACATACTATAACGACATCTGTTGAGCGGCTTTGAAACTACATACTCTAATGGCATCTGTTGATAGATATTGATACCACATGTATATTTACAAACACTACAGGAATCGTCTATAAAATGAAAATATCTTAAAGGTGAGCGTCGACCTGTCCGCACGCACGCAACGCACGCACGGCACGCAACCACGGAGGACTATTCGTTCCTCCATGCACGCAACGGATTTTTCAATATCTTTATATGAATTAGTACAGCACTGCGTCCACTACCGGCAAATACCGGCCCGCCCGCCGGTATTTTTGAGCAAAAAATGCGTTGCGTGCCGATGACGTCACACGGATTAGCTGACTGAGCAAAAAAATGCGTTGCGTGCCGATGACGTCACACGGATTAGCTGACTGAGCAAAAAAATGCCGGTGACGTCACACGGATTAATTGACTTTAGTTCGCAGCTTGCATCGCTCACTGCCGCAAGTGTTGTTTGGTTTTTTTTTACATTAACTCCACACAGGAGGCCCTGAGGGAAATTATTTTCCTCAGGGGCTATGTCATCTTTGAGGATGCTGTGTGGAGGGTCTTTTTGAGGAAAGGAAGGGGTGAAAATGGGTCTTGAAGATACCCTTGTTGTAGGAGGGAGGAAACACAGATGCCGGTAAATCGTTCCACAGCCGAGCTGTTGAACTCAAGAACGAGTCGTAAAAACGACCCGTTCTCATGTGACTAATGTCAACCATGTACAAATGTTGGTCGCGTGTTTCCCGACTGTGCACCGGTGCCGAGGGGATCAATGATGCTAGTTCCTCGGAGCATCTTCCATTGTAATACCGGTAGAACAAGGACATCATTCCCACCTGACGCGTGTGCTCTAAAGATTGCAATCCGTCTGTTAAGATGGGAGAATCTGTCAAATGGACCGCCCGTTTCTGCACAGAGTCAAGGGTTTTTTTTTAGGTAATTTGGAGCTCCAGGCCAGAGGTGGCTGCCAAATTCAACCGTGGGGCGCACTTGCGACTTGTGCAGGGTTAGCAGTTGTGTACTATTAAAGTATCTACGGCCCTGTACAGTACGCCCAGTTTCTGAGAGGCTAACTTAACTCTGGTTTCGATGGAGCCCCCATACCTGAGCTGGTCACTTAGAGTTACACAAGAGTGTCACAGCATATCAATGGAGGTCCTGTTCGGAAGAATGCTTCCGTTGAAGGAGACTAGATTATTATTTCGATCCCTTTTAGACGTTATCAAATATGATTGAGTCTTCGAAACATTAAATTCGACGAGGTTATTCTTACCCCAAGAGAAAACACTCTTGAGGTAACCTTCCATTCTTTGCTTCAAACCGAGCTATTGGGGTTTGTGTGCTCTTTGGAGGCTTGGTTGTTTGTTTTAGAAAATTGAATTGAAATTGAAAACCCACAAAAATTAAATTAATCTTCATCATGAAGAAAATCAGGAACAAATAACGAATGATATTCCCCAAACATTGGTCGCTTCAAGTTTATTTTATGAACCCACATTCTACGTTTTTCTTCTTCTGCCAACAAGCAACTGATAATGATAATATCTTCGTCAATATCCATGACAGACGACCGTCGTCTACTACAAAAGTACTCAAACTAAATTTAAAATCCGTTTACAGTGGACGCATGCCATCGGCAAATCCGTTCAATCCGTTGCGTGCCGTGCGTGCGTTGCGGCCGGCGCGGACAGGTCGACGCTCACCTTTATTCTTTCTTGAACAAATAATTTTTTTAGGCCTGGGGCTGAGTCGAAAGGCCTTATGAAACTGATAATATGGGTTTTATATCTTTTCTGCATAATAAACACGTCTTATGATCGTATCTTGATGTACGATCTTATAATTGTGATTGTACGTAAGAGCTAATACAAGATACAATAGGTAGCAGCAGTTGGTTCATAAACCATGATATATGTTACGCAACATCCTCCTTCAGAATAATATTCATAAATCTATGCCAATGGACAGGATGCAGCTAAATGCAGCCTTTATCGACAAATAAATTTAAGCGATATTCGAGAAACGAGATCATCTGACTTTCATTTGGTTGTTACTATTACATGGATTTCCATAACTGCATATATTATTTATCTTTTATTCAGTTGAGTATTTATTGGTTATTGGCAATGATTTAAAATAACTACGCGTATTCATTGAATTGGAGAACGGTTATCGGATAATGAAATGATATAATCTGGGAGGAAATACATGATATAATATTCATCAGCCAATCTAAAAATATTCAAACCATAAAAAAATTGCGCTTGTTATTAGTTAGATGTCAAATTGAGTACAAATCAACAGTGTGGGCACCAAGTTAAGCTATGCATTCACTCGCGATAGAAATAATTCAAAATAAATTCTTAACATTTATTAACTACAGAATTGGTATCACAGGGGAATGTTTCAATTATGATTATCTACTGTGTCAACTTAGGTAATTTATTAAAATTATCCGAATGAAGAATAGTTAATGACTTAACATGTTTAAGTAAAATCATAAACTCAATAATTGACAGCCCTAAACTATTATATGTGATTTCTTTCCATATACCTCGCAAACCAAGATCGAGGCAATATCTACTGTTCTCTTGTGACAACTCCAACGCGGAATCATAATTGTATGCTCTCGCGCCGTATAAAAAATTTGGGTAATGGTGATAAGGACGCTGTTAACATATTTAACGCATCAATCACTTTATATAAACAGGTCATAGTAGAATTTACATCGGAAAGCAAAACAAGAAATCTAATTAAACAAACTGCCAACTGTGCTTCGACTTATTAAATTTATTTATTGTACTATTCCCAGTCTACTGTTTTTCCATCTTACATGGTGGAGCATTTTGTTTTTGTGATTTTACGCTCATTTAGATGTTCTTTGTGTAAAAAAATAATAATAAACATATATGGTTACGCCAATACATATACCTACACATACACACACCTACATAGCACACATACATACTGTTACTGCTTGGGATTGGTATTAATATTGTTGCAAATCCTGTCCTACCTTGTTCCCAAAATCCGCACCTATAACTACCTTCACCACGTCAGTCTGCAATCAACAGCCCGCGCCGCAACATACCCTATAGCCCCCGCGCTCCCGCTATCTGTTAACCTAATTCCGCCGTGTTCGCCGTGTACACGAAACGCACGCCTATTGCTGTTTTCAGTGCCAATTGGACGGGGAGAAAGAAGACAAAATTGCCAGCATCCAAGTTCTTTAACCTGTTTCGGTGAGTCCTTTCCTTTATATGCAGCATATGTTTTTTCCTCGTTCCAAGCAGTAAACAGTAACACAAAATTCAAGGTCCTTCGTCAGTCAATCTTCGCAAATATCAAATCCACTCTACACACACACAATCTCATTCATCTTGATCCAAACGAGCCGGACATTTTTGAACCATAATATTAGTAGATAATAATCCAGCAGAGTGTGAATACGTTTTACAATACCGCATATAAATAATTACCCGCATACCAGCAGTTTGATATACCTACATGAGTAATTTTGTTTCTTTATACCTATCGTATTATGGTTGGAAATAACATATTTACCCGCTATTAGAATAAATAGATACAAGACACTGCTTTGATATTTATTTCTGATAACTCATGTAATTATATCTTGCTAATCAAATCGCATTACCTACCTTATAAATAATACGATTATTTCTTAATGTTCGTATTGTTTATATTATTGGATTACATTACAAATAGAATAATACGATCGTAATATTTATAATTTGTTAATGATAATAAACGCAAAATAAAATAGTGCACGGCGCATCTGTTAACCTTTCACAGCTCACCAGTCAATTTAACCCCGGGCGGTTATCACTGTGAAGTAATTAAATATTTATTAAATATTAATTAATTAATTCCGCATAAATAATACAGACACATTATTTTAACCGCAGATTTAGTTGTTTATCGTCTCATATTTTGTAAAATATAACCGGAATAAATAAAATGGCTACAAGCGCGTCATCCGGGTCGTCTCGGGACGAAAGACGTCTCAAACGTTTAAATGCTAAACTATCAGCTAGCTTTGCAAGCTTACAGTCGGTGTATGACAAGATAAGGAAAGCTTCGGAAAGCATTAGCAATCGCCAATCTTTTTTGTCAGGCGCAACTACTGTTGAAAAAATTCGTTCTGAATTTATAACAATTTTAGATGAAAAGGTGGATTGCGAACTGGAATTGAATCCGGAAGCAATTGCTGAATACTCTCAATTAAATGCATTTGAAGAACTCTTCGGGGTTATTAAATATACCGAAGCAAATATGCTGTCCAATCCAGTTGCGAAACCTCGCCGTCAAATTAAGTTACCGCTTTTGGAAATAGCGTGCTTCGACGGAAAATTAGATAATTGGCCTCTTTTCTATGAAACATATAATTCGGTTATACATTTGAATGATTCTCTGGATAATGCTGAAAAGATGCAGTATCTGATGTCTAAATTAACCGGAAAAGCATTAAATATTTGCAAAACTATTACGCCTACTGGTACAAATTATCAAGTTATTTGGGACGCATTGTGTACTAATTATAATGATCAACGCGTTCTTGCTGAATCATACTTTGACCGATTGCTGAAATTGCCTCCAGTTAACTCGGCCACGCCCGCTTCTTTAGAGAATTTCGCAGATGCATACTCCGCTAACATCGCCGCGCTGAAGCAATTAAAAATAAAAGACCTCGCAGAATTCATATTGCTACAACTGGGTCTTAAACGGCTTGACATAGAGACTGTAAAGGCTTTCGAATCTTCTCTTAAAAATAATGAAAATCTACCTTCCAGCGCGGAACTAATCGACTTTGTAAGACAACAGCAACGAATTCTCAACCGCGCGCAATTCACGCAACCGACCTCGAACCGCCTTGGCTCAAATATTAATTATACCGCTAAATCGCTAAAAACTAATTCCGCAAAGGCATTTATTAATGTCGAAAAAATCGATAATCACTCCATCGAAATTTGTTTTTGTTGTCAAAAGGGATCGCACCCTTTATACCAATGTACTAAATTCACAAGTCTAGAACCACGCGATCGATTTAACTTTATTAAGTCATCGAATATTCGTGTTTGTGTGAACTGCCTCAGTACTAGGCATATCACGAAAGCTTGTAAATCAAAGAGTACATGCAAAACATGTGCGCTCAACCATCATAGTTTATTGCATTTCAAACAAACTGATGGGCGAAAGTCACAAACAGACCCAATACCATCTCCCGCGTTACAAGCAGATGCCGATAATGATAACTTAAATTCTTTGAATCCGGTTTCGCTATGTGTAACAAATTCATGCCCTAGTGCAAATACTACTGCACTCTTAGGAACGGCTGTTTGCACTACCAGAGACGCTAAGGGCCAGGTACAGACGTTACGGGCTCTAATAGATAGCGGCTCCCAAAGGGACATAATTACGCGCAAATGCTGTTCACGCTTGAATCTTACGGTGCGGTCATCTCCAAGTACTTACGTCACGGGAATAGGTGACGTAAGAAATGTGACAAATGGCGTAACTTGCTTAAAATTACATTCCCGCTATGACATCACTCAGTCGTATACGATTAAACCATATGTAGTAGAAACTATAACCAGTGAGTTGCCTACTGTTAACATTAACCGTTCCTCTTTGTCGTATCTTGACAATTTGCCCTTAGCAGACACAACATTCTGTACGCCCGGTGAGATTGATATTATCTTAGGATGTGACATATTTGCTCGCATTCTAAAGGCAAACAAAATATCAGGTTCTCTCGGCCAGCCATTTGCTATTGAAACCACTTTGGGATATCTCATCTTGGGTACTGCCCCAACGATGATTGAAAACCCAAGTATAAACGCCACGCAATCATTTTGTACGTTCACGCAAAATAATGATTTTTGCCTGTCGCGCTTCTTCGAATTGGAAGACATTCCAGATGAGAAGTTTTTAACGCCTGATGAACAAGAGTGTGAGGACATTTTTAAACTCACTACCTCTCGTGACACGGCAGGTCGTTATATCGTCGCGTTGCCGTTTCGAAACAGTCCCTCTGTTCTCGGTGAATCGTTACCCGCCGCCGAACGCAGGTTTCGATCTCTCGAACGCCGCTTGATATCTCAACCCGCAATAAAGTTAGAATATGACAAAATATTACGCGAATACCTACAGAAAGGGTACATTTCGCCGGTCGACAATTCTGACTTACCTCATTACGTTATACCGCATCATATTGTAGTTCGTGAAGATAAACTTACTACTAAAATTCGCATGGTGCTAGATGCGAGTATGAAATCCGATTCGGGTTATTCGCTTAATGACATCCTACATACCGGAAAGAATTTACAAGGTGATTTGTTTCGCATTATCCTCAATTTCAGATTGTTCGCAATAGCTATAACCGCTGACATAAAACAAATGTACCTACAAATCGTAGTGCAAGAAGAATGCCGTCGTTATCAGCGCATGCTGTATAGATTTAACAATAGTGACCCTTTACAATTGTTCGAATTTAATCGCGTCACTTTCGGCATGTCTTGTAGCCCATTTTTGGCTATGCGTTCACTGCGTCAACTCGCAACGCATGAAAAACCTCGTTTCCCACTCGCGGCAAACTTGGTGGAAAATGGCTCATTCTACATGGATGATTTCGTCACCAGTTGCTCATCAGTCGAGGAAGCTACCGAGTTGTCGACGGAATTAATTCAGTTATTCGCTGCCGGAGGATTCGACCTTGTAAAATTCTCTTCTAATTCTCCAAAGTTTTTATCCACGATTCCTACAGCTCGTCGTGTTAAGGAACATGTGGAATTTAATCCCGATGAAAACCTAAAAATACTAGGGCTTCATTGGATACCCGCTTCTGATCATTTTGTATTTGTCGTACACACCGACGAAAGAACGTGTACTAAACGAAATATTCTCTCGACGATTGCTCGTCTTTGGGATTTGATGGGTTTCGCCGCACCAGTTGTATTATTGGCTAAGCTGATAATTAAATCTCTATGGGAGTATAACCTGAATTGGGACGATACTCCTCCTGAAACAGTTGTCACACTTTGGCGACAGTTTAAAAAGGAATTGCCATTACTGCAATCTATTAAAATTCCTCGTTTTTTAGGAATCGAACCCCAATGTGTATTAACGCTTATCGGGTTTTCAGACGCAAGCGAACGCGCATATGGAGGTGTTATTTACTTACATGTTTACTGTCCGAATACTGATAAAACCACAATTAATTTATTATGCGCTAAATCCAAGGTCGCTCCGGCTAAGACGATTTCACTTGCGCGATTAGAACTATGTGGAGCGCTAGTACTTGCACGATTAATGCATACGGTCAGTAATACCTACACATCAAATTCAAAAGCTCATACGACTTTAGCTTTTTGCGACAGCACGGTTGCACTAGCTTGGATAAATTCACCGCCTGCAAAATGGCAGACCTTCGTTGCCAACCGTGTCTCACAAATACAAAACCACCTTGGGGCTGAATGCTTCCATTATATAAGAGGTCAAGACAATCCCGCCGACTGCTTATCGCGGGGTCTTACTCCCGCTCAGCTAATAGACCATCCGTTATGGTTTAACGGTCCCGTATTTGCCCAATTACCTAAAAGTGATTGGCCTTTACAACGTTTTGATACGAAATCGATATCTGATCCACCCGAATTAAAAACAAAAATTTTGATGTCCGTTCAAGACAATAACCGCCCTAAAACAATCGCTCCACCGTTATTGTGTGCACTAGCTTCTCGTGTTAGTTCATGGCCGAAATTAATTCGAATAGTAATTTATGTTTTTCGTTTCATTAAGAAATTACCACGAGCATTCGAATTAAGCCATATCTTAGTTGCAGAAATCGCTGTTATAAATTCTATACAGCAAGAACATTTCTCCGAAGATATAAAGGCAGTCAAAGATGGGAAGAAGGTTCGGCGAGCGATTGCAAAATTGAATCCGTTTCTTCATGACGGAATTCTAAGGGTAGGAGGCAGATTGAGTAATGCTGAAACAGAATTTGACAGTCGTCATCCCATTCTATTACCCGCTCGTGATAATGTAGTCAATTTAATAATAGACTACTATCATATTAAGAACCTACATACGGGTCCTACGTTACTGATGTCGCTGCTAAGACAAAGATTTTGGATACTTTCTTCGCGCAATTTGGTTCGGAAACGTGTGCATCAGTGCAATACGTGCTTCAAAGTCAATCCTAAACCACAATTCCCATTAATGGGAGATTTACCCGCATGCCGCGTCCGCGAAGCTAAGGCTTTTCTTCACACGGGGGTTGACTACGCTGGCCCGCTTCAAATAATCCCTTATAGACGTCGGGGGGTGCGAAGTCAAAAGGCATACATTTGCTTATTTATTTGCTTGGTGACCCGAGCAGTTCATATTGAACTCGCTTCGGATCTTTCCACCGAAGTCTTCCTCAACGCTTTCAAGCGTTTCCTTTCTCGTCGAGGTCCTGTGAGTATAATGTACTCCGACAATGGGACGAACTTTGTGGGAGCCAAATCCCATTTAAGGTTTTTATTTGCACTTATAGAGTCACCCAATTACAAAAAGGAATTCTCAGACAATCTGTTGGAGAATCGAATCGAATGGAAGATGAATCCACCGCAAGCTCCTCACTTTGGTGGGATCTGGGAAAGTAACATTAAATGCCTGAAAGGTTATTTAAATAAAATAGTAGGCACCTCTCTACTGACTTATGAAGAGATGCAAACAGTGCTTTCTCAAATTGAAGCAATTCTAAATTCACGCCCGCTATCTGTACTTAGCGTTAACGATGTTTCGGCTCCATTGCCGCTAACCCCCGCGCATTTTTTAACGCTCACTCCCTTAAAATCTTTACCCGCTGCTGATTTGTCAGACGAGCCAGTCAACTTGGTACAACGCAAACATCTCGTGGATCGTCTTGTTCAGACGTTCTGGAACCGATGGCGAATTGAGTATTTAAATACTTTGCAAGCTCGCCAGAAATGGAATACAAATGCTAATTCGGTAAAGACAGGCACGGTAGTAATGATTAAGAGTGACAACATCGCGCCCCTTCAATGGCCTATTGGGGTAATAGTCAATGTCTACCCCGGGGCAGATGGGGTGATCCGGGTTGCGGAAGTTAAAACTAACTCCGGAACATACCGCAGGGCAGTCGTTAAACTCTGTCCCTTACCGTCACAATAGATTTAACGACATCTTAGAAGTTAGTTCATAATACTTTAATTTTTAAAAATCAATTAGATTAGTTTCATTGATAAATAGGTACCAAACCCTACTAGTTTTATCTACCGCAGGTTCAGTATTATTTATTGAATCCTTTCAAGTCATATTTTTCGTTTCAATGTTTTTTATTCATTTTATTTCCTTGCTATATCAGTCATTTTGACCATTTGGTAAAGCATTTATATAACTTACATAATATTTTCGTAACTTTTACATAATTTATTACATTCTACCGCGTGTCATTATAATTTTGTTTGCGCATTGAAACGTATTGGCACTCTTTTGGTTTATGGAAGTGGATTCTTTCATCCCCTTCCAGGCGGGGGGCATGGTTACGCCAATACATATACCTACACATACACACACCTACATAGCACACATACATACTGTTACTGCTTGGGATTGGTATTAATATTGTTGCAAATCCTGTCCTACCTTGTTCCCAAAATCCGCACCTATAACTACCTTCACCCAAAGACATTAATACTGGACGCGGGGTAGAAATCTCAAAGTGGGAAGCCAAACACAATACGATTGTATCTGTCTCTATTCCTAGTACTTTAGTACTAAACTGCTACGCGTCGAGTGAGGTCGTGTCTTACCAGTAAGTAAATTGCATTGCAAAGCGCCAAAATGCCCTCCTGTGTGATGAGAAAATGCTTAAATTACACGGCAAATAGTCGTAAAGGCAAAGGAATAGCACTTCATTTCTAAGTACACGCAAATTACTTATTATTATCAATTTTTATAATAATTACAATTAATTTTCATGTTTCCCGCCCGCAATAATATATGAGTAAAGGAGACAGCAAACGCTGCATCACAAAGTGACATATGCATAACAAGGAAAACCTACTAACAGTAGGTCGGTTCACACAGCGTCCCACATTCGTTTTATTCCATTGGGAAAGATGGGGTAAAACGTACAAAGAGTAACGCGTTCATTAATTTAATAATGTCGTTGATGAAAATTGTAAATAGTAACGGTCCTAGGTGTTATTAATCTGTATAGATTTGTATAATCGTTTGAACCTATAACATGTACTGTATAATAAAATATGTACTTAAAAATACTACTATAATAGTACCAATATTGTATTACTAATGAAAACTCATATAATAAATATAAAAATATTTGCCCGTGTGTCACGTTTTACCCGCCTTTACCCTTCCCTGTCATATTGTGTAACCGAATAAGAGTATCTTGTTATCTCAGTCACACCCATAGGTCACACCCGTGATGTGACAGTAGTATTCGGCGAAGAAACTAATAAGCCGCCCTACTATGAATCTATGTCATTCACTCTCGTATATTCTTTGATTGTCTGTCTTTATCACACAGGAATGAACTTTTGAATTTAGAAATTATACTGAAAACCGCTGAAAACAAAAGAGTGTTGCTTGCTTTCCACATTATATTGTGAGTATGTGAGACTATGGCGAGTCTATTTATAATATAACGTCATTGCCTTCACCACGTCAGTCTGCAATCAACAGCCCGCGCCGCAACATACCCTATAGCCCCCGCGCTCCCGCTATCTGTTAACCTAATTCCGCCGTGTTCGCCGTGTACACGAAACGCACGCCTATTGCTTTTTTCAGTGCCAATTGGACGGGGAGAAAGAAGACAAAATTGCCAGCATCCAAGTTCTTTATCCTGTTTCGGTGAGTCCTTTCCTTTATATGCAGCATATGTTTTTTCCTCGTTCCAAGCAGTAAACAGTAACACAAAATTCAAGGTCCTTCGTCAGTCAATCTTCGCAAATATCAAATCCACTCTACACACACACAATCTCATTCAATATACACACGCAAAATAAATAAATAAACTATTGAAACAGTAAGAATATCAAACGGAAGAAGACACAGAAAACAAAGATTAGGTTGTGAAATAGGCCTAGTACAACGGTTAGTCCGTATCCCCGCTATGTACAACATTCCTCGCTCAAATTTAAGCGAGCTAAATCGGCCGCCAGTCCTTGATTAACCGCAAAATAGTTCATTATCATATGTCAAATTTGACATTTAGCTAAAAAATTGGATATTTCCACCACACAGAAATTTGCGCAATTTGCATAATTTTGTCAGAATGTACTGTTAAATTCGTCAAGCGGTGAGGAATATTGTTTTAATTGATAAAATATAATCAATCTAAAAGAGGCTGATGAGGTTTATGAGGGATTTTAAAAGTTTCAGTTTGTTTTCATTGGTTAAGTGGTCATAATTTCTGAATAGTGCACTAATAATAATAATCGTTTATTCCAAAATGACTACACCAAAACAAATTCTATTCACACTTTAGTATCCCCGCATAAAGCAATCTGCTGGTTGAAGTTGGGAACTTTATCAAAAATGTACTCGTTAATTAAACCCGCGTAAAAATAATCTACTGTTGTTGACATTTTGAAAGATCATGATGACAGTAGACAGGAGTTTTGTTTGGTTTTACATAAATGTAAGAAACATGTTCCTCTAGTATAGACGATGCATTTAATATTAGTGGTATCTGGCCTACGGACACATGCTCATAAGTCGCATGATCTCTTGCTACTAATGAGCAAATGATACCTACTAGCATATGTGTCACGCCCAAATGAGCATGCTCACAAATCAATCGTCTGTCGATTTGTGAGCACGTTCATTGATTCGGGAGTGGAAGGGATAATGAGCCAGCTCATTTATGAGCATGTGTGTCCGTACCAGTGCGCTTTATTATTGTGATGATATCAAAAATACTAGTTTTTGTTGTTTGTGTATTCTGTGTAGGTAATGGTTCAAGGAGCTCGAATTTGCTTTAATTTTAAATTCATTTTCAAAAATGGTCTTATAATAATAATAATACCCGTGATTTTCCGCGGGTCTGCACTTTTTCGATAATAATACCCGTATTTTTTTACGAGTTTGCGCTGGTAATAAATCAATAAAAATTGTAATCTAACAGAAATCTTCATTTATTCCTGACAATAATTTCTAAACTTCATGCAAATCGCACTGACTTTAATCCTGTAAAGTTGCAAGTAGGTCGCCATACGTATAATCTATAATCGGAGTAATGTCTTTCACTTCCAGAAAGTGTATCAGCATTGAATAATCGTACATTTTACCTTTTTGGCAACTCGTTGTATGGTTTATAAACTGGTTTGCTGCCAGTGACCACAGACTGTTCTTATATAACCCGCATTACTTCATTGTTAACACGCATTCATTATGATTAAAAACCTGTCTAAGTTGAGGTAACAATCTTATTTTGGGTCATCTATATATGTATAAAAATGAATCCCTGTTTCCCTTGGTCACGCCATAACTTCAGAACGACTTTAACTATTTCATTCATTTTTTTAAAGTTTTCTAATACTTTGTAGAAGGTTCTTATGGAAAGAAAATTGAAAAATTTCAGAAAAATTAAATACTATTTTAACTTCGCACGTTTGACAGTTTGCGCGTTTGATGAAATTGATTTTAAAAGACAGCTGTTTCTATGTATTTTAAATAGGTATCTACCTATATTAGGTATCAAATTTTATTGATTGAAATGAATATTTGTAATACCTATGTATATGAAAAATGAAAATTTGAATAAAAAAATTGTAATAGATGGCACGCGAGCTGTTTGTAAACTGAATGTACTGGGCCTGAATATATGGAACTCGGGAGGGGGTTGGCGGGCCGCCCACCCTCTCCCCTATGGGAGAGGGTGGGCGGGGAAGCTAGAAGGGGAAGGCGGGAGGGTAGGGGATGCGGGAAGGGAACAGGGTTGCACGGGAAAGGACGTGCAGGGAGAAACTTTTTTTTTAATCTGGCTTTGCAACACACGCCGGGAACCAGCTACTTTTTATAAAATGTGTATATTTAAAAAAATATATTTATTAACCAAAAATTCATAGTTACGTAGGTTATATATGAAATGCTACGATGGTACTCGTACCTACCATGCCCTAGCCAGGAGCATTCCTCTCACGGTGAGACAGGTACACCAAAGAACACTGATTTGTTACTGCTTGGAACACGTGATCTGAGAATGGGAAGAAGCTTTATCGACCGGTATATCTGGCAACCTAATAAGCCAATATTGGAATGTATGGTGGGCAGGAATAAAGGAGTTGTTTGAGCTTTGGTTTTCGTTCATAGCCTTTCGTTTATTTTCGAACTGAAACTTTTTTAGCACCGTTGTGATTTGAAACTCGATGTAACGAAAAATAGCGATTTAGTCTGAGAGAGAATGAGATAGTATAATCGTTCTCCTCTTTTTGCGGTGCTTCGTAGCCTCCCCACTCTTGTCTACTATAGTTTTCTGAAGGTTTCACTTCTACCACGTTTGAACTGTACACTAGTATTTTTATATTAACCAGCTGACCCGGCCACGCGTTGCTGTGCTAACGAAACACATCAACAACATCTACTGGAAGATTACCCAACCTTTACAATCACAATAAATTAACACACACCGCCATCTATTAATTTGCATACAAATTAAATCCACACCGCCCGCTTGCCAGCCCGCTCGTCCACCACATACAGACATTCTTCTTTATATTTTTTATTTCAACCAATTTACACAAAACCTTGACAACTTATAATATACCTAAACCATCTTCATGAATCACTATGCATGGGTAAAAACCACATGAAAATCCGTTCAGTAGTTAAACTCACTCAATCCGAAGGTCGCGGTTTCGAACCCGGCGTGCGCAAATAAATTTTATGTGATTAATTCATGGCATTTCACAATTAATTAATTAAAAACAATATATAGTATATTTACGGCACGATTCAGATTGGAAGATACTCTCAGAATCGCCCTGGTGTATGACCACCATTCAGAACTGAAACATTGCTTAAAATGGCTTTTGCCGTATTTGGTGACCAGATCTGAATAGCCAGGTACTTCCCCACCTACCTCTTCCCCATCTCCTTCCCCTCCCTATCTTCAGCCTCACAACATACCCCAATTGGGGATGCCATAGTCTCACTGGTTCCAGACGGGAGCAGTAGGGACTCTTGTGTGGTATTCATATAAAAAATGTAAATTAAATTATTTTTTATTAAGTTAAAAATTACACAATGAAGCAATTATCGATGCGCAATTGTCCGTGTTTTGTTTTTGTCAGTATGAGAGATGGCGATGTGTACGGATTTATATTTTTTGTTTTTTTTTTTACCTTTCCACTTACTTACGGGAATTGCGTTTTATTTTCTTTATACGTGTGAGGGAGATTTCTTAAAAATATTGTTATTTTTCCTTTGGAGAGGTGCAAACGTTCACCCTTTGTCCCATTTTCGACTGTTGACATTTAGTGTGTAAGAAAGAGGGGCAACATTATTTGTTTAAGAACAAAAGGAAAACAATCAGCATATTGACATTTGAGGTTTTTTAATTTTTGGAATTCACTCACTATTCAATATTGTATTTATCACCATATTGCTGCAGCTCTTTCAAAAGAACAGAATTCGTTCCACACAAAATGTATATGAGCAAAAGAATTTTCTTCATAATTTTTTTTTTCGTGAATTTTTCCGATGTTTTATTGGCTATTTTGCTATTCGGGGTGGAGACAAATCCAAAAAATCAAATATTATAAAAATCAGTCCGGCCGTTCTTGATAAATGGTGTAACTAATCCGACTTTGTTTTATATAATATTAAGAAGATGTGGAAAATTAAATGCTTTCGAAAATGATCCAAAAAACATTTAAATATCTGTGCCTGAACTTCACAAAATAAAATAAAATACTCTTTTTCGTTATGTTTTTTTCTTATGAAAATCAAATCAGTCAGCTAGTGTTAAGCGGGAATTTAAACCTTATCGCCATCTACACAGGGAGTGTTATTAAGACCGCCTAATCCCGAATTTAAAAGAACTATTTTGCATAATCATGTGTTTTGGTTTGAAAATTAGATCGCTTAGAAATATTTTAGATGCTTTAATATTGTAAGTAAAACACGTATTTGCCTTTGAAATAATCGAGTATTTTTTATTAAAAAAAATTTATAAGCTTAGAATAAAATAAAGTATGAAGCCTATAAAAATTTCATTAATATTCAAAATTTTCTACTAACAAACCCATTTTCGGTTATGATTTTATTGCGTAACATCGCAAATTCAGTTATTTACAAAAAATTATCATTATATAATGTTAAAATTAAATTCTTTAGAAAATGATCGGAAAACATTTAAATATTTGTGCATGAACTAAAATAAAATATTTTTGGTGGTGTTTTTTTCTTGTATAAATCAAAACAGACTGCTGGTGTTAAGCGGAAATTTAAACCTTATCGCCATCTACATAGGGAGTTTTATGGTTAGCCGCCTGATTCCGAATTTTACGTGGTAACGTGGTTCATCGCTTTAACTGAACTCCCGAGAGACAACTTTAAGGGGGAAATGTTTATGTAATCCTGATTGGCGGCTTCGTGTTAAAGTAAAAACAGTAGCAGGTTTTACCATCCTTGATCCCAATAATTTCAGAAATGCAAGCAAGGGACAAAATAACAATACAATTTTCCGTCTTTATCTTTGGACAACACTGGCTAAAGCAGGGCAGGAGTAGCAGTAAGCAAAATTATCGCAAGCAGAGAGTGTAAAGGGAAGACGAGCGCATTACATGTTTGGTGTTTTTTGTCTTGAAGTATGGAAAATACTCAATTAGGTAGTGGAAAAAATTAAACTGCAACAGTTTTTTACTATAACACGTCTATTTTCAATTTTTGTGCCATCTCTTGGGCCGGCTAGTTGCCAAGTTCCAACCAAATAAGTAATAGGTAAAAAACAAAGTATTTTTCCTGTAAAACATCAATTTTCAAATGTTTTTTTAGTTTGAATGAGCTTAAAGCCTTCCTACCCGGTGATCGGAACCAACCGCGTTACCAACCGGGTCAAATTTCGAATTGGTGGAATCGATATTTATTTCATATCTAAAGTGTTTTAATTTTTTTTAAATCGTATATATGCATCCGCATGTGTGTGCGTGATTGCCACCAAAGTTAATATAACGCATTGTCATCGACAATGAGTCTATCTGCCGTGTTTCAGTGCGATCGGATATCATAATTTCCACTTCGAAGATTTTCATTCATTCAAGAAAACGAATTTCAAATGGATGAATTTAAAAATATCATTAGACACCAATGTGTTTCACACTTTTCAATGAAGGTGTCTCAGACGAAGTCTAGTTAATTTTTTAAAAATGTGAAAAAGGGTTTGCAAAAAAGTATTTTTCAGAGATATTTTATGGGGGTACGAAAGTAGGTACCTAACTACCGAAGGTCTTAATCCGGCACTGGGACAAAACCTTTTAATAAGCTTATTGACACCCGTTGTTATCAAGATAAAAGCTTTTAAATTTATTATTTGATTTTTTCCACCTTGTCTCTAATTGAAATGATTTAGTTTTAAAGCAATAACTCAATGATCTCTATCGTTATATACAGTGGGCAATTATATTATCAAAACATCGGCTTAAGAGAATTGTAGCCCACTTTATTTCTTACCCAATTCTATTTTAAGGCTTTTGGTCTGTTGAATTACAGACTATTTATAAACTGTGTGTTACCCGTATAATTTGCAGGCGTCGATATGTTATTATTTTTTTTAAATCGTGGATTGTTACATAAATCGATTATTTTTAAGTGGTGTTTGTTACTTAGTAGATTAAAATCAGTTTTCTGTAATATCTTGCAAATGTTCTTCATTGTTACAATTACAGACCAATTAACAATTTGACGCATAGCGCAATTCAGTCGCACTAATTTTGTGATTAACATGATTGTATGACGTTAGTGAATAGAACTAATGAAAGTGTCTTATGTACATCTTCTTCGAAAAATTAAAACAGTGTCACTCCTATGAAAGACTGGCATTTTGCAGCATGTGAAGTGAAATTTTTTTGTGACTCTTTAAGAACTGTTAATCTTGTCAGCCTCATAATAAATTATGATAATTTATCAAATATTTGCGCTGATTTTTTGTCTCCATTTTCCACATTTTTTCATTTATTTATTTTCAGCTTCAAGGGTTGTTTAGAATGATTTGGTGATGCTACGGTGCTCTTTATAAATTGTATACACTTATATATATGTTCAAACTATATTTCAACCAACTGTTTAAAAAAATCAAAAGAGACAAAGTAACAAGATTTGGTAGTACAGTTAGTAAGCGTACAAACTGGAAAATGGTGAATCTAAATCACATTGAGGTCTTTTATTAATCACGCGATGTTTTTTTAGCAACTTTTTAGTACAAAGTAGAAATATTGGAAAACCATATTGAAATTTTCAGAATACTATCTTTAAATACAGGTATTATCTGATTAAATTTTGGAAAATTAAGCATCGTGATAAAAATTTCCAGAGAGGCATTAAGGTTGCAGGTTCTTTTTGACTGGCATGGCTCCTTGTGATATTTCGTGATTTTTTTCCGACCCCCCCCCCCCCCCCCCTCCATCTCCTTTCGAGTCTCACGTGATTAATGGATGACCTCATTTGTGATATAACTACATATATAAAAGTCAACTTCGTAATAAAACTTTTTTTTTATTTGGGCTTTCATTTTCGAGTAAATCGAAAAATTTTGGTCGCTAAAGTTAAAATCAGCTGTTTAATGTATTTTTAAATGAGCCAAAGCTTAGACCCGGCTTCAAAAGCTTCTTTAACATTTTAGTTGCCGAATAAAAATGGTAAAAAGTTTTTAAAAAAAACGAAATGCTCAAATCACAAAAAATCTTTTGGTGTCCTCTATCTATGTGATGTAGATTCACCAAAATTCTCACTTATGTACACTATAAATTTCCGATTACCTTGTATTAAAAATTGTAAGATCGCATATTATCGGGCAAATGCGGGTAACAAAAAACCAGGTACCTAAATTAAGAGCAAAATTGAATCCTTCTGAATATCCTCAATTATTCTACTCTTACTTGTATCCAACATGTTTCTTATTCACTGTGGAATAAAGCATCTGTCAACAATCACATATGAATATTTGCAGGTTCCTGAGAGCGCTCAGTGGCTCGTAAGCCGGGGTCGCGCGCGTGACGCAGCCCGCAGCTTTCAGAAGATCGCGGCCTGCAACGGCAAGTCCCTGCCGCAGGAGACCCTGGATCAGTTTGTAGCGGGCTACAGCAGTACCGAGGGGAGTGGATCGACCGGCACCAGACCAACCCTACTGGGACTGTTCTACACACCCAGGCTGCGGAGGAAGACGTGCATCTTGATTTTTAAATCGTGAGTAAATCTGAAATTATGTAGCTCTAGCGCACTTGAAGTGAAATATCACAAATCTTCTTCTTCTTCCTTGCACTGTCCCAACTCATTGCCTCGAAAGGCTGTTGGGATGGGCTCTTCTCGTTCTCAGGTTATAACTTTTTTGGTTCTGGGTATCGCTTTCATCCAGGCCGTTTCTCTGTAGTATTTTGGAGCATTGAGTCATCCAGGAGTTCTTTGGTCTACCTCTGGATGACTGTCGATGCTCTATAGACATTTCCTACTTCACTGTGTGGTCTGGTGGTCTCCATTTTACGTGTTGAAATGGTATTTCAACTGTCATGAAAACTGCGCTATACAAATGTTACGTTATTATTATTATTATTAGGGAATGGCAGTAAGAATTGAGGAAAGAAAAGGTGGATAGGGGTGGTTTTTCGAAATCTCATGCAAACAATCACCTTCCTCTTATTTTTAAGGTTAAGTGTGCCAACTTTCCGAATCAATCTCGGAAGAAAACTGTATATTAGGATTATATATTATATTTTAGGATTTGCATTAAAAAGAAAGCCTCGCCGTCTCAGAAATATGGATAGATAGTTAGTTTTATCTTTTTTTTACATTAGCTCCACACATAAGGCCCTGAGGAAAACCGAAATTCCCTATCATCTTTGGGGATGCTGTCTGGAGGGTTTTTTAGGAAAGGAAGGAGAGGAGAAGTTATGGGAAGGAATCTGGGGTTCAGTGTATCCAGGAATGACGGAATGAATCCATCCCGGCTGAAGAGATCAAAAGGTCTCCCTCAGTCTCTCCCAATCCGTCCCGCCACGCAGTAGGTGGGCAAACACATCCGTCGACAAGACCTAGAAAAGTCTCACCCTATGAACCCGGGTACCCCTGCTAAATCACAAAAAGTAGCGGACCACTTGGGGTGACCTATGGCAGAGGTGTTGGTTATCCAATAAATGGTTTCTGGGGCGGCAGTACCCATACCCGCCTTCCAAATTAATTCTTCTTCTTCTGATCGACCACCATAACACGGGAATGAGCCTAGCATGGTGGTCGAAAAATCCACTAATGATGTTACCATTCAAAGCTATGATTAAAGAAAAATATTAAAAAAGTGTTTACAGATTTCGGGTAGCAATCATTTGAAATATGATTTATGATTGATTATCACCATATGATTTTAACTGAACATTTAACTGTTGCCATTTTTTTCTGTCCACAGTATGGTTCTAACCCTCTGCTACGATGCCATATCCCGCAACGTGTCTGGACTCGGCTTCTCACCCTTCTTGCTGTTCAGTGCCTCTTCCCTGATCATCCTGCCCGCCTGTCTCATCATCCTCCTCTTCCAGGACAAGATAGGCAGGAAGGCCATGACCTCTGGCTCGCTGCTTATCAGCGGGCTCTTCACCGCCATCACGGGGGTGATACTGGCCTTCTGGCATGACGTTGGTAAGCAACCAAAAAATATTTTATTTTGAAGGTAGTAATTGTTGTCGTCATTTATTTTTGGGTTTTCATTGTCTAACAATTTTATACTTTGAGTGCTTTTGTTGTTAACGTGACGATCCGACAAAAGAGGCAATAAACATACGTTCATTATCGCTATAATGCTGCAGCTCTTTCTTAAGATGAGCGTCCATCTACCCGCGCCGGCCGCAACGCACGCACCGCCCGCAACGGATTTTTCTATATCTTTTTATGAATTAGTACAGCACTGCGTCGACACCGGCAAATACCGGTGGTCCGGCTCGCGCAACGGATTTTTCTATGTGAAGATATAGAATAATCCGTTGCGTGTGGTGCGTGCGGTGCGTGCGTTGCGGCCGGCGCGGGTAGATGGACGCTCATCTTTACACATTAATGGTGAGACACACAAAATACGTGTGTCTGTTTCCTCCAAAATATACTATGTTTTCCTTTGGAGGAAAAATATATACTTATTTGATTGCATTTCTTTTTATTTACGTGTGAAAGGGAGATGTTTCCTTTTGGGGGGGGTGCAGACGTACGTTCATCGATTGTCTCATTTTCGACTATTGTTGTTTAGTGTGTAAGAAAGAGCCTCAGCATTATATGTTAAGAACAAAAGCCAAACCATCAGCGCATTGACATTTGACGTTTTTGAATTTTTAGAATTCACTCACACTTCAATAGATATTATCCTTGTAACTATATTCCAAACTTTAAAAATTCTTTAAATTCTTTCTTTACGGGCTATTAGTATTGTAGTGGTCTACGGAGACGTCATGGTGTGGTGTGTGAGAGAGATGTAAGAAAACGATTACTTTTTCCTTTGGAGGAAACAGACTTAAGTATGTTGTGTATCTCATATTTTGAAAGAGCTGCTGCATTATTGTGATAAGGCTGATAAGAAAGTAAGTTTATTGCCTTTTTTATGCCGTCACGGTACCGTAAACGTGGATCGTCACGGTAATAATAACTGCAAGCTTTGTTTCATTGATAACTTCTTCCCGATCTCTATTTATTTGCATTCACCCTTTTTCATATCGGTGATGCGATATCATGATTTAAATAAAAACCAATAACATATTACAGAACTTTCTCATGTTTAAAAATATTGCGCATTACAAAACATCAGCTGTTTCGGTGTGTATGTAGGTCACCCAGACCAGAATCAGCTTTTTGAGTAGTGCCTACTTGTAGGTGCCTATCTGTGTTACCTGCTACGTAGGTACTCGTACCAATTGTTCCAACTATGTCAGCCTCAGATTCGTGCATTGTTTTTTTGTTCCCTTCAACAACCTCGTCCCGACCTTCACAATACCTTATTGGTTTGATGATATTGTTGATGTTGATTTATTTTTCCAAAAACATAGCTAGAATCATACTATTAAAATACGAAACTTAATAAATATTATTCTGATGTGGGTATACTCTTTGGTTAATTTGTCCAGTTTTTGTCAAACCACTGTTTTTCGTCGTTCTTTAATTTAGTATAAGTATTTAGCTCTTCTTTTCTACGCATATAATTCCTTCATAATATGCCTATTCTTTTTAATTTGCCTTACTTTAGCTATAATCTCTTATTTAATAATAATAATAATAACTTTATTTCACATAAAATTGAACAATAAAACATATGTGGAAACTTTGACTAGCCAACTAGGAATGGATCCTGTTTTAGGCCAGTCAAATTGACAAATTTAAATTCATATTACATTGTTTACTAACATAACATGTTATTTATAGCAGGAAAAGGTGTTAATTATGTATTCCTAACAGTATATAATTTTGTACTCATAAGAAAAAGAAGACAAATAATGATATCTTAAAATCAAATTCAGATATTTTCCCCTAGAGCGCTTAAAAACAAAAACAAAAACAAATAAAAGATAAAAGATAAAAGATAAAAGATAAAAGATAAAAGATAAAAGATAAAAGATAAAAGATAAAAGATAAAAGATAAAAGATAAAAGATAAAAGATAAAAGATAAAAGATAAAAGATAAAAGATAAAAGATAAAAGATAAAAGATAAAAGATAAAAGATAAAAGATAAAAGATAAAAGATAAAAGATAAAAGATAAAAGATAAAAGATAAAAGATAAAAGATAAAAGATAAAAGATAAAAGATAAAAGATAAAAGATAAAAGATAAAAGATAAAAGATAAAAGATAAAAGATAAAAGATAAAAGATAAAAGATAAAATATAAAAGATAAAAGATAAAAGATAAAAGATAAAAGATAAAAGATAAAAGATAAAAGATAAAAGATAAAAGATAAAAGATAAAAGATAAAAGATAAAAGATAAAACCGGTAAAGTAAACAAAATCGGTAAAGTAAATAAAACCGGTAAAGTAAATAAAGCAAATACAAGCCAGATGGTAATAATAAGAATCCTATCTCTTGGTCAACATATCTTCGCTTTTGACCCTCCCTAAATCAAGGAGCCAGTCGTTGATTAATTTGCGCAAAACATTGGTACTTTTCGTTTTCCAAGCATTAGGAATGATATTAAATAATTTAGGTCCTAAGTACGAAAATTGACGTTGTCCAAGGGACGTCGTCGTTTTTATTGGGACTATTGGATTGTTCCTTGAATGTCGGGTGTCGTGAAGGTGGTCAATGGAAGGGTAGTGCTGGCGTCGTTTTTGAGCATGTAATACAATCTTTCTAATATATAATTGTCTAACATCGAGAACTTTAAATTCCGTGAATAATGCATCACTGGGGTACCTGAATGGTTTTTTAAGGATGACTCTTAGTAAAGATTTCTGTGCTTTAGCCAGGGAGTCCAATATTGTTTTGGCACATCCACCCCATCCTAGGGATGCATATTCAAGTAAAGAATTACACATGGCATAGTATATTGATTTCATGTCTTTTACAGAGAGAATATTTCTGATGGTAATAAAAAGGTGAGTAAGTTTTCTGACTTTTGAGGCAGTTGAGTTAATGTGTTCTTCCCATCTCAGATATTTATCTATGATGATTCCTAAATATTTTAAACTATCAACGCATTCTAGTTTATTGCAAGTACAAGTGTTCGGTTCATTGCAAATGTGAATAGTAATATTAATAATTACCTTGGGTTGTCCCGCTTGTGTTGCACTAAAACGTATAAATTTGGTCTTATCCGTGTTAAGAGTAAGGAGATTATTGTCTAGCCATTGTTTGACGTTGTTTATTCCAATTTCGGCTTTTCTATGCGCTTCGTACCAGTTTTTGCCCTCAAATATTAAGACCGTATCGTCAGCAAAAGTGATGATATGATCGGCAAGGTTACTGTTGCAAAGTTCATTGATATAGATATTAAACAATATCGGTCCTAAAGTACTTCCTTGTGGTACACCAAATTCGATATTTGCTGGATCGCTTAAAGTATCATTAATATTAACTCTTTGGCTCCGATTTTCTAAATAGCTTCGTAACCATTTAAGTAACTGCCCCTGTATACCGATTAGCTGTAATTTTTTCAAAAGGATTTTGTGCGAGATGGTATCGAAAGCTTTAGCCAGATCCAGAAAGAGCGCGATGCTTTTGATTCCTCGATCGATGTTATTAGAAACAACTTTAGTCAGATTGCCAATGGCATTTTCTGTACCTAAACCCGGTCGGAAGCCATATTGTCTCTCAGAAAGAATGTTATTATCTTCAAGGTAAAAGCTGAGACGGTTTTTAACAATTTTCTCGATAATTTTTGACACCGAATTGACCAAAGATATCGGCCTGTAATTTTGAATCGCAGATTTATCTCCATTTTTGTGCAGTAATACAACAATTGAATGTTTTAGATGGTTAGGGAATATTCCTGATTTGAGACTTAGATTGGAAATGAACGCTATCGGAGATGCTATGAATGATTTGATTACTTTAAGCAGATTTGTCGAGATTTTGTCTGGTCCACAAGCGTTAGATGGCTTTAGGTCGTCAATTATTTTCAGGACTTCGTTCGTCGATGTTTGTATATTGTCTATTTTATGGACGAGGTTAGAGGTGACCAAGTTGGCAAGATCGTTTTCAGTTTTATTACATTTGTCGAGAATTTTTTTGGCAAGTGTGGATCCCACCGATGTGAAATAGTTATTAGCGAAATTCGCCATATTTTTAGAAATAGAAGAGTTTATGTTACCGATATCTAATGATTTGATTTCGGAAGACCTGTTGATTTTTGTTCTACTTATATTACGAAACGCTTCCCACATACGTTTTGGAGAATAAGAATTTTCGTAAATGAACGATTTATAATAATTTTCCTTCGTATATTTAATAATCTTTTTGCATAAGTTTCTATATTTCTTGTAGTGAATTTGTACTAAAATATCATCTGGAAACTTTTGCGCCCTTTTGTGGAGTTGGTTTCTTTTGTGAATCGATTTGACAAGGCCGGGAGAGATCCAGGGCGTAAGTTTTAACTGGCTGTTCGATATGCGTTTGTTACTACTGTGTTTAGAAATATACATATGTAGAATACAAATGAATTCCTTCATCGCAATGTCAGTATCAGTTTGATTAAATACTTTTTGCCAGTTTTCTAAATGCAAGTCCTCAATTAAATTATTAAAGTTTAATCGAGGGACTATTTATTTTGCCATTTCTTTAAAATGCCTATTTTTAAGTTCCCTATTTCTTAATTTCTCTCTTGTTTGTTTCACCTATCCCATTAGTCTTTTTTATATTTTTTTCTTTTCCTAATTTCAAATGTTTTTCGTCGATTTAACTCTTATACAAATTGCCATTTCATTATTGTTTACCCGACCTTTACTTCGCGTATTGCTATCATATATTTAATTATTACTCCGCAGATTAATCATCCATTTACTGCATAAAATTTCTTATTTTAACTTTCTTAATTTTTGGGAAGTCAGGTAAGTATACAAAAATGTTTTAAGCTTATTTAAAGAGTAATTAAATATATCTACTCTTTTAGAAATGGTGTGGTATCATATAGCATGCCCAGTATTTTTCTCTTCTTTAATTTAGCTAAGTACCTAAGTACTCTTTAATCGACCTTTTGTTTTGTTCCAGACCCCTATCTGACAGTGGGTCTGGCCGCGGTGGGCCGACTGGGAGTGTACGTGGCCTACAACTCTAGCGCCCAATATGCCGCAGAGCTGATCCCCACAGAGGTGCGGGGGCAAGGGGTCGCAGCCGTACACGTGGCGGGCTTCGCGGCCACCTTCTTCAGCTCTTATATTCTCTATCTGGTGAGTCTACATGACGATCGTTGTTGCAGCAATTGATATATTACTTGATAAATGGGTCTTCGGAATAATTTCCTCCCCCTTTTCCTATTTATCACGCATTGCCCCGCCTAAGTGGGACTGCCTTGAGATGGAGTGGAGATTTCTTCCATGGTTTCTATTTATTATATTTTATTAATCTTTAGGCTTCATTTCGTTATTCGTGTTCCTTGGGCTTGGTTACTCAAGGGTGATTTGGTCACCGACTCCCAGGAGGAATAATTATAATTGTAGTTATTATAATTATGAGATTAAGAGGTGATCCAATTAGTGACAATGGCCTATCTCATTTTTTTATTGTTGTCTATAGTAACCCAACCTGAAATCCACTGTTACTAACACCCCTTTTAAACGATTGCTGTGCAGGGACCGTCGAGGATCTAGAGCCATTTTTTTAAAAGTGGATTCATTCTTTAAAAAAAAATCCTCCTAGCATGAAATAAAGAATCTCCTGACTTATGCAGTGATAGGAGGTAAATGATACGTTTCCATAGAACGCCATGGGGAAAGTAATGTGGGTTTGATCGATGATTGCAGTATTATAGGGACACCTTTAGAACACTTTTTTTTAGGTTTGTCTGTTGGTCATTATTTATTGAAAACTGATGGGAAGCATGCAGATTTTTGGTGGCATTCCAAGGAATATAGAGGTAAACCTCTCCCTCTATTGATGGACAACATGAAAAGAGAAGTTACACCGGAACTTACGCAAGGACCATAACTTACATAAGATTATATTTATTTATTTTATTTTAAATATGTCAATAAGTTTTTTTAAATTTTTGATCTATGTAATGGGACAAGTTATATAATATCTGAATCATTTTTCCGAACAGCATTACCAGCGCCGGATCTGCCATACGTTCAAAAATTTGCAAAAAACCTGGCGCCAACTCCGAAGGGGCGCCGTGAGAAAATAAATATTGTATTAAAATTTAGTTATAATATTCCCTGAATCGTTTAAAAATTACCCATCGTACGAAATAATTATTACGATCTAGCAACACTTTCCAAAGAAACAGAATGCGCACGCATCAGGTTGAAATCAACGGCTTACGAATTTATAGTCAGTTGCAGATTTTTTTTACAAATTCCATATATTTAGTTTAAACGTAAGATCTATTTTTCCAAATATCTTTTACGGTGAATGGGTGCGGTCCAAATTCAATAACCAATCACAGCGCAGTTTTTTTGTTCCTGTGAATCAAACAAACTGACTTGCGCCTTTCAACATGCTGACAATTTTTGTTAGTGTGTTGTCCGTACGCTCGCTATTGTTTTATTTTGTATGATTTAAGTCTCTAGGAGAAGGTAGTTAAAGACCATTTTCGTATGAAATCTTCAATAAAATCCATTAACAAAAGCATCGCACGGTTTGCAGGATTTGCAGGTTGAACGTGTTGACAGTTATTTGAAGTTCGTTAAATGTATAATTAATATCTGTTAGATTTGTTGGATGTTGGATTTGTTATTTTACGATGTCAGTGTAAGCGTCTTTCGTAAACCGTTGATACCATACGTCAGTGTTTAGTTTTTGTTCGCTCAATTTGGTTTTTGTTGTTTGTTTGCTCAACACAGGGGAAATGCAAGGTACAAATTTGAGGTTACATTTTTATTAGATTTTTAAATTTATAACTAAATTTCTATTGGTTGTTAGAGGTAATAAAAGTACTGTCGATTACAATAAATAGAATAATAATTTAAAAAAAAACTTTCAGGCTCGCAGAATCTAAAACGTAGAATTAAAGAGCAGAATGACATAAAAAAACTCATTTCCATTGGGAATTTTTTTATTCCAATTTCTCCAGCACCGATAAAAAATATATATGTTGATTTTATTTGTTAAATTAGTGTAAAAAAAATTAAATAAAAAAATTGAGGTGAACTAATTTTTAATAAAAATAAAAATGTGGGGGGGGGGCGCCATCGGTACCTACTGCACAGGGCGCCAGATTTCGTAGATCCGGCCCTGAGCATTACCAATGTTAGGTTACTTCTGCATCTCGTAACAACTAAAGTCTTGCGCCAGCGCACTCTTGTTAAGTTGAAATTCAAAACATTAAATTCATGTGGTAATTGAAACATTTTGGAAAATACACGTATTTCTAGAATTTGAAAAATTTGCTAGATATTCCAGTCATCTCAGCTTGTATTAGGACTTTCTGGATGATAGTCGTTTTTATCAGGACTACTAAACTCCCATTAGAAAAATTGAGCTTTATGTTCGTAAATTGTCTGATTCAGCTTTGAAAATTTTCAATATGTCACTTAAATACCTCCCTACAATAAAAAAATATAAACCCCCAATGAGACACTGTTTATCTTTTCTCGATAAGATTCTACTACCAACTATTAAACACATAACAACAGGTCTCCGAAAGTGTGATTTTTAAAATGGAGACCATTTTGTGACGATACGCCGAAGGAACTTCTAAATCAACAGAATTAATCTTAATGATTCTTTTAATTTCTCAGGGAAACTACTCTCTCGCAATCCCACCTCTTCTCCTCGGTGGACTGTCAGTCCTGTGCGCCTTTCTCTGCCTCTTTCTGCCGGAAACCCTCGGCAGGGCGCTACCCATCACTCTGCAGGACGCTGAAGTGTTCGGCCAGGGAGAGCGCATGTGGGACTTCGCTTTCTGCAAAACCAGCACCACTTCCACACAAGAACTTGTGAGGGACTGGCAGGGCCCGACTTACCATTAGGCTGACCAAGCTGCAGCCTGGGTCACGAGGATTTAGGAGGTGCCAGGATTTTAAAAAACAAATTCTATGTCAGAAAAAATGAACAAAAGAGTATTTTTGTTAGCGTGTCTGCAAGAAAGTGATTGAAGAATTGTGCTGTTGGAGAAACTAAACCATAACTAGAAAACTCCAGTAAATCAGTGAACCTACACTGTCAAAGCTACTAACCCCATAACAATTGTTGCACACTCTGAGAATCAAACGATAGACTGCGAGTTTAAATGAATTTTGTCTTTTGATGTGCTCTCATACAGAGCTCTGGGCCAAAAAGGCCCATTTCTCTCTCATCGTTATTTTAAATGGTTGTTGGAAAAATCACGAGTTTAAAATAGATCACAATGGAATCAAGCGAAACGACCACGCTGACTTTTAAATTTGAAATTCAGGAAGATTTTTTGGCGATTTTTGCACTGATATAATAAAGGATTCGTGGTAATGATATTTATGATGGTTTCATTAGAAAAAATCTCGTTGCCTTCATTTCAAATTTAAACTCGTTTGCGTTACAACAAATGAAGCATCCATTGCTGGAAACACAAATGATCTAACTAAATTTGTTGCGTTATGTGGAACTAATGTTATTATTACATTTTTTTCTCAATTGTGTTATAAAATACTAAACAATGAAAGATGTCACGGAAATGTCAATACATCCTACTTGACTAAAATTTGTCTGCCACCAAAAATGACATCTTTTTTATACCAAACAATACAGACAAGCCCAGTATGATGTTGTTAATTTCCAAATTCATAATATATTTTTAATAAATATTTTAAGCTGAATTTATATTAAAAACAAAGATTAAAAACACAGAATATCTCTCTGTCCTCGGCACTTCGAGTGGTTGCATTTATTAGTATTTTTAACCGGTTCCCTCCGAAACATAACAAATTTAAATTGTATTTATGGTATTGAGTTAATAGAATGAATGTATTTTTTTTATCTCATAAAAATTTGTATTTTAAGGTGTTTTAGAGAATGGGTCTAGGAACTAGGAGGCAATATTTTAAATTTCATGTTTTTTAAACTGAATTCAAACGAGAAAGAACTTAGAAAATATGTGTTTTTTATAAATGTAGGTAAAATATTATAATTAATTATCAATTAATTATTGAATTCTTACTATACAAGCTGGAATGTAACCTGATCAGTGATCAGGTTATATTCTCCTGACGAAGGAGGTCCCTTCGTATACGGAGATAAATGCGACTCGATTTTAATTTTTTGGTTTTTTTATTTATTTATTTGAGACACAAACAGGATATTAATAGAACATTCTTGTGGGTTATATAAAACAAATATAAATATCCTTAGACTAATAAATGTGTCTGCAGTAATCATATTTGCATATTCCCAAAAGCAAACGCATGAAAAACAATGTAAGTATTTTTTTATGCATAACTTTAAAACTTAAATACAAAATTTGAAATACATAATAAGTAGAAAATATTTATTTATAGTTTATTTATATAGAAAATGTTTATTTTTACTAAAAAATAATAAAACAACAAACGATTTATTTTGTTTTATGTTCACAAATCGTGGAGATGTTTCTTGAAACAAGTTACACCTATTATTTACAAAAATATCTATGATAGTGTGTGTTTTAAAAAGATCGTTGGATGATCGATTAAAATATCCAGTATTATTGGTAAAAATTTCGGTCCAAAATAAGGTTTCTGGTAGATTTGGGCCTGACGTATAACTTGATTTGATTGACTGTTACTATCTACTCAATTATTCACAATTTTATAAAGCATCAAGAGGTAATTTATGTTTCGTGCTTAGAGTAGCCGCCATACTATGTTGATAAGTGTTTGTACACGGTGCTAAGCGCCGACTACGAGTTTGATGTCAGTTGCACACTACGGCAGTGCTGGTAGCGCGCTACGCGAGTTGCATTCGTATCAACTACTACCCGTTTGACGTTTGACATAAATGGCGACCGAACATGAATGGTATGTTAAATTTGTTCTGGGAGTGGAAAAAATGCGTGTTTGTATAACTATACGTTACCAGAATACGTAAGACCGGATTTAGTGAAGAAGGCATGGATTGATGTTGAAAAAAAACTATATTTTTCTTATGAATTCTAGGAGTTAACAAACACGCCAAGTTTAAATAAGAATACTTTGACATTCTGTGGAAATAATAAAACTTGTCATCATTCTCAAGCAGTCCCCTGGCGGCAAAGAACGCCCTGCAGTTAATATTTCTTTCGATATACCTATGGGTGATACCAAAAACTTATATAAGATCGTTTTTTATTGGTATAATAAAGATAAACAAAGACACTGTCTTCGTCGCTAGAGTCAATTGACATTAACTCCACAGCTTCACGCGTAAAAATGATCAAGTTCAGTATATTTCGGGTAGCGCCTTGTACGGAAACCAGTAGTATATCTGCAGGCTACTTGTGGTTGCGTCACAATCACATAGTTTATAAGTACCCACATATCTACATGTACGAACTAGAGTGGTCTGCAACATATTTATGTTAATAGTTTTTTTTTCTCTTCTCTTTTATTTGTACCCATTTGTTGTACTTACGCGTACTGCGTTGATTCATTTTGTTCCTATCTTTTCATTTAATATTCTATTGTTTGCTACACATAGTGCCAATATGGATAGATTGAATTGCATATGCCGTTCATTTAGCTGGGAATAAAAATATTATTATTTCTGTTATTACGTATGTTAATTATAATGCACTAATGTAATTTATTAAGAGTTGTTTTAGTTATGTAAAAGCTCTAAGGGCGTAAATAAATAAATAATGTATTTGATAATATAATAAAAAGGACATTAAACTTATTTCCACATTAATTTATTTGACCGTAACCGGTTTCAGCTTGTTAAATCCATCTTCAGACTGGTAAAAGTATGACTCTAACTTTGTAATGAAGAAGAAATTAGAATTATTTGCTAAATCTCCGCTCCTACATCCATTGTATTTTTCATCATATGTATTTCGTTTATATAATGACCATTATAAGATTATTACTATTAAAACATGTATCCCTTCAAAAATCAATCCATCTATTAAAAATTCCGTATCATCAAGAATATAAGTAGGTAATAAAGATTTGACACCAATAAAATTAGGTCATTGATAATTCATATTACATGTAAGGTATTCATGTAAGGATTACATGTAAGGTATTCCCTAAAGTTTAGGAAATACCTTACATGTAATATGAATTATCAATGACCTAATTTTATTGGTGTCAGTCCAGGGTTTCCCAAACTTTTTTTGCAATGGAACACTTTGCAAACCCGTAAATTTTAACGGAACACTTGGCTTATTTTTTAGGTTGGGTACAAAGCACTCTTTTTAGGGTGAATTGCCTATTCCAAAAAATTCCTAATGGTGAAAATTTAAAATATGTTACTAAACACATTATTTGTTTAGTATAGAAACAAAAAATTGAATATAAACAAAAAAGATGAAAAAATGTATTGTTATTAAGTTTATTTTATGGAACTCCATTTTAATTTTTATTTATTTTATAAATTCAATATTATAAACTGTTTTTATACATTAAATAATAATATTATTGAATTTATAAAACAAATTAAAAAATAAAATTAAAAAAATAAAAAGATGAAAAAATATTGCACCTGATGACTTTGACGATTTTGAGTCCGCGAATCGGATATCTTCTTGAGATCAGGCACAATATTGGTAAGTTGAATTCTAATATCTATGGAGGCATCGAGCCTGTTCCTATACTTTGACTTCGTTGCAGCATACTTTGAAAATCCCGCTTCGCATAAATAGGTTGTAGAAAACTGAAGTAAATCAATAATTTGATAATTTAGGGTACTCTTCTGACGGCTGATCTTTGTATTTTTGTTTCAAGTTAGAGTCACTAATTAAATTAATTAGATTTTCATATTCACTTCATTGATACTTATTTACTTGCGCTTGAGCTTACTGATTTAGCTGTCACAGAAAATGGATTCCGAACCCAGGAATCGTCCTTAGTAGTTTTCGGAAAATACTGCAAAAAAGTTGTTTCAAGTTATGCAGATATTCTTAAAAATCTTTGGAAACCTCTTCATCCACTTTAAAATGTAATTCATTCAGACATTCACCTAAGGCAGGAAAATAATCAAAATGATTAGATTGAACTGATGAAATCCAAAAATTTTTTTTTTCACTTTTTCACCTACATTTACGGCACCATGCGCATTTATAGTTCGACGAACTACTAACAAGGATGTAAGACACATTGATTTTACATTATTTTACTTCCAGGTAAAGTCGATATCGTAAAAAATATGGTTGGGTTGCTTGGGAACAGAAATTTCGTGAAACACATGCAGATCCGTTATCTCGTTGTTATTGTTTCCACATCGCACAGATGTTTATATTATTGACTCTTACCACAGTATTATAAACCACAGTAATAAAAGTTTTTTTTTAGTATTTTAAATGAATATTTACTGCAATAACAGCATAAACGGCTCTTTCAACTTCCATAAAGCATAGCATCTCTACCCGGAAGGATTTAGCACCTAACGTAAGAACTATTGTGACATATTTACACACATAATAATTTCTTGTGAATAATATCAGTAGTGTTGAAATATGAATATGTGTATTTTATATTAAATGAAATTCTTCCGATAAATTCTCGCGGAGCCCCTACTCAGGTTCGGCGGAACCCTGGTGTTCTGCGGAACACAGTTTGGGTAACCCTAAACAATAGGGCCCTAATATCGAAGTAAGCTTCAAACCCGAGGTAATTAAGCCTACTATGGAATAACCAAAAATAATTAGTAATTCGACAATCAAAGACGACTTAGTAACAAAGGTAGAAATCCCATATAATTGTATAAAAACCACAATTAAATTGTATACAACATAATTAAACCCAAATAATTGATCCTTGTAGACCGGTGATTCTTAATGGGGGCGTTTTGGAGGACTGGGGGGGGGGGGGGGGGCGTTTTAAATTTTTTTGCATTTAGGGGGCGCTGCAGAAGTTTTTTTAATTTTTTTTTTTATTTATTTATTATAGATACAAAATAAAGTACAAATTACATATTAGGAAGCTTTGCCTCTCCAACTAGGAAAGTTTCCCGTTCCAGGACAGACAAATTGACAGGTTTAGTTCATATTATTCCAAGAAATGTACATAAATACATAACAAAAACAAACAAAAAAACAAAAAATTTCATTTTTCTCTGAAAGTACATTCATTTTTTTTGGCAATGTAGAAAAAGTAATTTGGTATCATATATAATAATCGGATTTACCGAATTAACCTAGTAACATATATTATATTATAATATATTCAGATTTACAGAGTATGAGATGTAGGTAAGTTAGTAGTATTAACTCTATGGTAGTATTGATAAGTGTAAACCAGGTACCTGATACCAAGATGGAATAATTACAATAAGATTTACAACAAAGATATGAAGTTATGTTAGATTATGTGTTTAAAAGTGTGAACTTTTAATGGATAGTACACTTATAGGAGAAACTACAATAAAATTTACAATATTAGATATAATTTATGTCAATCTAGTAATAATATGTTTTATTTATACTTCTCATCATTTTTTTATTTATAGTAGGAAATCCATTGCTGCGTAAATGGACGAAATTTTTAAATTTCGTTTCAGGGGGGGAGGGGGGCGCTGGGTAATTTTACTGCGATAAAGGGGGCGATCCTTTCAATACGGTTAAGAAACACTGTTGTAGACCATCCCTCTCCCCCATATGTTATGTATACAAACCGTAGTAAGAATAATTTCTACCAGTCTGAAGATGGCTTTAACAATCTGAAACCGATACGGTCAAATAAATTAAAGTGGAAATAAGTTTCATATTTGTTTTATTATATTATTACAATGGAATTCCACCATGAATTGTCAGTTTCAAAAATAGAAATATTAATATATATAGTTAATTACACGAAGATTTACGACCAGTCGTTTGGGTTACCAGTGTTGTCATCTGATTTCAATATTTTTTATTACCTCTAGTAGGTACCTACATTACCTTACCTGCCTGTATTATATTGGCTAGATAAACCATTGACTTTGGCTATTGAAAGTAAATAAAATTAAGTATTTCGTATTGTTTTCGTTTTAGTACGTTTGAATGTGGATAAAGAAAGGTGTGTGTGCCAAGACTAACGTTCTCTGCATACCCTGCTTAGAAATTACGAGTTGACAATAATAATTTGAGGAGGTACCTGTAGTATTTTTAATTATAAGTTTTTTATGAGAATACCGCAATAGAGTTCCCAACTACTTCAGACTCTCTGGACCCAGTGGGACTACGGCATTATTGGCCATTCGGGTACGTTGTTGGCCTGAAGAAACTGGGGAAGGTAAGGAGATAAGGAAGAGGAAGATCATAAAGTATTTTAGGTGAAATTAAGAGGCAGCATAATTTAATTTTTTGAAGGAAAGGAGAAAGAAACGATTTTGGAAGTTTGGGATCGTTGAGAAGAACCTAGCTGTTCAGACCTGGTTATTTAGCATAATTAAATCCATTTCTGTTTCCATTCTGAAAATTTCTCACTCACCCGAGCGATTCTGAGAGTATTTTTCAGAATGAAACGAGGTGCAAATAATATACATAGAAAATTTCAGGTGTCCAATGGTAGAGTACACTGTCCGGGGGTAGAGTGTTTTAGAGATTTTGCAAATAAAAAATATATAATTTTCTTTTCTCAAAATCCAACTATTTAAGGTATTTTTTAGGTTAAAAAGTTGAATTGTTTGTATGAAAAAGTAAAAATAAATATACGTACCTATACTAAAAACTCAAAATGTAATAATTAATCATTGAAGACAAAAAGACTCTCGAACGAAAATATGAAACGGATAAATCAGAAAAAGGTTCGGTCACATCTAGGAATTGAACCCAGAGCCTTATTCTTGCCAGGGCTCTGCTCTAATCCCTGAGCTAATCCGACCCTCTCCCCTTCGATCATATTTACCTGTATCATACTTCGACTAAGAACTACTAACATTATCTTCAAAACCGCAGAGACCCGGCATAGCTAAAGTTCTGGGTTCAATTCCTAGATGCAAGATGCAACCGAATCTTTTTCTGAATTTCCGTTTCAAATTTTCGTTTGAGAAAATACATAGTTAATTATCTTTTTTTACTTCTACCATCGTGCATCTTACAGAATCATCTCCCAAAATTAGTGCACTCTACCAACGGATATCCTGTATATTGTATTTTAAACTATTTTTATTACCAACCTGTAGCTTGCGGGTTTGGGATCAAGGAGTTTAGCGCTCTACCACGGAGTTCGCGTATGTTAAAACTTTGGCTCTGTTTATGAAAAATTGTCACCACCAATAAAATCTTATTGTCGTCAAAAAATAAATAAAATAAAGTGTTATATGACATGTTTGATATTTTTGTTTTATTTTCTTCTATTCAATAACAAGAATAACAACAACACGGAAGTGTCTCTTGTTTGTTGTTTATCTACTTCCGACGTAATAATACGTTTTAATCGTAATAATTTATAAACACATAAAAAGTACCTACCTAAATTAATATACTTTCCTATTAAGATTATGTCCCCCCCCCCCCCCACAGAGTAAGCAAATTCCCCCGAATTAGTGCACTGTTTATTTTAAAATCGAACTAAGAATAAACATGTCGTGCTTTGTAAACTAATGTTCTCAAAAACATTTGGAGTCGAGTATGGGTACCGCCACCCCGGGAACCTGATCTCTCCAGCCGGACTGTGATCTCTCCAGCCTGACTCTCTCGACCCATCGGCTTGCACCGCAGTTGGAGGGATTGATTCATACATATGTCACTCCTGGACACTCTGTCCCTTAGATTCCTATCCACCCCGTACATTTTTCCTTCCCATAACTTCCTCTCTTTCCTTTCCATAAAAGGACGCTCCACACATCATCTCCTAATATGACACAGGCTTCGAGGGAAATTATTTTCCCCGTGACCTTGTGTGGAGCTAATTTAAAAAAAAATACATACCTACGTACTACAAAAGAGATTTCTACCAGATTGAGACCCATTGTGTTGCACCTCCGCAAAAAGACCCTCCACACATCATCCCCTTATATGACACAGGCTTCGAGGGAAATTATTTTCCCCAGGGCCTCCTGTGTGGATCTAATGTAAAAAATAATTAAAAATACGTACTGCAAAAAAGATTTCTAGCAGATTGAGCCCCATTTTGTTGCACCTCCGCCATCTGGCGGAATGTTCAAGCATTAACTTCGCTCTGACCAATACCTCAGCGCAGACTCGAACCGGGTCACTCGTGAGAGATCTCTCCCTATGGATTCGCCGCACCCCTGAGGCTGATGACTTCACGTCACGGTAATTTCTACCACGGGTCCGGGGACTTTCCACAGGACGGATAAGTTACAAGAACTTGTACGTAGTCCCGAAGGTTTGAATTGTTAGAAATCACGTGATGCAAAAAGTTTAAGATGTATATATCCTACATCTCTGGAAGCATTCGTATGTGTGTTTTAAGTGTCCATCTGTTAATAGATATTGAAAGCTATTTAATTTTGTCCGCACATTTTTTTGTTTAATATTTATTATTTTACCGCCGCCCATTCAGCCTTTTTATTATCACCGTCAGATGGATAGATTCTATCAATGGTATGATTTTTTTTTATCTGAGGAAAAAATCTTAACAGGCTAAAAAAAAGCTTCAATGCAAAAAACAAGGAAAATAAAACAATAAGTTCTGAACTTTTTACTCAAAATTAACCTTTTTAATTTGAATTATTTCTTGTATCATTGGGGACTTTTATAATACCCAAAAACGTTATCAATTTCACCGATCTCGCTGTTACCTATTACATAAAAATGGTCACATTATTATAGCAAATGAACAAAAAATAATAAAAATTCTTAGCCTCTCGGTCTCCTCTTTGTGCGGTGCTATGTAGCCTCTACACTCTTGTCTAATTTAGTTTTCCGAAGGTTTCACTTCTACGCAAAACTCGGTTTTTATTTATCATTATTTTTATTCATGTAAACACTGGAATCGTACTAGATTCTGAGATATCAGACAATCTGCTTTACCGACAGAATATGTCAGACGAGCATCTGCCAAATAAGGAGTTGTACGTCACTCAGCGGGCGCCGTGCGGTTTTCCTTTAGAATTCGTTCTATTTTGATCGGGATAAGTCCATAATCTGTCAAAGTGTTGTTAAAATTAAACATTTGAGATGTCTCAAGCGTATTCAAACAGTAAGTACAATAAAATTTAACCCTATATCGTTATCTGCCAATGATTCACCGCCTCGCAAATTGGGTTTGCCGGTCGTACGGTTGACTTACCATATAGAGTTTTGTATTTTTATATTTTAATCTATTCATGGCTACGAATTTAAATATTTGTAAGGCTTGCTCTAAATAGATCTTACCGCATGTAAATTCCATAAAAATCTAGCTTGATTTTAAAAAGATAATAGGTTATTATTTTGAAAAAAAAAACCATCGCGGAAGTACGCCCAAACTTTTGTCGTTTATTATTATTTATTAACAAGTTTTCCCCGTTTTAACTTTTCAAGGTATCGAATGAGTTTTGTTCACATAAAAAAAAATAAACCTGTACAAATAAAATAATTAGGTATCAATAATATTTTGAAATTCAAATTCTAATTGAAATCAACATTCTCTATAAAACAGCCGTGAAACCATTTCGAGTTATTGATATAGAGTATCGCCTCGGTGAAAGACTACCATTCGAAATTTAAATGTTGCTTGAAATGGCGGTAATTTTTGGAGATCGCTGGCAACGGTTAATATGCACTTTTTTTTGAAAAAATCTTTTGATTCACCTTAATTACATTAAAAGGCAACAATTTGCATTGGGGGAAGTGGAAAATATTTCATTCTAAATTTTTTCTTGCCTTGACGCGAGTAGGCGTTATAAAGGGGCACTTTCTTTTGAATCACAAACCATGTTACACAAACCTAGCGTAGCCGCTAAACTACTTGAAAACTGGGATGTTTTTCTTGCCTTGACGCGAGTAGGCGTTATAAAGGGGCACTTTCTTTTGAATCACAAACCATGTTACACAAACCTAGCGTAGCCGCTAAACTACTTAAAAAATGGATGTTTTTCTTGCCTTGACGCGAGTAGGCGTTATAAAGGGGCACTTTCTTTTGTATTACAAACCATGTAGAATGAAATATTTTCCACTTCCCCCAATGCAAATAGTTGTCTTTTAATGTAATTAAGGTGAATCAAAAGATTTTTTCAAAAAAAAGTGCGTATTAACCATTGCCAGCGATCTCAAAAATTTACCAAAATGGCTTTATCTGTGTTTCATAACTAGATCTGAATAGCCAAGTACTTCCCAATCTTCCTCTTTCGCATATCCTCTCTTTTCCACTCCCTTCTGCCAAATATGCCCCAGTCGGGGATGTCATAGTCTCAATGGCTCCGGGCATTTGGGACTCTTGTGCAGTATTCACATTTTAAAAAATTATCTTAAAAAAACTTACCAAAATCTCTTTTCTTTTTAAATAATCGTCCATCAAGAAAGAATCTTTTGCTTTGATATAAATTTATTATGATAGGCAGGTAGGTAGGTACTTGCTTATAAACAAAATCATGAGAAATGATTTAATGTTTTTTTTTTTCAGAGTATATTTTTGCCGCCCTGCCCCGCACCCAGCGAGGCACCCCATTGGTCTTGGGCGGCGACCCTAAAGGAAAGAACTTCCTCTACACCAATGGCAACTCTGTGATCATCCGAAACATTGAAAATCCCGCCATCGCCGATGTGTATACGGAACACTCCTGCGCTGTCAATGTTGCCAAGTACTCTCCCAGTGGATTCTACATTGCTTCTGGAGGTAAGTACTTTTAGTACCTAAATAGATTTTTTTTTTTAAATCCATCTAGGTATTCCATATTATTTTCAAATAAAAAGGAACATCTTGTTTTTCCTTTTTTTTTAAAGACGAACATTTCCCGGTGTGAGTGGTTTGGTTTATTTATGGGTTGAGGTTACAAATGATCTGACATTATCTCCTACTTCATTCATAAAAAAGTGGAAAATGCTGCTTGTATAATGATACAGGACATGGCTAGGTACCCAATGCTTTGTACCGCTTAATAAACTAACTGATCTGTCTTTTGTTTCCATGAAATTATAAACATGATGAACAATGGAAAAGGGGGAATGTTTTCATTTATTGTTATCAAGTTTAATTTGTAGAACTCCATTTTAATTTTTATTTATTTTATATATTCAATAATTTTATTAATGTTTTCAGTTTGTTGTTCAGTTCTGTTATTTTCTTAGAACCATTTAAAAAGTGTGTTTAAAGCCAAATATCAATGCAGTGTTGTACTATCGTTATTGATTTTTGGAGTACTTTACCTCCAATTATCATATCCAGAAAAATAACTGCATTTTTTCAGTAGTATTTCGTTACTCAGTCCATTGGATTTACCTAGTTTGATGTATGTATCTTCACTGCCAGCTTTTACTTGTTACGCAATTTTTTTACAATATTTTACAATTTATTATGTGTAAACATTTTTCATGACTTATATTAACAGCACGGGCAGTAATCATATCAATATGTGTTAATAAATGTAAATAAGTATGTTAGTCATAATAACTAATTTTAAGACAGTTGCAAGTCATAATACGAATGGAGCAGTAACAATACTGCTCTATTCGTATTATGGCAGTAACCATTACAAAATGTGATTATAAATGTAAATAAGTATGTTAGTCGTAAATAACTAATTGTAAGACTGTTGAAAGTCATGATGCGAAGAGAAATACTGCTCTGTTCGTATTATGACTTGCAAGTACAAGCTCGGTACAAGTATAGTTCTAAGTCACTAGTGATATAAGTCTTAGTTGTAAGTCATTAGTTATCAATCTTAGTTATAAGCCACTTGTACGTATATAGGTATAGATTAAATGTATAAATGAATTTGTAAAGCGCCCTTGAGGTGATTTTCTCACGAAAATGGCGCTATAGAAGTCATCAAATTATTATTATTAATTAATAATAATTAGTAGTAGCCAATTTTCCGGACAGCATTGCAGTGTCCATTATCAGGGCAGATTTATAATCGAAGATTGTGGTGAAGTGTGGGTTTAAGGATGTAAATGAAATACCGTGTTGCCAGCTCCAATCCTCTACGAGCTGGTAATACAGTGCAATTTAATATGGTTTTCTGCATTTAGTTTTGGTGTAGCCGTCAATTACCGAATAACAAGAAGTATTGAGCTTAGCCCCGTCATCTCTATTAATATTAACGAGATTTTTGTGAATTTCAATTGCCTCCTTAATGGGTGTGCTCTGTGCGTTTTGGGTCTTCCCAGGACTTCTAAATCTAAAGTAATGGCCGGTTTCAATTAAATGCTCAGCATTTTATTGGGGCGGCCGAGTTTGCATGCTCGAAAATGTGCTGATATCCTTTTGCAGATAGACCGTTCTGTCTGGCCTATATAAACTTTGTCAGATCCGGAATAGCTGAGTCTATAAACTCCATCTGTTTCCAGAGGAAACTTGGTTTTTGCAGGCCTCAGTAGGTCTTGTATTTTTGTCGTGGTATATAAATTATTGAAATAACACTTCATTTCGTAATTGAATGATTGAATAATTGAAATAACACTTCACTTTTAAAAATCAGTGAAAATTTATTATGTAGTTTATTTGTATCAAAAAAGGTTATTTTGAAATGTAAATATTATATTTTATATGTTATTTTTGGTGTATAAATAATGTATCTTATGTAATAAATAAATGAAAAAAAAAAAAATAATAATAATTTCATCCTTATCTCTACATGAAACAACTATTTACATTGGGGGAAATGGAAAAACATGCCCAAAATATTTTGGTTGTTTGTTTTTGGGGTGTTATGCTGTGTTGCGCTACCTCCTTCTTTAACCGACGTTTCGGACAGCGTTGCAGTGTCCATCATCAGGGCAGATCTGGCAGATCCGACGACATTGTCGGATCTGCCATACAACGAAAATGCTTTGGCCGTGAAAATCTAAAAACGTATATGCCCAAAATAGGTTATTAGGTTCCTAGTTGGGGTTTTTCAAACCTTCAAACTTAATCTTCGAGAAACGTCAGATCCAAACTGTTAAATTTTGAATTCTGATTGAAAAAAAAAGGAACTTTGATGAATACTTTACCAACTCGCTGACGGAAACGGTCGTCTCATGTAGTAAAGAAGTTGAAACTAAGTTTTATTATTTTTAATTACTTATTAAGTGTGGAGTGGAGTTGTGCAATTTTACAAAATGTATCATCTTTAATGTAGACTACAGCAAAAAATTTCTAAAATTACCCTATGAAGCTGAATTTTGTCATTGTATTTATGTAGGTATGTTCATTATATTTTCTCTTCGGGTAGCAATCTTTTTTTCAATCGGAATGTGGTTTGCAATACCCCTTGAGTTAATATTTTTTCAGATAGAAATTTATTTCTGCAATTGTTGCTAAGATCCATGTTGTTGCCTATAAATTAGAAAGCGTGCAGTTTAACGCTCAACGGTGAGTTTGCAGTTTAATTTACAATAAAAGTCATTAGTCATTACAGTTAATCTCGGTAACTTTATTTTCCATCTGATGAACATTTCTATGTTAGTATGTCAACAAAATTACTGTTGTTGATTTTCATTCAATGTAGCATTCAAATTGTATGACTGTAAAAAGTTTACAAAAGTAATCTACTTTGTAATGTCATTTATTATCCTAGTTTTTTTTTTACCTAAACAATAACACTGGATTACACTTCAAAAATTTTTATTATGTAGTGCCGTTCCTTATCCAGAATATTCCTTAGTGAGAGATGACATCTCTGTTTCTATCCGATTTCGGTCTCTCTTCTCCTTTTACCTTGAAATTTTCAAATTTCGCGCGATTTTTTGTTCCTTGGTGATCGCAAATCACTGCTACCAACAGTTAGGCGCTCGCTAGCGTCTGACGCGACGCCATTTTCTTCAATTGGCGTCTAATTTCTATCGCGAACGGTCGTCTAGTTACAATATTGCGATATAAACCAGAAACTAGATTTCTTCTCCAAAATTATTACGAAAATCATTACGCAATGTCAGAAAATAATGTATCTCCCGAAGCGGTTGAGATTTCCGCGTCCGCGAGTGTAAACCGTGACGAAATACGAAAAACGAGACGAAAGAATTTGTGTTCCGACTGTTCCTCTAATGAATCCGTTTGTGACAATAAACGAAAAAGACGAAGGCGACGCCGACGCTCACCAAGTTCCGACAGCTCTACTTCCATGAGTTTTTCAAGCAGGGCTTCACGCTCCAGAAGGCGAGGAATGGCCCGTTCTATTAAGAAATTAACTGAACAAGTAGGCAGACTACAAAATTTTATTCTGCAAGCACCGAGGTCAAGATTCGCAGAGAATGCAGCCTCAGATAATATGTCCATCGCAGAGACGGAGAAAGAGTGTTCAACAGTATCCGGGCGTAATACTTGTGTTTTTCAAATGCCGAGTCCCACCATTTCTCTTAAAGAACCCTTAATGACTGCTCCTCCTCAAGACAGACTTGAAGTGTTAGAGCGTCTTCAACGATTTAATCAGAAAGATTGGACCAATGTGAGATATAACAAGATCATTAAGGAACACCTTGCCGATCCGGGCTTTAAGGAGCTTGAGGTGAACTGTGAGTTGCAACCTTACGATTCTGGGTCTCCTCAACAGGTCGCTATTGAAAGATCTTTCGCGGCAATAACACATGCAGCTCTCAAACACAGGGAACAACTGCAGCAGTCTCTGCAGAAATTGGTCGAATGGGGATTTGAAGTACAGGATGTCTCTCCAGAAACCTTGTACGAGAAAGTTAATGAGTTGTTTGGAGGTCAGAACGACTTACAAAAATGCTCCGATGACCTGCTGCAAATAACATGCGGAAAACGGGCAGAGATAATTGAATTTAGAAGGGACAGGATTCTCAATTCCTGTAAACAGAAATCAGACAAGAAAGTTCTTATGCAGATCCCTCCGACTTATCTCTTCAATGAGGAAGCCCTCTCTACCCAATTGCAGAAATTGGGAGGAGTAAAGAATTGTTTTAGGCCCTTCTCACAAGTCATCACTACCCGTCCACCAAAGGAGGGGTCTGATACTAAAAAGGCTTCTAAGCCCGTTCAATACTTTCGGGCCCGAGATTCCATTCCGACCCGAGATTTTATTCCATCTCGAAAATTTTTTCCATCCCGAGAATCCTTTCGCCCGAGGGGGGCAGACCCCCAAAAGGAATCCCCAGCCCTCCACCTCTGGTATTAAAAGGGGGGAAAGGAGAGTAACAAGCGACCGGTGCGAGGGCAGACCTCTAACCGACGCTATTACAGGGGTGCATGACTGGAGGTCATTAAAGTTTCAAGCGGGGCAATTGCTGAATTTCAAAAACAAATGGGCAGCTCTAAATGCTCCCAAAGTTGTTCAAAAAATCATAGGGGGATACAGAATCCCCTTCTTTACAAAGCCCCTATTATTACGCCCAACTGCCTTAACTTTGAAAAGATTTTTTCAAAAACAAATGGGCAGCTCTAAATGCTCCCAAAGTTGTTCAAAAAATCATAGGGGGATACAGAATCCCCTTCTTTACAAAGCCCCTATTATTACGCCCAACTGCCTTAACTTTGAAAAGATTTGTGACAAATACAACCCCAGCAATGACAAAAGAAATAGAAATTCTCAAAAAACTGAATATATTGGAACCGGCAGTCAACAACTCCGGTTTTCTCTCCCAAATGTTCCTGGTTCGAAAAGGGGACGGAAGCAACAGACCTATTCTCAACCTGAAAGGTCTCAATCACTTTGTGTCGGTAAGAAAATTTTCTTTAATGTCGCATCAGAAAGTTCCCGAATTTCTCCAACCACAAGACTGGATGACAAAAATAGACATATCTCACGCATATTTTCACATCCCAGTCGCAGAGTCTCATCGTCGTTTTTTGAGGATTGTGTACAAAGGAGAGCTTTTGCAAATGACATGCCTTCCCCAGGGCTTGAGCAGTGCTCCACAAGCCTTTGCCAAGGTGACCAATTGGGTTGCGGAGACCCTACGTCGTCAAAATGTGAGGACCATTGTATACTTGGACGATTTCCTTCTGGCCCACCAGGACAGGGAAATTCTGAAGGTCCAAACAAATCTATTTCTGAATCTACTTAGAGACCTCGGTTTGACTGTCAATTTGAAAAAATGCGTCAGCGAGCCGGTACAAACAGTGGAGTATCTGGGTGTAATGTGGGACACGCAACGTGGTCGGAAGTCACTGAACAGGAGAAAGTGCGAAGACCTTCAACAATCCCTTCAAAGGCTTCAGAAAAAGAAGAAGTGGAATGTGAAGGAGGCCCAGAGAGTTCTGGGAAAACTAAATTTTGCATCATTCGTCACTCCAAGAGGTCGTCTTCATTACCGAAGGATGCAACTACAAATGCACTCCATGATGAAACTTCCCATACGAATGAGAATTATCATAAAGGAACCCGTAATGAAAGACATATCAGGGTGGGCACAGAATGTAAAGGTCTTTATGCCACTACACGTCCCCGCTGCCTCTCATTTCCTCTCGACCGACGCAGCAGATCATGGCTGGGGCGCTCAAGTGGACGATATTCCGATTGCGGGAAATTGGACCAGGGAACAGCAGAATTGGCACAGCAACTTGAAAGAGATGTTTGCCATACTAAATACCTTGAAATACCAGAACAAACGTTTGAGGAGTTCTACCGTTCTAATACAGTCAGACAACAGAACAGTCCTCGCTTATTTGAGGAACGAAGGAGGGACGAGATCCTTGAGTCTACTTCATCTGACCTTTCAGATTCTGTCTCTAGTAGACAAATACAATATAACCCTGCAAGTTCACTACCTACCAGGGCGGTACAACGGTCTTGCGGACCATTTGTCCCGAGGAACCCGTCTACCGGAGTGGCACCTTCTACCTCCTGCAACAGAACAGATATTTCACAAATGGGGCAGACCCACTGTGGACCTGTTTGCCTCTCACACGGCTCATGTTGTGGACAAATATGTATCCATAGACAGGAAAGACAGAGCGGCATTATTTCACAATGCTTTCAGCAGACCTTGGCACTTTCCTCTTGCATGGGTGTTTCCGCCTCCTTGTCTAATTCCCCGAGTGCTTGCTCATCTGAACAAATCCACAGGAATTTATCTGCTAGTAGCTCCCAAATGGACGAAAGTATTTTGGCTACCAGACTTGAAACAGAGAGCCTTGTGCCTACCTCAGGAGATCAGGAATCTACAAGAGATACTGATAGATACCACCACAGGCTCCCATCCCCAGTAAATACTTCAACTAGAACTGCAAGTGTGGAAAATTGGGGCTGGGATGATGCATTGCAAGGATGGTCTGATAGAGAAAGAGAGATTTTAAAATCCAGCTGGCGAACTTCAACACAAGCTTCTTATAAAGCAGCGTGGATTAGATGGCGTGAATGGTGTTCATCCAACCATGTCAATTTCAAAGATCCAATGGGAGCCCAGTTGGCAAAGTTTCTAGCGCATCTCAAAATATCGCTGAATTTAGCTCCTAGCACTATAGCTTTGCATAAATCGGCTATTTCAACTTTATGCAATCCAAATAATGAAAATAGACTAAGTAACCATCTTGTGGTGAAGCAAGTAATGAAGGGAATAGTAAACAGCTCGATTAAAGTGCAACGGGATACAATATGGGACCCGAGACAGATATGTTCTTGGCTTCAGACTAACAATCCAGAAACTATAACCTTATTTGAAGCATCCAGAAGGTGTGCAGTCATACTCCTGTTAGCCTCAGGGCGAAGGGTACATGATCTGACACTTTTGAGATTAACATCGGAACATTTCATTGATATGGATGATCATATTATTTTATGGCCTGCATTTGGTTCAAAGACAGATTCTGCAAAGTATCAACAATCAGGATGGAGATTAAACTCCTCATCAAATCAATCCACCGATCCTGTATTTTGGCTTAAGAAGCTGTGTGTTCTCTCAAAGGACAGGAGACAAGAGGCACCTAATATTGATAACCTGTTTTTATCCACATCAGGTCCAGCCAAAGCAGCTTCTAGAACAATTATCGGTGGATGGGTCAAGACAATACTTAGAGATGCTGGTATTAAGGCCTCTGCGGGGAGCACTAGGTCGGCAGTGGCTTCACTTCGGTGGTTTGAAAACTGTTCAATAGAGGACATTTTGGAAAAGGGAAATTGGCAGAATGTAAATACCTTCCAAAAATATTATAAAAAAGAAATAAGGCAATCCAATATTCAGGAGCCGGGGACTTCGTCGTCCTTGACAAACCTGTTTAATCCAATCATTCGCCTGAGGGGGGCAGACCCCCAAATGTCTTCCATTTCTGGAGACAGAAGGAGAAGCGATCATTGTGAGGGCAGACCTCCAACCGGCGCTTCTTTATGAAGATGATCACAATTGGCATCAACACTGCCACCAGACGATAGCAGACAATTCTCACTAAGGAATATTCTGGATAAGGAACGGCACTACATAATATTGGAGTTTTACCTACCATTAAAACTCTTATTATGTTGCCTTCCTTATCCAGAATATTCCTCATCCCCTGTCTGGTGAGACTACAATTGAAGAAAATGGCGTCGCGTCAGACGCTAGCGAGCGCCTAACTGTTGGTAGCAGTGATTTGCGATCACCAAGGAACAAAAAATCGCGCGAAATTTGAAAATTTCAAGGTAAAAGGAGAAGAGAGACCGAAATCGGATAGAAACAGAGATGTCATCTCTCACTAAGGAATATTCTGGATAAGGAAGGCAACATAATAAGAGTTTTAATGGTAGGTAAAACTCCAATATTGTGCGCAAATGATAGTTTGTCAGAAATTTATTGATTTTTTTGTATTTCCTTCATCACACTATCCCATTGCTGGGTAACGTACGATGACTCGATAGCATTGCTATCACTTATCATACTTCCATATTAAGTATTGAAACATTCATTATGTATTATCAATGAATTTAGTCTCCCATTGTCAGTGTTTGACTCAACTTTTATGCCACCGTTAATGTCAACAAAAAAAGTATTTAAACATTGTCATAATAATACGTGAGACACATTCGTAGTAAGGAAAAAGGTTCCGTAGTAGACTATTATTTTTTTGATTTACGAATACACATTTCGCAGCCAGAGTTGAGTTCCTCACAGCAAACACACAGATGCATTGCTTGCGTAAAGCATGTTATTAAGCTTCAGAAAATAAATTCCAACGATATCGAAAAATTCCTGTAAAAACTAAAAAGTAAAATACCTGTAAAAACTTTTTAGATTTTGTTTTTTTTTCAGTTAAAAATATTAAATAGGTGTTAGCAAAACAAATAGCTTTTTATCGGTGACGTTTCTCAAGAACATCGTTGTCGAAAAAGTATTCATATTCACCAATACACACAGTCCTAAATACGTATTGTTTGTGTCGAGATAGTTTCTGGTAGCACGAAAAACACTAATTTTATTGGCTGCCTGCATATTAACAATGAAATACTCAAATCGTTTTTTTTTTTTTTAATGTACATTTGCAGTTAACATAATCAATAACAAATATACATTATATGTATTTAGGTAATAATAACATTTTTAAATTGTTAAACATTTAGTTAAAGAATGTGACAGGGGACAAGTTGTTTAATAACAGAATCATTTTTCCAAACGGTATTACCAATAGTAGGTTAGTTCTATATATATATCTCTTGTGAAGTTATCGGGAACATAAACCTTATTTTTTTTGTATAATATCAGGAATACAGATATTATCATTCAGAATATTATACGCTATTATCAGTAAAGCAGTTTTCCTTCTATCGGAGAGGCTATTAATATCCAGCATACCGGACCAGAAAAGCTGATGGATATAACCATGGATAATACCCAAAGTGTCTAAGATATTAATATCTCAAACTTCTTTAGTACACTCTCTACCATTAGAGAGTAAGTTAAATCCACTGGTCTCCATATTATTGAGCTGCTTTCCAAAATGCTACATACTAAACTGTAGTAACATCTGTTGTGAATTTTGATACACATGGTCCAAACTTGATAAGATGTGTAACTAATAACTAGACATCGGATTATATGCATTTGCATATGCAAATGCATATAACTCTCTAATTACGGCGTTAATGCATATTTTAAGCCTTTTTTCCCAATCGTGCATATTTCCTTTCGTTTTTGTCAATTTGACAATCCTGAGGCCATCGCAATTCAGTCAAGCGCAAGCTAGCATTTGAAAAGGCATCCACCAAACAGAATATTACCCTAATCTCAACACATTTCCACAAGTTACCAAATGCCATAGTTAAATTGGAAACAAAAAACCTTCCTATATTTAAATCAATAGAAATACTGGAAACAATGATCGAACTTGCCAACGCCCTTCAATTCAATATCGGAAAAGATTCGTAAAAAGTTAGACGCTATTTTGCTTAAGAACCCGAGTCTTGAAGACATGAAGAACATTAATGCCTGCATCAACGGTATAGGTGATATCCTGCCTAAACAGGTATCTCCAGAAATGGCGCCAATTTTTAAATTTTGTACAATGACGTCAATTTTCGGCGTACAAATGAATACTGGGTGACAAACGTCACAAATCAGGGCTCGAAAATTTGGAAAAACAGTTAATTTATATTGTCACAAAAACTATGCACAATTTTAAGAATACTTCGCTGTTATTGAACCGTCTTTAATTAAAATATATACAAATAAAAATGATTTTTTGATTTTTCATTGTGCATATTTTGGCCATATCAAGAGTTTTTAGTGCATATTTCGGCCTTTTTTAGTGCATATTTGCATGCATATTTTGGCACTTTGTTAGTGCATATAATCCGATGTCTACTAATAACAGTAACAAATCCAGATAGTCAAAATCATAATGTCGAAAATATCATTTTGTGACAACAGCTGAATTAAGAAGAAAGATAATGAAATTTGAGAAACGTAATATTTAAAATTCAGGTAAAAGTTTTTATTAAACTTATCCATTGTTAATCCTATTTCTGTACTGCTCTCTTATGCGGAGAGGATAAAAGATAAATCTGTTTTTTTAATACATAATATTATTATTGTAATAGAAACAGCTGGAGGTAGCTTCATAACAGCTCATTCCATATTCACAAACCTAAAATAAGACATTCAGAGCAGCCACCTGTTGTGTTTAAAAAAATATTGTTTCATTGACCTGTGTTCCACAATAACAACTGTAGTTTCTTTCTAACAATCTTTGTTGCCTTTTTCATCTTGTTATATTTCAGGGGATTTCTATTTTTTCGATTTTCTTTTTTTGATTTTGTCGTGTGCAAAACTGGTTCTCAGAATTGTATTTAAAAAATCTGGAATATTCATTCTTATTTTTGGTCAGAATTCATATATAACATGATGTGGTATGGTTGAACAAAAAATCTTTTCGAAATTCAGCACCAATGGGCTCGCAGGCTGTGTGTTGCGCATCATTGCTCTTCCAACATAACTGCACCTTTGTCTTTTCTGAATTTCTAGGTTGACAAAACTGTTTTCAGTTCGCTGTTGGAACTTTGAAATTTCCACATATTAGCAAAGCACTATGAAGTAATGCAAAATCATCTGTTTTTGGTTTGAAAATTTGATCGCTTAGTAATATTTTAGATGCTTTCATTAAATACTGTGAGTAGAATACATCTTGGCGTTTGAAATAATCGAAAAAATTTTGATAAACTTTTTATAAACCTAAAAAAAAATAAAGTATCAGGCCTATAAAAACTGTTTTTCAAAATCTCCTACTTACGAACCCATTTTCGGTTATGTTTTTATTGTATAATGTGGCAAATTAAGTTCTTTAGAAAATTACCGTAAAACATTTCAATATTTGTATCCTGAATTTTGCAAAATAAAATAAAACACTCTTTTTGGCACTTTTTTTCTTCTTGCAGGCGGTTTTTTTCAAAACAGACGGCTTGTGTTAAGCGGGAATTTAAAACTTATCGCCATCTGCATAAGGAGTGTTATTGCTCCGATTAGCCTGATTTCAAATGTTACACGACGTGGTGCATCGTCTTAAAGAAATCTTGATCCTGAGGTGAAGCCAGGCAATAAATGCAACTAGTGTGACAAATACTTGAAGTTGAACGTATTTGAATGAAGCAATTTTGGCATGTATCACTCAGTCCACTCTGCCTACCATTACAGAGTGTGAATCACAATCTAACGGTTCATTTATAACACTTGCTATACTAATTAATTCGGTTCCGTCCACTAGAGAGACCTACTCCGAGATGAAGTTTTAAATAGGCAGGAAATATTGGCTGCCCCATTAATATGCACCGGTAGGAAATAATCAGATTGGCACGCTGCCAAATGATCCAGTGGCATGTCTTATGTTTTACTGGACACTAGATGGTGTTTTGACAAGTTATTTGCGGCACAGAATTCTAGAATACTCCAGAGCTAAGAAATACAATTTATCTCCTACAAATAAATAAATTAATCTAAAAAAAAAACATGTTGTATTTTGCAAATAGCCTGGTTATATTTAGTTTTATAAAAAGTCTGTAGGTAGATTTAGTGTTTCGCTCTTACAAAGCAATTCGTCTTGTTTCGTAACATCTTTCATGGGCTGATGTTCAAATACCTTCCAGATGAACTCATCTCTTATTGAATTATATCCAAGTTCAAGTACGATTGCGATGCTAATTTTAGTTGAGTTACATATCGTGGGGTAATTACTACTAAGTAACTCCGAAATCAGCATTTTTGAGTTATACACAAGCATAACATCCTATTTATTTTCCTAAAATTCCTAAGCAGGTTTTGTAATTCCACGACTCATGTATTGGGTTGACTTGTCATAATGAGTCAGATGTAGCCTTATATGGTATTGTTTTGGATCATGATGCAAAACAATCGTATCTTAATCAATCTGCTAACTCCATTATGATTTAAAAAGAGATTGATGTGTGTAATTTAAAATATGTTATCAATCTGATTATTTTAAATAAAACTATAACTTTGTTGTGTGATGTAAACAAAGTTATTGTTTTACATATATTAAATTGTTGACTGAGCTTTGCAAAGTCCTGTTTTATCTCATTTTACATTTCTTTTTTCTGTAAATTTGATTGTGCGTTCTGTTGCTGGTTCAAGATTGCAATAGTCATAAATAAACCAATCCCTAGATCGATATCTCCAGGATCGATATATTCGTGTATGAAATGATAAAAAAGTGAGATGACTAAATTGTTTATTATACATTTATACGATAGAATAAGTATTGTTTTTTACATAATCTCTGATTTTAGTACCGTTTTCACATAAAAACATCACATGAGTCATTTTTACATTTTTTCTATGTTTGCATTCTAAATTTTAATATTTACAAATGTTTATATTTATTTGTAACATAACAATTTGAAAGCTTATTTCGTAATCTTTCAAAAACTGTTTTTAGTATTCGGCTACGTTCAGAAATGTTTCATTTATAGAGCTTTAATTGTGAAGCGGAAATAATACAAAGCTTTTGTAAATCTGACATTTCGTTTCAGATGAAAAACATGCATATTCGCGATAGATCGGAGCGGTTAAGTAGTTATTTATGTACCTACTTACAAACTCTTCATTAATTATCCTATTTGCGAGTATGAACCGGTCTTGTCAATATTTTAACTAAAAAGAGTTAAATGTGTTCTTATCATTATATCTGCAGCTGATAATAATAAATTTATGTATCTCCATAAAAGATCAATCAATATTATGTATTACTTATTACTTTTTATAGATTTACGGCACACAAATTTATCTTCTTACAAACATTTAACTCAAATTTAGATTTTTCGGAGATGTCTGACTAATCAACTGGACGATCGGTTTCTATATTTTTTATTTTTTTTATGAGCAATACATTTTATTTCACAGTCAACTCAAAACCATTAGTAGAATTAATAGAGACGTTGGCCACACCTGTAATTATATATTTGTACAATATTTAAATTATGTAGGTACCTACCAGTTTTTGGTTGACTTATGAATATGTATTGTAATGCTAACCAGTTTTTTTTTTTTTTTTAATTCGTGATTCATTTCAAATATTCTACCAATGATGAGAACAATTATTTAAAGTTATCAAACATTGCTGGTTCAATTCTCTGCTAGATAAGTCCTCAGAGTTACAGACAGACACACAACTGAAATTAGTGGGGTTTTTTTATAGCTGTAAGTTAAATCAATCTTTTAATTTAAATACAACAATTTGGGAAGCGGGTATGGGTACCGCTGCCCAGGAAGCATTTATTGGATAACCAACACCCCTGGCACAGGTCACCCCAAATGGTTCGCTACATTTGGTGACTTAGGGTGAGGTTTGTCTAGGTCCTGACGGCGGATGCTTTTGCCCACCTACTGAGTGGCTGGCCGGATCAGAAGAAACTGGTTGAGGAAGACCTTTTGACCTCTCCAGCTGGACTCTTTCGACCCATCGCCTTGCCCAGCAGAGGGAGTGATGATTTCGGTTCCATGACAATCGATCCGCCGGCAGTTGACTCCCCGGCATACTTATATTCAATATGCAGTCGGTTTAGGAAAAATACGGTATACCTACTTAGTAACAAGTATATATACCGAATAACAAGTATAAATCATATTTTCATGCAAATGCATCAAGGATAAAACTACTTATCTCTATACTGTATACACCATATGTACTAAAAATCAACACTATATAAATTCGTTTGATATTTATACCAACCTTTTATGAAAGGTATTTTTGAAGTCGATTTTACATTTTAAATTGGTAAATAATATGTAAAAAATTAAAGTTTTACAGTAAATATCATTTCGGCGGCCAATTGTCGGCTTATATGTTTGTCACTCCTGAACACATTAACCACCAAATTCCTATCTACTCGCACCTTTTTCCTTCCCAGAACTCTTCCTCTCCGTCCTTTCCGTAAAAATACTCTCCACTTAGCATCCCAAAAATGACGTAGGCCCTGAGGGATTTTTTTTCCTTGGATCCTTCTGTGTAAAGATAATTTAAAAATATTTATAGATTATTGGAGCGTAATCACATTTTGCTGCTTATATTTTTTCATAATAGTAAATCTTAAATATCAAATCATTTTTCTTTATCGGATAACTAAACTGATTGAATCTTATCTAAATCTCTATATAGTATTGTATGCATAGATATATCAACTCTAGATATGGCGTGTCTTACAAATTCGGTTGAATAATTCGGCCCACCAATGAAACCAAACATCTGATTCCGTCGCCTCGCTTTGAAAGCATAATATCTTTGTAAACAAATGTGGACATTACAGACCAACAAAAGATAAAAAGCAACTCATTTTGGTAAACAAATCTGGTCCTTGCAGACCAACAAAAGATAAAAAGCAGTTAATCTTGGTAAACCAATGTGGTCCTTGCAGACCAACAAAATATAAAAGGTAACTAATCTTGGTAAACCAATGCGGTCCTTGCAGACCAACAAAAGATAAAAAGCAATGCTATTTGACTGAAATAATACACAATCATTTTGAGCAATAATGTTTTCATAACTCAATTTTTGGAACCATTAATTTTGGTTTCGGTTTCATTTGTAACATCCACACAACTGTCCAGATTTTGTCGGTCGATGATCATATGTCAATCTATGGATTTTATTTGACCTTCACCATGTCTGAGTGGGGGGGTGCTATAAAATTTATTGACGGCCTCCGTGATTGAGTGGTTACGAACCTTGGCTACGATTCCGGAGGTTGCATGTCCAAATCCCATATTATTTCATAATTTATTCATTTAAAATAATACATAATGTGTTAACGATGCGTTCCAAAGTTGAAGCTTTGAGTATCACCCTGGTGAAAGACCCCACCTTTCAGAATCGAAATGTTGATTGAAATGGCTTTAGCCGTGTTTGTTGACCAAATCTGAATAACCAGGTACTTCCCCACCTTCCTCTTCCCAATCTCCTTCCCCTCCCCACTCAGCCTCACAACATAATACCCTGATTGGGGATGCCGCAGCCTCACTAGTTCCAGACAATTGGGAGCGGTTGGAACTCTTGGATTTTCGTTGGATTCACATAAAAAAATATATTATATTGAGTTCAATTGTATCATCTTTCTGAAGAGGTGATATAGTTCAGCTCTGAATTCTGTCGAGTCTTTAAATCATTCTCCGATTATGTGGCAGTATATTCCAGGATTTAGGTCCTGATACGAATATAGTATCTTCATATTGCAATCGACCACACCTTTCTCTTCCCCATCTCCTTTCACAATATACCCCAATTGGGGATCCCATAGTCTCACTGGCTCCATATGCAGGAAGATTGGGAGCAGTTAGGACTCTTGTGTGGTACTCACATTTAAAAAGATGTTTATTGCGTATTGTACATGTATTGTTTTGTTGCAGATATCTCTGGAAAGGTGAGGATCTGGGACACAGTGAACAAGGAGCACATTCTAAAGAATGAGTTCCAACCGCTGGGGGGACCCATCAAGGACATTGCCTGGAGCGCCGACAGTCAGAGGATGTGTGTTGTTGGAGATGGTCGGGAAAGGTAAAACTAGTAACCTTCCTATTCTCTCCACCACTGCATTGAGTCTCAAAACTTTTCCCAAATCGGGGATACCGTGGTTCCACTGACTTGCAATGAAATTTCGTGTTTATTACAAATGTATCGTCTTAAGGGTTTGGGGAGGAGCGACAAACACAGCTATCGGTCTTACGGAAATTGCACAGAAAAGGTAATACTACAGGGTGCGGCAGCATAACTTCCTTTTTTAAAATACGCCCCATTCAGTCAGTTGATGTCGTAGCGGAGCGCTAGTGATCTCGTTCGAGAGGCGGAACTATATTGTCCCGACACAGGTAAGTCGCCAACACGCGTTGGAACAGTGAGGAATGTTCGTTTGCCGTTGAGGCCTACTTTTCGAACGGATGTTCTGTGATCACAACCCAGGGTGCGGCAGCATAACTTCCTTTTTACAAAACTTAATCAGAAATTTTTTATTTGTTTTTTATAATGTAGGCACATACCTAAAGTTTTGTTTTACTTAGTTTTTGAAGATCAAATCAGGTAGGTGGCGTCCCCCATTCTCCATACACTGAGTAAACCGATTTCTGGTGTTTGTCATGACTCTCGCCAGCATAGCAGGCATTATCCTGGCAATTTCTTCCTGGATGTTGGTCTTCAAATCTTGTAGGCTCGAGACAAAACTTTATAGTTCCGCCTTTCGAATGAGGTCACTAGCGCTCCGCTACGACATCAACCGACTGAATGGCGCACATTTTAAAAAAGGAAGTTATGCTGCCGCATCCTGTAGAATTAGAATGACTGACACAGGCAAAATGTTCAACATGTTTGACGTACTAGATATACGCCATTTATACATAAAAATACTACTAAACTACATTTTTGAACAAAAAAACAAATACAAACTATCATTAATAGATCAGTTAGACAAGCGTAAAAAAAAAACATTAAAACTCTGACGGTAAACACAAACTTTGGACAAAGACACCACAATTGCCAGGCAATAAAAGCATTCAACACTCTTTAAGTGTTGAATGCTTTTACCACCTTTTTTCTAAACCTTTTAAGAACCTTGATCTTATTTGGAAGTTTCCGAACACAATTCAAGTTCTGTAATCATTGGGATTAAATAACATTACATCATGTCATATAAATCATAAAAATGAACTGTCTGTATAAAAAATCTGCAGGTTTGGCCATGTGTTCATGTCAGACACCGGCACCTCCGTGGGAGAGATCAGCGGGCAGGCCAAGCCGCTGAATGCCGTGGACTTCCGTCCAGCACGCCCATTCAGAGTGCTGACTGCCTCTGAGGATAACACCGTGGCTGTCTTCGAGGGGCCACCATTCAAGTTCAAGTGCACCAAGCAGGTATACTTTACTTGTAATTCACCCATTTAAATTAATTTTTCTTCAGCCGAAAAATATTATAAACATTAGAGAACTAAAAATCTATGTTTCTGTATATTATTTTTCTATTAATTATCATGACACTGCTGGTATTAAAAATGTTTTTTTTTGTAGGAGCACACCAGATTCGTTCAAGCTGTTAGATACTCTCCCAATGGAAGTCTGTTTGCCTCAGCTGGTTTTGACGGCAAGATCTTCTTATATGATGGAACGAGCTCTGAACTCAAGGGAGAGGTAACTTTTTATACATTTATCAAAGTTCCTTATGACAACTGTGATCTGATTTTTGTCATGTTCATCAAACTTACAAAAAAATGTCACAACACCCAGCGGCACCTATAATATGAAATTTTAAAACTTGTGGTACTTTGTACATTTATTTATTTGTGATCGTAGTCACCAAAATACTAATGATAACAGTTGCACATAAATATATTAAAGAGATTACGAGAACAACCTAGAACACATAAATGTACAGTAAAGCAGAAATTACAGATATCTTTACAAAACTGACTTAGTCCACCTGAACATTGGGAAATCACAAAAATCTAATACAGGTGTCAAATATGTGATTTTATATCTTTTTTTTAGAAATAGATTACTTTAATAATAGATTTGTATTGTTTTGCTCCCGCCTCCCCTTCCCCTCCCGCATTCTCGAAAAATAAAAGACATTTACAATTTATGTTTTGAAAAAATCTGTTTTGCCAGACAATCTTGGAATAATCCTGTTTCACAATCAACTGTCTTGGAATGAGCTCATTTTGAAATGCCCTATAATACAACCGAAAGCAACTTTAGGAAATGTCTTTACTTTACTGTGTTCGGGTGTTCGGGACGGTTAAATAAAATAATATAAATCATGTAATTATAGAATATATTACTGTAATGTTTACTGCGTGGTGGTCGTAGGAGAAGAGGCCATTCCTCATACAAGACATGCCCTTTATAACCTTCATTCATGTCCAAACAAAGAAACCCAAACATTATTCTTTTGTTCCTATTCAAACTTGTACAACTAGGCGACCATTTTGTCAAATGCTGTGTTTCTACTGGTTGAAATGAAATAAGCTTATTTTGATAATAAACATTGGATGTTATAAGACGAGTTTCAAGAAACAGTCATTTTAAAAGTTATTTTTCCATGAGAATGTGTAGCTTTTGCAACATTGTTGCAAAAATATTGCATTCACGGGTCAAATTAGATAAAAATTGGAAAAAGTTCGTTTTGCAAATATACTCCTCGTGGTAAAAAATTTACCGAGTAGTAGAAATAGCAGAAGCAAGTACATACTTAACGTATTGTATTAATATTACGAAATGAAATTATATTACGAAAAATTATTATAGATGAATCTGTATCAAATATGCAAGAAATTTCATTATTGTGTTACGATGGTACAACTAAAAAAGATCGAGAGGTAACTACAAAGAAGTAGAAGCATACATAGGTAACGGGGAAAGTAACTGTTTTACAACTATTTTGTGACAAGGGTCAAAAGATAGTCGCTAAACATAAACGTCTTTAAGTGATGTTAAAAATGTCAACATTTAATGCAGCATTGTCAAGCAGTTGAGTGGTTTTCGCTTTCGGAGCATAAAAAAGTGCATGGGATCTCCCACAAATTAAACTCACCAACTTCTGACACACTCATAAATATGTAAACGTAAACCATTGCACTAAGGCAGCAGTCGTCACACTTTTCTGGTCAAGGGCCACATAGGACAATTTGAGGTACCGCGGGCCGCACACTTATGATTTCGGAGGGGTTGGTGTAGTACCTTTTTGGAAAAAAAAATAATACAATAAAAAAATTAACCAATATTAAAGTTTACTTTGCTTTATTAGTGCGTGATGAGCGTGCTTTTTTGGTCTTTTTAGACCATCTTTTTTTTACCTGCCCACGCCCTCACTGTGCCATCTCAACGCCCTCTAATTTTCTCTGGGTTTTCTACTGCCCCCCTGAAAGTGTCAAACTTTCACAAGTGGGCATTATTGCCCACGTTGAGAACCCATGACGTACACTATGCGCGTGTTCAAAATCGATTTATGATGTGTTCAAAAACCAGCTGGGCGTTTTAAAATCAATTAAAATCAATATTTTAAAATCACAAAATATTTGAAAAAAAAACGGATAATATAATAATTGTAAATGGAAAAAAATATATTTAAAAATTAATTTTGTTATAATAATATTTTTTTTTACATGAGCTCCACACAGGAGGCCCTGAGGAAAATAATTTCCTTCAGGGCCTATGTCATCTTTGGGGATGCTGTGTGGAGGGTTTTTTTGGATAGGAGGGAGAGGAGAGTTCTGGGAAGGGAAAAGGTTTAAGGGGTGGGTAGGAATCTGGGGTTCATTGTGTCCTGGTCATCCGCCTCCAAGACCTAGACAAACTTCACCCCATGAACCCGGGCACCCCTGCTAAATTACCAAACGTAGCAAACCACTTGGGGTGACCTATGGCAGAGTTGTTGGTTATCCGACAAAGGTTCCCGGGGCGGCGATACCCATTCCCGGTTTCCCATACCCATTACCAATTTGTGCGGGCCGCACAAATATCTGCAGGTCGCAGTTTGATGACCACGGCACTAAGGAGACCTTTCCCATGTCTTGTCATAGAGAGCCGTTCCATCCCCACATCTTACAGTATCAATACTACTAAGAATTCTCTTACTCTTTTAACTAATGAATATTTTTCATAATTCCAGATTGGTAGTCCAGCCCACAAGGGAGGAGTGTACGGCATTGCCTGGTCTCCGGATGGCAAGCAACTCCTCAGCTGCTCGGGAGACAAGACCTGCCGTCTGTGGGACATTGAAACGCGAGAGCTGGTCACCGAGTTCATCATGGGGACAACTGTTGATGACCAGCAGGTCAGATAAATAACTAAATATTTAACAGCTAACAAATTGTTGTTTCATGTGATTGTTATTGTGTTTGATAGATTAGTAAAATAACTCTTTTTATACCAACAAAACTGATTTTTAAAATGTATTATGATCATCCACTATTGTGTAAATTTAAATTGTAAAAAATTTTCATGACATAATTAATGTATTTATTCAATTTTTTATAAGAACAACTCTCTTTTCATAACTTTTGAAGGTTATTCCCATCAATGTAATATATCATTGAAGAAGAAAACACCTACAATCCAAACGAACATATGAAAGAGAACAAGACACAGAAAAATGAAAAAGATAATGGTCGCAACTGGGACTAGAACGGGCACCTCTACCAATTCAGCCATTGCCACCTTCCATGAAACCGTCATATTTGTCAATCCCATATTTCAAATTTTAGAATTAACAATATTATTTTTGACTAATTTTTCCATATTATAGGCAAATACTCTTTTCTTCAGAAACAATCGTTCTAAGAACTGGTTTGTAACCTAAATAGCGTCTCGGATAAAATTTATGCAATGAAAAAGATAATGGTCCCAGTTGCGACCATTATCTTTTTCATTTTTGTAATTATGTAAAAAAAAATTGCACCTTAGTATGTTGAATTTTTTTTTTTTTATTTTTTTTTTTTATTTTAGCGACTATATAAAATAATTGTTACATACAAGATATAATGGTGAAATTAAGTATAAATTATTGTATTTCTTAGTCCTCCTCACTAGGGGGTCCTGTGCCGAGGCGGACTAAAGTTATTTAAATATGGTTTATTTGTCTTCTATGTCGTTTTTAATGCCTTCATTAGGGTTTTTTCATTGACCTCTTTTAGCCATATTTTTATTCTTGATTTGTATTCATTAGGATTTTTTATTAGTTTTATGTCTTGGGGAAGGATGTTATGGAGTTTTGTTGCAAAGTATGTATAGTTTCTTTGTCCGAAAGTGGTTTTATAACTTGGAATATTTTTTATATCGTTTTTATTCGATCTTGTGTTATGCATACATGGTCTAGTAGAGGATTCATTATTTTTGAAAAGCTTCAATAATATATTTTTGGCATATATTTGCTGTACATTTGGTACGTCGAAGCTATTGAAAATTTCAATTGAAGGCGTTCTAATTGGTACTTTCAATATGGTCTTTATGATTCCTTTTTGAATCGTATTCAGGTTGTGGAGGTACGTATGTGTAGCAGATCCCCATCCTATGATTCCATATTCAATTCGAGAATGACACAACGCGTAGTAGACCTTTTTCATATCATTTTTATTTACCACGTTTCTTAGATTTTTAAAGAAATATATAAGGCTTGTGAGTTTTTCCGTAATACCTTTAATATGTAGGTCCCATCTAAGATTTTCGTCAATTATTACTCCGAGATATTTTATGTTTTGCGTTTTTTCTATGACGGGGCAGTTACATTGTATATTATTTCCATGGCATTCGTGTAGTTTTAGTTCTAGTGATTTTATTGGTTGGCTCCGTGCGTTTATTGAAAATGTTATATATTTAGTTTTGCTTATATTAAGGGTAAGCGAGTTGATTTTAAGCCAATTTTGAAGTGCACTAAGCCCTTGTTCAGCCTCATTAAATGTATCCGTCCAATTTTCTTCTTGAAATAATAAAACAGTATCATCAGCAAAACTGATTATGTTTCCTTTAATGATAAGGTTATGTAAATCGTTGATATAGATAATGAATAGAATCGGTCCCAGTACACTTCCTTGAGGAACGCCATAGTTTAAAGATAGTAGTTTGCTCTTTTGTTTACCAATTTGTACTTGTTGTTCTCGCCCTGTTATATATGACTCTAATAAGTTCATTGTTGTTTCGGCCATTCCTATTTTTTTTAGCTTAGTTAGTAATATTTTATGGTCTATTGTGTCAAAAGCTTTTTGAAGATCTATGAATAAAGCCAAACACTTTTTCCCATCATCTATGTTTTTTATGGCTATGCTTGTTATTTTTTCTATTGCATCATTGGTGCTTAGATTTTCCCTAAAGCCATATTGGGATGGTGATAATAATTTGTTTTGTTCAAGAAATTGAACAATTTGCTTCTTCATTACAGTTTCCAAGATTTTTGAGAAGGAGCTTAAGAGACTTATGGGTCGGTAATTATATATATCCTTTTTGTTACCACTTTTATGTATGGGTATAACTGTAGCTTTTTTAAGGCATGAGGGGAATACATTCGTAGATATAGACAGATTGACCAAGTATGTCAATGGGAAGGTCAGCTCATTTTGGAGTTGTTTTATTGTTTTATTTGATATTATATCATTTCCGGATGATTTATTAACATTAAGGGATACAATTGCATTTCTGATTTCAGTATTGGTTACATCAGTTAACTTTAATTTATCTATCTGGTTCATACTTTCCTTTTCTTCTGGTAAAATGCTAGTTTTTGGTTGTCTGATTTTCTTTGCTAATTGTGACCCTATATTAGTAAAACATTCGTTTACGTATTCGAGAATTTTGTCCGGATGCTTTTCGAAAGAGATTTGGGTATTTTCAATTGTTAGTTCGTCTATGCTCTTGTTATGGGATGATTTTGCACTTGTAATTTCATTTATGATCTTCCATAATTTGCGTGGGTCATTGTTACATTCGTCTATTTTTTTCTTATAATAATTTTCTTTGACATTGCGTACAACATTTTTGCAAATATTTCTGTATCTTTTATAATATCGTTGTGTAAAAATATCACAAGGATTTAATTTAACTTTCCTGTGTAGCTCATCTCTTTTTCTAATGCAATTTATAACGCTTTGGGTTATCCATGGTTTAAGATGTTGGTTTTTGTGTGAAATCTTTTTTTCTATTGATTTGGTATTTGACATGATGGTTTGAGTTATATATTCAATGAATTTACTCCAGGCATTATTTGTGTCAAGGTTCTCCAGTAGGTTTATCCAGTTTGTATTGAGTAACTGTTGTTTTACTTCATTCCATTTGGTTTCTGTCTTCTGCACGATAATTGGGTAGGGCTGCGATCTTTGTATTTTCTTTTTTGTAATAGATAATATTGTTGTAAAGTGGTCGGTTATAGTAGAGGTGAATATGATAGAGTTGGTTGATTTAATAGTCTTACTGAATATGTGGTCGATGCAAGATTTAATGTCATTGGTTACACGCGTAGGTTTATTTATCAAACTTTTAAGTCCGTGGGCGGCCAGTGTTTGCAGATAATCAGTTTTATTTGGATGACCGTTTTCTAATATGTCAATATTTATATCTCCGATGAGGAAGACATTTTTTGTGTTTTTTAGAAGATTGAGTTCATTAGAAAGCGTTTCAAGAAACTGATTAATATTAGTTGTAGCTGGTGATCGATACAGTGCTAATATAGTGGTTTCGTCACCCACTTTGATTTTCAAACAGTTTGCATTTGGAAATTTTATTTCATTGACTTCAGTTTTAATGTCATCTTTAATGTACACTATCACACCATCATTTTTTGTGTAATTCAATTTGGTTGCATATGAGGTGTAGTTATTAATATGCAAGGGTGAATATTTATCCTTTATCCAGCATTCAGTAAGGATGATTATATCTAGATTCATTTTTAGATTCTTAATTAGTATTTGAAGTTCTTTATTATGGTATGGTATGATGAAAAATATAAACAGTATTGTAAATCGAAAAGTCACTACTTTACCTATGTATCGGATATGTACAGCAGAGTTGTTGGCCAACCTCATCTTATGCCTCCTCCTTCATTGTATCAATTTGTAAAATGATTTATGATTCTCACAGCCAATAATAACATATATTTTGAAGACCTCCGTAGTCCAGTGGCTAAGACTCTTGACTCACAATCCGGAGGTCCCGTGTTCGAACCCGGCGTGCGCAAATAAATTTTATTTGATTAATTTGTGTTATTTCACAATTAATTAATTTAAAATAATATATAGTATATTTGCGGCACGTTCCAGAGTGGAAGATACTATCAGTATCGCCCTGGTGTAAGACCACCATTCAGAATTGAAACGTTGCTTGAAAATGGCTTTAGCCGTGTTTGGTGACCAGATCTGAATAGCCAGGTACTTCCCAACCTTCCTCTCCCCCACCTTCTTCACCTCCCCACTACCTTCAGCCTCACAACATACCCCAATTGGGGATGCCATAGTCTCACTGGCTCCAGACGGGAGCAGTTGAGATTCTTGTGCGGTATTAACTGTAAAAAAAAAAAAAAAAAAATTATGTTTTTTTTTTTCTTTTCAAGCAAAGTCTCTTGTTGTCTTTTTATTAATTTATTTTCATATTTCTAAATGAATGTTCCCAATTGCAGGTATCCTGCCTGTGGCAAGGTCCGCATTTGCTGTCCGTGTCCCTTTCGGGCTTCATCAACTATCTGGACATCAACGACCCCACCAAGCCCCTGCGCGTCGTCAAGGGTCACAATAAGCCCATCACCCGACTTGCACTCAGCCAGGACAGGAGTCACATCTACACGGCCAGCCATGACGGGTGGGTCACCAAATGGGATGCCAACACCGGTAATTATATACTTAACGTATTCCTCGTTATATCAATTCGCAACAGTCAACCCTTAGTTCAGCAGCGTCATCGGCTATCGGAAGATTGAAGAAACCAAAGTGCACACCAAATACTATGCCCGTATGATCAGGGTATCTAACGGTTGATCGATAAAACCCTATATGTATAAAAACTATATCAACTAAATTTGCTCCTTGTTACTGACGATTGTGATCCCCTCTCCAATTTACATGGTGGACAAGGATCTTCCACTCCCTGCAGTTTTGCACTGTGTACAGAACCAGGGACTAGACGTACTAGATCATCTATGCTTATTAGGAGAACAGTCAACAACTGATTAAGACAGCCAGTGGACAAAAGCCTTCTTTTTAAGGCTGCGTTCCCGGCCCCAAAAAGAAGAAGACGGAGAAATATGAAATTACGAATGTTAGAAGAGCGCGCTAACATTTACAATGATAAAATCGATGCAAAAATCATGAAAATCTTTAATAAAACATGACTCGTTTAAAATAGAGCAAAATACTTGCGATAATTGTCTTAAACAGCATTTAAAGAAACGTTGTGAATTTTTTCATACATATAACTTGTAAAATAACTGAAACAAACGTGTTTATAATAATTTTTGGAACATACTTTGCGATTTTTTTCTGGGAATTTTATATAATTTGCGTTTGGGCACGACTAATGTCTAGATATTATCTTCAAGAATAACATATATTTTTTTAAGAGCTTAAAAACTTCAAATTTTTAAGGGAGGTTTGCAAGAAATTGGTAGAAATTCGAATACTGGCCTCTTAAGCGTGGCGTTTTGGCTGTTGCTGAGCTTCGGTTAAGGTGAAACAGATGTGACCATTCCCATACAATCAATTTTTCAACCGCATTTGAAAACTACAGATAATATTTTATTTATTTTAATGTCGAAAAATAATACTCGTAATGAAATATTCGCGAACGAAAATTTCACAGTTCTATCACTTATAATAACCCAGTAATTAAATTAACAAAATTAATTATTTTGTGCAGAAACTGCTAGCCAAAATGCCCTAATCTGCGTTAGAAGGAGACAAACCTATGTGCGAGCCATACGTTTCACGTGCACGCTTTCAACCCATTCCTATGGTGTTAAAGTGGTCAGTATATTTGTAGTAAAAATGTCAATTTGCGTGGCGCGATTTGTTATTCTGATAGAATGTTCGTTTTGCTTTTTTATGAATGTTCCAGTATTACTCGGCCCAAGGAACATTTGCGGTTTTGGCACGCAGTAAAAAAGGACAAATTAACTATATAATTATAGTGAGAACGACTGTAATTATTTAGAACTTTCATAAATCTCCAACTATCACTAGACGCCCGCCTAGTTATTTTGTTATTGAGACTTGCTAAACAATAAAATGCATAGATCGAGCTGGGTACCTACATTCTGTCCGATTCTCGTCCGTCTGCCACGAGTTTGAAGCTTTTTTCGACTTTGTACAACGCATTATTGTTATTCCATAAAAATGAGGCGTGCTCTTTATAAGAATCAAAAGTATTATTAGAGAGCATACTTGATCGAAGGTAGAGAGTGAATCCAAGACTAAGTTACAAATTTTTTTACAAATATTTTCTCGGTAACTACCTAACTAACCATCACGCCGGTTCCCCGCAAGGGAAGGCAGAGAGGACGGACCGCCAAACAACTCGGTCTTGGCACACACTATTTGCCTCACTCACATTCATACATCGTCTCATACATAGTCTTCTATTATTCTGACTTTTGACATGACCTGACTCAAGTATCTGATTCATTTGATCGTGCCATGTCTACCTCGTGCGTCCCCAACTTTTTCTACCATTCATATTTGCGTCATATATTCTTCTTATACTACCTAGGTACTTTCTTCATTAATTCGCTCTATATCCACTAGGTACATTCTGTAGTAATTTATATAAAATTCAATAATAAATATTTTGATTAAGTACTAATAAATATTTTAATTACTATTTTAATTTTAACAATTAAATTATTTTATTCTGCAGTAATTATTACATTCTGTAGTAATCGTGTAATTTTTACTAATTATCTATCACCGTTTTCTCGCTGAGAGGATGGGTCACAACTAAGAGTTGAAAGAGAATGTGAGGAATACGATTATTCACATTCATACACATCTCTTCTATTATTCCGACTGACTGTTCCCAAATAATTAATTCGCTTGATTGCGCCGTTTTTTGCGAAAAATGATCTCAAGAGACACTATACTATAATGTTAGTTGGTATCACAATAACAGAAAAAAAAATTTTTGATTTCGCAGAACGAAAGTTGAAGTCGATTTTGTGTTTCTATTGTACAGAAATCGGGTTCTCACCGATATTTTTCATAGATTCTATGAAATAGATGATGTGGGATCCCAGTTTTAGCCTTGCATTCTTTCTTGATACAGTACACATATTATATTATCTATTTGACGCTTGTAGAACAATCATACACGGATTTACCACTCATACCCCTCAAGGATCTCATTTCTACTTCCTCTGCCAGTTTGAGTGTCAACAATTTTATGAAATCACACCACGTATTGTGATGTCATAAATGAACTGTGTGATGTTGTCGAATGAACGATGATTATGGAAGCCGTGGTATCCTGACTTGAGCACACGACAAATTTGTTTCTCCATCTGGCAATTCTAACCACTTCGTTGGTTTGACAAATGCGCCCCATAGAAATGTAAGAATTAAATGTAACTTTTTGACTTATTCGCGAAATATTAGCGAGCAAGCAACCGAGAGAATGCATGGTTAATGAGTAGGTATGTACCTACATCGCTTGTTATGAACAAACCCGTTTAGCAAAAGCGGCCTCTAAAAAAAGGTCCAGTTAACACCAGCTCCCGCCACACATGCCGTTGTTCCCAGCCGGTTCCTTTTATAAATTTATTCAATCTTCCCAGGCGTTGATTTAATTTACTGAATACAACAAACCTCTATCTCGCGTCTCTCTTCCACGCATGCGGAACATCGTAAAATTTTTGAAATACATCGTTTTCGCGAATGTTTTTTGGTTGGGTAAATAAAAATGTTCTTTACCAACGCGCGCGGAGCTGTGGAAAATGTCTTTTGTGCATATTTTTTGCAATGAAATTGTGTATTTTTCACCCGTTTTCTACGATTATGTAATTATAGGTACAAAATTTTTTTTTATATAGATTAATATTACTAATATACGTTCGCGAACCAATAATTCATCTCAATATTAAAAAAGCATAACGTGTTAAAAGTGTTTTATTAGACGATATTGAAAATAGCACCATCTATCGGCGTAAAGCTTCTAAAAATATTTTGAGAATACCCTTAAGTATCAATACACATAATTTTTTTTAATAATATAATTTGTTATGCAAAATTACTTGTTTATTAACTCATGGTGTGCTGATGCAAAATGTTCACTGTGCGCCATCTAATTTTTTTTTCGTCATAACTTTATAAATTGTCTTACCAGATGTGTTTATATGTTAATAAAATAGTATACATATAACATCCCAACACATGTGCACTTTCCGCGGAAAAGCCATTTATATTCATAAAAATTATTACGAAGAATTGAAACATGCGACACCTGGGTGGGACCCAAACACGATGCCAACTTGGCCACCGACTGTATGCTTATTGCCAATAGGTTTCAGAACCCTGAAGGCATTCTGCTATAGCTCTGTTGTAATGTCTCCCTCTTCCTCATTAATGAACTCTCAGTTGCAGGATCATAGCTTCCTTAAATTAATATAATTATTTTATATGATTTTTTAAATTTTGATCTCAAGCTTTATCTGATTGATATTATGTAACTAAAATATTGTGTTATTTATTCAGGCACTAATGATAGAATCAATGGTGCGGGTCACGGCAACCAGGTAAATGGACTGGTGTGCTCCACGGAGGCGATATACTCCTGCGGCATCGACGACACCTTCCGGAAGGCGGGGCTTGGAGAGGCTGGTGCAGCCGGGGACTACGGAGCGGTGGCAGTAGCGCTCGGCTCGCAGCCCAAAGCCATGGACTACCACAAGGAGAAGAATGCCGTTGTTGTCACCACCATTAAAGAGGTGCCGCTAATCTTACTGTTTTGTACCTACATCCTATTTTTCTTGTGTATACATATATCCATATATAATAGAAACAAGGGTCTTGAATCATTATTAGGGCTGGGTTAGACTCGTAAGTTTTTTCCCCCTAAATCGCTCTTGTAAGCGATTTATGGCCAAATTACCAATGTAAACGACACCAAAAGTCACTTAACGTAATTTATAGCAAGTTACAGAACTTATTCTTTCGGAAGTTTTTCACAGGTCTAATTCACCCGCGCGAATTTCCAGCCTTCTTACAGCTTATAAAATCAGTTTGATAAGCTAAGAGACTTCCCGCAAGAAATAGTTCCGAAATGCGCTGTTGCCACCATTGCGAAATGTCAAAAATTAAAAGACAATTGTTTTCATAGGATTTTTTTCCTACAAAACTAGTTTTTATTTCCACTTATTTAAGTTTTCTTGAAAACAAGCATCCTTCTATTCAATTATCGGTCCAATCCTTTCCAATCTTGATGTTTCTGTTTTAACATTTACGTATTTAAAGTTTTGAATTCGAAGTCGATCGCTGTCAGCAGATGTCAAGTAGCTGTCATTCGAATAAAACGAAATTAATTGCCGCCTTTGACGGCACAAAAGGACGTGGAGAATTCTTTAATTAAAGCCAAAATCTATTTCAACACTTTATTTCGGCCTTTTCATCTTTATTGACAAAATCGCGTAAATTTCATCTTACCGCAAATAAATTTACAGATGTAAACGGTCGCATGAGCATTTATACAGGTCGAACTTCCGAACAACTTTCGTGATCATTAATTACCACAAGTCGGATGCATATGTAAACGTTCCTGTGAGTGATCTGTCAAAATCTTATCTGTGATCTGTCAAAATGTAAATTTTGATTACGAGTGTAACCCTAGCCTCAGTATGAAACCGCATTCACAAAGTTGTCGCCAACATCGTTCACCCAATCTATTGGAAATAACATTTATTTTTATTTTTTATTTTATTCATGTAAGTACATAATATTATAACATTACAGCATGTTACAGGGCTCTGGTGACTTTTTTGATATTTTTTTTCCTTCAAAACCAACGAAGAAACTTTATTTCTTATTCTGTCATGGATGGTCACTCAGCCGAGTAGCTGCTCAACCCCTCTCCCCAACCCTAACTGTCCAATACCTACTGTTTTTTTTATGTTTTATGTTAAATAAAATAAAAAAATATTTAAAATGACATCCCCGAGTGTGCGACTCTAACACAAATAGGTTGATTTGTGCCAGAATTTCACTGTTCGATGCGTGGCCATTGATTAAATCAAAAAAATAATGGATGCACAGCGGCATTTCGTTTTTCACTTTCATTTTTTTTTAAGGTAATACCACACCCATGAAAGTCCCATCTACTCCCAACCGCCTAGGAAGCTAGGAGGAGACTATGGCATCCCCAACTGGGGTTAGCTGAAGGTAGTGAGGAGGGGAAGGAGATGGAGAAGATGAAGATGTGGAATTCAGATCTGGTTATTCAGATCTGACTATTCACATCTGTTCACCAAACATAGTTAAAGCCATTTCAAGCAGGTTTCAATTCTGAATGGTTCTCTTATACCAGGACGAGTATCTGACACTCTGGAACGTGCCGCAAATATACCTTATATTGTGAAATAACACAAATCATTCAAATAAAATTTACTATCGGATTGCAAGTTAAGAGTTTACCCCATTACCATGGAGACTGTCATAACTTTCATTAGCTCCGCTGATTTTATTGACCATGAAGTTTGATGGTTGCTCGGCGATAGTCCGCATGCTTCCATGCCATATCTCTCAGTTATTATCTATTGTGAGAACACTCAGTTTTTCAGATTTGGTATGTGTTTGTATATAATTTATATTGTACTGTGTTAAAATTGACTCAAATGTAGACATGCAGTTGATAGATAATAATTAATATTGAAACAATATCTAATAACCCTAACCGAAATTCCAAAAGACATCTGCATAATAATTAAATGTAGATTTCATATAAATACATAGATATTCATTAAATCTCCTTTAGTGCAAAATTACCTATTAAAATCACTGAAGCATTCATAATTATACTTTCACTTACTAAATATCTCTGTTAGCGGTGCCAAAAACTTTATTGTACTTTTAATTATTGGGCATTGTAATAGTTTTGTTAATTTAAACATTTTATTTGCAGTTAATTGTGCTGGTGGATGATAAAAAGGTGTATTCCGTACCTGTAGCCTATGAACCCAGCTCCGTCTCCTTCAACCAGCACACCAGTCATGTCGCCGTTGGGGGCACCCTTGATAATAAGGTAAATGTGTCATTTCCCACTTTTGCAAGTAACGATAGATCAAGTTACTTCATCGTGGAAATCACTTTTGCAAAAATAAGTCATAATTCATTTAGAGGTAAACCTATGTTGAGAACTGTTTAATGGCCTCCTATAAAATATACATAGGATATTGATATCTGGGATACAGATTTTAAATTTAACATATTTATTTTTTAATAAAGGTACAGACACTGGGCCCACGAATGCGATGCACGCAATACTACATTCCTAGGTCGACGTGCACTTTGGTTTAAGCACGCACCCCATGTAACCACGTGGCAATTGGTCTCTAGTTATTACATGCGTGGTGCATAGGCGCGTCAGTTGATTTGGCATTTATTTTCTAGGTTATGTTTATGTGGTTCTCAGCAGACGTAATTCATAGCTTTATCATGTCTTGTGATTCTGAATGCGAATTTGAAGATGACTTACTAAGATTATTATTTTTAAATGAATGTTTTCGTAAAAAGAAAAGTAAAAAAAGTGCGAAGAAGACTTTGTATTCACGAAATAAATAAACAAAGACAAATGTTTGGAGAGTTCCCTACTCTAGTAAAAAAACTAGAATGATGATGGGCTATTCTTCATGTACTTCCGTACAAGTAAAGTGAAATTATCAGTTGTTCATCTCCCATTTTATTAAATGAGCGATAAATGCTTGAGGAAATTCCAAACCAACTGTCAAAATAAACATAACCACAGATATAACAAACATAATCATAGATGCGTAGATAATACCACTCACAGATGTCAAATCAACTCGTTGGAGGCTTGACCCCACCCTCTCCACCATTCACACATGTATTTGCAATGCGTGTGATTTTGATGTATCTATTTCCATAGAAAATGTATGGATTGTAAGTAGTCCAGATATCATAATTTGTTGCTTGCGTAGCTTACGTCGACCCGGTGTGTTCTTACCTTAATTATTTATTTAACATTGTGTATGTATTTATGTTGCAGGTCCACATCTACAACCTGGAAGGCAACACCCTGGTTCCGGGGATAGAGCTGGAGCACCTTGGTCCTGTGACAGACTGCAAATACAGTCCCGACGGGAAGTACCTGGTGGCTTGTGACGCCAACCGCAAGGTCATCCTCTATGGAGAAGAATACAAGGTACACTGACCTCATCTTCAACAGAGGAACCTAACCTAGGCTTATTCATCATTCTTGTTAAAAGTGTGATCCACCGTAACTACACATTGAAATAGATAATGTTGATGGTACAGTAGAACCCTGTTGATTATAAATTTTTTTAAATCTCTGAAAATGGAGTTCCTCGGCTACTCCATCAAATTCAGGTATTCAGTTGGTAAGTATTTGATGTAAATTCGTAATAATACGACTTAATCCCGTGTAAATCGAATTTTCATTGTCGATTACTGGCATATGCCGAACCTTCTCATAAAGTTATTCGAAGAAAATTCTTACAAATTGACATATTCCAGTGTAAATTGAAAAATCACAGCCGGTTATCAGCTCGGGCGGTTTGCGAAATAGCAAAATAAATTAGGAAGTAAATCGTGTAAAACGTCATTTTATAGCTTTTTACCACCACGGCTCGCTGTCAAATTAAGATTTCCAAAATGTATATGATGTATTTTCGCAAAAAATTTCGAATTACATACACCAACAAATTTGAACTTTCTAAAAAGGGGAAGGTAATTAAAAAATCAGTAATTCTTGCGTGTAATGAATTTATTCCGCTGCTCGGCATGGTTGTCTTCCAAGTAGTCGATTGGGTTTCGATTCTCGGCCGTGGAAATTTTTAGTTTTTTGTGTTTTTTTTTATTTTATAAATGTATACGTGCCCATACATATATTTTTTTGAATTTTATGACATATGATTTTTTACAGGTCTATGTTAGTATGATAAAAAATTGTATAATGGATAATAGATTTCGTATAATGGTAATTGTAAATTGTTACTCAATAATATATTAGTCTATTATTGCTAGAATTCTTCACTTTCCAATAAATAACATCGAATTAGCATTTAACATAGAATAACACAAGAAGTGCCTTGTGGCCTGTTTTGTGATCCAATTATAGCCCCAATTTAGACCTATAACTCCATACAAAACTGTGCTTTCGAAATTCAAATGGGTTGGAAATCTACGATTTCCGGTAAGTGTAAATGAGATGGAAAATTGGGTTGTTAGACTAAATGGAACATTAATTTGTTTCCATTCATATTTATATGGAAGGCACTTCTAGTGTTATATTTTTTTATTCTATGGCATCTAATCATCGAAATGTGTTCCCCCTCACAAATTAACAATTATTATTGAAGTAATAAGCATTTGTAATGTTTCCTATAGATGTCACCTTGCACCCTATTAATCCTACTTATTTAACACTTTGCTTTCCTTCCTTTTAATGCTTCATGGAAATCAAGACGGTAAGACTATTTCTCTATTTTTTTTTTTTTTTTACTCTTCTATTTTCACAGTGTCTGGAAATTTATAGTACAAGCTGAAAACTGCTGAATCTGCATCACAAAGAAAACCCTAAAAAATCCAATTTTTTCACCTAAGAAGACTCGGTCATTTATACCGCAAAATTGACTCCAAATGTGATTTGTATCCACCAGTTTCTAGCTTATACTACGAGTTTCCACACAGTGTGTATTTTTGATTTTTTTTTAACCCTTTGAAGACTCTTGTTGATGTGTGGGATGTCAAAACTAATCAAACATTTTTTCATTAAAATAATGAATTTACGTATATGTATCGATAGTTGATTAGTCAGACATCTCCGAAAAATCGAAATTTGATTGAATGCTAATTTGTTATATGTAAAAGTGTACCCTCTATCTGGTACAATACTCAGATTACTCATAAAGGTGAACGTCCATCAGTCCGCACCGGCCGCAACGCACGGCACGTAACGGATTTTTCTATATCTTTATATGAATTAGTACGGCACTACGTCCACTACCAGCAAATACCGTCAGTCGGTGCGGCGGTACCAATAGTGGACGCAGTGCTGTACTAATTCATACAAAGATATAGAAAAATCCGTGGCAGCTGGACTAATGGACGTTCACCTTTAACATCACCAAATCAATTATAATGCACAGAAACTAGTGAATTGAACTAAATGTTTATATTTTCTGGGTCACTAGTAAGATATTTCAAAATTTCATACTAATGTACCAGACTGTTATTCCACCTGCTCGTTTTTTTATAGCATACTAGCTGACCCGACGAACTTCGTACCGCCTCAGAATCAATAACTGTTGAATTAAATTCAGTTTTTTTATGTTAATAATTACACAATGAAGCAATCATTAATGTGTTTTGTTTTTGTCAGTATCAGAGATGGCATTGTGTACGGATTTATATTTTTTGTGATTTTCTTATTTTTCCACTTACTTACGGGAATTTTGGAGTCGGGTGTGGGTGCCGCCGACCCGGGAACCATTTATTGGATAACCAACACCTCTGTCGTACGTCACCCATAGGTCACCCCAGGTTGTTCGCTACGTTTGGCGATTTAGCAGGGGTGCCTGGGTTCATAGGGCGACGTTTGTCCGGGTCTTTTGATCTTTCCATTTGGACTCTCTCGACCCATCGCCTTACACTGCAGTTGGAGGGAAGGATTCATACGTCCGTCACTCCCGGATGCACTGACCCCAGATTCCTACCCGCCCCTCATACCTTTTTAAAAAGACCCTCCACAGAGCATCCCCTAGAGGAAAATAGTTTTCTTCGGGGCCTCACGTGTGAGCTGATGTAAAAAAAATTGCTTTTCATTTTCTTCATACGTGTGAGGGATTTTTATTATAATTATTGTATCTTTCCTTTGGATGGGTGGAGACATACGTTCATCGTTTGTCTCATTTTTGAATATTGACATTTAGTGTATAAGAAAGAGAGGCAGCATTATATGCTTGAAAGAATAAAAGCAAAACAATCAGCGCATTGACATTTGACGTTTTTGAATTTTTGAAACTCACTCACTACTCAATATTATAGGTACTTATCACAAAATGCCCGCAGCTCTTTCAAATATGAGAATTCGTTCCATAAAAAATGTATGGGGAAAAGAATTTTCTTAATAACTATATTTTTCGTTAATTTTTGTGATGTTTTAATAGTTAATATCCTTTCCGGGGCGGAGACAAATCCAACAAATCAAAGATCATCATAATCGGCCCCTCCGTTCTCGAGTTATAAATAGTGTAACTAACCCGACTTTGTTTTATATATTAAGATTTAGTATGTAAAACACAGACACCTGTAGATAATATTTGATTTATGGTGAGTGTTTGAATATAGCTTTCCTCATTATCTCAAAACTTAGTAATTGGAGATATCTGACTAATCAACTGGACGATCGATATATATTCTTATAAAATAATGTGTGTTATTTATAGTGATGATTTTCCTCTTACAAAGATGTGTAATGACTTATGTACGTTATGTTCCAGTTGGCCCACAATAAGGAATGGGGCTACCATACGGCCCGCGTGAACTGCGTAGCCTGGTCCAGCGACTCGTCCCGTGTGGCCAGCGGCTCTCTGGACACCAACCTCATTGTGTGGAATCTGGCCCTGCCCGCCAAGCACCTGCTCATCAAAAGTAAGCAGCCAACAACACACCTCCTATACAATACCTGGACCCCTAGCGCGGTCGATTGATTAGGATTGTATCGATAACTTTCGGTAGCTTCTCATTGTTTCCTAGAGTGACTGCAGATCGCCAACGAATAAATAACAGTTCACAATGACTTAAGTGTTTTTAATACATCCAACGTCAACTGTTGTTTGTACATTAGCGATCTGCAGTTGTCCTAGGGAACGATGAGAAGTTATTGATATAATCCTTATCGATCGACCGTACTAGGGGTCTTGACATTCAATTCAGGAAGCGGGTATGGGTCCTACCTCCCCAGAAACTATTTTTTGAAAAAAATCATTCTCATTTACTAAATCCTATATTTATAAATTTGTCTCTTTTTAATGTAGCTTTTTCTTTCATCGAGTTTCAAATCACAACGTTTCTAAAGAAGTTTTCACTTCAAAAAGGTAACAGTACTCGAACCCACGCCTTAACCAGCTCGGCTATTGGGACCTCTTATTTTTAAGTCATTTTGTCAATCTCATAAAATATTTATTAATATTATCTTCACCTTCAATGCAATAAATTGAAATGTGAATTTTTTTCTTCTTAAATTATCATCAGTATCTTAAATTATATCAGTATCTTAAGTATCTAGGGACCAAAAACTAGTTTTTTCCACTTCACAATTGGGTATTATTTACCTAGACTTGAAATTTCAACATTGAAGTGCACCATTTGGCTCAGCTAAAACATTGCACAACCACTCTATTGTTATTTGAATGAATCATTTCTCTAATGTGTTTTTATTTATTTTCAGACGCTCATCCTCAGAGCCAAATCACAGACCTCGAGTGGGTAGACAACGAGACCATCGTATCTGTGGGACAAGACTGTAACACCAAATTATGGAACGTTCCGTTGGCATAAGAAGTATCGCCGAACATAACCTCACTACGCCAACCTTATAGTTTTCAAATATTAATTATTTTATACTATAATATATTATCTTTAATTGATTATTATGAATATGATTTTGTGTTGAATGACTCTTCTTCCGTTTATATCTGCTTCATCGTGTTTGCTTTGTGAGATTTTTAATGTTAGAATTTACAAGACATCGATTTGAATTCTTATTTTGGCTGCCTGATGCGAAATAACAAAAAAAGCACTCACAACCTAATAGTATATTATTTTCCCTATGTCCTTTGTGACAGATATGAAACCATTTCTACTAGATTTACCAATACAGAAGTTAAATCTGTCAGTAATGGTTATGAAGTAACGAAACAAAAATTGCAAGGCTAAAAAATGGTTTTCTCTACCTTCCTCTCCTTCCCACTACTTTCAGCCTCATAACATACCCCAATTGGGGTGCCATAGTCTCACTGGCTCCAGATGGTTAGAAGAGCCTATTGTGCAGTTTTTTTGTCCCTTGTAAAATCATTTCTGTTTTACTTTACTTTTTTATGTATGGCATCTCAAATTTGTGATGCTGGAGGTGGCGGGGAGGGGAAGATGAAGGTGAGGAAGTATCTGACTATTCAGATCTAATCATGAAACGTGACAAAAGCAATTTCAAGCAGCGTTTCAATTCTGATGGTGTGTGATACTGATATTTACTTCTACTCTGGAACGTGCCGCAAATATACTATATATTACTTTAAATTAATAAATTATAAAATAACACAAATTAATTAAATGAAATTTACTTGCGCACGCCAGAATGAACCTGCGACCTCCGGATTGCTAGTCAAGAGTCTTACCCCTCAACCACAGAGTCCATCATTAATATTGAAGCTAAATTCTATACCATTAGTGGTTTTGATGTCATTTTTGGTATTGTGGTGGCCATTCTAAGTATTTTAAGTCTTTGTGAGAGTAGAATAATGACTGAATATTTTACATAATTTTTTATTAATTTGAGTCGAAGAAACTTTACAGTATTAATGAAGAAACAAACGGAATTATTTGTGCTGTTATGCAATTCATACATATAAATGGCGAAAATCTGCAATACCTAATTAGATTAAATCTTTAATGCTATTTTTAAGCATGTCCTATATAAGGTATGACAATTTCACCCATCAACAACAGAACCCAGACTTCTTAGAATTTCATCAATAAATGGTGTAGATAGGTGAAATTTTTTTTATCATAAATACCTTCCAGTTTTGTCCAGTAACAGTTTTATTTATAATAAAGGTGATTCAACACTTGCCAATTGTATTCATGGGGTCTAGAACGGTCACCAAAGAAGTGATTATAACTATACATTTATTAAATTATATAAAATGCAAATAAAGACATTTTAATTACAATATGATATAATTTAGCAGATCTCTTCTCAACATGTATTTTCAAACAAATGTATTTGCCCATAAAATATTATGCAGTTAAGGAAACTGATTTTTCTTTATTTTGTTTTAATGATAGGTATTTTCATGCAAAAATGTACTAACAATATTTTCTTGAATTATGCTTTTATAGTGTTATTTGTATGGGCTATTTTAAATCACTTTATTTAATGATTTTTAGTCTGTATTTTGAATGACTTAGTTTAATTTTTTTAACAAGAAATGACTCTTTGATCATGTAAAGCGTAATTTATTTATTTTTTACCATTTATTAATTAGTTATTTATATTATTAACTATTTTAGTACTTCGAAATATCAGCCGACATCTAATCCTATTTAAGGTGATGCACTATTAAGCAATGAGAAAAATCATGTGAGTTTGGTTTGAAAATTAAATTGCTTGGAAATATTTCACATTCTTTAATAAATTAAATACTGCAAGTAGAACACATATTTTCCTTTGAAATAATTGAGTAATTTTAGAAGCCCACAAATAAATTGAGTATTAGGCCTCTTAAAGCTGCTTTTCAGAAGGGGCCCAAATAATGGAGCTATATTCCAGGATGCTGCGGACAAGTGCTTCATAGTTCAAAATCTCCTACTTATGAAATCCCTTTTCGGTTATGGTTTTATTATAATGTGGAAAATTGAAATATTTGTTCCTGAGCTTCGCAAAATAAAATAAAACAAGCTTTTCAGCGATGTTTTTTTCTTGAATAAATCAAAGCAGGTGGCTGGTGTTAAACGGTAATTTAAACCTTATCATCATCTACATAAGGAGTGTTATTGTTAGCGGCCTGATCCCGAATTTTACACGGCGTGGTGCATCACCTTAAATTTTCTACTTCATTTTACAGGAAATATCTTAATTTTTTTACACGTTTGAATCAACCAATGTCCATTATAATAATATTAAAAAATGACAGTATTTTTTTTTTCTATTCGTTTATGGCTAATAAATTAACAAAATTTAATAATTCTTTGAATACGTAAATCATATTAATGAGAGTATTGTAAAGAATGTATAGCAATTGAATTAATGAATTTCAATTTTGTAGTTCCTTTTTTGTACTTATATCAAATAAAAAATATATTTTATGTCAATTAAGGGCTTCAATAATAATCTGTAGGAACTTTGAACATAGCGTTTTCAGTAATGAGTATTTTTGTAAGGTGTCCATATCCGCACTGTTTAACCCAAAGCATTTCATCGTGAGACCTGCCAGGACAACTTTTGATACGTTTTATACACGACGTCATGAATTAGTTTTTACAAATTTATATCCAACTGTCACAATTTCATGCATGAAAAAAAATGTGTTTGATTACAAAATAAAAGAAAATCTGAAAGCATTGTTGTTTTTATTTTAAATAGTAATTATGTTATGCGAAGTTAGAAGTTTCAAGGCAATATCGCCCGGTGTATCACAGAAACACGTAACATTCCTAAAACTAAATAACAATCAACAAGTAATAGTATTTACATTGCAATAATGTACTTAATCTAATAAATACTATCCCTAAACAATCAACATTGAATAATAAATAATGACTAGAGTCACCCTGTTTTACCTCGAATCATCGGACAACAGAATAATTTTAATTTCATTCAATTAAATCTACATTATTGAGATCTGATTAAATTTATGATCTGGATGCTATAAAATTGCTCTTTTTAATTTTTCAGTCACATGTAAAAAGAATGAACAGAAAAAACCAAAAGCTTTATTTTGAGGACCTTCCATTACATAATATCAAATTATGAAACGGCCATTTAAATATTTAATTAATTATAAAAATTGTACCATAACAGTGAAAAAATTGTACTATCTATGTCTTTTGAACGCATTTCTTCTCACATCGTAAATCCCAATTAGGATAATTTGTAAATCGTGTATATATTTTTTAGCTTGTGTATATTGTAAATCATTTGTATAAAATATAGTTATTTGGTTGAGGAGAATCATATTACATAATAAAAGTAATTTTTTGTATGTTTAATCTCCTAAATTAGCTTTTTAAAAGTGCTGTGAGTATAAGTATTGTATTACTAAAATGTATTGTTAAATTATCACGCTAACAACAAATCAAAAAATAATTCAGTTATGTTTGCAAATGGAGAAAACTTTAAAAACATGCATTTTCAATTTGGTTATCAGTGGGTTTAATTATTCTGTTTGTCTGTTGACATTTTGGCACTATTACTGAGAGAATTATTATTGTCTGCAGAAACAAAGGAGCGACTAGCGTTACTAACACTCGTAATGTCCGCTCCACTTGAATGTCTCGTGTTGGTGTTTGCACTCAGATCAATGGATTCACTGGCGTCTATAGTGGGACTTGGGAAGTTAAAGATGTTAGATACACTTGGAGGTGTCTGAAGGGTGTTTGGTGTGTTCTGATTGGCATTGGCCTTGCAAGGTCTCCCGACGCTGTGGGAAGTGTTGAGTTGGGGATGACGGTAAGAGACGTGTTTCCTCAGAGCGTCTCTGCTGCGTGAGACGTGGCTGCAAGCCACACAAGCGTGTCTAGCATTCTGGTGGGTCTCCAAATGAACCCTGAGATTGTATTGATTGCTCAACTGTTTGTGACACACATAACACGTGGCGTATAACTTTGTATTAGTCGGGGAATGAATTCCGATGGACTGAATGCCCGGTGAGAGGGGTATGTATTTCAAGTCTTGGATAATCTCCGGACTAGAGTCTGTCTCTGTTTTGATTGTGTTGGGAACATTGTCAGTGGATAGGTCACAGCCTGTAACGTTATCAGAATCAGTTTCCATGAATATGTTACTCCCAGCGAAGATATCAGCGGCTTTACTCATCGGCAGGGCGTCGGGGGACAGCTTTTGAGCAGTATTTATCCTTTCCAGTTGCTCCATGTTAGATGACGAAAGGTTCAGGAAACTCTTCTGGAGATCTGAAAACAATTAAAAATATAATAATCACAGTGTGTTCGTTAATTTTTAATAATGGCATTAGTTATTATTATCCGATTGAAGAACTCACCGGTTAATTGAGATTTGCCCCTACTTACTGGTGAGTGAATCTCGTGGCTCTTTCGCTGGTTACATTTCAGATTCTCAACAATTTTATCAATTTTTCTATTCTTGGGTTCAATTTCATTGAGGACCGGATTGAGGTATCTCTTATTCTCGTTGCCTTTCCCACTTCTCTTCCCATCCCTCAAGGAAAGGTTTCTTGTTCCATATTCTATTTTATCTGTATCAAACAATAATTCTTCTTTTACTGAAAATGTTTTTTCTCTGTGGTATGTAAGTGTGAGGTTGTCTAGTATTTTTATACCTTGATACGGTTCAGTAAGGGGAGTGTGTGGTTCGCTCTTGAAGGCCTGAAGAGGCTCCATGCTCTTGGCAGCCAGGTGAGTCTCGAAAGACTTTTGGAAGGGGGAGGTGAGGTTCTCAGTGCTGCTAGCACTGTCGTTCTGTCGGTTCAGTGTCGATTCATCAGCTGAGTAATTGGGCTCAAACTTTGAATTGAATGAGTCTTCAAATTCAGTTTGCGGCGGCACTTCTGGTATATTCTGAAAATGTGAACAAATAAAATTTGAACATTTTCACATAATTAACTAACCTTCTTCAGTGCTTGAAGTCGAACAAAGTTATTTGCAAAAAGATATACCAAGCAACTAGTATTTGCATGTTTTTTGTAGATAATTTTTGATTTTAAGCCCTCGAATTAGACCTAGAATAATATTTTTTTTTTACATTTTTTATAGATAATATTGTTTGTCTTCAAATCCTCAATCAAAAGTACTGGTTTACTGGTTACTGTCAAAATAATAAGAAAAAACAACCATTGACATTATACACATATGGGCTCGGTGCTGTACACTGAACACTGAAGTTCAAATTAGGGATGTTACGAATGTGATGTTTTTTACATTCGCGAATGCGAATGCGAATGTTCAGAGTGCAAATGTGCGAATGCGAATGTTAAGGAATGACATAAAAAAATAAAAACAATAAATCAATTCTTATACAGTAAGTTATAATCGTAATTAAGCAATTTAATAATCGAAGTTCAAAAGAGGCATATTAAATTTCAGAAAAAGCAATTTTGCAGTCTTTTCTCCCATGAGGCGATTTCTAAGGGGCTCGTATACAAGGCCGGCTGCACTGAACATTGTTCACTCGGAACGCTGGCCGGTGGAGCGCTCAGATATTTACGAGCCAAATCTGTCAATTTGTCGTATTTCAATTTAGTCTTCCACCAGTCCAAAGCGTTTTCATCAAGAGAGGCTCGTTTTTCTTTAAGAAATGCCTTGCAATTGAGCTTTGATTTCACAGCTTATAGTGTCTCCAGATTCTGAACCGTCGGAGTTTTCGCTATCACTTGATGAATCTAGGATTCCTGCCAGATTGCTTATAAGAGTTTTAGCAGAACTTGTCGAAGGCTCATTAATGTTGCTTGTTGAAGTCCTCAACCTTTTAGCACCTGAAGCTGAATGCCGATTACCATCCTGGTTACACTGCTTAGACAGACTTAGGCCGGCGCCACACTTGACGGAAATTACGTCGCAGATCTTCCGCAACGGAACGCCAATACATGTAATTGCATATAAATTACAAATAGCGGGCACACTACGCGGAAGATCGGTCGTTCCGTTGCGGACGATCGGTCGCTCCGTGGCGGACCGCTCGCAGACGCGTCTGTTCCGTCCTCCGCGCACCGATCTTCCATCAGCGTAAGATCGGCGACGTCGCATTCCAGGTATTTGTATGCATCGCGCCACATTTGACGGATAATCCGTGGCGACAGCGCACGTACAGGATGTTCGACACTGAACGATTTATTATCGAGGTGCAAAATAGAGTTTGCCTTTGGGACCCTAGAGACAAGCCGGATAGAACGGCAAAGAAACGAGCATGGGAAGAAATAGCAAAATTATTTTACGACAATTGGGATAGTGAAATAGAAACAAAACAGCGAGAATTTGGTGAGTTTATCACATTATTAATTTGTCATAGGTATAGGTATAAGTACTCGTATGCATGTACAAATTGAAACTATCTTATAGATATTAAAAAGGCGAAAGTTTGTATGGATGTATGTTCATTACTCTCGCGCAATAAACACCGAATGGAATTTCAAAATTATTTTACTAATCGAAAGCTACATTATTTGCAAGTAAAATAAGCTATATATATATTGGTAAGCTCTGGCGTTATGAATATGCTGTGGAGTTATGAAAATATTTATTATACGTTTATTGGCAAAGCGTATTTATTGCTAAGTAAATGTTTGACGTGAACCATCATTTTGTTTTTTTTTTAGGTAACTGTGGAGATTTCTTTAATAGCAAAAATTCAAATACTAGAGTATTCTAATATGAATATTCATTATTATATTCATATTATTATTATTATATTTGTATATTGCATATACAAGGTATGAAATTACCTAATTTCTAATCTTAAGGGATAAAGAGTATTTAAGGGATGAACCCAATATTTACGCTTTCTTTTTCTTTCTTCTTCTAATGCCTCATAAATAGCTATCACTTCTATCGGATCCTTTACGACCACACCGTATAAACGTTGGCAGTCGACTGATAATCTGCCACTGAATATTCAGTGCGGCTGCAACCGCGGAAGTTACGCGGCGGAATTTCCGTCCAGTGTGGCGGAATTTCCGTCAAGTGTGGCGCTAGCCTTAGAGCCAATTGAAGAATATCAGTGTTGAATTGAAGAATATCAGTGTTGAATGAAACACGTGATGCCGGCTAGCGCGTTCATGCGAAAAACAAAAGACACATGGACAGTGGGCGAGTCACGACATGATCTGCACGCATTCGCTAAACATTCGCATCGATTGTTGTGAATGCGAATGTTTAAAATGATGCGAATGCGAATGTTCGTATCATCCCTAGTTCAAATACTGAAATTGTTATTACTGAAAAGTTGAGATACAGAAATTGTAGATACCAAAACAGTTGTTAGAATATTATAATAAATTACGTTTACCTGCTTTACAACATGATCGATGGCCATCTTAGTCATCACAGTCAGATAATAAAGTAATAAACAGTAGATAATAAAATAAAGCACCCACCCCATTGAGGTCAGTGAGGCCAGTGATGCGGAGCGCTGCTGCCAGCTTGAGCAGTCCGGGCAGCAAGGAGCGTGGCAGGGTGACCTCCCCGGCATACATGAAGGCCACCAGACAGCACAGCTCTGCCCAGCCGCCTCCCAGTACTACAATCACCGGCTGCTGGCTGGACGGCAGTTCCTGGAAACAGTGCAACAATCATTACAATACATCCACCATAACTATGATAACGCTTTACAATTAATTTATTTCTTGTTTAAAAAAAGACTGGCAGACCAGCAACAGAAATTTCGTACATAGGTTTAATGTCCATAAAAGGAAAGCCACAGAACTCTGTCTCAACGCATACCACAAATTGCGAGGTGAGCATAGGTACCGCCACCCCGAGAACCATTCATTGGACAACCAACACCTGTGTCATTGGTCACCCCAATTGGCAAGCTAAGTTTGGTGATCTAGGAGGAAGGCCAAGATTCATGGGGAGACGTTTGTCCACGTCTTGGCAGCGGGCGCATCTGCCCACCAGCTACGTGGCAGACCGGATAGGGAGAGGCCAGTTGAGGTAGAATCTCGCAGTGAGAGGGATGAATTCATATATACGTCACTCCTGGACATACTAACTCCCAGATTCCTTCCTACCTACCGCTCATACTTTTTTTCTTTCAATCTTTACCTTAAAAAGACACTCCCAATAGCATCCCCAAAGATAACATAAGCCCTGAGAGAAATTATTTTCCACAGGGCCTCCTGTGTGACCAAACATTTCCAACATTTAAATTTAAATGAACGGCCTTCTACAAACCTTGAAGATGTCCATGAAGTAAGGGCTGCAAGTGGACAGGACGATGCGGTGAGCTCTAAGGGACCTGCCCCCGGCACAGAGGGTCACATCAGTTAGTCTCCCCGAGTCTAATAGGGCCGGCAGCCCCCCCAATACACTGCTCTGTCATAAGAAATAATTCTAACATTATTTATTGTGCGAATAAACCAATTATCTGATAGAGAAAGTACAAAAGAAGTTTCTGAGATATTTATATCTCAAAAATGTGTATATCTTAGAGACTTCGGATATTATCCCTGGTTATATCCATCAGCCTTTTTGTCCGGCATGCTGGGTTTTAATAGCCTTGCCGATAGAAGGAAAACTGCTTTGCTGACAACAGCATATAAACTTCTAAACGGTAACATCTGTATTCCTGATTTATGTGCCCCGTCAACTTCACAAGAGCGCGCAGACACAGAACTTTTGTTGTTCCGAGATGCAGAATTAACTTACCATTAGTAATGCCGCTCGGAAAAATTATTCTGTTACTAAATTACCTGCCCCCTGATATAGACATTTTTCAACCAAATATTCAACAATTCAAAAACGCTATTATTACTGTAAAATAAAATGTGTGTTTATTATTGGTTATGTATAACTGTAATAATTAAATAATAAATGCAGAATATTTTTTATACAATAAATTATTTACCCCTGGTGAAAAACAAATAAAAAATATAGTTTTTTTTCAGTAGGTAGGTACCTACCCAAAGGGATCTCTATGTATATTTGTATTCTATGTGTATTTATAATAAATGCATTTTAATAAAACCTCAATCGTTTTATTAAACCATCTAATATATTATGCAGTATTTTTTTTTTTATTGGTATGCTCTTAGTAATGCCTAATATGACGTATAAATTATTACGAAATGCAGTGTGCTTTCTTGCATTCCGCATTATAACATGCCTAATAGAATTATAAAAAGTAAGACAAACATAGAAATAAAAATTATGATTTTAAACAGCCATGTTTTATATGAAAGACAAATTAACTTTATATTACATATTAGTTTCTCGCCAAAGTACCTAGACCGAACTAGGAATTTATTAGAGAAATTTCAAGTTTTGCTCGAAAGTCGCGCGATTTTCAAATACGCAAGTGCAGCAAGATGTCAAAATAGATACATAATACTTAATTTTTAATGTAATAACAGCTCAAATAACACAAAATCTCAATAAAATAAAATAAGCATAATATCTCTAATTTTATTATTACAAATAAATGTTAATATTGGTGGGAACAAATTTGGTAAATATTTCGTAAATACACACCTGATGATTATGCCATCTTAGACAAAATTGTTGAGATGATTCGTTTTCCATCTGTAAGGGCAAAAAAACTGCTTTTCAACAACGCTCTCAATTTATTTTAAAACACATATCTCTGTCACAATGAGATAGTAATGTAATATTATTACTTGAAAACATTAAAACAAATAACATCGTCGCTGCCGTGCTCATTCACTTCCATGATAACTGTTTAATTTTTAATAACGTTTTACAATATTATGAAATACCGTAAATATTTGCTGACTTGCAGTTGACAATTTTGTTTTACTAGTAAAGAGTCAGATAAATAAATCCAGGCTGATTTATTTTTACCAATGCCTGGAGAACCCGAAGTGCACCTATTTCTAGCCTGGAGCTATGTATTATAAATAAATTCAATGACATGCACGTGAAAAACGCATTTGACAACATTTGTAGGGTATCCTACAAAATACAGGTGTTCCGCAATGCTTTCTATTACAACATATTGGACAAAACATGCGAATCCACGGAGAGGTTCACTATTTTTTCTTACGATTATTCATATACGAAAATCCCGCCATACACTACGGCGTATTTGGTGTGCGTTAGCCATGTTTATTTCGGCTCCGACGCACGATCATTGTTTTGTTTCACTTCTCACCCTGGAATCGTACCCCAAAGAGGGAGAACGACTATTTTGCAAAATCTGTCCAGAACTTTTCTTTCTATTGGAAATGGAAAAGATTGTACAAACTACAAACTAGGTCTACCTACCTAGTAAATTTGTATGTAGTAATAAAAAAAATGTTGATGTGATTTTAAGTTGATAGATAGGTAGGTACTTCTTTTTAGGTAGGTACCTACATATGTTTTCGTTTATTGACACTATAATGATACTTTTTTTAATGCTTTGTTGAATAAATAAAAATAATATATTTTTTATATAAGTAGGTACTTTTACCTAAATTTTTGGAGGATTTCGAAAATTAATTGGCCTGGCTTGTGGTGGTTTTGATCCATAAAAAATATGGCTAAATTTTACAGGTAATTTTAGTTTAACCTTATGAATTTTCACCGTTAACAGCTATTTAGAAACTAGATAGCAACAATTTTTTTTTTTAATTTTTCTTCAACTGTTATAATAGTTTTGTCATTTATATTCAGTGTCTACATTTGCAATTAATTATTCATAAAAAATTTTGCAAAAAATGTTATAATAATTATAATAAAAGTGTTATCGTTATTTATTTTTGGGGTGTTATGCCGTGTTGTGCTACCTCCTTCTTTAGCCAACGCTGTCCGAAGCGTGAATGGGGTAAACATTTGCAATAAATATGATGTAAATTTTCATACACAAATGTTTTTATAAAAAAGTTTTTCGAGTTGAAAATTCATTTAAGTCATCCCAATGTACGGTATATTTGTAATAAAAGACACCTTACACTAATATATATTTTTATTTCAACTAAATAGAGTATAATAAAGCTAACATTGTAAATTTAATTTGGGTCCTGCTCATTGTTCGGCGGTTTCAATAAATACTCGGGAGGTCTCTGGATTTCCACTTTGGTAACTTTCATGGCTACTCCTTCAGGCAGGTTCCTCTCCAAATACTCCAGGAGTGTGTCAGCGCTGGAGCCGGTTAACTTGTGAAGATGGATGAAGCGGTAATAGGTCCTCAACTCGTACTGAACTTTGTGCCTCTTGAAAATGTGGACACATTTATACATGGTGTATCGCTCTCTCTCTGCTTTTCGGATGGCCCAACTGAAAAATAGAATACATGAAAGGGTCATGTTTAATTTTGAAAAATTGGGACAAATTATTTATTTCAAAATATATACAAAAACTCAGAAAACAGATACATTATTAGTTACAATTAGCGTGATAAACAAAGTTATAGAGGGATAATTAAATTAAATCAATCCACGCTTTTCTTCTGTAAACACAATGAGTCTTTATTGGGTGGGTACAGTCAATTTACACAAGTAGACAGTTCAATAATCGTAAAAAAACAGTAGTTAACGTACAAGCTATAACAGTAGCTTTACGGTTATTATTCTAATAATAATTACAGTGAAACCCTCTTAAGAAGTTTTCCAAGGGACCGGAAAAAACAAACTTCTTAAGCAGGAAAACCTTATATGTGGGAAAAATTGGACCAATATTCAGCCGAGGGACTGAAAAAACCAAACTTCTTAAGCCACGAAACGTCTTAAGAGAGAACTTCTTAAGAGGGTTTCACTGTACTCCAAAGGACACTAATTATCCTTTAATTACTTTGTCACTTTATACAAAAGATTCACGAGTACCTTGAAGTTACGCGAGACGCCTCGGCGGGTAAACTATAACTTTTACGATCACACACGACCTTTTATGGGCGGGATGCGGAAAACCCTAGCGGCGGGATTCAACCTCCGGCCAATAGAATCCCTTGACTATAAGAGACAGCAATGTTAGACAGAGAAAGTATTCGAGCGTTGTCAACTTGTCAATTTGCACTCGAAATAAAGAGATTTGTTACAAAGTAGCTAGCTTATTTATGACTGAAGATATCCTACACACATTGCACGAAGTGAAACATAAAAGTTATTGAACACATATCAGCTCGCATTGGATCGGCACTGCCTTGCTGCAACCTGCCATCAACGCAATGCATCTCCAATGTGTTGGTGCAGTTACCAATGGCAGTCCTTCCCTAAGGTCAAATACCCGAGTACCCGTCTCAGAACAGATATCGTCTAGTGAGGCGGGTTACTTACTTGTTTTATATGATAATGTTATTTCAATAAACGCCCGGGTTGCCGGCAATAAAAAAAAAAAAAAAATAATAATTTTAAAATTGGTCAAAAACCTCCCAAAATTATAAGATGACAGTAAAACATAATACTTATTACTAAATATTATGAAAATAGTGTCGGACCGAAACTAGTTTTTACGGCCGAAACTGAGTTTCGGCTTCGGTCTCAGGTTCGGCCGAAACCGAAACCGAAACTTCCATATAAGGTTCGTGGAAAAAAATTGTCAATCTTAATCAGTCAGCCTTTATTTTTAAATCATATATCAATCATTCAGTTTCTGATATTTGAACTACAAATAAACATAACATAATTATCACTCCTTATTTCAAATAAATTATGGTTTTTGAAATCGTAATCGTAAATCACTTCGTAAATAATATTAAATAAAAGAAATAGTAGGTATTAATTTGAAAATTATTAACAAATAACGTAAAATAAACGATAGAAAACCAAATAACTTTTTTTAAATCTAATTTGTTTAGGCACACTAAACAAAAAATACTCTTTCATCAGGGGAACGTATGCGCGGCCCATTTCTGCTTTAGATTTGGATTTGAGATCAAAATACTCAACCAAACTGAAAAAAAAAATTGTAATCAAAAGGTATATCAAATATCTAGTTCGGATGTGAGCTACTTTATTTATTTTTGCTTTAAATTATAAGATATAGGCCATTAAAAATTTGAATGTTTCTGGATTTTAGAAGCGATTTGGGCAATTATTTGTGAGTAAATGAAAAACCAAAAAAAAATTATTTTACTATGTTATTATTATTTAAAATTTGGAGCATCATATAAATATGATGAAATATAAAAAATAAAAATAAAATTATTAAAAAAAAAAAAACATTTTGATGGGTGTAAATAAAAAATACAAAAACCTATTTAGGCCGGAATAAAATATAGTCGTTTATATATTAAAATTACTATCCAAAAAATGCATTTTTTTTATTATTTTTGATTGTATTTTTAAAATAAACGTAGTAAAATTATTTTTTTAATCTTTTTCATTTACTCAAGTTGCCTCCAAAATTATGAAACACTAAAATCTTTAATAGCCTACATCTTATAATTTAAAGCAAAAATAAATAAAGTAGCTCACATCCGTATTAGATATTTGATAAAACTTTTGATTACAAGGATAATTTTTCAGTTTGGTTGGGTATTTTGATCTCAAATCCAAATATAAGATTTGTACGAAACAGACAGAAATGGACCGCGCATACGTTCTCCCTTAAAAACAAAATAATTTCTTATAAAATTAAAACAAACACTTTGAATTTAACCGCATAACCAAATAATTTCTTCTAAACTTTAGTCATATTGTATGGCACTCTTTTTAATAAACTACAATATAATTAAAATTAAAAATTACCTACCTACCCACAATAACAAAATATTTTAATGAAAAGAGAAGCATTTTCTATCAAACTAAATGAAGAGCTCTCATGTTAAGAACAAAATAATTACTCTTCTAAACTTTGGTAATATTGTATGACACTCTTTTTAATGAACTATAATATAATTAAAATTAGAAAGTATCTACCTATCTACCTACAATAACAAAATATGTTTAATGCAAGTTATACATGAAAATAAATAGAGTTTTCACACGAATCAAGTCCATGACTATGAGCGCGGACGCAGCAATATGACACTTCGTGGCTCACAGTTCAGTGCCCCAAACATGTCCGATCGCAGTTCATCGATCCGAATTCAGTTTCGGTTTCGGCCGTAGTTTCGGCTGGATGGCGGCCGAAACCGAAACTAAGCCGAAACTCGTATTTTGGCCGAAACTAGGCCGAAACCGAAACTTCGGTCGGACACTATATGCAAATAAAAACAATTGGTATTATTCTAATGTATTTGAAATGCACAGCGAGAGATAGCAGGCAGCGGCAAGTAGTGACATCTAATGTATTACATGGAAGCTTTCTTTCCCACGCACTATGATTGGCTAGGTCAATTTATCAAATGTCCCAATATCAAGTCTTCTGTCTCTTTATTAAGCGCCATAAAATAAACGAAATGGCAGTATGTCGCCTAGCAAAAATGCTTTCGGATTCTGAAGACAGTTTGGGTCATTGCCGTGAGTTATGCTTCTGAAACAGATGGTTTGACAAACGTAGGTTGATTTTGCATATTGTACATTTGTCGCATAAAAATAATTTACTATACTCTCAAACTCGTGAGGTACCTATAAATGAATATCATTGTATTTAATTTGATATTGTATCATAATATTATTTTTTTTGGATTTTTACATATTTACTATCACATATTTTAGTTTAAGATTGTTTGAAACACGAATTTATGCAAGTACCTATGCATGATTATTTATTCATTTAATGTACGTTGTACATAGACAAATCAAATGACAGCCATCAAAATTACACAAATCTGACAGGAGATCACGTCAGTTATCCCACAAAAGATCTAGAATCGCTCGGCAGAAGTATTTCTGAATCTTAATTAATGGAAATGGATAACTTTAGTATTATGCCATTTTAGCATAGGAGTAAGCAGAGAGAATGGGACGCCAAACAATTGCCTTGACAAACTATGCTTGTTTATTCTTTTGTTTTACTGAACCAGGATATAACTAGACTCATGTAAATGATTCACTTGATTTTATTGAATCGTACTGGGCATTCACAACTCCTCCATTGAACTAGCACCACAATAAAATTGTTAGATCGTTTATTATATCACCTTTTGCCAACTTCAACTCCTAAATGCCCCGCAGCGGTCGTAGAAAACCATGCATAACTTTTGAGAACTTCTTTGTCGTTTCCCCTGATTTCAAGTTCTACTCTTTTATATAACTTATCTGGTTCTGCCACGGGGGAAGATACTTGTATGCTTGAGACTTTGGCCGGTACTGATTCCGCGGCTGTAGAAAAAAAAGAATCAACACATAGATTCCTCAACAGGAAACCCTGGCGCAAGGGATTCTGAAAATACATAAAATCATCAGAATTAACGCAGTTTTAATGGCTGATAGTTGAAATATTTAAAACGGAAACTTAAAACTAACCCTAATGAAATTCATGTTGAGAGGCAGTTTCAATCCGCCTTCAAAATGTTATTTTTTTATTTACTTAACCTAAAAATGAACGAAGAATTTGACAGATTTGAACAGAATATGAGATTGAGATATAGACAATAAAAAAGATTTTAAACTCATAGACAAAAATATTATGCAGATTTTTTATTGCCAGATTTTAAATTTTTGCATCAAATCGGCGGAAATATATTTTGATAATTTGAGCAACTTTTTTGTAAATTCTTCAAAATTATGTAATAAAACTTTAAAAATTATTATTACAACCCAACGCAATATTATGCCTATTACATATAAACTAAAAAATATTTTTGTTATTTCTAATCTCTACTGAACTATACCCGTTCAGACTAAATAAACAAACCGTCACGCCGTTCCGCAGGAATAGGCAGAGAGGAACCCCCGCACAACTCTCTCTTGACACAATCACTTTTAAATATTATAATATCGACCTCCCCCCTAAAAATGATACGCTTTGAAGACACAGGACTTAAAAAATATATTTCACATGTTTATGTAAGCAAAAATGTTGCTTTTGCAATGATGAAGGACTTAGCTTGAAGTGATTTGGACTCGCGACGCCTGTTTTAAGGTTTTTTTTAAAACAATACAAATATATTCCATAAGAAAATACTGAAGGATTTTTGTCTAAAAATATTGTTGGAATTCTGAATTCGGAAAATAAAAATCGAAAGCATTTTTTGTTTTGCGACCATTTTTTTCGATCCGGAAATATTTTCGCCACTATTCATTTTCGTGCCAAATATTTTTCTTGCCTTTTTTTAATTCATCCCCGCTGTACGTCGCCAACCAAAACCATATAAGCGTCCCTGAAGTCCTTGATTTAATACTATTCATTACCTTTACATCGGTATTGATTATTTCTAGATCTCCACTATTAATTATACGCCTCTTGGATCTCATTTCATACTGAAAGCCTCGCTTATTTATTTTGCTATTTATCATTCACAACATGGTATTGTACAATGTTTTCGTACTCTCTCTTAAAAATATAAATATATATTTATGAGGTAGTTATGTACCGTTGAAATAAAATAAATATTGTACAGATACACTGGCAATAAATGATCTATTTGATCTTTCAGATGTCGTTAAAAAGAGGAATAAAATAAATAGCTTGATTTTCTAGATGTCGCGTTCTGATAACGTAACGATAAAGGTAGGCACTTAATCAATATTATGATTTTTAAAATATGTTTGAATAGGTAGATGTATACATATTTTGACCAATGAATCACTCCTGTCAAAGTGACATCTTATTTTATTTTAAGTGAAACAAAAGTAACATATGTATGAAATAAAAACATCCGACAATGTATAATTTTATTTCATAATTTTGATTAAAAAAATAAGGTAAGTTCAATAAAATTTTATTAACTTTGTGACTTTTTATTAAAACATACCACAAAATAAAGTTCGCCGAAAGTCTCCCATCTCTTTTTTACCTTCAAAGTGCGAGGGAGAAAAACTATAGAACGTTTGTCCAACTTCGTTTCACTACTCTTCTTCGATCCGTATCCGCAATACCGTTTCAAAACCGGTGAAAAGCAGATTGGGGATAGTTCGTTTTGCCGTTGTTGGGCGTTGATATTTGAAAATACAAGTTCGTTATTCATTATATTCCAATCTCCTCTCAACAAGAGTAGCCGGCTTTTGCAGTATAAATCCACGAGAATAACGTGAGTTTATATTATTTCTTATTTGGGTTGTTAAACTGCAGAATTTGCTGAAAGCGTGCATGAGTCACGGTAATTGAAAATCTATATTCTTTTGTTCTTTTCCAGAAAATGTCTTCCACAAGCATCAATATTGGCATTTCTACGGACGCCAAGATCTCCAGCCGCGTGCTGAAGCCTCCCGGCGGCGGTCACACTGATATCTTTGCTCCCGCAGAAGAGGCTGCCCCGAAGCCCAGATCGAAGCACAACCAGCAGAACTCCGCGATGATGGGTGAGATCATGGGGAAGACAGAATCCAACGGGTTGAAGCAAAATGGCGCATCGAACGATGCCAGTCCTTCAGGTGATGATGCCGTATGTGTTCCTGCCCCAGCTGCCCCTAAACCCGTCGAGGTAGAAGCCCGCAAAACCTCCGAGCCTGCCGCCAGAATAAGGGTGCCCCCGGGTGGTTTCTCCTCCGGCCTGTGGTAGACTATACTCCTCCTTTATTGCTAACAGCTACTATTTGACAAAGACAAAATTATTTATATATGCTCTAAAGACAACATACACATTTTAATTTCTCATTGTATCGTCACACTATTTTGTCTTTTGTTTTGCACCCCAATGCAAAGTAATCCAATTTGCCTGTTCAAATTTAGAAAATATCTGCTTTAAGACAGTTCAGTGACATGTAAAATAATATTTTCTGCATTTTGCTTATTTTGGGGTGTTGGTTTATTTTATTGAAGCAGTAGGGACCAAGCCATAGTCATTTTTGACTGATCCCTGGAAAAATCATTTGACAGCATTTTTCCAAAGACATAATTGAAAACTGCATTTAAAATCATTCCATTTTTATATGAATTTGTTTTAAATTCCATATTCTGCGTAGCATTCCCATGTCTAACAATATTATATGTATGTGACTAACATGTTCAGATCTGCAAAGGCTTGTGATATAATATTATTCAAGTCACACCTTGATTATTGGCAAGGCTATATCTTATTAAAGCTTTATACATTCTGTACACAAATTTTAAATTGTAGTTTTAATGTAATCCATGTTTACTAACCTTATAATCCTAATAACATTGTGATTTTTTCGTACCTTTCTGATTTCCATGACAAAAAATAATTCTGAACACACCTAGAATACTAAAAACTTCCTGGACTTGAGTCCATAGTCTTCCTTTTTCTACAGCAATTTTAAATAACATCTTGTAATCAGAATTACATAAATTTTCCATGTTCTATTAATTTTGTGATTTTACGAACTCTTAAAGTTGGTTTGGTACTTATTTTTATGTTTGTGTTTTGTGTTAATTTCCCTTGATTTCAATCACAAGTGAGTGATAAAACATACAACGTGGTTTGTTTGGCATTTAATTAGGATTATAACGTAATATTAGGAGAATGCGAGGTGTAAAATGAGAGTTTGCTTGTCTTTAAGGATATATGAATAGCTTGGCTTGATCCAACTGTTGCAGTAACACAAGTTGGGAGTCGAAGTCATGCGAGCTTGTGTTATTTTAACTTGTGGTGCTAAATTGGATTCTCAATGGCTTTCTCTCTTTATACTTGAGAATCATTTTATGTGATTTTTGCCTTATGTATCTAACAATGTCAGTATATTGTTATATTGATGAGCTTCTTAAAGTTTAATGATTTTATTCTCCAAATTGATTGTTGAAAGTGTGTCAAGCAAGTTAGGTGTGAAAGAAGAGAGTTATTGTATCAGTTGATAGTTACAAAAAATACATATTGTGCCACCATTTTAAAGGCAACAGATGAAACTATGGCGTTATTCGTAAGATAAGAATGTTTCCCAATAGATCTGCAAAGGATTGGGGTCGTTATCCAAGTAGATTGGAAAGTGCATTTCTTCAATTAACCCCCCTTACCAAGAACTAACCTTAAATAATGATGCATTTAATGCGTGTTGATATAAATACCAAATATGTTCAGGGAAGGATCACTGTTCGATATTAACGATGACTGAATTAAATGTACTTACGTAATCTTTCTTTCATTATTTACTGATAGTTTTTGTATGTATTGGTAAATAAATTGAAATTTTATACTTGCAAATACTGTTTTTTTTATTACACTTTTATAATCCTATGTAATCTCCACTTGCAAAACAATATCCATTGCCAAGGTGATTTCATGATATTATGCTTGTTTTTATTTGTTTATTTATATCTAATCAATAAAGCCTGTTCATCTGACTACAGCTTAGGAGATCAAGGATCAGCTACGCATGGATACTTCCACTAACAAGCTTTTGTTATCTTTATTGAATACAGAAAAAGAAGGCATTTCTAGCGTGTATTATTTGTTTGGTGGCTATCTTCTATTTAATATCAATGGTATAAAAAACTTTATCCTCTTCGATTTGGTGAAAACATTTTTCATATTGGATAAAATCTGATAGTTGACAGAAAGATCAGAAGAATTATTTTCATTAACAACTCTGACCCATAACCTTGTTTACACGACAACGTAACATTACTAGACATATGAGGCGTACCTGAGTTATTAAAAATCCTGCATCAATATTTTAGTCTAGTGAAAATTAGAAGACATTTTTAGTTTACTTAAGTGAAAACTATCAGTCCATTTTCAGAATTTCAATCTCTGATTATTTCCAGATTCATTTTTGCAATGACTCATTCGTTTTAAATTGAAATGGTCTAACATTCCATCCAGATTAAATGGTTATCTGACTGTTATACAAGACTTTAACCCCTCAGGCCAAGGGGCTATTTAGTCGGAAGCTCAAAATATTTCGAAGATAACCTTTAGAAACTTTGGTTTTATAAAGGTGTACATTTTAATTATTTTGTGGTTAACTTTTGGATTTGAATATAAAGCATGGTGTTTTCTCTTTCTAACACCGTTTAGATCAGTGGTTCCCAAACTTTTGGCTTCTAACAAACTCTTCTCTATTTTGCAATTTTGAAAGATTTGGAAACTGAAAACATTATTTTTGTCCAAGACTAGGAAAATTTGTTGTATACACTTCAACTGGAGTATTATACTATTGACTAACATTAGTAACACATAACTTCCATATTAATAAAAATGTGTAACAATTTATTTTATATTAAACATTGCACGGACCCCCTGACGTTGTTCAGGGACCCCCAACTCAATTTTAATTTTCCACGGACTTCCTGAATGATCCCTGGGACCCCTGGGGGTCCGTACGGACCGCTTTGGGAACCACTGGTTTAGATCATGTTTGTAGATAGTAAGGGAGAGAGAATGATTTCTACGAGACCTAAAATAATTGTTCAGGAAAATGAACAAATTAGTCCGAGGGGTTAACACAAACTTGCTGTGCAGTGCACATAATGGTGTTACTAATTTTAGAAGAAAAATTTATAGATTACACAATTTGCTTGCGTATTATTGTTTCATGTGTGTACAAGAAAGATTACAATTCCCACAAAGGATAGTAAAGAATAGATTACGATGCAAAGGCCATTGCCATTGATAATGTTCTGCTATCTTATGTTAGCTATTCAATGATAAGGCCAAATGGGTTTTGAGTCTTTTATTTATCAACACTAATACATACATACTTAAATCTTCAAGTACTTACTGAGTATGTTTTCTTACTTCAAGTGCTAACTCATACATACAATAATTTCACCTGTTTTTTTTCTTAGGAAGCACTGTCTCCCTTTGTAAATGTGTGTATTTAATATAATGTAATCACGGTAAATATTAATTTGTACAATGTAAGTCATTTTATATCATAATTTTAACACATGATGCAGAACTTTACTATTTTAATTACATTTGAGAAGATTTTACAGTTTTTAGTGTTCACCACTGTATTACACGACTTTGTAGACATAGAATATCAGTCTACCTAAGTTGACAAATTCTAGCAGCCTTACTAATAAAAAAAATCACTTCCCAACCATTAAACACTGTTTTAGCTACACATTGTACAAAGACGGTGAAATTATAGATTCCATTTTTGTTACTAATAAAAAAAATCTCCAACTATATTATTCAAGCGGGCAACACCGATTGGTTGTAGATATTTATGTTTGGAATCTCTAAATAAATCGTGTATTTGTTACATAAAACGGTCAATTTATGATTATATTTGTGTAATTCAATATATTTACAACTTATTTTTCGTCAGTTTTAGTCGTATAATTGCATGTTGTAATTTGAACTTTCATGTTCTCAAAAAGTGAGAATATAATATGTTTACGCAAGTAAAGATCTTTCTAATAAAATAAAATACTTTTTTGTTTAAAACCACAAGTTTGAACAAACTCGTGGTTTTAACCAAAAAAGTATTTTATTTTATTAAATACTAGCTGGGTTACCCGGCTTCGCTCAGGACAATAAGATAGTGTTCTGGAATGTTGCACAATGATGTTCCCGATTCCCTATTCCTGATCATTCCACGACATACTCCGCCACTCCTTCCACAACTTTCTACAGCTCTATGGAACCTTCTAGAACTTTCCGGAAGACTGTTCTAGAAATTTCAAGAGGGCGAAACTTTCAGCCCTTATATCTTTAAAAGCACGCCCTTTAGGTAAAAACGGTTACCCTTATTCCCTAGGGGGGATAGAGATCTACCACACCATATAACTCCCTTGATCGAACCGGGAGTTTTATGGTGTGGTATTTTTATTTTTTTTTATTTTATTTTTTAGTTTTATTGTTTTTTAGTTTTATATTTATATTTTTTTATTTTATATTTTTCTGAGTTTTTGCGAGCTGCACGTTTTTTTGGACTTTCTTTTATAATATATGCCATATTCAAATAAATAAACTGTTACTCCTTTCATGTCCTTTCCCGTGCGTTCCCCTCCAGCGTTCCACTTCCACCTTCCCCACCACCGCTCCCCCGTCCCGCCAACCCCCCTGGCACTGCATATCTTGACTCCTCTCCCGCCCGGCCCGTAGCCGAAACTTTTTTCTAATACTAACAATTTTAAACTCGTGATGTCTTTCTAATTAAATATCCGAATTGAAAAATTCAAAAAGTTAAATAAAGGTATTGAAGCTGTCTTGAATATGAAGTAATTTATTTTGATAAGGATTAAAACCAAGATACAAATAAAGAGCCTTTTCAAGCGGCGACATTTAAATTAAATTTTTAAAATAAAAGAATACTTATTGTGGCATAACCATAATAGTTAGACATATGATGTCGCGACCTTTTTTGTAAATAATTATGTATTCTATAAAGTCGTAGTACATTATTTTATTCTAGCATCAATAGTTTTCGCAGCGCACGCGATTTAAAGAATATTTTAGGTAATTTTTTTACACCCTGGGCTACATTATTGAAGTTTTCGTAAGGATGCCTATTTTTTTAAAAATATAATATAGCCTATGTCACCCAGGGATAGTGTAGCTTCCCAACAGCGAAAGAATTTTTCAAATCGGTTCAGTAGTTTCGGAGCCTATTCGATGCAAACAAACAAACACACAAACAAACAAATATTACCTCTTTATATAGTGTAGTAGATGTCAAACCACAAAGTGATTGCTTTCTACAATAATATAAAGATCTTTCTATTCAATAAAATAAGTTTAGTGCACAGAGAAGACAATGAAATTGTTTTGCGTATGATAATTTTATCTATTATGCATTCACATGGCGATTTGTATTCATTGAGGTATAAGGTATACCTACGTTTGTACCAGCAGTGCTAGTGCTCATATTCAATTAGAAAAAATCGGAAATCCGTTCCGGTTTATGAATCTACTGACACGCTATATTGTGGTTTGTAAATTCAGTCAACTAAGACTAAACTTAAATAAATGCTTTAATTCAAGTGCTAGTTTGTATGCAATTAAATTGCAGTAATTAAAATTAATGGAATGACTTCATTTTAGGAAGACTAGAATATTGGTTATTTAATCACTCGAACCCGTAAAGCTTGTTTACACGACAATGTAACATTACTTACGTATGACATATGAGGCGTACCTGAGTTATTAATCCAAAAATTACAATATGAAAACTATGTTTAATTCAACTATAAAATACATAGCTTATATTGCGCTATTATCATTGAAGTTCAATAAATTATTGTACAAGTAGTTTGCATAATACATTATTAATTTATGAAGACCATCTGTTATCATTTAAACATGCACATTTGCACTTCTTGATAAGATATATCTCATTACACTCATTAATTATTATTACTACAAGGTCTTGGATTTTCCTTCAAGTTCATGCTGACAATGCACTTTTCTCATCAATATTATATAAAGGGTTCTCTGCGTTCATTTATTTAAAATATAAAAAAGTACCCTTTTTTATTTCGGTCACGTCTATCATCTTCCATGGAATGTTAGTTGAATATTAAAAAAAATCAACTAATTTTCTTTTTCCGTGGTTAACTCTTCTTTCTCTTTGTTTGAATATTGGTAGTCCAGAGCCTGTCCTGCTTTTTCCGTGGTTAACTCTTCTTTCTCTTTGTTTGAATATTGGTAGTCCAGAGCCCTAAATAGCTGTAAGGCTTGCGTGAGTCCCACAAAGACATTGACCGCACACAGACTGTAGTTCTTGGGGATGATGACCAGGCAGTAGCGGGACCAGATGAAGCCGGTGGCGGCCAGGGAGCCCGACTGCGATACGGAGATGGTTTCTGCAGGCCTCTGCAGGTCACTCAGTCCCGCTCCCACCAAGCCCTAGAATATTAGAATGTAGAGAATTATATTAATTTAGTAGGTGTGTTCAAAATACTGTTAAAAAAAAATCCTGATTTTGTGGCATTGTAACAGCATACTAAAATAATTTTGTCTATATATTTTTGGTGTTTTCAATGCAAACAAATAGTTGTCACCCTTTAGGATTTTAGGATAATAATATTTTAATCGTAGTTACTTCAAGTTTCACGTCCACCAAACAGTCAATTTCTCAGAATTTTGCAGCATTTGGTGAGCAAATCAAATGTAAAACTTCACTCGGTACATAAGAATGGCTTCCTTTGATAAATCAGCAACTTAGGACGGGTTGTTAAAAATTTTACAGATTCATAAAATATTTAAAGTTAATTTTCACGTTCTGTGTAAGTTGTATTATTATATCATTATAGGCCAGTTGCTTCATAAATGTGAAAATTAACTTCAAATATTTGATGAATCCGTAAAATTTTTTTAAACAATCCGTCCTTTTTATTTAATTTATTGTTATATTCTGAACACAAAACTAGCTTGCTTAAACTAAATCTACATGCGGTGAATCAAAACTATACTCAGAACATGAAAGTGTTTTTTTTTTTATTCTGGCAGCACATAAATAGTCTTGTAACTAGAATTTAATAACTACACTTCGAATAAGACAGGTTTCCTTCAAAATGTGTCAGCAGATGAACCCAAAACTAGAATTTGATCGTAACATTCTGAACACAAAAATACTGGTCTTAAATTAAGAGTGAATCTGCATGCGGGTCCCCAGCTTTAATTAGTATTACTCTCGTAATACGCATATGGTTTTCGTACCATTTACGAATTTTGCAGCATATGGTTTGAAACAAAAATTCTAACTTCACTCGAAACATTAGAACGGTTTTCCTCGAAATGCGTCAGCAGATTAATCCGCTACTGGAATTTTGACAGATCATTCGGAACATGAAACTGGTTTTAACTTTAGAGTGATACAGGTTTAATTGATACTACACCCAGAACACGAAAATGGTATTTTTCTGATTTTTGCACTAGAGACACATGGATGGTTTCCTTCGAATCCGCAACAGGAATTTGCATTATGAACACAAGAGTGGTTTTAACTTAGGAATTGATCTGCTTAGGGGTCCACCAGCTTAAATTATATTGCACTTAGAACACCTGAATGGTTTTCCTGCAATTTACAGCAAATTAATTGACTGCAATATTTTTTTATAATTTTATATTTATTGAACTATTTACAATAATTTATACGTAATATATTTTTTTATGGCAGAAGTGAAGGGATATTATAATGAAAGCACATCATATTTTTTTCCTTCCTAAATAGAATTGTCATAAATACCGAGATATTTTTTCGACATTAATTTCGGAAAAGGATGTTGGATCACGTATGTATTTGTGTCTACCCTGATTTAAAGAAACATAGGGTCACACGTAAGCACATATCTGTCCATAAATTTCCACCAGCCGCCTGTTTGATTTATTCAAGTAGAAAACATCACAAAAAACCGTATTTTATTTTATTTTGCGAAGCTCAGGCACAAATATTTAAATGCTTTAAAATCATTTTCTAAAACAATTAATTTTCCACATCATAAAATCATAATCGAAAAGCGGTCCGTAAGTAGGAGATTTTGAACTTCAACGCAGTTTTTATAGGCCTGATAATTTATTTTTTCTGGGCTTGTGAAAAGAGTAATAAAAAAATATTCGATTATTTCAAAGGCAATGTTCTACTCACCTAAAATATTTCTAAAAAATATCTAATTTTTAAACCAAAATCATTTGATTTTGCTTGTAGAAGGGGAAATTACATTTTGATATTCAACTTCAAGCTGTACAGAAATAATATTATAGGTAGGTATTATTATGAAAATACCGTTTCGTCATGCAAGACAAAATGTGAATCATTTTTCTTTCAAGAATCGAGGGCTGGGTCAACAGTAGGCGCCAAAATTTCAGGCGGCCGCATGTCTGGCCCTACCCTTCAACGGTCACCACTGTCGCTAGCCGCTGCATCCTCTCCCCCTTTTTCATAAACGACGCATGTAACAGAAAGAGAGGTTACGGCGGAGTTCTCAGTAGCAGAACCATAATTGATGTATGTCCTAATAAGGCTTCCGCACTAGATAGGGTATAATCATGTCATGTCACATATTATATTTACCGTTGGTACTGAGTCGTTCCCTTTTATTACCTAGAGTTGATTACAGTGGACAACCTACTTGACTGTGATAGGGTGACGTACCTACTTATGTACCTAACAAAATATTACTAGGTAGGTAGGTAGCTACTAGCTAACTAGCCGCTCGTAAAAAAGGGTGAAGAATAAATTTATATATTATAGAATGTTTAATTTAAAAATAAATAATTACACTCACAAAATCATTCACATGGCACTGGCCAGAACACTCCTTTGGGGTGAAAAGCCATAAAAAATTAATAATAATACTTGTTGTATTAAATACAAATTGTTGTAAAAAAACAACCATATTTTCATTATATAACATTCGGCAGAAATTAAAGCATCAAACATTCCGATAAGTAGCTAATTCATGAAGATTTTCAGTATTTCGATTTTTCTCATTTGTATGAATAGTATCCACCTATCTACCAATTACCAGTGTATAATACGGTTCCATGACAACTTAGAATCAACTCAACACCTTTTTGAAAAGTCATTAAAAGCTATGAATTTTTTTGAATAGCCCATAACGTAACCTACCAATTTTTTTTCATCACTTTTAACGACTTTCAAAGGAGGTCTTGAGTTGAGTTCATTCATAGTTGCCTGTCCCCGTATGCAGCGCCGGATCTGCAATACGTTCAAAAACGTGCAAAAGACCTGGCGCCAACTCCGAAGGGGCGCCGTGAGAAAATAAATATTGTATTAAAATTTAGTTGTAATATTCCCTGAATCGTTTAAAAATTACCCATAGTACGAAATAATTATTACGCTCTAGCAACACTTTCCAAAGAAACAGAATGCGCACGCATCAGGTTGAAATCAACGGCTTACGATTTTATAGTCAGTTACAGAATTTTTTTACAAATTCCATATATTTAGTTTTAACGTAAGATCTATTTTTCCATATATATTTTACGACGAATGGGTGCGATCCAAATTCAATAACCAATCACAGTGCAGTTTTTTTGTTCCTGTGAATCAAACAAACCGACTTGCGCCTTTCAAAATGCTAACGATTTTTATTAGTGTGTTGTCCGTACGCTCGCTATTGTTTTATTTTGTACGATTTAAGTCTCAAGCAGAAGGTAGTTAAACACCATTTTCTTATGAAATCTTCAGTAAATTCCATCAACAAAAGCATCGCACGGTTTGCAGGATTTGCAGGTTGAACGTGTTGACAATGGACAGTTATTTGAAGTTCGTTAAATGTATAATTAATATCTATTAGATTTGTTGGATGTTGGATTTGTTATTTTACGGTGTCAGTGTAAGCGTCTTTCGTAAGCCGTTGATACCTACCATACGTCAGTGTTTAGTGTTTGTTCGCTCAACACAGGGGAAATGCAAGGTACAAATTTGAGGTTATATTCTTATTAGATTTTTAAATTTATAACTAAATTTCTATTGGTTGTTAGAGGTTATAAAAGTACTGTGGATTACAATGAATAGAATAATAATTTTAAAAAACACTTTCAGGCTCGCAGAATCTAAAACGTAGAATTAAAGAGCTGAATGACATAAAAAAACTCGTTTCCATTGGGAATTTTTTTATTCCAATTTCTCCAGCACCGATAAAAATATATGTCTTGATTTTTTTTGATAAATTAGTGTATAAATAAAAAAAATTGGGGTGAACGAATTTTTAATCAAAATAAAAATGTAGGAGGGGGGGGGGGGGCGCCATCGGTACCTACTGCACAGGGCGCCAGATTTCGTAGATCCGGCCCTGCCCGTATGACTGTGAACAGAATTTAATGATCCAATGAGAACCCAAAAAAGCTAAGGGGTATTTAAGCATATTCTTGATAGATTTTTCATGACATAACGTATTTTAATTAATACGTTATGTCATCAATAAACAAAAAATACTCGAAATATGCAGAAAACTTGGCTAACTTATCCGATATACAGCCACTATATACGAGTAGGTTCGAGTACCGAATAGTAAACACGAACTTTAAAAATAAATAAATTGTACATTTTTTAATGGTGAAATACCCTAAGATTAGTCTACCCGAAAGTGAAAATATTCTAAAAATATATTTTATTATATTATCTATATTCTAAAAAATTAAACAAATTACTGGTGGTAGGTATCTACATACACATGTATTTACCCCACTTTGATATATATGGATCGTGCCAGAAAACTATTCGAAACATTCAAGCTATAATTTATTATAACTAAAAATGTATTCAAAAAAATTAAAATATGTGTTCGCGTGTTGTTTTCGCGTGTCAATGATGAGGTTGACTGAGGAGTGTTGACCCAAGCTCAGAAATGAGCAAAATACATTAATTTGGTCTACCAGCAAACAGCGGGGCTTGGGATTTTATACTCAGCACGCGAGCCAAGAGCTAAATAAAGGCTAAGAAAGAAGAAATAGAATTTAACAACAACACTAGTCAGACACCTCGGATTAAAATAAAATAAAAATCAAGCGCAAATTGAATGACAAATGCGTATTGAAGACTGAAGACGCAATAAAACATATTCATACTAAATCTTAATGTACAAAAATGAATGTTTTTTTTCTTCCCTTTACGCATTACTAAACCATTCCCAAACCGATTGTGATGAAACTTTGGGGATGTGATGTGTGCACGCCTCTGGTGGTTTCAATTTGAAATAGTGAGCTCTGGCGTCATGAATTTTTCTATTCTATTCATCCGATTGCGATTAAACTTTGGTGAGTTGTTGTACGCACACCCGCGAAGTATTATATATATATATATATCTAGCGTTATGAAATTTGTATAAAAATATTGCAATAGATAACGCGCAAGTTGTTTGAAAAATTGGTGTAGGTATTTCACATAGTTTAGCAGGGTGGGAAGGAGGAAGGGAGAGGAAGGAGAGGCGGAAGGGGAACGAGAACGGAGACGAATAGGAAAGGACCCGCAGAGAATTTTTTTTTCTTTATTTAAGTGATTTCTTTAACTCGCTAGTAATATATACATTAGATCGTTGTATAAAATGCAATCGTAAAAAAATAATAAATACAAATTTAAAATTTGTAAAAAACTGTGAAAATACTTTTCCCTTAACATTGGCGGTTCGTGTCAGAGTTCTAATATTGAAAAATACGATATTATCTATAAATATTGTTGTAGCTGAAAATGGTTATTTTAAGGCTCCGTAGTAAGCCTTAAAAAAAGAAGAATATGATTTGAAAGGGAGAGAGTAAATACGAATGTTAGAGTTAGAGGGAGTGCGCAAAAAAAAGTTTATAAAATCTAATTAATACGCGTATCTAAGTGAAAATATTTAATAAAGCGAGTTAACTTTTGTTGTCTTGTAGTGTTGAAAAAATATATTTATGGATAAATTATCCTTTATTATTTAATTTAAATAATACAACTTAAAATAAATACAATTCAAAGGGAATAATCAGGTCGACAAGCGGACTGCTTGAATCGACGAGATAGATTAATTAGTAGAAGATGATTTGGCCTTTATATAGTCCATCATCATATAGTGTTGTAACGTGTGCGTCTGCTTCTCTTTCCATGTTGTTTGTCAACATGTTATTGAGTCTTCCTGATAAAGAGGTTATTAGTCCGATGCACGTAGGCACGTGGAATGAATGTGGTGGCTGGGTGCAGTATGCAACTACATGCGGTTTATTTGTTATGATGTTTATTCTTCTTTCAATATTATTTTATAATGATAAACGGGATTGTTTGATATGTTATCATCCAGGTAGTGGTCCTGAGCTGGATGCAAATGTTGTCCATAGTTTAGACAAGATGAAGGGCAGGTTGTAATGGAAGTACTGTGTCGTTCTCTGTTTGGCGGTGAGAGCGATCTGGGGTGGTTAATTAGCGTGACTTATGTAAAAGAGAGTAAATTTAAAGAAACACTGTGTTTTTTTTCATACATACCTACAGTAGGTAAAATAACAGAACCAGATGTAATTTGCTAATAATATGTAACTAGAAATAGTGATTATCTTAAAAGTTAACATATGTTTTTTTAAGAACTTAAAAACTTAAAGTATTCAAGGGAAATATTTTATAAATCGGTAGAATTTCTAAATGTGGGGTCTTATTTTTTTTAAACAGATATTATAAATTCTTAGGATTCTTTCAGATAAGTGGAAACTAAAAAATAATTTTCAACTTAAAAACATCAATAGTCGCATTTTTCAATCGTAAAAGTCTGACTTACTCAAAAGTCACGAGCGGCCACTGCCGCAATGAGTCTGATATTTCTTACACCCACCGAAGAACTCTCAGGGGAAATGAATATAGGTATTTTACAGTTTATAGTGCAGTCTGGCGAGAGTCTAGTCGTCATAAAAATGCATCGATCGTATGTCAAGTGCCTGCCCTCCTACATAGTAACTGCATGAACCCAGGGCCGTATTTACGCCCAGTTTGCAGTCTCTGGGCCCACACCATAAATTGGTTTCTCAACAAGTTGGATCGACTCGCAACAATAACATTTGGCTGTCAACAGTTTTTTTGTTTTGCTATTTCAAAAATCATCTTAAACCAATCTTTTAATTGTTTTTTGGCTGTAAAAAGTGTAGTGTGTTGTGTCTTGAGGACTCTTCTCCCCCTGATCTTCCAGGAGTCACTTCTTGCTGCTCATTTTCAGATATGCTCATTTAGAGATATTGTATACTTTTTTTTTACTTTTACTTCTGTCACTTTTTGTAACTTGAACAATGGAGGAGTATTTCCCTCCTTTACCTCCTACAAAGCCCCCAGATCCCCCTCCTGACCCTCCAGATGGAGACATTTCGGACATTTCAGAACCCTCAAACATTTCAGACCCTTCAAACATTTCAGACAGTGAATCGGTCATCCTAACCTCAATAAAAAAAAGAAAATTCAGTCCCTCTTCCCCAAAAAAATATGATTCGCCTTCGTCTTCACAGTCCCCACCATCTCTTCCTCAACCTTCTCCAACAAACTTTTACTCTACTCATTCCCGTGGTCCCTTCATTGTATATGCGCAAAAAACTGAACAAGGTAAAACCATACATCCTCTTGAATTTGGTAAATTTCTTTCAACCAACAAGAACCTTTCTATTAAGCCCGGAGGTGTAAAAGCCGAGGGTCGCTTCCGAATCTCTATTGAATTCCTCTCAGGTTCAGCCGCCAACAACTTCATCAAAAACATTTTTATTACATCTAATTCTAAATTCAAGGCGTACATCCCAACTTTCAATGTCACTCGAATGGTCCTGGTCAGGGGTATCTCGACCGATCTGTCCATTCCAGAAATTCTGTCTTCTCTTTCAATCCCCCAACATATCGGCAATCCCATAAAAGCCAGGAGGCTAAATTATAAGGACACCTCTGAGGGCATCGTTTCCTGGAAGCCCTCCCAATCTGTTGTGATCACATTCGAAGGACAATCTCTTCCCTCTCATATCTATTTATTTTTCAACTCCTTACCAGTTGAAATGTACACTTACCCCACCACCCAATGTTACAATTGCTGCCGTTTTGGTCATACCAAAGCTGCATGCAGATCCCCTCCCAGATGCTTCAAATGTGGAGAAAACCACACGGCTGACCAATGTTCTTCTCTCTCTTCACCTAAATGTTTTAACTGCTCAGGCGCTCATTCCGCCATTCACTCTTCTTGCCCTGAACAATCTCGCCAAAAAAATATAAAAATTTCCATGGCCTCTGAGAACTTGTCTTTTCTGCAGGCTTCTAAACTATTCCCGCCTGTCAAAAAATCTTTTGCCGAGGTTTTATCCAGTAACTCTCCATCCAACTCTCTCCCCTTCTCCTCAACATCTTCTCGTTCAACTAAATTTATGTACAAAAACCCTGTCTCTAAACCGGCTCCTGGATACGATCGGCAACAACACAACTCACTTCTCTTAAATCCCAATGGTTCTCCTCTTTCAAATGCCACAAATGGGTGCGCAAACAACTATAATTCGTCCTCAACAAACCATCAAAATCTTTCTGAACAACTCTCACAAGATAATTCTTCATTTATACAAACTCTTATTATGCTTCTAATTGACCTAATTTCTTCTCAAACTAATCTACCGTCCAACGCTGCTTCTATTATTTCCACGTTAAAATCATTTGTTCAAAATGGCACTTCAAGATGTCAGAATACTTCAGTGGAATAGCCGCAGTGCTATTTCTAACAAATCGAACCTTCTTAACCTATTAAATTCAAACCTTGTTTCTGTGGCTGCTGTCTCGGAGACATGGTTTACTCCATCCACCCACTTTAATATGGGAGGGTACTCCTGTCTCCGTGATGATCGCCTGGAAGGTACGGGCGGCGGTGCTGCCCTTTTTATTAAAAAATCCCTTCCGTTTTTCCCAATAAATAATATCAAACCCCCCAATGCTGACTTTCAAATGGTTGCAGCTAAAATAAAGGACACATCCTTTGTTTCTATCTATATTACCGCATCATCGCACTTCAATAAGCAAGCTTGGTTGCAAATTGTCCGTCAACTAAGCCCTCCATTCTTTTTATTGGGCGATTTTAATGCCCATTCCCCAGTCTGGGGTTCTGCTTTCTCTGATCGAGATGGTCGAAGTTTGATGGATTTTTTAGATGAATCCAACCTTTTCCTTTTGAACGACGGATCTCCTACAAGAATCTCTCGCCCTAACACAAACCCCAGTGCAGTGGATCTCTCCATATGCTCTACAAATCTGGCACCTCTCTCCTCGTGGGTGGTGTCCCCCGATCCTTGCTCCAGTGATCATTTCCCGATCACCATCACTTATCAAACTTCTTTCCATTCAGACAAGTCCCATATTTCGACGAAGATTAAAACAAAACACACCAAATGGGACGAATTCAACTCGCATATGGATATGTTCATACAAAATTTACCCTCTACCGATATATTATCTGTCAAAGATGACTACGATAACTTCAAATCAATGCTCATATCTGCAGTAAATAAATCAAATCCTCCCCCTAAAACCAAAACTCTCAAAAAACTCCCTCCGACTCCCTGGTGGGATGGGGAATGTTCCAAGGTAGTGAGAATTCGGAAAGCTAAATCTCTTTCCTATCGTCACAATATGAATATGGAGAACTATCTTATATACAAAAATGCTGAAGCCAATGCCAAAAGGGTATTGAGGTCAAAAAAAAGATCCGGATGGTACAACTTCTGCAGTTCAGTATCACCGAATACTCCAATTTCAGAAGTTTGGTCTATGATTCGAAGATTTCGATCCTCCTTCAGTTCAACAGCTCCTCGAGCGTCTCATTCTAAATGGGTAGATGAGTTCTTGGACAAAATTGCCCCCCCTTCTGTACCTAACTTAGAAGAAATAACTCCCATCCACAACACTCCTATGTCTGATCATTGGCTAGACTCTCTTTTCACTTTAATTGAATTGAAAAATTGTTTATCAACAGTCAAGGATTCATCTCCAGGCAGAGATGGTATTCCTTATAGCATTATTAAAAATAGTAATGATAATGTTCTAAACTACTTCTTAAGCATCCTAAATAAAATCTTCCAGACTGGCATTATGCCTGATGACTGGAGTTCTCAAATAATCATCCCAATCCTAAAATCAAACAAATCACCCAATTCTGGATCCAACTACAGGCCAATTGCTCTTTCATCCACCCTCAGTAAAATTTATGAAAAATTAATTAAAAACCGGTTAGAATTTTTTGTTGAGAGTAATCAGCTTCTCTCTCCATCTCAATTTGGATTTAGGAAAAAAAAATCTACGCGAGATAATCTTGCCATCATTAGCACTGATATTAATCTATCCATTTCTAATAAGGAAGTATGTCTTGCAGTCTTTATAGACATTGAAGGCGCCTTTGACAATGTTTCCATCCCAATCCTTAAAAAAACTTTTAGGCCTTGGCCTACCCCACATGTTTGTCCAATCAATTATCAATCTATTTCTCGATAGAAAAATCTTTATTGAGCTACCAGATGTTACTCCTCAGAGTAAATCAATTTGGAAGGGTTTACCCCAAGGCGATGTATTATCCCCCTTACTGTATAATATATACACGTATGATATGCATATCGCTATTCCCCCTCAAGTAAAAGTTATTGAATTTGCAGATGACATAGGTTACTTCTTATCATCCAAAATCGTCCCACTCGCCGTCAAATATCTTAATGAAGCCATGGATGCCCTTTGTACATGGCTCACTTTAAATGGTCTTGAACTTTCAGTCCAAAAGAGTCAGTGTGTCACCTTCTCAAACCGTCATAAAAATCCCCCTGTTCAAATTTTATTTAAAAACTCTCCAATCCCCAACGCCTCTGAAGTAAAATTTTTGGGAGTAACATTTGATAGGAAACTTAAATGGTCTTCCCATATTCATAATATAGTTACTAAATGTGAAAAAAATTTAAATATCATCAGATCATTGACTGGCGTTTGGTGGGGTGCCCACCCTTCTTGTATTAAGTTGCTTTACAATGCACTTATTCGAAGCCATCTCGACTATGCCTGCCCACTTTTTAGTACTGCATCCAAAAATGCACTCAGTAAGTTGGACAAGGTTCAGTCTAAGTCACTGCGAATGATAACTGGAGCGATGCAATCGTCGCCTATCAATTCCCTACAAGTGGAATGTTCTGATCCCCCACTTTATTTAAGGCGTCAACTATTTGCTGACAAATTTGTTCTTAAATGTTTAAATTCTAAATGTCATCAGGTTATTCCCAGAGTCTCATTGTTCAACGACTCAACACAATTATCTACAAACAGAGCTCGAACTAAACCTCTTCCTGCCATCTGTAAAAAATTTCGCTCTCTCTCAGAACTTCAAATTATCAAAAATGATTTTCTTCCTTTGTTCAAATTAAAATATAGTCACATCACCTTGTCCCCAACGATTTTAGAAGGGATCGGCATCCTTAAAAGTCATTCCAATCTCCCAGCCCGTACTGTCAATAATATGTTCAATGACATTATTTCATCTAAATGGCCCAACTCTTCTCTTTTATTTACTGATGGCTCCAAATCTCCGGACTCTCCTAATTGTGGTATAGGTATCAACGTTTACCACAATAATTCTAATGACAGAATATTTTATTCAATTTCAAACCAATTTTCAATATTTTCTGCTGAGTGCATTGCAATAATTGAATCTCTTAAATATATAATAAAAAATAATTTTGAACATTCTCTTGTTCTCTCTGACTCACTCAGTTCCCTCCAAGAACTTAAATCCAGTCCTTTTCTTCATCCTGACGATCACTTTGTATGTCTTATTCGAGTACTGATATCTTCCATTCAAAGCTCTGGAAAAACTGTAACTCTGATTTGGATTCCTGGACATGTTGGCATAGTGGGTAATGATATTGCTGATTCCTTGGCAAAACAAGGAGCGTCTAACCCTACCGTTACCCTCGAAAACAGTATTCCCCTATCTGATATTTTTTCCATCCTCAAAAATAGATCCCGCAATGCTTGGACAGAGTATTGTAATATTGCTAGTCAATCCAAGGGTGCCTGCTACGCCTCAATACAAAGGATAATCCCATCAAAACCGTGGTTTCAAAAATTCCCCCATTTTTCCAAAAAAGAAATTTCCTCACTTATTCGAATGAGAATCGGACATTGTTCCGTTCCTTCTCACCTCTTTAAAATTCACGTCCTTGAATCCCCAGATTGTACGTTCTGTGGTCTAGATGTGGGAACTTTAGATCACATATTTTTTGGTTGTCCCTCTCTAAATAAATATCCTCTTTTCTATCAAGCGTTATCTAAAATTGCCTCCCCTCCACTCAATATCTCATCTCTTCTTAGTCTGAACTCTACTCAAATCTTTCATATAATTCTTAAATTTGCTCATTTAAATAAAATTAATATATAAATTCACCTTTCCTTTCTCTGTAATTTTAAATGATGGCCTAGAACACCCTTGAAGGGTGAAAGCCAGAAATAATTGAAAAAAAAAAAAAAAAACAAGTTGGATCCACTTAGGTACTAATGAAGAGATATTTGCAGCAGATCAAAATTTAGTAGAAACATATCAATCATGGAAATTTTAAACTCTGTGAAGGACAAAATGTTAATTGTTCGGGAGAACGAAAAGATTTTTCCTTTCCAAAAAATCATATCTCCTGTTTTTGTAGACATACAGTTATGATTTTTTATTATAAAATAACAATTAAGAGATCTTTTGGAATATTTAAAAATATATATAATTTTTTTTATTGACATTATATATTCTTTAATTTTTCAGAAAAAAATCTTCTCAAAATGCACGTCGTAAGAGACGCACTTATTTTTCCAGAAATATTTCGACATCACAGATCGAAAGAGAAGAAATTACGGAGAAAAATGACATATTTAACTATTTTTTTGCATTAATTGTCCTTTACAGCTTTTCCAATTTCCATGATCAATAAACAATGACTTGAGTCTTTAGTCTTAGACGGTCGTTTGGGAAATTATCTGATTCAGTTCAAAGTTTTCTACCAAGAGATTCAAAAAGTTTTTTTTTTTACATTAGCTCCACACAGGAGGCCCTGAGGAAAATAATTCCCCTCAGGCCCTATGTCATCTTTGTGGATGCTGTGTGAAGGGTATTTTCAGGGAAAGGAAGGAGAGGAAGTTTTGGGAAGGAAAAAGGCATGAGGGGCGGGTAGGAATCTGGGGTCAGCGTGTCCAGAAATGACGGTCGTATGAATCTATCCCTCCCATTACAGTGCAAGACAATGTTCCGAGAAAGTTCTGCTGGCGAGGTCAAAAATCTAATTCAACCAGACTCTCCCGATCTGGCCCAACACGCAGTTGGTGGGCTGACGCATCCGCCAATTAGACAAACCTGGCTTCATGAACCCGGGCACCCCTGCTAAATCACCAAACGTAGCAAACCACTTGGGGTGACCTATGGCAGAGATGATGGTTATCCAATAAATGATTCCCGGAGCGGCGGTACCCAAACCCGCCTCCCAAATTGACGAGGAAAATGAAAAAAGTCGTTACTCAGGAGAGGAGATTATCTCAAATAATTCATGTCGATTTTGATAAATCATCAAAACAGTTTGTTGTACAAAGGAATTAAGTTATATAACACACTACCAGAAACTCTAAAGTCCTCACCAATTGAAAAGTTCAAGATGTATTGTAGGAGCTACATAAAAGAAGAAAAAATATAGTGAATTTGAAATATTATAATTAATTAGCTGCAATATGAAATATTATAATTAATTAGAAATTTGTAACCTTAAATGTACAAATTACTAAAATAAAATTCAAAACAAAAAAAAAAATTATTTTAATTTTCATCTCACAATTTCATTAACTTCTAAATACGGTAGTAAAATTTTCAGTAATACGAATCATTAAACGTTTCTTTTAAGGTTTTTAGTTTATATGCGATTTATTAAGTTTAATTTTCAAAAAAAATTACCTTTTTTAGTTTTAAAATGTTTATGGATTACCCCCAGGCCCACCGGTAGGGCCGGCACCACAGGTTTAGCTGTGGGTCTACATTTCCTAAATACGGCCCTGCATGGATCATTGATTACACCTACTAATAATAACTCACTAACCATCACGTCGTTTCCCAGAAGGGGTAATAAACCAGAGGGATAGATCGCCACACACAACTCTGTCTTGGTCTCCTAGCTTCATTCACATGCATGCATCGTCTCATACATACACACTCTTCTGATATGCTGACTTTGACTTGACATAAATAGCTACTGTAACAGCATAAAATAAATAAATAAATTACATACCCATTTGAAAAGGGGGCTCCAGAAAAATATCGTTTTAGGTCCTACAAGAAAAAAATATGTATTAAAAAAGTAATTTCGTAAGGGGATAGTAGGGATTTCATTTACAATGGGTTCTGACGTCATAAATTTTCAGCAGACCTTTTTGTATGAAATTACTAGGTCAACACAACAGTTTTCAACTCACTACATCATTTCTATCATGAGCTATGGAGCTTTAAAAATATAAGTGTAAGAAAGTTGGACAAGACGCTATACCTACCCATAATTTTACATAATTCAACTGTTCAAAAAAAAATCAAAGAGTGTTGATAAACCTACCTAATATTTTTTACGTATTTTTATTGGGTAGGTAGTAGGTATGTACCTACTAGGACTACGTGGTTTTATGAAATATATATTTTTTATCGTCTTATTATCAAAACGATTGGGAACTCCGTTACGAGTAGGTACCTAAATATATAACTTTATAATGTGTTTAATGTTTTGATAAAATTTATACGGAGTTTTTTTCCTTTTCAGTTAATACAAAAACTATATTGCAAAATAAATTATTTCATTATGTTATCACAAGGAACATTAGAAGCCTATTACGAATATAATCAACAAACTAACGAACTAACTATTTCCCGCAGGGCCAAGCAGAGAGAATTGACCGCCATACGACTCTGTTTTTTGTTTCATTAACATTCATTCATCATCTCACACCTGCACACTCTTCTGTTATTCTGACTCTTCTTTGGGCGCCCCGACTAATTTCTACTGTACGTTTTTGCGTCATACTATTATACCAATCTCGGCGAGAGATCGTAAGTGACATAAAAGTTCTAGTCATATATCATCCTAAAGTTAAAGTTAAAGTCTTTTTCATTTTCAAGCAAGACGATTATTAGTCAAACCATTCTTGAATTCTCTTAAACTACGCTTACATCAGTCTTTTTTAACACTAGTTCCACAAAAGAAGCCATGAGGAAAATATTTTCCCTCAGGCCTGTGTCATTTTTCCTTTTTTAACATTAGCTCCTCACAGGAGGCCCCGAGGAAAATAATTTCCCTCAGGCCTGTGTCATCTTTCCTTTTTTAACATTAGCTCCTCGCCGCCCTCGCCGCCCTCGCCGCCCTCGCGGCCCTGCGGAAAATAATTTCCCTCTGTCCTATATTAGTCTGTGAGGAGTGTCGAATGTTGTCCAGGAAGATCTGGGAAGGAAAAACGTAAGAGGGATAAGTAGGAATAAGGGGATCAGTGTGTGTGTCCAGGAGAGACGGACGTTTGAATCCATCCCTCCCATTGGGGCACAAGGCGATGGAGTCGAGAGAGTCCTGTTGGGTGGGTGACCTATAGCTGAAGTGTTGGTTATCCAATAAATGGTTCAACACCTACTTGCCTATTTGCAAATAAGTATAAAGTGTCTCGGAATAATTATTTTTTTAAACAAGGTTAATATTATTTAGTCTATAATAATATTATTGTATTTTTTATCGCAAGCAAACTACACGAATTATGTAGGTCAATGTTTTAAAATCAGGACATTTGAACCTATTATACTATTATTATTATTTTCAAAATTTGAACTGATGTAGATAGGTATGTGTTGCTGTATGTTGTGAAAATTATCGTATTACTTTTCAAATCTTCAATCTTTCCAAATCCAGAAAAGCTATCGCTATACCAAGACCATAACCTAGGTACCCACAATGTATTTTAAAATACGATTAGGTAGATGTACTTCAGTTATTTTATTTTTGAAATGTGATTGTGATTAGGTACTATTTGGTTTTGTATACATACCTTGAACCTACCTACAAAATGTTTTACAAGAATTTTTATTCCATACTTGAAATGTGTATTTTATTTATTTATTTATTTAACGCCCTGAGGACTTTAACGTATTTGGTAGTACAATTAATTCATGACAGATAATTTTGAAACCAGTAAAGAAATAATATCAATAAAATTAGATAAAGAATGCACACAAGACATAAAAAAAGAAAAAAATACAGTGTAGTATTATACTCTATTTGACTACTAACACCTACACCTACCAACAATATGTTTTACAAGACTTACCTATATTTATTCTATATTTGAAACGTGTAGTATTATTTAACCATTTGGCTTTATGTTTTACAAGACGATTAGGTATATTATTTATTCTATTTTTGAAATGTGTCATATCACTACCTACTTGGTTTTTATAAGTACCTCCCTAGAACCTACCTACAACATGTTTTATAAGACGATTAATATTTGTTCTATTTTTGAAATGTGTAATATTACCCACCTGTTTGGTTTTGTATAGGTAGGTACCTACATAAAATATGTTTTACAAGACGATTATAATGTTTTCAGGAACCTTGAGGTGATTTTTCACAAAAACCGCGCTCTACAATATATCGAATTATTATTTTTATTTATTATTTATTTGAAATGTCGGCAATGTGTAGGTACCTAAGCCTAATATTACCTATTTGGTTTTGTAGAAACAAAATTTGGCAGTTTTAATTTTGGCAAGTTAAAGTCAAGTTACTTATATTCCATGATTTTTCATGAGTGAAAACAAATAGTAGTTATTTAAATTTATTCCATTACACTAGTCAAAAAAAATCTAAATATTTAAAAAGTATTAACATGCACGTAACCCTATTTTAAACACTTTTACGAACCTGCGGGGTGTTCCCATAATGGCCTTAACTTTGGTGGCACAAATTTATCAGCAAATTTAATAATGGTTCTGTACAGAGCGGACATCTTCGCTGACTCTCAGAACAGAACTTAGTAAACTGTGGGAAATCGTCAAATCCGATATTACAATTAGTTTAGTTTCTTATCTTTTACGTCCGTACGTGACGTATGGATTGTCAGTCATCTAGGGTTTTACTTCTTTATCAGCTATCAGTTAAGTTATCAGCTCTTGTTTCTTCAAGTCGACTCAGAGGCGTAGAAACATTGAGGATATCCAGTAATAAAAAAATTAACTTCATGCGCGTTTAACTTAACCCTTAACACCACTCGCGGGGGAGTAGAGTGCCCCACCAAGTAGGTTATCGCAAATATTTATTTTATTTTAAGCTTAAGAGCGTATAACCAGCCAGCGGCCGAAAATCCAGATTTCATCGAAAGAGGTTCTTACGATCGTACAGGGCGGTTCCAATGAGAAAGATTCATTACTCTCCGTACCAGCTTTTTAAAATTATAATTCAATATCGATTTTATTTCATTCCAAATTTGCTTTAATTTATACCTACATCCAAAAACGCTGAAAGGCGTGTTGATAAAACTATTAAAATTATGTACTTTTTGTAATTATTTTTTGATCATAAGTATTTATCATTTTTCAATAATGTCTCAGCAAAATAAGAATGTAATAAAAATTGAAATATATTTAAAAATTAGTCTGTAAGTGCGCAGTTAAATACACAAACGGACCAATTTTCGTCAAGAAACACATGTACTTATATATTTTTTAATGATTTTATTTAAACTAAAATTAAAATTCTGTTACATACGTTTACCAGATAATGTATTGATTTATTTTACTGCATGATTATATGATTTGAAATGGGTGTTGTATAATAAATGTACTTTTTTTTAAATTTAACAAATCCGCCAACGACCTATGGTATAACTTTATTATACTAAAAATTATCATTTTTTCTGAAAATTTAAAACATACGTTTACTAGATAAACAGTCTTTCGAAATCAATTTATATTTTTTTGTAGAAAAGAGTCAACACGTCTAAACACTGATTTTAAAATGACATATTTCTGGTGTTCTCTGGTTCATGCTCTTAAAGCGCTTGCGGATCCGTGTATTCTTAGTATACTACTATAGTATACAGCGGGCTGACGTTTTTGGTTGATGATGTACGAGGTACGGAGGCGTAGACCCCCTTACGTAAGTGAAATTTCTTGATTACATTTTTATTCATTGGTGACTCGAAAGATGATAGCCTGAAAAATGCAAATCTGAGTAGCAATAGCTCTAATGAATTTTATGGCAAAAACAAGTGGGGAAAAACAATGCCATCGCGGTCACAACCCCAGCGCATACAATTATTGTGCATTTGCCCAATAACGAGGTCCTGCTCGATCGAAAAAATTAGATGACTCCGCTTGAAATTCCTATAAATGTCACTTTTTTGTTTAAAATGTAATAAACTAGTTTTATTGGATTTATTATGACTTACATATAATTTTAAATAAATAAATTCCAAAAAGTGCTTATTTCTATTTTCATGAAGCATAAATTCATGGGGGGCCTAGGTCCCCCACAAAGTGAATTTGTCTAGGCTGAAAATAGAGAGTTTTGCTAACGGTTAAATCCCAGCTATTTTAACGGCCGTCCATACTAAAGATCAAACACTTGTTAAATTATTGAACAATCTGTGATTCAATCCAAGATAAACTTTAAATCGGTGTCTTCATTTCATTTCATCATGATAACGATTTTCACGTTTTCATTTATACATATATTATATTTCCCTAATGCCTATGATATTTATAACTAGTTACTGTACAAGTACTCTGTGAACAGTAAACATCGCTAAAACCTCGTCCAAAAAAGTATGTTTCTACTTTTCTCTTATTTAATTAATCAAATCCAAAATTTCCTCTCAAATCACAAGATTTGTTAGTAGGTACTTAAATAGCTACCTGCTTAATTTATAACCATACATTTTATGTAACATTTTTTTTATTTCAAATGAGGAGTTATAAAATTTGTCCAAAGAAGCGTCATTATCTCAATGACAATTCTTTTTCAATCTTTCCTCAGGCAAGTCGTGTACCATAGAAAAATGCGAGTAAAAAAGTCCAAATAAACACGACTATTTCACATTTTAAAAAAGAATATTTACTGAACCATTAATCATAGTAATAAACATAGTTTATTATTATTAAAACGGCCACCATTTTGAAACGGAACAAGACAGAGGAAATGCAAAACGGTCGTGTCAATACAGGAGTTCGTTACGCTCGGTCAATAAAATTAACATCTTAAATCCATTAAATAAGGAAAATGTTTAAAGTTTTTTTCACACTTGTAAAATCGGGTCCAATTTGTTCTACGTGAACTTTGATAAGTCATTTAAAAGCTATAAAAAAAGAATAGAAAAATAGACAAGGACATTAACCAATTTAACGTATTTAAGCAATTTTTTAAAATTAATTTTCAAAGGAGGTGTTGAGTTGAGTTCTTTCTGAGTTGTCCGGTCACCGAATTTTCTTTCTAAAAAGTTACGGCACACCTCTGAAGCGGAGGTATTATGTAGAATTTTTTTTTTTTTTAGAAATAAGTACATGTATCAAATAACTTATCAGTAATTAATCACCATACTTACACTTTAATGTTTGATAATCGCTCTCCATCAATCAGTAGTGACTTGACGCTTGACGGCTTCCGTGGAACAATCCCAAGATCGCGAGGTCAAATCTCGGCGTGCGCAAGTAAATTTTATTTGATTTAATTGTTTTATTTCACATTTTAATCACTTAAATTATTACAATGTATATTTGCGGCACGTTCCAGGGTGGAAGATACTCTTAGTATCGCACTTATGTAATACCTACCACCATTCAGAATTACCTAAGCCAGTGATTTTCAACCTGTGGTACGCGTAACCTTTGGGGTACGCGAAGCAAGATTGGGGGTACGCGGCACGAATGTAGGATTTAAAACTCAGCTCAACATTTTCGAACTTCGGCGGTTTACGCTCGGTGGTTTGGCAGCCTGCCGCAACGCCATACATCAGTCAGTCAGTCAGCTCAGTTTAGAGATTTTTTTGAAAGAAAACAGAAACATTTAACTATCAATATAAGTTCGCTTTTCTCAAGAGCTACTAATGCACAGGAAACAGCTCTGGAAGAATCATACAGAGTAAGTTATCGCATAGCTAAATCAGGTAAATATCATACAATTGTGGAGGATTTAATTATAACGTGTGCCAAAGACATTGTCCGATGCATGCTCGGCCACGAAATATCAAAGAAAATAACAAACACACCGCTGCTAGACAGCTGTTTCCCGGCGAATTCAGGAAATGTCTCAAGATGTCGAGATGTCAGTTGTAGGTACCTAGAGTAAAAAAGAGTAAATATTTTTCTGTGCCAGTAGAAGAAAGTGCAGACATTTCAAATCAGACCGAACTTATTGTTTTTGTTCGCCATATTCATTATATGGAGGGGGGATGGGGTGACACCCGTGCTAGTTACGCCACTAGTTACAGGGTACAACAAATTTGTAGTGAGGGTCAAGGGGTACGCAAAAACCGCTGACCTAAGCGATGCTTGAAATGGCTTTGGCTGTGTTTGGAGGCCAGATCTGGGTAGCCAGGAACATCTTCACATTCTTCTTCCCCCTCTCTTTCCCCTCCCCGCTACCTTCAGCCTCACAACATACCCCAATTGGGGATGCCATGGTCTCACTAGCTTAAAGCGTTTGGGAGCAGTTGGGACTCTAGTGCGGTATTCACATAAAATATTCACCTTAAATTATTGCCCACTACGAATGTAATAATATAAAATGTATGTATAATAAAGTCAAATAAATTAAAGTAGATAGGTATCAATAAGCAAGCGGAAAATAATTAAGTCGCAATCTGGTAGTAATATTATCTTAATGACTGTGCAATATGGATTACTAGCTTTTACCCACGGCTTCGCTCGCATAGTATTAGTGGGAAATTACTGGCATAATGTTATTATGTTATTATTCTTGCTATTTTGTCTAATAGAAAATAATTATTGTTGAATAGAAAATTTCAAAATTTGAGAATAACATTTCGCAAATAAAAATTCTATTTTAGAAAATATTTGAATTAAAGAAATAGAAATTTATTTTAAGTACCTACTCCCTTTATTAGTATTTTATTCATATTTGAATCCAGAGTAACCTAAACAAATAAGAAAATGACAGTCCACTTCAAACGCTATGCTTTATAGCAACGTTATGCTTTTTGTTCGGAGAATAAACATTTTTAGAGATATGTAGATATTAACTACGACGCCAAAAAAGTACTCTTTTTAATCACAACAAAGCACTCTTTTTTTATTATTAAAAGTATACAATACAGAATATAGTATATTATATAAAGCATTGTACTCCCAAGAGTTAATAAACTCATTCATTAAGCCTAAAATTAAAAAAAAACATTGTTTCCAAGGTAACAATTTGTTAGACGTTTGTAATAACTCGATTTTTTTAGGGACAGAAAACGTATGATACATAATTTCATAACGCCACTGGTCATTCACAACGCCAGAGCTTACCAATATATAAAGCCGTTGTTACTCGCAAATAATGTAGCTTTCGATTAGTGAAAGAATTTTTAAATTCCATTCGATGTTTATTGCGTGAAAGAGTAAGGACCATCCATACAAACTTTCGCATTTATAATTTTAGTAAGATTGTAACCTCTGTTATTTTCAAAAAGAACCGTTGAAGTTTTCAAACAGCATTAACGATGTGATAATGTCGAAAAGAAAATTTACAAAACTTGGAATTTCACGATTTCAAAAATGTTACTCATTTTTTATGCAATTTCCCTACCGTTTTTCCGAGCAATTTTCCCGGAAGAAATTTTTCGGAAAAAAATTGTCCACGATCAAAATTTTTTTCGGAATTCGAAACATTTCCAAACTTCACATAACAAAATCGAAAATACAAATGTTTATAAACAAGATTCCCGAACCATTTTCCGAGCAATAATTTTCGTTGTTCCAATTTAGCCGGAAGATTTTTTTTCAGGAAAAAATTCAGGGGGGGGGGGGGGGAGAAAGAAAGGGGGGGGGGGGGATAAAACTTATTATAAAGCTGTTGGGAGAAAAGGTCTGATTTTTCTGCTTGTTCGTTAGAATTATTTGGATTGCGATTTACCTGTGTTGGTTTTGATTGGTAAAATAAAAATGTATATTGAATCTCTGGGAATGGGACTTGACATCTAAAATCGGTCCCCTTTTTGGGGGAGGAGGGGTCAACCTCAGAAACCCCCCCCCCCCCCCCCCCACCAAAAGGGTGCGCCACTGCGCTGGATATCCGATGTCGTAAGTCGTAAACACTTGACTTCATCAATCAGTTCTTTAGCGATTGAATTAAATAAAAAAGAGATCTTTATCAAGATATTATTATCATCCAATAATATAATAATAAACTGCGCACGTGGGGTGAGTCAAATCTTTTATGAACAGTGTAATTGGATTGCATATTGCGTTAATCAGAAGTAGAAACAAAATATTGTGTCAGTGCAATCGGAAGAATAACCCCAAATGCAAATAGATAAACGTAAAACCAATTTAAAAAATCTAGGTTAGGTTAGGTAAAAATTAACCGTATGATAAGCAGACCGAACACATTAAATTCGATATGCATATTATAATTCTATGTTTTTCTTTTTCTTTCAAAGTAAGAAAAATATTCCCGGGTTCCGAATAACCTGACAATATTTTAAAATATCCCACTATTACAACAGTAAGAGGAAAACGTTGGTTGTGTTGTGATGGAGGACTTAGCCAGCCGAGGAATGGAACTCACGATGCCTGGGTGGAGTCCAAACGCAATGACAACTCAGTCACTGACCGACTATTATATAAGATGTGTAGGTCCTACTAGGTTTTAATGAGAACTAACTGAAGTCCCCAGCGTTGCCCGGGCTTTACATGTTGGTAACTGTAATTAAAAAACGGCTGAAATGAATTAAAGATTGGACCTCAGAAGCTTAGGCAATATAAGATGATACGGGGTGATGAGACCAAAATTTCCATTTTTAGGAGTGTTGGAATCAGACTTGAACGTCGCCATCAAGGTGAAGACATGCTAACAGAATGCAATACTGCGACAATGAAACACCTGTGAGTGTAATGGCTTGCTTGATAAGAGATGGTGTTGGACGATCGGGAGTGGTAGAAGGCACAATTACGGTTGAAAGGTATCAAAATGTGATTCTGGAGCCAAAATTATTGCCCAGCATCAATGATTTGTTCGAAGTTGACCATGGTAGATGCATGTTCCAGCCGGATAGAGCCCCATGCCACATAGCCAAAACGATCGAGCATGAAATGGTTACAGGGCAGTGGCGTAACTAGCATAGATGGCACCCGGGGCGGATAACGTGGTCTCCCCCCCCAAAAAAATTAACTATCCAATCCACTTATTTTATTAACACTAACACCAACGGAACAACAACCAGCGCAATAGTAAGAGCTAGGAAGAAAAATATAAATAGCAGACCGTGTTCATGTGTAAAATATTTATGTGATAATATTCTTCGTAATTTTTTTCCACGTCTCTCGCCTTACCCGCTCCTGTAAGGACAATGGAAGAAACAGAATCGCTCTGTTGAAAATGGATGTAAGGATGCGACTAATTCGGATCCTTACAAGCGCCATCATTGTTAATGAGCGCTAGCAGTAGAGTTAACGCAAAAAGTACCAGAATCGCGCTCCTGGTCAAGACTGAAAATATTGGTTTCTCGTCGCAACCCCTCCAATAAATTGAAGCGATTATTGAAGCATGGTCCCATGTCATCACCCCTGAAGATTTGCGATGTTTGGTGGACTCCATGCTTCGAAGTCGATTGTTTCCAAAGGTAGGTATACCGAGTTTATAGTTTAAGTATATTTTCTCATGAACTTATGCCGATTTTTTTCAATGGAATCATAGTGGATGGACCAAACAGGATAGTCATATCGGTAGGTACCTACCTTGTTAAAAAGGAGGCGTCTACTAATATCTACAGGAATTCCAAAAACTGAACAAATTGGACTAATATCTATGAGAACCAAAGCGAGGACGAATATCTACAGCTCAAACTGCTGGCTAATATCTATGAGAACCAAAGTGAGGACGAATATCTACAGCACTGGCATATTAGAATAACGTAATATTGCGTATGCAGTTTAAAAACTTAATTTATGTTAGGTAAGGTTAGGTTAATATTACGTAATTGAAGCAATTTATGATTTTCCGTACAACCTTTTGCTCAGCTGCCCTCTGTAGATATTAATCCCACCTACGCTCCATAGATATTAGTCACCACTAGGACCGTCATAGATATTAGTCCGACCTTAGTTCTGTAGATATTAGTCCTCACTCTGAAGTTCATAGATATTTGTCCAACCTATGAGCTGTAGATATTCGTCCGACATACAGGCTGTAGATATTATAAAAATAGCATTTAGAATTCAATATGTATTGTAGGTATTATTCAAAAATTCAAATTGCGTCGCAAAAACAAACCGGTAAGAATGCCTTTTATCATTGAAATGTAATTGGCTATAAGCTGATGGAATTCAATGTTGAGGTATATCGCCTTGAGGTGAATGTAATGTATTGCAAAATGCGTGTTAATTTCAATGTCAGTTACTTAAAATAATTAGACCTTTGAATGATTGTGGCTCACAGCCAGACACTTTCATTGGCAATGTCAACTGTCAACTGCCTTGTTCCGATTTGCGTAATAGTGATTGGATGTGGAGCAGGTCATCTTGGGAACGGAAGTTAAAGAATACCCACTGATACCTATTTAATAATTTTATATAGATATTTATTGTTTTTCCACAATTATCTGCATTGAGTTCAATAATTTCACAATTAAATACAGGGTGTTAAGAGGAACGTACGCGGCCCATTTCTGCCCGTTTCGTACAAATCTTAGATTTGGATTTGAGATCAAAATACCCAACCAAACTGAAAAATTATTTTTGTAATCAAAAGGTATAGGTATATCAAATATCTAGTAAGGATGTGAGCTACTTTATTTATTTCCCCTTTGGACGTGCTTGACTTTTTAACCAGTGATTCATGAAATTATTTGGAGTAAAAAATGTAAATGGAATTTTGGTCTCCGGTGACATATTTGATGTTTTTTTCTTTCAAAAACATAAAAAAATAGTAGGTGTGGGACCAAGGGCGGATTTAGGGGGGGGGCACGGGGGCACGTGCCCCCCCCAGGATGGAATTTTTGTGTACTGTGGAGATTCCATCACAGTACATACTTAGAAGCAAATCAAATTATCAGAGTTGTTAAAATAACAGAAAGAAAATGAGTCAAACTTTTGTCTATTTATGGCTGGAATTGCGAATTTTGTTCGTTGCATCCCTTCATGCACTTGCAAATGAAAGATGATAATCAGCGTTTGCGAGAGCGGTACGGTCGGGGGAAAGCGCGGTCGGAAATGCCCCCCCCCCCCCCCATTAAAGTTGACAAACTCAAATTTCGACTTCATAAAAAATTGGTCCATCCTGGGGGGGGGGGGGGGAGGGATTGTGCTCTTGAGGTGTACCCCCATCGGGGTGGCACCCGGAGCAGGCAGCCCCCCCCTCCGCCCCTTGTGCCCCCCCCAGAAAAAAATCCTGGATCCGCCCTTGTGTGGGACAGTTGGGGGCGTGGTGTGGGGTTGGTCTGTCACTCGGCTGTTTGACCAGTGACGACATGTGGAAGATTTTTTTGTTTGATTTTGAAGAAAAAAAATTGGAAAAAAAAACGTTAAAAAATTCACCGGAGACCAATATTTCATTTACATTTTTTACTCCAAATATGTCAGGAATCACAGTAAGTCAAGTACGCCCCTTAACACCCTGTATATTAAATATTAACACAAAATAAACAATGATCGCCATCAAAGAGAAGTAAATACAAAAAAGTTATACATACCTAATAACAATGATAAAAAATGGAGACGTTTGTAATAAAATATGAACTAACAGCAAAGGTTGAGAGATGACATTAATAAAATGTTACTAGGTATTCATTTTACCATGTTCAATTAATTGAGATAAAAAAATGTGAGTAACTATACATGGTGTCCGGGGGTAAAGTGTACAAAGCTAAGGAGGTGATTTTACATAACGGTAGAAGTAAAAAAGGATAAATGTTTTTTCTAATTATTTTTTCTGGTACAAAAATATTTTTCTATAGAAGAATATTATTTCTCTATACTAGCAATTCGACTTTTTATACCCGAAAATTACCTTAAAATGTTGGAATTTTGAAAATGGTTATTTTTTTTTTACTTGTAGGTACTATCGTGTAGAACAGGCCTGGCCAACCCAAATTGCACCACGGGCCGCACTGACTCCTAAGGGCGCTGCGGGCCTGATTCGGCTGCGGGTTGGCCAGCCGTGGTGTAGAACCACCTCCCGAAGTTTATGCGCTTTACCCCCAGACACCTTGTAATTATGTTTTGGAAAAAAATATCAGTAAAAAATAACATAACGAAAAATAAACTCTCAGTATTGCCCTGGTGTAAGACAACCATTTAGAATTGAAAAGTTGCTCCAGATGGTTGGGAGAAGTAGGGATTCTTGTGTGGGATTCACCTAAAAAACAAGGTGACCGTAAGCATAGATATGAGCAACTCAAATGTTACCTACCTATTAGTAAACATGTTGGTTATTATTCAATTTTATGTGCTATTAATATATTTTTAGGACAAATATGAAAAGAATGCTGGTCATCCTCGACGGCGTCTTTCACAATTCAACTTCTATATTCTATTGAGGTCATCTTCGTGTTTTATTTACCTGTTTTTTTTGCTTTCATCAGAATGAACCCATTTTTAAACCAAGTGTATTTAAGTATACTGTAGTTCTTTTCCCTTTATGTTGGCCTATTTCTCCTACGAATATTATTCTTTCACGATTTAAAATTGTTATCTTGTTTGCTAACAATTTTAATCTAGTTTCTGTATTTTAAATTTTGAGAAGTTTTTTTTTGATTACCAGTCTCCACGAACGTATATAACCGGCCCGGACCCCCCCCCCCCCCCATTCATATCCATCTTACTTGTCCAACAGAAAAAAATTACATACACCGCGCCTTTTTTGATCGTCTATCAGTTTTCCCTTTAATAAAAAAGCTTCTCATTATTTTAGCCACACTCCCAGTGTCCACTGCAACCCCTGAAAGATCTTTCTCTACCTCAAAGAGACTACTGGTCTGGCTTTAATGAGCGTACACCGGGATCTGGTGGTGCAACTTGATTCTGAATAAATTATTAATCAGTTAGCAATAAAACGTAAAAGACTAAATTTATTACTTTGTTACTTTTGAATAAATATTGCAATACATATAGCTTTTTATTTAAAGGCGCCTACTTAGAGTAACCTAAGTTATATATTATAGATTACCCGCGACTATACTTGCGTGTGATAGTCGCAGGCAGTGTTTAATTTGTAAATGATAGATTTAATTGGCGTTAGAGTTCTGTTTTTTTACTTTGGGGACCCCCCCGTTGTCAAAGCTATAGCTACGTCCGTGCCAGGCTCCCTGGCACAGTCGATCGATAAGGATTGATAGGATAACTTTCGGTGACTTCTCATCATTTCCTGGCATTTTTTTTTACATGAATACCGCACAAGAGTCCCAACTGCTCCCGTCTGGAGGCAGTGGGACTATGGCATCCCCAATTGGGGTATGTTGTGAGGCTGAAGGTAGTCGGGAGGGGAAGGAGATAGGGAATATGAAGGTGGGGAAGTACCTGGCTATTCAGATCTGGTCACCAAACACGGCATAACTGCAGATTGTTAACGAATAAGTAACAGTTCACGATGACTAAGTGTTCTTAACATGCATATTCGACATCAACTGTTTTTTTGACGTTAGCGATCTGCAGTTGTCTTAGGCAACCATGAGAAGTTACCGAAAGTTATCCTACCAATCCATATCTCTCGACTGTGCTAAGGAGCCTGATCTTCTATTGTCTTATTGCTGAGGCAGTGTTTTGTAGCAGTTATTTTGGGGTGTTCTTCTGTCTGTTTCTCAATCCCTGTTATTTCAAGACAGTCATCATTAAGATTCGACTGTTCTAATCTAAACAAGCCAGTCTAGTTTCTAGGTGCTTAATAATTTTACTTTTAATTGCCTAATCTTTTCTTAAATTTTCAAGTTCTCCTTTAACCTCAGTCATGGAGTCTAACGATCGTTGTTCCCAACCCTACTGTAAAACTGTTGAACCTTTGGGAAATTTTGGCTCAACACTCTTCAAATGCTTAAATACGCTCTTCCCAACTATCCGACCATCGGGCGAATCCCACGTTCCTAAACAAATCATTTAGCTGATCGGAGACTCAGATTGATCGTTCGAATAGTTGGGAACTACGGTCCTAATAGTGGGTTCAGACGGGTCAATTTTAGTTGATCAACTCGACTCTTGAAAGCATCTTGACACGAGCGAATCTTCTTTCGACAAAGTTGAATAAGGTTTTTTCAAACAAAATTGATCAACTAAAATTGAATCATCTGAACCTGCCATAAGCGAGTTTGTATCATCAAAAATAAATTCAGTTTTTTCTTTTTAAATGATTAGATTTCTTCTTATTAACATTGGGAAAAAAATATGACCCAAATATGAATGATAGAAGAAGTCGAGGACGTCCAAGAAAGATATGGCACGACCAAGTGAATCAGATACTTGAGTCGGGCCAGTCAAGAGTCAGAATAATAGAAGAGTATGTATGAGACGTTGTATGAATGTAAACGAGGCAAGGAATGTGTGCCAAGACCGAGTTGTTTGGCGGTCCGTCCTCTCTGCCTTCCTCCGCTGCTAAAAAATGGCGTGATGGTTAGTTAGTTAGTCAGTTAACATCGGGAATAAGGAACTATTGAATAAAGCCTGGGTAGGCATTTATAATGAAAACTGGGAACATTGAACAAAACTGTACATGTGTATTGCAATGTTGGTATGAATATAGAGACATCTATTTTAAAACAATCGAAGTAATGTTTAATTTTATTTCCAAAATTTCGCAGTGTTTCGATGGCTGATTCATTTGAACGCTGTTTGAACTTGAAAATATTGATTCATAAAATCATTCAATAATCTGAACAATTCTATTTTTGAAGGCAGTGGAAGTAACAATAGTCACCGCTTTTATAAGCAACAATAGTTCTGGAAGCATTCATTCTCTTAACCCTAGAACCGTACCCATCATAGACCATACACTAACAGTACCCAGGGGTACTGGAGTACCCTGTTAAATAAAACATCTTTTTTACGTGAGAAAAAACATTTATTCAAAATTAACTTACATAGACTGTTATGGCACTTATTTCAGTCTTACATAATACAATAAGGCTTAATTAAAAGTAAATTTTCTTAACAATTTTGGCAAATCTTTGTTTGGTGCTCTAAACATATGAAACGTTTACATTTCTGACATTGAGTGCGTGACTTACGATCTTTTGACCTGGGACAAAATGAACATCTTCCAGATTTTGATTCTGAAGGGGTTGGAGCATCATAAGACCGCTTTTTTCCCAATATTCCGCCAATACTTTCGTGGAGATGCATCGGCAAAGTTTTGTATAAAAATCGATCCTCCAAGTGAGGTTTTATAAGGTCAAAAGCTAAAGTTTTCAGATAAGTTCGTCTATTCTTGAAAACTTGTTTTCCGGTAGCGTTAGATGAATGCAGTAATATCATAGAATTGATTCCGAGCCAAAGCCATCTAAAAAAAATAAATTATTCAAGTTACACGTAACTAAATGCAAAATACCTAAATATAATAAATAATTACACTTTTTTTCCAAAACAAAGTTATGTGTAAGGTTATTATGCAAATAAATATAACATTCAAATAAAGAAACACGTATCAAATAGCAAATAACATGCTTTATTTCGCAAAAACATTAAAATCATAGTAATCAAAATAATTACCTTAACCGTACCCAGGGGTACTGGAGCGCCCCACGCACGTTTTGCCACGACCACACACTAGCAGGACTCCCGCTCCACTGATGTTTCGAAGCGACTCCCCCCCACTTGCAAATACGCGGCGGCACGAAAAAATCCTTTGTGAAACGAAAAAGTTATCGCAAATTTTCAAAAAAAAAATTAATTTGTACCCCAGGGTACGGTTCTAGGGTTAAAAATTTAAATAATAACAATAACCCACTGTTGCGCTTTGTGCATCCTAAAGCGATTTATAACAAATTATAATTCTACGTCTGCCCTGCTAGACTGACGTCTGTCCTCAATGTAATCGGATGTATCGGGGATGTTGTATCTATCTATAAGCAATACCTAAGTCAATATCTATGTAGTTTTAAGTTTCCTTCATTTAAAAATAATTAGAGGTCTTTTGTGCCTAAAACTTATATTTATTAATTTCACTTTTAACATTGTTATTACTACCTTGAATTAGCAACACAATAAAATAGGTAATAATTTTAGCTACCAATAAAATTCCATAGTACCTGTGCATTTTGTTTCCATTGATACAGTCCGGCATGAGAGACAGCTTGCCGGTAGGTATATCAGTAGTTTTTAGTAATTATATCACCAGACTTACTTGCCAGGGCCTGTACCAGAGCGCAACTTGACAAACGTAAATTTCTCTCATATAGCGGGTAGAGACGTTTCAATTTTAGTTGATCAACTCAACATATTGACAAGTGTGAACCTTCTTTCAACAGCGTTGAACAAGTTTTTTTCAAACAATTTTTGTCATTCAATAAAAGATGAATATCAGTTGCTTTTTATGCTTGCTATAAGAGAATTAAGTCTGTCAAGTTGCTCTCTCGTAGAAACCCTGGCAAGATGAGCGTAGTGATGCCATTCCTAAAAAAATACTGATGTACTAGCCAACCTTATATTTATTACCCTTTACTTGCGTCTCGCGCTTTTTTATTCAAATTTCCTTTTTTCTGACTAACCATACCTTTCTCGCACTCATGGCCTTATTTTTAGAGCTTTGAATGTTGCTAAAACTCCCGTGAATGAGCAATTTATTTATTATTCAGTACGAGTAAAGCCTGTTTCCGATTGTTTGAAATTTAAATAAGATGTGTTTTGAATTCATATACCACAGAGGAATAATGTGTTTGTATATTTTCTCTAAGTCGTTTACTAAACCTTTTTATAGCTTGTAGGTATATGTATTTTGTTTTCCTCAATTATTTATCTATTTTTGTTTTATTTGGTAGAGACCACTGAGATAAATCTTTTGAATTCAAAGTGTTGTGTAGTGACCTGGTAAATATATAATATTAATTATCCCCCTTATTTAAATAATATGGGATGCATAAGATCGGTATAGTGAAAAACTTGACTTATTACCACGGCGTTGGTTAACTTAAACTATACCAGTTAAGGCAGTAAGATTATATTACTTGATCCCTATGAAATATTATATGATCATGTCTTTGGTATTTTTCCTGCGTGGTAGATACTTTCAGTATCACCCTGGTGAAAAACCACCATTCTGAATCGAAACGTTGCCTGAAATGGCTTTAGCCATGTTTGGTGACCAGATCTGAATAGCCAGGTACTTCCTCATCTCCTTTCCTTCCCCGCTACCTTCAGTCCCGCAACACACCCCAATTGGGGATGCCGTAGTTTCACTGGCTACAGATCGTCGCCTTAGTTTGTATTTGTCCAACAGACTATTAGAAAATTTTACAGGATGAAAACGTTTTCTTTCAGTATTTCAATGAAACATTATGATAGATGTTTAAGATAAAGCTATTTCCGTAAAGGCAAAGGTCTCATTATTTTAAATAATTCTTAGTTTAATGATTAACTATCATTCTTTTAACTTTATTTTTAATTTTAAAGTGGAGATTGAACAAAAACTAAAATGGTCTATTGGACAAATACAAACTGAGGCGACGAGATGCTTGGGACTCTTGTGTGGTAAGAATAATAATTTTTATTTATAATATACCTAGACTTAATTCGGTTTTTACACGGGAGATACTTTCCCCAGAGTACCACTTAAAAATATAGAAGATAATAACCACTGAAGTGATTTTGGTCGAAAAATGGACCACTTTTATTTTTCTGCAACTGATAGCGGTCCAATTATTTAAAACTTTTCCTTGGCCAGCCATTTATTTTGAAACGAAGCTATTGAAATGCTTTATCTATTGTGACCATAGATGTCGCAAATCCGAACTCCGTAGACTATTTTAGAATGATTGTCAAAAATAAATTTTTAAAATTGAATTTTTGATCAGCTATTTAGGGATAAAATGAAGTCCTTTTTCCATACCTTTCATTATCAAGTATACCACAGACAGCATACAGAAATCGAAAATATTCTATGTTGACTTGAATAAGTATCCCTCACGGCAGTTTCAAGTAAAAAACACGCAAGATTCACGCGATTAAAATTTTTTTCGATTTTTTTTTATAAATCCTAACAATATGAGATAAATGGTAAAATAAGGTCAATTCATTGGCTACATAGCACTGTGATAAGTTTATATGTATCCATGTTAAAATTCGAAGGTATGATTTTTTTAATGTTGGCGAAAAATTTTAAAAATTACTTTCTGGGAAATCTCAAGCAATCAAGGCAAATTGCAAAGGTTGCTTCAGTGGTTATAGATTTTATGAGAAGGTTAGACAATACAGACAGATTCGGAAATTATAGTATTTATTAAATGTATAAATTTTTATTCATAATAAATAACACAAGTCTTTATGTCCATGTTTATTTACAGCGAGATGTTAACATAATAAATAACATTTACAAAAATAAATATTTAACATAAAATAATATAGATCGTTTATCACTTCCATTTAATGGTTTCCCACACTCAACACTTTGTGCTGGTTACAAAAAATATAATTCAAACTCTGACCGACGTTGTAAGTATAGTTACTATGTAATTAATATTACGTGAACAAGATTATTTCGTAAATAATAAATAGTTTCTTTCAACGGAATATAATAATATCACAATGGAAGACAGCTGAGCTGAGTTGAGGTTTACGTGATATATAATAGTTATACGTTAAACATAATATTATTTAGAATTCGTAGATTCGCAGTACGTAAATTGATATAATTATAATTTTATCAAAACTATGTCACCGAGTCTCTAGTCACTTGCATAGCTTGTATAAGAGCTATGCAACCGAATGTCTGCCACCGTTTGTGTAGTTTGTATGAAACTATGGTAAAAAGTCACTTGTTACTGGTAAAGTATTTACAAAAACTATGCCAAAAGTGTCGCTGGTCACTGGTATAGCATGTACAAAACTATACAAGTAAATTGTTACTGACAGCTTATACAAAACCATGACAGAAGATAGCTTTGCACTGGCATAGCTTATACAAAACTATGACAGAAGATAGCTTTGCACTGGCATATCTTATATAAAACTATGTCAAAAGATAGCTTCCACTGGCATAGCTTACACAAAACTATGACAGAAGATAGCTTTGCACTGGCATAGCTTGTACAAAACTATGACAGAAGATAGCTTTGCATTGGCATGGCTTTTAGAAAACTATGACAGAAGATAGCTTTGCATCGGCATAGCTTTTAGAAAACTATGACAGAAAATAGATTTGCACTGGCAAATAGCTCATACAAAACTATGACAGAAGATAGCTTTGCACTGACATAGCTCATAGAAAACTATGACAGAAGATAGCTTTGCACTGGCATAACGTATACATAAAAACACAAATACAATTTGCATAAAAACAATGCTATTTCATAGCAAGAGTTCTTTCCACGACTAAAGTACAAGATGACACATCTACGAACTCTATATTATCACCGCCATTGAATGTTTAAGCAACTGTTTCCTTTTCCAACTTCTTCTGCGCTTGAGCGAACATAATGGCACGGTAGAGTTGGTAGCACTGAGTGGTGGCCACGAAGACGTTGACGGCGAATAGGCTGTAGTTCTTGGGGATGATGACCAGGGAGTAGCGAGACCAGATGAGGCCTGTGGCTGCCAGGGAGGCCGACTGAGGCACCGACAGCTTCTCCACAGGACGCTGCAAGTCACCGATTCCTGCCGCTACCAGACCCTGAGAAAACAATACCATGTTATGTTAGAAACAGTGTATCTGTCGTAAGCTTGTTTTATAATATATAGCAAAACTTAATAATAAGTCGAACTGTGAATAATCTTTTAAGAGCGTATAACCAGCCAGCGGCCGAAAATCCACATTTCGTCGAAAGAGGTTCTTACGATCGTACAGGGCGGTTCCAATTAGAAAGATTAATTACTCTCCGTACCAGCTTTTTAAAATTATAACTCAATATCGATTTTATTTCATTCCAAATTTGCTTTAATTTATACCTACATTCAAAAATGCTGAAAGGCGTGTTGATAAAACTATTAAAATTATGTACTTTTTGTAATTATTTTTTGATAATAAGTATTTATCATTTTTCAATAATATCTCAGCAAAATAAGAATGTAAAAAAATTGAAATATATTAGTCTGTAAGTGCGCAAATAAATATACAAACGGACCAATTTTCGTCAAGAAACACATGTACTTATATATTTTTTTAAGATTTTATTTAAACTAAAATTAAAATTCTGTTACATACGTTTACCAGATAATGTATTGATTTATTTTACTGCATGATTATTTGATTTGAAATGGGTGTTGTATAATAAATATACTTTTTTGAAAATTTAACAAATCCGTCAACGACCTTTGGTATAACTTTAATATACTAAAAATTATCATTTTTTCTGAAAATTTAAAACATACGTTTACTAGATAAAAGAACAATCTTTCGAAATCACTGATTTAAAAATGACATATTTCTTGTGTTCTCTGGTTATACGCTCTTAATAGTTTCTACTTTTGTCCTGATTTTGTATTACTTGAGACCCCTCGGCCAAAAACCAGTCAACATTGGATGTTATTTTGCAATTTTTGGACTGAATATAATGAGCATTTCGCCAAATAAATGTAGCCCAAATTATTTAAAAAACAACAACTTATTGTACGTCGGGGCAACTGTTTACAATGTGGTCTTAAAACAGCCACAGAGAGAGAGAGAGAAAGAGAGATCTCTCGGCAACAACCAAAAATGTCCAAACAACAAACTGAAAAAATATAAGCTGAGTATTTATAATCTGCAGAGTGTAAATTTTTCCAAGAAAATATCATTTGTTTTAGACTTGTTTTGTTTTTATTTTTTAAAATGCATATCTACTTCCTCTGAAAAAATATTTTGCATACAGACTTCAGCAGGAAATAGCTAGCTAGCTCTTAAAGTGATGCATCACATTGTGTAAAATTGGGGTAAGGCCGCTAAAAATAACACTCCTTACATAGATGGCGATAAGGTTTAAATTCCCGTTTAACACCATCCGCCTCTTTTGATTTATTCATGAAAAAAACATTGCCAAAACGCGTGTTTTATTTTATTTTACGAAGTTCAGGATTTTTTTTTTAAATGTATTACTTTAATTTTCCACATTATACATAAAACCATGACCGAAAAGGAGCTCGTAACTCATAAGTAGGAGATTTTGAACTATAAAACCTATAAATTTTTTATAATCCTAATAATTAATTTTTTCTCAATTTTCTTTTTATTGATTTTAATTTTCTCTCGATTTTTATTAAAAAAATACTAGATTATTTCAAAGGCAAATAATTCCCCTCACAGTATAAAGCATTTAAAATATTTCTAGGCAGCTAATTTTCAAACCAAAACCACATGATTTTGCATTGCTTCATAGGGAATCACATTAAAAAACATTAATATGTTACCTTATGTATGTCTTTTAAATCTCTGAATTTATCCTAATTATTTCAATTCTAGACATTTTATTTATCATTTAACCACTCGGACCCATAACCTTGTTTACATGAAATTACTAGACAGTTATGTATGAGGCATACCTGAGTTATTAAAAATCAAATGGCATATTATCTCAATTTCAGTTTAGTGGTGGTTGGCTTCATTTTCCACGATGAGATTCAATAAAATGCCAACATTTGTCATGCGATGATCTGCCATGATGAAATTATCACAGATGGAAAATAAACAAGCCTATTAATATCAATGAAAAACTTGGCATGCAAACTAACTATGTGGATGAATGGTTTGTTGTTAGAATATATATTTTTTTACAAGATTAAAAAGACAACGGACAAGAATGGAACATTCTCGATTCTTTAATTCGATCTTGTGAAAAATGTGGAACAAGCAACGGGCATCTGTTTTTTCTCCCTCATTTAATCCGGGCCTTTTCTAGAATATCAAAGACAAATCCCTTCCCACAGTATATTCCTTAACCCTTCTCACAAATTTGTCCAGCCAGGTGGCGATATAATTCCTCTGGTTGTGTAAACAAGATATTAAACATACTAATTAAGGTTGTTGGTGCATGGGTGCATGATTTAAAATTTATTGTATTATTATACAAGTTCAACGAACTTTAAATTTTCAAATTGAAACTGATAAGTATAAATTATGTCAGACAAACGATAAAGCAGCTACCATCGTTATTTTTATTAATTCATAATTCTTTATTTTAAATGTGTATTTCTTTTGTTTAAATGAATGACAAATGCTTAGATGAATTAAAAATAACTTTTCATAAGCGGTGCTCCATTTTTTTCAATGGATATGAATACAAAATGTCCAGATAAGAAAGATGTCGTAATTTTTTAAGTTTACTAACATTTGAAAGGTAAATTTTGAAAGGCATCCTGAGGCAAACATTTAAAAAAAAAAAAATTTCAGCTTCACTAATGCTATAATTATAATATCCCGTGATTTTTCATGAGACTGCTATGATACTCTATATAATAACACAGTACAGACAGACAGGTGAGCTCTTGTGAGATGAAATGAGGAAAATAGTTGATATAAACTGAGGAAAAATCAGACAGCAATAATTTATACAAAATGCAAAAATAAAAACGTTTAACATAACAGAATAAAAAGCATGCTAGAAAAGCTGTAAGAATGAATACCAGATATAAATAAATGTATGCTTACCTTCAGGAACCAACAGAAATAATGCGCACAAAACCTTAATAGTATAGCGTTACTAAATTTGCACGTGCAATACAAAAAGCACTACTTAAAGGCATACAACCGATAGTTCTGTTATAACTTTGATCTCTTTCTCATAAACGCCGCATATGACAGAAAGAGTACAAGTACAAGAGTTACAACTGAGCTCTCAGCGGCAGAACCATACTCGCACTCCAGAAATCCAATATAAAAAAATATACGATATACAAACCCCCTACATAGATGATAATATTATTTACAATAATTTCATAAAATAATAAATATAAGGTGTAACAACAGTACACATACTCAAAGGTTTTTAACTACTGATTCCTGAGCATATATAGAGTGAAAAATGTACAGGTCATTTTGCTGTCCGATGATATATTTTTCTATTCAAAACCAAAAAATATTTATCAATCACACGTCGCCACTGATCCCACACCTATACGTTGCGACAGGATTGTGTGATCCAAGCGCTGTTATGCTGCTGGAACGAGATGCAATGCTTATCAAGTAACCTGCTAGGCTATAAATGCGCTAATCTCTTTATTACTCAATTGCGACGTGTGATGGAAAAATATTTTTAATGCTTTTAGTTGGTCAGGAATCGCTGGTTAAAACCTAATAAGAGTAGGTACTAGATAAGCGATTTGTGAAAATGATTATTAGTACGTAATAAAATACCACAGGAAGGCTTGTTAGGATAACCGACCCTCAGAATCCAGATTAGAAACATGTTTGGTAAATTAACTACAAAAGCTTTAATTGAATAAGTATAGATAATAATAATATCAAATGTGATAACGTAGAAGGAAAACCAACACTTTGTTTTATTACAGTATGCACCAAACTTAAATGCCGACCTGAACTTGTTACGATTCATTCTCCCGCAGGTATAGTCACTTTACTGACTTTACAATGACCGTATGTGAAAGAGAAAGATGCGTAGAACATTTGTGCGACAGAGAAAGGTGTGGACCGGGAGACATGATGGCTTAAATTCACATTCATTAAAAAATGCAGGAGTAACAACACAAGGTCATTTTCAAGGTACATTTTAAAGTAAAGCAAAAGCCAAATAGTTAAAAGCTACTAAATATGAAAGGCGTTGTTAAAGGGAGCAAGCCACCTTTTTTCGAGTAGTTTTGACATTATCTAATGGGAGAAAGAGAATTCATCCGCTTCTTCTGAAAGTTCTCTAATTAACCTTATCTACGCCAACTGTCGCATAAGTGATCGATTGGTGGCTAGCCCCGTACGCAGATCACACATTTGATCAATGAAGCATCACGAAAAAACATACACTATGTCAGTGCTGCATGATGGGTTAGATGGAAAAGGTCAGCATTGTAATGAGTTGTATTTTATCATTCACTGTAAAAGTTTGTAAAATAAATTCAGGTTATTTATTCCCCTTTACTCTTTCCCAGCCAATATTATGATAATAATACGATATTATGATAATACTTCTAATAATATTACATAATTAATCCTGTGATTATTATAATATCGTGGTGAGTTCGTTTACACATGACAGACCAGTACTAGATAAGGTGTTAGGAAGCTGAAGAGGGCTTGACTTCCTGATTTCATTTACGTACACAATTAGGTTCTGTCAGGAGGCCCTGAAGAAAATAATTGTCTTGAAGAGGCCCATGTTGAAGAAGGAAGGAAACACAGAGGCCCGCAAATCGTGCGAAAAAAAGAGGCGTGCTTCCCGATTACGCACCAGTGCCGGAGGGATCAATGACGCTAGTTCCTCGAAGCATTTTCCATTGAGATGCCGGAACAAGGACAGCATTCCCACCTGATGCCTGTGCTCTAAAGATTGCAATCCGTTTGTTGACGTAAGGGAATCTATCAAATGGACCACGGACGAACGGATCATAAGGCAATATTTTATTTTTATTTTAAATTAAAAGGCCTAATTAAATTATCTAATCTCCCGGTAACCAATATCTCCGGGAACTTCTATCTTCCATATATCAGCATAAATAATAGTGAATTTCTTGTATTGATATTATCTGATATATTCCTATAAACATAGCTTTATAACGATAACAAGCGTTGAATATCTCAGTGACCCCTCATGGCAACTTCCACAAGCTTTGTTTTACATTTTAGCATGTTGAAGGTTAAAGGATAAACTCTGTTTAAAACATTAGATTCAATGATCAAGATTAGGCTTTCCCATACGTAGGCTTCGGAAGGAGCGATCCACAGGCTACTTCAGGCCACTGCACAGAAAAGTAAAGTCCCCTAAATTAAGGTAACGGTTTACAGCGCAGTCCATTGGGGGACTTTTCTTTTAACACTCGTTCTGAAGCGTACAAGTAATAATAATTTACCAAAAAATATTAGAACATAATAAGGAACTCCAGTGATAAATATGATGGGCTTTAAAAAAATATCTTCATATAGACCAATAAACGCTGATTCTGAACATATAAGTTTTATTTAATATTAAGTAATAGAGTTTTAAAAAAAATATTAAAAAGTACATTTTTAATACTGCCGTTGAAACATGCCGTCAAGTTGGTATTACTAAAATGTTTAGTGGTGACGTCACTGGTCACCGTAAAATCATTATACGGTGTTATACGGGAATGTAGGTACGACACAAGCCATCGTACTAACAATATTTCATCTTATTTGTTTATTTACATACTGTTTATAGAGATTTAGTTGTGTTTATTGAAACATTATTTAGGCCTAAATATTCAGTTCAAAAAATAAAGGTGTCTCTTATTAGTTTATCTCTATTATTGAAAATATTCAAAAACTACTATACAAAAAAATAGTTATGCTACTTCTAGTGAGATTCCTTCGAATTCGGAATTTCAAAATGGCGGCGAGTCAAACAGCTGATTGCGCAATCTTATAATAGATGACGTGATTGATGACGTCACACGATACCATCATAGATACGGTGGTTTTCGGGGATCAAAATTAAAACTTTGACAATTATTTTAACTATTAAAACTAACTCTAAAAATAAAATATGCAGTTATTTAAGTTAGGTCATTATTCATAAAAAAAAATTAAAAATTGGACTGGAGTTCTCCATTCACCAATTTTTAAAGTATAAAGATATGGCAGAATTAAAATGTATTAAATCTGTTTGATATCACTGTCCTGAGTTTATTTTATCGGTACTGCAATGCGAAGAAAAGAATTAAATAGGTACCAAACACTGAAAAAATAATGTATTTTCGAATGCCGTATTAAGGGTAGGGTTTGGAAAACATCGCTCCGCATTATCAGTAGCATCCGCATCTAGTAGCAGCAATACTAGAAAATTATATAGGGGTAGTTAGAAAAATGTGTAAAGTTACTAGTGATTAAACTTTTTTTACTGTAATCTTACAAATTCTATAAGTTATACATGCTGCAACTTTAGTTAAAACGTTGAAAAAGGCCTTCGCGATTATCTCTCCTGAACCTGTTGTAAACGTTTTTAACAAAAATCCTTCCGTAATCTCAGAGTAAACATTATGTTAAAACACGCTATTAAATTTAAAGCACTTCAGTGTTTCTAGATTTTTATTGTAATTCGCCTAAACTTTCTGAATTTTTCAACTATCCTCCGCCATACAAAAATGTATGGCGGAATTATGCGCCGCGCGCTGTCTAAATGTCTATTGAATTTCACAGAATTCATTCAGTTGTGAGAAAGCGGTCACGGTGGGAGCACGCATATTTTTTTCGCGGCAATTTTGTTCGCTGTGTCTTTGATTTTTGAAGGAATCATTGAGGAGATAGGTGTTACAGAAACCGGGTAAGTAGAAATAAAATATATATATATCAATTTTAATTTCACAGAACGAATTTGTACCGATTAGTAGTAATTGATCAAGTTTTAATTATGATATTTGATACTTTAGTTCAAAATTAATCATTTAATTCCTTCATTAATTAACAAAAAAAAAAAAAAACTTATAAATTAATGTATTCTTCTCATTTGCACGTATCCTCTTAAAATATTTCATCAGCATTTGAACTGAAATGTAGCGATTATTGTTGTAACTTAACATTATGTACCTACTCCTGCAATTATTATCAGCTAATCCAATTGTTAGAATCAACTATATGTACTTACCATCTAACACCTACCTATTACGAGAAATGTAATAATATTATTTTTACTTTTAATTATCTATACTACATGTATCATGTATATCTATTTTAGTAACTGCTATGTCAGTAAATTTATTAATCAATATTTGTTATCATTCATAACTTTATTTTCTTAATTTAAAAAAAAGATTATATATTTGTATATTATTTTTTCTTTATCTTTTTCTATAATAGAACAACTCCCCAATTCAAACACGAGAAATGTTTTCTCTTTTAAATTGGGTAGATTCATTAACAAGAAATAACTTTATCTGTAATTAGTTTTTTATGAACCAAATATTTTCTTTCTGTAAATCTGTTATATATATGTATATTTCAAATAAAAAAAAAAAAAAAAAAAAAAAATATTTATTATTATCTAATAAATTATTTTAAACTTGATTTACAGTTTTACAGATTTTATTTATTATTTTTTTTTTAAACTTCAGTTACCTTCAAAATGGGTAAAAATAAAGGAAGCCTTGCTTACCGTGCCATAAAAATAGACCCACCCACTGGAAGAAAAGGAGAATAAGGTAATAATGTCAACATTTAAATTTTTTACTGATTTCTATCAAAGGTAGTTTGAAGGTGGACTGAAGTCATTTTGCATTTTGACATCTAAAAATTTCGGCATCTTGAATTCCTCTAGTTATCTACCGATTTGGTTCAATATCAGAATTCTGGCGTTTAGAAGTGCACTGAACTCGAATCTAGTGTCAAAATGCAAAATTTCGGCATCTATCTTGAATTTCTCGTGTTCTCTACCGATCTGGTTCAAAATCAGTATTAGGGAGTATTGGCGAGCACTGAACTCGGATCTAATGTCCAAATGTAAAATTTCGGCATTCATCTTGAATTTCTCTAGTTATCTACCTATTTGGTTCAAAATCAGGATAAGGGCGTTTGGAGGTGCACTGAACTCTGATCTAATGTCAAAATGCAACATTTCGGCATCCATCTTAAATTTCTCTAGTTATCTACCTATTTGGTTCAAAATCAGGATTAGGGCGTTTGGACGTGCACTGAACTCGGATCTAATGTCAAAATGGAAAATTTCGGCATCCATCTTGAATTTCTCTAGTTATCTACCGATTTGGTTCAATATCAGGATTCGGGCGTTTGGAAGTGCACTGAACTCGGATCTAATGTCCAAATGTAAAATTTCGGCATTCATCTTGAATTTCTCTAGTTATCTACCTATTTGGTTCAATATCAGGATTCGGGCGTTTGGAAGTGCACTGAACTCGGATCTAATGTCAAAATGCAAAATTTCGGCATCCATCTTGAATTTCTCTAGTTATCTACCGATTTGGTTCAATATCAGGATTCGGGCGTTTGGAAGTGCATTGAACTCGGATCTAATGTCAAAATGCAAAATTTCGGCATCCATCTTGAATTTCTCTAGTTATCTACCGATTTGGTTCAATATCAGGATTCGAGCGTTTGGAAGTGCACTGAACTTGGATCTAATGTCAAAATGCAAAATTTCGGCATCCATCTTGAATTTCTCTAGTTATCTACCGATTTGGTTCAATATCAGGATTCGGGCGTTTGGAAGTGCACTGAACTCGAATTTAATGTCAAAATGCATAATTTCGACGACCATTTTGAGTTCTCTACCGATTCCGTTAAAATAGTCACTAAGTTTTATTGAAAACAACGGCTGTCAGATCCATTGAAAAATCGAATGAATTTCGATGTTGGGTAAATTCTGGGTTGTATTATTACAAATAAATTTATTTTAAATGTTTTTTTAGGAAAGTGTTGGCTGCAATTGAAAACAAACCATATATGAACCAGAAATTTTTTCCACATCAAAACACCATGAGATTCTATGTCACATTGAGTCAAAAACTAAGACGTCTGTAAAGGTCCAGGGGCTAAAAAAAGTCTATGTATCCTTGTCCTTGCATAATATGATTTATAGTCTGTCGATCTGTATCAATTATGTTGCAAATAAATTAATTTTTTTATAAAGCAAGTGTATTTTTATTCCGCATTTTATCTAAATGCTGACCAGTTGTGCCTGAATCTAACCGAAATACACAGTAGATCGAGCGGCTGGCTCGCGGCTCGCGGCGGCCGAGCTTGTTTGCAACTACCAAAAATACCTAACTGCAGTGAATGGGCAGTTTGACCCAGGCGCTATGAGCTATCCACGCTATTCCACAATATGATTCTTAGTATGTTAAGCTGTATCCATTATAGTAGAAACTAAATTTTAATTTTATAAGGCAAGTATATTTTTATTTCGTAAGTCCGTAGTGTCTAGTATACCCACATCTCCTCTAGTCAGACGCAGGCGGCCAGCTGCGGCCGTGTTTGTCTACAAGTACAAGAAATACCTAACTGCAGCGTTAGCGCGGTTTGATACCTGGCCCTTAATTTGTTATTGTGGTGAGTTTAACATGGCATAACAAAGGACAAAAGCTAATTCAACTTTAAATAGAATGGCCGAGAAGAAAACAAATAACTTTGCAAGACGAATAAAGTTCCATACCAAAATAATCTGTTTCTAGATTAGACTTATTCAAATGAAAATAATTTGGCACAGAACACAATCCCTCCACTCAATTGCAATACCAAAATAAAAATAAAGAAAACAATATATTATTTTGACCGACTATTAAATGCTAATTTTTAACTTATAAAACAGGCTTTTTAAAAATAAAGTCCGCAAATTCAGACATTTTATAAATGATGCAGGTACCATTTTAATGATTCCATGACGTTTGATCCCACGATAATTGGCCTCCCGGCATACTTATATACAATATATAGTCAGATTAGGAAAAATATGTTTTTTTTATTTATTTTTTTTATTTAATGACAATATAAGATAAAGTAAAATTACACAATAAGTAAAAATACCAAGTTATGTGGTTTGTTTACAGTCCTCCTCACTAGGTTTATATTAATTGTTTTTGTGTTTAATTCGTAGTTGTTATATTAATTATATTGTTATATTAATTAGTAGTTGTCATATTGTTAATTATATTGTTATATTAATTCGTAGTTGTTATATTGTTATATTAATTGTTTTTGTGTTTAATTCGTAGAACCCCATTTCATTTTTTTAAATTTAATTTAATAATGTTATTATCAAGCTCTGCAAGTATTTATTTTTGTTACAGATGTTTCGGCGTACTAGACCATTTTCAAACTGTGGTTATATTACTTTGAGAAGACTTATTTCTACGATTTTAAATGTCAATTATTGAAGGTGTCTAAATTGATTTATTACCGGTTAAACCAATTTGCTGGACACTAATTGAGACAGTAGACACTCTATTGTGTGGGATTCGGAATCTGTTTTCTCCGCACTAAATAGAGTTTTCTTAATTGTTTTATTGTTTATTTAAGTGTGTTATATTGTTTAGGTTTTGTAAATATTCTAAGTAGTGGGGAATAAATTATTTTCCTTACTTTATTAATTAGCGTTACATTGGGATCATTTGTTCTTTTATTGATTTCTAATTGTTCAAGCAAATTTAATCTAAGACCCTTTCTTTCTATATGAAATGGTTTAGGCTGGTTGTTTTTAAGTGGAACGTGATTATTCACTAAGAGATTTTCTGCAAATTTTGAAGGGTGTGAAGAAAGAATATACTGCCGAATAACAAAAGTATAAAACATATTTTCATTCAAATGTATTAAGGATAAAACTACTTGTCTTCATTCTGTACATATCAGCGTATAAGTACAAAAATTTGACAATGTAAATAAATTAGTTTGAAATTGGTAAATAATGCAAAAAAAAAATTATAATTTTGAGAAACAACTGTCGGGTGGCCTATTTATTTAATGAATATCGTGCATATATTTGGGAATTTTTAGATCTTAATCAGATACAAAATGATAACTTATCAAAAGTGCAGTTGATAGCAACACAATTTGGAAAATAAAAAGTGATTTTAAAAGTAATTACGAATTTATTAACAGCCAGGTTAAAAGTTATCTGACAAAGTTAAGCGTTTTAAAGTGTGTTTGTATTTAAATTCGAAATTTATTCAAATGGAATGTTAATTTCTTGAATAGCATTAGATTCTTTTTTATTGATTACTTTAAAAGAGTTACAAATTATTTATTTTTGTTATTTAGACATTATTAGACGTATATTATACCTGTACTGAGGTCTACATAATATATTATTCTTCTATAAGGTGATTTGAAATTTCTTCCTGTTAACTTGAATGTGTTCTTTAATTGTGCATAGATAATGCATTTTTTCTTGTTATGGTTGTCAAAAAATATTCTATGCACTTTTCAGAACAAACCCTCATGACTATATTTTCCGATAACATTAGGAAATAATAAAATAAGTAGGTAGGTACTGGTAAATAAAATTTTCATTTTCACCAAACCAAATGTTGATACTAACAGGTTATAAAGTAGTTTGGAAAATTATGTATAGGTAAATTTAATAATCATAGTTAAAATATTTTATGTTACAGCTTGAATTGTTTTGACGTGGATGTGTTGAGTCACCATGCAAACAATTATAAACTTTCTCTTTTTACTGTTGGGAATTTGCGAAAATAAATCGGCCACATGCAAAAACAACTACTTAAAAATATTCATTTTGGTTAGCGACTCACGTAGGAATATTCAGAATGAATGAATGATTAATAAAAATGTAATGTATTGAATTGTTTAAAAACAGGACACGATAATATAATAAAGCGTTTATATATAAACACGTACCCATTTGAAAGCTGGCGCCCAGAAGAATATTGTTTTCGGACCTGGAAAACAACATAATAAGTATGCAAATAGAATACTCGCGCTGTTAAGGTGAAATTATGTAATATTCCATTCATCTATTTACCTGCAGGGTGTTCCCATAGGGGCCTCAATTTTTGGGGAACAAATTTATCGGCAACTTTAATCGTGGCTCTGTATATGGCTGCCATTTTTAAATAAATAACCAAACTTGGTCTCGGTGGCGGTCAAATTAATAAACAGACGGCAGATCTCACTTCCCCGCCAATAACTGGCAGCACGGCACACGACACGAAGAGCCCGCTGAACATACTGCGAAATGTGAATATTTGAACCAATTATCTGTCAGAGTTCCGAGGTCATGGCGCCTTTTTGCTCTTTTCCTGCCACTTGCTGCCACTGACAGTTCTCCAGAAGCAGGGTTGCTAATGCACATGTTTTAAAATACCCACAATATATGTTAAAATTCCCTACAATTCCTTTGCCTCCAAAATGAAACAAAATTCTATTGAAATTACCATGATTATCTACTCATTTTTGGTTTATCTCTTTCGTTCAGACATTAAAAACAGAAATTTGTTTGAAAGTTTGCTGCTAAATAAAATTAAACTACAGTATATTCGCACAATAAATTATTGTAAATATTATTTTCAATTTGGTATGGATATGGTTGGATAACCATATAATGCCCAGAATCTCAACATTTTCCCCACATACAGGTTCTCCCCGCAAAATACCCAATTCTTGTAAAAAATTATAATTTTACCGCAATTTGGGAAATTCTTCACAAACTGGCAACCCTTTTCAGAAGTTACCAACCGCGAAATGTGATTCAACGAGCGGCTACATGCACGTCAGCTCTCGTGTCTTGTACAACACGAATCTCTACTATTTTACACAATATGGATTGTGTAAAATAGACGAGATGATAAATAAAATATTAATAAATATTATTCTGCATTTAAGGGGAAATGGCATGATCAAATTAGTAAAAGAAGGGGGAGTTTACCTAATTAAATATTTTTCAAATGAACGATTGGAATAGTCATCTTGTTATTTTCCTTATCACGTTAACAAATACAGATGAAAACGTGCGTGAAATAAAACCTATTTTTTGAGATATTGTATTTTCTGCCCTATGAAAAAACTTTTTACAGATCTAAAATCTAAAGAGTACTGTCACCAATGGCTTTAATTACTTCAAGTAGCTGTGAGACTCACAGCGAGTTACGTTCGTCAAGTTGCCCTTTGGCAGGAAATCTGACTATATAAGCCGACTAATAAAGTCAACATACATTTCATGTATTGTGAAAAAACTGACAACTAATAAAAGCAAAATAAATAGGCACCTAAACCAATTTCTAAATAATTTTATGATCATCATTTCCAGGTGCAAACATTTGAGCGTGTTTTTGGAGAACAAAATAAAATTAGAATTTTGTTTTGTAAAATTCACGATCTAAACGTTGTAGGTATATGACGAAATAAAACTAGATACCGGAAAAGGCAGGTGGTCTTTGGTGTTAAGCATTTCACTGTTCATTATTCGCATTATTTACAGTGGTAAACCACGGATATAATATTAACTACTACTTCGTCCATGAGGTGATTTTCACAAAATTACTATTACTATTACTCATGACGCGCTTCAAATGCATGCATGATACGCGTAAATAAAAAAAATCATGTATTACATATTATTTCTAAACACAAATGATAAAAAAAGAAGACGTATTGTAATGAAAATAGAAAACGTGTTATAATGAAAATGTTTGTTGTGATAAAGGTCACATTCGCTCGCCTCGCCTTGTAATCCGATTCCCCCGTCGCCGTCACCGCGCTTCTAGTGTGTGCAGTGACTGGTTTATTTATGGTGCAGTGCAGTGCCCACGTGTTTTGGTGCGATTACTAGTGCGAAACTGAATTTGTGGAATTTGCTGTTCGTCTCCGTGACAATACAACTTATTTTTTTAAATATTTCCATCCAACATGGGACACTCGTTTCTTTTTAATAATCACACGTGAACATTTAAATATCATTGTGTGTTTTCGGAAATGGCAAAAACTGTCACACAACCACCAAATATGGAAAACATCGGCAAGTTTCGTAAGGTGAGCATATGAAAAGTTTTGACAACCACGTGTATACTTTTTTTTTGTTTTTATTCATGTAATTATCAAACAATGTTACGCTTTTCAAGATCACAGTGAAAGTACCGCATCATTATTTGTTTATTTCACTTTTTGAAATATGATTAATCCGATTGTTTTAATTCAAAATGAAACTTTTTTTGACAGTCTTTTCTTTTGGAGTGCTGGCAAAATGAATACGCAGAGCACTTTCTGCAAACTTTAAGGGAAAAAGAAGCCAAACGACCCGTTTCCACTTTGTCATCCCCTCAGGTGAGTCTGTTTACCTTGCAAATTTATTTTTTACTTTTATCTGCGATATGAAACTTCGTAGCAAGGAATATGACACCATGTGATGTAATTCTAGAAATTGTTGTGAAAAAGTTATTTAAAAATTTACTGCGTATTTGTAAGCATACAAAAACACAAAAGCAAGTTTTTTCCAAAAAATGTGACTCATTCTCTGCAGATGTGAAATTTTGTAAAACCTTTGGTAGTGAGTAATAATTTTGGTAATAATAATAATTATTATAAATTACACTTAGTTTCGAAACAATTACAAGGTAAACTTTCGAAATCACTGAACAAGCAATACAAATGTTTTTTATAAAAAACCTTTTGATTTTTCTTAATTACTGTATAAGACAAGTTTTTGCATTTGGGGCAGTGGAAAATACAGCATTCAAAACTTCAACTACGTAAACTGAAAATTTGCTTTCATTGTATGCTATTGCGGCCATTCGTGGCCAAAGTTTGAATGCAGTATTTTCCATCGCCCCAATACCAAAATTTGGTGGGATAACAAGGTGCTATCAAACACGGCTACCATCTTGACAGGATTGACAAACAAATTTACAGACAGACGAAATGCAAAATAGCCGTGTCAAAGCAGGGCTTAGCTATGCACAGTCAGTAAATCAAAAATCTTTTTAGATATTACAATTTTATTTTCCTCAATGTTTTGTTTTAATAATAATAATAATAATTGGATGACTTTTATAGCGCCATTTTCGTGAGAAAATCACCTCAAGGGCACTTTACAAATTCATTTAAGGCGATCCACTAGTACAGGAAAAAATCGAAATCGGAATTCACGCCCTTTTATGGGAGGAGTTTAAAAATACTTGAGAAAAAGCTTTTGGAAAGGTTGGAAAAGATATTTGAGATTTTTTTTTACATGTTGATTTCGTAAAGGCCTGTAAAAAACATTAATTCCTTTTTTATGCATTGTTTATTGCAATAAAACGGAATTTTTAAATTGATTTCACGAAAATAAGCGGCGCGGAGCATAACACGACTGCTCTCCGCTCCGTTCGGAGGAGTAATGACGGAAGACAGGGGGGCGGCTGCCAGTCGTTCTTCGGTGGACGGTATAAGGTTCACTTTGATATAACAAATTCGTCGACTGCCGTATTGTCGCCGTGATGTCAAAAATACCAACGCGAAAATGCATATTATATTTTATTTTGTGAGGTTCGGGCGTAAATATCATTTTTTTCGCGATAATTATATAAGAAACTGAATTTGCCACATTATGCAATAAAACCATATCCGAAAAAGTGTTTATAAATAGGAGAGTTTTCAGTTAAAAATGTTTTTTATAGACCTAATACTTTATTTTTTTCTAAGCTTATTAAAAGACTTATTTAAAAAAATGACCGATATTTTTAAGGGCCAAAGTATGTTCTACACGCAGTATTTAATTGAAGCATATATAATACTTCTAAGCGGTCAAATTTTCAAAACTAAAACATACGATTTTGTATGATTTTGCATTATTTAGTATGGCTTCATCTTAAGGGTACATTAAATCTATACCTATATACTACAAGTGGTTTTGTTCGCTAGTTTACATTCCCTCCGTCAGATGGCATTGCTGAAAAGCGTTGACTATTCAAATTTTAAATAAATTGAATACGGAATGAATGGAATTCAAACATTTACCTGCAACATCATCATAAATTAAATTTTTAACTGCCAATAAAAGGGTATGATTCATACATAACCTAAGTTCTTCAATTTCTATTGATATGTGATTGGAATCATTTGACATTCTGCTATTTTTTGTCTTTTTAGTTTTCATGCAAAACTTGTGAAAAGGAGGATAATTATTGAAGAATTTAGCATGATAAACATTTTTTGTCCATAACTCACAGCTGGGGCCGACTATACGTAGTAACTTCTTCTTTTAAAATTAATGTTGACTTGTTTTCAGGTGAAATACCGTGGCTTCCTGATATTAAACATGCGTCGTGTGACATCTCGCCTGGCTTTGGGAGGACGTGTATTGCACGCCGGTGTTCGCCTTCTGGACATCTTTATGGATGGCTTTGTAGTGTCCGAGGATAGACTGCTTCATGTGGCACTCATTTGCCTTCTGATTGCCAGTAAGTATTCATTAATCTAGTACAGTGGTTAGCAAACTCAAATCAGTAGAACCAAATTTCTTTACAATAGTCTTATTTTCAGTCGGGTCATTTTCATTCTCAATTATTTTCCTTTTGGACTCTTTCTTTTTTATTATTTTATGATGAATTATTTTTGTATACATTCCTTTTAACCTTATCTATGTATGTATTTCTTGTAGTGTTTCTTAGTAACAAGATGATCATTTATTTTATTATTTTCATTTTCACTATCATAATATGAAATTGTTGTTTTTTTCCATTTTATCATTTACTTTTTTCCATCTTATCTGCTTTTATCTTCACCATTTCGCACCCCACACAGCCTCTCAAGGAGAGAAAAGGTTTGCCTAAAGTACCTATCTATTATTGTGAATAGTGAAAATAAAAGATTTTAGATACTAAATTATCTTCAGTGTGGTGCCATGTGAAATATTGTAAAAAAATATATTTAAACCAGCATGAATAACTGAAAAAAAAAAATGCATGAAAATATGAATTATTTTACCGTAATTGTTTGTCTGTGTTGTGGGGGACATTTATGCATTTATCGCAGATCTATTCATTCATTCAATGTTATTGTTTCACTGAAACACTAACATTGTGAAAATAAATGTAATATATTCATAAATGTAATGATATATTATGTACTACCTCCCACCTGTTATACCTATGTAATATCTTTTAATGTACTACATATCTTTTAATGTACTATCTTTTAATTTTCTAAGATTACTGTTTAATTTCTAGACACAATGTAATGGTATAATGAGGAAATCTATAATTGGTTTCTCAGTTAGGTTAATTATACTTGTATAAATTAATCATTTTTGTAAACTGTTGATTTTCCTAAAATAAAATAAAAAAAAAAAAAAAAAAATGGCGAGCGTGGTGGGACAAATCACATTGAAAAGGCCAGTTTTCAAAAAGTCATACTATAATAGTCTCAATATTATCTTTCTCATATGTCAGCATGCTGATCGCTTCTTTTGATTTTTTTTCCCTGTATTTTATCTCTCCCTTTTATGGATGCTCGAGGAAAACGTGGCATGAGCAATTGAATCAAATATTTGTGTCGGGCCAGTCAGAACAACATAAGTGTGTGTATGAGAAGATGTATGAATGTTATTCAGTGAGTATTTTATCTCTTTCTCATAAATAACTTGCCTTCTTTCAGCCAAGTTTGAGGTGAAGGGCATGAAGGTACCGCGCTTCTCAGAGTTTTGCGAGGAGGCGGACACCAAGGAGCTGTCGCACTCGGAGCTGTGGTCGCTGGAGTGGAATGTGCTGCAGCACATGCGCTGGGACCTGTGCACCCCCACCGCGGCCACCTTCGTGGAGTTCTACCGCCCCGTGGCAGTATGCCGACAGGACTACGAGGACTGGAAGCTCAAGATCAGCCAAGGGGTCATCACCTACGAAAGATTCAAGAAGAATGTCAACACCTCCATCAAAGACTTTTTGAACCTTACCTTATCAGGTACATATTGATTTTAACTTCTGTTTTTTTATATTTCCACTTAAATTTGTCATCCCCTTGTAAATACAGTACTCTCTCAGTAATTCTCTGCTCTATGATCCGACTTCTATTATAATCCGTCACTCTTTTGTTTAGTTACGATTTAGTCGGTATTCGTTTGTCAAATTCGTTAGTTTTGTGTGTTGACGGGTTGGGTTATCTTACTCTCACACACTCGGTTACTACACCGCCGTCTAGCTTACTAGAGTTGTCCATTTTACCAGTCACCAGGGTTCATTTTTGGTATTTTAGTACGTTTCGATTATTTCTCTGTGCATTCTAGCTGTCGCATGTGTTACTGCTCGTTTCGTTCTGCTGCATTTTTTGTTTGAATAAGTTTACAAAATGGAGTATATTCGCAAGGGCAAACACGACACCTTAATTTTAAACAAAAAATTGAAAAATTTACGAAAGATCAATAGTGCTGTTGATACCAGGATGGTGATTTTTATATCTTCTGTGTTATCTTTTGCATTACTAGACAATTAAGACAAAAAGACAAAATATGTTGCATATATCATAAGTAGGGAATGCAAATCTCGCGAGATTGGGGCTCAAGCGATATCTCGCGAGTTTATGAATAACAATACTGCGAGATTGGCAGTTTTGTGTGTTTTTTTGCAAATAATCACAATATTTGAATAAATTAGGAAAAAAATAATAAAAATTAAAAGTATTAGGTATAAGATAAACATTTATTTTCACAAATTTTTCAATATACTTTTATGCATCAAACATTGTTTGACGTATTTGTCTATATTTTTTTAATAAACTTCTAAGTAGTAAACTTTGACATGCGTATCTATCAAATAACAAATGAAAGAAACAACCAGTCTTCTCTTCTAATATCAAACAAAAATATTTTAGTAATAAAACAGTTCTTTTATAACAAACAAAACCACGAGAAGTCAAAAAAAATTAATCCTATTATCTAAGTTGAGTTGACTATTAAACTGAGATATTATTATCAATTAAATAAAATTATATCTACTCTGTAGATCCATTAGATATTACAGATTAATTAACAAAATATACCAAATAGTCAGACTATTAGAAATTACGGATTGCAACTACGTCCGTGTCAGTCCGAGCTTCGAATAAGACGTTTTTATGCTCGAGTGCAATCTTGTTAAACTCGCGAGATCTCGCCCTGTTTTCGTCCGAGATCAATCTCGCTAAAAAAGGCCTAGATTGCATTCCCTAATCATAAGGCATCCGTTGTGCGTTATATCGGCTGTAGAATTTCTGTGATTTTCTATGGCTTGTCGTGAGTTAAATATATTAATTACTTACTTAAAACACGAATTACTATTTATTAGTTATTAAAATTACTTGCATATACGCCTAATAGGAGTTTATAAATAACTATCCATTTGTTGTATTACATATTTTGATGTTTGTATGCAATGTCATTTGATTCACAAATTTTCCCATGACTTATTTATTTTTAAAGCATTTACCCATTTCTAATCTTCCTCTATCATTTAATCCCTAACAATGATGATCTTTTCAAAAAGGTCATCCCCAAGAATGATGATCTTTTCAAAAAGGTCATCCCTTTCAATATGATCTTTTCAAAAAGATCATCCCTAACAATGATAATCTTTTCAAAAAGATCTTCCCTAACAATGATGATATTTTCAAAAAAGTAGTCTCTAGCAATGATGATCTTTTCAAAAAGGTCATCCCTAACATCTTTTCAAAAAGATCATCCCTAACAATGATCATCTTTTCAAAAAGATCATCCCTAACAATGATGACCTTTTCAAAAAGATCATCTCTAGCAATGATGATCTTTTCAAAAAGGTCATCCCTAACATCTTTTCAAAAAGATCGACCCTAACAATGATGATCTTTTCAAAAAGGTCTAGAAATAAACAATGAACCCTTGAGGAGTTTTTATGCAATAAGTTTGGTCTCTTCGAGTGTCCCTTGAAGATTAAATTTGAAGAATTAACCAATTAAGAAGTTTTTCTTTCCCGTCCCATGGAGAACTTTATAAGAGAGTTTCACTATACCTAGTAATATAATATTTGAGTAAATTTGTAATTGTTTATTTGTTGTCCAGACATGAGGTTCACTCGGTACCCCCCTTCGCTAGTGGCGGCGGCGTGTGTGCAGGCCATGAGAATCCATTTCGGTCTGATCCCGTGGCCGCCCCTGCTCTACAAGATCACCTCCCACCCACTGGAGTCTGTTAACCCTAAAGCCGTTTTACTGTACAAGTAAGTCTCATTTAAAAATATATATTTAGCTCAATTTTTTCTTATATCTGATGAAATAGATCAAAACATTTTCAGATATGATTTTAGATTTTCACGGCCAAGAGTATTTTCGTTATTTATTTTTGGGGTGTTATGCCATTTTGCGCTACCTCCTTCTTTAGCCAACGTTTCAGGGCAGATGTGTAATCTGCCATTATTAATCTGCTGTTACACATCTGCCTCGGTAATGGACACTATAATGTCCGAAATATTGGGAGCAGATGTGGCAGATGGGTAATAACAGATTAATGGCAGATTTCACATCTGCCCTGATGATGGACACTGTAACACTATCCAAAACATTGGCTAAGGAAGGAGGTAGCACAAAACGGCCTAACACCCCAAAAATAAATAACGAAAAAAAAAACATTTTCATGATCAATTTCACTGGTCTGGTGAAAAATTCAGAATACAACATTGTTTGAAATGACATTATTCACTTTTGGTAACCAGATCTGAATGGCCTGGCACATTTTAATCTTCATCTTCCCCATCTCTTTCCTCTCCCACTCCCTTCAGCCTCACAACATAACCCCAAATGGGGATGTCACAGGCCCACTGGCCCTAGTGCGGTAAAAATACTGCTTTAGGTTTCTTCTGAAGTTATTATTACATATTCAGTAAACATGACAGTGAAAATGTAAGAAGCATATTGTATTATGCGAACTGTTGCAAATGTATTATGTATTTATTAACAGTAAATTAATAACCTTCTCATTTACATAACATGTTATACACAAACAGTTAGTTACACAGAAGCAAGAAAATGGTCAATAGAATAAATTTGTCCATGTATGGAAAGGAAATAGCAGAACATAGTCACACATTTATAGGACAGTAATTCAGATGAATGTACATAAAAACTATAAATTATCCCTCAGGCCTTGGGCATTTTATCAACCTTGGGCATTCTATAAGAGAAAATTACCAATACAATAAAATTACAATAAAATCCAAATAAATGGATTATTTCTGAATGTATCCGAAAATTAAAAACATGTTTTTGAAAGGTGATAAAATACTTATTATTAGGAATAAACATATAATTTTAAATAGTAAAATTTTTAATGCAATTGATTTTTTTTTAAATGTGTGATGATCTCGCCTTTGGGCCTACGAAATGATTCTTTTAAAATTGAGAGATCAATTTGGAATTATATTCGATTTTGTAACAGGGAATGGTGTCAGCATACGACCCTCTGTTTCCAATTCATGGGGGTGATTTATGGGTCCTTACCACTAAATAACCACATGTGTTTACGTGGCCCAAGTGCATGAGAGCCCCGGCAAAGGCCATTCCTCACAAAACTAAGAAAGGACCCAGAATAACATTTAGAGGGATTTTTTCAGGTTCATTATCAAGTCAGGGGCGGCCGATGGATATTTGCCTGAGTGGTGACTGACTTTAACGCGAGCAGATTGGATTTACGAAACAATTATCTGGTGAATTTTCTATGGCAGTAGGAAATTGGAAATTAGTCAATAAGGATTGCTCGTTGGTGCATTTAAATATACTAGCGCGACGCGCCGATTACGGGTTGAAATATTTGACATATTTGTCAAAATAAGATTGCAGAATTCGTTAAATAGTGACGCACGCAGAAAGAACGAAAACGTGTACAGACAATGCTTATATAATGTTATTATATAACCAATAAAGTCGACGCAAGTAATTAGGATGAGTAGTGAATTGAAGTGCGCCACTGAGCTCCTCTTTTAAGCGCTATTGGGACACTTTATGACTCCGGCGCAGACAAGATTAGTTTGTATTCTGTTATCTAAAGGTTACACACAAAAAAATAGCAAACATGAAAGTTGCACTGATTTCTTGGAATTTGGGACCTAATGTGACAGAACACTATTAAAACGATTGAAATATGCATATTGGGAGATGTGTTTATCACTTAAGATTTGAAGAAGAGGCTAATATATTATTGAAACCACACAAGGAGATGGATGGGAGTCAGGGGGCAGAGAGTTGGAACAAGAGAGTCAGGGAAGGAACCTAGGGCCGCGCAGACGGGATAAAAATCATCGAGTTTTGATAAACGGCAGAATAATAATTTGGTGCGCGTAAACCGGGAATAATTCAGATAGTTATATATAATAATAAAGGAAGTCGGGGCAGGGAAGTGTTAGAGGACAGTCAGGGAGAGATCCTGTTGAGAATTAAGATCGTCAAGTTCTGAGAGTCGCGAGGAGACCAGCTCGGTGCTTCTAAATCATTTTAATTAAACAAAGAATAGTTCGTCTTTATTAAACAAAAAGAGTCTACGCGAATAAGGAAGTCAGAGATTGAGGCTTGCGAGTTCATATCTGTAAAGTTAGATAATATAATTTGTAAATTGAGGCGGTCGGGACGTACTTACGGGGCACTTAGCAGAGTCAGGATAAAACAAATCAACGCGAGAATTGTGTTCGACGGCTGCATCTTGGAATAAATAACTGCATGACGGGTTGTGTTTTAGAAGTGCTTGTTTAATTAAATATTATTGTAGTGAATTGATTAGTGAAATTATTTTGTGCAACAAGGCGAATCTGGTAAGTTTGTATAAAATTATTAACATATTTAGTACGGGCCTTGCAGGAAAGAGTCAATTAGGGTTTATATACAAGCCTTAGGAATCTAGGACCTTTTTTTTTAAGTCGAGCGGAGCTTTGCACGTTTCCGGGTTGACCGGCTAGCAAGTACCTTTGTTGGGTGAAGTTATTCTTGAGACGAGACCGTTGTAAAAATAATAATTTGGGGTTCAATGGACTAAAATAGCATTTGAAGCACAGAGTGCGCTTTCGGGCAATAAATCTTAGACGAGAGACTTCATTTAAAAGACGGGATTTTGAAACCACAAAACAATAATAAAACCCTTTAAAAGTGCTTTGTTGGTGATCTAGAAAATTAGGTTACTGGGTATTCTCCAATACATAACGGGTACCAAAATACATAGGTATAGAATGTAGGTATAAATTAATTTGTAAAGCGCCTTGGAGGTGTTAATTATTATTTACGAGTTTCGTAATAATATTTTTAAACGTAGCTAGGGGACTATATTTAGGAAAGGGTTTTTGAAAAGGCATTGGGTAATTTAACAGGTTATAGAATGGTGCGTAGCATGGGCATCTTTGCTTACTAACAAAATCTGACATAATTAAATTCCCATTCCAAAAGTTTCCCACACCTTATTTCAAATTTTAGGTATCACAACAAGTCTACTACATAGGACTTTGCATAAACTTGGTTCGATAATTTATCATATAATCGCCTTTGGTTCACGGTTAGGTATATTTCTTTCGACTTAGCAAAAAACTTTCATATTGTCGGTTGAATGCAGCCGTCGGTAGGTATTCACATTTTAGCGTGATGCGCTATATCCACCTACTTAATTAACAAACTCTTTTTCTTCAAACTTAATTGAGCGGGTTACGACTCGAGAATGGACGGCGGTTGTCGAATGAATTAACGGGTCCGGCTTTCCTATTTCACCATGAGGAAGTATCTCACGCGACTTTATCGGGGGCGATGTGATCGAAATGCAGGTGGGCTTACACTATTTTTCTAATGTGGAGGCGAAGTAAGCGATGGTCGTGTCTGGTCCGAGCAAATTGGAATCCCTTGTGATCACATCTCGGTAACGTGGATCTCGTACCCGCTCTAGACTGGATTGGAAGCGTGGCCGGAGCCATTTCATGATGTCGACGTATGTACGTCACTAAGGCATTGGGGGACTTCAGGAGAACAAAGGACGTGCACCCATTTCGCCCTCCCTCTACCGCCGCTCCGAGGTACCAGCGGATAAAAGTTGTCGTCGCGGGAGGCCAGTTTGATGCAGGACGAAGATTACGATCTGGCCGGACTACCTTCGTCATGGGGGAAACGAAGTGACGAAATTTGCGTGGGCTTCACTACCTTTTAGGTTACGCTCGTGTGGGGTCTGCCTTGTCGGCGGAACGAAGGGAACATGACATATGGAATCGTTTGGCAACCGATCGGCGGTTCTTTGTTGGAATCCGGATAAGTTTTCTTAACTACTTTTTGGTCTACGCTTAGGTAGGTATATTTCATTCGATATATTCGACTTAGCAAAAACTTTCACATTGTCGGTTGAATGAAGCCGTCGGTAGGTATTCATATTTTAAGCGTAATGCGTTATATCCACCTACATAAGTAGCAAAAGTTTTCTTAACTCCCTCACACTAGGAATAGGGATCATCCAGCATCAGGGTGGGATTGTACTCTGGACGAAGGCGCAGCGGGGGAAATAGAAGGGAGGGAAGCCAGATTCACGACCTGGTGCCTTTCATTCTTGGACCCAGCACCCTGGAAGCCGAGCTTGACATTCCTTTCTTTGAGCTGATATTTGAGTTTGAGGTTGGGGTACGCCTATCGTAGAGCATATGCCCGTGACATTTCGGGGAAGGTCCCACGTTACGCTTGTGTATGTTATGCGAGAGGATGTATTTTTCATTCAAATCAAACATCACTGATGACCATCGCGATTGCAGGCTGGCGCATGTTTTGTAGCGTGCCTAGGAAAAACGTAATCATTATTTCTACTGGTTCGAGGCGGCGTGCTGGACGGAGAACGGGACTATTGAGGACATGAGTGACTGCCAAGGCGAGGATCGGTGACATCAAAATCTTCCTTAATTAAATTCATACATCGCCAGATCAGAGGATCTCCTGACATTGCCGATTGTCTAATCAACTTCGGTTTAATGTTTATGCCGATGCTTTAGGAGTTAATGGAACTCAAGTCATCGGCATGCTGAAGAACTTCAACATCATCATCAAGCCAGAGTAGGATGTCACGTTCCAAAACCTCGTGCCACCCACACATTTCCTGAACAGTTCCTGCCATCGGCTATCACACCATTAATCGGAGCAGACCCTCATATCAAACGGTATGAGATGACCTTTCATCATCATCATCAACACATTTATAATTTGGCGGCGTAGTGGTCGATATTATTCCCATTACCACTCTATGAACCAGAAACACACATCAAACTCTTTCCCGACAGAAGGCAAAACATGTCGATTTTCATTCGTCGCTTGCGACCTTAACATTCTCCGGAGGCGTTGGAATTGGAAGCTGATTCGGCGGTCTATGACCATCACCTTATCAGTTGGGCTATGGAGGAGTCCAATTATTTAAACAGCACATGTTCTGTCTCAAGTTAACCCAAAATACCTACCCGTAGAATCAAATTGACAAGATAAAACAAGCTAGCTAACTAACAAACTGCATCTAGAACTGTGAGTGTAGAATCATTGCAATCCGTACTGCTTGAGTGTAAATCTTTTGTTTGAATGTACATAAATGTCAAATTATCTTCATGATAGCATTTTATAGAGCTGCAGAGAGTACGTGACATCGCATCGAAAGGTAGGATCTTCTCAATTCGCCGTTTGAATGTAAATTTATATATTAGATGCTAGGAGGGAAAATGCAGATTGCTTCAATAAAAATAGTCGTCGATGAGCGTAGGTGTATAACAGGTGCTAGGGGAGGAAGCTGAACGAATATAGATAGATAATTAGTTAATTTTCAAGCTAGTCAGACTCAGTCATTGTTATTCGAAGCCTTGCAAATTGTAACACGCCATATCTAAAAGAACAAGGGTTTACCACAAATAAATTATTAATTAAATTGGATTAACTATACCAAACCACTCAAACAAAAAAGTACACAACGTTGTGGGGTTAATTACAATTGATTAATTGAGAGCATCTCGTCACGTTTGCATAAAAGTATTACGTGATGGGGTTGAGAAGGCGCTGCAAAAGAAATGCAGGGGAGTGTCGCGAGAACGGGCGAGCTACGAGCTTTTAAAGGCCGGCCGCGGACGGGGTAGCTGTAGCAATGTAGCAGCATTTGGAAATCAAGTGGAAGGTTTTACTACTACTTCGTAAGGGGGGGGGGTTTATCACAAATGTCTCATTTTCTGTTTTTTCTAACTAAAGTTTCTGGTAACCAAAAAACAGAAAAAAACATATATTTTATTAGACAAAAGTATTATAATCTTTATCGTGACCTAACTCTTTTGTCATTTTGTAAAAAAATAATTAATTAAAAATTCACAAAGTTTCGTAAATTTAATTTTTCTGTTAATTTCTAGATTAGAATATAAAGCGTGGTCTTTTCTCTTTCTATAGCATTAAGATAACATTTCTCACCATGACAATTAGAGTGATTCAACGATTTCTATGAGACCTTTTCTAGTTGTTCCCAAAAGCGAACAAATTAGCCTGAGGGGTTAAAAATAGGAGTCAAAATACACAAAATACAATAAGGGAGATTGGGGAAAAGCTAATTATTATTGTATAATACTGGGTGTCCGGGGGTAAAGTGCATTAACTTCGGGAAGTGATTCTACATGATGGTAGGAGTAAAAAAGATTAACAACTTTTTCCGAAATTCCAACATTTTTTTTCCATACAAAAAGACGTACCTACTAAAAATCCTTAGTTTGGGGTACGATCTTACTTGCTGAGCACGATTGTGGCAACATTGCATGGTTGTTTTTACCACAAAACAACCTTTAAAAGTTTGAATTTCGAAAAAAATTATTTATCTTTTTTACTTATAATATCATGTAGAATCACCACCCGGAGTGAATGCACTTTACCCCCGGACACCTGTATATTATATATTATACAACCATAATTCATAATACCGAAGATGCATCTATTGGTATCTAAAAAGCGGCAAAAGTATTATTTTATCCGTAATTTGAAGTTATGTAGTTCTAATTCAAATCAGATTATTCATTTCCGAGATTGTAAATTCTTGCAATAAATGAATTTTGATAATATGAAATGATTACATATGTGTAAATTTGTGCACTCTTGCATAATGATCTAAATGTGTTTTTTTTTTTTAACAATCAAATTATTAGAAGCTTCATGTTACAATGAAAAGCCACACGTGTGTTCTGATTGTTGGAATATGTTTTTTTAAATGCTGTGTATGTATAGAATTATGAAGATTGATGGGTTTCAATCTTGACAAAATGTATAATATAATATTTACATTGTATGTAGAGAGATACAGTGAAACCCGAATTTTACGTCCCCAGATTTAACGTTTTCCCGCCAATTACGTGTAATTATTTCGGTCCCGATATATTTTAGTACATTTATACCCCCTTTTTACGTTTTTGTTCCCGCAATTTACGTCGAAAATATTCAAAATATGTGAGTTACGCGCGCTTGACACGGCCGAGCAGTGATTGGTCGGCAAACTGCGCGAAACGTGGTGATTGGCCGACATCTTTCCACTTTTAGCCGGCCGTGATTGGTCGGCGTACTGCTCGCAACGCGGCGATTGGCCAACATCTTTCAACTTTAGCCATGTGTAAAATGCTACAGCATCCGTCAGTTTGTTTATTTAGGCATTTGTCATTTGGTTTTGACTCGATTTGTGATTTGAGACACTTTTTTCCGACATTATTCGTGATAATCGTTTACACACAGTTTTTACGTTTCTTGTTTTGTTTTCGTTAAGTTAATTACGTTCGTAATGTCTCAACAAAGAAAAACTGTCAGTTCAGTGCGAGAAAAGGAACATTCTCGAAAAAGTTGATAAAACAAGTTGGTTAGTTTTAAATTGAATCGGTTTACACTAGAATGTCGTATTTTTACAAATTTACTTCGTATATATGAATTTAAATGGCCGGCTGCGGCGGAAATCGGCTGCAAAAATTCGATTTACGAGGGAATTTATCATATTTTTACAAATCAGCCGCGAAAATTTGATTTTCGCGGACATTATGCGGAATTTTTATAAATTTATTTCAAAGAGGTATCTAAATTTAGAGAGTCGGCCGCGAAATTTCGATTTATGCGGAAATATATCGTATTTCGACGAATTTACTTAGAATATCTATACCCCCAGTATTGAAGAAAAGAACATTTTATTTTTTATTAAAAAAATCACATAGATTAGTTTGTTACATTTTTTTTGTTCTAATTCTTTTTCAATCATGAATACCACGGACGTACAGATGAATACACATTTAAAAGTTTTGTCTTGAAAGCAAACAATGCTGGAAAAATAGATTTCAAGACCCTCGATGTACTTTATTACTTCTTCTTATGTTGGAATAACATTTTTCTCTTCATATACATGATTACTTATATTAATAAAAAATAAAATTTAAAGGTTTCTTTTCTTCAATTCACCAATATACATGATTAAATAAATAAAAAACAAAATTTAAAATGTTCTTTTCTTCAATACCCCCCATTTACATTTTCCCTCCGTTTAGGTTTTTTTTTTTTCGGTAAAAGTAAAATAAAAGTGCAGGTTTTACTGTATTTCAATTTTATCATTAACTAATGTAACTGTCTAAATAAATATCACACTGTTTCTCTGTGCGGGCTAATCAGAGAGGATGGGAACACATTGGCCATGTACGCACACCTTTGTCCTGGCTCAACTACTCCTCCTTGCTTCATTCACTTTCCTACATACTCTTTGTTATTTTTCTTGACTATAGACATTAAGTGACTCAGGTATTTGGGAGGAGAGTATGGGTACCGCCATCCTGGGAAACGTTCATTGTATAACTAGCAACCCTGCCATAGGTCACCCTGTTGCAAGCTACGTTTGGTGACTTAGCAGGGGTGCCCAGGCTCATGGGGTGAGGTTTATGCATGTCTTCCTTGCACCGCAGTGGTATGGATTTATACATCACTCCTATGACACACTGACCCCCAGATTCACACCTAGTGTCACCCCCCAAGAGCACAATTCTCTAGCCACCCCCCTGTCGAGGTATAACGGTTCGCATGTCATCCGAAGATGACTGAAAACACAACGAAAAAAAAAAAGTAAAATACTAGGCCAATAGATGTGTAGCAGAGGAATTAGAAACAGGTTCAAATGTCATTCGAAAATGACTGAAAACCCAACGAAAAAAAAAAGTAAAATATTAGGACAATAGATGTGTGGTAGAGGAATTAGAAACAATAACATTTACATTAGCTTAACTAGATACATATAGGAAAGATAGGCCGATAATCTCCAACATCCGATAAGACGCAGATTAAAGATATCGTATTTTGAGGGAAGGAGCTCCGTACGTCTATAAAAAGTGAAACAAAATTAATCAAGAGAATAGGTAGTGCAATAATGTACACATTAGCTTAACCAGATAAATTTAGGAGAGGTTGGCTGATGATGTCCCATTTCCGATAAGACGCAGGTTAAAGGTATCATATTTTGAGGGGAGGAGCGCTGCACGTCAATAAAAAGTGTAACAAAATTAACCAAGAGAAATTAATGATACCAAACCTTCGATAAGTATTAGTGAGAAAGGGTGTTACGTTATTAGGGGAGATAGTCCTTCAATAATGCATTCAATATCAGATCGCCGGGGTGATAATATTGATGTTAGTCAACCTTCAATTGGGTCTGAACGTTTGGTAAATTGGATACCGGACGATTAGTTAAAATAATAAAAATACAAAACATCGAGGAGTAGTTCTGGTTACCGAAGTAAACAAAACATTACAATTGTAATATTGATAGGTATTAGTGTCCTTTAGTGTCAACAATAGAAAAAAGGGTCTCTTTCATTTTGAGGACAGATCATTTAAACATTTAACGCTCAGTGTGAAGAACAAAAAAAAAGGGGAGGTCATTAAACCGAGTGCCGACTAGCGGAGATATGTGTCAAATAGGTTTGTGCGTTTAACGTAACGGTAAATTGAAACCCTCCCTACAGCCGGTCATCACAAGAAGTGGGTGACAGTCGGAATAAAAGCATTATTTTGAAACGTAATTTCAAAATAATCTGTACAGGACTAAACGAAATTAGTTTGACTAAATAGTTTCAAAGAAACAGAATCTGTTGAAAAACAAAATACATGTAGAATAAACATTAGTGACGTGAGCCGGATTAGGCGTGAAGACAATGAAATCAAATTGAAGATGGGAGAGGTAGGTGAAATGTTAGACGACCTCCGATAAGTATAGGGAATAAAAGGTATTCCGATGTGAGGGGAGGAAGTCGGTTCTTGATGGCAAATTAAAAATTTAAAAATAAATTGTTTGCTAATATTCAACCCGACTTACAGAATAAGCGTATCCAAAATGTTTAATTCTAATAATGCACTAGATTTAAAGGACTACAATAATAATTACGTATTCAAACGTATGAATCTAAGGAAATAAAAAAAAAATGACTAGGTATTTTAGACAGTTGATTTCTCAGCAGTTAAAAATTTATAGATGATAATGGTCCCCAGTACCAAATTGTTAAATTTAGAACAACGGTCAGGTCCATTTTGGGCAAAGTTCCTTTAACGAAAAAACAAACAAAAAATAAGGAAAGGTCGGTCACACTCGTATAATTACGGTCGAGTTATTATGGGGAAAAAAATGCAGACGGATCTTCGAGACGGCCATTATGTGAAACCGAAAGTAACGTCACCTGATCGCCTCTTAAAAACAGATAACAGCGACTAAGCAAATACAGTTTCAACAGTGTTTTGAAAACAGGGGAACATAGACGGAGCAAGTTTACGAGTGATAGCCGTATTACCGTTAACAATGACAGAGCCGAATTGGGGAAAACACTCTGGTTTATTTTATAGAGAAAAATAAATTATGAATTTAGACACAGTAAGATGTGGAGCATTGGAACACTAAAATGTTTAGTAGTAGATTGTGGAAGGGTTTACAAATTACGCAAACAGAGTTTATTGTGAAGCGGTGGGTATTTAAAATCAGCGTAAATAGGTGATAAAGTTAGGCAGAAATTAAAATTTGGATTAATTGGTTTAGAGACAATAATAGATACCTAACTGCTCACATACTATATTGTCGGCTTATGTGGGGAGTACAATGGGAGACAGCGAGGGTACCATGACTAGGTACCGTTGTAGGTGGTAACCGGGACAAATTCCTGGAAATATGTAGGCGTAACGCAGGATACATTGACCGTAGTTTCAACAGTAGACAAACATTGGGCAAGGCCGACGTAGAAACAGAATAGGGAAGGGATGCGATGACGTACAGGACAGGGCCGGATTAGGAAATATTCATCATTACAATTTTGAAAAAAAAAAAGGGCACAAAGATTTAAGGCGAGTTCAAACGGGCTGACTACTGCTGAAGTTCTGGAACAAAATAGGTGGTTGTAGTTTGGATTTATATCTACCTCCACTATTTTCTTCCATAAAGGGGAGACTGTGATGATCTCGCCTTTGGGCCTACGAAATGATTCTTTTAAAATTGAGAGATCAATTTGGAATTATATTCGATTTTGTAACAGGGAATGGTGTCAGCATACGACCCTCTGTTTCCAATTCATGGGGGTGATTTATGGGTCCTTACCACTAAATAACCACATGTGTTTACGTGGCCCAAGTGCATGAGAGCCCCGGCAAAGGCCATTCCTCACAAAACTAAGAAAGGACCCAGAATAACATTTAGAGGGATTTTTTCAGGTTCATTATCAAGTCAGGGGCGGCCGATGGATATTTGCCCGAGTGGTGACTGACTTTAACGCGAGCAGATTGGATTTACGAAACAATTATCTGGTGAATTTTCTATGGCAGTAGGAAATTGGAAATTAGTCAATAAGGATTGCTCGTTGGTGCATTTAAATATACTAGCGCGACGCGCCGATTACGGGTTGAAATATTTGACATATTTGTCAAAATAAGATTGCAGAATTCGTTAAATAGTGACGCACGCAGAAAGAACGAAAACGTGTACAGACAATGCTTATATAATGTTATTATATAACCAATAAAGTCGACGCAAGTAATTAGGATGAGTAGTGAATTGAAGTGCGCCACTGAGCTCCTCTTTTAAGCGCTATTGGGACACTTTATGACTCCGGCGCAGACAAGATTAGTTTGTATTCTGTTATCTAAAGGTTACACACAAAAAAATAGCAAACATGAAAGTTGCACTGATTTCTTGGAATTTGGGACCTAATGTGACAGAACACTATTAAAACGATTGAAATATGCATATTGGGAGATGTGTTTATCACTTAAGATTTGAAGAAGAGGCTAATATATTATTGAAACCACACAAGGAGATGGATGGGAGTCAGGGGGCAGAGAGTTGGAACAAGAGAGTCAGGGAAGGAACCTAGGGCCGCGCAGACGGGATAAAAATCATCGAGTTTTGATAAACGGCAGAATAATAATTTGGTGCGCGTAAACCGGGAATAATTCAGATAGTTATATATAATAATAAAGGAAGTCGGGGCAGGGAAGTGTTAGAGGACAGTCAGGGAGAGATCCTGTTGAGAATTAAGATCGTCAAGTTCTGAGAGTCGCGAGGAGACCAGCTCGGTGCTTCTAAATCATTTTAATTAAACAAAGAATAGTTCGTCTTTATTAAACAAAAAGAGTCTACGCGAATAAGGAAGTCAGAGATTGAGGCTTGCGAGTTCATATCTGTAAAGTTAGATAATATAATTTGTAAATTGAGGCGGTCGGGACGTACTTACGGGGCACTTAGCAGAGTCAGGATAAAACAAATCAACGCGAGAATTGTGTTCGACGGCTGCATCTTGGAATAAATAACTGCATGACGGGTTGTGTTTTAGAAGTGCTTGTTTAATTAAATATTATTGTAGTGAATTGATTAGTGAAATTATTTTGTGCAACAAGGCGAATCTGGTAAGTTTGTATAAAATTATTAACATATTTAGTACGGGCCTTGCAGGAAAGAGTCAATTAGGGTTTATATACAAGCCTTAGGAATCTAGGACCTTTTTTTTTAAGTCGAGCGGAGCTTTGCACGTTTCCGGGTTGACCGGCTAGCAAGTACCTTTGTTGGGTGAAGTTATTCTTGAGACGAGACCGTTGTAAAAATAATAATTTGGGGTTCAATGGACTAAAATAGCATTTGAAGCACAGAGTGCGCTTTCGGGCAATAAATCTTAGACGAGAGACTTCATTTAAAAGACGGGATTTTGAAACCACAAAACAATAATAAAACCCTTTAAAAGTGCTTTGTTGGTGATCTAGAAAATTAGGTTACTGGGTATTCTCCAATACATAACGGGTACCAAAATACATAGGTATAGAATGTAGGTATAAATTAATTTGTAAAGCGCCTTGGAGGTGTTAATTATTATTTACGAGTTTCGTAATAATATTTTTAAACGTAGCTAGGGGACTATATTTAGGAAAGGGTTTTTGAAAAGGCATTGGGTAATTTAACAGGTTATAGAATGGTGCGTAGCATGGGCATCTTTGCTTACTAACAAAATCTGACATAATTAAATTCCCATTCCAAAAGTTTCCCACACCTTATTCCAAATTTTAGGTATCACAACAAGTCTACTACATAGGACTTTGCATAAACTTGGTTCGATAATTTATCATATAATCGCCTTTGGTTCACGGTTAGGTATATTTCTTTCGACTTAGCAAAAAACTTTCATATTGTCGGTTGAATGCAGCCGTCGGTAGGTATTCACATTTTAGCGTGATGCGCTATATCCACCTACTTAATTAACAAACTCTTTTTCTTCAAACTTAATTGAGCGGGTTACGACTCGAGAATGGACGGCGGTTGTCGAATGAATTAACGGGTCCGGCTTTCCTATTTCACCATGAGGAAGTATCTCACGCGACTTTATCGGGGGCGATGTGATCGAAATGCAGGTGGGCTTACACTATTTTTCTAATGTGGAGGCGAAGTAAGCGATGGTCGTGTCTGGTCCGAGCAAATTGGAATCCCTTGTGATCACATCTCGGTAACGTGGATCTCGTACCCGCTCTAGACTGGATTGGAAGCGTGGCCGGAGCCATTTCATGATGTCGACGTATGTACGTCACTAAGGCATTGGGGGACTTCAGGAGAACAAAGGACGTGCACCCATTTCGCCCTCCCTCTACCGCCGCTCCGAGGTACCAGCGGATAAAAGTTGTCGTCGCGGGAGGCCAGTTTGATGCAGGACGAAGATTACGATCTGGCCGGACTACCTTCGTCATGGGGGAAACGAAGTGACGAAATTTGCGTGGGCTTCACTACCTTTTAGGTTACGCTCGTGTGGGGTCTGCCTTGTCGGCGGAACGAAGGGAACATGACATATGGAATCGTTTGGCAACCGATCGGCGGTTCTTTGTTGGAATCCGGATAAGTTTTCTTAACTACTTTTTGGTCTACGCTTAGGTAGGTATATTTCATTCGATATATTCGACTTAGCAAAAACTTTCACATTGTCGGTTGAATGAAGCCGTCGGTAGGTATTCATATTTTAAGCGTAATGCGTTATATCCACCTACATAAGTAGCAAAAGTTTTCTTAACTCCCTCACACTAGGAATAGGGATCATCCAGCATCAGGGTGGGATTGTACTCTGGACGAAGGCGCAGCGGGGGAAATAGAAGGGAGGGAAGCCAGATTCACGACCTGGTGCCTTTCATTCTTGGACCCAGCACCCTGGAAGCCGAGCTTGACATTCCTTTCTTTGAGCTGATATTTGAGTTTGAGGTTGGGGTACGCCTATCGTAGAGCATATGCCCGTGACATTTCGGGGAAGGTCCCACGTTACGCTTGTGTATGTTATGCGAGAGGATGTATTTTTCATTCAAATCAAACATCACTGATGACCATCGCGATTGCAGGCTGGCGCATGTTTTGTAGCGTGCCTAGGAAAAACGTAATCATTATTTCTACTGGTTCGAGGCGGCGTGCTGGACGGAGAACGGGACTATTGAGGACATGAGTGACTGCCAAGGCGAGGATCGGTGACATCAAAATCTTCCTTAATTAAATTCATACATCGCCAGATCAGAGGATCTCCTGACATTGCCGATTGTCTAATCAACTTCGGTTTAATGTTTATGCCGATGCTTTAGGAGTTAATGGAACTCAAGTCATCGGCATGCTGAAGAACTTCAACATCATCATCAAGCCAGAGTAGGATGTCACGTTCCAAAACCTCGTGCCACCCACACATTTCCTGAACAGTTCCTGCCATCGGCTATCACACCATTAATCGGAGCAGACCCTCATATCAAACGGTATGAGATGACCTTTCATCATCATCATCAACACATTTATAATTTGGCGGCGTAGTGGTCGATATTATTCCCATTACCACTCTATGAACCAGAAACACACATCAAACTCTTTCCCGACAGAAGGCAAAACATGTCGATTTTCATTCGTCGCTTGCGACCTTAACATTCTCCGGAGGCGTTGGAATTGGAAGCTGATTCGGCGGTCTATGACCATCACCTTATCAGTTGGGCTATGGAGGAGTCCAATTATTTAAACAGCACATGTTCTGTCTCAAGTTAACCCAAAATACCTACCCGTAGAATCAAATTGACAAGATAAAACAAGCTAGCTAACTAACAAACTGCATCTAGAACTGTGAGTGTAGAATCATTGCAATCCGTACTGCTTGAGTGTAAATCTTTTGTTTGAATGTACATAAATGTCAAATTATCTTCATGATAGCATTTTATAGAGCTGCAGAGAGTACGTGACATCGCATCGAAAGGTAGGATCTTCTCAATTCGCCGTTTGAATGTAAATTTATATATTAGATGCTAGGAGGGAAAATGCAGATTGCTTCAATAAAAATAGTCGTCGATGAGCGTAGGTGTATAACAGGTGCTAGGGGAGGAAGCTGAACGAATATAGATAGATAATTAGTTAATTTTCAAGCTAGTCAGACTCAGTCATTGTTATTCGAAGCCTTGCAAATTGTAACACGCCATATCTAAAAGAACAAGGGTTTACCACAAATAAATTATTAATTAAATTGGATTAACTATACCAAACCACTCAAACAAAAAAGTACACAACGTTGTGGGGTTAATTACAATTGATTAATTGAGAGCATCTCGTCACGTTTGCATAAAAGTATTACGTGATGGGGTTGAGAAGGCGCTGCAAAAGAAATGCAGGGGAGTGTCGCGAGAACGGGCGAGCTACGAGCTTTTAAAGGCCGGCCGCGGACGGGGTAGCTGTAGCAATGTAGCAGCATTTGGAAATCAAGTGGAAGGTTTTACTACTACTTCGTAAGGGGGGGGGGTTTATCACAAATGTCTCATTTTCTGTTTTTTCTAACTAAAGTTTCTGGTAACCAAAAAACAGAAAAAAACATATATTTTATTAGACAAAAGTATTATAATCTTTATCGTGACCTAACTCTTTTGTCATTTTGTAAAAAAATAATTAATTAAAAATTCACAAAGTTTCGTAAATTTAATTTTTCTGTTAATTTCTAGATTAGAATATAAAGCGTGGTCTTTTCTCTTTCTATAGCATTAAGATAACATTTCTCACCATGACAATTAGAGTGATTCAACGATTTCTATGAGACCTTTTCTAGTTGTTCCCAAAAGCGAACAAATTAGCCTGAGGGGTTAAAAATAGGAGTCAAAATACACAAAATACAATAAGGGAGATTGGGGAAAAGCTAATTATTATTGTATAATACTGGGTGTCCGGGGGTAAAGTGCATTAACTTCGGGAAGTGATTCTACATGATGGTAGGAGTAAAAAAGATTAACAACTTTTTCCGAAATTCCAACATTTTTTTTCCATACAAAAAGACGTACCTACTAAAAATCCTTAGTTTGGGGTACGATCTTACTTGCTGAGCACGATTGTGGCAACATTGCATGGTTGTTTTTACCACAAAACAACCTTTAAAAGTTTGAATTTCGAAAAAAATTATTTATCTTTTTTACTTATAATATCATGTAGAATCACCACCCGGAGTGAATGCACTTTACCCCCGGACACCTGTATATTATATATTATACAACCATAATTCATAATACCGAAGATGCATCTATTGGTATCTAAAAAGCGGCAAAAGTATTATTTTATCCGTAATTTGAAGTTATGTAGTTCTAATTCAAATCAGATTATTCATTTCCGAGATTGTAAATTCTTGCAATAAATGAATTTTGATAATATGAAATGATTACATATGTGTAAATTTGTGCACTCTTGCATAATGATCTAAATGTGTTTTTTTTTTTTAACAATCAAATTATTAGAAGCTTCATGTTACAATGAAAAGCCACACGTGTGTTCTGATTGTTGGAATATGTTTTTTTAAATGCTGTGTATGTATAGAATTATGAAGATTGATGGGTTTCAATCTTGACAAAATGTATAATATAATATTTACATTGTATGTAGAGAGATACAGTGAAACCCGAATTTTACGTCCCCAGATTTAACGTTTTCCCGCCAATTACGTGTAATTATTTCGGTCCCGATATATTTTAGTACATTTATACCCCCTTTTTACGTTTTTGTTCCCGCAATTTACGTCGAAAATATTCAAAATATGTGAGTTACGCGCGCTTGACACGGCCGAGCAGTGATTGGTCGGCAAACTGCGCGAAACGTGGTGATTGGCCGACATCTTTCCACTTTTAGCCGGCCGTGATTGGTCGGCGTACTGCTCGCAACGCGGCGATTGGCCAACATCTTTCAACTTTAGCCATGTGTAAAATGCTACAGCATCCGTCAGTTTGTTTATTTAGGCATTTGTCATTTGGTTTTGACTCGATTTGTGATTTGAGACACTTTTTTCCGACATTATTCGTGATAATCGTTTACACACAGTTTTTACGTTTCTTGTTTTGTTTTCGTTAAGTTAATTACGTTCGTAATGTCTCAACAAAGAAAAACTGTCAGTTCAGTGCGAGAAAAGGAACATTCTCGAAAAAGTTGATAAAACAAGTTGGTTAGTTTTAAATTGAATCGGTTTACACTAGAATGTCGTATTTTTACAAATTTACTTCGTATATATGAATTTAAATGGCCGGCTGCGGCGGAAATCGGCTGCAAAAATTCGATTTACGAGGGAATTTATCATATTTTTACAAATCAGCCGCGAAAATTTGATTTTCGCGGACATTATGCGGAATTTTTATAAATTTATTTCAAAGAGGTATCTAAATTTAGAGAGTCGGCCGCGAAATTTCGATTTATGCGGAAATATATCGTATTTCGACGAATTTACTTAGAATATCTATACCCCCAGTATTGAAGAAAAGAACATTTTATTTTTTATTAAAAAAATCACATAGATTAGTTTGTTACATTTTTTTTGTTCTAATTCTTTTTCAATCATGAATACCACGGACGTACAGATGAATACACATTTAAAAGTTTTGTCTTGAAAGCAAACAATGCTGGAAAAATAGATTTCAAGACCCTCGATGTACTTTATTACTTCTTCTTATGTTGGAATAACATTTTTCTCTTCATATACATGATTACTTATATTAATAAAAAATAAAATTTAAAGGTTTCTTTTCTTCAATTCACCAATATACATGATTAAATAAATAAAAAACAAAATTTAAAATGTTCTTTTCTTCAATACCCCCCATTTACATTTTCCCTCCGTTTAGGTTTTTTTTTTTTTCGGTAAAAGTAAAATAAAAGTGCAGGTTTTACTGTATTTCAATTTTATCATTAACTAATGTAACTGTCTAAATAAATATCACACTGTTTCTCTGTGCGGGCTAATCAGAGAGGATGGGAACACATTGGCCATGTACGCACACCTTTGTCCTGGCTCAACTACTCCTCCTTGCTTCATTCACTTTCCTACATACTCTTTGTTATTTTTCTTGACTATAGACATTAAGTGACTCAGGTATTTGGGAGGAGAGTATGGGTACCGCCATCCTGGGAAACGTTCATTGTATAACTAGCAACCCTGCCATAGGTCACCCTGTTGCAAGCTACGTTTGGTGACTTAGCAGGGGTGCCCAGGCTCATGGGGTGAGGTTTATGCATGTCTTCCTTGCACCGCAGTGGTATGGATTTATACATCACTCCTATGACACACTGACCCCCAGATTCACACCTAGTGTCACCCCCCAAGAGCACAATTCTCTAGCCACCCCCCTGTCGAAATGTGTGTTTGTCAACTTTAATGGGGGGAGGGGGGGGGGTGACAGCACATAATTCGCCTAGCCACGCCACTGGCTGTGTGGAGGGTCTTTTTGTGAAAAGGAAGGAGTGAAGTGGTCTTGAAGAGACCCATGTTTTAGGAGGGTGGAAACAAATCGTTCCACAGCTGAGCTGTTGAAGTCAAGAGCGGTTCGTTAAAACGACACGTTTCCATTTGACAAATGTCAACTGCATGACATTGCAGTTGACATTTGTCACTTCGGCACCGGTGCATAGTCATGCACCGGTGCCGAAATAATCAATGACACTAGTTCCTCGGAGCATCTTCCAAAGAAGTCCTTGCATGTGTGCTCTAAAGATTGTAACCCGTTTTTGATAGGAGACTCTATCAAACGAACCGCCCGCTTCTGCGTAGAGTCAAAGGTTATTTTCAGCTATTTTGGGGTTCCAGGTCAGAGGCACCTGCCAAATTAAACCGTGGGGCGCATTTGCGATTTGCACAAGGTTAGCAGTTTACTATTAAAATATCTGCGCGCCCTGTTTCCTTTGACAAGTTATTTTTATGGAATTAGAAATAATTAATGAATTTATTATCTCTTTCCCCAGGATGATGATGGTGAACAATAATAGAATCAACAGCGGCAAAAAGCGTAGATACTCAACCAGCGAGGATGACCAGGGATACTGCACAGCCAAGAGTTCTCCGGAAAGCAAGAGACCATGCACCGGCTCCGAAAGCTAGTTGCCACGGTATCTCTTCCTTAGTAAATGTGATAATAATAATAATTTGCAATATAGTGACATATGCTGTATTACTAACGTCCTATCCAATATTTACTCTGGAAGCTAGCATTTATTTAGCCTCTAATATTAGATGGCTGCAGAGAAAAGATAATACCTACATATTATATCTTTGGTCTTATAATATTGATCACTTTCGTGAATGCGTTACCAAAAACAAAGTTTGAAATTGACATTTTAATCAAGTAAAATACAGTGAAACCCTATTACGAAGCTTTCATAACCGGTCACAGGCCTTGCCGTATTTCATATGAAATCTCGAAAATTGCGGAAAGCATCACTTTGATGTAATATTTTGTGGATTTTTTTTTAGGTTTCGTATATTTTATTTACCGAAACACATTCCTTGAACAATTATCTATCTTTAAAAACAACATTACTTGCGTTTATTTGATAAATTGATAAAAACTTCTTAAGCACCATTGTGATTTGAAACTCGAAACGAAAAAGCAACACTAAAAAGAGACAAACACATACATCTATAGGATTTAGCCTGCGAGAGATGAGATAGAATAATCAATCTCCTCTTTGTGCGGTGCTTCGTAGCCTCCCCACTCTTGTTTACTTCAATACAAATTTTGTAATATTCCTAAAATCTTAAATATGATAATTCAGTTTCGAAACTACACATTTTGGTTGCCGTTGCATTCACGCAATGAAATTTTCAGCTTCAGATAACCATCTCTTATCGAAAGTTGGCTTTTGTCATGGTATTAAACAGCTCAATGAAATTAATCTCAATTTAGTTACATAGGTTTTTGTATCAGAAATTTCCTCTATTGTAACATGATAAATGTTATTCCTAGAATAAAAAAAGAGGATAGAATAGTGTGATATAATATGTGGGTATTGAATTTCTCTTTTATATTAGATGTTAACCAAAAACCTACTGCCTTCCTTATATTGTGTGATAAAAATGCAATAAGCATACAACATGTTATTATTTTTTTTAATGCATTTTAACATCAATTGAATTGCATAACTCTTACGCTTATCATGATTGTTTATCTAATCATAGTTTATCTATTATACATGATGTATTATTACTTTTATATTAATTACCTGCTATTTAATGGGTAAATATTGTCACCGAGCTTCTATGAGCAAAATGCTCGTAAATATGGTGTAAATATACAATAATTTTTTTCGAATGGTCCCTTATTGAGCTAACTGCATTGTGTGCTGTTAGTTGTTATTAATTTTTTTTCCATCGTTGAGCAACTGTGAGTTAATTGCTCATAAATATAATTTGGTGTAAATTATTATTGTTTTCAATTTGTAATAATAAAAAAACCCCTTTGTTGCTAACCACATTGTATGATGTTGGCTGGTATTAAATGTGGATACTATGCATCTGTGGGCAAATTGCTCACAAATATAAAGCATCAGTGGGCAAATTGCTCACGAATATAAAGCATCTGTGAGCAAATTGCTCATGAAAATAAAGCACTTGGCGAGTAAATTGCTCAAGAATATAAACCATCTGCAAGCAAATTGCTCAACTATCTGTCAGCAAAATGCTCGCAAATATAATTTGGTGTAAATTCTGATTAACCTTTTTGCTGCTAACCACATCATACATGATGTGTAAGTAATCCTCTTCTTATCACTTTTTTTTATAAACATCAGGAAAAGATTAAAAATTTTAATTTTATAAATTCGTTATATTTTGCTAAATACAGTTTTAATTGATATTAATGATGCCTTACAAATTACTCTGTATGAATTTTTATTTTGTATAAAAAGTTAATTAATGTTTTGATACTTATTAGTTTCATGTCTACCAAGTCTGGACATTATATTCACAGTTATAATTTCAAACCATAGTTATTATTGACTTGAAACAGGGCGAGAAGGGTGACAACAGTTGTCAGTGACGTGCATAAATGTTAAGACGTGAAACTATTAATAACCAATTCTTTTTGTAATTTTTTTTTAAATACCGTGCAATGATTTCTGCAATATTAATAACAACCATTAATGATTAACGTAAAATGTCTATCCACATTATTTACATATGTGCAATCCTTGAAACTTCTTCTTAAAGAACTTTCTGACATCTAGCTTTGAATATATGCCTCCATGGGTCAGCCCATTACATCTGTGCGTGTCCTCCGGTCCTCATTCCTGACCTAGGATGCCATCCAATGTTATCGAGGTTCCAACAGTATTCTGTTAGGCTCTTCATCCACAAGGAACGCAAGTATCCGATTCTTATGTTTACTTCCATCGCAAACAACTTGTCGCAAACAGTCTATGTACGAAGCTACTGATACCACGAGACCTTCTTTGGTATTGCGGGGGGTCAGAGGACATCTAGGCCTCTGAGCCAGTCTAGGGCCTCAGTCGTTGCCCTGTGGACCTCATAAATCCCGGCCGGGAAATGAATGAAAGCGGGCATTCGTTGACCACACGTTCAGTGGTCTGCACCGCACCGCATTCACACATCGCTGACTTTTTAAGGCCCCATCTATACATCATAGGAGCACCTTATCCTATTGATGACAGACCAGAGTTAAGATGAGAACCCAGGCTGTCTCTCAGTGGGGTCTCTGATATTTGGCGGGGTTATGTTTGCAAGTCTGGGGAGCCAAGGAAGAGGAGTAGATTTTAAAGTTCCGCTGATGGTTCGCATTGTGGCATTAAGCTGAACGTCGACCATGAAAGTGTGGGCGCTTCTAGCCCATACTGGAGCAAAGTATTCAGCTGCTGAGAAAACCAGGGCAATGGATGCTGTTTTGAGCGTGTTGGCGTCACATCCCCAGCTAGTTCCGGTAGTCTTGTCCTGTTTTTTCCCACTGTTTCCTTTCCTGTTTGTTTTGCCGTCAATCATTGTTGAATTCTCCTACGGTCAATGCCATAACCTCATTCACAACTAAACAGTTGTCATTTTTATATCCCGTCATTCTTTGTTGACTGTTTTATTCCTAGTGTTGATTATTACAACATGTCTGACGCTAGCGACACCATATTTAAAGTCTCAATGACGCAAGTCACACCATATTTAAAGTCTCAATGACCTCGTCCAGTTGGTTGTGAGAGACCAACGTCGCTTATGAGTTTATAAATTATCGGCAACTTGCGCCTGCGTATGAACCTCCGCGCAGATGTATAGCTGTGGTCATCAAGATACTTGTATTGTCGTGCATCAGATACTTACATATCCTTGTGGACGAAGTGCTTTAGACTTGCTCCTTATACAATCGTTTGTTATCCTATCTTGCAGGGAGATCCCCAGCATGGTTCTTTGTGTGTTGGCCATATTATTCACAGCATTTTTGGTTAGAGTCAATGTTTGTTAAACACATGCATCCGGATGTGTTATAACTATTATAAATTTAACATCAATTAGATATTGTAAATTTTTTCAATTCTCACAAAATGTACATTGTTTTGCTCAACCCAATTTATTCCTTAAAGTATGTATGTATTTATATTAATAACTTTGCTCACTACATCATTTAAACATAAATGAATCACATTTTCATTTGATTCTTTGGAAACTTGCTTAGTTAATTTTATTTATTAAGTTGTCTGAACAGAACAATGTTGATTGTGATCTCTATAAATATGTACATAATATTTAGCTGTATTATGAGTTAAGTTATTGATTTAAGTTTTGTTTAATTAAAAACAAGTATGTTTCAAATTTGTGAATTTGTTTGGTACCTAAATAAGTTATGTCTGCTCAATTTAACTAGATACGTTCTAAATTCATAAACTATACATTTTTTGACTTTGTAATCATCTAATATTTCAGTTGTCTGTGCGTCCCCATGAAATCTGGTTCGAATAAGAAGTCGAATTTGCTTTGAATTTAGGTGTCATTTTCAAAATTGGAACTGATTTGTGAAGAATTCAGACTTTAATTGTCTTTTTCAAAATTAGAATTCTTATTATAATCTCTAGAAGTGTGATCTATACCGATTAGAAAAAAAACTGATGTTTGAAATTTGAAAATCCCTAATATTGATATTTGAAAATTAATTTCACCAAAAGTAAGGAAAAGTAGAGCTTACTTTTGACAAACATAAACATCCACAACACACTTCTATCGGCGTATCTCATCGGTGGCAATAAATAGCACTTAAAATCAGTTCAAGCTCATTCATTTTCCTTAAATAAAAAAAAATATTTTCATACACATAATTGTATTGTTCTTTAAACATGCTTTTGGTTTTGACTATTAATTATAAACATTTTCGCGGTGATTTCATTAGGACGACCATAATCCCCTGACACAAAAACAGAATACAGGACTTTTTTTAAACGGCTTATTACGTCTGTTTTAATTAGTTTATTCAGAACCCATATTACCAGTATTTTTCTGGCAATCTTTTTGTATTGTTAGAATTGAATTATTTTTGAAAGTGCAATTAGAGACAAATTTTGTCACAGAAGTTCATAATGTAATACAATTCAAAATACGACACTTCTGAAATGCGTGATTGTTGCTAATATGATATTTATACGTAATTATTTCGGTATATGTGCGTTATCATATTAAGTATCACAATTATTGTATACTTGATTGTCGAGTGACTTATTATTGAAAGCAATTATTCGAATTAATGATTTTTAATTGATTTTCTACTCATTGGAAGCTATGGTCGGCCGAGCGAACATTATAATATAAAATAAGTCATTTTCCGGTTTGCAAACTGTTTCTGAGATTCTGGAAGATCATTTAAATTTATCTAAGCAGCTTTCGCACATGTGATCACAATTGATGTGATCAACACACATTGTGATGAGATAGATTGCATTGAAAAAGTCCAGCATTTTAAAAGTTAATAATTTTCAACTTCAGAAGGGTGATTTTGTATCATCTGTGTTTTTTTTTGCTTTAAATCAGTGTTATGAGACAATAAAGACAAAACGGCAAATCGGAAGGCATCCATCGTGCTTTATTGGCTGTCAAATCTCTGTTATTTTCTATGGCCTATAATGGCTTGTCTATGCCTATCGTGTATTGAATGGATTGATTACCTACTTAAAAACATTGAATTACTATTTATTAATTATTAAAACTACTTACATATAAGTCTAATAGGCGTTTATATATGACTATCTATTTGTAATATTGTTTTGATGTTTGTAAGCGATGACATTCGATTTGCAAATTTTCTTGCGACTGACATCTCTTAACCAGGATTATGCGGCACACACGACATTATCTCTGGCGTTAGCGAAACTATTTTCAAAAGGTGATGTCTTAAAACAAGCATTTAAGAAAACTTAACCTTTTGACTTGATTTAACTGGCTGATTTAACATGCATTACGTTGTCACAAAAGATACAAAATCACCCTTCAGGAGGCATCATTTTTATATTTTCTATAATCTCAGAATCCAACCCTTATTAGCTAATAAAAAGGCAAGTGGTTTGTCAGAAATTTTCATTTGTAATATGGAAATATCGAATAAAAGTAAATAATGTTTAGTCGTAATTAGCAAGGTTTTACTAGTCTTTTTTTATTGATAGTAATGTTACTTGTGGATTGTTCTTTCCTTTAGATATTAAACAATTCAAATCCTGTTGTGATGAGAAGTAGTTGTTACGGGTTGAAAACTAAAACCATTATCACTCATACGCTTATATGTAATATTGTAACCACAAGTTAACTCGCTGTGACTAGTTAAGTTTCTGTAACTTTTAATACATATTATTATTATTGTTTATAATCCTTAGTTAAATTGAATATTATTTTGTGTTACGTTCTTGCAAACAACGTGCAAATTAACATTTAACCATTCCTCTAAAATCTTTTTTTTTTTTCATTTCCCATTTCTTACGATTGTAATATAATATTGTATTATATAGCTTACACAATTCCATCCCATGGATATTTATTTATTAGTTTTCTTTATTAAGTTTTTAATTGTAACACTTATTTGTTGTGAATTAATTTTATGATTAATGATATTTTTAGATGAATCAATTTTACATAGCAATCAATTTATTTGTGTTTTATTTTTTTATTTAAAGCTAGTGTTTTTTTAGTGAAATTATGTAATGAAATTATTGACTAAATCAGGCAAATATTTGCAGTAAAAGAAATGAGAAAAGTAAAGAAAGAAAAAAAGTTAAGGTAAAAAAATAAATTTTTGGATGCAATATTAGAAGGAAACTTACAAATGTTCATAACGATATATTATTGAAATTTGTTTTGATAATCACCATTGTCCTTAGCTTTAAAATACTAGCAATGATTTAATGATATTAGAAGATAAAAGCTTACATAAATCGGCTGAATGCATTAAATATTGCAATTTCATTAATTTCGGCAGAAACAAGTTATCCTGATTTCTCAAGTTCTTTATTATCCCAGAAAAATAAGCATTTACTGACATATTATCTAATTGACATATTATCAAAAATATGGGGCATTTTTAATATTGGGAAGATATATAATATATCAGGGCAGGAAAAGATAATTACATATAATATTTTTAAGAATCTATATCCAACATAAGAACCAAATATTTTTTCAGCAATAATTGTCAAGATAGTTTCAAAATGTATGAAAAAAACTACTTCCCAGAAAAAATTGTATGTATACAGTGTTTTAATTTTAGACAGCCGAATTGTTTGTTTATATTTTGTTCTTTAAATTGAATTTTAAAAGAAAAATATTTATGTGAATGTTGAACACGGTTTGTATTTCTTTTGATGGAATGTCAAATGAAAAAATGGTTGTGAAAGTGGATATTGTAAATGTAACTATGTAAAATGTTTTATATCAATCTTTGGAAATTGTAAATGAAGTTGTTGAAGGTACATATTCTTAGAATCGAAGAATTGTTTGGCTAACGGTTGGTGCTATGAAAGAAAGACTGGATTTGTATTTCTGAAGAGATTTTGTACAAAGTATAGTCTGTTTCCTGATTGAAGCAATCAAGATATTTAGATAAATTTTTCAATGTGGCCAGCCTTTGAAGAAACAAATTCATAACCCCGTAAAAGTTGTAATAATAAAGGTAGCACTTAGATTTGTATTTCATCCGATTACGTACAATTATATTGAGTTTTAGATTTTGATACAAGTTTATGTTTGCAAGTAATGTGCAGTGATATGATTTGATGTGTAATGCGTCGATGACACAGGGCGAGTTTACAAGCTACTATCTCGGAAATTCACTATCTGTTAGTAAACTCGCCCAGTGTCATCGTGTTACTTGCTAACAAGCAGATTGTTGACAATCCACGGAAAAAGTTGAAAGGTCCTCAACTTTACACGCTACAAGCCGACTTGTGATTGGTTTATTTGTGTTTCCAATATGGCTGCCAAAAACCAGCTGATTTTGACTGTCAACTGTCTGAAGGATTAGTTCACGTTATTTCCACTATTGGCGCTTGCAGCTACGTGCGAGTCCAGTTTCCTACAAAAATGTCGCGAGCTACTGAGCGAGTGGACAGTTTTGTATGTCATCATGACAATCTCACTCGCCGATTCACCCGCTTTTAAATTTAGTAGATAGTAGCTTGTAAACTCGCTGTGTGTCATCGAGGCTTAATGGAGACTTGCTACATTAATAGTACCGTTTTTGGACTTTTGGTGTCATTAAATGGCATTGCAGGTTGACGAATATGTCGATCGTTCAGTTGTTTAGTCAGACATCTCCAAATGCTAAGTTTTGAGATGATTAGAATTGCTCACCTTAAATCAAATATTATTTACTTGTCTGTGTTTACTAATTAAATATGTTATAAAATAACACAGCGTCCGGTACATTAGTATAGTTTTTTAATTTTCCTACTAGTAACTCAGAAAACATAAATTTTTTGTTCGTTTCACTACAAGTTTTTCTACATTATAATTGATTTGGTGGTGTTAATAAGTAATCTGAGTATTGAAACAGATAGAGGGTACTTTTTAACATTAACTCAATTTTCTATTTTTCGAAGATGTCTGACTAATAAACTGGATGATTGATGTATGCCTGATACAGGGATCAAACTCACTACCTTTCAATTCGAAAGTCAGGTGCACAATGCACAATACCTTAAGACTTTTGACATTAAAACAATAAAAGTACACAACCTTACATAGAAGAAAGAGTCATTATAAACAGAAGTTTTAAATTGGCAAATCGGATCATCAAGGGAGAGATCTTAATTATCATAAAACTCCTCATGTCTACAAGGAAAGATTTACAAGTATAGAATTCCACACACCTCTTATCCAAGTGTATTCTCCTAAATTTTCAGATATATGTTGACTCTAGGCGTGATTCATCTTAATTAATTGTTTCAATCAATTGTGCCACTGTTTTCTGAAATATCTTTATCAATAGATTCCATATGACAATACTTTAAGGTCAGAATGATATTTATCTGTTTTTCATTAGGATTCAAACCAGTTACCGCAAATAGAAGAGAATTTTGTTACTGTTAGTATTGGATAAATAATGTATCAATATGTTTTTAGTGCCTGAGCTAGGACGTGTTTAAACTTTTGTTGTTATTTTTCCAGTATTGCTCTAATTGCCAAAAATATATACTTGTTCTGAGCTATTTCATAGTTAGTTTATATGTAGAAGTGTTCAGTTGGAGAGAAGGTGATTGATGAAGTGAAGATTTTAATAATATTGTTAACTTTCATAATATGTTGAAGCCTGGATGGTCATATTTTGTTAACAAATAGTTATGTAGGAACTATTCGTGATTTGATGTTAAATACTGGCAACTAAATGAAAATTACCAGCATTTAAAATCAAATTACAAGTAACTTCTACTCTTATTTACAGGTACCTTTTATACTTATTAATTATGCTTTCAGAAATGTTTTTCACCATCCTAAACTTACGTAATTTTATAAGAAATGCAATTGAATATTCTATGTATCATAAAAAAAAATAGTTAGTGCTTAATGCAAACATCTGTTTTTCATGTCCTTTACAGTATACAACAATATTATGTGTAATAAATAATACAAAATGTGAAAGTATAAAATGGTTATCAAGAAATGATATAATAAATTATTTTTCAACAAACTTTTATCTATTTTTTTCTGCAAATTCAAATTTTTAATTTGTTTTAAATTTTTTTTTTTTTAAAGTTTCTACCAATTAATAGTGGCCGGCAAACATAAGTTGCATATGTTTGTCTAAAGCAGCGAAAACTTTTGGATGATGAGCTATGACATTGTGAAGTTTGCGCCGCTTTTTTGTCTAGAATTTCTGTTCTAGGTCACAATGTAAGTATTTATAGCTTTCAGTTTACACTGTGCGCTTTGATGTACATATCATTTTAACTGTTCTTGCTGTAGAAAATAAGACAAAACTGGTTACTAAAGTAAAATTAATTAGGAATTGCTCCAGCAACACAATGAAGCCGCCACCAGGGGCTGGGCGTATGGGAATATTATGTATGCATTTAACTTAACCACTCTGACCTGTAAGAGTGTTTACACGACAATATAACAATAGCAGTCAAGTACAATAAGCGCGTTTTTACGCTAACGCGTCTGTTCCCACAGAAGTCGTTATAACTCTGTTATCCACTCAGCAACGTAAGCAGATATACACGTTAATAAGATGACATCAGTCAAGTAAAATAAGCGTGTTTTCACATCAACGCGTATGTTTCCACAGAAATCGTTATTACTCCGTTATTGTTCTAGTGACATCCCTAAAACAAAAAGTAGAAGCTCCACAATAAATCAAGCCACCCATCACTATTCAAGTTGTTCATAAAAAAAACCTTTTCTGTCAGATACATGAAAGACCGCCAAATTGCCTACCCACTGTTAGACATTGTTATTTTTTTATTAAATATTCTTGTATGAAATGATAAAAAAGTGAGATGACTAAATTGTTTATTATACATTTATATGATAGAATAAGTATTGTTTTTTTTTTTATATAATCCGAGATTTTAGTACCGTTTTCACTTAAAACATCGCGTGAGTCATTTTTTTAATGTTTGCATTCTAAATTTTAATATTTACAAATTTTAATATTTATTTGTAATTCAACAATTTGAAAGCTTATTTTGTAACCTTTCAAAAACAGTTTTTAGTATTCGACTCCGTTCAGAAATGTTTCATTTATAGAGCTTTAATTGTGAAGCGGAAATAACATAAAGTTTTCGTAAATCTGATATGTCGTTTAAGACGTAAAAAGTGAATATTCGCGAACCAACTTTATTTTTGTGAGAGAGGCATTGTTAGTGCTAAAAATCTCTCGCTAGGTGGCGTCGAGACAAATTATGTCTACATTTTTTGGTGAAATACTATTTAAACATCCAGGTTGTTTTCAGGTGGAAAAATGTAATAAGCAGTAATTGTTGAATGAAGCACTAGTATATATTGAATTATTTGGCGGGTATTAGATATGCCGACATAGCTCAGTAATAGAGCACCTGACCGGCAATCAGAAGGACACGGGTTCAAGTCCCGTTGGCGGCCTGTATCTTTTCTCGGAAGATTTTTTCAATATAGATGAGTGTTTCAGGCTGATAATTATTGCTTATAATAATTTTTACCCTTTGTGCTATATGCATAAAAATCTTGTCTTAAAAACGTTGGTTTATCAATTAAAAATAATAATATAGGTCGAAACTGCAATTGCGCACTTCGAACCGTGCATAGGGATTATTCTTCAACACCGCTATTGCAGGGTTCCGGCTCCCAGGGGTTAAGGAAAAGAAGAAAAGAAAATTCTGGGAAGGGAAAAGGTATGAGGGGTGAGCAAGAATTCGGGGACAGTGGGACCAGGAGTTGCAGACATATCCCTCCAACTGCGGTGTAAGGCGATGGGTCGAGAGTCCCGATGGAGAGGTCATATGATATCCCTCAACTGGTCTCTCTCAATCCGGCCATAGTAGCGAGTGTGTAAGTGTTACATAGCGAGTGGGCAGACGCATCCGCCGCCAAGCCCTGTACAAACCTCATCCCATGAACCCAGGCACCCCTGCTAAGTCACCAAACGTAGCGAACCACTTGGACTGATCTATGGCAGAAGTGTTGATAATGCAATAAATGGTGAGACACCTAGGTTGGTGATCATTGTAATCAATAATATGTGGATGATTTGTGTGTTTGTGTAGCCCATTTTATGAAAAATAATATCAAGGGCGATGTGTTAGTTGTTAGATATTATCACTGCCTTAGCGCCTTTGCAATTCGGCCCAGTACCAAAGAATAACATTTCCAAGTCCATTTTAATTTCATCCAGCTGAATTAAAATTTGATGTTTTGAATGGGGTTTCGGATATTGTTTAGGACCTCGATATTTCAATTTACGAATATGTTCAAAATCTATAGAAAAATTTAAAAAATTGGTGTGTGCCCCATCGACACACCGTTTTTTTTTTACATTAGCTCCACACAGGAGGCCCTGAGGAAAATAATTTGCCCCGGAACTATATGTCATCTTTGGGGATGCTGTGTTGAAGGTCCCTTTTATGGAAAGGAAGGAGGGGAAGTTCTAAGAAGGAAAAAGATCTGAGGGGTATGTCATCTTTGTGGATGATGTGCGGAGGGTCTTTTTAATGAAAGAATGGAGAGGAAGTTCGGGAAAGGAAAATGATCTGAGGGTTGGGTGGAAATCTGGAGAAAACAGGAGGCCCTGAGGAAAATAATTTCCCTCAGGGCATGTGCCATCTTTGGGGATGCTGTGTGAGGGTTTTCTAAGGAGAGGAAATTCTGGGAAAGAAAAAGATCTGAGGGTTGGGTAGGAATCTGGAATTCAGTGTTTTTCCATCCGTCGTCGCCATGATCTAGACTCTAGACAATCAAAGACAAAGTTTTGTCTGGGTCTTGGCGACGGATGCGCCTGCCCACTAGCTGCTTGGTAGGTCGGATCGGGAGAGAGTGGCTGAGGGAGTCCCTTTGACTTCTCCAGCCGTACTCTCTCGGAATATCGCCTTGCACCGCAGTGGGAGAGATGGATTCGTACATCGGTCACTCCTGGACACAGTGACCCCCAGATCCTACACACTCCTCATGCCCTTTTCCTTCCCAAAACGTCCTCTCCTTCCTTTCCTAAAAAGATCCTGCACACAGCATCCCCAAAGATGACATAGGCCTTGAAGGGAATTATTTTCCTCAGGGCCTCCTGTGTGGAGCTAATGTAAAACAATCCCCATCCAATGAATCCGGGCACACCTGCTAATTCAACAAAAGTAGCGAACCACCTGGGGTGACTTATAACAGAGATTTTGGTAATCCAATAAATGGTTTTCGGAGTGGCGGTACCCATTCCCGCCTCCCAAATTAAAAACAGTTTCCCATCAGCCAGCGGTAAGCAGTGAAGATTAACTTGAAAATAATCAATATTATTTTTCTTTACTATAAAGAGCTACTAACAACAATGCAGGTAAAACAAATTGAAATAAAGAATTGAGAAAATGTTTCCAGCTCTGTCAACAACGGCCTTTCCACGGCGATTTACTCAAAGGTACAATAATTGATTTTCTCTTCGTTCGTTTTGTGTCTTTTAAAGACTTGGTGCACACAAAAGTTTAAGTTAGGGAGAAAACGTATATAACAAGGTTAGCTCATATGGGCATTTTTCGAAAAAAAACGCATGTGGTCGCTCGCAAGCTCGTGACGTAGATTAAAAATATTTTTTTCAATTTTTCATTTTTCAGTTACACTAGAATTTATTCGCTACCTTAAAACTCATAACCCCGAGCAACGCCGGGTAAATGCCAGCTATAAAATATGGTATGTGCACACTGCACACCTATACGTACTTTGAATACGTCACCAAATCGACGAAAAAGAAAAGTCACGGTGGCGTTAATAATACATTCGTCTGTCTGTGAGTTTTTTTTTCGTTATCAGTAATTTTAGTTAGAAAAAGCGTAAGGTGAGCCCTTTTAAAACATATGTTTGCATTAAAGAAAATGTTTATTTCGAATTACATAATTTGAAAGTGTATTCAAATGTGTATTCTCCATTCAAAAACATTTTTTAGATTTCGGATACGTTCAGAAATTTGGATTTTATTGAGAAGCCGAAATATTTTGACCTTCCGACAAAATAGGCCGGAGGCCTGAGGGTTAACCGGTCGTCATTTTTAGCACTATCCCCTTTGTGAAAATATCCCACAAAAGATCCCTGATTTGTGCACCAAACCTTATAATTGGAAAATTTAAAATGCTCCGAGAAATTCCCAGAGGTAGAAAGCTGAGAAACTTTTGTGATATTCGAGAAGTCGATAGAGCAGTAGAGTACCTACCTGAGGGAAGCAATATTCATATCTTAGAGATTATATTACATTTTAATTGTAACGACATGCCTGTGTTAGTCTATGCGGATATGTTATCTTAATACATAATTGAGGAAGTTAGTTAAGTTAGGAATCTAGGTTAAACTAACTATTATTTTGCTGTAAAATTAAATCGGGAGAGTGGAGCGGAATTGATAAGATTTACCCAAGTTTGGCGCTGAAGCCCTCTATTCAAAATACCAATATCAGGAAATCTATTAATTGTTCACGATTAATAATAATATTCATAAATAAATTTTCACTTTGTTCAATTTTGTTTTTGAATAAATTATGGGTAAAAACGGTCACGAATGTGAAAAGAGCGTATGAGATACTTTCAGATTATCGTGGGAGTCTGTTCTGTTTATCTGAAAAGGAGGGTCTCAAATACACTATCTACTGTTTTTAAATAACATATTGGTTAAATTATAAAAAAACTTTTTTAATTAAGGAATGAGCGCTTTATAATTACCGTGACGATTCATGGTTACGGTACCGTAACGACATAAAAAGGCAATTAACATACGTTCCTTTCAAAAGATACACAATACACAATATACGTAGGTCTGTTTCCTCCAAAGGAATAAACAAAAATTTTAACAAAACAAAAAACGACTTCAAAAATGCACTAAAAAGTAAAAAAATAATTTAGTACGATTGTTATTTTTGGAGTCGGTGTCAGCCAAGGTAACTACATACATAGTTAGTTATAGGTGAGATGTGGAGATCTTGGCTGACACCGACTCCAAAAATAACAATCGTACGAAATTATTTCTTACTTTTTAGTGCATTTTTTGAAGCCGTTTTTTGTTTTGTTAAAATTTTTGTTTATTTTTTTTTATTTTTAGTGACGAGCGTGGCTAAATAAGTTTTACTTCAAAAAAGAATCATCGAAAGCTGTTGGCGTAATATTGAGTTTTTCGTCCATTTGTCGCGCACATACTTATTGCAAATTTAAGACATATACGGTTTTCTCATGGATCCCATTGTCAGAACTGGACCAAATTAAAATGGGACCACACGGGAAGCACCAGCTTTCTAATAAAAAAGAATCATCAATATCGGTTCACCCAATCGAAAGTTCTGAGGTAACAAACATAAATAAAAAAAATACCGTCGAATTGATAACCCCCTCCTTTTCGAAGTCGTTTAAAAAAAGACATAGACCTCTACAATACCACTAGCCGTGACGATAATTTTGAAAGTATGAAATATAGTTGAAATGATAATATTGGAGTGTGAGTGAATTCCAAAAAAATCAAAAACGTAAACGTCAATGCGCTGATGGTTTTGCTTTTGTTCTTAAAAATATATTGTAGCTGTAGCTCTTTCTTACACGCGGTGAACGTATGTCTGCACCCCCCAAAGGAAACACACAATCATTAACATACTCCCTCACACATATAAAGAAGAAAATGAAACGCAATTTCCGTCGCCGTAGCTGAGCCGTAATAAGATGTATCTGTTTGCAGTGATTTAGAGCATGGGTCGGCAACCTTTTGTGGTCCGAGGGCCAAATATTTGACGTGGGAACTTGCGCGGGCCGCACTTACAAAAAATCTCTAGCCACACCCCCCCCCCCCCCTGGACGGATTACATTTTACTGGGTAGTAGTTTTTATGAGGTCAGAATTTGCTCTCAAAGTCAATTTTAACGGGGGGGGGGGGGGGGGGGGGGGGGGGGGGGGTGATTCATCCGCCCCGGGTGGCACCCATGCTAGCTATGCCACTCAGAAGAGAAGCAATCGATTTTGATCGCAAGAGAAAAGTACGTAAAAGACTGCGCTTTATCCTTAAGTTGTTTACCCAAGTCTTCGTTGCGTTGAGTGCAAGTTCTGGCAGAGAGACTAACGTTTTCCAACATTTTTTCTGTTCCGGGCATACTTCCTCTGCGATAGCTAAGACACACTCTTTTACAAGTTTACTGTCGGTAAATGGGCGACTATGTTTTGCTAATATCTCTGCTACTTTGTCGCTGGCACGAACATTTGATTCGCTTTGGTTTGTCACAAGTTTAAAGGTGTTGATTTTGGAGTGACAATTTCAAGTTATTGATTTTGTTTTTTCGAGATTCCCCTTCAATACACCCATAGTTTTTTGCTCAATTTCATAATGTCGCTTCAGGTTATATTCCTTTAGTACGGAAATACTCTTTTGACAGATTAAGCACAATGGTTTTTCTTTAAATTCGATAAAAAAATATAAATTTGTCCGTGCTTCATTAAAAATCCGTCTTTCATCAACGATCTTCCTTTTTTTAGAAGCCATCTTAAATGTATAAAACTGAAACAATACAGAAATAAAATATTAAAATATCTTTTTATTTTTACGTATAGCGTCATAGTTTTTTTTTTCCTAAATAAAATTCTCCGCCAGCGAGCATATCTATAGGCATCTATAGGCGTATTTTTAGGCAAGTACAACAGCGAATCTATCTACTTGAGGTTCCCCGGCGTACTTATATACAGTAGTAGTGAGCAGTCGGTTTAGGGAAAATACAGTATAGGTACCTAATTATACAAATATAATTAAACGACCCCGAAGGGATGTGCAAAGAGGATGTACCGCCGAGTAACTATCTTGTCATTCAAATGCATCAACCAAAAATCTGCTTCTATACATACTGAGTATACCAGCGCAAAAGTTAAAAAAAATAACGACACTGTGTATACATTCGTTTGATATTCATAATAAATTATTGAAATCGATTTTAAGTTTGAAATTTATAATAAGCAAAAAAAATATAATATCATGGTAAAAATCATTTCGGGGGCCCATTGTCAGCGGGTCACCTTACTTGCAAGTATATTGAGACCAAAAACTCATAAATAACAGAACAATATATTACAGAATATTGCTTTGTTATAGTCATTTCTTGTAATGTCAGGAATAATAGTATCCTGAAATATGTAAGTTCTTACCTAGAACTCTAAGAAAATGCACAAAAACCGCAACACAGATAGGTATTATCAATTAATAAAACTTGCTGCGAATGTAAACACCGACGTGAATAGGTATATAGCGCAGCGCGGGCGAACGAGTGGCGTCACCGGAATGAGGCGAGGTGCGGGTGGCGTTATTGCCGTCCTTTCCCTTCTCCCCGCTCCCTTTTACTCCGTTGTGTACGATATCGTCCGTCACGTGTGTTGCAGCGAGAATCTTGCGGGCCGCACTAAAACTGTTCGCGGGCCGCAGGTTGCCGACCCATGATTTAGAGAAAACAGACACACGTACTCGTATATTGGGTGTCTCACCATTATTTAATTTAATGCGTAAGAGAGAGCTGCAGCATTATTAGGATAAAGAAGAAGTACGTTATACTTTTTAGTGCCGTCACGGCACCGTAATCGTAAATTGTCGCGGTATTAATAAAAGCGCTTAATGGAATGTACCTTGTTCGGGCCGGTCTTAAAGTTTGGCGACTATATCTACCACCATAAATCAATAACTATATTTGAAGTGACGGGAATAATATTATGGTGATCGCGTTAAGCGGTTCTGTTCACTATGCAACAAATAAATAATATGTATGTATATCAACACATCAGGTAGAAGTAGTAGTAGTTAGTTTAATAGCTACCATTGGGATTACGAGTATTGTTAAGCGAATGTAGGTTTATTCATGCATTAATCTGTTAATCCACTCATTACGGCTCGTAGTTTATGCCGTTATAGCATCAAATCATTAAGAGTAACGGCTGAGCGACCTTTTTCATACAAAACTTAAATTTGGATTTTAGGCCAAAATGTCTAACCAACTGAATAATTCTTTCTTTAATCGAAATATATCAAATATCGATCGTCTAGTTTATTGACTTAGCAGGGGTGCCCGGGTTCATAAAGGTGAAGTTTGTCCGGGTCCAGCGGATGCCTCTGCCCACCAACGGTGTGGAAGGCCTTATGGAAAGACCGGTTGAGGAAGACTTTTTTTACCTCTCCAGCAGGACCCTCGGAACATCGACTTGCACCACAGAGGGATGTATTCATATATCCATCACCCCTGTACAAACTAACCCCTAAATTCCCACCCACCTTTCATACCTTCTTCCTTTCAAGAAATTTTTCTTCTTCCTTCCTCAAAAATTCCATTCAGGGTCTGAGGGGAATTATTTTCCTCCGGGCGTTATGTGTGGAGCTAATGTAAAAAAAAAGAATCGTAAACATAATTCAGTTACCTGCAAATTTAAATAAAGTATTTTATTGTAAGAGTCGTTTTTAAAACTTGTATTATAAGCCGGGAATACACATCACAGTAGCTGGCACACTTGCATGCAAGCTCCTTGCACTTGCCACCTACTATCATGTGTATACGCTAACTTGCATGCCTGTAACTGCCATGCAAGTAGATAGCACAACATTTGATTTTTAGGCAGCTACTGGCATGCAACATGAGGGAGGGGACGCGGGGGGCTACGAAACTGGAATGTGTGAACGTCGCGACAGGTACAAGCATGCCAGTAGCTGACTTGTTGTCATTGCATTTCGCATATGAGTATCTTTCTTTTTTTATTTTATCCGCAATTTTTCCTAATAATTCATTAAATTTTTCTGGCAGCATTCTTAAATGGTTTCTGTAACCATCTATATCTTCTTGTCGCATTTCTGTAAGCAGACAACTACTTGTTCCAAAATTTTCCCTTCTGCTAATCCAATCTTTCACCCAGATCCGTCTTCTTTTACTATTCTTTTTTTCTCTCATTAAATTAGACCCACATTGTACTGCCAATTGCAATACGATGATATTTAATTCACTTCGAATGTTTTCCAGACTGACAGACAGACAGTGACTTGAGACACGTACTGTCTAGTGACTAGCTTGTGTATACGTCTTGCAAGTTACAGGCATGCAAGGACGCAAATTGCATGCAAATTCAACTTGCATATGTATCTACATTGTGCCAGTAACTTGTACATGCCATTAACAGGCATGCAAGCTACTGTCCCATTTTACAGGCATGTGTATGCCCGCCTTAAATCTCACAAGTTAAATAAAACGCAGAGACATTCAATTCTTCGAATTCAATTTATCTTTAATTGAATATAGACTGCTATTTTAATAGGCTATTTATCTGAGGCTGGCGACTGCAATCTCCTCGCTGCATCTGAAATGCAATTTATTGTCTGCAGATGTTTCCTGTCCCCGGAGAGAGGCTGAACCAGTGGGAGAGAGGAGGGTATTGGGTGGCTATCTCTGAATGTAATCTGCTGCGATTGACGCCTTTGTTACTCCTATATCGATTGGCAGTGTCAATACCTATTGTGGGTGGTAATTTGGCCCCTGGTATTGATTTAGCAGCTTTGTGGTAGGACCAGGGCCGAATTTACGCGCATGCTAACAAGGCTGCAGCCTGTGAACTGGAACCACAAAGGGATCACCACCAAAATGGTTTATAGTAATAACTAGCAAACCCGGACAAACGTTTCTGTGGCTAACGAAACCCAATGCCATCTACTGACAACGCCATTACCCAACCTTATTTTAGGCTATATATATATATATATACTATATACTATCTTACTTACTATATACTATCTTATTTAAGGCTAAATCCTATAGATGTATGTGTTTGTCTCATTTTAGTGTCGCTATTTTTCATTTCATCGAATTTCAAATCATAACGGTGCTAAAGAAGTATTAATTTCAAAAGAAAGATGAACATTCTCGAGTCGCGAATAACTTGACAATATTTGAAAATGTATTTTTGCCACCACTGTAAGCGGAAAATGTTGTTTGTGTGGTGATGGGGGTGTGTTAAATAGGTTAGGGTTAATGGCTATTTAATTTTTTTTTCATAGATTTTAATGACTTTTCAAAGAGGTGTTGAGTTGACTTGATTCTGAGTTGGCATGGAACCATGGGGGTCTTAGCCAGCTGAAGAATTGAATACAAGATAACTGGGTGGGACCTAAACGCGATGCCAACTCGGCTACTAACCAGTCGTTATAAGTGTATGTCAATCCATGGTTAGTGAAATTATCAACTGTCTAAAAAAATACTTCTAAAAAAGCTTCAACAAGCATTCAATTTTACAAAAGTCAGTCAGTTGTTTTGTTAAATCGGTTTCGATGGGTGCATTATAAATTGTGAGCATGAGGTGTGTAAATTCCCCAAGCTCTCTGGGCTTAATACCCAATATACGATTAGGAAATCCTAAAATGAAATTCTACCTGCGCGAACAAATATATCACAAAGGAACAGAGCAGTCTTACACTCCAAGAAAAATAACAAATTCACCAACCTTGATTATGCAATTCTCTGCAGCTCGGGAGGCCTCCAAATTTCTGATCAATAAGTGTAATCCTTTTGTCTTGAATCGCGCAAGTAATTAGTTGTCCATTACAACATGTTCAATTTCACAATTAGTCTGTTGTCAACATTTTATACAACAGAAATCAGTTTCTTGTCAATGTTACAAAGAGGAATTTTCCATAATGAAAAAATAACAATCTCCAAACAAACGCACAATGACAGTTTTTTTATTTGCTCTATTTTTGAAAATCAATCCATTTCAGGTTCCTTGTTAATTTCAAAGAGCGAGTAACTACCGTTCCCTGTGATAAAAATATATTTAAATATTTTTTCGAACAAACAATAAAAAACAAATTATAATGCTTAACCATGCTCCCCGCCTTGGAAGTTCGCAGAACTTTCAAAGAAAAAAATCAACGAATATGAAAACAAGTAAAGATCAAATCAATAAATAGAAACATATCTTGGCTAAGTCAGAAACAATTAGATCATAATAGAATATTAACATAAAATAAAATAAAATAAAGACAAAATTATTGCGTTGGGATGGGATATAATTTAACAACAGGACGTTTAAAGAGTCCGTATCTAGTCTTTACCGTCGCAACGCGAATGATTTTATCAGTACCAGGATGAACATCCGTTATTACGCCCAAAGGCCAATTTAACGGAGGCGAATCCTCCTGTCCCATAAGTACGACAGTTCCAACCTTAATAGGATGGTCAGTGGTAGCCCACTTCTGCCTGACTTGCAACGTATGCAGATATTCCAAACGCCACTTCTTCCAGAAGGATTGAATCATGCCGTCTAATAATTGCTTGCGCTGAGCAAAGTTTATTTTAGCGTCTGTCAAAACAGAAGCAGGTAAGTACTGCAAAGGAGTCGACATTAAAAAATGTGCAGGCGTAATAACTTCCGGATAGGGTTCAGAAGACACGACTGTGAGTGGGCGCGAGTTCATTATACACTCTATTTGAACCAGAACGGTCTGTAGTTCTTCATAAGTGAGGAGCTGAGTTCCGATTACACGGTACAAATGAGTCTTCATACTCTTTACATTTGATTCCCATATACCTCCGAAATGAGGCGCGCGTGGTGGAATCATTTTCCACTCAACCCGGCGATTAGTGAGTTCACGCTTTAAAGCGGGCTCAAATTCCGACTCAACCAAAAACTTATAGAGATCATCTAATTGTGCCTTGGCACCAACAAAATTGGTTCCATTATCTGAATACAAGCATGACACAGGGCCACGCCGAGAAATAAAACGGCTGAAAGCAGCTAGGAAAGCATTTGAAGTTAGGTCAGAGACCAACTCAATATGAATGGCCTTGGTTACAAGACATACAAAAAGACAGACATATGCCTTTTGTGAATGTTGTCCTCTCCGACGAGCAAGCGTGATACGGAGGGGACCTGCGTAGTCTACACCGGTATGAACGAAAGCCTTTGCTTCTACAACACGGTATGAAGGTAAATCTGCCATCTTCGGTGTAGGATGCGACGGATTTAAGCGGAAGCAGAAATTGCATTTCCGTACTTTTGCCTTAATAACAGTCCTGGCATCTAATATCCAATAGCGCTGCCGTAAGATGGACATAAGAAGTCCAGGGCCTGTATGACAGTTCATGACATGGAAATGATCGATGATAAGATTCACAACACAGTCATTTTTAGGTAGTAAAACCGGATGTTTAACCTCAAATGGTAAATCCGATTTAGAAAGCCGCCCACCAATACGTAACAAATTATCCTCATCGAGAAAAACTGATAAATTCCTAAGCTTTTTTGAAGGCAATTTGCCTTTCTGGAGTGCAGCAATATCTTCTATAAAATGAATACTCTGCACGGAACGAATCACAACCTTTTCAGCAGTCATAAGATTATTGACCGTTCCAGAAGAGGGTGATACCTTTTTTGCGAATCGGAGGACAAAAACGACAATCCTTAAAAGTTTATTCCATGTGGATATACGCTGAGCCAGTTCACTCAGGACCGATTGTTCACGCTGAACTATTGCAGTGAGCACATTAGTTTTGTGCTCAGGCATTTCACCGATATTTGAGAAATGAAACGGTCTTAATGGCCATCCCGAGGGTGGGCTGCGAATCCACAATGGTCCATTCCACCATAATTCGTGTGAAATAAGCTGGGAAGGAAGCATGCCACGAGAAAGGCAGTCACTAGGGTTTTCACTACCGGCGACATGATAAAAGTTTTCAGGAGACAAATTCTCCTGACATTGAGCCACGCGATTACTAACAAACACCGACCATCGATGAGGCGACGAATGTATCCATGAAAGCGCAATGGTAGAATCTGAAAACGCATAAGTCCCTGCAATAGTAAGACGCGAACGATAACTATTTTGAACCGTCCGAATTAGTTTGGACATCAAGACCGCGGCACACAGCTCCAAACGAGCGAGTGTTGTTACTTTGGTGGGAGAGACCTTTGATTTTGCACACAACAATCTCACGGTTATATTCCCAGACAGATCAGTTGTGTGTAAATATATCACACAGCCATAACCATTCAGGCTCGCATCGCAGAAAGCAACGATGAGCACTGTACTGTCTTTTAGGACACCTACATGACGCGGGATTTTTATCGTAGAAATTAAAGGAAATTCCTGTGTGAGTGCCGAGAACCTTTGAATAACGCTCTCAGGGGGAGTATCATCCCAACCAATGTTGCACAGCCATAGCTCCTTAATAAGCAATTTAGCGTACAGAATGGAGGGGGCGACCAGGCCGAGGACATCAAATAAGCGGGCGACTATAGACAGTATATTCCGCTTTGTACACTTCTCCTGGATATAATAAGTCGTAAAGAAGAAGCTGTCATCAACTGGTTCCCACGAGAGGCCTAACACCTTAGAGGTATTGTTAGAACCAACAGTAAAGTCCACCGTACTGCGGTGAGAATCTGAAAGGTTTTCAAGTACAACTTGAGAATTACTAGTCCATTTGACCAAATCAAAGGCACCGGACTTGAATAACGAGATTAATTCTCGAGAAAGACGTACGGCGCTGGATTCATCTTCAATAGAATAGACCAGGTCGTCCATATACAACTTGGACTCTGCCACATTGGCAGCATCCGGTAAATGTGGTCTCATATCTTGGGCTAACTGACGAACAGTCCGCATTGATAAGTATGGACTTGCCGTTAGTCCGAAAGGGACCCGATTAAATTGAAAAGTCCGTATGAGATCGTTGTTGGAGAATCGAAATAAGATTCTCAAATATCTACGATGCTTGCTTGGAACTTCAATCTGTAAATACATTTGCTTTATGTCCGCAGTCATAGCGATGGGAAAAAGACGAAAGTTAAGTAAAAGCAAAAACAAATCAGCTTGTAGATTGGGACCAGTATGCAAGATGTCATTTAGTGACAGCCCTGTATGTGTCTTAGCACTAGCATCAAGCACAATCCGAGGCATGGATTTATCAGAACGAATGACGGCGTGATGCGGGATATAATATCCATCATCTATAATATCAGACTCTGGGACTTCTGACAGGTAATTGTTTTCAATATATTCACTGATAACTTTATTATAATTCTCCTGTAAAGAAGGCAATTGTTTAAATTTCCGCTCCAAGGCCATAAATCGACGCTGAGCGGTAGTTCGAGAATTCCCCAATTGGTTCGGGTCTTTACAGAAAGGTAAAGCAACAGAATACCTCCCGTCGTCAGCGCGAGAAATAGATGAAGTAAACAGATTCTCACATTCCGTCTCCTCTGGACTCAGAAATTGTATGTTAGGTATTTCTTCTAACAGCCAAAATTTTTGCACTAAATCATTTAGCGCGAGTGCGGAAAATGACATATTTGTATTGGTCACTTTATGAGGGTAGTCACCCATTAGAACGAAACCAAACGCGGTCGATAATGCGGGGGGTGCACTAGTCCCTGATTCAACCCTGTCCCCTAAATAGATATGTGGAAATAATTGTGCCCCTAAGACGACATCTATATTCCCAGGAATATTCCACGTTAAGTCAGCGAGGGGTATTCCCTCTAAGTATCTCATATCACTTTTGGTTATATAGTGATTAGGCAGCTGGTCAGTGACACTATCAACGACAAGCGCGTGTATATTATATTTATTATTTGGATACACACGTGACTCGATGTCTAAATAGACGTAACCGAAGATTGGTCGTGAAGCTGAACCAATGCCTTTAACAAAAGAATTACTCAAAGGAATTATTGGCAAATTCAGCGACTTGCAACAATCTACCGTAATCAAATTATTCTGCGATCCATTATCAATTAAACATGTAACAATCATTTTGTTACCATTTTTAAGTTTCGCATATATTTGAGCGGTTGAAAGTAAAATTGTCGAATTAGGTGTTACTTTGGCTGACAGCGAACACGAAGGGCTAACGCGCAAGGATTCCTCTAGTTGCATATTGCAATTATCCGTTCCACTGACGCTGGATGGTACCAAAGGGGGGGAAGACTGCTCCTCATTGGTAAGTACTTCCGACGTATGTACATGAGTATTTGTTTTCAAATTATTCCCACTACCAAAATGTAGTAAGGTATTGTGTGGTTTTTTGCACAAATCGCACATAAGCGACGATTTACAAGAGCTTACAGCATGTGATGCGCTAAAACAATTTATACACAAATGTTTTGATTTTATAAAATCAAAACGGGCTCGTGGAGAACTTAGCCCTTTGAACCGAGAGCAAGCAGTAATTGCATGATCAGTTTTTTTACAAAACATACAAGATTTCGGGGGCGGAGTTGGTACTCGAGGTACATTCTCATTACTCGCGACGAAAGATTTATAATTGTTCGAACGGGATGAAGTCGCCGTAGGCGGCTTATTCATGGCACTTGATGACCCCTTTGAACGCTCTAATATTTTCACTTGATCTTGTACGAAAGAAATTAATTCCGTGTATGAAGGCACTTCTTTACCCCGCACAGTCAACTCAAAAAACTGAGCAGTCTGTTGATCTATTTTTCTTAACGCACAGTTCAAAATTATAAAATCGGCTAAGTCATCAATGTCTAACTGCCTCAATGCCGAAACGGATGCGGAAAAACTTTGAATAAAAACATCAAGACTGCTAGGTGTATTTATACAACCCTTGGCATCTAGAATGTTATTTAAATAATACGTACCTAACGCACGTTTATCCTGATACTTTTTTACTAAACCATCCCAAATAATATTATAGGTGTCGCTTGCAGGCACAATGCCGGCCGTGACCTTAAGCGCCCCGTGCGTCAATTTCCCAACCAAATATTGAACACGTTGAGCGTCCGTTAGCTGTTTATTATTGTGTATATTAGCTTTAAAAGACTCATAAAATTTTGCCCAATTTTCCATCTTCCCGTCGAAGCTCGGCAAATCTATGGCGGGAAGCTTGATGACGCAAGGTTCGCGAGAATTATTTTGAGTCGAGAGTGTACGTGCCGTGGCCAGTATCTGGTTACGGGTTCGTTTCACTTTCAAGAAAAGATCTTCAAAGGCGTTCAAAGCCTGAAATTCCGGTTGAAAACTTGGATTTAAGGACAATTGACGATCATTTATATCGTCAATAATGCTTTCAAACTGTGTTTGCATATGATCAATTATTTCGGACTGCACCATAAATGTCTCATTCCTTCTGGAATCGAAATCCGAGATATTCTTTGTTAAGTGGAATAGATCGTTAATGCGTGAAAAAAGTCTTTCCCTTTTAGCTGTTAACATAACAAGCATTCGATCCGGTTGATCATCTGAAGTTTCTTCTGTAATTCTCGGCATTTTAAAAAAAATACAATAACTTTATCATAAAAATTAAAGTTTACAATAATTATAATTACTGTAGGTACCTCAGAAATTTACAGAAGAAAACGTAAAATGCTATCAATAGCTTTCAATGAAATTTGTCAATTTATTACACAAATTCTTGCTAGACTTGCTTTTTTAAACAAAAACCTGCAATAATACAGGTAGGTACTCCGATATTTACCGAAAAAAGTATGTAAAATCGAAATAACCAACAAATTCCATAAGAGGAAGGTGTTTCAAGAAAATCACCAATTAATACGTGACTCTGAAAACCTTCATAAATAGAACCAGCAATATAATATAGGTATTCCGGATTTACCAAAAATTACGTAAACCGAATGTCCATTTATATTATATTAACTTGCTAGAACGTATCCGGCTATGAAGGACCATAATTATGCATTATAAATTGTGAGCATGAGGTGTGTAAATTCCCCAAGCTCTCTGGGCTTAATACCCAATATACGATTAGGAAATCCTAAAATGAAATTCTACCTGCGCGAACAAATATATCACAAAGGAACAGAGCAGTCTTACACTCCAAGAAAAATAACAAATTCACCAACCTTGATTATGCAATTCTCTGCAGCTCGGGAGGCCTCCAAATTTCTGATCAATAAGTGTAATCCTTTTGTCTTGAATCGCGCAAGTAATTAGTTGTCCATTACAACATGTTCAATTTCACAATTAGTCTGTTGTCAACATTTTATACAACAGAAATCAGTTTCTTGTCAATGTTACAAAGAGGAATTTTCCATAATGAAAAAATAACAATCTCCAAACAAACGCACAATGACAGTTTTTTTATTTGCTCTATTTTTGAAAATCAATCCATTTCAGGTTCCTTGTTAATTTCAAAGAGCGAGTAACTACCGTTCCCTGTGATAAAAATATATTTAAATATTTTTTCGAACAAACAATAAAAAACAAATTATAATGCTTAACCAATGGGGTTGCAAAAAAGTTTGGAGTAAACGGGTTGGTTGTTATAAACTAATTTAAGGATGGATGGTTTAAAAAAAACAATTCATCAAATTCTTTAAGTAAATTTTCACGTTCTGTGAATTTTGTATTCAAGTTCTGTTATTATATCAGTTTTATGAAGAAACTGACCAATAGTAATATAATATTGCCTCGCATTCCATAAATTCTGGCGTCCCACAGGGATCGGTTCTGTCTCCGACTTTGTTTCTGTTGCACATCAACGACCTCTTGTCATGTTCACCGATCCATTGTTACGCGGATGACAGTACAGTCCATGATAGCTTTTTGTTTGACAAGCCTCCAAAGAGCACACAAACCCCAATAGCTCGGAGGGCTTTGAAGCAAACAATGGACGGTTACCTCGAGAGTGTTTTCTCTTGGGGTAAGAATAACCTCACCGAATTTAATGTTTTAAAGACCCAATCATGTCTAAAAACGTCTAAAAGGAATCGAAATGATAATCTAGTCTGCTTCAACGGAACAATCTTCCGAACAGGACTCCCATTGATATGTTTGGTTTGGTGTAACTCTAAGTGACCAGCTCAAGTATGGGGGCTCCATCGAAACTAGAGTTAAGTTAGCCTCACAGAAACTGGGCGTACTGTACAGGGCCCGCAGATACTTTAATAGTACACAACTGCTAACCCTGTACAAATCGCAAGTGCGCCCCACGGTTGAATTTGGCAGCCACCTCTGGTCTGGAGCTCCAACATACCTAAAAAAAACCCTTGACTCTGTGCAGAAACGGGCGGTCCGTTTGATAGATTCTCCCGTCTTAACAGACGGATTGCAATCTTTAGAGCACAGGCGTCAGGTGGGAATGCTGTCTACAATGGAAGATGCTCCGAGGAACTAGCGTCATTGATCCTCTCGGCACCGGTGCATAGTCGGAATACACGCCAAACACGCGCCCAACAATTGTACACGGCTGACATTAGTCACATGAGAACGGGTCGTTTCTACGACTCGTTCTTGAGTTCAACAGCTCGGCTGGGAAACGATTTGCCGGCCTCTGTGTTTCCTCCCTCCTACAACATGGGTCTCTTCAAGACTCATGTTCACTCCTTACTTTCCTCAAAAAGACCCTCCACACAGCATCTTCAAAGATGACATAGGCCCTGAGGGAAATTATTTTTCTCAGGGCCTCCTGTGTGGAGTTATTGTAAAAAAAAAAAAATAAAATAACAGAACTTGAACAGAACTTACTTAGAATTTTTTTAAGCAACCCTTCAACTACAACTCTATGATAAATAAAACAGGTTTTCATTTTTTATATACTTTAAATTATTATTATTTTTCACTTTCACGTTCTTTTGTCATAATAAGAAACTATCGTTACGACAAACGTTTGTTTAATGTTTCCAACTCAATGGTGTTATCATATTTTTTTATAATATTGACAATCGTAGACGCTTTTCAATCTTACAGCATTTCGGCTCGGAAAGGCATGCACAACAGGTTCAGCCTCGGGGCTACAGACTCTTAATACGGCCCTGGGTGACCGCGAATGGTAGGCACACGAGTTAATTATGGCCGCTAGACACTAGACACTACACAACAACTACTGAAACTTCATTAGTGTATGTTGCTATTAAAAAAAATCTAATTACATATATAATAGAGTACCTTACGATGCTCAAAGTGTCTATTAAAGTGGATCCGGGCGTTGATTTTTCCCATATGTCTACTCGGTGTGGAAATATGAGAGGACACTTAAGAGTCAGCTAGATCCCCTCTAAATGTGGTGCTGGAGAAAAATCCTGGCTGCCCAGGAGTCTATGGTCAGCCAGACGCACAAATGTGTCTACTTTGAAAGAGCTAGGCATCCACAATAGACAACTATATGCCTACAACATATTTTGAGATACTTTAGACACGTTGTTTGCCAAACTGAAGACTCCAACTTGGAGAAACTCATAGCCACTGATAGAAGGCACAAGAAACAGAGGAAAGTCACTAATACTCTGGAACACCAATGACCAGTGTTCCTGTATTTCGAAGTCTGCAGCTCTTCACGCAGCGCAGAACCGCGATGAGTGGAGAAGCCTTGTCCACAATAGAAATTGGAGTAGGGGTCACGATCCTCAGCAATGAAGAACTTAAGAAGAAGAGACGATAGAAGGTATTTTGAAGCCTAGAGCAGTCATCATATATAAAAGAAAGAAAGGGAGATGAGGTATGGGAGCGTATCGTCCAGCTACGACCAAACTGCACAGACTATCAAAGTGGTGGCGCGCGGGGCCAATGAAAGATATGCATTTGGTAGGTATTTAGGTAAACACTCAAAAAAAAGAAGAACACAAAACGTGCGATGTGGAGTGATCCAAAAGTCTGACTAATCGGTCCTGAAATTTCCAATACAAAACTATGAATCATTATGAAATTCAAAAAACATGCGGAGTGATCCTGAAACCTGTTTTTTTGAGTTTTCAGTGACCCCTTTTCTCTTCCCATCAATCAAAGGATAATTTCAATTTCTCAAATCCAAAAGCAATAAAGAGAATTAAGTCCTGGCCGTAAACAAGGAGCACGCACTGACTGCTTTATGGGGTCCCTTGCTTAAACCAATAAAATAGTTCAGGGTTGGCGAATCTATTACATGGCAAAGTTAGAATTTTTAATAATATATTAATAAGATCTCATTTTCATCGGTTTTTCGTAATAATTTTGAGTATGACCAAAATACCTATATATTTTTTCGTTATTTGTTTTTGGGGTGTTATGTCGTGTTGAGCTAACTCCATCTTTAGCCAAAGTTTCGGTCAGCTTTGCAGTGTCCATCATCAGGGCAGATCTGGCAGATCCGATGTGTCGAACCGACAGATGTGTGATGATCTGCCGGATCTGCCCTGATGATGGACAATCAGTCCGAACAACGTGATGCAACGCTGTCCGAAACGTTGGCTGAAGAAGGAGGTAGCATAACACGGCATAACACCCCAGAAACAAATAACGAAAATACTTTTGTTCGTGAAAATCTAATAACGTATCCAAAATACCTCTACGTTATCTTGTAGATCACTTTCGTAAGAATTGATAATTTATAATATTCACTTAAATTCAAAAAATCTCTATAATCTGACGCATTCTTCGACCAAGTATTTGGTGGAAGGGCGCATTATTACGTTTTTCACCTTACGTCTAACTCTATATTTTTTTTCTTAAGAGGCGGTTCTCCGAATTTCAACCAATTTCTTGCAAACCTCCCTTAAACATTTGAAGTTTTTAAGCTCTAAAAAATATATATGTTATTCTTGAAGATAATATCTAGACATTTATCGCGCCGAAACGCAAATTATATAAAATTCCCTCGATAGAAAAAAATCGCAAAGTATGCTCCAAAAATGACTATAAACACGTTTGTTTCGATTATTTTACAAGTTATGTGTATGAAAAAATTCACAGCGTGTTTTTAAATAAAATTAAAGACAATTATCGCGAGATTTTTGCTCTATTTTTAACGAGTCGTGTTTTATTAAAGATTTTCATGATTTTTGCATCAATTTTATCTCTGTAAATGTTAGCGCGCTCTTCTAACATTCGTCATTTCATATCTCTCCATCTTCTTCTTTTTGGGGCCGGGAACTGAGCCTTAAGAAGAGTACCTAATCATTGTGCGCTTTCATAATTACCGTGGAGTTTAACGGTTACGGTACCATGACGGCAAAAGCGTCAATAAACATACTTTCCTTATTGCTGTAATGCTGCGGCTCTTTCTTACACATTAAATAATAGTTAGAAATACAAAATACGTTTGACTGTTTCCTCCAAAGTGCTACTTTTTGCTACGAGAATTGCGTTATACGTGTGAGGGAGATGTACGATAATGATTGTATGTTTCCTTTGGGGGGGGGGGGGGGTGCAGACATACGTTTACCGTTTGTCTCATTTCGACTGTTGTTATTTAGTGTGTAAGAAAGAGCTGCAGCATTATACGTTTAAGAACAAAAGCAAAACCATCAGCGCATTGAATTCACTCGCACTTCAATATTATCCTTGTAACTACATTTCATACTTTCAAAATTATCGTCACGGCTAGTAGTATTGGTAGTGGTTTACGGAGAGGTTATGGTGCGGTGTGTGAGAGAGATGCAATAAAATAAAGACTTTTTTCCTTTGGAGGAAACAGACATAAGAAAATTGTGTATCTCATCTTTTGAAAGAGCTGCAGCATTATTGTGATAAGGAACGTATGTTTATTTCTTTTTTTTTTGCCGTCACGGTACCATAACCGTGAAACGTCATGGTAATTATGAAAGCACATATTTGCTGATAAAACCAGACAGGTATTGATATTTTATTTGGTAACAGTTAATTAAAAAAAAATGACAATAAATCCCGTTGACACTCATCATAGTTTCCCGTCCTGAAATAATATTTTGAATCATTTTTATTATTTCGATTTTTATTTTGTTTTTAAATTAATTTCAAATGAAGAGTGATAATAATATAAATTGGTTAAGCCTGATGCTATAAATAAATCTATCTTAACTTTATAAGATGAAACAAGGTCTAATAATTTTTCATTTCTATTTAGTTAAAAAATTGAATTGATAAAAATTACAAATTGATGAAAGGTTGGCAAGGCTTTTATAATAAGAAGGGGTATGTACAATATTTTTGAACGAAGTGTTAGGTAACCATTTAATTTTTGGCATATTGAAATCACCGATAATAAACAGCGAATTGGAATTCGAATGCTTAAATACAGATCCTAATTTAATATTAATTTTTAAATCTGATTATCAACAGTTACAACAAGGGGACAGCAATTTGGAAGGCGGGTATGGGAACTGTCGCCCCGGGAATCATCAAGTGGTTCGCTACGTTTGGTGATTTAGCAGAAGTGCCCGGGTTCAAGGGTGAGGTTTGTCCGAGTCTTGGCGGCGAATGTGTTTAGCCGGGAGAGACTAGTTGAGGGAGACCTCTCAAGCAGAACTCTTTTGGAACATCGCCCTTCACCGCAGTGGGAGGGATGGATTCATACGTCCGTCACTCCTGGACCCACTTCCTTTTCTTTAAAAGACCCTCCTCACAGCATGCCCAAGGATGACATAGGCCCTGAGGGAAAATATTTTCCTCAGGGCCACCTGTTTGGAGCTTTTGTAAAAAAAGATGAATATACAGGATGCGAATAAAAATAAGTGAATTGAGAAATGTAATTTAATACAGGGGTGATTTGATTTTTTAAAGGATTTATTCTGCCTAATCATCACTTTCTTCTGTACATCTATAGCCACCTGTAAATTTCATTCGTGTAACGGTCTTTTTCAGGTGAGGTTTGAAGCAACTTAAGCCAATTTAATGAATAATATTTAATTTAGGTACCTACTTGTGAGTTTAGTATGTGTTTATCTAAAGTTGGTATAGTTGGTTGAGGTTTGAATTTGAACTTTTCAGTGAAAGAAATTATCGAATAAAGAGGTTCGCCACCCCTGAAAGAGACGGACCCATAAAAGCTGGACAATATTATTTATTGAGACCGCCACATGTTACCCCCATTTGGACCGTGCATTCATCTTCCTTAAATGTTTCCGTCAGCAGTTATCGTTGCTATAGAACCGATTTATACAAATTATTGACGGATATTGTTCACATATGTGAAAATTTTAAAGGTCATTTTTCTGGTTCCGACCATTTATAATTTTGCCTTTATACGATTTCATTAAAAAATTATCGATTAGATCTAAAATCGGTAATTCCTGAACGGTTCGAAATTGACTGCGACGTAGGTAATACAGCTGTCTTTGGGATCCGGAATGGCCCCTAGAAACTTTAGCTAATGTGACATCACAAACGCCCTCCGGACAAAAATTTTTTTTGGCGGCAAAGCAAAATGGCAAAATTTATTCGTCAACTTAAAATTAAAATAAAATGACAATGATTTAAGTTCGTTATTTTCGTTGATAATTATAAAAATGTGGAAATTTTTCGTCTTACATTAGGTTGAGTGTGTTGTGTTAATGTAATCAGTTAAGTTAACCCAAGGGCGTATGAAAGAAGTGGGGGGGGGAGGGAGGATTGGGTTAAGGGGGTTCAAATCGTGGATTATATTCCTGGAAAAACAATAACACCATATCTTTAATCGATATGAGGTAAATAATAAGATGTAGTAAGTAGAGGTCCAAAATTTTAGTCGGTTCGATGCCATAGGGTCGAAGCTATGTCCGACCCCAAGTACTAAAACGACCGACCCCAAGTTTTAAAACCATGATTTTTAAAAATTTCTGCTTTCAGTCGGATCGGTGATGCCATAGGGCCGAAGTAATGACCGACCATAAGTGTTGTTACAAAGCGCCCGTAAAATGATGAATTTAAAAAAAAATATTCTTTTGGAAGATTTTTTGATAGATTAGTGTACAGACCATGATTTTAGTAAGAATCCAAAACTTCAGTCGGCTCGGTGCCATAAAAATGCCAAATGCTTACTATGGGAGATACTTAATAATACGATTTTAATATGTGAGCATAATTCTCGCAGATGTTGTGCCGAGAAATCAGCAAAATATACACGTGCCACGTAGGTGTATGTGCGAGGTTCTGTGAATATATACGTTCTCCCACACAGGCGTTTCATTCAAGCGGATATCGACCCGGACGAGTCACGTGCTCCTTTAGGGTTGGCGCGGGGGAAATGGGGAATGGGGGGAGGGGCTTTGAAAGGGGCGAGACACTCCCTTGAAACAACCAGACTCCTTCAGCGCTCTTCATTCCACCTTGTGACTCTAGGCTATCAAATATAATAGTAATGTAGGTTGTTTACAAAGATTTAAAAAATGTATTACAAAAATGATTTAGAGACAAATTACATTATAGTAAGACTTCCAAGATAGGTAGAAAACATTTGATTCAAAACACACGTACGCAACGGAGGCGTCTACAGGAATTCCAAAAACTGAACAAATCGGACTAATGTCAATGAGAACTAACGTGAGGACGAATATCTACAGCTCAAACTGCTGACTAATATCTATGGAACTGGTGATCTCGATGAATATCTACAGCACTGGCAGAGGTTGGATTTGCAATTATGTATAGCGTATTGGCATAACGTAATATTGCGTAGGTATGCAGTTTAAAAAACTTAATTTATGTTAGGTTAGTTAGGTTAGGTTAGGTTAGATTATATATGACGCATTTTTAACCTAAAAAATAAAGATTAAATAAATAAGGATGTGAATAGTTTCATAAATCGAGGATGCCCGAGGAAGACATGGCATTATCAAGTGAATCAAATACTTGACTGTGAAATACTTTAAGAATCAGAATAATAGAAGAGTTTGTATGAGACGATAATATATGAATGTCAATGAAGAACGGAGTGTGTGGGAAGACAGAGTTATGTAGCGGTCCATTCTTTTTGCCTACCCCTGCAGAGAAACGGCGTGGTTGTTAGATAGTTAGTTATAAAAAAACAATTATTGTTAAAATATTCTGAGGGGTTACTTCCTTATAGTCCACGGTGCAAATGACGTTGCGAGTTGAAGATGAGAGTTCCATTGTCTTGCAGGGTGACCGAACCACGTAAAAAGTCGAATTTCAGCACTCCTCAGTCATTATAAGTGATTATTAAACCAGATTACATTAGGTGGAGTGGAAGATACTATCAGTATCGCCCTGGTGTAAGACCACCATTCAGTATTGGAACGTTGCTTGAAATGGCGTTAGCCGTGTTTGGTGACCAGCATAGCGATTCTATTTCTTTTGTGTGATCGTTATCTAGATAACGGAAGTAATCTTCAGTGAGATTGGTGTGATTTTTACTTGTTTACTGTCACATATTTTAGTTTAGATCGTTTTAAATACGAATTCCTGCAAGTACGCATGATTATTTATTCATTTAATGTACGCTGTACATAGAAAAAGCAAATAAATCAAACAAATCTGACAGGAGATCACGTCCGTTATCTCGATAACGATCCCACAAAAGATATAAAATCGCTCGGCAGATCTGAATAGCCAGGTACTTCCCCACCATCCTCTTCCACATCTCCTTCCCCTTACTACCTTCAGCCTAACAACATACGCCAATTGGGGATGCCATAGTCTCACTGGCTCCAGACGGGAGCAGCTGAGACTCTTGTGAGGTATTACTATACAAAAAAAAGGTTAGCTCATTGGTTAATTTTTTCATCACTTTTGATGACAAAGTGTTGAAATGCCATTTTGTTAAGTAACCACGGAACTAAATTGATTATCTGTTCAAGTCTAGTCAATATAAGAGTACCCACTCTAAACACTAGGCGTAAGGACCTTTTTCATTTTCACCTTATTCACCGACCTTTGAAAGGGGTGTTGAAATGCCATTTTGTGGAGTATTCATGGAACCGTCCTGGAAATTACCGAGAAAAAAGCTATACAATTTTTACGACGGCAAGTCCCACACTTTGAGATTTTTTGCTGCTTTACAGACAAAAAGAATTTCTGTTTCACAGCCACGATGAAAATTGTAAAAAAGCCTTAATTAATTTATGTTAGCATTTTCGTTTTCATAGTGCTAATTAAATCATTTTATGAGTCTAGAAAAAACATCGTAAAAGAAATTGAATCTTAAGTGAATAATACTTTTTCGTAATTATTTTAGTGATATTAAAGAATAAAAATGGTGAATTATCTGCGAGGAAGGATGATGGATGGTCCGTATAAAGACCATTAATCTCTTGAACACTAATTTCATCTTATTTATCCGCCATACTCCCTTTTCCGCTTTTCCAGTTTAATTATTTTCAGATGGGATGGTAATTTCACTCTTCGTTTTACAGAAGTCGAATCCATTCAATGGTGGGCCTATTCACTATTAATTCACGTTCGAGTATGTTTTTTTTATAAACTAGTAGTTCTGTGAACGTAGACCTACCTAGCTTCCAAAAAAGTATATTTGCCGGGGAAAAATAAATCCTTGTTTTTTTTTTAATGCCATTTTAACCCTTATGTATAAAGAAACTGTATGAAAGACAAGCTCAGAATCGCTTGCGCCAATATCAATCTGGGAGCTATTTCTTATTTGATCTTTGTAGCTTCTCTGAATGCTTTCAAATGAATATTCCATAAACTTTGTCGGTGACTTTGAGCTGTCAACAGCGGAAATAAAAATATTTTACATTTTTAAAGAGTATCAAGGCGATTGTTTATTCGAAAACTCCGTTTTTCATCAATAATACAATCAGTTTACATTACTATGAGTATATTTTTTTGATAATTGTTTCTAAAGGTTCTAAAAATTCAACTCAATTCAAACAAGTACAAATATCGATATATTTTTTGATTCCCTCCCTTTATTTAAGAAACACATTTCTAGCACACTGAATTTACACTCATAACTCATAACACACACATCCACGCACCCTCACACCCTTACACACAAACACTCACACGCACCCCTCTCCCTCAATAATTTACTAATTTAATATAGGTAAAATGTATAATTTGTCACATAAAAACATATATTTTATAACAGCGACATGTCATTGGTACCAATTATTGTATTAATTCTATAACTTGTAACTACTTTCTAATATTTAATTATGTACTGTTTGTTTCTGCAAAATAAATAAATATTAAATATTAAAGAGTTTTTTTTAGATAGTCAGATTCTGGGAAAACTTCTTACGATGTTATCATGTAATATACTTGAATAATAAGATTTATTATTTGGTACTCGTAAACAGAAAACAAACGCAAAAAAAACAATTGCTTTGTTTTTATACCGGTCTTTGACCACAACTCATCAAGGTAATTTTGGCGCCAAAACATGATCCCATTTGTAAACCAATTCAATTATCGGATAACCAACACCTCTGCCACAAGTCACCCCAAGTGGTTCCCTACATTTGGTGACTTAGCAGGAGTGCCCGGGTTCATTAGGTGAGGTTTGTCCGGGTCTTGGCGGGGGACACGTCTGCCCGTGGCTGGCCAGATCAGGAGAGACTGGTTGAGGGGAGACTGGAGACTCCCGCAGGAATCTCTCGACCCATGGCCTTGCACCGCAGTGGGAGGGTTGGATTTATATGTCCGTTACTCCTGGACACACTGACTCCCTGATTCCTATCCATCCCTCATACCCTTTTCCTTCCCAGAACTTCCTCTCCTTCTTTTCCTAAAAGGACCCTCCACACTACATACCCAAAGCTGACTTGAGGGGAATTATTTTCTTCGAGGTCTCTTGTGTGGAGCCAATGTAAAAAAAAACGTTGCTCGATGGCACTGACTTGATCACGTGACTCTTTATAAGTCATCGCCAATGCCGCCAATGTAATCGCCAATGTAGGCCCAGTCTCTCCTTTGACAGACCTACTTGGCGTCACCTCTCTGAAAAACCACTCAGTATTTTCATTTAAATTTGGTTTTTTGGCGAGCCCTCAACTGCGACTTATTCTTAGCAGGGATTTTTCCACAACTTGATGTTGAAGCCGGGCAGTAATACCAATACTAGCAGACGTGATTCTATTGATCCAAAAATGGAAGATCAATGAACACTTGAGATGAGCTATCACAAAACAGCGCTTTGTAATTTATTTATTTAATGTTATTGTGTTGTTTTGTGACCTTCATTAATTTATTATTATTTTGTTTCAAAAAATTAGATATTTGATAAATAATAATTATGGAGGGGTAAATGTCCAGATGACATAAGGGCAAGCCGCCACTTGATATTAGAAAATATAAAACATCTGGCTCATGTGGTTGTGCATTTTCGATACATTATTCAATATCCTTTCATGATTCGTTTGCATACAATTTGAATCCGATTCAATGAACGCCCTGAACCGAACCGCTGAAAAATATCATTCATCATAGAATTCTCGATTCCAAAGGCTAAAAGACCTATTCAGGTATTCATGGCCTATTCCATAGAAACACCGAACAGATAATCGTTCTAGAAGTGGGATTTTCAGCGGTTCGAAAGGGAACTGATATCGCCAGTTTTCAAAAGACCTCTCCATTCCTAGGCCTCGGAAAGAGCATTAAAATTGATTATCTATTTATGTCTAGTCAACGTAAGAGTACCTACTCAACACTAGGCATAAGGACCTTATTCATTGTCACCGTTTACAAACAAATTATGAAGCAAACTCGCCAGTTAGCAAACGAGCATACCCACAAACGGCGTCAACATTTTTAACACGACAAAATCCATGTTTAAAATATATGTAAATATTTTTTTCAAGACCCAATATTATTTTTGACATTAAAATTTTATTTTTAATGTGGGTAATTATAAATCATAGTATATAATTATTGTACGCAACCATGGTTTATTACAAACACTTTATATACCTAGTGAAAAAGTAAGTAAAACATAATAAATAAAAAAAAAATATATATATATATATAAAATAAAAATGAATTTTGATACATCAGTACCTACCCAGGAATATATAATTATATATTTTTTATAAATACTGCACAAGAGTCCCAATTATCTGGAGTCAGTTGGGCTGAAGGTAGAAGGGAGAGGAAGGAGATGGTAAAGGCGAAGGTTGGAAAGCAATGCTTTCAAAGCATCTACCTAGCTCTTCAGATCAGGTCACCAAACATGTTAACGTCGTTTCAAGTAATGTTTCGATTCTGAATGATTGTATTTCACCAGAGCGATACTGAGGGTATCTACCACTTTGCAGATTCTTTGAATTGAAATAATACTGATGACGCCAATTTACATATTATAAGTGATGTATCTCTTAACTTCCAATATTAAACACCTTGAAAAGAGTTGGATATCTTCCAATAAGTTTGAGTTTCGATTGGTTACTGAAGTGTATCTTTTTTTTTTTTTTAATATTTATTTATTTATTTATTCAATGCCCAGAGGGCTTTTACAGTAGTACAATTTGTTTATGACAGATGATTTTTAAACAGATAGAGAAATGATAAGAATAAAATTAGTTAAAAATGCACACAAGTCACAAAAATACAGCGATTTGATAAGTTTACAAAAATACATATATGTTTAGGAATAGTTTTGTAATAAGTTTTTTACAAGATCCACAAAATTCGCCAAGTTGATGTTGAATATGTCAACATCACTGTACTGATTTCCCATAGTGTGAAATCTTTGTATCGGAGAGTGGGCAATGTAGTTCCGCTTATGAATGCTGATGTAGAATAGTGTATTTTGTCGTGTGGTTACTGTCGGTATTCGTAAGTTTATGAGTTGTAGAAGTTCGCAACAGTCGAATTTAGAGTAAGTATTTTGAATAAAAATGTCAAGTTGTTTATTTTACGTCTGTCTTCTAGCGTGTGTATTTTTAGAATATTTAGTAATAGATTATATTTTAAGTCATCTAGTGGGATATTTAATTTAAAATTTATAAAACGCAGAAATTTTTTTTGTATTCGCTCAATATTATTAACGTGAGTTTTGTAAGATGGAGACCAAACTACCGAGTTATACTCAATCTGGCTTCTAACTAGAGATACATATAATAGTTTAATGGCTTCTATGGAATTAAAGTTTTTAGTTGTTCTTAAAACGAAGCCTAGTGTTTTCATACCTTTGTTCATAATTTGGTGCATATGATTGGCGAAACTTAGTTTTTCATCCAAAATGATTCCAAGATCCCTCATTTCCGGAACTCTTTCTAAAGCTGTGTTATTGATGGAATATTCGAATAAAACAGGATTTTTATTTCTGAAGAAAGTCAAGGTTTTACACTTTTCTACATTTAAAAATAAATTATTTTGAATGCACCAATCTTTAAACTTACTAATATTTGATTGTAGTATTTGGCAATGATTTATATCAGTTATTTTCTTGTATGGCTTGATGTCATCAGCAAAGAGCAATACCTCGACATCATAGAAGCAATTGGTTATATCATTGACGAAAATGAGGAACAAAACCGGGCCAAGGTGACTGCCTTGCGGTAGGCCACTAGTAGCCTAGAAAGCTTTCGACATCCAAGATTTTATTTTGACGAACAGTTTACGATTTGATAAATAGCTAGATTTTAGAATGTTACCCCTTATTCCTAGAGCAAATAGTTTTTGGATTAGTAGTTTATGGGATACTATGCCATAGAAAAGTCTGTATATATGCAGTCGACTTGTTTATTTTCTGAAAAAGATTGTAATATGAAGTTTTGAAATATTGTTAAGTTAGTTGCTGTAGATCTACCTTTGATAAAACCGTGCTGTTTTTGGTCAATTAATTTTATTAATTTGGGATAGATTTCGTCGAGGACCAGTGATTCGAAAGCTTAGGTAGTACTGACTGTATACAAATGGGGCGATAATTGGCTATATAGTGTCGTCTCCTTTTTTGTAGATAGGTGAAATGAAGCTAGATTTCCAGCGGTCTGGAAAGTGTCCAAGGGTTAAGAGACGGTTGAATAATAATGTGAGTGGTTTAGATAATGTATTAGAGCATTTTTTGAGGAATATTGGTGGAATGTTGTCTGGGCCAGCGGATTTGTCAGTGTCTAAGGAAAATAATTTCTGTTCGCAACATTTTTGTGTGATATGGCAATTTGTTAAGTGTGTAGTCTTGCTAAATTTGTATTCAGGTATTTTGTCATCTGGGGTTTCTTCATCATATACATCTTCGAAGAAGTCCGAAAAAAGGTTTACAATGTCCTGTGTATTGTTTGCACTGGTTCCATTCATTTGCATTATTGGCGGATAGTTTGTGTTTTCATTGTTTAGTTTTTTAAGAAATTTCCAAAGATTTTTGGATTTAAAGACAGTGTCCTCGATAGAGGTTATATACATTTTGTAACATTGTTTGGAAAGATCTTTACATTTTTTCCTGGTTTCGCTAAAGATTTTATAATCACTTATGGATTTGCTTTGTTTGAATTTTTTGTGTTGACTCTTTTTTTGCTGAAGAGAGGAAGAAAGCTCTGATGAGAACCAAACCGGGTAGGTATAGCTTCTCGGTGTATAAAAAGGTACATAGGATTCAATAATATTAGAAAAGTATAAATAAAGTTGGTCTAAAGATTCATCAATGTTTTCATCGGATAAAAACGACCAGTCTGCATTTGAGAGATGGCTGTTAATTGAGTCGAAATCGGCGCGTTTAAAGTTTAGGACTCTTTGTACAGGTATTTTTTTTCTTTTTCGCATGTAATATTTAATTTAATGTATAGGGAAGGATGGTGGTTATCTATTGGTAGGAGTGGATCACTTGAGAGTTCTACAGATATTTGAGGATAGTTTGATAAAGCTGAGTCTAATAAGCGATTGTTACTGTTATAAATAAAATTAAGTTGGTGAAAGTTTAGAAAGTTTACCATGTCCAAAACTTCACGTGCACGATCGTTTTCACTTTCGTTTGTGATGAGACCACAGTTTTTTTGCTTTCTATGTTAGGTTTGGTAAGTTATAATCTCCAAGGATAACAATTTTCGAGTGAGAATATTTTGATGAAATTGTTTCGATGTCTTCACAGTGGTTTCTGTATGTTTGAGGGTCAGAAAGTGGTGGTAGATAGGCCGTTCCAAATATAATTTTCTCGAGAGGAGTCGTTACTTGCACAAAAAGATGTTCAATGTTATTGTGTTTCGTGGTTAATTTTCTAGATGACAACTTCTGTTTTATAGCAATAAAAACTCCTCCACCTCTTGACTTGGAACTTGATCTGACATTTCTGTCGTAGCGAAATATTTTGTAGTTTGTAAGACCGAGTTCAGTCGATTTGATATCAGAGTTTAGCCAGGTTTCCGTAAATATAATGATGTCATGATGATGAGAAGGTAGGGCTGCTCGTAGGTCGTCGAGTTTTGATCGTTATCCTCGGATGTTTTGGGAGTAGATTTTTAAAGTTCTGGTTCGATCGTTTTTTGGCAGATTTGGGACAATTCTGGGCGTGGAGTTTATGTATTTTATGGTGACATCTTCACCATTTTCTTTCCGCTTCTCCAGTTGAACCCTCAGATCTTTTAGAAATTTTTGCTGCATCGGAGTTGAGTCGGGATAGATTTTGATATTGTTAAGACCTCGTTTGCTTAGAATATTTCTCGATTGTATGGAATTCTCTAGTTCGATTTTTATTGGTCTAGGTTTGCTATTTGATAATTTACCGATTCTATAAAATTTTGAAACATTTTCATTTGCTGATTTGTCGATTTCACTGATTATACTGTTGACACTTGCCTGGTCGTCCAAGATCCTGCCGGCTTCTGTTGTCTTGATACTTTCAGGCACATTGCAAACAATAATATTTTTGGAACGCACTTGTTGCTCATTCATTTCCGAAATCGCCTCGCAGATGTCAAAGTTATTTTGGGAAGAATTCGCTCTAATATCCTTGTATGCACGCAGTTCACCTTCTAAGCTGGCAGTTTTGGGTGCCACAGCTGAAGACATGCTATTTATGGCGTTTAAAATTTCACATGCAATTGGGGAAATTTTAGAAATTTGATCCTTATTAAATTTGTTGGCTGGATCAAAAAGTACCTTATTTAAGGCATTGACAGCTATTTCTGCTTTGGAGATAAAATTTTGCACATCCATTGTGACACTTTATAATTTGGCACTATTCACTGCTTGTCAATGTTTGAAGTTGTTGATTTGTTTTTCCTTTTTTTGACACAGTACACAAATATTTGCAATGAAATGCACTATTATGTTAATAAATAAGTACTGCTTGTTAATATTTGATGATAGTTATGTATAATAATTCACTTTAAATAATTTTAATGTTTAATTTTGACGGGAGTGGATTGAAAAACGTTTAAACTGTCAAAAGAGTATTGTTGTATGTTTATTCAGTTTTAATTTTACAATATTTTATTTTACAAATTTTACTAAACTGATCAATCTAAAAGCTTCCGGCTTTTGGACATAGATGGCAGTGCTAAGAGCTGTCCTTAGATTCCGTTGGATGTCAGGTAGCTTAGTACCTGTGATGATCAACAGAGGGTCGTGTTCAGTAGAACTCTCTCATCAGATTCAATTTAGCCAGCTCCTAGTTAGGTCGACTAACGAGGTTAATATTGTAATACGCGAAGTATTTAATAAAACCAGATAAACATCAAGAATCTATTAATCCCAAGAAGTAATCTCCATCCATGGTGTGTTGGAGAATCTGTTAGTGTGTCTATTAAAACCACAGAACACTACAGTTACCTGCCCTAGGAAGCCTGTCCTATTTTACTGGAGCCTTCGGCCATCATCGTAACCGTCCGTGCGTCAGACACGAACTGCGATAGATGGTACTCTTCTGGTAATTAACCTGCCATCTGCTGGGATATGGCAGTAGTTCGTATTACAAATTAACCTATCTTCATCTATTAAAAGAAGATGATACTACACAAATAATCAATACACCGCAATAAGAAATTTCGACTCCTAGGGTACTAGGTTCCAGGTATTAGAGTGAAATTGATTATTTGTTCAAGAGAGAACTGGATATTTTTGACGCATTTCATTTCTCACAAGAAGTAAGAATAAATTAATTGAGCTACTTCGAGCACACGCACACACCCACAATAAATATCTACCAATTTATTTATTCAGTGAATAGAAATAATAGGTGAATATGTGAACCAACTAGGCGATAGGAAGGGAAGGTAAGCTGTGTTGTGTGAGTTTTTATGATATCCCGTGACCGTGCCAAACTTTTAATGAGTGGAAACTTATTAATGAAATTCGTACTAATGGATGTGGATAGTTGCCAGAATGGTACAAGGAAGGTACGGAATATAAAAAAACGTATTTTACAGCTCATTTAAGATAATTGAATATAACATCTTCTCGTGATGATTTTCTGTTAGAATTTAAAGAAAATACAAGGCCGTCTTACAAAATACAACACTGTTTTTTTTACTAGATAACGTTTATATTTATCACATCTTCTCTTCAATTATTACAGATAACTAATGCTGAGCCGTAAAAATCGCGAGATACATAGCTTGATCAAAAAGTTTTAGGACTGGCCACCGTGTGACGCTATCTAACTTGTAAAGCGATGGAAATGTTTAACTATTTTAATATTGTTTGCCTATTTTATTATTGCGTGTTGAAAACCAAAGCGAAATAATCGATGTTGTTCATTACAATTTAAACCACACTAAATTCTAATTAACACAAACTATAGCTCTTGGTTTTGAACTGTATTGAAAAGCTGTAATTTATTTTATGTAAGAGGTAAGATATTTGGTCTTTATTAAGCCTTAAAATTATTATCAGAAAATTCCAAATGCCGAGTACAATTATTACGATAACTAATTTTGGAAATGCTGAAATTTCAAAACAGGATGTTGTATATTGGTTTGAAGTTCCGTTTTCAATATTCAGCAAAGAAAGAAAATAGCAAATGGCTGAAAACATACATTTATTTATAAGTTACCTACTAACAATTAAGGCAGGATATAAGAGATATTGTGATTTATAAAAACTGTTAAAAAGTGGAATATACTCTCAGCATTACTCCGTTGAAAGACAGTCATTCAGCATCGAATAGTTAATTGAAATAGCTTTAGCCGTGTTTAGTGACCACATCTGAATAGCCAGATAGGTACTTACCAACTTTCGCCTTCCCCATCTCCTTTCCTTCCTTACCCCCTTCATGAAGGTGCACCTTAAGAAATAGCTTTGTTTCCAAAATCTTTTTAAACAAACAAAAAAACTATTTTTGGACAAGGTGTTAGCCACTGAAAAAAATAAAATACGTATTTATTCTCTGGTACAAAAAAAAACGATCACTTATTCAAAAGATGTGAAAAAACAAAAATAAGTTAAAAAATATTCTTTATATAATAATTTATAGAATATAATAATTTCTTTATATAATAATTTATAGAATATTTTTTAACTTATTTTTGTTTTTTCACATCTTTTGAATAAGTGATCGTTTTTTTTGTACCAGAGAATAAATTCTTTATATAATAATTTATAGCTTTTCTAGGAGCTGTAAGAAACATAATTTTTTTCAGGATTTTCGAACAATGTAAAATGATTACCGTGATTATTTTTGATACCATCTTGATGCCGTCTGCCTAAGATCATTATGGTGGATACTGTAACGCTGACCGAAACGTTGGCTAAAAGAGGAAGCGCAACACGGCGTAATAACCCAAACAAGTAATAACATATGGCCGTGAAAATCTCAAATCATAAATGCAAAATGATTGTTAAAATTGTTGGTCTGAAAGACAAAAATGTTTTGAGGGTCCACCTCTCAACAGTCCTCAAACTTGGGTTGTTATAACAACAACTGGCTGCGGGGAGTCGGTGCATATACAGCTTATAACAGCACGTACCTGAAGGATGCCAGCGATTCCCGAGAATATTTGGAGTAAAAAACGTGTCATTTTTTCAATATTTCCATCACTCGATATGGGTAGCGACGGGATCACGTGATATGCGCTCTCTCTACTCTGTTACTGTGCTGCTAGAACGAGACGGAGTGCCTACGTGGCCAGTGCTGGCTGCACCCAACTGCTCAGTTGCGGCGTGTAATGCATTTTTTTAAATTGAATAAAATATCTCTTTACAGCAAAATGATGTCTAAATTTTTTTCTCCAAACGTTTAGTATTGATGGCAATAATCCATACATCCCCAGTGTTTTGTCATCTCCCATTGTTCCTTTCCTTCTTTATAAAGCCCTACTTGGGAATAAAAAGAAAGAAGAAGATGATTACTAACTAAATAATACTATCTCCTACCTATTGATGTCAGTTCAAAATAATATTTGTTTAATCATTTTGAAGTTCCCACATTAATTAGTTGAAATATCGTCTCGATAGTGACAACGCTTCTTGTGAACTCATACATAGTTTCACGTCTTGATTATTGTAATGGCATTTATGCAAAACTTCCTAAATGCCAAACTGATAAACTACAATCAGTGTTCAACGCCGCAGCACGGCTAATTACTGGGGTACCAAGTTTTCGCACATTTCGGAACACCTTCGAAATCTTCACTGGCTGAAGTGTCCTGAAAGGATCCAATACAAGTTATGCTGGATGGTGTTTAAAGCTCTCAATGAAATGGCTCCACCCTATATCTCTGAATTGTGCATTCCGGAAAATATTGGTCTAAGGCAGTCAACTCTTAGATCAGCGACATCATCTGCAATTGGAAGGTTGAAAGAACCTAAGCGAAATCCAAACACTAATTTTGGTGATCGTGCATTGGAGTATCCGGCCCTGAGGCTTGGAATACACTTCCTATGGAATTAAGATGCATAACCAGCCGAACAACCAACAGAATTTAGATCCAACTTAAAACTCACCTATTTAAACACTCATTTCCATAAATTCGCTATTCCATTCAAATATTGCTATGCAATCTGTTGTTGAGCGATGAATTATCTTATTGCGGTTGAGATCGACGATTAAATTCATTCATTCATTTAAGATACTAATGCTTTGCTTTAAATACAGTTAACCCATTAAAATCATTTTCACAACCGTGTTATAAAATTGTAATATTATGTACGAACTTCCTTCTTCTTCTGGCGCTAACAATATATAATAATTTTAAAAAAGGGTATAAAATAATTTGTAAAACGTGTAGAATAAAATATGTATGTATGTATACATGTATATATAAAATCATCAAACTGCTTCGACTTGCAACAATAACTTTCTTCTCTATCTGTACCTATATCGGTAGAGTTTTGTTGATCACTTGGTAATATTAGACACCTCTCAAAACTAAAAATATTTATTGTTATATGTAAATACCTATTTTAATTGTAAATCTCTAATTTTAAGTCACATTTGTAAATATATATATATCTATGTCACTAGTTTTCAGTCAGTAGTAATAAGTCTTAGTCGTAAGTCACTAGCTATGTATATATAAGTCTTATGTGTAAGTACCTAGTTATAATTTTGAATCTTAGTAGTAAGCCTATCGTATTAATTTTATTTTATTGTATGCTTATGTGTACAGCGCCCTTGATGTGATTTTTCACGAAAACGGCGCTTTATAAATCAGCCAAATATTATTATTATTATTATTAACACCAGTTATTTGAACCTCTTGAAAAATCTCGTCTTTTAGAGTAATTGTGCCGAGTGGCTAGTGGATGAAAAAGCAAATCGTAAAACATTTGAAGATAGGGCTTTCTCCCGTCTCTATTTTCCCAGTGATAAAAAAACGCAATTGATTGTTCTTTATATTTGTTAAGTATTTTACAGTCTGGTTAAGTTGCCAATCAGGAAATAAACATCAAATATGCTCGGGTTGGTTAAAAACTTTCGGGTACGTGCTGTTTCACCCTGTACATATATTGGCAGTTTCCTATTTGATGTTAATTTTCATAATAAAGATTAATTTATTATTATATAAATAATATAATTTTGGCAAATTGTCCACTTTACCAATTTGCAATTGGCCTGTTAATTGTTGGTTACACAAGCGTGGTTCAATTCTGACTATCGTGTTTTATTTGTGACCCTTATTTGGCCTAGATATTAGTCACGATTTGCTTGCTTGCTAATAATAATTTATTTCTATACTGAATATTTAGAAATTATGCTATTACGTGACGATCACCGTGGCGTGACGGTCAATACGTTTGTTTTTGGGTTGGGAGGTTGCGGGTTTGAATCCAATAGCTATAATATTAAGAGAATATAAGCTTTTATAATATGTTTGCGGAGCGAGTCAACTATTATTGTACAGAAAAATATGACGGCTTTTTTACCCCTTCGAGGGGTAAGGCTTTTGGAGGGTTCAAATCGAGAAAATTTTATTTGATTCTTTGTGTTATTTCACAGTTTGCTCATTTAAAATAATACATAAAATTTTGAGGCACGTTCCAGAATGACAGACACTTTCTGTATAGCCCTTGTGGAAGACCACAATACAGAATAGAAACGTTGCTTGAAATGACTTTGGTCGTGTTTGGTGACCAAATCTGAATGGTCAGATTTTCCCCACCTTCTACCCATCTCTTTCTCTTTTCTACTATCTTCAGCCTCACAACATACTCCAATTGAGGATTTACAAATAAATAAATTATGTGACAGGGTAACTATATCGCTACCCGGTTAGACAGAGTTAAGTGGCTGATTAAGGTAGAGGCTATAGAAGAAACGACCCGTTCTCATGAAGCCAACATCAACGGTGAACGGGTGTTCCGCTGGTGTCCATCGAGTTTCACGTACGTGCACTAGTGCACAGGGCATCAATTTTGTTAGCTCCTTAGAGCAGGCTCCATTAAAATCCCGTAGAACAGACTCAGAGATGACAACGATTCGGCAACGATTGACTGCCCTCCTTTGCACAGAATCAAGCAGGTTTATCAAGTATTTTGGAGCTCCAGCCCACAGCTGTAACTCAAATTCAATTAAGGCTCCGCATCCAAGCTCAAAAAGAAGAAGATGGAGAGATCTGAAATTACGAATGTTAGAGGAGAGCGCTTACATTTGAAGCGATGAAATCGATGCGAAAATTGCGAAAATGTTTAATAAAACATGACTCGTTTAAAATAGAGCTAAAATTTCGTGAAACGTATCTTAAGTATCATTTAAAGAAACACTGTGAATTTTTTCACAATTATAACTTGTAAAATAACTGACACAAAAGTGTTTATAATAATTTTCGGAGCATTCTTTGCGATTTTTTTCTATCGATGGAATTTTATATAATTTGCGTTTCGGCGTGGAACGCGTCTAGATACTAAGTTCAAAAATAACATTTTTTTAAGCGCTTAAAAATTTCAAATGTTTAAGGGAGATATGTAAGAAATCGGTGGAAATTCGGGTTGCGGAGGCTTAATGAACATGAGACATGACTTAAAAATATAAAAGTAGAATTATTTTTCCTGAATAAATCAATGTGTGCTTAATGCATTCAAATATTTGAAGTGCCATTAAAGGCTTTGAACGCTGAAGAAGCAGTTGTCGAGGCATATGGGGTTGAAGGGGGGGGGGGGGGGGGTTCAGGGAGAAAGCAATTAATAACACTCCACCGAATTGTGATTGTTCCCGAGCCCCTCCCCACCCCCGCTACCACTCACACAATGAATCCAGCAACCATTTTTGTTTATCATTTTGAAGCGTATCATTTACATTTTGTAATTTAAGTACAGCTGTTATAACAGAAATTCAGATACGTTTTTTTCTTGTGTTTTTCGTTTTGAATCCATTGTGATTTTGAAAGGATTTATTTTGAATGACAGGTTCATTTTACTTTTTCAACCAAATCGAAAAAAAATTACATTTACTTCACACAGGAAGCACCGAGGAATATAATTTCCCTCAATTCCTGACATCTTTGGGGATGCTGTGTGGAAAGAAAGGAATTAACCCGTGTCTTTAAGTGACTGGAAACACAGAGGCCGGTAAATCGTTCCATAGCCGAGCTGTCAACTGCGTACGTTTGGTTGCGCGTTTTACGCGTTTGAAATACCGGTAGAACAAGGAGAGCATTTCCACCCGACGCCTGTGCTCTAAAGATTGCAATCCGTTTCTTAAGATAGAATAATCAAACGGATCGCCCGTTTCTCCACAGAGTTGAGGGGTTTTTCATGTATTTTGGAACTCCAAACCAGAGGTGGCTGCCAAATTCAAACATAGCATGTATGTACTATTCACCTATCTGCAGGCCTATACTAAGGGTCGACCGAGACAGGTTTTTCGTTCTCGGCCGAGACCGAGAGCCGAGACCGAGAATAGATAAATTGAGCAAAAAAATAAAATAGCGCTATTTTTGCATAATATACTATATTTTTAAGAATGTAATAATGTTTAATTACATGATAATTTGAGATTTTATATAATATATCTAATATTAAATATTTAATTAAACAATAATTTGAGATTTTATATAATATATCTATCTAATATTAAATATTTAACAATAATTTGAGATTTTACTCACAATGTTAAAAATAAAAATAAAATAATTGAGATTTTATGTAATACTAGCTGGGTTACCCGGCTTCGCTCAGGACAATAAGATAGTGTTCTGGAATGTTGCACAATGATGTTCCCGATTCCCTATTCCTGATCATTCCACGATATACTCCGCCACTCCTTCCACAACTTTCTACAGCTCTATGGAACCTTCTAGAACTTTCCGGAAGACTGTTCTAGAAATTTCAAGAGGGCGAAACTTTCAGCCCTTATATCTTTAAAAGCACGCCTTTTAGGTAAAAACGGATACCCTAATTCCCTAGGGGGGATAGAGATCTACTACACCATATAACTCCCTTGATCGAACCGGGACTCGTTTCTGAGTTTTTGCGAGCTGCACGTTTTTTTGGACTTTCTTTTATGATATATGCCATATTCAAATAAATAAAATGTTACTCCTTACATGTCCTTTCCCGTGCGTTCCCCTCCAGCGTTCCACTTCCACCTTCCCCACCACCGCTCTCCCGCTCCCCCGTCCCGCCAACCCCCCTGGCACTGCATTTCTTGACTCCTCTCCCGCCCGGCCCGTAGCCGAAACTTTTTTCTAATAATAAAAATTTTAAACTCGTGATATCTTTCTAATTAAATAACCGAATTGAAAAATTCAAAAAGTTAAATAAAGGTATTGAAGCTGTCTTGAACATGAAGTAATTTATTTTGATAAGGATTAAAACCAAGATACAAATAAAGAGCCTTTTCAAGTGGTGACATTTAAATTAAATTTTTAAAATAAAAGAATACTTATTGTGGCATAACCATAATAGTTAGACATATGCTGTCACGACCTTTTTTGTAAATAATGATGTGTTCTATAAAGTCGTAGTACAATATTTTATTCTATCATCAATAGTTTTCGCAGCGCACGCGATGTAAAGAATATTTTAGGTAATTTTTTACACCCTGGGTTACATTATTGAAGTTTTAGTAAGGATGCCTATTTTTTAAAATATAATATAGCCTATGTCACCCAGGGATAGTGTAGCTTCCCAACAGCGAAATAATTTTTCAAATCGGTTCAGTAGTTTCGGAGCCTATTCGATGCAAACAAACACACAAACAAACAAACAAACAAATATTACCTCTTTATATAGTGTAGTAGAAGTAGAAGTAGAATAATATAAAATACGTACCAATCACAATCGACAGCTCTCTCACGCACTGCATGTCACGCAGTGCGTGAGAGAGCTGTCGTGACACCAAGTGACGAATTTGGACGCGAGCGGTAGATTTGAATCCCATTATCCTATACCGTACCTACTTACAACGGTCTCGGTTACTGTCTTCTCAGAGACAGAGTTCTCGGTAGAATTTGTAGCCGAGAATGCCGAGACCGAGATCTCGGTCGACCCTTAGCCTATACATTACGCCCAGCTTCGGCGAGGCTGAGACTGGCTTCGATGGAGCCCCCGTTCCTGAGCTGGTCTCTTAGAGTTACACCAAGCATATCACTGGATGGCCTGTTCGGAAGATTGCTTCCGTTGAAGGAAACTAGATTTTAATTTCGATCCCTTTTAGACGAAATCAGATATGATTGGGTCTTTGAAACATTAAATTCGACGAGGTTATTCTTACCCCAAGACAAAACACTCTCGAGGTAACCGTCCATTCTCTGCTTCGACCAAAGATATTCAAATACAAGAGATATGCTATGATGTCCGCCCGACTGTCAGCGAAATTACTTCCTAATGGGAATAGTTTGAACACGGAAAGTAGTTGATTTTTTTAAGGTGTGCAGTAGTATTAAAAATATAGTTTGAATACAGAAATAATTCGTTCATTAAAAATATTGGTGACACTAGGAAACACAATCCCACCCAGTAAAAACTGCGGATAGCACATCTCTAATATTTCAATAACTTTGGCTTCAACACCTTGCGAGCCGCTGGAGTTAGTGTTTCCTTTGTGGGCTTGTCAAACAAAAATATATCATAAACTATACCGTCATCCGTGTTACAACGAATTGGTGTACATGTCAAAAGGTCATTGATGTGCAATAAAAACAAAGTTGGATAGGGAACCGATCCCTGTGGGATGCCAACTTTTAACGAATGCGAGGAAGAAGTGAAACCGTCAGCCACCGAGATAACATGATAATAATAATCATTATTTTATTACGCGATACGTGCAGGGGTTGTGCAATCCGATGTCGTCTATATTGGAGCCAGTGAGACTATGGAATTCCAATTGGGGTTTGTTGTGAAGCTAAGGGTAGTGAGGAGGGGAAGGTGATGGCCACGAGGAAGGTGGAGAAGTAACTGGCTGGTCACCAAACACGGCTAAAGCCATTTCAAGCAACGTTTCAATTCTGAATGCTGGTCTTACACCAGGGCTACTGAGAGTATCTTCCACTGTAGAACGCCCAAACATGAATTTATAAATTGCGAAATAACAAAAAAAATATTTGCGCACGCCGGGATTTTAGCATGCAACCTTCGGATTGCTAGTCAAGAGCCTTACCCCTCGACCACAGAGGCTGTATATTATATTGAAATTGTAATACTATTTATATTATATCGTCAGTTCCTTTTACGGAGGTTTTGGACGCATTCGTTTTTTTTGTATTACGGCGTTTAAACAACGGTTGCGATTGCTATAAGAGCATTTTGGGAATTTAATTCAAAGCCATAGATCAGGATTGGCATCAGCAATCCATTGTGGACAGCGCTCAGTCCTCCATTAATAGAGTTTCCTGCATTCACCCTTATGACAATCTCATTTCCAGCCTCTCCCTTAAATAATACAATCTGCCGTCGCTGAATTCATAAATGTTGGCAGCTGACGTTTTTGTACAAATCTGAAATATTTCAGAAGGGATTACATGAAAAAAGGTTTATTAGTGATTAAACGTCACAATGCAGCAAAAAGCTTAATGCTAAAACCGTTGACAGCAATTGGAATTAATTCTCCTGCCAAATAAAGCCAAATCGGCATATTAATCCCAGTTTGAAATTTGGTCCCCGACATTTTTAACAGGTTTCATCCTAATTGGAAAGTTTTTCCGAAATAGCAGGGTGATTTCTTCGTTCAATTTTATGATAAAAGTGTTTTATCATTTTATTTTTAAAATTAAACCCCCGGAGAGAAGAGTGACGATGAGACATTTTCATCTTGAGCTAAAGAGCTTTAGAAAGCTGGTATAAATATTTCGGTTCCATGACAATTGATTTGGGTCACCAAAAAATTCAAGTCATAAAAAGAATCGAAGCTAGCAGTCCACAATGGAGTAGAGATGTATAGCAGTGAGGCATGTAATCGGCAGAGGAAGGATGAAAGTAGGTTGAATGCCGTAGAAATGATATAGAGAATGAGATGGATGTGTGGTAAAACCGTGTATGATTGTGTGAGAAATGTGGAGATCTGCAAATAATGCAAGGTTGACGTAAGCGTAACGAGTAAGATTAAGAAAGAGATGCTCAGATGGTTTGGGCATGTAGAGCGAATGAACGAAGAAAGGAGTATAACGATAATATATAACACGAAATTGAATATTAGCATAGATCGGGGACACCCGAGGAAGACTTGGCATTATGAAGTGAATCAGATTCTTGAGTCGGGTCATGTCAAGAGTCAGAATAATAGAAGAGCACGTATCAGACGACGTATGAATGTGAATAAGGCAAGAAGTGTGAAATTAAAATTAAATATTTTATACATTACTTTTATTTAAAAAAAATGCATTTATTAATTATTTTATTTTTATCTGATTCTGTAATCTTTCACGGGTCTGCACAAGCCCTTTAATAAACAACAACGGAAAACATGTAATTTAACACTATCTCTGAATTGCCTTTCCCATAAAAGTGTAATTTAGAAACTGTTAATCGCTTGTTTTCACGTGTTCAAACAATCTAAACGTCTCTTTCTCAATAATTCATTTACCTGACCTTCCGTTCACGTGTTGGCCCCTTAACCCGTACTGTGTACAGTGTACTGTACACTCTCTGTTGCCCCAAAACTCGAACGCCGAATCGATTTAAAACTCTAGGGGATGTGTTATGTTTAAAAATAATAGAATCTAAGGAGATAAACCATTGAACCATTATCTGTTTTCATTTATTGATTTAATTACAGACGCGTTGTTTGTTTCTAAAAGAGATTATGAACTGAATCCCGTGTTCCCAAATTCCTTGCATTGCTATTTTATCCATTTGTTCTTTTCCTTCCTTGAAAGGCCCTACTTACTTACTAGAAGAAGAGGAAGATGATGTCTACCTACTGGGCACACATGCCCAGTATTATTGCACTAAATCGAAAATTACCCACATTTAATTCAGTCGAAAAATCGTCGTGAAATCGTTCACAGCTTTTGCTTGAAATCTGGCTGAAAATTCGTAAAATACTAATTAATGCAAAAAGTGACGATAAATTGTGACTACCTTTGTGCTATCATCCTGGAAGAGTAGCCACCAACAATATTAGACTATCACCGCATATGAACACCGCAAAGGTAGGGTGTTCTCTTTTCCAATTGCCAAATCCTGTGATTGAATTTAAAAAACGACATCAATTAATTGTCTTGCCTCATACAAATAAAGATTTACAGTCCACCCCCTCTCGTGTCACGATATTGTTCGTCGACATGCGTGAAGAATCATGGAATATTTATATTTTATTTATTTATTATTTATTTATCTATATAAAGTGTGTTTACGTTGGGTTTTTCTGTCTCACTGGGATATACTCGTATTACTCGTACCTGTATCGAGACAAGCGTAATAATTGTAGGATATATAAATAGCTATATGAAGGTCTTTGACTGGGTTTGGCACCAAGGACTTGTCAACAAACTGCCATCTTACGTGTACGTGTATTGCCGACTTTTAGAGGTCGATTCAGACTTACGCGAATGTCAGCACAGTCCATGATGGCTCTTTGTTTGACAAGAAATAAAAAAATAAGAATAAGCATTAAATAAAAAAAAAACAAGTATAAATGAACAGTCACATAAATAGTTATATTTGTCAAACATTCAAACAAAATAAAAACATTTTTCAATGCTTGTGATCCTTTTTTCAAAGATAAGAAGAAAGTGTGAATTCACAGAGATAATTTATTAAAATATGCGTGTGCTTTGAAGTACGCACTGAAGACTTGACTTTTTTTAATTTCGCCAATAAAACGAATTTCTTAATTAATCGACCACCATAATACGGGCATCAATCAGACTAGCATTGTGGTCGAAAAATCCACAAATTAAGTAACCATAATTTGCAATATATATATATTTTTTTTTAAACAGAATATTCCAACCGGCCCTTGCATCCAAAATATTCTATGATTCTAAGTTGGCCCAGTATATATTAGCCAACCCTTATAGCGAGCATTGCCCCATTTGTTCCTACGTGGAAACTACAGGTTCCTATAGTAAGTATTAAATATTAAAATATGGGGTTAAAGCGATCAAGTGGCAGCCATGGTACCCGGTTAACTGAGGTAAGAAGTCAGTTGAGCAAATATAGGTAAGTAGGTTCTCAAATCACGATATTGGAAGTTTTCTTAGAAACTTCGAAGAAGCGATCTATTGAATCAGGCACAAAATGACCCATAATATGGGTGGTATTATGGCAATCGGAATATCGAATCTTGATTGAATTAATTTAAAGTTTTTTATAGAGTGACTGATTTTATTTTATTGTAAAAAAAAGAACATGAGTTATATATTTAAAAATGCATATATATTTTATGAAATATTATAATAAAGGTAGTTTTTGGTCATTTATACCTTATCCGGAAAGAGGAGCTCTTGTGCCTGATAAGGGAGCCACGATTCTTACTTAAGTCGTAAGTTATAATATGTTTTGTATAAAATATTAACTTTTTACTGTGAGTTTTTTTTGAAAACATGTTTAATTTTATTTATTGGTTCTGATTGGTTGATGATACAGCGAAATTCAGAAGGGAGGTTATTATAGTTTCCCTACCCAATTGGGGTAGGTTGTGAGGTTGAAGGTAGTGGGGAGGGGAAGGAGATGGGGAAAAGGAAGGTTTGAAAGTACCTGGCTATACAGATCTGGTAACCAAACACGGCTAAAGCCATTTCAAACAATGTTTCAATTCTGAATGGTGGTCTTATACCAGGGCGATACTGAGATTATTTATCACTCTGGAACGTGCAGCAAATATACGAGTACTGTATATTATTTTTTAATGAATTAATTGTGAAATATCACAATTGATCAAATCATTTTTTAAATTTTATTTATTTATTCGATCCCGCGACCTTCGGATTTCGAGTCAAGAGCCTTACCCCTCGATCACGCCGGCAAGTAGGTACTTACCTGTAAAAAGAGAATTATATCATTTTAATCAATAAATAAATATTTTTTTAATCTGAAATGGTGTTCATTCTAAAGGTTAATTTTTGATCGTCTCTCTAATTTGTCAACAAAACATTATGATTATTTTGTAAAGAAAATTGACGATTTTTGTTTCTGAAAGCAAATACCAAAAGCAATCCTGAAGCAAAAAAAATATAAATACTTATAACTTCACAAATCCTAAAATAAAATTATAATATCCGTAATTTTTCAGCGCTAGTTTGGAATAATTTATTTGAAAAATTAATATAGTTTTTTGTTCCAGAGGGAAAAATATTTTGCATTATTTTTTTGACGTAGGTAGGTACAGTCTTTACATTCTAATTCTTCATAACTTACGATTTTCATCGTTAACTTTCAATGATTCTAAAGCCCGACCCGCACGAGGCTAGTTTTCAAACTAGGACAACAAGCTATTGCTAGTAATCTAGCAAACCAGTAACCCTAGCTACATGTAAACAGAAGTAGCTCAGTTTTTTTCACCTTATAAGATAGTGAAGAAGCCAGTAGACTAGCATCTCAAGCCAGGATAGTTTAATAGGATGGGGTTATGTTATTTGAGCTAGTAGCGCGCCCCACCACAGAACTTACAATCCTGGCTTTGTGAGTAGCCAGTGAAGCCAGTTCACGATCGGCTGGTGTAATGCTACTTCCACACCGAAACCAATCTTCCAAATCCGAACTCCAAACTTCAACATGGCGGACGTCAGCTGTGACTACTCTGTATCTTATCAGTTGCCTACCATTATTAGGGGTTTAATCATGTACTTAAAAAACCATCATACTTTAAAGAAAACAAATACATGCGGAGAAATCACCACCGTTTATTAAGATATCATAAATATACTTGCAGTGTATCGTCCGCCGAGCAGCAACACGAATATATATTTGAAGGAACTAAAACAAATATTACAATTGACCTCATCTGATTCAAACTACTTGTACTGTGGTGACATTAAATTGAATTTATTGGATATTAAAAATAGTGAAATTACAGAATACCAAAATCTACTTAGTGAAAATGGCTTAGAAAATGTAATATTAGATGTGACCCGGGATGAAATTTTAAACGGAAAAAATGTTTATTAATGTATTGACCATATTGCAATTCGTAAACGTAACAATAGTATATTTTCATGTATTGTGATTAAAAAAATATCAGACCATCATATAACAGGAGTTGCAATAGGGAAAGAGGTACTTACAAAGGATTTAAATAAAAAAGGGAAATTATTGATAATAAATTGGTATATTCTAAATTATAACTAGTAAATTAGAGAAAATTATTACAAACTCAATGTCCCTCAGAACTGTACAATAATTTTAAAAATATTTTTGATAATATCCATTGGACTGGAAAACTTCTAAAGGGCCGCCTATGCAGCAGACGTCACTCTATAAGGTTGGTGTCTTTGATGTACAGTTAGATCTGCTGATTGCCATTTTTTTAACCTAGGTATTTAGTATGCGCGTAAATAAAACTCATCAGTCAATTTTTAGGGAATTATGCCCACCAAATTTGGAGTTATTTACACCCCCCAATTTACATTTACACCCCCCAAGCTAACATATTATGAATATTATAATCAATAATTATCAGCCTGAAACACTCATCTACATTGAAAAAAATCTTCCGAGAAAAGATACTGGCCGCCAACGGGAATTGAACCCGTGACCATCTGATTGCCGGTCAGCAGCTCTGAGCACTGAGCTATGGCGGCTTATCTAATACCCGCCAAATAATTCAATATATACTAGTGTCGATGAGGCTCGCTACCCATCACATCGCCAAGAGGAGGACGGAACGTGAACAATGTCGAATTGGTACATGGAATATCAGAGGAGGAATGGAAAGAAAGATGAACGAATTATGCGATGCAATGGATAGTAAATTTTTGGATATACTTTGTGTGACAGAGAGTATGAAAAAGGAGAGCGGTACAATGCAGCATAATGATAAGTTCGTCATCTGGTCTGGGAGACCGGATACGGAGAGGGCTTGTCAGGGTGTTGCAGCGCTACTGTCTCCCAGAATGGTTGAATGTATGTTGCAGTATGAATGTGTAAGTTCGAGAATAATGTGGATCCGATTTAAAATTGGGTTGACAAGGGTGTTTCTTGTTATCGGCTATGCTCCTGTTAATTCTGAAAGCGACGAAGTGAAAGATGATTTTTGGACTGGTGTGAATGACGTAATGAGATTAAAAAATTTGAATGAAAGGATTATAATGGCGGGCGATTTGAATGGGTGGGTGGGAATTAGACGTGATGGATTTGATTCAGCCTTAGGTAAGTTTGGGGATAAAAGAACGAATGACAATGGGAATAGAATACTTGAAGTATGTTTAGAGTGGAACCTGTTTGTATCGAATACCTTCTTCGATCATAAAGGTATCCATCAATATACGTGGGAAAGAGGAAATGAAAGATCATTAATCGATTTTGTGGTAATTGACTCTAGGTTGAGAGCCGTTACTGAGGACACAAGAGTTTTCAGAGGGGCTGAGGTTGAAACTGACCACTTTCTGGTGGTGTCAAGAGTAAACCTCTTTCGCGGATGGCGCTCTAAAGTGAAAAAGGTATCAACTCCTACCAGAGTCAAAGTAGAAAAACTGCAAAACGCTAATGTCAGAAGTGAGTATGAGAAGCGTGCAGAGACGAGATTGAATGAGAAGGAAATGGATGGTCTAAGCATTGATGAAGCATGGAACCACATAAAGGTTAGTCTTTGTGAATCTGCTAGAGATGTGTGTGGAATAAGTACGCAAGGTAGGAAGAAAGGTGACGCATGGTGGGATGACGAGATTAAAGCACTGGTCTCAGAGAAGAAGAAAGCATGGTTATGTCTGATAGCGGCTGGCAGTGCTTCTAGCGAAGAGAGAGATAGAGCGAAAGAAGTATATAAGGGTTGCAAGAAAAGAGTAAGTGTTGGAGTGAAAGTACGAAAGAAACGTCTGGAAGAGGAAGAAGGAATAAAAATGACAAAAAACTTCCAAGAAAACATTAAACTGTTTTGGAAGGAGGTCAAAAAGTCCCGGAGCGGTCCAGAGAATGGGAGCCTAAAAGTGATAAAATCGAAAGATGGAAGAATGTTGACGAATGAGGAAGAAATAAATGAGAGATGGATGAAATATTTTGAGGAAGTCTTCGAAAGCAACCCGAGTGATAGTGAGGCCAGCGGCGAATCGGGTATGAACGATGACGGAGTGAATGTTATCAAAATCAGCATGGATGAAATTAAAAATTCGATAAAATGCATGAAGAATGGTAAGGCTGTAGGTTTCGACAATATTGCAGCCGAATACTTTAAAGGAGATAGCCATATTATTCTCACATGGTTGTGCAAACTTTTTAACCAGTGTTTAGAGGAGGGTTACACGCCATTAGATTGGAGAAGGGCTGTAATCATGCCATTATACAAAGGTAAAGGGTCACGTATGGAATGTGGGAATCATAGAGCTATTAGCCTGCTAAGTTCAGTCGGCAAGTTGTACGGAAGAATATTGATTGAAAGGGTAAGAATGGAAACAAAGGATAAAATATGGGATGTGCAAGGTGCCTTTATGAGTGGAAGGGGATGCATGGACCAGATTTTCTCCTTGCGTATGCTCACTGAGAAGTTTCTGGCAAAAAACCAAAAACTTTTTTGTGCCTTTGTAGATCTACAAAAAGCATACGACCGAGTCGACAGGAAAAAGCTATGGAAGGTGTTGTCCAAGTATGGAGTGAATACAAATCTCATACAGGCAATTGCGTCTCTGTACGAGGGAAGCGTTGCATGTGTTAGGGTGAACGGTGGTTTTACGGGGTGGTTTGACATCACAAAAGGTGTTAAGCAAGGCTGCGTAATGTCACCATGGTTATTCAATTTATACATGGATAATTGTATGCAAGAATTGAAAGAGATGGGATTGGGCGCGAATTTGAGTGATCTGAAAATATGTTGCCTGTTGTATGCTGATGATGCGGTGCTGATTTCTAACACTATGGAAGATCTACAGTCTCTCGTGTCTAGGATGAACGAAGTGTGTATGCAAAATGAGTTAATGATGAATGTAAGTAAGTCTAAAGTCATGGTATTTGAAAGGGAGAGTACGAAAACAGTGTGCAATATAGTTGTGAATGATGAATACTTGGAGCAGGTGGATGAGTTTGTGTACCTGGGTAGTATGTTTACGAGAGATGGAAAGGCTGATAGAGATATTGAAAGAAGAGTAAATGCAGGTAACTCCATTAATGGAGGACTGAATGCCGTTGGCGCTAATAAAACACTGTCAAAAGACGCGAAGCTAGCAGTCCACAATGGAGTCCTGGTACCTACCTTGATGTATGGCAGTGAGGCATGGAGTTGGCAGAGGAAGGATGAAAGTAAACTGAATGCTGTCGAAATGAGATCCCTGAGGCGAATGTGTGGCAAAACCATGTATGATCGTGTGAGAAATGTGGATATCCGCAAAGAATGCAAGGCTGATGTAAGCATAATGAGTAAGATTAAGAAAGGGACCCTCAGATGGTTTGGACATGTAGAGCGAATGAAAGAAGAAAATAATGTGAGAAGAATATATGACGCAAATGTGAATGGAAGAAGAAGTAGGGGACGCCCGAGGAAGACATGGCACGATCAAGTGAATCAGATACTTGAGTCGGGCCATGTCAAAAGTCGGAATAATAGAAGAGTATGTATGAGACGATGTATGAATGTGAGTGAAGCAAAGACTGTGTGCCAAGACCGAGTTGTTTGGCGGTCCGTCCTCTCTGCCTACCCCTGCGGGGAAACGGCGTGATGGTTAGTTAGTTAGTTAGTTAGTTACTAGTGTTTCATTCGACAATTACTCATTATTACATTTTTCCAACTGAAAACAACCAACTTTATTTTTGTGAGAGAGGTATTTTTAATACTAAATCTCCCGCTAGGTGGCGTCGAGACTAATTAGGTCTGCATTTTTTGCTGAAATACTTTAACTTGTCAAATATTAATTATTATTTTTAATTGATAAACTAACGTTTAAACAAGATTAGTCTCGACGCCACCTAGCGGGAGATTTAGTATTAAAAATACCTCTCTCACAAAAATAAAGTTGGTTGTTTTCAGTTGGAAAAATGTAATAATGAGTAATTGTCGAATGAAACACTAGTATATATTGAATTATTTGGCGGGTATTAGATAAGCCGCCATAGCTCAGTGGTCAGAGCTGCTGACCGGCAATCAGATGGTCACGGGTTCAATTCCCGTTGGCGGCCAGTATCTTTTCTCGGAAGATTTTTTCAATGTAGATGAGTGTTTCAGGCTGATAATTATTGATTATAATATTTGTTATCTACCCTTTGTGCTATGCATAAAAATCTTGTTTTAACGTTAGTTTATCAATTAAAAATAATAATTAACATATTATGATTCAACCACACATAAAAGGTTGGTAGCATGTTAATAAATTATGATTAAAATATGGTATTACAATATTTTGCGCACAGATCCAAATACTCGTATCTCAAAAGATTTGGTCTTGTACCACTAAATTATGCCTGCGTTGCGTTACGTGTAATCCCAAGGCAGTAGGCGCTGGATACTGGACATGGAACAATACGCAATACTCCATTATAATAGGCCTACTCCCATATCCTCTCCTATGGAATATCAGAACGGAGCGGAATGGAATCTTTACCCGAAAGGATTTTGGGATTTCTGACCGCGAAATAACGAACTGGACACAATGCTCCCCGCCCACACGTAGCCACATATAACCACATACAGACACACGAAACCACACAGCCACACATTGTGGGTCCCCAGACCGCCATTTTGCTGCTGTGGGACAAAATAACACAAACATCAAATTAATGTGGGATTTAAAAAAAAAATTGGTTTGGTTATGTGAGCCAAAAGATAATGGAATTCCCGCACATACCTGATAAAATTGAAAATTTATCGACATTGAAAAGGTAGAAGGGAATGTTTTAGGGATTTTTTATAAAAAATAAACTTAACTGTGTTTTACAGGAGAATTTATTATTATCTTCACGTTATTTTGATTACAATTTAAATCAGTTCTTCACATTTGCCAAATAAGCTTTTTTTAAATTGTAATGCTTTTTTAATAGTACTTTTAAATGATTTCATGACAATTGATCCTGGCTTACTTATGTACAATATGCAGTACGGTATCCCTGCTTACATAAAATAATTGTACCCGGAGTGGTGTGCAGAGAGGATGTATCGGCGAAAAACCAAAGTTTAAAACACATTTTCATTCAAATGCATCAAGGATGAAACTACTTGTCTACATACTGTATATACCGGCGCCCGTATAAGTACAGAAAATCAACTGTAAATAAATTCGTTTGATATTTATACCAACTTATTATTAAAGGCATTTTTGAAGTCGATTTTAGGTTTGAAATTGATGAATAATGCTCAAAAAATTATAATTTCATAATAATTATAATGTCACCCATCTACGTTTGGGAGATATATTTCACCTTAAAAATAATTAGAATAAATATTGTTTATTTCAATTCTTTTACACATATATATAGACACAAATAGACTAATATAAATTTCTACAATTTTTTTTATATTAGAATAACTTAACAATAATAATCTAAACGAAAATATGAAAGAGAAAAAGACACAGAAAAACATAAAAAGACAATGGTCGCAACTGGGACTCGAACCCAGACCTCTCCGTCTAACCGGGACGAGTGCGTTAACCAATTTCCCTATTGCCACCTTCTGTCAAAACGTCATAATTGTCAATCTCGTATTTTCAAATTTTAGAATTCCATTATTATCAACAGTGGACAGTGACGTTTTGACAGAAGGTGGCAATAGCGAAATTGGTTAACCCACTCTTCCCGGTTAGACGGAGAGGTCTGGGTTCGAGTCCCAGTTGCGACCATTGTCTTTTTCTGTTTTTCTGTGTCTTGTTCTCTTTCATATTTTCGTTTAGATTATTATTGTTAACTTATTCTAATATGATATATTTCACTGATGGGAATAACCTTCAATAAAGTATAAAAAGAAAGTTTTTCTTATAAAAATTGAATATTCTACAATTTTTGTTTATGATGAATATATGTATATTAATGTGAGACTTCTTTTCATCTTTATAAATTATTTTACTTATTGCTTTTGTTGTTACATTTTTTTATTGTATTATGGTTAATATATTGTTTAATTTTGAATTATTTAAAATAACTGTGATACTCAACTTATAAACTAGAATGTAAAAGCCCACCAGGGCGTGTAATAAATAAATAAATATGTTGGGCGCGCGTTTGGCGTGCTTCTTGACCATTAGTGATGACTTATGACTGATGATTACTGACCACCGGTGCCGAAGAGATCAATGACGCCAGTTCCTCGGAGCAACTTCCACTGTAATACCGGTATAATAAGGACAGCATAACTACCTGATGCCTATGCTCTAACTAAAGATTGCAATCCTCTTGTTAAGATAGGGGAATCTATCAAACGGACCTACATATAATTTCAAAAAACTGTGCGTAAAGTCCGGGCAATACCGAGGACTACAGCTAGCAGCTTGTAAAGCTTGAAGGATAAGGGCATGTTAAATAATCTTGAACAAATTAAGTCAGTTATAAATAGTCGATTTACCAGATAACTTAAAATTGCTAATAAAATAAAAATAACCTAGCAATTAGTTAATTTTTTAACCAGATAAACAACTATTATGGAAAAAAATTGTTGAAGATAATATTGTTAATTCTAAAATTAGAAATATGAGATTGACTAATATGACGGTTTGACATTAGGTGGCAATGGCGAAATTGGTAAACGCACGTCCCGTATCCCGTATAGACGATAGGTTCTGGGTTTGAGTCCCTGTTGCGACCATTATCTTTTTCTGTGCCTTGTTCTCTTTCATATTTTCGATTAGATTATTATTGTTATCTTCTTCTTCAATTAACTATTTTCTTTTTGGAATTTAGTTATATATTGTTGTAACAGGGACTGCGATGCCCTAATGACAAAAATATTTAATCTCTTTTATATTTTCACTAAAAGAACTTAATAAACTTAATAATAAAACTCTAAATTTAATCCTGTTGAAGCGACGGTGCACAAAATTGAAATGGCGGAATAAAAATATGCTGACGCGATATTTTCAAATGCTCGGGAAATAAACTTCTTTATACCGCAGATGGCAACAATCCAGCACATCTGCTCGCAAAGACTTATATTTACAGCTATAATGATGAATTCTGTAAGGAGAAACCGTCACGTAAAAAGAGAGCCAAATTAAATAAAAATTTAAATAAATAAAATAAAAAAATCGCTCTCTAAATTATCTTGATTAAATTTTGGTTTATTATGCCGTGTAGCACATGCTTCTTCAAGTCGCCGCGCCGCCCGAATATTTACCGATTTCTTACATACCCCCTTATAAAAAAATATGTGTTATTTTTGAAGATAATATCTATACATTCCTTACGCTGAAACACAAATGAATTTCCCTTGATAGAAAAAAATCGCAAAGTATGCTCCGAAAATTATTATTATCACGTCTGTTTCAGTTATATGTATGAAGAAATTCACGGTGTTTCTTTAAATGCTGTTTTAGATAGCCCCACGAGATTTTTGCTCTATTTTAAACAAGTCGTGTTTTATTAAACATTTTCACAATTTTTGCTTCATTTTTACCGTTTTAAATATTATCGCACTCTCTCCAACATTCGTAATTAGATATCTCTCCATCTTCTTATTTTTGAGTGGGGATACGACGCCTTAAGTCAACGTTTCCGTCAACATTACAGTGTGCATCATCATGGCAGGTATGTAGATTGCGGTGAGGTGTGTGTTTATGTATGTAGAAAGTAGAAATAACGTTTCAATTTTGAATGGTGGTCTTACACCAGGGCGATACTGAGAGTATCTTCCACTCTGGAACGTGCTGAAAAATACTATATGTAGGTATATCATATAAATTGTAAAAAAACACAAATTAATTAAAAATGATTTATTTGCCCACGCCGGGATTCATCCCGTGACCTGACCTTCAGATTGCGAATCAAGAGACTTACCCCTTGACCTCGACGGAGGCCGTCAAAAGGTTGAGGGAGACCTTTTGACCTCTTCAGATGCTCTTGGAACATCGCCTTGCACCCCCTTAAGCCCCAGATTTATACCCACCCCTCGTACCTCCTTTATTTGCAGAACTTCCTCTCCTTCCTTTCCTAAAAAGTCTCATCACACAGCATCCCTAAAGATGACTTAGACCCCGAGGGGAATTATTTTGCTCGGGTCCTCTTGTGTAGAGTTGTTAATACGAAAAAAGGAAATGGCATCAAATTTACAAGAAGAATAGGAAGATACCTACTTAATTTAAATCAAGTAGATACCTACTTTTATAAAACAAATTCACCCAGACCTAAAAAAAAAAACATACAAATTTATGTAAGTTGGTACTACTTGTAATAACTTCAAGTCTTTTTCTATGGAACACGTAGCTGCTAGCTACGTAGCTTTCGATCGAATGTTTGTGTGTTTTGTTCCATTCTTTCTGGGCTTGAGGGAGACGGACTAGGCAGGAGGGAGACGGATGGCGGTGGGTCGGGCGCGGAGAGAGGCGGGCGGCGAAGGGTGACCGATCAATTTATTCAAGGTTGTATGTACGCCCCAACTTATCAGGAACGACGAAGCTTAACTATGGACTGAACATGTAATTAATTGCGACAATATTGAAGAAATGAAAATGCCTACCTATCTAAATATGTATAAACAATCGGTTTAATTTTATTAATTTTCCTTTAATATATTTTATAATTTATTATTAATTATTATAATTTTGCTAAATTCATGATTAATCCATTTTATAATCGCAAATTTTGAAAAAATAATCCCGTCCTATATATTTATTTTATCAATTTTTAGCTTTAATATCTGCTTTCGTCCGATATTCGGATAAAAACATATTACCTTATTTTTAATTATTTTTGTTTTTTTACACTAGCTTAACGCAGGAGGATCTGAGGAAAATAATTCCCCTCAGTGTGTGTGTCATCTTTGGTGATGCTGTGTGGAGGGTATTTTTAGAAAAGGAATTAGAGGAAGTTCTGGGAAGAAAAGAGGTGCTAGTGGTGGGTAGAAATATGGGTTTTAGTGTGTCCAGGAGTGACGGATATCTGGGGAGAGTCCTGTTGGAGACCCGGAAAAACATCAGCCCACGATCCTCGGCACTCCTGTTAAGTCATCAAACGTAGCGTAAATCAGTTTATTTGAAACTGGAAATGAGGTTGGGAGCTTACCACAATTTACCTGGAAAATCCAGACAGCATATATGTGCAAATTTCATGACGACAGAATTCACAGTTTTAAAGTACTGCTTCATGCAGATTTTCTACTTTATGATTAAGATTAGAAGTACAATGGAGCGCATAAGGCTTGACTTATAAGGTTGTTTTACGTGTTGAGACAGGCGTGGCAAACATTTTTTACTAATAAATATAAAAAATAACAATGTATACTTCAAAATTATAAAGTGCCTAAAATGATCCGTACGAAAAACATTATTAATACAGAAACGATTAGCATAGATAAATAATCACTTCCAAAATTTAGGCAGCGTAGAACACGACATAAAATAATGTAATAATGAAGGTTAGTTATGAAATTATTAAAAAATATTATTTTCCTACATTTTAAAGCGCATCACATCTATGTATTTATATAGCGCCGTTTTAGAGAAAAATCATCTCAAGTTAACTTATTGATTGTACACATACTAAATTCGGTTATTTGTGATGTGCGTTAGTCCTACGTAAAATCTGGTTTAATTCATGTGTAATTTAAGTGTCATTGCCAGAATTAAGACAAGCGATAAAGTACCCGCTTATTATATAATATTTTTAACAGAAAATGGTTTTAATCATCATTTTCAAAATTGACACTGATTTTTCAAGAATTTATAGCATTCCGGTAATTTTTTAAGGATCTGTGCTAGTTTTAGAATAAAATGTATAGAAAATAATTATTGTAATGAATTGTTTTCCTAATTTTTTAAATTCCATTTTTTCGACGGGAGTTATACATATTTTAAACTGTCATAAAGTTGCACGTTTAAATCCACTCCATTTACTTCCACGTTAAATTCTATTAACTACCTTAATCACCCCTGCTGCCTGATGACTCTCCCCGCCCTAAGCCAAGATAAATTGAACCGCCCGAGGACCACGTGGGTCCCGATTAACATACCTCCCCCCCACCCCCCACAGGGTTGAAATACCTCGCCCTGTGGGGTGGCTTAATCATTCATTCTGACTTTACAGTAAACAGGGTTCACAATGCCTTTACTGGATGTATACTTGATGTATACTGTGTTCTCTACAGGAGTCATTCGTTTACCTTCCCATTAACAGAATTAGGTTCGCTTCCATTAATTAGTTTTTGAAGTGAAAACTTCATTAGCAACGTTGTGATTTAAAACTCGATGAAACGGAAACGAGCGACACTAAAAAGAGACAACACATGCATCTAAATGATTTAGCCTGCGAGGCAATGAGGTTGCAACAAAATATTTATTTTATTCACGGGTGCTAGGTTGAAATATAATGCGATAAATCCATAGCCCCACGCAAGTCCCTTTTAGTGTAGTGGTATAAAGTGTAGTGGACAAATATTTGCATTGCCCGTGGCCTTTCACCGCAGTGAGAGGGATGAATATATGAGTCACTCCTGGACACACTAACCCCCTGATTCTCACCCACCCTTCATGAACTTTTCCTTCCCAGAACCTTCTCTTTTTCAAAAAGGGAAATCTCTTTTTCTTCCTTAAAAATACCTTACACATCGCATCCTCATTCATCATCCTCATCAGAAGCTCACAATTGGGCAGATTTTAGTAGGTCACACCAGGAGATTTGAGTTTCTACAGTTAAGATGATAAACACCATTGACAGATAAACAATTTGATGAACTATTGGAAATGTTTTGGCCAAACCAATCCAAGTCTCAGACGTGTTTCTGACTGTGAAATAATTACTCAACAGTGTATTGAATTTGTACCAATATTTCTCTGTCTAGAAGTCTAGAAGATCCACATGTCAGTAATATTTATAGGAATAATTTGACTATTTTAGTATTCACGCCAATATTATCTAATAAGGTATCATAAAATCAGGGTAACTAAATGTTTTAGAACCTTTGCAAAACTTATTCAATGTATAATAATGATAATAAATGAGTCAATAATTAATTTTTAATAAAACGCCTTCACTTCAAATCCTATGGTATCAAAAAGCCAACAAACCATAATTATATACATGGTGTTAAGTGACATACTAGACTTACTTTAAACAATGATTCCCGACATTATTTGAAGTAATAAAAAATGTAAATGAATTTCAACTAAAAACTTAAAAAATCACTAGGTATTGGACGGTTTGGAGCTGGGTTGGGAAGTTACTCGACAGAGTCATCAGTGTTGACACGTGAAAGAAATTTTTTGTTTGTTTTTAAGAAAAAAAAAAAGCTTTAAAAAAAAATCATCGAAGACCAAATAACCAAATATACCTTTTTTTAAACGAAATAATGTTAAAGTAATTCAAGTTCCCTCAACATCCTCTATATTTATCTTTCGTCCAGTTGATTAATCAGACATTTCCAAATACCAAGTTTTGTGGTGATGAGAAAAACGATATTCGGAAGTACACCATAAATCAAATATTATTTACACAGGTCTGTGTTTTACATATTAAATATGCTATGAGAGATAATTTATATGAATTAAACATAAGATAACACCGTGAGTAATAACGGTCCGGTACATTATTAGTAAGACAAGTTGAAATATCCTACTAGTGACCCAGAAAACATCAACATTTTGTTTAATTCGCTACAAGTTTTTCTGCATTATTATTGATTTGGTGAAGTTTTGTGAGTAAGCTGAATATTTTAACAAAGAGAGAACATTTTAGGAGGCGGTTATGGGTGCCTGCTGCTCCGGGAACCTTTTATTGGATAGCCAACATTTTTGCCCTAGGTCACCTAGTAAGGGTGCTCGGGTTCATGGGGTGAGGTTTGTCAAGGTCTTGGCGGCCTATGTGTTTGCCCACCTGCTGCATGGCGGGCCGGATCTAGAGAGATTGATTGAGGAGGCCTTTTGACCTCTCCAGCCAGAATCCCTTTGTACCGTTGAAGGGATGGACACACTGACCCCCATATTCCTACCAACCCCTCTGTTTTGTTATACATTTAATATGGATGTGTAATAGAAAACACTTTGTTTTTTTATAATAAAGACTTTTATTGACTAACAGCCTTACTAAAAAAAACCACAGCACGACAGATAACCTGTGTTTTTGCAGCAACATTAATAAAACAAATTTACACTAAAACACGAAATATTACCAATAACATTGGTCTAAAATACGTTTTAAATATCACTTTAAAACGCCTTGTAAATCTGGCAACCACGCAATTTTTCATACTGTACACATTAAATTGTTTGTTTTCATTTATAGCCGCTAGGTGGCGACGCCAGCGAATTCGTCCTTCGCAGTGAAAACATATTAAAAAGCGAGTGATTCTTTTGGGTAAATGTTCCGCTATTGAGTCCACGCTCAAAACACACTTTAAAAAATTGAATCAAACTGTACTAGGTAGATAATAGTTAGTAATAAGTAATTCAGTAACCGGAATTTAAAAATATTGCGTTTTAATGATTATTTTGTTAACTTTAAAAATGCGAAATGTCATTTTTCAAGGACCGCCATGTTATTAATTACGACGATGAAATATGCACTTTTAAAAGGAAAACTCACTCTCTTTCAGTTACACAATAATAAGTACGAATTTCAATCTTCGAAAATGATAAATAATGCGTATTAATCATTATTTTGTTAGGTTTCGTAAATTCAAAAAATCATCACTTATTACGCGTGCATGACGCGAGACGCAGGCCTATATGAAATGTGAAAATATACCAAACCACCCACAACTGTTCCATGTGAAACATGTTTTACATGCAATTTGCAAATGAGCCAACCTAAAAATAAAATAGCATTCACGAAACGAGTAGCTAGAAGCGATACATATACGATATTATTACGAAAGTACCTGATTTGCCAAATTACGTATGTAATTATTTTAATACCTAAAACGAAAATAAATAAAAGAACACGTACGCGTTTTTCTTTTCAATAACACCCAAGTTTTGAAAGGTTTGTATTGCAAGTAGGATTAGTATTATAGACAAGTTTGTACCTGTATTTATAACAGAAGAACATGGAAAGAAATGTCACTTTCTTTTGTATCACAAACCATGTTACACAAACCTAGCGTAGCCGCTAAACTACTTGAAAACTGGGATGTTTTTCTTGCCTTGACGCGAGCAGGCGGTATAAAGGGGCACTTTCTTTTGTATCACAAACCATGTTACACAAACCTAGCGTAGCCGCTAAACTACTTGAAAACTGGAATGTTTTTCTTGCCTTGACGCGAGCAGGCGGTATAAAGGGGCACTTTCTTTTGTATCACAAACCATGTTACACAAAGCCGCTAAACTACTTGAAAACTGGGATGTTTTTCTTGGTAGGTTATTTTACAACAATTGATTGTTATTATATTATTTGAAACAACTGGTTACGTAAATGTTTTTAAATTTTTAGGTTGGTAGTGTGTATTTACAATTTGCGTATTGCAGTTTCACACGGCACAAGAATGGCCTTCTTATTTAAAAAGATGGCGGTCGTTGAAAAATGACATTTCGCATTTTTAAAGTTAACAAAATAATCATTAAAACGCAATATTTTTAAATTCCGGTTACTGAATTACTTATTACTAACTATTATCTACCTAGTACAACTTATTTAAATTTTTTAAAGTGTGTTTTGAGCGTGGACTCAATAATGGACGGCGGTCCTTGAAAAATGACATTTAGCATTTTTAAAGTTAACAAAATAATCATTAAAACGCAATATTTTTAAATTTCGGTTACTGAATTACTTATTACTAACTATTATCTACTTAGTACAACTTATTTAAATTTTTTAAAGTGTGTTTTGAGCGTGGACTCAATAGCGGAACATTTACCGACTTATGAAAGAAATTAACTTATTCAGTCGTGCAAGAAATCTGTTTAAATATCAGTTTAATTTTTTGGTTAGTTTTTTGGCAATATAAAAAACTTTGAAAATATTTTATTAATTTTTTATTGTATTCACGAGAAAAAGTGAGGTGGCAGTTCTATTCCAAATTTATTATATAAAAGGTGTATATATTTTAAATTTAAATTTTTTATTAAATTCTGTATACTTTCATCAAAAATGTTTTGGTAAGAATTTTTTTTTACATTTTTCTGTGTTTAAATCTTAAAATATGGCAGTTTTTTAAAACTAAAGTGCATTTAAAATACATAAATCTAAAAGGTAATTTTATCTAGTTTTTATAAATGGTATTTGTTTTTACAACACCTTCAAAAATAAGAAATATATAGAACATTCAAAATACTTTGGAAAATTCCAAATTTCGTTCAGACATCATTACTAAAACAGAGATAAACTACCCCCCCCCAGGCTGTGTAAAGAGTGTGTATTTTTTTCCAAGAATAATTTTTTAATTAGTAATGTTTTCGCATCCGAGGCCGTTTATCAATTGACTAAAATTTTCACGGGGTTTTTTTCTAAGGCCGTAGGTGTTTACACCATTGACATTACTTTCAGAGTGACCATAGTCGATCATTATTATAAGAAGTAGTTCATCACTAGTGATGTGCAACATAAAACAATAGTGATGTGACACCCTCATCCCTCATACCTATTTCCTTCCCAGAACTTCCTCTTCTTTCTTTCCCTAAAACCCTCCACACAGCATCCCCTAAGATGACATGAAGGGAAATTATTTTCCCCAGGGTCGCCTCTGTGGAGCTAAAGTATAAAAAAACATTTTTACATATAACTGCATACTCAACTCAAATATCGATTTTTCTGGCATGTCTGCCTAATCTACTGCAAGACATATATGTATAGCGCTCTGCCATTGTTTCGATAATTATAATAAATCAGTTATAATTAGTCAAATTTATAATGTTGAGGTAACTTAGTCATATTGCTGTCTAATTAGCGGTAGATGTTAGTTCTGATGTCCGCATAGACCTGCGTGTCTAGCTGTCTAGTCTGACAGTTAGCCAAACAAAGTCACGCACACTAACTTGCCGAACTTCCGGCTTTTGGCTTCTACATTACCAAGAAAAGTATATTGTAAATCAAATACTCGTAATTAAAAAATATAAAATTTGCAACTGGTGTGTAAAGAATTCAGAATATCCGTGATTCTTGGATCGAAACATTTTCTATGGCAATAAAATGTATTGCACTTGTTTCAATATGGTTAAAATGTAAAATTCTATCTTTTCATGTGTTTATTATTATTCAATTAAAAAAGGTTTTTATTTAATCAAGTTCATTTGTGTAATTAATTCACATCACATCACATCTTCTTCCCCTTATCCTATTCGGGTCGGGGACCCACTGCATAGACAAGGCTCCTCAATAAGTCCCTGTCTTGTGCTGCTTGTTCGGCCTCCGTCCATAGTAGGCCCATCCTCTCCTCACACAGTTTCTGGAGTTGCATCGCCCAACTGTGTCTGGGTCCACTGGACATCAGGTGGTATAAAGTTTTGAACACTGCCATCTTCGTTTTGATACTGAGCTCGGCTTTCCTTATCACTGTGCCGTGTGGTGGGCGGGATTGAGAGAGACTGGTTAAAGGAGGTTTTTTATTATCTCTAGCCGGAATCAGTTGGAGGGATACGTCCATCATTCCCACCCACCCCTCATACCTATTTCCTTCCCAGAACTTCCCCTCCTTTCTTTCTTTAAAAAACCTCCACAGCATCCCCTAAGATAACATAGGCCCTGTGGGAAATTATTTTCCTCAGGGCCTCCTGTGTGGAGCTAATGTAAAAAAAAATTACGCGTAAAATGTTATCACGCGTGGCAGCTGTTTCGCATTCCGACGGCAGTATCAAACTGTAAAATACTTAACCAAGGTGAAAAATGATTTTCTTTAATTAATGGTTATATTATAAATATCCAGTACGTATAGATATGATATGCTACTTTATTCATTTGTGTTATAAATTACAAAATATTGGCCATTAAAGGATACCATTTTTCACTATTGTACCTAATTATTGAAAAAATAATCTTGCCCAACAAGATATGTTAATATAGTAAAATAAAACAATTAAACGCTGTAAAAAAGCTTCTTTTAAGGCGAAATTTAAAATTTACATTTATATAAATCGGTCGTTTTTAATTTTAAATTTTACCCCATCAAAATTCTTTTCTTAACAATTCATATCTTCATAATTTTATATTTCATTGCATTACACAAGTCGCAAATAATTGCCAAGTTTTCGTCTGAAAGCATTAATAATAGAATCCTTTAATCGCCTATGTATTATAATTTAAATCATAAAGAAATACAATAACGTATATCCTTACTAGATATTTACTTCACCTTTTGATAAAAAGTAATTATTCAAACTGGTCAAGTATTTTGGCCTCAAATCCAAATTAATGTTATGTTTGAAAAAGGTCGCGCAGCCGTTCCTTTTAATATTATTACGTAAGCATTTTTTGTCTTTGTGTGTAAAACAGTTCACTTTTCTACTCAGGAAGTGTAAGAATGAGTGTGAAATAATTCCAAATGTATTGTCGTGGAATAAGCCCTGTCTGAAGGAATCCAAATGAAGAAGAATTCTCGTGTTACGTAAATTCTAGACCCTCTTCTAAATAATCCCGACGCCAGCTCTCTGGTAAAATCCACTAGATTCTTTGAATTTAAAAAATTTAAGATACCTATGTTATGAAAGCGTGCCCACTGTCGCTGAGCTAACTGGACTTAATGTCCGTGAAAGCTCTGTAATAATCTGGTGCAGGGGAAATGCTCACTGAAGATCCGATATGATCGCCTATCTCCCATTTATCTCCATATAGTACAAAGTTCGTCCGGCCGACAGTTCGTCCGGCGGACAATCGGTCCGGCGACAATTCGTCCGGCTTGATCATTTAGAAGATTTTTTCTTCAAGTAAGTATGCAAAGAGGATATACGGCCGTACAACCAAAATCGATATACTTATATCTGAAGACATCTTGAGTGGAAATCCGCTGTAAAAATATTTTAACTAACAATAATTTCGACTCTCCGAAGAAGCATTTTCTTTTTTACGTTAGCCCCACGCAGGAGCCCCTGAGGAAAATAATTTCCCTCTGGGACTATGCCATCTTAGGGGATGCTATGCGGAGGGTCTTTTTAAGGAGGGGAAGGATAGGAAGTTCTGGAAAGGAGTCTGGGGGTTAATATACCCAGGAGTGACGGATGTATCAATCCATCCCTCCAACTGCAGTACACGGTCCGCCATGCAATTATTGGATAACCAACACCCCTGCCATAGGCCATCCCAAGTGGTCCGCTACGTTTGGTGACCTGACATGGGTGCCCGGGTTCAAGGGGTGAGGTTTGTCTAAGTCTTGGCGGCTAATGCGTTTGCCCACCTACTGCGTGGTGGAGCGGATCAGGATAGACTGGGGACTTAAACTAGACCTCTCCTGCCTGACTCTCTCGATCCATCGCCCTGCACTGCAACGGGAGGAATGGATTCATACGTCCGTCACTCCTGGACACTTTGACCCCCAGATTCCTACCCACGCCTCACACCTCTTTCCTTCTCAGAACTTCCTCTCCTTTCTTTTCCCGAAAAGACACAGCACCCCCAAATATGACATAGGCCTTGAGGGATTAACTGCCTCAGGGCCTCCTGTGTGGAGCTAATGTAGAAATAAACCTATATTAACAAGATCTGTTGAGAGACATTAAAAAAGCATACATATTCACATACACCAAAGACAACCTTTCATCATTGCTTCACACATACCTTCTCCCTGGTGACCCAGTTCCATAAACATTGTTCCTTGTTCGCAAAACATAATTTTATTTAGAATGTTCAAAGGTTTTTCTTTACATCTTAATATATAAAACAAAGTCGGGTTAGTTACACTATTTATAACTCGAGAACGGTCGGGCCGATTTTGATGATCTTTGATTTGTTGGATTTGTCTCCGCCCCGGAAAGGATAATAACTATTAAAACATCACAAGAAATAACGAAAAGTATAGTTATTAAGAAAATTCTTTTTCCCATACATTTTTTATGGAACGAATTCTCACATTTGAAAGAGCTGCGGGCATTTTTTGATAAGTACCTATAATGTTGAATAGTGAGTGAGTTCCAAAAATTCAAACCATCTGCTGATAATACGCTGATTGTTTTGCTTTTGTTATTAAACTTTTTTAAAAATGATTTATTTGGCTTTCAATCATTAGGGTGTCCTTAGATATTTCTTTATTTTAAAAATTATTCACATTTTCATTTTTTTTACATTTTCAGTGTTTTTAAAATTAGTGACATATTCAGGATTTTTAAAAGTAGTTACATTTTCAGTTTTTTTACATGGAATAGATAAATTATATTAGCAAATATAGACAATGGGCTAAGACAAATATTCATATGATTATGCAAGTTGTACTAATATACAGAGTTGGTATTGATAATAATTACAAAATAGTAGGGTAGGAAGATGTACATGTTCCAAAAAATAGGAACCTGTACAATTGTACTAATAACACTGCAGGAACAAATGCATACGTATGGAAGAGAAAGAAATGTGATTGATGCTTAAATGTTAAGGCCATTTTTACAAATAAATTTTGCTAACAAATAGTGAATTTCAGGAGAGTTGATACTAATAAGGCAGGGTACACTGGCAGAGAATTCAATTTTAGATTTTACCAATTCATGTAGGTATGTAGTTTGGAAATTGGTAATTTATAGGACACTCAAAAAAATTATGGTCTAAAGTGTCCTCTGAACCACAATCACAATAAGGCGAATTGACTACGTGGAATCAGGCCAGATGGCTAAGACAACAAGTATGACCTAGAAGCATTCGAGTTATGAAAGAGATGAATTTTTTAGGAATGGAAAAATATTTGTGAAACCAGGGCTTGACAGGAAGAGAAGGTTGAATTAATGAGTACTGGTGACCTTTTATCAGAGAGGACGATTTCCATTCAGAGGACTATTAGCGTTGTCCCTTATTTTTTAAAATAGGGAAATAGTGTCTTACAGGAATATGTATACTACTTAATGGACCATGGAAATGGATTCCTTAGCAATAGAATCAACCTTTTCATTTCCAACAATATCAAAGTGTCATGGGATCTAGGCCAAGACCACTAACACGCTTGAGCCAGCGACATGGAATGCAGGAGGTCTCGGATAGAGCAGGTTAGAGAGTCACTACTGGAATTGAGAAGGGATGCGCTTTTTTTTTGTAGTGAGCTAAGTGAGCCTGAAACGATGAGATCATTTCTAATGTTCATAGATTTTACGAGTCGTAAAGCTTTACGAGAGCTATGCATTCATGAGAAAATGGAACACTATTTGGGAGTCTGCGTGGGAAACATAATTTCCTGTAAGGTGCATAGACACTGGCTCATAATGGGAGTCCGAACTGAGTTTGGAACCATCTGTGAAAATTTTTATATAATTTGGCCAGTTATTTTCATTAATTTTCTTGAATTCTGCATTACTGTATTGAGCTGAGTTTTTTAAATATTTTTTTTAAATATTCCTATAGATTGGTGCACCTTTGGATAGAAAGTAAGACTTTCATAGGGATATGAGTATAAGGGGAGAGATTCATTGCGATAGAAATTTGTGGATGCTTTCAGGAAAGAGTTGAAAGAGGAAAAAATTGAAAGAGGAAAGAGTTGTTGATATTAAACATATAATGCTGCCCCTCTTTCTTACACACTATATGTCAACAGTCAAAATGGGACAAACGGTGAACGTATGTCTACGTCTACAACCTTCGAAAGGAAAAATACAATAATTATAATAAATCTCCGTCACACGTATAAAGAAAATGAAACGCGATTCCCGAAAGTAAGTCGAAAAGTAAGAAAATCATATAAATTATAAATCCATCCACAACGCCATCTCTGATACTGAAAAAAAACGCGGACAGTTACGCACCAATAATTGCTTCATTGTGTAATTTTTAACAAAATAAAAAAACTGAATTTAATTAAGCTAATAAGTTAACACAACAGTTATTGATTCTGATGCGGTACGAAGTTCTCCAGGTCAGCTAGTATTTATATATTTTTTAAGTGTGAATACCCCAAAAGAGTTTCTTTCACAGGCTGCTCCAACTGTCCCTTTGGACTATGAAACTTACAAAAGAATACTCCCACTAATACTACACTAAACCTTCTTTACTTTAGAATCGTTCTCGAATTAATCTTAATAAAATGCTCATCAGACCAGCACTAATATATGGGCGAGTGCTGCAAGGGCTCTCACGGACAGGGAAATGATATACTAGAGTGGTTAGATACTCCAGGAATCGAAACTTTACTCGAAATGACTTGCTGTCTTTGGTGACCAGGTTTGAATAGTCCCTTCTCCTCTACTTTCAGCCTTATAACAATATATACCCAACGGGGTACCATAAACCCACTGGCTCTGGACAGTTGTGAGCAATTTAGACTTAGCTCTATTTGCATACTCATTGTTTTACATCACGAGTGTGTGTGTTGACTTCGAGAGTTCGTGATATATCCTGGTATAGGGTCCAGCAGACGTTTGCCTAGGCGTTTGCGGCTCTTTCGACTCCAATTTTACAGACACCAATTTGAATTTCAGACTCCAATTTCAGCTTCAGATTCCAATCAAATAAAAAAAGAACATACGTGGAAAGAACATATCACTACAGCAAACAACAAATAATATACTTCTTTAGACAAACTCACAACATTCTTAAGAGGAATATAAACGCTAGAAATATTTCGATTCTCGTGCCTGCAAAATTTACAATCGAGCGTCTTATTTGCGCGAGGCAAGTAAGCGAAAAAGTGTTTTTTTTAATTTATTTTGTGCATAATTTTATAAGAGTGAAAAAAATTTAGAACATAGAAAACCTCAAAAATAGTCTTATTCATAAAGGGGTATTTAAAAAAAAAAGTTTCTTGTATTACTTCATAATTAAGTCATGAAAAATTTTTTTTTTTGTGGTTTACGCTTATATTTTTTGTTATGTAAATAATAATTTTATTGTAATTCCAATACATAGACAACCTAGTAAAAGCTTCAATTTATAGGTAGCATATTTTATTAAGGTTCATACTGTAAGCCAATTCGTCGTAAAGATTAATCTAAATAGGATTTCACGTATAACTTCACTTTAACTTGAACCAACTCAAAAGAAACTAATTATAAAGATTATTCTAAAACTATCGATCACAGCAGAATCGGTGTTTTGGACTTAAGGCAACTTTATGCCAAAAATATACTTACTTTTCTAGTCAAACAGAGAACTGTTTTTGACAATATCCAAACTCTTCGCGATACGAGAACCAAGGAGCAAAATCTCTTACTTATCCCTTTCGCCAAAATAACGTTTGGTCAAAGAAACTTCAGGTACTTTGAAACAAAACTTTATAATACACTTCCACTAACCATTAGACAGCACACTAATTATGTATAATACAAATAAGATACCAAGTCTTGGAACACTAGCAAAGCTATCATATATTGACAATATTTTTAGGACCTCCTAATGCATGCTTTTTCATTGCTACGGTGCTGATTGTCCTTGTACTTTTACTTTAAATGTAAATAACATTGTTGTTGTTATCCTTATTTTTGTGTTAAACTACTTATGCTAAAATGTGCCTACTCTCAACACATGAATTCCTAGTGAGACAGGCACAGCACAATCACCTATGTAACTAAATAAATAATGATTATAATATTTAAAAAAAAACTCCAATTTCACCTTCACTCAACCAGCTTTATAAGATGTAGCTAATCAAACTACATCATCAGTGTTGCCTACCTACCTTTTGTAGAGCCAAATTTTGTCAGATATTCTAGCTCTTTATTTTATGCAGAACTCATTTACGTACAAAAATGATAATTTAAAAGATATTATTTGTTAAAGTTTTGTGATACACCAAAGAATGGCTGGTTTCCGTAATCATCCTCCTAAATGCTACTTTATAAAAATACTGATTAAATAAACACATAGAAGACATATAAAATGCCACTTTGGAAGAAACATTCTTTCATTAATTGTAACCTTTCCCTCAAGTCACACTTTTAGGTGAACGATTTCAGAAAAAGATGCTCTCCTGGACAATTTTCTGTTAGACGTTTAGGGCAATATTACACTAGATAGACTGTTTGACATAGTTTAATCTCGGTAAATTGTTTCCACGGAGCTCGGTAATATTTATTTAAACTCCCCCAATTGCGGAAACCATTACGCAATGAAGACTGTATGGTTTGTACATCCTGTCAAGCCCTTGCAGAAAGGGTTCCACCGCGTCCCCAAACTAAACGAAGGCCTATTGTGGAAGGTTCATATATTAATATTTTATCGTCGTTCGTTTTGGAAGAGATTTTTCCTAAACAACATTCACCTCACGTAGCGGGTCGATCTTCCATTTTAGCAGCTTTCTCGATAAATGTGATATATGGGAATATTATCATTATTTAAGGGGGATGATAAATATGTTTTTGTCAATTTTGTGAAAGTTTTTTTCTTCTTTAAATGGCATTTTGTTAACATAAATTATTGCATGTCAGATGGTATAATATATGGGTGAGGTTTTAAAATTTGTGTTCCGCAGCAATGAAAAACATATCTTCACGTTCCCATTGGAAAAGGTGTTCTAATAGGAATGCGGAGACACAACAGCACCAATATCTGAGATCCTTGACCTATTAAGCGTCATACGTCGTATTATCTGCATAGCTGATTTAAACGGTGGTGGTTCTTTAATGAGGGTTAATGGGATGATCCCCACAAGGTATTCCATAAACCTACTAAAAGATAAAAAATAATCGATGCTTTGTCTTCACCAAAATGAATTAATAAAAACATTTTTTCAGAAATAAGGACAATTTTCAAGCTTAAATTTTGGTGAGATACCGATACGATAGGTAACCGCTCCGCCCTATTAGTAAACAAAGTCAATATGTAATACACATTATTGTAAAGTATATTAAATTTACCAAATATTTTTAATGAAGCATTTTTTCATATTCCTTCAGACCAAAAAGCAACTTGAAAAATTACTTGCAACAAAATCATTTTGTTAGCCAAACTATTGCAGAAAACAAAAAGTTTTGCATAGTATAATTTTTAGGTAGTTTTATAAAAAGCTCATTGGTAGATTTTTTTCTTGTGTATGTTTTAGTTTAGGAGATATAATGGCTTTAGTAGATTTTAGTACAATTTCCATGTTTGAAGGTCACAGAATGGAGGGGAGGGGAGGCTTGATTAAATTTTATTTAACTAACTGAATGACAAAAAATTAACATTTGCCCAAATATGGGAGTACGTTTTTTTAATGATAAAAATTGACAGCATTTATTTGTTTTTCCTTGGAGATTGTTTTTCAGTTTCGTAATGGTTTTATTAAAAATTAAGTATGTACAAACAGGTTTGCAACTCCGCCGACTGGAAATTTAACGATGTCAAGCTTTAGTTATCCTGTCCCCTGCGGCCCGCGAACAAATTGAAAATGGATAAATTAACCCTCCGCCTAAAAAAGTTGATCATCACTGACCTATAATGTAATCTCACATAATTCAATCAATAATATTTTTTTATATGATACAAAATGCGTAAATCCCGTTAACAGGACGTTAAGTACACAGGCGTGAATTTCATGTGCGAATATTACTAATGCCAGAATTAAACAAGTAATGCAGAGAATTATACCTACTGGAATTACACATGTCAAATATAATCTTATTTTTTAAAGGTTAAATTTGTTAAGTGTTTAAATTTATGGCACATTGCTAGTCAATCTAAGGGAGCCTACTGTGCCTCAGTATAAGGGATCACCCCATCAGAACAGTGGTTTCAACAATTCTCCCAGTTTGCCAAAAAAGAAATTTCCTCACGTATTCGAATGAGAATTGGACAATGTTTCGTTCCTTCTCACATTTTTAAAATTCATGTCCTGGACTCCCTTGTGTCTGTGCATTCTGTGGTATAGAAGTAAGACCTTTAGGTGAAATATTTTTTGGTTATCCCTATCTAAACAAATATCCTCTCTTCTATCAAGCCTTACCTAAATTTGCCCCCCCCCATTCAACATCTCATGTATCTTCTAAGTCGGAACTCAACTCCAATCTTCCATATAATTTCTAAATTTGGCCATTTGAATAAAATTTATACAAAAATTGAACCTTTCTCTCTATCTCTCAATAATTTAAAATGATGGCCTAGAACATCCCTGGATAGTGAAAGCCAGAAATTTTTTAAAAAAGCGTGCCTAATAAATTTCATATTAGAAAAGAACAAGAGTTAGGTTAGGTTTATTGCGATGTGTAATTCCAGTAGGTGAAATTTAAGAATGTATAATAATTTTCTTCCCGTGTAATTGGAGTGAGATTCGCGCTTTTGTAATTTCATCTTGTAACCATTACTTACAAGAGAGCGATTTCCTATGACCACCACCACGTGGGAGCCAACTTTTGTACTGCATTAGCCATTAATTGGGAAAATTATTTTGCGTTTGAAGTGACAACTTCTAAAGCATGATTGTGTTTTGAAACTCGATGAAACGAAAAATAGCGATACTAAAAAGAGACCAACACGTACATCTATAGGATTTAGCCTACGAGAGAATGAGATAGTATAATCGGTCTCATCTTTGTTCGTAGCCTCCTTGTCTACTTTAGTTTTCTAAAGGTTTCACTTCTATCGCTTGTGAACTGCGCACTTGCATTTTTTTAATCTATCTGGTTCCCGCTTCGATATATAAACTCCAACGGCTCGGTGGGCTTTGAAGCAAATAATGGACGGTTACCTCGAGAGTGTTTTCTCTTGGGGTAAAAATAATATCGTTGAATTCAATATTTCAAAGACCCAATCATGTCTGATTACGTCTAAAAGGGATCGAAATGAAAACCTAGTCTCCTTCAACGGAAGCAATCTTTCGAACAGGCCCTCCATTGATATGCTTGGTGTAACTCTAAGTGACCAGCTCAGATATGGAGGCTCCATCGAAGCCAGAGTAAATTTAGGCTTCCAAAAACTGGGCGTACTGTACAGGGCTCGCAGATACTTTAAAAGTACACAACTGCTAACCATGTACAAATCGCAAGTGGGTACCACGGTTGAATTTGGCAGCCACCTCTGGTCTGGAGCTCCAAAATACCTGAAAAATACCCTCGACTAGATTCTCCCATCTTAACAGACGGATTGCTATCTGTAGGGAATGCTATCCTTGTTCTACTGGTATTACAATGGAAGATGCTCGGAGGAACTAGCGTCATTGATCCCATCGGCACCGGTGCGTAGTCGGGAAACACGCCAAACGCGTGCCCAACATATATACACGGTTGACATTTGTCATATGAGGACGGGCCGCTTCTTCGACTCGTTCTTGTGTTCAACAGCTCGGCTGTGGAACGATTTTCCGGCCTTTGTGTTTCCTCCTTTCTACAACATGGGTCTCTTCAAGACCAATGTTCATTCCTTCCTCTCCTCAAAAGACCCTCCACACAGCATCTCAGATGACGTAGGCCCTGATGGAAATTATTTTACTCAGGGCCACCTGTGTGGAGTAAATGTATAAAAAGGTACTTAGACGATGGGTTACAGTGGATTGAATTTCACAATATAATTATAATACGAGTATATTTATTTATTTACTGCTTACAGCTTACTTTCCTAGGACAATATAGCATACAGAAAAATGCTCAACGTTTTTTCATTGTTAGAATGAGCAGTAATCGAAAAAAATACAAACTGTTTTATGCCAAATGTTGTGATAATAAACCATTATCCCTAATTTGATTTCATGTTCAAGTGAACCGATTCAGACAGTAACGAGTTAATCAGATTTCCCCGATGCACTCTCCGGGCGCTGAACCCATCTGGGGAGCAACTAAACCCAGTAACACATATTTTATCCCGAGAACTAGATCACTGGAGCACCCCCTTCCCGACACCCAGTCACCCCGCCCCCCTTGTCCTGGGCCACCCCTAACATGACCTTATCAGGAGGAGAATCCCTCCCTTTTACCGCCATTTTAGTTTCATCCCTCCTCAAGTTTCCCCAGGGCTGTGAAAAACAAACTCGGGACTTCTTCGGGAATCTCAAACTTTTGTCGATATGTTAGAATTATAGGATTAAAGCCCCCTTTTTTGCTTAGGGTCGAATACAGACATTTCTACGAGAATTGTTAAAAGATTACCAGGCCCCCTAGAATAGTCGATTGGTAGGATAATTTTCGGTAACTTCTCGTCTTTCCCTATCATGACTGCATATCGCCAACGAATAACTAACAGTTCACAATGACTAAGTGTTCTTAATATATTCAACGTCAATTGTTGTTTGTACCTTAGCGAAGCAGTTGTCCTAGGGAACGATGAGAAGTTACCGAAAGTTATCCTATCAATCCTTATCGATCGACTGTGCTATGGGGCCATATCTCAATACAGTATTCTTCAGTAGAATAAACTTAAATATTTACAGGCGAACTTTTTGTTTGTTTGAATTTTGTTAAACTAACGGAGTGCACAGTTATTATTTAGAGCTCTAAACACTTTGTTAACAATTATTATAAGCAATAATTATTAGCCTGAAACACTCATCAACATTGAAAAAATCTCCCGAGAAAAGATAAATGCCGCCGACGGGACTTGAACCCGCGTCCTTCTGATATCCGGTCAACTGCTCTTTATCCACTGAGCTACGTCGGCTGATCTCACACCCGCCAAATAATTCAATATATACTAGTGTTTCTTTCAACAATTACTGCTTATTACATTTTTTCACCTGAAAACAACCAACTTTATTTTTGTGAGAAAGGCATTATAAGTGCTAAATCCCCCACTAGATGGCGTCGAAACAAATTATGTCTACATTTTTTGGTGAAATACTTTAACTTGTTAAATATTAATTATTATTTTTAATTGGTAAACTAATGTTAAGACAAGATTTTAATGCATAGCACAAAGGGTAACAAATCTCCCGAGAAAAGATAACTTTGTTAACATTATAGTTTATGCCTTCGACTTGTGGCCACAAACATTATTGATTCATCTTCTTATTAAGTATCCTTGTTCTTAACAGGGATGCTTGATTTGTACACCTTAGAGAAATCCACCGAAAAATATTTTAGGTCATTTTTTTTTACGTTATTTCAGTCTACGGAGTATATGTTTACGTGTGACTGATGTGTGGTAAATCAAATAAGTAGATCGCAGTTAAAATACTTACAGGTTTATTTAACAAATTACAAACGAACATAACGCACCATAATTTTATATTAACCCTTCGAATAATAAGAAAATAATATCTGTAACCTTTTGCCTGTCAAGGTTCGCGCGCAAAATTCCTGGTTCTTGCCATGCATCTTAAATTTTCCTATTTATGGGTTATTTTTTAACCCTTTTGCAAAAAAAAAAATTGTTCTAAAATCTAGATAAAATAATCTTTCCGATGCGTTTATTAGAAGTCAACTTTTTTTTTTCTAAATATTAAAATTTTGATATTGGAAATGTAAATTAGCTAAAATATGCATACCTGCGAATATTGGAATTAAAGTACTTAAAATAGAATAAACTTAAAATTTTAAATACAGATTCCTTTTTTTAACAAAATTTGTAATAAAACTGTCACCTCACTTTTTATCACTTTCATACAATTTTATTTTAAAATTAAATGTTTGTTACGTCAAAAATTGGCTCGAAATAAAACCGTCACTTATGATCGGGTTTGTAAAATATCTTAACAACATAGTTCATATAATCGTAATACAATGAGAAGCATTATTTCTTTGGCTCTCTAACATAAAAGAAATCACAAATAATCGCATGACAGGAAGAGAGTTATATAACTTTTAATAATGCACGGTCGCTCTGGGACAATCTGGGTCTCTTGTTATTATAACGGCATATGATGTTTTGGGACAACTTGGGTCTCCTGTGATTAGAAGGGTTAAAATATGAATAATTGAATATGAGAATGGAGAGCGAACAAGTAAGATTTACAAGATTGTGTATTATCCGGAAGTTTAAGGTAGAATGATATCGGTGATCTTTGTCGCAGCGTGTGAGAATGACTTGACATAAGGCTTGATTCCTATCGGTGTCCTTGTTCGACCTTCACAAGTCAATCTCTAGAAACACTTTATTTATTTATTTATGTACATGTCCTTTGATACTTTGCCGTGTTGCTCCCTGGGACCATGGGATCCTTTCTGGTGTGACTTCTTGTGATATGTTTATGATCGATTTTTTGAATATTTTCTAGATTTTTATGTGCGTGGATGATAGTCCTCTTTATGTGGCTTTGACGAGCATTAGGTGCATGAAGGTTTTTGTGGAGCTGGTCGCTGGAATGCCTATAGGGTTTACGCAAAATTACTCTAATTATGGATTTCTGGGCCTTCATAAGCGGATCTAGGGTTGTTCTACCCGACGCTCCCCGACCAATGCGGCCGTACGTTGAGATAGGGTTGCACGGTCCGGGATATATTTTTCTTGGGTCTTGTTGTTTAATTATGTTCCGTAATGCAAAGAATATGTGAATCAATTTTCTTACCCTTGTTGAAGGGTTTTCTGTGTGATATTTCCGTTTGAGATGGTTGTCTATAGTAACACCTAGATATTTGGTGTTTTCTACACATTCCAAAGCTTCACAGTTGCAGCTTTGGAATGTGTAGAAAAGTGCATATTACATCTCTATTTTTTTTATTATATATCTCTATTTTTTCCACGCTTACGAAGCTTTTTTCGGATTTAGTTTTATTGTAGTGGCTGATTAGTTCTTTAAAGTACGATTGGAAAACACTTTAAACATTTTTGAAAACCTTTTATGCTATTGATTCTGATATTTTTTGTATGCCTCTACTGATTTATAAAGCTGTACTAATTAAACAATTTAGCAGTACATATTTTAACAAGGTCAATGTATAACAGGTATTTTCTGTTTGTTTCTTCTTCACTGCTTTCACTAACTTTGTACTAATATGTATTATTCTTTTGGTTTATTTACAAGTAATCTTTTGGTTTATTTATGTATTATGTACGTACTATTTTTATTTGGTTTATTTGGAAGTAATCTTAAAATTTTACATTTCTTTCTTCTTTCTATATTGAAAAAAAAAACATGTACGTAAAGGACTCAGTGCCGTTAATTTTAAATTATTAAATATTTTTGGCCTGAGCTTCAGTAAGAAAGATAAAGTTATTTGGCGATGATTTTTTGATTTATGTCCCAATATAAATCAGTCATTTGTAAATTAAATTTACGCCTATCAAAATGTTTCTGTCAATTTGACTGTCCTATAACGGGAGACTCCTAATTGGACAGTCAAAGCTTCTTTGTATTGATGTATTCTTTGTAACAAAAACAAATAAATAAATAAATTTATTTTGAAAGAGGTTAACTTATATGTACCTAATAAGTATTACATTCTTGGGATACCTATCCCTTGGACTTTTTCATACTCCAATCGCGCCGATCAACAGAGCAACTGAACTGCTTTTCGATGCTGCATTGACCATTGATATTTTCATTTACACATTTATAACACAATAATACAATTGCCTCCATGACCTTTTTATAATTCTACTTTGCTTTATTTTCGATCAATCTTTTCTAGTTGCACCAATATAACATAACACAATAATGCCAACTCTAGCATGTTCATTTGATTTTTTGTCTTCAGCATTGTCTTCAATATGTACTTACTTTTTATGTACGAGTATTTGTTATTGCTACTACTTGCTTGTATAAATATTTTTTATTCCCTTTTTCATTTACTGTACCTTTATGTGTCCTAAATTTGTAATCTCTGTAATATATTGTTGTACAACTATGTGACATGTTTTGGCTAGTGGTATAGGTGTCCTAAATATCTATGTATTGCGATACATGTTTACCAAGGCAATGAATGGTTGTATCTAAGTCCATCGATTTTCACCACATTTTACTCAATAGGCCACTTGCACAACATTAAAAAAAAATCCGGATTAGGTAAATATTCTAAGAAATTCCGTTTTTTTTAATCGTATTTTTGAAACCCTGGCGATTTTTTTAAAATTTCAATCCGAAAAATCAGACCATTTTTTATAAACTAGAAAGACGGGGCATAATTTTATGGGTGTGAAAAAACGATAATTACATAGCCGAAAATCATTTAAAAAAAGAACGTTTTCCACACAAATGGCAATAAATTGTACGGGGTTCTCTTCGTAACATCTGTCAAAACACCGCCATCTTTATAAAATCGTCAAAGGATAAGTTCGCAGAGAACAAACAATAAATCTAGTGAATGTTAAACGTCAAATAAAAAAATTCGTCTGAAATCAAAGTGTTGCCATATAAAAAAAATAAAAAATTGTGTGGAATTTTACAAAATTAATAGAACATAATCGGAGAAGGGTCACTTTCATGTAGTGACGTCGCGAGCTCAAAAAATGTATTTATTTATTTAAAAATAAAAAACCATACATTTCTAAAAAAATTTACTAACGTTTTCGTAATCTTAGTAAAAATATCTATCCACACGATTTTTTCTAAGTCGTTATGAAATCCATACAAGTGGCCTATTAATGAAATGAATTTCGGAGGCGGTTTGGGTACTAACAGAACCATTTATTGGATAATCCCTGACATAGGTCACCCCAAGTGGTTCTCTACTTTTGGTGAGTTAGCAGAGGTGCTCGGATTCATAGGGTGAGGTTTGTCTATGTCTTGGCAAAACAAACTGCGTGGCAGGCTGGATCGAGAGAGATTGGTTGAGGGAGATTTTATGACCTCACCAGCCGGACTTTCTCGATCTATTTCCTTGCACCGCAGTGGGAGGGATGGATTTATGTGTTCTTCATTCCTGAACACATTGATCCCTAGATTCCTATCCACCCTTTTACTTCCAGAACTTCCTCTCATTCCTTTCCCTAAAAAGGCCCTCCATTCACCATTGCAAAAAATGTCATAGGCCCTGTGAGAGATTTTCTTTTTTCTTCAGGGCCTCTTGTGTGGAGATAATGTAAAAAAATAAATTTATAGTTACTTAACAGGGTTAGTCAAAATAATTAGACAATTTGTTATATTTATGTGTACTTTATTTGATAACTATGTCATAACGTTATAATTACTTCACTCTTAATCAAAAATAATAAATTCATACATAATTAATATTTCATAACTTTTTAAATTGTTTATAAATCAACTCTAAAAAATAAATAAATATTTATTTTGATTTATAATGCATTCCTAGAAGTTAAATGGCGAAGCTTGTATGTAAATAAAAAATATTTCTATTCATAACAAAATTACTGCAAAATTTGGATACTTTTTATTCTTATTTATAATAATAATAATAACAAAGATATTTGCGAATTAAAATATCACACCTATTACATCAAACACAAACAATATTTTTGTTATGTTATTAATAAATTTTAATTTCTTTTGTGATTTTTAACAAGCTGATTATGTTTTAACAAGAAATATACTTTAACCCCTTCAATAAAATAATTTCGGAACTTCTCAATAGTCGTATCGATTTTCAATTTCAACAATAATCATTTAATAATCAATTAATAATTAAATATAGTAGATATTAATAATTATTTCATTGATAAATAATTAGTAATAATTTCGAAAATTATTAATCGCTAATTCATAATATATAATATCAACGATAAAATAAATTAATTACAATTTAAATCATAATAATTAATTCAATTTCATTATAATTAATTCATTTTTAATGAATTAATTAATACTAATGAATTTATGATTAATTCAATAATTATAAATTGATAATAATTAAAATAATAATTAATAGATAAACATTTGTGGAAAAGTGTGTGGAAGGGTTTAGTCTTTCCTGTGAGGAAGATTTATCCCGGACATAAAATCTAATGCACCTAAAAAAAATTAATAATAGTTTCAATGATAATTAATTAAAAATAATTTCAATAATAATAAATTAACAATAATTTCAATCATAAACATATAAACATCTGGTGTAAACTTTGACCAAGTAATATACGTATAGTCGTATATGGGTGGTGCGCGTTATACGATTTTACTTATTTATTTTATGTGGTAAATGTAACGGAATGTGACAAGTGAAACTGATGACGGAAGTAACCGCCGATGATCGGCAATCTAACATTTTATCTGTAGGATTTTAATTTATTTAGCAAAAAAATCTAAATAATTATCATTGAGGTTGAAAATCAATGCGTCAACATCACGTAAAATTATCATCTTAAATAAATATAACATTCATAAAATATACTTATCAATTCATAAAATCCAAATACATTATATTTAATATAACGCAACAATTAGATCTAATCTCACTATCAACTGAAGGGTGTGCCATTCTCAATGGCAATATCAATCGAACAATTCATTTGATTATAAGCATTACGTAAAGGTAATGACTTAAATTTTATATTTCCTAAAGGACCAAAAACACAAATTTTACAGGACGATAAAATTTCTTCTTTTGAATGAAATTCCTTGTTTCTTATCATGTAAAAACCTAATAAAAAGTGATAAATTTAATCACTTACTATAAAATTTCCAAAACCAACCGTTAATAATAATTGTTTAACACATTACCAGTGTTTAATAGGTGCAACGCGTAGGTTAGATACGCCATATTAACCCATCAGATTGCACTTACCACTGGATTGGGTATTAATTTAAGTACAAAACATACATATCTCAAATCACTCAGGCCTGATGAGGAAATTAAATTCACTCGTATTAAAACATTGAAACACGCTCAAGAGGTAGCAAATGATAGCACACGTGCAAACAAAACTAACTTCAAAATCAATTCACATTTTCCACAAGAAACCCCTATTAAAATTAGGGTAGATTTTTAACATACAAATTTCTGTTTTATACATTATCCTAGATTAATTTTTTTATTATTTTAACCGAGTTTACTACATTTATCAGTTTCGTTTAATTATAATGTTTTAAAAATTCAGTCTACTTGAAGCATATTATAGACACGGTTTATTTATCATAATAATAATAGTCATAGACAATTACACATAGTTCATATACCTGTATCAAATCGTTACACATCTATTACCAAAAGAAAAGTTTCATAATTTGTTTGAATTAATTTACAGTAGGTTTTATAAGCTCGTGTTTACAGAGAAGCTGTGTATTTCAGATTTCATAATTTTCAACTGTTATCACAAATAATTTTTATGTAAATTTTAATTATCAAATTAAAATTAGTATTTTGTGCTTAGTTCTGAGGTTCAAGTATTCAAATGTTTGTTTGCATCGATATTTTTGTGGTGTTTTAATTTCGTTATAAATTCAAAATGTGGATATAGAGTATAATAATATATAATCTTCAAAATATGTGCTTGATATGAATAAAACTGCACTCGACGTATATTTAAATGTAAACAAGCAAAAGTGATTCTTTAGACACAATTTCACTATCACCAAATAATTAAATGTCTTTTACGTGTCACCAATTTAATTATAAACAATGGTCAATAAATACAGATGGCTGAATTTAGACAATCATTTAATGGTGTAATTATTTTATATAATATATTTAAAAATATATGTATGTACATTGGGAATGGTAGCTGTATAAAATTAATGTAAAATTTTTCAATATGTTAATTTGAGTCAATTTATTATGTTTTGATATTTGTTAAATTGTGTGCGACATCGATTAACAAAGTCTAGACAGGGCGTGTGGACGTTAAAAATGACACTGAAATAAAATTATTGGTTCCAAAAATTGGGTTACGAAATCATTTATGAAAAAGAAGGCGGATTTTATTTATTTGGCAGTCAAAATATCGTAAAACCACTGTTTTTTTTTATCTTTTCTTAGTTTGTAGGCACCAAATTTGTCTCTAAGATATTATGCTTTCGATGCGAGGCGATGAAATCAGATGGGGAATTCGGTTATAAAAATACTCATTGATGAGCCGAATTATTCGACAGAATTTGTAAGACACGCCATATCTAGAGTTGATATATCGATGGTGTGCGAAAGGGAGAAGGCGATGAGTTAATATTTCGAGATTTGAACCCCTAATATAATATCTTGCAAGTGAAAATCAAATAATAAAAAAACAACATTCAGGCAAGGACAAAAATAAATTTTTACTTCCCCTTTCTTCCTTTCGCTGTCAGAAATACGACTTAAGGGGAACGGCTGCGTGACTTGTTTCATAACAAACTTAATTTTGGATCTGAGGCGAAAATTCCCACCCAAACTGAATAACAATTTTACGTCAGTCAGTTATCAGTCCGGTCAGTGGCTGAGTTGGCATCGCGTTTGGGTTCCATGCAGGCGTCGCGTATTCGATTCCTCGGCTGGCTAAGTCGTCCGTCTTGACACAAGCATCATATTCGGCTTACTGTGGTGGTAGTAGGAGATTTTCAAATATTATCGAGTAAAATGATTTACTTATATTAAATATCTATTACGAATATGCACATTACATTTATTTTTCTTTAAAAAAATGATGAATAGATAATTAAAGAATTCAATTTGATTCATTTTATAGGCAACGTTGGAATTTTTTTGTGATTTATTACAATTATTAAAAAAATATCTCGCCATATCTACTGTATTTGATAAAAAGAAAAATAAATTTAAAAAAAAAAAACAATACAAAAATATACGTTTTTTGGGTAGAAATTTTAATTTGTATACCTACCTACGACAAATTTGTGTTCCCGGGAAACTAGATCATTAGCAATTTAAATTTATACCCATCAAAATGCTTTCTTCTGTTATTTCATATTTAATCATATTTTTATAATAAACAAAGTAAAATATTTTTTTGAAATGTTTATCATTTACACATAAATTATTTCCCAAGTTGCCTCTCAATTCAGGAATTTTTTAATCCTTAATGGCCTATATTTTATAATTTAAAACACAAAAAATAAAGTAGGTCATATCCGTACTAGACATATGATATGATTACAAAAATATTTTTTCAGTTTGGTTGGGTATTTTGGCCTCAAATCCAAAATTGAGATTTATATGAAACATGCCAAAACGGGCCGTGCATCGGTTTCCCTTAATCGTAATTTTTATTTTATTGATTGTTTATTTGATGTTATAACATTGCTGTAATTATTATTTTGATAAGACCACAAGGAAATACAAAATAAAATGTAGTCTACCATACTCCATCTATCGGTTGTTAAAAGCTTTATTTTACATCAGATAAATAACAAACATGCGTGTATCGGTAATATTGTCTCGTGCACTGAAAATTGAATTAATTCCTAGTGATTTATACAATTATACAAGTACTCGTATATTACAATTAAATAGGAAACCATCCTGACGTAATAATAATACTTAACACACACTAAACAATCTTAATATAATTATTTTCCTGAAAGTTAAACAAGCACATTTAAAGAACCATCATTGTTTAACTTAAATATATAATATAATGCAGAAAATTGATCAAATATGGTCATGTCTTAATCATATTTGGGTTATTGCATATCCAAACGTCGGTGTGTCGATTTTCTTGGTAACGATGTGAACAATTTCGTTGACAGAAAAAAACGACACAACTGATCTTTGGCGATCACAACGTTCTCCGGAATTAGATGAAAAAAATTAATGATGGGTACTACTCAAAAATATTTTTTTTGACTTATGACGTTTTTCTCTCAGACCAATACAATTCAAAACCAGATCAATTAGGTGAAATATTACTAAACAAAAATAATAACTTTGTTTACACCACTTTATTGAAGCACAAAAACTGATATATTATCTGGACATGATTGTGTTTGAATATAGTTCAACTAAAAAAAATCCTATTATTTATGCTATGTAACAATTGAAAGTTTGAGACCGTGATACTAACTAAAATGATTTTGAATAATTATAATTTCGCAAAGACAAAAATATGTTAGTTACCATTCTTATATGCTTTGAAAATGGCGAAAATAAGTAAAATGTTGATATAATTGGCAAAATGTATAAATCGCACTCGGGGAATAACAGTGGCACAAGTCCAAAAAATTCATTTTTGAGTTAAATATGCAGAAATGTTCCTGGATATCTATTCTATCTTCGATTATTGTGGCCTTAAAAGCGAATATGTCATTTTTATAATATAATGTTTTACTCGAATTCAAGCCAAAATAGAGGCACAGTGATCATTGTATCAGTATTATAATATTAAACCTAATACATTTTATTATACTGATTTTCAACTTTGGTAAAATAATTATTTTTAATAGTTAATATACCGATTTAATACCCTCAAACGAAATATTTAAACTGCTCTCCTGAAAAAAGGGTTTTTTGAGTTGTGCCATTGTTATTCCCGGTTGCGAAATGAATAATTTCATAACATGATGAAATAATTTTTTATAATATACATGGTATTATTGGATGTACTTGACTTACTTTAACCATTGAATCCATTATTTGAAGTACAAAAATTAAATGAAATTTTGATCTCCGGTGACATTTTTGTCGTTTTTGTTTTTAATTTTAAACGTAAAAAAATCAGTAGGTTTTGGACAGGTAGCTTTGTATTGAGGGGTTGGGTGGTTACTCGGTTGAGTGACCATGACGAGTGGAAGAATTTTTTTTGTTTGATTTTAAAAAAAAGAATTGAAAAAAAGTCACGGTAGACCAAAATTTCATTAAAATTTTAGTCTCCAAATATTGTCAGGAATCACTGGTAAGTTAAGTTCGTCCCGTAACACCCTGAACATTCAATAATAGTATTATTAAATTTCTAAAAAAAAAAACTGTTTTTAAAATTTATGAACAAGTTTTTCAGTGTAATTATTTTTACACGTGTCAGCTGTTTCGCCTTTTAAAGGCATTTATTTGTTTTATCTTCTTCACATTTTAAATACATTTTTTAGCATGTAATTAGGATCCCCACTAGGATTCGCCTGTATCGGGTTTAATAATTTCACAATTTAATAAAAGTAACACACATAAATGTAGGTCATTACCAAACCGTTACGTACAAGCAAAATAATAAAACTTAATTTTTTTTTAAAATTACAATGAAAAAAGTAGGAAATTTGTAGAAAAAGTAATGTTTGCATTAACAACCATTTTCAACAATAGAGAACATTAAAAAATATACTCGTACATCCTTATGGTTTATTAAACTTAATATTCCCCTCAGAAGGCGAAACAGGTGTCACGCATAATAATATTTGCTCAGCAGAACTTGTTTATAAATAAACTGTTTAAAAAAATCATATTATTGAAAAGGTGCGTAAAAGAAAAACTTAATTTGAGTTCTATAAATTAAATTGGATAACAATAAATAATTGATTTTTGAAATCTGGCCTATTTACGAAACATTTAAAATATTTTCCGCCCAAACGAAACTTTTTTTTCAAAAATGCCAACCTAATACGACGGTAGTTTTATAATTTTTATTGTGTTATAACAGCCGTGACTTCTTTGGTTGTCCCTCTCTAAATAAATATCATCTCTTCTATCAAGCTTTATCTAAAATTGCCTCCTCTCCATTCAACAGCTCATCTCTTCTAAGTCTGAACTCGACTCAAATCTTCTATGTAATACTGAAATTTGCAAGTTTAAATAAAATTTCACCTTTAATATTAATAATAAATATAAATTGAACTTTCCTTTTTCTGTGATTTTAAATGATGGCATAGAACACCCTTGAAGGGTGAAAGCCAGAATTAATTGAAAAAAAAAACACCAGCAACTTGAACACTGAACAGATAAAACCCAGAAATTTAAAAAAATATATTATTTCGCAAATTTATAAAAAAATCCATTGATTCCGAACTCCTAACAAACCAACGAAATTGATTATCTGTTCAAGAAAGAATTTCAATATTTAAAATTTTCACAAGGAGTAAGTGAAGATGAGCTTAGTTCGGGTACACAGACTTGCCCACAATACAGGCATTTCAGTTTATCTCTTTAGTGCCTTAGTTATAAGGAAATATCATAGTAAAAAGAAACACAAATTGCTTGTAGGTATTAGATTTACCGATTATGGAACGATTACAGTACTTTGTGTAACTTTGGGTAAGTTTCGAGTTACTAGTTTTCTACGTCAACGCACACGGTTGATAATCAAATTGTGCACCCTTAATTTTCACGCAACAAAACCTTATTATTCTACGGCACGCAAAGGGAGAAGGGTTTCTTTATTGTTGAAAGCAATCTATTTTGAAAAAGGATAGGAATTATTCTTATCAATAAAGCGGAATATAACGAAGTGTAAAACAAGTTATTTTTGTTATCAGAATGTAATTTTTGATCAAAATTTAAAGCAAAATCATTTCAGGGAAAAATGTTTTAAATCATGAATTTTATTTATAGTTTATTTTATTTTTATCTTTGATATCTTATATCAAATAACATTTTAATTTAGGTACAAACATCTCGTTATAATAAATGTCGACAAACATGTTTTTACGTGTGTAAATGTAGGAATATTCCAACCGTTATTATGTATAAATCGACAAACATGTTAGTGAACGTATGTACGTTTTATATTTAGGTATTATTTGACAAACATGTTAGTGTCTACGTACATAAATTAGGGTATAATTCGACAAACCCATTAGTGAACCAACGTATGTAAATTTAGATATAAATTGATACACATGTTAGTGTACGCAGGCAAATTTAGGTACTTATCGACAAACATGTTAGTGAACGTACGAAAATTTAAGTACAAATCGACTCACATGTTAGTGTACGTATATAAATTTAAACACAAAATGACTCTCATGTCAGTGATCGTACGCAAATTTAGGTACAAATCGACATATATTTTAGTGTACGTACCCAAATTTAAGTTCACATCGATTCACGTGTTAGTTTACGTACCCAAATTTAGGTTCAAATTGACACAAAGGTTAGTGTACGTACGTAAATTGAGGTATATTAACACACATTTTGGTGTACGTATGTAAATGTAAGTACAAATCAACTCATGTGTTAGTGTTAGTACACAAATTTAGGTACAAATCGACACACATGTTAGTGTACGTACGTAGGTACATTTAGGCAGCTTTCTTTTGGTAAAATGTTACAAATTTTTTCAATTGTCTACAAAATATAGTTAAAAATACAATCTTTTTAGGCAAAAATGTGTAAATAAATTTAATGCAAAATATCATGAAAAATTATGGCAAAATTTGATCTTTATTGTGTTCAAGGTATTTTCTTATATTTAAACTATTAATTATTAGGAATAACTCATTTGAATCATCAAAAATATAATATTCGGGACAATTTTAGACGATGTACAATTCTGTAAACCAATATAAAGGGTTTTACTCTGTTACCGTAGATTATCTCTGAAATTTAGTGATTGTTTGGCTGGTAAAAAATGCAAATATTTATTTCCAGAAGAAAATTTGTGAGACCTTTGAAATGGCCGAATTTTCTGTTTTAAGACTTAATCTACAAAAACATATAAGTTAGGAACTTCCTACCATTGTATTATAGCCACAATCGTAAAGCAAAGGAAACCAATAACATCTAATCCGTATTCACTATCCCTTGTTTCTTTAACTATTCTATTTATTTCTTTTTAACGTGAAATTCTCTTTGCCTATACAACAAAATTATAACAAAACAATTAAATTAAAGCAAATGGCGCATTATCAAAATTAAAACAGGGACGATATTCAGGTTTCTCGCTTATCATTTTATAAATAATCACACAAACACGAACAATCTAACAACATTTCTACTTCACCCAGAAAATCTAATACATGTAAACAAATCAACTACAGTTTTATAACTTCACATTTCGTATGAATTATTTAATTAATTTATTAATCTGTCCCACCATTAACACTTCCACTTTTAATAATCACTATTACTTTTATTATTATTATGTTTAATTCCATGTGTTGTCTTCTGTATTCTGTACTTTTATAATTCGATTAAAATGTATTTTTTGTTAACTATATTATCTACAGTATTAAATATACCAATCAGATGAACTTTTAATCTTCCACTTAGTGGATACCATTTTTTTAATCGTATATAATTTATTATGTTAATTAATTAATTAGTTTCACAGTGCACTAAAAGTATAAGCGAATTTGTTAATCGTCTATTAAATAGAAAAAATGTTAGGTGCTGTTTAATTTTTAAACAGTTTATTCCCAGCCACGAACACTCAAATAAAGCTCTACGAGGATACAAAAATCATTTTTAATTCAAGCGGTTTGTTGTAACACTAACTGTCAGAATTTGGTGTTACGCTATTGAGAATTATCAAGCGATTTCACAAAGTGCTCAGTATGTAAAGTGTAGGAGATGAGATCACAATATGAAAATATTGACATGAATAGAATGCAAACAGCGCAAGTGACCATTCATTCTTTATGGAAAGTTTAACTTGGCTCATTCATCCAAAGCTCTAAGTTCGATGAAGTGAAATTGCGTGCTTAAAATCTGGAGTTGGGGACTTAAAGATATCAGTGTCTTGAAGCGTGCTTATTCGTAAATCTTTTTTGTTGATAAGAAACGCGTGCAATGATTACGTATATTAATTTCACCACAATGATTTTTCACGTCATTTTTGTCTGTTAACGTTTCTTCAAATGTTTCTCCATAAAGTTCTCCCATTTCAACATAATTCAAAACATGTTCCTTTGTTAATTTCATCATCTAGAAACTCATCCATATACGCGATTTAAGTTTCTAGAATGCATTTTGTGGTTTGATTGATTTTGAGCTATGTTTTTGACTAGGTATCATACTAGCCCCTTTAATTCCGATGCAAGCTCAACTGTCTGCCAGTGAATATCCGTGCCATTTGTGAATAATACTGAGAACCTTTGGTGATTATGTAATACGGGAGCTACGGGTACACCCATTGTTTGAGGTGTGCTTCAGGTAGCAATGTTTTCACCAGTTTCTACAGGTACTAGGTTCTTAGTTGCTTGTAGCATCCTTATTTTAATTACAGAGTAAAACTCTTACATTTTGCTCTTGTCATGTAATTACTGATATAACCATTGACTGATTAAATTATTAAGCCTTGTACTTCAATTCAAACTTATACTCAACTCACCAATATCACAATTTTAGCAATCAAACTTGTGTTCCATGCTTAATCGATAACCATAATATTTAATAGTTTTAATGCTGTAATTTCACTTGATCATTTCTCAATCTGGGATTTAGTCTTGAAGCAAATCAAGGCCTATTTTCTTACTTCTGGCAGCACATGGTATAGTTAGCATTGATTGGTCTTGCTAGTTTTTGTTTAAATAGCTTTAACGTAAATGCGAATTCCCGCAATCTCGATGCTAGCAAAAAATAGTGCATTGCATTAAATTTTGTCATTCCTTCTTCTAAACTGAAACTCAACTTTTCAAATCCTCAAATTTAGCAAATGGACTCCATTCCCTGCATCGTCATTAACTTGCACTGTCAAAATTTATGCTGTAATGCAAACATTTGTCAGACTCATTTTCCCCAATTCCAGCAATAAACTGAAAAATTAGCATTTGATTGGTCTTGTCTTAATAGTTGTCGTTTTCATGCAGAAATTTCTAGAAACTTAGGTCTCCACTAGCAAAAAATAGTACTTATATGTTCAATCGATTAGTCTCGACTTTTTTTCACTGTCATCCTTTCCAAGTATCATCTTCCTAGAACTAAGTACTATTGATTCCAGCAAAAAATAGTATATAACGTTGACCGTTGTCGTATTGACCGTTGACTTCATCAATTTCCAGTATTTGTTGTGTTGATTCTATCAAATTAAATTAAAAAACTGTTAACCATTTTTTAGTAAAAAATCTCGATTTTAGTAAAAAAACAGAACATTGCATTGTTTGATCTTGCTTGTCATCGCTTTGAAGTGTAACATTCTCGATTTTAGCAAGTGAAAGCACGTTGCATCGCCTGTAGTTAGTTGTTCCTCACGCTTGCATTGACTGTTATTGTTATCACTTTCCATTATCTCTTATGACGATACTATCAAATCAAATTATAGAACTGTTACCATTGCAACATTCCTAGAAGCGTTATCTCGATTCTAGCAAAAAATAGCATTGATTGATCTTGACTTGTCTTGCCTGCCATCGATTTCATGCATGACTTTCTCGATTCTAGCAAATGAAAGTACGTTGCATTGCCTGTAGTTAGTTGTTCCTCGTGTTTATTTGAGCATATCTGCAATCCTCTCCACCGGGCTTCTCAGAAGATGTGTTCGTGGCTGTTCCACGTCTAGTGGTGGACAGGGGGCTCGGGTCAGAGGTCCGCTGAGGAGGCCGACACCATCAGGTGAGTCTCCGCGGTGTCCTCGTGTCATAGGGGACGCTGGGCCCCCATGCTGTCCACGCGGGTGCTGATGGAGCCGTCACTGCAATTAAAAGAAAAAAATCAATATTAGCCTCAAGTTGGATTCAACACAAATTCGCAATGAAATTTTTATAACAAAAAATTTTTTTTTCAGAGATTTTGAAAAATGATAATTCTTCTTTTAGGTAACACTTTTATTATTAGTTTCTTGTTTTCAGCAAAATTCATAACTTTCATTCGATTCAGATTCAGACCCATAGAACCAAGTAGGACAGAAAATTAAAGATAACATTTGATGCATTTGTCAAAATTTATTAAATATTTTATTGCTAGCTTCTTGTGATATTCTTTCAGGAACGTTATTATATAATTGTTTTTTGTATAAGTATGTACCTACGTTCAATACTTCATCAAATTTATTCACAAAATATTAAAATAATAGAAAATATATGCCAAATTTAAATGTTTATTATAATTTTAATTTTTTTTTCTTTTTGAATCGTCTTTGAAGCATTGTTTTTGGCAAATTACACAAATTAAACTAATTCGGATCCCCAAAGTCAGAAAAAATTAAGTCCATCATGAAAATTCACATCTTTTCAACGATTGAATATTTTTGGTAATTTTATATTGTTGAGTCAATGCCATGTACCAGCTGACTTGCACGTCACCCGTATTAAAAACGGACCTACCCTTATTCCCAGACAAAAATTAGATAACCACCATCGAAGTAGAGTAATTTACATTTGAATCTACATTGCTTTTGGATGGTCATTTTGTGGTATAACTTTTTGAAGTGAAAACTTCTTTAACACCGTTGTGATTTGAAACTCGATGAAACGAAAAATTGCGACACTAAAAAGAAACAAACGCATACATCTATAGGATTTCAGCCAACGAGAAAATGAGATGGAATAATCGGTCCCTTCTTTGTGTAGTGCTTCGTGAAAAAAAGCCTTTGGTTAAAAAAAAAAATTAAACTATGTTATTCTTACACTCTGGAACGAGCTGCAAATATACCATATTCTAAATACATAATTGAATTTCACTGTTTCCTTAACCGAGGTATTGTGTACAGCTGTCCAGGTGCGCGCATTGGTCGCTTTGATTATGAGCTCAGTTTTCAAGTCTCCTATTGGTTGAGATTGTGTTGTATCACCTCTTGTTTAAATAATAAAACTAATTTTTGAAGTGAACATTTCTTTAGCCCCGTTGTGATTTGAAACGAAAAAGCGACACTAAAACACACTATAAGATTTAGTCTGCAGGAGAATGGGATAGAATAATCGGTCTCCTCTTTGTGCGGTGTTTTGGAGTCTCCCCACTTTTGTCTTTTTTTGTTAGTTTTTTACATGAGCCTCCCACAGCAGGTGTGTACTGTGTACTGTGTGGAGGGTTTTCTAAGGAAAGGAAGGAGAGGAGAGTTTTGGGAAGGAAAAGGGTTTAAGGGTGGGTTTTTTTGATTACATATTAACTTTTACATATCTTTATTTTTTATAACTGTGACATGTTCCAAAACGTTCGATAAAAAAGCAAGTTGCTTCATCTAATAAACTTTACGCTAACGACATGAAAATATTCAAAGTTGTGCATACTCTGACTGTGAAGCGTTACAAAGTGAACTAAATATTCTTTGCAAGTACTGCAAAGTTAACTGTTTAGATATCAATATTTCCAAATGTCATACTATGACATTCATCAGAAATAAACATATATTTAAGTACTCTTATTCATTCAACAATAAACCTGTCATCTCTAAAACGGAATGTAAAGATTTTGGCGTTTACCTTTATAGCAAATTTATATTTGATATGCATATCGACTCAATCGTTCACAGGTCGTATAAAAGGCTTGGTTTTGTTCTTAGTATAAGTAAAGTGTTCAGTAACCCGCGTACAGTGGTAGTGTTATATTTTGCTTTAGTCAGAAGTACACTGGAATATGCCTCGCCAATTTGGAACCCGCAGTACAAAGTGTACATTGAGAGCATAGAACATATTCAAAACAAATTTATAAAATACCTTACCTTCAAATTCAACAAAATGCACATATCAAACTTTGCAACAAAGCCAAGCAATAGCTGATTTGACATCATAGGTACCCACTATGAAATACACTTAAGAATTGTAAATAGTTTTCACCACTATAAATAGTGTACTGTTTGTTTCTGTTTATAAATAAAATAAAAAAAAATAAACAAGATATTATAAAGTGTATTTGTATTTGCTATTTCGCCCAGAAGATAGTCAATAGGGGTAAAAGTAGCATAAACAGAAACTAAGACTCCTTCTTTCTCCAGATCCTCACACCCGCCGGTCATGACAGACAGCTGAAGTGAACAAAATTCATGAGCTGGGTCCTGTCAAGATTTGGAATATTTGAGAAGTTGTCTAACTGTGAAACAAGGAGTTTGTGACAGGGCAGAGGTGTCTGAGGCTTTTCATCCTATCTGTCAACCCCTCAGGATATGAAATAATGTTAACAGGAAGTCGAAGGAGCAGGCATAAAAATCGTTTGCCAAACGGAGTCTAGAGGTTACGATTTCAAGCGCAAAAGTGGTTTTTATATGTTTTGTGTAGAAGTTTAAAAGAAAAAAGTTAATCAATGTAAGCTGTCACATATAATTTTAGACAAAAATGATGATGATGATTGATCTTACATTTCTAATAAAAAAATGCATTTTTTTGTAGTTTACGCTTATATTTTTATAGAGCAATTTATTTTATTTGCTTTAATTCTACTTACTAATGGAGATGGTAGGAAAAGCTTCAATTTATCGAAAGCATATTTTTTTGTATCTATAATATAAACCGATTCGTAGTAAAGATTAATCGAAAATATTGAAATGGCATTAAGCTTCGCTTTAAGGGCCATTAACCAACCAGGGGCCGAGAATTTAAATTTCGTCGAAAGATGTGCTTACGATCGTACAAGGCGGTTCCAATGAGAAAGATTAATTATTCTCCATATCAGCTTTTAAAAATAATAACACAATATCGATTTTATTTCATTCAAAATTTGCTTTAATTTATACTCACATTCAAAAATGCTAAAAAGGTGTTATGATAAAACTATTAAAATTATGTACTTTTTGTAATTATTTTTTTGATTATAAGTATTTATAATTTTTCAGTAAGCAAAATAAGATTTAAAAAAAAAAAAATCACTTTTTAAGACCGTAAATAAATAGACAAACTGAAGTATTTTCGTCACAAAACACGTGAGCGGATCTTTTTTTAATGATTTTATTTTAACTAAAATTAAAAATCTAAAACATAACTTTCCCAGAGAATTTATTGATTTATTTTACTGCATGATTATATGATTTGGAATTTGTGTTGCATAATAGAAAATTTTGTTTAAAAATTTAACAAATCTGCCGACGACCTACGGTGAACCTTGTTATGCTAAAAATAAACATATTTTCTCATAATTTAAAACATAACTTTACCAGATAAAAGAACAATCTTTCGAAATCAATTTATACTTTTTGTGGAAAAGAGTCAATACGGCTAAAATTTTATATAAAAATGACATATATCCGGTTTTGTCTAGTTATTCCCTCTTAAGTGGGAACTATTAAAAAAATATTATTATGAAAAGCATCGTGAAAAGACAATAACTAAATCAAGAATTTTTTAAACTAGGTGGTCGATTTGTAATACAAATTTTTATGGGAAGAAAAAACGACAATAATTTTAATTAGAAAGCAGATTTAATATTTAAAAATTAGCTGTGCCAGGAAATCAGATTCTTTTGAAGCGATATTCTTTAATCTCAACTAGAAAAAATTGGACCAAAATTTACGGAATATATTTTTAGAAGACCTTTGTTTACAATATGTGTAATATGTGGTCCAGACAGGCAATGACGTTATATAAATAGACTCGCCATAGTCTCACATACTCATAATATAATGTGGAAAGCAAGCAACACTCAGCTTTTCAGCGGTTTTCAGTATATTTTCTATATTCAAAACTTTATTCCTGTCTGTTAAAGATAGACAATCAAAGAATGTACGTTTGTGAATGTCATAGATATATGGTAGGGCGGCTTATTAATTTCTTCACCGAATACTGCTTTCACATCACGGGTGTGACCTATGGGTGTGACTGAGATAACAAGATACTCTCACTCGGTTACACAATGGACAGGGAAGGGTAAAAATAATTATAATAATTGATAATAATAAGTAATTTGCGTGTGCTTACAAATGAAATGTTATTCCTTCGCCTTTACGACTATTTGCCGTGTAATTGAAGCATTTTTTCATCACGCAGGAGGGCATTTTGGCACTTTGCAATGCAATTTACTTACTGGTAAGACACGACCTCACTTGACGCGTAGCAGTTTAGTACTAAAGTACTAGAAATAGAGACAGCTACAATCGTCTTGTGTTTGGCTTCCCACTTTGAGATTTCTACCCCGCGTCCAGTATTAATGTCATTGCAGACAGGAGGGGAAATTTGACATCAAATAGGGTGGAGTTACTGACTAAGAGCATCATAAGAATTGATTGAATTCTAGATATATAACTGTCCGGGGAAGATGTCTTTGTTTTGAGAAGTTTTACTATGTTTTAGCAGGATTACTATGTAAAAGTTTGTTCAAATCAGTTCAAAGGTGTAGGAATGTACACTTGTATTTTTTTAACATTAACTCCAAAGACTCGATCCAAAAGATCGATTTTTTTGTTGCCTAAAAATCTTCCTGTACATGTGGAGAATACATTTCCATTGTTATAGCATCAAATACGACCTTAAAATTTAGTTAGCAGCGTTTTTCTCAAAACTACGTTTTTCAAGTTGCTCGTAGGTCATCGAATTTTCTCTACATTCAAAGTTTAAATTAAAGAAAATTAAATTTATTTGCCGATAAACCTCGATTTATGAAAAATAATAATTAGTAAAAGACAAAGTTATTGCAAAATTAAGACCTTTTTTTAAAATTTAGTCGTAAATTTTCAATATAATTTTTTTTATTTTATTTTTAATCAGTAAAAGATACATAAATTACAATAAATTTTATAAAATAATTAATTACATAATATACATATTTGATTTATCCCCACAAATAAGCAGGGCTTGTGTGTATTGTCCGTCATTTTTGAAATCGAGGTGTTTTTTTTTTCAAACTGTGGTTCATGAGCATTCTAAATTCATACCATACCTATTTTGTTTAAGAATTCATTTTTCAAATGATCTCCAAGAACTCCAGGATTCCAGCCTATAGTGTTTTTTCTTGTTCAAATGTATAACTTTACAAGTAACAAAAGTTTCGTGGACGGAAATAAATTTTATCTTTGAAAAAAACGCAGTTAAAAAAAACTCGGCTGGATCCGACTACCCCTTACACAGGAGGCCCCGAGGAAAATAATTTCCCTCAGGAGCTATGTCATCTATGGGTACGCTGTGTGAAGGGCGTTCGGTCGTGGGAAGAAAAAATGTATGGGATGTGGGTAAGAATCTGGGAGTCAGCGTGTCCAGGAGTGACGGATGTATGAATCTATCCCTTCCACTGCAGTGAAAGGCGACGTGCCGAGAGAGTCTTGCTGGAGATGTCAAATAATGGTCTCCCTCAACCAGTCTCTCCCGATCTGGCCTGCCACGCATTAAACAGGAAGCCATGTTACGAGTATGTCACCAAACGTAACGAACCACTCGGGGTGATCTACGGCAAAGATGTTGGTAATCCAAAAAAATGGTTTAAGAGGTGGCGGTACCCATAATGCCACCCAAATTGAAAATAACTATCGATATGCGAGTGAAAACACATAGGCAGGCTTTAACTTATTTTTTATGACAGATAGATAAAAACAAACACGCGAAAAAATATCTTTGCGGTTAAGGTAATTTTGCGATTCGTAATATTTATGCGACAAATTTAGTACTTTTATCACGACACCATAAATAATGGAACTGAACCGAAACGAATCAGCTAATTTGGGCCCACAATATTACTTGGAAAGAATTCATATCATGAGACATGTCAATCGGACTAATAGTTTTGTTCCACGCGATCGGAGGTGACACCAGACTGTTTTTTTTATGAACGATTTGTTTAAAAGAATTGTAAAACGCAATAATCCAAAATTACTTTCCTTTATAAAAAACAATATATTCACAGAGTTTTTAGTGGCAAAGCGGTAGGTATAAGATCCTTTCATCCTGTGGTCATGGGGATAAATATATGGAAAAGGTATTTAACCACATAAAGAAATTCAATTACATATTTAGAGTATGGCATATTTGCACCTGGTTTTTGAAAGGAAAAATAGAACAGTTTCAAGATTTCCATTTTTTTACGTTAGCTACACACAATTAAGAGGCCCCGAAGAAAAAAAATCCTTCAGACCCTATATCATCTTTGGGGATGTTGTGTGTAGGGTATTTTTGAGTAATGGAAGGAGAGAACGTTCTGGGAAGGAAAAGGAGGAGTGGGTAGGAATCTGGGGGTCAGTGAACCCCTCATACCTTTTTCATTTCTAGGAATGAAAAGGTATGAGGTGTAGTTAGGAATCTAGAGTTTATGGGTCCAGGAATGACGGACGTATGAATACATCCCTCCTACCGCCCAGTGCAAGGCGATGGGTCGAGAGAGTCTGACTGGAGAGGTTAGGTATCTTAAACAGTCTCTCCCGATGGACAAATGCAATCACTCACTCAAAACTTTAACCCATGAACCCGGGCATCCCTGCTAAGTCACCAAACATAGCGAACAACTTAGGGTGACCTATGGAAGGGGTATTGGTTATACAATAAATGGTTCCCGGGGCGGTGGTACCTTTATCCGTTAATAATTCAAATTGAATAATGTTAATATTTAGTTTTGCAAAATATGATTTATATTTTATTTATTCATTTATTAATTTGATTATTATTTTTTATTCTTTATTTATTTATTTAAATATTTATTTATGCATTTATTATTTATTTATTTACTTATTTATTTATTTAATTATTCATTATTTTTTAATTTATTTCTTTCTTTATTTATTTATTGACGCCCTATTGGGCTTTTTCATATCGAATACAAATTTTCATTTATAACAACAGTGTAACATAATTTAAAAAAGATTTCAAAACATACAAATAAAGCATAAACTCAAAATAAAATTAATAATATATCTAATGCTAAATCCACATGGATGATTTTAGAGAACTTGTAGGTACAAATTATTTTATTTAGCTTTTTATTATTTCTGTCATTTAACTAGTAGGATCTCCATCTCGTAACAACTAAACCTTGATTTACGCATGCTGTAAATATTTTTTATTGGAATGTTAATATATATGCACTGGGATGTGTCAATTTCATTAATGTAATAATTGTTAACCCTGGGTAAATGTTTCAAACAACAAATAATCTAATAAAGCAAATTTACCTTTGGTTAAAACATTAACATTCCGATTTTTTATTCAATCTTAGTCACTAGCAGCTCGAGAGCAAGAAGAAAGATATAAATACGTAGATATTAATGGTTCCATGTTAACTCAGAATCAAGTCAACCTAACAACTCTCTAAAAAGTCATTAAAAACTGTGATATTTTTTTGAAAAATTGCCCATAACCTAACCTAACGTAACCTACTTACTCATTTTTTAAATATTTTTCATCACTTTTTAATGACTTTTCAAAGGAGATATTGATTTGATTTCATTCTGAGTTATCCAGTATCCGATATTAATATAGCCGTGGCCTCCTAGCACAATCGATCGATAAGGATTAATGCTTTCTGGTATCATAATCGTCAGTACGTATTGTAGGTATTAAGTCCACTCCTGGATGAGTATGACCACTTTCAGTTTGTCCTGAATTTTCATCAGGGCTAAGGCCCATCCAGCACGGTCGATCGATAAAGATTGATAGGATAACTTTCGGTAACTTTTCATCGTTCCCTAGCATGACTGTAGATGGCAAACGAATAACTAACAGTTCACAATGATTGTAAGTTCTTATATTATCTTCACAAGATCCGCAAGGTCCCCACAAAGCTCGAGTAACTACCCATTTAGCCTCTTGGTCTTCCCACTATAAGATACAGCGCCAAATCAGCTGTTCGACGTCCGCCATTTTGCAGGGTTGACCGCAGCCACCACACGATCGGTGTGAAAGTAGCATTACGATTTTATTGTACAGTTTAAAGTTTTTGAATTTTTTAAACAATATAGTTAAACTAATAGAGATGTTGGCTGTACGTTAGCCATCTACAGTTATCCTAGGGAACGATGAGAAGTTACCGAAAGTTATGATGTCAATCTTTATCGATCGACCATGCTAGAGGGGCCTAATCCCTGAAGAAGATTCAAAACAAACTTAAAGTGGTCTCATTCAACCAGAAGTGGACTTACCTACAATACTGACGATTACGATGCAAGAAAGTTTTACAATATTTTCAAAATGACATCGCAGAGCTAGTTCAAATAAAATTTAGAAGCTACAAGATTTCGTTGCTCACGCAAAATATTCACGATAAATTGTTTTAATACACGACAGGTGCGCCAACAAAATTAACATTAACTTGCTGGTTGAATTTGAAATAATAAATTAAGGTAACATTGTTTTAAAACCAATATTTATAATATTTTGACGATGTTCCTGGTGGTTCTTGCTTGCCTATGGATCCCAAGATTGTGTTCGAAACTATAATAAGCACTTATATTATATTTGTCGCACGCATGAGAACGGTAGGTACTATCGCACTAGTGAAATACTACAATTCAGAATCGAAACGAAACGTTGCATGAAATGACTTTGGCCGTGTTTGGTGACTAAATCTGAATAGCCAGGTATTTTGTCACCTACCTCTACCACATCTCTTTCCCCTCCCCACTGCTTTCAGTCTCACAACATATCCCAATTGGAGACGCCAGTCTCAAGGTTAAGAGTAGTTGGGACTCCTGTGTGGTACTCACGCAATAGAACCAGATGGTCGAGGGGTAAAGCTCTAAAATAGCAATCCGAATGCCGCGGGTTCAAAATCCGACGTGCGCAAATACAATTTTATTTTAATAATTTGTGTTTTTTCGCCATTTATTCATTGACAATAATAGGTAGCATATTCCATGCACACGGCACGTTCCGTAGTGCAATATCACCCTGGGTACCTAGCATGGTCGATCGATATAGGTTTTATCAAAAATGTCTGAAAAGAGGAAGGCTGGAATGAAAAGTACCTACCTGGTTCTTTTATGTGCGTACCGCACAAGAGTCCCAACTACTCCCAACCGCCTGGAGCCATTGGGGCTATGTGATATTCAATTGGGGTTTGTTGTGAGGCTGAAAGTAGCGTTGAGGGGAAAGAGGAAGGTGAAAAATACCTGGCTATTCAGATCTGGTCACCAAATATGGCTAGCGCCGTTTCAAGTAACGTTTCAATTCTGAATGGTGGTACCCAGGGTACTTGGCATGGTCGTTCGATATAGGTTTTATCAAAAATGTCTGTAACTTGTCATCGCTACTAAGCACGACTGCAGGCCGCTAACGAATAAATAACAGTTCACGTCAAATAAGGTAGGAATCCTTAGTCATTGTGAACTGTTGTTTATTCGTTAGCGGCCTGCAGTCGTGCTCAGGAGTGATGACAAGTTACAGACATTTTCGATAAAACCTATATCGAACGACAATGCTAAGTACCCTGGGTACCACCATTCAGAATTGAAACGTTACTTGAAACGGCGTTAGCCATATTTGGTGACCAGATCTGAATAGCCAGGTATTTTTCACCTTCCTCTTTCCCCTCAACGCTACTTTCAGCCTCACAACAAACCCCAATTGAATATCCCATAGCCCCAATGGCTCCAGGCGGTTGGGAGTAGTTGGGACTCTTGTGCGGTACGCACATAAAAGAACCGGGTAGGTACTTTTCATATCAGCCTTCCTCTCCGTATAGTAATACTCTTTTCAGCCTCACAACATAACCCAACTGATGCAATAGTCCCACTGGCTCCGGGTAGTTTGTGTGTACGGCATGCACATTAAATACATTTCACATAAAAATTACTGTCGAATAAATTAGAAGAAGGGTAGGTACCTACTACTTCAAACAATTTCAGTTCGTCTAATAAAATATTTTTACCTGTTATTTCTCTTAAAATCTTCAGGTTATTTAACCTTGCATCGAAAATGTTAATGAGTGCAATAAACTTTTATCTTTCTTTGAAATGAACAGCGTTGACAACTGTTGTGTTAAAATAAATCTAATACAATGCACAAGTCCATTACAAATGGTGGACATTGCCGCCAAAACGTAGCGGCGAGGCGCCAAAACACACCGAGGGGCTACAATACCAGGGGTACCTACTTTAACAAAATACATTTCTATGGAGGAATTTAGTACCAACGCGGGGTTACATTACAAGAGATTCTTACATATTACTTTTTTTTTGTATGAAAAGGGGTAGGTACTTACTCATATCTACCCGTGTAAAGAAATCCCTTTGAGTTAAAATACTCAGTAAAGAATTATTGAGTGAAAAATTAGTTGCACAATGAATTAAATACAATGAGTAGAAAAATCGCATGAATTGTATTTACGTTTACTTCCAACGTGGTAAATACTGTCAGTATCGGCCTGTAGAAAGAGTTTATCGGCGCTTGGTAACTTGAAGACATTTCCCAACATTTCTCCTTCCATTCTTCACTCACTTCTAATATTCCTTTTGGGGGGTGGATATGGGTACCGCCGCCCCGGGTACCATTTATTGGATAACCAACACCTCTGCCATAGGTCATCCCAAGTAGTTCGCTACGTTTGGTGACTTAGAAGAGGTGCCCGGGGTCATGGGGTAAGGTTTATCAAGGTTTTGGCGGCGGATGAACTGGACACACTGAACCCCAGATTCTTCCAGAACCCATCCATCGTACTTTTTTTTTAATTTCCAGAACTTCATTTCTTTCCTTAAAAAGACCCTCCACACAGCATCCCCAAATATGACATAGGCTCTGAGGGGAATTATTTTTCTCAGGGCCTCCTTGAGATTTTTTTTCTTTTTTTTTACATTAGCTCCACTCAGAAGGCCCTGTGATGATCTCGCCTTTGGGCCTACGAAATAATTCTTTTAAAATTGAGAGATCGATTTAGAAATATATTTAATTTTGTAACATGGAATGGCATACGATTCTCTGTTTCCAATTCATGGGGGTGATTTATGGGTCCTTACCAATAAATAACCACATGTGTTTGCGTAGTGAATTGAAGTGCGCCACTGAGCTCTTCTTTTAAGCGTTATTGGGATAATTTATGACTCCATCGCAGACAAAATTAATTTACACCGGAAAAAAAAGCGAACATGGTTCCTACACAAAATTCTCTGAAATAATAGTTAAAGTGTGACATTTTTGACTATTAAAGTTGATATATGCATATTGGGAGATGTGTTTATCACTTAAGATTTGAAGAAGTGGCTAATATATTGTTGAAACCACACAAGGAGATGTTTGGGGAGTCAGGGGGCAGGGAGTGGGAACGAGTTAGTCGGGGTAGAGACGGGTTGGAGGACGGTCAGAGAGAGATTCTGGGGACGCACGATCTAGATAAAAATCATCGAGTTGTGATAAACGGTAGAATAATAATTTGGTGCTTCTAAATTTGGGATATTTTGAGAGATAACAAAAAAAATTAATTCACGCGAATAAGATAGTCAGGGAAGGAACCTAGGGCCGCGCAGACGGGATAAAAATCATCGAGTTTTGATAAACGGCAGAATAATAATTTGGTGCGCGTAAACCGGGAATAATTCAGATAGTTATATATAATAATAAAGGAAGTCGGGGTAGAGGAGTGTTAGAGGACAGTCAGGGAGAGATCCTGTTGAGAATTAAGATCGTCAAGTTCTGAGAGTCGCGAGGAGACCAGCTCGGTGCTTCTAAATCATTTTAATTAAACAAAGAATAGTTCGTCTTTATTAAACAAAAAGAGTCCACGCGAATAAGGAAGACAGAGACTGCGGCTTGCGAGTTCATGAAGTTAAATAATATAATTTGTAAATTAAGGCGGTCAATGTTAATTTAATATCAATACAAAATGCACTTTTGGGGCGTTTGTCAGGGAGGATAAAATTTAATACAAACCGACGCGAAAGTTAGACCGAAATAATAAGTGCTTTAATTAGTGATTAATCAATCAGTGCACGAGGGATGCTGGTTTTGGATTGTGATTCGTGCATGTCAAGGTTCGTGTGCATGAGAGGGGTAAGTTTGACAAATTGAATTAATTATTAACAACATTAATGTTTGGATTTCGTACAAAGTAGGGTTAAAACAATAGAATCATCATTACTCCCCGAGTATTTTAATTGTTTATAATTGTTCGTCTGGCTTGTAGTTTTCTAGATTTAAGCATGAATTATAGTTTATATAGCGCCCTTGAGGTGATTTTCCATAAAAGCGGTGCTATGTGGTTCGTTCAAATATTAGTATTATTATTATAGCTACCTTAATGGGGCCTTTAATAAGGAAACATGTCATCTAAGTCGGATGATTTAATCGGAAAATTATAACGGTAACATTTAAAAAGCTATCGGGTAATTATCGGTAATCGTAAAAAAAGGAGCGTTCCCTCCGTAAGTCGATCCGGATCTGCCTGATGTTGACCGGCGACGATTCTTGAGACAATACCGTTGTAAGATAATAATTTGGGGTTCAATGAACTAAAATACTATTTGAAGCACAAAAGACACTTTCGGGCAATAAATCTTAGACGAGAGACTTCATTTAAAAGACGGGATTTTGAAACCACAAAACAATAATAAAACCCTTTAAAGGTGCTTTGTTGGTGATCTAGAAAATTAGGTTACTGGGTATTCTCCAATACATAACGGGTACCAAAATACATAGGTATAGAATGTAGGTATAAATTAATTTGTAAAGCGCCTTGGAGGTGTTAATTATTAGTTACGAGTTTCGTAATAATATTTTTAAACGTAGCTAGGGGACTATATTTAGGAAAGGGTTTTTTGAAAAGGCATTGGGTAATTTAACAGTTTATAGAATGGTGCATAGCATGGGCACCTTTGATTACTAACAAAATCTGACATAATTAATTTCCCACTCCAAAAAAATTTCCCATATCTTATCCCAAATTTTAGGTATCACGACAAGTCGATTACACAAGGCTTTGCATAAAATTGGTTCGATACCTTATCATATAATCACCTTTGGTTCACGTTCAGGCATATTTCCTTCGATATATTCGATTTAGCAAAAAACTCTCATATTGTCGGTCGAATGAAGCCGTCGGTAGGTATTCACATTTTAGCGTAATGCGCTATATCCACCTACTTAATTAACAAACTCTTTTTCTTCAAACTTAATTGAGCGGGTTACGACTCGAGAATGGACGGCGGTTGTCGAATGAATTAACGGGTCCGGCTTTCCTATTTCACCATGAGGAAGTATCTCACGCGACTTTATCGGGGGCGATGTGATCGAAATGCAGGTGGGCTTACACTATTTTCCTAATGTGGAGGCGAAGTAAGCGATGGTCGTGTCTGGTCCGAGCAAATTGGAATCCCTTGTGATCACATCTCGGTAACGTGGATCTCGTACCCGCTCTAGACTGGATTGGAAGCGTGGCCGGAGCCATTCCATGATGTCGACGTATGTACGTCACTAAGGCATTGGGGGACTTCAGGAGAACAAAGGACGTGCACCCATTTCGCCCTCCTTCTACCGCCGCTCCGAGGTACCAGCGGATAAAAGTTGTCGTCGCGGGAGGCCAGTTTGATGCAGGACGAAGATTACGATCTGGCCGGACTACCTTCGTCATGGGGGAAACGAAGTGACGAAATTTGCGTGGGCTTCACTACCTTTTAGGTTACGCTCGTGTGGGGTCTGCCTTGTCGGCGGAACGAAGGGAACATGACATATGGAATCGTTTGGCAACCGATCGGCGGCTCTTTGTTGGAATCCGGATAAGTTTTCTTAACTACTTTTGGTTTACGCTTAGGTAGGTATATTTCCTTCGATATTCGATTTAGCCAAAAACTTTCACATTGTCGGTTGAATGAAGCCGTCAGTAGGTATTCATATTTTAAGCGTAATGCGTTATATCCACCTACATAAGTAGCAAAAGTTTTCTTAACTACTTTTTGGTTTACGCTTAGGTAGGTATATTTCATTCGATATTCGATTTATCAAAAACTTTCACATTGTCGGTTGAATGAAGCCGTCGGTAGGTATTCATATTTTAAGCGAAATGCGTTATATCCACCTACATAAGTAGCAAAAGTTTTCTTAACTCCCTCACACTAGGAATAGGGATCATCCAGCATCAGGGTGGGAAAGTACTCTGGACGAAAGTGCAGCGGGGGAAATAGAAGGGAGGGAAGCCAGATTCACGACCTGGTGCCTTTCATTCTTGGACCCAGCACCCTGGAAGCCGAGCTTGACATTTCTTTCTTTGAGCTGATATTTGAGTTTGAGGTTGGGGTACGCCTATCGTAGAGCATATGCCCGTGACATTTCGGGGAAGGTCCCACGTTACGCCTGTGTATGTTATGCGAGAGGACGTATTTTTCATTCAAATCAAATACCGATGACCATCGCGATTGCAGGCTGGCGCATGTTTTGTAGCGTGCCTAGGAAAAACGTAATCATTATTTCTACTGGTTCGAGGCGGCGTGCTGGACGGAGAACGGGACTATTGAGGACATGAGTGACTGCCAAGTCGAGGATCGGTGACATCAAAATCTTCCTTAATTAAATTCATACATCGCCAGATCAGAGGAGAGAGCGGCCCCACCGATCTCCTGACATTGCCGATTGTCTAATCAACTTCGGTTTAATGTTTATGCCGGTGCTTTAGGAGTAAATGGAACTCAAGTCATCGGCATGCTGAAGAACTTCAGAATCATCATCATCATCATCAATCCAGAGTAGGATGTCACGATCCAAAACCTCGTGCCACCCACACATTTCCTGAACAGTTCCTGACATCGGCTATCACGCCATTAATCGGAGCAGACCCTCATATCAAACGGTATGAGATGACCTCTCATCATCATCATCAACATATTTTTAATTTGGCGGCGTAGTGGTCGATATTATTCCCATTATCACTCTATGATCCAGAAACACACATCAAACCCTTTCCCGACAGAAGGCAAAACATGTCGATTTTCATTCGTCGCTTGCGACCTTAACATTCTCCGGAGGCGTTGGAATTGGAAGCTGATTCGGCGGTCTATGACCATCACCTTATCAGTTGGGCTATGGAGGAGTCCAATTATTTAAACAGCACATGTTCTGTCTCATGTTAATCCAAAATACCTACCCGTAGAATCAAATTAACAAGATAAAACAAGCTAGCTAACTAACAAACTGCATCTAGAACTGTGAGTGTAGAATCATTGCAATCCGTACTGCTTGAGTGTAAATCTTTTGTTAGAATGTACATAAATGTCAAATTATCTTCATGATAGCATTTTATAGAGCTGCAGAGAGTACGTGACATCGCATCGAAAGGTAGGATCTTCTCAATTCGCCGTTTGAATGTAAATTTATATATTAGATGCTAGGAGGGAAAATGCAGATTACTTCAATAAAAATAGTCGTCGATGAGCGTAGGTGTTTAACAGGTGCTAGGGGAGGAAGCTGAACGAATATAGTTAGATAATTAGTTATTTTTCAAGTTAGTCAGACCCAGTCATTGTTATTCGAAGCCTTGCAAATTGTAACACGCCATACCTAAAAGAACAAGGGTTTACCACAAATAAATTATTAATTAAATTGGATTAACTATACCAAACCACTCAAACAAAAAAGTACACAACGTTGTGGGGTTAATTACAATTGATTAATTAAGAGCATCTCGTCACGTTTGCATAAAAGTATTACGTGATGGGGTTGAGAAGGCGCTTCAAAAGAAATGCAGGGGAGAGACGCGAGAACGGGCGAGCTACGAGCTTTTTAAAGGCCGAGCGGGGTAGCTGTAGCAATGTAGCAGCATTTGGAAAGCAAGAGGAAGGTTTTACTATAAAGGGGGGGGGGGGGGGTTTATTACAGTTTTGCTAAGTGACCAGGAGGTATGGTATTACAAAGTGTTGCATTTTGCTGGGTTTTATACAATGACTTAAACAAGAATAGAAAAAAAAAAAAATTAATACAGTAGGTATAACGGTTCGCATGTCATCCGAAAATGACTGAAAACACAACGAAAAAAAAGTAAAGTACTAGGAAAATAGATGTGTAGCAGAGGAATTAACAATAACGTTTACATTAGCTTAACTAGATAAATATAGGAAAGATAGGCCGATAATCTCCAACTTCCGATAAGACGCAGGATAAAGGTATCATATTTTGAGGGGAGGAACGCCGTACGGCTATGAAAAGTGGAACAAAACTAACCAAGAAAGTAGGTACTTCAAATAATGTATAGGTACATTAGCTTAACTAGATAAAAATAGGAGAGATAAGACGATGATGCCCAACATCCGATAAGACGCAGATTAAAGATATCATATTTTGAGGGAAGGAGCGCCATACGTCTATAAAAAGTGAAACAAAATAAATCAAGAGAGTAGGTAGTGCAATAATGTACACATTAGCTTAACCAGATAAATTTAGGAGAGGTTGGTTGACGATGGGCAATTTCCGATAAGACGCAGGTTAAAGGTGTCATATTTTGAGGGGAGTAGCGCCATACGTCTATAAAAGGTGAAACAAAATTAATCAAGAGAGTAGGTAGTGCAATAATGTACACATTAGCTTAACCAGATAAATTTAGGAGAGGTTGGTTGATGATGTCCAATTTCCGATGAGACGCAGGTTAAAGGTATCATATTTTGAGGGGAGGAGCGCTGTACGTCAATAAAAAGTGTAACAAAATTAACCAAGAGAAATTAATGATATCCAACCTTCGATAACTATTAGTGAGAAAGGGTGTTACGTTATTAGGGGAGATAGTCCTTCAATGATGCATTCAATATCAAATCGCCGGGGTGATAATATTGATGTTAGTCAACCTTCAATTGGGTTTGAACGTTTGGTAAATTGGATACCGGACGATTAGTTTAAAAATTATGCAATCGGACCAGCGTTGAGTAGTTCTGTTTACCAGAGTAAACATAGATAATCTACCCTAATCGTTATATAGAATAGAGATAGTTTAACAAAAAAAAAGGGGCACCAACAAACGATAGAAAAAAGGGTCCCTTTCATTTTGAGTGTAGATCATTTAAACATTTAACGCTCAGTGTGGAGAACAAAAAAAAAAGGGAGGTCATTAAACCGAGTGCCGACTAGCGGAGATATGTGTCAAATAGGTTTGTGCGTTTAACGTAACGGTAAATTGAAACCCTCCCTACAGCCGGTCATCACAAGAAGTGGGTGACAGTCGGAATAAAAGCATTATTTTGAAACGTAATTTCAAAATAATCTGTACAGGATTAAGCGAAATTAGTTTGACTAAATAGTTCAAAGAAACAGAATCTGTTGAGAAACAAAATACATGCAGAATAAACATTAGTGACGTGAACCGGATTAGGCGTGAAGACAATAAAACCAAATTAAAGATAGGAGAGGTAGGTAAAATGTTAGGCAACCTCCGATAAGTATAGGGAATAAAAGGTATTCCGATGTGAGGGGAGGAAGTCGGTTCTTGATGGCAAATTAAAATTTTAAAAATAAATTGTTTGCTAATATTCAACCCGACTTACAGAATAAGCGTATCCAAAATGTGTAATTCTAATAATGCACTAGATTTAAAGGACTACAATAATAATTACGTACTCAAACGTATGAATCTAAGGAAATAAAAAAAACGACTAGGTATTGTAGACAGTTGATTTCTCAGCAGTTAAAAATTTATAGATGATATTGGTCCCCAGTACCAAATTGTTAAATTTAGAACAACGGTCAGGTCCATTTTGGGCAAAGTTCCTTTAACGAAAAAACAAACAAAAAATAAGGAAAGGTCGGTCACACTCGTATAACTACGGTCGAGATATTATGAAGAAAAAAATGCAGACGGACCTTCGAGACGGCCATTATGTGAAACCGAAAGTACCGATTAAGGGGAGAAGGGACGACTTAGGCGCTCTTTGCTAGCAGATATTTGCAATTTTGTAAGGGAAGTTGTAGGGGTGAAACGTCACCTGATCGCCTCTTAAAACCAGATAACAGCTACTAAGCAAATACAGTTTCAACAGTGTTTCGAAAACGGGGAACATAGACGGAGCAAGGTTACGAGTGATAGCCGTGTTACCGATAACAATGACAGGGCCGAATTGGGGAAAACCACTTAGGGTTATTTTATAGAGAAAAATACATTATGAGTTTAGACACAGTGAGATGTGGAGCATTGGAACATTTATAATGTTTAGTAGTAGATTGTGGAAGGGTTTACAAATTACGCAAACAGAGTTTATTGTGAAGCGGTGGGTATTTAAAATCAGTATAAATCGGTGATAAAGTTAGGCAGAAATTAAAATTTGGATAAATTGGTTTAGAGACAATAATAGACACCTAAATACTCACATAATATATTGTCGGCTTATGTGGGGAGTACAATAGGAGACAGTTAGGGTACCATGACTAGGTACCGTTGTAGGTGGTAACCGGTACAAATTCCTGGAAATATGTAGGCGTAACGCAAGGTACATTGACCGTAGTTTCAACATTAGACAAACATTGGGCAAGGCCGGCGAAGAAACGGAATAGGGAAGGGATGCGATGACGTACAGGACAGGGCCGGATTAGGAAATACTCCTCATTACAATTTTGCAAAAAAAAGGCACAAAGATTGTAGGCGAGTCCAAACGGGCTGACTACTGCTGAAGTTCTGGAACAAAATAGGTGATTGTAGTTTGGATTTCTATCTACCTCCACTATTTTTTTCCATAAAGGGGAGACTGTGATGATCTCGCCTTTGGGCCTACGAAATAATTCTTTTAAAATTGAGAGATCGATTTAGAAATATATTTAATTTTGTAACATGGAATGGCATACGATTCTCTGTTTCCAATTCATGGGGGTGATTTATGGGTCCTTACCAATAAATAACCACATGTGTTTGCGTAGTGAATTGAAGTGCGCCACTGAGCTCTTCTTTTAAGCGTTATTGGGATAATTTATGACTCCATCGCAGACAAAATTAATTTACACCGGAAAAAAAAGCGAACATGGTTCCTACACAAAATTCTCTGAAATAATAGTTAAAGTGTGACATTTTTGACTATTAAAGTTGATATATGCATATTGGGAGATGTGTTTATCACTTAAGATTTGAAGAAGTGGCTAATATATTGTTGAAACCACACAAGGAGATGTTTGGGGAGTCAGGGGGCAGGGAGTGGGAACGAGTTAGTCGGGGTAGAGACGGGTTGGAGGACGGTCAGAGAGAGATTCTGGGGACGCACGATCTAGATAAAAATCATCGAGTTGTGATAAACGGTAGAATAATAATTTGGTGCTTCTAAATTTGGGATATTTTGAGAGATAACAAAAAAAATTAATTCACGCGAATAAGATAGTCAGGGAAGGAACCTAGGGCCGCGCAGACGGGATAAAAATCATCGAGTTTTGATAAACGGCAGAATAATAATTTGGTGCGCGTAAACCGGGAATAATTCAGATAGTTATATATAATAATAAAGGAAGTCGGGGTAGAGGAGTGTTAGAGGACAGTCAGGGAGAGATCCTGTTGAGAATTAAGATCGTCAAGTTCTGAGAGTCGCGAGGAGACCAGCTCGGTGCTTCTAAATCATTTTAATTAAACAAAGAATAGTTCGTCTTTATTAAACAAAAAGAGTCCACGCGAATAAGGAAGACAGAGACTGCGGCTTGCGAGTTCATGAAGTTAAATAATATAATTTGTAAATTAAGGCGGTCAATGTTAATTTAATATCAATACAAAATGCACTTTTGGGGCGTTTGTCAGGGAGGATAAAATTTAATACAAACCGACGCGAAAGTTAGACCGAAATAATAAGTGCTTTAATTAGTGATTAATCAATCAGTGCACGAGGGATGCTGGTTTTGGATTGTGATTCGTGCATGTCAAGGTTCGTGTGCATGAGAGGGGTAAGTTTGACAAATTGAATTAATTATTAACAACATTAATGTTTGGATTTCGTACAAAGTAGGGTTAAAACAATAGAATCATCATTACTCCCCGAGTATTTTAATTGTTTATAATTGTTCGTCTGGCTTGTAGTTTTCTAGATTTAAGCATGAATTATAGTTTATATAGCGCCCTTGAGGTGATTTTCCATAAAAGCGGTGCTATGTGGTTCGTTCAAATATTAGTATTATTATTATAGCTACCTTAATGGGGCCTTTAATAAGGAAACATGTCATCTAAGTCGGATGATTTAATCGGAAAATTATAACGGTAACATTTAAAAAGCTATCGGGTAATTATCGGTAATCGTAAAAAAAGGAGCGTTCCCTCCGTAAGTCGATCCGGATCTGCCTGATGTTGACCGGCGACGATTCTTGAGACAATACCGTTGTAAGATAATAATTTGGGGTTCAATGAACTAAAATACTATTTGAAGCACAAAAGACACTTTCGGGCAATAAATCTTAGACGAGAGACTTCATTTAAAAGACGGGATTTTGAAACCACAAAACAATAATAAAACCCTTTAAAGGTGCTTTGTTGGTGATCTAGAAAATTAGGTTACTGGGTATTCTCCAATACATAACGGGTACCAAAATACATAGGTATAGAATGTAGGTATAAATTAATTTGTAAAGCGCCTTGGAGGTGTTAATTATTAGTTACGAGTTTCGTAATAATATTTTTAAACGTAGCTAGGGGACTATATTTAGGAAAGGGTTTTTTGAAAAGGCATTGGGTAATTTAACAGTTTATAGAATGGTGCATAGCATGGGCACCTTTGATTACTAACAAAATCTGACATAATTAATTTCCCACTCCAAAAAAATTTCCCATATCTTATCCCAAATTTTAGGTATCACGACAAGTCGATTACACAAGGCTTTGCATAAAATTGGTTCGATACCTTATCATATAATCACCTTTGGTTCACGTTCAGGCATATTTCCTTCGATATATTCGATTTAGCAAAAAACTCTCATATTGTCGGTCGAATGAAGCCGTCGGTAGGTATTCACATTTTAGCGTAATGCGCTATATCCACCTACTTAATTAACAAACTCTTTTTCTTCAAACTTAATTGAGCGGGTTACGACTCGAGAATGGACGGCGGTTGTCGAATGAATTAACGGGTCCGGCTTTCCTATTTCACCATGAGGAAGTATCTCACGCGACTTTATCGGGGGCGATGTGATCGAAATGCAGGTGGGCTTACACTATTTTCCTAATGTGGAGGCGAAGTAAGCGATGGTCGTGTCTGGTCCGAGCAAATTGGAATCCCTTGTGATCACATCTCGGTAACGTGGATCTCGTACCCGCTCTAGACTGGATTGGAAGCGTGGCCGGAGCCATTCCATGATGTCGACGTATGTACGTCACTAAGGCATTGGGGGACTTCAGGAGAACAAAGGACGTGCACCCATTTCGCCCTCCTTCTACCGCCGCTCCGAGGTACCAGCGGATAAAAGTTGTCGTCGCGGGAGGCCAGTTTGATGCAGGACGAAGATTACGATCTGGCCGGACTACCTTCGTCATGGGGGAAACGAAGTGACGAAATTTGCGTGGGCTTCACTACCTTTTAGGTTACGCTCGTGTGGGGTCTGCCTTGTCGGCGGAACGAAGGGAACATGACATATGGAATCGTTTGGCAACCGATCGGCGGCTCTTTGTTGGAATCCGGATAAGTTTTCTTAACTACTTTTGGTTTACGCTTAGGTAGGTATATTTCCTTCGATATTCGATTTAGCCAAAAACTTTCACATTGTCGGTTGAATGAAGCCGTCAGTAGGTATTCATATTTTAAGCGTAATGCGTTATATCCACCTACATAAGTAGCAAAAGTTTTCTTAACTACTTTTTGGTTTACGCTTAGGTAGGTATATTTCATTCGATATTCGATTTATCAAAAACTTTCACATTGTCGGTTGAATGAAGCCGTCGGTAGGTATTCATATTTTAAGCGAAATGCGTTATATCCACCTACATAAGTAGCAAAAGTTTTCTTAACTCCCTCACACTAGGAATAGGGATCATCCAGCATCAGGGTGGGAAAGTACTCTGGACGAAAGTGCAGCGGGGGAAATAGAAGGGAGGGAAGCCAGATTCACGACCTGGTGCCTTTCATTCTTGGACCCAGCACCCTGGAAGCCGAGCTTGACATTTCTTTCTTTGAGCTGATATTTGAGTTTGAGGTTGGGGTACGCCTATCGTAGAGCATATGCCCGTGACATTTCGGGGAAGGTCCCACGTTACGCCTGTGTATGTTATGCGAGAGGACGTATTTTTCATTCAAATCAAATACCGATGACCATCGCGATTGCAGGCTGGCGCATGTTTTGTAGCGTGCCTAGGAAAAACGTAATCATTATTTCTACTGGTTCGAGGCGGCGTGCTGGACGGAGAACGGGACTATTGAGGACATGAGTGACTGCCAAGTCGAGGATCGGTGACATCAAAATCTTCCTTAATTAAATTCATACATCGCCAGATCAGAGGAGAGAGCGGCCCCACCGATCTCCTGACATTGCCGATTGTCTAATCAACTTCGGTTTAATGTTTATGCCGGTGCTTTAGGAGTAAATGGAACTCAAGTCATCGGCATGCTGAAGAACTTCAGAATCATCATCATCATCATCAATCCAGAGTAGGATGTCACGATCCAAAACCTCGTGCCACCCACACATTTCCTGAACAGTTCCTGACATCGGCTATCACGCCATTAATCGGAGCAGACCCTCATATCAAACGGTATGAGATGACCTCTCATCATCATCATCAACATATTTTTAATTTGGCGGCGTAGTGGTCGATATTATTCCCATTATCACTCTATGATCCAGAAACACACATCAAACCCTTTCCCGACAGAAGGCAAAACATGTCGATTTTCATTCGTCGCTTGCGACCTTAACATTCTCCGGAGGCGTTGGAATTGGAAGCTGATTCGGCGGTCTATGACCATCACCTTATCAGTTGGGCTATGGAGGAGTCCAATTATTTAAACAGCACATGTTCTGTCTCATGTTAATCCAAAATACCTACCCGTAGAATCAAATTAACAAGATAAAACAAGCTAGCTAACTAACAAACTGCATCTAGAACTGTGAGTGTAGAATCATTGCAATCCGTACTGCTTGAGTGTAAATCTTTTGTTAGAATGTACATAAATGTCAAATTATCTTCATGATAGCATTTTATAGAGCTGCAGAGAGTACGTGACATCGCATCGAAAGGTAGGATCTTCTCAATTCGCCGTTTGAATGTAAATTTATATATTAGATGCTAGGAGGGAAAATGCAGATTACTTCAATAAAAATAGTCGTCGATGAGCGTAGGTGTTTAACAGGTGCTAGGGGAGGAAGCTGAACGAATATAGTTAGATAATTAGTTATTTTTCAAGTTAGTCAGACCCAGTCATTGTTATTCGAAGCCTTGCAAATTGTAACACGCCATACCTAAAAGAACAAGGGTTTACCACAAATAAATTATTAATTAAATTGGATTAACTATACCAAACCACTCAAACAAAAAAGTACACAACGTTGTGGGGTTAATTACAATTGATTAATTAAGAGCATCTCGTCACGTTTGCATAAAAGTATTACGTGATGGGGTTGAGAAGGCGCTTCAAAAGAAATGCAGGGGAGAGACGCGAGAACGGGCGAGCTACGAGCTTTTTAAAGGCCGAGCGGGGTAGCTGTAGCAATGTAGCAGCATTTGGAAAGCAAGAGGAAGGTTTTACTATAAAGGGGGGGGGGGGGTTTATTACAGCCCTGAGGAAAATAATTCTCCTCAGAGCCTATGTCATATTTGGGGATGCTGTGTGGAGGGTCTTTTTAGGAAAGAAAGGAAAGGAAGTTCCAGGAAGGAAAAGGGTATGAGGGGTGGGTAGGAATCTGGGGGTCAGTCTATCCAGATGTGACAGACGTATGAATCCATCCCTCCCACTATGGTGCAAGGCGATATTCCGAGAGAGTCCGGCTGGAGAAGTCAAAGGGACTCCCTCAACCATTTTCTCTCGATTCGACCTGCCATGCAGCTGGTGGACAGATGCATCCGCCGTCAAAACCCGGTCCTCTCGTGAACCCGGGCACCCCTGCTATGTCAATGCACTAACGTAGGAACCACATGGGGTGATCTATGTCAGAGGTGTTGGTTATCCAATAGATGGTTTCCGGGGCGGCGGTACCCATACCTGCCTCCCAAATTATGAAATATGTGGAGCTAATATAAAAAAAAATTGTGAGTACCGCACAAGAGTGCGAATCCCAACCACTCCCACTCGTCTGGAGCAAGTGGGACTATAGCATCCCCAATTATTAATATTGTTAGGCTGGATATAGTGGGGAGGCGAAGGAGATGAGGTTAAGGTAGAGGAAGTACCTAGCTATTCATAATGCTAATTAGAAGCACTTGTGACTCTTGTGAAGTATTCATAGAGGCATTAGAAATAATTAAATTGCACCACCAGGTCCATTAGTAACTAAAGCCTCTCGGCCTGGAGGGTTTAAAAACCAGCATGGTTTTAAAATTGAATCTCCCTAATTCAAATGTTAAAACGTAATGAATTAAATTACATTTTTTTCCTAGAGGGGTAGATATCAACGGGGAAGAGGGATAAAGAGTAAATGAGGTTGGATGAAACGCCTCTACAAGAGTATTCCTTTCTCCAGAACCACATCTCGAGCTGAACAGAAAACTCAATTTATTTTATGCAATATTTTATGGATGAATGAATCTCAGATTGTATAACTTTAGAGGAAAATGGGATACCTACATATTTCTAAGGCACAGGAGAAGTTATGAATATTGGTAAAAATATATAACATATCAGGATAGTGATAACAAAGTTAAGAAAATGAGTTTTGGACTTCGAGAGTTTAATTTTATTTACAACTAGCGAGTACCCGGCATGCGTTACAATGCTACTCAAAGAAAGAAATTGTTTCTCCCTGTGTGTCCTTTTCCATGCGTCCCCACACCCGCCCCCAATACCCTTCCTCATCCCTTTCTCCTCCCGCATTTCTCTTCCACCTTCCCACCTCCCTCGTCCCCCTCCCGTGAACCCCCCTTACATCTTCCCCCTCCCGGATTCCGCCCCCCCTCCCTTCTTTTCGCAACTCGCGCGTCACCTATTGTAAATTTTTAATACAAATTTCATAACGTTTAGAGCTCACCATATAGAAACATTTGCGGGCATGCGCACAACAACTCACCAAAGTTTTACCGTATTCGGATTAATGGTACAGGAACGAATATGGAACAAACAATGGAACATAAATTTTAACGTATTTACTATTAAAACCACCCGCAATATCTGGATGTTACTAATCGTTTAATAGAATTTTCTCGGTCAAATCGAGCCGTTTACTATGATCGCTCTTTTTGTGTAACTGGCCCTCTCATTTGGAATAAACTTCCCTCAGCTCTTACTAATATCCAGAATTTGGCAGAATTTAAACAGGCTATAAAAAACCAAATTAATTAAAAAATCGTACCATTCATGAATCCTAACATCTTTTCAATACAAGTAATAAGTCATGTTTTCAAGTATCCGGTAATTGTTTGGTTTCGGTTTCCTCCTAATTGTACTTTTATGTTTAATATCAGAATTTATTGTAAGAAGTTAGTATATTATATTTTAGTTTAAAAGTTTTTGTTTTGTCCTGTGCTACAATAACACTGTTATTGTCTATTATTATTGTCCTGTGTGCTATAACAGCACTGTTTTGTTAATCTTTGTTCTCTTGTCATTGTTTTGTAAATACTGTATATTCTTTATTTCATAGGTATTATTTTATCAATATTTTGTAATGAACTCGTAAGAAGCACTGTAGGATTGTTTTTTTAAATTTATTATAGTTAAGCGCACTTGAAGTGAAATGACACAAAACTGCGCTATACAAATATTACGTTATTTTTATTATTATTAGGCAAATGGGATGACTAACTAACTAAATTCAGATTGGTAGAAACTCTCAAAAATGAAATAACAAATCTAACTAACTAATTAACAATCACGCCGAATTACCCAGGGGTAGGCAGAGGGGATGGACTGCCACACAACCTGTCTTGGCATCCTTTCTTTGCGTCATTCACAGTCACACGTAATCTTCTGTTATTTTGATAATATGCATATTTGTGAAGCGATGTCTTCCTCGGCCATCCCCGACTTCTTGCACCATTTAATTTTGCTTAAAATATTCTCCTTCCAATATTTTCTATGAAACAGATGAAAAATGTGCGCAACAGTTAAAACAGGAAACTAAACATTTCTTTTTTTTTTGTATTTCTTGGGCATTAACTATATAACAATTTATAGATATTTGCTTTAGAAAAGTTTTATTTTATTACTTTAATATTTTTAATTTTTTGCTACCGTTTACTACAGAAAATAAAACTTTTCAAAACAAAATATGTAACCAATTCTGTTTAGGAATACTTGAAGACAATTAATGAAGAATATAACTCTAGAAGTGCCTCTTTGCAAGTTTGAGTAGAAACAATTGTGCCACTGACTTAGTACCTTTTGCTTCTAAACCATTAAGCACGCAGACTCTCTCTCTCGTTCACTTGCTGAAATATCACCATCACGGTAAAGAATAGTAATGTATGGAAATATAGGCCTAACATGGGCCTACAATTGGATCATGAAAAACACCCACAAGGCACTTTCTTATTGTGTTATTTATTATTCCAAAAGGAAACAAAAATGTTAACTTTGATTAGTTATTTATAGAATAAAATGATTATTTTTATAATAATTTAGAATCTCATTAAATGGCTGAAAAAATACATTACACGTAAAATACACTTGGGAGTCCATTTTTTAAATAAAAAAAAACGTTCGTACAAGAATATGTAGGTACCTTAGAATTTTATTTATTCAATAAATTGAGGCGAAACAGAAATATGAAAAATAAAAAGTGTAAAATAGAAAAGCGCAGTTGTAAAATTATAATAAATTGACTCGAGGACGGAAGAAGGATTGTAACGGGATGGTTTGAATCCGATAGTTGGGTGGAGATTTACTCCCTCTCGTATATCATATTGATTTATCGTTCAGAAAGGTCACCCACAAGAAACAAATTTAAGTTCAACGCCAATCTCTGAAAAACTGCGTTTTTCTTTAAATATTGTGTACCAGTAGTTTCTCTACCCGATGGTTTCATTACTATTTTTGGTAAGAAGTAATTAATATCTTGTCGGATATTTAAAAGTTCTTTAGCTCATGTTGGAAATTGGATATTGCGACTTTAAAATAGTTTTCTTTACGCATAGTTTACCGCAGACACGAGGATTTTTTGACGATTAATTGCGCTTTATTGTTAAGATTAAAAAAAAAATGTATTTTAGATTCCAATTAAACTTGCGAAGAGTTTTTTGTTCAATTTTCTTGTCAGAGTTTATTCTAAGCTACAATACACGACATCTTTTTTCAGCCCAATTCCAATGAGAGACCAAAGTCAACATTTTTCGCGTTACGGGATCGCTATTTTCACCTCTGTTTTCATATCTACGATTTCAGTTGGCATGGTTCAAGTGTTGTTCAGCATGGTTCAAGTGTTGTTTGCGGTGATGACAATTGAAATCGTAGATATGAAAATAGCGATCGCGTTAAGAGAAAAATGTTGACTTTGGTCTCTAATTGGAATCGGGCTGATAAAAGATGTCGTGTATTGTAGGCATAATTGCTTGATAAATACTAAGAAAGGGCGATTTCCAATATTTATACTGTTAAATAATAATGTTTCTCATACATTTCCAGTTGTCGGTGCAACTATATATATCTCCCTTTCTCAGCCTGCTTTCCAAGTATCTATCCCTGTCTAACAGGGTGTAATCAATTTTCAAGTATGATATTTACAACAATAAATCATGGAACAATCAGTCTATTAAAGGAGCCCGTGCAATGATCCATTTCTGCGGTGATCTCTCAGTGAATTTAATATTAACTTAATTAAAATCTGGGCAATGACCACCTGTCCACGCCCTCGGTGTATAATATCGATGTGTGCTTGTGCAGTGAATAATCTGAGTATCCCTCAAAGACCATAAGAAGGATTCTTATCAACAAGAACATCAAAAGACCAAGGGTAAGTCAGTTCTTTACAATCTCAATCTTTATCATCTCTCACAGTTGTGTCAACTTGAAACATGTTTCAAATTATTGATTACAGTCCACAAATTGATTCGCAGAATATAATATATGCGACTACAGCCAGTTAATTTAAAAATGAAAGATTCTGCATAGTATAGTTTATATTCTCTGGCCACAGATTAACTACTGCGAAACCAGGAACTTCAATTTATTCGTCACTAAGTAATAATTGAGAATTTAAAAATTTACGTTTTCATCATAGCTTCTCGTTGATTTCACCGCGGGTAATCTCTTGCTGGTACCACAACATTGTACAATATAGAATTTATATAACACCGGAATTTCAAAGTGGGTCATACTCGTATTTCATGGCCCTTTAGTGGTAGCCCAAACTGAAGGTGCGTATTTAAAACTTTTATATATTTTGTTTCTGAGCTGTGCTATAATCTCCAGCTCATTATTTTTAAAAGATTTATTATCCAAAGCTTTTAATATTTAATTTGTTTATTTTCTCCAAAATTGTCTACCATTACATGAATGCCAGTTGTTGTTGTGGATGTTGATTATAAAAGATGGACAGTGGAGTGTACCCAGAATCTCGATTTTCGAGTTTAAGGTTAATTTTAATCCTGTTTGATTATTGTATGGACAATGGACAATTCAATCTTCTCTTTTTTTCTTCTTCTTTCTTTCCACTCCTATCGGATTTTGTCTCATATCGAAAGAACTCGGCAGAATAGCACAAGTTTTGAAACTATTGAGGTGCAATTCCTTCCTTTATCGTGTTTCCCTTGGGGGTGTATATATTTCCTCCAAGTTGTTTCCACCCTTTCCACCATTCCTCCCCTGGATTTACAGATGGGAAAAATTTGCAGATATCTTAAATTGAGAAACACTTTGGCGAGTCACGTTATGAATTTTTTTAATTCTTTAGAGCATCAAATTTGGGCAAGTCTATAAATTTTAATATGTATGATTTGAACACTTTTAAAGCACTTCGATAAAATTAATTTTGTTGGTCTCTTTCTTCTTCTTCTTGTGTCCTGTCCGTTCAACCAACGTTGGTTATCATGTTGGCTATGCGGTCTCTTTCTGGAACCTTCTTTTGTCGGATTTTGATTATCAACAGTTCATATTCATTTATTTATTTACTGACAAATAGTCCATTCACAATATAACAATAGCACGATTAAAAAAAATAGATGACAATGAAAGGAGAGTACGTATAGATGAAGAGCATTGACAACATACATATAATATAAAAGTACATATAGAAGATAACTACAAGTAGCTTGAAGAGGGGTTTAAAAGAATTTAAAAAATCACATTGCGTATCGAGTGCCGAAAGTCATTTAGGCTTACACAAAAAAATGCAATGCTTTGATTTGCGTTGACAAGTCTCGACATTCTGGATAACGGAGAATAATATCCATAATTAGTAGAATGTTGATTGAGGAACAGCAATTCATTCTAACAACTCTTCTTTGATTATATTATTTCGTTGTAATTTTAATAGTTTTAGTTTTAGTTGCATATACATCTAATGAATTTTGGTCATATGAAACTATGTCAATTCCATTAATTCTTTTTTGATTATATATACCTACTTATGTTTTTATATGTATGTGTATGATTATGAGCTTTATGCGAATACGTATGTATATGTATGTATGAATGTATGTGTATGTATGAGTATGTATAAATATATGTGTACATATATGTGTACATATATGTGTAGATACATATATGTATATATATATATTTCGGAGTCTACAGAAAGGGGTGTTGAACTGGATGAGTTGTAACAAAGCAGGTGTGTCAGTAATACTGTTGATAATTTTGAATATGCAAATTAGATCACAGTCCTTTCTACGTTTTTCTTAAGAAGAGATGTGTAAAGTTAAAAGTTATAGCCCAATTATGTTGATTTTTAACTTTTTAATATTTTCTACGAGAAAAAAATGGATTTGTCGAAGTATTTTGAGTTGTAAGACAGCATTTTTCCAACATACGAAATAATAATGGTTAAATTGGAAACACTGTCTGTAGTTATTGTATCCCTCCATGCTCCAGTAAATACATAATACCTACGCGATGAATCCGACACCATTTTGTTGTGAAATTGTCTCCGCGCTTTGATGGTAATAACGGATCGCTTTTGATGTTGTATTTCAAATATACAGTATCATTTTTAGGGGGAATCATTCACGCGTGACATTACCAAGGCTTTGTGCTGTTCAACAAGGGAGTTAATGAATGTTTTTGATATCGCGCGTCAAAGGTTCTATGAAATGAAGTGTGTTTATATTAGTACAGCAATTCCTATATTAAAATGATGACTGTATTCAATCGACCGCCATTGTGAGTAAGAACGCTCTTATAATTTGAAGGAGGTGATGATATTAAGTATTAAATATTTCCATGTTGGCTTTCATGCTTCAATTGCGAAATAGAAAAGTTACATGTGATAATTCTGGTCTGCGATGTTATCCGGTAACCCAATTTGTCGAAAGTTGAAATCATGATAATGTATACAATGTTGCAAAATAAACTTTTTAATTATTTATTACTAAACAGAAATATACTCAAATGTCTTTCTAAATCCACAATTCAATGCTATTATCATAAGCATATCTATATATCTCAGCGTTGCGCAAAAGCAAATGATAATAAAAATAATACTAACACAAATCATTTAGATCCTTCTGAACTTAAAAAACGTAAGGTCAGAAAATTAAATACTCTGTTCCTGTATCACTCATCTGTTACAAGTGCATAAAGATCTATTTTGTCGGGTTACTTTGAAATCCATCCACATTTATTTATTTAATGTTAAATGTTAATGTATCCTTAATTGTTTAGTAATGCCATGACCGCTATTGACTTATTTAAATGTGTTATATTGTTTAGGTCTTGTAAATATACTAGGAAGTGGGGAATAAATATTTTTTATTAGTTTATTAATAAGTGTTGTATTAGAGTCATTCGTTCGTTTATTGATTTCTAGTTGTTTAAGAAAAAAAATAATCTAAGACCCTTTCATTCTACATGTAATGGTTTAGGTTTGCTGTTTTTACGTGGAACGTGATTATTCATTCATAAGAGATGTTCTGTGAATTTTGAAGAAGTGCTTTTATTATTATAATATTGTGTATGTTCTTTGAAATTAGTTGAGAATGCTCTTCCCGAGAATATGTTCTTCAAAGAACATTATATAAGGTGTTATAATAATAAAATTACTTCTTCAAAATTATCGATAATATATTCCAAAAACAATTGATTTAAAATAAGTTATTAGATAAATGCACTGCCGAAACGACGCCATTTTTGAAAGCGTAAAATATTAAAATGCTCATATCTACGTTAAGAAGAACACAAATCAGTTTAAATCTCCCGTCTGGCATGAAAACGCCATCTGTTGGATAGAGCTGGAAACGGAACCAAGCGCCATCTATTTCTCATTACCGCAAGCTCGCCCACAAAGGATCTGAGAATACACTAGCGAAATGCAGCGAATGTCACGAACTTCATACAAAACTACCGCCTCATTGTGCGCCCAACAATGGTTATATATTATCTGGAAATCGTTATAGAAGGCTTTTTAGTACCAAACGACCATCTGCGGGTTAAGTTTTCTTTCTTTACTTCTGTGTTCCGAAAAGATTTAAAAGATCTGTAAAAATTGCCACCGCGTTCATCTTGGGTAATAGCGGAAATTTTATCAAAATGGCTTTAATATATGGGTATAATCGTGATCAATTCTTGCGGTTCCATTGAAGAGGTTTTGGTAATTGTTGCGTTCAGACAAACAGTTCTCCAACTCGTCTTGGGAGGAGATTACTTCTTGGGAAAGAAGAGAGTTCTCTTATGTCAATCTAGGATTTATTTAATACTTTGCTTGCACAAGTGGTGACTACGCTAGTTGGCCTAACTGGAAGCTGGCTAAATGAGATCTGAATTGAATGAGCTCCTTCAGACTGCACCCAGGTCCTTAGTCCCCCTGGTGCCCAAACTCCGAACTAAACTAACTGCCATCTAGCGGACTTTCGGGACAGTTCGGAAGCTTTTAGATATACCACAGTTATTCATTTGTGAAGTGAAACTCGATGAAAAGAAAAAGCGACACTAAAAAGAGACAAACACATACATTTATAGGATTTAGACTGCGAGAGAATGAGATATAATAATCGGTCTCCTCTTTTTGCGGTGCTTCGTAGCCTCCCCACTCTTGTCTATTTTAGTTTTCTGAAGGTTTCACTTCTACCGCGTGTGAACTGCACACTTGTAATTTTTGTATATTACCCTCACACAGGAGGCCCTGAGGAAAATAATTCCCCTCAGGGCGTACATCATCTTTGTGTACTGTGTGGGTTTTTTAATAGGAAAGGAAGGAGAGGAAGCTCTGGGAAGGAAAAAAATGAGGGCTGGGAAGAACGGACGCATGCATTCATCTCTTCCACTGCCGTGCAAGGCGATGTTTCAAGAGAGTCCTGCTGGAGAGGTCAAAAGATCTCCCTCGACCAATATCTCCCGATCAGGCCCACCATGCATTTGGTGAACAAACGCATCAGCTACCAGGACCCGAATAAACCTCACCCCTATAAACCCGGGCACCTTTGCTAAGTCACCAAACGTAACAATCCACTAAGGCGACCTATGGCGGAGGTGTTGGTTATCCAATGTATGATTCCCTGGGCGGTGTTTCCCGTAACCACCTCCCAAACCATATACACCGTTCACTTGCATACGCACAACGACCTTGAACTGCAAATTGCTTGAATATCGTCACTTGTTTCATTTTTTTATGCTGAAGACGACACAGTAACGAGTAACGGCTAACGGCTAACGACTAACGACTAACGACTGTGACAGGTCCGCCTAATGGACGCGAACATCCATCAATATGATCTATCACAGCCGACTAGATTAATCAAGCAATTATTCTACAAACAAAAGCACTATGTCCGCCTTTACGTCCCCTGAGAGACAGAAAGCTCAATCAGACTGAATTCAATATAATATATTGAATTCCAGGTATTCTTTTTTTCATTTTAAATCACAAAGCACATTTTAACCCTTCAAAAATCAGGCGTATTTTGTGAGAAGCTAACAATATTTCCGCTTTGCAATAAAATCCATATAAATGCAATATTTCTGAATATATTCTAAAATTATAAACTGTTTTTGAAAAGTGATAAAATACCCTTATGGAGGATGCTGTGTGGAGAGTCTGTTTAGGGAAAGGAATGTGAAGAAGTTGTGGGAATTAAAAGGATATGAGGGGTGGGTAGGAATCTTGGGGTCAACGTGTCCAGGAGCGACGGACGTATGAACCCATCCCTCCCACTGTAATTCAAGGGGATGGTTCGAGAGAGTCCGGCTGGAGAGTTCTATGTTAGGTCTCCCTCAAGCAGTCTCTTGTCTCTTCCGATTCGGTCTGCCACGCAGTAGATGGGGAAGCGCATTCGCCGCCAAGATCTAGACAAACCTCGCCCAATGAAGCACCCGTAACCAAACGCAGCGAAACACTTGGCGTGACCTATGGCAGGGGTGTTAATTATCCAATAAATGGTTCCCGGGTTCTCCAAAATAGTCAAATTATTCGTTTTTATTAACAAAATAGCTACCTCCTTCTATAGCCGACGTTTCGGACAGCGTTGCAGTGTCCATCATCAGGGCAGATCCGGTAGATCCGACGATGTGTACCGGATCTGCCCTGATGATGGACACTGCAACGCTGTCCGAAACGTCGGCTATAGAAGGAGGTAGCGCAACACGGCATAACACCCCAAAAAATAACAACGAAAATGCTTTTGGCCGTGAAAATCTAAAAACTTATCTAACAAAATAGCTGTTAAAATGCAGTATTTTCCATCTCTTCCGACGAAAATAGTTGTCTTTATAGTAATTACTAGCTGACCCAACAAACGTTGTTCTGCCATATAAATTATTTCTAGTGAATATTTTGGTTGTTAAATAAAAAAAATAATGAAAGTATTGTGTGGGGATGGGATCTATGACAGAAAGAGGAATGGAGCGCTGTAGACGATGACCACCGATAAAGACAAAAAACAAAAGCTAAAGTAGGAAAATGAAATAAAGAATATCAATATGAATTTCGAAGAGAAATTGAGTGTACGATATTTTTGTCAGTCCGTCTTTAGCCAACACAAATAAGCTCGGTGGTTTGTTCATGCGAGAACATGATGCCGAATGAAATATCAAAATGACGCGACGCTTCTCGTGAATGTCTTACGCATGTGTGGATGAAAGTTCCATGAGGCGGACGTAGCGCCACCTGTCATTCAACAACACAAATAATTTCGTTCTGTTTGAAATAAGAAAGACGGTTAAATTTGTTCATACAAAAATACGGAGGGGTGGGAGTAAGACGGTTTAAATTTGAAGTTATAGGTATTTTTTGATGCAAATAAAAAAATACAAACAAAATTTTTTTACAAATAAATGGTTTTTTTTTTCTGGATAGGGACACCCTAATCACCTAGTGGTATAGAATATAGGTACATCAAAACCTATTTTCATACATACCAAATATATATTTAAAAAATTATTAAAATCGGTCAAGCCATTTCGGAGGAGTGCGACCAAAAACACCGTGACACGAGATTTGTATATATAAGAAGTTGTATCAAACTGTTCTTTGAAAAAAATATTCATATTAAGCTTGTCCAGGTAGGTAAAACTTATTATTTAACTTGTTATTTTTATTATTGGAAAGAAGTTTTAATATTTTCATTTTACTTCCCCGTAATGATTACACTGCATCTTTCAAATGCAACCTTTTGCAAATGATTTCCTTTCCAACTGGAAATGACGTCGTAAGGCTTTGACGGATGCTCATTACCGGTCCAGAAACTCGCTTTCCTACCAACTGTAATGGCGGAACCCGGAACCTGCATAAGTACCGAAGCCTTTGCTTTGATGCTTACCTTATATTATTTTTTAATGGAAATAATTTATACGGTGAAAGAAAACACACAGTGAACAATACACATACAAGTACTCTTATATCCAACTTGTGCGTTTGAATTTTAGAGTAATTGAACAAAGGGGAATCTTTAATAGTGGAAATTCTGTTACTTTATTATCAGCAGATTTTTTCATGACGACAAGAAGTGATAAGACTCTTAGCCAGCAATTCAGAGGTCGCCGATTCAAATATCGGCTTGTGCAAGTCATTTTTATTTAATTTATTTTTATTATTTCGCAATTAATTAATTTAAAATAATAAATGGAGTATTGAGGGACGTACTTGACTTACTAAGATATTATTAGGAGGAAAAAAAATATTTTTCATCAAAATCAAACAAAAGAAAATTCTTCCTCACATCGTCACCGGGCACGCAGCCGAGTAACCGCCCCGAACTGTCCAATATCTAGTGTTTTTTTAATGTTTTTTGTTGAAAAAAATCAAATATGTCGCTGGAGACCAAAATTTCATTTACATTTTCTATTCCAAATAATGTCAGGAATCACTGGATAAAGCAAATGATAAAGCACCCTGTATAGTATATTTGCGGCACGTTCGAGAGTGAAAGATACTCTCTGAATCGTCCTGATGTAAAACCACCATTTAGAATTGAAACGTCGCTTGAAATGGTTTAACCGTAACAATTATTATAAGCAATAATTATTAGTCTGAAACACTCATCAACATTGAAAAAATCTCCCGAGAAAAGATAAATGCCGCCGACGGGACTTGAACCCGCGTCCTTCTGATATCCGGTCAACTGCTCTACCCGCCAAATAATTCAATATATACTAGTGTTTTATTCAACAATTACCGCTTATTACATTTTCACCTGAAAACTGAAAAAAAAAAAAAAAATGTTGGTAGTTTTCAGGTGAAAAATGTAATAAGCGGTAATTATTGAATGAAACACTAGTACATACTGAATTATTTGGCGGATGGGAGATAAGCCGACGTAGCTCAGTTGGTAGAGCAGTTGACCAGATATCAGAAGGACGCGGGTTCAAGTCCCGTCGGCGGCATTTATCTTTTCTCGGGAGATTTTTTCAATGTTGATGAGTGTTTTAGGCTAATAATTATTGCTTATAATAATTGTTACCCTTTGTGCTACGCATAAAATATTGTCTTAAACATTAGTTTACTAATTAAAAATAATGGTTTAACCGTGTTTGGTGACCAGATCTGAATAGCCAGTTACTTTTCCACCGTCCTCCTCGCATCTACTCTCCTTCCCCACTACCTTCAGCCTTACAAATTACACTAATTGGGGATGCTCTAGTCTCACTGGCTCCAGACGTTTGGGAGCCTACGGTATTCACATAAAGAATAAATAGGTATATATATATTTCTGTGATAATGTTGATGATGTTGTTAAATAAACGAATAGTTTGAACTAAAACAAAACTTTCGGCCATAACCGTTATTAAACATTAAAGTTTATTTCTCCCGTAAGACAATAGAGCGTGAAAAATAGGTTATTTGATGATGAAATTAATTTCATGAAGAATTCAGACATTTTTAATAGTAAATTATTTTATTTGTCAATTTAAAAAAAAAAATCGGACTGTCCTGTGATTTTTCACGGGTCTGTGCTAGTCATAAAAAATACTAATTTACGTCTTGTGTCTGAGCGTCCGGCGTAACTCAGATTTGCTTCTAATTCAGATTATCCCGTGATTTTTCACGGGTCCGCGCTAGTAATCATAATAAAAGAATTAGGTTAATTATTTTATAATAATGACAAATAAAATAATTTTGTTTTAATTCCACTTTATTATATATCTTTAACCAACCGGTTTCGGTTCTACTTGAACCTTCATCAGGGGTGAATAAAATATAGGAAATAATATACAGATTTAACTGCAAAGTGGAAGAGGGAGAAAGAACATATTTGGTGGGGGGAGAGGGGGAGGTACCTAAGAGGGAGAGGATAAAAGAAGGCGCGAGAAAGGGAAATATGTTAGAAATGGGGCCTATCCCACTTCTATGTAGTACACCTAGCCTCGATTTATTAAACGAGTGATCTGAAAAAGCGTTACGTTTTCTAAACGAGTTATTTTATTTTCATTATTATAATTATGTACACCGACAAAGTGTTCACTGAAAATTTAATTATTATAATTTGCCATCTGGCTTATAAAATCGTTTTTCATGATAACTATTATTATTTCAAAAATTTTTCTTCAATTCATTTTGAATAACATATATTTATCGATGTCAACAGTTTTCGATAAAATGATTAGCCTCTTTAGTTCTTATGTCATCTCCCACCCCTCCCCATCTACAGAATCCAGAGAAGTAATCAATCAACTCGAACACAAAGCAAAGAAATTGGGTTTTTGTTAATTAATGTTTAAGTTGATTTTCGGGTGATGGATTATAATAGAGAAGCAAATTCATTTATGAACACATTTAATTTTTCTAGCAATCTAGCTGCCCAATATATCATTATTCCACGTCTGAGCTTTTGTTGGACAGATTAAAATGAAGGCTAGGGTTTTGTCGATTGGAAAAACCACTTTTTTCTTTCTGAAAGGTATTTTTATTGTGTTGATATTCTTAGCACCTCAGTGACAGATCGGCTAGCTCCTTGACTCTATTAGAAGTTAGTAAATAGTTCGGATAAGTAAAGTTTTATAACAATACTAACTGACCCGGCGAACTTCGTACCGCCTCAGTATCAATAACTGTTGTTAGCATATTAGCTGAATTAAATTCAGTTTTTTTTAGTAAAAATTACACAATAAAGCAATTATCGATGCGCAACTGTCCGTGTTTTATTTTTGTCGGTATCAGAGATGGCGTTGTGTATGGATTTATATTTTTTGTGACATTCTTACTTTTCCACTTAATCACCGGAATTGCGTTTCATTTTCTTTATACGTGTGAGGGAGATTTATTATAATTACTGTATTTTTTCTTTGGAAGGGTGCAGACGTACGTTCACCGTTTGTCTGATTTTCGACTATTAACATTTAGTAGGTATTCCGACTTTGTTTTATATAAAAATATGTAATTTATGTTAACATAATAACATCTATTTATGTTAACATCCACAACAATAAATATCATTGACAGCTGTCGAGTTTTTTCTGTGTCATACTAGAAACTTACAAATAGAACAAATGAAACAGTGTATTTCAACAAGTTTAAGTATACTGCAACTCAATTTACCTTTATTTACTAATAATCATTTCAAAATCAACCTAAATATTCACCATTATTATAAAATTTATAAATCAATTTGTTTAATAATCAATTGTGTACAGTGTTCCCTACGTCTCGCTCTAACAAGTGACAGTGCCGTATTCTCTCCCTCGCTTTTACTGGATAACACTTGTGGACGCTCCCGCTACCTCCTTGTGCTAATTACCTGTACATTGCGAGCAGGGTTGTAACTCATATTATTTTCTTATAAAAAAATTTAAACTTTTCACTTTCTAAACGAATAATAATGAAGCAATTGCTTTCTTAAACAAAGCTAAGGAGGAGATTAATAGCATCCACAATGCCATTACCGATCCTGTCTTAAAAATAACAAAAGACCAAATGGCAAAAATACTCAGTAAACTTTCTAATCTATCTGGAACTATGAGAGACCTAGGAGTAACTGTTGGAGTTCTTGAAGAAAAAGTTATGACATTCGAAAAAATCATTGAAAAGAAAGTATAACCACAGGAAACAACGCCAATTTGTGATGTGCTCGCTGAGATAGAGGAACGCAAGACCCGCTCGAAGAACGTCATTTTACTCAACGTCCCCGAGTGTAATTCGAACTCAACTACAGTGAGCGTCTTGGAGGATGGAAAAAAGGTATTAGCAGCTATTAGTGAAATTAATAGCGAGTTCAATCTAGAAGATGTGAAAATTTACAGGCTTGGAAGTAAAATTCCAAACAAAACCAGGCCAATTAAATTAGAATTTGATGAAGTCAAACAGGCGAAACTAATACTCCTTAACAAAACTACTCTGTCCAATAGAATTATAATCAATCCTGACAGGACTCTACAACAAAGACATCACTTAACTGACCTCTGGAAGGAATTAGAAAAGAGGAAAGAAAAGGGCGAAGTTGATTTACGAATCAAACATTTCAACGGAATTCCCAAAATCATCAAAACCCAAGCAAAAAACTAAAAAACAAACAGAACAGATTTTCTAGACTTGCAGGATATTATCAAAATGTACGGGGAATGCGTACGAAATTGCACCAACTTAAAACTAACTCCCCAATCTTATCACACGACATTCTGTTTTAACTGAAACATGGTTAAATGCTGATATCAGCTCGTCAAAATCAGGCCTACATCAATATACAACATATCGTTCTGATCGAAATTCTATTAAGAGCAAAAAGGCTAACGGAGGAGGTGTGATGCTCTGCGTATCCAAGAATATTATATCATCTACTAAACTACCGGTAAAACACAAAAGTGTTGAACAAATTTTTGTATTGCTCAATATACCTAATGGAAAAATTATTATCGGCTGTGTCCATATCCCACCTGCATCGGATTTGCAAACGTATAAAAATAAAAATGAGGACATAGAAGTACTCAAATTCAAATATCCTAAAGCAAAATTCATTATTGCTGGTGATTATAACCTTCCTAACTGGACCAGCCAAGATGACAATGGACCTGCTACAAACCAAGCCGATTTACAGTGTGCTAAATGTAGTGAAATTCGCGATATGTCTTTATTCTTGGGACTAACTCAATCAAACAAGATTTTCAACTTTTAACAATCGAATGTTGGATTTAGTGTTTTCAAGTGATTCGAAAATAGTGGTTGAGCTATCTGACGAATTATTATTACCATTAGACCAACACCACCCACTGTTGGACATTATCATAACAAATAGGCCTTTAACACCTTAAAAAAAACAAGTGCCCCATCGTATAACTTTTCCAAAGCTGAATACCATCATATTACTGAGTACTTTACCCAAACAGATTGGTCCTTTTTAGATGAGAAAAATAATATAAATGATCAATTAGAATACATTTACTCGATTTTAAATACCTCTATAGAAAAATTTGTTCCCAAGGTTAGCTTTACATCATCTAATTATCCGAAATGGTTTACAAGGGAACTAATTAATTTAATTAATAAAAAAAAATGTATCCTCAGAAAATATAAACATACCAGAAATCCTAACGATTATAACATTTACTAAACTACGAAAACAATGTAAGGAATTATCAATAAAATGCTATAGTGACTATGTTAACGCAATAGAAAATGAGGTACATTATCACAATGTGAAAAAATTCTAGAATTTTACTAAATCTCAACGAAAAGACAATTGTGGATATCCTAATAGCATGTTCTTTAAAGAAAAATGTGCCGATAGTATTGAGGGTATGGTTAGTCTTTTTGCTGACTCTTTTAAAAGTGTTTACGACAAAGATATTCCCGTCAATGCAGTCTTCAGTACTTCAGTGGAAGAGTCATTAAACCTAAGCCAATGTTTCATAAAATTAGAATCCATAGAAAGAAGCATAAAAGCATTAGATAGTAATAAATCTGCTTGACCGGATGGTATTCCTCCCATATTTTTAATAACTTGCATTGATAGTTTGATATATCCCTTACATAAACTTTTTAACAAATCCTTAGCGTCTGGCTGTTTTCCGGCTATATGGAAAAAGAGTTATTTAACGCCCATTCATAAAAAAAGGCCACAAAAGCGATATATCAAACTATAGACCTATTTGTATTATGTCTGCTTTACCCAAACTTTTCGAGTCATTAGTTTTAGATACCATTGTAAAACCTATCAACAATATTATTGTTCCTAACCAACATGGCTTTATCAGAGGTCGATCTACCTTAATGAGCGTAATACACGAGCCCGATTTTCAGCCCGTTTCCAATTAGAGACAAAAGTCAACATTTTTCGATTTGCGCGATCGCTATTTTCACCTCTACTTTCATATCTAGGATTTCCATTGTCATCATTGCAATCAACACATGAACCATACGGTTTGTTGTGATGCCTACTGAAATCGTAGGTATGAAAATAGAGTTGAAAACAGCGATCGCGTAATGTTGACTTTTGTGTCTAATTGGAATCGGGCTGAAAATCGTGTTTTAAGTATCTATAATAATTTCATATCCGAATCCCTTAGTCTGAAATAACAAGTGGATTCTATATACACCGATTTCAGTAAAGCATTTGATAAGGTTCGACATCAAATTATTATAGCCAAACTCCGACTGTTAGGCATCAAAGGTAGTTTATTGACATGGATTATCAGTTACCTCAGTAATAGAGTGCTTAGTGTTAGGATTAATTTTATAGAATCCTATGTATTCGAGGCCACAAGTGGTGTCCCGCAAGGGTCCCATCTCGGCCCAATATTATTCTTAATATTCATTAATGACATTGTAAACATATTTAAAGATGTATAAGTCCTAATTTTTGCAGATGATCTAAAATTGTTTAAAAGAATACGAAATATATATGATTGCCTAATTTTACAAGCTAATTTAGATGAATTTTTTAAATGGTGCGAACAAAATATGTTATTTTTGAACATTGAGAAATGTTAAGTAATACGATTTTCCAGAACTCATTCTCATATCTTACATGAATATAATTTAAATAATGTTAAATTAACACCAGTATCACAAATTCGTGACTTGGGAGTTATATTCGAATCAAACTTAACATTCACAGCACATATAGATGATATAACTAATAAGGCTTTAAAGATTCTTTGCTTCCTTTGTAGAATCCTAACTGATTTTAAGTCCTTGTATTGCATGAAAACACTCACATTTCACTAGTTAGAAGTCAAGTGGAATATAATTCACCTATTTGGTCTCCTTTCTATAAAGTACACTCTAACAAATTAGAACGGGTTCAACACAAATTTCTTAGTTACTTAAATTTCAAACTCAAAATTCCAATAGAAAATATGAATTATGTAAATTTGATGTATCGACTTAATTTAATTACGCTGTCTGACAGAAGAACCATTTCAGATCTAATTTTATTATACACAGTCATGAACAACCTTATTGACAGCCCTGCCATCGTTGCTGCTATTAAACTCTATGTACCGACAAGGAATACGAGACAAAGTACAACATTCTTTTGCGACACATACACAACCAACTATCAATCACACTCGCTTACCAATATGATGCATAATTTGGGCAACAAGTTTGGTGGTATTATAGATATATTTGCTGATTCCCTTTACAATCTTAAATGCAAATTAAACCAACACTTTGTGGAATCCTACAAATTATTGTAACGGGTTTAATATATTTAACGATATGATGTGTTATTGTAATGTTGAACTTCCTTTCTTAAAAAAAACCCTATGAACAGCATCCCCAAAAATGACAAAGGTCCTGAGAGATTTTTCCTCACGGTCTCCTGCTTGGAGCGAATCTAAAAAAAATGTGTACTGTAAATTTTAACACGTTACTGACATTTACATTGCTTTTTTCATGTAGGTACGTTTTTCATAAATATTTCATTCCTACCCACCTCCCAAACCTTTTCCTTTCCAGAACTTCCTCTCCTTCCTTTTCCTAAAAAGATCTTCCACACATACGAGCCCCTTATATATACGAGCGCCTTACATATCTCTTTTGTTTCCAAAATTTTTATTTTCTTTTCTTTACTGTTTTTCTTGTATTTCGTTTTTCTTGTATCAAAAAATAAGAAAAAGGTCACTATATTTAGGCAGGAGAAGTCAGAAATATGATAAAAAATTCTGTGTGATAATTATGTATTATCAACGCCTTATATACGAGTATTTCCTTTGTTTCCCAAATTTTTCTTTTTTCTTTTACTTCTCTCTTCTCTCTTTTTTTTATATATTTATATTTTTTTCACAGAACTCCACACAGGAGGCCCTGAGGAAAATGATCTCCCTCAGGGCCTATGTGATCTTTAGGGATGCTGCGTGGAGGGTCTCTTTAAGGAAATGAAGGAGAGGAGAGTTCCGGGATAGAAAGGGGTTTAAGGAGTGGGTAGGAATCTGGGGTTCAGTTTGTCTTGGTCATCCACCTCCAAGATCTGGACAAACCTCACCCCATGAACCCGGGCACCCCTGCTAAATCACCAAATGTAGCGAACCACTTGGGGTGATCTATGGCAGAGGTGTTGGTTATCCAATAAAGGTTCCCGGAGCGGCGGTACCCATTCCCGCCTCCCAAATTGAATCTTGTATACTCACTTCGAAAACACTGTTTCTTGTATATTCGATGCTTGATTCTAGTACCTAGTCTACTACTACTATCCTACTGTGTCATATATTATAATTATGTAAATGGAATTTGTGAATGTTAACTTTACTTAATACATACTACATATGTCATATATGAATGATCGTGTACCTACCTAGCTAATATAAACGAAACCTGTCAATTTGACTGTCCTAGAACGGGAGACCTTCCTAGTTGGACAGTCAAAGCTCCCTAAACCGTGAATGTACTTTTATAACAAAAAACACAGCATCTCTAAAGATGACACCGGCCCTAAGGGATTTTTTTTCTCAAAGGTTCCTTTGTTGTTTATTTTTAATCTATTTTATTATTTTTTAGCCTTGACTCTGTTTCATCTTAACTCTTATTTATTTATAAATACCTATGATTTTATTATATGCTGTACTTATACTCTGTATGGGATGTGTGGGAATGCACTCTCCTCCCCACATCCTGGAATAAAGACCTTTATTATTATTATTATTATATTATTATTTGTGGAGCTAATGTAAAAAAAAATCGAACCAGCAACCTTTGGATTCAAAGTAGATCACAAACCAGACCACCATTGAGGTCATTTAAGTCATTGGTCTAAGTCTAAAGGTCAAAGAGTCAGATATTATGGCAGAAAGCTATAATGACAATACAGCCCATTTCATATGCCACCTCCGCCCTTTGGCTTCGGCCCCGCACTAGCAGCGTGCTCCCCACACTAGATTCCGGTAAACTCCGAAGCGAGTTTTGTACTAACTTTGTAAAGCACTTTATACATGGGATAGTAAATTGCTCAAAATCTTGGAAAACGAATTCAACGAAGAGAATTATTGTTGAATGAATTTTACTGTTCGTTTTTTTATAGTTTTTTTTTAATAATTTTTTGCGCCTATTATATACTCTATCGTCCAGTTGATTTGAAATTTGAGTTGAGTATGCAATTGTATTCAAAAGTGTACCTTAACGGTACAATACTCAGATTACTCATAAACACCTCCAAATATGTACATCTTCTTCTTCCTTGTGCTGTCCCAACTCATTGCCTAGGTAGGCTGTTGGGGTCGGCTCTTCTCGTTCTCAGGTTCTGAGCTTCGTATTTTGTATAGTATATTAAGTATTTTGGAGCATTGAATCATCCAGGAGTTCTTTGGTCTTCCTCTGGATGACTGTCGATGAAGCTCCATAGACATTGCCTGCTTCACTGTGTGGTCTGATGGTCTCCGTCTTATGTGCCCATGCCATCTCAACTATCGTTCCTCCAGCATACTGTTTATATGTACATTTAATGCAGAAAAACTTGTAGTGAAATAAACTTTATGTTTTCTGGGTAACTAGTAGAAAATTTCAAAATGTCATATTAATGTGACCTATGGATTATAAGTACTGGTCGTCACACTATTGCAAACATCTGTAAAATAAACTACAAATAGACAGAAATATCCATCTTCATACGTCCTTACCCATATAAAACAAATTAAAATTATAAAATCCTAAATAATATAAATCCACAAATAGATTTGACAGGATTTACTACTGTACTGTATCTCTTCCCTCATTTATAAGAAAACTCTCTCTATGTGATTTACCCACACTTTCAATCATCTTTATGTTTAATTGTTAATTATATTACTCTTATATATGATATGTAATTATGTACCTCTACGCCTGTCTCAACACAGGTATACCCTAGCGAGACAGGCATTGAATAATATATTGTAAACATCACGTATATAGATCAATAAAAAAAAAAAATGTACCGGAGCGTTATATTTTCTGGTTTTATTTTTTAGCATATTTAATGTCAAACACAGACACGTGTAGATAATATTTGATTTATGGTTAACATTCAAATATTGCTTTCCTCATTCTCTCAAAACTTACTATTATTTGGACATGTCTGAATAATCAACAGATTGCAAATTTTTCATGACAGTCATGAAAAACATGCAATCTTTTAATCGACAATTTTCTCTTCTACGTTTTAGGTAAATATGTAGATATAAATTATTACTGAAAAACTGTTTGCAACTAACAATGATGGCCTACGTCCTTAGTCAATGGGTACATTACCTCTCAATTGCTCTCGACTGCAAATCCGGAGGTCACGGTTTTAAATTCTTTTATTAAAATTATTTGGGTTGTTTCATAATTAATAAATTAAAAATAATTTCATATTACATTTGCTGTGGAAGGTACTCTCAGAATGGCTTTAGTGAAAGACCACCATACAGAATTGAAACATGCTTTCCTCTTTCCTTTCTCTTTCCCCTCCCCATTCCCTTCAGCCTCACAACATACCCCAATTGAGATACTATAGTATCACTGGTTCCAGATGTTTGGGAGTAGTTGCGATATACACAATAAAATAAAACTCTAAAAGCAATTTCACAGTTTCGTGTATGTAATTTCACGTATGATGCTTTGAAATATATATTAAACTAAAACAAAATATTTGTTGTATAAAACTTCTGAAGATGGTCGGGAATTCTTAATCAATTTTAAACCTTGAAATTTTCTCTCTTAGATTCTGATTAATTCACCGTCCCGTGTAATATGCGCGAAAGACAAAATTGAGATTTATAGTGTCCCCGATCTATCAGTCCGTTAATTACAGACGTGAGCCTTAAAGGCTTTACTCAGGAAATGAATGTTTGCCAGTGTCAGTTGAGCCCCTCACCCCTCACCCCTCACCCCTACAGCCGGGTGACATATGATGGGAATTAACGTTTTTCATCGCATAAGTATACGTTATAGCTTTGTTTCTCAAACTTACTAGATACCCCAACATGATTAGAGACATTTTCTACTAGCGCACCAAACTTTTAATAAAAAAGAAAGGGATTTCGTAACTAATGGATCCCAACTTTTAATAAAAAAAATTTCGTAACTATGGGGAGTATGTTTAGGTGTCTGGAAGGTGTATGGTAAATCAAATAAGTAATTTGTAGTAACAATACTTAGAAGTTTATTTAACAAATTGCAAACGAACAAAACGCACCATAATTTAATATTTAAATATGAACAATTGTATATGAAGTGGAGAGCGAAGAAGCACGATTTGCAAGGCTGTGTATTGACCGGGAGTTTAAGGAAGAATGGTTTGAAATATCTTTGTTGCAGCACGCGAGTGTGGCTTGAGATAAGGCTTGAATCCTATGTATATGGGGGACCAATCGGATCGCCGTGAGACTGCAGATCGGTGTCCTTGTTCGACCTCCACATAACTATCTAAAAAATATTGACGTTTATAATTTAAACTTATTAAAGACATTAGTTAATAAACGAATGTCTAGTGTAATATAGAATAGTCAAGATTTAAAAGAAAAAATAAGAGTTGGTTTAAGTTGGATCCCTGTGGTAATCCATATGGAAATCAATATTTTTTAATGATTGTTTCAATCCATGCATACCAAAGATGTGTTCAAAATCGAACTTCTTAGTTTTATTCGCGTATCATTGATTGGCTTACAAGGTATGTAAAACACATGCAAATAAATAGGTATAGATATATCCTATTCATCGGTGTCACGATGTACATATATCTTACTTATCATGAGAAAATAAAAATAAAATTAGTAAGTTATGGGTAAGATTTTTTTTAGAAATCGTCTACCAAAGAATTAACAATAGTTTTGTCTACCAAAATCCAGCCAGCGTTCTTCGTAACACCGAAATGAAAAACATACATAAGAGATAGCTGGCTACAAATAAGTATCTTTAGTAAGTTAATGCATAGCTAAGTGGAAACTGAACAGACAGTTATTTCGTTGTTAATTATTTTAAAGTAATTACCGTTACTGATTAGTAAATTTCGACAATGACGAATGATGGACATTTTTCAGATGGCAAAGCTTTTTAAAAATGTTTGATTATTTTACAAACCAACATTTAAACTGTCATACAATTGTAAGATTTTTGTCAGCTTTGCAGAGAAAATGCTCGCTAGTATCAGCATTATGAAATCTGAAAGTGCACTCCTAAACCGTCAAAGAGAAATGAAGTGTTCGCGAGAATTGAGTTTGCAAACTCTGTTGATAACGAGAAAGCAAAACTAAATCAATGGTGAACGCCTTTCGTCGGACAGCCTCTAAAGAGCTTTTTATCGATGGAAAATGGGAAATTAATGGAGAGAATAAACCCTTCAACGCGAGTGTCAAGACCTGAGAGTCAAGAAGTCTAATGGTTAATCGACTTAGCTTTAAAAGGATTGGATAATTAACTATTGATTCAACTATCGGCATTAATATCCAACGTAAAACAATATTGATTGAGCATTAAATTAATCGTACTACTTGGCCGGACGAAATAAAAAAAAATCTAGCTTGGGTTGATTAAATTTATTATTAATGTCGTGGATGGATAGTAATGGTGTGTCTCAATCTACCTAGGCAGGTCTGTCATTTGTAGACAATGTTAATTAAAATTTGCCACGTGTAACAAATTTATCACTTCCACGTTCGTTGTTATTATAATGATTAATTTTGAGCACAGAAACGTTTCAGAAAAGTTCTTGGTAACAATATTTAGATACTTTTATGGGGAACGGCTGCGCGTCCTTTTTCGTTTAAAACTTTAATTTGGATTTTGGGTCAAAATTCTTGACAAAACGGAATAATTCTTATTTTAATCAAAATATACAGCAAGTAAATATATTTGTTACTTTATTTAGTTGTGTTTTACATTACGAAGTACAGGCAATTAAAATATTTAATTTTTCACGATTTTAAGGGGAACCTTGACAATTTTTGAAGTGAAAACTTGTTTAGCACCGTTGTGATTTGAAGCTCGATGAAACGAAAAATAGCGAAGCTAAAAAGAGATAAGCACACACATCTATAGGATTTAGCCTGCGAGAGAATGAGATAGTATAATCGGTCTCCTCTTTGTGCGGTGCTTCGTAGCCTCCCCACTCTTGTCTACTTTAGTTTCCTGAAGGTTTCATTTCTACCGTGTGTGAACTGCGCAGTCTGATTTTTTTTCTGAGTTAATGGTGATTATAAAAAAAATAATCTTACTTAATCTATGTAAACATAATTGTTTAATATATTTGTTAGGAAAAGTGTTTTTTTGGGTAGATTTTTTTTATTTATATTCGATAAATTTGTGTTCCGGCGCAAATCGGTCGTTTTTAAATCAAATTAAGACCACCAAAATACTATTATGATATTTAATATATTTTTAATTAATGAATTATTATAATATATAGAAGGTAAGGCCAGATATTTTTTTTAAAGAATTGTCATTAACTCACAAATAATTGGCAAAGTTACCTCTAAAATCTTGAAAAATTCTTTTTTTTAATTATCAATATTTTTTAAAATTTCAAACACAAATAAATAATGTAGGATATATTTAAACTACGTATTTACTTCCTCTATTGTTAAAAAATAATATTTCAGTTTGGTGGGATATTTTAGGCTTTTATTCCAATTTTAAGTTTTGTATGAAAAATGACGCGCTACCGTTCCTCTTAAAAAGATCGGATTAAAAATGTAATCATTCCAAAGTAAGCAGGATTTAAAAATAATGTTTTAACAGTAGGTGTACACGTACAATACGGCAACAGAGTGTACATTTAACAAACGGTACGTCAATGGCATCTAAAGGAAACATGAAGGAAGCCTTCGAGATGTAGTGGTGTTGAAAAATGTTCAATATACCAAAGCGTGCCATATATTTTGGAAAAGAAGGCAAAACAGACAACAGACCCTAGAGCATCGTGGTTACTGGAAGACAGTAAAAACAAAAGTGGGTTACTGATCGAAATTTATGTCAGTCTAACTAGCATTCGGAACATCGCGGTTTATACCTCTCTCAGAGCAGAATCGTGAAGAGTGGAGTAAGTAGGCAAAGTCGATGCAAACTCGACGCGGCGCGGCGCAGTGAGGCGCGAAAATATCAAACGCTCGATAATAAAATATCAAAAAAAAATACCGAAGCTTGCAAGTGTCCTACGTCCCCCTTCAAGGCCCAAATGGAGTAGTATACTCCACTGCAGACAAGGCAGAAGCCTTTGCAGACAGCCTTGAAGCTCAATTCACCCCGATAACTGACCACGACGAACCATCCTTCGTTTCAAAGGTGGATTCAACAGTAGCGTCTATTTTAAATACAGAGTCTGACTTGCCAATCAAATTCACAACACCTAATGAAATTTAAAAATATATTAACTCTCTTAAGAATAAAAAAGCGGCCGGGCCAGATGGCATATCGAATAAAGTTTAAAAATGCCTTCCGTTAAAAGGCATCGGCGCCTTAACTGACATCTACAATGCGTCTCTTCGACTCAGTTGCTTTCCTAAAGCATTTAAACAAGCAAATATAATCTTAATACCAAAACCGGGCAAAGACCCCCTATTAACCACGAACCATCGCCCAATTAGTCTCCTTCCCTGCTTAGGCAAAGTTCTTGAGAAAATTATCCTCGTTCGTTTAGAATCATTTATTCGTTGAAAATAAAATTTTGCCAGATTTCCAACATGGCTTTCAAACTGGTCATTCATCAATTCAACAACTTCTCCGCGTAGTAGAGATCATAACTGAAGGCTTCAACATAAACAAACATACAGTGATCCTTCCATTTGACATACGACAAGTATTCGATAGAGTATGGCATAACGGATTATTATATAAAATGCATCTTATGGGCTTTCCCATCTCATTTATTAAAATGATATATAGCTATCTTACCGATCGTACTTTCAGAGTAAAAATAGACGAAATTCTATCATCAGAACGGGCTCTAGCAGCCGGTGTTCCCCAAGGCGGTTCACTCTCCCCTAAACTATATAACGTATATTCTAGCGATATTCCCCCACCGATGAATCATAATGTAAACATTTCTCAGTTCGCCGACGATACTAACGTTATCTCAAGTTCTACTGACGTGACCACTGCTACACGCCGCGTACAGCTCCAAGCTACTCTATTCGAAGAGTTTTGTAAAAAATGGAGAATTTCAATTAATCCCACCAAAAGTGCTGCTACAGTTTTTTCACGAAGACTAGCTAAACAAACTCCGAACATTGTTTTATTTGGGGAACAGGTTCCATGGGAAAAATCTATTAAATACCTTGGAGTAACCCTAGATTCCAAATTAACGTGGGCTAAACACATCAATGAAAAAGTAAAATCAGCAAATAAGTCAATTGCAGCCCTCTACCCTATGTTAGGTAGAAATAGTAAATTATCAGCAGACAACAAACTACTCATCTACAAGACGACTATCAGGTCGGGTTTCACATACGCTGCTCCCGTTTGGGGTCATGCAGCTGACACTCACTTAAATAAATTACAAACCCTGCAAAACAAAGCCATTCGATTAGCATTGAATGCGCCGAAGTGGTTCAAGGGTTAACACTCTACACAAAGACACAAAAATTCCTCTGATAAAGGAGCTAATCGTTTCTCAATCGGAAAAATTCTACGCTGGCCTAGCCGGACATGAAAATCCGACCATTAACTCTCTCGCTCAATATAGCGAGAATGAAATTACCGAACACAAAAGACCTAAATTAATCCTCCGCAAGGAGTAGGCAATTAAGTACATATTTAAAATAATAATAATAAAATATATATATAAATAAATAATAATAATTCCTGCATCAAGTCGCAGTATAGCTTTAAGTTTCATTTCTCACCCCCAAAAATAAAAATTCCTCAACGTAAAGTTTCATAGAAAATCTATTGTAAATATGCTAGAGTCAGTAAACTCATTGTTTAGGAACTCTGTCAATAAATAATATCCAAGTCCAAGTCCAAGTGTCCTACGTAACAAATGACATTTGCCGAGCGGTTCCAAACTTCACTTGGTTTGACATTTTTGCGCTTAGTGAACGCAATGGACGATTGAAAATTACTGTATATTGAGTGTTTATACCAGATATTAAGTATTAAAATGTTTAAAAATTTTAATTTAATCAAATATAATACAATTATTAATAATTTCGTACCTCAAAGTAACCATCTTTCTTCAATAGAATTACATAAGTTGCTGAAAATTGCAAATTGCGTTGCCTTTTCGCGATGGCACCGACTTCGTCTACGCAAAACGCATTATCAACAAAAAAGAAAAAAACAACTGAAAAAGGGCAAACATTTTCAAGAAAATTATTCATAATTAACATTACCTAGGTATAAAACACACATAAACATTCAAAATGAGTAAATCATTAATTGAGATTTGTTTTTAAAAGTTTTTGGACAGTTTGTACTAATTGAATCTGCCTCGTCCAACCAAAGGCGCTCGAAAGTTTGTCGGTACCAGCCGGGAAACTGGAAACTTCTTTACCGGCGGCGCTTTGTAATGAAAATACCTTTTTGTTCCTAGCCAGTGAAAAACGCACAGAACTTCAACGGAGTTTAATGGATTTTTCTATTCATTTTGTGAATCGAAAAAATTGAGTGCAAAATTTATGATGAAGTTTTATAACAATCTCGTAAGCTGCACAATCAAAAGATAGGCTTTAATGTAATTGAAGACGAATTTATTTCTAAAAAAACTTTAAAAAAAAAACTCGTTTAAAATTTTTCACAGTCTTTGTCTATCCATTTGAATATGATGATAATATTTGATTTTTTGTCAAAAAAGCTTCTAAATTTAAAGTACCTAGTTAAAGTTAGGGAAAGCTAGTTTTTAATTTTTTTAATGTGAATACAACTCTCCAAACTGCTCCCACCCGTTTGGAGCCAGTGAGACAATGGTATCTGTAATTGGGGTACGTTGTGAGTTCATACCATACATTGACAAAATATAATTATATTTTATTATAAGAAAGGTTGAAGTGGCAATCGGCCAACGTGAAAAATGCCCATCTCGTTCAAGACCCCACTGAGAGACAGCCTTGGTTCTCATTGCCTCGCAAACTCTGGACCGATATCAATAGGATAAGGTGCTCTCATAGCCGTTGTGCTCACATGATGCATAGATGGGGCTTTAAAGAGTCGGCGATGTGTGAATGCGGTGCGGTGCAGATCACCGGACATGTGGTCGACGAATGCCCCCTCCAATCATTGCCCGGCGGGATTTATGGGGTCCACAGGGCAACGCCTGAGGCCCTAGACTGGTTCGCAGCCTGAGTGACCCACTAGGCGCTATTCTCCTGCCTCTTTTTTTATTTGAAAAAAAAACAAAATGTTATCGGAGAGAAAAATTAGTTATACATTTTTTACTCCAAATAAGCACAGGAGTCGAAGTTGTATTTTATGTAAGTTGGTATCGCGTATTTTCTATATAACGACTGCACATTTACATACATATAAGTAAGTCGTCTTGTATTATTCGATGGTATATCCTCTTTTTGCATCTTCGGGATCACTTACAAATCGATTTGTTAGTAAGTTTAGTAAGACATCTCCGAAAAATCTAAATTTGAGTTGAGTATTCAGTTATATGAAAAAGTGTACCTTCTATCTGGTACAATACTCACATAACCTACTAGTTATAATTTTGAATCTCAGTGGTAAGCCTATCGTATTAATTTTATTTTATTGTATGCTTATGTGTACAGAGCCCTTGAGGTGATTTTTCACTTTATAAATCAGCCAAATATTATTATTATTATTATAAACACCACACAATAATTTTAATGCAGAAAAACTTGTAGTGAACTAAATAATACGTTAATGTTCTCTGGGTCACTAATAGGATATTTCAGAATGTCATACTAATGTACCAAATCGTTATGGTTCCCGGTGTTATTTTGTAGCATATTTAACATGTAAAACACAGACACGTGTTAATTATTATTAAATATTTCAAAACTTAGGTCCGGTAATTTAACAGAATTTGACCAATTCATCAATTTTCAAAGTTAATTTTCAAGTTCTATGAAAGTTTTATATAAGAACTGTTATTATTTCAGTTTTGTGAAGCAACTGGCCCGTAATGACAAAATAACAGAATTTGATTATAAAATTCAGAGAACGTGAAAATTTACTTTGAAATTTTATGAATTGTTTAAATTCTGTGAAACAACTCGTCCTTAGTATTGGGAGATTTCAGACTAATCAACTGGACAATCGATATATTATATAGGTGGGCATAAACTGTCGGAGGATCAATTATTGGAGGTTCAACTGTCGGAGGATCAAATGTTGAAGGATCAACTGTCGGAGGATCAACTCTTGGACGATCAACTGTTGGAGGATCAACTGTCGGAGGATCAACTATTGGAGGATCAACTATCAGGGGATCAACTATCAAGGGCTCTGCAGTCGGGGTATCAAGTGTCATAAAATCATGAATGAACCTATCCATTATTTAATAATGGCTACCATGAAACAAGCTCTTAGGGCAAGATGTCTTAGGGTTTTGAGGATAGCTCATTTGAATTGCAAATTAGAGTGATTCTTCAACATTTAATACGTCCCGCAAGTCAAACATTTATTAAAAAACTTCAAGTCTCCAATTTGAGTAAAGCGCAAATGTTAGAAGATGTTGGATGCCATTAGTGATCTATTTATGAAAGAACTGAAACATTAATCAGCAATGGATTTATTGACTATAGATTGTAAATAATTTTCAAGGGTCTATCTTATTTCCACATAAAGAATCTATTTTACAAACATTCAATTCGTACAGTTAACTTGAAAACTACACAGCCTACCTTTGGTCAAAGAGCAATGACGGCCGGCGTAGCGCAGCGGTAAGGCGCTTGACTCGCTCACCAAAGGTCGCGAGATCGAATCCCGGCGTGGCAAATAAATTTTATTTGATTAATTTGTGTTATTTCACAATTTATTCATTTAAAATAATATATGGTATATTTGCGGCACGTTCCAGAGTGGAAGATACTCCCTGTATCGCCCTGGTGTAAGACCACCATTCAGAATTGAAACGTTGCTTGAAATGGCATTAGCCGTCTTTGGTGACCAGATCTGAATAGCCAGGTACTTCCCCATCTTCCTCTTCCCTATCTCTTTCCACTCCCCACAACCCTCAGCCTCACAACATACCCCAAGTGGGGATGCCATAGTCTCACTGGCTTCAGACGGGAGCAGTTGGGACTCTTGTGCGCTATTCATATTAAAAAAGCACGATATTGCTAAATAAGACATATCACCGTAAAAAGAACAACAGTTTTTGTTTATTTTTAACTTTATGAGTAAAACCTTAAATTGTAATATTTAATTATTAAGATAATTTTAGCGAAACTCAAACGAAAATATAGACACAGAAAAATATATTTGTACCTCTTGGACTCGAACCCAGGATTTTCGGTTTTCCGGGCCGCCACTCTACCTATTAAGCTAATAGCTAATTGAGCTAAGGTGTCACTATCCGATACAGTCATTTTTAACGGTGTCATACTTCGACTAAGAACTACAAACATTATCTTGATTTTATATATATACGTATATTTTTATTGGCTTCTATCTTTATATATGATTGCAAGATTCAAACCCGAACTAAATGATATCTAGATAGTGTCTGAATAAAATTTTATCCATTTTATTAAATATGCGACATCTATTGAGTTTTCTGCAAGTCTAGCATGAATATTTATTTTTGTTTTTAACTTTATGAGTAAAACCTCAAATTGCAATATTTAATTAAATGAAGACAAAAATGACCGAATCGGCTAGAGACACCTTAGCTCAGTTGGTAGAGCTGTGTCCCGGAAAGCCGAAGGTCCTGGGTTCGAGTCCCAGTGGTGCCAATATCTTGTTCTGATTTTTCTGCCTCTTTTTCTGATTGAGTTTCGCTAATATTTTCTTCATTTAATTAAATATAACAATTTTGTTTTAATGGATTAAATTCTTTCGAGTTTTGCATGTTTTCCTAGCTCTTCTGAGAAAAAGTCTCAAGTACACGCTGCACTCCAAACTATGTTTGCTTGGTTCACAACTGAGCCCAGACCAGGGGCGCACCAAATGGAGGGGGCAAATGCAGTTTGCAATATTAGTGTTACGCCACTGACCTTAGAGAGTAAATTGCTTTGTAAGCGAGGGAGAATAGTGGCATTGATAGCTACTCTCAAATATGTATGCGGGTCGTAATTACAGGGGTGGGGAAAATGTAGCTCCTGTAGAATTAATTACCGATCTATTTAAGCATTTTGGAATATCACTTGCATGCCTACATCCCTGAAATAATCCACACAGAGTACACCATCACATGTCGTACAGTATTAACTCAAAAAAACACTTTTTTTCTGGTATGTTGAAAAACTTATTTTCATTACGTATACGTAATAGAGGTTGCTGATTCATTTTATGGAATGAAAATGCACATTGAAGAAAAAAATTGAAACATTTAGTCGATTCGTCTAATTATGGGATCTTTAGGGAGAAGTCCGTACCTTTCTGTAAGTGTCTGTTTTATTTATATCCCGACCGAAACATCAATATTAATTGTCTCGACATAGGTATTTCCTATTAAGACAGGCATCAAAAAAGTATATAGATAAATTAATAGAAAAATGTACGTGATACGTGAATCAAAACCGTATCAAAAAATTCGAATTTTTAGTAAATCATTTATTAAGATTTTACAAATGAAGTTGTTTTAACGAATGTTTCTTTGTTTGTCCCTTGTGCGGTCCCTAAACCATTCATCCGATTGCAATGAAACTTTGGTAATTTGTTGGGCGCACTCCCGCGATGGTATCTATATATAATTTTGAGCCTGGCGTTATGAAATTATTTCTTATACCATTCATCTGATTGAGATGACACTTTGGTGATTTGTGGTGGGCATGCGTCGCGGGGTTTCTATAATTACTGGGAAGCTCTGGTGTTATGAATTTTGCATAAAAAATTACACCAAATGTCACGCGAGTTGTTTGAACAATGTGTGTATTACATATAGTTTAGTGGCAGGGAGGGAGGGAGGAGGGAGAGGGAGAGGAATCCAGTAGAGGGGAGGGAGAGGGGAAATAAGGAGGGGGAATCGCGGAAGGGGGACGGGGGATGGGGGAAGGCAGGGAGGCTGGAAGAAAACCGTGGGAGGGAAACGATGGATGGAGCGGAGGTTCGCGGAACGGGAGAGGGGAAGGCGGAAGGGGAACGCAGGAGGAAAAGGGGGTGCGGGAGGGGAAAAGGGGCGGAATCGGGACGCATAGGAAAAGACACGCAGGGAGATTTTTTTTTGCATTGCTTTGCATTTTTTTTTCTTCTTTAAGATATTTTATAATATTCTTTCACATAGTCATAATACAGTCAATTCACAATAATATATACTATATTAAAAAAAAAAAACACGTGAAACCTCAGCAAACATTTTTTTTAGTACCGTAAAAGAGTACCAACTGCAACTGAGACTGTGGCATCCTCATTACGAGTATGTTGTGTGGAGCGGAAGAGAGGTGGGAAGAGAGAGAGAGAGAGAGAGAGAGAGAGAGAGAGAGAGAGAGAGAGAGAGAGAGAAGAACAGTATATTCTAATTCGGTTATCCGTTCAGTGCGTTAGTCCTACGTTAAATATGGTTTAATGAATTTTAATTTTCTTAGAATTTATTTATTTATCAGCAAAATCAGTAAAAGAATTGTCGGCCAGATTTATTAAAAGTTGAGTACCCCTGGATGGCCAGAGCGCCCAGACCCTTGGAGGAAAGCTTCTCTCGGCACAAAGCACATTTCAAAGACTCCACTTCATTATTCCTCGACCTCAATTCCCCCTTGGCCCCTCGGCCCCTTCAGCCCCCTAGCCCTCGTTGGGCAAGCTTAAGGAAATGATCATTTTCTACATTTTATTTTATATTAAAGAACCTTTATACATAGTTATGCTACAACCTCAGTTATCTTTATGTATAAAAATGAATAATACTTTGTAGAAGGTTCTTACGGAAAGAAGAATTAAGAAAACTGCGCAGAATTTAGCAGGCAGCTGTTTTTTTTTTGTATCAAAAAAATTGTCTATGGATTTTTGAATTATAGCTATATTAAATAGGTACCTGTGCTAGGTACAAAATTTGATTGATTGTTCTTATAATATTTAAAAATAAATATTTGTTATTTACGAAAAATGAAAATTTTAATTAAAAAAATTCTAATAGGTGGCACCCGAGATGTTTTTGAAAACTGAATATACTGGGAATGAATATATGGAACGCGGGAGGGGGATTTGCACGACGGCGGAGCGGGAGAGGGGAGAGGGTGGGCGGGGAAGATGGAAGGGGAACGCGGGAGGGTAGGAGATGCGGGAGGGGAACGGGGACGCACTGGAAAGGATATGCAGGGAGAAACAATTTATTTCTTTGAATATGGCATTGCAACGCATGCCGGGAACCAGCTAGTGCTGAATATACTACACAAGCGCAGACCCTTAAAAAATCACGCGATATTGTAACTGTAGGATTTGTGAAGATTTAGTAAAACAAATACTTACGTCAGGATCATAAAATCAACAACTAACATTGTCAATTTGAGAGACGTAAGAATTTTATCTTTCGAATGTACATAAACACCATTAGTAACTTGTGAAATTACAAATTTAAATTTAAAAAAATAAAATATTTTTGGTAGGTCGGTATGAATGCTTGCCACATTCAGTTCCAATTTTGAAAATGAAAATATAAATACATTTCTGTTAAAATTTTAGGTATATTACAAGCTCAGATTTTTCTTTCCAAGCTCACTTGGAAAATCATGCAATAGCCTGAATTCTTGATTCTCGATAAATCAGATCTAATTTTGGGAAAAATAAGAACTAGATTTCGCGCAAGTCTAACTAACGCACGCTCAAACAACCCAATAGGTTGGTACTTCAACTTTGCTTCTCACAATCAGTTCCAATTTTGAAAATGATATTAAAATTCAGATAAAATTAGATCCACACTTTTTGGATCAATAATTTCCCTCAGGGGTCTACGTTATTTTGTTGCGGTGGAACGGTAGAGGAAGTATTGGGAAGTAAAAGGTATGAGGGTAGAGATCTGGGGGTCAGTGTGTCCAGGAGTGACGGACATATGAATCCATCTTTCCAACAGCGGTGCAAGGCGATGGGTGGAAAAAGCTCGGCAGGAGAAGTCAAAGATTCTCCCTCAACCAATTTCTCTTAATCCGGCACACAGAAGATGGGCAGGCGAATTCGCTGCCAAGACCCAGAGAAAATTTCAATAATGAACCCGAGCTCTAAGCCACCAAACGCATCGAACCAATTGAGGTGACCTACATATTGCAGAGGTGTTGGTTATCCAATAAAGTTTTCACGACTAGTTTTTATTGTAAACATTTAGTAGCGATGCAACTTGCCGACTTTTGTGTTTTCTTCCACCCTCAAGCATGGTTTCTTTGAGACCAATATTCTCTCCTTCTTCTCCCAACTTAGATCATCAGTACAGCATCTCCAAAGATGACATCTCAATTATCGCCACCCGTCGGAAGTTATTGAAAAATATTGTCTCTGAATTAGAATAAAAACGAATTAGCAATTTTACTGGAATTATTTTGAATAACTTTTGAAGCTTTTAGCCATCCATGACACATTTAATCATTGATTAAGAATATAATACTGATAAATCTAAATGAAACAGAACAAGACACAGAAAATAAAAATACGTAACGGTAGCAACTGGGAATCGTTCTCAGGATCTCTGTTCTATCTAACTAATCGACCACTGTTACCTGATTAGCGTGTACTAGGTGACCCGACAGTCGATCCTGCGAAATTATAATAATTATATATATATATATTTTTTGATTTTACATTGTCAAACCTAAAATCGACTTTAAAAATACCATAAATTGGTATGGTTATCAAATGATTATATTTACAGTGACGATTTTTGTATTCATGCGCTGCTATATATAGTATATAGAAAATAAGTTTTATCGGCCTAGACTTCCTCCGTAGTCTAGGGGTAAGGATCTTGACTCACAATCCGAAGGTCGCAGGATCGAATTCCGGCGTGTGCAAAATAAGTTTTATGTGTATAATTTGTGTTATTTCACAATTAATTTATTTAATATAATCTTCGGCCAAGTATACCCTACGTCAATGAATATAATGTATAGTATATTAGCGGCACGTTCCCGTATTGAAGATACTCTCTGAATAGCCCGGTACTTCCCCAACTTCCTCTCCCCCATCTCCTTCCCCTCCTCACTATCTTCAGCCTCACAACATACCCCAATTGGGGATGCAGTAGTCTCACTGGATCCAGACGGGAGCAGCTGGGACTGTTGTGAGACCTTCATATAAAAAACTGAGGAAACAGAAAATATGTTTTATGCTTTTGTTATTCGGCGGTACACCCTATTTGCACCCCTTCGGCGGCACTTACTTATATATTATGTATACCGTATTTTCCCTGAACCAACAGAATATTGTATTTAAATATGCTGGGGGCCAACTGTCGGTGATCAACTGTCATGAAATCGTATATTATTACCTGACCGATACCTTATTTTCTGTTTCATGTTTCGTTTCGATTTATTAGTAGGTATAATTTATAGGTTCTTCCTTCAGGTCAATTGGTCAAAAACCTCCCAAAGTTATAAGATGACAGTAAAGCATTGTGAAATATTATGCTTATTATAATTAATAACAACTAATTACTAACAACTGATATTATTCTAATGTGTTTGAAATGTACCGCGATATAGCCGGCAGCGGCAAGTAGTGACATCTAACATCAAATGGAAGCTTCCTTTCCCATGCACTATTATTAGCTCGGTCAATTTTTCAAATGTCCCAGTATCATGTCTTCTGTCTCTTTACATACCATACAATAAAGGAGATGGCACTTTACCGCCTAGATAAAAAGTTTTCGGATTCTGAAGACAGTTTGGGTCATGGCCGTGAGCGAGAGAAAGGATGGTGAATATTGAACGTCTGAAAGAGATGGTTTGATAAACGTAGGATGATTTTGTATATTGTAGGCTTGTCGCATGAAATAATTTACTATATTTAATGTAATTTGACTCTCAAACTCGTGAGGCAATTACAAATTATCGTATTTAATTTGATATTGATGACTTTCCACTTCTGTACCCTTAGAGCCACCTCTGATACGAGTATATTTATTTTATCGTATATACAATCTAAATTGTAGATAACATAACGTATTCAATATTGGTTATAAACATCATAGATAACTCAACATCATAGATAGACATTTAATAGGAAATGGAGTAACGTAACATGATTTGAATATGATAACATCTCCCTCTATCTGTATTTTTACCTGTGTATCTATCCTGTACCTAGTGGGAAGGTATCTCTTTGGTATAATCTCTCTTTAATCCGAAGTAGATTTGAGTGCGGGCCGCGCTTGGGCTGCCCTGTTGGCAAGCTGCCCGCGATATTGCTTTATGTCAGATTATGTAATAACCTAAGGGCTCTCAACTTTCCGGCTGACGAGTCCCGCTGTGCAAAGGGTTTTTATTTTTTTATAGTGATCGCAGCACGAGAGCCTCAATTGATCGGAACCATTGGATCTATGGCATTCCTGTTTTGATGTGTGTTGTAATTTGTAATGCTGAAAAAAGTGGAGAGTAGAAATATAACCGAGATTGGAATGGATATGTTTATTTATTTATTTATAAACATAAGCAAACAGTACATTAGGTACATTGGTGAAAATAATTTACAATTAAAGTTAAACGTAACGTACGCTATAATCTACATATTCCTAGATTCCTGCCAATTGAATTATTTTAGTTTTTTAATATTTTTGCACGTTATGCTTTAAAGTATTAAGGTGAATTAATTGTTTGCGTCCGTAAATATTTAATATGAATATAAATAAATAGTTTTGTCCATATAAAAACCCAAATCTTTCAAGAAAGGCTGAAAAATTCAATTTTGTATCGGTGACTCTTTCAAATATTGTATTTTTCAGCCTTTCTTGTTGATTTGAGTTTGTTTATGGACAAAATTATTTATTTATATTCATATTAAATATATACAGGCGCAAACAATAATTCCACCTTAATATTTTAAAACAATTTAATTGGCATCATCTATGAATGCGTAAATTATAACGCACGTTACGTTTAACCTTAATCAGTATATTTCATGGTGGGTACCTATTATGTGTTTCATTGTAGTATCTTATTTATGGTATGCATATTAAGTAATAACCGGGTGATGTATGAAGTGGGAAGGTGTGTGTGTGTGTGTGTGTGTGTGTGTGTGTGAGCATATGTGTATGTATGCGCATTGAACAATTTATATTATTGACATGATTCTCTTTTTAGATTTGGGCAGTAAATCTGAGAAAATGTCGATGTTAGAATTTAGACCAATTTAAACACACGAAGAGCACGATCGATTGGCGAATTAGTTGCTGCACTTGTCTTGTAATTAAGCGCGTGGAATAGTTCAATATGTTTCAAGATATTAACATTAAAAAGTATCGTGATTAATTTTTGGGATATGATGCCGTGTTGCGCTTACTCCCTCTCTACACTACACCAAAACTTAACGTCAAAAAACACACCAATTACAATAATAATTATTGCTACTGAAATATCGGCCATATTTCACCCCTACTTACCCACATAAACACACACTTCATCATAATCTACACATCTATATGACTGATATCGTAACACTGTACGATATGTTGAATAGATAAAGAAGAAGATGGCGCAACACGACATAATAACCCATAAATTAATTACGATAATTTTTCGAATGGTTATCGTATTTTCAATATGACACCGTACAAGAGCCCTATCTGCCTGGTGCCAGTGGGACAATGGCTACCTCATTTTATGTTGTATTGAGGCAGAAAGAAATGGGGAGGGGATGGATAGGAGAAAGATGAATTCTGCCTACCTAAAATTTCACATGAAAAGTATACTTAACCCCATCTCAAGACACGACATTTTTAATTGGGTTTCTAATGTACTACATATTTTTTTATTACTTGAAAAAACAAACAATATTTTGCCCATATCGCGTCAAGTTATGAACCCGCGACCTTAGAATGAAATAGAGAAAGATGACCATCATCTAACAACATTTAGGTGAGGTTTTTCCGGGTCTTGGCGGGGGATGCGTCTCCCCACCAGGTGCGTGGTAGGTCGGTTCGGGAGACACTTGTTGAGTTACTTTTGACCTCTCCAGCAGGAAGTTTCTCGCCTTGCACTGCAATGAGAGGGAAGGATTCATACCTCCGTCACTCCTGGAGGCACTGACCGGAATCTACCCTCCCCTTATACCCTTTTCATTCCATGAACTCCATCTTCTTAATCCTCAAGGGAATTATTTTCCTCAGGGCCTCCTGTTTGGAGTTAATCTAAAAAAATCTGTTGGTTTCAATTACTTAAAACGTGATTGCTACATTTCCTAATCTTTTAACCTTTCAAAACGCAATTGTTTTTGCATTTCTGGAATCTATATTAAGCTGATAATATTCCCTGAAAATTTAAATCGATCCGCTAAGTGTTTTCCGAGATATACATATATTTGTAAGTACATAATCTTTTTAAAGCTTTTACGAAAGCTTTTATCTGAATTGACATGTACATTGAACAGTCTACAATAAATAACCAATTACTGGACAAGTAATTTTTGAACAAACAATTTACCGAAAATACATATTTTACAACACTATTTGTATAGCCAGAGTACAAATTACTTGGAATTGGAAACAAATTTATCTAATAATAACTTTAGGTGTTATAATCATCGACAATAGTGAAACGGTTTTTGACACTGAGCTGGTATTCCATAGAAATGTGATCAATACTGATCTGAAATAAATCTACACATACCAGTGAAATTGATCTCTGCTCATGAAAGAATTTCTGTATTCGAAAGTCGTGTAATCGTTGTCACCTGCCGTAAGGAAATATTTACCTTAATTCAGATAACCCTACGGCATACTTCTACGGGTATATCTCTTCGCTGGTTTTGGATGTAGGTAGTTGTTAACTAACTAAATAACCATCACGCCGTTTCCCCGGAGGGGTAGGCAGAGAGGACGGATCGCCAAACAAGTCGATCTTGGCATACTCTCCTTGCCTCATTCACATTCATACATCGTCTCGTATGTACTCTCTAAGTATTTCATTCACTTGGTCGTGCCATGTCTTGCTCGGGCGTTCTCGACTTTGAAAAATTTTGAAAATGTCATTTAAAAAAAATTCTGTTAAAAATATGTTTTTTTTTATTGGTGCCCTTTTTTACTCATTTAAAGTACGCTGTAGCGTGTTTAAATCGCACTTTATAAAACGCGCGTTTTTTAAAGTTACCATGGCAACATCAACAAATCAACAAAATGTGAAGTCTAAATGTCAACTTTTAACTATAAATCTGACAGGAATATTTTAAACGTCAAATGTGACAGATTGCAAATTAATGTTTGTGTTTTCATTTCCATGACAACAAGATATTGTGATGTCACATCACGAATTCATTAATAGTTTTATTTCCAAATTTTTAATAATAATATCAATATTTATGTTTTCAAAGTGTACCAATAAAAAAAAATAGCGTAAAATATTCGTGGATAACTGGTCTTTAAAACACTTGCTTTATTTCGAGCACTCGGCTACGCCATCGTGCTCGAAAAATCGCGCGTGTTTTAAAGGCCTGTTTATCCACTTATATTTTAATATACTATTAAATTTTAGGTACTTTCATATCTTGTCTGAAATCTTTGCACAATCGTAGCATAGTAATAACAAAATACCACTTAAATTCAAAGCTAATTTGAGTTTACTGAACCAGACTCACCGACAACCAAAATGATGAATTTAGATGGAAACATTTTTTTAAGTTAATAAAAACCTAACCTTATCATTAGGATTTTACTTTAGCATGAATTTAGAATAAAATAAAATTTTAATTAGCTAGTGAAATTATCAATTTCCAAGGCCAAGTAAAAGAGGAGTTACACTCTGTTATAGTTGGTAGAACTGTATTTCCGTCAAGGAAACTAACGGGTGAAGTAATGAAAATTGATATGGATTAGATTTTCTAATTCATCAACTCTACATACAACATGTGAGCAACTTAACTCATGATGGGTCTGAATTTGCTACTTATATAAATTGCATAAATTTTCTCTCTTTCCCCAACCCCTCCCCTAATTCATTCCACCTGGAAATACTCGCTCAATGTCAATAAACGTTAGAACATTTACATTGTACACTATACACCCAAACACACTGGTTAGGCATCATAAAATATCTGTTTTTATCTCGATTATAAATTTAAAATATTTATATCACAAAGTGATATAAATTGATATAAATCGATTATAAATTATAAATTTATGATATAAATCGATTATAAATTATAAATTTATGATATAAATCGATTATAAATTTAAAATATTTATTTTCAGGGATACTAAAATGTATTGTGCCCGTTTGAACTGCGAATAGACCAATTAATATAAAATTATTTTAGATAGGTATTTTTGCTTCTATTTGAATTATTATCTATATATATAAAAAATCTCGTGTCCCAGTTTTTGTGGTCGCAATTCTCCGTAACGGCTCGACCGATTTCTTAAAAAAAATGTATGTATTTGGTAGCTATGAGAATAGGTCGTAAAGTATATTTCATACCGCTAGGTGATTATGGTGTCCCTATCAAAATTGATTGAAATAGGCCACTTGCATGGATTTCATAACAACTTGGAAAAAATCGTGTGGATAGATTTTTTTACTACTTAGATTACGAAAATGTTAGTAAAAATTTTTAGAAATGTATATTTTTTTTATTTTTAAATAAATACATCCATTATTTGAGTTCGTGACGTCGCGTCGCTACATGAAAAGTTCTCGTCTCCGATTATGTTCCCGTTTGTAAAATTTTGTAAAATTCCAAACTGATAATTTTTTTTATATGGCAACACTTTGATTTCCGGTGAATTTTTGAATTTGCGTTTAACGTTCACTAGATTTATTGTTTGTTCTATGCGAACTTATCCTTTGGTTTCATTTTTTGATAAAGATGGCGGTGTTTTTACAGATGTTACGAAGAGAACCCCATACGATTTATTGCTGTTCGTGTGGAAAACGTTCTTTTTTATTGATGATTAATGATTTTCGGCTATGTAATTATAGTTTTTTCGCACCCATAAAATTATGTCCCGTCTTTCCGGTTTATAAAAAAAGGTCTGATTTTTCGGATTGAAATTTTCAAAAAATTGCCAGGGTTTCAAAAATACGATTAAAAAAAAATACAGAATGTCTTAGAATATTTGCCTAAACAGGAAAAAAAATTAAAGAAATGTGATGCAAGTGGTCTTTTGACTCAAAATTTTTACACAATACATCTTAGCACACAATACATTTTTCTATATACAATGATAAGCTCTGGCGTTATGAAATTTATATAAAATATTTGCTATAAGTGGTGCGCGAGTGGTTTGAAAATGTGTGTATTTCATATATTTTAGCGGCAGTAAGGGAAGGCAAGAATGGACTTGCAGGGAGAAACTATTTCTTGAATAGCATTGCATCGCATGCCGGGTACCAGCTAGTTCTATTATAAATATGTTATATGACTGATGCAAAAGCCTTAAGGGCGTAAATAAATAAATAAATAAAATAAATAAATAAACAAAGACCACAAAATAATGTCGTTAAAGTATTCTTTTGAACATGAATGTGAATTCTTAAAAAAAAAATATGAAAAAAACGCAACTGCCATATAAATGTGATTTTGAATCATTGTGAATTTTACTCTCTCCGGATCAACTTGATAACATAATGGATGCCTAAAAATAAATAAAAAATAAAAACTCTTTTCTTGGACTGGACAACAACTAAAGGGTAGCCTATGCAGCAGACGTCACTCTACATATAAGGTTGTGTCTTTGATGTCCATTTAAATGTGCTGATTGCTATTTTGTTGATATATTTTGTATCCGTATAAAGTAAATTCATCAGTCAATTTTTAGGGTAGTATGTCAGCGAATTTGGGATTATTTTCACACTCAGGCTCACATATTATGATTCACACACTGAAAATAGTATGAAATTGTCCACACTGCTTACCGAATGTCAGAAACAATACCTACTTCAAATCAGACACATCAAATAAATATCGCGACAAAAATGATTACAAATTTCTTTCAAAGATTATAATATACCATTTAGAATTTTTCCTCTTGGCCACAATCAAAATCAATATGAAACATGGACTACCAAGAAACTCCGAAAAATTGCATATTTATTTCCAAAATATCAAATTAGCCTTCTTCCAACCTTTTTTGCGAATATATCGACTATATTACAATATTATATCAGGAAAATTTTCGGATGTATATTTAGTTACAGTCCCCAGAACTTCACTTTTTTTTCACTTAACCCAACCTTTATTGTTCCTTAATTTGTTTTTAATTTTGTTTTGCCAATAGTTTTGTTTTTACATATTGCTGCACGCTAACGGACGGTTGGTATTTATTATTTGTTTGAATTTTTTATGTTAATACTCTTTTAGTTGTGTTTTGTTGGAGTTCAGAAAAATGTTGGTGTTAACAAACGTAGATGCTGTGCACTCAGGCAGCTAGTAGATTCCCAAGATTTGCAGGTCTACCGCTCTGGCGCCACTAATACATTTTGTATGAATCCAAGCAATATGACGGAAGCTCCCATAGGTGCTAATATTTACAACGCATCTATAAGACTTGGAATTCATTTAGAACTTGGACTGTAAGAGAATCATTCAGATGAATTTGAATAGTATACGTGTTTGTTTCATTCCATATATTTTTTTATGGGGGGATCATAGCCCAACGCACTCGAGAGAAAGCCGCCAGTAATTAAGATTGTATTTATTGGGAACAAACAACTTGATCTCTTATAGACTAGTGTTACGAATATTTATTTAAAGAATGGACACGCACAACATTAGAAAATGGGTTCGTAACAGATTTCACCCTTAAGTATCAGGGCAGCACGTATATAGAAGATGTTTGGGAAATAGGTTAGAGGCCTACCGCAGGTCCAATGAATTGACGGAATAATTAAGAAAGAGGGTCAGTGGTTGGCGGTCAGATCGACGTCGATTGAAGACAGAATAATGAGAAAAGGGGAGAACTCAATTCCACCCCCGAGGGTGCCCACCACGTCCACTTTACCTGATTAAATACTTAATGTCGGTCCTAATTGCTTCGGTAATAATGACGGTTACCGAGACATGTAGTTTCGTGTATTTTATTGTTTGGATGATTCATTGAAGTGCTTATATTTGAAAAGCTAATATTGAATATGATGGTTCGCAAGACATCACAAATGCTTTCATGTATCCATTTTTTACTATTATCTTGTTTAAAAGAATAACCAACATTTCCGTATCCTGCCAATATGTGAATTCCATAAAAAAACGCCAAAATTGTTAAAATGATTATTTTATTTATGCACAATATTTTTACATAAAAAAAATATTAAATACTAATCGTTCAATTACCGTCTACAACAATATATGTTTTTATTTTATTTTAATGTCATGGGTTCTTTCGTAATCCTCTAACTAGCTAGGGCTGCGGCTCATTTGGCCTTACTAGGTCTAGGCTAGGGCTAGGGCTAACTATCTATGTATATCCGGAATTTTGTCAATATGATGGAGTTGAACCAGCGACGCTGAGATGAAAACCATGCAAACCAGATGCTTTGCATTACTCGTCTATAAATCGGGGCATAGCCCCTCGAGCGATGGGTGTTCAGGCGTCGTGAGTTCAATTCTTTGGCTGGCTAAGTCCTCAATCACGACACAAGTCACATTTTGCTAACTGTGGTGGTAGTTGAATATTTTCAAAATACTTTCAAATTATTCGTAACACATGAATATTAGCTTTTCTTTAAAACAATACATTTAAACGATGTACATAAACATGTTCCCACTGATATCTTTTAAAAAACATTATTGCTGTGTAAAATTTTGACTTGTACGCGTATAATGTTTGTAAAAGCTCCAAGGCTTTCGGGTTCAACAAATAAGTAAATAAAATAATATGTTTAAAAATCTCTCTCGTCCGAAAATACGAAAAAAATTGTAAATTCACAACGGTAAACCAGACAAAGCACATATGGATGATGAAAACTGTAAGGCTGTTGGCTAAACGTTGGCTAAAGAAGGAGGAAGCTTAACAATGCATAATAACCCAAAAATATTACTTTTGGACGTTGTAATCTAAAATCATATCTGGATAAAGGTGTTTCACAAACAATAGGTATGAGTTATATAACTCACAGAGATTTCAGTGTGGCAAGATATAAAATAATAAAAATAACACAACAATGATAATTTCATAGTGATATAAAAATCATTTGAATCCTCTCCGTTGTGGAATGTCCACATTTGTGCTTATCAAAGCGCCTCCTGTCAAACGATGGGGCGTCCAACGGAAGAGTATTTCATGAAAACCGCACAACAGGAAACTCTGTCTCTAATTTACGAGCGGGGAGTGAAGATTGTGGAAATGTATAACATTGAGGACGCGGTTTCATGATGAAATTCCAAAATGGCTACAAAACGTAAAATGCACATTGATACAGTGTCCGAAATACTGTAATCATTTTTGATTTTGAAATTTTGACATTCTCTGCTGGGCTAACGGAGGGGAACGCCTGCGAAACCCTTTTCATACAAAACTGAATTTTGGATTTGAGATCAAAATATCCTAAACTGAAAAATTATTTTTTTAATCAAATGGTGTAGCAAATATCTAGTATGGACATATATGCTACTTTATTTATTTGTGTTTTAAATTATAAAGCATAGGTCATTAAAGAAATAATTTTTTCTTGATTTTATGGGCAATTTTATAATTATTTTGTGAGTTGATGATATTAATAAAGAAAAAATTTAATTTTATATAAAAGGCATGTTGATGGGCAAAAATTCAAAATACAAATGACTGATTTACGTTAGAACACAAATTTTCTTATAAATAATATTAAAATTTCGGCCCAAACATCCCCCTTTTTACGATGTGTTATTTTATGTTTCATTGTATTTAAATTGTGGATTGCGTAAAAACCATTTTATCAACACTAAAAAAATTATCAAAGTTGCCACTAATTTGTTAAATTGACCTGCTGACAAACAGCTTTGGCAGTTTAGCGGATGCTTATAATTGAATTTATATTTTTTTTCTCAATTATTCATTCATCATTAAAAAAGAGCATGTTTGTTTTACGCAATATACCCTCTGATTAAACAAAGATACGCAATTTTCAAAGCTATTTGATACATAAACGAGTGCATACGTGCCAAATTACCATTCCTTAGAATTATATTCACTCTCGAAAAAAGTTAAGCTGTATTTAAAATTCAGAATGATTATTTTGGCAGTTGTTTGTCCAGAGAGGGTATTATTTGTTCAAACAAAATGATTTATTGGGTATCATAATATACCATCTGATGATTTGGATGATAAATAATACCTCATTATTCACGGTATAAATGCTTATAAATAAAATAAAACTTATTTACATAAAAATGGATTACAAACAGTTAATCAGGGTAAACAATTTAAATTAAATAAAATTAACGTTTTTCGAAACGAAATGTAAACTAATAACTGTTTTAAAAAATATGTTTAATGCTTTTTTGTAAGTTCTTTCTGTGCTAATGAAAATATCTGCTATTTCTGTTTATTGGTTACCTAAGCCGTGTAAGCGAGTTTAAGTGAGTTTAATTGGTATTGACACGATTGTTGCAGTGAAAGATATTTTTAGTTCGAATGACTCAATTAGGAACATGAAATGAAATCAATTGTAATAATGCAGGGCTGTAAATAAGGGAATGATTTAAAAAAAATATATATCAGTCTTCAGTCGGACATTATTATTATTACTTGTCGAACATACTATTTTAAGATTTTTCATTAGGCAGTTACAGTTATATATATTTTCAATTGAAGTCCCCGTTCCCCTGCCACGTCCTCTGCCCCCTCCCCGCGTTCCCTTTCGACCTTCCACGCTCCCTTCTTCCGCTCCCCCGTCCCGCCAACCCTCTCCCGCGTTCCATATATTCAGTCCCAGTACATTCTGTTTTCAAACAGCTCGCGTGGCACCTATTACAATTTTTATTTTTCATATATTATAGAAATATTAATTTTTTTATATTATAAGAACAATCAATCAAATTTGCTACCTAACAAGGTATTGTCACATAAATATTATGTGACTAGTGCAGTTCTTGCCTATTTGGTTATTTTGGTATTTTTTTTGGAGACTGGCAATTTTTCTTGGGAAGAAAAATGCTTGTTTTGTTTATGGTCACTTCCTCCCTGACAGCTTTTGGGCGAGCTGTTGGGCGAATCAGTCACTCACCATAGAGGTGTTTTAATCTCCGATAAACATGTGAATCAAAGTTTACTTTTTCATAAAAAGGACGAGGGGTGTTTTTGAGTAACACGAGTGGTTCGTGCACAGTGCGATTTTTGGTGGATGTGTGAATCCCAGTTTTCCCGTGGTGGCAGTTGGCCATGGGTGGAAATGTTTTTGGACTCGTGGCTTTGAAGTGAATGGTACTTGTGGTGGCTGGATTGCCTGTTTGACCCCGCGTCATGAAGTCAAGGATGGTTGAGAAACCGTAAAATTGAAATTGAAATTGAAACCGTAAGTCTTAGAGACCGGTTGGGCCACGTGCCTTTGGACGGAGATTGTTGGGACAATCTGAGACGGGAGACGCTCCTTGGAGGCGTCACATAGAAGGAAGACCTAGGCTCCCGGGATTCCGCGCCGTCTCCGGCTGTTGAGGCTGAAAGACCCGCCAGGACCGTTCGCTCGACGAACCAAGATGTCGGTCGTCATCCGGTGTTAATTTTCTTCGTTCGGCTTCGATTAGGTAGCTTAGCATGTCCAGGAGTCCATCCGGTATGTCCTTGATGTTGTAATTTATTTATTTCATCCGTATAATTGTGCACTCTCATATGTGTTATTTTTGCCGATATTATAAGTTTCACAAAGTTCATCTTCTTTTGATTTTACCAATTCCTACCCACTTGACAGAGAATATTCCCATAAACCTGAGCTGTGCTCTGCTCTGCCGCATTCATTACATTTAACAGATGCATAATCCTATTACAGTATCTAATTAAAATATCTATAATTCTTGAATCTATTCAAAGTATTAGGCGAGTACTTAACATAAATTCATCAATTTAAAGAGTTTTGAAAATTGAATTTTTTATTTAACAATCATTGGTTTGCAAAATGTCTTTCTCTAATTTTGAAAATTTTAACAGTTTTGCAAGAGTATTTGTAATGATTAAAAAACTTTTCAGATGCAGAAGATGCAGATGAAATAATCCAGAAACCTTTGCGGAGGTTTAAAGAAGAAATTTTAAGGGTTTCAAACATTTCCTATGCTTAATATAGCAATACATAGATATCTCATGTACTCATATATTCCTAAACAAACATATTTTGATTTTTATATATATAGATGACGTAGTTTAGGGTATAGGCAGTTTAAATAAACCTGACGCCATAAAGCAGAATTTCATAGTCACGCTAGTAGTACTCGTACCTATGATCATACTTCCTGAACTTGGAATATATTAACTTTATTTGCCTCTTCCAGCTTAACTTTCAACTTAGTATCGCCAAGTCACGCGGTTGCTTAAATTTCCAACAATATGGTGAAAAAAACCCAGCCGGTCGCGATGGTGCTCAGCCGGAGAATGTAATTTGGCAAATTTGCAATTTAAATATGAAAATAATGATCCTAATTACGGTCTGTAAGTTATTCAGGGAGGTTTTTAAGAATTTTTATCCATGGCTTAGTAGGTTCGTGGAACGTACTTCAAACAGTGAAGTTGAGGTCGATATTTGAAAAAGGCAATATTAATTTATAGTCTTCAAAATGAGATGTGCAATAAAAAGGGTGGTAGAATACCATGGAAGTTATAACTTGAAATAATATAAAATAAGAATTTTATTGGAGAATAGCGAATAATTTTTTTTTCTGCCTATTAATTTATTTTTGTTCAATAAATACATTAGGTATTTTTTTTATTTATTGTTATTAAGTTTATTTTGTAGAATTCCATTTTAATTTTTTTATTTATTTTATAAATTCAGTAATATTATTATTTAATGTATAAAAACAGCTTATTATAAACGAATTCTGCTTCGTAATTATTATTATTTGTTACAGCTGTTTCGCCCTCAGAAGTCATTATCAAACTGTGGTTGTTACCACCTACAGACGATGTATTTATAACATTTCATAAGTACCTGTCTAGAAATACATAGAAATACATCGTCTGTAGGCGGTAACAACCACAGATTGATAATGCCTTCAGAAGGCGAAACAGCTGTAACTGTTTTTATACATTAAATAATAATATTATTGAATTTATAAAATAAATAAAAAAATCAATACATTAGGAACCAGTGCGAAAATTCGTCATTTATCATCTAATCTTTTAGGGCCTATTGAAGGCCGGAGACCCACCGGTGGGTTCTGTAAATATTTAAAAAAAAAAAGTTATATGCGATTTTAACCCTTATGTATAGAGAAACTGTATGAAAGACAAAGTCAGAATCGCTTGCGACAATATCATTCTTGTTGTAGCCAATGGCATTCATGTGACAACACTACAATATTAATTTTTAAATGCGTTATCTGTGACTGTCAACAACTGTAAAAACCTAAAAAGCGAAGTTTTAGTTTTTTGGTTCGTTTTTCAAATGCATTTGAAAGTATTTATTTATTACCAAACAGCTTTGTATAGTGTTTTATCACTTTGGGTGTCTATTCAGGTTTGTGTAGAAATAATAACATCAGTTCACTTTCGTACGAATATATTTTTTGAGTAACAGTCAGGAAGGTTATTTCCACGCGTTTTTTTAAATACGCCAGGCCCTCAATTAAAAATAATATAAGTATATTTGCGGTACATTCCAGAGTGGAAGCTACTCCGAGTATCGCCCTGGTGTGATACCACCATTCAGGATAGAAACGGTGATTGAAATGGCTTTAGGCGTGTTTGGTGAACAGATCTGAATAGCCAGGTACTTCCCCACCTTCCTATTCCTCGTCTCCTTCCCCTCCCCACTACCTTCAGCTTCACAACCATGCCATAGTCTCAATGGCTCCATATGGGAGTAGCTGGGACTCTTGTTAGGTACTCACATAAACAAAATGGTGCGATGTATTACATATATTCCTCAGATTAAATATACTCATTACGGAATCATAAGCAGCATATTATTAGACGATTTTACAATTATTCGTAGGTGTAATTTCGTACTACGTTTAACTATATTGAGACGGTAGCCCATAAAGAGTTAAGCAAATTTAGAAATATATTAATTAAAAGATGAGTGTTATTAACCCTAGTTTCGCACTGAGTAATCGAAGAAAAGCGTTTCTTGTCTTGTCTTTACATATCCGATTTTATTTATATGAGACACCAATTGACCTTTTTCTAAAAGCCTAAATGAATATTCAATTTTTTGATTAGAATAACTCACTCTTTAATACATTTTGAAGGTTATTCCCATCAATATAACATATAATTAAAGAATATACATATATGTTTATCCGAGTACTATCTCGGTTACAATCAGTTACAAGTCTAGGTTACAAACTAGTTATTTGAACATTGAGACATAAACATAGGAAAAAATAGTCGAAGATAATTTTGTTAATTCTGAATTTGAAATATTAGATTGACAAAAATGACTTAAAAATATGAGGTATCAAGGGCCGAGTTGGTTGAGGAATTATCACTGTAAGACACAGACTGTTACGATTGTTACCTTTTTATTTTTTTTGTTCTTTTTCATATTTTCGTTTTTTTGGGTCTTGTTTTTTTTCTTCATATTTTCGTTTAGATTTATTATTGTTATCTTATTCTTCAATGGTAGTAAATTTACGATGTGGGTTGTAAATTAAATACGTACTCGGAGTGTTACAGACGTTGTGGTAAAATTTTTAATATTTTAGGTGGTTTCGATGAGAGTTACCTTCATCATAAAATGATTAGTTAAGTTAAATCACGATAACTGCACACGAGCAGCGTTTACCCAGGCACATTTTCACAATGGCGCCTAAACAAACGAAACCTCAACTAACCAAACACAACCTAACCTAATTGATTCCCTACGGTAATATTGATTTCCAATAAATACATAATCTTCCGAAACCTCTCCTGGTGCTGAAACCTGTAATCGGATCACGATTTTGGAAATCGGTTTATACGAGATGGTTGGTTTCCAGTGTTTCCACAAACAGGATTGCAACAACCACCAGTTCTCTGGAATTCGCACAGCGTTGATGCTTCTTGTATACACATTAAATGTGCGTTATGCTATCTCATATCAGAATTTGGATGTCATTAGACCAATCTTCATCCTGCAGACTGCAATCCGAAACATTTGAAACGGAACTACACTCGTGGCTGCAATATCCAAAGAACGCTTTTATTATTACCTTAAGGATCCACGATTACGGTACCGTGACGGCACAAAAAGGCAATATACGTTCCTTATCACAATAATAATGCTGCAGCTCTTTCAAAAGATGAGATACCCAATGTACGTAGGTCTGTTTCTTACAAAGGAAAAAAATAATCATTTTCTTGCATCTCTATCATACGTAGACTCCGTATTTAGCTGGTAAGAGTAACTGTACTTTGGTTTAAAATTTTCATACAAAATACTTTTTTTTTACTTTAGATCCATTTAGGAGGACAGGAGGAAAATAATTCCCCTCAGGGCCTGTGTCATCTTTGGGGATACCGTGTGAAGGGTATTTTTAGGAAAGGAAAGTTCTGAGAAGGATAAATGCATAAGGGGTGGTTAGAAATCTGGGGTTCAGTTTGTCCAGGATTAACGGGCGAATGAATCCATCCCTCCCACTGATGTGCAAGGCAATGTTCCGAGAGAGTCCTGCTGGAGAGATCAAAACGTCTCCCTCAACCAGTCTCTCTCGGTATGGGAGTTACCACGCAGTTTGTGAGCAGATGCCAAGATCGGGGCAAATTTCACCCCCATGAACCCGGGCACCCCTGCAAAGCACCAACGTGAACCACTTGGGGTGACCTATGGAAGAGGTGTTGGTTATCCAATAAATGGTTAACGAGGCCACAGTACCCATCCTCACCTCCCAAACTGAAATAATACTTCACTTCACTTAATTGGAATTTCTATAGGAACAAGTTTTCTTAGTATGTAGATATATGCTCAACTTACCTGGTTTGATAGAATATATCATCTAATTCTACCATGCATCTTTATTAATGCCTTGTGTCCATCCAACCAAACCAAAACTGATCCAATCGATGCCAGTTTCGATCGGATTAAACCCAGTGATAACCTATCTCAATAGATTCTCTTTGACTAAATCGATGGGCAATTGAAAATCTAATCTCAGGGGAGCAGAGTTGTTGAGGGAATTATCGGATCATGCTGCTTGAGACCAGTGCATCGCAGTTGGTTGGAATTAATCACCAGGCCCGTTAATCCAAAGGTCCTGGACAGACCATTTCCAATGTTCATTAGCTGGTGATTACCAGTTTAGTCCGACACGGTGGACACATTGATTGACTGTCATGAACTAATATTTGGAAATTGCCCGCTGTTTTGGTCAAGCCATTGCGCTGCGGTGCAATCAAAAGGTTATTTGGATCACGCTTTGGTAGCATGATGACAGGGTTTAATGAATTTATTTTTTTCTTCAAACGTAGCAAACATTTTTTGTGACACCATCATAATTAAAAATTAAGAGGAAATACGGTCACAGAAAAAAATGAATAAAGGTATTTTACCAAACTGTTGGTGTCACTGTCGCTGTTATCCCAGAATACTGAGCTAAAGGAACCACTGCACCTCAGACTATAATACTTAAATAAAATCGTCAAAATCTAGGATACGTATTATTCCCCATGTTTCTCTTCCAAAACTGTACCGATTTTAAAGATTCTTTTATCAAACGTAAAAGAAAAAAATATTCTATTACTACGTATTTCTATGCATTTCATTTTAAAAATTTGTAAATGTATTATCTAGTTTGTACCGAATTTCTGTTGGTGGCGTTCAAACCAGGCAATTTTAACGGTTTTTGGAGGGTCCTAACTGTTATAAGAAGTAAAAAAAAACAACGAAACGTACCGACATGCTAGTGGTCGATATCTAGGTATATTACCTACAATAAAATTTTGCTCTAGTGTCAAAATTCAAAGAGAAAATAGGGGAATACGTTGGCGTGAAAAAAATATTGGCGTTTTGTTCACGTATCCATTTACTATGTCTGGAATAAACTATTATTATTATTTGTAGATTAGTTTTACATAACCAATCGAGCGACAGCGCGATTTTAAACTTTTTTCTCCGATCGCTCGTGATTTTTAGGTGACTATTTTGTATCTTTTCCGCCGACATTAAAAAAAAATTATACCTCCGAATTTTAATATGGAAAAATTGAAAAAAATGAATTAATGCATCTAAGGAAAATTTGCCTAAAACTTGCAGCAAAGCAATCCGAGCTATTTTAAATGGTGCCATATTGTGGCAAAAAGCGCTCCAGTGGCTAAAGGCTGAAGAAGTAAGCATTGCTTATGAAACATGTTCGTTTTTTAAACAACAAAAGTGGTTAAAACTTAAAACTAAGCGTTTGTTTAGGAGGAACAGGGGAATGACGACACTTAGTTTTAACCACTTTTATTATTTAAAAAACTAACATGTTTCATAAGCAATGCTTACTTCTTTCAGTATTTACATAAAAATAAATTACAAATTGACTTAAATATGCAAATGGATGGACGGAAGTGGGAATGAAGGAGGGAGGGAGTAATATGGCCTAAACAAATTTTACAAAGGGTCATTTAAAAAGATTTTTGGTTATGTATTATATCTGTGATCTTAGGTCAGAAAGAGAAGTACCAAACTGGTTGAAGATATTATTTAAAAAAAGAAATAAAACTTAGACAATAATCTAAAGTCAATAAACACAAAGAAAAGGAAATCAAAAAGCATGAAGAGGACATTTTCAAACATGAAGATGAGGAAATCATCATGTTTACCAGTCATCCTCTGAACAAAAATATATAGTGAGGACTTTGAATATGCTACTATACCATGTATTTTAAAAGTCATTAATAAAGAAATTAAAATTTGTGTGATTAGTTAAATATTTTGCCCTCTTTGGTATGATGATTTAGGTTTATCGGTACCTATAAACAGTTTCAGTCAAACGCTTTATGTGTGTTACGAAAATTTAATATGGGAAAGTAATTATCAGAAAATTATACGCTATAAAGTGGCGGCCACGTCATAAAGAATTGTAAAACATTGAAGAAACGCTGTTCGAAAGTTTGGGAAAAGAAGGAGGTAGCACAACACGGCATAATTCCACAAAATTATTTATTTCACATTGATTTTATGCCCAACTTGACTTTTAACTTTTGGGAGGCCCAGGGGAAAAAGAGATGCTGTATTTTATTTATTCATTTTTTAAATTTATTTATTGTTATTAAGTTTATTTTGTAGATCTCCATATTTCTTTTATGTAATCAATAATATTATTATGCAATGTATTTTAATAAACTGTTTTTATATATCAAATAATAATATTATTGAACATATAAAAGAAACAAAAAATAAATAAAAAAAAGATGCTGTGTGGAGGGTCTGTTTAGAGAAAGGAAGGAAAGTTATGAGAAAGAAAAAGGAATGAGAGGAGGGTGGAAATCTGGGGTTCAACGTGTCTAGGAGTGACGGACGTATGAATCCCTCCCACTGCGGTGGAAAGGCGATGGGTCGAGAGAGTCCAGCTGGAGAGTTCAACCTTACTGATATCCTTCAACCAGTCTCTCCCGATCCGGTTTATCCCGCAATAGGTGGTGATGATCTGGACAAACCTCACACCAATAATTCGGACACCCTGCATATTTGGTTTTATTTTGGCTATATAATACTTATGTAGAAACTGAAAAAATGTTAACTGTCGATTTCCCGAAAATTAATAAATATATCCCCAAAAAAAAGTCACCATACGTAGTAAATTCGGATGACCTATACCAGGGGTGTTGGTTATCCAATAAATGGTTCCTGGAGCGGTGGTACCCCCCGGCCTCCTAAATTGAAGATTGCTTGTTCTTTTTGTTCAATTTCTTCACTTTTCTATTTTGTAACCGTTTTGTTTTGTTATGAGACTCTGTCATTTTCAGTATATAAAAATATTCCGCCATCCTAATTTGGTAAATTTAAAAGGCCACTACACAAACGCAAAGACATTGCAGTGGAATGGAACAAAACTTTCAGTTCAAGCCACAAGATTTAGTTAGTTACCTGCAGAGAGCGGCCGAGCGACAAGTTGGAAAAGCGCTTGTATGAATAATGAACACGATTCAATGAATGTGACGGCAAATAGACAGTAGAACGTGTATCACTTCATCAAATTATACGATACTGCATGTGTCTATTGTTCATGGGAGACCAGTAAGGCTTTGCTGGGTTGAATGGTGGAGAGGCACAAACATTTTTAAAGTGTTATGTATACTTACTCCTACCTATTAAACCTAACTTAGAAAACAATCTTTGGAACTATTACTTAAGTCATAACTATGCTAACAATAAAATTTAAAAAAGATAAGATTAAAAGTTCACGCATTCGTGATAGTCTGGGTATCACGGACATAAACAGTAAGCTGGAGATACGACAGAGATGGTATGGGCACATAAGACGGAGACCACCAGACTACAGCTTCATCGACAGTCATCCAGAGGAAGACCAAAGAACTCCTGGATGACTCAATGCTCCAAAATACTACAGAGAAACGGCTTGGATGAAAGCGATACCCATAACCGAAGAAGTTATAATTTGATAACGAGAGGAGCAGACCCCAACAGCCTACCTATAGGCAATGAGTTGGGACAGTGCAAGGAAGAATAAGAAGGCACTATACTAATAATAATAATGGGCAAACATAAAACAGACCGTCAACTGCAAATACGCCATACTAAATTACACATACATACTTAATTACGCAGTGTAGCATAACAGCACCTTAAAAACTTAACTGTTTTTACATATTGTTCAGAATTGGTATTTATTAGTAGTAAGGGTCGGTATTTCATTTGCTTTTTAAGCTCGATATGAAAGTCTCGACCCGTGCAGACGAGACAGAGTGCGTATCACCTGATCTGTTATCGCCGGTTAAAGTTTTTTGGGTACGTGTTGATACTGCCTGTATAATGTAACATCTGTAGATATGATAAGCGGTAGAAGCAGTGAAACCTGGCGTCATAAAATTTATACAATTTTTTCTTTTGAATTTTAAGCTTGCAAAAAAATAATTCATCGTCATTTCCATCATGAGCTATGGAGCTCAGAAAACTAAAAAGGCCGGATACTAAAAGTTTTTTTTCTTCAGAAAATGAATACAGTTAAACCACGTTGGCATATTGTGTCGGCTGAATTTTGAGTGTTTTATAGCAAGCGTTAGCACAGTCGTTAGGGTAACTCTGGTGTTATAATAATACAAGCACTGAATCGGTAATACGAACTGGAAATGCCTTCCATGTATATTTGCATGAAAACCAATGTCGTCACTGACTTAAATTCCTTTGGTTCTAGTCTATTCGGCACCCTCCCTGTCTCTCTTTCGCTTGCCTGGTAGAGTATATCGCCATCCATTTGAATTTCGCAATGTTGATGAACCTAAGATAAATTTAAAGACCGATTGGTTGGATCACGAAACACGCCCACATCGAATTTCTGACTACTAGTATTACTTAGATCAGTGGTCACGCCATCTGTGCATTATGGAAATGATACGTGTCTGACAGAAGTGTACTGTACGTATAATTTACGTATTTACTGAAAAAATTAAAAACTTCATATGTTATTCGATTGTTACCATAATTGTAGGAAATTATAAGACATTGTAGTAGATTATTTTTGTTTACATCAACTTTACACAGGAGGCCCTTAGGAAAATAATTTCCCTCAAAGACTATGTCATCTTTGAAAATGATGCTCTGTGGAGGGTCTTTTCGAGGAGAGGAAGGAGTTGATCTTGTTGTAGGAAGGAGGAAACGCAGAGATTTGACATACCTTGCGTCATTTGGTCAATAACTTCCCAAAAAACTGAATGATAAAAAAGTGATTATCGTTATAGAGTCCCAACAACCCCGGTTCTCTGGGAGCTTGGCATCCCCTAGTCGTTATAAGCGTTTTCATCCCGCGGTAAAATATCCCCGACAAATATCATCCGTCAAAATATCCTGCGGACAAAACATCCCCCAAAAAATATCTACTAAAACTTAACCTAACCTAACAAAAAATGGAACAAAAATAATACAGACATCCTATAAAGACAATAAATCATAGTTCAAAAATAGTAAAATGGGACAAAAATTAAAAGATAAAAAAATGTATTGTCTTTACAGGATGTCTGTATTATTTTTGTCATATTTATTTGTTAGGTTAGGTTTTAGTAGATATGTTGTTGGGGAATGTTTTGTCCATAGGATATTTTGTCTGGGATATTTTGTCGCGGGTGGAAAAATCGCGGTACCTCCCCTAGTAGTAAATTGAGAATGAAGAGTTAGTAGTAAATTGAGAATGAAAATAATTTAGCACTTCTTTGTATTGAGAAATCGCGTGTTAAAATTACATGGACAACTAATTATTAAAAAAGGAATACACTAACAGTCTCAATGGCTGGGTGGTTAGGATCATTGGCTATGAATCCGGAGGTCGCGGGTTCAGATTCCAGCAAATTTAATTTGATTAATTTATGTTATTTCACTATTTTTTCAGTTCAAATAATAATACATGTTGTATATACTCCTGGATACACTGACCCCCAGATTGCACCTTTTTCCATCCCGGAAGTTCCTTTCCTTCCTTTTCCAAAAAATACCCTCCACAAAGCACCCCCAAAGGTGACATGGGCGCTGTTGGATTTTTTTTCCAAAGGGCTTCCTGTGTGAAGCTAATGCAAAAAAAATACACATTACTATCCTGTCTTTCACCCGCACGGTCATATTGGATCTTGGCAACATACTCCCCAGGGATCTCATTTCTGCGACTTCTTGTCTCATTCTATTGAAAAAACTTAAATATTGTACCTTTTCATATCCAAAAATTTTTTTATCCTGGATATTCTCAACAGTCAATGTCTATCCATTTACTTTAAAAGGCCTCCCCGGCCTGAAAGCGTCTTTATTTTGTCCAAAACAAAGACAAAACTGTTACTCGGTTGTTTTCCAACAAATATTTGGTTTGTCAGACTTTGATTTTTATCAAATGAAACAAGTTTTCATTTTAAAACATTTTCTGAATTCCCGCAGTCAAAACTCTTTTGTCTTAGAAATTTTATAAAGTCAGGTATTGTCTGAGGAAATATTTCAGAATTTGGTAGAATGGATTTAACAAATTCCTTACATTTGAAATGAACCAGAAATACGCAAGAGACAGCTGTGCACAACGGCACGGAACATGAACAGTCTGTATATAATATGTATTTGTATAAATACTTGTGTTCTGCATTGCTCGAGATGATACCGACCTCTCTCTAGATTTATAATACCATTTCTGACATGGCAGACATATTGCAATGGAAGTCAAATAAACCATCTTCTCGCAATTCAAGTTCCATTTTCATATTAAATTTTCTTGAAATCAACATTTTATGGGTGAAGTGGGTTGTAGTCAGAAAATGTTATGGCTCCGGAATTTGTTGAAATTATCTAAATCTATATATGTAATTAATTTGTTATGGAACAAGAGAGTTTATTTTATTTAAATTAAGAGCCCCGTTGATTTCGGATCTTTCTTCATGATTTAATTTTCTATTGCTTTGATTTTTTGTAAGCAAGATGTAACAAAGAATTCTTTCTCATGTTACTTTTTTGTAATTGAAACACGATGGAATCAGGACATGCAATTTTATTTGTATAATCATTGAATAAGAAGAAAATATGAATAAATCTAAACGAAACATGTAACAAAACACCGAAAAAATAATCAGAGTGTGCAATTCACACGCTGCAGAAGAGAAACCTTCAGACGACTAAAGTAGGCAAGAGTAGGGAGACTACGAAGCACCGCACAAAGAGGAGACCGATTATATTATCTCATTCTCTCGCTGGCTAAATCCTATAGATGCAAGTGTTTGTCTCTTTTTAGTGTAGCTATGTTTCGTTTCATCAAGTATCAAATCATAACGGTGCTAAAGAAATTTTCATTTAAAAAATCAAAATGTGCATTTCACACGCGGTAGAAGTGAAACCTTCAGAAAACTAAAATAAACAAGAGTGGAAAGGCCACTAAGTACTGCAAAAAGAGGAAACCAATGGGCTACGAAGCTCTTTACAAAGAGGACACCGATTATATTATCTCATTCTCTCGCAGGCTAAATCCTATAGATCAGGGGTCAACATTTACTTTCATTAGGGGTCCGTTTTTTAAAATAACATGACCGTGGCGGCCCGGAAGGGAAAAAGCCTAACCCCCCCCCCCCCCCCGGCTTAACAATTTAAATAATAAACTGTACTATTTAAACATATGAAGATACAATATCAATGAACAAATAAAACGAATGGGTTCCGGAACATTATTTTATTAAATAATAAACAAATGTTATGAATAAAAAGAAGTAACAAGGGTTTTTTACAATATTAATGAGAAAAATTACATTTTTCGCCTTGCACTATCCGTCCGATGTTTGGAATAAAGTTTGTGTATTAAATTTTGGAGATATTCACCGGTAAGTCTTCTGCGGAATTTATTTTAGTGATGTTCATCTTGGAAAATGCTGCTTCACAAACATATGTTGACACAAACAAAGTGAGAAGTTTCAAGGCTAATTCTAAAACAAATAAAATTTATCCAAAATTCTTGACACGAGAAACTACCTATTTTGGGGGTTTTAAAACTGCATTTTCTTGGAAATCGATCATTTCCATCTGGAGAGCAGCTTTATTACTTCCGAAAATATTTGCAGCTTCATTGCTCCATTCGTCACCAGGATGCAGAGAGTAAATGTTACTGAGGATGTCAACAACATTATCAATTTTTCTTAAAATCTGTGAATCTGTTTTCAAATTCCGATTTAAGATCCTTAACGAAAAAATATTTTGTATTGTTGACACAAGGTCCGTACAAAATAGGTTGGCGGTCCGGATCCGGACCGCGGTCCGCCATTTAGATGTAGATGTATGTGTTTGTCTCTTTTTAGTGTCACTATTTTTCGTTTCATCGAGTTTCAAATCCCAACGATGCTAAATAAGTTTTCACTTCAACAAGACACAGAAAAAAGGTAAAGTTCACAACTGGGAATCGAACCCAGGGCTCCTGACTTACCGGGAAAGCACCTGATTGTTTCCGTTACCTTTTTCATTTTCCGTATCTTGTTCTGTTTCATACTTGGTCTAGATTTATTTAATTTATATTAGTCTTCGATAATAAAATATTACATTTTTTGTATAACTTTCAAAAGTTATTCCAATAAATTCAATTTTTATAATGCTTCGGTGACCAAATTATGCGCATTCTCGAAGAATTCAACTTTAATTACTTACTCAAAAGTGTTCACTGCAAACATCGACTAGAAATTACAAAAAGGAGATCACAATCGCTAACGGAGGATTCATTTCAACACAGAAAGTATAAATAATGAAGATGTTACTAGCATTTACCTCAAATAATGAAGATGTTACTAGCATTTACCTCAAATAATGAAGATGTTACTAGCATTTACCTCAAATAATGAAGATGTTACTAGCATTTACCTCAAATAATGAAGATGTTACTAGCATTTACCTCAAATGTTTAAAACCGCACAAAAGTTACACTATCCAGAGCCAGTGTACTTATATCACCCTTAATCAGGGGAATGTTGTTAGTCTGAAGGAAGTGGATGTATCTAAATTTGAACGCACAATTTTTATATAGAAGGTATATCGCGAAATGCGTATGCAAGCATTTATTAAAGTAAAACCTATTTGTTTTCCTTCGAAGTGTCAGTCACACATGCTACGCAATTTCGCTACGCATTTTGTCAGGGGAAATATCGGAAAACACATTTTGGGACAAATATTATTATAAACAACCTGATATTGAAAACTGTTCCGTATTATGAAAATTGGATTTCAGAATAAAGGTTTTAACATTTTTCATCCCCAATTTTCAATTCTGTTTTCCGCTTTATATGGATTTGTGAGAGGAAATCACTAGTTTTTATTCGTTTTTATTCATTTTTAACAATCATTTTGTTCAAGAGTAGTAAAAGATTTTAATTAATTGAAAATTGTTATATTTGTTTAAACCTACTTTAATAAGAAATATCTGCTTGTTTCAGAATCGTGGATTTCTTCACCAGGATACAAAATTTACTGAAAATTAACACTTACATACATGAAAGACAAACTAATTAACTATCACGCCATTTCTCCGAAGAAGTAGGCAGAGAGGACAAACCGCCAAAAACTCGGTCTTGGCACACACCCTTTGCCTCATTCGAATTCATAAATCGTCTCATACATTCTCTTCTATTGTTCTGACTATGGCCCGACGACTCAAGTATCTGATTACTTGATTGTACCATGTCTTCCTCGAGTGTCCCCGACTTCTTCTACCATTCACATTTGCGTCATATATTATTCATTCACTCCTTTCTTCGTTTATTTGCTCTACGTGCCCAAATAATCCGAGGGTCCCTTTTTCAATCTTACTCATTACGCTTACATCACAGCCTTGCATTCTTTGCAAATCTCCACATTTCCGTACAGATGCCTCATGGATCTCATTTCTAAGGCATTCAGTCTACTTTAATCCTTTCGCTGCCAGTTCCATGCCTTACTGCCATACCTAATAGATAAAAAAATAGAGTGCAATTCACACGCAATAGAAGTGAATCGTTTAAAAAACTGTGCGCAAATAAATTTGATTTAACATTTGCGGCACGTTCCAGAGTGGAAGTTACTCTCAGTTACACCCTGGTGTAAGACCACTATTCAGAATTGAAACCTTGCTTGAATTGGCTTTGAATGGTTTCCAGATTTGAATAGCCAGGTACTTCCTATCCTCTTCCCACCCAACCATTTACAGTCTCACAACACACTCCAATTGGGGGAGCTATAGTCTCACTGGCTCCAGACGGGAGCATTTGGCACTCTTGTGCGGTTTTCACATTAAAAACTGTATTATGGAATCAGTACATTTTAATTGAAACAACTAAAAAAAATAAAACAAACACGGTAAGAGCACTTCACTCCCAAGATAAAAATCAACATTCAGAAACGATTAATTCCTTGAAATAGCCTTAGCTACGTTAAAAAAATAATTTACATAAGTTTTATATCCGTTGTACTCATCGTTCTTGAACTCACTCAAATGCAATATTTCATTTATAAGGTTAATTGACTCAGTCTTGGCAGCCGCTCAAAAAGATTCTTGGCTTACCCAACCGATTAAACAGGATGCTTTTCATGCTTCACAGACATTCATACACACAAATATGAAGATATTTTTATGATCATTAAACGTGGACTGCGGTTTTGAATATACAACATTGCAACATCGTAAAAGTTTTGATTGCTTTTTACTTTATTAATTAACGTATTTTGAACTTGTCATAAACTCTTTCAATTTGGGAGGCAGGTAAAAATTTATTGTATAACTGTAACTCCTGCCGTAGGTTACCCCAAGTGGTTCGTAACTTTTGGCGACTTACCAGGGTTGCCCGGGTTCATGGGGTAAGGTTTGTCTAGGTATTGACGGCGGATGCGTTTTCCCACCTACTGGAATGGATCTCTCCAACTGGATTCTCTCGACTCGTCGTCTTGCACCATAGTAGTAGGAATGGATTCATACGAACTTCATTCCTGGACACATTGACTTCCAGATTTCTACACGCATCTCATACCATTTTCCCTCTCCATACGCCCTCCAAAGATTACCTAGACTCAGAGGGAAATTTTTTCCATCCCCCCTCCTCGTGTGTGGAGCTAATGTACAAAAAAATCTATGTTTTTTTAACTATTATTTCGCTTTGAGAAACTAAGGATAGTTTTAATGTTTATTAAATTTACCAATACAAAGAAAAATGAAGATTTTCTATTGTTCTGGAATTTGATTTTTATAATAATAAAATTCTACCCTACTTACTCTCAAATATAAAATGTCACCTGTAATCAGAAAGTGCCTACATATCTGTCCTGATGATGGATACTGTAAGGTTGTCCAAAACGGTGGATAAGCATGGCATGATATCCCAAAAAATAAATCATGATAGGTAGTTGAGCTTTGAAAATCCCGCAATCGTATTAATTCACGGGTCCGCTCTAGTTCAAAAATAAAAGCAAAAGCCGTTGATCCGCGTTAATAAAATAATAAATTAGCTGATCTGAGTCGTCATTGAATAACTGATGTTAATTAATCGACATCGGGCGGATATTTCAGCCTAGTGAAATTTACATTGAACCTTCATACAAACATAGTACATTCACCAGGTATAAAGAGGAACGGCTGAGCCTTTTTCACAAAACTTTAATTTGTATTTGCGGCCAAAACATTTTTTTACGTTAGCTCCCCCAGGAGTAAAATAATTCCCCCAGGGCATATTCCGTCTTTAGGGATGCTGTGTGGATAGTATTTTTATGGCGAGGAAGGAGTTGATCTTTTTGAAGAAAGGGCTCAGAGATTTGATGTACTTTGCGTCATTTTGTTAATAACTTCTCAACAAAACTGATTGATTAAAAAGTAATTATCGTTCAAGAGTCTCAACCACCCTGGTTTTTTGTAAGGAAATGAAGGATGAAGAGAGCTGGGAAGAAAAAGGTAAATGGGGTGGATAGGAATCGGGGTGTCATTGAGTCCATGAGTAGCGGATTTTTAATCTACTCCACCCACTGCAGTGCAAAGCGATGGGTGGAGAGAGTCCTGCTGGAGAGGTAAAAAGGTCTTCCTCAACTAGTCTCTCCAAATCCGGCCGGCCACGCAGTAGATGTGCAGACGCATCCGCCGTCGCAGACCTAGACGATCCTCACCCATTGAACCCGGGCACCCCTGCTAAGTCACCAATCGTGGCGAATAACTTGTGATGAGTTATTGGTCATCGACGCAGAGGTGTTGGTCATCCAAAGAATTGTTCCTGGGGCACGCTACCCATACCCGCCTCCCAAATAGAATTTTTATTCAAAAGGCGCAGTAACCGCCTACTCGTCTACAGTTATATAAATAGCCAAATTGTCTGTGAAAACATGAAAAATCTATTTCTTTAATGGAGTATATTTTATAATTTTAAACAAAAATAAATAAAAAAGCACATATCCGTACTAGACATTTGTTATGCCTTCAGTTAAAAAAAATAATAATTCAGTTTGGTTGGATATTTTGGCCGCAAATCCAAATTCAAGTTTTGTATGATTAAGGCCGCACAGCCATAGCTTTCACTTCCAATGCAGTTTTACCGTGAGAGCTTTCGCCATCCTCGCTCACCCCCGGTCTGGTACATGGAATTCCCCGAATTCACCAAACAAAGAGGGAATTCGGTTAGAATGCGCGATGAACTGTGAGGGAATAAATGCTTCGAATCGCTCGATTCATTAATTCAATCAATTCGACGCCCAAATTCAGTAAGGCTTGAGAGAACAAATCGTGTAAACGGGTCGCTGAGAGATTACTAGGGAAATATAATATTTATAATAGAATCGTCAAAGAAAATACATACTGATATGATTATAGTTTTTTTTTGCATTAACTCAAGTTACACAGGAGGCGTTGAGGAAAATAATTTCTGATAGGACCTAAGATGCTGTGTAGAGGGTTTTTTGAGGAGAGGATGGAGTGAACATGGGTCTTGAAGAGACGCATGTTATAAGAGGGAGGAAACAAAGATGCCGGCAAATCGTTCCACGACCAGAAACGACCCGTCCTCAGGTGACAAATGTCAACTGTGTACTATTGGACGGTGTCGAAGGGATCAAAGATGCTAATTCTTCGAGAATCTTCCATTGTAATTATCGATTTAATGTAAAGATATGGGAATCTATCAGACTGACCGCATATTTCTGCACAGGGTCAAGGGTTTTTTCAGGTATGTTGGGGCTCCAGGTCAGAAGTGACTGCAAAATAAGAAAAGCCCACTAGGGCGTGTAATAAATAAATAAATAAATAAATTTTGTAGAATGTAAAAAAAATAAAATAAAAATAAACAGTGGGGTGCACTTGCGATTTGTACAGGGTCCGCAGTTGCGTTCTATTAGAGTATCTGCGGACCCTGTACAGTACGCCCAGGTTCTGAAAGACTGAACTGACTCTGGTTTCGATGGAACCCCTGTGCCTGAGTAAAACACTAGCTGTCACATTTCATTTAATATTTTTTGTATTGAGTGAAATTGCATTACGAATATTCAAGACTTGCAGTTTTTAACTTGCACTTTTAAAAAAAATTGTAGATAAATAAAAAAAATTGTAGATAAATAGGTAGATAAATAGGTAGATAAAAGTTAGTAATAAGTAATTAACCAGAATTGAAAAATATTGCGTTTTACATCGTCACTTTAAATAATAATCAAATACCATACACAAGATTCAGCCGCAAAATCAGAAATTGGCGAATAGATCATGAGAAATCATCTTTGCAAAGTTTGAAACCTCATTTCTCAGAACAAGGTGAAGTGAATTTGGAACCCTCTACCAAAATGACGAACTCAACTGCGTATCGTAAGAACGATCAACTGTCAGATACAAATAAAATGGTAATTGCAAAGAGTTTAATGTGAAGTTAGAACCTATGAAAAATAATATAAACATACAAATTTTAAAGAACCGACAATTGTGTTGCATTTTGTGAACTTAATCAAAGAAAGTGGTTTAATAATCTTCATGACAAATCCTCTTTAGCTGAACTGCAAAGATTACGAAATGCATTACCTACTGTAACTTTTAAACTTATTCCAACATAAATCATTTACGCGGTCGGGTGAAAAATGTTGAACTACTTGTAAGTCAATATTTATGTCTTAGCAAAATTTTCAAAGCCACCGGGTGCGTTTTATTTCATACTGGCTGACCCGGCAAACTTCGTGCCGCCTCAGAATCAATAACTGTTGTGTTAACTTATCAGCTTAAATTCAAATTCAGTTTTTTTATTAAGTTAAAAATTACACAATTAAGCAATTATCGATGCGTAACTGTCCGCGTTTTGTTTTTGTCGGTATCAGAGATGGCGTTGAATACAGATTTATAATTGATATGATTTTCTTACTTTTCGACTTACTCACGGGAATTGCGTTTCATTTTCTTCATAAGTGTGACGGAAATTTATTATAATTATTATATTTTTCCATTGGAGGGGTGTAGACATACGTTCTCCGTTTGTCCCATTTTCAACTGTTGACATTGAGTGTATAAGAAAGAGGGGCAACATCATATGTTTAATAACAAAAACTTTTTCCTCTTTCAACTTTCCTGAATGTATCCACAAACTCCTATCGCAATGAATCTCTCCCCTTATACTCGTATCCCTATGAAAGTATTACTTTCTATCCAAAGGTTCACCAATTTATATATATTACACCATATGTATAAAAAAATATAAAAAACTCAGCTGAATCCAATAACGCAGAATTCAACAAAATTATTGAAAATAACTGGCCAAATCATATAATTTTTTTCACAGATGGTTCCAAACTCAGTCCGGACTCCTATTGTGGGGCCAGTATCTATGCGCCTCACAGAAAATTATGTTTCCAGCACAGACTTCCCAAAGAGTGTTCCATTTTCTCTGCGGAATGCAAAGCTATCATAGAAGCTTTACGACTCGTCAAATCTCCCAACATTGGAAATGCCCTCATCCTTTCAGACTCACTTAGCTCACTACAAAAAATAAGCACATCCCCTCTCAATTCCAGTAGCGACTCTCTTACCTGCTTATTGTATCTTGCTGGCTCAAGTGTCAGTGGTCTTGACCTAGATCCCAGGACACTTTGGTATTGTTGGAAATGAAAAGGCTGATTCTATTGCTAAGGAATCCATTGTCCATGGTCCATTAAGTAGTATACCTATTCCGTTTAGAGACTATTTCCCTATTTAAATAAAGTTAAAAATAAGTTACAACGCCAATGGTCCTCTGAATGGAAATCGTCCTCTCTGATAAAAGGTCACCAGAACTCATTAATTCAACCTTCTTTTCCTGTCAAGCCCTGGTTTTACAAAAACACTTTCATGCCTAAAAATACATCTCTTCCATAACTCAAATGCATCTTGGTCATAATTGTTGTATTAGCCATTTCTCCAGATTCCACATAGTCAATTCGCCTTATTGTGATTATTGTTCAGAGGATACTTTAGACCATAATTTTTTTGAGTGTCCTATCAATGACCAATTTCCATACTTCATACGCGAATTAATAAAACTTAAAATTGAATTCCCTACCAGTGTACCCTGCCTTCTTAGTCTCAACTCTCCTTAGATTCGATATTTGTTAGCAAAATTTATTTGTAAAAAATGGACTTAACATTTAAGCATCAATCACATTTCTTTTTTCTTCATTACGTATGCAATTATTCTTGCAGTGATATTATGGAAAATTGTACAGGTTCCTATTTTTGGGAATCTGTACATCTTCTTAATCTAGAATTTTGTAATTACTATTAATATCAACTTGGTATAATCATATGAATATTTGTATAACTTGTATAATCGTGCGAATATTTGTCTTGACCCATTTTCTATGTTTGCTAATATAATATGTAAAAAAACATGCTAACATGTAAAAAAAACTGATCTGAAAATGTAACTAATTTAAAAAAACAGATATTGTAACTAATTTTAAAAAAACTGAAAATGTAAATACTTTAAAAAATGACCAAGATCATTCGTAATGGGTGAAAGCCAAATAAATAATTTAAAAAAAATTAATAACAAATGCAAAACAATTAATGCATTGACATTTGACGTTTTTGAATTTTTGGAATTCACGCACAGTTCAATATTATAGGTACTTATCACAAAATGCCCGCAGCTCTTTGAAATATGAGAATTCGTTCCATATAAAATGTATGGAAAAAGAATTTTCTTGATAACTATATGTTTCGTTAATTTTTGTATTGTTTTAATAGTTATGTCCCCTTTCCGGGGCGGAGACAAATCCAACAAATCAAAGATCATCAAAATCGGCCCGGTCGTTCTCGAGTTATAAATAGTGTAACTAACCCGACTTTGTTTTATATATTAATAACTAGCTTTTACCCACGGCTTCGCTCTCATAGTATTAGTGGGAAATTACTGGCATAATTGTTATTATTCTTGCTATTTTGTCTAATAGAAAATAATTATTGTTTAATAGAAAATTTCAAAATTTGGGAATGACATTTCGCAAATAAAAATTCTATTTTAGAAAATATTTAAATTACAGAAATAGAAATTTATTTTAAGTACCTACTCCCTTTATTTTATTCATATTTGAATCCAGAGTAACCTAAAAAAATAAGAAAATGACAGTCCACTTCAAATGCTTTTTGTTCGGAGAATAAACATTTTTAGAGATATGTAGATATTAACTACGACGCCAAAAAAGTACTCTTTTTAATCACAACAAAGCACTCTTTTTTAGCCTAAGATTAAAAAAAAACATTGTTTCCAAGGTAACAATTTGTTTGACGTTTGCAATAACTCGATTTTGTTAGGGACAGAAAACGTATGATACATAATTTCATAACGCCACAGCTCATTCATAATGCCAGAGCTTACCAATATAAAAGCCGTTGTTACTCGCAAATAATGTAGCTTTCGATTAGTGAAAGAATTTTTAAATTCCATTCGATATTTATTGCGTGAAAGAGTAAGGACCATCCAACCAACCATCCAACCAACCAACCAACCATCCATACAAACTTTCATTTATAATATTAGTAAGATAAGATTATATAAATAAGAATAAGATTATACGTATTTCATATTTTATATTTATTTAATATGAAACACTTTAGCTTTTTATTTCATGTTATTAGTATTTCATATTATACAGCCACCTTCCAGTTCCAGCATCAGGTCCTCGTCATCAGGAGAAATAAATAGTACTAGTTAAGACGAATCTAATGAGCCCAAACTTGATGGGTTTACTAATAGGCAATCCAGGGTTTCGTCTCCTACCTTCGAACTTCATCATCAGAGTAGCTCAGTGGTTCCAGTATACATTTGTTTTTCAAATATCGGGTCACTCATATGTTTGAAAATAAAGTAAATATCAATTACGCGTCTGAGATCTCTACCGGAGCTAACAACAATAATAAAAAGAGCTGATGACCTTGAAACGCCTGAACAGATTTTCACAAATTGTAGCGAAGAACCATCTCGATTACGTCAGCTTTAAAAAACGCATCGTAATCGGTCAAATCGTTTAGGAGCTACGAGGCCATAGACAGACACACACACAGACAGACACACAGAAAGTCAAACTTATAGCACTGCTCCTTACGTCGGGGGTTAATAAATGTAATCTTTAAAAGCTTGATGTTAGAACTTCGTCATACAAGTGTCCATAGAATACAATAGATTGCTCTGAAAATTATTTTTATTATTGAAATGAGCGAAAGAAATGGTTTGGCAAATGTGATTTTTGAAAAAAATGTCAGTTAGAATGTTGTCAAAACAAGGTGACGATGTTGTTTGGTTTCACAAAAAACCTCTATGAATAATTTTGTTAAGAGGAAATGAAATGTCATTTAGGATGGGAGTGATGGGACGGTGCAGTGTCTTTATTTTATTCTGATTTTTATTTTACTAATGTGAAGATATGGAATATTAAAAAGGGAAATGCGGAAGTTTTGCGCCGTGTAAGACAAGTCTTTTAATTAATTAACTACTACCCATAAAACACGAGCTCCTAGAGCTCAACTTATAGAGTAGTAAGTAAAAAAAAAAAAAATTGTTGTATAACCTTGCATATGTTATCATTTTTTTAATGTAAAAAACAAAAGTCTTGAAATAAATAAATAAAAATTTTAATTTATTTCAGTTTGGATCTGTAAAACAAAAAAATCGAAGCATTTTTCCAACACTGAAAGGCCATATAACTGATTTCAAAGGCACTTTGAAACAGTTATTGATTTTGATTCCAAAACTGCAGAGCAGCATGATAAATATTTTTACGCTTGGATGAAAAATATATTGCAGGTAACATGAACACGGCGATTCGCCTTGCATTCCGGAAATGTCACCCAAGAGTGTCCCAGGAACTTTCCTTGTGTGCCGTAACGTCTCGTTTATTTTATGGTATCACATTTCACGCTGGTATCCATCTGCCATGGTATTATATTGCAAAAGGCTATGTCAGGAATAAGCATCGTACCCAAGGGATATTTCTACGTAATTCAATTTTAAAACATCTACTATATCAGATTATACTATTTGGTATATAGGATTATATATCGTGGGGTAATTATTACAACTAGGCAACTCCGTAACTAAGTAAGTGATACAATTTTTGTAAATAAATACCTACATAAAAAAAATGCAACCTGTTTTAGCATATAAAAAATATTTATATGCTAACACAAGTTGTTGTTACAGTACCTACTTTGTTATATCCTTCGTCTGCCGACGTTTGTAAAAATGTTATTTTACAAGAAGCCAGATTGACATTTGCTGAAAGGGAATTGACATCAATCTACCAGGGGTCCCTCAATGCCAATTTGTTTATGTTCGATTGAGGAGGGTGGTCGATTCTTGTTAAGTGTTTATTATCGATGTCATGGTTGTTTTTATTCATATGAAAATACAACAATGTTACATATTATTACACCAATAGCGTAATATGCAGAAGCCCTCCACTTGGTTTTTGATATCAACTAACTTTAACTAGGCATATAGGCAGGCATTCATAATGTTTATTAATTGTTTTTGTGTTTGATTCGTAGAACTCCATTTTAATTTTTAGAATTTTAATTAAAATTTAATTTGATGACGTTATTATCGAGTTCTGTAAGAATTTTAGAATGTATTTTAGTTAGAGCTGTTTCGACTTGTAAGGTCATTTTCAAATTTACATATAGAACAGAAGGGTCTTAGATTAAATTTGCTTGAACAATTAGAAATCAATAAACGAACGAATGACCCCAACATACGCTAATTAATAAAGTAAAGAAAATTATTTATTCCCCACTACTTAGTACATATGTTTACCAAACCTAAACAATATAATGAACTTAAATGAGTCATAGCAATAACGTCATTCTAAATTAATTAAGAAAAGCCTTACACTTTGTGCAAGGGAAACCAAAGGGAAAGATTCTGAATCCCAAATAATCACTCTCTCAATTAGTGTCTCTGCAAATTGGATTAACCGGCAATTAATTAATTTAGACACCTTCAAAACTTGACATTTAAAATATAATAAATAAGTCGTCCGTACGTGGCTTCACCACAGTTTGAAAATGACCTTACAAGTCGAAACAGCTGTAACATTCTAAAATACTCATCAAAATCAAATTTAATTTTAACTATTTTCTAAAAATATCGTAATATTGTTGTTCATCTAAGACACTTCCAGACATTTTTGTTTTTAATGCATTTAGGCTAACCTATAAGTGCAATTACTACTTTCGATTAATTTTTACTACAAATCCTTTTAAATTCAATGTACCAATAATTATGTTTTGAATACACTGAGACCTTTTATAAAATTACAAATGAATTTTTTTTTTAGAACATTGTGAACATATGTCAAAAAAACGTACAAACAATACTATTTCAAGATTAAGATTTTTTTTACTGTTTCCCTTGTATAATTTTTTTTCTTTCTTATAAAATTATTCACCAAATAAATAAATAATCCTTTTTGCCCTTAAATCGGCAGTTTCTAAGCTCCGTGTGCTAAGCGTTATGAATTTTATCTACATTCATGGTGATGTAAGTCGTACTAAGGATTTATATATTTTTGGATTGTGTATTCCTCTGAACCCCAAGTAAATATATGTAGGTATATTAAGAAAATTTTCTCTTCTCAGGAAATATTTTTCACATCTTTAACAAAATTGGATAAATTTTTCAAAGACGTGATATATAGATAAATTTGTTACTATATTTGTAATGAAGTATTTTTAAATGTTTATAATTAAGGGCAACAATTAGCACCACGCAGCTACAAAAGATTAAAGATCATGTGGCTTGGCGTATGTCGGCATATCTCTCGCCGTATATTCCCAATGGGAATACATGGCGAGCGATATGCCGAAATATGCCAAGCTAAATGATCTTTGATTTTTTTATAGCTGTGTGTGGCACAGGTCTAAATCTTTTTTGATATTATTTATCCTTACCTGATTATGAACCCGTGACTAATGGATTAAGAGCAATGAAAAGAGATTATCGCTATATCATTGAGTTCTCCATTAAGTTTTTTAATATTATAACGTTTTTTTCTGTAACATTTCTTCTATTTTTATAAACAAACTAGCGGGGATCCGTGAAAAGTCGTAGTATATTACTGTTAAAATAATCATCTGTAATATTATATTATAGCTAGGCAATACATCGCTTGTTTGATATCAGTTCCAATTTATATTTCCAGAATAACACTTTTTACCAAACATGGGAACACCTCAGCACAGGTTCGCCTCCTGAGATATTCTCAAAATTCTACTACTAACCTATTTACATACAGTTACGGATCATTAACATTTTTTTACTTATTAAGGAACTTATTATCTATGTAAACCAATAATCTGTAAATTGTATGTTCAACAATAGAAATAAAAAAAATAAAGATAATTATTTTGAAAATGACACTTAAATTCGAAACAAATCCGAGTTTATTGAACCAGGGTTACAATCACGCACAGACCTGATCATAACTGGAATTAGGGTGTTTGAATGAACGAATAGACAATTTTGTATCTGGCGTATCGAATTATTATCAACCCTGAATTGTAATCTGAACCCTTCCCGGTATCGTGGAGAAATAACGAGATAGGCATATCAATCCCGTAACATTATTTATTTGAAATTTACGAGTCCGTTGAAGGCGGAGTGACCAAACTGATTCCTGATAAGGGATAACCTGTGATAAACGATTCTTGGACTCTCCCTCGGACCCTTCATTTTCCCTCTTCCCTTGGCCGCCCCACCCGCCCTTACAGTTTTACAAGCCAACCCTTACAGTTTTACGGGCCCTTAGTGGAAGAAAAACCATGAATTGAATGACTGATGAGATTTTGGAATGATATATCTTTAACGTTACTTAAAGTAACTACTGATTTAAATTTTGTAAGTAAAAACTTTTTTTTTAATTAAATGAAGACAATATAAGCGAAACTAAATCGAAAATCTGGAAACAGAAAAATCAGAAAAAGATATTGACATCCCTGTCGATACCAAATTCGGTCATTTTTTTAAACTGAATCATACTTCGACGAAGAACCACCCATTATCATGATTTTCTTAACGCACATATTATTGGCTGCTCCTATTTAGAGGTTCTGGGTTCGAGTCCCAAAGGTGCCAATATCTTTTTCTAATTTTTCTGTTTCCAGATTTTTGATTGAGTTTCGCTTATATTGTCGTCATTTAATTAAATATTAATTATTTACATAGAGTTAAAATAAAAATAAAATATTAATCCTAGACTTGCAGACAAGTCAATAGATGTGGCATATTAAATAAAATGGATAAAGATTTATTTTTGTTTGAATCTTGCAATCATACATAGAGGTAGCAGCCAATAATATATGCGTTAAGAAAATGAAGATAATGTGGGTGGTTCTTAGTCGAAGAATGATACAGTTAAAAAAATGACCGAATTTGATATCGACACCTTGGCGGAGTGGTTAGCGTGTTTACCCGGAAAGCGAGAGTGCCTGGGTTCGAGTCCCAGAGGTGCCAATATCTTTTTCTGATTTTTCTGTTTCCAGATTTTCGATTGAGTATCGCTTATATTGTCTTCATTTAATGAAATATTACAATATCAGTTAGCTAATATTTACATGCAGTTAATTATTTTTGCCCGTAACGCCATACAAAGTTTTGTTCTCCTATTTCTCAATTAATTTCTATAATAGAACAGCTGATATTTATTCAACATTGAGCAACAATAAATTGTTCCGAGGGATTTTTCCCATGTGTGTTTTTACGTGTCCTTAATTGAAAATTTGTTAGCATTTAAATATTACACGATTATTTTTTAATTGACCTGTTATGAATGTCTTTGAAAATGCAAATACTATAAGCTTAATACGTCGATTCCATACCAAAAACCTTCGAATTTTTCATTGAAAACAACACCAAGAAATAACCTTGTTTTTACGTTAGCTTCACTCAAAAGGAAGCTCCAACCAAAGAAAAAACTAGCTCAGGGCCTCTGTCATCTTTCAGACAGGGGATGCTGTGTGTTTGTAGGGAAAGGAAGGAGAGGAAGTTCTAATAAGGAAAAGGGTATGAGGGATGGATAGGATTCTGGGGGTTCATGAGTCCAAGAGTGACGGACGCATGAATCTGTCCTTCCCACCATGGGGCCAAGCGATGGGTCCAGCTGTAGAGGTTTAGGTTAGGTCTCCCACAACCAGTCTCTCCCAATCTCATGAACTCCTGCTAAATTATCAAACGTAGCAAATCACTTGCGGTGACCTATCGCAGGGTTGTTGGTTATCCAATAAATGATTCGCGGGGCGTCGGCACCCCTACCCGCCTCTCAAATTGAAATACTCATAAAAAAATAATTATTAACAATTTTATAAAGTTTCTTTCCAAAATTAAACAATGGGCATAACCTTAGCCTAGTCATTTTAAAGAGAGCATTTATTTATATGAGCACACCGCTTGTGGATCAAATTGATTACAAATATTTTAGATTATCGGCTCGCAGTTCCCACTTACCCCGTATTAGCTATTAAACACAGTAGTACATCGTAGAAGTGGTAGCAGTATACAAGAAAGAATCCCTTTTATACTTGTACGTTACCCTCGAGGCTTGAGGTGAACTCACAAAAATGCGCAAAATTATTACAATTATTCCGAAAACATATTGTAAAATCTGTCCACAACCTCAACGTAACATTCAAGTATCAAAGCACTTAAAAATAATGAGCCGACAAATGGCACAAATAACATGCCCGTCTAAAATGTAGAGGCTTGTGCAAAACGAATGCCGCAGCCGACAGCGACAGAGTGTAGCGGTGTTAGTGAGTGAGGAAGTGTTGTCATCGATTGACCTGACATGAGTTGTACAAATTGTCTGCAGTGCCTCCGGGGCCCGAGGAGCTATCGAGTAGCTCGTTAGGTCGCTAGTTCGCTATTAGTAAGGGGGGTAGGTCGACAATGCCAAGTGGATGTTTTTTAGATAGACTTTGGTTGAAATAAGTTTAGTGTAATTTTTTCTTCTTACCAAACGAGGATGACGAATATAATGTATTTTTTCTAGATAAAGTTGTAGGTTGAGAGATGATTCATCCATACCTGAAAAGAAAAGAAAAATATTTTTTAATAAAAGATCGACATTCGCAGTAAAATTACTGAGAAAATGTTTCGAGTATACATATTTTTTTTATTTCAACTTTTATTCTTCTATTTGTCAGCAGGTTACTTTAACAATATTAAAATCATACTAAGCACATATTTAACGAGAAACCACAATATAGAAAATAGATATAGAATAATAACATTTCAAGTAACCACAATACAAAGGCATAAAATATATAGACAGATAGATATAATACAGGCAACGTACTCATAGGCATACACACAATCAAAGGAACATAACATACTTAAACATACTCATGGGCATACACAAACTCAAAGGAACATAACATACGTAAACATGGGCATACACAAACCCAAAGGAACATAACATACTTAAACATACTCGTGGGCATACACACACTCAAAGGAACATAACATACTTAAACATACTCGTGGGTATAACACACTCAAAGGAACATAACATACTTATGGGCGTACACACACTTGAAGGAACACAACATATTTAAACATATTCATGGGCATACACAGTCTACACATACTCAAAGGAACATAACATACGCATGGGTATATTTTTACGCAAGATTACATACATACAATCAATGAAGACTAACGTATAGGTGCTAAAATATGTTTTATTCACCCCGAGGAAGCGCCAGGTTGAACTGAAAACAGTTGGTTTTAAAAAGTATAATTAAGTGGAATTAAACAAAGTTATTTTATTATTATCATTTTTAAATAAATAATAATTTGCTCAGGCCGAGCGCTCACTAAGGATTGGCTCTTGGTGCTGGTGCTTTGGTATAGGTTGCGATCACCGCAGAATTACCATTTAATTTCTATAATTTTTTATGGTGGAACTTCCACACCTCCGCCACTATTTTGTATATAATTTCCATCATTAGCTATTTATTTTTAAATTTTTATATTAATGCCGACAAGAATGATGTGTAAATTCCATACGAGTGACTATTTTCCCTTAGATAATAGGACAACGCGTTTCGCTAAAATCGTTCACCCATCGTACAGGAATTGGTTCCTAATTATGTACTAAAATTTCCGTTTTATCTAAAATCTAAAAGGATACCATTAATATTTCAATAAGAAAAAATATTTCGCTGAAAGAGTTTTGAAACTCTTACAAAGCCGGATAGTACGAAAAAAAAACAAAACACAATTTTAGCCAAACGTGTACAATTTTGAAACTAGGAAGAGAATATTTCGCAATTGGGTAAACACGTAATTTTGAAAGAGTACTCCATCCCCAGTTTCCTTCGCGTAGTCACGGCTGCTTAATCCGGGGACTGGGTCAGCCTGGCCTGGTTCCAACACTCGCCCATACAAAGGTGAAGTTGTCAAGCGAATTCAATGCACGGATTGCAGCCCGGGTAATTTATTTTGTTTACCGATAGCGCGGACGCCATTTTAAATTGCCAATTTGGAATTAATACTTAAGAAAATTTTGATTTATTTTATCGTTGTAAGAGTGTGCCATCGTAAATCAAGTAACTTATTTCTTCTGGAATAAATTACGAAGAAAAATTATATTTTTAATGTTTATGCCCACATTTTTTATTTATTAATTATAATGTATTACCAAAATATGATAAGTAACACATTATTCCCAATGAGTTGAGAAGAAAACTCATTACGATATAAACGATTATAAACGGGAATTCAAATCTCTGAATTCAATGCATTGGTCGCGCAATCGTTGCGCAAAAAAATCGATCTTTGGATTATACGAGTATATTTGTGTGCATATATGTTTTAGGTATACCTACTCTTCCGATAGTCATGCGGTTGACAAACGTCATTGAGAAACAGCTTTTTGTCTTGCGCTTCCTTATTGTTGTTAGCGGAAAAGGGATAACAATACAACAATAGATTATTGAATTTAATTTTTATTTTATTTATTATATTACACACCGTCATAAATGTATGCAGCAAATTTAATAACCTGATGGTTGGTAAAAAATATTTAAAAACTAATAACAATTGAGAATATTTAAAACAACTGAAAAACAATCGATTATCGAACTTTTTATTTATTTATTTATTATTTTTCCGTACATGCTTGTATTTCAAATTTAATAACATACTGGAAAGTACATAACAATGCTCAACCTTTGTACACACTTTTGTTTCATTAGAGCAGGTCGTTTCTACGACTCGTTCTTGAGTTCTTCAGTTCGGATGTGGAACGATTTGCTCTCTTCAAGACCCAGGTTTATTCTTTCCTTTCCACAAAAAGACCCTTCATACAACATCCCCAAAGATGACATAGGCTCCGAGGAAAATTAGTTTCCTCGTGTGTAGGGTTAATTTTTAAAAAAAGTAATAATATTAACTTAATTAACAATAACTTCATTATAAATAATTTCCTTGGGGCCCACGTCATCTTTGGGGATGCTGTGTGGAGGGTTTTTGTGGAAAGGAAGGAGTTAACCTGGGTCTTGAAAAGAGCAAATTGTTTTACAGCCGAGCTGTTGAACTTAAGAACGAGTTGTAGAAACGATCTGTTCTAATTTCGCGACGCCTGTGCTCTAAAAATTAAACAAAGTAATTTTATTGACGTTATTATAACTATGCATACCCACAAAGTTTTTGCTACATGTGAAATAAAAATTATGTTCATTGAAGATAATATTAGCGACTTTCAAATGAAAATTTGAAACAGAAAAAGAAACGGTCGCATCCAGGAATCGACCCTTCTCCCTTCGGTCATATTTAACTGTATCATTTTCGACTAAGAACTACGAGAAATATCTTAATTTTCTTAATGCAAATTTTTATTGGCTGCTATCTTTATGAATATATAATTGCAAGACATACGAAACAAATGTAATCTAGAAAGTGTCTTGGATAAATATATCAATTTTTATTTTAATGTGCGACATCTATTGACTTTTTTACAATTATGCTATGAACATTTTTTTTTGGAATAACTTAAAAAACAGACCCACGATATGAACGAATCTTTTTCTGATATTTATATTTCAATTTTTTTTACTTTTGTAAGAGAGTCGCCAATATTATCTTCAACGATTACATATTTCAATTTTAGGGTTTTACTTAAGTTATTCTTATAAAAAGGTTTTGCTTCATTTAATTTTGTAATTGTTTTTTATTTGTACACCGTACCATTCCCATTATCAGTATCTATACATATATGGGGCGGGTAGGATTGCACTAACTACGCTTCTTCTCCTTCTTCTTCGATGGCGCTACAGCCCATATCGAGCTTTGACCTCCTGCAACAGTCGCCTACAACTTCTCCTGTCCTCAGCGGCTGACTTCCAGTTTGGTACCCGGAGAAGCTGTGCTGCATTCCCTCTTACCTCGTCTTCCCATCTCAGTCTGGGTCTTCCCACTTTTCTCTTTCCACCTGGGTGTCCAGTCAAAATTCTTTTTGGGACGCATGTATCCGGCATTCTCTGTACATGCCCAGCCCATCTCAGCCTGAGGAGTCTCATATGTGCTGAGATGCTAGAGGCCTTATATATATATATCATACAGTTCTGTATTGTGCCGGATTCGCCACTGTTCGCCCTCTTTCATGGGTCCACATATTCTTCTCAGCACTTTTCCTTAAAAAGTATCCAGCATTTCAGCCATCTTTACCGTAAGTGTCACCGCCTCACATCCATATGCCAATACCGATCTAACAATGGTCTTATATATGGTTATTTTGGCTTTTCTGTGGACACTACATGACTTAAACACTGGCAGCAAAGAGAAGTATGTTTTGTTGGCTGCAGTGATTCTCTTTCTGATTTCTGATGGATCCTCATTGTTCTCTGTCAGACTGGAGCCCAGGTAGGTGAATTGATCGACCACTTCGTTTGAGTCGTTGTCTTTAAATACGCTAACTACGCTACATCCTGGAATAAAATAATATTATTGTTTTAAGTGACGCTAGTTTTTGCTGGAATACATATTATAGGTTGAATGTTTTTTTTCATGTTCGGTAAGATAGAGCGACGGATTCATTCTTCCTTCAACCATTAGCCCATTAGAGTCCATATTCTTACTATGGAGGCGTAGTTAAAAATCAGCGTAGGATTCCGTCACACAAAACACATTTAACTAAAAGCTTTAACATTGTCTCCCTCAAGTCGCATTAATTTATTTTTTATTTAAGTTGAAGTTAAGCGAAGGTGTAAAGTGCTAGCTTACAGGCATTGTAATATTTATGCCAAGTCACCCATGGTATTGAGGTTTAAAACACTCATTCCTGTATTATATTGTTGTTTCTCAGAATTATTACTATGTGAAAGCGTTATAATAAATGTAATTTATCTTTTCCGACACGAGAGGCCGACGTTAAAAAGAAAACCCTGTACACCTGAATTGTTTAGATTTTTTCATTGTATACCTTATAATTGACGGACGCTATATTGCGTTGAATAAAGAGAACACGTGTTCACTTAAATACATGGATACAAATTTTGTCTTCATATAAGTTCATTGACCAAACACAAAATGTTTATTTTGGATGTCCATAATTTCGCTTGTATCATCAACTGTTTTGATTGAAATATTTTCCATTAGACTACGGCTTTATTTACACAGCTTGTCCTAAAATTTCTTCATTAAATAGGAGAAACAGCTGTTTCCACAAAAAATATTAATAGACAACATTTCGTTGACAAAAAAAATTAGGTCTATTTTTTCTTCTGTTCTCTCCTTTCGATGATTGGTTATCGTCAGGGCAATCTTCGCAATCTGTGCTCGCACCAGTTACGTATTAAGCTTTAAAGCCACCAGGTAAGGTATATTCTTCCACCAAGTTCTTCGTCAATCATTTCCTAGATTATCTATTGGATCCTGGTTTAAATAATAATATTAACAATTGTATTATATGTTATAATATTTATAGTTATATTTCAATAACTTAATAAATAATAATTTGCAGCTAAGCTTTATTACTAATGACTTACAACTAAGATTTATAACTAGTAACTTACAATCATGACTTATAGCTGGCAACCAATACTCAGACTTATAACAGTGACTTACATCTTAGATTAATAGCTAGTGACTTACATCTAAGACTAATAGATAGTGACTTAAAACTAAGATTTATAACTAAGACATATAGCTAGAAACCAAGTGCTGAGACTTATAACAAGCGACTTACATCTTATACTAATAGATAGTGACTTACAAATAAGACTTCAAAATAATATATAATTATGACCATAAATCCCGCCGTGATCACGCTTGGTTTTACCGAAGAAGAATCTCTAAAACTCAATGTAAGTACATACGTCCAAGATATTTTGAAAATGCGTTCAGAGGTTTTTCATATTGTTTCAAAAGCTTGTATCATTGGTGTTAATGCTTGCTTTAGTATCAAGGTTTTCGGATGAAAAGAAAAATAGAGAAAACGTAACAACGAATCATTCTGATTATTAAATTTAATCTTCGGTCACGGTTGAAGTAGGAATTCTTAATTTAATTTCTGTTTCTTTAATTCTGTTAGGTTTACTTTAGACCTTTTTAATCCAAAATTAAACCCAAAATCAGCATATAGGTATGTGAATATGAATATTTTACGAACTTGCAAAATATACGCGATCGGAATTAAATACCTCGGGATAAGCAAAGCTTGATAAAATTAGTTATATATTTAATTTGGTGTTTCTATCGAAAAACCTCTACCAAGGGAATTATACGAGATAATTATTTTAAATAAAACAAAAAGTTTTTAACCCAAACCGAAAACATCCCACGTTAAGGGATTAAAAGTAAATTCATTTCCCATGAGGGTATTCCCACAACAAAACTAAACTTTCCTTTATGCGACCATGAAAAATTCTTGGCATGCTTTGGCCACTAAAATGCATAACAGATTTGGAATATGCAGTGTAAAGGCTGCATCGGTGCCTAGATTATAAAACTGGCGAAGATGCAACGAAATCTAATACTTTCGACCGCTTTCACCAATCAAAACTAAGCGATCGCTAAGATAAGAAAAAAATTCCCCTAGTGGGAGACTGAGTTTTGCCAATTAAACTACGGTATAGATTGATAGGAACGAACTGACAATTACTATTTTGGAAAACATTGACTAATTATATAAATAAAAAAGTATGAAGTGTACAGATAAGTTTAATTTCAACGCTCCATAGATCAAGATGTAAATGACACTCGAGCTGAAAATGTTTGCATCGACATATAAATTGAAGCCAGGAAAAAATTTCAAACTACACGATGCCAGAGCTCACCGTTCTAGAATTTAAGTTATATTAATCAACATCAGAAAATCAACTTGTAAAATGAAAACTAACATTGTTAACAATATTATGAAAAAATCACTTCGATTTTCAATTCAACATATCACCGTGCAGCAGAGGTTAATCCAAAAGAAGACCTAACTTAATATACCTACTCGTAGATGTAGCCCAAATACTAGTTCAGTGATTTGATTTCTGATTGACTGATGTTACAGACAGTTTAGCTACTATCTTTTGACGCATGTCACAAAATAGTAAAACTGACCCATGAACTTTTTATTCATCTACTTGTGATGATCTCGCCTTTGGGCCTACGAAATAAATCTTTTAAAATTGAGAGATCGATTTAGAAATATATTTAATTTTGTAACAGGGTATGGTTTCAGAATACGATTCTCTGTTCTTAACTCTTAAGGGTGATTTATGGAATCCGGGCCAATTCTAGGATAAACACGTGTGCCGAAACACTTTGGTTGGAGGAGGAATCCTAATGGATATATCATTATCAAGTCAGGGGCGGCCGATGAATGTTTGCCCGAGTGGTGATTGATCTTAAAGCGAGCAGATTGATTTGCGAAACAATTATCTGGTGAATTTTCTATGGCAGTGGGGAATTGAAAAATTAGGCAATAAAGATTGATCGTTGGTGCATTTAAATATACTAGAGCGACGCGCCGATTAGGGGTTAAAATATTTAACATATTTGTCAAAATAAGATTGCAGAATTCGTTAAATAGTGACGCACGCAGAAAGAACGAAAACGTGTACAGACAATGCTTATATAATGTTATTATATAACCAATAGAGTCAACGCAAGTATTGAGAAAGAGTATTAGATTGAAGTACGCCACTGAGCTCTTCTTTTAAGCGTTATTGGGATAATTTATGACTCCGGCGCAGACAAAATTAGTTTGTATTTTGTTATGTAAGGTTACACACAAAAAAAAATAGCAAACATGAAAGTTGCACGGAATTCTTGAAATTTGGGACCTAATGTGACAGAACACTATTAAACGTTGAAATATGCATATTGGGAGATGTGCCCACTTGAGGTTTTAAAAAGTGACTAAGAAATTATTGAAACCACACAAGTAGATGGGTGGGAGTCAGGGGGCAGGGAGTTGGAACTAGACAGTCGGGGTAGAGTCGGGTTGGAGAACGGTCGGGGGAAAGAACCTGGAGGCGAGCGGTGGGGATGAAAATCATCGGAGTTTTGATAACCTGTAGAATTATAATTTGGTGCGCGTAAACGGGAATAATTCATTTAATTAAAGGAAAATAGTCCACGCGATTGAGGACAGTGAAGGTTGAGAATTAAGATCGTCAAGTTCTGAGAGTCGCGAGGAGACCAGCTCGGTGCTTCTAAATCGGGGATATTTCATTTTAATTAAACAAAGAATAGTTCGTCTTTATTAAACAAAAAGAGTCCACGCGAATAAGGAAGTCAGAGATTGCGGCTTGCGAGTTCATATCTGTGAAGTTAAATAATATAATTTGTAAATTGAGGCGGTCAATGTTAATTTAATATCAATACAAAATGCACTTTCAAGGCATTTATCAGGGATAGGATAAAATTTAATACAAACCGACGCGAAAGTTAGACCGAAATAATAAGTGCTTTAATTAGTGATTAATCAATTAGTGCACGAGGGATGCTGGTTTTGGATTGTGATTCGTGCATGTCATGTTCTGGTGTGCATGAGAGTGGTGAGTTTGACAAATTGAATTAATTATTAACAACATTAATGTTTGGATTTCGTACAAACTAGGGTTAAAACAATAGAATCATCATTACTCCCGAGTATTTTAATTGTTTATAATTGTTCGTCTAGCTTGTATTTTTCTAGATTTTAAACATGTAGTATAGTTTATATAGCGCCTTGAGGTGTTTTCCATAAAATCGGTGCCATGTGGATCGTTCAAATATTAGTATTATTATTATGGCTACCTTAATGGGGCCTTTAATAAGGAACCATGTCATCTAAGTCGGATGATTTAATCGGAAAATTATAACGGTAACATTTAAAAAGCTATCGGGTAATTATCGGTAATCGTAAAAAAAGGAGCGTTCCCTCCGTAAGTCGATCCGGAGCTGCCTGATGTTGACCGGCGACGATTCTTGAGACAATACCGTTGTAAAATAATAATTTGGGGTTCAATGAACTAAAATACTATTTGAAGCACAAAAGACACTTTCGGGCAATAAATCTTAGACGAGAGACTTCATTTAAAAGACGGGATTTTGAAACCACAAAACAATAATAAAATCCTTTAAAAGTGCTTTGTTGGTGATCTAGAAAACTAGGTTACTGGGTATTCTCCAATACATAACGGGTACCAAAATACATAGGTATAGAATGTAGGTATAAATTAATGTGTAAAGCGCCTTTGAGGTGTTAATTATTATTTACGAGTTTCGTAATAATGTTTTTAAACGTAGCTAGGGGACTATATTCAGGAAGGGTTTTTTGAAAAGGCATTGGGTAATTTAACAGTTTATAAAATGGAGCGTAGCATGGGCACCTTTGATTACTAACAAAATCTGACATAATTAAATTCCCACTCCTAAAAATTTCCCATATCTTATTCCAAATTTTAGGTATCACGACAAATCTATTACATAGGACTATACGTAGACTTGGTTCGATATCTTATCGTATAATCACCTTTGGTTCACGTTCAGGTATATTTCTTTCGATATTCGATTTAGCAAAAAACTTTCATATTGTCGGTTGAATGAAGCCGTCGGTAGGTATTCACATTTTAGCGTAATGCGCTATATCCACCTACTTAATTAACAAACTCTTTTTCTTCAAACTTAATTGAGCGGGTTACGACTCGAGAATGGACGGCGGTTGTCGAATGGATTTACGGGTCCAGCTTTCCTATTCCACCATGAGGAAGTATCTCACGCGACTTTATCGGGAGGCGATGTGATCGAAATGCAGGTGGGCTTACACTATTTTTCTAATGTGGAGGCGAAGTAAGCGATGGTCGTGTCTGGTCCGAGCAAATTGGAATCCCTTGTGATCACATCTCGGTAACGTGGATCTCGTACCCGCTCTAGACTGGATTGGAAGCGTGGCCGGAGCCATTTCATGATGTCGACGTATGTACGTCACTAAGGCATTGGGGGACTTCAGGAGAACAAAGGACGTGCACCCATTTCCCCCTCCCTCTACCGCCGCTCCGAGGTACCAGCGGATAAAAGTTGTCGTCGCGGGAGGCCAGTTTGATGCAGGACGAAGATTACGATCTGGCCGGACTACCTTCGTCATGGGGGAAACGAAGTGACGAAATTTGCGTGGGCTTCACTACCTTTTAGGTTACGCTCGTGTGGGGTCTGCCTTGTCGGCGGAACGAAGGGAACATGGCATATGGAATCGTTTGGCAACCGATCGGCGGTTCTTTGTTGGAATCCGGATAAGTTTTCTTAACTACTTTTTGGTTTACGCTTAGGTAGGTATATTTCATTCGATATATTCGATTTAGCAAAAACTTTCACATTGTCGGTTGAATGAAGCCGTCGGTAGGTATTCATATTTTAAGCGTAATGCGTTATATCCACCTACATAAGTAGCAAAAGTTTTCTTAACTCCCTCACACTAGGAATAGGGATCATCCAGCATCAGGGTGGGAATGTACTCTGGACGAAAGCGCAGCCGGGGAAATAGAAGGGAGGGAAGCCAGATTCACGACCTGGTGCCTTTCATTCTTGGACCCAGCACCCCGGACGCCGAGCTTGACCTTCCTTCTTTGAGCTGATATTTGAGTTTGAGCTTGGGGTACGCCTATCGTAGAGCATATGCCCGTGACACATATAGGGGAAGGTCCCAAGTTACGCTTGTGTATGTTATGCGAGAGGACGTATTTTTCATTCAAATCAAATACCGATGACCATCGCGATTGCAGGCTGGCGCATGTTTCTGTAACGTGCCTAGAAAAAACGTAATCAATATTTCTACTGGTTCGACGTTTCTTTGTTGGAATTCGGATAAGTTTTCTTAACTCCCTCACACTAGGAATAGGGATCATCCAGCATCAGGGTGGGAATGTACTCTGGACGAAAGCGCAGCGGGGGAAATAGAAGGGAGGGAAGCCAGATTCACGACCTGGTGCCTTTCATTCTCGGACCCGGCACCCTGGAAACCGAGCTTGACATTCATTCTTTGAGCTAATTTTTGAGTTTGAGCTTGGGGTACGCCTATCGTAGAGCATATGCCCGTGACACTTATAGGGGAAGGTCCCAAGTTACGCTTGTGTATGTTATGCGAGAGGACGTATTTTTCATTCAAATCAAATACCGATGACCATCGCGATTGCAGGCTGGCGCATGTTTCTGTAGCGTGCCTAGGAAAAACGTAATCATTATTTCTACTGGTTCGAGGCGGCGTGCTGGACGGAGAACGGGACTATTGAGGACATGAGTGACTGCCAAGGCGAGGGTCGGTGACATCAAAATCTTCCTTAATTAAATTCATACATCGCCAGATCAGAGGAGAGAGCGGCCCCACCGATCTCCTGACATTGCCGATTGTCTAATCAACTTCGGTTTAATGTTTATGCCGATGCTTTAGGAGTTAATGGAACTCAAGTCATCGGCATGCTGAAGAACTTCAACATCATCATCAATCCAGAGTAGGATGTCACGTTCCAAAACCTCGTGCCACCCACACATTTCCTGAACAGTTCCTGACATCGGCTATCACGCCATTAATCGGAGCAGACCCTCATATCAAACGGTATGAGATGACCTTTCATCATCATCATCAACACATTTATAATTTGGCGGCGTATTGGTCGATATTATTCCCATTACCACTCTATGATCCAGAAACACACATCAATCTCTTTCCCGACAGAAGGCAAAACATGTCGATTTTCATTCGTCGCTTGCGACCTTAACATTCTCCGGAGGCGTTGGAATTGGAAGCTGATTCGGCGGTCTATGACCATCACCTTATCAGTTGGGCTATGGAGGAGTCCAATTATTTAAACAGCACATGTTCTGTCTCATGTTAATCCAAAATACCTACCCGTAGAATCAAATTAACAAAATAAAACAAGCTAGCTAACTAACAAACTGCATCTAGCACTGTAAGTGTAGAATTATTGCACTCCGTACTGCTTTGAGTGTAAATCTTTTGTTAGAATATACATAAATGTCAAATTATTTTCATGATAGCATTTTATAGGGTCGCAGAGAGTACGCGACATCGCATCGAAAGGTAGGATCTTCTCAATTCGCCGTTTGAATGTAAATTTATATACTAGATGCTAGGAGGGAAAATGCAGATTACTTCAATAAAATTAGTCGTCGATGAGCGTAGGTGTATAACAGGTGCTAGGGGAGGAAGCTGGATGAATATAGATAGATAATTAGTTAATTTTCAAGCTAGTCAGACTCAGTCATTGTTATTCGAAGCCTTGCAAATTGTAACACGCCATACCTAAAAGAACAAGGGTTTACCACAAATAAATTATTAATTAAATTGGATTAACTATACCAAACCACTAAAACAAAAAAGTACACAACGTTGTGGGGTTAATTACAATTGATTAATTGAGAGCATCTCGTCACGTTTGCATAAAAGTATTACGTGATGGGGTTGAAAAGGCGCTGCAAAAGGAATGCAGGGGAGAGTCGCGAGAACGGGCGAGCTACGAGTTTTAAAGGCCGGACGGGGTTGCGCCTGTAGCTGTAGCACTGTAGCAGCATTTGAAATCAAAAGATAGGTTTTACTTCGTAGGGGGGGGGGGGTTTATCACATACTTTACTGTACTTTCCATCAAAAATCTCTACTTGCACCACCGTACCGTTAATATTATCTCTTGCTTCTTTGTTTGATAGAGATTACCTTGTTTTAAATCATCAATATAAATGTTGTTTGGTTTTGAAATTTGAAAAGCATTTGAAATTTGGAATAATACCAAGAACAATAGGGACAATTCGAGTGCATTTGTTATGAAAACAGAAAAACCTTTGCAATTTCCTGAGAAGCTAATTGTTTGTGTTTTTTGCGTACACAATATCGCCTTTAAGAAAAAAGAAAGAATTTGACCATCTTGGATCTACATAATATCGTTTTGTACTCAATCGTTTTGTTATGGCGATAATTACCTCGAGGTATCGCGGAGGAACTTTATAACTAAATTGTGATTGTGTCGTATGTTTTGAGTACAGTGGTGAGTGATTAGTCATTCCTTTTCATTGCGTACCTACCGTGTTTTTTCCTGCATATATTATCACCAATTACACCGAACACCGTTTTTAGTATTTACAGTTCATTACAAGTGCATCTGAAGGGAAAAAGTTCGGTTTATGGGCGAAATTCCTAAAAAATAAAACTAGTTATCTTTATACTAACTATGGGCCGGGGAATCCGAATCTAAAAGAATTAGGTTGGAGCAAGCAAATATAAACTGAATTACACGACTTCAAAATTTTGAATTCATACACAGTTTACAGGTAATTTTGACGTTTTTGACCATTTGACGCTCTCAACAATGCCATAGAAAAAACCAAAGATATTTTATGTTCAACTACAGAAAATTAAGTGTTGCCATAAGCAATAATATCAATAACGTAAAACTAGACGATACTAGAAAAGAAAGTGCCCCCTTCGTAGCGCCTACTCGCGTCAAGGCAAGAAAACATCCCAGTTTTCAAGTAGTTTGGCGGCTACGCTAGGTTTGTGTAACATGGTTTGTGATAGAAAAGAAAGTGCCCCCTTCGTAGCGCCTACTCGCGTCAAGGCAAGAAAACATCCCAGTTTTCAAGTAGTTTAGCGGCTACGCTAGGTTTGTGTAACATGGTTTGTGATACAAAAGTGAATAAAATTTATAAAAAATAATTACTGAAATATATAAAAATGTTTTTTTACGTTATTGATATTATTGCTTAATGGCAACACTTAATTTTATATGTTAATATGTAATATCTTTGGTTTTTTCTATGATATTTATTGTCAGAAAGCGTCCAAAATGGCCTTTTATATTGTTTGTGAATTCAAAATTGTACAGTCATTTAACTCAGTTAATATTGCCGAGTGTAACCTAATTCTTTCAGATTCGGATTTCCCAGCCCAAAGTTAGTATAAAGATAATTAAATTTTTTCTTTCGGAGTATCGCCCATAAAAAGATGTGTCATTAATTCATTGCAGATTGTTTGTGTATCGAAAATTTTTAAGTCGTTTAATTCAGTTTATATTTGCTTGCCCCAACATAATTCTTTCAGATTCGGATTCCCCGGCCCAAAGTTAGTATAAAAATAACTAGTTTTATTTTTTAAGAATTTCGCACATAAACCGAACTTTACCCCATCTGAAGCTGTAATTCGTAAGCAGTTTTGAACGCATCACACGTGTTATGTGGGTATTTATTTCATTGCTATTTTACAAATTCTCATTTACTACAGATTTATGTGTTCTAAATCTATATTATATTGGTGTGTAACTGTTTAATTGAGGAGATAATGAAAAATATATAATGGCTAATATCTTTTTGTATTATTTTAAAGGTGCTTTTCTCGTTATTGTAGTGTTTTCCTGTACAGGGCGGGCTTGTATTGATTTTTATATTAGATTTATTTTGGGTCGACGTCATTTATAAGGTTGTAAGGAAGGGTGACGTGTAAAAAAACTGGATGGTGTTTTTAGTTTCGAGTTAATGGGTTCCATTTGCTAAGTTAACTAAATAAATGCTGTGAGATTGTAGAAATACAAAGAGTTAATTTAGACAAACAAATTCAATAATAATAATAACGTAATATTTGTATAGCGCAGTTTTGTGTCATTTCACTTCAAGTGCGCTTAATTCAATGAATTTATTGCAGAAAAACCGCAGTTTGGACTTCCACACCAAGTATTCGCAAACAACAAAAATAAAATAATAACTACAATAATTGGTAGATTTTATCAGTATCACCATTCAGAATCGAAACGTTGGTTAAAATGGCTTTAGCCGTAATTTATGACCAGATTTGTATTAGTTCCACACAGGAGACCCTGAGGAAAATAATTTTCCTCAGGGCCTATGTCATCTAAGGGGATGCCGTCATTTGAAGTCATATCATGTCGAGTATCATTTGAAGGCAGCGAAGTTTAGGAAGTTCTGGGAAGGAAAAAGGTATGAGGGGTGGATAGGAATCAGGAGGTCAGCGTGTCCAGGAGTAATTTTATTTATTTAAGTTTTTATTCCAGCAGGACGGGAGGGTAGTGCAATCCCAGTCTGCCATATTACATACGGAGTAAATAAAAATCATATTATTAGGTAGGTACCTAATGAAAATAAAATTTGAACATAAATAACAAAAAAATAACCAAAAATTAAAAATAAAATAAAATTAAACAGAAATTAAAATAAAAAAGAAAAAAAATATATTTTATGATATATATAATAATGCACGTAATATATAAAATATATATAATAATGCACGTATGAATCCATCCCTCCAACTGTGGTGCAAGGCGTTGGGTCGAGAGTCCAGCTGGAAAGGTCAAAAGGCCTCCTTCAACCCGTCTCCCTCCATTCGGCCCGCCATTCAGCAGGTGGGCAGACGCATCCGCTGCCAAGACCTGGACAAATTTTTACCTTACGAACCGGGCACCCCTGCTATGTTACCAAACCTAGCGAACCACTTGGGGTGACCTACGGCAGAGGTGTAGGTTACCCAATAAATGATTCCCGCGGCGGCATGTTTTTTTAATAGCTTTTACATCTGTGTTTGATTGTGACCCGTCCTATAGTGAACGTAGTGACGCAATAAAGGTGTGTGAATTCTTTTAACAGAAAAAACATATTCTTTTGACACGCTATCACGTATTCACAATATAATTAAAAATGTACAATTGAATACACCTCAAAATATATTCCATCATCGTTTCCTAGGCCCACGTAATCCCAGTGGGCACAATGCCAAAACGCTGCAACGCTCAGTTTGGATATTGAAACAGAAACCATTTCAATTACTACCCCCGCCCGGTGAGAAGCACTGAACACAAAAACACTAGAATTGTAATCTATGCCGATTTGAATGACAACAATTAACCTAAGAATCTTCACCTAGAATGATAACAATTTAAATTGAATAGATGTTATCAGTGCGCCTCACTGTAGAGTTTGGCAGCTACCTCTGTGGTCTGGAGCCCCAAAATATCTAAAAAGACACGTGAATTTGAAAATGGACAATTAGTATAAGCAATAATTATCAGCCTGAAACACTCATCTACATTGAAAAAATCTTCCGAGAAAAGATACTGGCCGCCAACGGGACTCGAACCCGTGACCCTCTGATTGCCGGTCAGGAGCTCTGAACCACTGAGCTATGGCGGCTTATCTAAAACCCGCCAAATGATTCAATATATACTAGTGTTTCAGTTCGAGTCCCGTTGGCGGCCAGTATCTTTTCTCGGAAGATTTTTTCAATGTAGATGAGTGTTTTAGGCTGATAATTATTGCTTATAATAATTGTTGTCTACCTTTGTGCTATGCATAAAAATCTTATCTTAAACGTTAGTTTATCAATTAAAAAAAATTATTGAAGATGGACGGTAAAGCGCGCCTTCCACTGCGAGCGGAGCGGACTCTTTACGGACTCCGCTCGACTAGCAAACGTTAACTGCATACAAGTGCTTCCACCAAGAACGAGGTGAGCGGAGCGGACTAAACGAGTTTAAATAGGTTCGAACGAGTCCGCTCCGCTGATGCGAGCGGAGCGGACTCCGTACGAACTCCGCTCGACTCGCAAACGTTAACTGCATACAAGTGCTTCCATCAAGAACGAGGTGAGCGGAGCGGACCGAACTAGTTAAAATAGGTCCGAACGAGTCCGCTCGCGCACACCATCGCCGACTAGTTTCTAGCGGACTCCGCTCAAGAACTGTCGTCAATTCACTTGCCTCGACTGCATTTTTTGTCGAGACGGAGTTGTTTATTGAAGCCGGTCGCCAATTTTGTTTATAGGTTTCGACTCGCAAAGAATGTCGCAATGTTGACAAAAGAGAATTCGACTTAGAAAACCATCATTGAGATGAAATTGGCGGAAATAAGAAAGTTAAAATTTTGGAGATGAAATTATAAATATCCTACATTAGCAAACGTGTTTTCATTACATACAAGCTGTCAGAATCATCTTCACTAGAATCAATGCTTGACATCACAAAAATCACTCTGTTCACTTCAAACGTCAAACCGATACTGACTCGTTTTCAATGGAAGGGCAAAACTATTTCTCATTTTTCGTTGACCTCGCTCCGGTCACCTCGCTCATTTATCACACGGGGGCAGTGGAAGGCAACCACCTAACTTCTTAGCGACTCTTTTTTGGTGGAAGGTCAAAGCTATTTCGCTCATCTCCAACCCCGCTCCGCTCAACTCTTTTCCGCTCGCAGTGGAAGGCCCCCTTAAGTTTGGTAGATATCCCGATGTTAACAAACGGATTGAAATCTTTGGAGTATAGACGTCATGTCAGTTGGGATTCTGTCCTTGTTCAATTGATGACTCTCCGAGGAACTAGCGTCATTGATTTTAATCTCTTTGGCACCGGTGCACAGCTCGGAAATACGCCAAAATGAGGACTGACTTGCTTGTACGACTCGTTCTTGTGTTTAAGCACTTAGTTATAGAATGATTTGCCGGACTCTGCATTTCCTCCCTCCTAAAACCCACTCTTCAATTTTAAGGCTTATTTCTCCCTCTTATCCCGAAGGCCTTTTATCATATATGACATAGGCATCGAGGGAGATGATTTCTCATAGGGCCTCCAGTGTGGAGTTTTCCTTATTTATTTTATGTATTATGTGAGTACCGTAGGAGAGTCCCAACTACTCCCGACCGTCCGGAGCCAGAGAGACTATGGCATCCTCTATTAGGGTACGTTGCGAGGCTGAAGACAGTGGGGAGGGGAACAAGATGGGGAGGAGGAAGGTGGGTAAAGAGGAAGGTGGGTAATGAGTACTTGACTATTCATTTCTAGTCACCCAAACGACTATAGCCATTTCAAGCATTTCAAGGCTTCAATTCTGAATGGCGGTCTTTTAACAGGGCGATATCGAAAGTATCTACCATTCTGAAGATGATATAAAAATGAAGAACTTGTTAACCTTTACACCGAATTGATTATTTTTTTGTGTTTTTACGTAGTATTTCAATTATTTATCAACCTCACTAAGCCAAGCCCGTATTGATGTTAATCTTTATCTTTACATAGTATAAAATGAAGTCGCTCCTGCTGTCTATGTGCTTAGATCTTTTAAACTACGCAACTGATTTTCATGCGGTTTCATTAATAGATAGAGTGATTGATGAGGAAGGTTTTAAGGTATATAATTTGTCAAGGTTTTGTGTAATTTGGTTGAAATATATTAAATAAAGGGAGCGGGCTGGCAAGCGGGCAGCCGGCAGCGGGCAGCGGGCTGGCAAGTGGGTGGTGTGGATTTTATTTAACAAATGGCGTTAGTTCTAAAGGTTGGTCAATTGCGTGGCATTGTGTATCGTTAGCCACAACACAATGTGTCCGGGTCTGCTAGTAATTTTATAAAATAATAAAAATAACAGAAAACAATATATTCATAAAACGTATTGTTACGTTAATGTTTGTTACAAATAATCGATACCCACTAATCCGAAGGAAGCCAATGCTTTATATTGTAGTAAGCATGTAAGATCACTATATGTGTTGATATTCGATTTGAATTAATATATTATCCTTATAATTTAAATAGAAAAAATACGAAAAGAGAAAAAAATAGGCTTTTAATTTAAAAAGCACAAAGTTAAAACAAATCCAATATATAATGCTAGTAATTTAGAAATGACCTGACATGGAAAAAAATGTTTGTAACCCTCGGCTAAAATAGTCTAAGAATCTTTTTAAGAGTACCCAAGGAATAAGATCGCGAATTGTTACAGAATTGAGACAAATTGAGCTTCCATTGGGCGTACAACACATTTCTATCTAATAAAATGAAATACTGTTTTGTTTAAAACCACGAGTTTTATTAATTTTTTGAACCGACCGGTTTCGCTTTACTCAAGCATCATCAGGGTACAAATTAATACTGTATTAATTTGTACCCTGATGATGCTTGAGTAAAGCGAAACCGGTCGGTTCAAAAAATTAATAAAACTCGTGGTTTTAAACAAAACAGTATTTCATTTGATTAAATATGTCAAACCACAAAGTGATTGCTTTCTACAATAATATACATTTCTATCTGTTTTTATCTTCGGTGGTGAGATGGCACCGCTGCAGGTTGGAAGTTGTAGCGTTTTGTTTCGGAAGCGTTCTTGGTCCGAGCTTTCGGTTTTTCAGGTTTCAGGGGACATTTACAAATGATATTCGTGTTTGCTAGTCGCTAAGGGTGCAAATAGAATAATCCTCGCGAGAGAGATTTACATGAATATTTTCAACGTTATTTGTAAAATTGCCTTGCATTATGCAAGCCTTAATTGTGAACATTGTAACAATGTAAATCCGTAACTGTTTTAGATAGATTAGCCTTTTTAAATACACTTTTAAAAATATTTCCTTAGATTATTAATTTGGACGTAATTTTGTTATACACGGTACTTGCAACGTTTATCATGATCCATAGTTCTTCTATTCTATGCATATTATATTAACATTTTCCGTTGAAAGGGTTACAATATTCACTGTACCAACAATACATCTTACGAGTAGATTCTAGAAACAAATTCCTGTGCACACTCAAAGAAGCGATATAATAATGTTCCTATCCACATTAGATTCCCTAGAAAAAATATAAAAAGTTGCTAGGTACAGCTTGTCAAATAAGAGTAGAAAACATAGGAGGGCGCCACTGCTGTTCAAATGGCAATACAAAAAAAAATAATGGGGATAATGTAAATTTTTTTAAACAAATTTAAAAAGGCAAAAAAGTGAAATAATTATTTTCATTGCAATACAGATACCTACTTATAGGTACAGAATTGTTATCTAAACCTTTGAAATTTTATGTTAACTTAAAGAAGAATAACGATATTGTTTTAAAATACAAAGCGCAGTTTAGACGGGCTTTTGATCATGTCTCTAATTTTAGATCTAAATATATTTAACTCATTCAGATCTAAAAGTAGTGTAACTAAACTCACCATTAGTGATTCTTCCTTTCTACTTACTGTCAATTTCAAATTAATGTTAAAATAAATGAAAGCCAATCCCTTTGTAAAACACCATTTAATCAAATTTATGTCATTAAGTGGGTACCTTAACAACAGTGCTTCTTCTTGATTTTAGGTTTTTTTTTTAAGAACAATTTTTTTTTTTTTTTTTTTAATTGTATACAGTGTTCTTTATTTTCAGTGTAATTGCACTTTAAATGAATATTTAACAGTTAGTTTGGTGTTGCCGCTTTACAAATTATACAGTTCCATTTTTTATATTTTCTACTCTTATTTGGTTGACCAATGACCATAGGAGTTAAGAGAAACAGTATTTATAATTATAATATAATTAATTCAGCGAGAAATGTAAATGTTTCCTGAACTCCATCAACCGGAAAAATGAACACATTTTTTCATAGAATCTTCTCCGTTGTTTAAATTAACATTTTAATCAATTACTTGGTATAATTTCCGTGTAAAATTGTGCTTTTATTCAAAGCTTTGTGCAATTCTAAAAATAAGTTCAACGAGAAAATGTTGTTGAGTAGGTTCTGGAAATCCAGTGGAAAATAATTTTCTAGTAAACAAGATATCATAAAAGAATTCTGAAGAACCGGACATAAAATGCGAGAGAGAAGTTAAATCGGAAATTGAGTTTACCTGCTGCATGGAATTCTTCTGAAATTTAAACTTGTCTGGCCAACGAAATAAGATTTCTAAAAATGTCTATATTTTGTAGAGTTAGCGTATCGTTGGCATACATTCAAAGCTGAAAAACAGTAATTTTTTTCATAGAAAACAAATCGTGTTATGGTTTGAAATTATATTTAATCCCTCGGGCCTCGACCATAATATAAGCTGAATATTTCTGAACGTATCCGAAAACTAAAAACTCTTTCTGAAAAGTGATAAGAAACGCTTTCAAATTCTGTATTTTTAATGTATAAAACAAGGTTGGGTTAGTTACACCATTTATAACTCAAGAACGGCTGGTCCGATTTTTATGATCATTGATTTGTTCGATTTGTCTCCGTTCCGAATAGCAGAATAGCATCGGGAAATTCACGAAAAAAAAATTATGAAGAAAATTCTTTTCCTCATACATTTTGTACGGAACGAATTCTCATCTTTTGATAGAGCTGCAGCGATATTGTGATAAATTTGAATAGTGAGTGAATTACAAAAATTTAAAAATGTCAAATGTCAATGCGCTGATTGTTTTGCTTTTGTTCTTGAACCTATAATGCTGCCCCTCTTTCTTACACACTAAATGTCAATTGTCGAAAATGAGAGAAACGGAAACCAAAGGAAAAATACAATAATTATAACAAACTCCCTCACACGTATAAAGAAAATGAAACGTAGTTCCCTTAAATAAGTGGAAAAGTAATAAAAGCATAAAAAATATAAATCTGTAAACAACGCTATCTCTGATACTGACAAAAAAAAAACACGGACAGTTGCGCATCGATAAGTGCTTCATTGTCGAGTCCTTAAGGTGATTTTCTCACGAAAATGGCGCTATAAAAATCATCCAACTTTTTTTATTAATATTATTAATATGTAATTTTGTGTGACATCGTTGTATGGTTGTGATTGGCCCGTATCATAATATTGGAAAATAATAAGGCTGACCGCACACGCCGGCCTATTTTATCTTTTTATCAAAAAAAGTAGGTACCCCTAAAAGTTGGAATTTCGAAAATAAGTTATTTAACTTTTTTACTTATACTATCGTGCAGAATCACCTCCCAAAGTTAATGTACTATACCACCGCAACATATTTCAAATGCTTTAACTGAATCTGATTTAATGATAGAGAAGGCACATTTTTTTATTATTTTATCATTCATCATCATTTCTCCTAGGAATATATTATCGAGAAAATATGTAATTCGATTGCGGTTATGACTTCAGATACGAGTACATAACTACGTTATTACTTTAGATATAATGAAACCTTGGAATACGTAGCGTGACGGCATCTCTCCCTCCCACTACCCACTAGATACTAGCGGGTGCATTCTGTGGAAAATTACTTTAGAATCTGTGGAAAATTATACAGAAATCTGAGGAAGTTTTAGCTGTGTGCACTGGTGGAAAATATTTCTAGAGTTCTCTAATAAAAAGTTGTAATTTCGAGAAAATTATTCCTTTCCCGTACGTTATCCACAATTAAACGTTTTCCTTCGTTTACACAGCATATTACGCTAGCATCCATCCAATCTTAAAAGTTTCCCCATGCTGTTATGTCGGGGTCACCAATACGGGAATATGGACCTCACCAGGTAATAATACTTCCATATGTGTATCACGGAAGTTTAGTAAATGATTAGAAGGCATTAATTTAACAGATCCACTTTTTTATTTAGTTTACTAAATTATTAACTATTTATAGTTAAACACAATTAACGTGACACAATATTCAGAAAGCTGCGACGCTAAATCTGACAGCTGGACACTAGGACATTTCGGAACGGAATGTCGAGCGGTAGCCTTTGAAACTAAAGTTCGCTTGTACGGTGTGGCCAGCGTTAAAAATGCCAGTACATAAAATATATTCAACATTACCTTGCCATACTGTTATCAAACTCCTGTTTTTCCTTACTATCTGTCAAAACAACTGGTTTAATTATTTTATTCGTGGAATTAAACTTTTTTTATGAGAATGCTTATGGAGCCATTGAAACTGTGGCAACCTCATTCGGGCGGGTATGTCGTGAGGATGAAGGCAGTGGGAAGGGGGAGGAGAAAGGAAAGAGTATGGTGGGGAAGTATCAGGCTTTTTTTTTAGAAATTTAATTTGTATGTTTACCAAACCTAAACAATGTAATGTACTTAAAGGAGTCATATCAATGACGTCATTCTAAATCAATTGAGAAAATCCTTACACTTAGCTTAACAGCTGTAACTAAAATACTTACAGAACTTGATAATACCATTATCAAATTTAATTTTAATTAAATTTCTAAAAATTAAAATGGAGTTCTACGAATTAAATACAAAAACAATTAATAATTAATTAAGTATCAGGATATTTAGGCTTTTTAGTATCTTGTTACGTGTGTTTACACATCTGCCCCGATGATGGGCACTGAAATGTTATCCGAAACATTGGCCAAATACGGAGGTATTCACTACAATGTGTAAAAAAATAAATCACTACAATGTGGCAGTGAAAATCTCGAATCTTTTAAAAAATTTTTTTTTTTTTGTACAAAGAAATACAAATGGACGAATTAGCCAGCCGAGGAATCGAATACGCGAAGCCCGGGTGGGACCCAAACTATGCCACTGAGCAGTAGATCTTTATTTTTTCAAATTCTTAACTTAATCGCGAATAAGATTTAGTTTCTTTTTTTATTTAATGTCTAATAAATGTTTTATTTCTTTCTTAAAATCGTATAAAATAAAAATAAAATGCCTCGAAAAATAAGGTAGAATCATCTCGTTTCGGGAAGTAACATAAATTTCTGAAAACCGTTTCGTTAGTAAAAAATGTGCACTTGCTTTTTAAACTTAAAAGTTTTCTTCCTAAGAGCCATCTTAATGTGCTTTAAATTTTTTAAGCGATTGCAGTGTCATCAATTTTTGTCTACTACTAAACAAGTGTTTGTAGTTTGTAGGTAATGAAATTTATTTATATTGAAAGAATAGTAGTTAATACATATAAACAAATAAGCCCTGCTAAGCCAATTGAATTGGCTTGTCAACAGGTGCTTATAGTTAAGTTACATATACATTTTAAAAGTTATAATTTACATCTTATATCTACAGATTCAACATTTTTTGAATGACAACACAAAATTTCAAAAATATTTTCGTGAAGCCTTTAACGAATTTTTTATTATATTGGCAGAACATTTCAATTTTATTCCGGATTTTTGTGTTGGTTTAATAAAGCATTTTTTGTTTAAGCCGATTGAATTTTCCAAGAATTTAAATTTTACATATTGATGAATATTTTCAATTTTGTATTGGTTATAAATAAACCTACCAATATTATTATTATTAAAAATACTAACTTCGGTTACACCTGTGTCTTTAACCCCGGTTCAATGAACTCTAAAACACAGATTTGCTTTGAAGTGTTATTATCCATTTTAAGAATGTAGTTTTTTTTTTCGAGAATTCAGACAAACAATAGTATTTCAATAAAATGATGACGTACCTACTTGTTATAATAATAAAATTATTATCATGAAATAATTGCGGTATTATGTTAAATGCAGGTTGTAGCGATTCGGCTCCCCATCCCTACAGTTTGTTGTATGCACATCACTAGGTCACAACAAACCATGTGACCAGCGAGCGTTTCCTGGAGCGAGTTGGCGACTACACCGGGAGTTTGGATTTGGGAACGAGTGAAGAAACACCCACCTTGCGAACGGAGGATCGCGTCTGGTTGCCGGACCTTCAGAATTCTCCTGCGGAAGAGTCATGCTGTAACCTTATCATCGCAATTCTACACGTAACGTTAATTAGCTTTAATATCATTTACCATGGTTTATCCTTTACTGATTTTGATTGTTTTCTTATTCGCAACAAAATAAGATGGCGCTCAACCTTTACCACGTTCAATTCCTTAAACTATTAACTACCTACTTTGTTTAAACATTCAGAAATTCATAATCATTGACTCTTCGAGTGAATGACACGCCCTGTAGATTCTATTAAATATTTTATGTTGGACTTTGATTTAATAGTGTTAATTAAATTTTATATCTCATGCTCTGGGTTTTGATTTACAACATATTTCCTTGGTACCTACATTATCTTACATAGCATCACTTCATAAGCATGATATTATTTAAAAAAGTAGTTATTGTCTTTTATTTATCCGCCACAAAATGGCGCGCAACGTGGTTTAACCTCAGTAATTTCTGTTTCGTTTATTTTTTTTTCATTGGGTAGGAATTTTTTTTTGGTATGACTCCGATGTTGAGATTCTGTGGGTTCCATGCGCATCTTCTGTTCGTGGGGTGAGTGTGTTTTATATTTTATTTATTATAATGTCCTTAAAACTTTTATATTCATTGTTTCCCACATCCAAACTCTTTTTTTTTGTATTCGTTTCGTCATAAGTGTAACCGCTCACGAAGATACTTTAATCATTATATTAATTTTATATCATGTGTTCCCATTTCAAAAAAAAAAATAATACTTCAACGGTTCTTTCATTTTCACAGGGTTCAATATATAATAGCGGTTATTTTGATTCGCATAATAATGTTGGTTGGTTTCCTTTTGTAATAATGTTGCAGGTTTATATATAATTAGCTATCACCGGTAGCTCCGTACATTATTAACGATGTACTTTATTGATTGCGATCGGAACAAATATGTACCTACGGTCATAATGGCACGCGCTGTACTACGTAAGTGTATTTCAATTTTATATTCTATCTTTTGAGTGAATTTTCATTATTTAATAATGCTATGGCGTTCCAATATCCTTCATAATTTTATTGCAACATCTGGTTGATAAAATTTGCTTTTGAACGCTATGCTGCTTAACATTTTATTATGAGGGACGGTCGATCTATGTCAGTATTAAATCTTTCTTTCAGATTATATTAATGGATTTCCAAGTTGATTAATTTTTGTTATTGATGTGATTGATAATTACTTTCCTATTAATTTTGAGTTTATCTTGCAACGAATTTTAAGGAATTTTTAAATTTAACCTTCATGTGTAGTATTGTTACAGTTTGATGGGTACTAATTTCAATGGAGTTGTAAATTTTATTGTCTACGCGTTAATAATTGCGCAAAAAATTGTTACACTGAAATTATTTACATCGTAATTTAAGAATTATTTTCCTGTATTTCGGAATTTTAATTTACTTTATTTTCAAATGCGTCAAATCATGCGTTTCAGAGTTGCTGGTTTTCTTCACAGGACTATTGGATATGAGAGACGTCTATTATTCAATGGAAATTGCCGAGTCCAGTTTAAAATTGCTTCATGGATAAAAGGTTTTTCAAATAACTTATTTTATTTTCGGTTGAGTTGTTGATTGATTTTACAGAAATATTTTGTAAATAGTTTGTGTTAATTTTTTTGGAATTCTTCAATAACTTTAATTGTTTATTATTAATGAGGAATTTATTGGCATTTTGTCACAGTCAAATCAGGTCGAATTATTGTCGATTCTATCCAATATGCCTGAGCTCATGTATGTTGTTTAAAATTGCGTTAATTTTAATTTAATTTTTAAAATTAATTTTATTAATCCTGAGTTAAAAATTTTTTGAATTGAATAATACGCGTGTTAATTGGGTTGATTTTTTCTATAGTTTGGTTCCTGGCAGTATTAAATTTATCGACTTTACCCACTTGATAATTTTAATAGCTTCTTTGGAATTATATTGTGGGAATTATTTAACTTATTGATGGATCATTCACATATAACAATTTTCTCTCTTTTCGAAAACATTAAGCTCAATTTTAAGGTTTTCTAAAATTTTATAGAAGAATTTTTTTTTTTCCGATATTGTTACATTAGAACAATACTTAAATTTTTAGTTTGAAATTCAGTGTTTTTTGGGAATTTTTATTAAATTTGAATATATCATCTTTTTTTTCTCAATATTTCACCGCTCTCCTTTAGTAATTTCAAGCTTAGTGGTTCCAAATAAATATAAATAACATTAATATTTAAATTAGTAGGAAGCTACTTTATTTTTTCAGATATTATGGCAGTTTTAGCATTCGATTCTTTGTTCACCTTATGGGATTTTATTGTCAATCAATTGTATGTTTGAATCGTTATTTTGTCTTAGTAAATTTATAATGTTTAAAATTTAATTTTAATTTCAGTTTATTTGAATATTATTTATTTAACTTAAATACATTTGTTTTGTTCATTCTCAGCTTTAGGTTTGTGCAATTGCTAAGTAATTATTATAATTATTATCGCATTTAACGACATCTGTACGTCGCGCGTCAGGTTAAAATATTCATACACCTTAATGATTCCTCGTTCGTATTGCAGTTTTGGTTCGAGGCTTTGCTTACTTATGAGAACTTAATAACATTATAAATTATTTACGGCGCTTTTCAAATAATAAATATATGAAATGGTTACAGATACTTTATTGGGATTCAACATTTAATTTATTTTAAACCAGATACATCATTTCTAAATAAAATAAATAATGCTTCGTTTCGGAAACACAATATACCAACCTTGGAAGTGATTTATACTCAAATCTTCTTTTACAATTATTTTTTCTTTTAGAAATTTTTTCAAATATTGAGAGATTTATATTAAGTTAACATACTTATCTCTTTAATTATTTTTCTTTGGCAACTCAAGTTTTGCCATTATTAATCATTCATCAACGGTTATGTCGGATTTTTTATGGAAGTTTGATATAGCATTGTTGGTTGCTATAAATTTTTTTTTTTTTTCTCAAAAGTTTTATACAAATAATTACAGAAGCTTAAGAATTGTTATATCTCCGTTTTGTCTTCGAACAAAATTCGGTTATAATGGCATAAGTCAATTTAATCTTCGGAATTTTTTTTATTTTGCGGGAACACATATTTTTTTTGTTGTTGTTGGATCAACGTTATGATGTCAACTGTTATGTTGGATTTGTATGGAAGTTATGCAACGTTAAGTTGTTCATAAAAGATGTTAGTCGGATTCTATAATGGCTATTAGGTCTGATTTTGGTGTTAGATATACATCTTATTTCGGGATTATTTTATTCCTTACTTTGACTTTCAATTTTTTTTTGAGCGGTTTCACTTTATTTGCGGTTAGGTAGTACTGGAAGGAGCAGCGTTTCACTTTGTCCGGCACGAAGAGGGATGTTATTCTTTCTAAAGAACACACATTCGACGTTCATATATGAACACGAGTATGAGCTTCGAATGGTTGTTTTGTTTTTTTGTCTGTCCTTTCGTGGCGTCCATGTGATGTTTCTTTTGTTTTCTAATTTTGGGGTCATTATTTTCATAACTTTCCTTTAGGTGGAAATGTATCGGCATTTTGGAAGCGATATGCGAATAATTACGAGCTTTCCATGTTTAATACCTCTGAGTTCGTGAGTAGTTAGTCTCGGGTTCTATGTTTTTAACCTCTGAGTTCTCGGACGCGATTTTTTTTTAAATCGTTTCGCGGAAATGGTTTTGGGTTTTCCTTTCCTTTTCAATCGCAGGAAGACAGGGGACCTACCGATACAGATGTTTATTCCTGTAGTGGTGGGAGGCCTGTGGTCCTTTTCTATTTGCCATGGGTTTTTTTTATTTTCGATAAACTTGAAGACGACGTAACGTTTCGTTATAGTAGGAAGTTTTCCGGGTTTTCCATCTCATTATGAGGATTTATATGGGAAGTTTGTTCAATTGATATTTGAACAACGTTGTTTCATTCGTTAATGAGACACTTTGGGGTTTTATAACATTTATGTTATTCTTGGGAAATGATTTTGCAGATATTGGCGCTCGGGGATTTTTCCGGTGTTTCGGCATTTTGGAAGCGATATGCGAATAACTACGAGCTTTCCATGTTTAATACCTCTGAGTTCGTGAGTAGTTAGTCTCGGGTTCTATGTTCTTAACCTCTGAGTTCTCGGACGCGATTTTTTTAAAAATCGTTTCGCGGAAATGGATTTGGGTTTTCCTTTCCTTTTCAATCGCAGGAAGACAGGGGACCTACTGATACAGATGTTTATTCCTGTAGTGGTGGGAGGCCTGTTGTCCTTTTCTATTTGCTATTTTATTACGTTAATATTGAAGACGTTTTAACGGTTCGTTATGTTTGGAAGTTTTCCGGGTTTTCCATCTCATTATGAGGATTTATATGGGAAGTTTGTTCAAATGGTATTTAAATAACACTTGTTCACACTTTGGGGTTTTTATACAACATTCACGTTATTCTTGGGAAATGATTTTCCAGGTATTGGGGTTCGGGGATTTTTCCGGTTTTCCATCTCATTCTGAGGATTTAAATGGAAATGTTGGGCAAATTGTGTTGTTCAACAGTCGTTTTACTTTGTTCAGATAATTAATTTTGATTAAAAGATTATATGGGAATGTAGTTTTTGCGTAATGCATTATCGTTCGGGATGATATTTTAGTACAGTTCTTGACGTCATATTTTATGAACGTTTATTTGGGTGATTATCTGAACAATCTTTATTTTATGTTTTCGTGTTCATCTTCTTAAGCACTTCCCCTATCTTAGGGAAATTGCTTGACGAGTTTTTTTTTTTTATATATGAATTAAAAGATCAATAATAAAACAATTTCTTCTTACGTCAGATATAATTTATCTTTGATTGTTGATTTCAATCATTACTTGCATATACCGTTGGTATTAATTTTGAATTTTCTTACAAAGGATATAATACATATATTTCAGTGGATTACACACTGTATTTTTAATGTTTTGGCAGATTACAATTTTCAGTAAAATTTTGTTTTCAATATTTGATTTAAATTTAATTCTTTGCTAAAATTTATATTTAAACATAATATCGGTAATTTGATAACTCGGGTTTTAATTTTTGTTGTAATATTTCTTGAGAATTCTTCTCTCACATATTCGGTATGATTAGGCTTTGAATGCCTGAGTTTGTTTATTAGGCTTAGTATGCCTGAGTTTGTTTAATTAATTGTTTGATTTTGTTGTGATAACTTTTTGGTCATTATGTATAGGCTTGGATAGGCTTGTCACTTTGAATTTTATTGGTAAAATTCTAATTTCAATTTTGCAGTTTTAATCGCTTGCTAGCATTTCACATTTGTTGAGGTCAAATGTTTCATAGTTTTTCCTGTATTTTGGGAGACTTTTTTTATTTAGATTGGTATAAAGCGCTTTAATTTTTTTTTTAAGTTGGTTAATCAATGTTGTATTTTTATTTGTTTCAATTTCCTTCCTGATAAACCATAAGTTAGGCAGTCTTAGCTGTAGAGAACATCAAGAAGATTGGACTCGTTACACAGCTTCTCATCATTCTGGTGTTTCATCCTGTTACATTTTGGTTTCCTTCATCAAGAAATTGGACCATTCACACTTCTTTCAAATACTGGCTCCACCTCCTGTCATGTCATGGGCTCTTAACAAAGAAGATATGAACTATTTTGGCAACATTGCATCCTGCTTGGACCTTCAATTATTACGTCAACCTACTTAAAGTTGCTCTTGAAAAGGCAGAAGTTTTAACTCCTACATTTGGACTTCAGCACTATTGGGTTCGTCAAATTTCCTGGACCTTCATTTATTATGTCAACCTACTTAAGTTGCTCTTGAAAAGGCAGAAGTTTTAACCCTAACAATTGGCTTTCTTCCTGCTTGAATCAGTACCTTGGATGCAGCCTTCGGGATGGATACCTCATTAACCTGGTCTCAAGGGTTGTTGATGGCTTCTCCTCCTGATCATCTGAAGAAATGGAACTTCAACAATGTTCCTGTTGCTGTTGCTGTAATAGGCGCCTGGAGGGCCTACATTTCCTGCTGGAAATGTTCTCTTTGGGAAGGGGGTAATGTAGCGATTCGGCTCCCCATCCCTACAGTTTGTTGTATGCACATCACTAGGTCACAACAAACCATGTGACCAGCGAGCGTTTCCTGGAGCGAGTTGGCGACTACACCGGGAGTTTGGATTTGGGAACGAGTGAAGAAACACCCACCTTGCGAACGGAGGATCGCGTCTGGTTGCCGGACCTTCAGAATTCTCCTGCGGAAGAGTCATGCTGTAACCTTATCATCGCAATTCTACACGTAACGTTAATTAGCTTTAATATCATTTACCATGGTTTATCCTTTACTGATTTTGATTGTTTTCTTATTCGCAACAAAATAAGATGGCGCTCAACCTTTACCACGTTCAATTCCTTAAACTATTAACTACCTACTTTGTTTAAACATTCAGAAATTCATAATCATTGACTCTTCGAGTGAATGACACGCCCTGTAGATTCTATTAAATATTTTATGTTGGACTTTGATTTAATAGTGTTAATTAAATTTTATATCTCATGCTCTGGGTTTTGATTTACAACATATTTCCTTGGTACCTACATTATCTTACATAGCATCACTTCATAAGCATGATATTATTTAAAAAAGTAGTTATTGTCTTTTATTTATCCGCCACAAGGTTACTAGGAGGTCAAATTTTGGTTTAATTACATGGAATTATCTCCCTATCAAATAAGGCTTTGAATAATTAAACGGCGCACCCATTTTCCGATTTCCTTGAAATTCCGTAGATTTATTTCAACGTTATTTTAATTAATCCGTGTGCGAAAATGCTTCTCGGAAATTCGTTAAAGGGAGTTTAATCGAAAGTTGGAAAAGTACAAAATTGTTTCACTTTTAGCAGAAAAATGAGTACATACTCGTGCCTACAATTTTATTATTTCACTAATTAAAAGGTACTTTCGATGTCATCAAAAATAACATACGAAAATAATTTTGTAATATTATGTAATGACGTAAGTATTTAAGTTTAATAAAAACAATACCTTACCATTAATATATTTTACGTACAACGATTTTAAAACGTTATAACTCGTTTTTCAAACTATAAAGTTAGCTAAGCACCAGATTTTACTACGACGAATTAATAACATCGGGAGTGCGACATGGAGTCACATTTTAAATATTTGTAACACGTTCTTCAGAATTAATTAAAATGAACGCGGCGGAAAGGTCGAATCTCCAGGCTTGCTAGGGTGAATTCAACCGTACGTCCGTCCAATACGCCGTGCCGCGAGCGTATATTTGTTTACATGCTTTCTTCACTTACGTCGTTAAGATACCAACATTACTTTTTTCTTCTTCTTTTCTTTGCTAGGGCAAATTTGACGATAGGTTCGTCCAATACACGGGGTCGCGAGTCGCAATTTGTATACACGGCTTCTTTACTTACGTCGTTAAGATTCTGTATAAAATTTGGCGTATATTGTCGTCTTAAGGCTCTTGACTAGCAATCCGAAGGTCGCGAGTTCGTATCCCGGCGTACGCAATTTTTTTTTATTGGATTACATCATATCCGATATACAGATGGGACAACTTCAGCGAATGGTTCCCCCGACGTAGATAAATAGAGAGCATCATTTAGAACGGACGATAAGTCCAGCTTGATATTCATTATAAAAGATTCGTAATCTCTGACGAACCGAAGTAAAAAAAAAAATCCCGATCTACAGAATTGTATTTTTAATCAGAAGAAATAACAGTTCACCATAATCATCAACATTATTGACGTCGATTTATTAACACTTAATTCCAGATTTACTATCATAAAAAACACTTTCTCGAACACTTTCAACCCCTCACAAAGGGCTAAATGACCAGTAAGTGATCATCCACATTATAATGAATATTTTTTGGGAAGTTCGCCCCGAAAGCACCGAGCGACCATTTGTAGAAACGCTTTACCGCCCCGTTCCCACTGCCGGCATTAACATTCACGATGCATTAATGCTAAATTGTTTATTCGCTGGAATCGCGTTCCGGGAAATATCGGCGCGCTGGCCTGGCAACGATTCTCTGGCAACGCCGGGAGTCTGACCATTTGGGATTCAATCATTTATTTCTCGGAAACTGTTGCTAACTTTTACACGATGGTATTTTATTTATTGTGGTACATTAGATTTATAAACACAATACTGCTACATTGCTACACGTACGAGTTGGTGGTGTAACAAGAACTAAACCTAAAAATATATTTATTTATTTATACTGAGTTTTTACAGTCGTTCTCGTTTACGTGAGAATATTCCAGTAAAACCTCAGTTAATTATACAAATAGGCACAAACAATTACAATCAGAATCTAATACTTACGCACCCACCTAAATGAAGATTAAAAAACAAAACGAATAAATATACAAAGTTATAAAATGATATAAAAGTTTACTCAAATTATATATATTACAAAGAGAGGCAAGAGACATAAGAGACCCAAGCGACACGAGAGCACAACATATTTTTTAGGAAACGAAGAACAGTTTTTCTGAATCCAAATAAAATATCTAGACAAATATCTACTTCAGCACACTCTATCTTATTATATAGTCGACACATTTGGGTGAGAGGGCTAAAATAAGCAATATTGTTTTTGAATGTATTGAGGTAAACAATGTTATGGCGTTTATAATAACTTATTTTTTAAATCTGGCTACCACTCCGACTATCGTTAATACGTTCTATACGACAGCACACTCCCTTTTCATCACGCGTAGCACTGTAGCAGTTCCGTGAAAATCACAAGTAGACCTAGCGTTCATAAAGTTATGTTTCTTATTTTCGTTCTTATATAATAAATCAAACCAAAATTTCCTCTGAAATCATAAGATTTGTAAGTAGGTGTTTGAATACCTACTAACTTATTTATAATCCACAAATATTTTACGTAACATTTTAATGAATTTTGAATACAATTTTTCTAAAGAAATATCACCATCTCAATGACAATTATTCTTTTTTCAAACTTGCTTCAGACTGGTAGGTTAGATACCATTATATTGATTATTCCAATTTGATAGTCATAATAGGAATCATGATCATGCGTATTCTGGATGTATAAAAATGTAATATTCAACACCGCGTCTATCTTGACCGGAACCGGAACGTACAAAAAATTTTAAGACAGATGAAATATAATACGCTTGAAAGGATCAATCAGAAGGTCAATAAAAGTAAATATCAAATCAATCAAAGTCAACCAAAGAATGGATTTAAGGAAAAGAAAGAGTGAATTAGTTTCTTGAAGAGACTTGTGGTAAGAGGGAAGATTTTCCGCCATAAAAAAGTGAAACTGTGGCTTGTGCAATGATGGAGGGCTTAGTTTGGAGAGAATTGAACTAAATTTCGTTGGCAATTAATTCATTTTGAAAAGGTCTAGTCTCTATTTTCACAGCTCCTGCATTTGCTTTCCGGGCTGTCTGGCGACCAAATGAATGTTACCTCCGTAATCGCCAATGGAACACTTTACGGTAGTTATTCTTGAGGTTTTCTGACTTCATGCCACCTCAACTGAAATTATTCCACAAACTTCAGGGGGTTTCAAATAAATGCAACGAACTGCCAAAAATCTAAAATTTATTTGACTTTAAACTATAATTTACAGTTCCTAGATAACTTAGGATAAACCCATACATCAATACTATATTGATAAAAACCGTCATCTGTGGTCAGTTGTCAATATTTGCGAGCCGGGTCAACAAATGATAAGCGATATTCCGACCGACGATAGATAAATTTTAGCATGGCTTACGTAAATAGTATCAGATAAGCTTCGGTTGTTAAAATACACACATTTTTTTAATAATATCGTTCTTTATGCAAAATTACTGGCTTATTAATAAACGGAGTTGAACTATCGAAGCTTTTAGAATTGAAAGATTGAGTTGAATCCGTTCGGGCCAATGACACTACATTGGTTCGGGATTAAATAAAGAACTCATTAACAAATTAACACCCTTTTCAGAGTCAAAAAGAAAATGCGGTCTGCCAATGCATATTTAGGTTAGTATTTCAATTCAACATTGCCAATTTATTATTTTTTTTACGTAATTGTATACATTCTTAGAAAACATCTCCAGTATTGCTGGCGTGTTTCGATGTCTTATTTATTCCTCGGTCAACATCGGTTCGGCTGTCAAAATGAAACCGTGCTCGGTATATCGATATAAAATCGTCTGAGTTGCGCCTATCGATCGGATATTGTAATAACCATTCAGGTCATCACATGTAATCAAAATACTGTATGTCTCTTTTGTCCGCTCAATATTAGAATTCGGATCAGTCATGTGGAATCCCCAATACAAAGTTAATATTTCAAGGTTAGAAAGAATTCAAAAAAAGATACTGAAACGCCTAGACCTTAAATCCTTTCGAACATCAGAAAACATACAAGACTCATTAACATTCCATAATTTATCAACCTTAGAAGATAGAAGAAATATATCCGACCAGAAATTTTTATTCAAAATTATTAACAACGTTGTTGACAACAACTATCTTCTAGAACACATTACTTTCCATTGTCCAACAAGAAATACAAGGTCAAACCAACTATTCCACATCCCTCCCTCAAAAACAAATTACACACAACATTCATTTTTCCGAAGGACGTGCACAAAATACAATGATATGTTTTACGAAGCTGATATTTTCCATTTGTCCTCAGGCCAATTTATTAAATACATAACTGAAAAAATTAAAACCAATTGTTAATTGCGAACCCTCCACCCGTGCTGTCTGTTGTTTTTTTTCATTCTCATTATGTTGTTTTTCCTTCTTATTATAAAAATAATAATATTTGTATGATTTATATAGCGCTATTTTTTGTTGTTGTTGTGAAAAACCCCCTCAAGGGCGCTGGCAAATGGCTAATCATTTATCCTTAAACGTTTTCTAATGATGTGAAAATGTGTTAATTTTATATAGGTTCGCTGTTTAACTTCATCTTTTCTTTCCCACATGCTTTAATTTGTGTTTTTTCATTTCTGTTGTTTACATTTTTTAATTAAATTTTCTTTTTTTCTAACACTTTACTTTTTCTTTATCTTTTTCATCTTTCTTTATATATTATATTTTTTTTGCGGAAAATTCACTGGTTAATGCACCCATGAAATATGTAATTACCTTATAATATGTACAACTGTTTGTTTCCCTAATAAACAAAAACAAAACAAAACAAATATTGTAAAGTTTTAGATTTATTTGTGCTATATGCGCCGATGGGCGTGAAAGTGAAGGGTCTGCTCGTCAGACTGTAAATATAATAGTAGAAATAAATATAGAAACAAAGTAACATATGGTATGAAATCATGCTGACTGTCGCCAAGCCACGACCTGACTGCGCGGACGATCAAAGCGGCAGAGCCAATGGTGTTTGATGGAAAACTGTGAAGGATGAAACTAATAGTAATTGTGGTTCATGGCCCGTCTAACTCACTTATATCATATATGATTTAAAACACAATTATGTCATCACAAAGTTGCAGGAAATCTGTATTGTTTCCACGAGGCATTCGCATAATAGTATTTTTCCTTTGCAAATATATTGTACGGTTAAATTTACCGAAAGAATATTTTCATAAATTGTAAAGTTTGTTGCCGCCGGCTTGCGACGGTAAATTCTCGAACAGCGCGACCATACAAACTTTATGCAACGAACAAAGAGGTTTTTTTTCGGAACCGGTGTTACAATGTAACGAGTCGCTTGTATCTTTCCGTTGCTACATTTGTTTGAATCGTAATTCCGATTCGAGAGCTTTATACGTCAAAATTTCATTGAATTTGCAGTTTATTTTATTTTGGAACTTCTGTCTACAACGAGGAACGATATCGGAGTTTATTCGTTTATGAATGTCAGTGAATTGCAGATGAAAACAATTGTCCACAGATTATCAGATTATTCCTTTTGAAATTTGGGATGCAAAAGTCTGCGACTTCTAGTTGTTATGGATAGAACGAATAAAAACATTTCTACTTCAAAATCGGGAAATGAGTGAAAGTTCCGAATTGCGAACATGTCTAAAAATTGATACGTTTATAGTAAATGCCATAGAAATTAAAAAATTATTACTCTGATTATTATAGCGAATGTCGCTTTGACGAGAAAAGCATTTTTTTTTACTTTAGTTCGACACAGGAGGCCTTGAGGAAAATAATTTCCTCCAGAGGTTATGTCATCTTAGGAGATGCTGGAGGGTTTTTTTAAGGAAAGGAAGAAGAGGAAGTTCTGGGAAGGAAATAGGTATGAGGTATGGATAGGAATCTGGAGGAAAGTGTGTCCAGGAGTGACGGACGTATGAATCCATCCCTTCAACTGTGGTACAAGGCGATAGATCGGGAGATTCTGGCTTGTGAGGTCTAAAGTCCTCCTCAATCTGTCTCTCTCGATCCGGCCCGCCAGGCAGCAGGTGGATAGATACATCGGCCACCAACGCCTTGACAAACCTCACCCCATGAACCCGGGAACACCAGCTAAGTCACCAACTACTTGGGGTGACCTATGGTAGAGGTGTTTGTTATCCAATAAATGGTTCCCGGGGCGGCGGTACCCATACCCGCCTCTTAAAATGCATTTTTTTAATGTTAAATATTCAATCGAGGAAATTCAAAATATTGGTTAGGTAGCACAGAAGATTGATGCTAAAAGATTAGTGGCTATAGCAGTCCACCCACAATTCGTAATCATAAATCCCAGCTGCGGAAATTTATTTATTTTTTTGGAATATTTACAAAGAATCAACATGTAAAAGATATAAAATTAACATTGTAAAGAGCGTAATCCGCTTAAAAACGTTCACGAAAAGCAGTCAAAGTTTTTTGGTTCTCTATACAGAGATGTTAAGAATAATTATAACTAATAAAAAAAGAAATGAGAAAAATAAAACATAATGTTGAAAATATGAAGTTAAAAGTTTATACTAAATAGAGTTATTAACATACATCCACATTCGAGTTAAAATATAACCATCCTCCATGATATGTCATTTTAGTAGATTGCTAATTTAAATTATTTATATCGAAAGTATAAATAAAGGATTCATTGTTGGGTTGTTATGCCGTGTGTTTTGCATTCTCCTTCTTTAGCCAGCGTTTCGGACAGTGTCCATCATTAGGGCAGATGTGTGGATTGTGGTAAAGTGAGCGTTCAAGTGTATTGTGGGTAGAACTGATTTATTTCAGCGTAATACACCGGGTTTATTTTAGCGTAATACTTAGTTAAGTTAATTTAGTTTTCGGCGTTCAGTTTTGTTGTCCAATACCCAATACCAAAAACTATTCAGCTTATCCCCGTCATCCCTAGTAATATTAATGTAGGAATGTTTAGAGACTTACTTGACTATCAGAGTACATGAGCGAGACAGAAGATGATATAGTATATAATGGTTTGTAGTAGTCAGACTCGCTCTCTCAATAGCCAGCTCTCAGATGGAGAACACCTATTGCATTATTCTCGTTGGTCAATAAATAAGTAAAATAACTCGACCACGCGGGTCTTAATTTAAAGGGAACCAAAACTACCCAGTCTTTTAACTTTCCCAGCAATAGATATAACGATTAATGTTTAAAGTTTTCCTATGTGTTTTTATAATGCGTATATATAATTATTATGGTACTAGCTGGTTCCCGGCATGCGTTGCAAAGTCATATTCAAAGAAATAAATCTTTTCTCCCTGCATGTCATTTCTCGTGTGTCCCCGTTCCCCTACCGCATCCCCTACCCTCCCGCGTTCCCCTTCCACCTTCCCCGCCCAATCTCCCGCAAAACCCCCCTCCCACGTTCCATACATTCAATTTTCAAACAGCTCGCGTGCCACCGCTTACAATTTTTTTATTCAAATTTTCATATTTCTAATATTACAAATAAGCGCCCTTGAGGTGATTATTCACAAAAACGGCGCTCTACAAATCGTCCAATTATTATTATTATTATTATTCATTTTTGTATATTATAAGAAGAATCAATCAAATTTGGTACCAAACACAGGTACCTGTTTAAAATATCTTTTCAATTCTTTTAACACAAAAAAAACAGCTGCCTGCTAAATTCAATTTCATCAAACGCGCGAACTGTCAAACTGTTTTCTGAAATTATTCAATTTTCTGCGCAATGTTATTAAATTTTCTTTCCTTAAGAACCTTCTACAAAGTATTAGAAAACTTTAAAAAAAGATGAATGAAATAGGTGAAGTCGTTCTGAAGTTGTGGCGTGACCAAGGGAAACAGGGATTCATTTTTATATATACAGATGATAACTATGTAATTATATTTGAATTGGTAGAAATATTTTTTTGTTTTTTTTTTTCATACAACATTTTACATTTTATAGCATAATCCAATAATGTTGGTCTAACTTGGTGGCTTACCCGTATCAAAGTTTGGTGTTAAAAACTTGTTAGGTTAATGTGAATATAAAGAACTAGTAGAGATATGTGGAATTTGAACATCTCTGCTCACCCTCGCGGAAACGTAAAAGGAAACCTGGTTGGGAAAGGGCAAGGGTGGAAATTCCCCTCCAAAGCGCGAGTAATCCGGCTCAAGTTCTTTTTCGGGTCTAATTAAGTAATTATAACAACCCTAGAACGACCCCCGGGGCTCCCTCAAAATAAAATACGTGTTTTTAGGGCGATTCCCAAGGGATGTGTAAACGCCGACATATTCTCATTAACACATATAATTATACGATAACCTGCTCTTTATTACAGTCCCAATGAAAAAGGTTAAATATATGATGCGCGGGTTGCCTTGTGTTGGCTTTTAAAATGGCTAGTTAGGTTAGTTTTGGTTAGGTTAGTTCAGATGAGGTTTGGTTAGATTAAACTGCGATAAGATGTTGGCCTTGCATTGGGTATCAATTATCAATACAGTGTTTAAATGTCGCCTGTGTCGCTAACTGTGCCTTTGTAGATCTACAAAAAGCATACGACCGAGTTGACAGGAAAAAGCTATGGAAGGTATTGTCCAAGTATGGAGTGAATACGAATCTCATACAGGCAATTGCGTCTCTATATGAGGGAAGCGTTGCATGTATTAGGGTGAACGGTGATTTTACGGGGTGGTTTGACATCACAAAAGGTGTTAAGCAAGGCTGCGTAATGTCACCGTGGTTATTCAATCTATACATGGATAATTGTATGCAAGAATTGAAAGAGATGGGATTGGGCGCGAAATTGAGTAATCTGAAAGTATGTTGCCTTTTGTATGCTGATGATGCGGTGCTGATATCTAACAGTATGGAAGATCTACAGTCTCTCGCGTCAAGGATGAACGAAGTATGTATGAAGAATGAGTTAATGATGAATGTAAGTAAGTCTAAAGTCATGGTGTTTGAAAGAGAGAGTACGAAAACAGTATGCAGTATAGTTGTGAACGATGAATACTTGGAGCAGGTGGATGAGTTTGTTTATTTGGGAAGTATGTTTACGAGAGATGGGAAGGCTGAAAGAGATATTGAAAGAAGGGTGAATGCAGGTAACTCTATAAATGGAGGACTGAACGCCGTTGGCACCAACAAAAAACTGTCCAAAAACGCGAAACTAGCCGTCCATAATGGAGTACTGGTACCTACCCTGATGTATGGCAGTGAAGCATGGAACTGGCAGAGGAAGGATGAAAGTAGACTGAATGCTATAGAAATGAGATCCCTGAGGCGTATGTGTGGTAAAACTATGTATGATCGTGTGAGAAACGCGGAGATCCGCAAAGAATGCAAGGCTGATGTAAGCGTAATGAGTAAGATCAAGAAAGGAACGCTCCGATGGTTCGGGCATGTAGAGAGAATGAACGAGGAAAGGAGTTTAAGGAGAATATATGACGCAAATGTGCTCCACTCCTTATACTCTTTTCCTTCCTAGAACTTTCTTTCCTTCCTTTCCTAAAAAGACCCTCCACACAGCATCCCTAAAGATGACATAGGCTCTGAGGGGAATTATTTTCCTAAGGGGCCTGTGTGGAGCTAATGTAAAAAAAGAGAATTTTAATCACACATGTGTACCGGATTAGCGACCGAGCAATAAAATACATCAATTAAGAAGAAGATAATAGTAATAAATCTAAAGAAGATGTGAAAAATAAGATAAGAAAAATAAACAGGTAGCGGTCGCAACTGGGACTCGAACCCTGGATCTCTTGTCTAACCGGGACAAGTGCCTCAATCAACTCGGCCATTGAGACCTCTTAATTTTAAGTCATTTTGTCAATCTCCCATTTCAAAATCAAAATTAACAACATTATTTTCCCATATTTTTGGCAGCTACCTTTTCGAATCATCACAATGTTATATGGCATACCTATATGGGGAAAAAATAGTCGAATAGAGATCCTGGGTTTGAGTTATCTGTGTCTTGTTCTTTTCCATATATTCATTTAGATTTATTAGATTTATCTTCTTCTTCAGTGATATATTACATTGATGGGAATAACCTTCAATGAAGGGAGTTATTCTAGAGTTTTTCTAATAAAAACTCCATCAATACAAGTCAGTAATTCATTAAAACCTCTAGGGCTAAAATAATATTATCGTATTTAACAAAAACTAGTTAAAAATATGAGAATCACGATTTACGCAAAAACTGCACTTTTTAATATAAAGAGTAACTAACTAACTAACTAACCATCACGTCGTTTCCCCGCAGGGGTAGGCAGAGAGGACGGACCGCCAAACAATTCGGTCTTGGCACACATTTCTTGCCTCGTTTACATTCATACAACGTCTCATACATGCTCTTATATTATTTTGACTCTTGACATGGCCCGACTCAAGTATCTGATTCACTTGGTCGTGCCATGTTTTTCTTGGGCGTTCTCAACTTCTTCTGCCATTCACATTTGCTTCATATATTCTCTTTACACTTCTTTCCTCGTTCATTCGCTCTACATGTACAAACCATCGGAGCGTCCCTTTCTTAATCTTAAACATCACGCTTACATCAGTCTTGCATTCTTTGCGGATCTCCACGTTTCTCACACGATGGTTTTGCCATCCATTTGCCTCAGGGATCTCATTTCTACAGCATTCAGTCTACTTTCATCCTTCCTCTGCCAGTTCCACGCCTCACTGCCATACATCAGGGTAGGTACCAGTACTCCATTATGGACGGCTATCTTCGCTTCTTTTGACAGTTCTTGTTGGTGCCAACGGCGTTCAGTCCTCCATTAATAGAATTACCTGCATTCACCCTTCTTCACAAAGAGTAACATCTTCATTAATTAACTTATTCAAATATCCATACGATACGATAATCAAAGAAAATTGAATCTTTGCACAATGCTATTCCGAACAAAATCGATGATAAAAATTTCATTATCGCTGCGCGCTCGGTCACCTAGTAAAAAACAAAGGTTTATACGTTGCCGCTCTAGCCAACATGTATTTATATGATGATATATTCTTAGCGCAAAAAAGTGTCGCTGAAATTCATATCGCACACATTAGCTTTATTTCGGTCTCGCTCTTGGGCAGTATAAGTAGGACGAGTAGATTTTTAACATGGAATTTGAATTGTGGTAAAACTATGATACAGGTTTTCTATTATTTTTATGGGAGTCCATCGCACAAAGGCACCTTAGAGAAAACCGCCACTGCACTTGACAGTAGCTAAGGCTATTTTATGTAGCACAAGACGTAATGGGAAAATGGTATTAACTTGGACAACGTAATGGCTGGAAAAATAGGGGTAAAAACAGCTAGGAAGTAATATTATACTACTTTTGCAAGTCTCGACGGGTGCAAATTATATTATTGAAGTGCTCCAGCCGAGCAGTTCAGGAATATGTACGTTTTATAAATATATTTGTATTTAGGTACTGTTTTTTTTTAATAAAAGGTTTTTTGTCAATATCCAGCTTTAATACGTCCTAGAGCGATATTTTGAAATAAGACGACTTCTATAAAAAAATACCCACGCTAGAGAAAAAATTAAAATGTTTTCAAAAATTTAAAAAAATATTTATTTTCAGTTATGTTCAGTGTTAGAACCTTGTTAAATAACTCTAGAAATAGAATTTGCTTTGAATTTAAGTGTCATTTTCAACATTGTTACTTAAAAAAGATCAAATGTGCAAGTCAATGTAAAAAGACCCAAACCAAAATGCTCAAACTTCATTTTATGAATGACTATCTGAAATAATAATGTTGTGTATGTCCTATAATATGTCCATTTAATACATACAGCTATATGTTTCATGTAATGCGTATCATTCCCGCAATGAGTTTATTAACTCTTGGGAGTACAATGCTTTATAAAAAATAAAAAAATAAATAAATAAAAATAAAAAATAAAAAAAATGCTTAAAACTAATTACCATTGCTCTTTTTAGGGTAAAAACTCAAAGGCATTCGGTTCGGGGCTCGAGTAAAACCTACTTTCATTTATGTTAATTACATGCTATATGATCAAGCAGTTCTCCCTCAGTCGGTAATATAGAGAGTTATTGTGAGCTTTTGGGAATGCACTGACAGTTGGTTTGTTGCGGTGTTAGTTTTTTTGAGCCCGTTGTGATTTTAATAGGATTCCTTGAATCTTTCTAATTCGCAAGCGGAATAAGCGGTTCCTTCAAAACCTAAGATCTGGGAACCTGGCCTGTCTCCAGCTAGGTAGAAATAAAAAAATGCAAATCATCGTAAACGTGTTATTATAATATAGTTTCAGAATACTTATCTAATGGAGTGTGTTTTTACTGAATGTGATCTGAAACCCTAACATACATAATTGATTGGGTGAAAACCCATAATAATATACGTAATATTTAAACAGTAAATAATGTTGCAATAACTGTATTTTTCAATTTTTAAATTATGATATCCCGTTATTTTTGCAGGTCTGCGCTACGTATTTTATAAATAAAATAAATTTAAAAACGTGAACCTATCGACAGCTGCAAATACCATGAGCATAGAAATGTCACAAGGAAATTTTGTGTAAATTTGTACTTAAAAAAAAAAAATCAAAATTTAAACTCAAAAATCCATAATGAAAATTATACTGAAAGATCCTGTAAGAACTAGCACTGACGAAATCTTCAACAATCTTAACATCATGTCAATTAAACAACTGTATTCTAAAACTATACTCATTTACATTCATAAGTACAAAACCCAAGAAATGACAACTAACACGTACATTAGAAACACTAGATCTCATGGTCAAAAACATATCCAACAAGTAACTACAAACACAACATTTGGGCAAAAAAGCTTCTTGTATTATGGTATTAAACTTTACAATAAAATACCACTCTCACTTAAAAACCTCAACAGTATAACATTTAAATCTCAAATAAAAAGCTGGATACTAAATATAGTGAGAACAGAAATAGAAAATATTCTTATATCAAATACAGTCTAAAACCGAATCTACTGAACTGAATTATAAAAAAAAAAACACTTTTATTTTAATTTTTAATTATTTAAAAAAATACTACATGATACCTATATGTTCATAACTAATTCATATTAATTTCTTATAATTAAATTATAATATGTAAATGAAATCCTCAGCACGGGAAATCCCAGTGAGGATATTATATCGATATCATGCAGTGAGCCCACGGCTAACGTATGTAAATCTTTAGAAGAACTATTACCTGTGGACGTTTACCATCCTCCTCTGGATATAGTTATTCCCTTTGTTAACAACACCTATCTCAAAAATATCAAGCCATCTTATAACTTCTCTAAAGCAAATTTTAAAAAAATTTCTGATTGCTTAAATACAACAGATTGGTCCTTTCTGGAAAATACAGATATTAACGATAATGTAAATAAATTTTATGCTATTCTAAATGATGCTATTGCAAATTTTGTGCCTCTTCGACATAATAGAATTTCTCATTTTCCAAACTGGTTTAGTCCAGAATTGATCACTTTAACATATCGTAAGAAAATAGCTCATAAAAATTACAAACGGTCCAGACTGTCGAGTGATTACAATGAATTTCAATTGTTAAGAAAGGAATGTTGTAAAATCTCAAAACTGTGCTATAAAAATTACATCGACAAAATTGAAACTGATATTCGTGTAAATATAAAACAGTTTTGGAATTATACTAACTCGCAAAAAAATAATAACTTGGGTATTCCAACTACTATGAATTTCAATGGAAAAATTGGATGTAATGATGAAAACATTGCAAATCTATTTGCCGATTATTTTAAGTCTGTGTATGAAGAGGATATACCTAGCAACGAAATTCCAAAATTCTCATCGAATCTTAGCCTGGATATATCTGAAATACGCATAGAAATTAATGATATCAAAAACCATGTAAATTTGTTAGATGCTAGAAAAAATGCAGGACCTGATAATATTCCACCAGTGTTAATTAAAGAATGTTTAAATGGCATAACTGTTCCTCTTTTTCTAATTTTTAACCAGTCACTAGAGACAGGCAGTTTCCCTGATACATGGAAACACAGTTTTCTAACACCCATTTTTAAAAAAGGGGACAAAACGGACGTAACAAATTATAGGCCAATATGTATCCAATCATCGATTCCCAAGCTTTTTGAAAAAATTGTACTCCATAAAATATCTACAAATATAAAAAAAATTATAACACCCTATCAACATGGCTTTTGTTCAAATAAATCTACACTAACCAATTTACTAATTTACGAAAACTTTATATCTAAATCTTTAGCAAACAGGTGCCAGGTTGACTCAATATATACGGACTTTAGCAAGGCCTTTGACAAGGTGTGTCACAAAATATTAATCAATAAATTGGCGACACTTGGAGTTTATGGTAGCTTATTAATTTGGTTTGTTAGTTATTTGTCCAAAAGAAGTCTTAGTGTGAAAATAAATGGCACACATTCGTACAAATTTATAGCAACAAGTGGAGTGCCGCAAGGCTCCCATTTAGGGCCCATTTTGTTCATTATATTTATAAATGATATTGTTGATATATTCACAAACATAAACGTGCTACTGTTTGCTGATGACATGAAACTTTATAAAGAGATCAACCACATTAATGATTGTATTACACTTCAAACTAATTTGATATATCTTTTTGAATGGTGCTCTATCAACAAACTAGCATTAAACATAAATAAATGTCAGTTCATTCATTTTTCCAAAATAAATAATCCTATATATTTTCAGTATTCATTAAATGATGAAAATTTAAATTGTGTTAATGAAATTATGGATCTAGGCATTATGTTCGACAGTAAACTCACCTTTGTATGTCATATTAATAATATTATCAACAAATCCCTAAAGACTCTTGGCTTTGTTTTAAGAGCTGCAAAAGATTTTAATGATTTAGGCACATTTATTATGTTATATAAAACCCTTGTCAGATGCCAACTTGAATATAACTCTACGTTATGGTCTCCCTTTTTCAATATTCATTCAGACAACATTGAAAAGATACAACGGAAGTTTCTAAGGTTCATAAACTATAAATTGCGTATTCCTATACTAAACATTGATTATAATTACCTCCTGGATAAATTTTCTCTGTTGAAACTTTCAGAAAGAAGAATAAGCACAGATTTAATACTGTTACATAAAATACTGCATTACAAAATTGACTGTCCAGAATTACTTCAATTTATCAATATCCATGTACCCAAAAAATCATGTCGACATTTATTACCCTTTTACTTCAATAACACCAGGACACTAGCTTATCAAAATTCTCCGTTTCCGAGACTTCACAGTCTCGGAAATAAATATTCTAATTTAGGTGATATATTTCATCTTAAAACCAATCAGTATAAATGTTGCATATTCTATCACTTTTATTCTTCTAGACACAAATAGATTTACATAATTTCTGCAGTTTTTTGTTTATATTGAATGTGAGACTTCTTATCATATTTTTACATATGTACTTTTTATTTTATTATGTGGTTTTGTTTTTATATTGTATTACGTATTTTCTTTTCTCATTGTATTATATTTTCTTCATTGTTTTTATACTCAACTTATAAACTTTAATGTAAAAGCCCATCAGGGCGTGTAATAAATAAATAAATAAATAAATAAATTATCTTTAGATGTTTGTAAAGAAAGGAAGACAATAAATCATTATTATTATTATTATTATTATTAATTTGTCACAGTCAATATATTTTATAAAATAAAGTGTACAATATGCGGGCTCTAAAACTCAGAAACGAGTTCCGGTACGATCAAGGAAGTTATATGGTGCGGTAGCTCTCTATCGTGGTTAGCTGGAAGAAATTGGGTCTACCCATAAGCTACACGTTTTGTATTTCTTATTTGTACAATAAATATTTTTTGATTTTGATTTTGATTTTTATATCCCCCATTCATGAAGAAGGTTCAAATTTTTACCTGAAGGGTGTGCTTTTGAAGATATAAGGGCTGGAAGTTTCGCCCTCTAGAAATTCCTAGAACGGTCCAGACCATTCGACAGTATTCGAGAGCATTCTACATAATTCCAGAACATCTGAACGAATGTAATGGAATGTTTGGGAATAGTCTGGAACGTTCGGGATCATCTTGAAATATGCCAGATCATTGTGGAACATTCCAGAACTCTCTCGAATGTTTTGGAAAATTGTCGACCATTCGAAGCCTATTTTGTATGGGTGGGGATACCCAATGGTAGGGGTATATAAAGCAAGATCATTCGTGGGTTCGAACTTCAGTTCAATTTCATTATATATAGTAAAATTTTCAACATTTTAATTGGTCCATTCGCTTAGGAGCTACGATGCCACAGACAGACACACGCACACAGACAGACAGACACACAGAAAGTCAAACTTATAACACCGCTCCTTCGGGGGTTACAAATATACAAAATAATAATAAACTTCAAAACTTGAACCTGCCAAAACGAAGAGAATACCAGGAGCACAGAAAATATGATAATATCGGTATTTACTTTTGATTATTATTATTATAAACATATATCGCTCAGTGACAGTTATTGTTAGAAAACACAACGAGAGAATATTAAAAAAAAAATAGATGTCTGTTCTCAACGATGAGAGCATTCCTAATTTAAGATTTCGTTTAGCCAATTAATCAACTTCAAGATATAAAAATGTTTTCAATAGTGCTTACGTAATAAAATAACAACCCTCCTAGAAAAGAATTACCTCCGAAGTGGATCCTTTAAAAAAGAAACACGTCATTTTCCAGTACAGTAATTACTCAATTTGAATAAATTGTAAATAACTAATAGTCGCGTGTTGACCTTCTATGTTTTGCATGTCATAAAATATGGAGCTTATAAAGCTGTAGGTATATAATATGCAGGTTTTAATACAATACCCACTGCAGTATGATAAATGAAATAACAGTAGTCACGAACTAAAATGAACCCGGGAAAGTTTGGTTCGGTTCTTCTAATAAACAAATGGCCTGGTTTATTAAATTCAATCATTTTATACGCAAAGCATGTTCAGCTGTATTGTTATTACGATTAAATTTTCAAGAAAACTTTTATGCTGTTGCGGTACTTCAGAATTATTTATTTAATGCGAAGTTTGTTAAGTTATTGTTTTAATTAAGTGTGCATTTTGAAGAATTCCGAAAATGCCTACATATTGCGCTGCACACAAAACTCACGAGAATTACAATATTGTATTGAACAACCAAAATGTGGGGAAAATTTACTAATATAATGTAGTAAGGATGGGTTACGGAAGCTGTATTTTCAAAAATCTTACCCCAGAAAAGACCACCCTTTCGTCTTTCCATCCACCTGGCTTAACTCTTTCAATAATATTCGCGTGATGGCTTTACTGTCAAAACATTTTTTTTGCATTATACTCTACACAGGAAGCCCTGACCACGTACCATTTTTAAGAATGCTGTGTGGAGGGTCCTTTCAGAGAAAGGAAGGAACGGAAGTTCTGGAAAAGGATAAAAGGGATGCGTATGAATTTGGGCTTAATGTATTCTGGAGTGGTGAACGTATGAATCCATCGTTTCCAGTGCGGAGCTAAGCAATTGGTCGAGAGATTCCGGCTGGAGTGGTTAAAAAAGTCCCCCTCAACCAGTCTCTCCCGATCCGGCCCGCCACGTAGTAGGTGATACAAGCATTTGCTGACAAGACCTAGACAAAGCTGGGGCTTTGCTATGTCACCATGAATGACTTGGAGTGACCTATGGCAGGAGTGTGAGTTATCCAATTAATGGTTATTTTATTTATTTATTTATTTACACATGTACGGCACAACACGTTCCATTAACATAACTGACATACTTATTAATAGTACAACAACATGAAGAATGTAAAATAACACGTATATTTTGCCTAATATAAGAGGATAGGCGATACGTTTTTCTATAGTCTTATTTTTATCTATATTATACATAAACGTAAATGTCCCGGTGTTGGTTTGTTTTTAAACAAATCTACAGTTTTATTACGAGATTGATAAAATTTTGCACACTCGACCTTCAAACTAAACGAAAAGTAACTGTCTATAAGTCTATTTTTTTGTTTTTGTTTTTGTTTTAAGCGCTCTAGGGGAAAATATCTGAATTTGATTTTAAGATAACATTATTTGTCTTCTTTTTCTTATGAGTACAAAATTATATACTGTGAGGAATACATAATTAACACTTTTTCTTTTTTATTTGTAAACAATGTAATATGAAATTAAATTTGTCAATTTGACTGGCCTAAAACAGGATCCATTCCTAGTTGGCTAGTCAAAGTTTCCACATATGTTTTATTGTTCAATTTTATGTGAAATAAAGTATTATTATTATTATTATTATTATTATATGAAACAAGATAAAACATATACAATGAAAGAAGACCGCGGAAAAACTACCTCACCCGTTTTAAACCCCTTAAAGCAGAATTTTGATACTTCTTGTCAAAATTTTGCGCACTTGCCATTCAAAATGAATAAATAGTGTCTACATCTATCTAATTTAGTAAAAAAAACTCTTCCAAAAGCCCGAGCAACGCTGGGGACTTCAGAAAGTTAATATATCACAATTTTTGGAAGCGCGAATGGGTACCGCCGCCCTGGGAACCATTTTTTGGATAACCAATACCTCTGTCATAGGTCACCCCTAGTGGTTCGGTACGTTTGGTGACTTGGCGTGGGTGCCCGGGTTTATGGTACGGGGTGAGGTTTGTCTAGGTCTTGGCGGTGGATGATCTGGACTCCACATTTCTACCCACTTATCTTTTACCTTCCCAGAACTTCCTATCACTCCTTTCCTTAAAAACTAAAATAATTTTTTTTTTATTGGTGCCCTTTTTTACTCATTTAAAGTACGCTCTAGCGTGTTTAAATCGCACTTTATGGAACGCGCGTTTTTTAAAGTTACCATGGCAACATCAACAAATCAACAAAATGTGAAGAAATAAGAACTATTAATGAATTCGTGATGTGACATCACAATATCTTGTTGTCATGGAAATGAAAAACACAAACATTAATTTGCAATCTGTCACATAAGATTAATAGTTGACATTTTTACTAGTTATTGTGTGTTGTAAAATGAGTTCTAACATTGATAATTTAAATAATAATATCAATATTTATGTTTTCAAAGTGTACCAATAAAAAAAAATAGCGTAAAGTATTCGTGGATAACTGGTCTTTAAAACACTTGCTTTATTTCGAGCACTCGGCTACGCCGTCGTGCTCGAAAAATCGCGCGTGTTTTAAAGACCTGTTTATCCACTTATACTTTAATATACTATTTTTCCCCAGGGCCCCCTTGTGAATCTAATTAAAAAAAAATGTAAATATAACAATGTGGAATTCTTTACCAATATCATGAAAAGGGTTATGTGTGTAGAAATGGCAATGTTGTCTTGGTGGAAAACCTTGTATAAATTAACAAAAACTTATTTCAAATTGTTTGATTTTTTGGTAGTAGGCCGTGTTACGTTCCTCCTCCGTCTTAGGCCAACGTTTCGAATTGCCTTGCAATTTGCAATATCAATCATAAGGACATTATTATATTATTAGCCATGTGAACCTTACTATATCCGGAAAACTTTTAGTCTATCCATCTTTAAATGTGAGAGGAAGGTTCCTGTACGAGTAAGCCAATAATATTTCGTAATGAAGGAAAGCCGTTGAATTTTAATAATGTGAAATGTTTCAAAGCGAATGCTAAAATTCTTTTCGTTCGAAAAAAGAGTAATTACCTACAAGTGCGCGGTACAGACAAATCATTTTAAAGATGACACTTTTGATCTATTTCTACACACTGATAGTATTGAAAGTTTCAAAAAAGTTTTCGAACTAGTTTGGAACACACAACTATCAATTCAGTTTAAACATGGACTGGCGATTTAATTTAACAATATTATTTTTAGCTCATCCCATAGTCATTTAAATTGACAGACGAGCCCATCAGGGAAAGGGAGGATGCGCGACCGTGTTCTTTTCTCTGATTTGTCAATAAATGAATCCGATAGTACAAAGGCAATTCGCATTGTAAGATCACGATTTAGTTTACGAAAATGAAATCTGCTTACGAATTACTAGTAATTTTTACAATGGTACGTAAATGGCTGGTTGCATAAAAACTACAATTCACGAATCCAATAATATATGCGTTAAGAAAATTAAGATAATGTTGGTAATTCTTAGTCGAAGTATGATACAGTTAAAAGTGACCGAATTGGATATAGACACCTTAGTTCAGTTACTAGAGCATTTGCCATGTAAGCACGGGGTCCTGAGTTCAAGTTCGAGGTGCCAATATCTTTTTCTGATTTGTCTCCAGATTTTTGATTCAGTTTCGCTAATACTGTCTTCATTTAATTAAATATTAAAATTTGAGATTTTACCTAAATGATAAAAATAAATATTTTTTTATACTAATTAGTTTGACACTTTTACAAATGTGTTGTAATTTACCCAACGCATTGATTATTAGTTTCGCTATGCAACCTGATTTGAAGGCGGTACGTTTTTTAAACCGTTTTTTCGAAGATTCTTTACGATACTTTAGCGAACTTAACTTTTTGGTAGGGTTTTGATTATTTTAATGTGCTCTCTTCAATGGTCAATGATTGATGTTTTAGTTTATTCAAAGCATTCGAATCATCCTGGTGGCAAAAATACGGTCACGTGGTTTGTCTCCAACCTGTCGAAATGATACTCAGATTTAATTATTATTTTTTTAATTGATAAACTAATGTATAAGACAAACTTTTTATGCATATCAGAAAGGGTAACAATTATTATAAGCAATATTTATTAGCCTGAAACACTCATCTACATTGAAAAAATCTCCCGAGAAAAGATACATGCCGCCGACGGGACTTGAACCCGCGTCCTTCTGATTTCCGGTGAAATGCTCTGACCACTGAGCTACATCAGCTTATCTCTTACCTGCCAAATTATTCAATTTCAGTGAGAAATTTAGCACTTACAATGCCTTTCTCATATAAATAAAGTTGGTTATTTGCAGGTGGAAAAATGTAATAAGCAGTAGTTGTTGAATGAAACACTAGTATATATTGAATAATTTGGCGGGTAGGAGATAAACTGACGTAGCTCAGTGGTCAGAGCATTTGACCGGAAATCAGATGGACGCGGGTTCAAGTCCCGTTGGCGGCATGTATCTTTTCTCGGAAGATTTTTTCAATGTAGATGAGTGTTTCAGGCTAATAATTATTAATGAATTACATAATAAAATTGTTACTCAGATTTAATGTCCGGGCTAAATTTATCGTCTAATTTGCATGACACTTGAGGCTTCCTTGTGTAAACTTGATCGTGTGTATCGGATGAACCGAAATTATTATTAGATAAATTAAAATATTTTTTTATCCATCCAGTAGACATCTATATAAGCAAGAGTGTCTTTAAAATGATTTACCTGTACGTAACCGGTGCTTTTCTGAAACTATATTTCAGTGGTTGTACCAGGGGTAGGTACGATAGGAGCAGGGGTGTGCCAACAGCCGGCAGGGTGTGCACCAGGGTTACTCCTGCGCCACTCCCTCTGACAGGGGTGGCGCAAGGGGTGGCAGGTCGCAGTTCTACCACAACTATTATTTATGTCATTTAAATCACAACTAATTGCTTAGCATGGGTGAGGCGACTGCTCTGGTTGCTATGCTAACAATACAAAATATTTGTTCGAGATATTTCAAAAATTGTTTCATTGTGCTTTCATACATGGAATACTAATAAGTATTAACATAAACTATGGGTCTAAATTCAGAAACGATATCTCTTAAGTGATGAAATCAATTAATAAACTTTGAAGACGTTGAACAAATGTGCCTAAACACTAACTTCCAGCATTCAAAAATTGCCATAATCATCACTTTGTAGTCTGCTAACTCGAAACAAATTATTAATCGCACGTGGGTAGGTACTTAAGATTCATTAAAAAAATATAGTTTTGTAGTTAATAATGCGGTTTTATGTAGCATTTTTTTATATTATTCATTGATTTAATAAAATAACTCAAATAACATTTGAAATGCGTTGTAATTGAGTTACGTTTGAAAATATTGAAAAAAATTGACTTCTTGAGAAAATGATATACCTAATATGGTAATGCATCAATGGGGTGTATATTTTTGGTGCCTATTGTATTTTAAAAAATATATTTCCAAAATCAGTAAGTATTTCACATGGAACTTAAATATACTCTTATGCTGTAGTAATTTTTTAACTAGAAACACAAGCATTTGCTTTATTAGGAGAGTGTATAAAATATTTAAGTTATATTATGTTATATTGTGTACAAGTAAAGTAAGTACATATATATTAAAAAAAATATTTAAAGAAACTACCCGTATTATTTAATTATCCTAATTTACTTACGTATTATATCTGACTTTAGCAGACTACAAAGTGTGTGCATATTTTTGCGTGATGACCGTTAAGGGGGAATTTTGTCACCTCCCTGTTACTTGAAGACTAGTTACTGACATATTCACTATCAACATCAATATAAAATGTTACCTAATCAAATATCAATGAAATTGGTTTAAGGCAATGCACCACTTCGTGTAATATTTGGGATCAGGCCGCTAACAATAACACCCCTTATGCAGATGCTGATATATTAAAAAGATTATATTATTATTCAAGAATAAAACATCGCCAATTATTGTTTTATTTTATTTTACCTAGCTAAGCACAAATATTTAAATGTTTTACGATTACTTTTTAAAGAATTTAATTTTCCCCATTAAACAATAAAACCATAAACCGGGATTCGTAATTAGTGAATTTTTAACTTAAATGCAGTTTTTAAAGGCACTTCATCTTTTTCTGGGCTTTTAAAATAACTAATAAAAAAATACTCGATTGTTTAAAGATAAATATGTATTCTACTCGAAGTATTTAATTAAAGCATCTAATATAATATATCTAAGCGATCTAATTTTCAAACCAAAATCATATGATCTTGCATTACTTAGTTGTGCATTAACGACAGAAATTATCAATATCATTACGGTATCAAAACAATTACTACACGTCAATCGTCATCATACAGGGATGTAGTTCAGGATTAGATATTTGAAACTGTAATTGAATACCGTGGAAATCGAATCTATAGCAAAATTATTCCATCCCTATTGATGTACGAGTATGTATGAAATTCAATGCATTTGAACTAGGAATACGGTGTCGGTTAGGCCAATTTCGTTTTACAGCAGGTAATATGAAACTACATTATATTTTTAAAGCCCATCACGAAATGCCTGCATATCATTTGCAACAATATAGAAAGTAAATCGATTTCTATGAATTGCCGACTTTTAGAAATGCATTTTATTTATAAATGTATAGGTAATAACATAATATAGGTAATTAATATAAATCTCAGACATATGAATTTTGGTTGAAACTTTGTCTTATTTAAAATAAAACATTATATCTGTTTCTGTTTCTAATAATTGATCTATTATACTTGGTCGAAGGTTCTGATAGAAAAAGTTGAAGTGAGAAAGTCAAAAAAGTAGATAAAAGATATTTGATTTTAAGCGTAATGAACGGTCTTAAGAGTGATCAATTTGATGAATATTTATTATCAGGCCTCGGGCATATTCTGTCAGGAGGTCAGAATGTTTTCGCTTTGCAATAAAATCCACTCAAATGAAATGTTTCTGAACTAATCCCAAAACAAAACATAAATTTTTGAAAGTGCTTAAATATTATTTTTAAACATAAACATATAATTTTTTTTTTTAATTAAAAATATGAATGCAAACATAAAAAGTTTTAAAAATGGCTTACCTAGCTAAAATTACTGACAACAACAAAAATAAATAAAAGCACAGACACACGCCTTTTATTAGACAAACGTATTATAAACTTTACTGTCACATGAACTTTTTGTCATTTCATTAAAAAGTAATTAATAAAACGCAATTTCACAAACTGCATTCCTAAAATTTGGTTTCACGTAAGCGTACATTTTATTTTTTAAATTTTTCTGTGGTTAAATTTTTTGATTTGAATATAAAGCGTGGTATTTTCTCTTTTTAACATGATTTAGATCATATTTCTCACCATGATAGTAAGGAAGACAACGATTTCTGTGAGACTTACACAAACAGTTCCCAAAAGCGAATAAATTAGCCTTAGAGATTAAAAAAAGGGTTGGGTTTGCCGAGTTTCGTCACATAAACGAATTAAATATTATCACTGTCATTACTGTTTGGCTTTCTACAAATTTGTACACTTAATCTATTTTCTTCTGAGTTAATTAAGTTTTCAGAATACTTAATCCCACTCGATCCATTCCATCTTCCCACGCTTTGGCTAACTTCATATCAAACGCCATGAAAAATTATAGGCCATTCTTACTATTTATTAGAACCCTTTTAAAAGATGCCCCGAAGGCGAAATTCGGCTCGCTTTCATGTTGTGCTTTATTTAATTTTACAGCCACAATAACGCTTTAGTTTAGGGGTGCGGATGGTAAAAAAAACACATTCGCCGAGATACAGGAAACCCTGGGCCTCGCGGCCATACAGGATACAGGATGTATATATTAAAGGCACATGGGCGACGAGCTTCCAAGTATCCTGCGATAAAGCCCCCGAGCTTCCAATCTGGGCTTTTCGTTGACAGAAATTCCTCCCGAAAGCTCACAGTGGTGAATAATGCGTAGGATTCAGCTGGCCGCATTGGGAGCTTTCACTGCGAGCTTTTTGTTGAAGTTGTTGCCGAACTTCTAATGGAATTGTTAATAAAGAACTACTGTAATTTAGTTTTTAATGGAATTATTTTCTAAAAGACTCTCTGGGATTCACTTTTTTCGAGAGATTTAAAAGTTTTTTGGTTTGGTATTTTCTCTGGCCATGAGAGACTCATTTGTCAGTGTAAGTGGTCTTAGTTGGTCCGTTGTTGGTAGCTGTTGGATCTACGAATGTATTTGTAAGTTTAAGTGGTTTATGTAGCAAACAACAATGTTTTTTTAAAGTAAATTTACTACTTTATTTTAGTTTTGTGTGAGTATTTTTTAATCCTTCAGGTAAATTTGTTTGCTTTTCGGAACAACACGGGTTTCATAGAAATCGTTGTCTCTCTTACTCACAATGAGAAATATGATCTAAACGGTGCTGGAAATAAAAAAAAACACCACGCCTTTTATTCAAATCTAAAAGTTAAAGATAAAATAATTTTAATTTACACTTTTATTACTAATTATTTGTACATGAATGACAAAATAGCTAGGCGATGACAACGTTAATAATATATTTGTCTAATAAAATATGTGTGTTTAATTTTTTTTGGTAACCAGTAATTTAAGTTAGAAAAAATGTAATATGAGCCATTTTTAAAAACATTTAAAGTTTGCATTTTAAAAAAACATACTTCAAAAATTACTTGGTTATTTCTATTAATGGAATGTGAAAGCACATTTTGTCACTTTTCAAAAAAAAATGTAGTTTTCAGATACTTTCATAAATATTCCATTTATTTGGATTTTTACCTGTTGACAGAATATGGTCGAGTCCTAAGGGATTACATTTAAAATGTTTATTCCTTCTCACAGAATACAATTTTGCACACAATAAAATAACTTCTCTGGGACAAAGTTAACAATTCACTTATTAGAGTAAAGTAATACAAAGATAATACAATAATAAAGATCAATTTTATAATTTGGTTTAAATATACATAAACACTTAACCTTTAGACGTAAAAATATTATTTTCGTATACAATCAATTCATAAAAATATAATTTTTGCAGTAATTCGGTTCCAAAAAACTTCAAATGTAAAAGATAAGTCCATATTTTCGACTAATCTCTGATAAAGGTGATCAAAGATGAAACTCGTGAAATTAAAATTGCATAAAAGAGACGTCACTACCGTCTTTTACAGAATTCATCTTTACAAAGATTTATTTTGCTCTTAAAGATTTTATTAACTACAGATTGTATTTTAATGGTTCTGTGATTAAATTTTAGATTCAAATATAATAGCTTAGTGTTTTCTCTTTCTAACATCGTTTAGATTACATTTCCCACCACGATAGTAAGGGAGACACAACGACTTTAAGTAGTTTTATGATCTCTACTTCTCGAATCAACTTTTTGGACAGACAACTATTTGAAATAATTGGATAGATAGCGCTAAATTAATTCAAATGACCTCAATTTTGTAAGACGGAAGGAAGCCCTCTTTAATCCCACTATATCGGAAGGCGGTCTTTAGAAGCAATGTCAGCGGTCATTTCCGATATTATCGCCTAACTCCAACACATTTCCTCTGAAAGCTTTTGACTTTTATTGAAAGTCGAAACAGCCGAAAATAAATACGATTTGTTCGACGTGCGCCTTATTTTTATCGCAACACGGAACATTACTAAAGTGGCTGAAACGAGTGAAACCTTTCCGCGGGTCCTTACCCTGCTTTCTACTAAACAAATCTTACAATTTCGCCACTTGCAACAATAATAAAAGATAAAGCCTTTTATTTCTTGCAAATAGGTATGTTACAAAGTTATAAAAAGCAAGAAAAAGTATACTTAATGCTATTTACAAAAAATGTAATATAGGAATCTGAAACCGCTCTCTCAGGCCAGGTGAAGGCTTCCTCTAAAGAATTCCATTGCAACGATACACAAATAAAAATCCTCTTAAATCTCTCTTTAAAACAATTCATATCTCGGGCATATTCTGTCAGGTCAGAAAATTTCCCCTTTGCAATAAAATCCAAATAAATGGAATTTTTCTGAATGTATCTATCTGGAACATTAAAACTGTTTTTGAAAGGTGATAGAATACGCTTTCAAATGTTATTATTAGAAAAAAAAAATTCTGAATATTAAAATTTTTAATATAAACATAAAAAAGTTTTAAAAATGGCTCCCCTTACGTTTTGTCCATCTGAAATTACTGAAAACGAAAAAAAAATAAAAAGGCACACATATATTTAATTAGGCAAATGAATTATTAATGTTATTCTAACCTCACATTTTTATCGTTTTGTGAAAAAAAACGAGTGTGCTTTAGACATTAGACCACACGATTGAAGTAAAACTTCACTAACTTATAAAAGAAAATGCACTGTGTCTAAGATATACGAAACGTAACTGGCTTTGAGAGAAAGAGAGAAATAAAATGTGTGCTCGCACCTCTCTCTCTTGCCCCTACAGTAATATACGAAACGTAACTCTCTCTCTTTCTATCTTCACTAACTTATATCTCCCTCTCAACTTCCGTTCACCTCGCCCGATCACACTTTTCGTAACGCTCTCGTCACGCATTCACCAGTTTACTCCCCAAGACAAGCGTGCGTAAAGAAGTTTTACTTCAAAAATAATTAATAAAAATTCGCGAAATTTTACAAATTTTTCTCAAATTGCTATCGGAAATTTCGGTTTTATAGAAGTGCACATTTAAATTTTTCCATGCTTAAATTCTGGATTGGAATCCGAAGCGTGGAGTTTTTTCTTTCTAACACCGTTTATATAATATTTCTTACCATGACAGTAGGACGATAACAACGATTTATATGAGAAGTATGTGAGTTGGGACAAATTTGGTCTCCCATGATTATAAGAGTTAAATAAATACTTTTTGTTAAAAAAACATTTTGAGCTTTATTGTGATAGATTAACAATGAGCTTTTATGTTTTATTTAGCAGGCGGTAATAATTATTCTGCTCTTCGACCTTCACGTTACAATACGACTTATCATACCGTCGATCCCTGCAATATTCTTATTGATAGTGATTAACAAGGATTAGAAGTACGATCGATTAATTCTTTAAAAGAATATGTTAGATGATGTAGGTACAAATCAAAATAATCTCCATAACATACTTTCCCAAAGTCTTTGCTAGCAAAGTGGAGAAGGTGAAAATGTTAGTAGAAGGCAGGTTTTATGTGTCCCGCGGGCCCGATGTGTTCCGGCCGAAATGCCGCTGCTTTTCTGGAACCGGAAACGGAACACAACGACCTTTTAAGGATAATTTTACCACTTTCCCCAGCACACCAAAACCTCCATTCGATATCTGCTTTAAATGGCTGTCGCATGATTGATTTTATTTTGATGTCAATTTGATTGTTTTAGTGATAGCATTTTACAAGACGTTTTAGCGATCAATCGTCCTTGACTGTCCTAGAACGGGCGAATCCTAGTTGGACAGTCAACGCTTCTTTGTATTCTTGTAACAAAATTGTTACAAGAATACAATCTGATGTATTCTTTGTAACAAAAACAAAACAAATAAATAAAAAATAAAAAATCCTTTATTTGAACATTGGTTTTTGTTGTTGTTGATTTAATGATTCAAATCGGATGATTTTCAAGAAATTTATTTAGGCCCTTAAAAATAATTTGTTTAAAATTTAAAAACATGTCATTTTAACAGCTGTAAAAATAAAAATACAAGGTAATCATGTTAAATTTGCTTACAAATTTTACTACAATTGGCGCGCGAGTTTGATAAGATGTGTGTATTTCATATAATTTAGCAGCATAGGGAAGGAGGAAGGGGGAGGGGAAAGAAGGAGGGGGGATTTGTAGGTGGGGGGACGAAGGAGGCGGGAAGACAGGGAGGTGAAATGCGGGAAGAAAGGAATGCGGGAAGGAAACTCGGAGAGGATGGGGGGGGGGTTTGCGGAAAGAGGGGATGCGAAAGAGTGGAAGACGGGGAAGGTGGAAGGGAAACACTGGAAGAAAGGTGGACGCGGGAGGGGAAAAGGGGCGGGAAAGGCGACGCATAGGAAATAATTGTTTTCTTAGTGTGGCATTTTCAACACATGCCGTGTACTCGCTAGTATGTTACAAAAAAAAAATCCCACAAAAACAAAGCCTGTGCGTGGATATTATGGAAATTATTATTATGACATTTCTATTATTTAAGAAATGTATTTCATAATGAAATAATTAATTTTCTCTGTAGAGGATAAATTAATACGTAAAAAGATGTTAACAAATAAAAAACACAAAAAATGACATTTTGAGTGAAAGTTTTAAACAAAACGTAAAAATAACATGGAAAAAATGTTTTAAAAAGAAGTTTTATAAAGTTTTACAATTAAATATTGTGTTTTTGGTGCAATCAAAAACCAAACCAAAGGGCTTTAATAGCGGAGGTTTAAAATCATACGTTAAACCTTAAGCAAAAATAATAAAGGCAAAATTAAAAGAAAAATGTCTATTTCAGTATATTTTATCGAAGGTTTGATTAATTTTATGCAAAAGTTTATGTTTTGAGGTTCTTTTTTACAGTAAATATTAAGTAACTATTCGTTTATTTCTCCATTCTTTGGAAGTTACAGTGACTAAACAGTTTGATAGGAAGCTCAGTGGAATTATCGGAAAATATCCTCATAATATAATAGATAATAGGTATTTCCCGGGCGGGTTGGATTGTTAATTAGCCTCAACTACTAATTGCAATAACGGTAAATTGCGAAATATTACCGGTTATTTGATGTTTGTTGGATATTGTTTTGTGTATTAGCGTTTCCTTTGAATATTGCTTTTTTATTTAAATGTAAATACCGCACAAGAGTAAAAACTGGTACTGCACGTTTTCATCCCGCGACAAAATATTCCCGACAAAATATGTACTAAAACCTAACCTAACATTTATATAACCTATTTTACATTTTTTTATATGAATACCGCACATGAGTCCCAACTGCTCCTGTCTGGGCCAGTGAGACTATGGCATTCCCAATTGGGGTTGTTGTGAGGCTTAAGGTAGTAGGAAGGGGAAGGAAGTAGAGATAAAGATAGTGGGGAAGTACCTGGCTATTCAGATCTGGTCACCAAACACGGCTTAAGCCATTTCAAGCAAAGTTTCAATTCTGAATGATGGTCTTACACCAAGGCGATACTAAGAGTATCTTCTACTCTGGAACGTTCCAAATTAAACGTTAAAAATGTTATAAAAATCGTGTAAGGGATTTAAAGTTTAACGGAAAGGCTTTGGCAATAAACCTAATGCGGGACCTACGTGAATATTTGCCAAAATCAAATGGCTGCGTATTGCCGCCAGAAGTGGTCGGAAATAAATTTTCCATTTTGGTAAAACATTATTTCAAAGTGGTGACGACAGATTAATAGTGGTGAGCCATTGAGCAGAGAAAACAGGGTTGTCAATACTTTTAAAAACTTTCGTTCAAAATTTTGTGGTACCATAATACTAGTAGTTCTGTGAACAGTAGACCTAACGTCCAAAATGTATTTTTGTAACTTTATTTTATTTCAATTCAATAAGGAACTCCAGTAAAAATATTATGGCTTTAAAAAAATATGTTCATACATGTAGAACAATAAACACTGATTCTGAATATATTCGTTTTGTTAAATAATATTAAACGTACAGTTTTTTAAAAAATATTAAAAAGTGCACTTTAAATAGTGTCGTTGAAATACGCCGTCAAGTTGGTATTACTAAAAATGTTTAGTGGTGACGTCACTGATCACCGTAAAGTCATTGTACAAGAATGTAGGTATGAAACAAGCCATCGTATATAACATTTCATCTTATTCGTTTATTTACATACTGTTTATAGAGATTTTGTTATTGTATTTATTGAAACATTATTTAGGCCTAAACATCTTATAGTAGATGACGTGATTGATGACGTCACACTATCTACCATAGATACTGTGGTTTTCGGGGATCTTAAAAATTCAAACTTTGACAATTATTTTAACTACTAAAACTAACTCTAAAAATAAATGTAAAATATGCAGTTATTTAAGTTAGAAGGTCATCATTCATTAAAAAAATAATAAAAATGGACTGGAGTTCTCTATTGGGGAGGTGGGTATGGGTTACGCCACCCGGAAACTATTTATTGGATAACCAACACCTCCTTTGACTTCTCGAGCAGTACTCTCTCGGAACATCGCCATGCACCGCAGTGCGAGAGATGGATTCATACCCCGTCACTCCTGGACACAATGACCTCTGGTTACCTACCCACCCCTAATACCCTTTTCCTTCCCAGAACTTCCTCTTCTACTTTTCCTAAGAAGACCCTCCATACAGCATCCTCAAAGATAGCCCTGAGAGGAATTATTTTCTTAAGAGCCTCCTGTGTGGAGGTAATATATAAAAAAAAATCAAAACCAAAAATTCATCCGAAATCATAAGAGTTTTAAGTAGTTACTCGAACTTATTTAACAATTTCTTTTTGGCAATATTTTTTTTTTAATTTCATAATGGAATTGTACAATTTGTTCAAAGAAACATAAAGATTTTAATGAGAATTCTATTTTTCAAACTTTCTTCAGGCAGGTACCATAAAATTGAAAATTTGCGAATAAGAAAGTTAAAATATACATAATTTCAGAACCGAAAAAATAATCACAACTGAAACCATTCAAACGGCGACCATTTTGGATTGGCGCTTTTATAATTGAAGTGATATTTCACAGTTACGGTACCGTGACGGCAAAAAAGGGAATAAACGTGCGTTTCTTATCGCTGTAATGCTGTAGCCCTTTCTTACACATTAAACAATAGTGACACAAAATATGAGACACACAAAATACATGTGACCATTTCCTTGCGTTTCATTTTCTTTTTAAGTGTGAGGGAGATGTATAATAATGATTGCATAATTCATTTATTTTAAATTGCATAATTTTTTAATTTTCTTTTTAATTCACTCACACTTCAATATTATCGTTGTAACCCATACTTTCAAAATTATCGTCACGGCTAGTAGTATTGTAGTGGTCTACGGAGACGTCACGGTGCGATGTGTGAGAGATGTGCAAAAAATTATCCCTTTTTTCCTTTGTAGGAAAAAGACCTACGTACATTATGTACTCATCTTTTAAAAGAGCTGCAGCATCAGATCGATAAGAAAAGTATGTATATTGCCTTTTTTCCGTCACGGTATCGTAACTGTGAATAGTCACGGTTGGTCATGATGATTTTTCCATTGATTTTCTAGCTTAAATCTTTCACAGCGTGATTAGAGTTCCTAAGTAACTCACAACAAAGTGACTACGCTTTATTTTATTTATTTGAAAGAAGAATATTTGCAATCCCTTCTTCCTAGCTACAGCATCCGAACCGATCACAGTTTTAGCATTCCCTCGGGAAGATCAGTCGGGAAATGTTTAAACCTCGAGATGTCATTACGGTCGGTGCGGTTTCCGCGCGCCGCCTGCCTTACCGACTCTACCAACCGTACCGAATATATCGAATGTTCCGAGTTTATCGAATCGACTGCGACTGCGTTCTGAATTCAAATCGCGCGCCAAATAAACGCTCCACGTTTCGTGATTAGCTATCATCACGGGACATCGAAAATATAGAAAATGTTTTTACCGTCCTTGTTTTTCTGTTGCGATGCATTTTAAACTTAAACAAATGTTTAATTTATTTACAAATACCTTTAATATTTTTAAACTAACTAACTAACTAACCATCACGCCGTTTCCCCGCAGGGGTAGGCAGAGAGGACGGACCGCCAAACAACTCGGTCTTGGCACACACTCCTTGCCTCGTTCACATTCATACATCGTTTCATACATGCTCTTCTATTATTCCGACTCTTCACATGGCCCGACTCAAGTATCTGATTCACTTGGTCGTGCCATGTCTTTCTCGGACGTCCCCGACTTCTTCTACCATTCACATTTGCATCATATATTCTCCTTACACTCCTTTCCTCGTTCATTCTCTCTACATGCCCGAACCATCGGAGCGTTCCTTTCTTGATCTTACTCATTACGCTTACATCAGCCTTGCATTCTTTGCGGATCTCCGCGTTTCTCAAACGATCATACATGGTTTTACCACACATACGCCTCAGGGATCTCATTTCTACAGCATTCAGTCTACTTTCATCCTTCCTCTGCCAGTCCCATGCCTCACTGCCATACATCAGGGTAGGTACCAGTACTCCATTATGGACGGCTAGTTTCGCGTCTTTGGACAGTTTTTTGTTGGTACCAACGGCGTTCAGTCCTCCATTAATAGAGTTACCTGCATTCACCCTTCTTTCAATATCTCTTTCAGCCTTCCCATCTCTCGTAAACATACTTCCCAAATAAACAAACTCATCCACCTGCTCCAAGCATTCATCGTTCACAACTATATTGCATACTGTTTTCGTACTCTCTCTTTCAAACACCATGACTTTAGACTTACTTACATTCATCATTAACTCATTCTTCATACATACTTCGTTCATCCTTGACACGAGAGACTGTAGATCTTCCATACTGTTAGATATCAGCACCGCATCATCAGCATACAAAAGGCAACATACTTTCAGATTACTCAATTTCGCGCCCAATCCCATCTCTTTCAATTCTTGCATACAATTATCCATGTATAGATTGAATAACCACGGCGACATTACGCAGCCTTGTTTAACACCTTTCGTGATGTCAAACCACCCCGTAAAATCGCCGTTCACCCTAATACATGCAACGCTTCCCTCATATAGAGACGCAATTGCCTGTATGAGATTCGTATTCACTCCATACTTGGACAATACCTTCCATAGCTTTTTCCTGTCAACTCGGTCGTATGCTTTTTGTAGATCTACAAAGGCACAGAAGAGTTTCTGGTTTTTTGCAAGAAACTTCTCAGTGAGCATACGCAATGAGAAAATCTGGTCCATGCACCCTCTTCCACTCATAAAAGCACCTTGCACATCCCATATTTTATCTTTCGTTTCCATTCTTACCCTTTCAATCAATATTCTACCATATAGCTTGCCGACTGAACTAAGAAGGCTAATAGCCCTATGATTCCCACATTCCATACGTGACCCTTTACCTTTGTACAATGGCATGATTACAGCCCTTCTCCAATCTAGTGGCGTGTAACCCTCCACTAAACATTGATTAAAAAGTTTGCACAACCATGTGAGAATAATACGGCTATCCCCCTTAAAGTATTCGGCAGCAATATTGTCGAAACCCACAGCCTTACCATTTTTCATACATTTAATAGATCTTTTTATTTCATCCATGCTGATTTTGGTAACATTCACTACAGCATCGTTCACACCCGATTCACCGCTGGGATCACAGTCACCCGGGTTACTTTCGAAGACTTCTTCGAAATATTTCATCCATCTCTCTTTAATTTCTTTCTCATTCGTCAACATTTGCCCATCTTTCGATTTTATCACTTTCATGCTTCCGTTCTCTGGACCACTCCGGGACCTTTTGACCTCCTTCCAAAACAGTTTAATGTTTTCTTGGAAGTGGTTTGTCATTTTTATCCCCTCTTCCTCTTCCAGGCGTTTCTTTCGTTCTTTCACTCCAACACTTACTCTTTTCTTGCATACCTTATACACTTCTTTCGCTCGATCTCTCTCTTCGCTTGGAGCACTGCCAGTCTCTATCAGACGTAACCAAGCTTCCTTCTTCTCTGAGACCAGTACTTTGATCTCGTCATCCCACTATGCATCACCTTTCTTCCTACCTTGCTTACTTATTCCACACACGTCTCTAGCAGATTCACATAGACTCACCTTTATGTGGTTCCATGTTTCCTCTATGCTTAGACCGTCCATTTCTTTCTCATTCAATCTCATTTCTGCACAATTCTCATACTCACTTCTGACATAATCGTTTTGTAGTTTTTCTATTTTGACTCTTGTTGGAGCTGATACCGTTTTCACTTTAGAGCGCCAGCCGCGGAAGAGGTTTACTCTCGACACCACCAGAAAGTGGTCAGTTTCAACCTCAGCCCCTCTGAAAACTCTTGTGTCCTCGGTAACGACTCTCAACCTAGAGTCAATAGACAATAGAGTACGAAATCGATTATTGATCTTTCATTTCCTCTTTCCCACGTATATTGATGGATACCTTTATGATCGAAAAAAGTATTCAATACAAAAAGGTTCCACTCTAAACATACTTCAAGTATTCTGTTCCCATTGTCATTCGTTCTTTTATCCCCGAACATACCTAAAGCCGAATCAAATCCGTCACGTCTAATTCCGACCCACCCATTCAAATCGCCCGCTATTATAATCCTTTCATTCGAATCTTTTAGTCTCATTACATCGTTCACACTAGTCCAAAAATCATCTTTCACTTCGTCGCTTTCAGAATTAACAGGGGCATAGCAAATAACAAGAAACACCCTTGTCAAACCAATTTTGAGTCGGATCCACATTATTCTCGGACTTACACATTCATATTGTACCATACATTCAACCATTCTGGGAGACAGTATCGCTGCAACACCCTGACAAGCCCTCTCCGTATCTGGTCTCCCAGACCAGATGACGAACTTGCCATTATGCTGCATTGTACCACTCTCTTTTTTCATACTCTCTGTTACACAAAGTACGTCCAAACATTTTCCTTTCATTGTATCACATAATTCGTTCATCTTTCTTTCCATTCCTCCTCTTATATTCCATGTGCCAATTCGGCATTGCTCACGTTCCTTCCTCCTCTTTGCGCCACCGAAGGGTTGGCTTTAATATTTTTGATATATATATAAAAAAATGATATCTGCAACTTACACACCTAAGGAAAAATCATTGGTTTTGCCGATGACACTGTCATTTTATTTAATGAAAGTATCAAACTTTTTCTATAACGGCCAGAGGACAACCAACTGAGGATTATGCTCTCAAATTACATGATCAAGGAAAAAATTTAACGCAATCATGCCATTGTCTAGAAACATAACATATCTCGGCATTGAAATCGATGAAAATTTTTGATGGGACTCCCACATAAATAGCATTACGAAGAAACTTACAAAGTTCATGTACTACTTTAGAAACATACGCAATATACTTAATAAAAATGATCTGTATAAAGTATATTATGCCCTTTGCCAATCACGCATAGAATATGGAATTATTTTATTATTACTTTATTAAAAAGAAAGACAAACATTCCCGGGTTACGAATAACCCAACAATGTCCTACTACCACCACAGAAAGCCGAAAATGTTGCTTGTGTTGTGTTGGAGGACTTAGCCAGCCGAAGAATCGAACACGGAACGCCTGGGTGGGGAACCGGTCGATTATAGGTTGAGGATCTGCCTCAAACATCCAAATGAAGCAGCTAGTTAAAACACAGAAGGCAATAATAAAAATAATCCTGAAAGTACCCATAAGAACTCCATCAAAAGAAATTTTTAAAAACTTTAAGGTGTCCAGCTCAAAAAATTCACTTCTCAAATTTAAAGAAAAATATGAGTACCTTGCTGACCAACACACCAAGGACGAAATCCTCAAAACTACTGAACATCCCGAAATTAAATACATCTTTTGGCCAGAGAAACCATAATGTTCATGGTACAAAACTATATAATGCCCTTCCAATTGAAATTAAGAACACCATGGAGACACAAAAGTTTAAATAAACAAAAATTTTAACAAAACAAAAAACTTCCAAGTCGTTTAAAAAGACATCAAATTATGGCTAAGTAAGCATGAAGATGAAGAAATAATTAAAACTATGCAGTAAACCTAACGCAACCCACAGACAACAAACACAAATACTTTTATTTTCTTTATTGTTTATTTTGTGAAAATCAACAAAAGATGAGGCAATATGATCAACACCCTTACAAAAACATACAGTCCGCCTTGGAACAGGAATACCCCGTGAGGAGGACTGTGAACAAAATGCTTTACCTTGTATTTTTATATTGTCATTAAATAAATAAATAAAATAAATTTTGGCGGCCCCATACAATATTGAAAGATTTTCATTCCCATTAGTCTTCTTCTTCGTTTGGTAGAGGAAAATATGTGGCTGTCAAAGTGGGAAGGTGAGTTTATTCAGCCAATCGAAGAAATTGGGAGTCCCTTGGTTCAGCGCACTTTTGACCAATGATAGGAAAATTCTTCTACGATTTGCTATATTTCACACAGTGGCAGATAATTTGAAAAGCTGGTAGCAGATGGCGCTAGTGTGGTTGGTGGTCATTTACATGATATGACAGCTAAGTGATCGGTTTAAAATATATTATTTTAAGCTTTTAAAGGCATTTAAAAAAATGGTTTGCAAATATAGTGGTTGGAGTGTCATGAGAAAATTATGACTTAAACTTTGAACAGAATATGATGGGAAATAAGTTTTTTTGTATAATTTCTGATTGGCGGCGTACGACTTGAATAAAAAAAAAAATCAGACGATTTTCAGAGCCAGAATCTTCAGTGAGATAAACTCAAATTGTAAATGATATATATACATGGTCGAGTGGTAAGGCTCCCGACTAGCAATTCGAAGGTCATGCATACGACACGTTACGCTCTTATCGTAAAGTATCGCTGAAGTGTTATTCATCTTATCGTGACAAAGTATACATCCTATCGTTATTTATCGTATGCTTTGTGTGAATTTCATACGTTAATCTGACTCAAACTAGAAAAATAATATCGCACGCTTATGGATAACCTGTGACTGTTGCAAAATAACAACAAGCCAGAAAACACCATAGTGAGTATTGCTTTTTGTGTTTACCGATCTTATTTGGTGGTTGGCATAGATTGTATCGAGGTCCATAAGCGTTTATAGCAAAGAGTGGCTGCAAGGTCATTCTAACCCACGTTAGTAGTTCATCAACGGGCTACTACAAATGGTGTTCCTTAGCAAATTATGTAATGGTTCTAAAATTATTGAACTGTTAGGTATGTACTTGTGGTAGAAATTGATTTTTCCTAGAAGTTGTCTAATGTTTTTCTGATTCTTTGGTGTTAGGAAATCTCTTATTGAAATTAAGTTATCTCTCACTGGTTTTACTGTATTATCTTGTATTATATGTCCGAGGTATTTTAATCTCGGCGTGTTTAGTAAATTTTATTTGTTTGACTTGTGTTATTTCAGCACGTTGGCCAGATAATTTTGTGATCAGATCTGAATAGCCACATAGCCCATCTTCGACTTGTCTTCCAAACTCCCTTCAGCCTTGCAACGTACCCCAATAAGGAACTCCAGTGAAAAATTATTTTTCGTATTTAAATTAATTACGTAATTAATTAATTCGTATTTTTTTAGACAAATAATAGTTGTTCTGTTTATTGAAACATTATTTAGGACCTCGACAATTAAAATTATGACGGAAAAGCACTATATTTGCGGAAAATCTGATATTCCCAGGATAATGTTTTTCAAATATAATACGGACTATGTAAGTGCTGAATTTCGTGGAATAAAAGCTACTAAGTAAATAAATCATCTTATCAGCTGTTTTTGACAGTAATAGTAAGCTGTAAAAAAAGATTTATGATAATCTACAGTAAATTTGGCCTATTTGAGGTTACAGTCGAGTCATATTTGACATTTGATTTACAACATTGATCGTATTTTCAAATCGGTTTTAGTATCAAGGACTTATTATACAAGTCATGATCAGTGTATTGTAAATACCAGTGTGTCTGTATTAAAAAAATACAATGTATTATGTTAAAGAAAAAGTCACACCTGAACACAAAATTCGATGGCTTACGATGTCATTTGTATTTGCAATGAAAAAGATGATTTATTGTTTTTGTATTGCACTTTGGTACAATACAATAACAGTAGCGATGAGATGTTGAAATTTTACCTAATGTTTTTCTATATAAAAAGCAGTTAATCTTGAATAAAAAACGCCTCGACTTCTCACACCCAAAGTCATTCCTCCATCGATTATTGCATATAAAATAAGTAAAATGACAGGATACCTGTTGAAAGGAAATAAAACTATCGGTGGGTGATGACGTCACACGATACACCATAGATTCGGTGGTTTTCGGGGATCTTGAAAAATCTTGACAACCATTTTAACTATTAAAACTAACTATAAAAATAAATATGCAGTTATTTAAGTAAGAAGGTCATTATTCTTGACTGACTTGAAACATTGAACTGGAGTTCTCTATTGGGGATGCCACAGTCTCACTGACTCCAGATGGTTCGGAGCAGTTGGGACAGTTATGAAGTATTAACATAAAAAAATATATATGGTGATGTAATCATAATGTTTTAAAAAAATTTGCAGGATGTACGTAAAATAATAAGCACCATTATCATAATTTTCATAATCCTAAAATTAGGCTTTTCCTCGGCAATGGCAAGTACACACTTCAGAAGTGATTCCACCAACGAGCCAATTTGTTTCTCGTAAAACCCGCAGTGAAATGTTTATTCGCGCTTCAGAGCCGGTGTTATTAAACATCGCGGTATAATATTAGCTTTATTTTAATATTCCCTACTTTCCGACGCCCGAGCCGTCCGCACGAGGCAAACGTACTAATAATTAAACGATACAGGGATTGTCGGACGCAGAGGAAGCAGTGCATATTAACACTTAAGTCTTTATAATATTTTTACCTTCAATTCCCAACACACGGTGAAATTTCATAGAATTTCAGAATGCTTCCGAGGTATTTTAAATGTGCTAAATATTCCTTAGAGTTGTCGTTAAAAGAAATATCATTTTAGAAACGTTGAGATATTTGTACTCGAAATAAACATGGACATTTCTAAATAATAATTATTTTTTAACCTAAAACATGTAAACGTAATCGAAACATTTTTCAATAAAAATATTAAGAAAATTGTCACTTCAATTTTTATGTTGTTTACTTGATAAAAAATTATAAATAATTTTAATACTGAAAAAGATAATACCTACCAATAAAAAAAAAACAGGACGCAGAAAAATAAAAAAGATAACAGTCGCAACTGGGACTCGAACCCACGATCTTTCGTCTTACCTGGAAAAACGCCTTATTTCCTCAAGCTTCGCGCCTATTTTATCGGAAAGTAAGATATATTTCCGCTTTGCAATAAAAACCAAATAAATGGATTATTTCTGAACGCATCCGAAAACCAAAAACTACTTTTGAAAGGTGGTGAAATATACTTTGAAATTTTGTAATTTGAAATAAGCATAATTTTAAGATATTTATTTTTTTAATGCAAACATAAGAAAGTTTTAAAAAGCCTCACCTTACGTTTTTTCATCAACGGAAAAATAAAAACACGCACATTTTTTATTAGGCAAATGAATATAACTATTATCGTGGTGCAAGGCCATGTCCCGAAAGAGTAGGGCTGGAGAAATTGGGCAGGGGTATATAGAATAATATACATAAGTTGCCTCAAAGGGTTCCATCTACAGTTTTAAGATGGCCTTTCAAGAAGAAACAGCTGTCAAACAAAACAAAATACTTGCATAACTTAATAATAACATTATTAAATTTGATTAAAACATTTTTTTAAAATTAAATGGTGTTCTATATATTAAACACAAAATAATAAATAATTGATTCTCGATTGGAATATGGAGTAATAGGATGGGGCTCAGCAGTATCAAAACACATAAAACAACTGAAGGTAACTCAGAATTGCATCATAAAGACCATACTAAAGGTTTCCATCAGGACGTCAACAACAGAAATTTTTAAACAGTTTTATTTTCCAAGCATACAGAAAATCTATGCCAAAAACATTCTAGTACAAAACCTCAAAAATAATTCAGAGGCAGACACCTCATATGATCATAAAACCGGAGCCAAACAGACATACTTAATAAACCACTCTTCGTTTGGACAAAGTAGTTCTGAATTTTTAGCAGTAAAGTTATATAACAAACTTCCACTTAGTATCCAACAAATTTTTTAAAAAATACTTGTATTAAGGACATTAAATGTTGGCTGAAGGAACTATCGGAAAATGAACTTACTGGTGTACTTTAAACATCGTCGTAGAAGTTTCTGGAAAAACTTATCCAAACCATGAAGCTAAACCGTAGAGGTCGCTGAAAACTTATTCAAAGCATAGTCTCCCTCAGCACAGGATCTCCTAGTGAGGAGGACTACGAATATAATTCCTATTTTATGTATATACCTAACATGTTTCGTGTAAAAATGTAAAAAAATAATAAATATATGGTTACTAAAATAAAACTAAAAATATTTTTTAAGTGAATATAGCACAAGCGCCCCAACATCCCTGAGCGAATAAGGGAATTAATATAATTTCATTACGACATAGTAACAAACAATTGCCTTCAGTTGCTGCCAAGTAATAGCGTTAACGTTCCGGAATACAGTTCTGCATTTATACTGTGTACCGACTATTATTTAATAGTACTTGGTACTCGCTACTCGCTAAGTGTGATTAGACTTTAATCGGGTCTATCAGAAGTCATGATTCCAGAGAGCGGGTAATTACGTTGCTACGAGTATAGAGCAATACAAACCCTAGGTATTATATATATAGGAATGTAGACCTATTATATCGGAGTTTAGACCGATTATGCGCGATTGCAGACGTAGCTAGTGCAGAGGTGCACAACCCAAATCGTCTTGTGGGTGTCAAAAAAATATTACTGAGCTTAAGGCCCGACTTCTTGCATTTCTACCGATTTATTACATATTTTTCATAAATACTGTAAGTTTTAAAGCTCACAAAAAATGTTTTTCTTAATGATAATACCTATGCATTCCCCACGCCGAAACGGAACTTGTATGAAATTTCAAAAACATTTTATAAGAAAGGGGTCGGCCATTAATTACGTGAGGCTCGAAAGGGGGGGGGGGGGGGTCGGAAAAAAAGATCACGAAATATCACGAGGAGGGGGGGGGGAGGTATAATGAGATATCGAGATATCACGTGTATTTATTTTTCGTCGAACGCACGATTTCTAAACCAGCCAAAAACAAACTGCAACCTTTATGTCTCTCTGGAAAATTTTATCACGATCCTTAATGGGGGGGAGGGGGGGGGGGGGTTAAAAAGTTGCTAAAAACATTACGTGATTAATGGGCGACCCCTAATATGAAGGTTAAGTCCCCATTTAGCAATATCATTTATATATATTAAAAATAGTAATGGTCCAAGTACGGAGCCCTGAGGCACACCACATTTTATCGTTCCCATACTGCTTGTCCCTTTTCCGACAAAGGTCTGACAGTGTCGGTTAGAGAGGTAACTACACAGTAACTTCAGGGGAGTGCCTACTATGCCTAGGTGTTCTAACTTCTTTAGTAGTATCTCATGGTCAACCGTATCGAAAGCCTTTTTTAAATCTATAAATAAGCCTGCAGTATGCTTACCCTGGTCTATATGTTTTTGGAGGGCATATACAAAATCGAAAGCAGCACATTTTGTGTTAGATTGGTTTCTGAATCCATACTGTTGGGATGCGAGTAAATTGTTTGATAAGAGATATTTAGTGAGCCTAAGCTTAATAACCTTTTCAAAAACTTTAGAGAAAACAGAGAGGATGGATATAGGACGATAATTAGAAGGATTTTTTTTGCAACCATCTTTGTAAATCGGAATTATTTTTGCTATCTTTAGTTGATCTGGGAAGATTCCACTATCCAGGGATTGATTAATAAGAAAAACAAGGTTGTCAGCTATGATGAAAACTAAATATCCTTTTTAGATGATTATTTTGTTTTATTTTAAAATTTATTAATTTCAAATATTATGTATTATCTTACTCGTAGTATATTTGCGGCACGTTCCCGAGTGATAGATACTTTTGGCATCGCCCTAGTTAAATACTATTCAGAATTTAAATATTGCTTGAAGTGGCGCTATTCACGTTTGGTGACCACATCTGTATAGCCAGATTCCCATCTTCCTCTGCCTCATTTCCTTTCCTTCCCCACTACCTTTAGCCTCACTGTAAATACTATAGTCTCACTGTCTCTAGACGGTTGGTATCAGTTGGGAATAAAGAAAACTGTTTATCTGCCAACTGATTAAAATTCAATTTTACTATTAATTTTCAGTATCAAAATATTAATGTTTGATACGGCTTTAAATGTAGGTATTTAATAACTAGAATTGGATATCCAGTTTCATCCCACTCTCAACTATCCGCTGAACGTTTCTTTCCACATATTTTCCACAAAAAACGTGGATGTCTTGGTCTCACTGAGTTACAAACTACATAAATTAGGAACTCTTATGAAAAAGTGAATAGTCCATATTTTTATAAAGGGTTAGTTAATTTATTTGCCGATCAAACAACTGCAGTCAAGTTTAAAACATTTAATTCAGTTTCTTAGAAGCGATTCCAATTTCTATTACAGCTAAACGGATTCTAGTTCAATCCCAAAGTTTTGCATGAAGATCTGTGGATTCGTTGGGTGACGGTGTTGGTTTGTGTTAGTTAATATTTGTCTGTGTTGACTAGTGTTGGTCGGTGTTGGCTGGTGTTGGTGTTGGTGTTGGTGTCAGCCGTGGAAGTTTGGAGCGCTCCGTTTAAGATTGAAGGCGAGGCGAGGAATTCGCGGAGGGTTTGAAACTTCTCCCCAAGTTGCTATTGATTATTTACAGCAAAGTTTCTCAAACTTGTAAATTCCACCGCCTTCGTTTCAAAGATATTTTCTTCTGCAATATCCCTAAGGTAATCTCTATGGCTTTTCGACATTTATTATATGACTTAAAATAACAACAATATTTGAATGACCGTTTTTGTTTACTTATAACATTTATGGCTAACAGATTGCATCCACCAGTTCGTCGATCACTAATACAAAACTAGATTTACAATGCATTTGACCAATGAACGTGATGCTGCGTTAAAATGTAGAGAATCCACAGGACCATAGGTCATACCCTGGAGGTCACTTGAGATTAAAATTGTTTATTAGAGAAATTTAAATACAGTTTGCACGCAGAGGAAATTGGGAACACATAATATATATATATATATATATATTTTTTTTTTTTTTTTTTTTTAATTGATAATCTAACGTTTAAGACAAGATTTTTATGCATACCACAAAGGTAGATAACAATTATTATAAGCAATAATTATCAGCCTGGAACACTCATCTACATTGATAAAATCTAACGTCCCGTTGGCGGCCAGTATCTTTTCTTGGAAGATTTTTTCAATGTAGATGTGTGTTTCAGGCTGATAATTATTGCTTATAATAATTGCTATCTACATAATGTTTATTTATTTTGTTTCTTTATGTGGTACCTAGGTCTAATATTTACAATTCAGTATATAACCTCACCAGGTCAAGCCTGTATTGAGGTTAACAACTCTACAATTTAATAAAATACCACAAAAATAATATAGTTATTGAAGGACAATATTGTTGTACGTTTCTTACAGATTATGAGTATGATGAGTACCTACTAAGCTGAAGGCGATAGTACATTACAATGAAGACATGTAAGGTGACCATAGTGTTAAGATTTGGTTTTTAGAAAAATATATTTATTTTAAAAGAATTAAGAAGTGAATTATATATGTAATTAATATTGGAAATGCTTTTATTTAGTCCTGGTATATGTTTTAATAATAAAATTTAAATTAAATTAATATGTCTGAGAAATCAAAACAAATTTTATGAAGGGCGGTACACTAGTACAAAGTTTTGATTAGAATATTTGTCTTTCTAAATGTTGATCATTCATCGCTAAGAGACAGATCGAAGTTTACGTATTTATAAATAGCTTTGTTTAGAAAAAAAAAATTATTGCCCAAGTTCACAATATAACTATCACTAAACAGATATGTAATAGTAATATGTCCAAGAAGAATGCTAATGAGGTTTCTGTGTATATTTTCTTGCTTCGAGATAAATTGATAATATTATTTATTTATACAAGTATACTTATTTACGCCCTTAGAGATTTTACAATCATCATGTTGTTAATTTAATAATGTATTCCCAGTTGTATATGTGTAATGGTATGTTATCCATATTTGAACTAAATAAATCATTTAAAAATAATATTTTCAGTGGTGTATGCTTATGCTTATGTCTGTGTGTAATTCGGGTTTAATGTACTTTAGAACCGGGATTCGCTTTAATCTAAAAAAAAAAATAATTGTTTGTGAGAACGATTCAGATTAAGAAAAGCGATAAAGTACGTAGCAAAATAATTTTAAGTAAGCTTTAATATTCTGTACTTGATGTGTTTATTTATTATGTTGAAATTTTTGGCAGATATCATATTTTTTCAAGTTTCCTAATGAAGTTCATTCGAAAGGTAAATTTCTGATCGTCTTTAGAAAGGCAATAATTTTTTTTCTAATTACTTTCAGCTTCACAAATCTTAAAATTATAATATCCCATGGTTTGTCACGGGTCTGCGATAGTAGAATATAAAAGTAGTATACTTAAAGAAAATAGCAATAATCAAAATTAAAATAAAAAGTAACGTAAACGTTAAAAAAGATAAATATTGTTGAATATACACGGATAGAAAATATAATAAAATAAATTATAAATATTTATTTTTTGCAGATAAACCTTTTCGTTGGCCTTTCTAAGGCCTAGGAGTCGAAGGGTTTTATTTTAGTTTTCTTTTAAATCGGTGTACACATTTGTAGATAACACTTACAGAGTTTTATTTTTGGGGTGTTATGCCGTGTTACGCTACCTCCTTCTTTAGCCAACTTTTCGGACACTGTTACGCCGTCCGAAGCGTTAGCTAAATAAGGAGGTAGCGCAACACGGCATTAAACCTCAAAAATAAATCATGATAATTGGCTGTGAAAATCTAAAATCATATCCCACACTAATTAAGAGTGTTTATGGATTGCCCTCACCGCACCAACTTGCGCCCTATGAAGACATCACCTTCTTTGGGAACCACTGGTTAACACGAGGTATACACTGATGGATCTCGGATGGCTGAAAGTTTCCGCGATAAAAAAACATTATTCGAGTTTAAGTATGATTTGGTGGGGAGTGATAAACAGTATTTGTCATCCCCCTCGCTCGTACTTATAAAGCGAGGGTGACGGAGCGAGACGATATACATTTTAGTTATGACTCACCGCCATTAATTGACATATACGAAACTTCGACGATCACTTACACAAATAATTAGTTTTATTGCCCGGTTTCGCCCGAGAAACACTCTGAATTAGAATCATTGTTTTACTAAACAATTACTTAACGATAAATGTGTTCCTACAAAAAAATCTCCTATTTTTCAGCAAAAAAGATATTTTAGTAATAATTTTTTTTAAATTACAGTTTATTATTATATTTTTTATTATATATTTATTTTGAAAAAGCACTTTACTTTAGAAATGTTTGACCATATTATTCGATACAACGATTTATTTCGAAAATCGCTTTTTGGGCAGTATTCGTACTAAAAATTACTCCAAAAGTTGTTTAATGTAAGAAATATTTTTTTAAATTATTATCACAAAGGACGCCCCGAAGAAAGAAAATTCTCCATGCCCTTTTGGAATGCTGTGCGGAGGGCTTTTTAGGGAAAGGAAGTTCTGGAAAGTTCTTTTAAGGGTGGGTCTATGGGTTATGGCGGTCAATATGTTCAAGAGTGACAAACGTATGAATCCATCCCACCTACTGCGATGCAATGCGATGAATCGAAAGAATCCGACTGAAGAGGTCTATGTTAAGTCTTCCTCAACCAGTCTCTCCCTATCCGGCCCGCCACGCAGCAGATGGGCAAAAGCATCCGGACCTAGACAAACCTCACCCTACTAACCCAGGCATCACTGTTGAGTCACCAAACGTAGCGAACCACAACTATGGCATGGTTGTTGGTTATCCGATAAATGGTTCCCAGATTGTAATATAATTTAAATCCAAGGACGTTTGATTACCAACACATAATGTTAAATAAACCACTGTTTTTAAAAGACTTTACTTTATAAAAAGTACACCTCAGAACAATCTTAATTTATAAAACAAAGTTGGGTTAGTTACACCATTTATAACTCGAGAACGGCTGGACCGATTGTTATGATATTTGATTTATTGGATCTCCGCCCCGAATAGCAGAATAGCTATTAAAACATAAGGAAAATTCACGAAAAAATAAATTATGAAGAGAATTCTTTTCCTCATACATTTTGTATGGAACGAATTCTTTTCTTTTGAAAGAGCTGCAGGAATATTGTAATAAGTATATTGTACTGAGTGGTGGGTGAGTTCCAAAAATTCAAAAACGTCAAATTTCAATGCGCTGATTGTTTTGCTTTTGTTATTAAACATATAATGCTGCCCCTCTTTCTTACACACTATGTCAACAGTCGAAAATGAGACAAATGGTGAACGTATCAACGCCATCAATGATTCGGACAAAAACAAAACACGGTTGCGCTTCGATAATTGCGTCATTGTGTAATTTTTAATTTAACTAAAAAACATTATTTAATTCAGATTTTAAGTTAACACAACAGTTATTGATTCTGAGGCCGTACAAAGTTCGTCGGTTCAGCTAGTTATGAATATTTTGAACAACTTTAGGTTTGGCAAAAAATGGGTCGATAGCAATATCACCTAAAATAAGTCTCGAGAATAAAACGGTAAAACAAGTAACAACCTCGAGGTAATGTTTTGACCTTTGTGGTTCCACTTGTAACGGAATTGACATTTGGAAAGTCGGTCTTTGACTTTTGTCCTTGGTAATATTATTTGATATTTCAAAGAAGGTGTAACTTAGAATGGGAAGCAGATATTAACCCATTTTAAATGAAATGTCAGAGTTTACAAGCTACGAAATATTGATTTGATTTTGTTTGAGAAGGAAATACGAAATCCAGCATTTTTTTTAATTCTTGGCACAATGTCACTACAAACCGTAAATAGCAACTTTACACTTTAAATGCATCTTGCAAACCTCTATTGCAACCACCTCGAGTTCAGAAAATGCTTTTAAAGTAATGGCGAAAGTACTCTTGAAGGAAGAGGGATTTTTCCTACAATACAATTAAAGCATTCGTCTGGCTTGTAGACACGTATAGAAAATACAAATATCCGAATCCAGGCAGAAATGAAATTAGCTACTTGAAAATTTGGTTGCTTGTGAGACGATGAAGTCCTTTATCAACGGAATTTTGGAGTCTTTGTGGAGACAAGAAATTCTACTCCATTTGGGTGCATTGAGAGCAAGTCTAACGGCTTTGTTTTGAAAGGTTTGCATTTGTTGAATGAGACTGGGTGCCGCATGCTCCCAAACGGGACAAGCATAGGTGAAGCCGGGCCTTATTGTTGTTTTATATATAACAGTAATTTGTTGTTCGTTGTTAAACGACTTCTTTTTCCCATCATTGGATACAGTGATGATAGACATTTATTACTGCTTTAATTTTTCCAGTTATGTGTTTCTTCCAGGTGAGCTTGTAGTCAAGCGTTACACCTAGGTATTTAATTGACTTTTCCCATGGAACGTTTTCCCCAAACAGTCTTATGAATAGGCCGTCTTGGCCGTGTCTTTGAGAAAACGGTCGCCGCGCTTTTCGTCGGGTTAATAGATGTTCTTCACTTTTTACACCACTTTTCAGTTAGAATGGTTTGTTTCTGTATGCGGCGTGTAGCAGTGGCCTCGGCAGTTGATCTAGAAATGATGTTAGTGTCATCCGCAAATTGTGTGATTTTAACATTATGATCCACGGGTTTGGGAATATCGCTACAATAGATGTTATATAAGGATGGTGAGAGTTGGCTGCCTTGTGGGACCCCAGCTGATATGGGGCGGGATGTGGAGTATATATTTTCTATTTTGACTTTAAAGGATCTATCTCTTAGGTAGCTGGCTATTAATTGAATAAGTCTTAATGGATAACCAAGAGAGTACATTTTATATAAGAGGCCGTTATGCCAGACTTTGTCGAAAGCCTTGCTTTCGTCGAGTGAAAGAATTACTGTTTTTTCCTGATTTTGAATGCCTCCGTGATGTGTTCCACAACACGCAGGAGTTGGTGAGAGGTTGAGTGACCTGCTCTAAAACCATGTTGGAAGTCTGGCAAGAATTTACTTTTATGAGTGAATGAATTTAATCGTGCTAGTATTTTTTTTCCAGGATTTTACCTAGGCATGGAAAATTTTGTATTGGTTTTGTTTTTCATTAAATATAGTTCCGCTGTCGTTTTTTGATCCCAAAGAATAAAGAACATGACAAGACATGCGATGTGGAGGTGTTTCATGATCCAAAAGTCTAACCATTCTTTGCGTAAAATTCTAATGCAAAAATGGTCCCACGCTCTGTGGGGTTAAATGTAAAAATGACTCGTTCTCGCTAAACGTAAACGTAGACCTAAAGTTAAAGTTTAGGTTTAGAAAATTCAATACTTCGTTTGTGTGAAAGCACTATGAAACCATACATGATTTTATTCTTGAGTATAGCTCAAGACTCCTAACTCCGTCCAACCGCCTGGAGTCAGTGAGACTATGGTAATCCCTATTGGGGTATATTATGAGGCTGAAGTTTGTTAGGAGGGGATAAGGAAGAGTAAGGTGGGGAAGTATCTGGCTATTCAGATATGGTCACCAAGCACGGCTAAAGCATTTCAAGCAGAGATTTAAATTTTTTATGTTTTGTTTGTGAATGGTGGTCTTTCACCAGGAGACAGAATCTACCATCCTGGAACGTGCCGAAAATGTGATTTATATATAATTTTAAATTAATAAATTGTGATTTAACAACAATTAATCTAATAAAATTTACTTTTCTAGGCCGGCATTCGAAATTTAAACCTGTGACCTCCGGATTCGTAGACATGGATTACATTAACCCCACACAGGAAGCCACGAGGAAAATAATTTCCTTCATGGCCTATGTTTTCTTTGAAGAAGCTGTATGGAGTGTGGAGGTTATTTTTAAGTAAAGGTCGAAGAGAAAGTTCTGTGGAAAGAAAAAGGTATGAGGGTGGGTAGGAATCTATGGGTTAGTATTTCTAGGAGTGACGGAAGTACGATACCATCCCTCTCGCTACGGTGCAAGACGAGGTTCTGGAGAGACCATTTGCAGACGTCAAACCCGCCTCCCTCATCATCAATAATAAATTTTAGAATGATGGAGCGCGTGCTAAATGTGTTATAACTTATAACCAAAATGTATTAAATCAGTGGCGACTGGGTTTTCGTTCAACTCTACAAGGAAGGCATTTCTAGTGTGTATAATCTATTCAGTGTTTGATCCACATACTCCCAGCTCCCAAATCCTTTACAGAGCTTTCATTACAGGAGAAAAAGCTGTAACTTACATACTGGATGTGTGCCGTGATACAACAAAATGAAAAACGTTTTACAGGTACACTTCTTTGAAATGCAAATAACGACTTTGAAATTCAGCTTTAAAAATGTGTTACCTTTGACGCAATATTTAAATTGCGCGCCCAACGTGGTGAGTTGGATATTAGTCTCGCTAAACCTTAACGCCTCGACTTACAGCCTTTCAAAATACTCCATAGCAGAGCTTTTTATTAGCAACCCACGCAGTACCTACACATATCAAATATTTACATGGGTTTATATGAGTAGTACGCGTTTTATAGTAAATCGTTGTATTATGATGCATAAAACAAGGAGGTTTACGGTTGGTATTTGGTATTTGGGCGTGGGCGCAGCCTGATGGCGAAGCTTTAAGTCGCATCAAAAGCTTTTAAAACGCTTTGGCAAAATTACCTGCAAGGTTACTAAAAATGTGAACGACTCATATTTTTTAAGGAATACCAATTTATTTAGGTATATTATATTCGTATTTCTCTATTTACACATGCTTAAAATAGGTACACGTATTCAGTCGTTTACTTCTCACATTGATCAAGACTTTTAATTTTAAACTACGTATGTATGTAAAAGTATGGTAATAAAAAATCCACGACAGTTTTCAATTTTTCTTAAATAAAACATTAGCAGTATAAATGCCAAATTCTCCTTATTTTTTTAATAAAAATGTATTTTACGTAAAGCTTGTAACGTTGCTTTAAACGGCTTTAAAAGTGACCAGATTTTTGTTGTTAGTTTTTGGGGTGTTATGCCGTGTTGCGCTACCTCCTTCTATAGCCGACGTTTCGGACAGCGTTGCAGTGTCCATCATGGCATAACACCCCAAAAACTAACAACAAAAATGCTTTTGGCCGTGAAAATCTAAAAACTTATGTGACCAGATTTGTATATTCTGGTACTTCCCCACCTCACTCCCTTCCCATTTCCTTCCCATCTCTACAACCCATCTCAAGTCTCACAACATATCGTAATTGGGGATTTCATATTCTCGATGGTTCCAGATGGTTGGGAGTAGCTAGGACCCTTGTGCGGTATTAACCTAAAACACTATATTTATATTATATAATCAAAATTCTTTTTCTAAAATACAGTGTAAACGACGACATGAGAATTAAAAAGGGGGGAAAACAAAAATGTGTTAATCGATTTTTACCGAAAATACATAAAAATCTTTAAACATACAAATAAAAATAGGGAAGCGATAAATAATTTTTTATCCTGGTGAAGAAACCATTGGTGTTCAAAGTTGTTGATAATTTTGATTAAATAAGTGGCGTTTGCAAAATAATTAGTTTTCATATAATTAAAAATGTCGCCGCAAAGTTAATTTGTGAATATTGAAGAATCATATAAATAATTCGTCTCAACGTTCGTGACATATTCAGAGCTTGATAATGGAAACGGCTGAAGCAAAAAAAAAAAAAAAAAAAAATACTTGCTAAATTCAATAAAAACATTAAAATATTAAATTCACTCTATTAAAAAAAAAGATCTTCGTGAAGGCAATTTAAGACTTTTTGTAAGCCCATTTTAATGGAATCGCTGTGGCACAATGGAGGTATTTAGGAACAGAAAGTATGTTGCCATAAGACCTACCACATGCCGCATGATTACCACCCTGGTTTAGCGTATGGGATGTTGGAACAGGCACAGATAACACACCATAGCTCGGGTAGAGGGACGCGGTTACCAAGATTCATTCAAGATTCAGGGAAAACGACAACAAGCTCGTAAACGTTACTTTCGATTGCATGTGGCCATTGTCAATTCGGAAGTAGAAGAATTATGCACTTCGACCCACTTTCGTAATCAGTAATTAGAATGCATTAAAGCACCGACCCATGAAAAATCACGGATAGTCTGTCCAATAATTCTCGACAGTCAGTTCCAATTTTTAAATTGGCAAATTTAAAATTAGTGGAAGACCACCATTCAGAATAGGCCACTTAAATCACATTTGAAAAAAAAATCCGGTGTAGGCAAATATTCTAAGACATTCGGTATTTTTTTTTAATAGTATTTTTGAAACGCTGGCGATTTTTTGAAAATTTCATTCCGATAAATCAGACCATTTTTTATAAACCGGAAAGACGGGACATAATTTTATGGGTGCGAAAAAACGATTTAAAAATAAAAAAACTATACATTTCTAAAAAATTTACTAACGTTTTCGTAATCTAAGTAAAAAAACTCTATCCACAAGATTTTTTCTAAGTCGTTATGAAATCCATGCAAGTGGCCCATTGAAACGTTACTTGAAATGTCTTAAGCTGCTTTTGGTGACTAGATCTGAATAACTAGGCATTCCCCACCTTCTCCTTCACCCATCTCCTTTCCCTTCTCGCTACCTTCAGTCTCACAACTTACCCCAATTGGGGATGCCATAGCCTCACTGGCTACAGGCGGTTGGGAGCAGTTGGGACTCGGAAAAGGCGGAAGCGGTAAGAAGGTGGTGACCACATTTATTAATCATAAGATAGTTAAAGTCATCTAAGGCAAAGGATTAATTCTGAATTGTGGTCTTTCACCAGGGTGATAATGATTATACTGTTGAAAATTTAAATAAATCATTGCTTCAGACGTTTTAAGTATTGTTCATGAGGCATGAAGGCCGTAAAGATTTGCACATCTCGTTGTATTTAAATATTGAGAAAACACTTGGGTACTTCCGCGAGTTTATTGTTCAGAGAGCTATCGTCAAAATGTAAATCGCGTCGTATAATGTAATAGCTGGGACATAGCGTTATAACACCTCGATCTGACAATAACGACGAATAATTCTGGTACTGGCACTTAGTAAATAGGGAAACATATCTAAACAAAAGTATAGTCGATTATTTAATAGATTTTATGCCTTTTATGAAATTTGGTTATTTATGATTAGTTTGTAGAAAAATTATGAAATCGTAGTACTATTTCTGAAAAGAAGAAAAATATAATTCTCTTATCTTACGAGATTATCTTTTCTTCTTAAGTCGGTTCCTCATTTCTGAGGATCGTTATCCCTGCTCCAATTTCCATGGTGGACAAGGCTTTTTTACTCCTCGCAGTTTTGTGCTGCGTGGAGAGGTGCGGACACTTGGTCACTTCAGCGCATTTGCATTGGTGACTTTCCTCTGCTTCTTTGGCTTTCCACTTTGCCAGTGACTATGAGTATCTCTAATTTGGAGTCCTCAGTTTTGCGAGCAACGTGTCCAAAGAATCTTAAAATTCATAGTAGGCAGATAGTTGAGAGCCTATTGTGGATGTCTAGCTCTTCCAGATCTGATACATTTGTGCGTCTGGCTGTCAATGGAATCCTGAGCATTTTTACGCATCACCATATCTCGAAGGCATCTATTGCTTTCTTTCGCTAGCTGTAAGTGTCCACGTTTCCATACGAACATAAATATGGGGAAAATCAACGCCCGGAAGAGTCTCGTTAGGGTGGTCTTGTTATGCCTTTGTCAATCCATATCTTTTGCATTTTACTCATGGTATCTTTTGTCGTGACAATTTTTTTTTCACTTTGATATTATGATACGAGTATTATGCCGGGTAAAAAAAAACTTTTTAAAATGCGCTTTTACCCTTATGTATAAATAAACTGTATGAAAGATAAGCACAGAATCGCTTGCGCCAATATTAATCTGGGAGTTATTTTTTAATTTATCATACTCGGAGTGCTATCAAATGAATGTTCTATGACATTTGTTGTTCACTTTTTACAGCTGTCATGGCGGAATAAATAATATTTTCCATTTTCAATTAACTATGTAGGTAATTTTTTCTTTGGAAACTCCATCAATTTTTTTTTCATGTTGGGAATGTATTCAGGTTGGTGTAGAAATAATAAAATCAGAAAGTATACATTTGTATGAATACATATTTTGAAAATTGTTTACAAATGGTGGGTATTTTTTTAGTTAGATAACTATTCTGGAAAAACTTCTTACGATATTAACATGTAATAATCATGAATACTAAGATATATTATCTAATATAATAATATCTAATATTAGGTAATTTTTGCGCTTTTTCCGAAATATCATACCACGTTCAACAAGTTAAATTTTCCTGATTATTGTTTCCTTTTTCATGGTTTATAAAGAAGAAGACGTTCACAATGCGCCGCAATTCTAAAATTCACAAATCTACTTATATTCACGCCGCCAAAGTTATGTGTATTTAGAGCATCATAACAAAACTGGGTTTCAAGCAACTGAAAACTTAAAATTCTGTATAGCGATTAATTCGATGAAAGTCAAATTAATTTAAAATAAAACAATAACTTTGTAAACACCACTTTTATTTTTTATATACTTTATGCCGACCGGTGTATGTAGAGATTGTACTGCCCTGAAGAAGCCACGGTTGTAGCGAAACCCGGTCGGCATAAAGTATATAAAAAATAAAAGTGGTGTTTACAAAGTTATTGTTTTATTTTAAATTATAATGTCACATCACAAAGTAACTGCTTCATATGAACAAAAATCAAATTAATTTGTTACTTTTGATAAGGGTTGGCTATTTTGACTGTTAGCAGATTGAACGAGCCAGTTCGGCTCCAGTATTTGCAGCATGTCGCTATTTCGACCTTTGCTGACATCATGAATATGCAAGGATCCCGCACCTGACTCCTCAATGTCGGCGGGACTGGGTTATGGCCGTAGCCGCTGGTATAATAGCGAATCCTGTATAATCGTATCACTATTTACTTTGATTGAATTAAGGAAGAGGATGCAGTGAATTGATGTTATTATAGACAAAAATGATAGAACATTATGGAATTACGATGCGTAATACCACGAAATTTAGAATTTTCCTTGCTATTGTAGAAACAACTCGTATTTTGATTTTAAATGCTGGAAATATTTATTTAGTTACCACAATGAAAATCATGCGCATTGGACCGCGCTTCTGAATGACAGAGCAGTTTTTAAATGATCCGCCATTCTGTCTGGAGTATCGTTCGCAATAACATCGCACTTCCTACATACTAAACTCCGAGTTTCCAACCTTTCTGATACTATCGTCTTGTGACTATGTGCAAATAAAAGCTATCTATCAGTACAATACAACGCCCTCTAGCACTTTCATCTTTGGTCCTATATAAATAGTACGGTACTGGCAGTTCCCTTGTTATTGCGCTATTAGTGTCATCACCGGAGTAAACGTATATCACGACTGAGCGCGTTAAATTCTCAGAAGTGGCTTTTATACCCTGGAGCCGCAATAAAACACCAGGGGTGAGAGAGGAGAAGGAGAGGGTTGCGTTGGAAATTTATCAATTCACCTTTACGACTGCAATAACTGGTAGATTCAATAAGGCATACTGGCCCGTGTTCTTGGATAGGTCTTATTACCTGGTGTACTAAATTCACGTGAAAAACTATGAAAAAGCACTGTCAATGGTGAATCAGGATTTCAAAGGTGCTCTCATTGCGTCAGTGTGCGGAAAGCCTCGTAGTCCAGCGCTATTTCCAGGGGATCTAATATGATCAAATCGATAAATTATAAATATCGGATCGATAGGCTTACGTGACGACGGCTTTATATCGATTTTCCGAGCACAATTGCGTTCGTTAGGAGTGTCGATAGCTAAGCCAATTTTGATTACGAAATAAATTAAGAAATTACCCTACGATGGCAACATTGGCGGATTTGTCTGTAGATCACACCAAATGGCTATATACGTACGAATAAATTGGAAATGTGAAAAACCAATCTTTACTTAAATTTCATTTGCAGAACTATTTTTAGGAACGAATTTAAGAAGTATATATGTACAATATACATCCATAGAGTGTCATCGGCGAAAGATATTACCGTCAATACCCAAAATCAATAAGGAGTTTATATGTATGAGAAATAAGAGCGGACCTAGAACACTTCCTTGGGGCACACGGTAAGATATTGGTAAACATTTACTCCTATCTTTGATTGGAGTAGAAAAAAGTTGTTTGTGATCTATGTGTGGGGTAGTTTTTAACGGTGACCGGCCAACTCAGAAGAAAACCAACTCAGAGCCACCTCAGAAAGGTCATTAAGAATATTATAAAAAAATATTCTAAAAATTTGATAAAAAGGTTAAGTTAGGTTAGGATTTTAAAATTATTTTTTTATAGCTTTTAATGACCTTTCTGAGGTGGTTCTGAGTTGGTTTCATTTGAGTTGGCATGGAACCGTTTTAACACCATTTCAGGGCAGTACCTTCTATTCCAATCTCTTGCAGTTTTTATTAAAAAAAGTGTGAAATGCCAGGCAAGTATAATAGAAATAGAGCGCTTACTAAATAGGCAAGAACCAAGATGTACTACGTTAGTGGAGGCATTGATTTCTATTCCAATATATTTAAAAGACATTTCTAGAGTTCTTCTTTATTCCATGTTTTTTGCTTATAGTTTGTACGCAACTTTGAATCGAATAATATAATGATTAAAAAAATCATCTTACCAAATAGGGTTGTCAAAGTACGTTCCTCAGGATAAATAATTAGGTAGATGAAAAGTGATGTTTTCATACCTGAAAGAAAAGAAAAATCAATATTATAAAGGCACGAAAGATTTCAAAAAACATTATCTTACAGGTAAAAATATAACGTTTAATTTATTTATAGACACATAATTCATTCCTGGCACACACTCCTTGCTATAATCACATTCGTACATCGACATAAAATACACTAATTTATATGTTTGATTTTTTTTTTAAATAAACCGTAAAAAACAAAAACAGAAAATGTACTATAATAGGTGCGTGCATCTTTTTTTTAATTTTTGACCTCGTTGCCCCATCTCTTGGGCCGGTTAGTAACCAATTTCAAAGAAAAATATACTTTTTTGGTTCGAATGAACCCTCCTCTCCAGGGAATGGAGTCAAAACCGCTAAAAAATTAGCCCAATCCCAATTGGATGAGATCGACATTTATTTCGTATATTAATTGCTGTAATAAAATCTAATTTCAGAGAATTTGCCTCCTTCAATTATAATATAAATTCATATCTTAATTTGTGCGCTTTAGAAACCTTAGAAATAAATAAAACAACTAAATCAAAAAATAATACAGGTAATAAAATAATATCACCCTGTAAATCACCCTTATTAACAATTTTCCTATGGCTCCTCCCACCGTTCTTCCCCTCCCCTAAAATCACCTCTCCCACTACCTCCTCCTAATTAAATCTAATCATTTTTGTACTTGTATAGAATTTTTAAGTTAGTTTTAAGTAGAGACCGGCGGCAGAAAATTTAAAATTGAAAGTAACAAATGAATATTGAAAATTTAAACTCTTCAAAACTCTTCTTCTTGTCTTGAAATTGTTACATAGTTAATGCCCAAGAAATACAACAAATCGAAGAAGTTTACGTATTACATGAAACGAAGTATTTTTTTACAGAAGTAGGTACTTTAGTTTTTAGATTATAGCTACATTATAAAAGTGGCAATACTGATTTGCATCAACCTGGATGAGAGACATGACCTGTGGCAAGCATTTCCAGTTATTTAATACAATGGTATAATAGGACGATAGCATTATAGCGCTAGAAACAAATTGAAAAGTAATTCCGTCAATAATATGTACTTTCAAATTTATTTCACACCAGCTGACCCGGCGTACTTCGTTCTGCCTAAAAATCAATAACTGTTGTGTTAACTTATAAGCAAAATTAAATATAATTTTTTAAGGTAAAAAATTTCACAACAAAGCAATTATCAATGCGCAACTGTCCGGGTTTTGTTTTTGTCAGTATTAGATGGCGTTGTCTACGGATTTATAATTTTTGGGATTTTCTTAATTTTCCTCTTACCTACGGGAATTGCGTTTTATTTTCTTTATACGTGTGAGGGAGATTTATTTTAATTATTGTATTTTTCGTTTGGAAGGGTGCAGACATACGTTCACCGTTTGTCCCATTTTCGACTATTGACATTTAGTGTGTAAGAGAGAGGGGCAGCATTATATGTTTAAGAACAAAATCAAAACAATTAGCGCATTGACTTCACTCACTACTCAATATTATACTTATCACAATATTACTGCAGCTGTTTCAAAAGATGATTTCCGTACAAAATGTAGAGGTAAGAATTTTCTTCATAACTTTTTTTCCTGAAATTTTCTGATTTTTAAAAACTATTCTGCTATTCGGGACAAAGACAAATCCAACAAATCAAACATCATAAAAATCGGTCCAACCGTTCTTAAGTTATAAATGTTGTAACTAACCCGACTTTGTTTTACATACTAAGATTATTCTTGTGGCAGATAGCTTAACCTCACTACGTGTCATTTAAAACATTAGTTATTGAAAAAAAGGTATTGCCATGTTGGAAATTTATTTTATTTTAAATCATCCTTGTTAGGATCCATGTTAGGAAAACTTGAGACACTTGAGGCAGAGCAGGTTTTATTATTAGGATGTTTTCAATGTTTTTTATCGTTTAAATTTTCAGTTCTTATATATATATTTTTTCAATAAGGTGATTTTTGTACCCCTTATTCTTATTTTTTTAAATAATCTTATAATATATAAAACAATGTCAGGTTAGTTACACTATTTATAACTCGAGAACGGCTGGACCGATTTTTATGATCTTTGATTTGTACACCCCGAATAGCATAATAGCTATTAAAACATCGGAAAAATTCACGAAAAAAATAAATTATGAAGAAAATTCTTGTCCTTATACATTTTGTATGGAAGGAATTCTCATCTTTTGAAGGAGCTGCAGGAATATTGTGATAAGTATAATATTGAGTAGTAAGTGAATACCAAAAATTCAAAAACGTCAAATGTCATTGGGGTGAATATTTTTCTTTTGTTCTTAAACATATAACTGCCCCTCTTTCTTACACACTAAATGTCAATAGTCGAAAATGAGAAAAACGGTGAAAGTACATCTGCACCCCTCCAAAGAAAAAATTACAATCATTATAATTAATCCCTTTTACAAAGAAAATGAAACGCAATACCCGTAAGTAAGTCGAAAAGTAAGTAAATCACAAAAAAAAATCCGTACACAACGCCATCTCTGATACTGACAAAAAAACACGGACAGTTGCGCATCGATAATTGCTTCATTGAGTAATTTTTAACTTATTAACTATCGTACTACCCACAACCCTAAGAATTAAAAGTGTTCAAATGTTGGTTACGAATAAAAATATCATCAAATATATCTCAAGAGTGTCTCAAGTAGTTCAGTTCTAAGGGCGTTCGTCAAATTTCATATTTTCTGGCCCTTCCTTTCAGTCTCACATCTTTCTACATTTTTTTTTGTGATACCAAATAAAAATATATCATTATAAATATGATTTACCTACTTCAGTAAAATATCAAATAAACTATATGAAGCAACAATCAAGAAGCTTATTCCTTGTTGGGTTTGATACGGTCGTCGGTCGCCGGAAATATTCGGGTGGAATTTTCACAAATGTCTGAAACATAATCCCTAATGACTCTCTTTGATATTCGTACAAATGTTTGTAGAATACTAATTGGGTAAAAGGATTTTCGGGAAAATGAATCAGCGGTACTCTATCTTAAACTTCCTATACAGAATTGATATATTCTGCTTCAAACACTGTAAAACTTTTACAGAATACTTAAATTTGAGAGGCGGACGTACCGCCGCCCCGGAAACCATTTATTCGATAACAAAAACCCCTACCATAGGTCATCCCAAGTAGCTACGTTCGGTAACTTAGCCATTTATATGTTGCCATAAATATGAGGAATTTAATGTAGAGTTGAAGAATAGGTAATCAAACATTGCATTGAAACAAGTTTGTCTTTTGAAAAAATATTTAATAATTTGAATTCCTTACAACTTTTCTTTTTGATGACTGGATAATTCAAAAACAAAAAATTAAAAAAGCAATAAAAGTGCAAGAAAAAACTTGTTTTAATTATTTACATTAAGGTAGGTTAATAGGTTTTTTTTTTTTTTTTACTTTTCAAAGTAGTGTGAAATGCCACTTTATTGAGTTGTCATTTTGGGTATTACCATTCACCCCTCACAAGAGTATGAATATCTATTTTTATGTGAATACCTCACACATAAAAAAGGTTCCCAGCTGCTCCCGTCTGGAGCCAGTGAGACTATGGCATCCCCAGTTGGGGTATGTTGCAAGGCTGAAGGTAGTTGGGTGTGGAAGGAAATGAGAAAGAGGAAGGTGGAGAAGTACCTGGCTATTCAGATCTGGTCACTAAACACGACTAAAGCTGTTTCAAGCATCGTTCCAATTCTGAATGGTGGTCTTACACCAGGGTTATACTGAGACTACCTTTTACTCTGTGCCGCAAATGTATATATTATTTTAAATGAATTGTGAAAAAAAAAATAATCAAATAAAATGGACTGCCAGTCAAGAGTCTCACCCCTCCACCAAGGAGGCTGTCAATATCTCACTTATTCTAATAAGGAATTTATATACTTTCGAAGCTTATTAGCGAAGCAAATACGATCTTCAGTATAAACAATACAGCCTGTTTACAGGCGAGAAAATCTTAAGAGAGCACACGTGCTTTATTATTCAATATTTGCCAGAAAGATAATGTGTTGTAATATAGAGAATGTTTATGATTCGTTTGAAGCAACGTTTGTCGAATTTAACCCTTAACCATCTCTGTGAATTAATGAGACGAGAAATTCAAATATCTTTGTACGTAAATTATTGTTGGATTTGTCTGCGAGTATTATTTATACTGGTGAAAGAACTATGGAGAATCTGTTTCCATTTTAATTTTTTTGAAGTGAAAACTTCTTTAGCACCGTTATGATTTGAAACTCGATGAAACGAAAAATAGCTATACTAAAAAGAGAAAGAACACATACATCTGTAGGATTTAGCCTGCGAGGGAATGAGATGGTGTAATCGGTTTCATCTTTGTGCGGCGCTTCACAGTCTCCCCACTCTTGTCCATTTTAGGTTTCTGAAGATTTCACTGCTGTCACGTGTGAATTGCATACTTTTTTTCTAAATAAACACACACAATAGACATCCTTGCTCTCAAATTTTTTTTAAATACTTTTTGTCATTTTCATTCAAATTTTAATGCATTTATTTCAGTCTCTGGAGAAGCAAATAATACTTGTTTAGGTATTATTCTTATTATTGTGATAAATATACCACTGTCTCGGGCGATAATTCTGCTCTAGATAGATTATAATACAAATAGACCGTTTGTAATTATTTTGTTAATGTAGTTGGTGTTTTTAATATGGCTCTATTGAAGTAGGTAAGTAAGCGGTTATTAAACACTTTAGCAATGCATATTTTAAAAAGGTTCCCTGCATTATCATATTAGGTGCATTTTTAAGAGCCATTAACCAGCGGCCAAGAATTTAAATTTCATCGAAAGATGTTCTTACGATCGTACAGGGTGATTCCGATGAGAAAGATTAATTATTCTCAATACCAGCATTTTAACGTAGATAATAACTCAGTATCGATTTTATTTCATTCAAAATGAGCTTTGATAAATACCTACATTCAAAAATGCTCAAACTCGTGATGATAAAACTATTAAAATAATGTACTTTTTGTAACTATTTTTTAATCATAAGTATTTATAATTTTTCAATAATGTCTAAGCAAAATAAGAATGTTATTTTTTTTAAATATATTAGTTAGTAGGACCATAAATAAATAGACAAACTGGAGCTTTTTTGTCACAAAACAAGGACGCGGATAAATTTTACGGTGCTCCAGATTTTATGTCCGGGTTAAATCTTTCCCAAATGAAAGACTAAACCCTTCCACACATTTTCCACAAATGATTATCTAGTAAATTCACGCAATGTAAGTGCACTATATAAGTATAATAAATACAAAACAATACAAGAACAATACGTCAATCCACCAGAAACATAATGAGAAAAATTTTCACCGACTCCAGATATTTTCATATCAGAGGGTTCGGCTCTGATGAATCCTAACTGGTCCGATAAATCCTACTGATCCCTCAATATAAATATTTAAAAAATCTTTCGTAATCCTACATGTATTTAAAATGACTGCCTTTTGCATTTTTATATATAAATTCTTTGACAAATGTAATACGCCTAAATTTTAATGATTTTATTTGAGCTAAAATTAAAATTCTGAAAAGTAGCTTTCTCAAATAATTTACTGATTTATTTTACTGCATGATTATATGATTTGAAATGTATGTTGTATAATATAAAATTTTGTTTGAAAATTTAACAAATCTGCCAACGACTTACAGTAAAACCTTATTGTACTAAAAATTAACATATTTTTTAAAATTTTAAAACACAGCTTTACTAGATAAAAGAACAGTTTTTTTAAATCAATTTATATTTTTGTGGAAAAGATTCAATACGTCTAAAATTTTATTTAAAAAATGACATATTTCCGGTTATGTCTGGTTATTCCCTCGTCAAGGAATTTAGGACTTCTTACTTTTATAGGGGTATCGTCATTATATCTCTGCTTAGTTCAATAAAACTAAAAGGCTCTATATAATTTTCGTTAAAAACTTTGTCAATTAATATTTGACTTCTGAGGAAGCTATAAAAATCATAAATAATTGTTTTACATTTCAGTTATTCTTTTCACGTATCTATACTTTAATAGCATTACTGGATCCCTCGTGAATGTACAATGTATATTATTCTCGTATGATGTAACTAGTTTACCCAGCCTACTGTATCTCGGTGGTACCAGATATATGTAAATACGGGAATTACAGTTTTATTTGAACAGTATTCCGGATTGTATACAAAATTAAGGGCGGACTCAAAGGTAAATGATGAGGAAATTAATTAAAATAAATCGTACATTCATATAATTGAGTTTCCACGCAAGCACAGATTTGATACTAACCCTCCAATGAAACAAGAATTAAAATTATATTTAACATGTTAAACAAAATTTTAGCACAGACTTTTCCAAAAAATTTTCACGAACGTATTTACGCTTTCACCCGTGAGCAAAATTTAATTCACAGTTCCAGTTATTCCACGTGTTTACTTCCCACGCAAAAATAATTTCCTACCCAGTTCACCTTGCCCAATACAAGAGCGCTATGTCTCGCTTTCTAACAAATAAAATGAACCCGCATCGCGACCACATGTCACTTCGGTTACATTTACTAAAGATTGCTGCGGAGCTGGTTCTTTATCCAGTAAAGTAGAGAAGTCGGGGAAAAAGAATCATAATATAGGTTGGGGGTGGCTAAAAAATCGAAAATGTAAAATAAAAAAATAGAGGAGAATGAACTGTTCCCGTTAAAAATAATTTACCCAAGGACCTATGTTCTCCTCTTTCAGGGGATCATGTGTGAAGGGTATTTTATAGGGAAGCTTGGAGAGGAAGCTTTGGGAAGGAAACAGTCTGGGGGGCGAGAAGGTATCTGGTGGTCAGCGTATCTAGGAGTGACGAATATACGAATCCACCCCTCCAATTGCATTGCAAGGCGATGGGTCGAGATCTCCCTCAACCGACATCTCTCGATGTAACTGTTGGTCACACGCATCCGCCACCAATACCTGAACAAACCTTACCCCGTAAACCCGGACACCCTTGCTAAGTTATCAAACATAGCGCATCAATTGGGGTGAACTTTGGTGGAAATGTTTGTTATCAAATTACTGGTTTCCAGGTCAGTGATTTCGATACCAGTCTCCCACATAAGACAGAAATAATATCGACGGTTCCAGTGACAACAAAATAACCGGAAAAAGAAACCGGGACGTCTCTACCACCAAGTGAGAGTGGGTTTTGTCAATGGCATAGAATGCCAGACGCGAAAATGACTCTGGAGATTTTCATTTGTGTAGATTCACTTGTGTTCTGTACCTAAGGGGTGCTTACTTTTCATCGGGAAAGGAGTGTGTAAAAGCAAGTTTAAGTATGCATAGTACATTATAGTTTATAGGAAACATCAATGTTCTTTATTTATTGTTATGGTCTTTTAAATATTGCACTAAATGGCGGAATAATTTTCAAATAACTGTAATTAATACAATTCAGTCGTGTGATCGTTTCGTCCTTCCAACTTAACCCAACCTTTCTCCATCCTATCTCCTTTTCTTTGCCGTGCGTTCATGCAAATAAAACATTCAGTCGTTATAAGTTTTATCTATATTTGAATGAACATAACGAAGTTATGTTTCAACTCAAACGATTTGCATTTCATCTGTCTGTAAATTTGTTTGTACGTTCTGTTTCCATTTCAATATGGTAAACGTTTTAATGGTTCAGTAAAGATCCTCTTTTCAAATGTGAAATTGTCGTGTTTATTTGGTTTTTCTTTTTTGAAAGTTACTTATCTACCTGCCTGAAGAAAGATTGAAAAAGAATTTTCTTTGAGATAGTGACGTTTCTTTGGAAAAAATGTATTATTTACTTTTAAGCTAAATAATATCTAACTATTATGTGGTTTATAATTAAGTAGGCAGGTATTTAAGTATTTCTTCACAAATCTTATGATTTCGATGGATATTTTCATTTTGATTTATTACACAAGAGGGTACTTCATCATCCTCTTCATAGATTATCCATATGATAACGTATATTTTCGTTTTATTAATCACGATTTATTTATTTAAAAAGTCCGAGTTTACTATTCGGTTCTTGAACATATGAATAGTGGCTATGTATACGACAAGCCAGTCAAGTTTTTTTACCTGTTGCGACAATTTGGGAGGTGGGTATGTGTACCGCCGCCCCGGGAACCATTTATTTGATAATCAACACCTCTGCCCTAGGTTATCTCAAGAGGTTTATTATTTGATGACTTAGCCGGGGTGTCCGGGTTCATGGGTTGAGGTGTGTCCTGATCTTGGTGGCAGATGCGTATGCCCACCAACAGCGTAGCGGGCCAGATCGTGAGAGACTAGTTTAGGAAGACCTTTTGACCTCTCCAACAGTACTCTCTCGGGACATCGCCTTGCACTGTAGTAGGAGGGATAGATTCATATATCCCTCACTTCTGAACACACTGACCCCCATATGCCTACACACCCCTTATACCTTTTTTCTTTCCCGTACCTTTTCTCCGTCCTTCCCTAAAAAGACCCTCCACATAGCATCCCTAAAGATGAAATAGGCCTTTAGGGGAATTATTTTTTTTGAATACCGCACAAGAATCTCAACTGCTCCCGTCTGGGGCCAGTGAGACTATGGCATCCCCAATTTCGGTATGTTGTGAGGCTGAAGGTAGTGAGGTAGTAGTAGGGGGAGAAGATGGGGAAAAGGAAGGCGAGGAAGTACATTGCTATTCAGATCTAGTCTCCAAACACGGATAAAGCCATTTCCAGCAACGTTTCAATTCTGAATGGTGGTCTTACACCAGGGCGATACTGAGAGTATATTCCGCTCTGGAATATACATATATTTTTTTATAACATTCGTTATCGTATTGATAAGTTATCAGGAGGATAGTAAAATACCGCCTAAAGAAAATTAGAAACACGTTTTTTGAACGCGCGTGGTCTACTGTTCACAGAAAAACCAGCTAAGTGCATTCATGAAAATACACCCCTGAATCGTTACAAGGAAGTCAAAACTACATTTACACTGATTCGACGTTTCCATCGTGTTTATCCACCGTGTTATCATATATCTGTTATGATAACAATCCGATATCTCGAGCCTTGTGTAGTATTGTGCAGGTGCAGGCTGTGCACTGTGCAGGCTGCATGAGGTACCCTTTCCCTCCCGCTGGGACCCATTCCGCCCACTTCACTCCTCCGTAACCTAGTTTAGAAGGAACCGATATAATGTATGGCTGACAGCGGTTATTGTCCTAGCTGGTAACCTCATTACGACGTTTCTGCCAGTTCGGTTTCAGCTTTCATTTAAGAAATTAGTCGCATAAATAAAGCCTTTAATGTTTATGTACCTACATAAAGGTGTTTTTTTAGAGGTATACAAATTCAAAATAAAATAAAACACATTGAAATAATGTTAATTTCGATGATATTATCTTTATTTATTAGATAATTTTATGCCATTATTGTTTAAAAATAATTTCGGGTATATGAGCGCCACGGCTCAATTGAAGGGCAATCGTGTAGTCCAATTTTCGACAATTTGTTTTTTTAGAGGTTTGGTTTTTTAAACTGGCAACATTGTTTCTACAGACAGTTGATTTGTAGTCAATACTATGAATAGACTGATGTCAGAACAACGCTTGCAAATTTATTTTGAAAATCCAGATACGGCCAGTATATTACGGTCAATGGAGAGCGCTAAGAACCGTGATTACTGATTTCTTCGTACCTCAGTTGAATGGCATTGATGTGACAAAGCTGTGGTTTCAACAAGATGACGCAACATGCCACACGGCGGGTGCCACCATCAATTTATTGCGGGAAACATTTGGTGAGCGCATAATTTCACGTAATGGACCTGTGAACTGGCCTCCACGATCGTGTGATCTCACACCATTAGATTACTTTCTTTGGGGATATGTGAAGTCACTAGTCTATGCTGATAAACCAGAGACGTTCGACCATTTGAAAGTCAACATTTGCCATGTTATTGCCGATATATGGCCCCAGTTACTCGATAAAATTGTCAAGAATTTGATTTCACAATTGCGCTTCATTCAGCTGCTCGTACGCCCGAAATCATATTTAAACAATAATGGCATAAAATTATCCCTTAAATAAAGCCAATCATTATTTTAATGCGTTTTTTTCTTGAATTTGTATACCTCTAAAAAAATACCTTGTATAATACAATGCTTTGTTTAATATAAAATCATTTTAATTCTGGATTTGATACATCGATTGCCCAAAAGACCATAAAATACGACATGGGTATCAAAAAATTCGCCAAAGGAGTTCTTCCCAGTTATAAACAAAATTTATTTTAAATTTTCAAGGCCAAAAGTATTATTTATTTACTGATGATGGACACTGTAACGAAGTCTGAAACGTTTGCTAAAGAATCCAATAGCGCAACACGGTATAATACCATGGAAATAAATAACGATAAAGCAACAACAAAAAAAATGTTTGATGCTTTAAGAATCGAAAAACCTGTTCTGAAAATATACAAATATTCGGATGTACCCAATATTCTACAAACTACTAAGTGACCCAGAAAACGTTGTTCTGCCATATAAATTATTTCTATATGTGGATGAAAATTCGATGAATACCATGGAAATAAATAACGATAAAGCAACAAAAATAATAAAAATGTTTGATGCTTTAAGAATCGAAAAACCTGTTTTGAAAATATCCAAATATTTGGATGTACCCAATATTCTGCAAACTACTAGCTGACCCGATAAACGTTTTTCTGCCATATAAATTATTTCTATATATGGATGAAAGTTCGATGAGGCGGACGTAGCGCCATCTGCCAACAACATAAATAATTTCGTTTTTTTTTTAAATACGAACGGCGCGCGGTTAAATTTGTTCGTACAAAAATACTGACATCGCCACAAAAAATGGTAGAGTCACGATTAGAAAATACAACAAAAATTTGTCAAAAAAACAGATTTTTTTTCTGGATAGGGACACCCTAATCACCTAGCGATATGAAATATACTTTACGACCTATTCTCATATCTACAAAATACATATAAAAAATTTCATAAAGAGGAGTGCGACAACAAACACCGTGACACGAGATTTTCTCATAAATAGATTTCGAATTGTTTTTATTTAAAACTAGAGATTATTTTAAAAACCAGGGCTTCCATTTGAGGTAATGCAAAAATTACAGTGAAAATTGTTGAATTTTGACGTTTTTGCACACATGTACATGCACAAAAAAAAAACCTACCGATTATCTCAAAACAATTAATTTGGACTTGTTGCAGTTATTGGGCCAACGATATGTTTCTTTTTTTAATATAGCTCCACACTGGAGAGCATTTTTCATGTCATTTTTCGGGATGCTGTGTGGAGGGTCTTACTAGAAAAGAAAGGAGAGAAAATTCTGGGAAGGAAAAATGTATGGGGGTAGGTAGAAATCCGGGGGTCAATGTGTCCAGGAGTGATGAACGTATGAAAGGTGTACAAACGTATCCGTCGCCAAGATCTAGACAAACCTCACCTCATCCACCAGGGCAACCTTGCTAAGTTTTTCTTGTGTCTAAATTTCTTAGAGTTAAAATCTTGCAAACTCGGGGTTTTTTAAAAATGTGCACTTTTTAGCTATCATGCAATTATCAATCCCACAATAATAATATCACGTTCTAATAATGTAACACGTTAAAACAATATATATCATATTTTTCCAATATTAGAACTTATTTGTGAAGAATTCAGATTATCCCGGGATTTTTAACGGGTCTATTCTAGTAATAACTATTTGTTATCCATAAAAAAATATTGAATGTAACTTGACTTGTTTCACTTTTAAAAATGGCTTGCAAATGTAAGCCATATAAATTTATTACAGGTAGATTTAATAGCTTATTTGTATTTAAAAAGATTCCTTAATATAATAAGTTTATCAATTGCATTCATATTGCACAAAAATTCCTTACGGAACCACTTCTTAGAAAGGAAGTCGTTTTGGGAGGCAGTATCCTGGGAACCATTTATTGGATAACCAACACCCCTGCCATAGGTCACCCATGTGATTCGGTACGTTTGATGACTTTGCAGGGGTGTTCTTCAGATTCTTCAGGGGTGTTCAGGGGAAATTCTAAAGACAAGAAATTCTAGGCGAATTTTACGATTAGAACTCACCGTTATCAAAAAACAGATTTCTTCTATGAAGTTAAGATTAGTACTATAATAATTTATAGATTCAGAAAAGTATTGCCCAGCTTTGTATTATCCGTGGCTAATATTTATTTGTGGGAAATTTAGAATTTTTTTCTGATTTATTGGATCGGAGTGAAGTTTTATAATCCGTCTATTTCGTAAATTATCTCAATAAAACATGTCACGTATTAAAATGACGAATGTTTAAAAAAATAGAGGAGATTTCAACAATCCATAAATTATCTCCAAACAACCATAAAACACGTCAGGCATGTGTTTAGTTTTCCAAATCATAAATTAGAAGTTTTCCGGCAAAAGTGGATACAATGTGACAACTCTTTTGTTTATGTTTCTGATGTTTTTTGTTTTCAATTGTTATCAGAAAGTTTTCATATTACAAAAAGCCAGTAAAGTGCGCTGTGTAAATATTTACACGGCAAGTTCTGGTGTAAAAAGAAACGTCAATTCGAAAACATTGACAGTTAGATACGCTCTTATGGTAGCAATAAATAATTCATTATTTGGAGCAATGAATAAAAACAAATAACATTTCTCCGGGGATTGCTGTTGAATATTTTTCCCCACGCTATGATATTTGGACTGATTTATAGATATTCAAATTGATAGACTTGCCCTAACATGAAATCTGGGTGTCATTTCGACGAACTAGATAGAGAAGAAGCACATGACGATATTTTTTACACCAGTAGGATTCGAAAACTCTTTGAATAAATATATCATCGGTTGTTGTAAGTTGAGCATCGAGAGCACATATTAAAATAATCAAAACCCTGCACAGAAAAGTAAAGTTCCCTTAAGTAAGGTAAGGTTTACAGCGCAGTCCATTATGGGACATTTCTGGGCAGAATCTGAATGTTCGGAACATAAAAACGGTTAAAAAATCGTACTACATTCAAATCGGTTCACAGTGCTGTGGTTCCAGTACAATCGTTTTTTCCTCAGTTGTGTATTTTGGGGTGCTGATTATGAATCCGAGTTTTTTCAACAAAGAATAATCGGATAATAAGACAGATAATTGTTCTATCTCATCTAACAGGTAAGCCGAACTTCTACTAGCAATTACTTATTTACAAGGTAATTTGGGAGGCGGGAATGTTGGAATGTATTGGATAACCAACACCTCTGCCATAGGTCACCCCAAGTGGTTCACTACGTTTGGTGATTTAGCAATGGTGCCCGGGTTTATGGGGTGAGGTTTATCTAGGTCTTGGAGGCGGATGACCAGGACACACTGAACCCCAGATTCCTACCCAACCCGTAAACCCTCTTCCTTCCCAGAACTATCCTCTCCTTCCTTCACTTAAAAAAACCCTTCACACAGCATCCTCAAAGATGATATAGGCCTAGAGGGAAATTATTTTCCTCAAGGCCTCCTGTGTGGGGCTCATGTAAAAAAAAAATTAGGTAAAAATCAGAACTACCCCAAAATTTGCTTTTAAAACACCCAATTTCAGCATCTTTTTAAAACAGACTGAAGTATTAATAGGCTGGGGGTAAAATTTAAAACAAGCAATAAAAAAATTGTATCATATGTAATTGTAAGGTTAAGCACGATGATGGCACCACCTTACTTGGGTTAGAGTGAAGCTTAATGTTCACTCTATAATACGAGCTATGCCTGTGGATCTCGAAATGGTACATTTACTGAAGCAAATATCAAAGGTAATTTTACAAGGGTACTTATGATAGTTTGGCGATCTTGCCCGGATTGGGGAGAGGTTTTACTATCGAGATCCAATTTAGCGTTACGAAACGTAATAAAAATATTCCTAAAGGTTGGATGACTAATGCAAGGCGCTCAAAAGCACAAGTATTTCTCAGAAATAACCAGAAGTAACCCTGAACAAGATCACTAAACATGATGCATGCTGAAATTGGACAATTGCAACCTCAAATACAAAAGTCAGAGTGTGACAATGAGTTGTAAATATCAAGTTTTTTGGTATTTGTTTCGAGTACGGTGGCTACTAACCAAGATATCCATGTAATGTAAACACACATTTTTGGCACAAGAATTTGTACCATTGTCTGTAAAACACCTTCCTTATAACTTACAACGCTCTCTGGCAAGCATGCTGAACAAGGTAAAAAACATATTCCTAAAGATCCATAATGTAAAAAATATGTTTTGTCTAATTTTGGGGGTTAATACTAGAAGCACCTAGGTCAGTTTTGGTAATTTAATATAGTTACCGGAAAATACTCTAAAATCTCCCTTATTTGAAAGCTATGAATACCTATGTCTAGACTGGTGAAATTGTGGCCTATCTAATGTAGAAATAAAAATTTTGATTGAGCGGTTTTTATGCCAAAAATTGATTGAATGTACAAAAGGAAAATTAAAATGGAAATCCACAAATTAAACTTGATTCAATAAATAAATAAATAAAGTATAGTGGGTACTAAATGTCAAAAAAGAAAAAGACAGACTAGAATATAAATGCATTGTCCCCCTGCACAGCATTCCAAAAGATGACTTAGTTCTAATTAAGTCATTCTCGGCACTGCACCCTTTGTGGAAGTAATATTTAAAAAAAAAATACCTTAGAAAATAAAGAGAAATAAATATTGTCGAAGATGCCAGTAAGTGATAAAGATGAAAATTCGGATAGTTTCAGAAGGTTCAGAACATTTAGCTATTTATCATCTGCACTATATTTTTTCTTTCCAACTTCTATTTATTATATTATATTCTCTTCTGAACTACTAATTATAATAGTGATAATAATACTTATATACGTATGTAAAAGCCTTTAAGTTGTAAATACAATAAATAAGTATTAAAAAGCGTTAAAAAATTATCATACCTGATTTTAACCAAATACATTCGAGTCAAAATGATACTATTGTTTGAAAATCCGTAATCCCCTATGTAATTCCAAACAACATAATTTGGTCATTGAAAGCTCTCTGATAAGAATTATTAACATGTTTATTCAATAATGATTTAGCATTGGATGTGTTATGTTTTGCTTTTATATCCGTGTGGTCTTTATCAAATATCAACGGTCAGGACAAATAGTACTACAAAAGCATAGCAGGTCAATTGGAGAAACAAATTTTGATATCATAATTAAATTAATGAAAGAAAACTGGAAGGGTAATTTAAAAACATACTTATTTAGAAAAAGCAACATACAAAAACCAATTATTTATTTTATTATTACAACCTCGCGCTTATACATAAATTGTATCATATTTAAATCCCCTGAGGACTGGACAATATATAAAACATCCCCTAAGTAGTGCCACCCACTATTGACTCCATTAATCATTTTCTCATCAATATAGCACCCCGTGACAGCTTGACGTAGTGTTAGAACCTCCTGCCTATAGCTTTATAGGCTGTACTTGTTTGCGGAAGCTATTGAATAACTTATCAGTTGAGAAGAAAGTGTACTTTACCCCCACCTTTATCGACCCTAACTTTACGACACTAATAAATTAAACTCTTTCTAGTCATATTTTCCGGAAAGAGAAAAAAACACAGCCTTTAAGACCGCACTTGTTTTTTGCGAAATAAATTTCCGTGTTACGGCGAGAAATCGTTTAAGTCAAAGGGAATAGGGGTTTATACTCTTTGATGCATAATGTATGAATGAGGGGTGAAAAATATGAATTAAATGCTACACGATACGTAAGGGTAGATTTTGTAAAGTGGGTGAACTCAAATTATTTCTTCACGAGTTTTTTTATGAATATAAAGCTTATGTAGGTAATATTAATATGCATGTTGATTAATAAATTTATTTATTTATGTAAAGAAAGATGTCTGCGTGGGATACCTTGCTTTAATTATTGTACTAATGTACGGTTTTATTTCTAGATTTGCGAAATTTTCCATACTTGTAAGAGATTTTGAAAAATCACCCCCACCTCTTGAAGCAGAGTTTTGATTCTTCTTGACGAAATTTTTTATGCTTGACGTCCAAAATAAGAAGAAAATTACGGTATATATTGGATTTAATATTTTAAAAAAAACTACGTAGCGCGAGGCAACCCCGGGGATAGTTGTGATAAAGAGTAAAATCCGTTTTTTGGTTTCAAAAATAGTAATCGCACCAACACTTTCTTAAAAAAAGTTTGGTCTTATTTTTTTGAAATTAATTTAATGAAATTACTTTAAATTAAGTTAAAATAATTTACTTTGTCTGTACAATAATCAAATTTATCTACATGTTTCGGAACCGAAGGTTTTTTTCTCAGGATACAAAGTATACTTGCATGAGATAGGTTTTGTAACATGTAGATAATTTTTAAATATTGGTTTTAACCATGTTAGTTATATAATTTTTATAAGATCAACTCTCTTTATAATTTCGGAAGGTGATTCTCATCAATGTAACATAATTTTAATATTGTCTTCATTTAATTAAATGTAATATAACATTGAAGAAGAAGATAACACCTATAATCTAAAGGAAAATGTGAAAAATTATCTTCTTATTATTAATTTTTGCACCGGTAAGACGAGAGGTTCTGGGTTCGTGTCCCAGTTGCGACCATTATCTTTTCATTTTTCTATGTCTGGTTCATTTTCATATATATTCGTTTAGATTATTAATATTATCTTCTTCTTAAATGATACAAATGGTAGTTATTTTCATTTATTAGTTATATTTATTTAAAATGATACCACAAATTGAAACAAAAAAAAGAATAATTTCCTGGTATACATTTAAAAATCGATATAATCAATATATATTATAAAATAAAGTCAAAAAAAACGTGCGGCTCGCAAAAACTCAGAAACGAGTCTCAGTGCGATCAAGGGAGTTATATGGTGTGGTAGATCTCTACCCCCCTAAGGAATAAGGGTATTTGTTTTTACCTAATGGGCGTGCTTTTGAAGATATAAGGGCTGGAAGTTTCACCCTTTTGAAATTTCTAGAACAGTCTTCCGGAGAGTTATAGAAGTTTCCATAGAGCTCTAGAAAGTTCTGAAAGGAGTGGCGGAGTATGTCGTGGAATGTTCGGGAATAGGGAATCGGGAATATTATTGTGGAACATTCCAGAATACTCTCTAATTGTCCTGAGCGAAGCCGGGTACCCCAGCTAGTAATATAATAAAGCAAATAAAAAAGTAGTTTTATATTTGTTTTATTATATATCTATCTTTGTAACGGAATTCCACCACGATTTGGCAGTATCAGAAATAGAAATAACAAATCGATATATTTATGATTTTTTTAGAAAAGGTGTCATATTAGTATTTGCCATATTTTACAATTGTCCAAAAATTTTAATCTTTCAAAGCATCAAAGTATGCTATTTGACTTCTCTAAAATCATAAAAAACACACTGAGAAAATTATTGAACGATATAATCAATAACTTATGAAGACTTGATTTATTTCCGCTATTTTTATTTTATATATCTTTCTGATAAACACATATTTTTATAATGTAAATAAATTATACATGAGACTTAAATTTGCAGCAGTTCTGCATAAAAAAAATATATTATAAAGGAAATCGAAACTGTTAATTTAAAAGACTCCATTTTGTAATTTGTTCGCTAAAACCATCCGTCCATTATTAAAATTGAAATTAAATGTATAAATAAAAGCTCGAAGAGATTCGTCAAAGTATTATAAATTAATTATTAACCTCAAATCAAACACATTAATCCACAAAATAAAATGAAACCCTACATTTAATTCGGTCATATTTTGCGGGTTGGAGATACTCGTATAACTCGAATATTAATATTTTATTCCACTACCACATTATTACATAAGAGATTATTTATATTTATTAGGTCTTTATTAACTTGAGGTCATAACATTTGGGTCTCTTGTAACTTGAGTATAAAAACTCTGCACGTTTCCAAATAGCTCTGGTGAAAAATTAATCTTATTTTTTAAGTGAAATCTAGGGCTTTTTATTCCATGTAAGGCGTGATGCTTGCCCCACAAATTAAGCCCACAGGTGGCCTGATTTGGTGACGTTAAGAGGATAATGTTGATAGTTAAGAGAGGAAGCCACAAGCCAAAAATGTGTATATTCTAGTGTGGCTAATATCGCCACGAATATAAGAAGGCATAAAAATCGCTTGGCAAACGGCATATAGAAGCGCTCGATTTCAAGCAGAAACGCGGTTTTTATTTATTTTGTGAATACTTAAAAAAATATAGTCAATGGAAACTGTCATAGACATTCTTAAACATAATATTGGAAGTAACGGAGGAAGTAGGTATAGTTATAGATGGAGAATTGGGAAGGGCACGGGCGTGTTCTTTGTCAATAGGGAAATATTTAAATTTAGTTGGTTATTAACTACCTTACTATTTGAACTAAGGAAAGCCATAAACACTAACAGTAACTGCTTCATATGAACAAATATGAATAAATACATTTTTTTCCATTAACTCACTTAATTTCTCTCAGGGCCTATGTCATCTGATATGCTGTGTGGATGGTATTTTTGATGAGAGGAAGGAATGAAAATTTCTCTTGAAAGGACCCATGTCGTAAGAAGGAGGAAACACAGAGGCCGGCAAATCATTCCACAGCCGAGCTGTTGAACACAAGAACGAGTCGAGCAAGCGACCCGTTCGCATGTGACAAATGTCAACCGCGAACAAATGTTGGGCACGCGTTTGCCGTGTTTTCCGACTATGCAGCGGTGCCGAAGGGATCAATGACGCTAATAATACTGGTAGAAAAATGATAGCATTCCCACCCGACGCCTCTGCTCTAAAGATTGCAATCCGTCTGTTAAGATGGGAGAATCTATCAAATGGACGGCCCGTTTCTGCACAGAGTGGAGGGTATTTTTTAGGTATTTTGGAGCTCCAGATCAGAGGTGGCTGCCAAATTTAACCGTGTGGCGCACTTGCGATTTGTACAGGGTTAGCAGTTGTGTACTATTAAAGTATCTGCGGGCCCTGAACAGTACACCCAGCGCAAAACCATACCTTAGCGTAGAGGTGTTGGTTATCCAATTCCGGTACATGAGTTCCCATATCCGCTTCCCAAATTAGTTCTTCTTATATGCATTAGTACATTTAGAAAGAAAAAATACATTCTTTTGAATTGGCGTTTTTTATTTTGTTTAAAATAATTAACAATTTTATTTAATTTCTAGCAAAGAAAAACGATAGTAAAAGCTTCAGTTTATCGAAAGCATATTATTTGCCATTAATGCCGTAAACGGATTGGTAGTAAAGATTACTCTAGATAGTAATTCACGTTAAACTTCGCCTTAAGGGTGCGAAACGCAGGCTGTTGTGGTTAGAATAGGTAGTTGGAGGGGACCCCACCACTTTCCCAACGGCGTTATAAGGACACATATGGTTTCCTCCTTCACCGCACCCGTCAAGACTCAATATTTTTATTGAACGAAGCTACATTTATTTGGACGACTCTAGACCCTCCAATGTCCATGCATACGGGGTTAGTAAGCAGTGTGCAAGTACTTACATTAATATTACACAAAATATAATAGAATACGCAGTGTGTCTCCGCTAGTAGGAAGTGTGTAAAATCAGGCAAATTGGGGCGGGAAAGAAGGGGAAAAAAGGGTTACAAAACAGGGGCTTCGCCGGGGTAAGTTTGTTTGGAGGAAGGGCTGTCGCGGGACGGGTTAGGCTTTATCGCGGCGCTGGGTGGTATAAATCGCCTGCTTCAAGTGCCATATCGTAAATCCAAATGGCGGCCGGAACCGGATGGCGGGAAACGGTTTAGGAAAGACTGAAGGGCCGGTGAAATGAAACGAGTGACGGCGGAGATGAATAAATCATTGGCGAGCTCAACGCGTAAACATCGCACGGCATTTATTAGACAAACAAGTTGTTATCGCTGCGATTACTGTGTCCTTATTAACATTTTATATGGGGTCAAATCTATGAACGAGATGTAGTCATATCCAAAAAATAAGGGAATCAAACAATCGGTGTGTCGAAAGGGGGTCGGAATTTGAAGGTGAAATTTAGACGTGAAATAGTAGGTGCGTTTTTTCAAAAAAAAATTTTCCGTCACACAGGAAAATAATTTCATCTAGATAGTGAAGAACGTATGAATCTATCCCATCAACTGCGGTGCAAGGCGATGGGTCGAGGGATTCCGACTGGAGAGATCAAAAGACCTCCCCAAACTGGCTTCCTCGATCGGCCGTCAAGGCCTTGACAAACCTCATCCCTTGAACCCGGGCAAAAGTACCAAACGTAGCGAACCACTTGGGGTGACCTATGGCAGAGGTGTTGGTTATCCAATAAATGGTTCCTGGGGCGGTGGTACCAATACCCGCTTCCCATAACACAATTATGTGTAAATCCCGCATAACGCTTGTAACGATTCACTTATGTTTCATAGATTTGCTGATAACATTTCATGATCATACTGAATTTTACAGGATGCGTAAGCAATGTGCTCAAACTTCGGATAATGTTACAAAAATTATGTAAAATAAGTTGAAAACTTCATAAGATGTAATGTGAAAATATTATTGTACCGTTTCTTTATTTAGAGACTTTCTTCAAGTTTAAAGTACAAAACTCTATTTATTACACTACGATACTGACTGATCTGATCACCGGCTGACATCTTGCGTAATCGCTTCTGAAAATCTGTCTGCAACTATTTTAAATGTCCCGCAATAGCCTGATAGCTTTATACGGAGAAGGAATGATAACAAGAAAATCAATAAATAAACGTAGGTTTGTGGCAGAAGCATTACTCAGTATATCTTATCAAAGACACGCCAAATCCATATGTAATTCTGATTGTGTGACAAATGCGAGCATAAACAAAATATTGACAATGTTTACACAGACATCATAGAAGCCTTAAGAAAGGCTGCCTGTATTGTATCAGGAGAGCGATTAAAGCAAACCTAAATCACATCGCCGCATTGCCGGGTGGAATCAACAAATCAAGGAACACCTCAAAAAATTCAGATCGTCGTTGATGACGTGGATACAAAATGGGGGACCAGTACATGGCCCCATTGCGGTGAAAGAAAACGGCTACGGAAGAAGTTCAAATGGTCTTTAAGCAGAGCCTCCAAAAATTTACGTAATGGTAAAATCGCTAGACACAAAACAGTTCGCTCAATTTTAAAGGAAAAGTAATAACCTGATTAAATCAAAAACTTGAATTGCCAACCATATTGATGGGTCCACAAACACGGAGGAAATTGCCAGAATCTTTTGCAGATATTTCTGGAAATAAAGCACAAACTGCTCCTGATATTATGGAATATGATGGACAATTGGACAAAACGTCTACTGAAAGAAACTTACTGAAGGCTATCAAAGCTACTAAGGCCGGTAAAACTCCGGGACATGATTGTATAAGTATTAAACAAATGAGTGATGGAGATAGATATATATATCTATATCTAAAGAACTAAACATACTGTTAAACGCAATCTTCAAACACAACCGTTTACCGAGTGACGAAAACAATTATAACCCTGATCCTGATGTCGGAACATACCGAACATGAGAACATGAGAATTTCCAGCAATTACCGGCCAACATCCTTTGCAACTATAATTGCGAGACTCTTTGAAAGGATAATTCTAAATAATTTATAAAGTAAATTGAAGTCTCAAGACAATCAGATTGGCTTTAAATATGGGTTTACCAAAAATATGGCAATATACTCCGCAAAGCAAATAATAGAATTTTACAAGAAACGAAAAATTACAGTAGAGTATGGATCAAAGATATTCAAATACAAAAGAGATATGCTATGATGTCCGCGCGACTGTCGGCGAACTACTACCTAATCAGGGTAGTTTGAAAACGAAAATAATTTGTTCATTTCCTTGATTTTTTTAAGGTGTGCATTAGTATTGGTTAACAATATGGTTTGAATACGGAAAGATTTCTTTCATTTAGTTTAGGGTTCGTTTAGATTATTCGTTAATTATTCGTTCATTTAGTTTATTCGTTAATTGGTAAACAATACCGGCGACACTCGAAAGCGCAATCTCACCTAGTAAAAACTGCGGATAGCACATCTCCTTATATTACAATATCTTTGGTATGGAAACTTCTTAGACCCAAGTTAAGTCTTCGACAGGTCTGTCATAAAACCTTATGGGAGAAATTGAAAAATAGAAATATATCTATATATATATATATATATATATATATATACATATACATCGGTAGTAAGTACGCTCTCCCAGCCGATATTCTTACGATCAGGAATAAGGCAAGGAGGGTGTACTCGTATTTCCACCGTCCTGCTCAATGTATACACGGATGACTTATCAAATCGCCTGGACACCAGGGCAGGCTGTTGTATTAATAATTTATGCCTAGATCTCTATCTAAATTTAAAGATTAAGTTTTAGTGATTAACAAATTTAACATATTACTTTTCTAAAATGTACTAGTTAACTACTCTGTAGTGAATATACTTTTTTCTGTGTTTCTCTATTTTAATCTTATATTTATTTTTATTATTTATTTATATTTTACACTGGTTACATATTTCATTAAATTCGCTATTTTTATCTTAAAAAAGTGTGTTGTCTATATTAGTAAACAAATAATAACAATAATAATCATACAAATATTAATTTATCAATAGACTTTTACAGTTTTATACACTTGGTTCATTTTCATTTATTCTATTTGACAAAAAGGTCACTGCTTAGCTATACATTCAGGATTTCTCCTGGAATGTAGCTGGTTTTCAGCAGTGCCTCTTTAACTCACAAGCGTTACGTTTTGTAAATATTCTTATTATATAATCCAATACCATGTACTTGCTATACACATTGTTAACTATGTGCAAAAAGGAGCTAACACAAAACACAACTGTACTTTACTTAAATTTTAATTATTTTTAACGTAAAAGCCCTCTAGAGCGTAAATAAATAAGAGAATATATCCTTACACGAACTAGACATTGCTGTATTTCTACACAACAAATATATATGCTGCATTTACTTATCTCTGTATAGGGTAGGTACGTAAATATTTATCCGTTGACTAACTACTGACGTAGTTTACCAGTTAAGCAACCCCTGTAAAATACCTTCTGCAGTCAACAGCGACAGGACGTAATTACTCTAGTTATACCATCCGGTACTTGTTAATTCTTGGAAATTCACGGTTTCAACTTTACGTATACTGGTTGCTTACTACGCAATTGGAAAAGTTAACCTTACATCACCTGAATTCAGTTGCAAAGGAAAACGTAATGGATGATTTCAACAGGCAATTTTGAACAGTAAAGTTAGGAATAGTTAATATCAACCTGACAAAACACAGCAGCAATTGAATTTTTGTGTTTTTCAAAGGACTATGATATATTTATATTGATGAGTCGTAGAAACGACCCGTCATGTGATAAATGTCTACCGTGTAACCATTGGGCGCGATTTTGGCGTGTTTCCCGACTATGCACCGGTGACGAAAGGATCAATGGTTAACTGTTTACCGTATATTCTCTATCTATTTATACAGGTGCTTACAGGGGTTTTCACACGATGCAATGCTGCCTCATGAGCTCCCTGGACGAGTTTTATTTTGCTTTAACTATTATTAAAGTATTACTAACCTGATTTGTTGTATTATGTTTTTTTCCTATTAAACACTTGCATACTGCTTTCTAACAACGTACGCAGGGGTCACTGGAGGTCTAGATTTGTTCAAAATAAATAAATGTAGCTTCGTTTAACAAAAAAAAATTAGAACCTAGCGAGAGCCTTGAATCATCTGTTACTACATATACCAGTGATGGAAACCTCCAAAGAGTCAAGGGTTTTTTTTTCAAGTTTATGGTTCTCCATATCAGAGGTGACTTCCAATTCAATAGTGGCGCGACTTGTATATGCTTAGATCAAAGCTAAGCTACGAATGATGCTCGATTTCAAGAAAAGATTGACGGTGTGATATATACCTTCCCGATAAGTGATATCTTATGTAAGATTATAGAATTGACTGTCACCGACTGTCGGAAATATTCAAATATAGATATACGATTTCAATGAAACGGATCTGTTCATAAATTATTCATTTTTTATTTCCTCGAGAGAGGAGAAGGTATAACAATTACGGATTTCTGCCGAACCAACAAGACTTCTCGTTACGAAGATGGGTTCTTAGGAAAATATCATTTTCAACATTTGTGGGACACTGCGACCTTTTACATATAAAAATTATTTTTATTTGAAACCCCTATATTTTTAATACCAAGCGAACTTCTCGTACGTCCTAATTTATGTTTTCTTTTCTTATTTTTTTCTATAATTATATGTATAATAAAAGATATATTCAACAACTTCAAGTGGACCTTAAAGGCGAGTAGTGCTACAATGACTTACCAAAGACTGCAAGATTCAACTTATAAATATTTGCTGGTCTAAAGTTCTAAAGGGAATACTTACCTTAGTTATGCATCAACTTCACAGTTCCAGCAAGAAACTGATGTGAAACTATCAACAGTGAATACAGAATTGCAGAATTTGCACAAAGGTAAGTTAAAAATTAAGGAGGGTAAAAGAGAGGAGTGTAAAAATAAGAACCAGCAAATAACCAGTAACATAAAAGATATTCCTAATGCCTGTTTTAATTTTGCGGGATTTTTTAACTTCTAGTGTGCCAAGACCACACCGCGGATTTGATAGTACTATAGCAATACAATACCACAGCATATAGCCTCGATTCCATGGTGTTTAGGACCATATAAATGCTCCCAGCATACTAAAATAAATGTTATTCAGTAGGAAAGGAAATAGTGTATCTTAATACTATTCTAGCTTGTTGTTTCGTCACTTGCAAATATTAATTTTTTATCTTTGAAAAAACGCGCGTACATACCGTGTCAAATGTGATAATTTTTCATTTTCAAAAGTCATAGTACTGTATTTATTTACAGGAAAGGCTCATATGTCTTATTTTTATTGTAAAGAGTTTTTTAGTTGGAAAATATAATCAAACTCAAGAATAATTTCGTGTTTTCTTATTATATTGTATTTTTTATAAGATTAGAGAGTACCAAACGTTTCTCTAAATATTAGTAGTTATCATGGAAAAACTACATAAGAAAGATACATATGGTTTTTATAAATGTGTAAACAATTATCTGGTAAGACAGTACAATTTACCAAAACATCATTTTACACGGCAAAAATCTACTAGTGTAAATCCCTCATGGCGCTTGTAACGCCAACATTTTTCACTTATGTTTCGATGACCAGACAATTCAACAACATCCAACTTAACACCTCCTTTGAAAAGTCATTAAAAGTGATGAAAAACCATGAACAAAATTGGTTAAAAATGTTACTTTAAGTTACGTTGTGGGCTATTACTCAAATTTTATTTTTCATAACTTTTAAAGATTTTTCACTTGGTGTTGAAATGCCACGTTACTGAGTTGTCGTGGAACCTTATGTTTCGTAGCTTAGCTACAAAATCCTTTTCTATCACTATTATTCTATCAATATTTCCCAGCGTTTTTTGTAATATTTACGCAACTTCAAAAACAACACAAATATTTTCGATTGGTGTAGTTTTAAAAGTGAACACGTTATTGAAACAAGCATTTAAGAATCTTGCGATCTTCTTGCGATCATACCTTTGCAACTGTACAGGACGGTTCCAATGAGAAAGATTGATTATTCTCATATATTCTATAACTCAAAATCGATTTAATTTCATTAAAATTTTGCGTTAATATATACGTCTACCTACATTCAAATCCCTATGTTTATGTTAGCAATAAAAGTGCTCAAAAGCGTGACGACAAAATTACTCAAATTATGTACCTACTACTTGTAGTTATTTTTTGATAAGAAGTATTTATAATTTTTCAATAGTGTCTGAGCAAAATTAATCTGATATGTTAGTTTGTAAGACCGTAAGTAAATAGACAAACTGAAGTATTTTCGTCACAACACACCTGCGCGGATTTTATTTATAATGATTTTATTTGAACTAAAATTAAAATTCTGAAAAGCAACTTTCCTAGATAATAATTATGATATGAAATGTGTGTTGTATAGAACAACATCTTGTTTGAAAATTTAACAAATCTGTCAGCGACCAATGGTGTATAATCCGTATTATAATAAAAATAAACATATTTTTTCAAAATATGTTACATAACTTTACAAGATAAAATAACAATCATTTAAAATTAATTAAATAGTTTTTGTAGACAAGAGTTGTTACATCTAGAATTTGATTTAAAAATAATATGTTTCTTGTTGAGTCTGGTTATTCCCTCTTAAATAATTCTTGTTTGATGTTTCTCAATAAAACATATATTATTTAAGTATCGATTCGTGTGTGAAATAATGCTTTATAATAATATTTATGAGTCAATCGGGATAATACGTAGTTAATGGATTATATCACATTTCCTTGCTGCAGCGAAATTTCTATCACCATGAAGATATTTAATATTGATAATAAAGTCCCTGTGTAAGTTATTGCCTCGGGAACAGGTGTTATCGAGATAAGATATTGTATTAACTATAGGGAAGAATGATGTCAACGAAGACAATAGCGCAAAGAAGATTTATGTCAACGAAGACAATAGCATTAAGAAATAAATAAAAAGGCTTTTATAAGACAAGACTTTTAAAATGCAGCATACATTTTCTTGAGACTTGGTTTTAGGTTGATTTTCTGAAAAAAATCAAAATCCTTTTATCTTGCCAATTGAAATTTTGTAAAACTTACTTCATTGCCTCTTAAAAAGAAATGTCCTCTTTAAAAAATAAATATGTAGCTTCTTTTAATTTTCTCCCAATTCATTAATTTTAATATTTTCTTAAAGATTTTGGTGTTTTAGTTAGGCTTAAAAATATCAAAAAAAATGTGGCATAAAAATATCAAGACGATGCACAGCGTAACAAAAATCCTCCTTATTATGTAGACGGCGATAAGGTTTAAATTTAGATGTCCGTGGTCCCGAGGTAAGACTCTCGACTCACAATCCGGAGGTCGCGGGATCGAACCCGGCGTGCGCAAATAAATTTTATTTGATTAATTTTGTGGTATTTCAGAATTAATAAATTAAAAATAATGTATCGGATATTTGTGGAGAGTGGAAGATACTCTCAGTATCGCCATACTTCTCCACCTTCCTCTTCCCTTCCTTCCCTTCCCCACTACCTTCAGCCTCACAACATACAGCAATTAGGAATGGTATAGTCTCACTGGCTCCAGACAGGAGCAGCTGGGACTCTTGTGAGGTATTCCCATATAAAAATGCTCATTATTCAATTAGCCGCAACTAACAGCGGAAGTTGACAATTATAAAAGCCATTTTCAAACATAAAATGCACGATTTTTACCCCAACTTTAAATCTACACAAATTCTTTGATCATAGAACAATGACATTACTGAAGTCCAGATGATTATTAGTTCAGGAAGATCTGAAATGTTCGCGACAGGAATATCTGAAGCGGAAATATCCCATTATCTCTCCGCCAAGGGACGGGTGAGACAAAGGGACAGTCCGGGGAACGAAATGCATTGAACAGGCGAATCCAAATAAGACCATTAGCCCGTAACTGCTCTGAAAGGTCACCCTAAACTATGAAGAAATCGAAGGCACACCAGAACTCAGCATGACAGATAAAAGTGAGTAGGTACCCAGAGAATAATTTGAATTATTTTAGAAACATGGTATAAAATGAAGTCGCTCAAAATGTTTGTGCGCTTAGATATTTTAAACTACGCAACGGATTTTCATGCGGTTTTCACTAATAGATAGAATAATTGAAGAGAAAAGTTTATATGTATAAAACATGTTTATTATAGTAGAGAAAAGCCGAGAAATTTAAATATTCTTCATTACATAGTGTGCGGTTAGATCTTTTAAACTACGCGACGGATTTTCATGTGGTTTACACCAATAGATAGAGTGATTCAAGAGGAAGGTTTATATGTATAATACATGCTTATTATAGTAGAGAAAAACTGAGAAAATCAAATATTCAATTCAGGCAGCGGGCAGCGGGCAGCGGGCAGCTGGCAAGCGGGTGGTGTGGATTTTATAAAGCTTGGGTAATGGCGTTGTGTTTCGTTAGCCACAGCAACGTGTAGCTGAGTCTGCTAATAGTGCGTAAATAAACTTGTGTTAAAAACTGAGTAGCCGGGTTTAGCGAGATAAGCACTCCGTCTCCTTCCAGCAGCACTATTACACATGAAACAGCACGCTTATCACGTGATCCTGTCGTGGCGATTGAAAAATATATTATTGAAGAAGAAGAAAACTCTATTAATCCAAACGAAACTATGAAAGAGAACCAGGAAGGTGGCAATGGCTGAATTGTTAAAAGCGCACGTCCCGGTTAGACAAGAGGTTCTGGGTTCGAGTCCCAGTTGCGACCATTATCGTTTTCTATTTGTCTGTGTCTTTCATATTTTCGTATATATTTTTAGTGTTATCTTCTTCTTCAATGATATATTACATTGATGGGAATAACCTTCAAAAGTTATAGAGATCCTGTTAAAAAAATAAATTTAATAAAAAAAATTATTTATCCAATAAGCTACCTAGGTAACAAACCAGTTCTTAGAACGATTGTTTCCAATGAAAAAGGTAGTTAGTTGCCTGTGATATAGAAAAATTAGTCGAAGATTGTTAATTCTAAAATTTGAAAATTTGAGATTGACAATTATGACGGTTTGATGGGAGGTGGCAAGGTCCATGGGTGGGATGCTCAGTTTTTTTTTTTAAATATAGTTCTACAGTTTTCTTCGGAAATTAGTGAAATTTTGCAAAGTTGACCTTCAAAAAAGAGAAAGGTCACTGTTTAAACGAGTTTTCTTAAAACTAACCCATCCCATTTTCCTATCTTAAAACCGAATTCCGAAATTTATTTAATTATTTATCACTTGGTTTTGAAAATAAGAGGAAAATTACTACGCACATTTGATTTTGAAAATTTTTGCGTAAAGCTCGGGCAAAGCCAGGGATTTCAGCTAGTTATAATTATATACAATGGTGTTCCGTTATGTTTGGTTTGGTGTTATTTAGTTCTGGAAAAGTATGTGCTTTCGTTTGGCTTTAAAAGTAATGTAAGACGAGTATGTTTGAAGAGTGTGAACAAAGAATGGCAGAACAGCGTGCCTTTCCACCATCTCTCCCTACCTCTACGGGGAACTGACTCGCTGTTTAGTTGGTAGTCACGTCTGAATAAGGGCTGTTTTCCAGAAAACGGTTGTTTGTTTAAAGCTAACTATGTTAAATCTACCTGAATTGTGTTTTGTTGGAAGAGGTTCGTGGAAAACGGCGAAAATTGTCCGGTTGACTCTGTGTCGAATTAATTATTCATACAACTTGTTCAAACAATGTCTCATTTCTCGTAAGTTCAACGTTTTCCACACGAACCTTCGAATTCTAAGGTAATAGTTGTTATTTATGAAAATCTACTAAGTCATCACGACGGCAACGTTAAAAGCTTTGGTGGGCCTGTGGAATTTAGTTTAAAGTGTTCACTATATCTTTTGACTGTCCTAAAACGGGAATCCTCCTAGTTGGGCAGTAAAAATTTTTCTTAAATAATGTATATAATTGTATAATCTTTTACTAAATAAAATAAATAAATAGTAGCCTCTCGAATATATTACATTAAAAAGTATCCTGACAGCAAAAAGAACTTGCCCCTACCCCTGCCTTAAACCAAGATTAAAGAAAGTCGATCTGAATTAGTAATAAACGTCTCGTTCTTTTACTGCTCCGTCGTAATCTTGTTGGAGGCAGAGCAAATTCAATCATGATCTAGTATGAAGCACTCTAGAATAAATTTTTTTTTGCATGTCCCACAGCATAAAGCAAAATTGTTGAGCGGTTTCATATCAAAATGATAATTTTTAAATAATTTAAATTATCCAACGTTGAATTTTCTAATTTTTCAAGACTTAACCACCGTCTTTACATCATCAAAGATACCAATTTCGGGTTGGTCTGTCTGTGAGGGAATGTAACTCTGGTTCAATGAACTCAGAATTGTTTTGAATTTAAGTGTCATTTTCAAAATGGAACGGATTGTGTGAAGAATTCGTACCTATTAATTTATTTATTTCCAGAAAATTATTAAAAATTTGAATTTGAAATGTGTATTTTTTGTCTGTTGCTGTTGTTAATTGCTGTCAATCTTAACAATTATAGTCAGATTTCATCATTTTTTGTGTGTCTGCACTTTTACCTTTTTCAAGGAAGAATTATATATTAACTTACTGGGCTTAGTAAGTTTAAAATATTCCACGCTACTAACAAGTGAACTGAAGTAAAATATTACCGCACGCCAAAGGTTGTTGTGAATAATCGTCAAGAATTTAAAGCCCACCCAGGATCCTCGCGTATTCATAAAAAGTATATTAGTGGTCTGCGAAGGCTGTTCAGAAAGTACAGAGCAGTATTTCGTATCTTTATTAATACCTTGACGGCCGGCGTAGTGCAGCGGTAAGGCGCTTGACTCGCACACCGAAGGTCGCGGCATCGAATCCCGGCGTAGCAAATAAATTTTATTTGATTAATTTGTGTTATTTCACAATTTATTCATTAAAAATAATATATGGTATGTTTGCGGCACATTCCAGAGTGGAAGATACTATCAGTATCGCCCTGGTGTAAGACCACCATTCAGAATTGAAACGTTGCTTGAAATGGCATTAGTCGTGTTTGGTGACCAATTCATCTTTCCTATCTCCTTCCCCTCCCCACTACCCTCAGCCTCACAACATACCCCAATTGGGGATGCCATAGTCTCACTGGCTTCAGACGGGAGCAGTTGGGACTCTTGTGCGGTATTCATATAAAAAAACCTTTCTCGACCTCAATGCTTAAAAAATCTAACCTTCTTGTCATAATTTTAGAGTGAAACATAAAAAAAACTGGTTTATTCAAATAAAAAATGCACTAAGTCAACCAGCGGTTGTTGTTTTAATTCATATTTTTGTGTTATACAAATACAATAATTATTTTATATGCCTGTGCTTACATGTTTATTTATCTATTATTATATTATACCTTAATTTTTTTTATATGTTTATGTGTCTATTCTTGTATTCTATCTTAATTGTCAGTATAGGTACTTTGTATGTTGATGAATAAAACATTTGTTCTGAAACTTGTTGATAATATCCTTTGAATAGTGGCTTAAAAAGATAATTTCTTATTTTTACTTCTTAAATTTTATTTATTTATTTATTGCTTCTTCACAATTTAAATACACTTTTAGCATGTAATTATTCACCCATATCGGGGATAATAATGTCTTAATTTATTAAAAGTAACACACATAAATATCGGTCATTACCAAACCGTTAAGCAAAAATTTTTTATTTAAAAATGACAATGAATAAAAGGAGGAAATTTGTAGAAAAATTAAAATATGAAATAACAACCACTTTCAACAATAGGGGAAATTAAAAAATAAACTCGTTAATCCTTATGGTTTATAAAAATATAAAGAAAAAATAACACAAAGAAAAAACATAGATATATTATAAACTTACATGTTAAAAAACAATATTAAAGTGATTAAGAATCAAATAATTTTGAAATAAATATGAAAAAAACCTTTTTGGTCAGAATTGAGAGAGCACAGCATAAGTTAACTTAAGTACAGCGTAATATAGTTTTCATTCCATTGAAGTGCCATTTAGGTGTCATTATTTAAATTAAAAATTTTAATCTCACTTAGACATGGTTAACAATTTTATAAAGTAATTTTTTAAAATTGCAAGTTCACTTTGTGGCATCACTTTAAATAGCTGTGTATACTCATACAAAGTGATTTATTTTCACTAAATTTTCTTATTTTCATATTGAAATAATTTCCCTCTTATGGAATGCTATGTGTGTAGTCATTTTGAAAGAGTAAGAATTTGGAAAGTGGGTATGGATACCGCCGGGAACCATTTGGGATCATGGATAACCAACATCTCTGCCATAGGTCACCCTAAGGGGTTCGCTGCGTTTGGTGATTTAGCAGGGATGCCCGAGTTCATGGGGTAAGATTTGTCCGGATATTGGCGGCAGTTGCGTCTGCCCATCAACCAGATCGGAAGAGACTGGTTGAGGAAAATTTCATCGCCTTGCACCGCAGTACGAGGGATAGATTAATACACCCGTCACTTCTGGACACACCGACCCAAAGATTCCTACCCATCCTTCATACCCTTTACCTTCCCATTCCCTTTCTTTCCTAAAAAAACCCTCCACACAACATCCCCAAAGATGACATAGGGCATTCTTTTTCTCATTCTAGAAGCGACCCGTTCTCACGTTTCCCGACTGTTCAACAATGCCGAATGGATTAATGACACCAGTTCATTGAAGCATTTTTTTCCATATGCAATATGGAAAAGCGTTTCTTAAAAAAATGTTGTTAAAACTCGAGCAAAGTAAAATTGCATGACTCCTTACATATTACAAGTCATTTTAGCGTGTTTGATTTTTCTCTATTGGCAATTTTATGCACTTTGCATTATTTTACAGTCCAGGTCCGGTGATCGCGTTTTCCGTATTTATAATTTATTTTCTTTCAAATTAACGGAAGAAGTCAATCATTCTGTTTCCTACTGGTAACGATTCAAAGGAAACTTGCAATTAATTAGCATCGCTCTAAATAATGCCCCTAAGCGTCTGGAAAGGGTGCATTGCGCCCATTGCACCTTCAACCCCCGATTTACAATAACAGGGCAGAAACTGAAGGCTATAAAAGTATACTTTACTAGGTTAGTGTATTGGCTGGCGTGTTTTTACCTCCCTTCCATTTTCCGTTGCAGAATATAATATGCAGAAATTATTACCCAAATTTCGATCGCGTGTTTTGATCGTTATTTTTACTGTCTATTTATTTAATCATATTCTATTGTTGAGTTTAGACCAAGGTTCGTAGATTTTGTTTTGTCTGTGAGATTCTGGACAATCATAAGTTTTGAAAAACGTGACAATATTCAAATTTCTCCTACAACCATAATAGAACTTGCATCCAAAAAAAATTTTTTTCAATTTTCTCTTATTTAATAAATCAAAATCAAAATTTTCTCTGAAATAATAAAATTTATACTTAAATATCTGTCGACCTCATTAAAAACGATATAATATTTTAGGTAACAATTTGTAACTTCAAATAAGGAATTATTACTGAGTTTTTGATACTCTCAATGTCGCCTTGGTGTAATACCACAATTCAGAATTGAAACGCTGCTTAAAATGGCTTTATCCGTATTTGGTGATCAGATCTGAACAGCCAAGTGTTTCCACACCTTCCTCTTTCCGATCTTCTGCCCCTCCCCACAACCTCCAGCCACACAACATACCCGAATTGGGGATACCATAGTCCCACTGGCTCCAGCAGGTTGGGAGCAGTTAGGTACCATAATAACTAATCTCTTTTCAAAACTTCTTCAGGCAGGTAGGTACCATAATAACTCAGCCAATGTTAGCCACCTAGTTCAAAGTTGATCGCCCGGCATCTTATATACAATATGAAGTGAGTTTAGGGAAAATACCTTATATACAATATGTCGTCGGCTTAGGGAAAATGCGTTATATCTACTTACACAAAATATAAAGTGTTCCCGAAAGGGTGTGCAGAGAGGATGTTCCGCCGAATAACAACAGTATAAAACATATTTTCAATCAAATGCATATAACGACTTTCTATAAACTGTATGTATCAGCGCATAAGTACAAAACATCGACACTGTAAATAAATTCGTTTGATATCCATGCCAACTTATAATTAAAAGTATTTTTACGTAGATTTTAGGTTTGAAATTGATAAATAATGCAAAAAATTTTAATTTATGATAATTATAGGTAATTCCGGGGGATCAACTGTAGGATCACCGTCAAAGTTAGCCTCCTTCTCAAAGTAAGTCTTGCTTGAATAATAACATGGATTCAGCAGATTTTAGAAATCTGAAAAGGTACAAATAAAGTTTCAGACAGTTGAAATACCAATCCAGTTAAAAGAAGACTTCGCAATATTCCAAACCATCCTGTTAAAACAGGACCTCGCAATATTCCAAACCATTCAGTTAAATTAGAACCTCGCAATATTCCAAACCACCCAGATAATACAGGACTTCGCAATATTCCAAGCGGTCCAATTAAAACAGGACTTCGCAATATTCCAAACGGTCTAGATAAAACAGGACTTCGTCAATAAGCGGAAAATGTTGCTTGTAATGTAATAAAGGACTTAGCATGTTTTGTATTTCTTTCAAACTATCAACGTTCTAACTCTCGTTTGATGCACTCCGACCCGAATTGCTGTTCTGCTATAGCATACAGCTCACTGTCCGTCGACGGATAATCCGACTCATATTGTTTGGGAAAAATCGTAAAAAAGTTACGGCACGCCCTAGAATAGGGGTTATAAAACAATGGTTCACGGACATTAAAAGTTTCTATCGAAGGGGAAATATTTTGGGGATTCACAATACGTGATTGGAATAGATCTACGAATTATTGTCTTTATTTTAACTAATTTCTAATAAAATCTTGAATTATCTTTCATTATCGAATAAATGAAAGTAATACTCTCGATATGTGTACCTAAAATACCTATCTACCTAATTATACACCATATATATTATTTTTTTACGATAGGTACATACAGGTCTTAAGGAAAATAATTCTTCTCAGGGTACATGTCATCTGGGATGCTGTGTGGAGGGTCTTTATAGGAAAGAAAGGAGAGGAAGTTTTGAAAAGGAAAAAGATTTGAGGGATAGGTAGGAATATAGGTCAGTGTATCCAGGATCGACGGACATGTGAATCTATCCCTCCCACTGCGGTGCAAGGCAATGTTCCGAGAGAGTCGTGCTATATATTTAATGTTTATTTTTTATTTTAATAAATGAATTATATAATTTTTCTAAATGAAACGTGACTATCTCAATGACAATTCTTTTTTTAAACTTTCTCGGGCCGGCCAATGTACACTTTATTGTACAGGGTGTTAAAAGACGTAATTGACTTACTTTATCCAGTGATCCCTGCCATTATTTGGAGTAAAAAATGTAAATAAAATTTTGGTCTCCGGTGACAATTTTTATGTTTTTTTTTCTACAAAAACAAAAATAAAATGGTAGGTGTTGGACAGTTGGAGACGGGGTTAGGGATTATCGGTTACTCGGCTGAGTGACCAGTGAACACATGTGGAAGATTTTTTTGTTATGAGTTAGGGTGATGCACCACGTCTCGTAAAATTCGGAATCAGGCTGCATACAATAAGTTTCCTTACGTAGGTGGCGAGAACAATTAAACTCCCGTTTAACACCAACCGTTTTAAATATTTAACGATAATTAATAATAATAATAATAATTTATTATACAATTAAACATATGCGGAAACTTTGACTAGCCAACTAGGAATGGATCCTGTTTTAGGCCAGTCAAATTGACAAATTTAGTTCATATCATAATTTTATCTTACATTGTTTAAGTATATAACATATTATATAAAGAAGAAAAAAAGTGATACAATTGAATTCCTAATTTAAGCTTTAGATAAATACACAATTATCTAAAGAATTTAATTTCCCACATTATACATAAAACCAAATCGAAAGGAGTTTTGTGGGTAGGAGATTTGGAACTTTAAAGTAGTTTTTTAAGGTCTGATACTTGAAAAGAATATAAGAAGTGGCCCAAATTTACAATAATCTCACCAAGGGGGAGGGAGGGGTCTAGATTGGAAGAAAAACTGCTCACGTAATTAATGTATGCCCCCTTATTACATTAGCTTCACACAGGACGCCCTGAGGAAAAAATTACCCTCAGGGCCTATGTCATCTTTGGGGATGTTGTGCGGAAAGTCTTTTTAGGTAAGGAAGACGAGGAAGTTCTGGGAAGCAAAAAGGTATGAGGGGTGGGTAGGGCTCTCGGGGTCAGTGTGTCCAGGAGTGTCGGGCGTATGAATCCATCCCTCCACTGCGGTAAGGCGATGTTCCGAGAGAGTCCTGCTGGAAAGATTAAAATGTCTACCTCAACCAGTCTCTCCAGATCCGGCTTACAACGCAATTGTTGGGCCGACGCATCCGCCGCCAAGATCCCGACAAACCTCACCACACGAAACCGGGCACTGCTGCTAAGTCACCAAACATAGCGAACCACTTGGGGTGACCTACGGCAGAGGTATTGGTTGTCCAATAAATGGTACCCATTGGCGCCCCCCAAATTTTTTGATTCCTAAATAAAATGGTAATATAGTCGTCGTAAGTTATAAAACTTTTACACATACTTTTCAACAAAACTCCATAACATCCTTCCTATCCATCCATCCCTATAAAACTAATAAAAAAATTCTAATTAGTACAAATCAAGAATAAAAATATGGCTGAAAGAGGTCAATGAAAAAACCCTAATAAGACACTAAAAATGACATAGAAGACAAATAAACTTTATTTAAATAACAGGACCCCCTAGTGAAGAGGTCTAAGAAGTACAATATTATAATCTTCAAGTTTAGTACCACTCAGGCAAGCATGCCTGTCCGAAACTTTAAAATTTGTCTTTTTAAATTTATTTCTGATTAAAAGACGTGAAACTTGCTTGAAAATACTACAAGTAGAAATCAGAAACATTAATGACAAAATATAATTGTTGAACTCTATCAAAAAGCATTTTAGGAAAATTATCAACCGGAAATCTGCTGCTTCCTCTATCTCCGCATGAATGTCACACTAAAAATTATACTTATTTTACTTCTTATTGAATACGTGGATGTTTGTGTTTCTTAGTTAAAGGGTCTTGATTGCGATGTGATTTAAGTGCATATTAACTGTATATTAGCTGTGTATTAACAACTGTACCTATATATGTGAAACACCTGACTGTATAAATTGTACACATATGAAATATAAACTCTTCTTCCATCCACAAGTAAATGCTTTTAATGGAAGATAAGTAATATTATAATATGTTCCATTTTTAAACGACTTCGAAAAGGAGGAGGTTATCAATTCGACGGAATTTTTTTAAGATAACAAAATTGAAAAAAAATAATTTAAAAAAAATATATATATATATATCCATACTTAATTAAATTCACCATAATTGTTTGTACATACAATTATTTTATACAGTCGCTAAAAAAAAAGAAAAAAAATAAAAAATAAACTTTTCGAAAAAGGTACTGAACCTCTGTCCTAGAATATGGAACCAGGTTCCGGCACAAGGCTAGGGAATTAAATTCCTCGATCGATGGCCACTTGCCGCGACGTCATGTTAATGGATTTTCTGCGTTCATTACCTCCATACACCGTACTCCTCACTCCGCAATCCTCACTTCTCAATCCCTACTCCGTACGTTCCACTTTTTAATTAAACCTCCAGGTTAACAATGGTACAAGGCTGCTGTTGATAGGTGAATTATTTATATTTTCTTTTGTAAGTGCTTCTGTGGTTTCAACTAAAGGGATGTTAAAGCTTTTCACTGTGGATATCACGTCTAGCTTTCAACAGTGGAAAAATAAAAAAATAAAATACTCTTTGCTATGGTTTATTAAAAATATTACTAATTAGAAATGTATCTCATCGCATACTGTATATTACATATTTATTACACACAATGAAAGTCCAATTTTATTATTTCTTATTTAGTTAATGTATTTATTGTTGTTGTGTTTATTCTTAGAAATCTTTTTTAAATAAATAAAATTTTAATGTAATTATTTAGTTTTGCAATTATTTCTGATTTTATTATTGTGACAACGTTCAAAGTGCCGTGATGAATTATTAAAAAAATTGGATATCTGTATTGATATGTTTTTTTATGGATATTCTGAAGATGTCAATTTTTGATGTCGAAATCGACCCAGTCATTTATAAAAATGGAAGAAGATTATAAAGGTTGTATTGAAATTATATTGTAAAATCAGGTTGCAGAGGATTCGGACTGGCAACACGGTATCGCATCTACATTCATAATCTCACGCTTATCTTCGATTGCAGTGTCCATCATCTGCCCTGATTTAATACTGTCCGAAACGTTGACTAATGAAAGAGGTAGCGCAACACGGCAGAATATCCCCAAAAATAAAGCACGAAAAGTTATGAAGGTGTTTTAATCCATAAGAATGTAAATTTTTTATTTGTTTCTTCTAAAAATTGTTCTTAATATTATAAGTAAGTATATACATATACAATTACTGATTGTACGCTTTTATATTTATCGTAACGATTCACGGTTACGGTACCATGACGGCAAAAAAGGCAATATACATACGTTCCTTTTGGTCAGCTATAACGCTGCAGTTCTTTCAAAAGATGAGATACCCAATGTACGTTCCTTTTTTTTCCTCCAGAGGAAAAAAGTCATAATTTTATTGCATATCTCTCACACACCGCACCGTGACGTCTCCCTACCAATACTACTTGCCGTGATGATAATTTTTAAAGTATGGAATATAGTTACAAGGATAATATTGAAGTGGGGGTCAATTCCAAAAATTTAAAAACGTCAAATGTCAATGCGCTAATGGTTTTGCTTTTGTTCATAAAATCCTGCCGCTCTTTCTTACACACTAAATAAAACAGTCGAAAATGAGACAAACGGTGAACGTATGTCTGGAAAGGAAACAAACCATCATTATCATACATCTGCCTCACACATTTAAAGAAAATGAAACGCAATTCCCGTCGCAAAAAAGTGAAGAAGGAAACAGACACACATATTTTGTGTGTCTCCCTTATTTTTTTTTAATCCGTCTCCGGTTATCCATTATCTCCAGTTATCCAAAGAATGACAAAGTCAATATATAAAAACACGTATTTCTACACCAAACAATTATTATATGACCGGCAAAATATGGAAATGACCTCCACAATATTCAATTACAATTTTGTTCATAGGAGTGTAAAGGCCGCCATTGAATATCAAGACCGCACAGAATTCCATTTAAACCACGATGCCGTATATTTTGCATTGCCCATAACGGGATATAGGACATGCAGTGTAATAACCTTAATATTATTTTGACGCCTTATTGGAGTGGAGCCACGGAGATTGTTGAGAGGGTTAGAAATTGCAATCCACGACTTGTACCACAAAGAATAATAGGATAGTTTTCCAATAATTATGTTGTTTTAAAGAGTTTTATTCAGTGTGCTTTTTTTTTAATTTTCTTTATTCATTTTGTTTATTACAGGTTTGTTTTACATGGTTTTTCGACTACCAATTAATTTGATTTATTTGCTCCCGGTTTCAAAACGTATCATTCACTAGCGTTCTTAAAACTAACTTTAAAATTATACAAATATAGAAATGATTGGATATTATTAGGTGAGGGTATTGGGAGTGGTGATTTGGAAGGGGAGAAAGATGGGAGGAGTAAAAAAACAAGGAAACATGATCAGCAAAGAACGACTTCCAGAGAACTAATATTTTGTTTACTAAATTATTTTTTGATAAAATCCCATCGTCCCCCCTCCGCAAATAACCACTCCCACTACCCTCACCTAATAATATCTAATCGTTTCTGTATATAATATCTTGTCGTATACTCAATTTGAAATTTTGAAAAATACTATTGTAATGATGAAGGACTAAGCCAGCCGAGAAATCGGACACGGAACGCCTGGGTAGGACTCAAACGCTATGCCCATTCAAACACTGAGCAGTCAAAAGAATATTCCCATCGTTGTATTAGATTAAGATGAGACAGGGAGCTAAAAAAATCGTTGCACTTTTATACCATCAATTAATCCAATTTGACCTCCTACGCTCTTACGACTAACGACCGGAAACTTCTGAATCCGATCTCTGCGTAATACGACGTGCGTGGTCATAGTGGAATGCATTTTGGGGAGTTATTAGTATGAAATAGGTAGACTATGGCAAGATTTACGGCTTGCGCTAGTAATAAATATAAAGATCACGGTTCATTTGAATTATTTTTAAATCTAAGGAATTAGTGAAATGCAAGACAATTATATTTCACTACAAATTAATCTACCCCAGATATAATGCTACCATCACTGAAGAGATAGCAGGATCTTTTGGGCTTATCAGGTGTGTCTGGTGTAAGGTCAATAATCTCCTACTTCTCGCGAAATGAAACAAAATTTTCTTTAAATCTTTCTTGAACAGACCACTTTTAAAAATCATTTACATTTTCTTAAATCGGTCTACATAGACCAGATTTCTGAAGATTTACTTTTCAGTGGAATACTCTGCACGTGAAAAAGCTCTCCGCTGGTAAGAAAAGAATTTTCCAGATCGGATTTGCGAACCGAAAATTGGATTTGACTTCGGCCACAGCATTCAACGTTTTGTATAGCCTGAAACGGACAATGGTTTCCGCCCGAGAAAATAGATATATGGCGGAGAACAGGTTCAAATACAAGAAAATAAGTCACGATACATGATTTATTTTTACATCATCTCCACACAGGATACCCCGAGGAATAAAATCCCTCAGGACCTTTATCATCTTTGTGGATGCTTGGTGTTTTTATCTGAGGGTGTTTTTAGGAAAATGAAGGAGTGGAAGTTCTGGGAAGGGAAAAGGTATGAGGGGTATGAAGGAATCTGAGGTTCAATGTGTTCAAGAGTGACGAATGAATGAATCTATCCCTCCCGCTGCGGTGCAAGGCCATGTACTTGCTTATACCTAGATTGCATGCAATTGGCAATGCTTTCTCAGAAGTAGTAAATGTGTTCAACTGCACGGAATATAGTTTTTGAAAGTAAGGAGTCAGGATTCGGTATTTAGGTTGTCAGGGAGAAGGTTGAAAGTTTAAATAAATAAATAAAGTTTCTGTAAAACAAATAATAAGCATGAGGTTCGCAGTATGAACATGAAAGGTGAGTACAAGATTATGTCGTGACATACTTTTACGCATTGAATTGTAAAGTTATTGTAAACGAAACTTACAACATAATGCTTTCCATCTGTGGCGAGGGACATTGAAAAACAAATAAAATGGCCAGCGTGAGTAAGCACCGATACATGTTTGCTTAAATTGATATATAATTCAGTATTGGTTTAGAACAGTAGTTCCCAACCTTTTTTTCATGAGGGACCAATATGATATTTATTAGTTCTTTCAGGGACCACAAGGTACAATCATAATAAATTGTGTTAATCTTAAAATAAACTTTATTCTAAACTTATAACACATTCTTTAAATAAAATTAATAATGAGTGCTTTTATAATTACCGTGACGTCCCACGTTTATGTACCATGATGGCAAAAAAGGCAATCTGCAGCAAGGCAGGCTGCAGCATTATAGTGATTAGGAACGTATGTTTATTGCCTCTTTTATGCCATCACGGCAATCATGGTAACATGCACTAAGGTAAAAATAAATATAAAAAGAATATTTTCAAAAGAAAATTCCATTTAGAAAGTCATCAATGTGATTTTTAATCTTGCATCTCTTTTATTGCTATTGAATCATGGCTTTGTATTACTATATCAGCAATTCGATAAGCTATTATTGGACTTCTTTAGCTACCTCCCATTTATAGTAAAAGGTTTACTGTAATGCATCATAATTATAATAATAGTCTATGATTTAGTTCTTACTTTACTATAGAAGTCTTTGGCTATTCGGGTCACATGGTCTCGTTGCCGAGTTATGTCGCAGGTGACCGAAGGTAAACGTACGGAGTCATTAGATTTCAGGAGCTCGTCAGAACAAAACTAGCTTTCAGCCAGGAGCGACGTTTGTCCTATTACAATATTTAAAATAGGTCAATAAACAGTCACTGTGTTATAAAATACCGAGCCTTTCAATAAGCATCCATTTACAAGTGCTGGAGAATACAGGTCCCAGTATGTACCGAATTACGAATGTCTCTGGAAAAAACATAAGAGATGACAGTTACGAATCATCTTTCGGATATCTTTGGATTCGATTTCATCATATTCCGTGAAGTCCCAATTGAATGTATCGGCCAGTTGTTGACTTCTGATGTCGTGTTGTACATTCGCAGTATCTTATTTTTCATCCTCAACGAGCTCTTTTAACCCTTCGAAGTTACAAAACCGACAAATTCTTTTCGCAAACTTTACCCATCCTTAATTCAAGCTTAAAAAAGAAAGCGCGAAGCTTATTATAAAATATATTTGCCACGCCTTCTAAATTTCTTTTTCCGCGAAGGATTCTCGAAAACCACATTGATACTATGCGCGAATTGACAAACGTTTGAATCTACAGTAAAATGAGACCACATTTTAGTTTTCGCGGACCACCTGTGGACCAAGGACCACCGGTTAGGAAACACTGTTTTAGAACAAGCTCAGTATATTCCCAAGAGATGCTCCTCGGGCAAACGCAGAAAGCAGACACAGGTCGTGTGTGTAAAAAAGAGTCAACTTTGCAAATAATAATAATACCATGTGTGGTTTATTGTGTATTGTGGTGTGTAGTGTGTACGATCAGCCCGACGCAGCACCAGCGGTACGAAATAGAACTAGATGTGGGAGCATTGAATATTTAATAGGAGAATACAAAGGACTGCGGTAGTGAGCCACTAACAAGGTGGCCTGAATATTTCATGCTGTGTGGTCACGGAGTATTTACAAGGAAAGAATACAGCATGAATTTCAAAATATTATCAATTTAATTAAATAATTAGTAGATCCAGTTTGCGATGGGGGCAGAGAAGGGTTTGAGGACTGTTATGAAAATAAACTAGTGCTTATTTATTTTCAAACAAACTTTTCAGTAAGTATTGGGATTTTTTTTTATTAATAATTGTCTTTGGTCGATATTTTGGTCGACAGGAAAACGGAAATGGTTCTTGGTCACTTTCCGGCGGCGCGGCGGCCTCCCGAGTCCCTGTCCCGGCCGACAGAATCTGCCATGTTTCAATTTTAAAAGTGTAATCGAAGGTGCTATTAGTTGTCCCGGTTCTGGGATGTATTCATGGGAATCTGATACAAAGAATTACCCGCAGTAAAACGGAGTGATGAAACTCGTAAAATTGTATTTCGAGCGTGATTTTGCATAGCCGCTGGCTATGGCGTACTAAACCGAATCCCATCGTAGATGTATAATCCTGTCTCGCCTTGCGAACGCTGTTTGACCAAATGCCCGTAGACGCTGGTTTTCATCGGCCGTGATTAATATTTATTTGGGACAAGCTCGACAAAAATTCCCCATTAATCCCGCCACGTTGTCGGGGAGCCTGAAGTTTCCTTGAAAGAGGGTGTCTGGATCACCATCACATCATCAATCCATCCTCATGGAAAGCCCTGGGCCGAGACAAATTATTATTAACCGTAACCGTGACAACATAAAATATTACCACATATTCCCCGGGTAGCAATTCCATGTACATAAATTGATGTAACATAACTTCTATATTTCTTTCATTATCGGTGGTTACAGAATTCTGAATTATTTGTCCCAGCAAAACTGGCAAAGTGGAACTGTCGAATCAATTAATCTTTTTGAATAATTCACTATCGATGTATCATTAAATAATCCTGCTTCAATTGATTTCATATTTAGATTTTTAATTCCACCTGGATTTCACCGTGGAAATCTGTTTTCATAAATCCACAAAAATATGGGATGAAATTTAAAATACAATTTTTTTTTTTTCATGTATGTGAGTTGTCTAGGCATTGCTATATTAAGCATAGGAAATGATTGAAATCCCTTCTTTCCACCCTCGCAAAGGTTTTTGGATTATTACAAAAACATTACAATACAACTGAAAAGTTTCTTTAATCATTACAAAAACTCTAACGAAACTGTCAAAAATGTGAACACAAATTTATAGCAAAAAAATTTTAAATCGTCCTAGAAACCTTTTTTTTACAATGTTAATTTTTAAAATTTTATGTCTCGTTGCATATTTTTTTTACACTAGCCCCACACAGGAGGCCCTGAGGAAAAGCAATTTTCTTTTGGGCCTGTATCATCTTTGAGGATGCTGTGTGGAGGGTTTTTTTATGAAAAGGAAAGAGAAGAAGAGAGCTAGGTAGAATTCAGGGACAGTGTGTCTAGTAGTCATGGACATTTGAATCCATTCCTCCCACTGCGGTGTAAGGCAATGAATCGAGAGAGACCAGCTGGAGAGGTCAAAGGATCTCTCTCTCAACCTCTTTCACGATTCAGCCCGCCACGCAGTTGGTTGGCAGACGCATCCGCCGCTAAGATCTAAACAAGCTGCTAGACAAACCTCACTCCAAGACACTAAACGTAGCGAACCACTTAGGGTAACCTATAGCAGGGGTGTTGGCTCTACCCGCCTCCAAAATTTAAAACAAACCTTACTCCGTGAACACGGGCACCCCTGCTAAGTCACCAAATGTAGCGAAATAAGAAGTTTAAATTTTAATTAATTAATAACAGATCATTTTGTATAAACCACTTTTTAATAAACAATATCGACATAATATTAATATTAATATTAACATATCCTGAAGAAGATAACATTGTTATTGAAACATGTCGATATTGTTTATTAAAAAGTGGTTTATACAAAGTGATCTGTTATTAATTAAATAATAAATAATGCCACAAAGTTATTTTGCAAAGTTTGAAGAAGTCATTTAAATTTTTACGTTACGTTAAGTTTCCATAAATGAATAACATAAATGAACCATAAAAAATGTCAAAGTTGCTTCTAAATCATGAAGAATTTAATCCTTTAATGAGCTGTATTTTAAATTGTAAAATATTAAGTCGCGAATTTCCAAACTAGATATTTGCTGTAATTTTTTATTAAAAAATAATTTATCAACTTGGATATTGGATATTTAATTTAAAAAAAGAAATTTTCAACTTCATTACGTATTTTGGCCGCAAATTCAATTTTAAATTTTGTATTTTAAAGGCCTTGCAGCCGTTTCTCTTAATAGTTCAGATCACTGAGAACATTGCGAAATACGCAGAACACCTTCGATTTACTATTTATTCATGTAAACTTCCCACACTGGGAGAAACTGTATTTACCAAAACCCCCTGCATCTCCTCAGAAAGCCTCACGGTAATATATGTGTTGCGCTGTCAGTAATTGCTTGTGCAAGTCCTATTATTTACAAACAGACAGGCTTCGTGGCGCAGGTTGGCCCGGCACAGTGCACACCGCAACCCATCCATAACATACCGCTGGCTGTCGAGAGAATGAGATGCACTTCCGGGGGATGGGCTTCCGCATCCTACGGAAGTCTGCTGTGAGCATTCTACGTATACGTCGCATAGTATCACAAGTAGTGTCATTCGTTTGAGTTTATCAAGACTGCAAGGCTCCCAGAAACGTAGATTTGAAGTTTGAAGTGGGTTAAAATGAAATCTCAAAACAACAATGTCTAAAATTGTCTCGTATTTAAACGTAGGAAGGCTATAGAGCAAGCTACGTGTGCGTCGCGTGGCATTATTAGAAAAGTCATTCACTTGAATGTATGTGAAACAGCACAAGTTAATGAAATAATATTTAATAATCAAAAAAGAAGACAATACTAATAAATTTAAAAGAAAGATGAAACGGATCAAGAGAGAGGAAAATAAAAAGGTGACGGTCGCAACTGGGAATTCAATAAAATTAACGTAAATAAATATTACGAGGGTAAGTTTTTAGGAGTTTTCTAATCATTTTCTAATCGAGATGAATCATACTCTTGATTTTAATGATTGAATAGAGTTAGGATAAGTGTTTTAAAAAATGTACGGTTTCATCAAATAATTGAAGTTTTTTTTTTTTTTTTATTACAGTTAAAAGAAAATTACATTTTCACTCATTTAACTAGAAATAATTATACACATTAAGATAAACTAAATATTTCAATACAGCGCTATTCTATTTCATTATTTTGTTTATCAAGAATAAATATTAATAATATTTTTTTTAATTTACCCAACTTATTTTCGTTTTTAATGTCATTTGGGAGGCAATTATATAAGTTGCCCCCCTCGTACCCAATGGATTGTTTACCATAGTTATTGTGGATGGTGTTTAAATGTATGTTATCATGCTGTCGTGTAAAGTGTTTATGTACTTGAGACATTTTAATGAATTCTGTGTTTGTGTGTTAAGTTAATTTTCACATTCTGTGTAAGTTCTGTTATTATATCATTATAGACCAGTTGCTTCATAAAACTGGAATAATAACAAAACTTGAATAGAACTTACACAGAACAAGAAAATTAAACAAAATAATCAAAAATTTGAAGATTTTTGATTTTGTTGTTTAATTTTTTTGAAATAAATGTATCCATTTAAACAAACTTGAAAACTTTGAAATTAGAAAGAGTGTAAAGATGAGTTTCAAAACTATCAAAAACCAAAAATCGTTTTAAATAACCCGTTGTTAAATTTGTTCCCTTTGTGAATTAGGAGAGGCTTACACCTCAACCATGACAGCGGTCTAAAAATATGTGGGATTCGAACAACAAAAAATCAATTCAACGAGTGGAAGATTATCTCAGTATGGCCCTGGTGTAAGACCATCATTCAGAATCAAAACGTTGCGAAATGGCTTTTAGTCGTGTTTAGTGACCAGATCTGAATAGCCAGGTAATTCCCCACCTTTCTCTTCCCCATCTCCTTCCCCTCCCACTACCTTTAGCCTCACAACATTTCCTAATTGGGGATGCCATAGTTTCACTAGCTCCAGACGGGAGCAGCTGGAACTCTTGTGAGATATTAATAAAAACAAAAACTTGCAAAATTGTTGTAAAACGTTTTTACCACTTTTCAGCATGCGCATATTGAGCGTATTCCCCTTTGTCTACAAGAAAACGATGAACATGTGGGAAAAATACATGAACAATTCTTTTTATTTATCTGGTATCAGTTTGGATTCATCTTTTAAAGTCGACAACATATCCTGGCAACATTTTAAATTTCTCCCCTCCGCGCCACCATATCTCAAGCAATGATCTTCTAATGCATCTCTCAACAACATTCAAGCCTCATCTCGGATGATATACGGCTGGGGAACCTAGCCCTTCCCGACACAGCCTCCGTACGTGTCCATGGAGATGTATGGACCAGGAATCTGTTCGGTTGGTTAATAGAGGAGATATAGGATGGAAGATGCGGCGAGCACGCGGCGAAACGTGACCGGAATACACTGCGTCCGGCTCCATGAGAAAAGGGATCATTAAGGTTGTCTTTCAAATTTCTGTGGAAAGATTCCAATTTTTTAAATGTGAGATTTTAGTATTCTAACGGGCTTTCACCAACGCAAGTACAGCGAAAGCTAAATAACGTAAAAATGTACACTTGCAAGTTAGCATTTAGTTAGTTTAACCTGAAAAGTATCTACATATTAATGATTCTGGCTACAATGGGGCAGTGCAAATAAAAGCATACTAAATCCACTAATTCAAACTCAAAAAGCCACAATGAAAATTATATTGAAAGTTCCTGTAAGAACTAGCACTGACGAAATCTTCAACAATCTTAACATCAAATCAATTAAGCAACTATAATCTAAACTATACTCATTTACATTCATAAGTACAAAACCCAAGAAATAACAACTATCACGTACATTAGAAACACTAGATATCATGGTCAAAAACAAATCCAACAAGTAACTACTAACACAAAATTTGGGCAAAAAAAGCTTCTTATATTATGGTATTAAACTCTACAATAAAATACCACTATCACTCAAAAACCTCAACATTATAACATTTAAATCTCAAATAAAAAGCTGGATACTTAATACAGTAAGATCAGAAATAGAAAATATACTGATATCAAATACAGACTAAAACCGAATCTACTGAACTGAATAAAAAAAACACTATCTTATTTATTTTATATATATTTAAAAAAAATACTACAATATATATGATGATATATGTTATGATATATTTTTATAACTAATTCATGTTAATTTCTTATAATTAAATTTTAATATGTAAATGAAATCCTCAGCAGGGGAGATCCTAGTGAGGATATCATTATCACTACAAGTTAGTAAGAAAGGAAGACAATAAATCATTATTATTATAGTGGCGGTTCGTGCTATGAGGCAGGAGTGGCTATGCTTACCCAAAAATTGAACAGAAAAAAAACTTACAAAATTTAGTAAAAAAACACTAAGTTTAAATTTAATTTTAAATTTAAGTTGAATTTAAATGAAATGTTGTCTATATGCACCAGCTGACAGACTACAAAAGTAGTTTAGCAGGTTTTAATGAAAATAAAGAATAAAAAAACCTCTAAGCATTCAAGGTGCATATCGCAGTTTCATATAATCTTTGTGTTCCCCTAAAATATATTACCCTCTTTTTAATTAACTGAATATGGTTTATTATATTTTTAATCAAACAAACTCCTAAAGATTAAATGAATATGCATGACGTTCCATGAAACAATGCAAAACGCGATGGAAAATATTCAAATGAGCTTTTTTACGGATAAAGAAGAAGCCCGAAAAGAACAATATCATATTTTCTCGTTATTGAATTTCGTTCACTTCTCGCAAGCTCCCTAATATAGGCAATCTCGCGGACACCGCGTGGCAAACTTCGATATTTCAGCGGCTGGGACTGAAAAGAATCTACGGATATAAAGCTCTTTTGTCTGCACGATTTGAGTTTTTCGAAAGATTTTTTTTTCATAAACTTCACACGGAAAAATAAATATCATCTTTAGGGATGCTGTCTTTTTGAGGAGAGGAACGAAAGAACATGACCGGGAATCCGTGTTGTAGGACGGAGTAAACATCAAAGACTCCAACAAATCGTAGAAACGACACTTTCTCATGTGACAAATTTACATGTACAAATGTAGGGTGCGCGTTTGGCGTGTTTTCCGTCTAATCATAACGACACTAGTTACTTGAGGCATCTTCCTCTGTAATACAGGTAGAAAAATGCCTTCATTCCCACCTGACGCCTGTGTTCTAAATATTGCAATTATTAATTTGTGACTATAGAGTTATCTATCAACAGACTTCCCGTTTCAGCAGGCCAGTTTCTGTCGTGATTTTTTAAAAGTATTTTGAGGCTTGTGATTTGTACAGCATCAGAAGTCAATTTATCCTAACGTTTTGATTGATCAATCTGCGTTTCCAATCAGATAAGTGATTTGTTTAGTATAATGCTCAATCCGCCTGTTGGTCGGAGGGTTGCGTTGGGAAGAGCGTATTTGTGCATTTGAGGAGTGTTGAGCTGAAATTTCGGTATCTTGCATCTGCATTTTCAGAAATAAATCTGCAGGCGTATTTACAGTACACTTAACTTTTGAGAGGCTAACTTAAATCTAGCTTCGATGGAGCCCCCATGCCTGAGCTCATCATTTAGAGTTAGACCAAGTTCATCAATGGAAAGCTTGTTGGGAAGAACTGTGCACGGTTTTGACTCAAAATATCATTATTTTAAATACTTAAAGAAAAAGATCGAGTCCACTAGCTAAAGAGTGATCAAACCCTCAATTTTTGTAAAATCGAGATAATAGCATAATCTACAATTTATATCTTAAATGAAACGTTTTAAATAAAACCTTAAAAAGATCAGGTTAACCGGGAATTTTAACAATTTTTTTTTTTCCAAAATGCGTATTTTGGAAAAAAACTAACGACGATTATGATCACTGATGACGCCCCATTAATGATGTTAAAAGTAAACACCGTCACATTAAAATTTAGCGTTAATTAGATATATTATTAGATAATTGTAGGAGGAAGTCAAATTGCGTAATACTCAACTATTACGCAGTTACAAAGTTTCTTCCACGTGAAACGTTACAAAGGTTAATACTACGGGAGGTTCTATGGAATTTTGAATAGGTATGTATTCATAATTTCGAACTTTGTACGAAAAGGCTTAAACCAGAAACGAACATATTACAAAAAAACTTATTACAGTATGACCACCGAGAACTTCAGTATGATTCAGCATAAAATATTCACAGCAAGCTTCTGTCATTGTCGGCACATTGAATACTAGATCTAGTGGAAACCATTCTACATTAATTATTATTCAACGTCGTAATTCCTCAGGAAGTTTTGTTAATTGAAATGAAAACATAGCAATAATGGTTTGGATTCAACTATTTAAAAATGTTAGTTTCAAATTAGGTTTTGCTTTTACCTGAGCTTTATCAGGGCAATATGTTTCATACAAAAGATACATATATTATCAGGTAATTCCATTATAACTGAATCATATTTATGTACTTACCACCTACCAACTACTTATTAATTGAAATGTAATAATATTTTTATTTTACTAGTACACCTATATCCTAACTTTTATTTATCTATGTACCGTACATCTATTTTATTAACTGTTAAGTTAGTAAATTTCTATATTTGTTATCATTCTTACAAATTTTATTTTATTTCTTACATCAAAAAAAAAAGTTTTATTTTTTCTTTATCTTTTAATGTAATGCCACGACCCCCCAATTTAAACACGAGAAATGTTTTTCTTTATAAAATTGGGTAATTTCATCAACAAAAAAATTACTTTATTGTAATTAGTTCCTTGTATTTTTCTTCTGTAAATCTGTCATATGTTTGTATTTCAAATAATAATAAAAAAAAAAAATAAAAAAAAATATATATATATATATATTTTATTTATGTTTATTTTATATTATAAATGTAAAAATATACATGTTACAAAAGATAAATAATTAATAATGGTGATACAGACAGGCCTGATTTACTAAGCCTAATTACCTTCCATTAAGCCTAATTATACCAACAAGAACTACGTAATCTAAAATGATTTTTAATTGCATCAATATAATATGGTCTGAGTTACTTAGATACTCGATTCTGCCCAGATTGCAAGCAGTTGGCAATACTTTCTCACAATTAGCAGATGTGTTCAACTGCACGGAACATAGTTATTAGAAGGCTATAATAACTTGCCTCGAAAATAAAAATCGATGTTCTTCTTCTGCGTAGGTTATGCATAATTTAAATAGCATATTTTACTTCATAATTACTGTCTACAAAATTATTATTTACGTCACATGTTTGTAAAAGTCCTCATTGACTTATGTAAATAAATATAAAACAATCTTAGACAAAGCCAATACGCGAACAGATTATTATACAAAGGGATGAAATATTATAATGTCTTCACATGTAGCAAACACTTTGTGGGAATACATAATCATATTAAATACAATTAAATAACTTCAATTCCACTTTATTTTATCTTAATCCAACCGGTTTCAGTTCATCCTGAACCTTCCTCAGGGGTGAATAAAAAGACATTGAACATAATACAGATATACATGATATTTAAAAGAAAGAAATTTAGAAGAGGGAGACAGAACATCAACTTAGGTGGGGGCGAGGAGGGAGGTACCTAAGAGGGAGGGGTGAACGTGGGTGGGGGTAATGGAAATATTTTAAAGATGGAAGTGTTATATAAATCTATTTTTTTATTAAGTAAATTATTTTTGTTTATTTTTATTTTATTTTATTGGGATTGCATAGAAATGGGATAGGTATACGCCCTAATAATCTTAAAGCCCTTGAACTAAAAAAGTCGTTAAATATGTTGTATTTTGTTTTAGTGTGATAAACATCATTACTGAAGAGTCATACTTAATCTCTTCGTGGCCATGGTATAGGCCTTTAACTGAATATGTAACCTGCCCTGACTAAAATCATTATGCGAGCAGGTTTAACCAACATAAAATTTCGAACAAATACTAACATAATGACCAACCGATACAACGAGCCTAATCAGCATTAAAATGGAAACTGAAAACATATTCGAACAAAATTTTTTTAATTGTATCATTAGCCATTATGTATATTACGTACGTGGAATTTAAACTATCACTAACTATACAGCAGAAGAAAACCTACATTGGTCATTAAAACACTCGAACGGTGAACAAGGCCGACTAGAGTAAAGAGATTGGGCGCGCGACGGCGTTTCGACGTGTCACGTGATCAAGTCAGTGCCATCGAGCAACGACAGTTTGCAAATTTTATTACTTTTTTAAATGTAACATAAACATTTCCGGGTTACGAATAGCTTTACAATATTTAAAAATCTCTTTTTGCCACCACAGTAACTGGAAAATGTTATTTGTGTCATGATAGAGGACTGAGCCAGCCGAGGAATTGAACACACGATGCCTGGGTGGGACCCAACTCAGTCACCGACTGGCCAGAAATGGCGGTGGTTGTGGTTGATACTCGAAGTTATTGCTGATGTGTGCTTTGTTTTACCGAGTGACTTAACACATTAATTAGACTATTTTAAATACTGACTTAGGTAACTGATTTTTTTTTAATCCTTTATTTTTCCCAATTTTATATATACATATTTTGAAAATCATAAGAGTAATAGGACCCACTAAGGCGCAGCCTGTGCGGGGGTAATAGAGTTAAATATATTTTCTTGTACCTAGGAAAAACAAAAGAGTGGGTATTAAGCAAAAACATAATTAATTTTTTTTTTAAATAGTTTGTACAAATAGGGTATACAATAGTGAACAGTGTAATAAGTGTAAAGTTTGTGTGAAAAAATAAAAGTGATATAAATTATAAAAATAAGGTTTCAACATCTGCATTGATTAATTAGACTATTTTAAATAGCGACTTAACAGATTAATTAGGCAATTTTTAAAATTGGCTTACACTATTTTAAACATTTTAGATTAATTTAAACAATGACTTAACGGATTAATTAGACAATTTTAAACAGCAACAGCAATGAATCGTAATATGTCTTTCCGGTCATTAACGAATAAAATAGCTTACGACGTCGTTTACATCATTCCCGAGAGGTAGATATTTTGTGTGTCGCTCAGGTGACTGACCACTATTCAGAATCAAACATTTATTAAAATGGCTATAGTCTCATTCTGACTCTGAATACAGACGGTTGGTAGCAGTTGGGACTCTTGTACAGTACTCACATAAAAATATAGCATTAAAAAGTGTCAATTGTATAAAACTAATTTCAGATTATAGGGAAAAGGAGTGATTTTAATACAGAGAATTCAAACGACGGGCGAAGCCAGGCAGGAAAAACATTATTAAAATATTTTCGAAGTTATTTTATAAAACATGTCAGTGAATATTAACATCGCAAATATACGTACGCCAGGCCATTGACCCATAGCTTTATTGATTTTCCAATCGAAACATCAATACTCTGAAACAATTACCTTTACACGACTAACATGCAGATGTCGACATCAAATAGAAATGACGACAACTTCTGTAGGTAATACCAATAATTATTTTAACAATATGTTCGCATGCCGTAGTTACTTAACTTGCCTTTAATTTAAATGTTTTTATTGCTTTCGTGATAGGCCCCACATTATAAAGACCGATAATATATTTAAAAAATCACATGGTCTCCGTGGTAAAGAAATCATGCTCTCGCCTAGCGATCATAAGGTCGCGGGTTTAAATTCCGGCTTTCGTAAGAATTTTATTTCACAATTTAATCATTGAGAATTGAAACGTTGCTTGGTGGCCAGATCAGAATGACCAGGTACTTTCCCAACTTCCACTCCCCCATATCCTTCCTCTCCCCTCTCCCCACAACTCCAATTAGGGATGTCATAGTTTCACTGGCTCCAGGCGGTTCGGAGCAGTTCTGGCTCTTGTGTGGCTTTCACATAAAAAAAATTAATGAGTGAAATCTAGAGAGTCCTAAAAGTTTCGCGTTATTTGTCGGCGAAATTCGCGTTGTATTTTGCGAAATATGCATTCTTTTTGGGGAAATTCTGGGGAAAAGCGATGTTATTTTTCATCAACTCCATTATCGTTTTATTACATTCTTGATAGGCGCCTCGATAAAATGAGCGATAATATTTAAAAAATATAATTTAAAGATTATCATATATGTAATAAATAGGGACCTCAAAAATTTCGCTTTTTTTTCGATGAAATTTGCATTATCTTTTGCCAAATCCTGGGCGAGAGCGGTGCTATTTTTCATAAAATTTAGAGATATTTTGCAGCAAAAGTAGTGTTGTTATTGCAACACTTACATGTCATGTAAAAGATATTTTTTCAGAAAAAAAATCACGGAAAACTAACATTTTAAAATATTGGTCTTCCGTGGCGTAAAGGAGCGTACTTGACATACATACTTTAATTAGTGATTCCTGAAATTATTTGGAGTAAAAAAATTAGTTAAATTTTGGTAACCGGTGACAGGTTTTTTTTCAACAAAAACATTTAAAAAATCAGTAGTTATTTTTATTATTAAGGAGAAAATACAGATACAGATGTCAATTGACAAGAACAAACAAAACAATAACTAGAGAACTCACCTGCATTTAAACTATTTCTCACGAATCAACGTAGTTATTGGACAGTTATAGCCAGGGTGAGGAGTTGGGCGGTTACTGGGCTGAGTGACCAGTGACGACGTGTGAAAATTTTTTTTTTTTTAAACAAAGAGACCGTGGGGAAGCCAATTTCAAGCGATATATTTACATTATTTACACTTATATTTATATTACTTTTTACCTAAAGCCATTATTGATTTCAAAGTAAATCTTGGGAAATTAATATTGGTTTTTAATATATAGTTACTGTTTATTTTACACTCTTTATTTTAGGAATATTTATTGTATGGCTTAATTGTATGTATCAGTGTATAAATAATGAAAAAAGGTCACTACCAAAAATACAATTAAATTTGATTTTATAAAATTACATTAGTTCCAGAGATTAACATATTCACAGAATATTTACAAATAATCGTAATATTTCAACGTTTCCTCGCAAGTATTTCTGAAACACGTGCGCTTAACTATAAATCCCGTTAGACGTATAAAAGCGTCATTATGCAAGTTCCTGGGCGGAAAGTCGGCAGTCGGCATCCCAGATGGTATAAATCAGTTCAGCATTTCCCCCCAACTTTAAAAACTTGCTCGCTCCCACAGTCCCGCGTTCGCGCCCCACTAAAAAAAATTATGTACGTCTCATGGGGGACAAGGATTTATCATTCTGTACTAACAGATTCTTAAAAGGTAGGCACTTGTGCTGCGTTGAAGTAAATTTGATTTTGAACACAAGTCATTACGGCGTCAGCAACATTCAACACTGATTTTTTAAAAACATTTTAACAGCTCTCATACAAAAAATGTAAAACAGAAAAATATTCAATCACATCTTGGAATTGAATCCAGGATCTCTTACTTTCCGGAGAAATGCACGGGCCACTGAGCTAATCAACCATTTTTAAGTGTGTTGACTGATAACTACCACCATTTTCCCAATTTTCTTAAAGCATTTGTTTTGGTTTTCTTTATGTATGATTGAATTGCATTTTTTTTAAATTTAAAATTGATCAAGAAATATGGCATCTCAAGCAGCATGTACATCAAAGCTGCATAGCTCATGATGGAAATGACGTAAGAGCTAATAAGTGTTTCATTTTGCTCGAAATTCTAGTAAGAAGAAGTTCGTGAACCCAGAGCTCGTAGTTTGATAGGATACTTTTCGCATGTCTCTCAAATCGGTTTTCTGCTTCAGAGTATGGTTTGTTAATTTTTTATGTGAATTTCGCACAAGTATCCCAACTGCTCCCTGAGCCAGTCGGTGGAACTATGGCATACCCAATAGGGTATTCCGTGAAGCATGATGGAGTGGGAAAGGAAAAGAGATTGGGAAGACGAAGTTTCCAAAGTACCTATAAAGTCTATTCAGATTCACCAAACACGGTTAAAGCCATTTCAAGCAATGTTTCGATTTTGAATGATGGTCTTTCACCAAAATGATGCTGAAAGTATCTTCCACTCAGGATGTTATTTATTTAGATTTAACAGCACAAGTGCTATTTACAACATGTTTTTTTACAGTCGTAGTGCGATATAGAAAAAAGAAAGAAAAAAATTTAAAAACATTTTTCAGTAAACAAAACAAAAGAAAAATAATATACATTTGTACAAATTTAATGAAAGCAGTCAAGAACCAAAACAAAAACCTTTTATGAAGTGACCTTATTAAAATATGTACAGCTAAAGTGTTTAATTAGTACAGATTTGTACTTCAGTAGAGGCATATTTAAAAAAACATCAGCTATATTAGCAGAAGAGTTGTGTAATCTATTGTTCACAGAATTGTAGCCCGAGACCGTAGAATTGTTATCACAATATTACATACAAGGGAACATTGATCTAATGGTGGGAACATGAAAGCGATACCAGGATTATCCAAGAAGTAAATTTTAGTACCTACCTGTCCGAAGAGGTTAAGAATGTACTTCAGTCTATTAAATTAATTAATTTTTCCTTCGTCTAACTCACAAAATTCAAATTTGCAAACTGTTTTTGAATGTTGAACAGTTTGAAGTTTTATTTTGACAAGTTAACATAACAGTTTAGCTCGTTCGTACAATGAAATTACACTGCACAATTCCGGGGAAGAAATTGAATAAAGTCGCGTTGTGTTTTAAATTTTCAACAATGCTGTTCATTTTAATGCCAAAAAATATTGATGGAGTACATCGTTCGAAAGCACTCTCAAACTAGAATAATAATATTTATATGCTATTTGCGTAGAATTCTTATCTCTTGCTATCCTCTCCCGCCCGGCCCGAAACTTTTTTCTAATATTAACAATTTTAAACTCGTGATATCTTTCTAATTAAATATCCGAATTTAAAAATTCAAAAAGTTAAATAAAGGTATTGAAGCTGTCTTGAATATGAAGTAATTTATTTTGATAAGGATTAACACCAAGATACAAATAAAGAGCCTTTTCAAGCGGCGACATATTAATAAAAATTTTAACATAAAAGAATACTTATTGTGGCATAACCATAATAGTTAGACATATGCTGTTGCGAACTTTTTTGTAAATAATAATGTGTTCTACAAAGTCGTAGTAAATTATTTTATTCTATCATCAACAGTTTTCGCAGCGCACGCGATGTAAAGAATATTTTAGGTATTTTTTTTACACCTTGGGTTGCATTATTGGAGTTTAAGTAAAGATCCCTAATTTTTTTTTAAATATAATATAGCCTATGTCACCCGGGGATAGTGAAGCTTTCCAACAGCGAAATAATTTTTCAAATTGGTTCAGTAGTTTCGGAGCCTGTTCGATGCAAACAAACACACAAACAAACAAACAAATATTACCTCTTTATATAGTGTAGTAGATATATGTGTTTTCACCATGAAGGAACATGTATTCCGTATTTCATTCAAATCACCCATCACTCAGAAATAATTAAAAAATATTTTGGGAACGAAGGTCTATTATTATTTATTTCTGTTGCGTAGTCTAATGCCGACATTTTACCGCAGAGTTTATCAGTCGAATACAAATGTTATTATTGATTTCTTTTAACTACGCAATAATATTTTTTAAGGTAACGGCTTACTATATAATAATGATCTTACCATGTTTATTATGATCAATGAAATGGGTTTGTAGAAAAGTACAATGGCACCAATAGTAGGTTAGTTTATCGCATTTGATTTTGAGTTAATTTAACAAAGTGGCATTTCATTACTCCTCTGAAAAGTCATTAAAATTCATCGAAAAAAAATTAGGATACATCAGGGGCTATATTTATTTTCACTTTCAATCACTTGAAATGCCACTTTGTTGAGTAGTCATGGAACCTGAAATTTATGGCTCGCCCTATAGAATTTTCATCCGCGTCGATGCAATTGCGCATTGTTCTGAAAGACACACAATTCACTTATACTTTCCGATTAATTACTGCCAGTTTGTCTTAACATGTTAAGCTTTCATCTTACATATTCCTTCAGTAGATAAACATAGACCCTTCTGCGTGAAAAAAACTGTTTTTCAGAAGTTGCAGCAAAAAACGTTCAAAGAATGATGTTTTGGTCTCAGGTGACTTTTAGGTTTTATTTTTTTTTTCTATGAAATCTGACAAAAAAGTTCTTCCACAGGTCATTACTACTGGTCACTCAGCCAAATAATAATACAAACCCTCATCCTGACCTAACTATGTATTAAATTCCTACTTTTTATTGTCCTACGACTTTATTTTTTTATTTTTAAGTTGTAAAAATAACAAAAATACCATAAATGACACCGTAGAAGACGTAGACCATACATTCGTTAATATTTTTTACTCCAAATAATGTCAGAAATCACTGTTTAAAGTAAGTCAACTACATCCCTTAATACCCTGTCACAATCATTCGGCCTAATCGTACATAATAATGTGTTAAGAAAGCCTATATTATATATTTTATTATTTTACTATTCCTTAATTATTTATTTATTTAAATATTCCTACAAGTATATCATACGTACGAGTATATTGCCCATGAGAATTTTGCCTATCTATTACATCTATCTGTCTGTATCTGTTATATCTTTGAATTTTATTGATTACTTTCTAACACTAATTTTAATAATTTAATTTTTTATTGTATTTTTTTTCTAACTGTAATTTTTCGTTATATTTATGCTTTAGTAATGTAATAATTATTGTTAAATTAACCTGCTGACTAACTTCATCGACATTTTAGGAGGTTTTATAATTGTGATATATCTAAAAGCTTCCGAGCTTCTCACAGTGAGGGCAGTGACATGAGCTGTTCTGAAAGGCTACTAGATGGCAGGTAGTGTAGTTCAGAGTTTGGACACTAGGGGTCCTAGCATGGTCGATCGGTATAGGTTTATCGAAAATGTCGGTAACTTGTCATCGCTCCAGAGCACGACTGCAGGCCGCTAACGAACAAAAACAGTTCACGTCGAATAAATTAGGTGCCCTTAGTCGTTGTGGACTGTTTTTTGTTCGTTAGCGGCCTGCAGTCGTGCTCTGGAGCGATGACAAGTTACCGATATTTTCGATAAACCTATATCGATCGTCCATCATATTCAGATCCAATTCAGCTAGCCTCTACTAAGGTTGACCACTCGCAGTCGCAACATTGTAATACGTGAAGTATTTACAGATAATCATCAAATAACTCTACTATAACGTGTTACAAAAATCAAATACTTGGGTATTATTTTTGACAGTAATTTAAAGTGGAAAGAACATATTATCACTACAGCAAACAAACTTAGAAAATCTATATACTTCTTTAGACAAACTCGTAACTTTCTTAACTTGAACCAACTCAAAACAATTTACTATGCACTATGTCAATCTCTAATCGAGTACGGTATCATAGCCTGGGGAGGAGCAAATGCTGCCGCCATTGATCCGATCTCCAAAGCCCAGAAACTAATTATAAAAATTATTCTAAAACTACCGATCACAAGCAGTTCGGATGAAATCTTTAGGAGAATCGGTGTTTTGGACATTAGGCAACTTTATGCAAAAAATATACTAACTTACCTATTCAAACATAGAACTGTTTTTGTTAATATCCAAATTGTTCGTGATACGAGAACCAAAGGGCAAAATCTCTTACTTATCCCTTTCGCCAAAACAACGTTTGGTCAAAGAAACTTCAGATACTTTGCAACTAAACTTTATAATACACTTCCACTGACCATTAGACAGCACACTAATTATGTAAAATACAAATCAGATACCAAGTCTTGGATCATTAGCAAAGACAGATCATATATTAACAATATTTTTATAACCTCCTAGTGCATGCTTTCCCTTTGGTACAATGCTGATTGTCCTTGTACCTTTAAATGTATATAACATTGTTGTTGTTATCCTTATTCTTCTTTTTATATTAAACTACTTATGTTAAAATGCGCCTGCTCTCAACACAGGAATTCCTAGTGAGACAGGCACAGTACAATCACCTATGTAACTTGATAAATAAAGATTATATAAAAAAATATAAAAAAAAACTATTCCCAAAAGTAATCTCCTTCCATGGTGTGTTGGAGAAACTGTTTGTGTGCATTAAAACTACTGAACACAACAATAATGAAGAAGATTGTTTTTTTTAATCAACTGAACAGAAGGTTAAAAATTATTGTTTGTCATTTCAATTGTCAAAGTAATTCATATCAGAGTAGCTAGAAAATCAGATAAGTAACAAGTTACGTTTGACTGCTATGGCTATCTCTTCTATCGATTCCATTGATAAGAGTGTTTGATGACCAATATTTGTGGTGGTTGAATAGGCTGGGTCGTACAACTCACAATAAAACATCCCTAAAAGTGGACTGATCCAAACAACACCACCCTTAACAACCTTCAAGTTCCATTCAATTCAACTTCAAAGTAATCTTTTCCTCGAACCTACTAACGTTTTGGTAAAGGTGACTGGATACTGAGAAAATAACACAAGTACGTAGGTAAAGGGACGTCAACCTTTAAATATGTAAAAAAAAAAAACCATTAACATTTTTCAATTAAAAGATCAGATGCTACTGTGGATGTAACCTTTAACGATCATCTGGGCGGTTTTTCTCACACACATCCTAATTTTTGGATTTGAGGCCAATATACCTAGCCAAGCTGAATTTTATTTTTTAAAAATAATATTTCACGCTATCCTTAAGCAATTGAGAAATTCAGCTAGAATTTTACTTAAAGTCCTAAGCCTTAAGCTCTAAGCTCTTGCGTTTTTTAGTAAATCCGACATTCGGTTCAACGACAATAACTGATAATACCTTATTATCAGATAATATCGTTGAACCTATCATGAAGTGGTCGATAACGCAAACGATTTTCGTGACCACGTGTTATGATGTTTAGTGTTCCTATTAAATCTTGACTTAAGTTATACATAACTTTATAAACTAATATACTTTATATTTTGTTACGAGATCAAAATTTCCATTAATTTGTAATTTTTTAAAGTGGCCTGAATATATGATGAAAATAAGATAGGAAGAAACCTGTAGATTTATCGGTTAACCAACACCTGTGCTTAAGGTCACCTTGGTGACTTATTGAGAATGCCTAGGTTCACGGAGTGAGGTTTGTCTAGGTTTTGGCGGCGAATACGTTTGCCCACCCAATGCATGCTTAGTCGGTCATTCCTTGACCCACTGACCCCCAGTTTCGGTCAACGCCTCATACCCTTTTCCTCATACAGAACTTCCTGTCCTTGATTTAAAAAATGTTTTCCTCAAGGCCTCCTGTGTGAAGCTAACGTAAAAAAAACTTTAATAAATATTTTAAATACACAAAGCAATTTACATCAATATTTATGCTAGGTAGTAGCTAGTAAATCCAGTGTCTTTTTTATTACCCACATTGTATAGATACATAAAAGAAAAACTTTGAAAGTTTTCAGCCCCCACCGCGATGATTCCACAAAGAGGCTTCCACGCCGGAAATCGATTTGTTTGACGAGCGCGCACAACGGCGTGACATTCATTTACTAATGATTGATTTGTTGATAAAAATGACATGTACGAGCAGGGACACCTTATTAGAGGGACTCCTTATCAACCGGAGTGATTGGAAAATTAAAACGTTTTCCTGTGGCGCCTGTCACGCCCGCGCCGTAAGAAATTGGGCTTTTCGCTGTGATCGATTGATTTCCTGAAGAATAACAACTGTCCCTAATATGAAAATAAACTAATTTCACGTTGAATTTTTCATCGTTTTCTAACATGGCGCTCTGTAATAAATTTAAGATTGGTATTGTCGGTTATTTTTGTGGGCTATTACATAAAAAGGCGTTTTGTAGCAAACATTATAATAAGGAGGATTGGATCTTTTTTTTTTATTTTTATTTTGATACAATATTTTACATTTCATGGTACAATCTAGGGTTTCATGTACATCCATCTACATTGTTGTTTTATATTTTGTACCCATTTTAGCTGCAATTTGAATGGGGTAATACTTTTATTCACCTTTCATCATTATTTTTAATGTGACTACCGCATAAGTTTCAAACTGTCATGAAATTTTGACGGCCTCCGTGGTCGAGGGGTTAGACTCTTGACTCACATGCCGAAGGTCTCGGGACAAATTAATCAAAAAAATTGTATTTGATTAATTTGTATTATTTCACAATTAATTCATTTAAAATAAAATATAGTATATTTGCGGCTTGCTCCAGAGTGGAAAATATTCTCAGTATCGCTCTGGTGTAAGACCACCATTCAAAATTGAAACGTTGCTTGAAATGGCTTTAGCCGTATTTGGTGACCAGATTTGAACACAACATACCCCAATTGGGGATGCCATATTCTCATTGGCTCCAGACGAGAGCAGCTGGGACTCTTGTGAGGGATTCACATTAAAAAAAAATTGATCCCGACGGTCTGGAGTCAGTAAGATATATATCGGGGCAATAAAGTCAAAATAAATAAATTGTGAAATAAAACAAATTAATTACGTACGTAAACATCATTTACGTACGTACGTACGTAAATAATAAAATATTGCATATTATATAAAGTAATAACAAAAATATAGGTGAGAAATGCTCAAGATTTATCAATAATGGATTTCAAGATTTAAATTTTTTTTTCTGAGGTTGTTGAAAAAAGTAAAACCTAGATAGAGATAGGCATTTTGAATGTGCTTGGTATTAATTTTTTGGATTTTAATATTATTCTGATATCTTGCTGAATGATTGAATTTTAAGTTATTTAGCTGTATTTCTTTGAAAGTTTGTGTGTTATATATTTTTTAATATATAATGTCTATTAAAGGTACATTGAATATTGAAAAGATGTCTTCAATAGAAAATGTAGATGGTTTTACAAGATAACGTTAATTATCAATCATTACTCACCTATTTTCAGTGGATTTAAAATAACGTCATTTGTTCCTCCCCAGCCTATAATACCGTATTGTAATATAGATTGAACAATTGCATAGTACACTAACATGTGTTAACTAATATCAATTAATCTCCGATAATGACTTCATAATGCAGATTTAAAATATCAGCTGACAGTTTCAAATTACTCAACACGAACAATACGAGTACTTCCAATATCTTTACGTCCACCGCAAAGTGCGGCGTGTCGGACTATAATATCATTTTCCATTTCCCCTGGGAACTTGGTAAAGCAACATTCCTGTGCTCACACGGAGTGTCAGAGAGTTGACCTACATGGGAAATATTTCCTTTGAGGTTTCCAGTCGATGGGAAAACTTCTTTACGCAACAGTAAAGGCTGCGGCGAAGGACGAAGATAAACACAGTGACCGGAAATATTAGTCGCACAAGAATGGAGACAATTTGTCTACTATGTACGTTGTAGGGTGGTTGAGGCCGTTGATGGAAAATCTTTCTGGTGGTGGCCCGACAGTTGATCCCCAACAGTTGGCCCCCCGAAATTATAATACAATAAATAAAATATCGTTTTAACAACCATTTTTTGTAGCGTAGATAAATGGAATATGATTAATTGGCAAAAAATATTATAGGACAGAACATAATAATATAAAACATTGCCGATAAATGTAAACTAAAAATCGAATGTTATATATGCAATAATTTGTGACTTTAGATGAAGATGAGTTACAAAGTCAATGCATAAGGGTAGATTTAATATAATGAGTAAGAATATTACAAGTTGTAGATATATAAATGCGAATTGTGTACCTAAGTAAAAAACAGTTGTAATGAGCGCGTAAAAATAGTAAATCCTAATAATGTAAACAGTAATAACAATTTTAGTTATTTTATTCATAAATCATTTTTCTTCCTGCAAAACCTTAACTTAATCAATAACTAAACTGTTAAACTTTAGTAGAGTATTATACTGCCCTGAAGAAGCTACGGTTGTAGCGAAACCCGGTCGACATAAAGTTTATAAAAATGAAAGTGGTGTTTACAAAGTTATTGCTCTATTTTAAATCATAATGTCTACATAAAGTTTATAAAAATAAAGGTCGACATAAAATTTATAAAAATAAAAGTGGTTTTTACAAAGTTATTGCTTTATTTTAAATCATAATGTCATTTCATAATAACAAAGTCTGATCCATATGAACAAATAAAAAAAATTTCCTTCTTTTTATATAAACAATAATTTAGGAAATATTTTAAAGACGACAAACTTAATCTCTCGAGATCTTATAAATTAGATTGTAGTGATGGTTCAGAATCTATATTGGTAAAACAGCACAACAGAGCATCTTAGAAGCTTAAATAATATTAATTTTTCAGAATTCGCAAACAAATCATCTTATTGATAAGGTCATTTCTTCAATCAAAGCATTGGTGCTAATATTCTACCCAAAAATGGTAATGGTAACAGATTAAATAATCAATTATATTATAAAAGAAAGTCCAAAAAAACGCACGGACTGCAAAAACTCATAAACGAATCCCAGTACGATCAAGGGTATATATACGACATGGTGTAGTAGATCTCTATCCTTCCTCCAGGACGACGGTTCCCGTGTTTGCCTAAAGGGCGTGCTTTTGAAGATATAAGGGCTGGAAGTTTCGCCCTCTTAAAAACAGTCTTCCGGAAAGTTCTAGAAGGTTCGATAGAGCTCTAGAAAGTTCTGGAAGGAGTGGCGGAGTATGACTTGTAATGTTCGGGAATAGGGAATCGGAAAAATCATTGTGGAGTATTCTAGAACACTCTCAATTGTTGTCCTGAGCAAAGCCGGGTAACCCAGCTAGTTTATTATAATTCTTACTGGTCAATTAAATGCGTCCAAGACTTTCCCCATAAACTCATAAAAACCTTATTTATCCTTCATTACCTATTCATGTGACATTTTGTCTTTTTTGATATATTTAGATTGGTATCAAGTGAAAGTCAGCAATATTTTCTTTGCTTACTCTCCACAATGCAAAACGAATACGCTAAATAATTTAAATGTTATAAATTTATATTTTGTAAAGTGTTACCAGCTATTATGACCCATATTATTTATTTATATTGTCGCTTCAGTAGTAATCTCACCGCGATATCGATTATTTCTATGTGGGCTAGTGGGGTTAGTGGGCAGAAAGAATAATAATAATAATTGATATCAGCCGCCATCTCGTGGTGATTAGTGAAACTAAACCTGTTGCGCTGGGAGTGATTATTATTAGATAGGGGTGGGATCTGGAATATCTGGTTTCCCTATTGTTAGCTACTTGGGGGTGGCAAATTAGGGATGTTCTACTATATCTGTGGGCGTTCTGTTGAAATCTTCCAGTGAATTTGGAATGGCATATTAATGGAGGTGATTATGTTTGTATTTATCAGATCTTTACTGCAGATTCGCGTGTTGGTGCGTTCACTGGGACTTAACTTTGAGCGTTAAGAAAATTTTGAAAATTACCCCCTATTTCAAATAATCATAACTCCGAATTTGATATGGTGACATAATTTTATATTTTTTAAATTAACTCCACACAGGAGGACCTGAGGAAAATAATTCCATTTTGGGGATGCTGTGTGGAGGGTCGTTTTAGGAAAGGAAAGAGAGGAAGTTCTGGAAAGGAAAAGGGTATTAGGGGTGGGTAGGAATCTTGAGGTCAGTGTATTCAGAAGTGACGGACGTATGAAAGGGTTATTACTGTTGTGCAAGGCAATGTTCTGGGAGATTACAGCTGAATAAGTCAAAGGGATTCCCACAACCACACTCTTCCGATCCGTCCTGCCATGCAACTTGTGGGCAGACGCATCCACTGCCAAGACCCGAACAAACCTTAACCCATGAACCCGGGCACCTCTGCTAAGTCACCAAACGTAGCGAACCAATTATAAACTGATTGTAGTATTAGAAAGTCATTTAATGCACCTACATTAAATCGTTAAATTTATAAAAGCATGAGTTCCGCTTATCATTTACTTTAAAATTGGTGTATGTTGTTATATATATACAATTATGAATAGAAAATATGAATTTTATTTGTAGTGTACATCCTAGTTAATAATCACAGATGTACTTTTAAATACCAACATGTATTTTTTAAATATGTAAACACATGATATGTGACGATATATTTCAACGATTTCGGTTCGCGTAATAAATGTCAATAACAAACAATTCACAACTTATTATTTTAAAGCATAACTTGTAAAAAGCGTTTTTCCGTAAAATAATTAAACTCGCGCCATCTATAAAAAAGTACATCATGAATTCTTTTAAGTATCACCTTAAGTTTAAAGAACCATTCACATGTCAGGCGAAATTACCTACGAATATTCTATGTAAACAAAAAAAACCTTGATTAATTTCTTCGGGGTAATTTCTCGACTTTTCTGCTAAGCGACCGCGTTGAGGGAATTTCATACTCAAATATTTATTCTCATGAAATATTCGTTTGGAGGAGATTTTCGTAATCAAAGTTTTACGCCTCGGGGAAATATTAGTTAGTTATTTGCATAGAAATTACTTTCTCAGGACTTAATGAAGCACGTTGTAGAACGCAGAGCTTAAAGTGTTAACAATTATAAGTTTAATACGTACAAGGAAAAACTTTTCGGTAAGTATCTAGTCTGTTCATGCGGGACCTCGTTATATACACAACCCTTTCAAGTCAAAGTGTAAAATTTATATACATACAATATTATCGTCAAAAATATCTTGTTATTTTTATAATCTCATAACAAATATTTTCAGGGGTAAGCGTACGTCTTTTCTGCTCGTATAAGAAAAAAATATTTTTAAACAAGTTCCAATTATTACGTCACTTTGGTTGTACAGCATTTTAACTTCAGTTTACCTTGTTCTGAGATATGAGATGACAAAGTTTGCTAAGACGATTTGTTATCTTTTAACCAATTTCCGATTTTGATGTTGAATCTTGTGAACATATTTTAAAAGAAAATATTTAATGCCATTTTAGAATAAACCTAATTATGCAGATAGAACCATATGCAGCCAGCTTGAGCATAATAATTAATTGCATAACGTTTTAACTACATTTCCTTTATGCTTCCATGCTAGGTATAGGTACGTCCTATTTAAATATTTTAATCTAAAATAGTTCACATAATTTATTTCATTGAGTGTACGAAGGCATCATATGGATGCACTATTCCTGTATAAATTAGTCAACAATAATATTCAATGTCAAGAGTTGCTAAATAAAATTCAATTTAATGTACCTGCACGTACAACACGCTCTTCTGTCCTGTTCAGGGTGGATCAATGCAAGACGTACTCTGAACAGAATTCTTGCCTGAACAGACTATGCAATAGGTATAATAACACATTATCCAATGTGGACATTTTCAATTGCGAACTTACCAAATATAAAAGGTCCATAAAAGAGTATTTCTCGGATGTTTCGTGAATAATATTATGTTTATTTTTTTATTTTAAGTTTTAAAAAGAAAGACAAACATTCCCGGGTTACGAATGGCCGAAAAATGTTTGAAAATCTCCTACTACCACCACAGAAAGCCGAAGATGTTGATTGTGTTGTGATGGAGGATTCAGCCAGCCGCGGAAACGAACATGCGACGCTCGGGTGGGACCCAAGCGCTATGCCCACTCAACCACTGACCGGTCATTCTATTGTTTATATTTCTGTTGTGATTTGATTTGTATGTACAACCTCTCTCCACGGCTACCAATGTATTGATAATTTTTGTTTTTGTTTTGTAATTTTTCGTTTTTATGTAATTTTTTGTTTTATATAATTTTTGGCTTCATATTCCTTTCTTACGTATTTAATTTACTTATTACTTATTATACTGTCTCAATAGAGGTAAAGTAGTCACAAGGAGGAAATCCATAATTTGTTTTATTTTGGCTATAATAACACTTAATTACAATCTGAAAAAATGTAAGCTGTCGATTTCCCGAAAATTAATAAATAAATAAAATAAGATTGAACCCCAAAATCAAAAATTGTTAAATAGATTGCGAAAATTCGATTTTGCAAATTTGACACATCAAAAATTGGTATTTTTTGTACGATTTTTAAGAAAAAAAATATGAAAAAAAATCCGTTGAAAAAGTCACCGGAGAACAAAATTACATTTGCATTTTTTACTTCAAACAATGTCTGGAATCACTGATTAAATTAAGTCAAGTACGTCCCTTAACACTCTGTATATTGTAGGTATAGAAAGATTGTTTGTATTTTGAAATTCCGAATATTAAAAAGATAATTTTCCTTTCCGACATTGAGGGTGTTTACTGTCTCGCCAAAGTTTTCAACTCCCCACTCTGTCGAACTAGGAATTGCTAGGTTCTGTACTGTGCTGCACTCCCAAGTCTTCTTCACAGAGTTCTAACCCCACCATACATATAAATACACACTCAACAAGGGTCACATTATCTCGCAAATAACGTGGACTACTTGTTAGTAGAGAGAATTTTCAATACGAGTTTAGGCCACAGGTTAAGCTTAAGATAGTTTTAAAACGTTTTTCATGTATGTAAGTCTGAACAACTTATAACTCCGCTTCAACAATGGCTGCGTAAATACACTAGTTACTAACAAAAAGAGTTACTAAATTAACTCTTCGCCAAACAGGCGTGTTGTCATTTGTTAATCCTCAAGTTACAGATTCGGCAGGCGACCTGCTAGCCGCTGACTCGGCATACAATAATTACGTGAGCTCAAAAGGTGTGGAAAAGGGTGTGGAGGGGGGGGGGGGGGGGGAGTGCAGCAAAGAATATACGAAGTGGCCCCTTTAAATAATTTATCTCACCGAGGAGGGGGGGGGGGGTGTCTTGAGTGGAAAAAAAACTGCTCACGTAATTAATGTTTGCCCCCTAATCTAAGTTAGGTTACGGATGCCTAACGTTCTTGTATGTCTTTTTTTACATAAGCTTCACACAGGAGGCCCTGAAGAAAATAATTTCCCACATGGCCTATGCCAACTTTGAGGACGCTGTGAGGAGGTTTTTTTTAAAGGAAACGACATGATGGGCGGGTAGGTGGGCAGACGCATCCGCCGCCAAGACTTAGACAAACCTCACCCCATGAACCCGGGCACATTGTCCATTAAATTTCCGGGGCGGTGGGCGGTGGTACTCATACCGTTTCCCAAATTTATGTTAGTTATGTCCCTAAGTTAAACATTAGATTATCACACCGCCAGAGTTCACTTTAAGATTTTTTTACGAATCCACTCACAATTTTTTTAACAATCAACTTATTTCGATTTCTTTGCAATTTAAAATCCATTCTTCCTAAATGTACCTTTAGTTTTGAAACTAATTCGTGTTTGCGACTTTTTGTTAAAAACTTCTTTAAAAAAATGTCTCTACATGCATTTTATCAATAAAATCGTTGGTCACACTAGTTCCCCCTAACTACAGAAATGGCAGCACTTTTGCAGGAAAATTTCCAGTAAACCTAAATGATTTCATATTCGAAACTAGTTTTCACGTTAACACACTTTGCGAAAAAGCAATTGTACCAAAAAACGACTCTATGATATTCAATTTTCCGTGTTATTCTGATTTTTCATTGTTTTCCACGCATGAAAAGTATCGCATATTTATGAAGGCGGTGATAATAAAATTCTGCTTATGAGGGCATTTCAACTCGTAAAATGTAAATCCATATAATATAACTTAATCTCCATTTATATTTGCCTACTTGCTGTTTTTGTACGAATCATAAGAAACGGATTTAGATTTGCATATTCATGAATGTTGTGGAAACGACTAAGAAGTGGTTTATTGCAAATATATCTGGTGAAATGGCTATTTTACTAAGCTATAAGTAGTATAAGTACCGCAAAAAACTTACTGACTAGACTTTGATGTTTTTGAAAGATTTTCACCTGTATATTGAAGTTTTATCATTAGAATATCATGATTTGTGGATTACAGAGTTTTCAATATTAAATCAGAATATTATCAGACTAAGTGGGTATTTCACCATCCTCTTGACAGCTTGGATGCTCCATAAGAAAACGTATATCAATAAATATAAATTAAAAATAAATAAATACACTCAATATGTATTTTTTTATTTTTAATTTTATAAACTATTAAGAGGAACGGCTGCGCGGCTTTTTCATTCAAAATTGTGGCCAAAATACCCAATCAAATTGATTAATTATTTTTATCAAAATATTTAGCCAAGCACGTACGCATACTCAATAGAATTTATAATCTACTCTTTCATAGATGGTGCGAGCATAATTGTTAGAGAAAAACGCTTTTTATGAGTTATGCATTAAAATATTAAGAATAAATTGTTTGTGCCCGTACATACGCAATATGAATATGAATAAATAGTTTTGTCAATGAAAAAACTAAAATCTTTCAAGAAAGGCCAACAAATACAATATTGGATGAAATCACCGATGCAATATTTTATTTATTAGCCTTTCTTGAAAGATTTGAGTTTTTTTTTATTTACAATACTATTTATTCATTGTCATATTTCGTATGTAAAATTAATTATTTTGAATATTTAAAACATAACTTTTAAGAAACATTTTTCTTTAAAATAATTACACTCGCGCCATCTACTAAACAGTAGATTATGAATTCTATTGAGAATCACTTTATTTTTTTACCCTGTTTTTCAAACAACAACCCTAAACCTCCCTGTAACATCTACTTCACCTATTCAACACATTCCATATTAGGTGAGTCAGGATCCTCCAAGATGTATAGACAACAAGGTCCAGAAGCTGTTTTGCGAGATTCATCGGCGCCACAGTTCCCATAACGCGGGGGATCGATACGAGACGCCCCGAGCTCCGAGCCCCGAAGTTCTGATGCGAAGTACCGGGGTAGCAGGGCCGCTAGGAGACAAGGCGACGGAGACACGGGGCCCGCAGACTGAAGGTGAGGTAGGTACAGATTCCCAAAGGGCGCGCCGCAACTGACTTCATTGTTGGTGATTTTAGAAGGACAGAGGTGATGAAATTTCGATAACTTTTTCACAACTATGTCGAAACTAGTTATTATGTGTAAAAAATATTATGTTTTTATCAATAAAAAACATGAAAATATTTTTACACAAATTTTTAAATAATAACATTGACTGTACCGAACTTCTTTCCCCAGTTAATTTTAACATACCATTAAGACGTACACGCCATACAGAACTATTCCACATGCTTAATTACAAGACAAATGCAGCCACTAATTCGCCAATCAATCGTGCTCTTCATATATTCAATAATATTAATCTAAATTCTAACATCGACATTTTCTCCGATTCACTGCCCAAATTTAAACAGTAAATGAATCATATAAATTGTTTAATGCGCATACTTACATATATACATACACACATATTCACACACACACACTCACCCTCACACACACACACACACCCTCACCCTTTCCCACTACACACATTACCCGGTAATTACATACTAAATATGCACACCATAAATAATACACTACAAAGAAGCACAAAATAGGTACCCACCATGAATTATATTTATTAATTGTAAATTTCCACCAATGGATAATATAATGTACTGTTTGTTTCTGTTTATAAATAAAATAAAAATAAATAAATAAAATTAAATAAAAAATAAAATGTGATATGATCAAAGTTAAGTGTTCAGTAGGTATATGTAATTCTTTCACCCCAACGTTAATAATAATTTCAAAAATAAGGACAGAATCCTTGAATCTTGACAAATCAGTTATAATTTAAGAAATAATGAAATATTATATATTATTGGTTCCAATTTTGAAAATGTCACCATTTTTGATGTCCAGATCTAAATAGCCAGGAACTACTCCACCTTCCTCTTTCCCATCTCCTTCCCCTCCCCATTACCTTCAGCCTCACAACGTACTCCAATTGGGGATGCCGTAGTCGCACTGGCTCCAGGCGGTTTAGGCCGTTGGTTCTCTTGTGCAGTAATTGCATTTAAAAAAGTGGAAACGCTTGAGGCAGGTGAGGAGACCACATTTGGGATGAATATATTGCAATATGCAAAACACTGTCAAACATCTGGCAAATTACGAAACTGGCTTCTGCCGGGGTCCATCTGCCGGAAAAAAACATGTTTTTGGAGTAAGTGGAAAACAGCTATCGCGCTTACTACATTTCATGGGAAATAACATTTTTTCCTCAAGCTTATTGTAGATTTTAAAGTAGGGGTGGAAATTAAAAAAAATATATATATATATGTTTTCCTAATACAAATACCTACCCAATTGATCAGTTACTTCTACCAGACGTTTCAGCAGTTTTCTAACCAAAAAGGTTGTATTTTAGTAAATGAGTTATCTTGTTTGAACCTCCATATTTTTTTACAAACGCCGACTGGTTTCGAAACAACTGTTCCCTCCTCAGGGCAAAATATACTAATTTGACATTACAAAACAATGTGTGAACATAATACATTACTAAGTGTTGAAGTGATGAAAGAGGCGTGACTAGAGTTTAGTGAAGAGTTGGGGGAGGAGATAGAACGGTCGGTGAAAGAAAACATGTCTAAGATGGGTGCAAACCACAAATATAGTGATTCAAACAAGGTAACATTTCATTTATTTATAATGGATAACCAGAAAGTTATAGCTAAAGTCAAAAGTTTATATTTTAGTATTTAATAATGAGAATACCATAAGCAAAGGAATGTTGCATACTTATCATCATCAAAAATACTAATTTCGGTTGTGCCTGCCTTGTGTAACTATTAATCAAAAAACTCTGGAACTCCGATTTGCTTTGAGTTTATGTGTCATTGTCGAAATTGGAACCTACTGTGTGAAGAAATCAGTCAAGCGATAAAGTACCTAACCATAAAGTAGTTTCTAAATTTTCATGAATAAGTTTTTTTTATCATTCTGCAACAACATGTTGTTCTACATAAACTTTCACCTTCACAAATACTACAATTGAATTTCCCGTGATTTTTAACTTTTGTCCTGCTTGTAAACCTTACGCGGTCTTCAAAATCACACATTGATATCGGTTGTAGAATCAAGCGTCTTGTTTTTTTTAAACTTTTGTTTAAGTGGGTATTTGTAACTAATTTTATTTTTTAAATTTAAGAAGTTACGTTAACCCCTCAGGCTATTTTGTTCGATTTAGGAACAGCAGTGGCGGACTAACGAAGGGGGGGGGGGGGCTACCCGCCCTGGGCCACTGGTACTCCAAACACCTTCATGTTTCCTTGATCAAATCCTAAACAAAGCTTTAAGACGACGATATACCCCAAAATATATTCAGAATCTTAACGGCGACGTAAGTAAAGAAGCCGTGTATACAAATTGCGACTTGCGACGCGTGTATTGGATGAACCTACTGTTGAATTTGCCCTATCAAAGAGGAAGAAGACAAATATTGTGGGAATCTTAACGAATTAAGTGAAGAAAGCGTGTAAACAAATATGCGCCAGCGGCATGGCGTAGTGGACGGACGTACGGTCGAAATCACCCTAGCGGGCCTGGAGATTCGACCTTTCCGCCGAGTTCATTTAAATGAATTCTAAAGAACGTGTTACAAATATTTCAAATGTGTCTCCATGTCGCACTCCCGAAATTATTAATTCGTCGTCTAGAAAAATAAAATCTGGTGCTTACCGCTAACTTTATAGTGGAAAAACGGGTTAAAAAGTTTTAAAATCGTTGTACGTAAAGTATATTAATGGTAAGATATTGTTTTTATTAATCTTAAATACAAAGAACTTACACCCCAGTGTTCTATTAGAATAAAAAAAAGTTATTATAGTTACGAATTCGCCGGAAATTATTAAAATGTGAGTTTTGAGCAAAGAAAAATTATTAGGGTTGTGTACCGCCTTAAGGCACCAGGACACAGTAAATTTTTTTTTTCATTTTTTTAAATTTAATTTTCTGAATGATGCATCTGATAAGAATGTTTTTTCAATTGATAGAGATACAGCATTTTATGTGAAACCGTTTGAAACGTTTGTGTGTTGAATTATCTTTCAGAAAACTTTGAATGCGTTTTTCTCATTGCCGCTTCGGGCCTCTTACGGGCTTAGTCCGCCACGAGGGAACAGCTCACGGCGTTAGAAAGAGAAAACACCATGCTTTGTATTCGAATCTAGAAGTTGACCACAGAAAAGATTAAATGTGCACCTCTATGAATCCTAAGTTTATTTTATGAAATGACAAAAAAACGAGGTGACAATACGTGTGTTTTTCTTTTTTTCGTTGTAAGTAATTTTAGTTAGAAAAAATTATTGAGACATTTAATTTTTTTTATTGTTTGCATTTGCGTTTTAAAAATTATGTGTTTATTTATAACAAAATATTTGAATGCAACATTTCAATGATTTACAAAAACTGTTCTTAGTTTTTGGATACATTCAGAAATATTTCAATTATTTGAATTTTCTTTCAAAGCGGAAATTTACTGCCCTTCTGTCAGAATCGGCCCGAGGGCTGAGGGATATTTTAATGATCGTCCATATATGTATGTAATTTGATATTCATTTTTGTTATTCAATTTGGACTAAATGGCATCGGCATACAACTCCATCCAATCAGATGTCTGTCATTAATTCTATCCTAGATTCTAATAGGACAGTCGTTCAACATGATAAATGTTTTTTCTAATTGCTGCTGACCACTTTGTCCATCTAATGTTGTCCAATTTACCCGATTGGAAATATTTGCCAACTCTAATTCGACTGGGCAAAACGGCTTAGACTGGCCGGATTGGGCAATATTGTTGATTGGTGGAAAACGGTCGGCTGGAGGGTCTTTATGACTTGGAAGAAAAGATTTAATCTCAGCGGCATTGCGTTATTACAACAGCCTCCCTTTAGTTGGGGTGATTGAATGCCTCATAGAACTTGATACAAGCTCTGCGAAACCTTATCCAATTTTCAATATCTATGTTCTGAATAGGAATACTTACACGATACTTTTTCTTTGCGAGTCTTTGAGCTACTTTCTGAGCATCTTATTAATTCGGATCTTATTTCTTTTTTTTTACATTAGCTTCAAACAGGAAGAAAATATTCCTCCGGGGCCTGTGTCATCTTTAGGGATGCTGTGTGGACGGTATTTTTAGGGAAAGAAAGGAGACGGAGTTCTGGAAAGGAAAGAGGTATGAGGGGTGGTTAGGAATCTGGGGGTCTATGTTTAGGAATGACAGAAGTATGAATCCATCCCTTTCACTGCGGTGCAAGGCAGTGGGTCGAGAGAGTTCGACTGGAGAGGTCTTGGTTAGGTCTCCATCAACTAATCTCTCCAGTTCTGGCAAAATGCAGTGATCCAAACAAACATCACCCCGTGAACCCGAGCTAAGTTACCAAAAATAGCGAACCACTTACGGTGACCTATGGCAGAGGTGTTGGTTGTCCAATAAATGATTCCCGGGGCGGCAGTATAAACCCGCCTCACAAATTGAAAGCTTGCAGCATATAGAAAGAAGGATTCGGCAGCCATTTTCTCGTTAGTTACAATTTGGGAAGCGGATATGGATACCGACTCCCCGACCATTGGATATCCAGCACCTCTGATATTAGTCACCTCAAGCGGTTCGCTATGTTTGGTGACTTTAGGATGGCGGGTTCAACGGGTGAGGCCTTGGCAGCGGATTCGCCTATCCACCAGCAGCATGGCAGGTTGGATCGTGAAAGGCTGGTTTAGGGAGACCCTTTGATCTCTCCAGCTGGTCTCTCTCGATCAAACATCTTACACCGCATCGGGAGGGATGGATTCATACGTCCATCACTCCTGGACACACTGACCTCTCATATCTTTTCCTTAAGTTCATTTAAAAGACCGTCCACACGGCATTCCCAAAGATTAGGTAGGTCTTAGAGGACCCCTGTGTGTAGTTAATGTAAAAATAAAATTACATTCAAAAATCATGAAAGCAAACGATTGGAAAATCAGTCATTCCAAAAATCAGATTGGTTGAGCTCGTACAACTCTGAAAATAACAATTTTCGTTACCAATTCAGAAATATTTGCCTAAAATCATGCCTGACACATGAGCAAGCAAACTGATATGTTTTTCATAAAAAAACATTTTTTCAGTTAAAAGGGAGAATGAATCAATGAAACACATTATTTTTGCATGATGAGCGATTGAATTCCCCGCAAACTTAATATTCGCCGTATTCAATAAATCATGATTTGTATATGCGGGTATATGCGGACACGCGAAAAATGCATAACCCAAACTAAACGCAAAATAATATTGATAAAAACACCACATATTGGTCGGATTTTGTTTCGTGATGCATGGAACTGTTCATGTTTAGGTGTGATTAATGTTAAGCATAATACAGCCGAAAGTTTCGCTGGGGGAGGAGGTATGACACGCGATGGGTTAAAGGTATGAAGAGCAGGGCCGAACTGGGAGATTAGCTGTAGAATCGGCCGCTCAGAGGCTCATATTTTAAAAGGTTTTGACAATGTGGCATTTTTTTAAATAACCAACATATTTATCTAAACGCCTTGAAATAGTTCAAACGTCATATTACGTATAATCCGGGAGGTCATACGACAGTGAGATTGACAGTTGATTTGGATATGTATGAGGCTTATCACACCACCCACTTCCACATATTGTAGACAGCCCTGATTTATTAAGCTTAATTACTCTTCATGTGTCAACAAGAACTACTCGACCTAAAATTATTTTCAATTGCAACACCAATATCAGGACTGAGTCATATAGATACTCTCTCATACCTAGATTGCATGCAGTTCAAAATGTTTATACAGAAGTAGTAGATTTATTCAACTGCATAGAATATAGTTACAAACAGGCTATAATAACATACCTCAATAAATCAATGTGGTATAATACCTACGATTCTACTGCTTTAGGTTCTACTGCTGTAGGTTCTATATAATGTAATAATTTATCTCGTGATTACTGTTCCACTATTATGTACATCACAAGTTTTGTAAATGGCCATGTAGGCATATCTTTATAAATATTAAAATCTCGCGCCACGATATTTGTTCGAGATAAACTCTTAACCGATTTTTTTTTTAAATTTAGCTAGTAATTAATAAAGAAATAACACAATTTTATTTTTCACTACTGGTAGACGTCGCCGGCCATGCCCGGGCTTTAATTTGAGTTTTTCGAAATTAGATGTTAGTTGAAAGTAGTGTATGCATTTCAGCAAGTGTCCAAATTCTACTTAAAGAGGTGAGAAAAGAGAATAAGAGGTAGTTTTTCGAAATATTACTTAGACAGTGACCTTTCTGATGCATTGAAAGTCAAAATTTCATCAATCTCAGTATAAAACTGTGAATTTGTATAAAAATCAAATTCATACCACCCGCCACAAACACTCTTCATTATATAAATTGATTGATAAATGTAGGGCTAATCCGTAATCATAGTGCCTCAATGCGATTAAATTTTTAAAAATCTGGCTGCGACTTTTTTCTAGCCAATTTTTTTTCTAGCTTGAAAAAATTGTCGCCAATGGTCATTCATCATTATTTTCACCACCAAATGCGGCAGTTGAAAATTACTCGAAAACAACATTGGAGCTTTTTGACCCCCACTATTCGCGGGATATAATAGCAGGTGACCCGACAATTCGTCCGGCGACAATTCATCCGGCGACAGTTCATCCGGCGACAGTTCATCCTGCCGAGAGTTCATCCTGCCGACAGTTCATCCTGCCGACAGTTTATCTGGCCGACAATTCATCTGGCGACAATTCATCCGGCCTGAGCATTTAGAAGATTTTTTCTTCAAGTAAGTATGCAAAAAGGATATACGGCCGTACAATCAAAATTGATATACTTATATCTGAAGGCATCTTGAGTGGACAATATTTTTACTAACAATAATTTCGACTCTCTGAAGAAGCATGCGTGAATAACAAAATACGACATACTTATACGCGCAGTCGGCTTAGCAAAAAACCATAAAGATTCCTACTTGCACATAATATAACTTTTTTATCTGAAATTAACACCATTTTCTTAGGGGGAATTGACTAATTTGTTCGGATAGGTTAGGTTAGGTTAGGTTAAGTTAGGTTACAGCGGATTTCCACTCAAGATGCCTTCAGATATAAGTATATCGATTTTGGTTGTGCGGTCGTATATCCTCTTTGCATACTTACTTGAAGAAAAAATCTTCTAAATGATCAGGCCGGATGAATTGTCGCCGGATGAATTGTCGGCCGGATGAACTGTCGGCAGGATGAATTGTCGGCAGGATGAACTGTCGGCCGGATGAACTGTCGCCGGATGAACTGTCGCCGGGTGAATTGTCGCAGGATGAACTGTCATGGAACCATGATAGCAAGTCTTTAGAATGTTATAGCTTACAGTCTCGTTAAATTTAAATCCGGCACTGGATTGGAGATAGGTATAGGGCGATCCGTAATACGGGTTCGAGCGGAACAAACATGTCAGAGAAGTGCAAAGTAAATAGAAGAAAACAACATCTGTCTCGATCGGAACGTTCAGAAGTTTCCTCAATAACTTGAACTCAAGATCCGAATGTCTTTTTTCTTATAAGAGCTCCAACGGTCCGATACGGAGGTGAATAATGTTGCCATCGTCAGACAGAATATTTATTTATTTATATTAAATGCTCATACTGGCTTTTACAAGCACGTGATATACAGGGCGTTAAGGGATGTACTTGACTTACTTTGACCAGTGATTCCTGACATTATTTGGAGTAAAAAATGTAAAAGAAATTCCCTCCGAGGACTTTTGTGGACTCTTTAATTTTTTTTTCATAAAACAAAAAAAATTCTTCTGCATTTCGTCACTAGTCACTCAGCCGAGCAGCCGACAAAAAAAACATAAAAAATGTCACCGGAGACCAAAATTTTATTTACATTTTTTACTCCAAATAATGTCAGAAATCAATGGTTAAAGTAAGTCAAGTACGTCCCTTAACACCCCGTATAATATAATAATTTTGTGAAACAGTATTAAAGAAGAAAAATTTGTTAAAGAAATTATAAAATAGAACCCGTGTAGAAGAATAATAGACGCTAAAATTGATGTTTATTTATGAGGTATGTTACTATAGTCTTTCTGAAACTAAATTACGTGCACTTGAATACGTCTATTTTTTCTGAGAAAGTATTGCAAACTGCATACGACATAAAAAGAAAATATGATCATGTAAGAAATTAGTACTTAGTATGTAGAAAGTTGGTTTAAGGATATATACATTGAGGAGATTAATGGTGCCATTGATAGAGACACAAATCCACAGCAGATGTGCCGTGAATTTGCATCTGATGCATATGCAAATGATATTTAGAGGTGGAATCTTGTAAGGCCAGTGTAAGAATGATTTGAGTAGGAGAGGTATTCAAGATTTGGCCCCTGAATCTAAAACCATTTAGAGAAACGTTTCGTTAATGAATCTTCAATCCGAAATTGTGACGATTTACAAAATACGTGATTAAATGAAGCCTACGAGATCAAACTATAATTTTAGAAATGCAGATTATTCGGGTATGTGTGACTCGCTTACATTAATTGACTGGTTTTTCTTAGTTTCTAGTTGTATGGACTCGATTTGTCCAATATTAATTTAGTAGTAGTCTAGGGTAGTTTTTTTATTTGAATGCAGATCAAGAGTTGATGAGAGGAAGGGGAAGGAGATGAGGAGAGGAATTAGTTTTTTTTTCATTTCAATTGTCTGTGGTTCATTGTTACGTTGGATACAAAACAAGAGCCCCAACTGCCTGGAGACAGTGGGTCTGGAGCTTGTTGAGTTGCTGAAGGACCTGGGGGGAACACGAGGAAGAGAAGATTTGCTCTTACCCATCTCTTCCCTCTACCGTTTCATTTCAGCATTACAACAATTCATACTACCACTGGCTCCGGGGAGTTGAGCAATTGTTCTGCATTCACATAAAAATGGACCATAGACTAAAGTACCATTTACCTACATGCCCGGTTAATTCAGAATAAAACTAATCAGCCGATACCACCGGATTTAATCTCGTATCTGGTCAAAAAACACAGATAAATACATTTCAAACAACGTTTCGATTTTGAATGGATGTCTTTCATCATGTTGATAATATTGGCGGGCCCTATTCGTGAGACATGGGTCAACGAATTGTTAAATTCGGGCCTGATTTTACGTCAATCCTTTATTTGGGTATATGAGCTAGACACATTACGCAAACATAACTGTGAATATCCCTGGCTGGTAACACAATATACCCGCATGTGTTTATGTCAGCAGGGGACAATGGCGGTTTATCTGACTCCGCCATGACTTCATTTTCAATAGGTGATGTCATTTCAATGGAATCGCTGAAGCTTTTCATGACACATAAAATATGCAAGTTTATCATGTGGAAGGAATGGAGCAGCGAGACTTTGGCTTGCGGGGACTTTTCTTACGTTTTTCCATAATGAATATGTAAATTCCGGTTGTTTTTTAATATAATATTTTTGCTGGATCTCTCTGGAAACTGTTTTTCTTACTACGATGATACCTTCCTTTTTTTTAAATAAATACAACTATTTGAATTTCGATTTTGTTTTATGTGAATTAATTTATTCATATTTTGGTAGTGGAAATTAAGCCAATTACCGTCAAGCGAGTCGATCAAGCGGAAAATCGGCAGATAGACTCGTTGTTGATTGCAATGCATTCTATCAACTTTTGGTGGCACTTGTGCACGCATATTACACGCGCAATTGTCTGAAATTGGATGAAATTTATTAGCAAAACTAAGTCGTGCCGTTCGATGCGTAGGACTGTTGTGGAAAATAGAAACTGTTTCACTACATAATAAAAATAGGTCGTTTTTTTATGAAAATTATTCAACCACATAGAAAAAATCTCAACATATCGCAAACCAATGAGCCATAAGTATGTAGTCACTGAATTTGCTAAAAATGGTGCTTTGATAAATGACCGCTAAATAAACTTAACTTCAGCTAAATAATAATGGAAAGTCAAATTTCCAACTTCTCACTGACTGTGATAAAACATTTCTCATCCGTTGGTTGCACTCACGGACACACACACCCACGCCCCACGTATACGCATTTTTCTGAAATTGAATGACACTGTCCCATCAGGTTTGGCTTAAGTGTTAGCGGTGTTTACTCATTTAAGTCAGTCCCTGTGAAGGAAGGTTCAATCCCCAGTCAAAACAAAAAAAAAGCTTTGAGATACCTAGTATAAAACAGATATTTTATAGTAAAAAAAACTTCGTTTTGTACTCTTCGATTTTTGTACATTTGAATACATCTAATTTTATCATTTTGCGATTTAACAATTTATTGGATATTGGATAATGGAGCTCCATAGCTCATGATGAGAACAGTGGAGGCTCGTGAGTTTTGGGTGTGCTAGAGTGCTGATAAAAAAATGGTATTATTGATGTTATTGTAGCCGAAAAAAAATTCTTTGAAAATCATTTTTTTGTATGAAAAATTTCAAGAAGTTTCAGTTTTCCGTGCGCCGCATAGATTTTCTGAAAAATCTTCACAAAAAATACCAAGAGAAAGGCTGGTACTTACATATGTCGTTACTTAGGAAGAAAGAAATAACTTTAAAATCGGACTGACGGTTGATTCTAACTGTTTGTTTAAAATTTCCCAATCATATTTATTCGATTTTGATATATCTAATGCTTCTAAATTATTAAGGCGTAATCTTCCTCTGTTCTATAATTTAGTTTATAAATATGTTTATTGTCCTCATGAAGGTTGAGATCGAAGTTTTAAACAAAGAACTTTTTCATTTGAATAATGCCAAGCCTCAAAGTGTTTGATATCTTTGATAATTTGACATTTTATCATTATACGAATAGAATAATAATCTTATTTGACTTTAAATCCTCTGACCACACTTTTTTAAGATAACATACGGTGGTGGGAGAATAAAGCTGATTAAAGGTGACTTATCTTTATAATATTACGTAAATGTTTGAATTTGAGCACCTATTTGTTGGCTTCATCTAAATATTTTATACCATTTTAATATGGTTTGTAATGTACATAATGTATTTGCTTCAGCTGATAAGCATTTCGACATCATTTCCTAAGCACTACTCAAATAAACTTATCTACATTTCGACAGCCAATAACTTCAACCAAATTCAGATTAGGTTATGTTGACTTAATCCACAATGGTTTAATAAAACAAAATACGTTGCGAACCAAAATATTGATTGATGAAATATTGATTCTCCTCTTTAAACTAAAGAAAAAAGAATTGATATTTTATTCCCAAAATTATACACAAAACTATAAATCGCTAATCTTTCAATGTTCGGAGATAATTTGGCAATTGGAGTTATTGCAGTATCTGCAAAATTATCAAACTCAGATAGAGCTGATTTCTGTTGTTGATTTTGTCAGGTCGATATTAGTTCCTAACTAGCCAAATTGCCTGTTCTGAGCAACTAAATTCTGCAAGGCAAACGGATAACTTTTATGAAGCTTAGCTAACATTTAAACGCGCATGGTGTCACATAATATGCAAATTTTAGTCATAATAAAAACCTATTGTAGAAATAATAATAATAATAAAAACGTTCATAGAAAAATGAGTTAAAAATAAAAATCTAAACGAAAACAAGACACAGAAAAACAGAAAACAGACAATGATCGCAACTGGGACTCGAACCCAGACCTCACCGTCTAACCGGGACGAGCGCGTTAACCAATTTCGCTATTGCCTCAACTAATTATTATTCTCCATATTACGGGCATTTTCTCCATATTTCTCGTATCGTTTAGATTGTTATTGTTAACTTATTCTAATATGATATATTTCACTAATGACTGTTAACTTATTCTAATACGATACTTCAAAAAAAGTAATAAAAAGAAAGTTTTTCTTATAAAAATTGAATAAAAACGTTTATTTATCAATAGATTTTTAACAATATTACACTTTTTATTCATTCACCATTTATTCTATTGACATAAAGGTCACTACTCAGCTATAATACAGGATTTCTCCTGGAAAGTAGAGGGTTTTCAGCAGTGCCTCTAAATATCAGAAGCTCGGTACGAGAAGTTGGGAACGCTTGAGGAAGACACGATCAAGTCAAGCAAATACTTGAGTCGGGTCATGTCAAGAGTTTGAATGACAGACAAAGGGATGAGACTGCGCGTTTTCATCCCGCGAATAAATATTCCCGACAAAATATCCTGCGACAAAATATCCTCTGAAAAAACATCCCCAACAAAATATCTACTAAAACTTAAAGTAACCTAACCTGACAAAAAATTGGACAAAAATAATACAGCCATCCTGTAAATTATAATTACGGCAATTAATTATTTATTGTTCAAAAATAGTAAAATCGGACAAAAATAATATAGATAACAATAATTGATTGTCTTTACAGGATGCCTGTATTATTTTAGTCCCATTTTTTTGCTAGGTTAGGTAAGGTTAGGTTTTAGTAGATATTTGTTTTGGGATATTTTGTTGCGGAATGAAAATACATACTAATGTAAATTAGTGTGCACCAAATCCGAGTCGTTTGGCGGTCCATTTTCTCTGTCTACCCCAGAGGGGAAACGGAGTGATGATGTGATGAATACTTAGTTAACTTGCAGTTGGAGGAATTTGGTACGTGTTATTAACAACAATGATCACAGTGGTCAAATAAAAGCCAAAATATTGAGAGGCTTTTAGAGAAATCTTAATTTTAGATTTGAGGCCAAAATACCTAACAAAGCTGAATTTTTTTTTTAAATGTTCATCAAAAATCTTGCCTACGCCTACGAGCTGTTTCATTTATTTGTATTTTAAATTATATAATGTAGTGTAGGCCATTTAGGCGTCTTTGGAATTTTTTTGTAATATTACATAAGTCTCAATGTGGCCTAACAACAATTTTATGATGACTTTAAACACCGATACAACTGTCACAATAAGAAAAACTAAAATACTTACAGAACTTAATAACAATTTAAATAAATTTGATTTGCTTTTAATTTTAAACTAAAATATTAATAATTACAAAAGAACAATTATTTTTTTTTAAATTTCAGAAAATTTACGTGTGAAGAATCTTAGCAATAAACCAGTAAACCTCTTTGTGTGCCCCAGACCAAACGGATGGCGTCATGAAAATTGCACAGCTTTTTCTGACTCAATGCAGCCTATTTCATCTCTGAATATAGTTTCTATCATGAGAAATGAAGCTTTAAAAGATTCAATAAGAGGAAGCAACAAAGCAAAAATGCATGTATATTAATATATTATGTATCTCAGTGTGCTTTATATCGCCACGAATTTAGGCATAAAAATCGCTGGACAAACGGAGTCTGGAGATCACGGTTAGCGCAAAAGTGTTAAACGTTATTTCTCATATGCGTTCATTCGTTTCTAATGAAAAAATACATTTTTAGTAGTTTACACCTATATTTTTTATAAAGTTTTTAACAATTTAATTTTAATTCTACTGAATGGAGACGGTAGAAAAACCTTCAATTTATCCAAAGCAGATTTTAATTGTGTATTATTTATAATTGTGGTGTTATACACATAGTTTTTTATTGATACCGTTAGGCTTAGAGCTTCTATGAAGTTCCGACAGGTCAAATTGCCGAAGACACGAATGTTGTCGAATTTGCCCGTACAAGAAGTGTGTGTCTGTGGATATGGCAAATATTACAATAATGTAAACCGGTTTGTACTACAATAGTAATTTAGCATTAAGCTTCGCCTTAAACTGTGAAAGAATAAGACACAACTTCGTTGCTCCTTATTTTTCACAATGTCGAGAAGAAAATCTTCTCGTAACAAAAGTAATGTTACCACAAGTAAGTTTAAAAAATGAGCAGTTTAGGACAAAGTGAAAAAGGTTTGTTTTCGGTGCATTCAGAAGTTTTATTGAGGATTTTACCAAAAGTATTAAATATTCAATGTTCCCACAATTCTCTCAAGTCAACACAGAGACAGTCAGTCACACAGAACACGAAGAGAACCATTCAAATACCCTTTGTTCCTATCCTACCTACCTTCTATCGCTCAAAGGAACCTACGTAATATCATGCTCCGTCGTTGAAGCTACATAAAATATTTATTAAACTTTTTCCCTCGCTTTGGGAATTCTTTGTTTTGCGGCTAGTCCTTTAAAACCCTTTCTATGCCAACCAACCGATGTGGATAATATGAACGTAAAAAACTTTTCTCATTTTATAAGTTTTTTTTCGCATAATATTAGTAGATATAAATGGCCACTTAACAAAAGGCCGTGTATAACCACACTAGTAATGTACATACATATATTGTAACTATGTCTGATTTTGTACTCATGTTTTTTTTCCTTACTTTATAAATCATCATAACAATGGTATAAACTTTTCAATGCGCATACATGGGCGTATATAAGAGGGGAGGGGAGGTTTGACCTCTCCACAAGGACCCTCTCGGAACATCGTCTTGCACGGGATGGATTCATGTGTCCATCACTCCTGGACACAATAAGTTCCTACCCACTCTTCATGCCGTTTTTCTTCGCAGAACTTCCTTTCCATCCTTTCCCATTTTATTTTATTTTTATTATTATTAAGTTAAAATAAATATTATATTTCGCTTTCTTAACTTAAATACAGAGCATATAAAGTATAGTAGTACAAGTATAGTAGTAATATTTTTAATTTTTTTCCAACATCTTAAGTTTAAAGAGTGTTTTTTAAAGGTTTTTATATTCTTTTCCGTTTTTAGGTTATCTGGAAGGAGATTATATATGTGAACTCCCTCGTGGCCAATACTTTTCTTGCCACTTTCAGTCTTGACAGTATTTGTGTACAATTTATTGTGTTGTCTAGTATAATGTACGTGTACTTGTGATGTTTTTATGTGTTTGTGTGTATAAGTCCGTTTTGTATTTTGTAGATTAAAAGACATATGTTATATTCGTACAATTTGCTTATTTTCAAAAGGTTCATTTCCTGATATAGTTTTTTTTGTGGGAGTGTCTGAGTTATAGTTGAAGAGTTTTTTAATAACTTTGTTCTGTATTATTTGTAAGTCGTTTAAGTACCTACGTAATGTATGTGTTTCCCCATATTTCTATTAAATAATTTAGGTGGGACTGGATTAAGCTGAAGTATAAGCCCTCAATTAAAATCTTCCACGCAATATCCCCAAAGACATAGGCCCTGACCGTATTTTTGTCCTCCGGGTCTCCTGTGTGGAGCTAACGAAAAAAAAATCTTTTATTAAATGTATCAAGACTTTGTTTTAAAAAGTGTGACTAGTTCGGACGATAAAGGGTTTTATAATAGTCAGTTAGCAATTGGAAATTCGGTATTCCGTTATTACTTAGAGACCGTTTACCAAAGCCCCGTTTTCCGCAAATTCAGTAACTATTTACATACTTATGGCTCATTGCTGTGACGATGTGTTGAGCTTTTTTCTCGGTGGATGAACAATGTTCATAGAAAATACTTTTTGATAGGTAGGTAATACGGGATAACTACCAACGCGCATAATATACTGCACCAATTATTATTATCGTTAACACGTTCACTGCCAAATTCGAATGTATCAAGAAACTCCGCACCCGCCAATTGGCGTTTTGCGTCAACTGCCGGAACGAGTTGTTTTTATTGTAGCTTTGCGCTTGAAGGAAACAAACAAAAGAAAATTGAATCTGCTTTATTCATTAGCTCTAAGCTAATTTAACGTCATGGCAAATAGGAGTATTTGAAATAAAAATTATGTAATTGCTTTGTGACGCTTGATTATTATGTATTATATTTCATACTTTCTTTTCTTTATCTAAACTAAATACATACTTACAATGTTTTATATCTTTTTTTTCTTATTATTATATCTGTTATTTCACTAGTAGCATCTACCACCAATAATCAACTAATTCTTAATTTACGCATACTCTGAAGATTTTTAATTTGAGTGTTGATATCAATGCACATCTCAATGGCAATTTCGTTAATGTAATAATTGATAACAATAAATAATATGTTGGATTCATTTTATAATAGAATGCACAACTGACATTCAAATACATCGAGGTTTTTCAAGGCCTCACTATCCAAGGTTGGCAGCGAACCCGTCATTATTCATTTCAAAATATTTTTTTCATTCCCTTTTTTTTCCAATAAATGTTTTGATTTTCTAATAAGTTTATCAAATATTCAAAATAAAAACATAAGATTAAAACTAAAAATAGCGGTGTAACAACAAAAAAAAACCATTTAAAAAAAATATATAATATCTTACCTGAAGTCCTCTCTCCGTGGTCGTGAGCGCGCACGCAAGCGTGGTCTCGGCGGGCGCGGCTGTCGACAGTCACAGTGCAGCGCACACAGCGCCGCCGACGTGGCCAGCGTTAGCACTAGCGGCGCAGCCAAGAACCTCAGCACTACGGCTACCTGCTCGGCGCGGTCATAGTGCGGGAGCGCCACACTGCCATCCGCACGCGACCAGTAACACGGGAACTGCGTGCCTTCCGTGCCGTATGTCTCCGTGAAGTTAGCGCAGTTCACCGTAGGGGGATATCCGCACCCTTTGATGTTGATCAAAAGCAAAGCGTTATGAGTTCTGCCTTCCGCGTCGTATTTGACGTGTACGCGCGTACATTTGTACAAGTCCGCCGTGCAGCCTTCTCTGCAAGATGCCAGCATGCATTCCATCAGGCCGTTTCGTTCTTCCTTGCGGATGGTGGTGCAGATGACGGGGGTGGAGGGGAAGTCGGCCGCCAGCGCCGAGAGGGCGGGGTCCACGTAGAGGGGCACGAGGAAGAGGAGCGCGCCACCGCCGCCCGCCGCTAGCGCTGCTAGTATCGCCGTGCCGCAGCGAGCGGCCTGCTCGCGGAAGCGCTGGGCGCGCGTGGGGGGCGCGCGCGGGGCCGGGGCCGCACCCGCGCCCCGCAGCAGCAGCTCGGAGCTGCCGCTGCGCATCTTTTACCGCATCCTCCTCCCGCCTGGTGCTAACCCTAGGCGTCCTGCCTCACCTCGCCACTCCGCCCTGCACAATTCCAACACTGTAATGTCCACTTGTAACTTACTCCAACGCGGATTCAAGCTTTCGTCTTAGCAACCAACTTGTGTATGCACTACACTATATGCACTTGTTTTAAAAAATATGTAATGTTATAAATATAACAATATTATTTATTTATACTAGGCTTTTACAGATGTTCTAACTTACGTGAGAACAATCTAATTATTCATTCAATTTCATAAATCTACTCACGCATAAAAGATTATGTTACAATATAATTATATGTTATCAATATACGTATGCTTTGTGGCATGTAAATATGTTTGGTCTTTATTTACAACTTAAATCATAACCTAACCTTGCAAAATGATTTCCTTGCATTAATAAAGGTTAACTTTCTCAACAAGTTAATTAATGGGTTAGTGCGGGTTAGCACCCATTAGGGTCCACATATTCAAATTTTGATATTGTATCAATAAAAAAAAATTGGAAAATTTACAACAGATACCAATCTAAGTGTTCTTTTATTACCTTAGTAACAGGTGTGTGCACTACACACGCATTTAGTTTAATAAAAAAAATGAATAAATATTTATATTTAAAGTATGGTTAAAAACGGATCATTAACAATGCTTGGAGCATTCAATTATGTTTATTATTTTTTTTATTTTATGTACTCAATAATTTTATTATTAAATTAATAAAAAAACAGTTTATTTGTAAACATTAAATTATTTTACCTACTTTACACAGACTGTGAGCATTTTTAATTGCAGTGTTAATATCTGTCTGCATATCCCAATGGCAATTTAATTAATGTAATAATTGTTAACACTATATGTTTCAAACAATAAAAAAATAAACAAATTTACTACGGCACAGAAACATAACCCATTATTTATTTGTATTGGCAACATGTCTTGTATGTAAATTGTCAATATTTTTATTAAATTTACCCTCAATTAAAGTAACATGGCGAGTAATTTTTTCTTCTTCTTTATTAAACCTAATCTAACCTACGTTACGTCCTAACCTAACATAGCTTTGGCAATTATTAACGACAATATTATTATATTATTATATTAATTATTATCCTGGCTACTCTGGACATATAATCAAATATTTTATAATATTAAAATATATGTATGTAATTAAACTTAAGTAAGTAAGTAAGTAAAATAAAACGGACCGACCACGTTGAAAGAGCGTTGTGTTGGCTCAAAATACGATGTGATAAGCAACACATTTATCTTTTTTTATTTGAAATAAATAATTTTTTATAATTTTAATAATAAGTTCTGCGGGTATTTTTATGACCGCTCTTTCGGCGTTTAAATCTATTGTTAAACTCTGACTAATAACATTATTCAAATTGATTTGTTAAAATACGACAATAAACAAATTTGGGTTCCAATGTTAACTTGTCGTCTTCTTCAAATTTCAACCCAAAAAAGCTTATAAAGATTTTTTATTTCAAAAGAGATTTTTTTTTCTAATATTTTCAATTTAGTCAAAAATAATTTTAAAAGTTATTATAATAACGATAAACTAACTAAAGAATGTTCTAGATATTTGTTTAAAAAAAAAAATCATTCATTGGTCTCATATTTTAGTAATACATTCAAAACAAATAAAGAAATAAATACTTATATTACCCATAATACTACATAAATCATACTAAAATTATCCACCAGAACCCCCACAAAAGATATTTTTAAGTGTTTTGACATTCTAAATTTATAACAAATATATGCCAAGAATATTCTTATACATCATTTTAAAAACAGAAAATCTACTAATGAAACTTGGATACATGACACAAGAGCCTCAAAAAAGGATATACGAGATGTTCCAAAAATTCAAGACAAGTTTTGGCCAAAGAAACCACATATATCTGGCAACCAAACTTTACAACATCCTTCCTCCAAGTTTGAAAAAGATAGAAAAGATAAATTAGTTTAAGGAAAAATCAAAACATGGGTGAAAGAAATTAACGCAGACATACTAGAGAATGTATTAAAAACATCATAGAAAATAAATAACGAAAAATCAAAGAAATCTACCAGTCCGCCTCAGCACAGGACCACCTAGTGAGGAGGACTAAGAACAAACAGATAAAATATTTATACACCTTATCATATCTTGTAATTCTCATCAAACCTGTAATAAAATAGTCACTAATAAAAAATAATACAAAAACAATTTTTATGAACTCCGTATGCTGCGCTCTTACATCCAATAAAAATATTTGTAAGTGCTTATTTATAATGGTTATCAATTATATATTGTCTACCATTTTATTTTTTTATGAATGCTAATACGTAATTTTTGGTCTTTAATTTACTAATTTTTTGTCTTTAATACACGTAATTTACAAGCTTTCTTAACCTTACCTAACCCAACTGAATAAATCAAACCTAAACTGACCTTGCCCAACCTTCAGATACCGAATTATATCCTAATTTAAAATAGGAGCTCAGAAAGTGGATAGCGCCCAGTGATACCCTCATAAAGATGTATGTTTTTTTATTATAAAAATCAATAAAATTGCCCAAGCAGCACGTAATAATATCCTCTATGCTTTGAGTTTAACTGCAATCTAGAGAACATTATTTTTTTTTAAATAAAAAAAATATGTCTCAAAACTAATGTTCATAAAAAAAGTGTCTCAAAAGCAAGTTACATATAAAAATGTGTCTTAAAACCAGGCTACACAAAAAATGTGTATCAAAACATATAAAAAATGCGTATCAAAATCAGTCTACATAAAAAATCTGTCTAAAAATCAGTCTACATAAAAGGTTACATTCTATCATGAATCATGACATGCCATGTCATGAAAATTGAACTACGTATTTAGTTGAGATCTCACATTTTTTACCACTCAGGAATCATATTCCAGATACAGCGATCAAAGGTTACTACTTAAATTTTATTGCATTCAATATTGAACAATAGATTTTTTTCAAGTCAGGTAAACTAACAGTCAATAGAAAAGCACGTATCTCGCACCCAACAAAGGCGAGTTAAACGCTACGGACAGATTACATTCGTTTTATTCTAATAGCGCACCTTTTTTACCTCCGGTGCTAAAATTTTACATCGGCCATCAAATAAATACTACAATTCGACGCAATCTTATTCTCAGTCTCAAGAGAGAATTTTGCATTTATTATTTTATTGGCAATAAAATTATTGTTAGGAATGATTTAATACTTGTGAAACATCATCAACGACATGAGGTAAAAACACTTTAAATTTAAAAATTATTTTGTGTATGGACGTTGATCTATTTTTAATTAAATACATGTGGAGAATTTCGAGAATCTAAAAGACATCGCTTGAGAATGTTGTAGTCAAGGTGGTTTGAATCAAATGTCACCCAAATGATTTGTATGTAATACCTACGTGTTGTATCCTTAATAGAGTAAGTTATAATGTTTATTAAAGTTAAAGCTGTTATGTAAAAGAGGAGCTCCCTATTGTTGCTAGCTTTAATATTAAAAAATGTGTATATTACTGGTTACCGCTTTCATTATGAGTTTTTAATACAATTAGGTCAGAATAATCACGTTGATACATCTTTGAACTATGTTTTATAGCTTATAAAAATAATGACCATATAAAATGGTATGTTCATGTATCTTGGACAAATAGAGGTTCAACAATTCATGTAGAAATAATACCATCGATTTTTAAACGTAATTTTGAGACCAAAAATAATTAACATTCTTCAAACCACGTATATTAATTATTATTGGTTTATATTTAGGTAAAAATGTAATTTCAATTTATGATTAATGTAAAAAGCAATAAATTTTATTTAAATTCACACAAATTTACATTATAAAATCACTTATTTTAAAAACATGAAAATTTATGTTTATTTTAGAAACTTGTTGCTTAAAACTTTCAAATTTTATTTAAAAATTAGAATAAAATGGATAGTTAACATACAATATGTTATTATATGTGACATAAGACACCATCAATTTGTGAAGTGAGCGAAGAAGTGGCGTTAGGCGAAATGTGGCCAATATACGCGCTTGCGACAGAAACAAGCGCCTTTTGACGCGCTTGCTGACGGCGCACAGCGGTCCAACTGACGCGAACTCAAATGTACTGAAAGAATCCAGCTGAAATTCTGAAAGGCGGGCTCCACGGGGAGAGGGATTAAGGAAGGGGTTGAAATTAAGGGTGGAGGGTAGATGGGAACTTTCACACGCTCAAGGTGATAATTTATCAGATTCGAAATTCAAAATTTACAACCATAGAGGTTTATAATAATGTATACCTAAATCTACATGAAATACTTGCAGCTTTATGATTGAAAGAGTTTTTTTATACAGTTTTTATTTGTTTATTTAGCTCATTTAAATTACGTTGTTTTCAATTTGACTATAATAGGTATAGATTTAATCAAAATAGATAATAATACGCGTATTATAAGATAATTGCTGTAGAAATCAACGTAGTTTTTATTCTAGTTGGATTCAACCATGCGATAATATTTCACGAAGGATTATATTTTGGTCGAAGACTTTAAATTCATTTGAAATGATTCCTAAATGTTGATTAATTTATATAATTAAATTTATATAATTTGTTGATTATTTTGTTAATGACTCCTAACATTGGTAAAATGCTAAAATCGCGATTTACGAGCTTAAAGGCAAAATAGCGTTATTTCTGTTTCCTTAATTTTAATTTTATAATTAAATGTAGTGAAAGTAGGTATCTATGTTATGAAACTCCGATTTTATTCATTCGTAAATTAAGATTAACTTATAACAATGTATAGAAAAAATCTCAGGTAAAGCTGTAAGACATGAAATTGATGCTTCATTAAAAATTCTTACAAAATAAGTTTGAGTTTGACCATTTCTACCCCGTGGCGGTACTGAACTGGTGGCCACCTGCCGGCCAGGCTGCGAGGCTCCCGCGTCCCCGCCCCCGTGTCCTGCGCATGCGCAACCCCCGCCCCGCACCCCCACAGGGCTACCGACGCTCGACGCCCGTCGCAAGGACGAGCGCCGCAAACGCCCACGGGAGGACGCTGTCGGAGGTACCGTCCCCGGGGAAGGAGAATATCGCCCAGACTCTTCCAAGTAAAGCGATACACAGCTCATCTCATTCCGTTTACAACGGTCATCAAAGAGTCAACAAAGCAAATATATAACTAACCATTATGCCGTTTCTCCGTAGGGGTAGGCAGAGAGGACGGACCGCCAAACATCTGTATCTTGGCACACACTCCTTGCCTCGTTCACATTCATACATCGTCTCATACACGCTCTTCTATTATTCTGACACTTGACATGACCCGACTCAAGTAGCTGATTCACTTGGTCGTGCCATGTCTTCCCCGGGCGTCCCCGACTTCTTCTACCATTCAAATTTGCGTCAAATAGTCTCCTTATACACTCCTTTCCTTGATTAGTCGCTCTACATGCCCAAACCATCTGAGCGTCCTTTTTTTAAATTTTACCCATTACGCTTACATTATTTACGGATCTCCACGTTTCACATACGATCGTACATGGTTTTACCACATATACGCCTCAGGGATCTCTCTATAGCACTCAGTCTACTTTCATCCTTCCTCCGCCAGTTACATGCCTCACTACCATACATCAGGGTAGGTACCAGCACTCCATTGTGGATGGCTAGCTTCGCTTCTTTGGGCAGCTTTTTGTTGGCGCCAACGGCGTTCAGTCCTCCATTAATGGAGTTACCTGCATTGATGCACACTGGAGAAAAATACTTGCTCCTAATTTGGTCAAAGAACACTAAAAGCCTATTATTTATTATTTTATTTTGTTACTACTACTATCACCTTATTATTTTTTTTCTTCTTTTATGTACAATCATATTCACCTGCTTTTCTTTTTTCTCTTTAAAATATTTTGGGTATGTATTATAACCCTTATGGAATGTGTGGGACCGCATTATCCTCCCCACATACCGGAATAAATATTTAATGCTTCCGACATTATGTCCGGGTTAAATATTCCCCACAGGAAAAACTAAACCCTTCCACACACTTTCCACAAATGATCATCTAGTGAATCTAGTCAATCCACGCTATGTAAGTGCACCATATAAGTATAGATAATAAATACAAAACAATACAATAACAACATGTTAATCTACCAGAGACCAAATGTGAAAATAATTCACCGACTCCAGATATTTTCATATCAGATGGTTTGGCTCAGTAGAACTCCAAACTGGACCGATAAATCCTACTGATCCCTCAATATAAATATTTAAAAAATCTTTCACATACATGTATTAAATGACTGATTTTTGCATTTTTATATATAAATTCTTTGACAAATCTAATAAGCCTAAATTTTGAATGAGAGAGCTAGGTATAATGACAGTAGCCGAAATAACAAATGGTAATATTTTTATTATCCGAGAATTCCAAATTCTTTTCCTACATCTGTATATTTTCTTATTTTTTCAGAAACAATTTTTAAATAAATTTAGTATTATTAGATATTACTTACCCTTATTCTTTCAATATCCCTATCAGCCTTCCCATCTCTCGTAAACATTCCAAGTACACAAACCCATTCACCTGCTCCAAATATTTATCATTCACATCTAAGTTGCACATTGTTTTCGTACTCTCTCTCTTTCAAATACCACGATTTTATACTTACTTACATTCATCATTAACTCATTCTTCATACGTAGGTACTTCGTTCATCCTAGACACGAGATAACATACTTATAACTAGAATTATGAAATCATTTAAAAATTTGAACTCTCTCTCTCTTGCAAGTGTATGTAAAACGAAAATGGTATGTAATTTCAAGAGGAACGACTGCGCGTCCTTTTTCAGACAAAATTTTAATTTGGATTTGAGGCCAGAATACTTACAAGTTCAAAAATTATTATTTTAATCATAAAGTGTGGTATTTATCCAGTAGATACGCAAATATGCTATTTTATTTATTTGTATTTTAAATTATAAAATATACGCCACTAAAGTATTCAATTTTTATGATTTTAATGGCAACTTTTACGATTTTTTGTGAGTTAATGATAATTATTGAAAATCTTGTCCAAAATACTATACAATGATTACAAAATAAAACATTAAAAAACGTTTATAATCCCGAAATTTTAAAATAATATGCGATAAATGTGTATTCCAAAGTAAATCAGTCGTTTTGAATGTTAAATTTAAGCCCATGAAAATGCTTTTCAAACCAATTTTATATTTCGTCATATTTACAAAGTAGTCAGAGCAAATTTTTTTTTCAATAATACAAATAACTCTCAAATAATTGCCCATCTTTTATTGACCTGTATATTATTTAAATCATAGTATAAAAAAGCTCTTCCTCTTAAATGGCATATGTACCTTTATAACTTAATTTCTTTCTGTTTTCAGTGCTTAAGAGAAAACCCGGTCGCCGAGAAATATCAACGATAGGTATTTTACCAAACTATATAAAAAAAAGGCGCTAGTACCTACTCCCCTGAACATAGTTCGAAAGGGGCAACTGCATCTCAGGCTGATTATACCTAAATAAAACCATCTAAATCGAGGTTTTGTATTCCCAATTTTTCTCTTCGTTAATCTTTTTTTTAGAAGAAAATATTATATGTCTGTACGTTTAGCTTTTCTTAAAAATACATTGTTTAGTATATATACTGAATGTCTGTTTATGGCGTTGAAACCAGGCAGTTTGAACTATATCTGGAATGCTAGACGTGCTAGTGGTGGATATCTATATTATATTAAAAAACATATTTTTTAAGTGAAACTTCTATAGCCCCGCTGTGATTTGGATTTCGGATGAAACGGAAATGACGATTACTGCACCTGCGACGCATCAACTGCGCTCATAGGCCGCTTTGATTATGATCTCACTTTTAAAGGCTCTTATTGGTTGAGATATGAAACGGAAATTACGCTAGTCTGCGCTCATTGGACGCTTTGATTATGACCTCACTTTTCAAGTATTGGTTGAGATTGTTTTGGTAAAGTTTCGCTTCTGCCGCGTGTAAACTGCACTCGAATTTAATTATTTTTTGTCACTAACTGTATTAGAAGAAAATACTCTATTTCTGAACGTTTTGCTTTTTTTAAATCACATTACCTAGTTTATATTCTGAACAATTGTTAATGGCGTTCAAACCAGGCAATTTTAACAATTTTTGGAGGGTCCTAAGTCCTAACTCCTATAAGAAGATTAACCCATTCGTTCGGGGACACATTTTAAAATCAATGGTTTTTATTACTTTAAAATTTTACAAACTTACAGGCGTTTTAAATAACACTTCTTCGAATCGTTCTCTTGTTCAACAGCTCGGCTGTGGAACGGTTTGCCGGCCTCTGCGTTTCCTTCTTCATAGGCCCTGAACGAAATTATTTTCCTCAGGGTCTTCTGTATGGAGTTAATATAAAAAAATGTCATCGGACAGCAATAGCGAAATGTACTTTTTTACTCCAAATAAGGCTAAGGTCTTTCGGGTACGTGCTGACACACACTGTACCTACTGGTGAATGTATATCTCTTTGAAGTCGATTTTATGGTAAATTTAACTTTCGCTGATTTAAATTTTCGTTTTCGAATAAATCGAGTCCGAAGCTGGAATATTTTTAGTACAATTTTGAACAACAAAAAAAAATTCTGGGGAATTAATATCAGCTGTGGTATTTCAAAATACCTACAGCTTTTAATTCCTTTAATTTTTTTTTAACATTAGCTTCACACAGGCAAGGGCGGATCCAGGGGGGGGATAATGGGGGGTCATGACCCCCCCCCCCTGGGCTGGGTCCAGAACATAGGTGGACCACTAATTAAAATTGTTAAACATAATGTTTTTATTTATTTTTGTCACAATATAGATTTTCTTTAAGTAATAATTAATAAAATACCTACTTTTTACATGTATCTATTATTATCAAAATTAAATTATAACTTCTTGTGACTTGACCACAACCTTGTGACTCCCCTGGCGCCGAAGCTGGATCCGCCCTTGCACATAGGAGGCCCTGAGGAAAATAATTTCCCTCAGGGCCTATGTCATCTTAGGGCATGCTGTGTGGAGGGTCTTTTTAAGGAAGAGAAAGATAGGAAGTTCAGGGGAGGAAAAGGTTATAGGGGGTAGGTAGGAATCTGGGGGTCATTATGTCCAGGAGTGACGGACGTATGAATCCATCCCTACAACTGCAGTGCAAGGCGATGGGTGGAGAGAGTCAGGAGTCTAGAAAGGTTAAAAGGCCTCCCTCAACCAGTCTCTCTCGATCCGGCCCGCCATGCAGCAGGTGGGCAGACGCATCCGCCGCCAAGACCTGGACAAACCTCACCCCATGAACCCGGGCATCCGTGCTAAGACACCAAACGTAGCGAACCACTTGGGGTGACCTACGGTAGAGGTGTTGGTTATCCAATAAATGGTTTCCGGGACGGCATTAGGTACCTACCCATACCCGCCTCCCAAATTCAAATTGCAGAAAACAATGGAAAAAATGCTTAAGGCAAATCTAAATGCTCAGATGGAAAAGAAAATTATTTTTTCTTCTTTTTAGCTACTCCATGCTACGTGACGTCGATTCACCAGTATTCCACATGAGGCCCGCGGGCCGCCAATTTTCAATTGCTGGTGTAGGGCTTGTGAACGATTTTGTAGTTTGCACATCAAAACCTATCCCATTTCAGTCGCCGCGTGTAAAATGTGTAATATTCGTAAATACGGTTCCCGGTCGGTTTTCTTCAACCGGCGCTGATTTGCACAACGATTTTGCCGGGAAACAATCACACTTTGAAAAAATCAACAACTACAGTTGCGCGCTGACAAAACGGCAATTAATTTGATATTAATTGCTTCAAAATATTAAAATGATTAGGAATTGGTTCTGTTTCCCTTAAAGAATCTGGGTTCAAGAACTCACGCCCGTTGCACCGACACAGCATCATCGTTAGCGGACCCGGCCGCGTTTCTTCGCCGTATATTATTATATACCTGATAGTACCTATTATTATATGAAGGACTGTTCATTTTCGATTGTTGTAAACGAAAGTGGCGCCCTCTGTTATTTATGACGTAAATTATTGACATATGAACTGTCTGAATGCTGATTCTGCCTAATATATTTTCATATTACATTTGATTACAAATAATACATAAGTTCGCTGTTCATGAACGTATTTCAAAATAAAATACTGTTTTTGAAAGCGGATGAATGACTCTTTAAGATTTTAGTATTAAAAATAGAAATATGAAATTAAAAATACATAAATTTTGAACGCAAACATAGATAAAATGTTTAAAGTCGCTTACCGATGGTTTTAATTGTGTAAACCGTAATTTACAAGAAACTAAAAAGCGTGTTTAGTCAGAAAAAAAGGTATTCTGAAAGTTATTGACACTTCCCTTTTTTTCGTTTAAAAAAAATGTATAAAAAATTTTCCAATCTTGACAAATATTTTTTCAAATGATAAGTGGTGTTTCATAGATTTATTTTAATTAAGGAACTCCAGTACAATTTTTTTTTAATTTTCTGTCATTTTATATGACCTTCTAACTTAAATAACTGCAAATTTTTTGAGTTAGTTTTAATAGTTAAAATAATTGTCAAAGTTTTAATATTTCAAGATCCCCCGAAAACCACCGTATCCGTGGTGGATAGTGTGACGTCATCACTCACTAGGTATAAGTTATTTTTATTTTCAACAGCTGTTTATTTCGTATGACAGTTATACGGAAAAAAATATGATACTATTCGGTAAGTTAAAACATTATTTAGGTGGAATTATTTATTTATTATATTTTTCAATATTATTACGCGAGAGCGGTATAAAAATTGTTTGAAATTATTATTTTTTTAGCTTTTAAAATCAATATTATCGAAAACGAAGCATCACCTGCACAATAATGAAGTTGAGTCCATTTTTTATATTTTTTTTATCAATGTTCGCATTCAAACGTAAATACTGGTGTTTTTTTTTTTTTTTAAGTTCGTTTTGATAGTAAAATTAATTCTCAAAGTTTAAATTTTATTAAGCCCGCCAAAACGAGTGGAATCCGAGCGGTAAGAAGCAGGTTATGCGGGGTTGGGTGTGACGTCATTTAAACTGAGAAAACCGCGTCGGTTGTGCATTTTGTATGGAGATTTTTTAAATTCGTTACTAAGGAACTCCAGTAATTTTTTTTATCAATGTTAACCGTCTATCAGTTATTTAAAAAAAAAGAAAATTGATCAAGATTTCATAGTTAAATTAATATTTAAAGGTAGAATTTTTGTTTCTCGCGCCAAAACTCTTCACAACACGGTATTGCCGTTGCTGGCCGATTGCCGTTGGTTGAAGTGCCAGCCGCCAATTCAGGCCGCCGCGCAAAAAAGTAAAGACCGAAAGTAGGATTATAACCGTTTACAGCGCAGTTCACTGTGAGACTTTTCTGCGCAATCAATAAATTTCATATACTTGCACAAAACTAGTGAGGTTTATATCAGATGGGTAGAATACGTTATGATTATTATTTAATACTGTAAAAATGTATCATATTTATTGTAACATACAAATGAACACAATTAATAATTTGATGTATTTACTTGGAAGCTTTAACTCCACAAATTTCAGCACTAATGTGATCAGTATTATCTCTTTTAAATATAAAATCAACATGTCAGAATCAACGATTTGTAGGTAGTCGGACTGGCCTTGAATATATCAGATTTCTGACATGGTATATGGTTTTAAACTTTGTTTACTAAACCATTAAATATACCAAACCACCCATTACTAAACTTAAAAATACTTTTAGGGGATAGAATGCAAAACCGTTTGGTCCATAAGTAAACGACGTTTGGCCTATACACCTCTCTCATCATACACGAACCATCTCTCGTGTAATAGAAAGAGATGCACCATAGACATTTCGGTGATCCGCTCTTCATACAAACTGAGGTTCCGATGACGTGTCAGAATTCTTTCGACCATTCATGAAGCGTTTGTAGTTCGTAGCTTTTTGATGGATTTTTAAGAAGGTTTAATGAATTCTAAGAATAACAATATAATATATTTAGAATCGATATTTTTTGTACATGAACATATTTTTTATAAGTCAAAATATTTTTCACTCAACTTCCTTATTGTAGGCAAATTAACGCCCTTGAGATGATTTTTCACATACACGGCGCTCTATGAATTATCCAATTATTATTATTAAATAAGATACGGCGCCGATCAGCTGTTCGATTTTGGCCATTTTAAAACTATTAAAAATGCACTTTTAATATATTTTTTAAAACTCTACGCTTAATATTATTTAATAAAACTTATATTCAGAATCAGCGCTTATTGGTCTATATCAGTGTTTCTTATCCGTATTGAAAGAATCGCCCCCTTTACTGTAGTGAAATTACCCAGCGCCCCCCCCCCCCCCTTCACTCGCAAATTTACGGAATGGATTTCCTACTACAATTAAAAAATGATGAGAAGTATAAATAAAAAACATTATTATTACATTGACATTGAGTATTATGCTTATCTAATCGTTGCACCTTGAGAGGGAATAATCAGACAAAACCGGAAATATGTAATTTTTTATTTTAATTAAAAGACAAATAACTTTGTTTACATCACTTTTAATGGTACACAATCAACATGTTTCGTAAACAACGTTTACTTCATCAGGATCAAACGTATACTAAACTTAAAAATTAAATATAGATGACACATGGAAGGAAAGGGTAGGAGGGAGGGGGAGGGGTAAGAGTGGGGAAAGTTTATCAATTAGGGATTTCAAAGCCATTAGCAGGGAAAGGCCGGTTAAGTGGGAAGAGGTTCAAAAGAGGGTTTATAAAAATTTGCTGCTTATTAATTATGTCTGCTTTATTATTTACATTTTTTCTAATTTCTAAATACTCCAAATTATTTATCTGTGATGCCTTATAGCCTGTATGTAATATTTTAAGTCCATGGTTTTTGTCAAAATTATGATTATTTTTTATTAAATGATCTGCGAATTCAGACTCGCTGTTGCCATTTAATGCCCTGAGATGTTCTTTAACCCTTACTTCAAAGTTTCTATTTGTTCTACCTATATAAAAGCTATTACAATCTTTACAATCGAGTTTATAAACGCCCGATTTTTTTGTTTTGATGTCGCTGTCTTTGTTATTGTTTTGATGTCGCTGTCTTTGTTATTGAGGATTTCAGGATTTTAATTTTAGTTTAAAGAAAAACATTTAAAAAAAGTTTTTGCACATGTGTTGTGTGACGAAAATACTTCAGTTTGTCTATTTATTTACGGTCTTACAAACTAATATATTTAAGATTTTTTACATGTTTATTTTGCTTAGACATTAATTAAAAATTATAAATACTTATGATAAAAAAATAATTATAAAAAGTACATCATTTTAATAGTTTTATCATCATGCCTTTCAGCATTTTTTAATGTAGGTTAGGTATAAATTAAAGCAAATTTTGAATGAAATAAAATCGATATTGACTTATCTATTATTTTAAAAAGGTGGTACGGAGAATAATTAATCTTTCTCATTGGAACCGCCTTGTACAATCATAAGAACATCTTCTCGAATGGCCCTTAAGAAAGTGTGTGATTGCATCAGTGTGAATGAGCTTATTTTTTATATTGTCATAATGCCCACTCGAACTTCTGCAGCGCCCCCTAAATGCCAAAAATTTAAAAAACGCCCCCCAGACCCCCAAAATGCCCACAAGGGGCGCTGGCGCCCCCATTAAGAATCACTGGTCTATATGAACATATTTTTTTAATGCCATAATATTTTTCACTGGAGTTCCTTATTGTGGTAAATTTTGGTACGCAAACTGAAAGGGCGGTAATCCCTCTTTCCAACACCGTTTCATTAATTTTATTCAAAAACCCAGCTTTGTGAACGACGATATTCCTTTCACGGCTTTTTTCCGGTGACTGCTGCCACTGGATCGATTTTTGGAATCTTTTTTTTATATCTACATATATAATATATATAAATCACAATACGCTTGCTTGGGTGTATATGTGTATTGGAGTTGTCTAAGCTTTGCTAAACCATTCATCCGATTGCGTTGACTTTGGGGATTTGATGTTTGTATGCCCGCGATGGTTTCTATATATAATAGTGAGCTATGGCATTATGATTTTTTTTTTAAATTGCAATTAATGGGTGGTACGCGAGCTGGTTGGAAACCGAATGTACCAGGACTGAATGTATGGAATGCGGGAGGGGGGGACTTGGGAGGTGGGGTTCACGGGACGGGTGAAGCGGGAGAGGGGAGTGGGGAGAGGGAAGGCGGAGTGGGAAAACGTGAGGGGAAGGGGCCGCGGGAGAGGAAGGGGAGGCGGAAGGGGAATGGGACGAATGGGAAAGGACTCGCAGGAAGAAACAACAATCCGTTGTAGCAACGCATGCCGGGAAATCGCTACTATGTAATATTTTGATATACCTAACAAAAAATTTACGAAATATTTTCGGCTTTTATAAAGTTAGAAAATTTGAGTTGTGAGCATTTTCGTCCTATATATGTAGGTACATAAGGCGCCCAGTTTCTTGGAGCCAGATTCACTCGGGCTTCTATAAAGCTATAATAGGTACTTGAGCCGGTCTAAGATACTTACTCCAAGCATTTCAATATGATTTTTAATCAAATATGATCCCAGCAAAATTTGTTAAATAAGATTTTATAAATTACGAAGCTCTTTTTATGAAATTATGTTGTTATTTTGTCAGGGCACGAGAATTAATTTTTGAATTCGACATGACTTCCCGCCGAAAGCCAGGTACGGCGCTGGCTATACTCCCAGTTGCGTTTCGCCGGTACGGTTGCGGGCCGGACTCGGTCTAAGAGACTAAGGTATGCTAAGGCCCTCCGTTCATGGAGATATTTATACGTAATTGCGACGAAACCACAAGTAGGTACCCTGCTGATATAACATTTTTTTAATGCTGGTGTCCGTACACGGTGCTACCAGAAATATCCTGAACTTGATTATTTTTCACGTGCAGCACGATGACAAGCGATGTCAAATGACTTTTTTCCCAACATCAATCCATGCCTTCTCCACTAAATCCTTTCTTACGTATTCTGGTAAAGTATAGTTATATAAACATGTTTTTTTTCCACTTCCAAAACAAATCTAACATTGCTACATTTCTGTCAAATGAAAAAGTATCAGACACAAATGATGCGACGCGTCGCGTGCGATCAGCACCGTCGGTATCTTGCATGTATCGTGAATATCGTGATACTGATTGGAAACCGACAGCCACCGCGTAGCACCGTGTACGGGCACCAGCAAAATCGTATGGGTTTTTTTTTTATATGAATACCGCACAAGAGTTCCAACTGCTCCCGTCTGAAGCCAGTGAGACTATGACATCCCCAATATAGGGTATGTTGCAAGGCTGAGGGTAGTGGGGAGGGGAAGTAGATAGGGAAGAGGAAGGTGGGGAAGTACCTGGCTATTCAGATCTGGTCACCAAACACGGCTAATTCCATTTCAAGCAACGTTTCAATTATGAATGGTGGTCTTACACCAGAGCGATACAGAGAGTATCTTCCACTCTAGAACGTGCCGCAAATATACTGTATATATTATTTTAAATGACTAAATTGTGAAATAACACAAATTGATCAAATAAAATTTATTTGCCACTCCGGGATTCGATCCCGCGACCTTCGGTGTGCGAGTCAAGCGCCTTACCGCTGCACTACGCCGGCCCGGTACTTACGATCAGCGCGTATGATCGTCACCCACGGTATAAAGGCCAAGACCCAGTTTACGCCTCTAGCGGTAATAATCCTTCTAGGAGGCTGAAGCTAGGCGGCTGGAAACGTCAGATTCATACGTTACGAACCTCACTTCTATGGATATTATTATCGCGGTGCAGCGCGTGCGTTTTGATTTAGGCAAAAAACTATAAATTAGAAGTATTACATGCACAATACATACACAAGTTTGAGCGACGTTACGTATTAATTCTCTGCAGAAGTGTTTTAAGTTTGAAAATGGTTAATAAGTGCGTTGTACCCCGTTTTAAAGGAAATTATGACAACGAACCAAAACGTCGTACATTCAAGTTCCCAAATGATGTTATATTACGTAATAAATGGGTTAAGTCTATTCGTCGGGATTTCATTCCAACAAAATATTCAACGGTAAGTGAAATGCGCTTATTTTTTACTGCAAATACAGGATTCAACTTTGTACATAACCTCATTAAACCTATATGAAAAACGTCATAAAAATCTATTGTAATGTGGTGTTTACACATGTTTATTCGTATTATTTTGATTTTAAAATGTGTTTATTGTCTAATTTAATGTTGTTAGCTCATATCGTTGTTGTCTAATTTAATATTGTATCGGTTTTGGCAGCTTTTTGGTGTAATGAAAGACAACACCATGAAAAAATATAAGTTTTCAAAGTGCCTAGATATTTAATATTTTAAACGGCTAAATAACACTATTTTTAGGGATGTACTGTAAAATTGAAATCTATTATTGTCGTGCATTGTGAAAATGTACCTACATTATATTTACAAGCACATTTGAATGCATATTGATTGTTATGTTTGTACATAACCTCAATTTATAAAAACGTGCAACTGCGATTGTGATGTTGTGTTAACACATGTTTATTCATATTATTTTGATTTGAAAATGTGTTTATGTTAACGTTGTTGTATAATTTAATATATTGTTTCGGTTGTGACAGCTTTTTGCTGTAATGAATGAGTGCCTAGATATTTAATGTTAATTGAACATAAATTAACACTAAAGTAATAACTTTTCAGGTTTGCGAGCTGCATTTTAGAAAGGAGGACATCATTACAACCAGTGTTCACACCAACATTCAAACTGGAGAGCAATGCATAATGAAGTACAAGAGGGTGAAACTTGCTCCGGGAGCCATCCCATCAATTCTGCCAAATTGTCCAGCCTGCCTGTCAGCGACTCCGACATTATCCCGAGAAAGTGTGGACGCAAGGAAGAGCAGGAAAGAACTTATTAATTTACAAATAGCAGTAGAAAAGAGCATAGTTTCTAATGCAGTCTTTGAATCTCAGAACCATTTTTCATCTTTTAATGAATTTTTAGGTTGCATTGACAAACATAACTTCCCAACTGATTGTATTACCGTGAAAAAAGAAAGTTCTGTAGTATTTTTTTATCTTGCGAAAACTCCATTTCCAAAAGTCATTGCATCTGCCGTTGTCGATATAAATTTACAGTTGAGTTTATTTGTTGAATGCGTAGAATTAAAGTAAAAACACAGTAAAAAAAAATATTTTTGACTGATTGATATACCCACATACACCATTCCCTCATCACCATTCAACATTTCAAAACAATATACCTACATCTAATATTTATACTACTTGTGTACTACTTTAGTTATTATTATTTTCAGGTGCACGTTCTACAGCAGCCAGCCTTCAACCTCCAGAAACTGCAGCAGACTACTCTACAATCTCAACTGCCGGCAATCATATCCACCAACTACACAACATTCATATTATACATATTCCAACACATATCATTATAATCATGTTTCGTTATTAAATGTAATCAATCATTAATTTTGTTTATATTTAGTTTATTCTTTAGGGCCAGTTGTTTCGCAGAATAACAATTCAACAAATTTCAAAGTTAATTTTCAAGTTCTGTTGAGGTTCTACTCAAGTTCTGTTATTATTTCAGCTATGTGGAATAACTTGCCCATATTGGTTTAATAACAGAACTTAAATAGAACTTTCACAGAATTTTTAAATTTACATTGGAATTTTATGAATTGTTTAAATTCTGTGAAACAACTGGCCCTTATTCTAAAAAAAATATCTTTTTTTGATACCTTCTCCAATTATAAGTACCAATACACTGTACTTAGAAATGTTGCATTTTTAATAAAGGATATTATTGATTTTTTACCAAGAAATTTTGTTGCCTTATTTTACCCGTCAATACTTTTTCCCCAATGTGCCATGAACCTATGTTTTTTGCACTTCAGTGTGTAATTAGTATAATATTTTCTCTCTTCAGATAACTATTTTGCCATTATTGGCACCTTATTAGATTTTTTAATCCATACTCATCAGCCTTCAGCGGCGGCCATCTTGATCCAGTGTCCTGGCCTTGTGGAGTCTAGGAGGTTTTGGTATGATACGCTCACGAGGATCGAGTAGCTTGTAAGTAGCGTCATGTATGGAGGTCGGAGGCCGTAACTGTCATAATATGCTATAGCTAGAGGCATACGTGCGCCATAAAAAAAACCGCCCGGCAACCGGCTGCAGTTTACTAGCGCGCTTATTATTAACCCATAGTACAACAAACAGTAGAATCTCGTGTCTGCTATATTATACTTGGAGGAATAATAAATATCTAGCTAAACCTAGGTACCTTTATTTTTTTTATTTTAAAATATAGTAAAAATTCAACATCATCGCCGCATTACCCGAAAAAAAATATATATACTTACCCATAAAAGCTTTCATAACTAGGTTTAATCAAAAATAAATAATAATATAAACATTAAAGAAATTTGTTAGCTTTAAACCGAGTCCCATTTTGGTATTAATAATTATTTACATTTTGTCGGTAATTTGTAATTTTTTTCCTGTTAGTAAATAAAATATTAAAACATTAAATTTGTCGATGAAGATACTTGTAATAATATTACTAATTAAAACATTACTAATTAAAACATCGGGCGTAGTATGATTTAAAAAAATCAGTTTATACAAACAATAATCAAATGAAAAAAACAATACGTGGTGTACAAACAAAGTAAAATTTGTGAACAAACATATTTTGATGTTTAGAAGGAAAAGTACACTTGGGTTTCATGTCACAGGTAAAAAATAATTCCTTTTAATAAATTTTCACGTAAGAACTTTTATTTAGCAGGTCAGTACTTACCTGCACCATGAATAACTGAACGCAACTCTGGTTACGTTCAAACGGTATTTTAGTTTCATTTTACGCCACGACACGTATATAAGACGTTTGTTCATCCGTTTCCGCCCACTTCTCTGGACACGCGCTTGCATAGTGTACGTGTGCGGTAATTTCTCTCGTTTGTCTAGTATAGTTGAGCCATCGCTACTAGAAAAGGGAATAATCTTTCTTTATATTAATTGACGTGTATACGGTTATAACCCATAATGTACGGAAATAATCGCGGAATGGGCATGGGAATGGGAGGACAGCCTCAGCCTCAGAGGCAAGGCGGCGGCGGTAATAGGCGAAACAACAGAGGTTTCAATAACAGGAACTCAAGATTCGACCAGCAAGGATTTCCCGGAGGCTTCCAGAACCAGAACCAGAATCAGAATCAGAATAACCAAAACCAAAACAGGAACTTCAACAACCAGAGCCCCAAAAACGTGAAAGTGGTAAGCGTACTTCTATTTTTATCCCAATAATTTTGGTTACAAAATGGCGACCGGAGCGTCCATTTTCCGAGCGTCACTTTTATCAAGAGTTTTTGAGTAATTTGTTCAATTACATTTATTCGTATATCTTTTTAATAATTTGCGTAATGGGCGACCCCTTTTGCATTTTTAGCGATATCCTGCCTCGTGGACATTCAGTATTTTGTTCAATGTAGCTAATGCGTATGTACCATGACTTTATAGGTCACCGCTCAATCTTGCCGAATAGGCAAAATAATTCAAATATAATTGCAATAACTTCTTTTCAATCCACTAAGCACTAAGCCACGTGGCTTGTTTGCTTCGAGTGTTGCATGTTGTTGACAGGATTGAATATCGAACCATTTGGTGGCAATTTTAATAATTTTATTATAAGCCATCAACGTCGTCGAGTCATATTTCGCCCCTATTTTACGCCACGCTTTGAAATCTTCAAAATAGATCTACAAAGTGCCAATATGTGGGGTAGATAAAATATAGCCTGCTTCGAAGGAATCTTATGATACTCATTTGTATTTAGGATTTTCAATAATGCAAGGCACAAAATATTGTAAACGAACTCAGTAACATAGTATCGAGGTTGATGCTAAATTCTGCGCCTCTAGCTATTATTATACATAACTCATGAATCTATCCTAATTTTTATTTTATTTTTTACAGCAACAGGTTAAGCCCGAGCCTGTGGTTGCTGCCGTTGTTAAGCCTGAGCCAGTGAAGGAAGAGGTTGTTCAACCAGTCCAAGTTGTGAAGCCCATTGTTGCCAGCCCTGTGGTTCAACAGAAGGTTGTGACTCCTGCCAAGCCCCAACCTGCCGCCCCCGTTCAGAGCAGGCCCGCATCGGCCCAATCTAACCCCCCAAACAACCAGGTCAAACCCAACCAGCCTCAGGTTAACCAGAATAACCAGGCTCGTCCTGCTCAGCAACAGCAAAATGTGGCGCAGAACCAGAACAGAGCCCCCGTTGCCCAAGCAGCTCCTGTCACCAACCAGTCCAAACCTAACAACCCCTCTCCCAATCAGAATAACCAGAACAATCAGAACCGACCTGCACAACAGAATCAAAACAACCAGAATAACCAAAGCAACCAGAATAACCAGAACAACCAAAGCAATCAGAATAACCTGATGCGCCCACCTGGACCACAGAATAATCAAAATGTGAGTTTATTCAATGAAATATTTTAATTTTTCATCTTTTATTTATTACGTGAAACTTTGCAATATTTTGGTTTAGTGAAACCTGACAGCAACTTGATTTTACATCATTTGATGTTGTCTTTCTAAATGATGCTAGATGAAAGTAGTTTGAGCATTATGTTTAATGATGCCCATGATGCCAATTTAAATAAACTGATGTGTAAATTCACTAAAAAAAGGTCATTTCAAAATGAGATCAATTTACCAATGTCAATAAACTTTTTTCAGGGCCCCAAAAACAACAACAGGCCAAACAATTCTCCCAACAACCAGCAGAACAAGCCCAACCAGGCTGCCAACCAAAACGCCAACCAGAATGCCAATCAGAACGCTCGTCCTGCTGGCCAGAATACCGCCAACATTCGCCCTCTTGTTCAGCCTGGCCAACAAAATGTAAGTATCGAAACAACTTCAAAAACACATACCCATCATCCAGTTGATTAGTCAGACATCTCCAAAAATTGAAACTACTTGGTGCAGTTATATGTAAAAGTGTACCATCTATCTGGCACAATAAACAGATTACTCATAAACATGCATCAATTATAATGCAGAAAAACTTTGAAATAAACAAAAATTGTGTCATACTGATGTACCTGGACCGTAGTGCTTCCCTGTGTTACTTTTTACCATGTTTAATATGTGAAACTCTGAAATATGATTAATTTATTGTGAGTATTTGAATATTGCATCCCAAAACTAAGTATTTGGAGATGTCCGACAATCAACTGAACCATCAATACACATAACCCCAAAAAATTGCGGAATTTTACATCTTTTTTAAATGAGACAGTAAAATTGGAATTTGGGGAATATTGAAGTACCAATACTTAGGAAACATGATTGTTTTTTATGCAATTAATGTGTCGACATTCGGCAAACATTTGTTCTTATTATATAACAGATTATTAAACTGCTGAAAAATATTTTTTTCCAACCAGTAAACAAACTATTTAATTAATTAAAATAGAAAAATGTTAACCTTTATTTTGTTGTTTGTTTAGAACCAGTTCTCTGGTCCTGGCAGTAACTACAGCAGCAACACCAGTATCAACAAGGTGGGCCAGGAGGGAGGTGGCGGGGGTTCCCAGCAGCGTGGAGGCCCGCGCGGTGGTCGCAGGCCCCCACAGGGAGACAAGGGGGGAATGCAGGGCAACCGAGATGTAAGAAACAATACCTATTATCCCCATTATATGTATTTTTCATAGACATACGAATATTGATAGACCAGAACATAAAGGTGAGGGGTAGAAGCCAACTACAGCGGGATGAAGTGCAGGAAGATGGCTTTGGTGATACGTGATTCGCCAAAACTCAATCTGACAGTACATAGGCATCTCGCAGTATAAAATCATCATTTAGTTCTTAAAAGTAAACTCTTTTGAATGAATAGACCTTTTTACATGGGAGCGCAAATTAATTGCTCGCCACGCAATGAACAAATTTGAAGTTCAAATACGTCAAAGTAATGTCGCCTATAAGGTCGAGTCCAATATTTTGCTCCTGTAGTTAGTTAATACACTTTCACAAATGTTTCATAATTTACTTACCCCAGTAAGCAGTGACAGATACACACGACATGTATCTCGGAGTGATAGTGTATGTATGGGTGGTTTGGTATATTTATGGTGTATGTTCAAAAACGATCATATTATGTGATCTGAATTAGCTTAAAATAGTGTAAAATAATGCTTGCTTATGGAATGTAATACCACAATTGGGTTTATTCTCTTTTCTCTTCTATGTTCATGTATTTATAGCACAAGCCACCATTTTTACCGTGTTATTTACGATGAGAGCTCGACACTGGTCCGGACACGAATGATGACGTCACATTTTTTAGATTGATGCGTGGTTCTCGCAAGCCCAGCCGGTTCCGAAAAATGGTTCCAATGGGAGGGGGAAATAATACGCCTTTATCGCTTAGGGCAAGTCCATGTATTTTGTACGTCTGTGGTATTTTTTTTATTGAATCAAGAACTAAATATGTAACAAGAAAATCAATATCAACATAAATGACCCAATCAATATGTAATGAATTTCCGAACCATTCTGCTCTCTGCATATTCTGTATGAATATAAGAAGCATAAAAAACATTTCAATGAGCTGTTCTCGACACAATTCAATATAGATCGAGTATTATCGTTTTTGGTGAGGCGTGGTTGAAAGATTCAATCAATATCCCAGGTATTACTGGATATTCATTGCACAGCACCAAAGAAAAATTTTTACGGAGTTGTTTACACTCTGAATGATGTCATAGTTTCCATTGAAGAAATAGCTTTTCCAAACGCTGCTAATTGTCTTAAATTACAATTATCTAATAGTGTATGTGTTTTGCCAACCTAAACGATTTACTATGTTCTGTATCAACACATAACCACAAAGTGGATGAAAATAACTGAACAACGTCCCTTAGCTTCGCGATAACGCAGGAACAAACTTGATGTTATACAAACATTTTGTTGATTTCGGGTTTAGTTTTTTTTTTTTTTACCTGAACATATGAGATATGGCTTGTAGAGTTTCACGTACATTCATATGTGTAGGGTGGTTAAACAAAGTTATTTTGTCATTATAATTATGTATACCCACAAAGTGTTTGCTACATGTGAAAATTTGTTACGATATGTTGTTTCTGTATTTTCACAGGAACATTTCATGAATGCCAAGCTCAAGGAGCTGTCTGGCTCCATGGTGGATCTGCCCCCACTGGACCTGACTGAACAGAAGTTCTCCGGCAGGAACCGTCTCTACATCGGTAACCTGACTAATGATGTCACGGAGGAAGAGCTTCTGGAGACTTTTGGCCAGTTTGGTGAAACATCTGAGCTGTTTGTCAACAAGGAGAAGAACTTTGCATTCATCAGGATTGTAAGTTCATACAAGACTTTTATTTTGACATTCTATTTGCCCCTATTTTACGCCACGCTTTGGATTCTACATGATAGATCTACAAAGTGCCAATATGTGGGGTAGATAAAATATAGCCTGCTTCGAAGGAATCTTATGATGCTCATTTGTATTTAGGATTTTCAAATATGTGAGGCACAAATTTTTGATTATTTATAATTTTTCCTTTGTTAAATATTATTTATTTGAATTATCATTGAAGTTGTTAAAAATGGTGTTTACTTTTAGGATTACAAAGCCAATGCGGAGAAGGCGAAGCGTGAGGTAGATGGGAAAATGCGTCGGGGCCGCCCTCTGAGGGTGCGCTTTGCTCCGCACAATGCGGCCATCCGGGTTAAGAACCTAACCCCCTTCGTCACCAATGAGCTGCTCTACAAAGCCTTTGAAATCTTTGGAAAGGTAAGTTATTTCTTCCAATCGCTTCTATCATTTTCTTGTATACTGGAATTATATAGCCATTCTGCTTTTTTGTATAATCATGTATTATTTCCGTGAGAAATGAGTTTAACTTAGGTCTATTTCCCCTGATATTTGCCACGCTTCACATTCTATTTATTGGATTGATGAGGTGCCAGTTCAGGGGTAAATTAAATAATAATCTAGGAACCTTTAATGTCTAGTCCATGATGTTCATTGGGTCGATGATGTGTTGACAACTAAATGCCAATACTTTTCACATTGCGAGATCATTGCGCTAGATAAATAATATGACTTTTGTACAGGTGGAACGCGCCATTGTGAAGGTGGACGAGAGAGGGAAGTCGTTGGGAGAGGGAGTGGTGGAATTCGTCCGCAAGGCTGCTGCCGTTGCTGCTACACGTCACTGCAACGACCGCTGCTTCTTCCTTACTGCGTAAGTATATATATCCCATCTCATCATATCATCTGTCAGAACCCCAAAAAATTGCGGAATTTTACATCTTTGTAAATGAGAAAGTAAAATTGGATTTTGGGGAATATTAAAGTGCCTACAGGAAGCATTGTTGTTTTATGCAATTTTATGTGTCGAAGTGAGGTAAACATTTATGATTCAGTTATTATTTTTTTTTTTTTATCTAAACGATTCATTTTATTTGTATTTTGTGCAATGCGAGAGTGTTGGAATTATTTCTTTATTTTATAATGGTATTTTCAGTTCCCTGCGGCCCGTTGTGGTGGAGGTGTTTGATGAAGTAGATGAGATGGACGGATATACCGAGAAAGCCATTCCCAGGAGGGGACCAGACTTCCTTCGCGCCCGAGAGGTAAAATTAAGGAAATAAGTTTTTTTATATCAATCCCCTGGAGCAGAGCATACACTATCCAAAGGAAATTTTGGTTGTGTATTTAAATTTTAAGGGGAAAGATTAAATTAGCTCTCTTTCGAAGAAGCCACGGTGCTCATTTAAATATATGCCCGTAGTGATAGATTGATGAATTTACAAAACTGACAGTTGTTTTATTGTACCACTGTTCCGAGGAAAAAATATATTACGTATTTTCAACAAATAACTGTTAAAATGATGTTATTTAGATGGGTCCACGGTTCGCGGAGCCCAACAGCTTCGAACACGAATACGGCACCAGGTGGAAGCAGCTGTATGAGTTGTACAAGCAGAAGGAGGAGGCCGTCAAGAGGGAGCTGATCATGGAGGAAGACAAACTGGAGGCGCAGATGGAGTTTGCCAAGTACGAGCATGAAACAGAGCTCCTGCGAGACCGTAAGTACACCCTTCACCACTTCCTGTCATAACGAGGGAACCCCAAAAAATTGCGGAATTTTACATCTTTATAAATGAGACAGTAAAATTGGATTTTGGGGAATATTAAAATACCTACAGGAAGCATGGTTGTTTATACAATTTATGTGTCGAAGTGAGGTCAACAATTTTTCACCTCAAGTTAATTAAAATAAGTAAAAGTTTGTTTTGGGACAGTGTGTAAATAAAATTGAATCTCCACAGAGTTGCGTCAGAGGGAACAGGACCGTGAGAGAACCAAGCGCTCGTGGGAGATGGCGGAGAGGCAGGCTGATGAGCAGCGCGAAAAGGAGCGCGAGTCCATTCTCCGGCAGCAGGAGGAGATGTCCAGTCGCATGCGCTTGCAAGAGGACGAGCTCATGCGCCGCCAGCAGGAGAATACACTCTTCATGAAGGTAGGCACCACCACTTAGCACACACACGCACCGCACCCCTTACTATTCTCATTCTTTTCTGTTGTTTGTGCAGTCATAGAATTGCATTAAAGGGGAATATAAACTTATCCTAAGGAAGCATCGTTGTTATCATATAACCGATGTGTCGACATTTGGATAGACAAACAAACTCGCCAATACATGACATTATTCAAATAAACTTTCCCTTTATTGATTGATGTTTGTTTTTCAGGCACAACAGTTGAACCGAATCCTGGACCAACAGGAGCAGGGCATGGGGGGTGGCTCCGGAGGTGGGCGAGGTGGCTTTGACAACAGCCTGGTGGACAGCAAGAGGGGGGGAGGTTATGACATGGGGGGCTTGCCGATGGTGCGTACCTATACTTTACATTCTCACTCACTCCATGTATCATGATCCTAACTGGCAAGCGAGGCTGGACCTGGACCTTGCTCCTTTACTTTTACACTAAATATCTTGTTGCTCTCTGAGCTAACCTGATGTGAATTAAAACATTCATTATTACCAAGTCTAGAGGTTTTCCTAAATATATAAACCCCTTGGAGGTTTATTGATTTGTTTTGAAGACTGACTTGTCTTGATGGCTGGATTCCAACCGCCCTGCAAGTTTTAATCATTCATTTTGCTGGCAAGGGTTCAAATATATAAGTTAGCCCACAAATAACTTATTCCTCTATGATATCTTCTCAAACTTAAGAAAAAATTGCGAATTATTTTCGGCTATATTAAAGTTTTCCTTGAAACCATTTTTTGTTTTGTAATTTTTTGGCATGTCGAATTTTTAATGCAATTACTGTGTAATCCTAAGTACCAGAATTCTACAAAAAGGGGTTTCTTATATAATATGCTGATTATATTTTTTGGGACTGATAGTTGGGAAAGGATTATTACAATTATCCACCGTGTCTCCTGCTAAAAGATCGTAACATCCATGGTGTTGATGAACAGCGCATTTTAAAACTTGGTTCCTGTAACTGCATAGAATTTTCATGTTGGGGGCTGATCTTAATCGACAACGAAGGGGCAGTTGTTTCACATAATTTGAATAATTTAAAGTTCTGTGAAACAACCTACAGTAGGACATCTATTTCTTATAATAGATCATTTCTACAGGAAAATATTGGCTGTTTTTTGACAGCAGTATTTTCGCAATATAAGTTCAACCCGCTGTTCCCGATAATATCGCAGATGGGTTGTTCAGAATTTTAACCAACCAATAACTTTTCAAGTTCTATGAATGCTATATTTATGTTCCGTTTTCATTAAAACAATTGTCGAATAATGGTATAATAATAGAACCTTTATGGAGCTTAAAAATTAACTATGAAATTTAATGAATTTTATTCTGTGAAACAACCTGTCCTGAGTGTTGAATTAATTGATGACTAGGGAAAACCAGGACCCTGTTTCATGTTGCAGCAGGGCCTCACCTGTTTCACCCCACAAATGAGTAATACCTAAATTCTCAAATATCTTATCAAAAAATGGTTTCTCGGCTTAAACATACTATTAAGTTTTCCCTATCATTTAATATTATTAAACATTCTTTCCATGCTGAGACTGAAATGAGTTGTATTGCAATGTGGTTTCTCCATTCTCATGGAATGAATATTACTGAATATCCAAAACAAACAAAATTATCTGTGTAGTTGAAGCTGAATTGACTTCCTACAAATAATATTTTACCATAGGGATTCATTGATTAAACTGTGTTAGAACATCTGCTGTGATTTATTCTGGATTGCCAATATTCTTACTGCAGAATCTTCACCGACAATTCCAATAAGTTGTTTGTCACTTTGTTTTAAATTTTCATCTTTCATTGGTTGCTTATTGCACTATTCTCACTGAAGTGTAAAAAACAATTATTTAACTTGATTGCTGGCGCCAGCTCTAAGTAATCTTCTGTACAATACATCTACTGCTCATTCATCAAATATTCTTAATGACCAGTATTTACTAGCTACAGCTAGCTAACTTAGTCCAAACATGATTTTATATCATTAGAGATTTGAATATCCATAATCATTGCAAAAAAGGTTGATGAAAATTCCCATGGGTTCCCTCTTATTCTTGTGATATCAGAAACCACTAATTAATTACAACTATAAAAAAATGCCTAGTTTGAAGGATGTGTTTGTGACCTCGTTTGGATTTATTGCACCGGAATAACGTTTCCCTGTTATATGCTCTTCAGTGAATGTAGGCAGACATCTGCCGTTATTACGTATACTTGAAGAATATTTTCTATTGCATCGAAACTATGAAGTATGTGCCCTTTCATGTCCAAGAATAAAACTATTATTAATAATTTGGTGTTTGGTACAGATCTAACCAACTCGAAACTTGTATAACAGTTTTACTATTGGGCAAGAAGTTGCATCTCGGACTTTTATCAATATCCCTGACAAGGAATCATTAGATAACTTTTCTAGTTCTCCTAATGGTTCCTGGAATGGAATAGAAGCGACTGAAAAGACGGACTAATCCGGATACGTTGAAATATCTCCCATCGCATTGCAATATGACATCTAGGTCAACAGTCATGGACAGGGTGAATGTGCGAATTGTCTCATTTTGGGGTTATTGTAAAGTATTGTTGTGAACTCATCAAATATAGGACTCAGCATATGGCTTGGATAACTACGACTCCATGGGCGGTGGCGGTGGTGGCCGCATGGGGTACGAAGATGGACCCGGTCGCTGGGATGCCAGGCAAGAAGACTTCCCCAACAAGAGGCGGCGTTACTAAACAAACAACTAATCGACACCTGCGTTGCGTCGCTCACACTCAGACAGTCAACTGTCTCTGTATTTAACTTCTCACGTTTTATTTAATCAACAGCGGGATGCACTCATCGTGCTATCGGAAGTTGACATATCTAGATTAATTTTATATCTTAATTTTAGTTATATTTCATCCTTTGGGATCTTATGATTTTATCGAGCACTAAGAAGAATTAACACGCATTGACATTTGAAATAGGCAGGTTACGATAGGGTTTTGACTGCAATTGTAATTTTAGGGTAGTTAAGGTCGTAGATAATACATTAAATTCTTTATAAATGTCTCACAAAAATATTTAACTAATGAAGTTAATATTATTATTTAACAGGCAAAGTAAAGATACTGAAATTAATAGAATTAATATAATACTAGCATATATTAAAACCTAAGAGGTTCATTGTGACCGGGAGTAATGAATGTGATTTCTACTCTGGAATCTCGAGCCACTGTTGGAATATTCCAGTTACATTAGTTCTCTAAATGTGTGTATGTATGCCGATTCAACTCGTGACTGCAGTGACCGACTTATACTTTTATAATAGTTTTTATTATCTTCCTCTTTAAAATTGATACTTTGTTTTTATTCGGGTCATGTATGAAAGGATTTGTAATTTTGCTGGCTGATTAAAGCAGTTTGGTGTATCTTAAGTATTTGTGGTTCTCTTTTAATCCACGTAATAATAGTAAAATTATTGTATGTTTAAAAACATAATACACAAATTAATTTATACGTATACCAATCTTTTATTTTCATATTATTTTTATTATTCGTCAAGATTTGGTTTAACCCGTCTGCTTGGTTCAATATATTCACACCTCACAATCCGGAAGCCTCGGTTTCGCGCCAAACCGGTCAAACCATCACTTAGGGTTCGAGATTGTAAAATATCTATGCAAGATAGATTTCATATTTCAAATACAAAAAGAAACATTATTTCGTTCTCTTTCTGGTTAAAAGAAAAATACATATGTTTGCATGAGAGGAAGAGAGATATATAGCTTTTAAAATGATTGTCGCTCTGGGACATTTTTGGTCTTATGAGAGTATCACGCGATTACGTGTTTTGGTATGTATTTATTCCTGAACAAGCAGATGGGTTAAGTGATCTGTCACTCTACCAAAACTAACATCGTTATTATATTTGCGAGGAATAAATTTTCTCAACTTTATTGTGGGAAAAAAATTAGTATTATCTTTTTTTTTTTTTTTTTTTTAACCTTTAATTGCAGACTTGGGAGTCTCGGACAGCGTGCATACATTTCCACTTAAAATTAATAAAGATATCCAGATTAACATTTTGTACATATTTTTTTCACATTTGTACGAAATGTTGAATGAGTACCTGTCTCTCGGGTTCATCAGCAATAGTGCACCTACCAACCTACGTCAACAGTTAAAGGTTAATACATTTTTGGGGTAAGTTTAGAACATCCAAATTTATGATGTTTGGTTCCGGGGGAAAAAGAAAAGATTTTGTGCAACCAATTAGGCTCTTTTAGTCAACATTTGGGGAAGAAAAAAAAACTAACTAATGGAAAGTGTGCGCATGTAGTTTGTTTTGGATTTCTTTTCAGTGAAAATATTTTTGTATCTTCGGGGAAATGGTATTACTTTTTAAACGAGCTGTGGGAATTATTTATAAAATGGGGGGGGTTTGTCTTAATAATTTTGGGTTCTTTGTGAGAGGTATTGGGGAGGGATGGGATATTCTTTAAAAAAATATTTATGTCAAAGTTCCTTTCCAACATTACAACTACAAATCAAGAACCCGCCTAATATTATATTTTTTGTGCTCGAGACTGTTTCATCAACACCAAAACTGGGTCAAGGAGTGATGCAGGCTTTAAAGGCCTAGAACAATAACGGAGAGTGGGATTGTGCATTAATGCGCGCAGTCCTTCATTCCTTCTCCTTCAATTTGTTATTTTCTCCCACTTTTGGAATGACTTTGATATTACATTTTTAAACATAACTGTGACTTAATACAACATTCATACTTTTTGTTTTATTCCCGACTGACAGACATTCCTAATTTATGCACTTGCTATGAAACTTCAGACACTAGTATGACATTGAAATGAAAGATTACTATTTCTGCAATACTACTTCACAATTGACATAATCTGTTGTAGCAAACCCTTTATTTCTATGGCTATTTTGTTGCTGTTTTTGAATTTCAGGTCGGTGGAAGGTCCTGATAACCTTACATAAGTGTTAACGTACGGAAATTAAATTACACACGACCTTGTGTATTGCTGTGATTCGGCTGCAACCAATGACAATATGTAGTTCTGGTGCATTACAATCAGAATTTAAATATTTAAACGTTTCATTTTTCGGGAAAGTTGTTTTTGTCTTATTGATTTTTTTACATTTTTTTTTACTTTAAAATTTCAATCATCACTTTTGTCTTTGGAAATATTTTTTTTAATACTGATGGTTATCTATCATAATAATATAATAGACTATTGGTAATTTTTCTTGAATTGCAAATAATGTCTTCCTAAAAAACAATATTTTTTAGTAAGTTTACAGTGTTGAGTGTTTACAAAATTTTATGAAAGTTCCTCCTAGCAGGAGTTTTAGAAAATTATTACAATATGTGGTACTCTCCAGTAATCCGCTGCTCGATTGTCTGATAACCATATACCATAAAGCACAAATCAAGCTCATTATTTGATATTATTAATCAGTATTCGGATGTCAAATTCAGTAGACTCACGCAGACGTTTTTTTTTTTTTTAATTAGTTCACAAAACAGAGTCTAGCAAGCATGAACACGATCCCCTTGAGTTTAAACCTAGATAACACTTTGAATTGCCTGTTTTTGGGGTGGCGGATTAATGAGAGAGTACTGTAATTATTATTGCCTCTCAATATTAAAGATCAAAATCATCAACAAGATTTCGTGTTCATATTTTTGCGAAGTTATTTTACTTGCTGCTACGGTTGACTCGCCAATCTACCTTTTTCTAATAAAATCCATTGATTTTCAGGCTATAACATTGCAATTTAAAAATAGCTGCCTCATTGTATTTTAAATATGCTTTTTTTCAGGACATTTTTTAAAACTTGGAACTTGCTAAAAGCAATATTGAAATGGTCTTTGACCATCGTTTCTAATTGATACATTTAATGATCATCAATAAAAGATGCACTTAATCTTTTATTGATGCAACCAGAGATAATTCTAAATGAAAATAAGTGGGGAGGGGGAACATTGAAATGAAAGTGATTTGCTACTCATAGATTGAATTCACAGTGCATCAAGCATGGTTGATTTCGCTGAAGGAAGAGTAAATATTTCACTGATGACATGGCGGACAATTTTGCAAAAAAATGCACATATATTTGGTTTATTTTATCTTTCTACAATATTCTCCAGATTCTATGGCTAAAATTGTCATTTTGGGTTGCAAAATACCATTATTATTTTTCCAGATAACTGCGAAATATTTTAATATTGATGTTTGGGCGCAACAAATGTTGTGCTCCATTCTTTTCAATGTTGTAAATACTGCAGCAAAAAATGAGTATAATTTTCATTAAAAAATAATAATTTTATAAACAGAATACATATATGGAAGAAATGGGTACTAAAAAACGATTAAATAAAAATAAACCCCCCCCCCCTGTGAATTGTCATCTTCATAATAATTCTAACAGAATAAAATATGCCCATTTGAAAATAAGTGTAAATAAAAAATGTCTGAATGTTGTAAAATATGAATGTGTTGTGGTAAGTGAGAAATATGTTGAACATGTTTGATTGATCATAACATATGATGAATGAAGTACCTTTGGGTTGAGAATGGTTGTACGTCCAAGAAAGTGAATAAAAATTTTTCCAGAACTTGCCTTTGCAAATTTTTTTCAAAATCAGCTTCAAATTGCCATTTTTGTTTTTTGAGTTGATGAGTAAATTTAAAACATAAATGTCACAGGTCGAGTATGTACAACTGAAAGGCTTATTGATTGAAATAGATGAAAAGTTGGAATAAAAGAGTTTAAAGTTGTGAAGTAAATTTTGGGTGGAGCATTTGTACCCTTTCTACTAAAGCATCGGTCAATGGTCGGCTGTTAACTCCTTAAGCTCCCGCTCATGGTAGTCCAGCTACTGTCACTAGACGTGCGGCCCCAACAGTGTGGTTATTGCCCAAGTATAGTTGCCAAGTGTTACTTACTGATATGTAATCACACCGACTCTTGGAAGTTACGGTGTCTTCATTAATTTAGCGTCTGCCCTGTGATACCGTAGGTGAGTGAAATATAATTTGTTTTGAACGTAAGCCATTGTTATTTTATACTTTTAGTAGAAACTTATGTATTAAACTTAAGTATTGTTTTTGGCGGACCAAATGTATACGGAGATCTTTATAAGTCGTGGTTTGCAACACCAAACAAAAAAAATATATATAGAGCGTTTAAATAGTGGAACATTTCTTTGAAACTGTTAGTTTTCCGCAAAACAGCTTTTTATTTTAAAACCTTGTTTGTGCTTTTATTTGTAAAAGTAAATAAATTCTTTATTATAAATCATACCGTTCGCATTTCCCATTGTGACTCAATATATCAACTCATATTTCTCATCGTACAATATTTTTCTGAAGTTATTTCAGCTGCATTTAAATAAATCAAGCGAGGTGAAGATGCCTTCCAATATGTGTATGTTTTTAAATTAATTGAAAAACGGATTCCCAGTAAATTTCACGCGGTGTATTTTTCTTCCATTGTACTCTTGCCTCTTCCAAATGTTCTGCACGCTCATGTTATTTATGGTTGTCGAAAATAATCAGTGACATTTCGAATTGTAATTACTGATCACGGTTATCTATATTATTAGTCAGTAAACCAACGAGTTATTGAAAACATCCAAATTATGAGTGAATCACAATGTTCTCCCTGATTATCCGAATAATTAAAATAGACTGCTATGACTCCACATTGAGTTTTAGATTAAAGATTTTTGGAATCATAACATAAAGAAATAATTGTGACATGTTAAATCAATCTTAACTAGTCACTTCTGAGTTTATCTCAATGACTGCTGAAAAAATAATTGAATGACACTGTCTTATCGATCTATATGTATCTATATGAATAATATTGGTTTCTGATTATTGAAACAACTGTTTTATGTTATCACATATCTGGAAAATAAAATATTTACTTAATTTCCTTAAAATTATTTTTGAAATAGTTTTAATATAAACCCAACTCAACTTAGTTTCAATTACGCAATGACATGTCTGCTTTAGACTATCATCTTTCACCTTCAATTTAATATTTTACTAAACAATTTTCTCAATTTCACAATAATATTAATGAAATTGAAATAAAAAAATCTTCATAAATATTTTTGTTTTACAGATGCGATGTCACTAATAAGATGTCCCTGAATTTGAACCATTTTTATTAGGTGAGTTTTTAAAATACTTTTTACCATAATATTGTAAAGTATTTTTAATTAAACATTTTGTGCGGGAAGGGTAGATAGACCTTTTACGCCGGTCCTACTTGAATGCTGTCAAATATTTTTATTGTATTGTAATCTCTCTGTAAGGGTCCCAACTATACTATATGTATAAAACTTACAAATATATATGTGATACAAGATGGGGAAGTCTTTATATCTCCCTGTCTTGTGTGAAAAAATATTTATTAAAAGGAAGTTTACTCTTTGGCACCGGAGTTGTGCAAATTGTTATTTTTTTGTAATGATTTGTACCGAAGCGAAAAACAATTTTTTGGCAATGTAATAAAATATGCGCATTTTTGACACATAAACAAACGTCGCTAATGGCCCAACACCGACTTAAACTTCTCCTAAAGTCCTATTACAAAGTAGGTTATAATTTTGGACAATATATTAGTTAGGATGGTGAGCACTACAGTCCCTGGCCAAATTATTAGACGCACTGTATTTTTTTTGTAATTTTATGTTTAAGAGTTTTTATGCAATAATGATATATTTAAACTACAATGTTATTGATTTTTATTTAAAAGAATTGTTGTAGACTGCATATTTATATTTATTTTCAACATATGGCAACACTGTGTTGACAATACATGAACGTAAACAAGTACAAACCTGTATCAGCCGCGATCGGAATCGAATCAGGTACAGATTTTCATTATGGGTAGAAAAGGCGATCAATTATTTATTTCATTTTTCTTTAAAACTTAATAAACTTATGCTTTTCTAAATTAATGCTGCTTTATTTATGTCAAATAAATCGTTAATTGATTGGATAATATAAAAATAAAAAAAAAAACAAATCAATCTAAAATAATAAAACAGTACAATATCACCCGGTAATTAATATTTTACACGAAATCTTGCAGTGCGTCTAATAATTTGGCCAGGGACCGTATATAACAAAAAAATCATTCAAATGTATTCTCTCGAACAAGTACCTTGGTTTCGTCCGCCTGAAGTGTGTTAAACAGATCGCTTGTTGCCACTAATTATTGATATGTATTATTATCATTGTAAAATTGTCCTCTTTTCTGATATTTTTTCAATACTGATTCCTTACAATTTGAGCACAGGCCTATATAAATGTTATTAAATTTTCCTTTTTATTTTATTTTCAGAACATTTTTGAAATGCATTATTGCTCCCTGAGACCACAACTGGATTCCAGATGACTTGGTGGTAAGTTAAATTCTGGCTATAAGTTATTATAATCTAATAGGCAAATAAAATGTGTTAGTGCATTTTAAATGATGATATTCAATATTTTAAATAATGTCTTCTTTTCCCGTCATAGAAATGATGCTGATGAACACAATCTGAAGCAAACCCACTTATACAAACGGTCAAAACATTTACAATTCACTTTTTAATTAGATCTGTTTTTGGTTTCTTAGGATGGTGTGTAAAACAGGATTCAGGCACATCAGTATCAGTGGAAGAAGACAACAACTCTATATCTGAGGTAAGAAACCTTTTATTGTACTCAATATTGTTCAGAAACTATTCCTTCCATGATGAGAAATGAAACATTTACTTGCCGACTTTTGTGCTGACGACAATTCTTTCATACCCACAGCGCTCTGATGATTATAATAATAATAATAATCTGCAGTTTAATCCTTGAACCAAAATGAATTAAAAACTGATTGAAGAATATTTTTTACAGATCCGAGGAAGGTGAGAATTGTCAATTCATCATCTCCACTCAAGATGCGAGCGCTGCTGACCTACACGAAGCTAGAACAGATTGCAGGAAACCGCACAAAGTAATTTTACCAAAATGTAATTGTAAAAATCTTAATTATCACAATTATCTCAGATTTTATACTTCTAAAAATGAATACAACACTATGTACATGATGAGAAATGAAACATTTACTTGCCGACTTTTGTGCTGACGACAATTCTTTCATACCCACAGCGCTCTGATGCAACCGACCCTCCACCAAGTTTCATATGTGTATTTGATATGAATAAAATTGATCCCTACTTACCGTGATTCACTTTTGCAGGTATGAAGCAACAGTCACACAAAGATGCTAACGCTGAACTAGTGGAATGTAAGTTGAGACCTTTATTATCCTTAGCTATGAATACATACATATGCATTTCTTGGGCTTGTAATCTAGTTTGTTATGATGAAAATAATTACCGTTTGATAAAAATGATACAAACTCATGGCTGTAATTTTAAACTGATCCTGTCTACTTAAATAGAATTAGAATTCTAAAATATTATTAGTTCATCTAAAATATTACGCAATTAGTTTTTTTTTTAACATTTTTATTAATTTTTTTTTTTTTTTCATTATTTTTAGATTACCAAAGAATTTAATGAAGATGTTTACAAGTGTTCGAACCTCTCGCCTCGAATGCCCTAGGTATGATATAATAAATATATAAATGCTTTTTAAATATTTTAATTTTCCTTTTTATGATGATAATAATTACCGTTTGATCTCCATGATACAATAGCATGGCTGCTTTATTTACTGAACTATTTTTCTAATGTAGATAATTGTTTTTATATATTTTTTAATAATTACTCTTTAATCATTAATTTCGTTTATTCCCAGAAAACTGCTGGAAATTCGAGCCATGGGTCTGAGAAACAAAGCAAAATGACCAACTGTAAGTATTGTTTTTTTCCCCACCACAATGATTAATTTCCCCCTTTTCACATGTGACCCATTTTTTCATGATGATCAACCAGTTCTGCTTCTGAGTAGTGTTGAAGAAACCCATACCAAATTTCTGATGTTCCAAACTTCAACCATTACATTCCGTTTATCATCTTTCCTTTCTAATAATTTTTTTCCATTAGGTTTCGAAGCTGTATGCAGAGCTGACATTTCACAACAATAGGGGGAATACTGGACATGCGTAGAGAAGGATGCCAAAGGTATGCATTTTATTAACTATTCAGAGCTTGATATTAATAATTCATCAAATTTTATTTTTTTAAATTCAAGATCTGTGAAAGCTTTGTTTCACAGGACTTGGATAATAGAACTTGAATGGGACTTTCACAGAACTTTATAAATAACTTTTAATTTTGTGAAAAGTTCTCTTAAACTACTTTCCTGTGATGAGAATAATTACCGTTTGATCTCCATGATACAATAGCATGGCTGCTTTATTTACTGACTTTATTTTAGATTTCTCTCTTGATGTTTTTTTTTGCAAAGGATACACTGGAACTGATTTTATCTTTCGTTTCAGATTTTTGCTGCCTTCTCCCCTTATCCTACAATTCCAGGAATTTATTTCTACAAACAAAATATAACTGATTCTTGCATTGTATGAAATTAATTAATAAAATGAGCTGTTATTCAAACTTATTTTGATTTATTATTTTATAACAACCCCTCCTCGATTTCCATATGAAAAATACCTGAAGCATGTTTTTCATCCACATCCAAAGGATGGAAGTACAGCATGATCAACTTTAGTTTACTGTGTTAAAATCCACTATGGTAAAATATTGGCGTGCGCACATAGGGGTGCCACTAGGGAGATTTCAGTTAGAAATATTTACATTCAAGCTTACTTGTACCAAGGATTGTGAATAGGGTGTTGGGGAGTATTTTGGCCTCTTATCCTAAAAAGTTTTGGATAAAAAGGCCGCTTAGTAGTTATAGATTTTCCATAATTTTTAAATGCTGTTGGCACGGTGACCGGCCAACTCTGAATGAAACCACCTCAGAAAGGTCATTAAGAGTGATTTCAACCAGTTTACACAATACCTTGACAAATTATAATATGCCTAAAAACCTTCCCCATGAATCAGAATCACTTTTTCTATTGTGAAAACTGCATGAAAATCCGTTGTGTAGTTTAAAAGATCTAAGCGCACAGACAGCGGGAGCGACTTCATTTTATACTATGTAAAATACACAATGCAGTCCTGGATTTGACAATAGGCCACGGTTGGGGCGGCAGACTTCAGGGAGCGGCGCTCACTCGCTTTGGTAAGCCATTGTTTGTGTGCGATTATAAACAAGTCACTATATCCTGTTTCCTATCTATCGTACTACGTTAAATCTCATTTGGTAAAAGTAATTTACCTTCTGTAGGACGCAAGACTCAAGAAATGTTTTGATTCCATTTCGCTCTAAAAGTCAATAGTGTTAGAAAAGTTGGGAACATAAATTAAGAAGACTGCCGGGGTCAGTCATACGATAATGCCTGGAACATGTCAGGGGGGCATCCATTAATTATGTGAGCAGTAACGGGGGGGGGGGTCCAGCAAAATCTCACGTTACTTGAAAAGAATATACGAATTGGCCCAAATTCATCTCACCGAGGGGGGAAAGAGTCTTGTACAGAAGCCTGTTGGTACTTCCACACCTGGTGGCTGCGGCCAACCCTCCCAACACCGAACTCCAAAATGGCGGACATCGAACGGCTGTAGCTTTGTATCTTACCAGTTGCCTACAATTATTACTTGCATATAATTATGTACACATGTTTTTAAACAATTGTTATACCGCTCTCCGTAATAGTATCATTTTAATAGTACGCGGCATGCGCGTCTTGAACGCCTGCTGTTTGCAGACTGATGTGTGGACAACTGCGGCAAGCTGGTTCGTGGGAGTTGGCTGTCGGGATCGCCTCGAAGGCTATCCCGGGCCAACTCGAACTCCAACCTTCCAACGCACAAACACCCCTCCACACAATCGTCCAAACGTTTGAAGTTGGAACGTTGGCCGCAGTGTGGACTGTGGGCTTACCATGTTTGTCACTTCTTCATGTTGTGCTGGAAGAGGTATATACTTTCTTTCTGAATTCAACCAACATTGGAAAAAATTGGTTTATGAAATAGGAAGAGGAAAGACACTCAAGAGAGTAAACCTCATACGTTGGTCAGCAAGAGCAGATGCCTGTAAAAGTCTTAAGGGCCCTCGGTATTAAATGTTTCCAGCTCGATTTCGAATATCGAACTAGCTGCACGTGCAGCTGGCCGGTGCGTTCCATTCAAAATCAAGACACGCACAGAACAAAACCAAATATTATTAAATAAAAATATTGTGATTATAAAAATAATGTTAAAATATGTTTTAGAATGTAATGCAATATAACGGAAGCTTGATTCATGGAGGAGGTTCTCAGTAACTTAAAACCTTTAATGTTACTTTTTATTTGGATTTTTTTTGATACATACATAGATAAAAAATGTACACATAGTAATACAATTATAAACATTGACAAAAGGCTTGCCCTTTGTTCCAGCCTGGTTTCGCAGTGCAGCGGGGCACTGTTAATATTAAATTGTCTAGTTTGATTTGAGGTCACGGGTTCAAAAGCCGGCGAGGAAAAAACAATTTAAATTTCATTTATATGAGTAAATCATATTGTAGAATTAAAATTAAATGTATATAGGTACATTTAATGAATCTGTACCTCGTTCCAAAGTGGAATATACATTCAGTATCACCCTGGTGAGAGACCATAATTCAGAATTGAAAGTTGCTCGAGAACGGCGTAGATATGTTTAGTGACTAGATCTGAATGGCCAGGAACTTTCCAACCCTCCTCTTCCCTATCTCTAAAAATGTGGACTATATATATTAGAAATGTAAATGAAATTTCTTCTGAAGACACTTCAATGAAATAAAATGTTATAAAATGGTTTCCAACCCACCTCTTCCCTATCTCTAAAAATGTGGACTATGTTAATTAGGAATATAAATGAAATTTCTTCTGAAGACACTTCAATGAAATAAAATGTTATTGATTTCTTCGAAACAATTTCTTCTTACATGTTTTGGTTTTAGCTGAAACCAATTTTACTTTACTTCTTTTCGCTATTATGCACTTTTCTAAAGACTCAGAGTTTCTCATAGGCATGCAGCGATTATTTCGAGGATCAATTAATTTGGGTAGCATGCAAAAATTGTAAAAGCGTTTCAGCTGTTCAACCATATTAGTCTGCCAAAATTCGTCATCCCGTAAATTTTTTTCGATTTTTATTCCGAGTTCAGTCCATACAACAAACAAAAATCTTTTTTTTTTACATGTAATTAGCCCTTGACCTGGTAAAACCAATCGTGAGATGCATGTACCAGTATTTCTCCATTTTTTTTAAGTTTCCAAAAAGAAATTTTTTGGGTTTTTACTGCTTCATATATGAGAATGCTGCGTGCTGTGAAAATACATTTAAATTCAATCACGGTGTCTTCAGAAAAAATTCCATCTAGGGTCGCACCCATATATGGATATTCTTCATCTACGAAAAGACCACACTTTTCTATGGTAATGCTTTCTTGTTCTGCAAGCTCTTTCAGGACATTGTATTCATGTTTTTGTCCGTGTCGAATTGAAAGAATATTTGATAAGGATTGCTGGTACAGTATATTTTTGACTAATGGAGCGCAACTGATATTTTGCCGCCGTTTGCACACTTTTCCAAACCACGATGCCGTAATCATGTTGCAGCGCATCTCGATCCACTTTCCACTAGATGCATGAAGTACCTACTGTCGCCCTTTCAATTGCTTGCCTATCTTTGGCTATGGTGAAAAACCTTTCTAAAAATCACCTTTAGCTGCCTCATACGATGCTTGGTCCATATCAGGTTTTTCTGCATTGGGACCATAATGCCGATCTTTTGCTGAAGCGAGCTGCAGGATTTTTCCTTTTCTTTTTTTTTTTACTTATAAATTTTTGATTATATTTCTGCAATCTTTTTAATTCTAATTGCTTTATGAGTTTTCTATACTACATAGTCCAGTAAAATTAAACATTTCCACTTGCATCAAATGGGATGGTTCTGATTTTCTTTACATATTCTATATGATGAAGGACTAATGAAAAATCTAAATTTTCAATCTCGTCAGATCTCCGGATCTTGCCAAAAATCGTTTTTGTCACTTTGACCCCAAACAACAAAATTTTCTCCAAATATCATTCTGTATGTTTTTATAGTAGACTAAATTTACTACAATTTGATATATTATTAGTCACAGTAGACCCTATAGTGTCCGAGATATAGGTGTTACAAAAAAATAATTTTAAGGCCGATTGTATATATGTATATATATATATATTTATGTCATACCACATTCTGTGGCTCATCATAGAAGAAGCCACTTAAGTAGCTCGTTCTTTCGCATGTAATATATACTTACGTAGATGAAGTACCAACATGCTGTCTTTTAAATTTTGTTTAAAATATGGTCAGCTATAATATGTAATCAAAAGTTATGTTTATATATTAAAAAAAAATTATCATTTAATAACGTGCATTCGTTCATCTATTTTAAGAACGCACTTACCGCTTCACGCTATGTTGCCAAGTTTAATGTTACACACACCAATATAAGTATGCGTATGCAAGCACACATATTATGTTGGTAGGTTGACTGGACTGGTCGAAGGTCGGATGTTGCTTCGGAAATGATTATTCATATATTTATTATTTCTAGCGGCCGTTTTTGATTATTGGCGCGATTTTTTTTAAATTGAAGTATGATTTGCTAATTGATATTGTTATTTATTTGATGTTTACGATTGTTTTTTTTTGTGTTAAGGTTTATTTTACTCTTATCATATATAAAATTAGGTATTTAAATACATATTAGTGTAGTTTTTTTATTTGCTACATAATTATTTTATCTTAGTTTTATTAGTGTTTTCGAAAAATTATGAATAAACTTATTAGAAATAAATGCTTCGGAAATGACTATTCGGACATTTATTCACATAGTTATTATTTCTAGCGGCCGTTTTTGATTTTTGGCGCGGTTTTTTAAAATTGAAGTATGATTTGCTAATTAATATTGTTATTTATTTGGTGTTTACGGTTGTTTTTTTTTTGTGTTAAGCGTTATTTTACTATTATCATAAATAAAATTAGGTATTTAAATACATATTAGTGTAATTTCTTTTATTTGCTACATAATTATTTTATCTTAGTTTTATTAGTGTTTTCGAAAAATTATGAATAAACTTATTAGAAATAAATTTATAATTTGTTCATTGATTCGTGCGTTTCTTCAAGTTGTAGGTTGGTTTGCAAATTATAATTTTTAATATGATTATTAATTTTATGTTTACATACAGTTTTATTCAAATGTGTGTAAACTGGAATTTTAAATTAACAGGAAACGGAGTCCAATAGATATTCGGACGGGGACTGTCAAAATCTTTACGAATATAATTATCATGATCGCTCGCAATTTCAACAGTCTGCATGACAATACTAATATTTTTGCATTCCAATTACGAATATCTAAGAGTGATTCATGATATTTTACCAGTAGTTACTAATATTTTGTTAGTTCTTTTACGAAAATATTGAGTCCTGATATTATTTCAGCAATTACTAACCATTTATTCGTTTTTATACGAATACTCTAACGTTCATACTGATATTCTGCAAGTAATTTACTGATAATTAGTTCGTTCTTAAACGAATACTTTATTAGGTTTTTTTGATATTTTGTTAGGTTATACTGATAATTAGTTCGTTCTTAAACGAATATTTTATTAGGTTTTTCTGGTATTTTGTTAGTTCTTGTACTAATCCTTATGCATACTGTCATGTTAATTGCTCTTTGCGTACTGATATAAGTATATGACTTTTTACTTGTATTTTCCAAACTACACTAGGACTGGAATGATGGAATGTCAGCGAAATCATTAAAAATGCAAGTAAGAAGTCTTATAATTTTGTCAGAAAGCAATGGTAAAATTAACATGGCAGTACACATAAATAATCATTAAAATGAAACAAATTAAAAATACTTACCATCTTATAAAATATCCTCCAATGAGCCAGTGGGATCATGGAGGCCCATTTGGAGCAAAATCGTTAAAAATATGAGCAAGCAGTCCTATAATCTCTTCTATCAGCAAGAAGTGATAATTCAAATGAGAGTTCACAAAATATAATGAAACAAATGTAACAAATTCAAAATACTTACAATATCTTACACTGGGCCAGCGGGATTACGGCATCCCATTTTGAGTATGCTGTGAGCCTGAAGGGGTTGGAGAGGTGAGGAGATAGGAAAGGGGAAGGTTTGTTACATAATAATTCATAAACAAGTTTAGTTTTTAAACATTATATATTTAATCAATAATTATAAATGACGTATCATGTAAATTACATATTTTAACAAATGTCGAATCTCAAATAACTAAATATTAAGTGGGTAAAATAATTTCATATTATAATACCATACATAAGTACACAACATAAAGCAGTTTGTGAACTGGTCAAAGTTCAATCTTCCAATAATAATAATACATGTATAAATATAGTTGGATGTTTTATAGAGCACTGCCAGCTGTCACCTTAGGGCAGTTCAGAGGTAGTTCACAGCTCGGTGTCTACGAAACATAACCTCAGAACCCTTCAGTGAGCACTCAATCACTGATTAAATCGGTCAAAAAGTTTTCTTTCTTTATCAAGTCTTTCTTTACTGCTAGATCACAGTTTAGAGACATTCCAAATAAACTCGACTTCTAACCCATCGGCCAAGTATACTTTTTCCAATTTATCATAGGATTCATTGGTTTTATTAGGAATATATGTAAACTTCGATCTGATAACAAAGAAGGGTTTTGTTTAGGAACACAAACTTTTTCACGGATGTAATCCCTAATTGAGCGCAATGATCCTGCTTATATTACTGCAAGTGTTTTAACTCCAAGCGTCTTACCGCTGAACAGTCCTTGAGGTGACTGTGTTCTATAAATAATCAAACTTATTTTTATCTTCATCTTGTTGTACATCTTCCTCCACAAAACCTGTCTGTAACTCTGTATCACAGACCTAGTTGTAACAATACTACATAATAAAGGTGATCTGTAAATTGGATAATTTGATTGGTAATTTTGATAAAAATCACCTCAAAGGCTAACTAACTAACCATAATGCCGTTCCCGCAGGGGTAGGCAGAGAAGACGGACCGCCAAACAACTCTATCTTGGCACACACTCCTTCCCTCGTTCACATTTATGCATCGTCTCATACTTGCTATTCTATTATTCTGACTCTTGACATGGCCCGCTCAAGTATCTGATTCACTTGGTCATGCCATATCTTCCTTGGGCATTCTCGACTTCTACCTTTCACATTTTTCGTCATATATTCTCCTAACACTCCTTTCCTCGTTCATTGGCTCTACATGCCCTAACAATCTAAGCGTCCCTTTCTTAATCTTACTCATTACTTATTCAGCCATGCATTCTTTGCGGATCACCACGTTTTTCACACGACTGCACATAGTTTTACCACAGTGTGAGGCGTACGTGTGACACCTACGCCTCAGGGATCTCATTTCTACAGCATTCATTCTACGTTCATCCTTCCTCTGCCAGTTCAATGCCACACTGCCATACATCAGGGTAGGTACCGTCACTCCATTATGGACTGCTAGCTTCTACATATATTCTTCTTATAGCGACATACATATATTCTTATTACACATATTTCCTCGTTCATTCGCTCTACATGCGTCCCTTTCTTAATCTTACTCATTACGCTTACATCAGCCTTAACCATCTCCACGTTTATGACACGATCATACATATGCCCCAGGGATCTTATTTCTACAGCATTCAGTCTCACCTCAAAGGTGCTTCACAATAATAACATACAACAAATTAAAAATAATAAGTACTTCTCTGGATGCTAGTTGATCTCTAATGTTTGCCTGATTAACAACCTGTTGGCTCTTTAAACTGAGCCAAACTCAAAAATCCACCTGCGTTCCTTCCTGAAGCAAGGCTCGTCTCTCCCCTTAGTACTCCAGAACCTTAAAAAAAACATTAATTAGATACATAAAGTCCTTTTCTTTGAAAAGCGTCTAAACAAATTACTACACTTATATATATATCATATAATATACTTACATAACTTCAGCCCATAGAAGTATTTAATTGAATTGACTAGTAATACGGTAGTAATTTCACGTTCTGCGCCAACTGATTTTGAAAACTTGTGTTTATAAAATGCAAGATTGTCTTCTCTGTATAATGTCCAAGAACAGCATTGTCACTCTGTAAACAAAATGCATTTGGAAATATTAATACTTGATAGAAGCAAGGCTCCCCCCACCTGTCTTATTAAGTAATTACTTCCAGAGCTTAAAAACATTCACTTGATACATAAAGTATTGCATTGAAAAGCGTCTGAACAAATATAATACACTTACATAATTATTGCCTTCTGTATTGGAAGTATACAATTAGATTTGACTGATCCTGCAACAATTTCACGCGCCAACGGGTATTATTATTGACATCTTGCCTTTGTAAAATGCAGGATTTTGACGTATAATGTCTAGCATCCTCACCAATATTCATATGTTTATGATCCTCACCCTGTAAACAAAAGACATTTGGAAATATTACTTGATGTTTCTCAATGATAAACGCAAATAAATAAAACTGTCAACTGAAGTGGTAAAATTATTAATTTGTGAAAACGCCGCCGCACTTTTAAGTACAGATTATGGGAATCACACTTCATATCAACAATTACTAAAAGAAACAACTATTTACGTACACAAAATAGGTTATTAGGTTCTTAGTTTAGGTAAATTAAGTAATTCATGCGTATTTAGTTTGAAACGAAACTTCGCAAATGTCAAATCCATACAAAAAATACATGCGGCGAAGGAGATGTTTTATATGAGCAATTTTTAAATTTGAATGAAAATCGTATTTTTTAATGCAAATGTTTTCGTCTATCATGACTGAAACCGATGATTCTTGTAGTAATTAAGTTTAAAATCGCAAGTCTTTGTCGCATTTTATAACACTTTGCTAAACATGAATTATTTGAAAATAATGTCAAAACTTACCAGCTTCCATAATTCACAATCCCAATTTTTCTAACAAATGGATAGTTTGTCGAATTTCGATCCATTTTAAGAGATAATTGCTTTATAATGAAAATAAATGAATGGTTATTGGTTTGTTGAAAACTACTAACATGATTGACAACAAAAATACCGCGCACCATTTTAATTTGAATGACGTGAAGTTTGCGTGAGTTTGCGTTGCATAAATATCACGATGTCAAACTGAATAACGGTGAATTATTACGACGAAGTACAAAATATCTGCTAAAATTGTAATGCTAAATTATCAAGCATTATACCGTTAAACCGTGTTTTTATCGGGATGGTCATGATACATTATTAAAGCAGATTGATAATATATCCTTAAAGTCATATTTTATGAAAATTAGACCTGTTAATTTATCGTTAGAGCAAAAATCGATTTCTCTCCGTGTAGGTAGGTACCTACCTTCCAGCAATTTTATACACGTATTTTAATTGAATTATTTTCTAGATGTACAACCAATGTCTCTAAAATAGGCCGCCCACCGCAAATGGTTTGTCCAGGTGTCGCATCTGGGAGAGGGTGGTTGAGGGAGACCTTTTGACCTCTTCAGCCTGGCTCTCTCGACTCATCACCTTGCACCGCAGTAGAAGAGATAGACCCATATGTCCGTCACCGACACACAAATCCCAAGATTAGTGTGTCGGTGTGTGTGTATTAGAGCACAGGCGTCTGGTGCGAAAGCTGTCCTTGTTCTACTGGTATTTCAATGGAAGATGCTCCGAGGAACTAGCGTCATTGATCCCTTTGGCACCGGTGCATAGTCGGGTAACACGTCAAACGTGTGCCCAACATTTGTAGACGGTTGACATTTGTCACATGAGAACGGGTCATTTCTACAACTCATTTTTGCCTGCCTCTGTGTGTCCTCCCTCCTACAATACGGGTCTCAACGTACCTTTCAACATTTCAAGGGTTCAGATGATAAAATAAAAACGCTCATTTTGAAAAAAAAAACTCTTTATTTTGAATTTTTAAAAACAAAAAATATTACTATACCTACATAGTAAAAAAAAGTGTGTAATCATTTGAAAAATAGCAAAATACAATAAATTTTTTTACGTCAATGTTATAACTTAATAACTTTGTATTCCCTTAATCATTATAAAAAAAGCATAATATAATAAAAATTAAAACCAATTAACTTTGTATTATAATCGTTCACGAAACATGTAGCATTGTACATTACAGAAGAATCCTTCGTTTTTTTTTTTATTTAACAAGGGATATCAAATTATACCTTGCAGTCCGGCTTATTTGACGATCTCCGCAGTCCAGTGGGTAAGACTCTTGACTCACAATCCGGAGGTCGTGGTATGTTATGAGGCTGAAGGTAATGGATAGGGGTAGGAGGTGAGGAAGATGAAGGTTGGGAAGTACCTGGCTATTCGGATCTGGTCACTAAACTCGGCTAAAGCCATTTTCAAGCAACGTTTCAATTCTGAATGGTGGTCTTACAACAGGGCGATACTGATAGTTCTTCCACTCTGGAACGTGCCGCAAATATACTATATATTATTTTAAATGAATTAATTTTGAAATTTCACAAATTAATCAAATAAAATTTAAGACCTGCGGATTGTGAGTCAAGGGTCTTATTTTTGTTCACAACTTTTTTTTATAAAATACACCAAAACAACAATAAAACACCTTTTTATTACTACAATACAACTAGAGACAATGCTTTTGAAAAATAGTCACGCGTAAAAATAATTACCTAGGTTCAGAGCATTTTTAAAAATGAAAAACTTGTTAGATTTCTTTAATATGATAATATAATCCATTATAAAAATTACGTTCTACTAAAAAACCATTTAAAAAATTAATAAAACTGTATGTAAACATGAGAAAACATATTACATGAGTACCTAATATATTTCTGAAATTTTTAGAAAACCCTATATAGATATCATTACATTACAACTGACTATGCTTTCGGAACGCAAAAGACAAATAGTTACGTAGCAAATATTTTATTTATAAAAAAAAACTACATAAATGTGTATTTAAATACGTAATAATATAAACCTTACAATAAAAACAAAAACAATTTAAAACACAAACGATATTAAAAAAGCATTTCGTAAATCAATCTTCAATTTTAAAAACGCGCGCGAATAACCGCTTGCATTTCACAAAATATTATAATATAATGTATGTTCTTAGTTACAGCCTACAGCGAGCGCTTGACATTCTGGCTACCTATACAGATAGAATACAACGTACAACATACCGGCTAACATATAACATATCGCAAAAAGATTCAATCTGACATAGCAATGACATGCGATAATAGGTTCTGAGGAATTAAACTATTGAGTTCATTATTGCAAAGCATTGATAAACGACTTGGAGTTCGAATGATATTGTATGACGAGAAAGTCCGGCAACGTCGCACGCGATGATAGTTGTAGATGCGATTAAAAATATATGTAATTTGATGTCCTAAGTATGGATGAATATTTACTGATAAAAAAGCATATCGGAGCATAAACGGTCCATGTAAAAATGTCACTTATTGACTCAAAAATTTTTTTTACACCGTTCGACTCGTCTCATCGAGTTTGATATGATGGACTTAAAAAAAAAAAAACGATGAGCCACTAAGTGCCCAAATGAGCCAGTAAGTCGCAATGATGAAGATGTTCCGGTAATTCATGGACGCATTGAGCCGCTAAATGCCGTAACATAAACCTATACATATATATACGAGATATATACAATCAGCCTTAAAATCATTTTTTTCTAACACCTATATCTCAGACACGAGATATATATGTAATTAAAAAAATAATATAAAAAATATATGTATATAAAATATAAATGTATATAATAAAATCCAATACTATATATATATACATACAGTAAATATTTATATAGTAAGATATCTTAAAATCATAGCCATTTGATGCAAGTGAACTCCCTTAAATCCATTCTTAGTCATGCGATTCAAAAGATCTCCCCTGGCGCACTACCGGTTGAAGCGAAGAACTTTCCTCTTCTATAGCATGGATATTTACTTTTTTTTAGTGGCCATTTCCATACTTTTATATTTAAAAAATATCAAATTGTTTATTTCCTAGAAACCCGAAAAAATGTTAATAATAAATTAATTCTTAATACTATCTACTATTTGACACTACACAGCTTCGACGGAAACTCACAGACGAAGCATAAAAAGGCGACACACAATTATAGTCCCTACGCTCAACGCATAGAGTGTAATATTGTTGAAACGTCGCATGGAAGCATAATAATTACGCGGAATTTCGAACTTTGAAAAAAGATTGACACGACGGACCGTAGGAAACGTGCGTTTACGGCCACCTCTTAGAGCCGAATGAGTAGGAGAATTTTTAGATGTTCATTTTATAGTATTTAACGAAAATAAATGGTTAATAAAAGCATATATCTCGATAGAAAAATGTATTTATGATAGCTTATCGTGGCTACATCATCGATATTTTGACGATTAATAACTTAGATTGTCGTTTTAATCTGAGAATTCATGATACTCCATACAACGATTGAGATCGCTAGTAAGGAAGTACTTACGGTTCTAAAAATGATTGAAAATGACGATACTGAGAAACCTATCCCGTGAATTGAAGCAGAGGGAATTCGCCTCAAATTGGAAAAAATTGAAACAGCATTTATGATCGTATTTTGGAAAGACTAAATAAAGTGAGTGTTCAGATAAGACTGATGAAAAGATGTTAAGTTCAGATGGAAAGACTAAATAAAGTGAGTGTTCACTGTCAAGTTCAAGAAATTTGCATCAGTCAATCAAATTTTCTGAAGTTAGTAATTAAATGGATATCTATGTATTTTAGCCGTTTACAGATCACCATCATTCCATGACATGCATCCATTTCTGGATAATCTCATATCTGAACTCAAAAAATGTTGTGATTTCAAACAACAAATATTGATGGGGGATATAAATATTAACACATTTGGAAATATACACAGACAATGTCACGATTACATGTGCGCCATGGCAGAAAACAACTTCGCAATAAATATTAAAGTTCCTACCAGGGTTCAAAATAATAGCATGTCATGTTTAGATCACATAAATACCAGAAATATTATGGCTTCCAATGCATTTGTTATACACAATACAATAACTGATCACCATACAACAGCAATAAGCATTTCAAATACATCTCTTAGAAAACAAGTAAAAACTAAACGGTTCACATCATCCATATGCTATGAGGTATGAGGGATTAAGAGGAATATAAACGCCTAGAAATATTTCGATTCTCGTGCCTGCAAAATTTGCAGTCGAGCGTCTTATTTGCGCGCGGCAAGTAAGCGAAAAAGTGTTTTTTTTATTATTTATTTTGTCCATAATTTTATAAGAGTGAAAAAAAGTTAGAACATAGAAAACCTCAAAAATGGTCTTAGCCATAAAGGGGTATTTTTATAAAAATGTTTCTTGTATTACTTCATAGTTAAGTCATGAAAAAACATTTTTTTTAGTGGTTTACGCTTATTTTTTTTTGTTATGTAAATAATATTTTTATTGTAATTCCGTTTCGTAGAAAACCTAGTAAAAGCTTCAATCTATTCGTAGCATATTTTTTGATGTTCATACTGTAAGCCAATTCGTCGTAAAGATTAATCTCAATAGTATCAAAATAGGATTTCACGTATAACTTCACCTTAATTAAAGATCTAAATGAGGAAACATGGCAAGATGTATGTGGAGTGACTGATGTTAACAACGCACTCAACTTATTTATTAACAAAATCAACATGCATATAACACAAAATTCAAAAGATAAACTTATTGCACATAAAAAAATACAACTTACCCCTTGGATTAGCAGAGGTATTGTAAAAGCTATACACAAAAGAAATCATTTACACGAAGTGGCGACCAAAGATCCACAAAACACTCTTAAACAACAGAATTACCGTAGGTATCGTAACATTTGTAAAGATGTAATGCAAAAGAACGGTACTATAAAGGGGTCTCCACACGGTACTGCCGCAGTACCAACTGCCGCAGAACTGTAGTCAAAAGCGCCAGCCGTATTCTTATTATAATAACAATACGGCTGGCGCTTTTGACTACGGTTCTGCGGCAGTACCGTGTGGAGACCCCTTAAGCATCAACTCTACCGAGATCTATCTAGTAAAAACATGTGGAACATCGTTAAACAAATTACCAATACTAAACACACAATCGACCCTAATATTAATGAACTCCTGATTGGAAACACAGCCACCACTGATTCGGGCATAATTGCTTCCCACACTAACCAATACGGCGGTGGGGTCTAACCTTGCGGAAAACATCCTAAGTGTCACCAAGGAAACTGAAGATTCACTGGCATCGGCAATAGAAACAAAACATAATTCTTTTTCATTTCAATTTTCACCTTCGACAAATGAAGAGGTTTTAAATATTATTGACAATCTCAATAATACACATTCGAAAGGTCCTGACGGTCTTAACACTCATATACTTAAAATCATTAAACACAATACAATCACCTTTATCGAACATTTTCAATAAAAGCTTTTCTTCAGGGGTTTTCCCCGACCATCTAAAAAAGTCTTTAGAGGTACCAATCTACAAAAGTGGACCAAAAACCAAGTGGGCAATTATAGGCCAATATCCCTGTTAAGTGCTATCTCAAAAATTATAGAAAAAATATTTAAAAATAGATTAAGTAATTATGTAGGGAGCCGAAAACTTTTAAGCAAAAATCAGTTTGGCTTTCGGCCGGGGAGGGGAACGGACGATGCTATAGCGCAACTTACAGAACATATTTCTAGAAATATAGATCGCGGAAAGAAAAACATTGCACTGTTCTTAGACTTAGCCAAGGCTTTTGATACGATTTCACATAAATTACTCCTCAAAAGATTAAAAATATTGGCATTGTAGGAATGCCCTACGAATGGTTAAGGAGTTACTTACTTAACAGTTTAACAGGTAGAAGCCAGCAACTCAAAATGGGAAAAATAGTAAGTAATTCACTAGACACTAACTTTGGGGTACCGCAAGGAAGCACATTGGGACCTCTTATATTTATAATCTACTTAAATGAGTTATGCGACCTAAAAGTAGGCGGAAAAATTATTACATTCGCTGACGATACGGTAGCTATATTTGAAGGAGACGACTGGACTCAAACACATAAACATGCTGAAAGTGGAATCAATGCGATAAAACAATGGCTTGACAAAAATATACTTACATTCAATATAGCTAAAACTAAATACATAAGATTCAGTTCAACTATAATAGGACAACCTAGTACATCATACACAATAAAAACACATAAGACTAACTGTAATTCCGATAATATTGATTCTAACTGCAACTGTGAAGCTTTGGAGAGTGTGAAACAAATATCTAGGCGTTATTATAGACAATCATCTTAAGTGGAAATTTCACATCGACAAACTTTCAATAAGGGTAAGAAAATTGATTCACGTATTCTTTGTATTACGAAACATAATCAAACAACAAGACCTAAGAAAAATATATTTCGGATTATGCAACCCCCTCTTAACGTATGGTTGTATTGGTTGGGGAGCGTCAGGTAGAACAATTTTAGATCCATTAGTGAAGGCCCAGAAATCCATAATTAGAGTCATTATGCGTAAACCCTATAGGTTTTCTAGCGATCAGCTCTACAAAAATTTTTATGTACTTGATGTTCGTCAAAACTATATAAAAAAGGTTATTATCCACGTACACAAAAATGTAGAAAATCTTAAGCAAATTGACCATAAATATATAACAAGAAGTCACACCAGAAAGGATCTCGTGGTCCCAGGGAGCAATACGGCAAAGTTTCAAAAGACATATACATATCTGGGACCGAAATTGTATAATAAAATCCCCCCAGAATTAAATATTAAAACACGTAAAATGGCATGCATCGGTACAATAATAACTAAATGGTTGAAAGACTTTAGGATTGAGTCTGAGAAATTATTAAATACTATCATTTAAAACTTAAAATTACACATGGTTAACTATTAATGGCACAATCAGTAAAAACTTAGTATATTATTTTTAAACTTAGTATATGTATATTTAATCTACAAAAAAAAAAAAAAAACAATATTTTGTTTTTTTCTTTCTTTTGTCAAAAGAAATTTTTGGCATTTTTCACCAGCATTTGGTTCCTTAGAACAGGCAATCTGCCTAGCTAGGAACCAATAACGTACAAGACATAATAACACTTGTACACATTTTAAAATCTACAGTTATTTGAAATATTATTATTATTATGTAATTTTGCTGTATAAATGTAACTAATGTAATAAAAATAAAATTAAAAAAAAGATTCAGAGATTTACTGATGGTATCTGATCAATGGATCTCTTCTCGAATTTATTATGGCAGAGCGAGAAAACTTTGATTATTTCGAAGAAAGTGCAATTGAAATGAGCGCACTTCAAAAATATCAGGGCGACATTGAGTAAAGGGAACCCTAAGAGAAAAAACTTTATAGTCAAAACATCAAATGAGGAAATTGAAACAACCTCCAGGCGTTTTTCTCAGAGTAAACACCTTTTTGGTCATCCTGAGAGCTGAATTGCTGAGCTGAAGAGAAACCTGAATCGACGTCATTACTGAACATTTTTAAGTTTTTGAGGAAACAATCTCCGTGCAACGTTTACCCGAACTTGGATATAGCTCTCCGCATCGCACTTTGCACTCCGGCCACAAATTGTTCTGGAGAAAGGAGTTAAGCGAGTGAAGAATTACCAAAGGTCTTCATTGTCGCAAGAAAAACTTAACTCTTTGACTATTCTGTGCATAGAAGCAGACTTAATGAATACTTTTTTTTTACATAAACCCCACAAGAGGCCCTGAGCGATTTTTTTTTCCTTTTTTTGACAACTAATGAAGCTATTGTAGATGATTTTGTCTATAAAAAATCCCGTAAAAAATTGTAATTCTTTCATGTTACACTTTATTTTACGACTAATTCATTCGTTTTTCAAAATTGTGTGTCACCTAATAAAAGTCTGTAAGTGAGTGATTATGATAGGTGGCAACATAAATATACCAAACTGGCAACTTCTAAGAAGAGAGAAGGGGCCGGGCGGCGCAAATGAAGTGGCCTGACACAATGTAGGCATGCTGTGTTTGTTATGCAGGTATTTCATTGGAGCCTGGAGATGTATAGATGTAGCACTGATCCCCTGTGGACACACGTATGCGAAAATCGACGGAGACGAGCGAAAAACCCGTTCACAGTTGATGTTGGCTTCATGAGAACGTGTTTGTTCTACTCATTCGTATGTAAAACGAGCTGCCGGCATTTGTTTTCTTCTTCATTTAATCCGGACCTCTTCAAGGCCCGTATTAATAAATCCCTTGCCACAGCCGGCAGCCCATAACTTAACCCGCCTCAACGCTGCCCAACCGGGTAGCGATATAGTTCTCCCACCTTTAGAATCCACAAAGAGAGGCGCTCTTGCGAGATGTCACATAAATAAACAAAAATTTTAACAAAACAAAAAACGACTTCAAAAAATGCACTAAAAAGTAAAAAAATAATTTCGTACGATTGTTATTTTTGGAGTCGGTGTCAGTCAAGGTAACTACATACATAGGTAGTTATAGGTGAGATGTGGATTGTACTTGCATAGATTTATATATATGGTACCTACTTTCTCCGTGGAACTGGACTTTCATGTTCGTGGTAGGTTCCTAGGTAGGTACTTTTTCATTGCGTTTTTTTTTTTCTAGAATAATCTACACTATCTACCCCACCGGCTGTTGTCATGGTCAAGTTAAAAATTTGGTAAACATTACCATGACAACGATATTGTTTATTATCAATAAGCTTGCCAGCTTGCTTCCAGTATTGTGGGGTTAGTATATTTATGAGTATTGTGCTGTTTATCATTCTTAACCTGAAAACGAATTCTGTAAAAATGGTGATTCTCACGGTAAAGAAGGGCGACGAACCGCAATTTCTTTTTGAAACTACCGTAGATAAGTCGGTAGAAGAAACTGTCAAAGAATGCACCGAGATTTACAATGGAAGGCTCAAAGTCAGTCGTATTTGTTTTGGTGAGAATTATTCAAGTTATTTGATAAAAATATGTGAATGGAATAAATACCTAGTTTGTTGAATCAAAACAGTCCAGAAATAAAATAATTTATCTTCTATTTATTGTAGAAGACATACCTACTATTATTACTCGTTTACCCTTCGTCACATGGGCTGGTAAGGGTTAGGAAAGGGTGAGGAATCGAAATAGACCATAAGACCTTGCGCAGAAAAGTCCGACAATGGCTGCGCTGCAAACCGTAGCTTTTCTGCGCAATGACTAAACGCAACGTACTTACGTTATAATTTATAATCTACTCATTCACAGATTTAGTAGGCGCCAATTTAATTGGTTTTGGTTAAAACACTTTTCGCAAGTCATGCTTTAAAATATTTAGGCGAATTGATTGTATGCGCCTTCATATTCAATTTGAATGTTAATAAATAGTTTTGTCCATAGACAAGCTCAAATCTTTCAAGAAAGGCTAACAAATGCAGTATTGGATCGAGTCACTGATACAAAATTGTATTTATTATATATATATAATAGGGGATGTTTCCTTAAATAATTAAATTACGGCTAGCTATGAAAGAGCAGATTATTTATTTATTTATAATATTAACGCCTTTCGGCTTTTACATAATATAACATAGTATAGTATAGCAACAACATGAAAAATACAGCTCTAGTGAGTTTGTAAAACAGAAAAAAAATAGTTGAGAAAGACATAGTAGATATTCAGATAACAAAACGAAAATAAATGCTAAGATATTTAAAAATTACAATATTGTAACAATGAAAAAATATATTTATATGTAATACATGCAAATAACGGATAAATGATTTATTATTTAAAGCTTATATTTTATAAGCGACACATTCCATACATCTATGTGTGAAAACATATTGCCTAAGTTTTGAATTCTGTGTAGTGGTATATTGAAATGGACATATTCGTAGTATTGTCACAATAAAACGGTAGTACTGACCTTGTGTTTCTGGCTGGCACATACAAATTTATGATCGCCAAAACTTCAGGGCTGTTAATTTTATTATGCAAGATTTTAAATAAAAATTCTAGACCGAAAACAGAATTTATGAATTATTTTAAGTTTACACGTAACCACGTGGTCGAGTTAGGACTGTGTAAACCTACACAGTCCTAACTCGGCCTTTGGTTTATTACGTTCCGGTTGTTGACTTCTATATTTTTATCCCGCCAGAGTTCGCGGCTCGTCCGTAGCGGAGGCGTCTACTAATATCTACAGGAATTCCAAAAACTGAACAAATCGGACTAATATCTATGAGAATCAAAGTGAGGACGAATATCTACAGCTCAAATTGCTGACTAATATCTATGGAACAGGTGATGTCGACGAATATCTCCAGCACTGGCAGAGGTTGGATTTACAATTATGTATAGCATATTGGCATAACTTAATAATTTGTGTTAAGTTAGGTTAGGTTTGTATTACGAAATTGAAGTAATTTATGCTTTTTCGTACAACCTCTCGCTCAGCTGCCCTCTGTAGATATTAGTCCCACCTACGCTCCATAGATATTCGTCACCACTGGGACAGTCATAGATATTTATCCAACTTTAGCTCTGTAGATATTAGTCTTCACTCTGAAGTTCATAAATATTTGTCCAACATATGAGCTGTAGATACCTATTAGTCCTACATACACGCTGTAGATATTAGTATCTGGAGTCTTCGTAGCTCCTCATACAATTTGTCAAATCGGAATAATCAATAGGTACTAGCGGTTACAAACCCGCTCCGCAGGTTTTGGTTGCTAGGCTCTGCCGGCGGATTTTGGTTTGAGTGTTGGTGACCATTTTATAAATCCGATAGGAACTGGTTCCAAAAATAGCCGGTTCCTCGGATCCACTGGAATCCAGTGGCAGCTAGTCACCGGTACACAGAAACCGCGACAGGCAATTACGTCATATATAATACATATTAAGCGAATAATAATACGCATGGTATTATTATTCACAACTGCCGGTTACAATAATAATCAAATTAATCGTCAGTCTCTCCATATCCGGAGAGATTCACAAAATTACAATTCCAGTAGTACTTATGCTGCCAAGCGATGCTCCTCACGCTAGCTGTTAACGTTAAGTGGCGCCTTGGCCTTGCTTGAATTAGGTTATATTACAAAAGTAGATTTGTATGCAAACTCCACGTACGAAAACGGTTTTGCGTGGGGCGTAGCGTCAGAGTTGCATTCTTAGCCGGATTGTTAAATTTGAACCGTGCAGTCTCTAGGCTAATAATACTGTTTGATGATGAATACCGGCCCGAAGAAAAGTTTGAAAAAAAAAATCATATGGATGGTGACATTTCTTTGGACCTACTTAGAAATCTTATAATTTCAGAGTAAATTTTGGTAATTGATTTATTAAATAAGAGAATTTTAGAAACATCATTTTTTGGACGCGAGGTCTACTAACTTATGTCGACAGAACTATTAATACATTTGTAATATAATGACAGAGATCGAGGAATTGGCCAAGCATGGCACTATGTTGCCCCCCGAGATCCTGGGCCTCACGCCGGATCAGGTGGTGGAGCTGGGACTGCAGGACCCCTGGGCGGAGCGCTGCGCCCCCGTGGGATGGGTGCAGAACCCCGACGCCGTGGGGCGCCGGTGCGGCCGCCAACCAGGGCCCCCGCTACAAAAGGTGCTCAGGGATGCGGTCGAGAAGGCGAGAGAGATGGTTTCTAAGGTAAACAACACACACGACATACTTACATCTCATTCTTATCTAACCCAGTGTTTCTTAACCTGTGGTCCGGGGACCCCTGGGGGTCCGCGATTATATATATGGGGTAGTATCATCTCCGACCATTTAACAATAAAAAAGCCACAAAAAGTATCATAATCGCTACGCGTCAATGTTTCGGGATTATTCTCCAGTACCCGACAAAAATAAATATTGGAAATTAGACCCTTTCAACACAGATGTTATTTATTCTACTGGATTGAAAACGGCACAGGAAAAATTAATTTATAAAAATACCTTGTGATTCAGCTTTGAAACGTAATTTTAAAGAATCCTCTTTATCAAGTTTTGGATAAATGTATTTAAAGATTATAAGGAAATATCAGAAGAAGCACTGAAATATTTACTGATTTTCTCAACCACATACCTCTGTAAAAAGGCATTCTCTGCTCTTGTAGTTTGTTGTTAGCTTTTTAGCTCTGTTTTTAGTATAGGTATGTATAATAAAAACAAATACAGAAACAGATTACAAGTGGAATCCTTTTTGGATTACAACTTGGGAGTAACATCAACCTGAATATCACGAATTTAGTTGCAAAAAGCATTACATTAAGTTACCATTAATTAATGTGAATGTTGGTGTTGCTGTTGTACGTTAATTATTAAACTATTTTTTATAAAAAGTATTTTTTTGTATCTAAAATAAATGGTCTGAATTTTATTGCTGGTTTTTTTTACTAAGGATTCGGAAATCAAGATTGATTTCCTAGGGGTCCGCGGCTGAAAAAGGTAAGGAAACGCTGATCTAACCGATGCTTTTGAAATTAAAACTTCTGTAGCACGGTTGTGATTTGAAACGCGATGAAACGAAAAGCGGCACCAAAAAGAGACAAACACATGTACATCTATAGGATTTAGCCTGCAAAAGAATGAAATAGAATAATTTTATCTCATTCTCCTCTCCTGTGCGGTGCTTCGTAGCCTATCGGTCTCCTCTTTGTGCGGTACTTCGTAGTCTCCCCACTCTTGTCTGCTTTAGTTTTCTGAATTTTTCACTTCTACTGCGTATGAATTGGACACATTTTTTTTTAAAATTCGCTCCACACAGGAGGATCTGAGGAAAAAAATCCCTCAGGCCCTGCCACTTTTGGGGATGCTGTGTGGAGGGTCTTTTTAGGGAAAGAAAGGAGAGAAAGTTCTGGGAAGGAAAAATGTATGAGGGGTTGGTAGGGATCTGGGGGGTCAATGAATTCGTCCCTCCCACTGCGGTGCAAGCCGATGGAGAGAGAGTCCGACTGGAGTGGTCTAGGATAGGTCTCCCTCAACCTCGCAGTAGGTGGGCAAACACAATCCCCGCGAAGATCTATGCATCTATGATCTTCATGAACCCTAGATACCCCATGAGCCTGAGTAGGTACCTCTGCTAAATTACCAAACATAGCGAACTACTTGGACTGACGTATGGCAGGGGTGTTGGTTATCCAATAAATGGTTTCTAATTTATTTATTTTAATAACATGTTGTGCCTATTACCTAACCATGTCCTACTTTTTGAATATGTATCTTACTTTATTTTCTAGAAACTATGTGCTGTTGGGAAAGCAGTGACTCGATCGGACGTATCCAAGGCTCTCTCGGAGCTTTCTGGCGCCGTGACTATCGTGTACCCGATGGGTCTGCCGTCCCACGACCCTGTTCGTCAGGAGTTGGAGAATGTCGAGGATCTTGACGGAACTCAGGTTACTATATTTCTTTTAATTCAAAAGCATTGTAATTCAGTATCAGAACTGTGTAAACCCTATCCCATGACTGTATAGGGGAATACGATTAATATTGATTACAATTTGAAAGAGTTTGAAAGTAATAATTACACCATCATTTGTCGATTTGAACGTTTATTTACTTATTTATCTGCAATTAACTGAAGCTAAACTTATCATTAATAATAATAAGGAGAAATTTCCCATTCTTCCCCATTTTTTATTAATGTGATTAATTATTATTTAATTTAATGTGCAAAAATTAGAGATTGATGTTAGTTATATTTGCTGGCCTTGAGTTATCACTAGACTTTTAGTCACTCAAAAGTACTTATGTTGAAACATACCTGTAATGTTAATTTCCGAATGAAAAACGGTGTAAGAATAATGATAAGAGTTTATTCCAAAATGTATGCAGGGGTAGTACAATGCAATACATTCCATATTTCGAAATAAAAAAAAGAATTTAGAAAAATAATAAGAAGAGGTAAAAAGTAAAAGTAAAAAAATAAAAAAATGAGAAATAAAAGTGAAAAAAATAATAAACACTAAAATGAATGCAAGCAGCCGTTTAAGGGGGGTATTTCAACGTCTCCCATCCCAAGAGGGCCATCAGGGGGGACTCCATCCTGGCAGTCATGGCGGTGATGATCGGTGGCGAATTATAATAGAATAGCATAATTACGTTGGTATCACAGAGCAAACGATAGAATTCGCAAGCTTTTTCTCTAACCTTATGAACGGTAAATTCAAACTAAGCGCGCTTTCACAATAACAGCAGCAAGTGCATATTGCGCGGTATAGCGAACTGTGAAGGTCACGCGTCTCCGTCGTCCGTAGCGCCTCTTTCCGTTCCGTCCCGGTATCCCGTTACACCCCGGTTACCCTAATTGTTATTGACCATGACAATCAATTCTTGTCACATTGGACTTGGGGACTTTCCTTGTGACATGTTCTATTTTCAGGCAGTGCCAAAGTAATTTTATTGAATAATTTAGTAGGCAACCGTTGACAAAATATTTTCGGCAGGAAACTCATTTATAAAAATTGCCATTTTTATTTTGTTTTTAATTAATGTGTCAAGTCGACATTGTTTGCGTTTAAGTAAGATACAGAAAAGATACATAGACATTCGTTGCATCAGAATTTTTTTTAAATGTTGTTTCTCTTTACCAAAAAATACGCTTATAATGGAAAGAGAAGTTTCAACGGACTCTCAGCTTTTGGACCAAGTACTCAAAAGGAGGCGGGGGAACCCCCATAGGGAAACCCGAGGAGGGAGGGGGGATATTTTAGATATATTAATTAATTATTTTCTTTAATATTAGGTATGACATTACGGTTTGAGGAATACTAATTCTGGGGTAATATCACGTTCATTTTAGGGGTGACACCACATTATCCGCACCTAGTGCCACCCATGCTAGTTACGCCACTGCCACCCAGGGCCGGATCTACGAGATCTGGCGCCCTGTGCAGTAGGTACCGATGGCGCCCCCCCCCCCTACATTTTTATTTTGATTAAAAATCCGTTCACCCCAATTTTTTTATTTAATTTTATTTTTTTTTTACACTAATTTATCAAATAAAATCAAGACATATAAAGGGTGTAACTTTTCCAAGTGACCTGGCGGTAGCTCTCACACTCGTTTTTTTTTAAAGAGAGAATCGCCAGGAGCCCTATACTCTCTTAATCTATTGGTTAAACATAAAATTATGGTGCTATTTTAATTATTTTAGGAAAAACTCTTTTTGCAAGTTATGCTTTAAAATAATACAACGAATTGTTTGTTTGTGCCCGTACCATGATTTAAAATATAGGTTACGAGACAATGCGGGTGGTTTCGCTGAACTAGGTCCATTAGACATTCTTGAGATTTACTGCGTTTATGTATATACCCAACGCGAATATTAATAGAAAAAGCAAATACAAATTCGTTTCCATGGCAACGTACAACACAAGAATAGCATCTACAGCTTCTGACTAGCTCTAAAATCTAATAAGAATATAACCTCATATTTGTACCTTGCATTTCCCCAGCGAACAAACACCAAATTGAGCGAACAAACACCATACAAACACTAAACACTGACGTATGGTATCAACGGCGCACGAAAGACGCTTATGTACACTGACACCGTAAAATAACAAAACCAACAAATATAATAGATATTAATTATACATTTAACGAACTTCAAATAATGTCAAATCAATGATGAAACTGTCAACAGTGTCAACACGTTGCAACCTGCAAATTCTGCAAACCGTGCGATGCTTTTGTTAATGGAATTTACTGAAGATTTCATAAGAAAATGGTCTTCTCTACGTTCTACCTTCTACTACCTTCTCCTAGAGACTTAAATCGTACAAAATAACTAACTAACTAAAATTGTAAACATTTTGAAAGGCGCAAGTCGGTTTGTTTGATTCTCCAGAGTAAAAATATCGCGCTGTGATTGGTTATTGAGTTTGGATCGCACCCATTCGTCGTAAAAGATACATGGAAAAATAGATCTTACGTTAAACTAAATATATGGAATTTTTAAAAAAATTCTATAACTGACTATAAATTCGTAAGCCGTTGATACCAACCTGACGCGTGCGCATTCTGTTTCTTTGGAAAGTGTTGCTAGAGCGTAATAATTATTTCGTACTATGGGTAATTTTTAAACGATTCAGGGAATATTATAACTAAATTTTAATACAATATTTATTTTCTCACGGCGCCCTTACGGAGTTGGCGCCAGGTTTTTTGCACGTTTTTGAACATATGGCAGATCCGGCGCTGCTGCCACCTTCCTCCCTCGCGCCCTTGCTTACAAGGTTGGCTAGCAGTAATGTTATCCTTGTAGATCCTGATTGATATATTTATGAATCCAGGCTTCGCTGGAAGTGATGGATCCTGCCACCGCTGTAATGTGGTTCTGCGGGAAACAACTCCTGCCCGGGGCTGCGCTCAGCAAGCAGCTTGGCAGAAACGACAAGTGCAAAGTAAGAATTCTGTCTTATTATTTCAAAATTACAATGATTTCATATTACGTTTTTAATTATTTGTTCTACAAGCAAATAAAAACCAATGAACACCAATAAAATAACCACTGGCATTCTCCGAAGTGCGACTTCTTGAGGCATCAGATCTGTTAAAAGTATCGTGCTCCCAAAAACAGTACCTACCTATCCGCAACACGTCTTGGAAGGAGGATTAGAGTTTCTGTGATTTATTACTGCTTCGCGGATTACAACCTAACTAGGAGCAGGCCATAGAGCTGGCTATAATCGATCTGGTTCCCACCGTCTTTTGTGGGAACAGCTAGCCTCGGCCCTCTGGTGATCTGATGGGAAACTAATCCTGCCGACATCTTGCGGACTTTATGTAAAGCTTTTATACCTGCCATCGGTGTGACCAGATAGGAAGCTTTTAGATAAATTTTATTTTATTCATAAACGAGTTTTTTTATTCATGAACTAGCGATGGGCACGAGTTGCATGCCACCTAAATAAAGACATTTGTTTGTCCCAGGCTGCGTTGCAAGTTGCAATGACATTTAAATTAATAAATTGTTTATCTCTGCGTGTCCTTTCCCATTCGTCCCCGTTCCCCTACCCCTCCCGTGTTCCCCCTCCACCTTCCCCAGCTTCACCCTTCTCGCGACCCCCCTTCTTTGTTCCCCTCCGCCCCTCCTGGAACCCCCTCCCCCTACCGCCTTCCCGCCCTGCTGCTGAACTATATGAAATAGACTTATTTTTCAAACAACTCGCCCGCCACCTATTAAAATTTTTGAAGTAAAACTTCTTTACGCACGCTCGACACTTGGGGGTGAAATGATGAATACGTTATGAAACGTTACGAAAAAATATGAAACGTTACGAAAAATTACGAAAAAATATGAAACGTTACGAAAAAATGTGACATGCTAATCAATATAAACGTTAAACGTGAAATGCTAATCAATGATATGAGTTGAGTTGAGTTGAATTGAGTTGAGTTGAGTTGAGATCTGAGAGCTGAGAGCTGAGAGCTGAGAGCTGAGAGCTGAGAGCTGAGAGCTGAGAGCTTAGAGCTGAGAGCTGAGAGCTGAGAGCTGAGAACTGAGAGCTGAGAGCTGAGAGTTGAGAGTTGAGTTGAGTTGATGGGGATGTTGAGGGGATGGGGATATTTTTATTCCTGTTATTGTTATATTGTTAATGGACGGCATAAGTTAGTGAAGTTTTACTTCAGTCATGTGGTCTAAAGCACACTCATTTTTTAATACAAATTTAATAACGCCAGAGCTCACCGGTATATATAGAAACATTCGCGGGCGTAAGCATAACAACTCACCAAAGTTTCAACAAAATTGATGAATAGTATAGAAAATAATTTCATGACGCCAGGTCTCACCATTAACCATCGCGGGCATGCGCACATCAAATCACCAAAGTTTCTTCGCAATCGGATGAATGGTTTAGGATCGCTTAAGGAACAAACAAAGAAACATTCATTTATATATATTAAGATACTGCCATGTGATTCTGTATCTTTTGTGGATACTGAATCGATTCCATACGTAATCACCTGTCAAATTTGTGTGATTGTCTATTGCTAGCAATTGCTTTTACTACGGGTTGATGTATCAGCTGTCAAAAGATACAAAATCGCTCTTCTGATTATCTTAATTTCATAGACCGATGTCATAAGATTCTGTAGATAGGATTTATACTAGGCATCTTATGTCAATACAATTAGGCCCAGTTTTTTTCCAGAAATTCAAATGTGACATTGTCATCAAATGGCCATTCATGACCATTTTTTTGGCATTTGAAAGGTTCTAATTAAACGCCGACTGTGCGTTTCAGCTTTCTGTCAAATTAACAACATGATAGTTGTCCTCTTCTGCTGATCTCCATTAACAAAAGCTGAAACGGATTGAAATACTTAGAATCTGAAGGCGCTGAATGGAAATTTGATGACTTTGTCACACATGAATTTTTGCGTAACAACTGGGCCTTAGATTAGAGTTGGACTAAAACCAAATAAAAATTGTTATCAAGCAAAATACTGAAATATTTTCATTAACCTCTTCTTAATACGGTTTTACATTTTAAAGTTTGGTTAGAAACTTGGTGATTAATTTTAAATTTACTGGAATTTTAATCAAAAACTTTCAAATGCTTTTCGTTTATAAAATGTTTAACTGGACTTCATATCATCATCAAAAATACTAATTTTGGTTGTTAATCTAAAAATAATGTTTGGTTGATATATTTAAAACTACTTATTGTAAACTAGCAGACCTGGCCACAGGTTGCTGTGGCTAACGAAACACAACGCCATTACCAAACCTTTATAAAACCCACACCACCCGCTTGCCAGCTGCCCGCTGCCTGAATTGAATATTTGAATTTCTCGGCTTTTCTCTACTATAATTAGCATGTATTATGCATATAAACCTTCCTCTTCAATCACTCTATCTATTGGTGAAAACCGCATAAAAATCCGCTGCGTAATTTAAAAAAATCTAAGCGCACAAACATTTTGAGCGACTTCATTTTATACTATGTAATATGTAATGATTTCTGTCCTGGTAAAATCGATATAATTTTGGTTATGCGTACTTACGTAACATTCTAAAATTCAATAACAAAAATAAATAATTTTTAATCTTTTTATAACTTTTGAAAATGACACCTTTTTTAAATGATAATATCATTTTGATTATTGAAGGTGGTAGTGAAGTTGTGCAAACGAGGAGAGGGCGCTCCGGCCAGGGAGCCCGTGCTGACAGAGGAGGACAAGAGGCACCTCATGATGCAGGCCTACAGGCGCCAGGAGGAACTCAAGGTCAGTGCTTCTACTCCAGCATTCATTTATTACAACAACTACTGGTTCCTATTGCTCTTACAGGTAGAAGGTTGAGAAAAACATTACATGTAATTTATTCAATTCGCACTCACAACTCTCCAATGTATAAAACTATTCAGATTTAGTCCGAATAATGTCAGGAATTACTGGTTAATATTTAAGTAAGTTTAGTAAAGTATTTCCCGGTTTAACGTGGGATGAGATTTCCGAAAACCGCGCGAAAATTACCTCGATGATTTCTGGTCAAATATCCATATAAAAACAAAGGAATTGCTTTTTTTCGATTGTTTTCTTATTATTCATATATATTACTCCCTTGAGGTGATTTTTCACAAAAACGGCGCTATATAAATCGTCCAAATATTTACGGTGCTCCAGATTTTATGTCCGGGTTGAATCTTTCCCAAATGAAAGACTAAACCCTTCCACACACTTTTCCACAAATGAATATCTAGTAAATTAACGCAATGTAAGTGCACTATATAAGAATAAAACAATACAAGAACAATACGTCAATCCACCAGAAACATAATGGGAAAATATTTCACCGACTCCAGATATTTTCATATCAGAGGGTTCGGCTCTGATGAAATCCTAACTGGTCCGATAAATCCTACTGATCCCTCAATATAAATATTTAAAAAATCTTTCGTAATCCTACATGTATTTAAAATGACCGACTTTTGCATTTTTATGTACAAATTTTTTGACAAATCTAATACGCCTAAATTTTGAATGAGAGAGCTAGGTATAATGCCAGTAGCCGAAATAACAAATGGTAATATTTTTATAGTCTGAGAATGCCAAATTCTTTTAATTTCATTTCCTAAATCTGTATATTTTCTTATTTTTTCAGAAACAGTTTTCTGAATATTACAAGAATTTGGAATAGCGACATCAATGATATAAGTTATTTTCTTAATTTTGTCATGTAAAACTATATCAGGTCTATTATGACTAATTGTTCTGTCTGTCAGAATAGTTTTATCATAATAAATTTTATAAAATTCATTTTCTAAAAATGAATTTGGTTCATATTCATAATATGGTACATTACGGCAGTCAATCAAGTTATGTTTAATTACCAAACTTTGGTGAATTATTTTTAAAACTTGATTGTGCCTAAATGTATACTCGGACGGCGCTAATACAGAACATCCCGATATAATATGTTCTATAGTTTCCGGAAAAGCCAAACATTTTCTACATAAATCATCAATTTGATTTGCATCTTTGATGATATGCTTTCTATAATTTTTAGTATTAATGACTCTATCTTGAATAGCAAGCATAAAGCCTTCTATTTCTGCGCTCAACTCTCCAATACTCAACCATTTGTTTGACGAAAATTTGTCAACATATGTTTGGTTGAGATAATTGAAGTGTTTTGCGTGAAGAATTTTATTTGACCAGGAATCTAATAATTCCTGGTTGGTATTTATAAGAATGCTGGCATTCTCGTCGTATAAATTTAATGGCGAAATATTTCTATCTGCCTTGCAAATTATTTTATGCATTTCTGAACTATTAGCTTTCCTATGGAAAAAATTTCTTAGCATTTCTACCTGAATATGTTTTAAAGATGTTATTTTGACTATACCTCTACCTCCTAAATTTCTCGGTAAATTAATCCGTTCTATAGCTGAATTTGGGTGATGGCAATGAAATTTTGTTAATGTAGTTCTAATTAATCGTTCTAAGCTATCTAAATCTGTATTAGACCATTTAATTATGCCAAATGAGTAAGTTAATAGAGGTATTGCCCAAGTATTTATCGCCTTTACTAAATTTTTAGCAGATAGATTGCATTTCAAAAATTTTCTGATCCTAGTTATTATTACATGATAATATCGTTAGCCCAAATCAAACCTGAATACACACCCTACATGAAAAAAAAACAATTCAAAGGAGTTTTCAAAGAAACAATGACATGATACTTTGAAAACATAAAATATCTGTAAAATACGTAAAGCGATTCTGACCTTGTCCTTCATACGGTTTCTTCATACTTATGGGTTAAAATCGCATTTAAAAAAAAAAAAAAATTGTGAACAAATGAAAGGTTAACACTTTGTATACAGATGTAGTTCATAGAAACATGACATTGTTACCGATCTTCGAAATAATTTCAAAAACCTTGAAAACTGTTTACCACTTACTTTAATTATTTGCGGTTTATTACTAAAATATAAATGTATATTGCTACACATCTGTTGATGTAATCTAACATTACGAAAGAGAGTAAGTTATTGTGATGTTTTCTTTTCGGTTTACTACAAACTTTATCTGTAGATACATACATAGGTACTACTGGTATAATAAACAAAATCTGAGTTTTCGGTTCTGCTACGAATTTATAGCTGTCATGCTTTCATTTTTTTAATTCAGAATCTTAAACAATAGCCTAGTCTGTAAGGTCTCAACTTATTTTGTAGAATGATTGCCAGATTGCCACCACCCGGGCGGCTTGGTGGCAAGTGTGTTGTCAGTACTCAAAACTAGATGAACATGTCCAAAAAGGCTTAAAAATGATTAAGTACTTGCATCGATTTACCTTTTTAAAAAACTTTTTTGATTGGCTGATGTCATAATTTCCACGGCACGGCGCGGCGAGTGAGGGAGATCCAAGAAAATGTTACTTTTTTCCTTTGGAGGAAGCAGGCATAGGTTCATTGTTTGTCTCATCGTTTTGTCTCACTATTATGCAGTCTGTAAGAAAGAGCTGCAGCATTATTGCAAAAAGGAAGGTACGTTTGCCTTGCAGTAACTGCGGGAATCGTAAAAACGCCCATTATTAGCTTTTAATATTCCATCGTTTACGGAACGGTGACGGTATAAAAAGGCAATAAACATACTTTCCTTATCACAATAATGCTGCATCTCTTTCTTACACATTAAATAATAGCGAGGCAACAGACGAAACACACATTGCAAGTATATCTTTTCCTCCAAAGGATAAAAAAGTTGTACTTTGGAGGAAATAGACCTACGTACATTGTGTGTCCTTTCTTACACAATAAATAATGTTGAGACAAAAGATGAGACACACAATGTACGTAGGTACGTCTGTTTCCCCTAAAGTACTACTATTTTTCTTTTGGAGGAAACAGACAAACGTGCATTATGTATTTCATCTGTTGTGTCACAATTATTAATTACTACTTAATAATACCAGACACACGTGCGTTGTGTGTTTCATTTGTGGTCTCACCATAGTAAAGTACTATTTTTTTCCTTTGGAAGGAACAGAGGTACGTGCATTGTGTGTCTCATCTTTTATCTCACCATTATTTAATGTGTAAAAAAGAGCTGGAGCATTATTGTGACAAGGAACGTACGTTTATTGCCTTTTTTGAATCGTCGCCGTTCCTTAAACATGGGAATACTAAAAGCGCCTATTGGGTTTGAATGAATATTCCGGCAAAAAAGATTACTCACTTTTGAAAAGGATAAAATTGTTAAAATAATCGAAAATCAAAGACAATTTCCTTAAATAATTTAGAAACTTATTTATTAATTAGGCATGTATAATATGTATTATGAACATAATCTTCTGCATTTTATACAAATACAAACATCAAAAGCTAAAATAAAATGGACCTTCTTTTACACCGAATATTTTTTGTAAAGACAAAGAATTACAAGTTACCTATTACATACATAATAGTAAGACACATCGAATGGTATATTTATTTGGATACAACATCTCTTTGCGAGGATAATTATTATAATAATAATTTAATTATTTACGTAAAGGTAAGTGTAAATGTTTTTTGGAAAGATTAAAATTGAATTAATGTTACATATTAATTTTGAAACTTGTAAATATTACATAAAGATTAATAACATGATCAAACACGAGCTTATTAATAATATATGTTGTTGCTTTTATGTATGAAAGCGAATTCTTACAAATTTTATTGTTTTACTGCCATACTTCGTCGAATTTCAGCATTATTTTTCGAAAAATTTTCTAAAAAAGGTATCTAGCAATTCCGGAGAGAAAAATATTATTCGATGACAACAGAGTTCACTGTTTGAATGAGTTTCTTGCTATTTTTCAAACAATTTTGTTTTATAGTAAAGATGGGATCTCTGGGTAACTTAATATAAGTTAATAAAAAAAAAATACTTGGTGGTTAACCGAATTTTGAAAATTATAATTGGTTTTTTTTTTTGTTTTGTAAAATGAGTTTTTATTTAATCAATAATTTAGATAGCTCACGTACATATTTTCTTTGGAATTGGATCAATTTATCAGTGTTTAGATGGCACGTATAACTGTTTTTCTTTGGAATTGGATCGAGTAATCAAGAAGTTAGATTACACATAGAACATATATTAGAATCCATTTGATTTTGCAATTGGATCGATTAATCAATAATTCAGATGGCATATAAAACCTATTTGTTTTAGAAATGTAGATTTTAAAAAAAAGATTTTATTTAGTTATCAACTTCTCAACTTTGATAAAACATTGATGCTGATACCTAGGTGTAATATTATATTGGAGGTAATATGGCAAATTCTGTTTACAAATACAGTATAAATTTCAAAAAGTTTTCATAAATGCATAATTGGTATTTAATTGTCTATACATTTAGATATTAAATTAACTTTTACAAGTGGTTTCACAATAATATCACATATATTTTAAGCCTTTTATAAATCATTTATATATAATAATATTTTGGTCAATTGCGTTAGGCCTAACCTTTATTTAAGCCAAAAAATGTCCTTCCTTTGAGAAAACAGCCCATTATGTACTACAAAAATATAAATCATCTTTTGAGTTTCGCTGGAGCTGTACTATACATACATAGATCATAGAAAGCTTATATCTCACACAGATAATATTTTATATCACTAACATTGTCAATTAGCTAAGCATTATATTCCGTGGAAGGGAATGGCCGACACAGGTGTCGATGAGAATCGCTATCCATCACATCGCCAACCCTTCGGTGACGCAAAGAGGAGGACGGAACGTGAACAATGCCGAATTGGTACGTGGAATATCAGAGGAGGAATGGAAAAAAATGAATGAATTATGTGATACAATGAAAGGCAAATGTTTGGACGTAATTTGTGAGACAGAGAGTATGAAAAAAGAGAGTGGTACAATACAGCATAATGATGGGCTTGTCAGGGTGTTGCAGAGCTACTGGCTAATAATAGAAGAGCATGCTCCAATTGGGGATACCATAGTCTCACAGCAGTTGGGACTCTTGTGCGGTGTTCATATAAAAAAAATATATTAAAAAAATGTATGATGCGATGTATGAAAGTGAATGGGCAAGAAGTGTGTAACAAGACCGAGTCGTTTGGCGGTCCGTCCTCTCTGCCCATCCCTGCAGAGAAACGGTGTGATGGTTAATTAGTGAGTTATATTGAAAGACTTGGATATAAAAGGTTTTTTTTTAAATACAGATTAAAATTACACAATATTATTATTTATAGAGAAGCACGTAATATGCCTTTCAGTAAAAATATTTAAAAAATTTGCGTAAATTTTGTAAAATTCAACTTTGCAACCTTTGATAAATAAATAATTTAATTCAATTAGTTACTTTGGGCTACATCATTTGTTTTTCTGAATATTCGAATTATTGGTCTGTTTTTTACGTCGATTTGCATAAAAAATTGGAAGATGGAATAAATTTGGTAAAAACACAATTATTTTGTTGTTTGATTATATCTAGTTATGACAAGCCCCAATGCAATTTGCTTTTACATATCACACTTCGACTTTAATTACACATTTTTTCTAATATAAAGCTTTACTTCATGTATAAGAAGTACTTTAGTAAATATTAAAATTTCTCTTTTGAGAAATAGATTTTGGTGGAACATCAATAAAAGAAAAATATGTATACGAAGATATATTTATTTAAAAAAAATGAAGTTCCTAATAAAAATAATATTTTATCCTATATTTTTAGCAAAAGTCGTAGTTTTATTAAAATGAATACACGGAAGGCACAACGAACATTTAGTACAAAATTTACAATCTATGAACAGCGTTAGGACTTGAATTAATTAGATCATTATAATTTTTTTGATTAAAAGTTTGTTTTTATTTTCAATGAGTAATATATAATATATTATCAACCATGAAATTCTCTACTTTTAGATACAAAACATGTTGAGAAAGTAGCAATAAGGAATACAAGTATAAATTCCAATCAAATTTATGTTTTTTCCCAATATTGTTTTCTACACTTTATATATTTTTCCTAACCGACAAAATTTGTTGAAAAATTTGTACCGAAGATACTCAATTTCTTAAAAAAATTAATTAAAATTAAATTGATAATATTATTATCAAACTCTGCAAGTATTTTTGTTACATCTGTTTCGATTTACAAGACTATTTTCTAACTATCAAACCGAAACAGCTGTAACAAAAATACTTCTAAAATACTTGTAGAGTTTGATAATATAACATAATCAATTTTAATTAAATTAAAAAAATAAATAAATGGAGCTCTACGAATTAAACAGAACTACAATTAAGAAAATACTCAAGACTGGTTGTTTCTCAGAATTTGAACAATTCACCTAATTTCGTAGTAAATTTTCTAGTTCTGTGAAAGTTCTATTCAAGTTCTTTTAATACGTTTTTTTTAAAAGAAAGATAAATATTCCGGTTACGAATAACCCAACAATGTTTGAAAATCTCCTACTACCATCACAGGGAGCGATTTATATATTTGATACATCATTAAGGGACATACCTACATTAATTACGTGAGCAGTTTTTCTTCCAATCTAGACCCCCCTCCCCCCCTTGGTGAGATAAATTTGGGCCACTTCGTATATACTTTTCAAGTAACGTGAGATTTTGCTGGACCCCCCCTCCCCTTTTCTCAGCTCACGTAATTAATGTATGCTCCCTTACGATCCAGTTGATTCATAGACCTGATATAATAACATAACTTGAATAGAACTTTCGCAGAACTTAAATTATGACGAATTTTTCAAATTCTGTTAAACACCTGTAAATGAAAATTTAAAAAAATAGAACCCGATTTTAGTTTATGCTGCGGCTTCGTGTTCCGTTGTCGGTTCTTCTGTTGGAAGCCTGAAAGGGAAATATCTCAAAATTGGTTCCACGACAACTCATCAAAGTGGCTTTTCAACATCCCTTTGAAAAGTAATTAAAACTGATTAAAAAAAACATTACCTAGGTTACCATAACCTATTTAACCATTTTTTATAACTTTTAAAGACTTTTCAAAGGAGTTGTGCGGTCACCCACAAAATTAGATTAAATATTAAAATTAGCACGTTATTCACAGAGATTTTTTATGATGACGTCTTTGTTACATTGCACGTTGGCGAATGATCCCAAGGAATAGAGTGCTAATTTCCCTACATGCATGAGAAGCTTATCAATTAAAAGCAAATTGATCAAAAGATGAGTGTGTATATTATATTGTTGAGAATGTATCGAATATCCCAAATATAAAATTTATCTGGTTATCCTTGCTAATAGAAGCACTTACTCAAATAATCACAATTATAATAGAATAGATATAACCTTCCATAGTGGTGCTAAGTGGGCGTTGGTTGTTGAACCTTCTGACGGCAGCAGGATAAACATCGCAGTTTTGCATCGTCCCCAACCTGAAATCATAAATCTCCTTTAAAGCAAACATCAATTTTAATTTATTTTATACTAACCCCTAACTACCCCCTCCCCCGGGTGGGCTGGGAAGGTGGAAGAGGAACACGGAAGGTAGGAGATGCGGGAGGAGAATAGGGACGCACGGGAAAGGACATGCATAGGTAGAAACAATTTATTTCTTTGAATATGGCATTGCAACGCATGCCGGGAACGAGTTAGTCATTTATAATTTATGATATGACGATTTTTAGAGTGTTGAGTCACTTTTTGTCTTCAGCATGCTATTTCTCCTTACATGATTTTCACTCAAGGGGTATTGGTATTGTGTGGAAATATTAAAAGTATTTATTGTCCCTTATAGATTGTGTTTAATCTGACCTTGACGGATCTGTTGATGATGCACAGCGTGGTGAGTGAAATGACGAAGAGGATGGAGGGAACCAGTATCGCCACCATCAGCTCGCGCCACGTCTGCGTCAGGTCAAACCTGGCGAGCACCAGGAACGGGTCGTTCTGTAACACAACAAGTTCAAGAATCATTAGACATATTGAATTGCGTCAATTAATTTAGTGAAATGACTCATGGGAACGAAGGTGGCGCAAATACTCGAATCTTCCGAAAAATCACCCGAGATTCATTAGATCAACTTGGCTCCCCTGAACCCGAACATTTTTTTAACCTGCACAATTGAGGTCCATTTTCACAAACAGAAATACCTACCTAAAAAAATCTATTTCTCGTGAGACAATTTTATGTGGATAATCCCTCGGAAGTTAACATTTTATCATCTGAAAATAAATGCAAATTCAATTAAATGTTGAACCACAAAGTCAATTTCTTTATTCAAAATAATTTCTAAAATTGCGAATTTTCACAAATGAGACACATCTGCAATTTTGAAAATAATGTTTTCATAGTGTTATTTGATAAAATAAAAAAGATCTGTTAATGATTTTCATCTTTCAAAGTACCTACCTACACATTTTAAATAATTAATTAAAATAGACAATGTATTTGTTTTTTAAATGATACCTACTGTTGTTGCGAAGAAAAATGCATAAGATCAAGTTTGTTGATAGGGTATCAGAAATAAAGTTTTTTTTTTCATATAACTGGGGCCTACTCTAATAGATAGAAATCAGATGATAAAAGCCTGTTCACACACGAATATATACCGCGAGAAGATATCTGTTGAACCGCGAGCGCTTATGTTTCGTACCGTTCACACGACGCTTTCAAATATTTCTTCCTATTGTAGGAGAGGGTGTCAGATGAATTAACGAGCGGTCACGGAGTGCACATTTTTTGTACTGAATTTGTCAACTTGACATCTGTCATCCACCGGTCTAGGCAACTCCGTAATTAAAATGACCCCCTCTCCTGTTTTCGTCGGAGTGGGTGGCACTTAACTGTTGGCATATCACCTCAGGAGCGGTTATGGCGTAAGATGCGCATTGTCTATGGTTGATGTGCGCATAAAGCGCTTAGGTGTGAACGGTCTGAAGGGATTGTATGGAGAGCGATATTTGGCGTGCTATGATCTTTTATATTTGATAGCTCTGTTTGAACAGGCCCTAATGGATATTTTACATTATATAATTAGGCACCTAGTTATTTTACTTTTAGATAGACGAAGGCAGACAGAATGTTTCACTTGTGAAAATTTATAATTTTGTAGTACACGTCATACAGGTAAATTCATAGTTCTTTCAAAATGTTATTTAGCCATTCATAAATATGAATTAAAATTGATAAATATGAAATAAACTGTTTGGGGTAGAAATTATTTTTGTGAAAACGCTCCTCAATTTTATCTGAAAATTATTATTATGATCGGGTGCGAAGAACACAGCGTATTCCATGTTTTCCCATTTCCGTGTTCAAGGAAAGCTACACGTAATAAATTTCCCCGTCTAGAAAAATACATTTTTTGATGGTGACATTTTCCATAAAGCCTTTTAATAATTATACGCTACACCCGCGTAGCCACCATGTAGTTTGAATAATATTAAATTAACTGCTAGTGTAAATATTTGAATGCCTGAAAGATGAATAATTTAAAAGCACTGTTTCACGCTTTCAAGTATTGTGAGGTAAACTGACTGCGTAGAGCATGACTGGAGTAGGATGGGTGAAAGAAAATGGGTCTTTGCAATGTGTAACATAGTCAAATGACATTAGAAATGTTCGGGGTAAGTTGTGCAAAGATGTATCGATGAGACCGCGAATCTAAACCCTCACCAATAACATGGACAAAGATCACACACCGTCGCTTCTTTGGCTTCTAGGATCGACCCTTGCGAATTATAAATCTTGGATAATTAGAGGCGCGTTACTGATAAGGTTCTTTTCTTCTTTTGTAAATGTTAGGGCATCAGACGAGGACATCTAGGTCTGCTAGACTAGTCTGTGGACCTCATCGATCCGCCGGAAAATGAATTGAGCTAATGAATGCCCCCATTGACCACTCGGAGGTCTGGAACGTATTCACACATTGCAGATTCTTTACGACCCTGCCTACGCAACATATCTTCTGACTTCCCTGTGACATGGACATGGAGTATTGAAGGTTCTACCTTGTTGTAGAAGCAGGGGTAACGGCTCCTGGCAGTGTGCTCCCTCCCGTCCTGCCCGTAGTCTAGCAAGAACTGCTTGCACTCCCCCTTGAGGGTGTTGACACAGCCAGCCAGGTTGATGTACAGCCTGCTGGGTGTGGGGAAGATCTGCAGGGAGATTCCGTGGGGTAGAAGAGATGAACCTCCGCGAGGCCTGCAAATATTCGATCAAGATCATGATGATTATAGTTAACAGGAACATTGGTAGGAAATGCCTACTAATTTACATAGGTGTGCAATTGCAAGTGATCAGTCATCGGTAGAGTTATCTAGGTACAGGCAAATACATTTTAAAAGCTCCCGTTTGAATGTTTTTGTACACACCGTGGTTCACATAGGTTTGAAGTTGGAATAGTCAGACTAGCAATCTGAATCTCCGTTTTCTCCCAAATATTTACATTCTTTAAGTCAAAAACACATACGAAATATATTAATCCTACTAATATTATAAAGGCGAAAGTTTGTACGGATGTTTGTTACTCTTTTACTCAAAAAATACTGAATGGATTTTAAAAATTCTTTCACCAATAGAAAGCTACATTATTTGCGAGAAAAAAGGCTATATATATTGGCAACCTCTGGTGTTATGAATAAGTCGTGGCGTAATGAAATTATTTATTATACGTTTATTGTCGGTAAGTAATTGTTTGACGTGGGCTGTAATTTTGTTATTTGTTTAGCTTACTATGGAGATTTTTTTGATAGCATAAATTCAAATATGAATATTCTTATATGAATATTTAGTGTGTAAATATAAAATAGGAACTAATCATAGACATACAAATAACTAGACGAGAACTTAAAGATGAGGGGTAAAAACCAACTATGGCGGGGCGAAGAGAGGAAAGAGACTTGTGATTCGCCAATAAATCAATCTAACAGTATATAGGCACCTCGCACTATAATATCACTATTTAGTTCTTGATAGTAAAATTTGCTTTTGAATGAATAGACCTTTTTATATGGGAGCGCGAATTGCATGCCACGGTATGAACAGATGTGTAAAATCCAAATTCGCAAAGTAAGGTTCAGAGTATTTTCATAGTGGTATATTTTGTTGCCGTAGACACTTTTACAAATGTTTCATGATTTACTTAACCCAGTAAACAGCGGCTTTGTGTTTCGCGTCGCTATGTATCTCGATGTCTAAGTATGTGTTTCATAGACATACAGCGTCCGTGCGTAAAATGTACGATGAGAGCACGACACTGGTCCGGACACGCCCAGCCGGTTCCGAAAAATGGTTCCAATGGGAGGGGGAAATAACACGTTTTTTAACACGTAAGGGCATGTCCATATATTTCGTACGTCCGTGGTACTAATCTACATTTTGACCTAAGCCAACAGCTATACTAATATTATAAATGCGAAACGGCGCATATTTGATTTTTGATTGATTGGTGGAAGGGGAGGGGGTAGGGGGGGGGGAAGTAAGGGAAGGTTGGGGGATGGGGGGAGGGGGGGGGGGGAATATACGAGCGAAGCCGGGGGTAAAAGCTATTTATTAAATAATAACAACGTGAAAATGATGAATTTGTATGATTCCCACACAATTTTTTGTATGGAAAACTTTGAAATCCAATTATCACAATAATTGGATTTAATTTTTTTCAATCACATTTGTTTTCTCCTGACACTCTTCAATTGGTGGAATAATTTCATTCGCTTAGAAAGCCTTAATTCTAAGAATTTATTCCGGAAATTCGGTTTATGGTCAAAACATGCCCCAGAGGCCCTATAGTACCTACTTAAAATGAAGAATATTATTTCGAGAAAATAAAGTGGTATATTGATAATTCTCAGCACGCCTTCTGCTTTATTATGTAAATAACGCCTTTTATTGCGTTTTTCCGGAACATCTTCCGTATTAGTTTTATGGGAGGGTTGTTGATAAAGATTTAATAAATATAAATATTATGTACAAAAATAAAAGGTAGTACTTTTTACTTTTAAATAAGATGGTTTTCAAAATGCAGCTCAGATTTGGCTCAGAAAAACCTTCAGAAAACTAAAGTAGACAAGAGCGGGGAGGCTACGAAGCACCGCGCAAAGAGAATACCAATAGCCTACGAAGTACCGCACACAAAGGAGACCGATTATACTATCTCATTCTCTCGCAGTCTTAATCCTATAGATTCGCATAGATGTATGTGTTTGTCTATTTTAATTGTCGTTATTTTTTATTTCATCGAGTTTCAAATCACAACGGTGCTAAAGAAGTTTTCATTTAAAACAACAACAAAAAAACAGTTATTTTTCTGGAATAAACTATTTTTATTATCATTTACATTTTTTATACGACATCGTATAATCAACAGCTGGATTTATCAAAACACTAGCCTATATTGTAGTCTTTGGATTAAACTTAACCATTTCATCCTATCCACCCCAATTTGCTTCTACTTCATAAGCCTTGTGGAATACAGCTTTGGAAATAAGCCTCCCTTAAACAATGTCTCCAGTTTTGCCAATTAGTCTATGCTTCTTTCACCCACTCAAAACGGCTCAGTTCTTCCAAGTTCTTTTCTTTATCCCATTCATCTACGGTTGGTATCTGATGATATTATAATTCCACCGATCATTAATCGGACAACGTGCCCAGCCTAGCCAAACCCCAATAATCACAAGTTAAGGGTCTTGATTATTCTATTATGCAATTATTATTATCATTTCAACTGGCTGATTAGGCGATGACGTCGTTCGGACTCCAAAATTGATCGGCCAGCTCAAATTACCGAGCTCGGTCAATCAGTCTAATTAATGACGGTATTGACCGATGATATTTATGGACATGGACGGGCAGAGGTCAATTGATCGGCTGTTCATAATTCGATTTTGTCGTCAACACATATTATTTTATCACCAAAATGGACGTTGGGAAAAGCTTTACGAAATGTTAGCACATTTTGGAAGAGGGTTGATTTTTACGACTTCCGTAGCAAAACCATCCTTGGTTCGGCGTACGGATCGTTGCTACAGGAGATTCAAGATATTAACAATTCGGGAGGTGGTTATGGGTTCCCCAGAGAACCATTAATTGGATTAGAAACACCTCTACCGTAGGTTACTCCAAGTGGTTGGCTACGTTTTTTGGCTTAACCAGGGTGCATCGGGTCAGTTTTATTCTGGACATGTTCTGGACTAGGTGGCGGATGCGCCTGGCCATCAGCTGCGTAGTGGGCCGGATTTGGAGAGGCCGGTTAAGGGACATCCTCTGACCTCTTCGGGTAGACTTTTTCGATCCATCGCATTCTCCGCTGCCCCACATAAATATTCAACTAGGGTAATAAGCCAAAATATTATTCCCAATTTCAATACATCTTTTAGAAAGAGAAATATCAAAATTTTCAGTGCGAAACTATGTTATATGTATACCAATATATTTAAACTAAAGTCAAAACATGGTAAAGATAATTGTATGATAAAAGACTTGAAACCATTGTGAAGACAGTGTTAAGACGTCTAGATACACTAACTATGGTAAACAATTCATTGGTTACGAAGGGAGCAACTTATATAATTGCCTCCCAAATGACATTAAAAAAGAAAAAAAGCTGGGTAAAATTAAAAATAGTTTATTCATTTTTATTCTAGATAAATAAAGCAACGAAATAGAATAGCGCTGTATTATGTAATGTTTAGTTTAGTTTCATGTATTTAATTATTCCTAGTTAAATTAATGAAAATGTCAATTTCTTTTTACTGGAATAATATATATTTTTTAAATACAAAAAATATAAAAAAAATACTACAGGCCGCCTAAGAACAGGAAACTTCTGTGAGAAGGACAATGAAGACTATGGGATAATTCTTATACATATTTCTTTATTTATTTACACCCTTGGGTCTTTTACAAAAATCTCATTTGTATCTTAATATATAAAACAAAGTCGGGTTAGTTACACTATTTATAACTCGAGAACGGCCGGGCCGATTTTGATGATCTTTGATTTGTTGGATTTGTCTCCGCACCGGATAGGATAATAACTATTAAAACATCACAAACAATAACGAAAAATATAGTTATTAAGAAAATTCTTTTCCCCATACATTTTGTATGGAACGAATTCTCATATTTGAAAGAGCTGCGCGCATTTTGTGATAAGTACCTATAATATTGAACTGTGCGTGAATTCCAAAAATTCAAAAACGTCAAAAACGTATGTCTGCACCCAGCCTCGGGCTACGACTTTTTCGAACCGGGGCAGGAGACCCTTTTGCCCCCCCCCCCTTTCGCGGAGGGGGGAGGGTTGGATTAACAAAAATTAACCAATATTAAAGTGTACTTTGCTTTATCAGTACATGATAATGGCGTTCAACGTGTTTCAAACTTCAAAATTGAGTGATATTTGAAAAACAAATTTTTTTACGGTCGGACTGTGTTTCACAAGGCCATATTTTCAATAAATAAACCAATAATCGAGTTAATTGGTATTGTGGATTAAAGATAATTGATTTATCTTTTTGATGTATTGCAGCTAATTTTGGTGAGTCTATTCAAATCTCGCCATTTCTAGACAAAATTTTGGTGAAAAGTTTGTTGAGAGGGAACATTAAGAGGCCGGTATTCGAATTTCTACCGATTTCTTGCAAACCTCCCTTAAACATTTGAAGTTTTTAAGCTCTTAAAAAAATGTATGTTATTCTTGAAGATAATATCTAGATACTAGTCGCGCCCAAAAGCAAATTATATAAAATTCCCTCAATAGAAAAAAATCGCAAAGTATGCTCCAAAAATTATTATAAACACGTTTGTTCCAGTTATTTTACAAGTTATATGTATGAAAAAAATCACAGCGTTTCTTCAAATGCTGTTTAAAACAATTATCGCAAGATTTTTCTTCTATTTTAAACGAGTCGTGTTTTATTAAAGATTTTCATGATTTTTGCATCGATTTTATCGTTGTAAACGTTAGCGCGCTCTTCTAACATTCGTAATTTCATATCTCTCCGTCTTCTTCTTTTTGGGGCCGGGATCTGAGCCTTAAGCAGTTCACAACATATCAAAATTCAGTTTCTTATATATCTATGTAGATTATGATTATAAATTAGACCGTTTAAAAGAAACTTAATAGAAAATATTTAATGAGAGGCAAAATGAAACTTCCTAGGCGAGTTTATAGGGAGAAATTACTGAAAATAGTTCCGTTTTAAATGTTTACAATTGTACAATTTTTTTTTTAATAAATTCTAGGAATATTTTATACCTTATCCACCAAAGATAGGTGAATTCATTGACTGTATAGAACTATGATCAGTTTGTATCAGTTTGTAAACCATATTAAAATTCGGAGGTATGATTTTTTTAAGGTGGGCGGAAAATATTCAAAACGGTCACCAAAATATTACTAGCAATCCGAGGAAAAAAATAAAAATCGCGCCGCGTCGCTCAAGTGGACAGTGGTTAGGATACGTTCATAGATCAACTTAGGATGTGTTCAAACACCAACTGGGCGTTTTAAAATCAAATGAATAATAATCGATAGAACAAGGTGCGATGTCATCTTAGGGGATGTCGTGTGGAGGGTATTTTGAACGAAGGGGAGGATAGGAAGTTCTGGGAAGGAAAAAGGTATGAGGGGTGGGTAGGAATCTGGGGGTCAGTGTGTCTGGGAGTGACGGACGTATGAATCCATCCAATCCATCGCTCCAACTGCGGTGCAAGGCAATGGGTCCAGGCAAAGAGAGTCCGACTGGAAAGGTCAAAAATCTTCCCTCAACCAGCCTCTCAATCCGGCCCGCCACGCAGCAGGTGGGCAGACGCATCCGCCGCCAAGAACCGGACAAACGTCTACCCATGAACCCGGGCACCCCTGTTAAATCACCCAAGGTAGCGAACCACTTGGGGTGACCTATTGCAGAGGTGTTGGTTATCCAATAAATGGTTCCCGGAGCGGTGGCACCCGTACCCGCCTCCCAAATTCCCGTAAGTAAGTGGAAAAGTAAGAAAATTAAAAAAATATAAATCGGTATACATCGCCATCTCTGATACTTACAAAAACAAAACACGGACTGTTGCGCATGATAATTGCTTCATTGTGTAATTTTTAACTTAATGAAAAAACTGAACTTAATTCAACAGTTATTAATTCTGAGGCGGTACGAAGTTCGTCGGGTCAGCTAGTTATAAATAAATTAAATTCGTGCATTAAAATTATTTATTCATTTATTTTACGCCCAGAGGGTTTTTACATAAATGTATAAAGACAGTACAATTTTAACATATTAAATATAAATAGTGTTCCAATAAAAAACAAAAATTCATACATGAAATAAAAAAAATAAAAAAATAAATAAATTAAATTATTATGTTACATAAATTAAATTTATGTAACATAATAACTAATAATTATGTTACATAAATTAAATTTATGTAACATAATAACAATAAAATAATATGCAACATTAATAATTTATTTGATCCACGTATTGATTAGGTACCTCCTGCCTAGAGTAAATATCAAAATAAACATCAAAGGAGAAAGCAGGATATAAATATGGTGATTATAATAACATTAGGGAAACAAAATGTTAAAAATTGATTTACATTTTATTGTGGAATAAATGAAAATATCAACGGTATTGAATTTATTCTCAAGCCTATGTAGTCTTTGGATTGGAGAATGGATTAAATAGTTTGTTTTCGACGAATACACAACAACTAACACTGCTGAAAGCCTTGTAGCGGGGCGTTATTAAGTTTGTTAATTCAAGTGCATTAATAATAATAATACTTTATTACACATAAAATTGAACAATAAAACATATGTGGAAACTTTGACTGGCCAACTAGGAATGGATCCTGTTTTAGGCCAGTCAAATTGACAAATTTAATTTCATATAGCATTGTTTACTTCCTTACATAACTTACTTACTTACATTACTTACATAACATGTTATTTATAGAAGGAAAAAAGTGTTAATTATGTATTCCTCACATAAGCTTGAATTAAATGTATAATTTGTACTTATAAGAAAAAGAAGAGAAATTATGATATCTTAAAATCATATTCAGATATTTTCCCTTAAAGCGCTTAAAACAAAAAAAAAACAAACAAAAAAAAGATACAACCGGTAAAGTAAACAAAACCGGTAAAGTAAATAAAGTAAATAAAATCCAGATGGTAATAATAAAAAGACTATCTCTGGGTCAACACATTTTCGCTTTTGACCCTCCCTAAATCAAGGAGCCAGTCGTTGATTAATTTGCGCAAAACATTAGTACTCTTCGTTTTCCAAGCATTAGGAATGATATTAAATAATTTAGGTCCTAAGTACGAAAATTGACGTTGTCCAAGGGACGTCGTGGTTTTTATTGGGACTATTGGATTGTTCCTTGAATGTCGGGTGTCGTGAAGGTGGTCAATGGAAGGGTAGTGCTGGCGTTGTTTTTGAGCATGTAATACAATCTTTCTAATGTACAATTGTCTAACATCGAGAACTTTTAATTCCGTGAATAATGCATCACTGGGGTACCTGAATGGTTTTTTAAGGATTACTCTTAGTAAAGATTTCTGTGCTTTAGCCAGGGAGTCCAATATTGTTTTGGCACATCCACCCCATCCTAGGGATGCATATTCGAGTAAAGAATTACACATGGCTTAGTATATTGATTTCTTGTCTTTTATAGAAAGAATATTTCTGATGGTAATAAAAAGGTGAGTAAGTTTTCTGACTTTTGAGGCAGTTGAGTTAATGTGTTCTTCCCATCTCAGATATTTATCTATGATGTTCCCTAGATATTTTAAACTATCCACGCATTCTAGTTTATTGCAAGTACAAGTGTTCGGTTCATTGCAAATGTGAATAGTAATATTTGGTATTACCTTGGGTTGTCCCGCTTGTGTTGCACTAAAACGTATACATTTTGTCTTATCAGTGTTAAGAGTAAGGAGATTATTGTCTAACCATTGTTTGACATTGTTTATTCCAATTTCGGCTTTTCTATGCGCTTCGTACCAGTTTTGCCCTCAAATATTAAGACCGTATCGTCAGCAAAAGTGATGATATGATCGGCAAGGTTACTGTTGCAAAGTTCATTGATATAGATATTAAACAATATCGGTCCTAAAGTACTTCCTTGTGGTACACCAAATTCGATATTGGCTGGATCGCTTAGAGTATCATTAATATTAACTCTTTGGCTCCGATTTTCTAGATAGCTTCCTAACCATTTAAGTAACTGCCCCTGTATACCGATTAGCTGTAATTTGTTCAAAAGGATTTTGTGCGAGATGGTATCGAAAGCTTTAGCCAGATCCAAAAAGAGCGCGATGCTTTTGATTCCTCGATCGATGTTATTAGAAACAACTTTAGTCAGATTGCCAATGGCATTTTCTGTACCTAAACCCGGTCGGAAGCCAAATTGTCTCTCAGAAAGAATGTTATTATCTTCAAGGTAAAAGCTGAGACCGTTTTCGACAATTTTCTCAATACTTTTTGACACCGAATTGACCAAAGATATCGGCCTGTAATTTTGAATCGCAGATTTATCTCCATTTTTGTGCAGTAATACAACAAATGAATGTTTTAGATGGTTAGGGAATATTCCTGATTTGAGACTTAGATTGGAAATGAACGCTATCGGAGATGCTATGAATGAATTTTCAATAACTTTGGATGCACATTTCAAACTTTGCAACAAAGGAGAACAATAGCTGATGTAACATTTATACACAGAATTTTAAATAATAACATCAACTGTACCGAACTTCTTTCCCTAATTAATTTTAACATACCCTTAAGACGTACACGCCATACAGAATTATTCCACACGCTTAATTATAAAACAAATGCAGCAACTAATTCGCCAATTAACCGTGCTCTTCATATATTAAATAATGTTTGTCTAAATTCTAATATCGACATTTTCTCCGATTCACTTCCCAAATTTAAAAAGAGCATCATGTCAGTATTGTAAATTGTTCAAGGCGCATAAATACATACATACATCACCACTTCTCACATCCACAAACATACTCACACACACCCCCTCCCACAACGCACATCACCCGGTAAAAATTTAATATAAACAAGATACTTCAATGAAACATATCATAGGTACCTAACTTGAAATACTGTAAACTGTAAACTTTTTTCACCAATGTAAATAATGTACTGTTTGTTTCTGTTAATAAATAAATAAATAAATAAATAAATGACTTGATTACTTTAAGCAGATTTGTCGAGATTTTGTCTGATCCACAGGCGTTAGATGGCTTTAGGTCGTCAATTATTTCCAGGACTTCGTTCGTCGATGTTTGTATATTGTCTATTTTATGGACGAGGTTAGAAGTGACCAAGTTGGCAAGATCGTTTTCAGTTTTGTTACATTTATCGAGAATTTTTTTGGCAAGTGTGGACCCCACCGATGTGAAATAGTTATTAGCAAAATTCGCCATATTTTTAGAATCAGAAGAGTTTATGTTACCGATATCTAATGATTTGATTTCGAAAAACCTGTTCATTTTTGTTTTACTAATATTACGAAATGCTTCCCACATTCGTTTTGGAGAATAAGAATTTTCGTAAATGAACGATTTATAATAATTTTCCTTCGTATATTTAATAATCTTTTTGCATAAGTTTCTATATTTCTTGTAGTGAATTTGTACTAAAATATCATCTGGAAACTTTTGCGCCCTTTTGTGGAGATGGTTTCTTTTGTGAATCGATTTGACAAGGCCGGGAGAGATCCAGGGCGTAAGTTTAAACTGGCTGTTCGATATGCGTTTGTTACTACTATATTTAGATATATACGTATGTAGAATACAAATGAATTCCGTATAGTGGTCGGAAATTGACGTGTGGATAACGAATGAGTCAGTGAAGTTAATATTTTTTACGTTGATGTGATCCAAACAGGATATTTTCGTGCCCTGTTCACGAGTAGGTGTATTGATTGTCACTATGAATCCGTTTTCTGTGAGCAGGCATAAGTAGTCGTTGAGTTGGTGGTGAAATAGAGATAAAGTGTTGATATTAAGGTCGCCTATAATGATTTGATGTTCAAATTTATCGGAAATGCTGATAACAGTTTGGAGTGAATTCAAAAAAGAATCTATGATCTGGAAAGAAGGTGATCTATATATAGCAATGATACATAAATTACTGTTCAGAACAATTCTAAGGCAGTTAGCTTGCGATAATAAAATTTCTTCGACTTGTGCTTGAATACCGTCTTTGATGTATACAACAATACCACTAGATTTATTTATATTTTTAATTGAGTGATATTCTGTGTAAGTTTGTATTATTTTAGAGGTGTTGTTTTCGTTGATCCAACACTCTGATAAAATTAACACATCAAAAGTATGATTGAATTGATCTAGAAATAACAGGAAATCATCAATGTTTGACATGCTTCTGATGTTCTGGTGAATAATCTTTAAACTATAAGACATAGATTCTCAACCTTTTTTTGCCCACCGCCCCCTTTGACAATATTTTTTTTTCTGGCGCCCCCCAACTACTTTTACATACCATCTTAGGGGGGGGGGGGGAGGGGGATGGGTTATGGCTCCTATCCTATTTCTGAGAAGAAGATTGTTAATTAAAGCGCGTACTTAATTATACAGAGAAGTATTTTTATTAACATTGAAAAGGTATTGAATTTATAACTTATTTAACGAGATGGTTGAATTTGATGCGTTTTAAGAAGTTTGTTTATATTAATTAGGCTCGATTTTACTTAAAAACAAACGTAAGTCGCCGCGTTCAGTAATATGGAGCCTATTTCTCTTTTTGGTCACCAGCGTTGCTACAGAACTGATTCCACGTTCAGCTAAATAGGACGATGGGAATGCTATTAAAAATCGTTGAACTATCGACCATAATCCTAGGTACAGTTGCGAAATCGGCTTCTGCAGCCAAAACTCTTGGTAGCCATTCTTAAATTTAATTTTTAATTCCTCATTTGTCGTCAGTTCTATTAGTTCTTCTTCTAACTGGGATGACCCTGCTGTGTTGACATTTGAAAAAGGATCCAAAACCCAATCTGGTATGTCCTCGTTTAAAATATCCTGGAATCGTTCCTTGAAATCACTGTGGAGGTTTTCCAAGTGTTGACTGTAAACAAGCAAGTCGTCGTTCTTGAATGATACTGCTGATAAATTTGGGAAGTTATTAAATTCCCGTCTGCCGCTATTTCTTTTGTATAATAGCAGTTTTGATACAAAAGCTGCAACACAATTTTTTGTCTTAATCAAATTGAAGACGTCGCCTTGAAGTTGGAGATTGACATCATTAAACAATTTATACAGGTCTGTCAAGTACGTATATATTTCTTCGATGAGGTGAGGTTGTCGCGCAATTCTGTGTCTTTGTTTCCTAGGAACTCTATCAGAGACTCAACCTTTTGACAGCCAGCGCACCTCTGTGTGAAGCAGCAATCGGTTGAAATCTTCATCATTGGCAATGCAAAGCTGACCAAATAATCTGTCATTCAATGAGTTACTTCTGATTTTATTAACTGCTCTGATAACATATTGCAGTGATGTATGGAGGCGTTCACTCAGATTTTTTGCAACCAAATGCTGGCGATGAATTACGCAATGCACAGCAAGCAAGTCAGGAACGTTATTTTTTAAGCATGCTATGAAGCCTTTGTGACGCCCTGTTATAGTTGGGGCGCCATCCGTAGCAGCTGACAAAATATTATTCAAAGGAATTTTCTTTTCGTCACAAAACTTTTCCAGTGTATTAAATATGGTTTCTCCTTTTGTATCTGTTTCCAAATTTGTAACAAACAATAATTCTTCACATATTTTCTCATCTTTGATGAATCTCACGTATGACAATAACAATGCTTCATTGGTTGGTAAAGTGGACTCATCCAGCTGAATTGAAAATCGACAAGACTGCAGATGATTGCACAATGATTCTTCAATGTTTTCAGCCATTTCATCAATTCGTCTTTGCACAGAACTATTGCTCAAAGGAATTTTTCGCATAATATCTGCAGCTAGTTTATAGAGCACAGTGGTTATTACTTCTTTTACTGCTGGTAAAATTAAATCTTCCCCAATAGTATGTGGTTTGCCTGTTTTAGCAATCAACAATGAGATATTGTACGAAGCTAGAAGTCCATCATCGTCTTGCTTAGAAGCTGTCGAAAATTGTTTTGATATAGTTGGCTGAATTTCGTACTTCTTTTTCATGTCTTGAAAATAGGTCACATCTTTGTCTTTCTTATCCGGGTGGATTTTATTAAAATGATCTTGAAGCCTAGAAGGCTTCATCGCTTCATTTGAAAATATTTTTCGACAAATAAGGCACATTGGCGATGATCGATTTGTAGGATTTTCGATAAATCCGTATTTAATATAATCCACACCATATTGCCGTATCTTCTTTTTTACTTCCGACATTTAGAGATACGTGAGTAAAAGATTAACTCTTAAAACCCTGTTATTAATGGCGCGCGTTAATGTTAATGAACATAAAATGATAAATCAGTGCCTTTATATAGGTTGGAGACATATAACACGCTTCGACAGGAATAAAATAAACACGCAGTGACACGCTTTCAAATATTAGTAAGATGTATCTATTCTCGTGACTAAGCAAGCAATGGAACCGAGTTGTTTGGCGGTCTATCCTCTGTGCCTCCCTCTGAGGGAAGCAGCCTGATGTTATTAGAGAAGCGGCCTGATGTTATTAGCTACCATAACTGAAATGGTGGGTATATAATAAAGACTAGTAAACAAGACGATGTATAAATGTGGTTAAAGCAAGCAGTCTGACCGAGTTATTTGGCGATCCACCATCTCTGCCTACCCCTGCGGTTAAACTATCTGACGGTATTATAGTCTGTTGGGATGGCTGAACTAGTAGGTTTGGACTTGTATGTAAATTTAACGATGTAGGAATGTCAATGAAGCAAGGAGTATGCAGTAAATGACAAAATATGTATTGCTAGTTTTAATTATGTGTCAAAATGTACTGCAACTGCACTTATGATCCAACATAGTTTGAGTTCACCCATGAGTTTCATACCTTTTGAGAATATAATGCAAGCTATGAATTGTACACGTTTTTATAAATTTACGAAATAAATATATAACCATGGAAATGCACCAGCACCAACACCAACAGAAGCTACTCTATAATTACGGTCCCCACAGTCTCTGAAACAGATAGATAGAGCAACGAAGCGCGTTGGCGACTGAAATGGTATTAGGTTTGTTGATGATTTTGCACAAAAAAACCTATCCCATTTCAGTCGCGCCGCCGTGACTGAACCGCTATAGATTTTGTAAATACGCCACCCGGCGCAGAAATAAATCGCGGACTTGTCGCGGAGACAAAGGCGACGCAGGAACAGAATGGATCGGGGGCTAAGGGGCTGTCTTGTCGACGCATGTAAGCTCACTCGTTGACTCCCGAATGCATTGACGACACTGAGCAAGTTAGATCAATACACAGATAATACTGTCAATTCTTGCAGGTTATAATTTAATAGCTACAAACTTTTTTTTTATTAACAGGATTTTATTAACTTCGCCTGTATTTATGTATGTATGAGATATTTCACGTGAAATCGGAAGATTTAAATTTTAAAAAATATATATTCTAATCAACAAATTAAAATTTTCATTTATAAAATTTATTGTAGATCTGAATGTAACGGAATCTATCAGTTCAATTTTCATTCACTTCCCGAACTCTCGAATGAATTTTTGCAAACGTGATAAAAATGATTAAAATACACACAATAACAAAATTACCCATTAAAGTTTACTTTGCTTTATTAGTATGTGATTAGCGTGTTTTGTTTGTCTTTTTTAGACCATATTTTTTTACTTGCCAACGCCCCCCTGTGCCATCTCAACGCCCCCCAATTGTCTCTGGATCTTCTACCGCCCCCCTGAAGGTCTCAAACGCCCCCAAGGGGGCGTTATCGCCCACGTTGAGAACCTATGCTATAAGACTTCCAAATGTGATTATTTAATTTGTTGAGATCGTCAATCAAATACGTGTTGCAAGTTATATCTAAGTCATTATAAATATCAGGAGGTAATTGAATCATTATTATTCAGTTGAAATGCGATGCAATGAAAAATTCACTACTATACGATTTTGATCCATTTCTAGAAAACAGTATAACATACATAAAATAATAATATTTATGAAAACAAACATGATCGAAGTAATCCCAAGTGAGGTAACACAGAAGTATTGGTAATGAGGTACATAGCAGAATCGGTAACATAATAACAGTATGATGAATAGTAGAGAAGAGCAAACCTAGTGAGTACATTTAGTTCGAAAGACTGTGTGTGTAAAATCACAGGATAAAATAATGGCAATAATAATAATAGAACCTTCATCTTATTATCGCTGTCGGCATGGAGCCATACATAATTATACTTCGTAACAAATTAATATCTTATTATGCATAACTTATGTACTGTAATTACCACTTTGCAGTCATAATCGTGTACAAATATAAGTAATTTAATATTAAAGCTCATCAGGGTGTTGAAAATTAATAAATAAAAATAAATGAATACATCAAAATAAATGGAAACAAACAAAAAGTATTATGATTACTAACCGTTGGTTATTCCTCAGTGGTTCTCCTTCCATGGCCTTCTCCCAGAGCATCCTCAGCTGGGTAAAGTTCATGGCGGGCTGCGGCAACTCAGCCGGTGGGATCACTGTACCATTGATGCAGTCTGTTCCCCTGGAAAAGACGATACCATCATTTTATATTTACACCTCCGGAAAATTAGGTTAAGGTTAAAACCGAATTTACATCACGCAACTAGTTGCATACACTTGCAAATAATTGCATGACACTGCAAAGCTGCTGCAAATTGCGCAAAATTAGTGTCGTGAAACCTGAAAGTATATTATATAAACCAAGAAAGCGTCCAGGTGCAATGCAGTTAACCTCTGAATAAGTAGATGGAGATCCTGAAAGCTACAAAAACTATTTTCTAACATTCCAGCTTTGATTTGTCATTTTAAACGTTAAAACTTTCACGTACTTACAAGCAACACCCACGTCCGCGTCGCTTCCGCGACACTAGTTGCATCACGTTTTTCACCAAATTAGTTGCATACCTCTAGCAGTGCCGTTATTTCGCTATTCTAATTAAGTGGCATACAACTAATGCATGCATGATGAAACTGTATGTTTAAATGTGAAACTAGAAGTGTAACTAATGTAATGAAACAACGTATGCACAACAAGTTGCGTAATGTAACTTAGATTTTTAGTGCAACAGCCACAGCAGTGCACCATGGTCGTGCCAGTGCCGGGAAGAGCCGAACAATATCAATCTAATAACCCCCTCCCAGCGTCATGCACTAAGGAATAGTTAGTTACTCTTTGAATTTTGAATTCGAGTCTCCATAGGCCTGACAACTCTATTTTTATACGCCTTCATGGTATATTCATTCGTCAGCTTTTGGTTGTTCAACAGTATGACAACTCTTTATATTTTGAATTCGCGTTTCTATGGGCCTGCCAACTCTATTATTATTCGCCTTGTTTATTGTTTATTTGTTTATTAGGACATACACAGTACATAAGTTTACAAGTTATAAGGAATATTAGATGAAGTTATTAAATGATATAGTACCTATTACGTAAGTCCGTAGAATATCTGGGATAATTCGCCTGGGATTTGAACAGTTCTTAAAACTTAACTAATGAATGAATGAGAAGAATAATATAAAGGAAGATCGTATATGAAGATAAAAGATAGACGCCTTCATGATGTTTTGATATATTTATAATGGTCAATATTTATTAATATACCGTTCTATCAGAACTAACTAATTTCCGTGCGAATGTTTCTTAGTTTATAGAATAGTTATTTACATATTTACTAAAGAGTCTTAAAATAAACATCAACATTTACTTTTCCAACTAATCTTCTCATAAATGTAATATCAATCAGCAATAATGGATGGTATCAAATATAAAATCATGGAATATCCAGTGTTTCTAATAAAGTATCTTCTTTGTGCAAAGTCATATCTTCTCCAAGCATAAACATTCAAATAAAAGTGTCTTTGCAGAAAATGACCTTCCAGGTAGGTAAGTATGATTTATGTATGTTTTTAAATAATAAAATTAAATAGATTATCCAATTGTTATTATTATTTCTAGCAATGTTCGATAGTAGACCCATATCATACTTCTTCTCGGGCCCTGTCCGTTCAACGGACGTTAGCTATCATGTTGGATATGCGGATTTTGTTTACTGTGGCCTACAGTAGACTGGCCAAACCATTGTCTCAGGTTTTTCAGCCGTGATTTTCTCCTTCTTCCAGGGCCCGACTTCCGGCAATATTTCCCTTCATTATGAGGTGCAAGATCTCGCACTTCTCTGGACGTCTCATCGCATGTCCTAGATAATAAAGTTTACGGTTATTATTGTTTTAATAACTTGTTTTTCTTTATTTATCCGAACCATAACATCTTCATTCGTAAATCTGACCATTCAGCTTATCTTGAGTATTCTTCTGTAGATCCACATCTCGAATGCCTTAAGTTGCATTCTCAGATCAGTTCTACTCTAATCATACCAGATCATACGCGTCTGTATAAATAGTAGAAGGGGAACAATTAGAATGGCAGCGGCAGCGGGTTTTTTTTACCTCCTAGTAAATCTTTGTTATTTATTTATCGAATTGCTGATTTATTTTAGAAACATTCAAGAAATATAGACAAAGAATTATGGTAATTATAGGATAAATTGATATTAAGTTAGTCTGATTTTTTGCAAGATACGAACTAAGGAGTAATACGTAATAGCCAAAGAGATAATAGAAAAATAATGAGACGTATTATATGTCTTGGATAATCTGTTACAAACAAAGGGAAGTAAATCTTAGAGAGGTTGCTGACCTCTCTGTGAATGAACTCTTAGTAAGTCAAGGAAAAATTACTTCTCTCTTTCGGAAAAAACACATCTTTTATTGCAAATTATCTAGGCTGGATTTACTCTACGAGAAGCACTTACATAATCCGTAATGGGAGCCTTAGAAGACAATATTAAATATTATATAACCAATTTATTAAAAGTATTTACTTAGGTGTAATGTTTTTATTACTGTTCTATTTGCAAAATTATAATGTCTAATAATTCCAAAACTTTAGCCCACTTGTAATTAAAAGTGTTTTTGAAGTATTTGTTTTTCTGAATTTTAATTTTAAAAAAGAAATTGAGGAAAAATACCTTTCTCATTGGCAGTTACTTACAGGCATCTACGAGAATATAAAAAAATTGCAAAGTAATTCCGTCGTTTGAAGTGGAGAATAATTACAATTTGGGAGGCGTTTATACCGTTACCCCGTCGTTGCGTTTACGGTTAGTTACGTTTAGTGACTTAGCAGGGCTGCCCGGGTAAGGTTTATCCGTGTCTTGGCGGCGGATGACGTGGCAGGCTGGATCGGGAGAGATGGTTGAGGGAGGCCTTTTGACCTCTCCAGCGGGAGTCACTCATAAAACATGAATAGGAGGAATGGATTCATACGTCCGTTACTCCTGGACACACTGACCCCTATATTCCTCATACCTTTATCCTACCCTGAACTTCCTGTCCTTCCTGTTTTTAAAGACCCTCGACACAGCATCCCCAAAGATGACATAGGCCCCCGAGGGGAATTATGTTTCTCGGGGTCTCCTGTGTGGGGCTTATACAAAAATAAAATATAATTAAAGCAATATTTATTACACTATTTGAATAATTTAACTATTCTTGAAGCAATTATTCACAACATTATTGTATTTATTGTTTCAATAACCCTATTTTGGTCACGAATTACATGAAACCTAAAGGCGGCAACTTGAGGTTGAATAGTTTTTTCATGTATACTACGTAGGGGCCCTAAACTATAGGGTTGGCCATAAACATTTGCATTTTTGTAATCGTGCTAGCGGGGATTCCGAAAGGGGGAGGAGAGCGTGGTCACTTATGCGTGGCTCCTCGCTTCTTGGAAATTTTGTCACAATGGATCACTTTACGGGAGAGCAACGCGCTTTCTGGGTAAAACATTTTCACAAAAACAATGATTTTGTTCTTTTCTTTTTAACAATGGTTCTGTTCTGTTTTACAAAACAATGATTAAAACCACCTATTTCGTTCGTATCAACAATAACAGAGTATTAATCAGTGTCCAAGTATTAATTTAATTAAACCATCGTTTAAAAATTTCGAAGAAACCGGTAGAAAAACAAACAGGGCGGCCATAATAAATTGCAAAATAAATTGGTTAAAGAAATTTTCCCTAACAAACTGATCTCGCCCAGTGGAGATATTCCGTGGGCTCCCCGCAGCCCGAATTTGACCCCAGCTGATTTTTTTGTATGGGATATATTTGTGTGTATATATATATATTATTTTAGAAGTCGACTCTATGTAAATAAACCAGCGACTATACTCCAATTGAAGGAGAACATCCATCAAGAAATGGTCAACATGCCCCGAGATTTGTGTCAAAAAGTTTTCGAAAATCAAAGGGCCTGATTTGAGGAATGCCAGCGGCGTGATGGCGGCCATTTTGACGAAATTATTTTTACGAAATGATTTTCCAGCATATTTTTGTTTTTATCAGTATTTAAACTTAATACGTAATCATTTATTTAAATATAATCTTTTTTTTTCATGATTATTTCAAAAGTGCGAATATTTATGGCCAACCCTACATTTGCCATCATAGCCCACTGGTAAATCCGGGCCTGTTCGTTATCCCTTTGTATCCTTGCAAACTATTATCACACATCGTCAATTTTCTTTCTTTACTTATTCCCTTTACGTTTCTTTCAATTCCTTTAGATTATTCAATCCAATCATTTTTTATGTTTTTTGTCAAAATAACAAACGTCTGCCCAACATAAAATAAAGTTAACATCAACAGGAATAAAATAATTGTGTTTCATAATTTTATCTCTGGCGGTGTTCTTTATAGAGATGTCACCACAGTTTTTTCTTGGAAAATAAGTGAACATTAAATATCCGGATCCCCTATTGAGACCAAAGAACTTTCTACTACTGAAAATTAATATTACTTGAATTAAACTTTAGCCATAAATAAGTTAAGCTTTTCCAATATGCGCGTAGTTGAGTAGAACTTTGGACTATATCCACACAACCTGAACCGTACTTAGCTTCGGCGCTTTATGTCGGAAAGATCGAATCTGTATCTACGGTTTGCCCTCATATCAGGCTAATTTGTTCGTTTTGGTAACAGCTCATAAGGTATCATAGAAATCCTTCTGTCTCTCTTATTGACATGCTGAGAAATATGATCTAAACGGTTAGAAAGAGAAAACACCATATTTTATATTCAAATCTAAAATATAACCATAAAATAATTACAATGTATACCTGTATGAAACCAAAATTCCCGACCATAATTAAAAAAAAAAATGAAACTTTGTGAATTTTTTATAAATTATTTTTACATGAAACGTAAAAAAGTGAGATGACGATAACGTTTACCATAAATTTTTGTCTAGTAAAATAAGTTTGTGTATTTATATTTTTTCGTTATCTGTGATTTTAGTTAGAAAAATAAAAGTATGGGTATGTTTTTTCTAATAATAAAATTTCTATGCGTATTTCATCACCTTTCAATAACAGTTATTAGTTTTCGGATACGTTTAGAAATATTCCATTTATTTACGTTTTATTGCAAAGCGGAGAAATTCTGAATTTGCCTGAGGAACAAATGCACACCTAAAGCTAAACCTATCTTTATCGACACAGGTAGGCATCAGTGAAACAGAAATGTAAAAATAAAATTTATAATCATATGATACATAGATAATTTAATAAAATATTGATAGCCATATTTTAGCCACAAAGGTTTTGGTCTACGGGTTGTACCTACTAAATGTGTCGGGTTTTAAACATGTAAAGATTTTAAAGGGTCGACCGTGAGGTGGTAAAAGCTATGACTGCATAATCACTCACATGTAAGTGTTCTTTGTAATTAGTTAGCGGCGATCTACAATTAAATAATTGAAGAACTCTCAATTTATTACTACTAGCCCCTGGAAATCGCGGGATATTGTAATTGCAGGATTTATAAAGCGGAAAGGATTAAATTCTAGTGAGATTAGCGGCTAACGATTTTTTTTGTATTACTCTATTATTTTTTTTAATAAAATAATAAATAAATTAAAAAATATATGATAATGCAGTTAGAAGACAGAGGGTAGGTACATAAAACAAATTAAATTAATGAAAACCGCAGAAAATTTTCTCACGACATTTCGACACTCACTTTTTTATAATTATTCATCCCGCAATTGAATGTGTCCAATGTGATGTTAGTGTACGTGTAAATTGTCTATATAAATTGAAATTGTGTATTGTTATTTTTTAAGTATGTTGTTATTTTTGAAGTGTGTTGTTATTTTTTATGTATATCATTATTTTTAAGTGTGTTGTTGTTTTTGTAAGTGTGTTGTTATTTTTGAAGTGTGTTGTTATTTTTTACGCATGTCGTTATTTTTTTAAGTGTGTTGTTTTTTTTTAAGTGTGTTGTTATTTTTTAAGTGTGTTGTTATTTACTTAGATAGTTTGGATGTATACAGCAGATCAACTGGACGACATCCAGCTATTAGATTAACACTGTGTATCTTTCTATATGTGAATACACAAACATTAGGTAGAGATGTTCACGAAAGATTAATCTGTTTGCTTGGTAGTATTATGTTCCTTAGAATAGACAACTTGTTTAGTTAGGAACTGATACCTGACAAAGCATAAGAGCACTTGTACAGTACAGTCTGTCGAGAGTAGAAAATATAAAAAATGGAACTACAAAATTTTTAGTCTGGCAATACCAAATTAACTGTCAAATATTATTTTAAAGCGCAACTGCACTGTAAATACAGAACACTGTACACACATTTAAAAAAAAAATCTTTTTGTTCTTAAAAAAAAAAAAAATCGAAAAAGCACCGTTGTTAAGGTACCCTCTTAATGACATATATTTGATTAAATTGTGTTTTACAAAGTGATTGGCTTTCATTTAATTTAACATAAATTTGAATTTAACAGTCGGTGAAAGGAAGAATCATTAATGGTGAGTTTAGTTAAACTACTTTTAGATTTGAATAAGTTAAATATATTCAGATCTAAAATTAGAGACATGATCTAAAGCCGGGGCAACGCTAGGTGCTTAAGATAATAAATGTGAGCAATTTCTAAAGCGTGCTTTATATTTTATTACAATATCGTTATTCTTCATTATGTTAACACAGAATTGCAAACGTATAATAATAATTTACCTTCATTGCAATTCTTATTTTGAGGTCGGTGGGTATCTATATTGCAATGAAAAAATATATTTTTCAGTTTTATGCCTTTTCAATTTTTAATAAAAATGTAGGTTACACAGCTTTAGATTACCACCATGGTTATATTTTTAGCATTGCCCTTTGAACAACAGTGGCCCCCTCCTATGTTTTCTAATCTTATTTGACAAACTGTAAAAATTTTATTAAAATAAAATAAAATACACTTTGGTTTAAAACCACGAGATTTTTAAATTTATGAACCGACCGGTTTCGCTTTACTCAATCATCATCAGGGTACAAATTAATACTGATTAATTTGTACCCTGATGATGCTTGAGTAAAGCGAAACCGGTCGGTTCATAAATTAATAAATCTCGTGGTTTGAAACAAAAAAGTATTTTATTTTATTAAATATGTCAAACCACAAAGTGATTGCTTTCTACAATAATGTAAAATTTTTAATTATTATATATTTTTTTTATCAAGACACGACAATAAAATACTGTGTTTTCTACTGCCAATAAATCAAAAATAATAATAATTTAAATAAATGAAGACAATATTTAGCGAAACTCGCTCGAAAATCTGAAAATAGAAAAAATACGGTCACTCGTACCCAGGACCTTCGCCTTGCCAGGGCGCAATTCTACCAATTGAGTTAATGTGTCCCTAACCGATTCGAAAATAAAAACGGGTAAAAATTTATCAATCATTCATAAAGACAGCAGACAATAAAAATATGCGTTAAGAAAATGAAGATAATGTTGGAAGGATATAATTTTAGGGTGTAATGCTGGAAATGCATACATTGAGGAAAGAAATAAAAATGTACCACCGTGCAAAGAATTGCGTCAAGTGTATTAAAAATGAGAGGAACCACATCATTATAGGAGTGTTGCCCATTAAATAAGTTATTACAATCTATAGTGTTCGAGATACGTACAATTGGCTGAGGTCGGTTTAATGTTTTAATTAAGTAGAGTGAGCCAGTAAACATATCTATAAAAAAGAGACCGTATTGAGTTCGTCGTTCTAACCTTAATAGCCCCACTACACAGACGTCCACTGATTAGAGTTGACAAGAATATATTTACTTTGTATTAAGTATCTGATCGATAATGATGGAAGTGTTTTTAATTTCCATGGAATTTTATGGTGTTTTTTTACCTAACTGAAGGAATGTTCCTTCACTAGCTTTTGTTCATGAATCACGAATTTATATTAGGCTCGTGTTGCACCATATTCCTATGACAGTAGCCACATAGTAAATAATGTAGGTAATACTAAAAGTGCTTTCCAAACAAATTTGAATTGAAATGTGCAGTACCTCTTGGTTCTAGACCACTTAGCATGCTTGTCTGCTTGTCAGTTTGTCTCTCTTACACTTGCCGGAAATTGTGTATATATATTAGAGGTCCTGTTCACAACCCAAATAACGCTGGGTACACGTCGGCTTATATGTAAATAGTTCTAGTTTATTCTGACAGCTTCCTTATCCCTTCCCTGTAAGCTGTATAAAAAAATTAAGCTGACCCCCGCCTCCTTAGCTTGGAAGAACTATTGTTAACTATATTTTTTTTAATATTCCCGCCAGCGACGTTTGGTTTGCTCATCCGCCGTCAGAGCTGCTGTTCTCGCTTCTATCGGCCAAGCGGGGAACTACAGCTATTCCGCTATTATTGTCTCAGTCCGCAAGAAAGAATTCGTTCATCTCCACCAAGGAGCAGATTGTTCCAACGGCCGGATTCGAATCCAAGGATAAACATAATCTTACCGATTGTTGCAATTTAGGAAGTATACTGACTAAATATACGGAGGTAGCGTGAATCGGCTCGGTAGCTGCTTTAGTGTAACCTTTGCGTTCGTTTGAGATGGCCGCTCCGCTGTTGAATCACGTCGCCTGCGAGGTGAGTTCAATAGTTCAATCAACCCTTTTCTCAACCAGAGGGGGGACCACCTTGTTGAAATCCTCTCACTTATGGTAATGTGAAGAACCAATGCAACGTCTGGAAGTGGTGTGCTAAGTTTTCGCGTATTAGAACGAGTGTTCATAGTGACGAGGAGAGAGGAACAAAGTCCTCGATTGATGACGCTTTTTTAATAAAATCGATGATAAAATTAGTGAAGATTGCTGTATGACAGTCCGTGAGACCACAATTTTGTGACAATGACCAGAAAGTTTAAGGGGTCTCCACACGGTACTGCCGCAGTACCAACTGCCGCAGAACTGACTAAAAATCGTATAGTCTGTTGTCAAAAGCGCCAGCCGTATTGTTATTATAATAACAATACGGCTGGCGCTTTTGACTACAGTTCTGCGGCAGCACGTACTGCGGCAGTACCGTGTGGAGACCCCTTTAAAATGAGATTAAGTTCTTGTTAAATTTAAAGGTTAGGTGTGTGGAGCTGATCTAATTAGGAAGAATCGAACAAGACTTACGAGATAGTTTCATTGGCCCGCTCCACCGTGTGGCACGTGACCAGCAGCACGCCATCTGAAGGCAGCCAGAGCGGTGCGTGTGCTGGCGTGCCGGGCGCGCCCACCAGCCCGCGCGCGCACCGTGCCGCCACCACGCTGTTAGCACGCGCGACCAGCACGTTGGTAGTGGCAGCCGTGGTGCCAATGCGTGGGCACCAACGCTCGCACTCCAGACGGTGGCGAATCTTCAGGCAGCGGGTGCCTTCAAATTATAAATAAACAAGAAATCTTGGTCAAATATATCATACATTCTTTTAAGTGTCAATAAGTAAACAAAAATTAGGTAATATGCGAAACCGCAACAGCTAAATGATTTGAAAAGGCCATTTTGGCAAACTGGTCATATTATGCAATGCTAGGACTAGATTGTCTAGGTTTACACACTGAGAGAAAAATTGCAATGTTGTTTTTGGCACATAAAGACATACATAAACTGGTCAATGGGCACATTTGCTATCCTGGTTTCTGGGATGTATTTCGCTTTAAGTCCCCGATAACTCCACAAGGGCTTTGCCTAGGCAGCACAGGCTTTTTTTTATTTTTCCAGGAGGCAGAAATATCTGGATACTACCAATAATCATGCCGCTGGGGAAAATTACTTTACTCCTAAACCACATTTTTTCTGAGATAGACTATAGACGATATTTCACTAATTTTGAATTAAAATGTTGCTAAAGAAGTTTGCTGTTTGAAGAATTAAAATATCCTCAAAAACAAAAACAAAAAATACCGAAACAAACGTTTAGAATACAAAACAGGGATTTTTATAAATGACATTGTGACAAAATCGGACACCGCTATAAGAGTCGTAGGACAAACCATGACAGACAGAAAAAATGGATTTAGTATAAAAGGCCGGTTGCCGAAATTACTGTCATCACAATCTCCAAATTCAAGTAAAACTTTGCTGGGCATGAGTAACAAATACCATTGCATTTCGAATATTATCGAAAGGCATCTTTGTTCGAGAACGAGAAACAGATATCTTTCACACATATGAGTCGACCTAAACCGGGTGAGAAGTATTGACACAATTGGAGATATTTGTGGAAGACCATCGTCTAAAACGGACACCAGAAAATTTTTAATGGAAAAGAACGTGCGATTCCATCCAAATAACCGACATCGGTCAAAATTTCGATTTTATAATATAACACAGATAGAGAGATTGCAACAGAGATCACAGTTTTCAGTAGTTTAGTGGTGTTCATCACCGTGACACTCGTATTGCCCCGTCAGCTTGCCGCTGTCTTTGTCCACATCCACCTCGGGCTTCTCTCCGCGGTTTGTACACTGCAGCAGTTCCGTGTAGTTGGTACAGTGCCCCAGCGAGCAGTTGAACAGTCCCTGCATGGCGGTGCACTGCGTCGCGTTGTTGCAGTTGGCCTTCACGAGCCCCTCCAGATTCGCCTGAAATAAATAAACAATTGAATTTGAGGGCATAGAATTGCAGTAGCAAGTTAAAGTGCGGAAACAACACTTGTGGGATCTCAACCAGTTGTAGGAGAAACTAAATATTGAAAGGTGGGTAAAATCCATGATCCAAAAGAGTGGGAGAAGGAAACCTGCATACGATAATCCGAAGTATTTATAAACCGACCAGACCCTAGACCTAGATGAAACAGGTAACAATTCAATATGGACAGAAACTCCCTGAGGGAACTGGTTGGACTACTAATAGTAAACTGCCTTTTCTGGAGACACATGCAGTTGTTGGGAATGGAAAACACCAATAGATACAGAAAATATAAAGCGGATGCTGAGACTCCAATTCATGGTGCCAATATCCGCGTTTCTGGGAAAAAGGCTAGATACATTGGAAGAACACATGGAAGAACCAATAAAAATTGCCAAGTAACCAATGACGTCCCTGGTGAACTTTATCTAAGGGATCGGGTTACTGTTAAAGGAATGAGGTAAAATGGAAGTGTTGACACGTATGCCTTATAAATAACTCCACTTTATAAATAAATAAATTTATAGAAGCATATAAATAGCAATCTTCACAAACGTCGTTCAAGGATGACTGGTGCGTCGTACAGCATTATTGTGCTCCCGGGAAATTGGTAGAATGATCTCGCTTCTCCGTGGTTTTGACCCTTTACATAATGCTGAGTTCTTGGACCCATTGGCACATCATGTATATATTTGCGGTTTAATATTATTCAATTGTTTATTATTCAAGCGTTTATCGAAATAATGAAAGTCCTAGCGATTTATTAAGTGGGATCAAACGATAAATATTCATTAATGCATGCGTTGTTGTGATATAAGAGCGGTGATCTGTAACACATCACCATTTGTTAGTACCAGTCACCCATCTCTCTTCCACACAACACATACATTCGTGTTTGTAAAACATAGTAAAATATTATTCGCTCTTACGTTATCTATTTACGAGTATATTATGAACAACTTCTAATTTAAAATTATTCATCTTTTAAACTTTCAAATTCCTTAGTTTTTTTTTTAAATGCCGTTAAAATTTACAAAGTTTCAAAGATGCTTTTCCGAAGTTGCTCTCTTTTCAATTAAACCCAGATATATTTTTATTGGGTTTCACCAAGGGAAGAGATAAATGGAGGACGCTAAGCAGACCCTTACCCTAATAAAATTCTATTCATCGGGAGCTTGCCGAAATTAAATTGAATCCTATTGGCAGACGTTCTAACGGCAAAATCTTCGAGGATGGTATAGCCGTAGTAAATAAAAATTAATGGCTTAACGGTCTCTGGAGTTACGTAACATATCCATGATGGCAAGATCATTTTACGGCTTCTGGTAATATATATGGTGGGCCATAAACATTAGCACTTTTGTAATCGAGCTAACGGGTATTCCGAGCGGAGGAGGAGAGCCGGTTCACTTATGCGTGGCTCATCGCTTCTTGGAAATTTAGTCACAATGGATCGCTTTACGGGAGAGCAACGCGCTTTCTGGGTAAAACGTTTTTACAAAAATAATGATTTTGTTCAACAATGATTCCATTCTGTTTTACAAAACAATGATACACGCCACCTATTTCGTTCGCATCACCAACTACAGAGTATTAATCAGTGCCCAAGTATTAATTTAATTAAATCATGGTTTAAAATTTTCGAAGAAACCGGCAGGAAAACAAAGCAAGGTGGGCCATGAAGCAAAATAAATTGGTTAAAGAAATTTTCCCTAACAAACTGATCTCGCGCAGAGGAGATATTCCATGGCGTCCCCGCAGCCCGGATTTTTTTTATGGGATATATTTGTGTATATATATATTATATCTTACAAGTCGAGTCTACGTAAATAAACCAGCGGCTATACTCCGATTAAAGGAGAACATCCACCAAGAAATGGTCAACATACCCCGAGATTTGTGTCGAAAACCTTTCGAAAATCTAAGGGGCTGATTTGAGGAATGCCAGCGGTGAGATGGCAGCCATTTTGACGAAATTATTTTTACGAAATGATTTTCCAGCATATTTTTGTTCCTAGTAATACTTAATCATTTATTTAAATACAATCTATATTTTTTTAATTGATTATTTCTAAAGTGCAAATATTTATGGCCCACCCTATAGATCAACAAAAACAGCGCCCTTGAGGTGATTTCAGCGCCCTTGAGGTGATTTTTCACGAAAACGGCGCTATATAAATTAGCCAAATATTATTATTATTATGAACCTTAATCAACTACTAAATTATAAAAAATCTTACTAATATTATAGAGCGCACGTTTGTATGGATGTATGTGTGTTTGTTACTCTTTCACGCAAAAACTACTAAATGAATTTTAATGAAACTTAACATTAATATAGCTCATCCATTAGAATAACATATAGGCTATAATTTATAAAGCTAGCCAGACAGGGGAGGGGAGAGGAGGGGAACGGGGACGTTATACAGGGAGAAACAATGTATTTCTTTGAATATGGTATTGCAACGCATGCCGGGAACCAGCTAGTATAGTATAATAATGATAAAAACAATTTTAAACTAATTGTACCAAACAACTACTACCAGAGATGGCCACACGATCTGATGTGCATATTACATGGCAGAACAGAAGTGTTGGCTCAGTACAGCATGACTCGGAGTATGGTACTGCTAAAAACCTTCTATATAAACTTTGAAGTTTTCAAGAGACGTGAAAATAATATACTCTTTTATACGCCCATGGGGCTTTTACATTGGGTATATAATATTAATGTTTTTTTACACAGGAGTAATAATCAATAGGTTGCAAAAATAATTTCGCACATTACAATGGTTTACTATTGGACAAAAATTAAAAGAAAATAAAAAAATAAACAGAAATTATCAGAAATAATATCTATGTGAAATAAAAAAGAGCATGTTTTAAACATCTAAATTGTTACATTAAAAATGTTGATATTGTTTGTACTTTTGTTTGTTAATTGAAGTAGGTCCTTTAGTCTAGTAGGTACCCTTAAATTGACTACACTTAGGAGTTCGCAACAGTCGAGCACCCAATTTACATTTAATAAACGACTTCGAAAAGGAGGAGGTTCTTAATTCGACTTTTTTTTTTTAAATTTTAAACTTAATGTGAAAAACCTCATATTGTAATATTTAATTAATGAAGACAATATTAGGGAAACTCAACCAAAAATCTGGGACTTAGATGGGATTAGTAGATAGAGCACTGACCCGGAAAGTCATAGGTCCTGGGTTCGCGTCCCAGATGTATGTTTTTTTGATTTTTCTGTTTCAAATTTTGATTGAGTTTCGATAATATTGTCTTCATTTATTAAATTACCCAATTATTTACAATTAAAAAAGAAACATAGGTCACTTAATTCTTCGCCGTTCCTCAAGTAAATGTATTTTTAAGGTATTTAATAATAAAGTGTAGTTAATTTGTTCTAAGGGGATTAGATATCTAACTTTAAATTTATAAATCCAAGAAACTTCCGCTGAATTTTTTTGACATTTTTAATATGAATTTTGTGGGGAGGTGACCAAATGACGGAGATATACTCCAATTGGTTACAAATTAATGAGACAAATAAAATTTTCATGACAGGAAGTAGATTAACGTTCTCAGTAAAAATTCTAATGTTTTTATACTATTTTTTTTAATGTGATGTGTGGTGTACTAATTCTACTTAATTTACCTTAATTATATTTATTCAACTTACAAAATTATGTATTTGGTAGCTTGCATAACTAATAGTAAATGAACGCTGTGTGTTATTAAAAAAATCGTGAGAGTTACAAAAACTCCGTTTTTGTAATGTCCGACTAAATATTTTAGTGTGTCGTTTAGAATTTCCCAGATAAAAGGAAATATTATTTCGTTTTGATAAAATGAACCGACAGTGAATAATGAAGATAACAATCAACATGAATATTCCAGCAGCAGTTGGCTAGGTTAGCCCGGGTCGCTCTATGCAACAAACCCCCGGGACCTCTCGTGTTTGGGTTTAATAGTTTTACTCTCTTACTTTCGGATAGTTCAGGTATCGGAAAACTTTCAAGATACGGGAGCCAAATTGTAGAGTAAGCACCTACCATTGCAACCATTGCCTTGACCGCCTTTGGAAAATCCGGCAGATCTCCTGTTATACTGTTCCCAGCGAGAATTCGTACGTGACATATTCGTTCAAGTATCTTCCGTTTCTTTCGTTTTCAAACAAGACGTATGATGACGTCGACGTTGTGACGTCTGTACGAGCTCTCACTCTGACTGGTTTACAAACTTCCAGTTACTTCTGCCTAGGACTTTGGTTTACCTCAACACCACCGAACTAGCTAAGCTTACATTCTTCGACTTGCAGGTATATTAATATAAGCTATTCCTGTATTAATCGGGTACTACCCACTCAATGTAACCCTTTCAAGAACCACTACTGAGCGATCGGGTTAATTTTTCAAAAAAGATTCGATCGTCAGCTCCCGTATCCCATGATGTGTGATGGTGTGGTGAGCTACCATAGATATAGGAATTTTTGTGGTCCGGGCAGCATGTTCGTAAATACCCGACTCGTTATCCATTCGGGAAACTTCGGCAGCGCTCGGGTGCTCAGTAAATGCTCAAAGTAGCTTCGTAAATACCAGACGTGTCGAACACTAACACATCAGCTATTTACTAGTCCATATGTGTATGTGTCAAATTTTAGGTTTGGTGTGGAATATTGAATTATCAGATGAGGTTAGGTTAGTTTACCTATGTGAGGTTATGTTAGGTTATATTGTCGTGCGCGTATATAAAAAAAACGCCAAAAACTGTGATTATATCTTTGATCGGATTATGGTACTCACTCCTATGAAAAAAACCATACAGGTAGGTTTAATTCTCTCTATGTGTAATTTCACCCATGCGTAATTATGTTCGTTGTATGATTTATTATCTGACTTAGATGATAAGGAAAAGACTGTTTAACTTGATTTAAATATGTGAGACTTTATTAGGACGTGTTTGACATTAGACATTTTAGTATCGAGATCATAGACAATGATTAGTGATGTGAGGGACATAATAGTGATGTGACATTCGTGTATAATTCTGGGAGTGTAATGTTGGTAATTTCGTATAATTTCGTACTGACACCGGGAAGCGCTTTGTGGGTGCTTATTACCCCAAAGTCTGATAGGTTCGTGTAACTTTACTTCCTGGTTTTATTAAAATACAAAATTTTATATTCATACTAACCGAAAAAAGTGTAGTACCACGAATAAATAGGATAGCCATTCAAAAGAAAATGTATGTGCGAATGAAATATCTTTACGAACGGGCTAGGCATGCTAAAGCATGTCCACTGGTCTCAGTTCAGTGAAACCGCGCACGTTAACTCAGCAACATATCTTCACTCTATCGATAATCCATAATTTGAATATTTTATAATTTATTGAGTCAGGTTATATTACCACTCAATAGCTCTTGAACACATTAAGTATGCTGGACCAGCGATTCATTTCATCCTAGCAAAACTATTCTCAAATATTTTGCGTTACAGGCACATCCCGAATGAAATGACAAAAACGGTAATTATTCCCATAATTAAATCAACAAATCTTGATCCATCCGTGATCAATAACTACCGACCAATTTCACTCTCAACCGCCGTGGCGAGATTATTTGAAAAAATTTTATCCGTTGTTGTAACAGACCATCTAAAAACAGAAGATAACCAGTTCGGATTCAAACCTGCACTGTCAACATCTATGGCAATATATTCCCTAAAAGAAACCATCAGCTATTATAAACTAAGGAAAACGCCAATCTATACCTGCTTTCTAGATCTAAGCAAGGCGTTTGACCGTGTACGTCATAATAAACTGTGGGAAAAACTAAGGAAAAGAGCAGTTCCGGAAGATGTAATAGCGATTCTTTCAATTTGGCACACGCAACAAGAAAATATTGTGAAATGGTCTGGGGAGCTGTCTAATCCATTCTATTTAAAAAGTGGCGTAAGGCAAGGAGGAAGCATGTCTCCGGTTCTGTTCAATCTGTATACCGATGATCTTATTAAAAAACTTAATGCCACGAAAATAGGATGCCATATACATGGAGTATGTGTGAACAACATTAATTACGCAGATGACATGGTTCTTCTTGCACCGTCACTAAGCGCATTACAGAAGTTACTAAGAATTTGTGAAAACTTTGCAAAAAACCATAACCTGTTATATAATACTACCAAGTCAGTAGTTATGGTTTTTAAAAACAAAAACGAAACCATTCAAACACCCTCAGTATGGTTAGATGACAGGAAAATGAATGTTTATCACAGCGTTAAGTACCTGGGACACATCATCACAGACGACCTTAAGGATATCGAGGATATGGAAAGGCAGAGAAGAGCGATATCTGTTAGAGCGGGTATGCTGTCAAGACGTTTTTACCTATGCAGCCCAAAAGTAAAAAGAATATTGTTCAACGCTTTCTGTACCTCGCTGTACACATCAGAACTGTGGGTTGACTACACTGCATCCCAATGGAACAAGTTAAAGGTTGCTTACAACAACGCATACCGTCAACTTTTCCGCCTACCGAGATACTGCAGTGCTACGGAAATGTTCCTGGAGGGACGAGTGTACACTTTCCGAGCACTTCTCCGCCACCGCATGGGAAGTTTATGGCGCAGACTACGCCAATCGAAGAATGCAATCATCACCGCCATGACTACCTGGTTGGAGTCCCCCCTGATGGCCCTCTGGAGACGGGAGACGATAAAATACCCTCCGTAAACAGCTGCATGAATTAATTTTACTGTTTATTATTATTTTTCTCATGTTTTTCATGCTTATTCGTTTTTTTTTTTTAAATTTATTTATATGTTGTTATTTACTTTATTTTTAACATTAACCCATTTTTTGTTTCAAAATATGGAATGTATTGCATTGCACTACTTTATCATCTTTGCACATCTTTAGTCCTTCTTTTTTTTCGTTATTTGTTTTTAAGGTGTTATTTCGTGTTGCGCTACATCCTTCTTTAGCCAACGCATAACATCCCTAAAACAAACAACGAAAATACTTTTGGCCGTGAAAATCTAAAAACGTAATCCATCTTTAGTCCTCTATAGATTGAGCAGTTCTGTGATTTTAATTTTTTCATATGTGGCAATCTAACTCTATTTATATTTCTTGTTTCGTAATTATGTACATCTCTATAAAAAACAATTTCACCCTTTAAGTATTTTGGCATTTGGTTTTTCATAACTTTATGCACAAAAATTAAAACATTAAACATCAGTCTCTTTTTTATTGGAATCCAATTTAACTCCTCTCTCATTTGATTAACCCTTGCCTATTTGTTTAAGATAATCTGCCTAATTTTGAGGGTGTTCGCGTGCAGTTGAATGCGTATTGATATCGATCCGTGAGAATGGGTGAGAAAAATATGTTGGGCGAAGAAACAACATTTCTCTACCTCACCACGATAAATGTTCCCGCTTATTGGAAATCTTCCCAAAGGCCGTTGCGTGAGTCATTTTCTTAGAATCCTTCTGAATACCGAGAAAGTGATTCATAAACTGGCTAAAAAAAGTAACAACGACGCCGTTTTCCCACGCATATCTGTCTAGGCACACACTCCTTGCTTCATCCACGTTCATGTAATATCGGCCATACCCATCTTCTCATATTCTGACTCTTGGCATGATCGTGATTCATACATTTTTTATATGCGTTCTGCGTAACAACCGTTCCGCGTAGCTAAGGCTGTTCACGTAACCTTTGTGATTTCAAGGGTCAAAGCCAGAATCGAATTTTCTGAGAAACCGAAGAAGCTGCAATTCGTGATTCTTTATTTACACTTATTTATTTTACACAAGTTCTCGGCCTTGATAAAGTTTCCAGACAATTTTTTTTGTTTGCATTATACAGGTGGTCCAAAATAATTTTTTCCGGGGCCTTTGTTATATTGGAGATGCTGTGTGGAAGGTCTTCTTAGGCCCCCACATTCCGCATTTCTACCGATTTATAACATATTTCTCTTAAACTTTAGTTTTTAATAATTATAAAAAATACATCCTTCTCGTTCTCATAAAAAAAAATATATATGGTATTTTTTATGATAATATCTGTACATTTGCATAGGTAATTATATGAAATTCCCTCGATCGAAAAAAATCGCGAAGTACGCTCCGAAAATTAGTAAAAACACATGTTGTTCTGTTATTTAACATGTTGAACATTTGAAAAGGTTCACAGTGTATCTTTAAGGCTCCGCAACCAGGCTCGAAAAGAAGAAGACGGAGTGATACGAAATTACGAATGTTAGAGGAGCGCGCTAACATTTACAGCGACAAAATCGATGCAAAAAATGCGAAAATTACCAGTAAAACACGACTCATTTAAAATAGAGCAAAAATTTCGTAGGGAGCATCTTAAGTATCATTTAAAGAAACATTTTGATTTTTTTTTTATAAATATAATTTATAAGATAATTGAAACAGATTTGTTTTTAATAATTTTTGGAGCATACTGTGGGATTTTTTTCTAACGAGGGAATTTCATATAATTTGCGTTTCGGCGTGGGCAGCATCTAGACATTACCTTAAAAAATAACATATATTTTTTAAGAGCTTAAAAATATCAAATGTTTAAGGGCGATATGTAAGAAATCGGCAGAAATTCGGGTTGCCGAGGTTTAACTTAAGAATTTTTTGAGAGATTTTTGCTCTATTTTAGATGAGTCGTGTTTTATTAAATATTTTACTATTTTCGCTTAATTATCATCGTTTTTTTATATTAGCGCGCTCCCTCTCACATCCGTATTTACATATCTCCATTTCCTCTTCATTTTAAGGAAGGAAAATGTTATAAAGAGTGGGTAGGAATCTAGGGGTTAGTCTGTCCAAGAGTAACGGACTTATGAATCCATCCCTCCCGCTACGGTGCAAGACGTTGGGTTAAGAGAGTCCAGCTGGATAGGTCAAAGGATCTCTCCACACCGGCCTTTCCCGGTTCGGCCCACCACGCGGTTGATGTCCAAGCGCATTCGCTGCCAAGTCCTGGACACCCTCACCTGATGAACTCGTGCACCCCTGCTAAGTCACCGTATTGAACCAATTGGGGTGACGTATGGCAGAGTACTGATACCTGTCTCGCATATTGAATTTAGTAATAGAACAATTTAAATATTCGAACAATTTAGTCTAATCTTTAAAAACACGCTAAACTGTTATTTCGAAAAGCTCATAATGAAAATCTTAGCTAAATAAAGTTTTAATGAAAAAAAATATCTGTTCATTTTTAATGACAACAGAGCTTGCCATCCAAGAGCTTTTGCTGTTTCGTATTAATATTTTCAGCCTTTTAGTGCCTAACTTAAGTGTATTTTTAATGACTAGGAAGCAGGATTATTCTATTTCCCTCTATTAAAACTGTCTCTTTGTTAAGGAATTCACAAAATAATAAATTAATAGCTACTACCGCTACAGGTCGAGCTAATTAAACAATCTAGGTTAACTACTGACGCGACGTAATTGTATAAGGGTTGTCAAAGGCTGTTTTTGTTAAAGGCAGGCGCTGCTGGCCCTACAACAACAACAAAAAAGAAATAGTATCTAACTGCCCAACCTTTACGTGTTAAGTGTACTTTATCTTTCGTTTAATATACTGGGACCTGTTTTGTATATCGTCATAAACGTTCAACGAGGTTTTACATAACATACCTACATGTTCTAATGCGGTTAAGTTAGGTTAGATTGAGTGACCAGTAGGCATGAGATTATATATTTTTTTTAAATTATTAATAACCAAGCTATTAACAATATACACAATATGCATTTTTGTGGTATAACCACCTCACTAGGCTGAGCCTGTTCCAATTCCAATTATACTGTATTATAGATTATAAAGAACAAAAAAAAATAGGTGTCGTAAAAATCCTCGCTCAATTTCCGGAAACCATTTACTGGATAACCAACACCCCTGCCATAGGTCACCTCAAGTGGTTCGCTAGTTAATTGACTAAGCAGGAGTGCACGTGTTCATGGCGTGAGGTTTGTATAGGTCTTGGTGGCGGATACGTCTGTCCACTTACTGCGTGACAGACCTGGAGGAACTGGTTGAGGGAGACCATTTGGCCTCTACTGCAGGATTCTCTCGACCTATCATCGCCTTGCACCGCAGTCGGAGGGATGGATTCATACGTCCGTCACTCCTGGATTTACTGACCACCAGACTCCTACACACCCCTCGTATATTTTTCCATCCCAGAGCTTCCTTCCTTTCCTTTCCATAAAAAGTCTCTTCTTGCAGCATCCTCTAAAATAACATAGGCTTTTTCTCATGGCCTCTTGTGTGGAGCTAATGTAAAACATGTATATATATATATGCATATATGTATGTACTTATATAGTATATAAAACAAAATTATTCCGTGTTCCTCTTAAATGTTTATAGATTTTGATAGGCAACATATAATTCAAAACTTCGTATTTATTGCACTAATAATGTGTTTAAAAGTATGATAAAATTTGAAAAAAATATTTCACCACTGTAAATGTAAGAAGAATGTACCTACTCAATTACACGTTTGAACTTATTCGTTGAAAAATGTTTAAAATAATGCCATATTAGTTTTTGTTAGGCAACATTGTATATAATATTTTTTCATTCAGATTTTTCAAATTAATTTAAAATTTTATTATAAAAAATTTAAAATAAAATAAAAAAAATGAATATGCATTATGTAGTCCAATGGATACAGAGCCGATTTTTTAGATGGAGTCTCACATACTTCTAAATGTTTTATTATAAAATCAAATCTTAATTAAAACTAAAGGCTTAGTTCCCGGCCCCAAAAAAAAGAAGACGGAGAGATATGAAATTACGAATATTAGAAGAGCGCGCTAACATTTACAACGATAAAATCAATGCAAAAATCATGAAAATCTTTAATAAAACACGACTCGTTTAAAATAGAACAAAAATCTCGCAATAATTGTCTTAAACAGCATTTAAAGAAACGCTGTGAATTTTTTCATCCATATAACTTGTAAAATAACTGAAACAAACGTGTTTATAATAATTTTTGAAGCATACTTTGCGATTTTTTTCTATCGAGGGAATTTTAAATAATTTGCGTTTGGGCGCGACTAATGTCTAGATATTATCTTTAAGAATAACATATATTTTTTAAGAGCTTAAAAACTTCAAATGTTTAAGGGAGGTTTGCAAGAAATCGATGGAAATTCGAATACCGGGTTCTTAATACTTCTTCGAAAACAGCAAAATTATTTTGTGGCACTATTTTTATACTATTTAATAAATTACTTTGTACGTGCGAAACATGTCGGTTTTTTATAATCAATTATAGTGGTAAAAACAAAGTAATTTATTAAATTGTATTAAAACTTAATACTTTGACCACTTAAAACAGAGAAAAAAGCTTTCCTTCATTAACAGTACAATATTAGTTATTGTGCCACTCCTAAAATGCCTACACATTTCACTAAAAATAACTCTACAACGTTTTTACTACTACCCCCCAAGGAAAACATAATATTTTAATACTGATGATATCAATAGCCACCCCTCAATGTAAATATAGACTTTTCGAATTGATCTCGCCGCTAGTAAAGGGTGGAAACCCTATTAATAGTTCCAATATTTACATTAGTTTCCTGTTGGCAGGTTGTAAGCTGATAGCCTCTCCATTACCGGGGGTAGTAATTACTTGGGGCAGAACGCTCCCATTAACGGTGCATCCACCCACTTCCACTCCCATTCGTTACTTCTGCAATGCATAATCATTATCCAGTCAGCGGTTTCTGCGTTAAATTTTATGGTCAACACGCTTTTCCCCACAGACAGAATAAGTAACGCAAATGTAATTTTATTAATTGAATATTGAGATAATACCATAATTATTCCTCTTTTATCTGAAATTTTTTTGCAATGAAAACTGGTTTAGTACTGTTGAAATTCGATGAAACAAAAAAAAGCGACCCTAAAAAGAGATAAACACACACATCTCTATGATTTTGCCTGCGAGAAAATGAGATGGTATAATCTCTTTGTGCGATGATTTGTAATTTTATCTACTTTGGTTTTCTGAAGGTTTCGCTTATACCGCGTGTGAATTGCACACTCTGATTTTTTTTTTAAACATTAGCTGCACTCAGGAGGCCCTTAGGAAAATAATTCCCTCAGAGTCTATGTTATCTGGGGATGCTGTGTAGTGGGTCTTTTTAGAAAAGAAAGGAGAGGAAGTACTGGGAAGGCAAAAGGTATGAGGGTGGGTAGGAATTTGGGGGTCGGTGTGTCCAGGAGTAACGAACGTATGAATCCAACCATCCCATTGCGATGCAAGGCGATGAGTCGAGAGAGGCTGGCTGGAGAGGTCAAAAGGTCTCCCTCGACCAGTCTCTCCCGATCCGGCCAATCACGCAGTTGGTGGGCAGGCGTATCCGGATTCTTATACTGTTTGATGATGATAACTAAATAGATTTTCTTGAATTAGTAATAATACAAATTAACAATAAATTTTCAACTTGGGAGGCGGATACGGGTACCGCTGCCCCGGGAACCATTATTGGATAAATAATACCTCTGCCTTAGGTCACCCCTGGCAAGTGGTTCATTTCGTTTGATGAATTAGCAAGAAGAATAAGCAGAAGAAATAGAAATATCGCCCTCCGCATTTTTACTCTCATGTTTACATGATTTTAAGTACTTTTCTGTGATATGAATTCTTAAGCCGTCTTAAAACGAAGTTACACCCATAAACTCCAAACATTTTAGATAGGATGTAACACAATTTTCACAGAACTCACTCAGACAGGGTGGTAAAATGAATATAAATTGCACGAATAAGTCCCTTTACAAACTTTTATATTTAAAATATTCCACATACTACGTCTAATAAAATCATTTTACTCACATACGATCACGTTCTTACAATTCTTTTAGAAGTCGCGACATGTTTTATTTATGTTGAGCTTAAGTTAACCGGCTTAGGCTCAGCTTACTGTCTTTAAGCTTATTATACTGTCTCTTGAGAAATGCTAAATGCACAACACTAAGAAGACGCATACATTCTTCATCTTCTAGAGTGCAAATTCTATAAGAATATCTCACAAATACATGAGGTACAAAATATTCACTATAACCTTTACTGCGTTTTGTAACATATCTGACATAATTATTATTATTTTTAATTCTTATTCTGTGGGTTAGTTTAAGTAATACAGTAAGGTTTTTACATTATGGTACTGACACACATACTCATTGATAAGCCGGCTTATGAGCATGCTCATCAATTGTACATATTTGCTAAAAAATAAGCAAGCTTTCCAGAATGGAATATACTCTCCGTATCGCCCTGGTATAAGACCACCGTTGAGAATTGAAACGTTGCTTGAAATGGCTTAGGCCGTGTTTGATGACCAGATCTGAATAGCCAGGTACTTCCCTACCTTCCTCTTCACCAACCACCAACTCCTTCCCCTCCCCACTACCTTCAACCTCACAAAATACCCCATTTGGGGGTACCATAGTCTCACTGGCTCCAGACGGGAGCAGCTGAGACTCCATGAGGTATTCACCTAAAAAAAACTTAGTTTGAGCATTCTCATGAATGAGCATGCTCAAAGCCAACAATCGAACACACATGCTCTTTAATAAGCATGCTTATGTCAAAGAAATATCAACAAATGGAATCAGTTCCATTCGCCCAGAACTAAACAAAATAATCTTATTGCTTGCAACGCAATTATTTAAGAATTTCCTGACTTAAGAAAATAAAACGGTTGATTTGGGTCCGAGATGTCCACAAATCCAAAAATGACTAAATAATAAAAAATAAATGCTAATTACAATATAATGTGGTTTAATTTTGGAGGTAACGGAACTTTTGGGGATTTGGAAATGTATTGTGGGTATTTTGGTGACATTGTGTTCCAAATACATTGGCGATTCAAAAGGTTTTTTCGTCTCCCCAGCGGGTCATTTTTGATATTTTTGCAAAGAATGCGCAGAAGCAAACTGAGATCGGATCGAAATGAGCATGCTCATAAGCTAGCCTGTCACACATACTTAGAGAACTAGTATGCTCACAAATAAAACGGCTGTTGATTTTTGAGCGTACTTATTTGGCGTCGAATAAGCATACTTAATACTAGCATCGTCACTGACACAATTTGTAGCATTTATGGTAGCAATTGTTTATTAGTAGCATGCTCTTTGGCTTCTAATGAGCACGTGTGTCCGTAGCATTATCTTTTAAAAATTATTGAGCCGAAGAATTCCAATAGGTAGCTTATGTCAATATAAAAATTTCATTTAACATTTTAATGTTTGAACGTTTTGTGTGCATTTATGATGTTTGTAAAAAAAAAAGGGTAGTTTTTTTATGGACATATTGGGCCATAATTACATTATTTTATGAAGAATAAGGTACGTGTTTTAAATATAAATGTTATTTGTACATTTTGACTGTTTAAATTTTACGAAATATTACTATAAAAATAACATTTATCTCAAAAATGTAACTAAATACATAACTTATTGTATAGTGATTTACTTAATCGTTGGGCTACTGCGGAGTAAGAGGGGACTGCGGGCGGATGATCTAAACCAGTTCCAACCAGCATGAATACTATCGGTATGCGAAAATACATTCAAACGTTTGCCCTTTAAAATGATTTGTATGAACTTCTCATCCTACCTCTACCTCATCTTCTTCCCTTCCCCACTCCCTTAAGCGTTACAATATACCCTTAGCTAGAATTATATAGTCGTATTGGTTTCGGGGAAATGGTACTCTTGTGCGTTCTTCACACTACAAGAAAAGAGTTAACATTTGTGTAAGTGATGTTTTTTTTTATAGCGCTTAGCTCTAATGTAACCGGAATTCAACATTAAAACTTTTTAAATTACAGACATATTATTTTATATCTTTCCACTAATTGCGCCCACAGCGCAATGTGTAATTTTGAAAGTAATCTCAAATAGCTAGCTTTTTGTATTCTTTCCACCCTTGGTAACCTTTCACAGGTATCCGTTTGAAAGCCTTAATGAAAAGTTCAACCACTGTACAAACTAATGTACAAACGTTCCAGGATTTATAGCACCACTATTGCTCTCACAGACCTCTGTACAGAAAAGAGATACTTAAAATCCTTAAAAAATTTGGAATTTTTTTCAGATGGTAAAAATATTTTCGCTTTACAATAAAATGCAAATATTTGGAATGTTTCTTAGCACATTCAAAAACTAAAAACTGTTTTAGAAAGGTGATGAAATACGTTTTCAAATTATATAATTCGAAATAAACTTATTTTTTTATTTATTGTTATCAAGTTTAATTTTTAGAACTCCATTTTAATTTTTATTTATTTTATATATTCAATAATTTTATTATTAAATTAATAAAAACAGTTTATTTATAAACAAGTTCTGCTGGTAATTATTATTACGCGTGACAGCTGTTTCGCCTTCTGAGGGCATTATCAAACTGTGGTCATGCCACATACAGACAATCTATTTATAGTATTTTTGGATAGGTTTGTACTATGACTCATTTCTAATTTCTGATTAAAAATGACTGAAATTATTAATGGTTATTATTTTCTCAATTACTGTTATTTCCCACTTTGTGAGAAAGTCGTTAAGCAAACTAATTGTGAGTCATTCGCAAATGCTGACTCATGGTTTTCTTTTCCAGCATAGTTAGTTATTTAAAAATTGGTTTTGAATACATCTAAAAGCGGAGAGTGTATTATATTTTTTTGTTCATTTATTAAAATAGCTTTAGGATTATTATTATGTTTGTTAATTTCCAGCTGCTCTAAAAGATTAAGTTTACGTCCTTTATTTTGAATGTGTAAAGGAGTTGGCTTATTATCATCGCTAAGTGAGTGATTCTCATCTAGGAGATGTTTGGCAAATTGTGATTGTAATTTATTAATATTTTTTTTTTTTAAATGATCGCATGTGTTCTTTGAATCTAATATTAAAGGACCGGCCAGTTTGTCCAACATAAACAGCGTTACATTCATCACACTGGAGTTTGTAAATGCCGCTATATTTAAGTTTGGGTGTTTTACTTTTTGAATTTTTGATAGATGATCCCAAATTATTATTAGTGCGGAAGGCAATGTCTAATCCACATTTTTTGAGAATTTTAGCAATTTTATTAGATGTAGGTCCTGCAAATTCTAAACACGCAAATTTATTATTAGTTTTATTATTAATCGCTGGGTAAATTGAGTTAAGGTTAATTTTGTATTTTTTATGACTAATTATTTTATCAATATCACTACCCTTGAAGCCGTTATTTTTTGCAATGGATAAAATTATATTTTTTTCTTTTTCGTATGCTTTATTGTCAAGAGGAATGTTAGTAAGTCTATGTATCATTGAGTGATAGGCAGATAATTTATGTGACCATGGGTGTAATGATTTAGAATGAATGGTCGTATCGGTAAAAGTAGGCTTACGGAAAATTTCGAATGTATGTTTATTATTATTATTATTATTTTTTTTTTTTTTTTTTCTACCGATTGTTAAGTCCAAAAAATTAATTTTATTTTATCGAAGGAAGCAAAAACTTTGTGGTGTGACATTATATATTAAATGAAGAAACACACTGTTAATATAATAGCCCTGATGAAGCTTGAGCTAAGCGAAAACTTGTTGGCTGTCAAATAATTATTAATTCTAATAAAGTGGTGTTTTACAAAGTGTGTTTCTTCATTTAATAATTAATTTTATTATTACACTCTCTTTCAACCGTAAAGCAGATTTTACGGTTGATGGAGTTAGCTAATGTAACAAAAAGGTCTAATTGTCTGTTGGTACCTTTCCAACAGATCAAAATGTCGTCAACATAACGCACATAGTAAATTATATATTTGCTAAAAATTGAGTTTAAAATTTGATTTTCGATATAGTCCATGAATATTTCAGCAAGAAGTGGACTCAACGGTGACCCCATGGGCAAGCCGTCGTTTTGTTGATAGAATTTATCATTAAATATAAAGTAATTTGTTTCCATGCATATTTTAAATAAGTCTAATAAGTCATTTTTAATAATTGGGTTTATGTTAGATTTGTCTAATATGTCTTTAATGATTTTAAGGCACTCTTGGATTGGGATATTGCTAAAAAGGCTTACGACGTCTAAAGATAAAAATTGGCAGTTATGTGGGAGATCTAAGTTTTGAATTTTATTTATAACTTCCAGAGAATTTTTAACACTATGTTTTGGAGAGAATTTAGTATAATGTTTGAAGAGAAAATTAAGTTTTTTGGCGAGTAATGTTGTAGGAGCATTTATAAAGGAAACGACCGGTCGGATAGGAATATTTACTTTATGAATTTTGGGTTTCCCGTAAAGTGAATAAAATAAATTAAATAAAATAAATTAATAAATTCAGAAATCACTAAAAAACAAATTGAAAGTTTGGCTATTGATACAGAAATTTCTCTGTCTAAAGTTAAAAATAACGGCTTACCAAAACAAATTACCGCGGATATTTTGAGAAAAATTAAGTACAATAATAAGGAAACAGAAATATTGAATGATATTAAAAATAAAATTAAAGATCACGACCTCACAATTACTAAGGCGGATAAGGGGAATTCGGTAGTTATCTTAAACAAAATTGATTACATAAATAAAGTAGAAGCATTCTTAAAGCCAGAAGAATTTGAAATCTTAAAAAAGGATCCAACGGACAAAATTTCAGTTAACGTACGAAACCTAATTAATAATTGTAAATCAATATTTTCAAATAAATACGCCCGAAGAAGTGCAATGGTAATGAATCCAAGGGCTCCTGCACTTTACGGGCAACCCAAAATTCATAAAGTAAATATTCCTATCCGACCGGTCGTTTCCTTTATAAATGCTCCTACAACATTACTCGCCAAAAAACTTAATTTTCTCTTCAAACATTAAACTAAATTCTCTCCAAAACATAGTGTTAAAAATTCTCTGGAAGTTATAAATAAAATTCAAAACTTAGATCTCCCACATAACTGCCAATTTTTATCTTTAGACGTCGTAAGCCTTTTTAGCAATATCCCAATCCAAGAGTGCCTTAAAATCATTAAAGACATATTAGACAAATCTAACATAAACCCAATTATTAAAAATGACTTATTAGACTTATTTAAAATATGCATGGAAACAAATTACTTTATATTTAATGATAAATTCTATCAACAAAACGACGGCTTGCCCATGGGGTCACCGTTGAGTCCACTTCTTGCTGAAATATTCATGGACTATATCGAAAATCAAATTTTAAACTCAATTTTTAGCAAATATATAATTTACTATGTGCGTTATGTTGACGACATTTTGATCTGTTGGAAAGGTACCAACAGACAATTAGACCTTTTTGTTACATTAGCTAACTCCATCAACCGTAAAATCTGCTTTACGGTTGAAAGAGAGTGTAATAATAAAATTAATTTTTTGGACTTAACAATCGGTAGAAAAAAAAAAAAAAAAAAAAATAATAATAATAATAAACATACATTCGAAATTTTCCGTAAGCCTACTTTTACCGATACGACCATTCATTCTAAATCATTACACCCATGGTCACATAAATTATCTGCCTATCACTCAATGATACATAGACTTACTAACATTCCTCTTGACAATAAAGCATACGAAAAAGAAAAAAATATAATTTTATCCATTGCAAAAAATAACGGCTTCAAGGGTAGTGATATTGATAAAATAATTAGTCATAAAAAATACAAAATTAACCTTAACTCAATTTACCCAGCGATTAATAATAAAACTAATAATAAATTTGCGTGTTTAGAATTTGCAGGACCTACATCTAATAAAATTGCTAAAATTCTCAAAAAATGTGGATTAGACATTGCCTTCCGCACTAATAATAATTTGGGATCATCTCTCAAAAATTCAAAAAGTAAAACACCCAAACTTAAAAATAGCGGCATTTACAAACTCCAGTGTGATGAATGTAACGCTGTTTATGTCGGACAAACTGGCCGGTCCTTTAATATTAGATTCAAAGAACACATGCGATCATTTAAAAAAAAAAAATATTAATAAATTACAATCACAATTTGCCAAACATCTCCTAGATGAGAATCACTCACTTAGCGATGATAATAAGCCAACTCCTTTACACATTCAAAATAAAGGACGTAAACTAAATCTTTTAGAGCAGCTGGAAATTAACAAACATAATAATAATCCTAAAGCTATTTTAATAAATGAACAAAAAAATATAATACACTCTCCGCTTTTAGATGTATTCAAAACCAATTTTTAAATAACTAACTATGCTGGAAAAGAAAACCATGAGTCAGCATTTGCGAATGACTCACAATTAGTTTGCTTAACGACTTTCTCACAAAGTGGGAAATAACAGTAATTGAGAAAATAATAACCATTAATAATTTCAGTCATTTTTAATCAGAAATTAGAAATGAGTCATAGTACAAACCTATCCAAAAATACTATAAATAGATTGTCTGTATGTGGCATGACCACAGTTTGATAATGCCCTCAGAAGGCGAAACAGCTGTCACGCGTAATAATAATTACCAGCAGAACTTGTTTATAAATAAACTGTTTTTATTATTTTTTTAATTATAAAATTTTTGCAAACAAACATAAAAAAGTTTTAAAAATGGCTCACCTTACGTTTTTTCTAACTAAAGTTAGTGATATTAAAAAAAAATAAAAACACATACTTATTTTATTAGTCAAACGTATAACAAACACATATATCTCACTTTTTTGTCGCTCTATGTAAAAATAATTTATAAAAAATTCCCGAAGTTTCAAATTTTTTTTTCAATTTGTGATTCAAAACTTTGTATACATAAAAGTGTACGTTTTATTTTTTTGATGGCTATTTATTGGAATATAAATCGTGGTGTTTACCCTTTCTAACACCGTTTAGAACATATTTCTCACTATGATAGTAAGGGAGTTACAGCGTTTTATACGAGACCTAGGTATGTGCTTTGGGACAAATATGGTCTCCTGCCATTCGACGGGTTAAACTGGTAGTTTGAGCTTGTCTGAGTTCTGGAAGTAAGCTGAATTTTCTTTTACTTTCGGTGAAATTAATGAAAAATTGATTTTTCATTAATCCAGAAAATGTATTGAATAAACCTGGGGCCTAAGAGTCAAAAGTTCTTTTAAATCAGAATAGAGAACTTTTCTACGGATTAGCTCTTCTGTGCTTCGTAGTATAATATATTCTGTGGTATAAGGGAAGATTCAGCTGCTAATAAAGTTTCATTTGACCTAGTAATAAAACCTGCGGCGCCTTTTCTTTAAGGCGACACAATACCCCAAAATAAAGCAGAATCTTAACTACGTAAGTGAAGAAGGCGTGTACAAAAATAAGCAACGCCCGGAGCTGGGTATAGGACGGACCTACGGTCGAATTCCTCTAACAGGTCTCGAAAATTGCTATTTCCGCAGGGTTTAAAGTCTTTTTATGAGCCCAGAAAAAATTATGTATCAGGCGCCTGAAAACTGCTTTAAAGCTCAAAATATCCTTCTTACGACCCCTTTTCGGTTATGGTTTTATTGTATAATGTGGTAAATTAAGTTCTTTTAAAAAATTATCAAAATCATTTAAATATATGTGCCTAAACTTTAAAAAATTGGCGGTGTTTTTTTACTTGCATAAATCAAAACACACAACTGGTAATAAGTGGGAATTTAAACCTTATCGCTATCCACATAAGGAGTGTTATTGTTGGCGGCCCGATTACAAATATTTCACGACGTGGTGCATCGCCTTAACCAACAAAAACTTATTCAATTAGTTATTAGAGGGTGTTTATATAACATTTGGTAATAAAATACACCATGTTGCACGCTCATATCTCGAAACTTCTTGAAAGTCCATGAAAAAGTTAACGTATTACTTTTGGGACACAAATAAATTAACAAAAGTTTTTCTTTTTATTTATGCCCAACTGACAAATAGTATAAACATATCTTTATAATTACTTTTCTTCTCCCTGAGTTCCTACCCCCAAGGACGTCGCGTGCAACCATGGTAAGTAACATTTTAAGGTTTTTTTGTATTTCTTGGGCATTAAGTATGTAACAATTTCTAGATATTTTGTTTTTAAAAGTTTTATTTTCGATGTTTTTCAATTTTTTTTTATTTTTATTTTGTGCCACTGGTTTCGACACATCCGTTCATTCACTGGTATCCTTTCACTACACCCTTATTAACAATGTTCCCATGTAATGTCGACTCCTTCCACCTTTCTTCCCCTTGCCCTAAATAACCCCTCCCACTTTCCCCACCTAATTAAATCTAACAATTTTTGAAAAGATTTTAAGTAACAAATGTACGTATATAGAAAATAAATATTTAAAAACAAAATTTTAATGATTGGCTCACATTACATTTTTCGTATAAACTTTTAAATTGGTCCGCTTGAAAAACTACGATATAGTTATAGTTCTGTGAACAGTGGATTTCGCAAAACTCCAAAAAACTATTTTCTTATTTTATCTTATTTAATAAATCAATCTAAAATTTCCTTTCATCAATAGATTTCCTCAATCATAAGATTTGCAAGCACTTGAGTACCCACCTATTTAATTAATAAAAATGATGATTCGACGTTAGATCCCATTTTTAATACATTATATTTACTGAACTATTAACCCGTCATGTGCGCTGACGCGAAATTTTCACCATTTCAATAACTTATTTCTTTTTTAAGCAAAACATATTTTTTAGTTAATTATACCTACCATCTTACCAGATAATGTATATTTTTAAAGTTAAGTATATAGTATATAATCTATGTAAGCACTTCCCCGGGGCTACTTTCATGCTACTGCAGCGGAAAATAGGTTAAAACGATCAACATCTTTAACCGGAACTGGAATGTAACAAAATAATTTACAGAAACACGAAATGAAAATGCACGAGTAGTCCGAGTTACAACATGATTTCGCTACGCTTAGTTAAAAAATACATATGTATGTATGTAGTTAATTAACAACCCCACCATTTCTCCGAAGGGGTAGCTTGAGAGGTTGAAACTTCTTGCAGACCTTTTTACTGAACATTTAATAACTTTGTACGTCCCTTATATTTTCTTCTATCTACTTGGGTGAAACTTTTCTTTGTGACACTACTACCATTGTCAACCCACAACTTTTTTTTAAGTCTTCAATATTAAATTTGGTGAGGATGGAAACTTTATAGTTCCGAGAACGCTCCATAACTCACGTTAGAAGTGACAGAACCTTGCGAACTGAAAATGGTTTACTTGCCCTAGAAATCCAGACAAAAAGGCTATTTTCTCTATAAAAAACATGATCGTAAAAATTTTTTAAAAAATTGTTTTGACCGCTTCAGAGAAACGCATTTCTGCTAAAGTATGTTTTTAGTACCTAGTCATAAATTTCATTAAAATAACTTGGCTTTTTTTCAACTCATTCATTTTTCTCTCATTTAGCAAACTTTTTTACAATTTATGATTGAAGGCTTTTAAGAATTATTTAAAAGCTAAATTTGTTCACTGGAGCATGACTGAGGCACTTACCAGCGCTAAGAGGAATCTGTAGATGTTAGGAAAAGTTGTGTTTAAAAGACTAAATGAAGATTAGTAGTACCTAAGTGTTGAGTATTGAGCTGTTGCATAATGGACTGATGATCAGTGGCGGTTTGAACTTAAATAAGACATACTTTTATTATAAATTTATCACACTTTAAACACTTTGTCATTCAATTTCCGGAATAAAAATCGAGCCGTCCGCGTCCGAATGATATTCGTACTGTCTAAGAACGAGTGCGAAACGAATCCCAAATCCCATAGGTGCTTTTGAATATCAGCACCTACGGGACCTTCCGTCATATTTCTTAGGATCAAGCAAAAAATACTAGTGACGCCAAAGTGGTAGACCTGCAAACCTTGGGAATCTGATAGTTGCCAGAATGCGCAGCATCTATGCGATATTTTGTCAACACCAAACTTATTCAAATTGTTATTTTGCAAGGATAAATAGATTTTTTTTCTGGGAGTATCGTGTTCTAAAATCTCATTTAAATAATTTAACTACTGAAGATGTTATTTTTGTAATGAATACAAACCAACACTTTCTTTGGAAAATTGTGATGTTCGTATTTAAACCTTTTTTTTGTTACCTTGTACATAAAAATTAATGTTTCTTTATTTGTCCCTTATGCGTTCCTAAACCATTCATCCGATTGCGATGAAACTTTGGTCATTTGTTGTGCGCATGTCCCGAAGGTTTCTGTGTAGGTCCCGAAGGTTTATGTATATAATAGTGAGCTCTGGCGTTCTGCGTACAAAAAAATCACAATAGTGGCGCGCGAATTCTTTAAAAAATGTGTGTATTTCACGTAGTTTAGCGGCAGAGAGGGAAGTGGGAAAAGGAATACATGACCAAGAGGGGGGGAAAGGGAACGAAGGAGGTCATAAATGAGGGGGGGGAGGCGAAAAAAGCGGAAGGGGTACGCACGAGGGGATGGGGACATGGACCAGGAATGGAACGGAAGGAAGGAAGGGAACGCATGAGTGAGGAATTGCAAAGGAGACATAGTAACAATAGGGGATTTTTTGAGTGGCATTCAACGCATGCCGGACGTTCGTTAGTTATATTATATTCTTTAGCCATATCTGTGTTTTAACAAATCGCCGAATTGTATCTTGTCGCTAATCTCTAGTACGAATAATGAAATTCCTTTAGAACCAGAGAGAAAAACATATACGTAATAAAGAAAGAGAATAATAAGACTAAAATAGGATTTTTTCATACATTTGAGGGAATTTTTCCTTCCTATTTTAAACTCTGATTGAATTTCCGATGAGATAGGCCTCGAACCGCCACTGCTGATGACATGCGTCGTTGCTTCATTACGCTGTGGGGCCTGTTAATACTGACCATTGTGTATCTGAATACATTGTTGTTCGTTGTGCTTTGTTTACTGTATTCATTCTGAATAATCGATAAGTGATTATTATTTTACTTTCAGTATTAACGGATTATAATATGGGCTTTTGTCTAGAATTGAGTAGAGAATTTCATCAAATCAATGAAAATTGTTCTTCTTTTAATTTATGTATTTTTGCCGCGGTTATTTTTGATTGGTGGTTGTTGAGAATCAAGCTCTCTCAAGTTAAAATCTATTATACATTAATAGAAATGTTTGTGGTGTCAGGCAAAACGTCCAATCGGCATTATTATTAATAAACTGCGCATGGTGAATCGTCCTTGTCAGAAATAACCGTTCCTCATTTGTTGAAAAGCAGTATGCTTGTAAACGATTAGTACCATTTCCCTGTGTGGATTAAAAACTAAAAATTATTAGGTTCGGTACATGACCAAACAGAATACGCTCTTCCTCAGCCGGTAATGAGGAGCTTTGTTATTATTGGTTACTAATACGCTGACAGTTGTTTTTTTTAATTTAATTTAGTGTTAGTTCTTTAAAATTCTCTGCTTATAAATACCTACAAAGGAGTCCTTGAATCCTTCTCTTTTCTTATTCGCAAGCGAAATAAGCAGTTCCTTCGGAAATGAGGGGTACTGAGCTGGTAGAAGGCGAAACATCTGTCACGCGTAATAATAATTACATAGCAGAACTTGTTTATAAATTAACTGTTTTTATAAGAAATTTATATCGAAATGGAATTCTACAAATTAAACTTGATATATACAATAAATAAAAAAATCTATTTGTAGTTATAAACCCTTTTCAAAGTCTTTAACTTATTGTATACAATAACTAGGTACATAAGTATTTGTTTCAAACGGTGATCTTCTAGGGCGAAATAATAATATTAAACAGGTTGTTTCAAGCTCATAAAAAAAATATATTAACGTACCCCCCCCCAGGTTCAGATACTTTTTGCTAATAAGAGATTTTTATTTCTATTTAAGTTTTTACTTATACTTATCTCACTTTGCTCACAATTATGAATATTAAACATGTGTAGTTTTCACTAGCTCACAATGTTGAAAATTTGTCCTCGGCTGTAAAAAAGTGGTTTATTACCTAAAATTCAAATATGAAAAAGGTGGTTTTCTTACTGGTGGGCAGTTGACCTGCTGCGCCCTCGTGCAGCCGGTTAGCAGCAGGTTGGAGCCGTTCTGCCTCACCGCCACGTGCATCTGCGGGCAGAAGCCGGAGGTGCGCGTCAGGCACCACTCCCCGCACGACACCCACGAGCAGTTGTTCTCCAGGGTCGTGTTGACGGTCTGTGAACAAAAAGGCGCTTTATTTTCTGAGAGCAAAAAGTGGTTATTTTTCTGAAGAGTAAAAGTGGTGAAGTAGCTAGTCGTCTAAGGAAACGATACAAGTACTAATACAGGGTAAATTCAGAACACGACTGACATATTTGAAAAAAAATATCCTTTCCTCAAAAATTTTTGGTGAGCTCAAAGCAATAAGTGTTATGTTTTATTGTAGTCTAAAGTGATCATTTTCATAAATTTCTGTAAATGTTACGTTTCATGTAAATTTCCCTTGATCAGTGCCTTCACAACCGCATTCTGAATTTCTGCCGATGTACAAAATACTTCCCTTGAATACTTTAAATGTCGGCATGTTTTGATTTATTCAAGAAAAAAACATCGCCAAAAAAGCTTGTTTTATTTTATTTTTCGAAGCTCGGACACAAATACATATTTTAGTATTTTTCGATATGTTTTTAAAGAATTGTCTCCTTTTGTTCTACACACACTTAAATTTAAACAATAAATTTCTCCACAAAGATCGGACTGCAATTTTGTACCTGGCCATTTTATACCTTGTAATCAGTGTCCTCGTAGATTCCTCTTAGTAAATAAAGCAGCTTGCCGAATTGATTGTGAAATATATATCACGGTGCACTGACACCTCTACCGTCTACCCCAAAGATTTTGGTCTTAGACTGCCATGTGATGAACAATAATTGTTGGATGGGTTGTTTCAAAAAGATTTGAACAATTCATCATATATTTGAAGTTAATTTTCACGTTCAGTGAAAGTCCTATTCAAGTTCTGCGATTATTTCAGTTTTATGAACCAATTGGCCTATACGGATATAATAACAGAACTGGAATAGAACTTATACAGAACGTGAAAATTAACTTCAAATATTTGATGACTCTTTCATTATTTCTGAAAAAAAGCGTCCTTGATTTGCATTTTTCAATTGTGAAATTGTTAGGAAGGGTTGTTTAAAAAAAATTTAACAATTCATCTAACATGTTAAGTTAATTCTCACGTTCTGTTCCATTCATGTTCTGATACTATATTATTATAGGCCAGTTGCTTCACAAAAATGAAATAATCTCAGAACTGAACTGGCCTATAATGATAAAATAACAGAAAGTGAAAATTAATTTTTAAAATTTGATGAAATGTTCAAATTTTTCGCAACAACCCATCCTATATGCATAATTCGAAAGAAACATGAAGTTCGCAAAATTTCAGTAGTAATCTGGTTACAGGCACTCGACTAGTATCTTCTTCCCTTTTTGTTTTCATACAAAACGGTGTGAGATGGAAGATTTTTATGAGCGGCTTTTAGGACGATCGTTGATGGCGTAGATTCGATGTCTTTCTGGGACTAGGGCTGCGTTCGTGTTGGTACTTCCCTCGTATTTTTGAAAAGGTAGAGTGATTTCTAGCAATAATTTTGTAAATTTTAATATTATTTATATCTTTTTTTTTTCCCCGCGAAATTGAGTAATCTGAAAGTATGTTGCCTGTTGTATGCTGATGATGCGGTGCTGATTTCTAACACCATGGAAGATCTACAGTATCTCGCATCTAGGATGAACGAAGTATGTATGAAGAATGAGTTAATAATGAATGTGAGTAAGTCTAAAGTCATGGTGTTTGAAAGAGAGAGTACGAAAACAGTATGCAATATAGTTGTGAATGACGAATACTTGGAGCAGGTGAATGAGTTTGTGTATCTGGGTATTATGTTTACGAGAGATGGGAAGGCTGATAGGGGTATTGAAAGAAGGGTGAATGCTGGTAACTCAATTAATGGAGGACTGAATGCCGTTGGCGCTAGTAAAAAACTGTCAAAAGAAACGAAGCTAGCAGTCCACAATGGAGTCCTGGTACCTACCCTGATGTATGGCAGTGAGGCATGGAACTGGCAGAGGAAGGATGAAAGTAAACTGCTCTGGCAGTTTAGCGGGTGCTTAAAATAAAGAATAAAAAAAAAAAAAAAACTGAATGCTATTGAAATGAGATCCTTGAGGCGTATGTGTGGTAAAACAATGTATGATCGTGCGAGAAATGTGGATATCCGCAAAGAATGTAAGGCTGATGTATGCATAATGAGTAAGATTAAGAAAGGCACCCTCAGATGGTTCGGGCATGTAGAGCGAATGAACGAAGAAAGCAGTGTAAGAAGAATATACGACGCAAATGTGAATGGTAGAAGAAGTCGTGGACGTCCGAGGAAAACATGGCACGATCAAGTGAATCAGATACTTGAGTCGGGCCATGTCAAAAGTCAGAATAATAGAAGAGAATGTATGAGACGATGTATGAATGTGAGTGAGGCAAAGAGTGTGTGTCAAGACCGAGTTGTTTAGCGGTCCGTCCTCTCTGCCTACCCCTGCGGAGAAACGGTGTGATGGTTAGTTAGTTAGTTAGTTTATATCTTTTGTGAGTAAGATAGAGTAGGTAGTGCTTATGTGCCTGTACAAAACGCACGTCTCTGAATATGGTACTCGTAAGATCATACACAAAAGTATCGTCTACATTAATAATTCTTGTTTTCCCTTTTTATGTGAAAGTAAACAGCACGAATATTTTTTTCATTCAATAAGTAAAACCTTTCCCTGTTGCTTTAGGCCGCCTGAAATAAAACATTCACGTTTACATGTATTTTTAATGACTGCCCTGTAAAGGCCTGTATTTTCCATTGAATAAAAGTTATGAAACGTGGAAAAAACATTATTTTAACCTACTTGAATTATTAAAATGTCAAAAGTTAATTCCATGCTCGAAAATCATATGGCAAATGTAAAATGAAATATTTTTAATATTTGCTGTTTATTATTTTTTGTTTGACTGTTTGTTTTTATTCGCCTTTCTTAGGTTTCGTTATTGGCTATTTTTTAGTTTTTTCATCACTTTTAACGACTTTATATCACTTTTCAAAGGTGTGTTCAAGTGCCACTATGTTGAGTTGTCATAGGTACAAAATAAAGGTATACCTGTAGCAATTTAAGGCCTTCGTTAATGGAGAAACCGAAAACTGGTTGGCAACTCAGTTCACGGCTCAACTCAATTTATCAACCCCTAAACAAAATGCGAAGGAATCAATGACGCTAGTTCCTCGGAGCAACTTTCAAATACCGCTATAACAAGAACAGCATTCCCGTCCGACGCCTGTGCTCTAAAGATTGCGAACAGTTTGTTAAGATAGGAGAATCTATCAAACGGACCGCCAGTTTCTGCACAGGGTCGAGATAATGTTGTAAACAACCTATTAACATATATCGATATTACTTACGCGCAATGTGGCGACGCGCGTGGCCGCGACGCGACGTGTGGAACGAGACGGATTGTATATCACGTGACCCGCTGGGATACACCCACTACCCAGTGGCGACGTGTGATGACGTTGTTATTTTAAATTGAAAAATATTGGACGGCAAAATTACATATTTTCAACTCCAAATATGCTCAGGAATCGCTGTTTAAAATCCTTAGGGTATATGCTGTTATATCCTGTATGACCTCGACACTGAAGGTGCCTAGCTGTCCATATACCATCGGCTATTTTCGTAACCGTTCGGCTACTAACGGCGAAATTTGCCACTCTACTGAGGTGCTGATTACCAGACATCTGTCGAGATACCTCAAACCTACATTTAACTACCTACCCAAACGACATCTGTTGAATGGCATTGAAATTACATACATAAACCTACAGTTAATAAATAATAATAAATAACATAAAGAAGTATGGAAATCCAGTATAAATACACACTACCAAACCAGATTTATACATAAAGCTTTGCGATATGTCATACAATAAAACACAGCGCAGTTCGAAAAATAGAATTCTTTCATATTTAATTGGACATGGAACCATTGACATTTTCTTTCCGAAGCTATTTGAAGTTTTCCAGAAACCTTGTGACAATAATATTATTGTGTAATTTCACAAAGGAATCTTTTTTGTTGTTGGTTGAAACCTTTTTTAATTGATTGAAATGTAAACATAAATAATGACTATTTTTTTCCGGTCCCCTTTTTCATTATGAGGTTAAATTAAAACCAAAATAGGTCCTTCTTGCAATAAATTTAAATAAAAACTATCTGTACATGAGAAATGATTTGGTAATAAAACTTTTTTAATGCTTAATGCTTAAAACATGTTTTTCAAGAAGCAAATAAATAAATAATTTTAAATAAGACATAATGATAATTAACAAAACAATTGATATATCTGTACATGAGAAATGATTTGGTAATAAAACTTTTTTAATGCTTAATGCTTAAAACATGTTTTTCAAGAAGCAAATAAATAAATAATTTTAAATAAGACATAATGATAATTAACAAAACAATTGATATGTGAATTTGTTTTTTAAATTCAATTAAAATTTTTGAGCCTGTAATTTTTGATTTCAAAATTTCTCTTCATCTCTCCGCACACTTTCTTTTTTTATTATGTGAAAACTTCTTTAACACCGTTTTGATTAGAAACTCGATGAAACGGAAGCGAGCGACAATAAAAAGAGACAAACACATAAATCTATAGTATTTAGCATGGGAGAGAATGAGATAGCAATAAAATATTTATTTATTTCAGGGGTATTCAGTTCCAATAAAATACGATAAATTTACGGTCCCACGCAAGTCTCTTTTGGTCTAGCAGCATAAAGCGCCTGACAAACCTTAGCGGCCAGATATTCAGCGAACAAAGGATCGAATCCTACAAAAATATAAATATTATTATTTTTGTAAAATCAATATCCAATCTTAAAACCCCTCCAAAATGAACAGGCAAAGAATACACAAGAAAGCGACATCTAGAACACTCAAAAAAGAAAAAGAAAACTCAAATACTAATAAGAAGACCAAATGTATTGGAAAAGATGCACTGGAATTCGACGACAAAAATTTGAAAAAAAATCATACTTCACAATGATAAAAAAATGCTTCGTACTCTCCGCACTGTCTACTTTAGTTTTCTGAAGGTTTCACTTCTATCGCGTGTGAATTGCAGAATCTGATTTTTTATTATTATTTTGTTATTATTACTCTCATCTACATAAGAACTATTCCAATCCCAGATCAAAATACTAAGATATTGTATGGACATATGTATGTACTTTAACTATATACATTTTTATATACCTACCTTATTACTTGCAATAAAACGTACTATATAACTTTATGACCTAATATATTTATAAATAAAAATACGTCTCGCTTCTCGGAAAATCGATAAATTCAAAAATCTCTAGTCCGCAAAAAAAAATTTTTTTCTCATTGTTTTCAACATGATAACATTGTATTTGGTGCTCTTAACACGGAATTTAAAATGCAGATGAATACAGCACATTTATTTTAAATATTATGTCCATTTAATAAAAAAAAAACATATTATTAAAGTAACAACAATTACAAAAAAGTGAAAAAATACGACAGCTTAAGTTTTACAGTGAAAAATGCTATTTTTACAGTCAAAAGTTATAAAAATATCTGTAAATTTATCTCACTACGGTGATATCTTCAAGTTATTTTGCATTTTTTTTTCCTTTTCAACGTTTCCATCGGAGTTTCTCTGTTTATCAGCAAGCATTGCTGCTGACCATTTTCCACTGTAGCGTCTTTAAATGTGCATAATATCCTGATGAAATCTTTCACCATGCTCGTCTGATAAGGCACCGAGATTTTCAGGAAAGAAATCTACGTGCGAGTGAAATGAATTTTGAATGACATATTGCATCCTAAAGTTTTATAAGCAGAAAGAAGTTCTCGAATGATTTGTCGGTAGTTGTCAGCTTTTGTATTACCAAGGAAATCGTGACACTTCTATAAAAGCCGCCCAAGCTTTTTTTAACTTCGAATTAAAAGCTTCATCGTCATAAGCTCTCGTATTTGCGGACCTACAAAAATTCCTTCTTTCAATTTCGCGTCACTGATTCGGGGAAATTTGGTTTTGAGATATTGAAAGCCTGCACCATCCTAGTTCATAGCATTTAAAAAGTTTTTCATGAGTCCCAACTTTATGTAAAGTGGTGGCAGAAAAATTTTGTAAAAAATAAAAAAAATAATTAAATGAATTTAATAAATATTTTTAAAAAAATCATATCACTAAATCTACATAGACTTGTTAGAAAAAATCTGCCAATGGGAACAAATTCAGAGCATTAAAAACTTCATATTTATGATGTAAAAATTTATAAAACTGGGAAGACTTCGATGGCTGGGTCATGTAGAGAGAATGACTGAGCATCAAGCACCAAAGTCCCTACTGAACTCAAGACCAACAAGGCGAAGGAGCCTGGGAAGACCATATTTAAGATGGAGCGACAATGTCCTCAAAGATTTATCCACCTGGGAGATTGTAAACTGGAGAGAGCTGGCACAAAACCGTGATGAGCGGAAGAAGACTCTTGAGGAGGCCAAGATCCACCAGGGGTTGTATAGCCAAGAGTGATGATGATGATGATGTATAATGTAATTTGTTGAAGGAGGATTTCGTTGCAGACCAGTGAATTAAAAGTGAAACGTGTTTGTAGTAAGTAATCGAAACGTCATCAAAAGCAGACAGGATTTTGTAAGCCTTCCGAATGCTTTCTTATCTCCGATATCCTTTCTGTAGAACGCAAGTTTAAACTTAAAACGCAAAGTTTAAACTTAAAACTTCCATAACTGCCTTTTACAAACAGTATTATGGTTTAAAGGCTCTAATGCATTAAATGGTGTATTATTTGAAATCCCTTGGTACTAAATAAGTTGATTGAGTTATCCATTACTCCCCACAGAATGCGCTAATAATTCCCTTTGTTGAGAGTACTTTGTTGGTGTGACTCATTTGCGGTAATTAAATTCTGTGCAAGTTGTAACGTACTCCCCTCGATCAGCTCAGACTGGCGCCATCTGAGAAAATACCCAACCCTCCTACCCCATCCCCCGACTGTCTGCATCCCCTACCCCTTCCCGCCTTGTCTATCTGTCTGGAGACTTCGATCAATTCTGATATAACAGCTATTCAAAATTTTATAATAAATTATTAGTTTTTAGCTTTATTTCGTGTAACATTTTTTATGTGACTATTAGCCTGGAGGAATGGAGTATAGCATGCCAAGTTTTTGTTCCGTTTCACTATTAGATAGTTTGTTTTTAACAGTTTTCCTAGATCAATAAATTTAATATATTAATGTATTTTACTAGGAACCATTGCAGAGTGGTAATAACGAAAACAAATAAAAACCCGTAAACTAAAATAAATAAATTGGTATATATATTCATGATCCAGTTGATTAGTCAGATATCATGGGTGAGGTTTGTCCGGGTTTTGGCGGCGGATGCGTCTGCCCACCAGCTGCATGGTAGGCCGGATCGAAAGAAAATGGTTGAGGCTGTCCCTTTGACTTCTCAAGCTGTAGTCTCTCGGAACATCGCCTTGCATCTCAGCGGGAGGGATGGATTCATACGTCCATCACTCCTGCTGGGCACACTGACACCCAGATTCCTACTCACCCTTATACTCTTTTCCTTCCTAGAACTTCCTTACCTTCCTTTCCTAAAAAGAACCTCCACACAGCATCCCCAAAGATGATATAGGCCCTTAGGAGAATTATTTTCCTCAGGGCCTCCTGTGTGGAGCTTATGTAAAAAAAAGAAGATATCTCTCATTATGAGTCGTCCGGTCACCATCTGGTATAACACCAAAACCAAATAAACCAAAAATGTATGTTTTCTGTTTATTATTAGGTAATTTCAAAATTTCTTACGCTTGTACCGTACCGCCATGTTATCGGTGATATTTTTTAGTATATTTAAAATGTAAAACGGATCATTAACCAGCCAGCGGCCGAGAATTCATATTTCGTCGAAAGATGTTCTGACGATCGTACAGGGCGGTTCCAATGAGAAAGATTAATTATTAAGATTAATTATTAATTATTATTTTTTATATTTAATATGCTGCCATATGATTTGAAAAAATGTTGCTCGACACCTAAATTTGCACTATTGTTAAAAACATGGCTGTTGGAATCAGATTTTCTATATTAACTGACTCCTCGTGCATTTTTAATTTTTTTTAGACGTTGTCTTCATATTTTTATTTTTTTATACTTATTTATACCATCTATTATTATATATTATTATGTATCTATTATGTACTCGTATTCTATTAAATTGCAATATTTTTTTTCTTCTATTGTAAGACTTTATACTGTACTATATTTTTGTCCACACTATTTTCCTGCCGACAAGCTACTTGCAGTAGCTTTGCAGGTTGTAATGTAAACAAGAAAAAAACCTATTTTCTGTAATAAAAAAAAAATAAAAAAAATTCTCCGTACCAGTTTTTTAGATAATAACTCAATATCGATTTTATTTAATTCAAAATTTGCTTTAATTTATACCTACATTCAAAAATGCTGAAAAGCGTGATGATAAAACTATTAAAATTATGTATTTTTTGTCATTATTTTTTGGTCGTAAGTATTTATAATTTTTCAATAATGTCTAAACAAAATAAGAATATAAAAAACCTTAAATATATTAGTTTGTTAGACCGTAAATAAATAGAAAAACTGAAGTATCTATTTTCGTCACAATCTCGTGCACGGATCTCTCTTTAAATTGTTTTATTTAAACTAAAATTAAAATTCTGAAACACAGCTTTCCCAAATAATTTATTGATTTATTTTACTGCATGATTATATGATTTGAAATGTGTGTTGTATAATACAAAATTTTGTTTGAAAATTAACAAATCTGCCAACGACCTACGGTTAAACCTTATTGCGCTAAAAATAAACATAACTTTACAAGATAAAAGAACAGTCTTTTGAAATCAATTTATAATTTTTTGTGGAAAAGAGTCAATACGTCTAAAATTTGATTTAAACATGACACATTTACGGTTTTGTCTGGATATTTATTCCCTCTAAATATTTACACGTGTCTGTGATTTATGATGAGCATTCGAATATTGCTTTCCTCATTATCTCGGTACTTTGTACTTAAAGATGTCTGACTAATCAACTGGACGATTGATATACACATTTTTTCATACCGCACACGAGTCCCAACTGCTCCCGACTTTCCGGAGCCAGTGAAACAATTGAGAACCCAATCGCGGCATGTGCCTAGTAAAAAATGCACTGGATTAAGAAAAAAAAAATGTGTGGCTGGAGGAAGTGAGAAACTGAAGGAGATGGGTGAGAGGAAGGTTGAGAAGTGCCTGGCTAAAGACATTTCAAGCAGCGTTTCGATTTCGATTTCGATGGTGAAATTTCTCCAGGGCGAGCATGAGAGTGACTTCCACTCTGAAAACAAAACCATCGATCCGTTGTATTCTTTACACTTCTAAAATCTAAGTTCTACTTGGTAAGACTCTCTCGCCTTCCAAGCCCACCCACCCATCCCATCGCCTTCCTTCTGGGAACAGATTTAAGTGTGTATATCCCTTATCACATACGATTGACACGTTCCCCGAGTGCTCGTGCACCGAATCGTGCAACAAATTTACATTTTTTATGTAATGTAATAATAATAACTAGCAGACCCGGCCACACGTTGCTGTGGCTAACGAAAACCAAATCCAATAACCAACGCCACCTGTTAAATCAAATCCACACCGCCCTTTTGCCAACCCACTGCCCCGCTGACGCTTGGCCAGATTTATTATATATTTCAACCAGTTTACTCAAAACCTTGGAAAAATTATTTTCCTAAAAACCTTCCTCATGCATCACTCTATCTGTTGGTTTAAAACATCTAAGCGCACAGACAGAGTGAGCGACGTCATTTTTAACCCCCGATGCAAGGAGCGGTGTTTATATAACTTTGACTTTCTGTGTGTCTTTATGTGGTGACGTAGCTCCTAAACGAATGGACAGATTATGATGCGGTTTTTTTGTTTGAAAGCTGACGTCATCGAGATGGTTCTTAGTTATAATTTATGAAAATCTGTTCAGGCGTTTCAAGATCACCAGCTCTTTTTTGTCGGGGGTTGTGTGATTGTTAGTTAGTTAGTTAATTAGTTTTAGATACAACGTAAATACGGAAACTGTTCAAAATCCAACAGCAAAATAAATTTTAAAAAAAACGACAGTATAATTATTGATTTTAAAAACGCTAATTCCTAAATGATTTGATTTTGGCTATGACGTCGTTATCGCTACTGGCTGCTAAGACAGATCTCACCGGGATCTGGGACTACCCCTTCAAACGTTGGCCAGTGTGACGTCACAAACGCCGTTCGCACAAACATAAACTAACGTACTATTTTGGCGGCATGTCAAAAATGGCATATTTCAAAATCTTATTATACTTAATATACTAGTCTGATATCGTACATGTATTGCTGTATTTCATAATGATGACGAAATACTGTATTTGAAATTTGTCCCATCCCACCAAATGCGGTGAAAGGCGGAGAGAGTCCGGCGAGAGGGTTAAAAACGTCTCACTCAACTAGTTTATCTAAATCAGGCAGTCACATCCGCCGCCAAGACCTAGACAAACTTCCACCCTCATGAACTCGGCACCCCTGCTGAGACACTAAACGAGCCCACTTGGGGTGAGCTTTGTCAGAAGTGTTGGTTGTCTAATCAATCGTAATTTATTTCGACTTTAAAAATCAGTGAAAACAACCTTATAAGATTATTATATTAAGTACCTGCTATAAAGAGTCGTATCTCAATGTCATATTATTCATTTAGCTACTTGTTGAATATAAATGTTTTTTTTTATTTTTAATATTGTCATTTTATTGAACGATTCATGGGCCATTTTTTTTGCGTACGGTTATCTAATCATCCCCTAATTTTATGTGAATCGCTTAATGTGAAAATTACAATATCAAAACGAACTTATGAGTATGTATTTTTTGAACGGTACAATGATGATTGTCTGTTGCTTTAAATGTAATATGGTGTTATTTTTATTAATGCTTCAGATTTTATGTCCGGGTTAAATCTTCCTCACAGGAAAGACTAAACCCTTCCACACACTTTTTCACAAATGATTATCTAGTAAATCCATGCCATGTAAGTGCACTATATAAGTATAATAAATACAAAACAACACAAGAACAATACGTCAATCCACCAGAGACCAAATGAGAAAATAATTCACCGACTCCAGATATTTTCATATCAGAGGGTTTGGCTCGGTAGAACTCCTAACTGGACCGATAAATCCTACTGATCCCTCAATATAAACATTTAAAAAATCTTTCGTAATCTTACATGTATTTAAAATGACTGATTTTTACATTTTTATATATAAATTCTTGGACAAGTCTAATAAGCCTAAATTTGAATGAGAGAGTTAGGTTTAATTTGTATTCTGCTATTATTATTATTATAAACTGCCCATGTTTTAAAGCGCCTGCTCTCAACGCAGGTTTTCCTAGTAAGACAGGCGTAGGACATCACAAAATTCTAGAATTAATAAAATTGATTTAATGTTTAAAAATGTGTTCGTGTTTCTATAAGCTGTAAAATCTTACATGTATGTAAAATTACAATTTGATGCCAAATAGTTTAGTTATTTGTGGATATATTATACACCAATCTAATGACGTACCGCCTTGTTCGCTGGTTATCAGCGTGACCTCTGTATTATGAATCATATCTATTTGTTTTATTTAGCTGATACATGAATCGTAAATATGTAACGTTGGGTTTCTCTTGCAGTGGATTTTTCTAGAAACAATAGATTATTTTTAAGGGTGTTATTAGACAACATTAAGTCAGTTTATACAGGGTGTTAAGACAGGTACCTGAATTTCTTTAACCAGTGATTCCTGTAGTTATTTGGAGTAAGAAATGTAGGTCATTCGGCTGAGTGACCATTGAAGACAATACGTGATGTGATGAAATTCTTCGGCTTTGTTTTGTAATAAATTCAGAAAACCAACAAGGAAACAAAGACATCAAAACTTCATTTACATTTTTTTACTCGAAATAATGTAAGGTGCGTCTCTTAACACCCTGTATAGTTAGTCTACAATAGCTCAAGTGTTGGCAATATGTCTTTTGTGGTTACTTGTGTGATTTACATATATTCCAGAAATGGTCACAATCAATTATCCTCGGAAACTGATTCAAAGCTTTTCCACTAATTCTGATATTTTTGTTATATTTCCTCTTCTTCCATATACTTACATAATATTTATTTTGTATTGCTTCGTTTTCATCTTTTGTGCAACAATTTAGCAACAAAAAACATTTTACTCGATTATAACGACTTTAAGTACCGTCTACTTATAAGCAACCAATTATTACGTAATATTAAGATCTATTCAGTTCCCGTAACGTTGAAAAGCGGGTTAGGTGGAAAGCCTTTTATAATTATCGATTTATTGTGAGTTTTTAAAATACGCCGCTAAACGAAAGCACAGAAATAACATAAAATATTTAGTGGGAGGAAGTTCCTCTGTCCTTTGCTTCCCACGCTCTAAATAATACGATTTCTGATAATATGGGCCCGAAGGTTGGAGAAGGTCAGCTTTATTGTACTCAACTTGTATGATATCATCTTCTTTCCCTTCCCATACTTACTATTCCTCGTTCCCCGCACGTTCTGACTAGCGGAGTTCTTTGAGACGTAGACGTTATGAAAGAAAATGAAAATCATGATCGTATTCAATCCGACAATCTAAAATCGGTGCTAGCAAAGGTGGCTGTTGAGCTCTATCATGCTAGAGAGCTAAATTTGAAAAATATAATATTATAACTCTTTATTTAGGTTGAGTTGCTTAAAAATTTGTATAACTCGATTGACGATCGGCGCGATTTTGAATTTTTAACGTTTGAACCTTTCCGTTAAATAACGATTCTGGGCCTGTTTCAGATGTTAATCAAATCATGCTTTATTATTTACGACTGATTTGTTCTTTTGTTTTAATCAGTAGCTGATACGGTCCGAAAATCGGCGTTTAACTGAGACCATTTACATGATAAAAAATCAATATGGCGCTGCTGAAAGAGTTTGGTAGTGTCTGGGTTGACCGGTCAGTGGCTGAGTTGGCATCGCGTTTGGATCCCACCCATGCGTCGCGTGTTCGATTCTTCGACTGGCTAAATCCTACTATCACGATACAAGAAACATTTTCCGCTTACTGTGGTGGTAGTAGGAGATTTTCATATATTGTCGGATTATTCGTTGCCCGGGAATGTTTGTCTACCTTTAAAAATAAAAAAGTAGTTTGGTAATATTTGAATGTTGGTTTACAGGAATCTATTACAGCTGTCCAAACAAATTACTGTCAAGACTCTTAAATTTTGAACTTAGAAAATACTTCCACTCAAAATTCACTGGCAATAAATATGTCACCATACTGTTAGATGTGTATAATCAAAATACATTATTGGTATTACTAGAGAAATATCTCTTTATTATCTTAATAGTCTAATTACTTCTTACCGCGTTGTAAATTAATTATCTTTGGAAAATTTGTGAACAGACCAGATTTTAAACCTAGACTCTCATTTGCAACTCAATTGACTAATTGACAACCAATAAAATGTGTGTAAAAGTGGCGGGCTATTATTAAAATTCTTCTTCTAAGAAAATTAAGCTAAATGTCAGAAAGATTGCTGATTCCTTTAATTCTTTCTTTATCAAAACAATCATCCCTACACGTTGAACAGGCATCAATCTGCAATAAAACAATCACAAACAAATGTTAACCCAATCACCCGGTCTCGCCGTGAAACCCTGTTAGGTCCATTAGCTCTGTGTTGACACAGTTGCTGATCCGGCTATATGAGCCACGAGCTTGGGACATGGGGCATGGGGAACAAAGCATGCGGCATCAGGCACGGGCGTCGCAAGCACCGCGACGTGGGAGAGAGGCGTCCGCCGCCGCGGCGCCGAGCTCCCACGGCGTCGTTGCCCGCCCTACCCACCCATACTTTACTCTACTAGGAGGTAGGGAAGGACCACATTTCTTAAAACTAGTCAAAGTCTTGGTGTTTTTTATACCTTCAAAGTCCTAGTTTTTCAAGCATTTATGTATGTACATTTCGGATTCAGTCCATTTCGATTGATTACTTCTACTCACTGCGAAAAAATAAGTATTTTTTTCCGGTAAACTTTTGCTTGCTCTATGAATTAATTAATAAAAATGAATGCTCTTTTTCCACCTTGCTTGGCGTGTATCCTGAAGGTAAGGTTCAACAAAATGGGGCTTTTTCAGCAAATAAAGCCTTTCTTGCGTAGATACTATACCTTTTTTATAATTCACTGGGTAATATTAAGGGTAGGGGAATTTAAGCTAGGAACTACGAATTTAATATACACGAAGATATTACTTTTTTCATGTATTGGTGTCATGTCTGTTATATACCGACTATCACAACAATAATTACACAGAACCAACACGGATTCATGAAAAATCGGTCTTCAACATCTAACCTGGCCCTTTTCGTCAACTATTTGCACAGCAATATGGACGAAAGGGTGCATGTCAATGCTATGTATACCGACTTTTCAAAGGCCTTCGACCGCGTTATCCACTCAATTCTGTTAAATAAACTCACTCGTCTTGGAATACACGGTGACTTGTTTAGATGGATTAAATCATTCATCAGCAATCGTAGTCAAGTTATCGCAATAAATGGAGTTTTATCCAAAATTATCAAAGCAACCTCGGGTGTCCCTCAGGGTTCCCACCTTGTTCCGCTCCTCTTTAATATATACATAAATGACATATGTACGTATGCAGATGACATGAAAATTTATAAAACGGTTCGCTCTCTATCGGACTGTAAGTGCTACAAAGTGACTTAGATAGGCTCTGCAACTATTGCACAGCTAACGAATAATGTTTCTAAATGCCGCACTATGTCCTTTACTAGAAACAAGCATATAATTAACTTCCGCTATTCACTCTGCGATGAACCCGTGATCTCAAAAAATGAATGTAAGGACCTAGGAGTATATTTAGACAGTAAACTTATATTTAATACGCACATTGATTCAATCACTGATAGATCCTACAAAATGTTGGGTTTCATACTACGTCTGAGTAAATTATTTAAAAATCCAAATACGCTAGTAATGCTTTACTCCTCACTAGTCAGAAGTACACTGGAATTTGCATCGCCTGTCTGGAATCCCAAATACACCCAATACGTCAATAATATAGAGCGCATACAAAATAAATTTATTAAGTATCTCGGTTATAAATACAACAATAATTATATCTGCACTCTCCAATCCTTGAAATCCACGCGAACGGTAGCCGACATGACATTTCTCCATAAAATAATACATAACGAAATAGACTGCCCAGAACTCCTATCCCAAATAAATTTTAACATCCCATCTAAAAGAACTCGCCACACCCACCTTTTTTACCAGTAATAATACGAACGCTGCAGCCAACTCCCCCATATCCCGCATCTTTCAAAGATTCAACTCAATTCAAACAAGTACAAATATCGATATATTTTTTGATTCCCTCCCTTTATTTAAGAAAAACATTTCTAGCACACTGAACTTGCACACATAACACACACATACACACCCTCTCACACACACACACCCTCACCCCTCTCCCTCAATAATTTATTAATTAAATATAGGTAAAATGCATCATTTGTCACATAAAAACATATACTATATAACAGCGACATGTCATTGGTACCAATAATTGTATTAATTCTATAACTTGAAACTACTTTCTAAATGTAATTATGTACTGTTTGTTTCTGCAAAATAAAAATAAAATAGAAAAATATACTTTCTTAGATATAATTTGAGATATACACGATAAAAAGTATAATAGTGATTTTTTTTGGTTTTATGTCGTGTTACGCTACCTCCTTCTTTGGCCAACGATTCGATCACTGTAACGCTCTCCGAAGCATTGTCTAACGAAGGATGTAGCGCAACACGGCATAATACCTAAAAAATAAATCACTATTTTACTTTCTTACTGTGATGTATCATAATTAGTTCTCAAATTGCTTGGTTGTCTATGGGATCTTCGGGTCACATGGTCTCGTTTACGAGATGTGTCGAAGGTAGGTGTGCAGAGTCATTATAATAACAGAGCTCTGTAGACATAACGTAGCTTCCTAGAAAGGACGTTAGTCTTCCGAACTACATTTATAAATTACAATAGGTAAATTGTATTGTAATTAACATTTGGTCACTGTGATTCAAAGAAACTAAGTACTTTAATAATCATATTGTAGTACTGGAGATTGCTGGTGCCAATTCTGATAAATAACGAATGTCTCTGGAGAGGACATTAGAACCATTGCACTTACATAGACAATACCCTTTTCTTCTTTATCTGATAACTAAAAAAATCGTAAAATTCAATCAATTATTTCGCTTTTGATTAAATCGCACATTTTAATATAGGAGCCTAACGCGTGAGAATTTAAATCAATTTAAAATAAGTTCGTCAGAGCCTACTCTTAATAAAAGTTTCATTCACTGTTATTTGCGACAAAAAAAACAAATATGCATCGGAAAAAACACCCGTTCTATTTTTGTTCCATTTTTACAATCGTTATCATTACCTGGAAACTGTCCAACACATTATTTATTTATGGATATTTTCTATAAAAAAATCCAACCAACAGCATAATACAATAATGTTCATATTGATAAAAACAGATTTCATTTCACCGTGGAAGGTTTTAAGAGTTCGGTCGGACTGACAACGCAACAGGTACGATATAATATTTAATCACTTCGGAAATCTAGTTGGGCTTTTTACTGAAGTTCTCGTTATTAGTTTTCTTTGTTAACCATGGTTTAAAGTAGTACTATATTGTGAGTTTTGAGCTTATGTAGCGTGTTTCATTTACTATTTTCCCTGCTGGGAACAAAATTAATTCAAGTCATTCCGACGTGAACATTTTAATCCAATTTTCTCTTGCAAAGTAATATTTTTTTTTGAAATAATAAACTAAAGAATGTATGCGAACTGATGAAAAGTGATATATTATCGGAGACCTGTGTTGCACCACGGGGTATTATAATTGCAAGACAGGATTGTTAATAATTATTGGAAAAATTATTTTATGATCATATTTTAGGATGGGTTGTTTAAAAAAATTAACAAGTCAAACATTTTTTTTGTTAATTTTATAATTCTGTGTAAGTTCTATTCAAGTTCTGTGATTAATTCAGATTTATGAAGTAATTGGCCTATGTTCAGAACTTACACAGAAAGTGAAAAATAGCCTTAAAAATTCGATGAACTGTTAAAATTTTTGGAAACAACTCATCCTTAGAAATTTAAACAGAAAAATCACATTTCAAATATCGAGTAACAATATTTTTTGGTAAGTATTAAAATATTGTATTATGGGTAGATATAGATAGATGCTTTATCGCTTGTTATTATCGCTATTCTTTAAACAATCAGTTTATATTACAATATGATATTTACATTCAAAACAAATCCGAGTTCATTGCTCCCGAAATACAATCACTCACAGACAGAAGCGAAATCAGTATTTTTATTATATTATGAATTTTCAATTTGGGAACAATTTATCCCCGGTAACAATTTATTGTATGTTCAACACCTCTGCCACAGGTCACCCCAAGCTTGGCGTTTTGACTTCTCCAGCCGGACTCTCTCGACCCATGCATTGCACCTCAGTGGGAAACATGGATTTGTGAGTCCGTTACTTCTGTACGCTGACCCTCAGATTCCTGCCCACCCCTCGTAACTTATTTATTTCTAGAACTTCCTTTCCTTCCTTTTCTTAAAAAAACTTTCCACACAACATTCGCATAGATAAATGATGAAGGCAATTCTTTAGCCTGCAGTCTACAGCCCGGAAGCACATATCAGAACTGCACTCATACCGGCCACGCAAGCTTTCCATGTCAAGCATCCTTGGAGAAAGTGGATAACTTTGTGTGCTTTTCAAGTAGATATGTTTCTAGAAAAGGGGAGGTTGAGTTCGTTGGCAGAAAGTTGAATGCAGGAAATTGAATTGAAGGTAGTTGAATCGCCATCGAAAAGATGTCGGAAAGGAGGCGAGCTACCATGATAAGGGACAACTTTTAAATCCGGGGGCGATTTTGACTTTTGACTTATGGAAAAGAATGCCAAATTGGTTGGTTTCTAGTAATATTTAAATATACTCAGAGAAAAATGTTTATTTAAAAATTCAACTTCATAATAGTTTCGAATAATTGATATATTGTAAACTATATCAGTGTATGTCGATATGTACAAGGTGTCCGGAGAAAAGTGCATTAACATCGGGAGGTGTTTTTACTATTATAAGTAAAAAAGAAAAATAACTTTTTTCGAAATTCCAACTTTAAGGGGTTGTTTTCTTGTAAAAAGATAAAAATAGACTGGCGTGTTCCGCCAGCTTTATTATTTTCCGCTGTTACGACACGGGCCAGTCACAACCATGCAATGTTGCCACAATCATCCTTTAGTAGGTACGTCTTTTTGTATGGGAAAAAAAAAGTTGGAATTTCGGAAAAAGTTGTTAACCTTTTTTACTTCTACCATCTTTTAGAATCACCTCCCGAAGTTAATGGACTTTACCCCCGGACACCCTGTATACTAGCCCCCTGGAGAGATAAAAAAAGCTGTTCACAAAAATCTTCCTTCTCACACGTCTTGTGTGAAAACGTAAAAGACAGAAGATATCAGAATTTCGAATACCTTTAATTATATTCCTAAAGACATTTCGCGAACATACGTTTCTTTCGATTCTTGTATACGAAGAGCAAAAGGGTGTAAAGTTACAATATCCTTTCTTCTTCCTTGAATAAAGAAGTTTAGGAAATACTCTTTTTTATTTTTTTAGTGTGATTACCTCACAAGAGTCCCAACTGCTTCCAACCGTCTGCGTCTGGAGCAATTGCCTACATGGCATCCCTAATTGGTATATGTTGCAAGGCTGAGGGTAGTGGGTAGTGGAAGGAGGTGGATAATAACGATTGATAACAGTTGATACATTTAAATATAAATTATTTTTAAAGCACCAATCTTTAAACTTACTAACATTTGACTGTAGTACATGGCAATGATTTATATTAGTTATTTTCTTGTATAGCTTGATGTCATAAGCAAAGAGCAATACCTCGACATTGTTGAAGCAATTGTTTATATCATTGATGAAAATGACTAACTACCTTGCGGTAGGCCACTGGTAGACTAGAAAGCTTTCGACATCCAAGAACAGTTTACGATTTAGTAAATAGCTAGTAAACTATTTTAGCGTGTTATTCCTTATTTCTAGGACTAATAGTTTTTGGATTAGTAGTTTATGAGGTACTTTGTCGAATGCCTTCGCAAAGTCTTTATACATGCACTCGACTTGTTTATCTGCAAAATATTGTATTATGAAGTTTTGAAATATTGTTAAGTTAGTTGCGGTAGATCTACCTTTGACGAAACCGGGTTGATTTTGATCATTTAATTTATTAATTTGGGATAGATTCCATCATGGACCAGTGATTCAAAAAGCTTAGGTGGTACTGACTGTATATAAATGGGGCGATAATTGGCTAAATATATCAGTGTCGTCTCCTTTTTTGTAGTTAGGTGTAATGAAGCTCGATTTTCAGCGGTCTGGAAAATGTCCAAGAGACAAAAGGCGGTTGAATAGTAATGCAAGTGGTTTAGACAATGTATTGGAGCAGTTTTTGAGGAATATTGGTATAATGTTGTCCGGGTCAGATGATTCGTTTGTGTCTGTGGCTCATGTTGTACAATGTCTGTACTCATGGCAAGATCTTGAAAATCAAATTTGAGTCGGAATAGCAGAAGAGTATGAACGAATGTGAATGTTTTTGGATGGTAAAGTGTACCATGACATAGTTACGTGGCATTTATAGAACCTAAAAATATGGAATAAGCGGTAAAATTTAAGGGGATCCATTGGCTTCAAAACGAAATATTCATATGTTTCCGTAATAATATTTTGAGGAATGATATTAATTAAATCGAACGGCTAAATCGAAAACCCAATACCCATCGCTCGAGTAGATAGTGATGATCAGTTATTTAGTATATCACACGAACAATTTGTATCGATTGGATAGGAAGGTTAGTAGTCCGTGAAATTTTGGTGTTTATTTTTTGGCCTGTCAACCGTTTCACCTCAAAGCATTATCAGGCGCTTGCAGCCATTCAAGCAGATTGATTATGTCAAAAGGAGGAAAAGAATTTCCACTGAAAAGAAGAGAATCACAAATAAAATAAAACTCCATCTCCAAGTAACTCTAACATAGGAGACCTTTTTGGTTTAACTTAATTTAATTCTGTATATATGTAACTCTATACTTTATGTATAAGCTGTTTGTCGCTTACAAATAAATAAATAAAACTACTAGTTGTGTGAACACCCAGTGTCCAAAAAAGTAAGTTTCTAATTTTCTCGGATAATATGTAAATCAAAACTAAAATTTCATCTAAAATCAAAGAATTGTAAGTAATCATTTAAATAGCTGCCTACTCAATTATAAAACATTGATATTTTGCCATTTTTTTTTTAAATTTCAAATAAGGAATTAAACAATTGGTCCAAATAAATGTCGTCATTTCAATGTTAATTCTTTGTTCAAACATTCTTCAGGCCTGTTGCACAGATTTGAAAGCTCGCAATTGAAATTACGATCATGCGAACTCGGGCGGGATCCAACAGTAGAATCCAACACGGCCGCCATCTTGAACCGGAACTGAAACGTAACGGACACATTTAAAAATCAGCAAACGTTTCTTTGCCCCTCGAATTAAAACTGGAAATTTCCGCTGCATTCCTATAAAGCTAAAATGGACTTAATGTGTCTAGAATTCTCAGCGACTCATTAAAAATTTATGCCTGTGCGTGATAGATCAAATTTATTACATCCATTTACGGAGTTTATAAATTCTAAGTAATATTTTTTCCTTCTTTTCTGTGTTTATTAAAAGTGTTGTTTTTTTTTCCTCTGAATTATTGTGAAATGCATTTTAATTGTAGGATTAATAATTTTATGTCACCTGAAAAGCGCAAATACTCTTGGAAAATCACGAAAACGACTTAAATAAGGACTGTTTCACGGCATTTGAACAATTCATAAATTTAGAAGTTAATATTCAAGTTCTATGAAAGTCCTATTCAAGTTTTGTTTTCTTTCTACGTAGGTGCTGTCAAACCGATCCAAACCGGCTCAAGGTGAAATAATAACAGGACTTGAAGAGAACATTCATAGAACTTGAATTTAAACAACCAATCCCTAACTTTTTTTTACATAAGCTCCAAACAGAAGGCCCTGAGGAAAATAAATCCCCTCGGGCCTGTGTCATCTTTGAGGATGTTGTTTTCGGGGTTAGAAAAGGAATGAGAGGAAATTCTTTGACGGAAAAAGGTATGAGGGGTGGGTAGGAATCTGGGGGTCATTGTCTCCAGGAGTGACGGACGTATGAATCTATCCCTCCCACTGCGGTGCAAGACGATGTTTCAAGACAGTCCTGCTGGAGAGAGCAAAAGGTTTCCCTCAATCAATCGCGCAGATAAATACACCGCTAAGACCCGGACAAATCACATCCCATGAACCCGGGCACCCCTGCTAAGTCACCTAACCTAGAGAACCGATGGGGTTGACCTGTGGCAGAGGTGTTGGTTATCCAATGAATGGTAACCGGGGCAATAGTACCCATACTCGCCTCCCAAATTATAAATTTAAAAACTTGTCAAGATTAACTTAAGGAATTTAAACAAAAGAAATACACATTCAAATAGTGTATTAAAGGTGCCTTATCGCTTGTTCTTGTCACATTAGTGTTATTCTTGACAAATCGGTTCCTTTTTTTAAAACGACATTTTAAATAATTACATGGTAAAATTATTGAAGGTACTAAAATATTATTATCGCAGATAAATAAATAAAATATTATATTGTAAGCAGGTTCTTTTCCGCTTGTCTGAATTATTCACACAATCAGTTCCAATTTTAAAATTGACAATTAATTTCAAAGCAAATCCGTGATCAATTAATCAGAGTTACAATCGCAGAAACACAACTGAAATTAGAAATTTTGATTATTGCAAGATAAAAGTAGTAATATATTTTATAAATAGAGTATTGTGTGTGGCGGGAATTTCATCAAATAATGTGTTCCATTCCTCTGACTGCACCCCCATTGAACATAAAGAAATACGACATGTTTGATGTGACCTAGATGGTGGACCTATGGGGATTTGTGAAGTGGAAATACCGAGAGGGCAAATGGGATACTTTATATTTAGGTTAACTATTGTTCTTGCATTTAATTTGATTTTGGAAAATGTATTTAAAGGGAATAATGCATTGATTACGGCTAATTACTTTGTTTTTTAATTTATTAAAAGTATAAAATTATTATTTGTAATTTTTATAATGGAATAACTTTATGCCTTTAGTGGTCGAGGAGTAAGGCTCTCGACTAGCAATCCGAAGGCCGGGGGTTCGAATCCCGGCGTGCGAAAGTAAATTTTATTTTTGTTTATTTCACAATTAATGCACTTAAAAATAATAGTATATATTATATATTTGCGGCACGTTCCAGGATGGTAGATGCTATCAGTATAGATACCATTAAGAATTGAAAGTTGTTTGAAGTGGTTTTAGCCGTGTTTGATGACCAGATCTGAATAGCCAGATACTTCCCCACCTTCCTCTTCCTGATCTCCATCCCTTCCCCACTACCTTCAGCTTCACAACATACCCCAATTGGGGATGCCATAGTCTCATTGGCTTCAGACGGGAGCAGTTGGGATTCTTGTGCGGTATTAAAATTAATATATATATATAGGTATAAGACGATTTGTCTATTTGTTGTAATTTTTTATTAATAATGTGACATACAAATATCATGAGTTGCTTTGCTAACAAAGAAACTACAATTAAAGTTATTTGTCCGTCTTCAAAATATTATATCACTTTGTAATTATAAACATATTTTTCAATCTTCTTATTACTTCAATCTGTGCTACCCAGCTAGACAACAAAACAACAATCCTCTCTCATTTTCTGTCTACATGACAAAACCTTTTTAAAATACTAACATAAAGGAATCCTATGCATTTCTAGGTAGGTATTCCTTTACATCTCCCCCCTAGGGTTAGAAAATTTCTCTGGAGATTATCGTCTCTTTCAATTCCTTTTTCTTCTTTCTAATCTTCATTTTCTTCTAGTATGGGGGCAGGAATAAGTTTTGTAATATGGAAAAAATTTGACTCCATCTTTCTATTGGGATAGTTTATCTTCGATTTTAAATGGACCAATCCTTAACTCATCTAATTTTCTTCTATTTAGTTTGTGACCACTTTCAACATATACCATATCACCTATTTTAAAGTTATGAATGGTTCTTTTTTTTATCAATTAACATTTTATTATATTCATGTGACTTAATTATTCTTTCTAATTTTCTATCTCTAATGGAGTCATCTGCTTCTTTTTTTAATTTAAGTTCATTTGGTATGAATGAAACATCAGTACCATCCAATAGGTATCTCGGTGCAAAGCCTGTTATTGAGTGTTCCGTGTTATTATATCTATCAACACAATTATGAGCAATAGTTGTCCATGCTTTAGTATTTAGATTTTCTTTTATCTTGCACCTTATTTTATTTACGAGTGTTTGGTTTAGCATTTCGTTCAGTCCATTAGAGAACGACGAATTTACTGCAGTGAAAATTAGTGTGATAGATCTTTCATTTAAAAAAGTTTTAAACTCTTTTGAGTTAATTCCAGGATATTGGTCGGTGAGAACCATGCCAATTTCATTAAAATTTGGTACAATGTTTATAAGTTTTATAAAGTTCTTTGCACTCTGTGTCTTTGAGGTTACTATATAAGCATACCGAGTAAAATGGTCGACTAAAAGGTGCAAATATTTTTTGGTTGATCGAGAGCCACCAAATCCCCCAATTGTATCTATTGAGACAATTTCAAGTGGTTTTGTGGCAGGGCCTAAGTGTGACATTACACCATATTTAGCCTGTCCTCTTGTCTTATTTTTTATACATATTTCACATTGTTTGCATAAATTGGTGATATTTCTAGTTAAATTCTTTGCTGTATAAATGTTTCCCATTTTCTTTTGCATTTTTTTATACCTATATGACACATATTTTCATGTATCAGTTTTATAAATTTTATACTGAGTTCCTCTGACAGTAGTATTTTTTCTTGCTTTCTTACCCTCTTATAATATATATTGTTTTTATATATTAACTTATTATTGTATTTTTTATATCCTCATTTTTCTCTTGATCTGTTAATATATCATTCAATGTTACTAAGTTTATTATTTTTAATTATTCATGTACATCTTTATTAGCTTCTAATACTGGGTTTCTGCTCAAGCAATCTGCCTCTAAATTATTTTTTCCTGGTTTATATTTTATTTCAAAGTCATATTGTGATAGGTAATAGGATAAATCTCCTAACTCTTCATCCGTTCTAGATTTAATATTTAAATTTTCCAATGGTTTGTGGTCGGAATATACTGAGAAAGGTTTGGCTATTAGCCAGTACTGCCAATATCTTATGGCCTCTTTAATAGCTAAGCATTCTAAATACGTAGCCTTTTTTTTCTTTTGGACTTCATTTAATTTTTTTGAAAAATATGCCACAGGTTTTTCTTTTCCGTCTTGTTGAGTTTGTTTCAGCACTGCTCCAATACCTTCCAATGATGCATCCGTATATATGTTTATTGATAAGTCTTTATCAAAAATTTCTAAGATTGGTTGTGAACACAATAGTTGTTTAATCTTTTCAAAAGCTTCTTGGCAGTCTATTGACCATATGAATTTTTGGTGCTTCATTAATAAATTATGTAATGGTTCTAAAATTATTGAACTGTTAGGTATGTACTAGTGGTAGAAAATGATTTTTCCTAGTAATATTTTTCTGATTCTTTGGTGTTGGGAAATCTCTTATTGAAATTAAGTTATCTCTCACTGGTTTTACTGTATTATCTTGTATTATATTTATATGTCCGAGGTTTTTTACCGAATTTGTTGCAAATCGACATTTAGTGAGCTTAAGTCGGAAACCTTCTTTTTCTATCGCCTTTAAAATCTGTGATAAATGATTTTTTTGCTCGGTATAGCTTTTTGAAAATATTAAAATGTCGTCAATAAAATTGACAGCAAAATCTGTTAACTTATACTTTCTCAATATGTTGCTTAGTATTCTTTGAAATATGGCTGGAGAAGTTTTTAAACTGAAGGGTAAACATGTCCATTGGTAGTGGCCTTCCTGGGTTACAAAAGCAGTTTTCTTTCTATCTTCAATTCGCAGGGGAATAGACTAGAACGCAGAATTTATATCTAATGTTGAAAAGTATTTACAGTTTCTGGTTTTTGTTACTAAGTCCTCAATCAAAGGAAATGGTTGAGCCTGAGGTACCACCGTTTTATTTAATTCTCTAAAATCGATACACAATCTTGTTTTTCTATTGTCTTCTTTTTTGAAAGTTTTTTGGTTTCACATTTTTCGTTTGGGAGTGGCTAAAAGTGTCAATGATTGTTTATATTTCTTTAAGTTTTAAAATGGGTTCTCTCTTTTTAGTATCCACTAAACACAGTCATTGATTTTGTTTCTTATTTTTGTGTGTAAAAACAAAGCGTGTGTAAAAACAAAGCGTGTGTAAAAACAAAGCGTGTGTAAAAACAAAGCGTGTGTGAAAACAGCGTCAGTAAAAAGTATGTACCTCATGTTTTAATTCAACTACCGACAAGAGCAATGTTATTTTTAATTAACTCCAAGTGCCATTTAATGTTAACAATGAAATTATAGTAATTAGGTCGAGGCCGACTGTAGTAAAATTCGACTTATTAATACTCTTTTACAGTTTTCACTGGCTTTTCTTTATTTTATTATTGAAGTATCATATTATTGAAATATGCGAATGCACGTTATTGAAAGTAAAGGTGTTTATGTGCAACCTTTTAAAAATCATCAATTAATTATTTGATCTGTCGTCGTTTACATTGAATCAATAATAATAATTTATATGGAACAATTGACTTTTTATAAAAGTCTAAATGAATATTCCCAGATGCGACCATTGTCTTTTTTCTGTTTTTCTGTGTCTTGTTCTCTTTCATATTTTCGTTTAGATTATTATTGTTAACTTAATTCTAATATGATATATTTCACTGGTGGTAATAACTTTCAAAAAAGTAATAAAAAGAAAGTTTTTCTTATAAAAATTGAGTCATTTTAATGTTTATGAATGTTTAAAAACGTGTACCTTTGACAATCGAGCGCAAGCCAATACTAATACTCTTGGCAAAATTATAGATGAAATCTTTTATTGTCTTTCATAAATTACTTATTATTGTTGAAATGATTTAATTCATCTTTTATTTATTTAATTATGTTAATTGTCATGGGAAAATAGTATCTAATGCTAAAATGATATTGAATATATATTGTGTACATTAGAAGATAATAAGTTAAAGGCTCCGTAGTAAGCATTTAAAAAGAAGAAAAATATGATTTGAAAGGGAGACATGTAAATACGAATATTAGAGGGAGCGCGCTAATATTTAAAAAAATTCTTGTAATTGAGAACCACAGTTAAGAAAGATTACGATATTAAGAAATACCGATAACTTAAAAACATATCCCCCATATACAAGCCTAGTTTTACTATGGTGGTCCTTCTTGTTTACTAAATTTTTGAATAACTCTTTGAAGTACGACCTTTTTTTCACGTTTTTTTTTAACCAATAGATATGACTTAAATACTCATAACCAAACCGTGCAACCCCACCTGTTTTCGCAATTGGAAACTAATAGTAACGGTTCCATACCTCACATGGCAGTAAATAAACTTGAAATTTTTATTATTTACGTTGTAAAATATTTTCACAATGAAATTAATTCGCATAAACGTAAAATAATAAAGCATGACTATTCAAAATAGAGGAAATATCTCGCGAGAAATGTCTTAGAGTAGCATTTAAAGAAACCCTGTGAATTTTTCATACCTATAATTTGTTAAATAACTGAGCTAGACGTGTTTTAAAAAAATTTTGCATCGTTCTTTGTAATTTTTTTCTATCGAACGAATATCATACTATTACTTTTTTGGCTCGGAAAACAACATGTGTTTTTCTAAGAGCATAAAAACTTAAAGTGTTCAATGAGGCGAGACTCTTTCAAGAATAAGTAGGAATTTCTCTTTGATGCCTATATCATGAAGGGGCCCGCGAGGTTTCTGGACTACAGCCTTAATGAGAGTATTCTCGGTTTGATTATAATGAACGGCATCTGAAGCTTCAGTTTTCTACTGAAACCTCTTTGTCAAAGCTCTTCTTCGGATTGAAGCTGGCTGGGAAACGAGCTTTACGGTAATGGGCGCGTCGTTAAAGTATGCAAGTCTAGCAGACTGGTAAACGACTGAGAACACCGGATACCGGTTACTGCGGGATATGGGCGATATAGCAGTAAAGACGGCGGATGATTTTAATGATCTGTGGCGCCACAGGAACTCATTCGCATTCGAGAAGATGTACTTAAATTTGGCAAAAGCGGTGGTATTGATTTCTACTTTTATTCATAATGCACGATATACTAGTTGAGTTTTGAGATGGCTTTGTGGCTGGTTCCTTCCGTAATGTAATTTCTCCAGTTCATTCTCATTCCTACCTTGATCACATCACTTCTTTAATTTGAAAACTATCCCATGATGGGGAAAGGTTGCAGTGCAAATTCATGCTCATAATTTTGAACCGGTAAGAACAAGATTGCAGTTTCAAAGCAAAGTTATTCTTATTCATTTTATTTACATATTATTAAACCACAATATCTAAGCTAATACGTATCTTACACATGACTGGGATCGGGTCTCAGTGAAATGTCTCATGACTGGGGACGTGCACAGCTATGGACAGGTACCAGCCCGGCCACCCTCTAAGGCTCCAGAGTCAAATGAGAGGCTGATGGATAGTGATGGCTATGCGATAACCATGATAGATGTGTGCATAGATAACCATAAAATAGTGAGATAACCATATAAATGAACGCTCTCCATGATAGCCGAATTTTCAAACCATCTGCGAATCAATCTGAAGAAATGCGTAGCAATGTATACATCCCTTCTGACCCGTAGGTGGTGCATTCAGAGCATACTCAAAATAAAGTCGGTAGGATAGAGCCAAGGGTGATTGTCGTACTCCCTCATATATAGAAATTCACGAGATGGATACTCACTAGATGGCTAGATGTATACTCACGAGATGGATAATCACTTGATGAATAGATGGCTATTCACGAGATGGATACTCACGAGATGGCTAGATGTATACTCACGAGATGGATACTCATGAGATGAATAGATGGATATTCACGAGATGGATACTCACGAGATGGATAGATGGATACTCACGAGATGGATAGATATTCATGAGATGGGTAGATGGATGCTCACGAAATGGATAGATGAATATTCACAAGATGGATATATGGATACTCACGAGATGGATTCTCACGAGATGGTTAAATGGATATTCACGAGATGGATAAATGGATAGTGATGGCAAGCTACTACATACCTCGCACATGACTGGAGTCGGGTCATACCCCGAGTGGAAGGCCCTGTGACTGGGGGCGTATACGGCTACTGACAGGTACATGAGTGCCACTCCGCTGAGGACCAGGGTCAGCTGACAGAGGCAGATGGCGCCGATGATCCTACCATCCTGCTCCGGAATCACACGCGGCTTGTCTTTCTTCTTACCCATTATCGATCTCAACTTATATAAAAAAACCGTTTATTTCTTACACTCACTTTTTAAATACGATTTTTATTCTGGTAAGCTACTTGGCGGGTAAAAATTCCCAAAATGCATAAAAATAAAATTGTTATAAAATAAAATGAGTTGTGGCATTTTCTATGCCATGTTTTCTAAATAGCAAAAATTTATTTTAAACCAGCTTTTTATCATAATTTTGTTTCGAAACATTTATTTTAATTTATTATTAGTACATTACGTTGGATTCATTTATATAGCAAAAAATATATATATTAATAATATTGCAAAATAAATTACTATATTTAAATTGTGTGCAAGTTTTATAATGTCTTCATAGATCGATATTAATTCCTAACTAGGCAGGTTTCCTGTTCTCAGGACCCAAATACTCGTGAAAAAGCCAATTTCAATTTGGGAGGCGGGAATGGGTACCGCCACCCCGGGAACCTTTATTGGATAACCAACACTTCTGCCATAGGTTACCCCAAGTGGTTCGCTACGTTTGATGATTTAGCAGGGGTGCCCGAGTTCATGGGGTGAGGTTTGTCTAGGACTTGGAGGCAGATGACCTGGACACAGTGAACCCCAGATTCCTACCCACCCCCTATACCATTTTCCTTCTCAGAACTCTCCTCTCCCTCCTTTCTTTCCCTCCACACAACATCCCCAAAGATGACATAGGCCTTGAGGGAAATTATTTATATAAAAAAAAACGAATTATGCTGTAAAAAACGTATCGACTCAATCGGACTATAGCATCCCCTATTCAACTGGGAATTCAAGAAAGTAAGGAAAAAAGAGAGAAAAAGTACCTGGCTATTCAGATTTAGTTTCTAAAATAACTACATCCAACTCTAAACCATGTTTCTCTTCTGAGAGAAACATATCCCTGGAACGGGTCTACATTTGTGCAAATGTAGACTAGAGTATTTAGTGTTATTATAAATGTTATATAAATGTGTATACAATTTTACGTGACAACTACCCCGCAAAACATATAAAACAAAATATGTAAACTTTCTTTGTCATGAAAAAATATAGACGACAATGTCAGAATCGAGTCAAAAAGGAATTATAAAGCCTTGTTATGTTGGAAACCGTGGGGGTTCCTTTCGTACATAATTTAAAGCATTCCCTATAGAGATGAGAACCTTTTTTTATTATTTCCAAGTAAGCAGATAACGCAGTGGGTTTCCTCGTAATGATAGCTTTTCATAGCATTTATACGGGCAAAGTAATCTCGCTTTATAACATTTTAATAGCTGTCACTTCATGGTTGAGTTATTGATTATAAAGTATACTATAAAATATGGAACAATTCTATTATCACATAACTAATCCTTTTTTACGTGATAATGGAATAGAGAACAGTATTGAAATTAATTGGAATCTGCTTTGTGTAATGTGCCATAATAAAATCACATATGACTTATAATTACACTGACATAATTACAAAGGACGTAATTACACATGAGGAGATTTACACTCCGGGAAAAACAAAAATGTGTTAAATGGAGGTACTGGAGAGGAGTGGCAAGGGTTACGAAATGGGATTATATAAGAAACTTGACGATCCGAGATGATCTAAACATTGAACCACTGCTACTCTTCATAGAAAAATCGCAACTGAGGTGGCTTGGGCATGTACTAAGAATGTCTGATGACCGAATTCCGAGAAAGATACTGAGTGCGATTCCAGAGGGTAGACGACAGACGTTCAGTGGGCCGCCCCAGACACAGTTGGGCGTGGCAACTCCAGAAACTGTGTGAGGAGAGGATGGGTCTACCATGGACGGAGGCCGAACAATCAGCACAAGACAGGGACGAATGGAGGAGCCTTGTCGATGCAATGGGTCCCCGACACGAATAGGACAAGGGGAAGAAGATGGTGATGATGTGTTAAATGGATTATTAAAATGGATATTTAAAAAAAAAACTCACAAAATTTATATTACGTTAAGTCAGATCAGGTTTTTTTGACGTGTGTAAATCCAGTAGTTGGAATTTAAGTACTTAGGGTAACTTCACGTCTATACAGGGTGTTACGTAATTGACTTACTTTAACCATTGATTCCTGACATTATTTAGAGTAAATAATGTAATGTCTCCGTTGACCTTACTTATGTTTTTCTTCAAAATCGTTAAAAAAAAAATTCTTCAACATGTCATCACTGGCCACTCTGCCGAACTGCCGAGTAACCGCCCAACCCCTCACCCGACTCTATCTGTCCAATACATAACTAATTTGTTTTTATCTATGTTGAAAAAAACACGGGAGACCAAAATGTCATTAACATTTTTAACTCCAAATGATATAAGGAATCACTGGTTAAAGTAAGTCAAATATGTCCATCATGTAGCGGCATATAAAAGTGAGGTTTATTGCGTCAACTATATGCTAAAGTAAAGGTTTCACGAACATTATAATTTACTTGCTTTACTCCGTTTTATTTTTTGTTACTAAACAATGGGTAAACAATGAAGTGCATTAACATTTCAATGCACTGCAGTTGAAAATAGATTTATTTTTACTCTGAATTTGGACAGAAAATGCTGTTAATATCGCCATAGCTCACCGTTCGGATATTTTCTGCGTGAACTTGAGCAACACAGATGATCATTATAATAGTTAAGAGGAACGGCTGCGCGGCCCATAACATATAAAACTTAATTTTGGATTTGAGGCCAAAATTAAGTTTTATAAAGTAATTTGGGAGGCGGGAATGGGTACCGCCGCTTTGTTGGATAACCAACACCTCTGCCATAAGTCACCCCAAGTGGTTCGCTGCGTTGGTGATTTAGCAGGGGTGCCCGGGTTCATGGGGTGAGGTTTGTCTAGGTCTTGAAAGCGGATGACCAGGACACACCGATCCCCAGATTCTTACCAATCACTTAAACTCTTTTCCTTCCCAGAACTATCCTCACCTTCCTTTCCTTAAAAAAACCTTCCACACAGCATCCCCAAAGATGACATAGGCCCTGATGGAAATTATTTTCCTCAGGGCCTCCTTTGTGAAGCTCATGTAAAAAAATTACTTAGAATGATATTTTTTTTCATCAAAAGGTAAGCAAATATCTATGTAGTATAGTTATAGTACGGATATTTGCTACTTAATTTATTTGTTTTATAAATTATAAAATACAGGCCGTCAATTTTTCATGAAAGAAAGAAAATGCAACAAATAAATCAATTTTTCTTGATTTTAGAGGCAACTTTGGCAAATATTTGTGAAATTGTGATATTTTGTTAGTCTATTTATTATAAAAATATAAAGAAATGTATAAATAAATTTTTGATCTATTGTAAAAAGCAATTTAATGGGAATAAATTGAAATTACAAAAGTGACTGATGTACGTTGGAAGGCAAATTAGTCGTATGTAAATTAAAATTTTTACCAAAGAAAAAGCTTTTTATACGATATGTGTTTGTTATTATATACAGTAGATAGGAGAATATTATTTTTTTAATAATTATAATTAACTCACTAAAAAATAATTATAATTACCCCAACAAGTTGCCACTAAAATCATGCAAAATTGAATTCTTAAATGTCCTGTATTTAATAATTTTGAAAATAAATAAATTTTTTTTTTTTTTTTTTTTTTTTTTTTTTTTTTTAATATAAAACATGGGTTACATTTTAATTATACATATTTTACAAAATATCATATTCAAGGTCATGATTGGTCATGTATACCTTATCAGAAAAGAGGAGCTCTTGTGCCTGATAAGGGAGCCACAGTTCTTACTTAGGTTACATTTTATAATATATTTTGTATAAAATATTTATTTTTTAATGTAAGTTTTTTTGAAAAATTGTTTAATTTTATTAATTTGTTCTGATTGGTTCAAAATACAGCGCAATTCAGAAGGAAGATTATTGTAGTTTTTTATAGCTTGGTAAATATAATGGTTGTGCATTTGTGTTGTTTTAAAATTTGGTGTAATAAATTGATTTCCATTTCTCATTAATGTGTAAAATTCTTCATATTCTTTATTATTTTTTTCTTTACACATTTTAATAATAGAAGCTTGCTTAAATATGTCATCGACATTTGGTACTGGAAATAATTTAAATAGTGATTCTGTTGAGAAGGTAGGTTTTTTTTTAAGGATTACTTTAATGATGGTTCTTTGTGAAACTTTTACTGAGTTTAGATTGTTTTTGTAACAACCTCCCCAACCTAAAATTCCGTAGATAAGCAAAGAGTGAACAAGGGCATAGTACACATTTTTGATTATTTTTACATTCAATATATTTCGTAATCTAACAAATATATATATACATTTCCTTATTCTCTTTACTAGCTCTGCAATGTGACTATTCCACTTCAGGTTTTGATCAATAATTACACCGAGATATTTAATTTCAGTAGAAGAGTTAATTACAGTACAAAAAGGATCATTTTGTTTACAGCTTACATTGTCACATTTTTCATCGTGGATTTTAATATTAACTTTCTGGTTAGGTATTTTCTGTAAGGAGAATAAGACATATGTTGTTTTTTTAGCATTAAGTGTGAGAAGGTTATTATCAAACCATGATTTTAAGATATTAATATCTTCGTTTGCAATTTTGTTAACTAGTTCCCATGTTTGACCTTTTATTAATAATACAGTATCATCTGCATAAGAGATTAATTCGCCTTTAATTTTCTGTTGGAAAATGTCATTTACATATATAAGAAACAATAATGGTCCGAGGACGGTACCTTGAGGGATGCCAAATTTACTTGTTAATGATGTACTAAATGATTGGTTTAATTTTACAATTTGAGGTCTCTCTGTTAGGTAGCTTTTTATCCATTTAAGGGCTATATGGTCAATGCCATTTTCTTTTAATTTTAATATGAGTTTTTCATGAGAGATGCTGTCAAATGCTTTCTGTAAGTCGATAAAAATTCCTATACATTTATTCGATTTGTCTAGGGTACTCTGGATACTTGACGATATTTTTGCGATTGCATCTTGGGTACTTTTTCCCTCTGTAAATCCAAATTGATTTTTATTTATGGTTGAGTTATTTTTTATGAATGCAGTTAGTCTTTTTTTAGCTATTTTTTCAAAAATTTTGGATATATTAGATAAAAGCGAAATTGGTCGGTAATTAGAGACGTCCTCCGGATTACCGGATTTGAAAATTGGAGTTATTATTGCTATTTTATATGTGCTCGGGAAAGTTCCTGTTTTAAAACTATTGTTTATGATATGAGAGATTGGTGTAGAAATAAGATTTTTAATATTTTTTAATATATTTACGGAAAGGCCGTCAAATCCCGGAGCAGAACCACCTCGCATTTTTGATATAATTTGTATAATTTCGGACGGATTAGTAGGTTCAAAAAGTTCTAGTTTATTTTCTGTATTCGGAGTATTTTCAATATAATTTTTTTTTTTTGTTGAAATTTTTTCTGCTAAATTCTTTCCAACATTTGCGAAGAAATCATTAAATACATTTGCTCCTTTTTTAGGTTCCTCAATACAGTTTATTATATTATTGTTTTGTATTATGCATTTTATGGGATTATTTTTATTTTTTTGTTTATTTTCCAGGATTTCATTTATTATAATCCAAACTCTTTTGCTGTCGTTTTCGGAGTCATCAAGTTTATGTTTATAATATTTTTCTTTAGTGTTTTTTATGAGAGAAGCTAATTTATTTTTGTATTCTTTAAAATGATTTTTTAAATTTATGTCCAGTGGTTTTTTTTTAGTTTCTTTGTAAAGCCATTCTTTGTGTCTTACGGACACAACGAGTCCATGTGTTATCCACGGTTTGATTTTACGAAATTTGGCTGAGTTTCCCTTATGAATAATTTTTTTTGAATCATTTATATAATTAGTTAATCTATTTTCAAAAATTTTACAGCACTCATTGACGTTATCGTTACGGAGTAGATCCAATAAAGTAGCACGTGTCCGCACTAATCGTTTGCTATATATTTTTATTAAAAAAAAAATTATTCGGTTTGTTTGGGTATTTTGGCCTCATATCCAAAATTAAGATTTTTTTGAAACAGGTCACGCAGCGTTTCTTTTAAGGTTAACTCATTTTATTTTTATCTTCGTTTATGTTAAAGACATATTAAATTTATTTAGTTTACTCTTACTTTAATAAATTAATTTTATTAAACTGTCTTTAAATATTTACTTTAGGAAAAGTTCCATGTTTGTACAAACCAGAGCAAGTAAAGTTGAAGAATATCCATTACTACAAATTTAACAATCTGATTTTCTCGCTTTTTCCTAGAAATAATTGCATCCGTAAATTCGTAATAATATTAATTTGTACATACTTTAAAAAAGCTTAAAAACGAAATGTTTAAATTATATTTCATATCCAAAGTAACTAGTTCTGCAATTGTATAATTATTCTGACAAGTGGGTGATTATTCTTATAAGACTTATATTGATTCGCGATTGAGCTTCAGTAAAAAATTTGATCAATTTTTTTCATTTTTAATGTTACAGATCAATTTTTAAACATTAAAGTTTTCTGATAAAGTCTTAGTTTTGTTTCTACCCTTTAGTGTACAAGACACAATCTCAGAGTGTGTCCCCCTGAAAAGCGAGCTCTGGCATTATTTAAATTGTACAGTGTTACGGTCTGAATATTTTATATCAACAATACTATTATCAGTTGCTAAAAACGTTTTCTGTCTGAGTTATTGTATTTTTCGTCAAAATATTTAATATCCACGGCATATATCGTGCGTAAATTGATTAGAAAAGGCTACTATTTGTTAAAAACATGTCAAAAGATTATTTTGAAACACACCATAATATAGGCCACTCTTTCATTAATCTAAAGCGGCCGACTTATACTTTTGAACTTTTGCAACAAGATATATTAAAAAAAATTGATACCTTACGTTATCACCAAAATCTGATAGAGGCACTTCTGCATTAACAGCCAAAAATCTACCATGAAGAATAAATGCATGTCACAAATTAATATATGTAATCAAATATACATTATATCGTCAAAAATCAGATGATACACCACGGTATTTAGTTCTACATTTACAAATTAAATCGAGCGTTAAATATAAATTAATAAATAGTTACAGGAGATTCGCAAACATTGTTGGATTTTTCAAAACCTTGAAATGTTTGTATTTCTGTAAAAAAGAAAAAAATAAGAAAGATTTGAGATTTTAGAAACTTTACACTCGGGCAAAGCCGGATGTCGAAAGCTTATCATTTATGTACAACAAAGTGAAACGGAACATCTCATTCATATTTTATTGAAATTGACTTATTTAATTGTCATATTAAATATTCAAAATCCGATACATACTCCGTTGGCTGGCGTAGTACGGGATATATTTCACTCCGCATGCAACACGTGGAAACAGAACGTAGATTTCAACCTGTTCTGGTTTCAGGATTTTTGTTTATTTTTTAACTGTACGAGTTTCCTAATAATTTTCTGATTATATTTTTAAAGAATATAAAAAAAAATAAGTTAATTTATTTTAAAGATGCTGTATTTGAAACATTTTGCTATTAAAAACTGACAACACTATTAAATATTATTTAACCAAAACGTTTTTTATTATTTTTATTTATTTTATATTTTTATACTTTCATTGACAAATTAAAAGAGGATTACGAATGAGAGACGTTGAAGAAGGAATGCCACTAGCGAATTAATGACTTTTTTCTCAGTTCCATTGGGGAAACGGTCGATAAATAGTTGGCGTGCGAGTCGTTTTTAATTGTTTATTTAATTAAAATTGTTTGTTTTGCCACAACGCCGACAGATGGGGTTTGCTCGCGTCCGACCCCCGCTGAAGTTAGGCGGCGACTGAAAGGAGCTGGAACCTGAAATACGGGACCAAACAAACACTGAAAACAACCCTTAAAACTGACTGCTAAAATACAGCCACCTCACCAAAAAAAAATTAACAACTCATCGGCTATAAATTTGACGATGCACTAATTGAAATGAACACTTTTATGCGAGGGTTGTCAAGAGGTTCATTGCTTAGATTTGTATTGGATTGTCTGCAGTTTGATGGGTGCGGGAAGTAGTGGAAAATTCCCCCTCTGGGTGGGTGACCGAATGTAACGAATTGTCGAGATTTTTTTTATTACTCGTGTTGCATTGAATTTCGGGAAACCATCACTTTGAAATGCATTTTATTTTTTTAATAATCAAACTGAATTGTAATTCTTTTACCACGTTCTTCTCATAAATTATTTTTCATGATAAAGTAATTACGGGAATCGTATAAAAAAATAGAATTATTTACTGTGCGTAGTGAAGTCCTATTTTAACTCGCATTTTGTCGATCTGTAAATTTATTTGTTCGTTCTGTTTCCGATTAAAAATGGTGGCCGTTTTAATGGTTTAGTATAGATACATTTTTGTAAAGTGAAAAAAATGTGAAATTTGCACTTTTTTTTCAATTATGGTAAATACCTGAAAGTATGATAAAAGAATTGTCATTGAGAAAGTGACCTTTATTTGGATTAATTGTGTAATTACTTATTTGAAATTGAACCATAGATGACGGATTTAGTCAATATCTTATTGTCTAAATTATTATAATAATAATATAAATTATTATATGGTTTTATCAATCATCTGCGGTAGACCTCTTGATATGGTTTACAAAAGCCAGTAGTACCTATCTACTTACAAATAATAATGCTTGATTTCTTTTTTATTTTGATTTATTACATTAGAAACATACTAATCACAGAATTGCTAGTAATTTTCTTAGAGGAAAAGGAAAATAGAATTCTTAATGTGAACATGTGTTATTACTTTAGTTTCAAGCCTTTTAAAACCATATACCGTTACGATGATTAAGTCTACATCTTTAATGAGCATTACCGTAACCATTAATTGTATAGAAAACCACAAGTTTGCAGGATATGTGCCGCACATGGAAAAATAGAATTGTTTAGGAGTGTACTTACCAAGATTATTTTAATTACTCTTATAAGAATCCCTTTTTACTACCTGTGTACAAAAAAGGATTTTTGAAAGGGGGTGAGCTTTTTTTAAAAAGTTGCGTGAATTGAAAATTACGGTTTACATTTATTCTTTTTTAAATTTCAATACATTTTACTCCTCTTTTGCGTTGGACAGTATTTTCTAGAGATCTTAACCTCTTGATGCAGTTGAAATGAGTTATGTGATTTTGACTTCTTTCAAAGGGAGGTTTTCGCGTATTCTTTAGACTTGCGTTATTAAAAATAATTTCGTATTTTCGAGAATTTTCTTTCTATTTTCGAGAATTTTCTTTTTATTTTCTGTGATTTTATCTATCAATATACTATTTTATCACTCAGTTTAATTTTAGTTTTGATATTTTTTATGGTTTTTGTGTGTTTTTTATTTTTATTTAAATATTTTTTGTCAACATTTAAATTTCTCATTATTAGATTGTAATACAGCCTATATGCGTCTGACATGATATGGGCATGAGCCAAGTATGGTGGTAGTGATAATGTTAATGAATATTTAATGTGAAATTCGTATTTTTTAAATTTAATATTTTGTAATTTTTTTTTCTACTTCAAATCCGACTGATGCGTTTCGGATCTGCCGGGTCTGCTCTGATGATGGACACTGCATCGCTATCCGAAACGTTGGTTAAAGAAGGAGGTAGCGCAACACGGCTTAACACCCCAAAAACAAATAACGAAAATACTTTTGGCTGTGAAAATCTTAAAACGTAATTAATAGTATTTACAGTAAACAATTAGTAGTATTTCCTTCTGCGTAATTATTCAACAAATTCACTAGCTCTATATTATCAATAAGCTACGTATTTAAATTACATTAGAAAAGAATTAGGCGTTGACTTAAAAATCGTGGTTGTCCTGAGGCCCTGTTAGAGGGAAATGTTAAAGAATAACGAACGGCTAAAACTTTGGTCACCCAAAGGCAAACATTTTCTCTTCATTTCCACCAATATCCCTAATGTACAGCGGCGCAGGCTTCAAACTCCCGTCCCGGAATTTATAAGCCGTGCTTTCAGGTCAACTCAATTAATTTGTTGTTTATAAAAAAAACGTTTCGGTGAAAACTGAGTTTAGAATATAAAAACATTATTTGCAACTTAATTTTTAATGAAACAGGGTAGTTGCAAGAAAAGCAGGATATATATATATATATACTTTGAAGTCCTTCAGTTACCTCTTAAATAATATTAATATTGCACTTTCCATCTCATCAGAAACGAAATTCACATCCATACTTGATTCAGGATCATCAGTTGTGGCCCTATGTGGTATGTACTGTCGCGTTGGTTTTGAGTCCGGGCCCGGTGTTTTAGGTGTCATTCTTTTTGGAATTTTGTGTTCTACACTTATTTACATGTACTTTGTCCTCATAAATCACGTTATTTTAAGATTTCAATTGCAATTCGTAGCCTTATATGTTTTATAGTTATGAATGACTTGTAACATATACACTTATCTTCAAAACAACATTCGGTTCGGACAATGAGTCTTTGAGATATGATCCCATTTAGCTACATATGTCGAATCCAGAAAACCGAAAGTCGTGGGTTCGCCTTGCACATGCGAATTCGTGACGTCGAACCGCCATGTTTCTCTGTAGTTCTGGCACGAACTTGCATCCTTCATCTTCAAAACTAGATTATTGAGTTATTGAAGTTTAAAATTACTTAGGCGCAAGTGACTCTCCACACCCGGCATCGGTGACCGGTCAAGTCAGCAAAATCGTGCTTCATCACTCCTTTGAAAAGTCATTTTATTTTATTTTTATTTTTTTACATGAATACCGCACAAGACTCCCAACTGTTCCCATCTGGAGCCAGTGAGACTATGGCATCCCCAATTGGGGTATGTTGTGAGGCTGAAGGTAGTGGGGGTGGGAAGGAGATAGGGAAGAGGAATTAGGGGAAGTACCTGGCTATTCAGATCTGGTCACCAAACGCGTCTAAAGCCATTTCAAGTAACGTTTCAATTCTGAATGGTGGTCTTACACCAGGGCGATACTGAGAGTATCTTCCACTCTGGAATGTGCGCAAATATACTACATATCATTTTAAAGGAGTAAATTGTGAATAACACAATTAATCAAAATGAAAATTAATTTCCACGCCGGGATTCAATCCCGCGCCCTTGGATTGCGACTCAAGAGCCTTTCCGCTAAACTACGCCGGCCGTAAAAAGGTGAAAAAAAAACTTTAAATAGGTTAACTTAGGTTTATGGGCTATTTTTTTCGTCGCTTTTATTGCCTTTTCAAAGGGATGTTGAAATGCTACTTTATTGAGTTGTCGGGGAACCCGGAAATACTCTGACCTACTCAGTGAATATGATCGGGGCCTGAGGAGTTAACGAATAAAATAACTTTTTTTAAATTAGTGCAAAATATTTGTCGAAAAAATATTGGACCTCAATGTTGAACATGCCTGCTAAATTCGGGTTCAAGTGTTGTATTCGAAGGGCAACTACCCCTCGATGGAGCCGTATGCATTTCAAGGTGACTTTGGGCTACTGTGGGTTGTTTCAGTCCCCTACGCCAGAGCTAAATCTCCCTACCTTGTACTATATCGTGGAAGTCATTGTAATTTATTTATTGTCTCTTTACATGGTAGATATTATTGTTTACTTTTCAGCCTCACTAGAACAAGTCTGTGCCAATCTGTCAGTGGCTGAGTTGGCATTACGCTTGGTTCTCACACAAGCGTCGTGAGTTCATTTCCACCACGACAAAAGCAACGTTTTCAGCTTTCTGTAATGGTAATAGAAGATTTTAAAATATTGTCAGCTTATTCGTAACCCAGGAATGTTTATCTTTACTTAAAATAATTTTTTTTAAAATAATTTTAAGTAATAAAAATATCACAAAATAATATAGGTATTGAAACATTATTGTAAAGGTGAACGTCCACAGGTCCGCACCAGTAGCAACGGACGCACGGCACGCAACGGTTGCATCCACTATTGGTACCGCCCGCACCGACCGACCGGCATTACGAAAGTAAAAACAAACGTTGCGTGCCGTGCGTGCGTTGCGGCCGGTGCGGACCTGTGGACGTTCACCTTTACAATAATGTTTCATTTGTCATAAATTATTTTTTTAGCTATTAAGTACCTACTGACTCAAAACTTTTCGAACACTTTATTTTTTCCAGTACCTCCTTATATTCTTACCCCCATACTAATAAAAGCGTTTTTAATTTTACACAATTGATAAATAACCATTTAACATTTACCATAAAGTGTGTAAAATTTAAACACGTTTATTAATAATTCTCTTAGGATATTCCACAAATGATAAACCCACTTTAAAAAGAAAACAACTCCATGGTTCGTGTATTTCTTTTTATATCTCTAAATTCATAAAATGTAAGGACTAACTTAAGTTTCTGATATTTGTTATTATTTTTAATTAAATCTGTAAATAAACCTTTTGGCTTTTCACGGACAAAACTTTTCCTATTGCAAACCAGTTTTTTTGTCGTTGTAGTAGTTTTTACTTTTACCACAAATTATAAACCCACTTTAAAAAAAAACCAACTCTATGCTTCGTGTATTTCTTTTTGGATCTCTAAAATCATATAATTGTAGTTTTACTGCCATCTACCGAAACCTCAGTAAACGAATATATCCTCAAGGAAGGAGGTTTATCACGTGATGAAAAGTTATTGGAAAATTAATGCAAGGAAATCACGAATTTGTTTTCGTCGGCTTCTTTCGGGGAAATATGGCTTTTTCCTTTAATTAGTTGAATATTATTTAAAAAATTATATGTTCTTGTGATTGCCATGTCAAACCTCCCTTGCGACGTTAGTCCTGAAAAAAAACATCACATTTCGTCACACAACATTAGAGTCTAGATTACTAGAGCCAGGATAATATACGGGTTGTTTGGTACTTTCCTTTGTATTTCGATATATCTTATCTTATCTATATCTATATAATATATAAAACAAAGTCCGGCTAGTTACACCATTTATAACTCGAGAAGGGCTGAACCGATTTTTTCGATATTTGATTTGTTGGATTTGTCTGCGCCCCGAATAGCAGAATAGCTTAAATATTTAAAATAATAGCTATAATATCGGAAAATTCACGAAATTAGAAAATTTCATAAAATTCATCAAATCAAAAAAAAAATTTATGGAATGGATGAAAAGCATACAGTTTATAATTTTTTTCTTTCTTTATGAATTTTATTTTTATTTCTCTTGTCAACGTTTATATATATAATTTTTTTTATTTATTTATCTATAAAAAGTATATTTAAAGTGGTTTTTTTATGCCTGTCTCACCAGGGCATACCTGTGTCGAGACAGTTAGACGAGACTTATTGTTTATATTGTTTTAAAATATATTATTTACATTCATAAGCAACTTCTTGTATATACCAACAAAACTTACACCAAGTGTAATATCTAAGTAAAAGTCAATATAATAGACAAACGATAATTAATGTAATAAATCTGCTTATTCTGACTGGCCTAAAATGGGTCAATTTCGTAGTTAGACAGCCATAGATCATTGAAATCTTATAGTCTTATAGATATTATAAAGGCGAAAGTTTGTATGGATGAGTGTAATTCTTTCACGCAATAAACACCGAATAGAATTTAAAAATTCTTTCACTAATCAAAAGCTACATTATTTGCGAGTAACAAAGGCTATATATATTGGTAAGCTCTGGTGTTATGAATAAGCTGTAGCGTTATGCAATTATTTTTCATACGTTTTCTGTCCCTAACAAAATCGAGTTATTGCAAACGTCAAACAAATTGTTACCTTGGAAACAATGTTTTTTTTTTTTTTTAATTAGGCAATTCACCCTAAAAATAGTGCTTTGTTGGCGTCATAGTTAATATCTACCTATCTCTAAAAATGTTTATTGTCCGGACAAAAAGCATAGCGTTGCTATGTAATTATTTGACGTGGGCTGTCATTTTTTTTATTTCTTTAGGTTACTCTGGATTCAAATATGAATAAAATACTAATTCCTACTTGAGGCGAAATCATCAGAATAAATTAGGGGAGTAGGTACTTAAAATAAATTTCTATAATTTAAATATTTTCTAAAATAGATTTTTTATTTGCGAAATCTCATTCTCAAATTTTGAAATTTTCTATTAAACAATAATTATTTTTTATTAGACAAAAAAGCAAGAATAATAAAAATTATGCCAATAATTATGCCAGTAATTTCCCACTAATACCATGCGAGCGAAGCCGCGGGTAAAAGCTAGTATGTAATAAGTACCTAATGTTTTTAAAAAGTAAATAAAGTTATACATTTATAATTTCCAAATTTTACCCCTCTTTGCACATTAGATTCAGAAAGGATTACTATCGTGGATTAACATTTTTTTTTTTATGTGAATACCGCACAAGAGTTCCAACTGATCCCAACCATCTGGAATCAGTGATACCATGGCATCCCCAATATGAGTATTTTGTGAGGCTGAAGGTAGTGGGGGAGAAGGAGGTTGGGGAGAGAAGGTGGGGAAGTACCTGACTGTTCATACATGGTCACTAAATGCGACTTAAGCCATTTCCAGCTACGTGTAATTTAACGTTCAATTCTGAATGGTGGTTTAACACTAGGGCGGTACTAAGAGTATCTTCCGCTGTGGAACGTGGTGCAAATATACTATATATATATTATTTTCATTTCAATTAAATTAAATTTATTAGCGCACGCTATAGGATTTAGGATTTGAACCCGCGATCTTTGGATTGCTAGATCCGCTCCAATCTTTTAGAGGCTACCCCTCGACTACGTAGGCTGTCTTCATTCATTAATATTTGTTTTTTAATGTTCCTTGTATAGAGCATTTATTTAGCTGTTATCAATCATCGCAATCGCTTTAACGACAATCAAAGTACTAATTTCGATTGTCGGTCTGTCTGTGAGTGATTGCAATCCTTGTTCAATTAATTCAGTTGAATTTAAGTGTCATTTTCAATATTAAAATTGATCTGTCAAGAATTCCGAAATAATTTTATGTTTTTATTTCAAACAATTTTTTTATTTTTATATTTGAAACGTTAGGTGAAGTTTACATATTGTAATTATAAATAATATGCTTCATAAAAATAGTAATTACAGATTAAGTTATTCATATTTTATATCGTGGAAAATTAGATAGGGGACGTGGGAAAGCTATGAAGGCAGATGTAAGAATCTACAGCGTTATTTGTGTTTTGAAAATAAGAAGTTGGAATTCGGTTTTTAGGTTAAAGGTTGAAGATTTTAGGAGCTAGGTAGATGATTTGTCTTTAGTGCTTTTGTAGTATGCAGTTTAGGAAAACTGTAGTGTCGGTTGATTGTATTTCTGATAAACCAAATTTGTTGATTAACTTACACAACTGATTAACTTGAAAAATATTCACGAAAGATGTTGTTATCAAAGAGTTGCGTTGGAATTTTTTTTTGCATTAGCTCCACACAGGACGCACTGAAGAAAATAATTTCCATCAGGGCGTATGTTATCTTAGGGGATGCTAGATGATGCGAAGAGTCTTGTTAAGGAAAGGAAGTAGAGGAAGTTCTGGAAAGGAAAAAAATATGAGGGGTGGGTAGTGTCCAAGAGTTACGGACGTATGAATCCATTCCTTCCTCTACGGTGCAAGGCGATGGGTCGAGAGAGTCCGGCCGGAAAGGTCAAAGGGCCTTCCTTAACCAATTTCTCTTGATTCTATCTGCCAAGTAGAAGGTTGGCAGACGCATCCGCCGCCAAGCCCCGTACCAACCTCACCAAACATAGTGAACCACTTCGAGTAACCTATGGCAAGTGTTAGTTTTCCAATAATTGGTTCCGGCGGCGTCGGTACCCATACCCGTTTCGCAAATTGTTGATTCTGCAGCAATGGTCCTTGTAATGTTTGCAAATCGTTAATATTAATAAATGCGAGAAATATGGTATCATTTACAAATCGTACGCTGTGCATTGTTCTGCCATTCCATAAGGCTTCTAATATTATAAAGTTTCACAACATGCTTCTTAGTATTCAGTCGTGTTCTGCATCATAATGAACCTGTCATCTCTAAAACTGAATGTGAAGATCTTGGTGTTTACTTTGGTAGCAAATTTATATTTAATAAGCACATCGACTCAATCGTTCACAGGTCGTATAAAATGCTTGGTTTTGTTCTTCGTATAAGTAAAGTGTTCAGTAATCCGCGTACAGTAGTAATATTATATTTTGCATTAGTCAGAAGTACACTGGAATAAGCCTCGCCGATTTGGAACCCTCAGTACAAAGTATACGTAGATAGCATAGAACTTGTTCAAAACAAATTTATAAAATTTCTCACTTTCAAATTAAACAATAACTTTGAATGCACATTTCAAACTTTGCAACAAAGGCGAGCAATAGCTGATTTGACATTTTAACACAAAATTTTAAATAATAACATTGACTGTACCGAAATTATTTCCCTAGTTAATTTTAACATACCCTTAAGACGTACACGCCATATAGAACTATTCCACACGCCTAATTACAAGACAAATGCAGTAACTAATTCGCCAATCAATCGTGCTCTTCATATGTTTAATAATATTGGTCTATGTAATTTCCAAAATCGAAATTTTCTCCGATTCACTGCCCAAATTTAAAAAGAGCATCATGTCAATAATATAAATTATTCAATGCGCATACATACATACACATATACTCACATACACACACACACCTTCCCACTGATGACTACACACATCACCCGGTATTTACTTAATATGCATACCATAAATAAGATACTACAATGAAACACATAATAGGTACCCACCATGAAATATACTTATTAATTACTTACTGTTACACTGTTAACTACTGTATATCCTTTTTGTACAAACTATTTAGACAAATTTGAATTATGTTTTTGCTTAATACCTACTGTCCTGTTTTTCCTAGGTACAACAAAATATTATTTTAACTATATTACCCACGCACAGGCTGCGCCTTAGTGGGTCCCAATACTCTTATGATTTTTAAAATATGTATGTATAAAATGTTAAATTGGGAAAAATAAAGGATTAAAAAAAAAATTTAAAAAATGTTAATTGTTTTCACCAATGTAACTAATGTACTGTTTGTTTCTGTTTATAAATAAATAAATAAAATATGATGTATTTTACTAACGCAGAGACAAAAACACATTTAAATAGTAGAAGTTTTTTATTTCTCCTCCAAGATAAACGAAGTGTTCAATATACAAGTACAGAAATAGAGAACAAATTGGCAATTGTGATTGTTGCTATAATGAAAACCAGCCATGATCGCGTACAAAGGCGCTTTGATGGAGTTATAAAGGGATGTAAATGGAAAACGCAATTGTTAGGATTCATTAATAATTATAAATATAGCTGTGTGTAAATTTACATCATTATTAACGTTAATCTCTACGAAAGTGTCTATATTTTTATTATGGTTTAATCACAAAACAAGGTGAACAGGCAATAACTATACAATATTTACTGTCATTTTTTAACATTTTTTTTGGTCTGCTATTAAATTATTTGAACCAAGTACTAATTAAATCTATCTGTGTATTTTTAAGCATGATACTTTTGCTGTAGTTCAAATGTATAAAATTAAAATTAATATGCTTCTTGTTTTAATTAATTAATTATTATAATATTAAAACATGAATAAAATATTGAACCTAAGGAACATTTTTTTTTACAAATAACTTAACATCACAATTGTTTTATGAATAATAATCGAGACTTTACGAGATTCAACATAAGATTATAATATTTAAAATAAAACATAAAGCAAGGCGTAAAGATTAAGACTTAAGAAAATATAAAAATATAAATCAGAAGGGTTGTCGAATTTTTCTTGCATAGCTTTAATACAATTTTATAAAATCTACAATAATTGTGTGTTTTCAAAGATTTTCACAGCATTCGTTAGTCTGAATGTTTTAATTAAACAAATTTTCAAGTAATTCAAATTCAGACAGTTAATTACAATTTTATTATTATTTAAAAATAATATTAGTGTGAGGAACACAAATCACTATTTTATTTAATAAATGCAGTCTGGAACTGTGAACGGTGAAAGATTTCAATAAAATCTTCCTATTTTTAAAAAACACCAAAAAGATAAATAAAACTTAAATTAGCAGTTATAATATATAGTATTTCATAACAACCTTTCAGAATTTACAATATAATTTTGTGATATATTTCCTTCGCTGAAATAAATTTCATATATCTTTGTAGTATTTATAAAACCTCAACATATTAAAGGTCATTTGACTTAAATTTTAAGCCATTATTGTCCATATGTACAAATTTCCGCATCTTCTTGTCAAAACATCGCGCATACTTTAAATAATTTATTAAAATTATCTAACAAGCGTAAGATAGATAGATTACTATGATTAAAAATATAAGCCACATTTTTTCGCATTAATTTAAAAAGCGAAGAATTTGGTAAAGTTGTACAAGGAAAATGTTTAATAATTATTATCAACAATGTCAGCTAGTGGATAGTTTATTTTGACAGAATGATGAAAAGTTAATCGTTGATAAGTTTAAATTACAATAATGTCAATGATAAGTCTCTCGATAAGACAAGGCAAAGTTTCAAATTCATTATTAAATATGATAAATACTTAGAGTGACAATACTTGTTAAATTTTTAAAACTTGACAGGAATTCATTATTCATCGTAAAACCTAAATAAAGCTCTGATATAAAAATGCCTTTAAAATTTAAGACCAATTCATAGAGTTTGAATAATTTAACAAATTTTGCACATCTGAGTACAATATCTACAATTCGATAAACGTTAAGAAACCAATTGTAATTTTTGTCAACGACTTGAGTCAAAGCCGTTTTTACCACAATTTAAAAACAAACTGTTGTGTTTTTTTTTATGCAGCTAGTAAACCATGACTTGAATATTAGCTAGTAAATTGCCTTTGTAGAAAGTAGTTGCGTAAAATGCTTATCTTAAGATTTGCATTTACTGCAGGCCACAGACGTTCAACAATTTGAAATTACATTATTTTAAAAAAATTGCATAAATCGTACCACTTACCATGAAAACTGTTACGTTGGTATTTGTGTACCTGTATTTCGTCAGTTTTCAATAATATTTACAAACATGTTATATAAATATTATAAGTTTGTGGAATATGTCGTACAAAGCTATCTTTATACGGTACCCACATCTCAAGCCGTGTATAAACACATTTCTATATAAATGCCAAAGCACCGACACAGCGGTCAAGATAGCCGCCAATCTTGCTCAAACATAATAGTGTAAGCTGATTTGTTTACTTAGGTTTTTATCCCTAATAACACAGCAAACAATACGACATTTCAGAAAAAAGTTATACATTTCTAAAAAAACGAGAAAAGGAGCATAGAATTCACCACAATCCTTAAATATTAATTCCATGCTTTTAGTATAAACATTTCACACCTTAAAAAAAGGGTCTCAGTTATATGAAAATTCGACAATGTCACAAAACCTTTTATAACGATTACCGTCTTTGCTTTTATGTTAGGAAGGTTTGGTTCTGTGAAAGTTCTCTTCAAATTTTCTTATTATTCCGTTACTGGCAAGGTGTTATAAATGTCATGAATTGTTCAAATACCATGAAACGACTATACCTTAAAGTCAAACAACGTTATCTAAAAAAACAAGTTAGAAGACAAATAACATTTCAAAAAAAAAATTACCCTTAATTCGAGGGCTTAAAGTCAAACAATGTTATCTACAAAAAAAACATGCCAATACTAATTCATGGTTTTTCTTTTAACCTTGTTTGACTTCAATTCGTCGAATTGTTGGTATATATATATTCGTTTTATTTATTTGACTCGGCCTAGAATTATTTGTATGTTTTTGTAGATACATTTGTTTGTCTGCGTATCAGTTTGAACAAGATATATTTTTACCGCTAGAAGCGCTGGGTGTTGTGGTAAGGCATTTACACAGAAGAAAACAAACATTCGTAATGAACACAATTATTGACAGTCGTTGACGTTGTTACAAATAAGTTCTTATTAATAGTAGATATTAAAGTTAGAATTGTAAATATCTGGTGGATAATTATAAGAATAAGGCAACAGTGATGTGCGGCGGACCGGCGTGGGCTCCCTCTCCCTCTCCCTCGGCTACCCTTTCCACAACGCATCCGTGTCTCGGGATCCGCTGCGGCCGCGCGCGTATAGAGATTCCTCCGGCTCGTCGCCGTCCGCGTCTCCGTCCAGGTCTAGCTCGTCGCATAGCAGCTTACTAGGGAGATAAACATAGTCTCAATAATACATAATGGAAACGTATACTTTTTTAAGGGAATATTAAGAATTACTGAACACACTTATAGGTACACACAAATTATTAAAAAAAAAACTTAGTTTCAGGTTTATAACAACGTGGAACAACTAATTTAGACATCGTAAATGGAAAACAATACAATAGGGCATATTTTAATAGTTGTTTCGATCAAAATACGGGTAATTTGACGTTTTTCCGTATTATATTATTTTAATGTGAATACCGCACAGGAGTCCCTACTACTCCCGTCTAGAGCCAGTGAGATTGTGGCATCTCCAATAAGGGAATGTTGTGAGGCTGAAGCTTATAGGGAGGAAAGGAGATGGGTAAGGGGGTCGAGAGCTTTTCCCCTCGACCACAGAGGCCGTCGAAGTAAATAACTTTTTCTTTCTAAATAAACCCAAACTAAGAACGTAAAAACCTATTTTAGATTCTTGGATTATTAGTTTGGGTTAAATAAAAGATGAACAAACTTACCTTACCCCTGATAAATGCTATCTAAGCGTCAGGTGTAAGGTTAAAATGCTAAGGATTGGCATTGAGTTGGTATTACACCTCAGTTTAAACTTTTGTGCATGAAAGTGTAGTTTATTTAACAGAAATTGACAAATTCTTGTACCTTAAGAAAGTGTGTCAATATGTCAGTGTGCATAGCTCGTTGATGAGCTTATTTTCTCTTTTGACACAAAACTTCTGCAGAGCCAAAGACCAGACTTCCAAAACGCCCCCCCCCCCCCCCCCCTCCCAGACCTCCGAAACGCCCCCAGGGGGGGCGCTGACGCCCCTGTTAAAGAATCACTGACCTAAGTGAACAATCAATTTTAATTTTGACGAAATAACTTTAAAATACATTATTTACGTTTTCCAAAATGCCTTCTGAGTTGAACCTCAAATTGTAATATTATATTAAATTTTGACAATATTAGCAAAACTTAATCGAAAATCTGTAAACAGAAAACGGTACGGTCACATCTAGGACTAGAACCCAGGACCTTCGCCTTGCCGGGGGGCAACTCTACCAATTGTGTCCCTATCCGATTCGATCATATTTAACTGTATCGTACTTCGACTATCAACATTATCTTCACTTTCTTAACGCATATTTTTATTGGCTACTATCTCTATGTATGATTGGATTTAAACCCGAACTAAAAGCTATCTAGATAGTGTCTTGTAAAAATATGCGAGTCCTAGATGTGAACGTGTCTTTTTTGATTTTTCTGTTTTAGATTTTCGATTAAGTTTCGCTAATATTGTCTTCATTTTATAAAATATAATAATTTTTTATAGTTATCACGTTATCAGGCTTTTTTAGTATTCTTTTATTTTGTTTTATTTGGTGTCTAAACGCCCGTAGGGTAGTCGAAATTTTACTTTAATTATTATGCAGAAATATAATTGTCCCAAAAGAAAGTTTATATTTGTTTTGCTTTCTGTGTGATGTGTGAATGTAACCTTTCCGAGGGGTGCGGAGGGTATGTCAATCAGTAGCCTGGCTCTTGGCAATTCAGTCGCTATGGAGCATTTCTCGGGAGCGACTGCGCGTTGTGCGTGCGTGAGTTTTACAAAAATGGTGATTCGGCGACTGTAGCGCGTAGAAAATTCTGTAATATTCGAGGTTTTCGTCAATTCAATGATGCTCCAAGCATTCCTCTCATTCGAAAATGGGTTAAAAAGTTTGAAGAGATCGGTACAACGCTGGCAAAACAAAAAATCCGGGCAACCAAGGTCATCGAGAACGGTAGAAAACGTAGAGAGTGTTTATCAGTCTTTTCGTGACAACACTCAAATATTAAATTTCAAATCGCGCAAGTGCTTGAAATGTGCATAGATCATCGTTACATAGCATTTTGCACAAAAACCTAATGCTGCACCCCTACAAACTTACTGGCTATAACCAAAGAACATGGTTCCAGCAAGACGGAGCAACATCACATACGTTCAATACGTCTCTGCCAAGAGTTCGTGAAATTTTCCCTGGCAAATTGATCTCCAGGAGAGGTGACATAAATTGGCCTCCTCTTAGTCCTAACTTAAGAGCGTTTAACCAGAGAACACCAGAAATACGTCATTTTTAAATCAGTGTTTAGACGTATTGACTCTTTTCCTCAAAAAATTATAAATTGGTTTCGAAATATTGTTCCTTTATCTAGTAAACGTATGTTTTAAATTTTCAGAAAAAATGATAATTTTTAGTATAATAAAGTTATAGCATAGGTCATTGGCGGATTTGTTAAATTTTCAAAAAAGTACCTTTATTATACAACACCCATTTTAAATCATATAATCATGCAGTAAAATAAATCAATACATTTTCTGGTAAACGTATATATTTTTTTATGATTTTATTTAAACTAAAATTAAAATTTTGTTACATACGTTTACCAGAAAATGTATTGATTTATTTTACTGCATGATTATATGATTTAAAATGGGTGTTGTATAATAAAGGTACTTTTTTGAAAATTTAACAAATCCGCCAATGACCTATGCTATAACTTTATTATACTAAAAATTATCATTTTTTCTGAAAATTTAAAACATACGTTTACTAGATAAAGGAACAATATTTCGAAACCAATTTATAATTTTTTGAGGAAAAGAGTCAATACGTCTAAACACTGATTTAAAAATGACGTATTTCTGGTGTTCTCTGGTTAAACGCTCTTAAGTTAGGACTAAGAGGAGGCCAATTTATGTCACCTCTCCTGGAGATCAATTTGCCAGGGAAAATTTCACGAACTCTTGGCAGAGACGTATTGAACGTATGTGATGTTGCTCCGTCTTGCTGGAACCATGTTCTTTGGTTATAGCCAGTAAGTTTGTAGGGGTGCAGCATTAGGTTTTTGTGCAAAATGCTATGTAACGATGATCTATGCACATTTAAAGCACTTAACATTTGGATGATATTATTTTTAAGAAATAAATTCCCAAATTGTGTGTTTTAGTATTTAATAAACATTTTTTGATAGAACCCTTAATTTTTTTTAAATCGATCCACTAAATATAAACTTTCTTTTGGGACACCCAGTATATCAGTAAATACAATAACTACTTTTCATGTTACTTTATCATAGACATTTGGGCAAAGGAGTTCAACAAGTGTAACATAATATTCATTTATCTTTTTACTCCCGCTAAACAGTCTTTTACGTAGATTTTTATACAATACATTCAAAAACATAAACGACAAAGAAAGAAAGAATTTTTAAAAATTGTATCAGCCATTAATCAACGTTCCTTTGTTAACATCCAGGATTAAACAATTTTAGTACATAAATATTCGACGACAAAAAACGTGTTAAAGCAAGCTCATAATTTATCTTAATAATTTAAAGTTTTTTATAAGTATTTAAAATACCATCATTATTATATATTTTGTTTTATTTCTTTCTGAAAATCAACAGCTATTTTCTTTCATCTAAAATTTAATAACAAAAATTAGATTAAATTTAAAAATAAAAATAATACATTTTCTTTCATTAACCTTAATCAAATATTAGCGGCTCTCAAACGAAATTTTGAAACAGAAGACTGGGTTCAATTCCTTGATGCGACGGTATCTTTTTCTTTTTTTTTGTGTAAGATTTTCAGATATAAACAAGTTATACTGCATAGTTATTAATATGCGTAATAGCTGTTTCGCCTTCCGAAGGCGATGATGAATCCACTTTAGACGATTTATTTATAGTATTTCTATATTGTGTACTAATAATGAAAATCTTTTGACAAATTTCTCGTACTTTTATTACCAATACACTTATTTTCACAAATAAATTGTCGAAAATTATTAACGGTACAAGTTAGTAAAATAATTATGCAGGAAAAAGACCTGCTTCTTTAAAATTATTAATTTGGAAGCACCAATGCCCCAAAATTTAGCGAAACTGACAAATTTATGTAAACAAAGAAATATTATTATAAATACATAGATTGTGTCTGTAAGTGGGTTCACTACAGTTTCAGAATGTCTTTGGAAGGTGAAACAGCTGTCACGCGTAATAAAAATTACACAGCAAAACTTGTTCACAAATAAACTGTTTTAAAAAAAATATATATTAAAAAAAAAAATCTTTTGACAGATATCAGATATGGAATGGCAGACAGCTTCGACCAAATTGCACCTACTATCGAAGCGGCCAATGAAATGTATGCGTTTGGTGTGTATGGAGAAGCAAAGGGCGTAGGCGCGATTATGTGAGAACTCTTTTGTACGCATGGTTTCACAGTAATACTGGTTCATGGTACATCTCTCTCGTTTCTGTTGTCTATGGTCTCAGTATTATTGCCTGATTTATCAAAGGAACTCATCTACAATTTTTTATTTTTTATTTTTTTTTTATTATTGATCTTAAAAAAATGGAACATATTATGATATTACTTATCTTCCATTACAGCGCCCTTGAGGTGATTTTTCTCAAAAACGGCGCTCTACAATTATTATTATTATTATTAAAAGCATTTACTTGTCTTACAATGTTCAAAGACAATTTACCAACCTCAGAACAGGTTAGTTAACACTTCGTTAGTTAGGTTATGCAAAACACGCAATTTAGCAAATTATGGTACTTTTCAAACATATTAATTTCGGTTTTTGTGTTATTATCTTTGATGTGCGTTATTCCTGCGTGAATTTATTCACATTCAATAAACTCGAATTTACAAAATTTTAACTGATTCTTTGAAGAATACCTTTAATGTAATATTTTATTATAATTGCCTTTTTAACAACTGAAATTATAAAAACCCGTTATTTTTCACGAGCCTATAGTATTGTTATATTGTATGAGACTGTAAAAGTGACATTTCGATAAACACAGATAAATCGGTATTGATACTGAAATACGTTTGGAAATGGAGTTGTGTTCTAATGCCCTGCCGCTGAGATATTCGTTGTTACCCACATTACCCACGTTACCGTGAACAGGGAGGGTGCTTACAACGGAGCTCTCAGCGGCAGGACCATAAACAGAAGCAATTTTTAGCGTATTTTGGCATTTGACAGAGCAGCTGATCTATGGACTTATGAAATCAATTTCTAAATCTTGAGATCTAAATATGTGGAAATGGAAATGCGTTGTACAAGATACACAGGTAATGGATTCATACTAGGAACAATTTGAGCAGGTGGTTACTAAAAAAACTACACGTTAAAAACATCAAGATGTTGTTTATATTACTTCTATGCTGTGAAAAGATACATGTAATTGAGAAATAATTGGAACATAATTTTGCAGTTGGTGATAAACTACCTAAAATGTATAAACAAGATTCTTAAATAATCCAATTATGCTAAATTACCTACGAAGGAAGGATTTTTGTACCTTAGGAATGAAAAATATAACAGAAATGAGATCTATACGAATAAATTAATTAAAAATAATGTGTGAAAAGTAATAAAAGATAAAACAAAGGAAACAAATAATTTATTGGACGAGAAAGTGGCAGAACTTAAGCGGTTTTATAAAAATCATAAAGAAATGAACCAAAGCAACTAATTACCTATGAACATGCATGGTCTACAGCTCGACTCGTGTATGCATCGAGTGTCATCACACAGCCGCGTGACAACCAGCGCTACAAGAGGCGTGGGGTGCGCAACACACACTTACTCCTCCTTGGCCGGTGGGTACCTGTCCAGCGACCTTCCGCTGCCCCGGTCCCCGCACGAGCAGTGCCAGTAGGCCAGCACACCCACTGCTATGGCGAAGATCAGCGGCGGAGCCACCAGGGCGATGGCCAAGTGCTGCAAGGTGGCCGGCCAGGAGTATCTCTCGACCACGCGTTCCGGGTGCACCTTGCTGTAGTAGCAGGGAAAGGTCGTGCCCGTGTCGTAAAGCTCGCGCAGGGCCTTGGCGAAGATGGTGCAGTTGACCCGGGGTGGGTAGCCGCAGCCCTCGGTGTTGATCAGGTAGCGAGTGTCGTAAACATCCCACTCTATGGTGGCGATGGTCAGACCGCTCTGGAGGAACTCGGCGTACGGGATGCGGGAGTAGTTGACGAGTATCTGTAACGCAATACGTCATTTTGATTTTATGACCAAATAAGATAGTGTGATACCAGGCGTTCATATATGTTGTGGAGGAAATATTTCAAGAAGCAAAAGATTTAATCCATATCAAGACTCAAAACAACAACAAAAAAGCCAACTCTGTGATAGATTGTCCTGAATTACTTGAACGAATTCAGTCAGGAGTGCCTATCAGACAAACCAGATAAAACCCAATGCAATACTAACTCAAAACAAAACGCATTTATTTACCGCGCTTCGTATATTTTTAATCTTTCATACAGCACATTCGATTTATTCGACTCAACACATTACAATTTCAAACCTAAATCGATAATGGGATGTTTGGAAATGCGCAAATACATATAAAATTGAAACTAATGGATAGAAAATCCTAACGTAACGCATATATTTCAAAGAAAATAAACTAAATCTTGAAGAGGGTTCTGGTCTACGGCACTAAGCTTAATGAAACGACAGTTTTCAGTTCAAATGTACTTATTTTGAAAAAACATCTCATTTTATCAAATCTATCTACTTTTGAAGTAAAACTTTTTTACGCACGCTCTTGGGGGTAAAATAATGAATACGTAACCGAAAAATATGAAACGTTACGAAAAAATATGAAACGTTTCGAAAAAATATGAAGCGTTACGAAAAAATGTGAAACGTTACGAAAAAATGTGAAACGCTAATCAATGATATGAGTTGAGTTGAGTTGAGTTGAGATGAGCTGAGCTGAGTTGAGTTGAGTTGAATTGAGTTGAGTTGAGAGCTGAGAGCTGAGAGCTGAGAGCTGAGAGCTGAGAGCTGAGAGTTGAGAGTTGAGAGTTGAGAGTTGAGAGTTGAGAGTTGAGAGTTGAGAGTTGAGAGTTGAGAGTTGAGAGTTGAGAGTTGAAGAGAGTTGAGAGTTGAGAGTTTAGAGTTGAGAGTTGAGAGTTGAGAGTTGGGAGTTGAGAGTTGAGAGTTGAGAGTTGAGAGTTGAGAGTTGAGAGTTGAGAGTTAAGAGTTGAGAGTTGAGAGTTGAGAGTTGAGAGTTGAGAGTTGAGAGTTGAGAGTTGAGAGTTGAGGTGAGTTGAGTTGATGGCGATGTTGAGGGAATGGGGATATTTTTATTCCTGACATTGCTATATTGTTAATGGACGGCATAAGTTAGTGAAGTTATACTTCAGTCGTGTGGTCTAAAGCACACTCGTTTTTTATGTCTTTTGTTTCTCTTTCAATTTCTCATTTTTTCTTCTTCTCATTACTTTATGTTATTCATTTAGAAATTTCTGTCACCTCGGAACAGGATCCTAAGTAAAAAAAAGTGGGGGCATAAATGGATATCAAAATCCTTCAGACAATCCATGGCCTTATACATTGTGTCGTCAATTCTGCTGCAAAAAAGTGAAGCTAGGAAACGTGAAACAGTTGCAACAGGAAGAGAGCATTGGCATTCTTCTTGGAAACGTCCTTAAAGAAGGAATCTGTTGTAATTACCTGAAAACACCGCGTATGTGAGGTTGTGCACCCTTCTCTGCAAGACGCCCAGGAGCAGTTCTTCATTCCCTCCACATACAAATGCTCGCTCACCGCACAGGTCACCGGTTCCGACTCGAAGTCAGCCAGGATGGTGGTGATGGCTGGTTCCACGACAAATGGAATCAGAAATAGGAATGCGAATACTGCGAGGATGGCTGAAGTGCCGAGACAGAGAGATGTGTAGAACTTGGCCTTAGCTATAAAACTGGCAAGCTTATCTGCAAATGTTTCTGGAATTGGAGACTTTGGTGGTGGTGGAGGACTTTCACCTCTGTCGCTAAGAACCTCGGCTCCCATGATGATGGTGGACTCGTCTGAATCCATCGTTGAATGAAGTGATCCCTTCATCTTGGCTGATGTGCGAGTACCAGCTGTTCAAAAGCGCCTTATCTGCCGTCACCCTCTCTTGGATACTTATTAGGATGTTGACAATTACACTTCTCTTTCCCTTGTTTATCGGTTGCCTGTTAATGTTTTCACTGATTTGAAGAAATAATTATTGTGTTTTAAAATATAATAAGTTGATTATGTTTTAATGAGTTGATTTAGTGTACGAAATATAAATATTGACACAATTGAAACACAATTCTAATTAATGAGAAAAAACACTTATTACGTAATATACTTAGCAAATAAAACAAAAACACTTTTAGAAATTTATTGCGATAATTTTGGCGTAACCTTGTCTAGTAAACAACCCAATATTATTAGTCTAGCGGTTCAACTAACTTGAGCTAGATTTGTGTTATCTTTTAGTAAATATCGCTAGCAGGTGAGATTCAACAACGAAGTCTGCGTTTTTAACTAGAACTATGAAATTGTTTTTCTTTTATTTTTGTTTCGTTATTCACGCGCTCTCCCCTCCGCGCAACCGATTTGCACTGACCACAGTTTGTTGTTTACCCCCGATGGACGAATGTTTCTTTCCGCCCGAGTCAAACAACTTCTCAACTCTGGTCGATTTAACTGCGACGCTCTCCTTCGTTGTCACCTCACGTTATAGACGAAGCATTCCGAAGCCAGCGGGTGAAGTCTGAAGTCCATGATTGGCGACGATTGAATCAACGCACTCCAACTAATGAGATATGAAACTACATCGACTGTATCCGCGGGCGTACCGCAAGGATGCAATCTTGGGCCTAGTCTTCTAAAAAAGAATTGACGAATGATATGCACAATAAAAGGAGCAGTATTGCTTTTATACTAAATATTGCGAATTGTTGAATGTAGTGTACTAGGTGCATAATACTTGAATATAAGAAACACTGAGGTGTGGAATGAGAACTGTATGAGGCTGCTGATGGATGTCTTGCTCGAAGGCCGGCGCTCCCTTAGAAGGCTTTGTCAGAAGAAGTTCTTCCTCGGAAGATCTGTCCTGGGCGGGGCAGGGGGCAGGCAGGGGCGGGGGCGAGGGGGCTAAAACCCGCCCAGCCCACTGTGGACGGGACTCTCGTGCAGGAGGGGAACGCCTGGAAAAATAAACAAAAAATAATAAACAAAACAAAAAAACCTTCTTTGTAAATAGCAAAAAACAGGTAAAAATATTTTAATAAATAGGCGTTTTCTTTAATTCGTCCAAGGACCGTTGCTTATTTACTGTCCGATACCCAAATTTATTTCTAATACACAACATATAGCACAAACTGTTGTAAATTCAATAAAATTTCCAAAATAACTCCAAAGTTTTACCAGTTTCTTTATGAGGTACTCGGGTGGGTTGGTTTTGCGCAGTAGCAAACATCCAGAGTTGTTAAAGGGGGAGAATAACAACCCTTTTCATGTGCTTAGACAACATTCTACCGACAAAGTGAACCATTGCCAATTTTATTCGCTCTCAACGCTTCGGCGCCAGACTTCGATAAAAAGGTCACAAAAATGTTGTTTTCGAAGAAGAGATGAACAAATAAATACATTAGTAACCTCGAGAAGAGAATAATACATATGTATGGATTTTTCGCAGTATCAGGTCAGGCTTAGATAACTTATCACCTTGAAATAACCTAGTGACCTCTCATGCAAATGTTATCATCTGTTTTGACTGCTACCAATTAAAACTAACAATTGCGTCAATTAGCTGGAACTCAATATATTATTTTTGAATTACGTTACGAAAAACAAAACCATATAAAAGTATTCATGGTTTTTAAAACTTTGTTATTTTTATATGGTTTATTAGGGGGGAAATTATGGGCAATACGTCATCATTGTCGATTATTTATAATCGTATGAATAGATTATCTTCCGATAAGGTTAACGACTTGCACCTGTGTATACATTTGAAGTAATTTAATAATTTTTTTGTAATTCTCATGAATTTGAAATAACGTGATTGATCCACGCACGTGTTCTAAGTGGTTTTAGGGTTTATTCATAATCGATAGCAAATTAGTGGATAGCGTGAGGCGAAAAATAGAAAATATTACATCACTTTTGTATTTGATTTCAGCCCTGTCACTCGCATGTCATGTTATTAATTCAGTAAAGTATCGACAACAAAATCTGTTTTACTGACCAGAACATTTTTTTACTGACGTGCTTGGCGATCAATTAGTATTAAATATTTAAGGACTGACTCGATCGAAGATTAAAAAAATATGACAAATCTATGGAGATATTTGAGGAAGGCCCATATTCGTAGCTCAGACTCAAGAAACATATAAATGAATTATTATTTTGTTTCAAATTTAATTTTGTTGAAAGTTTGTAAAAGTAAGAACACGAAAATATAATTTGGTCTCACGTGACGGATCTCAGAGTGCCATGACAGTGTCTGCATTGGGCTGCGCCGCTGCAATGTCTCCAGGCAGCTCACTACCAGCGCACCCCTTGAACCTCATCTTAGCATCGTCCCCCACCACCACTGTCTTCTGGCACAACAGCAGCGTCAGGCAAGATATCACGAACAACACGGACGGTAGAACTGCAGCTACTAAGAACTGCCTATAAGTCTTCTCCAGATCAAACCGAGCCACAACAATATCAGTTCCGTCAGCGTAGAAACAAGGGAACCTGGCTCTAGCATTGTGGTCTGTTCCATCTTTCCCATAATCCTTTATAAAGTCCCTGCATTCATCTTGCAATGTATTTACACAACCTTCCAGATTAATCATCAATTTACTTTCGTTGGCCACGATCAGGTCTTGTTCTGGTGGAGCAATTGTCTTTATAGGATGTGCCACAAACGTGTGAAGATAGCTCAAGTAGGTGAAGTTTGTCAGGTCAGTCAGGACGTGCTTCTCTAACACGGAGCCGTTGATACAGTCCACGGCCATCACGCCTTCAGAACTGTTGCTGATGCTGTAACAAGACGTCATTAGGACGTTGTCTTGATCTTCCGACCAGACTTCCCGCCCCGTGTCCTTTTCGAGAGCTCTCTCGCACTGAGAGAGGTAAACTTTGTCTCCACTTAGTAATATCATGTTTTTATTGCGCGTGGGGATGTCAACACAGCGGCGATCACAATTATAAGGTGTCCGAATTTTTTCGCAAGTCCCTTTAGTACAACTGTATAAACCGTCTATATCTATGCAAGTTATTTTGCCGCGTCTTCCTGAACACTTTAACGGAGGGTCCGTATCGTGGAATATACACTCGAACGCGTCCGTTATGTTGATACACATTCCTAAGGAGCAATTGAACGTTCCTGTTAAATTCTTACACTCGTCGGCGATGCATCGATATTTCCTGGCGTTTTCTTGATCTATTCCGTAACACGTTTTATTTGCCGCGTTGGTACAGTTTGCGAATAGTAAGGACGAGCCGTTTCGCCGGAGGTTGACATAGATCTGGATGCAGGCCCCAGAGGTCTTGCTGAGGCACCACTCTCCGCAGGAGCCCCACTCACAGGCGTCCTTGTTGATGGACCTGGTTGTTGTGCACATGATGGGCACTTCGCTTATTCCCGAAGCGAAAGCTCTGGACGACGGCATGTAGATGGCAACCGTCAGGTAAACTAGTGCTACGCAACTGAGGATGCATGTCATCTGACAGATGCATATAGTGCCGCAGATCTTGCCATCCTGCGGCGGGATGACAGGCTCTTCTTCCTGTTTCTTCTTGGGCATCTTGTCTGATTGTCAGTCAGTCACTGAATCGGTATCGATCCCGATGTGTTCATCTCGCGGTAGGCAGCCGGGTCGGGCTCATGTCCGGGGGGTGTACGCGAGTGTGGCTACGGTAGCGAGTGAGGCTCTACTGGAGGGGGACCAGCTGGGGGGCTGGGGGGTGGCGGGGGCTGCGCGAGGGGTGCCGCGCACCATCCGCAGAGCGGCGATCGATCGCCACCGCCCCACCACTCCACCGCCGCCCATCCGGCCCACGCGCACGACAGATGACGTCACACGTTTCAATTATTATTATTGCGAACAGGCAGTCAATTTCAACCGTTGTATAAAATGTAACTACATAAAAGTTTTACGTAATTGCCATTCCGTCATGAAATTTAATTATTGTAAAGACTCATAGACACTGACTAGGGCAATTGAAATCCCAAAAAAAAAACTAGTTTTTTTTAATAATTCTCTAAAACAGGTTCTACTTCAACAGGTTATTACTTACAGGTTATTATTACTTCAATGGGTTATCCTCCATATTCTGTACCGATCTATTTATAATAAATGAAAAATAGGACAATCACAGGCGATAGTAATGAGTTCTGTAATTTTGATTCTTCCTAAGGGGAGGTCTTATAGTATTTATTATTTTTGTGTTTTGATCTTATTTTTTAATATTATTAAACAATTATTACTTTTAATTCTATTTTCTTCGTAATGCCTATTTTTGTGATTTACTTTAATGTTAGTTAAATCTTTGTTATGTTTTGTTTATAAATATATATTTTTTAATGGTTTTTGTTTTGTTTTGTACATTTATCATTCTTATTTTAGCCTATATACGACTGCCATTACAAAGGTATGGTCAAGATAATACAAACGAATTATAACCTGAAATTTATATGAAATAAACAAAAACAAAAAAAACAATTTAAACAGCTCGCGTTCGAATGTATTTGTGCACACCGATAGTGGTTCCAACTGGATCGAAATCTATCTATTCAGTTGTTAAACACATAGTTTGAAATCCCCATTCTCAGTCCCCTTTTACCCCACAAAAGTCCTACAATACATTTAAGTACACCACTATATAAACGATAATCTCATTACAAGTATTCTACTTGTACTTGTTTATCCGGCCATCTTAAATATGAAAAAAATATATTCTTTCTACAAAATTTAAATAGTTTGTTTGCAATCTGTAAGATATCAATATAAATTTTAAAAGTAACTAAGATTTTTATTTATAATTTCAAGAACTTAAAAACAGAAAAGCCCCATTGAACAGGTCTGGATGTATTTATTTCTAGTTCCTAGCGCCAGGCGGACTGCGATTCACACCGGAGCATACCTTCCTTATGTTTGAACAATCGGCAAAATATTTAGCGTAAGTGTGCGTCAACACGTAAAAAATACCTTTTCACTTTCACCTTCACCGAAAAGCTTTAAGTAAATGCTTTTATCCCTTTTGTTAAGTGCATCCGCGTCGGCACGCTCCATTCAGTCTACCGTGCAGACGTTTGGCCGGAAGATTCAAGCCTGCCTGAAGATTTTCAGGAAATTTTAGGAATTTCTAAAAAGTGTCGATGCGTTTTCAAGGAGTGCTTTAAAAGGGTTTGCTGATGATTTTACCCTTTTTTGCTCTAAATAACTTAAATGTTGATTTGAAAAGTCGAGCTATTCAGTTGCTTCCCCTTTATTTGATAGGTCGGATTACTTGTATACATATTCCTTTGTACACAGCAAAGACAAGCTGTACTTTGCTTTATAGAATGAGTGGACATGTTTACTTTTACTTAGGTATACGGTTACCTTATATGTAACCTGGGTACTGGATATTTACATAATTAATTACGTGCTTTTTAATGGAAGCCTATTTGGGTCACTTTCAATCATTTAATCTAATAAACAGGTTGTTAGTTTATATTTGCATCTAATTATGTACTTTATTTATATCTTCACCGAAAGCAATAGAGCGAAAAAAACAAATTAGTTTAATACATTGATTGAATTTTGTTTAAACCGCTACATATTTTAACGCCGAATCGGAACAACCGTTCTTTCATCACGGCAAAGCATATTAATAGGTACTAACTTAACATGAATAATATTCCAAAAATATGTCCTCACTTAGGTGTGTGGGTGTGTGTGCCGCCGCGCCGGGAACCATTTATTGGATAACCAACACCCCTGCTTTAGGAAACCCCAAAGCGCCCGGGTTCATGGGTGAGATTTGTCAAGGTCTTGGTGGCGGATGCGTTCGCCACCCACGGCGTGGCCGGCCGGATCGTGTACACTGGTTGAGGGAGACCTTTTGACGTACACAGCAGAACTATCGACTCCTCCCTTCCACACAGAGACCTCCCACGCAAGATAAGCCCTGAGGGATTTTTTGTCCTTGCGGCCTCTGTGTGAAGCTAATGTAAAAAAAAGTTACAAATTATGTACCTAAATTATGTGCTCCTTCCCAACTTAAAATATATTTACCACACCTAATATTTTTTCACACATCATTTTGAAATATTTTTCGTGTGAATTTAGTATTTATTTTTGACGAAGAAAATGGTTGCTGCAAAACCGGTCGGCGTATTAAAAAAATATAGCGGTTTAAACAGAGTTAAAATCGTCAGTCTCCTGGCAAAGTGCACTAAGTTACTCAAGCACAATCCTGAGATAATCGCATTTCAATATTTAGCAAGTGGATAAAAATCTCCGAAGTGTTTTTTTTTTAATATTTTATAATTTAGAATGAACCCTTGAGTACAACATCAATACACAATATTATAGTTCATAGCAATAACAGCAACCTTTAATTAAAGATTTACAAAAAAATGAGCCTGACTTAGTGGGTTTTACCAGTCAATAATGATTTGCTTGTTAAGATTACAATAAAATTGTTGACTGTAATGCCGCAAAATGGCTTTAACATTATTTTAAAGCTGATTTAGTGGATTTTGCTTGTTTTTTAACAGTCTAAATCGATGTATTATTGATATTTAGAGTATAACGTTTGACTTAATGTGTTTTGCTTGTAAATAATATCGGATTTATGACTTATGGTGAATGGAAAACGAGTTTAAATCGAAAACGATTAAATATATGACTAGTACGAATAGTACCCTAGTCGAAGGAAAAAGATTTTTTACATAATACCTCTTACAAGTCACAGAGACCTCCCACGCAAGATAAGCCCTGAGGGATTTTTTGTCCTTGCGGCCTCTGTGTGAAGCTAATGTAAAAAAAAGTTACAAATTATGTACCTAAATTATGTGCTCCTTCCCAACTTAAAATATATTTACCACACCTAATATTTTTTCACACATCATTTTGAAATATTTTTCGTGTGAATTTAGTATTTATTTTTGACGAAGAAAATGGTTGCTGCAAAACCGGTCGGCGTATTAAAAAAATATAGCGGTTTAAACAGAGTTAAAATCGTCAGTCTCCTGGCAAAGTGCACTAAGTTACTCAAGCACAATCCTGAGATAATCGCATTTCAATATTTAGCAAGTGGATAAAAATCTCCGAAGTGTTTTTTTTTTAATATTTTATAATTTAGAATGAACCCTTGAGTACAACATCAATACACAATATTATAGTTCATAGCAATAACAGCAACCTTTAATTAAAGATTTACAAAAAAATGAGCCTGACTTAGTGGGTTTTACCAGTCAATAATGATTTGCTTGTTAAGATTACAATAAAATTGTTGACTGTAATGCCGCAAAATGGCTTTAACATTATTTTAAAGCTGATTTAGTGGATTTTGCTTGTTTTTTAACAGTCTAAATCGATGTATTATTGATATTTAGAGTATAACGTTTGACTTAATGTGTTTTGCTTGTAAATAATATCGGATTTATGACTTATGGTGAATGGAAAACGAGTTTAAATCGAAAACGATTAAATATATGACTAGTACGAATAGTACCCTAGTCGAAGGAAAAAGATTTTTTACATAATACCTCTTACAAGTCATTTCATGAAAAAACGTGACTTAATAGACTTTGCCAGTAGACCGACGAAATATTGTTTCAATTACTTATAATGGATAGCCACAAAGTACATTCAATAAAAAAATACGTATAAAATATATTAGTTTTATACTAATAACTGAGGTAATTGAAACTCTGTGCAAGCACGGGACCCCGATAAAATGACACGGAAAGCCTGTATTACGTGTTTTAATTATAGCATAAAAAGTATGTTAGTAGGTTGGGACAATTTGCAAAATGTATTTTTAATTAATTAACTACAAATATATTTAGATGATTCACGAAAAATATGTCACAGCCTGGATCAAAAACAAGGCAACCTTACTCAAAATATTATAACACCTAAACCTAACCAAATATAACCCAACCTAAATAAAAAATATTTACATTAACCGTATTGACAATAACTGTAATGACAATAACTGTACAGTAACTTTTTGACGCAATTAAATTTTATAAATCACATACAACACAAAACCAACAAAGGCATGAAGAAACTACAATTCATAATCAAAACCATCAAAGACTCTGATTCGTTTTATAAAAATCATAAATTTGTCACTAAGATGCAGCTTGCTGGAACACAATTCCACAGTTTGGTCCCAATATTACCAAATTCAAATAAAAAAATATTGAACGGTGCAGCACAAGTTACACCTATCCAATACGTTAACTGTGCATTCTTACTAAATATATTTAAATTGCATTCCCTAGAAAATAGAAGAAAATAAATTACCTTACTTTTTTGTTAAAAATTGTTCACCCTGAGTGACTATTGTGAACTCCTGCATATCGACTTCAAGGTACCTAATCGAGCAACAAGGCAAAACATATTATTCTGCAACCAACTACCGCATATATACACCTTTCCTCGATTTCACACACTTGGAAACAAATTCACCTCAAATATCGTCGTATTTTAAACAAGTTCATTATTTAAGAAATACCTGAATGATATTTTTATGTAGCATATTTCGATATTTAAGGAACATCACATTGGTGTTATTGCGTATAATTGAGTATATTTATCTACAATGTAAAAACTTGTTCCCGTTTTCTTTTTATGTATGATGCACTTTGTCACGTATTTGTTCATCATAATTAGTCAGTCGCTTGTAAATTTTGTAATTACTATCAAACACTATATTATTTTCGCCATCTGCAACTTAAAAACTTTCTCTCTTATTGTAATGCATTATTTTAACTTAAATGTATCTTTATACCTACCATTCAAATAATGTTTACTTCTTCAAGTTCATCATTTTTATTTAAAAACTGTGTCTATGTATTATAAACTTATATTAAAGCCCATCAGGGCGTTGTAAATTAATAAATAAATAAAATTTCTGGATAGAAGATATTACAATAATATTGTTTATACCAGTGGCTTGTGGTCCGTAGAACCATACTCTTGTATACAAACAATACTGATTGAATTGATCTTTTATTAAAAATAACATATGATTCTAAAAATGTTTTCGGTAAAGGAAACGGGGAGAGATAGAGCTAAATTGGGAAATGCTCATTCTGCGTATAAAGTTTAATTTGCCAAACCCGACTGCGTGGAACAGAATTTTAACTACCATGGAAGGGTGAAATATGCTTGGTTATGACAGCAAATAAATCCAAATCAAAATACAGTGATTAATTAATTTGAATAAAAGAATACAATGATATTCGATTAGAATGAAATATACCTAACCTATCTACAAAATACTTATTTTATTAGTAAAGTTGAAACTTTAAACTGTCAATTTATTTACTATGATTTAACTTGTTTAGATATATATTTATTTATTTTATTATAATGTGTTTTTATTTTATTAAGGTGTTAAAATTTTTTATGAAATTTTGGTTTCCGGTGACAATTAGGGTCAAATGACGAGTTGGAAGAATTTTTTTGTTTTGAAAAAAAAAGTTTTAAAAAAACGACAACAACAAAAAGTCGCCGGAAACCAAAGTACATAAAAGAAGATTGTCGCGGTGTGGGTTTATATATATAAAGAAATTGACGTTTTTTTCCAAGATTGATGAAATTTTGCATCCTAGACCTTCAAAACAGGAGGAAGGTCTAGGATGAGATTTCGAAAAACTACTTGACTCCCTTTTCCTACCCATTAAAACAGAATATTGATACTTCTTGACGAAATTTTGCACGTTCGATTTACAAAATAAGTATAATAGTAATATTTAAAAATAAGTACTGTCTACATCTGATTTCGAAAAACTCTGAGAAAATCACGCGCAACGCCGGGGACTTTACTAGTTTTATTACATTTTGTTTGACTCCTAACAGAACAAAAAGTTTAAAAGTTTTTTTATTTCTTACTACTTCAAATATATTATTTTATTTAATGTCTACCATATTGTTTTTAATCTATATAACCTACAGTACTACATGAATGTAAAAATTGACGAAAGGGAAGGGCGCTGTTTTAATGTCATAATGATAGTAGTTGTGGTTGTCAGAATAAAATGTAAAGATATAGCTTTAGTTTATGTTTACGCCACCGCCAAATTTTACATGTGGCACTTTTTTTTAAATATATGCACACATGTGGCATATATTAAAAAAAAAACTTTATTATATTTTTGTGTTTATGTAGGTATTATTTGTAAAAATACAATGTATTTAAACATTGGCTAAGTGCCAATTCTTATTTTTTATATGTGACAGCTGTGTCTCCTTCAATGCCTCTCTCCAATTTTGGAAAGAGAAAAAGCTGTCCACGCGTAAAAATAAATATACATACATTGCAAAATTTTCAAAAGTTGTATTCGAAAATAAAAAAAGAGTTCAGAAAATAATATCATTTCTTGCAAAAAAACATTATTCACATAACATTGTTATTGAAACATGTCGATATTGATTATTAAAAAAGTGGTTTATACAAAGTTATCAGTTATTAATTAAATAATAAATAATGCCACAAAGTTATTTTGCAAAGATTGAAGAAGAAATTATTCACTTCATTTATATTTTTGAAAATAGATATCGGCATCGATATTTTATTATACAAATCGTTTTTTCGAAGCCTATGACATATTTATCGGACTCTTGGGATCGCAACCCCTTTTCCATTAGCAAAGTGTAGCTCTCAACCGTTAGAAGTTAATGGCGAGAATCGGGCAAGTGGGGCGAGTAGAACCTACTCTCCATGGACTCCAGTTGGGGGCCATATTATATAAAGTGAGTCTACGAACTTATTCGACTCGAACTAGATTTTAATAATTCAGGCTATAATGTCTACATACTTACTTTCTAACTCCTTATTTAAAGCAACAGTTCTTTCGAAAACAAAAATTGGCTTGTAAATCTGATTTTTTGGTCATAAATAGGCCACTTGCATAACAATTTTAAAAAAAAATTTGTATTCAAATTAATTTGTGGACGATATTGGGATATTTTCATAAACACCGAATACCGTTGAAAATATGTGGAATTTTTAAAGTTTATTTTTATGATTCTGTATGTATGTGTAATTTTAATATTTTCGATCTCAATTCATTATTATTTAATTGATTCAATTGTTGATTTGATAAACTGCACTTTCCGAAATGATTCAAAATTATTTATTTTGAATTTAACGCACAGATGGGCTTTTACATTTTTTTTTATTTCACAAAGAAAATATAGGTGAGCGTAGAAAAATTTAAAACAAAATCAAAATCAAATATATTATGACATGGGAAACGCCAATGTCTGGTAAGACGGCTGTCACCAACGTTACCCGGCGTGACGTCAACGCCGCCGAATTCATGATTAAAAAGGAACATGTCGTTTTGGCGAAAAATCGAAAATGACACTTTTAAATCTAAAAACATAAAATTAAAATACGTAGGTACTTACCTGCATTTTCGATTTTTTTCCTTAATTTTTATCGAGAATTAAAAAAAAACAGTGAAAACAACCTATATTGTAGTTCTATCACAATATGTATTTAGCTCATTTCAATTCCAAACAAGGGAAAATCTGTATCTATATGAAAATTAAATTTTATATTCTAAGAAGCTTGCATATATAAACGAATGAACTTCATGCAAGACCATGGCACACGAGTCCATTGTTACATGACATGAATATTTCTCCTGTCCTTGCATACACTGCTTTTCCATTTTCTTACATTCCTATGCTATCTCTCGCATTCCAAACAATGGCCTCCTTTTCAATTTCCCCCGCATTCCCCTACCGTTTGCCATAATCTGGTATCGGGGGCTAGAAGCAGCAGATGTGGGTCACCGCTAACCTCGCAGCTCCCAGGAAGCGGCGCGGTGTTCATTGTAGTTAGAGACGTTCGGGGCACATTTTTCACCTGATCCACATTGCCTCGCGCGTCCGTAACTTTTGCATTGGGGAAGGCGGTGCAATATACGCGAGTGCTTTTCGTTTTATAGGGTGACCAAAAATATGTTTATGAAAAGATTTTTTTTTTATTATTCTTAGAAAACCAATTTTATTACAACGTCGCCCTACAGCGTCGGGTTTGAACACAGGCTTCGCGAGTTAAATCCTTTGCTAGATAAGTCCACCATCAATGCTCATGTACCAATTTCGGTTTTTTGTTAGAAATCAGTCACTTTGTGGTTTGAAATAAAACAATATCTGTGATTACAACCACGAAATTAATTTAATTTAATAAGACCAACCGGTTTCGCTTAACACAAGCATCATCAGGGCACATATTAAACTAATGAAAAATGTATGCGCGCATAATGTATTTTTTTGCTTAGCTTAATTTGTACCTACCCTGACGATACCATGATGTTAGTGTTAAACGAAATTGGTCGGACTTAATAAATTACACCAATAAACCAAATTCCTGGTTACAAACAAAGTTATTGTTTATTTCATTAAAAAATCATTATTGACTAAGTCCTGTTTTAACTAGATCGTTTGGCGTTTGTCTGTCTGTAAATATGTCTTGACGTTCCTAAAGAAAGTTTAAAAAAAAATTGTCCTTGAGAAATTGAAGTTCCTTTGAATAGATTGTGTAATTCCTATTTTGAAATTTTTAAAAAATATTATAAAATATAAGGTACATAATTAAGTAAATAGATATTTAAGGACCTACTTACAAAACCCTTGACTTCAAAGGAAATTTTTGTTTTATGTTATTCGCTAAATAATAGATAGTTAGAAACATAGTTTTAATTAAATAACATAACAAATATATTTTTGTTTTTACAAGTAATTGGTGAAGGGATGAAATTTAGGCTTTTTCTCTAAACCATCCATTTTGATATTAATTATTTTTGTGTTTAATTCGTAGAACCATATTTAATTTCTTTTTTTTTTTAATTTAATTAAAATTAAATTTAGTAATTATAAGTTATTATCAAGTTCTGCAAGTATTTTGGTATGTATTTTTGTTACAGCTGTTTCGACTTGTAAGGTCATTTTCGAACTGTGACATTTAGTTGACAGTTTTAAAATGACCTTACAAGTCGCTGTAACAAAAATTAGAAAAAAGTAGAAACAGCTGTAACAAAAATACATACCAAAATACTTGATAATAACTTATTATTATTAAATTAAATTTGAATTAAATAAAAAAAATAAAAACTACTATTCTGAGTTTTAAAAATAAAAACAACTCTTCTTCAATATTGTGTGTAAAATTAATAAAAGCTAACAATTTTTAGCCGTCCCAACGTACGATCCTTTGAAGTTAATATTTCTGACAGCAAACTAATATATTATAATATTTTTTCAGGAATGCGAATTGTGTTGATAGTATTTATTATTAACTCTACCATCGTCTTAGGACGGGCTAACCACCTAATTTTAAAACTACACTTGCCCCTGAAAGTTAAGAATTAAAAAGATATACTATTCAACATCCTACTATTTTTAACTAAACTATTTTAACAAATTATCTTTCAACAAAGGCTTTTTCGTAAAATGAGATAAAAAAGTTATAAAATACAACCTGTTTGTATACATATGGAAAAGTTTGTTTTTTGAAATGGTAGCGGTATGCTATATTGATAAAAATAAATATAACAATTATGATTTTTCTTATGGAGACACTATTCTTTATTTAATTGCACCCACTCGTTTTGAATTCAAATCCCCTGGTAGCCAAGGCTTCCTTCACGACACAACAAAATTTTACGCTTAATGTGATGGTAGTAAAAGATTTTTAAATATTGTCTAGTTTTTCGTAACCAGGGAAAGTTTGTTACTGTGCATTATATTTTTCCTTGTGAATACCCTGTTGGAATGCTACGCTAGTATATTATTTAGTCGATATTATTATATGGCTGAAATAAATATACCCCGCGTAGTTTATTTCCATCTCTGGGGTGAAAATGCCGCATCCAACCATCGTATAAAAGTGCCTACACACGAAACACGAATCCCAGTAAGAAGTGGATAAAGAATGTAAGATAAATGTAGATATTGTATAAGCCACAGCCACTGAACAGGGAATCTCTAGAACTGTGATCTATACAGCTTTGAAAGAAAACTGATGTTGCCAATTAACATTGACCTTTCAAATACTTTGCTTAACAAATAATTTCAATATTTGAAAATGTTTGAACAATTTGATGAGGAGAAAAATTGAACGCGTTTCGGGCTCATGTATATTAGATACGTACACTTCTGTCGTTTTTATCTTCAGTGGTCGTCACGTCAAATCGATAAGAAAAAAATAATTTGGACAGAATATAAATACTTTTTTCTAGTGTAGGTTTTACTTATCTTTTTTTTAAATTCCAATAACGAATTATACAATTTGTCCGAAGAAATCTAATTTAATTCTGCCATCTCAATTGCAATTTTTTTATCAAACTTTATTCTGGACGGCAGGTACAACAGTATCGATTATTTCATTTTGGGAACCACGATCAAGATAACTCTTGCGGGATAAAGGGTAGTATCCAACACAACCACCATCTTGAACCTGAACTGCAACGTTAAAAAATTTACAGACAGACGAATGGCCAAATGGTCGAGTTAAAGAGAACTTCGCTATGCTCAGCCAAATATTTTATCCATTCAGTGTTCAGAAACTATATAAGTACAAGCGGTAAACATAAAGAATCCAAAACCTTTTTTTTTAAATTTATACTTTTCGATTTTAAAAAAAACTTTTTAACATTAATTTTTCAGAAACTTAAGGCATAGGCTACACGTTAAATATTTATCACGATACATATCACTATAAATATTTATGGATTGTGTTCCATCAATATGGATCAGAGTGCTATCCTAGACATTCAATATTTATTGTGATCCGTCAAAATTTATCAAATATCATGATATTTATTGAACGTCTAGGCTAAAGTATTGACGGATCACAATATGGATCACAGATGTCTAGACCCCTGAATTCCGTATAGTGAACCCACGGCTACATGTTCAATATTTTTTGTGATCCGTCAATATTTGTCACGATTCGTGGGTTCACAATACGGAATTCAGGAATCTAGACATAACCCATCTCCATCTAGAAATAACAAGGTTCCATTCATAGCGGTAAAGTCACGTAATAATGGGATCTATGATAAGCTACTTTAGAGTTCATTATCGCATGACGTTGCCATGATGGATGGAACCTTGTTATTCTTAATTGACCATATTGTGATCCGTCAATACGTTAGCCCACAAGTTTAATAAATATCACGATATTTGATAAATGTTGACGGCTCATAATAAATATTGAAATTGTTGGACTCTCCTGAGAGTTAAGAAACTATTGGATTCGGTTATACGCTTCCGCACACTTTAAAAGACGACTATGAACAGCTGATTTTCAGAGAAAAATCTGAGATCAACTCAAAAAAAAATATTTTCCTACCATATTGTATGCGATCTATCTATCTATGTATCTTTAAATTTTATGATAACAAAACATTTTATTGAATAATGCCACACGCCCAATGGATATCAAAAGGTTGTTTATTAGGTTTAATAGGTTATTAGTTGACCCGGAGAACTTCGTAGCGCCCAGAATCAATAACTGTTGTGTTACTAATGACTTATTAGCTGAATTAAATTCAGTTATTTTATTATGTTAAAAATTACACATCTAAGCAATTATCTACCTGTCCGTGTTTTGTTTTTATCGGTATCAGAGATGGCGTAGTGTGCGGTTTTTTTTTTGTGATTTTCTTACTTTTCCACTTACTTGGGAATTGCGTTTCATTTTCTTTATACGTGGGAGGGAGATTTATCATAATTATTTTATTTTTACCATGGAGGGGTGCAGACGTACGATCACCGTTTGTCTCATTTTCAACTGTTGACATTTAATGTGTAAGAAAGAGGGGCAGAATTATATGTTGAACAAAGGCAAAACAATCAGCGATTTGACATTCGACGTTTTTGAATTTTTGGAATTCACTCACTATTCAATATTATACTTATCACAACATTGCTGCAGCTCTTTCAAAAGATGGGAATTCGATCCATACAAAATGTGTGAAAAAAAAAATTTCTTCAGAATTCTTTTTTCGTGAATTTTTCCGATGTTTTAATAGATAATGTGCTATTCGGGGCGGAGACAAATCTAACAAATCAAATATCATAAAAATCGGTCAGCCATTCTCGAGTTATAAATGGTGTAACTAACCCGATATTGTTTTATATAATAAGATAAATTACTTCAATCAAAATAAATTTAGTATTCTCTAATGTGTTTATGCATTTCAACATTTGTAAACCGTTTGTAGAAGTCGGTACTGCGCATTTACATCAATGTTTTTCTTGGAAAAGTAAATGATATTTCGTGTTAAAACACAGTTACGTAACGGATTCTTGTTATCAGTCGTGTTTGTTATTTGTAGTTGATAATTTATCAAAAATAATACTACGCAATAATTTTTAATAAATAATAAAGTAGGTACTATAATATTATACCGCTCAATGTAAGCGTTATTTCTTTCTTTTTTATGGGAATACCGCACAAGAGTCCCAACTGCTCCCGTACGCTCGCGCCAGTGAGACTATGGCATTCCCAATTTGGGTATGATGTGAGGTAAGAAGGTAGTGGTGAGAGGAAGTTGACGCGGAAGAGGACGGTGGGGAAGTAGCTGGCTATTCAGATCTGGTCACCAAATGCAGCAACGTTTCAATTCTGAATGGTGGTGTTACACCAGGGCGATACTGAGAGTATCTTCCACTCTGGAAAGTGCCGCGAATATTATTTTATATTATTTTTAATAATTACTTCTAAAGTAACAAAAAAATTGTCAAATAAAATTTGCGCACGCCCAGATTTGAATCCGCGACCGTCGGCTTGCTAGTCGTGAGTCTTACCCGTAGTATAATAATAAAAAAAATTATATTATATATTCTTAATACTAGAATATTGAATTGCTCCAAGACATAGCTGTAAACTTCTTAGCTCTGATCCCAAAGGTCGAGGGTTCAATTTCCGGTGTAAGCAAAATAAAAATATAATCTTTCCATTTTATATTTCACAGAGAGGAACATGTTTTCAGTATCGCTCGGATGAAAGACACCATTCACATTTGAAACGTTGCTTGGAATGGCTTTAGGCGTGTTCGGTGACCAGATCTGTACAGCGGGATACTTCTCCACTTTTCTGCCCCCTTCCGTATTAACTTCACGGTCATTATAAAGATTTGTAAGCGTTTGATTTCATTTAAGGTTCTATGCCTCTAAAAAGAATAATTTTAGTTACTTTATCAGAATACTAAGGCACTTTCCAACCTTATTATTTGAATCTTGCTATCATACATAAAGATAGCAGGCAATAAAAATATTTGTTAAGAAAATGAAGATAATGTTGGTAGTTCTTGGTCGAAAAATGATACAGTTAAATGTGACCAAATCGGACAGGGACACATTAGCACATTTGGAAGAGCACTGACCCGGCAAGCCATAGGTCTTGGGTTCGAGTCCCAGATGTGAACGTATCTTTTTCTGATTTTTCTGTTTCAAATTTTCGATTGAGTTTCACTGATATTGTCTCCATTTATTTATTAAATATTACGATTTGAGGTTTTACTCAATAAGTAAAAATAAAAATTATTCTTTTTCTTCTCCTACCCTTGCCAACTCCTTAAGCATCACAACATTCCCATAATGGGAATGCATATAAAATAATTTAAAAAGCCTAAAATTAAAATAATCAAACTCTCGTGAGGTGTTATTTAAAAAAAATATGAATATAGTTCAAATTTTCTCAAGGCAGTGTATTCAAATACCAGAAAAATCCTTCTTACTCTCAAATTTCGGCATTATTTTGCGAAACTTAAGCCTGGGACTTTTTGTAAATGATTTCGTTAGTATTTAATACTACATTTGCTGTGGACGATTACAAAAAATATGGATTCATAGTCACTTTTATATACCCTAGAAATAATCCCATAATATATATATATATTTTTTTAAATTTTCTTTATTCATTTTGTTTTGTTACAGGTTTGTTTTACATGGATTTTCGACTAGCAAGCTAGGCAAATGCCCGTATTATGGTAATATAATAATCTTCAAAATTTTGAAGTAAATTCGGAGGAAGAAGATCGTATCAGAAATTTGAAAAAATTTAAACGCGTCGTTTTGAACCCATTTGGCACCCTTTTATCGCTCTTAGAATTTAAAAAGAATTTTTTTAGACCCATCTTAATACACATCAAAATTCGGTAAAGATTGGCTTGCTTCTTAATTCGCAAATATAATCCTTCTTGGTTTTAGCTTAATTACTGCAAGACACAATAATTTACATAAGGGGAGATGGAATTAGACGATGTTGTTTCAATCACATTCAAAATTTCACATGTTTCGCAGACATATTAATGTTAATAGGTTAAGTTTGAAGATTAGAAAATACGCATAATTTATAATAACCCTAATGACCTAATTTACGTATCTATGTTATTTCAATAATTTGATTGTATTTAGAAGTAAGCGAAGTAAGGAAATATTAATCTAAATATAAATTTTTACAAAAAATATTATCGTGTCTATAAACAAACACACATTAATGATTTCATGAAACTAGAAACACTAATTCCAACCAAAATGAATTTATACAAAGGGCATGTAAATACTATAATAATAAACTTGCACATATAGACACACTTGCTGACATATTCACTGCTAGTTACTGTCGTTACAGAATTTCTTTATTACATTCTATGTAGGTGCGAATAACACATATTCATGACTAAATTCATTGTACCTAATATTATTATATTACTTGCGTGGCAACTTTCCCTTATCCCTCTCCTCCCCTTACCCGTCCCAACCCAAATACCTATTTCGCAGTCTATTTAAGTATTGTTTTAATTATTTTATTATTGTTTATAACATGTTTATCACTTGTGGACTTAACATCTGTATTATTATTTTTTTTTAAATTGCTGCTTAGTTCTGTTTTTATTTTTTCTGTTTTTCTTAAATTTTCTAGTTTACATTCAGTTACTTTTATGTTTCTAAATACCTATCTGTGAACATTAATAATTGGTCTGTTTTTTTGCCATCCTCTTATGTATATTTTATTACTATGACTGTTTATGTTCCTTAAATAAATAAATAAATAAATAAATAAATATGAATTTTGAGAACAAAATATTTATTATTGTTGTGATGTAAACAGCAACACAATATAATATTTCGTAAATGTACATAAATGTTAAAACATTTTGTATCAGTTTGATAACAACGAGAAACAATTATTTAAATACCAGGAAATGGAAAAAAAATAATACGTTTGAATGGAGTTTTAACGTTGTGGTTATGCATTATAAATAATTCAAACAATATTTCTTTGTTTGAACCACAATTTTTTATAATAAACGCTGATGGGTTTCGGAACAACAGTTCATTTCTCAGGGCAAAAATATACAATATAAAAATATATAGTATATTTTTGCCCTGAAGAAGGAACGATTGTTCCGAAACCGGTTGGCGTGTATAGAAAATATAGTGTATAATAAATATTGTTTCATTTAAGACAATAATTAATTTTAATAGTTATTTCGTTTAAATTAAAACCGTTGCATGGAGGCCTTTGTTATTATTGAGAATGTTTTAAGGTTAATTTTTTTTCTTCTTTTTCTTATTTATCCAAACTATGAACCTAAGAACCTAAAATAGGTTATTAATGTGGATTTAAATTTTAAAATATTTTAAAAACTTATCTAGCGTTAAACGTGTGTTCCGCGACTTTTCATACACACAAAATATCCCGCGACAAAATATCCCCAACAAAATATCCCCATCAAAATATCCTTAAACAAAATATCCTATGGAAAAAACATCCCCCCAACAATATATCTACTAAAACCTAAACTAACCTAACAAAATAGATATTTTGTCGGGGATATTTTGTGGCGGTATGAAAATGCACATTGCTTTAAAACGTGACCCGTTTTTCTGTATATTCTTATGTTTTGTGTTCCCATTGTTATTAGAAGATTTCAGACTATTTATTTTCATAGCTCTTTTTTTTCATGGGTAGAAATGTAAATACATACGTATCTACATGATCTCCGTGTCTTAAATTACACAAAAACACATTAAACATCGTGTAAATATACTAACACTGTATTTCCCGCATATATTCGCAGTACTAACGTAAACCATTACATATACCAATCTTCACTGCGCCATGTTTATATTTGAGAAGTACATATGCACTGTACAATATATATGTTAATAAACAAGGACAAATTGATCGCTAATCCACTGTGGAAATGAGATTACATAACTGCATTCACCGAAGCTTAAAATAACTCTTTTTAATATAGGGATGGAACATGATCCGAGAAAAGAGTTCTATTCATAATATTATTGCAACCAAGTTGTAATTTTTAGTTTAGCTTGATTCGTTATGTTTTTTAATAGAATACTATTAAATAGCTGTATTAAAATTATGTAAATATATGAGTGTTTATGCACTAATGCAGAAGTACTACAAAAATTAGACAATTTGTTGGAGTGAGTTTTCTTTTGAGGTTTTGTTAAACAAAATGTTTTCTTTTTACAGTTAGTTTTGCGTATATGAATTGCTTATAATTATTTTACAAAGTTGTAAATAGATGTTTAGCAAATTGTTTTAAATATGAGATATAAATAAATGTTTTTCATACCTCACAATGTAAACACAATCCAATTGTAGCTGGAAAACGTCAGATTGGTTGTTAAAACCTCCCCGCGTGAAGATCTCGAACCTTTTCCTCTTTAGTTATTGGATAATTCACATGACATGGTTAACAATAGCATTGTTTTAATCTTCGTGATGGATTCCGCGTGTCATTGTCCGACCGATGGTGCAAACACGGAAAGATTGGCGGCCATTTTACTGTAAGTATAGCGCGAAAGTATTGTTTTTCCGATGGCTCTCTCGTTTGCCGGGTGACTGAAGAAAAGTCAGCTGCGTAACTACCACAACAAGCAGCGTGTGGCGGTTGGTAAACTACGCTGAAACGAAAAATACAAGCAAAAACATGTCACATAGTCAAAAGGGAATTTCAAAAATATGAAAAGAACAATCAACTGCAGGCGATTTTCTACTCAGTTCCATGCTCTTTTTGTCGCATTTTGAGATACAAAACGGTTGGTGGTCTCCAGTTGAACAATAATTACAAACAAAACTACGCCACGTAGTTAAAAATTAAATTTGGAAGTACGCTAAAATCTGTGGGATTTGCGACTTTTTGACTGGTGTCTCCCTAGTTTCGTTGCATGCTATCTATCGTGGGCGGAAAGTGAGAAGGAGCTTGCGCAAAATAGCGCCAAATATTGAGAGTGGCGTATTGCGCATGTTCCGCCATTGGCCGCATTGAGGCGGCCATCTTGTGCTTTTCTGGAATCAATAGGGAAAATCGTGGCGGGAAAATTAAGTTCGACTTTCGAAAAGTCGTTACGTATTTGTTTTGAAAATGAGTTTTGTTTCAAGTTGAGATAGCGACTATTGTAGCCCGTATTATAAGAAAATGAATAAGCCATATAAATGTTATCTAGTACAATTAATATGTGTTCATAATCTTACAAATTAAATTTAAAATATTCTGCATAAAAAAGACAAATCAAATTAAATAACTTATTTGAAGCGCTTAATCAAAATTATTACAAAAATAATCTTTTCCAGAGCGCTCATATCCTGTAAAAATCACCTCAGGGGTGGTTTACAATTTATAGATCGCATCACTTTTATAAAATTAAAAACTAAAAAAAATTATGCATTCTCAATTATATAAAATACTAGCTGACACGGCCACACATTGTTGTGGCTAACGAAACACAACGCCATCTACTGGATGGTTATCCAACTTTTATAACAACCGCCATTTGTATACAAATCAAAGCAACACCGTCCGCTTGCCATCCTGGTCGTCCACCACATACAGACGTTCAGACGTTCTCCTTTATATATTATAGATATATTTAAACCAATTTACACAAAACCCTGAGAAATTATATACCTAAACCTTCCTCATCTATTGGTGAAAACCGCATAAAAATCAGTTCAGTAGTTTTCGAGTTTATCGCGAACAGACAAACAGACACGGCGGAGGACTTTAATTTATAATATGTAGAGAAGACACCGATTGAAAGAATCAATTACTACAGCTACTATTGGATAGTACTTGTAAACAAGAGCATAACTATATTAAAAAGGAGTGCATCCTGGGCGGGGGCCAGGGAGAAATGGGGGGGGGGGGGGGGTGTTGGAATATTTATTAGAAAGTTTTTTGGGACCTCTGCTTACCACAACTTATTATTTACATCAAATTGATAAAAGAGATTGTACAAATAATATTGTCATATTTTCTTTATTCTTTACAATTATGAGACCGATAGGGGGGTGAACACCCTAAACCCCCCCTTATATACGTCCTTGTTTGTCAATAATATTTTAGTAATTTTTAGGTGGTATTTTCGTACACGGGTAAATAATTATTTATTTTTTCATGATGAGTAAAACAATGTGAACAAAACTACTCGTGCAATACAAATACAAAATCGAACAAGCGCCCTTTTGTTTTCGTGACAACGCAACGCGACGGAATAATTGATTTCGCCTGCGGTGCTCTCAATATTTACGACTTTCCACTACAAATTGGTTGGAATTTTTACAGCAATTAAGTTGTGTAGTTAAAATAGATAAATAAAATTATATATTGATTACTTCTTTCGTGCCAAACAGGTAAGATAAAAACATAATTTGGATCAAAGATTTATTTAAATCTGTGACACATTCTCAATACCTGAAAATCTTTGTTGTATAGATACATATTTTCGGTTGCAGTGAATAAAAAACACTTTTTTTGACTTTCAGCTCTAAAACTGTCTGTCGGTGTAGTGACCTTTGTCCAGAATTTTTTCTACGGATAAGTAAAGAAGTAGCCTTTAGTTAGGGCATTAAATATATTATACACTAAGCACATTATATATTTTTTATACAAAGCTTTAAATTTTTTTTAAAAGTCATATAAATTGTGTGTCGTATGGTGTTTTTACATATTTTTAAGTAACTACATATAATAGATTTTAACTTGTAGTTCTGTGAATAGTAGACCTCACTTCCAAAAAAGGATGTTACTTATTTTGTCTTCTTTAATAAATCAAAACCAATTTTTTTCCGAAATCATCAAATTTATAAATAGGTATTTAAATATCTCCTTAATTAATTACAAACTACGTATTGAAATATTTTACCTATTTAACCTTTTTTTTCAATTTCAAAAAAGGAATTACATAATTTGTTCAGAGAAACATAGCTATGTTAATTATGTTTATTTTTTTCAAACTTTATTTTTTTACTCCATACAGGAATCCCTAAGGAAAATAATTTCCCACAAAGACTACGCCATCTTTGGGAATGTTATGGGAAGGGTCATTTTATAAAATGTGGGAGAGGAAGTTTGGGGAAAAAAATGTATGAGGCGTGGAATTTGAGGGTCAGTAGTGATGGGCGTATGAAACCGCCCCTCCCACTGCGGTTCAAGGCGCTGGTTGTTTCGAGAGAGTTCTGCTGGAGAGGTCAAAAGGTCTCCCTCAAACAGTGACTCACGGTCTGTTCTGCCAAGCAATTGGTAAGCGGATGGAACCCCCGCCAAGTTCCGGATAAACCTTACTACATGAACCCAGGCACCTCTGATAAGTCACCAAATGTAAAGAACCACTTGGGGTAGGTATGGGCTTCCCGGGGCGGCAGTACCCATACCCGCCTCCCAAATTGTAAGTCATAAATGTTGAATTTTCAGGTAGGTACCATAATATTGAAAATATGCGAATAAGAATATACAAATAAACACGATGATTTCACATTTGAAAAAGAATCTTTACTGAACCATTACAAAGGCCACCATTAAATGGGAACAGAACGTACAAACAAATTTACAGACAGAAGAAAAGCAAAACTGTCTAGTTAAAACAGGACTTAAGCTAAGCTCTGTCAATGATGAAATCCTTCAAAAAATTTTACCGATTTTTTTAAACGATGATTTCTGCGGAACTTTTTGCGTAGCAAATTCTCTTTGTTTTTGTTGCCAACCACCAGGAAACATGCGCAGACCATGGCGTTTATAGAAATGTACATTTATAGCTCAACGGGCGAATATCACTCTTTTTATGGTCGGCTGCGCCATAGTAAATTTTATACTCCCCCATGCGAAACATTATAATACACAAATATAAATATTATACGAACCCGAATGCTAATATTTTTCGGACGCCTGAGCCGAATTGCAATGCGCAATTTATTTTTTGCAGCTGTGCACAATGATATCAGGGTTTATTAAATTGTTAAATGAGAAATATATAATAGAAAAAGTCGCAACTGGGACATGAACCCAGATCTACTGGTCTTACCGAGATCAAAAATTCACCAATTAAACCTAATTATATTCAATTACCGGAGCCGATATCGGCGACTCCCAATTAAAAATTTGAAATAGAAAAATCAGAAAAGATTCAGTGGCGTCTATGAATTAAGCCCGTAACCTTAGCCTTGCAAGACCGCTGGTCTACCACAGAGCTAATGAGACCCTGTCCCTTTCAGTCATGTTTAACTGTATCATACTTCGCCTAAGTACTATCAACATTATTTGCATTTTCTTCGCGCATATTTTTATTGGCTGCAATCTTTATGTACGATTGCAAGATTCTTCTCGAACTAAATGTTATCTGATAGTATCTTGGATAAATGTATCCATTTTTATTTAATTTGCGACATCTATTGACATTCTGCAAGTGTGGGATGAATACTTATTTTTATTTTAGCTGGATGAGTAAAACCTCAAATTGTAATATATAATCACTGTAGACAAAATTAGAGACTCTAAGTCGAAAATTTGAAACAAAAAAATCAGGAAAAGATAGGTTGCATCTAAGGATTGAACCCAGTACCTTACAGTTAATATTCGATTGAGAGACGTTAATATGGTATTCGGTGATTAAAAATTACAAATTGACGTTTTATTATAAAGTAAAAGTTAAAATAAATACTGTTCGTTCATTGTATCAATTTACAAAGGTACAACAGAAATAGACCTCTCCCGCGAAAGTATCGAAAGTGTTTCAAGTATCTGAGGGATCAATTGTGTAGAGATCAACTGTCAGGGGGATCAAGTGTCGAGGGATCAAGCGACAAGCAATCCTTTATAATACCTGTATTCAATTTAAATTTTCCCTTTTCGTCTACATCGTTCACCCCGACGATAACATTTCACAAAGTTCCACATGAGGTAGGTAGCTACTTTAGTACCGAGACTTCCGAGGCTCGGAAAGCCTTCAAACTAATTCCAATAAAACATTATTTTTGTAGTTGGAGACTTTGGGAATATTATTACTACCTCCTACGCAGTTACGCACTTAGGGGGATGACTGGGAGATAGGAACAAGGAGAATGTCCTAGGCACCCACATTCTCAGTAATGTTTTTGTTAGATTTTTAATACAGATATTTAAAGTGGTTTTATAGCTTGCCACACCGGTTACCATTACCGGATAAACTTATTTTCCTCCTGCAGCTTTCTTTAGCTTCTACGGTGACTTGTTGCCAATTTGAATCACACTGGCAACAAGTCAAGCATCTGTGGACATTAAACAATCAAAATTACAAGGTCACGTGTGTTTTGATTTTGTTTGATTTCATCTACAACGGTTTTTGATGTGTACTCATATATAATATGTCTCTGACATGGAATAAAGAAGAACACTGGGAATACCTTCCACATAGATTTGTATGGAAACCAATGTCGCTACTGATTTAGAATCTTTTGGTTCTAGTTCATTTAGCACGCCTTTTGTCTCTCTTACATTCCCCAGGCATCGTATATCGCCATCCCTTTTGATTTTGGTAATGACGGTTCAGCAAATGAAATCTAGGTTCCATGACAACTCAGAATCAGCTCAACTCATCACCTCTTTGAAAAACTATGTTTTTTTAAATAGCCCGTAACCTAACCTAACGTAATCTGTTTAAACTTTTTTTTATATATATTTTTTTCATCACTTAATGACTTTTCGAATGAGGTGTTGACTTGAGTTCATTCTGAGTTGCCCGGTCACCGAAACCTAAGCGGAGAATCGTCAAACTAAAGATCACAAAACACGCCAAACAAGGCATCTCTTGTTCTTCTTTATTCTATGATCTTATAAATTGCAAGTTTCTAAATTGGTCAAAATAATAAGGTGTAAGTATCATGGTATTAAGGGTGTGTTGTTATTTATAAAGGTTGTGAAAAGAAAAAAAAATACTGAAAATCAAATCTACAATTCCCAAATATTTAGTTTCAATGTTACATTAAAGTTTTTATTAATTCTGGAATAATATTTTTTACTTCGATGTTGGTTTCGATCTTGGTTTTGGTTTTCGAGTCTTTAATCGTTTGGATTTTTTGAACTTCATTTTTCAATATGATTAGCATTCATAAAAATGAAATCCCTCTTCTGCAATGACAATGTAAGCTTAAAACTAAGGCAGAGATAGCTAAAATGTTATGTGTGGTCGGTCTTGCTGTATGGTTGTGAAACATGGACCTTGAAAATAAATACCATGAACAGGTTAGAGGCTTTCGAAATGTGGCTTCACCGGAGAATGCTCAAGGTCCAATGGACCGACATGATCACCAACATAGAACTTCTCAGGCGGGCTAGAGCAGATAGGGAACTGCTTACATTAATTAAAATCAAGAAAATTTTATATCTGGGTCATATACTTCGAGGGGAGAAGTATCACTTGCTCCATTTAATATTGAAAGGTAAGATAGAGGGTCGCCGAGGGCCTGGTAGGAGACAAATGTCTTGGCTGCGAAACCTACGAGAGTGGACCGGCATTAGAAGTGTGGAGGAGCTATTCCGGGCAGCGCAAGACAGAGAGACCTTTTCAAGAGTGATCGCCAACGTCGGGGGGACCTGATAAGGCACATAAAGAAGAAGAAGAAGTAATTCTTCTACCGTCATGAAAGTGTTACGGTGTAACGCGAGCGCTAGGACAGTACCGAGGCACGGGCTGCCGTTACGAGCGTAAGATTATAACTTACATCCGAGGTACGGGTCAGATTTCTTAAGTTGTTGTTGAGATAAAAAGGTTTCACATTTTTATGGCTGCCTTTCTTCAACATAATTGGTTCGATTTTCTTTGGGTGCTTCGTTCCAACTAAAAATTAATTGGTTCGTGGATATAACATTATTATTTGTTACTAATTTCCTGCTCCGAGATCCTACCCTAGGCTACCACTGACCGCTTCCTCCTTGCCTGGCAACTGGCTATGCAAGGAAGTCCGAACTATCGGCACTGGACATTAGTATGCAAACCACGGGTTTTATCATTCCAATAAATCAGACGTCAACAACCGCTGATGATTTAGACTTGAACTTTACTGTTTCTCAGCATGCAATTTTTATCAGAAAATTACACGCCTAAGGTTTATATCACACATAGAAAGGATCGAGAAAGTGCAAAATCGTTTTCTACGATACTCTGATTTTCTTATCGACTTCATCTGAGTCATGTTTTTCAGCCGCATTTTGCAGGTTTTCGTTTCGAGATTGCCTGGAATTACTCGAAAGAGTTCAATTAAGAATTCCCATCAGACAAATCAGACTAAACCACGCATTAAACATCACTCAATGCGACACTAACTCAAAACAAAATACACATACATTGACCGCCCTTCACCCATCTTCTACATGGCTTACAGTGAATTTGAATTATTTATCACGGCAGCCCACATTTTCAAACCTAAAATCAATAAATAACATTTACACATACATACTACTAATTACACAGAATAGATCCATTTCTTACCCCTCCCTCCCACCATCCCATCCCCGTAATGTCAAAATCAGACAAACTGAATCCTTGACAAAATTATAAAGAAATGGATTGTATTGGACGCCACACCACTACAAACATCTGTAAAATAAATCATTGACAGAATGAACAATTTAAATTACAACCCATATAAAATAAATTAACATAATAGAATCCTGTCAAATATAACTCGATAAATAGATTTAAAAGGATTTACTACTTTACTTCATCTCTTCCTACATTTATAAGATAACTCGCTTTAAAAGATTTACCCGCTCTTCCAATCACCTTTCTGTTTTAATTGTATTCAAATAATATGTATTTTACCTTAAATATTCTCGTAACTATGACATTCATTTATGTACCCGTACGCCTGTCTCGACACAGGTATATCCTAGTGAGACAGGCATCGAAAAACCCAATGTAAATATACTTTATACAGATAAATAAATAAATGTAACTCTTTTTCTCTTTTATGTTCACTAAATAATTAAGATACGTCAGTGAAAACTTATTATTGGTTGAATAATTCACACGTATTTTAACATATATTGTAAAATATTATAACTGTTGGTATTCAAAATAAAACAAACACCGTTAAAAAACCTATACTAAGTTGAGAGAATTGATTTAATGTGTTTTTATATGTATTTTTTTCATATACACTTCTTTCAGTAATAGAGCATTTTCACAATATTTTTTATGAACGAAAAAATTACAATACGACTGACTTATTTTTATTTTATTTATACGTTTGCATGATGGTTTTGTTCGTGAACGTGGCGTCGTAAACGTCACGACAACCAACGTCTGTGACAGCCGTCTTACTAGCCAGCAACGCCCTCTACGTCATAATGACGTTCTATAGCCAATATGAATATGCGGTTTTGGATTGCTTTTAAAATCAATAATAAAATTATGAATGAAAATATGACAATTTTTACGTGTTTTTAGTTCGGTGACAAGAATCAAAAATAAACTTTTAATCTTCCGCACATTTTTAACGGTAGGTATCCATAGTTTATGAACATACACTGTGTGGAGAAGTAAAAATTAAAAAATGCCTCTTTTTGAATGGACAATTTTACCTATCAATATACGTATTTCTAGGGGCTTGTGCTGTAAGTGCCTACATCAAATTTCTGAATCGCGCAAGAAGAAGATGAAGATTTTTGATCGGTTTCTTGGGCTAAAAAATGCTTAATCAAATTTTTTACTTCTACATCAGATAGAACACAGCTAACATGGGTAGTCATGGCATTTAAATGAGGGAGATTTAAGAGTAGGTACTTTATGGTTTCTAAATCAAATTTTCAAACCTGATATAGGCACTTCTAGCATTAACCCCTAGATTTATTCTTTTGATGAATGTTCCCGCATCAAAGGAGTCGAATAAAAAATACTTTTTCATTTTCAAAGGTCGCGTCGTTAGCTCATATTCAGAATCATCGTCCTAACGTTCCAGCTCTTTATGCCTTTGATTTACTTAATCCCCTAGTACCAAATGCAAACTGCAATCAAGAGATATGACAAACGCGCGCCCAACATTCGTTTTCAATCGCCGATTTTTTGCTCAACACTTCTGTTATATAACTACTGGTAATCGGACAACTCCACAATGTGCAACTTCATCACTCCTTTAGAAAGTTATTAAAAATGATTAAAAAACTACGTTTAATAGGTGAGATTATATTTAAAAAATCTATATTTCATCACTTTTAATGAGTTTTCAAAGGGGGGTTGAGTTGTCATTGAACCGTCATCCTTCTTCGTCTTTTATAGGAAAGGAAAGGAGTTCTGGGAAAAATAAAGTATGAGGGGTCTGGGTGTGGAAGTGGAGGAATCTGGGGCTCAGTGGGTCCAGGGGTGACTAACGTATGAATCCATCACTCCCATCGCGGCGCAAGGCGATGGGTCGTAAGAGTCCCGCTGGAGAGTTCAAATGGTCTCCCTTAACCAGTCTCTCCCGATCCGGCCTGCTATGCAGTAAGCAGGCAGAAGCATCCACCACAAATACCTGGACAAAACTCACCCCATGAACACAGACACCGCTGAGAAGTCATCAAATGTAGCGAAGAGGTGTTGGTGTTCCAATAAATATTGGTTTGTGGGGCGGCGGTACCCATATCCGCCTCCCAAATTACTTGCTTACACGGTTTGTTCCACATTACGATGTTCTTAGATTTACTCCCTCAACTCCTTAAAAGGACTGTCCATACATCGACTCCAAATGTGACAACCTGAGGTTTGTCCCAGGACTTACTAGGTGATGTTAGTGTAATAATTGTATCTAACTAACTAACTAACTAACCATCACGCCGTTTCTCCGCAGGGGTAGGCAGAGAGGACGGACCGCCAAACAACTCGGTCTTGGCACACACTCTTTGCCTCACTCACATTCATACATCGTCTCATACATTCTCTTCTATTATTCTGACTTTTGACATGGCCCGACTCAAGTATCTGATTCACTTGATCGTGCCATGTCTTCCTCGGACGTCCACGACTTCTTCTACCATTCACATTTGCGTCGTATATTCTTCTTACACTGCTTTCTTCGTTCATTCGCTCTACATGCCCAAACCATCTGAGGGTCCCTTTCTTAATCTTACTCATTATGCATACATCAGCCTTACATTCTTTGCGGATATCCACATTTCTCACACGATCATACATTGTTTTACCACACATACGCCTCAGGGATCTCATTTCAACAGCATTCAGTTTACTTTCATCCTTCCTCTGCCAGTTCCATGCCTCACTGCCATACATCAGGGTAGGTACCAGGACTCCATTGTGGACTGCTAGTTTCGCTTCTTTTGACAGTTTTTTATTAGCGCCAACGGCATTCAGTCCTCCATTAATGGAGTTACCAGCATTCACCCTTCTTTCAATATCCAACCTTGGTATATATACATAGATACAATTATAAGGTTCTTATAATTGTATCTATGTATATACAATAACAAAAGCTTTTGTTACAAAATAGATAATATAATAATAAATTCCATAAATAATTCAAAACAGAATTAATTTTAATTTTCCTCTCTCCCAGAAAAGCTAACGTATTCCATTGATAAAATGTATATACTACCATCCAAAAATACATTTTATTTCTTTTCATTGTTCAGTTGAGTTATTCATGTTAAAAGTCGACTAGGCGCCACTGTAAGCAACACTTTTTGTCTAATGCTTTCTTTGTAATAAAATGGATTCATGTTATTGCTACTAATTCCACAAAGTATTTGGGAGAATTTCTTTGAAATTAATTAAATTTATATGTAACCTTTTGGTTCTGACCAGATTTAGTGGATAAGGTACTTATAATAGCGCCCTTGAGGTGATTTTTTTACAAAAACGCGCTCTACAAATTATCCAATTATTATTATTATTAATTATGGGAAAATGAAATCCTTTTCGAAAATCTTGGGTAAAGCATTGAGATGGTGTGTACATTATGTAAGTACCTACATTTAATTGAATATTGAACAGCGCAGCTGGAATAATACTCGAATGAGATTTAATTAATTCAAATAATGTTTTGATTTAATTGTCATGACTGTAGAGCAGAACCATTTATCTGATTATAATATATAATTTAGATAATACAAGGTGGCGCAAAAGTTGTCACCCGATGTTCTTTGGCTGTAATTTTTTTTCAATGAAAAATTTTTGTTTTGCTTTTGCATTGTGTTTATTTCATGTCATATTTTTTTTTCCATTAAGTCGAGAAAATGATATCGGCCAGTGGCCGCCGCTAGAATTGATGACTTATGGTATTTTTCATCAGTCTTTCCAGAACTTCCGGCGATAGGTTCTCGCATTCTTGACGGATATTCTCTTTGAGGGCTTCAAGAGTCTTAGGCTTGTTAACATAGACTCGTTACTTCAAGAAACCCCAAAAAAGAAGTCTGGAACGGTTAAATCGGGCGATCTTTCCGGTCAGTGCAAATCACCAAAACCTTTTTTCCGCGTTCTTGAGGAGAATAGCGATTAATGTCTTATTGACGTGTGTTTTGTTTCAGTTTACTTCAGAAATGCCAAAGAACTTGCAAAAATTATGGCATCTTCCGATGGGGTGATGACTTTTGCGCAACCTTGTAGTTAATAATCAATTAAATATTATTCTCTTCGATTTAATACAAAACGATTATGACATATTCGGGATTTTATTTAACTTTCTCTCACCAAGAGGGAACTTTTGAAGGATATAATAAAGTCAAAAACACATTCGCGTATTCACGACTGTATATGTATAACGTTTTGAAACCAATTGTCGAAAATAGTATTTTTTGGTGTGTTTTTTAATACATTTTCTTCACACGGGTGGCCTGATGAAAAAAATTACCTCATGGCCTATGTCATCTTTGGGGTCAATAACCTCGAATTCGCTTTTAATTTAAATATCATTTCCAAAATTGGAACTGATAGTGTGCGTAATACAGACAAGTGATAAAGTGTCTGACCATTATATAATATTTTTTACAGAATTTTTTTTATTGTCGTTTTCAAAATTGAACCTGACTATTCAAGTATTTATTCTGCTATAGATTTGAAAGAACAGAATTATGGGAATGAAATTATGTGGACATATTTTTTAATAAATGTTTTTTTTATGAAAATATAAATAACCAAACAGTTCTAAGCAACCATTCCACATGTATGAACGAGTACATATTATTAAAATGAAAGACAGTTGACTCTCTACACTCTACAGTTTGCACTGTTCAATACAACTCTGAAATGACATGAAAACAAACAAAATTAGAAATAATTATAAATCAAAAATGTACGCTTTGCCTTTACAGCATTGTTCTAATATTTAGGGGGCGATTTCCCCAAATAAGGGAGAGGCTAAGGTTGCGCTATGATCCTGGGAGAGGCCTATAATATAATATAACATCCTTGTTCCAAATAACAATACGTCGTTAACCTTTGTATCGACCCTCTCCTTTCAACTTATATTCGAAATCTTAAGGGATTTCTAAACCATCCTTCTTTAAATTTTATAGCCGAAAGAAGTAAAACACATATTATAGCTATTCACTTTTTGAATCCGTGGATAAGTACCAATAGTTGGTTTCAACATATTGAATTCCTAAAAATGAACGTACATGGAAATCGATAAAAAATCATAAATTTTTATGATAAATACTTGCACATTACATAGACAAGGCTAATATTTCAAGCCAGGATGGCAAGCTAGCAAGTCCTGTCCTGTCCTGGCAAGAACCTAGCTTACAATTTTGGCTTGATACAAACTAGAGCGGTTTATACGACGCGCGACGCTAGGAAATTTTAAGCCAGTACCGTCGCAGTTACAGCCGGCGTAGTCCGTCGGTAAGGCTCTTGACTAGCACTCCGAAGGTCGCGGGATCGAATCCCGGCGTGGCAAATAAATTTTATTTGATTAATTTGGGTTATTTCACAATTTATTCATTTAAATTGATTTATAGTATATTTGCGACACGTTCCAGAGTGGAAGATACTCGCAGTATCGCCCTGGTGTAAGACCACCATTCAGAATTGAAATGTTGCTTGAAATGGCTTTAGTGACCAGATCTGAATAGCCAGGTACTACCCCACCTTCCTCTTCCCTATCTCCTTCCCCTCCACACTACCTTCAGCCTCACAACCCGTGATGCCGTAGTCCCACTGGCTCCATACGGGAGCAGTTGGGACTCTTGTGCGGTGTTCATGTAAAAAAAAAAAGTTACTCCGATAACCACACGTCCACATCCATCAGTAGGGAAAAATGAACAGCTTACGTAATGAAAACATTAAACGTTTATTACGCCGATTTTCATTAATGCGGCTCAAACTTTTTTAAATATTGAAATACGCATAAAATTGTTGTTGTAATATGAAATATTAGCATTCCACGGATATTCTTTACCTAGATACAATTGTACCTACGATCTTTAAATTAATCTTGTTTATGAGTTTTGACTTTTTTAGAATCTTATCCTGTGTCAGAAAGAATATAGCCACCGCGCACTAGCTAAACACAAAGCTGCGATAGGAAATTCTTTGGTGGGGAGCGCATCTAGCTCAAATAATAGAACTATATCCTATTAAACTATCTTATCTTGAGACGCTAGCTTACTTTCTTCCTCCCAGCTTACTTGGTTAAAAATAAAGCTAGTCCTGTCTAGACGTAGCTAGTGGTACTAGCTTACTAGGTTACCACCAAAGTTTTTTTCTTGCTTGAAATACTAGCCTCGTGTGCATCGGGCATAAAACTAAATAAGGACTTGCTCACTGAATATTACCATAAATTATGAAGCAGATCATTAATTTTCGCCAATAAAACTGAGCGATCGGTAGGTTCTGTTCATCTATCACCAATTCCAGAAGAACAGAACCTACCAACTGGTCAGTGGCTGAGGGGGTCCCACCCAGGCGTCGCGTGCTCGATTCCTCGGCTGACTAAGTCCTCCATCACGACACAAGCAACATTTTCAGCTTACTGTGGTGGTAGTAGGAGATTTTCGAACATTTTTGGGTTATTAGTAACCCGGGAATATTCGTTTCTCATACCTGTATTTTATTATATTGTAACATTATATAATTTCGTTAGAAATTGTATGAAGTGTGAATGTCTATAACGTGTACTCGAAGTGTTAATTATTTAGAGTTTGGAGTATTTCGAATGTCTGTTCTTTCTTTTTCAGTCAACCACATTACGAATCTTTTAACAGCTCATTGAAATTGTATGTGGTAATATAAGTTTTTATTTGTGTTAGGAAAATGTTGAATATGTGTGGTGCCAGGTAAGATTCATGTTTTTTGCGAAAGTTGTTTTAATATAGAATACTTGAAAATGTTTTTTTATTTTTATTTTTGCTCTTGTATTTTGCGGGTGAGGTGATGTTTTGATACAGTTTTTAATGAAATGATCTTCCTAATGAACATTTTATGTACGTCCAGCTATTTGTTTTTAATCATTAACTTAATTTTTTGCTCCTCCCCTGATAACCATAAGTTGTGCAAAAAAAATTTTTTGTTGATTTAATGACATGATCTTTCGTATTGTTTAAACGATGGATGAACATTTCATTTTAGTAAATTAAAATGGAGATCCCATTTTAGTTGATGGTCAATAGTTAAGCCGAGATATTCAATTGATTATCCGCATAATTAATTGCGTAACAATGTTATTTGAGGAAGTATTGGTGCAGGGGTGAAGATGTAGTTATCAACTCATTTTTGAGTTAGCTGAAAAAAATAGGATGTACCTAAATTATACCTTTTGTACTTTCTGTATTTTTGAGCAATAAACGTTTTTTTTTAAATCGAATTTGAATTATAAATTTGTTAAAAACTTCAATTTAATTCAATGATTAAAATTAAATATGTATGTAAAGCCAGTTGTTAGTACCTATTTAATTTGTTTGTTGCCTAATTACTTTGACCGGTCGTGGCAAATATTTGATTGCACACAAGCAAAATAATTGCTGTCTGCATAAAAACATTCGTTTGGTTTGGACGTAGTGGCTAATTCTAATTATTGTCCGATTGTATTGATGAATTTGTACAGCTATAAAGACTGATTGATTTCCTATTTGAATTGAAAATTTTATCAGGTGACATTGATAAATTAATTAGCCAGTAAATGTAATATTATTCGTGAAAATAAATTATTATTTTACTTGTCTCTATTACTACATAATTATTTACGGCTACCCAAATTATTCTTATTTTGGTCTTTATTTTGTGGAAAATTTTATAGCACAGTAATTAGGCGATATATATTTATTCTAATAACTTCGCCCCTACAAAACTTATTTATTACTTAGTGGTGTCAACATAATATAAGAAATGTAACACGCAGCTCGTTAAATGTCTAATATTTATTAAACCATGCAACATGTATTTAAATAGATTTGTGATACCATTTGTAAGCATGTTAAGTCTACTTATAGATAGTTAAAACATGAATTAAACAAAAGTCAAAAAATTTGCAAACATCATTTCGTTTTTTTTTGTAATATTTCTTTATGCATTGCTTTGATGGTTATATAATTTGTGGATTTTTCGACCACCATGCTAGGCACATGCCAGTGTTATGGTGGTTTATTCAACAAGTTATTTATTTTTACATTTTGACCCAAAGTTTACAACTTTTTGCATAAGTTTAATTTATCGTCTTTCAACATATTTAGCGAACAAATAATACCGTATTTTCTATCAAGCCTTATCTAGCGTTATCTCCATAATAAAACTCTTCTTTTATGATCTTAACTCTATTTTTCCAAATTATTTTGAAATTTTGCCATTTTAATATATTAATGAATAAAATAAACAAATTCATAATCCATTTCTCCATCTGTTGAAACCATGGCCGAGAATACCCCAATTGGGTCAATAAACGTCAAAATATTTTAAAACGGAGTTACACCATTTTTACGGTGTTAATAAACGTTAAAATATTTTAAAACGGAGTAACACTCTATTTTTCCAAATTATTTTGAAATTTTGCCATTTTAATATATTAATGAATAAAATAAACAAATTCATAATCCATCTGTTGAAACCATGGCCGAGAATACCCCAATTGGGTCGATAAACGTCAAAATATTTTAAAACGGAGTTACACCAGAAGAAACCTTTAAGTCATCTAGTTTGTAAGATTTCTTGAATATTCGTAACTATTAAAAAAATAAGTGATGAATGGGGGTGCTTTCTAAAAATAACATCCTTTCCAGTCACGTGGTTTCCGTTCCCAAAAGTCAATTGATCGTTCCGTCTCGATCTTTGCCTTCCCCGCCAAAAGGACGCGTCACGCGCTCGGCAATCTTCGGCTCGGCTCGGCAGCGTCCGCGTCCGCGTCCCGGCGGCCGACGCCTGTACCGCCCTGCGCGCGCTCTATCGACCACCCGACAAGCCTCCTCCGTTCCGCCCCGCTGCTGTTGGCCGAGCGCGCCGGAACCTTAAAGACGTGCCGCGTAGCGCACTAAGCGCACATCGCTACCGAAAGCTCCGCGTCGCGTCAAAAATTACACGAAAAAGATATCCCAATCACACAACCACAAAAAATACACTTAAATTTTAACAAAACATCTCAAAAACACTAAAATCAATTTTTAACAGTTGTTTTAACTTATCTGAATCTGCGATTTTCACTTATATTGGGGCAGTTTTTCGTTTTTGGTATTTTCCAGCGCGTTTCAGTGTCATAACAATCGGAACCCGTACAAAGGGTTATCGGATTGTGTCCGGACTTCGGCTGGGATTTGATCGTCCAATTCTTCGAAGTGAATCCCCGGACAGTGGTGAAGTTTGATTGATTGGAGTAGCAAACTGTCAACGGCGGCGCGTACTGTATTGTTGTCTCTTTAACGGATCTCCGAGCAAAGTGAACTTTACTTGACAGGTATGGTCTGAAGTTCAATCGAGAGATTAGATCACGTGAACCTGTGCTGGAGAGTTTGGAATTTGATTGTAATTGAATGAAAGTACAAAATAAAGATGTAGAAGAAAGACAGTTGATTTGAATGATAAATTTGCATCTTATTGAATAATCTCACTTATTATTTAAACCTATTTTTTTTAAATACATCAATTCAAATGTTCTTTCTAGAATCATTTGTATGTTCCATTCATCATTTATTTCTCATGAATGGGTGATTTGGATGGCTTCCATACCTCAAGAGTCGCTGAACAATGTGCCTACTTCTCCGCTGAGTTCCTAAATCCTTTAAGAAGATTACATTGTTGTGTCGGGCTTAAGAGTCAAGTATAAAAGCGCCTCTGCGGAGTGCGCTAAGACCGGCGGCATTTTTCCTTTGACGGAGTTACGTAAACTTATTCATAAGTTATTAATACTCCAGCGGGGTCGAACCGAGGTCCTACACAATTGCGCTGTATGAGGCATACTTTCGGGGGTAAACGATAAAATCCCCTCTTTTTATTTGCCTTTATAACAATTTGATTAACTTCGTAATACTTTATATTTATAGGAATTTTATTTTAATGCTTCCATAAATAAAATTGTAATTGGATGTGCTTTATTCTGTACAATTTTTGGGTGGAATCGAGGTGTATTTTTATGGTTTTTTTTATTGACGATTTGTTTATGTCAAGGCATCATCGTCAACTCAACTCATCGTCATTGGTCACGTGATACCTCAACATGAAATTTTTAAAAAAATTACAGGATAATGAAAAAGCTAATTTTCAAGCAGGAAAATGAGGGGAGTCTTAGATTTATTTTTATTTATTGTATACATTAATAAATATTATAAATAAGAATATATATTTTTGAGACGTCCACCTTCATTTTTCTGTATCAAAATGGATTTTTTCACTCCCCTGTAAAATATTATTTTATTCACTCGAGAGGCATTACGCGCCCGGTGACATTTTTCGTCTATCGAAACTTGTAGTGAACACAATTAATAATAATAATCGAGCACCATAACACGGGCATGAGCCTCGCATGGTAGTCAAAAAATTCACAAATGACGTAACCATTCAAAGCAATGAGTAAAAGTAGCGAAAAAATTTTTTTTTTAAGCCTGCAAAAAAACAAAAATTTTGACCTCGCCTAAATTCCAAATAATTGTGAAATTCTATAAAAATCTTAACCATTAGTGTATTTATAAAAAAAATTTTATTAAGTATTCCTAAACACCGTCTTTACAAATATAAGAAACGTTGATCGAGAAAGCTCGACCCTGTTAATCCTTTTAAAACATTTGATCTGTAACATGTCGTCCGAAGAATTTCCATATTTTCCTAATACATATTTCGCTAAAAGCTCTAGAAAAACATTTCAATTTCATTATCTACACCGGAGCTGAGTGTTCTTATGATGTCTTCTTTCCTATTCAAGCAAGGTGGTTTATATAGATTTGACGTAAGTGTTGCCTTGTTTTGCGTTACCTGGCTACTATTCGCTAGCTACTTGCTACGGACCTCTCGGCGGTAGAGTTTTCAGTCGACTTGCCATCACATGGTCGCGACGCCAGCTGAAAAATCAATTTTTATCGATTTTCAACGCCGCCAGCTCCGGCTGTGAAATATTCCATCAAATTTGTTAATTCGTGGATTCAACTACAACTCTTTGAGATGTACTTGTATCAGTTCCTTAAAATATGACTAAGTTTTATTTCTTCTCGCTAATCTTGCGATTACCAAAGAGCACATGCATCAATTTAAAAATAATGTTTTTGATCCCATGGCTTAGAAAAATACTCTTTGCCAATGTTTTGATGAACATCATAATTATTTTTAAATTATTTGAAATCCAATGTATTAATGGCGGAAATCTATGCAGCACAAGCATAATATGCCGAAAAATGTTTACAATGATAAGGATATACTATTTAATCGCTGAAGACAATATTAGCGACTTTCAATCGAAATCACATCTTTTTTTTCTTCTTTTTTTTTAAAGAAAGAAGAACATTCCCGGGTCACGAATACCCTAACAATAATTGAAAATCTTCTACTACCACCACAGTAAGCCGAAAATGTTTTATGAGTTGTGATTGAGGATTTGGCCAGCCGAGGAATCGAACACAAAACGCCTGGGTGGGGCTCAAACGCGATGCACACTCAACCACTAACCACATCTACGAATTGAACTCAGGACCTTACTTTTGCCGGGGCAATGCTCTACCACTGAGCTAATGAGACCCTAACCGCTACAGTCATATTTAATTGTATCACACTTTGACTAAGAACTATCAATATTATCCTTTCTTTGCCCATATTTTATTGGCTGCAATCTTTATGTATGATTGCTATATCTTGCCGAATCTTTTTCTGATTTTTCTGTTTCAAATTGTTGATTGAGGATCGCTAATGTTGTCTTCAGTGATCAAATATTACAATTTGAGGTTTTTCTCAATAAGTTAAAATAAAAAAATAAATATTCATCCTAGACTTGCAGAAAAAGTCAATAGATGTCGCGTATTAAAAAATAAAATGGATAAATATTTATCCAGACACTATCTAGATAACATTTAGTTCGGTTTGAATCTTGCAATCATACATAAAGATAGCAGCCAATAATATGTGCGTTAAGAAAATGAAAATAATGTTGGTAGTTCTTAGTCGAAGTATGATACAGGTAAAAGTGACGAGTTCGAAATGGGTTCCATAGCTCAGTTGGTAGAGCTCTTGCCATGTCAGCAAAGGGCCCTGGGTTCGAGTCCCAGTGGAACCAATATCTTTTTCTGATTTTTCTGTCTCTGTTTGGGTTTCGCTAAAATTGTCTTCATTTAATTAAATTTAATTTAATTCAAGACACTTTCTAGGCAGGATTTAGTTCGAGATAAATCTTGAATTAAAATAAAAATAAATATAATATCTCATATCCATCTATGGATTTTCATGTTATGACGATTTTTGATATATGACGATGTCGCATTCCAGGGTGGTACGATTTGTGCATATAAAAATGTAAGATTGCCGTATCGTAACATAATCGAATGTATTTATGCATGCATGCAAACTATCTCATACGCAATTCCCAGTTGCACCTGAGGAGTTGTTACCGCTCCCATCCGCATTTACTGCATTAAAAAAATACAATTCATTTAGATTCTTTTGATCAAAACAACCATTCATTTGTTAAATCCTACGCATTTTTAATGGTTTCATTGTATCGGAATTCCCATATGGACTTAGTCATATATGTTTTAATTAGCATAGACGAGTGAAAAATCGCGGGTCATTATTTTTCCAATTTATTATGATTTTATGTTAAAATATTACATTACGGGTGAGTTTCTACTTTACCGTTTTTTCTGAATTCTTTACAAATCAGTTCGATTTTCGAAAATGAAAATTCGGACGTGGTATGGGCACTATGCGTAGTGGGCGTAGGTCACGTCACATGGTTCGCTACGTTTGGTGACTTAGCAGGTGTGCCCGGGTTCTTTGGGTGCCCGAGTTCTTGGAGTCAGGTTTGTCTAGGTCTTGACGGCGGATGCGTCTACCCACGAACTTCGGTACGGGAGACACCGGTTGAAGTAGACCTTTTAACCTCTCCAGCAGGACTCTCTCGACCCATCTCCTTGCTCCGTAGTCAGAAGGATATTTCATACGTCCGTCACTCCTGACACACTGACCCCCAGATTCCTACCCACCCTTCATAACTGTTTCCTTCCCAGAATTTTCTAATTTGCTTAAAAACAAATTTTAACACAGCACCCTCAAAATATGACATAAACCCTGAGGAAAATTGTTTTCTCAATTAAAAAAAATGATTTCTTTAAACCTTGCTATCGTCAGTTTTATAAACACACGATGTTATTATCGACTTAAAATATTACTAAACTAATTATGTACAAGGGTAATTTCATAAACATTTTTTTTGTTATTGCTCTCATTTAATATCTCTTAACCTTTGGCATCGAGAAAATATTATCAACAAATTGCACCCATTAACCTTTTACCTTGATTGTCTTGAAAATAACATAACCTATTTAGATACCAAATTAATCCAGTAAGAACTGGGAAAAACACATATTTTGCAGTAATTTTCAGATTTTGATTGGAAAATCAAGTGATTGGAAAATCATTTCATTGGATCTATAGAACCAATTTGAATTTCTTTTATGATGACCTTTTGTGTAGATGCCAATAAAAAAATAATTAATGGCGATTTTGTTTAAGGCCTTTCTTCTGCAAAATGCTTATATTGTTTATTTTTATCATACATTAAAATGTAGGTAGGTACCTACTTCGTTCAGAAATTCAATAAAAGATCTAAAGCTGTTCAAAAGTTTGTCAAAGGAATCGTTTTAATTGGAATGGGTAGTTTTTAGAAGGGTATTATTTCGTAAATAGATAAATTTACGTTGGGTAAAAGCTACTGTTTTCTTTGATAAATAATTGGAATTTTGAGATGGTTTCACTGCCACTCCATAAAATGCATCAAAATATATTAATTATATTACCCATATTGAAATATAAAAGTGTCATATACATGAGCAGAGATTGCTTCTAGAATTTGTTACGTCTACCCTCTGATTTTTTTACGTTAGCTGCACACGGAAAATAATTCTCTCAGGGCCTATGTCATGTTTGGGGATGCTGTGTGGAGGGTCTTTTTAGGGAAAGAAAAGAGAAGTAGGAAGGAAAAAGGCAAGAGGGGTGGCTGGGAATCTGAGGGTCAATGTCCAGGAGTGACGGACGTATGAATCCATCCCTAAGGCAATGAGTCGAGAGAGTCCGGCTGGAGAGGCTTATGCATTCGCCGCCAAGACCTGGACAAACCTCACACCGTGATATAATATCGGTAGCAATATCTGGAGCAATTCCATTCAACAAAAATAGGCATTTTCCTTCTTATCTACAACACCGACGTTGATTCTTCAGGAAAACAAAAATCATGAATGCTAATGCTGTCTTAGATTCTGCCATTGGGATCATTTCGATGTTACGCTGTCTTCTGTTCCTCAGGCGCCATTTAAAGTTTCAGCGCATTTTCTGCCTGGAAAAATGTAATGCAATTAAAGTGCAATTGTAAACAAATCATGTCAATATATTTTAGCGCTCTGCCAGAATCAGGACTCGTAGTGACACTCCCTCTGTCAGATGATCCCTTACAGATTGGTCTCCCCGGAAATAGGTCACCTGGATAATTGTTCCGCGAAAGTTTATTTTACATTCGTACTTACCGGCATCCGTAAACGTAATTCGAGTTATAAAACCAGGCAATTTATTCGCTTTATTCACTACTATTGCTTGATTTCCCAAATCTCGGATTGAGATTGGTTTGTCTAAAGATACACCACAGATGAGGCATGGAAGGAACATGGAATTGACGGGGTTGTATATTGTCGGGTGATCAACTGCCGGGGATGAACAGTCAGGTAATCCATATATGGAAGCCATGATCGAATGACTGGAGGCATTTGCGAGTGGGGCATCCATTAATTACGTGGGCAGTTTTTCTTCCAATCTAGACCCCCCCTTCCCCTCGGTGAGATAAATTTGGGACGGTTCGTATATTTTTTTCAAGTAACGTGAGATTTTGAAGGTATATTTACGATCACATTTCGCGAATAGAATAGTACCTGTACCGCGGTAATACTTCATGTAATTAAATAAAGAATATTATCACACCGTTTGCCAAACGACACCACAAATATAACTGTAGGGGTTGCGCACAAAAAAGCTCAAAAGGATATTGTCAATATATATTTTTTTAAATATGCAGAATTGAGGCTAATTCAGGCGTCATTTCGCTCTGGGCCGGGGCTCGAAAGTTCGGAGAAGAATCCTTGAACTGTCTTAACAAATGGGTGGCGGAGTAACCCTCCCTTCCGGGTTACAAAGAGTGCTATCCCAGCATGCCCAAGAATAAGTTAGTGGGATACAGCCGTGGTAAAGCCCTAGAATGAACATTAAAACTTTTGATTGTTGACTGACGATAATCTAATATTGAGGATTGACCTTTAGAATTAAGATTTTTAATTCCACTCCAGTTTTGGTGGAAGTTGAATAGAAATTTTCGATTGGTTATTTAAAATATTCTTTTCTTCTGGTGTCCTATCCTATCGGAAGTTGGTTATCACCAGGGAAATTTTTACCAGGAACAACTCTGCCGAAGTGCAATCCTCCAGCCATGTACATAGATTATCTTCATCATCTGCTCAGATTCCACTCCCTGTATTCTACTAACTTTAGGGTATGTCGCTACCGATTTTTTAGACTGCTTCGAGGCTGTATAGAGAAATCTGCTATTTTGTGACTCGTAAATCTCATTGTTCCTGATGTCTATCTAATACAGCGTCATCATCAATACTTATAATAATGGTGTGGAGATATAATACGCGTTACTTTAGAGATTAAATTATTGTTTAACCGGGTACAAGATTACGGATGCGTGCTATCTATCTGCGAGCTGAGATGTGAGAGAGCGCGATTACTTACTACAATGGTGTATTTGTATACCTTATTATCTACCTGTCTCTCTCTGTTCTCGGGAAGTCATATTCATAATTTTACAGTCCCACAAACGTCATCATAGATTATTCTATCTTTCTGCCAAACCAACAAGCCAAGACCAACCTGCAAATGGTTCTCCCGTGGGGAAGGATTACATTGCTCCTGAACAAAATTTCTTTAGACGAATTTTGCTGGTAGAGTTTCAAAACGGAAATCTTATTAATTTTTTTAATGATTCTCACCTCATTTACCTGATTTCCATCACTGCCTGCATTTTTTTCATTTTGAATTTGATAAATCTTGTATCCTTGCATCTTACTTAGTATTTCTTATATATATTAGGTATTTGCAACTTATCTGTTTAATCTATAAAGAATTTTAAAGCGGGCCGCTCAGTGGCTGAGTTGAAAATGTATCTGAGACATACCCAGGCATCGTAAGTTCAATTCCTCATATGGCTAAGTCCTCGATCACGATATAATCAACATTTTGCGCTTACTGTGATGGTAGTAGGAGATTTTCAAATATTGTCAGGTTATATTCGTAACCCATCTTCCTAAAAACATGTATTTTCATTACAAAGTCATGAAGTATGGAATCTTTCTAAGCTTCGTACTAAACCTTTCCCTAGATGTATCCACATTATTCTTATCTTTCATGTCATAACTTGGTTTCAGAAAAAAAGAGAAAGCTCACTAATAATTCCAGAAAAGATTCCTATATAATATTTAGTTAAGTGCAGCAAATACCTATAAATCCACATTGATAAATTTTATTGGTCATACTATTATTTGATTTGATTGCGAAAAAGTGCTCGAGAGTATCTAACGTTTGACAATTTGTTTAAAATAATTCAAATACATCCCAATTGAGCCTGAGATAAGAGCGTTTTAAGCACACAATTGGTTTGAACTCTCACATTTTATGGCCATTCGTATGCCGATTTGTCACGAGTTATTGCGTCATTTCCCATACAGGCTAAACCATTATCGTTCGGACTGCTTTGTACTATTTTATTAATTCTTTAGAATTAATAAAATAGTACAAAGCAATAACATGTGTATGTTGAATTAATAACGATTGGTTTTTGATTTTAAACTCGATAAAAAGCTTTTGAGAAAATAAATTAACATTGTAATAACAAATCTTCGCACGTAGCAAACACTTTATTGGTATACATAATCATAATAATTACAATAAAACGACTTTGTTTAATACCACTTTAATACATATCGTTAACCAACTGGTTTCGGTTCAACCTGAACCTTCATCAGGGGTAAAAAAACATAATACATATAATACAGAATACATATTTAAAGGCAAAATAGAAGAGGTAGAGAAAGCAACAACTTTGGTGGGGGGCCATAGTGAGGTACCCAAGAGAGAGAAATAGGGGGTAAAAGAGGGTGTGGGGAAGGGAAACTTATTTAAAATGGGACTATTTAACAAATATAATTGGTAAACTAATGTTTAAGACAAGATTTTTATGCATAGCACAAAGGGTAACAATTATTATAAGCAATAATTATTAGCCTGAAACACTCATCAACACTGAAAAAATCTCCCGAGAAAAGATAAATGCCGCCGTGGTATTATTTATTTTTAATGATATTTTTAAATTTTATTTCAAGATCTTCTAGATTATTAAGATGTAGATACGGCCTAGTTCCATTGATTAATCTTATTTATAAATTAGATATGAGGCGTTTGTTTTATACAATTTAGTTCTAGGTTAATATACATTACATTCTCGAAATATCTCTAAAATTGTAAAGTCATATGATTTCAAAAATTATTATTTTAATTGTAATTACGAGCTGTAAGGAAACTTTAAAGCTTTTCCCCCCTCCATCCAATGATACCATATTGAAAAACATATTTACAGCTTTTCAAAACAGCCTTGAAGAATATTTCACCTGATAGTCACCGAAGTTTTGAGTCGTCAAATCTTTAATTGTTAAACTTTAAGAACTTTGGAAGTCAACAAAAAAACTTATTGTGTTAACTTGTGCATTTCAATACTTTGCAATGCAATACTTTGAAAATCGTATTTGATTGTAAAATTAGTAAGCACTCCGCCAAGTATCATCCGCCATCAGGCTCCATTTTTTATTTTATCATTTTTAGTATGAAAGAAGGTGGTGTCTTGCGAAGGATTTATGAGAGCAGTTAGTATCCGAGATGCGGAAAGAAATAAGATGGCAGTGTGCTATGGATTGTTTGATTTATTAAGAGCTGTAAGCTTCCTCGTGAGGGTGTTCAGTGTTCTGAGTGTGATTTGTGTGGTTGTTTGTTGTTTGTAATGGGATCTCGGAAAACATGGACAATCGCTTAGTCATCTTAACTCTCTTCTTTGTTTTAATGCGAAATCTTTGTTAATCTACATTCCCAAAAATAAGTTGAAATTAGTTTCCCTGGCAGAGTGATTTGGACCTAAAGGCCACTGGTTGAATAGCCAGTCTAAAAAATATACATTTTAAAATAAGCCATTTCACTTAGGTATAGATTTATTAAAGTATATTTTAATGTTGTTCTACAGCGTTCTTTATCTTTTTGGTGAGAGACAACTATGTGGGATTTAAGAGTTTCATAAAATGACTTTAGCTACGTTATGTTCCAGACCTCAACAACAAGCTACTTTTTTAAAATTAATTTAAATTTTGTTAGTGTCGTTATTAAGTTTTGCAAATATTTTTGGTTTTTATTTTTGTAACAGCTGTTTTAGCATACAAGGCCAATTTCAAACTTGAAAGACAGTTTTAAAATTGGCTTGTGAGCTGAAACAGCTGTCACAATAATAAAAATTAAAATTCTTGCAGAACTTAATAACAAGATTATGAAATTTAAATTATAGTTTAAAGATTAAACGAATTTCTACGAAATAAATACAAAGACAAACTTTTCCCAACCTTCATATTATTTCCTTTTGCATTTCCTCTATAACATTATTTTCCTTCAAACATTTTCAAATTTTAATGTTTTCCCCTATGCAAACAGAAACAATACAATATACTTACCCTTGAAAAATATCTTCCGTAATACTGAAATGATGGCCTATCTTGAAAGGTGAGAGACAGAATCATTGAGAAAAAAGCACAGCTAACGTGGAGGATATTATACTAGTACATTCAAAAACCATGTCTAGAAAATAAATAGACCTATATATTGGATCGTTCCGAGCAGTTGGAACACGAAAGAAAAGGCGATTTTCCATGTTTTCCGAAGGTCTTGACAGATGTGAGTGTGTATGTATATGTGTCTAACCTTGCTTGTGTTTGTGCTCGGTTCTTAGCTGTTCAGTGTCGTGTGGTGTCGGGAAGGTTGTGCGGGACAATTGGCGCTTGTGGCGCACTGGGCGCTATGCGGTAAGCGGGGGCGCGCGGCTCCGCGGGCCATGGCCGTTGAAGGTCGCGCGCCATAATGGCTGACGAGGAGAAGATCCCCCAGACCTTCCTCGAGAAGCTGCTCTTCTACACCACGGCCACCTTCATCCTGCTGGCCATCTTCAGTCTCTTCGCCTTTCTCTTCCTCGTGCCCTTCGTCATCGACCCCGCATTCACCACGATTTTTATGCAGTTTGATACCAATCCGGCGCAGTGTGTGACCGCGGAGACGCTGCATCGCGAGGGCGCTACCAACTGCAGTTGGGCATCTTGCCGGGAAGGATGCACGAAGGATATCTACGACTGCCTTCAGATCCGGGTGCATTACAAGCGAGCTCCGGGCAGCGGACCTCTGCCTCCCCCGCTTGTGCGCTCTGCACGCGCTCTGAGAGAATACGATTATGGCGAGGCGTCTCCAGAATCGCATTCCTTCGCTTACGAAGATAACGAGATCCCCCAGTCCATCTCGGACCCGGATTACCCGGAGGGCCCCCCGCCCACAGGTCTAATGGGTAACGACTCGGAGTGGTTCTTCACGTACGCCCGCCTTTTCCCAAACGTCAAGGGCTGCGGCTACCCCCCAATACTCAACTGCACAATATTCCTAGGTAAATACAAAACGGTCGGTACGAATTTCACTTGCTATTACAGCAAGGTGGATCCTGGACTTGTGATATCGGATTTGGACATGTGGCAAAACACATTAAATCTCGTGTATGCGATGGCGATACCTATCCCCTCGTTCATTGTGTCGGTTATCTACCTGACCGTAGCTTATTTCAAGATTTATAATGAAGACGAAGAAGCGGCGCCTCTGGAAAGGAACGCTGAGGGGATGGCTGGTGGAGAAGAAGGGGAGGGAGAAGCCGGCGAGGGAGAGGGGGTAGGGGCCACGGGAGGTGATACTCCGGGCAGCGATACGTTCAGAGAGGATCTGGCCTCGTTTGGGCACCAGCTGAAGGCGGATGCGGTGGGAGGCAGCAGACAGAGCTGCTGCAGCAGAAGTCAGAGTCAGAGCCAGAGTCAGGAGGAGGCCGCGGGGAGCCGCTGTAGTCTGGATGCGGGGAATGTCTCCAATTCGGGCTCTATACCCGGGTAAGCAAATTTAACAAATATTATAATCAATAATTATCATCCTGAAACACTCATCTACATTGAAAAAATCTTCCGAGAAAAGATACTGGCCGCCAACGGGAATTGAACCCGTGACCATCTGATTGCCGGTCAGCAGCTCCAAATCAAATTTAAATAATAATTATTATAAATCGTATTCTTTTTCGTTCTATTTAGGCGCTATTTCGTTCCATATAAGTATTAAGGAAAAGTGTCCCGAATCTAGATCCCCGACACTTGACCTCCCGAAAAGTCGATCCTACGTGCATTTGATCTCTTGGACCGTTAATCTATATTATACTTGATCCCCCAAAGAATATTTTCGATTGATCTTCGCCCCTAATTATGTATGCAGAGAGAATATATGGCCGTTTAACAAAAACCTGCCGGTGTCTTTCGAGTGAAAATCCTAACAATAAAGCTGATCTTGAAGGAGTTTACAGAGTTGATTCACCGCCGAATAACATAATACAACACACGGGAGGAAGTACAACAGAAATAGTCCTTTGGGGGACAAAAAGTCAGAGGAATTAATTTATTGCCTGGGAGATCAACTGTCCGGGGGATTAACTGCCGTTAATAAATTAATGCCGAATATCCTATGTATAATGATTAGTTTTTACTTCTTCGTGGACTTTAAACTTGGCTATACTAGTCTATTTTTATTCTCAGTATCATTAGAAACGTGCCCCTTTTTTCAAATATATACTTTATAAAAAAAAACGATAACGACCTAATTTCCCAAGTCTTACACAAAATAGTGTTTGTTCCAGAAACTCTCGCTCGAGAACGTTGTAATCATAATTATTGTATTGTTAATTATTTTGGAAAATCGACAGATTATTTACATTTGTTACAATAAAATTAATAACACATATAAAATCCAATAGTAAATTTTCACATACCTTAAAATAATAATTAAAAAAACAAAGGTATTATACCCTTCGGCTAAAATATTTACAAAAATACAACATTGTTTATATTAAATGTATATTTTTTAGCGTGTAGGTTAGCCTATTGACGAATCACAGATATTTATATAGATTCTTGAATTCCGTATCGTGAACCCATGGATCGTGATAAATATTGATGGATCATTATAAATATTGAAGGAAATATTAAAAATGCGCACGTTCACGTTCAATATATATATTATTTATGACGATCCCTGGGTTCACGATAAAGAATTCAGAAATTTAGACACCTTTGACCCGTCAATACGCTAGCGTAACACTTGCAAAATTTAACAATAAATATTGAACGTGTAGGCTGTAATAATAAAACCATAAATAGTGAACGTTTCATTGATCGTGATAAATAATTAAAATATTAAACGTGGAGCCAACGTTTATATATGTAATAAATATTGAACGTCTTATTGATCGTGTAAATAGTAAAAATATTGATCGTGATAAACATTGAATGTTGCGCCAACGCCACGCGTTAATCTGATTTCTCGACAGTATAGTTTCAATTTTGAATTATTGGCTATTAGGTATATACCTACATTTTCGCTTGTCTAAATTACATTCACTAGAAAAGTTAAAAAAAGGCAAAAAATTGAAATTAAATTTAAATTCATTGAACCAGATTTCACGGGGATTAACAACTACGCAAAGACAATCGAAATTAATATGTTTGATATACAATATTAATCACACACAATATTCAATAGATATTAAAGCTGACGGTAGTAACATGACACCATAGCTTTGTAAAAGGTTCTAGATATAAGCTGAGAGTAGAACACCGAATGTAATCCGATACAGGCAATAAAACCGAAAAAAGGTTTCAGAAAATGCTCCGTCCATTCGCAAAACATTTCCCGGAATACTAAAGGAATCTCCGGCTCGGTCTGAGGCCAGGATTTTTCCAATAGACTTGTGCTGGACGGCCCAGACTTTCGTTTAAAGAATATAAAAAATCCACAATACAAATCCACAAATTCGCCCTTATCAGTTATTGGAAATGAACCAATCAAACGCGTTTTGCCTTTTATTTTAATGGTTCATAAGGTGTGCCTAATTTGATTTCAAAATTCAAACGAAATTTTTTATATTCTTTCACGACCCTTCGTGATTTTTCACAGGTCCGAGCTAGTATTGTTGAACAAAACAATATAATAGTATAGTTCTCACGCTTTGAGTTCCTTTGTAACCTTGCCAATAGAAAAATGAAGAGTTTTCATTTGATGTATTAGCAACATGCCCTTAAATAATTAGTTAGTTCCTCCACACAGTATCGACAAAGTTGACATAGGCCCTGAGGGGAATTATTTTCCTCAGGACCTCCTTTGTGAAGCTAATGTAAAAAAATGTCGAGTGGAATAAGGGCAACGCGAACCATATATTTTTTTGCATTAGCTCCATACAGGAGGTCCTCAGGAAAATAATTGCCCTCAGGGCCTATGTAATCTTTAGGAATGCTGAATGAAGGTTATTTTAAGGAAAAGGATAGGAAGTTGAAGGGGCCAAAAGAGTTAGTCAAAAGGTCTCCAGCCAGTCTCTCCCGAAGCATCCACCTCATTACCTGAACTCTGGCACCCCTGCTAAGTCACCAAACGCATGGGATGACCTACGGCAGAGGAGTTGTATATCCAATAAATGGGTCCCGGGGCGGCGGTACCCAAACCCGCCTCCCAAAAAAAATTGAAAATAAAAATATTTATCTATACTTTCTTTACGTGCTTTGTATTATTAAGTTTTATATTTGCATATGTAATTTGAATAATAATGGTCATATCGATCCTCTTAGTTAAACTGCCACGAAAATTCGTGTAAGTCAAGGGTCACTGTACGGTGTCAAACGGGTCAGACTGCTATTTTTACACCAAAGTGTGTCTACCCTGAGATTCTCAAACCATCAACAAAATTCCCCGAAATATTTGGGCAAAACCGTTAGGTATCCTGCTCTGGGTTGGTACTTAAATCAGTAATATGTTGTACACAGACATTTCAATGAAAAATCACCTCATAGGCGTGATTTACTTCAATCCCCGTGATTGAGATTACTTGAAATATGTAGGGAAAAACTCCAATAAAGAGATTCATCCAGACTACAAGTTGCTTTATTTACTTTATCGTAAGGTTTAAACTGAAGGAGCCCAGCGGTCCATCATGTATCACCGGTTATTAACGTAATTCGTGCATTATACACGAACGAAGATAGATGACATTCTTCTACGATACTTCTTAACTGACATTTGTTGAGACACCTAAAATCTATACCGACATCAATTGAAAGATGTTGAAAACACATGTTGTATACTCTGTACACATGTACAAAAATACACAGTATATAAAATACAAGACATTAAATCCAATCTTTATACAGTTTACAAACTGTGTGGTTTGTAGATAGGTGTACCTAGCCTCTTTAACAACTAATGACTAAAACTAAAATTACTTACCTTTTAGTCAAAATATTTTGTAGTTTCGTTGACTATAAATACCTGGTAACACAAAGAGAAAAGCTTTTAACAAATTGATAATTTATGACAGCGATTTTTACTCATTTCGCCCGAATTTCGGTTAAAGCGAAATCTCAAATTATAATAAACAAATATCTTATATAATGTATTAGGTACCCCAAGGACCGTGTTATCTATTTCAGAATAAATTTTCGTTTAATTATTAATCTTCGATAATGGAAACTTATTTCTTCAAGCAGGTCAAACATATTTTTGGCATAATTTTAATTAAAAATAGTCATCATTTAGTTTTTACCACTTTTGTTATTTAGATACAACTGATATGTTTCGTGAGCAATGCTCATGTCCTCAGGGTTTTTTGTAATTTAGTTTTAAGAGAACATTAATGTGGAGTGTGATTTTTTTAAAGAAGAAGAGGAAGTTCTGGGAAAGAAAAATGTATGAGGGTTGGGAGTCAGTGCGTCAAGTGTCGGTCCACCAATTTTTTTAGGTTTCCAATTTATTCATTTGTTTGACATAATATTTAACATTTCAAAAATAAAATTAAACAATGTCGGCCTCACTGGGTAGCTCACCTGTGCTGAGGCCTCCATTTTATAAAACAAAAACAAAATAAACTAAAAATTAAAATTTATAATTAAGCTAAAATTATAGGATAAAATGAATTATTTTATTACTAAAAAAATAAATTAAAATCGGTATATATTATATATATATTATGTGTTGTGTGTTTGTGAGTAATGTGTATTTTATGTTGGTTTTGAGTGTTTCGTGTAGTTGTGTTTTATTTTTATTTTGTAAAGAAATTTTGGTAATATTGTCTTTTTTGTTCTTTAAAATAAAATGTAAACTTTAAAAATATATATACATACATTGGAGGGTGTCCAACCACTTTCCCACGGCGTTCTAAGGAAACATATGGTTTCCTCCTTCACCGTACACCTCAGGACTCTATTTTATTGAACGAAGCTACATTTATTTGAACGACTCTAGACCCTCCAATGTCCATGCATACGGGGTTAGAAAGCAGTATGCAAGTACTTACATTAACATAATACAAAAAAATAATAAATGTTGCAGCCCGTGGAATGATTCTTCTGAAATGTATAGGATAAATAATATATACAGATAAAAGTGTTAATAAGTAAAAAAATATAAAAAATAAGAGCTGCGCCCGGTTGAGGAAGCCTGGAATAAGAGAAATAAAAAAATAAAATAAAATAACAGTAATAATATAATGCAAGTATTTACAATAATAACAGAGAGATAATAAAATGCATAAAAAGAATATATTCAGAGAGGGAATTCCACAAACCACCAGGCAGTCCCAATGACAATGTGCATGGCTATCGGCCTAACCGCAGACGAAACCCGGAGTCCGCGCCCTTTAGCCGGCTCCCCGATTTTGCCTCGAAGAAATATATGTGGGAAAGAAGAGAAAGTTTTAGAAGACTCTGGGGAAAAGATGAGCGTCGGGTTGTCGGAGGGGGGGCGGAAGGACGTCGAGATCACGCGGCTATTCCTCAGGCTTACGCATATCATTGGGGGAGGCGCGGGAGGATTGCGGGAAAACCGCTCCGGTGTGTGTTCGCCTGGCTGTATGCACGGACAGGGTCTATCCCACCCCCTTTTATGGGGTGACGACGATACATAATATGTACAGTTCAGTTGCGCCACCAAAATATGGAAACCAATGCTAATATAAAGTAAGAAAATAATAAGAGCAATTATATATTGGAAACATAATTACAGTATGAGTACAGAAGTCATGATATATAGTCTCTAAGATGGAACATGGCCTGTAGAGGTAAAAGCATAAATAATTTTTGGGTGAAACATTAGAAGACAACCGATAGGTTGTAGACTTGTAAGCGGCGTGAAACTAAAGCTAAAAGAAAATAAGTAAAACATGAAAAGAAGAATGTGTCAGTACATAAGTCAAATGTAACCAGTAATTTACGGGTCTCTAGAGTAATATTATAAACAGTTCAAAGCGTATACACTAGTGAAGAGTAATGGAGGATATACCGAGGGAGACAGGAGCAATACGTGTAGCACCTGAAACAAAGATGAATTTAGTCTAGATCGGCGACTCTAAGTACAGACCATCTCTCCACCCAGGACTTGACAAACTTTTTCAGGCACTCGAAATTCTCTTTGTTTGACACAAGGTCAGCGTTCCACGCTGGTCTTGTTGTTACGCGCAAGCCATCCAACATTTCCTCTCGTGCTTCCTTCATCAACTCGCAGTGCCACAGAATGTGCCTGGCGTCCTGGTTAGTATCACCACACGCACAGTTTGGATGGGGAGAAAGGGTCAAGCTATGTAGCCGACCCCTGAATTCCCCATGTCCGGAGAGCATCTGTGTCATGTAGTGATCCAGTTTAATGTGTGCCCCTTCCATTCTGACTTTAACTGAAGGGAAGAAGGAGAAAGTCCATCTGCCCTTCGTCGATCTATCCCATCGCTCTTGCCATACACTCAGAGTCCTTTCGCGCATCGCTTTGAGCAAGCCGGGGAGGGCCACGACTCCTCCCGGTGTCAGTTCGACTCCAAGGTGGACAGCAGCCCTGCCTCTAATAAGTTCCTTTTTTGTCAATATTTCCCTAATTGCAAGGTCAATAGGCAGAACGCCGGCCAGAACCGGTAATGCATCTGAGGCTACAGTCCTATAAGCGCCCGATAGCGCCAACAGGGGAGTCCGCTGGCCTCGTTTAAGAGCTGAGTTTATCAAGACATTATCCAGGCGGTGCTCCCACACGGAGGCAGCATACGAGACTTGCGTCACATATACCCCCTCGTACAGCAGGCGAATCGCCGGAGAACGCAATCCCCACTCGGCTGTTGAGATTCTTCTCAGTTTCTGAAACAAGGCCTGGGCCCTGTCAGAGACGTTCTTGACGTGGGCTAGGAACGAAGAAGATCTATCCATAATGACGCCTAAATACCTGGTATTTTCTGCAAATCGAATAGATGAGTCTCCCATTCTGATGAAGGGGTTCCTGCCTCGGCTGAGCATGCCCTTCATGAGGAGACCCACGGTCTTGTGGGGAACGAAGTTCAGTCTATTTCTCTTTCCCCATTCAAGGATCACTTGTAAACCTTCTTCAGCCTTAGATTCCACTTCCCTTCTACTGTTCCCAGAGACCAAATACAATTTGTCATCTACGTAGTCGACCGATATACAACCTTCAGGCAAGGGTAACCTGGAGGAGTCGTCGAACAAGATTTTCCACAGGTCGGGTCCAAGGACCGACCCCTGTGGACATCCCATGTCGACTGTTCGGGTGATTAAAACGTCCCCGTGCCCTATGATAACTGTCCTACCATTTAGATAGTCACAGATTATCTCAAACAGTTTACGCGGGCAATTCCTGCTTTTCAGTTTGGTAAGTATCATCGGCCACCACGCGTGATCAAAGGCACCCGAGATATCCAAGAAGATGCCTATGACGTACCTCTTTGGGCATACCCTCACCCATTCAAGCGCATGCTTAATAGCGTGCTCCGTGGATTTTCCCGGGACAAAGCCGAAATGAAGTTCGCTGGACGGCGTGATGGTGAGGCTTAAACGGTGCTTAATGATGATTTCCAATACTTTGCCTAAAATTGGCAATAAGGTTATAGGCCTATAGGCTCCTATGTCCGTTCTCGGCTTATCGTTGCCCTTTGGTATAATCCGGAGCACGCCCTTCTTCCATTCTGTTGGGAATTTTCCCCTACGCAAACAAGTCTCCAAAACTTGGTAGAATTCTTCTTTGGCGTACATCCAGACATTCTTCGCAATTATACCATTCAATCGGTCAAATCCCGGTGCCTTTTTTGGACCCAAACCCTTAATTATTGCTTCAACCTCGACTCGACTTAACGGTGGCACGACCTCCCCCTGGGTGGGTACACTAGGTGGCAGCCGTGACAGATTTCTAATCTGTTTATGGTGGACACTTTCCCCTATTACTGAGTCTAACGGAACTAACTTGCCCAGAAGTGTCTCAAGAGTGGAGGTGGAGGTTCCCGAGCACCACGCTCGACAAATAACTGTCAGATCCTTTTCCCGTTTTTCCAATGACGCTGTGGATTTCCCACGGGTTGGCGTTACCCACTTCATTAACCCAATTGTGCCAGGCAGCTCGTTTTGCCAAAAGGACACCCGAGCGATAGGCACCTCGTGCGGCCCTAAAGCGGGCTTGGAGGACAATAGCCTCTTCAGGCGAGCACAAACTCTGCTTGACAACACTGAGATTCCTATAAGCGCTTTTAAAGGCTCCCTTCAGCAAAGTCAGCTCTTGTGTCCACCACGGCGTCCGAATGGCCTTTTTAGGGTTGGTTCTTCCCAAAAAAGCTTCAGCAGCCGATACCACCGCCGCGTTGAAAAAATTCCCCAAATTGTCCGGTTCCCTAGCTGCTACGTCGTGAAAGCCCCTTAATGATTGACGTAGCGCTTCCCCGAATTTATCCCAATCCGCCCTTGTGGTTCTGAAATTCCACGTAGACCGTGGAGCTTCTGTCTTTGGAATACCCACAGAAAAAGTTATTAGTCTATGGTCAGAAACTAACGCGCACTCGTGAACCTTCCACTTCGATATTTTGGCCGCAACAGATCCAGAGCATAGAGTAAGATCAATGTTGCTTTCGCCTCCGGCTCCTGAAAAAGTAGAAAACGTGCCTGGTTCATTGAGGATGAACAGACCTTGCGCCGCAATAAGGTCTTCGACAGCAAAGGATCTTTCCGTCCGAATTCCGTTATAGTCAAACCAGAGAGGCGATCGCGCGTTAAAGTCTCCACCGATAATTATGTTTCGACCTTTTAATTTGTGAAGCGCTCGCGTAAGGCTCAAAATATGCGGTTCAACAGGGTTACCGTATTTAAAATAAACGGAGATCACGATGATTTCCGTAGTACCTAATTTAATGGATACACAGGTTTGGTACTCGTTTGAAAGCCCCTCCAGGAGTAAGGGTCTAATCAAGGAAGTATTGATTAGGACACCCGCACCCGGAGAGGAGCCCACCTCGAGCATCGCACCTGGCCTATTTATACCAGGAGTTTTGCCTTGCCACACGTATTGCTCCTGAATAAGCAAGATGTCAATGTGAAGGCTGGTCATGACCCGCTGGGCTTCAAGGGTGGCCACCCGTGACCGCTGCAGGTTTGCCTGGCCTATGGAAAGGAAATTAGCGGCGTCCATAGTCTGTCTTGCGCACCTGCACCTCCACGGCAGCTCTATGGGCGGGACAAAGTCTGTCACCTGTCCTATGATTTGCTGGTTTACCAAACCTACTACATGTGGCGCAGATGGCTGCTTCTGCCTTTTTGGGGCAATCCTCTAAGTCGTGACCACTGGCGGCGCAGTGCCTACAGGTTATCACATCTACCGTACAAAATTTACTTACATGTCCGTATAAATGGCATTTAAAACATCGAGTAGCACCCAAGTAGTCACGCACACGACAGGCGTTCCAACCAAGAAAGCAGAGGCCGCTGTCTATCAGTACCTTCCTGCTCTCTGGGTGGCAGGTAACAATCATATTCATCGTGGTCCCATCTTTTCTGCCAAATAGAGAGACTCGCCGCATGGTGCGGAGATGGTCTTCCCTCGTAAGTGTGGACTTACCTTGAATATTGTTTTTAAATATCTCCTCAAATAATGTCTGGTTCCCAGCGATATCGCCTTTTGGTACATCGTACAAGACCACCTTGGGGAGATTTCCCTGTGGAAGTACCATTTTCAGACCACTGGCCTCGAGTTTGGCTGCTGCGTTTTTTATATTATTTAGCCCCCCTGTACTGGAGGTCTGCAGCAAAAGGCCAGCACCCTTTATTTTCCTCGTTCTGACCGCTTGGAAGCCATCAATGGTAGGATTTAATACCTTCATCAGCTCTTTTTGTGTACTTTCTGAAGTTTTACCATCCGGAATAGTAGGATAAAATAAGACGGTAGGCTGGGGTAATGGTAAATCTCTTTCGGTGCCTTCGACGAATATCGGGGCTGAGGGAGCTCCTGAGGCGGCACCGGCGTACGACTTACGGGCGGGATGCTGTGGGAGTTGGACCGGGTGGGTCACCGGCGCAGGTCGGCTGATCAAGAGGTCCAACTTATCTGAGAAACCTCTTTGTGCCTTCAAGACCTCGCTGAAGGCGTTGGCTCTGGCAATAGCTGAAGCATTTTCCGTAGCCAGGTTGATAAGCTCTCTTTTAATTACATCTATGCTTACCTTTATGTTGGAGCGGTCCTCTTTATTTAGTTTATTTTTCCCTTCTTGCACAGTTGCAGAGATTCTCGCTAATTGGTCCCAAATGGGAGCTAGGCGCTCCTCTCCGCTCGTTGGTGATTCCTCTGTCCGAGCCCTTTTTTTCTTCACCTGGTTGGGAGAAGAAATCTTACCTTCTTCTCCACTGGCCAATATGGTATCATTCATTCTGCGGGCGGCACTCTGGGAAGTTGCCTGGATAGCTTCTGCAGCTTCCAAACTCACCTGGATGCTAGAAAATTCTCGAGAATTCGCTAGAAATTATATATACATACATCCTAAAATGCCCTCAATGCATCTCTGGTGAACTGAATATTACATTTTCCAGCCGATGATTTTATAACACGACCTATTTGCACCGGCCGCTCTAGGTACTTGCACGTAACGGCATTCCTCTCTCTACTCCCTGTCGAAATTCTGCACTTAAAACCATTAAAATTGATAAACTCTGGCACCATATCTTGGCAGTAAATATATTATTATTTCCATGATGAACACGATGCACTTTATGTATACGTACCAAAGATATTGAAATACAAGAGATGAGCTGTGATGGCCGCCCGACCATCGGCGGACTACTACCTAAAGGACATAGTTTAATACGGAAAGAATTCGTTAATTTAGTTGATTGTTTTGTAGAAGTGTAGAAGATTGGTTAAAAATATAGTTTGAATACGGAAAGATTAGTTCATCTAGTTGATTTTTTTTTAAGTGTGCAGTAGTATTGGTTAACAATATCGGCGATGCCAGGAAACACAGTCCCACTCAGTAAAATCTGCGGATAACATATCTCTTATATTTCAATATCTTTGATACATACCTACATATGAAGCTTGGTTCACACGCGGCTGCATCTTCGATTTTCTAAAGAATATTTCTGAATAAACTGTATAAATGCATAATATACTGCATAATAGATGTTAGTTACATTCTGCATGAAATATCACCAGCGATTTTTTGGTTTTAGAGGACAAAGGGATCAGAAGAAACACTGCAACTTTATGCGTTGAGTTCAAAATAACGTGTGCCAAAACTGCATTACATGTGCATTCAGCAGAATGCAGATAGCGATTTGGAAATAAATATTTAAACAACAATAACAATACCAAACCAAAAACAATAAAACTATATTGAGAATCGAAGTTTGTTATTCTGTATATAGTATGTACTTACATGCCAATTTTACGTGAATGCCGCACAAGAGTTCAAACTGTTCCTAACCGCTTGGAGGCACTGGGGGCATCCCCAATTTGGGTGTGTTGTGACGCTGAAAGTAAATGGAGAGGGGAAGGAGATGAGGAAGAGGAAGTTGGTGAAGTAACTGGCTAAATTCAGATCTAGTCACCAAACAGATAAAGCTGTAGTCTTACACCAGTGCGATAGTGAGAGTATCTTCCTCCCAGGAACCTGCCGCAAATATATATTCTTGTGTTTTAAATGATTTCATTGTGAAAACACAAATCAATCATGTAAAATTTACTTGCGTACTCCGGGATTTGAACCCGCGACCTCCGGATCTCTAGTCGAGAGCCTTGCCCCTCGACCACGAAGTTCTGTGAACAACTTTGTTATGATGCAGTACAAATCCGTATTACTTTAAATATAATTATTAACATCTTTATTATTTGTACTGCATCCTAACAACCCTACCCGTCGAAATCGTAAGTAGGTAGGAACTTGTTATTAATTATTAGTGTGCCAGCTCTGATTTGATCGACGGCCTGAGGCGACACCTGGACAGTTCCGGAGGTATACGTCACTTCTTGCGTGGGTAGATTCGGGAGGGTTGGGCCCCGTGTCTAACTACGCGACAGTCAAGAGAGTTTTGTGAGAACTTAGTATTTGAACGGGAAAATAATTCCTTTTAACTTTAAATAATGTCGGGCGGTGAAAGTATTAATGGGTACGCATTGTGTGTTCGGAAAGTTTGAATCCCTGTATTGGGATTAGTCGAGTTTCCTGCAACGTAAACTTAAAATGGCGGCAGGCGTGCTAGAAACCCGGGATATATTTCAATCGATATGTAATACGTGCTATCACACTTGGGACAGAGCCCTGTTTTGACGGATGACCGGTGTACCGTTAGCCCGTGATGCAATTTGCCGTTCTTTGTGGCGGAGAAGTAAATTTACGCCGACTTTGACTCTCGTCTGGACTGAGGGCGGTCTCCCTCCATCATAATTCTTCTAGCGACAGGCCCCCTGATGATTTCCCTTTGGCGGTGGGAAGACTTGCTAATTTGATCGCGGCGTAAGGCCGCTTGATGTTTCCCCTTTGGCGGCGGAACTGTCTCCAGATCTCGGCCTCGTGAGGGCCATCCAGATCCTGCATGGGAAAATGCTGCCTGGGCCTGGCAGCCACTAGATGGACAGTATATTAGTTAGCTAGCGATAGTATACACAATAAAGGAGGTCGGTTCATGGGGGTAAGTGAAAAGACATATTTAAAAACCCTGATTGCCACTTGTTTTTTTAAAAATTATAAGCTTGTTCTCACAACTCTGCCTTTTAAATTATGTACCTGACACACCATTCCTTTGGAGAGCGACACACATCATGGTTTAAAATCCACCCTCTGAGCATATTTGGGAACCACAGGTATTCTTGACGGGAACCATAACCCGTCCAGAATTGGCGCTTCCTACGGGATAAAATCTGTGGGTACCTGATCATCACTATAACACTAAAGTTGTTTTACGAAATGTATTACTTGGCGAAAAACCGACGTAACAATTGGCTACCAACTAAAAAAAATGGCTATATGTGTGTCGCGCTTCAAGTGTTGTGTGTTTTATCTTTCAATTCATCACGGGGCCCAACACTCCCGAATCTACCCACGCAAGAAGTGACGTATACCCCCGGAACTGTCCAGGTGTCGCCTCAGGCCGTCGATCAAATCAGAGCTGGCACACTAATAATTAATAACAAGTTCCTACCTAATTACGATTTCAACGGGTAGGGTTGTTAGGATGCAGTACAAATAATAAAAATGTTAATAATTATATTTAAAGTAATACGGATTTGTACTGCATCATAACAACTTTGCATAGTGTTTTATTTTATTTATTTAATAATACAATATAAAAACGTAAAACTAATATTTATAATACATTATTCCCAATGAGTTTAGTAAAACTCATTTCGGGAAGAAGAACATTACACAATTAAAAGAAAATTATTTTGGCACAAGAACACGAATTTACAAGAGAGTTCAATGAAGAGTGCATATAGATTTTAAACAGACTTGACACAGTTAATTGAAGAATATTTATATAATATTTTTAATTGTTGATTACTCCACCTTGACAGCTCGCAACAGTCGCTCCCGTGGAATAAAAACGTACTGTCAAACACGGCTACCATCTTGACAGGATTGACTGGACACGGAACACACTAGTGGTCGGGTCAAAGCTGGACTTCGCTACGCTGTCAATTATTTTCCATTGGAGTTCCTTATTGTTTCATGTTCCATAGATGTTTTTCATACATATGTACCTACAAATTTGTATACTGTACCTATTCCACCACCTATGTAAATTCGAACCAACTTTTGCCACTGTCCTGAAGAATCTCATATGACTTCTTTTCCAATTAGCATCTTTAATATTCTAATTAACATGTTGAGTGTCATATTTTTGTACCGTTTACCCAGAGTGGTAGTTAGTTCCAGCATTACGTAATGTACCGTGAAATGTACAGCTAATTAGGCAATAATAATTCTGTATCTAGTCACTGGGACATAATTGCGGAGGCGAGGGTTGCGTATTAATACCGCCATAAATAGCAAAAACTATTTTGAGGTTTAAGATATACACCACATATTTAATCGGTGGCAATACCAGAATAATATGGATCTGAATTCCAGAATCGAAGTTGGCTTTTCATGAATGGAAGAATCTTTAATCCTTGGCCCTCTAAGAACCCGCATTCCGAATGATTTTTTGAACGACACTTTTTTTTTACATTTGCTTTTACACAGGAGGCCCTGAGGAAAATAATTATCTCAGAGCATATGTCATCTTTGGGGATGCTATGTGGAGTGTTTTTTTTAAGTAAAGGAAGGAGAGTAAGTTCTGGGAAGGAAAAATGTATGAGGGTTGGGTAGGAATCTGGGGTTCAGTGTGTCCAGGTCATCCGCCGCCAAAACTTCGCTCAAACACTCAAACGACAAATCTCACCCCAATAACCCGGGCACCCCTGCTGAGTCATCAAAGAAAGGGGTGACCTACGGCAGAGGTGTAGGTTATCCAATAAATGGTTGCCGAGGCGGCCTCACCCATTTCTGCCTCCCAATTTGGAACATTTTATATCTTCCTTTGAACATTTTCTTTTATGTTATTTTTTAAGATAATCTCTAATCAGACGCCCACCGAATTGAAAAAGTAATTCCTTGAAATTCCCTAGATACAATAAAAACGCTAATTTTATTCCGAAAATTACAAAAAACATCTGGTTCTGTTATTTAACATGCCATAGATATAAAAACATGTTTCTATAATAACTCAGATGTTGGAAAAATTTTGCTCTATTTCAAATAAGTCATGTTTTATTACTCCCTTCGACAACGGTGCGTATTAGGGAAAAACGTCAAACGCGCACCCAATTCACGGTTGACAATTTTCATATGAGAACGAGTCGTTTCCACGACCTTGGCACTGACGGAATTCATTTTCCTCAAGGTCTCCAGTGTGGAGTTAATGTTTAAAAAAAAAAGTATATAACCAACACTCTAAATAATTTTATAGGATTTCGTCGAATAATAACAAAATGTGTTAATATTTTTTTACCAAAGATAACATTCAGGAGCATAATGACGATTCAATGATTTCAAACAAAGACAATATTTTTCTTACTCAAAATAAACATTCCGGGACTAACTTAATTACATATTACGTGAATATTTTCTTTGAACTTAACGGTGGATTAAATAGCAGTAAATGTTTTTGTAACAGACTGAAACGTTCTTGGAACTGTGTAAGGTAGAACTTGATGGATAGCCGAGTCTCAACCTGGATTAAAACTTCCCAGCGTACCTTTTCTTCCAAAGCAGTAATCTATTGATTTCCCCGTTATTTAAAGCCGCTCAGTAAGGAAGTGCGATTTTCCAAGAAATTTTCAGGCTGTGTTTTTAGCTCTTTAAATAAATATTGCTTTGTAGAACCTTTTATTGAATAAATTAGAGCTTCGCTCCGTTTCTACAGCTGTAATAATAGATTAGATTAAAAACATATTCGTTTGTTTGTACAGTTTATCATACCATGTTTTCTGACGTCCTTTTATGTGGAAACTTAATTTTGAAAACTCATTGTATTTTTCTGTAATTTAGTATAGATATCTATCTACCTATTTTGCTTTAATTTTTGTCTGTATGTTCAAGGTCCTCGGAACTATTTTTAACCCACAGCGTCTTTTCCATCGTGAGTTTTGGAGCTTTTAAATTATTGAGTTAGCCGTTACGCAACTAATCAATAAGTAAAAAATGTCAATAAAAGAGCTCTATAAAAGATCTCTATAAATAATTAGTAGCTTTGTGTAAAGTTAACCTCGCGTTCAACAAAGTTTGTTGCAAATTTTCTCTTAATTATAAATGAAACCCAAATTTTCCTCGGACACCATAAGATTTGTAAGTAGGAACTTAAATACCTACCTGCTTAATAATAAAACATGTATTATTTGCAACATTTTTTAAAATTTAAAATAAATAATTATACAATATGTATATTCAAAGAAACGTCACTATTTCAATAGCATTTTTTGTAAACTCTCTCCGGCAGGTAGGTACCATTATATTGAAAAAATGCAAATAAGAATCAAAATGAACAAGATGATTTTACATATGAAAAAAAATCCTTACTGAACCATTAGAACGGCTACCATCTTGAACCGGAAACGGAAAGTGCACACAAATTTACAGAGAGAAATGCAAAACGGTCGAGTTAAATCAGTAGGTACGATTAATTATGAACACTGGTAAAATTATATCATTGAAGAAGAATATAATATCAATAAATCTAAATGAAACAGAAAAAGACATAGAAAAATATAAAGTTAACGGCCGCAACTGTGTCCCGGTAAGAGAAGAATTCCTGGGTTCGTGTCCCAGTTCCTTTTATTCCTTTCTTTTCCCAGTTACCTTTTTTTATATTTCTGTGTCGTGTTCTATTTCATATTTCGTTTAGATTTATCGGTATTATTTTCTTCTTCAATGTAATATCATTGATGGATATGACCTTCAAAAATTATTCCGATAAAACTAATAAAAATACTTATTTTAACCTGTGTAAATATTGCTTACGTAACTGAATAATCTTAAAAAGATGGCCAACGACGTCACGCCACTGCGTGTCCCGGTATATTGAATAAGATTCGGTTCAGTTAAGGTTCAGTGTTCCAGTTTCTAGAAAGAGTTCAACGCGATCGCCAAAAGAAAGAACCTTATGTAATTAATCACGACTAATGCCTTCGGAGATCGTTAGTAGTTTGCGATCCTTATGGAGGTAGCCAGGACATTTGTCTTGCAACTCTAGGTAACTACGTAATCATTTCAAATATGATTACAAGGGTACTTTATGTCGGAGAATTTGAGATATGTTGTCTAGACCTTGTCCTTCTTTTACTGAAATGACGCGCCATGTTTTTTTTTAAATAAGGTCGTGAAGACGCAGACGCCAAAACTATTGCTCTAATACTAAATAAATCATTAGGTACTCCGAATACACCACCAACCATATAGATTTTTTTACGTAATATTCGTATGTAGGTATTGATAAATTTTATAATCAAAAATACCAATTTCTATTGTATGTTGAAATTCAAAATTGGAACTGTATGTTCAAAGAATTCAGATAAGCGATAAAATATAAAACCTATATTATAATATTTTTAAGAGCTAGGTATTTATTTTCTTTGTCATCTTGAAAATCAGAACCCATTTTTTAAAGAATTTGAAGTTTGTTTGTGTGTCTAACTGTAATTTTGGTTCAATGAACTTTAGAACATGAATAAGCTTTGAATTTGAGTGCACTTAAAAAAAACCTGCCTCTTTGACTTTGTGAAAAATTCAGACGGGCGATAAAAACTACTACAAAATTTTTAAGGGAAATTATTTTAATTGTCTAATTTCAATCTCTTTTCCAAGTTTTCAATGTTCGAAAACTTTATTTAAAATATATATTATTTAAGCTCAAAAAAATCTGAATTTTCCACTGCTCAACATAAATACTCACTCAACCAGGACAATAAGTCAAAATATATTAGTTTTTCCCAGTTTGAATATATCTGTCGGATAAAGAAATATTAAACTTCATGCTTTAAAACTACATTATAATAATGCTCTACCAAATCAATCAAAAACCAAAATTGATTTTTTTTAAACTAAAGTAAAAACAAGGCTAAGACAACATATGGATAATCAACTTGCAAACATTGCAAGATTAGTGAAAACATAATTTACAAACATTGACATAGAATAATAAAAGAATAAAAGAATAAAATAATACAATAATAAAATAATCTAAAAATATCCCGTGAATAATGTTGGTTGAAAAAGAAAAGAAACAGGCGTTGATTTATTTACTCTTTTACTGCCCTCATGACGGCACAGCTGTGTGAGAACAAGTTAGTTTTCAACACAAGCAAAGTTAGCAAGTTTTAAAAACCACACATGGAGTAGCAATAATACGAGAAATAAACTATCCTATTTTTCCGTCTTATTATTTTAATGTAACATACTTTGTCATTTTGGAATCGTCGTTAATTCCATTGAGAACTTCTCCACAGGACTTCGGAAATACTTTCCAATCGATTCAGGGTTTATGTGGGCCACTCCTGGGTTATTTTTCTGCGTAATAAATGATGGGTGTTTCATCCCCCACCCTCCACGGCTGCGACTGTCCGAACTACGGGAAGTCCAGAAAACAACAGTTTAAATCACAATAGCCTTATTTGTCCAGCACTTTGGCCGACTGTTACACAAACACGACGATAAAGCGCTGTTGTTTTAATGAAAAAAATATGTGTTTACTTTTCGACCTGCGTATTTTTGTATTTAGACTGAATTTAACCCAAAATAATAGAAGAGATAGCGGAACCTAAAAATAACACTTTCAGATGCTTGCAAGCGATGAATGACGTTTTTTTTACATTAACTCCACATAAGAGGCTCTAAGAGAGATAATTTCCCACAGTGCCTATGTATTTACCTTTGGATGTGCTGTATTAGGGGTGTGTTTTAAGGAAAGGAAAGAGATGAAGTTCTGAGGAAAAAATTAAGAGGGGTAGGTAGAAATCTGGGGTAAATGTGTGCAAGACGTAATCTATTCCTCCTTTGTGGTGCAAGGCAATGAGTCCATAGAGTCCAAGGGTCTCACACAACTGGCCTCCTCCGATCAGGGCAGGCGTTTCTGTTGCCAAGACCTGAATAAAACTCACACTATGAAGCCGGGCACCCCTGCTAGGTCATCAAACGTAGCGAATCACTTGGTATGGCCTAAGTCAGAGATGTTTTTTAACCACTAAATGGTTCCAGAGGCGAGTACACATACCCGCCTCCCAAATTGTACACATCAACATAATAAGAAGCTAAACGTACTACAAGAACAACGTTTTTCTTAGAGATCTTATCTATTGAATGACTCCGGGTGTGCGCATTTATGCATTCCGCTAGCTTTATAGTCTCTAGATTTATAATCCTTAAATCTAATTTCTGTAATCTGAAGTTCACAATACATTTTCCAATTTTAAAAATTATCTACTGACGTAAAATTTAACCTTGTGAACGCATATTTCTGACAAAATTAATCATCTGGTAAAAATATACCATTCACATGGCTGGATATGAAAAAAACATCCCATATTTTCAAATTTCATCGTTCGTGGCGCATAAAACCTGTTTCATAGGTGTTGATGAACATTATTTTTTATTGAAATGGCATAATCAATTAAAATCAAGCAAAAACTCTAACGATATGGAAATTATTGATTTTATTGAATATTGGTTTCCTCTTGTGAATAAGAACGCCTACATTTTTTCCCCCATCATTATTGACGGGTTTTCCACTAGTTTTATATTAAGTGTTAGAGTCCGTTCACGTCCTCATGCCATTAAGTTAGTGTGGATGTAGACACATCCAAAATGGTTGCTGAAAGGCCGACTTCATAGATTATTCATGGTTCGTGCCACTTTTTGACACGTCAAGCCATTACTAATATAGTATGTAGTCAGGAGTGTGAGGCAACCTGGTTGATTAGAGATGATATAATAATTAGCAGTGCGAATTAATTTTATTAGTTATTTCAAATTGGATTCATAATTTAAAGGCGTGCATCTCTTTTTATAACTTTTGAAGGTTATTCCCGAACATTTAAAAAAAACACGTTATTCCCATTAATGTAATATGTCTTTGAAGATGAAGATAACAATAATTATCTAAATGAAAATATAAAAAAAGAAGAACAAGACACGGAAAGATAACAGTCGCAACTGGGACTCGAACCCAGAACCCCTCGTCTTACCGAGACAAACGCCTCTACTAATTTAGCTACTGAGACCTCTTATTTAAATGTCATTTTTGTCAATCATAAAAAAAATTATGTATTAGTATTATGTATGTAAAAGTTTTTACCTCAAAACATGTTTTTGATAAACATTTTTAGAGGTTATGTAAAAGTACACATAAAAGTATCAGAATACGACGAAAGAGATCAAGTTGTTTGTTACGAGTATATATGATCGTGAGTTGAATCACACTATATTTTATCAAAATGAAATTTGGTTTTGTGCATTCAAAGAAGTCAATATACATTTAATAAGTAGTGTACACTGTTATTCCAAGATAAAATATTAAATTATTAGTTTCATTAAAGACTTGAAAAAAAAGAAACTTTTAGGTTGATGTTTTAATATTTTTCCTAATGCGTTTAATCTACTCTAAACTTTCTTAATGTTCTTCCATTCTCTGAAATAACTTTTAATTTCCGTCTAAATTTCATCCTAAAAATTTGACCTCCAGCAGTGAAACTTTTTGTTTTGTTGTGCCTTGCAATATAAATTTAATATTAATGATGTTTCAGATATTTTAAAAGAACCTTTGAAATACACAACCTTTCTCATGTTCAGGAAATGCGGTGATGTCTTGAATAATACGAAACTCCATTGGAAACATATTTCACTTATTTAATTGAATGTAAGGGAGCTGATTTAAATACTTCATCCGGTGAATACAATAGTTTCATTTTGAGAAAAATTCTGACATATTCGACAAATTAATCTATATAAGTATCTAGCTTAAATCCCCAGCATTGCCCGAGCTTCATATAGATTTTGTTTTAAATCAGACATAAATAATTTCTCTTGTTTTAAAGGTCATGTGTGCAAAGTTTCATTAACCACGGGATAAAACTGTAGATTTTTTACACAAATAAAATCCATGCCGCCCGACACAGGCACTCTTTTTTATATAAATAGAAGGTAGATAGACTAAAACCACAGTTCACGCTATTCGCCAATATTAAAAGTATGTAAAAGTACATGACATCCATGCACAAAGAATACGTAACTTCAAGGTCCTTTATCTCAATTTGACAAATTTTGGCTGTCGGCAATGTTGCGATATCGTAGCAGAAGGTCCAGCATGGACGATCGATAAAACCCTATGTTAATACGATATGGACTTAATCCATCATCTATGGTCAATTATCTATATCTGTGAGCACGGTCAACAATTGATAAGATATATACCTACCGACGATTGATAAATGTGACCTTCATAGTTTTTAATTAAGTTTCAGCTAACTGTCAATATACGCATATTATATTTGGATCAATTTGCCGTTCGTTTTGCAAAATTACTGATTTATTTATGAACGGAATTCAAATAACGAAGCTCTTAGAATTAAAAGGAGTCGAGTACGTAATCCATAGGTTTCTTAGACGCGATCAATTTATTCTGTTCGATCTTTGAGAAAAAAAAGTGGTTGAAATATGACTAAAGGACTACATTAACTAATTAACTCCCAGTTAGTGACAAAAAGTCAAAGCGAACTGCCAATGATTATTTAGGTTAGTATTTCAATTCAACATTGCCAATTTTTTTAATATTTTTACGTAATTATTTAGCGTTTGACATTCCGGAATGTCAATTCACAGAAAACATCTCCAGCGTTACCAACGTATATCGATTTCTTATTTATTCCCTATCCGTACTAGGGATATCGATATATAATCATTGGAAGTTACGCCTATCGATCCGGTATTGTAAAGTCATCGATTTCACCGTGTTAGAGCTTAGAGCCGCTGGTAACAATACTCGCAGCTCGCAGCAATGAGTTTTAATCTCCTAATAATATATTATCTTACATACAGTTACAGTGTAAATACATTGTTTTGGAATTAAGCAGTAGGAAAAGTCTTGTGGTGTTATCAGCTGATAACTTCTGTTGTTAGTTGGAAACAAAGCAGAACTAAAACGAGGAAATGCTACCTTCCCTCGTAGAGAGATAAAAGCTTTTGAAAGAGGAAAACGGAAACAGCCATGAAAGTGAAGAGCTTCGGTACAAAAAAAGAGCGCTGGTTTTTTCACAATGCTGTTAATATAAATTCCAAGAATTAAAAAAAGAAATTACTTTGAGTTCTTTTATTTTCTTATATTACTAGCACAAGCCCGTCAAAAATCACAGGAAATTATAATTTTGGTACGATTTTTGTGCATGAATAAATTAAATAAAATCTTAGAAGTGGAAATTAACCCACTTCCCGTCATCCGATCCAACTGAAATTCGTCAAATAGACTCTTTGTCGATGACAATGCATTCTTTCAACGTTTGGTGGTACCTATGCATATACATGCGCGCACAAACGTATTCGGATCAAAATCAATGTCATTACTATCGAATTAAGATTTGGCTTTGGTGTTAACGGTGTTAACTCCAGTCCCTGGGGAGGAAGGTTCAATCCTCAGTCAAATAAAAGAAAACTTTTATATTGGCTAATTAAAGAGATTATATTAAAAAAAACTTTGCTTTTATGTGTTGATTTTTATCTAAATATTGTGTTCAAATAACATACCAGCTTCACTTACCATTCTTCAGTCAAGGATTGAAGTAAAGCACAATCAATATTGATTTGAAACATTGTAAATATTTAAAATAAGCTACCCCTCTGCCACAGAGATCAGCAAACATGGTTCTAAGTATGTTTTATGTTTGCACCACTGTTGATAAAAATCAATTCACCCCTTCATATTAAAACGTTCAAGGGAAACCGCGCGATTTGGGTTAAGACTCTTAAAGTCTGACATGAAAGGTCTGCGGGGTCGTAGGGCGGTTGTGGGTTAAGTCATATTGGCTAAGACAGAGGCTTACTGCTTTTAGAATGGTGATATTTATACCCTCGAGTCAACTGCGGTTAAGTGCAGCAGGCATACTTACAAAAAGCGTAGCTTACAAGAATACATATAAGACTCGTAAGATTTTGTAGAGTCCACTTTCTTCATTTTAGCTCTTCGACCAAGTATACGAGTATACTAGGTCAATGGTTTAGCTAGTAAAATATATTTATATTTATTTTTAACTTAATGGGTAAAACCACGAATTGTAATATTTTAATTAATGAAGACAATATTAGCGAGACTTAATCGAAAATCTTAAATATTCATCCTAGACTTGAAGAAAAGTAAACACATGTCGCATATTAAATAAAAATGGATAAATTTATCTAGATAGAATTGTTGGGGTTTAAAGATAGCAGTCAATATAAATATGCGTTAAGAAAATGAAGATAATGTTGGTAGTTCTCAGTCGACGTATGATACAGTTAAATATGACCGAATCAGATAAGGATACATTAGCTCAGTTGGCAGAGCTCTGCCCCGGCAAGGCGTAGAGTCCTAGAAGTGAACGAATATTTTTCTGATTGTTCTGTTTCAAATTTTCGATTGAGTTTCGCTAATATTGTCTTCAGTTTTCATTAATATTTTTTTAAATAATTTTTTTAACCGAGGAAAAAAAATAGAAATATTCTTCTAAACAATATACAAAACTAGGCAATCACAACATTATACAGAAGTGAAACGGATTACTAACAGATGGAAGTTATTGTAAAACATTTAAGTAATTTAATGTTTCAGTGACAAAATTGTAAGAATATAACCAAGTAACGCAAGAAAAATTTCATCAACTAAAATCTGGAACATCTCACGCATTGAGAACAGAGCCTTCAAGTACCCTCAATAAACACTCCTCAGCTGATTACGATAAATTGAACGCCAGATTACCACATGAGATTGGATGGGGCTTACCGCATGGGATTGGATAACACCACGTGGAGCCCTCTTATTGCTGCATACTTTCTATCAATGCCATCAAAATTGACGTTATTTAAAACTAATGAAATTGGTTTCCTCACTCGAAGGCAATTTATTTTGTTTGTACATTATCGTTATTGGTGAGGAAAATTATCGACAAAGGAATGATGATGATTGATGATAATGACACGCCAGTGCCTCTACGTAGGTTTGTTTAGATTATTATTATTCTACTAGAATATTTCGTGATTAGGACCATAATATATCAATGATTTGGACATGTTTTGACGTGAGCGGAACAGTCTGTTAGTGGTGATTTTTCTTCTTGGAATAATAGAGATCGACACCAAGTCAATTACTGTTGATAGTTAGAGAATAATAATATGCATTAAGGTAAAATAGTATTAAATTTATTCCAGAATGTATGCAGGGGTAGCGCAATGCAATACATTCCATGTTTCGAAATAACAAAAGACAGACAAATCATAAACTGAGGTAAAAAGTAAATAACAACACTTAAGTAAATAAAAAATTACAAGTATGCAGTTCACACGCGGTAGAAGTGAAACCTTCAAAAAACTAAAATAGACAAGAGTGTGGAAGTTACGAAGCACCGCACAAAGAGGAGACCGAATATTCTATCTCATTCTCTCGCTGGCTAAATCCTATATATAGATATATGCGCTTGTTTCTTTTTAGTGTCGCTTTTGTCGTTTCAAATCACGACGGTGCTAAAGAAGTTTTCAATTCAATAAAAAACCAAATAAGCGATACACATAATGATATATTTATCAAAGACATTTTCCAGACTGCAATTTAATTCGGGTAGAATCTTGCAATCTTACTAATATTATAAACGTGAAAGTCTGTATGGATTTATGTGTGTTCGTGACTCTTTCACGCAAAAACTGCTGAATGAATTTTTATGAAACATTACAATAATATAGCTCATGCATTAGAATAACATAAAGGCTATAATTTATAAAGCTAGCTAGGAAGAGAACACGGGGGGGGGAACGGGAACTCACGGGAAAGGTGATTAAGGGAGAAACAATGTATTTCTTTGAATATGGCATTGCAACGCATTCCGGGAACCAGCTAGTCTTACATAAAGATACCATCCAAAAATATGCGTTGTAGAAAAACTTGTAAATCGATTTTTAAATGCTGGCAATGTTAATTGAATTGCCACACTGCAATGCTTGTGCGTCGGACCGCGCATTTTCAATGATGGAGCTGTTTAAAAAACCAATCTGTAAAAAAATAATTATTCCGTTTCGAATGTCACTAAAAATAACTTCGTGGTTTCTACATATTATTTTAACCTCCATGCTTATCTTTTTTTTCTTTTCTGTTTCACATTTTTAGTTGACAGTGATTAATTTTGTCTTCAATGATTAAATATTACAATTTGATGTGAATACGTTATTACCCTGTAAATTGAATAGTCATTTTTGTGGGTAAAGTTTGAAGTTACACGCTCGGAAGGGTAAGGTAATAAAGACGACGGAAAATTATAATAAAATAAAACGCATTGAGTACGATATTTTAAAATTGCTGGTTTTGGATTGAAACATTAGAAAGTTTAATATAACTACTTCTGTACATAGTCTCACATTGAACAGGGCTGAACTACGCTGAAACCAGAAAACCCAAGGATATATAAATATATATAATATGATTTAATTCTTTTCTATTGATTTATAAATAAAACACTTGTGTTGCAAAGTTTAACAAAGAAACGACATTTATGTTTATTTATAATAAAATAATAGAAAATAAAACAAGTGACTATTGATAATTACATTCCAAGTATTCCAACTGACACTACAGGATTCAAATTTAAATGGAATATATTGCCATTACATCTCCCCTCCCCCTGGAAAGAAAATTACTGCAAAATTTTCACTCATCTTCGATGTCCTCTTCATGGTTCATAAATAAAGGTGCTGGAGTTAACTTCGAGATGTGGAAAAAATTTGATTCAAATATTTTCGACCAGTGTTTATCTTGTAAATTGAGTTTGATAATTTTTCTATGATTTTGTATGGTCCGATTCTCAATTCGTCGAGCTTCTTCCTGTTAAGTTTGTTTCCATTCTCCACAAAAACAGTATCACCAACTTTGAAGTCAAAGTGTCTCCTGGTTTTATCGTAAATTATCTTGTTGTAATTATGTGACTTCATAGTATTTTCTAGAGCTTTTTTTCTCTCTTGAATCAAATCGATGCCGGTCTTCTTAAGTTTTAACTCATTTGGCAAAATCGTAACATCTGTGCCGTCAAGTAGGTACTGTGGCGCATATCCAGTAACAGTGTGCTCCGTTTCATTATAGTTTCTTACACAATTATGCGCTATAGGTTGTCCAAGCTACTTTCGAGTCATTTTCGTTGATTTTGCATCTAATTTTATTGACCAGCGTTTGGTTCAATCTTTCATTTAATCCATTTGAGAAAGGTGAGTTCACTGCAGTAAAAATTATTGGAATATTTTTTTCATCCAAAAATTTTTTGAATTCTCTAGAATTGATACCCGGGTATTGGTCTGAGAGTATCATGCCAATGTCATTAGTTTCTGTGGAGTTTAAGAGTTTGATGAAATCATTGGTATTTTGAGTTCTTGACGTCAAAATATATGCAAACCTCGTGAAATGATCTGATAACAGGTGCAAGTATCTCTTTGTTGATCGTGAACCCCCAAAACCGCCTATTGTATCAATGGAACATATTTCAAAAGGTTTTGTTGCGGGACCCAAGTGGGACATCAATCCATATTTATTTTCACCTCTTGATTTGTTCTTTAAACATACTGCACAACTTTCGCAGGTTCTCTTTATATTATTTGTCTATTAGTTCATTTATTTCTGTTTTTTGATCATTATTTAAATGATTTATTGTTATTTTAAAATCTTCTTCTTTAACATGTTCATTAAAATTAATTTGGTGTTTTTCTATAATGTTCTTATTTTCAGAATGTTTAAATTCAGTATTTGTTTTCATATTTGTAGAATTTTCTTCTTTTTTATTTGTATTATTCAGGCAGATTTTCTGTGATATTTGTAAGTCTTCACTTTGGATTAGTTTGAAGTCTTTTATCATGTCTAATCCAATCAAAAAATCATACTTAAAATTGTGTTCATCAATAATGTACACATCAACATTTTTCTCCAATTCAAAAATTTTAATCTTCAACGTTGTGTGATGAATCGCAGTGGATACGAAAATATAGTAGCTCCCACCTTACGAATGAATAAATAATAATTCAGAATTATAACGAAATCAACACACTAGCGACATCTAGCTGATTAAGTTTGATTGGGCCATGGAGACTGCAGAGATCTATAATTATTAAATTAATGTCAAGTTTTGATAAATAGAACACAGAGGGATCCAATTATAAACACTTAAGATTGATCTACCAATCAGAGAAGGGGGAGGTTACCTTTTTTCAAGACAAAGAGATGGACTTTGGACTAGACCATTAGTCTGAGATTTATGGGGTAAAAATCATCATCAACCCGAGAGATCAATACGCTTTAAGATAAACACAATCCCACGTTCGGTGCATTTGGTACAATGACCCTAATTTTAAAGGTAAATATTGAGTGCAACAGAGGAATCGACAACCGCAGTTAACGAACAAATAAATCCATATTATGTTGAAAAAATGATGCAATAAAATAGCAAGGAAATATAATGAACGGAAGATTAAAGAAAAGACCTGGAAAACGTGGGAAAAGCTACTGTAGGGATACTCAATTACATAACGAGAACGTGAAGAACAAAAGGAGGCCAGATTCAGAGGAAAACGTACGTTTGATATTTAAAAGAAAGAAAAACGATGGAAATTAGGAATGTCACTTTTAAATGAAGCAATACGGTCAGGGAAAACGATTTGAAAAGAAAATCTAATAAAAAAAAACGGACATTTAAACGGAAGTATTTATTGAACAATATAAGATTTCGACTTAATTTTGCGTTTTCAGACGAGTTTAAATAGATATCGTTATATATTTGAAATAGGATGGTTATTCTAGTTATATTACGTTAGATTAATTCAAAGGAAGGGATCGTTTTTACGTCATTTGCTATGAGAAAATACTATAGACGATAGAACAAATTGCTGAGGCAATTGATGTAAAAAAAGGTTGTCGACCCCACATGTATATTGTTGATATAAACAAGGAATATTCGAACATGCCTTTTGTTTATTTAAGGCCCATTATCCATTAAAAAGGGTCATAAAAATTAACATTGCTCTTACCTAGTATTTAGATTATAGAATTTCCGTAAAATTTAATTATAAACACATTAAAATGGATTTATCGCCAAGTATGTAGAAATCGTAATGTATACACACGTCAGGGCTTGCAGTTTATGGGATTTTGAACAAGAGAGAGATGGAAAATTGGGCGGAATTTGATCGAAGTAGTTAACTTGATAGATATCCCAGGATAGGAATAGTTAGTGGGCCGGAAAACACCATAAATAATATATCAAAAAGGGAAAAAAGGGTTTTAGCGGGAGATGGAATCACGGCAAAAAGGCAAACGTCAAATTTCAATAAGGGATCATTGGGTTAGGGGTGGGGGGAGAGAACGGAAAACCGACATAACCGGAAAACTCAGATAAGGAAATGGGAAAAACTCAAAACGTTATAAGTAGAGTAGATACGGAACCAGGATATGATTCCTTATTAACAACGAAGGGAAAATCATTTAAGAATAGTTGTTAAAACGCCGTTACTTGAAGGTAAATTAGGTGGGAAAATGGAAAAGTTGAATATGACACATAAATAATGGAAATACGGTTCTGAGACATAATTGCTTACGTAGACTAGGGGAAAAGAAATAATTTTCGTGGAAATTTATACAGGACAACTAGCGTTTAAAACTAGGAGACTGAAGAATCTACGTTTTCCCTAATATTTATGCCAATTAAAACACAGTTTTAGCAGATCACTTATGGGCATGTTCAAATTGGAAAAAAAAAAAAACAAGATTAAAACCATGTTTATAAAACATATTATGAAGACAGAAGACATGTGGAAAATGGGCAAACTGGATGGCAGCTTACTAAGTCCGGGACTAAAAACCTTAGAGAAGCGAGACAAAGTTGTGGGACGAACCGAGATTGAGGAAGAGGGAAAATCGAAAGATCTTATGTAGGAACAAGCGATAACGAGATGGGGTTTTCAAAAAATTTCGAGTGAATACAGATTATAATTCCTCGTCAAGGAATATACGATTATGCCCTTTTGGAGCTGTGATGGGTATAAATTAGCGTGTTTGGAATGATTCGAGGTCCTTCGACAACTGGCAAGGTTGATTAAAACGTCGCGCACGTCGTGAGAATTACCCTGGTAATTAATTAACAGAGTCTAGAATCAGTTTTTATACTTAAAAAATTCAGTGGTAAAATAGAGTCTACAATCAGTTTTATACTTTGATAAAACAGGGAGTGAAGTGCCCGGATAGGGTTAATCGTGCAATTTAACGGAGTGTATGATCTTATAATAAATCTAAAATCAGTGTTTGCAATAATTTCCGATTCAATAAAATCTAATAATTAATTAATTAATTACAAATTCAATGCGGGAGGAGTTTAATATAGTGTGTTTGAATTGCTTTAAATTTGTTCTATGACGGTTAAAATAGAGTTATTTAGTCCGAGGTTATATAAAGAAAATTACAGTCTAATAAGTTTCATTAAATAAAAAAATTTACGTTTAGGTCGAAAGTTGGAAATTTTATTACGAGATATTAATTATCGTTAGGTGACAACGCAATAATAATAATTGATCCGAAATCTGGAAAATACTTAGCCGAAGTTTAAATGAATAATCCAAGTGATTAATTTGCTGCTAAACAAAAGTGTTATAAAATAAAGTGGAAGGGGTTCTTTCAGTTTTGTTGTAATCTGAGTGACGAATAATATTTAGTTATTCGTTACAAAGGGATTCTAGTTCAAATTGGAAACATAAATAAAACTTTAGCTTTGTCCTTAAGTGGAATAATTCAAATTTAAAGAAAATCTTTAGTTGTTATGAAAAAAAATATATAATTTAAATTGAGAAAAAATAAATAAAACTTAAATATTTTTATAAAGTGGAATAATACAAATTTAAAGGAAATTCAAATTAATAAATTAATTTATTAAAGAGTAAATAGGTATAGTCATATACCACATAATAAAATAATATTCGAGCGAACGATTATTAAGAATCGATTCCCCTCTTTAGATTGGAATCAAATATGGAAGGAAAGGGGAGGGAGGTGAGGGTTGTCGGGATTAATTAGATAGGATCGTTCTTCTTCAATAATAACGGCAGATATTAAAGGAAAACGTGAGGATTTTTTACATCAGAGATCTATTCAAAGGAGAAAGGAAGGAGATGAGTTCCGGATCTTGTAGGATTAAATCGTTAAAAGTGGGAAGTCGAAATAAAAGTGCGATAGTTACACAGGTAGTCTGGATGCTCTAATAAGTTTCTCGCCGATGATAGTAACCCGGTGGAGCTGAAATTAAGACATTAGAGCTTGGTGAGTCCTTACAATATTTAAGCTTTTACAGGTTCCTGTGGATATCCTGACACTGATGGACGTAATGCCAAGTAAGGGTAAATAAATAACTAACCAATTTATTAGCATTCGCATGTCACACCTCCCATACAGAATGAAATGTTGCTAAACAAATACTTAACACATAATTAGATAGAAACGCATCACTAAATCAATTTTGGTATCTTAGCGTATTTGTAAGATAAATACCTATCGTTTCTTTTCACTAGCACGATTAGGGTATGGTTATATGACCTTCGATAGTGTACCAAAATTTCGATTTGAGTTCAAGGCCATCCATTGACCCAGTCACCTAAATTCATTAACGAATAAACAAAACAAAACTTAACGTCAGGGACAAGTTTATCAATTATAGCTTGAGATGAAATCTGCGGTCAATATGTGAAGGCGACATTGACGTTTAAATTCACTCAATTCTAAATGACTTGATTTTACTAGAGCGACCGCCAATAGTTAGCATTGATTCAGCATGCAAAAATTTCGCAAAGTAAAGTACTGCGACTAGCTTCAAACTCTAAGAGAGCACATCACAATTATTCAGGAGGTCATTGATTCAATGTCGACTTGATTTATCTCATTTTTAAATCTTCCTTATAGGAAGTAGGTATCCAAGAACCCATAAATACCCATTATCCTAAATACCTAACACACGAGGAGCTAGTGACCTCATTTAAACAACACTGGTGTTCAAATACTCATACAGTCCTGAATCCTAACTTGTCTTCGAACGTAAACTTCAAGGCTTCTGTATGTAGGTATGAGCCATCTGGAAATGTAAGTGTCAACCTTTCTCGAACGGACGGCTTTGATCTTGTGGCGGTATTGTCGAGGTGGGCATGCGGGGAAGAGGAAGGACGTATGCGGACAGTACGCTGACGCGGCATTAAAGCCACAGGTTATTTGCATACCGTGAGTCTTGTCGAACCTGAAAGCAAACATAAGGTTCACGAGGTGAGTTTTATGTCAGCTAGTCAGAGGTGGAATGTAACGCTGGGTCGGTTACGTGGGAGGAAGGATCTGCCCGTCACAAGCTTACGCCACATTTAACGGATAGAGGCATGATAAGGGAAGACATGAAATACCCCTTCTAGACTCAGTAGAGTTAAATTCAATCCGGCGGAGATGGAAGTCGGAGTGAGGCAGAAAAACGGCATGAAGACTTGGTATTCCCCCATCTGGCGTGAAGAGTCCCTTTCGTAACAAGAGACGCTCGTCGAAGAGAGTAAAACTCGGACTTAAGGATAAGCTTAGCAAACGTACTTGGGAGAATCCGGTTTGGAATTGTTGTTCATCGGTTTTCACTTGGTTAGCGGAGGTGCCGACTTTTTAAGCAAACATATTATCCCCTCCCCATATCCCTCCATTCCTGCTCTTTCAACAATTTTGCGAATACTAACCAATAGCACTAACTATGACTACAAACACATTATGTTAGGAGAAGTTGCAGACAAGGACTTCAATTGAGAAAACTGGACCTTCGAGTTCGATCATCCTAAGGTAAGGTTTGCTTTCTTGAAATGTTTAATTTATTAACTGTTGTTTATGTTATCGATGTATCAGCGGTGATAGGAAGAATTAAATAAACACACTAAATTCCTATGGAAATCAAATAGACACAAGGTTTAGGGCGGGGGTAGTTTATCAAACTCGGTTAAATATTCTAAAATAATAATAAATAAATTGATCGGAAAATTCTCACCCTTTCTCTAAAAGAATCTATGGGTTACCACACGTAATACATTATCTTCTCTACATATGTGTGCATATTAAGTATGCAAACAGATGTAAAATCTAAAACAAAAAAATTACACAACGCAGATTATAGAAATAATGTGAACAAAAATCTTAAATCTTGATTACTGTGAGAAAATCGCAGGGATTTAAGAAGATAGGGTAGGTTTAGCTAGATTATAAGGTATAGGGGTTTAGAAATCATGAGCCTGAGGTAGAAATAAACCGAAAGGAGGGTTGAGTCAGGCCATCATACCTAGTGGTGTGATCAGTAGGACATAAGGGTAGAATTATGAGCGTGGCTACGAGACAGGAGCTACGAGATTTAAACTACGAGGTAGAAGCTTAGAAAAGTAAATCAGCTAGGTAGGGTTCATCACAATTGGAGTCAGAAGCCAAGAGTGACACACCATTACAGTTGTCAAACCACTCGTTTTTTTAACACCATTAATCGTTACTAAATTTGCTTCATTCAAATTGTTTCCTTTTCTTTTTAGTTTCAAAAACTTAGAATTAATTAGAGAAACATTTGAACCCGAATCATAAATTCCGTATATTTTTAATTCATCATTTAGTAATAGTTTGACTTTGATTAATGGTGTTACTATTAGTTTTTTTGATCATTTTCATTTATCTCAGTCTCTATCACTGAATTGTTTACATGTTTAATGGCATTTCTCTTAAATTTTTCATCCTCTTTTGTTTTGAACCAACATGTGGCTTCAGGGTGGTAACGAGTGCCCTTATTCAATTTTTCACAAATTTTACATGGCTTTTTATCCTCATTTTTATTATATTCTGCATTCCCAAATGTTCTCCTATTCATGAATCTTTTTTTGTTGACCATATGTTCATACTTGTTTATTTCATTAAATAAATCCACAGTATCTTGTAATCCTTCTCTATCGATCTTGTTAAGTATGAATTCTGGTAGTCCGGAAGCAACAAGATCTATCAAAGTACCGGTGTCGATTGATCTTCTCATATCCAATAGAAGTTTTTCTTTTCTCATAGCATAATCCAACAGAGAACCATCTTTGTATCTAAATAATAGTGCGTAGGTGACAGGGTTCCATCCTTTGTTTGCGAATGATTCACAGAATTTGTTTTTCCATGTTGACCATTCTGAGTTCATTGTTAGTTTAATAATCATGGAACTATACCAATCTACACAACTTTTATCCATGAACAATCTTAGTATTTCTATTTTTTTTTCATCCGTGGTCACATCAAATCGTAAACATTCTTTTTCAAACACTTCTATCCACTGGCTTGCATTTGTATTTTTACTACAGAATTTTTCTATAACAAAATTCTCAGCAATGTTTTTGAGGCTCTGTTGCTTATCTTCCATTAATTTTACCATCAATCTTCCCAGTGTATCTTCTTTTTGATGTACTTGTAAACTTTCTTCTTCCAATTCTTCGAGGTATTGGTCTCCGAACTGTAGGTTTCCATCTTCGTCTACTTATGTTTTTTTTAGTTCTTCTGTCATTGTTACCCAGACTCTTCTAACCTGGTATCTTTTTTTTAAACTATTTTTTACTTTGCCAAAAGCACCACTTTTCATAATCTCCTTGTGATGGCTGGCGGATTGTAACATTTCTGGTATTGTAAACACTTTTTCATCACTTGTGACTATTTTTGTAATGCTAATAATATTTGACTTGCCATCGCCTCCAGGTAGTAGCGTAAATTGAAATTGAAGTTTCTCCATTTGTGGTTACGAAAAATGTCGTTTTATAATATGATTTAATTCTTTTCTATTGATTTATAAATAAAACACTTGTGTTGCAAAGTTTAACAAAGAAACGACATTTATGTTTATTTATAATAAAATAATAGAAAATAAAACAAGTGACAATTGATAATTACATTCCAAGTATTCCAACTGACACTACAGGATTCAAATTTAAATGGAATATATTGCCATTACATATATATTTTTTTAACTTTATTTATTCCCATTTCTTTGTAAATATAATGTATAATAGCAAATAGTATATAATAACATATCTAATATATAATAACAAATAGTATGAACAAGAAATGAAAACCCACTAAGGCACTGCCTGAGTGTGGGTAATATTAAAACAAAGTACTACGTTTCCAAGTACCCAAAGAATAAAATAGACTTAAAAAAACATATAAAATATAAAGTTAGTATTACATAGGTAGAATAAGTGAAAAAGGTTTTTTCAGCTATTATGAAAATAAAATTGAAAATATGGAGAAAAACATACTGATTATCAATTTTTTTTTGTTATTATAACAAAATAAATAAACAGAAAACATATTGTACTACAGTTTAAAAAGTTAGTTGTAGAAGGATGGATAAATTTATAGAAAAAGCGTTTCAATATCTACATTATTCAACCATAATTTTACCTCTTTTACATATATTATTATTTTATTTATCATTTGAGTTTGTAGTGGTAGAAGGTTTACGAGGACCAATGAAACTGCTATGTGTCTGCAATATATGCTATGATGGCCGCCTGTCCGCGAATTACGGTCTAAAGGTCCTAGCTTAAATACAGAATTTAGTTGATTTCTTTAAGGTGTTAACAATATCGGCGACACCAGGAAGCACATTCCCACCCAGTAAAAAAACTGCTGATATCCTCTTATATTTAAATATCTTCGAGAAAAAATTATGATATTACATGAATCATCAAAACCATGTTTGGAGATCATAATATTACTGATATTTGTACAAATTGTCAACACTTAAATTAGGTATAGCTAAGGTTTTCAAAAAAGAGTTGTTGAAAATAAGCTTGGTGAGAATAAAATCAAGAAACTATAATTAGAATTTATTGTGTTGGTTTAATCAATTAATTTGCGGCTTTTCATCCATTCTCTGGATTTTGCTCAAATTTACTAAGTTCTAAAAACAATAAGCAATTAATTGAAGGATTTATTGATTTAAAGTGGTGTTACAGCACTGAGGATTTCGATTTCACAAAACGGCTCGGAACTTGTCTGAATTGAAGATAAGAGATAAGGTCGTATTAAAAAAGTATTGTCTATGCAATTGTTAAATGATAATAATTAAGGATTACAGAAACTCACGATGATTCAAGTTAATATTGGGAAGAAAACACTTAAATTTAGATAGATCACGTCAGGAACCATCATCTGCGCGTCGAAGAAATGGTACATCAAAGGAAGGCATGCATATTGATAATGATTTTCTTTCCCTCTCGTTTTATCCCAGGTAGGTACTACTTTTGTTGACATGACAAATAATGATACAAGCAATCGGTATGGTAAAACTCTAAAGAAATTCGAAATATATAATCCAATAGATTTTAAATATCTGTTTTTCGGCATAATTTTTTTTTCTGCACAAAAATTTTTTGCACAGCAGCGGGTTACATCCATGCTATGAATATTGCCTATGTTTAGGAGCCACGTAAAAAAGAGAAATAAATGAAATCTGTTTTTATTTGCCTTATAATATTATTGCAAGCAAATGTACTGTAATATTATATAAGAAAAACCTTACATGGAACTACCCCGCATACTTAAATCACTAAGTTACCTACCTAACTTGTGAAAATATATCTCGATTAAGTTTATTGCAAAATATAAAGAAAACGTGCATCAAAAGAAAATAATAGAAATAATTCCTGAATGGATCGCTTTCATTGTGCTCTGAAATTGCTCTAGGAGTAACACGCGCCGGGCAAACAAAACCAAATGGCTGCACAAGTTTTAAGTTCGCTTTTGTAATAACGTCGCTGCCCGCTGGTGCAATATTCGTACTGTCTGTGTCTGTTACCGTGTGGTATATTTGTAGGAAATGCAACGTTACTAGTGATGAAAGAGCGCAGAGCAAATCATATTTTATAAATCGTATTTTTCATTTCTGAAGTATATTTCAGCATTGATGTTTCTCGTGTAAAACTCAGACCGTTTTAAAAACTATTAACTTCTACTATTTTCGTCACTCGTATATTCCCGATCGGCAAATTCAGATCTACTCGTATCTACTTTAGGCATAGTTTTGTTTCTATTTCATTTGATTTCATGACAGTTGATCCCTCGATTCCGGCGTACTTATTTACGATTTGAGTCGGTTTAGGCATAATACGGTATACTTACTTAATATATAACTAAGCGTCCCAAAGGGTGTGCACTGTGTACTATGTATTCCAGCGTATAAATAAGTCCAAAAAATTGATGCTGTAAGTAAACTAATTTGATATCCATAGCAACTTATTATTAAAGGTATTTTGAAGTCAATTTTAGGTTTGAAATTTTCAAAGTATACAAAAAATATATAATTTTTTAATAATTATAATTTCGGGGGGCCAACTGTTTGGTTACCTTACATTTGATGTGAGTTTCAACTATTTCTGTTCGTATTCCAAGACATAGTCCCTATTCATTTAGTATTTCAGATATCATAACAAAACGAAGGGCTAGTTGTTAAAATTTAATTTATGCGAATTAGGTAGCCATTAGGTAGAGCGGAATTCTGGAAATAGAGTTAAATTAAATCGGCTTTTTGCGAATTTTTTTGTGTGGAGCTACGGTAAAAAAAATTTAATATAAAGGAATAGTGAGAACGTGAAATTAAAATCTTACATAGTGATAGAGAGAAAAAAACGGATGGTATCTAATGAGTTACCACATTATATCACATAAACAAGCGATTAAGGGATAGAATGATTTTAGGAAATATCTCCAATACTGGGCTATACACATTTAACTGATTATTAAGTATTTGGGTTTTCGTTTTACCAGCTTTCTTTATTTCGAATGCTTCTAAATTATTTAGTCTGTTACCGTGACATTTCTGTGTAAAATATTAGCACTGGTGCTTTGATTGAAGGTATGATCTTTATCAATTAGATGAAATGCTGAACAAAGGTACTTATATAGGTAAAACAAGGCGAAATGTCAATATTTGTTTCAAAGAGCAGCTAAGATGCTTAAATAATTATGGATTTTCAGAATCCGCCAATCATCTTCAGTCATAAAAATGTATTTAATTGTGTAAATGTCTATTCGTACATCTCTCTGAAAAAGGTATAGTTTTATGAACATACGAGAATGTTGCCATGTAGGATTTTTTGACGTTATACAATTCAAATCACAGCCACTGATAGTTGCCAATACTCGGCTCGGATTGATCTGTAAACCACGAATCTGATATGTGGTTTATATAGGTATAACAAGTATAAATATCGAAGATTGCTTTAAACAGATAATACATTATTTTCATAAGTTTTATGTACTATTTCTTTTGATTGAGATTTTTACATTAAAAATAAATTTGTCAATTAAGCTTCTCCAGTTAAGAAAGTTTAGCAATGATTGATTTGATGATGCGTAAATAAAAACTAAAATTACTTAAAATACTTTGAACGCATCCCACAACTCTAATTGAAATTGTATAACTAACCTTTTATTTTTCCAATGTGAAGGCTTGAAAAAAAATCACTCATTAAATACTTTAAAAATTCGGTCAAAATTAAAATTAATATTTTTTAAAGCAAAAAACAGAGTGAATAACGCGATATGGCTGATCTGATATGGTAATGGTTAATTTATATATCATTTTCAACTAGCTGACCCGGCGAACTTCGTACCGCCTCAGAATCAATAACTGTTGTGTTAACTTATTAAGCTGAATTAAATTCAGTTTTTTTAATAAGTTAAAAATTAAACAATGAAGCAATTATCGATGCGCAATTGTCTGTGTTTTGTTTTTGTCAGTATTTGCGTTTCATTTTCTTAATACGTGTGAGGGAGAATTATTTTAATTATTGTATTTTTCTTTTGGAGGGGTGCAGACATACGTTCACCGTTTGTCCCATTTTCGACTTTTACACACTAGGCATTTAGTGTGTAAGAAAGAGAGTTAAGAAAGAAAGAGTAATTCTTACACACTAGACATTTAGTGTGTAAGAAAGAGGGCAGCATTATATGTTTAAGAACAAAAGCAAAATAATCAGCGCATTGACATTTGACGTTTTTGAAATTTTGGAATTTACTCACTAGTTAATATTTTACTTAACACAATATTCCTGCAGGTCTTTCAAAAGACGAGAATTCGTTCCATACAAAATTTTTAAGGAAAACAATTTTTTTTATAAATTAGTTTTTTCGGATTTTTTCCGATGTTTTAAAAGCAATCTGTTATTCGGCGCGGAGACAAATCCAACAAATCAAAGATCATAAAAATCGGTCCAGCCATTCTCGAGTTATAATTGGTGTAACTAACCAGACTTTGTGTTATATATTAAGATTCAAAATGTTACATACCTACTTACTTGCTGTTATGGCTGAGAAACGTCAATCGTATCTGTTGTGCTTTAGCCGTTACGAATCAGTTACCTAATGAACTGACCGTAATCAAACAATGGCGCATTGTCCACATTATGTAATATATGACGGTACTTACTCATGCAGAAAAGGGCATATTTGCATGCACCTTCATCCCCGTCAGCAAGGTTTACACGTAATGCGCTAAGACAGGTATGCTCAACCTGCGGCCCAATTGAACATTTTTTTGCCACCCAAAATGAAGTTTTCAGCTTTCTGTATTTTGGACTTTGGTATTCAGACAAAATAGCAAATTTTCGTTTCAGTTTTCGTAAATTTTTCATATTTATATTATATTTTGTGAAATGAGGTGCCAGGCGCGTGGCCGCACTATTAATTTGTTTTCGCAATCAATTCCAACCAATATATTTTTCCGAAAATTTCTCGGAAGATCGAATGCAACTGACCTGTTTTTAATGAGTGGCGAGTGAGTGCAAAGGACACACACACGCGCATGTATAGTCAGTTTATGTCTTTCAGCATTGAAGGTAGCGATTTCACAATAATAGCATTCTTGGACACCGAATTACCGGTAAAAATTAAATTTACCTGTATTCACGGACGATTGGTCAGTATTTCAGCAAATGCTGACTGCATTAGATACATACAAAGATTACGTATGTAAAAATTTACTTATCGTATTGTTTGGACAATTCTTTGTCCAATTGAATAATTCCGATGTGTAAAATACCAAAAAATTTATCCATTATATGGACAATTCTTATCCAATCAAACAATAATTCTAATGTGCACAATATCAAGAAATTTTTCAATATGGATTACAACAGAAAAATGTGGTAGGGGTAAATAAAAAGGTCGCCTCGATATGGTGTAATCACACCTCGACAATGGCCATGAACTTATCTATCACAATAATAAAATAAAATAAAACTGATATACTTGCAGAACTTAAGTAAGTTACAATTTTAAATTTGATTTAGTTTTTTTTTTACATTAACTCCACACAGGAGGCCCTGAGGAAAATAATTTCCCTCAGGGCCTATGTCATCTTTGAGGATGCTGTGTGGAGGGTCTTTTTGAGGAAAGGAAGGAGTGAACATGGGTCTTGAGGAGACCCATGTTGTAAGAGGGAGGAAACACAGAGGCCGGTAAATCGTTCCACATCCGAGCTGTTGAACTCAAGGTAAAAACGACCCGTTCTCGTGTGAATAATGTCAACCGTGTACAAATGTTGGGCGCGTGTTTGGCGTGTTTCCCGACTATGCACCGGTGCCGAGGGGATCAATGACACTAGTTCCTCGGAGCATTTTCCATTATAATACCGGTAGAACACGGACAGCATTCCCACCTGACGCCTGTGCTCTAAAGATTGCAATCCGTCTGTTAAGATGGGAGAATCTATCAAACGGAGGTATTTTGGAGCTCCAGAAAAGAGGTGGCTGCCAAATTCAACCGTGGGGCGCACTTACTTTGAATTAAAAAAATATTGATGGAGTTCTACAAATTAAACACTCAATTTAAAAAAATTGCACCTAATTATTTTTTTATTTTTTATCTGTTGCATAAATTCACAATGGGATGTTTTGAAACAGTTCGCTGGCGAGGCTATAAGTTTAACATCGAAAGCCTATTTAGAAGGAAATATAGGAGGTAAAGCTACTAACTTAACTTAAATGTCAACCAATCAACGGTTTTTTTAGATTATAAAGCCTCCATGGGGGAAAGGATTAACTCGGAAGGTTTATTTAGCGTACGTTTAGAAAGACTACTTGTGGGGAATACGAAAATGCGGTGTGAATCCTACGAGTAAATTTGAGAACGCAAAATGCTTAAGTTGTGTAAATGAAAACCATGAACACGGTGAACAGGCATATACATATATACTTTCAAATGTGAAAAAGTACGTTATAATTTTTTTTTTAATTTAAAAAGACGAATATTTTTTTTCGAAACTTCGTTGTTTTTCTTAGCACAAACACTTTTTCCGTAAAGGAATTTTTATTCCATGCAAACAAACTTTGTTGACTTAAAAACAAACATAAAACGTTGGAATTTTGTAAAAAGTTACTCATCTTTTTCACTTGTATTATCATGTGGAATCAACCCCCGAAGCTAGTGCACTTTACCCCCGGATATCTTGTACACCATATCACGAAGCAAAACTAGTTCTGGAAGGGGGTATTTTGGTAAAGTGGTCTTAGAGAGAAAACCCATCGACAAAAAGTATTCCTTACATCTTGTATGAAAACGAAAACGACAGGATACTGAAACCATGGTGTCACGTACGACATCTCCCTAGGACTACTGTACCCACTGTGGTATTTACCAGTTCGATTGATTGCCGAAAAATAAATCCCTTTCTCGGTTCCGTCAAACTTATTTGGATAAAATATTTTCATTACAACAGTGTGAAGAGAGGAACCTTGGCACTGTATTTCTTTTTTGTACTACTTGTAAACATATTTATTTTACAGTTATGTTGATGAATGTCCTTCTTAAATATTCCATCGACAGGCAATAAAAGGCGAGCTAGCGATGTTTAACGACTGTCATACATTAATAATAAGTTTGGCATGCGGCAGAGAATCGATTATCCAATTCCAATGGTACTCTACTTTATTGATTATTCTTTTTTTTTCCAGTTGGCGGCAATCTTTAAGTATTCATTGCCATCCACTAGGTGCGACCTTCACGGTAACAATATATGTATATGCAGGGCTTTCAGGGACGTCCTTTACTTACTTAAACCAGTGATTCCTGATATTACTTTGAGTAAAGTAAATGAAATTTTGGTCTCCGCTGACATTTTTGATAACCAATAAAAACATTACATTAGGGACGGGTTGAGGGGTTGGCCAGTTTCTGGACTGAGTGAGATGACGACAAGTGGATTTTTTTTTATTTTGAAAAAAAAAAGGAAAAAAAGTCACTGGAGACCAATGTTTCATTTACGTTTTTTACTCCACGAATCACTGATTGAAGTAGGCCAAGTACTTCCCTTAACAGCCTGCAGTATAATAGGCAGTATATTTTTATTGGAATCCAATTTAGCTCTTCTCCCATTTGATTAACCCGTGTATTTCCTTTTCCTGGTATATATCTCATAGCCCTTTTCTGTATAACTTCTAACTTGTTCAGCTTCATTATTTGGGCAAATAAAACATCATAGAACAGTAATCTAAATATGGATGGAGCAACTATAGTTTCAAAATGAACTCTGTAGTGTTTCTATTTAGTTTCTTTCTTTATCTTCTAAAAAAATTTCCCTTTTAATCCCTTCTTTAGGACATATTCAAAATTTGCTATAAATATATTCTTTTGTTCAATGTTATAATCTTTTTTCTTTTTTTATTATTCATCTTTACTATTTTTTTACTTAGAATTTGTTTTATTCTATCTTGTCTCACTAGGAGAGCCTGTGTTGAGAGCAGGCGCTTAGCATGGGCAGTTTATAATAATAACACTTACAAAATACAAATAATAACACAATATTATAAGTAACAGTTAACAATATTACAACAGGTAACATCAACGTATCATTGAAAAAATGAAAACTTATAAGTTAGTTTTGATAAAATCTTTGATAAGCTGATAACATAAGCTGGTGCTTGTCCTTAGGTCCTTTTGGAATAGGTCTCAATTTTATGCACGTCATATATTTCGTTTTGTTCTTATTGATTAAAAAAATAAATAAGACGAATATTCCCAAGCTACGAATAACCTGACAGTAATTGTGATGTGACGAGGAATTGAACTCACAACGCCAGGTTGGAACGCAGACGCAATGTCAACTCAGCCACTGATCGGTCGTTTTATGTTTATGCTTTATGCTTGATAATTTGGTTTCATTTTTACAGGTTAGGGACTGACCACAACTAATATTTGCTATTAATATATTATATCGGAGAGTCTCTCCGGTGGTGTTAATTACAATTACGCTTTAAAAATAGTAATTTTAAAACGCAAAGTTAAGTAAAATAAATATTCCCCTTGTGGGAGTAACACGACACACGACTAATCTCGTAGTTTTAGTGTCGCGGTCCTAGACTGTGTGACAGTTGTCCTTGTGAAAGGTCGCACGTCCCCCCGTGGTGTGGGGTGCTGTGGGTGAAGGCTGTATGATGCCGGGGGTATGGGGTAGACTACACTTAAATACTAAATACCCGACCACCCGCGTATAAATAATATCCACCTTAATGAGGGCCCTTCCATCGCGTTACGCGTTACGCAGTGTTTAGGTGTGGATAGTTTCCAAGGGGACGGTAATTATTTTACAACCCTCTTCATCGAACATTTATACAAAAGATTGTCGAAGTGTCTTCTTACACCCTGTGGATCAACTATATGCAAGTACAGTGGAATGCCATAAGAATTTAATACAATAACCCTTGTAGACGATTGTTTCGGTTAACGAGGTCTTGCAGTGCCTGCAAAATGTTTACATTGAGTGGAGTAAATTGCTCCCTATGCAAACTTGCTCGGAAAACTCGAAGTGGGCGGTTAACATTAGCTCTATTAGAAAGTTTGTTTACTAAACCTGACAATGATAACCTCAGTGACATTGTGATTTTATCAGATCCGGAGACTGAGGATGAGGAAGGAATACCAGGTCCGGAAACCGGTTGGATCTCCTCAAGCGAGGATGAGGAATCCACCGAGGAGACGGTAGAAGTTTTGGAAGACTTGACGAGTGAAGCTGGTGCGTCGGCTTTCCGTACCCCCAGCTAATCGCCGTAAAACTGCCAAACATGACGAATAAGAATGGAATTCGTCTTCAAAAGTCACTCGGATTCCTATTACCAATAGTAGGTATAATTCTCTCATGTGAAATTCACTCCCGTATAATTTTGTGCGTTATCACAAAAAACTATCAAATGATAAAAAAAATTTTTTTTTTTTTTTAATCCGGTCAAAAATTTTATTACTGCAATGAAAAATAGTATTCACTATTATGGACAGTCGACTTTATGTTGCAAAACAAAAAAAATCTTCAACAACTAAGGTTTTTGAAGATTGTTTAACACAATATTAATTAGTGGACCAGATCTTTTATTTATGTCTGAAAGGCGCTATATTTTTATGAGGGTTAACGATGAGGCTTGGAGCAAGAGGATTGACCTTTGTCGCATACCGCATCCATCATCTTGCGCCACTCAGAAATTTACTCATCGTATCTCCCCTTATTCTGTCTTTGTTTTGTTTCTTCCATTGCCATAGGACGGTGATGTGAAATATAAATGGTCCGTAAAACATAAACTTTTCTTAGAGATAAAAGGAAGCCCTGCCTGAAGTAGCGTACGAAATGACATTTCATCATCATGTAAATGATTTATGCAGCAGCGCATTTTATAAATTGCCGGGAGTTGTCATGCGCATTTCTCACTCATTCCTTAACCCACTAACATCTCACTAGAACCTAAGAAATGGTAAGAGCATTCGAATCAAACTGTATAATCTACATTTTAAACATTTAAGCCGCCGCTACCTGAATTCCTACCGATTTCTTACTTATCTCCCTTAAACATTTGAAGTTTTTAAGCTCTTCAAAAAATATATGTTATTTTTTATGACAATATCTACACGCGGTTCACGCCGAAATGCAAATTATATGAAATACCCTCGATAGAAAAAAATCGCAAAGTATGCTCCGAAAATTATTATAAACACGTTTGTTTCAGTTATTTTACAAATTATAGTTGTGCAAAAATTCACAATACTTCTTTAAATGATACTTAAGACGCCTTCCACGAGATTTTTGTTCTATTTTAAAGGAGTCGTATTTTATTAAACATTTTCACAATTTTCGCATCGATTTTATCGCTTTAAATATTAGCGCGCTCCTCTAACATTCGTAATAACTATCTCTCCATCTTCTTCTTTTTGAGCGTGGATGCGGCGCCTTAAAGGATTGTTTTTAATTTTTTGCGCCTCTGTGGAACGTGTTCACATTTATATCCATCTTTTTACATACGCTCCCCCCAGGAGGCCCTGAGAAGAAAAATGGTCTCTCTCATGGCCTCTTTCATCTTTGGGGATGCTGTGTGGGGGTATTTTAAGGGAAAGGATGTCGAGATGGAGAAGAAGTTCTGGGAAGGAAAAAGGTATGAGGGGCTGGTAGGATTATGGGGTTCAGTGTGTCGATCGAAAAGGATTGTAAATTTTGGTAACTTCACATAGTTCCCCAGGACAATTGCAGATCGCTTATGTATAAACAACAGTTGACGTCGAATTAAGTAATCTTATCAATCCTTATCCTGGGGGCCCTGATCATTCGCCGCCTAGACTTCACACCACGAACCCAGGAACTCATACTAAATTACTAAACTTAATAAACAAGCCGTGTTGACTTTCCAATAATCGGTTTCCGGGACGGCGGTACCCATATTGGCCTTCCCAATTAGAATCATTTCATTTTATTCTAGATATGACTAACTACCATTCTCTAGAAACGCGTAGATGTTTTGCTTTGTTAAAATATAATATTTTTAAATTGAATCAATGGCTACGTAAACAGTAAGATTTAATAGGTAGATTTCCAGATTTCCGGAGTCTCACACATGGGGACGTCGCCACAACTTATTATTGCCACACTTGGTGTATCTGAATCGCTCGCCCATGGGGAGAGCGACCCTCTATGTGAATACGGTGTACGAGTATGACAAATTTGACCTATTCTTTGAATTCTACAGTAAGATTACAACATTTTTGGTACTGCATACTAAATGATCGACGGGACTTTTGCAACAATTTTGATAATGTTATATAATAATCAATAAATTTGTAATGATTATGTACACGAATCATGTATGTATGTATTTTTGGTTGTCCCTCTTTAAACAAATATCCCCACTTCTGTCAAGCGTTATCTAAAATTACCTCCCCGCCGTTCAGCTTTTCAACCCATCTTAGCCTGTATTCGAATCCAATCTTCCATATTGTGAGAATATTTAGTGGTCATACTAAAGCACTAGAGAGAGATGGCAGATGCCGAGATATAAAAAGGATTGTAATTCGCTCTCTCTTAGCCAGCTCTCATCTAGCTAACACGCCTGTAATCCCGTTGTGCAAATATCTATAGATTATTCTCGACCACGCGCTTTATTATTTAAAGGGAACATTATTATTCCCAAACAGTTCTGTATCCCAACCATAAATAAAAAACATAAAATTTTGAAATTTGCCTATTTAAATCAAATTAATATATAATTTCACCTGCCCTCTCTTCATATGTAACACTGTCCTTCTTCCAACAGCAGTAAACATAAACTACCGATATAAATCGGTAGTACTAAATTATGTTTACTTCGCACTGATTACACCCGAGATAATAATAATTATTATTATTGGATGATTTTTATAGCGCCATTTTCGTGATAAAATCACCTCAAGGGCGCTTTAGTTATGTAGATTGACGAAATGGAAAAATGCATTTATGTAGCTATTATGTCTTTGAGAGATCAAATCTATTTACATAAAGGATGGTTTCTGTGGCGGACGGGTGGCGGTTTATTTAATTTTTTGAAATCTACAGTTTTATTCCGAGATTTATTATTTATTTGATTCAATATTTTACATTTCATAGTACAATCCAGTAACGTTGGCCTCACTGGATGATTTTCCCGTGCTGAGGCCTCCATTTTGTAAAAAAAATACAAACATAATAAATTTAGTATATACATACATGTATAGTAAAGTTGTGTGTTAGGGGTATGTTTTATTATTTTATGTTACGAAGTTTTGATAATTTTTTAATTATATGTCCATTTTGTAATTTTATGATTGAATTTAGTTTTGTTTTCGTCAATTTTATTTTCAAGTATAAGACTGTTGAATGCTTATATATTTATAGTGTCTTTGTCCAAAGCTTATATTTACCGTCGGAGTTTTTATGTTTTCTTTGTACGCTTGTCTAACGGGTCTGTTAGAGATATTTTGTGTTTGTTGAAATTTGTTTAACCAAGTTTGTTGCTCCTCCCCAAGCAATTAAAATAAATATAAAATAATAATATTAAAATTAATAAAATAATTAAATTTTACACACTTGACCATCAAAACAAGAAGAAAGTTACTGTTTACACGAAATTTCGAAAAACTATGCGTAAACCCCGAGCAACGACGGGGACTTCAGCTAGTGAAAGATAATAATGTTGCATGTCTTTTATTTCGAATTACGATAACTCGTCAACATTACTATTTTGATATTACCCATCATTAAAAATTGTAATTCATCTATTATTTGTAAGTCTTCTGCTAAAGGATTTATGCCTTAAATAAATAAATGAAAAAATAAAATATTTAACTCATATTGCCTAGACCAATCGGCTAGAGACCGGTCTTTTCACCTCTCCGCAGTCCGAGTTTCTGAAAAATAACACAGAAAACACTTGAACAATTAAATTGAACCCTTTTCTTCGGAAAACAACCCTCGAGAGTCTTCGATCGTTTGTTCGGATTTCTGAAGTAGCAGATAGACCGCTGTAGCTTTCTCAAATTATGAAAATTATTATCAAAACGGGAAATCCATAACTTCATTTTATGGAATGGAAGCATGGACGCTTACTGAAGAACTAATTAGGCGACTTGAGGCATTCGCGATATGGATCTACAGAAGAATATTTAAAATACGCTGGATGGACAGGGTTACGAATGAAGATGTTATGGTTCGGATGAATAAAGAAAAAAAAATTAAAACTATAAAAATCCAAAAAATTTCAATATCTTGGACATGTGATGAGTGATGAGACATCCAGAGAAGTGTGAGATCTTGCGTCTCATAATGCAGGGAAAGATTGCCGGAAGACGGGGCCCTGGAAGAAGGAGAATCTCATTGCTGAAAAACCTGAGACAGTGGTTTGACAGTCTTCTGTACAGCTGTTCCGGGGTGCAGTAAACAAAGTCCGCATAGCCAACATGACAGCCAACGTCCGTTGAACGCACAGGGCACAAGAAGAAGTAGATAACTTCAATCGTAGCATTTAAGGGCGAGCATGTCCGGGCGAGCACAGGCCGAACGACGATCATTTCTGTTAATATACAGATCCATCCATACGTACAGAAAAGCTCCTTTGATGTCATGATCAACCAGCTTCATCCGCGATTGAATAATAAGTCTGGAGATATCAAACGTTCCTAATAAAAGTCATTATTGTCTGTTATTGGATGCTTGCCATCGTTATCCCAACCAGAGTTCGCCATCGGTTTGTGAAAAATAGGTATTTCATTTTGCAGGCATTATATCCCTATTAATACAAATTGAAATTCAGCGGCGCGAGACTCATTGTGCATGCACATCTCTAACCGGGTCAATCGATTCCCGTATTGGCTAGGGCCCCAGTCACTTTTCGCTCAGCTCACATTCTCTGGCCAACTTTTGGAAATTTGGCCTCTTTCCAATCTAGGCGGTGACGTCACTTCCATCAGGCGCCTCCGGCGAATTTACGAGGAACCTAAAAGCCCTAATGAAGGCATTTCTTTGCATGCGATTGGCGATAGATTATCCTGTTTGGGTTCATCCGTTTAATTTATGGGAGCGTAATGACGTGATAGGACTACGATGAAAAAATATATATCAAACACATAGATTATTGTAAATTAGCTCTAACCTCATTTTCATTTCACATAATTATAAAATTATTATTGGGCGTGCTGATTTTGGTACATATATTTTAAATACAGATCTTTCAAACGATTATAAAATTAATATATGAACTCATTAAATCTCCCTTACAATCATGGTGAGAAATATGATCCAAGAAAGAGAAAATCTAAAAGTTAACCAAAAATGTATAGATACTTATATGAAACCAAAGTTGTCGACCGCAATTTGGAAAAAAAAAAAATTATAATTTTTTTTTTATAATGAAACGGTAAAAATGAGGTAATAAATCGTTTATAATACATTTGTCTAATAAAATATGTGCGTGTGTGTTTTTTTTTCGTTGTCAGTAATTTTAGATTAAAAAAACGTTGGTAACATAAGCCATTTTAATTTTTTTTTGTTTCCATTAAAAAAATATATATTTAGTATGATATGATTATTTCTAATAATAAAATTTGTAACTGTATTTCACCGCCTTTCAAAAATAATTCTTGGTTTTCGTATCTATCAGAAATATTTTTATTTATTTGGATTTTATTGCAAAGCGGAAATAATCAGACCATCTGACAAAATATGCTCGACAGGTTAATAAATAATTATGGAGCGAAATTAAAAAGAACAATTATGTCTGAAAACCTGTTATTCAAATTCAGACAAAGCCGTTCTTTGAGTGTTACGATAAAATTAATAAAGCAACCTCGGAGCCAGCGAGTATTTCACGAAATCTCTAAAAGCTTTATACTGCATCTATTCGAAGCGGAGTAACGGCATACTGAACAAGCGAACCCAGAATAACGAATTGAGCAGAGCCACGAAACATAGAAGAACGTAGAGGAACATTGAAGAACGTAGAGCAACACTGAAGAACATAAAGCATTGAATGCGCTATTCGCTACATGGTGCAAAGGGTGCATTTTTACGATTCTCAAACAAAATTCTCGCTTCAGACTCCCGGAGTTATTCCTGTCTCAAGAAATCCAATGTTCCATGCAAATCTTCCACGTGAAATAGGGCAATTCTATAACTTTATTTTCCGAGTGATGTGTAGAGATTCCCAGGCCTATTAAGAAGGGTACGTTCTGCAGACTTCAATTCTACAAGGCAGTCAAAATGAGCTTCGTATAAAATGTATACAAACTCATATTCTGTGAAATGATATAGTAACATTATATTACGAGTGCTTTAATGTGTCTACTGTAAAAGGTCGAGGGTGACTAATGTATGCGAAATTTACTAAAGCTTTTAGATTAAATTTTGCATTTCAAAGCTACTAATATGATTAGTATATTAATAGATATACATTATGTTAAGGGACGTACTTTTCTTTAAAAATTTGGTCTCCGATCACATTTTTTATGTTTTTTTGTTGTTCAACTTAAAATATTTGAAAAATTGATAAGTATAGGACAGCTAGGGGCGGAGTGAGTGCTTGGTCGATTACTATGCTGGGTGATTAGTGAGGACCTGTGGAAGAAATTTCAGTTTGATTTTGAAGAAAAAATTTGGTAAATAAAAAGACAAAAAGTCACCGAGACCTAAATTTCAGTTGCATTTTTTTACTCCAAATAATGTAAGAAACCTCCGGCTAAAGGAAGTGAGATACGTCCCTTAATATCATTCCTGTCCCTTAAGTCCTTTACATGTATAATAGGCCACTTGCATTGATTTCGTAACGACTTGGAAAAAATCGTGTGGATAGATTTTTTTACTAAGATTACGAAAATGTTAGTAAAATTTTTTAGAAAAGTATAGTTTTTTTTTTTTTAAACAAATAAATCCATTATTTGAGCTCGTGACGTCACTACATGAAAATGACCCGTCTCCGATTATGTTCCCTTAATTTTGTAAAAATCCACACTGATATTTTTTTTTTTATATGGCAACACTTTTTATTTCCGGCGAATTTTTGAATTTGCGTTTAACGTTCACTAGATTTATTGTTTGTCCTATGTGAACTTATCCTTTGGTTTGATTTTTTGATAAAGATGGCGGTGTTTTTACAGATGTTATGAAGAGAACCCCGTACAATTTATTGCTATTCGTGTGGAAAACGTTATTTTTTAAAAATGTTTTTCGGCTAAGTAACTATCGTTTTTTCGCACCCATAAAATTATGTACCGTCTTTCCGTTTTATAAAAAATGGCCTGATTTTTCGGAATGAAATTTTCAAAAAATCGCCAGGGTTTCAAAAATACGACTAAAAAAATTAAAAAAATACAGAATGTCTTAGAATATTTGCCTAAAACAGATTTTTTTTAAGTGTGATGCAAGTGGCCTATTAAGTTTTCAATTCGGAAGGCGAGTATCGGTACCGCCGTCCCGGGGAATATTTATTGGATAACCAACACCTCTGCCACAGGTCACCCCAAGTGTGCTATGTTTGGTAACTTAGCATGTGTTTCCGGGTTCATGGGGTGAGGTTTATCCGGGTCTTGGCGGCAGATGCGTCTGCCCACCTGCTGCATGGCGGGCTGGATCGAGAGAGAATGGTTAAGGGTACCCTAATACCCTTTCCTTCCCTACCCGAACTTCCTCTCTTTATATTCCTTAAAAAGACCCTCCACACAACATCCTTAAAAATGAAATAAGCCCTGAGGGAAATTGGTGACCGGGCAACTCAGATCCACCTCAGAAAGGTCATTAAGAGTAATGATAATTTTTTTTTAAATTGGTTTTATTGGTTCAGCTAGGTCAGGGTTAACGGCTATTTTAAAAATATTTTTTCATAGCTTTTGATGACCTTTCTGAGGTGGTTCTGAGTTGGCATGGAACCGTTTTTAACACCATTTTAGGGCAGTACCTTCTATTCCAATCTCTTGCAATTTTTGTAAAAGAAAGCTGTGTGAAATGTCAGTCAAGTGTAATAGAGACAGAACGCTTTCTAGGGCAAGAACCAAGATGTACAAGATTGAGATGAACCAAGATTAGTGGAGGCATTGGTTTCTATTCAAATCTATATAAAAGGCATTTCTAGAGTTCTTCTTTATTCCATGTTTTTTGCATATAGTTTATACGCAACTTTGAATTGAATGATATAATGATTTAAAAAAATGCTTCTTACAAAATAGGGTTGGCGAACTACGTTTCTCGGGTTAAATACTCGTAATTAGGTAGATGAAAAGCGATGTTTTCGTACCATTAAGAAAAAAAAAATCAGTATTATAAAGGCATGAAAGCTTACAAAAAACCTAATCTTACAGGTCAAAATATAACGTTTAATTTATTTATAGCCTTCAAATGGTTTTTAAACGTAATTTAGCTTAAAGAAACACGATTAATATTTTAAATATAATGCAATCTGGAACTAAGTGCCAATTTATATTACAATGATACCCAAAGTAATAAAAATAAATGTAAACAATTCATATAATGAATAATAAATGACTTTGTTTAAACCACTATATTTTAAACAATATCTACATGTTTCGATAACAATGTTATCTTCATCAGGATATATTTAATTAAACAAAAAATATAAGAAAAAGTTTTTTAAATCTTTTGTTTATCCACACGTTGTTGAAAGTGATAATAATTGGAGAATTTTTTTATTTTTAAATAATAGCATTTCAAATTCAATAATTAAAAACATGCCTAATAATATACAGCCAGCTTTTTATACAGATAACAAATTTAAAAAATTATATATTAAATAATAAGGATAAATGTGATTTTTTGAACAAATCTGACAAATTTTTTGAAAAACTTCTAGAAACTTTAACATTAGAGTTAAGGAACATATAAGATGTTTAAATAATAATTATTATTCTGAATTTGTAAACCATATTTTGGAAACAAGTCATTCTTTTGATATTAATAAAGGTCTTAAAATTTTACATACTAACACTACGGGCATACAATTAGATAATTTAGAAATTTTAGAAATTAGAAAAAGCATTAATAGTAAATTAAATATTATAAATAACCAAACATTTTTTTAAAATAGCCATTTTTAAATTTATTTTCTTATTAATACTTACAAGAAGTATTATTGTGATTTAGACTAATTATTTCAATTATTGATTCTTAAAAGTTTTTTATTATCTAAATGCAATTTTATATTTCCTTATATTTAATTTTGTATAACTATTTTTATGAGATTTTTTAAGCAAATAATCACCTCTACTTTTTAATATTTTGTCTTGGTTCTAATTAATTCTAATTTGTCTATACTTTTTTTCATTTATTTTCTTTAAATTAACATATCCTGATGAAGATAACATTGTTATCGAAACATGTAGATATTGTTTATAATATAGTGGTTTAAATAAAGTGATCTATTCTTCATTATATAATTAATGATGCCACAAAGTAATTTTGCGAAGTTTGAAGAAGTAAACAATTCACTTTATACACCATCTATTTAATCAAAATTATCAATTTGTTTCGAAACCAATGGATCCATTGTCAGAATAAAATTAAAATCAAAAACATTGGTAAATGTAATTAAATAATTGGTTTGTACAAAGTGATCTGTTTTCATTGAATTAAAATGAAAAGTTATTCGCAAATTCACAACGTGAATTTGCAAATATTCTATTTATTTTCAATACAGAAATAATCTTATATTTATTTTTTATTTTGTAATATTATAAAACCGCACTTATAAAAGGTTTCACAGCTGTAATTTTGTAAACAAAAAGAATGCGTGTTTCAAAAGCAATTTTCCACTTACCTCTATTCTTAGCAAAACTTGCGTTGAGAGATCTGAATATTTTGAAAAGCCTTCTAATATTATTTCTAAACTGCCTAATTTTACTTAAGCCTTCTCTTCGAACAAAGCTTTCCACAGGCTTTCATCAAATTCCGTTTATCAGGGAAATCTATCCCTCCCATTCCGCCCTGGGAAAGAAATTGAAATTCTCTCCACAGATAAAAGTAGATTACTGTAGTTTTTGCGTCTTGCAAGTGCCGCCCTTACCCCCGCCCCGCCTTACCACCCGCCCGCTGGGCCGCCCCCTAGCGGTGGTTTCCCGATTTTTATTTTGCTTAGTTTTACACTCTTTGTAGCTTGAAAGCCTTTATTATTTATACAGCCTCCGTCGGTGCCCGGAGCCTCCGCTGAATAAACAGCTGGTTTAAACATTAAAAGCGAAACGAGTTTTTTATTATCATGTTTATATTTTTTTTATTTCTTTATTTGAAGCATTTATGGGTTGATATTATATTTTTTTAGAGGTATACAAAATTCAAAATGAAAAAAAACACATACAAATAATGTCTATGATATTGGCAATATTTAATAGATAATTTTATGCCATTATTGTATATGATTTCGGCTAGCTGGAATGAAGCGCAATCTAGTTGTTCAATTTTCGACAACTTTATCGAGCAACTGGGGCCATACATCGGCAATAACACCTCGAACGTTGACTTCCAAATGGTCCAACGTCTCTGGTTTATCAGCATAGATTAGTGACTTCACATACCCCCATAGAAAGTAATCTAATGGTGTGAGATCAGACGATCGTGGAGGCCAGTTCACAGGTCCATTACGTGAAATTGTGCTCTCACCAAATGTTTTCCACAATAAATGGATGGTGGCACCCGCCGCGACGCGCCGTGTGGCATGTTGCGCCATTTTGTTGAAACCACAGTTCTGTCATTCAACTGAAAGAAGTGGCGCTCATATGCCCGAAATCATATTGAAACAATAATGGCATAAAATTATCTCTAAAAAGCACCCTTATTAAACTGGAATGATCTTTTTTCCCCAGTGATTGACTTTATGTTTTTGATATATGTTCGAAAAAACTCTAATAAAGGTCGAGGTTCGTCGAGATTACAAGTTGCTTTATTTACGTTATCATAAGGTTTACAGTGAATATTTAACTGGACCAGACGTCCATACCGAAGCTCTATGTTATTCTGAAGCTGGTATACAAACATCGTGGGAGGCCAGCGGTCTATCATATACCATCGGCTATTACCGTAACCGTTCGTGTAGACAACCCTCTTCTTAGGTACTACCTAACTGCCATCTGTTGAGACACCTAAAAACTCCATATTACTTTATATACTGGCGACATCTGTTGAACGATGTTAAAACTGCATGTAAAATCCTACATACCACCTACATGCCATCTGTTGAGACACCTAAAAACTCCATATAACTTTATATACTGGCGACATCTGTTGAACGATGTTAAAACTTCATTTAATCATCCAATAAAACAATAAAAGTAGCAATCCAATAAAAATTAATTCCTTGAGGTTATTTTTTTCATAAATTTTTTTAGAATTCTTATTTTTTTAAATTTTATTTTTTCTTGAAACAAATAAAGTACTTTTTTTATCTATTATTACACTATATAAAGAGGAAACATTTGATTGTTTGTTTGAATTGAATAGGCTCCAAAACTACTGAACCGATTTGAAAAATTCTTTCACTGTTGGGAAGCTACACTATCCCCGGGTAACATAGGCTATATAATTTATAAAGTTAGCTAGGAAGACTAGTGATTCACGGAAAAACAATGTATTTATTTGAATATGGCATTGCAACGCATTCCGGAAACCAGCTAGTAAATAATAAAAATAAACAAACCCATTTTATATTCAAACAATTATCAACACAATTTGCTAATAGATACGAAACAATAAACAATGTAAAAATATATATATTAAAACAAATATTAACACAATTTTCTAATAAACACTCCAATGACTGACGTTCCCTCGGGACTATGAGGGGTGATAATCGGGTGATCAGTTAATTTTAAACAGGTTCGGGTTTATTATTATAAATGACTACCCTAAATGGTTTACTTTCAATTAGGGTAGCGATTTATCTCAATTACACGTGAGAATATAGTGATTATATATTTGAAAATGTATGTGATACTACGCTTTTCTTTTCACGGATACCTTATTCAACAAAAAAAATATTTTTTCTTAAATTTCTTTCCAACAATCAATTGTAAACACGGTGTCCGGAAACTTGTAGTACAAACGAAAAACTAGGAAATCTACATAACATTTGGAGTTGATTTTGTGGTATAATCTGGAGGTCAGTGAGTCCAGGATTGACGGACGTTTGAATCCATTCCTCCCACTGTGATGCAAGGCGATGGGTCAAGATCCCAGCTGGAGAAATCAAAAGGTCTCCCTCAACCAGTCTCACCCGATCTGGCCCGCCACGCTGTGGGTAGCAAAACGCGTCCGCTGCCAAGACCTACAAAAACTTCACCCCATGAACTCCTGCTAAGTCACCAAACGTAGCGATCCATTTGGGGTGACCTATGGCAAGGGTGTTGGTTATCCAATAAATGGTTCCTGGGGCGTCGGTACCCACACCCGCCTCCCAAATCATGAAAAATCGACATCTGTGACTATGTTTTATTTTGAAACACAAATAAATAAAGTAGCACGTTTTCGTTGTTAGTTTTTGGGGTGCTATGCCGTGTTGCGCTACCTCCTTCTACAGCCGACGTTTCGGACAGCGTTGCAGTGTCCATCATCAGGGCAGATCCGGCAGATCTTTGCTATACCCTTTTATTTAAAAAAAATTGGCCTCAAATCCAAATTTAAGTTGTAAATGAAAAGGGCCGAGCAGCCGTTCCTCTTAAATACCTTGCTTTTCTAAAATCAAATTAAAAATAACTAATGGTTCTGTGAACAGAAGATTTCACGTAATACTGATTACTCCGACTTAACAGTTCGCTACAGTAAAAAGGTACTATCAAAGACTCCAGATACTTATATCTACAGCCTGTATGTCGGACGAATATCTACAGCTTATATGTTGGACAAATATCTATGAATTTCAGAGTGAAGACTAATATCTACAGAGCTAAGGTCGGATAAATATCTATGAAGGTCCCAGTGGTGACGAATATCTATGGAGCGTAGGTGGGACTTTTATCTACAGAGGGCGACTGAGCAAGAGGTTGTACGGAAAAGCATAAATTACTTCAATTACGTAATACTAACCTGACCTTACCTAACTTAACATAAATTAAGTTTTTAAACTGCATACGCAATATTACGTTATGCCAATATACTATACATAATTGCAAATCCAACCTCTGCCAGTGCTGTAGATATTCGTCAACATCACCTGTTCTATAGATATTAGTCAGCAGTTTGGCTGTAGATATTCGTCCTCACTTTGGTTCTCATATATATTAGTCAGCAGTTTGAGCTGTAGATATTCGTCCTGACTTTGGTTCTCATAAATATTAGTCCGATTTGTTCAGTTTTTGGAATTCCTGTAGATATTAGTAGATGCCTCCCTATCAAATACGGTTACTATCTTGACAGGATTGACCGGACACACAAACACACTGGCAAAATGCAGTGACAAGAGACAAAACAGGACTTCGCTTCGATCAGTCAATTATTACACGAATATTTTTTTAAACTTTTGATCCACACAGGAGTCCCTGAGGAAAATAATTTCCCTCATGGCCTATGTCATCTTTGGGGATTTTTTTAGTTTGCCTTTTCTTATCTCAGCCGAATTATAAATGATCATTATTATGGTGTGACACTTTATAATATAATATTTCAAGTCTGCCAAGATATTCTTCCAATTTCACATTTAATTGAATATCCTCTCCATCTTCTGCCCTTCATTCCCCTACTCTCGCCCCCGCCCACACCACATGGACGGCAAGGCTAGGGCGGCTGCTCCCTGTGAGATCATTCAACTGCGAGAAAAGTAATCCGGGGACTTTTGTGGTATCGGGGGCTAGACAGATCCGTGCGTAAAATAAAGCTATATTATTATGTACAAGGCTTTGGAGGTTTCCTGGAAATGTTGCGCCCGAGTCAAAGGACTCGAAGTTGCACGAAGTGCCTACACGAAGTGACTGTCTACACTACTCGGTTAACTTCAGTTCGCTTCAATACGTTGTCGTGAATGCACGTGCGTGTTATTAATTATTTTTTATTATGAATGGTACGCAGTGGTCGCAGGAGCAAATTATGTTGCTCCTGGACACATTGCAAGCGGATCCAATTATTTGGAACCCACATGAGAGAGGTCATAAGGACAAAAAGAAAGTTAACGGTGCTTGGGTCCGTCTTGAGTCTACCTACGTCTGTACAAAATACAATAAATTTTAAAATAAAAAACTTTTGTACCCATTTGTTTATTTATTTCCAGTGGTTCTCTTGTCATAGTTTAGTTGTCTAAACTAACCTTGTTGTAAATAATAAAATTAGATAGAGCCTAAGAATTCATAATAAATTGTAAAGCGCCCTTGAGGTAATTTTTAATAAAAACGGCGCTCTACAAATTGTCCAAATATAATTATTATTGTTCTGTTCCGGTGCATTGCAATCATCCACCATCTTATTTTCCTCCTTTTTTTTATATTTCTTCGTTTGATAAATATGCGCATAGTTATAAGTTATAATATGCGAGCGTGCACTTTGCGACGGCAGCTGCTAATTGAGCGTCCTTGACGTGCGAGCCGTGACGGCACCACCGCGCGAATGAGTTTCTCGCGAAGTTGAACGAAGAGTGTAGCAACGTACTTCGGACTTCGGTCAACTTTCCCGAGTACTTCGTCGAGGAACTTCGCTAGCAGTGTGGAGCTTACATCAGGTTTACATTCGGATATTGTCGCCGGGATATATTTTATATGTAATAAATGCCCCGTTTATATGGAAGGGATGATCTATGTTTGAACATCTGATAGTAACTATGGGATGTTCAATATCTGTTATTGTAGTAATTTTGATTGTTTCTCTTAGTTTATTTATGGTTTGTTTATGATTTTTCAATATTTAATCATACTACTAGAGCAGAGACTCGTGAAAATTCAGTGGATATATTAATTGTAGAATTTATAATTGCATGTTAGCAAAAAAGCGCAGACACTTCAAAAAATCACGAAATCTGACGTCATTGGTTAAAATTAACCCTAAGAAGTACAAATAAAATTAATAACGCATTAAAATAGTATTTTGATAAACAAAATATATTACATTTCAGATAAATAGATACCTACATTATTGCTTCTGATAATTTCTGGCATATCAGTTACAATGTTGAAATGACATAGTAATTTTCTGTTAAAATATTATATTATAGGTAGGTCCTGATGTCGCTTAAATTCAAAACAAATTCGAGTTAATTGAACCAGAATTACAAATACAGACAGACACGCAACCGAAAATAATATTTTTGATAATAAAACAAATGAATTCATTTGTAGGATACTATTTTAGTGTGCTTTTACTTTTGGAAAGTGTGTTTTCTTTTGGATATTTTTCTACCTCGCTATAATATGAGGAGCGTTTTTACGAAGAAAAACATCTACAAAAACAGTAAGTTTTAAGAGAATGGTGGTCAACATTTTATGATGTTTTTAAATGCTCATTCAATTCTATTAGACATGATAGATTAAGAAAACTCAATTAATTTCAGAAAAGTCATCATTTAAAAAGAAAGGGTGAATTTTGACAAAGGGGAAATAACCACATATTTAAAAAAATATAAGTTTTCACAAAGTGAAAAATATCCATATATTTTATTTTAATGATGAAAAAAGAAATATATCTTTATCCTAAGTGAGTACCTAATTCCACCTAAAAAATAATTACAATTTTTTTAAAATAAAATATATATATATATATATATGTATATATTATTATACCTACTGTTGATACATCCAGAAATAAACTTTTTTTAATATAACTGGGATACATACATGCTCGGATACATTACATACCTACCTAGTTACTTCACTTGTATATAGATTTAGGTTTGTAGATGTTTCAATTTGTGAAAATTTATCATTTTCATTTGCAAACAAAGCAGGTAAATGTGTTGATTTTTGAAAATCGGAATTATCTGTTTCGTAGACAAATGCACGGAGAATCTTACTAATATTTTAAACGCGAAAGTTTGTATGGATGTATGTGTGTATTATGTACTCTTTCACGCAAAAACTACTGTATAATTTTAATGAAACTTTACAAAAATATAGTTCATAATATATCAGAATAACAAATAGGCATTATTTAATGGTAAGCTCAGGCGTTATGAAATTGTATAAAAATGATGATGTGTGTATTTCATATATTTTAGTGGCAGCGGAAAGGCAGGGGGAAGAGGAACGGGGGAGGTATGGTTCGCGGAGAGGGAAGTGACGAGGGAGGGAGAAGGCGGGGAAGGTCGAAGGGAACGGGGACGCACGGGAAAGGACATGCAGGGAGAATCAATTTAATTCTTTGAATGACCGGGAACCAGCTAAAAAGAATATAATTTTTTTTTAAATTGAAATTTTTGGTAGATGGCTCTTTGTGAAAACGCTCCTCTAATTTCTCTCAATTTCGTAAATATCTGTCGTAAATAATATCTGGTTAGAATTTTTAGGCATCTGATTTCACATATTAGATACCCTAAAAAAATATTAATTCTCCTACATACTTACAAAATATCATCTATAGATGTTTAGTATTTATGCAAAATTGAATAAAAGAAAAAAATTAAATAGCCGATAACATAAAGATGCAATTTTAGTCATCGATTTGTTTTGTGTGGGTATCGCAGACGAATTACCCAAACTGTACAATACAATAATACAATCATTGGCTTTAGTTCAGGTTGTAACTAGAATGGACACAGCTGCCTATTTCCCATTTCGCATGGAAGACAATATACTCGTACTGTACGGGATGTAGAATTCTCTAACAACCACCGTGTTTGTTTGTAAGTCGTAAATATACGTTTGACAGGTGTACGGGTAATCTCGCGCGCTTTTGGGCAAGTGGCTAGGGATTCGCTCGGGTACTTCCCTGGCCTACCTACCTCCGTACTTTACTGGCTCATGTAACCAGGGCCGAACCTACAATGATAATTTTAAGAAGAGTATGTTATAAAGTATACATAATTAAGCCATACTCCCACTCTACTATTCAAATTACACTTTTTTAGGTTCACAAATTATCCCGGAATGACGATAGGTTTATTTGTAAAGGTTCTTTGTAAGTTTTGACGAATCAACACCGCGATTTTCTTTCTTTGCAAGTGATAATTATTTTTCAGATGTTTCCCGTTTATAAATTCAATTTCTTAGCAAAGGTCGTGCAATAATTATTACGTTTAGTTAGACATCTCAGAAAAATCGAAATTTGAGTTGAGTTTGCAGTTAAACGTAAAATGTAACCTATATCTGCTACAATAGTCAGATTATGCATAAACACCACCAAATGAAGTATAGTGCAGAAAAACTTGTAGTGAATTAAACAAAATGTTAATGTTTTCTGGATCAGTCACTGGGGTACTTTTACTAACTCTACCAATGCAGTTTGTTAAGGGACGTACTTGACTACCTTAACCAACATTATTATTTGGAGTAAAAAATGCACATGAAATTTTCGTCACCGGTAACTTTGTTTTACATTTTTTTTTTCAAAATCTAGCAAAAAAATCTTCGACATGTCGTCACTGGTCACTCAGCCGAGTAACCACCCAACCTCTCACCCGTCCCCAGCTCTCTAACACCTTCTATTTTGAAGAAAAAAAAAAAACCAAAAATGTCACCATGTCAATACTTGTCAAATCAAAATTTCATTTACATTTTTTACTCCACATAATGTCAGGAATCACTGATTAAAGTAAGTCGTCCCTTAACAACTTGTGTAGATGCCTAATAAATATATTATTGGTAAAAACCAATGAAGATGTAGCATTGATAAATAATATCTACATTATATTCTGTTTACAGACGTATGCAGATTATTAGACTAAAACTATTATAATTTTTAGTTTTCAAACTTTGATGACTCGTAATTACTTTAATTAGATGAATGGCTTTTATATAGTATTCGATAAAAAAAAAATTCTTAGTCGGTATGATGTGCGCCAAATTTTTCCAGCTGTTTTTTTTAATATCTTTGTTTTGAAGCCATTCTTGAATGAGTTTCTCGATTTCATGTTTTTCTTCATTTCCTTCTTCACAATAGACCATAGATTTTCGATAGGGTTCATATCGAGGCCATTACCAGGCTAAATGGGAACATTGGAATTTGCATATCTTTAAGATATTTGTGGACAACTTTGACATTGTGGCAGGGAGCATTGTCCTGTGTGAATCACCATTTGGAAACCATGGTATACAATATATAAAATAATAAATATGTACAAAATGCCATATATAAAAAAATAACAAAGACCCAAAGTTCCAATTAAATAAATAAAAAAGCTATTGGATGAACAATTTATAAAACAGGTGTATAAATTACCTTCTAAAATGAAAATCATATGAATTTAATTTTTTGTCCAATAATATGTGTTGTTTTATTGTAATATAATGTTATGATTTTTTATATACATGACATCATAATCGTAAAGATTTTTAGCGTTTTCATAAAACGATTAAAAGCGATTCCATGCGCCTTTTTAAATCTTCCGCCCTTATCGCATGTCACATCCACACCTATGGTAGATCCGCCCCTGTTTAAATTTTGGTATTTTACCAGCTTTAATGTGTGTCTATAGTACCCACCATCGTACTTTGACGTTGCCGCCGTCTCCTGCATACTATAATCCATGGATAAAGTTAAATATAGATGGATACATCGTAAGTCTTGGATAAATCTTTATTCCAAAAGCTTCGTCGTTTGGAAAAGTGTTACAAATGTGTTGAAATACATACATATTTTGTATATTATGGCAGTGCTTACATGAATAACAAATTTAATTTTCACAGAAAATAACCTTTCTATTTCTTCATTAAATGAATATTACATTAGCAAGTACGTTTTAATTATTCCCGGGCTTTGAAAATATTATCTTCCCTCGCAAACGATTAAACACTGACAGAAGAAAGGAGTGGTGGATTTGTTATTCTTCGATCAAATAAGTACTTTACGTAAACACCCTGAAATCATTTTGATTGGCAACTGTATTCCAAAAGGTCTGTTTCTACAGATTGATTGATGAAAAATGGATTCTAAATGGTTTATTTCTCGCTTAAAATTCTACCGCCCATTTACTGCCTTTTTTGCTTAAAAAATCTGATTATTTAAACTGTATTTAGTTTCAAGGTCATTTAACAGATGTCGTTGATGTATGTCGTGGTTATGAAGTTTCGAGGTGTTTCAACAGATGTCAGTAAAGTAGTACTTTAGGAGAATGGCAATTGACGTCGTTTGCGTATAATACCCGAACGGTTACGGAAATAGCCGATGAAATCCGATCGACAGCTGGGCACATTCAGTGCCAAGTTCTCTTGTTTCAGAATTACACAGAGAACACATTAGAAAGGACGTTTGGTCTAGTAAAATATTTATTATGAACCACACGATAACTTAAATAAACCAACATGTAATCTCGACGAACAACGAGTTTTATTGAAGATTCCTGAACATTCATCAAGTAATCCCAATAACTTTTTTTAAAAGTATATTTTATTTAGTTGTAAAATTTTACATCTTATATATTCATTTCTAAAATTACTGTAATATTATTTACTACCTACTTACTAAAATTTTGACTTTGCAGCATTGAGACATAATCCACGAAAAACTGCAAGCTTCCTTAACATTTCCAGGGAGTTTCTCTGGTCTGAATTATTTCCATTCTTTTAACTTGTGTTTTATTGGTCAGACAGATTACAATTGTGCAGTAATTCAGGTGCGATGCTACAGTGGTGTTGTAGACCAATTTCCTTGTTTTAATGTCTAATTTTACTTGGATTGAAGAACATAACAAGTTTATTTATTATTTTTTATTTATTTATTTATTACATGAATTATCGAAAGTACATATATTTTTTTTTATGATATTTCACCCTCCATGCTACGGATGACCCTGTGTTATGGCGGGTGAAGTTTACAGTTTGCGGATATACATTCATCAGTATAGGTTGAAGATTTCACTAATTAATTCTATACACACAAATTCTTCTACAATAAGAGAGTTTATGCAGTTATATTGGATTACAAGAATAAGGGAAAAGAGAAGTTATTATTAATATATTAAGGAATTATTGGTAGGTATATAAATCACAGTAAACAGTCTTATACATACATACAATGCTGCTTAGATAGTAAATAAATATATATTATGTTTTGCCTGCTCTTAATACTACGCACACAGATCTTCTATAATAAGAAAATGATATATAGTTAGATTGGGTTACAAGAAGAAGATGAAGAAGTTAGAGAATTATTAGAAAATTAAAAATTTTAGGAGTTGTTAGATATAGATCACACTAATTAATCTTGTACATACAATGCCGCTAATTTAGAAAATAGAGATATATAGTATGTTTTGTCTGAAAGGTGATTAAATTGATCGAGTGTAAAGTGAATGGGTATTAAATTGTATTGTATTCCATGTGCAAGGATCCATTTCGTTATTTTTAAGGAATGGGGTTGGCTCAAAGATAAGCTTAAAGATTTTAGGAGCTAGGGAGAAAAATTGTCTTTGAGCTGTCGTGGTGTTCCAAGTAAAATTACTAAATGTAAATCATGTTTGATGAAAACCAAATAAAACTACAGTAGCTAGTTTACAGCCACTACACGTGTCGGTCAGACGTCAGTTAGAATGGCAGTAACGCTCGTTGCTTTGAATTTCTGCGGAGAAAGTTTTCAGGTCGCGTGAAAATTACAACCGAATAAAAGGAACCGTCTAGCAAGAACACAATACTGGAGTAGATTCCATGGATTGTTGTACAATAGATTACGAGAAAAAAACAGTTTAACGATGAAAAAATACAAAAATTCATATTTTGATTACTGTAAAATAAGAGTGGTTAAGATCCTAGCTTACGAATTCAGAGATCGCTGGTTTGAACCCCGGCCTGCAAAAAAATGAATAATTTCGACGATCCCGAAAAACAATGTCGGATCTGCCAAAAATTAAAAATCGTTTCTTTACTTATTTATTTGCTTATTTTGATGATTTCTGTCTGTATTTTTGGAAATTTTAATGAAATTAAATTTTAAAACTCTATATATTTCATGATGTCAAAAGCAGTAAACAAAAAGTATGTCAAAAAACGAAACATTAAACAGCTCTACCACAAAACTACGAAATCGCGCATCTGATATTTTTCTTCGGGACCGTCGATTTGTTTTAATTAATATCTACTTGTTATTTCACAATTAATTAATATAAAAATATATACAATTAATTTGTTAAAATTCTGGTAAATTTCCACCATTCACAATCGAATCGTTGCTTGAATGGCTTTAGGCGTGTTCGATTACCAGATCTGAATAGGCAAGTACTTCCCCACTTTCGTCTTTCCAATTTCCTCGCCAATCTCTTCAGCCTCATAACCTACCCCATTTGGGGATGCCATAGTCCCGCTGGCTCCGGTTATTAGGGAGCAATCGGGGCTCTTATTTACATAATAATACTCTATTTTTTTAATATCTAAGGTTAAAAACTGATGACAATGTTCTGAATTTTATCATATTTATATAAAACTTAAAGCACAAGTAAATACAGTAGTACACATCCGTACTAAATATTTGCTAAACCTTTTGATTACAAAAATAATTATTCAGTTGTATTTCGGTCTCAAATCCAAGATAAAGTTTTTTAAAGGGGGCCGAAAGGGGACGCTCAGCCGCTCCCTTAAGATTAAAGACAAAAGATTCGGACAATTCGGCAATAATCGTTGGGATTATTCCTCAAAACAAATAAACACACCCTTAATAGTTCATTTCTCCCTGGTAATCGTGGTACCAGACAAGACAAGACAAGAGAAATAAAATATGGGCCAGCGAGTAATTGCTTCAAATAAAATACGCCAAGTTGAAGAATCGCCGATGGAAGAAAGGGTGAACTAGGAAATTTAGTGCCGACCCAAACAAAACCCCACTCAACCAACGGATGTTAACAATATTTTAATGCTAAGTGATAAACAACCAGACGAATCGTATTGCGTAAATTGCCTACCATTTTTTTCTTTAATTGTATTTCATCCCTTAATAAGGGCTTTCTAAGCCAAATAAACAAAGGGGTTTTAGAAAACGAGAACAATCAAATTTTTAGGTTGTGTACCAGTACCCAACCAACTATTTTTCAAGGAAGTTATTGCAAAAGTAGCTATTAAATTATGGTATTACTTTTTTTGCATTAGCTCCACACAGGAGGCCCTGAAAAAATTATCCCTTGGGGCCTACATCATCTTTGGAGATGCAGATTTTTAGTGAAAGGAAGGAGAAGAAGTTCTGGGAAGGAAATGTTACGAGGTGTGGTTTAAAATCTGGGGTCAATGAGTCTAGGAGTGACGGACGTATGAATCAAGTTTTATTTTTCCTTCCCAGAACTATGTATCTCTTCTTTCTTTCCCTAGAAAGACCTACCACACAGCATCTCCAAAGATGACTTAGGTTCTGAGCGATTTTTTTTCTCATTGTGGAGCTAAGGTCACCAAACATAGCGAACATCTTGGGGAGACCTATGGCAGGGGTGTTAGTTATCCAATAAATGGTTTCCGGGACGGCGGTGCCATACCATATCCACTTCTTAATTTGCATCTACTAATTACTAACACAGATCCACGAAAAATCACGGGTCCTGTGAAAATTGTGTTGAAAATCAAAGTAAAAATAAAAATTAATACGGGTAAAACATAAAAAATTATAAAAAATAATAATTGCCGAGGACAATAATCGAACCCCGGCCAAGTGCTCGGAAGGTAACCACTATGCTGACCATTACCCCACCAACTATTGAAAAAAAAACAGGTGGCATAAATTCAATATGTAACTTAAGAATGTTACGTGTATTCACATCACATTTAAAATTATATTGTTTAATTAATGATTGACCTAAATCCATATTATTCGTGGAAACAATTTTGTCTTATTTGTGGATACTACAAAAAAAATTCTGTGCATTTTGCAATTTATTTATGAATAGAAACTCAAATATTTTTAGTAGAACTTAGTTTTAAAAAACAACACAAAGAATTTAATGAGTGATCCACGCCTTATCCCACATTGTACTATTTCGATCTTGATCATTTGAATGTAATGTATGAATATCTGTAAAATGTACTGTACTTGACTACACATGAACATATTTTGGGAAGCTACGCTGCAAAGTAAAGGTTCAAAGATAACAGTGCAAAACAGAACACCACAAAGGTTGACATGCCACTGTCTCTGGTCCCTATGGCCTATTCTCCCTAACACACTATGGACTACGAACATTACAAAGGCTTGCTCTCACAGGTTGCAGGCTGTGTACTGGAGGCTGTATGCTGCAGGCTGTGGGGGAAGTTTGCCCTAATTGCCGCCTTGCCAAGAGAAACTTTACGGTTCAAATTATATCTTTTGTCGGATTTGCCCCGAGCTGCAGGGGTGATCGCCAACCAGTTGCCGGGAAAAGCGAAGTAGACTCTATGAAATCATAATCGTTTACACCTGAATGCAACCAGTGTATGAAAAAAAAGCAATTTTTATTTAGTTAGGTGTATTTGAACTTATCCTTACAAAACGGTTCAACCATAAAGAGCAATTGATGACATCCCAAGAAAAATTATAAGTACTTATATTAAAACGTATTAGGTAGGTGACGGCCGGCGTAGTCAAGTGGTAAGTAGTCGCACACCGAAGGTCGCGGGATCGAATCCCGGCGTGGCAAATAAATTTTATTTGATTAATTTGTGTTTTTTCACAACATTTAAAATAATGTATGTATAATATTTGCGGCACATTCCAGAGTGGAAGATACTCTCAGTATCGCCCTGGTGTAAGATCACCATTCAGAATTGAACGGCATTCAGACGGCAGCAGTTGGGACTCTTGTGCGGTATTCGCATAAAAAAGATATACACCGGTTATACAAAGGTGCACACTGAAGCCCCAAATTCCTACCCACCCAGAACTTCCTCTCCTTCCTTTCCTTAAAAAACCCTCTACACAGCATCCCCTAAGATGACATAGGCTCTGAGGGAAATTATTTTCCTCAGGGTCTCCTGTGTGGAACTATTGTAAAAATAAAAATATCCATGTCTTTATTTTTGCCTTGCATATTATTTGTCATTTCTCCATTCACATATTCTTCTTTCGCTGTAATCTCTGATTTTTTTTTTATATTCGTTTGGTGTTATATTACTGATTGACAATTTTTCCCTAAAATAATAAATAAAAAATGTTAATATTAGGAGACTATTTTTTCCGCTTTACACTTAGGACTTAAAATTTAAAAGACTAATTTTTCCCCTTAACATTTAGGATGTTAAATTTAGAAGACTAATTTTTCCCCTTAACATTTAGGATGTTAAATTTAGAAGACTAATTTTTTCACTTTACACTTGGGACGTAAAATTTAGAAGATTTTTTTTTTCCATTTTACACTTAGGATGTTAAATTTAGAAGACTAATTTTTCCACTTTACACTTAGGATGTTTCACAAAAAATCAAATGTAACATTTTCATCAAATAGTCATTCAGGGCCATTTTGTTTTTTTAATAGTTGAAAGGTCGCCGATAAACGCTGATACTATGTCTGTTTCAGCTTTTGAACAAATTGTGATCAGCGGAAGAGGACTTTGACGAGAAGAGGAAGCTTGAATGCTTATTACAATTTTATAGATGAAACTCACCTAGAATCTGCCTTTAACGGAGACATGTCAAATGTCAAAAAAACAAACAAAATGGCGCTAAATGGCCATTTGATGACTGTCACACGTGAATTTCTGCGAAACAACTGAGCTAAAGTATTTAAATGAGCTATCTTTAAACTTCTTCTGTTACGCATATTTAATTTTAATTTGGACAGGATCAGGCATCCTAAGCAAGTAAAATTTTATTTTAAATATGCAACTACGTAGAGTTCACCCACTTATAATGTTTGAAGACCCCTGGCCCCTGGTTTGGAGTTCTCAGAATGGCGGTGTTGAAAGCCTTTTAGATTAAATGCAAGAATTTTCTGTTCCCGGAAACTTTTCATGAGAACAATCTGCACTCTGGTTCATTTATAATTTATAAATGGATCTAAAAGCTAGCAAGGTTATATGGACAGAATGCTGTAAGTTTTAACCAAATTTATATTCAACGAGGACATTGCACAAGGACGTCCAATGAAATCAGTCTACCAACAGAGGACAAAGCGAATAACTAAAATAATTTGCTATACAAAGTTATGAAGTATTATATTGCGCTGCAGGAAACATTAAAGTCAGCACCAATTGGTAGATATATATAGATAGAGTTATATTGTAGGCGACGCATTAAATTATGGGAAAATCTAAGTTATAAAAAATTAGTAATTTGTAAACATTGATTTTTTTATTTAATTAATAAGAGATAACTTTGTATAAACCACTTTTTTAATAAACAATATCGACATGTTTCAATAACAATGTTATCTTCTACAGGATATGTTAATATAAAGAAAAATAAGAGACAAACAAGTATAGTATTTCGTCTATGTTATAGTTTATTCTAATTTGTCTATACTTGTTTGTCTTTTATTTTTCTTTATGTATATTAACATATCCTGAAGAAGATAACATTGTTATTGAAACATGTCGATATTTTTTATTAAAAAAGTGGTTTATACAAAGTTATCTCTTATTAATTAAATAATAAATAATGCCACAAAGTTATTTTGCAGAGATTGAAGAAGTAAATTGATTTTTTTTTTTAAGTTAGTTTTTTTTCCCCCGGGACCTAATACCATACAGGAGGCCCTGGGGGAAAAAATTTCCCTCATCTTTTTGACGGACGAGAGGCACAGGGCCTATGAGTGTATTTTTATGGGACGGGAGGAGAGGAAGTTCTGGGAAGGAAAATGATATTATAGATGTGTAGGATTCTGGGGATGTGTTCAGGAGTGATGGACTTATAATCTACCCCCCCACTGCGTTGGGGTCGAGAGAGTCCGTCTGGAGAGGTTAAAGATTTATATTACTACGTCCGGGTCGCTACGCAGCTGGTGGGCAGACGCACTTGCCAACAAGACCAGGATTAACCTCACATCATGAAACCACTCTCCCCTGCTAAGTAATCAAACGGTAGAGGTATTGGTTATCCAACAAATGGTTCCCGGGGTGGCGGTACCCATTCCTCACAAATTGAAAAGTGTAACTCGTTACTCACGTGCGTATTGTTCTGAACCAGACTGACGGTTCTTAGCAGCTTGCAACACGTATTATTCTTGATCAAGCCAGCGTATCGTTGATCTTATTGTCATTACCACTAACCCAAGATTCTTCAAGTTCGAGTTTTCTTTTTTTAACCCCTCAGGCTTCGGGCCTATTTGGTCAGAAGATCAAATACATGGGATATTTCTAAAACGAACCTGAAAACTAATAACTGTTATGAAAAGGTGATGAAATCTGATTTCAAATTTTAGATTTCGAAATAAACATAATTTTTTAAATGTACAATTTTTGAATGCAAACTTAAAAAGTTTTAAAAATGGCTCATCTTACGTTTTTTCTAACTAAAACAACTGAAAACAAAAATATAAAAACACGTATATTTTTTATAAGGAAAATATATTATAAACGTTATCATCAACTCACTTTTTTGTTGTTTCGTGCACAAATAAAAATTTTAAAATTAACAAAGTTTTTTTTTTTTTTTTTAATTGCGGTTGCTAACTTTGGGTTCATAAAGGTGAACATTTGATTTTTTTTCGGTTGACTTTTAGGTTTGAATATAAAGCTTGGTGTTTTCTCTTTCTAATATCGTTAAGATCATATTTCCAACCATGACAGTAAGGGAGACACAAAGATTTCTATTAAGACTTATATGAATTGTTCCGAAAACCGAACAAATTATGGAGGGATAAGTTATCAAAAAGTTAAGTTAGTATTGATTATTTTTATATATTTATCTTTAGGACATAATGTCATTTTATTTGTTTTACTAAGTATTCCATTCGTTATTACTTATTCGTATTACGAACGAAACGTTTATTTTGTTCTGCTTCGCTGTCTTTAAATTTATTTTGTCCTTTATGTATTTTAATTTATTTTGTTCTTTATGTATTTTAATTTATTTTGTTCTTTATACGTCTTCCAATTTATTTTGTTCTGCATCGCTGTTTATAAAATTATTTTGTTCTATTTCGCTGTCTTTTAATTAATTTTGTTCTGTATCGCTGGCTTTAAATTAAAAACCTACTCATTTAACTTTATTATTTTATTGTAATTTTTGTATGACAATATTTTCATATAATGATTATCTTTAGCCGATTAGATACGCTGCAAATAGCTTGTTAGCAGAATACAGCAAATCTAAAACGAAAAACATGAAATAAACTGCATTGCCGAATTTATGTAGATGACTAAATGTTAAACGATATTGGTAAACATGTTTAAAAATCGGAAAAAATATGTACATCATCTGTCAGGTGAATTTAATTACTGCAATCCAGTAGGGCATACATTAATCGAATGCATTATTGATGGACTGCACTAATTCAGTGCACAGTGTGCATGTAACATGCGGTCCGCAGGCTGTCTGTCGGTCGCCTACCATATCCGGTGGGATTTATTTCCGGACGCCATGGCGCTTCCGACGCCTGCCTTGTTACTAGCTGAGTGGACACCGAACATCAGAAATTCCCGCGTTATTATAATCCGAAAGAAGGTACTTAGTAGAAACTCGCGCAGACCCGTGAAAAATTGTCATCGGGACTACAGCTTCAGTACGTTGTGAAGCTGAAGATAGAGGTGAGGGGAAGGAAATGGGGAAGAGGGAGTTGGGAAGAACCTGGCTATTCAGATCTGGTCACCGAACACGGCTAAAGCCATTTCAACTTCGTTTCAGTGCAGAATGGATGTTCATAATTATACCAAGGCGATACTGCTTGTATCTTCCACTCTGGAACGTGCCGCAAATATACTATCGATGTATCATTTTAATTGATTAATTTGTGAAATACCTTCCACAAATTAATCAAATTAAATTTAAAATCACGAAATCTGTCAAATTTAAAAAAATAATAATTAAAATATTCCAAATAGCACTTATTAATTCATTAGTTAAAATAAAATAATCTAATTAATTATTGGGGGTAGTTACCTACCTATTTTAACGCTGGTCTAAATTCCTCAGACAACAATCACTTCCAATTTTAAAAATGACTCTTAAATTTCAAGCAAATTCCAGTTCGTTGAACCGGATTTCGCGCAGAAATAACGCATACAGCAGACAACCGAAATTAATATGTTTGACAATATTCATAACTATTACAGCTACTTTTATTGCGCTCTTTTCATTCGAACTATCGTGTTAATTTAATCCGACCCGTAAGCTTGTTTACACGACAATATAACAATAGCAATAAAGTACAATAAGCGTGTTTCACGCTAAAGCGTGTGTTCACACATAATTCGTTATAACTCTGTTATTGTTCTAGTGCAACCCTATAACAAAAAGTAGAAGATTGATATTGTATTAAGCTTCATATTTCTATTCAAAGTTGTCCATAGAAGTACATAAAAAATACTTTTTTTGTAGAAACAGTTTGCACCCGCCAAATCGCCTAGCGCCGTTAGATATTGTAGATTTTTATTAAATATTTTTGTATGAAATGCTAAAAAAGTGAGGTGACAAAATTGTTTATTATACGTTTATACAATAGAATAAGTGTTTTTTTCCATAATCCATAATTGATTTTAGTACTGTTTTTACATAAAAACATCACATGAGTCATCTTTACATTTTTTATGTTTGACAATATAATGATTTGTAAGCTTGTTTCATAACCTTTCAAAAACAGTTTGTAGTATTCGACTACGTTCAGAAATGTTTAATTTGTAGAGCTTTAAATGTGAAGCGGAAATAACACAATGTTTTCATAAATCTGACAGTTCATTTAAGACAAAAAAAAACTTGCATAATTGCAAAATACCGAGTGGTTAAGCCTTTCTGACCCCACTGATAAAGGCATGGCAAACTCCATAACATTCCCAATACAAATAAAGAAAATATGCAACGACACAACTGTGCCTACCGCACCTTGCATAAAGGTAAAGCTGCAAAAATGTATTTCTTTCCATAAAATTTGCGAAAGACGTTCATTCAATTTCAAAGCGAAAACATTTCAGTAAAATTAAACTCAATTTCCTTGAATTCTCGAACCCGTGGATCCGCGCATCAGCAAGGAATGAAAGGCTTCTACGTGAAAGCATCCTCCATACGAGGCAGACAATATTAAGTGACAAGTGTTGAGGCGAACATCAAGTTGGGGGAGGGAAGGGGAAATAGATGTGAATGGAAGGATGCATTGGTCCAGATTTCCAATTTAAATGGAACGCTTCTTTGCTGACAGTATTAGAATTTTGAATTGATATGGTCTGCAGTCTGCATCGCCTTACCAGAAATTTATCATTCTACGTGGGATACTTAAAGTTGTAAAGCTATACCATTTCAGTAATAATTTATAATAGCAGTTACTGCTAGGCCCTGCGGGCGGTTTTTCCTTCGCCTTCACCCTGTTAGTGTTGGTGACCATTTTATAAATCCAATAGGATATCTAATAATAAAATCCATTTTATAATTCCAAAAATAGCCCTTTCCTCTATCTATCGATAACTATCGCTAGATATCCAGTGATAACTAGTCACCGGGACAAAGTAGCCGGGACGGGCAATAACCTCATATGTAATATACAACCGCGTGAGATAACTAAATACTACCGTAAATCTTTACTTTAATTTACTCCTATTATCAAAAATATTAATTTCGGCTGGGTAACTATGATTGTGTTTGTAAACTTGGATTTATTTTTAATTTAAGTCTCACATTTATTTTATTTTTTTTAACCAGTACTTTTTTTATAATAAACTGTTTTTATAGATTAAATAACAATATTATTGAATACATAAAGTAAATTAGAATTAAGCGACACATTCAAAATTGGAACTGATTTTATGAAGAATTCTGACAAGCAATTCCGAGTGTTCTAACTTTTGGTTTGGTTTTCGTGGAGCGTAGATAATTACAATCACTTTACTATTCAAAAGTAAAATTTTATAAAACAGAAAATTTTAACTAACGACCCTTTTCTATGGGATATGCGATATGTATATTGTATGCTAAAAATCTTATCTTAGAGATTGCGGGTTCAAATCAAACATTTCACATACAAAAGAATGCAATACAATCAAATACTTGCAGAACTCGATATTAACATATCAAATTTAAATTTAATTAAATTTCTAAAAAATACAATAGAATGGTTTTTCTTCACTGTGTATCAGCATGTGTGTCGTCAAATTTCCCTTTTGAGAAAATGAGTTTCGAAGTCGGAACATGAAAAAGGTTTTTCTCTACTGTGAATCAGCTTATGGTTCGTCCGTCAAAGATCCCTTTCGAGTAAATGATTGTTTGCAGATGAAACATGATTTAACGCGTGGCTTTAATTGTAAATATTACTATTGATGATTTAATCTGACTCCATTAGCACTACGTTAAAATACACGGGATTTAAATAATAAAGATGTAAGTTATAAACTTGGTTCATTTATTGCACGGTAGTTTTACAAAGATCACAATAATTTATAAGCTTCCTGCCATGAGAGATTCAAAATTGCAAGTGGTCTCAATGCTGCGAGGTCCGCGCCGCCTAGCGGCGATAATACAAGTACACTACCCTACCGGTGTGGCCAGCCGAAATAACACGGTTTCGAGTACCTGGCTACAGACCTCCTCCCCAGCCTTTTGGCGACAAAAACAAAATTTTACTATAAGTATATACAGGGATACTGGGCTAAACATCAACCAGTCCATACAAGATTAAAAAATAAGGATAAAAAATAATTATATAGTCCTTATAATAACAAAAGTATTACCAAGGGAGAATTCACTTAGGGTAGTGTCATTGTCAATTAGATACTATTCTGCAACATATAAATCTTATTCTAAAATATGCGATACATAAAATATTCTATAAGTGTATCACATTATGTGTAGAAATGGAAAGGTTCAAATAATCATTATGCTGTCCACATCACTTCTGCACACAGTGTGGTACAATACGTTATGTTTATAGCTATATAAAAATTTAACATATAGATTACCTTTAGATTAAACAATGATCATATACAGATGTTAATAGAAAATGTGTCATATCCTCAATACAATTAGCATTAACCTATTAAATATACAAAATTTATATCATAGTTAACAAACTAGAAAGATAAATATAGAAATACAAAAATTCATTCATGAAGGAGTAAAAATATTTAACAATTACTGCTAATACTTTTGCAATTAATTGCAAGGGCACGTCACAGAGTGTGGTGCATTACCTTTTACAGTAATAATGGTTTTTCATCACATATACAAAAAGTGGAATTAAAATACTTATTGGAAAGCATAAACCTTAAATATTTCATTTTAACAAAGAATATCTTAAATATATGTATTTACCAAATATGATATATGTACCTTAAAAATACTAGTACCTTAATAATATACTAAAAGTATGAACATACTACATCAAGTAGCTAATATTGACTTGTTCATGTTAACATAAATATGGAATAAAAGTAGCGTTTTCTAGATTTTTATACAAGAACGCATTATCATAAGATCTTTTCTATAAATACATGCTATTGTTTACATACGTATAGAAATGATGTTTTAGTGTAATTATAATATAATACAGGTAGTTTTATCCTAAAATTACTTACAAGAAAATGGCATGAGAAGAGTTAGTTGTTATGACAATTGATAAATATACTTCAACAGCTGTCACAGTCTGGAGTATTTAAAAATCTAGCACGCTGTGGGGTTACACCACAGTTCCGGGCGATAGAACAGTATTTATTTTAATAAAATAATTGCCATGTCATTTTTCTGTAAGATATAAAGTGTTCAACATATTAATTATGTAATATGGAAAATAAGTGTTGTGACGTGAACATAGCACGTTTATAATAAAAACTCATAAGGCATTTTTTTTTAACCTATGGTTTTTTAAGATGTCATTGACATATTACTAAAGATCAACATTCTCTCACAGAATGTGATAGTATACATATACAAATGTTATTCTGGCTTCACAAAATAGATTTTTAAGAAAGTGAAAATCGATTTTGTGGGCCAGTTTTACTACAGTATTCTTAACGAACAAAAAAAATTTACATACTGCTGAATTGCAGGTATTATGGTGTTAAAAGAATTGAGATTAAATTTAAAATCAAGATTCTACAGAGATAACAAGCTTGCCAAAATTTTACGTACGCATTCCAGACTGAAATCTGTCCGGGAAATGAACTTTTCTGCCAGATTTAGTCGTTGTGTTCTTGACAGTTGTACTTCTCATAGTGCTGGTATCTGTGGTAGGTTTTGAAGCTTTAATAGAAACATCTTCTTTTGTACGGGTAACGGTACATGGTAATGGTACATCTTCTTCCACAGGGATGAACGCAGGTTTCAGCCGATCTATCGAGACACGCTTAGGCTTTCCTTTTACGTTAATTATATACGTCTTATCGTTGCGTTCTTCAACCTTATAGGGACCTTCGTACGGGTTCTGTAATGGCTTACGTGCAGAGTCTGTACGTAAAAATACATGTGAAGAAGTGGGTAAATCCTTATGAATAAAAAAATTTCTTGTACCATGGGCAGTAGCAGGTGCAGGTTTGATATCTTCAAATCGCCTTTGTAGGCGACCAACATACGTATCAGGTTCTTCCTTTGGCGTTGATGCGAAGAAATCACACGGCAGTCTCAGAGTTCTTCCGTAGGTGAGTTCCGCAGGCGAACATTTTAGATCCTCACGAACAGTTGATCTCAAACCTAGGAGTATTAAAGGGAGATTTTCTAACCAGTTCGTGTCGCCTTGAGCCATGAGTGATGCTTTAAGTGTACGATGCCATCGTTCTATCATGCCGTTTGATTGGGGATGATAAGCGGTAGTCCTAGTATGCTTGATACCGAATTTTTCTGTCAGTTTCATGAAGAGATGGGATTCAAACTGACGTCCCTGATCCGTGGTTATGGTTTCCGGGGTACCATGACGGGCAATCCAGTGGGTTGTCAGGGCTGCAGCAACAGTCTCTGCTGACATATCCTTCAAAGGAACTGCTTCCGGCCAGCGAGTGAATCTGTCGATCATCGTTAGCAGATATTGATAATCACTGCAAGCGGGCAGGGGTCCAACAAGGTCAATGTGTACATTTCGGAATCGGTCTTCAGGTAGTATATACGTGGCTGTTGGCGCAACTGTATGTCTTGAGATTTTGGCTTTCTGGCAAGCAATGCAATGTTTGACAAAAGTTTTGATATCTTTTGCCATGTTAGGCCAGACGAATCTCAGCTTCACTGTGTTGGTGGTTCCTAAAATACCAGGATGGCATACATTGTGCACGCTTTCTATTATCAGGTTACGCATGCAACGTGGAACAAAAGGTCTAACATGTCCTGTAGAAACATCACACCATAGGGAAGTATCAGTGCCTGGGATCACCATTTGACGTAGAACGAGGGAGGAGTCCTTAAGTGCCTTACTAAATTCGTCGTCTGAACTCTGCTCTTGTCCCATTCGTTCGTAGTCTATAGCAGACGGGCAAGTAATCTCTTCTACACGAGAAAGTGTGTCTGCTACATTGTTGAGGTGTCCGGCTATATGTTTAATATCTGTCGAAAATTGAGATATGTAGTCCAGTTGTCGTTCCTGACGCGGAGAACTTGAAGCTCGCTTCTTACTAAAAGCGAAAGTTATAGGTTTATGGTCAGTATATATTGTAAAATTACGACCTTCAATATAATTCCTGAAGTATTTGACGGCTTCGTATACACCGGTCAACTCGCGGTCAAAAGTACTGTATTTCCGCTGTGCCGGGCTGAATTTTCGACAGAAAAATCCTAAAGGTTGCCAGGATTTTCCTTTAGATTGTTGCAGGGACGCTCCCATGGCGATATCAGAAGCGTCGACCATGATGGCAATTTCGGCCGTTGGATCCGGGTGTGCTAATAATGCGGCAGACGCTAGGTGGTTTTTACATTCTTCGAATGCTGCTGTTAATTCTGGAGTCCATTCGAGTATCCTCTTGTCATTTTTCTTATATCCGCTAATCCAATCGAAGAGTTTTATTTGGGTGCGGATGGAATTAGGTAGGAATTTCCTATAATAGTTAAGCATTCCCAAGAAACTTCTCAGCCCTTTTGCAGTTTTAGGTAGAGGAAAATCAACTATGGCCTTTACCTTTTCTGTAATGGGGCGAATTCCTTCCGGCGTAATTGTATGACCTAGGAAGTTTACACTAGATAATCCAAATTGGCATTTAGTCATATTTATAATCATACCGTTTTCGGAAAGACGTTGAAGTAGCATGTCCAGGTGCTGCTCGTGCTGTTCTTCATTCTCCGAGGCTATAATGATATCGTCCAAATATACGAAACAAAAGTCTAGGTCTCGGGTCACGGCATGCATGAAACGCTGGAACGTCTGGGCTGCGTTCGATAATCCAAACTGCATTGAAGTGAACTCAAATAGTCCAAAAGGTGTAATGATGGCAGTTTTTGGTATATCACCAGGTTCTACTGGTATGTGATGATAAGCTCTTTGCAAGTCCAATGTCGAGAATATCTTCGCCTTGGACAGTTTGTGCGAGAAATCGTACAATTGGGGAATGGGGTACTTATCCGGTAGTGTCTGCGTGTTAAGACGTCTATAATCCCCGCACGGACGCCATTCGCCATTAGGTTTCTTCACCATATGTAATGGACTTGCCCAGTTGCTCTTAGATGGTCTGCAAATTCCCTGTTCTATGAGGTACTTGAACTCCTTCTTTGCAGCTTCCAGGAGGGCTGGTGCAAGTCGGCGCGCACGTTCTGTGACTGGTGGGCCTTTGGTTTCGATACAGTGGGTTATGTTATGTCTTGGACTATCCTGGATTTTTATGTTAGGACGTGTCAAACTGGGGTACTTGTTAAGGATGTCTCTGTACTTCTGGCTAGAGGATAATGTTGAAATTCTAGATGAGGGTCCTTTATATGTAGCGCCTCTAATCTGTAATCCTGTTGATTGGTCAGCAAGTACGGCCTTTTTTAGGTTGACAGTCAGGTTGAAATGGTGTAAGAAGTCAGCACCGAGTATAGTTTTGGAGACATCGGCCACAATGAAACGCCATTTCATTGCTCTTCGTAGTCCGAAATGTAACTCGACAGTTCTGGTACCGTATGTTCTTATTGAAGATCCATTTGCGCCATACAAAGTGGTTGGACATTTGTCTGAAGTTACACAACTCTTCTTTGTATTCAGGCTTCTGGGTATCACTGACACGTCTGCGCCTGTGTCAACTAGAAATTTCTGGCGCGTTTGAAAATCATAAATATAGAGACGACAGGTGTTTTCTGGAATCTCACATGTCTCTACTGTGACATTCCGTTGTCGTTTCCCGACCTCTTGTTAGGGTACGTACATGGTTTGTAACACTTGTATGCCTTATCTCCGAATTTTGCATGGAGTCGGCAGAATCCTTCGGTTGATGTGGATGGTGATCTACCGCGAGACCTGGAACGTTTTCTTCCAGCAGGATTGTGTTGAGGTGACGGTTGATTGTTCCATCTGCGATGTGGGCTTTGGCCTCTTCTGTAGGTGTAGTTCGAAGGGTTGTCGCGATCTGTGGTTCTAGATAATTGTAGTTGCTTCATTTCCCTTGTCAGATGTTGTATCTGGTCTTGCAGATTGCGCAGGATCGTTGACATATTAGCGTCGGAACTTGTATGCAGAGTGATGGTTCCGATCAGCTTGTCGCTGGTGATCTACTGCACTACATTCACTCTTTTCGTAGCAGTCGAGGATCTTGTCTGCTGCTAACGCTAATTGAGGTAGTTGATTGTCTGGCAAGGCTGATAGAATGGCTTGGACGTGTTGCGGAAGTCGCTGTAACCATAAGGTACGCACTATAGCGCTATCCGCCAGCTGTGGTCCCGCTAGTTCACACATATGTCGTAGCAAGTCTGTTGGCTTCCTGTCATTTAATTGCAGTCCGGTGAGCAGTCTGGCTAATCGTTTCTCTTCGGAATCTTGCAATCTTTCGATGAGTGATGCCTTTAGTACTGTGTACTTGTCCTTTGCTGGGGGGTTGATGACAATGTCACTCACGCTTCGGAGAGTCTCAGCATCCAGAGCGGCTACAATGTAGTTATATTTGGTGAAGTCATCTTTTATTCTCGAGTTTGTAAACTGTGCCTCAGTCTGCGCAAACCATAAAGCGATGTTCTCCCGCCAACAAGCTGGTAGTCTGACGGAGACGTGGCATAGTTCGGAAGGTTTGTTTTCTTCCATTTTTGTTGATGATCCGGCGGCTGAAGGTATGTTAAGTGGCGTCGCATCAGGATTGAGGTTTTCGGCGTTCATCATGAATTTGTTCAGTATAATTGAGGCAAGGTACGGTTTGGTTAAAATATTATATCAAAGTTAATATACAACAATATTACTATTCAACAATACAATGTGTGTTTAAAAATTGCAGCAATATTATCATCATGCAAAATTTTATTAAAATTAAAAATATATTCCTCTTGTAATGTTTGATTAAAATTGAAATCGACCAAAGAAAACAAGGAAGATAGTGGTTGGTCCACCCTACTGTGTTAAATTTTATCAAAAGCAAAAATATTTATACTTTAATAACTTTGGTGGTCCACCCTGATGGTAAAAACTTTTGCACATGAATGTAAAATTGGACAATTTTGGGTTTCCTTGATGTTATTTATAATTAAATATATTATTTCTTGCAACATATAAGATTTTTATAAAGTTATTTTAAATTTCTAGGCTTTAAATGTCAATTATTTTCGAAAAATTTTCGATATCACCACATGTTTAAAACTGTAGGTAGGAAAAAAAGATTTTACAACAACATGTTGATAAAAAATTGGATAACATTTCGATTGCGACATTTTCTAGTCCTTTCTTCTTTGTTTTCACAGCAATCCCTGCCTTTTCTCGAACACTTTGGGGAAGCTGCCATGTGGTCCACCCTATTTCTGCAGCGGTCTTCGAGCAATCGGCGTCTTGGATATTGGGAAGTTTAGCTGCAGGACGTTGCAATCCTGATCTCTCACAGCTGAAGTTTTATAAACTACGTCGTAATATGTCGCGAATTCGGTTCGGGGTTACCATTTTTAACGCGTGGCTTTAATTGTAAATATTACTATTGATGATTTAATCTGACTCCATTAGCACTACGTTAAAATACACGGGATTTAAATAATAAAGATGTAAGTTATAAACTTGGTTCATTTATTGCACGGTAGTTTTACAAAGATCACAATAATTTATAAGCTTCCTGCCATGAGAGATTCAAAATTGCAAGTGGTCTCAATGCTGCGAGGTCCGCGCCGCCTAGCGGCGATAATACAAGTACACTACCCTACCGGTGTGGCCAGCCGAAATAACACGGTTTCGAGTACCTGGCTACAATGAAAAAGGTTTTTCTCCACTGCGAGTCAGAATGTGTTTCTTCAAATCTCTCGTATGAGAAGATGAATACGTACAGTCATAACAAGCAAATGGTTTTTTTACGCTGTGAGTCAGACGGCCATTCCTCGTATCACAATTGTTGCTCGTACCTATTTCAAAACAAAACTTCCATTGCTCGACGGCTCGTATCTCAAATAGTATGTCAGGGCACTCGTATCGCGAGGTACCACTGTATCAACAAAAAAATCTAAACAGTAATCGGTAAATAAAATTAATTTCTCCGTAGTATGCAAGTATCCTCAATATGTCGTGTCTATGGTGTATTTTGCTTCCTGTTGCTCGTACCTCTTACAATGCAGCCTGCATTTCCTAGAAAAGTTCATGACCTCAGATATAGTATATTGGAATTATTTATTTCGTGTCGTCACTCATCGTTTTCATTTAAAACGTTCATCGATTATTTGTCTATTTTGAATAGCGTCTTTTTGTAAGTCATCTTTTAACTGGACATTTTTTAACATTTCGTCCATCTGTAAATTTAGTGTGTTCGTTCCGTTTCCGTTTCAAAGCGAAGATGACGTCGATGACGTCGGTACGTGCTCTCGCTGGGACCAGATTACACTCTTAAAAATCTTTTGAGGATCTCAAACTCTTCGTCCATGAGAAAATTGCGTTTATTATAGATAGTTGCCAGATTTACATGGGTGTAACCGGGTAGTGCAACTAATATTGAAAAATTTAACACTTCTTGCTGTATAAACTAAGGATTGATATTTTTATTTTTAAAACAGGAATTTTAAGAATTAATATTAGAACGTAAAGCTGGTACGAACAATTTTATCGGATTAATTATCTTTAATGTTAGAGACACGAAAAAAGCTCGTAAACTTTTATGGCAAACGTAACCGTTTTAAAATTCCCAGACCCAACAAAATTGCTTTTCCACCCCGAACAGAAAATTTAATATTGAAACCCAATAAATACCAACTTTAATTAACGGAATTGAACTGAATAAATCGCTGCATTAAAATTGCACTTTTCAGATACGCTCGAAATAAAAATTCAATAAAATCCATTTGTAGTTCTATGCGAGTCTCAGTAAAACTATCCAAGTCAACAAAAACATAAAAACCTTCCACAGACAGAAAACATCGAAGATTGTATTATGTTCTTTACTTTGTCTGTTTTTTATCCAGTGGCAAACAATCCCATCTCCTTTCTGCTAGTGCGGATTTATTCGCTGTTAAATCAAAATTCTTTCATGTGGCTTGGTTACGAGTATCGGGGTGCAAACCATTTGTATCATAAATGTATTCAAGTCCTACTTGTTGGTTGAGTTTTTTGATTTGTGGTGAGTGTTTTGCTTGTTTTCGTATTTGACTTTTTTGTATAGTCTGTTCGCTTTGTGCAGAAACACTGCGACAGACTCCGCGGCGCCGACTATATTATTATGGCGTGCCGAATTAGTTTAGAGTTATACAGCCTTATACACCCTTATACACTGTACACTGTCTAACAGCCAGCGGCGTGTTTTAGAAAAACTTACCGCATTAAGTTGGTGTTGAAGTTGAATGACACATTGGGTCCGTGGAGCTTAAAGCGCCGTATCCCCGCTCAAAAAGAAGAAGATGGAGAGATATGTAATTATAAATGTTGAAGAGAGTGCGCTAATATTTAAAACGGTAAAATTGAAGGGAAAATTGTGAAAATTTTTAATAAAACACGACCCGTTTAAAATAAGGCAAAAATCTCTTGGGGGCTGCCTAAAACAGCATTTTAAAAAACACTGTGAATTTTCTCATACATATAACTTTTAAAATAACTGAAACAGACGTGAAAATAATAATTTTCGGAGCATACTTTGCAATTTTTTCTATTGAGAGAATTTCATATAATTTACATTTTGGCGCAAGGAATGTATAGATATTATCTTAAAAAATAACATATGTTTTTTTAAGAGCTTAAAAACTTCGATTGTTTGAGAGGGATATGTAAGAAATCGGTAGAAATTCGGGTAGCGGCGGCTTAAAAACTTACTATTACGAACTTACCAACATGATTACAGAACATACGAGTAGGTACGTGTACAGCAAACACATATGAAATTTTCACGTCTTGTAATTTTTGTCTTTAACTTCTGACCATAGAATACTTCAAAGTTTCGTTGGAGTAATACCTACCTACAGTAAATAATGACATGTTCCTTTATCCCATTATCAAATGAAGCTCTCTGATTTATCTGACATTGATGTATGTACATATGCAGTGTCATCCAATTTTCGTAACAATGTACAATACCAAAACAAGCACATTTTATACTAACTTTAGTTACTACATCAATTTATTCAACCATGTCGGTAATGCTAAATTATAGTTTTTCTTGTTCATTAAACATTTAACAAATCTTAATTAATAGCTACGAACAAGGTTATTAAACGTCTCTCTCAAAGGTCGCATCAAGGACCTATCTTATTCATTAAGGATTTTATTGGTGAATTTTTATGTGTTAACTCCATTCAGACCTATGTCATATTTGGTGAAGCTTTGTGGGGAGTCTTTAGAAGGCTTAGCCAGTATTTTGCACAATATCGAAATACCAGTGTCTGCTTGATATGAAACTATTATCAACAAAATTTACAATGTTATAATATCCTTTAAACTTCGACCAAGTGTATCCAGGTCAATGCTTCTCACGATATATTATCATGATGCTTACTGAAAGCCTTTGGCTCTGGAACCAGAGGTCCCTGTTCAAGAGCGTAGCTATAGCATTCATATTGGGAGGATCGAACCCTAAGGGAGGGGGGTTCAAGCCTAAGAGGGGGTTTGATCCCGGGGAAGACGAGGTAGAAAGGGTGAGGGGGGTAGTAAATTTATTATAAAGTTTTTATGACCTCTATCGACCACAGGTTATTATTTACATCACATGTATAAAACAAGACGGTGCAACATAATATTGTTGTATTTTCCAAGAATGTAATCTTTTTTGTTATATGATTACCTCACAAGAGTCAGTGAGACTGTGGCATCCCCAATCGGGGTATGTTGGTAGGCTGAAGGAAATGGGGAAGGGAAGAAGATAGAACGAGGAAGGCGGGGAAGTACCTGGCCATTCAGATCTGGTCACCAAAAATGGCTAAAGCCATTGCAAGCAACTTTTTAATTCTGAATGGTGGTTTTTACACTAAGGCGATACTGAGAGTATCTTCCACTCTGGAATTTGCCGCAAATATACTATATATAATTTTTAAATGAATTAATTGTGAAAATAACAAAAATTAATCAAGTAAAATTTATTTGGGCACGCCGGGATTCGATCCCGCGGCCTTCGGATTGCGAGTCAAGAGCCTCCCCCCCTCGACCGCGGAGGCCGAATACGAGAGTAGATACTATTATCTTTATTCCTACGCAACACTGAGGCCGACGGAAGGACTGGTTGATGGAGAAGGTTGGGGAGCTAGATGTCTCGATAAATATTCGATTAATTCAATTGAATCGGTTAGAATTGGAAAATTTCGATTGTTGGAAGAATTAATTATTTAGAATTGCTTTTGATTCACGTTACGCCAACCTATCCTAAATTTAACCCTTCAAAGTCGTTTGTAATCCGTATAAGCCTTACCATAATTTATTCCTTATCAACCGGGGAGTATGTTGACATTCCGAGTATTATGTGATTGCGAGACTCGAATACTCAAATAATACATAGCGGCATAGTGGTGCCACGATAATCCTACCATTTGAAGTAGATTATACGTTTAGCGTTTATCCGGTGTTCTAATGAAATAATCGATAGGGAAGGTAACAAAGGACCGCGTGCATACACGTATGACAGAATAACCGCTGCGGCTATACACGTATAAGGTAGAGAGTACAGACAGTATTACTGCTATGAGTGCCAACCTATCTACAAGCTGTTCTGACATGCTAGCAATTCTGCAAACAGTTGAAAAGGCCTCGCATCCAAAAAATATGATTGTTTTTTTTTTCTTTAATAAACCAAAACCTAAAATTCCTCTGCAATCATTAGATTTGTAAGTAGGTACCTTCCTACACAATTATAAACGTAAACATGTAACTTTTTATTTCAAACAAGGAATTATAAAATATGTCCAATTTAGGTACCGCCACCCCCGGAACCATTTATTGAATAACCAATATCCCTGCCATAGGTCACCCCATGTTTAGTGACTTGACAGGGTGTAGGTACTTACACGGGTGCCCAGGTTCATGGTTCATGGTTTGTGGTCTGTCCAAGTCTTGGCGCGGATGCGTTTGCCCACTTACTGCGTGGCGGGCTGATCGGGATTCAGGGTGAGGTAGACCTGTTGTCCTCTCCAGCTGGTCTCTCCCGACCCATCGCCTTGCACCGCAGTGGAAGGGATGGAGTCATATATGTCTGTCACTTTTGGGCACGTTGACCCCCAGATTCCTACTCACCCGTCATACCTTCTCCTTTCCAGACACCTCTCATTCCTTTCGCTGTAAAGACCCTCCAAATCCCCAAAGATAACATAAGCCCTGAAGGATTTTTTTCCTCGGTGATTCCTGAGTGGAGCTATTGTAAAAATGGCAGAAAGATACCTACCATAATATTGAAAAAATGCGAATAAAAAAGACCAAATAAACACGACGATTTCACATTTTGACAAAATAATGCTTACTGAACCTTTAAAATGGCCACCATCATTAACCGGAAACGGTACGTAAAAATAAATTTACAGACGGACGATATGCTTAACGGCCGAGTTCAAACAGGACTTCGCCACGCTCAGTCAACGATTATATTCAGGGGAAAACTGGAGTTTCCCGATGACCTTTTTTACTTTTTAAAAATTAAATGAAGACAATATTAGCGGAACTCAATCGAAAATCTGAAATCAGAAAAATCAGAAAAAGATATTTGCACCTCTGGGACTCGAAACCAGGATCTTTTGATTTTTTTTATGTGACACCTCACAATGATGCCTCTCTGGGCAGCGTTACAGCATACAGCTAATTTACACGAGCAATAATCCGGCCAGAGGTTTCCGCTTAAGTAATTAAATTATTTATCTAATTGGACATGATTACGCTTGATGTTTTAGTACAAATATATTTTATTAATTTAAAAAACAGGTACCCAGTTTTTGTCTGATGCTTTATTTTTTACAACAAATTTGTAAAAGGAAACCAATATTTTATATTGCGACCATTGGGTATTAGCAGGCCCGGACTAGGGGCCATAGACAATTAAAGATCAAACCTCTGGAACTAAGACGTCCGTAACATGCCGTTTATATTTGCAGGGGCTTGCCAGTTGAGAATCACGTGATACGCGAACGCAAGAATGCCCAGATATCACTGATGTCCATTCACGTATGGGTGGTAGGATTTTCCATGCCTAGTCTATGTTTTTTACGTTGTTTTTTTTATAAAAGTCTTATTTATTTAATTCTTTTTTTATGTTTTTTTAAAGATATTACTAGTAGATCTCAAATGAATGGGGTCAGTCCTGTCAGTGACAGTAAGGTTTTTTTAAATATTGACGATTTTTTTTAAGTTGACATTGAATGATAAGACAAGTTCTCTTAAATTATTTTTTTATATGAATAACGCACAAGAGTCCCCAACTGCTCCCGTCTGTAGCCAGTGAGACTATGGCATCCCCAATTGGGGTATGTTGTGAGGCTGAAGGTAGTGGGAAGGGGAAAGAGATGGGGAAGAGGAAGGTGGGGGGAAGTACCTGGTTATTCAGATCTGGTCACCAAACACGGTTAAAGCCATTTCAAGCAACGTTTCAATTCTGAATGTTGGTCTTACACCAAAGTGATACTGAGAGTATCTTCCACTCTGGAACGTGACGCAAATATACTATATATTATTTTTAATTAATTAATTGTGAAATACAACAAATTAATCAAATAAAATTTATTTGCGCACGCGCGCCAGGTACGAACCCGCGACCTTCGGATTGTGAGTCGAGAGTCTTACCTCGGAACTACGGAGGCCGTCAAACATTACATTACGTTACTAAGTTACATTTCCAATGTTTTTTTTAAATAATATAGTAGTATCGAAGATAATTGTTACCAAGCAATCAAAAAATGCTTATGAAATTTGGTGTAATTACCCCTTAGTAAAAAGTATGGAGTTTTAAATTCTATGCGGATTTGCGGGTGCGGGATTTTCAAACTCTAGGTGCCGTATGGCGTATAGCAGCCACTGGCGCCAAGCAGTGCAACTTACATTTTATTTTATTTTAAAGGCATTCCGGTCCGCCTCTGTTTCCAGTATGTAGGAACAATGTACCCACGGCTGTACAGTTCCGGTGCCTACCGAGCATACTTACAATGTACGTACGTCGTACAGTACAGTTCGAGTAGATGGGTAGTGAATACAGTGGCGCGTTGCGTGATTGCCGTTCCCAACCCGTTCGTGTCGGCAGCTATGTGATGTTTATTCATACAAAGTACAATGCGCAAAACTCTGAAATTACGCCCGCATGCGGGGTGCATAAAATCGACCACTTCGTACCCTAGGAATAATTACTCGGTTCTTTGTTCTGAGGCTTCCTAGAAACAAGTCCTGAGAAATTATTTCGTTGGGGCCAATAAACTTTAAGTTTAAAACTTTAGGTAGGTACTTCTGAGTAACTAAGCAAAGTTTTGAGTATTTTCGCTGAATTTTTAGATTTCCGTTGCTTTGTGTTATGGACTCCGAAAATTTTACGAGTTCTATTAGAATCTCAAAATTATTTTAGTAGAAATTCGCCCAACAGGATTCTTACGAAATTGTTTTTGGTCCCGGGTTTTTCAGAAAACTTTAAGGGACAATTTTGAAATTTTACAAGAAACTAGAGAGTACCCGCCATTCGTTGCATTGTCACTCAAAGAAAAAGTGTTTATGTTTTAATTCCGATGAAGTGCTTTTGGATACGGTGTTATTTGTTTTTTCCCTCCGGTGCGTACACGAATAATACAAACGGTTTTCCGAGGCGTGAGCAGGCCAAATACGCTGTTCATGTGAGAAGCATGGATTTTACAAACTTACCCTATGTTTTCCCCTACCGCTACTATGTCTCCTTTGCAATCCCTCCTTCTGCCCCCCCCGCCCGCCACCCCTCCCCTGCGTGTCCTTTCTCGTGCCCCCCCGTTTCGGCCCGGTTTTTTTTTCCCGTGGGGCCCGGTTCCTCACCCGCATCTCCTTCTCCCGCGCCCCTCATCACACCTCCCCTTCCACGTCCCTTCTCCTCCCGCGTTCCCTTCCGCCTTCCTCTTTGCCAACATCCCGTGACCCAACTCACCCCCCCCCCCCCTTTCCCGCGTTCCCCTCCTACGCTTCTGCGTTCCCCTTCCACCTTCCCCGCCATCCCCCCTCCCGCGCCCACCCCTCTCCTTCGTTCCGAATTCGTAAGGGCTGGCTCTCTCTGATTTCCCTCCCACTCCAGCCTTTCCTCCCTGCTACTAAGCTATATGACACATATTTTTCAAACAACTCGCGCGCCTATCCAACTACTTTTTTAGACCTATTTCATTATTTTTTTTATTTGAATACCGCACAACAGTCACCAACTGCTCCCGTCTGGAGCCAGTGAGACTATGGCATCCCCAATTGGGGTATGTTGTGAGGCTGAAGGTAGTAGGGAGGGGAAGGAGATGGGGAAGATGAAGGTGGGTAAGTACCTAGCTATTCAAATCTGGTCACCAAACACGGCTAAAGCCATTTCAAGCAACGTATCAATTCTGAATGGTGGTCTCACACCAGGGCAATACTGAAAGTATCTTCCACTCTGGAACGTGCCGCAAATATACTATATATTATTTTTAATTTATTTAATGTGAAATACCACAAATTAATCAAATAAGATTTATTTGCGCACGCCGGGTTTGAACCCGCGACCTCGTTATTGTGAGTCGAGAGTGTTACCTCGGGACCACAGAGGCCGCCAAGAGCTCACCATTATATATACGCGGTGTGCGCACAGCAACTCACCAAAGTTTCATCGCAATCGGATGAATGTTAGAGGAAACAATTTCATAACGCCAGAGCTCATCTTTTTTTTTTTGTACATTTAACAGGTAAATACATAATAACAAAAAAATATATATAAGTAACAAAAAAAATCCCACGAAGGCGAAGCCTGTGTGTGGGTATTATATTATGTGGATAACAGTGGTAAATAAAATAAAATTTAAAAAATATATCTGTGTAGTGGCTATAGAGTACAATCAACATGATTGATTTTGCTGGAGTTTAATTTTTTTAATTTGAATATATACATGTATACACATTTACACCCTTAGAAAAATACATTAACATATATACATTTAGATTTGCTTTTTTTATTCTAAATATTTTATAAAGACATGGAATATTTTAGTAATTTGGAAACTGTTAGTTTGAATTACAGAAAAAAATTACTCAGTTGCAAATTATTTTTTACCCAGATTTTTACATTTTTTTTTATTTGTTCACTTTTTGAAACATGTTGGTGGAGTGGGGTAGGTAATTGAACCATTTTGGGGAAATTAATTAATAATAATTAATGTGTCTTTGGGCCAGCCTGGTTTTGCAGTGAGGCACTTTGAACACACACGTGTTATGTCTCTGGCTAGAGCGATTTGTGTTTTTAGTGAAATTTTTAGGACGAGTAAATATATATTTGAGACATTGGATACAGTAGATCCGCCTTAGTTCCATAATTTCGGTTTCTTGAAATAACTGATTGGTGGGATATGTCTTGGGCTTCTGGTACATTACCTTAATGATGGACTTTTAAGCAATTTCTAATTATTTTACATGGTTATTGTATGTTCCACCCCAGGCGATTATTCCATAGGAAATGGACGAGAGCACCAATGCGTCATAAACAAGTTTCATGTTCTTGTATTGACGATATTGCTCATACGTTTGAATATGTAAATTAAGTATCTTAGTTTATTTACAGTTTTTTTCTATATGGTAAGTCCATTTGAGTTGGCTGTCTGGTCTGTAGTTACACCTACATAAGTACTTGATATATTTTCCTAATTTTACATCTTCGCAGTTTGGGCATGTCACAAAGTTACAATTAACATTATGGAACTTCAAGTTAAGGTTATTTTTAGGGGATGACTTTTGGGAATTATAAAAGGAAATAAAAATAGTTTTATCATAATTTAGGCTGAGAAGATTTCTATCTAGCCAATCTTTGACTGTTGCAATGCATTTATTGGCTTTACTGGTTGTATCTTCCCACGTTTTACCTTGTACTGTGATTGTAGTGTCGTCGGCAAAAGAGAGAATTTTACCTGGTATCACAATATTGCATAGGTCATTGATGTAGATTAGAAAGAGTAGTGGTCCTAAGACAGTTCCTTTAGGAATATCATGTTTTACTAGATCATAAGTGCTTAAGCTTGATCCTATTTTTGTGCGTTGTTGGCGATTTAATATATAGCTTTTTAATAACATGAGACTTTTGTTTTTAATCCCAACGTTAAAGATTTTCTTTAATAGAATTCTATGTTTGACAGAGTCAAATGCTTTCTTTAGGTCCAAGAAAATGGTTAGAGTTTTAGTGTCAGAGTCTAGGTTAGAAAATATGTTTTTGGTTAAACTAAATACAGCGTCGTCGGTGCACAGGTTAGATCTAAAACCAATTGATTAGCTGAAAGGATTGAGTTAGATTCTAGAAAGTTCATAATTTGTCGTTTTAAACACTTTTCGAAGATCTTGGAAATTTGTGAAGTTAAGGTTATTGGTCTGTAGTTGTCTGTTTTACATTAGGATCCGGATTTATGTATTGGAATAATGTGAGCGAGTTTAAAATTATTGAAATCATCGTGGGCATGCGCTCAATAGATCACCAAATTTTCATTGCAATCGGATGAATGGTTTAGGAGAGCACACCGGACAAACCAAGAAACATTCATTTTTATATTTTAAGATTTTGTTATTATTATATAACTAGCGAATACCCGACATGCGTTACAATACCCCTCAAAGAAGGAAAGTGTTTGTTTTAATTCTGTTTAAAGTGCTTTTGGATACACAATATTTTTTGTTTTTTCCGTTTGGTGCGTACACAAATAAATCTGAAGCCGATGCTTGAGCAGACCACATACATATGTCCGTGTGAGAAGCATGGATTTTACACATTTATCTCCTGCTATACCATACCGCTACTATGACTCCTTTGCAATCCCTCCTTCTACCTCTCCCCCTGCTTGTCTTTTCCCAAGCGTCCCCGTTTCCACCCCCATTGCCCTCCTATATCTGCCCTGATGATGGGAACTGTAACTCTGTCCAAAACGCTGACTCTAAAAGGAGGTAGCGCAACAAAGCCTATCCCAGCGATACCCCAAAAATAAATCACTATAATAATTATAACAGTTTTACGAAGGTTTTTATATCAATTACCAATAACGACATTTAAAAAATGTGTGGGAATGATATTGGGTCTGTTAATGTAGGTACCTACTTCCTTTTATTTTTAATTTTTACAAAACAAATCTATTAAAAGCTTCACCAAAAACTTTCGGTCAATGAGCTTTGGCATCAAGAATGAACGAATTGTGCAAATTTTTCTGCCTACTTTAACTAACTGGCAACGTTACTTCCACCATGAAACATGAGATTTTTTTAAAATCCTAACTGTCGATAAAAATGATCATAAAAACACCTATATATTCATAAAAATTTTACTCAGGTAGACAGGCATATGTCACCTAAACTCTGACAAAATCAAACATATCAATTTTTATTTTGCGAAGTGTATAATTAATGGTTTTATTCTGTTTATTTGCAGAAACTTGAGCAAGACGATGACGACGAGTATCTCGACTCCACCTGGGCCGATAGCGGCAGTCTGAGACGCCACTTCCAAGGTATGGACAGCATCTCCTGGAAGCCCAAGTAGACCCGCAGAGCCGCCGGTCGCAAGCTGACAGCAACCTCACAGCTGACCAAACACAGACACCACTCGTATCAAACCAAAAAACATTCATTCGTACACGTTCATCCCCCCCAAGCACAAACAACCTCAGTCATTCCACACAACATACTAATTCAATCTGGGTAGCGATTTTAAACTAGGAGAATCTCTTCGAAATCATGTGTTTATGGTCTAATTCAGACAGAATTATACTCTATAGTAGCCTAAGCACACATCCCACTTGCCAACCATTATCTATGGTTTTAGAAAAGAAGGGATTGAATAATAGACTTGACTTAAAGAAAGAGAGGTAGAACAGAAGAGCTTTTCGATGCTGTGTTTCGGTGACTCCTGTTAGTACTGGGCAAAGCAGCCGTGCTTAGACCTGACCTAACTTTATGATCCTGTCATATTATCAAAAACACTTGTCTATGATCCTTAATTATTAAAAAAAGATTCTGTCAGATTATCAAAATCCCTTAGCTATATGGTCTACGATTCTGTCAGATTATTAAAAGCACTTGTCTATGATCCTGTGAGATTTATATCACATACCTTCATAATATTATGCTGTGATTACACAGAGTAATGGAAATTACTACTACGTAACTCTGAAATCAGCTTTTTCGAGTTACACACAAAACCATTAAGTACTTTATTTCCTTGCCCATGTACGCCACAACACATATTTTATGTGTGTGGCATACATTAGCGAGGAAATAAAGGTATGGATTTGTGTGTATCTCGAAGAAACTCAGTTACCTAGAGTTACCTAGATTTAGTAATTACCTCACTGTATATTATAATATGATCCTGTCAGATTAAAATCACTTGACTAATGTAGGTATTAGAAAATCAAGTCAGATTCTCATAAGCTTTTCCTTGTTCAAATTCGCTACCCGGCATATTTTAAAAACAGGCTGATTGTGCATTAGTGCAAAACGACTGCAATCTGGTGAAAGCTGACAAATGATTACCTAGTTGTGTTGTTAATTATGAGATACGCCAGCCATTGCGGGGTCTACCATAATGAAATGATTACAAGGCGGATCTAATTCTGAATCCACGCATAGTGATGGCAGAAATAACGAAGAACCAGTATGAAGATTCATGCTCAAAACACTTCACCAAATAATAACTAAAAACAATGTACAAGCACTGAGAGTTTGCTGCACTTTGAAGTAAAAAAAAATAATAATAACTTATAGCGCATTGTAATGAAAATTATTATCGTTTGTAAGGAAGAAAGCTGCTAGGATTCACGGCATTGAGTGCTTGTTGGACGCAGCCAACTCTATTCGCCAGTACGAAGAACGTGATATACGGGTTAACAAGTTTTGATATAGCGTTAGGTTGTTTTTTTTTTAAATCATCTTAGAGCTTTGGTTTGGAGGAAGTTTTAAGCTTTTTGGCCTGATAGCTTCAATAAGTATGATAGCTGTAAGCTAATTAACAACTTAAGTCGTATGTATGCAATACTTATACAAATCACTGTTGACTCTTTCGTTTTACCTGTAATCCCAGATTCAATAAAAGTGTGCACACAGTCATATACCTAATTATTATTCAATTAAGAATACAAAAGGTATTTTGTTTTTATAATAGTTCATCCATCCGAGTTATCAACAAAATACATTTTAAAAAGGAAGCAAATGAGAGCATATCTTTTTCAACAATCATCTCAGTGTAGTGGTATTGTCATCTGCTAGTGTACTAAAATTTTAGATAGATAAACATGTAATTATAATTTTAATTTATTTAGTTTTACGCCCAGCTGGGCTTTTTTACATGTCACAATCATTTAAATACGTCGGAAAAAAGTTATTTCCCGATTCCTTGAATAAATGCTTTCATTTTATTCTCCCCAAATATCTTACACAAGAACCACAATAATAATAATAATAAATGTATTCACAATAAGTGTGTGCTGGTAAACTTAATAAATTCGGAAGTGAGCTAAATGACAAAATATAAACAATCTAAATTGCTTATGTGATAGTTCTGCCATTTTCTAAGCCTGAATTTTCCAGCCATATCTCATATTTCTAATAAACATACCTACATATTATAATATTTACATTCAATCATATGACACTATTTTTTGCCATCTAGCTATAACATATTTACAAACACAAATCATTCTACATAGATGTTATGTATACCTTTCATAGTGGGGCCTTCTCAATTAATTCCTAAAAGATAATACAAATGTATGTGCTTTCGTTGAAATACTCTGTAATGCCTGACGCAAAAATAACTCCTCGATTCATCAGTTAAGCTTTAGAATATTGTGAAAACCTTTTTCCTACCATTAAATCATGTTGGAACTTATGCCATTGTTAAAATATACAAAGTAATGAAACAGCCATTAGAGAGTATAATAAATATCATTCTATCTTACCAAAGTAAACTAGAGTTAAAGTAACGTTTTAGAAAAATGTTGGTAGCAAAAAGGTTAAACAGATCCTGTATTAAGTGTTGCAATATTTAAATAATACAAAAAAAAATTATAATAATACTATGTAATAAAATAATAATATGGTTGTTTTTCTAAAGATATATATTTAAAAGAAACCAAACGAGAACAATTTGTCTGTGATCCACATTTATAAAACATATAATGGGTGTACTTAGGTATTGAGATGAATCGCAGGTTCAGCGGGAACGGAGAAAAACTTGGAGAAATAAATAATATGAATGTGGAATGAATGCATTGTTCGATGAAACAGTTGAAGACACGAATACGGTAAAAAGCAGTCCTCCGAAAAAACATATTTTATAATGTACAGTCAAGCAGGCATGGGCGGAAAAGACCGTGTGAATCCAACAAATTATTTCAGTCATTCAGAATGAATTCATTACGTCCCTAAAGCCTCTCACAACATGAACGCAGAATGAGACAATATCAGGACGCTATTGGAATCTCAGATGTGCATAACTTACAAATTTTATTTACACATTTTATTTATTTCTTAATTGCACAAAATTTACTGTGAGATAACTATTTCATCCATAAAAAACATCTGTAAGGCAAAGGTGTGAAAGATACTTGTATTAATGTCTTAACCATTCGGACCCATAAATTTGTTTTCACAATAATATATACTATTACCAGACGTATGAGGCATATGTTTTATTTAAAATGAATTACTACAGCGATTGAATCAAATGAATGAATTCACTCTTGACTGAATTGATTGCAGAACACAAATAAATCTGTCCATGTCTGCATTTGTGCGGGAGTTTGTCAATTAAGAGTACAAATAAATGTCACAACAACAAGGGATGGAATTTCTAAATGAACATAAAATATATTAAATAATTACAGTACAGTCTTAATTAATCATCAGTGTTGTATGTGTCTTTTCAGCCCTTGTTATTCCTAACTCTTTATTTGACACAACACAAAAAATTTTACAACGGTTTATTTGCTTTTTCTTCACAGGGAATGTTTTCCTGATGAGTGAATAAGATTCTACTGTAATTTGTTTTTAAAATATTTCAATTTTTGATACTTTAGTATTCAATGTACACTTGATAGTTACGAAACATTAAATAAATAAACCTAAATAAACATGTCCATCGGCCAATCCTTCCAATAATTATTCCATCGGATTATTTGTTGTAACATTCAAAAACATTCAATCATCCACAGCCTATAAATAAATTTCAAAATATTCTAACAGAATAATATTTGTTATCCAACCGAAGAATTATATTGATTCTAAAATGTTTTAAGTAATTTTGTACTAATATCCGAGCCATTTATGCTTTGTTCAATCATAAACACAATCTTTCAAACATAACAGAATAACAGTCTGATTAACACTATAAGAAAGTGATTGAAAACATGTTTAACACTAAGACAAGATTGTAAGGCACGAGGTTGGAATTTTAATTGATATGTACAGGATGTCCGAGGATAAAGTGCATTAACTTGAGGAGGTGATTCTATGTGATAGTATAAGTAAAAAAGGTAAATAACCTTTTTCGAAATTCCAACTTTTAGGGGTTCTTTTTTGGTAAAAAGATAAAATTAGCCGGCGTGTGTGCGGCCAACATTATTCTTTTCCGCTGTTACGATATGGGCCAATCACAACCATGTAACGTTACCATAATCGCGCCCGGCAAGCTCACAGCAAATTTATCAGGTAAGTTTGTACTTCACAATAATGATTTTTAGTAGATATGTCTTTTTGTATGGGAAAAAAAAATTGGAATTTCGGAAAAAGTTGTTAATCTTTTTTACTTCTACCATCATGTAGAATCACCTCCTGAAGTCAATGCACTTTACCCCCGGAAACCATGTATTTTATGTATAATAATTTGACCTAAAATCCAAATAATAATAACCGTAACTGTAACATAAAAATGAAAATAACAAACCGGAAAGGAGTTTTCTACTGGTATTGTAATAATGTAACTGTATTGTTTTATATTTCAATTGGCACTGCAGTCATTGATGCAAACTTATCGCAATAATTTAAAACTAAAAGTGACTTATTATAAATGTTTTTATGCAAGCATAAAACAAGCGTGAAAAAGATGAATGATTCGAAAGATTTAAAAAAAAACTATAAAATATTATGATTTATTTTTATTGGATAGTCTTTCCTGATTTTCTAAATTCGTACTAAGAATTATATAAATACATATTAGACATTTTTGACATTTTTATTCTCATTTGTATTTTTGGCACATAATTCAAATATTCTTAAGGAGATAAATATTATAAAAAAGAGTATATTAACAAAAAGTGACACTCAAGTTGACTAGTAAGGAAGTGAGGACAAACTAAAGAGCTGTGTGAGGCCCTTTAACCCGGTGACGCTTTCTCTATGCTGCAAAATTATATTGAAATAAAGTTAAACAAATGTTATAAAGCTTCAAATATTTGGTTTTATTTCACCTGTTTCCGATTCCATCATTTTGCTTATGATGACCAAATGTTCAGCATCCTCAGCTACCAAAGGTAAGAATGGAGCATCATACGCAGGATGTTAAGAGACTTGACTTACTTTAACCAGTGATTCCTAACATTATTTGAAGTAAAAAATGTGATTGAAATTTTGGTCTCCGGTGATATGTAATTGTAGTTTTTTTTTCAAAAACAAACAATTTTTTTCACATGTGCATCAATGCTCTCTCAGCCGAGTAATTGACCACAAAACCCCCACCCAGAGGCGGCTCTAGGGCTCCAGGTATGGGAGGTCATTTGAAAAAAAATTGTGAAATTACCTTTTTTTGATATTGTGAAAAATGCCGACATATTATTATCTATATCAATTTGAAGATAGGTAGGGTCATGAATCCGCAACTTAAATTACATGGGTATTATTTATAAATTTCAAAATCACTAAATAATTCATGTACGTGCTGGAACATCATTCTAAAGAGGCCACTTTTCAATATAGTTATGCACACCGATAGTATGTACCTACCTATGTATCTAAAATTTAAAAACAAAATTAGGTAGGTAGATTAGAAAAAATAGAAACCGGTAATATAAAATTTTAAAAACAAAAATTGACTTTGAAACACACGTCCGCAGTCCCCTTTTACCCCTAAAATGCCCAAAGATATTGGGTGAGAAAAGACATTTATCAATTTTATTCAAATTTAGACTTGCGTTTCAATTTGACGATGTTTTTTTTTTTGCATTTTTCAGCTACCTAACAAAAACAGATTTATTATTAAATTATATTAGATATTTTTTTATCTATCTAATACTCCACTACACAAGCAAAGGCCCCTTTCAAATGATTTACCTGTAACTAGATAATTAAATGTATAGAATCTGCTGTCACTTAGATTAGGAACCTAAAAAACGAACATTGTTTTAAAAGCTGTTTTCTATGTCCGTTGAAAAGTGATCATAATATAATAATTAATAATCTTTGAAAAGATCTACTTCTCGATGTGCCGCCAAACTAAATTTGAAACGTCGCCGATAACAACGTAAATAATTATTATTTATTTTGTACGTCCGTGTTATTATTCCAAATCTTTCCCGAACTGTCCAAATACAATGGACGAGGCATGCATGCAAAATGCAAACCGACCTATGTTGTATCGCCATCTCTTTCAACAACGCATAAGAGACGTAATGCTGTCTCCCTTCCACGACATTCGGTCATGTCCAAAACGTCTCTAGGGTTTCTATGGTACCTATACGCGGGAATTTTTACTACAGGATAAAAACATAGTGCCATCGCGTTTATTGTATGGCGCGCATAGAGACAGAAGATGTCCTTCGCGGGGGCAAGTCAAAAATTGACCCAGGGATCTAAATGTTGTGAGAATTGGAGCTTTCATTTGACACGATAGATGTCACTGCTCGTCATTCGGCGAGTCGTCGCCGCTAACTGCTGCTATTTTGCTGTTCATTTCAAGTAAAAATCCGTAAAAAAATATTATTATTATGTCTTATAATTTTGGGGGGTCAAACACCCATTGTCCTAAGGGGAGAGCCGCCACTGCCCCCACCCCGACTCTAACTGTCCAATACTTTTTGATTGTTATGTTTTTAGTTGTTAAAAATATATACCTAATTAAAAAATAAAAAAAAGTCACCGGAGACTAAAATGTTAGCTAATTTTCCAATTAACCTCAGGAACCACTGGTTAGTAATAACATTGTATAAAAACGTAAAGAATCAACAAGTACCTATAGTAGATCGGATTTGTGTACTCCAGAAAATTCCAATTCTCGTCAGTCAACCAAGAAACATCACTTAAAGAAGAGGACGTGCAACACGTCATATTACCCCAAAAATAAATTCCGATAATAATACTCTCTGGCGTGAAATCTTAAATCATATCCAATATAAAATAGTTTACATTGATCTTGGAAAAGGTATGTATAAAATACATTTTAAGAAAAACACTTGAAATAGATATATGTATGTATAGGGTCTTTCATTAAGAGCTTCCTATCTTTAAATTGAAATAAAACAGAGTGTGTGTGAGATATCATCGAAAAAAAAAAACATTTGAAAAGCCTATCGATGCCATTATGTATGGAATATAATATCGGTCAAATGTCCGCCGCGACTTCTCTGGGTGGCACGCATCCGAAATGTCAAATTTTCCATGACTCTGGCCCATTAATCAGGCTGTATTTGACCGATGGCATGGGTTATGTTGGTTTTGAGGGCCGCTGTGTGCTTTACGGCTTATTTGTATAGACCTGCGACTTGAGAAAACCCCACAAGAAAAAGTCTAATGGGGTCAAATCGCACGATCTCATTGGCCAGTTCACATCACTTCCACGTGAAATGACCTTGCCCTCAAATCGCTCGTGCAGGATGTCCATTGTGACATGAGCTGTGTGGCACTTCGTGTTGACACCACAAGTCGTCGGTGTCCATATCATCCAATTCAGGCCAAAAGAAATTGTTAATCATCAACCTATAGCGCTCGCCATTGACGGTGATGGCCTGACCAACGTCGTTTTCAGAGAAATATGGACCGATGACGCCGCCAACCCAAAATCCACACCAAACAGTAAATTTTTGGGAATGCATTGGACGCTCTTGGATCTGTTAAGTTGCAGGTCAATGCGAATAAGCCACAAACCACAGCCCTCAAAGCCAACATAACCCATGCCATCGGTCAAATTCAGCGTGATTTATGCGCCAGAGTCATTGAAAATAGGACATTTCGTATGCGCGCCACCCAGAGAAGCTGCGGCGGACATTTGAAGGATGTTATATTAATTATCAACCAATTATTAATTGATTTACTACACCACGAGATATATTTAAATATATCTTGTGGCCCAAGGGTTGTGGCGCCTAGTGGCAAATATATTCTAAAAAATAGACAATAAGGAAGTTGAGTGAAAAATATTTTGACTTATAAAAAATATGTTCATGTAGATCAAAAAATATCGATTCTAAATATATAAATATATTTCTATATTGTTATTCTTAGAATTAATTAAACCTTCTTAAAAATCCATCAAAAAGCTACGAACTACAAACGCTTCATGAATGGTCGAAAGAATTCTGACGTCATCGGAACCTCAGTTTGTATGAAGAGCGGATCACCGAAATGTCTACGGTGCATCTCTTTCTATTACACGAGAGATGGTTTGTGTATGATGAGAGAGGTCTATAGGCCAAACGTCGTTTACTTATGGACCAAACGGTTTTGCATTCTATCCCCTAAAAGTCTTTTTAAGTTTAGTAATGGGTGGTTTGGTATATTTAATGGTTTAGTAAACAAAGTTTATGTAATGCAAAATCTGTTTAAAAACCACATACCATGTCAGAAATCGGATATATTCAAGGCCAGTCCGACTACCTACAAATCGTTGATTCTGACATGTTAATTTTATATTTAAAATAGATAATACTGATCACATTAGTGCTGAAATTTGTGGGAGTAAAAGCTTCCAATAAATACATCAAATTATTAATTGTGTTCATTTGTATGCTACAATAAATACATATAATACATTTTTTCAGTATTAAAAAATAATCATTACGTATTCTACCCATCTGACATCTGATGTTTCGCCGTAAACCTCACTAGTTTTGTGCAAGTATATTAAATTTATTGATTGCGCAGAAAAGTCTCACAGTGAACTGCGCTGTAAACCGTTATCTTACTTTCGGTCTTTACTTTTTAGCGCGGCGGCCTGAATTGGCGGGTGACACTTCAACCAACGGCAATCGGCCAGTGACGGCAATACCGTGTTTGTGAAGAGTTTTGGCGCGACAAACAAAAATTCTACCTTTAAATATTAATTTAACTATGAAAACTTGAGCAATTTTATTTTTTTTAAATAACATCAATTCTGATAGACGGTTAACATTGATAAAAAAAATTACTGGAATTCCTTATTGAAGAATTTTTAAAATCTCCATACAAAATGCCCAAGCGACGCAGTTTTCTCAGTTTAAATGACGTCACACCCACACCCCGCTTCTTACTGCTCGGATTCCGCTCGTTTTGACGGGCTTAATAAAATTTAAACTTTGAGAATTAATTTTACTATGAAAACGAACTTAAAAAAAAAAAAAAATACCAGTATTTATGTTTGAATGCGAACATTGATAATTTTTTTTTTTTTTAAATGGACTCAACTTCCTTATTGTTTACGTCATCAGAGTGGGGTCAGAAAAAACCTTAAAATTCATTCTACGCAGCCAAAGAATTAGACAACTCCGCAAAGGAAAGGGTTACATGAGTTATTTGTGTGTCATCGTGCAGATCTTGAGGTGCTGTAAAAATTAAGCTGAGTAGGAAACATAAATTTGCCCAGTGACGAACGAAAGCTGTAGAGAAACTACCCTGACCACCGTGTTTACCCTGGTATTACTTACAACGCGGTATTGACCAAAATAGTCTGCAGAAAAAACATTTATTTAAATTCTTCTCATTCTCATACCGTGGATGAACATGCGGAGAAAATTTATGAATATGAATTGAATGGCATTAAAACGTTTATTTTGAAAAAAATTGTCACATTTGCGATACTGCATGCCCAATGATGATTCTTAAACATAGTAAATTATTAGCGAAAGCAAAAAAAAAATTGAAAAGTATTTGAAACAATTTAATAATAATAACAAGTAAGATATTACAGGGATAATTTTCAGAATAATAAAAATTTTCAGTTTGAAAATATGGAGGAATCTCAAATTTCATCGTCTTCATCATCGTCATCATCATCAGTTTCGAAATTTTCACTATCATCACTTTCAGAGTCGCAGAAGTCACTGTCGTAATCTTCAATACCTTCTGATCCCGCCTCCAACTTCAGTTTGTTGATTTTGTCTGCCAAGTCAATCTTTTTTCCTTCTTTGGTTGCTTCGTCATACTCCTTTTCTTTCTTGCGTTCCTTTTTGCTCTCTCCATTTTGTTTTCGTATATATCTAAAAATGATAATAAAAAAATTTTCATAAAACATTTTCAAACATCGAATTTCTTTCCTGAGCAGAAAATGAATTTTATTGACCTGTCGAATGTCTTATGTAAATTGGTCACATAAGAATTAGTTTAACCCCTTCAGGCCCTTAGGCATATTTTGTCAGAAAATTGGAATATTTATTAATTATTATTTTTAATTGATAAACTAACGTTTAAACAAGATTTTTATGCATAGCACAAAGGGTAGATAACAAATTTTATAATCAATAATTATCAGCCTGAAACACTCATCTACATTGAAAAATTCTTCCGAGAAAAGATACTGGCCGCCAACGGGAATTGAACCCGTGACCATCTGATTGCCGGTCAGCAGCTCTGACCACTGAGCTATGGCGGCTTATCAAATACCCGCCAAATAATTCAATATATACTAGTGTTTCATTCGACAATTACTTATTATTACATTTTTCCAACTGAAAACAACCAACTTTATTTTTGTGAGTGAGGTATTTTTAATACTAAATCTCCCGCTAGGTGGCGTCGAGACTAATTATGTCTGCATTTTTTTGCTGAAATACTTTAACTTGTCAAATATTAATTATTATTTTTAATTGATAAACTAACGTTTAAACAAGATTTTTATGCATAGCACAAAGGGTAGATAACAAATATTATAATCAATAATTATCAGCCTGAAACACTCATCTACATTGAAAAAATCTTCCGAGAAAAGATACTGGCCGCCAGATATTTATATACACAGATATTTATGCTTTGCAATAAAATCCAAATAAATGGAATATTTCTGAATATAACTGAAAACTGTTTGTGAAAGGTGATAAATACCCTTTCAAACGTTTTCATTAGAAATAAACGTAAACTTTTATAAATATTAATACATGTTTTTAATGCTAACATAAAGAAAAAATTAAAAATGGCTCACCTTACAGTTTTTCTAACTAAAATTACCGATAACGAAAAAAAAAATAATAACACATACACATATTATTAGAAAAATTATTTTAAATGCTATTGTCACCTCTTTTTTGTAGTTTCATAAAATATAATTAATAAATAAATTCAGTCTCATAAATTTTTCTAAAATTATGGGTTTGGTTTCAAATTTTAATTTTAATTTTTTGTTTTTTTCTTCTAGATTTGATTATAAAGCGTGGTGCTTTCTCTTTCTAACACTGATATATATATTATATTTATAAAATTATAAAATTAAATTATATTTATTAAATTAAATGATAGTGCGGGAGATACAACGATTTCTATGAGACCAATCCGAGCTGTTCCCAAAAGTGAACATATTAGCCTGAGGGGTTAAACCTAATCTGAACAATTTGATAATTTTTAATCAGCTAAAATGTTAATTAAACCTATTTATCAAATATAAAATACAAATTAGAACACGGAGAAGGACAGAAAAGTGTATTCATGTTAGGACAGGAGAACTGCCCTTCCTGATTTCAATTGAATCTTGTGCAAAAATTTTGCAAGAAATTGATCACTAACATCAAATACCCTAGAAAATTAATAATAGGTCCAACTCCAGTAAAATATTGGCAGTATTTACTTGAATTGACTGGCAACACTGGCTGCTAGAGGCGCTAGCGTAGCATGGCATAATGCATAAAATTCAATAAAATGTATAAAAGTAAACCAAGCCTCACAACCATGCCGCTAGGAGGCACTAGTGTAGCGTACTGCCATCAGAATGTAGGGGAAATGTCAGAAATTGGAGGTATTATAACTATTCTATGGTATTTGCTAGCGTCAAAACGGCATTTTAAACCTTAGGACTACGCATTGCTGGGGACCATCGGAAGGTAAACTGCCGTCATAAGCAAAAAAGGAGCTAGCAATTTGCAATAATCACATTCTAATGTACATTTTTACTGTAATAGAAAGAAACATGAAAGTTCTCTTATATCAGAATGTGACTTTCCAAATTTTTAGCTGCATTTTTGCTTATGACGGCAGTATAGTTTCCTTGAATACTTTGTGTAATTGACTGCAGTCTAGAATTTAACAAAAATAGCACAAATGGAAACAAGTTTTTATTTCACATACCTCATCAGAGTCCTCCTTTTCCTTTCTGGGAGAGCTTTAATAATCCTCGCCATTTCATCTTCCTCGGCTTGCGATTTTACAACTGGTTGAATAACCTACGAAGAAAACAGATTATAAGCAATTACGAAGACAATTATTATAGAAGAAGGTAAAGTTTCTATGCTCACATTATTGAAGTAAAGCCAGTTAGACGATAGATATAACTTTATAATACATGTGGTTTTACATAGCTCTTTCCACAACACATCGTAATATAGAGACACCTTTGAGCAAATGTAAATTCAATTCAACTTCACACTCCACGGCAGTAGTGATTCGCACTTTCGTCACAGCGAATGACGGAGCCACTGGTCGGCCTGCTCACAGCAGCAAATGATCTGCTCTGGTGACCGTCGTGTCCCACTCAAATGTTCATAATAGAAGTAATGTGATCCTTTGCGGTACAAGTTACCCATAGTAAGTGTGTATGTGTGTGTGTTCTTGCGAAACTCGAAGAAGAAACGATGCTCCGTGGCCATGCTGAAGTACGGAGGCGAAAGAGAATAGCAGGTTTTATTCAGAGAAATGACAGGTTAATGCACCTTTTAACATCTCCCCCAATATAAATAGTTATTTCTTGTAGTAATTAAGTTGAAACAAAGTGTTATTTAATTTATTTATTTTTATATGTTTATTCAGTTTTAATTTTCCAATATTTTATTTTACAAATCTTATGAAACCGATCAATCAGTTTGATTGTAAGAAATCTTTCATTTTTTATAATTAATTAATACAGTATACTTTTTAGTTTTACATAGTAAATACTAAATATAATACTTAATATTAAAATACTAATTATAACGAAAAACTAATGTTTATGAATTGCGTTGTAGTAAAAATATTTTACACAGTACAAACATACAGTGAGAAAAACATAAAAAAGGAACTATATTATTTGATTTCATGTTCTACGGAGATAGAAAGATTTAACTTTTGTTTTGATTTTTGAATAAGATGTCTCATTTTTGATATTTTCAGGTAATGCATTAAATTTTTCCGGAATTTTATGCCTTTTTGTTCTATCTCTGTATACATTTTGAGATTTATTAATAATAAACTTTTGTGCTTCTCTATGCCTAGTAGGGTAGTTGTGGTTTACAGGTTTTTTGAATTCTGTATTCCAGAATTCATCTAGCGTTAATTGGTAATCTACCTTACTGTGTATAGAGAGGACATTACACAAGGAGTACATTTTTTTTATAATCGCCTTCACATAACTGAACCTTTTTTTTGCCTGATATCAATTTTAGGAAACGGATTTGTAATTGTTCTATTTTATTTAAGTACGTTAATCCGTAACTATTTATTCCGTATCCTATAATTGATTCTGCTAATGCGTTGTATATACAGTATAATATATTTTTATTTACATTATAATAATTTGTTCATTTTAAGAAGTAGGTGGAATAAGAAAACTTTACATAGATGAGAGAATAACATGATAGACAAACTGAGACAATTAAATAAGGATAAATAAAACAGTAAAAATGTATAAGCCCACCTCACGGATAATACGGAACGTTCGTGTTGTCGAAGTTTGATGCACGGATAATACGGAATATTCCTTAAATTCCTTCCTTATTCGTCAAAATAAAAACAAAAAAGTACCTACTTCGAATTATGGGGTTGAGGTTTAAACTACGGAAGCTGCATGTCATCATAATTTTAAAAAACATCCCAGGTTTTGAATGGTTCATTTGGCAAAGCAGGGTTTGTCTAGCGGGTATGTGTAATTATTCTAATACATTTCTTTCCATGTTTTGCTGTTATAAATACAAGTAAAAACTTGTCAATAATGCTTTCACTTTGTTTCATATGGCAATAATATTTTTTCTATTATTAGCAGCATTGATTGATTGTCTTATCAAATGTTAAATAAAAACGATAAATATAAAATGGCGTTACCGCGTAAGTGAATTAATTTAAACAAAATTAAAATGTTAAATGCATATTTTTTGCATGTTTTCTCCCCCGACATAAATAATCACTTTTCGTAATAATAAAGCTAAATCTAACTGTTTGAATAAAATATATTTCGTATTAACGAGTAAGAGGTTCAATACGTAAATATTAAATAATCTAATTTATTATAGAGTAATGCAAAGCAGTTAACCCTGGAGTGGTCGTGTGGATTACGTATGTAATTCACTCATGCAAAATTAAAGATTCTTCAAAAACGGGTGGCATGAATAATTTTATCTTCCGTGTACTTTAAGTTGGATAACTCACTGACACGTTCAGCTCAGTGCTGGTGTCGGGCACGCATTGGTTGTATTACAGGAACTCCGCAAAGTCCATGCTCTACACCTGTAATCCGCGCGACCTATTACGTAACACATTTTGCATATACGAAAAATGTATGCAAAATTTTCAATTTTCCTGATCAATCTATAATTTTATGTTTATCCTGCTCAGAAATCAGCAATTAAATTAGTATATGTTATTTTTTTATTATTTTTTTTTTTGTTATATCAATAAAAGTGAAAGATGTAATTTTTAGTTTAAAAAAAAAAGGTCATGAATGTTTTGGTTAATTGTGAAAAACATAGAAGTTATGTTTAATTTATGTTGCTTATTTCTAATAAACAATGCTTAGATTATAAGATTAAAACATAAATACACAATAATTCTAAATGATTTCACTTATTTTTTTTAGTTTAAAAATCGCCTCCTATGTAATAATCCAAGCGACCACTGGCGTTACTTAAAGCGCGACCACTGTAGGGTTAATTGTATTGATGTCTTCCACAGAAAGAATTAAAAAAAGGTAATTATTTCCTAACCGCCACAATTTTAGGCACATATTGCGGAAACTCATTTCGACAATCACTTCAAGAAACTACTATTTACATGCACAAATTAGGTTATTACTTAGTTTGGGTTAATCAACTAAATTTTGGTTTATTTAGATTGAAACGAAACTTTTGCAACGTTAATTCATACAAACTGGCGGCAAAGAAATAGGGTAATTCTTCGGAACAAACGTCAATGGTATGGAATATTTATTTCATAACAATCAATCATAATTACACAAACCCGCTAGGATAAACCCTGCCTTGCCCTCAAACCATTCAAAACCTGGGATGTTTTTTAAATTATGATGACATGAAGCTAAAGGTTTTATAAAAAAAAAGTGCGTATTAACCGTTGACGTTTGTTCCGAATATTTACCGGAAACATTACCAAAAAGGTTTAGGTAAAAAGTAGGAAGCTTACCTCTTCAGCTTTACAGCATTTAGCGCAAACTCCTTCTTTCCTGGAGCATGGAATGCACATAGTGTGATAGGCTGCTTTAACTGATTTCTGTTCGCATCGTACACATTTCTTAGGGGCAGTTAGAGGCTTATATTTCTTGTACTTTATCTTCCAATCAATTATATCCTTGCATCGTGAGCAAATGCCACTCGGTTGGATTGAATTTATGAACTTGATCTTCACAGAATTATCGTGTAGATCATTCCTGAACACCGTCCGATTTTGGTGCTTTTGCGCTCTTGTTCGCTTTATATTTCCTTTGCAAGAACTCATATTTATTTATATTATTTTCAACGAGCCAAATACAAACACGTGCTTTGAAGTAAGTTGACAAATGTCAAAATTTGTGCAAAGAGAATAAATAATAAAGTTCGAAAATGTCTATGGCTATGGAGACTGGAGAGCAATATCTAATGGTACGGCCACACGGCGGCCAACTTCAAACGTTTGGACGATAGGGTACAATCACATTTTTTTTTTGTTTTACCAAAAATTAAAGAAAAAAATTACAAACTGGAATATTCAAACATTTTTTTTTTACGATAGGAAATAGTCCTTCAATAACGTTTTGAATATTCAATTTTCAAATTAGCGCTAAAACGCCCTTTTCGCGCGGTTTTGGCTTGTGACGTCACTGCGCACTTCTTGACAGATGTCATAAGTCGCAAGTCGTAATCCAGTAATCAGTCTGCAGTTGATCATTTGTTTATCGAAGAGAATGTCCGTAGATACCGTTTATAAATACTGTATTGTACCAAAGTGTACAAATACAACATCTTCAACACCAAACAAACTATTTATAAACGTCACAAATAATGTTATTATGTGTAAAAAGCGGTGTCATGCGATGAAAAGGTACATGTAACTGCCATTATAATCGCGTCGATTTTTGGCAAATTATCAGACTGTCTTTGTAGAAAACCACTGTCTGTCATGATAGTATGTATTTACAATGTATGTTTTACACAAACGAATGGGCTTAGGATGCATAACTAAACGATTATGACTATCAAACTTATTCAAACCAGCATAGCAACTGGAACAAAAACTGTCAAAAACAATTTGACGTGGGACTAGGTGGGTGCGTTGTGACGTCACAATCTCGCAAGTCAATGATGACTCGTTTTTGATATATGAATTTTCATACAACTTTAAAAGTGAATTAATTAATTTAATACATTTTTTCGGGGGTTTTAGGTGTTATATTCGAGTTTAGTTATTTTTTTTACTTGTATTAAATGCATTGAAAACACTATATTACATATACTGCATGTACCCTATTGTGTGGAGTGGTAGTTCGTGCGTTGGAAGTTCAAGTTAGAAGGTTGGAGTTCGAGTTGGCCCGGGATCACCTTCGAGGCGATCGTGACGGCCGACTCACACGAACCAGCCTGCTGCAGCCGCCCACACATCAGTCTGCGAATGGTAGGCAATCAAGACACGCGTGCTGCGTACCATTAAAATGACAATATGATTACGGGAGAGCAGTGGCGGTTCTTCACAGGGGGACAATGGGGACAGTCCCCACCAGTTACACTCAAAACCTACTAAAGGAAATAACAGTCGATGCCGCCAAAATGAATGAATTCTTTAAACATAAAAGTAATTAACATTAGCAGAAATAAAATACAAACAATTATTCCGGATGATTTTAATAAGACCCTACGCGCGTACAGCGAACAATGTACGGCGCAAAAAAAAGCAGGTCTATTTCTCAGTGCGCAGAATTACTGCGCACTTGGGGGACAATCCGAACTATCCCCATACTTTCCTTGCGTTGTTTCGCGATCGTATGCAACTGCGCATGCGCAGTAGTATGTGAGTTCAAGCATCTGCGGGGACAATCCTTTGGATTCCCATAGAACCATTTGTTTGCGAAGTTACCGGCGGGAATCGCTCGCGTTCAAATTAGTTTGATAATAATATCGCAAGGTAAAGCTTTATTTTTATTATATTTCATTGTAAATTGGCATATTTCTATAGACATTTTATATTATTTTGTGTTAAATATATCCGACTAGCATGATTAGACCATCAAAAAAATTTTTTGAGAAATTTTATAATATATAATAATAATAATAATATTCTACGGGTGATGAGATTCCGGTACGTAAAAAAGTCGATCCCCACCACTAAAGAAGTGCTCGAGCCGCCACTGCGGGAGAGTGGTACTTTATAACAATTGTTTGAAAACATGTCGTGTATATAAGTACATATATAAATATACGTACGTAATAATTGCAGGTAACTGATAAAATACAGCGTAGCCACAGCTGTTCGAAGTCCACCATGTTGGAGTTTGGAGTTGGAGGGTTGGCAGGGCCGTAGCCAGAGTTGAATTTAAGATAGGGCAGCGGTAATTACAGGTAGGGCGCAAGCAGAAATGTAACATGATCTGATCTGGTGAATCGATTTTCGTCGTACATGTGTGAGGCAATACTTAATTGGATGATTAAAACATTTATTTATAACAATGATAAAGGATTAACTTGTGTTCTTTCACTAGGCAGATAATAAATATTTGTACAATTTGTTTAAAAATACGAAGTACTTCATTTAGTTTAGATCAACTGACTTAGTTAATTTCTTTTCAAAGGCAAGAAACACCATGCCTATCATGACAGGCATGTGACCCATTGACAGCCTCTGAGGCATATTGATTGCAGTCATAGAGATATACTTTAGAGGCGCTATCCCGTACATAATACTCCGAGATTCGTGTTCAAATCATGCACGAACAGGCCTTCGGGAAAGTGAATTCTTACTGAAGCCACCGCGTCGAAAGGCTTGGCCGTCAGACCGTCCTTACCTTTTACTCAAGCCCATGGTTTCATCCTTTTCAGTCCTAATTTGATACGTCACACGCCAGCCACGGTCGACGGTTGTTGTTGTTATTATATTAATATAGAAATGGAGGTACTAACCTACGATTCCGTTGAACCAATTTATTCGCTGAATGTCTCATCTATATATATATATCAATGATTGCAGTCAATGTTGAAAATGTAGATTCGTAGACAGCAGTGCTGCAGCCTATTGTCGCCACAGATGCGAAAAATTCATACGTATCTCTAAACGCTTCTCGCTGCCTGTAAAATTCGCGCACAGCCTCCCACCACTTACTTCAATGCCATCTGTGGGCAGAATAAAGAATTAGTATGATATGATTCTTTGGTTAATTCGAAGCTGTTTTGTTAGATGTCACTAATAGGTTGTATTTTTTTTTCAATCATATCAAACTATGAAAAACAGTTTACTAGTATATAATCATAGTCGATGGTATTTCTCAAGGTAAGGCACAGGTATTTTAAGGTAGGGCAATGCCCCATAATGCCCCCCCCCCAACTACCGCCCTGAGGGTTGGCCACAGCCACCACACGATCGGCCAACCTTCCAACTCGAAGGTTGGCTTCGGTGTGGTTGTAGCATTAAATGAATTCACATTCTTTCGTAAATATGGTTCGAAAAAATTTCAGGAATAGCATCGATACAACTTCTTTCAACGGCAACACTATTTTTTTCTTCGATTCGATTATAGAATGAAAAATGATTTTTTGCTATCTACGGAATGACAATATCTATGATATTATTTTACTATCAAAATCAAAATAGTATTATCTGTCAGATGTTTTGGTTTTGTGTTTTGTGTCAGAGCAATCGTTAAAATTCATCGCTGAAGGTGTAAAAAGTATTATGTGCGTGAATTTCGGTATTTATTGTAAAGAAATCATGTGTTAATCTCATCTCTTGAAAATTATTGCATTCAGATAGTTGTAAATTGTCTAGAATAGTTTTACAACGCCGATAAAATCATGTTTAATACGGGAAGAATCATAGAGCATGTTTTTGTTATCATTTGTACTTCCCTTCTGTTTTCGGTTGCGATTTGGACTATGCTACGTTCGGATACAAATAACGTCATGTACGTGAATTTGCAATCGACGCCTATAAGTGTAGTAAGCAAACGGTTTTTAAGTGTGGGCGTAGATACAGTTGAAATAAGCCATGGGTTGAAAGATCTACATTTAAATTCCCCTAAACTGATTCAACTCACATCTCTATTGGGAGCTGGTCATATAAGACTCGGAGGCACCATGGCTGATCGATTAATATTCACAGAAAATTCAAGTAACTCAATTGCTCAAACTAAAATAAAGTGTGATGGAAATTCATGCGAAGACAAAGATTTCCCTTTCTTTACTATGAATAGTTCAGACTGGCTGCAAATAAACGATTTTTGCAACAAAACAAACTTTCGGCTGTTGTTTGATTTGAATGTTTTGCTGCGTCGAGGAGGAAAATGGGATCCTACAAACGCTATTGAGCTGTTGAAGTTCTCACGAGACCACAACCTCGACATTGATTGGCAGTTAGGTAATGAACCTAATTCCTTCCAACATGTTTTCAACGTCACAATATCGCCTCACCAGTTAAGTAAAGATTTCTTGGTTTTGAAAAGACTTTTGAAAGAATATTTTCCCGGTTCTTTACTCGTGGGACCAGACACGACTAGACCTCAGCCGAAGCGACCTAGTTGTGTGAGATACATGAAACGCTTCTTGTTAACAGCGTCAAGCTTTATAGATGCCATTGCCTGGCATCAATACTATCTCAATGGACACATTGCTACTCTTGAAGACTTCTGGAATCCTGATACTTTGGACCTTTTACAATTACAGATTGACACCATGTTAAGGAATATTTTGCCGTACAAGAACGGGCTGGATATGTGGTTAACAGAGACGAGCAGCGCTTACGGAGGGGGTGCTCCGGGTTTATCCAACAGCTTTTCTAGCTCTCCCCTTTGGTTGGATAAGTTAGGGGTAGCGGCTCTCAATGGAATACAAGTAGTTGTCAGGCAGAGTCTCATCGGGGCTAATTACAGTTTGATCGATAAGAATTTAAACCCGTTGCCAGATTGGTGGGTAAGCTTTTTATACAAGAGCCTCGTTGGAGAAAGGGTGATTTCTTGTTTGAAAAGCACTTCGAAATTCCAACGACTGTACTGCCATTGCGCTGCTAAAACTCTTCAACAAAACAGCAGCATGGTTGTATATGGAATTAATCTAGCAAACTCTAATATCGACATAACGCTTGCTGGCACAGCCCTCGATCTGCCGGTGAATGTGGATGAGTTTGTACTAACAGCACCGCACGGAAATAGGAAATCCAAAGACGTCTACTTGAATGGAGTTTTACTGTCTTACAATGAAGACTTTCCTAAAATTGTACCAAAGAACCTGGGTAAGGTTGGTTCAGTAAGAATGCAACCGTATTCGTTAGGATTTTGGGTTCTGCATGATGTCAATATTACATTCTGTCAAAATTAAACCTATGTTTTTAGAAGGTATTGTATATTACCTATTACAAACTAACAGTGTTTTACCCCATCTACAACAGTGATGATCAACCTTTTTAGCTGGAGGGCCAATTTACCCATTTTCGATTTGTTCACGGGCCGCAGGGGTAGTTTACCTCCAGCTTGACATTGTTAAAGTTGTGTCGCAAACCTATTTGTCTTAAAACAATTACAGAACGCAAAAAAACTCCACAGGCTATCTATACTTCAAAGGCCAAACCAAAAAATGCTATCGATTTTTATCGTCTATCTATTTATATAAAGAAGAGTGTCTGTGATGGACAACGGGCGGGTGGGCGGCACGGATTTGATTTATATACCAATCTACAGTTTTATTACAAGGTTGATAAAATTTTGAATACTTGATCTTCCAAAACAGGCCACTGTCTGCATCTGATTTCGAAAAACTCTGTGTAAAGCCCGAGCAACGCCGGTACTGAAATACAGAACGTATAAAAAATATTTGCTTGCAGTTTTGTACAACTGTAGTTTTTTTCTTTCGGAAAGGTAAACGAAATTTAGTCTCGAAAACTTTGATATTTTATCTTTCCAAGTTTAAAGTTGGACCATGAAATTTTGTCTAAGAATAACTAACTAACCATGACGCCATTTTCGCAGGGGTAGGCAGGGAGGACGGGCCGCCAAACAACTCAATCTTGGCACACACTCTTTGCCTCACTCACATTCATACATCGTCTCATACATACATACTCTTCTATTATTCTGATTTTTTAATGGCCCAACTCAAGTATCTGATTCACTTGATCGTGCCACGTATTCCTCGGGAGTTCCCGACTTCTTCTACCATTCACATTATATATTCTTCTTACGTTCTAAGAATATCTAAGAAAAAATCTTAATAATTTGAGCGGCTGATTCAAAACTTTAAAAGACTGAAGTTTTCCACTCAACCCTTTTTAAAAACAACAGAAACACTGAATTTTCTTTGCTTAATATTTTATTTGGCCAAGTGAGAAGTACAAAAAGGCTAGCAGGCCACACGAAATGGGTTTACAGGCCGCGGGTTGCTCATCACTGATTTACATTGACGAGAGTCCAGAATTTTGAAAGATTGCCATTTTTTTTTTTATACTGGACTCAGAATTTATCATTGAATAAACCTAAATAACAATTTTTTAACATTAACAATGGTACGTAAGGTATCAATAAATAAAATACAAATTTTCAAACAGTCGATTTAGTTTATTAGATCAAGCGAAGAAATTAATGTTATATAAAAAAATAAACACATACATATCATAATTAATAATGTCTCATCAGCTGCAAATATTTTTTACCTTCATCAAGAAGAACAACATATTTTTTAACTTCATCAGAAATGGTGCTAGCTCAAAATGCGGAATTGTCAATTTACAGGATGAAGAATAAAAAATTGTTTTGTGTAAAAGCAAATATTAGAAATAAGCAAAAAGTTTACTTTGGCAGAATTATTATCGTAATATTATGAATTAAAATGTTACTTTTGATATTTTATATGTAATACTAGTCTCATTTCCTTTACAACTGATCTGAGAGTTAAACTTAAGCCTAAGAATCTTCGTAACAAATTAATAGTGCTTTGTATAAATGTAATTAATGTAAAAAACTGTCATTTTATACTATTAAATAACAGAGAGATAACATTTAGTGCAACTTTAGTAGGAATCGAGCGAAAAAAACACTCCAAATGCACATAAATTAATATAAAATAGGATTATGAGTTAATACATTGTGATGTCGAACAGTTAAAGTTCTGCTGACTGAAATACTGAATATTATTTTGTTATATTCTTTTCCAAAGGACAATTATAAGTCACTAAATATTCTATATATTAAGTTAAGAGGAAATGCGGGCGGTGCTTTATCCGTACAAAACATTTTCCCCTATTTTCTCTCTGGATTTGACACTAGTGCAAATATTTTTTAATATAATATAGATGTCAACCACTCCTCTCTATCTATGTTTTGCTTTTTAGTTTTTTTTTTTCATTTATGTGAATACTGTACAAGTACTCCAACTGTCTGGAGTCATTGAGACTATGGCATCGCCAATTGGGGTATGCTGTAAGGCTGAAGGTAGTGGGGAGGGGAAGTAGCAGGCTATTCAGATCTGGTCACTAAACAGTGCTTTAGTAATTTCAAGCAATGTTTTAATTCTGAATGGTGGTATAACATTAGGGTGATACTGAGATTATCTTCCATTCTGGAACGTGCCGCAAATACACTTTATATATTAATTTTAATAGATACATTGCAAAATAACTCTAATAAAATTGCGTATGCCGGGATTTGAACCTGCAATCTCCAGATTGCTAGTCTAGAGCCTTATCCCTTGACCACGAAGGCTTTAGTTGGGACCCTCCGAAAGTGCTTAAAGCCTAGTTTGAAAGCTATAAACAGACTTTTAATCTTCAAATTAATTAGACAATGTATTTTTAAAAAAGCAAAACGTACAGACGTAACATTTAGGAAGAGAAAACGGGGGAATACAAAATCTCAATTTTAATGATTTAGGTATAATCAGTCTGAGGTGTAATTGTCCCTCGCTCGATATTCAAATAGGTAACAGTAACAATGACAGCAACAGTTTTATAAAATACCTATTATTCAAATTTCTCGGCGCCCGCGTTTCCTCTTAAGACACTATAAAGGTACACAAAATGGCAAAGAGATCTTAAGTATTATCAAGAGATATAAATTGGCTTACTGAAGATTGGCAGTGAAAGTCAATTAAAAAATATTAAACTAACAAACAGTGTTATGTTTCATTGAAATTATCAAAGTTCAAACTAAAATGTAATAATTTTATAGTGATTTTTATTGAGGCTTTTAGTTCTAAAATTTATTTTTATTCTCTTTAAGTAACGTGAGCCAAATGGATATTCTGATGAATACAAAAGACAAAAATGTTACTGTTAAATAATTTTCGTTTTTAAATTCAAAATGAAGATACATAACCAAAAATGTTAATTATTATTGATAAACCTAGTTTAGAAATTAATATCTAACTTTACAAACTAAATTTAGAGTTATTTTACAAAAAGTTGTAGCATATCAAGAAAAAATGCACACAAAACACCACAAGATAAATTATAGCAAATAGTGATGGTAATAATATTTAAACCATCTTTTTAAAAAAATATTCGTTTTCAAAATATCAATATCATTACAGAAAGTCCTTAATAACTATTCTTTGTTGTTCAATGCCGCTTGCACCAAAAAATTAAAAACTATAATAATACATAATTATAAAATGATCAAGTCTTACGAGTATTTTAAACTCTAGTGGCATTAATATTTTATTTTTGTGGGTGTACTTGAGATTGAAAAAACTTTTAGAATTCATACAAGTATACGTAAGTTTATTTAAATGAGGCTTTTATAGAATTAATTTGACATATCGACTAACCAAAGCTTTTAAAATAGCCGCGGCAATATTAAAAATAGTAATATGTAGTGAATATTACTCAACACAATAAGCATTAATATCATGAAATTCAATGCCATCTCAAGAGAAATCTGGCTGTCCTTGTTTCATCAATGTTAATACAGTCCAGCTCAAATCCTGAGTGAGAAACATAGTGCCAATTTTCTCTTGCGATTCGTTGTCTTAAAATTAGATTTTAAAAGTATTCGGTAAACTGCACACACACACTGCAGAATTTTTCTCAAATTTAACTCATTATGACACAAAAATCTTTAAATTTCAACCAAAATTATACATTTAATTATCTGAGAGTATTTATTATTTTATCTGTTATGTACATATTTATAGATTTGTGCCAACGAACTGAGTGCTGTGCCTGCATAGCATGTATTATTTGAACAATAAATTATTTGTAATCTTTCATGTTGACATCGTGCAATAATTAACAGATTTAGTGCAGAAACATTCATAGTATATACAAATTGTGTCTAATTGTTAAATATTAACTACGCCCTTAGTTTAAAATCATATTTAAATAGTTAATATTATAACACAAAATGCCATACATAATAGTCATTAAGGTAAGATATTAAAATAATAGTTTTGTGACTTTAAATTTATTTTTTGAATTTTTCAAATTTGGTATTTAAATTGTTAAACTTTTATCAAATTCATTCAGTCAATCAATTTTGATATCTAAAATAATTATTAAATGTATTTTAGTAAAAAAAATCTCAAAAATATGTATGTGGTTATTTTGCACAAAAAACCTCAATTAAAACATGTTGAAAAAACATTTTTTTCTATTACTATTATTATAATAACAATTTACTTGTGAAATCTGCGATCAACACAGAAAATAAAATTAATTTGATAATTTAAACAACAATTTTTATTGACACGTACAACCATAAAAATTTATAATAATTAGTATTATTGGTTGATGTTTTAAATTAAAACTTAGAAAAAATTGAGTGTGGTATAAAGATTTAAATTTACATAGCCCATTAAAAAAAACTGGCCTTCAATAATAATATACTTGATACAATCTTTTCGTTAAGCCTTTTCTATACACTTTTCCATTATTATATATTAAAATATCTACATATGCAATTGCATTTTTTCAGGGTGGAAATTTCATAAAGAAATAATATCCAACATAAAGTCTATTGGTATGATGGAACGAGTTTCTTGTATACGAATCCGATTCTTTTCGAATAGAGAATATTCCTTTGTGAATTCTATTCCATTTCTTAACCTAGTTTTAATGATGTTAAAAATCTACAAAGTTGAATTATTAAACGCGTCATGTTGTTTGTTGTATCAGATGGTTAGTAATTTAGCTCAGATTCTTCATTTCTTGTTTGACGCAACTCTTGAACGCATCCCATCCCTCGTTCTTGGAAGAAGACTGTAACAATATTGTAAAGAATATTAACAAAAAATTCAAAGAGAAAGACTTGAGAAGGGAGGTTATGGACAGGAGTCAGTGGAAAGCTCTTGAGGAAAAGCCCAATCACGCTCCTGTTTAAAAAATGAAATGGCAAAAAATCGGATGTCGGATGCCCTGTTCACATATCTGTTTATAAATCGGATGATTACGCGGTTGTGGATGATATTAACCCTAAGCCAATCTAGGGCCTTGGGAGTATACTCGATGGTTTGCACTGCAAAGCAAATGGCAGTGTTTTAGGTTCCACCTTATATTCTTGGTAGAGGCCCAGAGTGTAAGGGACAGTGAGAACCCTGATTATCTCTCATTAGAGGCATTGCTTGTATCAGCTATTTGTCGCTAAGTTTCTGTAGTGTATAGGAATATGTACGTAATTTCAATGTCCTTCAACAGATGGCGTTAGTTCAAATAGTTACATGTAATTTGGTGGTGTCTTTAACAGATGTCAGTAAAGTAGTACTATAGGAGAGTGTCAACTATCACCATTCATTTCTAATACACAAACGGTTACGGAAATAGCCAAAGATATCGAATGGACAGCTGGGCACCTTGAGTGCCGAGCTCTCTTGCTTCAAAATTACACAGGGCATCCATTATACCAGATGTTCGATCCGGTTACATATTCATTGTAAACCACACGACAACGTAAATAAACAAAACTTGTAATCTCGAAAAATCACGAGTTTTATTGAAGATTCCTGAAAATATATCAAGTAATCCCAATTTGTACTAGGATTGAAGAACATTACATTTTCAAATTTTCTTCAGGAGTGAGAAGTGTGCAAGGTGAAATGCGACATCATCATGCAACTGTATTCCATTGTTTTGTAATGCCACTTTTTATTCCTCGAGTTATAACTAAACTGGAAATATGTACATACCTTGAAACCTCGGTGCAGGCGGTCCTTCATGATGGCAATGAATTCCTTGTAACTAAGAAGCCCGTCTCCGTCGGAGTCGAAGATGGCAAACACGGTGTTCACCAGGTGCTCCGATTGCTCCACGCCTGTGCAGATCATCACAGCGCGCTGGAACTCACCTGGGGAATATAAAACACAATTTATTTTCAATCCATTCTAGTGATTTCATTGGTAAAATTTTCATAGATTTCTATGTTCAGAAAACAAACAAGAAAAATAGTATGTTTTTATTTCATACATATTTTCCAGATTAGTCCTTGTAATAACTTTCTAAACTAGTCCTAGCGAGAGCTCTTACAGACGTCATTGACGTTTGTCCTATTCTTTCTCACACGTTGTGTTTGAAAATGAAAAAAGACAGAAGATACTAGAATAATTAAGACGTCACTTATTATTTCTTTCTGGGACTAGTATATGTCTCTTCAAATGCTGAGACTTGTAACATGCAAGTAAGTATGTCTCTGTATCTGTTCGTAATTTTAAAATTTAAACAAAAGTACATATTTAAAATATAGAATTATCAATTAATTAAATAATTTTTTTGCCATATTCAAAGAAATACATTATTTCTCCCTGAATCACCTTTACCGTGCATCCCTGTTCCCCTCCTGCATCCCCTTTCTAGCTAGTTTTATAAATTATAGCCTAATGTTATTCTGATGTATGACCTATATTATTGTAAAGTTTCATTAAAATCCATTCAGTAGTTTTTGCTTGAAAGAGTAACAAACATATATATCCATGTAAACTTTCGCATTTATAATATTAGTAAGATAAGATACCTTTAGATATAGGGCGGTCAGCAAGGGTGTACATCCTCATGGCAATGGTGAAGTCCTCGAGGTTGTTGAGGAACTGACAGAAGATCTTGAACTCTTCAAATGTGATGCCGATCTCCTGCTTCACGGTGGACAGCAGGCGGTCTAGATACATGTCGTATTCATCCGTATCCAGGTAAGTGTAGCGCAGAAGGATCTTGGCAAAGTCCACTTCGGAGATGGTTATCTGACCTGTGCAAACAGATTCTTATAAAAAACTTATCTAAAAAAAATTTCAGGAGCTGAAAACAACTATTTTTGGAGTTTGTTTTAAGGTTAGAGGATTATTTTAGGAGAGAAAGTTCTGGGAAGGAAAAGGTATGAGGGGTGGGTAGGAATCTGGGGGTCAGACCAAAAGGTCTCCCTCAACCAGCCTCTCCCGTTCCGGCCTGCTATACAATTGGTGAGCAGACACATCCGCCACCAAGATCCAGACAAACTTCACCCCATGAACCCGGGCATCCCTGCTAAGTCACCAAATGTAGCAAAGTAATTGGGGTGATGGCCTATGGCATAGGTTGGTTATCCAATAAATACGGCGGTAACCATATCTGCCTCTCGAATTGTAGCAGGAAATAAGTTAGGGTATTTTACCGAATATCTTTATCTCAAGTAAGTTAGAGTATTTTACCGAATATCTTTATCTCAAGTAAGTCAGAGTATTTTAACGAATATCTTTATCTCAAGTAAGTTAGAGTATTTTACCGAATATCTTTATCTCAAGTAAGTTAGAGTATTTTACCGAATATCTTTATCTCAAGTAAGTTAGAGTATTTTACCGAATATCTTTATCTCAAGTAAGTTAGAGTATTTTACCGAATATCTTTATCTCAAGTAAGTTAGAGTATTTTACCAAATATCTTTATCTCAAGTAAGTTAGAGTATTTTACCGAATATCTTTATCTCAAGTAAGTTAGAGTATTTTACCGAATATCTTTATCTCAAGTAAGTTAGAGTATTTTACCGAATATCTTTAAATCAAAAAAGTTAGATTATTTTACCGAATATCTTGATCTCAAGTAAGTCAGAGGATTTTACCAAAAATAGAGAATTTGTCAGAATCAGAATTAATTAAGAAATTCTTCTTTTGTAAATACCTTTAGAAAATTCGTGGAACTCCAGTTCCAACACTTCCGTCTGCAAGTTCTCCATGAACCTTCTGAAACCCTCGTACTTCAGTTCGTTGGTTCCCTTCTTCCCGAAGAAGTGCACGGTGAGCAGAGTATCCACACTGTGCCTCCGCTGCAGACCCTGCTCATCATCCACATAGGCCTCTGTTGGGGACTGGTGCCCCTTGCCCGGCTCCTTGGCCGCTTCCTTGGGCTCCTCCTTGTCTGGCTCCGTAGGATCCTCGGGGTTCTTGGATTTGGTGGGATCCTGGCTGCTTATGCCCCTCTTTCCCTTCCAGGCGTAGCTGAAGATTTTCTCCATCTGGAATCAAGTTAAGTCATGCACTTTAGTATGTTTCATTGTTTTGCGGAATTTAAGCATGACAGGCAATGTTTAAACATTAAGTATGTCTGTTCCAAGCCGAAAGGGAATAATAAGCGATACATTGCTTCTTTTCAGGAGAGTGATCGAGGGGTAAACGGGGCTCTCGACTAAAAATCTAGAGGTTGCGGGTTTAAATACCAAAAAGTAAATTTTATTTGATTAATTTGTGTTATTTCACAATTTATTAATTTAAAATAATATATTGCAGTAAATTTGCGGCACGTTCCAGAGTGGAAGATACTTTCAAAATAACCCTGGTGGTGGTGTAAGACCACCATTCAGAATTAAATTTATTATTTTATTACATTAGTTACATTTATACAGCAAAATTACATAATAATAATATTTCAAATAACTGTAGATTTTAAAATGTGTACAAGTGTTATTATGTTTTGTACGTTATTAGTTATTAGTTCCTAGCTAGGCAGATTGCCTGTTCTAAGGAACCAAATGCTGGTGAAAAATGCCAAAAATGTATTCTGTAAAAAGTAAAAAAAAAAAACAAAATATTGTTTTTTGTTTTTGTAGATTAAATATACATATACTAAGTTTAAATATACTATACTAAGTTTTTACTGATTGTGCCATTAATAGTTAACCATGTATAATTTTAAGTTTTAAATGACATTATTTAATAATTTTTCAGACTCAACCCTACCTAAGTCAATCAACCATTTAGTTATTATTGTACCGATGCATGCCATTTTACATGTTTTAATATTTAATTCTGGGGGGATTTTATTATACAATTTCACAAAATTTGATTAGTAGTCTCATTGGCTTCAGATGGTTTGGAAGCAGTTGGGACTGTTTCACATAAAATAAAAAAGAATTACTTAAGTGGAAATGTTACACCTAAGTAACTGTACAAAAAATAATTTTTCACTCATTAAAGAAAAAAAATACTTAGTGCAATTAGTAAAAAAAAGACAGCCCTTCTCATTTACACAAAATTTTGTGATCATTTCCCTTTTCTTGCAAAGTATGCCCTTTTGGCTAGGAACAATCGATATAATTATTATCGGGAATCTGTAGATGTTTGGATGTATTAGACCTGAACTTGTTAATTTATATGCTTTGGTTTAGTGCTTTTTTTACATAGATTCAGATTTGATTCTCAAAAGGAGAAGTTATTAAAAAATATATTAATTTCAAATAAATTAGTTACTTTGATGTATCAAAGCTTCAGTGGTTATTGTGCTAACTTTGGCAGTGAAAATTAATCAAGTTAACTTAATCATAGTCTTATTATCGTAGTAAGCTTCAGCGACTAGACAGACATATTATTCTAAAGCACTCACATTATAAGTTCTACTTTCACAAAACACATACAGTAAAACCACAACATATTAAGACAACATTGATAGCGGCAAAAAATTATTGTTGACCTGGATATAAATTGCAGAGAAGATCTGAAAAGCAAATTAAATCAAGATAAATTCTGAAAATAAACTAGAAATTCGATGATCGAGTTCATGAACTAAAAAACGTTGCATAATGTCAAGTTCACCATGTAATAGAATTCTGAGAGTATAACCCGTTTAAGGGTTATAATCTACACATTCATAGATGGCTCCAATGAAATTATTTTTGGTTTTTAATACTTTTGCACGTTATGCTTTAAAATATTAAGGTGAATTAATTGTTTGCACCCGTAAATATTTAATATGAATAAAAATAAATAGTTTTGTCCATAAATAAACCCAAATCTTTCAAGAAAGGCTGACAAATACAATGTTGGATTGAGTCACCGATATAAAATTGGATTTTTCAGCCTTTCTTGAAAGATTTGGGTTTGTTTATGGACAAAACTATTTATTTATAGTCATATTAAATATGTACAGGCGCAAACAATTAATTCACCTTAATATTTGAAAGCATAACATGCAAAAAGTATTAAAAACCTCAAATAATTTAATTGGCGCCATCTGTGAATGCGTACATTACGTTTAACCTTAATCACAGGAGACCAAATTTGTCCCAGCTCACATAGGTCTCATATAAATCATTTACCTCCCTTACTATCATGGTCAGAAATATGATCTAAACGGTGTTAGAAAGAGAAAACTCTGAGTCGCTTGAAGTATTTCCATATACGAATGGCCTTTGGGTAGTCACAGGTTTAAGCTTTGCCATAGATCCATATAACAGCCTTACCAATATAATATATATTCATAACTGATGAAAACGATAATTTCATATACATTTCTAATATGTACTTACATCTAAACTAAAAACACAGTTACATCCTAGTTGATAACACCACGAAACAATGTATTTACAATACCCATATTTATTGTAATATTTTTATGATGTAGGGCTTGCAGATTTGTGTGCTACCTAATTCTCTATATTAATTTAACACATAAATAACATATTATTTATACATATATTATATATATTTTTTAATAGTACACCTCACAAGATCACCCCTGCTTGTACAATGTAAAGACAGTTGAACTACAAGGGTGGATCAATAACTACCCGTGTTACGAATGAAGATGCAAGTTTTTCACAAATTTTTTTTGTTTTCAATGTAATTGTCGGTTGTTACCCATTTCTCAATTATTCTGGCATTTCTTTAACCCCTCCAAAAAATAAAATTTGTCAAACTCTTCAAAATACGCTTTTGTTTCGGCGATAACCTCCTCTGCTGAATTTTTTTCCCCTGAGGCCTCTGCTACTTCACACACTTTAGTTCTGCGATCAGCAAGAATCATGTTGTGGACATTTTCAATGATTTCCTCAGCAACTACGTCTACCGGGTGGCCTAGTCGCTCCTTATCAAAAACAGATATACAACCACATTTAAATTCGTTGAACAAATATTTTAAGGTTGTCATAGATGGTAAAGAGTCTCCAGAGACAGCATCCAACTTTTCATGTATTTCTTTGTAACTTTTTCCATCGTAAAATAAATAGCGAAATACGGATCGATGTTGCTCTTTTTCCATTTTATCGAGAACACTTGTGATACAACTGGCTGCCAAATAAAAAATAAACCTATGAATCAGCCTGAAATTTAGTATGGTGTCGTTTGACAGATAGCAGTACACAACGGTAATGTCAACTCCCCCCAGCAAAGCCACCTGTCTTCAAACACAGATACTTAATGATCAACCCTCGTATATTGGCCTCTCAGTAAAGCAGTGTTTGGCGGTGGTAAAAATTATCGAAATTTTATTTTGATTTATACTGATCCTTTTAAAAACACATTTAAAATTGTAAAGTAATTTTACACTAATGTTTCATTTACAAAGCCTTAAAACAGATTTGTTAGAAAACAGTTACTAAAATTGTACTTTGTGCAGTAAGGCGCTTACATAATATGTGTTTTCTTCTTTTAAATGGATACTACGTAGGTAGGTTACTCACAAATAAGTTTTTTAGCTACCTACTGGGATGAGAAAAATATATTAAATTTTGAAACACATGGGCATGGTTGTATTTTTGACAAATTGTAAAATTTTGTTTGAGTTTACTCTAATTTGGAAAGGGCTGCGGGCACTATGTATACTGTCGGAGATGTGTATAAATTAGAAACTATATAAAACACTTGTGGAAATCCAAAAAGAAAAATTAGGGCTTGGAAAACCAAACTAATTAATAATATATGCCGATCTCGTCCAGTTCAATAATATATCGTCGGCCTACTGGCAAAGTCCACTAAGTCACTAAAACACAATCCTGAGATAATCGCATTTCAATATTTGGCAATTTTGGAAAGGCTATAAAGTGGATGAATATCTCCAAAATATGTATTTTTAAATATTTTATAATTTAGAATGAACCCTTAAGTACCTTATCAATACAAAATATTAGTTAAAAGCAATAACAGCAACCTTTAATCATAGATTTACAAAAAAATGAGCCGGACTTAGTGGGTTTTACCAGTCAATAATGACTTAGTGTACTTTGCTTGTTAAGATTACTGCTAAATTGTTAAAATTGATGCCGTGAAATGCCTTTTAGATTATTTTAAAGCTGACTACTTTACTTTGCTGAGTACTTTGCTTGTTAAGATTACTGCTAAATTGTTAAAATTGATGCCGTGAAATGCCTTTTAGATTATTTTAAAGCTGACTTAGTGTATTTTGCTTGTGTTTTAAATATTTTAAAGCTGACTTAGTGGATTTTGCTTGCGTTTTAACGGTCTAAATTGATGTATTATTGACATTTAGAGTATAATGTTTGACTAATGTGTTTTGCTTGTCAATAATATCGCATATATGACTTATGGTAAATTTTAAAACACTTCTAAATCGAAAACGATTAAATATACGACTTAATGGAGTACGCCAGTCGAAAGAGGACCATTTTTTACATAAGACCTCATACTTAAGTCATTTCATGAAAAAACGTGATTTAGTGGACCGACGTAGGCCGACGATATGACATCTCCGAAAAATCTAAATTTGAGTTGGGTACACAGTTATTTGTAAAAGTGTACCCTCTATCTGGTACTATACTCAGAATACTGAGTGTTGTACTGGTACTACACTCAGAATACTCACAAACACCACCAAATCAATAATAATGCAGAAAAAACTTGTAGTGAAAAAATGTATGTTTTCTGCTTTACTACGTAGTGGGATATTTCAAAATGTCATACTAATGTATTGGACTGTTATCCCTCCTGATGTTATTTTATAGCATATTTAATGTGTAAAGTACAGATATGCTTAAATAATATTTGATTTATGGTGAGCATTCGAATATTGCTTTCCTCATTATTTCAAAACTTAGTCTTTGGAGATGTCTGATTAATCAACTGGATGATCGATGTATCTATTCAAAAAGAGTTTAGTATTTCCAAAAAAGGAATTTTCAGAAACCCAACCCAAAACACTATGTATTCCAATAATAATTATTACATTCTACAAATAGGACAGGTACGAAAGAATTAATATGTCAAATTGTTAGTACAAATACTGTACCATATTTTTTATATATCCACCAATTACGTAACAATTTTTTTCTTTAGGTAAAATCAAATGGATTGATGTTTTTGCGATTCTGAAAAAGCCATAATATACATATAAATAAAACTTAAGGGTAAACTTAAATAATTCATAATCTGCTATTTCACAGATGGCGCTAATTTAATTATTTTAGAGAAAAATACTTTTTGCAAGTTATGCTCTAAAATACGAGGAGGGACCCAAAAAAAGGGTAATTTCGTCATAACTTCTTTATTTCTCAATATTTTTACACCAAATTTTGGTCGCCTTTAAAGTGTTCTTCATTGACCACAACGCATTTCTCCAAACACTTATTTCTTTGTTCAAAACAGTTTTTAAATTCACTTATCTGGATGTCCTTGAGGCTTTCCGGCGATTTTTGTTTTACCTCCTCCACAGTGACTAAACACTTTCCTTTCATGTCCCTTTTCAGTGTGGGGAACAAAGGGAAGTCACAGGGGGCTAGATCACCATGGAAAAAAATCAGGGTCCTCTTTGAGCTAATTTTGAAGCTCTTAACATGCCTGAAGTCGACGATCCCTTTTCTCATCTGTGAGAAGGCGGGGGACAAATTTGGCTGCAACCCTTCTCATGTGCGATTCTTCGGTTAAAATCCTCTGAAATGAACTGCATGACATTCAAGACATCTCACAGAGTTGATCAATGGTTCGGCGACTGTCTCTACGAACGAGGGCATTGATTTTGTTGAAGTTTTCGTCAGTTCTTGACGTTAAGGAGCGTCCTGAACGGGGTTGGTCTTCAATTAACATTTCTCTATTTTTAAAACGTGAAAACCACTTGTAGACTCTGGTTTTACCTAGGGCAACATCCCCATAAGCAGTCAGAATTACAATAGTATGCCGATTTCCCCAACAGGAAACAAAATTTCACAGCCGCGAGTTGCTCTCGATAATCTGCCATCACTTTTTCGCCGAAATAAAAAAAGTTGTTTTACTAAAAAAATCTCACGGGCGGACCGATGCACTCACAGCGACACATCTTCGCATACTGACTCAGGAGGAGTAACCCTAACGGATACCTGGTCGAAAAATGGGTCCCCGCACTCTTCCTCTCCACCACAGCACAACTAACGTTACTTTTGGGTCCCCCCTCGTATTAAGATGCATATACGCAAAAAGAATATGAATAAATTGTTTTGTGCATATACAAACTTGTTCTTCCGAGAAAAGTATACAAATACAATATTGTATCGATGATTCGATTTAATATTGTACTTGTATGCCTTTCTAGAAAGAATTGAGTTTGTATACGGATTAAACTATTTATTCATACTGCGTATGTACGGGCGCAAACAAATGTTTTTTCCTAAAATAATTAAATTGGCTCCATCTATGAATGCATAGACTATAACGTATGTTCCGTTTAACCTGAAAACAAAATAGGAGAATAAATACAGGTCTCAAAACAAATTGATGAAAAAAATGCCGAAATATAAACACAGTGCATAAGGAGTATGTAATAAATGATTTTAGTAGGTACTTGAGCACAAAAAAAATACAAACATTTGGGAAAATCTTAAAGCAGCGGTTATAAAAGTCACACTAACCCACAACATGGGAAAACTGTTAGGGTAAAAACATTAACACGGCTAGACACTAGAACACAGGGCTCCGCTAGGGACACAGATGGTTACCACTTGGGGGCACTTACAGTCGAAGGCTGTTTCGGGGGCTCCGGGGGCAAGAGCTCCCTGGCTCGGATCTTGGCCTGAGCGCTTGTGCACACAAGCTTCAGTAGCTGGTGGATAAATACATCATTTGTTACAACATTTCTTATTCGTAAAACTGAATATAATGTTAAATATCATGTTGAAGATTTGGCTTGATACAAAATTTGAAAGATTCCTTGTTTATTTAATTGTAAATTGTTAGCTTGCTACAAAAAGTTACCAACTGCAGAACCATATTTTCAGTCATAAATAAAAAACTTAATCAGTATTAAATTATTTTTTTAACTGCAAATTGTGATTAAATTTTAGCTACTAAAATCAATTTAAAATACTTAAACCAAAAACAAGTTTGTAAATAGTTTCTGTAGCAAGCTGATTTCAGCATATTTAATAGCTACTAAGAATTTCAGATTTGTTGCAATGCAATAAATATTTGAGTTTAAATCAATTAATTATGACAAATGTATTAATTCTATTATATAACTACTATATACAAAATATCTATTGTTAAATGAAACATAAAATTTGTAAACTTTCTGAGCGTTAACAAAATCTGTTATATACTTTCAAATGGCTTTTGTTCCTTATCACAGCTGTCAAGTTTTTTGTAAGATTCATCAAAATTAACAAACAACTTCAAAACACCCAAATTCAGTAGTGCCCATAGATTTAAATGAAAAACTTCAAGTTACACATATTAAATATATTTTTGAACAAAGCGGCAGTGGCGGCTCGAGCACTTCTTTAGTGGTGGGGATCGACATTTTTTACGTACTGTACCGTAATCTCACCACCCGTAGAACATAATATAAAATTTCTCAAAAAAAAAAATTGATGGTCTAATCATGCTAGCCGGATAAATTTAACACAAAATAATATAAAATGTCTATGGATATATGCTAATTTACAATATAGTATAATATAAATAAAGCTTTATCTTGCAAACTAATTTGAACGCGAGCGATTCCCGCCTGTAACATCGCAAACAAATGGTTCTGAGAGGATACTAAGGGTTGTACCCGCTGGTATTTGAATTCACATACTACTGCGCATGCGCAGTTGCATAAGATGGCGAAACAACGCAAGGAAAGTATAGGGATAGTTCGGATCGTCCCCCAAGTGCGCATTAGATTCTGCGCACTGAGAAATAGACCCGCTGTTTTTTGCGCCGTACATTGTTCGCTGTACGCTGTAGGGTCTGATTAAATCATCCGGAATAATTATTTGTATTTTATTTCTGCAAATGTTAATTACTTTTATGTTTAAATAATTCCTTCATTTTGGTGAAGACAAAGCATCGACTGTTATTTTCTTTTGTAGGTTTTGAGTGTAACTGGTGGGGACTGTCCCCATTGTCCCCCTGTGAAGAACCGCCACTGCAAAGCGGGTATCAAACACGCAACTTTGAGAGTTAAATGCATAGACCACTTTGAAAATATAAGAAATTAATCCTAACATTTAATCTGTACAGTATTATCCACTGGAGCGTTTTTGGCTACATTTTGGCCAATTTGAAACACCCTCTAGCGTTTGCTTGCCAAAATGTGGCCAATGTGAAGAGATATTTTAAAACATTTATTGGAATTATTTCAAAAGATCCCGCGTGTTGTATACTTCGATTAATCACAAAGAAAACTTAGTAGTTTCACTTTTTAAAGAGATGTCTCGCATCTCTTCTGAATTATTTGTTACTGATATTTCGCGAACCGAAATTGTTGAAATATTATTTCTAACAAATAATCAAGTGTTTACATATTAAAAAATGCATGTTCGAATTAAATTTATATCTGTGATTATCAACTAGGCTATGGACTAAAAATATAAGTCATAATATTTAATATTCTCAAAATAATAAATAATCAACCAGCAGTTAAAAACCTGCTCCGCAGGTTTATGCGGCTAGGCCCTGCGGGCGGCTTATACGGTTTGATATATTGTATTATAAAATAAAGTGTTAAAAAATATGTGCTACATTACAGAACATCCTGGAATGTTCAGGAATAGTCTGGAACATTCGGGAACATCCCGGAATATCCCTTATCATTGTGGAACATTCCAGAACACTCTAGAATGTTCTGGAAAATTGTGGACCATTTGAAGCCTGTTTTGTATGGGTGGGGCTACCCATTGGTAGGAGTATATAAAGCAAGATCCGTCATGGGTTCGAATGTCAATTCAACTCCCTGAGCGAAACCGGTACCCCAGCTAGTATTTTATAAATTTAACATTAAATGAGAATAAATGAAAATAAATCTGATATGAACAGTTAAATATAGGTGCAATGGCTCTTTAACACTATAAGCAGTTTATATGTAACTATATTAAAATTCGGAGGTATGATTTTTTTTGAAAGAGGGCAGGATATAGCTGCTCGCTCCAGTGGTTATACAAAATATTCTAAATATTTAATAGTTTTGCTTTTAGGTAATAACAATTAGTTTGAACTAGTAAAGAAAAATGGTAATCTAAACACGTTAAAAACCAAAAACTATTATTATTAATTATTATTGGCACCTGTCGTGTTGGTATTTGAGATGGAATTTAAATCTAGTAATTATGTACAAAATTATTCACTACTATTAGCACACTAAGCACACACTTATCAAGAAGAATTTATAGTAATTAGTTTTGGGGATGTCTCATTAAAACCCACTGAAGATATTACGCCGTAAGAAATGCAGCATATAACATATTAATTATATGATGAAGCAAGTTTTTGATAACAGAAGAGAGCTTCTGCAATAAAGCAAGACTTTATTCTTGCCTGTATGTATGAAGTGCATTAAAAAGGTTGGCGTTTTTAATAAATCAGGGTGTAATCGCAAATAAACAAAAATATAAGAAAATGAAATGTAGCTTTTGATGAATGGAGAGGGGAAGGAGAGAGGATGTACCACAACTTTGTCTTGGAACACACTCCTTGCTTTATTCACAGTGAGATGTTTTATGTGCTCTTCTGGATAGATATACAGATATGAGAAAAAAAATTGCCTTATTTTTAAACGCCTGGGGTCTTAAAAGTTGCATACGATCTGTAAATATTCAAAAACGTTAAAATAAATGAAATAGGTGTTCACTATTAGCTCGCTAAAATGGCCGAAAATTTTGAAAAAAAAAATAGATTTCGTGATTTGGGTTAAAAATAAAAACAAAGGGTCCATATTTTGTTATAAACTTAATTTTTATTCCATAACGCATTCATTACAAAGACACAAATTTTTTTTTGCGTCCAATGTCCAGAGATGGTATCTGATCTTCTACTAAAACGACTTAAGTATTTGATTCACTCGGTCCATACCATGTCTTTCTCGGGCATCCCCAACTTCTTCTACTCTACTGCAAATTTTAAGAAATAAAGTTGAACACTAATTCGATTGACTGTTGCACTATAAAAATAATGGGAAGGAATGTGATTATGCCCACGGCTATAAGACATGTTTTATCCAATCATATTTTAATTTGTGGATTCTTAGTATATGCTATTAAACCCTAGAATTAAACTATACTTAATCACAGGCAATTTTTAATTGCTATAAAGTATATTTTTTTCTTGGAAATTCAAATTCTTGGTGCTTTTTGGTAGGTTGTTATTTTTTAAAAATATTTAACAAATGGCTGATCTGCATATGCAACTGCAGTATTTAGAGAAATATGATATTGTCGATTGAATCTTAGATTATGCAAGAATTTAGTCGATAGTGTGGAGGGCCGTTAAACACTGCATATCATTTAGTAAGAAGGGTGACAAATTTATTGAGTTTTATCTCAAAAGCACTAAATTTGGACTTGTGGAGAATTGTTTGATTCAGGGAACAGATAATATTATGTTATGCACTGTTACACCCTAATTTTTACAAGTCTTAATGAAAGAATTTCACACATTTATAAGCAGTTGTTATTGACACTAGGGTAAGGCAGAGATGTTTGTAGGTAAGCCTTTGGTATGCGATTGGCATTTTCAGAGATTAGTAGAACACATACACAGAATTATTAACATGACACAACATTGATGCTTGCAGTAAAAAGGTTGGTTTTATGTCATTCCACTCACGGAGTCAATACTATCCTTATCTAAATCATCCCTTCTCTTCACTGAACCTCCCATCAGACGAGTTATCTAAAGTCACAATCACAAAGGGAAATAAAAACAAACATTTTTATATCAATTATTACAGAGTATTAAATCAGCTGATAGATATCCTTTTGTTTTCTGTAAATAAATGTTGCACTGAAAAAAAAATACAGACACGTAGATTGAAAAATATTAGAAAAATAGATTACATATTATCAAATTTACAGTATCATCACACTCAACAATGTGGGTACCTACCTACCTGTTGTCAAAAATATTTTATAGATTTTTACCTACACACTGTTGAAAATATTATTAAGATTCTTTTTATAACCCCTCAGGCCAATTTGATAGCTTTTCAAAACAACTCATATAGATCGCATAGAAATTGATCTTTCTTCCTTACTATCATGGTTAGAAATATGACCTTAACGGTGTTATAAAGAGATAATACCACGATTTGTATTGAAATCTAAAAGTTAACCACAAAATAATTCAAATGTTTTTTGAAACAAAGAAATTAAGTATATGAAACCAAAGTTTCTGACCGCAATTTGAAAAAATTTAAGAAACTTTGGGAATGTTTTTTTTTTTTTTTTAAACTTTATTTATTCACATTACTTTGTACATATAATGTATAATAGCAAATATTATAGAATAACATTATATATAATAACAATTAGTATGAACAAGAAATGAAAACCCACTAAGGCACTGCCTGAGTGTGGGTAATATTAAAACAAAATACTATATTTCCAAGTACCCAAAGTATAAAATATACTTTAAAAAAAACATATAAGGTATAAAGTTAGTATAAAAAGTTAAAAAGTTAGTATTACATAGGTAGAATAAGAGAAACAGGTTTTTTCAGTGTCACATCTCTATGAATAAACTATGACTAGATTATTGTAACATGTCTATGGTCTACTTCACTTGTGTAATGTCAGGGAGCTAATAAAGGGCTGAATAAAATGTCGTCTGTGTAATAAGTCACAAGTGTTTTAATATCATAAAACCCACATTGAAACATGGTGTCAGAAGTGAGATAATAAAAATAATAAGTGTCATAAGTATAAAAAGTGTATAATAATATCACAGAATGTCGAAGGATTCAAAAGTTCACATGCAGCATGATTTTCATGCATTGTCAAGTCTGATTATTTCAGACAGTATGAATAATAATCAAGAATGGAAGGATTGGTGGAGATCATTTGAAATATACCTGCTGGCATCAGGCCTGGAGGATGCATCAGAAAAGAGAAAAATAGCTATTTTACTACACTCCATCGGATCAAAAGGCATGGAAATATTTAACTCATTTAACATAAATATTGAAGAGGTAACAATTAAACAAGTAAAAGAAAAATTTGATGCTTATTTTGGCTAAAGTTCGGTTTACTGGCCAAATTCCTAAAAATACAAACTAGTTATTTTTATACTAACTATGGGCCGGGGAATACGAATCTGAAAGAATTAGGCGGCGGCAAGCAATATTAACTGAATTATACGACTTTAAAAATTTTTTTGACACACATAGGAAAATTGCCATTTTGGAAGCATTCTGATTCCTAGAAAATCAAACTAGTTATTTTTATACTAACTTTGGGCCGGGGAATCCGAATCTGAAAGAATTAGGCGGCGGCAAGCAATATTAACAGAATTACACGACTTTTAAATTTTCAATAAACACAAGTCATTTTAACACATGAAAACCATAGAAAAAGAATAAAGATGTTACATCACATAAAATTAAGTGTTGCCATTAAGCAGTAATATCAATAACGTAAAATGACATGTTTATAATTTAAGTACTTACTTTTTATAAATTTTACTCACTTTTGTATCACAAACCATGCTACCTAAACCTAGCGTAGCCGCTAAACTACTTGAAAACTGGGATGTTTTTTTAAATTGACGCGAGCAGGCGGTATAAAGGGGCACAAACCATGTTACACAAACCTAGCGTAGCAGCTAAACTACTTGAAAACTTGGATGTTTTTTTAAATTGACGCGAGCAGGCGGTATAAAGGGGCACAAACCATGTTATACAAACCTAGCGTAGCCGCTAAACTACTTGAAAACTGGGATGTTTTTTTAAATTGACGCGAGCAGGCGGTATAAAGGGGCACAAACCATGTTACACAAACCTAGCGTAGCAGCTAAACTACTTGAAAACTGGGATGTTTTTTTAAATTGACGCGAGCAGGCGGTATAAAGGGGCACAAACCATGTTATACAAACCTAGCGTAGCCGCTAAACTACTTGAAAACTGGGATGTTTTTTTAAATTGACGCGAGCAGGCGGTATAAAGGGGCACAAACCATGTTGGGTTAGGTTAGGTTAGATTAGGTTAGGTTAGGTTAGGTTAGGTTAGGTTAGGTTAGGTTAGGTTAGGTTAGGTTTTATATAATAACATTGATATTGGTGACCGGTCTAGGTAACAACTTTTTAAGACTACGAATTTTCATACTTTTGGTTTAAGAATACGGCCGTTGAGATAGTCATAATTCATCAGGTTAATGTGTTATGTGATGAATTATCATGTGAAGAATTATCGCGTCGGAAAGTTTTACGTTATTGATATAATTAGTTTTTGATTTTGTTTTAGGGATGGCCACACTCAAATTGTTGTTTTTCTATGGTTTTCATGTGTTAAAATGCTTTGAAGATGGCTTGTGTTTATTGAAAATTTAAAAGTCGTGTAATTCTGTTAATATTGCTTGCCGCCGCCTAATTCTTTCAGATTCGGATTCCCCGGCCCAAAGTTAGTATAAAAATAACTAGTTTGATTTTCTAGGAATCAGAATGCTTCCAAAATGGCAATTTTCCTATGTGTGTCAAAAAATTTTTTAAAGTCGTATAATTCAGTTAATATTGCTTGCCGCCGCCTAATTCTTTCAGATTCGTATTCCCCGGCCCATAGTTAGTATAAAAATAACTAGTTTGTATTTTTAGGAATTTGGCCAGTAAACCGAATTTTTTCCCTTATTTTCTACCACAAAAGAATTTAACAATGGTCAGAAACTCATTTTTCACAAGATGTCAGAATAATGCTGAGAATATCGACAATTTTTTATTGGATCTTCAAAATATAAGCAAGCAATGTGAATTTGGAGATTTAAGGGAATCTCTGGTAAGAGATATTTTTATTGCGAATATGAACTCAAATTTAAGTCATGTACGTCAACGTCTTCTGCAAGATTCTACACTATCGCTTCAAAAAACAGTAGAAATTGCAAGAACCATAATAATGTCACAAAGGAATGCTGAAAAAATTGCACATCAAACAAATCCAGAACATATCCATCAGATTAGTCGGCATAGAAGTGCAACGAGGGGGTCAAGTCCGAGAAGATCAAGTCCAAGAAGATCAAGTCCAAGAGGATCAAGTCCAAGTCATTATGGATCTTCAAGTCAATACAATCGTCATGGGTCTACGTCACAGTCATCATCACCGTCAATGTCAAGTCAATACAATCGTCATGGGTCTACGTCGCAGTCATCATCACCGTCAATGTCAAGTGGGCATATACGCTGTGGAAGATGTGGTCAACATCATAAATTCAAATGTCCAGCCGTCAATGTCAGATGCAGGTCATGTAATTCCTTTGGTCATTTTGCTAAATTTTGTTACAAAAATAAAAATTGTCGCAATAATGTAAGAAATTTAAATTCACAAACATCAGTACCTAATGATGAAATTGATTTTTGCTCTGAGGGTCATAATGTTGGAACAATAAGAAATATTAAAAATATAAATTATCTAAGTCAAGCATGGCATTTAGATTTAATAATTAATAACAAAATATTAGACTGTATTTTGGATACTGGAGCTGATATAAATGTAATTTCATTGTCAAACTTTCGAAACTTAAATTGAAATACTAATCTACAAAAAGGTCACGTAAATGTGTCAGGTTTTGGAGGTAATAAAATACCGATCATTGGTCAATGTGATCTGGTATGTCAAGTAAATGGAAATATCGTAGAAAATATAAAATTTTTTGTCACTAATATAGAATGTCAATCAGTTTTAGGTCTTCCAACTATTATAAAGCTTGGTATTATAAAAAGAGTGTTTAATGTTCAATCTGATCGTAACACTATATTAACTGAATTTAATGACATATTTCAGGGTCTAGGATGCCTACCACCTGTCGTTCATCTCAAACTTCGCCAAGATGCTGTCCCATGCGTTGATCCTCCGAGGAAAGTTCCTTTTGCTTTACAAGACAGTCTTCGTGAGGAATTAGATCGCATGGAAAAGATGAAGGTCATTGAGAAGGTCACTAAACCTACTTCTTGGGTAAATTCTGTGGTCATAACAGTCAAAGAGTCAGGTAAATTAAGAATTTGTCTAGATCCTAGAAAACTTAATAATTGTATAATGAGAGAGCATTTTCCATTAAGAAACATTGATGAAATTAGATCTAAACTTATAGGAGCTGCTTATTTTTCGCATTTAGATGCTTATTCAGGATTTTGGTCATTAAAATTAGATGAAGAAAGTAGTGATTTATGTACTTTTCAAACTCCATTTGGAAGGTACAAATATTTAAGACTGCCGTTTGGAATAAATGCAGCAACTGAGATTTTTTATAGGATTATGGTAGATTTATTTGGAGATATAGAAGGTATTTTAATATTTGTCGATGATTTTCTAATTTATGGAGAAACTGAAGAAATCCATAATATTAGGTTAAGAAAAGTCATGGAAAGGGCTAGAGAAGTCAATTTAAAATTAAATAAGTCAAAATGTAAATTTCTTGTCAAAGAAGTATGTTTCCTAGGTTATATTTTTAGTAAGGAAGGTGTAAAAGTTGACAAAGAGAAAGTCAAAGCAATCGTGGAGTTGCCGTCTCCCAAAAATGTCAAAGATTTGCAAAGATTCTTGGGAATGGTCAATTATCTAGGTCCGTTTATAGAAAACTTGTCAGAAAAGTCACAAATCTTGAGAAATTTATTGAAAAACAATGTAGTATGGTCATGGGACGAGAATAATGAAAGATGTTTTAAGATTTTGAAGGAAGCTATTTCAAATATAACAGTTTTAAGTCATTATAATCCAAAAATACCGCTAACTTTGTCAGTTGATGCATCAAAATCAGCTATAGGTGCAGTCATTTTGCAAAATAATCGTCCAATTGCATATAGTTCTAAAACAATGACGCAGTCGCAGGAAAATTATGCTCAAATTGAAAAAGAATTATTTGCCATACAATTTGGTTGTAATAAGTTTCACCAATATGTTTACGGTAACAGAGTGACAGTACAGACTGATCACAAACCTTTAGTCTATTTATTTAAAAAACCTTTGCATGATGTACCTGCCAGATTGCAACGTATGATGTTAGCACTTCAATCTTATGATTTAAATGTTGTACATGTCCCAGGTAAAGAAATGTATATTTCGGATACTTTGTCTAGAGCCGCTTTGAAAGATCATTATATACCTGATTATGAGTCTGATCTACATTGTCATGTCAATTCAGTCTATATGAACTTAGCTATCACTGAAGAATATCGTAAAAAAATAAGTAATGCTACCGCATTGGATGAAGCTATGCAAACATTGAAAAAATATTATTACGAAGGTTGGCCAAATGGTAAAGATAAAGTTCACTGTATGTTAAAATCATATTATAACTTTCAAGACGAAATTAATGTCATTAATGATTTGATTTTTAAGGGTAATAAATTAATAGTTCCACAATCTCTGAGAAAAGAAATGTTAAATAAGATACACGAAGGACATCAAGGAATAAACAAATGTCTAAGATTAGCTAGAGATATTTTATATTGGCCTAATATTACTGTGGATGTCAAAAATTTAATTGAACAGTGTCAAGTATGTAATAAATTTAAAGTATCTAATCAGAAAGAGCCATTAATAAATTATGAAATAAATAAGTTTCCATGGCAACAAGTCGGTATTGATTTAATGTATTTTAATAATGTAATTTATCTCATTGTAACAGACTACTATTCAAAGTTTATAGAAATTGCTTTATTGAATAAGGATTCTACATCCAAAAATGTAATAATACACTTAAAATCTATTTTTTCGCGTCATGGTATTCCAATGTCTTTAGTATCAGATGGTGGACCGCCATTTCAATCTATTGAATTTAAATCATTTTTATATGATTGGGATATAGAACACGTAGTTACAAGTCCATATCATTCACAATCTAATGGTCAGGCAGAGAGTTCTGTAAAAATTGTAAAAAATATTCTAAAAAAGTGTAAAGAAACAAATGCAGATCCTTATATCGCTTTATTGCATTATAGGAACACACCGAAAGCCAACTTACCTTCACCTGCTCAATTATTAATGTCTAGAACTTTGAGAATGAATATTCCTTTAACTCAAATTAAATTAAAACCTAAGGTTGTAAGATTTTCAGATTATAAAAAGTGTGTTGATAAAAATAATTCAAAAAATTCCAAATATTATAATGAAAATGTAAAACCATTGTCTTTGTTAAAAACAGGGGATCATGTATACTTTAAGAAAAATCCCAAAAGTAATTGGCTACCAGCTGTCGTTAAAGATATATTAAAATGTAACAGGTCTTATATTATTGAAGATAATTATGGTAATAGGTATAGACGAAATAGAATACATTTAAGACTCAGATACAATACTGGAATCAATAATGACCATCTGTCCATGCGATCTAATCCAGCACAAGAAGCGAAAGAAGCTGGAGATGAGGGACAGGTGGGAGAAAATAATTCACAAAATCCATATATTACGAGATATGGAAGAGTTGTCAAACAACCGGATAGGTATTGTGACATATGAAATTTTAATGTATTTTATGTTTTATTTTATTTTATAAATTAAGAAGGGGGATGTCACATCTCTATGAATAAACTATGACTAGATTATTGTAACATGTCTATGGTCTACTTCACTTGTGTAATGTCAGGGAGCTAATAAAGGGCTGAATAAAATGTCGTCTGTGTAATAAGTCACAAGTGTTTTAATATCATAAAACCCACATTGAAACATTCAGCTATTATAAAAATAAAATTAAAAATATGGAGAAAAACATACTGATTTTTAATATTCTTTTTTTTTTTTTTAGTTATTATAAAAAAACAAATAAACAGAAAACAAATTGTACTACAGTTTAGAAAGTTACAGAAAGTGAGTTGTAGAAGGATGGATAAATTTATAGAAAAAGGGTTTCATTATCTACATTTCAATATCTACGTTTTATTAATTGAGTTTTTATAATATGTTTGCCTAGTAAAATAAATGTGTGTTTTTACTATTGTTACCAGTAATTCTAGTTAGAAAAACATAGGATGAGCCATTTTTAAAAATTTTCTATGTTTGAATATAAAAAAAAATAATTTGAATACATCGAATTATAAAATTTTTACGCGAACTTCATTCATCACATAACAAAAACTGTTTTTAGTTTTCGGATGCATTCAGAAATATTCCATTTATTTGGAAGTTTTTGCAAAGTGGAAATATTTTGACTTTTCGACAAAATAGGCCTGAGGCCTGAGGGGTTAAGATATAAAAAAAGTGATTGCCAAATTTTTTGGAAATATTCCAATATTTTCTACGCCAATTACTTAGTTTGGGTAGGTATATTAAAAAAAATTTGCCCATTACGAATGTGTGAATTTATCACAGGAATAAAACGGTATATTTAAGTTAATACAGTAATAAATTTAATTGACATAGATAATAAATAGCATAAAAGTTGAACATAAAATCAAAATGTTTCACATAATGCAGTTAAATCCCCATATTCATTGTGAGAATAAAATAAAACCACTTAAAACATAAATCCAAGTACTCGTAAAAGTGTGATTTTTAGAAACAATACTTATTTGCAGTGTGTTGCCTTCATTTAAAGATACTATTCACAGACATTCAAATTGATAGACCGGTCCATCAGGAAATATGAAACAAACCAAAGTATGCGGAGCGGGGAGGATGTGTGACCATCCACCTTTCTGTGATTTGTCAATGAATTAAATGAATTTGACAGTATAAAGGCAAGATGACGATTTAGTCTGCGAAAATACAATCTGCTTATAAATTACGAGCACTTTTTATTACAGCTCCCAAATCGGGTGAACAAAAGGGTTTGTTTCCAAAACTTAATATTTGTTACACTATTTGTAATTTACTCAACTCACTGATTTTTAGTGTCACTACGCAATCCTCGATTTGAAGGCGGTATGTTTTCAACAGTTTTTACGAAAATTCAGCTCCTGCACAAAAAAGTCACACAATGGACTGCGCTACAAACTGTTGACTTACTTTGGCGAACTATACTTTTCTGTGCAGGGTTTTGATTATTTCAATGTGAGCTCTTCAATGATCAACGTACGACTAATGTCATAATTTATTCAAAGCATTCTCAAACTCTTCTGGAGCCAAAAAGATTTCATGTCATTCTAGGCAAGTCTATCAATTTGGTTGTCTATGATTCTATTAAAATAAAATAAATAGAAGGGTAATATTATAACATAATAATACACACCACAAGAAATTCATTTTTGTCCACACGCTGGTTTCCATCTGTATCGAACATGTTGAAGGCAATGCGGAATCCAGACTGCGGTTCTGAAAAAAAAGTTCAACAGAATTCAATTATCGTCTGAAAAAAAAAAAAAAAAAATCATCACATCTCAAATTACAACACCATCGGTATTAGTTTAATGTCAAAGAAGCCAGGGTCATGTGTGAAGTCATTGTATCCTAACACTATCTTTCAGTATTGACCAGAAAAACTTGCAGTAATTAAAACATATGAAGTACGGCAATGTTTCCCAATTTTTTGAGGTTGGGGGCTACTTTTTACCAGTGGCGGTTTTCTCTAAAGTGCGTTTATGCAGTGAACCCCCATTAAAAGGTGAGAAAATAAAACAAACTTGTTAAATAATAATATAAACACATTGTATTTAACGCGCCTTTAAATCGCCTTTAAAACCCGCGCCACTAAAAATATTCCCATTTTGTGCGTCTGTTTAGTCCCGCACCAAACACTCCATATTAAAAATTCCTAGCCCGTACAAAACGCTCTGGCGGTGATTTGACCGAAACTAGGCCTTTCTATACAAAAATAAAGCCACACTGGTGCGTCGATCCTGAGTACGATGTCCGAACATTGTCCGAACGTGATATCCGAAGTGGTGAGAGTCAGCGATGCCCGAATCTTCGCAGACTGACCGTTGACCATAGGAATGCAAGTTGAATGTTATTGGTATTTAAAATTTGTAGTCGTATTATTAAGGAACCACTGATAACCTCTGTACCTGATTTTAATACCCGCGTACCTAATTGAAGTGTTTTCAAATACAAAAAGTCAGCGCATGGATGATTTGTACAAGTGAAAAAAAAAAAAAATTATTTCGTTCAACATAAATTTGTGTTTTTTTTTATGTTTTAATATTCAACATAATTATTATTGTTGAAAAAAGAATAATAATTAACAAAGTACCTACATTGCAAAAAACATTAAACAATTTAATTCCTCGTAATTTTTTCTCGTTATGTAATAATTGTGTCGAGTTTCAAGCAGTGGCGGCTGGTGTTCATAAAAATAGGTGGTGCGCTAAAATAATAATAATAATGGTCTTTATTTCAAGATGTGGGAAGGTGAGTGCAATCCCACACATACCATAGAGATATCCCATAAATCTTGGACCTACCTACTCTAATTAAAATAAATTCAATTATGAAAAAATCCTACCTATTTGTAAATTAGGTCGATCCTCCATTATCTCTGGGTGCATGCAACACATTGAGTCTAAATTAATTATATTTATGAAGATAGATTAAATTCTTTTAAAGTTTAACAACATCGTTCAATCTAAACAGATGTCATAAGGATTGTGAGGAACAACTCACTGAAAAAGCATTCCATATTCCATTATTTTAAAAGAGTTCTAGTAAAATAAATATTGATCCATCACCATTTGTAAAGTCGCCGCGATTGTAAATTCAAATTCAATAACAGTTGACTCCTATCCAGAAAATTGGATGTAGATACTTATTGGCACGAAAATCGAGTTTAAAAAATGTTCAGTTTATCACACATCCGAAAGTCTTCCTTACGCTCCGTAACTCCAATGAAATATATACTGTCATAACTCATAACAAATAATGTCCGCAATGTTTGTTGTTATGCTGTCGTTGGTCGATGCTGAGTGAAACATAGCATGAAAAAGAGTATATATTAAAATAAAGACACGATATGGATAATAATATGACACAAACGTGTCCCCGTTTAACATGCTACAGAACGAACCATTCCTTTTGATGTGGTGGAAATTTTTGGATCGTCACCCGCTATTTCGTAAAATTTGCAAAGCATTCAACCTACCTACGATTTTGGCTCATTATAGAATTATAGAAGAACTCCTGTGATCGCTTTGCAAAATGAACCACCACTCTGAATATAGGCACACAACGATCTGCTTTGTTACGCGCGCACTCCAGTAAGCACCTATATTACGCATGCATTATAACCGAGTGTATATTGTGAACTGTGATTTTTTTTTTTTTTTTTTTTTTTTTTTACATTAACTCCACACAGGAGGCCCTGAGGAAAATAATTTCCCTCAGGGCCTATGTCATCTTTGAGGATGCTGTGTGGAGGGTCTTTTTGAGGAAAGGAAGGAGTTAACATGGGTCTTGAAGAGACTCATGTTGTAGGAGGGAGGAAACACAGAGGCCGGTAAATCGTTCCACAGCCGAGCTGTTGAACTCAAGAACGAATCGTAAAAACGACCCGTTCTCATGTGACTAACATCAACTGTGTACAAATGTTGGGCGCGTGTTTGGCGTGTTTCCCGACTATGCACCGGAGCCGAGGGGATCAATGACGCTAGTTCCTCGGAGCATCTTCCATTGTAATACCGGTAGAACAAGGACAGCATTCCCACCTGACGCCTATGCTCTAAAGATTGCAATCCGTCTGTTAAGATGGGAGAATCTATCAAACGGACCGCCCGTTTCTGCACAGAGTCAAGGGTTTTTTTTAGGTATTTTGGAGCTCCAGACCAGAGGTGGCTGCCAAATTCAACCGTGGGGCGCACTTGCGATTTGTACAGGGTTAGCAGTTGAGTACTATTAAAGTATCTGCGGGCCCTGTACAGTACGCCCAGTTTCTGAGAGGCTAACTTAACTCTGGTTTCGATGGAACCCCCATACCTGAGCTGGTCACTAAGAGTTACACCAAGCATATCAATGGAGGTCCTGTTCGGGAGAATGCTTCCGTTGAAGGAGACTAGATTATCATTTCGATCCCTTTTAGACGTTATCAGACATGATTGGGTCTTTGAAACATTAAATTCGACGAGGTTATTCTTACCCCAAGAGAAATCACTCTCGAGGTAACCGTCCATTCTCTGCTTCAAAGCCCTCCGAGCTATTGGGGTTTGTGTGCCCTTTGGAGGCTTGTCAAACAAAAAGCTATCATGGACTGTACTGTCATCCGCGTAACAATGAATCGGTGCACATGACAAGAGGTCGTTGATGTGCAACAGAAACAAAGTCGGAGACAGAACCGATCCCTGTGGGACGCCAGCATTTATCGAATGCGAGGAAGAGGTGAAACCGTCAGCAACCGCCTGAATCGACCTCCCCCTCAAAAAGTCAGCAATCCACGCACACAAGGATGCGGGAAGTCCGTAAGAACGCAGTTTGTTGACAAGCGCTCGATGCCAAACCCGGTCAAAGGCCTTGGAAATGTCCAGTGAAACCGTTTGGGTCTCACCAAAACATTCCAGGCACCGTCCCCAAACATGCGTCACATACGCGAGAAGATCACCGCACGAGCGGTTCCGCCGGAATCCGTATTGACGGTCGTTAATAATTTTGTTCTTCTCGAGGTATGTGAGCAGTTTGTCATTGATCACACGTTCCATCACTTTTGACAGAACAGATGTGATCGCTATGGGGCGGTAGTTGGCTGGGTTGGAGCGGTCACCCTTCTTTGGAATAGGGTGAATGATCGCTTTTTTCCAACCAGAGGGCACAGAGCCAGTCTTCAGGGACATTTTGAAAAGCTTCGTCAAAATTGGAGCTATTTCTACAGCGCACCTCTGCAATACCAGGGCAGGTATTCCGTCAGGCCCGCTAGCTTTATTAACATCAAGCCCTCGTAAGACTTGGAGTACATCCCGATGCCGGATCCTCAGCTTTTTCATACGAAAACTGCAATGAGGAACCGACGGCGGGGTAGCACCTTGATCATCGAGGGTCGAGTTTTCCGCGAACATTTTGCCTAATAAGTTAGCCTTTTCGGCGGCGGTATTTGCTAGAGAGCCATCAGGTCTGGTAAGAGGTGGCAGACTGGATTTGCAGAAATTGCGACCTATTGAGCCCGCAAGCGACCAGAACGCTCTGCTGCCGTGCGGGCAGGCAGCCAGCTTACTGCTGATCTGCAGGTCGTGCTCGAATTTTGACCTGTTAATGGTCCTCCTGCATTCCTTTGCCATTTTGTTATATACTGTTCTGCTTTCAGACGTTCGAGATGTGTTGTAGGCTCGGTAAGCCGCGTTTTTTCGTCGCACTGCTTCGGAGCATTGTCGACTGAACCACGGCTTTGAGCCCACACCAGTTTCTTTCACAGTGGATTGGATGAAGCCATCCATCGCGGATGTGATGACTTCACCAATTTCCTGGGCACATCTTGAGGGATCCGAAGTCTGAAAACAGACAGCTGACCACGGGAAGGCATTGAAATGAGCCCGCAGACCAAACCAATCTGCTGATCTATAGTGCCACACTTTTCTCTTCAGCCGCTCATTTAGCGGTCTGAAGGTTACGGGGATTGATGTTGTCACCAGGCAGTGGTCGGACGATCCTAGAGGCGCTGTGACTACAATCTTGTAGCCGTGTGGCACAGTGGTTAGAAACAGATCTAGCAGATTGGAGCGGTGAGTCTGGACATCAGGAACCCTTGTAGGCTCCTGAACCATTTGCTCCAGTCCGTAGCAGAGGGCAAAGGATTCCGCCTCTCGTCCAGCCGAGTCCGTTGGTCCTGAGAACTTTAACCAAGGTTCGTTATGAACATTGAAGTCCCCCAGGACCACAAACTCTGCTGTAGGGAAGCGGGGCAAGAGGTCATCAACAGTATTACTTAGATGTTTGAAGAGTTCGGATGTATCTGAAACGCTAATGTTCGGTGAGCGGTATAAACACGCGTAAAACCTTACCGTACTGGCAAGATTGACGCGCACCCACATTACGTCGAATTTGGAGTTCTCCAGATTCAACAGTCGCACACAGTTGACGTCAGCTCGGCTGAAGAGACATACACCTCCTTTGGGTCTGAATTTGCCCATGAGGGTGAAACCCGGGCAATCCAGATAGGAGGCGTCTGTAGGCTCAGCTATCTGCGTTTCGGAAAGGAAGAGAAGGTTGGGACGTTGGGAAACAAGGTGGTGGTGGACTGAATTTAGATTTTTGTGCAGGCCGCGAATGTTGGTGAAGTTCACCAACAGTTTTGGCCTGCACCGGGGACTCCTGCTTCTCGCCGTTGTAAAGATGTTATTTATGTTTTTTTGTAAGTTCATGATTGAGTTAAGTTTTTTGTTTTGAAGAGGAGAAATGAAGATCTGGAAAGGAAAAGGTATAAGGGGTGGGTAGGAAGCTGGGGATCGGAGTGTCCAGGAGTGACGGACGTATGAATCCAACCCACCCACTGCGGTGCAAGGCGATGGGCTGGGAGAGTCCGGCTGGAGAGGTCGCCCAATGCGCCCCAAACGCAACTGCTGGGTCCCCTCCGGTCACGAACCGGCACAACAGCAGCGGTGGGGTTTTTGCACTCGTTGATGGGGCAGCCCACCCTCAGTCGTGAGCCTGAGGGTCGGGCCCCTGTACTACCGAGCGGCCCGGACAACGGTAACCGGTTGTAAAGGGTCTCCCTCAACCAGCATCTCCCAGTCCGGCCTGCCACGCAGAAGGTGGGCCGACGCACCCGCCATCAAGACCCAGACAAACATTACCCCATGAACCTGGGCACCCCTGCTAAGTCACCAAACGTAGCGAACCACTTGGGGTAACCTGTGGCAGAGGTGTTGGTCATCCAATAAATGGTTCCCAGGGCGGCGGTACCCAAACCCGCCTACCAAATTATAAATGTGATGAGGCGTGTCGGAAATAAATATGTTTTTTGGCGCTCGGAAATTTTTAGATTTAAATTAATTAATTAGATTAGATTTAAATTAATAGATATATTTTGGGAGTGCGGCGCTCCTCCGCACCTTAGAGCTGGCCGCCACTGGTTTCAAGTGATATAAAAACAATAGTACCTATGTAGGTACCCCTCCAACTAACTTTATTTGTTGTGTGGGTACTGCTGTATTTGAAGGACAACATGATTAGATATATCTTCACTTGAATTTCTGAACCCCCTGTTATAAAGACCACGAACCGCCACTGCTTTTTACTCTAGTTTTCATGGAGATCAACTTCTAGAAACAATCTTACAAGAACAAGTGCATCACAACTTTTACCATTTAAGACGCTTAGGGAATAATATTTTTATCCATGGTTGTAACTTCAATTTGAATGTCTAGAAATTGTGTAGATAGATGAATATTTTTTATTGCATTAATTAAGTACAATAACATGTTATGTTAACATGTTATTTGGCTTAGCAGGACTTAAAGTACTTACATGCATAACTGTATCTTTCCAAATTAAAAAAAAAGTTGTTTCAAAACATGGAAATATTTAATATTAATTTCAAAATTCACAATCCTAATTATTGGGAGTGACCAAAATTTGCTACTGAAGTCGACCAATTGTTTGAGAACCCTTGGATTATGATATTGAATTTTTTTACATTTGGTTCTCTTATTACACCGCAAAACTACATAAGCCAAGAAATTAACAAATAAAAAATCACCCCAGACAACAGATGCTATTACGGTCTACGAAGCTTTGCATATTGCGACTCCTCTTGATACAGACTAAAGTCTGATAGCTGGAAACTCATGGAGAATAGCGACTTGCAGACCCTTGAACTTTGGCATTGATTTTTTTACCTTGGATCTCTTATTACACTGCAAAACTACATAGGCCAAGAAATTAACTAACAAAAAAATAGCCTAGACGACAGATGCTATTACGGTCTACAAAGCTCAGGGAGAATAGTGACAGACTATTGAGAGGAATATTCTAAAAACTAAACAAGAAAATATTGTCTGGTGGACTAGGTATAACCTCAAGCAATACCAACTGATTTACCAACAGTTAATAAGATGATTTATATAAATGGACTCCGCTAGGTAAGACATGTGGCGAGGTTGGAAGATAGCTGTCCACCAAAGAGGTTTCTTTATATTTTTATTAGCTTTTACCCATGGAGAAATTACCGCACGAATGAAAAGAATGAAAGGTAACCTATGTCACTTCCCAGTCCTCCAACTATCCCTATGCAAAAAATCACTTCGATTGGCCGCAAGGTTGCAAGGTGAAAGGAGAAACAAATAAACACGCTTTTGCATTTATAATATTAATTAGGATAAGCCTGCAGGAAGAAATTTGTAAAATAATGTTGTAATAGCAGTGTTTTTGTGTTGAAAATCATTTTCAAAATTTTCCGAAATTATCAGGCCTGCGATGGGAAATGTGATGCTGAAAATTCGGGAAAACGCATTCAAGTTACCAAAAAAAAGATGGTACAGAATTTGAAAAATTTACTTACTTGTCAAAATGGAAAGCAGGAAAAGGTATTCTGTGTAGGAAATGATTCCTGAAACAATAAAAATAATACATGAAAAAATTAATTAGGTACATGAGAAGTTGTCAAAATATGTAGTAGGTGCTATAAATTTACAAATTAATGAAATGAGAAAAGCACCATGAAGTCCTCCGTGGTCGAGAGGTAAGGCTCTCGACTACGACTTCGGTTGTCGCGGGTTCAAATCTCGACATGTGCAAGCATATTTTATTTAATCAATTTGCATTGTTTCACAATTAATTCATTTAAAATATTTTGGCACGTTCCAGACAGAGTGGAATGTACTCGCAGAATCGCACTGGTACAAAAGATCACCATTCCGAACTGAAACATTGCTTGAAATAACTTTAACCGAATTTGGTGACCAGATCAGAATAGCCAGGTACTTTCCCACCTTCATCTTCCCAATCTCATTCACCTTTCTGCAATCAGAAAATAATAAACACCGTAGATATTTTAAAATTTAAAGTAAATCAAATTATGACAGCTTTTTCAGTGTTATTAAGGCCATTATTAAACTGTGGTTAGGCCACATTGAAATGATTTTATTTACCCCTACCCTAGTTTTATATGTATGATGTAGAGATTTTTTTAAATTTTCGGGTAAAAGCCAACGTACTTAGAAAATCAATTATTGTGTGAGACACATACCTACCGTTAAAAAAAAAAAATTCCACTTTTAATGATGGCCGGTTTGCCTTAGTTATTTTGAAGCAATTCATTATTTATTACTCAGTTATGTAAATGAATTAAAAAGTAAATCCTTGAATTATTTTAAGAAATTATATATGGTTTCGAATTCTTGAAAATACAAGGAACGGAGAATAGATCATTTGTTATTTTGTTTGTCTCTAGTAAAATTGTCCCAGTAAATTTAATCCCTAACCCTTTAGGGTCCGGTCCCACTGGCTCAGATAACAGTAAGGAATTGGCAAAAACCGGAGACCCTGCACAGAAAAAGTCCCACAATGGCTACACAGCAAACCGCACCGGACTTTACTTTTCTGCGGAGGGTCTTTGGTTTTTGTTACGTAAACATTAGGACAACAGGCTTCATGAAAAGGAAGATACCTACTAATTGTTGTCAAGTGGGTTGTAACAATAAACATTAAAAATGAAAACTGCAAAATAAATTTAAAAAGAAATAAACCTTTATCACGCATGTTCCTGAACATCTGAGAGGAGCCCTGGTTCAACGACGGAGTGGAATCGTGGAGTTTCTCGATCTCCTTTAAGGTGAGTGTCTTCCTCTTGAGACGAGCTGAAAATAAGTGGAGACATTTATTTATTTATACTGAGTTTTTACAGATATATATGTATACTCTCTTAAGTGAGAATAATCTAGTTATAAAATCAGATTTTTTTGTATTTCTTGGGCATTAACTATGTCACTATGTAATAATTTCTAGACATTTTGTTTTGAAAAGTTTAGTGGATGGCACGGATGTGTCGAAACCGGTAGCAGATAAATTAAAATTTAAGGGGGGGAAATAGGTATAGGACGGCGAATTTTTAGTGATCTTCATGTTTTTTTTTAACACATAAGGAATATATATTTTCTATTTATGTCTTTGGGTCATTTTACAAATATATTCAAGAGTTTATTCTAAATTTTTAATATATTTTCCTCAATAAATAACGGAGATATTAGCTGCAGCGCATTGTAAGTCGCAATCCGGCTGGGCACTTTGTGTAACTCCTGGAGGTCACAATTTTCATCAGAATCAATTTTTCAAAAACATTACTTTTTTTATAAGTGTTTTTGTAATTTGAGTGTCTTTGACATTAAAACATAGGTTTTAGTCGAGAGTTACAAAATACTTTTCCTCGAATTTTTCTATCAAACACGCCCCCTTAATCTCGTGATTACAATATTATTTATATTCTTAAATAAATAATTTTAAGGTTAAAATAATTTTGAATTGGTTTAATATGAACTATAATTCGACCTTAGAAAATTTAGCCTATAAATTTCAATAAATTTCGGTGAATTCGTCAATTAACATCGCAGAGGAGTCGTCAAACTAGCAGATCAAATTACGAAATAAAACCAAGCAGAGATTGTAGAATCAAAGGAATTTAAAAACAATATATATGAAGTAAGAAACCTTGAAATCAAGCAGTAAAATTAACGATGGTAATTAAACATTGTATCTAGTTAAATATTTAGATAGTAAAATGGATTGCCCAACTAACAAATTATGAAAAGCTACGATGTTAACCAATATGAAATATGACTCAAATGTAAGTAGGTAGGTACCAGGAGTGTGAAAAGACTGATCGAAACAAATTGAAAAATCGTGTGTGAATAAATACCGCGCCAGACAAAACCAAATACAAATTAATCAAAGAAGTTCAAAGACTAAAAATAAACAAGAGGGTTTGAACTGCACGGGAGTATGCTGACTACGTAACACTTTTAACCCGGCGCACACAAGGACGGCCAAAGTAAATTATGGCGCCAAAAATAGACAAAAGTTTTGTCTTCAAATTAATCAAAATACCTTTACAATGTTCTTTATAAACCAGTTTAGGAATTTATTTTGTAAATGCAACCCAACCCAACCCAAACTGCACGAGTGACCAAACTTGCGTTTTCTTACGCGCGGTCAATACTGGTTAGTTTCGCCTTAATCATTGACGGCGCGGCGTTACTACGCTCGTCCTATTTTCCCTATTTTAAAATCTGAAAGTTTCAAAATGTATATTTAAACGGGTATGTACTTTAATATGCAATTATTGTTAAAACAACAGTTGTACTTATTATAGATAGTCGCAAGTGCGCCCCACGGTTGAATTTGGCAGCCACCTCTGGTCTGGAGCTCCAAAATACCTTTAAAAAACCCTTGACTCTGTGCAGAAACGGGCGGTACGTTTGATAGATTCTCCCATCTTAACAGACGGATTGCAATCTTTAGAGCACAGGCGTCAGGTGGGAATGCTGTCCTTGTTCTACCGGTATTACAATGGAAGATGCTCCGAGGAACTAGCGTCATTGATCCCCTCGGCACCGGTGCATAGTCGGGAAACACGCCAAACACGCGCCCAACATGTCTACACGGTTGACATTAGTCACATGAGAACGGGTCGTTTTTACGACTCGTTCATGAGTTCAACAGCTCGGCAGTGGAACGATTTACCGGCCTCTGTGTTTCCTCCCTCCTACAACATGGATCTCTTCAAGACCCATGTTCACTCCTTCCTTTCCTCAAAAAGACCCTCCACACAGCATCCTCAAAGATGACATAGGCCCTGTGGGAAATTATTTTCCTCAGGGCCTCCTGTGTGGAGTTAATGTAAAATAAAAGATAGAATATAAGTTTTATGAAATACCATTTTCGTTAAAAAAATATAGTAGGTATTGAAATATTTTCTTTAGCTGGAGTTATACAAAAAGTTCCAATAACTAATATATAAAAACGTTAAATATATGTACAGTTTGTCAAATAAGAGTAGAAAATATATGAGGGCGCCATCGTTGCCCAAATGGCAATACTAAAAATATAATCATGGTGTTAATGTAAAGCTGTGTAACCTACATTTTTATTAAAAATTAAAAAGGCATAAAAGTGAGAAAAAAATTCGTTGCAATACAGATACCTACTGATCTCAAAATTGGAATTGCATGTAGGTATATTATTATTATACATTTGCAATTTTGTGTTAACATAAAGAAGAATAACGATATTGTAATAAAATATAAAGCACACTTTAGAAACTGCTCACATTTATTCAATATTAGCTTAAGTACCTAGCGTTGCTTTAGGGCTTTAGATCATGCCTCTAAATTTAGATCTGAATATATTTAACTCATTCAGATCTAAAAATGGTGTAACTAAACTCACCATTAATGATTCTTCCTTTTCATCTACCGTTAAATTCAAATCCATGTTAAATTAAATGACAGCAAATCACTTTGTAAAACACAATTTAATCAAATTTATGTCATGTAGTAGGTACCTTCACAATAGTGCTTCTTAGATTAAATTTTTTTTAAGAACAAAAAAATGTTTTTTAAATGTGTATACTTACAGTGTTTTGTATGTTCAGTGTCATTGCACTTTTAAAGAATATTTGACACATAAATTGGTGCTGCCAGCCTAAAAATTTCTTAGTTCCATTTTTTATATTTTCTACTCTTATTTGACAGACTTATACACCTTTGTTAAATCGAGGGCATTCTTTTCATATAGTCTTGACCCCGCTCTAAAGGAAATGAATGCGCTGGAAATTGGGTTGCATTCACAAAATAAATGATTGGGATTAATTTTGAACTGGATTACATATAACGTTTTAAAGGTATATGTAATTAGTTTGAAGACGATGCTTCTATCCATTTTTGGCGCCGTATTTTTCTTTGGCCGTTCTTATGTGCGGCGGCGGCCGTCTGTTTGTTCCTGCGTCCAATTGTCAGACTGGTAAATGCAACGGGAAACACTACATATAAAAGTATGCGACCAGAATTCGCAAGTCGATTTTGCGAAAGAGAAATGCTTTTCCCCGAAGTGTTACGTACAAAAGAGTGAGTTGGTATTACCGGCGCGATGGTAAGTCATGCGTAAAAGTCCATAGTTGTAAGTCACAAGTTATAAATCGTTATTATATATATTTTTTAAATAAATCAAATTTTATTAACGTGAAATATTATTAAGTTCAGCAATAATTTTAGTTTTTATAATTGTGACAGCTGTTTCGGCGTTCAATCACCACTTCTTAGTTGTGGGTGGTAAGATTCAGTAAGTGTGACCTCAATTTCTTAGAGTGCAAGTTTCTTTGTTGATATTGTAAAGATTCACCAGTTTTCCGCTTGTACTACGAGTTTTCGTGTATTATGTATTGTACCTAGATTGTATTCAGTTGGAAATGATTTTTCAGAAGTAGTAGATATGTTCAACTTCACAGAGTTACAAACAGGCTATAATAACAAACCTCAATAAATCAATGTTAGCATAATTTATCTCATGATTACTGTTCCGCATTATGTGTATCACATTTTTTTTAAATGCCCGTTTATAAGTACCTATATTAATAGTAGTATAGTAATAAACAATAGTTGCATTTAGAGTTGTGGTACCCATACGTGGAAAAAATGGTAGGAAAACAGTGATGAGATTAGAAAAACATTGGGAGCAAATGTTTTGCGTCGTGGAAATGATGTAATAAATGGAATGTGAGAAAAATAAACAAAAAAGAAAGACACGCAACAACTGTTCTCAATCTTTGCATGGAATCCATGAAACGCGGAACACGCAGGAAACTCATTTTAGTATTTTACGATATTTTCCTTTGCCGGCGGATTTTAGATAGCGTAAGGGGTCATTGCCCAAGCTTCAAAACAATCTCAACCTTGCCCGACCTTGATTAACAATATTTAGCGAAATATTTTTTAGAAGTAAGAAATTTTAATGTTCCTACAGTTACGACTATGACAACCACTGCACAGAAAATCCCAAGAAGCGCGAACTATATTTGAAAGAATATTAAACACTGAAGACGCCAATAGACCCTTCTACTTGCAGGAAAGAATTTCGATGTTTCGGAACGAAATGAAGATGTTTAATCAATTTCCCCAGAATTAAGGGAAAACTGAGCTCATCTATGCACACAAAACAAATTCGAATACAAATTCGAATAAATCAGTGTTTATCATACAATCAATATTAATCAGTGTTTTAAATGAGTGATAGGTAATATAAATGAGAGATAGGTAATATAGAAACACTTCTGTTATTCTCTTAACGTGATGCTCATCTATCGTCGTCTTACTAACACTACGTAAATCAACTTATGTCTTGTTCGTATTGAACAAGTAGTAAGTCAAGTACCGAGTATACTTAATACTTGACTCGCCGAAAAGCGTTCGCATTACTTTCAAGTTAGTAGAGAACACTAGTGCCCACCGCCCACTGCTACACACCAAAGTAAATACGCTAATTAGCATATTGTAATGCTTAGAAGAGGTGAAATTTTAGAAGAGGTGGAAGAATAAATTGCTAAGATGAAAATAAACTATGGACACGAAAAGAGATTAATAAAAGCATAAATAAATAATTTTAGAGCATCTTCGCTCCAACGCCACGACATTTCCGCGCGTGTACAAATGAACTCTGTTAAAACAGCGGGTTTGCGCATGTCAGTGCGCAGGGACGCGAGGTGGGAGTCCTTACTCGCCCGAAAAAATAGAAAGATAGGATTGAATCTACTGAAGAGCTGACTTACCCACTCTACTAAAAGTGTGGTGTTCGGACGCGTTTACTTACTACTACACTCTCTACTTGACTAAAATACTTGGCGTGTGCGAACGGTTCTTTAGGACGGACTGTTTCACAGAAATTCAAATGTAACATTATCATCAAATGGACATTCAGCGCCATTTATTTTTCTTTTAATGACATTTGAAAGGCTCCGGTTATACGCTGTTATACTATCAAACTGCAATAAACTGACAAACTTGACAACATGATAGTCGTTGTCTTCTTCGGCTGATCACAATTTGTTCAAAAGCTGAAACGGACTAAGAAAGGGATTGTGAATGTGAATGTGAAGAATTCATCAAATTTCATAGATTTTTTTTATTTTTTTATTCTAGTTAAAAGAAAATTACATTTTTACTCATTTAACAAAAAATAATTATTCACATTAAGATAAACTGAATAATTAATTTTTTATATTTTACTTGCCCAGTTTCTTTTCGTTTTTAATGTCGTTTGGGAGACAATTATATAAGTTGCCCCCCTCGCAACTAATGGATTGTTTACCATAGTTAGTGTGGATGGTGTTTAAATATATGTTATCGTGTTGTCGTGAAAAGTGTTTGTGTACTTGGGACGTTTTAATGAATTCTGTGTTTGTGTGTACGAATTTATTGTTTATTTTGTATATAAGAAGACATGTATGGTTTTTTTGTTTGTTTATAGTTTTGTTTCCATATATATTTTTTTTGTTGATGTTCCGGGCTTGTAGTTAAATAGTTTTTTTGATTACCTTGTTTTGTATTACGTGTAATTCATGTATGTATGTTTTACATGCGTTTCCTCAGATTTCAATCAAATAATTTAAATGTGAGTGTACGAGACTATAATATAAACCTTTTTAAAATTTATTTGGCAACAGATATGATAGCCGGCTAAATACGCTAATTAAGGGGATGATTTTGTCTTTAATACCTTGTATATATTGTTTAAATGCTGATCAATGCACAGACCAAGATATTTTTCCTGGATCAGGATTTTCAGGACGTTGTTTTCAATTTTTAAGGGTGCATGAGGAGGAATTATTTTACGGGTTGAGCTTAAGATCGTGTATCCTGATTTTTTAACATACATTGTTAACATATTTGATTGGAGCCAACTGTTGATTTTTTCTAGATATGTTTGTGCATTTTCTAGTAAGATATCTAAATCTTTACCCAGTAGAAAATTGCTGTATCATCTGAATATAAAAAGATTTCACCATTTAAAATTAATTGGGAAATATCATTGATGTAAATTTGGAACAGTAGTGGACCTCAGGGGCGTGCACTCCATATAGGCACATAAGCACTGCCTACCCTAGCGTATTTGTAAAACGTAAGCTGTAAATAATATTATAATTTATTAAATGATTGCTAAAAATAAATACACACTTTCAAAAATAAGCGCGACAAAGCTGAGCAACCAAAACTACGCGACCGTCACATCAAACGGCATACTACAAACGTGACATAAACTGTAACTAAAACTACACGCGCCCTCCGACTACCTCACTAAAATGCGGGCTAAGCAGGAATTATTTCTGCTTAGAGCTAACTTCATACAAGATATAATATCAATGTTTACGAAATGCACGTAGAACTGTCGTTTGAATTTGCTTCTATGAGGTTTTTTTGTTAGTATCAGGCAGTGCTTTCTGGAACAAATTAGCAAATGGCAATCAGTGGCGACAGTGACATCTGTTGTTATCTGAAGTATGAAAGTGAGACAACGCCAACTGCTTTTATCAAGACCTCCGCGGATATCTATTAATTGGCTTGTGATAATACGCAAACATGAAGCGATTATTTATTATTATTATTAATTTTTGTATATTTAAAGTGGCTTAGATAATCCAAACCTACATCATCTACAGCCAGCAGCAAGCACACTTAGCGAAAACTTGTACGAAGGGAGCTATCTGTGGCAAGTTTCTTTTTTTATTTATTTGAATCAATTCGGCGGTTTTCCTACTGCCTACCCTGATCAAAAACTCTGTGCACGCCACTGGTGGACCTAGTATGGAGTAGTATGGACCCCTGCGGAACTCCATAGTTTTTTTTTTTTTTTATAAAGAAAGACAAACATTCCCGGGTTACGAATAACCCAACAATGTTTGAAAATCTCCTACTACCACCACAGAAAGCCGAAAATTTTGCTTGTGTTGTGATGGAGGACTTAGCCAGCCGAGGAATTGAACATGCGACGCCCGGGTGGGACCCAAGCGCTATGCCCACTCAACAACTGACCTTTATTGGAACGTAGTTGCTATTTTGATTGTTAATGCTAACGATATTTTATATTCTATATTTATTTAATAGTTAATATTCAAGTTCTGTTATTATTTCATTACGGGCCAGTTGTTTCTCACAAATGAAATAAAAAATAAAAAGAAAAGAAACTTGAATACAACTTTGAATAGAAATTTGATGAATTTAAAATTCTGTGAAACAACTGGCAATTAGAATCGGTGTTCAACGGAACCTTTCAACTTGTTAAATAAAAAAAATGGCGCCGAATGGTATTTTTTTTACATTAACTACACCTAGGCGGAAAATAATTTCCATAAGGGCCTATGTCATCTTTGTAGATGCTGTGTTGAGGGTTATTTTGAGGAGAGGAAAGAGTGAACATGGGTCTTGTACAGACTGTTGAACTGTCGAGCTGTTGAACTCAAGAGCGAGTCGTAGAAACGACCCGTGTTCATGTGACAAATGTCAACCATGTGCATATGTTGGGCGCGTGTTTCCCGAATATTTAATGACATTTGACAACTATATTTGATGACAATGTTAAATTTGATTTCTGTGAAACAATCTGTCCTCAGCGTCTTCCTAATCCCACTTCGAATAATCAATTTCATTGGGAGTCGAATAAATTTGGTAAATTTGCAGTACCAATCAGTTTTCTTTTAAATCGGTATTCCTAGCTTACACTTCTTGGAATTGTATGTTCAGTGTAAAATTGACTACCAGCTTATTTTTTGTACAAAAATTGGCAAACGTCTTTCTCTATAAAATGGGTGCGCAAAATGGTCGGATTAATTCCAGCAGACAATTATTCTGAACACGGCGATAAAAATATCTAATAAAGTCGTGTTATATATTATTATATACTACATTCAGTCGTCCATATACACCCCTGGCCTTTTAGCTGCATAAATAAAGCGATGTTTTATCCGTCTCTTTTCGAATAAAAAGACACTAAAGTTAAATTCGGCCATGCGACTGTATGTAAAGAAGGCACGTAGTGTTGCAAATTTTTTAAATTTATTTATAAATGTCTGAATAAAATTGAGAATGGCCTTGGCAGTGCATGCCACACACAGTGCGTAATGTTTTATGTAAGTTCCCAAGTGAAGCGATGGATCCACCGCACAGTGCTACATTCACAGAATATAGCCAAAATAAAATAAAATGCAATGAATTTAAACAATTTTAGGCATTGAAGATGAAGATAATACTAATAAATCTAAACGAAAATATGAAAAAGAACAAGACACAGAAAAATAAAAAGCTAACGGCCGCAACTGAGACTCGGACCCAGAATCCCCACAATTTTGTCAATCTCACTTTTCAAATTCAGAATTGACAATATTATCTTCGACTATTTTTTTACTAAGTATGTACGTAAGCGATTTCAACACCCCTTTGAAAAGCCATTAAAAGTTATGAATAAAAAAATTAAAAATTAACCTATAACCTAACCTAACGTAACCTATTTAACCATTTTTTAAATATATATTTTTCATCACTTTTAATGATTTTTCAGAGGAGGTGTTAAATTTGCATGATTCTGAGTTGTTAGGTTACCAGTCTTTAGATACGGATGAAAGGCGATCGTTAATAAAATATAAGAAAAAAGTTCCGTTACAACTGTATCACTGTGCGCCGCCTTGATTATGTCTAGGGGTTCAACGGCCGACCGTTGGTGGTACCGATAAAACTGGCGAAAATCATTCGTTGACGGACAGTAATTCAACTCTTCAAATTGGCATTCTGTCCTGTCTGCACAATGGCCGAATTGAAACACCGACCATGTGAGTACAGCACCAGTGACGTACTACAATATTATAATATATACTTCTTCTTTCGTATGATGGGGGTCAGAGGGGGACATCTAGGTCTGCGAGCCAGTCTAGGGCCTCAGGTGTTGCCCTGTGGACCTTATCAATCCCGCCGGGGAATGAATGGAGCGGCCATTCATTGACCAAATGTTCAGGGGTCTGAACCGTACCACGTTCACACATCGCCATAATACGTACTAATGCAGACCCATGACAAAACACGGGATATTATAATTGTATGTTAGCGAAAAAGCACAGACAAATTGAAAAATCGCGAAATCTGACTTTACTTGGCAAGATTAACCCTGAGCAATTTAAACAAAAGAAATACAAATTTAAAACACATAATTAAAATAAACAAGCAAAAATATTCCAAGTACCTATCTAGGTGCTTTATCGCTTGTCTGAATTGTTGACACTTAAAATTAAAACAAAATCGAGTTCATCGAACTAGAGATACAATTATTCAAACAGGCCCACAATAAGAATTAATATTTTTTTATTTATTTCAAGACTTTTGTTTTTACATTAAAAAAATGATAACATACCTATGCAAGGTTATACAACTTTTTATTTTATTCTACTACTCCATAAGTTGAGCTCTAGGAGCTCGTGTTTATGGGAGGAGTATTTATTCACATGCAAAAAATAAAATAATAATAATGTTCTAATTAAATGTTCAAACAATATTCAAAGAACTTATGAGATAAATACAAATATTAATTGACATAGGTTCGTAATTTAGGAAAAAAATAGTTATACTAGGTCAATACTTTTTTTAAAAAATATTAAATATTACAGTTAAAGTAAGGGTAAATTAAATTAAATTAAGGGTACAATATATCATTATCCAATTTCAGGGACTTAATTTGTTTTTTGAATTGTACATATTTCAATGTTTCAGGTACACTAATTTTGTTTTTAGATATTTTTGATTTATGGGGAAAAATCACAAGTCAGAATCGAAACACTGCTTTATATGGCTTTAGCCGTGTTTGGTGACCAGCTTTGAATAGCCAGGTACATCTTTACTTTCCTCTTCCTCATCTCCTTCCCATCTCCACTACCTTCAGCCTCAAATCATACCCCCATTGGGGATGCCATAGTCTCACTGGCTACAGACGGGGGCAGTTGGGACTCTTGTAAGGTATTCACATAAAAATACTCTTTAAAATGAATTACCCCTACCAATGACTAGGAATGATTTGTGTTTCGAAAGTACTTACCTAATATAAAAAAGTGTACAATTCACACGTGGTGGAAGCGAAACCTTCAGAGAATTAAGTAGACAAGAGTTGGGAGACTACGAAGCACCAATAAAGGAGGAGACCGATTATGCTATCTCATTCTCTCGCAGGCTAAATCCTATGAATGTATGTTGTCTCTTTTTAGTGTCTAAAAAGAGCTATTTTTTATCACTTTAACTATTTTTCATCACTTTCAAATCACAACAGTGCTAAAGAAGTTTTCACTTCAAAAATTCTATTAGTTGTTATTTTATTACAGTTTAAGGAACAATCGACGAGCAAATATCGTATGAATCAATTTATTACAATAGACTGCAAGCCACTGGATAAAGTTGGCAGGCAAAAGCTCCACTACCTATTAACAACAAAAAAACTAGACTCCAGACCAGAGTCTAGGCCAGGCTGGCCGAGACTTGTGGCCAGACATATGTTTGACACTCGCATGTCACGGTTGTAAATAAACGTCACACATGCGCTTCTGAAGATGATTACTTGGCAAAGAAAAATACTAATATTACTCTATTTCCGTATTACCTACTTCATATTTTGAACACTTATTACCGTGTCCACTGTACACTGTACAGTATATCTAAAACAAATATTATAAAAAAACTATTTTGGAAGCCAAAACATTAAGACCGTCTCTGTTCAAAGTAACTATGTTTTACGAAACTAGAATTTTCTGTAAACAAAAATCTCAGAATAGAAGAAATGAAAGTGAAAAATGTGATAATAAAAAAAGAAAAGTGTTTCTGGTAAATGAATATTTAAAAAATAACTTGCTGTTTAATTCAACAGATTATTTTCAACACTAGCTCTACGCAGAAGGTTCTGAGGAAAAGAGTTTACCTCAGGGCTATGTCATCTTTGGGGATGCTCTGTGTATTGTCTTTTTAGGGAAATGAGAGAGAAGTTCTGAAAAGGAAAAGGTTTGAGGGGAGAGGGAATCCGGGGGTCTGTTTTCGATTATTTGTCCAGATGGAGAGGTCAAAAGGTCTCCCTCATAAAATTTTCCCCGATCCGGCCCGCCACGTAGGCAAGCGCATCCACCGCCAAGACCCAGATTAGACCAACTATTGACCTACCAACCCCATGATGGCACCCCTGCTAAGTCGTCACTTGGGGTCACCTATGGCAGGGTTGGTGGTTATCCAATAAATGGTTCCCGGGGCGGCGGTACTCATACATGCCTCCCAAATAGTATGACTGATTAATCATCCATTCAAAGTGCAAGATTTATTATTCACTTGGGAAGATAGGAATACCGGTCAGTGGCGAGTTGGCATAGCGTTTGGATCCCACCCGGGCGTCGTGTGTTCGATTCCTCGGCTGACTAAGTCCTCAATCACGACACAAGCAACATTTTACGCTTAATGTGGTGGTAGTATTAGGAGATAAACAAATATTGTCGGGTTAGTCTTTCTTTTTAATAAATAAATAAATTAAAAGTTTGAAGGTTATTAATTAAAAAGAGTAATTATATATATTTACTGTTTTAGAAATTTCAATTACTCATTATATATCAGCATTACTCTTGTCATGCTACGCTGTGCTAGAACATCTGTTCTGCCGTGGAAAATTTAATCCCCCCTAGAGGGGTACGGTACTCCGCCACTTTGTTTTAGGCGGACTCTGCAGATATTCGCTTATACTGGCAAGAATAATGTATGAACAAAATTTCATGAATCCAAAAATTTTGTGCCAGAATTTGGAAAAAATAAGCTTTTCACGAATTTATTGCTCATCAATCGTCGCTAGTAAAAAAGTTTTAGATACAATTTGGTCGGAACAAGTTAAGGCTGAGATTCATGGGGTTATAGTTTAAAGCTCTATTCTAAAAAAGACGCGAAGCTAGCAGTCCACAATGGAGTCCTGGTACCTACCTTGATGTATGGCAGTGAGGCATGGAGTTGGCAGAGGAAGGATGAAAGTAAACTGAATGCTGTCGAAATGAGATCCCTGAGGCGAATGTGTGGCAAAACCATGTATGATCGTGTGAGAAATGTGGATATCCGCAAAGAATGCAAGGCTGATGTAAGCATAATGAGTAAGATTAAGAAAGGGACCCTCAGATGGTTTGGACATGTAGAGCGAATGAAAGAAGAAAATAATGTGAGAAGAATATATGACGCAAATGTGAATGGAAGAAGAAGTAGGGGACGCCCGAGGAAGACATGGCACGATCAAGTGAATCAGATACTTGAGTCGGGCCATGTCAGAAGTCGGAATAATAGAAGAGTATGTATGAGACGATGTATGAATGTGAGTGAAGCAAAGACTGTGTGCCAAGACCGAGTTGTTTGGCGGTCCGTCCTCTCTGCCTACCCCTGCGGGGAAACGGCGTGATGGTTAGTTAGTTAGTTAGTTCTCTATTCTCTGGGTTTATAGAGTGCAACTGATCAAATTTGGAAAGGATGCCGATCAATAAAATTGGCATCATTTATATCTAGGGCTCTAGGGCAAGGGGACAGCAAGGGAGGGATGATACCCTCCTCTATCCTCTTATACACCTTTTCATCTCGCCAGGTATCGCGTGCATATGTACATGCAGAAGATCATAAATATATAATGCCTATGTAGATAAGGCTTGTATTTGTATGGGATCTAATCTCAGGAAAGGGTTGATAGAAAGGGAAAGTAAAGGCTTTATTCACGATATAGAAATGTAATTGCTACGTAACTGAGTATTAAGTATTTGAGTAATTATTTTAAATAACTTGGCCTAATGCTAAAAGTACATAAGTTAAAATACAAAAGAGTTTACTGATGTCAATATATTATGAAAGTCCATTTTTGAGAAGGGTTATCATGCCAGGATATTGGTTGTTTTAGGAAAGAATTTTCATACTTTTCTAAGAACTTTTGTATTAACTCAATATTAGAAAAATCGACCATGGTTTCAAAATGGATGACTTTGATAAGTTGGCAAACTGAGGGTAATATATGGACAGGATTTTGATTTATATTAACATTATTTATTCAGAACATGGCTGAACGGATTAAGTTCTTATCGAAGTTCTTGTTTGGGTTTCATTTATCATGTTACATAATTTAAGGCAGAAATATGAGTACATGATTTATGTTTGCCCTATGTTTATTATTTCCATAACTACACACAAAGCAATTTACAAGGCGGGTATGGGTACCGCCGCCTCGGGAACCATTGATTGGATAACCAACATCAAGTAGTTCGCAAGGTTTGGTTACTTATATTAGATCTGTCCGCGTTGCGGAGGATGTGTCTGCCCACAAACTACATGGCAGGCCGGATCAGGAGAGACTTAACCTCACCAGCAGGATTCTCTCGAAACATAAGTTTTTTTTTAATATTCCAAAGTGTGTAATTTAAATAATATGAAATGCCTTGCACCACCGTGGGAGAGATGGATTCAAACATCCCCTAGATTCCTTCCCACCCCTAATACCTTTTCCTTCCTTTCCTAAAAATACCTTCCACACAGTATGCCCATGACATAGGCCTTGAGAGGCATTATTTTTCTCAGGGTCTCCTGTGTGGAGCTAATATAAAAAATACATTTAAAATTTCCTTACATTATTTATCAATACCACTAACTTGACAACAAACAGCGTGTGCAGGATGCTTCTATCTAATAATAATAATAGAAGAATAATTTAAAGAACTACGCCGGTTTTCGTGGAAAAATGGACCCAATGGCTCTAGTTCATCGTATGAGATCTGTTTTAACCACTTAACCTTGATACACGTGTTCACAATGACAATATTGCCAAAACCCAGAATGTAATCGACAAAACGTGCTCCAGTAGTACTTTTTTACCTTATAAAACTTTTGCTTTCCGAGATAAACTTGCATATTTCAAACAATGGCTGAATTCTGCATATTTATAAAACAAGAATATCTGAATACAATACTTCAATTTATATCCAAATGCAAAGATTTTTGTATTTTCTGGTTTAAACTCAACCGTGAGTATTATGCACGTAGTCGAATTTTGAAGTAACAAAGCTTGGTTCGCTCACGTCCACTGAAAGTTATATTATATGCAAGTAGGAATCTTCAGCGGTTTTTTGCTAAGATAACTGCGTCGTATTTTGTTATAGCCGCATGCTTCTTCGGAGAGTCGAAATTATTGTAAGTAAAAATATTTTTACATTGGATTTTCACTCAAGATGCCTTCAGACATAAGCATATCAACTTTGGTTGTACGGCCGTATATCCCCTATGAATACTTACTTAAAGAAAAAATCTTCTAAAGGATCAACTGTCGGTCGTACCAACTACCGGAAGGATCAACTGTCGGAAGGATCAACTGTCGGCCGGTACAACTGTCGGCGGACCAACTGCCATGGAACCGTCTAACATAACCTCGTTGATTTAATTTAATATAATACAATTATATTTTATCCATGCTACCTTTCAATAAATTTTGGTAAAATGCATATATCACAACTTTGTTCCAGTTGCGAAAATCGCTTTCATTATTATTATTGTTTCGGTACGTCTTGAATGGGGGTAAAATAAAATAAGATATAAAATATACGGAACCTTTACGGTGGAATATTCAGAAAGGTATACATGCTAGAACAGAACAGTGACTTAATAGAAAATGACAAAATAATAGGTTATGTTAGGTTAGTTCAGGATACACTAGGTGTGCTGTTTATTTATGTTTTCATTTTTCTTCAATGTCATATTTTATCCCTGTTCTGTATTGTCATGGAACCATATATGTTTGAAGGAAGGAATTTTGCGGACACATTACCAAAGTGAATTGGATACTCACGCCTAGGTTCGGCTTCCACCACGGACTCCAAGAAGTCCTGGGGGGTCATGTAGAGCTGGCCGTCATACTCCACGGAGGCGAACTTGATGAAGCGTCGCTCGCGGGACGTCAGCTTCACGGCGCGGGCCAGGGTCTCGTCATGCTGGGGACAAAACAAAACGAGGAATTAGTTAAAGATTACTAAATTAGATCAATCAGCAAACCACGTGAATAGACATTTTCGAAACAGTAACAAAAATCTTGGGCTGAACTGGAACACTGAAAAACCTTAACCTGGAGTAAAGAATTAAACAACGAGTAAATTGGCTGACAGTCCCGAGAAAATGCGTCGGAATAAGCGTTTGTCACAAAATAGGACGATAAGACTGTAAAAGTTTTCGACTTAGAAAAAGAAACAAACTACAGAATTCAATAAGAGTAAAAGATCGCTTGCCGACCTGCATGTCATACGCAATGTATCTTTCTACAGACCTTCCTCAATCGAAAATGTCACTATGAATGTTGAAACACTTTTCCTGTTTATCTCTTTGTAAACCTTCGTTTTTCATTTTTCACTACAATACTACAATAACTTCAAAACTAACATTATATACTTGCTAGATTGGTTACTGTACTTGAAAGGTCTATGTATAATTTTTTCACCCATATACAATAACATTTATATACCCATATTCTCATCCCGTAACTTTAAAATTTACTCCTCGACCACGGAAGTCGTCAAAATATTTATTGTTTTAGTTATTTAATATTTACAAGTTTTTTGCCTTTTTCTCAAAAACACAAAGTGGTAGATCGCTGCCTTTGCTTTTACACACCTCATTTATACTTACTTATGTTTGTATATTGCCATATTTTAAAATTACATGTAAAAGATTTTTAAAAAGTAAAAATAAAAAAGATATTTATTCCGGTTTTGTACAGCAACAACGATAAAAAAGCCAAAGAACAAAGCCGCTTAAAAGTTTAAGTTGAATCATAACAGATACTGACAGGATGAATTGTGAACCACAAGTGAGGACCATGTTAAAAAAGTGGCTGAAAGGGACAATAACGAACGGAAGATAAGCAATAGAGACAAAATCAGAAGAAGATATTATCATGCTAGTCTTTATTGAATAACTCTTCTCAAATTTTTCATATATACTGAAACAACAGCGTTTATATAATTCTTCAAAGCAGAAGTAGAACCCAGTACATTCATGCGTTTTTATCTGCCTCATCGATTATTTCAAGAACAATGTTTCAGGGGCAATAGCTCAATAAATCCAAATATTTGTATAATTCGTTTTTTATACGCAAAATTCGCTATTACGCATCCGCAATGTTTAGTCTACAATTCTTCAGAAATCTGATGCTATTATTTAGCAAACGTCTGTATTATGTAATCATAAAATAGGTGTATATTCTCGCCCCAGACTTCTTCGCGATTCTGGGGCAGTAATGCTCGTTCTGCCGACGATGGATTGAAGGCATAGACAGAAGCAAAGCCCTGACGAAATATCTCCGTTGGAAGCTGTTCGATTGACTTGTTTATTAATTTATTAGCTCAGGCAAAGTGCGGATACTGAGAGTTGCTGAGATCATCAGAGGCTGAGATCTCGTACTATCCAGATATCCGCAAATATTCCAGGCATCCAGAAATCCTGTATTTTTAAATTATTTGTTGTTTTGAGTGCGTTGAACTTTGGGCGAGTTAATTTCGAACCGTTTGTTCTAAGAGTTGCTGCGTATTACGAGATTGATTATTGTTTATCCGATTAGATACTTTTCAGTATGTAAATCGATCATGGATTATAAGCAGTGCGAATAATACTGATTGACGAAGTTCGTAGCGTTTTTGGTTTTCAAAATAATGTTGCATTTAAAAGTTTGACCTGTGAAAATGTCATTTTATTTCCAATGGATTGTTTGAATGATTGCCACACAGTTTATTTTCATTGTTGGCTAGTAAAAATGAAGTTTCAAGTACAAAAAAATTCCGACATGTCGCCTTATTCCCCAACAAACAAGCAACACTTCGTACAAAACCTGGTATTCATTTACCTACATACGTAAGGTAATATGTATATATCTATCAAGTGGGACAAAGTAGGTAGGTAGTAAAGGATTCTTTAGATTGCTTCCGAGGAATGTGACTATTTAAACTTTTTTTAATTTGATTTTAAGTACTGGCAATATTCATTTAGTTTCCACAAGCGTGTTGAACCGCGATTTTGAACGACAGAACGATTTTGAAACGAACCGCCGTTCTGTCTCGAGTGACGCATGTAGATATGTGCATCGTACTTTCGTACTAACCTCCATTTTTCCAACCTTTCTAATAACATCACTTTTTTTAAATTTGAGTGTTAAATAAAAATTAATCTATTTGAATAATAAATCTCTTTATTTTTCTCCTAATGTAATATCGTAATTCTTATAGCAATCAGCAGTTTAACATTAACGTCAGCCCCATCCAACAAATATTTATCTTTAATACATGATTTTTCAGAATAGTTATTAAAGAGCTCGGCTGGGGAGTTATTCCATATTCCTTATATATATTCTCCTGATTTGCACATCAAATCGATGTTGCTGTTCAAAGTTGGCTTAACGATTTCTTCATCTCCAATCTGCTGGATCTCTTCAGTTATGATAGCTTAAAATTGTTGGATGCTGGGAATCAATCGTAAATAATTTTGAATAATGTAATGCTGATTATATGTGCATTGTGTAAAAAAATATATTAGGACGGGGAGTTTAACGGAATCTGAACAATTCATCAAAGTTCATCAAATTCATAAGTCCGGTACGCTCCTTACGTCATACATGTGCCTGATAATGTTATAATATCGTGAAAACAAGCTTATGGGTTGGAGTGGTTAAAGTTGAAAATCCAGTTCCCTGAAAGTTCTATTCGAGTTCTGTTATTATTTCATTATGGGCCGGTCTTTTAACCACTCTGATACGTAAGCGGATATACACGATAATATAACGATAGCAGTCGAGTACAATAAGCATATTTTCACGTCAACGCATGTGTTTCCACAGAAATCGTTTTAACTCCGTTATTGTTCTAGTGACATCCCTAAAACAAAAAGTAGAAGCTCCACAATAAATCAAGCTACCCATCACTATTCAAGTTGTCCATAGAAATACATAAAAAACCTATTCTGTTAGATACATGGTATATCGCCAAATCTCCTACCCGCCGTTAGACATTGTTATTTTTTTATTGAATATTCTTGTATGAAATTATAAAAAAGTGAGTTGACCAAATTGTTTATTATACATTTATATGATAGAATAAGTATTGTCTTTTACATAATCCGTGATTTTAGTACCGTTTTCACATAAAAACATCACGTGAGTCATTTTAACATTTTTTTATGTTTGCATTCTAAATTTTAATATTTACAAATGTTAATATTTATTTGTAATATTACAATTTTAAAGCTTATTTCGTAACCTTTCAAAAACAGTTTTTAGTATTCGTCTACGTTCAGAAATGTTTAATTTATAAAATTTTAATTGTGAAGCGGAAATAACACAAAGTTTTTGTAAATATTACATTTCGTTTAAGACGAAAGACTTGCATATTCACAATAGATCGGAGTGGTTAACAGTACCTACTTGGATAGTAATAGAACTTGAATAGGACATTCATACACCTTAAATATTATTTTGAAATTTTATGAAAACCTGTCCTTAAATTTGACTCGGAGGTGTTTTGTTTATCACTCTGATCTAAAAGCTTGTTTATACGACAATGTAACATTATTAGACACATGTATGACTTATCAGGCGTACCTGAGTTATTAAGCTATTTCAGTACCTACTGGCACCACGCATTGCAAGTACCTACCCTCACTGTAAAAATAATAATATAACGTTACAAGATTAGGTAAGAGACTCAAAGATTTTTTTAGGTACGTCAATGTCAAAAAGAATAAATTCAAAATAAAGTGCGTTTGTGTCAACATAATATTAAGACGAAATGTTAGGGATTTAATAAACAAAATTCATACAAAATTATATTCACTTGATAGCTCAAAAATATGAGGGAACCGATAACTTAAAAGTGGGTGCACCTGGACGAAAAACGCTTTGAGTCACAAGTCGGACAGAAAAGCTGCGCAGCATTCCCATTTAAATCAAAGCGGCATCTGTTCAAACATGGCCATAAATTAAAAGCCTCAACGAGTCTATTAAAGTTTCGCGACGTCGCATGACGCGAAAATGCGGGACATTCGTTGGATTCGTTCGGGAAATGCTGCGGGCTGGACGTTGGAAGGTGCAGGGGAATTCATCGGCGACCGCGCGTGTCGCTGGTGCGGTGCGGCCCGAGATTGATTAGCCCTGGAAAATAAACCAAATAGGGATGGCGTTGATAATTTTCTTTGCGTTTTTTCGATCATTTGTGGACTGATTGAAATATAGTGATGGGGATGATTGTATATCGTCATGAAGAGTGCGATTGCAGATAATGGTCAATTGATTAAAACATTGCTAACCAATATGCATTATGTCTTACTAGGTACTAGCCAAGTCGAATTAGACAAAAGGAGCCATCGTCAAAATATTGCGTATATGTTCCCATTATAAAAAAAACTTTTTCTGGATATTTTTTTATATTTATCAAACTACGCATATACTCGTAGTTACAACGTGTATAATCTAGTTATATTGTTGGGTTGGTATTTTTGTGGTTATAAAAAAAATAACACTGATGTTATTATATACCTTATTAATTGTTTTTGTGTTTAATTCGTAGAACTCCATTTCAATTTTTTAGAAATTTAATTAAATAAATTTGATATGTTATTATCGAGTTCTGCAAGTATTTATGAATTATTTTAGTTACAGCTGTTTCGACTTGTAAGGTCATTTTCAAACTGGTTTTGGAACTGGACAGTTTGAAAATGACCTTAAGTTACTTATTTCAAACTGGACAGTTTGAAAATGACCTTACAAGTCGAAACAGCTGTAACTAAAATACATTCATAAATACTTGCAGAACTCGATAATAACATATCAAATTTATTTAATTAAATTTCTAAAAAATTATTATATACCTACTATTAATGGAATAGCGAAAGAAAAATCATGGGATATTATAATTGTAAACTTTTTGAAGCTGAAAATATTATTATAAAATATTTGATAATAAGGGGGGTGTCTGAGGTACAAAATTTCAGGAATTTCTCCTATCGATCTTGAAAGAGTTCTAATAATAATAATATTATCTTTATTTGGAAAACAAACAGCTTTACAAAGATACATAAAAAAGAAAGAGTGCTAAAATAAAACAGTAAGCCTAAAAACATGTTTTCGCTGATAATTTTGTTTTTTTATTTTTTTTTTTTATTAGCTGGACAAGAAAAACATAAAGAAAAACTAAGAAAAATAAATATAGTTAAGAGAAGTTAAAATGAAACATAAAGAAAAAACTAAGAAAAAAATATTTAAGAGAAGCAAGTTCTCCGGAAAAGAGAAGAAGACAACTCTGAGGCGAGGGCAAAGACTAATATTTTAAATTTTTTTTTTTACTTATTTATTGAACGGTTTTTACAAAGAATACAAATCGAAATTTTACATACCTAATGCAGTTATTAAAAATTAAATAATTTTCTGATTATAAATAGGTCTCTACTTTATCGCTTGTCTGAATTCTTCACACAAACAAACACAATTATCAAAATGACACTTGAATTCAAAGCAAATTCTAGTTCGAGAGTTCATCGAACCAGATTACCGAAAGACCGACGGAGTTCCAACCAAAATTAATATTTTTGAATGTTTAACAAAGCTCCTACCGATAAGATAATATAATAAAATACAAGCAAATAAGGGTTATTTCCTGTCTAGATCATGAATGTCACCGAGAAATAAGTGCGATATTATTGAATCTTTGCACAGTAGTGATGACATTACTCGAATAAAAGTTTAAAAAAATATTTCGAAATATCGATTCGATTGGTAAAAAATCGTCCCATTTCTACTCGGAAGAGAAAAGCAGTGGACGCAAATTTCCCCAAACTCGCTTGACTCCCGACATGTGACATCGATCTACTGATCATTTATTCTACTGAGACAAATTGTTTCAGCTCATTAAATGATTATTCTACGGTCCTTGCACCTCTTGTATACTAATTCACTTACATAAATTTGTAATTTTTAAAAATATTCAGACTTGGGTATTTATTGGTCTAAAAAGATTGTTATAAACTACTGTCAGGTTTAGGATAACTCGACTCGTATGGATCACTATTCAAAAAAACAATAAGCTTACATCAACTGACATGTTATTTTAAACAATGGAGCAATGTCTACCAGTATGGTTATCTCCAGACTAAATTCCACTAAACCACTCAACACCATAAAATAACATTTACACAAAATCTGCTGGTAACGAAAATAAATACAGCTTCCAAAAATGACCTTATTACATGGTAATAAAGTATACAATGACCTACCACAAAACATCAAACACGTATTTTGTGTACAATAAAAATGATCCAGTCGTTTACGACATAAAAAAAACTGGCCAATTTTGGAATTGAGGCCAAAATACCCAAACAAAATGAATCATTATTTTTTTAATCAAAAGGCATGGCAAATTTCCAATATTCACATGTAGTATTTTATTTATTTGTGTTTTAAATTGTGTAATATGGGCCATTAAAAATTTGATTTCCAATAATTTTAGAGTCAACTTTGGAATTTTTTAGGTGAGTTAATAGTATTTTTAACTTTATGAGTAAAATCTCAAATTATAATATTTAATTAAATGAAAGCAATATTAGTGAAACTCAATCGAAAATCTGGAGACGGAATTTCGATTGAGTCTCCAGATTTTCGATTGAGTTTCATTAATATTGTCTTCATTTATTTAAAGAGTTAATAGTATTTACTATTTATTTATTTATTTATTTACATATATACGGCACAACACGTGCCATTAACATAATTGACATATTTATAAATAGTACAACAACATGAAGAATTTAAGTGAAATTTAAGAAAAAAGGTAAAAAGTTAGGTAATAAGCAGTGAATTAAATAAAATGTAAAATGTATAAAAGTAAATTATAAAGTGTAAAGTATAAAATATAAAGTATAAATTACAAACCATAAATTATTACGTAAAAAGTAAAAATAAAAAATTAAAGTGAGAAATAAAACAATAAAAGGTAAAATGTAGAAATATAATATATCTCTAAAAGTTACCTAAAAAGATTTAAATATAAAATATAAAAAGTAAAAAAAAATCCTGGATTATGTTATCCGATATGATAAACACAGTGACAGTGCCTATGATTTCTAGTACATTAGTAGTTTTAGTGTGAAGTACTGGTAGGCATATAATTATAATATTTACATGATGATTTGCATGATGTATTATAATATTTACGTGCTACTACCAAACAAATTTAGTTTAATGCATCTTTTGTATGAGGCCAGATTGCCGGCGGCGTGATCGATATTATCATATTCATTGCCTAAAATATGTAAGCGATTTATGATTGAGTTTTGTTCTGCGTTCGTCAAAGTATTGTCACAATGAAAAGGTGTTTTGAGTCGAGTCGGTCTAGAAGGTACATGATAATTTATTAGCGAAACCAATTCAGGGGAGTCAAACCAGTTATTGTTTATTTTAAATAAAAAAATAAGATCATTGAGTATTCTTCTATCTTTCAACGATAAGAGTCGCATTTTTTGAGAAAGAGAATCATAGTTTATGTCAACCGCGGGAATTCCTAATTTAAAATTAATTGATCTGAGAAATTTGCGTTGGATTCTTTCAATGGAGTTTGCGTGGCTTTTGTAGAAAGGGCTCCAAATGCTATACAATACACCCCTAAATATACCCCAAAGAGACCATTTAATTGTTCTATACACACTACAAAACTGAAGTATTTGAGGGTAGTTTCAGCTATTCATCATCAAAACTTTGGAATGAAATACCACTGTCTATTCGAATATCGACATCGTTAAATTACTTCAAGAAGCTCTGCGGCGAATAGTTGCTGACTACACAGTCAACCTCAAAACATCTAATATATACATAATTATATGTAATCATGTAAAAGTATGTAACAATAAAATATTGCAGATAATAACAAAAAGTTGAGTAAGAAAAACTCAAGAATTGCAGAGCGTAAATCGCACCTGGCGCACCGGAAGCTCCATCGCGAACGGCTGCCACGCCGAGACTAAGCGTCACAGATCACAGATAGTGCAGCGTGATGGGCAGTTGCCGTGGGGGAACGAGCCTATACGCCATTGTTGCCGGATCGCGCGTAAAATCGTTCCTTGCGACCGCAGCACCTTGGAGACCTTATTTTACGGACAGCCCTCGTATTTTGTCTATTGTAGGTTCATTGAATATTGAAAAGATTTTTTCAGTAGAAAATGTAGATTTTTTTCAGGATAATCTTAAGAGCGTTAAGAGAGACCAGATAAAACCAGAAATATGTCATTTTTAAATCAGTGTTTAGACGTATTGACTCTTTTCCACAAAAATTTATAAATTGGTTTCGAAAGATTGTTCTTTTATCTAGTAAACGTATGTTTTAAATTTTCAGAAAAAATGTTTATTTTTATTATAATAAGGTTATACCATAGGTCGTTGGCGGATTTGTTAAATTTTCAAAAAAGTACATGTATTATAAACACCCATTTCAAATCATATAATAATGCAGTAAAATAAATCAATACATTATCTGGTAAACGTATGTTACAGAATTTTAATTTTAGTTAAATTATAATATATTAGTATATAAAATCATTAAAAAATATATACGTACATGTGTTTCGTGACGAAAATTGGTCCGTTTGTGTATTTATTTGCGCACTTACAAACTAACATATTTCAGATTTTTTTTACATTCTTATTTTGCTTACACATTATTGAAAAATGATAAATACTTATGATCAAAAAATAATTGCAAAACGTACATAATTTTAATAGTTTGATCGTCACGCCTTTCAGCATTTTTGGATGCAGGTATAAATTAAAGCAACTTCGGAATGAAATGAAATCGATAATGAGTTATAATTTTAAAAAGTTGGTACGGAGAATAATAATCTTTCTCACTGGAACCGCCCTGTACGATTGTAAAAACATTTTTCGACGAAATGTGGACTTTCGGCCGCTGGCTGGTTAAACGCCCTTAATAATCAATTATAAGTATTATAATTATACTTATCAGTAATACGAAAGGAATGCACATACGATTACCGCGTGGTTGTTATAGACGTTACAGAGCATTGCATATTTGCACTACGCCGGAAGATAACAACTGGTACTCGAACGGGGGCCCCCCGCATCGAAGAATGAGGAATGTATTTCACTTCTCGGCGCCACCAACCAATCTCAGGCTAATGAAGGCCCAACTAAGTGATTGGCATCAAGATGAAATATCGCGGCTTAGGCGAGTACGAGCCAAGGGTCAAAAGAACTGAACAGAGAATCCCTAGAAGCGAGAACCATACCGATTTGCGAGAAAACGGTTTACACCAATTTGCACAAGAAAGTTCGACTCCTAAGATAGGAAAATGAAAAAGATTAGGTTCAAGAACGAATTTCGATATTAGAAAACGTTTTATTTTCATAAGCATTACAGACAGACAGCCTTTATAAATTCAGAGAAGACAGTAATAGGAATATTTATATTATTGACTGAAAAAAATAACGACAATAAAATTAAGGACAAAAATACAAATACATAACAACGTACCTAATATAAAAAAGCGTTCTGATAAAATCTACTTAAAGATACAAAAAATGTTTTTTTACAACTTCTTAGGTTTACATTTAAACATGGAAAGGATATCAAAAAATACTGTAAGAGGAAGTGATTTACTTTCTTTCTCCATACATGAGAGCCTGAGGAAAATAATTTTTCTTAGGGCCTACGTCATTTGTGTGGATGCTGTGTGGAGGGTCTTTTTGAGGAAAGAAGGAGAGCACGTTCTGGGAAGGGAAAATGAGGGGTGAGTAGACTGAGTAGGAATCCGAGGATCAGTGGGTCCAAGAGTGACGGACGCATGAATCCATCCCTTCCACTGCGGTGTAAGGTGATGTGTCGAGATAATCCTGCTGGAAAGGTCAAATAGTCTCCCCCAACCATCGTCTCCCGATCCGGCCCGCCACACAGTAAATGAGCAGATGCATCCAACGCCATGACATAGACAAACCTCACCCCATGAACCCGGGCACCCCTGCTAAATCGGCAAATGTAGCGAACCACTTGGGGAGACCTAAGACAGCAACGTTTCGATTTTGACTGATTGTCTTTCACCAAGGAGATAATGAGAGTATCTACCAATATCGAATGTGCTGCGACATTCGAACCTGCGAACTCGGATTAGCAATCGAGGATCTTAACCGCTGGCCCACGGAGGTAATTTGTTTACTGATCAATGTTACCAGATGTAAGGAAAATTTTTGCTTACTCCGGACACACAGACACGCCCACAACACAGTTCTATCGGTTTAACTTTTCACTGGTCAAGAAGCTGAAATTAAAATCTATGCAAGTACTCCCCATTATCGGATAATGCTTGAGCCACAAAAGCATTTCACTGTCAATCAATCGGAAATAATATGCGTGATATGTACTTAGTTTGTAAGAATTCTTAGCTTACTTGCAGTAATTAAAAACACCGTTACTTGTAGCTAAGTCTCGAAATCCAACCAGTTGCAATGGTCTCATCCAATTTTCATAACAAGGGGTTTCCAATAAATAGATACAACAAATAAATGAACAAGGACATACCCAATTTTGGGAATAAGGAAGTCATAAAATAGGAGGAGAAAGGAAAGGGGACAGTTGAAAGAGGCTATTTATATCTGGTCACCGATAGTATTTTTTGAGATTGAATTATTTATCATTAAAGATCTGGTCACTGGAGGTAAGATTTGAGTTTGAATCGTTTGTCACCCTCCAGATCGAAAATAGGTAAATGACACCAAAATCGCGGAATAAAATCGTTGAATTATTTACAAATAACAATTAATTTGACTCATAAATTTATTGTAATTGCTTAAACGTTTTTCCATGCTAATTTCACTTTCAGCGATTCGTAGAAAAAAAGGCTTTAAAACTAAGTAGACACTTTGATAGTCGATTTAATGATATATCGACAGAGATGAGGGGAATCGGCTGGGCGCTGATTAATTTACGCATCTAATGATCAGTTAATAGGCCCGATGAACTATTTAATGCGGCTGCCTCTGCGGAATTAGGCTCTCAGTAAACACTGTAAGATAAACTTGCGGTTCACAGAGTTCACGGTCATTCGTGGGTCCGTGGGTGAAGGTTAATGTTGAGGTTCATTCTTCAATTCAACAAACATATTTATTTTTTAAAACAATTGGGTTATTTAAGTTTATATGGTATGTAGTAATACGCCTGTCTCGACACAGGTATACCCTAGTGAGACAGGCATACAAATAAAACCAATGTAAATATATTTTATTATAGATAAATAAATAAAAAAATTCTATGGTCTTTAATTCCGAACATGTCACGTGGTACCTACTGCGTTTGACAGAAATACATATAACCAACAAGATTTTAACGCATCTTCTTCAAAATGTTGCTTGTGTTGTAATTGAGGATTTAGCCAGCCGAGGAATCGAACATGCGACGCCCGGGTGGGACCCAAGCGCTATGCCCACTCAAACACTGACCGGTCTAACTTACTTCTCGTCAAATTATTTCTTCGCGTAGATAGGTGTAGAGAATGAAACGTTATACCTCTGTCATCGCACATGCTTAGTATTAAATATGTATCTAGTTTTCAAAATCACAAAAGTTAAGATTAAGGAGAGTTAAGTTAGAGCTAAGTGTTTTTTTAAATATTTACTCCACACAGGAGGCTCTAAGAAAAATAATTTCCCTCAGGGCCTATGTCATTTGAGATGCTGTGTGGAGGGTACACAGCCGAGCTGTTGAACACGAGAACGAGTCGAAGAAGCGACCCGTTCTAATGTGACAAATGTCAACCGTGTACATATATTGAGCACGCATTTGGCGTGTTTCCCGACTATGTACCGGTGCCGAAATCAATGAAGCTAGTCTAAATGTATTGCACCATTTTACAATGATAAAAAACTCTGGCAATATAAATTTGGTTTGGAGGACTACTTATAGTGAGATAAAATAATCAGGAAAGAAGATAATAATGCTTAAAATTAATTGCATTTTATATAATGCAGCTTAACTTTTTTGAATGGCTAGCGAAATTCGTACATTCGACAAAAACATCATGATAAACTTTTCAAAAAATTGAAACAAACGTAATAATACAATATTTCAATATTAAATTAAAAGTTCATTCCTTCCAATTATATTTATCAAAGCATAAAAATAATAAAGTTGGAGCTGTAAATTGACGAGATTCGGAAGATATTTAATGAACTAATTTACGAATTCCCGAAGGCCAAATTGAAAAACTTTTATTAATTTGAAAAGGAGATGATTTTAGATTGTCCAGTTGGGTTTTCCACGAGTAACATCGAAGCGCTGGTAATATTGCAACAATACTAAATACTTTCTTATTATGTTAAGCTTTCATCTGGAGAGTTTGCCAAACTATTGATATTAAAGAAAAACCTGCAAAAGTTGAAAAGGTGCTTTCGACCATTGACCTCCATTTGGCATGAAAATAAATTGTGTTTAAGAATTTAAAAAAAAAACTACAAAGCAAGCGTGTTATCTGTCAGATGTGTTATTATCAAATCGTAACGGAGTACCTATTAATAGTAGTAGTATTTGGAACCAAAAGAAATGTGAGAATATCGTGCCTGCGCCATTGGTATTTTAATGGACATGGCTCTGAGAATCTGTATCACTGAAGTCGAGGGATGCGGAAAACGTAAACCCAGAAACAAAGCATCCATCACTCATCGATCGAATTATCGAATCTTTTTTCAAAATTATCGGTTCGATCACGATCGGATCCAACGAACTGCCAACTTCTATTTCCGACCATTTACAACGTGGATCTCATTAAGACCCTGGTTGACCAAAGTTTTCCCTCTTAAAAACCTTCGCACAGCCTCTCCGAAGATGCCACGTTACCTTTGGTAAGGCTAACATAAAATTAGCCCACTTAAAAAACCTACTTACTACTTCCCAGGGTTGCCTAATTAGAAGAGATGAATAAAGCAGTAAAAAGCAACTTAAAAAGCACAATGATTTAAGCTTCCTTAATTACAAACTTCTGCCCCGCGAATCGTGAAAACCTTCCTTAATTCGGACATTGCAGCTTCATCATAGGCATAAAAGCTCCCGAGCTTTCTAGCAGCGCCCCTCACAAATGCAAATTGCTCCTACTTTCAATTTCGCTGACTTTCAAAGTTCTTCGCCGCCGCTCTTGTCTTGTTCCCTGACGGAACTTTTCCGCGAACTTTGTGTTTTTTTTTCAAAGCTCATTCCACAAGGAAGATATTTTTAAAATATTACACACAATCCCACACCTCTGCGGGTCGACGAACTTCGCGACGCGTCGGAGTTTGCTAGACCAGATAGCGAACACACCACGCGATAAATACTTCAAATTTTCAAAAAAAAAACAACTGAATAGGAGAAGGCGAGACTGCGCCATAAATAATAATGAAAACTTTTATGCGCGAAAACCAAAATAGACAACAGTTCAATATATTCTTTAAAGAACTGACTCGCTGGAGAATAAAAGCCGAAATTTAGACAGCTCGACTCAACTTGAGTACTTGAAAGCGTAAGGAATTGCATAAATCTGGATAATTCACGCAGTGGTTACTTTATTTACGGACAATAAAAGCTCGCCCGTAAGAAGTTATGAAGATATTTCATGAATGCATCGGCGGAGAATGTAGATATATTTATTTTAATGTAGCAGCTAAAGCAAATTGCTGAGGTATTGATAGCTAATATCATACAAAATTCAGTTATGTATAATGGAGTATCTACGATCTCAATTATTTTCTCAGCAAATTGTTTTAACCGGCAATAAATAAATTTAGACACCTTCCAAAAATTAAAATTTAGAATCACATAAATTAATATATAAGTCTCAAAGTGGTTTAAACACAGTTTGAAGATCGCCTTTTAAGCCGAAACAGCTGTCACAAAAATAAAAAGTTAAATACTTGCAGAACTTAATAAAAACATTACTAAATTTAATTTAGTTAGAATTTAAAAAAAAATGGAATTCTACAAATTAAACACAAAAACAATGAATAATTAATATTTCAGATAGTAGGTTTGTATCTCAAATAACAATTTTTAAAAAAATATTATAGAGTTTCTACACAGTGGCTTTTTCAGTAAATTATATCTCCCCTCAGGCTAATTTGTTCGCTTTTCGGATCTTATAGGTCTCATAGAAATCGCTGTGTCTCCCTTACTAATATAGAGAGAAATATGATTTAATTGGCATTGGAGAGAGAAAACACCAAGCTATACACTCAAATCTAAAAGTTAACCACAAAATAATATTTTAAACCAAAAATTAGAAAAAAAGTAAGGTGTGCCATTTTTAAAACTTTTTAAAGTTTGCATTAAAAATATATATATTTCCTAAATTACATGGTTATTTCTTATAAATTTGAAAGCGTATTTTTCACCTTTCAAAAACAGTTTTTAGTTTTCAGATACTTTCAAAAATATACTATTTATTTTGATTTTAATGCAAAGCGGAAATATTCCGACCTACTGACGGAAAATTGTCAAGGTCAGGGGGGTTAAATCTATGATGAGATTGAACGAAATTTTTTCTTCATTTCCCAGCTTTGACGCGGATCGCCACTATTTCATGTCAACACAAAACTTACAATACACCGTCTTTTGTGTTATTTCCTTATTTATTCATATGCTTTATTTCCCGTCGGTTGATCAAAGTAAAGTATCAGTGAATTTAGAGCGAACAGAGCGCCATATATTATTCTGTCATGGGAAATTGTCAACAAATTAATTAAACGCTATCGGATTACGGAACCGTGAAATTACAGATGTCTGAGATTCAGAAAAAACCATAAAATACCAACGGAACATGCTCTAAAAGTCCATCTTATTAAGCACATTTTGGTCGTGTTTTTGATTAATTAGTTTGAATAACACACGCTTCGCGAATTAATTTGTTTGTTGTGGACATTTACTAATTCCTACCCATCACATTCATAGGCGATAAATTTGATGTAGTTATTTAAAAGATTCTGTGGTGACGTCTTTATAGCTAAATAATTAATGAAGAGCCAACTGAATAAATAAAGGTCTTATTATTAAAAGGAGTTAATATATAATCATTTTGCTATCGTAATTAAAAAGAACAGATTCTCACGCTTTAAGTTATAAATTACAAATAGGATTTGTGGCAGTGAAAAATTAACCGCGATTAAATAAGAAAAATCTCCTCTGAATCAAAAGGGACATTCAGCAAAAATAAACAGATGAACGGCTTTTGTTTTTAATATTTTAAAATGTGGGGGTTTTTACAAAAAAATTACTGTTAGTTGTCAAAAGGGTCATGGATGAAATCACGAAGACCACTCATCCTCCATAATCTCACCCGAAAAAAAACGTTTTTTTAACCCGCATGCAGAACTATGTAACATCAGAAAAAATCTCCCATAAAAGCGCAATATCAAACACAATCTCATACTATCGACATTCTTAACAATACCCTTCAAAAATAAAGAACAGAAGTAATGCCCACAATCACAAACTAATGCACGAGTATAGAATGCATCGAGATAATCTCCTATCCTTATCCTATATTCCTCTTCCTCTCTACCCACTTACTAGTTTTAAGGCAAATTGAAACTTTCATCTATAACCAACATTAGCATTTATTGGATAAACAACATCCTCGCTACGTTTGGTGACTTAGCAGGGGTGCCCGGGTTCGGGCCTATGCGTTTGCCCACCAAATGCGTGGCAGGCCGGATCAGGAGAGACTAGTTGAGGGAGACTTTTGACTTATCCAGCAGGACTCTCTCGGAACATTGCCTTGCAATGCAGTTGGAGAATTGGATACATACGTCCCTTATTCCTGGGCACACCGATCCTCAGATTCCTACCCACCCCACATACCTCGTTCCTTTCCAGAACTTCCTCTTCTTCCTTTTCTACAAAGACCCTCCACACTGCATTCCCAAAGACGAAATAGGCCCTAAGAATTATTTTCCTCAGGGCCCCCCGTGTGGAGCTAAAGTGAAAAAAAACCTTCAGAAATATCAAACCGAAGTAATGTAAACGATCACAAATTAATGCACGAGTATAGAATTTATCGAGACCATCTCCTATTCTTATCCTATATTCCTCTCTTTCTTCCCTTTACCCCCTTATTAGATTTAAGGCAAAATATAACACTTCTCTCTCTTTTTTGGGCAGTGAGTATTTACACAAGGAATAAAATAAAAAAATAGGTACGGTATTTTGAAAAAAGTTTCAGCTTGATTGACGCGGCAAATTGCCACGGCTGCCAGAATAAGTAATGATTCACTAAACAACATTATGTCTTCAGCAATTAGCGTGTTCTTTGACGTCGGCCATTTCTTCCAATACGCGGGACCGTGTCAATGACCGTGCTTCAAAATTTCACCAAAAATAATATAATGATTTCTAGTTTTATTAACATTAATATACATTTTTTTATTGCAGAGTAGTATAGAGGTGGGTTATTGCCAGGTGGCAATTTCTTTCACCCAATCCAGATTCTTAGTGGTCTTTCTTCTTCATTTTTTACGTGAATACAGCAAACGAGTCCCAACTACTCCCAACCGTATTGGAGTCTGTGAGACTGTGGCATAGCATGTTGTGAGGTTGAAGATAGTGGGGAGGGGAAGGAGATGGGAAAGAGGAAGGTGGAGAAGTACCTGGCTGCGTATTTCCAATCCCTACCGCATTACTGTCGCGCTACCGACTGAAACGCAGTAGGGATTGTTTAAATCACCTTCTAACACTACCTCGTTTCAGTCGTCTATGCGCTTCGTTGTTCTATCTGTTTCTGTGAAAGGTGATGACCGTAATTATAGAGGGGTTAGCAGAGAGGAAGGACCACGTTTCTTTTTTACTTACAAAATTTTTTTTACATTGAAAATTTATTTCTTAAGTAACAAAAAAAAGCGCGTTTTTTTAACTGAGGGTGACTTAATTATAGAAGGGTAAGCAGAGAGGATGAACCGCGTTTTTTTTAGTTCGATTTTTTTAAATTACATTGAAAATATATTTTTAAGTAAAAAAACACGCGTTTTTTTTACTTAAAAAATATATATTTTTTACTTAAAAAGTTTTAAAAAATGCGGTCAATCCTATCTGCTTACCCTTCTATAATTAGGGTCGTCACCCTCACATAAACAGATAGAGCAACGAATCGCGTAAGGCGACTGAAACGAGGTAGTGTTTGTAAGGTGATTTATGCATAACAATCCCTACCGCGTTTCAGTCGGTAGCGCGACTGAAACGCGGTAGGGATTGGAAATACGCTACCTGGCTACACATCTAGGTAGTAAACAAAAATGGCTAAAACCATTTCAATTCTGAATGGTGGTTTTACACCGGGGCGGTACTGAGCGTATCTAACTCTCTGGACCGCCTCGCAAATTTACCATTTATTATTTTTGGTGACCGGACAACTCAAAATGAAATCAACTCAGAACCAAAGGGTTCAATTCCCGTTGGCGGCCAGTATCTTCTCTCGGAAGATTTTTTCAATGTAGATGAGTGTTTCAGGCTGATAATTATTGATTATAATATTTGTTATCTACCGTTTATGCTATGCATAAAAATCTTGTTTAAACGTTAGTTTATCAATTAAAAATAATAATTAATATTTGACAAGTTAAAGTATTTCAGCAAAAAATGCAGACATAATTAGTCTCGACGCCACCTAGCGGGAGATATAGTATTAACAATACCTCTCTCACAAAAATAAAGTTGGTTGTTTTCAGTTGGAAAAATGTAATAATAAGTAATTGTCGAATGAAACACTCGTATATATTGAATTATTTGGCGGGTATTAGATAAGCCGCCATAGCTCAGTGGTCAGAGAAGCTGACCGGCAATCAGAGGGACACGGGTTCAATTCCCGTTGGCGGCCAGTATCTTCTCTCGGAAGATTTTTTCAATGTAGATGAGTGTTTCAGGCTGATAATTATTGATTATAATATTTGTTATCAACTCAGAACCTTCTTTGAAAAATCATTGAAAGCGATGAAAAAAATAGATAAAAAAAAGGTTACGTTAGGTTAGGTTATGGGGTATTTTTAAAGTTTTTTTTTGTAGCTTTTAATGACTCTTCAAAGAGGTGTTGATTTGAGTTGATTCCGAGTTGGCATGGAACCATTATTTTTCATGAATAAATGGTGGAAAAATATAAATTAATCAAATTAAAATTATTTGCGTACGCCGGGATTTAAACCGGCGATCTTCCGATTGCTGGTCAAGAGCCTTGCCATATACGTAAGATGATTTCTTAAGTTGAAATTTAATATAAGTAAAATTGTTTTGATGGCATGCACGGAAAGGCTATATACAAAAGAGGTTACATTAATAATATTAACTTCAACCCAAAAAAAAACTTTTACAATATCGTGCGCAATTCGTTGTATTTTATTTAAAAACTATTACACAAGACATGGTTATTCCTAGAGACCACGATTATTTATAATGGGTGCTAATAAACTGTACTTTGAACTGTCCTTCTTTGACATGTTTAAAAATTATGCGCTTGCGGTAAGCGACAATCGTACAAAAAAATTGTCGCCACAAGAAGGGCCAAGATTTTTACGATCTCACGGCCGCGGTAAGGTCTGTGGTGATGCTTTCTTCCGTGTCCGGCATCCTACACTAAACATTATTACCATTACCAACATACGAGAAGAAAAACTATCGACAAAACAAAATAAATTCTGATTGAACGTATGATTTAATTTTTTTTTGTCATTTTAAATTATAGTCCAAGAGCCCGTGACGATCAGACCTTCGTTATTTTATAAAACCTGAAAGTTTCTCTGTGTATGTCTCTAATACGGTAACCAACGAGTTCATCGAAAATCAATTCATCGAAAGCAAATTCATCGAAAACGAGTTCATCGAAACCGAGTTCATCGAAAACCAATTCATCGAATGATCAATTCATCGAAACGCCAATTCATCGAAAAAAATTTTTTTTTAGATATTAGAGAGAAATGCTGAGCGGACCAGGAAGTTAAAAAAGCAGTTGAAAGACTTCACTTAATCTAATAACTATCATAATTGGTCTATTGATAACACTGGCTACAACATTATTTAATTAGGTTAGGTTAGGTTAGTTGAGGTTAGGTTAGGTTAGATTAGGTTAGGTTAGGTTAGATTAGGTTAGGTCCAAAGTTTTATTATCATTTTTTTATAAATAAATTTATTGTCAACTTTTATTGACCAATTTTTTTTAACTTCCCGGTCCGCTCGGCATTTCTCTCAAATATCTACAAAATATTTTTTTTCGAAGAATTGTCGATTCGATACATTGTTCATTCGATGAATTGGTTTTCGATGAACTCGTTTTCGATAAACTCGTTTTCGATGAATTTGCTTTCGATGAATTGATTTTTTATGAACTCGTTTTCGATGACCTCGCCGTGAACCCTCTAATACAGGTTAAGTCGATCCCCGGCTATGAAGTTTGGATCACGGTGGCTTTGAAAGATATTATTTTAAATAATTATAATTGTACTTACGTTAAAGTATAAAAGCTGAACTTTATATATGTTACTTGATGAACTATTAACATATGTTTTCTCAGTAATCAAACAGTTTCGATGGTTCTTCACCTTGTCAGACACATTAAAAGTCTTCCGTAGGTGCGAGAGCGATAATGCAATTTTATATACCTTTGCAACCTGCTATCTTTCAAGGCCACCGTGATCCAAACTTCTTAGTCGGGGATCGTCTTTACCTGTATTAGGGACATACACGGAGAAACTTTCAGGTTTTATAAAATAACGATGGTCTGATCATCACGGGCTCTTGCTCTATTAGGTAGATGCTGAAACATTCAAAAGTATGAATAACTGGAGCTTTGAAATATCAAACTACCGACCGCTAATAAAGGCCCCCTAGCCTTTTCTCTACATACATATGGTATTTAATTCACTTACCACGCTCCAATTCTCTTCAATAATTAAGAGCACAAAAAACAGTAGAACTTGGTGTGCGTTAATCGATATCAATTTCCTATTCCCCTATTCTGTTGCTATCCACCCTCACAACCGGAGTTAGTAAATCGCTAAATAGCGTAACAGACGGCAAGTGAGCTGTAATACGTACCTTCTCCCAGTCTGCCGCTGACAGTTATTACGTGCCAGGGCAATACTGACGACTCGTTACGCGGGTCCGTCGAGCCGGATCTTAGAAAATGTCATTCGACGCAGGATGCAGAGGGCTTTGATCGCCGATGGGACGATTAGCTCAATAATAATATCAGGATTTCTGCGAATGCGTTTTGGAGATACGATATTAGATATTATATTCCGAGAAGATCCAAGTAGCTATACCTAATACCTAACGCGTACGTCATAAAATAATTAGTACGTACCTACTTAATTTATAAATAAATAATAGTGAGACAGTGATGTAAGAATGTCTTCTTCCTCCAAATTTTGCCGGATACATTCGGATAATAATCATGTAAGTGGGTATAAGATAAAAATATGAATTATATTTTTGGTGCTATTGGAAACTGTTTAGATTGAAAGACATATTAAAATAAGTTAGGTATCTGGTTAAAAGTTGATTGTTAAGAGTAGGCATGTTTCGACGGAAATAAAAAAAAAATCGATTAACTACCAATTTGAAAAACTTCTAAAAACTTTAATTAACTTTAACCGGCTTCGTTACGTGGAAAAAACTTATTTTCATCGACATTATTTACCTCTGTTACCAGATAGTCATAACAGAGTAAAATAAAAACAATAAAATATAAATAAATATTATACAGTGTCAAAACGGTTGACACTATCAATGATTACTATGAAATCCTTTAGTCATCAATATGTGAGATTCGTAGAATACTAAACCATGACTAGAGTCTATTAATTGAAAACACTTCGTTAAAATAACAATAAATAATCGCCACAGATACTGTGTACAAAACGGTGGCTAGAAATAATAAATTAGTGACATAATAAATTTTATATTATATTCTTGGGAGCCTAAAGCAGAGGACAAAAAATATTTACAATTGAAGGCATCTCTGATTTCTTTTTGGTCATGTAATTCACGATTTTTTTGGTGTTTTTCTGGGAAAACCAGGCTTTCACTTGACTATATTCTCGGTCAGTCTTCGTCTCACATTATTATACCGCCGCCCTGTAACCATTATAACCTAAAACCATTTATTGTATAATCAACACCTCCGCCATAGTTCACCAAGTAGTTCGTTGCGTTTGGTGAAGGGTGCCAAGGGTGCCCGGGTTCACGGGGTTCGTGGCGGGCCGGATCAGGAGGCTGGTTGAGAGAGACCGTTTGGCCTCTCCAGATTGTCTCTCCCGACTCATCGCCTTGCACAGCAGCTGGGCACAATGACCCCAGATTCCTACCCATCCGTTATACCCTTTTCCTTCCCAGAGAACTTTCTCTCCTTCCTTTCCCAAAAAAGACCCTCCACACAGCATCCCCAAAGATGACATGGCCTCCGAGGGAAATTGCTTTCCTCATTGTTGAATTTCCTCATAGTGTGGAACTAATGAAAAAAACTTTCAACTTCTGATCATATTATATTATTTTTAACCTCGTTAATTTCTTAGGTGCAACTTGGTTGCAACAATGTCGATATACTTATTTAATTCTATTAGGTAGTTTGGCTTTTATTGAAGGATAGCAGAGGAAGATGCCCCAATTAATGGCTTTTTAATATAAGTGAAATGAGTGCAGTTCCGCAGAGGTTTTCTGGGCTGAAGTCCGCAGCTTGAAGAATGTCCTGATAATAGCCAACATCCGAAAGGAAAATTAAATTGAAGAGGAGTTTGTCTTTAACATTAGAAAAAAAATCCACTAGTTTGGGACAACTGGAAGATTCAATCAATCTTGAGTGAAGATTCACTGGCATTATGAATAAAAGAAAATACAATGTTTTGAATGAAATAAGAATCACAAAATGAGGTGACTTTGGTCTATTTTCAAACTTAGAAACTAAGTAACTTTTTTTGTAAAGACATCTGAGTCGGAAAATTGTACTTCATATTTATTGCACACGTTTAATCTATAGGCACATATGCTTTAAATTGTTGTAAATGCAGAATTTATTTGTTCTATAAATATTTAAAAACATAATTATGTAATTTACTTGTAATCTTATCTGCAAAAAAAACATAAGTATACCCACGAACTGGCGATGCCTATGTGGGATTTTTTTTGATATCATACATATATGCATACTATTGTAATATCTTTTTTTTAAATTGTATTATTGTTTAGAAATGTTTTTTTGTAATATTTAAATTACTTTTATGTATGTAACAAAAAAATTATTAATAAAAAATAAAAATAAAACTATGTGTTCAGGAAGTAAAAAAAAAACAAAGTGATCAAAGTCACCTTTTGGAGTGGAGCGACTTTGCTATACATTTTATAGGCTTATTACAATGGTACTTTGTATTTTAGTTTTTAAGTTATCTATAAATAATAATTACATTGTTTTTCATGTTGCTTCTGTGAATATGCAAACGTTATTACTGCAGACACATTAGTCTAGGGATATTTATATTTTGTATTAGAATTTATTTTATATTACCTTCAAAAATGTTTTATAAATATCCTGTTTGTGTCTCAAATAAATAAATAAATAAGTACGTCAATCTAAAAAAAACTGAAAAAAATGTGAGTTTGAATATATTTAAGTAGTTATTTTGAAAGACATTGGCGTACTTTACAATATTAAAGATACAAAACTATTGTATTCGTCGAGGAATTTATATAATGTATTTACTTTTTATCTCTTTCTGAAAATATCTTAAAAAAACATTTTAACAATTCAACCGATCACATGTTTGAAATAAACTAATTTGACACTTATTTTGGAAGCGTCATTACATCCACATTAAAAATCATTAAAAAAATCGAGTAGTTTTTGAATGGTAGCGAGAATTATCCGCGAGTATCAGAGTGTTAGAGTAGCAAATTTTACGGCACTTTGATATGAGATATGTATTATTCTGCGAGAGCTATCATGAGTCATGACTGGAAAACTAGAATAATCATTTTTTGAGTAGGGATGTAATGGGAATTCCCCTGGTGTTAACAAGTCGATGATACTAGATAGGCAGCCTCAATTCAATCAATTGAAAGAGGCTGTCATCAAAACGGTGTTGTCATCAACACCGTATCAATGTGGAAACCACAGAACACAACAGCATAGTCTGTCAAATAGATTCCGGTGAAAAAAACGCTGACTGCCAATTTAAATTGGAGTCTGGAATTCGACGCATCGGAGCACGTTATATTGATGGATCGAAAGGTAAATGGCATGCTGGGTAATGAAAATGTGTAACAGAAATGAATTCATATGTAAACAGTTGAGAATTATTTAACTCAACCTAATAACTAGGTGCCCGGGTTCATGGGGTTAGGTTTGTTCGGATCTTGGCGGCGGATCTTGCCCACCGACAGCGTGGCGGGCCGGATCGGGAGAGACCGATTGAGAAAGATCTTTTGACATCTCCAGCAGGACTCTCTCGGAAAATTGCCTTGCACTGCAGTGGAAAGGATGGATTCATTCGTCCGTCACTCCTGGAAACACTGACTCTCAGATTCCTACCCACCCCTCATATCTTTTTCCTTCCCAGAATTTCCTCTCATTCCTTCCCTTAAAATGACCCTCCATACAGCATCCCCAAAGATGACATAGGCCCTGAGTGGAATTATTTTCCTTTGGGCCTCCTGTGTGGAGGAGCTAATGTAAAAAAAAATTGGTAATTCTGAATCATTTTATATTTAAAAAGAGTCCTCAATGTCCGAGTTGGTTAAAGTGCCGAACAGGTAAGACGAAAGATCCTGGGTTCGAGTGCCAGTTGTGATTGTTACCCTTTTTATTTTTTTGTTCTTTTTTATATTAGATTCAGTACTAGGTACCTATTTTCAATTTCAAAAATAGATCTCTATTAAAAAGTTCACGTTCTATTTAAATTTCGGTCTAAAATATTTTTTTATCGGTTAATTCAAACACAATTATAACGGACAGGCTCGTGTTTACCATGGGAATTCATCACGGAGAGTAATAATTTTTTGGACGTAGATACCATTGAGTCTCTAGAAATTTAATCTTACCAGGAATTTTGGCAAGGAGTTCCCCAAACATTCCCGGGTTACGAATAACCCAACAATGTTTAAAAATCTCCTACTACCACCACAGAAAGCCGAAAGTGTTGCTTGTGTTGTGATGGAGGATTTAGCCAGCCGAGGAATCGAACACGTGACGCCCGGGTGGGACCCAAGCGCGATGCCCACTCAACCATTGACCGGTCAAATCATCTATCCGTTGAACCTCAACCAGTCCTGACCTGACTCGTAGTCAAGTACGTTATCCAGTACACTATGGAGGTCGTCGATCTTCCTAATCTGACGCACTATATCCGTCATATGTGTATCTCTCGCTATGGAACCCTCCCCAACAGCCAATAGCCGCGTCACGGTGATAATTTTGGCCAATTGACTGAGCGATTCGCAAACGAATTGCCGCCGTCATTGGCTCATCAAAGGCGAACGTGCTCCAGACCACGTAGGCTAGAAGCTAGAAGAGATTTTATTTTTTTGCGGCTCTCAACACCAACTATAGACAATGCGGCGCAATGAGGCTGAAATCGCAATGCGAAACAATCATCATTATCTTTGGTGTGATGTAAGTGCGGACGGGGTAGCGCAATGTATAGGTTCTCCGGCGAGTGACCAAAGATTACAAAATTGTTTTAAAATGCAAAAGAATAGAACTTAAATATTTCAATGTCCATAAAAATACAATGTCTCCAAAAACACCCTGGAAACCAAGACAACACATTAATTTGGATGCATTTGAAATTCGAAAAAATATATTGAAATGAATAAACATTGTTGCAGGTATTGTTGAATTTCAAAACCACCTCTCCACGAAAGCCAAAGTCAAGTTAGCGCCTCAGAAACTGGGCATACTGTACAGGACCCGCAGAAACTTTAATAGTATGCAATTGCTGACCCTGTAGGTACAAATCGCAAGTGCAAGTTGAATTTGGTAGCTACCTGTGATATGGAGCCCCAAAATACTTGAAAAAAATACTTGACCCAGTGCAGAAACGGTCGGTTCGTTTGATAGTTTCCGTATCTACGTCAAGTGGCAATGCTGTCCTTGTTCTACCGATATTTCAATGAAATATGCTTCGAGGAATTAGCATCATTGGGTATCTTCAAGACCCATTTTTACTCCTTTCTCTCCTCATTTAGACTTTCCACAGAGTTTTCCCAAAAGATTACTTAGTGTGTGAAGTTAATGAAAAATAAAAATCCTCAAAACACCCTGGATAGAATGGTGATTACTGTAGAAACTCTCTATCGAATGATCAAACGTTGCAAAAGTTAACTAGGAATAAAAAAATTAAAAAAACATCAATATCTTAGCCACATGACGGGGCCAAAAAATATAAAATCACCCAAAAATGATAATCCAGAGTTTTAGGAAGTTGAAGGTAGACAAAATTTATGTGACTGATACCTTAGTTCAGACCTTAGTTACCTTAGTTCAGGCAGACGAGATTTATCTGGAGATTACACTAGCTTAATTTTTTCGTTAAATTTTCCCGATTGCTGGTCATTGAGACTATGATATATTAAGGAATTTTGTGAGGAGGCAGAATGGTACCGGGCAATGACAAATGACAGAGAAAGGTATGGGGAAAACCAAGCTATTCAAATCTGATAATTTAAAATAGCTACTGAATGTTCGTCTATTACCAGAGTGCCACTAAAAATACAAGCAGAAATATAAAGGATAAAGTCAAGACTAATAAAAAAATAAAGAAAATAAACTGGACTTAGTGAAGAAATTGTACTCAAACAGTTCACAAAGTTCTCACTTGTTTTAATTTGAAATAATGTCAAACATTCTGTCAAAACCGGTCACCAAGTTATCGCGTGATTCAAATGCCATAAAGTAAATTGCACCGAAACAATTCATCGTAGTAATGAGTGGTTTCATTAAACACAACAAAGCAAGTTGTATAAAAAAAACATGTGTTCAAAGACACATACTGTTGTGGGATGTGACAAGTGCTTGCTTATGGCAAACCATAAATTAAACGGTCACAATTAGGTACTTGTTGTGTTTGACATTTTATAGCCAATAATAAATATATATCTAGGTCTAGGTGAGATTGAATACTCTGGAGTTTGAGAATCGAAGCAGCTATATTTTTTTTATTATCATCATCTTAAGTATCTTGAACTTTGAAAGTCAATTTATAATTTATTGTTATGACCCAAATTCGGATTATGTGCATATATTTTCATACACTCGTTAGCAATGTTTTAGCGGTGTATTCGGATACGATTGTTGACAACACCGAGTGAACAGTTCTTGAAATATTGTAAAACTATATAAAGTTTATAAAACCTCATGTTAATAATTTATTAGAGGGTGGTTGCAATTCGTTAATTGGTCGCACTTTACAGACTCACAGATGTCACTGTAGATACCTGATATTATAATTCTCAAATTAATGTGCTAAATGCTATTTAATGTAAATATAATTAATGTGGCTTTAACACATCTTTCAATCACGACATAATTTGTAAAAGGGAATGTTGCATGTGAAATTAACATTACAATACACCTATAGGAAATATTTTCTTCTTATATTAGCTCCGCAGAGCGGGCACCGAGGAAAATAATTCCCCTCAGGACTTATGTCATCGTAATCTTACTTGGTATTTCTCTAATTGCTCTGATTTTTCAGGGAGTGTTGCTTTGGGAGCAAAGTTCTTCAGGCTGATTTCTGCTTCTCACCACCAGGCCAGTAGTCTCACCTGTGTAGTCTCTACTCTGACCAGGTGTGGAGGGAGGAAGAAGATAAAGTTGTGGGAAGGAAAAAGGTTTGAGGAATTTGGGGTCAGTGGGTTCAGGAGTGATGGACGTATGAATACATCCACTACGGTACAATGCGATGGGTTGAGAGAGTTCAGCTGGGGGGTCTATGTTAGATCTCCCCAAACAGTCCCTCCCTACCTGGCCCATAATGCATTAGATGGACAAACGCATTCGCAGCCAAAACTTCCCCCATAAACTCGGGGGCACCCCTGATGCTAAGTCACTACGTAGAGAACCACTTTACGGCAGAGGTATTGGTTATCTAATAAACGGTTCTCGGGTTGCGGTACCCATACCCGCCTTCAAAATTGAAGTAAATTGTCAAGTAGAACTTTCACTTCGCATTCAACACGTTTGTGCACCATGCCTTCGATATTACAAAAGTACATTTTATTATGATTTACACTTGTCCGGAATAAAAGTTTAAGGTTATTATGTGTATATCCGGAAAAGGATACTAAGAAGTTTTCTATACAATAGCAAGAATTAATGAAAAAAATCTGTTACAATATTTTTGAGAAAATTGCTACAATTGGAAAAACTCACTGCAATCCACCCGCAAATCGTATATCTCGGCAATAATGGTAGCGCCTATCCTATCGGATTTTCCGCTTTTCGTTATTCGCACTCGCCACGAGAGCTGAGAGCAGAGACAGGCGACAGCAGTTGACGCAATCGCTGGGTGACATGACAGAGTGATGGATTCGAGGGCCCTAATGATGCAACCGAAATTAAATTAAAGAAAAAACAATGAAAACATAAACGCGCTGCGGATTGACGAGTGTTTAAATGATTATCCGTAATCGTTAAACACTCGTCTACGCTACGGTGTTCGAAAGACGGTTAAGTTTATAACGTGGGTTCTTCAAAAACAGTTACGATACGATTTTCAATAGTATATAATAGTAGTAGCATTGCAAAAAATATAATATTTCTGAAAGTATCCGAAAACTAAAAACAGTGTTAGAAATGAGATGAAATACGATTAGAAATAAATACATAAGTCTTAAAATATTAAAATTTTGAATACCAACTTTAAAAAGTTTTAAAAATGGCTCACCTTACCTATAATTTTTCTAAGTAAAATTTCAGATGACGAAAAAAAATAAAAAAACTCACATTATATTAGAAAAATGTATTAGAAACGTTACTGTCAACTCACTTTTTTGTTGTTACAAAAAAAATAATTTACAAAAAATTCACAAAATTTCATACTTTTTTCTCAAATCGCCGTAGAAAATTTTGTTTTCATAAAGGTGCACATTTTTATTTTTCTGTGGTTTACTTCTAGATTCGAATAAAAAGCGTAGTGCTTTCTTGTTCTTCTTCTTCTTTGTGTGCCTTATCAGGTTCCCCCGACGTTGGCGATCACTCTTGAAAAGGTCTCTCTGTCTTGCGCTGCCCGGAATAGCTCCCCCACACTTCTAATGCCGGTCCACTCTCGAATATTTCGCAGCCAAGACATTTGTCTCCTACCAGGCCCTCAGCGACCCTCTATCTTGCCTTTCAATATTAAAACACTGTCTAAATCATATTTCTCACCATGACAGTAGTACAACGATTTCTATGAATCCTATGTGAGCTGTTCCCAAAAGCTAACAAATTAGCCCGAGGGGTTAAAAAACGTCTTCTGACGTTTTTCAAATGTATGACGTGGTTAACCGTAGGTTACCAAGTATCAATGCCGAACAGTTGTGTAGGTATCTTATTTTAACTATAATTTCTTCTTCTTCTGGAGTCCAGCTTTGAACATCTCAATCGAAGTTTTCAATGTTCTATTTAATTTCATTAACTTATGTAAAAAGCCCGAAAAACTAATTTATTTTTTTCGAATTCCATCCTGCGACCTTCGGTTCAGTTCCACTATGAAAGAATCAATAAAGTCGTCTGATGAATCCAGAATACTTCCGAATGAATAACAAATGCAAAAAATAATAACACCAAGTGCTTGCTATAAGTCAAGTTTTAAAGTGAATATTAAAAAAAAGGGAATAAGACATATGGAAACAAATTGCCCTAAAAAGCAACAACTGCAATCTCGGTTACATCGCTGCGGTCTGGATGCACTTTTACATCGCCAGTTGCGCTTTTTACACATTCGTGTGTTGCACTTTCGCATTGCATCTGTCGCGCCGGTGTCATTTATTATATCCACGTGCAGAACCGCGTGCGACGCGAACACGCGTGCCACCGGCACCAGACACCGAGGAATTAATCCACTGTCAGGAAGCAGGGCGAATGGAGAGCAAAAAACGTGTGAAATGAAAGTTTGAAGAAGTGGGTTTTTTGGTAATATCTCAATCAGCACACTTTTGTAAAAGACATCGTGAAGCAAGGGATATTATTCATGATGCTAATTTTGAAAGTATTAATTCGTGTAAGAATTAACAGTTTGTCACTTTATATGAGATAAAGTCCGACAAAATATCCTACTGAAATTTTTTCAGATAAGTATTTTTCTTATTCAAACAGAAAATCCCTTGTTTGGGACGTTAAGTTTAAAATTTATGAAAAGTAAAATTTTTCACAAAACCTCCACTAGCTCACCCGGGAGATCGTGTTTTCAGTTCGCTCATACAGGCTCAATTTAAGAAGATTACCGCTTAGTTTGTGAGGTAGAAAATCTGGCCAGTTAGATCTGCTCGCTAAACATAGCTAAAGTCAGATCATGCTTTACAAAACTTTGGTTCACTTATTTTCTTAGACAAATTTTAAACAAATACTGGGATATTATTTATTTATTTACTGACAAATAGTCCATAAAAAATATAACAAAGACACAAATAAGAAACAGAGATGACATCGAAAGAAGAGTACATATAAATAAAGAGCATTGACAGTATATAAAATAAAAATACATACATATAGAAGAAACTACAAGTCAAAGCTTGAAAATGGAATTAAAAGGCTTTAAAAATTACACATTGCGTATCGACTATCGAAAGTCATTTAGGCATACACCAAAAAATTCAATGCTTTGATTTGCGTTGACAAGTCTTGTCATTCTGGATAAAGGAGAATAATATCCATAATTAGTAGAATGTTGATTGAGGAACAGCAATTCATTATTTCGGAGTCTACAGGAAGGGATGTTGAACTGGATGAGTTGTAACAAAGCAGGTGTGTCAGCAATACTGTTGATAATTTTGAAAATGATAATAATTATAACAAAGTATTGCAAATAGTCTTTTTTTAAAACATCGGTGGACTCACAATAACAAATTAAAAATACTAATCTCAGTTGTGACTCCGTCTGTTACTCCGGTTCAATGATATCTAAAACATAGATTTTCATTTTCGTTGTCATTTTCAATATTGGAACTGATTTTGGTAAAAATTCAGACAAACGATAAAGCAGGTAGCACAATTATTTCATTTTAATAAATTAATTATTATTCTATATTTGAAATGTGTATTTGTTTTGTATAAATGTTTGACAGATGCCGTAATTTTCCAAGTTAATTAACTCTGTTTAATTTATAGTTAAATTTCCGATCGTCTCTTAAGGTACGTCCACACCGGTAACGAAATAGCAAAGTTGTATAACAATTGTTTTAAAACATGTATATATGTTGTATAAACTTTGTTGTACAACTTTTATAATTTTGTTATATAACAAGTTACAACTAGCAAACGCGTCCACACCTCATGAAACAAGAAATGCAACACTTTCAATCATTTGAGGATTCAGTAGTAATCATGGCTTCGGAGGAAGAGGTTTTGCTGGCCGCCGCGGCCTGTGTAATTATATCAACTCACCGTCAACCAACTGAGCGCAGATGGTGGGTGCGACCTTCGCTGGAAGCTCGACATCGTTACAGTGGAACTCACCTGATGGAGGATCTGATGGAAGACGGTAGAGATCCCCTTAGTGGGGAAATCAGGGATGATGGGAGTTTTCGGAATTTCGCTCGAATGAGCAGTTCTGACTTTGAATATCTCTTGATCAATGTTGCCCCAACTATTGCAAAGCAGGACACCAATTATCGATGGGCTATACCTGCAAGAGAAAGGCTTGCAGTTACTCTGAGATTTTTGGCGAGTGGTGATTCCTATCAAAGCTTGAGTTACTTATTCAAGATCTCAAAGCAGAGTATTTCCAAGATTGTTCCTGAAGTCTGTAGGGCCCTTATTGTCTTCTTGAAGGATGTAATCAAGGTATGTATATCAATAATTATATTCAAACAAATATTTTATTATGCAAACTTTAATATATATTATGCAAACTTATATACTATTACTTTCAATAATGCTAAATAAAATGAAGAAAAAAAAAACAATTAAAAAGCCAATTACATATCCAGTAAATTCAAGGAGTCAGTCGTTGCTTGGTCAACGGGGCTAGGTTCGGCAGATGTGCTAGCTGCAGAGTAAGCATCTGGGCTGACAGCAGAGTAGACTTGCTGGGTACTAGGGTGCAACTGTGGGCTTACGTCACCGTAGAATTGTGGGCTTCCTTGACCGTAGACTTGTGGGCTTCCTTGACCGTAGACTTGTGGGCTTCCATGACCGTAGACTTGTGGTCTTCCGCGTAGATCTTGCCTTTCTGCGTGGTACAAAATGTTAGTAAGTTGATGTTTCGTGTCCACCACCAACATTTTATCTTTCAAATTTCTCAGGGCAATAGCTACTTGTTCCCCAAATACATCAAACTCGTCCCTGGTCCTGGCGCTAAGCTTTTTCATTACATCGTATGCTTCCCTGGCCATACTGTCGTTGTGGGATCTCTTTTTGCTGGGTCTTTTCATTTGAGATGGCGGAAGGAAAGTAGACTGTTCTTGCTCTGTCTGTGTCTCTTCTGGCCCCTATAAAGAAAAACAAATTTCATTAATTCAAAGAAATGAAGTGGGTTGTCAACAATAAGTATATGATGAAATATTTTCTTTTTTTGCAGACCCCAAGCAGTCAAGGAGAATGGCTTGATTTAGCTGCTGACTTTGACCAAAAATGGAATTATCCTCACTGCTGTGGCAGCATTGATGGGAAACATATTACGTTGCAAGCTCCCAAACACAGCGGTAGTGATTATTTCAACTACAAAGGGTATTTCAGTATTGTACTTATGGCCATCGTCAACGCAAACTACTGTTTTACTTATATCAGCATTGGATGCCAAGGGCGAATATCTGATGGTGGCGTGTTTGGCAGTACAGAGTTCAAGAGGCTTCTTGAAACATCACATTTACATTTGCCAGCGGCAACACCTCTGCCTGGGAGAACACTGCCAACTCCTTACGTTTTTGTGTGTGACGACGCTTTTCAGTTACTGCCAAACATGATGAAACCGTATCCGGGGGCACAAGCAAAAGGTTCGCCACAGAGAATATATAATGGCAGACATAGCAGAGCAAGGCGCACTGTGGAAAATGTATTTGGTATAATGTCAGCTGTATTCAGAGTCCTCAGAAAACCCCTGCTTCTTGAGCCCCTAACTGCAGAAAATGTTGTCCTAACTTGTTGCCTCCTCCACAACTTTCTTCGAAAAAGTCAATCAGCATCATCGTACACCCCCCCTGGGACCTTCGATGATGAAGATACCTCCTCCGGTGAAGTTACACCTGGACATTGGAGAATCGTGGGTGAACCAACAGATACCTTTCTGCGGCTCAGAAGGATCCCGAGAAAACCCTCCGAGCCCGTTCACACTTCCGTCGTAATAACGGAGGTGGGTTCCGTCTTTACGACGGAGGCCCTAGCCGCTGTAGTGGCTATATGGAGCTGTTCACACTTGCCGGATCCGGCGTGAAGACGGATCCGTTATTTTTTGCCGGAGAGTTCGCCTACGCAGAGTGTCCGTCGTGAAGCCGGGAAGGATCGCGCTGGCTCATACATTTCAATGGAGCTGTTCACACTACACGGCGGGACGACGGATCCGTTTTGAACCCCCCACACCCCGCTTCACACTTCACCACCGCCCGCTCCCAGACGCAAGCGAGCAGGTAAATTGTGTTTTTATGGGGCGCGCATTTGGCGTTTATAATATTATTATATAATATATATGTTCGTTCCAGAATGCGATTTTTTCTATTTAATCTCAAGAAAATATTTAGTCATATCATTCATGTTTTTTAGTCATTTTAGTTATAATAATTGCTGGATGATTTTCGCGTACTTTCTCCTTTTCAAGTATGCAAACAAAATATTCTCCCACGGTTGAACAAATAATTTCAGCTGTAATTGGGTGTACCCTAAATTTTCTTTTCACTTTTTTCCTTCTTTTTTATAAGTACCACATGACAACAAGAGCTTCATCGTCGTCCATTGCGCAGTGCGCACGACCGTCTACTGAAGAATGATAAAATGCTTTGGTCGTTGTTTTCGTAGAGTAGGATCCGTCTTGAAAACGGAAGTGTGAACAGGGGCCTAGGGCTTCCGTCATGACGACGGAACCCGTCTCCGTTTTTACGACGGAAGTGTGAACGGGCTCTAAGACGTCGGCAGAATGGTTCGTAATGAAATCAGCGCTTTTTTTCAATCTGAAGAGGGATCAGTGCCGTGGCAAAACAGATACTGAATGCGAGGGATTAAGTAGGTACCTACCTACATTGTTTTTCTCCTCCCACTTTCTTCTTAGTGACAAATAATTATTACTAGCTTATGCCTGTTGCAAATGCAACTAACGGGTTAAAACTAACTTGACTTACTAACTAACAGAAAAAAAATTCATAGTAAGCGGGTAGGTACCTACGGTTAAACATACAAATATATATAAAGCCGCCCACAGGGCCTAGCAGCAAAAATCTGCCATCCGTTAGTATAAAGACACCATTGTAGGCATGCACACATCAAATCCCCAAAGTTTCATCGCAATCGGATGAACGGTTTAGCAATGCGTAATTTCATGATGCCAGAGCTCACTTTTGTATACAGAAACCGTCGTGGGCATGCACACATCAAATCTACAAATTTTCATCGCAATTGGATGAATGGTTTAGCAACGCTTAGCGGTTAAACACACAACTATGTATAAAGCCGCCCCCAGGACCTAGCAGCAAAAACCTGCCATACGTTAGTAAATAAACACCATTGTAGACATGCACACATCAAATCCCCAAAGTTTCATCGCAATCGGATGAATGGTTTAGCAATGCGTAGTTTCATGATGCCAGAGCTCACTTTTGTATACAGAAACCGTCGTGGGCATGCACACATCAAATCCTCAAATTTTCATCGCAATCGGATGAATGGTTTAGCAACGCTTAGCGGTTAAACATACAACTATGTATAAAGCCGTCCGCAGGACCTAGCAGCAACAACCTGCTATACGTTAGTATATAAACACCATTGTAGAAATGCACACATCAAATCCCCAAAGTTTCATCACAATCGGATGAACGGTTGAGCAATGCGTAATTTCGTGTTGCCAGAGCTCAATATTGTATACAGGAACCATAGCAGTCATGCGCACATCAAATTCCCAATGTTTCATCGCAATCGGATGAATGGTTTAGCAACGCATAGCGGACATACATACAGCCAAACATTTTTTTGATTTTTATATATATAGAAGATAGCTGGTACCCGGCATGCGTTGCGATACCATTTCATAAAGAAAATGTTTCTACCTGCGTGTCCTTTCTCATTTGTTTCGATCCCCTCCCCCCCCCCCGCTTCCCCCCCCCTTCCCCCCCTCCCCCCCTTCCCCCCCCCCCCTTCCTCACCAGCGTCCTCTTCCCCTTTCCACTCCGCCTCCCTCACCTTCCCTCACCCCACTTCACTCCTAGGCTTCTTCGTATCGTAAACCCCCTCCCGAGTTCCCCTCCCCCCTCCCAGGTCCCCCTCCCCCCTACCTGCTTCCATCCCCCCCCCATCTACCGGATTACATACACTAATTCCCGGTACATTTATTTTTCAAACAGCTCGCGCGCCACCTATAATTTTTTTTTTACAAATTTTGTAATGCCAGAACTCACCAGTAATTTTATACGAACCTTGTACTAACAATAATGAACACAACAAAAAAAGAATTTTTCAATTTGTTGCAGTCCTTCGGAAGTTATGAGCATACGTACATTTTCATACAAATTTTATAATGCCAGAACTCACCAGTAGTTTTACTGCTTAAAATAAAGCGCTTTATGAATTTAATACTTTTAAAAAAATATTCCGTTCAACTTCGAGTAATTTCATTGTAAAATTAGAAAATTAATACGTATGCAATATAGTTGGATGATATCGAGTTGTTATGTGCAGATGGGTACCTACCTAAATTCCGAGTGCAAAAAGAGTGAGTAAAAAAACACATATTTAGGCTGGGTTGTTTAACAAAATTAAAAATTCTTCAATTTTTCAAGTCAATTTTAACGTTCTGTAAAAGTTCGGTTCGAATTCTATTCGAGTTCTGTATTTATTTAAGTTTTATGATGCAACTGGCATTTACTGATAAAAAAACAGAACTTACACAGAAAGTGAAAATGAACTTTAAAAAATTGTTAAATTATTCAGTATCGTGGAAACAACATTACCTTAGTAAATTAAATTGCATCAAAAACCTAAATAATTGTCCAACTACCCATTCCGGCAGGTACCGGCGCATTTCCTTACAAAATTCCGGCAATGTTTTTGCTTTTCTCATCATATTTGCAATACTACCGAGATAAGTAGGTACCTACCCTGAATTAATAACATTTCAATGTACTGGCCGGTAAATATCCACCCTACTGAAGTGAATCTATGGACACCAATTATCTTGTTTTTTTTGGAAAATTTTATAGGTTTTTCGGCGACCCTGAACTTTTTTACATGGGACGGACACTTTATATCGTTATCAAAAGTTGCCTTATATTGCCGGGTACCGAATTTTTCAAAAACATCTAACCGGGGATCGTTTTTTCGGCTGCAATGCCATTTTCCAAAAAACAACAACCCAAACCGCTGAGAGATCCGTTTTGTTTTGACATCTCGGATAACTGATAACTGACCAGTCTCAACATTCTCTCTAGTATTTACCATTGCATTGAAACTAAGGCCTATTTTGTGGTTCTTTTTTTTAATGCGAACCTGTCGGCGGGAACTATAACTGAGCCGAATTGGTTGATTTAATGAGAAGTTCCAGTTTTCGCCGTTAATTCGTATGAGAGAATAAATCGCTAGCGACGTTAATTTTGTCTACAAAAAAACTCTATTTCCGCGATTGAATTTCACCTCCTCAGTAAACGGTCTCTCAGAAACAAAAGCTAGTGTCAAACAAATTCAAAGGATTGTGAACTTTAAATTGTTCCGAAATACCGAGCCCCGAGGTCCATTCTCGTTTGAGAAGACTGGCACATTTTTTGGCTGAATTTTTCCCATACAAAGGGTGTGCCGCGGGCCTTTGAGGGAAAGTGAACCTTTAGGTGTGCGAAAATCAAACTGCGTGGAGGTCGTTTTGGCGTGCCAGCGGCATTTTTGCGTCGCCAAGCCGATGTGAACCTTGAGGTTGGTGAAACGTAAGGGGCAGTGCGGTCGTTTTTCGCATCAAGCGAAAAGTGAGTTTTTCAAAAACTGAGCATTAATATATAGTATGTAGGTACCTACTAAATAGGTAGTTAACTACTAAATTAAAGTTGAAAAATTAAACTGTATAAAATGTAATTAAAATTAATTAAAGTTTAATTAAAACTGAAGTGTGTTTACCTGTGCCTGATCTGACGCCTGTGTGGACTCATCTGGTTGCTGCAGTTCACCCGTGAGCTGCTGTCCGACTTCTTGTTGGTGCCTCGGTGTGTTTTTATCTTTTAGAAAAAGCAGAGAGTGGAAATATATCCATTTGGTCTTGTAAGGGGCATCAGCTCCGTCTCCACTCTTCCCTTTTTTCAATTCGCGCTGGAATTGTCCAATTAGCATCCGAACTTTCTTCTCCACCTCATCCACGTTTCCTTCAAAATCGGAAGCTAGATCAGCCCAACCATCTTGCTTTTTATTACGGTTTTTGTATTCATTGTGTTGTGGATCCCAAAGTACTGCTTTCTCACGATACTGCTCAATCAATCTTTCGGTATTCTCCTTCGTCCACTCCATCTCCAAAAGACCTCAAAAAATACCTCACAAAATACACAAAACAAAGAACGCCAGTCAAATTAAAAAAAACTCCACGCACTCAGACACACTCACTTACAGATAGTTCTCCATCAACTGATGGGAGGACACTGAAAGGTGGGTTGTTTGTTTTTTGTGTTTTTTGTGTTTTTTTTTTGTTTTGTTGTGTGTGTGGACGAGCTTGCAACTTGTTATACAACCAAGTTATCTAATTCCTTTGATCTTTACCGACAACCTCTGGGTAACATGTAACCTGCTATAAAAACAGAAAAAAAGTTACACAACATCGTGTTATACAACATTTTTCAGTTGAATTTCTAACAAGTTACATAACATTGGTTATATAACTGTTTGTAACACGTTTTGTTACTGGTGTGGACGCACCTTTAGATTGACAATGTTTTTGAAAAGCAATAATAATAATGCAAATATATTTCAGCTTCACAAATCCTACAATTGTAATATCCCGTGATCTTTCACGGATCTGCGCTAAAATTATATAAAATACTTAAGTACGATTAAAGTATTATTTCTATCGACGGGTAATAAATCTAAAAAAATTCACATAAAAATTAAAAATCTAATTTTTTACAACTAAAATGTGAATTCCAAGCTGCTAGCAAAAAAATTAAATAAAAAGTGTTTAAGCTGCAGATGCATTTTAAAGGATGAATTATGTTTAACGAAGGCGAAGACATCAAGACACTGCGCCAAACAAAATATTCAAATGGCTAATTTTAATTTATACGACGAATTAATCACACAATGTGAATAGTTATTAATGTCCTGTCAGACCTCATAAAGGGAAACACACAATTCAAATGACAGAAAATAACATTTGAAATACTGAACAGAAAATCTCAAGAATTGTAAATCCAATGTAGAAATGTGTACTACGATGCCCTTGTTCACTCGTTGCTTATCTACGGAATTATAAGTTGGGGAGGATCTTACAAATACAATCTAAACTCTATAAAAGTACTAACTAACTAACTAACTAACCATCACGCCGTTTCCCCGCAGGGGTAGGCAGAGAGGACGGACCGCCAAACAACTCGGTCTTGGCACACACTCTTTGCCTCACTCACATTCATACATCGTCTCATACATTCTCTTCTATTATTCTGACTCTTGACATGGCCCGACTCAAGTATCTGATTCACTTGATCGTGCCATGTCTTCCTCGGACGTCCACGACTTCTTCTACCATTCACATTTGCGTCGTATATTCTTCTTGCACTGCTTTCTTCGTTCATTCGCTCTACATGCCCAAACCATCTGAGGGTCCCTTTCTTAATCTTACTCATTATGCATACATCAGCCTTACATTCTTTGCGGATATCCACATTTCTCACACGATCATACATTGTTTTACCACACATACGCCTCAGGGATCTCATTTCAACAGCATTCAGTTTACTTTCATCCTTCCTCTGCCAGTTCCATGCCTCACTGCCATACATCAGGGTAGGTACCAGGACTCTATTGTGGACTGCTAGTTTCGCTTCTTTTGACAGTTTTTTATTAGCGCCAACGGCATTCAGTCCTCCATTAATGGAGTTACCAGCATTCACCCTTCTTTCAATATCCCTATCAGCCTTCCCATCTCTCGTAAACATACTACCCAGATACACAAACTCATCCACCTGCTCCAAGTATTCATCATTCACAACTATATTGCATACTGTTTTCGTACTCTCTCTTTCAAACACCATGACTTTAGACTTACTTACATTCATCATTAACTCATTCTTCATACATACTTCGTTCATCCTAGATACGAGAGACTGTAGATCTTCCATAGTGTTAGAAATCAGCACCGCATCATCAGCATACAACAGGCAACATACTTTCAGATTACTCAATTTCGCGCCCAATCCCACTTCTTTCAATTCTTGCATACAATTATCCATGTACAGATTGAATAACCATGGTGACATTACACAGCCTTGCTTAACACCTTTTGTGATGTCAAACCACCGCGTAAAACCACCGTTCACCCTAACACATGCAACGCTTCCCTCGTACAGAGACGCAATTGCCTGTATGAGATTTGTATTCACTCCATACTTGGACAACACCTTCCAAAGCTTTTCCTATCGACTCGGTCGTATGCTTTTTGTAGATCTACAAAGGCGCAGAAAAGTTTCTGGTTTTTCGCCAGAAACTTCTCAGTGAGCATACGCAAGGAGAAAATCTGGTCCATGCACCCCCTTCCACTCATAAAGGCACCTTGCACATCCCATATTTTATCCTTTGTTTCCATTCTTACCCTTTCAATCAATATTCTTCCGTACAGCTTACCGACTGAACTTAGCAGGCTAATAGCCCTATGATTCCCACATTCCATACGCGACCCTTTACCTTTGTATAATGGCATGATTACAGCCCTTCTCCAATCTAATAGCGTGTAACTCTCCTCTAGACACTGGTTAAAAAGTTTGCACAACCATGTGAGAATAATATGGCTATCTCCTTTAAAGTATTCGGCAGCAATATTGTCGAAACCAACAGCCATACCATTCTTCATGCATTTTATCGATTTTTTTATTTCATCCACGCTGATTTTAGTAACATTCACTCCGTCATCGTTCATACCCGATTCACCACTGGTCTCACTGTCACCCGGGTTGCTTTCGAAGACTTCCTCAAAATATTTCATCCATCTCTCTTTTATTTCTTCCTCATTCGTCAACATTCTTCCATCTTTCGATTTTATCACTTTCACACTTCCGTTCTCTGAACCACTTCGGGACCTTTTGACCTCCTTCCAAAACAGTTTAATGTTTTCTTGGAAGTGTTTTGTCATTTTTATTCCCTCTTCCTCTTCCAGACGTTTCTTTCGTTCTTTCACTCCAACACTTACTCTTTTCTTGCATCCCTTATATACTTCTTTCGCTCTATCTCTCTCTTCGCTAGAAGCGGTGCCAGCCGCTATCAGACATAACCATGCTTTCTTCTTCTCTGAAACCAATGCTTTGATCTCGTCATCCCACCATGCGTCACCTTTCTTCCTACCTTGCGTACTTATTCCACATACATCTCTAGCAGATTCACAAAGACTCACCTTTATGTGGTTCCATGTTTCATCAATGCTTAGACCGTCCATTTCCTTCTCATTCAATCTCATCTCTGCACAATTCTCATACTCACTTCTGACATTTGCGTTTTGCAATTTTTCTACTTTGACTCTTGTTGGAGTCGATATCGTTTTCACTTTAGAGCGCCAGCCGCGAAAGAGGTTTACTCTCGACACCACCAGAAAGTGGTCAGTTTCAACCTCCGCCCCTCTGAAAACTCTTGTGTCCTCGGTAACGGCTCTCAACCTAGAGTCAATTACCACAAAGTCAATTATTGATCTTTCATTTCCTCTTTCCCACGTATATTGGTGGACACCTTTATGATCGAAAAAAGTATTCGATACAAACAGTAATAACAATATATAACAGATACTCTAAACATACTTCAAGTATTCTGTTCCCATTGTCATTCGTTCTTTTATCCCCAAACTTACCTAAGGCTGAATCAAATCCGTCACGTCCGATTCCCACCCACCCATTCAAATCGCCCGCCAATCTATAAAAGTAATACTTATAAAATCTACATTATCAACAGAATCACTTTTTAAATTGTTTTGCAGTACCAAATATCGATGACATGGAAGCTTGTTTTTACGCAAACTTCCATTATAAAAATGTGTAAAGAAAAAATAACAAAGAATATCAAGGACTTTACAAATTAATGAGAAACGGGTATCAATTTACTACACCTAATTTTAAAACAACTCAAATGCAAAACCATTATATTTACGGTACCATACCAACTAAGAATCATGTCAACTCAACAGCGCTTTGAAAAGTGGTTAAAAAGTATGAAAAAATCATTTTAATATAGCCAATAACTCTAACCTAACGAAACCTATTTAACTATTTTTTTTTAAAAATATTTTCATAACTTTTCAAAGGAGATTCTGAGTTGATTTCATTCTGAGTTGTCCGGTCACCATATTTACCAAAACCTTGTCAAAACAGCTGTAACAAAAATAAAAACTAAAATACTTGCATAACTGGATAATAAAATTTATTAAATTAAATTTTGAAAAACTCAATGGAGTTCTACAAATTAAACACAAAAACAATAATTATGCAATTATGAATATCAGGATACTTATTGTCTGACATTTAATATTAATTTTCCAAATTGAAAGTCTCGATTATCGAATCATATCCAGGATTAAACTGGAAAAGTGTTAAGAATAATAGACTATGGCCAACTGACAAGTTGCCCTTTCTTTCGGGGAGAGATTAGATACATGGAACAATATTAGAAAAATTGAAAAAACCACTTAAAAAAAAAATTGAAGAACCGGTTCAATCTTTTACAGAATTACTCTAGTCACACTACCGTGTTTTTTTTCTTTTTGAAGGACAGGTTCCAAAAGTAAATGGATAAAGAAATTGTTCCACTCCGGTAACCGGAACCGCAGTGACAACCCATTTCAGGTGTCTTCAGTTTCGGGACTCCGAGCTATGTCATGAGCCTGATGTGGTTTTTTTTTCGAAAAGTGACGAGTGCGAGAAAGCGCGTGAAAAGAGCCTTGTTAAATACATTTTCTACGAACGTTGAATTTACACGACACTTTTTGACTCCTAAGCTACAGACAGGCAAATAAAACAAATGATTCGATCAAGAAAGTAATTCGATATTTGAAATTTTTTAATCAATTTCACCAGAAGTAAGAAAAAAAAATGACTTCTGGCACACGGTCACGCCCAAAGTTCACTTCCATCGATTTAATTCTCCAGTGATTCGAATAAAACAATAATAATTTCAAATATTTGAAAGCGCGCGAAAAACAATAATTCGAATACCTAAACGTCTTAATCAAGCCAACAACCGCGAAAGATTGTCATAATTAATGGCTTATTTTGGGTAATGTTTTATTAACAGAAACGTGGGTGTCTCATAAATTAAATAGCGGGCATAATTGAGAAGTAAGTCCGGACGTGGGGTCCCTAAATCAAGTGGAAGAACGCACTGATAGCTCCGGGACTTTTGTGAAACGTAAAATGGCACCCGCATCCAAATTGATGTGTGAAAATAAACAAGTGACGGCTGCCTCAGGGGTACTTTATGGAGGCGTTCGTTTTCAAATTGAAAACGCGATTGTAGTACCTGCATTTAGGTATTGCACAATGGAATGCATCGGTACCAATAAATACCATTCTTACGAAACACAGTAATTCATATTGCTGTTTAGCTTCCGAAAATTTATGAATTGAAACTTTCGTAAGTGCATTCTAATTTATTTTATTCTTTATGTGACAACCCGCCACAATGGTAATCTTATGTTGTGAGGCGAAATTTAATGTGGGAAGAGGAAGATAAAGGGTGGTGGGCTCTACATATCTAGTAAATAAACATAAATACAACCAATCGAAGAAAGCAAACACTTTATGGCTTGACATTATTCAAATGAAAAATGTTCTTTGTTTAAAACCACTTTCTTTTATTTATACGTCATATCGACCGGTTTCGGTTGATATCAATCTTCATCAGGACAATAAACATATAAATTAAAATACAGCACAGCGCAGAGAAAGACTATTAGGTAAATAAAAGAGAAAGAGAAAGCTTATAACAGAGGGAGATAACATTAAAGAAAAGCTGGTAGGGTTACATAGGGAGAAGAGGAACAAATTTAAAATGGACTGTCGGTTAATTCTAACCGTTTGCCTAAAATTTGGCAATCGTTTTTATTTAATTTTGATTTTTCTAATACTTCTAAATTATTAAGGCGTATTCGATTATTAATAATGAAATTTTCGATTCTAAACTGTTCTTTCAATAGTGTTATTTTTGTGGCTTGTCATCAATGAATTATGGTATTTTTTTTTAGAATTACGAGTATTAAAATGATGGAAGAAGACGATAATTATTAAAAAGCCAACCTAAACACTACATTTATAGAATAAGTAACAAAGGATTGTACAAGAAGCATAAAAGCATTTTCATATCTTTCATATCAAAAGGGAAACACGTTGCAAACAAAATTCTTTTACAGAACTATGGAATTCCACACATCCACATCACAGGTTCACATTATGTTCATGAGGCATATTTATGTAACATGTTGTTTGATTAAAAAACTAAACGAACTAACCATCATGCCGTTTCCCCGCAGGGGTGGGCAGAGAGGAAGGACCGCCAAACAACTCGATCTTGACACATACTCCTTGACTCGTTTACATTTTTACGTCGTCTCATACATACTCTTCTATTATTCCGACTCTTCACATGGCCGGACTCAAGCATCTGATTCACTTGGTCGTGCCATGTCTTCCTCGGGCGTCCCCGACTATTCCTACCATTCACATTTGCATAATATATTCTCCTTACACTCCTTTCCTCGTTCATTCCCTCTACATGCCTTAACCATCTGAGTGTCCCTTTCTTGAGCTTTCTCATTACGCTTACATCAGCCTTGCATTCTTTGCGAATCTCCACAATTTTCACACGATCATATATGGTTTTAGCACGCATGCGCCTCAGGGATCTTATTTCTACAGCATTCAGTCTACTTTCATTCTTCCTCTGCCGGTTCCATGCCTCACTGCCATACATCAGGGTAGGTACCAGCACTTAATTATAGACGGCTAACTTCGCTTCTACTCATTCACATGCTCCAAGTATTCATCAATCACAACTATGTTGCACATTGTTTTCATACTCTCTTTGATTGTGTTCTTTCATAAAAAGCTAACATTTTTATGTGCTTACCATTCGATGTACATTACCATTCAATTTAGGAGGCGGGTATGGGAGCCGCCGCCCGCAAACCATTTATTGGAAAACCAACATCTTAGTAGTAACTTAGCAGAGATGCCCGGGTTTTTGGGGGGTGAGGTTTGGTCAAGATCTTCGCGGCGGATGCGTTTGACCACTTACTACATGGTGGGCCGGATGGGAGACTTTCGGAACTCTCCAGCGGTACTCTCTCGACCCATCGCCTAGCACCGAGTCGCCTAGACGTCCGTCTCTCCTGGACACATTAACCCCCAAATTCCCACCAACCCCCTTTCTTTCCCAGAATTTCCTCTCCGGGGCCTCCTGTGTGGAGCTAATGTAAAAAAATCGATGTACATTATTTAGAAAGCTTCAAAGAGTAGTTATAGTTGGCAGAGCTTTCACAATTTCAAAGCTTAGAGTACTCTATGTATTCCCTACATGTAAGTATTTTCTACGAAGTAGAATGATATACTGACCAACAAAACTCTCCAACAAAGTGTTTGATTGATAATCGTTTAAATAAGATGAATACTTAAAGATAAAGAAGATACAATACAAGCAAAATAGACAAAAGAGTACAACTCGTAAAATTCACAAAAAAACCAACAGCCCATCGATAAATCTGATTTCTCGTTAATGGTGATAAAATATATGTATTTCTTGGATGGCTCGATACATAAAACATTAACACCAAAGTTATGGGATCACAGAAAAGCCATAAAGAGAAATAAAACAGGCCCCATCCATCAAAGGGGTGACAAATAGTCATCCCTTAAATCGTAAAGTTTAAGAATGCCGAATAACTGTGCGCTTAAAACAGATAGGCGGGATAATAAAAATCAAAAGCACAGTTGTTTTAATTCGAGAGCTTTTAAATCATTCGAAGGGGAACTACAAGACGGAACAAAGCTTTGGAAACAGTATCCCGCGCTTCCTTCGGTGGGCTGGACTCATCCGGGGGGTGATATGGGAGACCACCGTGAAATCAGAAATTTTTATTCATAATTGTTTCTGAATATGTCTGAATAACCACAAATTAAGTCTTGCGAAGCACAGATTACAGAATAATTACTGCAAATTTTCAAATGGATTGAACATTTTCAATTTTCAAATTAACAATAATTGAAGATTAACACAGTTTAAGGTTATTTTCTAGCTTTGCCATGCGCTATAATTGGTACGATATGTCAAAAAATGCTCTATATAAATAATCTTTGAATAGTTATTCAAGACATGCAAGCATTCTTTAAGTTACTAATATATTTAGAAATCAAATGGATGACACGATAAATTTTAAACATCGCGATAAAACACGGTTGCCGAGAAATTTGAATTTTCAGTTGTCCCTTCCACCTTTATACTGAGCGAAAGGGACAACCGCACCTCAGGCTGATAAACACCTAAATAAAATCGTCAAAATCGAGGTTTTGTATTCGCCATTTCTCTCCACCAAAACTGGACCGATTTTTAAGATTTTTTTTTACCAATTAGAAAAAATATTCTATGTCTGTACGTTTTGCTTTCTAAAAAATACTTTAACCGGATTATATACTGAACGTCTGTTGATGGCGTTCAACTAAGGCATTTTTCACGATTTTTGGAGGGTCCTAACTCCTATAAGAAGCAACAAAAAAGCAAAACTTACCGACATGCTAGTGGTCGATATTATAATACCTAGTGTTAAAATCCAGAGAGGAAATTGTGGAATTCGTTTGAAAGGTCAAAACGCCGCCCGATTTACCTAGGTCCAGACAAATTAGTTTTAACGAAAAAAAGCAGGAAGTAATAAAAATGCTAATTTACTACTTTTATAGAAAATCTTATACGAACATAAATTATTTTTTTATTACTGAAAAACTTCCTTATTTCAATTCTTAAACTAAATTTAAGCGTTATTTATGACTAAAATTTCCACAGGAATTGCATTCTAACGACGCATGTCCTAATACAAAAATGTTTTTTTTGCGTAAGTTATTTTTTCTTGGAAGGTAACCTTTAGCAATCACTATTTATAGTATTGGTATAAGAAACTTGTCTCTTAAATATTTATTTATTTATATCAATATAGGCCTATACGGGCTTTTACAAAAATGTGACATAATAATAATTTTGTTGAACAATAATCATGAAGTAAAATATGCTAATCAAATTATATGGAACCCACGCAGAAGAACCGTAGATATTATGCTAACTTGATTGTTATTATAGTGATACGTTATTATAGTCTGTTTGTAACTACATTTCGTGCAGTTGAACACATCCACCACTTCTGAGAAAGTATTGAAGACAGCATGCAATCTGGGTACAAGCGAGTATCTAAATGACTCAGTTTTGATATTTTCGTTGCAATTGATAAGAATTTTAGATCGAGTAGTTCTTGTTGGATTATTTAAGTTAATTAAGCCTAATAAATCAGGGCTGTCTATAACACCATTAACAATTTTATTACATTAAAGTCGAAAATAAGTATTTTATAAGAGAGTTTAAATAATGTTAATTCTTTCACCAGTGGTTGTAATTTATTGTTTCTATAGATAGACCGAGTTTAAAAAGAGGTAACGCATCTCAGAAATCTATGCTGAATTCTTTCAATGGATTAGGAGAGGATTTTTAAGTGAGGGGACCAAACAGGAGAGTTATATTCGACTTGACTTCGAACTCGAGAATTTAAGATTATAAGGTATATATGTATGTATCTATCTAATAGAAGTGAATTTTACCAACAGCAATAATTCTCATTTAGACGGGAAGCATTTTTGCTGCATTTAAATGCAACCAGCTGATGCAATGTAATATTTCAATATCCGAAGCGGATCGAATTGCTATCCCCACAGGCATGAAGATATTAATTGGAAGGCATAAAATTAAACCAAATTAATACCGGCCTTCAGTGGGTCTCACATTAATAATATATCTCCTGTTTTTGAAGGCCTATAATTAATAATTTTTATTATAAAATAACAAAGAATAGATCTTTCAGAATACTTAACATGTTTTGCAAATTTCTTTAAAATAGCATTTTTAATATCGCAAAATGCACGTCGTAAAAGACGCACTTATTTTCCTAGAAATATTAAGAGGAAAACCACATATGTGGCAGGGGGGGAACGGCGTATTTTACCGTTAGTTTTTAGCGGTAATACGGTATCCAAAATCGCTATTATTGTGAAACCGCGACCTTCAGTGCTAGAAGGGATAAACTGACTACATGCGCCGATGTGTATCCTTTGCACTCACCCGCCACTTATTAAAATCAGATCAGTTTCATTCGATCTTACGAGATACCTATACTGATTGGAATTGATTGCTAAAATTAATTCCAACAAGTATAGCCACGTGCCTGGCACTTTTCAAGCAATAAATCAAAACACCCATCGAGAGTTCGAGGTCTAATAACAAGAAAGTTCTAATTTTACAAAATATAATATAAATGTGATAAATTTACGAGAATGATTTTTCTTTTTTTGTATGAATATCAAATTTCAAAACGTAGAAGGCTGAAAATTTCATTTTGGGCCCCAAAAAAACTTTAATTGGGCCGCAGGTTGGAGGTGCCTGCTTTATGGTATTTCAAATTTCTGCTATCGATGTGATGGATAAAAAAACAATAGTATCTATCTTTAATAGATTTTCACTTCTTTTTGGTTCCTAGTGTTCTTTCAAGCTTATTCTTGTTCTATTTTGCTCCTTCTTGCTCACTCTGGAAGATTATTTTAGTTACCCAATTGCAAGAGTTTTATAACAATGGTGAATTATTCTTTATGTTGTGATATCGAGTTCGGCTTAACACCTTCGGCCACAATGTAAATTCCTTCCTCGGGGATGTCCACTTGGCCCTCTATGCATTAGATATAAATTAGCACCCCCAGCGGCGTTAAAGGGATGCTTTGTAAGGGAGGAGGCTGATTTAGGACACTGCTGGCGATATAATAGGGCTAAAGGTGTCACCCGCCCCGTGTTATTGTGTCAATAAAGGGTTTTTAGTGATGTTTTAACAGGGTGTTTAATATATTACTTGCCTTTCCTTATACACATTTTAAATAAAAATCTTTTCAGCACGATCTGCGTATATGTATTAAAAAATAAGCATATTATTTAACTTTTTTTACTGTGAAACTACACCTCGAGAGAGCTTTAAATAATAAAATGACACGGTTTAAATGTACAGAACAAAGCTAAATTTAACGGATTTAAACTAAATTCATATAGGCACTAAGAATAAAAAGCGCAAAAGAAACCTTTCGTGTACAGACAATTTAATAAGTAGGTACATTTGGAAGATTAAAATATGACAAAATTTTGTGCATTTTGTTCACAGTGTCGAAATAAGTTAAATATTAATTTGTAATAGATATCGAAAACCGTTGATAAAATCTGCTACACATTATTTAAATAAAGCAAATCTGCTACACATTATTTAAATAAAGCAAATACTGTACAGTAGGTACACAAATATTTAAAATTGAAGAAGAAGATTTTTTTATCAGTTATGTAAAGTTTAATTGACCTTTATTGGGAAGGCCCAACAATTCTTGAAAGTGACGGCGGGGCAAGTTAGAACTGTCGAGATAACTGAATTTTAGCGATATGTGTTTGTAATAATTAACTTATGAAATTAACTATTTTATAAAAATTGAACAGACTAAAACAAAAATCATTAAATTTTGTTTTTTAGGTAGGTTAGAACTTGTAGGTAAGCTTTTTAAAGGTAATTTCATTAAACAAATCTCCATTCCTACAGAGTCCTAAATTCTCAAGTTTTTCTAAATAAATATCAACTCTAATTTTGGCACTAATCTCCTCATAAATGATATGACAACAGTGACGGGGGGTAGCAAATATAAAATCATAAAATGTCCAGTGTTTTAAAAATAGTGTCCTCCGCGTGCAAAGTCGTAACTTCTACAAGCATAAACTTTTTATTGAAATAAATCAATAACTTTGCTTGTAACCACGATTTATTCAATTACTTTTTTAATACCGACCGGTTTCGCTTAGCACAAGCATTTAAAAATAAACTCAGTTTAATTTCATACCCTCAAGTTCCTGTTGTTAAGCGACACCAGTCAGTTTTAAATTTTTTTTATGAATAAATAATTGAATTAATGAGTTATTGTTTTATTTCAATTAATATGTCAAACCACAAAGTGACTGCTTTCTACCAAAATATAAACTTTCTAACAAAAGTGGGTTTATCGGAAGTGACCTGCCAGGTAAGTATGTTTTCTGAATCTGTTTGTAAGTCATAAAATTAGATAGAGCCTAAGAACTCGTAATAAATTGTACAGCATCCTTAAGGTGTTATTTCACAAAAACGGGTCTACAAATTATACAATTATTATTATTAAACATAAATTTAAACTGCATTTTGGAAACCGTTCATAAAAAGCTACTACAAATGTATTTACAAGAAAAGCTAATACCTACAATAACTATTAAGCAAACAGCAAATGATAACGGCAAATAAATAACATGTTATTTATTTCTAAACACCGAGTAAAGTCTACAATTCTTCAAAGTGAGGGTGTGAAAAAATAAAACAAACGGTGTCCCACAATGGCAGTTTTTGTGCGGTGACGAATAGCAGCGCCCCCCGCCGCGGCGCGCCCCACGGCGCTACATGTCCCCAACACTTTATTGGCCTTTTTAGGGAAAGGCGGTTAAACGGCGCATTCCTACCCACAATATTGTCATGGACCAGAGACAAAACGATTCACGAAGTTTCGTGTCAGCGGGATTGACGGATTGCAGGTAAGGTTTAATTAATTATTTATCACCTATAGAGCATTGCGGGAAAGATTTTTAGAATTATAAACGAAAAGCTTTTATGGTACCTACGCTTATCGCAGCGATATCTGAGTAATTTTTTTGGGAAATATGTATGATTTACTAACAGCATAAGCTATATTTCAAGGAGAAATACAATAAAAATAATGAAACACAAAAAGGACAATTTGAATATTTAATATCAAGAAGCAGCAACGCAGTAGATAATCTACTTATAGTTTCATCCGAGTTTCAAAAAGTACACTTTTTTCTTTGAACAGTTGGAAAATAAAGCGTTATTTCTGTATTTTTAAACCGAATTTCTTAGCGTTGCAAACTGGAATTGGTTGCAACGGCGAACATTCCACAGAGAGCACAGTTCGAGAATTTTTAATTAATCAATCGATAATATCAGTGGCACAAAAACTTTTTTATCCAAATAAATCGTAAATCATTGAATAAGATAATACTTATTATAAACGAAACATGAAACAGAACAATAAAAAGAAGGTAACGATTGCAACTGGGGATCGAACCCAGGATCTCAGCTTTACAGGGTTAAAGCTTTTAACCACTAAGCTTTTGATATCTTAATGTTTTCCGTCATTTTGTCGATCATCATGTCGATTTCAATACCTCAATAAACCAGGATAAAATTTAAGATATGATCAGTAATTTGTAAAAAAATGTGCAAACAACTAATCCTGTGTTTAAGATACCTATTACTAAGCATCCCCAAAGATGGAATAACCCCTCAAAGGAAACCTGTAGGCTAGTGAATTATTTTGAGAGTTGCGATTTCTTCTCACCTGAACGATAACGTCGCAGGATTAAAACAGTTTGGGTTTTCATCTCACCTGAAACAAGAAAAAAGGAACATTAGAAACAAATTAATTAAAAAATCAGAGGGTGCAATTCACACGAGGTAGAAGTGAAACCTTCAGAAAACTAAAGTAGACAAAAGAGTGGGAACGCTACGAAGCACTGCATAAAGAGGAGACCGATTATACTATCTCATTCTCTCGAAGGTTAAATTCTATAGATGTATGTGTTTGTCTCTTTTAAGTGTCGCTATTTTTCGTTTCATCGAGTTTCAAATCACAACGGTGCTAAAGAAGTTTTCATTTCAAAAAATATATGAATAACCTATACTTTTCTCAACTAATTTCCATATTTTTGGCTGGTATCTTTGTATGATTACAAAGTTCTAAACGAACTACTACTACTATACTATATATCTGTGACTTCTGTTCTGTTTCATGTTGCATTTGGATATATGAATATTATCTTACATAATGATTCAATATCGCACAAATGCGTAAAATTTTTATAAGTTAATTCAATAAATTGAATGAAAAAATGAATAAAAATCTGAATATATTATCAGAAGAGTGATTCTGTATCTTTTGTGGATACGGAATCTATTCCACACGTAATCTCCTGTCAAATTTGTGTGATTGTCTATGGCTTGCAATTGCCTTTTTTATGGACGTATGTGTCAGCTGTCGTATTTGAACTATTTTAAAACACGAAATGCATGATTGTTTTTTTTTTGTTTAATGTACGTTTAAAGTTGTATACCATGGATTTGACATTTCCGAAGTTTCGTGTTATTTTCAGGCACGGATTATGTGAATTACACTTCTTTTCAACAATTAATACAAGAAATAACTATTTACGCACACAAAAAAGGTTATTAGGTTCTTAATTTGGGCAAAAAAACAATAAATGATTCATGCGTATTCGGATTGAAATTTCGCTAATGTCAAATCCATGGTAAACAACTTTTAAACGTACCTACATTAAATGAATAAATACTAGTTAAAATATGATAGCTAACATAAATAAACCAATCCGATGACATATCAATCCGTGTCCCTAGAAATAGCAATTGCAAGCCATAGACATTCACATATATTTGACACGAGATTACGTATGTAATCGATTCCGTATTCATAAAAGAAACAGAATCGCGTGGCAGAACTCAAATTTTACATTTTATACAATATTGAAGTCGGCTAAACTAAACTTTACTAAATTAGTATATATCATTTTTCTGAGCAGCAGTTAATTATGCAATGAAATAAATGTTGCATGTATATTAAAAAGATAAATGACGTCGAAATCTTATGCCATTTTAAATAACGCCTTTCACGACACATCTCAATCATCCTCGTTTTATCCCTAATCATTAAATCTCAAAGTCCTCAAATGAATCGCGTTTGTCACGTACAGCAATGAACTTGAAAATTAAACACGCTGTTTCCACCCACTATTTAACAATAAAACAACGAACACAATGGGACTAATGGCAGAGTAAACACAAGAGAGATTTTCATTAATTCTTTAATTAAACGACCGACAAGATATCATCAGCACGCGATGGTGAGAATTACACAACAATAAAAAAAGCAAATCTTACTAAATCGTTCATACACCACATACCTAAAATACAATCAAGAACATACATCGACCAATTATTAAGTCAATGAGAATATAGCATAAAAGTTATTATAGCTGTTTTAAAATTCTACCCTTTGTAGATTTGGCTTGATTTGACGGCTTGCAAATAAAGAAATAATTTTTCGTTATATAATTTTGACGGTTGATGTGTGGGAAAAATTGAGGGTATAAATTATGTCATGTTGATTTTTGATTCCTTAATTACATATTTTTAATTGCACAATAAAATAAGCTCGGGTCAATGTGATGTGATGTAAAACGTAGCAATGCTGTAGCAAAAAAAAAAACAAAAAATTATACATTTTGTATTTTTATGAAATATTTGTACCAATGTGAAGTTAGCCTTAATAGGCTGAAACCGGTTACGGTCAGAAATAAATAAAATGGAAAAAGTTTTAATATACTACTAGCTGGTTCCCGAAAGGTCATATTCAAAGAAATAATTTGTTTCTCCTTGCTTGTCCTTTCCCGTGCGACCGCGTCCCCTCCCGCTTCCCCTTCCCCTCCCGCTTTCCCCTTCCACCTTCCCTGCCTTTCCTCTCCACTCTCCCGCTCCCCCGTCCCGCCAACCCTCCTCCCACGTCCCATATAGAATTAGGAGAGTACTTTGAATCGAATCGAAAATTATAGATATTTCAAATAGGTATCTATGTTAGGTTTTGATTGATTGTTCTTATGATTTACAAAAATGAATATTTTTAATACATGAAAAATTAAAATTTGAATACAAAAATTGTAATAGGTGGTACGCGAGCTGTTTGAAAACTGAATGTACTGGGACTGAATATATGGAACGCGGGAGTGTTTTCTAGACAAACCACACTTTCACATTATCATAACTAAAACAACTGCATTTTTTCAGTAGTATTTCGTTACTCAGTCCATGGGATTTACCTAGTTTGACGTATCTTCACTGCCAGCTTTTACGTAATTTTTTTTAGAATTTATTATGTGTAAACTTTTTTTATAAAATTTTTCATGACTTATACTGACAGCACGGGCAGTAACCATATCAATATGTGTTTATAAATGTAAATAAGTACGTTAATCGTAAATAACTAATTTTAAGACAGTTGAAAGTCATAATACGAATGGAGCAGTAACAATACTGCTCTATTCTTATTATGGCAGTAACCATTACAATATGTGGTTATAAATATAAACAAGTATGTTAGTCGGGAATAACTAATTGTAAGACTGTTGAAAGTCATGATACGAATAGAGCAGTTACAATTTTGACTTGCAAGTACAAACTCGGTTATAAAAGTAAGTATAGTTCTAAGTCACTAGTGATGTAAGTCTTATTTGTAAGTCATTAGTTATCAATCTTAGTTATAAGCCACTTGCAGTATATAGGTATAGATTAAATGTATAAATGAATTTGTAAAGCGCCCTTGAAGTGATTTTCTCACGAAAATGGCGCTATAGAAGTCATCCAATTATTATTATTATTATTATGAACCCGGGCACCCCAGTAAAGTTACCAAAGTAAGCGAACCCCTTGGGGTGACCAACGGCAGGAGTGTTTGTTATCCAATAAATGGTTCCCGGGCGGCGATACCCATAACCACCCCCTTAAATAGAAAACACTAGTGCCAATATTTTATATTATGACTTTGTATTTGTGGGTTCTCTACGAATTGAGTAGAATATTTAATTGCGATATAATTAATTAATATAGAATGCGATAGTCTATTCAAAACTAATGCTCCGAAAATTCTATTGTTTAAATTAACCAGGTTTGCTGAGGAACAATTCGGCGTACAGAATTACAATTACAAAGCTTCGGTGTGCCATTAAACCTTGCTTTGACGGCAGTAAAAAGAAAAGCTAATCGACAAGGGCTGTAAGAGCAACAAAAGCTCTAACAGCGAAAAGGTCCGATGTAATGCAGCCGCTGCCAAAAGGTGAACTTTACACGACTATCTTGTGAGATAACCATAATTTGTTCGCACGGATGAATTTACGAGCTTCTCTTTGTTTCGGCGTTGCGACCATGTAAAAAAACCATTGACAAATTCTTGGGTAATTAATATTACGAAATCGTAGAGACCTGAAAAAGTCGCGTTTGCGATAAGAGCGATTTTTTACGCAAAATCAGTTATTTTAACGTGAAATTCGTAATTTTAAGGCATACAGCTAATATTCGTTTTTTCACGCGATTTTACGGTATTTAAAAAAACACGAACATTTGTCAATTTATGCCTAATTAATTAAATAAATGTTGAATACCTTATCTTACCTCGTAATCCGGTCTTACATGGTTTCATTTCACCTCAGAAAGAAGGTACGTCTAAAACATACATAATTTGAATAAACGAAGGCTCGTTTTTGCTTTAAACCCATGTCTGACATATTTTGAACAAATTCCAGTGATTGACAAGGGTAGCATGTTTATTATTAGCCAAGGACCCGAAAGGCTTTGCGTGTTCCCGGTGTGCGTGCAATTTATAAGCTGTCGTGCTCGAATTCTGCCAATAATGCCATGACTCCCACTTACGCGTTTTGTCATTCGGAGTTCTTGTTTCGCTAATAGGTTCATTGGCCATTTTAAGTATGGGGACAAAAGTACGTAGGCGGGGCCGGGTTGTGCAGAGACTTGGGGACTAAGGGATTGCCTAGAATGAACAAATGAGTAGAAAATGTATTTATAAAAATAAGGGATGAAAGTTTTACTGTGAACCAAACGATGGCGCTAGTCGAATAACACAAATCGGCAGTTTGCAGACAACATCCCAGTTATTGGTTCACTGATTTAACGAGAACCGGACTGGACTTCGCATGCATGTGAACACAAAACTGCTTTGCTGTTTTATATAAAAAAATATAAAAAACATTGCTTTGATGGTTTCATAATTTGTGGATTATTCGACCACCATGCTAGGCACATGCCCGTGTTATAATATGAAAGAGATAAAAGAATATAAAAATCATAATATATGAAGGAGTAGTAGCGCAAAATAGGAACGTAAAAATAGAATACACTGAATTGACGAGTGACGGCTGCCGATCACCTGGATGGGGACTTTCCCAATTTTTTTGGATTTTTCCGCTGACGAAGCGACCGAGTTCAACAGAGGGAGATGGAGTTTAGACTATATTCTACGACACAATATTGGAATTCAACAGAGGGCAACCTTGTTAGCGGTAGTAGTGGGATAAAGGATTTTTACTATAGAAGGCGTAATTTTGGATCATGTAGTTTAGATGCTACGTGTTTTTGATATTTATGGAATGGAAGCATGGACGCGTACTGAAGAACTAATTAGGCGACTTGAGGCATTCGAGATGTGGATCTACAGAAGAATACTTAAAATAAGCTGGATGGATAGGGTTACGAATGAAGATGTTATGGTTCGGATGAATAAAGAAAAAGAAATTATTAAAACTATAAAAATCCGAAAACTTCAATATCTTGGACATGTGATGAGACATTCAGAGAAGTATGAGATCTTGCATCTCATAATGCAGGGAAAGATTGCCGGAAGACGGGGTCCTGGAAGAAGGAGAACCTCATGCCTGAAAAACCTGAGACAGTGGTTTGGCCAGTCTACCGTAGAGCTGTTCCGGACCGCAGTAAACAAAGTCCGCCAACATGAACGCCAACGTCCGTTGAACGTACAGGGCACAAGAATAAGAAGAGTAGTTCAGCGGATTTTATTCAACCAATAAATAATAGACTAATTAATCGCGGAAGCCAGCGCTTCTGACGACAGTAAGGAGCCGCGACCAGAGTCTGACTTCCAAAAATATAAAGAGTGAGGGGGAGGTGCAAAAACGTTATGCGGTCCGGGAGCTTACATGTGCTTACGGGAGCCATTACTTCATCTAACGAGGAATTGTTTTTTGATACAACATTTTTTTTTTTTTAATTGTGTATTACAGACTATGTATTTATTTACAATACACATGTGACACAAACTACACCTTTTTGGTAAATAAAAGATAGTAGCACTTAAATGCCTCTTGAATTCTTCAAATTCTTCATACAACAATACTCTTTTGACAGTGTAAGCATTTTTCAATCCACTCCCGTCAAAATTAAACATTTAAATTATTTAAAGTGAATTATTATACATAACTATCATCAAATATTAACAAGCAGCACTTTTATTTATTAACATAATAGTGTTTTTCATTGCAAATATTTGTGTACTGTGTCAAAAAAGCAAAAACAAATCAACAACTTCAAACATTGACAAGCAGTGAATAGTGCCAAATTTATAAACGTGTCACAATGGATGTGCAAAATTTCATCTCCAAAGCAGAAATAGCTGTCAATGCCTTCAATAAGGTACTTTTTGATCCAGCCAAGAAATTTAATAAGGATCAAATTTCCCCATTTGCCTGTGAAATTTTAAACGCCATAAGTAGCATGTCTTCAGCTGTGGCATCCAAAACTGCCAGCTCAGAAGGTGAACTGCGTGCATACAAGGATATTAGAGCAAATTCTTCCTAAAATAACTTTGACATCTGTGAGGCGATTTCGGAAATGAATGAGCAACAAGTGCGTTCCAAAAATATTATTGTTTTCAATGTGCCTGAAAGTATTAAGACAACAGAAGCCGGCAGGTTCTTGGACGACCAGGCAAGTGTCACCAGTATAATCAGTGAAATCGACAAATCAACAAATGAAAATATTTCAAAATCTTATAGAAGCGGTAAATTATCAAATAGCAAACCTAGACCAGTAAAAATTGAACTAGAGAATTCCATACAATCGAGAAATATTCTAAGCAAACGAGGTCTTCTTAAGAACAATATCAGAATCTATCCCGACTTAACTCCGGCGCAGCAAAAATTTCTAAAAGATCTGAGGGAAGCTCAACTGGAAAAGCGGAAAGAAAATGGTGAAGATGTCACCATAAAATACATAAACTCCACGCCCAGAATTGTCCCAAATCTGCCAAAAAACTAGGAAGTTACAAACATATCCAAGCAATTCCATCTAACAATCGAACCAGAACTTTAAAAATCTACTACCAAAACATCCGAGGACTACGATCAAAACTCGACGACCTACGAGCAGCCCTACCTTCTCATCATCATGACATCATTATACTTACGGAAACCTGGCTAAACTCTGATATCAAATCGACTGAACTCGGTCTTACAAACTATTAAAAACTTGATCTGACATTACTGCGACAGAAATGTCAGATCAAGTTCTAAGTCAAGAGGTGGAGGAGTTTTGATTGCTATAAAACAGAAGTTGTCATCTAGAAAATTAACCACGAAACACAATAACATCGAACATCTTTTTATGCAAGTAACGACTCCTCTCGAGAAAATTATATTTGGAACGGCCTATCTACCACCACTTTCTGACCCTCAAACATACAGAAACCACTGTGAAGACATCGAAACAATTTCATTAAAATATTCTCACTCGAAAATTGTTATTCTTGGAGATCATAACTTGACAAAATTAACATGGAAAGCAAAAAACTGTGGTCTCATCACAAACGAAAGTGAAAACGATCGTGCACGTGAAGTTTTGGACATGGTAAACTTTCTAAACTTTCACCAACATAATTTTATTTATAACAGTAACAATCGCTTATTAGACTTAGCTTTATCAAACTATCTGTAGAACTCTCAAATGATCCACTCCTACCAATAGATAATCACCATCCTCCCCTATACGTTAAATTAAATATTACATGCGAAAATGAAAAAAATACCTGTACAAATAGTCCTAAACTTTAAACGAGCCGACTTCGACTCAATTAATAGCCATCTCTCAAATGCAGACTGGTCGTTTTTATCCGATGAAAACATTGATGAATCTTTAGACCAACTTTGTTTATGCTTTTCTAATTTTATTGAATCCTATGTACATTTTTATACACCGAGAAGCTATACTTACCCGGTTTGGTTCTCATCAGAGCTTACTGCCTCTCTTCAACAAAAAAAGAGTCAACACAAAAAATTCAAACAAAGCAAATTCATAAGTGATTATAAAATCTTTAGCGAAACCAGGAAAAAATGTAAAGATCTTTCCAAACAATGTTACAAAATGTATATAACCTCTATCGAGGACACTGTCTTTAAATCCAAAAATCTTTGGAAATTTCTTAAAAAAACTAAACAATGAAAACACAGAATACCCCCCAATAATGCAAATGAATGGAACCAGTGCAAACAATACACAGGATATTGTAAACCTTTTTTCGGACTTCTTTAAAGATGTATATGATGAAGAAACCCCAGATGACAAAATACCTGAATACAAATTTAGCAAGACTACACACTTAACAAATTGCCATATCACACAAAAATGTTGCGAACAGAAATTATTTTCCTTAGACACTGACAAATCCGCTGGCCCAGACAACATTCCACCAATATTCCTCAAAAAATGCTCTAATACATTAACTAAACCACTCACATTATTATTCAACTGTCTCTTGACCCTTGGACTACGCTGATGACAAAACGTATCTGGTCGCTGGGGACAGCAGAAAGAAGTTGAGAGCAAAGGCAGTGAAGGTTTGAACATGTTCCTCGATTGGGGGAAAAGAAACAAGATGACCTTCGCTCCCCACAAGACCCAGGGCCTCCTGATGAAGGGCTTTCTCAGCAGAAAAAGAAATCCTGTCATCAAAATGGGGGACTATACTGTCCGATTTTGCGAAACTGTTAAATATTTAGGCGTTACACTAGATCGTTCGTCCTCTTTCCTGGCTCACGTTAAAGAAGTATCCAGCAAGGCCCAGGCTCTCTTCTTGAAGCTGAGGAGACTCTCCACAGCTGAGTAGGGATTGCGAAATCCGGCTCTGCGAACGCTATATAAGTGTGTGTACGTGGCGCAAGTCTCGTATGCCGCCTCTGTGTGGGAGCACCGCCTGGACAACTCGCTGATTCTCTTAGCTCTCAAGCGTGGCCAACGAACCCCCTTGCTGGCACTCTCTGGTGCGTATAGAACCGTTGCTTCGGACGCTTTACCCGTTTTGGCTGGCATATTGCCAATCGATCTGGAAATTAGGGAAGTGCTCACTAAGCAGAAATTAACCAGAGGAACCCCGGCCACTCACCTAGGTGTTGTTCTGACACCGGGTGGGCCGGGGACTCTCCCTGGACTGCTCCGTCAAATGAGGGATCTGTCGCTCCAAGAGTGGCAGGTCCGTTGGGATAGGTCGAATATGGGAAGATGGACCTTCTCCTTCTTCCCATCAGTTAAAATCAGAATGGAAGGGGCATATCTACAACTGGACCACCACATCACCCAGCTTCTGTCCGGGCATTGGGAATTCAGGGGGAGACTTCACAACCTCGCCCTGTCTCCCCATCCCAACTGCGCATGCCGATCGACGAACCAGTCAGCCGAGCACATTCTGTGGCACTGTGAGATCTTGACGGATGCGAGAGAGGAAATGCTCGATGGTTTGGATGTACCTATCAGACCAGTACGGAATACTGATCTGGTTTCGAATAAGACGAACTTCGAGTGTCTGAAGAAATTTGCAAGGATCTGGGTTGAGAGATGGCCTGAGCTTAGAGTCGCTGACTAGTTGACTTTGACACCAGGTGTACTTGTTCCTGTTTTACCACGGACTATCCCATATTACTCTATCATCTTAATTTGCCAAGGATGACAGTTTTTTGTTCGTTTTTTTTCTTTGTTTTTTATTTTACACTTTTATGTTTATTGTTTATACCCTCGACTTTTATAATTGAATACTGTACAATATGTATATTTTTCATGTTTTTTTTTACAGTTTGCTTTTTTTTTACATATGTAATTTTATGCTGTTTTTATTTTTTACTTCTTGATTTTCCTATTAGCACTATCATGTTCACACATGTCCGCGTGATCTTACGCTCATGTCTTCTTCTTTTTTTTTTTTTTTTTTAGACTTATTTTTTGCCATTTTTATTTATACTTTAGGTTTTTTGGTTCCGGATACATATAGCGTAATTAAACGCACATGCCTATTTCATATTATTTTGGTTTTCTTGGTTGCTTTACTGTTTTTTTTTTTTTCATTTCTTTTAGTTTTGTTTAACGAGAGAGAACTGAACTCCGTTGCCCGTTTGGTATCGTCTTATCCCCATTTAAGGGGTCGGACCCTAGAACGTGTCCCCGTGTACGTGCCATGGCCGATTTCTTGGAACTGGTGGGGCTGCACCCGGCCACCGCGCTACCCCCCGTGACATGAAGAGGTTGGGGAGAGGGCTAAACGTCATCCGAAAGCTGTCCGTCCCGCCTCCAGCGACCCGACGCTTCTCTCCCTAGGGTCTTCTTTTTGATTTCCACACACTCCTCGTCTAGGCACCACCGGGTAGCTGGCTTACGGACGACGCTGCCGGTTATCGGGAGGCCTGACAACCAGCCTTCTTTACTGTCTCTGGGACTGCCGGTGGCTGGATTTCGGTATCACCGTTCTACATTGTATATATGTTTATTTCTTCTTCCATTTTTTATGTACAGTGCACGGTGCTCCCTGCTGGATCATTGTGTGGTCCTTCGCCGCCATGAGCTTCCCACTCATGACGGTTGTCGTTCATTTTGTTTTTTTTCCTTATATTTTCTCTATTACCTAGTTTTGTTACTAACACCTTGTTTGACTGTCCATGGGGCTCACTGCTTTAGCAGTGATTACCTTCATGGGCTTTAGAATTGTAGAATTGACCATCACAGTACATTCCTGTAGGTGCGCCTGCATACCGCCCTCTAACAACGTATGCGGGGACATTGAAGTTCTAGAATCGTTTCATATTTTAAATGTAGAGTCGTTCATTAAAAAAAAAATTGATTCTTGCGAGAACTCCGAAGGGGCGAACATAAGTCGCCTATACCGGGGTGGGAATAGGTGGGTGAAAGCTTCAATGACCCTTGGACACTTTCCAGACCGCTGGAAATCTAGCTTGATTACACCTATCTACAAAAAGGAGACGACACTAATATAGCCAATTATCGCCCCATTTTTATACAGTCAGTACTACCTAAGCTTTTCGAATCACTGGTCCTTGATGAAATCTATGCCAAATTAATAAAATTAATTGACCAGAAACAGCACGGTTTTATCAAAGGTATACAATATTTAAAAACTTTCATATTACAATCTTTTGCAGAAAATAAACAAGTCGACTGCATATATACAGACTTTTCGAAGGCATTTGACAAAGTATCCCATAAACCACTAATCCAAAAACTATTTGCTCTAGGAATAAGGGGTAACATGTTAAAATGGTTTACTAGCTATTTATTAAATCGTAAACTGTTCGTCAAAATAAAATCTTGGATGTCGAAAGCTTTCTGGGCTACTAGTGGCCTACCGCAAGGCAGTCCAGTCACCTTGGCCTGGTTTTGTTCCTCATTTTCATCAATGATATAACCAATTGCTTCAATGATGTCGAGGTATTGCTCTTTGCTGATGACATCAAGCTATACAAGAAAATAACTGATATAAATCATTGCCAAATACTACAGTCAAATATTAGTAAGTTTAAAGATTAATGCATTAAAAATAATTTATTTTTAAATGTAGAAAAGTGTTAAACCTTGACTTTCTTCAGAAATAAAAATCCTGTTTTATTCGAATATTCCATCAATAACACAGCTTTAGAGAGAGTCACGGAAATGAGGGATCTTGGAATCATTTTGGATGAAAAACTAAGTTTCGCCAATAATATCTACCAAATTATGAACAAAGGTATGAAAACACTAGGCTTCGTTTTAAGAACAACTAAAAACTTTAATTCCATAGAAGCCATTAAACTATTGTATGTATCTCTAGTTAGAAGCCAAATTGAATATAACTAGGTAGTTCGGTCTCCATCTTACAAAATTCACGTTAATAATATTGAGCGAATAAAAAAAAAATTCTGCGTTTTATAAATTTTAAATTTAATATCCCACTAGAAGACTTAAAATATAATCTATTACTAAATATTCTACAAATACACACACTAGAAGACAGACGTAAAATAAACGACTTGACATTTTTATTCAAAATACTTAACTCTAAATTCGACTGTTGCGAACTCCTACAACTCATAAACTTACGAATACCGACAGTAACCACACGACAAAATACACTATTCTACTGCAGCATTCATAAACGGAACTACATTGCCCACTCTCCGATACAAAGATTTTCACACTATGGGAAATCAGTACTTAAGTGATGTTGACATATTCAACATCAACTTGGCGAATTTTGTGGATCTTGTAAAAAACTTATTCCAAAACTAATCCTAAACATATATGTATTTTTGTAAACTTATCAAATAGCTGTATTTTTGTATTTTTGTGACTTGTGTGCATTTTTATCTAATTTTATTCTTATCATTTCTCTATATGTTTAAAAATCATCTGTCATAAACAAATTGTACTACTGTAAAAGCACTCTGGGCGTTGAATAAATAAATAAATAAAGACTGCTGTTAAAGATATGTTAACAGTTTTGGAAGCGTTATTTAACAACACCATACCTCGTGTCATGCTTTGCCGAGCCAGTACGTCCGTTCTGCTATGTGGGATACATAGAAGATCGTGATACCGTCCCTGGCTATAGTTGTTCGGCACATACCTACAACTTATAACATTCCAGGAGGTATGGTATACATGATCATTCAATTACTGGAAATATCTGTTGGTTTAAACTTTTAAACATATCTTGAAACAAGTCCAGATGGAACTACGGTGAAATATTATTTTTTAACGTAATTTTGAATCGAAAGCTGTATTATTCACATTTTTAGTAGGTACAATAAAAAAATGATTTGTGGTTTTGCACGCTTATCGTGGAAATCGGGAAATTAAAATATTTACTCGAGAAACGAACCAAATAAGTTTATCGACTGAGAAAATCTGAATGATTAAAAAAAAACATTGTTTATTCGAGCATTCGAGCTAACTCCACGGTAGAGTCCCGCTGACCGGAGCCAGTAGGACTGTGCCACCCCCAAAATTGAGGATATCGTGAGGCGGAAAAATGGGGAAAGGAAAGGTAGGAAAATGCCTACCTATTTTGTTAACTGATTTATAAACGTTCCTTATAGGAATCCTACAGTAAATTTAGTAAGTAACTAGGAGGGCAACTAAAAAGTAATTAACAAGAGATATTAAAAGTTAAAGCCATATTCTTGGGGACTTAAAGAGATACCCGCAAAGCGGAAAGAATGGGGAAAATCAAGGAATGCCGACTTACCCTGTTTTCTTCCTTCGCTTTTCTAAATTTCATTGGTTCAAAACATTAACCACCAAACTCGATGTTTTTTGAAGTAAAACATCTTTATACACGCTCGACTTGGGGGGTAAGCTGGTGAATGCGTTACGAAAAGTGTGACGTTACGAAAAGTGTGATGTGAACAGTAGGTAATCGATGCGAACGGTGATCGGGCGAAGCGAACGGTCGGGCCTTTACGCACGCTTGACTTGGGGAGTAAGCTGGTGAATGCGTTACGAAAAGTGTTATGGAGAGGTGCGAGCACAACGAATCATTTGTTGAATAACCATGCCATAGGTCACCCCAATGTCATATGTTCTTTTATAAGTTAGTGAAGTTTTACTTCAGTCGTGTGGTCTAAAGCACACTCGTTTTCTTTTTATTTGTTACGAAACGGTCGAACAATCAATCAATAATCAACACTCACAATATGTGTTGACAGAACGAATATTATATTTCAACTGGACACGATGGCGCATAATTGTACTTGGTCGGCATAAGATAGGTAGGTGGAAAAAAAGTATTTGTAAGTAGGAATTACAATTTTTGAAAAAGGTACAAGGATGAATGCTAGGTACCAACACATATTGTCAAGCAAAGTTTCGAATTTGAATGGTGATCTTCCGCCAACAATTAATCCAATAGATTATTATAGACAAATATAATACTTTTGAAAACCAACGGAACATAAACAACAAAAACATAATTATTGACTGTGAGAATCATAAATCACATGCCATAAAAATATAAACTAATAGAGTCATTAACACACCTTCAAAACAGAGCATAAAGAATCGAAATCACTGTGCTAAAACGTTTTGCTATCATTCCAATCAAAATAAAACAGAAACTCAATCAACCAAACTATTTTAGATGATTCATTTGTTAATTTAAACATTTGATTATATCAGACTTTAATTATAGACGTGATAGAAGCTTAAGGGCAATCACCCTATTAAATAGTTAGAAAATGCGGCATGACGTAACGCCGAATGATGCCATATAGTCCAGACTAGGATAACGTTAGTAATTTTAGTAGACCCATAAAATTAACACAACAATGCAGATCGCTGAAAGCCCATAATTAAACACTCAAACAGTCGGCCATATAAAAGCTTGCATTTAAAAAAATTGGCGCCGCAGCACCTCCCTGTAGCAGATCTGACCAAAACCTTATATTTATCTATTCGTTTGATTAATGGTCGTCAAACGTATGTAACTTCGCTAGACAATAACAAACTATAAAAATTAGAACATAATTCTGTCATCCCAATTCAGATAATAACATAATACTTAAAATGAGGATCGGTATGACCATGAAAAGTTTAATGTTCAACGGCTAGACAAAATAAAAAACTAATGTTCTAAAATAATTTATGACTAATAAAACTATGTTCTTTAAATCTTAGGCAATTTTTAGCATTAATTTTGCCTGGTTTACACCACTCTATCTTATTTGTTAAAAATGCAAACTAAATAGTTGTTAGATAGTATAGTAAAATATACAAGATGTCCGAGGTAAAGTGAGGTGATTCTTCGGGAGGTGATTCTATTTGATAGTACAACCTAAATAAAGATATATATTTTTCTGCAAATTCCAAAGTTTTAAGGTAGTTTTGAGAAAAAAAGTTGATCAATTGCACAAAAAAATATTTTGTGCGAAAAGCGATGAAATTTCGAAAAAGTTATTAATCTTTTTTACTTCTACCGTTATGTAGAATCACCCTCCGGAAACCATATACAGGTTGTAACACAAGTATCCGAATGGTTTAAACCAGTGATTCCTAAGCATATTAAGAGTACAAAAAAAAAGATCATTTTGTTGTCCGATGGTATTTTTTAAAATTATATGCAATGTTATTTTTAATATTTAATCACACATAGACATTGATCTCACAGCTAAAAACCGCAAAAAGATCACGTGATACGTGCACTGTTTCGTGTATTACCGTACTGCTGGAACGAAACGGAGTGCTTATCACGTTACCAGCTACTTTTCCTGACAACCCGACTACTCAGTTGCCGACGTGTGATGCAAAATTATGTTTTTAGTTATAGCAAAATTATTAATTTTTTAATTGAAAAAATATCATCAGATAGCAAAATGACCATCTACTTTTTTACTCCAAATATGCTCAGGAATCGCTAGTAAAAATCCTTCGGGTACGTGCTAGTTACACCCTGTATATATTTTTGAATAACACTTCAAGTTATAGTTTTATAGAGTTACTAGGTGCCTACCTATACTCTTTAACTAAAATTTACAAATAAAATATTTAATTACTCAACATTGCCCGAGATTGGCTCTTTTTCAAAACTTTTTTTTGGTAAAAAGTTGAAAATATGGAACAAACACCGTGGCGTCTTCCATTTTCTTTTCAAAATAAAATTTTAAAGCTGTCTATCTCAGAGATATAATTAAAATACTAATGAAGTTGCGAGCTAAAACTCTTGACTAAAAAATTCCAGCCGAAAAACTGGGCAATTCATTAAGAGAGTTTCGCAGCATCAAAAAACAGATTTCTTCTTTAAAGTTAAGATTACATTGCTGCTTTATCGATTATACAGAACTTAAAAATAAAAAGCCTTAGCTCGGGGGTTCGAACCTCCGCCAAAACGTCGGATTCCTATCGGGCAGATTGTCCGCGACGGTTAAATGAAGTAATTCGGCCTGTATCTCGATTGGTTGTATATACCACAGTGCACCCTCGATCAAACAATGAGAAGGTACCGCGCAGGAGTGACCACCCCGGGCCGGGTACTGTGCAATGGGCATTCGTTGAGAATGTACCCGGTCGAATAACTCGGGGCGATAATGTAACGCAAGAGGCCGTTCACACGCGTAAGAACCCTTTCGATTGCGTATTAAAGAAAGTAACAGAGGTTTTTCGACAATGAAAGTGATAAACATACGCTTATGGGGGTGTGAAATTGATATGAACTACCCATTTATTATTTCTATAGTGCTTCACGAATTCTTATAGCAAATTTGTATAAAATATATTGAAGGTTGATCTAATCGAAACTAGTTGAAAAATGTATTCTAGTAAACTGATTAAAAAACTAAATATCTTTTCATTTAAGTTTAACGTCATAATGTCAATTTGAAAGGTGGGTATGGGCACTACCGCCCTGGGAACCATTTATTGGATAACCAACTCGTCTACCGTAGGTCACCCCAAGTGATTCGCTACGTTAGTGACTTAGCATAGGTGCCCGGGTTCGTGGTGTTAGGTTGATGCGGGTCTTGGCTGAGAATGTGTCTGCCCACCAACTTCGTGTGAGGCCGGATCGAGAGAGACTGGTTGAGGGAGAACTTTGACCTTTCCAGCAGGACTCTCTCTGCGAGGAATAGGTTCATACTTCCGTCACTCCTGGACACACTGACTTTTTATTTTTATTTTTATATGAATACAAGTGCGAGTGCGAGTCAAGAGCCTTACCTACCCACTTCTGATTCCTTTCGCTTCCCAGAACTTTCTCTCCTACTTCTTTTAAAAAGACCCTCCATACAGCATCCCCCAAGATTACATAGGCCGTGATTGGAATTATTTTCCTCAGGGTCTCCTTTATGGAACTAATGCAAAAAAAAAAACCACAAAGTGATTACTCTCTTGAATAATAAAAAAGAGCTTACAAATTAATATGTTTTAATTTATTTAAAACGACGCCACAAAGTTGTTTTGCAAAGATTGAATAAAAAAAGGCTTCACTGCTCAACCGGCAAAAAACAAACGCTTTTGAAATGAAACGATTTCAACTCTTCGTGGAAGTTAATTCAATGAAAAACAACCTTAGGTCTCCTGTCTCACATTATTAGATCAATATAATTCTAGATTCATAATTATGCAAATTAACTTACTCTTCGTGATCATTAATTATTAAATAAACAGCAAGGTATCTGTTTCCAAACGAAATAATACAGTGATCATACAAATAAAAGCTTTGAGAAATAGCTTTACAAGCAGTTTACGACAGCTACTATTCTCAGGTATAGATACTTCAATCAACTGTGCGAGGTATAATAAACCGGTAGCGTCTATGACGTCAGCCTTTCATTACGAAAGCTAAGAGCACACATAGCTTTTTAAGCGCCATTGTACTCGCTAGTAAATGTGTCAAAAGGGCTATGAACGGAGATATCAAACTTGTGTTACGACGTGCGACGTGCCATCCTATTCAACGAAATAAATACAAAGGGTATTATATAATAAATTAATTAATTAAGTAAAAACGGTACTAGAAAGTAGTTTTGTTCTTATTGAAGATTAATAATTGATAGTTCAATATAATGTAATATATGTATCTTGTCCGTTGAAAGTCAACGGACAAGCTTTTTTCAATGCGACATAACGAATGTCATTGAAAGTATCATTTGAATCCATTAGAGAAATTTGTACCTATACCTACAAATCTCATACGTTTTTAAAACATTATCTACACACAGGACTACCCGAGGTACAAAATAAGTCAGAGTAAATGTCATCTTTGGGAATACTGTGTGGAGGTAACGGTAAAAAAATCCATCCTTACTCAGAAATCATCTTACTGATGTACGTATGTTTTTTTATAATAAGGAAGGAGAGGAAGTTCTGGGAAGGAAACGGGTAAGAGGGGTAGGTAGGATGTATCTGGGGTCTAAGTGTTCGGGAGTGACGAATGTAAGAATCCGTCGTACGGTGCAAGGCGATGGATTGAGAGAGTCTGGCTGGAGAGGTGAAAAGGTCTCCATCAGCCAGCCTCTTCCGATCTGGCCTACAACGCAGGTGGGCAAAAGCATCCGCCGCCAATACCTACACTAACCCTCCCCATGAACCCGGGCACCCATGCTATGTCACCATGCAAACGTAGGTTTTTGGGTGGAATGACTTATGGGAGGGGCGTCGGTTAACCTGCCTCTTAATTTGTTCCAAAGTTTATTTGTAACCCGGGAATGTTTGTCTTTCTTTAAAAAAAAATGTTAGAGAGAGATAACTATTGCCCGTTCTCTCCCTTTCCCCTCGCCCACCCCTTACTTCCTTTCCCTTTCCTATGGTTCACAACGTCATAAAATATATTCTGAGATTTTTTTTTGTTAAATATTTTTTTTTTGTTTTTTATTAATTATTGTAAGAAATGTAAATAATACACATAATTCCACGAAATAACCTTTAAAGATGATTTAATGGGTTCGTAACCATCGATGCATCGACCGGAGCATAACGATGTTGTAATAAGAATACTACTACTCTATTGTTTGAAATACAATTTATCATAATAATGTTATAAGTTTAGATGGAAACACATTGAAAAATCTACCACAATATTTGTAATTTGATAATAATAGAAATTTTGAACAACCAATAGAAAGGTCATGGAACTCACAAAACTTAAACCAAGTAAGGTTTACCAACTCCGCATATATGTGAAGAATAAACTTGTGAACAAAACATTCACCGCGGGATTACAATGCGGCGAGCTTTCGGCGCAATACAACTCTGAGAGCTTTTAACCACAAATGCGAAGCTGCCACTTCGAGCACGTAATTGAATGAGCTTACAGCAAAGCTAACACCATATAAACAATTTGGAAAAGTGAATGTTACAAGGAGAAAGTGAAATAGTGGGAAAATTTCGCGAAGCGTATTGAGACAAATTTTGGTACCAGATCTGCAAAATAAAACAGAGCTTTTGAGGCAAATAACTATCGGTTTTCATCTGACAATTCATTGGATTGAGAACACAAATGGAGAAATATATTTTTGTGATAAACACTCCCATAATAAGCATAAAAGATAAGATTCTAACAAATACCCTTTGTTTCATCCACTTTCATACGTTATTTTAATAAGAAGGAAAACTTTTTTAGCACAGTTATGATTAGAAAATCGATGAAACGTAAAAGCGACGCTAAAAAGAGACAATCACATACATCTGTCGGATTTAGCCTGCGAGAGAATGAGACAGAATAATCGGTCACCTCTTTGTGCGGGGCTTCGTAGCCTCCCCACTCTTATCTACTTTAGTTTTCTAAGGATTTTACTTCTACCGCTTGTGAACTTTTTGTATTTTTTTTACAATAGCTACAAACAGGAGGCGCTGAGGAAAATAATGCCCCTCAGGGCATATGTCATCTTTGGGGATGCTGTTTAGAGGGTTGGAAGGCGAGGTTTTTCTTGAAAAACTATATGAGGTGTGGGTAGGAATCTGGGGGTCAATGCATCCAGAAGTGACGAAAGAATGAATACATCCCTCCCACTGCGGTTCAAGGCGATGCGTTGGATCCTATTGAAGTGGCCAAATGCTCTCCTTTAATCAGTTCCTCCCAATCCGGCCTGACATGAAGCTGGTGGGCAGATGCATCCACCGCCAAGACCTAGGCAAACGTCAACCCAAGAAGCTGGGCATCCCTGCTAACTCAACAAACGTAGTGAACCACTTGGGGTGACCAATGGCAGTGGTGTTCCATCAAATGGAACCCGCGGCGGCGGTACCCATACCCACCACCGAAAATGCATAATACGTACAAATCACTAATGTTTAATCATAAATTATATTAAACTAAACAATAAACAACAAATTAAATGATAAACAAGATGGGTTAAAGGTAGAATACATAAGTAGTGACATCTTGGAAGTAAGTGTTCCTAATAAAAAATAACTATATTTCATTATTTGCACCTGTGCTAATGACACACTGATTTGGTAGGTACGTGCTGTCTTTAAAATAAACGACTTTATCATGGTATCAGCTTAATACGGAATATTAACTTAATGGTAAAACTTTTTTGAAGTGTTTAATCGGGTCATTAAAAATGTCGACTTCATATTAAAGCAGTGTTTAGTGTTATAATTTCTTAATTTCCGCGGTATTGTCTGGTGCACACGGTGCTAGTATTTCAAGCCAGGATAGTAAGCCAGTATGCCGGCGTCCTGTCCTGGCAAGATCCCGGTTTACTATCCTGGATTGAAATTTTAAGCCAGTATCATTGCAGTGACTAACGACCAAGCTCTTGACATTGCTTGTCAATTTTTGAGAACTTTTTACAATAAGTTGATTTTAAATTGTTTATTTTATTGTTTGTCTTTAGTTATCATAATTATGCCGATTGTCATTAATTCGGCAGATTTTTTTTAAAATGCTGAATTACGCATAAACTTGTCTTTATAAAATCGAATATTAGCTTTCCACATACATACATTCTTTATCACCATACACTTGTACTATAAATAAATCTCGTTACTGAGTCTGGCCTCACGATGCTATGGGGGGTTTAGGCTTAAACTCAAATAAATAATAGAAGAACATTCTATTAAACTATCCTGTCTTGGGACGGCAGCTTAATATCTCCTCTCTAGCTTACGTTGGTTAAAAACAAAGCTAATTCTGTCTACACGTAGCTGGTGTTACTAGCTTGCTATGTTACTAACAATAGTTTGATATCCTGGTTTGAAATATTAGTCTCGTGTGCGCCGGGCCTAAAGCAGAGAAATAGCCTGTAATGGTCAGCTTATAGTAATACAATATATACATTCTCCTTGGTTTTCGAATTAATGGCATGTAATTCACGTAACGATAATAATTTTAATAACGACTTTTAACTCCATCAGTGTGCGCATCATAACATCTATTTATCGCTTTACCAATTCCAATAATTATTATTTTTATTACGTGGGTACTTTGTATGGCTATTTTCTATGAAACATCATCTCAATGTCGGTACATAAAATAAAGAAGCTCGTAAATAAATCACCAAAATATAAATAGTATATACCTACCCACGTTACATAAATATTTTTACAAAGTTATAGCTAATTGATTATACCATTACGTGTCGTGTTCCGATTAAATACGTAAGTGATTGCACGCGAATTACAGAATATTTATTACAGAGCTTTTGAAGTTCATTAAGGCGAAGATTAATGCAAAATCACTATTTTCTATTAATCATTACAACGAAACCGTTTGCATTGAGTACCTCCACAGAATTGAAATAAAATTGTTAACAACTTTATAAAAATAATATAAGCGTAAACTATTAAAAAAAAAATTTTTTCGTCAGTTATGTACGAACGCACGTAATAAACAAGTTTTTCAAAATACAATTTAATGGCTAAAATTATCTGTGTTGTGTTTCCACTGATTAACTTTTTTTTTAAATTATTCACAAAATAAATAAAAACCAAAACGCTTTTGAAATGGTGATCATTTTCCACTGACTGGAAGTCACTCAGTTGACTCCATTTTCCAAGCGATTTTTATGCATGTTGCCTATATTCTTGGCGATATAAGGCTCACTAAGAATACATACATACATTGTGGCCTTCTCTTAAAAAGAAGCTTTAATTAACGACAAAACGCATTTCGACAATCGTTATGAATGAAAGTCTACGATTGCAGTAAAATTACAATATGCATAATAATAATTTACAAGACTTCAAATTACACCAAAAACACATTTTAAATAAAAATAAACGAGTGTGCTTTAGACCACACCACTGAAGTAAAACTTCACATTAAACATATGGCGTTTCACATTAAATATATGCGTTTCATAGCGTTTCACATTAAAAATTTGGTTCTTTTTCGTAACGCATTCATCATTTTACCCCCAAGTGTCGAACGTGCGTAAAGAAATTTACTTCAATAATGGGAATTACCACTAACAGGGGTAATTAATTTTTACTCGTTCATGGACCGTAGCTGTGCAGTAGGTTTTACTATAGCTGATTAGTATTCAATTAGTGAGATGGCCGTTACACGGAACACCTGTGCAGCATTGAGTTACCTGCAAATAATTTATTATTATGGAGATCGTCAAAATTAACACAGCACGTGATGTGTATTAATATAGATTCATTGAGCTTTCTGGTCAGATAGCAAGTAATTAAAAGAATAATTATTGAATCAAATTTATTCATCAACAACGGATGTGACAATCGGGAAACGAATTCGGAATCATCGCTGAAGACACAGACAGCATGAAGTATGTTCTGGACGTGTCCCCGTTGTAGGATTTTTAATTATTAATATATTTTCATTTACATTACATGGTAATGAATGGAGGCCGTGAGGAAAATAATACCCGTCGGGGCTAATGTCATCTTTGGGAATGCTGTGTGGAGAATATTTTTAGGAAAGGAGGCGATGAAGTTCTGAGAAGCAAAAAGTGTGAGGGGTGGGTAGGAATCTGGAGAGGGTCTACGATAGAGATGACACTTATATTCGGTATTCGGCCTGTTCGGCTACTTTTTTTACTATTCATGATTCTAATACAAAATCATGAAAAAAATCGCATAGAAATATTTATTGCCTTCGCTAGAAATTTCATAATATTCTCAAATAGGTTTTTTTTAATACATGATGCTATATCTTAAAGCTTTTAGCGAACAAACAGTGATATTTTTTAAGATATACACACCACAAGTAAAACAATTTGAATCTATCCCTATAAATTCAAACTGTGGACTCCACAAGTGATGGACGAATGAATCTATCCCTCCAAATGCGATGCAAAGCAATGTTACGAGAGAGCCCTGAGGTCAAAATGTCTCCGTCAACTGGTCTCTCTCGATTCAGCCTGCCACGCAGTGGTGCGTAAACGCATCCGCCGCCAAGACCCGGACAAACCCCACCTTATTAACCCGGGCAATCCTGCTAGTCACCTAGCGGACCACTTGGGGTGACCTATGACAGAGGTGTTGGTTATCCAATATTTTTTTATGTGAAAGGTTCCCAACTGGGGTCCCAACTGCTCTCATCTAGGAAGGTCGCCGAAAATATACCTACCATTATAATTTAATAAATGGTGACATAACACCAATTAATCAAATGTTGTTTGTAATCCATTTTTCGGTAAAAGAAGTTTTATTAAAGGTCTGTAAATAAATATATCAATAAAATTTATTTCCGCACACCAGGTTTTGAACCCGCGACCTACGGATGGCTAGTCGAGAGCCTTAACTCTCTCTTAGGCATGACTTATTGCAGGGACGGTTTTTTCAAAAGTTTTTATTTATTTTTTTGTACATAAAATGAAGAAGAACATAACCTACAATATACCTGGGAGGTAGGTTAGGATCAATAAATAAAATAAGGTAGTTAGTCATTCTCTCGTAAAAGCCTTCATTACAAAGTAATTATAATAATTATTTACGTATGGGGGTGTTTAGTGTTTAGTTACAACTTCATAAACATATCAAGTAGATCCAGTTGAATTATCAACGCACGTAAATATTAATGTGAAAATACAGGGTGATTTAAAAATATGTATAATCAATGTATATGTAACAGCCGATTAGTCAGACATCTCCGAAAAATATAAATTTGAGTTGAGTATGTAGTTATATGTAAAAGTGTACCCTCTATCTGACAGTTTTCAGATTACTCATAAAAGCTACGAAATGAATTACAGTGCTGAAAAACTTGTAGTGAATTAAACAGAATGTTGGTATTGTCTGGGTCACTAGTAGGGTATTTAAAAATGTCATTCTAATCTACCGGAATGTTAAGCCTCCCAGAATTAATTTATACCATATTTAATATGTAAAACACAGACCCGTGTAAATAATATTTAATTTATGGCGAGCATTCGAATATTGCTTTCCTCATTATCTCAAAACACAGTATTTGGAGATGTATGACTAATCAACTGGAAGATCTATATGTATCTGTCTGTAAATACTAGGGATGACTAATAGAATGATGTTCCCTCTAACCGGTATTTTAATGGTAAATGCTCAGTCGAACGGATGCAATTGATCCCATTTCCACCGGTGCACGACCGGTAGACGTACTGTATGCGTACATCGTACATACTTACCCAACATTCGTACACTTTTGACATTTCTACACGAAAATGGGCTGTTTTGTTTTACGACGCGTTATTTAATCAAAATCTCGACGGTAAACTAATTTACCTCTGTGTTTAAGAAACCCTTCGTTCAGCATCCCCAAAGATGGAATAACCCCTCAAAGGAAAAATGTAGGCTAGTGAATAATTTTTGGAGTAGCGATTCCTTCTTACCTGAACGAGAGATTAAAACAGTTTGGGTTTTCATCTCACCTGAAACAAGAAAAAAAGAACATTACAAACAATAATATTTAAAATTTGAATATGGTTATTGGGTTATTATGCCGTGTTGCGCTTCCCCCTTTTTTAGCTAACGTTTCAGACGGCGTTACAGAGTCCAAAATGGGGGTAGATGTCGATCGTCCAGTTGATTAGTCGGACTTCTCCGAAAAATCGAATTTTTAGTAGAGTTTGTAGTTATATGTAAAAGTGTACTTTTTAACAGGTACAAAACTCAGATAACTCATAAAAACCATCAAACATTTCGCAGAAAAACTTGTAGTGAAATAAACAAACAAAAAAATTATATGTTTTCTGGGTCACTAGAAGGATATTTAAAAATGTCATACATGTACCAGAACGTTGTGCCTCACCACGTTATTTTGTAGCGTATTTAATATTTAAAACACAGACACGTGTAAATAATATTTGATTTATGGTGAGCATTCGATTATAGCTTTCCTCATTATTTCAAAACTTAGTATATGGAGATGTCTGATTTATCAACTGGACGATCGATATTTTCATCTAAAGCAGAAAATGTTTATTTGAAAACAAAATATACATTAATCTCTACATATTATAAATTAAAGTCCTCCGCTGCGTCTCAAAAAATAATGAAAGGATTTCACGCGGTTTTCACCAATAGAGTGATTAATGAGGAAGGTATAGGTATATAATTAGTCAAGGTTTGTGTAAATTTGTTGAAATATATATAATATACAAAGGAGAATGTCTGTATATGGTGGACGAGCGGGCTAGCAAACAAGCGGTGTGGATTAGATTTGTATGCAAATTAACAGATGGCGGTGAGTTTATCGTGGTTATAAAAGTTGGGTAACCATCCAGTAGATGGCGTTATGTTTCGTTAGCCACAGCAACGCGTGGCCGGATCAGCTAGTGACTAATAATTAAATTAGCGCCATCTATGCACGAGCAGTTTATGAATGATTTTAATTTTACCAGTTTAAAGCCTTATAACATATATCAAAGAATAATAATAACAAACACCCTGTGCAACTGATCACGTTTTACCGGGTCCTTTGAATCCTTCCAAATCAGGTTGTCGGCTCCCACAAAGGGGGCCGGGGTTCCGGGGGCGGAGGCGCTCCTGAAAGGGCGCAGACCCTGGGGGCACTAATACGCCCCTTCGTACAATCACAATTACAAGGAAGAAGTAATAGAGATCCGATAACGGATACAGAATAAGGATAACGGATTATTATACAATATTGTATTTTTAAAGGAATAATGGAATTGATTCAGATTTATTTGGCAGTAATCGTGGCCGAGTGGTAAAAGCGAACCCAACCAATTTATATAAATGACTAAAAACCATTACTAGCGTTGCAATGCCATATTCAAAGAAAAATTGTTTCTTTCCGCATGTCCTTTCCCGTGCGTCCCCGTTCCCCTTCTACCTTCCCCGCCTACACACTACCCTCTCCCGCTCCCCCGTCCCGCCAACCCCCCTCCCGCGTTCCATACATTCAGTCCCAGTTCATTCAGTTTTCAAACAGCTCGCGTGCCACCTATTACAATTTTTTTGAGTATTATAATAACAATCAAATCTGATAGACCTAACATAGGTACCTATTCAAAATATCTATAATTTTAAAACTCCATAGACAATTCTTTGGTTACAAAAAAAAACAGCTGCCTGCTAAATTCAATTCCATCAAACGCGCGACCTGTTAAACGTGCGAAGTTAAAATAGTCGTTAAGTTTCCTGAAATTATCCAATTTTCTGCGAAATTTTTCTTTCTTAAGGAGAATATATGACGAATGTGAATGTGAATGTTAGAAGAAGTCCGGGTTCCACGAGGAAGAAATAGCAAGATCCAGCCAACCAAATATGTATAAGTTAATGTACATATGACTACGAGTGAAGCAAGGAGTGTGCGCCAAGCCCGATATGTTTGGCGGTCCTTCCTCTCTGCCTACACCTGCGCCTAAACAGTGTGATTATTAGTTAGCTATTAAAAACACACTAACATGTTAAACCCATAATTGGCTTTCGGCAGCTAGAACTATTTTTAAACGTTTTAAATATTGTATAAATGTACGACTAATAATAACATACGCTTCTCTCTTATAATAATCGTGTTTTACGCCACCAGTAATATTTATCTAGAATGTTCTAAGAATACTTGCTTCGTAGAACAAGCAAGGCGGAAATTACCGGATGACCCCAGAAACAATGATATCTCCTTTGTGAATCATGGAGGGGTGGCGATTATTGGGCGTCAAGGAGTGCGCATAAGTAGAATAAACTTTGGAGATTATCATACTTTTGAATCTCTGGGGTGTAGTATTTCTACAAAAGGTGCGTCTTTCACCCTGATCACTGTCTACCGACCGGGGTCGAGGATCGTCACTGCAGAATTTTATGTGGAACTGGCGCAACTTTTAGGGCGGGTTAACTCCTTACCGGGTGCACTAATTATAACCGGGGATTTAAATATCAGACTGGACAGAAAAACCGACGGAAACACTATTAAATTTATCGATACTTTGGAGTGCTACGGATGTACGCAGTGGGTAAATATTCCAACCCACAATGCAGGTGGAATATTAGATGTTTTTATAACGCGGATTACTGACCCACCGCTAACAACCGAAGTCGTAGACATAGGACTCTCAGACCACAGGCTTATACGTACAGAAGTAGACTTCAATCCTCCCAAACCTGTCTACAAAACGAAGACGACCAGAGCGTGGCGAAAGTTCAACTTTGATCTCTTCGAGGAAGAGCTAAAGTCATCCACTCTAGCGAAATACGATTTAAATAGCAATGTCACTTCGACATCCGGTCTAGTTGAAATTTATAATGGTACCTTAAGTGCTCTTATAAACAAACATGCCCCCTTTTCGACCAAAACCTGTGCTGTTCGCAAGTCTGATTCCTGGTTTGATGCAGAATGCCGGGAAAAGAAGAGGACCATGCGCCGACTTGAGCGGATTTTCCGGAGCGGAAAACTATCCGACCAAAGGGAAGCTTGGGTTAGTGCGCAATCGGAGTACAGGGAGACAATTCGAAGAAAAAGGTCGGAGTACTGGACGGCGAAGATTGAGGGGGATGATTCTGACCCCCAGCGACTTTGGAACTCGCTTAAAACTGTCATGGGTGAGTCTGAAAACTCAACTACAGCCGCGTTCAGTCCGAAAGATTTCTCCGACTTTTTCCAAGAAAAAATCCAAAATATCCGAGCAACGACGGCGTCTGCTCCTCCACCTAATTTCACCACCTACAGCGGCGAATTTCTGATGAAGTTCAAACACACAACATTGGAGGAAGTCACCAAAATTGTGTCTAGTTCTCTGAACAAACAATGTGCATTAGACCCAATTCCAACGTGGCTACTCAAAAAGTGTCTAAAACATGTAGTGCCGTTCCTAGTGTTCCTTTTTAACAAAACTTTCGATTTAGGCGAGGTGCCCCAACTACTCAAAAAAGCCCTAGTTTCCCCAATTTTAAAGAAACACCAATTAGATTCTGTAGATTTAAGTAATTATCGCCCTGTATCCAATTTACCATTTATCTCAAAAGTTCTTGAAAAAATTGTAATCAGGCAGATGACTGCCCATCTGGCCAAAAATGAACTGTTATCAAAGTACCAGTCAGCTTATAGGAGGTACCATTCTACAGAGACTGGCATATTGCGCGTGCTGTCAGATTTAATGCTTGCAAATGAGTCAGGTAAGTTAGCTTTGCTATCATTTTTAGATTTGAGTGCGGCATTTGATACCATCGACCACGATTTTCTCATCAAAATACTGGAAAAAACCTTTGGACTGGGTGGTGAAACTATTCAATGGATAAAATCCTACCTCTGTGGCCGAACACAATCTGTACAAGCCGGTGGTAAAAACTCTCCCTTTGTAACCCTCACTTCTGGAGTCCCCCAGGGTTCAGTGCTGGGACCCCTACTTTTTATTCTGTTCATCAACGATGTTGCCAAAATAATAGAATCATTCGGACTTCTTTCCCATTGCTACGCTGACGATCAGAAAAATTTATTTCTACTGCGCACCGAATGAGAGAGATAGATTAAAAGATATTACCATTAAATGCATTGCTGCCATAACAGACTGGATGTCTTCGAACAAACTAAAACTAAATCCAACCAAAACAGAATTTCTCTGGACAGCAACAAAAAAGCGTCAGTCATTATTAGACAAATCTCCTCTCATTACTTCTGGCTGTAACATCATCCCTAAAAATTGCGTCAAACTCCTAGGTGTACATCTAGACCAAGATCTTTCCCTTAAATCCCAGATTAATAAAACAGTAAGCGCGGGATTCTTTCACCTGCGCCAAATCAAATCTATAAGGAGAAGTATTCCGACTAAGGCCACAAAGATGTTGGTAAACTCTTACGTAGTATCGCGACTTGACTATTGCAATGGCATATATGCAAATCTCCCTAAAATATATACTGATAAACTTCAGTCAGTTTTCAATGCTGCAGCGAGACTGATAACCGGCGTTTCCAAATATTCTCACATTTCCCAACATCTGCGGAACCTTCATTGGCTTAAGTGTCCTGAGAGAATTCAGTTCAAACTCTGCTGGATGGTTTTTAAAGCACTACACGACATGGCGCCACCCTACCTGTCGGAACTGTGCATTCCGAATGATGTCAATACTAGGCAAGCAACCCTTCGATCAGCATCTTCAACAGCCATAGGTAGACTCTCAGTGCCTATGCGCAATCCCAATACCAATTTCGGAGACCGGGCTTTTGCAGTAGCAGGCCCAACAGCTTGGAACAAACTCCCTTCACATTTGCGAAAGATCGACAGTACATCTGAGTTCAGAGCAAAGCTCAAAACTCACCTTTTCACATTATCATATCCCGAAAAATAACTTCGTTCTTTCAGTAGTATTTCATTAATCAGTCCATGGGAATTACCTAGATTGATGTATCTTCATTACCAGCTTTTACGTTGTTACGCTTCTTTTGACACTATATTACAACTTATCATGCAAAAACTTTTTTTTTTTTTGTAATATTTTTCATGACTTACACTGACAGCACGGGCAGTAACATAACAAAATGTGTTTATAAACGTAAATAAGTATGTTAGTCGTAAATAACTAATTTTAAGACAGTTGCAAATCATAATGCAAATAGAGCAGTAACAATACTGCTCTATTCGTATTATGACAGTAATCATAACAATATGTGATTATAAATGTAAATAAGTATGTTAGTCGTAAACAACTTATTTTAAGAGAGTTGCAGGTCATAATACGAATAGAGCAGTAACAATACTGCTCTGTTCGTTTCGTATTGTATTATGGCTTGCAATTACATGTACAAACTCGGTTATAAAAATAAGTATAGTTCTAAATCACTAGTCATAGAAGTCTTAGTTGTAAGTCATTAGTTGTCAATCTTAGTTATAATATAAGCCACTTGTAGTATATAGGTATAGATTAAATGTATAAATGAATTTATAAAGCGCCCTTGAGGTGATTTTCTCACGAAAATGGCGCTATAAAAATCATCCAATAATTATTATTATTATTCTCTCGTAAAGTATTTTTTGTACTTATTATTGCAAGACCCCGTGTTAGTACTCTTGTACTGCGGACATACTCAAAGATAAAACTTCGATACAGAGCGATAAATCTTCATACGAACAAGATTGTTTTATAGCAAAGAAATCTCACAAGGTAAAATTTAAAGTTTCAAATATAAAGAGATGTTTTATATTGAAATATCTTTCAAGATCTCTCCAGAACTCGAAAAAGATACCCAACTGCATAGTTATAAATAAAATATAATAATAAATCAAGAAATTTATTGCTACTTTTATTTGTTTTCAATATTTAATAACGTGGTTTCCATCACTTTTTTACATTAGCTACATACATGAGGCTACGAGGAAAACAATTTCCCTTGGGACCCATGCCATCTTTAGAAGCTGTGTGGTGGGTCTTTTTAGGGAAAAGAAGGAGAGGAAGTTCTGGGAAGTAAAAAGGTATGAATCTGGGGGTCAGTGTGTCCAGGGGTGAAGGACGTATGAATCCATTCCTCCCACTGCGGTGCAAGGCGATTGGCCGAGAACTCCAGTTGGAGAATTCAAAAGGTCTCCCTCAATCAGTCTCTCACGATCCAGCCCGCCACGCAGTAGGTTGGCAAATGCATCTAGATAATCCTCATCCGACGAACTCGGGCACCCCTGCTATGTCACCAAACGTAGCGAAAACTTGGGGTGACCTGTGGCAAGGGTGTTGATTTTGGTGTTCCCAGGGCGGCGGTACCTACCCATACCCGCCTAGTTGCGTTAAGAATCTATTTCCTTCAATTTGATAATTTTTTTGTCCGTGACATCACTGACAGACTAACATATTGAAGTGTCTGCACAATATATTTCGTGTTCAAGTTGAGCTACGTGTCAAGGCGATATTTAAAAAAAACTTAAGAAAAATAAACACTTAATAAAAATTAAAACACATCCTTATTTATATAAAGACCAACATATTCTTAGTAATTAATTAAATTCATTGAGAAATATGAGTGAAGCATAAAACATATGATAGTATGATGAAGGTCATGATTATTTTTTATTAATGTTTTATGAGAATACCGCACAAAAATCCCAACTGCTACCAACCGCCTGAAGCCAGTGAGACTACGGCATCCCCAGTTGGAGTATATTGTGAAACTGAATGTAATGAGGAGGGGAAGGAGATGGGGATGAGGAAGGTGGGGAAGTACATGGCTATTCAGATCAGGTCACCAAACACGGCTAAAGCCATTTCAAGCAACCATTTCCAGTAATATTTTTTCGCTGGAGCCCTGAGGGGAATTATTCTACTCAGGGCGTCCTGTGTGGAGCGAATGTAAAAAACTGGTAATAAATCTTAGCTGAAAATTATTACTTATAAATAATCTAAGTGATAAGCATATATTAATTACGTGAGCAGTTTTTCTTCCAATCTAGACCTCCTCCCCCCTTGGTGAGATAAATTTGGGGCACTTCGTATATTCTTTTCAAGTAACGTGAGATTTTGCTGACTCCCCCCCCCCTCCTTTTTGAGCTCACATAATTAATGTATGCCCCCTTAGATACTATTTAGATTAATCTGTACGACGAATCGGTTTACATTGTGAACATCAAAAAATATGCTACGGATAAATTGAAGCTTTTACTAGTTTTTCTATGCATTGGAATTACAATACAATTATTATTTACATAACAAAAAATATAAACGTAAACCACTAAAAAAAATGTTATTTCATGACTTAAATATGAAGTAATGTAAGAAACAATTTTTGAAAAATACTTCTTTATGGCTACGACTATTTTTGAGGTTTTATATGTTCTAACTTTTTTTCATGCTTATAAAATTATGCACAAAATAAATAAAAATAAAACACTTTTTCGCTTACTTGCCTCATGCAAATTAGATGCTCGATTTTAAATGTTGAAGGCATAAGAGAATCGAAATATTTATATTCCTCTTAAGATGATATTTGATAGAAGTAATCCAATCACCATTATTCCATTCTCAACAGGATAATTTTATCAGATTAATAGGTTTATCCCCCATTACACTAACGATTTATCGAGAAATGAAACATGGATTTACTGGAAAAATTAAACCTGAAAACAATCAATTTCTTCCAAAAATTAAGAAACGAGCTCAGGAAGGATCTCTACCGAAGAGCTTTCAAATATACCATGTTCATTCACAAAAGCTTATCATCGAGACTAGACTCTTCTAAACCAATCAAAGAACGTCCGAATGTCATAAATAAGATATGCTCAGACGGACTGTGTTTCATCTCCAATTACACTATCGAAGAATGTAGAGGGATAAGTAATAGCAGAGTAATGGGTGTTTTACATTAAGCTTTTTACTGACCAGTTTCCATATGGGCCGTCTTTTCAAATGGATTTGGGAAGAAAATTTCTCCCAATTTGATACAGATTTTGGTAACGATTTTCATACAGTTTAAGATGACATATGTCGTCTGTCATTGATGGACGTAACTTTATTATGTGAAACAACGCACCAATCCATTATCCACTCTGGAAGAGCTAGGCATCCACAATAAGCTTTCAACTATCTGCTTACAGCGCATTTTAAGATACTTTGGAAATGTTGCTAGCCAAACTGAGGACTCCAACTTAGAGAAACTCATTGGAAAAAAACTGGTCAAAGTGGAAGACAGAAGAAGCAGAGGAAGGTCAACAATGCACTGGAGTGACCAAGTATCACTGGCTTCCGGTGTCCGCAGCTCATCACACATCACACAAATGCGAAAAGTGGAAGATCGAGCATGGAGATTGGTGTAGGGGTCACGATCCTCACCAATATAGAACCGACTTAAGAAGAATTACGCGAAATTGCATGATTATTTTGTTATATGGGTGATTCCACGAAAATTGGGTACCTTTTAGGGATATTTTGTTTACGATACTTTTTTATTAATATTCCCATAAATTTGGGCATATAAGATAGCTAATATAATGAATATATTGTTCATATTTGGGCCAGTCACTTTTTTAAGTAGATTCTGAGATATTTCGATTTTTCTGAATTTGACTGCCAAAGGACTGACGAGGGTAACATAGTACTGACAAAAAACACAATTTCATAAGATATATATGTAATTTATTAATATTTAGAAGAAATCTCTTAGAATCTAATAATGGCACATATTTTGAGTCTTAATTTACTTAAGTAACAATTAAAAACCATTAATGTGTTATAGTGTAAGAAAAAAAATTCTCCCCCTTTAAAACAGCGATTTAAATTTTTTTTATAATGTTATATTACTTAACTAAGTATTAGTACAGTGTAGTTTGAGGTAGTTTAACTGTCCTCCTTTTAAAATTATACATTTTCTAAGTAATCAACAAACAATTGAAACAAAAATAAGACTCTTTCTGCCTTGAAGATATATTCTGCCTTAATGGAATTTATAACAAAGTACTTAAACTATTTCAGTCTTCAAAACAGCCTTCTGACATTTTTAATATTGTTATGTTGCTTAACTTAGTTATTTGGATTCAGTATTACTGAATTATCAGTGTACATTTTCTAAAAAACTAACAAGTAATAGGAACTAAAACTATAAAAATCTACGCCTTAAAGGCAGGTAATAAAAATGAGATCTTTTTCTTCACAAAAAAATGAATACTGCAAAATACTTTAACACTTAACTTATTTATTTGGATTCAGTATTACTGAATTATCAGTGTACATTTTCTAAGAAACTAACAAGTAATAGGAACTAAAATTATGAAAATCCACCCCTTAAAGGCAGGTAATAAAAAATGAGATCTTTTTCTCCACAAAAAAAATGAATACACTCACTACAATAATTATTTTTCAAAACATCAATCTCTTCTTTAAATTGGTAAATCACTTTATTACCTTTTGTAATGAGGTTTGGCACAGGTATTTTTTTTATTACTTGATCCATCGGAACATCTGATACGTCTCTTTCATTCAATTGAAACAGAGTGCCATTCTGTTTACAGATTTTGATGAAAGTCACTCTCAATTCACCCTCTTCATCATCAACAGAAGAGCAGATTGTTGCATAATGATATTCTGTATTCCTTGTGACATATTTGACCAATACATAATCACCACTGTTGTAAAGACTTTGCTGTTGTGAATTACCGCTAACTCCTGGTGTTGATAGATTGATATCCAATTTAGAGTGGTCATTAATGTCTCTCACGTAAGTGGATAGTAGAATATCATCATCTTCAGAGTCTGTAAATACGGCAGAAGTAGTTAAACGTGTACTATGTTCAGCGGATATTTGAACTTTTTTATCTTCATGACTCTTTATTTTAGTGTAGTTTCCTTCTAATTGGATTTTAATAACTTCCCCGAAAAGGGCTTTCTTCAGTAATTTCTTTTTTTTTAGTAATATTCTCACTCATTTCTTCAATTCTGGTTTTTGGAGTATTTTCAACAGATTTTACAACTTTCTTTAACTGTTTTTTAACTCGTTTATATTTTTGACCCTGAGTATTCAGTTTAGTTCTCAGTTCTGAAACGATTTTTTCCATTTTTTTTAATTGTTTATTTTTTAACTTTCTCTGCCTTTGACTTCTCTTTTTTGCCTCTTCTTCTCTTTGGTCTTCGTTAATAATATGTCTCATTACTTCACCAACTGCCGCTTCATCGGGAGGTGACGGAGTATTCTGGCGTACAAAATTATCAGTAGTACGTTTCAATTGTTGTTTTTTTTCCAATTTTTTCTAGTTAATCGTTGCTCCCGAGGTGTCATTTCTTTAACTTTTTTCGTACTGCAACCCTTGTTTCTCCTTGTATTCGGCTAATTTAATAGGTTCGCTTTTGATTCTAGCTAAGCGAACCTTTTCGGCTTCTCTTTTCTTTTTTTAATAAATCTTCTCTATCCTTAGACATATTTTGTTTTTTTTTAGGTGGCGGAAAAATGTTTTAAACTGAAATAAGTAAAAAAAAAATGGTTACACACGCTAAATATCAGTACTCTGGAAACACGTCAGTCCTCTGGCGCAATATCAGACAAAGGACTGACGCCAACGGACTGACGAACAAGACATGAATTTAAGGTTATCATTAGAACCAACATACATTTTGATATTTTTGAATAGCAACAAGCTATATTTTAAACAAGCAAAGCCAGCTATGTATAAATTAAAATATAACACAGGTTTACAAGAAAATATTGACTCACCATAGGACTGATATTTTGACTGGATCGGCAAGTGTTTCGGTGACAAACACAACGCTAGCACTGGCATACTACTGGCCGCCGTAGAATGGCGCCTGCCTGCAGGTAACTTCACTACCAACGTTGAAATTTAAGACGGATTTTAATTTGAGTAGACAATATTTAGCGGGAAATTCAAATTCGAACAACACACAACGGACTGACGTATAAAAGTGAACACAAAGTTTTTTTATTATTTTTACAACAACGGTAAGAATATTATATTATAAAAGTTGTAATTTACATTGTTAACTACTTCATAGATTGTAGGGAAACAGTAACTTTGCTTATATGCATGGTAATATTTAATATACAGCCACTTCATTGCACGTTTTTGGGATTGTGACATGCCAAAGTACTGACGTTTTGAGAACATATTGTGGAAATTTACAAACTTGTATTTAAAATGAGTAGCTGAAATTGAGTGACCAACTAAAGGCGTTTAATTGTTTTAAAATAACATTAAAAATTTACACAAAATATAATAACACACCGTTCTATTGTCTAATGACATTGAGTTACCCAATTTTTGTGGAATCACCCATATATTTAAAACATTGATAAAAATACCATACACATTACACCTTTGCATGTTGTACGTACATACTTGCTATTATACACATTACACCTTTGCATGTTATACGTACATACTTGCTATTATACACATTACACCTTTGCATGTTGTACGTACATACTTGCTAATACACATTACACCTTTGCATGTTGTACATACGCAATTGCTAGATTATACATTACACCTTTGCAAGTTGTACGTACATACTTGCTATTATATACATTACAACTGTGCATGTTATACATTACGCCTTTGCATGTTTACGTCCATACTTGCTAAATTACACATTACACCTTTGCATGTTACCCATTACACCTTTGCATGTTGTACGTACACAATTGCTATAATTGCGCCCTTGAGGTGATTTTTCACAAAAACGGCGCTCTATAAATTATCCAATTTTTTATTTTTTTATTTTTTTATTTATTAACCAATACATATAGTATACAATTAAACAAAATATATATAATATATAATATTGGTGGTAACAATACCTCCCTAATTGAGAAATTCTCGTGTTTAGAGAGGGAGCACTATCAGGTTGACAGTACTATACATACTTGACAGTTGTTACAATTTGGATGTATGTAGAACTACTTTTTTTTAAATATATGCAATGAATAATAAGTTTGTAATTTTTTTTTTTTGTGCAAAATGGAATTTTTTTTTACAATAAAAATATAAGTTGGCCTTTTTTTTTTGTACATATACATAATGTGAATTTTCATACATAGAGAAAATATAAGTTGATATTTTTTTGTTCAGAATGGAAATATAAGTTGGCACATCGTAACACATACCTAAATCTAATAAATAGTAAAATGTTTTTTTAAGTTTTTGTTTAAAAATTTCATAATTCCTTTCGGATTGCATTTCTTTGGGGAGTTCGTTAAAGCATTTTATGGCTGAGTATGTGTAATAATGTTGGGCTGTTGTTGTATTAAGTTTAGGGATTATTATTTGTCCTAAGGTTCTCGGCCTGGTGCTAAATGACTGTGTTGTTAGTTTATCTTTGTGGATTTGAAGTAATGCATTTTTTTGATAAATTTTATTTAGTGGTAATACTTTGAATTCATCGAATAATTTTTGGGTTGAATAGTCTAATTGTTTCTTTAGAATAATTTTGATAAGTCTTCTATGTACTATTTCAAGTGGGGTTAAGTTGGTTTTAAACGCTCCTCCCCAGCCTATTATTCCGTATTGTAGAACTGATTGGGCTAATGCATAGTAAACCTTTAGTAGCATAGATTTTTGTAGAATATTTCTAAGTTTGAGGAATACGTAATAAAGTTTACGTATTCTGTTAACAGTTTGTGCAATATGTTCTGTCCATTTAACATGTTGATCTATAATTATGCCTAAATATTTAATATTACTTTTTTTGAGATTTTTGAGCATTTAGGTGAATTGCAGTTGTCCGTATAATTATTACAAGAGTTATGAATAGTAATATTGGAATTTATTGTTGGATGGAATTTGTCTGATAATGTAAAGGTCATGAAATAGGTTTTGTCAGAGTTTAAGGAAAGGTAGTTGTCATCCAACCATTGTTTTAGGTTATTTATTTCTACATTCGCGGTTTGATAGGCTTCTTCCCAAGTTTTTTTTTCTATGATTAAAACTGTGTCGTCGGCGAAAGATATGATTTTTCCCATTTTTGGTACTGTAAGCATTTCATTCACGTAAATGATAAACAATATTGGACCTAGAACTGTCCCTTGAGGAATTCCAAATTCGGAATAGGTGGGTTCACTCAACATATTGTTAATTTTTACGTGTTGGTGTCTTTTATGAAGATAACTTTTAAACCATTCTTTAACTGTTCCTTGGATTCCAATTTTTTCTAATTTTTTGATTAGCTTCCTGTGGCTTATACTGTCAAATGCTTTCCTTAGATCGATGAATATGCTTAGACATTTATTTCCCGAGTCAAGAGCTTTATAGATTATAGAGGTTATTTTTGCAATTGCATCTTGCGTACCTAAATTTTCTCTGAAGCCGAATTGGTTATCATTAATGATTTCATTTGAAGTGATATGTTTAGTTAATTGTGACTTTACGACTTTTTCAAATATTTTTGCTACGTTAGATATAATAGATATGGGACGGTAGTTTGAGATGTCAGATGTATTTCCTGATTTGAAAATCGGGGTTATTATTGTATTTTTATATATTTTTGGGTAAATTCCTTGCTGTATGCTGTTATTAATGATATGTGCAATTGGTTTTGATATTAATTGTCTCATTTGTTTTAATAAATTTACTGTGATATTATCAAAACCAGGGCTCGCGGACATTCGTAGGTTCATTATAATTTTTTCTATTTCTATTTGGGTGCATTTTTCAAACTTTTCGAAAATATTTTGGCAAGTTTGTGTGGATGTATTGGACGTATTTTTAGATTGAAAAGAGTCGATTTTTTTGGCTAGATTCTCTCCGACTTTAGCGAAGTAGTTATTGAAAATGTTTGCAATTTTAGTTGGTTCTTTTATAGCGTCTATTGTTTCGTTGTCATAAGTTATTTTATTTATTTGTTTATTTTTATTACCATTGCCAATAATGTTATTAATTGTAGCCCAGACTTTTTTGTTATCTTTACCACTATCTTCAATTTTTACCTTGAAGTAATTTTCTTTTGTTGTTTTAATCAAATTTGTAAGATTGTTTCTGTATTTTTTATATGATTGTAATAAAGTTAAGTCATTAGGTTGTTTTCGGGTTTGATAAAACAGTTTTTCTTTATTCCTAATTGAGGTAACTATTCCATGGGTGATCCAGGGCTTAATTTTTCTATGTTTTGATTTTAGTTTGACGTTTTTATGTTTAGTTGCGTTTATTATGTGTTCGCGAAGTGTTTTTTCGAATAAAATTGAAGATTTTTCGGCATCTTCGGTGTTTAATGTCTCTTCCCATTTTTCCAATTTCAATTTTTGTTTAAGAAGTTGTATGTTTAAGGTTTTTATGTTATACTGTTGTAATGCAGTTTTGGAAAAGGCCATTTTTTTTTTAAAGTCAAGAATTAAGAAACACGTGTAGTGATCGGTAATGTTTGTTTTCCAAATGACAGGTGTTAATTGTGTAGTTGTGTCAGCCTTAGTCCAAATGTGATCAATACATGATGGGTTTTGTCGGGGCACAACTCTAGTGTAATCGTTTATACATGAAATGAAGTTCAGTTCAGCCATCGTATTAAGTAGATCATTTTTTTCGACGCTGTTTGAATTATGGCCTATATTTATATTAAAGTCACCCGTCACTATAGTATTTTGACATTTGTTTTTGTTAATTACATCTTTGAGGTTCTCTATAAATTGTTGAGTTTTTGAACCGTGGGTTCGGTATACAGCAATAACTTGATAAATCTGATTATTTACTTTTAATTGTAATGCTATGCAGTTCGTGAGAGTCATGTTTACTTCTTTATAAGATACATCTTGATGTTTTTGGTTAACGTAAATAACTAGGCCACTATTCTTGTTAATGTGTGTTTTCGTGTGAATACATGTAAAGTTTGGTAATTGTGGTATATTATCTATATTTACTGTGTTAAGGTGGGCCTCTGTTAAAACAATACAGTCGAGTTCAGTTTTTAAGAGACTAAGAGTACATAATAATTCGTTTATGTTTTTGTAAATACTCCTAATATTTAAGTGCATAATGACTAATGAGTTTGTCTTTTTTTTAAACAGAAGGTTGCATTCATCGACATTATTACATACTTTTTCTGCTATATTATAAGTGCTATCTAGTTCATCCGTAATAATATTATTCATCGGACTTTGAAAACGTGTGTCTTATATAAGAGTTGTTGGGAATACATAGCATAAGTGTATTAATAATATATAACATAAACATAAAAAGTATGTAGAATTTAGGCATGTAGCTAATACAAGACATTATCATATAAAGAATATAAAACATAAGCTTATAAAGAATGTTAAACATAAGCATTAGCATATAAGGTATACAAGTGATATTGGGGTTTGGTTGCTGCGAATATTTCACATAAGCATATAAAGTAAATACAGCATAAGAATAGGTAAATAAAGTATACATATAGTTTTCGCGAATATAAGATCTAGGCATATAAAGAATAAAAAGTATAATCACATTAAGAAAGAAAAACATGATCTTATAAAGATTATAAAACTTAAGCATATAGAGAATCTGAATCGAAAACATAAGCATATTAAGTATACAAGCAATATAAGGCTTTGATTGTTGCGAATATTTTACATAGGCATATAAAGTATATATAATATAATCGTAAGTATACACAGTATATATATATTTGCTGCGAATACATAACAAAAACATATAAAGAGTATAAGACATGAGCATGTTAAGACACAACATATACTTCTTGATTCTGTGATTTACATATAGATTTGTGTGGAAAAGTATAAACATATGAGAGTAAGTTATACGAGTATGTCTAAAAGAGCTTTGTTTATTGGTTATTGATTGAGGGAGACAAAATGTTTTTGTTTGTATCGTTAATAATAATAGCAGGTGTCCCGTTATCTTTGCGGACATATATATTTCCTCCCTTTGTCCAGGCGAACTTAAACCAGTTTTCACGTGTAGCTTTTCTCGCGAGAAACCATAGATGCTTTGCGCGAAAGGTCAGATGTTCCGAGATGTAAATTTGGGAACTTGGTCCTGCCATTCCAATGATGGTGGTGTTTAGTTTGTCTTCACGATTTGGGGCTTGCTTGTTGTAGTTTTTAATGTCTCTCAGGAAATCATCACGGTCGATGGTGGTTTTGAATTTCACTACTATTGGCCTGCGTTGATCTTTTTTGGACTTTTGGATGATACGGTAAGCTGCATCGATGTTGTTGGATTCGTTTTTGGAGTTAGTTATTTTTTTAATGTTAAAAATGTAGTTATTTAAGTTTTCCCCATTAATTTCGGGGATCCCCCTAATTTCTACATTTTTTGACTTATGCTTCCTGTCAATTTGTTCCATTTGGTTTTCTAGGATGTCGATTCTCGTTTCAAGGTCAGTGTTCCTTTTTTCAAGTTTGCTGTTTATGTCCTCTAGATCGTGGACTCGATGTAAAATATCTTCATATTGTTTGCTCATAGCCGCCAGAGTGGCTAGAATCTGGGTATTCTGCTCGAGTAACTTAGAAAGTAGTTCAGTGTCCACAAGGGCGCTACCACTTGCTTTGATAGATGGCACAGCACATAAGCATTGGGTGCATTTTAATTGTGTGCGTCGCTCCTTGCTGAGGCGACGGTAGGAGCTCTCAGTTACTCCACCACAGAGTAAGTGATATGTTCCTTTGCACAGCGTACATATAAAAACGGACTCGTCTGACAGGGTTGGCTCAGAACAGGCTTGGCAATTCATCTTGTGGACTTGTGTTCGTTTTATTTATTTTGATTTTATTTGAATGTTAATTCGTTTTGGAGATTGTTTTTGATACACCTGTTGCCCTCTGTTGGACAAAAGTGGTAAGTTATATATGTTTATTAAAATCAGTAAATACTACTGCCACCTGTTGTTTAGTAGAGTAGAGAATAGATGGTTTAGGTTTATTATTATTTAATAAAAAAGAATCTCAATAAAATTTTTCGCCGGTGTGAGGATTGAACTCGGGCCGGACGGAACTAGCGGTCGGCAAATTCACGAGATGGTGGCGCATTAATCCACGCTGCTACTGATCTCTTGTATGAGGTGGCGAATTTTACTTTTATATACTTCTGATTTAATGAACTAATGAACAATTGTATTGTTGCACTTATTTGACGTTTGCCTTTTATCACTTCCAATTATTTTTATAAGTTCCAAATTATTTTTTTTACTGTTTTTTTTATATTAAGGTGCACTCGTACATATAATTAGTTATTTAATTAGTAAACTGAAAGTCACTGTTGTGATTATATCACTTGCAAAGAGGTGTGGTTCACTTTTAACTGTTTGAATTGTGTTTAGTTGCTGAGCGTGTTCCAACTTAATTTTTTACTGTTTTTTTTATATTTAGGTGCACTTGTACACATAAGTAGTTATTTAACTTAGTAAACTGGAAGTCACTGTTGTGATTATATCACTTGTGAAGAAGTGCGGTTCCTTTTAACTGTTTGAATTCTATTTATTTGCGGAGCGTGAATTAAGCAACTGTCAAGTTTTAGAGGTAGGTACTGAATTATCATAGTGGTTAATTGCTGATTGTGAACGTGCATTACTTTTCGGTAATGTGATTTTTGATGATTCGTTGACAGCAATGGCAAAGGCAAATGACATAAGCTTTCATTAGTTCCATGAAAACTCAACAAAGTGGCATTTCAACACCCCTTTTTTAAGTGATGAACAAAATAAATAGCCTATAACCTTATCTAACGTTTGATTATGTTCAAGGTGTTGTCATTTTTTGAGGATTTAATATCGTCCCAAAACAGTATTTTTGCTCTAATGGCAAGTATCTGTATGAAAAGGTGAGTACGAAAATAATGACCGTATAAAGCACACATGGGCAACCGGCGGCCCGCGGGCCGGATCCGGCCCGCCGAGCTATTTTGTCCGGCCCTGATTAGGGAGAGTGTTTTCACATTAAATTTTATAATCAGTATACAATATTATTATTTTGTCGTTCATTATATAAATAAATAAAAATATATGAGAAGTAGCAACGTGTTTTATTTAATTTAATATTAATTTACTATGTTTAATAATTTGGTCCGGCCCTTGACTCGAAGACAGAATAATTTGGCCCCAGACCTAGGAAAGGTTGCCCATGCCTGGTATAAAGCAAGCGTTTTGTTATGTTCCCATATAGTTTCCATATGTTGATCGGTATGAAAAAAACATCTAAAAAAACAACCATAAGTTAAGATGTTGAGCGTGTCTTGGGTCCATTTCTCCCACGCACTACATGTGTATCACCTCTTTCAATTGGTCGACACCCTCTTTAGGCATATCTAAAGCGGGTGACCTTTACCTGACAGACCAGGATAACCGATTGAATTAAATAAGTGCTTAGCATTGAGATGCGGTGTCATAATAAGACTTATACAGGGTGTAATATCATGCACCCGAAGGATTTTAACCAGCGATTATTGAGCATATTTGGAGTAAAAAACGTAGGCATCAGATTTTGTTTTTAATTGAAAAAAATATATATTATAGGACAGCAAAATGACATCTAAATTGTTGCTCCAAATATGCTAAGGAGTCACTGGTTAAAATCCTTATGATACGCGCTGTTACATCCTATTTAGTATAACTTGTAAATGGTATTGATTCGAATAATTACGTAGCTAAGTGTTTTTTATTTTTTATTTATTTGATGCCTATCTACTTTCAACGAAGATTATTTTTGAGAAAAACTTCTTAATGATGCTACACGCGATAAAAAAATGATACAACATAATATTTTGTGTGATATAAATTAAAGATTATCAAAGACAGTACACTACGTATCGGAATCGTTCGTTTAGCAAACGGGTTAATATTATGCCAGTTTTTTAAATTTATTTATTTAAATTATTATTATACAACGTAAATTTGAAGGAAAATGCCCTTTCTGAAGAATCGCATTTATATCGCAAAATCAATTTTATTTGCGAAGGGGGTATGGGTACCGGGAACCATTTATTGGAAAACCAACACCTCTGCCATAGGTCACCCCAAGTGGTTCGCTACGTTTGGTGACTAAGAAGGGGTGCCCGGGTTCATGGAGTGAGGACTGTCTAGGTCTTGACGGCGGAGGCATCCGCCCACCTACTGTGTGGCAGGCCGGATTTGGAGAGACTGATTGAGGGTGACCTTTTTACATATACGGCAAAGTACTCTCTCCATCAATGACCTTGCACTGCAGTGGTAGAGATACATTCATACTTTCGTCAATTCTGGACGCACAAACCCCCAGATGCATATCCACCCCTCCAAATATTTTTCCTTTCCAGAACTACCTTTCCTATAAAGACCCTCCACACAGTATCCTCAAATTATTTTCCTCAGGGCCTGCTGTGTGGCCTCCCGAGCTAATATTAAAAAATAAGGTTAATAGTAGCCACCAGTGTAATGGAATGCGGATTGAATGCAAACGTCCGTGAAAAGATGACATAGGCCTTGAGGGAAATTATTTTCTTCAGGGCCTCCTGTGTGGAGCTAATGTAAAAAAAAATCAATGTATAGAGAAAAAGTCAGTCAAAGAGTAAAACAAGTATTGGCGTGCCTACGTGCAGAAAGCCGAAGTAAATAAAAATCAACAATAAATCATAAATCAAGTACAACATCATCCGGTGAATGGCGGGCAAAACATCGATAACGGTAAGTGAATAAAATCATATTTAAAAAACGATCATACACGATCCTTGTTGCAAAACCGCTGACCGAATGCATGTCCCCCATTAAATAAATGTCAAATTTTATTGCGGGTCGAGTTGGAGCGATTTGTCAAGGAATATTTCGGGTGCACCGCCGCAAAAAAAAAACTAAGCGATTTTGGAGAGTTGCGATCATGAATAATGACAACAACGCATGTGCATTTTTAACTTTATGTCCTCCGCCCGCGATCCACAATGTCCAGTAGTTGAAATATTGATCGACCAATATTATCCTTTCAAATTTCAATTATTGCATTGCAAGTTTTTCGATTGCTGTTTTTATTGCAATTACAAAAGCTTTCAAACAATAAGGAAGCGCCGGTAATAAAATCAGTATGCACCAACAACGAAAGAGCGGAACCTCTCGAGAAATTTGGACTTAGAGCAGAACCTTTCATAAATACCCCTTCATAAATACACACACCTGTCCTGTCACAATCAGTATTCAGAACACACCCAGAAATGATTGCAGAATTTAACCGGACCGACAGGCTACTGGAATATGATTCCAGGATCCACTCGAGATGAAAACAGCAGATATCGCTGTACAAAGTGTAAAAAAAATAACTGCAGATAAATGATGGAGAAAGGTTACCCATTATTTTGTTGGTGCACGAGACACAATATATACCGCAGAAAGGCAGCAGGACGAATGAGTTACGCGAAAACCAGTTCCTCGGAGGGTGTTCGTAATTAAAAGGCTAATTGGTGTCCACTTTGGATAGTGTTTGCGATGGACGATTACGCACCAAAAGAAAAACCAGCGAGAATAAAAATTATCACATTTTATGCACCGTTAACCATCACAGGAGCCCATATTTGTCTCAGCTCACATAGGTCTCATATAAATCGTTGTCTCCCTTACTATCATAGCGAGAAGTATGATCTGAACGGTATTGGATAGAGAAAACAACACGCTTCATGTTCTAATCTAAAAGTTAACCATCAAATAAATAAAAAAATTATGACGTTTTGGGATTGGCAAAAAGTGAAGTGACAACAACATTTATAATTCATTTGTCTAATAAAACATGTGTGTTTTTTTCGTTATCAGCAATTTTAGTTAGAAAAAACGTAAGGTTAGCCATTTTTAAAACTTTTTAAGTTTATCTCAAAAATTTTATATTCAAAAAATTACGTGGTTATTTCGAATAATAATATAATTTGAAAGCCCACTTCCTCACCTTTTGAAAACAGTTCTTAGTTTTCAGATACGTCCACAAATATTGCATTTATTTTGATTTTATTGCAAGGCGGAATTAGTTATACCTGCTGACAAAATACGAACGAATTTTGAAGGTTTTAAGTAGTTAGAAGGTAGATTTAATCAACAGAGCCAAAACTCAATTCGTCGACTAAATAAATCTCGGGATACTCGAGGGTCTTTTATTTGATAATGACCAAAATAAAAAAATTATTTGTATATTGCAAAGCAATGACACGAATTAATTGCGATGCGAATGTAAATGTAAATGTGGGGTGTTTTTCGACATGGTCATAAATTTACGACTACCGAGATTCCCCGTGAAGAATTATTTCAAATGTAAAAGTCTGAAATGAGAAGGCGAGATCAAACGGTGCTTTAACATTCCTGAAATGCGCATTCAAAGGCATTTAATTACGTAATGATACTTAAAGTAAAGGTAGGTGTAGGTTTCTGGTTTTTTTGCAAATCCACATTAAACTTAAACCGAAATTTACGCCTTCCGGTGCTGTAAACCAGTGGTCCATAACCTTTTTATCGCCGCAGTCAACGTTTATATTTTAGATTGTTTTGATATTACAGGTTATTATTTCACATAAAATGTATAACTTGTACATATCGCCTCAAAAATATAAATATCTCTTAAAATATAGTTAATATAGGATTTAGATTTTGCTAAATCCTTCATTATACATACATCCCGGATTCCACTACGTATTACTAGAAGTCAGAATTTATTTCAGAGCAGAAATTCTAGAACTAACTATCATATGTATTTCTCTTCGGCAAGAATACTAATGGAGGGAAATAATTATACCAAGTCAGTGGACATCTTCAATTTATCTTTAATGAAATGCAAAATACTGTTACTGAAGCAGTTCAGTTATGTATAAAGAAATATATAGTATTTATTTTATTGTAATTTTTAAATTTCACATGTAAAAGCCCCGAAAAAGGGCGTAAATAAATAAATAAATTTACGAATTTATTAAAACAGTAATGAACATAATAATATGCTCTCGTTGGTCGCAATAGAGATATCTTTTTGAAAACGGGAATAAATTCACCAATACAATCAAACGCGTGTGTTAGTATGTCACGTATTGTCAATAAAACGATTCCACTTGCATTTGGGCAAGCAGAATAGCGGTGACTCACTCGAGCTCTTTACGTTATATATGCGAGTACACAAGATGGAAGACCAGTCGTGTTTTTTATTTGGAGGTATTGTATCGGCGGTAACTTGGCTTGAATGGGTTCTCAACTGAATAATTATTTAATTTTTAATTCGACATGATCGGTTTTTTTACGTAATTTTGATTTTTAAGCAGAGCCTTGGGCGGCTTGTTCCACGGGCCGGTACCGGTCCGCGGACCGGAGGTTGGGGACCACTGCTGTAAACGACCAGGGGAAGACTTTTTTCCATTCCAATTCAAAATGTATGTAGGAACTATAAGAAATTGAAACAGAATGATGATTACTTATCTTCAAATTAATCAAATTACAATACACTAGATATTATTTTTAATTAATAAATTGTGAAATAAAATCAATTAAATAAAATTAACTTGCGCACGCCGGAATTCGAACCCGCGACCTTCGGACTGCTAATCGAGAGCCTTACCGCTCGACCACGGAGGCCGTCGTATTACTTTCTGTTATTTTCGCACTTTGGATTTGAACGCCGTGACTAATGCGATCCGGGAAACTACTTAAACCTCAGAACACATCTGTCGTCTTCCCTTGATACAAATGATATTTAAATCTATAATTACTAATTATTATCAGTAGAGTTTCAAGTTTTATCCGTTAAATACATTCACCTTTATATATTGCAAGCGAGGTAGTTTTAACAACTTAACCGAGTTTTCTTCGCGCTTTGTCGCAACCTAAAAAAGATCGATTTGAGAAAGCAATTTCGGGTTCCACAATAAGTCCCAAAGAATCACAACAGCCCATACACACACCTCAGCTGCAATCTCAATCCAATTCCAATCCACTCGGGATGACAGTCCCATTATATCCAGAGTCCTTCTTCCCGCGATCCATCGGGATAAAAGCCTGAACCCGGAGGCTACCGGCGAATGAATGGACCATTGGATCATGATCGTTTCAGCGAAAGGGAAAATACACCATTCAAATTCTGATTTACGACGCCGGCTTTCGGAAGGCGAGTTTGCAACACCTCGCCGAAGATGAAGATTTTGTCTCGGAGCGTTTAGAGTCCGTCTCAATTGCCTGCCAGACGATAAAAACCACTTATAAATCTTGACACCCAATAAAATGGCGTGGCCTCAAAGCAGAGCGCTTATAATTTTTAAGGCAAGGGCGTAAAAATGGCAAATGTCGCAATTATTTTATGGGAGCGTAAAAGCTCAAAATCATGGTTTGATAAATTGAGGTTCTGTGATGTACACGGTGTCGGGAAAATCATACTACAAGCGGGAAACTGGTTAATTTAAATCACAGAGAACCTCAAAACTTACTGACTTAACAGGGGTGCCCGGGTTCATGGGATGAGATCTGCTAAGGGTTTTGGCGGCGGGTGCATCTGCCCACCTACTGCGTGGCGGACCGGATCAGGAGAGACTGGTTGAGGGAGAACTTTTGACCTCTCTAGCAGGACTCTCTCGATTCATCACCGTCGCTATCTCGTCACACTGATCCCCAGATTCCTACCTACCCTTCATACCTTTTTCCTTTACAGAATATCCTTTCCTCCCATTCCCTGAAAAACCCTCCACACAACATCCTGAAAATGACATTGGCCCAAGGGAAATTGTGCCTTCTGTGTGGAGTTAAAGTTTAAAAAAAATCAACTAAAAGGTTTAAAAAAAGGTTATAGCCATGTCTGCAGTACACCCACTTAAATTTGACTGCACTTTGATATTAAACAGCTGATGTTAACCACTAACGACCTTTTTTTTAAATTTGATCTAAAAAGCTACAACTTTTTACCTACTCGATTTACTAAAAAACGAAAACTCAAACAAATTATGAGTTATGTTTATAGTTTATAGTTATTGTTTCGTAGTGCTTTCACACAAACGAAGAACTGAATACCGTAAGTCTAAACTTAAACTTTAGGGCGCACAGTTTACAGCCGCGCTGTGCAAGTGGGTTCCCCACAGAGCATCAATCAGTTTAAACTGTTTAAACTATAACAAAATACAACCAAAAATATCTACTCATTTACCAAATGATTTTTAATACAGTAAAGTGTTTGAAGACTAATATTTATTACCGCGTATTTCGGAAGAGATATATAAAACACATTTTTACTTGGATATTTGCACTTTTGAGGCGAATGTCTTGAATTGTTGTAAAGTTGTGCTTTGTATCTTTTTCACCTGTAACCAGCGGCCCAGCAATGCAAAGGGGTGTATTAAATATACGCTGACAAGGGCGTAGCCAGAGTGTCGCAGATTGGGCGCACGTCCCATAAATAAATACCGATACCTACAAATTTGTTAAATAAAAATTTGTTAAATAATAATTCATTACCATTGAGAATGAAAAGAAAAGAAAAGCGAAGAAGGTGTGTGAAAATAAAATCTATGCTGGTGGGAAAAGAAAGAACCTTAAAAATGGTATTTGAGCGTATAGGCATGTCAATATATCACGTTCATCTAAGGATGCTTATGAGAGAAAGAATGAGTGAATATTTTAGAGTGACGAGTGGCGATTTCAAGGGTTCTCTCATCACTTGAGTGAAGAGAGAAATAATATTCAGACAAACTCATGTTCGGTTAGTGGCCGAATGGTTAAAAAACCTTGGGTTAACAAGGGTTCTAGTTGAGTCCTTCATCATTGCACAAGCATCGTTTTCCGCTTATGAGGATGGCAGTAGGAGAAATTGTCAAACATTGTCAGGTGATTCGTAATCTGGCAATGTCATTCTTTTAATATATTTGTGATGTATCGATAGGATCCCTGAATGACTGATGTTCACAAACTATGAATAACGTTGAAAAGGTGCGGATGATTCATTTTTTATTTTTCTGTTTCGGATCATTGTACTAAAAATGTGTTATTTTGATATTTTCATGGACTTTAAAAACTATTTAAAACCACCTATTACGAAACAATGTGACGTAGAAGACGCAACTGGCTGTTAAGACGACTATCACCGACTTTGGCCGGTATGACGACAACAACGCCATATTCACAAACAAAAACAAACGTGCCGTTTTGGCGGTAAATCAAAAATGGGACATTTTACATCGCTGCAGAAAATTTATTCGTCTACATAAAAATAATAAAATAAAAATTCCCGCATTATTGTAATGTTTTCTAGAATGAAAAAAAAAAACAGTGAAAATATCCAAATCGTTGACACCAATTGAACAAAATCCTGACTACGTCCTTGTACCGGCAGATAATCGAGTGCATTAGGGTGAGGTGTGGTGAAATGGGATGTCCGCTACTTGACCATAATGCGCCACAAAGGAGGCTTTATGATTTATGTCTTTATTGATAGCCTACGCGAGAATGAACAGGAGAGGGACTGCCCAAGAGATGGGATGATTTATATCCACGTGTGAGAGACGCTGTTTCGAGAGGTATTCCGCCGAGTTATTGGGGTATCCGGTTCGAATTAGAAAAATTGCACACTGTAATTTACGCGAGATAGAGATCTTAATCGAAACAAGATATCCGAATGGAATGCGAAAAGGAAAAAGAAAAAGGTAAAGCTGATGAAGTAATTTATTGCAGGTACAAATTATTGGGTCAAGCGTAAAATTTACAAATATCGGACCTACCTAAACAAGTGACCCATGATTTTTTTTTGTGTTAGTGTGAGATCAAAAATAGGTTTTTATTTAGGCATATCCTTGACTTTTCGAAAAATCTACGTTTTGAATTGGGTTTTTCAGCAAACTGTCGTCAAAATCACCACAAAAAATTAATCATAATAGTAACAGAATATTAGACTCATTGGCTCTGAACTCAGAGGTGCAGGCTCAACTCCCGGCGATTACAAATAAGAAAACCTTGGATAATAAAAACATCATACAAAAATTATGAAGGGTTTCTCCCGTATAAAATTTAAATAAATAAGTAGTAAGTATACCTATTATTAAATAAATAAGTAAGTAATTATTTGTCAATTTTCATTTTATCTTTACGAAAAACCATTGGTAATAAGTCCATCATTTTCATTAAATAAGTGGTTTATACAAAGTGATTTATTTTGGTTTAATTAAAATATAATTGTAGATGATACCACATTCCACGTGTAAAAGTTAGTGTACGCATAAACCTACGAAGAGACCGCCATTCGGAATCTAAATGTTCCTTTAAATTAATTTAGCTATTTATACTGACAGATCTAAATAGCAAGATACCTAAATCCCAACTTTTTTTCTTCTACATCTCATTCTCCCCACTTTCACTCACTAAAATTTCCCTCCGGCTTCCCGGCAGTTGAAACTGTTGAGCAGAATAAACAAAACTTGACTGTGAGCAGAAACGGGAAGTCCGTTAGATAGATTCTCCTACCTTAGAAAAGGATCGCTATCTCTGGAGCGCAGGTGTCAGTTGGGAATGCTGTCCTTGTTCATACCGGTATTTAAATTGAAAATGCTCAGAGGAAGTAGCGTCCCTAGCATCCCTTGATCCCTTCACCACCGGAGCACGGTTGGGAAACACGCCAAAAGCCAATAAACGATTGGCATTTGCCACGAGGGAAAGGGTCGTTTCTGTCACTAGTTCTTGAGTTCAACGGCAGTGTAATGATTTGCCGGCCTTTGTTTACTCCCTCCTACAAAATATTCACTCCTTCTCGCCACAAAAAGACCCTCCTCAAAGCGTCCCCAAAGATGATATAGATTTTGCTAAGTTATTTTCCTTGGGGCCTACCGTGTGGCCTCCCTTTTAGCTGATTTCACACTAAACTCAAGAAACTATGTATTAAATATTTTGTTTTGCGTGGTAATCGAACCCACACGATAACAGGGCAAAATTCATATACCACCAGGATAAAACCGGAGGTCCTCAACACGATATGTAATCTATGGATAAAGTAGATAAACGATAATACTATGCATGTGAAATAAATAACGATATGCATCCATCCGTGTCACATCTTAATATGGTATCCTGAATATTCCAAGTAATTTGTATCAAATTTATCCAAATGATTATCGAACATACAAGACTCCTTGCGCGACGTGTATAGAAAATCAAGTTATTAAGTCATATCTAGCCCTCGGTGCTTCGCGAAGAAGTAGCAATAAATAAGGCGGAATCGATGCAGCAAGTGCTGCGTCCTGCAATTATTATATTGGATGCAGGCCGACTTATCTGAGCACTGAATCTCGCGTAGTTAGGCGAGGAGATCAGAGATGGCGCCGTATCTTCGAGATGAGAAAAATGCATTAACAAACAATTAAAATAAACTGATGAAAACTACTAACACCGTTTAACTCGATGTTGTTTATTAGATTTTGCGGCCGCGTCGACACAACATGACGGGAAGGAACTGGGGTAGTATCGAGTTTCAAACAGAAAAAATAATAGAATTGAATATATCAAAGGTATTTTTGATAGTGAAAACAATGAGACTCTTCGGTGGATGTTTAGGGCAGAAATTTAAACAATTACAATAAGCAAAGGATACAATAAAATAATCAGCTTAAAAACAAAACATTTTATGAAAATCTGTTTGGCTGCTAGCTCTGGAAAAAGTTTGGATGCTAGCTCTGGAAAAGGAGATCTTGGCGGAAGGGATTGTAATCTTTAGAGTAAAGACAATACGTGGAAATGGTGTGTCTATATAATAATAATAATAATAATAAAAACGTTTATTTATCAATATTTTTTTTTTATTTTTACAATATACATTTTTTCTTTATCATTGATTCTATTGATGAAAAGGTCACTGATCAGCTACAATTCATGATTTCTCTTGGAAAGCAGCTGGTTTTCAGCAGTGCCTCCAATATAAAATAGAAAATAAATAAAATAAAAGAAAAATGAATTTAAAAAAAAAAAAATACAATTAAATTAAATTAATTTATTTCAATTAAATTAAATTCACTTGATTAAACAGGATTTTTTAACAAAGTGTGCTCTGAAGGCATTGATCGCTTCTACATTGTAGTCAAGAGACCTTGGAGTAGCGCAAGAACTAACTATGCGAATCCCACACAAGTCTTAACTGCTCCCAACCGTCTGGAGACAGTGGAGATGGGGGAGAGAAAGATATCGGGAGTTCCTGATTATTCAGATCTGTCTATCAAACACGGCTAAAACCAGTTGAAGCAATGTTTCGATTGTGAATTGTGTCTTTCACCAGGACAATACTAAAAGTTTCTACCACTCTGGATCATGCCTCAAATGTACCATATATTATTTAAAATTAATACATTATGAAATAAAACAAATTATTAAAATAAAATTTACTTGCGCACGCCGCTTTGTAAGCATTGATAAACTTTGTCAGCAATATATCGATCCTCCAGTTGATTATCCAGACATCTCCGAAAAATCGAAATTTGAATTGAGTATGCAGTTATATGTAAAAGTGTACCCTCTGCCTGATATAATACTCAGCTTACTCATAAAAACCACCAATCAAATATAACGCACAAAAACTTGTAGTAATTGAATTTAACAAAATGCTCATGTTTTCTGGGTCACTAGTAGAAATATTAGACCGTTTTGCCGCCCAGTGTCATTTAATGGCATATTATTAAAATGTTAGACACAGACACGTTTAAATAGTATTTGATTTATGGTGAGAATTCGAATATTGCCTTCCTCATTATCTGAAAACTTAGTTTTGGAGATGTCTGACTAATCGACACATGTAACAGTTTGTAGATCAAAATAAAATAAATAAACAATTATATATAAAATCGGCCCTGGTGTAAGGTGTACATACACAGTAAAGCCGCATATAAGATACTCTGATCGAGTGCGGGAGATGCCGATAATCTCCGCTGGAGGAGGAATGAAAATAATAATTATAATGGCTCGAGCCTAAAGACCCCGTAAAGACCGATCCCGTCCTCGTCCCGATTCCGATCAGTGTTAATATTAAAAATATAACATAGAATATAAGGATCGCCGCCAGATCCGAGATCCGAGGCGTTTAATTGAGACCTTTATTACCGGCAGTATAAAGATATACCCAGGAAAGATGGAGAGGATAAATTATGACAAAGCTCTGGACGTTAAAGCGGGGTTAGTGCTTGATTTGTGGGAGTATCAGTAGGGCTGCAGCTTTATATCGCTGCACAGCTTTTAACATGCAAAAGCTCGTCAATATTGGATCAATGTTTGGAGTGTTTTCATTAAATTATTTGATTATGAATGTTTAAATAAACAAATTCGATAGTCTCTCACGGAGAATGTTGAAAAATTGAAAATCATCTAAAAAAAGCGGTTGAAATAATTCTTGCTAGGGATCACCATTTTGTTTTATTTGTTTAAGTTTACACAATAGACGGTGAATAACATAAAAAAACACAAAAAAATAACAATTACCAAACGTTCCAAAACGATGTACAAAAATATATATGAATAAAACAATAATAAGTAATAAGTGTGCAAAACAATAACAATAACAATAACAAAAAATAAGAGATAATAAAGTTTGTAAATAAGTAAAGTGAAAACAAGAGATTCGAGAAATTTTGTAAATTTCTGGGTACTATCGCTAACTATTCCGGTGAAAAGGTTAAGTTGGTTCTTTGGAAAGGAATATGGAAAGTTTGGATTGCTTAGTTTCCTTGCTAAATAGAAAGACGAATGGATATTATCAGAAGGCTTATGAAGAAATAACACATATTCTCCTTGCAACGTTTGTTGTGATTGAGCCCCAATTTTCTGACAGGTTTTCGATTCCAAGCCTGGAGAAGTTGTGTGAATTGGAAGCGAATTAGTTCAATTTTAAAGAGCAGCGTCGCGTCGCGTCGTTAATAATAGAGATTTTTAGTACATTGTAACAGAATGTGACAATATTTTATGGCGGATGTGAAATAACTTCCCAACAAGTAAGCTTTTGGATAACAGCTTTTTAAATGTGAAGGAGTATCTACGATTCCCGTAAACGGAACTGATGTTTCTAGCGGCTTCCGAAGCTTGAACTCCAAGAGTTACCAGAAAAATTGGTTTTATTACATAACTTCCTTTAGCCAAAAAAATACATTCTTCACAAATCTCGATAAAACAATAAAACTATGGCATGAAAATGAATCAGCCCTTTGATACAAATATTTAATATAATTTAATGTTTCAAATTCGACTCTGAATATCTTCCGGGTCCAAACTGGAACCTCTTCGGTAGGTGTACTGCGAAAAAAGGAGAGTAAAGAGACATGGTAATAAATCGTACGGAGGTTAGTCACGGAATACTAATTAGAAACGTTTGTTCCTGTACAGGTTAAAACGCGTTATAAGTTAAAATACCTAGTAAACAGTATTTTCTAATGTAACTTTAATTATTCGATAGATCATAATCTAAGACGATCATGACCGAAAGAGAGATGAATATGTTTTTATTTATTCAATATCAACGTTATAAGTAATAACAATAATGGCATGTCACAGTTAAATAAAAGCTTAAGAAAATAGTTAAAAGAATTTTTTTAAATAACTTTTAAATGTGGCGTTAGATCGTACAATCACATCAGAAAGCAAGAGATAGTCGTACATAAAAAAATATTTAAGAACACTTGGGTCAAATTAATATTGATTGAAAATAAATGATAGTATAGCCTTACGTGCAGTTAAATAGATCCGCCAGATTTCGTATAGATCTTACCGGGACAAATGCCTTAACAATTCGGTCATTGGAACCTCTTATTTTTGAACTTATTTTCTACAAATTTTCCCCATATTTATTTACATGTACAGTGTTTCAATAAGGACACTCGATTTTAAAAAGTAAATAAAACAAGTTGTGTGTGAGATATCGACTCATTTTTTAAAATTATTTAAACAAATATTTTATGGCTATAACTGTTTTTTTTTTTAAATTTTTTTATTCATTGCATACATAATATGGTTACATTATTTGTGGATTTTTCGACCACGATGCTAGGCTGATGCATGGTGGTCGATAGTGTGGAATATAAGTTCAAATGTCCGGAGCGACTTTGCTTGGTGGCACGTATTCGGGAGATCCAATTTACTGGATGGCGTTTTTTACGTTGACTTTGAGGACGGCAATTTATTGTTTGCGGTTCTATTACGTTAATTTTTTCACGCAACTATTCTACTACTATTATTTACGTAAATTTTATCACGCAACAATTTATTGATTTTATTTTGCACATTTTAACTTTATTACACCAATCGCTGAGCAGATAAAATTTTATGCTCAATATCAAATTTGGCAAGGTTTATAATTAAAAAAACTCTAAATAATAATAAAATAAAAAAAAACAAGAAAAACAATTGATTTCAAATACGCAGGTCCGGGTCTACCACTGCACCGCGGAGGTCCCTGCACACTTTGAAGCAATATTCCGTCATAAATCTCGAATTGATTGAGAAATAACGGAACATTTGATTGCTTTGATTTGAGCAGTGCTGCGATCGGCATACCGTTTAAGGCAATTATTCGGAAATTAAGATGAAATAAAATTTATTAAGCGTATTACGAAGTTTGAATAATATGAGAATAAGCGCCCTCTGGAGGTAAAGTCATGTTCCGGAATCTATGGGATATTATTTATAGCTAACACATTAATAACTAAAAGGGCATAACTTCTCTTAGAGATTAATCTTAGAGATCGTGTTATCTCGGACAGTTATGACCGTGTGGTCGATAAAAATGAAATGCGATATCAAATAAAATAATACATGAATGTTTAATAATATTCAGTATCAAAAATGTTTTATTACATTCAGAAATGCAATAGGGGTTTAAGGCATTAATAAAAATTATTACATACAGCAAACTTTTGTCATTTTTTACATTAGCTCCACACAGGAGCCACTAACGAAAAAATCTCTTAGGACGTATGTCATCTTTGAGGATCTCCGTGCGGAGGGTCTTTTTAACGAAAGGAAGAAGAGGAAATTCTGGGAAGGAAAAGAGTATGAGGGATGGGTAGATCTAGGGGTAAGTGAATCTAGGAGTGACAGACGTATGAATCCATTCTACCCGCTGCGGTGCAAAACGATGGGGAGACCAGCTGGAGGTCAAAGCGCTCCCCAAACCGGCCTCTATCGATCCGGCCCGCCACGCAGTTGATGGGTGGGCGCGACCGCCGCCTGAACTCACCACACCCGGCGAACCCAAGCACCCCTGCTAAATCACAACTTGGAGTGACATATGGCAGAGGCCTTGGTTATCCAATAAATGGTTCCTAGGACGGCGGTACCCATACCCGCTTCCCAAATTGTAAAGCTTAATTAATTCATCAATATATTTTTAATCACTGTTATTCGAGATTTTTAATAGATTATTATTGTTTTAATTAATTGAAGAAAATATCAGGTAAACTCAATCGAAAATCTGAAAACAGAAAAATCAGAAAAAGATACAGTCATATCTAGGACTCGAAACCAGGACCTACAACTTGCCAGACGGAGCTCTACCAACTGAGCTAATGTGTCCCTATTCGAATCGGTCATATTTAACTGTGACTAAGAACTACCAACACTATCTTCATTTTTCTTTTTTCTTAACGCATATTTTTATTGGCTGCTATCTTCATGTATAATTGCAAGAATTATTATTACCCGAACTAAATGCTATCTAGATAGTATCTAGATAATTTTTTTTTAACATACGACTACCATTGACTAGAATGAACATTTATCTATTGTTATTTTTAACTTAATTGAACATAATGGGGTAATTCCACGTTTTTTTTTATTCTTTTAAAAAAATTAAGCAAAAAATTACGATGAATAAAGCATTTTTATTTAATTTTTATGTTGACGAATAAATTTTCTACAGCGAGTTAAAGTTTCCCATTCTTGAATCACCGCTAAAACGATATTTTGGGAGGTGGCTATCGTGTGACGTCATGAGTGCGGACGCTCACTGACAGTGTTTATTTATGCTGGCCCAGCTGAGCGTAACTTGTCGTCACGATCCCATTTGCCAACCTCGAACCGTTTTGATTTGGTCAGTTTTAGATCGTTTTTAAAATCAATAATATTAAATGAAAACATAAAAAACAACCATTCTTAGCAGTATTAATAAAATCAGAAAAATGATTTTCAAATATTCCGTACATTTTCAACAGAATCCCTCGTTTGTGGAAATACCCCATTGTTCAACCATAATTGATAAGGGATGTATTTAAGTAGGTACCCTCTTACGAATCTAACGATTTCAGAGGAAATTTTGGTTTATTACATAAGATAAAATTAGAAACATACTTCTTTGGGCGAGAGGTCTACTGCGAAAACCACAGCGAAACAGCTCAATTTTGTGAAATTTCACACCAAAAACCTAAATCTTTGATTACTGAACTTGAATACATACAAATTCAATGTTTTTTTTAATAGCATAAACAACCAGCTTACAATCATAAAATGGTAGATGATTGGGTATTGTATTACTAAAATAAACAACTGCACATAAAGTTCTACAGCTAGACCCGTGACTACAATCAGTAGACCCAACAACCCGGTATAGAAGTCAATATATCCCCACCTTCCCATCCTGTTGCGACCGCGTACAAACATTTTGATGGCGGTCCATTCTAAGAAGAGCATCATTAACGGCGCATACAGCCCACAGTTGATAAATCACGGGCAACGCTCCGGGGGCTCGGGTCCCGCCGGTGCTGCCACCGCCGGACTGTTTGGTCAACGTATAACGCATGAGTGACATCGAACCAAACACCCTTTGATCGCAGCTTGTAAATGATATCGAATCGGAGATTATGGCGTACTTTATGATGTAGTGTTCAAAGGATGTGATACTTAAAAAAAGGACTGATTAGATAGTTACATTGATTGTTTTTTTATTGAAGTAAAACTTCTTTAGGCACGCTTGACTTGGGGAGTAAGTTGGTGAATGCGTTACGAAGTGTGATGCGAACGGTGATCACGCGAGGCGAACGGTGATCGGGCGAGGCGAACGGTCGGACCTTTACGCACGCTTGACTTGGGGAGTAAGCTTGTGAATGCGATACGAAAAGTGTGATGAGAACGGTGATCGGGCTAGGCTTTTTTTAGTATTAGAGTAGAGTACAGCACAAGAGTTCCAACTGCTCCCAACTGTCTGGAGACAGTAAGACTATGACATCCCTTATAAGGTTATTTTTTTATATTAGCTCCACACTGTAGACCTGGAGGAAAATAATGCCCCTCAGGGTCTATGTCATCTTTGGGATGCTGTGTGGAGGGTCTTTTTTGGAAAGGAAGGAGAGGAAGTTCTGGGAAGGAAAAGGGTATTAGGGTTGGGTAGGATTTTGGGAATCAGTGTGTCCAGGAGTGACGGACGTATGAATCCATACATCCCACTGCGGTGCAAGGCGATGTTCCGGCTGGAGAAGTCAAAGGTAGTCCATCAACCATTCTCTCTCGATCCGGGCTGCCATGCAGCTAGTGTGCAGACGCGTCCGCTGCCAAGACCCGGACAAACCTCACCCCACGAACCCGGGGTATGTTGTGAGGCTGAAAATAGGGGAAAGATAAGGGGAAGATAAGGATGGGATGGTGGCTATTGAGACCTTGTGGACAACATTTTTGGAAAAAAATTCCCTCAGATATCCTGAATTTGGATGAATTTAAACGGACTTTAAAAGGTAAATTATTTAAAAAATCAAACCATTCATAAATCTTAACTTCTTTTCAATATATTGTAATAAGCCATATTCTCAAGTTTCCGATAATGGTTTGGTTTCGGTTTCCTCCTTATCGTACTTTTAGGTTTAATACCCATTCATATTGTTCTTATTTCTGCACACAAACTGCCTCCTGTTTTATTTTTTTCAATTTTTATTTATTTTATTTTTTTATTAGGTTTGTCAACAGTGATTTACATCAAAGCTTTCACAAATACAATTACACTAAACATGGTTGATGCTATCACTAATTAAAGACAAACACAACATTGATAATATAATACTTACATATGTATACAATCATTACATTATATTAATAAGTTTTTGCAACAAGTTTTTAGAACAATAATATTATAATATAAGTTTAAAGGTTTAGTTTATAGGTTTATAAGTTTATATAACAATATAAAAGGGAGCTTTAAATCTTGTTAAGAGAAGATTTGAAGTTGGCCAATGTTGACATTGTCAAATTAATGGAATGTTTTTTATAAGCCTCATTAAAATTACGGCACATTCTTGATAAAGCTGAGTCATACCCCAACTTATTTAATATTATATTCTAATAATAATAATAATATTTGGCTAATTTATATAGCGTCGTTTTCGTGAAAAATCACCTCAAGGGCGCTTTACAAATAAATACATAAAAAATAATATTACTGGCTTACAACTAAGATTTACAATTATAACTAGTGACTTACATCTAAGACTTGTTGCTAGTGACTTATGACTAAGACATATAAAAGCTGACCTAAAACTGATCTCAATGACATATATATTTACAATTATGACTTAAAGTTAGAGATTTATAACTAACATATTTGTTTACATTTAAAAATACTTGAAAACATCTTATAAATATCATACATTCGCCAGAATCACACACAGCGCCAGAAGAAGAAGGAAGTTTTTACATAATATTTCGATTTAAGGACATGGATGCAAAATTTATCGGATTTACGAAAATGTACTGATATCTTAAATAAATTATTGAAATTAATCGCCGATCTTTACCGCATTACGATGATTCATCGCTCAACATTAAACAGATTGAGGTGTTACGTTACCACTGACAGACCACTGGTAGGTAAATCAATAGCATTTTGAGTTTTTCATTAGTAGTTGTAGGGAATAGCAAAAAAATTGTATATATTCGTGGACATTAACAATTATTAGAGTATAATTAAATTACAAAGTTTAAATATAATGACGAATTTATGGAAACGAGTATTTGAAAAAGTGAGTTTTTAGTTTGGATCTAAATTCCGCTGGGTTGGTTATGCATCTCAATTCCATGGGAAGTTTATTCCAAGCCTCAGGGCCGGATACTCCAAACGCACGATCACCAAAATTAGTGTTCGGATTTCGCTTGGGTTCTTTCAACCTTCCAATTGCAGACGATGTCGCTGATCTAAGAGATGACTGCCTTATACCTATATTTTCCGGAATGCATAGTTCAGAGATATAGGGTGGAGCCATTTCATTGATAGCTTTAAACACCATCCAGCATAACTCATACTGGATCCTTTCAGGACACTTCAACGAGTGAAGATATCGGAGGTGTTCCGAAATGTGCGAAAACTTGGGTACCCCAGTGATTAGTCGTGCTGCGGCGTTGAACACTGATGTTATATATAATGTCATTGTTTAGTCCTGAGCTATAATAGCACAGTTATTGTAATTGTTTATCTTTATTTCATATTATTTTAACATTATTTTGTAGGGACTCGTAAGAAGCACTGTAGGATGTAGGAGTAATCTTAAGAATACGACCACTTAATACTAAAATATTATTTTTAAGTTTATTATTGTTACACGCAATTGACGTGATATAACACAAAACTGCGCTACACAAATGTTACCTTATTATTATTAAAAGCAAATTTAATGGATGAATTGCAGTGTTTTGAAGTTAGACTGACTGCAAGTGCCAAAAATGTGCTTTTTACCGGTATTTTGAAATAGAAGGAAGGTGCTCCGAAGAACTAACGCCATTGATCCTTCCACCGGTGCACAACTGGCAGACAGGATAAACGCGTACATCGTCCATACCTACCCAACATGTTTTACACGGTTGACATTTGTATATGAAAATGGACTGCATCGTTTTATGACGCGTTCTTGTGCTCAAAATCTCGACGGTGAAATAATTTATTTCTGTGTTTAATAAACCCTTCAATCAGCATACCCGAAGATGGATTAACCCCCAAGGAAAACCTACAGGCTTCATCGTGAATTATTGTGGGAGTTGCGATTCCTTCTTACCTGAACGATATCGACGCAGGACTAAAACAGTATGGGTTTTCATCTCACCTGAAACAAGAAAAAAAGGAACATTAGAGATAATAATATTTACAATTAGGTAGTCTCGTGATTGATTTTTGGGTTATTTTGCCGTGCTGCGCTTCTTCCTTCTTTAGCCAATGTTTTGGACAGAGTTATAGACAGTTATAGAGTCCTGCATCAGAGCAGATGTGTAGATTGTGGTGAAGTTCGTTTTTCTGTATGTAGAAGCGATACCGGCAGATAGAATCAGCGATAAAAAACGGCATAATACCACAAAAATAAATAACCACAATACTTTTGGTCGTGAAAATCTGAAAACATACCCCTAGGCTACATGTTTAAAAATTACATGACAAAAAATTTTTAAACAATGGGACACGCCAGTCAATGGCAATTCCGTTTAAGGAATGTTGTGAGTAGGAAAAATGAAATGGAAGGAAAATATTTTTAAAGGTGTTAGTACCTACCTATTAAGAACTGGCAACAATACGTAGTTAACCCTCAGGTCTCGGTCATATTTTATTAGAAGGTCAAAATATTTCCGTTTTGCAATAAAATCCACATAAAAGGAATATTTCTGAACGTATCCGAAACCTAAAAACTAAGGTGATGAAATACGCATTCAAATTGTATTGTTCGAAAAACCGTACAATTTTTTTTTATATATATTTTTTTATGCAAACATAAAAGAGTTAAAAATGTTATTGTAATGTTTGCACTTTTCTAACCAAAATAACTGATAACTAGTCAGTGGACATATTCAATTTATCTTTAAGAAAATACAAAATACTGTTACTGAAACAGTTCAGTTATGTATAAAGAAATATATAGTATTTGTATTTTTATTGTAACTTTTAAATTTCATTTGTAAAAGCCCCGAAAATGGGCGTAAATAAATAACGAAAAACGATAAAACACAGATATTTTGTTAGACAAATATATTATAAAGGTTACTGTCACCTGTTCTAAGAGGATATAACCAGAGAAAACCAGAAATATGTCACTTTTAAATCAGATTTTAGACGTATTTACTGTTTTTCACAAAAAATTATAAATTGATTTCGAAAGATTGTTCTTTTATTTAGAAAACGCATGATTTAAATTTTGAGAAAAAAATGTTTATTTTTAGTATAATAAGGTTATACCGTAGGTCGTTGGCAAATTTGTTAAAGTTTCAAAAAAGATTTTGTATTATACAACACCCATTTCAAATCATATAATCACGCAGTAAAATAAATCAACACATTATCTGGGAAAAACATGTAACAGAATTTTAATTTTAATATAAATAAAATCATTAAAAAATATATACGTACATGTGTTTCTTGACGAAAATTGGTCAGTTTGTGTATTTATTTGCGCACTTACAAACTACTATATTTCAGATTTTTTTTTCATTTTATTTTGCTTAGACATTATTGAAAAATGATAAATACTTATGATCAAACAATAATTACAAAAAGTACATAATTTTAATAGTTTTACCATCAAGCCTTTCAGCATTTTTGGATGTAGGTAAAAATTAAAGCAAATTTGGAATGAAATAAAATCGATATTGAGTTATAATTTTAAAAAGCTGGAGCCGGAGAATAATTAATCTTTCTCATTGGAACCGCCCTGTACGATCGTAAGAATATCTTTCGACGAAATGTGGATTTTCAGCCGCTGGCTGGTTAAACCCCCTTAAGTCGTTTTATGTAAAGATTCCCCAATTTTTTCTTATTTATTTATTTCAAAAACATACGGCACAATATGTACCTTTAACATAATTATACATACATACATACATCTTCTTCCCCTTGTCATATTCGGGTCGGGGACCCATTGCATCGACAAGGCTCCTCCATAAGTCCCTGTCTTGTGCTGATTGTTCGGCTTCTGTCCATGGTAGACCCATCCTCTCCTCACACAGTTTCAGGAGTTGCCTCGCCCAACTGTGTCTAGGGCGGCCCACTGGACGTCTTCCCTCTGGAATCGCACTCAGTATTTTCCTCGGAATTCGGTCATCAGACATTCTTAGTACATGCCCAAGCCACCTCAATTGTGATTTTTCTATGAAGAGTAGCAGTGGTTCAATGTTTAGATCATCTCGGATCGTCGAGTTTCTTATATGATCCCATTTCGTAACTCCTGCCACTCCTCTCAAGTATCTCATTTCGGCAGCTTGGACTCTGGAGCGTGTTCTTTCATTTAGCATCCATGTCTGGTGGCCGTAAGTGAGCGTTGGGCGGTATATTTTGGTTTCATAAAGGCGTACATTTTAGGTAAGGCAATTATTTTGTGGTTGACTTCTACATTTGGATATAAAGCGTGGTGTTTTCTCTTTCTAACACCGTTTAGATCATATATCTCACGATGATAGTAAGGGTGACAACGATTTCTATGAAACATTTACGAATTGTTCCGAAAAGCGAACAAATTAGCCTAAGGGTTAAAAAAAATAATAAATTAGGCAAAGTTCAATCAATTAGCTGTAAGCTACATGATTTACGATTCTGAACATTGGTGGCTTACACTAAAAGTACTTTTAAATTAATTCCTTTGCTTTTAAAACTAACATTATTTCTCGAAACTAAAAAAGCTCAGACGACAGGAGCTTTAGGGGGTAGAAAGGCTTTACACAGAATGTTTCATATAAGGTTTATAGCTTGCAATTTATTAGACAAGCTCTCGGTTCAAAGAACTCACAACAAAGCACTTGCTCAAGGAAACGAATTTTTGACAGCAATAAATTCAAAGAAACACTTTTCATTTTCAATAAGTAACGCGTAGTGACGCAGTGAAAAGGATGCATAAAACTTTCGGCCATTCAACCGCGGAAATTGCAAGTGAAACGAAAAATAACTCTTGAATTGAAATATTTCTGAACAAGTAATATATTATCATATACTAAATCTCCGCACTTAAATTTCAAAATGCTTCTTTCATACAAAACCACGGACGTACAAAATATATGGACATGCCCTTACGTGTTAAAAAACGTGTTACTTCCCCCTCCCATTGGAACCATTTTTCGGAACCGGCTGGGCGTGTCCGGACCAGTGTCGTGCTCTCATCGTACATTTTACGCACGGACGCTGTATGTCTATGAAACACATACTTAGACATCGAGATACGTAGCGACGCGAAACACAAAGCCGCTGTTTACTGGGTTAAGTAAATCATGAAACATTTGTAAAAGTGTCTACGGCAACAAAATACTCCACTATGAAAATACTCTGAACCTTACTTTGCGAATTTGGATTTTACACATCTGTTCATACCGTGGCATGCAATTCGCGCTCCCATATAAAAAGGTCTATTCATTCAAAAGCAGATTTTACTATCAAGAACTAAAAAGTGATATTTTAGTGCGAGGTGCCTATATACTGTTAGATTGATTTATTGGCGAATCACAAGCCTCTTTCCTCTCTTCGCCCCGCCATAGTTTGTTTTTACCCCTTATCTGTAAGTTCTCGTCTAGTTATTTGTATGTCTATGTACAAAACTTAATTTTGGATTTGAAGCCAAAATACTCAACGAAACAATTTTTTTAGCGAATATCTAGTATGGACGAGATCTAATGATAATTTATATTTTACATTATAAATAAAGGTCAAAAGAATAACGTATAAAAAAAATCATGATTTCAGAGGCAAATTTCCGTAATAATTATATATTTTTTACATTAACTCTACATCGGAGGCCCCGAGGAAAATAATTTCCTTCATGGGCCTATGTCATCTAAGACGCTGTGTAGAGGGTCTTTTTGAAGAGAGGAAGCAGTGAGTGCAGGAAGGAGGAAACTCAGAGGCCGGCAAATCGTTCCACAGCCGAGCTGTTGAACTCACGAACGAGTCGTAGAAACGCCCTGTTCTCATGTGATAAATGTCAACCGTGTAAACGTGTTGGGCGCGTGTTTGGCGCGTTTCCCAACTATGCACCGGGGGGATCAATGAAGTTATTCCTCAGAGCATCTTCCATTAAAATACAGGTGGAACAAGGACAGCATTCCCACCTGACGCCTGTGCTCTAAAGTTCTAAAGAATGCAATCAGTTTGTTAAAATAGGAGAATCTATCAAACATAACGCCTATTTCTGCATAAAGTCGAGGGTTTTTTCAGGTAATTTGGGGCTCCAAACCATAGGTGACTGTCACATTCAACCGTGGTTCGCACTTGCGATTTATACAGAGTTAGCAGGTGTGTACTACTGCGGGCCCTGTACAGTACGCCCAGTTTCTGAGAGGCTAATTTAACTTTGGCTTCGATGAATCCCCCGTACCTGAGCTGGTCACTTAGAGTTACAAGCATACCAATGGAGGGCCTGTTCGGAAGATGCTTCCGTTGAAGGAGATTAGATTTTCATTTCAATCATTGTAAGTTAATGACAATTATTTTTATAAAATTACCTTACCTATTACGTAATTATGATGAAAATTAACACTTAAAAAAAAAAGGATTTTTATGAGTTTAAATTTAAATTACAAACGACAAATTTATGCTGAAATACAAATTCGTCGTACCTACTATATAAATTAAAACCTCGACCGAAAAATTGGTCTTTTACGATGTTTTATTTTATTTTGCATTTTAAGGGTAGGGCAATATTATTTTATTAATAATTACTATTATCTCATTAAAAAAATGCCAAATTGCTAATTGCTAAAAATATCAAAATCGAATTCTTGGCCTATATGAAATAAGTTAAAATACAAATCAATAAGATATTTCCTTAATATTTATTTTCAAATCAATAATTTTGTTCGAATATTTTGGCTCCACGTCCACGTTAAGTTTTGTACGAAAAAAAGAGCGGACACTAAAAACTCAAATTCAAATAAACCTTCCGATTGCTGGCGACGATGCAGTTTTAAAGTTTGAAGTGTGTAAAGTTCTGAGAATAATGCACATTTAGGATAAGTTTAAAAGTTACCTACAATTATATATGTTGCTGTATATAATTTTAATACTTCACCAATAAAACCGAATACCTAATCATTTTTTAAAGAATTAAAGGCATCACTTGTTTGTTGTCATTACCACAGGAATCAATTCTAATCTCCTCGGGTAATCCAGGTTCCAAAGCGACAGGGCAAGAAGGATTGCCTGTATTAGTGTATTGAGACGTATCGGTATAATAATGCTGTTGGTGGGTACGAGCGCCCCCTGACCGCGTGCGCCCTGCGGCGCCCGAGCAGGGGCTGATTTAGTGGGGCCGCCCTACGGGGCTCCCGAATACCAACCAGCCAGGGAACCAACCAACTGCTAAGCCAGGGAAACTACCAAGCTAAACTGCTAAAGTCGTACTGTGTTTTTGCTTACGGAACTAATGCTAAGAGAAAGCTATATTTGAATATAACCAATACGCTGTTATAGGCAGAGAATATAGACTACAACACAACTCTGCCTTGGTACACTGTCTTTCACAATATCTCAATATATCAATTTAATTACATAATATATTAAAAAAGACTAGCTACATTAAATTATGAACAACAATATGAAGCCGTGCACACGAAATGCAGCCCGCAGTGGGTCTCCAGCTGCAACTCCTGCGGCGTCGTCGCAGATGGTACCAGCTGGTTCTCTGGCCGAGATTATGGAGAAGTTGAATAAAATCGATGTTGAGCTCACTCGCATTAAGCCAATGTGGGGTGAGATATCCGACATAAAGAAGAGCCTCGAATTCGCACTAGCAGCAATGTCCGATACGGAAAAGAGGGTGGAGGTGGTTGAGAAGAGACTGGAGACCGTCGACCAGATAGTTTTGGAGGTGGCGTCAATTAAGAAGAGCATGGACATCTTCAGGTACGAACTGGATGAGCGGGATCAGCTCTCCCGTATGAAAAATCTGGAGATTAAGAACGTTCCATTAACGAAAGGGGAAAATTTACTCTGTATAGCCCAGAAAATAGGCGAGCAGATTGGTTTCGTGATACGGCCAGAAGATGTAGACATCGTGACGCGAGTGGCTACCAAGACGACCCAGGTTAAGCCAATTATCATCCGGTTTGCGTGTAGACGGAGGAAAGAGGAATTTCTCGCTTTATCCAAAAAGGCCAGGAAGATAAGCAGCACCGACCTGAAATATTCTGGACCAGAAACTACAATTTATGTCAACAACCACCTAACAATTAATAATAAGATTCTGCTTTCAAAGGTTAAAAGCAAAGCACGGGAAGCAGGTTTTAAATTTGTTTGGGTAAAGGACTGCAAGATCTTGGTGAGAAAAAATGAAAATTCACCAGCTTTTTTAGTCACGAGGGAAGACGACCTCCAGAAAATAACATAAGAAAATACCTACTGCTCATCCGATTATTATTGCATACTCCTTCCTCTTCCTCCACACGCCCGCCTATCCCGCATCTCACATTGCCATCGCATAACTATTATATTTATTACATTCGCACAACATTACCTTATTATATTTTCCTGTTCTCAACTCCTGTCAACTGCAAGATATTCTCACTTTCTGTACTCAATTTTTTATTTTTAACATACTTGGCCATATTTCAAGTGTCTATACATATTACACCTCATATTATGTTCACACATTCTCTGCATATTTTTGTTATTGACACTAAACTGAAAAAGAGTCCCTGCCTCTAAGTATTTTTTATCAGAACGTACGTGGACTGAGAACAAAAAATGACACGTTTCTTCGCAGTGTTACGAGCGGTGATTATGACGTGATTGGTGTAACAGAGACTTGGCTTACTGATTCTATTTTAGATGGGGAGCTTTTTGACTCAAGATACAATGTTTTCCGACGCGACAGAAGTATCGAAGGTGTAACAATGGGTGGTGGGGTGCTCTTGGCTGTCAAAAAGGAACTCAATGCTATTTGTAATTACTCGTGGTGTTCTACGGATGAAGACATTTGGGTGACTCTTCGCATCCCACGTGCCAATGTATTTACTAGCGTTCATCTTTGTTGTATCTACCTGTCCAAAAGCTTCAATTTCAATGCTCGAATCTCCGCCTTTTCGAATGATCTAGGTTTTAAGCTTTTGAATCAACCTAACGACAAGTTTCTTATTATGGGAGATTTTAACCTTTCTGATATTACCTGGTCTCTTCCTGTGGATGAGGTAAACATGATTCCTTGCAACTATACTTCTACAATAAGTTCAACATTTATCGATAATATTAATTACTGTAACCTCCACCAATATAATGGTGTTCAAAATACGTTAGGAAGAATTCTTGATCTCGTTCTCTGTAATTTCTCGGTACGCGTTGCTCCCGCGAACGACCCGTTGGTTCCTGAGGATACTCACCATAAATCTATCATTATCACTGCTGAGTTTGTTGAACCCCCGGTCATAAAGGAAAACTCAATTAAAAGGCCTTCATTCCACAAAGCTAATTACGATGACATAAGAGACAGCCTGGCGCAAGTAGATTGGAACACACTTAACTTAACCGATTCCGTCAATCCTGCACTATCACATTTTTATAATATTATTAATAATTTGATCTCTGATAAGGTTCCATTGAGGCGTTCTGGTAAACATTCCTATCCCCCGTGGTATAGCTCATCATTAATAAAACTTATTCGCGAAAAGCAGAAATTTCACAGATTATATACTACTTATAAGAACCCTTCCGATTACATTACTTTTTCTAGGCTACGCACCAGACAGAAAAAAATGGCTAAGAAGTGTCATGAAGACTTTATTAATAATGCTGAAGAGAATATCGCCAAAGATCCCAAGGCACTCTGGTCATATGTTAAATCAAAAAAACTATCAGCATCTATTCCTAGCGTATTAAATCTTAAGAATTTAACAGCCGAGGGTGGCCAGGCAGTCTGTGATTTATTTGCTGAATATTTTCATTCCGTCTATGAACCGGCTGACTCTCTGGGGACTTCCTGCCACGACTCCGTTGTTAATCAGGTTTGTGAGATAGGATCAGTTTTTATCGATGCTGATCTTGTATCTAAATATTTAAAACGGCTCGATTCCAGCAAGGGTGCTGGGCCAGATGGTATCCCACCACTGTTCATTACGGAGTGTGCAAATCATTTGTCAATTCCGCTATCAATACTGTATAATATATCGCTTAAGACTGGTACATTTCCAGATATATGGAAAAGAGCCTACATCACACCAATTCATAAATCGGGAACCAAGTGCGAAGCAGATAATTATAGACCCATTTCCAAGCTCTGCATTTTTTCAAAGGTGTTCGAAAACATAGTCTATGACCAGTTATTCCCTGTGGTAAAGAATTCGATCAACGAATTTCAGCATGGATTCTTTGCAGGTCGCTCTGTTGCTACAAATCTTATAACATTTTTAAATTTCTTGTCTGCCTCTATGGATAAACGTGTGCAAGTTGATACAATTTATACTGATTATAGCAAAGCCTTTGACAAGATCAACCACAGGATCCTGCTTAGAAAACTTGCTAATCATGGTATTCATGGAGATCTCCTTCGTTGGTTATCTTCATACGTAACAAACAGGTCCCAGGCTGTGACAGTAGGTGGATTTTCTTCCATCTGGAAAATCATTACTTCTGGTGTGCCTCAGGGGTCCATTTTGGGTCCTTTGCTTTTCTCTATCTATATAAATGATATTACTACATGTTTTCACAACGCTCAAATTTTACTATTTGCCGACGATATGAAAATATACCTTCCTATAAGCTCCCATGACTGTTCTGTGCGTTTACAAGAAGATCTTGACCGACTGACGGATTACTGTCTCAGAAATAAGCTTTTTATCAATATTTCCAAATGTTGCAAAGTCACATTCACACGTAACCATAAAAAAATACTGCATGAATACACCATTTCTGGATCTCTGTTAACAAATAAAGATTATATACGTGACCTCGGGGTTATTTTGGACTCTAAACTTACTTTTGATAAACACATTGATAATATTGTCACCAAAGCAACAAAGAGTCTAGGCTTTGTACTGAGAACATGCAAATTTTTCAAAAATACTAAGACTTATCTGATTCTGTACAATTCACATGTTCGTCCTCACCTGGAATACTGTTCACAGGTTTGGAACCCGCGCTATATTGTTTATGTTAACAGGTTAGAAAGAGTTCAGGAGCGATTTCTCAAATTTCTCAATTTTAAATCATTCAACATATACAATTCTTACGACGAAATCGAGAAACATTTTCTAATCTCGAAACTGCTCAATAGGAGGCTTGTCGCTGATCAGATGCTCCTGTACAAAATTATTAACTCAAAAGTTGACTGCCCGGAGCTGCTAAATAAAATAAATTTCCACACGCCGACTCGATACAGCAGACAAAATACCCTTTTCTACATTGATAGATGCAACACTAATTCCAACCAAAATGAATTTATACAAAGGGCATGTAAATATTATAATAATAAACTTGCACATATAGACACACTTGCTGACATATTCACTGCTAGTTACTGTCGTTACAGAATTTCTTTATTACATTCTATGTAGGTGCGAATAACACATATTCATGACTAAATTCATTGTACCTAATATTATTATATTACTTGCGTGGCAACTTTCCCTTATCCCTCTCCTCCCCTTACCCGTCCCAACCCAAATACCTATTTCGCAGTCTATTTAAGTATTGTTTTAATTATTTTATTATTGTTTATAACATGTTTATCACTTGTTGACTTAACATCTGTATTATTATTTTTTTTAAATTGCTGCTTAGTTCTGTTTTTATTTTTTCTGTTTTTCTTAAATTTTCTAGTTTAAATTCAGTTACTTTTATGTTTCTAAATACCTATCTGTGAACATTAATAATTGGTCTGTTTTTTTGCCATCCTCTTATGTATATTTTATTACTATGACTGTTTATGTTCCTTAAATAAATAAATAAATCTCAAAGAATTCTCTTATGTTATTCTGCCTCTTGCATTGCCTTTTGACTCAACTAAGTATTTCATTCAATTGAATGTGCCATGTCTTCCTCGGGCATTCCCGACTTTTTCTGTCATTCACTTTCGTCAATCGTACATCCGCTATATATGTCCAAATCATCTGAGCAAATTTATAATATAACTAGCTGGGGCAACCGGCTTTGCTCAGAGAGTTGATAAACGCATGTTAATAAACCTTGTTAAACGCATTTTCTACAAACCTTGAATTCAAACGATAAAACAGTAGGTAGATACTGGGTACCTCCTGTAATATATAATATTTGAAGGGAAAATTATTTTAATTATCATTTTAAAAGTTTAAGTTTACAGATAATTAAAGCATTATTATTTGGGATAATCTTCCAGACAAAATATCTTCCGAGAACAATCAATTTTTTGGATCACCTAACCCGTTTTGTTGTTATCGAACGTGTCGCCATGACAGTCAATAAAACTGTATACACTTCATCTTCTTCCTTTATTATTCAGTGAATTCCTATTGTCGGCTTATAAATGATTGCGGTACGATTTGGTAATACGAGAAGAGCTTTATTTTCGGTCGACAAGACCGGCCAAACGGTCCGGACACCTGTACCTGTGTACCTGGACACCTAGTGACCTACAATAGTGATAAACCCACCTGATTTATAATTACAGGTGATCTTGGAACAACATTGGATTGCCAAAACCATCGTTCACTTTCGGATCAATATAAAACCTCTAATAAAAGCATGCAATAAACAAAGGAAGAAAACTCTGGCGGATAAAATATGAAACAATAAAAATAATTAGATACATATTACCTTTTTTTTTATTTTTGAAGTGAAATCTTCTTTAGCACCGTTGTGATTTGAAACTTGATGAAACGGAAAACCCACACTAAAAAGAGACAACACATACATCCATATGATTTTGCCTGCGAGAGAATGACATAGAATTATCGGTCTCCTCTTTGTGCGGTACTTCGTAGCGTTCCAGACAAGAGTGGGAAGGCTACGAAGCACCGCACAAAGATGAGACCGATAGTCTACGAATAACCGCACAAAGAGGAGACCGATATCTCATTCTCTCGTTTGACTCTTTTTAGTGTAGCTATTTCTCGTTTCATCGAGTTTCAAATCACAACGGTGCTAAAGAAGTTTTCACTTCAAAAACTAATACTACTATACAATGTAGGTACTAAACTTTTATCCACGTTTTTTACCAGATCGGTTTCACCTTCTATCAACATCTCGATGCCCATTATACATATAAGTAGAAAAAGTTTAATAGTATTTTAATCATAATATTACAATGAAATTCTACAACAAATTGCTGTCTAAAAATATTTAGATGTTTGTTTCCTCGAGGTTAATGGAAAGGTATATTGAAAAGTATCAATTTGTTTTAGAGCGCTATCGAGATGTTGTTATCTTCAACAAACGGTGTTGTCAGATTTAATTGCCACTTAATATTGCTAATTAAAGCAAATGAAACCAATTTTACACCGTTGGCTTATCTTTGGTCTCAAGATAACCAGCCGTCGCTAATACCACTGCCCAATTGAAAAAAGAGGATGCAGTATTTTTTAAACATCTTGAGACACGTGCCCTTATCGCAACGCAAGATTAAAATACCCCATATCAAAACAACTGACAACAGTCCAAAATTAAGAAGGAACCTTATTTAAATGTAAGAAAAGTAATTTAATTAATAAAGAAGAACGAGATGTTGAGAGATCAATTAGGATTTGAAAAGGATTTAAAAGTAGGTACAAGCGATTACGTTCTGATAATACTACAAATTTTATTAAAAGATATAATATCTGTTTTATAATAACATAATAATAAATTATTATCAAAGTCGACACATGTTTACATGATTGTAGGAGGGATCTTACTGGACAATAAGAGATCATTCACAAAGTCACGGATGTTGCAAAATAAATGACACAACAATGGAAATGGGTGTGCCATATATTGTAGCTAGAAAATATGTTTGTGGGTGTAATATCCTGTCTAACTATTACTATTCTGACAATTCTTTGATATTGGTATCCATCCTTTCTTTCATTATTATCTGCCTTTATTCAGATTTTGCCATTTATTCTTTGCTCGTCTTTGCGATCAATTCATCTGCGACGTGTTCTTCCTGTCTGTTGTTAATCTTTTGGTCTCAAGTTTAGTTATTTATAATATAATAAATAAATAAACTTGAGACCGAAAGATTAACGACAGACAGGGAGAACACATCGGAGATGAATTGATCTCAATAACGAGCAAAGAATAAATGGCAAAACCTGAACAAAAGTCGAGACTGATGGAAAGAAAAATTGGATACGAATATCAAATTAATTGGCAGAATAGGACTAAAGAAGAAAAGAGAAGAGTGTAAACAGTGAACACCACACACGATTCTATTTTCCGGAGCCAGTTGGAATACGGGAAAGGAGAATTGTAATAGTTAGTGCTACATAACATAGATGGCTATAGTGCTAGTAGCTCATACAGTTAATATAGTTCTCCAAGATATTTCTCTAGTATATTATAGGTTTGCCCCTCCAGTTTAGAAGCGAAGTACGCTAGCAGTTTCTATCGACATAGAGATTTTGAGAGCACAAGAGAACAGAGATTAGTTTCCTGACTTTTCTATACACTCGTCACCGATTATAAAAGTTTCTAGTATAAATCAAAGACAAAATGTTTGTGTGTTTTTATTAAGTATTATTCACAACAAACTGGCGCACCCGGTAGAATAAAGAGGGAGACATAGGGAGGGCTATTCACCCCCCATTTGGAGAACATCAAGACGGAGAAGTTCACTTGAACTATTCAGTTGTTAAAATTTTGCAAGACATTTCAAACAAACTTTCAATTCTGAATAGGGAAATTAGTCTCTTTAGGGAAATTCTGAGAAAATCTATAGAAATAGTATGGAACCGATTTTATCGTTTGAGTCACAACACTTGGACAAACATAACAATAAACTACCTCCAAACCGAGACTTCGCAGAAATATCATCGACTATTAATATTTCAAAGTAAGTAACTCGTAAATAAAACATAAAACACTGATAAAATGACAGTTGGATAGAGCACGTAATACGAATAGAAAAAAAACACCCAAATGTCATGCACCTTTAAAAAAAAACAACTCGCCATTCGTCATTTCATTTCATCCTGTAGACAAGGAATTGGCAACAGTCGACCAAAAAAAAACCTACTTAGAATATTGGTCCATCCAAAAATTGATGTTTAAATCTTGGCAGAAATATGTATATTCTTTTGAAGGAGATCTTATCGGTTCATTTCTTTGGTGAATGTTGTCATTGAAATAATGAAAGCACGCTATAAATAATAATTGAGAGGGAATAACCAGACACAACCGGAAATAACATTTTTAAATCATATTCTAGATTTATCGACTCTTTTCTACAAAAAAAAAATTAAATTCATTTCGAAGACAGTTATTTAGTAAAGACAGTATTCTAGTAAAGCTATGTTTTGAAGTTTCAGAAAGTTTGTTTATTATAATAAGATTACAACGTTGGTCGTTGGCAGATTTTTTAATTTTCAAACAAAATGTTGTTTTATACAGCACACATTTGGAATCATATAATCAAACAGTAAAATTAATCAATAAATTATCTAGTAAAGCTACTTTTCAGAATTTTATATTTGGTTCAAATAAAATCGTTAAAAAAAATCCGCGCACGTGTTTTATGATGAAAATACTTAAGTTTGTCAATTTATATTATTATTTTGCTTAGACATTATTGAAAAATTATAAATACTTATGACCAAACAAATAATAACAAAAAGTACATAATTTTAATCATTTTATCATCACACGTTTGAGCATTTTTATTGGTAACTTGAATTCAGGTACCTATATATTAAAGCAAATTTTGAATGATATAACATCGACATTGAATTGTTAGTTAAAAATGCTAATCATCAAGCTGCAGAATATTCAACCTTACTAATCGGATCTGCCCTGTACAGTTAGTTACAATATTACACATGCAATATTTAACCAACATTTTCTTTGAAATAATCATTGATTGTCATCACTCATCACGAATCATCGTGTGGATATATCAAAGATCGATAAATTATAGGTACAACGATAACTTGTTTTATTTATCTATTCATGTTTTCCATAAAACTATTTTATATGTTTTTATATTACTTATATAGTTTACTACACTTGTATAGTTTTCTACACTTTTGTTTAAACAATACAATTTGACATAGGGATTTACTAATATGTACTTCGATTCGTCTAGGTTATGAATCGTTTTTATTATCGTCTTATTTACCGTTAATATTTAACTGGACTTAACGTCCATTCTAAAGTATGTTCTGTGTTAATCTGGAGCAGGTGAAATGGTCACTGAAAGTGCTTACATATATATGTAGATCGGATTTGACATACTGTTTTATCTCCCGACTTGCAGAATTAACTTGCTAATGGTCACGACAGTCGGGAGAGCTGTCTTATTGTTAAATAAAATCACTTCGAATTCCGACATGCTTAACAACAATGAAGCACAATTTAAACGGCTAAATTTGTTGCTGTTAGTCTAAATCTGTTTATCACAAATATTTTTTTTTTCTTTTAAAAACGCTTTGACATTGTAATTTTGTAATGTTTTTAAAATTAATAAATTGAATTGAATTGAATGATCGGCTATCTTCGTAACCATTCATTCAGCTATTGACAGTTGTCTCTTTCATAAAGTACAACTTACTGACGTTTTTGAGATACATACAAAAGGCATTTAGCTACCTATACTAACGATAACTGTTGAGAGAAATTGAAACTACACACATATTCACACACACTACAATGAAACCAAAAGGTTTAGGTATCTCTGAATATTGCATTATTTATTTGAACAAAAATGTAGCCCCTTGTTAATTTAAATTCATACCCTCAAGCTAATCGACGACATCGTTAATAATCGAGCTGTGTACCTACCGATTTTGCATTAAGTGGGTACTAACTTACCAACTCTGCTTTAAGTAGTTACTTACCTAATTGAAAATTCAAAATTCAAAAATTCGGAATGCTCCTCTTTCCGGTGACCTTAATAATATTCACAAAAGATGTCTTAATTTCAACAGGGAGACAAGCGCCGCCTGGGTGGCACCCTTTGAAATGCAAAACCGTCTAATAATGCCCGCGCAAAATTCTCGTTATTTTTCTACCGCCCGCGGAACATCTAACGAGCGATTCCGGTACGCGGGACTGCACCGGTGCGCCCGCAAACAACGAGACTGGCGATATTAAACTGATGGATGCAAAAAAATATGAAGCAAAAGCTCCCGACACGAGCCGCTAATATGGAGCTTAAGTAGCGGGTGGCTCTCTCAACCATTATGAAAAAAACAATGCACCTCATAAAAAAGTCATCATAAGAAGATCAAAAACAAAAGTATATACATTAAATTAATAGCGTATCTTTTGCAAAGTGGTTATGATTTGTTTGTATGATTTTTTATATCAGTTTGATGCGTGGATCTTTTTTAATATATGCAAAACCACCAACAGAGATTTGCACCGTTTTTGATTTTCTCTTTTTTTATCTTTGTTTATTATTCAAGACGAGCATTGTCTAAGCAAAATATTTTAAGGCAGGATACATACAATTAAGCAGCACGAAGACAAGGCATTAAAATAAGTTGTTTGAATAAGGCACGGTTAAGGTTTTTTTTTGTCTCTTTGGTAACAAGCGTAAGTATAAAGAGGCGCGTACGAAACAATATGAAAGTTTTTCAATGAAGTTTTTACATTGTCTGTTATGGAAAATATGATAATAAGGCAAGATTACTGGATAAAGAGATCAAACCGCATTTTGGATCTTGTCGATAAAATGCAAAATAAGCTTCATAACAATGGGTTGACGTAGAAGGTAAGTTTTTAGGTTTTCAAGTGGGTTATTGCTACAATTTTTCAATAAAAAATTTGAACTATAATTAATTCGATTAAGCCTAACCATTTGTTCCTACAGTTTTTTAGTTTTTTTTTACATTAACCCCACACAGGAGGTCCGTGAGCAAAATAACTTCTCTAAGGGCCTGTCGTATTTAATAATAATAAAAACGTTTATTCATCAATAGATTTTTTTTTACAATATACATTTTTTCTTTTATCATTGATTCTATTGATGAAAAGGTCACTGCTCAGCTACAATTCAGGATTTCTCCTGGAAAGCAGCACTGCTGTGTTATTTTTTTTATATGCATACAAGAGTCCCTGCTTAACTGCTCCCGTCTGCAGCCAGTGAGACTACGGCATTTCCAATTGGGGTGTGTTGTGAGACTGAAGGTAAGTGGGGAGAGGAAGGAGATGAGGAGGAGGAAGTTGGGGAAGAAACTGGCTATTCAGATCTAGTCACCAAACTCGGCTAAATCTATATCAAGCAACGTTTCAATTCTAAGTGGTGGTGTTTCACCAGGGGGATACTAGAGAATCTTCAACTCTGAAACGTATCGATAAATTACATATGGTTTTTTTATGAATTTATTGTGAAAAACACAAATTAATAATAGTAAAGCATATTTACTTGCGCACGCCGGGATTTTAACCCGCGACCGCCGGCTTGCCAGTCGGCCCACTGACCACGGAGTCGCCGTGCCTTCGAAGGGCGAACCGATTATCACACATAATAACAAACAACATAACGGAACTTTACAATCACACAAGATCGATTTAATATTAAATAATACAAAAATAGCCCGCTGATAAGCGGACCTTATTAAAAAGCAAATCAAAATTTATCTGACATCTGTAAAGGTTATTATTTGATCGATAAACAATCAAATTTGTGTGCGTACTAACTGCGCCGCACGTCGTTAACCGACGGGATTACAAGACATAAAACGAGGCTGTATCTATGGATGATGGTGTGATGACGATCTCAAACTAAGCCGAAGAGTTAATTTAAAAATAGGTACAATGTCTTCTTCGAGATGTCATAACGTCGGCATGACACGACAAAGTCAATAAAACGAAACTAGGGTCAATAAGTTTATGCATTTTAATCAAAAAGTTAGTACCCGGACACCTTTAGAAAAGTTATTTTATTACGTAGGCAAGATAAGTAGGTGATGTTGTGATACGATAAGATGTAAGTACGTACATGCTGTGAATGGTGAGATCGAGGAGTGGATGAGAGCACTGGTGGATGAAGCGTGCTGTAGATGAGTATTATAACGGAAGCTATCGCCAATCAAACTAAGCGATCGCTAGGTTAAAATGTAGGTAAGATGCAAAATACCAGTGTCGATCGCGACTGAGGTCAATGTATGTTTTGATCTTTGAAATAAGTGCTACGATCCGCTACTTAATGTTTAAATCATAACTCCATTCACAAATTATGTGAAAATAGAAAGTAACGCAGAAAATACATGATATATCAAATCAACCGTTATGGTTTTTAAATGTAAAAACGAACTCATGCAAAAACCCTCAGTATGAAAATGGATATTAGTCGTAGCGTAAAATAATATCACACACGACATGAAACACGATATGAAAGAAGATATGAAAATACAAAGAAGAGCGATATCAGTTAAAGCAGTTATGCTGTCAAGGCGTTTAAACTTTTAAAAAGAATACTATTTGCACATCGCTGGATCGCAGTACATTACTATTTCTGCACATCGCTGAACATGTCAGAACTGTGGATAGATTACACTGCATCTCAATGACATAGACTAAAATTCGCTTACAATAATTCTTATCGCCAACTGTTCACCTACCGAGATACTGCAGCGCTACGGAAATGTTCCTGGTGGGATGAGAGCACACTTTCACTTCTCCGCCACCGCATGGGAAGCTTACGGACTACGTCAATCGAAAAATACGTTCATCACTGCCATGGTTTCCTGGATGTAGACCACCTGATGGCCCTCTGACTGCTTGAACACATTTTTGGGTTTAATATTTTCAGTTTCATTTTCATATTTTCAGTGCATATTCGTTTTTATTTTTAATGGACGTATTGTTAATTTGTCACTTTTTCTTATTATTTGTCTAGTTTCTTTTTTTGTTATTGCCAAATATGAAGTGAATTGCATTGCACTACCCCCGCAAAGATTCTGGAATAAACTATAATAATTATTATATTATAACAATGTTAGTTTACGCCTGAAACATAATATCTACCCAATAATAACGATAGTATCAAAGTACACCATTTGAAAATTAACTTTGTTTAAATTATTGGTAAGTGGTTGAAATCAATTAATCCTTCGCAAATTTATTCTGTGAGGGCGTCTGTTAGGAGAGTTAAAATTTCAGTTGAAAATTATCTGTTATTAATAAACGGCATATGTAGCAAAGGGAAGAAAAAAATATCGGTTCGAGAACTGAATTTCGGTTAGGTTTGACATTTGGATCTATTCGCTTCCCAACTTTTTCTATCCCGTCCAGTTATGAATTATGATAGGCGTAACCAAAAAGTCCAAAACATTGCGGGACACAGATTCAAATAGCCTTTGTCTAAATTTGGTCACGTCTCATCTTCAGGCGATGCGAAATCAGAAGCTTCCGACACGACAGCTGTCATGATTTAGTATCGAAGAGCTCATCCGACAAACGATTGAAATGTTTTTCATCGGTCAGTGGTTGAGTGGGCATAGCGTTTAAGTCCTACGTGGGCGTTGTGTGTTCGATTCCTTGGCTGGCTAAGTCCTCCATCACAACACAAGCAACATTTTCGGCTTTCTGTGGTGGTAGTAGGAGATTTTCAAACATTGTTGGGTTATTAGTAACCCGGGAATGTTTGTCTTTCTTTAAAAAAAAAAAAATATCATGTCACCTGAATAGTTATGCAATAGATCCGATGAAGGCATATATATGAATGCTAAGTTAGTTACATATATTATATTTTTTTATCGTTGCAATATTGTATTATTTTATAGAATCACATTGTTTGATTTGTAATTTACACATTTGCTCAACTTCTATTTTCTATTCTATGCAATTTTGCAAGTTCATTGCAGTTGTCTTTTACTTACAATGATAGATGAACAATTCTCATTTAGATATCGACCGGTTGACAGATATTTCAGTATTATGAAGCAACTGGCCTATGATGGCATAGTAACAGAACTTGAATAGGACTAACACAGAACGCGAAAATTAACTTTAAAAAATGGCTGAATTGTTAAATTTTTTTGAAACAACCCGTCCTTAGTAAATGAATATTTACCAACAGTTTGTTTTCGTAGACATACTATTATTGATCGCGTGAGGGGAAGGGGACATGGGAGGGAAAAGGGAGGCGGAAGGGGAACGGGACGAATGGGAAAAGACACGAAGGGAAAAACAATTTCTTTATTAATGGCATTGCAACGCATGCCGGGAACTCGCTAGTTTAACATAAAATTAATAAACCGTAGAAGCTTTCGCTGAATTCTTTAGGCATATACCTATTATATGCATTTTATGGTTAGGTGGCCAAATGACGGAATTACTCTATTTTGCTACGAACTAATGAGACATAAAACATTTTCATGGCAGGAAGTGAATTATATTTTTCAAATAAAATAATGATTCTCAGTAAAAATTCTAATGATTTCATATGTACTATTATTTGTAATGTGATATAAAGGGTATACAGATTCTAGTTTTTCATCAAATATAACTACGAGATCTTTTATTTTGGATAGAATCTCCATTTTTATATGGTCTACCGCATAATTTCAGTGTATTTCGACCGAAAGTTATTGATTTACACATGTTAATATTTTAAAATAGATTATTAGATGCTATTTTGCTGTGAAGGTTTATCCACTTAACATTCATTAAGAAATATAATGCATAACTACTTGTAGAAGGACCTTTCAATAAACTGGGCACGATCAATATTTACTTGGGGTAAGCAATTTTATAATGAGACTGTCGCGTTTTATGCAAGCATTAATGTGACAAAACAACATAATAAGGTTAAGAAAACAAAATGTTACGGACCTATTTAACGGTTCTAGGAGTCCCGGTTAGTGACTGAAACTGCTAAAACATTGTCCAAATAAATAGATGCAACACCGTGTTGCATCATGTCATTTCGCTTGAAGTGTATCTGTTGCCTTGAGATGACGCAAGACAAATAATATAAAAATAAAAACAGATCACTTCTCGATATAACAATACCAAATAGAAAGACCTAAGCCAGTGATGAGCAGCTTTTTTAACCGGAGGGCGAATTACTCAATATCAATTTATTCGCGGGCCTCAGAGGATAGGGTACGTACTTCTTCTTCTTCGATGGCGCTACAGCTCATATCGAGCTTTGGCCTCCTGCAACATTCGCCTCCAACTCCCCTGTCCTCAGCGGCTGACTTCCAGTTTGGTGCCTGGAGAAGCTGTGTACCTCGTCTTCCCACCTCAGTCTGGGTCTTCCCACTTTTGTCTTTCCACCTGGGTGTCCAGTCAAAATTCGCACGTACAGCTCCGCGTAATTAAATTTGCATTTGGTGGTTTTGCAAACATAGCTAAATTTCCTAAGGCTTTAATAACAATCATAGTCATAGATTGCAATAACAAATTGCCGCAGGCGAAATTTCTTTGTCTCCAAAGCAAAATCAATAAATTCTATCTATTTTATTATTTTGAAATTTTAATTTAAAGAACACGTGAAAAATATTAGCGATTTTGGGCAATTGATTCAAGATAAACTCTCTTCTGTTATTTATGTTTTCAGAAACATAATTTGGAAGCGTATTCTACGAAATGAAACCCCTGCAAAATATCAAGATTAAAGTGACGTGCGAAAAGTCTTGCGGCCCACATGTTGGTCATCACTGACCTAGGCAAGCAATATACGTAATAGTATATTTAATACGGAATTGTTTTCGTAACGCATCTGAAATATCATCGAAACAAAAACATGTTGTTTCGACTCAACAAAAACAGGCACAATACCTTTCGCAGTAACAGCAGCATCAATGGTCCACGCGATCAAATTAGAGAGTCATTAATTGCCTAACAAGTTGCACAGTTTGAATTTTAATGTACCAGAAAAGACATTCTCCCGAATGAAACCAAAAGCAGACAATGTCTCATTGGATATTCAGCCCGCCGCAGAGGATACTGTTATTTACCGAATAGGACACCCAGAAAGAATTATGCACTTGAAACAATGAAAATGACTTATCCATCGCATAAACCAAAATTTTACTATCACAAACAATAGAAATGCATCAAGAGTATAAAAAATTAAACATCTAAGGAATGTTTAAAATATCATTTATACATGCGGAAAGAGAAACGTTAATTCAATCAATGATAATTTACACGTGTGGTGCACGAAAGAGAGAGAGCAGAGAGACCAACGAATGCGAATTACATTGTTCAACAGTACATCATCAGTGTGTGTTTTGTATCGAGGAGGTTCGATAATTGTTTTGAATAAAGATAATTTCCCATAGTTAACTAAGGGATCTACCTATATCAGTGCTAAAAGACATGACACCAAAATCATGACCAAATGGGTATCCCAGAGAAGAAAGAGGCTAGAAAAATGTGTGGAAGAAGATAGAACCAAGACAGGAGACGAATTGTTAGGGGCCGGAGTTGGTGGGGGACATTAAACACAAATTTTGTAAAGAGTATTTGTGCCATGATGATAATAGACGAAGCGTGTAAACGCTAGTCATTTGTTCTTAAATTTAAAATACGTGGATCTCTATCTGCATGATTCACAAAGCCAGAAAATTTTTGCAGGAATTTTAAGATATATTTCGGGTACATTGATTTCATCCTATTGATTATCTAATCACACTGTAGACGATCGAAGATCAGTAAACAATAAAGCGGCGCGCGGCGGTACGGGACAGCATTGAGTGTTCAGCGTCTAGTTTTTAGCGCGGAACGCGTAGCTATGTCCGATCACTTTACTTTTTGGCAGGTGCGCGGCATTCCGTTACCCAAAGAAATTAAAATAAAGAAGAAACAATATGCAAGAGATGCAGCATCAGCCAGCCACTATTCCAAAGCTATCTGTCATATCACACAAGCGAACAGCCGAGGAATGGAATACTGCGGTCAGCCTTATGCATATGTGAATTGTAAATTAGGTTTTTGCATTCGTTTCTGGCCATTGTATTTGATTTAGAGTTTAAGACAAAGGAAATAAACGGTAGACGGCTTGAATGACATGGCTGGCATTAGAGATTATCACGTGAAAAGTAATAAGCGGTTAAAATGCGAAGTCCAAAACGGGTCAATAAGTCAACGTAACTAAAAAAAATAATATGCTGAATGAATTTTCATTTTCTCATTTCAAAAGTAAAGAACCAAATACTGCCAAGCAAAAACTAAAATAATGGCAATATGTCATAATATAGCTTTTTGGACATATTGAGTAAAATGATAATCTTTTGCAACAGTGTCGTTTTATAGAACACATCCGAAACGTAAAAATGGTCAATTGTTGGCTAAAGAATATGGAGTACCAAATAAGTCAAAAATGGAAACGGTTAAAGCAATCACATTTCGGTATCTCTCAAGGATCACCACAAGAACATAAATTAATATTTGCGTACGTGAGGATGGAATAACAACCCAAGAACAATTGCAAAAATTGGCGAAAATATTTCCCGGTTCAATGAAGAGTGTCGGATTTCGGAAGAGTCGCGGTGTCCGAAGGTAATTCAATCCCGTGGTAATCCGTTAGGCAACACCGATTCCATGATGCTGTGGTCAGTGATATACAAAGGGTAAGGATGAAAACGACAATTAAGAATAACCATGCAGGTTTCTGTTGGGAACTGTGTCAATGAACTCTAACCCACAAGATTTTTGAGATGATAGGAAGGGAAAATTATAACTGGATGTCACTAATAATAAAATTATTTAACATATTTTTATGGTGCCCTCTCCCGTCCGGATGATGGTTATCAACGGGACATTATTCACCCTGTAGACTTCAGATCGGAACTGCAAGCGTATCATGCTTGCTTTCCGAAGTATCTTTCCTTTTTCATTGGCAATATCGCATTTCTTTTTAAAATCTGTTTGGCCATTGGTAAACATGTTTTGGCCACTCGATGAAAAATCGTTGCAATGTCCTCTGTCTAGCGTACTTTGAGGATGTGCCTGTACAGTGTACATTCACAATTCAAAATCTTCCATCTTCCGCGTCAGTGCTTTGTTTAGTACCCAAGTTAGGAATTTTACTAATTGCTTACATAATATATGTTTGAATATAGTGTAAAGTGGGTATTTCTACGTATGATTAATTTCACCTTCAAAATTACCGAAGTAGAACAAGATTTATTACGGAATAAAGCAAATCGATGGAGATTTACATGTCTACAAAGACCAGAAATTCAGATATTTTCACAATAGACAGGTACAAACTGCAACCTACATACCTACCCGGTAGGAGGAAGCTGTCGGACGAGGCGGTATCCCACAAAAACGCCCAAAAACCCTTCTCGCAGCTGATTGCAAGGATTTATATTCGGCATTTCAATGTCAGCCCGTCATAAATCATGGACGATTGTTATTGGCGGATATTCCCGCGCAGTTTCGCCGCCATTAATTTTGATGCGGCCTGGATGGCTTTCGGCTTCTCCGCCTTTTTGCATAAAGCGTTGCCACACGCAGAAGTCACATTTTCTGGTGACAGAGCTGTTTAATCGATAGTGGATATCTCGAATCTCGGCTTTGGGTTCTTTCACTTTTATCGGCGGTCGAAAAGAAATATCGCGTTTCGGATTGAAGATTACGGAATGCAGACAAAATGTAATCAAACCCAGTGCATTACAACTTCAGATAGAAATAGGGACGGATCTTCCTCAAATAGCACCTAACCCTGGTTTGTAGCACACAAGAATATCGTTCCCCAATTTGGTGTCCAGATCCCTCATTATACAATCTACCAAAATTTTGTTAGCCCTGTTTAAATAGTCTTCACTAGGCGATCTCCCATAAAACAGGAACAAGCAAAATTCTAAATAACTACAGTGAAAGATTAAAACACTACTTCAATCTTAAAAGTTGCGAGCATTACAGTTACTTTCTAATGGCAAAAAATTGAAATAACATCCATTTGAACTGTTTCAACTTCAAAATAACCGATATCAGAAGACTTATCATAATTTAAAAGAAATCATTAAAAATAAGAAGAAAAGACGGCCATTGTTTAAGCATTCGGCACTATGTGGTCCGAGCACTGCGCATCTTGACCGCAAACTATTCCAGAATTTTGTAACCGTTAGGACCCTCAAAAGTTTAGAGAATTTAATTAACTCCCATGTCCCAACCGAACTTATTATTCGCTCAGAGTTGACTTAGAATTGTGGGCGCACAAAAACCGATTGATTTATCGTTAGAACATCATTCTATTTAGGTATGTTGCATCGGTTAATTTACACATAAACACCCGCGGATGACCTTGGGGCAGGGATTTTGACCTCTGATTCGCGCGGTCTATTGATCTATTGATCGGTCCAATAGCTTGAATTACACATTTTTAAATTCAAAGGTGATCAGAGGTTGCCAAAGTGGACTATATGGAGTGGAGTCCATGTCAGCTAGAAAAAAATGGGCGACAAGTGTGGCTATGGAAATTCGTTTTTGTGAATATATTTTTGTCTCTGCACTATTTTTCTTTTACGTTTTCGTACATTCATTTGCCAATCCAAAGCGTTAATCATTTAGTTAATCGTTAACCAGCATTTGTTTGTTCGATATCATACTCAATAGAATATTGGCATACAGAACTTTGATATGAGGTGATTTTTCATGAAAACGGCGCTATATAAATTAGCCAAATATTATTATTATTATTATTCGGTATAAGCATTAGAAAAATACAAGTGTGCAGTTTACAAGCGGTAGAAGAGAAACCTTCAGAAAACTAACGTAGACAAGAGTGGGGAGGCTACGATGCACCACACAAAGAGGAGACCGATTTTTCTATCTCATTCTCTTGCAGACTAAATCTTATGGATGTGCTTGTTTGCCTCTGTTAAGTGTCGCTTTTTTTACGAGATTCTAATCTCAACGGTGCTAAAGAAGTTTTCACTTCAAAAACATTGGTACGATAAGAAATGGCGTGAAATTTACAGGAATTTCTAGGTCGACCTCGCTATTTTAATCTCGCTTATTTAATTAATGATCTATGGGACTTCTATAATTATTGCAAAAATCGAGTCCAAGGTAAGAATTTTTTAGAACAATATTTAAAAAAAGCGGTTGCTAGGGGTTTAATTTCCGCTGTTTGATATAGTTAATGCGTTGAAGCGTAGAAAAGCAAGATAACAAAACTATTAATAAATTTACAATTTTGATTCTAAGATCATTTAAAAAGCTTTAAGGACGGTAAAATTGTACCTACCGAGCACAACGCACGAGGAATACGAAATAAGAATGCAGACTTCTTTAAATATATGTTTCTAAATATCCTAATATTAGTTTTTTACAATAAGATCAACGAGTCTAATTCAGAACACAAAGAAAACATGAATAAACAACCTACACGACACCGTTTTAGGCTTTGGTCAGATACACAACTAGGAAAAGATTCTACTAAATCACTTTTTATTACATCTCGTTCTTCTAAATGTTCATTCATATACACGTGTATTTTTAAATCACTCTTACTTTTTGGAGTTGGAACTACAAAGTACCAGGTGGTAGGGGTCTATCAAACGTTGGATCATTTGCATAACTACCCGGACTGACCCGAGGACCCTAGGGGCTGGGTAAATAATAGGTACTACAGTTCGTTAGTGATCTACGAGATGCTTATCTTAAACTTAATATAAAAGCCAGGAGCTTTCAATTTAAATAAAACAAAAAAAAAATTACGCTGCGTACCATATAAGCACAGGTAATATAAATATTATAAGCATAGACAAAATAAATCAACCGTCGCGCGTCGTACTAATAATGTCTTATACCTTATTATTAAGTTTATTTGTCTATTATTATGTCTTAATTTTCAGTATACTATATTGTGTAATGAATCGAAATTAGTCTATGAGTCCAATGCTTAGTTGTTTATAGACTCTTCGGGTTGCGTGGCTTCGTTTATGAAATGTGCCGAAGGTAGGTGTGCAGAATCATTGTAATCCTAGAGCTACACAGACAAAACCTAGCTTCCAGTTAGAAATGATGTTAGTCCTAGAGGACTTAAATTATAGGACCTAGGTTATAAATATAGTTCTAGAGAACTATATTTATACATTAATTACGATACGTCAATAAACAGTCACTATGACGTAAAGAACCTAGGTCTTTTAATAAGCATACTGGAGAATGCTAATCCCAGTTCTGATAAATAATTTAATGTCTCTGGGGAAGACATAAGGGACATTACACTTTAACACATACATTAAATGAATTTCTTTAATAATGTTGCAATTATTGAAGAAATTCATTTAAAAGCAAAATTTTTGTGATTTTGAGAAAGACGCTGAACTTCGAGACAACAAATTCCAATGGCTTTATTATGCATGCAAAAGCCCTGCCAGTTGCGTGTGGCTAAATAAAGAACAAGCAATAATTCGACTTGCCTAAATGCAGGGCGATACGAACCCTTTCGATTAATGAATGCGCGGATCGGATTCCATAGACGTTTAGCTTTCGAATCTGAAGCAAACATCAAACAACTAATAGTAAAAAAGTCACAATACACAATAGCAGACGAAAAATTGCTTTATGATCATCTTGTTCTTTTTTATATGGTGTCTTCGCCGTCGAAGCTAAATGTGTGGGGTCGTCTTAATGGCTCTTTGATTGATAAACTAAACAACTAAGCGTTAAATATAAACGCATCTGTAGCAAACTTATTAAGACAACTTTGTAAAAAAGTCACAGGAGGCAAAAGAAGATTAGAAAAGCTGCTTTAGAACAATGTGATTCATTTTCATGTGGTGGTTTGTTTTGACGCTAAACGCGTGGGGTCGGTTTTACGTCCTTTTGAATGAAATAATAACATTGAAAACGAGAGTTTCCAGGAACCATTTATTGATGATCAAGATTTTCAGAATAAACAATACACCGCCTTGGTCCTACCATACTTTTAATATCTATCTCCCTCTTTCTCAAAAAAGAGGAAAATAACAGAAAGAGTGTTTATAGCGGATCTCTCAGCGGCAGGACCATGAGTCCTAATAATTTCAAAGGACAAAAGGAGAAATCTTTACTTTTGATCTTTGAATTCCATCACAATGTCTTTACTGTTCACAGCCTGTCCAAAGTTATGGGACTTGACGTTCCGTCTAAATTTTTACTTTCAAAAGTCAGTTGGAGGTAAAAGAAATTCCGATGTATAATACTTAGAACTTGAGGTCTTAGAGAAAACGACTAGCTTAGAAATAAAACCATACATTAAAGTTAGGGTAAATGTTCAAAATTCAAACACAGGAATTTAATGGGTATACTCGTACAGTTAGAAATAAGATGAAAGTAATAATTTAATCAAATGATCTCATGAAAGAGGAAGAAAGCAGTGTTTTAAAAGCAATACAAATAATAACCATTATAAAGAAAACTGAAACCCTTGTTAACATTTTTGTTGGGCTTTCGTAATGGGTTAGAAAGTAACGTCTTTCAGAATTGACACCCAGAATCTAAATTAAACAGGGCTGAAAGAACTCAGTGCGGGAGTGTTAATGTACAAATGAACGGTTATAAATATGTCAATAAGTTTAGAATGGAGAACATTATTACATTACGAAGCAAGTCATTCCAGTTAGAATGTCCTACAGGATTTCATGTACGGAATACCATTTCTCTATCATTAAAGAAACCAAGATTTAAATCTTGACTATAAGCAGGATATAAAAAAGATTATAAGTAAGATTAAACTATTTAATCTCTCGTTAAAAATGTAATTCATTGTTGGAAAAAGTGTGGAAATAAGTACATATTCATAATAGAGTCCACAGGTACTTAAAAATAATAAAGGCCATTTATTGGCATATCCTAAATATAGACAGAGAACTTGTAAATTTGCTCAACTTCGAGCTTTGGCGTCATAAAATTTGCACAGCTTTGGATGGCTGGAAGTTGTAGAGAAAAGAGACGATTTTCAAGTTAGCAAACTCAATTTCATCTGGTGGAACGAAACTTTTAAATATCGATTTATAGAGACGTCATATTTATTACTATATTCTTCATGTTATTATAACGGCCTCCATGATCAAGGGGCAACGCTCTGGTCTAGCAATCCGTAGATCACGGTTTCAAATCCAGGCGTGCGCAAATAAATATTATTTGATTAATTTGTGTTATTTCACAATTAAGTAATTAATTAAAAGTAATATACCTACAGTATGTAATTTGAGTTGTAAACTGGGCATACTGTACAGGGCCCGCAGATACTTTAATAGTACACAACTGCTAACCCTGTACAAATCGCAAGTGCGCCCCACGGTTGAATTTGGCAGCCACCTCTGGTCTGGAGCTCCAAAATACCTTAAAAAAAAACCCTTGACTCTGTGCAGAAACGGGCGGTCCGTTTGATAGATTCTCCCATCTTAAAAGTCGGATTGCAATCTTTAGAGCACAGGCGTCAGGTGAGAATGCTGTCCTTGTTCTACCGGTATTACAATCGAAAATGCTCCGAGGAACTAGCGTCGTTGATCCCCTCGGCACCGGTGCATAATCGGAAAACACGCCAAACACGCGCCCAACATTTGTACACGGTTGACATTAGTCACATGAGAATGGGTCGTTTTTACGACTCGTTCTTGAGTTCAACAGCTCGGATGTGGAACGATTTACCGGCCTATGTGTTTCCTCCCTCCTACAACATGGGTCTCTTCAAGACCCATGTTCACTCCTTCCTTTCCTCAAAAAGACCCTCCACACAGCATCCTCAAAGATGACATAGGCCCTGAGGGAGATTATTTTCCTCAAGGCCTCCTGTGTGGAGTTAATGTAAAAAAAAAAAAAAATATGCCGTTATATAGGTATTATTTGAAAATTGCAAAGTCGCTACATAATACATGTACTTGCAGGCACATCATTTTAAAGAGGGCACTTTTCAATATAGTTGTGCCACCAATAGTACCTAAGTATCAAAAATTTTAAAACAAAATTAGATTAGAAAAAAAAGACACCGGTACCTAATATAAAAAAGCTTTTAAAACAAAAGTTGTTTTAAATCAAGCTGTTTTCTATGTCCGTTGAAAATTGATCATAATATAATAAATAATCTTTGAAAATATCCACTTCTCAATGTACCACCAAACTAAATTTGAAATGTCGCAAATTACATCAATAACAATGTGAATAATTATTTCAAATCCCTCCCGAACTGTTCAATACAAAAACAACCATTGTTTCAAGCGAGACATACGTGCAAAAAGCAAAACCGACCTATGTTTATATCATCATCTCTTTCAATAACACATAAGATTCATAATGCTGTCTCCCTCACGGACATAACCCAAGCGTTGTTAGGCTTTCTTTACTACCTATGCGGGAGAATATCAACTCCAGGCGAAGTACATAGTGCCATCTCATTTGTTGTATGGCGCGCATAGAGAGAGAATATATCAAAGCTGAGGGCATGTTAAAATTGACCCAGGGAATACTGTGTGAATGGGAGCTTCCAATTTATGCAATAGATGTCACTGCTCGTCTACGTCGCCGCTAGCTGCCGTTATTTCGCGATTCATTTCAAATAAAGAATTCGATGCTTTGAGCAGTTTTATCCGTAAAATTATAATTTTGGGGGGTCAAACACCCATTTTCCTAAGGGGAGAGCCGCCACTGCTTGAAACGGCTTTAGCCGGTTTGATAACCAGATCTGAATAGCCAGGTACTTCCCCACTTTCTTCTTACTCATTTCATGACGCTCCCACTACCTTCAGCCTCACAACATACCGTAATTGGGAACGCCATAGTCTCACTGGCTCCAGACGGGAGAAGTTGGAACTCTCGTGCGGTACTCACATTTAAAAAAAAATGGTTCAATAAAAATGAGATTTCTAGTTAAGGGGTTTTAAAGTTTAGGCTAAACCCGATAAAAAACGCACAAAATTTCAACAATTTGTGTCGGAAGATTTTCTAAATTAAAAAAAAAAAACTTTTAACGAGAATTTTAAACATTCTTCGGCATTCATAAACACAAATTCCAAGTCAAAATCTGAAATATTTCCCAGCATAAATCTTACAGAATGTGGAGAATTTAAGCCATTTTATCAAGGGTTTATAATGACCCTTAGGAAACCATCAAATTCAAAGACATAATAATGAATTGACTCGTTTATAGCTAACAGGAAAAAGAATCAATTAAATCCACGTTTCTCGCAATGTCAATGATTATAAATAATCGGAGATAGTTTTCTTTTTAGATACCAAAAAGCGAATGGTCCTTTCCGGAAATTAATTCGTGGGTTAACTCATTTAACATTGTTTTATTAGAGATTGAAGCAATCCAAATATACATCTGAATATATAAAAATCAAAATATGCTTGCTTAAGTGTATGTATTTATATGAGTATATGAGATGTCTATGTATGTATTGCTATTTAAAACTTTCAAAATACCATCTTTAAACCCCCGCTAAGGTTTCTGGATTATTAAAACAACATGACAATACATCTGGAAAGTTTTTTAATCATTACAAAATCTCTTACGAAACTGTCAAAAATTGCACAATTTTGGAATGACATTTTGTAAACCGTCGATTGTTCAATCAAAATTTAATTTTCATACAGACTCTTTAAATAATGAATTTAATTGAAATACCAACTAAGTAATAATTATAGGTATTTTAAATAGGTAACTGTGTTAGCTTTAAAAATTTGATTAACTGTTCTTATAATATACAAAAATGAATGTTCTTAATACCTCGATGAAAAATGAAAATATGAATAAAAAAATTGTAATAGGTGGCACGCGAGCTGTTTGAAAACTGAATGTACTGGGACTGAATATATGGAACGCGAGGGGGGTTGGTGGGACGGGGGATAGAGAAGGCGGGGAAGGTGGTGGGGGAACGCGTGAGGGGAAGAGGGCATGGGAGGGGAAGGGGCGGTGGAAGGGGAACGGTGCGAATGGCAAAGGATAAGCAGGAAGAAACAATATCTTTATTAAGTGGCATTGCAACGCATGCCGGGAAATCGATAGTGTATTATAATGAAAAGTTTCGATATGCAATGTGGAATGAATTGATTTTTTATAGATTTGCATGAATGAATGAAGTCCACCTATAGCAGTCATATAAAATCATTAAAACTCGGCGAAATTAAGAATTCGTCAGCAATAATAATAAAAAATATTAAAAGTCAATAAAATACTTATGGCCTCGGAATAAACACTTCTCGTGAATACTCGTGCTACTCTTCCTTCCCCTCTGTTTGGTTTTGATATGAGAATATTTTTAATTACTAACGGGATGTCGTTTATCCAATTCCTTCCTATAACTAGCTAAAAAAGTGGAAAAGTATTGAAATTTGAAACAATGGCAAGAAAAATAGTTCAAATTTGAGTGTATTTGTTTTGAAAACTGAAGAAGGATTGGGACTGCCTTGGAAGTGAGTTGTGGTGGTTTTCGTCTAAAAAATTTTAAGTCAAGAGAAGAAATTTGACCACATCGGAAGTAAGTACATAATATCGTTTTGTACTGATTTGCTTTGTTGTGGCGATATTTACCATGAGATATCACGAAACTATATAACTGTATTGTGATTGTCATGTGTCACGTGCTCCTTCGCAGAGCAGAGATTCAGCGGTAAGTTATTGGTCATCCCTTTTCCTTGCATACCTTGTTTTTCCTACACATACTGTATCACCCAAATCCGTAATTCGTAAGCAGTTTTAGATGCATCACCTCCTTTACCTATATCAATCTGTGTTTGTATATCTTTAACTAAAACAATTGCTTTACAATTTATTATTTTTGCTCGAAATACCTAGGTAGTTACTACTAATCATCATTCATGATACAAATAGGGAGACCGGAAAGTTTCACCTTTGCAGTAACGTAAATTTTTACGCTAAATTCGTAATGTTTTCGCAGAAAGGGCGATTTTTTACATTGCTCCACTTGTCGCAATTTTCGGCTTTATAAAACAAAATTCAGTTTTTATCTTACGATTTTTGTTAATTTAAAATCAAAAAGGTATACAATGTCATTTTTTTGTCTATGGGTTTATCAAGCTTGAATAGTTATAAAATAAAACCCAACCAATCTGAAGAAGAAAGTTGCGCATAAAAAACTCTTGAAAATTTTACTCAAAATTTATAATCGGGGATTATAAATATTGAGATGCTTCTGAAGTCTACACCATCTGAGTATATATACTTGAAATCCAATTTATAAAAATAAAGTGTTTCAAACACACCACTAACGTGTAAAACAAAGCCTATTAACCTGTTGGCAAGGGATCCCACAAGGGTTTAAGGAGGACCATTGTTAGGTCTGTAAGTGTTGGCGGCCTGTTGACCTTACCAAATAACGTAGACCCATTGCAGGGTGGCCCGGCCAATGCGGACTTTATTGGACATTCCTCCAGCGGTAACATGTTAATGGTGGAGGCCTAGCGATCGATTGACTGAAAAATTGGTGATATATGTAAAAGAAAAAAAAACTTTTTCCTTAAGGGGTCTCCACACGGTACTGCCGCAGTACGTGCTGACTACAGACTATACGATTTTTAGTCAGTTCTGCGGCAGTTGGTACTGCGGCAGTACCGTGTGGAGACCCCTTAAGGAGCTAGGAGCATTGATCCCGGTGCACGCGGGTTAAACTCGACGGCAGGAGCGGAACACCCGTTCACAATTGATATTGGCTTCATGAGAACGGGTCGTTTCTTCGACTAGTTTTTGTGTAAGTCGGTTCGTATGTGGAACGAGCTATCGGCATCCGTTTTTCCTCAATCATGTAATCCGGGCCTCTTCAAAACACTCCTTAATAATCCCTTCCTACAGTCCCATCTTGGTGACATAGTTTCCCTACATTCACTGTTCAGACTTCAACAGGGGAACTCTTATGAGGTGTCACAATAAAAAAAATAAAAAAATGAGTTTGTTATATGCAGCACAAAGCGAATAGCGTGGCACTACAACATTCAAAGAATCGCAGGCGTCCGACGTACTATTTATCACTTTTTCCAGCCTTAAGCCCCCAGACAAGCCAATGAAAATGTTAATCTTTTCACGAAAGAAATCCAATACATTAAAATTTTCGATCAATTTTCTCAAAAGAAAGAAAGGATTGAGCATATTACTGAAACACAGACACACCGAAAAACCAATATTTATCTCTTCAAAGGACTAAATAGGCTACATTTAAAATTGAAAAATTACTTTGTTTTGTGAAACCAAAACAAAGTTTAAAAAAAATAAGTTAATTTGATTTCTCGTGTTCATTATCACCCTATACTTCTAACAATACGTGTTGTTACATCGCTTGAGTTACTAATATAAGGGCTCGCGTCCTGCAATGCTTTCAACTGACAATCTATTTCCATGTCCAACACAACACACTGCAGTCACTGAGGGTCTGAAATACCAAAATCCACGCGTTCGGGGTTCACACTTTAAGCGTTAATCGTCCAAAACAAGGAGAGGGACAAGGTAAATATTCAATTTAACATCTTGCTGTGAAAATGTGAACCAGGAACTAGTGGCCCACTAACCCTAACCACTAGTGGTTTATTATTCAGTTTGGTCATCTTAAAACCTTGTTCGTTGCATTTCGTATTCAAGCTTATCTATTCAAGATATAAAATTAGGATACTGACTTTCCTTTTCACATTTTATTGGGGAGTCGTAAGAATTTTATATACCGAAAACTGTAATTTAAATTTTTTTATACAATACGGTTGTTTCGCCCCTCAGCATTGATAAACTGTTTGAAAGTCTGTTTCACAATGGCTTCGAAGGCGAAACAGTTGTCACGTGTTAACATAAATACAGCAGAATTAAAAAAAATCAACACGTCAAAAACTAAGCTTTTTTTACCATAATACATATTTTTCAAATGTCTTTAAAATCCTAAAAAAGAAAAAGAAAACTCGACTGAGAATCGAACCTTCCTGCCAGGGGACCAAGTCAAACCCCAATTGAACAGGACTGATATTTATTATTTCAATATGAACTGCTGGAATGTCATCCAATTTCAGAGAAATGCGTATATGTCCGCGTGTGCGCGTGTGATTGCCACCAAAAATAGATAGAATGCGTCGTCATCGACAACGAGTCTATCTGCCGAGTTGCAGCTCGACCGGATGTCGGGAAGCGTGTTAAATTCCACTTCCAAGAGTCCACTGTATTCAAAATAAAATCGAAATTCATTTAGATGTTTTAAAAATAGTTTTTGTTTTAAATTAATAACAAACAGCATAAAAGTTTGATACGATTTGATATTTTACGGCCTTAAGTATTCGTAATTAATTTTTGGGTTATTATGGCGTGTTGAGTTTCGTCCTCCTTTTGCCGAAATTTCGCACAGCTTTACAGAGACTTTTATTCGTCCAACCCCCTGATAACAAAGCAGAAAGTCTCTCGTTTTCTAGTATTAATCTCTCGACCGGTGAGCTCTAACGTCTTGAAATATGGACAACTTTTTCCTACCTGAAATTTCTTGGTCAACGCAACGATTTTCATCTCGCAGTCATTTTCATTATGAGTTATGGAACGTTCTGATATTCGGTAAGCAAATAAGACAAGATGCCGTAAAGTATTGTTCGCAACAAGAAAACAGATGATAAACTTTAAAAGAGAACTCGGGTGTTGCCGGGTGGTACGAGTATATTAACATACTAGAATTTAAAATAAAATCAATTTTTGCAAAACAAACACAAAAATAAAATTGAACGAATATTGATAGACTTCGTTAAGCATCCCTAAAATAGGGCTATTTTGGGAAAATTATTAACAGAAGCACTCAATCAATGCTCCAAATTCCAGATAGATACCTTCAAGTAAAATTTGGGGTTAGTTTGGTACAAAAACAACCAGAGCTTTTATTGCAAATCTCAATACATTCGTTCATACCCCACATGTGTGATTTTTCAAAGAAACTTCGCAATATCCAAAGAGATTTACAAATGACGTGAAGAATCATCCTGTCAAAGCGAAGAATTCAATGAAGGGTGTAATTCAATAATAAGGGTGAGAAATGTCAAGCCTTAAGTAAAAAAATCTACCCTTATGGACGGAATGGAAAGAGAGATTTTAAATCTATGGTAAACTGTAAGAATCATTGAGTCCAATTATCAGTACAAATAGAATTCTTGCGAATACAGCACCTTATTGAAGTGAACACTACTTTAGCACCGTTGTTGTAATTTGAAACTCGATGAAAAAAAAAACAGCGACACTAAAAAGAGACAAACACATACATCTATAGGATTTAGCTTGCGAGAGAATGAGATAGTATAATCGATCTCCTCTTTATGCGGTGCTTCGTAGCCTATCGGCCTCCTCTTTGTGTGGAACTTCGTTGTCTACTTTAATTTTCTGAAATTTCACTTCTACAGCGTGTTTTTTTTACATTAGCTCCACACAGGAGGCTCTGAGGAAAATAAAATGCAAACTTCAATGTCAGATCTCACCATCTAACTCATTTCTGCTTCTGAGGGTCCGGAGGCCACGGATTAAGATCCCGGCGTGCGCAAGTAAAATGTATTTAATATTTTGAGATATATCACAATGTAATCTTTTAGAATAATTTACTATTATTATGTATAGTAAATTTGCGGCAAATTCCACAGTGGTAGATACTTTCAATATCACCCTGGTTGAAGATCTTGTATTCGGAATCAAAACGTTACTTGAAATGGCTTTAGAGACCTGTGTTTTGACCAGAACTGAATAGTCAGGTACTTTTTCACCGTCCTCCCCCATCTTCCCCTCTCTACTATCTTCATCTTCACAACATAATCAAACATTGTAATGCCACAGTATCACTGGCTCCAGGCGGTTGGGAGCAGTTGGACCTCTTGTGCGGTAGGCACTCACATAAAAAATCAGATTTCTGTTTAATTTTTAAAGGCGAAAAATAAACTAAAAGTAAGAGGTAACCTGTATTTTCATTATACACAGATCACAGATATCAAACAAAGTCAATTATTAAATTTGTGCAGCATTTCTTCACAGTTATCTCAATGTGCCTATAAAATAAACTGCATAGAATTTGGCACTGGAATATCAGATAAGCATCACGTCAGACCAGGGTCTTTATTCTTGGTAGTTTTAAAAAAAGGCCTTCAACTTTCACATTCAAAATAGCAACATTAGAAAAGCAGCATGACTAGTGACTGGTTGATGCAATTTTTTTGACAGATTAAGGCGTCAATCATTTTAATGTTTTGAATATATAAAGTGTGCGAAGGTGTAATAAGTCATTTTTGTGAAACGAACGATGAGAGCTTTAAAATTTATTTATGCAATCAAATAATTATATTTTTTGGTTGTTTTTTTTTTTGTTATCGAACTGTTGCAATCAGTTGTCCTTCTTGAGTAAGCGTTTCGGACAGCCTTGTGGAGTTCGTCAGAGGAATGGTGCCATGATTAAAGAAATTCATCTGGACCACAATGTTTTGGACAGACATAGCAAGGCTGTTAAAAAAGGTGAATCGAAAGAAATATATAAAAAAATTCAGACAAATAAAATTAGGTAATAAAAATATGAACAAAATTTGATATAACGGTTAATTTTAGCGGTAATTCGGTGTCTAAAATTGATATTATTGTGAAACCGCGACCTTTAACACTAGAAGGCATAAACTGACTATACGCATGCGTCCTTTGCACTCATGTTTACATTCTTACATTCAAATTGCGATTTAATAACAAAGATATTTGCATAGATTTAACAACCGAAAGTATTCATGATTGACATAATAATCGACCAACGGAAGCATTTGAAAATCTCTCTTTTTCAGACATTTAAAATTGCATATACGTAGGTACTAATAACTAAATCGATCCGCTTACTACGATAGATGTATTATAGAAAAAAAAATGATATAAAACATCTATTTTCAATTTTCGACCTTTTGGGCCGGCTAGAAGCTAATATCAGAGAAAAGCGTGAGTTTGCGTGAATGCCAATAAAAATTTACAAAATGCTTGCCGTCGACAACGAGCCCATGTGCCGAGTTTCGGCTCTTATGTTTCAGCAGTTATGGAATATGTAATATATAGAATATGGAATATATAATATGGTTATACATTGCACCATTCAAAAGCATTAAACTAAATTACATAATTAGAATGCATTACGTAATTAAAGTAATTCAGCTTTCGAATTAAAACATCAGTGATAATGGAAATTTTCAGGGAGATAAGGAACTTAATCAAGCAGAAAAGGAACAAAGAATCAGATAGGCTCATTTGACAGAGGGAGGCAATTAACGCAATTTAAAAAGGAAAAGCGTATGGAAAGAATAGGCAATTAAGAATAAAATATATTAACCATCAATTTTGAAAAAAGCGAAAAACTTTTGTGTTAAATCTTTCGCTAGGATGACTTGGTTGATTTAAAAAATTGAGCGCTGAAAAGCTTGATTGGAATTTTTAATACGAATAACGATAGTTATCAGTAGGTTGAAAGATTTTTTGGAAGTGAAACTTCTATAGCCCCGCTGTGATTTGGATTTCAGATGAAACGGAAATGACGATTACTGCACCTGCGACACATTAACTTCGCTCATTGGCCGCTTTGATTATGATGTCACTTTTAAAGGCACCTATTGGTTGATATATGAAACGGAAATAACGCTAGGTCTGTGCTCGTCGCATTGATTATGATGTCACTTTTAAAGCCTCCTATTGGTTGAGATATGAAACGGAAATTACGCTAGGTCTGTGCTCATTGGTCGCATTGATTATGACCTCACTTTTCAAGTATTGGTTGAGATTGTTTTGGTAAAGTTTCGCTTCTACCGCGTGTAAACTACACTCGATTTTTTTAAAATTGTAACCGAGAGTCCCAACTGTGTCCGTCTGGATCCATTGAGATTTTGGCATCCCCAACTGGGATATGTTGTGAGGCTGAAGGTAGTGGGGAAGGGAAGGAAATGGGGAAGAAAGAGGAAGGTGAGTAAGTACCAGGCTATCCAGACCTGGTTACCAAACACGGCTAAAGCCATTTCAACAACATTTCAATTCTGAATGTTGATCTTACACCAGGGCGATACTGAGTGTCTGGTACCCTGGAATATGCCGTAAAATATACTATATATTATTATTTTTTTTTTTAATTCATTAATTGCGAAATAACACATATTAATTTAATTAAATTTATTTGCGCACGCCAAGATTTGAGACCGCGATCTCTGGATTTGTTAGTCGAGAGCCTTACCCCTCGACCACGAAGGCCTGTAAACAGTTAGTGTAAACGATAATAGGTGGTCTTGATTTAATAAAATATTCAAAATTTGCATTTATATTATTCAGTTCTACTTCTCGCCTTTCGAACATTCGTTACACTTTCATTTTTTCAATATGTAGGTACAAAGATTCATACAAAAGGCTAAACATTTTCTCATTTCATACACATTATGTGGTTGGGATTAAAAAACAAACACAACACAAATAGACGTAATGTCACACATATATTTTAAAATTAATAGTTTTCTCATGGGACAACAATGACCCAAAAGTAGAAAGTATTAGGACACAATGTAGTACAATTGAATGAAAAGATAAGGGATACTACATGATGTGAATGTGGAAACTACATGGAGACAAAGAAATGCGGGCAGATGTTAAGAAGAATCTCCGAGAGAATTCTTCAAATTAGAATTCAGCTTACTTCGCTTAAAAAACACTTCGTTCTAATATTGTATTGTAAATATACAGATCTGACAGAAGAAAATTCAAAAAAAAAGTTTTATGTTTTCAATGTACAAAATCTTTATTATAAAAACGTTTTATTCATAATCATAAAATACTCCACTTCAAAACATTAATACTCTACTAGGGCAATAAGCCAAAATAAATTGGTTAATCCCATTTTGCATCTTTTTGACAGACACATGTTAAATTTCACGGTACGAAACTATATAATGCCCTACAAAATCAAACAAAAAAAATATTGAAAGAAATTAATATAATTAATTTAAAAAAACTGCACGAGAGAACATAATGATAATCAACTTTCAAACATTATGAAGACAATGTAAAGACCACTAGAGATGAAGAAAAGCTTCAGAAAAGGAAACCATAGTGAGGATGACTGTGAAAACAGTGACATAATTATTATAATATGTTTTATATTTTAATCACACTCAAACTTTGTCATAGAAACTGCAGTGAATGTTAATAAGTGTGTAGTTCCAAAGTCTCTCAACAGAGAGTATGTGATTTCAATGTCACTCAACAGATGTCGTTAGAGTATTTAATAATATGTAGTTTCAAGATGCCAAGTCATTAGTAGTTCAACGATTACGAAGATTTCCGATCTGCATACGTTCGGCGGCAGTCCGCGCCTTATATCAACAAAGAGCACTATTTAGAACGGACATTCGAGTCCAGTTCGATATTCATTGCAAACATGATAACAATAAACAACTCGACGAACTAAAGTATTATTGAAAACTCCCAATTAACTGAATTCATAATCAGTGGAAATACAAGAACGCCACAGACTCTAATTAAAAAAAAACTGAAATTAAATCATCATTACTGGAAAAATCTTAACAACAAATCAACACCACTATTGAAATTCCTTTATCTTATCGAATCATCGATAGATTAAAATTTCGGCAACGTCGATAACACTACATTGTCCGTTGGTCGTTGTAATATGCAACCAACGCACGCTTTGGCGCCACCAGATTACAGGTTGCACACAACACCGCTACGACCGTAGGTGGTATTTCTGTGTACAAACCGGACTTTAATTACAAACTATAAATAATATCGTGAACTGTTGTATTAACAACAAATTATTAATTAACCCGCTGAGATGATGCGCACAAGTGATTTATAGATATGATTGAACGAACTGAGATTTGAGAATTAGCAATGCGTAGGACATTAGAATTTGTTCCAATAAGACATTTGGATTAACAGCAACATTAATGTCAACTATGATGGAATAGTAATTCTTGGTTCTCTGCGATTTTTCTATTCGTGGTATCGTGTATATGGGGTTTGAGTAATTCTAAAGCGTTCGTAAAGAAAATTACTGAGCTCAATAAACAACAATTCTAACTTTGTCGCTGTCAACGAATTAGCTTTGCATTCGATCCTTCAATCGTAATACAAACTGGTGACTAAACTGTGTCGGGAAAAACTTTATAGTTCCGCCACGACATCAACCGACTGAATGGCGCGCATTTTAAAAAAGAAAGTTAAGTTACCGCACCCTGTATACCTAACTCTTATCTCTGTCTAATAGAGGGAGCTTCCATGCATACGTTACATTGTTGTACATTGGGTATCCACGTAGTGTCAGTTTCTTTTAACAGACATCGATAGGTTAGAAGTTATGCCATATCCCAACAGATGGCAGCGAAAGTGGTATTGTCAAAGGTGTCCCATCTATCGCCGTTAGAGTCTTACGATGAGGACCCAAGGCTCTGGTAGATAGAGCGACTTTCCGCTGTTAGTCAGTGGCGCACCAGTACTATCTACTAACTAGCCTAGTAAGGACATCTGTAAATATTCACGATAACCAATAATCAAACTGGTAACCAATCGAACCTAAAATTTATAGGAAGATACCCACAAGTTTTCTGATATTGGAAATTAGAGACACTACAATAATATATTAACTGATAAATATAGAAGAAGTAGAGGACGCCCAAGAAAGACATGGCACGACCAAGTGAATCAGATACTTGAGTCGGGCCATGTCAAGAGTCCGAATAATAGAAAAGCATGTACATGTATGAGACGATGTATGAATGTAATCGGGGCAAGGAGTATGTGCCAAGACCGAGTTGTTTGGCTGTCCGTCCTCTTTGCCTACCCCTGCGGGGAAACGGCATGATGGTTAGTTAGTTACCACACCCAAAGCGGTTTGTCAGAAAAAGATTTTTAACTTTAAAGCAGATTATATAGGCCTGTCACTTTATTTTCTTCAGGGCTTATAATGATCCAAAGAATACAAGATTATTTAAAAGACAAAAATATATTTTCTACTCGCAGAATTTTTTTTTACACATGATACTTAATTAAGACATTTACATAGAGTAGATATATTAGATCTAATTTATTTAATTATAATAATATAATTAATCTATTTAATTAAAGCATCCAGAATATTTCTAAGCCATCTAATTTTCAAACCAAAATTGTATGATTTTGCATTGCTTGGTAGTTCATCTTTTTAATAAAGTTATTTTATTACTAGGCATAAAGCTCTCGATTTATTGGAGATTTATTGCGATTTTTTTGGCAAATTTGACTGACGCAATTTATACATTTGTAAAATGTTCCGATCACTGAGATTCTGCTGAAGTTATACAATGTAGAACATTCATATAATTGTGTTTATTCAACGGTGTGAAAGACCTTTAGCAGTCCAAGAGATTCGGCTGCAGCTTCCAACACCCACCTACCATTGTCTGCCAGTTGATTCATAGAGAAGCTGAGATGATTATCATGTCTCGCAGACATAAGACGTAACCAACCGGTTCCAAGTCGAGACAACATTTATCTTGCCGAGATGGAAAGAATAGAATATCGAATGGAAATATCTATTAGGAACAGACTAAGGAAATACAGTATAATGGTGGTGATTGAGAAAGATAACAGATGAGAACAAAGCACACTGCTTGTCAATTAAAAGTCAATAAAAAATAATGGTCCCCGAAAGTAAGTCAATTGTTGATGACATCTTTGGTGAAAACTAGCACTGTGGGAATTTTTCTGTATTTTTGGGCTTTAACTATAACAATTTCTAGACATTTTGTTATAAAGAGTTTTGTTCACGATGTACATTTGCTACTTAATATTATTTATTTGCTCCCCGTTTTGACACATTCGTGTCATTCACTAGAATTCTTAAAACTAACTAAAAATATATACAAGTACAGAAATGATTAGATATTGTTAGGTGAGGGAAGTGGGAGTGGTGATTTGGGGGGGGGGAAGAACGGTGGGAGGAGTCAACATAACCAGGAAACATGGTCAACAATGCTGACTTACAGGTGCCATTATTTTGTCAACTAAATTAATTTTTATTTAATTAACTTTTTTGGATAAAGTAAGTTTGTGGGAATTTAATAAATTAATGAAAGTGTGCCCATCGTGTAAGAGGCATTTCATTAACGTGTGAAATCAAACTGCAACACACAGAGAGTGGAGTTTAAAATATATAATGCAAGTAGCGCAGACCCGATGTTATAATATAATTGAGGGACGATTTCACATAGAGAAATATCTACCCCAAACAGTTTTATTTGTTTTTTTTTTTATTCTTATTCTCTGTGCCTATAGGTGTCTACGAAAAGGCTAATTCGGTTTTCGTGTGCTCGTGTCGTTTTTCATAGTAAAAATGTGAAGTCACAAAGTCATAAAGCACTACCTGCAGCGCACCAATTTTTTTTAATATTAGCGCAGATCCGTGAAAAATCACAAAAAAAATTTTGAAACAATAAAAAAAATTATTCTAATAAAAAAAAACTTTATCGTTTGTTTGATTTTGTCAACGAAACACTTCCAATTTAAAAAATGAGAACACTTAAATTCAAGGCGAATCGGAGATCCAAATTTAATAGAAACTAGAACCTAAAATTACAGAAACACAACCAAATTTAGTATGTTTTTACTAGCGCAGACCAGTCATAAATAACGACATATTTTATAATTCCGATTTAGAAAAATATATTTCCTACTTTATCGCTCTCATGGATTTGTTCAAACCAACCGTTCCAATTTTGAAAAAGACTTTTGAATTCAAAATAAATGCAACAAAGTTCATTGAACCGGAGTTACGGACATACGACCAAAATTAGCATTTTTAATTCATTAATTATATTACCTGAACGATAACGACGCAGGATTAAAACAGTTTGGGTTTTCATCTCACCTGAAACAAGAAAAAACAAACATTAGAAACAATAATATTTAAAAGTAGGTACTATAGTGATTGATTTTTAGGTTATTATGCCGTGTTGCGCTTCTTTCCTCTTTAGCCAATGTTTCGGACAGTGTTACTTATTTATTTATTAATTTTCAGGAAATCGACAGTTTAAATTTATTTCAGTTTGTACATAATATTAAATAGCCAAAATAAAACCAATTATGGATTTCCTCCTTGTGACTTTACTTGTACTGAGACAGCATAATAAGAGTGTAAATTAATTTTATAAAAAAGCAATATGAATCCAAAAATTATATAAAACAAAAAACAAAAAATATAGAACAATTTTTTTCTTATATAAAATGAAACATTACTAAACAAAAAATCTATCAATACATTTGTAGCCATGGAGAGAGGTTGTACATATAAATCAAATCATAACAGAAATATAAAACAATAAAAACATAACATTATTCACGAACCATCAGAGAAATATTCTTTTACGGACCTCTTATATTTGGTAAGTTCGCAATTGAAAATGTCCACATTGGATAATACGTTATTATAACTATTGCATAGTCTGTTCAGGCAAGAATTCTGCTTACAGGGTCATCATCAGGGCATGTTGTGGTGAAGTGTGTAAGGGTGATACTGTGTTACGCGCGTTAACCTTCTAAGGGGCATTGATTCTGGGTGATAATTAATGGGATTTTCGGCGTTTAGTTTTGACGTAGCCATCAAGTGCTACTGAAATTTTAGGCACCCGTATAGTATTTACAGATAAATAATTTGCAGTACTCGACGTTTTTCATCGCAAAAACAACGAGCACAAAAACAACCATCACCAAAAAAATTCAGACCAGCCGAAAGAACGACTCCTCCAACGCAATACTTAGCATACTGACTGGGGAAACGTAGTTGTTGTACACGGTCCTACCGGCAGACGATCAAAATTAAGTCCCCCGCAACAACACAACAGTCCGGTTTCTTTTGGATTACCCCCTCGTATTCCTTATTTCAGTCACATTATACACTACATCTCACACACAATATGTCATACGAACCTTAACCCTTAAGAGCCATTCGCACTGGTAGAGTAGTTTGGTCGAGTAGAGAGTATATAAGAAACTAAACGAACAACAATATTTTAGTAGAGTAGTTTAGTCAGCTCTTTAGTAGTCAATCCTTTTCGTTCTATTTTTTCGTGCGAGTAGCGACCCCCACCACGCGTCCCTGCGCACTGCCATGCGCGATCGTTATATCAAAGTTCATTAGTAGACGTGCAGATATGTCGGGCCGCTGCTGGATGGAAGACACTACTCTAATTTTTTTTTTTGCGTCTAATCTCTTTTCGTGTCCATAGTTTATGTATTTTCATCTCACTAATTTACTCTTGCACCTCTTCTAAAATAAGCATTACAATCAGCTTAATTAGCGTATTTACTTTGTTGCGTAGAAGCCCGCGTCACCTTGCAGCTCGCGGCTCGCTAATACACTCCACTTGACTGTAATGCGAACGCTTTTCGGCGAGTCAAGTAGCAAGTTACTCGCTACTCGACTAAACCACTCTCCCAGTGCGACCAAGCCATTAGAGCATATATATTTTGCAATGTATTTACCTTACACGAACTTCAAAAAGCTCATGATTGCGCGGGAATTATTTTCGCATTACATTAAATTCCAGATAAATTCGTTGTTTCTTAACGTATTTCTAAATAAAATACTGTTTTGAAGGCAGATAAAAAACTCTTTCATGTTTTTGAATTAAACATTTACTTGTGCAATTAAATAATCCAATTTTTAAAAGATCAATGTAAACTTTAATTACAATTTTCCTCGAAACCCAAAAACATAATTAATTAGACCTAGGTATTATAACTGTTATCGTCACTTTACTTTATTCGTTTTATATAAAAAATATTTATTAAAAAATTTGTTTGAAAAATATAATTCAAATGCTAAATTTATTTTATTTTATTTGTTCATGTTCTCCGTAAAACAGTTATACATCAATATATCACGGAGAAGATTGCAAATTAAAAACGTATGGAGGCAGTTTTACTATTTAGTGACATGTGTCAAGAGATGGTTTCTAAACCTAAACTGTCTGTAAGTGAAGTTGAAATATCAATGGTCAATGCAGAACTGTGGTTCATAGAATCATTTAAAAATTGTATAGAGCATCTGTAGTAAGCCTTTTAATTCTAAAAACATATAATTTTAATTTGAATACAAAACGCGGTGTTCTCTCTTTCTATGGAGGTTTAAATCACATATCTCACAGTAACACAAACTGAGATAGCATGACTTTTACAAGTCCGTGTCGGGCTGGGAGAAATATCTCCCAAAAAGACTCTGAGGGTATTTGACGTCCGGCAGATATATCTCTCGAAAGTTCTCTAGAGGTTAATAACACTATCAGACGATCAGTAATTTTTCAAATACTTTCACAGATTAAATAAAAACATTTCAAAATGTGTCATAAATATAATTAAATAACCATTTCAAAATTGAGTGCGTTGAATTTTTTCTGTAAATTAACGGAAACACGATAAGTGCTTGAAATAATTATAAATTTCACTTAACTGTAGTGGCCACAGCTTTAACAAAGATAACTTAATAGATTTGAAATTGATTAAAAAAATAATTGCATATTACCTAGATTATTACGATGCATATTTTTATTACATCGAAAGTTCTGTCAATCGAAATGATTACGTTAATTAATTTTACACTGTCTTAATCTTAAGTCGTTAATATGGCATTGCAATTATTGCGTGGGAACAGAAATAACCGGATTTGTCTTTGTAGGTATACTGGAAAACTTTTAAAGACCTCCGTGATCTAACGGCAAACTCCTTGGCCCAGAACCTTGAACGATTCGATTGGTCTAGATCGGTGGCCCAAAACCCATGATCGAAGTTTAAAACCCAACATAAGCAACAAATTTAATATTTGCACATCGTTCCATCTTTTACTACTACCATTCAGAATCAAAACTTTGAAAGAAATATGTAGATTATTGAACAAATTTGAAGAGCTATGCAATTCCCAACCTTCCGAAGCCATGTTTTAATTTGTTTTGAAAATTTGCACGATTTCAACGGAAAATACAAGAAAAAAGTTAATAGTTGTCTACTTTTTTTCCCCTTTTCCACTTTCTTCAGCCTGCATAGATTGGATATTTTATATTTTTCTCACAATCTTGGTACATCGTAATAAGTACCTATGTATAGAATAATGTTGTGTTTCAATCTCTTATGCAAGAGAGGGATAAGAGAGAAGAAAACGAATAATCTTGTCGATCCCTTCACTTTCCGACGCTTGCGGCCAGATGTTTCACGGAATTTGAACAATTTGACGAGTTTCAAAGTTCCAAAATTCCAGTCGTGTAAAGCAACTGGCCAACAATGATGTAATAACAGAATTTGATAATTAACTTTGAAATTTGATGAACTTTTCAAATTATGTAAAACAACCTGTCCTTAGACAAGATAATCACATATACGGACTCTCTCGAGATCATAGGTATAGGAATTGATTCATACGTCCGTCACTCCTGGACACACTACCCCCATAGAGATTCCCACCCACCCCTCATTCCTTTTTCCTTCCCAGAACTTACTCTCCTTGCTTTCCCTAAAAAGACCCTCCACATAGCAAACTAAGATTTGGAGTAAAAGTGAGAGTAGCCATGGTAAATTGCCAGGAAAGTACATAGAAGCAACTAAAATCACTCTTTCCTTCCTAAATAATTCACCTGCACCAATAAAATCTAAATATCCGTCATAATATGAAAAAGCAACCAGCAAAATTGGTCCCGGTTACTAGAAACATTCAATAGATCAGGACTGCCGCAGTTCCACTGGCTACGTGCAAATAGAATTCTTGACTTACAGCAAAATAAACTCTCCCTTGTTCGAAAACGAATCTTTATTCCTCACAATGAAATACTGCGACGATTGCTGCGACTCGCCGACGATCTGTCACTGCAGTAAATGCATTACACTTTTAAGACTTCATTATTTTAAATCTCCAGAGAGATCTTTTGACCCGTCATGTAGAAATAACAACTGCATTGTAAAGTCCGGAGGTCAAAGGTCCGGGAGCGGGCAGAAGAATGAATGATGCTCCAAAAGGAGACCAAAAAAAACCACCTTAATAAATTGGGTATGGATTGGTTTTACGCTGGCTGTTGATCGCATCGAAGTTCAATGTCACCAGTACAGAAAGTGAATTGATCGGAGGACTTGACCCTGTGATTGTGATTTCGTGATGAATGACAAAGGATCAGTTATTGGTGAGGCGTAAATCAATTAATCTTTCGCGACTCGACTGTGAGACGCGAGTTTTTTCGACGAAACATGATTAATTTGTTTTATTTTCGGGGTTAGATTCGGTGTAAGAAAACTATTTGAAGAATAGCGTCACTAATTGGCGATAAGAGTTGAATGAAGTCTATAATAAAATTGAGAGTTTATCAATGTGTATTTTTTACAAATTCAAGCGGGTATCCAAAGTAAAGACGCTGAATATAACATATTTGTATATTCTGGGCTAGCCATATTTCATATTGCATTTAGAATAAAAAATGTATATATTACTATTGTCTTTTTACTAAAAAATACATCTATTTTTAATTTACGAGCCTCTCCTGAGTTTATCTGCCGAGTTTCAACTTGATCCGATGTGGGGAAGTGGTTTAATTTCAACTTCCAAAATGTGCATTCATTCAACAAAACAAAATTGAAGTTTAAACGGACATATTAAAAAAAAATACGTTTCCGGATTCCGTTTACTGCTAAGAAATTCGCAGTTCATTTACTGCTATGTAAGAGGTACCAGACAAAACCGGAAATATGGAATTTTTAAATAAAATTTTAGCCGTGTTGACTCTTTTCCTCAAAAAATTATAAATTGATTTCGAAAGATTTTTCTTTTATCTGGTAAAGTTATTTTTTAAATTATGAGAAAATGTGTTTATTTTGAGCATAATAAGGTTATACCGTAGGTGGTTAGCAGATTTGTTAAATTTTCAAACAAAAATGTTTGTATTATACAACACACATTTCAAATCATATAATCGTGCAGTAAAATAAATCAATAAATTATTTGGGAAAGCTACTTTTCAGAATTTTAGTTTTAGTTCAAATAAAATCATAAAAAAAAGATCCGCATACGTGTTTTGTGATGAAAATACTTCAGTTTGTCTATTTATTTACGGTCTTACAAACTAATATATTTAAAAAATATATATTTTTATTTTGCTTAGGAATTATTAAAAAATTATAAATACCTATGATCAAAAAATAATTACAAAATTTTAATAGTTTTATCATCACGAGTTTATCAAAGCAAATTTTGAGTGAAATAAAATCGGTTAATTAAAGATGGCATACATATATACACTTGGAAGATGAATAACCTAGTTAAATTTGTAGGGGTAAAACACACCAACTAGTTAACGCTGAAAAAAAAACTAAATAGTGAAGAGATCACAACATTTGAAGAACTCGTTAAAATTACAAATCGAGACAGCTGCATGTCGGTTTTATTCGTCTCTAATTAAGACAAACAAATAAAATACACATTTTTTAACAGTTTTCGGGACATCAAAGGTGAATTCATAAAAAGAGATAAAACAAATTAAGCGAATGAAATATTTTAAAACTACACGAATATTTCCCGTGGAAGAATGAGTAAAATCCTGCACCCTTAAAAACGATGGTTTGTAAACGAACATACAGGGAAGTTAATATGTTTAGAATGTAAAAAGAAAGAACACATTTACAAAATATCAATTAAAACTTCACCATTGTATTTATTGGACTTGAACATCAGAAAAATTTGCATAATAAGTAAAGTTTCCACGAATATTCGGCTACTATATGGTATGCGACCTCTTCGCTCCTTGTTTTACTATTCCAAATAATACCAAATCATGAAAAAAAGCCATAATAAATAAAATAAAATAAATATAATTTTTATTTTATTTTAACAAACAATCAGCACATTTAATACTTAAAATCTATCAGTGGTAAGTTATGATTAAGAGGAATATAAACGCTAGAAATATTTCGATTCTCGTGCCTGCAAAATTTGCAATCGAGCGTGATATTTGCGCGAGGCAAGTAAGCGAAAAAGTGGTTTTTATTTATTTTGTCCATAAGAGTGAAAAAAAGTTAGAACATAGAAAACCTCAAAAATGGTCTTAGTCATAAAGGGGTATTTTTATAAAAATGTTTCTTGTATTACTTCATAGTTAAGTCTGAAAAAATATTTTTTTTAGTGGTTTACGCTTATTTTTTTTGTTACGTAAATAATAATTTTATTGTAATTCCGTTACATAGAAAACCTAGTAAAATCTTCAAATTATCCGCAGCATATTTTTTTTGGTTCATACTGTAAACCAATTGTTTACGTAGAGTTTGAATGTGACAGTGTGCGCAAATACCTTGAAACACGTGTTTTAATTGAATTAATATTAATAGTGTATAGTACAATAAAACGTTCTCATAAAAAACAAATGATTTTAATTTTTTTACAAGAAACAGTATTATCTATACATATTAACACCACTGTGGCGCTGTGAAGTTTGTATACGAATTAAAGAACGGCCGCACCCTACTAGTAAGGAAATAACAGATGTATCGGGGTATCATAAGGCGCAGGCGGCGCAAGAACTCTAATTTATGTAAATCTCGGTAATGCACTTAGTAACAATCCTAATAGCTTCTGGATTCCATTCCTCAGACTCGTGTGAACCGGCATTTGTTATTTTGTAGCCAAGAAAAATGGGTGCACGCTTGAACTAAAGAATGAAACTAGTAGGTAACTCATTTAAGTTTGATCAAACTTGTGCAATATTCGTCAAACACACCTTCAAGTACACTTGCACATCGATACTTGCAGTATAAACTACAAGTTCAATTTGGGGGACGCGCGGGTAAAAATACAGGTAAGTATACAGGTAAGGCCGCCCCAGGAATCCCAAGTGTTTCACTACGTTTGGTGACTTAGCAGCGGTGCCCGGGTTCAAGGGGTGAGGTTTGTCTAGGTTTTGGCGGCGGATGTCTTTACCGGATTATCTTGTGGCAGGCCGGATCTGGAAAGACTGCTTGAGGGAGACCTTTTGACCTATCCAACCGGCTCTCTCCACCAATCGCCTTGCATTGGGAGGAATGGATTCATACGTCTGTCACTCCTGGACCCACTGACCTCAGATTCCTAGCACCCCTCATACCTTTTTCCTCCCCAGATCTTCCTCTCCCTAAAAAGCTGAAGATGACTTAGGCACTGAGGGAAATTGTTTTCCTGTGTGGAGCTAACGTAAAAAAAAGTTTTTTGATCTCAAATCCAATTTTTTAGTTTTGTATGAAAAACACCGCGCAACCATTCCTCTTGAGGTTTATTGCTGAATAGTATAAATAATAATACTAAATAAAATGGCTTCATTGATTGATGCTTAAAGGATATGAGCAAAGTATTACATATAATTTGGGCGCGAATATAATATATTGTGTTTACAGATTATTCAAATTTGAGATTCGATTTGATAAAATCGTTTAAATAAAATTTAAAATATCGAATCTTTGCGTAGGCGTTTCTTCGATACAAATTTCAAGGTCTATTTCACGTTGCAAAGGGTAGGGATAATTTTTAAGTATGGTATTAGAGTTAGATTAGTTGGGCGCGAATGTGTTTTGACAGATTATTCAAATGCGATTCGTGTGATTTATTCTAAGCAGTGTTGCCAACTCGGCTCCTTTAGAGCTTGATTTAGCTCTAAATTGAGGCCGTCAGCTCAAAAAGAGGGTTTATCTTCTCAGCTCGTTTTTCATATAATCTAGTTCCAATTGTTATACAAAACTCGTAAACAAAAAATGTCAATAATATAAGAGTTATTTCCTAAGTATGGAAAACTTAACATCCCCCCCCCCCTGATGAAAATTCGAAGAAACCGCCTTGTTCCTTCTCAGTATTTCTCTAGCTAATAATAAAAACGATAGTAATTAAGTAAAATTTGTGGAAATGTTTAATAAAACTTGACTCGTTAAAAATAAGTTTAGAGAAACACTGTGAATTTTTTATAACTCATAACTTGTAAAATAACAGAAAAACTATGTTTATAATTATTTTTGAGTCTGACACTATAGAAGATTTTAGCTCTTTTTGGCTCCTTTTCGGGTAACGTCTGGCTTTATTTTAATACATCGACTTGGCAACAATTATTCAGGTCGTGAATTATGGTCGGCAGATTCGGTAGGGAATTATGGCGTGAATGTTATCATAAATCACCAATTTGCATAGGCATCGGAGTATCAAGACAAATTACGATATATTATGGGTTTAGATGCAATTTTTTTTATTGAATGTTAATATCATGGTATTGGCTTCACACAAATAGATTTACAAAGCTTTGGCTCAACAACAATTTTTTTGGCTACCAGATATTTAGTATATATTAATGATGTCCTGATACGTTGATTCCACTTTCCTTGTAAGGTTGTATTTTTTTTGTAAGTACCCACATTTAAAGTTAATATATATTAAAACTAATTGCGAATAGGTCTAATTTTTTATAGTGCTAATAATATGTTCGTTTGCCATAAATAATTTTTATCTCTGGCGCGAAATAAATTAAATATTTGAAATTATCTGCCTTTATAACTCAAACGTTTAGGGCCAGCGAAAGAAAGCGAATAGACGCCCTCGAGATGAGATGCTGGAGAAATGTGCTCAGGTTTCCACGGACAGCCAAACGCACAAATGTGTCCATTCTGGAAGAACTAGACATCTACAGAAGGCGAAATATATATCTGCCTAAAACGTATTTTTAAGATATTTTGGACACGTTGCTTGCCAAACTGAGGACTACAACTTGGATAAATGCATAGTCTACTGGCAAAATGGAAGGCAGAAGATGCAGAGGAAGGTCACCAATGCGCTGGAGTGATCAAGCATCACTGGCGTCTGGTACTAGGGTGTCCTTGGCTCTCCACGCAGCGCAATACGGCGAGGAGCACACGAGCCTTGTCCACCATAGAAATTGGAGTAGGGGTCACGATCCTCAGCAATGAGGAACCGATTTAAGAAGACTAGCTAAATAATAAAAATGCTTAATTCAGTCGCTTCGTAAACATACGGTCTCACAGTTCAAATTACGCATTTTCTCGTGTATTTAAGAAATATTTAGACACAAATACATTGTTTTTTTTTGTGTTGTTTGTTTTTAACTTTATAAATAAAACCTCAAATTGTAATATTTAATTGACATTATCTTCGACTAAGAACTACCAACATTATCATGTTGGTAGTTCTTAGCCGAAGTATGGTACAGTTTAAAACGACCGAATCGGATAGGGACACTTTAGATCAGTTGGTAGAGCAAAGCCGGAAAGCCAAAGGTCCTGTGTCCCAGAGGTGCCAATGTCGTTTTTCTCATTTTTCTTTTTCTAGAGATTCGATTGAGTTTCGCTAATATTGTGTTCATTTAATTAAATACAAATACGTTGTATTTTTCAAAAAAAAATACTGTACAGCCAGCAAATACACACTCACTAACCAATAGAATGCATAGGGCACAAGTTTGGGGGTCCTATTGTTATATTTACTGACTCCACTTATAGAATTAAGCCTACTCCTACAAACTACATATATTAACGAAAGTGATATAATTTTAGTTATGTGTATTGTTTTATTTTATATTTTATTTTATACTATCTGACCCGGAAACTTCGTACCGCATCAGAATCAATAACTGTGTTAACTTTTTGGGTGAATAAAATTCAGTTTTTTTATTAAGTTAAAAATTACACAATGAAGCAATTATCGATGCGCAATTGTCAGTGTTTTGTTTTTATCAGTATCAGAGATGGCGTTGTGTATAAAATTATATTTTATGTGATTTTCTTACTTTTCCACTTACTTACAGGAATTGCGTTTCATTTTCTTTATACATGTGAGGGAGATTTATTATAATTATTGTTTTTTCCTTTGGAAGGGTGCAGACATACGTTCACCGTTTGTCCCATTTTCGACTAGTGACATTTAGTGTGTAAGAAAGAGAGGCAGCATCATATGTTTAAGAACAAAAGCAAAACAATCGGCGCATTGACTTTTGACGTTTTTAAATTTTTGGAATTCACACACTAGATACTCAATATTATACTAATCACAATATTCTTGCAGCTCTTTCAAAAATAAGAATTCGTTCCATACAAAATGTATGAGAAAAATCATTTTCTTCATAATTTTTTTTGTTCTACCATTTTTCCAATGTTTTAATAGCTATTCTGCTATTCGGTGCGGAGACAAATCCAACAAATCAAAATCGGTCCAGCCATTCTCAAGATATAAATGGTGTAACTAACCCGACTTTGTTTTATATATTAAGATTATTGCTTCAAATTTAGTTTCTGTTTTACATTATCGCAGGCTTTAAAAACATTTTTCGATATCTCATTAGGTATACACTGTTCTTATAATCCATGTAAAAGCCCAGCTGGGCTTAAAATCAAATAAAATAAAACATTGATTTTAAAAATGAAATACTGCAAGCATTTGAATTATTACCAAATTTCCTTCAAACGACTTCCGTTAATTGAAAACAATACTTCAAAAGCCGGAGAATTTGCGTTGAGTTATAACTATTTTAAACACACTAATTAAGAAATGACTACAAAAACAATTATCATTATTTAATGTCAGTGAAAGTAAAAATATTTGTGCAAGATAGAGACGATAAACCAAAAGATGTTCGGTTGATTGCTTTGAACACTCGACCGAAAATTCCTAGGCGATTTCATGGTACGTTGGAGTCGTGTCACAAACTCACTGGGGAGCTTTTATTCAATTATTAGATATTTTTATTGAAAAAGGAACTCCACAACTTTCTAATCGATCCGATTCAATTGAGGTACCATCGTTAAGAAGTTTCAACGGAGGAAATTGCGTTAATAAAAAAAGGAATTCGTTGCATTAATAATAGAGGTGAAGTGTTTATGGTTTAACTTTGTGGTTTTTATTAGGTTAAAATAATTAAACCTCCGTGAAAATCGTGAAATAAAGTATTTTAATATAATATATACACAACACAATTAAGTTTGTTATTTTAAGTATGTTTTTAAATTTTTTGAAAAGAAATGTTTCGAGAAACTGAGGAATATTTGTGTGGGAAATGATAATAAATTATTTGAAGCTTTGTATCACATTTTGTTGCACAATATACAAGGGAATATTTGTATTTGTATAAAAAAATACAATCATTTTAAAAAACAAATAATGAAAATTTTTTTTTAAATAATGTACAGAGCGGTAAGCAAAAATTTTCAATATCGTTACTCCAAAAAAAATTTAACATAGAGCTTTTGAGTCATGAAACTTTAACACCATAGATAATAAAGCTGTTCTGAAAATCGGTTGATGAGCAGACCCTGTTAGTTTAGCCGAAAATAATTAAAATAGATGTAACTGGAATTAAAAATTGACAATTTCACCTAGTTAATATAAGAAACTTGTTCAATATTAAAAGATTTCTTTGTTTTTACCACTTTTATTGTTTATAAACCCGACACGTTTCGAGGGTGATGCTCTCTTCCTCATGGTTTAATAAAAAAACTTATTTTAAACCTTAAATTTGTATTTTAATACCTTTAAACTTGTAGCCATTTAATGGCCCGTAATATTGAATTAGCTCTCAGTGTCACTATAAATTCTAGATGTTGATTCTAAAAAATCATAAAAAAATGTGTTGGTAAAATTTATTGCACCATAATGGAATAAAGAATTGGAACTTGATTCGCACTGTTGCAAATACCGACGCACAAATTTAACGCATTCACAGCATAACTCGCAGGCCATTGAAGAAATATCGCACTAGGTTCTCTCAATTGAGTTTATTGGTTTAATGCACAAACTTCAATGCATCCAATTGATGATTTACACCGCGACAAATGACATCTCTACTAGGTCATCGCCAGTTCAACAATCAATCCGAAAACATGCAGCAAATTTTACCAGTATGATTGCCAACTCTGATATTATATGTCCGAAGAACTTTAAAAACTTTCATTTAATTTATTTGAATTTTCAATTTCTGTGGCGTGAAAATTGCCCCAACGCAGAACGCGTGATTTGATGACGATAATATAAGGCGGTTATTTGTTAAAAAATATATATTTAATAACGCCCTAGTGGGCTTTTATATAATTTTCCTATTAATTACAGTATTTAAGTAAAATATATGCGATAGTTATAGTTCTAGTAAGAGAACAACATGTTTGAATATAATAAAATTTAGTGTAAATTAGCAAACTAATATAATGATTAAAATTATATAATAATACTATAAGCCTTAAATAGTAAGTAAAAGAAAGCATAACAGAAAGGCAAGTATGTGCGTATACGCTTACAATATTAATTATGTGTGTTACAAACCAACAAAACAGAATAAATAAAAATGTAATTTACTCGTAAGCTACAGACAATTATAGCAGAGATTAAAAAAAAAATTGTACCTACCGATAAAATACAAATACAATTTAACAAAACAATTTGATTAATAAAATTTGACATAAAAACAAAGTGTAATGCACAAAATAACTAGAATGAAGGTATATGTATGCAATGTTTGTATACGGTGTTAGTTATATCATTTTACAATTCTAATTACTTTTTTAATTATTTATGAGAAATCGACAGTTTATATTAAAATGCAGCAAAACGCGTATTCACTTGGCTTAAAAGCCAGTTAAAGATTAATTTATGGCTTTCAAGATATTGAAATCAAGAATTTATTAAATTAAGATACTTAAATATTATGTACTTCCATATTGTTGCTTCCATTAAAAGCCTGCTTGAATTATGGATTCTCTCGTCATAGAACACGGATTTACAACACAAAATCCTAAAATACAAAATTTAATACGAAAAAATGCTCTTTTAACGATGATTCTTATTGATAGTATTAATACGCTAATTGTTGAAATTAAAGAACCCAACTTCGAGTGTATATCTGACGCAGCGTCTGGTGCAAAACCATGTTCGCACGTGAAGTTTGTTACAAAACTTCTGTCAAATAGCTCGCCGCCCGCAGGGCCCAACAGCAAAACCCCGCGGAAAGTTTTGATAATCACGTTAATAAATTATCCAAATCAAAATAACAAAAACCTATTTTTTAGATATTTGATAAGGTAGTTTAAGAGACCCAGCTGTTTCGCAGAAATTCACTTGTGACAAAATCATCAAATGGCCATTCAGCGCAATTTTGTTTTCTTCGACAGTTGAAAGGTTCGCGTTTAACGAAGTCCGTTTCAGCTTTTGAATCAGTGATCACAGATGAAGACAACTATTATGTTTTTAAGCTTCTTGACTTATTAAAATTTAATAGGAAGCTGAAACGTTGAATGTTATTTTTGCATTTATGTTAAACAACTGGCTCTTTGTATCTGATAATAATAAGTATTTAGTTAAATAAATTTAAAATCTGAAATAATGCCGTTTGATCTATGATTCTTAAATCTTAAAATTTTTCATATGGTAATTATTTGAAATGGAAACGTGTTCAAAATTACATAATTTAATTAACACAAAAAATCTTGCGATATGTATTGCGTTTATCATCCCCTAAGAAATGGTATACTAGTATATTAGTACCATCAGAAACAAAATGGTCCATTTGCATGACAGATGCGTAGCCTGCACCTTATCTGCTCGCGGGGTCATTTGTTACAGAAGCTACCACCCCGACCCCACCCACTCAGTCAGAGGGGTGAAGGGGTCTCTCAGGGGTAGCTGGGGATCCTTCAGCAAGTTTACTTTAGCAGCCAGTCTTTATTGGCAACAGTGGTGGCTGTGAATGGTACAAGGAGGTTTAATGAAGCGAGGGTTCAGCCAATAAGTGTTACACGAAGCGTGCGATGATCGATGAGGAATGGAGAGAGACTTTTCAGTTGTTTTGGGGTTGCGATATTGTCTCTTAAATTGATTTAGCGGAGGCTTTCGCAAGTGATTTTACAAGACAGATTTCACAGATATTTCTTCAGATTTGTGTTGGTGTGAAGAGATTCAATATTCGCATATAAACAATAATTACGATTATAGAATAGAATTGCAGACAGTGAATAAAAAGGGTGATAGATATAACCCCTCAGGCTAATTCGTTTGCTTTTCGGGATAACTCATACAGTTCTCATAGAAATCGTTGTCTCCCTTACTATTTTAGCAATGTGGGTTATGTTTATTTATTTATTTACGCCCTTTTTCGGGGCTTTTACATATACAATTTAAAAATTACACTTCATTAAATAAAATATAAATACTATATATTTCTTTTACCAATAAATATAAAAGGTATATAGTTCTTTTACTAAGAAATATACAGTATTTATTTTACATAACTGAACTGCCTCAGTAACAGCATTTTGTATTTGTCTAAAGATAAATTGAAGATGTCCACAGACTTGGTAAAATTATTTCCCTCCATTAGTATTCTGGGCAAAGAGGAATACATATGGTAGTTAGTTCCAGAATTTCTGCACTGAAATAAATCCTGAGTTCTAGTATTACGTAGAGGAATCCGGAAGCTTATTAATTCAAGTAATAATGGACTATCAACTAAATCATTTAGAATTTTATAAAGAAATACCAAGTCTGTGAAAATTCTTCTGTCTGATAATTTGAGCATATTCATATCATTTAAAATAGTGTTGTAGTTCAACATAATTGCTGGAATACCCATTTTAAAATTTAGAAAACGTAAGAATTTATTTTGTATTCTTTCAACAGCTTGTACATGTGTATTATAATATGGGTTCCAGACGGGAGAATTGTACTCAAGTTGACTTCTTACAAATGCAAAATATAACAGTTTAATACACTTTATATTTTTAAAATTTCTAGTTAGCCTAGTTATAAATCCCAACATTTTTAAGCCCTTATTAGAAATTTCTGTTATGTGGTTAACAAATGAAAGATTTGATTGAAAAGTGATGCCTAAGTCTTTAATTTGTGTTAATGTCTCAAGAGTATTGTTATCAATGCTGTAATTAAAGATCACTGGATTTTTTATTCGAGAAAATCTAACTACTTGACATTTTGAGATATTTAAGTAGAGTCTATTTTCATTACACCAAATCAACAATTTGTTGATATTATCTTGAAGAATGTTGCAATGGTAAATATTTTTAATAATTCTAAACATTTTGAGATCATCAGCAAAAAGTAAGAAAAATACATAATGAAATACTTTTGTTAGATCATTTATAAACAAGATAAATAAGACTGGGCCAAGGTGTGAACCCTGTGGAAGTCCACTTGTTGCATAAATTTTTTCGGACAAAGAGGATTTTATTCTAACAATTTGTTGTCTTTTAGTAAGATAGCTTTCAATCCAGGTTAATAAATTGCCACGTATACCAAGTTTTTCTAATTTCCAAATGAGAATTTCATGGGAAACTGAATCAAATGCTTTACTAAAATCAGTATAGACAGAGTCTACTTGTAGTTTTTCTTTAAAAGCATTAGTTATAAAATTTTCATAAATAATCAAGTTAGAAAGAGTACTTCTACCCGGCATAAATCCAAACTGGTAAGGTGATATTATAGGTTTTATTTGTGTAAAAAGTTTGTCAAGTATTAGGCTTTCAAAGAGTTTCGGTATGGTGGATTGAATGCATATTGGTCTGTAATTACAAATATCACTTTTATCGCCCTTTTTGAAAATTGGAGTCAAATAACTAATTTTCCACTTATCGGGAAAAATTCCACTAGATAAAGACAAATTAAAAAGTTTGGTTAATGGAAGAGCAATTACTTTGATACATTCTTTAATAAATATTGTAGGGATATTATCCGGTCCCGCAGATTTGTGGATATCTAAGAATTTAACTTTAGTAATTACATCAGAGAGACTTATGGTACACTGTGAAATATCAAGAGTTTCATCTAGTGTTGTCGTTGGAACAGGAGCATTATTTGAGTCTGTTGAATAAACACTTTTAAAAAATTTTGCAAACAAGTTCACAATACCATCAGTATTATTGCTATGGCTGCCATTTAGGTGCATAATGCTCGGGAAATCAGAATCATCTTCTTTAAGTGATTTTGAGTATTTCCAAAAAGAACTAACATTATTTATTATAGAGTTTTGAATTTCATTTATATAGTTACGGTAGCAGGTCATAGACATTCTTTTACATGAGGTTCTTATATTTTTAAATTCAATGTAATCAGAATATTTTTGATGTAATTTATATTCTTTATGTTTAAGTTTTTTGTGATAAGCAGATTTATAAGTTCTTTGGAGTACCATTTTGGATAGGTTTTTGGCTTACATTTCATGGTTGGAATAAACATGCTAATAGTCTTTTCCAAAACAGAATAAAATTCATTGGTAGATGTGTTGATATCATCATATTGCATAGATGACCAATCAAAAGAGAGAAGATAATTACAAATTTTCGCATAATCAGTTTTGAAAAAATTTTGGTAACTGAACGATAGTTTAGAAGTATTAATATGTACATTAGAGATAATAACTTCTAGTGGAGGATGATAAGCATCAGTGGGCACCAGCGGCTCACTACATTCTTCAATTTCTAGTGAATCTAAGTTAGAAAAACATAAGTCAAGAGTACGATTAATTACATTTGGTAAAGTATTTGCCTGATTAAGACCTAGGAATAACGCCATGTCTAGAATAATGCGACCAGACTCACTAACACTGATATTATCGTCACTGTTCACCCAATTCACATTTGGAAGGTTATAATCACCAGCGAGTAAAAATGTCGCACTAGGATTCCTTTTTAATATAACTTCCACTTCCTCACTATGGCACCTGTATACTTCATTGCTTGAATTTGGTGGGATGTAAATACAGCCCACAATAATCTTTTTATTCCTGGCAACATTTACTTGCAAGAAAATTTGTTCAAGATGTTTATGTTTAGTTGTAATTAAGTTAGATTTGTATTTCTTGCTTATAGCGATTAAAACCCCACCACCTCTGCTTTTAGCACTTGTCGATGAATTTCTGTCTAATCTATGCACATTATGATTTATGAAACCTAATTCACTAGAGTGAATATTTGGCTCTAACCACGTTTCAGTAAGTAGTACAAAGTCGTGTTCAAACATTGGTAGTGTAGACTGAAGTAAACTTAATTTGGTTTTTAGACCTCTGACATTTTGGTAGTACAGGTTGCAATTATTAGGTTGACGTCTTTTAGAGGAATTTTTTAATGGCATAAAAAATCGATTTTCTTTTTTTCAGCTTCAATTTTTCTCAAATGTACTAATTGTAAAATTATAAAATCGAATTTGAATAATCTTTTTAAGTTTGTTCGTTGCTAGGCTACACTATCATGGTGAAAAATATCATAATGGTGTTGAAAAAAAAAACGCAATGCTTCAAATTCAAATATAAAAATTAACCACAAAGGAAGTAAAATGTACCAACACTTTTATGAAACCAAAGTTTCAGATCGCAATGTGAAAAAATATTATGAAATTTTAGGAATTTTTCATTTTGTTTACACGGAACGACAGAAAAATTGGGGTGACCAGTGTCTTTAGTTAAAAAAAGGGTGAGCCATTTTTAAAACTTTTTGTGTTGCATACAAAATTTTTATATTTAAAAAATTATGTTTATTTCGAATTATAAAATTTGAAAAAGTATATTATCACCTTTCAAATACAGTTCTCGGAAACGTTCAGAAATATTCCATTTATTTGGATTTTATTGCAATGCGGAAATATTTGGAACCTCTGACAAAATACGACCAAGGCCTGAGGGGTTGATAATCGGAAAATTAGCATACCATAAATTTTTGAAATGTTAATTTTATAATACAATATAACAATGTTACCTTGACGTTTGAAAGATATAATTGATTACCAAATAAATCACTCCAACCATTTTGATTACCGTGTTCGCACAATTGCACAATGCAGATGCATTCTAATAAAAATACAATGCATTGTTAGCCATTAGGTAATAAAACAGGAATCCTCGCCCGATGGAATATGATTACTATAAACTACTATTTGTATTGGTTAGCGCGTCATTGATGAAATTAAAATCAGTGATGAGTTCTGAAACAGCTTAAAAACTTAACCCATGTTCCTTCATTGTTATTTTCTCCTTTCCTTGAAAGTCCCTACTTATTAGAAGAAGAAGAAGGTGTTTCATTCCTACTTGGAACGAATACAATATTTGCACAAAATTTTAAAATTACCCACATCAAATCAGTGGAAAATTCGCCGTGATATTTGTTCACATCTCGTTATTGAAATCTCGATAATAATCGTAAAAATACTCTTTAATATACCAAAAAGTGTCGGTAATTGTAACCATAGAGCAGCTAGCATCAAGATCGGCCCATGACAGCAGATGAACCCATCAAAGGCAGGAACTTTCTCCTTCCATTTGTCAATTCCTGTGATTGACTTTAAAAAACGCAGTCAACTCTCTTGTTTCACACAAATTAGATTTACAGTCCTCATCCCCTCTCGTATCACGATATTGTTTGTGACAATCAGATACCTCTAAAAAGTAATATTTTAATGGATATCCGCTTGAAACAGAAAATCGGCGATTGCCTACACTAATTTCAATCATCAAAAATAATAATTTCGGTTCTGGTTCAACGAACCAGATTCCAGACCAGGCTTCAGACAAGCGATAGTAACTACCTATAATACACATTTTATACAGAAAATTATTTTAATAGTCATTTTAAAAATTGAAATTTATTTAATACTAGCTTTTGCCCCGGCTTCGCTCGCATATTCCCCCCCCCCCCCCCCCCACCACCTCTCCATACCCGTTGCATTCATTTTTCACGATGTCACCTATTAAAACGTAACAATCAAATACGCGCTAGCAGTTGGCTAAGGTCAAAATGTAGATTAGTACCTATTTTATACATATTTGAATTTTTGCTATCAAAAGAATCTCCAGAGTAACCTAAATAAATAACAAAATGACAGCCCACGTCAAGCAATTACTTAGCAACACGTTTTGCTTTTCGTTCGGACAATAATTAATAATAATTAACAATAATTTTTATAACGCCACAGCTTATTCATAACACCAGAACTCACCAATATATATAGCCTGCATTAATCGCAAATAATGTAGCTTTCGATTAGAGAAATAATTTATAAATTTCATTCAGTATTTATTGCGTGAAAGAGTAACGAACACACATCCATACAAACTTTCGCCTTTATAATATCTATAAGACTATATAAGAATATAAAACAAATACAAAACTTATTTCCATTTCATTTATTTGTGACCGTAACAGGTTTCAGCTTGTTAAGGCGATCTTTAGACTGGTACAATTATTTCTTGATCTACGGTTTACATACTCGTACATATGCAACATATGGGGGGACGTGAAAGAGGAGTGGTCGACAAGAATTTTATTCGATTCTATGGGTTTTCTTATATTTGTTGCTATGCAGTCTTTGAGTGTTGAATTTCTAATTATTTGGTTTTTACCAGCAGGCACAATTACCTCAAGATTTAATAATAATTTATAATTTTCCCTGGGTACCCCAATCAACACATAGTATAAAATGAAGTTGCTCAAAATGTTTGTGCGCTTAGATCTTTTGAACTACGCAACGGATTTTCACGCGGTTTTCTTCAGTAGATAGAGTGATTGAAGAGGAAGGTTTATATGTATAAAACATGCTTATTATAGTAGAGAAAAGCCGAGAAATTCAAATATTCAATTGAGGCAGCGGGCAAGCGGGTGGTGTGGATTTTATAAAGGTTGGGCAATGGCGTTGTGTTTCGTTAGCCACTGCAACGTGTGGCCCGGTCTGCTAGTAATTGACTAAAATCCTTGTAGACCACCCCTCTCTCCCACTCTCCCATATGTTATGTACATAAACCGTAGATTAAGAAACAATTGTATCAGTCTGAAGATGGCCTTAACAGGCTAAAACCGGTTACGGTCAGAAATAAATTAAGTGGAAATAAGTTTTATATTTGTTTTAATATATTATGAAATTGATTTGTCAGGGAATCAGATTATCCCGTGATTTTCGACGGATTTGTGCTAGTTTGTACTAATTACGGTGACGATTAATTTGATTCTTAATTTCAACAAAGTAGACGGTTGGTTAAGCATTACAAAATATAAAAAAATATAATTATTAAATAACCAAAAAAATCGGATTAGAAAACTTTTGCGGAAAATCGTCAAATTCATAACCATGACTCAATAAAAGTATGTCAATTTGTGATGAAAGCATATTTTCATGATGAATTTTCATATAGCTATTACATTTTGGGAGGCGGTTGTGGGTACCGCCGCCCCGGGAACCATTTATTGGATAACCAACATCCCTGCCATAGGCCACTCCAAGTGGTTCGCTACGTTTGGCGACGTAGGGGTGCCCGGTGAGGTTTGTCTAGATCTTGGCGGCGGATGCTTTTGCACACTTACTGCGTGGCGAGTCAAATCAGGAGACTGGATGGGGGAGATCTTTTTACCTCTCTAGCCGGACTCTCTCGATTTATCGCCTTGCATCGCAGTGGGGGGATGGATTCATACGACCGTCACTCCTGGACAGATTGACCTCTTAGATTCCTACCCACCCCTCACACCCTTTTCCTTACCACAACCTATTCTTCTTCCTTTCCTTAAAAATACCCTCCACATAGCATCCCCAAATATGTGGATATAATGTTAAAAAACGAAAACAAAACCCCCAAAAAAACTCGCAAAATACAAACGCAGGTTTGTGATTCCTTTTGTACCCCCAACAGTAGTGGAGTGCCTCTCCAAGAAGTCAAATTAAGATGAGTTGATCTGTTCTGTTGCACGAGTACCCGCAACCCGCTATACCCTGTTCACTGTTCAGTTGTTGAGATTAATAAAAGCCTACCAGCGAGATGACAGGCGAACATCTCTCACGCTGAGAGGGTTGGGAAGCCTCCCATGTTACACGGAACCAGGGGAGTGCCTGGACCATCTCAACTATTTTTGTTCTTCATTTTAATCCTCGAACTCGGTTACAGAGTGAAATTTCTTGGTTCTGAGGCCAGAAGGCGGGGGTTCAAATAAGAAAAAAATATATATAATGCAGAGGGTGCCAAGGGACGTACTTGACTTACTAACCAATGATTCCTGACATTATTTGGAGTAAAAATGTTTATGAAATTTAGGTTTTTTTTTCATAATCAAATCATTTTTTCCACATGTCACTGGCCACTCAGCCGAGTACCACTCAACCCCTCACCCCTACCCTAACTTTCCAATACGTACGATTTTTTTCATGTTTTGAATTGAACAAAAAACATCAACAATGTCACCAGATATCAAAATTTAATTTACATTTTTTACTTCGAATAATGTCAGGAACAATGGTTAAAGTAAATATGTTTTAAAAATAGAGTTGATTTTTTCAAACCACTCGAGCGATGGGGATTTCGTGGTGATCGGTTTTCGATTCGACCTTTCGATTTAATTAACATCATACCTCCAAATATCAGCACGGAAACATATGAACCGCTTACTGCGGATTAAAACAAATGATCCCACCTAGATTTCATCTTTTATGCCATAATTTCTGGCTTTATAAAAAAATAAAATAACCTACCTATGTAGATTCGGGAACCCCTCGCACAAGTGATTGCAATGAGAATTTTTCGAAGGAATTTAAATTTAATAACAATTACATTATCTGTAAAATTGTCAGCGTTCAATACAGACGAATTTTGGATCGGATGGAAAATATTACCACTGAAATACTTATAGGTAATGGAAAAAATAAACCAGATATTTTTTTTTTAAAGATAGACATTCCTAACATTCCCAGAATACGAACAACCTGACAATATTTGAATTAATTTTACTACTATCATTAAAAGCGGAAAATTATGACACGAAAGCTTCGCGAATCTGCTAAAACATCGCGGTACAGCCCTGAACAGTGGATATTGGATACATCTTACATCCTTACTCCAAACATCCAACCCCAGGGGTTGCGGGTAGTTTCCCAGACAAATAGCGCCGAGGCTGTGAGGTCTGCGAGACCGCTCTCGACAGACGTGATAATCTAGGAGACGATCTCTTGACACGCTGCGCCCCGTGAACCAAATGATTTGTTTTGACGGCTGGGGAGATGTGATCTGTGATGGATGATGTCGAATTAAAGACGCGGCCTTTATTTTATCTAATTACGTTAAAGGGCAGACGGTTATGAGGGTAATCAAACATGGGAGGAAACCGTGTAAAGAGTGTTAATGAATAAGTGTGAACGAGTTTTAAATCTAATATTTACGTACGTCTGGTTTTAAACTTTAAATAAATGTTATATTCTAAAGTTAACCGACAAATCAGAAAAAAATACTTTCAAAGGTGAATTTAAAAAAATCAAGGTTACATAGGTTAGTTAAGTTATTTAGGCTACATCTCTTTTTTTTCATCACTTTGATCAAAAGTGTTCTGATTTGTCGTGGAACCTTTCGGACAGTGCGTCGCTCTCTTTGTCTCGAATATGAACCATGATACCATGATGTACCACAGTTTATAGAGGTGAAATTCTTCGTAAGTATTATGTTTATCATTTTCGAAAATAGGAACAAGCTTAGTACTTTTTTACATTAGCTCCACACAGGAAGCATTGAGGAAAAATCCCTCAGGGTCTTTGTCATCTTTGGAAATCTTGTGGAGTGTCTTTTTAGGCAAAGGAAGAAGAGGAAGTTCTGGGATGGAAAAATGTATGAGGGACGGTAGGAATCGGGGTGTCCAGGAGTGATGTATGTATGAATCGATCGATACCTCCACTGCAGTGCTACCTCAACCAATCTCTCCTGATCCGGCCGGCAACCCAGTATGTGGGCGACCACATCCGCCGCCAAGACCTAGACAAACCCCACCCCATGAACCACTAAGCACTTTTTAAAAAAACATTGTAGTAGTCAGATAATAAGTCAGTTATTCAGTTTCCGGAAATGGAATATAATGCATTGTTAGTTCATTTTTATAAATACACAAAAAAGAGGTTTACGTGCCTATTCTTAACGGTTTCATTTAAAAAGATTGAAACTATGTCTAATTGGCTATTAAGTTTTAGATTACAGATTATAAGCGCTAAATGGATTAAGACCGATATAATCAATGGGATTAGTAACTGTAAATTGTTAATTGTTATTATGTAAGCCAATTGTATAAAAATAAAAAGCCTATTTTACAAAAAATAAACTTTAAAAAAGAATTGGACCTTATCGATTAACAAAGTGCATAGTAACAGTTGTTATCGTTAAACAAATTAAATTATAGGTATGTTTAGCAGTTACAGAGTCTTTAAATAATAATCGAAATATTAAAAAGACATATAGAATGAAACAAGTACTTTGTTTAAAAACCACTTTATTTGTATTTATATTCGTCGACCGGTTTCGGTTGAACTCAACCTTCTTCAGGACAATAAACATATAAACAGTTTATATGTTTATTGTCCTGAAGAAGGTTGAGTTCAACCGAAACCGGTCGACGAATATAAATACAAATAAAGTGGTTTTTAAACAAAGTACTTGTTTCGTTCTATATAATGTCAAGCCACAAAGTGTTTGCTTTCTACGATAATTTAAAAAGACATACATTATTCCCTATCATACCAACATCTGTCAAATGAGCTTGCAAGTCGCAAAAGCCGTTTTTTTTTAACTATCCAAGCGGATAAATATGAAGAAAAAAAAACTCTAAATTTCTCAACACAAACATCCTACAAACAAACTCAATAAAATCACTCAACCTTACTTGACAATTAAGAATATCGCAAAGATAAGATCACTCAACTCCGACAAATAACGCAACATTTCACAGCGCGACAAAAATGGCATTAATCTCGCTTGAGTGATTCTCGAGAGGAATGCACCGCGAGATGCAAACCGTCAACAGCATCCCATGGATCAAATGTGTCACAGCAGATCCCGTCAGCGGTTCCACCCCGTCACAACCTCGCGACGCCGAGGGGCCGGGGGGTTAGTTGATATGCAGCGAGGGTGCGAAAGATTTTCATAACATTATCTTCAAGATAAGTAGCCGAAATCTAAAGTGATTGTAGACAGACGATTTGATGCCATGCGTTGTTTTGGCGGTTTAACCTTCAGGCGATCGCGTCTTTCAGAATACTTGTACGGCACTTTTTCTATTATAAACATAATTTGACTTCTTTCTAGGAATATTTAAACTTTTCATTGCGTTAATTGTGGAATTCAATAAGACAATTAAATGAAGACAATATTAGCGAAACTTAATAAAAAATCTGAAAACAGAAAAATTAGAAAAAAATAGGTCACATCTGGGACTCGAACCCAGGACCTCCGCCATGCCGGGACGTGACTCAACCAACAGAGGTAACGTGTCCCTATCCGATTCGGTCATATATACCTAACTACCTCGTAACTTCGACTAAGAACTACCAACATTATTTAACGCATATTTTTATTATCTGCTATATTTAGCTTTTAGATCGGGTTTGAATCTTGCAATCATATGTCCCCTTTACTATCATCATAGTGAGGAATACGACACAAACGGTGTTAGAAAGAGAAAACACTACGCTTTATATTGAAATCTAAAAGTTAACCACAAAATAAGTATAATGTTCACCTATATCCTTTAATGAAACCAAAGTATCGAATCGCAATCCAAAAAATGTATGTAACTTTGGAAAATTTTTATCAATTATTTTAAAATGGAATCACAAAAAAATGAGGCGACAATAACGGTTTTAAAACATTCGTCTGATAAAATATGTACGTGTTTTTTTTTTTATTATCAATAATTAGCTATATGAAATTTTTATATTTAAAAAATTATATGTTTATTTAGATTTATAAAATTTGAAAGCGTAGTTCATCACCTTTCAGAACCAGTTTTTAGTTTTCGGATATGTTCAGAAATATTCCATTTATTTGGATTTTATTTGAAACATTCACCTGAATTTGGATTTTATTGAACCTCTGACAAAATATGGTCGAAGCCTGAGGGATTAATGTTCAAAATATTATCGAGGCAAGTGCGGTGAGATACTAGGAAAGTCACATTAGATTTCTTTGCTCAAGGGGGTTAAACTGTCAATTTTGTCTAAAAAAGTTTCTTAGAGAGAGAGCATGCTGTGAGAGCGCTCGACGTAACATCAAGATTTGTATTGACCCATAAGAATATAACATCAAAACATTACAAACCCCATGAAACTATTCTGGCATTACCATAAAAAGTACCTACTTATTAAAAATGTTAATATAACAGTTATTTACCGTTAGCAACAGCCATTCTCGAACAAATAATACAGTCACATCTTCAAACACCCTCCCTGAATAATTAACCGGGAACAAATCGTTAGGGCATGTTCTTATAAAAAATGCAACTTTGAAACAATGAGAGGGTCTTCGTGATCTCATTGTACGGATTATGCAGGAGAGGCTGGGAACAATAATCACGAGCTGGAGATGGTAAATAGGAAGTTGGGGGACATGCAAATGAGGTTGGTTTTATTTGAATAACTCAAATATACAAATAAAACAAGAGCAAGTGAATGATAACGTTATTTAAAATGTCTCATGCATTCGAAAAATTTAACCAGTAAAAAGCATTTTTTTTTTACTTTAATACATCTATTTTCCAATATTTATTATTTATTTTTTTAGGTCCTGGAGTTAACCACGCTCTCAACTAAGCCAAATGACGAATGGATAAGACTCGTCGAATCTCAGAGAAATGCGTATTTATGCGCATGTGCGATTGATTGCCTTCATGATTGAATGCATTGCCACCGAAAATTAGTCCATCTACCGAGTTTCAGCTCGATCGAATTTCGCAAAATGGGTTAAATTTCACTTCCAAGATTCCACTTCGTCATAGTAGATACTCATACATTCGCGGTTTATAGGTTAGTTTTTCATTGTTTTTAACACTTTTGTGTAATTTTTTAAAGTGGTATTGATTTGAGAGTGTTTCAGTTGTCATAAAACCATTTCTCATTTCTTATATCTCTTTCAGTCTAATTACATCTTTGCTGTCAGGTATAGAACTGCTGGGTAAAGACCAAGATGAAAAATCACAGATACGATACGATACAATACGGTATGCCGTCAGTACTATGCCCAGCTGAAAAATCACAGATACGATACGATACGGTACGCTGTCAGTACTATGACCAGCTGAAAAATCACAGATACGATACGATACAGTACGTTGTCAGTTTTATTCCCAGCTGAAAAATCACGATAACAATACGATACGGTACGCTGTCAATTCTATGCCGAGCTGAAAAATCACAGATACGATACGGTACGCCATCAATACTATGCCCAGCTGAAAAATCACAGATACCTACGATACGATACGGTACGCCGTCAGTACTATGACCAGCTGAAAAATCACAGATACGATACGATACGGTACGCTGTCAGTACTATGACCAGCTGAAAAATCACAGATACGATACGATACAGTACGTTGTCAGTTTTATTCCCAGCTGAAAAATCACAGATACGATACAGTACGTTGTCAGTTTTATTCCCAGCTGAAAAATCACAATAACGATACGATATGGTACGCTGTCAATTCTATGCCCAGCTGAAAAATCACAGATACGATACCATACAGTACGCTGTCAGTATTATGCTCAGCTGAAAAATCACATAAAAAACTTAACTAAAATAAAACATTAATCACACCATTTGTCCTAAAGAAAATAAAACTATAGGTACTATTCTAGTTCTTTTTTCTCTATACTACACACTTAATATGTTTTATATATTATTTTGCTTATTATTATTTCTGTTACTTCTCTAGTAGCATCTCTACTTGGTAACGAATGGAATGCTTTGATTTTTTTTATTGTGGTGTTAATATCTACGTACATCAATGACAATTTCATTAATAATTGTTAACATTATCTAAATATTTCAAACATTAAATAAATAAAGTATTAGTTAATAACCCAATCGATGTTCATCAATAAAGAACGCTGATTTTTCAAACATGAAGGAATACAATTTTAGCGTTACACGCAGGTCAACGACCCACCGAGGAATGCTATTTTTTTATTGAACAATGGCCGGGACTGCAAAGGGTATCAAATGGCATAACAAGCATGAAAGATATCTCAATCGAGAGGGTCGGTATCATAATGGATCAATTAAATTTAATAACGACTGCAATACAAATCGAAGCGAACACTTTTACCGTTCATACGATACTATAAAAATATGATGGAACTTTACAATCACCCTTTAGCGACCCATTATCATTGAAAATGTATACGTAGATACCTATATTTTAAGAGCCATTAACCAGCGGCCGAGAGTTAAATTTCGTCGAATGATGATCTTGCGATCATACCCTTACGACTGTACAGGGCGGTTCCGATGAGAAAGATTAATTATTCTCCATACCAGCATTTTAACATAATAACTCAATTTTGACTTTATTTCATTCAAGATTTGCTTTGATAAATACCAACATTCAAAAATGCTCAAATTCGTGATGATAAAGCTATTAAAATTATGTACTTTTTGTGATTATTTTTTGATTATAAGTATTTATAATTTTTCAATAATGTCTAAGCAAAATAAGAATGTAAAAAAATCTAAAATATATGAGTTTGTATGACTGTACACAAATAAACAAACTGAAGTATTTTTGTCACAAAACAAGGGTGCGGACATTTTTTTAGGATTTTATTTGAACTAAAATTAAAATTCTGAAACATAGCTTTCTCAGATAATTTATTGATTGATTTGAAATGTGTGTTGTATAATACAAAATTTTGTTTGAAAATTTAACAAATCTGCCAACGACCTACGGTAAAACCTTATTGTAGTAAAAATAAACATATGTTCTCAATATTTAAAACATAGCTTTACCAGAAAGAACAGTTTTTCAAAATCAATTTATATTTTTTTTTGTGGAAAAGAGTCAATACGTCTAAAATTTGATTTAAAAATGACATATTTCCGGTTTTGTCTGGTTATTCCCTCTGAACATTGAAAATGTATACGTATATTTTAAACGGGTATATCATCTCAGATTCACTCACATAGATTAGATATTTTACATATTTTTTACACTATTTCCACAAAGAAGGCCCTGAGGATTTTCCTCTCGGGTCATATGTCATCTTTGGGGGTGCTGAGAGGTTTTTTTTGTGTGCCAAGACCGAGTTGTTTGGCGGTCCGTCCTTTCTGCCTACCCTGTGATGGTTAGTTAGTTAGTAAAACCACATCCGCAATGATGACACAGGCCCCAAAAGATATATTTTTTCTCAGGGTCTCCTATGTGGAACAAATGTAATATGTATATAAATAATAAGTAGGTACTTTCTACTACACACCTTCTGCTATCTTATCGCGATCTTTCATACAACTCCGACAAGCAGACTAACGATACCAGTGGAAATAAAGGGTCGAAATACAAAACGTTGTAAGGAAATCCAACTACCATGTCAGCCAGCTTCGGGGTGGGCTGTTTTAATCGCTATAGGCTGCGCCAATGGCAAGTGGAACCTGAATAACCTACGAGACAATGCTTTTTTTTATTTTATTTTTTTATTTTATACACTTTACAAATACAAGACAAAAAGTCCCGATAAACTACTTTTTAGCAGTTTGTCTAGCGGGTTCTTTACGTTAAAGATCGTAATATAGTGATTTAATAGTTACATTTTAACAATTATATAAAATAAAATTTAATTTTTTACAGAAATATAGATAAAAATAAATTTTTGAAAACATAAATAACATTTTTAAAGTTTTTAGAATAATATGTCATTGTGAGCTAATACAAATTAATTCTTTCCGTAAGCCAAGTCTTCAGTAAATTCATCAATTGTTTGTTTTGGGCACAGTTTTTAATTTCAGCAGGTAACAATATTTAAACAACTGGGAATCATGTAATTTAACGTTCTTTGTCCATATTTATTTGTATGCTTAGGTACAATTAGCCCTTCATTAAAGTTAAAACGAGTATTATGGTTGTGTTACAGCCTGTTAATATATAAAGGATTATTTATGTGCTGAAATATAATTTTGTACCACAGAATTGCTCTGACTGAAAGAACTTTGAGACTCTGATAAAAGTATGGAATATTATGCCTTTCTTTGAATAAATTTTTTTCAGCTAATAATTTAACCAATGAATTTTGCACTGATTGTACATGGTCTATATTTGTTTTACAGGAAAATCCCCAAGCTGTTATTCCATACCTTGCTTACAATTGATCTTAGTCGTGCACAAACTTTGTTTATTTGTATATCCCACTTGAAAAAGCAATCAATAATAACACCTAAATAAACATATTCTTTAACTAGTTCCATATTTTCACATGTACACGTTGCAGGAATACCATTGTGTAAGCAATCTGATGTATGTGTCTTTATTTCAGGTGTAATATATACCTTAACATTAGGGGATCTTATATGTAACAATTTAGTTTTTTTGGCATTTATGATTAAGCCAGAGTCATGAGACCACTTTAAGAGTTCAATGTAGTCTTTTTGTAAAAGATCTATACAAGTTTGCAAATCACTGCTAGAAATCACTAAAGCAGTATCATCCGCGTATACAAAGTACTTTACATGTCTAAAAATTAATTTAATAAAAGATACATATATAATATACAGAATTGGACCTAATATGGAACCTTGAGGAACGCCGGCAAAAAACTTCTTTTTTTTACTTAAAGAGTTTAAGAGTTTTAATTTCATGCATCGGTTGTTTAAGTAATTTTCAAAAAGTTTTAGTAGTTTTCCTCGTATTCCTATAATTTCTAGTATTTTAAGTAATTTACCATGATCAATAGTATCAAAAGCTTTCGAATAATCTATAAATAAGACTAATGTATGTTTTTTACAGTTTAATTCATTATTTATCATGTTGGCAAATTTTTGAAGCAGCAATTCTGTAGTCTTTTTTTGGAAACCGTATTGATTAGTATCTATTATAGAAAAATCTTCTAAATATTTTATTAATTTTATTTGAATATATTTTTCAAGAATTTTTTCTAGAGATGGCAAGATACTAATTGGTCTGTAGTTACCCAATACAGTGTGGTCACCTCCCTTATATACAGGTCTTATGATACTACATTTTAAGTCATCGGGGATTTTTGCTTGAAATAAGATTCTGTTTATAAAATGGGTTATAATTGGACCTAGGATTAAAATATGTTTTTTAATATCGCTCATTCTGATACTATCAATTCCTGGAGAAGAACTCTTCATTTGTCTAACAGTGCTTTCTATATCCGCCGCTGTTGCCCTCGGTAGGTACATGCTTTGAGGCATCGCCTCTGGTTCAAATTTAGTTGTCTTATGGTTGCACTTATGTAACATATTGTAAACACTTTCAGAGAAATAATCAACAAAATCATTAATTAAACCTTCTTTTGTTCGACCTTTCATCAGATATTTAGAAGCATTTTCATCACAGTCATTTTTACATTTAGTTCCTAAAATTTTATTACACTCCTCCCATGTTTTTTTTGAGTCTTGAAAATAGTTTTTGAATTTATCATTATAGTAAGAAGTTTTTAATTTAACTAATAATTTATTTAGCACATTTCTAAAACATTTATATTCTTTCTCGTAATATTTGTTTGTTGGAGAATTTTTCCAGCGTTTATATAAATTATCTCTTTTTTTAATTTTACATAAAACATCGGAAGATATCCAATCGTTTTTAGCATAAGGACGGGTTTTGGATTTTTTACTTATCACAATTGTGCTATTTTTATACAAGTCATCAAAATAATTCTGAAATTTTGAGTAAATAATAGAACAGTCATTTTCTTCTAAAAGTGAATTCCAATCAGTATTTTGGATATTATTGTCGATATGTCTCTGCGAAAGAATCGTTATATTTTCAGTTTTGTTCAAGTTTACTTGTTCTATAGAATCTAACTGAACATTAATAGCAGTGGTGTGGTGATCAGCAATATTATAATCACATACGCATGAGGAAATTGAACTCACACCTGTGAAAGCTCCAGCGGATTGTCTTCCGCTAATCCTTACAAAAAAATGATCGATACACGAGCTGTTTATTTTCTGTTGAACTATCACTTCTCTTGTTACATCATCTATACATTTTATTAAATAATTATTTGCAAGGATATTTTCATAAGTTATTATGACTGAATCATTTCTATTTAATAAGTTTAAATTGATGTCACCAAAATATATGACACTTTCATTTGGGTCAATATTATTTTTAAACACAGAAGATATTTCAGACAAAAATGCTTGTTTATTGAGATTCGGGGGTCGGTATATAGCTAAAAGATTTAAATTTTTGTTATTTTTAAATGTCAATTTTCCAAAAACGTTTTCAAAATATATTGTGTCTATAAATATTTGCGAGAAGGTGAGATTATTTCTTACATATAACAAGATACCTCCACCGGATTTGTAACTTCTGCAATAGTGATATGAATTAAATCCGGGAATTTCATATAAACCAACATGTTATGAACGTATTGCTGTTTCACAAAGCATAAGTATGTCAATGTGATTTATACAGTTTTGCTTGATTTCAATAAGCTTACAATTAAAAAAAAAGATTGTGAAATGGTGCATAGACGGATCAATCTGCGAAGAAAGGTTTGTAATTGTTTTTTTTACGCATTTACAAATTTATTGAAGAAAAAATATAGGAATGTTTATTAAAGCCATGTCAAAGCATTCAAATTTTTCCTATGAGAATGTATTGAAGCATGGAAGCTTACTGAAGAGGTGGAAGTTACATACAGGGTGTTAAGAGACGTACCTCACCTACAAACCAGTGATTTCTAAGGTAATTTGGAGTAAAAAATTGATGTAGATGACATTTGGTATTAAAAACATTTACAAAAAAATATTAGGTATTACGAGCTTTAGGATTGGCGTGAGGGGTTGAACGGCTACTCGGCTGAGAGAAAAGAAGAAAAAAAACAACAAAAAATGTTACCGGAGACCAAAACTGAATTTGCATTTTGTATTCCAAATAATGTCAAGAATCCCTCACGCGAGACACATTGGATGAGGAATTTATTGTCACTATCATCGTATTCTATAATATTAAAGATGATTAGTAATCAATGTTGAAGCGCGCAATTTTGTACCATACCCTAAACAGAACTGTCAAATATGTCAAAATGGCGAAGTAACTAAGTATCGGTTTTTGGAAAGTAAAATAATAAAAAATGTGATGTAAAGCAGGCGATTAAATTGATTGAAAAAGGCATTTATATGATATTTAACCGTAGCAATTTCTTTTACTCTAACTTTTATCATAGCAACCGTTGAATTAGATTAGATGGTCCTAAAATAGTATTCGTGCTCCAATAAAAAGTGTTCTCCAGATTCTCCCTTTCACGTTCGCAATCGGTATGCTAATTGATATGTAGGTACACTAGTGGACTAGTGTAATATAATTCACAATCGCCGTCGTCATTTTTTAATTTTTTTTATTAGCAAAGTTTTTTTCGTACATTTAACAGGTAAATACATAATAACAAAAAAATATTTATAAGTAACACAAAAAATTCCACGAAGGCGAAGCCTGTGTGAGGGTATTATTTTATGTGGATAACAGTGGTAGTTAAAATAAAATTTTAAAAATATATATGTATAGTGGCTATAGAGATCAATCAACATGATTGATTTTACTGGAGTTTAATTTTTTTAAATTTGAATATATACATATATACACATTAGGGTGTCCCAAGACTAAGGGAGATTTTTTTTTCATGAATTTAAATACGCATACCCTCTTATTTTTTTCCATTTGATCCCAATAAGTCATATTATAAATATTATTTTGATCAAACACCGGCAACCCGTGCCGACTTGATGCCAAACATATGGTACAAAAATTTGTACTGAGTTAATACGGAAGGATTTTAAACTTTATTTTTTCTCGGATAAATAAAACTAAAAACCGCACAAATGTTCCATTATGTAGTATTTTATATTTAAAAATGGTTTATTGATTAAATTTTTGCTTACAACTTTGTTTTTTAGAGTCTTCCGGTGTTCCTGAACGCATCGTAAAAAATTTTTTTTCGTAAGCCTTCATCAATTTCAAAAAACACAAGTCCTGGTAAGGTGCTTTAACTGCTATATAATATTGTAGCCATGGCTTGACATTGGATGTTACTATGAACAAGGAAACGTCTAAAAGTGCCGCCTTATCCTTACCGGTAATATAATAATATTTTAAACGAATAAAGCGCCCTTGCCATTCATTGATCATGGTGCATAGCACCTCGAGGCCGAATCGTAAATTTTCTGTCTACATATATCTCCGCCTAAAAACATCACAGAGAGCTCTAACAACTCTCGATAATCATCTCGAAGTAGATATTTTTGTTGTCGGTGCAGTACGGTAAAAGTCAAGCAAATCATGGATTTCGGAAGCGATTAGGTGCAAAGTGAGATTTTATCTGTAGCACCGAATTTTATCGGGATTAGCATTTTTCCAGTTATCTCTAAACTTTTTGAAGAGTGGGATATCAGGGATTGTAGTCACTTGATGGATTTTTAATTCAAACACAGATTTTAATACCAACTCATACACGTGATAGCGGAAAGCAAAAATAAGCATTTCTCTGTTAAGCTTTTGTTCAAGAAGCACACAAGCACCATTAAACTGACCTGTATTTGAAGCTGTTGTATCACAACACAGAATTTGCCCTTTATCTTCCAGATTCCAGTCTACAATCGCATTTCATACATCCTGCGCTTGTTCCTTCGTGGCACAGCAACTTTCCAATCGTGGCACATCAATAAGTTGTTCGTTATCCCCATATGATATAACAGTTGGAAGATGTTCTTTTTTTGATTTTCGAGGATCTAAAGCAGGCAACAGTTTGTTGTCCCAGTGAAGAGTCACAGCATCTGGTACCTCGTTTTAAAAAAATAAATTTTATGGCCTTCACGCGCGCCTTTCGTTTTTCCTTTCGATTTTTTTGAGTTGAAGACTTACTTATTGGAAACTGATCAATATTATATCCAAGCGCCTCAAAAGTAGCTTCAAGAATGAAAACAGAATCTCTCGTAATTAACTGGCACCTGTCTAGCGCAGCGACCAACTTTGGAGTAATGAAGTCTTTTCGCATCGACGTTTTACTGGTTTCAGGTTGAGTGTTCTGTAGCGGTTTTTAAAAACTTCTGAATATGTGAATCGGAAGATGAGTAGTTTTTTTGACGGTTTGTAAGAGGATGTTGAAGGAGTTGGCGCAGATAAATATTTGGTTCGCCGCTTTCCTTGCTTGATTGTTCTAAGTCGCGCTCTCTCCTCTATATCTGTCAGTTTTTTGTCCACCCCCGCTAAGTAGCCAGGATGACCTGGCTCTGTTTGCCGCTGCAAGAAGATTCTATGTTAATTTATTTTTATTAATTTAAGGGCATCGTCGTGTGCAATGTCAAAGAAATTATAAATTAGTTTTTGACAAACTTTTGATGACGTTGTTCAAATATGTCTTGCGTTTTCTGCGCATTTTTTTGCAAATCCCTCCAAACTTGATGCAAGTTTCAAGATACAAATTTCTTCACACAATTAGGTAAATATTTGGTTGGCATACGCGTCTTTTCCCAATAGATAACACACTCGCGAATAGTGATATTAGCACTTTCATTGACAGTTAAATTCACTTCTCGGATATTGTAGAACAAAACTTCAAGAACTTTTTCATTAGAGGGTAGTTAAGCATCCGATATTTGGTGTTTTACGACTCCTCTTAAAAACATACCCTTTTTAGAATTGCGTACATCTAACGACATCTTGCCTGAATGAGGAATATGCGTTTATTAACAAAAAAGCAAGATACTACAAGCGCATTAACACATTTGCTCGCGGGCGTCTTAATATAAAAGTACTAATAACTTTCGACGCAAGTCGGCACGGGTTGCCGTGGTCCCAAGTAAACGCAATTTTTTTTATAAGTGTTTTGTCATTATTGAAACAAAATTAGAGGGTATGCGTTGAAAAATAACAACTTTCATTTTTTTGGGACACCCTAATACACATTTACACCCTTACAAAAATACATTTGCATTTACAAAAAGTTAATTAAGTCGAGATATTTATTAACGTTATCAATTATTATGCCATCAATCTTTATGCATAAATAATATCAATATTATAAATAAATAAATGCAGGTGGGGATGGTACATGACCTAGGTCACGTATACCTTCATTACCAAGATCAAGGATAACTGGTAACGAGTCATAATTAAGGTATTAATATTATTATTATGGTTTAGTTTAGATATGTATTAATTAAAATGATTATGATTGCACTCGGATACAAAGATGCTCAGCTCTCGGTACGAGAAAACTGATTAAACAGCGATGGAAAATATTGATAAGGAATTCTCAAGGCTGAGAAGATTTATATTATGATACCTGTAGGTAAATATTTTGATACTCAGATTAATCAAACAAGAAAAAAATATTAATATAACAGCCGTAGGTAATTATTATGATATTCAGATTAATCAAACAAGTAATTTGTTTGAATGACTTAATTAAATTATTATTTTAACTGTAAACTGTTTTCGGGAGCAAGAGTTAAACTAATAACTAATAACAGATACAGAATGGATTACTGCCGTGGGAAGTTACACGCATTACGAATTACACGTGCTACAGAATCCCACCTAGACGTCGCGTCGCACGTTCTAAGCTTTTTTACAATAGCTCCACACCGGAGGCCCTGGAGAATGTATGGATCGTCTTAAGCCCTAGTGAACTCACTTTTTGCAATTTCTGAGTTAGAGCTCGAAATGAGGGCTCCAAATCATAATCTAGCTCTGCCAGAGAGAACCAATCAGAGAAATACTGCCTTAATTAATCATACACAGTTTTTCACCATGGGGCGTAGAGGATTTTTTTAAGGTAAGGAAAGAGATGAAGTTCTGGAAAGGATTAGTATGAGGGGTGGGTATGAATCTGGGAGTCAGGAGTCATGGACGTATGAATCCATCCCTCCCACTGCGGTGCAAGGCGATGGACCGAAAGAGTCCTGCTGGAGAGGCCAAATGGTCTCCCTCTATCATTCCCTCTCGATTCGGCTTGCCACGCATTAAGTAGGCAGAGGCATCCACGTCAAAGCAAACACAGACAAACCTCACCCCATGAACCGGGGCACCCCAGCTAGTCACCAAACTTAGCGGACTACTTCAGGTGACCTAAGGCAGAGGTGTTCTGAACTAAAATTTACGGAAGTCGGAGGAATTTAAATGTCGTCAGGTTAATCGTAAGTCGAGATATGTCATTTTGAATAAATGACTAAATGAGGTTGTCTCGGGGAGCGGAGAGATATTTACAAACGTAAAAAAGGTACAGATTAGAGCATGGCGAGGAAAAAGTTTTAGAAATTTTTGAAAAATACCTAAAAGTACCGAAGATATAAGCCGTAAAAACGTTTATATTTGCGGCCTGCTATCCGAATTATGAATTGTACTGCGTGTGACGTTACGCGGCACAATTGCATACACTTTACCAATGTACGTCACATCACCTTGAAAGCTTATAAATTCGCATTTTTAGAAATATTATTTTACTGCTGTTGTTAACTCTTTAAATACCATACACAGAATTTTCCCACTGGAATGAAAAGTTTTTTCGAGGTGAAACGTTGTCCATGTCACTTCCCAGACCTCCAACTATTCATATGCAAAAAATCATATCAATCGGTTGCGCTGTTGCGACGTGAAAGAAGGACAAACAAACAAACACAAACAATCATAAACGAACACACTTTCGCATTTCACATATTTGTTAAGATATTAATCAAAATAATAAAAAAATGCCTCATTGCAGATGGATTGGATATGAACTTAAAAAAAAAACAGAAAGCAACTCCAAAGGCTACAATGGACGGAGATTGCTGACGTAGTAACGAATAGGACAAGGGGAAGAAGATGGACATGAAGGAGAATGTAAGAATAGCTAAAAGCTTCAATTTGATTGCTATAAATTAATTAAAGCTGACGGTATAGAAGGTTTACGCAGCTTTAGGAAAACAAAAACATACGTAAAAAATATCGATAGGAATGTAGGTCAAGAACCAAGCAGATAATATAATGGTAAAACTAAAATCAGTTTTAGAACTAAACTGGGCTAACTGGCACGTTATCTATTGTTAAAGATGAAGCCATACTAAATAATGCAAAATCATACAAAATCGTATGTTTTTGTTTTGAAAATTTGACCGCTTAGAAGTATTATAGATGCTTCAATTAAATACTGCGTATACAACATACCTTGGCCCTTAAAAATTTCGGTAATTTTTTTAATAAGTCTTTTAATAAGCTTAGAAAAAAATAAAGTATTAGGTCTATAAAAAACATTTTCAACTGAAAACTCTCCTACTTATAAACACTTTTTCGGATATGGTTTTATTGCATAATGTGGCAAATTCAGTTTCTTATATAATTATCGCGAAAAAAAATGATATTTACGCCCGAACCTCACAAAATAAAATATAATATGCATTTTCGCGTTGGTATTTTTGACATCACGGCGACAATACGGCAGTCGACGAATTTGTTATATCAAAGTGAACCTTATACCGTCCACCGAAGAACGACTGGCAGCCGCCCCATTCTGCCGTCATTACTCCTCCGGCCGGGGCGGAGAAACAACGTTTTAGGATCCGCGCTGCTTGTTTTCGTGAAATCAATTTAAAAATTCCGTTTTATTACAATAAACAATGCATAAAAAAGGAATTAATGTTTTTTACAGGCCTTTACGAAATCAACATGTAAAAAAAAATTCTCAAATATCTTTTCCAACCTTTCCAAAAGCTTTTTCTCAAGTATTTTTAAACTCCTCCCATAAAAAGGCGTGAATTTCGATATCGATTTTTTCCTGTACTAGTGGATCGCCTTAAGGAGACCCTATTGAAGATTGGTTCACATGTTTTGTTATGATCTGCCGAATTTAATAAAAGGATTGATAATGCTTCTCTAACATTATAAAATAACAAAAAATCTATATAAATTGATAACTCAAATCTCCACAATAAGACTAATTATTATACAGTGTAAATATTAATTATGTATTGCGAATTTTAATTATGCAACAAATGTACAGAATTGCATATGATCCCACAATGAGTGCATACCTGTATACACATAACCAAAGAAAAAAATACTTTTATTAGTAAAAAGTACAAATTTACATTGCTAATAATTTTGAACCAAATGAGGAAAAAGCATTTTTTTACAATAGTTCCACACCGGAGGCCCCGATGAAAACAATTTCCCTCGGGGTCTATGTAATTTTTGGGGATGCTGTGTGAAGGGTATTTTTAGGCAAAGAAAGGAGTGGAAGTTCTGGTAAAGAAAAAGGTTTAAAGGTTGGGAACAGACCTGGGGGTCAGTGTGTCCATGAGTGACGGACGTATGAATCCATTCCTCCCGCTACGGTGCAAGGCGATGTGTTGAGAGTCCGGATGGAGAAATCAAAAGGTATTCCTCAACCATTCTCTTCCCGATCCGGCCTGCCACGCAGTAGGTTGGCAAACGTATTCGCCGCCTATAATTAGACAAATCTCACCCTATGAACCCGGGTTGGTTATCCAATAAATGATTCCCGGGGCGGTGGTACCCATGACCGCTTTCCAAATTGAAATCAGGGAGGAAATGAGGATGTAGGCAGTTCGTTCAAAATGGTTTGTTTTATACAAACATAAATACACGTTATCATATTATTATGAACGGGTGCCCCGATTTCAATATAAATTTGGAAAAAATATTCTGTATCATCTATGTATGTCAAAACTTGGAGTTAGTCAGGTATAAGACATCTATTAATAAATGGAAATGTGAATAATCTCACGTCTACCTTTACCAAAACTATAAACATACTCTATCGGAAACAACTTAATAATTATTATTATGCATGCATATCAATATTAATATCAAGAGCTCCGCGTAGCAACTGTGAGATATCAGCTGTGTACATTTGCAATATTGCATTGCGTTCAAGGCACAAGGTCGTACGTTTTATGGAGGGTAGAATAATCAATAAGTTAAATATTATTAAAAAATACTTTAAAAAGATTTGTGTCATTGTTCATAAAATATGTTATGTGTTAAGTTATGTGTACAGTTAGTAGACCCTGTGTCAAAAAAAATGATTTGTATCTCTTATTTAATAAAAAATAAATCCTCTGAAATCGTAAGATTTATAAGTAGGTACTTTTTTCATTTCAAACAAGAAAGGAATTGTGCATTTTGTCTACAGAAACGTTACTCTCATTGAATATTTTGTTTTTCAAACTATATCAGCCTGGTAATAGAAGGTCCAAATAAACAAGACGATTTCGAATCTGAAAAAATAATCTTTTCTGAACCGGAACGGAACGAAACGGAACGTACAAACTTATTTTCAGATAGACGAAATGCAAAATGGTTGAGTACTTGGCTTCGTTCAGTCAAATAGATGGATGGAGTGACAGCATCAAAAAAAATCCTTCATGTTTCTATTAATAAATAATAATTACTGGCACATTTGGAAATTTCGAATTTCCAAAGGTTGTCGATTTCTGAGCATTCTATTCCGGGGCTTCCCGTCTTAGTTGCTACTTAAAAGTATTTTATGGCGGCTTATTTTCAGTAAGTATATAATTACCAGCAATTAGGTAGATAATATTTACATTGGCTGGTGGTTTGTGTTTAAATAATAATTTATAATTACGTTTGATTGCACGCGGATTTCCCCTTAGTTATCAGTTATCAGATTCATTGTCTGCCTAGTTACAGACGTTAACTTTCGGATACATATGTTTTTTTTTTATATTTACATGCTTGTGTGCAAATATTTAATACGCAATTTTTTATTACGGGAATGCAGATAGGTCTATTAAAATAGTGTGAGTAATTCTTAGTAGTAGAGCAGTAGAGCATAGTTTTAACTCGACCGCTTTGAATTTCGTTTGTCTGTAATTTATTTTGTGTGTTCCGTATCTGGTCAACCTTGTTAAAACAGTGGTCCATACATGCTATATACAGGAAAAAAATGTATCTCAGGGCCTATGTCATCTTTGAGGATGCTGTGTGGAGGGTATTTTAGTAAGAGGAAGGAAAGGAAGTTCTGGGAAGAAAAAAGATATGAGAGGTAGGAGGTAGGAGTCTGGGAGTCAGTGTTTCCAGGAGTGACGGATGTATGAATCTATCCCTGCTACTGCGGTGCAATACGATGTTCCAAGAGTTCTGCTGGAGGTCAAAAGGTCTAACTCAGTTGATGGGCAGGCGCATCCACCGCCAAGATCCGTAAAAACCATAGACATACAAATAACTAGACGAGAACTTACAGATGAGGGGTAAAAACCAACTATGGCGGGGCGAAGAGAGGAAAGAGACTTGTGATTCGCCAATAAATCAATCTAACAGTATATAGGCACCTCGCACTATAATATCACTATTTAGTTCTTGATAGTAAAATCTGCTTTTGAATGAATAGACCTTTTTATATGGGAGCGCGAATTGCATGCCACGGTATGAACAGATGTGTAAAATCCAAATTCGCAAAGTAAGGGTCAGAGTATTTTCATAGTGGAATATATTGTTGCCGTAGACACTTTTACAAATGTTTCATGATTTACTTAACCCAAAAAACAGCGGCTTTGTGTTTCGCGTCGCTATGTATCTCGATGTCGTAGTATGTGTTTCATAGATATACAGCGTCCGTGCGTAAAATGTACGATGAGAGCACGACACTGGTCCGGACACGCCCAGCCGGTTCCGAAAAATGGTTCCAATGGGAGGGGGAAATAACACGTTTTTTAACACGTAAGGGCATGTCCATATATTTTGTACGTCCGTGGTAAAAACTTTAGCCCACGAAGCCGGGCACCGCACTAAAAGTAGCGAACCAATTGGGGTAACTTTTGGCAATACCTATATTTTATGAAACAATTTTTCCAAATTCAATCAATGACAGGTAGGTAACATCATATTTAAAAATAATGTGAACAAGAAAGTTCAAATAAACACGACGATTACACATTTGAAAAAAGAATCTTTACTGAAAAATTAAAATGGCAAACATCTTGAAACGGAAACAAAACGCATAAATAAGTTTACATACGTTCAGATAAAAAAAAAGAAAATAATAATATTGGTAATAAAAAAATGCATTGCAGTTTGAACCACCCTAGAACCAGGATGATTAGACCGAGAGCACGTGCTCAGTAGTAAAATCTAGTAGTAATATTATGACGGTACGGATGACGTCACGTGACTAGACTCAGGTCAACACGTAGGTACCGGAGTGGGTGGAATTTATGCAACCTGAGCGGATCGCGACCTGAACTATTTTACATTATAGTAGCTCAGGCGGCTCAGACCGCTCAGGTGTATGGAGATTGTAGGTAGAGTCATTGCATGGGGCAGCGTGAGAAGCACGATTTGTATTGTTTAAACTTCAAACCAAACTAGTTTTGAAGGCAAAAAGATTATCTATGGTATAATACAGTATGATTTATTTTAAAATTTGTATTGTTTTACTTGTAGTTCTGTGAACAATAGACTTAACGTCCAAGAAAGTATGTTTCAATTTTTCACTTATTTAATAAAATAAGAACCACAATTTTGCACTCAAATAACAACCTAATTGATTACAAACAATTTATATTTCATGTAAAATTATTTTTAATTTCAAATAAGAAATTATCCAATTTGTTAAAATAAACTGCACTACCTCAATGACAATTCTTTTTCAAAGTTTCTTGAGGCAGATAGGTTAAATACACTCGACAATTTCATATTTAAAAAAAATCACAAGTGTGTTGATCACACGCGGTAGAAGTGAAATCTTCAGTAAACTGAAGTAGACAAGAGTGGGGAGGCTACGACGCACCGCGCAAAGAGGAGACCGATTATTCTCTCGAAGGCTAAATCCTATAGATGTTTAAATGTATGTGTTGGTCTCTTTTTAGTGTCGCTTTTTGTTTCTAGACTACAAGTTTATAGACAGACTAAGACAGTTAAAAGTCCTGTTTTCGCTATGCTCAGTCAATAAACTCGCAAATGAAACATTTTACCGAGATAATTTTTTTTACAGAACGTAATGTTGGGAGTGCAAGTCAAGAGCAAATATTTTTAGTTTGTATTGTTTTTACTGGTAAGCTGGCAGTTAATCCCCCGACAGTTTATCCCCGACAGTTTATCCCCGACAGTTTATCCCCTACAGTTGACATCCCCCAAATGATATTTATTATAAAATCATAATTTTTGAGCATTATTTACCAATTTGAAAGAAAAACGAATTTTAAAAAAAACTTATAAAATAATAAGTACATACTTTAATTAGCGGTATGGATATCAAACGAATTTATTATTTAGAGTGTCGATTTTTTGTAGTTCTACGCTGGTATACACTGAATATAGACAAATATGTCTGGGCCCAGCTCATCACCTTGGTTAGATAAGGTTTTAACTTCATCTTACCATTGTAAGGTGAAGTTAGAACCCTATAATTTATTAGTTACCCCAAATGGTGACCGGACATCTAAACAAAGCAGCACTTCGTTACTTCTTGAAAAGTCATTAAATAAATAAATAAAAAAACAGGTTACGTTAGTTTCGGATATTTTTCAAAGGGGCGTTGAAACGCCACTTTGTTGAGTTGCCATGGAACCTCAGAATATGTGTTAACAGATCATAAATCCAGCGACACTGAAAACAATCATAAAGATTGCAAATATTGAATGTAATGTTCGTTCTGTAATTGTATAATCAACTGATATAACAATTTGCTTATAAACATATTGTTTGTAAGCAAAATGTTATTGAATGTGTGCAGTAAAGCACACGCATATATCATAATATATTTTGCAGGAGTCAATAGAATATTATCGCGAAAGATAAACATTTGGATAATTAAAACTTCTTTATTATCTTCGTTGCTAAATATAACTTTTTCGGTTTTTCTGTGACGTATTCAATCACTTTGCAATTCTAAAAATGAAGAGATAAAAATGCTGACGACTTAAAAACACAGTAATTATCAAATTACCAAAAATTAATTGAGTACGGGAAGTTACTATTCATCGAAATTTGTATCTTTTTCATCAAAAAAATTATTTTCTTATCTATCGTTTTTCGTATTAAAAAAAGTTTTTTATTATGTTATAGCAATTTAACCGCTCTTGGTTAGTAAAGACGCAGTATACCTGTCTCTTAAGTAAATACACAGTTACCACGTTGAAATTGGATTGAATAAACTAGATTGAAATGTTGCTTGAAATGACTTTAGCCGTGTTTGGTAACTAGATCTGAATAGCCAGGTACTTCCCGATTGTCTCTTCCCATCCCAACTCCTTTCGCCTCATAACATACCCCAATCGGGGTTGCCATAATCTTACTGTCTCAGAGTATTTACGACTCTTGTGCCATATACCAGGCAATTCATCATAACGTAACAGGCACTTCAAAAACGTTCACAATAGGTAAGTAAAACCAGAAAATCGCATATTATCAACAGAAATTATATTTTTAAAACTTTTTAAAAATATATCTACACCAAGTATATCTACAGGTGTTTTTACAAAAAATCAGTCCATTAGGCCAAAAACGCTAAAAGGTTAAATAAAACTGTAAAACTTTGAATCTTGATTCTGGAGAAAGACTCCCACGGGAATTACTGACTACCTATTTATTTACCACGGCAGAATATGCAGGTAGATACCTACATTATAATTGGGTTAGCATTTTCACCTTCCAAAACTTAATAGGGTCTGTTTCTTTCTTTGTTTGACTGACTGTAATTTTTAACACTTCCACCGCATCACCGATACTAGGCTCTACTTGAAAAAGCTGTCTAGTATAACGGTCAACCAAAAACTAACCAAACACCGACAGGCCAAAAATCGACGGTAAACGTGGACCCCTGAAACGTCAAAATATTCTAAATGACGCTAATCATCGATTTGTGACGATGTCAAATGTGACGCCGATCGTCATCACGATTATTGAAAAGAATTCCATCATATCACGTGCTTAGAAATTATCTTGTATCGTATCATGTAACATATTAATTTGCCATTCCAAACGTAATCAATTATCTATATTTTTGTCAAATTGTTATACATAACCCCGAAGATGATCTCGGAAACCAGTTCGCTATTAAATTGAAGAAGTTTGATCAAAGTTTTACTATCGAAGATAAATATACCACAAATGTATAAACTGGTATGAATAAGATATGAGAGAAGATCTAGAATCTAGACTATATAAAGTGGTACACCACCCTCCGCAAAACTCTAAAAACTACCCTTTATTGATTCAGCAAAAAGCGAATCCGGGAATTTTGTATTTGCTTGAAAAGTAAAATAAAACAGAAAACCCATTTGAACCTTTTACCGGAATACACCGATGTACTCAATTAAAAGCGAGCAAGAAAATCTTAGATATTGCACGACCTTGAATAACCTAACAGGGCATAAAAATACGATAATATACCAATTAGCTTAATTTTGTAACTTAACACCTACATTCTCACACATGGCGCAAATGGTAAATGCTGCAGCAAAAATTATCATCAGTGGTATTTCCCAGAAACGCGTCATAATTCCTCATAATGCAGACTGCGACGCCAAGGGATCAAATTACGTCATCTTTTATAGAGACACGGATTAGTATTACTGCACTCGAATTATTGATGGTATCGCTAAAACAAAAGGTGCACGACGCTAAATGCACGTAGGCTAAGACCGCACTGTGCACGGGTTAGCAGTTATAAAGGCAAAACATTAAACATGCAATAAAACTGCAACATCGGAATTAGCCTAAGCGTTACTGGGCGATATTTTCCATGACATTCTCCTTCTGCGTCAGAAAACACTGGGGTAAAAGTAAACGTAATGCCAGGCGTGAACGAAGCTCGTGTTACAGAATTGAGAACTGAGAAGAAGGTATGCATTATATTTTTTGATTCAAGAAAGGAATGGTGTACGAAGATGAGTTCTAATGATAGGGGCATCAAAATTACTCATAATTTAAATGAATAAATGCGTAATTTTAAACCTTGAGTTTTATCTTTGGTTTTTCCAGCGATGTTGTACTGTAGATAATTTTATTTAAAAATAAAAATCCCCGACTCGACATAGCCCAGGCTTTACACAGAATTTTTCAAAATCAGATGTTGACCGTAATTTTCATTTTATTTTGAACGTCTAGCAAAATTTCACCAAGAAATGTGAAAAATATGCTAAAAGGAATTGTCAGAAAAAGAACTGAAGAGTTTTAAAAAAAACATCGTCACCGAAGTTACGGACAATACCTTACTCAAACCTTGAAGTTAAACTATAGTATATATGATGTGTGATATTTAACTACAAATAAGTCACTGAAAAACCTCTATCCCAAACCTAATTCACCTCGTCTCAGGATCTCATAGTAAGGAGGACTGAGAAAATATGCTACATCTATTTTTATAATAGGTAATTATAACTTTCATAGGTAACGTCTTAAAGTGTAAAAATTACAGTTATTAAGTTCTGTCTTTTAGTTAACATTAAGAATGAATGCTGCTACGACTTCCGAACACTTTGTTAAAAAGATTTTTTTTTAATTTAAGTCGTAATATTTATAAAATATTAAAAATGTAAAAAGGTATTCTACAAAATAAACATTAAGACAAAGAATATTAATTATTCTGTGTTATCCATTTGGTTGGTTTCGATTAATTCAAGAATTTACATAGTTTTATTTGAAAATCGTCGAAAATGAACCTCAATATCTAATCCTCGGAATGTAAAATTTTCAACAGTTTTCCCTCAGACTCCACCGACGAACACTAAGCTCCTGTAAATTGTCACATCTTTAAAACAATTTCATCTTTTGCAACGAAATACGTACTCTGAAAACATTAAATCCTACATATTATAGTAGCGTAGTTAATATAGTTTTAGTGATTTGTCTTGCATATAGTATTGTTTTAAGAAAGAAAGTCGTAATCTAGGTCAAGGCAAAAACTAAAAAAATGGTAATTGATATAGTAAACACCTTTGTAAAAACAAATAATGCTCTCAATGCCTTAGAAACGGCTCGCCTATAAGTGACAAAGGAGATTGTGAAACAGAAGTGAAAAGAAGAATTTGCATGACAAAAATTGCCATGAGTAAAATGCAAAAGACATGGAGTGACAGGGGCATAACCAAGACCACCAACACGAGACTCGTCCGGACGTTGATTTTCCTCGTATTTATATACGGTGTGGAAACATGGGACATTTACAGCCAGCGAAGGAAAGCGGATAGACGCCCTCGAAATGTGGTGCTGAAGAAAAATGCTCAGGTTTCCAAGGACAGATGGACGCACACACGAGTCCATTAAAGAAGAGCCAAGCATCCGTATCTGCCTCCAACATATTTTAAGATATTTTGGACACGTTGATGGCCAAACTGAAGACTCCAACTTGGAGAAAGTCAGTCACTGGCAAAGTGGAAGGCAGAAAAAGCATAGGAAGGTCACCAATGCGTTGGAGTGACCAAGTATCACTGGCGTCCGGTACTAGGGTGTCCGCAGCTCTTCACGCAGCGCAGAACCGCGAGTGGAGAAGCCTTGTCCACCATGGAAATTGGAGTAGGAGTCACGATCCTCAGCAATGAAGAACCGACTTTAGAAGAATAGTGATGTTTCTATTTCATTTTATTTAATATTGTTTAACATTCAGTTTATTAAGTTTACATAACTTCATGCTTTAACCCCCTAAAAGCAATGACATTAATACTGGACGCGGGGTAGAAATCTAAAAGTGGGAAGCCAAACACAAGACGATTGTAGCTGTCTCTATTTCTAGTACTTTAGTACTAAACTGTTACGCGTCGAGTGAAGTCGTGTCTTACCAGTAAGTAAATTGTATTGCAAAGCGCTCCTGTGTGATGAGAAAATGCTTCAATTACTCGGCAAATAGTCAAAAAGGAGACAGCGAAAATTGAATCACAAAGTGACATAAGCATAACAAGGACAACCTACTAACAGTGAGTCGGTTCACACAGCGTCCTGCATTCGTTTTATTCCATTGGGAAAGATGGGGTAAAACGTACAAAGGGTAACGCGTTCATTAATTTAATAATGTCGTTGATGAAAATTGTAAATAGTAACGGTCCTAGGTGTTATTAATCTGTATAGATGTGTATAATCATTTGAACCTATAACCTGTACTGTATAATAAAATATGTACTTAACAATACTACTATAATAGTACCAATGTTGTATTAATAATGAAAACTCATATAATAAATATAAAAATATTTGCCCGTGTGTCACGTTTTACCCGCCTTTACCCTTCCCTGTCATATTGTGTAACCGAGTGAGAGTATCTTGTTATCTCAGTCACACCCATAGGTCACACCCGTGATGTGACAGTAGTATTCGGCGAAGAAATTAATACGCTGCCCGACCATTTATCTATGACATTCACTCCCATACATTCTTTGATTGTCTGTCTTTATCACACACGAATAAAGTTTTGAATTTAGAAATTAAACTGAAAACCGCTGAAAACAAAAGAGTGTTGCTTGCTTTTCACATTATATTGTGAGTATGTGAGACTATGGCGAGTCTATTTAAATATAACGTCATTACCTAAAAGTCATTTTATCGGTTTTCGGAATAACTCAAAGAAACCGTTGTATCTACCTTACTATCATAGTGAGATCAATGATATAATAAACGGTATTAGAAAGAGAAAATACCACATTTTATATTCAAATACAAAAACTAAACACAGAAGTAGTAAAATGTACACCTTTATGAAACCAAAAGTTTCGAATCGCAATTTGAAATAAATTTATGAAACTTTGTGAATTTTTTATTAATTATTTTCACATGCAACGACAAAAAAGTGAGGCGCAAATAACGTATTTATTACATTTGTCCAAAAAAATTTGTATGTGTTTTTATTTTTTTTCGTTTTCAGTAATTTTAGCCATTTTTAAAACTTTTTTATGTTTGTTAATTTTTTAAATTAAAAAAAAAATATATGTGTATTTCGATTTATAAAATTTGAAAGCTTATTTTATTACCTTTCAAAAACAGTTTTTAGTTTTCGGATACGTTCAGAAATATTCCTATTATTTGGATTTCTTTGGGGGTTAAAAACTTATTGCACACTTTTCCATAGCTCATATAACGTGTATTCTGTTCCTATAATCTATGTAAAAGCCCAGCTGGGCGTAACACCAAATAAAATAACATAACCCAGTTTTGCGTTTCTTTACTTTAAATGGCGCATGTAAAGTACGTGAACGTGATACGGCGAAAGTCCGTAAATAAACATTTACAAAAGACGTAGGACCTGGTACGTGACGAAAGTCAGGTGGATTGAGTTCAGACGTCAATGATGAATTAGAATTGCATAATATTCACATGCAGTAACATCATCGTCGGCTGTTTTAAAGACTGCTGATTTATTAGTTTATTGTATGTGACACAATGCATGCAGCCTTTCACTTGTATCAATTGTCAAACAACTCTCGGAAAACTCAAGTGTTTGCATATTTAAATTATACAATTTTATTTACAGAAAAAAATAAATGTTCACCCATTGAACTGATTATAAAAAAAATAATTGAGGATGATTTGGATTCGATAAGGTCTTGTTTATTAATTTATCTTATGGAAGTGAAAACTTCTTAAGCACCGTTATGATTTGAAACTCGATGAAATGAAAAATAGCAACACTAAAAAGAGACAAACACATACATCTATAGGATATAATCGGTCTCCTCTTAGTGCGGTACTTCGTAGCCTTCCCTACTTTAGTTTTCTGAAGATTTCACTTCTACCGCGTGTGAATTGCACACTCTGTTTTGTTTTCTTTATTAGTAAGGTTCTAAACGCAAGCATTAGATGTTGAATTAGCACTGAAAATCTTAAAATTAAACTGATAAAGCATTAAGGTTAAACGACTTCTGTCTTTGCATAAAACTTTAAAAAAATTAAAAAAGAAAAATTGATACCAGAGTTACAGAATCTCTATCGCCCCAGTGAAAAAGCACTGTAAGGCTGTCGGAAAAGTTGACTAAAGAAGGAGGTATCGCAACACGGCGTAATACCCCAAAAATAAATCACCATAATACTTTTAACCAACAAAATCTAAAAACCATTACGTTGATTAGTTTTAAGGTGAAATATCAGATCAGAATATTTATTTCCGATACTGTGAATTTCCAATACGGAATTCTGGGAACTTGATAATCCGGCGAGTGCCCAGGTGTTGTTAATGTAAAAGGGTAATAAATATCGGCAAGATCTTTTGGGAACATGGATATGGATTAATTGAAGCAATTCAATACAGTCAATTTTGTAAGTCAAGGAGCTGTGTCCCGGTAAGACAAGAGAATTTTGGGTTCGAGTCCCAGTTGCAACCGTTAGCTTTTTTTTATTTTTCCGTGTCTTGTTTTGTTTTTGTTTCATTTAGATTAATAAGTATTATTTTCTTCAACAAATACACCAATTAAATCATTAGAGTTTTTTTTAATAATTAGGTATCATGTTTTAATAAATTAATATATTGTGGTAAGGAAACCGTTAGCTCCTCTTGAAGTACCAACAAAGTAAATTTTTACAAGGGTACCTGCTTATCTGTATATTTATTTTATGTGTACAGACAGACACACCTCTTTAAAAAGTGACAACGTAAATGTATTTGTCGCACCGATCGAATGTTTCTAAAAAGTTCTTTGAATTATTTGGAGTCTTCACCGTTGAAAACGTGCAAATATGCTGAGTGTCTAATAACGTTTACAATCCCGTTTAAATTTAGAGTCGATATTAAATTCGATAATTGTCTTTTAGTTCCATTTAGCTTTTTGATTGCACGCTTTCAGTATGTCACTACCCACACAATCACGGTTTTCTTTAAAATGACTTACCTGTACATGTACATTTGTTATAGGTACAATGAAAGGTAAAAATGATGCTACTTGTAGAGGTTCCTACTTACAAATTTAGAGTCGATATTAAATTCGATAATTGTCTTTTAGTTCCATTTAGCTTTTTGATTGCACGCTTTCAGTATGTCACTACCCACACAATCACGGTTTTCTTTAAAATGACTTACCTGTACATGTACATTTGTTATAGGTACAATGAAAGGTAAAAATGATGCTACTTGTAGAGGTTCCTACTTACCATCGTTCATTTTAGATCAATGCATCCCGTGACCTAGTTATTGTTCATCGATGCCTAGTTACCTACATAAGTGGACACCGCAGTAACAATAAACTAATGTACGGTATCTATAAAAAATATGTATTCTTCTTCTCCTAATCATATCATGTTACCTATTAACCGTGACATCAAATTATAATTTACCTATTCATATCATTCATTCATAATGGGCGATTAACACTATGCTTTTTTTCATATGGAAACTATATTGGAACCCATTTGAAAAATCTTCGCTTTAGGTACACGATATTTTTGTTAAATTAGCTCCAAACAGGGCGCCCTGAGGAAAATAATATCCATCAAAATAGAATTTTTCCCTTTTATCATCTAGAATCCATATGAAAAGACAACCCATATGGAAGCTGGAAGAAAACCGCATTGTATAAAACCTGAACAAAACTTGAGTACCCAAATTTTTGTTTCGTATTTTTAATCTATCTTGAGAATTCCGAATAAACTTGTAATGAGACGTACGATAACAACGAAAAATTAACATAACATCTACCGTTTATATTTCTAGATGATAATATATGTAATTGTAATTAGGAGTCATTCACAAGGTAACTGATTAAAAGATATATAATTCTGGCTTCACAGAAAAGAGAAAAGCTATAAATAAAAAATACTTTTTTCAAATAACTAGTGCTGAATTGATATGAACTGGTCGAAGAAAGATTATGCAGGTATGTAATTGTGGGGTTATATTTCTCTGAACCAAACCCGGATTTTCGAATTGAGGTTTTCCGAATGCCTCACCTTTTCGAGGTAAACCGTCCTTCAGGTGCAGCTAAATCATTATGCATGCAGCATGATTAATAGCACCTCAAGCACAGTTTTACACATTATAGAGAACAGTGACGGGCTAAAGAGCTGCACGAAATAGGCCATTCCGTCGGGTAGTAAGAACATATTTTTAGACAAACGCTTATAAATCAGGCTCTAAAATCTAGTTTAGTTTAGCTTCAATGCAGTTTACATAGATCTAGAAAGCCTAGAAAATAAAACATTAATACGATGCAACTTTAACATCCACGAAAATGGATATAATAAAGGAGTTTTTTTTTCATTGTTAGTTTTTGGGATGTTATGCCGGAAATTAAGGAGATAGCGCAACACGGCATAACATCCCAAAAACTAACAATGAAAATGCTTTTGGCCGTAAAAATCTAAAAACTTATCGGAATAAAGGAGGCTGATTAAGATGTTCAATTTTATAAGAAAAACTTTCTTTTTATAACGTTGTTGAAGGTTATTCCCAGTAGTTATATATATTATATTAGAATAAGTTAACAATGATAATCTAAACGAAAATATGAAAGAGAACAAGACACAGAAAAACAGAAAAAAGACAATGGTCGCAACTGGGACTCGAACCCAGACCTCTCCGTCTAACGGAGAGTCAAAATTATCAAGATAATTTTTATTTAATTTAAATCATCGGTTGTGTTTCCGTCACATAATTATTTTATTTTAATAAATGAAACAATATTTCTTGGTTAGAACCACTAATATATTTTATTAACACCGACCGGTTTCGGAACGACTGTTCCTTCCTCGGGGCATAGATGTTTTCCTTTATTATTTATGTGAAGAATATGTATCCCTGTATGGTTAGCGAAATCGGAAAAATTATTATTATTAATTTTTTCAATATCGCTAACCACAGACAGTAATATTTTCCGCATATTTTGAAAGTCAACTGTGTAAAATTAAAAAGAAGTATCAAAATTCTACTTTAAGGGGTGGGAAAAGGGGATTGTTTTTCGGCTCTTGTTGACAATCACCTCCCTCTTTTTTGCAAAAAACAAAGCCACGCTGCCACAGATAGATAATCATTATAAATATCGATGGATAGACAAAAGAAGGCAGATATACACGTATCCAAAAATATAAAAGCATACGGAGTGGAAAAAGTCCCTAAACATCCGCCACATCCACAACGTAAACCACAGATTATCAATTTCCTAAAAAAACCAACTTTCCCAAGTTTCCGTTAACTTCCAGTTTAGAAATACGTACTTACTTATCGAGAAAATAATTACATAAGTACTGTAACATTTCTTCAGAGTACAAAAGACGCTGAATCATCTTCACCAGAACAATGTTGTACGTGTGACCCAAATTATCAGCACATGGCGTCCGTGTTCCCATTCCGACCTTAGCTAAATATTGCAAACCCATTTCCAAGCAAAAGGCACCTACGTGATCGATTCTAGTCAGGTCAGCAAATCTACCCACGTAAGCCAAACATCCCAAGAAACAATTTAAAAAATAATTTTAGCAGAAATCGTACATTATCACAGAAGATGATACGAGTAGTATTAAAATTTGTTTACGGATAGTGAGTGAAGTTGAATTTGCAAAAACAAGGTTGGAAGAAATGGGATAAAGAAAGCATTATAATGGGCAGAATTCACCCTTCATCAAATTGCAACCCTTGGCATGCATGGACATGGGTTGTATATGAAATATGCTTTTATGTTCGTTGGCTGTAGAAAGAAGATGTAGGAAAGCGGAAAAGGTATCTGACGAAGGGATGATTCCGTTAATGGACGATTGGTAAGGAAAAATTGTGAACCATATAAAAGATAAGATGATAAATTTTGTGTATCTACGTAGGTACCTCTCAAATCTAAAAAGTTTTACTAATAAATATTAATATACAAGAATTTAATCGAATTACATGTTATTGATAAATTATTTGATAGATTTTTTCATTTATTAATAAATGTTTCATAATTTTACGATCAAGTCCCGTTAAGCTGCTAGATATCAGTTTTTAATATTAATCTACGGGTTCTTAATTTCATATATGATCTTTATTGTATATATTATGCAATATACCTATTGTTTTAAATTATAAAAATACGGTAATATTTACAGCAAATAAAATAAAATACACAAAAATACAGAATCAGAAAAAGCGCATAGAAAATCAAATACAAAAAACAATTATCACAAAAACCTTTTTGACAAAATTATATTTTCAGCATACATCACATCTCCCACTGAAAATTAGTTCACAATTTTTATCGAGTTTGGTAAATTTTTGGTAAATTCAAATTTTAGGGATATTGTTTCCTAGGTTCTTTGGTCATATTTATTTAAATATCTGGGAATAACAACATTCTGGGAATACAACGATATGTCACACTAGAACGAGTCGTTTTACAACTCGGCTGTGGAACGATTTGCCAGCCTGTGTTTCCCCCTCCTACAACATAGATCTCTTCAAGATTCAAGTTCACTCCTTCCTTTCCACCCTCCACGTGGAGGGTCTTTTTGCGGAAAGGAAGTTAACGCCTCCCGTGTGGAGTTAATGTAACTAAAAAAATACTACATTTTTGCGCTACACATACGCTAACCTTTCGATTTAAATGCGTAAATGATTAACCATACCATTTAACGCTACGGATTATGGAGACCTACACAATTAAATTTGTACTTAATCAACAGACAAGACAAGTGACCTTGTGATAAAACAAATACACATTGCGGTTAACCACAGTAATTTACTACATTTGATTAATGAAAAACTAAGGAAATAATTTATAATGCATATTTACGCAGAACGCCAGCAGTTATCAGAAGGACCGTATATAATTTTGGATACGATACGATAAGGTTTGAGTTAAAACTATATTTTCATAATTCTTCGATAAGTAGACTAGATGATCTACTTACTAGATGTTTACATATATATAGTTATTGGATCATCTAGTCTACTTATCGAAAAGAAATCAGTCCAAGTTATTCTAGTAGATAGATCTAGTCAATAGGTGTGTTTGATGATAATAAATCTATTTATTCTTAATTTTTACTTTTCAAAATGAGTTTTATAGTTTACGAGGAGGTAAAACTTGGTACTACGAACAGTAGATACATAATTTTTTTTTTATTTCATGTCATTTTTGTCACAAAATAACTGTTTGTGGGTTCTAAATCATTAAACAGTTAAAATTGCGTTGAACAAGATAATAATTTAAGAATAAACAAAACATATGTCGTTTTTATAAATATTATTGCAAGATGTCCCTATTTTTTTACATTAGCTCTACACAGGAGGCCCTGAAGAAAAAGGTTCCCCTCAGGGCCTATGTCATCTTTGCGTATGCTGTGTGGAGGGTCTTTTTAGGAAAGAAAGGAGAGGAAGTTCTGGGAAGGAAAAGGGTATTCGGAGTGGGTAAGAATCTGGGGGTCAGTGTGTCCAGGTGTAACAGACGTATGAATCCATCCCTCCAACCGCGGTATAAGGCGATGGGTCGAGAGATTCCAACTGGAGAGGATAAAAAACCTCCCTCAACCAGTCTCTCTCGATCCTGCCCACCACGCAGCAGGCAGGCAGACGCACCGGCCGCCAAGACCTGGACGAACCGCACCCCATGAACCTATAATACATCTATTTATTCTTCATTTTACATTATTCTTAGTTTGCGAGAAGGTAAAAACTTTTTTTGGGAAATGACCTTTTCCAATGAAATGGAAATACCCTTTTTTTCCTTCAAATGCGAGAACAGATAACTCCTATACCGGCACGTAAAGTTATCTGCATGACAAAATTCACGTAAACTATAAAACGGTGTGTCGGTAATTCCACGTAGGGAAAAAATTACACAGAACCCAATAATTTCCTGATTCCTGTAATCCACACCATTTGCTGAAGTTTTGTACTGCGTTCTGACGATACCCAATGGATACATAGAATTTGTGGATTTATAAGTATCGCAACAAGAGTAAAGTCGAACACAGTCCTACTTAAAGAGATGAATTGCTTGGATACAGCATGAAAACATGTTTTTCGACTTCAGAAAAGAAAATTTCAGTGAAGATGAAAAGAGAAATATATACATATCTAATAAGAACACACTTTAAAACTTTTTATAAACTTTTTGAATAGAGAAAAAAAAAATTTATTCATCTTTGAAAAAAGTTTTTAGTATTGGAAATCAGTTTGCGCTGTGGAGACGATAAATGAAAGACGAAAAGAATGTAGTATCATCATGAGTTCATGTAAACGTTCGTACATAAGTTCCTCTTGTGGCCGATTATTTAATATTTTTCACAGATTATTGTGTAAATATTTGGTGACTTTTGCCTTGGTCTTAGCGGCGGATGCATCTACTGCAGGGCAGGCGGGATCGGTAGAGACTGGTTGAAGGAGACCCTTTGACCTCTCCAACCAAAACTCTCTCTTTTAATACTCGTAGAATATGCTTAGGGTAAGGCTGTTTTTCAACTTTTTTAGTGTTTAAAGCTTAAAACACCTACCGCAATTTTTAAACACGAAAGTATATTTCAGGTACAAAACTCTAAAAGGTAATTTTATGGAGTTTCTATAAAGATATTTGTTTTTACGATATCTTCAAAAATAAGAAATACGCAAAGCGTTTAAAATGCGTTGGAAATATTCAAAAATCGTACAGAAAATGTTGATAAAAGAAAAATATTATACTATGTATTGTATGTATAGATACAATAGATTTAAAAAAACCTCTGGTTGTGAAAGCAATATTATATATATATATATCTTTCCATGAACAATTTGTTGTGATTTTTAATTAGTAAAAAATTTTTAGAAGGCTGTTTAAGTTTTTAAATTCTTAAAAAAATAGATGTTATTTTTTTAGGATAATAATATGTAGCTTTGCCGAGCCGAAATGGTAATCATGTGAAATTCCCTCGATAGAAAAAAAAATACGCAAAATATGCTCTAAAATTATTAAAAATCACATTTTATCCTGTTATTTCATGCTGAAGTTATGGAAAAATTCACAATGTATCTTTAAATGCTACTTCAGGCATTTGTAGAGTGTTTTTAGCTCTATTTTAAACAAGCCGCGTTTTATTAAATATTTTCACAATTCTTAATTATTATTACTTTTAAACATTAGCGCGCTCCCTTTCATTCGTATTTACATATCTCCCTTTCAAGCCATCTTCTGCTTCTTTTTGAACGCTAACTATCAAAAATGTGTACCTACAAAGAATATCGAATAATTACAATTCCTAGGTAGGTACATATCTACAACCAAAAACAAACCCCAGAGAGTAGACAGGTACCTAGGTACCTATACTATACAGCTTTTAAGGGTTTTTTTCAACAGATAGGTACCTACCTATAATGGGGAGTTGTGTCCAGAGTTTGCTTACGTGAGACAAAAAAAATACCATAGAAAAAGTATTTACCTTCTGATGAAACTGTTACAAACGGACAAAGCGCTATAATATAATGTGTGCACAAGGCAATAAATTTTAGAAAGGTGAAAGTTAGTACCTTGAACCTGGCCCAGTAATTAGTTATTTGAAAAGCCTAACATTATCATGAAATAATATAATATGTACTTAGTTATTTATCGCAACTTACAAATAATTTAATATATTATAACATATGTGAATCAAAACAAACACAAGTAAATCAACACACACTTTATCTACGTAGAATAGACCTGGATTGGAATTTTCGATTTTTTCGTACCTACGAAAAATACCTAGGTACTTCATTTTATTAACAACAAAAAACTTGGAATAACCAACTAAATCTGGTGTACAAATGACGTAATTACCGCTGAATGTAACGATTTCGGCTGAAATATCAGATTCGTTGACAAAAACAACTGATAGAAACCTGTTTATTTGTTAGATCTTCACAAATAATGTGGATAGCACACACAATAATATAACCTTCAACGACAAAATTTCGATGACAGGTGACATTAGGAAGCAAAAAAATCTTCCACACATCGAAATATGTTAAGTTAAAACATTATATAAAGATCAATTAGATGTAATAATGACTATAAATAATGCTGGCACGAGATGAATCCATCCTACTGCGACATAGTTCCACATATAGGACAAGCACAAGCCAGGGGGAGAGCGGGCAAAGCTCTCGACCGTTCTTGACCCCGGATCGCAGACTCGCAATACACGTAATATTATAAACCCGTTGCACCTAGACAGACCATTATCAATGTCAATGCCAGATAACTGCAACCACGTGCTTTTAAAATGAATGAATAATAATAACAATTCAGCAGAAAGGCGCGAGACAATAAACGAACAATAACAAATTCGTTAGGTTGGCATGAACTCACCTTAGGTTTGTAAGCGTAGACAGTGTTGTAGTTTCTCCACTTTGAGGCCGCGTAAAGTAACAATCCTCCGGCAGCGATGCACCCACATGTAGTTGAAACATAATTAATTGATCTGACATTGCGAAATGTGCTAATAAAACGACCCGAACGCAAAAATTTTGATGTTTTCTGAGAAATCCCAGATGACAGCCTGCCTACGGTCGCCATCTTGAAATTCCCAACAGCTGACGCGCGAGAAAGAGACGGCCCGAACGCGCTCGACTGCCGCATGAACGAACACCCGAACGGTTCCGGATTTTACCGAGCGGCTCAATTCCGTGGAAAAAATGATTATCGAAAAGTATTTCTTGTTTTCAATAATATTATGATATAAAAATAACTATTTCACGTTTTCTTACAAAACGTTGATTACAGTATGCTGTAATGCTAAGATTGAATGAGTTGCGGTTTCTATTTAAATTTATGAGCTTACAAATCAAACGCGGCTAGAAAACCATCGGATTTCTGTTGTTTCCAAAACTTCACACTTACCAACTGGATAGGCAGAGATACCTAATAGTCTCTTAAACCGAAGGCTAAAATCATTGACAATCATTGGGCATTTCAAGGAAAAACAAATCGAATTATTATTCCTAATTTTCCGTGTAAACTGGCGGAAAAGCAAAACTATAAAATATTATACAACTTCACAAATTTCTTAGCAAGATTCTGACAAAAATAGTCGATTGATATTTTTCTTAGACCGAGAATACTCCCACAACAGTGGCGTAGAGCGTAGCTGTATCACATGCGTAAATCTCAAATAAAAGTGTTTCAATGTAATTTCTTGTCAATGAGGAAACGAATTTTGTAGCACAGTATTTAACTAATAATTAAATGAAGGTTACAGTTAGGTAGGTACCTACCCATATAGGTACTTTAAAATTTTATTATTTTAATTGTTTTTTTGGCTCAAATCGGTTAACTAAACTAAACAATACCTAAATAACAGTCAGTAAAAACACAATAATTATTGTTGATATATTTATATTTCCAACCAACAAACAATTTAAACCCAATGAAGACACTTACTAGCAGACAGGTATTATATTATTTAATTAGTAAGATATTACCTTGGAAAAATATATCCATCAAATTAAATACCTACCAAATAACATATTGTACAAATCTTATAGCAACACGTGAAAAACGTACGGGTCGGAACTTAGTACATGAATTTACCACTTCTCAATTATTTGATTGCACTTATTCATAAAAAAACTATCAATACTGTGAGATTTAAATCAAAATGTTCGGTATGTCTATCATCAGCTGCTGTATGTAATAAGTATATAAACATGTGATTTTATCTACTTTGTTACTTTAGTCTTGCAAAATTATATTATGTTTCCTAACCACTCAACTTAAATTCACACGTTATTATAAAAATATTAAAAAATATATTTACTATACACAAAGATTCGTCTCGATATTTCGACTAATCGGTTCATTATAAATTAAAATGTGGAAATTTTGATCAACACCGTAACACCACAACTAAAATTTTGAACTACCCGAAAGATACACAGTGGGTGGTTTGGTATATTTATGGATACGCAATTATTAAATTTTTGGTTTGGGTAATTAGGTAGGTACCTAAACTTTTTTAAATAAACTTTTATTAAAATCTAAAATGGTTACAATAATTAAGAAACTGTAAGAACAGTAGGCACGTAAAGAACAGTCAGTAAAAACACAAATGGTGTTGACATATTTATATTACAAACCAAGCAACAATTTAAACACAAGAAAGAAATTTACTAGAAGGCAGGTATTAATTTTTTAAATTTTTTATTTTTTATTTTTGCTTTCATGCTAGGCTCATGCCCGTGTTATAATTCTTTATTAATAATTTTTACGGTACTCCAGATTTTATGTCCGGGTTAAATCTTTCCCAAATGAAAGGCTAAACCCTTCCACACACTTTTCCACAAATGATTATCTAGTAAATTCATGCAATGTAAGTGCACTATATAAGTATAATAAATACAAAACAATACAAGAACAATACGTCAATCCACCAGAAACGTAATTGGAAAATATTTCACCGACTCCAGATATTTTCATATCAGAGGGTTCGGCTCTGATGAAATCCTAACTGGTCCGATAAATCCTACTGATCCCTCAATATAAATATTTAAAAAATCTTTCGTAATCCTACATGTATTTAAAATGACCGTCTTTTGCATTTTTATATATAAATTCTTTGACAAATCTAATACGCCTAAATTTTGAATGAGAGAGCTAGGTATAATGCCAGTAGCCCAAATAACAAATGGTAATATTTTTATAGTCCGAGAATGCCAAATTCTTTTAATCTCATTTCCTAAATCTGTATATTTTATTATTATTTCAGAAACAGTTTTCAACAGAATATTTATTACAAGAATTTGGAATAGCGACATCAATGATATAAGTTATTTTTTCATTTTGTCGTGTAAAACTATATCGGGTCTATTATGACTAATTGTTCTGTCTGTTAGAATAGTTTTATCATAATAAATTTTATAAAATTCATTTTCTAAAAATGAATTTGGTTCATATTCTTAATATGGTACATTACGGCAGTCAATCAAGTTATGTTTGATTACTAAACTTTGGTGAATTATTTTTAAAACTTGATTGTGCCTAAATGTATACTCGGACGGCGCTAATACAGAACATCCCGATATAATATGTTCTATAGTTTCCGGAAAAGCCTACCATTTTCTACATAAATCATCAATTTGATGTGTATCTTTGATGATATGCTTATAATAGTATTATTTTTAATGAATAAGATATTTTCTTGGAATAATTGGTTTAAAAAAACATTCCTATCATATGGAATTCCTACGAGTTATATTATACAAATCTTTTAGCAACTTGTGAAAAACGTATGTGTCGAGTGTATGAATTTACTAATTTTAATAATTCACAAAAAAAAACTTTCAATTATGTGAGATTTAAATTAATAGCTAAGAATTTATTATTTTTTTTTTTTTTGCTTATTTAAAATTACCATTTCCTTTTTTTCCTCTTTCTATATTTTACTACGACTATAAAGTTTACTGTACGTAAATAGAACTTGTGCCCTTAATTCTAGATAAATAAATTGTAGATAAGTAGTTGTCGAGAGAATTGTGAAATCGATCGTCCAGTTGATTAGTCAGACATCTCCAAATACTAAGTTTGAGATAATGAGGAAAGCAATGTTCGAATGTTCGCCAGAAATCAATTATTATTTATCTACACATGTCTGTATTTTACATAATTAATACGCTATAAAGTAACACGGGGCATATGAAATTTCCTACTAGTGTCTAGAGACCCAGAAAACATCATAACTACAAGTTTTTTGTGCATAATAAGTAATTCATTAGGTGGTTTTCACGAGTTATCTGAGTATTGTTCAAGATAGAGGGTACACTTTTACATATAACTGCATACTCAACTCAACTATATTTAATTAAATGAAGACATTATGAGCGAAACTCAATCAAAATCTGAAGACAGAAAAATCAGAAAAAGATATTGGTTCCACTGGGACTCGAACCCAGATACCTTAGCATTCATGGCCAATGCTCTACCGATTGAGCTATGGAACCCATTTCCAATTCGGTCACTTAACTATATTTGTTTGACTAATCAACTTGATGATCGATATATCCCCTGAATGGGGTTAAGAAAGGATAGATACTGATACTCTTGTCACTGAAATCTTATATTCTAGTCAAAATGAACATTTATAAAAATCCATATTTTACGTGCGCCTCTGCAGACCAAATATGTGTTTATCCAATCAAAATAATTCCAAACATTGGTGTCTAAAATTAAATGTTTACAGAAAAATGAAAAGAATAATATTATGGCACCTTGTTTTTGATATCTTCTGTCTGGGTCCGATCACTGAGAGCTACGATGTAACCTATCTTTCTGTTACATATGCGTTGTCCACGAGAAAGAGGGAGAGCTAAATAACAAGTAGACTGATAGGTTACTAACACCTTGAATCTTGCCATATCCACAGTATTGGACTGAAGCCAAATTTTTTGATTGCACGGTAACTCCTTTTAATCCCTCTAATCGTCTTGAGGTGTCAATTTACAGATACTTAAAGTGTTAAGTACCAGTGGCGGTACCAAGCTATCATCAATCATTATCAGTTATCACCTACTTAGATATTACCCACTCAATAAATAGTTGTACAATTCTATTTGTCGTTTCTCTTTTTTTTACATTAATAGGAGGCCTTAGGAGAAATTATTTTCCTTAGGGCCTATGTCATCTTTGGGGATGCTATGTGGAGGTTTTTTTATAAAAAAGGAAGGGGTGAACCTGGGTCTTGAAGAGACCAATGTTGTAGGAGGAATGAAACCCGGAGGCGGCAAATTGTTCCACAGCCTAGCTGTTGAACTCAAGAACGATTTGTAGAAACGACCCGTTCTCAAGTGATAAATGTTAATTGTTAATTGTGTTCGAATGTTGGGCGCGCGTTAGGCATGTTTTCCTACTGCATCGGTGCTGAAGAAAATAATGACGCTAGTTCCTGGGAGCATCTTCAATTGAAATACCGGTAGAAAAAGGACAGCATTCCCACCCGACTCTTGTGCGTCGTTTCGTATGTTAAGATAGTTGCTTCATAGAGACGAGGGTTTTTTCTGGTGTTTTAGAGCTCCAGATCAGAGGTGGCTGCTAAATTCAACCGGGAGGCGTACTGGCGATTTGTACGATTATACGAGGTTAGTAGGTACTTGTGTACTATTAAAGTATCTGAGGGCCATGTACTTTACTCTGGCCTCGATGGAGCCCCCGTACCCGAGCTGGTCACTGAGAGTTACACAAGGCCTGTTTGGAAGATTGCTTCCGTTGAAGGAGACAGATTTTCATTTCGATCCCTTTTAGACGTAATCATACATGGATGGGTCTTTGAAACATTAAATTCGACGACCTTTTACTTACCCCAAGATAAAACACTCTTGAGGTAACCGTCCATTCTCCGCTTCAAGCCCTTTTGACGTTATTATGTATTGTATTGATTTTGTTCGTGTGTTTTACCGATTGCTTAAATTCTTTTAGATCTATTTATTATTTCATAAGGTAGACAAACTCTGGTCCAAGCGGTACTCTCAGTTTCGTTCTGGTGAAAGACCACCATTCAAAATCGAAACGTCAGTTATTTGATATAGCACCAGCCATGATGACCATACTTGAAGACTCTTTTCCCACCTTTCTCTAATTTATTCCCACTCCCTTCAGCCGCACACTTATTCCAATTGGGGATGCCGTATTAGTACCAATGGTTCCGAGCAGTCAAGATTTAAATGGTTGAAAGACATTGGAAAATCCTCCAGCTTAAACCTTTTCATAGCATCATTTTTAATTCGTTTCGTATGGTTGGAAATTATAAGAAAGAATAATCTTTTAATGTTGTTTATAGCGCCAAAATAATCTCAGGAGGCTGAAAATGCCTGCACAGAGATGTTGAGAGTCCTCAGTCATTAGATTAGGTATATCAAACCGATTTACCCCTGGGGAATAAAAATAAATTATCATTTTCTGAAACAAAAATGCGTATAACAATTATTTACTTTGATTACTATTCGTATGACTAGCCGGTAAGCCGGTAGCCCAATGGTTCAAAGAGTCGAATCATTGTGAGACTGAAATTTTCGTAGTAGTCATTTACACCAACTTACGTAAACGTTAAGCGTAGAATCATGACATTATCTAATATTTGCTGACAGTTGCTCAGTCATTCACTTCTATGACCTAAAGATATCCATTGTAACTCAGAAACTGAATAGACTCTTACGAGAGGTCATCTTGGTGACCTCCAAAACCTCTAACTTGAACCAGCCTCCTAGTGTATCTAATGAATGTTGTGTTCTGTATTTAAAGATACGTCATTCTACCTTTCTCCGTTTACGGACTAATCGTTACAAATCTTGATGGATCACAAACTACCTGATCTTTCATCGCTCCATAACTCAGTGCACAAGCCGTTACCTGCGTGCTAATAAAATCGTTGTACATATGATTTATCAGTTAAACTGCGTTGTAACTCTACGAACCGTAGATCCCCATTCTGAGAGTTACCTTGTCCCATAACAATCACACGAAATTTCCGCAAGCGGAAATATAACTGCTCACGTGGTTCCAAACAAATGTTCGACCCAAATGTTTTGATCATGGATCGTCAAACTTTTCGTAATTAAATAAAATTAAAATATAATCCAAGAAATGCATCTACTTGCATAAAAAAGACCATTAAGGCCACCTTTTTGGCAATGTGATTTTTATTTGTATTTACATAATAATCTGTTGCTTTGGAAAGAAAAATACACTAATACAAGAACAGATGATTTTAAAATTCTAAAAATACATAGGTACATCGCGTCCTCTAACGTCTTTAACAGATAAGGCAAACAACATATTGGTTCCCGATTGAATGGCCACAAACTGCGAAATTGTGAAAAACATAATTTTTCAATATCGCATTCTCAGCACGAGAAATGAAGAATGACGAATATCTGATTATCCAACTAATAACCAGGGGGAAATAATGGTTGGAATATCCCAACCTTATGACTTCTTAACTTATGTGACTGGTATAGAGTATTAGAATCGAATGTAAGAGGTGTTGATGAAAACATGTCAAACCAAAGTTATCTTACGATGGTCATCTTAGTCTACTCGAGGACAACAAGTGGGTGGGAATTGCTAGTAGAGACCTAGAGCAGGACGCAGACACCCAGGCAGACCTGAAACCGGTTTAATACATCAGCGTGGAATCCAGCGCAAGGTGGTTCAAGGCTGCTGTTTACAGAAGGAGTGGCGAATTGTTTTTCAGGACTACGTCCAAAGTTTGCCATAAAGTGGCTGGGGATGACGATAGAAATTTATTTATTCATATACGTATGATAAAAATAAGGATGTAATGTAAAACTTGGACTGCACATTTCAGTAATAAATATCAATACAACGTACAGTAACAAACAATTTCATTATTTTTATAATTATTGAAGACTTTTAATGCCCGCGTTGTCATTATTTTCAGATCTGTGCTGTCGGTTCATGGCGAAGTTTAATTCTGCGTAAGTCCTATATTGTTAAAATGGTTAGATGCTTCTGACGAACAATTCTATTTGGTGCATGAAAGCCAATGAATCAAAGGAAATCAGAGGAGTCTAAATTTATATGAACAATTTGTGAAAAAAAATTAGTCGAAACAAATTCCTCTTTCTTTTAATGTGGAGAGACCCATCACTTACGACTAAGATAACTGATCTTTTCAATGGGAATTCCTAACCTATAAATTAGATTTTTTTTAAATGTGTGCTGGATTCGTTCTATACATTTTTCATGATTACTGTAAAATGGATGGTTGAGTTAAATTCTAATTGGCTTCTGGCAAGGGTTATTTTTACCTGTATAATATTTCTGAAGATTTTAAATTATTGGAATCTTTGGAACATCTTGAGAGGAAACGCGGACGCCGAAAATTTTTAGGATTTAATTATTTTATTTTATTATTTGTATTTTATTTTTTTTTTTTTTTTTTTTTTTTTTTACATGAATACCTCACAAGAGTCCCAACTGCTCCCGTCTGAAGCCAGTGAGACTATGGCATCCCCAATTGGAGTATGTTGTGAGGCTGAGGGTAGTGGAGAGGGGAAGGAGATAGGGAAGAGGAAGGTGGGGAAGTACCTGGCTATTCAGATCTGGTCACCAAACACGGCTAATGCCGTTTCAAGCAACGTTTCAATTCTGAATGGTGGTCTTACACCAGGGCGATACAGAGAGTATCTTCCACTCTGGAACGTGCCGCAAATATACTATTTATTATTTTAAATGAATAAATTGTGAAATAACACAAATTAATCAAATAAAATTTATTTGCCACGCCGGGATTCGATCCCGCGACCTTCGGTGCGCGAGTCAAGCGTCTTACCGCTGCGCTACGGCCGGTCGTCTGGTCGTCATTAAACTGTTGCTACTACATTTTGAAAACACTTGGAAGTTACAGCCTATTTTTCATATTTAACGTATGAAAGAGGCTGCGCTGAAACAGAATATCTTTGAAAAGACGGTTTTTCGGAAAAGAAAGGACAAGAATCCTCACTTCACGGCTTCAAAATCTACATGAGTTTCAATTTTGCTGGGCTGCTCTGGGCTGCAGCCTAAAGGGTTTAAATACCAATCCTTGATAGGAGAGGGCAACAGAAGAAGTAAACAAATATTGAACACAATATAACATGCCTACAAACCGAACCTATACTTTTCATTGTACTTCCAGATAAACACGCCAGCAAGTAAAATAATAAGTAATAATGAAAAATTTGATTTTACGAATATCTGCTCATAATTTGCAGATTTGAATTCCAATTTTTTTAAATTTATTTATTCGTACATTCATTATAAGCACCCGCTAAACTGGAAAATCATTTTGTCAGCACGTCAATTTCACAACACTAATTATAACACTAAAGCGCACATATAACGAGAAACCACAGTATTGAAAATTCTTATAGAATAATAACATTTCAATTGACTACAATACGATGACATAAAATACATAGACAATGTCATAAAATACATACTCATCATAGACATACACAACATACTCATCATAGACATATACAAACTCACAGGCACACAACATACATACTTAAACATACTCATAGGCATATTTATAGATACATAAAATTACCTGCGAACAATCAATGGATTCTAATGTATAGGTTCTTAGAAACAATATCAATATAAAAAATTACAATTTTTCTGCATATTTTTTTTAGTTTAGTGGAGCAATTTTATTCGCCTTTTATATGCATTGATTTAATTTGTTATAATAATAGAAAATCTGGGATCTTGAGACCGTTGAAAAACAGTCGTAAAATAATAGTATCACAAAGTCAGACGCTGGAATATTTGTTTGCTGTTTGGTGAGACTGCGTATGATGTTGCCTGCTTCTAACTATTGAGAAACCGGTTCTAAAACCAACCGTTCTGCGTCAATATTTCTGCAAATTAGTACGTGCAAACGATCACGTAGTGTCTAACAGTTACCTACTACCTACTACCGAATGCTAGACAGCTTTTGTAGTGTATGTATCACTGCGCATGTATTAGTACGTATCTACATTCTACGTAGTTGTATTTCACATACCAATACTGTCAAATATCAGCTGACTAGACTAGTCACCAGCCAGTCCCATGGAATATACGTCAGCAGTAGCGTCACGTTACACGATGCCACAATAATAATTTTACGACATGAGAAATAGGTACCTACCTGTGTATCTCGAGTGCTTGGTTATTTATTAACAATTTAAATACGTACATTTGAGTCATGATTTTATCTCTGTAATTATGGTCTTATTGGCAAATTCAACTACATTGCAACTATAAAGATAATTATTTATATATTGAGAATTACTGGATTGTTATTTACAGTCTAAACTCAGTACAAATAATATAAAGTTTTGAAAGAAAAGAAAAATCATAACAACGAAAATTATAATAACACCTGCTAATAAATCTAAACGAAACATAAAACAGAACAATACACATAAATATAAAAAGTAACGATCGAAACTGGACTTCGAATAAACGTTCTCTTGACTTAGGTACTTCTTGTTCTCTTTTCTGTCATTTTTTTCGATCTAATATTTTTAATTCAGAATTACCAATATTATCCATAACTAATTTTCTCCCTATTTATATCTTTTTGAATGATTAGAAAGTTCTTTAACAACTTTATTTGTAACTTGGATAATGTCCGGGATTAACATTATTAAGACAAAAACAGAATGAACACAAGTACAAAGAAAATTAAATTAAGCCTCGATTACATTGAGCGGGTTTACAAGCTACTAGCCGGCAAATTCACTATCTGCTAGTAAACTCCTTCGGTGTAAAATCTGCTTGTTAGCTAGTAATATGATTACACTGAGCGATTTCACTAGCAGATAGTGAATTTGCCGGCTAGTAGCTTGTAAACTCGCTTAATGTAATCGAGGATTTAGTAAAGAAGAAAAACAAAAACATTAAAAAATTCGAGTGCAGTTAACACGCGGTAGAAGCGAAACTTTACCAAAACAATCTCAACCAATGAAGAACAAAGAGCCTTTAAAAGCGAGGTCATAAACAAAGCGGCCAATGAGCGCAGACCTAGCGTCATTTGCGTTTCATATCTCAACCAATAGGAGCCGTAAAGGGACATTGTAATCAAAGCGGCCAATGAGCCCAGTTTGATGCTTCGCAGGTGCTGTAATGCGTCATTTTCGTTTGTCGAAGGATATTATAACATCAGTTATATTAGCAAAAAAGTTTTGTTTTTATAAATATTTCTTATACTAATTAAAAAAGCTAAAATTTTTCACTTCTTTTTATTTTTTTATTAAACTAGTTTTACTACGCAGGAGGTTACTTTTTGTACAGCAATCTGTACCCGGCTTTATTGAACAACTACAAAATATGGAATGAACTATATGGTGACTTGGTTTCTACTTTAACTGTTGAGAGAAATACAAGCGAATAAGCGAAACATGTGGATTTTCTTAGCGCGCCTCGCATCACCATGAATATAATATAAGGTAATAGGTAATAATATATGTAATAGGTAATAGGTAAGGCATAAAAACCGCATAGCAAACAGTCTAGGAACGGTCGATTTTAGCGCAAAGTTGGTTTTTATTTAATTTGTGAATAATTCTATAAGAGAAAAAAAAGTTTATTTAGGGAAGCTGTCACAGATAATCCTAGCAATAAAATTATACACTTTTTAAAGTTGAATTTTATATCCGTTAGTGCATTACAAATGAAAATAAAAATTATAATTTTTTTTTAAAAGTTATTAACATTTTAATTTAAGTTCTATTTAAGCGAAACGATACAAAAAGCTTCAATTTATCGAAGGCGTATTTTTGGTGTTAATTTAATATTAATCAAAAATAGTGAAAGTAAGTCGCTTTAATTTGGCACATCATCTGCCTGCAAATCCATCTGCATCTGTGTGTCTGTTGTTTGTTACGTTCCGGTTTCGGTTGAAGATTGTGGCCATGTTGGTATACCCTTTTATCCCGCCAGAATTCTTATGATCATAGTTCTCACCACGAGCTGCCAAATCGGAATAATCAATATTAAGGTACCTAATGTAACGTAAAATATCATGTTTTATAACTAAGGTGGTAGGTATTTAAATACATACTAATATTATGATTTCGTAGAAAAGTTTGGTCTTAATTTATTAAAAAATATTTTTTGGTAGCGTTGTACTACTGTTCACAGAAATACTAGTAAAGTGCTAGACGTATAAGTTTGTGAAAAGGGAGGGCGCAGTCTTCTATGACATAACGAAAGTAGGTGGGTATGATTGCCAAATCTTTACATAGGATAAAATGAAGTCGCTGCCGCTGCCTGTGCCCTTAGATCTTTTAAATTACGCAACGGATTTTTATGCGATTTTCACTAATAAATAGAGTGTTTCATGAGGAAGGTTTATAGGTATATACTTTGTCAAGGATGTGTGTAAATTGGTTGAAATAGGGCTGGCAATCGGGCAGCGGGCAGTGTTGGTTATTGTAGTATCCGCAAGCTTGCTTCAGCAGGGCAATATTTACAAAAATAGCCGAACGCTTCCGATGGCACCCGAAGTCGGTAGTCGGAGGCAGGCAGCGCGTGGTACATCGGCCGCTCTGCGCTCATTCTCTTGTAGACCGTAGTATGGGAGATACTATTACACTGTAAACTTTATAGCGTCAATAAACTCGTCTATTACGATCCTCTCATTACAAATTCATTTAGTTTTGTCTTGATTCTAAGTCTATCAAGGACATTACAGTTATAAAGGTTGGGTAATGGCGTGGCGTTGTGTTTCGTTAGCCACAGCAACTTGTGACCGGGTTTGCTAGTTAAAATATAAAGATATAGCTATAGTTCGTCTTTACGCTACCGCCAACTTAAACGTGTAGCACTGCAATTATTAATAGCATGTATTATGTTGCCATGTAGATGGAACTGGAGAGGTTATTATTAGGATAATATTTGGGTTTTTAGAGAAATAAAAAGTTAAGATATATGTTTTTTAACCTAACTTGAATGGATTATGCCCACCAGGAAAACGACGAACATAAACACGTTAATAATAAATTCGTTTTCCCATTTCGCAAAGCTGTTGTTGAGTAAGGTCCGCCAAGTTATAAAAAAATTATAGGTATATAAACATATTTTCACTCATAGGACAGACATCCCAGAACATTTTGACGGAATTAGAGACAACTATCTTATTCCTAGCAATAAAAAAACTGTTAAAATTGAAATGGAAATAATAGAATAGAAATTAAAGATAAAAACATCGTATCACGCACATTTGGTGTTATTTATCACGATTTTTACCAGTAAATATCACGGGATATTATAATAAGTGAGGCTGAAAGTGTTTATAAAAAAAAGACAAAAACATTTTCAATTGTAGAGACGATCAGAAATTCACCTTTCGAATGACCACCGTTAGTAAATTTAGAAATAATACGCGATTCAAATATAGAATTAATAATTAATTGGTACCTACTTTATTGTTTGTCTGACTTGTTCTCACCATCAATTCCAATTTTTAAAATAATCCCAAAATTAAAAGTTCTGGAGTTCATTCAGCCGGAGTTACGGACATAATCACAACAGAAAATAGTGTTTTGATGTGATACGTGAAGTTGAAAGTTTATGTAAAAAACATATTAGAACAAGAACAATTACCGTAGAACGATCAAGAAAATATATTCACAGGTGCAACTCTTTAAAAACAATATTTTTGTTGAATATTTTTTCTTTCTTAACGCAATCAGTTCCAGTTTCGTAAATGAAATAAAAAAAATTATGGTTTGAAGAGGAATCATTTTATAAATTTTGTCTAACTTTATAAATCGCTTTCTCAGGCTCTAAAGCGCCGAACTGAATGATACTTTTGGTTATTATTAAAAATTAAAGTCCGAAGAGGAATCATTGACAAAAGATGGAACTTGTGGAAAAATTATCATTTTATGGGCCGAAATGTAAGGCGAACGCAAGGTCGAAATTTAAAAGCCCTTTACTCAGCGTCTTTGACGCCGAACCGACTGAAATTTAAAAATGGTCTGTAATGAAGAGTTTGTGGAAAAATCTCCATTCTTACAGGCCGAAATGCAAGGCTTGGGTTCAAACTTTTAATGACATTTTCTCAGCTTCTTTGACGCCGAACTGAAATTTTAGACTTAAGAAAAATATGGTCTGACGAATCATAGACAAAACTTGCAAAACTTAGCATTTGTGGAAAAATCATCATTCCTACGGGGTGAAATGTGAGGCTTGGGTTCGAACTTGAAAGCCGTTTTCTCAGACTCTATGGTGCCGAAACGACTGAAATTTTGGATTCTTACTATGATTAATATTTAAACCGTAATAATGACAATAAATAGTGCACGAAAAAATGACAAAAAAGTGCAAAAAGGCCAAACTTTTTTAAAACTTAAAAACTTTTCCTACAGCTTTATTTCTGTTTAGAGTTTATGTTTGTTTGTGTCTAGGCGTCGATTATTTCATACGCAGTGACCGGGAAACAATACCTAATGAACTATTTTTTATACATTTAAAAAAGAAGGAAGAATATAATAATACCATCATCAAACTCAACCAGGGGAGTGATTTAAAACCATCTAAGAAAATATATCAATTTATTAGAATAAAGATCAGTTAAGGCGAAAGTCATTAAATTATGCTATTTAAATTAAGAAGAAAAGCTAGCGGGCGGCGTTTTGTTTTTACTCGTACAAACGTATTTTCCTATTTCCTCTCTGGATTTTGACTCTAGAGCAAATATTTTATAACTCTATGTAGATATCGACCATCGGCGAGTTTTGTTTTTTTGAACTTCTAATAGAAGTTACACCCAAAAATCTTTTAAATTCTTTAGTTTGAATTCCATCAACGGACGTTCAGTATATAATATTCAATTTATAAAATTAAAAAAAAAAACAAACCGTGCAGACATAGGTACCATAGGTTATTTTCTTCTAAAAATGTTGGTGAAAAAGTTCTTAAAACTTGATATAGTTTTGGAGGAGAAAACAGGTGAAATCTTCAACGGAAGCAATCTTCCGAACAGGACCTCCATTGATGTGCTTGGTATAACTATAAGTGACCAGCTCAGGTATGGGGGGTTCATCGAAGCCAGAGTTAAATTAGCCTCCCAAAAACTAGGCGTGCTGTACAGTACACAACTGCTAACCCTGTACAAATCGCAAGTGCGCCCCACGGTTCTACCTCTGGCCTGGAGCTCCAAAATACCTGAAAAGACCCTCGACTCTATGCAGAAACGGGCGGTCCGTTTGATAGATTCTACCACCTTAACAAATGGATTGCAATCTTTAGAGCACAGTCGTCGTCGGGTGAGAATGCTATCCTTGTTTTACCGGTATTTCAATAGAAGATACTCCGAGGAACTTGCGTCATTGATCCCTTCGGCACCGGTGCATAATCGTGAAACACGCCAAACGCGCGTTCAATATATGTACACGGTTGACATTTGTCACATGAGAACGGGTGGCTTCTTCAACTCCTTCTTGAGTTCAACAGCTTGGCTGTGGAACGATTTGCCGGCTTCTTTTTTTCCTCCTTCCCTAGACCAATGTTCATTCCTTCCTCTCCTCAACCCTCCACACAGCATCTCAGAAGACATAGGCCCTGAGGGAAATTATTATCCCACAGGGCCTCCTAGGTGACGTTAATGTAAAAAAGGGAAATTCGAAACCTCGCTTTCGATGACTGTATTTAGCTATCATCAGCCTGACATCCGGCTGTCCTTATCGCCCAGAATTCGGGAAAGCAAGGGACCAACAGATTTGTAACATAACTATTTCTCGGCGCCCGCATTTTTCTAAATTTGCAAGTTGTTTTTTAATGCTTTCAGTCTCCGAAATCTTTCAAAATTCGTCTCGTAACACGAAGCAACACGTAACATGTGATTATATCCGTAACACATAATGCATTATTTACTGAAATCTGGGATCATCTCGTGACTTCGCCCACTTGAAAAACGATCTGAAATACATGCATTTCGGTAGTTTGTTCCACTCAATTATCGCGAGTGACATGTTTTGCAAGTGATGCGTTGATCCTAATTTACATAAAGGCCTTGGGAAATGATATATTTCTGAGCAACGCAATTTTACGTTTCACGTAACATTTTTTGCTTCAATTTTTGCAAAATGTATCACCTTGAGATACGATGATTATTGGTGAGTAGAACTGAACAGCTATCTGTTTTATTCACTAAATTATCTTTATTTATTTATTTTTTTTTAAATTAAATTATCAGACGGATTGCATTCTTTGGAATACACACAACAGATGTGAATGCTGTGGTTTTATTTTACGATCATCTGGAGCTCTAGCGGTGAAATCGAAACTTTTCAATATCGGATCGATAGGTTTTATATAAATATCTCTAACATGGTTTCCACCATTGACGGCCTAACCGATATTGACAGGGAATATATAGGAAATCGATATACGCTGGCAACACTGGCGGATCTATCTATATTCACATTCCAATGGAAAAATATTAGTATCTATTATGGCAATACTAATTAAAATTTTTAAAAATAATCGTGATGGGAAATACTAACCTAAATTTGCATTGGCAGTCCGTATTTACTTTTTTGACACTAAACGGGAGTTAATTAGTTAATGAGGTCTTTATTCATATTTCAAGTCTATGCATCGCGTATGAGATTTCTTTAATTTCTAAGAGATTCGTTATTTCAATACGTTCATTAAATAAGCCAATAATTTTGTGTAACGAATGACATGATTTAATTCTAAAATATGTGTAGGTACATTGCCATCAACGAAACTTATCTGATAATAGGTACGGAGAACGCGCCAAAATTTAACCGATGCGACGCGTCGTTTGAAATATGCGTTAAAAATCAATTCGAGAGTATGGATACCGCCGCCCCGGGAACCATTTATTGGATAACCAACCAGAGGTCACCCCAAGTGTTTCGCTACGTTTGGTGACTTAGCAGGGGTGCCCGGACTAAGGGGTGAGGTTTTTCCGGATCTTGGCGGTTGATGGATCTGCCCACCAGCTACATGGCAGGCCGGATCGCGAGGGAATGACTGAGAAAGTCCCTTTGTCTTCTCCAGCAGAATTCTCTCGGAACATCGCCTCGCACCGCAATGAAAGGGATGGATTCATACGTCCTGAACATACTGACCCCCGATTCCTACCCACCCCTTATACCCATTTCCTTCCCAGAACTTCCCCTCCTTTCTTTACTAAAAAGACCCTCCACATAGCGTCCCCAAAGATGACATAGGCACTGAGGGGAATTATTTTCGGGTGGAGCTAGTGTAAAAAAAAAATCGTAGACCGTGCTCGCAAATATCGATAAGTGTCCGTAGATGACGGATTTAAAGGGATTTATCGATCGAACATGCAAGACCTACTGAAGGTATTTCGAAAATCTAACGATTTATTATTAATTTTTGTTGTATACGTAGAGTTTTTCTTAATCCAGGATAATCCTTTTTATATTTTCTTGGATTCCTGGGTTCAATGTGTAGATATTCATCTGATTATTTAGAACCAATACCTTCCTATACTGCTTTCTTAAGTTCAATGTCCATATATGACGGTCTCCGTGGTCGAGGGGTAAGGCTCTCGACTAGCGATCAGGAAGTGGCGAGTTTAAATCCTGACTTGCGCAAGTAAACTTTATTTGATTGATTTGTGCTATTTTGAACACAAATAATTTAATTTCATCACAATATCAACATATAAAACAATTTAATTATTTAAAAATATTGAAGATACTCTCAGTATCGCCCTGGTGTAAGACCACCATTCAGAATTGAAACGTTGCTTGAAATGGCTTTAACGTGTTTACAGCGCCATTAAGGTGATTTTTCACAAAAACGGCGTTCTACCATATCACTACTTTTACGCTCACACAACAAATAAGGGATGACATAGTCTCTAGAGCACTTGGGACTCTTGTGATAATCACTTTTTTCTTCTTAATTGTGTTGTATACTTACTTACCACATCACTACTTTTAGCCTCACACAACAAATTAGGGATGACTTAGTCTCACTAGCTCGAGGCGGTTGGGAGCACTTGGGACTCTTGTTGTAATCACTTTTTTTTTCTTAATTGTACTTTATACTTACCTATCATATTAGATTATTCTTATTGATTAATTATTCTTACATTATTTATAATTATGGAGTTATCCACCACATAAAATAGCTTTCCATTGTCCAAAGTGAATCTCTTCTGTGGTACTTATTAGACTCAATGAAAGTACCTACATCTCGTCTGATCAGGGCGATATCAAACAATCAACCCAAAAATGTGTAAAAACAGTAGGAAATACTTAGGACTCGCTCCCCATCTTTAGTAAAACAAAAAATGTATAGTTTTCTCAAAAAAATGTTTTATTCATTCATCACATTCTCCACGTAAAAATATTTGGTTACAAGTTTTAAGAAAACATTATTGTTTGACATTATGTTCGCGGTAGCTTGTCTTAAGTTCAAGTAAATACTTTTCAAAAATACAAAACCCTAAAACTGCGGTTCATCTAAAGGCTAAATCAATTTCATTACGTGCGAAATTGTCACCAGAATTACGCATACCACTGTACTCGCTACTGGTGAGAATTTTATTTTATAGTTTGAAGAATAATTGTTGAATAGACTGCATTACAATTTAAATAAGATATATTTTAGCAGAAAGCAGAGCCTTGTACATGTTTATATTTAGCTTTGAATGCAAAAAGAAGGAAATAGTTTAATAATAAAAGCTTCACTAGCAGATTATTAAACTGATTGGAATATTTTGGGATATAGTTTTAGCTAGCTTAGAAACATTGATGTTGAAAACTTTGGTGTACAAAAAAAATTGCTCCCACTTCCCACTAACGAATAATCGAATCGTAAATGGAAGCTAATATCTACTTTTAGTATACCCGCGGAAACGGCACGGTGACGGGGATGGCTCGCGCCATGTCATTTCTTAAATACGAGTGAGGGAGGGCAAGAAAAGTAATAATTTTATTGCCTCTCCGTCATTCGGATTAAAGAAATGAGATGCCGCGAGACAGCACTGTCGCCGTGCCGCTTCCGCGGGAATTATAAAAGCAGCCAATAAGGGTAAAATCAATGTATTTTGATCACATCTTTTTATTAGACAGTTTGTGTTTGCTTAGGTGTTAGAGAGGCAAAAATTGATTTTCTACATCATGAAGTAATTTTTTAAGGTTCTCTATTCTTCAAACTACAAAAATTCGCAATTTTTAAAATTATTTTTCATAACATTTTTCATTTTCAACGCCCATTTAAGTAGCAATTTCAACGTTCATTTCCACGAGGTATTTTTTACCTACAAAAATACTGATAGCGTACTTTCGAATACATTTAATGAGTATTGTTTTTAAGATTACTTTTAACGATATATAAACATTGACTTAAATAGTAGCAATACATAATTTACAACACGTAGACATTAAATCTAATACTAAGAGACACAATTCAGAGTAGGTACATAGTACTACAGGATAGACATGCTTTTTTTACAAACATTTTGAATAGCTAAAAACTTTATAGATTTTTGAAAGTGTTTATATTCATTGTTGTATTCACGGTACATACACGGAACGGCATTCTTCAAAAGTACTCAATAAATGTGCTCATTAAATTTAATTTTAGTTATAGTTTTCAATTTTATATAAATTTAACAAAAATCCTTCCTTTTAATTTTTTAGAATATTATACCATTTTTTTCAACAGAATCTATAATCTATACAAAAGGTCAAAAACAGGATGAAGAATAACAAGTAAAGTGTTAGGAATATCTTTTATTTGTAAATTTTTTACTTCCGTTATATTGCACTGTAAAAATAAAACTCTCGTTTTTATTGTCTCTGTTTGAAAATCCACTGGTTTTGTAATTTATTTCGACGTTATTGTAACCAAATATAATTCAATAAAATATCAATTCATTATCGCATACTCAATTTCTAAAAGACTACATTTTATTTCTTGTGCTTAATTTTTCTACGAATAAAAGCAGTTTTACATCTTAATTCTGATTTTCAATATAAATTAATTTAATTTAATTTAATGTTTACAATTTATAAATGACATAATTTAAATCGATAAGAAAAGCTTGTCAGCAACTTTGAACTTGGTTTTAAAATTTATTTCATGAATTATGGAAGAAAATCAATATGTACATACAAACAATAATATATTTTAAAAATTATATGGCACAAGAATTCTTTTTTTGCGTAAACAGTCAATTCAAAACATGAAATCTTTGACTCAAATTATTTGATATTCAGACTCCAAATTGTTGGCAGAATTTACAAGACTTCGTGTCAAGCAACTGTTTAAGTTAATTTTTATCAAATTTGTCACATTTAAAAATATTTTTTAAAAACTTTCGAGCCTTTGAACCTCATTTTCTAAAATTAATTAAAATCGGCAATGGATTGGATAAATTAATAAACATTACAATTTTAAAAGAGCCTTCAAATAAAAACTCGGACTTACAAAAAATAATTTAATACGTAAATACTGTACAAAAACAAATATAAGAAAATAAATAAAGCAAAATGGGATGGATCACTAAACAATAAATTAGTTATACAAGATGATTCACTGAAAACAATTTCACATTAATTTGAAAGCACATTGAGCTGTGTTTGGTAGAGGGCGCATCGGAATTACTTTTTAAAAAGCTTGATTAACATACAATGCAAACATTTTACAAATTTTAATTTAGAGCTAACACTACTCGCGATATCATTCGCTCATTGGCGAAGGACTGGACAGTGTTTACAAGATCTGATGAAAATTTAAAACTATTTATTTTAAAGCTAAACAGCTTTCAATGCTCAAATGATACCAAACCAGTTCAGTGCTTGAAAAAAAGTGATTATCCTTGTATTACATAGAAATAATGAATTAAAGCGTTAGTCCAATGAAAGATTTATTTACATTCTTGTTTTATCTGCAAGTTCAGATTTAATCTAGCATGGAGTAAAGCCGTTAAATTGTTTGGTGATCTAATCTCGAAATGCTACTAAGACAAAGTATTGACTGTTTTTCAACTACATAATGACTACCAACTATCAACTAATATTCGAATGTATGATTTAGGATTTCTCTATACTTATTACTACTAAGAGTAACGGTCTACTTTTCAACAGAATTACATAATATAACCTCAATTAAAATTAATATTTGACTATTTACATACTTTATTTACATTAACCGAAAGCAAACATGCCTACCTACAATATTTTGACAATTCTATCACGAATATATATATATATATACGAAAATGCCTTATTGTTACTTGTATCAAGTATTACATCCAGTAGTAAATAGGTTCCCACATATAAAACATTCGCTTTACCTTAGACTAAGAACTTTAAAATTTCACTATTATGCAGAGACAGAATTGCCAGTCAAAATGTTTACCTTATTCATAGTCAGTCATTTTCGGAAACCGAATATCTTCCGATCGGAAATCCAGTTCGTTCGTCATTACACTCTTTAGAACCAAAGCACGGCGGCGTCGTTCGAACAACAGCTACCTGTCGGCACGAGTCATGGCTCAATACGTTTGATGATGCTGCACCCAAAGAAAGAGAATAACAAAAAGGACATGGAGTACACAATAGATTTTAGGAGTCTTCTTCCTCGGCCGTCTCCTGCACGGCCGAAGCGGTCCGAAAAAACTCCCGAGAAAAGCCCGACGTGGTTGTCATCTCCCATAGAGTCACGTCCTCCATCTGCGTGCTGCTGGCCACATCGTCCGGGTTGATCGTCCACGAGTCCTCGTCGCTATCCCAAGAGGTAGTCGGCGGCTGCGTCGCGTCCACTGGTGGGTCTTCCAACGCTCTGCCTACCTTCCTTTTCTTCTTCACCTGCTTGATTCGTTTCTTTTTCAGGATGGGCTCGCTTGGCTCTACTGGCTTGGTAGCGTGGAACTTCTTTATCTTTAGTGGCCTTTTATGCCTCGCATGACCTGGCATTCCTGCGCTTATATTCTTAATAATTATCTGTTCTTTGATACAGTCAGCACTGCCAGGGTTGCACTTTTGTTGTACTTGTTGATTATGTTTCTTCCCTGGTTTACCGTTGGGGTGCAGTTCGCATCCGTCGGCAATTGGTCTTTCTCCCTCCTTACATCGTCTCTTTTTCTTTTTGTTGTTACGACACGCGTGTCGAGGAGGATGATGAGTACTTGTGGATATAGTGGCCTTCTTGGTACAAGTGTTGGTTATAGTCCTGTGCGCAGGCCTGGTGAGGACCCTCACATATCCTGACAGTTTTCCTAGAGGTCTCTTGGCTGGCAGTTGGACCTTCCGTGGCCTGCCTCGTGCATCGAGAGCCAGGTACATGGTCCGGCGGGCACCAGAATGCTTCGCCGATGAGTAGGTATTGTAGTGATGCTGTTCGAGCATTTCGTTGAAGACACATTCATCCGTAAAGTCCATCTGTAACAAAGGAAAGGTTTATTAGCTACATTAATTTGAATGCGTTTTTATTGAGTATAATGCTTGCGGGTACAAATAGAATAAATAATATAAGAGAATAATTATAAGTGAATAATCATGAGCCTCTTCTTAAATATACATATACAACAATACCCAGATAATGTATGGCTCCGAATGCTGGACTATGTACAACTCCTACTCTAGGCAACTCGAAACAGCAGAAATGCGAATGCTTAGATGGTCGGCAAGAGTATCACCAAAAGATAAGATTAAAAGTTCACGCATTCGTGGCAGCCTGGGTGTCACGGACATACACAGCAAGCTGGAGGAACGACAGTTGAGATGGTATGGGCACATAAGACAGAGACCATCAGACCAAACAGTGAAGCAGGCAATGTCTATGGAGCTTCATAGACAGTCATTCAAAGGAAGACCAAAGAACTCCTGGATGACTCAATGCTCAAAAATACTTCGGAGAAACGGCCTGGATGAAGGCGATACTCAGAATCGAAGAAGCTACAACCCGAGAATGAGAAGAGCCGACCCCAACAGCCTACCTAGGCAATGAGTTGGGATAGCGCAAGAAAGAAAAATCATGAGTCTCTTCTTCGAAGCTTTGCTCTTATAACTTAATTAAAAAATCATGAAAATTGATATTGACTGCAGTTTCCCTAAAATGTATTGATGTTATTCGTTCTCCTTTAACCACGCATAAAACCATATGACATCATTATTGCTTGACTACTATGGACGGAGAAAATTTCCAAATCTAGCGATTTTTATGACATAACTAAAACATCCGTATTATAGTATTATACGATTCTTCAAACGTAATACGCGGCGGTTTGTTGGAAAATTATTCAGGATCAACATGCGAAGGAATTCGAAGAGATACTGCACCATAATATTTTTTGCAGTTTCTTTCAAGGACAAACGAAAATAATCCTCGGAATTCAAAGAAATTCTCCGCATTGTTTGCCAAATCCTCCCATCGAAGTCTTTTCTCTCTTCATTCACCCAATAGAATGTAGCCATCCTTTGGCATTGTTTCGGCCTTTTCATTGAGTCTACCGCAGGATATTTTTTGTCAAATTTTTATTCCGAGTCTAGACATTCTGACAACAAAGTTAACGGCGGAATGCATATATTCAAAGCATATCGGAAATACCTATCATAACACTCGGTCTTATCTATATTGAAAAGAAGTATTTCAAAGCAACGTGAGAATTTCGAAATGTTTTCAATGTTGAGGCTGCGTCTAAGGCTAAGACGTCGTAGAACTGCGGGAAAATGCTTTAGATCGGTGAATCATCAGTATAATACACCAATACCTTTACCTTTTCCTGAATACAAAATCCATAACTTTGTATTTCGATGCTGTTAAAGTTTAACGTTTTTATAATATTAACTCCTTGAATAAGGCTCAATTTTTAACTCAATTTTTTATTATTATAACACTCGTTATAATAACATTAATAAACTATTGATGATTATAGCCATCAATTTAATATAACAATGAAGAAGTATAAAATAGAACTAAGCCACAGAAAAATAAAAGGTAACGGTGGCAACTACGACTCGAACCGTGGGTCTCGTAGTCTTACCTAATATAATATTATCTTCTACTTTATTTTCCCATAGTTTTGGCTTCTTTCTTTTTTTAAAGAACTGTTTTTTAACCTAGATAGTGTGTCTAGGGTAAACCCATCCGATTTTATTTATAAGGGACATTCTATAGACCTTTTCTAAGGCGGCCCCTAGACGACCAATTATATTGAGCAATATTACGAATTGTGCAATATTATTGACCGTTTGGGGTTAATATTGAAGATTGCGCAATGATTGAACGAAAGTTTGAGCGAGTTTAATTTTTATTGTACTACATTTTTTCATTGCATTGTGTAGGGTTAGTATTGTGCAATATTTACTCGAAAATAATAAAATAAAAATACTCTAAAACATTGCGCAATATAATTAATCAATATTTTTTATTGTTTATTGTGCAATATAATTGATCGTTTGGATTCTAAACACCTTTCAATCTTATTGAACAATAAAATATATTGTACAATGTTATTGTAGCGTCTAGAGGCCGCCTAAGGATGGATTGTTTCAAATAATTTGAACAATTCATTAAATTTTTAAAAACTCTAAAAGTTCTGTAATTATGTCAGTTTTATGAAGCAACTGTCTTATAATGATATATAACAGAACTTCAATATAAATTACACAGAAAGTGAAAATTAACTTAAAAAAATTGATGGATTGTTCAAATTTAGATGAATATAAAATTTTTATTAGAATACTAGCGAGTTCCCGGCATGCGTTGCTATGCCACTAATAAAGAAATTGTTTCTCCCTATGTGTCTTTTTCCATTCGTCCCGTTCCTCTTCTCCCGTCTCCCTTTCCCCTCCCGTGTCCCCTTGCTCTCACGCGTTCCCCCTCCACCTTCCCCGCCTACCTCTCCATTCTCCCGCAAACCACCCTGCCGCGATCCCCTTCCCTCTCCCGCGTTCAATATATTCAGTCCCGGTACATTCAGATTTTCAACCAGCTCGCGAGCCACCTATTGCAACTTTTTTAATAAATTTTTATTTTTTACATCTTACAAACATTCATTTTCGTATATTGTAAAAACAATCAATCAAATTTGGCATCTAACATAGGTACGTATTTAAAATAATATAATTTTCAATTAGATTCAAAGTATTCGATTTTGATTAGTACCATAAGTGAGTACTAAAAAGATTATTCGAATATTGAATTTTGATTGAACAATCGATGTTTGAAAAATGTCCTTTTCAAATTGTGACATTTTTGTAAGAGTTTTTGTAATGATTAAAAAAACTTTTCAGTTGTATTGTCATGTGGTTGTAATAATTCAGAAACCTTCGCGAGGGTGGAAAAAAGGTATTTTGAAAGTTTGAAACATTTCCTATCATACATACATACCAACACTTTTTGATTTAACAATTTATTGAAAGCTATACCTATCAATGTAATACATGTTATCACTGAAGAAGGAGAAAATACTAATGAAAATGGTACCTTTACCTGTTTATATTTCTATGTTTTGTTCTTTTTCATATTTTCATTTAGATGTATTACTTCAATGATATGTGAATGTTTCCGTTCGCACGTTATTTTTAAGGAAAGAACGAAGTGAACAGTAATGGAAATAACTCATTGAATGGATGTGCCCATAAGTGCAAGAACGAGCCGTAAAAACAGAAAAATGTAGGGCACGCGTTTGGCATGTGCATATGGCGCTAAGCAGTGTGCATTGTGGCATATTTTTTTAATAACCCTGGCAGGTTGTATAAACGGCACACCCCAAACGACCGCAATGGAAAAGCCTTGAAATTACCCTTTTGCATGCTTTGAAAACCATTCATAAACTATGTAACTTCGACTCGTTTTAAAGTGGTTTATAAAAGCCAAGCATTTGCATTCGCAAAGCAAGCCAAAATTTCATGGAATGAACATGTGTTTTCTTTGGGCTATTTGTCAAAGTTCGTGATTAATGTGCGCTCTGTAAAGAGGGCGGTACTATCGCACTCGCCACTCGCTGAAGGGCGGCGCCCGGAGTCACGTGATAAATTATCCGCCCAACCGAGATGGTGCATGTATTTCTTGTTGCAACACAGAACATACATGCATTAAGTTCTTATTTAGTTAGACTTGTTCTTTAGGAGTAATGTGTTGAAAATTCGCAGATCTTCGTCGCCAAGAAAGTTATTTTAACAAATTTTTTATTGGTGTTGGCTTGTCTATTTTGGCTTTAATAAATCAGAACTTTCAGTTTAATTAGGTCCGTTTTTACGCTAGCTCCACAAATGTCACCTTTGGGGATGCTGTGTGGAGGGTATTTTTAAGGAAAGGAAGGAGAGGAATAATAAAGTTATTAGTTAACAATACTTCTAAATTTTGGTTTACCGCCCAAAATAGTCCAACTTATAAAATCAACAATGGTCGGTTCACGATGTCGAGTAAGGATAGGAGGTGAAACAACAGAGGATTTTAACGTCTCCCAGGGGCTGAAACAAGGTGATGGCTTAGCACCCACTGTTTTCAATATTGTATTGGAGCACGTCGTAAGGAAGAGAATGATCAGTGCTGGCTCAAAAATTTGCTACAGAAGCAATCAAAGTTGGCTACGCAGACCAACTTAACATTGTGGGAAGATCCGTACAGGCTGTAAGAGAGGTGTTCGACCCTTTGGAGACTGCGGCAAGGGAGGTGGGTTTGAAAATCAATGAGAATAAAATTAAAATCATGATGCAAACCAGAATCCCACATCGCATAATAAAAGATAAAGTTAAATTTAAAGGCACTTATAATTTCGAAGTGGTCGAAGAGTTTACCTGCCTGGGCTCCATTATAACGCAGGACAATGAAGACCCTGTAGAAGAAAGAAAGCGCAACACAGCTGCTAACAATACTCAGGTACTTCGCGTTGCTGCCAGTGTTCAAATCCCGAAACGTACATAGGAAAACCAAATTAACCCTATATAAAACAATTATTTGAATGGTCTTGGCCCATGGATGTGAGGCGGGAACACTGACAGCAAAGAAAGCGGAACGGCTGGACACCTTCGACAGAAAGGTACTTCGAAGAATCTTAGGAGCGGTGCGGGAGGGAAGAGGCATGGAGAATCCGCCACAATAATGAGCTCTATGATATTTACTAAGCTCCCTGAAACTCATTACCCATTTAAGGCTCCAAAGACTAAGATGGGCCGGACATGTGCACTGAATGCCAAGTACACCAGTACCGAAGAAGGTCCTAACAGGACACCCGGGAGGTAAACGAAAGGCGGGCAGACCTAGGCAGAGATGGAAGGATGATGTCAGGAAGGATGCAAGAGGACTTCTCCTTGTCGCAGATTGGAAGACGACGGCCGAGGACAGAGGGAGGTGGAGGCTTATTTTGAAGGAGGCCAAGGCTCGAAATGAGTTGTAGCGCCATTGAAGAAAAAGAAGAAGAAGTTAACAAGCTTTTTGTAAGTTTTCAGATTTGATTGTAATTATTTATAAACGGTTTTAAAATAGGTATCAAAAACGTATTTTGTGCAATATTAAATAACTTTATGACAAGCACGAAAAAACATGTTTTATGTAAATTGTGCAAAATGAGTCGTAACTTTTTATGTAGGTCCTTTTCTTTTCTTAATCTTTCGCATTACGGTTACATCAGCCTTGCATTATTTACGGATCTCCACATTTCTCCATTATTTGTTCCTCTTTATTTGTTCCTCCTTATAAAAATATATTACTTTTTAGAGTGAATTGCCTATTTCAAAAAAAAAATTTAAACAACTGTTCGGTACTCATCACCGAATAATACAAAAAGTAATAAATATATTGCATTAACTGTAAAATATTTAACAGAAATTCTTGTCCTATCCCAACATTTTTACGACAAAGATTATGAACGAGCTTATTTACAGAAGCTTCCTGATTCCTAATGTGAGCTTTAAGCACTTAAACGACACAAGAAAGAAATAAACGTAATAATCGTGGCATTAGATTTAAGACGGCGGCTGTGAGATGGTTATAATTTAGTACCCGCATAATTTATGGACCGTATAAAGATCTCAACGACGGGATGAGATATGAAGAAAAGGAGAAAAATATATTTTTAGGTATCACTCTATAAAAACATCACATTCGGGCCAATTAGTTACACTTTTCATTCAAATGAAAGGGTTTCGTCAAATCTTTATGTATTTATTTAATTTGTTATTTTGTTTATGAATGAAACACGTTTTTATAATCTAGTTTTCTTTAACAAGTATAAACAGGATGTTAAGGGACATACTTGACTTATTTTAACCAGTTTTTCTTGACATTATTTTGAGTAAAAAATGTAAATGACATTTTGGTTTCCGGTGACCTTTTTCAATTTTTTTTTCTTCAAAATCATACAATAAAAATGTTCGCATATTCGTCACTGGTCACTCAGCCGAGTAACGGCCCAATCGCTCACCTCGCCCCTATCTTGCTGTTTTTGGTTGAAAAGAACATAATTATTTACTAACCCTCACCCTATTTCTTCACAGGGGTAGGCAGAAAGGATGGAATTCCTACTTGAAATGCTACTAGATCCTGCCAATTTAACGAAGAAGTTATTATGGCCGCAACTTGTTTAAGATACCGCACGACATGACAGATGTTCTAGTACAGCATGGCATGACAAGAGGAATGGTGACATATATTTAATTACTCTTAAAAACCTTGTACACCTGTCATCCTAAATGTTAAGTAAGTTAAAATATAAGAAATTATTGTTCTGTTATTGGATAATTAATCTATCATACAATAATTTAATTTGTGAGGCCCTGAGGAAAAAACAATCTCTCCAGGCCTATGTCATATTTGGGGATGCTGTGTGGGAGTTATTTTTAGGGGAAAGGAAGGAGAGGAAGTTATGTATATGAAGGAAAAATTATGAGGTGTAACTAGGAATCTGAGGGTCAATTTGTTCAGGAGAGACGAGCCAGTATGCATCCATCCCTCTCACTGCGGTGCAAGGCGATGAGTCAAGAGAGTCCGACTGGAGAGGTTGAAAGGTCTCCCTCAACCAGTCTTTCTCGATCCAGCCTGCCACGCTATAAGTTGGCAGATGCATCCTCTGCAGAGATCCAGCGAACCTCAACCATAAACCGATGTAGGCTATCCAATAAATGGTTCCCGGTGCGGCGGTACCCATACCCGCCTTCTAAATTAACTAGCTAACCACTAAAAATGAAATTTTAAACATTTAGCTCAATTTTTCTAAGCGTTGGTAAATCTATGGAATTCAACCTGTGATCCTAGCAATTCTTTAAAGATATCTCCTGCATTTTTTTTAGAGACAAGGAGTATTCTTTATAAACGCCTTGAATTAGTGGGTGGGACAGGAATGCGGCTGTCCCTTTATGATGGGTGGTTTTGATTTGGTACGTGCATCGCCTAACAATGGGATCTGTGAAACTCCTGTGTATAATACTGACTATAATTAATGGGGTGCAGATAAAGGCGCTCTTAATCGTGTCTGTCAACTGCACGAATGTTAAAACGAGGGCGTTGCATCACCAACGCAGGCAAATACAAACATATCAATGATTTAATTTTTTAAAATGCTTTTCATATACTTAAGTTACTCCTACAAATTTTAAACAGAAATTCGCAGAGAGTTAAAAATTAGAGTAAGAGCATTGGTCCTTAACAAATTTATCTACATACATTGAATATACAAAGAAGAGTGTCTGTGGTGGCGTGGCTTTGTTATTTTTATACAAATCTGCAGATTTATTCCGAGATTGATGAAATTTTGCACACTTGACTCAATACAAGAGGAAGATGACTGTCCACAAGAGATTTCGAAAAACCACTCCCATCCCATTTTTCCATCTCTTAATGGGGCCAACGGGGTCACACGCAAAGATAAAAGATCATTTGGCTTGGCTACGTACGAGTATATCAAAGTCGAATAAGAATTACAGTTAATGTCACGTCTGTTTTAATGTCTGTTAGCGTCTTCGTCTTTTATATCATTTAGTCGTAGTTAGAAGTTTGATTATTTTAGTACCTACTTAACTGAAGAAGTGGAATAATCTGGAAAAAATACTTTCAGTATTTTTCGGCACCAGGCCACCGAAATTAATAATAATAGCACATATTGTTTTTCAATTACCGAATTCTGAGGCCCGCTTGCGCTGTCAAAATATATGAATAAATAACAATGTCTGCAAATTGTGACTATATAAATTTCATGTGTATTTGAACATACTGACTAGACTAAGTTATTTTAACCAAGTGGTTATGCCACGGGGGGCGTGCCTACGGTGATGAGTGCTTAATGCAACTAATTATCTAAACAGATACAAGTAATGGTCTCAAAATAAACAAACCCTACGATGATTTAGCAGTATGTTGGGACCTGATTTATGAATTTAATTTTATCTGCAAGGTCAAATTTAAAATGTACGTCACGTCGTGTCGTTTATACATATATCATCATCTACAAAGTTAAATTAGTAAAAATTTTGAAGACCTCTGGAATAAGGCTCTCGACTCTGAATCCGGAGGACTCGCGTTCAAATCCGGACGTACGCAATTAAATTGCATTTAATTATATTGTATTGTTGCACAATTCATTCATTAAAAAATAATCTATAAGTGCCTACTATATTTGCGACACGTTTCAGAATGGAATATACTCTCAGTATCTCCTGGTGAACTACTAATATTCAGAATGGTACTCCTCGTTCCTGTCTCCTTCCTCTTCCCACTACATTCAGCCTAACAACACACCCCAATTGGGGACGCCATAATAGTTTCACTGGCTCCAGAAGGTTGGAGGCAGTTGAGACTCTTGTTCGGTATTCACATAAAAAACCTTATTCTCTGGACCTCAATGCTATTGGATGGATATGTTATTTTCAACCATTATTGAAATTAAATAGGTCGACCATTGGGTATCTAATTGTTCAGTTACCAAGATGAAATCATTGAATCTCTCAATACCAATGGGTTTTTTGTAATCCTCGTAAAAAACTACTATTTAGCCTTCTGTTTAATGGTTTTGGATATTATTCGTTAAATGCTTTTATGAGATCAGTGGGCGTTTCATTTTCTGCATTTATCAGCTTATAAATTATTGTTCTTATAATATTATGTACCTATTGTACATATTTACCATTTCAAAAGAGAAGAGTGAAATTCTTTATCTACTTTTTGAATTGAAAGGCCCAACAGGAAATATACTTTCCGAGTTTTTTGTAACTCAGTGAAGCTGATAGGTAGGTACCTATCTAGTTATCTTTTTCAACGGTCTCCTGGAGTCTCGCTTTGAACAAAGGCTTCCGTCAAAAGTTATAAATTTTTTATTGAATGAAATTCCGAGAATCATGAAAATTTGGTTGCATAATAATTGTCTTGTAAAATGCCTAGGTAGTCCAAAATTACCTAAATGAAAAATAATCAAAAAATTGGATTGTTCAAAATATGATAGATCTCTGCTAAGATATCAATCAGTCATAGTTTTTTTTAAACAATTCAGATTTAATCGATCATTAGCAGGTAATTCAATAATCTAAATTACATACAAACGTTAAAAAAATGTTGTCTCTCCTATTACAAGCAATACCTTTTTTAAGAAATTTGTCGTCTTGCCACTGTGACATGTTTAATAAACTGCCTATATATATAACAATTACAAAATTACAAAATATAACAATTACAAAAGTTCATTGAACTGTCGTTTGAAAAATATGTATCAAAGATTGTTTCAGAGAGTATTTCATATTACTCTGTGTACGTTATCAATGAAACACTGTTAATAAGTCGACTTGATTGATGAATGGTTTTGAAATGGGCCACCCAATTCTTTTGGGAAAGGTCAATAACATGTCGTCTTATCAGTTTGATGACTTTCTTTCTTAATGATGAGTAGAGACCGATCTTAATAGTGGCTATTGTAAATATTCTGTACAAATATAAATGAACTCTGAAGGTGCCTATAACGTAGTTATTTTAGAATCATCTCGACAAAGAAAATAGCATATTAGTAATTGAAGCAAATAAATTCTATTTGATTAATTTGTGTTATTTCCCAATTTATTAATTAAAAATAATATTTAGTATATTTGTAGCACGTTCCAGAGTGGAAGATAATCTCAGTATCGCCCTGGTGTAAGACCACCTTTCAGATTTGAAATGTTGCTTGACATGACTTTATCTGTATTTGGTGACCAGATCTGAGAATAGTCAGGTACTTCTCCACCTCCATCCCCCTAAATCCTCCCCCTCCCCAACACCCTTAGCCTCACAACATACCTCAAATGGAGATGCCATAGTCTCACTGGCTCCAGACGGGAGCAGTTTAGACTCTTGTGCCGTATTCACATAAAAAAATAAGTGCTACTGTGGTAAAAAAAGCGGTAAGTATACATTATTAATAATGGACTAGCGCGACGAACACCAAAACATATTGGTAGGTACTAGAACGATAAACTTTAGTCCCCGCAGATATTGACCCTTATCTACGTTGCATTTCGCCCATGAACAACACGAAAACTAGATACCGTAGCCGGATAACGACACAATAAACATAACAGCTTGCAAAGTCCACATGCCATTTTTTACACAGAAAGCCATTAACGCGCTGACTTCCCTAAAAACAGTAAAATATATCAAAGATTGTGGTGATGATATGAAAACATCTGTAAAAATACAGATCAGGGATTCAAAGCATGTTTTTGGGAGCGGACACCTTTATTTCAGTGTTTTTGGTAGGGTTTTTGTTTGGACAAACAAGATTCCTAATTAGGTCCAACAACCGAAAGATGACGGGTTCTAACCCCGCAGTTTCATCCCACGTCAAATAGAAGACAAGAAATTCCTCCCCGGCATGTCATCGTAATTTTTGAACCCTTTGATAAAACCAGACGGTGCCTTCCTTATTTATATTTTCAGTGAAACAATAAGATTCTTTTGTACGTTTTGTGTTTCTGGCATATATTTTTTATCTTAATGGGAAGTATATCATGAATCTATCAGGATTGAACTGGGAAGAATTGGAGTGAAGTTGTCCTATAAGTTGGATAACTGTGAAGATTATACACCGGTTTATAACGAATGAAATGTAAAAGAATGACCTCTGGATGAAACTAATATGTCAGTCCTTTTGATTTGATTATTCAAACACACAATCTCTAACGCTGCGAAGACCACGGCCGAACAGGCCACAGCGAGTGCCTCTCGTTTATTATATCGTCATATGTTGCGTGATGTAATAAGACTAATGAGCGACATTTCGCATGGTTTTCAAAAATTGTGGATCGACATTGAAAATAGCGAATATATAATATACATTTTTACTTTATTTCAAAAGGCGTCGAAATTATTTAACTCGCTCAAGGCTCTTTTTTCGAGTATCAGATCTACCGAACAACACCTTACGCGTATAGAAACATTTTGGCAATTTAATAGGAACTGAGAAAATAGTAAATTTCATTGCATGTTTGTATCACAGGGCGTTTTTTAATCTGCCGTAGTTCCGTCAGTTGGTAGAATTTCAAACTACCGACTTCACCGAAATGTGCGTAATGTTGCGTACAGAAGTATTGCACATTCAACTTAAAACAGCCAAAAGGTGAGGAGTATCGACATTTGGGTGATGTCTTCTATTAATTTATTTTTTACATTAGCTCCACACAGGACGCTTTGAGGAATATAATTCCCCTCAGGGCTTATGTTATTTTTGGGGATGATGTGTGGAGGGTCTCTTCCCCAAGACCGGGACAAACCTCACCCCATGAACCCGGGCACCCCTGCTGAGTCACCAAACGTAGCGGGCCACTCGGGGTGATCTATGCCAGAGGTGCTTGTTATTCAATAAATGGCATACTCGCCTCCCAAATTAAAGAGCAAGCCACTTTTTAGTAGGCTTTTCTCAACACCGGGCGCCAGTATGCTGTAAGTAATATAAAAACTAAAATAAAGGAAAACGTATCAATATAATAACTTTTTATCAGCGATGCGGGTAGATAGGTCCTTCGAACGATTTACGACATGTTTTATGTTAATATTTTGACCCTTATACATTTTTAAACATTTTATTTACGAGCCCCAAAAATGATAAAGCCACCGAAATTGGAAATCTATCGTATCGAAATATTTATTTCTTGAATTAAGATGTTAATAAATTTTAAAAGGGCGCCCTGATGCATCTTTCGCTAAAGGTTTATGGTGACACTTTTATAATAAAATATAATAAGTTGAAAAAACGGATCGGTATACGGAGCATGACGTATTTAATGTCTTTATTCCCCCAAGTCGCTGACTGGGTCGTTTTTGGTTTTCTTTTTCTCCAGACAAATGATGGCCCCAATAAATAAGGTTATATGTTGATAGATAAGCACACCCCCTTTACTGAGAAGGGAAGGGATGGCCGCAGGTAGTTTAACCCTTAGCGACATTGAGACATTCAGAAACAGAGGGTTTAAATATACTTATCTAATTAATGTATTCGATATGCACATATAATACTGTAAAATGCTAAAAATACTAATTTTACTTAGAACAATCTTTTGGTAATTTTTGCGGCATTTCTTTGTAAAGTCGCCTTAAGGCTATACACCACGTTCTGTGAAATTCGGGATCAGGCCGCTAACAGTAATACTCCTTATGTAGATGGCGATAAGGTTTAAATTCCTTAAATTCCAGCCTAACATTAGCCGCCTGTTTTGATTTGCACACGAACAAAACATCGCCAATAGCGTGTTTTATTTTATTTTGCGAAGTTTATGCCATCAACCACAATCCAAAAGCGTTTTGTATGTAGAAAATTTTGAACTTTAAAGTAGTTTTTATAGGCATGTTACTTTATTATTTTTGTTGGGCTTATAGAAAGACTAGTCGAAAAAATACTCGATTATTTCAAAGGCCACGATGTGTTCTACTCGCTGTATTATTATTGAATCTAACATTTGTCTAAGCAATTTTTAATCAATTTTTTAAACCAAAATATATGGTTTTGCATTACTTCAGTAGTGCTTTACCTTAAGAGAGCTATACAATGAAACCAAAGAGAGATTATAACCATGGTTAAATAACTCTAAGGGGGCATTTCCTCCTGATAGCTTATCCATACTATAACGAATGTTAATAAAAAATAAAATACTCGCAATGGTTCTGATATTTAGAAAACTCGACCAAATTATCCGATATATAGCCGCTGTTTATAGGTTCGGGTACCGAGTAGTAAACTCCGACTTAAAAAATAAATAAACCTCAAATCGTAAATCAAATATATCCGTTATATATTCGATAAACTATGGAGAGCATGGTAAAATACCCCTGAATAAAAATCGCCTGAAGAATATTTTGTTACAATCTCACATAAAATGTACATAGGTTGGTACTGGTATTTACATATTTTCGTTTTTTATTAATTCGAAGAAGTTTTGACGATTTTAACTAAACTTAGCTGAGCACTGGAAAGGTTAAAACATTTTTTAATGTTTCTACGGATTCGAAGGTATTTTATAATTATCCATATAAAATTCTTTACTCTCGCATGGAATGGGTTAAAAAATAAGGGGCAATGAAAATTCAACAAATAGCGACAAGGGATGAAACAGTAATTGTGTGGAATTTATTGCGTTGACACTACCATTGCTGAAAACACGACACAACAAGGGTTATCTCTCAAGTCTTAAACGATTAAAAAAATATTTTATTACTGTTTCAAAGCTATGCTAGTTGTTAGTTGCTGTTTGCAACCCACGCAAAAAAAGAATATTAAACAGGTACTTCTTAAATTTACCCATATTATTTTACTGAACTGGTTAATCTAAATACTTTACTAATTAACTGAAATCATGAATAGTTAATAATAATTATTGGCGCTTATAATAAATTATTAGAAAAGCACAACGAGAAAAAATACAGAATATAATATATAAATTGATCAAAGGAATTATTCTGTAAAGTAGCGCTACTTCGTTAGATTGCCGATAGATGTCGCTGTCGTCGAACGTTTCGGGTCTACGTCGTCTACGATAAAAGCTCTGTTATTTTAGTTAGTTCAATAATGAATAAACATTTAAAAGCATTTCTTTAATTGTAATTTGGCCCATTTAGCCCAATAAAATTACCGTAATGTGGGACATGCCGAGTATCAATACGTCCTTAGTAAAAAGGCTAGAAGTTACTTCGAACAGCTAAAAAGCGTGCTTTATAGTGAATATATAAATACCTATACTGATAACTGGTTGCGAAAGCTTGGGTCTTGCAAAAGTAACAGAAAAGAAAGTATGTACATAGGTATCTACTTAGACAATTTTTAAACGCCAATTACGACTATAACGTTGCGTGTTCAAAATTCCCGGACATATCGAGTAACCAATGTAGAGGCCAGGACAAGAATGTCGAAAGACAGTAAATTGACAACATATTAAAAAATCACGAACTCGATATTTTACGGAGTAGGTAGTAACTTTGGGAAGATGAAGTGAACTTTTCACTTAAAGAGACCCATGTTGAAGGAGGGACGAAACATAAAAGTTGGAAGGTAATCCTGTAGCCGAGCTGCGAATAGAAAAACGTCTCTTTCTCATGTGAAAAAATGTCAACCGTGTATACATTTTCTAGGGTCTTCCCTAGACCCTAGACGTGCCAAGTGGCACATTTGGTGACTTAGCAGGGTTGCCCGGGTTCATTGGGTGAGGTGTGTATGGGTCTTGATGTCAGATGCGCCTGCTCACCTACTGCATGGCGGGCTGGATTGGGAGAGACTGGCTAAGGGAGAACTCTATAACTGGACTCTCTCGACCCGTCCCAATGCACCGCAGATTAATACCCACCCCTCATACATTCTTCCTTCCCAGAACTCCTTTCTTTCCCTAAAAAGACCCCTACACAGCATCTCAAAGATGAAATAAGCCCAGAGGGGTTTTTTCCTCAAGGCCTCCTGTATGGAGCTAATGTAAAAAAAGTATAGCTCTTCGGAGCACATTCCATTGAAATAGAGTTAGAACAAACTCATTTACCCACGGAACATTTTTTTTGTTGAAGGGTTTAGGTTTAAATGGTGTTGTCTAACCATCGATAAGAGCGTAGCTTGAAAAAAGAGACTCGTGTGCTGTATAAAAAAAACATATGCACCAGGGTAGCAAGAAAATCAGAAGATAGCAAGAACCAGAAAGTAGTAGAAAGAAAATCAAAATCAGAAGAATTTCAAGCGACCTCCCAGGTAAGTATGGTCCTGTATTAATTCATTTTTAGGCAGCATCGCGTTCATTGGTCAAAATATTGTACCTACATATATTTTCGTATCGGTGATCAATGAACCGGTGTATGCAATTTTTAGCCATAAGTTGTTTTTAATTGTTTGTCTAGCTTGTAGTTTTTCTAGATTTTAGGCATGTATGGTAAGTTTGTACAGCGCCCTTGAGGTGATTTTTCACAAAAACGGCGCTATATAAATCTTCCAAATATTATTATTATTAAGGTAAACAGTATAATATGATATAGTGATCGTACATACAGAACTGTACGGCAGTCCACAGGCGTCCATGCAGAGGTAAAGGCAGGTGGCCACTCCCTGTATTTTGATCTGGCCCAGGCTCACTGTCGTCCTTTGGAGGATAGCTGTGGACAAAGAGAAAACAGATCATATAGGAATATCCTTGAAAGGTTACAAATATATTTAAAAAAATTACAAACAAACACCGACCGAATTCTTCAACAAATAAGAAACCAAAAATTAGGGAGTGATACGAAAACAACTAAAAATTACAATGTGATTTTTAATTATTTTTTTATAACTTTCGTGATTTTTATCCATCAACAGTGTCATTGTATCGTTTCAATAAAAGGAGAAACACATACGAATACGTGTTTATTAAATAACACTCATTTCGGTTGTCAGTGCATGGGCTCGTGCGTGAAGTAATGCGAAATATTCCTGCGTAAGCATAAAATTATTTAAGTTCAACGACTTAATTATCAAAAGTGTAACTTAAAACTGTATACAAGCGAAAAAATACAAAAATATATTTTCTAATAAATAATTCTTTATTTAAAATATGTATTTCATTTATTGACAGATGACAGAAGTTGCAATTTTTTAATAAGTTAACTAATATTCGAAAAGTAAATTTCTTCTTTTGAAACGTAATGATCCTGAGACAAATATTTTTTTATGAATACTTTCAGTTTCACAAATCGTACAATTACAATTACAATGTCACGAGATTTTTCAGAGTCTGGGCATGTATGCACTATTTACATCAGCAACGTTTTTAAGTTTTTTAGAAAATTGGAATGGAGTGTGTTGATGTGTAATTTGTTACATAATAACTTATAATAAACATACGTTAAAATCATGTTACGAATCCGGATCAGGGGTCCGAAAAGAATGGAAGACAAGAGCGTTAACAAGATTAATAAAGAAACGCTAAGATGGTTTGAACATGCGGAGCAAATGAGCAGAAGAAGAGAATGCATGACGCACAAGTAAATATAAAAATAAGTCGGGGTTGCCTTAGGAAGACTGTGAAGAAGTTGTACAAATGTTTGAGTTGGAGAAACAGAAGAATCGTGACACAGGGACTGTGCAGCAAATCAGAGTTATGTGGCGTTCCATTATATTTTTCTACTTCTTCATCGAATGGTGTGGTAAAAGTCAGATAAAATTTAAATGTTGCTTGCACTACTTTGCTTTAGGTTGAGGTCAACCGGTATCGAAAACAGCCTTCTTCAGGTCTTCAGGAGAGATGTAAATAACATACCTTCTTGGTGTTAGCACGTCAATAAATTATGAGTATGCAAAGAAGTGGGTAAATTATGTATATTACACCCTTTGGTATTTGCATCTCTGATACTGCTTCTCTCTCTCTATCTCGCTCTCATGACATCATTTCCTTATCATTGAAACCACCTTTACTCATAATTATTAACCTGTACAAACGAGGATTACCAGGTACGTATTATGAAAAGGTTGAAGGAACGCTGATATGAAGTCCCGCCTTGATGGAAAGAAGGCTCACACCTGGGGGGCGTTTGAGATAACCAGGAGACATGACTGACCACCCGATGACAACCCTGGTGAACCTTAATAAAAGTAACGGGGTGCGTTTTAATCATGTCAAAATAAACTCGAAAAAGAAACAAAATAATTAGTAAAACTCTTTTGAGAATGTTTTTTTATGTGGAAGACGCCACGATTTAACTTAGAACGAATTGCTTCGCTACAGATTTAGTCGATAAGGTCTACTGAAATTTATCCTTTAATGTGATAAAAGCCGTCAAAAGGATTTTTAGTGCGAAATTAAAGTGATATTTTATTCGGTCGCTAATTAATATCACATAATATTGAATTAACAAAGATAGATATATCCCCAAAAGCAATACATTACGTACTTTATTAACGTTTATTGGTTAAAAGTGAGATACTAATTATTTAAACGACTATAATAAATTAGGATATGGCTGATAATAGATTACATATGTAATTTGTATTTAAGATCACACGTCTTTATTTTATCCAATTGATGTTTTAATGTTGTTGTCAAAGGCAGATATTTAAGTTCGTGGAATTTAAACGATCAATATAATCTGAAAATGAAACGCGAATATACACAGATACAGCGGAGGTATTTATTTTAATACTGATTGATTACCTTGGATTGAGATATTATTAATTTTCGTGACTTTCGCTGATTTCAAACCAGTTCAACGACTAAGTGAAAAATTCGATAAGTTTTCAATACGACAAGGAGCTTAAAACAACCCGTGACATCAGCAGTGCCATATTATAAAGAATTAATACCAGATTAACCTATAAAGAAATGGCAAATAGTACCTTTATTAATCTTTTTTAAAGTTATCCGTAGTGTATAATAATTAATAATAATAATATTAATTTAAAAAAAATTTATCTTGATGAGTAAAACCTCAAATGCCCGGCAAGGCTAAGTTCCTTGGTTCAATTCCTAGATGAGACCGTATCTTTTTCTGGTTTTTCTGTTTCAGATTTTCGATTGAGTGTCGCTTATATTATCTTCATTAATTAAATAATAAAATTTAATATTCTAATCATTGGACTTAAAACAAAATAAATATTCATTTGCGAAAGAGTCAAAAGATGTCGCATATTAAAATAAAAATGGATTCGTTCATTCAAGGCACTATATAGGTAGAATTTAGTTGGTCACATATTAAAACAAAAGGGATAAATTTATTCAAGGCACTATCTAGGTAGCATTTATTTCGAGATGAATCTTGCTATCATACATAAAGATAGCAGCCCATACAAATATGCGTTAAGAAAATGAAGATAATGTTGGTAGTTCTTAGTCGAAGTACGATACAGTTAAGTGTGACCGAATCGCATAGGGTCCCATAAGCCCAGTGTTAGAGCACCATCCCGGTAATGCTAAGGTCCTGGGTTCGATTCCTAGATGAAAAATATCTTTTTCTGATTTTTTTATTTCAGATTTTGGATTGAGTATCGCTAATATTGTCTACATTAAATAAATAATAATAATCTTTGAACTTATTTAAACAAAAAAAATTATATTCTGTGTATTCTATCGATTATACACGAACTATTTATAGGCTCAGTAGAATTTAAAACGAAACACAAACACTCTCTTCAGATATTTATATTCATAGTTGAAAGCGTTATTTTTTGAGTTAGACCGCAAATTTATGTATTATAATATTTTATTTTGAACCATGAAGTTGTATCCTAATTGTTTTGTTATTATGAAAATGTATTATATTTAAAGTGTTAATAAGGACAGTAAAATTAATTTTTAGTTATCACCAACGTTTGGATTGGTTTCATCCCATTTGAAGGTATTTAATATATAACAATTGTTTTCAAAGTTGTGTGGATCGTAAGCCCAGAGGTTAATTGCAGAATCCTAATTAGCCGAAGAAGAAATCAAATCATGCTCTCTAAATAACTTTAGACCTAATGTGTTTTTTCTATGGTGCATTATTTTATAATAAATAACACTGTTCCAAAGATCTGAATTTTAAATCCTGTCTAATCATTATAAAAAGTCAAATTAAAAACCTTTGTATTTGCTTTTTTTATAAAAATAGGCCCCCATTTATGAGACAGCCCATTTTAATTACTTGCATTCGAAAAATATGGTGCCTTCGCAAAACGAGTTAATAATTTCAAGAAAAAAGATTATCAGTAGACCAAATATTTCACCGCCAAAAAATATAGATCGAAATGCACGATTTTTTCTAGCACAAACACCGAATGCTGCGCTTAAGGCGCCTTATAAGTGTTGATTTTATCCGCTGCATTAAATTCTTTCCCATCCACCTTCAGCTAGATAATTAAAAGGGAATTTTTGGTCTCCTTTTCAATGCCATCTCAGATTAGTTTCCGGGAAACGTCAATGGCCGCTGATGATTTAAATAATTATAAATAATCATCATTAATTATTATTAAACAGATAGCAACGAATGGTAAAACTTTGAATGAATTATTACTATAGCTTTAAAGTTAAAGGGACATAAGTAAACCTACCGACTGTTTCAACAGGTGTGCAAAATAAAATAAAATAAAGCAGTTTCGTAAATCACCTGATGAGGTGAGCGAAGAGACATAATTATGTATTTGACATTAATGTACGGGTAAAGCATAAGGTGTTGTCACCGTATGAAAAAGTTCCACAAATTAAAGATTAACATAGGTAAAATTGTTGCCTCTTCCGCATTCAAAATTTATTCTTGATTCTGCAGGGTACCACGTGGTCGGTGGAATAACCCTTCTTATTTCCAGTAAATGTAATGTGTTATTGGTCATCATAGTTGCCTTCCAAACAGATAATCGGGGTTCGATAGGACTTAAAATCAAAATGCATATCAATGCTGCTTAGACCAGAAGATTTAGCATGGGCGGCTGATAAACCCCTAAATCAATACGATATTCACAAAATCCGTCATCTATGGTCAGTAATCAATATTTGCAAGCACAGTCTATGATTGCAATCAACATAAATTTTTGAATTGTGTCGTTCGTTATGCAAAATTACTGACTTATTTAATGAAGTTTGAACTAACGAAGCTCTTAGAAATGAAACAATTCGTATACGCAATCCACAGACTTAAATAATGCATCTAAGACGCAATCAATTTATTCCGTTCGATCTTTGAGAAACGAAGATGGTTGAAATATGAATAAAGATCTCATTAACTAATTGACTCCCATTTAGTGTCAAAAAATAAATGCGGACTGCCAATTCATATGTGGGTTAGTATGTCAATTCAACATTGCCAATTTATTAATATTTTTACGTAATTGTTTTGCGTTTGATGTATCATAGAGTCAATTCATTGATACTTTCAGTGTTGCCAGCGAATATCGATTTATTATTTATTCCCTGTCAATATAGGTTTGGTTGTCAACTGCGAAACCGTGTTAAGGCATCGATACAAAATCATCGAAAGTTACGCCTATCGATCCGATATTGTAAAGTTATCGATTTCACCGCTAGAGCTCCAGCAAGTTCATTGACATATTTACCTGTCACAGCAAACATCAAGTATCATTTGTTTTATTTTTATTTTCAATATTTTATGGCTGCAAGACCATAAAGTATTGTTAAATAACTACCTGTCGATTTATTGATTACGAGACTTGTGTTGCGTGTGTACCTAAAAATCGCTAAGCGGTTGCGTGCATTGATGATTGCTGTTGCTATAGGCATCAAACGGTTCGGCATTGCAAAGTAAATGTCTTGATATAATTTAAATTGTAGCATCGATAAAGATATCATTCTTGCAACGTGTTGGTACTGCACATGAAATGTTGTGCCAGTCGTAAAATACGAATAAATATAAGCATGTTGTGTTTCAATTGAAGGAATATACCAGAGCCTTAGAGGAAAAATCCCAGACTTCAAGTTTGCAACTTTTAATATAGAGATACTAATAATAATTGTAGGTAGTTATGTAGTTTAATCTTTATGAAATATCATCTCAAGGCGCTTTACAAAGCGATAAAATTATTTGAATAATAAATGCGTTCTACTTTGACAGGGCTTTATTAAAAATCCATAGAAAAACGACAATTACAAGAAATCAGATAAAACGACTGCGGAAAGATTTGGATTTGCGGAAATAACTGTAAACATAAACAAAAAAGATACGGAAATCTCCGCAAGATGTCGCTAATATCTCTTTTCGACGGGACCGATTGTTCATCATTCATTAATTTCTTTTCGCCTTAGCAGGGGTACCCGGGGTCATTAGAAAAGGTTTATCTAAGTCTTGGCGGGCACACGCGTTCGACAACCTACTGCGTGGCGGGCAGGATCGGGAGAGACTGGTTGAGGGAGACCCTTTGACCGCTCCAGTCGGATTCTGTTGACCCGTCGCCTTGCACCGCAGTGGGAGGGATGTATTAATACGTTTGTCACTCCTAAACACATTTACCCCCAGATTCCTACCCACCCCTCATACCCTTTTCCTTCGCAGAACTTCCTGTCCTTCCTTTCCCTATAAAGACTCTCCACACATCATTCCCAATAATGATATAATCCTTTAGGGATTTTTTTCCTCCGGGCTTCCTGTGTGGAGATGATGTTAAAAAATAACACATCTCTACCCTGAAGATATTTATTCTAAAAGAAAAATATAGATAACAAGCTTTTTAAAATTTGGATCAGTCAATATTCTTTACTGTTCATTTAATATATTATATTTTTAATTTGAGCTAACACAAAGCATTTTTATCAGATGCAATAAATTATTCTATAACATTAGTGGGTGGATGCGGAAGAATGTTCGATGAAAACGAGTTGATATCAATGTGATTTATGTTATCTAGTATTGAAACCGCGCAAAATCTAAAAAAAAAAACAGATTTACGATTAACGAGATCAAAATGCACCGATGAAATTTATAACAACCAATCAACATATTTTATATTGTTCTCCTATGATCATGATCTGGCGAATTCAAGGGTGAGTAACCCCGGATTAAATTAATACAAAATGCATTAAGTATAAATAGCGATAGGCTTTAAAAACATTTTTAAATATTTTCTTCAAAATATAATAATTTCTATTAGCGCCTTGCGTCAACTGGGTAGAAATTATGATGTGTTTAAATAAATATTTTGCAATTGCGTTTTTGAACAGTGTCAACACGTCAGTAAAATGGTAAATTTATGATGTGGCGCCCTAAAATATGTACAAACATCTTTTTTTAAGAACTGAAACCGCAAATATAACCTCAAAATGTTCAAAAATACATCTCTTTGCGCGTCGCCGGACTTTGCTTAGAATATTTATGTCCGAAACGATCTAATAATGTAAGAACTGTGTGTGGTTGTGTAAATAAATTGAATATATTTTTTTTTGTTAGAGTAAAAAAATCGCGTGGACCTTTGAAGAATTTAATGGAAGTGAATGGTCGACTTTAACTGTGTTGGTATTTATTGACATTCAGGAACCTAATATCGAAGACAGAATAATTCGGAGATATTTCTCGGAGAATGCTGGTGTAATGTAAGTCTGAAATACAATATAATCCAAATGTGACAAGAGTGATCGCTGTGGAACAAAGGTTAAGAACGCTGACTTTAGTTCTTGGGGGTTTATTTTGAGTGGAACATACTATATTTTGTTTTAAAGTAGTGGAATCTACTTTAAAACAAAATATATTTTTCCAAATCATAATATCTCGAATCTTTATATTGTAAAAAAAATTGTGTCCCGGTGTGTGGGTATGTTTTAAATGTAAATCTACAGTTTTATTCCGAGATTGATGAAATTTTGCACACTCAAACTTCAAAAGAAGAGGAAAGGCAATGCATTCCTACCCCTTAAAGCGGAATTACGATATTTCGTGAAGAAATTTTGCACATTTTTTGACATTCAAAATGATAAGGAAAATTATTAGGACAACGCAGGGAATTTTTTGGCCAGCTAGTTCATTAATAAATCAGAATTCCGTGTTTGTCTGTAGCATCAAAACTCTCAAACAGCGAGCTCTACTGTCATTAAATTTGCACAGCTTTTTCTTTGGAAATTCTAGGTTAGCATTACGATTCTTTTGCTATGACATTTCCGTAATCTTTAAAAGAAAGAGAAGACTCCACCTCTTGTATAATTTCCATTATGAAACTAGTAGAATTTTTAGTAGAATTTATTTCGGCAAGCAGAACAACAAATCTGATTGAACAAGCTAGCTATAAAATTAAACCTTAATTTTGTAAGTTTAATTTTATACCCTGCAGATGCTTGTGTTAAGCGAAACCGGTCGCTATTAAAAAATCGTGGTTATAAACAAAATAATTGTTTTATTTCATTAAATATGTCAAACCACAAAGTGACTGCTATCAACCAAAATATAATAAACCAAATTATGACAAATTATTGTCCAATAATAACTGCTTTACGCAATTTTGGTTTGTTTTTCTTCTTTTTGGAACAATCCAATAAACACTTTAAAAAGCCTTCCAGGTAAATTCCACCGTATAATCGAGTTCAGGAAGTGGCGTGCAAATTGTCTCTCGTTACAGCTCCACAGCTCCCGAGCGGTCATCTCCCACCACCCGCCAAACACTGTGTTTAAATTCAATTTGAACGCTTCAAGTGCTCATTACTGCCTACTTACGAGTATTCGATCGTCTCCGTTAAATTGCATTTTTTCTTCTTCATTTATGGCAGGCGCGTAATTGTGCACTGGTTTTGCTTTATGAATATTGAAATTAAAAGTAATTAAAATTAATGGTTTTACTCGCAAATTACCAACAGATTTTTTTGGGCTTCTTTCAGAAGTAAAGCTTTACTTACCGTTTTCGCTCGAGATTTTTATTGACAAATATACCTCATTTTTCAAATTTTTTTGTACTGAATAAGAATGTCAGAACTTAAAAAGAAATGCGATTTGAAAAAATAATGTGTTACCTACTTTGGGGTATTAATTGTATTTAATCGGGGTAATAATTGTGATCCCTACTTTGTGAGGCAGAAGGAAGTGGGAAATGGAATGAGAAATAACAATAAACAGATGGCTGCACAGAACTTGTACCTCAACACGGCTAGAAACAATTTCGAACAATGCAATGTTTTAAATATGAATAGTGGACGTTCACTAGTAAGTACAGGTTAAGTGATTCAAAGAATGCCTATTTTCAACTCTGATATCTTATACCTATTTAGTATTTATGTCGTTCTATTTTCATCCGTAGATTTATTCGTACATTAATTATATTATGCGGTTAGATCAAACATTCCGACAACCCTTCGAAAAAAAAATAGTTCAACAATTTATTAATAATTTAAATCACGTGAATCTAAAAAATCTGAAGTGATTCGGCGTTTTCAAACTTTTTATAAAATCTTAAAACCACCGACAAAGAAAACAGTTAATATGAAACGGCTTATTTCGGCAGTTATTTGATGTTAAAAAACTTCGACTGAGAAAATTTGATATGTTCCACTATTTGGTATAGCTACCGATATTTAAATAGCTATATTTACAAATAAAGTGCCAGTTTCGATACACTTACTTAAACGACCCTGCTTTTATAGCATTTATTAAGAATCGTAAATTAATTTGCATTCATTAAAACCTTAGCACTCACTAGTTTAATAAAAATTCTTACTTTAACTACCTTTTCATTACAGTAGTAAAATTTATGGAGTTAACGAAATCCAAACTTGGTTGACTAACTACACGATTTCAACTAAGCCTCCGCATTCCAAATTTCTAACGATTTATAACGTATTTCCCTTGAATACTTAAAAGTTCTTAAAAATACTTTATTTTTAAGATAATATCTATCTATTTGCCAAGCCGAAACAGTAATTATATGAAATTCCTTTGATAGAAAAAAAAATTGCAAAGTATGCTCCGAAAATTATTAAAAGCACATTTTGTTTTGTTATTTCACATGTTAGGGAGCATACAGTTTTATCATTTATAGTTTTCCATTTATCAGTTTTTTCATAAGCAGTTTTTCTTCCAATCTAGACCCCTCCCCCTCCCCTTGTTGAGATAAATTTGAGCCATTTCGTGTATTCTTTTCAAGTGAGATTTAGCTGGACCCCCCCCCCTCCTTTTTGAGCTCACGTAATTAATGTATGCCCCCTTATAGGTATGAATGAAATCCATGTGTATCATTAAATGATATTTAAGACATTTGTCGTAATCGTAGGACATGACAAAAATGCAATGTATAAACTTTGGAGAAAATGAAATCGACAAATTTAAATATCCAATTATGAAACCAATTTGATGGTTCACCACAAAGCTATATTTCGTCTTAAAAATTTCGCGTCAAACATGTCACATAACGTTAAACAAGAGTTCCCCGGTGGAATTCTAATTGAGCCACTAGCGGTATCCGTCGCGCCCTTCCTGTTGCCGGAAGTGGCTATTAAAAGGACGGGAAATGTCGACTGTTCACCCCTCACATAATCTGCAAAACTTCCGTTTCCATCATTTCAAAAATTTTGTTTGAAATGCAATGGTAGTTTTTAGAAAACTTTTCCCACGGTTCGATAGGCATAATTTATAAACTGTAAAAAAAAACATTTCAGATCAAGTTGGGCTTACGGAAAACCACAGTACCATAAGATACTTGGGCAGGCTGAAAAGTAATGCACACATGCTTGTACAGCGCGAACAAAATGACACTTTGAAACGCACCAGGTGGAATGTGGAAGTGACATTCCCCTTCTACACGCATGCGCAGGTTTGATTTTTCGTTGATTTCATCCAGTTTCGTAGTGTAGTGGCTAAGACTCTTGACTCACAATCCGGAGGTCGCGGGTTCGAACCCGGCGTGCGCAAATAAATTTTATTTGATTAATTTGTGTTATTTAACAATTAATTAATTAAAAAATAATATAAAGTATATTTGCGGCACGTTCCAGAGTGGAAGATACTATCAGTATCACCCTGGTGTAAGACCACCATTCAGAATTGAAACGTTGCTTGAAAATGGCTTTAGCCGTGTTTGGTGACCAGATCTGAATAGCCAGGTACTTCCCAACCTTCCTCTTCCCCACCTCCTTCCCCTCCCCACTACCTTCAGCCTCACAACATACCCCAATTGGGGATGCCATAGTCTCACTGGCTCCAGACGGGATCAGTTGAGATTCTTGTGCGGTATTCACTGTAAAAAAAAAAAAAAGTTTATTTTGAGAAGCGGAAGTATGGAGACGTGTTTTAGTGCTATGTAAAAGAAAATTAAACATCCTGTTATTATCGAATCTCCTACATTGTAAAAGCAACAAAATATTAACGGTTGTCACCAGCAATGCCGGGTTAATCGATCACTTTGACGTGTGTGTATTTGTCAATTATCTTACATCTGTGAAAGTTACTCTTAATTGCTCCAAAATCTGTAAATAATTAGGTCAATGTTCTGAACCTGTATCGTTTGCAAAATGATAAAAACAGCATTTCGGATGATGTAGTATGGTGGTCACAAAAATCGTTATTTCATTTCTCGAAGGTATTCTGGGCAAGGAGATCACGGAATCTTGCTCAATGATAACATTGAGTTTCTTTAAATAAGTTAATTAATTCCTGTTTTAACTCGACCGTTTGCAAATTTATCTGTATGTAAATTTGTTTGTGCGTTACAACTTCGATTTCGAAAATCTGTAGTATACATGTCATTATTCAAGCAAGCCTTACTTTGACTAGCTTTTATTTTAGGTGAGCTTTTTAATATTATGGTATCTACCTGCATGAATAATGTGTGAAAAGAGAATTATCACTTGTCCTTATTTAAAATTTATAATTAAGTTGGTAGGTTATTTAGGTATGTAAGTACCTACTTACAAATCATATGATTTCAAAGAAAATGTTGGATGTGATTTATTAAATAAGAGAAAATTAGAAACATACATTTTTTGGATGTGAGGTTCACTGTTCACTAAACATTCTACTAGTTAAAAATTAATGAATTAAAAAGATTTAAAATGTTTAGGTAAGTAATGATTTACACAAACAAAAAAGTTAAATTGATGAAATAAATAAATATGAAAACAACTTTAAGGTAATAATGAATAATAAATCACTAGGAAAACTCTCTCTCTAAGTCTTTGCTGTTAGTTCCTGCGGGCTGCTTATGGTTCGGCTTTGCCAGGTTTGTGTGAGTGACCATTTTATGAATCTGATAGGAACTGGTTCCAAAAATAACCGTTCCTCGGATCCAGTGACAGCTAGTCACCGGGACAAAGTGATCGCGACAGGCAATGACGTCATATATATTATAAAATAGACAATTATTCACAACTGCCAGTTACAACAATAATCATATTATCGTCAATCTCTCCATATCCGGAGAGATTCACGAAATTACAAACCCAACAGTACTTACGCCTGCCAGGCGATGCTCCTCACGCCAGATGTTTACGTAAGTGGCGCCATCTTTATGCATTGATTTAATTCGGTTCTATCACAAAAGTAGATTTGTATACAACCTCCACGTACGAAAAAGGTTTTGCGTAAGGCGCGGCGTTAGAGTTTTATTCTTAACCGTTCAGTCTTAAGGCTATTAATACTGTTTGATGATGATGATTGATCCATCAATCCGAGTTGTCTTTTAATATACTGACATACAGAGCTCCGGGCCAAAAAGACACCTTTCTCTTTCATCATTAGTTGATAATATATGGAATCAGAGTTAATACCATGAACGAAAAGTGAAACATCCCCAACCGAAGGAAGCGTCAATGATGCATTGTTGGCATAAATGCAGCTGGCGAACCGATACAGCGCGGCGAGTCTAGACTGTTAATGGTGATATCTCAGCTGAAGGAGGATGCAACAGGCCAGATTACAAGACTCATTGAATCTTGTAATTCAGATTTGGCAATTGAATGACCGCGCCAGCCACTTAAAGGCAATCACAGATATAATGCGCCATTAATCATCGACCGACAAGTGAAATCGTATCTAAGGATATAAATTGTTATTATTTATTAGGGGCTTTGGGATGATTTAAGAGGCGGAATTCCAATTTTCTACCGATTTATAACATATTTCCCTTGAACACTTTAAGTTTCTAAGTTCTTAAAAAAATATATGTTATTTTTCAAGATAATATCTGAAGATTGCTAGGGCCGAAACGTTAATTATATAAAATTCCCTCGATAGAAAAAAATTGCAAAGTATGCTCCAAAAATTATTATTAACACGTTTGTTTCTGTTATATTACAAGTTATATGTATGAAAAAAATCATATTGCTTCTTTAAAAGCTACTTAAAGTGTTACTAGAGAAATTTTTGCTCTATTGTAAATAAGTCGTGTTTTATTAAATATTTTCACAACTGTCGCTTACGCCAATTAATTATAAATCATATTAAATACATCGCGCTCGCTCCCACTAGAAGATTTGTATATCTTTCTTTGAAAACCTTCATTCGCCAACTCGAGGGCTCCGTAAGCAGACGTGTCGTTCAACGTTCTACGATCTACAGACGTGCGATTACGAGCAAATATTTTAATTTATAAAGATAATTTTACTCGTGTAAAGTATATCAGTATATAAATATAGTTTTTTCAAAGATGGGAAATAATCGAAAGACATCTCGTGTTTCAAAGAAAACATTAAATCTCCAAAAAGTTCAACGCATGATGCAAGCTAATAGGTGAGAAAAAAAATATACAATATTTGATTTATAAGCTTATATTTATTTGAAACGATAATTTATTATTAAAATAAGTAATTAATATTTTTTATGTATTATGTAGTACAAATTAGTTATTCTTTTGTTTTTTTCAGAAAACATATTTTGGGAAATAAAACTAATTCCAATGCATTAGAAATTACGGGGTAAGTTTTAATTTATTTAGTTTTTCTGTTGAGGAATACCTATACGATCGTGATTTATTTTTTAATTAACTTTCTACGTAAAAAAACACACACGTCACTTCACTTTTTCTCTAATGATGGACTCTGCAACGATGTCCGAAATTTTGGCTGAATAAAGATAATAATATCGTACGAGCTACCCAAAGGAGGAACGAAGCCAACAGCTTTGAAAGTTCTGAAACTGTGGGGAATTTAATTTAATTTAGTGATGTTATTTTTTATGTCGGAAGGAGGTCCTGAAGAAAATAATTTCCCTCAGAGCCTATGTCATCTTTGAGAATGCTGTGTAGAGGGGTCTTTTTTAGGAGGAGGGAGTGAACCTGTCCTGAACCGGTCCTGAACGAGCCGTAAAACGACCCGTTCTTATGGAACAAATGTCAACTACAAATTCTACCTAGAATTAACTTTATTGTAAATCTTTTGATTAACCGTACCTAGGTGTTCTATTTTCAATAAACTCTTTCATTATATTTCAGATGTGAAATCTATACTCCGCTGCAGAATGTTTTGCCTGAATCTTGTAAAGATGTTAAAGCACCGAGGTAATAATACAATCATTTGAGCCCTTTACTGTTTTTTTAAAATGTCATTTCTTGAAGTGCAGTTACAATCAATGATTTTATTTTTGTCTAGCTTCCACGAACAATCTGAAAAGCCAATACCTAAGGATTTTACTCGTAAACAGAATATAGAAAATGTAGAAAGGTAAAACGGATTTAAGATTTTCATTGAAATTATTGTGTTGTGAATTATTTTTTTTATTATTTATTACTTATTTTTTCTTTACAGTTTATCTGATGTACGTGTCTACATAAATAAGAACAAAAACAAGGCCATAAACAAGAAACTTATCGATCGAAGTGGTCTTTCGCAATGTACTGACAATAGGTATGTTGTAGTGATTTATTTGACTATTCCGGAGAGATGAATTATTAATCTACAAGCTATCTGTTTCATGGGAAAAAATAGCTGCTTCATACGAAAAGAACAATCTTAAGTAATACAAACATACAAAAATTTATAATATTTTTATATAGGCATTCAAATCAATGTATTCTTTCATAAATCGATGTCCATTTTTAACGCTGATTTTGCTTTTCTAGGTTGGATAAAAATGATACAGCCGAAGGAGGACAAGAAAGACGTATCGTCGATATTTTTTATTTTATTGAGCAGCTAAAATCCATATCGGACCATCCTCCTTTTGGATGCGGATTTGGAAACCTTATTGTCATATCTGAGAAAAGATTTGGCCTTATGTCCAAAATACTGTTTGAATGTAACATGTGTCGCACCAAATTTACAGTCAACACATGCGACCCAAAACCTAAACATACCATGGACGTCAATGTAGCAGCAGTATCGGGGATGACTCCTGCAGGAATTGGGCTTGCTCAACTGTCCGAGCTTTTGACGGCTGTTAACATACCCCCGATGTCCCAAAAATTGTTCAACAAGAAAAATGTGTTAGTGTCAAGGGAGTGGGAGAAATGCGCGTTAGTCGCCATGGAAGTCGCAGCGGAACGAGAGCGTCAAGCAGCTATCGAAGAAGGTTCTCTGCAGGACGGAGTGGCAGTGATAGACGTGATCGCGGATGGCTGTTGGTCAAAGCGATCATATAGAAAAAATTATACCGCCCTCTCCGGTGCGGCAGCAATTATCGGCAGAAGATTTGGAGAAGTTTTATACCTCGGAGTTAAAAATAAATATTGTTGCATTTGCGCAAGAGCTGAGAACCAAGGAATATTGCCTAAAGAACATGCTTGCTACAAGAACTATACAGGACCTTCAACAGGAATGGAAGCTGAAATTCTTGTAGAAGGGTTCAAAACTTCAGTTGAATCATATAATTTGATATATGGGCGGCTAATAGCGGATGGCGACAGTAGTACTTATCATAAGCTAATCCAAACGAGACCGTATCCAAATTACACCATCGAAAAAATTGAGTGTCGCAATCATTTGCTTAGAAATATGTGCAACAAATTATCCGCTTTAACGAAAGACACAAAGTATCCTTTATTTCAACGAAAGATGATCACCACACAACGGGTACTGGCCATAAGAAAGGTGATTTGTCACGCCATTCGAGAGCATAAACAAGGATCTGAGAACTTATCAAACAGAATTAATAACTTAGCAGAACAGAACTTGGCAGAACAACGGCTCTCGTAAGTTTGCCGAAGTGCATAATTCGCCGTTTCTATCCTAGTAAATATTGCTATTATACGATTAAAGGTTTTCATACATTTTCAAACATCATCAAACCTCTTGCGTTTGATGCAAAGATCCAAATATTATGCATACCTTCATTCTACGCCATAAGGCAGAAGGAACAAGTCTTTTGGCGAGGTTATCACTTTTATATCACTCCGACAATAATGGTTTTTGCTTCTTGATGTTGACTGAGCACTTGATTGTAACTGTTGCTGACGTCTATATCTACATATATATATAGTGTATTAGTTCTGTTTGACATGTACTCCTCAATATCTTGTTTATGCTCTCAAATACGTTACAAATCACCTTTCCGATGGTCAATATCCATTATGTGGTGATCATCTTTCGCTGATGTAAAAGGCTATTTTGTCTTTCACATTAGCGAATAATCTTTTGGAGTGAATAATTTGTTGCACAAACTTTTGAAGTAAATGATTGCGACACTCAAATTTCTAGATGATTTAATTCGGATATGGTCTCGTTTGGATTATCTTACGATAAGTAATGCTGTCGCCGACCAATATAAGTTGCATGTATCAAGTTATGCGATTAAACGGAAGTTTTGGACCCTTCCTGTATAATTTTTGTACAAAGCATGTTCTTTAGGTAATGTACCTTGGTTCTCAGTTCTTGCACAAATTCAACAATATTTATTTTTAACGCCGAGGTATAAAAATTCTCAAAATTGTCTGTTAAAAATTGCTATATAATTTAATCTATATGTATGATCACTTTGCGATCACGTCTATCACTTCCACTCCATCCTGCAGCGACCTTCTTCAATAGCAGTTTGACACTCTCGTTACGCTGTAACTTCCACTGTGAGTAATGCGCATTTCTCCCACTCACTTGAAACTAATACATTTGACTTATTATACATTTTTGGTACATATGGGATATGTTGACAGCCATCAAAAGCTTGGACAGTTGAACAAGCCCAATTCCTTCAGTCATCCCCGATACTGTTGCTATATTGACGTCCATTTAGATTTTCGGTCTCAGTTTCTGTAAATTTGACGCTACACATGTCCACACTCCAACAGTATTTTTGACATTAAGCCAACTCTTTGCTCAGATTGACAATAATGTTTCGCTCGAAACATGTTTAGGGCAATAAGTTTATAGTTTAGGGTTCTTTCACCGTATTTATTGGGACATTTCGGAACCACCTATCTCTTCATTTTGAGTGAATCTTGTAATATGTTAGTGATGAAATTATATTTGACAATTTAAATAAATAATATTTACAGAAGTTAAAAAAAATTAAAGTTCATTGAAAGCTATTAGCTATTATAAACTATTAAAAGGAGTAGTAGCAAAAATTTCTTAAAAAGAAAAATAAATAAAGCCCCTTTCGCACAAACATACAGACACTGCTTTTTAATTATTAAAAAAAAAAGATTTTTGAATATTATTTTATTTTGTTATTATTTTTTATTATTGAATTGTTTAAATGAATAAATAAATAAATACAAAAAAAGTCTTCTGATTTGTAAGTCCTTAGGAGGCACATAGGGTATTTCTATCTATCTTTATAATATAAAATATTTTATAAGCATAAAAATGTATACGTGTATATAATTTATATAAATGTACAAAATTAGATATTATATGTGTATAAATATTATTTTAAGCATATTATACAAGATATCGGGAGTAAAGTGCATAAACTTCGGGAGGTGATTCACCATATAGTACAAGTAAAAAAGAAAAAAAAAATACTTGTTTGGAATTCCAAATTCAAAAATAAATTTAATTAATTAAATCTAACCTATCCCCACACTTTGACAATCACCGTCGTTTTAAAGTTCGTGCTCTAACTGCCGGTATTCAGCCTATGTTACTAAAAAGGATTTTGTTTTTCTATAATTGCAACAGATGTCGCTAATGTAATTCAGTCTTTTGAATTAAAACTATTTCAACGCGAATTTAGACAGTGACACCTCTGTCGAATTCTTTTTAAACTAAATATTGTTAATTTTGTGGGTGGTAACCGAATCTCAATTCTTTTGATGGAAGGCTGGCCCTTAAAAGAATGATGAGATAAATTAAAATTGTGCAGTAGTTACTTAAACAATATAGATATTCAGCTCTGTGATACTTCGAGCTACAAGATGTAGATGGCTCTAATGTAGATATATCTTAAAGGTTTTAGACTTATCCGACAGATTTCGGTAGTACGTAGGTTTGCTCCTCTATTTTCTGAACCGATTTGAGCTAGCAGTTAGGTTTTGAGAGTAAGAGAAACATTTTTTGCACAATAGAGAGGACGTTAGCCTCCAGGTCGTCTTTCACACTCGTTCCTGTTAAGAAGAGTTTTTAATCTAAATAAAAACGCAAGAGCCATTTGCAACACATTCCTTGTTCGGGATGAATGCTAAAATCCATAAAAAGTCACGACACTACTACACTATTCAAATCCCATCCGGGCAGGCGGATTCCAACATCTTCACGTATTTTTTTTTAATAAAGACGAATGTCCCTCAGTCACTATAATTTCCTACATCCTCCACCAATGGACACCTACTCTTACTCTGAGTACCAATAAAAAAAGACATATTAACCAAATCAATGCAAGCATAAAACATATTTCAGGACAGACTAAGTAAATAAGTAGGCACTGCTTAAGCATTCCAAACAATAATGTAGGTACCTACTCGAAGGAATTAATTAAAAAATATTATTTTCCGTTGTAACTTTGTAACTCCATCTATCTGTAACTCCGGTTCAGTGAACTTTACAACTTTGATTTAACTTGAATTTAAGTGTCATTGTCAAAATTGGAAGTGTTTTATTGGAGAATTCAGACAAGCTATAAAGTACCTATCTGTAACATAATTTTTAAACAGAGAATTATTTTCATTTGCCATTTTAAAAATTGGAACTGATTTGTTAAGAATTCAGACTTTCCACGATTTTTCACAGATCTGTGCCGGTAATAAAAAATAAATTCTGTATAAAATTATAAAAATCGGTACCGACGCATTTTCGGATGTAGGTAGTTTTTGTTTCCATTGTAAAATAATTTAAGTATAACACAACGTTAAGTAAAATAGAAAAATACACAAAATTGTACTTCGAAATCATTACGAAATTTTAACTTCGATCAAATGGGATGGCGATATGCGATTTCAGACAAGTGGAAGAGAGACAGAGTGCGTGTATGGTAGAACCAAATGAACTACAACGGTTTCCATTCAAAACTACATAGTAGGTATTTTTTCTAATCAGTGGTTAGAGATAATACAAAAAATAGACGTAGAGCTTTTGGTGCAGAATTAGATGTAGAATTTTTCAGCAAAATACCTTTATACTTCTGTAATAGGCAACACTCACAAATCAAAGAAAGGTGTGTTCATTATAACAGTGATCGTAACTTCACATCTTGTCTTTCCCATTTGATAAATGATAAAAGCTCCTCGCCACCTACTCAATAATCTATAGAGTGAGAGCTTTTTGCTGTCGAATCGTTTATAAATACAGGAAACTTCAGGGCGGGTTGGAAGCCTTCCGTTCCGCAAAAGGCGATTGGTAATCGTTTATAATCACGCAACTTACTTCATAACTTGCTGCAGTTCATGAACTCCCGGCAATAATAATTGTTTATAACGTGAAGGTTATTGGAAATAAAGCCTTAAATTTTGGTTTGTGTTTTATTTATGTCACGAATATCACGAAAGCACGATGATACCAATCAACCGTTATTGGCTTTTCAGGGATGGATTAATCATAAAAAATATTTAGTGAAATAAAAAGCTAAAACACCAACATTATATCTACTTGTTTCAAAACCAAAGGTTTCTTCGTCAGGATAAGATTAACATTAAGTATATTAAAAATATCTGATCCCGACGAAGAAACCTTCTGTTTTGAAACACGTAGAAAATTTTGATTAAATGGAGGTGTTTTACAAAGTGAATTGCTTTTGTTTAAATCAAAATGACGCCACAAATTGAATTTGGAAATTCTATTTGAGACGTAAAAAGCTATTTATTCTATTTTGGAGACGTAAAATGCTATTTATTCTATTATTTTGTTCATTTTATAGAACCCTTAAAATAAACAAAAGAACAGGTTTAAAATTCCAATAGGTGAATGTAGATATTTTCTTTTGACATCTAATTCGCCTTCCAAAGACATCTTAAACTGTTTAAAGGTGTATTTTTAAGTATATTTTTAAACGGGACAAAGCCGAAATTTGCCTACCGGTAAAATATTTGCATAAAATTTCTCTGTTTTACTTGTGACTTACGTTTCTATTTTACAAAACGAAATTAATCTGCCGTCATAAAGGCGACGAATGCTCTGTGCTCAGTAAACAGAAAAGTTCTCACATTCATAATTCAAATGCAACGTTTACGAAATTCGTAGTATTTTGCGATAAAAATACTATAAGATCTGTTTTTAGTGCCGCAGAGTACATGTTTACATTTCACACCTTAGTTTAGAAGATGTTGACACGATTTTTTGTTGCCGTTTAAATGCAGCAAGCTTTTGTAAAAAAATGTACGAAAAAACTGGTCAGGATTTTGTAAAAAATGTATCAACTGATCGTATTAACACTTCGGGTTAGAATTATATTGACTTGAAGTATTTATAAAATCCATAATAATAATATTTATTCAAAAGTGGTCAAAGTATGTTGTACAAAAAATATGTCGACTGCACTAATCTTATTTACACTTCAGGAGAGAACATATTGACACTATCTATTATAAATTGCTGCAAAATTATAAAAAAGGGGTCAGTATGAATATCTTGTTATTTTTGTGTAAAATGGACACCTTAGTCGAAATACCGGTCAGTGATTAAATGTTATTGATATTAACACGTGAATGCAAATTTTGGTGCATGCTTTATGCAGCGCCGCCTTGATTAATTATTCCTTCCCATAGATTATGTAACTGCAGAAAAAACCCTGATTTTTTTTTTCAATTTTAATTTTATGATAGTGGCCTAATTTATTGCATTTGAATTGCACCGTTGCAGATTGTTTTATGGTACGAAAGCCGCGTTAGCACGAGCCAGATTGAAAATGTTTGTGACGGAAGGAAAACTAAATGAATTATATGTAAAAAAAAAATAGAAGAAAATTTTCAAAAATAAACTATGGTCAATCAATCTGAAGTTAAAATTTGTTGAATTCTGCCTCAGAAACAGCGGATTAAGTAAATACAAGGAAGTAGTAATGCGATTTGTCGCTTTAATATTAGTATTTCCTCCATAAAGCTGAAACTTGATATAATAATAGAAATACATAACTTGAGCTAAGAAATCAATAGCACGAAAAAATATTTCACAGTTTCTTTTATTCTCGTTTATAGTTCTCTAATCATTGGACTTCTTTTATCTGTTCCCTACAGTGGTATACATGCCTATCTATAAAATGCAATCAGGTGTGAGCGAAGCTTTCACCTCGCCTCTCTACCCGGTGCGGTGGCTGTTCAATGGGACTTGCTTTTAATTGGGCGCCCTGGTAACGGAACACCCGCGCGCATCTTCAAGGAAAACATATCAAACAAACGTAGGCACTGGACTTTATTTATTTGGGTTCAGATCATAACAGTTGTTTCAAGGACTACAGACAGTTGTTCTGAAATCATAATACATCGCATACGGTAAAGTAAATCTCTTGGTCGTGTAGTACACGTACCTAATATATATTATGTATTTTTGACATAAGAAAGGAATTCCGGGAGAATATATGACGTGCAACAGAATGGAACAAGTCAGGGATGACCCAGGGAGAGAAAGCTCGATCGTGTTGAGCAATACTCGAGTCGCGTCATGTTGGATCGATATTTTTGAAAACAAATTTTGTGAATTAAGTGCAGAGAGAGTGCCCGTACAGAGTTATGTGTTGTTCCCCCTCTCCATCTACTCCAACCGAGACATTTTGTAATGGTAGTTTGTTAATTAACTTTACTACGAATAAGCTATCAAGAGGATAGTTAAATACCACCACACTGTGTTTTACAAATACACATTGTTTTTAAAAATGTTGTTATTAACATGCATCATACTCGTTATGTATTTCGCTTTATGTGTACTTGAACAGTTCAATTTATCACCGGTGTTATTTCGACCGGTCAGTGGTTGAGTGGGCATAGCGCTTGGGTCCCACCCGGGCGTCGCATATTCGATTCCTCTGCTGGCTAAGTCCTCCATCACAACACAAGCAACATTTTCGGCTTTCTGTAATGGTAGTAGGAGATTTTCAAACATTGTTGGGTTATTCGTAACCCGGGAATGTTTGTCTTTCTTTTAAAAAAAAAAATAAAATAAAAATAAAATATAGTAAGTAAGCTAAATTATAACAATAAATGTAATTGAGGTGGGATTTCAGATTGAAATCCCGGTCATGGCAAACACATTTTTTCAATGACTTTTTTTAATGCTTGTGATTAAATAATAATTAATAAACTTTTATTCACGTCATTACATTTCACAAGACTGATGATCGGTCTTTTCTGAATTTCTTTACTGTTACGAGGTTGAAAAGAATTTGATTAAATGAAATTTGCAGTCAATCAAATTAAAAATAATTATTTACTAATTAATAACCGCTGCTGCGACCGTGCCAAAAATCACGTAGGCCAAAAACCAGATGATAAATATTATATTTATTGCGATTTTGAGTTGCCTACCGTCCTTACCTTTACATACCTACATCGTGGTTTGCAGTACCTGATTCCTCGCATCCTTAAATTAAATCAGTTTTACGATAGATTTTTTTTATTTATTTACTAGCGAGTACTCGGCATCCGTTGCAATGTCACCCAAAGAAAGAAAGTGTTTGTTTTAATTCAGTTTGAAAGTGCTTTTGGAGACACAATATTTTTTTGTTTTTCCGTCTTGTGCATACACGAATAAATCGGAATGTTTTCCGACACGTGATCAGGCCATGTAAAGCCATGTAAATATAGATTTTCCAAATTTACCCACTGCTATCCCCTACCGCTATTATAATCCCTCTTTCTGTCCCTTCCTCGTCCCCCACCCTCCGTCTCCCCTCTCCTGAGTGTTTCCCAGGCGTTCCCGGCCCGTTCCTCTCCTGCGTTTCTTTCTCCGCTCATGTGTTCCGTTCCCCCTCACTCGTTCCTCTTCAACCTTCCACGCCTTCCCCCCTCCCTCTTCCTCCCTCCTTCATTCCCTTCCCCTCTGCCGAATTCCCCTCTCCCTCTTCCTATTTCTCTCCCTGCCGCTAAACTATACGAAATACACAAATTTTTCAAACAACTCGTGCTACCTATGTAATTATTTTATACAAATTTCATAACACCAGAGCTTATCATTGTATATAGAAACATTAGCGGTCGTGCGCACAACAACTCACCAACGTTTCATAGCAATAGATTAATTGTATAGGAACACATGCGGGTCAAACAAAGAAACTTTAATTTTTGTATATAAAGAAGAACATTACATGGCAACACGTATTTCACGGATTTTAACACATTGTGATGATAATTCAACGTTCAACTACATGATATGTAGTAATAAATGTCAAATAACAAATAAACAGAATATGTTTATTTGTTTTAATCTTCCCTACTGTGTGGGGAAAGATCAATTCGGCAAGTGAAATAAATATTGATGTAGGCATGATGGTATAATTTGATAAAGAAAACCACTATTAAATCAACGCCTTTATTGTTATCCGCGTGCTTTGTTGAAAGTGACAATTTCACACCAGAAATACCTAATATAAATTAGCATATATACGATGGCGATTACATTTTATGTATTTTTTAATATGTTTAGCAAACGCTTGATTATCGAAAGTGACTAGGTAAAGAATAACAAAAAAATCAAATTTAGGGTTAGTTTTAAAGTTGCCTGTTTTTACTTTCATTGTGTATTTGCTGTTTATATAATTGAAAATAATGTCACCGTCAAAAGAGACCACGAAACGGGTTCTTAATCGTAAATGAAGGTATTTATTTTGAAAATGATAATCCTTAGAGCGGGCTCTTTAAAAAAAATGTAACAATTCATCAAATATTTTATGTTAATTTTCACGTTCTGTGAAAGTTAAATTTAAGTTCTGTAATTATTTCAGTTTTATGAAGTAACTAGCCTGTTATGAAATAGTATTAGAACTTACACAGGACGTTAAAATTAACTTTAAAATTTTATGAATAGTTTAACTTGGGGTTTATCACAGAATTTTAACAAATCATCAAATTTCAATGAAAAAAATCATTTTCTATGAAAGTTCTATTCAAGATCTGTAAATATTAGGATAATTACAAAACTTGAATAGAACTTCCACAGAATTGGAATAATAACTTTGAAATTATATCAGGGGAAGTAATTAAAAAGTCCAGCTCCTAGTTATTATACAGGGTGTTAAGGGACGTACTTGACTTAGGTACTTTAACCAGTGATTCCTGACATTATTTGGAGTTAAAAATATAAACGAAATTTTGGTCTCTTGTGACTTTCTCGGCGACTTTTTTTTCAAATTTTTTTTCTTCAAAATCAAACAAAAAAAAATTCTTCCACGTGTCGTCACTGGTCACCCAGCCAAGTAACCGACCAACCTCTTAAGCCACCTCCAACTGTCCAACTGTCACCAAAATTTCAATTACATTTTAACAAACCAAAATTGCATTTACTTTTTTACTCCAAAAATGTCAGAAATCACTGGTTAATGAAATACGTCCCTTAACACCCTGCATACGTATTTGTAACTAAACACTTAACGTATTGATATTAAAATTGCAAAGGCATCTTTTATTAAAATGTTGCTTACACACAGTCGCGCTCCCATTCTTGCATGACCTATCTCACTCTTCCAAACTCACAAATAAATACACTTAGCATTGATATCATCAGTTTTTCAATATCAACGTTAAAAATAAACCTCCACCAGGACAAAATACCTATTACGGAAAATATGATTAATTCTTTTGAATAGTTCTACTTGATTTCTATGAATAGATTGCATCCTCTCAAACTGAGAAGGATTATTCTAATTTATCACCATTAACAGTGTCAGGTGAGGATCGGTAATGCACTTAAAACTATGAAGGATCACCCTGAAACAGGAAAGGATATTTCGATAAGCCACCAAAAAGGATTAAAGCGATCGTGACGGTAACTTTTTATGATTAATTGATACAGGATTAGGTCGTGTTGTATTGTGTAGGTCATTCGTGTGAAAGCTCATTATTCCATTAGCAATTTTGATTCTTCGATTAGTTTTTCAATTTGAGTGCTTAAAACTAGTAATAACTTCTTACATTAATTACCTAGCATTATATTTTTATTTGATTTTATAGTACATTTTATGGTAAAATTGAATATTGCTGGTTTTACTGGTTGATTTACCCGTGATGAGGCCGATTAAGTACCTTCTACATATATATCGACTAAAAATACTCGATCAAAAATTATTTGTAATTGCAACAACAATATACCTAAGGACTGAGTCATTTAGATACTCGCTTGTAACTATATTGCAAGAAGTTGGCAATATATTTTCAGAAATAATGGATGTATTAAAATGCGCGGAATTTAGTTACAAGAAGGCATAACATACCTCATCAGTAAATATTAATGTTAGCTTTTATTATTCTTTCGCTTGTGTTCTATTTTATATTTTCTTTAACTAATTTTACTTAGTGATTAATGATTCACTAACATATTACCGACATAAATAATTAAATTCAAATTATATCATTAAATCTATTATATAATAACTTTTGAAAGTCATTCCAATCAATGAAATATTTCATTGAAGAAGAACAAAATAATAATAAATCTAAACGAAAATATGAAAAAGAACAAAACAAAGAAAAACAAAAAGGTGTTGCCACGGTTGGCAACTAAGACGTTAACCCAGAATATCTCGTCTTACCAAGACAAGAAGGTTACGGTCCCAGTTGCGACCATCAGCTTTTTTATTTTTCTATGACTTGTTCTTTTTCATATTTTCGTTTAAATTTATTATTATTACTTTTTCTTTCAATGATATATTATATACATTATCACTTGTTTGTAAAAGTGGGTTTGGACGTATAATATAAATAAATAAATACATCCCTGTAAAAAAATATACAAAGTGGAGTATGCCAAACGATATTAATATATTTAAAAGTAAGTTACTTACTAGCCCTAAGGTTATTATATCTTAATCGATAAAAGTGAATGTTAAATTCGAATTGTTATCTGTACAACCTTAACACTTTTAGATCTGATTGTTGAACTACTATTTAAAAAAAACACAATGATAAGCATTTCTTTAAATATTAATAGCTTTTGAGCAATCGAATATAGATTTGATGCGTTTCATTATCTACAAAAAATATCGATCGTAAATTGATCTTAAACTATTTAGTCGCATTTCGAAAATGCAATTTGTTTCGGTCACCTTGCAAAAAAGGTCAAGATGGGCGTAATTGAAATCAAAAGTATAATTACCGTCGTATAAATGAAAGTACGCATTTGCTAAGTCGGTACGTAATATCTTTATTATAAATTAAATTCAGCCATCACGTAACGATAATTCAATAATGAATTATGTTTTTGGTCGTGAATTTGTATAACGAATTCTCATCGATCATCGCAATTTGTCATTATTTAATCAAGTCAAAATGACAAGTGGAATTTCGAGTTTATTTCGTAAGGCTTTGAATTACAAAATGCTTCATCTTCGTCTGATAAATGGGAGCAAAAACGTTTGCACAAGGTTTTAAGATTTGGTCAAGGAAATAATAATAAAATTGATTTATTAAAATGGTTTTCATTATCTGTAAAACTTCTGTGATGATTCGTTTTAACAAGTGCTATTGACGTACAAAAATATTAGAAAAGAGCGATCTCAATTATTTAGTAACTAGTGAGTTCCCGGTATGCATTGCAATGACACTTAAATAAATAAATTGTTTCTCTATGTGTGTCCTTTCCCATTCGTCCCCATTCTCCTTCCGTATCCCTTCCCCTTCCACGTCCCCTTCCTCTCCCGCGTTCCCCGCCACCTTCTCCGCCATCCCCCCTGTCCTCTTTCACAACCATCCTCCGGATTCCCCTTCCTCTATCTCCTTCCCTCCCTGGCGCTAAGTTATATGAAATTATATGTAGAAACCTTCACGGATATGCGCATAACAACTCACCAAAGTTTTATCGCAATCGGATGAATAGTACAGGAAATATATTCATAACGCCAGAGCTTACTATTATATATAGAAACCATTGTAAGCATACTGATATCAAATCACCAAAGTTTCATGGCAATCGGATGAGTGGTTTAGGAACGCATAAGACACAAACAAACAACAAGCAAGCAAGCAAACATGCATTCATTTTTATATACATACTAGCTGACCCGACGAACTTCGTATCGCCTCAGAATCAATAACTGTTAATTAAATTCGTTTTTTTATTAAGTTAAAAATTACAAAATGAATCAATCATCCATGGGAAACTGTCCGTGTTTTGTTTTTGTTAATATCAGAGATGGCATTGTGTACGGATTTATATTTTTTGTGATTTTCTTATTTTTCCACTTACTTACGGGAATTTTGGAGGCGGTAATGGGTGCCGCCGCCCCGGGAACCATTTAATGGATAACCAACACCTCTGTCATACGTCCCCAAGTGGTTCGCTACGTTTGGTGATTTATCAGGGGTGATCGGGTTCTTGGGGTAACGTTTGTCCGGGTCTTGGCGGCAGATGCGTCTGCCCACCCTCTTCGTGGTGGGCCGGATCGAGAGAGACTGGTTGAGGGAGGCCTTTTGACCTTTCCAGCTGGACTCTCATCGCCTTGCACCGCAGTTGGAGGGATGGATTCATATGTCCGTCACTCCTGGGCACACTGACCACAGATTCCTTCCCACCCCTCATACCTTTTTCCTTCCCAGAACTTCCTATCCTCCCTTCCTTAAAAAGACCCTCCACATAGCATCCCCTAAGATGACATAGGTCCTGAGGAAAGTAATTTTCTTTAGGGCCTCATGTGTGAGCTGATGTAAAAAAACAATGCTTGTTATTTTCCTTATGCATGTGAGGGATTTTCATTATAATTATCGTATCTTTCCTTTGGATGGGTGGAGACATACGTTCACCGTTTATCTCATTTTCAACTATTGACATTTAGTGTGTAAGAAAGAGTGGCAGCATTATATTTGTTTAAAAATAAAAGCAAAACAATTATCGCATTGACATCTGACGTTTTTGAATTTTTGAAATTCATGCACAGTTCAATATTATAGGTACTTAGGGTACTTGTCACAAAATGCCCGCAGCTCTTTCAAATATGAGAATTCGTTCCATACAAAATGTATGGGGAAAAGAATTTTCTTAATAACTATATTTTTCGTTAATTTTTGTGATGTTTTAATAGTTATTATCCTATCCGGTATAGAGACATATCCAACAATTCAAAGATCATCAAAAACGGTGTGGCCGTTCTCGAGTTATAAATAGTGTAACTAACCCGACTTTGTTTTATATATTAAGATATAGATGATGCAAGGTTGCAAATATTACCGTTCGTTGAATATTTTCCCATACTTCACAAAATTATCGGATTATTATTTTAACTGGTTATACACAGAGAAATAATTTTATTGAAGTAATCAATTCTTAAATTGTTTCAGTCATTGCTTTTCATACATTATGCAACGAATGAAAGCTTGAAGTCATTCCTCGGACTTTAAAAGTTACGGAGTCATTGGATGTAATAAGATCACTTTGGTTACAGAACCCATAAAAATGCGTATCAATTTGCTATGCAAGAACCAAATATACATAAAAATGCGATCGAAAGCGGTGTTTCGATAAACGGATGTCTTTATTGTTGATAAATTGAATTGTACCGAATTTCAATGTCGGAATTTGACAATGGTCATTCATCATCAATTGACAAATCAAAGGACCAAATTGAATTTAAAAAACGTAAAAGAATCTGAAACTACGATAATATACGGAGGATTTTCTTCTGAACCTTTCGTACGTTAAATTTAATAAACTTAGATGAATTTTCGAGTGGAACCGGAGTCGTGTTTTGAGATTCGGATATGGTGGAACGGGATTATCGAAATTAAGGATTCTACACGTAGGCACTGCAGTACGAAACGCTTTTCAATGAGTCATGTTTCGAAACGTACAGTGTCCCTTTTTTTGTAACTGAACTCATTGTAAAAGAATTGAAAAACATTTCTTAAGTTCAGGAAAGACTATTTGAACAGTATTTTCGAGAAGCTATGTAAAATTATTAATGAGTAGATATGTAGCAACACAAATAAGCATTATCAGTGACAATTATGATCAGTTCAATTTTTTTAAAATGATTTTTAGTTTGTTTTATTTAATTCGGAGCATTTGTATACATTTGGAGAAAGGATCTTTCGAATTTAAAATACAAATTAAAAAGCATTTTAATTTCTTCAAAACTATTTTTGAAGTTATTTAAGTGGTTGATTAATATTTTTTCATGTATTGTATATTGAAAAGTGGAGAATAAAGTATGTTTACAATACCTAAAAAATATAACATATTTAAATAAATCAATAGCAGTCACATAATTATTATACAATTAAAAACACATTGACATTTAATGTGGGAAAAGCAGATTTCAAAGTACCCCACAAAATAGAGAATCTATTGTCTCACAATTATTTTATCAGTAAATTGGTTTAACTAGTAATAAATCAATTTAGGCACCTTCAAAATTAAAATTTAGAATCACGTAAATATGTCGTCTCTAAGTGTTTTAATCACAGTTTTAAAATGGCCTAGAAAGTCGAAACAGCTTTCACAATAATAAAAAAAAACTGAAATCCTTGCATAACTTCACTTTTTTAAATTAAATAAAGTACCACGAATTACACACAAAAACAATAAATTAATAAGCTATTTACCTATTTTAAAGCTTATCCTATCGGATGAGGTCGAAAGCTATTAACAAATAATAACTAAAATTTAAAAAAATTCTTATGAAATAAAATAATATAATTAATTGGTTATGATCAATAAATGAACAGTTGAAAAAACCACATAGTTAGGTCAGAAGCTTCACTAAAAGTAGGTAGGTACCTGTATTATTATTGTTTTGTTAAACTGCACTGTTCAGATTTTGGTATTAATTTTGCGGTTTCCGTAATACGGTTCCAGGTATGCGTAATAAAATGCTCCGGAGGTCCGGCCAATAAAACCTCCTTCACTTCCCGCGAAAGCTCCGTAGGAACCCAAAAAATAATAAAGCCTCTTCTTGACCCACGGTTTTGTGTGGCCCATATAAGAACATTTGACAAGCGAAGGGTATTTTGGACTGACAGACTGGCATTACGAGATATGAAAATATAAGATTTATCAGAAGTTTTGACGTTTTATTGATGATTCAGAAGCGATTGAAAAGGATACCAGTTGAATTAAACATCTCTAAAATGCCAAAAAAAAAAAACAGTTCTGAACTGCGTAGTTTTTTAGAATATAATAATATACTTCCCCAGCTTTAAAGAACAGATTTAACCCATCAGGATAATTTGCCCGCGTTTCTGAACAACTCATTTAGGTCTAATAGATTTCGTTGTGTCACACTTACTATCATGATCAGAAATATGATCTAAATGACGTTAGAAAGAGGAAACACTACATTTTTTTACATTCAACATTCGACGACCGGCGTAGTGCAGCGGTAAGGCGCTTGACTAGCACACCGAAGGTCGCTGGATCGAATCCCGGCGTGGCAAATAAATTTTATTTCATTAATTTGTGTTATTTCACAATTAATTAATTTAAAATAATATATAGTATATTTGCGGCACGTTAAAGAGTGGAAGATACTCTCAGTATCGCCTGGTGTTGCTTGAAATGGCTTTAACCGTGTTTGGTGACCAGATCTGATTAGCCAGGTACTTTCCCACCTTCTTCTTCCCTTTCTCCTTCCCTTCCCCACTACCTTCAGCCTCACAACATACCCCAAATTTGGGGATGCCATAGTCTCACTTCAGATGGGAGCAGTTAGGACTCTTGTGCGGTATTCATGTAAAAAAAAAAACTCTAAAAGTTAACTACAAAAGAAGTAAAATGTATGCCTTTATGAAACCGAAATTTCGAATCGGCTTAAAACGGAACCACAAAAAATAAGGTGATAATTACGTTTATACTTAATACATTTGTCTAATAAAATATGTATGTCTATTTTTTTTTTCGATATCACTAATTTTAGTTAAAAAAATAAGGTGAGCAATTTTTAAAACCTTTTTTTATGTTTGCATAATTTTCATATTTTAAAAAATTAGATATTTATTTCAATTTCTATAATTAGAAAGCGTATTTCATCACCTTTCAAAAACAGTTTTTAGTTTTCGGAAACGTTAAGAAATTTTAATTTTATTTGAATTTTATTGCAAAGCGGAAATATATTGATTCTCTGAGAAAATGTGTTCGAAGCCTGACTGGTTAAGGAACAGATGTAAAACATATTTTTTCAATAATAATCAAGGAAAAATCTTTGAACTGTGACCAATAAAAGACATTAAATGAAACACTAATAAAGATATAAGAATTGTTACAGTGATTTTGAAATATTTTATTCAAGGTTTTTTATGCAATAAGCCTTGAATTATTTTACAACTATAAAATGAATGCAGTTATTTTTATGCATCAATGATTCAAGTCTAATCTTTTATCAATACTTAATTAAATACTGCAATTAATAAATGTAAAATAAGCTATTATAAATACATTAATTACTTTTGAATGGAGACGTTTCCAATGAATAGCGCGGTTAACTAGATCAATTTATTTATAATTGCAATTAACTTAACATTATGACAAGTTAATTAATATTAAATGGAAACTTTACTTGTGGATTTATCTTGTGACAGTTGTTAAAACGTCAGTTTCCAAGTAATCCAGTTTAATAACAAGTGTTAAAGGCAAACTTAGGTTTAAATTACGCTACTATGGAAGAAATAAAGCAATTTAAAAGTCTGAATAAGCTTTTCAATAAGTTAATATCGCTATATAAATGTAAAAAGATCACATAACGTGATGCACATGAGTTAAATTCTTACAGCGGGTACCGACGTTCTTCCCTCTCAGAACATGTTATACATAGTTAAAAGCTCTATGGGATTTTTTTAAATCCCTTGCTCCAAATCTGTATTAATTTCTTCTTCACATCGGAGGACGGATACCATCTGGGCAATCTCAGGCTGCAGCATTCAAATCTGCAAACTTTAAAATTCCCTCGGGGGCTGGTTCTGGGAAGGAAAATTGTATGAGGTGTGGATAGGAATTTGGGGTTAGCTATGTCCAGGATGACGGTCGTATGAATCCATCCCTCCCACTGCAGTCCAAGGCGATGGTTCCGGCTAGAGAGGTCAAAACCTCAAACAGCCTCTTCCGATCGTGCCCGCCACGCGGTAGTAGGTGGACAAACGCATCCACCGCCACGACGTAGACAAAACTCACCCCATTAACCCGAGCACCCCTGCTGAGTCACTAAACGTAACGAACCTCTTAGAGAGACCTATGCAGGGTGTTGGTTATCCAATAACCACCCCCCAAATTAAATAAAAATTAATAAAGATTCGGAAGAAGCATGGAACTATTTGATTAAGCCTTCATACATGTACAACATCGATTGATGTTGACACATTTGAACCGTTTTCCTAAGTCTTCTTTAATAGTTTAACAGTCTTAAGATAACTCCCTTAACGAAGCTTTGTACTGACAAACTTTGCATATAAATTGAATCCAGTGATGGTGATCTACGCTTTAATCTTGACACTTGTCTTGAAACTGGTAATCTCATTCCCATGCAGTTTCAGTACAAAGGCGTAGTAGGCTGTAAAGGTTTCTTAAATACACAAAAAATTGAAGTTAAGAACGAAGCCTTAAATAAGTCAGGTACCTAGTTGATTAATACAGTAAAGATAAATCAGGAAAATTAACTGATTATAAGTTAATTTTAATCGTTTTGTTGTTTCGAATGATTTAATTTGTGAGCAGCTAAAAGTGTTAAATTGAAACATTAAATTTTTTGTGTTTATTTGTGTTTTTATTAAAATTGTAAATTTATTACTTTTATCGGGAGAAAATAATAAAGAATTGAGACGACATTCTCGTTAGTTGCCGACATTTCAGGTTTGAATACCTGTGTCGTGTGCTCTATAATACCCCCCTCACTGCCTGTGTTCCGTGCGCCTACTGCCGGTGACAAACTCGCCCAGAAGTATTTATGCCTATAACGATGGTGCATGGATGCATTAGCATGTAAAGCGATTGTCCCGACTGCAGGGAGATGACGGAGGGACCGAGCAAGATGCGCTTGTCATAATACCTCAGATTAACGAGAGCAGCCTCAGTTCTGGGCGAGCTTTATTATGAAATTTCCGTTATGGATTACTTGACGACAATGTTTTAAGTAACTAACTGTACGCGAGAACTTTTGTCGGTGGAGAATGTGGCAGTGATGGAACAATGATACGAACATTTAGTAAATTGTTTTAAATATAAATATTAAATTTAATATAAATAATAATAAAATGTACTTCAATTGGCCATTAGACAGAACACGAATTATGCTAGATATAAATGGGACACGATTTTTTTAAACTTCCCTAAAATGAGTATTAATAACTAAGAATAGCCAATTCAATGCTTTATTAGCTCTTTTACCAGTGGTACAACGTTAAATGTTTGTTTTTGTTTTTTAATTGTAACATTATTTTGCCAACTGTGCCTTCTGTCAACATAGGATTTCCTAGCAAAACATGCACAGTATATCATCCATAGATATTTATAAAGATACATAATTAAAACAAAAATAAATAGTAAAAAAGATTAACTCAAAATATGTTTAGCTTTCTTACACAATCTAAATCACTACGAATAATATAGGTATACTGGCATAAATCATAGAATAAAGAGTAGGCATTTGGCAAGTAAAGTCATTTTAATACGTTGCTGATTATGATGGCGTCATTTTTTGTGATATATCTGCTCAAGAACGCTTTATAAGACAAGAAAATATTAAAGGCTGGTAGCAAGACAAATAAAAACATAAATTCCAAAAATTCTTCAAAATTCTGCGCCTTTGCAAAATCTTTTATAATACTAACAACTGACAAAAATACTACAAATACTGCAAATGAAGACTTATTACAAATATTTTCGGTACCTTTTTTATCGTTTGTCTGAGTTTTTTCCCAGTTCCAGTTAATAATAATAATAATGAATGAATGTATGCAGGGGTAGTGCAATGCAATACATTCCATATTTTGAAAAAAACAAAAGAAATTAGACAAATATTAAGTTACGGTTAAAAGTGAATAACAGCACATAAATAAAATAAAAAAACGAATAAGAAGAATGAAAAACATGAGAAATGTAACTGAAATAATAATAACACTAAAATGAATTAATGCAACTGTTTACGGAGGGTATTTAATAGTCGTCTCCCGTCTCCAGAGTGCCATCGGGGGGGACTCCATCCAGGCAGTCATGGCGGTGATGATTGCATTCTTCGATTGGCGTAGTCTGCGCCATAAACTTCCCATGCGGTGGCGGAGAATTGCTCGGAAACTGTGCACTCATCCCTCCAGGAATATTTCCGTAGCACTGCAGTATCTCGGTAGGCGGAAAAGTTGACGGTATCATTGTTGTAAGCAACCTTTAAGTTGTTCCATTGGGATGCAGTGTAGTCAACCCACAGTTCTGATTTGTACAGCGAGGTACAGAAAGCGTTGTGCAATATTCTTTTTACTTTTGGGCTGCAGAGGTAAAAACGTCTTGACAGCATACCCGCTCTAACTGATATCGCTCTTCTCTGCTTTTCCACATCCTCGAAATCCTTAAGGTCGTCTGTGATGATGTGTTCCAGGTACTTAAGGCTGTGATAAACATTCATTTAGTTAAGAAAACATTTTACATACAGAATCACAACCAAAATTAGTATTTTTAATAAGTAATATGACATTCGGAAGCAAGTTTTGCTGTCAGTACTTAAACTTCAATAAGTTTTTGTTTTTATGGTAGTCTATTCAAAGCTTTAGGGCCCGATATTCCAAACACTTGATGAACGGACGTTCTTATACTCTAGGATACTGATATCGTATCAATTTTGTCTTCCCACTCATTTTCAGCTTAAGAATTCTTTTGAAAAGATTAAGTTTAAAGATATATTAACGTATGCTCAAAGTTACCTAATAATAATTGTGCTTTTAAAAGTGGAAGCAATTTGAAAACATCTCAGCCCAGGGCCAATATTTATCTTTATAAATTAAAAGTGAACATTTCAAACATATAAAGATTTATCGCATTAAAATCGTTAAAAATAATCACAGCGCCATTACACAAATTATGATTGGATGTGCCTCTAGATAAACATACAAGATATTGACGTAAGCAAATGTCGTCACATGATGTACGAATAACGAAATAATAAAATTTCTTAATCATCATCATCATCAAACAGTATTAATAGCCTAGCGACTGCATGGTTGAAATTTAAGAATCCCGCTAAGGATACAACTCTGGAACCGAATTAAAGCAATGCCAAAAGGTGGCGCCACTTACGTTAACAGCTAGCGTGAGGAGCATCGCCTGGCAGGCGTAAGTACTATTGGATAATCTGTCCGAATAGATTGACGATAATATGATTATTATTGTAACTGGCAGTTGTGTATATATATTTACGTATGACTTCATTGCCTGTCGCGGTTACTTTGTCCCGATGACAAGCTGTCACTGGATCCGAGGAACCAGCTATTTTTGGAACCAGTTCATATCGGATTTAAAATGGTCACCAAAACTCAAACTGGGCGAAGCGGAACTAAAACTTTTTAACTGCTAATACTAATTGTTATTATTACGGGTATGGTTGGAAAAACGGTTGATATAATATGGGCATTTTCTACGGTATTTTTCTATATAGGTAATGAAGGAAATGTATCAAGGTATATTATTAAATTATAAAGAAAGTCACATTTTCTGGCATAAGTTATGTGTTGTATAACGCGTGTCAATAGACACCTGTACAAAATAAACAAGTTGATTTGATCACGATCTTTACCTGTACGGAATACTGGAATTTTATGTACATTAAATTACAGCACTTGCAATGTTATATGAGGGAAAAGTGAATGAAATACTCAATAGATCGACGACAGATATTTTATTACGATTACATTTCCTACAAAAAATACCTCACAGGAATGTGTAGTTACCTAAGGTAATTATTGCATTAACGTGGTAGCAATTAGTTCAATTTTATTGAAAATGAGACGATTTAAAGCAACTTTGTATTTCTTGGACATTATTACCTACGTAAAAATTTGTAAAAATTGTTTTTGAAGTTAGTCCATGTCACTAGTGTTTTAAAAGCTAGAAGTTTTAAATGCTAAAAGTTTTGTCGAAACCAAACAACCAACAAATTACGTTATTGCATTTTTTACATCAGCTCCATTCAACAATTTCCCTCGGTGCCATCTTTGGGGATGCTGTGTGAAGGGTCTATTTATAGAAAAAAAGGAGAGGTGGTACTTGAAGGAAAGAGATAGAATAGGTAAATCCATTCCTTCCACTGAGCTGCAGGTCGATGGGTCGAGTGTCCGGCTGGAGGGTAAAAATTTCTCCCTCAACTAGTCTCTTTCGATCTGGGCCGCCACGCAGTATATGGGCAAACGCATTCGCCACCAAGATCCAGACAAAACTCACCCCATGATCCCGGGCACCCCGGCTAAGTCACCAAACGTAGCGAACCACTTGGCATGGATGTTGGTTATCAAATAAAGGTTTCACGGGGCGGCGGTACCCGTCAACGCCTAATTACGTAGCAAATGTACATTGTTAAATAGTTTCTGGGGAACAGCTTGTGTGAATACTTTTATTTTCTCACTCTACATTTTTTATATTTTTTTCTTCTTATGAAGCTTTTAGAATTAATTACTAATATGACGAAATCCCAATGTTCTCAAGACATTATCCTTTCCAGGTACGTTGGACTTAAGGCGACGTTAGACCAAAGTGCATATAAATTATTGGGATTCTTTACGTTGTGTTTGTTACACAAATAAATACAGAAATGCCCCCTGGCGAAGATTCGGTGGAATCTTTTGATCTCGGAGTTATAAAAATAACAAGACATCATAAGCTACGGATGTGCATACCAAGTAGCCTTCATATCAAAAGAGTGTACTCCCCGGTAATGAGCCGCATCTAAATAATCAAATTAAATATGTGCCTCTATAAAAATTACGTTTTCTTTATATTATTCTTAATAAGCATTATTAAAAACAGATGTATGCGTTTTGAATGTGGTTAAAATATATTAATATTAACACCACGAGAATTTTATTCAAATCCAACATATTATCAATACTAGATAATAATAATATTTAATTAATTACCAAGCGAGTTATGTATATAATTTCGATTCACCAAATAGATTCATATATATACTGAAAACATGGTTACTAAGTAGGGATGCTTTAAACTATTTATTAATAGTGATAGTCTGTATAGTTATATTACGAGTATTATTGTAAACATTGTAATTGAACACTAACATCCATAATTGTAAACATTGTAATTGAACACTGACATCCATAATAGTAAACATTGCAAGAATCTAAAACTGTAAACATTGTAATTGCACATTGTAATGGAATAATTGTAAACATTGTAATAATTAAAAATCATTATAAACAAATATTTGTTTTTATTTAGATAGGAGTGAATAAATTAAGGAAAATGCTTAAGTTATGGAGAGTTACCAATCTCATTAAATATCCAAAGTTAAATTATAGAACACAAAATTTAAAAAATTGGTTTTTCAAAAATACTTTTCTATAGTTTTATTATTTTTCGAGTGTATCTAATGTTTTTAGTCACAGCTGTATTTAACAGAACTTAACGATAAACTTTTTTCAATTAATAATTGTTAAAATATAAAACAAAATATTTCGTTCCAACGAACTGAGCACAAAAGCATATTATTTATTTATAACATGTTACATATATTTGACATTTCTATAGATAAGATTTATTAAATCACCATACTAGGCGAATGCCTGTTTCATGGTAATTAATTAAGGATAGTAACTTTGAGTGTAGTCTAGTGTAAACAAATGGTTAAATTGGTAAAGTTTTATCTGAGTATATGAAACAAGTTGTAAACACTATCATAGTCACTCATCGAAGGTCATTAAGCGCCTTTCTGAAAGTGAGATATTGGGCTTTAGACTTTATATTTCAATCGATAAGTTTTAAAAAAAATTAGGTGCAAGAAAGTTAAACTGTGATTGTGCCAATGAAGTTTTTGTTTTTGGAATAGTATAATTCGATTGGTTTGAATATCTTGTGTTGTATTTTGAATTCATATCATTTTTTTTTGTAAATTTGAATTTAAAATAAGAGGTAATATTTTTTACATATATTGATTTTATATTAAGAACTTTGAAGTCTTTAAAAAGGTCTTTCGTGGGGAAAAAAGGTTTTTCGTCTTTCTTTTTTATTAATTCAAATTCATTTTTGAATTCAGTAATTTTGCGCAACAAAGTTGTCAAAGTTTAGATTTATGTCAGTCCAAAGTTTAAATAAAAATTAAAATAAGAGTTTACTATAATCCAAAAAAAATTAACGGTGGTGTTTTTATTAAACGGACCAAGCGAACGTCTTTAAATAGCTAATTTAAAGGCAAATATCCTAGAACGCGTGCCCATAACTGGTACGCCTGTTAATACCGAGAGATCAATGGCTCTTGACACGAGAGGAAAGTCTATTAAAACTAAGTAATGCGAGTCTATTTTAATGATGCTGCGGCTTTAACGTATTATGTGATTATGATTACCGATATAGATCAAACGGGGGATTAAATACAATAAATAAAATGATAGGATTTTAATGTAATTAGGTTATTTATTAATAACAAAAGAATATTTATGCTAAGATTGTTAACACTCAAATGTGGATTCGATGAACAACTTAGACTACAAGACGTCCGACTTGAATACTTCAAAATTAATACTTAGAAGGCAATTTCCTGATCTAATATGTTTGTACATAAAATAATTCACGGCCAACTTGATACTACACTATGTCTAAGCAATATTGAAATAAATGTTCCCAATTCCCATTGTTTAAGATGCCATAATATGTTTCACCTGAATACATTTAGAAATAATATCGCCTTTTTTAGCACTTTGACACTTTGCACTTTTAGCACTTTGTATAATAAGATAGAGTGTGCTGAAGTAGACATCTTCTTCGGTAATCACAACGATATTTTTTATTAGTAGAACATTTTTTCTGAATCCATATAGATTATCGACGAAGATGTCTGTATCTCTAATTATGTCTCTTGTGTCTCTTGCCTCTCATTGCATTATTTCATATTTTGGGATATTATGCGGAGGAGTGAATTTGTGTCTGATAAGAAACCCAATTTGAAATAAGAAGGAAACACAAAAATTGGCAAATCAATCAAAAATATCCCGTCAAATTTAACTGTTCAACGAAGCTAGATTTTCAGAGACATTCAGTCTGTTTTCCAACGATTGCAATTGTTTCGATAAGGGAGATATCAAATTATGCATTGTTTTCTCAATGAAAGATCCATTGTACCCTCAATCACATGACGATTTTGAAAAAGGAGGAGCAGCTGCAAAAGAGGTATCAGTGATATATCTTTTCATACAAAAATTGAAAGCTTCAGGTAAAATATAGCTATTAAGTATATTGGGATGTAAAATACAGCTATAAAATATATTGGAATGTAAAATATAGCTATTAAGTAAGTATATTGGGATGTAAAATACAGTTATAAAGTGTATTTGAATGTAAAATATAGCTCTAAAATATATTGGGATGTTAAATACACCTACAAAGTATATTTTAATGTAAAATATAGCTCTAAAGTATATTGGGATGTTAACTATATCTTTAAAGTGTATTGGAATGTAAAATTTCACCCACGAACTACCAAGCTAAAGCAAAATTCATCAATTAGGAATTTCAGGTACAACAAGGTTCAAAGATAAACGCATACTACCGTGTGGTGAAGTGTCACGTACTCTTTCTTGGCCAGTGTAACCTTCAACGATGTCGAGATTTGAGGTCATTAAAACTGACCCTTGGGAGAGTCCTTAAAGTTTCTTGGAAGTAACAAATGACTATTGAGGAAGTTACTTCGTATGCAGGATGAAAGGGAATCCCTTCAAACAATCAAGAAAGGAGAAACTGCATATATTGGTCACATTCGCAGAAATGTAAAATATTAAGTACTCCCGAACTTATTGCGAAAAGAAGAATTGAAAGAAAAACTGATATCAGAATACGGCATTTGTCGTGATTGAGGAATTTGAGAGTCAGAAATAGGACTTTCTTTTTACAAAATAATTTAATATTATAATAACTAAAATATTCTCGTTAAAAAATACGATTATAAAATTTATATCGTGTTATTTATTTATTTTATGTCGCGTAGGAAACTTAGTTCAAAGAACCTTAAAATAATTCATGTTAACGTGTTTTATATGAAGCCGCTTCAATAGTTAATAAGTAACTCATCTTAAAATCCCTCTTGTATAGAGATTAAATCCTCGATGTTTGTTAGAGATGGCATCTCTTGGCATTCGGTTTATATCCCAAGGTGTTTACTGGCTGTTTAAGGTTTTCAACCGCATTCACAAAAGGAGTATTTTAATGCAATGCGATAAAGTTGATGCCATCCTGATTTTGAATGGATTCTATTATCATTATTAGTACAGACAACGTCAACGTGTATTTAAAACTAACAATAGTCTCAACAGCTGCCATTTAAAAAATAACATCACATCATCAAACTCTTATAAACGTTGAAACAAATATGACCATCTTAGTACTCAAATTACGACAGTTTTAAAACACTGGTAGCTAAAGCTATACTTAATGTAATGTCTCTCCTTTTCTTTCCAGAGAATATAGTAATATGGCACATACTGGTAAATAAATGGACGCTTATTGATAGACTTAGGTTATTTATATCACATTTATTTATTCATGTATCGTAATGATAATACTACTTCTGAAGACCAACATCCTTTAGGCTTACTAAGCTGAAGGCTAGTTCTAATCTACGAATCTCTTAAAACCTAATGACTGCGTACATTACCTTCGGCCACCTTCGGACACCTTCGGCACAACTCGGCAACGAGACCATGTGATCCGAACAGTCCAGAGACTCCCATAGAAAAGAAAGAACTGAATCAAATACTATTATTATACCACACTTAGGATGGGTTGTTTAAAAAAATGGTTGGATTCATCAAATATTTGAAGTTAATTTTCACGTTCTGTGTAAGTTCTTTTCAAGTTCTGTAATTATTTCAGTTTTGTACAGCAACTAGCCTATAATGATATAATAACAGAACTTGAATAGAACCTCCATATAATGTGAATTTTCTTTTTAAACAACCCGTCTTTGGTGCCTAGTTTGATTGGTCAGGGTACTTCACAGCCTTCCTCTTCTGCATTAGATGAAAATAATATTAAAAAGTTAATTACAAAGTGTAAATTTCGAACTGATATCTTCTTTGCAGTAAAATAAGCCGTGTGAAAATGGCCGAGCGTCAACTCACGCTTCAAAAGTCTCACCGCTGAACATTTTAACCTCTTGTGAATAGGGCCTTAAACAAGCATAATGGAGGTTTGTGGACTCTGTATTAAGATACAAACTCACAAATAACTCCCTGGGAAGAGAGTGACAAAATATACCCGTGTAATACGGATATTTATGTCCTCTGCATTCTTATTTGCTTTAGGCCAGGGCGTCCAGCGTGCGGACCGGTTTTTTTATCTTGGAAATTTATTGCTTTTTAAATTTTGATTTCTTAATCTAAAATTTTAATGTTTCCACTACATGCGCCCATTTACCATTTTGATGACATTAAAAGATAAATAAAAATATTAAAACTTGCTGATCTTTTATGTGCTAAAAATTATTAATTTGTTTAGAAAATTGGGTTGCCAAAACACACAGTCCGTAGTTATAAAGGTATAATCTCTCTACCATTCAGAATCGGAACTTTACTTGAAATTACACTAAACGAGATTATTGACCCGATTTGAATATCCAGGCACCTTCTAACCTTCCCCATTCCCATTTTATTCCCTTCCCACTTCCTTCAATCTGACAACCTAATGACAAAATTCGGGATGCCATAATCACACCTGGTTAAGAATAATTGGGACTCGATATAGAAAAAAATCTGTCTTTATTTTGTTTACAGCTTAAACTGACAAACAATGAACAAAATGACAAATACTTAAAGGCAAATCATTTTAAAGAGTACACGTTTGGAATATGTACTTGTGCACACGTATAGTTTCAAAAGTTTTTCGAACTAGTTCGGTACACCCGCCCTCGGTCCCCCCTCACCCCACAAATACCCAAAGATACTGATACCAAAGATAATGTTTAAATTTAGAATCGCGATTAAATTATTCAATATTATTTTAAAGTTTTTTGGTTAATTCTTCAGATTTTTAACAGAAACATAATAAGTAAAAGATTTAATTATTATTTGTCCATCCTTTACACGTTCTCTTTAAAACGATGCGGATAAATGTATCTTTACAATGATTTCCCTGCAGGTACCTGCGTAATTTAGTGTCATCTAAGAAAGTCCTTTATTAAAAAAAAGACCAATAAAGTCTCTCAATAAACAAACATTGCACACGTTGAATAATTAGTCAATTTAACCTAAGTATGCATCTAAATCGAGATACGCCGATATCTTTAACATTCTCAACAATTAATTTCTCTACAGCAACAACCCGCAGTGTTCCTATCAACACATATTTATCTCCGCGGTAATACACGATATTGTAACTTAATCTCATTTAACCCGTGTCGGCAGGAGATAAATTTATCTACAAAACAACAGAAATTCTTCAATAGGTTTGGTTTTAACCAAAAATTTTAAGACTTGATTGATTTTAAACCTACACATTATAATTATTATACAATGGCTGTAACATTTAGGTAGAATATTACTTTGAGAAATAATTTTTTTGGTAACAAGCAAATGTACATTTAAGCCAAACATACATATTACAGTTCCAAAATTAGTAGCTTGTAATATTACAGGGTATGGAAACATGTGCTATTCTTAGTATTTTTATTTTTTATTTTAGTTTATTAGTGAAACAAACAGTTATACACATTATAAGGTAATTACATATTATCTACATGGTAGCATTAACCATCGAAGTTTCCGCAAAAAAATTATAGTATAAAACACAGATTAAAACATTAAAGAAGACAAAGTGGTAGAAAAACATAAAAAATATATATATACAACAGAAATGAAAAAGCACAAATTAAAGCATGGGGATAGAAAAGATAAACTTAAACAGTTAACCTATATAAAATTAATACATTTTCACATCATAATATAATGTTCAAGGACGAATGATTAGCCATTTTGCCAGCGTCCTTGAGGGGATTTTTCACAAAAAAACGGCGCTATATAAAAAATCCAAATACGTATTATTATTATTATATAAAGAAAGATAAAGAACATAATGAGAGTGAGAAAACAACATATAGTAGGAGTGGAGGGTTCGCAATTAAGAATTTGTTTTAATTTTTCCAATTGTGAATTTAATAAATTGGCCTGAGGACAAATGGAAAATATCAGCTTCGTAAAACATACCACTGTGTGAATTTATTTAAATGTGAATAAATCATCAAAAAATATGCTCGTTGTGGCAATATATATATTTTAATGTCAGTACCTACGTTCTAAAATATGTATTAAATACAATAAAAACTGAACTCAGGTAAAAACTGCATCGTCTACATTTGTCTATATCGTCTACGTTTTGTACTCTATAAAACGTTAAAAATAGAAGAAGAGAAGAAGCAACTTTAAAAAAATGTATCCAAAGGAAACTTGAATAGCTTTTTTTCTGCTGTCAATGAAAGCTTAGAAGTTAATAATGTGATTGAATTAGCTTTAAACTGAAGCTTTAAACTAACATTTATAGAGCAGCCTTTGACGCGTGTTGAAGTGTTAAAAAAGGGGGTTGAAAACACGTTCCCGGTTTATCAGAACTTGATCCATTTGACTTCCAACCGATTTCTTACTTAATATATTATGCCATCGCTTCCTCTAAGGGTCGTTTTAATTTAATAGAACCAATATACCCCTTTGATTCTCATCCACCAGGTTATTAGTTAAGTCAATTAAAAAGCTGCAGTATCAAAATATGTAATTCTCACATGAAACCTTATTGAGTTTGGCTTAAGGCTTTAAGCGCCCTTGAGGTGATTTTTCACAAAAACGGCGCTCTACAAATTATCCAATTATTATTATTATTAACTAAACATTTTTGTTTTCAATCTGTGGCTCCCGATCTAATTACACGTGTAAACATTAAAAAATAAAGAATGGAATTCCACAACGGAATCAAATAAATTCAATCATTCGGGAGGGGAAATTTAAATAAACGAGCTGGGAATTTATTACCCCATTGGAGGATGTTTACGAACCCTTACGGAGAGCAGTAAATTTACGAGTTTCGGCTTTTCTTTAAGCTTTAAGGTCGATGTTTGGGTTAGGGTTAGAAGGGACGTGTTTGATTGTGAACCTTTGCTGGACTTGGTGCAGGGCGTTAAATATGTAGTTAAGGTGCACTTACCGAAAATAAAGGGGTTTTGGGAAATATATTCGGTTAATATAACTGATAAAGGTTCAAAAGGAATAAGTCGAACTTCAAAATACTACAGAATGGCTCTGGCGAAAGCCCCCACTCAAAATCGAAAATTTTGCATAATGACCTTAAAATTGTTAAAAATTTTCCGTTTCGTTTGGTATTCAATCCATATTTACCGACAAATCATTTTAAAGATGACAGGTTTTAATATATCTGTGCATACGGACAGTACCTAACGAAATTTTCAAAAAAGTTTGTCGGACTTACCTCACAAGAGTCTCAATTGCTCCCAACTGTCTAGAGCTAGTGAGATTTGGCATCCGCAATTGAGAAAATATGTTGTGAAGTTGAAGGTAGTGATAAGGGAAAGGATATCGGTAAGAGGAAGGTAAGGAATTACCTGTCTATTCATATCTGATCACCAAACACAGTTAAAGCCATTTCAAGCTACGTTTCAATTTTAGTACTATGACGGATGTGTAAGGACTAGTTTGAAACACCCGCCTGCGGTCTCTTACCCCGCTATGCCCAAAGATACTAGATGCATATAGTAATGTTTATCTATGTTTTTTTTGTTAAGTTATTATTTTTATACTAAATTATTTGTATCTATCTACCACAACACAAGCCAAGTTCTCTTTAAAACGATTTACCTATACCTAGGTTGAATTAGACTTCCTGCCCAAAAAATATTATGCTTATAAAATATGTACACATCATAATTTGCACAGGGAAAAAATATCAGATGCCTTCATCTTCAAAGAACTCTAGAATAATGTACCAACCGAATGAGAATTAATTGGTAGTATCAGTACATTCATCACCATAATCAAAAGATCCTTACCGTCTTGTGTAGAGAGCCTGAAGAGATCTAGAGCCTCCTAATTAAAGGCATTAGATTTATTAATGATATCTTTAATTACAAGTAGTATAATCGACTGTTAATGTAGATCTATGGGTCTCCCAAGATGTAAAATATTATATCCGACTCCTTGATATTCACGCATTAAATATAATATATTGTAAATAAACAATATATACGAAGGGTTTATGATCGTGTTTTGATTTTTAATGAAGCATAATTCGAACATATTTAATGACCCACTCATTTAATATTTGAGTTGTTTAGTTGAGGTTTTTAGTAGCTTCAGACATTCAGACCAAAAACGATGGAAAAAATGTACTGTCAAATTTGAAGCAATGAAATCTCGAGCGGTGCCGCTGCGCCTGCGGCTCAATCGTTTATGGTAGGTCCTGTCAATTACCTACGTATTAGTTTCGATAGAAGCAATAATCTTAATATATAAAAATGGATGTATCTTTGTTTGTCCCTTATGTTCCTAAACCATTCACCCGATTGAAACTTTTGTCATTCTGTGTGCGCATGTCCGCGATAGTTTCTATTTATATGCAGAAAATTTTTCTCGGTTTACCTCGAACAGACATGCGAAAGCTATCAATTTGAGGCAAAAACTCAAGACATAAGGCCTCGGAAGATGGACGGTGAGATCTGTCCGAAACGTCAGAAGATAAAAAGTCATTTTAAGAACTACGTTACGCGGGTACACCGAGAAAATTGTTCTACATCTTACACCCGTGAAATCTTAACCAGAACATATATATAGAAAGCTTCCTAAAATCTAAAAGCTTCAAAGATTGTCAAATAGAGGGAAGTGAAAAGAGCCGTCCCGAAAGTCCGCTAGACGGCAGTTAGTTTAGTTCGGAGTTTGGGCACCAGGGGGGCCAAGGGCCGGGGTGCCGTCTGCAGGAGCTCACTCAATTCAGATCTCATTTAGCCAGCTTCCAGTTAGGCCGACTATCGTAGTAACCAGTGGTTATACGCGAAGTATTAAATAAATCCCAGATTAACATAAAATAACTCTTTTCTTTCCCAAGAAGTTATCTCCTCCCAAGACGAGTTGGAGAACTGTTTGTGTGAACACAACAATATATATAATAGTGAGCTCTGGCGTTATGAAATTATTTCCTATACTATTCATCCGATGAGTTGTTGTACGCACGTCCACTAAGATTTCTATTTGTATACTAGTGAGCTCTAGTATTATGCAATACAATTCTATTCACCCAAACAAAACCTAGACAATGAATTGAATGACTAACCTCCATGGCGATACTAACTAATTTGTATAATTATGTGTTAAAACCATTATAGTTATTTACTGCCACATAGTGTCTGACGGACCAGCGAATTTACGGATTTAACTTCACTGTCGACAATAACTCAAGAAAAACATATAAATTTGCGAGTTAAATGCTCCTTTGACAATAAAATACGAATGAAAATAAATATTGTTCAGATCCCAAGCAGATGATAAATATTAATTTCTCCAATAGAATATTATAATTTTGATATTTGATACATTTTAAGCCGCGAAAATGTTAATAATGATAAATTAAACCTCTTTGTAAGTTGTGAATAAGTATGTAATCAATTTGAGAACTAATTTATCTTAGTCATAATAGTTTTATTTATTTGCGGAAATTAGTTGCCATTTCCATATTGATATAACAATACATTATGTAAACAAATTTTTACATGAATGGTATTCAGGAAGTAGGAATTTAATTAATTATGTAAAAGAATCAAATTAAAACACATATTTAAAATATAAATATTACAAGAATTGATGTAGGTACACGATCGTCTAAAAAATAGGTACCTACCCAATGTACCTACTTAAATAGTTTTATTTAAGCAGAATTTACACATTTTAATTTCTTAAGTGTAGAGAATCACATTAAATATTTTTGGATTACAGAATTTGCCCAATGATTGGAGCAAATGAAATAGATACAAATAACTTTAATTTGTCAGAGGATGAGTTGGCATCGCGCTTGGGTTCCATCCAGGCATTGCGTGTTCGATTCCTCGGCTGGCTAAGTCCTCATCACGACACAAGCAACATTTTCCGTTTACTGTGGTGATAGTAGGAGATTTTCAAATATTGTCAGATTATTTGTAACTTGGGAACGTTTGTCTTTCTTTAAAAAAAAAATTGAAAGCAAATCTGTGACATGTAAAAATCGGTTATAAACATGTGTTTTTTACATAATGCTAATCGTGGAAAAGTTTTTTTTAAATACATATATTTGAATTTAATTTTTGCTTTCTTGATTGAATGAATGTATGAATGAAGTGAAATCTTGGAAGTGGAAATTGACCCACTTCCCAACATCCTATCGAGCTGATACTTGGAAAGAAGACTCGTTGTCGATGATAATTCGTTCTCTCAACTTTTAATGGTAATTACACACACCGCACGCGCACTAACGCATTTCTCTGAAATTCAATAACAAAACAGCAGTTAATATTATAAACAATCAATTTCGTTCTTATTAAGTCGGGATTTGCCTCGGTTGGTAGAGTTGTCGATTCCAGTTCCTGGGTAGGAAGATTCAATCGTCAATCAAACCAGAAAAAAAGGTTATAAAAGACATTTGTAAATAGATTTAATTCATTTAAAAAAAATAGTTATCTAGTTGAAATAATATTATAGAGCACGTTTTCCAGAGATGATATATTTAGAAATTTATTCCCAGAATAAATTATTTTTTTTATTATTGGAATGTATAATATTAAGTATATACGTGAAATTCTCGCTTTGTAATTTGAGTTGAACACGAGCCCTTTACGATCCAACGCACTAAAGTGTCCTTTTAACATCCCAAAAACAAAGTGTTATATTTACTTTTATTGAGTTTTGACACTTTGTAACTTTTTGTCCGTAAAAAAGTAACGAGCTTTGACAGGTTGGGTTCAAAGTGACACCGGTTGGTTGGAAGAAAGTTTACTTAGCTGTTTAGTGGGCGGCCTATCGCTATCAAAGTTTAATCGTGGAACCTAATGAAGATGTCAGAAGAGGAAATATAGACATGGTTAAGATCGGACATTATGAACAATCTCGCGCCGTAACAGTAAAAACGCCATTAAATTACGGTACTTGCCTTGCTGTGATTATTGGTAAGACGATTTAGAATAATGTATAGCTTGACAAAAATATAAATAAAAAACCGATTAATTCTGAATTGGTGGAAAGTCTATTATAATCGCTTTTAATTTGGGAGGCGGGTGTGGGTACTGTCTCATCGGAAACTATTTATTGGATAACGAACACCTCTGCCATAGGTCACCACAAGTGGTTCGCTACGTTAGGTGAATTGCACGGTGCCCGAGTATAGTTTTTAATTTTTATTTATTTATTATTTTAAAAAGAAAGACAAACATTCCCGAGTTACGAATAACCCGACAATATTTGAAAATCTTCAACTACCATCACAGTAAGCCGAAAATGTTGCTTGAGTCGTGATGGAGGACTTAGCCAGCCGAGGAATCGAACACGGAACGCCTGATTGGGACCTAAACGCGATCCCCACTCAACCACTGACCGGTCATGGGATGAGGTATTTTTTCAGGTTTTTGCGGCGCATGCAACTGCATCAGGAGAAGCCGATTGAGGGAGACCATTTGACCTCTCCAGTCAGACTGTCTTGACACCGTCTTGCACCGTAGTGGAAGGGATGGATTCCTGGATCTGCTGGGCACGCTGACCCCAGATTCTTACACACCCCTAAAACCCTTTTGCTTCCCAGAACTTCCTATCCGTACTTTCCTTTAAAATACCCCCCACACAGATCCCCATCCCCGTAACCATATTTGCCCTCAGATATCCACCTGTATAGTGTATGGAGTTGATGATATAGGCCTCCTGTATGGAGTTGATGTAAAACAAGTCTTCTTCTTCTGCTTATGTAGGAAATGTTAGGTTACACAAGCATGAAACTTAAAATTAACTTTTAGGTACGTGACCACGAGGTCTTTTAAACTTTGGCCTTTTATGTTATGACAATTTTTAAAGACCAATATAAGAGTCAACTAACATAAATCAAAAAAAAAATAACCATTATTTTACGTTACCTACCTGTATGGTTATCCGTATAATCCTAAGAGGGGTTAGTCGCCGGAAAATATGCGAATCGAATGTCATCGCGTACAAACATCAAAATAATACGACAAACGGATAATCATTTACGAACACCTATATGTAAGCAGTTATAATAACTAATAAATATTAATTCGTGTTTTTAAGTAAGTACTTAATCCATTAAGCACAACAGGCATAGACAAACCATTGAAAGTCATAGAATATAACAGAAATTTGACAGCCGATAACGCACGACAGACGCTTTCCGACATCCGACGAACCTAAAAGATAAAACATAAGATACAGAATCTCCCTTCTGGGCGTTTAAATAAAAAGCTTGTTAACAAAACATCTTATTTTTTTACATACTCGTAAATCGTTTTGAGTTAAAACTCTTAATTATAAATAACACGTAATTGTAGATGCAACCTTATGAGGGCGTACACTTAAGCGTTTTGCGTGACTCAGTTATATTATGTTAATTATACCTATTAAGCCGACTAATGTAGTACTTAATTATGTAAGAAACATAATAATTTACATTCCACATTTCTCAAATTATACAACATTTCAAAATATTACTTGTTCAATATTCATCTGTTTTGTTTAATACTTTCGAGTCCGAACTTATTGTTTAAAAAAAACTGCTTGATAATGTTGAAGGAAAGTGATCTGAAAATCATAAAGAACCGAACGGGTTTCGCTTAATTTGAATACCAAGACGTGATAAAGTAAATTATGTAAATAGGAATCTGTGCATTGTTTGTTCAACCTGCGGCATCTCATTAGTAATAGCTTGTGTTTGATTTACTAATATAAAAGACCTACTTAAATGGTTACCTATATCATAAATATCTCTATTTCGAAATAGTTCATATGTAGATAGAAGATACAAGAGCGTAATAATTCCGACCGTGGCTGTTCTTTTGAATATATAAACTAAAAACCAATAACTGCAGAAATAAGAAAGGAAAGTATTGGTTTAATAAGAAATAAGGCATATCTATATTTTTCTTTTGGAGTCTGCTGGAGAAAATTACTCAGAATTCCAGGGACGGCCAGATGCACACATGTGTTCATTCTGGAAGAGCTGGGCATACACAATAGGCTTTTAACTATCTAATGAATAATATATCACTTTGTTTAAGCCACTAAACAATATCTACATGTTTCGATAACAATGTTATCTTCATCAGGATATGTTAATTAACCTTATTATTTTAAAATTTTTATCGAAACATGTGGATATTGTTTATAATATAGTGGTTTAAACAGTGATATATTATTCATTATATAATTAATGATGCCACAAAGTAATTTTGCGAAGTTCAAAGAAGTAATTTTAACTATCTGTTTACAACCTACCTTAAGATAGGTACTTTGGACACGTTGCTCGCCAAACTGAGAACCCCATTTTGAAGAAACTCATAGTCACTGGAAAAATGGAAGGAATAAGAAGCAGAGGAAGGTCTCCATTGCGCTGGAGTGACTAAGTATCACTGGCGTCTGATACATCGGTATCCGCAGCCCTCCATGCAGCGCAAGACTGCGTGGAGTATAGGAGCCTTGTTCACCATGGAAATTAGAATAGGGGTCACGATCCTCAGCAATGAGGAACCGACTTGACAAGAAGACATACCTATTGTGTGTAGATTTTTTAATTCATCTTTATTGTCTACTGAAATAAGAACTGAGTGTTCCATTTTGTAAGCTAGTAAACATGTTGTACTCGTATTTCAGCACTTTAGATCTTTGGGCGAATCGCCTTGCCAAGAAAACCATTAAATTAAATGTCTGCATTAATACACAGGATAATGAAGGAAATACCACAAAATAATGATACCTTATCAAACTCACATAATATAACCATCTCTCGGCATAACAAAAGAAAACTACACCGCCCAGATTTACGAGCTTTACACTGCAAACAAGTAACGTCTCACAGTTGTTTTGGCCGATTCAAGCAGGAATTCCTTGCACACGTGGATTTTGACTATATACGACTGTATGCAGAGGCATTAGGCTCGAAGGTAAACAAGGTGACACGTGTTTGTCGGCTGTGTCAGCTGCAAGCTGCAACACCGTGGATGCACTCCGCCTTAATTGTGTTCTTGTAAATGACAGTTGTAATGGCTGCAAGAACAACACGAGACACGCTTCAAATGTATTCCATTCATTAAAAAAACACCAAATTTGCTTAGCTTGCGCAAACACGCCGAATCTGCAATGTGTTTACGTTTGTCGGTTCCTATACCTATATGAGATACAAGTATCACCCATGGAAATATCACGTATTACTCGGTATTGTAAAGATTGTAATGACATTTTGTGTGACACTTAAATGATGTAAGTTAAAATCTTGTTTCAATTATTCCGGAATAAACGACAACAATTTGGAAAGCGGACATGAGTACCGCGGCCCCGGGAACCATTTATTGTATATACAACATCTCTGCCGTAGGTCACCCCAAGCGGTTCGCTTGGTGACTTAGCAGAAGTGCCCGGGTTAATGGGGTGAGGTTTGTCCGGACGTGGCGGCGTTTCTACTGGCAGACCTACTGCGTGGTAGGCCGGTTCGGAAGAGACTGGTTGAGGGAGACTCTTTGATCACTCCAGCAGGACTTTTTCGTAACATCACCTTGCACCGCAATGGGAGGGTTAGATTCATACGTCCGTTACTTTTGGACACATGACATAGGCATTGAGGAGAATTATTTTCCTCAGGGCCTCTTGTGTGGAGTGAATGTAAAAAAAAATGTATTCGTGATAGATACGTCGAGGAAGATTTTGAATTTATCATTGCGCTACCCCATATGACAAATAATTTGTGACCCATCATTTCTAAACATGTGAACAAATTGATGGATTTTTACTAAGACCGCTAAATTGTAAAATATAATTTTTAAATATGACCTGTAACCAGTGGCGTGCACAGAGTTTTTGATCAGGGTAGGCAGTAGGAAAACCGCCAAATTGATTCAAATAAATAAAAAAGAAACTTGCCACAGATGGCTCTCTTCGTACAAGTTTTCGCTAAGTGTACTTGCTGCTGGCTGTAGATGATGTAGGTTTGTATTATCTAAGCCACTTTAAATATACAAATAATAATAAATAATCGCTTCATGTATGCGTATTATCGCAAGCCAATCAATGGATATCCGAGTTGGCATTGATAAAATCAATTGGCGTTGTCTCACTTTCATACTTCAGATAACAACAGATGTCACTGTCGCCACTGATTGCCATTTGCTAATTTATTCCAGAAAGCACTGCCTGATACTAACAAAAAAAACCCATAGAAGCAAATTCAAACGACAGTTCTACTCTATGCTACGTGCATTTCGTAAACATTGATATTATATCTTGTATGAAGTTAGCTCTAAGCAGAAATAATTCCTGCTTAGCCCGCATTTTAGTGAGGTAGTCGGAGGGCGCGTGTAGTTTTTAGTTACAGTTTATGTCACATTTGTAGTATACCGTTTGATGTGGCGGTCGCGTAGTTTTGGTTGCTCAGCTTTGTCGCGCTTATTTTTGAAAGTGTGTATTTATTTTTAGCAATAATTTAATAAATTATAATATTATTTACATGCTTACGTTTTACAAATACGCTAGGGTAGGCAGTGCTTATGTGCCTATATGGAGTGCACGCCCCTGCCTGTAACACACCGGTATTCCCAAAATTCAAATAGGACAAAGTAAGGTTATATTGTTTTAGGTAAGATGAACGGCTTATGATATTTTTTTATGATAACCTGTCTATTTTAAATAATAAACAACCGTCTATTCAACATATGCTATTTCACAAGCTTTTCAGAAATTATACCTTCAATGTAAACTGACACTAAATAAGAATGTTTACGGCATTCCCCCGCTTGGGAAGCTTTCATTCTTATGTCACTCAATCAACCATCACGAATCCGTCAAGAATTTCATTGCCTGTTTAAGTTAAAGCGACAACATGTCAAATATCAAACGAGACAAACAGTAAGTCAAAGCTCATTATTGCCCGTTGAAAGCCGACTTAGTTCAAATTGGTGCTTATTGCCTACTGATGTCGGCTCGGTACTACTAAAAGCTCAAAGCTTAAAACAAACACGCCCGTAGAGATAATTTGTTGATTCACGCGGGGAACGGGGGGCTTTTAAGTGTTTCGAGAGCTTTTGTTGCTCTGTCGGCATTCAAAGAATTACAAAACGAGTTACGGACAAGAGTGTGAAAGTGATATATTGTTGTTTGTGATTGCAATCTCAGCCGGGAGTAGGTACCCAATTTTGACTTTGACTTTGAAATATTTTCAGCTAATGCATTCTTGTTGAAATGTGTTGTTTTGACAAAAGCATCACAGTGGGGAACTGCGAACTGAATGTTTATTGACTTTTTGCAGATATTTCCTAGAACCTTTGGAAATCAGATAATGTAAATAAACAGTAGCGTAGTGATCGCCAGGCCAGTCTCCCTTGTCTTTGAAAGGTCATGCAACGCGCCGGCCGGGTTAAAAAATAAATAAAGTAAAAAGTAAATTTAATTTGTGTAATAAAAAATGTTACTTTTGGAATATTTTATTTCATTTTACTCTTTTTTACGCCCATGGGGCCTTTACATTTGGTATAGAATTTTTTTTACACGGGTTGGTAATACACGGTTCCATACCAACTCAGAATCAAGTCAACTCAACACCTCTTTGAGAAATCAATTAAAGCAATATTAATTATTTAATATAAAAAAAGAAAATTGAAAATAGCCCATAACCCTTACCTAACACAACCTATTTTTGATATATTTTTTTCGTCGCTTTTAATGACTTTTCAAAGGAGTTTCTAAGTTGATTTCCTCCGCTCACCGTAATAAACAATAGGTTAATAAAAAATATTTTTTAATTACTTTTTTTTATATGAGCTCCACACAGGAGGCCCTGAGGAAAATGATTTCTCTCAGGGCCTATGTCATCTTTGGAGATGCTGGGTTGAGGGTTTTTTTAAGGGAAGGGGGAGAGTGGGTAGGAATCTGGGGTTAAGTGTGTCCTAGTCATCCGCCTCCAAGACCTAGACAAACCTCACCTCAACAACCTGGGCACCCCTGCTAAATCACCAAACATAGCGAACCACTTGGGGTGACCTATGGCAGTGGTGTTTGTTATCCAATAAAGGTTCCCGGGGCGGTACCCATGCCCGCCTCCCATTATAGTGCAATTGGATAAATTTGAAAAAAATAAAGTGATGCACAATAATAAACTGAAATTATCAGAAGTAATACGTTGACATAAAAAGATTGTTTAAGTGTATTTTAAACATCGAAACTGTTAAATTAAAAATCACTATATGTGTATATTTCTTTGCTAAACTATGAAAGCGAGGAATTGGCGAATTTACTACATAATTTTTCTGTGAATATATTATATATTATAGTCTAATATATTGATGCCATAAGTTTATTTTTTAAATACAAGCAGAACATCCTATGCGAAAGGGAGGGGCTACATGTTTGCCTGGGATACTGAAAAAAATACGTTAAATCTTAAGAAAAGAATGTTAATCTCTTAGAAAATTTATTCAACTTATCGCACTTGAGAATATTAAAGTATAATTTAAATTAACTAAAACACCCACCAAGCTTGGGTCAAAATCATGATTTATGGATTTAATAAACTACGATCGATCAAAATTAATTCGATCAATTAACAACGCCCTGTTTTAGCAACGATTTAATAGACTCACACCTAATCTGCGCAACAGTTTAATCTGTGCTTTATAATTGTATTAAAAAAATGTCAGCTTATTGCCCGGCCTGCAGACGTGTCAAAAATACTTGTTCAAGGATTTGTCAGAGGAATTTTAAAAAAAACTAATTCAGATTGTGCGTGGTGTATTTTTTTCGATAGGTTCGTCCGAGACATTAATCATTTTTAAGTATGCCTTGTTCTACCTTCAACTTTAATCGAAAAATGCCAAGTATAAATTTGCGTAATATCAAATCCTTTAAAAAAACTGTGTTATGTCTTACTGGTTTTATTTATTGGTTTTTTATATTTCATTTGTATTATTTTAAAATTGTGAGTCATTTACATAACACACATTTTAATGTGATTTATCTAGTTATCATACTCTGTACGAGGATCGTATTTGAGAATTAGCTAAGAGCTAATTAGCTGTTTCGTGGTCCACGGTTCGATTCAAAACATAGTTTAATTTTTCGAAAGGATTTATAGCATTATTTGGTATGTCTATATGGAGTGGGCAGGGAAGGAGTTGTGGATGACAAGTCTAGCAAGCTGAATAAGTCTAACAAAAAATATTTTTCTTAAGTGTTAAAACTACCCGGGCTTCCTTGTGCTAAACCTATCACCAAGCGACCCGTTCTTGTACACATTATACGAGAGCAGTCCGTAAAATAAGGTCTCCAAGGTGCTTTGGTCGCGAGGATCGCTTTTACGGGCAGTATTGCAATACTGGAGTGTAGCCTGGTTTTCCCTTGAATCCCCACCACGTTGCACCCTCTGTGACGCTAAGTCTCGGCATGGAAGCCGTTCGCGATGGAGCTTCCACTCACCGCACCAAATCAAAATCAGGTGAGGTATATACCTTTATAATGTCCACGTCTAATAAAATGTGTTTTTAGTTTGGTTCAAAGTGATACACTATTAGTTTAAAAAAATCATAATTAAGTGGTTTTAAAAACTTTAACATTGTTTGCGTTATAAATTTTAATATTTTTGGATAAGTCTGTTGTAAAATCAAAATCTGAAAGAGTTTTTCATCATTTCTTGGGCACTAACTATTTAACAATTTCTAGACATTTTGTTTTGAGGAGTTTTATTTCACTAATAGATCTGTAACTTAATTTTTATTAATTTAATTCATTTTAATTTTTATAAAATATATTTCATACTGAGTATTTCATCTGCTTTCAAAAACTGTATTTAATTTTGGTACACATACAAAAAAAATATATTTTAAGTTTAATGTCAAGCGGGAATATCTTGATGACATGGTATTATTTTGAACAAGCCCGAGGGTTTAATTATTATGAATTATGTCATTATAACGTGTTCAAACGGTTATATTGGTGAATACGTCAAACATAGGTAACACGGAGGTAGGATTACCATGCAATATTATTTATAATTTTGTCAGTCGAAAATTTATGTGTAAGAATGAGAGTTGGTAATTTGGTAAATAATTAATTCATAAAACTATAATTAACGCCAATATATTTGTAAAATTTCTGTGAATAGTAATACTTCGTTTGCAATAATAATTATTGAGGCCAAATCAGGTGTCAAGGCTAAAAATGAAACTGCTAGTAAATTTAGCGATAATTATTCATAGAATGCCAATATAATACAAAATGCAAGCAGTCAAACCGATTCGGTTGCTTGAAAAACACTTTTAGGAAGGCGTTCCTAGTTGTTAGATCAACATTACCTAAATAAAATCTTCCTGTTATTACCTAAATAAAATCTTCCTGTTATTTTCAGACGAAAGCGCACATGACCCATCGCAAGCACATACTAAATTACTTTTACTAACATTTATTTTCATCATACTACGTCAATACTTTAGAAAAAAATATTGCGTTTTAAATAATATTTTGACTTTAATCATTTACCTTTTTTGAGGGGTCGCATTCATAACTTTTTTATTAAAAAAAAGCGTAAAGCCGTATAACTCAATTTTAAGTTTCGTACTTAAACTTAAATTGTCGGAATTTATTAGCTATTTAGTAGATACTAACACATCTTGTTTCGTACCTAAAATTACTATGTATGCGCACTTATTAGCTATGTAATAGATATTTGCTTCGTAAGTACCTAAACTTACGTTTTCAGCATTTTTTTTGCTATGTAATAGATATATAACACATTTGTTTTCGTCCCTAAACTTACGTTGCCAATTACTAGCTGTATATTAAATTTAATTTTAATACATTTTGTTACCTACCTAAACTTCCGTTGCCAACATTTATTAGCTGTGGAATAGATAGTAACATATATTATTTCTTACGGAAACTTACGCTTTCAGCATTTATTAGTTGTATATTTAATATGCATCTATTATATAGGTTTATACGGCATGCCTTGTTGGTAGCATCTAGCTGTGTTTGAGAAACTTGACAGAAAAGGAAGAGTATATTTTACTATGAATTTAGTTAATTTAACACGTCATTAGTTACAACTCGCAAGCATCATCAAATGATTTGTCATCCAGTGGACATGTGGAGTGGAGTGTGTAGCATATCATACAGTGCCGAGACTCCCACCGTCTTTCCCACACCCGGGGAGATGACAAATGGTCCAGCGTATCTGAATTGTCTAGGAGTCGAATTTCACCACTACTTAGTTGGAAATTTAGAGTTCAATGTCAAGGAAAAGCCGGTAACCAGTTTCTAGTAATAACAACAGGTGTTTTAATATAAATTATAATGCAATTATTCCCAAACTGCCTCCATTCAACCACTTTGTATGCATTTATTCTTATAAGTTATACTATTTTTTTATGTTGTGACGTTAAAAGACTTATTTATTTATACTGTTTTACTTTCTCCTCATCTGTAATATATTACCTACCTACAAATACCGACTTCTTTTCACACAAAATTTTATAATAAACTCTTATTTACATTAATTTAAATGCAAAGGGAATATTTTAATACATCTGTATATAAAGGCTTGGTGGTAGGTACTGTTTGAATTTTCAAGAGCTGCATTTCTACTAAAATTTAATGCGGAATCGAAGTATATGTAAGTTCATTTAAAAACTTTTTTTCAAGCATCGATTGTCTGAATTTCTGATTTTGGATGCTACCCAAACGCACGACAATGACTGCATTTAAAACTTGTATAATTATGCAATTAAATTGGTCATATTTTGAAGACCTCCGTGACAGAGCGGCAAGCTTCTTGGCTATGTACCAAGAGTTCAAAAGTTCGAAGCCCGGTGAGGGCAAATATAATCTCATTGAAATATTTTGTATTTTGTCGAAGACTGAGTAAAGTTGCATAGGTTTTCAAAGTGAAATACACTCTCAGTACCAGCTCTTACGAGATACCGTAATTTCGAATCGAATTGGCCACAGCATAGTCAATATAGTCACACGTGCTCCGAGTAATTGAGACTCCACTGAACTCTAAAAAATATCTATGCAAATCTAGTAAAAAAAATTTTAATAGATTACGATTTCAAGTTTTTGTGTCCGCAAAAATTAGCACGTCTTTCATAGTCCATTAGTTGATCGTTTCCTTGAAACATAAAAAAAGCACTCCACGTGACACGTCTGGACAACTTGTCATACGGATAACATTGACCCCATCTTTCAGTAAATAATTTAATTATTTTCCCACATTACTAAAATCCCACCGCGGTGAATTAAAGCATGTGATATTAATAATTCAACGAAAGTTTATTTACTTTACCGTTTTTTCAACGAGAAAACTGAAACCCGGTTAAAAAAACTAACAGATGTACTTCCACAAAAAAATTGAACTCTGCTTCTAGAATGCTCTTGACATTGAATTCTAACCATCAAGGCTAGCTCCCAAAAACACTAAACAAAAATGGTTAATCATAGTCATTAAAAGTTTAAAGGAAAGTAATAATTGTTGGTTTTTTGTTTGTTAGCTGAGTAAACATGGTAAGGTTTTGTTAAACTTAATTTTCCTGATATTTTATGTTCAATTGTATTATTTTATGCGGGTACTTTCATATTACTCGCTAAAAAGACGTTTGGGTGGTTTGGATGGAAGGAGTGTCAAGATAATACATGACGTGCAAGTGGACGTAAGCAAAGATCGGAGACGTTCAAGGGAGACATTGTATGTTTAAGTGAATCAATTACTGGAATCGGATCGTGTCAAGAGTCGGCAAACCAGAAGAGTAGGTATGCACGAAGATGAGGATCGGTGAAGATCATGATTCTACTTACGTTTTCAACAGCGCATTTAAAACGTGCCATTTTGATTTGCCGTCAAAACGTGTCATGTTCGTTTTAGTACGTGGATATGGCGTTGTTGACGTCACACCGCCCAACATCGATAACAGCCGTCTTGCCAGCAAGTACCGTTTTCTACATCATAATGACATTTCGACCACCATAACACAGGCATCAGCACCATAGCACGGTGGTCGAAAAATCCACAAATAATGTAACCATAATATTTATGTAATGAATAAAAAAAAAAAATGAGGTAGCCAGTTGGAATCGTTTAGGAATTGGCAGTTTTAGGTCGTTTCTAAAATAATTATGAATCATTTGAATTATTATTAATATTAAAATTATAAATTTTTAGTAGATACAATTATCAAAAGCTGAAAATTATAAACTTTACGTCTTTCGCACATTTTTAACGGTGTTTATAGTTTGTGTGGGTGAAGAGAGTGGAGAGGGGAGATAGGTTCTTCATTGCTGAGGATCATGACCCCTACTCCAATTTCCGTCGTGGACAAAACTCCACCATTTCTCACGGTTCTGCTCTTCGCGGAGAGCTGCGGACACCGACGTACCGATCGCCAGCGATATTTGGCGACTCCAGCGCATTGGTGACCTTCCTCTGCTTCTTCTGGGAAAATTTGGAAGTACCTACGTGGCTATTTAAACTCAGCTAAAGCCATTTCAAGCAACGTTTTGATTCTGAATTAATGTCTTTCACCAGGGTGACACTGAGATCATCTACCATTCTGGATGTTTGTATGCAAGTAAGAACAAAAAAGTATGACCTTATCAGGTATTTTTTTTCATTTAAGCTTTATTTTGTTAGGAATTAACTACCTGGCTATTTAAACTCAGCTAAAGCCATTTCAAGCAACGTTTTGATTCCGAATTGATGTCTTTCACCAGGGTGACACTGAGATCATCTACCATTCTGGATGTTTGTATATTTGCAAGTAAGAACAAAAAAGTATGACCTTATCAGAGATTTTTTTTTCAGTATAGCTTTATTTTGTTAGGAATTAAGATTGTTGGTAAAATATTGTTGTTTTTGAAGAAGGCTTTAATATTGTGTTAGCGTGTTTTTATTTTTCACCTTCCACATATCGAAACTTGCCCAAAGAATGCCCGCGTCAGGTGAATCTTAAAATATTGCTTCTTAGCGTCTTAAACTTTATTTACGACACGAGAAAGTTGATCGATGTTCTTCAATACGATGACAGCTACAAGGTGTTGAAATAATAATATTTAGAGCCATTACAATATAACGCGGCATGGAACATGATATCACGGGTTTTAAGAGCTAATTAAATAACCAATTAAATTTTTATTAAGAAAAACACCAGCTGTACTTTGACGGCCTCCGTGGTTGAGTGATTAAAGTCCTCGGCTACGAACCCGTAGGTCGCGGGTTATAATCCCGGCGTACGCAATTGCTTCTAGTTATTTCACAATTTATTTATGACCGGTCAGTGGCTGAGTGGGCATCGCGTTTGGGTGTCACCCGAGCGTCGCGTGTTCGATTCCTCGGCTGGCTAAGTCCTTTATCACGACACAAGCACCATTTTCCGCTTAGTGTGGTGGTAGTAGGAGATTTTCAAACATTGTTGGATTATTCGTAACACGGGAAAGTTTGACTTTCTTTTTAAAGAAAAAAGAAGGAAAGAATAATAAAATAGTATATTTGCGGATTTATCAAAGTCGTAAATACTTTCAGAACGGCTCTGGAAAAATACCATCATCCAGAATCAAAAAGTTGTCTGAAATTCGTTTGGTGATCAGATTTGAATAGTTAGCTTCCCCACCTTCCTCTTTCTCAACTCCTTCCCCTCCCCACTACATTCAGGGTCACAAAATACCTCAAAAATTGGGGATGCCATTGTCTCACGGTTAGGATCAGTTGTAACTCTTTTAAAAAAATAGTACCTGTTTAGCTAAAATTGTGACTTTTTAAAAAATTATTTATGGCTAAGGGTCGATCGAAAGATGACCTCTTGTGTTTAGCTACCTAATTTTAAAATATCAAATATCCTAATTATTAATTTTGAAGTATGTACAAATTAGATCAATAACGACGACATGAATATTTTCGATAAATTGATGGTTGCCCTTGTAAACTATTTAAAATGAACATGTTTTAAAATAAACTAAGAGGGTAGGCTGAAAAGTAATGCACACATGCTTCTACAGCGCGAACAAAATGACCTTCAGAAGCGCTCCAGGTGGAATATGGAAGTGACATTCCTCCTCTATACGTACGCGCAAGTTTGAGGTCGTCGAATTCACCCAGTGTTTTTTTTCAGAAGCGGAAGTATGGAGTGTTTTAGTGTTATGTTATAACATACATGATTTTGTGGCTTAAGAATCGTACTTTTATTTACTTTTTGCGCAATCTTGCTATTTGTTTTTGTTCATGTTTTACAAACATGTGTGCATTACTTTTCAGCCTACCCTTTCAGCCAAGAGGTATTATAAAATATCTTTTTTTTACCCCACAACTTAAAAAAAAAATAGTTATATTGTTTGGAAAATGAAACACTTTCTTATAATATATGTTTCATTGGTTCCTTGTAAAGATAATAAAGCCATCAATAACGATTCAAACCTTTAATTGACATCACTACGCGGATAATGATATCGATACTTCAAAATACCAAACACAACTTGAGTTCAAAACAAGTAAGTACCTAACATCAAATGAAGTAATCATACTTCCCAACGGTTAGTACTTTATTACTTGGTGTTACGTACGAACATCCCTACCCGGCTGGAAAGAACGTGATGAAGTCGCCTCACGCTGGGTTATTGTAACCCAGCCTTAAGAAGCCACTTCTACTTAATTTGATAAAGATATCAGTAACATGTTAATAAGAATGCCAAGACCTACCCATGTCTTAAAAACTAATTATCTATGGGGAGAAAGTGGACCGTAGAGAAAGAAAACAAGACAATAATGCCTGCTTAATTTATAGTTTATCTGTGGTTTTGTGCGGTAAGTAGCAGTGTACCTACTTACCTTGAAACCACAGATAAACAATGATGTTCGGAGTACAATCAGAACACACTAATAAGTTTTTTGTGGTTTGATAGAAAGAAGCCGGATTTAGCCAAGGTTTAGTTTAAAGGTGTGACCCGATTAAGAGAAGTATATAAAAAAAATATTTAGAAGTTGTCGCGAAAAGTGTTAATGAGAATTTTTAGTGCATAATAAACAGTGTTAAAACGCGGCTTCTTTCAACATTCTTAAACTTATTAGTAAACTTCCCGGCGTTGTCCGAGCATTACGCAGAGTTATTCGAAATCAGAATGTAGGCATTAATTTTCTTCATGTTTTGACAGTCAAATAATGTGCAAAATTTGTTTTAGTACCAAAATACTGCTTTATGGATAAGATGACGGGGAGGTTTTTCGATATCTGAAATTCGATATCATTCTCGGAATAAAACTGTAGATTTGTTATAAAAACAAAGCATGACAACACACCGGGACACTCTTCTTTATGCAAAAATGTATATAGATAGATAGATAATAATAAATTCTTTGTTCCAGAATGTGGGGACATGTACGAGTACAATCCCACACATCTCACAATCATGCATATAACTGTAAAATAAACAGTTGAGCAGTTGAAAAATATTTAAAAAATATATCACGCTTTTCAGTGTAAAAGTACTTAAATGCTCCATAGCTATTGGTGGTAATGATGATTCGAATAAATAGTTGATGGAACATCAAAACACAGGCTTTCCTATGGAATAGAAAAATTCAATCGAATTCAACTTTCATCGTCGATTCATGACTTACGTACTATATAAATTTAAATGCTCCATAGCTATTGGTGGAAATGATGATTCGAGTAAATAGTTGATGGAACATCAAAACACAGGCTTTCCTATGGAATAGAAAAATTCAATCGAATTCAACTTTCATCGTCGATTCGATGACTTACGTACCTACTATATAAATTGACCATTGATTCTTATAGAATATATCAGGTGGGAACTGAGAACGCAGCATTACAAACACTTCTTTTAAAAATATTTATTGTTCTTCTATACATTCACACGACCATTAAGGTCATATTGAATGTCTAAAAGCTTTTGACACGCTTTAATCCAATGATGTCGAAGTTCAGGTATTAAACATTTCAGTTGTAAGACACTCATTGCTGTGACCTTTTTAATTACGTAACTTTTATATGTAGGTTAAATACTTGATCCATACCCGGTTTTATCGAATAATATTTGATTGAAAATGACTTTGAATCAGGATTAGTGGCCCGGCGTTATTCGATATGTTTTTCGGTGGCTCGTCATTTGCAAAGGATTTAAAAAGTATTAAAAACGAGTTTGGGAATCCAGTTTTTTTCAGTGCGCGTTGAGTTGATAATATTATGAACAGAAGTTAAAGACAGAGATCTTGTACGCTGAATGACCAAGTCAACCAAATATTTATCTTACTATTTATTGTTGATTTGAATTGACAAGTGACATATCAAGGGCGCTTTACAATGCTAGAAAATAACTAACACATTTAGTTAAAATGTACTTAACTGCCAACACTGAAAAAAACTAAGTGAAGTGTAATAAATTAATAGAAACCGGTAATTTCATATTTAAATCCTAGATGTTATTGACTGTCATAAAAAGATGTCATTGACTGTAAAAATGTTTAGCTGTCAATAATGAAGAAATCAAAAGATCTAAATTTGCAAAGTAGTACAGGCAGTAACGTGATTTATTTTGGGATATTATGCCAAGTTGTGCTACCTCCTTCTTCAGCCAACGTTTCGGACAGCGTTACAGTGTCTACCATCAGGGCAGATGTGTAATCAATGTGCTATGATGAATGATGTTGAACAATGTTGAATGTAATCAATAGTGATTAGACTGATTACACATATGCTCTGACGATGGATACTGTAACGATGTTTAAAACTTTGGCAACTATAAAACTTTTGCTAAAGAAGAAGATAGTGCAACATGACATAATACCCCAAAATAAATCACGATAAAACTTTAGAACGTGAAAATATAAAAATCATAGTTAGGATGGTTTTTTATAGAAGGCGAAAAGTTTGCGTTAAAAATAGGTAGATTGGTGGTTTAACTTGTTGTGTGCCGAATGTGGCCGCATATGCTTGAAATATTGTCACCCGGATGACAATCGGCACTCAAATGATTTTAAAATTATACTGTAGGAAACGTAATTACTTTCTAGCGTATAAATATTTAATCTAGAATACCTCCACTTTCCCGTATCGCTTGTCACTTACTAGTTAGGGACTAGGGATGTCATTGGTTAGAATTTGCACCCCACCGCTCAGATTTACAGATGGTCTGACCGATATAAGGTCATGTGAGACCTCGACCGCACATCTTCGATAAACATTTCGGTAACATAAGGTTTAACGAGAGAAAATTAGTTCCTTTGGGCTTTTTATTGTTAACAAGTTATTGTTATAGTTTTGTAATGTTTTACTATTGTTGAACTGTGACATATTTGCAAATTGATTGTACCTACTCCAAATAAAGACTAATTATGTTTACCGTAAAGTAATTGTGAATTTTATTTAATTACCACCACTACAAAACGTTTTAAATTCGAGAAGATCTCAACAATATGGCTTAAAAACCTACACCTTGAAGATGGCAAGAATTACTCATGCGAAATGTCGGTACGCCCGTTGAGCTAAGAAAACTTGCTACGGCAAGAGCTTAATAAGTTTTATAATATTTCTTAATGATAAATGAGTTGGAGCTTCATGGTTGATATTATAATGTCAATCATTTTAGATGTGGATTAATCGATTTTTTACAATTCGATTACTTGAATAAATTGCATGGATTGGTCACGTACACAGAGCGGGGGAGGACATACCATTATGACGATGTACTAAATCAATTGATCTGGTAGCAGGACTTTAGGCAGACCAAGATAACATAATGGTCGACCTGCAGAGGATGGGGGAAATGAATTTCTGGAAACTATATAAGAAATGGACCATCGGAAGTTGAATGCCATCATCAAGGAGGCCTTAGCTCAGGTAGAGCTATAAGGCCATCGGAAGTAAGTACTTACTTGTTTATTCTTAGAGGATAAAGAATTGTTCTAAGCTATAAAATTATTGACATTTTCGCAGACGTCCGCGAGAATCGCAGTTAACGAAAAAGTTGTTAATTAAAATTAACGGTTAAGGACAATTTCTTATCTTAAAGTACGAACTAAATTCGATTTTTTTAGAATTGAGTAAAGCCTACAAAACCTCTTTAAAGTATAAACTCTCTTCTTGTAGAAACCTGGAACACCCCGGAGTAATCGATACTGTCAATATCGCTCTTCCGAAAGACCAACGTTCAGAATCAAAACGTTTCTTACCAGTATTTATTGCTTACCCTAATCGAGAATACCATAGTACATAATATACAGTTGGGACTTTTCTACGGTATTCATGTATAAAAGAGCACCAAAAATTTATCTAACCTAGCCTAACCGACCTTTTATAACACATAATTCAATACAACAAAGTCAATTTCGAGATTCATGACACCACTTTATTCATCTTAAAACAATCAATGCTGACATTAGGAAGTCCAATTTCTCTGTAGACTTTGGTAATTTAACTAAATTAATGGACTTAATAATAGGTGATTAAATTAGATGTGCTCAGTAAAGACAGCTTGTGTAAACAAACGCGGTTGTTTTATTGGTAATAGCCCATAACATAACAATCTTAAATTATTCTTTCAAACAATCCCAAAGAATTTTGAGAAAACGCAGACTAAACTGTTAATTTTAACTGCATCTGGTACAAAAATAAACCGATTTATAAACCGCTCGTAAAGCATGTGCGTGTAAAATGGTTTATTAAAAACGAGTTTAGTGCTCCGTAAACAAATAACTTGAAGTCCTGGTTTTACAAAACTGCATTTCACTTGTCATTTTCAAAAATTTATTGACACGAGTTGTCGTTATAAATAACGCCTTTCGCAATGATGCCAATATCGTGCTTATGATATTTTTAACGTCATACTCTTTTTAATTACTCTCGCGTTATGGATTCGTTTTGCCAATACTGGGAGATTATTTATTATAAGACGCGAGACGAAGCTTTCGTAACGGGTTGTTACTTGTTACCACGGTGTATCTTTACAGTGATAATCGTAGTGAATAATAAGTGTCCTTAAGCGCTTTAAAATAATGTCTTCAGCAATAAATATTTGAAATTAAAATTAAAATTCAAAATAAATCAGACAAGTCGATAAGTCTGCAAAAACGGGAAATGAATTCCTTATACAACCTGGCGGTTATTCACTGTTTAAACCGCTAACAATAAATAAAGTTAAATATCTCTAGAGGAAAAAACTTGAAATAATGTTAATAATTGCGTGTTCGAACTTCACACATTGTGTACTGCAAGATCATACCCTGAAAGGAGTAACCACCGGCAAATCAGTCGCCTGTTGGCGAAAAATCTTTTTTTAAACGACTGGCAGGCAGCAGCTACTCGTACCTTCGTTTCTACAATTTATTTGTAAAACATAAAATCTGTAGATCATATTTGTCCACGTCTATCAAAGCAAATACGAATATGCAATTAAAATATATCCTATAAATAATTAGTATAACACACTGAAGAAGAAAATCGATAGAAGTATGCTGTGAACAAGTAAGCTCAGCTCTGGTGATATGGTTCAAACCTATTCAAATATCAAAACTTATAAGCGTTCAAAAAGAAGAAGATTATTGAAGACGGTTTGAAAGGGAGACGAATATAAACGATTAATAGAGGGATATAATGATGATAAAACCCGACTTATTTAAGAACATTTTAAACTAGTAGTTTAGTGAATAGTAGACTCCGCGTAAAGTTGATTGGTAGAATTTGACAGCTCCAAAAAGTCGCAACGCAGGCGGAATAAAAAGGTACTATCGAACACAGCTATCATCTTGACAGGATTGACCGGACACGGAGTACTCAAACAAATTTTCAGACAGACGAAATGCAACGTGGTCGAGACAAAACAGGACTTACTCTATGATCAGTCTACAATAGAAACAGAGTGTTTTGTACATTTTTCGAAGCGTATTTTATTACTAATAATTCGATATCAGAATAGAGATTATCTTAAAAAATAACACATACTTTTAAGAGTTTAAAAACTTTAAATGTTTAAGGGAAGTGTCTTATATGCCGGTATTAATTCGGAATGCGGGGTGAGAAATTCAGAAGTTAAAAGATAAACTATTATTGGTAACAGCAGTTTACTTTGGCATCGATGTAGATCACAAACTTCCGGGGAATATCTGTTCCGTGGTGTAACAAAATGAAGTACGCTAATCCAATTAACTAAGTACATTTAGTTCATTACCAGTATGATATGATGATGTTGTAAGATTCGCTTCACTTAGCCGCTAGTCTCGGTGGCTTTGTAGCGTATAAAGTTTCAATGAATGTATTTATTATAGACATGAGTTATTGTGACAGGTCTTTAGTACTTGGCGGTGTGTGGGATCGCAGTGCATAGTTAAGATGGAAATTCTTTAATGTTTAATCAATTAACTTTTCAGAGAGACAATCTTAGGAATACAAAACATCTTAATGTGATTGTATTATAGTAATAATTTTACAGTAGGTGTCTGTCAACAATTTTAAATTCATTAAGATCTTCAACTTTATATTATTTTTACCTATTTGATATTTTGTCTAATTTTTAATAGGAATAATTCAACAAGCATATATTCATCATGTAGCAAGTAAAGTTAACCCACCACAAAACATCAAACACATAAATTATCACGTCAAATTTAACTAAGTAGGTAAGCAACCTAGTTCAATACTTTTAGGAAACAAATAATACAACGTAAAACAGATGTATTTCTAAAACATTTACATAATTTTCTAGGTAAGCTGTAAGAAATTTGAATATCGCACTTTGGCCATTGAGGTTATATTCCTCAACGACTAAGCTGATTTTTTTTTACAGGAACAAGAAAAGACTAAAAATATATTTTTAAAGTAACAGTGACATCAGGAAGTATATAAAGAATACAAGTCTTGAAGGAAAAAGTAAGAGATACCTACGCGTACACACAAAACATATAAGAAGATGTACTTAGGTTAAATTAATATTGGTTGAAAGGATAAGATAGTACTTATAGCCTTCTTATACCTGCCTTCCGTGCAGTTAAATAGATCCGCCACATCTGCGTATCTATTACTAACTTCATGTAATCTAAGTACAAGCGAGTATTTTGTAACGCTCACTCCTGGTATTGTTACATTTAAACAGGATTTTGGAAGGAGTAGCTCTCGTAGGTAGGTATATGAAATTCAATGAGATTAATTACATCAGGGGTGTGTATTTGTATGATTGAAATAAATAGGTAAAAAAAATGTAAGTTCACTTCAGCAGTAAAGTATTCAGCGATCTTGAATCGCGAAGCATTCCTATTGGTTCCTCACAAGCCAATAGCGATCCCTCAATTGATTTAATCATTTAGTTGATTGTGATCATCAATTGATCCCTTAACTGATTTAAATTATGTAGCGCTTTGGCTTCACCAAAACAAATTAAAATTGAATGTTACGAAAACAAAGTTTTTAATTGTGGATAGCCTAGGTGGAAAGGAGCAGGCAATACTAACAATCGATAACGAAAACATAGAAAGGGTTAGCAGTATTAAATATCTGGGTGTAATATTGGATGATAAATTAAAATTCGACGAACACTTAGAATACATAACAAAAAAAATTGCTAAAAAAGTTGGATTCTTAAAAAGGATCAGAAATAACTTGGATCTCAAGACAACGCGCCTTGTTTACAATTCTATTGTAACTCCGCATTTAAATTATTGTTCTAGTGTTTTATTCCTATGTAACGAAGCCCAAAATAATAAACTACAGGTTATACAAAATAGGGGGATGAGGATGATTTTAAAATATAATATGTTTACTAGAGTCAAAATTATGTTACAAAATCTAAATATGATGACGACAAAACAACATATAACGTATAATGCATTAACAATGATTTACAAGCTGAAAAATAATATGCTACCAAATTATCTGAAGAGTAACATTATGTTTCACGAAAATGTTCACAACTATCCTACGAGAAGACGCGGAGACTTTAGGCTTCCCAAAACTAAACTTTCGTGCACACAAAATAGCGCGTTTTATAAAGGACAAAAACTTTTTAACAGCCTGCCAAATGCCGTAAAGGAAGCCTCAAGTCTTAGCACTTTTCGTAGGATGTGTGCATTATATGTGAAGAATGTTTTTTGATTCATAAAAATCTTTCAAATATTATTCTCATATCTGTTTCCTCAAAATTTATTTTTATTTTTGTAATCTTTTTTTTTCCACTTAAATTGTATTTGTAAAAATGTAACTGTATCAATTGTATTTGTTTATATTTTTTTTACTAGATGTATGAAAAATTTTTTGCATACATCTAAATAAACATTCAAAAACAAAAACAAATCAACATTCTCACATAGTAACCGCCTACCGTGACAATTTAAACGAAACCATTCTGTTCAATTCTGTTCCAGACTGCCGAAGATATAACAACTTTGCAAATCGCTTCTTGTTCGCTCCGTTCGCTCCCACTTTTCATATATAATTTTTTTAATAATTATTAAAAATATTAAATTTTGGTTCGTATGTTAATCGGCTGTAAATTGTTTTAATAAACTTGTTAGTACAGGGTTAAATGCTTATTTATACGCAATCCATTCACACTCACACATTACCCCCATAGTATCCTTTTATATCTAAATAAAATTGTAGCTACGGTGATAGTTTCAAACAGTTTCTACAGCAGTTGGAATTTGGTAGAAAAGATGTAAGGAGCAACATTTTTAATTATATTGTGAATAGTATGAACAGGGTATTACGTTGTCTGACGCACTGTGAATCCACGTCGGTTTTCTAAATTGCCCTAACTAAATGAACAAAGTGTGAAAATATTTCAATAATCATTGATTTTTTTATCGAAAGAAATTACCCGGCGCTAAAAATATTTCGTTTCGTAGAATTTGCAAAATCGTTGCATCGTAAGGATTATTCACACGCACTTATCGACCACTACCGGGTACTGGTGTCTAGACTCTAGACAAGCGGAATCCGAGATTAATAATCAGCATCGGTAGATACAAGTTGGTAAGCTTATTCCGACGGTTATACGTCAGACAAGTCCTATTCATAAACAATCTCTTTATAGTACTCCAGAAGTCATAATAATCATAAACAACTGATGCTTCCAGTAGCGTATCGAAGAATTAAAATGCGTTCCGAGTTATACGCATGTATTAAAAAGTTATAGAAGTGAAAATATATTTAGCACCGCTGTGATTTGAAACTCTATGAAACAAAATAGCAGATACAGAATTTAGCCTGCGAGAGAATAAGGAAGAATAATCGGTCTCCTCTTTGTGCGGTACTTCGTAGCCTCCCTACTCTTGTCTAATTTAGTTTTCTGAAGTATTCAGGTTACTTCTACCGCGTGTGAACTGCACTTCTAATTTTTGGATGTAGATATTTAATGTACACAACAACTAAATAACAGAAAAATTCGCTGTGGAACGATTTGCCGGACACTGTGTTTCTTCCCTTCTACAACATGGGTCTCTTCAAGACCCGTGTTCATACCTTCTTCTCCCCAAAAAGACCCTCCCCATAACATTCTCAAAGGAGACATCACTGAAGGGAATTATTTTCTTTAAGACCTCCTGTATGAAGCTAATTAATTTTTCCGGAATCCTATCACTACAGTGGATGTTAAATACTCGTATAGTCGACCCAATATTCGCACAAGAAAAGAATCGGGAGAAGGTTACGTTAGTTATTTCGAAAGGAATATGGATAGTGTCGGGGTTTCTTAGTATACGGAGATTGATATTGATTTTGATTATGGCCAAGAGGGCATATATTCTACACGGTTATTTATAATTTAAAAAATGAAGTGATGTCCGTTTTGTGACGACGCCATTGGATATTTGAAATATTTTAGACGTTTCTTATAGTCTATGAGCACTATCATTCAACTTATCAGTAGGGTAATCTTGTTTTTTCTCTCTTTCCATGCCCAGATCTTGTCCATGCTAGATCCATGTGAGTTAGCAATACTTGTACCTTAAATCATGATATTATCAGAAGTGTTATTTCAATAACATGCCTACCCCTAACAAACACTTATAATAATTTTGCATAGCTACAAAATAACATTATTTACTTTAGCTATAGATTTTTATCTATTTATTTTTTTCGAGTATCGTTGACACGAGATTATTATCACTTTCATAACAAACGATCAACACATGAAGGGCCTATGATATAACCTCGAGCTTTAAGCTTATCAAGCAATCTTCACGCTGTACTCCACTGCGTAACATATCCGCCTGTCTATAACATAATTGACAAGTTCCTTTGTCGTAATCAACGCTACGAAAACGTATTTTTATCTCAATTTGCGATCTTCAAACGATTAAATATCGTACAGATTGGATTCGGAATACCTAAGTATCCGTACAAGTCAAAATAATGACGGTTCATATATATTGCCTTCGTTCAAACGCTAACCAATGAAAATATATCGAGTCGGAATTTTAAATTCTTTGGTTTTGAAAATATTTGAAAATTGTAAATATTGTATCAAATGAATAAATATAAAATATATATATTAACATATCCTGAAGAAGATAACATTGTTATTGAAACATGTCGATATTGTTAATAAAAAAATGTGGTTTAAACAAAGTGATTTGTTATTAATTGAATAAATATAATATTGTATACAATGTTTCGGCGCTTGGCTGAACCCCTGTTGTGTGTTCTAGTAACTAATCCTCAGATGCGGTAACTAATAAATCAGTGATACAGTGTACTCAATATTATAATTTATAACTTCTGAATACCTACTGCTGATTCCATAATGGAGAACTAGTTTGAACAATCATCAATTTACACGATGATTAGGCACTGTCTGAAAGCTTAGCATATCAGATTGGTCGGAGTCATCCATGATTAGGGTGAGTCTGCCTTATTATTTTGCGTATTGAATTCTATTGGACAGTGAAACCTGTTTGAAGCAATGAATGGAGGGCCGAAAGGATAATAATATTGCAGATTAAAAAATATGATTTTCTTTCTTTGTGTTGATGTTTGTCAGCGTCCCCGATCAAAGCTTAAAACATGTTTTACTTTTATTTTTGGAAAAACTTAATGAATATTTAATCATTGAAGATGATATAAGCGACTCTCAAATGAAAATTTGAAAAAGAAAAAATATTCGGCCATATTTAGGAATTGAACCTAGGATCTTAGCTTTGCCGGGGCTCTGCTCTAACCATCGAGCTAATTCGAACTGTATCGTACTTCGACTAAGAACTATCGTCTTCATTTTCTCAACGCATATTTTTACTGGAAATGTCATCTTTGTGTATGATTTCAAGATTCTTCCCAAACTCAATGCAATCTAGATGGCGTCTTGGATAAATTTTCTGGTTTTTCTTTTTCTTTTTCGTTTGAGAGTCGCTAATATTGTCTTCAGTGCTTAAAATATGTTTTAATTTGGTAACGATTCATAAAATACAAATAATAATATAAAAATCATTTCTAAAAAAATCCTTTTTATAATGTAATAATATATTCACTCCTGCGGTTTCAAATAGAGCTTTTAAATAACGCAAATATCTTGACTTAAAATAAAAACTCAGATGATTATCAGCAAAAGTAAACTTTCTTGCAACTATGCTTACTCTCGCTCTGTCGCATAAACAGTGACCACTCTCACATAATTTGTGTTCATGTCCTTATTCTCATAAAAAATATATACATTACAGCATCCGGAAAACCGTGAGAGAGAGTGGAGAGTGAAAACAATGCAAGTATTTACAACCCTTCCCTAATACATTTCCACGTTAACAAGCCTTGGTAAACCTTAATAGCTATCCTTCAACAATATAAACTAGAGTTTTAAGTATAGTAGAAAACGCTGAAGTCGTTCTTCTCACGCAAATTATATCAGAATTAATATTACGTGAGAAACAATATTGGATGTAATATTTGTACGAATCGTTAGAAGTAAGACATTATGTTTCTTTGAATTTTGCTCTCGTCAACTTGGGAATCCTGATTTGTTTATCACGAAATATCATATTGTAATTGTGTGAGGTGCTATGGTGTGTGGATCGGTAAGTTAAAGAGCCGCCTTTGCAGGAAGACTTTCGCTTACATGTTGGTGCCACATTTATGCACTAAGACAATTTCGGATTACCATTATTGAGCTACTTTTATCCGCGAAGTAAATTCATACATCATTATTTTTAAGGGTATAACGCTATTGGGTATATTTATACACCCATTCTTATTCATATACGTCATAAAGAGAATAATACTTTGGTGTAATATATTTTCAAAAGTAAATAAAATGTTAAAGGAACTAAATTGGCTAACCGTGAAACAGATGCTATTTATCCACAAAAATAGTAAACAATGCTAATAATAATAACAATAGCAACAACCAAAATACTTATCAAATAAAATTATACCCAACAAGGACATTCATAGACATAACACAAGGATGTGCAAGGAAATCAGGCTACAAAAAGGACATGCATAATAGTTAACTGTACAAAGGGATGAAGTTTTATAACACACTACCAGAAACTAAAAGTCCGCACCAATTGGAAGGTTCAAGATGTATTGGAGGAGCTACGTCAAACTGGAAAAAATGTAGTAAGCAATATGTAATGTTATAATTAATTAGCAATTTTTAAACTTTATTATACAAATTACTAAAATAAAATTAATAAATAAATATACAAGACATGTACCTACCCTGATGTATGGCAGTGAGGCATGGAACTGGCAGAGGAAGGATGAAAGCAGACTGAATGCTGTAGAAATGAGATCCCTGAGGCGAATGTGTGGTAAAACCATGTACGATCGTGAGAGAAACGTGGATATCCGCAAAGAATTCAAGGCTGACGTAAGCGTGATGTGTAAGATTAAGAAAGGGACTCTCCGATGGTTTGGGCATGTAGAGCGAATGAACGAGGAAAGGAGTGTAAGGAGAATATATGATGCAAATGTGAATGGTAGAAGAAGTCGGGGACGCCCGAGGAAGACATGGCACGACCAAGTGAATCAGATACTTGAGTCGGGCCATGTGAAGAGTCGGAATAATAGAAGAGCATGTATGAGACGATGTATGAATGTGAACGAGGCAAAGAGTGTGTGCCAAGATCGAGTTGTGTGTGGTCCATCCTCTCTGCCTACCCCTGCGGGGAAACGGCGTGATGGTTAGTTAGTTAGTTAGTTACAAGACATTATCTTTGAATGTGATGTTTGAAGGTCTGAGAATTAGATTCCTTCCATGGTTTATCATTTTGCGTTTAGGCAACTGCTCATTCAATTTACAAGTGACATAATGGACTGAGTGGGAGATTCATAGGCCTGCCTGTTGAGTGACATCGCCGCCCATCAAATAAATATTATTATTCGTCCTGAATTGTTTTGATGGCTGTTGACTTGCGAGTGATTGGAGGATGGGCCAGCAATTCTGGTGTAAAGATGCTCCTGTCTTCTGTCTGATAATTTAGGTCAATGCAGTAGTCTCATTAATAAATGACGTTCGGGCATTTTTCAATGTTTCTGAGATGTGGCAAAACCATATTTCATTGTTATGAAAGGGGGCGAGGTGATCCGGAGTTATTGCCGGCTATGTCACTATGAATTTTTTCTAATTAGTTTTTTTTTTAAATTGTAGTTTATTATTATCAACAAACCGTGCATATGTAAAATGAGTAGTAAACAGTTTACAAGTTTTTAGAGGATCGGTACCAATGACAAGGCAACATCGGTAATAACGATTGTAAAAGGTGTTATAAGTACCCACTTGACTGACTTTAACCAGAATTTTCTGACATTATTTGGAGTAAAAATTGTTAATGAAATTTTGGTCCCCGGTGACTTTTTAATCGTTTTTTTTTTTTCATTTTTTTTAAAATTCAAAATGAAACAAAAAAAATTCTTCCAAATGCCGTCCCTGGTCACTTAGCCGAGAAACAGAGAAACCGATAACCCCCCTCCTCCTTCCCCTAACTGTTCAATACTTACTGTTTTTTTTAGTTTTTATTTTTTTTGTTGAAACAAGAAAACATCATAAATGTCACCGGAGACCAAAATTTTACTTAACATTTTTACTCCGAATAATAATTTTGTGAAATTAATTTTTATTATTATTATTATTTTGTGAAATTAAATTAATTATTATTTTATTAAATTAATTATTATTATTTTGTGAAACCAGAGACTCATTGAGTCCTCTTTGGTTTTGCTTAGCATTAAATCCTCTATCTAAAATGTTAATTAAAAGCAAGTTTGGAATAAAAATTAAAGGTAATACTAGAGAGAGAAATATAATTTCTCATTTTTTATTTATGGATGATTTAAAATTATATTCAAATTCTGAACCAAATTTAGAGAAAATGATTAAAGTAGTTAAAAAATTTTCAGATGATATTAAAATGACTTTTGGTTTAGATAAATGTAGAACGATCCATATAGAGAAAGGTAAAATTGTAGATGGAGACGAGGGTATATTTAGAAATTTAAAAATTGAAAGTATGAAAGGGGGTGAGGTTTATAAATATTTAGGATATCCGCAATCAAATAGATTAGATCATACTAGTATTAAAAATGATATTAGGATTAAATTTAAAACTAGGATCAGAAAAATTTTGAAATGCAATCTATCTGCTAAAAATTTAGTAAAGGCGATAAATACTTGGGCAATACCTCTATTAACTTACTCATTTGGCATAATTAAATGGTCTAATACAGATTTAGATAGCTTAGAACGATTAATTAGAAATACATTAACTAAATTTCATTGCCATCATCCAAATTCAGCTATAGAACGTATTAATTTACCCAGAAATTTAGGAGGTAGAGGTATAGTCAAAATAACATCTTTAAAACATAATCAGGTAGAAATGCTAAGAAATTTTTTCCATAGGAAAGCTGATAGTTCAGAAATGCACAAAATAATATGCAAGGCAGATAGAAATATTTCACCATTAAATTTATACGACGATAATGCCAGCATTCTTATAAATACCAACCAGGAATTATTAGATTCCTGGTCAAATAAAATTCTTCACGCAAAACACTTCAATTATCTCAACCAAACATATGTTGACAAATTTTCGTCAAACAAATGGTTGAGTATTGGAGAGTTGAGCGCAGAAATAGAAGGCTTTATGCTTGCCATACAAGATAGAGTCATTAATACTAAAAATTATAGGAAGCATATCATCAAAGATGCAAATCAAATTGATGATTTATGTAGAAAATTTTTGGTTTTTCCGGAAACTATAGAACATATTATATCGGGATGTTCTGTATTAGCGCCGTCCGAGTATACATTTAGGCACAATCAAGTTTTAAAAATAATTCACCAAAGTTTGGTAATTAAACATAACTTGATTGACTGCCGTAATGTACCATATTATGAATATGAACCAAATTCATTTTTAGAAAATGAATTTTATAAAATTTATTATGATAAAACTATTCTGACAGACAGAACAATTAGTCATAATAGACCCGATATAGTTTTACATGACAAAATTAAGAAAATAACTTATATCATTGATGTCGCTATACCAAATTCTTGTAATATTCAGAAAACTGTTTCTGAAAAAATAAGAAAATATACAGATTTAGGAAATGAAATTAAAAGAATTTGGCATTCTCAGACTATAAAAATATTACCATTTGTTATTTCGGCTACTGGCATTATACCAAGCTCTCTCATTCAAAATTTAGGCGTATTAGATTTGTCAAAAAATTTGTACATAAAAATGCAAAAGTCGGTCATTTTAAATACATGTAGGATTACGAAAGATTTTTTAAATATTTATATTGAGGGATCAGTAGGATTTATCGGACCAGTTAGGATTTCATCAGACCCGAACCCTCTGATATGAAAATATCTGGAGTCGGTGAAATATTTTCCCATTATATTTCTGGTGGATTGACGTATTGTTCTTGTATTGTTTTATTCTTATATAGTGCAATTACATTGCGTTAATTTACTAGATATTCATTTGTGGAAAAGTGTGTGGAAGGGTTTAGTCTTTCATTTGGGAAAGATTCAACCCGGACATGAAATCTGGAGCACCGTAAAAAAAAAAAAAATTATAATATTTGGACGATTTAATCATTGTTTAAAGTAAGTCATTTACGTTCCTTAACACCTGTATACATTTTGCCGGGTCAGTTTAGCACAGGAGGTATGGAATAATTTCAGGTAAAAATGAGAGGAGGTGTGTATACGAGCGTGTGTACCTAAGTATCAGAATTGTATTAATTAGTAGAGCGTTGTGAGTGCGCTTTGATTAAGTTATCAGTAAAGTTTTTATAAATTAAAAAAGTATATTTGTACGTTGTTGTCAACATTTTATTATTTAATTAATGTAATAAAATGCAACTAAAATCTACAGATTTGAGTTAAAAAATGAATAAAATCGATTTTAAAAGTCAGATAATGAACATCGGCAATTGAAATTCGGATTCAGTCGAACGTCGACAATCAGACGACAAAACAAAAAATCGACATGTTATTAAAACGATTAATTCTGTTATTTGGATACCAATGGGGTGTTTAAAATTATGTGGTTTTCACAGGCGGAAAATTAACATTAATAAACAATAAGATTTAATATATTTTCACGGATACAATAAAAATAAAGCAAGGACGCACATTTTACAAATAAATATCAAAGAACGTTTCCAAATCAAATCAAAATCATAAAAAAGCAGTTTTGTTTTTTTTTTAAATATTCAGTTCCCAGGAAAGATGTTAGCATACATTTTCATGAGTAAACATTAATGTCTTCTCAAGTTATGTGACCTTTTAAAAACAAAGCTTCTATCTAATAAATAATGCGAGTAAATGTAAGCTAACGATTTTTTGCTCAGTAAATTTCTCGAAGCGACAAACATATCATTTTTATACAATAAAAACCAATACACAACATAATAGATACTAAATTAAATTGACCATATAGAAGCACAATACGTATAATGTTATGTTCTGCCATGAATAAAATATTAAATCTTTGTAATCTTGATCACATAGGTAACGTAAAATCTTATTTCTAGGAAGCATATATATTTCTTCTAGGATATTATTGCATTAAAGCGCTAATCTCGACTAATTTAGATCTGTCCGCTGATCAATTTGGTAAATTTATGACACGTATCCTCTAGATAACGTTTAATGCATTTTAGCACACGGATATTTTATGGTAATTTTTTTTTATTTTATTACAACCATATTCTCCTATTACATTTGTGTAATAAACAAGGAAAGATAACAATCTATTATACTTGTGAATTACTGTGTGCGATGCATTTCTGAAAAGTAAGTGCTTAAGAAATATTGTATTACTTAATTATAATGTTTTAAGATTTTTTAAATTTAATTATTTAAATTTAATAATTATCGTGTTATATTTTTGAGTTTTATGCAGTGTATTTTCTCCTTCTTTAGATAACATTTTGGACACTGTAAGGCTATTTGAAACGTTCTTCTTTTGCCGTTAAAATCTCATATCATATCCAATTAAAGGTATAGTTTTTCTTATGTGAATTTCGCACAAGTGTCCCAATTGCTCTTAAACGCCTGGAGCCAGCGAGACTATGGCATCCCCAGTTGACATATCTTGTGAGGTTGAAGGTAAGTGGGGAGAAGAAGATGAGGTAGAGGAAGGTGTCTGGCTATTCAGTTATAGTCACCAAACACGGCTAAAGCTATTTCAAGCAACGTTTCAATTCAGAATGGTGGTATTACACCAAGGTCACCAAGGCGATATTGAGAGCCTTCCACTCTGGAACCTTCTGCAAAATAGTTTGTACTATTTTAAATGATTAAATTGTGAAAACACAAATCAATCAAATAATATTAATTTGCACACGCCTTTCCCAAAGCCTTGCCCCTCGACCACGGAGTCCGTCAAATTAAGCCTAATTCCCAAAGTGCTAAGGACCACTTGGAATAAAATATGGATTTTATTGGATCACAGTTGCTTGTTCAAGTTGTAACTCGCTGATGTACTACTTAATTTAGAAAGCACTTTCCGATGTTAATCAGCAAACATCCAATTAAATTAAATCATTTTTACTTTTTGGATAGCAACATGATTTTAGCCTTTACATGTTTTCCTTTTCTAACCTACCACAAAAAGCTCTCGGCATATTTTGATTTACGATGAAAGCTTTAAAAAATTACCACCAGTGGTCGCCATTGCCGTCGCTACGGCTATTGTCATTGGCTATAAAAAGACGCCGGGAGCTTTTCAACTCTCAATAAGAACAGGTCTTTACGTTTTTATGGAGACGGGGAAGTTCGTAAAGAACGATATTGCACATTAGGATTGCATCTTTAAAATCGTAAAATAAGCATGTTAGATTTTATGTAAAGTGTTCCGCATGTCGTAACTCTAGTATGTGGTGAATGACCGGAATCTTGTTGCCACAAAACTAATCAAGCAATACTCGATATTGATATAAAAGTTATTGCTATATTTCGTGAGTATTTAGCAGACGAATGAACATTTGCATATAAATTTGCACATTGGCTGCATTTCTTAAATAACGGTGGATTGAACTTTCAGGTGTTTCGAGCATGGACTTAATTATGTACATTCGTCTCTTCGAAACTGCATCGAGAGATTGAAAAGCGATAAGAATGAAAAACCTACGAAATTTAACTAAATGATTCAATTTAAAGTAGGAAATGATTATTAAACTACCATTTTTAATCAACGATGATCTGAGATTTTAATTAGTACTTCAGTAATATCTATGCGGAAGATATAATCTAGCTTTTTAAATGAACTATTTCTTAAAAGTGGTGTTATCTAAAAGTATCATAATTAATTAGATTATTATGAATTAAAAAGATTTTTTTTTAAATTTTATATTAGCACTACACAGGAGGCCCCGGGGAAAATAATCTCCCTTACGGTCTACGTTATCTTTGGGGAAGCTGTGTGGAGGGTCTTTTTAACGAAAGGAAAGAGAGAAGGACCTGGAAAGGAAATAGTACGAGGGGTGGGTAGAAACCCTGGGGGTAAGTGTGTCCAGGGGTGAATGAATGTGAATCTGAAGGTCTCTCTCAACCAAATTCGGCAAGCCACACAGTACAATCCAGTAGACAATCCTCATCCGATGAGCCATATCCTATTAAAAAATAAAACCCAGGCACCCCTGATAAGTCACCAAACCAGTTGGGGTTACCCATGACATAGGTGTTGGTTATCCAATAAATGGTTTCCGGGGTGGCGAGGCGGTACCCATAGCCGCCTTCAAACTTTTAGAGAGTAGGATTTAATAGATTTTAAAAATCGACTGTATTTCATAAAAACAGTTTAATAATAATAAAATTAGTTTGTCATAAATAACTCGACCATCATAACACCGGCATGCGCCTAGCATGGTGGTCGAAAAATCCACAAATTATGTAACTATGAAAGCAATAAATAACAAAAAAAATTTAAAAAATCTCAAAAAGGGAATATGCGTAGTAAAATTGAATCAGTAAAAGGCTTAAATAAGAATTTCTCGATTCACAGTATAAATGTAAAATTAAATCCAACATGCGGAAACATAATTTTTTTAATAGCCAGTATTTAAAAAAATGACAAAGTAAGGCGCCGAAATTGAGGCTTCTTGAATCTAAAACCTGTCACAATTTATTAAGAAATGACCAATGAACCGTTCAATCAGTCTTAGAAATCCAGATAAGATCTTTCCACATCAAAACACATATCTGTCAAACATCTTCACAAACTTTTAACCTATAAAACTTGCATTTTAAAGCGTTTCTATTAAATAATATACTTTTTTATGTTTCACGGATGAAGTAGTTTTGTCACGTATTTCTTAAAACGAATGACGATACCTTATTTTGACTACTATCATTTATTTGTAAAAGTTTTAAAATGTCTTACAGAGGAAGGCTGTAAACCAAAATGAATAAAATCTTTTTTATGTTTACCGTAAAAACCGTGTTCATAGTACCGACAACATCAATGTTTTGACATTTAACCCTAGGCAAACCTTATCGACGCGCGACGGTTAAATTGAATAGAATTGTACCTAAAGCTTCTCTAATGAATATCGAGAAAATCTTTAGAACTATGATGAAATTTGATGATAGTCGCCTTTGGCATAAATTATCTTATGTCGTAATTTTTATGATCGCTTTTCGGAACATTTCTACTATGCACCACAGCGAACATTATAACATGAAACATCTTGCGATTGTATGGCTTTCTAAGAATTCTGGATAGTAAGATTTTAATGAGATTTAAAGAAAATTGATTCTCGTTAAAGTCTACCCGGACAACCTTTTAAATCGCTGCCAGCGTTTTGATAGAGTTTCGACAGAAAATTAGCGAACAGTTAACATAACCTAAAATTTTAGGATTTATACTACAAAATAGAATGTACTATTCCTGCTAAACCACAATTATCATAAAAACTAGTTCTTTAAACCGGGTACCCTGCATTCAAAAAAGCTTCTCGACCTAGCGTTGCGGTCGCGGTTTCAAACGATTAACGATTAATTATTTAAAAATAATACATAGTATATTTGCAGAACGTTCCAGAATGAAAAGTTTCTTTCAGTATAGTCCTGGTGTAAGACCATTCATTATTCAGAATTAAAACGTTATTTGAAATGGCTTTAGCCGTGTTTAGTAACCAGATCTGAAAAGCCAGGTACTTCACCACCTTCCTCTTCCCCATCTCCTTCCTCTCCCTCTCCCCACTGCCTTCAGCCTCACAAGAAACCTTATTTTAGGATGCCATAGTCTCACTGGCTCCAGACGGCAGTTGGGAATCTTTTTATTTATTTCAAATAATTAAGTAACTTATCCGGAGAAACGTAACTATCTTCATTACATTAATTCCCTTTTCAAACTTTTACAGCAAAATTTTTCGAAAAAACAGATTTTTGAAATCACAAATCAATCAACTGTCAAATAAAAGTTAGCCATCTAGTCAAAGTAAGGCTTGCTTGGAACTTCATAAACGGAACAAACAAATCTACAGACAGGTGAAATGCCAAACGGTCGAGTTAAAATAGAACTTCACTACATCAAAAAACCTACATTACCTGTCCATATGCATAATGAAATATTATTCGTTCGTACGGCGTCATGGAATTGCAATATCCGATGATTGAAATATTGCGTAATTGCCGGACCCACTGTAGTAGACTTGAAGCTAATAAGAAACGAAACTTGATATTTTTTAAGGATTAATATTTTTTAAATGCAAAGCTTTTGATTAGATAAGCCTTTGGCAGATTTTCTGGTCGCGTAAATTCTGTATTCAAAAGCTTCTCCGAAAAATTAATTATCTCTGAATATTTATCCAAGCAAGATAAATACCAGAACCGATAAAAAAGAATTATTAGACGTTGATACAAGCGTCAGTAATTAATGTATATAATTCCAAATGATAAAAGCGATAGTTTTTGCCATTCTAATGGTCGAACATTAATTTTTATTATTCGTGAATTTTATCAAAATTCAGATGAAAAAAAACATGCTGGGCTTAAACGTTGTGTAATCATTTAACTGAAAAAGTAAAAAATGAAAAAAAAACCATTTTCAATTGGTTTACAATAAAATGTCTATCTTATGGGGACGTGTGTACATTAAATTATTTTATCGACTCCAAAATAACCTTACGGAAGTAGACGGTGCTACAATAACTATTTAAATGAATCAATTTCAATGGAAATACTGTAATAAAAATTACGAAAGAATTAAGCTTGAATTTAATTCTAGGGAAAAAACATAAATGTTTCCACAGATTTTAAATAAATAGCTAAGTGTTATTGCTTTATTGGTTGGACACGATGGTGTTCTTTGAGAATTTATTGTATTACCTTCAGTAACGACGCTTTCGGTTTCAACAAACATTTAGCAAAAGTGTGCAATTAATTTACATTGTTTTTTTTGGGTAGGCACTAATGCTGATATACTATATAAAGCTGAATATTATGCGTGAATTTATCATTAATTTAACAATTTTTAAATATTAAGAATGAATATATTTATTTGCAAACGAAAATGTTATCTTCGTGCATAATACTTTCTCAGAAGTAGAAGGTGTGTTCAACTGCACGGAATGTAGTTATAAGAAGGCTATAATAACATACCTCAATAATAATAATCAGTGTCAGCACAATACTATTCTTCTGCATGGGTTGTATATAATTTAATTAGCATATTTTACTTCGTGATTAATGCTAGACAAAATTATTATGTATATAGCATGTTTGTAAAAACATAATATGGACGTGTAGTAACATAAATAATTAATTATTATAAAGCAGACATCTCGTAGCCTCAGTTCTTAACTGTCCAAACGACCAATTTAGTTTTTGTTCAATCCCGACTTTAAAACTAAAAATAAAGCATAAAAAATGATAGTTTATTACTTAACTAAGAATTATTTAAACTTATCAAACCTTTACGTTTACGGAAATAGCTTTATCTTACACACCTATCATAATTTTTCATTGAAATAATGAAAGAAAACTTTCTCCTCCTACATAATTTTCAAATGGTCGATTGGACAATTAAGAACTGAGGCGACGATCTGTTTCATGAAATAGCAAAAACTCTTGAACGGTGAGCTGTGGCGTCATGAAATTAGCATTGCCTCCCAGAAGCTGGACATAATATACAGGGTCCACAGATACTTTTCACGTCCTTGTTCTATCGGTATTTCTCTGCAAGACGTTCCGTGGAACTAGCTACCGCACGTTCTTGTGTTCACAACATCCCCAAAGATGACTAGGCCCTGAGGGAAATCGTTTTCGTCAGGGTCTTTTGTGTGGAGTTAATCTAAACATAAAATAAAATAAAAATTCTCTGTCTAGAATCTTCAGGTTAACACATCCATTTTGAAATAATGGTCTCTAAAGTATACATTTAAGAGTCAATACATAATATACGGGTCTAGAAAATGGCTATAATGGAATGTTCTAATTTCTAATTTTAATAGGCTGGACTACTTTAATGTGAACTACAAACACAGCAAATCATAACCAACGCTAAGTTCTGAAATTAGTTCAATAATAATTACAATATCAGAGCTTTTAAGCTCTACGCAAGCTTTGCCGCAACAACATTTCATTAATTCAGATTGCAATGCTTCAGAAATGTAACTTGATATTATTTATCAATATTGGCCGATTCGAAAGCGCGCACAACGAACAATCTTATAATATGTCGAAGTTGAATTCTTCCGGTACACAGGACTTGCATATTTGACTGTAATAACTCCAAATCGACAGGTAATCCCTTCACGACTGTCCCATTTGCATATTGCGAAGAACTTTATGTACGGAATAACTTTCCAGTGGATATCTTCATACTTTGAAATCTGGAACACGAAAGCGCACCTGTTGATTGACAAAGTAAGCAATAATCCGTTTACTTTAATTTATCTACTGTGGTAGACGATATTTTCCGTGGCAAATAATCCTAAGTCGTAAGTTTCTTAGTTTGTGATAAGGAATTTGCCATTTTGAAACACAGGGCTGACAGTAAAAAAATGTTTTTATTTTGTTATAAGGGGTTTATCCATATGCCTGTCAACTTTGAAGGCCTCCGTGGTCGAGGGATAAGGATACTCTCGTCTAGCGATCCGGATGTCTGGGTTTAAATCCCGACGTGCACAAATAAATTTTATTTTATTAAATTGTGTTATTTCACATCATAGTATACTTGCAGCTTGCAGCACGTTCTGGAGTGGAAGATACTGTCAGTATCGCCCTGGCGTAAGAACACAATTTAGAATTGAAACGCTGCTTTAAATTACTTTAGCCGTGTTTGGTGACCAGATTTGAATAGCCAGGTACTTCCCCACCTTCATCTTCCTCATGTTCTTCTTCTCTCACTATCTTCAGCATACCCTAATTGGGGATGCCATAGTCTCAATCTAGATGGTCGAAAGAGGTCAGAACTCTTGTGCGGTATTCAAGTTATAAAAAATGCATTCAATGAAACATAGTCTGATTTAGAAATCAATTTTATTAAGGTTAATAATGTGGTGACTTAAATAGCTTACGTAATTTTTTTTTTTTGAAAATGCGCAGTTTTTATGTAAATTTGGACAAACATTGAAAATACATTATGTTTAACATTTCCGATAAAGAATCCGCTAGTTAGCCTTTTTAGGTGCTTTTACATAGGAATACTTAATAAAATTGTAACAATTATATAACTTGTAAATATATATTTTTTAATTATTTTTTGTACATATTTGAACTGCCCCAACAACAATCTTCGCATTTTTAAGTGGTAAATTTAGATGTTCACTGAAGAATCCATATTACTTCCCTCCATTAGTACCTATTCCGGTCAATGAGGAGTACATAATTACGGCACTAGTAAAAATAAAACTAAAAAGCACAAAAATGATAAAAACGTGTACAAACTTTGGCGAAAATGTCAATGGATCTAATGCCAATGGATAAATGCGTAGATCCATTGGCTTCGAGTATAAAACATGAAAATAAAAGTGAATACAATAATAATTTTTGATTTCACAACCTAAGACATTAAAAAATGCATGTTTATAAGATTAGAAAATGTAGCAATTTAATCTGTCTTAGATTTGACTTATTTTTTTACACGGAGGATACTAATTCATTTTCAGTATTTTCACTTAAAGAATAAAGTTAAAACGGGTAATGCGTTTCTAGTAACAAAAATTAATCACAATTAATTGTGATCTTTCATATGGCAAGGGCATTTTAAATTTACATAGGCAAACATTTAATTGTTTTTGGTTGGAAATAATTGAGTCAATCCATTAAGATAACCGTATATAACTGGATAACGCATTAGTTAAACCATCCACGTACAAAACGTAATCTCGATATTATCTAACTGGTTAATTGAACAGTTTAAATAAATTAACCTCATACTTGCAATTGAAGGTTATGTCAAGTAAAATGTTGATATCACTACCTGATGAAACTTTTTGTAATTGGACATTTGCATCTTAATGTTTTTCGGATCCTATAGACCCCCCAGAGTTTGTGTTATTCTGTGAATTTCTTGTAATAATAATTCTAATTTAAAAGAAATCATCTTTATTAATTAATCCTTGAGCTTAGCACGTAAATATTTTGACACTTTACCACATTAACAAATGAATTTCCATTTTAAAATTCTCGTAATTTTTATTATCGATATTTATGTGACTGATTTTCATTAGCTAGTTACATGAAATGAAATTTTAAATTGAAAAGTTCTCATACCGACATGGGCAACGTGCGTCGTAAAAATTCCTGCTGAATTCAGCCAATTTTTTTTGCCAATACTAGCAAACTTAACGATAAAGCAGAAAAACCGATATCAGATGCAGGAAAAACTCTGTTACAAAGGGTTGTAGTGATTTTTTTTCAATAACTGGTTACATACTTTTTACAGAATAAATTTGTCATTTTCACGAGCATTTTGTTTCTTAGAACGGGCAATCTGCCTAGCTAGAAACTAATATCCACCTAACAAGACATAATAATATTAATAACACTTAATTTTTTAAATATTATTACTACGTTATTTTTGCCATATAAATGTATCGAATGTTAAATGTGTATCGTGTTAAACACCTACAGATTTAACTAAACGAAATATAATGAAATGTAAACTAGGTTAAAGAGATTAGTTAGGTTAGGTTTGAAGATGAGTTTTTTATTGTTTTTAATGGTGACCGGACAACTTAGAATAATATCAACTCAACACCTCTTTTGAAAAGTCATTAAAAGTGATTGGTTGGTAGTAATTGGTTAAATAGGTTACGTTAGGTTAGGTTATGGGCTATTATTCTTTTTTTTTTCATAACTTTTAATGATTTTTCAGAGGTGTTGCGTTGACTTAATTCTGAGTTGGCATGGAAGGGTTTTTAATGACTTTATATCACTTTACAAAGGTGTTTTGAGTTGTCATGGAACCATTGTGAAAAGCTTCTACCACTTCTTTTCTGTCCCCCCCCCCCCCCCCCCAATTCCTTCATTTTCACACAGTTCCCCAAATGGACATTGGGCATGCGGAACGCCAAATCTTTTTCAAAATTGCACTAAAAATAAAATAAATTACACAGCAGTGTAATGAACAAATAATGCACCCTTAATTGCTTCTATAAAGTCTCTCAAGTACCAGAAAGTCCGAAGAAAGTTTGAAGAGGTTTCGGTAGTATTTTTGGCCCAACTCCACGCGATCCTAAGTCTAGAGGAGGCGGCGGTCCTTTGATATGCTGTTCGATGATTAATCCCGAGATGATTGCGGTCATTCGAGCGTCTGGACCGCCGCCAAGAGGAGGAAATCAACGCCGCGTGGGTGACAGACTGAATAAGTCTTCGGTCCTAACGAATTGACCGCACCTCGTCAAAATGATGGATTCGACCGGTCTTATGATTCGATCGGACTATCTAAAGCGATTTTACACCTTGGATTAATAGAGGCAATCTTTTGTTTATCATTATTTGACTCATTCATGAATATTTGAGGTGTTTTTTTAGGGGCAACGTGGGTGATGATTTTTTGTGAATAATTACATATCGAAGTAACGAAATGACTCTATCACCATTAAATAAAATTGTTTTATTAACAAGCGCTCCATACTTTTTATAGCTCGAATAATTGAATACTAAATTTATTTCAAATGCTTAAGCCGCGGCATTCCGAATTTCTACCGTTTTAAAACTAATATTTCTCTTGAACACTTTAAGTTTTTTAGTTTCTAAAAAAATATATGTTATTTCTGAAGATAACCGTAATTATTTTAAATTCCATCAATAGAAAAAAATTGCAAAGTTTGATCCGAAAATTATTGTAAGCACGTTTTTTCTGTTATTTTACAAGTTCTCAATGAAAAAAAATACTGTATTTCATTAAATGCTATTTAAAACATTTCCTACGCGATTTTTTGTTCTATTTTATATGAGTCGTGTTTTATTGAATAATTTCCCTATGTTCGTTTAATTATTAGCGTAGTCCCTCTAACATATATTTACATATCTCCCCTTCTTCTTTTTGAACGCTTACTACCGGGCCTTAAGTAAAGCTCAAGTAGTCGGTAAGCATATAATTTATATTTTATGATATTAAATCATTAACTGCCCGGATTCAATGAGACTATAGCATCCCTAATTTTGGGAACATTGTGATGCTACGGAAGCAACAATGAGTTTGTAATGGGGAAGAAGAAGTTCTGCAAGCACCTGGTAATCCAGATCTGGTATTGAAACATGGATAAAGCTCGTTCATGCACAGCTTTAAATCTGAGCAACGCTCTCACCAGGGTAATACCGAGAGCATCTTCCAATTTGTATATTTTAGGGACCCAAATAAAATGAATTAATTAATCACTTAAATAATCTTCCATGGCGACAAAAATAAAATTTTACCACTATCAACAAAGGGGTATTTCCACAAACGAGGGATTCTGTTGAAAATGTACGGAATATTGAAATATCGTTTTTCTGATTTTAATCAATCTACTAAAAATGTTTGTTTTTTTATGTTTTCATTCAATATTATTGATTTTAAAAACGCTCTAAAACTGAAAAAATCAAAACGGCCCATAGTTGGCAAATGGGTTTGTGACGTCACAAGCTACACTCAGCTGAACCAGAATAAATAAACACTCTAAGTGAGCGTCCGCACTCATGACGTCACACGATAGCCACTCCCCAAAATATCCTTTAAGCAGTAATTCAAATGGGAAACTTTAACTCGCTGTAGAAAATTTATTCGTCAACATAAAAATAAAATAAAAATGCTATAATCATCGTAATTTTTTTTAATTTTTAAGCAATAAAAAAACGTGGAAATACCCCATTACACTAGTTTTTCTCTTCAAAAATCAAATGTCATTGACTTCGTGAAGAAGTAATATGTAACTATTTTAACAATAAAGTATCTATTCGTTTCATACGCTTTTGTTATATATAAAAAACTTATAAGCCCATAAAAATAAATTGACTACATATATAAATCATGGACGTTATATTTGGCATTGAAAAATAAACGCAAGCGATCATTGTTTCAACACCGATCCACTCAATTTCTTTCACAAAACATTTCGAGACATGTTAGATCGTAAAGCATTTATCACCTTTTCATTATGTGTAAATTGGTACTTCCATAATCAAAGAAATTAAAATGAAGTATAATATTATGTGCTTTTGCATTTAGTATTATTTCAAGTTTTATTTTTTGATTTAAAATAAAACAATAACTTTGTAAACACCACTTTTATTTTTTATATTCTTTATGCCGACCGGGTTTCGCTACAACCGTAGCTTCTTCAGGGCAGTACAATCTCTACTAAAATTAATTTACATGTGTGTTATAGCTAATACATGCCCATTTGGTTAAATCATGTATTAGCTATAACACACGTAAATTAATTTTAGTAGAGATTGTGTACTGCCCTGAAAAAGCTACGGTTGTAGCGAAACCCGGTCGGCATAAAGAATATAAAAAATAAAAGTGGTGTTTACAAAGTTATTGTTTTATTTTAAATTATAATGTCACATCACAAAGTAACTGCTTCATATGAACAAATTTTATTTTTTGTGTGTGAACAAGTGAAGCCTTTATTATCATGCGTGCTTTATAATTTTAGTATGCTAGCAAATACGTGCATATCTAGACAAAGTTCTAGCGGTCAACAAGCCATTTATTTTTCTCAGCTGAAAGATTTTAGAAATAAAGAAAATGTATAATTTTATACTGAATGATGAGAACCGATTTTCACCCACTAAACTTGATGTAAGTTTAGTAATCTATTAACCTAGACGACTTTACCGAATAGAGATAGACATATCCTAATTAAATATTACGGATAATTTGGGAGGCGGTATGGGTATCGCTGTCCCGGAAATCATTTATTGGATAAACACACCTCTGTCCCAGGTCATCACAAGTGGTTCACTGGATTTGGTGTTCACCGGGTTTATGTGGTGAGATTTGTCCGGATCTTGGCAGCGGATGCATCTGCCCACCAACTGCGTGGCAGGCCGAATTGGGAGAGACTGGTTGAGAGAGACCTTTTGACCTCTCCAGCAGGACTCTTTCGGTCCATCGCCTAGCATCGCAGTGGGACCTCCAGATTCCCACTCACCCTTCATACCCTTTTTCCTTCTCAGAACTTCCTCTCTTTCCTTTCCCAAAAAGGCTCTCCACAAATCATCTGAGGGTAATTATTTTCCTTAAAGAATCTTATGTGGAGCTATTGTAAAAAAAGTTGTTCCGGTTGTCTGAAACAACGAAAGCTCTAGAACAGTGAGCTTTGAAATCTCAAAATTGACACAACTTTATCTGTATGAAATTTGTGGAAGTCACAACAAGTATTTCCGATTGCAGTGTCATTTGCATCATGAGTTGTGAAGCTTTAATAATTAATTAGAAACACTTTTTTATAATACTCTGCTTGTTTTGAATTTTTTACTACAAATCCCAAGCCTGACCCAGTGGAAAACTGATTTAAAATATACCTAACTATCACAAATTTTCCTACATTTTGAAATAACTGCAATGGTGGTCGGACCCGTCAGAGAGACGGGTTTGAACAGATTAATCTTAAAACGTTGGTACGCGATGGGTTAATAAGGATTCAAATAAGGTATATATATTTGTTGCATTTTTTATCTGTTGAATTATTAACAACTAACTAACTGGAAGACTTTTTTCTATGCTTAAAAGTTGTTGATGGATGCCCTCCATCACGGGAATATTTTTTTAAAATCAATGATGAAAGCCTTAGGGCGTGATATCAGCAAGTTGTTGATCAGTGCAAAATACTGATGAAGAAAAAAAGTGTGGCAACGAAGCGTGATCTGACCCCGGGCGATTTGATGGATTAAATTTATGATATTAATTTAATGTGCAGCAGCTATGCGATTATGCGCCGCCAATGAGTGGCGGTTATCGTTACTGGTCTACCTGATGATTTAAAAACACTTTTTTAAATTTATTTATGCAAGAATTCCGTAATAGATTATAATGGCGAACAATATATCGCTCATCGGTTTAAAACGACATTACGTTATAGGAGATTATAAAATTATTATGTTCGTGCGAAAAATGAGAGCATGAAATTTCAAAAACGAATGAAATCGAAAAATGTGATATAATCGTGAAATTCTTAAAAAGTTTAAAAAATAAATTTTTGTTGTAGTTCGCTTTGGGAACAACCTAAATAGGTCTCATATAAATAGTTGTGTCTCCCTTATTATTAGTCGGTTAGAAATTTGATTTTAATGGTGTTAACGGAAAGAAAAAACATCACGCTTTGTATTCAAATCTAAAGGTTAACAACAAAATAATTAAAATATATTAAAATAATTAAAATATATTTTGTGAAACCAAAGTATCCGACCGCATATGAAAAAATACTATGAAATCTTAGGAAGATTTTATTTATTATTTTTACATGGAACGATAAAAAAATGATTGTTAGAAAACGTTTAAAATACGTTTGTCTAACAACATATGTGTGTATGTGTTTTTTTTAAATAATTTAGTTTAATATGTTTTTATATTTTTTAAAAAGGAAAAAATGTAAAGTGTGAAATTTTTATACTTTTTTATGATGGCATTTATTTATATTTAAAAAATTAATGATAATTTCAAATCATCAAATTTTAAATCGTATTTTATCACCTTTCATAAACAATTTTTAGTTTTCGGATACGTTCAGAAATGTTTCTTTTTTTTGGATTTTATTGCAAAGTAGAAATATTTAAAACTACTAAACAAACATAACCGAAGCCTGAAGGGTTAAGTGAAAATAATTATCCTTATTCTACCACTATTATGTAACTGTGTGTATTTTTTTCGACCGACTGCTTCCGAGTCAACAATAACATATGTGACGCGTTCTGTCAAATCTCTCTGTTTGTTACGCTTAAAAACAATAAAATCGCAAACTAACACGCAAAAAAGTATAACCATCGGATAAAGAGTCCGCGAATTAATCTGTGAGAATGTTATTCGTCTAAAACTTAGTTATTTAGATTATTTAATTTGATTTCTGACAACAGTGACAGCTAAGTGACTTTGGAAATAAATACATCGGCCTAGCGGACCGAATAAAATAAGTGAATGTTTTAAATCCAAGTAAAGTGACAATTCCGCGTCGAATGTGATTACTCTCAACTGGTGAAATTCTCTTTTTAGAGAACATTTGTCCATTTTTTTCTAATAAATAATAATTATCACAAAACAAACAAACCATATCTCTGATTATCTCGTTAATAAAAAAGAAACTTTTCGGTCAAGAGAATAGTGGATTTCATAAATACAATCTCAGTGAAAAGTTTTATAAAACTGTCTGTGCTTAATTTGTGCTAATTAACCAAAAATTGCTACATAAAAACTCGACACGGTAGCTCTGTTTTGTTTCCAAATCGAGTCAAGTAAGACCGATTGCCCACTTTTAGGCGTAAAGCCGAATACAGCAATTTTTTAACACTTTTATAAAACACAAGCAAAATGGACAAAAACATGGAATTATTTCTATTCAAACTTGATGAGAAATTAGAGAAACAAGCCGAAATAATAACTCGTTCGGTAACCAAAAATGTGATGGAAGCGCTGGATGAGAAGATGAAAACAATTATTGAGGAAAACAATATCCTTAAAAATAAAGTATCAGAACTAGAACAAAAACTTAAAGCAGTAGACAGAGAAAAACGTAAAAATAACCTGGTGTTCTTTGGAATAGAAGAGAAGGGAAAATCTGAAGGAGACCTAATAGACTGCATTAAAGGCCTCATAGTAGACGTGGGAGTACACTTGGACAGCCAAGAAATTAGCAACGTGTATAGAATAGGGAAACAAAGCGAAAACAAGAATCGTCCGGTTGTAGCCTCTATCACGACTCAATGGAAAAAACATCTTATACTCAAGAACAAGACAAACCTCCCGTCAGGTATTAATGTGAAAGAAGATTACTCGAAGGAAATCCTGGAAAAACGGAAACAGCTACAACCTCAACTAGAAGATGAGAAAAAGAAGGGAAACATTGCTTACTTAAGATATGACAAACTGATAGTGTTAAAATCGAAGGACAACATTACCGAAAAGAGAAAACGAGGAACTTCGGATTCTCCCAAGTCATCACCACAAAATAAAGCAAATAAAAACAAAATATTGAGCATTCCCTCCCAATCTCTACCCAAAACTAGCACGAGAGAGATCACCAGACCTAACATACTGAACTATCTCAACCGAACAAGTTCTGACTCACAAATAAATACTCCATAAAAACTAATAATTGCCTCGGAAAATCGGTAACAAAGAATACTAATACCAACAAGAATTAACAATCAAAACCTATTAACAAAAAGTCTCCCAATTCGGCTGGTCCCCGCGGGAGATATAGACCACCACCCTCTAACAACAAGAAGAAACAAAACACTCAATATTACAACCTTAAGTACGAGAGCCCTTAGAACCGAAGAAAGAAAGAAAAAAGAATAAAGAAAAACTACATGAAGCTTGAAAAAGCTCTCGAAGAAATAATGTTAGAGGAGGCCTGTGCCAAGAGGCAAACTGAGCTTCGAAATATTATAATAAACAAAAACATGTCTAGTATTTATACCTATCAGAAGTTCAGAATAAAGGGCTTATTATTATATATTATTATGTAAGTACTAGCGCAAACTCATGAAAAATCACGGAGTATTGTAATTGAAGGATTGATAATAATAATTGCATTTGTTATAATTGCGTTGGCTAAAACGTGCAGGACCCTTAAAAAATCTACACATTTCAAATTTAGAATATTTTTTTTAATTATAGGTAGGTACTTTATCGCTTGACTGAATTCTTGACACAATCAGTTCCTATTTTGAAAATGACACTTAAATTCGAAATAAATCAAGTTCATTGAACCAGAGTTACTATCAAAGACGTATAACCGAAATTAGTATTTACGTACATACATTTATAGTACAACCAACGCACAGTGGGTAAATTTCACTTTTGCGAAAAACCAGCAATTTTTCAAAATCGCAAAATATAAATATGTTTTCGCTGTAACTAAAACTATATAAAAGGGTGTTTAATGTGCGTACGTGAATATCTCATTAATATGGTACCATTAAATGATAATTGCAGCATGCAAATGTAAGGAACATCTGTCTCATCGAGTTATCTCGCAATGAAAATTCTTGACGTTTTCTTTCACGCACTTGCTTGAGTTAATTCGTGGAGGAATGTTTTTTTATCGCGATGCGAACTTGCCTTGGCTTAATAAAATTATATGATGTAAGCTGTAAAGTACACTTTGGCATGCGACAGAACTTCCTCCAAATCCCCGATCACCGACTGACAAATATAACATTTGGCAACGCAAAATTATCCTTATCGTAATAGTTGTCAAAATGTTTATTTGTTTTTATTGCACTAGAATTTCAACTAGCCAAAGCGATAATTGTTCTCCCATTATTGAGGTGTGGGGTGTGTTGTGAGAATGAAGCATTGCAAACACAGCGATTATTTTTGATACTCGTTGTTACTGCTGATATGTATTTTGTTTTACCACAATCATATTAAATTTACGTAGTGATTAGACTGTTTTACACAGTTAATAAATATTACTTAGCGTCAGCAATGACTTCTCGTAAATACTCGTTGTTATTAGATTTGTGTTGTTTTGTTGTTGATACTCATTGTTATTAGATTTGTGTGTTGTTTTATTGTTGATACTCGTTGTTACTAGATTTATATGTTCTTTTGTTGTTGATACTCGTTGTTACTAGATGTGTGTGTTGTTGATACTCGTTGTTATTAGATTTCTGTGTTGTTTTGTTGTTTATACGCGTTGTTAGTAGTTTTGTGTTGTTTTGTTGTTGATACTCGTTGTTACTAGATGTGTATGTTATTTTATTGTTGATACTCGTTGTTATTAGATTTATATGTTCTTTTGTTGTTGATACTCGTTGTTACTAGATGTGTGTGTTGTTGATACTCGTTGTTATTAGATTTCTGTGTTGTTTTGTTGTTTATACGCGTTGTTAGTAGTTTTGTTTTGTTTTGTTGTTGATACTCGTTGTTACTAGATGTGTATGTTATTTTATTGTTGATACTCGTTGTTACTAGATTCTATGTTGTTTTACCACAACATGTTAATAAGCAGAGTGATTACACTGTTTTAAACAGCATTTAATTTACTTAGCGTTAGCACTGACTACATAAATAAGCGGCCGTGTCTTGGGCTGAAGAAAGTGAGGAGGGGAAGAATATGAGAAAGAAGATGGTTGGAAGATATCAGAACCTGACTGTCCAGATCAGGTCTCTAAAAATTACTAGAGAGTACTGCTCGTAAGATAGGTACTATTATGATAAGTGTATTTATATCTCTAGTGCCAATATTAAAAATTTACTTTATTCCGAATTATAATTATAACAACATTTTTCTCTGTCAGTTTCTCGACCCCTGCCACCTTTGGTCCAGAGTCAAAGAGCTTTTCTCTCCGCCCCGAAGGTCGTCAGGTGTGTGTCTTACCATGTAATATGTTAATAAAGGAATAACCATAAATAGATAAATAAATATGGCATGCGCACATAAAAGTGTGTTGAAACTCCCTGCATAACTTAACTAAAGACAGTTAGTGTGCAAATAGTTAAAATTTATTTTTATTACGTTGCCAGACCGGCAACCCTTAATAATAATTACGAGTTTGCACTTATACCTGTATTCGGAATAATTTTCAGTGGAGATGAGCGCAGTTAAAAAGAAGCACGTCTCTTCTTCATTGAATGTTATGCGATGGGTAATGCAGTTAACTACTGTCATTATCGGAGCGGAACTTTAAAGGTGAGGTGTTAAAGAAACCTCAAGGCGCCACCGTATTGGGAGGTCTGCGAACTGGTGCTTTTATGAAGAAAGTTTAAAAAATTGAATTTAAATGTGGTTGCCCATTGGAGTTGGTTTATTAAAACAGATTGAAGGTTTTTATGTGGCTAATATTTAGACTATCTATATATTAGTCTAACAACCTCTGTGGTCAAGGGTTAAGGCTCTCGATTAGCCATATGGGTTCAAATCCCGTCGTCCGTAAGTAAATTTTATATGATTAATTTCTGTTATTTCACAATTATATATATAAGGTTTATTTGCGACACATTCCAGAGTGGAAGATACTCTCAGTATCGTGCTGGTTTAAGAGCACCATTCAGAATTGAAATGACTTTAGCCGTGTTTGGTGACTAGATTTGAATAGCCAGCTACTTCCCCATCTCCTTCCCCTTCACACTGTCTTAAGTCTCACAACATTCCCCAATTGGGGATGGCATAGTCTCACTGGATCCAGGGGGTAGGTAGCAGTTTATTTCTATTTATTTTTCTTGTGCGGTATACACCTTTAAATTTATGTATTTAATAACATTTCAATTAATAAATTCGAAATAATGGAGCATCTAGCCAGTAGCTAAATTTTTATTAAAAAAAATTGTCGCAAAATACAATTTTTTTAACGCAACCGTTTTGCATTTAGTCTGTAAATTTATTTATGCGTTCCGATTCCGTTTCACTCTGGTAGCCATTTTAATGATTCAGTAAAAAATATTGTTAAATGGTGTTATTTATTTTGACTTTCTTATTTACGTTTTTTTTTTCAAAATTATGGTGCTTGTAATTGAGATAATGACGTTTCTTTGGAAAAAATTGTATAATTATTAATTTGATAAAATATTGAATACACAAAAAATGTTACATTAAATATATGGTTTATAATTAAGTAGGTGGGTATTTAAGTACCTAATTACAAATTTTATGATTTTCATGGGAAATTTTGATTTTTGGGGAATAATTGAAACACACTGTTTTACGGACGCGAGCTCATTAAAACATTGAAACAATAAAAATACTATTTCGAAAAACTTAAATCTCTTCTTCATTATTAAATTCCCAGAGAATTTTTGGATTCCTGTGTGTGTGTATGTATTCTTAACGTACGAGGGAAGAGATAGAAGGAAAGGGAATAATTATATTTCCAACTCAGTAAACCCCGCATAAAACAAAACGACCTGTAATAACCAAATAACATGAAAGCAAATTTTTGCCATAATATTATTATTTTCCCACGATGCACGTTGTAAGATTTTTATGACGTGTTTGGTATTCACATTAACCGTGTTAATATTCAATCTCAAGCTACTGGCTTTAATAAGCTGCTCTTATTTTTAATGACACGACGGGACTCTTTGTCACACAATAAGGACCTGCCATTTTGAAAGACGGAGGCTTCAATATTTTACCCTTAACAATTTTTAACCAGGCTGTGATATGAAATAAGGTTGGTGGTACTACAAGAAGCAAGGTGGTACAGAAGAATCTTGTTTACAGGATACGCCTAAGTGCTTTAGTAAACACAGTGTAGGCTTCGTAAATTGCAGGTAAGTTAATATGATGGTTGTTGAACAGATTGGAAACTATTCAAAGGCTCTTTAATAAGACTGACTTCAAGGGATTAAAACATAATTTCATATTGAATTATAATTTGACGTCAGTTAACTGTGTTTAAGAGACTTAGTTTGACGTTGCGGGGATTTTCTTTGCAATCTCAATGGACGTCACTTTACTACCTCCCTTGTAATAGCTTTCTGTAAGCTTCAAAACTGTCACAACATAATCGCGTAAAAGTTAGAGGTACTTTGTAAAATCGAGATTCTAGTTGTCTTACTAGCGTAGACCCGTGAAAAATCAAGGGCAGTCTGAAATTTTTACAAATCACTTGCAATTTTGAAAATGACAACCAAAAAAATGTTGTGTTAAAATATTATAAAAAGGAATTTTATTTCTTTGGATGAATTCTTCACACAATCACTTTCAATTTTGAAATGACACAATTAAAATAGATTTCTGCTAAATATTATTCTGCAATTTAATACTTTAGCTCTTTCCTAAATTCTTGACAATATCAGTCATTTTAAAAATTACACTCGTATTTAAAACAAAACAGAATTAAATGTACCAGAGATACACAGACATACATACCTACAATCGAAATATCGCATTTTTGAAGATACTATTTATGTAAATTTGAAACGATTGGTTTATTTCATTGATTTAGCATAGAGGTTGGAGAGTTTTTTTTTACAAAAAAAACTGATTGACAAACTCAAATACAATGTACTATCACGTAATTTTTTCGACTGATTGACGCCTCATGAAAATTATTATCAGACCCGTAAAACCAAACTTAAATAAGGAATAAATCTTCACAAATACCCACACGTATTACGTACTCGTAGGACATACCTACTATCACTACTTGAAAAACATTATTCAAAAGCTGTTTCAAAACGAGCTTATTCAAGTGAACTTATTTTCAATAAGTTAACATAAATATAAGGCTTGGGCCGGATTCACGTCTCGGTGGTTTAATGATGGTTTTACGGGGGTGGACATATTTATTTATTTATTATTAACATATTTACAAAATGTAGGCAGTAGTTGAATTAACCATTTTATTGATTGACTAGGTGCGACCAGTCGTGTTCCATGGCATGTTATGTTACACGAACGGTTGTTAGGCAAAATAATAAAATTCTTAATTTTACAGATGTAGTTTTATATCCAACTGCCTTCTAGTTAAGTTATTTTAATTAGTAGATTATAATCATCTATACTATACGAATTTATATAATGCTAACATTTTATTACAAGGATTAAACGTCTGATAATGATTATTTTAGTGTGTTATTATATGAATACAAAATGCGCGTGTTAATCAGCTATAATGCTCATCGCGTGAACTTCTTCAGTATGAAAACAATGATCACAAATTGATCACTTAATTATGTGAGATCAGTAATTATAGGTTATGTATTGATAAAAAAAATATGCTTTTTTAATTATATGAAATCGCTGTTAACAAATTAATTTAACGATATAAGAATTATTGTCACTGTTTTTTGGGATTCCTCGCCGTATTACGCATCCTCCTTCTTTAGCCAAAGTTTCGGACAGCGTCACAGTGTCCATAATTAGGGCAGATGAAATTGTGGACACTGTAAAGCTATCAGAATGTTGTCTAAAGAAAGAGGAAGCGCAACGTGGCATATTAACCCAAAAATAATCACTATAGTACTTTTTATCTAGGAAATCTCAAATCATATTCAATAGACAGAATGATAATATATGGTATTTTAATAAATGAAAATAAACCATTTTGTAAACAAAAACTTTTTTAATCAAAATTATCAACTTGTTTCGAAGGTAATGATTTCTTCGTTAGGAAAGCAAAAAACATTACAAGGAGTGGTGATTAGTTTTTTTTTACAGTGAATACCGCACAAGAGTCCCAACTGTTCCGGTCTGGAGCCAGCGAGACTATGTCATCCCTAATTGGGGTATGTTGTGAGGCCGAAGGTAATGGGGAGAGGACGGAGGTGATGACGTGAAAGGTGGTGGCTATTCAGATCTGGTCACCAAACACGACTAAAGCCATTTCAAACAACATTTTATTTCTGAAAGGTCGTCTTACACCAGGGCGATACTGAGAGTATCTTCCACTCTGGAATATACTAAATATTATTTTCAAGAATTAATTGCGAAATAACACAAATTTATAAAAGAATATTCATTTGCCCACGTCGGGATTCAATCCCACGACCTTCGGACTCAAGGTGAGTCAAAAGCCTTACCCCTCGACCACGGAGGCCGTCAAATGTTAAGGATATCTTAAAGAACAATTTTATATTTGTGTTAATTAATAAAAGTTTTTAATATATAAAAGTAATTATTATTACCAATTCAAAAATATTATTTTTATAATTGTCAAAAATCAATCACCACTCTTTGTTTTTTGTCCATATGTACTTATTTTTATATTGTTATTTTTGCTTCGAAACATGTAGATAATTTTGATTCAATAAGTCGTGTACATAAAGTAATATGTTTTAATTTAATTAAAATTACACCATAAAGTAAATTTGCAATTATTGATTATATATTTTATTAAATAAGATTGACAGAGTAACAGATGTCAATCAATACGTATCATCTTCGACAATCAAAAATTAAACAGCATGTAATGCAATGGAAATAAAAGCACTCCATCATCTTTATTAGAAAACCATTCCGAGCTGCTTCCACTCCCAATGATCATAAATTTACGAATTTATTATTTCTACCAGAGATGCGCGGAAGATTAATCAAACAGCAATAAATGTAGCAATCGTGTTCTAACAGACAATTAAAGTTCATTGAGTATTGTTCATGTAGAAAGCGCATGTGAATACCTAATGGTATGTGCATATTCAATTATAATTTGTATGTAGATTGAATTTGCGCAGTTTATTTGACATTTGCTTTATTATTATTTCTTTTTTTTATTCCTTTTTTCTCTTTCTCTGTACTGTATAATGACGATGTTTTATATTTTATTTTTCTTATTATTATTTCTGTTATTTCACTAGTAGCACCTCCCACCTAGTGACAACTAAACTTTGATTTTCGCATGCTTTGAACATTTTTGATTGAAGGGTTAATATCTATGCATATCCCAATGGCAATTTCATTAATTAAATAATTGTTAACACTCTGTAAACGTTTCAAGCAATAAAACACAGATGTGACTAAATAAATAAATAGATACTGTGAACGAATTCATCTCGTAGACTAGAATGGAAAACAAGAAAAAGGGAGTAAAGGGAAGAAAGATGAAAAGGGGGAGCAGAAAGAGGAAAATAAGAACCAAAAAAACGAAGCAAAGAAAATAAAAGAGATTGAAAGAAAAAAAAATGTAAGAAGTATAAGGGTAAAGAATTTTCACACAAGTTTCGCTAAATAAATTTTGAAATTATTGTTTAAAAAAATTCACACTGTGAACAAATGATTGCGTTGAGATTTTCTTCAAAGAAATCATTAAAAAACTAGTAAAAACAAATTTAATTTTTGATGGTGCAAATTTGAATTTCGCGCACATTAATATTAGTTGCATAATTCCAAGGAAAAATTGTTATCTTTAACCACGTCACATATTTAAGAACGTTTAGTGCAAAAGTCTCGTGGGAAGATAAAAAGAAAAATCCAATGCAGAGGTAATTTAAAAGATAGATATTGATTTCATAGACAATTTCATTTGGTGATTAAGAAATAAATTGTTTTGATTACAAAGTTATTACATTAATCAACGCAATAAAAATATGAACATCGTTGTGTTTACCAAATTAAAATTAAGTAAATAATCAAAATTATTAAAAAGGTTGTAATTCAAACGTCTGAAAATGTTAATAATTTTATGACCAAAACGACAACTACAAACGTAAGCACTTTTATATTATAGCTATTGTTGTTAAATGAGTTAGTAATGTCAATATGTTGTTAGGGGAACCAACAATAAAAATTAAGATAATGATTCACATTACAATAACGTGGCCTATTAATTACAATGTCAAGTACAGTCGATTAATTAGTCAATCTTGTCACGCCTTTGTCATGTTAAGTCGGTGGCATCTTGATTAATAAATAGGCATTCTTTGTTGTCGTTATAAATTGTCTTTTCTTTCCGATGGAATTTGCGAGTGCATGAATGGATTCTTTGACAATGAAAAGGATTTTCCTTTTTGATTTCTTTTTTTTAATTCTTCATTTAAAATAGCCATTAAAAATTTAAGGGGTGACGAAGATTTTCGGTGATTTTTTTATTTCTATCATTAGCTTCACACAGGAGGTCCTAAGGAAAATAATTCCCCTCAGAGCCTTTGTCATCTTTTGGGAATGCTGTATGGAGGTTCTTTTTAGAAAAGGAAGGAGAATTAGTACTAGGTATGAGGGGTGGGTAGGAATCAGGGGTGTCAGTGTGTCCAGGAGCTAGGAACGTATGAATTCAACCCTCTAACAACGGTGCAAAGCAATGTTCTGAGAGAATCCTGCTGAATGAATATAAAAAAATACGTCAAAATGCTTTACAAGCAATTTCTTATGTTTTTTTTTTGATCAAGGTAAACGAATTCGAAAATGAAAAAAAACTCGGGCGATGTCGGGTAATAAAGTAAAAAGTTTTGATTCCATGAATATATTATTCATCTATTTTGTTTCTGACGCACGCCTCTTTTTCACCGGCCAAATCGGTCATTAGCAAATCATTACATCAGAATTTATTTATTAGATAACATAATCGGTTTATAAGCTTTGATTAGACACGTTATTATACAGGCTATAAAAATATTCCGACCCAAATCACTCATAAATCTTGAGCTAAATTAAATTAGCTACCGATAGTGGAGCAGTTAGAGTTAAATGGGCATTCCATGATGGCTAGCCTACGCCCATACAATAAGTGATTTCGTAGAAGTTTTACAGTAACCAATTTATTCAATCATACTTTTTATAATAAATCTATTAATCAGGTTTCGCGTACATTCCTCCGAAACCTTTCAAAAAAATTACAATCGTTTTTTAAATTTAAATGTAACACTTTTTTTTTAAATTATCCTTGGTAAAAAAAACATATACCTAATACATATTTTGACTTACACAGTACCATAAGTTTTTAGATTTTCACGGCCAAAAGCATTTTCGTTGTTAGTTTTTGGGGTGTTATGCCAACACGGCAAGGTAGCGCAACACGGCATAACACCCCAAAAACTAACAACGAAAATACACAGTTCCATTTTAAAATGATTTGCAAAAGTAGGCCATATGTATGCACATTAATTTCAAACATAGAATTAAAATAATTATTTGCTAAAGTATACCATAGGTAGTTAGGTAGGTACCTGTTTCTTCATATTCACAGCCCTCAACTTAGTTTACTAACTGGTTTAAAATTTTGAGTAAATATAAACTTGTAAGTTTTGCAAAGGTCATTTCATAAAAATTTTCCAGTCTTACAAAATAAATATTATCTCTATTTTTGCCACAAACCTTCTCATAAATGATATCAACTGTAATTGAGGGAAGCAATATAAAATCATGCGATATCCAGTGTTTTGAATATAGTGTCCTTTGTGTGCAAAGTCGAATTTTCTCCAATCGTAAGCTGTTTAATAGAAGTGTGTTTATCAGAAGTAACCTACGAGGTAAGAATGTTTTCTATATCTGTTAGTTATTCACAAAAACGGCCCCTTACAAAGTATTATTCTTGATCGCTAGTCTGGATTTGAAAAGATTATTTTTGAAATTTTCTCACACCCACCAGTTCCAATTTTATAAATTTTCACGTCGGTACTCCCAAAGAAAATCGCATTTTTTAATCATTTGTAAGTAAATAATGTGTACTATTATAAACGGCAGACGCGTGCGTGTGTGTACATAGCAAAAATTTACGATATATATTTTTTGCCGAAAGAATTCATTAGCTACCAAATTTGTTCAATTGTTTATTCAAAGATTGTATAAACAGAGATAAGAAAGGGGGTGTATTTTCACCGTATTGCCGACAACCGTTTGTGCTGTGTTTTAAATAAATAGACCGTTTGAAAATTCACAAATGAAAAAAATGTTATGTCTATTATAATGATTAAGAGATGTATTTAATCTAGATTTTGAAAACTTTTACCTAAGTAACAGGCTCCTCAAATTTATTTGAATATTTATAAAAACAGCATTGCGTATAAATAACTTACCTCGAAGCCTTCAAATTTCTCGAATCGTTGTATAGGTAGATAAGCACTTACCTGAAACAAGGAAAAGAAACGTTGTTATAGATAGATACCATGTAATGTAGAAATTTTAACAAGACAATAAGTACACATGAAAAAATAGTTATAGAATATTTTATTAGTTATCTTCCCTTGGAGATTCTGTGATGAAGCGAACTATGTTTTGGATACATGTTGTAATTCAACTATAAAGTTCGGGTAGGGTATTTTCAGTAACTTCTATGACATCTAATCATGTCCCGCTTGACAACAACGAGCCTAAACCCTTACATATAGAAATAAAGGGTCTTACATTAAATATACCTACTTGAAAAATTGGAAAACAATGAACGAATGATCCTAAAATAACAGGAAAATCTTTATTCCCAACTTCTCAGTGCGTTCATAAGACTTAAATAATATAACACTTTTAAATAAGTCAATAGCAGTCACATCAATTTTAAACAAGTAAGAAGACAATACCATTTTATGCGGGGAAAACAGATTTCAAAGCACCCCACAGATTAGAGAATTTATTTTTTCAGTAAATCGCTAATAAATCATTTAAGGAACCATAAAAATTTATATTGGGTGGGTTAAATATAATCGTATAAAAGAGGCGTATCAACGTTGCCTAATCACTGTTTGAGCATGGCCTTGAACGCCGGAACAGCTGTCACAATAATAATAACTAAAATACTTGCAGAACAGTAACAATAGAACCGAACGTTAAGTTGATATAGGTTTATTGAATTAAAAAATAAATAAAACAAACGGAGTTCTATGAACTAAACATAAAAACAAATAATAAATTCTATGACAACGTTTTAAAAAATACTAGTCTGTTTTTGGATAAGTCTTTAAGCCGAGATTTATTGAATTTAACGTAGTTATTCATTAATTTGATTTGTTTGACATTAGGAGAGAGTTTTTTTAATAACTTTAGTTCTAAATATTCAGAGCTTCTTTGTCCAGTAGTAACACTTTTTAGCTTGTCTGTTTACTTTGCTATGGTTTTATGACTATGCGGTGTTTTTACCATTACGTATTTTTTTGAGATGATAAACGAGAATATTTTTTGTATACTTGGGACGTAGAACTGTTTATTATTGCACCGGAAAAATAGCTAAGAAGGCTTTTTGAAGTCATTTTCAACAATTGAATGTTTCGAAAATAGAAAAGTTACAAAATATAAATTAGTTTATAATACTTTTATATGGGCATGCAGTGTAGGTACTTGACACGCTTTAATAAATTATCCCTCAATCAATTCAAACGCGGGGGTTCGCCATGTGTGAACATTTTTTTCTTCAATATTTTCCAAAGTATTTATTATAATTGGATTCTAGCCAGACAGTCAACATTTCATTCGTCAAATAGATATAAAAGTGATTAAATAAACTACCAATTTGAATGTTTTTTTAATGGGATACGTCCCGTCAGGAACGTCTTCGAGTGATAAATTAGAATAAATCAGTTATGTTTCGCTAATAAACATATGTTGGTGTCTCATAAGTAGACATAGATTTATATCATTTATAGTAATATTTCTGTTATTAAAATGTCATAATATCTGACTCATTTCTGTTAGAAAATAGATTTTTTTGAACGTCTAGCTGTTGCTGAGCATCTTACAAATCATCGGTATGATTTACGAGACTAGGTGTTTTATATTTTATGGTTTGATACTCAAATAGTCTAGGCGGTTGCTAGTTGGTTATATTTGTCTGTTCGTGTAAGAAGATATGCACAATTCTTATTATTCATGTCACTAAGGGGGTGGTCGGGTCAGTAATATAAATCTTGAGGAGCATAAATGACAAGTTGCATTACGGTGAAAAAAATCAGACTCAACAAGGTCACATTTTTTGAACCACGCAAATAAATAAAAATGTATGAATTTGCCATTAAAAGTGTGAACTAGTACAAACTAGTCGGAATAAGTACTTAGATGATTGGACAAGGCTGTAGAGGAAATAGTATCACCAAAACATTTTTATATATTATTTTTTAATTTTTGGAATAAATTAACGAGTAAAACCTGAAAGTGTAATATTTAATCACCGAAAATAACTTTAGCGATTCTCAAACGAAAATTTGAAACATATAAATCAGAAAAAGATAGTTCACATCTAAGGACATCCAACCCAGGACTTTAGCCTTGCCGGGGTCTGCTCTAACCAGCTCAACTAAGCTAATTCGACCATACTTATCCCCTTCGGTCACATTTAACCGTATGGACTGAGAACTACGGTGCTCCAGATTTTATGTCCGGGTTGAATCTTTCCCAAATGAAAGACTAAACCCTTCCACACACTTTTCCACAAATGAATATCTAGTAAATTAACGCAATGTAAGTGTATTTATTGTTATCAAGTTTAATTTGTAGAACTCCATTTTAATTTTTATTTATTTTATATATTCAATAATTTTATTATTAAATTAATAAAAACAGTTTATTTATAAACAAGTTCTGCTGGTAATTATTATTACGCGTGACAGCTGTTTCGCCTTCTGAGGGCATTATCAAACTGTTTGATAATGCCCTCAGAAGGCGAATATTACAATTTAAAGTTCTTCTCATTGGGTTATTCAAAAATAAATAAAAATATTCACGCCAGACTTGCAGAAAGGTCAATAGTTGTCGGACATTAAACAATTGGATATATTTTTAAAAATTATTATTAATAATAATAAATTAATAATGCGTCATTATTATTAATTAATTGTTTATTAATTAATTATGTGTTATTAATTATTAGTGATTCTTGATTTATAAGTATTAATTAATTGTATTAATTATTATAGGTGTATGAATTATTATGTATTAAATAATGCTTTAATAATAAATCTTTATTCCAGGATGTGGGGAGGATAGTGCAATCCCACAGGTCCCATATAGTAATATTTATTATGAATTATAATAATAAAAGAGTAATTAAGTAAATTTAATCGGTAGAATAAAAACATTAAAATATTAAATTGTCGCTATTTTTGTGGTTCAATTACTATTAATTTAACCGTTCCTTGAAATAGCTTTATCCGTATTTGGTGACCAGATCTGAATAGCCAGGTACTTTCCCCATCTTCCTATCCTTCCCCTCCTCACTAACCTCAGCCTCACAAATACCCAAATTGAGAATCTCGTAGTCTCACTGGGTCCAATCGGTTGAGAGCAATTGGAACACTTGTACAGTGTACACAAAAAAATGAATACCGACAAAAGCAGTGCACCGCACGTAATAATATATTTGAGTTGTCACCGCGCAAAAAAATATTTGCATCCTTGCACATCTTTAAGCCGCGCTCATCAAATAACTTAAGTTGATGGACTAAACCTGAACAACGTGTTTTTTCTATCACTAGTTTAAGATTCCTGAACGGTACTGAAGCATTCCTTAGCATTCGTAGTAAATATTCCTACCATCGATCCGCCTGTGAGATGAACAACATGTTTACAATGTGTATTTTTAGGTAAATTGTTATTGTTATAATGTGTTAATAAGCCCCACAAACTAAATAAGATGACATAGACTGCAGTGTTAATAGGTCTTAGTCTCGTAAACTGTTGAACCTGTTAGCCGTTATGAAGATTAATTTTGGGGTTACGTATTATAAGTCGTTATTAGCTTCTGGGGATATTTCACCATCCTCCTGATAGCTTTTCCGTGTGATAACGAATATTAATAAATTAACAAAAAAAATAAATGATCAAATTAAACTAAGTTTGAAGAATCTTCTTCCTTGCTGTGTCCCAACTCATTGGCTCTTCTCGTTCTCAGGTTATAGCTTCTTCGGTTCTGGGTATCGCCTTCATCCAGGCCGTTTCTCTGAAGTATTTTGGAGCATTGAGTCATTTAGGAGTTCTTTGGTCTTCCTCAGGATGGCTGGCGATTAAGCTCCATTGACATTGCCAGCTTCACTGTGTGGTCTAATGGTCTCCGTCTTATGTGCCCATACCATCTCAACTGTCGTTCCTCCAGCTTACTGTTTATGTCCGTGACACCCAGGCTACCACGAATGCGTGAACTTTTAGTCTTATATTTTAGTGATACTCCTGCCGACCATCTAAGCATTCGCATTTCTGCTGTTTCGAGTTGCCTAGAGTAGGAGTTGTACATAGTCCAGCATTAAGAATGTAACAAATACATACTCACAACCATTAAAAAAAACTTGGCCAACTGATCCTATATATAACCAATATTTATAGGTTCAAGTACCGAATGGTAAACTCAGACTATTGAAATAATATAAATAAATCGTGTTTAATTATTTCAAAATATACGTTATCGTATGGATTGATAATCTGTGAGGAGGATGGTGAAATACCCCTTCAGTCTTCTTTATGTTTCAATTTGGAAGGCGGGTATGGGTACCGTCGACTCGGGAACCATTTAATGGATAACCAACACCTCTACCACAGGTCACCATACGTTCGGTGACATAATAAGGGTTCCCGTGTTCGCGGGTGAGGTTGTTCGGGTCTTGGCGGCGGATGCGTCTGCCCACCAACTGCTATGCAAGCTGGATTAAGAGAGATTGGTTGAGGGAGACCTTTTGATCTTTCCAGCATTGGAACATCGCCTTGCATCGCAAGGGGAAGGTTGAGTTCACACGTCCGTTATACACACCTACTCATGGAGGCACTGAGTCCCAAATTCCTATACACTCCTTATACCTTTATCCGTCTCAAAACTTCCTCTCCTTCCTTTTCTAAAAAGACCCTCCACGCAGCATCCACAAAGATGACAAGGGCCCAGAATGAAATTATTTTTCACAGGGCCCCCTGTGTGGACTAATATTTTTAAAAAAAGTATTCGGACACTCACAAAGTGTATATACGTAGGCATTACATCCTGCCTTGAAGATGATACTACAAGTCTCTCAGAAACGCTGGCTAATTGAGATGAAAGCAGAATATGGCTCATCCCAAAAATCAATCATCTTTATATTTTAAAAGTCGTTCGCGGTTAGTTTAAAAAATCCAATCTGAAATTTATTTGCATGCCGACTCCTTTATTACATAGATGCAGGTATTAAATGTATGTAAATATTATTTTGCACCTCACGATAGGTTGTAATCATGACTACTACAATTAGCTACTATATTGGTTGCTTCTTGTAATTATTGCAACTAAAATAACTTAATAATGCGTTGAGGCTTGCGGTGGCGCCTTAAAAGCTCGTCGATGATTAAATTGAGTTATATCGATTATTAAAGATTTTAAAGCAACGCAATAATCGAAAGGTCACCTGGTTGGAAGAGTTGTAAAAATCTTTTCAAACAACGTGTATAACCTTTTGACGCTATGTCCCACGTATTTAATTGCTTGTTAATCCGGGATATGCAAGCTAGGATTAATTCTCACCTATCCATAATAACCATCGGCAATCAAACACGAGCGTAAGTAAGTGGTGTCGGTTAGTTAACCGTTGAGCCGCAATAGATCGATTACCATTTAATAAGATTGTTTAAGCGATTAGCTAGGGTTGTATTAAACAAAACTACTCGAAGTAGATGTATAAGAATGAACAGGAAAAAAACCAAACACAAGTGAAATTAGGTGACACGAAATTTTGAATACAAATCGTTTGCTTAATTTATCAGAAACACAGTTTCCGATTCTGGCATCCATTGGAACTGCATCCCCTGGAGTCTTTCGGAAAATGATTTTGTTCCGTAACTTTCCAGTTCCTCATTTATTTATTTATTTAGAATATTTACATGTGTTTTTATTAAGCAGCCGAGAACAGTGTAGAAAGAAGAAAAGAAAAATGAAAAAATTACAAACGTAAACATAACAAAAGAAAAAGTTAATTAAACCAGTTAAGAAGAAACAGAATAAAAAACGAAACACCTCTTATTCAATGACCTCGTTAAAACATGAACTACTTCAAATTTTAATAATTAGTACAGCTTTATACTTCAGTAGAGGCATAACAACAAATAGGAATATAAACAACATTCGCATAAAAATTTCCAATGGTGTGTAGTCTTTTTATAACAGAATTGTAGCGTGAGTCCGTAGTATAATTGTCATAATATTACGTACTAGGGAATCTTGATCTAATAGCAGTGATGTCCAAGGATATGTTCTTGATCTCCACACAGTATATTACCAGTGTCTTGAGAAACAAGTGTAGTATCTTTTTAGTAAAATATCACTTTTTACAGAAATGTTCGTGAGGTGGTCTTCGTTGGTTTCCTTTTTTATTTTTGGTGGTTCTGCTGGATAGAATATATTTTCTTACACGTTTTTAACAAATTTAACACAAATTTCACCTCGATTAACACCTTCAAAATGCTAAATGCAGTTTTTAATCACCCTTATTTTAAAGGAAGGTGCCAAACCCTCAGCCCTGTCAGATCGAGCCAAATTCCGCCCCAGCGGTATAAATTTACAAATCGAGTATGAACCGATTAGCGATAACGGTTTGTTGTGATGAACTGCTTCTCAGTCGCTTCCGCCGCTTTAATAACCCGATGCTGATCGGTCAATATCCATAAAGTGTAAAGTGTTAACAGGACCGTCTTACGTCTTGTATTATATTATATTATGCCGTAAAAGCTTTGATCGGAGCGGGTGTAAATTGATCCTGATATTATCTGATGCAAATTCTGTGAAAACAGCAAAGATTGACAGGGAATTCGAAAACTAAGTAACTTAGTAGAACTTTTTTGAATACCACTTTTTTAATAGTACATCGATTGTCGTATTGCCTGCTAATTTCCTCCTTTGATATTGAAAATGAGAAAGTTAGTTCTCATTACATTTAATTATAGTTTGTTTCGGTTTAACCAGTGTGGCACATAATTTAGTGAATTTGTATTTTTCAACGGCATCTTGTAATTTTTTACTAACTACGTATACTATTGTAACCCTTAAACTTTTACTATATCATTCATATAAACAACAATGGACCTAAGACAGAACCCTGTGGAACGCCATGATTTGTTAAAAGCGATTCGTTCAATCTTAAAAACTGAATCTAAATAAATTGCAGGTAGTCAAATAACTATCCATTATTTTATAACTTGCGGTCTAATAAAACTTGTTTATCAAAACAACAGTTCTTATAATAATGATTTCCCTTTCAGAACAGTTGTTCTACTTTTTTAAATAAGTGAACGTAAACAATATGCAAGCACATTACAAATTTCTAATAAAATTATTCATCTGACCAGAAATATTCTTTACCACATGACTGGAAACGAAAAAAGATTGTGCTCTCCGAAATTATATGACTTATTATCTAATAATATCGACTAAGTATCTTCATAAATCTTGGTTCGCACATGTTGGATATATTATCAATGTTAAAAGGCAATAAAATGTACATTTGGTAGTTAAATTTATTAAAAAACATTAGGTTTGTGACGCGAATAAAATCCGTTTTTCGCTGTCATCATTTGCTGTGTTTCACTTAGCATATAATACTGGCATTAGGCTGTACCAACTCAAATAATAAATACATCTGCTCTTATCCACACCACATTCTTCACCATCAAGACCAATCAATCTACTCAATATTTCAACGCCGATTAAGCCAAGAATGATGAAGCTTTAAAAAAGTTGAAAAATTACTGAAAAAACTTCTGAAAACTGCCGCTGAAATGTCCCAGTAGAGTGGGCTAATATTTATTATATTTCTTCGTTATTTCGCAAATCAACTCGAATTTCACGTGCGTACAGACCTCGTTCCGCGGAATCGCTTTTATTGCACATGCCGTGACGTGAAAGAAAGCTCACACGAGTGGGTGAGAATTCTGCTACGCGACTAAATGCCAAGGGTTAGATCCCCGCATGACCATTGCATAAATATGATCTCCGCATGATTTAGCTTTCACGTGATGATATGACACATTGGCCTAGTTTCAAAATACTCTAAAATTTCGGCACGTATACAAAACGTATTAAAATTTTATGACAATAACGTTTCGTGTGGATTACTTAATACAAAAATTTTGGTCAGTGTGAGATTATTTAAAATCTTTAGCTTTAACTCTTCCTTTTCTTAATTCCTTTTTTTTCCTTGCGTTTTTTGGATATTACGTTTATCTTAAATAATCAGCAATTTGAATTTAATATGATGTTGTGAAGATGTTTGAAGTAGGGTTAAATTGGTAAGTCGCTAAATAAATATGTAGAACAGAGTTATAAAGCTTTTTTAAATCATAATATTCATCATATTTTATTAGGGTGTTGCAGTGTTTATTTTTATATTAAAACATTTCACAAAAACTTTATGACAATAACGTTTTGAGCAGATTACTTAATACAAAATTTTTGGTGTGTTTGAGATTATTGTTTTAAATCTCCTTTTTCCACGAACTTTTGAATATTATGTGTATATAAATTAATTTGTTATTTGCATTTAATACGATGTCTTGAAGATGTTTGAAGCAGGGTTAAACCGGCACATGCTAAATAAATATGTAGAACAAAGTTATAAATTTTGTTTATATTTTCCAATATTTATGTATTTATTTAGGGTGTTGCAACGTTTAGTTTTATATTAAAACACTTCACGAAAATTTATTCAAAGTTGTTGAAGGTGACATTGATAAAAAATATTAAAAAGAATCATAAATAAGAAGATTTTACGATAACTCTGTAGTTAACTACGAACATTTAGATTTACATACAGTTACCGGTCGCGGACACCTTTTACATTCTTGCCATGAAATATTGCGTAAAATGAAGGATCTCTTTATATAATCGTTCCGGTGGCTTTCAAAAATGGAAACATGATATGGGTGACTTAAAAAAAGCTTTATTATTTAAAATTGGCATCGATATCGGGCACATCTCGTTTAAAGCTCAATTTACTTGTCAAGCTCGGCTTTTTAATGTAAACGGTGGAACGCCGCCTGTGCCTGTAATTACAAGGTTTAATTTTTTCCACACTTTTGAGGATCCGGATTTTGGTAAAAACTGCCTTACTTTTTATGTGGGAGTATGACTTTAGTGGATATTAAACTAAATACCAGGTCTTTGCTTGTAATTATTTTGGAATCTTGGATGTAGGTAACATGGGTTGTAAGTAGGTATTAATTCTGTGATACTTTGAAACGATGAAGAGCATTTTTTATTTTTCATTGACCGGTACTGGTTTAAACCTATTACGACTATCTTCGATTTTTTCTGTTGTAATTTACCAAAGTGTGTTGTTTATGCTCATTCAAAAATTCACATAATATATCACTCAAGTAATTCAAACGAAACGTAGGTTACCTATCTGCATTTATTATGTTTTAGAAAAAGGGGTCCGAAGATTATTACATTTTTACGAATATTCAATTACTTGTCAAACAAGTTTCACCTATCGATACTTTTTTCTGTAATCAGTATAAAAGAGTTGTTTTTCTTGCATAACTTTTTTTACCTTAAAAAATATATTGAATTTGTAATAATCGCTCAAAAAAATTGAATCAGCCGTTAAAAAAAGCAGTATTTTTTTTTACATATTATTAAAAATTAACAAAATTTCTTGGTTCGATCTTTAGTGCAGATAAAATTTCACTTTCACCATGTATTGTGCTTTTAAAAGATTTCCGTTGCATAAAATACCAAAAGTTTTCTTTACCAAATTTTGTTTTACTTTCCGAATAATAATCAAAAGTTGTTCAAAATCGCAAACAGGTATTATTATGTTATTTAATATTAAAGATATTAAAAATCGATAACATTTATTGGTTTGGCCTTAGAGACATAAGATTTTTGCTAGCGGCGCTTTCTTTCATACATTCTATTAAAAAAAAAACCGTTTTGCAAATTTAACAATATCGAGCTCTGTGTCATCTACAATTGCGGTCCGCGAACAAATAGAAAATGGATAAATTGGCCATTAGGCTAAAAAGGTTGTTTATTACTGAAGTAAATCATAGAACTATAGGATTTCGCGATTTTTACTAAAAACGCTCTATTATTTTGCTCACTTTTTATAAAGTGTAAGTAACTATCTAATCGTTTTAAAGGGTTGTCTGTGAACGTACATATATCCCTAGGAATAGATGGATTGAAGAAATAGCCAGAAGACTAAATATGTGTTCTGATAATATGTCAACTTCAACTTCATGCATTATTACTTATTTTTTAAAGCACCCGCTGTCAGAACGGTTATAACTTTAATTGATAGCATTTGATCAATGGTTCGATTTAGAAAACGATATCAATATCTCATCAAGACGTCAGAGGCGATAAAATTACGCACCAAATCAGCATATTAGCAGTAACACGCACATATCTAATAATAAAAGGTACTTTAATCAAGTTGAATGAACTTTTGACGGATGTGTTTTATGCCTTTACGACATCTCTGTCATTTTAGAGATTATTCTATTTACTGGCAGATTTTTTTAGGCGATGCATGCGTGTTTGTACATTTCTTTTTTGAGATAATGAAAACCCGCAGGTTACTTTTTACTTGCATAATAAGTGGACGGAAGAAATTATCAAGAGATGACTTAACTAAATTGTTGCGGGGTTACTCATGCATTCGCTTTTCAGATTAAAAAAAGTAATTGGTTTATTTATCCAAAAGAATAAATATTATATCTCTATGTTATTTTATTTATATAACGGAGTTTAGTGACATTTCGCATCAAGTGTACCTTACCCACAAAAGCGAAAATTTGAAATTTATGTACCTATATAGCGTATTCGCACAACATCTTATAATATAATACACAATGGTGCTCCACAGTTTTATTATAAACATTAGTTAAACCTCGTTTCCTATTGATTAAATATTAACATAAGTTCAATATATGTAAGCGATATGCCTTAAAACTTTATGAAAGATAGGTTTATTTTTTGAAGTGAAACTTCTTTAGCGCCGTTCGTGACTTGAAATTCGGGTGAAACGGAAATGCGTCGAACTCAGTTCTACACAAATACTCGGTTCTAATATAATGTGGTAAATTCGCACCTCAGCGCGTGCCTTCCATAGCTTAGTGGTCAATGTGCCTGACAAGTCTCAGCGGCCAGAGAGACAGACATCAAGCGAACGGTGGTTAGAATCCTACGAAATAAAAAAAAACATTTTTATTTAGTGAAATCAATATTCAATCTTCAAACCACTTTAAAAAAACAAGCAAAAGAAAAGATAACGACATCTAGCGACTTTCTAGTTTCGCTTCTACGGCGTGTGAATTACACACTCTGATTTTTAAATACTTTTCGCACATGAACTACATTTGTGAAATTCGTGATTCTAAGTTAAAAATGCAGAAATATCCGTGAATTCACCAATTTTGTTATGCAAAAAGACCACATCTGCTGTGTTATCTAATTGCACTGCTATATTAAGATATGTTTCCATAGAAATACTTTTTTTAAAGTTTCGAGAGTCACATGAAATGGGCCCCCGTTTGCTCGTCACTTATTTACTGTTTATATACTTTTTTCCAATACTAACCACCAAAAATCTAATTAATTTTAATCTTTAGTGGCTACTGTTCATTTTTTTTTAACCTTCTTTGCTTTGATTCTCTTAATTTTATCAAGACCAACAAATTGGGGTAGGCGCAAGCCGGTAATAGTCTTCCCAAAATATGTTTTAATAACAATCTTCTAGAAAAGCTATTTTAATCTGAAAGTAAATCTGATTCGTGAATTAAAAGTCATGAATGGCGCCATTAAGAATGTAGGACAAACAATACACGTTTCTTCTAACAATAACCAGTGTAAACGGAAACCGGTGTAAACTAAATTCCTATAAATAATTCCCCAAGCAACAAGAATTCTGGAATCTCGCTTCATTTCCTGAAATAATAATTATTAACTCGCTTCTTGTTGCCAGTGCGGATTGAGCTATTTAAACTGTTTTATGATTTTTGTGTAGCTGCCAATACATTCGTTAAGTTTGCACATTCTCGATAGTAGACAGATTTCATCAAATACTTTATGAGAAGTCAGTGGAAAAATGTTGAAAAGCCAAAAGAAAATAAATAAAGAAAACAGGTGGTTTATTCAACATTCATTTGGAAACATCTGTTCAAAATTATACAAGACTTTAGAATAAAGCTTGGTCGGAGAAATGATTTGTAATGAATTAATTGAATACATTTTTAGTATTCATTTTCACAGAGGCGCTATTTCGTACTGATATTGGGAGCGTTGGAGGTCAAATTGGACTAATTGAGGTAAAAAAGTGGAACCAATTTTTTCGCTTCGTATCTCATATACTTTGAATTCCCTACACATCAGTTTCAATTTTTAAAAATTCAATTGAATTAATTTTCATTTAAAAATATTACATTGCTGAATTCTCAATGAACACTTATAAGTTAGAAAATTAATCAAAAATTTAAAGCAAGTTCAAGTTCATTATTTTTATATTTTATTTCAGTAGTCCCAGCTGCTCTCGTCTGGAGCCTATGAGACTATGGCCATCCCCAATTAGGGTATATCGTACTGAAGGTAGTGGGGAGGGGAAGTAGGTAGAAAAGAGAAAGATGGAAAAGTATCGGGCTATTCAGATCTGGTCACCAAATACGGCTATAGCCACTGCAAGGAAAGTTTTAATTTTGAATGGTGGTCATACACCAGGGCGATACTGAGAGTATCTTCCACTATGGAACATGACACAAATATATAACATATACTCGTACTAATTTTTAAATGTATAATTTGTTAAATAACACAATAAAATGTATTTGCGCACGCCGGTATTCGATCCTGCGACCTTCGGATTGCGAGTCAAGAGCCTTATCCCTGGAACACGTAGGTAAAAGTGAGCCAAAGCCGAATTTAATATTTGTATTAAATTAGCACATATTTTAAGGAGGACAACTAGGTCTGTGAGCCAGTCTAGGGCCTCAGGAGTCGCCCTGTGGACCTCATCAATCCCGGAATGAATGGAACGGGCATTCGTTAACCACATGCAAAAACTGGTGCGTGTTGACATCTTACTACACCAAAAGCTTATTCAATTTAAAAAGCTTCAGCTATCAATCCAATTCCTGGAAGGAGTGGGCGAAGAGGATAGACTGCCACCCGACTCTATATTAGAATATGCGGCTTCATTTCGTTTCATGCATTAATTCACACATACCTTTCTGTCATTCTTGATGTGACTCGAATCAAGTATTTGATTAATGAAAAATATTCCAAATCGGCCCATTATCGATTGATCATCGTGAAAAAAAAACATTGTTTATTCTTCATTTATGAATTCAGTGTCAAAGCAGGCAAATTAAAAAAAAAATATTACCGCGGGCAATTTTTCTGATTAACTGATTTACGGATATCTAGTTCCGGCCTTTCGAGGCCCGGCAGCTGCCTAGGCGGTCGTTGCGCCACTGGTAGTCCGCTTAATTAAAATATTTGATTTATAGCGCATTGAAACCAAATGCAACAAAAAAAAGTGGTCGTATGAAAGGAAAAGTGTGGGCGGTGCGCCGCCCTCGGTATGCCGCATGGGCGCCGCCCAGAGCGTCCACCCCGCGAGACGATTGTCTTGCACCAGAAATATATCGTTGCGTAATTAGCAGGAAGAGTGAGGAGATGCCAAGGTCGCCCGACCCGCCCTCACTCTATCCGCCCATCCCGCCCAGAGAGACACGCCGCTCCTTGCCAAGCTGGTGTGGCTAGCTTTTCTACGGTTGTTCTACTGCTCTTCTCTCTGTTGATGTTAGACACTGAACAAATAACATACAGAAATGTATTGCATAGAATAAAGAATATAACACTAGGAGTGCCTTTCATACAAATTAGAATGGAAACAAAAGTTCCACTTTGTCTAACACTCGCCAGATATCGTTTATCTCCATCCCATATGAATTTATAAACCACAGTTTTGTGCGGAAACATAGGTCCATATTGGGCCTATATTGGGATCACGAAACACGCCCATAAGTCACTTCTTGTGTTATTCTCTTATTTGCGATTGTGTGCATGTCCGTTTCCCTAAAATAAGCAAAATCTTTCCCTATCCATAAGAAAGACAAATAAAAATTATTTACAAATAACCTAACGATATTTAAATTCCTCCTCTTACCGTCATAATAAGTGGGAAATGCTTGTGCAATGATGGAGGACTGACAGAGAATAGTGGTACTTTAGACTTCGAGGCCCAGAGAGTCTAATGACATTTATTTATTTATTGTTATTAAGTTTATTTTGTTGAACTACATTTTATTTTTTAAAATTTATTTTATAAATTCAATAATATTATTATTTAATATGTAAAAACAGTTTATTACACACGAGTTCTGCTTCGTAATTATTATTATGCGTTACAGCTGTTTCGCCCTCTGAAGGCATTATCAAACTGTGCTAGTGATAATGTCTTCAGAGGGCGAAACAGCTCTAACGCATAATAATAATTACGAAGCAGAACTCGTTTATAATAAAACTGTTTTAATACATTAAATAATAAAATTATTGAATTAATAAAAAAATTAAAAAATTCTAATGAAATTGATTACGCGCTCAGGAGAGAATTGCAATATTTGGTAACGTACAATCAATTTCATTAAAAGTAAGGAACATTTAAGCTTATTTGGGGCATACGTTCTCTCCCATAACACATTTCTATCGATTTACCTCTACAGTGATGTTGACTGATTCTATAAGTTAGATACATTGAGCTTCAAGAGAATAAACGTTAACACCGGCTAATGTGTATTTACATGAATAACTACACACATCATTGTCATAGCATTGGCACTTAACTAATAAATAAATCACTAGCAGATACCCACTAAGATTACATTATAACTATTTTATGGTTTGCTTTCGATTGGTCGTGACTTGTGACTGATATCAAAGCAAAGGTTTATTCTGACACCTTAGATAGCAAAAGGCATGAAGAACGGATGGTACACGCATCTCCTTTTTACCGACAGCTGACAACCACCTGTAAGTCCGGAATATAAACTTTTTAACATCATTAGCCGAGCCGTGGAAACCACTTATGAATAAATTAAGAAATCTTTAGTTATACCAACTGATATCAAATATAAAGTTATTAAAGTTTGCAAAAAAAATATTATTAAAAGAAAGTAATCAATTTTGTTTACACCAGTATTTAAATTTTATCAAAATTTTCAAAGCAGAGGTTTCTTCATCGGGATGCAAAATATAATTTAAGAAATCCTTAGTTTTACTAACTAATGTTTAAGTAAGTTATTAAAACAGGTGAAAAACAATATTATAAAATTAAATTAACCAATTTTGTTTACACCAGTATTTTTAATAAAAAATATCAACACTTTTCTTCATCAGCATGCAAACTGTACTGAAAATTTAAAAAAATTAAGAATCTACAAAATACGTACCTATATACAAAGATATAACAATAATTATGTACCAAAATATGTACCTATATACAAAGATATAACGATCGGTCAGTGGTTGAGTGGGCATAGCGCTTGGGTCTCACCCGGGCGTCGCATGTTCGATTCCTCGGCTGGCTAAGTCCTCCATTACAACACAAGCAACATTTTCGGCTTTCTGTGGTGGTAGTAGGAGATTTTCAAATATTGTTGGGTTATTCGTAACCCGGAAATATTTTTTTTTATTTGTAAGTACTTACTTGTATACTTTGTATCCCGATAAAGAAGCCTTTGATGAAGAAGACTTTGTATCCTGATAAAGAATCCTTTGGTTTTGAAATATTTTGACAAATGTTATTAAAAATAGTTGTGTAAAATTGATCAATTTAATTTAATTTAATATGAAGCCACGAAGTAATTTTGCAATATTGAAGGAACAATATTATTACACGAAAACAAAAAAAAAAGTTTGTGTACACACACCACTTATGTATTTAACCAAAATTATTTACGTGTTTTGAAACCAACGATTTCTACATCAGGATAAATGATAATAATTTACATTTTATCCTGATGAAAAAACCATTGGTTTTTGGGTTGATATTTTTTATTTAAAATATTGGAGTAAACAAAGTTGGTAATTTTCATTTCATTCCAAATGACACCACAATAGCAATTTTGTAATTATCAAAGAAACAATATTATTAATTTAAAAGCTGACACAAATAAGCGCTTTTAACTTTAACACGATAAATACTTCGGGGTATAATTTTATTGGATTTCACGTAACTTGACATTGTGTCGTTGCGGATATTATCCACAAGAAGTGTTGTAATCTGCGGATTATTAGAGTGCATTTGAGTAAAGACACCCTACGAACAAGTTGACATACATTGCGGGCTAAATATAGTCCGTTCCACTACAGTAAACCGTTCACCGAACAGTACAGCTGACGGCAGAGACATGCGACTCACGGTAAGAAACTTTACTGTCTATTGCGAATTGACAATTCGTTTCAGGTAAGAATTAAAACGCATTACAAATCCTGTCACTCTGACGTTTGAAAGTGAATAAACAAACAGTGGTCCGATTTCAAAGAAAATTATCATAGTACCTATTCGTGTTATTAAAAGAAAATAAGCTCTACCAGGAAATGTTAACTGACAAATCTTGCCAATTCTGTCATGGAAAATGAAAAAGTAAACAATTATCCGATGATTTTGAATTTGAAAGTTGCTAATCACTACACAAAGCTCCGATTTCAAAGGAAATCGTGATAATAAATATGCATTAGACAAAAATAACGTGATTCGATGCAAATAAGCGAGAAATATCTCTGATAATCTTCTGAGACCTCAATTAATGTGCTTCTAACGCTGAATCGAGAAAAATTAGATTGTTAATATTGCATTTTAGCTAACGAGTCCATACCCTTGAAAAACACGAAATCTGACTTTACTTGCAAAGATTAGCCCTAAGAAATTTACACAAATGAGATATTTATTTCAAACATAGAATTAAAATAATTTTATAGTAAACAAATATTGCATTACATTATTTTTTGCTTGTCTGAATTTTTGATTCATTAGTTCCAATTTAAAATTGACTTTTACCTTAAAAATAAATCCGAGTTCATTGTATCAGAGTTGCAATCACAGACATAACCATCATTAGTATTTTTTAATAATACAGTTGATATTTATTTGCACGTATGCACAATGATGAGTTAGATAAATTTCAGCTCATTGCATAGAGGAAAATAGTTTGAAGATCTTCTGCTCAATGTGCAATGCGTAACGCCTTACTTCGGCAGTGTGAAGCACTTATAGAGTGAACTGTCCGCGCCACGTATTTAGTCATACGAGTATAAATAATGATTTTTTTAATATGAATTTTTGACAGCTATAACTCTATTATTCTGTAATTGATTACAGATATAAATTTCAATTTATTAAATAACGTTCTATTCTCTGAGCTTCGTACCTACTTAATTTATTACAATATAGTGTGTACTCGTAAATGCCGACAATCTTTAATTTACATTCCATTATTGCTTACTGAAATAAATACATCACATTATGCAATCAAGCAATGATGTGTCAAGCTGCAAAAAGCACCACTCCAATTAGTGACTTTATTGACATCGTGCTTCAGGTAAAACTGGTTAATCAACTGTCTGCAATCAGTTTTAAAAACTCATAAGAAGTTACCAAGGTACCAGTTTGCACTTTGTGATAATTATAAAAAAGTAATTTAACATTTGTTGAATGAACCGAGTTTGTTTATCAAGCGTGTCTCTCTGGAGTGACCAAGATAAGGCGCCACGTATTAAATAGCGAGACTAATCAACTTTTATGGTCGTCTTGCTGAGCCGGCAGAAACATTTACTAGGCAGAAGGTAGTTGATTACTGGAAACTGGAAGGCTTAGCCGCTTGAAAATTAATTCGATGGTTTCATCGGAGCAGAAACCACAAACCACTTAGTGAATTACTTGTCAGCATTTAGTGGGAATTACTCCTTGCTGCAAGTGTCCGTCGAATGCACAATTACCGGCATTACCGATAATATTGGCACTACTGTACGGCTTTTCAAAAACCTTGAAACTAATGCGATTTGACGTTTTGCATGAAATGTCGGAAAATTTATACATCAGTACTTTCTAGAAGTTCTGTATCAATTATAATCAAATTATTCTGCAATATTTTACATATCATACACTCTAATTCCAAGGAAAGTGGTGTTTATAACTACTTTCCTTATTTTATAAAATATCATTTAAAACCTGTCGATCTGTAACAAATATACTTAGAATATTGGTAAAAATATGTCATTTTAATTACATAACAAATAGTATTACCTAAAGTACATACTTAGCAAAAGGTCTCTAAAGTCTATAAGAAATTAATAATAAATAAAAAAAGGCCTTTTCCGAAAAGTACAAGTACGAATATCTGGTGTAATCATTAATGAAAACCAAAAATCGTCGTGTATTTTGATACGTCACAAGACGGAATGTTTATTTTTGCAATTCTGTCGCATCTCACCACCGAGATAAATATATGGTAAGCACAATCCCAAGTAATAATAGATCGTAAGTTACACTTAGTTAAACAGTTGTTCGTACACTAAATTCTTGGCACACACGCGAAGAAAATCATAAGAAAAGCAGTCTCTTTTAAAAATGAAATGACATTGAACGGAAATATGTCTAAACACATAATGTAACCACTTTATGCAACTTCTGAACTTTCCCGGTACAAAAAGAAAAATAAATTAAGTGGAAAACATTCCGAGGCAACAGATTGCTTAATATTTTTAAAAAATTTTTCAAATTCACTTTTAATTTATCACTCATTTATTAAACTGATGAGTTTGGGTGGAACATTATTAAAAAAATCTATCTTTATTTGTTAAAGTCATAGTATCTTCCTTCATAACTAAATTCATCAAAAAATTTAATTATTCCAATTTTCAACATGTTTATATATTTAATCCATTTGTTCACACTAGACACCACAAAGTAACTGTATTCCATTGGTCACCACGAAACAGGCAGCCGCCTAGTATGGTGATATTGGTGATATAATGTATAATATATAAGAAAATGTTTTAGTGTGTTGTCATGTAATTTATAAATAAAATAAATAAAAATAAAACAATATTCAAGACTGTACTACAATTTCCAGAGAGATAACGTACGCATGTCATCGATGTTACCCCTCTTACTTCTTAGTCAGAAGACAGAAGATACTAGAACGATGACAAAATGTGCAATCTTTCTCTGGGACTAGTATTTCAAAAATATATCAAAATATTAAAAATTGATTCAAAAATTATAACTCAAATAATGCAATTTATAATATGTCATTATAATATATCATTATATTATATTTAAAATAAATTTTAAGATGTTCAACTGCATTATACGATCAAAATTAGAATACGCTTCTGCTGTTTGGGCCCCATACCAGCAAAAATACATAGATTTATTAAACAAATCCAAAAAAAAATTCTAAGGTATCTTTATATGAGAATGCATGGTAAATACCCGCGATTTATGCATCATCTAGATTTGCTATCTGAACGCGCTTCGAAAGTCTCCAATCTAGAAGGAATGGGACCCTAACAGTAACAGCTTTCAAAATTATAAACTACTACATTGACAGCCCATGTCTCTTAGAATGCTATAAATTGTTCGTACCGAACAACTACTGCCAGGGTCGCCACCACGACTTGCTCTATATCCCACATGGCAGAACAGACGTTCTGGCCCAACACAGCATGACAAGAGGTATGGTGCTGCTAAATGATATTTCTAGGTCTCTTGACATTTTCAACATTAGTCTTGAAGGTTTCAAGAATAATTTTAGGCAAGGACTCTAAAATATGTGTTATTCAAAAAAATTATCTCATTTAAAGTTATGTATATGTTACGTGTATTGTAATAGGATTATATTAATCTGTAATGCACAAAAAAAAAAAAGACAATGGAAGACCTATCATCATAACAAAATACTATGTGAATATTATCCCAACTGCTCCCAACCATCTGAAGCCATTGTGACTTTCTCAGCTCTAATTGCGGTAAGTTGTGATGCTGAAGGTAATGGGGTAGGGAAGGAGATGGGTTAGATGAAGTTGGAGAAGTACCTGGCTCTTCAGATCTGGTCACCAAACACGACTGAAACCATTTCAAGTAACATTTCGATTGAGAATTGTGGTGTTTTACCAGGATGATTCTGAAAGTATCTACCACTCTGGAACGTGCCGGAAATATGTTATGATAAATTATTTTTAATGAATGAATTGTGAAATAACACAAATTAATCAAATAAAATTTACTTGAGCACTCCAGGATTTGTCTCCGCGACTTCTGGATTCGTAACTGAGGAACGTATGGCAAACCATGGAGGCCGTCTTTGCGTCATTAGCATTAGATTCTGAAATTTCTGAAAAGAATTGACTAATTAATTTATAGATTCTAGGAAAAAAAGCTTTTCAAATTCGATAACGCCAGAGCTCCACATGCTATAGATTTTCTTTGCATATGATATACATTGCTTACACGTTTGTTTTAATCCTCTGTTATTAAGTATCTACCTAAGTAATTAATATTATTTTTAAAAAAACTTTGCTAAACAAAGAACAGTCACTATGTTTTAATCTTTTATTTTTGTTTTGTTTTTTATATTATTTACAGACCATGTTCCGTATGTTAATACTCATCCTAATTTGACTGTCCTAAAACGGGACTCCTGCTAGTTGGGCAGTCTAAAAATTTCTTAAATAAAATAAATAAATAAATGAGAGAAGATAGCTTTGAATGTTAAAATAATAAATTGGTCTGCGCGTCCAAATCCAAAGCCACCGAAAATTCATTTCTATGATTAAAGTTGCGTCGAAATTTCGAGATTAAGCACCCTAAAAATTCAAAGTATGGCAGGAATTCCACTAACCGTGTTAATTAATTATAACCCTCCCATTGCACTGGGACAAGAGGACAGAATATGGTACACTGATTGTATAGACTGGCACTGAGATATTGTTTTTGGACCAAGAATTAGATTTAGTAAATACCTCTGCGCTTCATTTACAGTATAGTTTAACCCATTTTCTTCACGGGCCAAGTCTCCTAGATTCTAAATACCGAAGGTAGAGAAGGTGGGATATTTCATTCAGTCAACTTCAGGGCTTACAAGCAGAGCTGTTGAAAGCTCATTTTATGTAAGTGGGATTTGTTTGACTAGGATATTAAATTTCACGAAGACGAATGTTTTAAGAGTAATTGTTTTCTTTGTTAATACGTGTAACAAACATTTCACAATAAAAGTAAGTTAAACCTACGTAGATACGCGGTGGTCACATTTTAGAAATTGAAAATTGCTGGCAATTTCATAATAATGGATTTTTATCATCAATTTAAATGGCTATGGCTAACTAACTAACTTAAAAGGGAATTTGAATAACCTAATCCTCAACACCTTTTTAAAAATACTCCTAAAGCTTTGTTTATTTTTATCACATTGGTGTATTTTGGTAAGAAATAACCAGAACCCGGCATCTACTGTCCCCGTCCCGGTTGACGAGAGGTTCTGGGTTCGTGTCCCAGTTGCAACCGTTATCTTTTTCTATTTTTCTGTGTCTTGTTCTTTTTCATAGTTTCGTTTTGATTATTAGTGTTATCTTCTTCTTCAATGATATATTACATTGATGGGAATAACCTTCAAAAGTTATAAAAGAGAGTTGTTCTAATAAAAAATTTAATATTTGTTCAGACTTTTATAAAAAGGTCAATATATGCTCCATATAAAAATAAATTCAGATATATTTATCGGAAACGCTATCTAGGTTACAAACCAGTTCTTAGAACGATTGTTTCCAATGAAAAGGGTAGTTGCCTATAATATGAATAGATTAGAAAAAAAAAATATTACTTTTGGTTAAGAATACCTATTATTGAAAAATCAATGGGTCAAAACGTTTATTTATGAAGAATGAAAGAAAACATCGAGAGTTTTGAATACATGAACGTTTCGCAGAGTTTCAGAAACTTGTTAGTTGAAGTTTATTGCATCATGATTAAATCAATTATTTTACGCCAGTTTGAGCATAATATTATGAATTTTCACATCAATAACACCATCTCGACGTAAGAGTTAATCCAGTTGAAGTGCTACATCCGTTAACCCTGTTGGATGCAAATGAAAGCTTGTATAAATGTAAATGTCTATATTTGCACAGACGCCACGGACCGAGGCCGAGATCCGACTAAATACAGTGGCGGATATAGGAAGTTTCACGCTCACTTGCAAATAACTCAGAGATGTAAATCAAGCAAAACCGAGTTCATTCATTTAGGCATAATCAGTTATGTTTGCATAGGACCGAGGGTGTTTGTCATGATCTATGACTAGAATTTGTTGCAGAACGTTTTGGGGGTTGAAGTTGGTTGGAGTGTTCACACGAGCTTAATATTTTACTTCAAACCCCCCTTAAATCCTTTCCTTTAACGCTTGATGAAAATTTAGGTTCACAGTAATATTTATAAGGAAGGAAAGATAAAAGGTACAATAAAATAATTATTCCCTTAGAAAATCGAGCTTTGTTGAACGAAATTTCCAGGTAAAAGTACCAACACACTAGCGTCAAAGTTACTAGTATCTAATACTACGAATATTATAAAATCAAATGCGCATAAAAAGTTAATAAAATCTAAAAGTGAACGTTGTTTTAGAATGCTCATTTTATTAAATGAAAGCAAATAGTCTAATCATTGCTGATGATCGTGACCTCCACTCGAATTTCCCTAGGGCCCAAGGACAAGGCTGCTGCGTAGCGGTCAATTTTTTGACAAAATTACCAATTTTGATTACTCATTTTTCGCTTTAGTAAACCAAAGTATCGTTTAATTTCTACCACCATTTCTGATGAAAAATGTACGTTCGTACATGTATCTTTTAGCGTGAACACGCAAGATGCATTTCGTACTACGAAAACTTCTTTGCATTAATAAACCGTAGTTAAATTAAAAGCTTAAGTGTCCCGTCAGACAAATGACTACTGTACTAACTTCATCAGTGCAATCATCAGACTAGACTATAAAATAGAAAGCCACAGACTAAATTTATTTCAGTCTAGAGGAATTTTAAGTGCAGTTTATTAGCAAGCAGCCTATAACCGCCGGCTTCACATAAGAATTGGCTCCACACAATAAACTGTCAGTTACTATTGTGTCGCGGGTTGCATTATTTAACTGCATCTAATTGTAACACGCATTATATGCAGGAAGCAAAATGCATAAATGCCAATTTTATGTCGCGGACAGTTTATTTGTCAATTTTAATTACTTATTGTCCGAGTAAGACATGGTAAGACAGTGTCTAACAAAAACTGTGACATCGAAGAATGTTGCACATGCAAATTATTCTGCATTGAGACCGACACGTGTGAACAGTTTGCAGAAGTGTTGACTTCATGTTTATTGGGCCACCCATGTTCAATCCTTTAATTAGAAATGAACATGTTGAACATTAACATATCCTATACAATTTATACTGTATATCTCACAATATGAGTAAGCTGAAAGCTCAAATAATACTTGAAAGAACCTGAAAAGATTTAAAAAATCAACATGTAATAAAAAAAGATTTTTTCCTACCATACATATATTTCCAATTTTCAGGCCATCTCTTGGGCCAGCTGGTAGCCATTTTCAGAGAAATTCATGAATTCTACCAGTGAGTGGAAGTGGTTTCATTTCCACTTCCAAGTTCCAATTTTATAAAATTATTTATTCAAGAAAACAAAATGGAAATTCATGTACTTAAATGTATTTAAAAATAAACATTAAAAAAACAAAGTTTTTATTTTCAAATGTCTTTTAAAACTAAAAAAGTATAAAATTGAGGATTTAACCTTCCTACCCTTGGACTGGATTCAAAAGACTGAGCCATATCCCGATTGGTATTTATTGCATATATTGCATATATTAACTGCTGTAATGTCATCGAATTTCAAACAAATGCATATTTTTCTGCGCGTGTATGCGTGATTGCCACTGTCATTATCAGAATGCATTGTCAAAATGCATAAATAACTAGTCTATCTGCCGACTTTCAGTCCGATCGGTTGTCGAGAATGGGTTAATTTCCATTCCAAGATTCAATTTCATTAATTCATTCAGTCAAACAAAAACAAAAAATCGAACTTCAAATAGATATATTTAAATAGATGAACATCAAAGGAGTGACGGTTGACTAACAATTTTCTTTGAAATACGAGATTTTTACATCGGTATACGAGGTGTTAATTTCTCATTTTGAACCGATCATTTTCCCTTAATTTTTATGATCATGATTCGCCTGTGACTTTTCACACGTAAAAGCCATAAATATAATTTCATAGTGTAATAACTTCTCGTGGATGCAACTTTTACAAAACGTTACCCTTTAATGGCTTCATTCCTTCGTCACGCCAGAAAAAGATCAATTAAGAGAGATACCATAGAGGGCCACACGTCATAACCGTTTTGGAGAGCGCAAAAAAAACCCCGTTGCAGGATTAATTTATTTACGATGCTTCTTTATGCAATCACGTACAAGGCGCAAGTCACGGTTCTCAAATAATCCACTGGGCTTTCGTTTTCCATCAACGGGACGTCGCGCGTCGCCATACTCGCTATGGGTGTAAATAAACTCGGGTGAATTGGCGGCGTGACGACGTGTTCACAAAAACCCGCCAAAACGAATGTCAAACATGTTCCGGAATTCGCATTATCAGGGAGTTCTCGCGGCCGCCTTCAGACTGGGCTGAAGGCTCTGACATTAGCTGCGGGCGGTCTCGCTCCCAGTGTGGCCAATTTATGCCTTGCGGACACACTTAACCCTACATTTGGTTAGAAAATTACGTTTTTTCAATTAGCAGAACAGTAATTTCCTTCTTACTGAGGTATAATATTTGAAGCTGGTTTGGAGAGCTGGTCTGACATTTGTTGAAAGCTTCAAAATGTTGGTCCTAATAGAGTAAAGAATGTTAAAATTTATGAAAAATTTGAAAAGGTCTTTGAAAACGCGAGACGTAAGCTGCAGAAGGTTTGCTTCAAGTTTGGCCAATTTATGCATTATGGACAGTGGACACACTTACCTACCCCAAAAGTTAACATTAGCTCCACGCAGGAGGCCCCAAGGAAAACAATTTCCCTCGGGGCATATGTCAGCTTTGGGATGTGGAGGGTCTTTTTGTGGAAACGGAGGAGAGGAAGTTCTGGAAAGGAAAAAATGTATGAGAGGTAGGTAGGGATCTGGAGTCACTGTGCCCGTATGAATCCATCCCTCCCAATGCGGTACAAGGCGATGGGTTGAGAGAGTCCGGCTGGAGAGGTAATTTGTCTCCGCCAAGACCTATACAAACCTCACCCCGTGAACTCAGGCACCCCTGCTAAATCAACAAACGCAGCGAAGCATTTGGGGTGACGTATGGCAGATGTGTAGGTTATTCAATTAATTTTCCGGCTAGTAACCGCTAGTTAAAAAGATGCATACATACATAGATGATACTACTTCATAGTGTTATCATATGATTTAAATAGACAAGTGTATAAAACCATAAACAAGTTTCGGTAAAAAAAAAATTGATTACTAAATACTTTTCATCACCTCAGGGGTTAAATGCCTTTGAAGTTTACTTAAATTGGCAATAAGTGAAATACACCTCGATTAGTTGACAATTCTACAGCTCATTAGTGAGCTAATGTATACGGCACACTGGGCACCGAGCACACGCAAATGATTCTGCGGTAGAGTTTTAATTTCAAATTGTTAGCCATTATGTTGGATTATGTGATTATTTATAGTTTTTGGGATGGCGTTGATTGAAAAAAACATCGTTAAATTGATTTTGTCATAAATTAATCGAAATATGCGATCATCGTTATATTTTAGATATTATTTAAGTTTTGTTTTGGAAATACTAAGGTATTTTTTTTTTTGTCTATAATTTTAAAAAACCTCAAATATTTACAAGTTATATCGGCAGATGAAATTTTATAGATAAATACCTATTTACTCTATTTTATAAAGATGAAATAATAATTAAAAGAAGAAGATAAGAACAAATAATAATGATGTTGTCCCGGTAACACAGATATCGGGTTCTGTTCCAGGTAACACAGGTTCGGTTCCCAGTTGCAAGCGTTCCTTTTTTTTCTAGGTTTTGTTCTTGTTTCATGTTTCGTTTAGATTTATTATTATTTTCTTCATTAATAATTACAAAAAGAAGGATTGTATTTTAGCTAGAAGAAAACAAAGATAAATATCTAAAGATGTAATTTAGGTACCGTCCCCCCCTGGAACCATTTATTGAATAACCAACACCTCTGCCACAGGTCACCCCAAGTGGTTTGCTACGCTTGGTGACTTAGCAGGGATTCCCAGGTTCATGGGGTGAGGTTGAGATGGATTCATACGTCCGTCATTTCTGAACATATTGACCCCCAGATTTCTGGTCAATACATCCCAATATTCATACCTTTTTCCTTCCCAGAACTTAATCTCCTTCCTTTCTCTAAAAATACCCTCCACACACCATCCCCAAAGAAGATATAGGCCCCGAGGGAAACTGTTTTCCTCAGGGCCTACTGTGCAGCTAATGTAAAAAATAAAAAAGCTCTCGAACGGTGAACTCTGTTTTGAGTTTCCGTCTTTAATTTCAAAGAGGCAATTCAAAGTAAATAAAAAAGCAAATGATTTTTCTTATATGCAGTTTTGAAATATCATCAAAAAAGACAAGACGTCATATTTTCAGTAACATATTTTCCAAGTTATCCAAAAAATAAATCTCATATAAAATCAAATGGAAAAACTAAACTTTTAACGTATGTTTCTGAGATGTGTTACCTTTGTTACCGAGCTTTCGAAATCTAATAGTGATAGAACCTACCTTTGTACATTGTTTGTTAGATGTTTCATAGCGGGTACCATGAATGAACATGTAAATGAATCCAAACATCTTTGGTTCCCATCATTCATGAATAAGCAATGGTGATGAACATGAAAACGTATGGAAATACCATAATCAAATTACATAAATTTCAATTCAACACGCAACTATGTTTGACCTCCCGGTGGGGGTGGGCAGTGAAGCTGATAGAGAGGTGATGAACGGTGGAATAATACACGGAAATAATCTCTTAGTGGATAAATCTTAAACAAATAACAGGCCATATTTCAACAGGCTACAAATTGGTTGACTCTGAACAACGTAATAATGTTTCATGTTATTTTCAAGGTAGTTTGAATATTTCTACATATATCAACGCAATTCGTTCTAATGTTATGTTCTTAGATTTAAAAGGTACAATATTGGGAAAACTGTTCAGAAAGAACCACAATCAAGAAAAAAATTTCAAACTAGTGACTTCATGAACCAATGCACATTCGGAAAAGACTAAAATATTTAAGGTGTTGTGTTTTTAACACCTAAAAACGCTCCTTAAGGGCGTATTCTAGTCTAGATTTGTTTTCGATATTTTAGATATTCAAGAGTATCTCCGTAAAAGGGTTGTTCAAAAATTATTTTTTTTTATGTTATAATCATTTTAGTTCGACTGGTTTAGACGGAATCTAAATAGAGCAAAACTTTAAGCGCGTTTTTCTCGACACCGCTTTTTTCGAAACGATTGTCAAAAAATCGCAAGTTCTAATTGACCGATTTTCCCGAAAATTGGCATTAATTTTATTTATATATCTTTCTACGGCAGGAATCAATAAAAAATCTAAATTTTTAGTTTATACTATTTTTCAAAATTCGGAAAAGACTAAAAATAACTAAAAACATAATTTTTTTTAGTAGCTGCCATTTTGCGATTTTTTTTTTCATTTTTATTTGTTTCTATCGTAATGACATTTATACTGATAAAGTATCTACCTTTTTTTTAGATAACCAGAAGGGTGGAAATCGTGACAAGATGGACACCCTCTTTTTCCCCCCTCTACTTCAACAGCGTGTAACTTCTCCACTAAGCACTTTCTACGTCTATACGCTTTGCAAATATCTTATTTAAACAAGTTTTCTGTAAACGCTTTTGCAAAAATTTGATAAATTCATATAAGATTTGAGGGGTATAAACCACTGATATTTACACTTTGTTCATTTTGAACAAATAATTGATTAGTAATCTTTATCTTATTATAATCTTTAAAACAAAGCAAAAACGCCTCTAAACCATTCAAAAACGACTTTTTAAACGGTGGACAAATGCAAAATCGCCTCTCTTCCACTTTTGGTGAGGTTCAAAAGCGCCACTCTCGACATCCACCAATCACAAATCAGAAAACATATAGGTACTTCGCAAATCACTCAAGTTCAGGTTCAAAAACGCCACTAAGCCGAATTGAACTGCAAAACATCCACTATTCAAAATACATATGTTTTAGAGCTGAAACAAATCTAAAAATAATTGAATTGAAAGCGAAATAGTAAAAAAAAACGTTCATAAGATTGCAATTTTTAAAAAAATCACACAAAAAAGTTTAAGGGAAGTATATAAATCGCTATTTTTAAATGCTAAACATTTTGCGTTGGTGAATAAGAGCTTGACTGAAGTATTAAAAGCGTGCTTTTTTCAACGAAATCAAATAATATTTATATTTTTGATGATGCGTTTAAGTGCTTTCTTCGTCTACGAGAGGAATTGAAACGGAAGTCACGCTCTCAAACGATCTGTTATAACTGATAACACATAATCTACGTTTGCTACATCTTAAAAAGAAATTATGCTTTCAATTAACTAATCGGTCGAGATTAAAAAATATGGTTCACTCAAGTGCACTAGTAAATCTTCAAAATTAACAGTTATGTCCTAAAGCTTAAAACCAATCTGTTATTCAGCGTGAGGTGAGGCACAAGCCATTTAAGAGACGTACTGCTCCAATTTACTGCCATAACTAGTTTCTTATTAATAAAAAAACACTATTACTCTGACTAGATACTTGAGTCGTTAAACTTAAATAACTATTTACTGAAGTTCCTACTTCTAACAAATTATTATTACACCTTGTCAAATATTTAATTTAATACTGTTGGCTTTTGATTGTTACGAGTTGACAAGTTAACAGAAGGATCAACAAATTGTTTGGTGGCAATCAGGCGATTAAAGCTTATCAAGTGATCTATTCAGTACGGTGGTACGGTGGCTGTGTGAGCTAAACACTAAGTACCTACGTTAGTTCACATCGTTGGCAATATAAGTGATGGATGTACTAGCTAAAGATATTCATCTTATTCTACGTGCCGGAGGAGACGCGAACTCATAATTGGTAATGCAAAAAGCTTTTTGCAGAGTAATAAATTTATGGAAGAAACTTTACGTTTTTTTTTCAATGTTTAATTTGGTTTGTTTAATATAAAGAAGAAAAAATTGAAAAATAAAAAACAGATTTGCTGACAAGAAAAGGTAAATTAAGAAATTAATAAAATGTGAGAAGGTTTTAAAAATGCAATAGTGGTGTTACCATAACTTATGGTTCGATGGCAACTCAAAATCAACTCAACGCAACACCTCTTTGAAAAGTCATTAATAGTTGTGAAAAAAAAAATTCCCACAACCTAACCTAACGTACCCTATTTAAACTTTAAAAAATTTTTTTTTTTTACTTTTAATGATGTTTCAAAGTAAGTGTTGAGAGGTTTCTGATTTGTCCGGTCATCTTTTTAACATGAAAAAATCATCGCCAGTTTTTTTTTTATCTTGAAGAAGAAGATAGTACTAATAAATCTAAACGAAACACAAGTCAAAACAAGACACAGAAAATTAATGAAGGTAACTGTCGCGGAAGTGGGTACCGCCTCCCCAGGGTCATTTATTGGATAACCAACACCTGCCACCACCACCAACACCTAGGTGGGAGGGATGGATTCATATGTTAGATTCCTAGTTTCCTACCCACCCCTCACACCCTTTTCCTTCCCAGAACTTCCTCTCCTTTCTTTCCCTAGAAAGATCCTACATACAGCATCCCCAAAGATGACTTAAACCTTGAGGGATTTTTTTCTGAAGGCTTTCTGTTTGAAACTAATAAAAAAAATGGGAATCGAACCAAGGATCTCTATTTAGCAGGTCATCATTTTAGTCAATCTCATAATTCAATTTCAGTATTGACAGGTGTAACTTTCAAAAGTTATTAAAAAAATTTATGCCAATAAAATAAAATGTGATAAATAAAAAATAAAATAAAAAACAATAGAGCATCCACATACTTCAATAATTATTGTTCTCTTATAATATACTTTCACATCTTATAAACGTAGCAACATACAATAGGTATAAAAACTGAAAAAAATATTTAATATCACGAAGATGATTAAATAATTATCAATTAAACTGACAAAAGAGCTTTTTTTCATTTCGCAAAGTGTTCTTATCTCAACAATGTCTGAATAATAAATAGCCTCGTTACTAAAATTCACTTATATAATTAACATTAATTTATTTATATACCGCATATGTTATGTTTGTTAAGTACACGCAACGTTGATACGTAAATTGGATCCTACCGTGATAGCGTCAAATTAAAAGTCCAACCGACTCGTCAGTTTTGATTGATGAACTTGATTCAAAGACACGGTGAAATTTGGGCAGATTTTTAACGTCTTGTTTTATCAGTGTTGATACAGCGTAATATAAGACTCTAGACTGGTTTCATTGTTGATTCTACCGGCGACTAGTTTTCTTTTTGATATTAACTTATTATAACTTAATTGAAAATTTTTGAAGAACACGTCGTTTAATATCTAGCGCTACCTGTTTCATTACAATCTTGTTCGGATCTGATGTAATGAATATGATTGGAAGTCATGAAAATTTATGATTTTAAATCCGTGATGATAGTAATAACAATTTTGAATCATCATTATGCAATCTGATGCATGTATCAAAAATGTAACTCGACCAAGCGTATGCCTTATGTTTTTATTATATTTATCTTGTAACCATCCAGTAACCATTAATGATTTTGTGGACATTTTTCAAATACAATAGGCTAAATAAAATAGGCGTAATATCAAGATTTAAGATTAGTACAAAACTTTGCTTCCCATTAATATTTTTAAATTTTCTGTTTGTTTTGCTTGTATATTTTATACGCAGGTATTTCTTTTTGCACGCCAATTTAATTAATGACCAGACACATTAAATTTTACCAGTGGCGATGGTGTCACTCGGGCAGTTTGGGCAATCGTTGCTAATGCGCATCATTCATTATAATTGTTATACATATTAGTATGATTAGCTTATAGTTGTTGGTTTCTCAGAAGCTGTGCGTACTGTACAGTGTACAGGACCCGCAGATACCTTAGGTACGAAACTCCTAACTCTGTATAAATCGCGCCCACGGCTTTTTTTTATTTGGCAGCCAACTCTGGTCTGCAGCCCCAAAAGAGATGAAAAAAATCTTCGACTCTGTGCAGAAAAGGGCGGTCCGTTTAATAGATTCTCGTAACTTAACAAACGAATTGCATTTTTTAGAGCACAGGCGTCAGGTGGGAACGGTGTCCTTGTTCTTCCAGTATTTCAATGAAAGATGCTCTGAGTAACTAACGTCATTAATTCCTTCAGAACCGGTGTACAATCGGTAAACATGTCAACATTTTTACACAGTTGACCTTTTTCACGTGAGACGTTTCTACGACTCGTTCTTGAATTCAACAGCATGGTTTCAAGACCCTCCTTCTCTTCCACAAAAAAACCCTTCACACATCATCCCCAAAGATGACCTTGGCTCTGGGGGATATTATTGTCCTCTGGGCCTCCTGCGTAGAGTTAATGTTTGCAATAACGGGAGAAACTAACAGTAGTACCTGGTGAAAGATTAGGTATCATTCAATATAGAAAAGTTATTGAGTAAATCTTAATAGTCAGATTAATGCCTAACCTTTTTTTCTCACTTGTGTCTTCCCTACTCCACTTTATTCAGCTTTATCTAAAAAATGAGATTGTATGTTTTGGACCCCGGTTTACAAGCCCGGGTGTTTGTCACAACTCGCCACGCCACTGTCCACAACAAAATTACAAATCATATCAATAGGCGATTTAATTAACCTAATCGCTCAAACCACAACAGATGTTGACCTTTCCCTTCGTAATTGGCCGTGAAGACCCGAGACTAACTCCGCCAGGTTCCGAGGCCTGAGCGGGGCTAGTTTGTCACTCAGATTTCACAAGTGGTCAGTGGGACCTGGGGCCAACTTCACCAGGCGGCTTGATCATGATTGATTGGCCCGGGAGTTGATTGATTCACCTGGCATGGGATGGAACCCGGGACCTAAATATTGCAAGACTGCGACACGCCCAACAGAAATCAGAGACCCAAACGTCACCGGGAAGGGTTAATGACTCAGGGGATAACGTGGGATGATTTTATCGCAAGATGGTATATAATAGATAGTTTGGCTTATTAATATTGTAATTTATTTGTGGATGGCCTATTAAGATAAAAACGATTATGTTAAGATGCTGGTTGGACAATGGTCGCGATAGAATCAGTGAATATTTAAACTTTTCGTTATCATATTTGCAATCATTTTTTAAATTAAATACCAAACATCTACGTCCGTGTGATTTATATCAATGGAATGCTTTCGTTGTATTAAAAACACAAAAATTATATACAATGTGTTAAGGGACATATTTGACTTACTTTAACCATCCATTCCTGACATTATTTGGAGTGAAAAATGTTATTATGTAAATTTTTGTCTCCGGTAATTTTTTTTTAACTATAAACACACAACATTAGACGGTTACTCGGCTGAGTGACCAGTGACAACATGTGGAAGAATAAAATGGTTGAGTCTGATGAAAAAAAAATTGAAAAAAAGTACCTCGATAAATTCACCGGAGACAAAAATATTATTTACACATTTTACTCCAAATAATGTCAGGATCACTGATAAAATAAAGTTTCTTAACATCGACCACCTTTTCAAAGCAGCATATACAGAAATTACAAAAAAACTTCTGATTCTTGTAATGACGGCCGGCGTAGTCCAGCGGTAAGGCTCTTGACTCGCACTCCGAAAGTCACGGGATCGAATCCCGGCCTGGCAAATAAATTTTATTTGATTAATTTATGTTATTTCACAATTTATTTATTTAAAACAATATGCCTGTTGACAAACTGCTTTATTGCGGTTTAACGGGATTGTATCTTGAAACAATAAATAAAAAAAAAAAAAAAAAATAAAATAAAAAAAAAAGTATATTTGCGGCACGTTCCAGAGTGGAAAATACTCTCAGTATCGCCCTGGGGTACGACCACCATTCAGAATTAAAACGTTGCTTGAAATGGCTTTAGACATGTTTGATGACCAGATCTGAATAGTTAGGTACTTTCCCACCTTCCTCTTCCCTATCTCCTTCCCCTCCCCGCTACCTTCAGCCTCAAAACATACCCCAATTGGGGATGCCACAGTCCCACTGGCTCCAGACGGGAGCAGTTGGGACTCTTGTGTGGTATTCATGTAAAAAATGACGACCGGCTTTTTCCCGTTGAGCAATCAATATTCAATTTGAAAAAAAAGTCGCCACTTGATGGTCTAAAGATTGATAGATTTAATTGTCCGATAATGTAGCCTTCCTCACACTATTAAATACGAATTCGTAAAGACTTTATAACGCCTATAGTAGTTCTGTGAACAGTAGATATGGCGTATTATTGATTATTTTGATTTGCCGCTCTGGCGGAATAAAAAGGTACTATTAAACACGGCTACCATCTTGACATCATTGACCGGACCCGGAATACACAGACCAATTTACAGACAGGCTAAATGCAAAGTGGTCGAGTTGAAACAGTACTTCGCTACCTTCAGTAAAAATAAAATCCCTCGGTTGCGAAAATTCAAACTGCTTATGTTTCAGACAAATGTTGTTATTTAATGTTAAAGTACCCAACCGATTGCCTTTTCTTTTAACCATTCATTCTTTAACGAAATGTGAGGTTCACTTTCATAGTTATCAAAAACTTCGTTGAAACGATAATTATTCAAATTGAAACTGAATTTAACCGGGTTTCAACAGTAGATCTAATAATCCAACCAGTTTCTATTCAGTTTCGTTTTATCGGCCTGAAATAGTTTGGTATTAAAATAATTAATAATGTGGCTTAAATACTTTTGGCACGTGTAGTTAAGCTCATTCAACATTTAAAATAGCAATGTGCACATGCTACGGTATTAATCTAAGTACCATGCTACGCCGTCCATTACACAAGTCACAATAATCATGGCTGTTATTCACAGACGACAAATAATATCAATCTTCTAAGAACACATTCTTTGCCTGCAAAAAAATGTTCACTAAAACATTATTTTTGAATTGTGTATACCGCACAATCCCAATTGTCCTGAACAAGTGAGACTTAAGCTTTACCCTATAGAAGGAATATTATGAGGCTGAATGAATAGGGAAAGATGTAGAAATTGATGAGGAAGGTTCAGAAGCGCTTAATCATGTCACTAAATATGGCTTAAGTCACTTCAACTCCCGAACAGGCACGTATTTACCACCCTCTCCTTCTTCACCCATCTTCTTCTCCTCCCCACTGCTTTCAGCCTCTAAGCACACCGTAATTAGGAATGCCATAGTGCGTATTTCCAAAACCTATACCGGTTCAGCCGAATTACATGTGTAGTCGGTTCGTCAATTTACATTTTCAATATCAAAATTGAAATATTTAGTAATAAAATTATTAATTTCTAATATGCACACTACAATATAGCTCGTGATTCTCACTTTCCATTAGCTGAACATAGCTACGCTAACGTAAATGAAGCGGTTACAAAAATAAGCTTCGGGTTTCAACTTTGAGAGTCGTTAATCATTTCTTCCCCTCTCAATTTGTGATAATGATACCGAAAGCGAAACATCGTTGCTAACATGCAGATTGTCTGAAAGATCAACTTAGCGAATTGAGATTGATTGATGCTTAAGAGGCCCCGAACGTGAAATACGAATCATGCAACAGTTGATGCGATGTTATGCAGTTATTCAAACGAAAAAAAATCATTTGCATGAGCAATAAAATTATCGTACACTCATTATGATGGTAAAAAAGCTTTAAAAAGTCCACGAAACATAAATGCTTCTTTCTTCTTTCTTCTTTCTTCTTTATTATTTCTTCTTTCTTCTTTCTTCTTTCTTCTTTCTTTCTTCTTCTTTCTTCTTTCTTCTTTCTTCTTTCTTCTTTCTTCTTTCTTCTTTCTTCTTCTTCTTCTTTCTTCTTTCTTCTTTCTTCTTTCTTCTTTCTTCTTTCTTCTTTCTTCTTTCTTCTTTCTTCTTTCTTCTTTCTTCTTTCTCTTCTTTCTTCTTTCTTCTTTCTTCTTTCTTCTTTCTTCTTTCTTCTTTCTTCTTTCTTCTTTCTTCTTTCTTCTTTCTTCTTTCTTCTTTCTTCTTTCTTCTTTCTTCTTTCTTCTTTCTTCTTTCTTCTTTCTTCTTTCTTCTTTCTTCTTTCTTCTATCGGATGTTTGCTGTCATTCAATTTTTTAATCATAGCTTTTAATGACTTTTCAAAGAGGCGTGGAGTTGAGCTGAGTTGAGTTGATTCTGAGTTGGCGTGGAACCCTCTGCAAATGCGCGAAGCCATGCTTCTTGAAAGTGTCAAGTGAAAGTGTTTCTATGTACCATTGTTAGTTTTATTTTAAATATTAAACACGATGTTAAATGCTTTGTTACAAAGATTTCTTTTAAATTACCATGTTAAAATATTAATCTTGAATTAATTATTGACTGAACAAATAGTTACATTCCAATGATATGTTAACTACCAGATGGACGTTAACAAAAAAGGTAAGAATAATGGTTGTAATTTATACCTTATTATAATTAATATTGTAATGAATATATAAATATTGTAATATTTTATTGTTGAATTGAGTGATAATCATACAGCTATACTTGTATACTCGTGTATCTATGGTGTTCCTACTTTATAATAATTATGTCTACCTACATTATTATTCCTATAATACAGATATTATTCTATTCATCTTTTTTAGGTGATTACCGCACAAGAGGCCCAACTGCTCCCGTCTGGAGCCGGTGAGACCGTGGCATTTCCAATTATTGTGAGGCTGAAGGTAATAGGGAGTGAAAGGAGATGTGGGAGAGGAAGGTGGGGAGTTAGTTGGCATGTCAAGTAACATTTCAATACTGAATGGTGGTCTTACAACAATACGATACTATGAACGTTCCACTGTGGAACGTGCCGCAAATGTACCTTTATATTTTTAAAAATTATTAAATTGTGAAATAACACAAATCAACCAAATAAAATTTGTTTGCTCATGCCGGGATTTGAACGCGACCTTCGGATTGCTAGTCAAGAACCTTAACCCTCGTCTGTAGAGGCCATCAAAGAACCTACTGTATACATTCAATTTCATAAATCATGAGCCTTTTAAGGCGTATGATAAAAAATACCCATATCTACTTCTTTCCATTTATGTTATAATACATTTTATTAAAATATGTTTTTATAGAAAATTCTTGACTTATCATAACAAAATAAATTTCATTGTTAAATAATAATTTTTTTTTAAACAAATGCTACGATCCGCAGTAGCTCTATGTATTTGGATTTTGAAGGTTATTCCCATCAGTGAAATATATCATATTAGAATAAGTTAACAATAATAATCTAAACGAAAATATGAAAGAGAACAAGACACAGAAAAACAGAAAAGGACACCGACAGAATAACCTTCAAAAAAGTATAAAAAGAAAGTTTTTCTTATAAAAATTGAATATTCATTTAGACTTTCATAAAAAGTCAATTGTTCCATATAAATAAATTCGGATATATCTATCCGAGACGCTATCCAGGTCACAAACCAATACTTAGAATGATTGTTTCCATTAAAAAAGGTAGTTGCCCGTAATATGGAGAAAAATAATTAGTTCATAATAATGTAATTCTAAAATTTGAAAATATGCGATTGACAATTATGACGTTTTGACAGAAGGTGACAATAGCGAAATTGGTTAACGCACTCGTCCCGGTTAGACGGAGAGGTCTGGGTTCGAGTCCCAGTTGCGACCATTGTCTTTTTCTGTTTTTCTGAGTCTTGTTCTCTTTCATATTTTCGTTTAGATTATTATTGTTAACTTATTCTAATATGGCAAATTATTTTTATTACAAAGTAAAAACATCACTTCTGATATGTAATGCTCCCAGAAATATTGTTCAACACTTCCGAATCTTTAGTTTTGAATATTTTTTAAATTATACTATGTTAAGAGAATCGGCTTGACAGACTCTACAGAAAGCCTGTTCCTTTCTTTCGACCATTGGGTTCCCATTTATTTAAGGAAAAGACCCTTTTTGTGCCTGCATCGCAAATATACATATAAGAGCATATCATTGTTAATTCCGTAACTTTCGAAAGTCTGGAATTTTTAACAAATGTCAGGAATTTTCTCCGGGATTTTGATTTTTTGATCCAGGAACCCTATCTACAGAAACCCTTTGTTATCATTAATTCACTCTTACTTGATAAATAGAAAACAAAGGGTTTAAAAAAATAACTTTGAATCCTTTACCATTAATGTAACGTCCGGCGTTTCCCAGGGACCCTATTTGGCCCCGCTTTCTTTTCAACCTTTTTATTAATGATATCACTAAAGTTTTTTCTCACACACGTTTCTGGCTATTTGCTGATGATAATAATATTCTTAAGATTATTAAATCCCACCTTGACTGTTTATTATTTCAACTTGATATTGATTCATTTAACGATTGGTGCAAAATAAACTGCATGGAACTTAATGTTGATAAATGTAAATTTTTGTCCTTTTATAGAACCAAAAAACCTATTCAGTTTGATTACAAACTAAATAGAGTTTGTCTATCTACTGTCACATCTATCAAGAACCTTGGGGTCACTCTGGACTGCAAACTTTCTTTCCGTGATCATATTAATAACATCGTAAATAAATCACTTAAATTACTCGGCTTCATTCATAGAATTACCTCTGACTTCAAACATATAAAAACACTTAAAACTCTTAACTGTTCGCTTGTTCGCCCTCACCTTGAATATGCAAGTATAATTTGGTCTCCTTTCTATGCTGTCCACATTTTTCACATCGAATCCGTACAACATCGCTTCTTGAGAGGAATTGCTTGGAGGTTAGGTCTTGAAAGAGGCGAGTACTCATATGATGAAATTGAACAAATTTGAAACATTTCTTCTTTAGAAAAACGTAGAAAGGACTCTGATCTAATTTGCATATTTAAAATTATCAACAGTTTTGCTGATACACCTGATTTGTTACAACTCATCCAGTTCAACATCCCTTCCCGTAGAGTCCGAAATAATGAATTGCTGTTCCTCAATAAATAAATAAATAAATACAGTAGACTGGCCAAACCACTGTGTCGGGTTTTTCAGCTATGATGTTCTTCTTCTTTCAGGCCCCATCTTCCGGCAATCTTTCCTTGCATTATGAGATGCAAGATCTCGTACTTCTTTGGATGTCTCATCGCATGTTCTAGATATTGAAGTTTTCGGATTTTTGTTGATTTAATAACTTATTTTTCTTTATTCATCCGAACCATAACATCTTCATTCGGAACTCAGTCCATCCAGCTTATTTTGCGTATTCTTCTGTAGATCCACATCTCTAATGCCTCAAATAATGAACTTGAAAATAGGTACTGATGCACGACGCACTAAAATATCATTTTTTTTATTTATTTTTTTATTGATCTATATACGTGATGTCTACAATATATTTTTCGATGCCTGTCTCGCTAGGGTATACCTGTGTTGAGATATAATAAAGGGTTCGTTGAAAGAATTATTGTCAATCGAACTAAAATTCCATCTAAGTAATTAAAGTATAGATTTACTGCCTTCGAAACTATGAATAATTCCGCGTTGGCAAGCTCCGACGAATTAGTGGTAGTCGAATCGTCTCGGATGGTACATTAGCATTATAATTGCCGTATTAATGATCAAAGATACTACGTAACACTTTGGTTATAACCGACAGGTCATTAAATATTCATAATGTGGTGAAAATATTCGGAATTCACAAACAACCGCTGAAAATATTAGATATTCATAAAGTAACAGATGAAAATATTATTAAAAATTCATATTTGATTGGATTAGACTCACACTGCCTGAATTCGGAGATCTGACAAGATCAATGACACGAATATTGATGTTAACATGATGCATAGAAAACAGTAAGATGTGAGATTTATCTAATCAATATTGCTTCTATAAAATATTTTTTATTGATACTGTGAACCAAGTAGCATCGTGTCATTCTGATAAGCATTTTTAAAAAGATAGACAATTTTTTATAAGTTATACCTCACAAGATATCAGATGCTTGGTGGCAGTGGGGCTGCGGAACACTAATTTGGATAAGACTATGAAGCGAGGGTGGTGAAGACATAAAATTCGTGAATGCGAATTAGTTTTGGTTTTCTTTTACATTAATTCCAAACAGAAGGCTCTGAAGAAAATAATTTCCCTCAGGGCCTATTTCATCTTTGGTTAAGAAACGAATAAAAATAAAGTTTTAGAATCTGAATTTTGATGTCTTTCCAGGGCGATAATGAGTGTATCGTCAACTGACAAAATGCTTATTAATTTATATTAGACATTTTAATTATTAAAAAAAAAATTAAGGTAAAGATCAAATTTTAAATTCAACGTTATTACTAAGTTCTGCAAGTTTTTAGTTGCAGAACTATTATTAAATCCCAGAATTCCTACAAATAAGTCTGGGGTTTACCAAACACTTTTTAATTCATTTTCATAGGTAATAACAAATGGCAATTGACTTAAATAGTATTTTTGTCATTATTTAAAAGGATCAATACAAACCTGCCAACATAAAAGGGAGGGGGGGGGGGAACAGGCATAAAAAGTACGATTACGTTTTTACCATTTTCTAAATAAATAGATTTTAAACGAAAATACACATTAATTTTTAAACTTATAAAGACAAAAAATATTCATACAAAGAAAAATTGGGTAGGGGTAAATAAAATCATAATAAATGAATAAGTCGTCTCAATGTGCCGTAACCACAGTTTGATCATTGCCCTGAACTCCGAAACAGCTGTTACAATAATAATTAGGTACTAAAACACTTTTAGAAGTTAATAACTGAATAAAAAATAATAAGTATGTGGCGGGAGCCAAAGATCTCATTTATCTATCAAAGAACTCCAAAATATATAAATAAACTGTGTTTCGATGTTTTTTGGTGTTCAGCCATTGAGGCATCTGACTGTAACCACCGGTTAAAAAAATGTCAAATTTATGAATTTTGATTTTTAAATGATTGGGGTCAAATTTGATAGCAACTGGAAATATGGAATTTGATAGATTCGCCGTGGTAAAAAATATCTAAGAGGCTAACAGTATCTAACGAATAATATTTTTTCTTCAAACTTCGCAAAATTACTTTGTGGCATCATTAATTGTGTAATGAATAACAGATCACTTTGTATAAACCACTATATTATAAACAATATCTACATGTTTAGATAACAATGTTATCTGCATCAGGATATGTTGATATTAACATATCCTGATGAAGATAACATTGTTATCGAAACATGTAGATATTGGTTATAATATAGTTGTTTATACAAAGTGATCTGTTATTCATTATATAATAATATTTTTCACCAGTTTTAGAAAATAGTGTGAAATATTTCACACTCAAGTAAACACGGTCAATATTATAATGTCGGATTTGTCTAACAAGGTCGTATAATGCAAATAAGAGTAAACGAAATAAAAAAAATTAACAAATCTTGCATTAGCTTTAAAATCATGTATAAGATCAATCAATCACAGGACAGATTTGCAAGATTTAAAAAAGATGTATGTATGTAGATGTATGGTGTTTAAGAACCTAACCTTCAAACAAATCTTAACCTCGGACACAGTGAAAAATTGTTTCTTCTTACACAAAAACTTCTTGTACACCGGTTAGTTCCTAATCTATAGTTATGCATCAACAATACCTAACTTGAGATGTCAGAAGATTGCGGAATGCTATCACTATCAGAACACCTATTACATACTCACATGTTACATGACTCGCCTTATTGGGTTTTCAATATTACTCCCAAGCATTGCCGGAATCTCAAATAAACAAGCAAACTCATAAGAAAAATAAACACGCATTAGACTCACAGAGAAAATTTGCAAAACTCTTAGTTGAACGTTGAGATTCGTTCTTATTGGAAATTTAAGTACATAAAATGAGTTAGTTTTATGAATATGAATACGTAAACGATGTTTAAACACAAGGCGAAAACATTATATAAACCTTCAACTTTAAACAAAAAATAAGAAAAAAATTTAAACGACTCCAGAACTATAAACTGTCTTATCACTGCTCTCAGATTCTACTTAATTACTTAAAACAAATTTAACTGCCCTGTGAACATCTGAGCTGTGGACATAATACACAGCAACGCAATGGGACAATCTAAGGGCGTGCTACAACAATACAGGCAAATTATGCAATTACCAGGGTTCTGCGTGCCTCCACGATGTTAACAAAAAGATGAAAGGACCTTACTTCGCCACCAACTAGCATGCATCTAGGGCAGGAAACAGAAGTTGACCAACGTCATTGTCGTGGCTGCATTCGAGTGGCTCAGCTCTCCAATCAGTGAGACATCGAAGCAGTTGATGAAGCGACCTCCCCGAGGGACGAACTTTTGATTTTAAGCATATTTAATTTTATTCTTGATTTAATTTAACTACGCGATTTTTTTTTATTCAGTAAAAGATACATAAATTACAATAAATTTTATACAATAATTAATTACATAATATACATATTTGATTTACCCCCATAAATAAGCAGGGCTTGTGTGTAAGGGGGGTTATATGATGTATTTTATATTATCATTAGGTATACTTGTGTTTTTTTTTCCTTTATCTAATGGTTGAATATATGTCTCATTTAATGTGGCAGACTGTTTCCAATCCTACTATTTAAGTTAAATACATTTTCATATTAGAATAAGTAACAATAATAATCTAAACGAAAATATGAAAGAGAACAAGACACAGAAAAACAGAATTGTTAACTTATTCTAATAATTCTAAAAATATTATTGTTAACTTATTCTAATATGATATATTTCACTGATGGGAATAACCTTCAAAAAAGTATAAAAAGAAAGTTTTTCTTATAAAACTTGAATTAATAAATTTTATTTATTGATTCCTTAAAAAAAGGCTCTAAATTTTTTCTATCTAAATTGCACTCTAAATTTTGACAGGACGGCATCATTTTTTGCGCTCTAAAAGCAAAAGTGAATTTTTAACAACGATCTTTCATTACTACCATATTATCATCCTATAAAAATAGCAATATCTTAAAAAATCGTATGCAAATATCCTGAAATTGACCCACGACGATAAAACGTTCTTAAAAAGTTTAACTGCTCTCACATAAGATATGCAAGTTTATGGATTTCTCGATACCATATCCACTTCATTAATAATGCAGAACCTGTTTGGATTCGTCCTTGCTTCTTTGGGTCATAAATATGAACGTGAATAGTAATTGGCCGAATAGCTTTACAAGCATTTAGTTTCAAACGACTGATTAGTTCCAATCGCCTAATTCTACTCGTGTCTATGCAAATTGCTTGCAATCTGTTTTATCTATTTTTTGCAGTGGATTTTTTTGGTGAAAACTATAAAAAAATATTATATTTCAAAAGATAACGTACGTAATTAACTAAAAAAAGGTCCGTGTAGTGCTCTTCAATACCAGTGAATGAAATTACTTGAAATATGTTCGGGAAAACTCTGAGTTCTGAAAAAGATTGAGGTTCGTTGAGATTACAAGTTGCTTTATTTACGTAATTGTAAGGTTTACAAAGAATATTTAACTGACAAGACGTCCTTCTAATTTGAAGCTCTAAGTTATTTTGAAGCTAGAAAATCCAACACTGCCCGAACCCCGCTGTCTCACGTGTATCATCAGTTATGTAACCGTTCTTGATTTAGACACGAACGACGATCGTCGACACTTTTCTAAGGTACTACTTAACTGACATCTGTGGAGACGCCACAAAACTATATATAACTATATATTAACGACATCTGATGAAGGATGTTGAAACTTCATGTATAATCCTATATAGAACAAACACCGTAAAGTAACAGACTTTATCTACAACGAGACAAAACACCTTATTAATTAAAATGGACCTTTTCCTTAATATATATATATTCTTTAAAAAAATTGGAATACATCTAACATTTAGGATTTGCATAGCAACTAAAGCTTTTCAGGCATAACCAGTTTTTATGTAGAATTGCTACGATGACGTTTTTCATGATTGTATTTTATGAATGTTATTTCACATGTTACTGTGTTCGTTTTAACAAAGCTATCACAGTGTGTACAGAAAGTGTTACTTCAGGTCAATGTTGATGACTTGTGTTAAGAGAACCAAGTATTTGGGAAATGAGGGTGCATTATTTTAGGGGATGAATGCAACAGAGATTGTGTTTTTTTATTATTTCCCATCGAAATGCCAATAATAAGCGATGTTAAGATGCATTTGATATAAATATACTCACGTTACCACAGTGTTGTTAGATTTGGTATACCGTTCTTATATTGCATCACGATAAGATAATTATCGATTAGGCTAGACATGCGAATCACGTGTAATTAAACTTACTAATCATTATTAATGTGTTTACCTGCCTACATGCATTATTTATCAGTATTAATTTACAGGTAAATAACCTAGATTCACTGCAATACCTTTGACCCACATTATACAAGTGGTCAGAATGCTATTAATAAACTAATAAATAATAACAATTTATGTCTACAATATGTTAGATACACGTACTAAGGGTAGGTTTTCGTTCCACTGTTTTTTTTTAATTCTTCTTTATTCATTGCTTTGATAGTTAAATAATTTGTGGATTTTTCGACCACCATAATAGGCCAATTAGGCACATGCCCGTATTATGGTGGTTGTGGAACTCTTTTAACAAGGTTTTAAGAAACAAAAATATAATTGAAGTGGTTCTAACACATAATATACATATTTATATACATTTAAAATTACCGTGAACAAGGGAAAAGATGTCTACTAGCAATCCGAAGGACCCGGGTTTAAATCCCGGAGTGCGTAATTAAATTTTATTCGATTAATTTGTGTTATTTATTTTTATTGAGTTTATTTTGTGGAACTTTATTTTATTTTTTTATTTCTTTCATATATATTAATTTAATTTAATGATAAAATTTTGAATTTTTTAATTTAATTTTTATTATTTATTTAATTTTTTTTTCTTTCAATAATATTATTATTTAATGCATAATAATAATTACGAAGCAGAACTTGTATATAATAAACTGTTTTTATGTATAATAATATTATTGAATATATTAAAGAAAAGATAAAAGAAGAAAAAAAAATATTATTAATATTATACAATTTTATTCAATTGAAATAATGGTGACCGGACAATTCAGATTCATGCAACTTCAACACCTCCTTTGAAAAGCCACAAAAAGTTATGAAAAAAATATACCTATATACATATTAATATATTGGTTAAATAGGTAACGTAATCCCAGGATTGAAACCAGAGAGAGAGAGAGAGAGGATAGGTTATGGGCTATTATTATTTTCAAAACTTTTAATGACTTTTCAAGGTGCTGAATTTGTCATGGAACCGAAATAATATATAGCATATTTGGGGGCACTTTCCAGAGTGGAAGATACTGTCAGTATAGCCCTGATGTAAGATCAGCATTCAGAATTGAAACTTAGCTTGAAATGGCTTCGGTCGATTTTGCTGACTAGATCTGAATAGCCAGGTACTTCCCCTTCCCTCTTCACTCCCATCTCCGTCCACAACTCATTAACAACCTCACACTGTACCACAATTGAGGATGCTATGGCCTCACTGGCTACAGAGTAGACCAGTTCTCTTGGAGGTAATGAATTTTTGAGTTTTAACCGAATGATCAAAGCAAAAAAATTGTTCAAGCCAATCTCTAATTCGAGATGATTCCATTACTATTATGCAAATGTTGACAATTTTCCGGTTAGATTTAAAAAAAATTTAAAATTAATTATGTGTTTCACGTTTGTTTTTGATGCGAAGTGTTTAATAACAAGACAGGTATAATAGCCATTGCCGTTGTAATTACCAACTAGAACGATTAATCAAATTAATTCAAAATGATCAAAATAATTCTTCGATAAAGCGAACCTGAATCTCGCAAATTCGCTCTTTTTGCTGAATAAAAATCCTCCGCGGAAAAACGGGTTTATGTAAACAGGTCGTCTAATTAAAGACGTCATTATTTTTCTTCACCTCTGAGTTTATCGCATTCCTTCACGTAGGCTAACTTCACTTCACTTATCACACTTATCGACAGTTTTCCGCAGGACTTGTTTATATCTGACGGCATCAGTTCCTGCATTTAGATAACGTATCGACTCAGGACCGGAATAACGTATTCGTCAGGATTTCAGTCGATTACTGGGCGAGGTGATGTACAAAGCACAGGTGTTGTTGAAGGGAGAAAAGATTGAAGCTTGATTTGAATATACGGGTATTGGAGTACTGAACGATGGGTATTTTTTCACTTTTAGTTACTTTTCTCTATTTTAAAGATCACAATAGTTGCACAATTTTACAACCCCGTTATAAACATACCTTTTAGATTTAGAAAATAATCTTGTTGATGAATTACTGAAATTCGTAGTAAACAACTGAAAGAAAGCTTTAAACAAAAACAAAGCTGAGAGTTTATTGCTGACAGTGCCATTCTGCTAAGATGACTCTTGATATGATCTGACTCAAGAATCCGTTTTACTTGGTCGTGCCAAGTCTTCGTGAGGTGTCCTGACTCCTTCGATACACCCGTTCATCATGTCGAAAATATCAAAGCAACCCTTTCTGAATCTAGTTGATCATGTTAATAATCAAATAATCTAATTTCAGTTGTCTATGCGTTCGTTATTACTGCCTGAAATTATTCATGTTCAAGAAACTCAAATTTGCTTTGAATTTAAGTGTCATTTTTAAAAATGGAACTGAATATGCGAAGTAGATATTCGGAAAAGCGATATAGTAAGCACAGGTTGCATTATGAGAAAATTTTAATTAATTAATAATTTATTTTTTTAATTTTTATAAGAAAAACTTTCTTTTTATACTTTTTTGAAGGTTATTCCCATCAGTGAAATATATCATATTAGAATAAGTTAACAATAATAATCTAAACAAAAATATGAAAGAGAACAAGACACAGAAAAAGACAATGGTTGCAACTGGGACTCGAACCCAGACCTCTCCGTGTAACCGGGACGAGCGCGTTAACCAATTTCGCTATTGCTACCTTCTGTCAAAGCCGTCACATTTGTCAATCTCATATTTTCAAATTTTAGAATTACATTATTATCAACTAATTATTTTTCTCCATATCCTGGGTTCGAGTCCCATTTGGGACCATTGTCTTTTTCTTTTTTTCTGTGTCTTGTTCTCTTTCATATTTTCGTTTAGATTATTATTGTTAACTTATTCTAATATAATTAATAATTTAATCCATACATGAAATGTGTGGGTATTTCATTGGTTTTAATTTTTGACAGATTTTATTTTTTTATTTTATTGATGGTGTTCACTCAAAAGTTTAATTTAATTTGACAACAAAAAATAACGATATTAAATTTTAAGAAAAATAACGATATTTATTTTCTAAAAGTAATGGTGGTCCTAAGCAAATATTTTACAAATACTTTCAGCTTCACAAATCCTACAATTAGAATATCCCGTGATTTTTCATGTGTCTTCGTTAGTAATACTCAATAATTAAGAAAAATATATAATAATTGGATATATTTTGTACAGCGTCATTATGGTGAAAATTTACCTGAAGGGCGCTGCACAATAGTACTCGTAACATCGACATTATTTTCGAATTTCATCATTCGCAATACGGTCGTCCATGTTACAACATCACATTCTGTTATTGTGCCTAAGAGTTAGATATTTTAATAATATGGTTCATTGAATTCTAAAACAGATATTTATAATATGGGATTTATTCCAATATGAAACTACATAACTATTGCATAAGAATATCCTTCGAAGTGTTAAAACCTCGCGCCAAGATAGATTAATTTCCCAGGTAAAACATCAATAAAATCCAATTAACTCTAAAAGGAATGTTTTTTTGGGTCATTACATTCAAGATAAGTTTAATAGATATAATACGCATTTAAATTATTCATCTACGCCATAGGTTCTCAACGTAGGCGATAACACCCCCTTGTGGGCGTTTGAAACTTGCAGGGGGGCAGTAGAAGATCCAGAGAAAATTAGGGTACGTTGAGATGGCACGGTAAGGACGTGGGCAGGCAAAAAAATTATGGTCTAAAAAATGCAGACAAAACATTTGCTATTCTTGTACTTCTAAAGCAAAGTACACTTTAATATTGGTTAATTTTTGTTATTGTATTCATCGTAGGTAATCATTTTTATCACATGTGCGAAAATTCACACATTTCGGTAGTTCGGGAAGTGGATGAAAATTGAACTGAAAGAATCCTTTAAAATCAGATGTACATTAAACTGGATGACATGAAAATTGTTATTTTTTTATTATATAATATTATGATCTAACGTGTTGGTATTATTAAGAATTGACACTGTATTATGGACACAAGAAGGAATGAGGTAGCAACCTGGTACTTAAAACACAAAAGAATTTCTTTTTTAACTTGCTAAACGAAAAGGTTTAAGAAATAATTTTATATATTTTTACGATTAAGACGAAACGGTTTAACGAAAAGGTTTAAGCCATAATTTAATATGTTTTTAAACCCCCCCCCCCCCCCCCCCATTAATTTAAAAAGTGGAGGGCTCTAGAAAAAAAATTATTCTCAAAGTTGGCGGTGGGCAAAATAAGGTTGAGAACCTATGATCTACGCGATATTCTGTTCATGTTTTACGCATACTTTATTAAAATTTGCATTAATTTAGGATGCAGAAATGCTAAACGATAATTTAGATTTTAGATGAAGATTCAATATGTGAGATGAGAACATGCGATTTGAAAAATATTTTGCATGTTCACACGTGAACCTGTGAATACTGTGTTATACATAAAATAAATATGTGTAATACAACAGCAAAACAACAGCAATAACATATTAATATATCAATTGCGGAAATGTTTAGTTGTTTATCGTTTTATAAAATGCTTAATTGATTTAATTGAAGTGACATGACAGCTTCCGTGGTTGAGTGGTCATGATCCTTGGATGCGAATCCGGGGGTCAAGAGTTCAAATCCCGGCGTGCGCTTGTAAATTTTATTGATTAATTGGTGCTTTTTCATAGATTAATCATTTAAAATAATATATACAGTGTATTTGCGGCATTTTACAGGTTGGTAGATACTTTTAGTGTCCTGGTTAAAGATTGCCAATTTGAATCGAAACGTTGCTTAAAATGACTTAAGCCGTGTTTGGTGACCAGATCTGAATAGCCGGGTAATTTACTATCTCCTTTCCATCCTCACTACCTTCGGTCTCACAACGTACCCTTTACTCCAACATTTGACGGCCTCTGTGGTCGAGGGGTAAGGCTCTCGACTAGCAATCCGGAGAAAGCGGGTTCAAATCCCGTCGTGCGCAGATAAATTTTATTGATTAATTTGTGTTTTATCATGATTTTATTCATTTAAAATAATATATAGCATATTTGATGCAAGTTCCAGAATGGAGTTAAGATCACCGTTGAGAGTTGAAACATTGCTTGAAATGGCTTTACCCGTTATTGGTGGCCAGATCTGATTATCTAGATACTTCCCCACCTTCCTCTTCCATCTCCTTCCCATCCCCATTACCTAACCCTCATAACATACCCCAATTGGGGATGCCATAGTCATACTGGCTCTAGACGGGAGCAGTTGGAAGTTTTGTGAGATATACACTTTTTTTTTTAAATACTCCAATAATTGGGGATGCATAGTCTCACTGGCTCGAGACGGTTGAGAGCATTTGGGACTCTTGTGCGGTATTCACATAAAATTATATGAATCCATTAGCATGAAGCAAAACTATGTAATTTAAAAATCATATTCAATTTTATTACCCAGGAAGTAACCTATAAACAGTAAATAAATAATTTCTTTAAGACGACACTAATCAAACATTTTGATGAATTTATTAAATGAGTCAATTTCGCGGTTATAAATTATAATTCCCTGACATGTATTAGATTTTATTGATATTATAATTACATATAATATTAATTGAGGGTGTGCACGAGCCCACTACTTGTTTTTTGCAGATAAATAATACGTTACCTAGCAACAACAGGATACAACGTGTTAATGTATCACAGACTTGCCTAAATTACACACAATCTTGTTCAATCTCATCGAAAGCTACGACACTAGCACCCATTTAGTAACAAAAAGTTGTCTAATAACTTTTTTGTATGTAAATTTAATCACATCAGTCTATTGAAGATTTTACAAGTTACAATACACCAGCCGCGGCGTCTTGTATTAAATATTTGCATCCTGATCTTAAAGGTTTGGAAATCCAAATTTAAAAGTTGATAACAAGACAGAATACATATAAGTATTAAGTGTTATGAATCAAGTGTTAGGTACCAAGAAATAAGAATTAAGTATGAAGTTAAGTATTATGAATCATTTATTAAGTATTACGAATTAAGTATCAAGTCTTAAGTACTAAGAAATAAGTATTATGAATTAAGTATTAATTGTTAAGAATTTAATAAGAAGCTTTAAGTACTAATAAGATATAAGTATTAAGTATTATGAATGAAATATTAAGCGTTTATAATTAAGTATTAATTCTTAAAAATGAGAATTAAGTATTATGAATCTATTAAGTTTTAAGTAAACTAAAGCTTTGTAGTAAAAATCGTAGAGGGAAGTTTTAGTTAATCAGCATTAAATATTAAGTGTACAGAATTAAGTATTACCAGTACAAAGTTTTAAATATCGGTAAGAATTGCAACTATCCAACTACCAATATACACCAAGTGCGTATCCGTAACTAATAATCTAATAAATATTAGCACAGCTGTACTACGCAGATATAACGCACTATTGAGATCTTCATATTGTAATTGGGTGATTCATTAATTAAATTTTGTATTCAAGGCAACAGTAGGTAGTTTTGAAAATCATTTATCGACAAATTCACGGCAATGTCACATACATTTTTTATGAAAACGATAAATTTTACAATCTATAAAAAACTTGTTCTAATTGTATCAAAACTTTCACCGACTCAACTTCTTTCCCTACAAGTTTTCGTCATAAACTTGTTTTCCCGTCAAAATCATCAGTCAAAATTGACTTCTTATGATTTTGCATACTTTCAAAACTACACTTTCAAAAATGGAAATCTTTCTTGGAAACAGATACCGCTTAACTTAACTTCTCTAAATTATTATATTTACATAAATAACTAAGATAACTGACACGTGTCTCGTTTCATTTTCGTCATAAAATATCTACTTAATTCAATTTTAAATCATTAAATCAAATTAAAATGCTAAGCTGTCTAATGTCTTAAGAGACTTAATAAGACGGTTCATCGACTTAAATTCCGCATTGGCCCAAACGGATACAGGTCTCCCTCTGACCCGTGTCGATATAAATGTTCACTGATGCTTAAGTGGAATGGTATTAATGCTTGCAATTACATGTGAAACCTTTTTGGATATCCAAAATAACTTCCGAGGGCTTCAGTACATTGTACAAAAAAAACGATTCAAACAAAATCAACACCTGCAGAAAAAATACCTAAACATTTGCTTCTTAATATTGGTTTTATATAATTATGATTGCAACTTTTTCATTATTGTTCATGAAGCGTGGTGAAGATCATTAACTTCTTTGATTTATTGCTAAATTGGGTAATCCTTATTAATACACATAATTAATTCCTTAAATAGAGTCCTGCCTTTGGACGTCCATAATGGCAATCACATTCACCTAAAAGAATTGCTAAATCAAAAAAAAAGATCAATACATCCCTGCGAAGCTTTCCTTCCTAGGATTACATGATGACGAAATTTCAGTTCCGGTTGGCAGCGCATGGGTGAAATGAAATTGTATTCCTGCTTGATGTGTAAACCTATCCAAGTGCAATGAACTTTTATTTTTTTTAAATTGGATTGATAAGTATTAATCATATCAGAAAAGTGTTTAAGTAAGGTACTAATATTCAATTGTTATAATTTTTTTATTATTTGAAATGTATATTTCATTTGTTTAAATGCTTGACAGATCGAAATCCGAATAAACTGAGAAATCTAAATATGAATCACTAATGATTTTTGGTTTACTAACACTGTTAAAATATATGGTCATTTTATAAAATTTTACATAAATTTAAATTAAATTTTAATGATTTTTTGTGTTATTTTTATTTTATGTTAAGATAGGGTACCTACCTATTACGTTTTTATGTTAGTTATAGTTTTATTATTGTTTATTTTTTCTTTAGATAATGCAAGAGTTGCACCTCTACATATAATTATTATTTTTAATTGGTAAACTAATGTTAAAGACAAGATTTTTATGCATAGCACATGCAATGTAATATGTCAAACGGGATTAAACTATCCTCCCAGTCCTGCTAAATTAAAAACTTAAATAAAAAAAATTGACAATCATTGTTTTCGATAGGCGATCCTGAGGCAAAAATTGTATAAATACTTTCAGCTTCACAAATCCTACAATTATAACATCCCCAAAATTTTCACGGGTTCACGCTAATAATTAATAAATATGCTTCAAATGTTACAATTTTACGAAACTACATAAAAAATGGTTTTACACGATATAAAAAAGCACAACAGCTTTTCTTCCCACGCATAATTTTTTTTATTTTTTATTATATGTAACTTTAAAATATTCAATCAATGTTCAGGGTTATGATTATGAAAAGCTATCTATATTCTGCTCGCATTTATTTTAATAATGTTATAAATATGAAGATTAATCTTGACGGTATGAATCAAGTCAAGGTGTGGGACGATTGAGTTATAGCAAAGTTATTCCCCTCATCCAATGGACCAGTAAACATATTATCAATTTATTACTGTGTAAGTGTTTTGCCCACTCTTTTCGTAGTATTATCTTGATGTAAATTTACGTTATAGACGAAGTTTAAAGCTATATCAAGAGTTCGTATGCACCTATATATTTTTTAATAATATTTTTCTTTGGTTTTAACATAACTATGTATTATTTTATTAAATGTAAAAATATATTTCCATCAAGATATTAGAAGACCACAGAAATTCAAAGTTCAAAAAGGTTGTATCACGTTATTTACTAAATATAAGTGCGGACACGATTACATTCTGACGGAAACATATTAAGACAAATTTTTAATTAGCTCCACAAAGGATGCCCTATGGGAAATAATTTCCCTCGGTGACTATATAATCTTTGAGGATGCTGTGTGGAGGGTCTTTTGGGAAGATGAGATTCTGGGAAAGAAAAGGGTATGAGTTGTGGGTAAAAATTTGGGGATCAGTGTGTCTAGGAATGACAGATTCCAACCTTCCCACTACGTTTCTAAGGGGATGGGTCGAGAAAGCCCGGATAGAGAGGTCAAAGGGGTGTCGCAGCTAGTGGGCGGACGCAAACAACGCCAAGATCTGGACAAACCTCACCCCATGAACCTGGGAAATTCTACTCAAGTCAACAAACGTAGCTTGACACTTGGGGTGATCTATGACAGAGGTGTGGGTTATCCAAGGAATGGCTGCTGGGGTGGCGGTCCCACCTTCAAAATTTAGAAAGAATAGAAAGTAAAGAATTGCAGCGTCGTCTAAGTCTGGAATCGTGAATGCCATTGAAAATATATGTTAACTTTATTCATTATATTGCCACCATAACATTTATTTCAAGGTCTAATAAACTATCCAATTTGATGAATTCATTTTTCTCGGAATTTCTTTGATAAAGTTTTTGGGTGCAAGTAACATCTGGTCGGCAGCTTAAATATTTAAAAAATATCGGTACTAAATCCAAAGTAACTGTTTTTTCTCTCATTTTTAATATCACACCGCAAAGTGTTTGCTACCTATGAAAATAAAAACAGTTCTTGTTTATATTATAACTACTTTAATATCCATAATTTTGTAATGGAAAGATGGTTTTGATTATCAAGATAGTTTAATGATCTATCGTAAAAAAAAACTTTTTTTAAGTAATCGTTAAATATCTAGCTTTTATGACTTCATTCAATCGACGAATGTCACGCACAGGTAGAAAAATATTCAATAAAGCATAACCATCTTTCATTTATTACAGACATTTAAATTTTTTATCATCAATATTTTTATTCGTATGTTGTTTTAAACGATTTTTTCATTTCTATAATTTAATTTCCTCAAAGTTAGTGCCAGTTGTGCGTTACCTCATTCAAAATTTCCCGTTTCTAAAAATATTTCTGTTTATCTATGGATGATTTACCGATGTAGTTATGAATAAGTTATTAATATTTTATTAGTGAAGAAATTCTTCGCTTCTGATTAGGAGGTCATCATAAAAAAAATATGATCTCATCGATAAATAACAAAACTTAATTGAGATCCTGAGGTGTAAGCTTATCAAGCATTCGTGTTATGGAATTACATCGAGGTCTTCGGACAAAACTGGAAGCTTAATGGGCAAGATTTATAAAGGGATGCATAGATCTTTGATTATTTGGAGTAATGGAATAAACTAAAAGAAAATAACAAATATTATAATCAATAATTATCAGCCTGAAACACTCATCTACATTGAAAAAATCTTCCGAGAAAAGATACTGGCCGCCAACGGGAATTGAACCCGTGACCATCTGATTGCCGGTCAGCAGCTCGATCGATAAGCCGCCATAGCTCAGTGGTCAGAGCTGCTGACCGGCAATCAGATGGTCACGGGTTCAATTCCCGTTGGCGGCCAGTATCTTTTCTCGGAAGATTTTTTCAAGATAAGCCGCCATAGCTCAGTGGTCAGAGCTGCTGACCGGCAATCAGATGGTCACGGGTTCAATTCCCGTTGGCGGCCAGTATCTTTTCTCGGAAGATTTTTTCAATATTGATTATAATATTTGTTATCTACCCTTTGTGCTATGCATAAAAATCTTGTTTAAACGTTAGTTTATCAATTAAAAATAATCATAAAAGAAAATAAGTCAATACGGTTCAGGAAGATATGGCTTACCCACTTGAAATACATACATACTTTAGTCAGAGCAAGCCAGGGTTCAAATAATAACAGACAGGTATATAAGAAGAGAGTTGTGTGATTTCTCTTTGACTACCCCTACGGAGAAAATGCGAAACCCGTATCGTAGCGAGCGTCAAAAAGTAACGAGGTATATTTTTCTTTAAAGGACCGATAGTTTATTAGTTTTGATTTTTTTATAAATACACAACTAATTTATTTACAACGCAGCTCGATAAACTTTATGCACATAATAATATTATCGTTGATGTTGTTGGAAACATTGACGCCTGATCCTTTGGGGGGGGGGGGGGGCGAATACACTATTATAGTCACAATATTTGATTTCATACGCTTCATTCACCCTTTTGTCAGCTTAATTACTTATTTGATCTTAGGGAGCGGCTCAAGTGCGTTGTGCGTCTCTTAGCACGAAGCTATCGGCCTTTTGTTCACCACAGAATATTTATTAAAGGGTTTTTATTTTAAGTACTCTATTATCAACAAAACAATTGGCAATATTATTTACACTTTAAATTTGTATGTTTCACGTGTCTCGTGGAGATTGGACAATTCCAACATTGCCAAAACCGAATTATTACATCGGTTGATTAAATTATTATTTTATAACCTATTGATTGAATGATCACCATCGTCATCATCTTTTATAGATTGGAACGGAAATCCTGGAATTTCGGTCAATGTTCTCGGGCACTTGTCACCTATAATGGAGAACAATGTCGCTGTGTTCAGCTCTGTGCGGTTTTCCTTTGGCGCGTTACTACTGTTTAATTCACGTTTAAATTAACGATCGACTCTGAAACAATGAACCCTGGTTTCCGCTGGAAATACTTGCATAACAGGAAAACGCAACGATCAATTTAATACGAATACCAAGTGATGAATGAACAATCTTTTTAAGGATAAGATTCAGCCATGTAAGGAGAAACGAACCACAAATCGAGATAATGATATCCAGAAGTCCTTGGTATTGATATTAGAAGTGTTGATACAGAGTCGTCGCATCCGTGCGTGCGCGAGTTCGGCGCACACGGGCGATGGAACCTGGTGAGGGCGGACATTTAAATATGCATATTTAATTACTAATTAATTGTGCACCGGCCTCCACTTGATTTTATCATTAATTTAAGATAAATGATCATATCATTCATTAAAAAGTACATTTGAAGTTTGGACTTAGTTCTGTTTTAAAGAGAAAAAAAATTTAATCGTGGTGTGACCGTAATGTGTAATACTAATAAGTAATGACCAAGATGTGAGGTACGTACGCTCAGCAGGAGTGTAGAAATTATCGATTAGAGGGACGATTCCAATTTTACGTAAGAAAAAATATTTGTCCTTAACCTTAAAATTAACGACTTTTCCGTTAACTAAGATTTCAGTTCTCCGACATCCTTGATTAGAACCGGAATCGCCCCTCAAATTTCAACCAAATTAACAATGACGATTCGTTTAGAATTTTGGCTTTTTCTTCCACATAAATACATTAGCCTGTATGACATTAACACATTGTTATATTGTGAAAACTCGCGATATCTGTATATATCACCAACAAAGTTAGAAGTCCCCAATGGAGGGTTGGTAACCTACCTTAATGTACGACAGTGAGGCATGGAACTGGCAGAGGAAGGATGAAAGTAGGCAATGTTGTAAAAATGATATCTCTGAGGCGTATACGCGGTAAAACCATGTACGATCGTGTGAGAAATGTGGAAATCCGAAAAAAAGACTAAGATTCAGAAAGGAAGCTCGGTTTGGGCATGTAAAGCGAACGAATGAAGAAAGGAGTGTAAGGATAATGTGCGAGGCAAATGTGAATGGCAGGAGAAGTCAGGGACGATCAAGTGAATCCGATACTTGAGTCGGGCCATGTTAAGAGTCAGAATAATAGAAGAGTTTGTACGAGACGATGTATGAATGTAAATGGGGTAAGGAAGGTCTGCCAAGACCGAATTGTTTGCTTTTCTCCTACCCCTGCGGGGAAACGGCTGGTTATTGACGGTTAGTTAGTCACTACCAATATGGTGTCTTGTACACCTTAATCATCTCGTTTTGGTTAGAAAAATGTTATTTTATCGTTGTGGTTTAAATATTTTCACACACAAAGGAGGCAGTAGGCAATCCTTGATGCAACCCTGTGTGTTGATATTAAAAGTCCTCAAGAGTTTATGAACTTCTATGCTCATCATTGTCCATCATTGACCAGCATTGTCCATCAACCACTAACCCATTGTATTGTTTCAATTAATTGATTAGCATAGTGTGAATGGACTTATGCGATTAAGGAATCAAGGCCCATAGGAGAGTTCTGCGATTTTTTGTGGTTTGATGAATTAATTTGAATTAACGAGTGTAGCCATAATTAATAATATCCAGAGTACAAGGTCAGAACGACAGCCCGTAAAACAATATGATATAAATAACTGTCCTTGTTTTAAATATTATAATTTCAGTATAAACGTTAAAATGTTTAACGAGTGATATTTTCTTCATTTTTGAAAATGATAAGAGAAGTTCACAATAGTGTCCGACCGAACTTTCGGTTTCGGTTTCGGTTTCGGCCTAGTTTCGGCCAAAAAACGAGTTTCGGCTTAGTTTCGGTTTCGGCCGCCATCCAGCCGAAACCAAAACTGAATTCGGGAGGTTTCGTCCTGCGATCGGACATGTTCGATGCACTGAACTGCGAGCCACGAAGAGTCATGTTCTTGCGTCCGCGCACATAGTCGTGTCAGGACTTGATTCGTGTGAAAACTCTATTTATGTTCATGTATAACTTGTATTAAACATATTTTGGTGTTGTAGGTATGTAGGTACTTTATAATTTTAATTATATTGCAGTTCATTAAAAAGAATTTCACATAATATGACCAAAATTTAGAACAAATCATTTTGTTCCTAAGATGAAAGCTCTTCATTTAGTTTGACAGGAAACGCTTATTTTTTTATACATTAAGTATTTTTTGCATCAAAAATATTTTGTTACTGTGTGTCAGTAGGTACTTTTTAATTTTAATTATATTATTGTTGTTCATTAAAAAGAGTATTATTTGCACTAAAAATATGTTGTTATTGTCGGTGGGTAGGTACTTTTTAATTTTAATTATATTGTAGTTCATACAATAAGTGCCATACAATATGCCCAAAGTTTAGATGAAATTATTTGGTTATGTGGTTAAAAACAAAGTGTTTGTTTTAATTTTAAAAGAAATCATATTTTTCTTAAGAAGAAAGAGTATTTTTTGTTTAGTCTAGGTAACTAAACAAATTAGGTTTAAAAAAAATAATTTTGTTTTCTACGTAATTGAAGAGTGATAATTATGTTATGTTTATTTTTAGTTCAAATAGAGACTGAATGATTGATATATGATTTAAAAATAAAGGCTGACTGATTAAGATTGAATATTTTTTTTCCACGAAAACATGACCTTATATGGAAGTTTCGGTTTCGGCTTCGGTTTCGGTTTCGGCCGAACCTGAGACCGAAGCCGAAACTCAGTTTCGGTTTCGTTTTCGGCCGTAAAAACTAGTTTCGGTCGGACACTAGTTCACAAGTTAAAAAGTTCATGGGTTCATGGGTTTCATGGGTTCAAGGGTTCATGGATTCACGGGTTTCACGGGTTCATGGGTTCATGGGTTCATTTTGCTGTAGTCTAATACAACATTCTTATGAATCATCTCTTGATACCAACCCTGTTGATTCTATTATTATAACCCTGATGATTCTATTGTTTATTCTGTAAAATATATTATTTACGCATTCATTAGTACAGCTTCTGTAATCTCAAACACAACTTTGTCAAAATCTATATACACATTTACATAAAGAATGGTGTCTGTGATGGCGGGCAGGCGGTTTAACTTCATTTTTACACAGATGGGTTCTTAATACCAATCTACAGTTTATTCTAAGATTAATGAAATTTCGCAAACTTCTTGTAATTCAAAACGAGAGAAAGGTTTGCTTAAGATTTCGAAAAAATAACCCTTTCCCCTTTCCCACCCCTAATGAAAAATTTGGATTCTACTGGGTGAAATTTTGCACAATTTATTAATGGGATACACATTCAACAGTAGAAAAGGAAGACATTTATACGAATTTTATCAACTTTTTAAGCGTTGAAACTCGGACAAAATCGGGAACATAAACAAGTAACATAATTATATATTTTAATAGACACATATTTGGAAGATTTGTCAAACTTAAAAGTCAACATTCAAATTCGTAAACACGAAAAAGTTAATATTTAAAGGAAATCCAAGTCAATATTTGAACTAAAATAATTATTTTGAGCAATAATTATTAGCCTGAAACACTCATCAACATTGAAAAAATCTCCCGAGAAAAGATAAATGCCGCCGACGGGACTTGAACCCGCGTCCTTCTGATATCCGGTCAACTGCTCTACCAATTGAGCTACGTCGGCTTATCTCCCACCCGCCAAATAATTCAATATATACTAGTGTTTCATTCAACAATTACTGCTTATTACATTTTTCACCTGAAAACAACCGATCAATTGAAATTTTTTCAATGTTGATGAGTGTTTCAGGCTAATAATTATTGCTTATAATAATTGTTACCCTTTGTGCTATGCATAAAAATCTTGTCTTAAACATTAGTTTACCAATTAAAAATAATAATGAACTAAAATAGATCACCTTAATGAACTTTGGAAATATTTCATTACGAGTAAAATCAAACAGTTGTAAAAAATAAATTTGTTGTTTAAAATCAAATCGTCAGCTGAAAGCGAATGAACTTCTCTTCATTCAATAATATAACATCTAAATTTTTAGCAGATATGTCGCCCTATGACCTTCCAAGGAACATACGAATAAAAGGCACATGATGTAATAATACATTATTACGCAGAATAGTAAATCTTGCCCCATCAATCAGCGGAGTTATCTAAATGGACGACAATTTAACCCCTGGAGACGACAACTCGCTTTAATGTAACACCGTGCTATTCATTGATGAAAACAATAACATCGATACGAAGATAATTTAATTACAAATAGTCCATATAATAATACCGTGATATCAATAGGCAAAGTGGGGCTTTTCAGAGCTGTTGGGCTATATGAAACAATGGATGGAACGGTAATAATATAATGCTTCAAACAAGTGACCCCAAAACAATGTAGCACTTTATCAATTCTGTATTTTTTTAAGCTGCACTGTGATTGGAAATAAGCTATTTTTATTACGGCTAGACAAATACAAAATCAATATAATGAAACAATATGAATAATTAAGAGTTACAAGCGAGTATCCGGCATGCATTGCAATGCCACTCAAAGAAAGAACGTGTGTTTTAAATATGTTGTTTGTTGAAGTGTTTTTGGATTTTCAATATTTTTTTGTTTTTCTGTCTGGTGCGTTTACGAATAAATCAGGTTTACCGATGCTTGAGCAGGCCACATACAGCTGTTGGTGTGAGAAGCATGGATTTTCAAAATTTACCGTCTGCTATCCCTTATCGCTACTAGTCTCCTTTGCAATCCCTCCCTCTACCCCTTCCTCGTCCCCCAACCTTCCAGCCCCATTCGTCCCCATTCCCGCCCCGTTCATCCCCCGCATCCCCTTCTATTCCCGCGTTCCCCTACCACTTTCCCCGGTTTCCACCACTTCCATTTCCTACCCCAAAGCAGAATTTTGATACTTATTCTCTACATCTGATTTCAAAAAAACTCCGTGTAAAGCCCGGGCAACGACGGGAACTGAAATTAATATAAAATAAAGCTTGTGTTAAGAATTTTTCTGAACTGTCTAGCGTTTGAAAGCACTCTTTATGTGACGTGACAAAAACGATATTACGTGTATACATTGGACAAGTGTTATGATTTTTTTTTGACCCATTTGACATTACCGATATCTTTTGGGGGTATCGATATAAGACAATGAACAAAATAACGAGCTTGTGGTGAGCGTGTAGGTGCACAAAACACACCGACATCTCTATGAGAGCGGGTAACTATTGTAGTAATTGCCCACGATATCTTTAACCAAGTATTTCTAAGTAGAGCAATCAATCAGGAATAGCTATTAGCTACCAAGCTCCCAAGAGTGATTATTTGTTAATAGCACTTAGGCCCAGTTGTTTCGCAGAAATTCAAATGTAACATTCTCATCAAATGACAATTAAGCGCACTTTTGTTTTTTTGACATTAAAAAGGTCCTTTTTCCGATTCTAGGTGCATCTCAACTTTCTATCAAATTGTAATAACAACATAGTAGGTATCATCTTATGCTAATCACAATTTGTTCAAAAGCTGGAGCGGACTTAGAATCGGCATTTGACTGGAAGCATTCAACTGTCAAGAAACAAAACGGCGCTGAATGGTAATTTGATGACTTTTTCATGTGTGAATTTCAGCGAAACAACTAGGACTTAGATAATTCACTCTGCTAAAATTGATGCCCACGTTAAGCCATAAATTCTAATTGAAACTACAATTTCCACTATCTTCAACTAATAAAGGTAGAAGACTCACTCAACACACAATCTCCAGATGTGTGATCTATGCCGATTTTAAAGAAAACGGTTGTCGCCAAGGCAATTAAGACGTTCTCGACGCCTGGGCTTCAGAAAAGCCAATGACTATGTATTTAATCTAGAAACTAGTGGTTCTGCTACCAGTAATTTTTTTTAATGTAATAAAATTAAACCAAAATTTCCAATGAAAACATGAGATAAGCTAGTAGATACTTAAATTACTACCTACCTAATTATAATTATAACTCACCTGTTTTATGCAATTTTTTTAGTTTTTTTTTTTTATTTTAAATAAGGAGTTATATAATATGTTCAAAGAAGCATCATTTTTCCTTTGCAAATTCGATAACGCTGTACAAATGTGAATAAGATAGTCCAAATGTATATTTTTTTCTTAATTCATAAAATAACTATGGTATACAGTTTTTTACATGTTCACCGACTACCACACCAGGCACATGCCCGTATTATGATAACATATAAGACGATTTCACTTTTGGAAAATTTATCTTTATTGAACCATTAAAATGGCCACCATCATGAACGGAACCGGAACGCATAAAAAAATTTACCGGAAGTGAAGAAAATTAAGGTTATTTCAGGTACACGGATACGCCTACAACACGCTTTTATCGATTTTTATGTTCAAGTAAAATCTTTTTTTTACGATTATTAATTAACGCTGTTAATTACTCGTAATTAGGAATCTTTTTACCCAGCTAAGACTGTGATAAGAGGAGCTGGAGATTAGTTTATTGGGTGCTTAGAAGGTAATAGTGCCTATCAAAATGGAAGCATTATAGTGATGGGGTTATTAAAGTTATCAGTTTAATTTGCCTCACCTCTAACAGGTAATTAGAGTAGATTAGTTTTTTCACGGATTGTAGTAGTATATAATAAATGTTAAAACGGTCAACCGGTGGAATTGGTTTGGGAAGATAAGTAATAGTAATACTTATAAGAGTACATTTTCAACATTATTTTATTATTTCCCTAGACCTGCCACTGCCTTCATCTTCACAACACAAAAATCAGGAATGCCAAGTCCCAGTGGTACTAGAAGTCTTGTGAGGTATTGACATTTAGTACTGCAAATAGTTACTCATGAACATTTTACTGTACCTACCTTTCTGCATCTGCCTGGAGCAATGTAATTGGAACGAACGTACAGTCTTATTGATTATCTCTGGATTTATGACAATGCCACAGATAAACTTCAATAAGCGTGGAACCAGTAGGTATGGGTACGTTCAATCTTGTTTACGAGTTCCATCGTAAAATATAGGAACACTTTTATTACTACTTGTAAAATGAATGCTATTCCTTACGTTCTGTACACACTGCTAGCGAAGTTCCTCGACGAAGTACTCGGGAAAGTTGACCGAAGTCCGAAGTACGTTGCTACACTCTTCGTTCAACTTCGCGAGAAACTCATTCGCGCGGTGGTGCCGTCACGGCTCGCACGTGATGGACGCTCAATTAGCAGCTGCCGTCACAAAGTGCACGCTCGCTTATTATAACTTATAACTATGTGCATATTTATCAAACGAAGAAATATAAAAAAAGGAGGAAAAGAAGATGGTGGATGATTGCAATGCACCGGAACAAAGCAAAAATAATAATATTTGGACAATTTGTAGAGCGCTGTTTTTATGAAAAATCACCTCAAGGGCGCTTTACAATTTATTATGAATTCTTGGGCTCTATCTAATTTTATTATTTACAACAAGGTTAGTTTAGTCAACTAAACTATGACAAGAGAACCACTGGGAATAAATAAACAAATGGGTACAAAATATTTTTTATTTTAAAATTTATTGTATTTTGTACAGACATAGGTAGACTCAAGACGGACCCAAGCACCGTTAACTTTATTTTTGTCCTTATGACCTCTCTCATGTGGGTTCCAAATAATCCGCTTGCAATGTTTCCAGGAGCAACATAATTTGCTCCTGCGACCACTGCGTACCTCTCATAATAAAAAAAAATAATTAATAGCACGCACGTGTATTCACGACAACGTATTGAAGCGAACTGAAGTTAGCCGAGTAGTGTAGACAGTCACTTCGTGTAGGCACTTCGTGCAACTTCGAGTCCTTTGACTCGGGCGCAAAAACCGACAAAAAATGGAAGTCGCCCAAGGCGAGCCGAAGTTGGACGAAGTAAGACGAAGTGCCCCTCCGCACTATCGTATTCGCCTAACTTCGTTCAACTTCGCGAGTAGTCTAGAGGGAGCTTTATAAGTGTGTACCAACTAAGAAGAGCTTGAAAAGGCTTCGTGTGCAGTACAATAACGCCTACCGGATGATGTTTGGCCTTCCGGGATACTGCAGCGCTTCCAAGATGCTAAGAAAGAAGCGATTTCCATTATTTTTGTGCCATCATAAGAACCCGGCGGTAGGATTGAGAGAAAATATAAACAACTCCGGAAATATTCTCATTATAGAATCTCGCCAGAGTCCAGATTTATGCATCGAACACAAGTAGAGAAAGTTATTGGTCCTATTAATCACTATTGTTACAGATCCTTAACGTCTTCTTTATATTCTCGTATAATTGTTTTGCTTACATTTTGTAACGTGTATGCATGTATTCTTTATGTGATATATGGGTTCGCACTAACCTTCCCACATTCCAAATTAATAAATAATGTATTATTATTAATGGTTGCTGTTTGAAAACTTCAACCATTCTTTTCGAAAAAAACAGGTGAAGCCACTTCCGTTTACAACAATCCAAACTGTTCATCGTTTAGATAATAATACTATAGAAATATTAATAATCAGATTATGTACCTGTAACACCTCAATTCAAAGTTATCAGTTAGTCAGTTCACGTCTTTAACGAGGAGTAGTCTACAAATCGCCTGAATAATATATATACGCGAGACGGGGGTTCGTATTTATCAATATTTGAGGTACGCAGTCTCTGAATGCGCTAAGTGGCCTGTGTTTGCAGGTCTAATTCTCTTCCAACATTCTGCCACAGGATTTCATCAGCCTAGGATGCACAACCTTCACTAAGTATATCAACAGTTCCGTGATACTTGCCCTCTGCTAAATACTATTTTCAATAAATTATCATGATTTTTTTTTACATTAGCTCCACACAGGGGGCCTTGAGGAAAATGATTCCCCTCAGGGCCTAGGTATGTCTTCTTTGGGAATTCTGTGTGGAAGGTCTTTTTAGGAGAGGAAGGAGGGGAAGTTCTGGGAAGGAAAAGCGTATTGGGGGTGGGTAGGAATCTGGGGGTAAGTGTGTCCAGGAGTGACGGACGTATGAATCCAACCCTCCTACTGCGGTGCATGTTCCGAGAGAGTACGCCTGGAGAAGTCAAAGGGACTCCCTCGACCATTCTCTCCCGATCCGAACTGCCATGCAGCCGGTGGGCAGATGCATTGGCCAAGACCCGGACAAATCTCACCCCATGAACCCGAGCTAAGTCACCAAATGTAGCGAACCACTTAGGGTACATACGTTTACTTATATTGGGTACTTTCCGATGTGAAAACTACACGAGAGTGCCAACTTCTCCCAACCTTCTGGATCCAATGAGACTATGGGAGCCCTAATTGAGGTATGTTTTGAGGTAGTCGGGTGTGGAAGGAGGTGAGAAAGAGGAAGGTGGGGGTGGTGGTTATTCAGATTTCGTCACTAACGTGTCTAAACTCATTTCAAGCAACGTTTCTGAATGGAGATCTTTCACCAGGGGGATTCTGAATACGGGGATACACATACTCATTCTAGAACGTGCTGCAAATATCATCAAGAGCGAGAATTTTTATCAGTTTTCACAAACTGACTTTTTTAATAATCTAATTTCAGGTTCATTACAATGTTCTTTATCATGAATCCATTTGTTTAAAATAAAATTGTTAAGAACAGAACGGTAATTTCACAGAATTTTAACAAATCATCATAATTTCAAAGGTATTTTTCAAGTTCTGTAAAGTTTCTTTTCCAAATCTGTTATTATATTATTATTGGTCAATTGATTCACAAAACTGAAAATTGTTAAAATGGAAAAAAAACCCGTCCTTATAGTGTTTTGACTATAATAAACAATGTAATTCAATTTTTTTCCCCTCACAACCTGTTTTCATTTTAATTACATTTTAAAAAATATATTCACGTGGGCTTAAAAATATATCCACGAAGGCTTCCATCTAGAAAATAATTAAAAATAGAAGAAAACAAAAATCGAAAACTTGTTATTTTTTAGTGATAAAGTCATGTGATATTACAATAATCAATGTGATAAGGAACATTAATGCAGTCAGGGTCAAGTCCAAGATAAACTATTAAATAATTACCGTGCCAATAACCTCTGAAAGAATGTATGTCCGTTCGGAGAAATGATTCATAAAAATAAAGTACTTAAAGTATGAACAGTGCAAACATAATATCGAGAAATAAAACATTCCACGATTCAACCAAATACGAGCGAATACAGAAAATGATTGGTCCATTATATAAGAGAATAAGAGTGTGCATCTTGCTTAAGTAAATACAAATGAAACCTGAAACTGAAAATCAAATATTGACTTAGCATAAGCGTTGAAATGCTCGAATAAAAATCCATGCGTAAAATTTTTTTAAACGAAATATTATGTGCAAACATTTTGTGAGAAGGTGGAGAATGGTACCATTTTTTAGGAATCCAAAGTTCATTTTAATTGATCGATTTTGTTATAAAGTGCCTACTTTTTTATTAAACAAATAAGTAGGATTAAAGACGCCCACAGTGTCAAAAGGTTGAGAGCTGTATTTATGTACATTTTGTATTGAATCGATTCTCAATTAAATAATGATCTAAAAGCAAAACTTGTAGTTCTGTGAGCGGGAGACGTTGATTATTCCGATTTGACGCGCTCTGGTGGAATAATACGGTACTATCAAACACGGCTACCATCTTGGTAGAACGGACCCGAAACACATAAATAAATATTCTTCTTCTCAAGTTGGTTCCTCATTGCTGATGATCGTGACCCTTACTTCAATTTCCATGGTGAACAAGGTTCCTTTACTCCTCGCGGTTTTATGCGTGGAGAGTCAAGGACACTCTAATACCAGACGCCAGTGATACTTAGTCACTCCTGCGCATTCCTCTGCTTCTTCTACCTTCCTCTACTGACTATTAGTTTCTCCATGTTGGATTCCTCAGTTTTGCGAGCAATGCATCCAAAGTATCTTAAGAAACGTTCTAAGCAGATAGTTGAAAGTCTATTGTGGATGCCTGCCTCTTCAAACAAATATACAAACAGAGAATTGCAAAGTGGTCGATCTGAAACATTTTTTCGCTATGCTAAATCAATAAAGTAAAATTGCAAACTTTTTTATGCGAGTACCTAATACAATTATATTTTGATGTTTTTGTTGGTTGAAAAGGTTGAATTTTAATTTCGCCTTCGCTGTGAAGAAAGAAATCAATGCAAGAAGAAGATATACTAAGGTGGAAACTCTGAAATTGTATTATTGAAAACAATAACATATCTAAAAGTGTTTTTGGGGTATTCATAAAAATTTTCTATTTTTTTTATTCAGTTTTTTAGGGAAACAAACGGTTATACATATTTTATTAAAATACTTGCGTGTTACATGGTTGCATGAACCAGAGAAGTTTCCGCATAAAATTTATTGAATTGAATTGTAAATTATAATTCAAATCAATAAATTGTCCAATAGGATGAAACATGATATTTATACTAACAAGATTCCTACAAATCGTAAAAAAACTAAATGAATCCGCTCGTCAGTGTTGCAGAATACAAAAATATTTCAACGTATTGCGTATCTCCAGGGAAACCCAGTGAAACCATAATATTATTGCGGCATTCAAACTGTTTGTTATTTTCTAAAGAAATTCTGATTTGAGCTCGTAATTAAAACTGTCAACAGATGCCAGATTCAAACCGCGGCAAAGCGCGAGTCGATTCTAACATTAATTATTTTACTATCACATAAATAAATACTTTGAAAATCTGTTTCACATTATTTTCCGATTGTAAGTGCCTCACTTCAAAGATTTGCCGGCAAATATTTGTTTGTCATAAAAATCTGAATTAATTTGAATGAATAAAGGAGAACTTGAATCTTATCTGAATTTTGGTTACGGGGTCGTCAATCCCATATTTGAGGATAATTGCATTTTTTTAAACACAAATCAATAACTCTGGGGCAATCTTACGGTTCACTGGCTAGTTTATGGAGTAATGTATACATAATTTAAGTGAATTAATATCATTATCATGTTATTCGGATGCTGATAATAAGACTATTTTATCTGAAATTAAATTGCGTGCACTAAATATAATTATATCATTTCGATTTCCTTGCTAATAAAATTAATTTCTGACAATATAGATGACCTTCGGTATGGTGGGAGAGTGATAAGATCCTTGTCCCTTTTCAAGAGGTCACTGACATTTCCCTGGTGAAGAACCACCATTGCGAACCGAAGCTTTCGGGCCACGTAATGCTATATATCTGTCATAAAAAGACATGTCATCATAAAATTCATTCTATCTCCTTTTCTATTATGTTCAAACATATAATATAAACGGATTTAGAAAGAGAGAGTATTCAACCGAATTAGAAATGGGTTCCATAGCTCAATCGGTAGAGCACTTGCCATGTAAGCTAAGGGACCTGGGTTCGAGTCCCAGTGGAACCAATATCTATTTCTGATTTTTCTGTATACAGATTTTGATTGAGTTTTGCTAATATTGTCTTCATTTAATTAAATATTATAATTTGAGATTTTACTCATAAAAGTTAAAAATACAAATGTAAATAATTCCTTCATTAAAAAATGGCCTTATTGCCATGGTGCAACTTCAAACGACAAAATATATATTTTATCCCTGGCAAAGACCCCATTAGCATTAGCCCACCAATTTTATGGTATTTACGAAATTTGACCCCAAAACCTCCTGACTTGAAGTCAAATGCGTAAGTCAAAGTCTTGAAGTCAAATGAAAAGTCAAGTACGCTTCGCAGATTGTTATAACACACGTTAATAAAATGTTAGGCACGTGAATCTGAACTTAAAATGCGTCACCGCTTTATTGAATCAAACGCGAATTTTTCACCTTTGATGATGCAGATAATCCATTAAATACGCCACCTATTAAATAATGATGAAGAAAAATATATTATACACATGGCACAGGATTAATTAACTGTGATTTTATATTAATGTCTATTTTGTAAGGGTTTAAATCATCTAATATTAAAATGCATAAAAATGGACTGCTTTGATAATGTCTTAGTTTTATCTACAGAAGGTTACCTTTAGAATGATTAGTTAATAGAGCAATATTAATCATTTTGTAAATAATAATTTTTGACTTGGGGCAGAATGCAATTATTGTACAGCCCAAGGCATTGAAAAACAAGCGTTGGAAATAATATTTGTTCGAGATCTAGATAAAGGTGAAAGAGTTGACTTTATTGTATTCAGATCAAATTCAATGAATAAACATTTTGCTTTAATGCTAACAAATAACCGCAAATCACGAACGATAGAGATACAATCACTTGTCTATTAGAGATTTTAATATGGCAATGCGAGATGTAAAAAGTAAAACAATATTAGTTAGTTTCAAAATCTAAATCTATGAGGTTTACAAACTTTGAAACTGGTTTCTGTCGCGTTTCAGCAAATTTATAAGTTAAAATAAGGAAAAACAAGACAATTCTTTAAAATTATATTCATACGGCATAGCAACCAACTCCCGAACCTCAGGATAAGTGTTTCAGCCAAATTCCCGACCCGAGAGCTCAAAAATTTTGTGCTCAGAAAACAGGCGTTTTTTCCATACAAACGTATTCCCCGATTTCCTGGATTTTGGCGCTAGTGTAAATATAATATAGATATCGACCACTGGCGTGTCTGTACGTTTTGTTGTTACTTCTCAGTTGGATCTTCCTCAAATCTTATCTTCCAAAAATCGTTAAAATTGCCTGGTTTGAACGTCATCAACATTCAGTAAGTATACAAACTAAAAATGTATTTTAAAAATGGGGAAAAATACGAACACAGACGTAGAATATTTTCTTCTAATAGAGTTAGTAAAAATTTTTTTTAAATCGGTCCAATTTTGGAGGACAAAAATGGGGATTACAAAACATCGATTTTGACGATTTTATTTAGGTAGTATCAGCCGGAGATGCAGTTATCCCTTTCGCTCTGTATTCGGAGGTAAAACAGCGACAGTGACAGCAACAGTTTGGTAAAATACCTATTATTCAAATTTCTCGGCGTCCGTGTTTCCATTAATATCATCCATATTTACTTTTTTTAATATAATTTATATTTAAACGCTTTTGCGTTGAGTTAACATTTTTTTTTGGGCCTGATTGTACTCGTAGCTAACCAGCAGCAGTGAACCGTAGCTTTTGGTTTTAATTTTCTAGGATAAACAGTTTTCAGTTAAAATAAATTAAAAATGTTGAGTTTTCTTCTTCGTCCTACCTATCTAAACCGCAGACAGCTTTTCTATTAAAAAATTCAAATTTTTAACATTTTTAAGTCTTATGCCAAAAACAAATAGATATTGTATGGATTTTAATATTTATAACTTGATATCAAAAATAAATTCATTGCTTATTAAATATAATGCTTTCTAATCTACCTAGGCGCCCTAGACAATCACTACACCAGTGTTAAAATAAAATAAAAGCGGTTAACGGTAGCATTTAAAAAAAAAATTATTCAATCTTTTAATAGATTATTCAAATATGGTGAATTCCATTGGGTATTGATTCTGTGTCAATATTTCTTCAAGCTTAATTGACAAATCATTATTTATTGGTTAAATAAATACAGGAAGATAATTGCAACACAAGGCCGATTCGCATGCAAATTTATATGCAAAATTTCTTGCAGTTTTAAGTTCAAAGGTATTAAGATGTCAAATGCAGGTGTTTGCGATTTTAATGAGCCACCACTGCTGCATAAAAATTATATAAATTTGAATCTCTATGAGGTACCGTTTAATTTCGTCAGTCTCTATGTGGCTTTCTTTAATACGCATTTTAAAATCAAATAAATTGGTGGCCTACGTGAAATACATCTAATTCAATTAATGTTAGATAACCTTCTTGGTAATTTTGTATAAATTTTATTTCTGTATAAAATTCATTTAAATGCAGATAAGAAACACTTCAAATTATTATTAATTTATAAGTATGTTGATAGGTGGACAGATACGTAGGTATTACAGATGTGCGTAAGTATTCATTGCAATGTGTAAGTTAAAATAATATTTCTATTTTTGATAATGTCAATTCATGGTGAAATTCTTATGATCAATATACATCTATTGTAAAAGAAAGTGTAGGTACTTCAATGTGCGTGCCGCTAAATCTCAAAAATTAGTCCCGGTATGATCAAGGGAGATAAATGGTGTGGTAGCCCTCTATCCCCCATCCATCAAGAAGGTTCCCATTTTTGCCTGAAGGGATCGCTTTTGAAGATATAAGGGCAGGAAGTTTCACCCTCTCGAAATTTTCTAGAACAGCCCATAACATTCGAGAGTATTCGAGAGCATTCCACAACATTCCAGAACATCCTGGATCAATCTTGAATATTGTGGATTGTTCGGGAATAGTATGGAACGTTCGGGAATATCCCATATCATTGTAGAACATTCCAGAACACTATCGAATGTTGTGGAATGTTCTGGAACATTGGACAGTGGACCATTCGAAGCCTTTTTTGTATGGGTGGGGGTACCCATTGGTAGGGGTATATAAAGCAAGATCCGTCGTTGGATCGTTGGTTTCAGCCTCTTAAGGTCATCTTCAGACTGTTGCAATTGTTTCTTACTCTTCATTTTATATACATAACATATGGGGAAGAGGAGATGGCCTTAACAGGCTGAAGCCGGTTACGGTCATAAATAAATTAAGTTTTATATTTGTTTTATTATACTATTATTAAAATTATAATTTCATTGGCAATCGATAAAACGTCAGTCATTTTATCGATGTTAGTGATTAAATAATAAAATAGCGATCGTGTAGGCATAATATTTCTCACACATGCAGTTAATCATGTGTAGGTAATAAAAATAAAATTCCTTAACAATGGGAGCCATGAAAGGTTAGCTGAGAACCAATGATATTAGAGTTAACACATTGATAAAATGAATTGAAATAATTTTATTTTTCAATTTTTTTTATTTTCGTTTCGATGGTCACTTTAAGCGACTTCCAAAAGACAGAGATCACGATATCTTGAAGGTTTAATTAAGTTTTCACATTTTTTTTTTGTTTCGCATTATTTCATAAAAAAACGTTTTTTAGTGATGAAAACAACTTGAACGAGGACAATTCAACAAAAAACATTAAATCACTAAACGATTCGCAACGAGAAATAAAATGACTGACAATCATTTTTTCATACAAATTTATCAACTGATCGCCAAATCAACCTGCGAGTATAGTTCTATAATTCAATTAATACGTTCACACCGTTGCAAAAATATTGAATCAATCTACGTTGCGCAGACAGGCAAACAAATCAAAGGCACCTAGTGAAGCACAATACCAACCTGTAGCGGTATTTGATCTTAGCAGTTGTTGTAACGGTATACCATTTTGACAAAGTGTCCTACTGCGTAACCGTCTAGACGAGTCTGTTATCACTAACAGGGGGTCAACGACCCGCAGGATCACTTGTGCAATAATCGCGAAACATTTGTAGATCTAATAATATTGGATTACATAATACATTATTTAATGGTGTTAATATTTAATTATTATAATTTATTATCAGTATTGGCAGAGTAAATATTAGCTTAACAGGTGTTTGTTTTAAGCTGTAATAAAATAATTTAATATTGAAAATATTATTTATTTTATAATAATAGCGTCCTAACGCGATTCGACCTTCACCTACTGCGTCTAAAAGTACGTTTAATTTTTGAACTCTTATCGGGCTCTACAGGTGGAGGAATTACGTTTCAAAACATAATTTTCACGGTTTATCTGTTAATGTGCTGATAGTGAAACTTTGTCAAGACTATATACTTGTTTCTTTATAATCATTTGTCTGTGAATATCGCGCAAGAGCCTCAACTGACTAGAGCTAGTAGGAATCTGGCATTTCCAATTAATGGTGTGTTTGTGAGGCTGAAGGGAATGGGGAGACGAAGAAGATGGAATATAGGAGGATTAGGAAGTACACGGCTGTTCAGATCTGGTCACCAAATACAGCTAAAGCCATTGAGAAAAACGATTCTATTCTTATATGAGAGTCTGCGAGACAGTGGACAAAATCGTTAAGATCAGGCATTCCAAATATCTTCCCGATGATATTGATACTTCCTAGTGTTATTTTTTAAGATAATATCTGCAAATTTGCTGAGCTGAAACAGTAATCTTAAGAAACTCCGTCGATAGGAAAAAAATAATAAAATAAGCTCCGAAAATAATAAAAACACATTTTGTTCTGTTATTTAACATGTTATGAGCGTGAAAAAATTCACAGTATTTCATTTAATGCTACTTAAGACATTTGCGTAGTGATTTTTTCTCTATTTTAAGCGAGTCGTGTTTTATTTAATATTTTCGGCTCGATTATCAATATTAGGACGCTCCCTCAAACATTCGTATTTGCATATCTCCTTTCAAAACCTTCTTCTTCTTTTTGAACACTGAATAAGGAGCCTTAAACTAATAGGTTATTCATAAAGACAACCTAATAACCTGATCTATTTTTTAACGATTTATCAAAATCCAGTTTTATATTAGTGACGGTGACAGCGCATGATTTAAAACTTTGCCTACGGAGATAACGTTCGACAATTTATAGAATTTCTATGTTTTCAGTATTATTTATCATTCTACCCGACTTCTATAAGCATTATAACTATTATGAATAATGATCTCCACATTAATCATTTGGCCTACAATATTTACAGTAAAATACACCACTATATTAGAGTTTAAAAGCGGTAGATTTATATTCAGACATGGTGGTGCTTTTTGGCTTGAATCTTAAATAAACATATATTTTAAAAGATAAATTTGAAGAAATGTTGCACAAAAAATACTCTGAGGCAACTGCACTCACCTGAAATATACAATATGCCGTGGAAAATCAGTATGCAATAAAACCCACGCGCAAAAATTTACACACATTAAAAAATCTAAATGCTCATAGATAATAGGAATGATCTCTGATTATACCCAAAAAAGACTTTAATGTTTTATTTTCATGTCATTTTAAAAGCAATAAATGATCCATGCTACATATGAGAGATGTCGCCCTGCTGTGTAAATTATAATATTTAATTTATTAAGACAATATACACGACACTCAGTAGAAAATCTGAAACAGAAAAATCAGAAAAAGATACGGTCTCATCTAGGAATCGAACGCATGACCTTACCCTTGCCGGGCGGTGCTCTACTGCTGAGCTAATGGGAAACTATCTGATTCGGTCATATTAAACTGTTATCTTCATTTCCTTAACGCATATTTCGTTGGCTGCAATATTTATGTATTATGTCAAGATTCATCTCAAACTAACTGCTACCTAGATAGTGTCTTGGATAAATTCATCCATTTTTGAATTGAAAACATCTTTAGCACCGTTGTGATTCAAAACTCGATGAAACGAAAAAGCGAAACTAAAAAGAGACAAACACATAAATCGATAGGATTTAGCCTGCGAGAGAATGAGATAAAATAATCGGTCTTCTCTTTGTGCTGTGCTTCGTAGCCTCCCCACTCTTGTCTACTTTAGTTTTCTGAAGGTTCCACGTCTACCGCGTGTGAATTGCATACTCGCATTTTTTCTTAGTTTGTGACATCTATTGACTGTTCTGCAAGTCCAGGATAAATATTCATTTATATTTTTAATAACTCAGGTACGCTTCATACGTCATACGTATGTCTTTAGTAATGTTACATTGTCGTGTAAACAAACATATAGGTTAATATGTACTTATTACTGTGTAAATTAGTCTGAGAGCTTTTGACGAACACTTATTAATGTAAGAATTATAATGTTTCTTAAAATTCCCCAAAAATCCAGGTGCCTATATTAAATTTTTATTCTCCAATTTGACAACTTGACAGCTTCTTGTAAAATTTTGCATTTTCGCTTCCGCCTTATGAAAGAATAGATAATATGACAAGTTTGACAGTCATAAACCATAGATATTTATTTTGTCGCAGAGAAATACAAAAAGCAAAAACATTTTTCACAAAGTGAGTCAAATTCCTTCTGCCATAACAGTTGACATAACAATTAATATTTTCCGCCTTCTTTCGGTTTGGTTATTATGCAAATTTTATTCAATTTTTCTGCATGAAGACATTATGCAAGCAACGAATCCCTCAATGTCAACGGAAAAGTATGGAAATATCAGGATAACAGATTCATTGAGGTGGTGCGCCAATTTTGTTTATATCTCTTTTGGGGCGTGTAATATATTTTGCTTTGTTTAGCACACTGTGAGATATTATTAGATATATTCTGCATTTCAAAGCATCAAAATAAATTATGATTGATAATTTATCAAGCAAAAAATTACCAAACACGTAAAGATTGTGATTTCCCTTTTGAAATGTGATATCTTCTGAGTGTAACATTGAATAAATTTTCTTATTATACAAATTCAAATGCGGTATTCAAAGCGATGTTATTTTTTACGCTTGACAGCTGTTTCGCTTTCCGAAGTTGCCCACTCAACCAAACTGTCGACAGGTTGATTGTGGTGGTTAAAAAAAAAGTTAATGGAATGAAGAAAATAAACACAAACATCTGAAAGAACCCCCGAACCCCCCTCCCCCCTCCCCTTATCCCGCGTTCTCCTTCAATCTTCCCCACTTTCCCACTCCTTCGTTCCCCTCCTCCCGGATTCCCCTCCCCCCCATGCCGCTAAACTATATTAAATCCACTCACTTTTTAAAGCAACTCACGCGCCACCAACTGCAATTTTTTAATACAAATTTCATAACGCCGGAGCTCACCAATAAATATAGAAAACTTCGCGGGCGTGCGCACGACAACCCACCAAAGTTTCATCGCAATACAGGAATGCCCTAGTGAGATGTGCAGCTTATGTTTTTACGTATTACTTTATTTTTCAATAAATAAAATCGGATGAATAGTATTGAAAATAATTTCATAACGCCAGAGCTCACTATTATAAATAGAAACCATCGCACATCAAATCACCAAGGTATGCATGCGTACATCAAATCACCAAAGCTCGTAAGGGAAAAACAACGAATAAATGAATGTTTATGTACATATTAGGATAATTTGATGTGATTTAAATTTTGTTGGAATTCGGTGAGCAAATAAGTTACATAATAGAACAGTAGGTATTATGGACAGTCCAAAAAAAAAGTCAACTTGCCTATTCTAAATAGAGACCTGTCAATATAAATTCTTGAGCTTAATCCCATCATGTTTATGGGTATCATATAATACATTATTACATTACATTTACTTCATTATGAAAAACTAGCAGCTATTAACCGTCAACATGTAATTTACGACCCTCGTAAAGGAAAGATAAGTCAAAAATATTACCGGATAGAGGTACGAGAAGCATTATCAAAGCAACAATCGACAATGATCATTAAGATTCTAATAAAGTTTACGACATTTTTGCGCTCTTTGAAACACAATTTAACAAAATTGTTATCTTTCTACGATGAGCAGATCCGGGACAGGGTTTTTTGCAATATATTACTTGAAAAAGAACTTCACTATAAGGTTATAATTTAATATTTGTTTAAATGTCCTTATTTCCTTGCACTGATATATACTAAGTTAGGTAAGCTCATTAGAAAAAACATTATTAAATGAAATGGAATATTTTATTCCTTATTTTATTAATATTGTGTAGGCAGGTATTTTACTATTTTTATAATGTAAAACATGTTTTTAAATTAGGCATTTTCTCTTCCTAAGATTGTATTTGAGGAGGTACTGTGTTACTAATGTATTTATTTTAATTTTTTATCACGCACTTGTTAAAAAAATATTTTGGATTTCAACCCAAAAAACCGCGTAAAAATATCATTATTATTTTATTTTGATGTCCAAAGAAACTTTACTGTTGTTTCGGGAAGTTTTATGGAAAATACTTGATTATTATTCGTGATGTTTACTGGATATAATTTTAGATTTTCACGGCCAAAGGTATTTTCGTTATTTATTTTTGGGGTGTAATGCCATATTGCGCTACCTCCTTCTTTAGCCAACGTTTCGGACAGCATTACGGTGTTCATCATCAGGGCACTGACACTCTAATAAACATCATTTTGGTTGGATATGATTTTAGATTTTCACAGCCAAAAGTTTTTATTTTTTTTTAATTTTTGGGGTGTTATGCCATATTGCGCTACCTTCTTCTATAGGCAACGTTTCGGACAGCATTACAGTATCCATCATCAGGGCACTGACAACGTTTCGGATAGCATTGCAATGAGAAAGAAGGTAGCGCAACACGGCATAACACCCCAAAAAAATAACTAAAATGATGTTTATCCTATTATTTCAAGGTTCACTGTCAAAATTTTTATCTTGAAACAAACACACCAAACAAGCACTGAAATGTTCGTTTTTCACATTAATTTAGTAAAATAATAGGTTATAAGTGTATCAGCTAATAAACATCTTGCCAATATGCCACTATTAAAAATATTAAAAAATAAGTGGGTGAAGAAAATATGTAGTTATTATTATTGACCATCAAACAATTATTTTCTTATGACGTGAAAGAATTTTCACGGAAGCAAACAAGATGTCTGCAATATTCAGTGTAAGAAAAGCCCACAATATGTATTTTTAATGTTACGTTCTAAACGACCGTCGTGTGTTCCTTGGACACTGTCCAAACCGAATAATACTCGAAGACTCTGTAAATATCTGTCATGTCTATTCGACTAGTTGTAGATACACACGATCAGACAGATGCTTCAATACATTATTTGCGTGTCCGTGTGTGGTCTCTTTTATTTAGCCGCCTATAAAATTTAAGTGCCTAATTCTCTATTGGAATGACAATAATATTAGAGTTAATTACGACGAGATTTAGATTTTTTATTACACTTTTGTTTTCGTCCTTCAAGGTGTTGTTACTACGGCAATTCGAAGAGAAAGTTTTGAAGGAAAGGTCGTTAATTTATATTTTCAGTTTTTTAAGGAGAAAGTGTTATGTTGTTATGATTTTACATCATTGTCCCCTATAAACTTGTACCGCTCGAATAAATATGAAACTAAAATAAATTAACTAGGTACCTTACCTATTCGCAAGCACTTATTGTTTAGGAACCTTGTTTTTATCAGCTTTATTCAATTACTTCGTGCTTTCGTTGAACCAAGACACAACTCCTTCTATTTGCAGAGTGCATTTCAATTTTAAAACTCACATAATAAATTGAACTCGCGAAATAAAAATAACCTATTCGCACTTTAATGCAACACGACTTTTCCTTTATAGACCTTGAAAAGCAATCGACTATTTTATTACGTTATTATTTATATTACAGATAAAAGCAAGCTAATCCATTTTGTGCTGTAATATGAGTTTATAGCACAATATGAAAATCACATGTATATTTTCAGTATAAAGATAGATTTCCCAGTGCAATAAGAAAGGGCGATAAATTTAATACAACCTGCGGGAACTATTTATTTCAAACAATGCCATAAAAATACGGTTCTGTGGATAGCATTTGAGATTGCGTTTCTTTAATTCGATTTTTATTGGTTCTCGCTTTAATCTGATAAATCTGCGTTAAGGTTTTTTTGCATTGTGAATTAAATGCCTTTCCGTTGGCCTTGGTTTTTGACCATAGTAATACAATGCTAAATATAAAAGATTTTAGAAAAGAAATTGATTGAAGGTTAACAGTAAGGTTTGACGTTTTGTCTTGGTCCAACCAGTCTTAATCGGGATATCAGATCCATACTGACTGGCAGAGTTCGCAGTATATTTAATTCGAAACATCCGTATGCGAGCTTCAGGCGGAAGTGTTTGTCGGTGCAAAAAACTTAATTATCAGTCCCCCGAATATCATATTATACAATATGTACGTGTGTATATGATTTATGGGTATAACCGTGTTAGTTGTAACGAGAAACACGACTCTCGCTAAGGATAACCAGTATGACCACCGCCAAATCGTTCTCAACATATAAAAAATAATGTAACTGTTTCACGAGATGCGACTCCTCCAAAACTGAGCATTCTCGCAGGTACTTGCGTAACTAGTGTTCTTGTTAGCAGAATAAAAGAATACCTGCGCTTTGTTGGGCACGTGTTCCTTGTAAACAAGTTGGGTTTGAACAAAAATAACAAGTGTTTACCGTAAGACCTACTCCACAATCTACCGGATACATATACACAAACGGCAAACAAAAATAACTGGCGCTAACGCTTCCGGGTTATTTTGAAGCTAATACTCCAACTTTAAAACTGCGCCCGTTCAAACAACTTAGAATGACAAAAAAAATGGATTCGAGAAAAATTTTTGTGTGAACTGCATAAAGATTTATTTTTATTACGGAATATCTAAACAAAAAACTGCTGCAAAAGATCCGACACGGTGGACAATATTTGGAATGCTGAAAACGTTGGTTCATTCAATCTCGAGTGAACAAAGGGAGCGCTATGAGAAATTCTTTTGGTTTTTGCGCGATTAAATATCTGTCACTTTTAATCTTAAAAAAGCTAAAAACGTTTGATACCAAAAAAAACGTTCGTCGGCATTCCACAGGGTCACCACTTTGAACCCTCTCCAATCTTTACAGGTCGTTTTTTCGAGAAATAATCTGCCCGGGGAAATAAAAATTATCGATTACGTCTCTGCTAATGCAAAACCCCAAAATAAAATAAAAATAAACACAAAATACATAAGTTATTGTTCGATTACCACGAAATATTATTTTATTCGAGGTATTTATGTCATGGAAAATTTTAGGTTTAATAAATGTTTGCATTGTCCATTTAATTGTTGTTTCAGTCAAGGTAAAAAATTGTTTAGAAGCATGTTAACGGTGAAATTGATGTACACAATTATTTTACAAGGACTAGTAAAAACATTGTTCTTTTTTAACCAGTATTCAAGTAAGGTATTTACAAAAATACAGAGATAAATATTTCTGAGCAAATTAATATTACGCGGTAATTTGTTATTGTTCGTGATAATAAATTGTTCTGTTATTTCGTTAATTATTTTTATTTGTCGTTTCCACTTGCACACCTTCAAGAGTTGAAACTGGAGTACCAGCTGAATTAAAGCTTGAAGTACCAGAAATTGGAGTAGGCAGCATGACGCAGTAAACTGGTCTGTCCGGTAAGGCTGAGCTAAATTGAAGGGAAGATTCCTCACAAATAGTTGAGGATTCTTCAACAGAACCCAAAGCATAAGAATTGTTCAGGAAACGTCACCGGGCCATCATTATCTGACGTTGAGTAAAGCACAAGAAGGAAATTCGTGATATTGGTAAACAGGCAAAACTTTTGGGTACGGTACACATATTTTGAATGCATCTTTATGTGAGTGTTTAATAAGGAAAGAAGAGGACAAGAGAAACCCTTAACTTTCTGTCAACTACGCAAATTTGATCAATGATTTATGTTAAAATTTTGGTAATCACTTTCACTTTAGCTGAAGGTATGTATTCTTTGTAATATTCGATTAGTCTGTCAAATGAACAAATATGATTTGATGTGTCCGAAACTAGTTGACTATTCTCAAATAAAGTATTGAAATAAAATGAATTCATGTCCAGTAGCTACTAATAATTTATCTTTAAAATAGGAAAACATACATTTTTTTAATAATCACCTAGTGCAAAAAAATATAGATTGTAAGTGGCTTGTTTAGTATGCGGAAAGACACAGTAAATTAAGAAAGCTACGAATTAAAAATCAAAGCGTGAAGACACTGAAAACCCAGACAGTCTGGAGAAAAACATTTAATTATAATTTTACAGAGCTACAACACAACTCGCCTAGTAAAATACTACATACTAAATCACTTTTCTTCTCACACTACGGCACTGAGAACTTTAGTAAGGCATTATATAATACAATTTGGCAATGAACCATCGATAAGTTCCGTCATACAACAACAATGCTCATAATAGCGCATGTTCGATTCAGCATATTTATAAAACTGTTTAAGATGACATTTACAAAAGCAGGTCCCGTTGACTGGGTGGCTGTGCAGACTGCAGAATATCTGAATGTTCCTCAGACCGCGGACCGGTCCGAATTATTGTACTCAGATCAACAACTTCGACACGACCCATATGTTCGGTTTTTTTGTTCACGTCTCACAGTACAGTAGTTTTTAACTGTGTGAGCACGATTGTACGTCTCAATACAACCTGCAGTAACTGTGGTCACAGACATACTATCGCGGGTTTTTTGTTGTTAGGCCCTGCAGGCGATTTTTTCTTGGGCTTCTCCAAATTTAGTAAAGTTCCTTAATAGTAGAGTTTTGTCCCTTTGTACGTACAGCAGCAATTAGAATGTTTCATATAATTATTTTTCTATCAAAATAATAACCATTTTTGAATACCCACTTAATATAATATGTAATATCTATAACTTCTTTCATTTGAAATTCAACTCCCGACAATCACAATTATACATAACAATCAGTTGAAATAGGGTGCGGAGGGAGGAGAAAAGTGCCAAGTAATTGAACGACCGAAAATGTTGCGTCAACAAGTTTGTCATTATAAGAAACTAACCGCCAATGAGAAATCAAGAAATTAAAGAACATCCCGAAATTGTGTATTCGAGTTCATCTCCTCCCTAACCTCATTTAAAATAATATATAGTATATTTGCGGCACGTTCCAGAGTGGAAGATACTCTCAGTATAGTCCTGGTGTAAGACCACCATCAGAATTGAAACGTTGCTTAAAATGGCATTAGCCGTGTTTGGTGACCAGATCTGAATAGCCAGGTACTTCTCCACCTTCCTCTTCCCTATCTCCTTCCCGTCCCCACTACCTTCAGCCTCTAAACATACCCCAATTGGGGATGCCATAGTCTCACTGGCTTCAGATGGGAGCAGTTGGGACTCTTATGCGGTGTTCATATAAAAATATAAAAATAATAATAATAATTGGATAATTTGTAGAGCGCCGTTTTTGTGAAAAATCACCTCCCTTATTGCGATTTTTAACCAAATCGGTTGAGACCAAAGTAACCGTAACTAAGTAATGGTGACAGGAATAACGATGATGCGTACATGAAGATGAGTACAAAAGTTTGATATTTTTGAAAATTCTAGATGGCGCGACTTCCATTGGCCTCGATTTAAGTCATAATTTTGGACAATAATACTGTCGGATTTTTAAATCCCGACTTCTACAAATGCTTTATTCTCAAGCAAAATGAACATGATAAACCTTTTTTATCGATTTTGACGAAGGTATTCAATAGCACCATTAAACACAAAGGAGCCTATAAGATGAGAAAGAAAACTAATTTCGTATATAATAACAGGGAACGTCTTCAACTCTTCAAAAGGGTCAATAAAATTGATTATCTATTCAAGAAAGAAAAATCAATTTCACTAAATCTAAAGAAATTTTTGGTTTATCTAAAAAAAAATTTATAGTCTCTCATGTCTCTTCATAGAAAAGCGCTAGATTTTGTTTAGTACTCGCAGGTACTATCTCAAATGTGGAGGGATTCAAGGTTTGACATAAGTTCTATAACAGTATATAAGTAAACCAGATACTAACTATCGTTCGATGTGCACGGAAATGGTAGCATGTTATTATGCATTTACGAGTAGTAAGAAATAATTAGACAAATTAAACCGTTTACCAATCATATGCTATCAAGGTAATTCAGTCAAAGCAGTTTATTCTTTTCAGTGATGCAATTTCAATGAAAACTGTTCAAAGTACCGACAGTGGCGCAGAACACGATTGAGCATATTGGGCAGCTGAGCTAGGCTATAGAAAACATACAATGATTTAAAACCTACTAAAATTGTTTCAAATGGTTCCATGACAATTGATCCGACGACAATTGGCCTGCCGATAGTTGGCCCGCTGACAGTTGATCGCCCGAACAATTGATCCGCTGGACAGTTTACCCCTCTGCCGATTGATCCCTCGGACAGTTGATCCATCGGACAGTTGATCCATCGGATAGTTGATCCATTGGACAGTTTATCCCTCAGACAGGTGATCCCTCGGACAGTTGACCCCACGGACAGTTGATCTGGATCTGGCGTCTGGAGTGGAAATCCGCTATACAAATATTTTTACCAACAATAATTCCGAGTCCTCGAAGGAGCAAGCGTTGAGGCTACACGGCCGAATAACAAAATAGAGGCTAGACGGCCAATTGTCGTCGGATCAATTGTCTCGTCACCGTTTCAAATGTATTATTCTCTAAAAATTAGTGACCGACAGAAGGTTCGGCAAGTTTTGGCAAAAAAATCTAGTTTCGGCATTAGTTTCCATTTCGGCAGCAAATCTGCCGAACCTTCAGCCGCACCGAAAGTCTGCGTTCGTGAATTATCGCGCGTCGTTCGGCTGACTTCGGGTGAGTTCGTGGCTCTTGTGTTACCCGTCATGCTGATGATGAGGTCCTTCCTTTATAATGTACATAAGTGTTGATTATTGACAAATTTTTGTTCCGAGAAATAGTTAACATGTTTGTTAATTTTTGTTTGTTTTGTAGCAGTATTATCCAAAAATAAGTAATTATTTTTTCACACACTCCAATTTTATTTTAATTTTATTTAATACATGTTAACTGTCTGAAGAAATGTAAAAAATAAGCCAAATTTCACTTAAAAAATAGATTTTTAACATGTCTAAAAAAGTTTCGGTTTCGGCCGAAACTGAGACAGGTACCGAAGATTCGGTTTCGGTTTCGGTAGAAAGTCCTGTTTCGGTCGGAAACTACTTAAAAGACAAGCCGCCAATAGCCACACTGTATGTTTCAAATTGTTCATTTGAGTAGTGACTTCAAGTAAATTTTATTACTTAATATCGGCAAACTTGAACGAATGGAATTAATAGATAACAAAAAGGCAAATAAGCGACTGGAAAGAAACACAGCCTCGAAATATCCAAATCAAATTAACATACGTTCAAAGTCTTTCCCCGCTTCCGAACATTATAGCGTCTATAACTCGTGACAGAGATTAAAAAGAGACTTTTATGTGGAATCGTATGCCACTTTTAACCCAAATCTTCGACAGAATAATTAGGCTTTATAGTATTTTTAATGTACCGACATCGGTTGATGAGCAGCTATTAATAAAGTTCACAGATTGTACAACAACTGTAGGAATGCCTAAAAATACAGCAGTGATTATTATTGAACTTTAGAGTTTGTAATGTACATGATTTATGTAACTGTAAAAAACACACAAAAGACTGCTCCTGACCATTTTAAATTTTTTGAATGCCTAAACTTGGAGATTAGACATGCACAATTGCACAGGTACATAAATTAAAATTTGCATGCATTAGTTAAGGAATGTTTTGGGTTTTAAAATACCCGTCTATCTATTTTCTTTGTTTAATTTTCCAATACTGGTGCTCCCGTTGATTTTTACTGACTCCCAATTGCCCAGAGCTACTAGAACTATACCAGCAAATTTTTTATTTTTTTTTACAACAGCTCTCAAAGGAGACCCTTAATGATTTTGTTTCCCTCAGGGCCTATGTTAGCTTTGGTGATGGTGTGTGGAGGATTTTTTAAACAGAAAGAAAGGAGAGGAAGTTCTAATACGGAAAAGGCATGAATACATCCCCCCACTGCTGTGCAAGACGATGTGTCGGGTGAGACCAACTAGAGAGGCCGAATGATCTCCAACCAATCTCTCCCAATCCGGCCGCCACGCAGTAAGTGAGCAGACACATCCGCCGCCAAGACCAATACGGACCTCACCCTGTGAACCCGGGCACCGTTGCGAAGTCGCCAAACGCAACGAACCACTTAGAGTGAACTATGGCAGAGGTGTTGGTTATCCAATACATAATTCCTGGAGATCAAGGCAAAAAAACTCCTAATCATAGATTTCCTTCAACCCGAGCTTCTTCTATAGTCTTATATGTTGTGAAGCGAATTGAATCTAGCAGAAGAAGTGAATGAGGAAGGATAGAGGAAGGTTATAAAAAAATGTGTTATTACGGAAGATAACAATAACCCTGTCATGATTATCTTTCAAGATGATGTTCTAAAATTTACGAAAAGAGCATTGGACTTTCCAACCACCCAAGAACAGATTGAGTTATTCTGCTAACATTTCGAGTTCGCCTATAAAGTGTTGCAACAAGTCTAAGCATCGTCCATTCATATCCCCCAAAAATATGTTGGTATTTGATATCAACATTCGGGAACCACATGGATGAATGAAATAATAAAGAAGAGCTTGTTATGAATATAGGACATTCCAGATTCCTGCATCACAACGATGAATGGACCTATTATTTATGCGTTGAAGGTCATTCAATCCTGCAATAAATCATAAAACGTACTGCTATGTACTATTGCGAAATTGGTATGTTTATGAAAATGTTCAGTAAAACACTCATTTATTGAAATTTTACGATAAATAGTGTGTACAGATATACGTGTTTAACAGAAATAGTTTAATAATATTTACTTAACAATGCTTAATACGACAGCTGCAAAGTTATTTTGTTATGGTTTATATCACAACACTCAAGCAGATTAGAGTTTGCTGCAATATTCCTTTTGGAGCTTAATACGAATAAGTTATTAAACTCATATTAAACCATGTTTTGCTTTTAGTTTTCTTTTCTTTCCTTGCTAACGAAACTCGGTTTCATAGCGACCAACGAAACATGTTCTCTTTACTTATTTCACGACTGATGTCCACCTGTTTAATTACCAATTGGCCGCTACACGATACTTGGCGCCCAGATGGTTCACCTCAAGTATGTTAAGTTGAATAATTACATTAATCGATTAACGCAGCTTGCTTTCGCACTTAAGGATACCCCTATCAGCACAATTCCGTGCGCAAGATATCAATCGAATTATCTAATTACTGTCATGTATCTAAATAAATTGGTTCAAGTGTTTTTTTAGTAGACATTATTTGGCTAAACTCAAGCGGTTCGTTGCTGGGCACATTGCTCGACTCTAGGGCTCGATAGATTTGATTATAAACTCGGCTTGGTTGGAATGTCGAGCTTAGCACAGCTGGGAACATAATCCGTATATAGATCGAATGCCTAGATATTACGATATTTTCTGTGAATTTTATTAAATATGTTCAGGAATATGTTTCCTTTTCCTTTTTCTTTGAAAAACAAATCTGCTGTCTACATGAGTGGTATAATATCTATGCTCTTTACTTTTATCTTCATCGGAACATCTTTATACACCGGGAAATCGCAATTAAGATCGCGATATTTTAAAAACGACGACAGTTTATTTTTAGGCTGGTTTAATTTACGAATTAATTTTTGATAAAGTTCACCACTTCAATGATCGTATGCGAGTACACTATTTTTAAATAGTATTTATTTTGCTTGAGTCGTGCACTATCAACGAAATTAACCGCTGAAAATAAACTGTCCTGACGTTAAGACTTGCAAAATCCCTTATCAGACTAATTTAGATTGATTATCAATTCATAGCATCGTTATTCCTCATCGCCCAATAAATATAATAGTCGTTATTCGGCGGAAAGTATTCAAGTATTATTTAAGTAGATTTACTAGCGCCTCGGCGTTTGAATTGGGAACTATTCTGCGGCTTATCAAAGCTTGAGCAGTAGATTTACCCCGCTTAAATTTGAGCGAGGAATGTCGTACATAGCAAGGATGTGGACTGGCTGATATACCGGGCCTAGGACAACAGATAATCAAAGTGAGTGCTTGAGTTGAGACCCAGAACAGGTCACATAGAATCCAGGTAGACCAGTGACCTGCTGGACTGGCGCCATCAGATAAGAAGACGATGACTGCTGCTGACAGGAAGGAGTGGCGAATCAGAGAGGCCTACGTCCAAAAATTTACCCAAGATGTCTGACCATAATGATGTTCATGATTTTTTTACCATCACGTAATGTATACGAAGGCGCACGCAGAGAAATGACCTCTAAGTCTAACGCTTGGTCGACTGGCAAAATAAAAAATGATAGATTTTTAACTATTAATTGCTACATGCCAAATTGATGATAGGCAATTTCTAATATAGATCACTGTCGACCAGCCGAAACAATGGATTCAAAAAAATTATGAGAATAACAAAAAAATTTATAGACGTCGTAATAAGTTTTATAAATAATATCGGCAGTAATGACTTGCAGTATCCGGTTTCTAAAACAAGGGTTCCACAATTTGGGTACCGCTGCCCCGGTAACCATTTATTGGATAACCAACACCTCTGCCGTAGGTCACCCCCAAGTGGTTCGGTACGTTTGGTGATTTAGCAGGGGATGCCCTGTGGGGTGAGGTTTGTCTAGGTCTTGGCGGCGGATGCGTCTGCCCACTTACATTGTCTGATTGGGAGAAACTGATTGAAGGAGTCCATTTGGCATCTCAAGCAGGACTCCCTCGACCCATCGCCTTGCACTGCAGTGGGAGGGATGGATTCATAGGTTCGTCACTCTTGGACCCACTGACCCGCAGAATCCTACATACTCATTCCCCCCCTCACATCTTTTTTCTTCGCAGAACTTCTTCTTTTTTCTTTTCTCTAAAAGAGCCTCCATACAGCAGAAATTATTTTCCTCTGGGCCTCCTGTGTGAAGCTATTGTAAAAAAAAACAACTAAGCACCGAAGAGAATAGTTTTATTTCCATGCATAAAGATATTGAAGTACAAGAGATATGCTATGATGTCCGCCCCTACTGTCTGCGGACTACTACCTAATGGGAGTAGTTTGAATAGGGAAAGAATTCGTTCATTTTGTTGATTTTTTTGAAGGTGTGCAGGTTAACAATATCGGCGACACCAGGAAACAGTCCCACCCAGTAAAAACTGCGGATAGCACATATTATATTTCAATATCTTTGATGCATAAAGATATTTAAATACAAACATTATGTGTCAATTACATCGTTTATTCAACCTTTCAAAACCTTTCCTTTTTGGGTTTAATTCCAACATACATCCGGATGTCACTTAACGACCGTAGTTCAATGTTCTACTTCAAGCTACATCTTAAAATTAAATAACATAAACAGACCAAATATTCTTATGTTATTAACATATTTAGTTTTTCAAATTCTTAAAAATAGCGGTACATTATCAAACGTATAAAATATAAAATTTTAATATCCAGATTATGATTATGATGAAAATCATTATTTTTTCGCTAAGTTGTCAAACTAGAAACAATCCATAGATTTTTCAATACTACAAAAATAAGGCGGTGTTCATAAGAACCGTAACCGGTAATTTTTATGAATAATCACAACCTAATAATTTTATGACCGTGATAGGTTAAAACATTTCGATTTCTTAAGTAGGGCTCCAGGGATGTGGCGTAACTATCGATTTCACAGCTTGGGCACTTGCTCCGTTGCCCGGGATGAGTTTTGACCCAAGTACAGATATTCAAATTCAATATTAATATTATATATGAACCATGTGAAAAAACGCAACCTCACTATTTATTTATTATTTAATTTGTCAATGATATTATAAAAAAGAAAAGATACTTTATGTTTATTTTAACTGAACCAAAATGTGGAAAGGATAGAAAATCAAATAATACATACGTTCGAATGAAATGGCTAAACAAAAATGTAGCACCGCTTGTAAAAAGGATAGAAATTCAAAAATACGTACATTAGAATGTAATAGCTACATGGACGGTCCGTTAAAGTATGTCAAATGGACTCAGTTCAGTGAAGACGCACGTGTTGTATCCTTGTATCAGTAACATAACTTCACCTAAGCTTCTAGGTAAGATTTTGTTTAAACTACAGTTAGAGTTTTTTAAGAATGCGTTGTTTACCTTTTTTTAATACTAACTAAAAATACACTAAAGCAACATAAATGGTGACCCGATAGTTGATCCCTCGAAAGTTGTTTCCCCGAATTTAAAATAATTATAAATATTTTTTTTTAGATTATTAAAATTGACTTCAAAAATTAATTTTATTATAATTTGGTATGGATATCACACAAATGTATTTAAAGTGTCGAGTTTTGTACTCATTCGGAGGAATAAACAGTAGAAGACAAGTAATTTTATCCGTGATGCGTTTGAATGTAAATATTTTTTATAATTTTGTTATTCGACAGTACATACTCTCCGCAAATCCCTTCGGGGGCACTTTTAAAACAGTTATATTTTGTATAAGTAGGTATATCGTATCTTTTCTAAACCTACTGGATATTGCCCGGCCAACTTTCGGGAGATAATCTGTCATGGAATCATAAATTTCTTATCATTTTATGAGATTGCCCGAAGGGCCCAAAAATTTGTCGCGATGCCACTGGTATATCACCGATACGAGCTATCATAACCAAATTTCCATATTTATCTGCTTTTTCGAATAAATCTCATTTTTTATGTTATTTAATTTAATAACATGTTTATTTTAATAACTTTTTAATATTTCATTAATAATTCCGGATTTATCTGTTTTCGAGTAGATTTCGTCTTTATGAAAACGCAATTGATCATAAAGTATTTTTTTAAGATGTTATTCATAATTTTATTAGATAGAGCTGACCCAATTACTAAAAGCACTCAACATTCTAAACATTGAGTCGTCGCGCGTCGCATATCGATAAGGAATAAAACACTGTACAATGCTTATAATACAATCAGTCTATCAATAATAAGGAAGTTTTAACCTTAATATAACATATGGCCGCGATTAGAACAGCACAATAGACTAAAATAATTTATAGTGATAATTGTGGCATTAAAAATACAAAAGTGTTCTGGAAACGCCTATAAACGTGATATTCCCATTGAAGAAATATTTAATAAATGAATATATTTTTAGCTGGTGTATTTTTTGTGCTCTCTTTTTTCAAACTTTAAGAAAACGATACATTTATAAACAGTTTCGACGAATTGGGTTTCGGTTATTCTTAAAGATAGGGAATTTTCCTTAAACTTAACATTAACGACTCATCCGAGAGAACTGAAATCATAGTTAACGAAAAGTCTTTAATTTTAAGGTTAAGGATAATTCCATATTTTTATCCGTAAGTAGAACTGGAATAGCACCTCAGGAGTAGAGCTTCATTTACTTGTAATCTTCATAGAAGCGATTGGATTTTCGAAAATAAACTGTTTCTTCGACTAACACAATCAACAATGCATTATTGGAAATTTTAGTTCAGTTGTCACTGTGTTTACCTGCCATAGTCTTTGTTTAAAGTGAGGTCTTTAATAAATCTTAATTTTAAGAAAGTACACAATAATAATTACCGACATAATTGACAACATATGGCGTTCGTTTGTTCTCTTGAGCTTAAAAACAAACATTGGAATAACTATAATTATTATGCAATTTCACGACAAGTTTCAGAGGTTGATACCATCTCATATCAATCCAAAAGATCTGGACAATATGCTGACATCTGCTGGTTGAATTAATTAAAAATGAAGAAAGGTTCTAAAATTAACATTTTGAAATAAGCCCTAAAACTTGAACGGAAAAATTCTGACCAAAAATCATTAAAGAGAAAATACTTGAAAAATTGAGCACAAAGTTATAACGACCGAACTCAGTACAAATTTCTATGATGACTTTATAGCCAGCTTTTAAATTTTTCTTGCTGTGAGAAATTTCGTGGTATTTTGTACGATTATAAGACTGGCAATAAACACTTTAATAGTCTGTCATGTCTATCATTCACGCATTTTCAATAAAGGTTTTATAATTCACTTGTTGAGGCAAGAATTTCATTCCGTCGCGGATGTATCAAAGGTGGTTATCGACCTTAATTGATGGTCTAGAACGAAAGTTCAATAGGGTCTAATTAAAGAAAAATCTGTAATAGATAGTCAATCAAAGTAATAATTTACATCTCATTGAAAAAGAAAAACAACTTTTTATAGTTTGTAAACAGGGGTATTAACATAATTATGTATTTTGTGTCTAATGTTTAATGTCTAAAAACACTTTTGATATGTATATACTGGTATGAAATATGAAGGAACCTGTTATAGAAACGAAGAGCTAATTTTATCATTGATGACACCATTCTATTTATTGATTAAGTGTTCGAACGATTGTAAGTAGTAATTGCGACAATTACTCGCTACAGCTCTTATTTAGCCGTAAGAAATAGGTAACCCTGTAAGCCAAACCCTAATTATGCCTTTTAAGGACATTTTTAACCTTATTATTATATAAATGTATTAATTGCCTCGTTTGCTCCTAACACCCACACGGACTTCATGGCTAATTTGTTTGGAAAATTTCAGAAAGATAAACCAAAATCATTTTAGGATTTAAAATTTTATTTCTTTTTTAAATTTTAAAATTATATTTATAGTAATTATAATTAATATTAAACATACATTATGGAGATAAATCGATCAAAGTTCAATTTAAAAAAAGTTATATCATGAGATAAGTTAAAGGTAGAATAGTTTTTCCGAGATACATTACCAATGGTAGGTTATTTCTGCATCTTGGAACTCGGAACAACAAAAGTTCTGTGCCTGCGCGCCCTTGTGAAATTGTCGGGGACGTGAACCTCAATTTTATGATTGTGGCCGTTCGGAAGGTTATGTGCTCTTATCAACATAGGAGTATGAATTTGAATGCGTCAGGCTGCAATTAATATTGCTGCTTGTGCTTCTAGAACATTCTTGGCGCAGTTTATGATGTGTATAGTATGCATCGACCAATCTGTGTGATGTTGGGTAGATCTAAAAAAGGTGAAAGTAAAAATAATAAAAAGACACTCACTGTAGTCGCTGTTCTCGTCGGAGGTCCCGTTAACGATGCCGTCGGGCAGCAGCTGCAGGTTTCTGTTCTTGATGAAGAGGTGCAGTTTCCTGTTGGTGCCCGTAATGTGGCTGAGGTTGGCGGAGCGCTGGGCGCGCGGCTGCGGGGGCGGAGCACCCGCGCCGCCTAACGCCAGCAGTGCCAGCGCCAGCAGCCCCGCCGCCGCCCACCGGGGCGCCGCCGTCACGCCCGCCCGCCCGGACCCGCGCCCCCCATGCCCCCCGAGCCCCCAACGCACACACAACACTGCAGGACCGAACCGCAACACCGCACCGCAACAGACACCACACTTGTGTGCGTGGTCTACTCACGACCCGCACGCACTCACACGACGCTGTCTTTCCCTCACCCCAACCAACTGTCCCGATTGATGATGACCGCACCACAGTAGAGTACACGATCGATGATAACTAAACCACTTCACCACAGTTCAGAACTAAGCCTATTGATGACGATGGTCACTTTAGAGTTCTTGGTCGATGATGATTTAGGAACTGAGCCTGTTGATGACTACTTTTCAGTCCCCCGTGGAAGATGTCTACACCACTATGACTCACTGATCTTAGATCAACGAATCCACAAAGCACTGTCCAGAAAAAAACTGGGAAAACTGGCTTGCACTATGGGTCTGATTAATATACTTGACTAAACAACTGGTTTGGCTTAGATGTTTCAATGAGCTATCACTTTCGGGGTACTGACAAATCACTGCTGGTCTAATTATCAAAATGGCAACTGTGACTGGCACTACTGCAACCATCAAAGTACCTTGTTACAGATTTTTAGTTATTATATTATTTTTTCCACTTTTAATATATTAGTTGATGAAATTAAGTTTTTAATCAGGCCGAAAGTAAACACTGGTTGGAAGGGTCTAGAACTGACAAGATAGTGGATAAACAGGGTCAAGGTCACTCTTGTACATTCACGGTATGTTTGAAATAGATCACAGACTAGATAGATCACGATCGTTGGTAATCTTCAGATCTGACAAACTTTAACTGCCAAGTTGACATTGGCTTTGAATTCCAATAAGTAACCCGCTTTCAATAGTCACGGAGATCCAATTACAAGAATATAGTGTTTCATATAAGATTTCTCCGGATTCAGACGCTTGGTTCCTTGTTCATTCAGGATCTAGAACCACCCATCAGATCTTTAATTTTTAATATCAATCCTCTTTAATTAGTTGAGATGATCATTCCGACATTAATTTCAGATCTATACTCAGTTTTATTGAACCGAATCGATGTGTCATTTAATAGGCTTAATTATATCTACCCACCAAATTTCTGAAATCGTAGTGTGTTTTTGTTTGTCTTTTCGAAATGTTTTTCCTTTTTTTTGCTTTAATTTTGATTCGTTTCCAAACAGAATTTTGGCTGTGTATTCCTTTGCAAATAATACAAAACCAAAATCGTTTTAATTTCGAAAGGGATTTTTTCCAAATTTTTTTAATTAAATCTATCCAGTATTAGGTTGGTTTTTCATCCTGAATATTTGTAATTTATTTCGAGTAATGTTGAATTTTTTCCTTCTCCGCATTTAAACGGTGATAGTTTAGACGTCTGAATTTTGTACAGAGCCAATTTTCTTCATACGGCTTAAGTTGCCATCACAATCCAAATCTGGAACAAAATAAAAGATAATTAATTCGAATATTAAACAGTTTTATCTAAAAACAATATATGGGAATTTTAGCTGCGAAAAGGTCAAACGAAAAATGTAACGATGAACTTGACACTTGATTGAAGGAAAAAAATGTACGTAACTGATAAGAGAAAAATTACATTATATTGACAACTTAATGCTTGTTTATGAAGCCATAATTCTTTCATAATTGACTCTAATTGAATATTTTTTTCAATTATTGATTTGATTAACGAGTAAATGAGCACGTATCATCAATAGAAATTATCTGAATTTGTCTGCTTTTATATGAAATATTAGATTATGAATAAATGCTTTATTAACAACATTTGTTAAACATTGAAAAATATTTCTATTTGAAATTAATAAAACAACTTAATCGCCATAATAGTGTCATTTTTTGACAAATGCATAATACGATACCATGTTATTTACATGTTCAATTTGTAAGAACATGAATTGGCCTGTCTCGAGTAATTGATTCACTAGTAGATTATTACGTATCTCCTCTTGCAAGTCGCCTTCGCTAAAATTGACTCCTAAATGCAATCATAAATTATTTCAATTTGACATAATAGTTTGTAGGTATTACCTAGTATTAATTGCGATTCCATAACATGATTGCATGATTGGAAAAAATATCACAAATGAACCACAAGCAATATTACATTATCTCTGGAAATTTTCATCAAAATCATATAAGATTTTTAATGTACCCTATATCATTATTCTTCCTAACCGTCAAATTAACTTAAATGAACATCCCTCCTTGAGAAGAGAGGAGCAAAGTAGTCCAGGACGTGGTCCATTATTCGCAAATCAAGACCGAGAAGCGATCATCCTTGTTTGATGATACCGAAGTATCAATGTCGGTACCTACTAGTGCAAAACTTGTCAGTGCAATAGGAACATACTGCATTGGCGGCATTATTTATTTTTAACCATTTTAACTTAATAGTGGATCGTTCGTCTGTAATGTTTTCTTTTCTCAGCTTTATTTGATTTTTATTAATAACCTCGAAGATGAGAATTTAATCCTGCTGAGAGACCTACAAAAATGTGCAAAAAATCTTTATGTTTCCGACTAAAAAGATGATTTCATCAGGTTTTTTGGCCAAAAACTACCTACGTTCATTCATAAACAAATAAATTAAAGTTTAATCGAGTCACAACCGATAAAATAACTGTTGCATCATGATATTTTCTGTTGAAAGACATTCCACGAGGTCAAAAAAATAATGCGGTACTTTAGTTGTGGAACAATATATTTTTTTTGTAATTCTTTCAAACAATTTTGCTTAAAAAGACAGCGTAAGACACAGAACTTTTTTCTCTTAATGCAGAGTGCAAAGTGACATGAAAATTACATAGGTACTTAGTTTATACCAGATAAGGATGTTCATATAATGCAAGTCAAATTCTGATCTACTAAGCATTTATTAAGGAAAAACGTCATCGTCATTTACACTACAACTGTATGTACTGCAATATTAGCCGGTGCATTTCAATGTAAATACGAGATGTTATCGTTAATGTCTTCATACAAATAAATACTAATATTATTATTTTGCTCTATTAACTTAATAACACTAACTCTGATTGAGTTGAAAGTGTTTATCTCTGTTATACAATGCTTCAGATAAAATTTACAGGTTCTTTGAGCCCAAGTCTCATTCAGACTTCGGAGGATCCAATAAAAGCTAGCTAGGCTCTTGAAACTGGAACTCTTGTCGTTTTAAATTAGGTTTTTAATAAATAAAAATATCCATATAATATCAAGGAACCTTTCCCATAAACTTTAACGATAATTGAATTGCAATCACCGGGCAGAGGAAAGGGTTTAAAAGCTCGGTTGATCATAAAATCATATAACATGGTATTATTTGCGCGGCCTTTGTATTCTGCCGCTGTTCGTTATTTCCTTTTGGGATTGATTTATATTATTTTTTTCCAGTCTTTTAAAAGGTTTTATTTGAAGTATAAGATGACCGTATAATTTTCTAATGTTCAAAATGTTTGTTACCATTTAAAAACAAAATGAAAATGGTTTGAAGTTCAAAATGAGTAAGTAATTTACATTCGGGTAGAACTTTGTAATCGTACACACATGTGGCAACTAAAAAAGAGAATTAATTCTGGATAATATTGGTAATTGCAAAATTATTTTTTTTATTAAAAACGACAGAATATAATCGCTCTCAATAGATCAGTGTGTGTCCCGGTAAAACGCGGAGGTCCTGGGTTTGGTCCCTAGTCACGACCGTTACCATTTTTTATTTGTTTGTATTTTTAATTAATAAATAGGTTTTCTCATTTTCAGAGGTAAGTAGGGGAAATGGAGATAAGATTTAACGCTATACAACTCTGTCTTGACACAGACTTCGCTTAATTCACACTATTTACCTCCTGTCGTCTGTAATTCCCCTTTTCTGTTTTACTAACTTTAAACATGACCTGACGCAAGTGCTTCACGTAATTCTGTCATGTCTTCCTGGTAAGTCCCTGAATTCACCTTCCTTCCACCTGCGCGTCACATATTCTCCACTACACCATTCCGACAATAATGTTGCCAGAGACACTCAAAACATTAAACACGTTGACAAGGTGACGTGTTACGCGAACTTGTAAATGCTATTAATTAAGTGATTAATATTAATGCACTTCAGTTCAAAGTGGAAGAAATCATGATAGCGATGCGGTTTTATTATACAAGGTACACTGAAATGAGAGTGTTATTCTCAGTCTACAATATATTGTGATTACACCTTTATACAAGTAGCTACTACTCTTTGAAGGTGTTTTAAAATGGGTACGGGAAATTCTGTAGTTGTAATAACAGTTCCTGTTTTCATCGGAGCTGGCACACCAATGCGTCGGAATCATTAAGGTCACCGATGCGCTGATTGGTCGCAAAATTGAAAGCGAACGAACCGAAATTATCGAAGGTCGGCGCACTCCGATAGGGGCTACTTAACTGGCTCTGGGTCTTCTCGTCTTCTGTCACCTTCTGATTTCAGCTCTCCGGGCGCATCGGAGATGTGAAAGCCGAAACATCTTCAATGGATGTTTTTTCATAGAGTGATTTTTTAAAGTTTTGTGTTTTGCGAAACAAAATCTTGATTCAACCAATGTTCATTTTTTGTGTCGTTTCTATATTGACGTCTTTGAATGTATCCAAGATCCTATTTATGAAAACTGTGAATATGACCTTGGCGGAAAGGATAATAGAATTCAAATAAAGAAGGGTTGAAGAGGGCTAAAATGACGTAATTTTTTATTATATTAGCTACTATGGCTCTGAGGAAAATTATTCCCCTCAGAGCGTATGTCATCTTTGAGGAAGCTTTGAGGATGAGCTATTTAAAAAAGGAAGAAAGGGAAATTCTGGGAAGGAAAAGGTTAATAGGTCGCACTCAATCAGTCTCTCCCGATCCGGACTACCACGCAGTTGGTAGGTAGATATATCCGCCGCCAAGACACAGACAAACCTCACCCCATGAACCCGGGTACCCCTGCTAAGTAACTAAAGCGAACATAGCCGTTCCTAAATTGAAAAAATGAAGCGAGACTCGCAGCAGTCCATACTCCACAATAGAGTTCTGTTAGCAACACTATTTTGATATACGCTATTGAGGTATGGAACTGGCAGAGGAAAGAAAATAAGTAGTCTAAAACAAGTAGTTATTGAAATACGCGGTGCGATGAGATGCAAGGCCGGTTCAAGCGCAATACACCTAAAAATTCCGTAAAGCAATGCATGCTCTGATAGTTTGGAATTTATATTATAATGAAGCAATAATAATAATAATAATAATAATAATAAAAGTTTATTCCAGAATATATAATAAGTAGTCTCGTTATATAATATATAATAAGTAGTTTATTCCAGAATATACAATAAGTAGTCTCGTTTTTAAATTAAGTAATTATTGGCAAGTTTCAACGAGATTTTAAAAACATTTATAATAGAAACGATAAGAGAGGTGTTATTAAGATACTCGTTCCGACCAAGTCGGTATGTGAGTAAATATTCTTAAGCCTTTGAGACAAGTATAAATATTGATGTTTATTGGCAACTGGTGCCGCTGCGAAACATCCGCAGCATATTCTGCTCCCCTGGTATTTCAAATGGCCGACAAATTACAGAACCGAATAATCATCATTATTATATCCAACCAACGCGTTTCAATTAGAAGGAAAGAAATGTTTGTAGAATGATGATTGGTGGCTCGGGCTGTAATTTGAAATTTTGAAGTTCCACAACAAGCTATGTACTTACAATATCATCTCTTTGAGATATCCTATCACCCCAAATCAAGAAACTGGGTTAATCGCGATCAAAATTCAAGCCCAGGACTCTTACTTCTCTCTAATGACTACCAAACTTATTACGATAATCATAATTGCATATTGTATCATAAAAGAGACCCTCCGTTTGAAGTTGGCTGATTTTCCCCAATGATCCGAAGTCAAAGGAAAGATGAATAAAATAAAATAAATTATGCTACCTAATAGGACTACTACCACATTTAGTACTCCGTAAATTGATTTTGACCTAGATGATGCAAATAAAAGATAAAATATAAATTGCACACATAGCTCAGTAAATTTCTATTTAAATCGTTAAAAGAACATAACCTTTCAGATGTCATATTATACTGGCACAGAAATCACGCAATGTACATACATTACTCTATGGCAATGAATGCGGCCACTAAAATCTTTCATTTTATTATCAAATGCCAGGGAATCATAACGCATTATGAAGTAAAATCCTTCCATAGATAACAGAATGATAAATTATTAGTATTCTTGTCCATTTACTTCAATGCTTAGTTCACAACTTGCAGTCAGTCGCAGACGTTCTGAATTCATTTTGAATGCATTTCGAATTCATTTTGCATACATACACTCGGTGACCCGGATAGACAAAAGACTTGCAGTTCTTTTTCCGTCTATCTTATGTAGAAGTTTCAAGTTCGTTTTACAACAAGGCGTGCATAATTCTTTTGTTTTTAAGTAAGTCTTTTAGATGAGAGGTTGTTTTTCCCTCTTTCTAAAATATGGTTTAACGAACTTCGACAATATCATTTAAAACTACTCAAAACTCTCTTGTTTGCGTTGTGTTGAAATGTTCAGTTCAACACATCCATTCACATCACATATTATTCGAATTCATGATGTATATGGGTTTCTGTTTTATTTTTATGTTTTATTTTTATATCCATTTGATAAGACGTTTACATAAATAGATAAACATCCACCTGCAAGAAATCACGTTTGAACTAGACGGCGGCCATCTTGACTGCCGTTTGTTCAGGCATTTACTCAGGAAGGTGTTGATTAAATAGTCTGTTTGGATTTCGGATTTGATTAATAACTGACATTTCAGAAAGTGTCAAATTATGATCCGTTTTGTTATTGATTATATTTGGATTGTTTGTCCTGATAAGTTATCAGTACTCGATCAATACTAAATTTAGGATTTCTAAAACGATAAACACCCTCGCAAATTTTTTAAATACCTCGTGGTCGTTATCTAACAGATAAGGTGTGTTTTTATGGTAGGTCAATGAACCGAGGCGAGTTTAGAAATACATCAAAACCATAGAGAAATCTCATTTTCTTCAATACAAATAGCGATAAAATGTGTATTTTGCATCGGTATCGATAAAAATGTAACCCTTTTTAACCGCGATGGGTAAAACTGATAAGTGTCTGGATTTAATATTGGCATTGCATCAAAGAAAGGGGTTTTATGGTTATATTTTCTATATTTTACAATGCGGTCTGTATTCCAAGTTTTTTACGACTGCGCTAAGGACTTTAAAGAGAGTAGAATACCGTGTACTGCTGGTTTTACAATGCTTAAACAAACACATCTCTGTACTTTCTGGTTACGCGATTAAGTCCTTTAGAATCATTTTTAACACTACAATGACCATATTTTACCGACAACGGTGACAGACGGTGGTGAAAAGGAGAAAATTTGCCTCGATTCTGTGACCTCCTTTGGCAAAAATGATACCCAACCAAATTTTGAAAAAATACATATTCAAACAGATTTTTTTTAAATAGTTTTATTGACTATTTTCGTCCAAGATTTGCATTGACCAAATCAAATTCCGTCTCGTCAATTATATTCTTCACAGTTCAATTATAAAGATCCATATCTCACTACGAAAATGAGGCATTTCACATCAATACATTTCAAAGGAAAAGAGCTATTTAGAAAACTAAAAAAGGGCATAAATTGGAGTTTTAAAAAGCGCGTATACTATTTAAGGGTTCGCCAGACCATCACTCCATTGTCTAAGTAAATATTGAAAGAATTCTTTGAATATTTATTTGTATTTTATGTTCGACCTTAAACTTTATTCAATATTTATGTATTTTTGTAACTTAACTGCTGCAATATTCTTTTGAGAATTTGCGGTCAGTGTATTGCATAACTTCAGAAGAGATAGCTCTAGAATAAAGGAGAAAATTTGTTTAGCGAAAAGCTGGTATGCGAGGGAAGAAAATACATGACTAATCATCTACACATTACATGACAAATATCAAAATTATGCAAAAACATGTTTAATAAAATTTAAAAGTTTTCAAGAAAAGTTTTGAACGACTATAAAAGTTTATCTAGCTGCTTTATGTGCTGTAACGTTCAATTAATAAAGTCAGAACAATAATAGATTTTGAAATATAACATGCTTGTGTGATTAATTCTGGATGGATGATTAATTTAATCTTGTCTGGATAGTTTACGCTTTTCTGAAATATTTTCAAATACACCTACCTGCCTTCAACGTTCTTGGATTAATTTGTCTTTAAAACCGAATATTTAAATGGTGAAAGTGGAATGGTTAATTATTCAAAATTACTGGTTGAACTACATTTCATATAATATTTTGATAACTAGTTTTTGTATTAATTTTCTTCGAGAATAAAAATATGTTTATAATTTTCAGTTTTGTACGTCAAAGTGAGTGATAAGTAATAGAGAGATGAATATAAATTATTTTTAGCATCTTCACAATGCTACGAGATTGTCGCATTTACAAATTCCTTAAATATAGAAATTGTTTTTTTTTTTTAACACTGTTGACATAGTATTTATTTAAAAATAAAGTATGATAAACAAATAATTTGATTTTGTATAATTTACGCAAAACATAATTTGTAAGATGTATCTTTCTCGAGTGCACAGATATAAATACAGCTAAATTTATAAAGAACTTTGGGCGGAATTAGATTAAAATTGAGATCTCCAAGGATTAGGTGTGATAAAGGTACGACAGCACTATAAACCTTAATGAAAATAATACAAGCACGATGTAAACGTAATTAATAGGATTAAAAAGGGAAACTTTGACGTATTTGAAAATATTGAGCCGATGGACGTAGCTGTTGGTATTATTATTATATATTGGTTCTTAGCAAGTTACAGGGAGAAATTAACCCCTTTGTCTTGCAAACTGTAGTAATGTCACCTGATGGATTCTTTTTTAACCCGATGTTCGGGCTGCCTTGGGCAAGATGAAGGGCATTCATATTTTTTTATTGCTTGTTTTAAATCTGCGAGTGGCATATTTGTATAGATATATGCACACATACAGACATTTTTACATACACCCATGCATGTATGTATTCATATACCACAAATATGTATACCATAATAAATATATACAAGTATTTAATTTTTTATATAAGAATATAAATGTAAATTTTGTTATAGCCCGCGCATCAAGGTGGTGGTATTAGGAAAATCTGATTATTATTATGCTTATCTCTGTACAGTTTTTGGATTGTTGTAAACGGAAGTGGCGCCCTCTGTTATTTTAAAAAAGAACCGCTAAAGAAATTATAATGCGCAAGTGGATAAGAAAAAATCACAGACGCAACAGGAATATACGGCACCATTAACTAAATCAATTAGTTGAGTTAGATTTTGTCAATGGATGGTTTAACAAAATAAAAAAAGTGAAACCTAGATCCTCTCATCACAGAATTTTCTAGATAGGAGGAATAAAAACATATTTTATATCTCTTTTTTTTTCTTAGAATGTCAAAATTTTTATTATAAAATTATTATAAAACACAAAAGTAGACAAGAAGCAAAAGATATGTGTCAAGACAGATTTGTGTGGCGTTCCAACATATTAGCCTAATTATTAGTTTAAGCGACTATCATCCAGATCTAATTTGTACACTAGTTTCTCTGTATTTTTTTTACGTAAGAAAACCAAGTAAACGATGATAAATTACTATTGAAGCTTTGGTGCCAAAGCTCTTCAAAAGTTCTTAAGTTAATTAGTATTTTGTGTGCACAAACCAGCAGATTCGATATACTTGTCGGGTTTTTTAAAACAACTTTAACAAAAATATACAAATGCACACTGTCATTTTACGCAAATTTCTTGAGGTTACTACTGTTTTTTTTTCTTTACTTAGCCACGTAGAAAACAATGCAAGACGGTTAACAATGCCATTTCCCGGCAAACGACTTAATAATACCACTTGCAAAAGTATTGACTATTTATGTGCGATCGTTCGACACGGTTCCACAGACCACAGTATATCTACAACAGAATATACCAACGTATTATGTCTCATGTCTGGAGACTAAATACTGGCGCTACCGAATGTCATAAGTCATAAGTCATTGTGCCTTATCTATTTACCTGTCAGTCAGAAGGTATACAGAAATATTTTAATGGAAAGGTAGTAATTTACACGAAGTTTCAGGATTGAAACTTTAATTCCTAACATTCGTAGTTAGTTACAGCCTGTTTTATATGGATTAGTCCTGCCAATAGAAAAATATTGTTTTTTTACACCTGTATGATGGGGCATCATCAGTCTAGATATTGTGATGTTGATTGTAAAGTACGATGACTTGAAATTTGACTTTGTCGTAAAAAACAATAATGAATGATTAATTTTAACCAATAGTTAGCAGCTTCAATCTTCAAAATTAATTGCTATCATATCTTCGACTTCAATGGTGGAAAGTTAATTGGCACAAACAGATAGAAATGACTCGATTTATTCTTAACCAGGCTCTGTCCGGGCATTACACAGAATATTTCGAAATAAGATGTAGACAGTAATTTTCCTCTTATTTCGAACGTCAAGTGTACAAAATTTCATCGAGAAGAATCATATTTCTGAATTAAGGAATGTAAAAAAGAAGTAGGAGTAGTTTTTCAAAATTTCTTGTAAACAGAAATCTTCCTCCTGCCTTGAAGGTCAAGTGTACAAAATTTCGTCAATTTCGAAATAAAACTGTTGATTTGTCAAAAAAAAAAACAAACCCATAATGGGACACACTTCTTTATGTTATAATATTATGAAGGTACTTTATAGATAAAAAAATTGATAGATCTCTCAATTCCTGCTAGTTTTTTTATAGATTTGAGTTATTTAGAATAAAAATTACATTTATTTACTGTATGGTCAAATGCCACAATAAAGAGCCAATTTGAGTAGATACCTACCAAGTCTTTACATTCTTTAAAAGACAATTTTGGAATAAATTTCAATTAAACAAAACACCCTTTCAAAGGTTTTGTATCAGAAATACAACACATTTTTTTTTTTTTTTTTTTACTTGGAGGTTAAATTTTCATGCACAGATTTGCTTCTCGTTTACAACAGAACAGTCCAGTCACAATCTGACCGTTAAAATCCACACAATGAATGCCTTGAGAAAATCCCCTTGTTTGGATCAGTCGAGGAATCCTATTATGTAAGGTGCTACCGCTGCAGTCATTGCCATATTCTAAACAACACAATTACCCCTCATCGCAGCTCATGCATAAACACTAAACAACTTGCACGTTGTATCCAATGAACATAAAATAATCGCTAGAAACAATGTGATCAATACCGATTTGAAATGAAACTAATATCGCCGTTTTGCGTAAGACCTTTCGATTCCTAACCCCAGATCGGTCAATGATATGTTCAAAAAGGAATGTCGATATTCAACAGAAGTTTTTTCTTCAAATAAAATGTCGACGGTTTACTGATAGTTCCCACGGCCATAGGCCAATTGTTTTAATCCACTTAATATCATTCCTTTAACGACAACACGGTCCTTTGATAATGTTCACCAGGGTTGTCATTGGATATTTGGCTATGTCTTCGGATTCAACACTTTGTCTTCTTTTATATCTTGTTCACATCAAGGCGGGACATTGGCACCAAATATGAATTAGAATCCTCTTCACATTTCCTGCATCCATTGGTGTTTTCCTTTCCCAATAACTGCATGTGTCTCCTGAGATGGAAGTGTTCCCTAAAAGAGTTTCTGTCCAAATTGAGTAGTTGCTTAGTTCGTGTGGCGACACCTTGCATGATCGTGCGATAAATGTGGAGATCTACAAATAATTCAAGGCTGATGTAAGCGTAGTGAGTAAGATTAAGGTGATTTTTCACAAAAACGGCGCTCTATAAATTATCCAATTATTATTATTATTAAGAAAGCGATGCTCAGATGGGCATGTAGAAAGGAGTTTAAGAAGAATATATGACGCAAATATGAATGGTCGAAGAAGTCGAGGACGTCCGAGGAAGACATGGCACGATCAAGTGAATCAGTTACTTGAGTCGGACCATGTCAAGAATCAGAATAATAGAAGAGTATATATGAGACGATGTATGAATGTGAATGGGGCAGAGAGTGTGTGCCAAGACCGAGTTGTTTGGCGGTCCGCCCTCTGGATGGTTAGCTAGTTAGTTAGTTTAGCCTGGTTCGTCTAGCCGAGTTATGGTTCATATTCTCTCACTCAGGGTATCCTTTCTCATTCCTCAGCAGAGTAAGGAACAGTTGAGCTTACATGCCCATAAACAATTCTATCCGTTTATATCTTCAGTGTCTTTATCACTATATATTTCTTATACGTCAGTAACTATCTTTCGCATATAATGTTATGCAGATTGTGCATGTGGTATATATATACGGGTTTGTTAGCTACCTTTTGCACCAGTAGAGCTCTGATAAAGCTATTACATTTCACTTCGAGCATTGTCGTAAATTCGTTCGCTGATGTCACTGGTGATTATTTGTCGTCCTACAAATATCGTGCGCAAAATACTCTCACTTTTACTAGTTTACCACCTTCACATCCTTAATCAATTTTTTAAAATTCTCTAACTTCATCTATAGTGAATTACTTTCACGAATTATTTTCTTTTCTTTTTCAGTTGGAACGCATTTAAATAATATAGAGGAAGATCAGTGTCTTTAAATAAAGTTCTATTGTGTATGAATTTACTTTAGAAGCCAAATATCGGTTATTAACCGTTTGATGTAATTGTAAGTCCTTTATTATTTTTTATTCACTACATAGAAGACGATGCATGAAGACAATATTTTAATTCTTCGGCAACAATAAAAAATCTGATATCGACTTATGAAGTTCAGAAGATCTGACAAAAAACATCTAAAATGGTTTGAAAGTAGACTTTGAAATCTACAAAAAATAGGCATGCCCTCGGTAATTCTTAGAAAATTTTATCGCCAAAGAATTTGATAAAAAAAGCTGAATAAAAAGTACTGTTGTGCAAAAAATTATCAATTACTGTAAATATTAGATAGTTTTATCTAAATTCTGATATAAAAGATATTTAGTCGACACAAATCAAAGTATCGTGTATAAGTAACATTTTTTGCTTTTCAGTTATGTTTGTTGAATAGTATTTAATCTGTAAATAAACATCTAAGATTATCTAGTAAATACAAGAAAAGTGTACCGTTTTAAACAACAATTGATAAACTCACAACAATGCTGTGTACCTACTCCATTACAATGTAGCTGCGACAAGGTTATATACTTTGATCCGTACCGGTACAATAAAATATAGACTCCGAGATTATAAGTGCTATACTTGAGATACTCTGCTGTGGTAGTCCAAAAGGAAAGAGAACTTCTTATAAGCAGACTCGCCTTTTTTGTCCCCCTAATTCGAAACATACGTTCACTTGTTATTTAAAAGAACTCCGATCTACGTTAATTACAAACAATATCAATAGAATCAATCCTGATCTAATCACAAAGCGATACACTATCAAAGAGATTCGATAAATTAATCAAGTTTTTTTTCCACACACGCAGTTTGTGAAAAATAAATATTGTACAAGGTGCGAAATATTCCGTCAAATATACTTCACATTTTCACAGTGTGTCAAGCTAAACTTGAAGTTATGATCATTGGCAATTTCCCAAAACGATGGTCACAAATAACAATCATTTTGAATCATTCCATCGACATGACAGCTTTATGTAACTGCTTCAGAGCGGCATTGTCCTCTTAAACGAACTTGCGCTCAGTGATATAATTTTATACCTAATATGTACATGATATAATGGCGACAAGATTTTTATGCGTATCTCTTTACATCAGAATCAGATTATCTACAAAGAAAATGAAAAATATTAAAATCTTGGCAATCCCTCATACTACAAACTCTTCTACAACGAAATTTCATCTTATTTACAATAATTTATTTTATTAATTAGACTATGCTGAAGACATAAATTGAGGACTTCTTCGAAAATACCGAAGATGTTGACCGTCAAATTTTGATATTCGCGGCTGACCGAAAAGTACATGCGCAGTAGTGCTGCAGCACTGCCATTCGAATTAGGGGGCATACATTAATTACGTGAGCAGTTTTTCTTCCAATCTAGCCCCCCCCCCCACCCCCCCTTGAGGAGATAAATTTTGGTCACTTCGTATGTTCTTTTCAAGTAACGTGAGATTTTTGCTGGAACCCCCCCCCCCCCCCCTTTTGAGCTCACGTAATTAATGTATGCCCCTTATGAATTGTACTTAATGTGACGTCACGTGATACATTTGCACACATTTTATACTTTGAAAGGACATAACTTAAAATTTTTGGAGACATCGAAAAATTAATTTTACCGTATTTTTAATACAACACATTTGCATCAAAATAAAATTTAAAAATAGGAGACAACCTTAATGAGGTTTGAAAAAGTTCCAAAATTTAGGTTTATTTTATTATAATATTTAGGGGGTATTTCACCATCCTCATCTTAGATTAACCATACGATAACGTACTTTCGATTAATTAAACATGATTTATTTATTTTAAAAGTCTGAGTTAACTATTCGGTTTTTAAACCTATGAATAGTGGCTACATACGAATAGGATAAGTTAAGCCGAAATTTTTTACCTTTTTCAATTATTTATTTGTTTATTCATTATCGTATGGAAATCAGAAGGATGGTAAAATACCCCCTTACTATAATACTACAATAAAGAATTTATGATCTGATTTGTTTCTGCCGTTTTCCCAACAATTCTGCTCTCCGCGCTGTATTTGACCACACTGCAATGCTGTCGTAATTATTCCTACACGATTTTCCTGCCAAACTGCGACCGCCATGACAGTTTGCTTGTTCGTGTCTCCTCAATTATAATCTATTCCGTTTCTTCGGCCTAGACTCTCCTCCGTTACTTCTTCCACTTCACATACTACATTTTTCTCAAGAACAGGTTTTCACGTCACAATGCACAATATTTCCACAACTACAGGGTACACAATTTCATTTGTTCGGACTTCCAATTTTAAATTATGGACTGCGAACGTAATTCAAGTGCACGCGAGTTTCGAATATGGTTCATTTGTTCGGATTTCCAAGTTAAATTAGGGACTGTGAACGTAATTCAAGGGCAGACATTTTCGAATATGGTTCATTTGTTCGGATTTCCAAATTTAAATTAGGGGCTGTGAACGTAATCCAAGTGCAGACGTATTTTGAATATGATTAATTTGTTCGGATTTCCAAATTTAAATTAGGGACTGTGAACGTAATTCAAGTGCACGCGTATTTCGAATATGGTTCATTTGTTCGGATTTCCAAATTTAAATTATGGGCTGTGAACGTAATCCAAGTGCAGACGTATTTCGAATATGATTCATTTGTTCGGATTTCCAAATTTAAATTAGGGGCTGTGAACGTAATTCAAGTGCAGACGTATTTCGAATATGATTCATTTGTTCGGATTTCCAAATTTAAATTAGGGACTGTGAACGTAATTCAAGTGCACGCGAATTTCGAATATGGTTTATTTATTCGAATTTCCAATTTTAAATTAGGGATTGTGAACGTAATTCAAGTGCACGCGTATTTCGAATATGGTTCATTTGTTTGGATTTCCAAGTTAAATTAGGAACTGTGATCGTAATTCAAGTGCACTCGTATTTCAAATATGGTTCATTTGTTCGGATTTCCAAATTTAAATTAGGGACTGTGCACGTAATCCAAGTGCAGACGTATTTCGAATATGGTTCATTTGTTCGGATTTCCAAATTTAAATTAGGGGCAGTGAATGTAATCCAAGTGCAGACGTATTTCGAATATGGTTCATTTGTTCGGATTTACTGCGAACGTAATTCAAGTGCACGTGTATTTCGAATATCGTTCTGCTAAATTATATCTTATCACATATCACTTAATAATTGAGTGTTTGATTTTCTTTGAGATAGATTTTGATACTTCTATTGGAGTTATGGAAGATGTTCAAAAGTTTTCGACAGATACGACAAACGGTTTTTCAACATTTTTTTAAAGATTTGTCCGTGTCCGATGAGAAACGACTTAGCTTTTATTTCTTCTATCTCCTTATATTATATTCAAGTTGGGAAGCGGTTATCGATACTGCCGCCACCCCAGAAACCATTAATTGGATAACCAACGCCCCTGCCAAAGGTCATCCCCAAGTGATTCGCCACGTTTGTTGACAGTGGTGTCCGGGTCCACGGGCTGAGGTTGGTCTAGTTCTTGGTGGCGTATGCGTTTGCCCACCATCAGATTGCCAGATCGGAGAGACCGGTCGAAGGAGAGCTTTTGATCTCGCAGTGGGAGAAATGGATTCATACCTAACCTAACCTAACCTAACCTTCCCTTACCTAACCTAACCTAACCTAACCTTGCGCCTAACCTAACGACAGCGCCCTTGAGGTGATTTTTCACAAAAACGGCGCTCTATAAATTATCCAATTATTATTATTATACGTCCTTCACTTCAGGACACATAGACCCCCAGATTCCTACCCACCCCTCATACCATTTTCCTTCCCAGAACTTCCTCTCCTTCCTTTCCCTAAAAAGACCCTTCACACAAAATCTTCAGGGCGTGTGGAGCTAATGAAAAAAAAAACATAAGTTCAATCTTCTTCTATTTAAAAATAACCTTAAGAAACTTTTTACATCACAGAGCACAATTTTGGAAACATAATGGCCTTCGGTGTGGAATTAAAATAAGTTTATAAAAAAATAAAACCTGTTTCGCAAGTTTTGGTGCAAATTATTTCAAAATACGCAAACAAATTAAGCCGAGTAATAATTGGTAGTCGGTTTGGAAGATAATTTTTTTTGACAGGAACTCTAAAAGTATTGAAGGGTATGGACGTATTTCATGAAATTCTGAAGTTGTACGTAAAAAAATCGATGTAATAATAATAATATGATAGTTATATGCTTTAAAGTAATTTTATTCTGCGTTCCTAACCACGGACTTTCACCTGGTAAACATATTTGGTGAGTTTATTTGCAATTATACGCATTTCTGAGAATTATTCATAAATAGGTACCTGCTAAATGTTTCAAACGCCATTATGGTTGTTATACATTATGTTACAATCTTATTTCAATGCTCCTCAATAGTAAGTGTTATTTGAATACCAAATTCGACACCATTAAACACTGTGATTAGGCGCAATAACGCGTGTACACAGTTGCTATAGTCGTGTTGTATTGGGCGGTTACGACCGCCATTTACATTAAAAAACATAATTAATTTTAGGCGGCATTTTGTCTAACAAAGTATCAGACATAACAGAAAATAGTGAAAAAAATTCTAAGGATAATTAATCGGTGCACACATGATCAAGTGTCTGTGATTTAAAATTCCTTCTTTCATTCCTTCCTAAAGTTTGAGAGAAGTTTTTTCGGGATTTTTTAAGCTAAATTACGCTTTCAAAATAACGATGTGAAGGTTCAGCTGGAGTGGGCTCATGATCTCGGGTTCTTCGCGGAAACGGGATCCTACTCCTACTCATTTTTCAAATCGACTACTCCCTGGGAACCCGGTACAGGACTCGGACTTAAACTCGGAACTCGGAACCGGACCCGGAATTCACCACACCGTTCCCTTGGTACCTACTATTGAGTGGTGTGTCCTGGTGACACGTTACAACCTTTGTTTATCTAGTGGTCGATTCTGTTGACGAGCTTTATGGCGAGTGAATGTTTTGTTTATTGTTCAATAACCAATATTGAAATTATGTGGGGTTGTGGGATAATTCTTACCCCATTATTTTCGATAGTTTTATGAATTTGAGAATTTTTTTTTGTATTTTTTAAATAATACTTTATTGTATAATTTTTATTTTAACTTTATGAGTAAAACCTCAAATTGTAACATTTAATTAAATGAAGACAATGTAAACGAAACTCAATCGAAAATCTGGAAACAGAAAAATCAGAAAAAGATATTGGCATTTCATTTAATTAAATAATACTTTATTGTTTGAACATTAAACAAGATACAAATGCATTTCGTTGAATTTCGCCAAAATGTACATTGCACTACTCGCGACTCAGGTGCTAGTACATGTGCTTGTCTGAATACGGGTTCGAGTCCTTGTATGGATTCTTGCCCGAGTTCGGGTCCGAGTTATTGCTCGGGTTCTTGTCTGGATCCGAGTTCTTATGCGGGTTCTATCCGGGTCTGGCTCCGAATACTTTGGCCGAACCCGTGCGTCCTGTTATATCGGGTTCAGAATTTTAGTTGATCAACTCGATACTTAAAAGCGTATTGACACCTATGAACCTTCTTCTAAAACAAGTTTTTCCAAACAATTTTTGACGTTCAATCAAAGTCGATCAACTAAAATTGAATCGTCTGAACCCGCTATTAGTCGCAATCATACCCAGTACCCAGTCCGCACCCAAGAACTCTAACCCGGGGTCTGCTCCTAGAACTCGAGTACTTTTAAAAGGAATTACGCCTCGGAGGCCTCCGACAAAATGCAGTCACCCATCTCTAATTCAAAATAGTCACACTTTTCAGTTGTATTTTTTCCCTGGTTTTCCAATCATACAAATGTTTCCACTTGACCAAATAGCATTTTTTAATTATTATTAATAATTAATTATTATTATCTGCCAGCACAAATATAATATTTGAATGCTCCGGTCAGGACATATTAACCGTAAAAGGATTATCTGTTTATTATTATTCAGTGACTGTGTAAGATTTTAATTTACCTTTTTTATAAATGAATGTACCTAGTTGTTTTATTTATAACGGAAACATCAATGCCCCATATATTTGGATTATAAGAGTTGAACTAAGAATTCGCAACAGACGACTTTGAGAAAAAACTTATTATTAAATTAGACAGCTTTTAGAGTAGATAAATTATATTTTTTGCTATGTTTTTTTTTTCTTTAAATTTCACTTGTAACATTAATTCTTATAAAATTTTCACAAACGCGGTAATAACAGCGCAGACTGTTATTATGTTGTAGTTTTTAATTGCATTTATTCAGTTACTCTTTTTAAATCCCTAATTTCTATACACCTCAAATCTTCACTTTAACCATACAAATAAAAATAAAATAATTATTATATTATACCGACGCACATGCATTGCCTTTGTGGAAATTTTTTGTTCATACATTTATTACATAAATTTTTTTTTATATAATTTTCATTATTTACGTATTGTATCAAAAATATTTAATAAAAAAAGACTACATAGAGGCTCTTCCTAACAAAAATACATTGTGATTAATTTGACAATAAAATCATTCGGAAATGTCAATTGAAATCGGAATAAATTATTTCCCTATGTAATATATTCGTTGTCACTATGTCACTTGTAACGAACGTGAAATTTGCCTACCTCAATAATAAATTAATAATAACAGTCCACCGGAGAATCGACTTCCGCTTGAACACTAACAAAGGGGACGTCAATTTATTGAATTAGATTTTTTATTGAATTGAGATTTGGGTTTGGCAGATTATAAAGTTAATTTATGATTCCGGTTATTTATTTTAAAAATAACTCAATTTCGATTTGTACGCGATGGCTGCATCATATTTGTAGACGATTTTGTTAGTATAACTTTGCTTTGTGTTTTCGTTTTCGAGTAAATCGAGCACGAAGTTGGATTTTTTTTGGTCAAGTTTAGAAAAATTGATCGCCAAGGGGTTAATTTCAGCGTATCGAAGACTGGAAGTTTTGGAAGTGAAAACTTAAAAACGGACAAACACATACATCTTTAGGATTTATCCTGCGAGAGAATGAGATAGACTTATTGGTCTCCTCTTTGTGCGGTGCTTTGTTGCCCCCCCCCCAAATCTTGTCTACTTTAGTTTTCTGAAGGTTTCACTTCTACCGTGTGTGAACTGCACACAAAAATTTAAACTCTTTAGTTGCCAAAAATGTTTTAAAAAGTTTAATGATATAAAAATAATTGAAATTATGTAGATTCACCAGGTTCCCAATTGTACTACGAGTTTCTGGACAACGTCTATATCTGCATTTTGTATTTTATTTATTTATTTACACATATATTTTATGATGAATTCATTATATTCAATATATATATATATATATATATCATAGTATTTATAGTTTTATACATACATGCTTAAACTAGAATGCAAATTAGTACCAATATTATCCACGTTTTTTATAAAACTTTAATAAAGTCATGAATTTGACCTGCAAAAGCATGCGAGACTTAGTGATCGCTTTGTTTGATTAGCGAAAGCTGCAATTAATGTTGAAAATTACTATTTTAGAGGTAAGCATTAAAATTAAAAATATATACAATGTTATCTAGCAGATAAATCCACCACGCATCAAGAATGTAAAAAAAAAATTACATGAAAATTTTTAAACAAACTTTACAAATTTTAAATTTTTTAATCGTTTTGAGCTATGCTATTGATAAATGTGTTACATGCTCAAACGTATAGAATTTCAGTATTTAGCATTCAAAAGCAGATGACTTAAATGCATGCTGATAGAAATAAACAATTAGTCAACCTGTACCCGAGGGTGCGGTGCAGAGAGTCATTATTCCTTCACCAGAATAAGTTTCCATGACATAGTGCCAAGACTGAAGAAATTTCACATATATCCTGTCTCCTCGCTTTATTTCACACCAAGGCTGACAAAAGAAAGCATTTTTTGGGAACGAAAAATTTCCGGTACCGAAAATTCAGAGGTGGCAAACTATTTAATTATTTTGAATTTTTGGATGATGAATTTTCCAAATTTACCCCTGATATCTCCAACTGTTAGTATGTTTCCTTTACAATCCCTCCCTCTGAGGGGCAGAGTCCCCTACCCTCCGACACCCCTCCCCTGCGTATCCTTTCCATTGCTTTTCCCCTTCAATTTCTCTTTTGGAAAAAACCCCTTTGCTTTGTTTACATTCATAAATCGTCTCATGCATGCCCTTTTGTTATTCCGACTCAAAATTTGATTATTGGAGCATTCCCGTCCACTTTAGCCTCATAATATGTTCCTATCACTTATTTATCTATTCGCTCTTTTTATGCAAACAATCATGACTTTGTCAACATTTAGTACGAAAATCTGATTTTCTGGCGTCTTCTTCAGTTCGTCAAATTAGTAACTGAAAGGGAGATCTATTGATATTTAAGCCATGTTAATTAAATTAACTACAGAGCAGCCTACGTTAGAGTTGGATGATCCTTCTTCTTTCGTATACTTCATATAATATTATCATTACATCACATACCACGAACGAGGTTATCCAATCGTAAATTTTCCTCATGAAACATTTCACTTGACACAATTGCAAGTGAATATAATAAATAATCTATCATTGGTACCTATTTAAAATCGTTCTAAAAGCAACACATTTATTTCCACCGCCTAATTAAACATGGCCTTTGGCATTCTTAAATAGATGGAACATAACATCACCTATGGTTTAGTTGGCTATTATTAATATTATTATAAAATGATTACTTTTATTGAAGAGTTTCTATAAAGATATTATCTTTCTTATTAATTTTCTGGGAGTTACTACCTGGCTTCGCCCGGGGTTTAACATTCGTATTTTTTTCTTATTAAACAATTGATAAATAATGTAGACCACGCAATATAGCTATCTTGTCTTGCTGAAAAAAAACATTTCAATTCAAAGCTCCGATGCTAAGGAAAATAACGTTGCAAGCTGAAAATAGCAGCGTTGACCTAGAAAGAGAAACCCAAAAAATGCTATTTGAGTTTGGTTTGGGGATTACATATAAAAAGGGGATTTTTTGCTGGGAATTACAGACGCTTTCTTACTGCCGATAAAACTTTTGTAACCACATTCTCGTAAACGATGCGTACGATAAAATGAGAGCCCAAAACGGATCTCTCAAAGGCAAGAGTTATAATCTTTGCCCCATATTCACAGCATGCTTGAAAAAACTTGTCTATGCTTGATACTTAGAAAACAGTTCGTACTTTGTACTGATTCAATCATTGTTTTTAATTTTTGTTAAATCTTTAACATGTCGTTAACACTGTACAATTTTTGTTGGTAACTTATATTCTCACGAAAACCAAAGTATAAAAAATTTGGTTCCATCACAAGTGGCCCCCCGGCATACTTACACAAAATATAACTAATTGTCACCGAATAGGTGTACAGAGAGGTTAATAAACTAAGAAAATTAGCGCCAAATAACAAAAGACAAACTTTATACTGTATTGTTCATTGTTAAAATTCGTTTGAAATCCATACCAACTTTATTATTAAAGGTATTTTTGAAGTCCATTTTAGATTTAATGTTGGTAAATAATTAAAAAAAATAGTAATTTAATAATAATTATAATATCGGGGGGCTAACTGTCGGGGGATCAACTATGGGGTTACAAAAAATTTCACTTTTCAGGCGTGCGGTAGGTCTACTGATAGCTTATTTTCAGTTAGAATTTTCATATAGAACCGCATCGAACGGAGTTGACCTCCTCCGTCTGCAGTAATCTGTCCGCGGCCAGCAGTCAGTAGTCTGTCCGGTCCACTCCTCGGCGATAATACCACTCCACCCGGAGGGGGGTGAAGTGTGGACAGACGGGTATTACAAGCAAGCAACAAGACGCGCCACGGAAAACCACTAAATTTAGCCAGAACGTCTTTATTCAGGGGTGTAGCGTCCTTACGTGCAGTGTGTGTAACGCACGAGGGCGGTCGAACCGCGGGGCGGCTTCTTGAATTATACCCACACCCAAAAACTTTACGTCTTTGATTTGAGTACAAAGTGACACTGTTAATTTAAGTTAAATACAAGCAGAAAGTATTTATTAACGTGGGTGTTGAACAAATGGGCAACTTATCCAATTTTGTTTACTTCATCAACTATTGTAATATTTTAATTGTTTTTAGGTTTAATTCGTAGAACTCAATTTAATTTTTTTTTAAAGTTGTTATATCAAGTTATAAAGTTCTGCAAGTATTTGGTATTTAATTTTGTTAAAGCTGTTTCGGCTTACAAGGTCATTTTCAAACTGTGGTTGGACCACTTTGAGACGACTTATTTATACGATTTTAATGTCAATTTTTGAAAGTGTCTAAATTGCTTTATTACCGGTTAAACCAATTTGCTGAGACACTAATTGAGAGATGACTCTCTATTATGTGCAATTCGGAATCTTTTTTCCCCGCACCAAATATTAGGGTTTTCTTAATTGTTTTATATTGACGTTACTGCTATGACTATGACTTTTGATAAAGTCAAGATAACTCGAGTTAATCATGAAATTTTGAATTTAAATTAGAACTAAGGCCAAAGTTCTTGATTATCCTATCTGCACCGCCTGCCACTTAATTGTGTGATCGTCATGAAGGTGTAAAACCAAATCAATATTATCAGATAAATTCTTATCAACGAGTATGCATGTTAGAATGATCGCGAAGTCTATTAAAAATACATTTTTGTTTTTTTTCGAGAATATTATGTCAACAAAATTTGAAGGCATGTGTTCTTGAAGCAAGTATTACCGAATTACTCGTGGATTCGATAATAATGCAACGCCGATGTAAGCAAAACAATCTTGAATCAAGATTCGTTTCATAATGTTGGTTTTCCTTTCACACGAAGCAATGACTTCAACAATATTATGCTTTTTACCAGATGACTAATTTGTTCGCTTTTCAGAATAACTCATACGGGTCTCATAAAAATCGCTGTTTCTTCCTTACTATCATAGTGAGAAATACGATAGAACGTTGTTAAAAAAAGAAAACACCACGCTACACATGTAAATCTAAAAGTTAACCTCAAAAAAATGTCAAATGTTAAACTTCATGAAACCAAAGTTTTGGTTTTTATTTGAAAAAAATTATGAAACTTTATGAAATTTTTTTAAAAATTATTTTTACAAGGAACGTCAACGATTTGTGTATTAAAATTTGTATATCCCTTTTTTCGTTATCAGTAATTTAGTTAGAAAAAAGGTAAGGTGAACAATTTTTTTTTATATTTGCAAGCAAAATATTTCTACTTCGAAAATTATGTGTTTAATTCGATTTATAAAATTTGAAAGTGTATTTTATCACCTTTTAAAAACAGTTTTTAGTTTTCGGGTATGTTCCGAAACATTCGATTTATTTGAATTTTAATGATAAACAGAAATATTTTTACAAAATATGGTCGAGGCCTGGGGGTTAACTGCTTGCGATAGCAGTCTCACTTACGCAAGTATTCGATATACAAGAACCATAATAATATAACGCGTATTTTTAGAATCAGATACTATTTCTTACTTAAATAGGGCGCATTATTTTCCCAGACATTGGCAATATCCCTCGCGGCGGTCCTGTGTTTATTTCTAGCTCCCGGACTCCGAATAATAAATAATGACACTAAACTTATTATGCATGGTCATTTATTTTGCATAAAATGCAAAATGATCAATTAAACAAACACCAAGATCCTAACGATAGAAAATCCAGACACACTTTAAACAAAGTGTACAAAATTATCGTTTTCTTTTGCCCTTATACAAAATGGTATTTTCTGAAATTTTTAGCAGCAAGGGATAATAAACTCACAGTTTTCAAAGTTTTGGGGCATTTATTTGGTTGGAATCTGTTAAACAAATAATTATAATAATTCAGACAAATTCTTAAACTGAGCTGCCAGACGAAATAATGGTTGTAAAAGCATTAAAGTCTTTCTTAACTAACTAACTAACTAACTAACCATCACGCCGTTTCCCCGCAGGGGTAGGCAGAGAGGACGGACCGCCAAACAACTCGGTCTTGGCACACACTCTTTGCCTCACTCACATTCATACATCGTCTCATACATACTCTTCTATTATTCCGACTTTTGACATGGCCCGACTCAAGTATCTGATTCACTTGATCGTGCCATGTCTTCCTCGGGCGTCCCCTACTTCTTCTTCCATTCACATTTGCGTCATATATTCTTCTCACATTATTTTCTTCTTTCATTCGCTCTACATGTCCAAACCATCTGAGGGTCCCTTTCTTAATCTTACTCATTATGCTTACATCAGCCTTGCATTCTTTGCGGGTCTTTCTTTTTGGACATTAATACATAATTATATAAATGGCATACATTTTACACTAAATCTCCTGTCATTTTGGCTGGTAAGTAATTGAAATAACTAAAACACGAATGTCCAGCGTCTAGTACATTTACCGAGTACATCTTTATTCAAAGGAATGTAAACATAGTTTTTTTTGTTATATTTTTTGTATGGTAGTTGCACAGTTTTATTTAAGCGATAAAATTTTTATGATTTGCATCTATACAGCATCAATCAAATATCATAAAATTTAATTATTTTGTAACAAAACCATTATTGTGATAAATAAGGTCGTCGGGTGGATTTACGAATTTTCCGAAGTCAGAATTAAGATTAAGAATTATTTCTCTATTGTTATCAAGCATAATTTGTAGAACTCCATTTAAGTTTTTCTTATGTGTGGAAAGTAACGTACTTGACTTACATTAACCAGTGATTCGTGACATTATTTGGAGTAAAAAATGTAAAAGAATTTTTGGTCTCCGGTGACATTCCACACGGCATCATTGGTCACTCAGTCGAGTAACCAACCAACCCTTACCCAGTCTCAAAGTGTTCAATAACTACTGTTTTTTTATGTTTTTAGTTGTAAACAAAAAATGTCACCGAAGACTAAAATTTCTTTAATATTTTTGACCAAATAATATTAGGATTCACTGGTTGAAGTAAGTAAGTAACTTAAAACCCTGTATATGAAACCGAAAATATTTTTACTCAATTTATAAAAAACTTTTGTTTAAAGACGAGTTCTGTTGCTGTTTCGCCTTCTGAATGCATTAAACAGACAGTTTGATAACGTCTGTCAACCGTAGTTATAATTGTTTTTAGGTAGGTACTGTTGTCTACAAAAGGATTTTTTTAAATTTCTTTTATATGGGTATAAAAGAAAAACTTAAAATAAAATTAAAAAAAACATCATTTAATAAATTCAATTAAACGGTTTTATAATATTCAGATAAGATTGCAAAATCCTTGAAATTGAATGACGTTGAAAAATAACAATATTTTTTTTATAAACGATAAACTGATCTAATCTTACTTTTCGGAAAAGTTTTTTTCTAAAAAATATTCGCCTTATTTTGATTTATATATTCAAGTCGTATAATAAATATAATTTATCTGCGATATTATGATCAAATAATTTATTTCATAATATATTGTGTGAATTTGTCTAGCTTATCTTAAAAACTTGTTGAAATTTGAAATATGACCCTATCTTATAAATTGGGATGTCCCAGATGAGTATAAAGCGTTTAGATGACATGTATGAAGATGAAATCAGAGGTACAGGGTGGAGCAGAGCAATTTGCTTATTTGAATTTGGTGCCCTGAAGCGATGGTTGGTAGACACATTCGAGAAGGCGGGGCGGAAAGCTGTAGCTCTGCTTGGTTTAGTAAGTATCATTGAGTGGACGAAGGTGGAGCGCGCGTTCGCTGACGAGGCATACCTACTTTTCTAACGGTCGCTTTATCATCGCCACACAACATGCATTCCGTACCCATCGTACTAGATGTAAAGAAAAAAACCCGGGCTTCCACGAAAAGCAAGATCACCCCAAAACGTTGACATTGTAATGCTTTCTGTTTTGCGATCCGCTCAGCGCTGTTGGGTGGTCTGCTCGTTCTGTGAGGCGAAACCTTCATGAAGAACTAAAATTTCAACCCTACGAATTGGCTGTGATTGTTTTATTGCTCGAGTTGATTTTGTAGTTCGAGAAAATGCAAGGGAGGCGCTTCTTGGCATGACATTCACGACGTCACGACACACTCGTTTTCTTCATTGATGAGGCTCAATGGACGCCATCTTCCTGATATCACATTTAAAACTGTATAAATATATTTAATCAAGCATCAAATACATATCTACATTACTTTATTTTTTGGTTGAGTTCCTAAATGAGCAAGTTGCTCTGCCCCACACTATATCGCGTATTGTGCGTACACTTTCAGTTAGCGTTATTGTCCGAAGGTGTGACGAAGTGGACAGGCTATAATGGACGAACTGATTAGCAGAACCAGATGATAAACCAGACTATCCCGGAAGCCGCAGTTGATTGCTCTCTGTGTGCCTAATGGTGGCCTGCTTGACAGAGTTCGAGAGTTATATCTGCCATAATAATCTAATATCTCTTGACACTTTCTGTGCTCCTGTAACCACCGTTTATTTTGGGATCAATCTCTGAGATGAAATGGGAATGGATTTTAAGTTCTTGACGTAACAATAGGATGGATACATATCGTTCAAGCATTTCGATTTATTGTCTGATTTCATTTTATGATATATCACTAGCAAAGACCCGTGAAAAATAACTGGATATTATAATAGTTGTAGGATGGATTATATGCGCAGACGCCGCAGACTCTTGAAGAATGACGAAATCTGACATTATTTTACAAGATTAACCCTAAGAAATTTAAACAAAAGAAATACGTATTTCAATTCGGTCAGTGGCTGATTTAACATCGCATTTAGGTTCAATTTCTGTGCGTTCAATTCCTCGGCTGGCTAATTCCTCCAATACGACACAAGCAACATTTTCCGCTTAGTGTGATAGTAGTAGGAAATTTTCAAATGTTGTCAGGTTATTCGTAACCCGGGGATGTTGTCTTTCTTTATTAAAAAAAATCTTATTATAATAATTTTCTGATAAAAAAATATTATATTGAAGGTAGGTAGGTACTTGATCGATTTATCGCTTTATTACAGTCAGTTCCAATTTTAAAAATGGCGTTTAAATTCAGAGCAAATCTGAGATCTCGAGTTCGTTAAACCAGAGTTACAGACAGACACACAACCGAAATAGTTTTAATGATTTTGGGGGAATAATATAATTTGCAGATCGAGAGTGTAGATCAAAACAACTTTTAATTATCTGGTTTAAATAAAGCTTTGTAAGCTATTCTGGTACAGGCAGGGATGCAGCCTGGTGAATATTTCCCTGATGATAGAAACACTCAGAGTCACCAGAAAAAATACCAATCTGCAGAGTTAAGAAATAAGTACTTTGATTATTACGGTAACAGAACAGACGATATCTAGTGAGAAGGATAACATATATAGAGGAACATTTTAAATATTAATCGCCCGAGTTGCCAGCAATGAAATCAAAACATTTTAATATGCTTTTTATATCCCTGATATGATATTCCTAAGCCAAACACTTTCAATTTCAACGCCATTAGAATCGATAATAATTATTTTTGACCCATTTAAAAGTTTTTTAGCGCAGTGAAAGGAAATTGAATTATATTATTAACAGCAGGTAGATTGATAAAAATGACTAAGCAGATTGGCACATGGCATTTAATATCTCACCATAGAAAGTGATTAGTATCGCTAAAAATCCTGGATGGTGAATGAAGTTCATTACGGGGCTATTGGAGACGATAAGAGATAGCCAAGTCACCGGTCAAACAGAAGAGAAATTAGTTCGGCAAGGAAGACAGAATGCGAACAGAAACTTGGCCCAAGTCCTAGAGACATTTCCGTACCGTGGCTCCTTTCATTCGTATCACAATTTTGCCGAAGCTTGACGATGTATTTATACGAAAGACAGGGAACTCCATTGTACCTTGTTTCCTCTGATGAAGAATACATACAAAGCTTAATGACATATCATTTGTACAAGTAACAACTACCTTCAGGCGAGAAGGTGAAACGACTTGTGTTTCGTGTATGAAAATAAGAAAGAGATGAGTCTAAATTTGTTCTTTGAGTACACTCAACCATTTCACCTTGATGTGTTTTTCAAATTCAGATTAATACCACAATATCTCTTGAACTTACTATATAAGTTAGTTTTTAGTTCTACTTCACACGTAGTGCTACTTAAAATATAGTTCTACTTCATATATAGTTCTACTTCATACATATTACATAGTTCTACTTCGTATATAGTTTTACTTCATACATAGTTCTTCTTCATATATAGTTAACTAACTAACTACCCATCACGCCGTTTCCCCGCAGGGGTAGGCAGAGAGGACGGACCGCCAAACAACTCGGTCTTGGCACACACTCTTTGCCTCAATCACATTCATACATCGTCTCATACATTCTCTTCTAATAGTTCTACTTCATATATACTTGTAGACGCTTACTTCGTATGATTCTGCTTTATACTCATATTTTACAAGGAACAACATTCCATTATTTTTTACAAATACAAAACTCGATTACTTTTTTCCTATTGTCTATTTAATTTTATTTCGTGGGTAAAATTATATATGTCGCATTTTTAATGACGTCATTTAGTACTTGGTCTATTTTCAAATCACCGAAGAGACAAATGGCTATATGTGTGTTATGGGAGTGTTCGTTTGTTCAATGTAAGCTCAATAATTACTTCTGGTGAAATTGATTAAACATTTTCAAGTTAGGACGCATTTTAGCATTTATTGTTCTTGCTTGAACAGATAAATTAATTTAAATTGTGGAAAAATCGATGTAGATCACATTTCTAGGAATTATGTTTTCAGTAGTTGAAATATAAATAAAAAATCAAAAATGTTGTCTGTTATGATGTACGTGATATGAAAATTATTCACGTTCAACAAACTATTAATTTTCTAAATTGGAACCCATCGTGGGAACCACACGACAAAGCAGGTAACAAAATTATTCTACATTTGTTTTGTATATTTATTTTGTTTAAATTTTTATCTAAATCTGACTTACTAATAATTTCAAAGTATACTAACGGTATTTATTCGAAGGGTAAATTTCTTGATAGGCGATGATCCTGTGGCAAATATTTTACATCCTGCAATTATAATATTATGTAATTGTAAAAAGCATTAACTTTGTGGCTCGCCATAATTTACAATAAAAACACATATAAATTTGTTGTAGACCACTTTTATTTTATAAACACTCTTCCTTCGGAACCGGTAGAGTGTTTATAAAATAAAAGTGGTCTACAACAAATTTATATGTGTTTTTATTGTATAATATTATGTGATTTTTGACAGTTTCCACTAGTTACAAAATAAAATGCAAGAGAAAGCATAGCACAAGTAAAATGACAGGCATTTTTTAGAGACATTGGTAGATACGTCATATTCTGTTCGTTTTCAAACAAAACGTGAATCACCGATTTACTCTGCAGAGTTGTTTACAGGGGTGTAATAAAAATCTTTGGATACCAACTTTCAAATCTTCAGCTTGCGCATTTCACTCCAAATACCAACAGTCAGTGGTTGCGTATGTGTATCTTACTGTTGCATGTTGCAAATTACAATACACTCATTTCGAGAGGCGTTCTCGAAAATATTGCAAAGGACTGGAGAATTGATTGGCCAATGTCCCAGATAAACTGCTACAAATTGGAAAAGTATTTTTGCGAGAAAAAATATTTATTAACACCCTTTTTACGGGCTTTTACATATGGTAAAAATATATACAGTATTTATTGTACATAACTAAACTGTTTCAGTAATAACATTTTGAATTTGTTTAGGAACAAATTCAAAATGTCTCTGAGTTGGTATAATTAATTATTTACCTTCATTAGTATTCTAGGCAAAGGGGAATTCATATGGTAGTTAGTAACAGAATTTCTGCACTGAAATAAATCCCGACATCCAGTATTACGTAGAATCCGAAAACGTATCAATGCAAGCAATTCAGGACTATCAACTATATCATTTAATATTTTTATAAAGAAAAGTCAGTGAAAATCCTTTTACCAACAATTTAAGCATACTCATGTCATTTAAAAGAGTGGTGTAGTTCAACATAATTGCTCGAATACCCATTTTAAATTTAGAAAACGAAAGAATTTATTTTGCATTCTTTCAATAACTTGTACATGAATATTATAATGTGGGTTCCAGATGGGAGAATTGTATTCAAGTTGACTTCTTACAAAGGCAATATATGATAGTTTAATACACTTAATATTGTTGAATAGCCTAGTTATAAATCCTAACTATTTATCAGAGATTTCAATTATGTGATTAACATATGAAAGATTTGATTGAAAAGTGATGAAGTCTTTAATTTGTGTTAATGCCTCAAGAGCATTGTTATCAATATTGTAATTGCAGATTACTAGATTTTTTATTCGAAAAAATCTAGGACTACTCTAGAAAGACTATTTAACATTTTGTGATATTTAAAGTGAAGTCTATTTTCATTGCACCAAATAAATAATTTGTTGATATTATCCTGAAGAATGTTACAATAGTAAATATTTTGAATAATTCGAAAAATTTTGAAGTATTTTAATATTGATCATTGTTTATGATTTTCCTGGCAATGAAAAATGTATTACATTAGCATCAGGGATATCCACGATTTGCATGTTATCAATGATTTATTGGACGCATTAAAATATCTATACCGTCGTGTATGGGGCAAAGACCGCATTTATTTTCAATCACTTTGAACTAGCTCACCTGATTGTATTATTTCACATGACGATACAATGATAAGTCTGTACTTTAAAGTCGCTTATAATTTATAAGGGGGGATTATCAAATAAAACTGTTGCTTGGTAAACTTGGTGGTTCTGATAGAAAACGAACAGACCGAAGACCAAAAGTATTTCGGTATTTGAAATTTTTTAATTAGTTTTAAAGAAAGTAAGTTAAAATTGACTTTAATTTAGGCAGACATTCACGCCCATAATTTATTTTCACTGGTTTAACAATAATGGGGTATTTCCAAAAACGAGGGATTCTGTTGAAAATGTACGGAATATTTAAAGATCATCCTACTAAAAACGTTATTTTTTGCAAATGGGTTTGTGACGTCACAAGCGTAGCTCTGCTGAACCAGCATAAATAAACACTGTCAGGGAGCGTCCGCACTCATGACGTCACACGGTAGCCACGCCCCAAAATATCGTTTTAGCAGTAATTCGAAAATGGGAAACTTTAACTTTTAAGAAAATTTATTCGTCAACATAAAAATAAAATAAAAATGCTATATCATCGTAATTTTTTGCAAATTTTGTTTAACCAATAAACAAAAAACTTGGAAATACCCCATTGTTATGGAATTTACCGGTTTCGGACAAAAAGTTCCTTCTTTAGGACAGGTATGCAAATATCAATTTTTATTATTTTTTGCACATCGTGCACATTATATGGTCTCTACGTTCCTGAAGAAAGTTTGAAAAATTTATTGTCATTGAGCTTGCAATTTTTGGTTTTTTAATTGTATAATTCCTTATTTTTTTTTTTTTGTTTCATAAAATATAAGATTAATTATTGAGTAGTGAGGTGTTTAATTACCTACCTACTTACAAATCTTTTGATATTAGAGGAAACTTTGGTTTTGATCTAATAAATAAGAAAAAATTATTACATACTTTTTGGGTGCGTGGTCTACTGTTAACATATTTATTAGTAGTAAGTTAGTTGTAACCAAAGATATTGGAATACAAGTTCTTACTAACAGTGTGTGTATTTATTTGACTAAGAGAATGAATTTGACTGATGTAGATTGCAGGCACTAAGATAAGCTGACCTACGATAACAAATAATATTGATATTACAATAAATGATGAATAGACCTACGTAGGTACACAGGTACGAAAATAAAATTTATTTTGTATTGTTTGATATCTTTTTTGAAGTTTTTTTAACACCGAAATTGTGTAATTGTGATAAAACCCTCCAAAGTTGAAATGATTTCGAAATTTCATGCAATTTTTTTAAATAATACGTAATAATTGTAATACGGAAGTCAAGCGGGCCTTAGATTGTTGTTTTGATTTTAATTAGGTTATTGGTCGTATTTTTGATTGCCGGATTTGGTTTTTTCCAACCGCAAAGGTAACTACGCCATGTAGAGAAATCTTCCACCGCGGATGACTACAATCATTACTTGACATTTCCAATTTTCGAGGTCGTGCATCACCGCGTTTTGTAATAAAAACAAACAACACCAAATATAATGATCACATATCACACATCCCTTACAAAATATACGTAGTTTTAATGCAATACTTACACAAGGTGTTACGGGATGCACTTGATTTACTTTAACAAGTGATTCCTGACATTATTTCAAGAAAGTGTAAATATAAAATCTCAGTGACTTTCTTATGTTTTATTTTTTTCAACTTAATAAAAAAAATCAGTACCTACGCATTGCACAGTAGGTCGGGTTTAGGGATTGGGCGGTTACTTGGCTGAGTGACCAGTCAAAGAACATGTCAAAGAAAAAAAAAATTGGTTTGAAAAATAAAAAAATTTAAACTAAAAATATAATCAAAAAATTTCAACGGAGAATATACTTTATTTACATTGTTTACTTCAAATAATGTCAGGAATCACTGATTAAAGTTAGTCACGTGCGTCCTATTAAACACTGTATATATTATCTCTCTGATTTGAATAATTTTTGCAAAATTTTCGAAAAACCGTTACGATATAGTTATGGTTGTATTTTTATTCAAAAATGCATTATTTTACAGCAGATTATAAATATCGATATCGATCTTTAATGCACGTACTTGCTTGTTTATTATTAATTTATAGGCCATATTTTATTCAGGCTTTATGGATAATCCCACGATTTCCATTCAGATTCGTGTTTAGATGATTTCACAATATAACGTCACTCTTCCCACCTTTAGCCGAGTTCATCAAAATCATATGATTCACTGATAAAGACCAAGGAAATCGCAAGGCTACGTTTGAATTGGCGCGTACTCTCATTATTTAGTAGCCTTCCGTATTGCTGATTACACCGAACAGAAAATCTCTAGCAGAGTGATCTATTCCGCTTTGAAAGAAAATTAAAATCGCCTGTTTACGTAAAACATCCTCAGCCCCAAAAGAAAGTGATTAAGCAAAATAAAGTGATTAATCAATGCAGCTCAGAATCCTGTGGCCGAGCGATTAACATCTTCGGATACAGATCATGGGTCATGGGTTCGAATCCCGACCTAAGCGGATAAATTTCATTTTAAATACAATAATATTTATGTAATGCTGGCATTAGACCCATGAATAATCACAATTTATCAAAAATATATTTGCCTCAAACTTGAAAAGTTATCAACGTATTAGTCAAAAATATAAACGGTAGAAGTAAAATTTTCAAATCATATAGAAGTTTCGTACTTAATTGCATGTCTGGATCGTTCCCAAAAATTTTAAATTTTTAAAATGTATGCAAATCCCAGTTCTAGAATTCGTTGAACCTGAGCTACGCACCTACACAGATACACACCGCCGAATGATTATTTTCGATTATTGCGTCCATTCCAGATGATAGATACTTCAGTATCGCCCCGGTGAAAGACCACCATTCAGAGCCGACACGTTGTGTATATAAATGGTCAACTATAAATAAATTGTATATAGCTCATTTTTGTAATTAAATCTCCTCAAGGAAATGGCTTTAGACATGTTTGGTGACCAGATATAGAATATAGGTGGTGACCTGAATACCCAGGTACTCCTTCACCTTCCTCTTCCATTCCATCTCATTATCCTTTCCATTCCCTGCAGCCTCAGTAGGCTGCTTTACCTAGGTACCTACCCCAATTGGGTAGTCCATAGTCCCATAGCAGTTGGGAATTTTGAGCAATACTCAGATTTAAAAAAAAAAAGAAAGAATACTTACTGATATTCTGAAATATTTGAACAATTTCACCAGAAGAAAGTTTGAGAAAAGAGAGCTTACTTTGGGTATACATATAGATGTCCGCAGCACACTTCTAAACGTTTATCTAGTCAGTGGCTGATTGAATGATAGGAAAATATCCACAATTGCATCTACGACGCGATATGTGACGACGTGTGACGTCATTTATCAAAGTCGTACCTACGTGAGATTCGGCAGGTGTTAATTTATGCATATGTTATATCCCTTGACAGCTCTGAAGTCAATTTTGTGAGATGCATTTATAACCATTAATCAAGCTTTTAATAATATAATCATCCATGTTTCTGTAGATAGAAGTGAACTGATAGTGTGTTCACGTGGTGAGCTCTGACGTCATTAAATTTATATTTTTTAAATGCAAAAAGTATTGGAATTAGTTTATAATTTACAAATCAGTACATGTAACTTAAAAATATAAAAAAAAAATAATAGTTATCTACTCCAGCGAGGGGGATTTCCGGGTGTTTGATTTTCGATTCGGCCATTCGATTTAATTTTTATTTTATTTTTATAAGTGACTATTTAGTAACAGGTTTGATGACAATTACAAGATATGATGATATATATAAATATTTAATCCGTTTGTTCTTAGTCCTCCTCACTAGGTGGTCCTGTGCTGAGCATGTCTCCAAATATTAATACGAAATTATGTATATTAACTGATCACTGCGGTTTAAAGACAATGAATCCACCGAATTAATCCATCACGTATATAGATCAATAAAAAAAAAAAATTTAAAAAAAATGTATATTGCATATGATATAATTAATTAATGTTTTATAAAAATAAAACAAAAAATCTTTAAATTTATAATTCATTTTAAACTTAAACCATACAAATCTCTATATGGGTATATATCACTCAAATGGAAGAACTTATACAGGTAGGTACAAGAAAAAGTAAATAAAAGCACACAACAACTTCAAAGAAGAAAGAAAAAATTCATAATGGAAGGTGTTAATGTTGAAGATAAGTACGCATTAGTTTAGGTGTTAAATTCATTCGGAGAGAATGATTAAAATTTTATTAGCCAATTAAATTTAATCGTGCTTTGTATTGGTAGGTACTCTTAATGCCGTGAAAAATAAGAAATTTTTGGTATTTCCTTGTTTATTTATCATAATTTCAAGAAATGTACACCAATGTAGTACAGAGATTACAGATGTAGAACAGTTAGAAATGGCGCAAAAAAAACATACGTAAGCAAGTAGTAGTAATAATACATAGATAGAACTAAACTTGTACATGTGCAAAATGATGATCTAAAAAAGATAATTCAGATCGAACAAACACGCATATCTGAAATTAATGTGATGGTGCAACAAGAATAGGTTGATAGGAAATACAGCAAGGTAGAAGTCCAAAAAGGTCATGGGCGCAATTTTACTACTTTGTGACAAGAATCAAAAGATGGTGTCTAAACTGTCTGTAGTAAGTGATGTTGAAATTGTCAACGTTGATTGGCGCGTTTTGATGGATAGAAGTCCTCGCATTCGGAGAATAAAAAAGTGCATGGGAGCTCCCACGATTGTACTTATTAGGAACGTATAAGTTTATTTCTTTCAACAGGTGAAATCCGGTTAGTTCCAGAGATTATTTTTTTAAAATATGTTTTTCTAAAAATATTCTGTTCCTTACACCATTGGAGAAGTGTCAATCTTCCTATCAACATACTTACTAGTTCATACTAATAATATCGGCCTAACAAAATAAAACAGTAGGTACTGGCACTAACTTACATTAGGACAGATAATTTTTATTAAAATTGTGTTGTGTTTTTACAGCCATCTAAGCAACCGTGTTATAAATTATTTTAAAGTGGAAGGTTTGTCTAAAATTTATTTTATGTTTACATAATGTATTTTATTTAGTGAAATTTTGTCTAGAGATAACCGGCATACCTCCATTATGCATACAGGTACACGATAGTAACTTTATATACGCAATAAGATACATAATAGATAACTTGTACGCATTACTCCGTTATAAATACATTCTGCATTCTTGTTTTGTCCACACAATGGCAGGTGACGGAAAAACGAGTTGATTTCTGGCAAAACACCTTCGAGCTTCGCCATTATATAGACTGAAATACCAAACAATTATACCATTTAAGAGATGACAAACGGGTGTTCTTAGATTTGGGTTTCGTATGGAATCAGACTCGATTCCTTCGGATCCAAAGTACCTACCCAATCCTTTTTAACCACTGTGCTACGGAGGTCGATATTAGGGTAAGAGCGATGCGATGTGACGTTTGACAACTAGTATCTACGTGAGTTTTAGCAGGTGCTAAAACTGCGAACACGTTACAGTTTATTTGCCATCAAATATGTACTGCAATTGCTATGCAATAAAAAAGTCTGATAACTTACGTACACCGTTAGGTTGAGGAGGTAACAACAGAAGGTATACGTATAACTTGACGTAGGTTTGTAATGCATGCAAGCAAATTAGTAGAAAAGCAAAGGAAGGCATAAATATTGTTGTAACTGATGATTTAGTTCATACCAGAACTACCGAAAGCAAAGCAGAAATGGAAAAAAAGAGTGGAAAAGCTAAGAGACTTCATAAGAACCTTAAAATTTTAAAATGATTTGGTAGCTTTCACCGTGGTTAACATGAACACTTCTGTTTTTCTGATACACCTGTGGTTGTTAATATATACAATCAAACATTTAGGTATACAACATATTTATAAGCCATGATCTGCTTAACTGTTATTTTGCATGCAAAATGTATCACTCGGATACTAAAGCATCTTATAAGACAACTTTAAAGTAAACCTGCTTTTCATCATACGTCTACCGACAAAAATATTACACTTTAACGAGGCTTACATTATCTCAGAGATAGAGCAGCGATCAGAGATACGAACAGTATATACCACGATCGTGTGTGGCGGATCTATTGAGTGCAATTTCGTTTTCTACCATTTACATGTATAAATAATAAGAGGACAATAATAAATAATATACGCATTGTGCAGATAGGCAGTAGACCCAGCAATATGTATGTATGTTGTGTGACGTAGTGTATCAGGGATCAAATAATAGGTAATAAAGAATACCACAGTGTCAACAATAATATTGAATGCTCCATTCATTGTTGTGTTTTGTCTGTTTAGCCCGGCGCCAGTGCGTCATGCTATCGGGAATATTGGTTCCCAGTAAAACCAAAGAGTTGCTGTGCGTTTTACGATCCAGCTGAAACTGAATATTTCTTCACAAAATCTCTATCGTTTTACCAACAGCATTTGCTCCAGTTCTGTGTAATCACAATCGCAAAACCCAAAGGATTTTCTCACACCAATAAATTTTCGTATTGATTCTCAGATCGATACAAAATGAAAGTTCGATGAACGTTGTTTGCTTTTGCTACAGTGGTTTTTAATAAAAATTCTTCGCGAACAAAGGGTGCGCGAAATTTCAAGGAATTCCTTATCGTTTTATGAGATTAACGCATGACCGTGAACTTAAGGGAAAAGTTCAACGTGTTGGAAGTGATCAATAAATTTATAACGAGTGTCCTCTGAGCTTCTGAAGCCAAAAGAGTCTGCAACAAACGTTGGCGAAGTATACATGCAAGCATTTATCGTGTACACACACCTCTCTCAGTTTGTACCAGCGTGGTTTGTGGTCGCTGTTATTCTTGGTCATATTCTCACAGTTTATGTGTTGGAGCTATCTTTTTAGTGCCCATTTTAAACCCTTTGTTCCGTGCTCTTGTGCGAGAGGCTGGGTGTTTCATCTGTCAATCAGCACAACACCTTGCGCCAAAGAAACATTGTTGCTCTCGAAGCTTAATAACTCCCTACTCAGTGAATCGCAGGTAGTAATAACGTGTAGACAAAATAAGGTTATTGACGAGATTTGGCAAATGTATTCGTGGCATATTTACAAATTCCGTATCATCAATGACGGCAAGATTATCAACCGAAATTCCAATGTTAAGTAAACACACTGCAGCAGCTTTTTTCCTGGTTATTGTTTGGGTGCCAAATACTAAAACCTACGTACATACTAAATACACCCAGGATTTTGTTGAATATTTCTGATAAACTAATTGTGTCGCGTGTGGAAAACACAAGTGTTTTGAAACTGCAAATGGGGAAGCTCCATTAAAAATCTACTTCAAAGTGGAATTCTAAGAATATTGGAAAAAACACAGAATTGTTTTATTTACTGCAATCGGAAGTGCTTTTTGAGATATGATGCTCAATGGTTGAGTTGAGTATTGAGTACTTACGTACTTTCCAGAACCATTTTGAAAAGCTTAGGTTAGGTTGGGTAAGGTTTTAAAATTCATCCAAGCACCCAATACGCAAGCCATTGAGCAACATATCTTTGCTATAACAAAAAACACTCTGAAAAATCTTATTGAAAAGTTTAAGTTAGGTTAGGTTTTTAGAATGTTTCCGGGTAATACGTAAGTAGTGCGAATTGTATGCTTTGTTGGGTGTTTCGTTTTGTCACATCTCTAAAGCGGCAGTTGCGATTGATTGATGGCGCGTTTCGTCATCCTTTCTAGCAGCAGGGACAGAGACAGGGAAAAGGGAACAGGGAACAATCCCGTCAGTGCGTGCGTGCGTGCGCATATATTTGCGAACAAGAACTGTATTAAGTATAAAGGGGACAGGCGAGTCCGGCGGTCGCGGGGTGGGGCAGCCAACGGCCAACAGAGATCTATTTGCGACTGGGTTAATGAACCAACTAAGTGATCGCCACACGGCGGAACACTTGGCGAAACACGTGCATTCGGACAGCCACCGATTGTCGCAATATCGGCCATGGCATCTCAACGCCACCGGCAGGAATCAGAACACTTGTGACTAGACTATTACTACAGACACTACTGGACAGAGGACACGAGGAACTAACTCCTGTCAACAGGAAGCGAAGCAAACACCCAAAGATCAAGAGCAAGTTAGTGTATGCAAAAACAACGAAATTACAGCAACTGAAGATTTGCCAAACGAAATGGACCATCCAAACATATTTACTTTAATATAATGTAATATACTTTCCAGTTAGATTTTCACCGTGATTTCGATTAAGTACCATGTAACCCAGCATAATCCAATAAAATCTTTTCAAAATGATTCCTGATAATGCATAAACACCCACCAAAGAGAAAACGAATATTAAAAAATCAGAGTAAAGCATGGGAACTTGTGAGCACGTTCTTTGAAACGAGGCATTCAAGATCTACGTGTATAGTAAATAGAGTGCAGCAAATTCGCACATAATCAATCAATAAATTTATGAAACATGAAAATTTTATCTGTTTCAAGGTGTTTCATTGAAGTTTTACGACTTAAAAGTGATTTTAAAAGATATTATATTAAAAATATTGTTATGTCTGGTCGCTGAGCGAACCTTGCGGAATTCCCTTCGGTCACATTAGTTTCTCGTTCCATCCTAATTGCACTGCAGTTGGTTTGACGGATGCACTTCACATTGCGCGGACTGCGAGCCACCGAAAGATGCATAACTGAAAATAATTATCTCGCGATGATCCACATTCTAATGTAAAGTCCAACTGCTCGTTTTGGAGACGTGCGAATGTCAACTGCTTGTGCTTGTTCTAAGTCCATTACACCTGTTTATTGTGTTCATCTTGAAATTAAGACCTCCGGGGGAATACGAGAATCATTGCTTCGAATGTTCATTTGAAAAGTATTAAATAATTGAAGAAATAATATTATATCTTTTGGATAATTTCGGATCCTCATAGTTGTTAGTAGAAATAAAGGTGAAAATAGTTACGTTTACTTTGAAACTCGCCTTTGGGAGTTTTTTTTATTTCAATAAAAAATAGACTTAAGGGGTCTCCACACGGTACTGCCGCAGTACCAACTGCCGCAGAACTGTAGTCAAAAGCGCCAGCCGTATTGTTATTATAATAACAATACGGCCAAAAGCGCCAGCCGAGTAATAACAATACGGCTGGCGCTTTTGACTACAGTTCTGCGGCAGTTGGTACTGCGGCAGTACCGTGTGGAGACCCCTTTATATCATTAAAGAAGAAGATATTTTGAATAAATCTCTTGTCTCTTATTATCTTCCAGATCTCTTGTCGTACCAAAACGAATGCCTTGAACAAGTCGGTAAGAAAAAACAATAGACCCTAGTTTGATTCCCAGTTGCGACTGTTACCTTTTTTATTGTGTCTTAATCTTTTTCATGTTTTTTTAAGATTTATTAGAATCTCTTCTTCAATGACATATTACATTGATGACCTTCAAAAATTATTCCAATAAAAATAAAATTTTTGGCTTCATCAAAAAAATATTTCCAAAAGAAAAAATTCGTCAAGTAATACTTGTTTTTATTCAAAGGCTTTTTATCCCACAAGAAATGAAGATTTTGTAAATCAGAAAATGTAGATCATGTTTAATTTATTTATTAATTTTCAGGAAATCGACAGTTTACATTTATTTCAGTTTGTACATAATATTAAATAGCCAACATAAAACCAATTATGGATTTCCTGCTTGTGACTTTACTTGTACTGAGACAGCATAATAAGAGTAAGTAAATTAATTTTATAAAAAAGTAATATGAATCCAAAAATTATATAAAACAAAAACCAAAAAACAAAAATATCAAACAAGTTTTTTCTTATATAAAATGAAACATTACAAAACAAAATAAATCCATCAATACATTACTGAATGATAATGAAAAACTGTTGCAAATATAAGTATATTGTGACAAAGTTATTATTAGAACTGTTTACCTGGTCGTGTTGTTGAATAACTGAATAAACATTGCTTAATAATTATTAAATTATTCTTCTACCAATGTAAAAATTAATCGACGTTATTTATTAGTATCAGTATAAAGTTGTTGTAATTATCTATTTACCTGCATATAAATCACAGTAGTGATTAGTAGGTTGTCAAGTAAAACAAAAAATACTAAATTTATGTTGAACGTATATGATCATGTGTTAACAAATTTAACGGCAAACTAAATTCAAAGCTTTCTTCCCTATTATCTCTTGTAGTTTTGTACGTAAGTGATAATGCCTACTTTAAATATTTTAAGAGTAATGTATTTGTTTTTTAATGTGGCGTAATTTTTACTGTTTCGACAAGACGTCATGTGACGGCACTTGCGCACTAAATACTTAGCGATTTTTTAAAATATATATTTCAGTGTTTTTTCTCTGGCGATGGTCGCTGAAAATGTACGACAGAAGATATTTTTATACTTGTACGTAAAGAGTATTGACTGAGAATGTAACAAAAATAAACTTATAATTCTGCATGGAATTGCGACGTTTTGTTTCAAGCGTTGTGTAAGTTATGTAAAGGTAAACTAGATGAGTCATTACATCCAGCTTTCAGTTTGTTAACACATGAGATAAACTTTATTGTCTTTTGGACTTTTCTTCTTTTTCTATTGCTAAGTTCTTCATTTTGAAATGGTCTTGGAATACTCCGTCACGAAGGAAGAAAGAGGTATACATCCCGGTATTGCCTCAAAAGTTAATTATTACCTTAATCATGAGAGTTGTGGTTTTTTAATTCAATCTTTCCTCTCAAAAAATCTTTTTTTCCTTTCAAGGGCGCAAGCAAATTTGTTATCCAATTATTACTTTTAGAAATGAGATCTAATAAAAGTAAAAAAAAACAATTACAATTGTTAGTGATGAAGATTGTATGCAGGGGTAGGGATGGTAGGGAAGCAGATCTAACAACAGTCAAAAAACCAATTACAATAGTTAGTAATGAAGTTTGTATGCATGAGTAGGGATTGTAGGCAAGCAGGTCTAACAACAGTCAAAAAACCAATCACAATAGTTAGTGATGAAGATTGTATGAAGGGGTAGTGCAATGCAATGGCTTACATAGGTATATCGAAGTATCAAAAAAAATATTAGACAAATAATAAGAAAAAGATAATGGACAAAATAACAGTGCAAAAAAAATAAAAAAGAAGTGAAAAATGTTAAACACAAAAATGTATGCAAGAAGCCGTAAGGGGAACTTCATCCAGGCAATCATGGCAGTAATAATTGTATTATTGGGTTGGCATAATCTACGCCGTACGCTTCCCATGCGGTGGCGGAGAAGTTCTCTGAAAGAGTGTCTCTCCAGGAACATTACCGTAGCGCTGCATTATTTCGATGCGCACATTGAGAATATTGTGAATAAAGCTTACTGCATGCTAGGATTTGTCATCAGAAACAGCCGCGAATTTCGAAAACCTGAAACCTATCTTCTTCTTTACTACACGCTGGTCCGTTCTCAACTTGAATACTGCTCCTCCATATGGACTCCACTTTACGGTATCTATAAAGACAATATTGAAAGTATTCAAAAGAAATTTTTGCAATGCCTCAATTACAGAATGAGCGCACCTAAACGGGGGTACATAAATATGCTCTCAAATTATAACGTCTCTACTCTATCTAACCGGCGAACATACCTTGACCTCATGACTCTATATAAAATCTGCAACAACGTTATTGACTGTCCTGACCTACTGAAACTAATAAACTTCAAAATACCACCCAGAGTAACAAGGCTTAACGACTTATTCCACATTAGCCGGACGCGTACAAATGCTGGTGTCAGGGATCCAATCAGAAGAATGTGCGAATTGTTTAATCGAAATCAAAACCTCAAGGATTCCGACTTATTTTTCGACACACGCAGTATTTTTAGTAGAAAATTGAAGGCTGTTTTCCTACAAAGTATAATAACTTAGACATTACTTGGCTTATAATTTTAACTAATTCTCTTTTTTTTTAATTTCTGTATAATATTATTTTTTATCAATATATATGTTTTTGAACTTACCATCAAAATTTTTCCAAAGATAATTTGTAAACTTTTATAGGGTTATTGCGCACTTTTTTCATCTCTCTATTTGTAAAATAATTTTCTCATATTTACATACTTCTTTTCCATATTTATAAGTAAAAATATTTGTATATTTTTTTTATTTTATCTGCTGTTAATGTTAATTCGTGAGAAATAGTTTGGGTGCAGGTGAGTTCTCTAGTTATTGTTTTGTATATTATTGTTAATTGACATCTGTATCTGTATTTTCTCCTAAATAAATAAAAAAAAAAAAAAAAAAAAAAAAAAAAAAAAAAAAAAAATCATGGTAGGCGGAATAGTTAGCGATAAGCTTTATTGTATGTGACTTTTATCTTATGCCATTGGGATGCAGAGTAATCTACAGAGTAGTATTTTTTAATTACTATTTAAATTATTATATGTATGACTACCACAACACGGGTATTAGCCTAGTGTGGTAGCCAAAAAACCCAAACATTTGTAAAAAATAAAATATTATGGAATAAAGATAAATAAAAATAAAAAAAAGTTCTGACGTGAACTGATGTACAGAATGCGTTGAATAGTATCATAAAAGCTACAAAATAGTAATACAAAAAAATTACTGAAACGATGATTTCATCATATAATATTATAATAATAATTTCACCGTATCGGAAAACTCTCGAAAATAGCAATGGGTACAAGTCTAAACTAAATCAATTTTTATTTATTATTTGTTTATTTTTTAATTTAATTTTAATTAAATTTCATTACGCTATTATTAAGTTTTTGTGACAGCTGTTTCGGATCTCAATGCCATTTTCAAACTTTTCAAACGTACAGTTTAAAATTGAAACAGCTGTCACAAAAATATATACTAAAAGACTTGCAGAACTTAATAATACTTTGCAAATTTAATTCTTAACAGTTAAAAATTAACAATCATTATCAATTTATAAAAAAATCATTTTTGGACATAAATTAGGGAGTAATACTATTTTTTTATTAAATTCCTGAAAATGTCCGTGATAATATCAAAACGTAACAAAGGCGTAGTCTGTTTTTATTTTTATTTTTATTTTTTTTGTTATTAGTGACTAATTACAGGTTTGATGAGAATTACAAGATATGATAATGTATATAACTATTTCATCTGTTTGTTCTTAGTCCTCCTCACTAGGTGGTCCTGTGCTGAGGCGGACTGGTAGATTTCTTTGATTTTCTGTTAGTTTCTGCGTTTAGCTCACTAGGCCAATCATGTATCATGTCCATTGATTGTGTCAGGTTTGCGTATCTCAAACGATTTGCGTTTTTTACAAGGTTCTCTGTTGAGTTATAACACGCATGTCCGATACTAATGCGTACCTGTCCAGGTGTCTAATAGACCTCCACTATACGTCTTACAGACTACAGTGTGGTTATTGATTGGCTCTGTGGGTATTTTATTGCACAGACATGTTTACCTTGAACTTTATTCATGTTGCAAAAGGATTATTTGTGATATTTTTAGATACAAAAATAGATCACCAAGTTATAGAAACGTAACGATGAAAGTTGAACGACACTGACCCCCAGATACCCACCCCTCATATATTATTTCTTTATCAGAACTTCCTCTCCTTCTTTTTTCTAAAAGCCGTCCCCAAATATGACATAGACCCTGAGGGCATTATTTACGTATGGCCTCCTGTATGGAAGGAGTGTTATTAAGATAGGGGAATTTAGGAAATACCTTTGAAAGAAAAAATATCTCATACGTGTAATCATGTATTTGTAAATTAAATTTTTTTTAAAAATTGGTTATTTCAGATTTTGCTATGATTTTTCCGATTACAATAAATTATTTACTAATATTTACTAATGAGCTTATTCATAAATACCGGGCGGTCGGTTTCCGATTTGGGCCTCGTAATCGCCGTGTGGACTAGTAATTATAACTCTCACAGAATATTACTATCAGATTTAAAAGACTTCAGAATATAAGTAATACTGTATAACCCATTCGACTGTATAATGTAAAATGTTAACTAAAGAGGAGCGGTTGATCGGTCTCTTTTCGTACTAAACTCAGAAGTTATTAAGAGGAACGATTGTGGGGACTTTATCCCACAAAACTTAAATTTGGATTTGATGCCAAAATACTAAACTGACAAATTACGCTACTTTGTTTGTGTTTTAAGTTATAAAATATAGTCCATTAAATTCAATTGTTCACAAGAAAGAGGAAATTTTGGCAATTTTTTGGGAGTAAATAATAACTAATAAAAATATAATCTTATATTCTTTGTAAATACAAAATATAAAATTCATGAAAATAGCACTTTAATGGATTTAAATTTAATTTACAAATGACCTATTTACGTTGGGGCACAAATTTGTCGAATATAAATTTTTATTATTTATAAAAAACTTTTTAACGATATTCTAATGTTTAATTTTATGTGTCGTATTAGCATCATATTTAGTGTAGGTAGGGCAATATTGATTTTTAATAGTTATAATAAACCCACAAAAATTTCAAGGTTGCCTCCAAAATCATAAAAATTTGAATTCTTTAATTGCCGATATTGCATAATTCAAAACAAAAATGAATAATGAAGCACACACCCATATTAGATATTTGCTACACTTTGTAATTTAAAAAAATAAATTTTGTATTTGATTGAGTATTTTGGCCTCAAATCCAAATTTAAGTTTTGTATGAAGAAGTCATCGCAGGCGTTCCTCTTAACGACTTATGTTTGTTACCCAGCCATATATATCGAATCCGGAATCTTCTATGCATAATTATCATGAGATTAAATTATTCAAGTGAAAATCTATTAAAAATTATTAACTGCCTACTGAAGGGTTTGTGACTCGAACTAATGGCCGATTTACTCTGTGCGCATTGTTAGTATTTCAAGCCAGGATAGCAAGCTAGTATGCCGGCGTCCTGACCTGGCAAGATCCTGACTTACTATCCTGGCTTGGCACAAACTAGAGCGGTTTACACTAGGGATGTTATGGAGCTCCGTATCCGTAACCGAAACTATCGGATATCCGAAATAAAAAAATATCCGTAACCGTAACCGAAACCGATATAAAAGTTTCGGATAGTTTCGGATAAAGGCGGAGTCTAAATGACAGGTTACGACCTGTTTTTGTTTGTTTTGCCCGGCTGAGGCGCTACTTGTCACACAAGCCACGCGTGCAGGCGGGTATAACAAAATAGTCTCTCCCACACGTAGAGTTCAAAGTGGGAGTTTTTGAGTATTAAAATTACAATTAAGGTTTCAGTTTTTTAATAAACATTTTGTAATGGTTTCATTATTTACAAAATTCATTAAGAACTGTTTTTGTTATTATGTACCTACTTAGATTACAGTAACAGTGTACCAAGGTTTTATTGCAATATTATTTTTATTTTTATAATTTTCTTTTTTATATTTTTAAGTACATAGTATGTATGTATGTATGTACTACATACCTTCACAGTTCATAGGTACCTACAAACCTACATATCACTTAAAGTTGCTAAAATAATAGTTATTTATTTGACTGATTGTAAAAACATTTGATAATATAGACTAGAAATAAAAGTCAAATCTTTCTGTTTGTATTTTACTTTTAAAATTTTAAAATTCTAATATCCGTAACCGAAATTATCCGAAACTAGCGGATAATCCGAAATAATTTTATATCCGTATCCGTATCCGAAACCGGTATAATATTATTCCTATATCCGTATCCGTATCCAGATCCGAAATTTTATATCCATAACATCCCTAGTTTACACGATGCTAGAAGCCAGTATCATTGCAGTGATAACAGTGGTAACCATACGTTCGCGTCCGTCCGTAGGAAAAAACGAACCATTCTTAAGCCAATTAACATTAATTCGATAAAAATTTTGAAGTGAAACTTCTATAGCCCCGCTGTGATTTGGATTTCGGGTGAAACGGAAATGTTAACTGCGCTCATTGCCCGCTTTGATTATGATGTTACTTTTAAAGGCTCCTATTGGTTGAGGTATGAAACGGAAATTACGCTAGTCTGCGCTCATTGGTCGCTTTGATCATGACCTCACTTTTCAAGTATTGGTTGAGATTATTTTGGTAAAGTTTCGCTTCTACCGCGTGTAAACTGCACTCGATTTTTTTTTGTAAAGCTGAATTACGTTTAGATTTGTGTTTATAAGATGAAATACTAGCGTTCAAGAGACATTCTTTATCACGATACAATTTTACAACCTTGAAATGAATCTTTTTAATGAGTTTAGACATTTTTAGAATCGTATCGTATGTCATAAAAACAAAGCGCATCGTCACCGTGCACTAGCCGATCATGTACTAGCTTTCGGTGGCGATACGAAGCTAAACACAAAGTTAGGGTAGAAACTTCATTGGTGGGATTGCTACTAGCTCAAAATCATAGAACAACATCCTTTTAAACTTTCCTATCTTGATACGCTAGCGCACTAGTTTCCTGTCGGTTAAAAACAAAGCTAGATCTGTCTACACGTAGCTAACGTTACTAGCCTACTAGGTTAAACAATAGCTTGCTATCCTGGCTTAAATACTAGCCTAGTATGCACCGAGCATAACAGATGTCGTCACGGATTTTTAAAAACGTTTTGAAAGTATGATTGCTGAATTTAAATATTAAAGAACAACTTTTTTAAGTAAACTGGTTATTTGCAGCGAAAAAACAGGATCTTATTTTTTATTAAGAACAAGACTAATGTAACAGTCCTGACTCCTGACCTGAGGATGTTTTGCTTTTTTTAATTCTTCGTATAATAATATCAGCTGTAGATACCACATGACTTTGCCCGTGATATAAAAAAAATAGTTATAATCTTAACTATAAAGTTAAAATCCCTCTGTGTGCAATGAGCTTTTTTCACCAAAACATACGAATGGTGATCTAAGGATTCATAAAATTTGCAAGTTATCACAAGTATTTTTAGCTTCTAAAGACATTTAGTTTATGAGTTATTGAGCTTCGAAATATCCAATAAACTATCAAAAAAATTGACCGAAAAAAAATACATCCACAAGTGTTACCTTTTTTACAATACCTTCACACAGGAGGCCCTGGGAAAATAATTTCCCTCAGGGCCAATGTCATCTTCGGGTCTTTTGTAGAAAGGGAGAAGTGAACCTGACAACACAGAGGCCGGAAAATTTTTCCACAGCAGAACTGTTGAACTCAAAAATGAGTCGTACAAATGACCCGCTCTTATGTGACAAGTGTAAACCATGAACAAATGTTGACTAAGACACCGACCGGTGCCGAAGGAAGCAATGACGCTAGTTCCTCAGAGCGTCTTCCATTGAAATACCGGTAAAATAAGGACAGCATTCCCATCCAACAGTTGTAATCTAAAGATTGCAATCATACCTCCCTGTTTTATTAGTTAAAAAACAGTTCGGCATCATTTGGCTGCTAATATACTTGTAATATGTATGTAAATTGATGACGAAGAAAATAATGTTGAATTCATTAGAAACCTAAATTAACAAGTCTAATTATATAAAAATTTATTATAGGTACGTCAACATTTTTTACGTTTATTTAAAATTAGCGAAATAAATTATTTGTTTGATTTAACGCCTCGTTATTAAATGCTCAAATAATATTTTCAATACACGTTAAAAAAAAGTTCAATAACTCTAAGACGTAAAAAATACAGGTAAAACGTGTATCTTATATACCTAATACTCGTAATTCTTTGATAATGGTGCCAGTACACAAACTTACTGTGAATATGTGTAGTACGATAAAATACTAATTATTATCTGGTTTTATCAATTCAATTTAATGTTAATTCGCTCAACCAATAATCAATACCAATTACGAGTCTTTTTAATTCAATTTAATCAGTTCGGGGAGGTCTGCAAATGCCGAAAAATGCTTTGCCGAAATTACAGACCTTAAAAATAAGGTGGATTGTTCGTTATATCGTGCGTTCGTCGTTTATGGTCGTTTGAAACATAAAATTACTCGGAATTAACTCATTTTAAATTGATTTTATGAACCGTTCAATCTAACAACAGTAGCTTCTAGGTTTTCATCAACAATTTAATTATAACAGTGGTTCTCAATACGTATGTCCTATTATCTTAATATATATATATATTTTTTAGCGATTATAAGTATAAAATATTTGTACATACAAAATATAATGGTGAAATTAAGTATAAAATATTGTATTTCTTAGTCCTCCTCACTAGGGGGTCCTGTGTCGAGGCGGACTAATTTAAAAAGCATAATTTAACATTATTATTAATTTAAGAGGCGGTGTAAATAACACCTCTGCCATAGGTAATCGCAAGTACTTCGCTACGTTTGGTATCCCAGCAGGGGTTTCCGGGTTCATTCATCATCGGCGAACGATTGAACGAGACCCTTTGACCTGTCTTGTTGAACTCCCTCGACCCAATATCACCTTGCACCGCAGTGGGAGGGATGGATTCATACATCTGTCACTTCTGGACACTGGACACGCTAACCCCCACATAATCATCTCTCATAACTTCCTTTCCTTAAAAAAACCTTCCCTACTGCGTCCCCAAAGATGACGTAGGACCTGATGAAAATTATTTTCCATGGGGTCTCCTGTGTTGTATCAATGTAAAAAATACCCCTGGAGCCTTGGTAAAATAGTGTCATCCATAAAATAAGAATAAATAGATGCCACAAAACAAAAAAAAATCTATAACAACAGTTTATTGTAAGCAAGTTCTGCTTTGTAACGCATAGTAATAACTACAAAGCAGAACTTGTTTATAATAAACTGTTTTTATAGATTAAATAATAATATTATTGAATACATAAAATAAATAAAAAATTAAAATGGAGTTCTACAAAATAAACTCAATAACATTAAATAATGTAAGTTCTCACTATTTTTTCCTCAACAAACTCAATTAAATTGGTTATTTTTAGCGTAAAAAGTGAATTTTCGATTGCGGTAAACTTTTAACAACTCACATATTTATTCCGATGATTTATTTTGTATTTTAAAAAAAAAAAAATTTGTCAAATTCCTTCATAAATGTAAAAAACAAACCAAGAATGGGATATTTACTACCAACATCCTGATTTGTTTCAGAATTGTCGGAAATATGTAAAAAATATTGGTAAAATTGTGGTATTTCACATTCATATTTCATAGATATTTTGATCTATCGTGCTTGTTTATCATATTATTAATTAAATAATTAACCCCAAAACTGTGCATATTTAGCAAGAGAATCAATCAAAACACTTTTAAAAATTTAAAAAAAATTTACTATTTCACCGGAACACTTCTCTAAATTTCATATTAATATTCAACGATTGCATCAACTTCACTAATTTTGAAAGTACCGCAACTTTTCATTTTAAAAAAGGTCGTTAAGTATCTCAAGTCCCGCTGAAATGAACATTTTTTATCGTCATAATTATCAAGACCACTATTAAAATAGTATCCACTTATCATAAGCAACTGCCGGAATTTTCCACCAATAAGATATGATTTTTACCTGAATCATAAAAATTCTTCAATATGTTATTGATAATTATGAATTAATAAGAAAAAGTCTCTCTGGAACCTGTCTAATAGGACCTTTAATATTCATAAGCAAGTTTAATTTGAATAAAGCTTTCAATACATTAAAAAAACTAAAAATTATACTAACCGTGTGAAGGTGATTTTTCTATTTGTAAAATAGTTGCATAATTTTAAAAGATCATTAATAAAAGGAAAATATTCGTAAATGAAAACTAATCGCTTCGAATACACCACGTTTTACAATTATATCTGGCTTTCACCCTTCAAGGATGTTCTAGATCATTGATTAATATTGTGGAGAAAAGAAAGGCGAATTTAAATATTCATTTTATTGAAATGGGAAAATTTCTAAATTATATGGAAGTTTGGAGTCGAGTTCAGACTTAGAAGAGAAGAGACAATTTTAGGTAAAGTTTGATAGAAGAGAGGATATTTGTTTAGAGAAGGACAACCAAAAAATATGTGATCCCCTTTTCGATCTCAAAATGTACAATCTGAGGAGTGAATAACAAAAACGTTCAACCCTATTGTATACATTTGTCAAAATTATCAACATGTTTCGAAACCAATGGTTCCTTCGTCAGAATAAAATGAAAATTAACAAAAATAACAATAGACAAGTTTATCCTACCTAGTTTATAGTACCTATAGACAAACAAACATTACAAAGAGTGGTGATTAATTAGTCAAAGGTATCATAAAAATAAGTACCTATAGACAAACAAACATTACAAAGAGTGGTGATTAATTAGTCAAAGGTATCATAAAAATAAAAAAATTCTGTTAAGTAAAAAGTATTTAAGAATAGGAAATAATTGCATGTACCTATATAACTTTTTTAATTAACACATAATCCAAGTATTATCAAGACATTTAAATAAGAAAAATAAAAGATTATATACCTACTTGTCAATATAAAACCAAATTTAATATTTTTTTTGGTTATTAATAATATTTAATTGGCTCTTTCACCTTTTCTAATTTCAAAGTTATCTAATTGTAAACCCATTGGGTTTGTACGTAAAAACTTTAACCCTTTATTTATAACAAAACAGTTTTCTTACTATCAATCAATCGGGTCTGTCTGTGATATTAACTTTGGTTCTGAACTCGGATTAGGTCATTTTCAAAATTGGAAATCATTGTATCAAATGCGTCAAACATGCTTATTTCGCTTGTCTATGATGTGAATAATTCCTGCGTGAAATCATTCACGTTCAATGAACTAAAATTTGCTTTGAATTTAAGTACAATTCTCAAAACTGGAAATGATTGTGAGAAGAATTCAGACAACCTATAAAGTTCCTACCTACCCATAATATAATATTTATGTTAAAATAAAATCATTTTAATTATCATTTTCTAAATTGTAACTTATTTGTGAAGGATTCAGACTACACTGTGATTTTTCAGGGGTCTACGCTAGTACTATACATACCAACTGGGGTAACTTGTGGACATTTCACACGACTAATATCTTCCAAATCCTGTGTAATGGTTTAAATTTCAAGCAAAATTTGTAATAATTTGTACATTGTTGTTAGAATAAATGTTACAGGTCCCATTTACGTATCTAATATTTAAATTCCTCTAATCAGAGCAGTGAAGCAATTTTTATATTGGTTAATCAGAGACCCATTAATTTATGCACTCTGGGGAGTCAATTTTCCTGCCGACATTTCAATGCGTTGATCGTCGATCGACATTAGGTATTTGTTAACAAAGCCTCGATTACATTAAGCGAATAATTTGGGAGGCGGGTATGGGTACCGCCGCCCGGGGAACCATTTATTGGATAACCAACACCTCTGCCATAGGTCACCCCAAGTGTTTCGCTACGTTTGGTGACTTAGCAGGGGTGCCCGGGTTCATGGGGTGAGGTTTTTCCAGGTCTTGGGGGCGGATGCGTCTGCCCACCTGCTGCATGGCGGGCCGGATCGAGAGAGACTGGTTGAGCTTTCGACCTTTCCATCTAAGCCCATCGTCTTGCACCGCAGTTGGAGGGATGGATTCATACGTCTGTAACTTTTTCCTTCCCACGACTTCCTCTCCTTTATTTGCCTTAAAAGACCCTCCACACAGCATCCCCAAAGATGACATAGGCCCTGACGGGTATTTTTTTCCTCAGGGCCTCCTGTGTGGAACTAATGTAAAAAAAAATTTACAAGCTAATAGCCGGCGTATTCACTATCTGTTACTAAACTGCCGGCCGGACTGCGGTTACTACTAGACGGCCGGCGTAGCGCAGCGGTAAGACGCTTGACTCGCGCACCGAAGGTCGCGGGATCGAATCCCGACGTGGCAAATAAATTTTATTTGATTAATTTGTGTTATTTCACAATTGATTCATTTAAAATAATAAATAGTATATTTGTGGCACGTTCCAGAGTGGAAGATACTTTCTGTATCGCCCTGGTGTAAGACCACCATTCAGAATTGAAACGTTGCTTGAAACGGCATTAGCCGTGTTTGGTGACCAGATCTGAATAGCCAGGTACTTCCCCACCTTCCTCTTCCCTATCTCCTTCCACTCCCCACTACCTTCAGCCTCACAACATACCCCAATTGGAGATGCCATAGTCTCACTGGCTTCAGACGGGAGCAGTTGGTACTATTGTGAGGTATTCATGTAAAAAAAAAAAAAAAACTCAGTGTAAAATCTGCTAGTAATATGATTACACTGAACGAGTTCACTAGCAGATAGTGAACAGAAAAATACTTTTCCTGTCTGGAATTTTAAGGCCAGCGTATTTCTTTTCAAGTTCCGAAGGTATTTCCATCGTGAGCTGTTTTTCATTAAAACAGCAGTAATATAAAAGACATTTAGAAAATATGCCATAAATTGGGATTTTGAATGTTTACGATTTCATTGTTGCATTTGTTTTTTTATCCGAAAACGTAAAAAGGAAAGAAAAAAATTACAATTAATCCACACAAGTGGTCCTAAAGAAAATAATTTCCCCTCAGGGCCTATGTCATCTTTGAAGATGCTTTGTGGAGGGTCTTTTTGAAGAAAGGAAGGAGTGAACAAGGGTCTTGAAGAGACCCATGTTGTAGGAGGGAGGAAACACAGAGACCGGCAAATCGTTCCACAGCCGAGCTGTTGAATTCAAGAACGAGTCGTAGAAATGACCCGTTCTCATGTAACTAATGTCAACCGCGTAGAAAAATTGCTTGGTTCATCAAAAATAACCGTATAAAATAGTGATTTCTGTGATTTGTGGTGTGCGTTATTCCTTCGTGAAATTATTCACTTTAACTGAACTCAAATTTGCTTTGAATTTAAGTGTCATTTTCGAAATTTTACCTTATTGTAGGAAGAATAATAAATCAGATAAGCAAGTATGTAGGTACCCACTACCCACCTACAGTGTAATATTTTAATAGAAAATTATTTTAATTGTCGTTTTCTAAATTGAATTATAATATCCCGCGATTTTTCACGAGCCTATCACGCTAAGATCTTTAAAAGCATGTTAAAAATATGTTTGTGTAGAAGAAACAATATGTAATATGTTTGTTTTGAGTTACTTAGTAAGATAAGAAAAAGTTTTGCGTCGAAAACTCATTTTATATAAGAAAGCTTTTTTCCATCCTTAAAACCGAACTTCAAGTCAGTGAAAGGAATTTTTAAATGCTTTATTGTTATGCTGTAGTTTTTAAATGTTACATACACAAACAAAGTCACTCGCAATTGATAAAAGAAATTATCTGTAAATTTAGGGCCTATGTCATCTTTGGGGATGCTGTGTGGAGGATATTTTTGAGGAGAGAAATAAGATGTTTACTGCGGAAGGACATAGTCTTGAATATGCCCATGTTGTGGGAGGAAATAAACACCAAGTCCGGAAAATTGTTCTACCTCTGAGCTTTTGAACTCAAGAACGAGTCGTAAAAACGACCCGATTGCAGCTATAATCTGCGGTGTATAGATTATTCCCATCTCAATTCAAAACTAAGAACGATTTATGTAATGTCTGTAATAAGTTAAAAGATAAATTTGTTTAAAAACGCTTCCCTTTTTTAAAGATCTTTTTGACCGTTCTACATTCCGCACTAAATGCCTACAAACGAGTTAAAGTAAATAACACCGCCAAAGAACCGGCAATCTATTTCAATATTCAATATGATAATCCATAATTATATGTAATTTAAACAAGTAGGCTTTTGCGTCGACACCGATAATATAATGGGCGAAAAAATCACAGTCACGCATATTGTAATTTGCCTCGTCCGGGATCGAGTCCACGACCGCCAGTCGCTTAGTAAACGCTTCTCAAGGAAATATTATCATGATAAATATTACGCAAAATCAATTTAATCAGAGTGATGTTTTTAGAGTCTTATCGCCATAGATGAAAAATACATTATAAAAAAATCATTCAGAACAAAAAAGTTTATCCAGCACAATATCAAGAAGTAGAAAGAGTAAATGTTACAAATATCAACTTCTATGCATTCTAAATTTAATCTACTTTTTTATTGTCATCTATTATTTTTGGTAGATACCGCATAGAGTTTTGGAAAAGCTTATAAAAGGAAATAAAATAATAAAGGGAATATTTTTGTATTATCTATTTTATCCTATAAAATCAACAATGCAGGAACGAACTGTATAAAAATTATCGCCACAATTTTTATTTAAAATAAATTATTCTTTCTGAATAATAACGAAAAATTTAAGAACGCAGTTTTTTCTCTCGAGGGGATAATCAGTGATTGTGTACCAAAAATTTAATATCTCGTTTTTTTACATTATAACCTAACCTAAAAGTTTACATGATAGGATATTAATTTAAACTGATGGGATGTGAATTTCAGAGTCGAAGATACTCTCAGTATCGCCCTAGTTTAAGACCAAAATCCAAAATTGAAATGTTGCTTTAAATGGCTTTAACTATGTTTTGTGACTAGATCTGAATATCCAGGTACTTCCTAGCCTTCATCTTCTCCATGTCCTCCCCCTCCCCACTATTTACAGTCTCTAAACTTACCCAAATTGGGAATGCAATAGTCCCTCTGGCTCCATACCGTTGGGAGCAGTTGGGACTCTTGTGCGGCATTCATACAAACTAATTTTTAAAAATCATCGCCGTTATAGTAAGTTAAAGGAATGTGGAATGTGAGGTGAGCGATGGAAAAGCGATTGCTACAACACGTGACTTCATTTTCCGGTGAACTCTTATAAAATAGTCACGCCACCATCCCTACTTCAACTCCTAATATATGTTCACCCATAATATATATTTTTTAATATAAACTTAGTATATATTTTAAGAATGAGAAAATATAGGCTTTAATAAAAACAAAAAATATATTTTTAAATAAAGTAAGTAATATTGTTGCATTTAATTTTTTTATTTAAGTTTAATGAATGAAGCACTTACTAATAAAAGATTGTTTCCTCTCATCAGCTCCGCGTTGCGGTCCATTCATTGGCTGTCATGTAATCCAATAAGAATGCAATTCACTTATCACTTTTCACAAACCACTTTTAATGATGCTTTTCATTAACCACTTTATTTTTCCTTGAACTGGATGTTGGACGCGTCATGCGTTACATTTCTGAAATACTTCTGGAAAGAAAAGGCGATCTTGTTAATTTCACTTTTAGTTCGGGCAACAGTCACGACCTTGTGTTACATCACTTTTTTCTACAGATTATAGAAATATGTAGAGTTCTATATAATTTACTGTGAGGAATATATATACGAATTTTTAATCTAATTTTTTAAATCCCTTATTTCATCATTGCGATATTTTCATCACAGTGTTGACGATACAGTCGTTCTCCCTCTCTTATTGGTAAAACCGTTGATTTTGATTTTGGGCGTAACGTGTTCACATCCCAACGAAGAACAAAAAATACTTAGGGTATATTATATGGTATTTTTTGTTCTTTGTTTTTCTCTGTTAGTATTTTTTGTTTTGATATATAGAATATAACGATTACTAAATATAGTAGTTTTAAAGGGCGTTGGTTATGGAAATTACACTTCGTTTTAACTTGAATACTAAAATACTTCAAAGATGATAAAAAGATGTTGTGTCATTTTTATTCAAAATTAAAAATTTCACTTTTCCGCCATTTTGTTTTTTTTTTAATATGGAGTGACCTTGGGCGAAAGTTTCGTTTCAATCTAAATGCACATTTTAAAGTAAAAACTTTAATTTAAAACTCGATGAAACGAAAAATTGCGACCCTAAAAAGAGATGAACACATATATCTATAGGATTTATTATTATTAATGAGCTAGTATAATCGGTCTCCTCTTTGTGCGGTGATTCGTAGACTCCCCACTCTTCTCTACTCTAGTTTTCTGAATGTTTCACTCCTACCGCGTGTGAATTGCTCACTCTGTTTTGTTTTTTTAATAACTCAAACTAAGAACCTAACAATACATTTTTGCCGTTTAATCATCTCTTTTTTTTTAGTAATTTAGATGAAACGAATTATAGTATAAAATGACAATTAAAAATGCAGCGTTAAGTAAAATTTACCGAAAACAAATATATTTTATCCGAGTATAGCTCGTTTATAAGAATTTGTCGTGGAAAGAAAGTGGCGCAGCCGGTAAAAAAACTCTAAACTCTTCCGGGTTATAGTTCGTACAATTGAGTTAATCCTCGACTAAATAATACGAAATACCTGTATTTATAATATGCTGTATGGAAAAAACCTATTCTACGCTTAGTTCTACCTTTGATTTTCGCTTAGAAAAACTTTTTTCTTTCCCAAGTGAATTGAGCAAGACATCCTCTCGAGTTCTTTCATGATTAAAACCATTCTACGCGAATCTAAAAGGTATCTGTAAGATTAGATAAGGCACCTCGGACTTCAATCAAATAATCATTTTATCCGTTTCGAAATAGGTATTGTTTCAGGGTTTTTATGAATAATTCGCTTGGCCGGCATTTAATACAATACATAATGAAGCGAAAAGCGAAAACGCTGGCGTACGTGACGGAACGTCGCTTGCTAAAAAATCTCTCAGCCTATATGACGTTACTAATATTTGGCGTAAAAAATGTGTGAGCGAATTTAAAGCGAACTGACGACTTAGCGGAGAAATTTAGATGAAAATTATGCGTTGCATTACTACTTATACTTGGGAAAATAAAAATGTTTTTTTTTTTACAATCTTATGAATGTTTTATGTTGTCTATTTATAAATGTTATTATTGGTTTTAAGAGTTAATTTTTTCACCCTATGAGAGGTCAATGACCGATTTCAGGATTATAATAATTTGATGACAGATATTTTTAAATAAGTACTTCATTTTAAAGTTATGCAAAGTTTTGAAAGTACTTTTCACAAAAGTTGTGAATTATACACATAAAATATTCTGTCTCTAAAAATTTCTATTAGTTTATATGTGTTATGTTGCAAAATATGTATGTTAATAGTAGTTGAAATGTAGAGTTTTTTTCAGTAGATTCATATCACTAAATAGATAAAAACAAGTTCGATCTATTCTGAAAGTTTCATGAAGTTCATAATCACTTCATTATTCATTAGTAAAAACTGTTCTGTAAAATGTCACTCAAATGTCTTCAGCACATAATATTCTTAAATTAGATCACTTTTGAAATATGCATTCAAAACATTTTTTCAAAGTCTTTTAAATAATTATAACTTCATTCGATTCAAACAAAAAATTTTCCGGAAAAAATTAGAACAGATTCAAATTAATTTTAAAGTCATAGAAAATGTTTAAAAATAGATCGGTGATTAGACCGTTCAGTTTGAGGAAATTTTAAAATTGGACTTTACTTTCTTCGGGAAAAGGCGACTGATTACGCGATTAATGTGCGTGTACACCGCTGGTGCGCTAGCGTGGCACGTGTTCACGAGACGGCTCGCCGGGTAAGACTGAGTTCGGGTTTGCTGCAGCCGGTAGCGCGAGCGGCCCGAGAGACCGGTAGAATGCTACCCGTAGACAGTTTGTACTATTCCTTTGCTATTGCTATTATATAACCAGGCTAGGTATGCGATGCATTGTTAAAAGAAAATTTAAAGGAAATGTTCGGGAAAATCGCTTGGGACGCAGGATATCCCGCCATTGTTGAATGAATGACGACTCTATTGAATTCAGTTAGATTTTTGTATCGTATTTTGTTAAACTTGGTTTGCTTTTTGTAAAGATTGAAATTCGAATGTTGCTTAGGCTGACTTTTCCTACAAATTCGCTACTTTCAAATTGGAAAAGTTTTCGGTTAGCATTTGTATGCTGGTAAAGTTTTAATTTATGTTTTTCAACTTTTTGTATGAAAAAACTATGTTCTCTTAAATACTTTACAAATAATCTGAACCCTTTCACATCGTCTGCAAATAATTATAATTCTATGTTAAATATTTTAGAAATTCCCCAGTTCGAAGATTCAATGTTTTAGAGCGTCCTTTGAAAAAAAGGTTGACATTGAAAAAAAGGACTATAAAAATCGTATTAGTTTCTCCTATATTACTGTTTCTCAAAACGTTGTGTCGAAAAACTCCTTCGTTAATTACTGAAATAATCAAATTGAATATTTAAAAACGTTAAAAATATTTTTGTGGAAAAATCTCACCTTGGAAAAAAGTCACCACTAAAATCAGAGATTTTACATACCATCCCTTAAGAAAACATCGGGGCACACGATAGTTAAAAAAATGACCTATGTCATCTTTGGGAATGCTGTGTCAAGGTTTTTTTTGTGGAAAGGAAGGAGTTAACGTGAGTCTTGAAGAGACCCATGTTGTAGGAGGAAGGCAATTCAGAGGCCGGCAAATCGTTCCACAGCCGAGCTATTGAACTTAGAAACGACCTGTTCTCATATATCAAATTTTAATCGTGTACAAATATTGGACACGCGTTTAGCCTGTTTTCCGATTGAGCACCGGTGCCGAAGGTATCAATGACGCTAGCTACTCTCTACTTGTACAGCAAAGGCGTAGGGAAAGTTTTCCCTACGCCTTTGCTGTAAAAATTGCTATCCGTTTGTTAAGATAGGAGAATCTATCAAACGGACCGCCAGTGCCTGCACAGACACGAAGGTTTTTCAGGTATTTTAGGTCTCTAGACCAGAGGTGGCTGCCGAATTCCACCATGTGCATTTCAATTTGTCCAGGATTAGTATTGTGTTCACTCTGTATTGTAGGTATGTACATATTATTATTGCTGTTGTGTAGTGATAATAGATTTCTGATTCTGACTACTTTATGTTTTGAAATTTAGTGAGCAGATTATTAGTTTATATTGTGTTATTATATCTTCTTTTTTACACGTTTTTTTAGGTTATATTTTTGTTAACTTCTTACGGGTAAAGGACCCTTACTTTTTAATTATAATTTTAATTATGTGAATATCTTTTATTGAATATTATGTGTATTATTAATGTTATTATTTTAAATGTAAAATATCGTTTGATTTTCCTTAATAAATAATAAAAAAATATATATTTTTAAAAATAAGTAGTTGTGTACTATTAAAGTATCTGGGGACCCTGTGCAGTACTTCTGAGATGCTAACTTAATTCTTGTATCGACGGAGTCCTCGTACCTGAGCTGGTCACTGAGAGTTACACCAAGCATGTTAAATAGTTTTTTACGATCTACATCAGGCCATTAAAATGTCTTTTCAAAATTTATGCAATTCAGAAACTTCATTATAATACAATGTAAAATTAGTGAAATCTTTAGGTACCTGCTTATTAATTTGGGCGTAGAGCAAGCAGTTAAAAAATGTATAATTTTTTTCCTTTCACTGATTTATTTTCAAGACTGCATAAATGTTTTTGGAAGTGAATTTTTTATGGCTGTCAAGATGAACATAATTTTTTTAATCTAAAAACCAAATCGTTAATATTGACGAGAATGCATGTACGTCAAATTAAAATGCATAAAAATAATTCAGGTATTCACAGGTCCAGTGTGTGTATTTATGAATATTAAGTTATTACTTATGAATAAGTATAAAAATAAAATGAAAATCTATTTACTATCTTTGTATTTTTACAACAAGCCTTATGATTAGCGTTATTTATTTTTGGGGTGTTGTGCCTATGGCGCTTCCTCTTTTTTTGACAATAAATAACTTATAAATACTTCCGGCCGTGAAAATCTAAAATCTATCCAACCCTAATGATATGCAAACTATAAGCTTTTATTGAAAATATGGAATTATGTCTTGTTTTTAAATAACAAGAAAGGCTCAGGAATATTTTATAAAATTTGTCATCTTTACGGATGCTGTGTAGAGGGTCTTTATAGAAAAGGAAGTTCTGGGAAGGAAAGGGTAAGAGGAGTGGTTAGGAACCTGGGGTCAGTGTGTCCAGGGGCAACGAATATATGACTCACAATACTTTTTTATTTATCTTAAAAATTGTACATATTGACCGGTCAGTGGTTGAGTGGGCATAGCGCTTGGGTCCCACCCGTTCGTCGCATGTTCGATTCCTCAGCTGGTCCTCCATCACAACACAAGCAACATTTTCGGCTTTCTGTGGTGGCAGTAGGAGATTTTCAAAAATTGTTGTGTTATTCGTAACCCGGGAATGTTTGTCTTTCTTTTCTAAAAATTAAAAAAAAAAAAACAAAAACAAAAAAAAAATTAGAATGTTACTGATATTTCTATTTTTGAAACTGTTAATTCGTGGTGGAAGTCCATTATAATAGATTATAATAAAACAAATAAAAAACTTTATTCCACTTAATTTTATTTGACCGTAACCGGTTTCAGCTCGTCAGAGCCATCTTCAGACTGGTACAAATAATTCTTAGCCTACGGTTTATATACATAACATATGGGGGAGGGGGAGAGGGGTAGTCTACAAGGATTTTAATGAATTATTTTTGTTACTGAGTCGTTTTAGACTGTCGAATTTCTAAGTATTTTGGTAATTCCAGTGGGCTAATTACTTTGGGTTTGTAGCTCACTTCAATATCTATTGATTAGGGAAAAACCTTACAAGTAATTTGAATTATTAATGGACTAATTTTATTGTCAAATCGTTATTATACATATCTATGATCAATGGGATTTTTTAATTGCTTTTTGAAGGGATGCATGTTTACATTGGAGTGGGAATGGTCAAACCTAAATACATATTTTAATTTCAAAATTATTATGAAAATTATACCGGATAAAAACCTGGTGTTTCAGTAAATGATTCTAATAGCTTATTAATTACAAAGTTACTTTTTGAAGGGATGCATGTTTACATTAGATTAGGAATGGTTTAAACTAAATACATATTTTAAATTTCGAAATTATTATAAAAATTACAATGGATACAAAAGCGGAGACTTAGCAAATGATTCTAATTGTTTATTCATTACAAAGTTAGGGTCTATTTTTTTAGTTAAGCGAGTAATTTCTAAAGATTCTAGTCTATCTAGTTTATGACCTTTATTGCAAGTATGAAGAACTTTAACATCTCTGTCTTTATCAAACGAGTGTTTATTTTCTAATAAATGTGATGCTACATTCGACAATTCTCCTTTGTCATTCACCCAGTTAGTAAAGTGTTCTTTAATTCGGGTTTTGAATGATCTCCCTGTTTGACCAACGTAATACGATGGGCAGTCAGCGCAGTTTAATTGGTAAACGCCTGAGTTTTCAAGTTTTTCTCTCTTATCTTTATTATTGATTAAAATTCTCCCAATTAAAAAATCCCATTGATCATAGATATGTATAATAACGATTTGACAATAAAATTAGTCCATTAATAATTCAAATTACTTGTAAGGTTTTTCCCTAATCAATAGATATTGAAGTGAGCTACAAACCCAAAGTAATTAGCCCACTGGAATTACCAAAATACTTAGAAATTCGACAGTCTAAAACGACTCAGTAACAAAAATAATTCATTAAAATCCTTGTAGACTACCCCTCTCCCCCTCCCCCATATGTTATGTATATAAACCGTAGGCTAAGAATTATTTGTACCAGTCTGAAGATGGCTCTGACGAGCTGAAACCGGTTACGGTCAAATAAAATTAAGTGGAATAAAGTTTTTTATTTGTTTTATTATAATCTATTATAATGTTACTGATCTTCCGTTAAAATATTTTGCTCGCGGATACAAATGAATCCAATAACTTTCATTTTAACCCTCCTACAGCGGTGCAAGGCGATGTTCCGAGAGAGTCCTGCTGGAGAGATATCAATATCTCCCTCGACCAGTATCTCCCGATCCGGCCTATTATGCAGTTGGTGGATAGATTAATCCGCCGTCAAGAACTGGACAAACCTCGCCTCACGAACCCGGCCCCTTGTTAAGTAACCAAAGAATGTAACCTATTGCAGAGATGTTGGTTTTCCAATAAATAGATCCCGGTTTCCATAGTTTTCCAATAAATAATTTTCTTCTGTATCTATTAAGTATTGAGATATTCTGTCGTAAAAATGTGTACATAAAAACAGGTAAACTGACTTCATTTGGTTTGTTGTACGTATCTCTTTTCTAGTACAATTTTTTGGAAAAATAACTAATACCAATTTTGTAGAGAATAAAATTTCTAAAAAGAGATGTGTTTTTTATGTTTTTTGTGGTTTTTACTGATATAAAGTACTTATAAACAAATATCGGTAGTTGAAAACAGAAAATTTATTACGATTTATTATCGCATTATTCGACTTTGGTTTACATATTATAACTATAAATTAACGAGAGTGGGGGGTTAGATTTTGGCGCTATTTCAGCTGGTTTTTTCAAAATGGCGGTGAAAACTCAAGTGCGCCAAGATCGAAAACTCAGAATTTACAGGAAATGAGTGTTTAAAACATATAAAAAAAATTGGGACTACCGGATCGCGGATCATAATCCTATAAATAACTTAAATCAGCTTAACAAAAATAATAAAATCATCAGTATTTCTGGTAATCCCGATATTATTGTACATGATGCTAATAAATACTTTAAACGTTAGTGAGGAAATCGCAAAAAAATATTTGCGATAGTTCTACCAAATCTAGCACCCAATACTCATACTGTAATAATACAAATATGTCCAATAATATGAATATAAGAATTAAAAAAATCGAGTGCAGTTTACACGCTGTGGAGATGAAACCTTCGCCCACAAATCTCAACTAATAGGAGCAGTGGCGGCTCGTGACTATTGGGTGTGCTAGAGTGCTTATATATAAAAACAGCACTTATGATGTTTTTGAAGCAAAAAAAAATTTTTTTTCGTTAATCGTTTTTTTGTATGAAGATTTTCAGGGAATCCGTGTGGCACACGGCCAATCTGAAATTTCCTGAATTTTTTCATAAAAAAAACGATTTTGAAAAAAAAAAAAATATATTTTTGGCTACAACAACATAATTAGTGCTGTTTTTTTTATACAAACGCTCTAGCACACCCAAAAGTCACGAGCCGCCACTGAATAGGAGCCTTGAAGAGTGGGCTTATAATCAAAGCGGGCAATGCGGTAAGGTTTAATTCTATCTCATTCTCAGGCAGGCTAAATCCTATAGATGTATGTGTTTGTCTCTTTTTAGTGTCGTTTCCGTTTCAGCCGAATTTCAATTCACAACGGTGCTAGTGAAGTTTCACTTCAAAAAAAAAATCCTCAAGGCCTGTCATCTTAGAGGATGCTCTGTGGAGAGTATTTTTAGGAAAAGGAAGGAGTGGATGTTCTGGAAAGGAAAAAGGTATGAGGGGTGGTTGGAATCTATGGGTCAGTGTGTCGAGGAGTGAAGGACGTATGAATCTATCCTTCGAGTCGAGAGAAAAAGTCAAGGAGATGCCCAAGAGTTCCCCCCAAGCGGCTTTTCAGACCGAGCCCGCCGTGCTGGTGTACAAAAATGTTAAATCGCAACATAATGTGATAAATAAACCTACTTATATTGAGTCGAGATATTTTTTAATATATCTTGAAAGGAAGTTTCGACGTATTAAAATTAAATGGAAATAAAGGGCCATTTACTGCTTTTTGTAGATTTGGAGATATCCATTCCCACCGAAATGTAAAAAAACGTTCACGAGGTTTCGAAGAAACACTAATATCTAACTATCTATGTATATATAAAAATCTAAAAATTTTTGTATGTCCGCTATGCGTTGCTAAACCAAACTTTGGGGATTTGATGTGTGCATGCCCGCGATAGTTTCTGTATACAATAGTGAGCTCTGGCATCATGAAATTACGAAAAATTAATTAATTAAATAAAAATGAACACCAAATTGGATAATTTTTTTTTTTTGTGTTCGTTATTGTTAGGACAAGATTTGTATAAAACTACTGGTGAGCTCTGGCATTATTAAATTTGTATAAAAAATTGCAGTAGTTGGCACGCGAGCTGTTTGAAGACTAAATGTATGGAATGCGGGAGGGAGGAGGGTGAGGGGAACTCGGGTAGGGGGTTCGAGGGAGGGAGGGAGGGGGGGAAGGGACCTAGGGATCGGGGAGGGTAACCTGGGAGGGGGCACGGGAACTCGAGAGGAGAGTTCACGGGACGGGGGAAGGGGGGGGGATTAGAGTGGGTAGAGGGAAGGTGGAAGAAGCGGACTGGGAACGCGAGAGGGGAAGGGAACGCGGGAGAGGAAGGGGAGGCGGAAGGGGAACGGGACGAATGGGAAAGGACACGCACGGAGAAACAATTTCTTTATTAAATGGCATAGCAACGCGTGCCACGTACCAGCTAGTTATTTAATAAAATACCTTCTTCTTCAAGCCAGTCGACCATTTCCATTTGTAAAATTTTCCGTTAATGAAATTCCTTCCAACCAGTCAATAAAACGGTTCAAAATTTCCACGAAATTTTGATTTCCGTTAGAATTTTAAAATTAAAATGCGATAAAAACAAGTATATTTGTTTAAACTAACGGTGTTTCAAAATATGATGATTAATCATCAGTTATCCATCAGTTTTAGGGATAATTAAACGAGAAGACGAATCAATCAAAACAGTGGCTTTGAGAGCTTTCAGGCAATCTGGGCGCTGAAACTGTGTTATATTTTTAAACCAGCTGCAGCCTCCGGCGTTGTCTAGGACTTACACATAGTTTTTTTGAAATCAGACGTATACAAATTTGAGGGCCGCCGTCGTCTAGGTGTAAGGCTCTTGTCTCACAATCCGAAGGTTGCGGGTTTGAATCCCGGCGTGCAGAAATAAATTTTATTTGATTAATTAATGTTTTCAGAATTAATTCATTTAAAAATAATATATGGTATATTTGCGGCACGTTCCAGAGTGGAAGTTTTTTTTTTTTTTTTTAATGTTCTTTATTCAGTAAAGTTTATACAATATTACAGAAAATGGGTAATTTTTTGGCCATCACACTAGGCACATGCTTGTGTTGTAGTGGCCAATGTTACTCTCAGTATCGCTCTGGTGTAAGACCATCAACATTCATCATTGAAAAGTTTCTTGTAATGGCTTTAGACGTGTTTTGTGACCAGATCTGAATAGCCAGGTACTTCCCCACCTTCCTGTTCCTTATCTCCTTCCTCTCCCACTACCTTAAGCCCTACAATATACCCTAATTGGGGATGCCATAGTCTCACTGGCTCAAGACGGGAGCAGTTGAGATTCTTCTGCGGTATTCACTGTAAAAAAAAAAACTAAAATAAACAAATGTTTAAAATTTCTCACTCACTCGACACAGTTTTATATTATATTATATTTTATTTTATATTGTTTCCCGCTCGTCATCCGTCACTAATATTCGTAAATAGTCGGGATAGTTTTCTTTCTTCTGACTACTGCCGTCCAATCCCGTCGATCTCTTATTATCTGATATTATGCTTCGGGATTGATCCCAAAAAATGTCACGAGATCGAGATCCCGCGAGATCGGGATTGCATTCCCTACTCTCAATATAAGTTTAATTGAATGATTTTAAATAAGATTTTATTAGTATTTTCTTATTTTATTAGAATTTTTCTGAATAGATGGAATGTTTTAATATTTTCTAGCCAGAGTGAAGCAAAAAATTACCTGCAGCGGTTATTCTCTGTTTTCTAATCGACCTAGTCAACATAAGAATTTTAGCACACTAGGTATAAGGGCCAAAACAAATTATGAAGCAAAATTGCCTATTGCTCACCTACATAGTTTAGGGAACTATATAAAACATAACCGATTTTTTTTTGTGAATCGTTAAAAATGTTGTAATTTATTGATATATTGGAGATTTTCGAGATCAATTTTGATCTTAGCTGCCATAACCTTATTTTTTTAAATTCGCTGCACCCCTGAGGCCCGAGGAAGATATGTCATCTTTGGGTATTCTGTGCGTTGATTTTTTTAGGAATGAAGGAGAAGAAGTTCTGGGAGGGAGAAGGTATGAGGGGTGGATAGGAATCTGAGAGATAGTGTGTCCAGGAGTAACGGACTATATAATGAATTTATCCCACCCACTACAGTGCAAGGCGATGTTCCGAGAGAGTCCTGCTGGAGAGGTCAAAAGATCTCCCTCAACCAACGCAGTAGCTGGGCAAACGCATCCGGCGTCAAGATCTAGTAAAACTTCCATTAACCCGTACATACTCATACCTGACTAGCCACCCAACTGTGAACCACTTACGGTGACCAAAGGCAGGGATGTTGGTTATCGATTAAATGGTTCCCGAGTTTGATTGATGAGTTAAAAATTTCAACTGAGATTATTTTTTTACAGAACTATTATTAAACAATAACAAAATTAAATTTACTGTTTGTGAGTGGATTTTCCTAACTGGTGATGGAATAGTATTGCTACGCCACTGAATCGAAGATGAAAAGCAACCGTGTATTTTTGGAAAAAGTATGTCATAGAGACATCTACCGTTGGAATCTTTTCCAATAAAATAGTCCTGCCACCTGACCAATGTGCTACCTGACTACTGTGCTACCTGACTACGTGCGTTCTACAGGTGATAAATATTAATTTAACGTAATCAAATTATCATAAAAGTCTTGGATAAAATATCAAATGATGAAATAATAATTAAAATTACCAAACCCGTAGTATGTGGAGGGGATGATTCGATGCTTAGCGTCGCCATGTTTTTTTCTTGAAAAAAAAATGGTTATAGGAGATGTACCGAATATGGCATACGTCCCTAATATAAGATGGTGGTGTTTCTCAAAATGTATGTAAGAAAAGCTTCTATAAAACCCAGCGTTCCCGATTCCCCACCGACTGACCTTGAAAAGGTAAGTACTCGTCCGGACGCCGAACACACCACACTCACCTGTAAGATTCACTTTATTTTTTCTCAAAAATTTTTCTCCACAAAATTCTCCATCTTTCACTGATAGAAAATATTATTATTTATATTTTATGTTTTCGTACGAATATATTTGTTTGTATTGGTCTTGTTCCTAATATGGGATTTTTGATGACCCTAATATGGAATACTATCTCATGTTAGGAAGAGTGTTTCCAATATGGAATTCTAATAGAACAAACTTTTTTTTGCTATTCCAGGTTGTATTTTGGCCTGTCGTAGTCGAAACAGTGTGAAACAATGTCGTAGAAGAAACATCGGAAGACGTGGGACAAAAAAAAATGATAAAAGTCATGGAAGCTGTAAAATCGAAGACCGTGGGATATCAGAGGCGAAGAGTGAGTTATATTAATTTTATATGTGATTATTGCAAGCAAACTTTAAGTGTATCAGTGTATCCCATAGTAGGAGCACTTTTTTAATAACCGTTTTTTCTATTATTTTACCTTTCGTTTAAAATGAAGACGTTTTTGTGTTTCTTTTAATACTTCGTTAACATTTTAAGTTCCGTAACTATATTTCCAAAGATTTCAATGTATTATACTTAATAAACGATTCAATAGATTTTTTTACCTAAGCTATTCCATATTCGATATATCTCCTCTAGTATCATATTAGTTAGATGTATTTTTTTTTGTTAATTTTATAAAACACTAATTTCGATTGTCTGTGATTTTAACTCTGGTTCAAGGAATAATAAATAATAAAAACGTTTATTCATCAATAGATTTTTTATAATATTACACTTCTTATTCATTCATCATTGATTCTATTGACAAAAACGTCACTGCTCAGCTATAATGGGGTATTTCCACAAACGTGCGATTCTGTTATCGTTTTAACGGTATTTCAAAAATGGGAAACTTTGACTCGCTGTAGAAAATTTATTTGTCAACATAAAAAGAAAATAAAAAGTCCTTGATTATCGTAATTTTTTGCTTAATTTTGTAAGCATTAAAAAAAACGTTAAAATAGCCCATTCAGGATGTCTCTTGCAAAGTAGCTGGTTTTCAGCAGTGCCTCTGATGAACTCGAATTTGTTTTGAAATTTTCAAAATTGAAACTAATCGTGGCTTGAATGCAGAGGAGGATACAGTGCCACCAACTGACTAACTAACCACCACGCCGTTTCCCCGCAGGGGTAGGCAGAGAGGACGGACCGCCGAACAACTCGGTCTTGGCACACACTCTTTGCCTCACTCACATTCATACATCGTCTCATACATTCTCTTCTATTATTCTGACTTTTGACATGGCCCGACTCAAGTATCTGATTCACTTGATCGTGCCATGTCTTCCTCGGACGTCCCCGACTTCTTCTACCATTTACATTTGCGTCGTATATTCTTCTTACACTATTTTCTTCGTTCATTCGCTCTACATGCCCAAACCATCTGAGGGTCCCTTTCTTAATCTTACTCATTATGATTATCTTATTAATCTTACATTCTTTGCGAATATCCACATTTCTCACACGATCATACATTGTTTTACCACACATACGCCTCAGGGATCTCATTTCAACAGCATTCACTTTACTTTTATCCTTCCTCTGCCAGTTCCATGCCTCACTGCCATACATCAGGGTAGGTACCAGGACTCCATTATGGACGGCTAATTTTGCGTCTTTGGACAGTTTTTTTATTAGCGCCAACAGCATTCAGTCCTCCATTAATGGAATTACCGACATTCACCCTTCTTTCAATATCTCTATCAGCCTTCCCATCTCTCGTAAACATACTACCCAGATACACAAACTCATCCAACTGTTCCAAGTATTCATCATTCACAATTATATTGCATACTGTTTTCATACTCTCTCTTTCAAACACCATGACTTTAGACTTACTTACATTCATCATTAACTCATTCTTCATACATACTTCTTTCATCCTAGATACGAGGGACTGTAGATATTCCATAGTGTTAGAAATCAGCACCGCATCATCAGCATACAACAGGCAACATACTTTCAGATTACTCAATTTCGCGCCCAATCCCACTTCTTTCAATTTTTGCATACAATTATCCATGTACAGATTGAATAAACATGGTGACATTACGCAGCCTTGCTTAACACCTTTTGTGATGTCAAACCACTCCTACAGTACCTACCTACTATATAATATTTTTTACCAAAAAATGAGTTCAATTCTATATTTAACATATATATTCCTTTTGTTTAAATTTCTCAGGATCTAAGCAAGTAAATTAAGAACATTTACTAATAGTGTTCTATCGAAATGTAGGTTTCTGATCGTCTCTTTAATTTGTCACCAAAATGAATATATTTGTGTTTCAAAAAAAATTGTTATTGAAAATCATGGATTCTGATGAAAATATTTTATAAACACTTCTTTATAAATTATTAAACTATTTTATAAATACTCAGCTACACAAATCCTAAAATTGAAATATCCCGTGATTTTGCACGGGAATGTTATATTCTAAATATAATGTTCATTTTAAAATTTTGATAATTGTAAAATGATATTGGGGGACCTAAAGAGTCATTTTTTTTTAAAGAATGAGTTTGAAATCGTTAAACCTTGCTTAACCCCAACGAATCATTAACCTTCGTGTGAAATAATACTTTAATACCACGCAGACGTCGTTAAACCATCATAAACAAAGCGTTTTTAGCCAACGGAAATTTGAGCCATACCAAATTTACGATCTCTTTTGAATTTCTATAAACACTCTCATCTCTGTATAAAGCAAACCTAAGTTTTCACAGAATGTTGATTTTGTGAAGAAAATACTAGGAATTCTGCCGAACCGTAACATGTAGATTTTGGATGAAGGATAAACGTAAAGTTTAGATGGCGCAGGTAATACGTGAATTTGTAAACATTCTATAAACCTTGTGCTCCCATCCCTCTGCTACCCTAGTACCCTGGTAGCTGCGAACACCCCATTACAGGTGACATTGGAGTCACCTTCAACATGCCGAAGTGAACTCGTGTTTTTGGGTTCAACAACCTAGTCAGAGGTTGTCAATATTTTAAGATATGCAGAAACTGCGTGGAATTTCATACAAGTTATTTCAATTAAGTACCTTCCTCCACCTGTATAAATACTAAAAACCGATTGTTTTTTTATGTGACTGTTAATAATTAATTGCATAAAAATGGTTTTAAAGCCTAGAAATATTTTACTAGTAATGTGTGATTCATTGCAGTGACTAATTTAACGCAATCGCTAATTATTGCGTCCGCACTCAATCATTTTTTATTAATCTTAATACTCGCTGATTGATCAAATCTAGTTTTTTAAAGCCGCAAAATAATTTTGTTTCCAATTTTTTCTGCTTATACCTAAGACATAAAATATCCTGAAACTTCTTCGGAAATCAGTTCCGCATTGCTAAGGATCATGACCACCTCTCCATTATCCATGGTGGACAAGGTTTGTCCACTCCTGGAGGTTCTGCGAGAACTGCGGACATCGACGCGATGTTTCGAACGCCAATGATACTTGGTCACTCCAGCGCATTAGTGACCTTCCTCTGATTCTCCGTGGACATTCACCAACCTGCGTTATTGTCTTGTCTATATTTTATCATACTAACACAAATTGTATCTTGTATTTCCCGCTAAGCACTTGCATACTGCTTACTAACAACGTATGCAGGGACGTTGGAGGTCTAAATTCGTTCTAAACTAAATGTAGCTTCGTTCTTTCAAAAAAGTTAGAGACTTTGCAAGAGCCTTGAAGGAGTAACCATCTGTTACTTTTACAGGGCGGGTAAGTGAAGGATAACCTCCAATGCCTTCCACTTTACCAGTGACTATGAGTTTCTCTATGTTGTGTTCTAAAAATGTTTTGTTGGCAGACAGTTGAAAGCAGTTGAGGGGGAGGTTGATTCAGGCGGTTGCTGACGGTTTCACCTCTTCCTCGCATTCGATAAATGCTGGCGTCCCACAGGGATCGGTTCTGTCTCCAACTTTATTTCTGTTGCACATCAACGACCTCTTGTCATGTGCACCGACTCATTGTTACGCGGATGACAGTACAGTCCATGATAGCTTTTTGTTTGACAAGCCTCCAAAGAGCACACAAACCTCAATAGCTCGGAGGGCTTTGAAGCAGAGAATGGACGGTTACCTCGAGAGTGTTTTCTCTAGGGGTAAGAATAACCTCGTCGAATTTAATGTTTCAAAGACCCAATCATGTTTGATAACGTCTAAAAGGGATCGAAATGATAATCTAGTCTCCTTCAACGGAAGCATTCTTCCGAACAGGACCTCCATTGATGTGCTTGGTGTAACTCTAAGTGACCAGCTCAGGTATGGGGGCTCCATCGAAACCAGGCTCTCAGAAACTGGGCGTACTGTACAGGGCCCGCAGATACTTTAATAGTACACAACTGCTAACCCTGTACAAATCGCAAGTGCGTCCCACGGTTGAATTTGGCAGCCACCTCTGGTCTGGAGCTCCAAAATACCTTTAAAAAAAACCTTGATTCTGTGCAGAAACGGGCGGTCCGTTTGATAGATTCTCCCATCTTAACAGACGGATTGCAATCTTTAGAGCACAGGCGTCAGGTGGGAATGCTGTCCTTGTTCTACCGGTATTACAATGGATGATGCTCCGAGGAACTAGCGTCATTGATCCCCTTGGCACCGGTGCATAGTCGGGAAACACGCCAAACACGCGCCTAACATTTGTACACGGTTGACATTAGTCACATGAGAACGGGTCGTTTTTACGACTCGTTCTTGAGTTCAACAGCTTGGCTGTGGAACGATTTACCGGCCTCTGTGTTTCCTCCCTCCTACAACATGGGTCTCTTCGAGACCCATGTTCACTCCTTCCTTTCCTCAAAAAGACCCTCCACACAGCATCCTCAAAGATGACATAGGCCCAGTGTGGAGTTAATAATTTATTTTTTTTTAACTTATTTTGGAACCTGACCATTTTTTCCAGCACCACATTTTGAGGGCATCTTTCAATGGCTGTAAGTGTCTGTATCCATAAATGGATCTAATTAAGAATAATAATTGATGCATAGCATAGCTAAAATATAGTTTTCCATTAGTCAAAACAAAGGTTAAAGTTTTCAACAGTTAAACACGATAATAACAAATTTATACTACCGGTAAGTTGGGTTGGGTGTTGCGGGTTCAATCCTGTGCTATCATTTCGTAAACAACATGGGCCGCTTATTATGACGGTAGTAGGAAAATTCCTATATTGCCAGATCACTCGTAACCCGTAAACTACAAAAATAGAAAATACAGAATAAAACGACGACCCCTTGCAGTATTTACATGCTTTGCTTTACCAGATTGCTAGCTTATGTATTTTATTTTTCAGCAATCTACTTAAATTTTCTTTTATTTTTCCGCACTCGCTGGGGGGGATGAGTATGGCCAGGTACTGTTCAATATATTTTATGTACTGGCAATGTGAACGCTGGCCATACCGGACAAGCGAACTTTAGTTTCAAAGGCTACCGCTCGACGCTCCGTTCCGAAATGTCCTAGCGTGTCCAGCTGTCAGATTTAGCCTCGCAACTTTCTGAGATATGTCAATATTCCCATAGTGGAATGAAAAGATGCATAAATGCATAAATGTTTCATGCCATTTAATTGACGACTAGATTATACACATGAAAAATCAAGTTAAATGTAAGGTTTTAAAACTTGGTCGTTCTAAATCTGTTACCCCTGTCGAATTGAATCGAAAATTGACGTCTTTAAGTTACAGTAATCAAATATAGCACTTAGTAAATAGTTTCCTCGGGCCGTCGTTTTGGCTTGCTGTCGTTAAATTAGGGGTTGAATAATTCAAATGTACCAACCTGTTTCTAACTACGCGTTATTAATACTAACCTCCTCCTCCTGCAACTGGGGTCGTTGAACACTTTGGGGGAAATCGTCAAAGTAATAACTATAGAGGATGAATTATTTAATCAATTGAAGTAGATAATATAGGAACAATTCTCAGTGAAAATATGAAAAATAAAACCCAACTAGAACCCGAATCATGTAGTTGTAGTCCTACCAGGATAATACATGTATCAACTGAGCTTTTGCAACCTTATAAAATTCTTCTAATCGATCTGACATTTCAATTTGAGAATTATTAAGGGCCATTAACCAGCCATCGGCCAAGAATTCATATTTCATCGAAAGATGTTCTTACAATCACACAGGGCGGTTCCAATGAGAAAGATTAATTATTCTCCTTACCAGCTTTTTAAAATAATAACTCAATATCGATTTTATTTCATTTAAAATTTACTTTAATTTATACCTACATTCAAAGATGCTGAAAGGCGTGATAAAACTATTAAAATTATGTACTTTTTTTGTAATTATGTTTTAATCATACGTATTAACAAGTTTTCAATAATGTCTAAGAAAAAAAGGAAGGTAAAAAAAATCTTAAATATATTAGTTTGTAAGACCGTAAATAAAGAGACAAATTGGAGTATTTTCGTCACAAAACACGTGTGCGAATCTTTTTTTAAATGATTTCATTTAAACTAAAATTAAAATTCTGAAACAAAGCTTTCCCAGATAATTTATTGATTTATTTTACTGCATAATTATTTGATTTGAAATGTGTGTCACATAATACAAAAATTTTATTTGAAAATTCAACAAATCGACCTACGGTAAAACCTTATTATAGTAATAGATAATAATCATATTTTCTCGAAATTTAAAACATTGATATAATAACAATCTTTCGAAAACAATTTATAATTTTTGTGAAAAAGAATCAATAAGTCTAAAATATGTTTTAAAAATGACATATTTTGGTTTTGTCTGGTTATTTCCCTCTTAACATTATCGTAAATTAATTCTCTTATATTTTTGGCTGCCATCTTTTTTGGTGCGATTATATGAATGCGATGTGTTATTAACTATCGTATTCTTTTCAACGCCTCACAGTGTTTTGTTTTGTACAAGCTAGAAGCTAAATATGTACTTTTAAATTCATGAACAATGACGTCATGGGGGTGTTACCAGATAGACAGTGTGACAAATGCATGCTTTATTATTGGTTTGATGGATGTGGGCATTGACTAATGCAAGAGTCCTAATGTACATACATTTATTTATGGAAAGCTCAGTTAAATTTATTGGCTGTTTGTGGTTCAACATTTCAAGTTGTTTATTTCAAGTTTCATATTTTTGGCTGCTATCTTTTCAATTTGGGAGGCGGGAATGGATACCCTTGCCCCGGGAACCTTTTTTTGGATAACCAACATCACTGCTATAGGTCACCCCAAGTGTTTCGCTACGTTTGGTGATTTAGCAGTGGTGCCCGGGTTCATGGGGTGAGGTTTGTCTAGGTCTTGGAGGCGGATGACCGGGACACACTGAACCCCAGATTCCTACCCACCCCTTAAACCCTTTTCCTTCCCAGAACTCCCCTCTACTTCCTTTCCTTAAAAAACCCTCCACACAGTATCCCCAAAGATGACGGAAGTTATTTTCCTCAGGGTCTCCTGTGTGGAGCTCATGTAAAAAAAATATCATTACAAAGTTCTAACGAATTTATATACACCCTCACGGAAAAACACATCCGATTTTATTTAGGTATATGGGACAACAATGAGATTAATTATTTGAACACAAATTGTTAAATCTTAATTTGAAGAGTTTGACATATATAACGTAAAATAAATTTAAGACGCATGTTTAGATAAGGCAAGAGACCCTAGGTCCAATTCCCAGTTGCAACCGTTTCCTATTTATTTTCTGTGTCTTGTTCTGTTTCGTGTTTTGTTTAGTATTATTTCCTTCTTCAATGATAAAAAACTGTTTAATCTGAACTCCACGCAAGAGTCCCAACATCCCGTAGACCCTCTTTGACATCTCCAACCGGGGTGGATTGTGAAGCTGAAAGGAGTAGAGGGAAAGGGAGATGGGAAAGAGGTAGGTGGAAAATACCTGACTTCTCTGTGTGGGATTGTTAGACAAATATAAAATTTAATATTGGTAGTTAATTTTCTTTATTTTATTTTAATTTTTTCAGGCTTCCACTTTAACGAGTGGTATTGGAGCAAATCAATCAGTTGGTACAATTTGCCAATCCTAACAAATCTAAGCAACATCAACAGATGAAATCAATTTTGGGCAGAAGTATTTTTAAAACTTTGTTTTAATCGTTTTTTAATAGCTCTTCCGTTTCTTTTAAGTCATTAAAAATTATTCGCCTACTAAAACATAAAACCGCTTTCATGAACACAAATAAATCATTGTCTGTTTAACTTAAATACGTATTCTGGTATTTTAAATGCAAGGAGGGTTTTGAACTTGAACTTAACCTAGAAATATGATTTGCGTCATGCAGATAAACTTGCAGTTTTAAAGAATTCAAGAAAGTTTTCTGTATCTCTAATGCTTTAGTAAAACACTGTACCTGAATCTCATAGTATAAGTGGGAAAAAAAATTAATTTACAACATATTTGGGGTCGGTTTTGACGTAATTACACCTTTTTTGAGTTCAGCTTTCGTTTTCGAGTATATATTTTTTAATTTTTTCTTTATTAGTAACTTTATATTTATTATTTTTTTTTATATTTTTTTTATATGAAACATGTTAGGTATATATATGAAATAGAAAATATATTCGTAGTCCTCCTCACTAGGAGATCCTGTGCCGAGGGGGACTATTCTTTGGATAAGTTTTCAGCGACTTCTATGGTTTAACTTCATGGTTTAGATAAGGTTTTCCAGAAACTTCTACGACGATGTTTTAATTATACTAGTAAGTTCATTTTCCGATAGTTCCTTCAGCCAACATTTAATGTCCTTAATGTAGCTATTTTTTGTTTGAATTTGTTTGATACAAAGTGAGAGTTGGTTATATAACTTTGATGCTAAAAATTCAGAACTTCTTTGTCCAAACGAAGAGTTACACTTTGGTATATTAACGGCCGCTGTTCCCAATCCTACTAATCAACTTCTAAGCTGAAACTTAGGTTCATCACTGCTAAAAACATTCTCCAACACAAAAGCTTCGCTTAAGCAAGCCACTCAGTCTAAGCCAGCCGATTACTGGATTAGCTGTTTAAGCATATATCTAAGGAAATTACTAGTTATAAAAAGTGTCCACAGAGTGAAAAAATACCGCGAATGATCAAATGTCACTATGACAATCGACAGTCGGGTTCGCGCTCTTTTCAGTCTTTTTGTGTTGCATTTGTCAAATTATCGTTTTAAAATGGATAGAGAAGTGTTAGACATTATAGAAATAATAGATATTGCGGAGTGGGCCGAGGTACTCGACGAAAACATCGGGTTATATAGGCGGCGACAGGATGTGGATATTAATTATATTGAATTATTAAACGACAATGATTTTTTTGACCGTTTTCGTATGACAAAAACATGCTTTTTGTATATTTTGAACCAAATTGAGGAGAAGCTAACTTATGCAAGCGAAAGGTAAGTTTTTATTTACGCAAGTGTCATTTTTGCGATCAATATGCGAAATATTTTGCCCTTACCTCTTGTCAGATCTGAAAACCTTTCTATTCTATGAATTAATGTTATTATACCTTATTTCTTTTTAGAAACTGTCCAATTTTACCGTGCACTCAATTATTGATAGCATTACGCTTTTATGCGACGGGAAGTTTCCACATCACGAATGGAGACTTCTTCAAAATAAGTCCATCTGCCACCAGCAAGATTGTAAAAAAAGTATCCTATGCCTTGGCAAGCTTGAGACCACTTCACATTCAATTGCCAGTAGGACAGGAGGTGGAAATTGTGAAGAGGGACTTTTATGAAGTTGCAGGATTCCCTAACGTGATAGGTGCGATTGATTGCACTCATATCAAAATCCAATCCGTTGGTAAGTGCAAAACATGTTACACATAAATAAACCAATACATGTGTTGGTTGTGCCTGCATTGTTTTCTGTACAGTAAATAAGTACCTATGTATTGTGTTAACCATCTACTTTCTCCAACAGGTGGGCCAGAAGCTGAAACTTTCAGAAATCGGAAGGGGTACTTCTCCTTAAATGTCCAGACCATATCAGACGCCAAAATGAGAATCAGGGACATAGTAGCCAGATGGCCAGGAGCTACGCATGACTCGCTCATTTTCCAAGGTTGCCGCGCCAAAGCGGTCTTTGAGACAGACCAATACCCAAATGGAGTACTCGTAGGAGACAACGGATATCCATTGAAGGTATTAAACACACAACTTTAATGTTTTAATCAAATAAGATATTTGTATAACATCAGTAAATTGTTCCGTTCCTTCTCACCTTTTTAAAATTCACATCCTTGACTACCCAGATTGTAAATTCTATAGTTTATCTAAAGTCTGAACTCGAATCCAATCTTCCACACAATTCTGAATTATGCACATTTAAATAAAATTAATAAACTTAAATTCTCCTTTCCTTTCTCTGTAATTTTAAATGATAGCCTATAAGATCCTTGGAGGGTAAAGCCAGAAATAATTGAAAAAAATAATTAAAAAATACTTGTTTCAGTGTTTATATAGTTTTAATGACTTTTAAACAAGACATTTGCATAAAATAACATTAAAAATACTGTGTTCAGTGTCTACATAGTTTTTGACTTTCAAAGAAGACATTTTCATAACATAACTTGAAAAATCAGCAAGGAACGTACGTTATAATCTCTTTTCATAATTTAACTATTACAAAAAGTTATTTGGCAATGTGGAATGTAAGAAACATTTAATTAATGACTTTTAAACAAGACATTTGCATAACATAACTTTTAATACTGTGTTCTGGGTTTACATAGTTTTAATGACTTTAAAACAAGATTTTCTTAATAATTTGAAAAAATCAGTAAGAAATGTACGTTATAATAATCTGCGTTCATAGATGGCGCTAATTTAATTATTACAAAAATGTTATTTGGCAACGTGGAATGTAAGAAAAAGTTAATTAATGACTTTCAAAGAAGACATTTTCATAACATAACTTGAAAAATCAGTAAGGAACGTACGTTATAATCTCTTTTCATAATTTAACTATTACAAAAAAGTTATTTGGCAATGTGGAATGTAAGAAAAAATTAATTAATGACTTTTAAACAAGACATTTGCATAAAATAACTTTCAAAATACTGTGTTCAGTGTTTACATAGTTTTAATGACTTTCAAACAAGATTTTCCTAATAATTTGAAAAATCAGTAAGTAATGTATGTTATAATAATCTGCGTTAATAGATGGCGCTAACTTAACTATTACAAAAATGTTATTTGGCAACGTGGAATGTAAGAAAATTAATTAATGACTTCTAAACAAAACATTTGCATAACATAACTTTTAAAATACTGTATTCAGTGTTTACATAGTTTAAATGACTTTCAAAAAATTTTTCCTAATAACTTAAAAAATCAGTAAGGAACGTATGTTATAATCTCTGCGTTCACAGATGGCGCTAATTTAATTATTACAAAAACGTTATTGGGTAATGTGGAAAGTAAGAAAAAGTTTAAAAACATAAGTTATATAAAATGATTAAATAAAGAATGCACATTTCAACGCGCACCGTTTGCAGGTGCTCCAGTTCCTCGATTTTAAGGACATTCTGAAAAAGAAAACAGTACAATATTATTACTAACATATTAATGTTTTATTTCAGACGTATCTCATGACACCATACAGGAATCCAGAAACAGCTGTCCAACAAAACTACAATGAAATTCACATAAAAACCAGAAACGTTGTGGAAAGACAATACGGATTATGGAAAAGGAGATTTCCCGTCTTATCGAACGGCCTGCGACTAAACCTCAACACCACAATGGCAGTTATTGTCGCATGTGGAGTTCTTCACAACATATGCATTAATCGTGGGGAGGAACATCCACAAGATTGGATCAATGGCGTTGACGATGTTCCAAACAATGTCGCAGAATTGAACAATGCGGGGAACATTGCAAATTTAAAAAGAGACATTATTGCAAATAATATGTACAATGGATGAGCACTGATGGGTATGTTTTTGACCCTGCGATCCAATATGTGTGTTACTTGTTTTCTCTTTTTATGAAATATAAGTATTGTTTTAAATTAATGGTGTAATGGATATAATATTAAGATTGATGAATATTTAAATAAAAAGAATAAGTAAACAAAACAATTACCACTTCGTAGTTTCTTTAGGCTGATCTCCTTGGCTTCCCTCTCCAACCTTATAATAGCCAGTTGCTCTTTTAGTATCTGTTGCCGAATTGCCGATTCAGCTGCCTTTGCGAGCCTCTCCTCTTTCTTTGCGAGCCTCTCCTCTTCTACCATTTCCAAAACAACTTTGGAATGGGCGGCTTGCGTCGTGAGTATTTCCGTTGCCACATCTGCCTGGGCCTTTGCCTTTGCCTCCATGTCTTGCATGTCCTTTACTCTTTTTTCTTCCTTTTCAAGCTTGGCGGCTGCAATTTTTTGTAAATCAGTGAAGAGAGAATCCTTCACTGTTTTCGTCAAACACAGCCGCCTCTTGAACGCCTTCCTAGGAACTGAAGGATGGACAGTCAGTGCGGACGTCACTGGAGTATCAGGACTCTCAGATGGCAGTGGGGGGACAGCCGGTGCTGACATCACGGGACTTTGAGTGGCGTGACTCTGAAGGGTTAATGGGGGGACAGCTTGAAATGAAATCTCGGGAATTGTGAAAATCGGGTTTTCCTCCTAAACAAAAGATAATAAAAAATTCAAATACAACTGACATATTTATTTATAAAGAAACAAACAGTACATTGATTACAGTGGTGAGAAAATTTACAGATATTAATAATATTTCATGGTTGGTACCTATGATATGTTTCTCTGTAGTGTCTTATTTATGGTATGTATATTTATAAATTATCGGGTGATGTGCGTAATGGGTGTGTATTGTATGTGTGAGTATGTTTGTAGATGTGAGAGGTGATGATGTGGGAAGGGATATGGATGCGTATTGAGCTGTTATATTATTGACATGGTGCTCTTTTTAAATTTGGGTAGTGAATCGGAGATGTTAGAGTTTAGGCAAATATTATTTAACGTTTTGTAATTCAGCGTGTGTAATAGTTATGTGTGGCTCTTACGTCTTAAGGGTATGTTAAGATTAATTAATGAAAGAAGTTCAGTACAGTCGACGTTATTATTTAAAATTCTGTGTATATGATAAATCAGCTATTGCTCGCCTTTGTTGCAAAGTTTGAAATGCACATTCAAAGTTATTGTTGAATTTGAAGGTAAGATATTTTATAAATTTGTTTAAATATGTTCTATGCTATCTATGTATATATAGTATTATATATCTTATCCTTGAATGTGATTGAGAAGTCAGTATAAAATAAATAAAAATTACCAATGACCAGTAATCAGTCTCTACTGATTCCGGTTGATGTTCTCCTGTTGAAGAGTTGGCTGCGTTGGCAGTTGGCTCTCTCATAGCAGGAGCATCTGAATCCAACCTTTAAAAATACAATAGAAGGACTCGTATAATATTAACCAAGCAAGAAGTAACATACACAATCCAGCTATTTTATGCATGATAAACTTTCAGATTCCACTACATAAAACTACAAAACTAACTAACCGTCACGCCGTTATCCGCAGGGGTAGGCAGAGAGGACAGACCGCCAAACAACTCGGTCTTGGCACGCACTCTTTGTCCATCCACATTCATACATCGTCTCATACTCTTCTATTATTGTATTTTTATGTAATGGCCAATAAAAGAGCGTTAAAAAAAAAAAAATTATACTTACTGGTTTTCCAGGCCGGAAGAACTTATTCCGATTGCTGCTTCGACCTTTAAAAGTACAGGGTCTTCAACATCTTGGCTGGGCCCCCCCCCAGTACCAAATATGTGGCAACGGATGGTTGCCCTCTGTGTTCTGGCTTCTCTTTTTAAATTATCCCAAGCCTTCTTGAGAGCCACGAGGGATCTGCAATGATTTAAAAGATTAGATGAAGCAATTTGACCTCATTGACATTCTAGCATCTTCTCATACAAACTTTGGTTATTCTGACTCTTGACATGGCCCGACTCAAGTATCTGGTTCACTTGATCGTGCCATGTCTTCTTCGGTCATCCCCAACTTCTACCATTCAACCATTCACATTCGCGTCATAATATATTCTCATTCGCTCTAATACGAAACAGAATTGAGCTACGAAAACACGAGATAAGTACGAAACATGACACAATATTATAAAATATAAACCACATACCGTTGAGATGAGCTGCCGCTGTTAAACTGGGATAATATTTGGTTCCAGGCAGCATCCTTCAATCTTGTATTTAACAAATAATTCGGACCGCCCGTTGTTGATTTTGACAAGATTATCGGAGATGCTATGATGAGCTCTACAAGCCTCATTTTATCATTCTGTGTGAAATTCTTCGCACGCTTTGCTTTATTTTCCATTTTTAAGAGATTGTTTACAGTAGTTTACTTGCCGACGTACGGAGAAAAACTTACGCCGATCTGTCAAATCAAATGGGAAGTCCCGATTGTGCATCACGTTCAAGATGTCACTTTATTTTTAATATATTATCTACGTTTGTTTAAAAAATATAAAACACCCGTTTACGAATAACGATATTTAAAAGAAATAGTGTCTGTTAATAAGAGCTACAATAATTAACTCTTTAATATTAATTTAACATAGAAAGTTTTTAATTTGATGTCATTTTATTGTCGATGGTATTGTGCGGTAGTGTGTGGGACCACTTAAGATTTTCAAAGATAAAATGATTGGGAACAACGTGAATCGAACGTTCCCTACAAAATGCTTAAAAATCGCTTGGCTGAGCAAAAACTAAGATTAAAACTTAGATAACGATTAAAAAGTTGGGAACAGCGGCCGTAAGTGTGTCTGTTTGTTTGGCTCTGGTTTCACGAGCATATAAGGTGTCTGCCTCCGGATCATTTTTTAGGTGATGTACTAGAATGTTTTTGGCATAGATTTTCTGTATGCTTGGAACATCAAACTGTTTAAAAATTTCTGTTGTTGACGTCCTTAGTACCGAGTCCGACATTTGATTTTTTAGATCAAAAGTCGTTAACGGGTTAATATCAGCTGTATAACGTATTTTTAAGGAAAGGCAGGAGAAGAAGTAATGGGAAGGAAAATGGTATGAAGGATAGATTGGAATCTGTTGGTCAATGTATCAAGGAGTGACGCACGAATGAATCCAACCCTCCCACTGCGAGGCAAGGCGATGGGTCGAGTGAGTCAGGCTGGAGAAGTCCAAAGGTCTCCCTCAACCAATCTCTCCCGATCCTGCCCACCATGCAGTAGGTGGGCAAACTCATTCATCGCCAAGATCCAGATAAACCTCACTCAAGAACCCGGGCATCCCTGCTAAGTCACCAAATGTAGCTTGGGGTGACCTGGTGGTCTGTCAGGTTAGGTTATTAAGGTACCCAGATCGAATCCTGATTACGTCACCCCTTTTTCCTATTTTAGTGACTAACTAGCCATCACGCCGTTTCCCAGCAGGGGTAGGCAGAGAGGACGGACCGCCAAACAACTCGGTCTTGGAACACACTCTTTGCCTCACTCACATTCGTACATCGTCTCATACATTCTCTTCTATTATTCTGACTTTTGACATGGCCCGACTCAAGTATCTGATTCACTTGATCGTGCCATGTCTTCCTCGAGCATCCCCGAATTCTTCTACCATGAATTTTATATATTAGTGAATTTCCTAAATTAGTGAATTTCCTATAATAATGAATTTCCTATATTAGTGAATTTCCTATATTAGTGAATTTCCTATATTAGTGAATTTTCTGTATTAGGTAGTTAATTTCCTATATTAGTGAATTTCCTATATTAGTGAATTTCTAATATTAGTGAATTTTCTGTATTAGGTAGTTAATTTCCTATATTAGTGAATTTCCTATTTTAGTGAATTTCCTATATTAGTGAATTTCCTATATTAGTGAATTTCCTATATTAGTGAATTTCACATATTAGTGAATTTAAAAATAAGATAAAATTATTGAATTACGTATTCTCTTATTACATTTTTACTGTGGTACAAAATCCCCAGTCTCTACATTTTCACCTTCAAGAGTTCTAGGGTTTGGGGAATATGAAAATTGTTACAATGTTAAGTCAACATGGTTAAGTTCCAATTATCGCTTATGGTCCGAAAGCGTTGTATTGTTAGACTCTTAGATACCATCCTGTAACGAATGGGTACCCGTACAAAGGTTGGTCCTTTGTGAAACCTATATAACAAGATATGGGGCTGCTTTGTGTAAGATCTCGATAGGAATGTCAAACAATGAACAATTAACACCCTCATTTGAATATAGCACTTGCTGGTGGTTTTGGTTAGTTAAACCGATTAAATTAAATTTTTGTTGTCACGGGGTTGAATCGAGGGTTGAACGTTGTGATAGAAAGTGTTAAAATTTCACTGGTTATGTATTATATCGTTTCTAGATAAATCTTGGCTTATAAAAAGTAATCAGGAAAATTTGTTGAAGGGTTCTTCGCGTTAAGGACTGATAAAATAAACCAAAAAAATAACGTTGGTCGATTTGCATTATTCATTCTAAATTCAAAATGTGTTGTCTATTTCTACTTTAATGTCTATAGATATTTAAATTTTATAGACATTAAAAGTGGCGAAAAAAATAAATTTGATGTATTTGTAAGTCATTCTAAATTTGTTCATATGAAGCAGATACTTTGTGATGTGACATTATAATTTAAAATAAAACAATAACTTTTTAAACATCACTTTTATTTTTTATACTTTATGCCGACCGGGTTTCGCTACAACCGTAGCTTCTTCAAGGCTTCATTCTAAATTGTTTATCTAAACTTATTGGCTGTAGTAGTATGCTCTTCAAAGTAATTTTTTTTTGTCTTATTGTTTGTTGATATTTTTTTTTGTTTTAATGTTTTTTTTTAATTTATTATTTTCTAATTTAGCATAAATAATTCAATTTTAAATAAGAGATAACGTTAATTACAAAATACAATTTTTACAAGACTCAAAGAAAAAAATTATCGCATTCGAGTAAGTAAATGCATGTATAAGGAAAATAAAATCTTCATGGTTGCCGGCAGAGAAATAAAATCTCAAATAAACTATGAAAATGTTAATGGTCTCTTTATAACAAGCCAATGTCATAGACTTAACAGAAAGATTTATATTTTCGTGATTATTTTCAAGTTATTTCCAACTTATTGTTAATTAGGATTATCCTCCTTCTTTAGTCAACGTCTCGAAAAGCTTTACAGTTTCCATCATCAGGGCAGATGTTGTACGCCGAAACGTATGTCCGAAACGTTAGCTAAAGAAGGAGAAAGCGCAATATGGCATAATAACTCAAAAAATAATCACGATTATACTTTTGCCAGCCAAAATCTAAAATAATATTAGATTTGTATTTGCTTTCACAGTTTTATTACTAGTTTACAATATAATCCATCGTCATTAATGAATTTAGCAGAGCTTTTCTTTGTCTAATTTCTAGGCAATACTACTAATTTCCAATACTACAATTTTACTTCTTTATTATTTTTTTGCATTAGCTCCACAGAGGAGGTCCTGAAAAAAAATGCCTCTGGGCCTATGTCATCCTTGGAGATGCTGTGAGAAAGGTCTTTTTAGATAAACTAAGGAGAGGAACTTCTGAAAATAGAATGAAAAATAAAGGTATGAGGGGTGGGTAGAAATCTGGGGTCAATGTGTCCAGGAGTGACAGACATATGAATCCATCCCTTCATTGCAGTGCAAGACGATGGGTCGAGAGAGTACGGCTGGAGAGTTAAAAAGGTCTCTCTTAACCAGTCTCTCCCAATCCGGCCCGCCACGCATTCTCCACCATCCGCCATCAAGACAAACCTCATCCTATGAACCTGGGCTCTCCTGCTAAATCACCAAATGCAGCGAACCATTTGGGGTGACCTACAGCAGGGGTGTTGGTTATCCAATTAACATTTCCTGGGGCCGCTATACCTGTACTCGCCTCCCGAATTGATTTATTACACAGAAATACATTAACTTACAAAGCACCTTTTGTTCATCGATACTAAAAATGTTAGGATATTTTATAGTTTTAATAATCAAAATCAGCTTATAATTTACTACCAAAAATAATTTTAATGGCAACTTATAACTTTTGCCTGTTTTAAATAACATTCATATTTTTATTACTAGTAAATTTTCGTTGATTAAAATATTACTGTAGATTTGGGATATAGAACGAAATAAAAGTCAACCTCGTTTACGGTCAAATTGGTTTATTGAAGTGTGCGACCATCTTCCTCCATAGTCTTTTTTATTTATACTTACCTAAATCTAATGGCGCGGTCCATCTGCCGAATGGCCTCTTAAATTCTATATGGCGCTCTAAATAATTGCCAAACGTATAGGCAAAGGTGTCTTCCAGCCGTTGACACAAGATTAAGTTGAATTTATGTAAGATCAACCGAAATCGATATATTTTATATTAGGTTTATGGATAATAATAACAATAAATTGATAATTATTTATATCTAGCCTTTTTGCTGAAAAGTCGCAGCAATAAAAAATGGCACATTACAATTAGTCAATAGGATATTAATTATAATAATAATACTTGTGTATTCCAGAATGTTTGCACGGGTAGTGCTTGCAATACTTTTCACATATCGAAATAACGATAAAATAAATTGGACAAAATAACAATATTATACACAAAAATGAAGATATTTGACCATCTCCCATCGACTCCTCCTCGTCTCCTGTCTCCAGATGGACGTCAAGGGGGACTAAATCCAGATAACTATAGCAGTGACGATGATATTCTTCGATTGGTGTAGTTTGCGCCATAAGCTTAAGTGATCTGAAAGAGTCCACTGGCTCCTCCAGGAACATTTCCGTAGCGCTGCAGTATCTCGGTAATCTACTGAGCTAATAGGACTTTATCCCCTTCAGTCATATTTAACGGTATCGTAAATCTCATTATTCTGATATAAGATACTAACACTTATTGTATCTTGATTTCCCGCTAAGCACATACACACTGCTTACTAAGAACGTATGCAGGGGCACTGGAGGTTTATATTCGTTCAAAATTAAATATAGATTCGTTCATTCAAAAAAAATTGAGTCCTTGCGAGGGCCTTGAAGGAGTAACCATCTGTTACTTATACCAGGGAGGGTAAGTGGTGGATAACCTCCAATGTATCGTACATCGACTAACAACTACCAAAAATATCTTCATTTTCTATCAAAATATGTGTTAAGAAAATGAAGATAATGTTGGTAGTTCTTAGTTGAATAAGATGCAACATGACTAACGTGGATAGGATCGAATTAGCTCAGTGGTTAGGTTAGGTTAGATTTGAGTATTATTGTCTTCAATTTTTAAATAAATTGTGTCTGGGGCGGCAGTACCCATACCTCAAGATAGCAAACAACTAAAATAAAAAACCATAAAACGTGACAACATCATTAAAACTAAAATAAAATTGATTATTACGTTCCTGTCGCTATTTTCTTACCTTGATTAAGATACGTAAAGTTTTTATGCCGAAAGCTCTCATAAATTGTCTGATTTATTGAACAAGCAGTACGTTTATAGCTTTTCTACCCGAATCAAATGTGTCTGTTTTTCTTTATGTTGTGTTTGCTAGCAAGTATTTTAAATAATTTTATCTTCTGTTCTAAGGGGCATAAATTAAATTAATCGCGAGGGATCTGTGAATAATGCTTGGGAACATTCCTTTTTCAAAATTACGCCAAAGATTAAGTCATGCAGGAGCATTTTTTGTTTATGATTTTCGTGGAAATCAGAAAAATTGTTCTTATTTATTAGTGTGTTTTCGAAAAGGGTAAGAACAAAAATACGAGGAAATTGTAATAACGACATGTTCGTCTTTGTTCGTCAACGAGGCGTTGTTGATGGTTCACCGGCAAAGGTCGTGGATAACCGTCAAAATCAGTGGTCCATACGGATCCCCAGGGGTCCTCAGGATCATTCAGGAGGTCCGTTGAAAATTTAAATTGAGTTGGGGGTTTAATATAAAATATTAAAAATTGTGACACATTTTTATTAATGTGGAAGTTATGTTAAGTTGAAGTGCATACAAAAAATTTTCCTAGTCTTGGACAAAAACAAGTATAATTTTTTGTATTGTTATTTTTGCATAAATAATAATAAATATTAAATTGTATTATCTGCGTTTGTTGCAAAACTTTAACTGTACAAACAAAACTTGGAAAGAGGAGAATGTTTTCAGTTTCAAAATCTTTCAAAATAGAGATAAAGATTTGTTTGCTTATTGTCAACACTTAACTGGGGGGTAGGGGTCCGTGGCCCAAAGATTTTGAGAAAGGGGTCCGTGGGCGAAAAGATTTTGGGAACCACTGGTCTAAAGGTAGGCGTCCACAGGTCCGCATCGTACTCATCGGACGGATGGCATCAAACGGATTTTAGAATTCATTTTATAGTTAGTCAGACAAGATGTCCACTGATCGGTGTCGGCAATCCGGATATAGAAGACGCACTAAGTCTAATAAATCTGTTTGATGCAATCTGTCGAATGCGTACTATATGGACCTGTGGACGCTTCGCCTTTTTTACAAGTCAGTAGCGATTTCTACATAATTATGATAATCTTCATAACGACATTGTAGTCAGTTGGAACCGTTTCGGAATGCGCGGGTTTTAATCATTTTCAAATTCAATGAAAATATTAAAATTACATGTTTTTAGTATGATGATCAGAATCATAAAAAATGACTTTTGAACAGTATTCATAAATACTCCATTCGGTATCTTATTTATCGCAGTCTCCGAAACTCTATCTGATATATTTATTTTTAAATGGTTTTGCTACCACAAAGAAAGTTCATTACACTAGCTACCTCATCAGAAGACGAGCACCACTAATAGGAATTTAAAGATGACCTTAGTTGTAGGGTTACCTCCATGGAAGAGAGGGAACGTCTTGGCTTCTGGCCAAAAGGTCAAGATTTATCCCAGGAAATTAAGAATCAATTTGCAGATAAAACCAGATAATCCGGTTTTTTAATGAAGTGCAGTTTTCAGAAATTTTCCATGATTTTTTTATTTCCAGCTCATACATTTTCCCTCCTCTATCCCCTATTTTCTCCCCCACACAGCATTCCTTAATTGTTCTCAATTCAATAGAAATATACTATTTACATCTGAAATAAGAGAATACCGTACACATTTTGGAGGCGGGCATGGGTTCATTGGATAACCAACACCTCTGCCATAGGCCGAAGTGGTTCGCCACGGTTGGTGAATTAACTTTTTTTTTTTTTTTTTTTTTTAACTTTATTTATTCTCATTTCTTTTTACATATAATGTATAATAGAAAATTAATAGTATATTATAACATAAAACATAATAACATATAGTAATAAACAAGAAATGAAAACCCACTAAGGCACTGCCTGAGTGTGGGTAATATTAAAAACAAAATACTATATTTCTAAGTACACAAAGTATAAAATAGACTTTAAAAAAAAAAAAACATATAAAATTTAAAGTTATTATTTCATAGTTAGAGTAAATGAAAAAGGTTTTATTCGACTATTATATATGTAAAATAAAAATATGGATAAAAACATACTGATTTTAAATATATTTTTAAATATTTTAAAATCAGTATTCTTAGTTATTAAAAAAAAATAAACAGAAAACATATTGTACTGAAAAAGGTTTTTTCGACTATTATATAAGTAAAATAAAAATATGGATAAGTTATTAAAAAAAAAAAAAATCATAATAATAAAAATAAACATAAAACATATTGTACTACAGTTAGAAAGTTACAGAAAGTGAATTGTATGAAGATGGATAAATTTATAGAAAAAGCGTTTCAATATCAACATTATTCAACCATAATTTTACCTCTTTTATATATTTTATCATTTTATTTATCATTTGAGTTTGTAGTGGTAGAAGGTTAAATGTACGAGGACCAATGAAACTGCTATGTGTCTGTAATAATTTAGTATTGGTTTGTGGGGTGTAAAATATATTGTTTGTTCTTTTGCTCATTCTGTTTTCATTTATTTCGAAATTATATTTGTTTTTAAATACATATTTCAAAGTTTGTAATATAAATAATTTACGTATATTAAATATTTTAGTTTCTTTGAATAATAAGTTTGTCGAGAATGTTTTATTTTTGTTAAATATGACTTTAATTATGTGTTTTTGAACTATTTGTAGAGGCTTAATAAATGTATCAAGTGCACCACCCCATCCTATAATGCCATAAGTGATTGAAGATTGCACTAGGGAAAAGTAGATCATTTTCAATTTCTCAATGTTTAGAACTTCCTTAAGTCTATAAAATATGTAGGTCAGATATCTCAATTTAGAAGTGATTTGATTAATATGTGATTTCCAATTAAGATTTATATCTATTGATACTCCTAAATATTTTATATTCTCGACATAAGTGAGTTCGTTGCACATGAAGCACATTTCTTGATTGCAACTAGTATTATGGATTCTAATTTTAAGGTTGTCTTTAGGTTTGTTTTTCATGGTTTTATAAAAAGGTAAGTAATATGTTTTGCTATAGTTTAAAACGAGTTTGTTGTATTTTAGCCATGTTGAAACCAGTGAAATACAATCAGTTGCTTTCGAAAAAGTTTCTTTCCAATGATTACCATCCACTATTATTGCCGTGTCGTCTGCGTATGAAACAATTTTACCAGGGATTACAAAATTACATAAATCATTAATATAAATTAAGAATAAAATCGGGCCAAGCACAGTTCCCTGTGGAACTCCATTTTTTATCTTTGACTCTGAACTATAATCATTCCCAATTTTTGTTTTTTGTATTCTGTCTTTAAGATAGTTAGAGAGTAGTTTTAGTGTGTCTTTTTTGAAGCCTAGTTGATTTATTTTTGTAATGAGTATATTATGATTTACGGTGTCGAAAGCTTTTCTTAAATCTAGGAATATGGCAAGACATTTCTTTTTTTTATCGATAGATGAGTATATCTTTTTTGTCAATTCATATATCGCATTCTCGGTGCTTAAGTCTTTACGAAAGCCGTATTGGTTTTTCGATAGAATTTTATATTTTTCTAAGTGTTCAATGACTCTAAACTTGATGCATTTTTCGAATATTTTCGAGAGGTTTGAAACAAGAGATATTGGTCTATAATTGTCTAATTTATTCTTATCTCCAGATTTATGAATAGGTATTATAGTGGAGATTTTAAATTGCTCTGGAAAATGACCATTTTTGAGGCATGTATTAAAAATATGTTGCAATGGAATTAAGACATGTTGTTTTATTTTTTTTAACGTATCACAAGATAATCCATCATTACCCTTAGAGTTGGATGGTTTTAGAGTATCAATATATTTTTCAATTTCTTTAAATGTAATAGGAGAAAAATATTCTATAGAGTTAATTGAATCATTATTTGAATCTAATTGAGGAGAAGTCTCCATATGAGCATCATTAATATTAATGCCGGATGATTCAAGTACTACGTCTACTACATTTGTAAAATAGTTATTAAAGCTTTCTGCAATGGTCGATTTTTTAGTTATTATTTCATTATTTATTATAACCTCATTTACAATATTTGAAGACATACTTTTTTTGTTGGCAATTTCATTTATAATATTCCATGTTTTTTTAGTATTATTTTTAGCATTTTCAATTTGTATACTATAGTATTTCTTTTTGCAGTTTCGTATCAGCCTATTAAGTAAGTTACGATACATTAGATATTTTGTTTTCAGATAAGGCATTGTTCTGAGATTATTCTTTTGACAATCTATTTGATATTTAAACATTTCTCTATATAATTTATCTCTTTGTTTAATTGATATAATTAATCCAACTGTTATCCAAGGCTTAATTTTTTTAAATTTATTGTTAGTGACAACTATTTTACTTTCACTTTTAAGAGTATGATCTCTCAGAGTTTTATAGAAATTCTCTAGTGCGAGATGTGGATTTTCTATTGATATCACATTTTCCCAGTTTTCTGAGCGAAGTAAAGAGTTTAGAGTTACATAATCAATGTCTACTTTTTCTGGATTTTCAGAATTTTGGTTCAGAGGAGTATTTTTGAAATGGTGTCCATAAAAGGTCGGGTAATGATCTGTGATATTTGTTTCGAGAATTGAAGAGATGATATTAACCGCCTTGTGCGACTTGACAAATATGTGGTCTAAACATGCCGAGTGACTTAAGGTTACTCTTGTTGGTGAGTTAATATATGACATATGTCCAGAGCTTGATAAACAATCAAGATACTCATTTTTACAATTCACATTTGTATTATTATCATTAATATTTATATTAATGTCTCCTGTCACAATGGAAAAAGTGAAATTGTTTCTGTCAAGTTTACTAACAAAAGATTTTAGTTCTTTTACAAATAGAAAATCATTTAATGAAGGGGATCTATATATGGCTAGTATATGATATTTATAGTTGTTTTGACAAAAGGTTACTTTTATTGCATTGGCTGTTTTAAATTCAATAAATTCAGCGGCAACATTTTTCAGAGTATTATGACAGAAGACAGTAACTCCATCATGACCAGTATGCTTACAGGCAGATGAAATTGTTGTATATTCTGGTAAGTTATATGGAATTACTTGTTTCATTTGAGTTTCAGTTAAAACAATTACGCTTGGAGAAAAATCTAGGTTATTAATAAGTACACAGAGCTCATCGAAGTTTTTCCTTATACTCCTAATATTCATGTTTAAGATCGAGAAATTAACATTTTTAAATAGGTGATTTAGTCCACATGGGTTATTACATATATAATTTTCGTATGTATAGTTTTCTTCAGACATTTTGAAAGGTTAATAGTAGTTTGCTATGTGGTTTTATTATCCTTTATTCGGAGGGGATGTCTTCTGGCGTTCTTATGAGAAAGATTGGAGATGTTTCATTTTTTCTCATCCATATTTTTCCATTTTTTGCCCATATAAATTTGTACCCAAGTCTTGACGATTTAGCTAGGTATAGTAGGTGTTTATTAAATTGGGTCAGTTGTTCGTTAATATATATAGTGTTGTTTTCTTCAAAATTCATGTTTTTTGCGTATAAAATACCATTTTTTTTTTTATGTGCTATAATTACGTCTTTACTTTCTTTGTTTTGTAGGGATACTACTATGGCAGTATTTTTATTCATCGGGTTTTTATTTTTGCTTCTGAAAATATTTGACACATTAATCGTTTCTTTATCACATTTGAGGATGTCTAATATATTATTAAATACATTTGTGATATTTTCATTTTCCTTAAAAGGAACACCCTGTATTTCAATATTGTTTTGTTTTTCATTTTGCTCCATTCTATTAATGTGTAGTTTTATTTCTTTATTTTCTGCTTGAAGTTGTTTTATCAGTATTTCTTTATTTTTGTTTTTTTCTTCATATTCGTCTAATTTCTCACAGCAAAATTCGACGGACTTCTTAAGTTCTTTTATCTGTTCATTAAAAGATTTCATAAGTTGATTGGTTAATTCATTAAATTTTTTTTCAATGCATTTAATCATTTTATTAGTCATTGTGTTTTCTTCTTCCGAGTCGCTAGATGGCGCCTTTTTTTGGGGTTTCTTCTGTTTATTCATTTTGAAAAATGGTTCGAGTATTGGATATATATTTAATTTATAAATAAAAATTAAAAATAATTTTTTTCTGTCGGCTAGAGTAGGATTCGAACCGATGTCGCCAGAAAATGTCTGCGCAAACTTAGTCAGTTGTTTACACCACTGACCCACGAAGACCTTGAAGTGATCCGTGAATATACCGGACTATAATAGGAACTGAGCACCAAAGAAATAAAAATAATTGCTTATTTTATTGTTGTGTTTACTGATTGGTGTTAATGGTGAATGATCACTTCATAGTTGTTCAACTGTCACTTCACTTTATTATTAGTTCACAAATGTTTATTAATATTTTTTAGTATATACGTTAGTTTAAAATTGAAATCCTTCACTGTAAATACTGCTAAAACTTTTTACTTTGTGTTTCATGAGTTATTAACCATATATTTTTAAATGTTTGTTCGGAGCGATTAAGATGCGTGTATACTGTGAATACTTAGTATTGTTGTCTGTACTTAATTCATTTATTTGAAGTGAAAGTTTCTTTAGCACCTTTGTGATTTGAAACTCGATGAAACGAAAAACAGCGACACTAAAAAGAGACAATCTATACGATTTAGTTTGCGAGAGAATGAGATAGTGTGAATTGCACACTCTGATTCTTATTTTTTTTTATTTTGATACAACATTTTACATATCATAATACCATCCAATAATGTTGGCCTCACTGGGTAGCTTACCCGTGTTGAGGCCCCGGGTTCTGGTCCTGGCAGCGGATGTGTCTGCCTACCTACTAAGTGGTGAGCCAGATCGTGAGAGGCCTTTTGAGGGAGATCTTTTGACCTTTCCAACCGGACTCTCTTGTTCTTTCGCCTTACACCGCAGGGTTCATTCACAACGACAACATATTAATATTTTCACCAGTTTACATACATTGTTATTAGCAAAAGCGTCCTAAACATCTTTCATAAACAAAACATATGTATTTACGCACACTTCTTAAAATACACTAAAGTATGCGAAAGCTTTCTTGCGAGCTTTTGCAAGGGTAATGTCGGAGGCTAGACTAATTATTATTTAGTGTTTGCATTGCGCTTCGTTAATTTTGTAAGAAACCCACAAAAACCTTCCGCTGTCTTGGGCTTTCTACCACTTAACATCCTTCCCGCCCTTATTAACAAGCTTTAAACTACCCACATTAATCGCACTACTTTATCACCCCTTCCTGTAATAGAGAACAGTTTCTGCATTATTAGAGGGAGGATTATCTAGAAATGGGATATTGATGGGTGGAATAAAGAAACCTTTTTTATTTGTACGTACTGCGGTAATAGAGTTTAATATGCGAGGTGTTTCTGCTTCTCTAACATACACTATGTAAAATTGCAAAATCTTGAATTTATTTCTTTAAATCTGAGCAAATAAATGACTTTAGTTCTTTTGTGATATTCTAAATAAATATTTTTCTAAGGCTTACTTTTTCCACGTAAATAATACAACCCTAATAAAAGATTTTTTATCTTTTTAATACATTTGTTTACGGACTTATCCAATAATAACTCAGCATATAACACGAACTGAGGAACAATTGAATTAAAAGAAGAGAATAGTAGCTACCTAGAGATTAAATACACCTGATTAAAGCAATAAGAAATTTCACAAAAACATACACCAGGATGATAGTTTTTGAACAAGGTTTTGAAGGAAAACATGATTTTTATTTATTTATTTTATTTTTTTTGTAAGAAAAAAACAGTTTATACCTATACAAATAATAGACAGATAAATATACATGTGAACTGCAGTGACGCCAAAAGAGTTTCTTATGCTAAAATATATCCTCCTTCAGCAAATATAAAAATGTAATAAAGTCTTGGATGAATACCATTGATACAAACATTTACTTGCTATAACATCTGATCTGATATAACTTAACAAATTTTTAATCTTTATTAACATGTTGTTTGAATTTTAATTCAGTAAACAATAATTTTATTTTTTATTTTATTTTTTATTTTATTTTTTGTTTATTTATTTTTATGCTTATCTACAAAGATAATGTTTGTATTTGAGTCAAATTTAAACCGTTTTAAAAACACAAGTGTACCCACTAACAGGCGATGCCTATGTGGGTTTTTTTTGGTTAATCTGCTAATTGTTTTATTCTTTAATTTTGAAATGTTTATTGTAAAATTATACCAATGTATGTACTAAAAAAAATTTATAAAAAAAAAATGCTAATATTGTTTGAAGATGGAGTTTTATTTTACCTTAAACTAAATATTAGGCTTAGGAAGGAGAGACGAAGGGGAGAGGAAGGGGAAAGTAGGGGTATGGGAGGGGAATATAGGGTAAGGATATGAGATGCTCTCGATACCTTCCACAACCCCGTATCAATCCAATATCGCACGCGTTACTTCTATTCGATGCTTCTGAAAATGTCTACGCTTTGAAACAATTCGTTGTATTGCGCACATATTTGAGGAGTCGGGGAATTTTTTCTAATGTTTGTTCTGCAAATGGGCAAATGAAGTATATTTGATTGTCGGGTTAATCTTGAAGGAATATGGATTTTTATAAAAATGGTAAACTCTGGCGAGTTCAGGCCATTGTTTAGAATTTAAAAAAATAAAATTTGATCAAAAATTAATCGTCGTGTATGAAGGGAGTTGAAGTGATGAAATTTAATAGAATCGGTGTAATTTAGAAAGTGTAAGTTAAGTTTATAATTTAAGTTTTTAATTTTTTTTTTGAATTCTTTGAATTAAGTAATATATTAAAGTTTTTGTAGTAAAATAGACCTGTTAATGGTAAATGGTAAGGCTGTATAAAAAAGTAATTATTTTTTATGATTGTTTTTGCATTTTTTTCATGTTTCCGTAAAACGGTTAAATTTCAATATACATATCACGTAGAAGATTACAAATTGAGAAGGCTTGGGGGCAGTTTTACTGCTTTGTGACATACGTCAAAAGATGGTGCTAAACTGTCTGTAAGTGACATTGAAAATGTCGATGGTCAATACAGAATCGTTGAGCAGTTGAGTTGCTCTGTTTATTGGTGCATTCTAATAGGCAGAGCTTTCGGAGCCTAAAAAGTGCATGGGATCTCCCACGAATATTTTTGTTCGGTACCCATAAGTTAACCTCTTTCAGCACAAATGGATTGAGTACAGTTATATAGATAAGTATATGTATTTTATCTGCCTTTTTATGGTTTTTTAAATAAAATAAAATATATGTCTTTACCTGCCCCAAAACACATAACTCCCTATGTTAATAATAATTGTTTCCCTATATTAATAATAAATAATAAAAATCCAACCTTTTGCACAAACGGAAAAGTAGTAAGCAGTTAGAGTTACAATGGCCGAAATTTAAATAAAGATGTTATTGAGTAAAATAATCTCTCCTTAATGGATCCTTACATCTGCAATATATTTCAATAACAACATACATACATTTTTACACTCTAACCACCTAATCTAAGATCGGTCAGTAGCTGAGTTGGCATCCCGTTTGAGGGAGAGTAGTAGTGGGAGATTTTCAGATTATTCGCAATCCGGGAATGTTCGTCTTTCTTTCTTTTAAAAAAATCTCCCTTTGTACATTTTCCACATTCCCCGTTCAATTTTCCTATTTTAATAACGACAAAATATTTATAACTTAATCTGAATTATACAATCTAATTATAATTATTATGAAGCATATTGTGTAAAATTTCAATCTGTTAACTTTCCCCCGCCATAACACGGGACATCCCAAGCATGGCGGGTGTAATAATACTAACAAATGTAATAAATGTACAAAATTTTTTGCGTGAATCAAAAAAATACATATTTCTTTCTCTTAAAGCTTTTCTATTGTGCGACAACTATATTTGCGAAGACTGCTGAATGCTACTAATTTGTCTTTTTCTGGGAGGTTCTCTTAAGAAATTTACAATTTAATGACGATATTTAACTGAGAGATCAATTTGTTATTCAACATTCTCGAGAAACGACCTACAGTAAAATATATGCAAATACATTATAATATGATGATGTTTTCAGAGATAACTTCAGTGCGTAAATTTTTATTCCGATGACAAATCATAATTCTGTCGATTCATACGAATAAATCGGTTAAATCTATTGAAACATTTTATTAACGAATATTCTGACTGTATAATGTTACCGTAAACATGTTCTTCATATTTATTTATTTATTTATTTGTAAGAAACAAACAGCTTTTACATAATACATATACAGTGATAAATATATAACTAAACTGGAGTCAAGCCACAGAAGTTTCTTATGCTAAAGTACATCGGAAATAAAGTTTTATTATATTATAATTAATTTTGGATTATAGGAAGTGGAAAGGAAGAGAAATAAAGGAAAAGGATAGGAGATGCTCAGGATATATTCTATATTCTCATATTAATAATCGATCGTACGCGTTACTTCATATCGATATTTCTTAAGGTTGTTACTAAAAATGTCAATGCAGTGAAATTTTGTATTACATTGTGCACATAGACGAGGAATTGGGGAGTTTTTTCTAATGTTTGTTCTACAAGAGGGTAAATAAAATATAAACGTCACTTGTTTTATTTACTTTTTAAGACTGTTAATAAAATAGAGTATCTTTTTCGAGGCCATTATCAAACTGTCGGTTTGACAATGCCTAAGAAAGGCGAAATAACTGTCGAGCTTGAGGCCCTGTAGTAAGCGTTCAAAAATAAAAAGGGAAATATTGAAATGCAAATGTTAGAAGGAGCGCGCTAATATTAAAAAAAAACGATAATAATTAAGCTTTAATTAGGTATTATCTAAAAAAATAACATATTTTTTTAGGAACTTAAAACAAAGAAATATGTTATAAATCGTTAGAAATTTGGAATGCCGCAGCTTAAAAACTAAACGAAAACTTAAAATCGAACAAAAATTATATTCGATTTACATAAATTACTTTTTTTAATTTAGTTCTATAACACAGTCTTTGATTTTATTTTAAATCCTGTAAACGTGACGGTGAAAAATTATAGTATGACAGAGAGTGGTTATTTTATTTCTCTTAAGTAGGCTCGTTTATTTGCATGAATATTTAATGCAAATTAACTGTTTGAAGATTGAAAATTTAAAGTACATTTGGTATGCCCGTCAAAAATGGAAGAGACTTCATTTACTTCGTTCACTATTATTTCATAATCTACGACCTAAGTATAATTACTTACCGCGATTATTTACGTTTTTTAAATCATGTTGCTTTATTATGCAAGAGGTCAGAAGTGATTTTGTGGCATCAATTATTTTGTTCGGCTTCACAGAAGAAATGACGGATCCTTAGCGGTAGTGCAGGGGGAATAGAATAAAGTGGAAAAATGGCGAAGTTGATAATATGTGCCATAGAAATTATCGGAATAATAAAATAAATTATGATTATATTATACAGACGAATTTTTCTTCTGCCAATTTTTTTTTTGCTAGACTTTAGCGTTTCCGAATTAAGCAGTATTTTATTTTATGGCCATTTTATACCGGGCTAAAGGAATGGACATTTTATTCATCAGGGTGAAATCTCTAGTATAAATAATTTTTTTTTTATTACATAAGAAAATAAAAAAATTAATGACGATAAGTGGAAGATACTCGCCTTTGTGAAAGACCACCGATTGAAACATTTCATGAAATGGCTTCAGCAGTGTGTGGTGACTAGGGGTGAAGAGCCAGGGACTATACCTTCCCTACACCCTATACCTCCTCACTACCTTCAGCATCATAACGTACTCCAATCAGGGATGCCATAGTCTCACAGGCTCTTGATGGTCGAGAGCAGTTGGGTTTCTTGCGCGGTATTCACTTAAAAAATGAAAATAAATGATTGCCATACAATTTTATTTTAAAGAAAGACAAACATTCTCGGGTTACGATTAACCTGACAAATTTTTTAAATCTCCTACAAATCATTTGATGCCAAGAGAAAAAGATGTTTTACTTGACGTCTTGATATGAATGGCAAGTCGTTACACCGTGGGTACTGTACCAATCGGCCTCCATGGTCAAGGCTCTCGACTAAACCGGGAATGCAGGTTCAAATCTCGTCGTGCGCAATTTTGATTAATTTGTGTTATTTCACAATTTGAAATAATATATAGCATATTTTCGGCACGTTTTATAGTGGAAGATACTCTCAGTATCGCCCAGGTGACAATCATTCAGAATTGAAACATTGCTTGAAATGGCTATAGCCATGTTTGGTGACCAGATCTGAATAGTCAGCTAATTCCCCACCTTCCTCACTTGATCGCCCTCCCCCCTCCCCCCCCCCACCGCCACTACCGTCAGTCAATGGACCCATGATCAGGATACAACATGCTACCGATAAAGGAACTGATACCCTGAAGAAAAACAGGTGGTTCTGAAATATGTAGATATATAATATCATTACAAACAGTACTTTTTTACATTAACTCCGCACAGAAAGCCCTGCGGAAAACAATTTCCCTCAGGACCTATGTCATCTTGGGGAATGCTATGTGGAGGATCTTTTTAGGGATATGAAGGAGAGGATGTTCTGAGAAGGAAAAGGGTATAAGGGTTGGGTGGGGTAAGATTGACGGCCACTTACATTCATTCCTCCTACTATCTGGTTGTAGAGGTCAAAAGGTCTCCCTCAACTAGTCTCCCCTGATCCGGCCTGGCACGCAGTTGATGGGAAGATGCATCCGCCGCCAAGATTCGTACAAACCTCACCCTATGAACCCGGGCATCCCTGCTTAAGTTGTCAAACGTAAGGAACCACCCGGGGTGACCCATGACAGAGGTATTGGTTATTCAATAAATGTTTCCCAGAAAGGTCGGTACCTATATCCGTCTCCCAAAATGAAAATAATATCCTGATGAAAGACCAGCTGGTTCTGAAATACGTTGATAATCAATATCATTACATTATAGTTGTTAAACTAAGTGCTTCAGTATTATTATTATTAATTTATTAAAAGTGGTGCTACAAAGTACTTTTACCAATATTGAAGAAGTGTTCATAGGATTGTTCAGATCGGAAGTGGCCCATCGCAACCGGCTAGACACCAGACAGTGAGACAGTCCTTAAACCGCTCAGCGCTGAGTAAATAAGGAGACACTAGACTACAGAACTACACAGTACACAGTGCGAGCTTTAAGCTCTGCTCCGGGAAATTAATTCCGTTGAGACAGACGGCGACAAGCCGCGAACCCGCCAAGGAATAATTCAATGATTTACTGCGGTGGAGGTGCCAATTCTACATACTAATTTTCCCGTTTGAATATAGAGCTGTAGAGAAGACAAAACGTTGAAAAATTGTGAAAAAACATGGGAGATGGGAATAGGAAGGTGGGGAAGTACATAGCTATTCAGACATGGTCACCAATCATGGCTAAAGCCATCTTAAGTGATATTTTAATTCTGAATTGTTGTCTAACACTAGGTCGATGCTGAGAATATATTCCACTTTATAACGTGCCGCAAATATACTACACATTATTTTAATGAATTAATTGTGAAGTAACACAAATTAATTAGAAAATTTATTGCGCACACCGGGATGTGAACCTGCGTCCTTCGAATTGCTAGTCGAGAGTTTTACCCCAAGTAGAACAACCTTGAATTGAAGTCAGAATGTAGCATCTAATTGTAACAACTCTTCTTCAACTCCGCAATACTTCTATGAAACAAATTCAAAATTTGGGCTCCACATCCTTCGATGATTTTTTTATCTAGTTTATCAATAATTAAATATGTTTTTTTTCCTGTAACAAAACTGATTTATTTGGTCAAATTGTTTAACTATGGATGTGCAAAGAGCGTTGGTTCGGTGGCTGAAGGACTGAAGGTGTCAAATTATATTGGTACATTTGTTTAACTTTCTATTTTGTACTTGTGTAGTTGTACGTGTATATTTTTTAAAAATTGATGATTTGAAAGTAAATAAGGAAGAAGCGCAATTCGGCATATTACGATTATGTGCTACATTTATAATATATACTATGTAAAAGCCTTTTTAGAGGGCATAAATTAATAAAATCCGTCTTCAAACATTCCGAAACGCTGGAAAACAGTAGGTACATATTTTACATTAACTCCACACAGGAGGCCCTGAGGAAAATAATTTCCCTCAGGGCCTATGTCATCTAAGATGCTGTGTGGAGAGTACATATTGGCTGGAAGGTAATATTAAAGGTGAAAAGTGGAACCAACTTTTTCGATGCATGATTTATTTATGGGGAGAGTCTAGTACTCGACAAATCAGTTCCAATTTATGACGATGGCAGTTTAAATAATTTGTTATAGGTAGAGATTTGTATCTGAATTCTCCAAAAAACCGCTTCAATTTTGAAAATGAAACATTAATTCAAAGCAAAAGATCTAGAGTTCATTGAACACCCACAATCTAATTCACTATAATGCTCAAGATTTTTCTATTAGATTTGCACTCAAATGGGATTTGGGGAAATTCTACCCTCTAGAAAAACAACCCTCCCCATATTCCGGAAAAAATGTTTACAATATATATCTTTATTTTAACTATTTTAAAATTGCACATACTCTTTTAACCAATAAAGAAACTGCCATATCCTAGTTATTTTTTTCATCCTTGGTGAGAATTTTTTTAACAAAATGCCAAAATATACCACAGAGCTTTTGTTTTTTGTATATTTATTTTCCTTGTTTACTTTTTGGATGAAATGTGTGGGGCGACCTAAGCAATAAGCATTGCGCAGTTAGCGGGTTAAATGGCCCGTTGTATAACACGTTTACGGGTCGTGATTTTAACAGACTGCCTTCAACATTCGGTCCCCTATCGCACGCGTCGGATCATTTGAATAATAATGTATGGTCACTTTGAAAGCTCATGCAAAGGATGGGAATTTCAGTTAACTTGAAACTTTTGCTGTTTTTTGTTCCAATCGTAGCATGTTACTAATAAATTATTTGAAATCCTTACATAAATATCAATTGTCAATAGTTACGCCAATTACATTGATGCGGTTGACAATTGCTAATTGATTACCTAATTTTAATTTTTAATTTTAAAATAGGAAGACTAACATACTTATATATTATTTCGAATAACCTGACAATATTTGTAAATCTCCCACTACCACTACAGTAAGGGGAAAATGTTGCTTGTGTCGTGATGGAGGACTTAGCTAGCTGGGGAATTGAACTTAATCTCATTACAATTGACTTGACGATGCCAACCCAGCCACTGACCGGACAGGCAACTTATTGAGGCAATTTAAATATTTAAAGCTTCTCATACCTTCCCATTGAGGGGGAATATTGATTTTTTTATGTGAACAACGCACAAGCGTCTCAACTACTCCCGTATAGATCCAGTGAAACTATAGCATCCCCAAATAGGGTAAGTTGTGAGGTTGAAGCTAGTGGGGAGGGGAAGGAGATGGGTGGGGGAAGGTGCTATTCCCCTTCCCGATTTAATTCGGAATGGTGGTCTTACACCAAGGCGATACTGAGAGCATCCAGTTACTGAGCAACAACATAAATATTTTATATTTTGCTTTCACCCAAGTAAACAGTACAATCCGTTCATTCATGAAAAATATTACTTTGATCTTTTTTTCTATATTTAATGATTCCGAAAATAGTTGTATGCATAGATAAACATTTGAACATTTTGATTAATGATGCAGCACAAAGCCACAGCTTTTGTAAAAAGTTTGCTTTTAAAGTTAATTATATTTACAAGATAATTCATTCAACGGCACCATTTCCCTTGTCATGATATGGTTTGCAGGGCATCTGTTTTGCCTTGTGCTAAGTGCTGGCTGGACAGGTCTGAACACTACCGTATAAGAATAGTGAAGGATTTTTATCAGATTTTTTGTCATTGCATTTCCTATATTCCAAAAACGCTTCACACAACATTGGACTTTTTTATTTATTAAATCCTGTTCATTTTCAAGAATAATGCCTACAACATACGACATCTTTTTTCAGCCCGATTCCAATTAGAGACCAAAGTCGACATTTTTCGATTTACGCGATCGCTATTTTCACCTCTATTTTCATATCTTTGATTTCAGTTGGCATCACAGCAAACAGCATGGTTTATGTGTTGTTTGCGGTGATGACAATTTTTAAATAGGTGTAATAATCTTCTACAACAAACTGGAATTCGCATTGGTTTTCCATTAAATATGTTGGATCCTAAAAAAACATGCAAATTAACCCAAGAAATTTGTGGTGTGGACGTGTTTCGAGATCCAAAATATTTGATCTCGAAAACATGCGATTCCCAACCATATTTGGAGTAAAAATTCATATGTCATTTTGCTAGCCGATGATATATTTTTTCGAGTATAGAAAACTTGATATGTCTTCCATACAAATTTAAATGAAAACATGTTCCATTTAGCATTTAGCCATAGAACAAACAAAGAACACAAGAAATAGGTGTTTCGTGAACAATATTTCCAATGCTAAACGTTTCTCACCATGATCACGAAATTCAATTGGGATGAAGATCTTCGACGTCTGTAATAAAAATTTCGTCGTCTTTGCCCATTAGATGCTTTTATAATTACCGTAACGATGGACGGTTACGGTACCGTGACGGAAAAAATATGAAATTAACATACCTTCCTTATCGTTATAATGCTGCAGTTCTTTCTTACATAATGTAAGATAAAAGATGAAACACATAAAATACGTGTGACTGTTTCCTCCAAAGTACTATTTTTTCCTTTTGAGGAAACAGATATATCTTATTACAGCTCAGCCACGGCGACGGGATTTTTTTCGTTTCATTTTCCTTATAAGTTTGTTTCCTTTGGGGGGGTGCAGACACACGTTCATCGTTTGTCTGATTTTCGACTATTGTTGTAATAAAAAGCTTCAGTGTAATAAAAGCTTCAGCTTTAAGAACAAAAGCAAAACCTTCAGCGCTTTCACATTTGAAGATTTTGAATTTTGGAATTCACTCACTTCAATAGTATCCTTGTAACTATATTCCATAATATCAAAATTATCGTCACTGCAAGTAGCAATAAGATGCAAGAAAATTATGGCTTTTTTTCCTTTGGATAAAACAGAAATTATATTGAATATCTTATCTTGAACTGCAGCATTGTTGTGATAAGGAACGTACGTTTATTGTCTTTTTTATGCCGTCCCGTACCGTAACCGTGAATCGCCACGGTAATTTTAAAAAAGCTCATTTGAAAATCATCAAATTTGTCCATTTTGCAAGATATCGTCAAATCAGTCCATTTTGACAATTCCAATATGCAAAACTTTTCAATTAGGACAATTCTTTGACCATTCGGACAATTCCATTGTTCAAAATATCAAAAAATTTGTCCATTTGGACAATTCTTTGTTAAATCGGACAATTCCTACTTACCTAGTTTGTCCCAGCTTTTACTCCAGACATTTTGGTAATAATCATAGTATCACGGGATATGCGCTCTATCTGCTCTGTTACCGTGCTGCTAGAAAGAGACGGAGTGCGCATAACGTGACCCGTACTGGCTGAATGTGCAGCGGAGTGTGATGGAATTTTATTGAATTAAAATATCATCAAAATTTTATTGAATTAAAATATCATCGGACAGCAAAATGACATCTACATTTTTTACACCAAATACGCTGGGGTTAAATTCTTCGGGTACTTTAAACTCCCATTAAAACTAAAAATTATCTTAAAATTAAAATTAAAAAAACTACCTGAAACGACTGTAAGAGTACATTACTATTATTAATCTTTCAATTCATTTAAATCTGTTTGTTGATATATCTCAAGTTTCTCTTACATATGTATTGTTATTAGTGGCAAAATATTCACTTACTCAAATGATAACATAATTAAGCATGAATTCACTCACCAAACACAAGAGGCTTGTCTCTTTATGGTGAGGAAAGGCTTTTATTATATTCATATTAAAAATCTGTTTAACATGTAATAAAAAGTATAATTATTGTAAAAACATACATATATTAAATAAAATTTAAAAACGTGTTGTTTCACCCTGTATTTAATAACGAATATATATTTATAATTTATTAAAAATAACACAATATAGTTCTTCACATTCAATTGTGTAAATTAAAAAACAGTGAACACCAGTCAATTAATCACTCTTTAACATTCCCAGCTGTCGGAGGCACTCTCCCTTGCAAAAATAATGCACTGTTATTTCAAGTTTACCCCTACAAAGATAAAGCACACTTAACGTACTCTCAGTTGTTCCTTGTACGGATTTAATGGTTGAAATGTCTAATGCCTTTATTGGTATGTACATGGACATTGTACACTGAACAAATTATTCCTAGAAGCGTGATTTATACCGATTTGAAAGAAACTTTACAACCTCCAAGTAATATGTACGGGGTGTTAAGGAACTTACCTGACTTACTTTAACCAGTGATTCCTGACTTTATTTTGAGTAAAAAAAATGCAATTGAAATTTTGGTCTCCGGTGACATTTTTGAAAAAAGAGTTTTTTTCACTAAAAACATAAATATCAATAGGTATTGGGCATTTGGGAGCGGGGTGAGGGATGTGGCGGTTATTCGGCTGAGTGACCAGTGACGACATGTGGAAGAATTTCTAGTTAATCGATTTTGAAGAAAAAAAAACTTTTTTACTCAATTGTGTCAGGAATTATTGGTTAAAGTAGGTAAGTCAAGTATGTCACAAGGTTCAGTATTTCATTATTTGATAATGAGTACAAATTACCGGGCACTATAATGGAATTACTACAGTAATTCATTCTTAAGATTACCCTTGAATTTTTATTTCACAGAGCACTTTCTTTTTTAATATAAGTAGGTACCTTCTCTCAACCACTATGAAAACTTAATGTAATTTCGTCTGGGGGTATAAATTTATTGCCTCCTCTGGAGTACCATAAATACTTGAGCGTCTTGCGAATTAGGTGCCAAGTTACTGACTATTTATTTTCCCTTGCATTTCATGGAAACTGAAATAATAGGATTCATCCAACTGGAAAATTTGTAATAGCGGAAGCCTAAGACGGTCTCCACACGGTGCTGCCGCAGCACCAACTGCTGCAGAACTTTAGTTGACTGTAGTCAAAAGCGCCAGCCGTATTGTTATTATAATAACAATACGGCTGGCGCTTTTGACTACAGTTCTGCGGCAGTTGGTACTGCGGCAGCACCGTGTGGAGACCCCTTTACTCCTAGGCCACCAAACATGTTTCATTATTGTATACCGTTTAGTTAATATATTTGTCCGAATGAGGTCGTCTCCAATTTATTTTTTTATGAATGTATTATGAGTTAATAGTGACAGAGAAATTAGATTTTCGAAGTTATGAGCTTTCAAGGTGAACCTGGTTAAAAGGTACGCAATGATGACTCACGACGTCACAGGAGACTCGATTTAGTACAATTCATACTTCGAGTGGCAGTACTGTGCGTATTCGGAATTTTCTGATAATTCTAAAAGTTCTATCCGCAACACGCGCTAGTTAATACGAAACAATGATGATGTATAACTGGTTTGTAACTAATAATCTATTTTTTTATGTGTTAATTTATATATTAACAAACATAAATTGTTAAAAAACATGTTAATTTATTTATTAACAAATGTAAATCAATAATTTCGAAACCAATCTCCAATACTATTCAATTATACGACAGACCCTATGCAACTTGAGATATTAACTAAAATTAGGGACCTCGAAATAATATTTGATGAAAAACTACAGTTTGTTTATCACATAAATCACATCACAAACACACTAAAAAACATTGGGATTTTTCGTGGGAACCATTAAAAACTTTAATTCACTTCCTGTCATGAAATTTTTATTTATCTCATTAGTTCGTTGCCAATTCCTTCATTTAGTCACATCACCATAAAATTAGTATAGAAAAATTCGAAAGAATTCATCGAAAGTTTCTACGATTTATTAATTTTGAGTTAAATATCCCCTAAGAACGAATTAACCAATTTTTTAAATTAAATACCTTAAAAACACACATCTGCACTTAAGATTCGGCAAACGCTAAGCAACCAGCTTCTTTTTAAGTCAACTTAAGAGTACCTACTCGGCTCACTAGGCATAAAGACCTTTTACAATGTTACCATTCACAAACAAATTACGTATCAAACTCGACAAATCCTCGCTAAAATAGTTTAGCAAACGAATAGAGAAATGATATCTATATTTATTTTTAAATTACAATTTCGATGTTTAAAACATACTTAAAGAATTTTATATGTCAACATATTATTTCTAATAATTTCAGTTTTTTTTTTTTAAATTTTATTCATTGGTGTACCATTGTAATGTAAGATATAATTTTTAACAACAAATGTTGTTTTTTTTTATTACTAACCCCTGTGTATTTAAAATATATATATTATATACCTTATTTAAAAGCCCCATGAGCCTATAAAATAATGAATAAATAAATGATACTGTGAAAAAAATTAAAGTTCATTCTCGACAAATCTTTTCCAATTTTGAAAAAAATACCATTCAAATAATTTTCTTTTAAAAACATTATTTTATATGTAGGACACATTAGCGCTTCTCAAAACTAACACTTAAATTTTTAAAATGATAACACTTAAATTCAATGCAAAAGCTCTAACGATCATTGCAGAGTTAATGGAATCACAACCGAAATTAGTATTTTATGAGTTTTTGATGACTTTTTATGAGATTTTTAGTTCCATTATGTCCGTCGCTTGCGGTAGGCCTTGTAATTCGAAAATTTCATTATTCCTAAACTGCATTGGAAAATAGAAACACGCATCTTTAAAAATTAAAATGTTCGCGCATGCGTATTCTACGTCATAGATTAATTAAAACATTTTCCCCTTAAATAAAAAGCAATCAATATCTTCTGACACGCACACTTATTTTATGTCGCTCCTATTTAACATCATTTGTTATTTATACATATAAACGTAAAGTGAAAAAAACATAAGAATTAAAAATATATTACGGCATCCCCAAAGATGACATAGGCCCTGATGGGAATTATTTTCCTCAGGGCCTCCTATGTGGAGCTAATGTAAAAAAATATAGTCAAAAGACAGTAATATCATTGATCAAAACCTGAAGTGGAATAGTCACATTTCAGAGCTAGTGAAAAGAATATGGAAATGTATATATATTTGTTAGGTTAAGAAATGTTTTAAATGTAAAAATAATGAAAACTGTATTCCATGTCCTTGTCCATTCTTTACTTATCTACGGAATTATAGGTTGGGGAGGATCTTACAAAAATAATTTAAACTCAGTAAAAGTTTCGCAAAAAATCATCATTAAAGTAATATTTTTTTTTTAAATCTACCTTCTCAACAGAATCACTTTTTAAATTGTTTCCAGTACCAAATGTCGATGACATATTCAAGCAAGCTTCCATTATAAAAATTTGCAAAGAAAAAAATAGCAAAGAATATCAAGAATTTTACAAACTAATGAGAAATAGAAAACAATTTATTACACCTATTTTTAAAACAACTCAAATGCAAAATCATTACATTTTCCAAGCCATAAAATACTTTAATAACCTCTCTTCTGAATTACGCTGTATCATCAACCAATCAGAGCAAATAAATTAAATAAAACAATTTTTCAAAAAAAAATTACAATAAAAAGTAAATATTTTTATACAAAACATATTATAACTTAAAACGTAAGTAAGAATCATGGCTCCCTTATAAGGCACAAGATATCCTCTTTTCTGATAAGGTATACACGACCGATAACCACCTTTATTATAATATTTTGTAAAATATATATGTATATATTATGTAACTCATGTTTTATATTACAATAAAAAAAATTTAAAAAATTTAAAAAATCTTTTAATTTCTTACCTTTTTTTTACTTGTATACTTTTATATAAATAAAAAATTGTATTATTAATATATTTTTATATACTCAATAGTACACAGCTGCTGACATCGTAGATATAAATCCCAAGAGCGTCCACTGTTAAACTTAGCAGCCACCTTTGGTCGGAAGCCTCAAAATATTTTATAAAAACCCCTTGAGTCTGTGCAGAAACCTGCGGTACGTTTGATAGATCCCCTACCTTAACAAACGGATTGCAATCTTTAGAGCACAGGCATTTGGTGGGAATGCTTATTAATGAATTATTTTCCTATGTGGAGCTATTGTAAAAAAATTATAAAATTTTTATTAAATTCAGATCTTTTAAAATTTTAATTCTATAATGATTATATCTTATATAGATATGTTAGATATTTTTGTATCTTTTAGATTTCACAACTTCCTAGTCAAATTATGTAACAGATAGTTTGTTAAATTTAAATTCACAACAGAAACAAACAAATATCAAAAGGCAGAAAATTTCGTTAAGTAAAAATGTTAAACGCCGAAGCGAAAAACTCATTCATATTGCCGCCAGGAAAGCTAAAAATAAACAACAAACAACAATCAACAGAGTAAATAAAGCTGCTGTGTTTATATTTACAGCTAACTCCTTACTAATACTTCCAGAGGGTCTTCAAATAACTCCCTCAAGCCAAAAGCAGGGCGATTTCCGACTTAAACCCAAAATAGAAAGCCATTTGGTAAAAATATAGACATCGATATTGCCTGTTAAATGGCCACCACTCACGTGCGATGGCTTGTTGTATTTTTACATCGATGTGTTGATACAAGAGGGTAATTTAAAGAATTTTATCATCGATACTGTACAGAAGATTTCTTGTTGTTATTTGTCTGTAAAGGTTACACTAAATTAATGACACTACTTATTAGCAATCTAGACGAGCTTTAAATATATTATATAGGTAATGTAAAAAACTAAAAATGTATTTTATATATATGTAGAATTTTAATGCATTCTCTTAACCGATAGGTACCTATATAATATCGTAACTACCTACAACCACATATTCAGTGTAGTTGTTGCGAGGTCTGGTGTGGTTTAAAGTAATATTTAGTAAACTTGGGTATTAATTGTTTTTGTTTCATTCGTAGAACTCCATTTAATTTTTTTTAAATTTAATTTCATGGGGTTATTTATTAAGTTTTGCAAGTGTCTTAGTTTTTTTTATTGTGAGAGTTGTTGCGGCTCATTGGGCCATTTTTGAAGTGTGGTAAGACCATTTTTAAATAAATCAATAACGTTAATGGGGGATTTCAAAGTATCCCACAAAATAGAGAATCTGTGGTCACAATTATTTTCCCAGTAAGCCGGTTTAACTGATAATAAATCCATTTAGGCACCTTCAAAATTGAAATTTAGAATCAATAAATAAGTCATCTTAAAGTGGTCTAACCACATTTTGAAAATGGCCTAGTAAGCCGAAACAATATAAAGTCAAAATAATAAATAAATAAAAAACTAAAATACTTGCAGAACTTTAAAATAACGTTAAGATTAAATCAAACACAATAAAAATTAATAAGAATTTTTTTCCGTCGAAGGATGAAATTTTAAAATATTTTCTAAAATTATTTAAAACCTTACGTTTTCAATACTTATTCGTTCCGTACGAGTTCTTCCACCAGTTCTTCCACGCTGAGTCAACAGATTTAACCTTTTCGTGGAAACACTGCGCAAGAGTCCCAATGATGGTAGCAGGGGAGAAGAAGAAGATGGGGAAGAAGAATGTGAGGAAGTACCCTGACAATCAACCTCAGATAAGAGAAGCCACCAAAAGAAGAAAGGGAATTTAACATAAATCTGCCTTGGGCGGCTACTCACACTGCCTTAACTACCTTAAAGATATCTACGACTCTGCCCACTAGCCAATAAATATCATCTTTAGATTAATACAACCAGAGAAATGTAAAAGGCGTGTTAAATCGACCGTTAGTTTCAATTAGGTACTAAAAATATCACAGGTTTATTGACACAAGATTGCTAGTTACATGGTATTAACTTTTAATGTGAATTCGGAAGCTTTGGTAATTCAGCACTCACCAAACGGATTCCTTCGAACATTTTATTTGCTGCTTGAGGTGATTTATTGAATGGAGTTGCGGACAAGAGCGTGTAAATACTAGAAACAAGGTGTGAAACTACAAGAGACATATTCTAGGGTTCTTAGAAGAGAAATGGGAAAATAGAAAAGTGGATTAAGGTATATCCGCAAATAAACCATTATTGAAGCATTTACGACCATACAAATGGACGCAAGAAAACGCTTTTAAACCTATTGAATACGAAACCGGATTCGTGTTTTTTCAGGCTTTTTTACATAATAGCATTAGGCGTTTAACAATTATTTTAATTGTTTCGTAAAGATCCTCATTTGGAAAAATATCTGGACAACACAATCAACACATCACACAATCAACGCAAATCTTTGCTTTTTGCCATTATAGAATTCATTTTGGGAGGCAGGAATGGGTACCGCCGCCCCGAGAACATTTATTGGATAACCAACACCTCTGCCATAGGTCACCCCAAGTGGTTTGCTACGTTTGAAATTATGATTGAGCAGGATGCCCGGGTTCATGGGGTGAGGTTTCTCTAGCTCTTGGAGGCTGATGACCAGGACACATTGAACCTCAGATTCCTACCCACCTCTTAAACCCTTTTCCTTCCCAGAAATCTCCTCTCCTTCCTTTCCTTAAAAAAAAAAACCTCCACACAGCATCCCCAAAGATGACATTGGCCCTGAGGGAAATTATTTTCCTCAGAGCCTCCTGTGTGGAGCTCACGTAAAAAAAAGAAAAAAATAGAAAGAATTCTATTTTAAGACAATAATGTTAACAAATAATTAAAAATACATGCGAAATTCACAATACCGAACAGAAATATACGATCGCAGTTCAGTATTGAAAAAACGGCATTTTAATTACAAATATTTCAAATAATATAAAACTAAATAAATTCAACAATTCCACATAACAGTTATGTAAAACTGACAGATTTCAAATAATGTCCGCCATCAGTTCCAAAATAGAGCACGTCCTTTTTCTCATCCCGAATTCACATAAAAAGATGCGCGTATGGAAACTGGATGAAAAATAAGACTTGCTTGCGATCAGAGGTCGCTCTTCAAAATCCGAGAGATTAAAAAAAAATTAAAACAGGATAAATGGGAATTATAAAACAGTACATTACATTTTATAGCAATTTGTGATGTGTCCACGAAGGAGGAGGGCAAGGAGTTGAGAGAGATGAAGGTTAGGAAGCACCTGAATATTCAGATCTAGTCACTAACTTCGGCATTTTAACTATTTTTTTATTAAATCTCTCGCCGAAGTGTAAATATTTCTACTTCATATTTTTTCTAATGAAGCAAATACTTGGGGGTGAGATATAATGTTAAATGCAATAAACACTCTTTGTAATACTCCACGTTTAATAAATCAATACAATGACAGCCAACCAGGTTTCGCTTAGCTCAAGACAAACACTTAGCATTCGCTTAGTTCAACATACATAATTATTTCATGCATGTACATAAATATGTATCTGTATTTCATTATAATTAGTTGACAGAGAGGCCATGGCGAAGCTCATAATAATATAGCTTTGTCATTCTTTGTAATGATTTGAACTTTTTGTATTATACAGGACGTTATAGTACGTAGGTTACTTTATTAACCAGGGATTCCTGACATTATTTGGAGAAAAAAATGTAATTTAAATTTAGTTTCTTTTACTTTTGTTGATTTTTTTATTCAAATGTGTTTTCTTCAAAACCAAATTAAAAAAAACTAGTGAGGGGTTGGTCACTTAGCCGAGTAACTGTCCAGCTTCTCACCCGACCCTAACTGCCAATACGTACTGATTTTTTATGAATTATGTTGAAAAAAAAAGAAAACTCATTTCATTTTCATTTTTTACATCTTTTTTAAGTCGAGTACGTCCCTTATCACTTTGTACGTAATGTTTTATAGTAAATGTTTCGAGGGTTGAAACTTGATTGAGAGATTGGTTTTTCTTTGGTTTAGCTCTATTTTTGCTTTACTCAACCAAATATAATAAAGCCAAAGAACTTACCTCTCTGCAAGGAAGGCCGTCAAAGTTATAATCCAGGCTAACTGCATCAGTGCACAGCACACTTGGATACTTGGGTGACTTTTTCGAACACCTTCAAAAGGATAACTGTGGTTTTCTCTGATGAATAATACTTTTCAGGGGTTTTTAATGCTACTCAGTTCGTCAGGTTACGAGTAATGTTTATTTATCATCTGGTTTACAATAAATATTTAACTGACCAAACGTCCATTCTAATTGATGCTCTGTGTATTTCTGAAGCAAGGGAACTCGGTACTGAAGGTGCCCAGCTGTCGATCGGATACCATCGGCAATTTCCGTAACCGCTCGGGTATTATACACGAACGGCGACAGTTGAAACAATCTCTAGTACTACTTTACTGACACCTGTTGAGAGTTGAGACACCTTAATACCACCTATACTAACGACATCTGTTGAAGGACATTTAAACTACGTACATATTCCTATACCCTAAAATAACCAACAGATTGAACCTTAACTTCCCGTGGTCATACAGCTATTTGAGAGCTTTAGTCTAACATTTGATGGTTTTCATTCCAATCCCCATAATCATTTGCATTTTGTTCCCAGCAATCATTATGTACCAGCCTCTCCAGACTTGTCAGCAAATTACGTTCATAAACCGTTCATCTCATTGCAGAAAAATTAATTGGATCTTGATTACCTAGGGAGCTAGGTACATTATTAAAACATGTAGGTACCTATCTACAATTCGAAAAACATTTGAAGACAAGCTAAGTTACGAATTCTCTGTGGTTACCTACTAACTAAATCAAATTTCTTTTACTAGCATGCACTTTTTTCACGTAGGTAATAGCTGTTATTATCATCGTCCATCGATATATCTGTGAAAAGATTACACGCATCGTCACCCAATCATAATATCTACAAGCTGGGCGTATTTTGCATAGTTTTTGTACAGATTGATATTCCAATTTGCAAATTGCGGAGTGCATTTGGTGTGAAATTATTAAGCCAATATCTCATAACATTGATTTGTTATCTGTTTTTGTCTCCAGGGGATGGAATGTGTACAAAAAGTCGTTCGTTTGGGATTACGTGGAGATTTCTACAAGATAATTTTTTTCACAAAACACCAAAGCCGTAATATTTTATCGATGAATCGTTAAAAGGCGCGAAAAAACGGTAGCCATAGTTTATTGTGTCTGATTGTAAGAAGTGCATGTTACGATGTTATCATCCAGGATAATACCATGCTGTGGGTAACATAATAAATTGGCTTTGATTTATTTATTCAATGCTTTTTAACCCTAGAAGTCGTTTTGACTAACACATCGTGTATTTTATGACGTGGCTAAATCGACGAATGCGCCGATCGTTCTAATTCTCCGTGACTGCCATACGGAGGTAAATGCCGCACTCTTCTTGTTGAACGGAAATAAAGCTTTTAACACAAATACGTCAATTGAAACATAGAATAATAAAATAAAATAAAAGTTTTATAAGAGAATGGGCCTAAAAGACATAACAGCCTTCTTTTTTTTTTTTTTTTTTTTTTTTTTTTTTTTTTTTTAATTTATTTGAGACACAAACAGGATATTTACAAAACATTTTTGCATGTAATATAAAATAAATTCTAATAAAATATAAATATCCCTAGACTAATGTGTCTGCAGTAATAACATTTGCATATTCACAGAAGCAACATGAAAAACAATGTAAGTATTATTTATAGATAACTTAAAAACTAAAATACAAAATATGAAAACTAAAATACAAAATATTGAAAACTAAAATACAAAACTTGCAATAAAAATATGAAATATTTATGAAGAGATTATTGAGAAGTAATGAAACAAAATCCTTTTTTTTTTTTTTTTTTTTTTAGGTGCACTATTAACAAGATTATTCACTGAAGCAATCACAAGAAAAACAATGTGAAATATTTATGAAATAATTATTGAAAAGTAATGGAACAAAAGCATTTATTTATTTATTTTTTTTTTTTTTTTTTTTTTTTTTTTTTATTTTTTTTTTTTTTTTTTTTTTTAGTTGCACAAATCATGGAGATATTTTTTAAAGCTAGTTATATTATTTACAAAAATATCTATGATGGTGTGTATTTTAACAAGATCGTTGTATGATCGAGACATTCTAGATATAGGATTAAAATATCCAGTATTATTGGAAGAAATTTCGGTCCAAAATATGTTAAGGTTTCTGGTAGATTTGGGCCTGGCGTATAACTTGATTTGATTGACTAAATTACTGTCTACACGATTATTCACAATTTTATAAAGCATTAAAAGGTCATTTATGTTTCGTCTTTTAACTAGACTCTCTAATTTGAAATGTGTAAGTCTTTGTTCGTACCCGTCTAAAAGATGGTAGACACCTGATCGATAAGACAAAATCCGTGTGAATTTTCTTTGGACTGATTCGAGTCTAGATATCTGTGTAATATAATGTGGATTCCAAACTGATGACCCGTACTCCAGAACACTACGGATTAAGGAATTAAATAGAATTATTAAGCTATTAGAATTCTTGAACAGTTTGGTTGATCTTACAATAAAACCGAGTAATTTATTTGATTTACTCACAATGTATTCAATGTGTTGGTTGAACGTTAGTTTGTTATCGAATATAATTCCTAAATCTTTTATTGATTCAACTGTTTCTAGATTGTGACCACATATGCTATATGAATACAGAGTTTTGTTGGTGTTCTTGGTGAAATTAATAACTTTGCACTTAGCTATATTCAGTTCCATTTCATTGTCAACACACCAGGCAGATATTGTGTTAAGGTCTTGTTGTAAAAGTTCACAATCTTCAATATATTTAATTGCTTTATATAATTTTAGGTCGTCAGCATATAGAGAAAAATTACAGCGGAGTTTATATGTAAGGTCGTTAATAAATATTAAGAAAAGCAAGGGTCCAAGGTGAGATCCTTGTGGTACGCCTGACGTAACTAATATTGGTGAAGAGTTAAAACCGTTAACAGTAACTAATTGACTTCTATGTGATAAATATGATTCTAACCAACGAAGCAGATTTCCGTGAATGCCAATTTGATCCAGTTTATACATTAAGATACGGTGACTAACTTTGTCGAAGGCCTTGCTGAAATCAGTGTACACGGCATCTACTTGCGTTTTATTATTCATAGATTTACACAGAAAGTCCATGTACTCAAGCAAATTAGTATTTGTGGATCTTTTAGCAACAAAGCCATGTTGGAAAGGACTAAGTATATGTGATACATGGTTAAAAATGGTTTTATATACAATGGACTCGAATATTTTTCCAAAACAAGATAAAAGGCTGATAGGGCGGTAGTTAGTTACATCATTTTTACTGCCAGATTTGTGGATCGGAATGACGTGGGCAACCTTCCACAAATCAGGAAATACCCCACACTTCAGACTTTTGAAGAATATTTTGTGTACTGGTACTGCAAGTTGGTCAGCACAATTTCGAATAAATAGTGGAGGAATTCCATCTGGGCCGGAACCCTTATTGATATCGAGAGTATTCAATTTCGCTTTGACCTCATCTAGAGTTATTTTGATATGAGACAATGGATAATTATAGAGTTGGGAAGGAAGTTTAGAGTCACTTTTAGAATTAGATGGTGAGCTAAAAACAGAAGAGAAGTAAGTAGATAAGAGTTCACATGTATCTTCACCATTTGTTGCTGATTTGTCGTGGAGATGCATGATTTTGGGGAGAGAATTAGAAATTCTTTTCGAATTAATGAGGGTTGAGAGATTTTTGATACTGTCAGGGAGAGAATTTTCTATTGAATCTACATGGGTTTTAAGGCAGGTACGTATAGATACTTTTACTCGAGCTCTCAAGATGGAAAAACTCTCATAGTCACATTGATTTTTGTATTTTTTCCATTTCTTTCTAAACTTTTCTTTTTCTCTGAGTTGGTGGATCAAAGCACTGCTGAACCAAATTGGAAACTTATTATTCCTGATTCTTAAGCGTGGAGTGTGTTTTTCAATTGATAGCCATAACAAGTTATAAAAATGTAGTACAGAGTCATTACAATCCAGGGTGTCAAGATCGTCCCAATTATTGAGTGATAACATTTCATTGCATTTAATGTAATCCGTTTTTTTGAAGTTATATTTGATGTGATCTGGATTGGTAGGTAGGGGTCTGCATTTGGAAATTAAAAGATCGAATTCAATGGGAGGATGATAGGAGTCAATTTTGGATAACACATGTGAAGCAATTTGAATGTTGAGGTTATGGTTGGAAAAAACTAAATCTAAAATTCGATCTATATTATTAGAGACGTGATTGAATTGATTAAGTCCAGTCAAATTTTGGAAGTCCAGTAGAGATATTGATTTTTGGCTATTATGAAAGACTGGTCTGGTAAGAGTTACATTGGCATTTGGTGAGTATTGAAAAGATGGCACATTAAAATCACCCATTATTATTGTTATATCCTCTGATGGTAAGTTATTATATGTCGTTTGACACTTTTCAAAAAAATCTGTGAGATTTTCGATTGGTATATCTGGAGGCAAATACGCCAAACATAAGTTGATGGTTTGCCTGGACATTTCATGTAATTTAAATTTAATCCATAAATCTTCTGCAGATTTTGAGTTATGTGCTGAGACTAAAAAAGATGTCATTTCTTTCTTGATGGCTATTAGAACACCACCGCCTGATTTTTTGAGAGAACTCGATATGTCACTATCGCGTCTATATATATTATAACGATCATCTACTAATTCATGGTCATAGATTGTGGAATCTAGCCATGTTTCAGTTAGACAAATTAAATCATAATTGCAACTGAGCACTTCGCAATATAAATCATTTAATTTACTTTTTAAACCACGTACATTTTGATAATAAAATGTTATTGCCGTTTTGTTAGAATCCATTTTGAAAGTATAATATATTAAGCATTATTGAATACGTTTTTATGTAAAATTGATGAAAAAGTAATTTAATGAAAAGTAAGTAATTATGCTTTGGAAGGGGGTAATTATGAACGTCATAAGTTATGATTTGTTTGTGGTACATGATTTTGTCTATGGTATCAGCTGTCATTAATGTTGACAGAAATATGTTGTTGAATAGTGAACAAAATACAATGCAAAATACTGAGCATACAGTTGTTACATAAAAGTATGTTGTCATTATGCAATTATTTCTAATAGGTTGCGATCGTTTATTATATTTGATAGATTGTGATAGTACATGAGAATAAAGAGAAATCGTGGTATTTACTTGTTGTTCAGAATAATTTTGTTCAAAGTGAAATGATGTAAAATAGTATAAATTTTTTAAAGATTCTGTGGTGAATCTTGGTTTTGAAAACGAACCCATTAAATTTTTGACCTGAGACCTCTCACATTTTGGTAATATATTTGTAAAGTTTCCATTTTAGTATTCAAGTTACACATAGTTACGATAAAAATAAATTAAAGTTTGTATATTCTGTTATTAGGCATCGATGACACGAGTATCTCGTTTTTTTATCTTTTCTAAATCGTAAAATGAATTAATACATACGTGGTTTGAGTTTTCATTCAACCTAAGGAAAATTTTACAGTTTTTAATCCAGCAGAATTTATATTTTTGTTCTTTTGAAAATTCTCTGACCATTTTATAGAGAAGCTTATTTTTGGGGGATAGGTGTTCGTTTATGAAGATGTTATGTCCTCCGTGCAAGTTGATGTTCTCCGCTGTGAGGCCTTTCCTCTTGCGGATTGCAGCAATGATGTCGTCCTTTTGTTGCCTCCGTTCCAGCTTCACAACAACGTTCCTCGGTCTTCCTTCAATTTTCTCACGTGGAGTAACGCGGCTGGCATACTCGATGTGTTTCGGCATCTCTACTTTTAGTTCTGAATAGATTTTTTTTAGAACGTCCATTAAATTTTCTTGTTTTTTTTCCGGGATTCCGATAATCTCTATGTTGTTAACACGAGCATATTGTTCACTGGCCTCAACTTTCGCTTGTAACTCAAAGAAATCCTTTTTTTGTGACATGTTATTTTCGTTTATTTTTTCCAATTCCGTGATTTTTTTCTCCATACTTTTAAATTTTAATTCGTAATCATCAATTTTCAAGCTCAAATATTCCACAGTTTTCACTAGATCGCGTATTTCCGATTTAAATGTATTATTTAACTCACTGAATTTGATTTCTATGAGGCTTAAAACATCAGATTCTTCCGCTTGTATTTTCTTTGGTGGCATTGTAAGGTTGGTTTTTTATATATATATTCACTGAAACTGATAAATTCAATTATATTTTCAATAAAAACTGGTGATTGAACACTTTATAATGATATATTTAAATTATTATAATATTCAGTTACTTGACAGTTCAAAACCATAGATTATGTATGATAACATTTTTAACAGATACTTTACACCAAAATAAGTTTTTTTATAATTTATAAAAAGTTGATTTAAAAAATAGCACATGGGTTTTGAACTTGTTAAAGCAAAACAAAAAAAAAACCTTTTTTGAGTGTTTATATAAGCCTTTACGTATAATATAGGGGTGAGTTGAATCGCCCCTATATTATGTTGGGCCCTTGGTTTAGGTTCCTACATTTTTTTTAAACTGTGAATACCGTTCTAGAGTCCAAGCTGCTCCCGTCTGGAGCCAGTGAGACTATGGCATCCCTAATTGGGATATGTTGGGAGGGAAAGGAGATGAAGGTGACGAAATACCTGGCTATTCAGATCTGTTCGCCAAATACGCCTAAAGCTATTTCAAGCAACGTTTCAATTCTGAATGATGGTCTTACACCAGGGCGATACTGAGGATATCTTTCACTCTGGAACGTGCCGCAAATATATTATACATCATTTTAAATGAATTAATTGTGAAATAACACAAATTAATCACAACAAAATTATCTCTCTCTTAACTTAAATTAGTCTCTCAATCTTTAAACAAACTGATTAAAATCTTATACAATCTCTTCCGTTCCGGCCTGCCACGCAGTTGGTGGGCAGACACATCCACATCCGCCGCCAAGATCCGGACAAACCTGACCCCATTAACCAGGGCATCCCTGCTAAGTCACCAAGCGTACCGATCCACTTGGGGTGACCTGTGGGTGACGTGTTGGTAATCCAATAATTGGTGTCGGGGGCGGCGGTAGGTACTCATTCTTTCCTCCCAAATTACAAATGTAAGCTGCCATTATCATAAACCCTCTAATAAAAGGCATACCTATATAATAATAATATTAAAAAATAACACTCGATTGAAGGCAATTATTATCACAATCATTTATGAATTTATTAAGACTGTTTATAACGCTAATAAATAAAATAAAATAAATAAATAATTCAATGTAGATAAATCTAAATCTTACCGCATTAATTTACGAAAATCCTCTAAACCTTTAAATGGCTTAAACTTTAAACTCTGGGAAAATGTATATTATACTTCTCCCCACGCGTCGTATTCCATAATTATTACGAACATTGATGAATCTTATTCGAATACACGCCAAAGGCCACTATCAGTCTATGTTGACACTGATGTAATTCAAATTACCTGCCTTAACGCTGAAGAAATTAACGAATACTCAGTAAAGTCAGGTAACCATCATCAAAAAATCTGAAAAACATTATTTCGCGAGTAAACGTACATACTACTGCCATCTGTTGGCGAAGAGTGAAATCTTATTGACAATTTTTTCGCACGTTGAACGAAAATAGTAAATAAAATTTGTACGTTCGATTACCTCTTTATCGATTGCAATGGTTACTGATTAGAATCATGTAATAACTAGCGAAAAATTCCGAAATATTATAATTGTGGGTTTTGTAAAACTGAAAAATTTATTAAAAAAATATATTTATGTCAGCATGATCTCCATTCAAAAGAAGAAATTTACATATTGGATGTTGTTATAAAATGATATTATAAAAATACCAGACATAATATATTCACTCTATTCTTTAAACTCTTACAAGAACAATGGTCTTTGTGGGTAAAAAATATGCTTAACGCACATAGAGATATATTATAGAGGCGCTATCCCGTACATAATTCTACGAGATTCGTGTTCAAATCATGCACGAACAGGCCTTCGGGAAAGTGAATTCTAACTGAAGCCACCGCGTCGAAAGGCTCGGTCGTCAGACCGTCCTTTCCTTTTACTCAATCCCATGGTTTCATCCTTTTCCATCTTACTTTGATACGTCACACGCCAGCCACGGTCGACGGTTGTTGTTGTTGTTGTTGTACTAATAGAGAAATGGAGGTACTAACCTACGATTCCGTTGAACCAATTTATTCGCTAAATTTCTCGTCTATGTATATATATCAATGTTATCGTATCATTTTTTTGAAAAAATCAATATTTTGATGGGCGTAATTTAAGGCTTGGAATCGATCTTCAATAAATATTTTCACAGGTTCTATTGCACCGAATCGCCTGAAACTTTGGATTCTTACAAGAAACTATGGTCTTTATAGGCAGATATATCTCAAAAAATCTGCTTAAAGTGGCATTTTTGAAATAATCAACATTTTGATGGGCTTAATATAAGCTTGGGTCGATCTTCAATAGTTATTTTCTCTTTTCGCTGAGTTTTATAATGTTTCAGGCGTTATTAAAATCAATAGAATCAATATTATAAAAATAAAAATAAATGTATTAATTTATAAAGGTCTATTGAAAATCAATTTTTTTAAATATTATTATCACTGATCAGCAATGCACCTATATTTTACATTTAATATTTCAGAAAATTATATTTTGATTGTTGGAATAATGGAGACTGCTTTATAAAAAGTCGCGCGTCGTAAGCGTTTCACATTATTTCACATAATAGGTACCTATATCATTTTCCCTATGCAAAATGTTACCTTAGTTAATAAATTACGCTGAATTCGATTACTAGTCATAAGAAATAAGTGTAAATGTGATATATTTATACAAACGAGCTAATCATGATTTATCTAAAGGATAACTTTACTAACCTGTTCCATAAAAACAGGATTTTCTTACAGGTTCAGAAAGAAAGTTTGATAAATATTGTATTGATATTTTATAATGCTGGTTACTATTACTTCGAAATAAATATATTTTTTTGATTTTATTTTAACATAATTAATAAAACCTCAAATTGTACCTAATATTTAAGCACTGAAGACAATACTTGCGACTCTCAATCGAAAACTTTAAACAAAAAGATACGCCGCATCTAGGAATGAATCCAGGACCTTAGCCTTGTTGGGGCGCAGCTATAACACAGAATTTTTTTTTGTTAAAATATTATATTAAAATTAGGTAGATAACATCTCGCTTGTCTATGTTTATTCTTCACACGATCAAAACCAGTTTTGAAAATGTCACTTAAGGTAAACGTAACGTACGTTATAATCTACGCATTCACAGATGGTGACCATTAAATTATTTTAGGTTTTTAATACTCTTTGCACGTTATGCTTTTAAATATTAAGGTGAATTAATTGTTTGCGCCCGTCCATATTTAATATGAATATAAATACATAGTCCATAAACAAACCCATCAAGAAAGGTTGACAATTCCAATTTTGTATCGGTGAATCAATCCAATATTGTATTTGTCAGCTTTCTTGAGAGACTTGGGTTTTTTTATGGCCAAAACTATTTATTTATATTCATAATAAAAATGTACGGGCGCAAATAATTAATTCACCTTAATAAGTATTGAAAAGCTAAAATAATTTAATTGGCGCCATCTGTGGATGCGTAGATTATAACGTAAGTCACGTTTAACCTTAAATTCAAATAAAATCCGAGTTCCCGAGTTTGTTGAACCGGATTCATGTAGGAAAGACCATGAAGGAAAAAGAGAGCATTAGTGCGTTTTGAATGAATGACATTGAAGCCAAATCTAGGGTGAGGGAAATTGTTTGGCAGCCATCTTGTATGACACAAACTTTTTAAATGATTTGTACGCAAAGTTGTATCAAATAAACTATTTTATTTTTCTTTGACCCAATTATAACGGTATATGATTATTTTTTGAGTACTTGAAGAGACGGGGAATGGGACATGTCATTAAAAATGTAAATAGGTAATTACATTTTTCATACCTCCTCACCGAGGGCTTCAAATTCTTATCGCAATGCTCTGTCCATGGCCTTTTAAGTTCATGGGACAACCACATAACTGAAATTAGTAGGTGTGATTACAAAATTAGTTTCCTATGAGCTTAGAATCCCGTGAGCTTGCGAAGTAAAAAAAGATCTTCACAGTGATACAAATTTTTACTCCAACTACTTTATTGGTAGCGAGATAACAGCTATTTAACCAGAATAATGTGGAAATTAAACAAGTCCAACTCGGGGCTGCAACATCCAACAGGTTCTGCGCTTCATCTCAAAGGACCGTTGATCGGAGATGAAGATGCGATCAGAGATGGGATTCCTATCGAAGATTTGTAACGCGGAACAAATCCAATAGTCCCTGATCCTTGATCCTATCACAACCAGGACCAAACACAATAAAAACACCCAACCAGATCTTATCTTTTAATTAAAACAATGTTCATTGTATTGTATACTAAACCTAATACAAGTGGGAACAGCTTATAGTGTTAACTATTTGGTACAGCAACCAAATCAAAGTGTACAATTTGTTTTTATGATGTATCGTAAAATGGGATGACTTTAATCAATTTTCAACTTTGTAACTAAATTTCTTTTTTATATAATTATTTTTGACATTTTAACTCTAGAAATATTAAGCCAAAAATTTATAGGTTTGGAGAGCAAAAAAAACATTGTGCCCAAGGTCATTTTCTGGAGTGGATTGACTTCGATACAATTTTGTCTTTATAAGTTATACTAGCGAGTACCCGGCATGGGGTGCAATACGTGAGCAGGCCATACCTGTACTTGTGAGAAGCGCGTGGATTTTCCAAATTTACCTACCACTACTATGTCTCCTTTGCTATCCCTCCCTAACCCTACCTTATCCCCACCCTTCCCCTGCGTGTCCTTTCCAATGCGTTCATGTGTCCGTCCCCGTTATACGCCAATCACTTTTTTTTTTTAAATGATAGTTGAAATTTTTCTTTTTCGTACATCTCATAAACTTTACAATATAATTGACACGAAACTATTATAATCATCAAGGAATTTATAAAATGTTTTCACTTTTTTATTATTTTTTTTATTAGTGACTATTTAGTTACAGGTTTGACGAGAATTACAAGATATGATAATGTAAATAAATATTTCATGTGTTTGTTCTTAGTCCTCCTCACTAGGTGGTCATGTGCTGAGGCGGACTGTAGATTTCTTTGATTTTCCGTTATTTAGTTTCTATGATGTTTTTAATACATTATCTTCTTTTATTGATTTTATCTGCATTAATTTCTTTCACCCATGTTTTGATTTTTTCCTTAAACTTATTTATCTTTTTCAGACTTGGAGGAAGGATGTTGTAAAGTTTAGTTGCCAGATATATGTGGTTTCTTTGGCCAAAACTTGTCTTGAATTTCGGAACATCTTTGTATATCCTTTTTTGAGGCTCTTGTGTCATGTATCAAAGTTTCATTAGGAGATTTTCTGTTTTTAAAATGATGTATAAGAATATTCTTGGCATATATTTGTTTTAAATTTAGAATGTCAAAACACTTAAAAATATCTTTTGAGGGGGTTCTGATGGGTAATTTTAGTATGGTTTTTATAATGCCCTTCTGAGCAATATCTAAGTGGTTAATATGATTTGCTGTAGCAGATCCCCATACTAGAATTCCGTACTCAAGACGGGAATGACATCTTAAAAATTAAAAAAGCACCACAATTCAACCATCGAAAAATTTAAATATAACTAGAAACCAACTAATTTGACACTTCTTTTCTAAAAAAATCTTTAAATAGATGAGAGATTCGAGTAATTTCTAACAGGTAGCGAGACTAAGCACAGGATTTCTGCCTATCAGAACGTCTCAACTTCTTAACGATTCTTCATTGACCATCTACATTTTCAACGTCACTTACAGATGTTTCAGCAACAATCTTTTGACGCATGTCACAAAATAGTAAAACTGTCCCATAACTTCTTATGCTTTCATATACCTCAAATTTGTAATCTTCTCCGAGAAATATCGTCATAATAAATAAATAAATATCTACGATGATCCTCGATTCAAAAGTCACCCATTTTACGGTACTCTTCCTAAGTATTTATTTTATCTTACTTTTTGGTGTTTTTCATCGGCGTTATTCTGTTTATAATTAAAAAGGCTTTCATTAAGATGTTTCCTTAGAGTCCACAGGTAGGTACTGTATTAGAAATTAAACTCGTAGCAAGGGTTTGAAAACGGTGTTACGTCACCCAACGTTTGTGGTTATATAATAATTATAGTCCATACCTTTTATGAGATAAATCAACGTAGACACGTAAAAATCACGGGATATTATAATTGTAGAATTTGTGAAGCTGAAAGATTATGTAAAGAACATACCAGAACAAGAATATTCACGAATGCCATATATTTGCGCAACATACTCTTACATCTGCCGACCGTCATCATCATTGACGGCCGGCGTAGTCCAGCGGTAAGGCTCTTGACTCGCACGGATTAATTTGTGTTATTTCACAATTTATTCATTTAAAAATAAAATATAGGATATTTGCGGCACGTTCCAGAGTGGAAGATACCCTCAGTATCTTGGAAAGCTATGTTTATCTGGGAAATTATCTGGGATTCTGGAAAATTATCAGAGTAGAAGTAACCCTCAGTATCTTGGAAAGCTATGTTTATGTATCTGGGAAATTATCTGGGATTCTGGGAAATTATCAGAGTAGAAGTAACCCTCAGTATCTTGGAAAGCTTTGTTTATGTTTCTGGGAAATTATCTGGGATTCTGAAAATTATCAGAGTTGAAGATACCTTCAGTATCTTGGAAAACTATGTTTATCTGGGAAATTATCTGGGATTCTGGGAAATTATCAGAGTTGAAGATACCCTCAGTATCTTGGAAAGCTATGTTTATTTGGGAAATTATCTGGGATTCTGGGAAATTGTCAGAGTGGTAGATACCTTCAGTATCTTGGAAAGCTATGTTTATCTGCGAAATTATCTGGGATTCTGGGAAATTGTCAGAGTGGAAAATACCCTCAGTATCTTGGAAAGCTATGTTTATCTGGGAAATTATCTGGGATTCTGGGAAATTGTCAGAGTGGAAGATACCCTCAGTTTCTTGGAAAGCTATGTTCATCTGGGAAATTATCTGGTAAAGCTATGTTTCAGAGTTTTAATTTTAGTTTAAGGCTCAGTTCCCGGCCCCAAAAAGAAGAAGATGGAGAGATATGAAATTACGAATGTAAGAAGAGCGCGCTAACATTTACAGCGATAAAATTGATGCAAAAAACATGAAAATCTTTAATAAAACACGACTCGTTAAAAATAGAGCAAAAATCTCGCGATAATTTTCTTTAATTTTATTTAAAGAAACGCTGTGAATTTTTTCATACATATAACTTGTAAAATAACCGAAACAAACGTGTTTATAATCATTTTTGGAGCATACTTAACGATTTTTTTCTTTCGGGGGAATTTTATATAATTAGCGTTTCGGCGCGATAAATTTTTAGATATTATCTTCAAGAATAACATATATTTTTTTAAGAGCTTAAAAACTTCAAATGTTTCAGGGAAGTTTGCAAGAAATCGGTTAAAATTCTGAGAACCGCCTCTTAAATAAAATCATTAAAAAAGAGATCCGCGCACGTGTTTTGTGACGAAAATACTTCACTTTGTCTATTTTTTTACGGTCTTAGAAACTAATATATTTAAGTTTTTTTTGCTTTTGCTTAGACATTATTGAAAAATTATAAATACTTATGATAAAAAAAATAATTATTAAAAGTACGTAATTTTAATGGTTTTATCATCACGCCTTTCATCATTTTTTAATGTAAGTATAAATTAAAGCAAATTTTGGATGAAATAAAATCGATATTGAGCTATAATTTTAAAAAGCTGGTACGGAGAATAATTAATCTTTTTCGTTGGAACCGCTCCGTACGATCGTAACAACGTAACCGTTAAAGGCCCTTAACTTCAGATAGATTTCAGGTTCTGAGGAAAATAATTTCCCTAAGGGGCATGTCATTTTTGGGGATGGTGTGTGGAGAGTTTTTTTTATAAAATGAAGGAGAGGAAGTTCTGGTGGTCAGTGTGTCGGGTGCCCAGGAGAGACGGACATATAAATCCATACACATGAAGAATAAATAAATAAAATAAATCCATCTCACTGCGTGACAAGGCGATGGGTCGTGAGAGTTCTGCTGGAGAAGTTAAGGTCCCGGTCCGTCCCGCCAAGCAGCTGGTGAGCTGACATAACCGCCGCCAAGCCCCAGACTAACCTCACCCCATGAACCCCAGAACCCCTGCTAAGTCCAGAAATTTCCCGTTTTTTTACAAAATGTTCAAATGTCGCAACTTTATTTCACTAAGTTTTCTAATCCATAACATGTTTTAATTTGTTACAGAAACAGCTAAAACAATCAATACGCCTGTCTCGACACAGGTATATTCTTGTGAGACAGGCATAGAAAAACCCAATGTAGTTATACTTTTTATAGATAAATAAATAAATAAAACGAAAATAATAATAATAATCCAGAAATTTCTCATTTATTTACAAAATTTTCGCTTTCCTCGGTTGCAACATTTTTTAATTACGTTTTCTAATTACGCAACATTTTGTAAAGAATTTTTTAATTAATCCCAAACTTTATTATAACATAAAAAACCGCTGTGATATCTAGTTATTGCATTTTAATAATAAAACTGGTCGTTTTCTTTTATAGATCACTACTAAAAGTTATGGGTTTTCTATTGGTAACTTATTTTATGTTTTAATGAAATCAATGCATCGCTTTATGCATTATTCTAATTTCTTGTAATAAATTTGTTAATATCTGACATTTGGCCCATAAACGAAACAGTTTTAATGTTTAATTTTGTAATATTTTTATTGAACCACACCTTAGGACATAAATAATCTTATAAATATTTCACGATGTATCTATACCAACTACTTTTTGCTGATGACCTCAACATTTTTAGAAATATTAAAAATATTTACCATTGCAACATTCTCTAAGATAATATTAACAAACTATTAATTAGGTGTAATGAAAATAAACTTTTCTTAAATATCTCAAAATGTCAAATAGTTAGATTTTCTCGAAAAAAAAATCCAGAGATCTTTAATTACAACATTAATAAGAATGCTCTTAAGACATTAACACAAATTAAATACTTAGGCATCACTTTCCAATCAAATCTTTCATTTGTTAACCACATAACATAAATCTCTAATAACGGCTTTAAAATGTTGGGATTTTTAACTAGGCTAACTAGAAATTTTAAGAATATAAAGTGTATTGAACTGTTATAATATTTTGCCTAAGATAGAAGTCAACTTGAGTACAATTCTTTCGTCTGGAACCAAATTATAATATACACGTACAAAGTTGAAAGAATACAAAACAAATTCTTACGTTTTCTAAATTTTAAAATGGGTATTCCAGCAATTATATTGAACTACAAAACTATTTTAAATGATATGAATATGCTCAAATTGTCAGACAGAAGAATTTTTACTGTCTTGGTAATTATATATAAAATTTTAAATGATTTAGTTGATGTTCCGGTATTGCTTGAATTGATAAGCTTTCGGATTCCACAACGTAATACCAGAAGTCAGGATTTATTTCAGTGCAGAAATTCTGGGACTACTATATGTATTTCTCTTTGCCCAGAATACTAATGGAGGAAAATAATTATATAGCAAGTCAGTGGATAACTTCAATATATTATGTTTAAACAAGTATAAAATATTGTTACTGAGGCAGTTCAGTTATGTACAATAAATACTGTATATTTCTACTATTCGTTTGTAATGTAAAAACCCCGAAAAAGGGCGTCAATAAATAAATAAATAATGTACGTATGTATAATAGCTCAGCTCAGAGAAAAATTACGGGATTTTACAATTTTTGTAGGATTTAAGAAGCTGAAAGTATTTATTGAATATTTGTCACGGAAAAAATAATTAGGGACATCTACCAAAAAAATAATTAGAGAGATGATAAACTACCAAATCAATTCGTCAGCTGTTCAATTTCGCAATATCAATTATAAAAAATAAAATTTGTTACATAAGAGTTTAAAAAATTATTAGTTGTTAGGAGGGTTGTGGGGAAGGATTTATTAATGCCGGTCTGGAAGAGACCCAGATTATATGAAGGAGGAAAAACAGATACCGGTGGCTCTTCCACATACGAGCCGACTTACACAAACACAAGTCGAAGAAATGACCTGTTCTCACGAAGCCAACATCAACTGTGAACGAGTCTATCGCTCGTGTCCGTCGAATTCAATCAATTCTGCTAGCTCCTTAGAGCAAACTCCATTAAAATACCTGTAGAACAGAATCAGCATGCCTACATTGTATACGTGCATTAGAGATGGCAATCGGTCTGAAGAAAACAATCGCCCTCAAGAGATATACAGAATCAAGTATTTTTGGGCTCCAGCCCAGAGGTGGCTTACAAATTCAATTTTTGGGCATATTTGAGCTTTTTACAGGGTTAGAAGTTGGCAAGGTACGGAAAGCTGCCTGGTTAGCAACATGATATGTTACGCAAATAAAATAATAATTTGGGTGATTTGTATACTGCCGTTTTTGTGAAGAATCACCCCAAGGCCGCTGTACAGTTTTATGATATACATATTTCTATAATGCTCTATCTTACTACTAACTACAGACTGAACAAACTATTACAACAACTTAGGGCTTACAGATTGTCCGATCCAGCAGTTCGTCGATCACCCACTAAAACTAAACTATAGGTACAATGCGTTTGAACAATCAACGTGATGCTGCATAATGTAGAAAATATACAAGAATATACTTACCTGGGAGGTCAACTGAGATATAACACTGTTTATTGGATTTTATAAAAATGTTGATACAGTTCGCACGCAGAGTACATAATTACATTCAATAAAACTTTAAACAATAAACAATGATAAAAAAATTAAATAAACAACAAAAATGTCGGGCATGGTCCTGAGGGCCCGAGTAAGCTCGGGACCAGCGCTCACTCAGGAATGGCGCTTTGTGCTGGTAGGCTGCGGTCACCACAGTGTAAAACTCAGTTGGAGCTGCGGTGAAATGAATATAGACTAACCAAACGCTAATTTGTCGTATTTATCAAATGGTAATTATTTGCGTGGGCTTATTTTGACGGATGATAACAGTCCTAGGTAGATTCCAAATTAAAAATATTGTCAATAATAATAATAATTATACCTAGCTCTCTCATTCAAAATTTAGGCGTATTAGATTTGTCAAAAAATTTGTACATAAAAATGCAAAAGTCGGTCATTTTAAATACATGTAGGATTACGAAAGATTTTTTAAATATTTATATTGAGGGATCAGTAGGATTTATCGGACCAGTTAGGATTTCATCAGAGCCGAACCCTCTGATATGAAAATATCTGGAGTCGGTGAAATATTTTCCCATTATGTTTCTGGTGGATTGACGTATTGTTCTTGTATTGTTTTATTCTTATATAGTGCACTTACATTGCGTTCATTTACTAGATATTCATTTGTGGAAAAGTGTGTGGAAGGGTTTAGTCTTTCATTTGGGAAAGATTCAACCCGGACATAAAATCTGGAGCACCGTAAAATAACTTTATATTTGTATAGCGCAGTTTTGTGGCATTTCACTTCAAGTGCGCTTATCTATAATAAATTTTAAAAATAATCCTACAGTGCTCCTTACGAGTCCATTATAAAATATTGATAAAATAATATGAAATAAAAAATATACAGTATTTACAAAACAATGACAAGAGAGCAAAGATTAACAAAAGTAGTGCAGTTATAGCACACTCAGGACAATAATCATAGACAATAACGGTGTTATTGTAGCACAGGACAAAACAAGAACTTTTGAACTAAAATATAATGTACTAACTTCTGACAATAAATTCTAAATTAAATTCGGACATTAAACATAAAAATACAATAAGGAGGACACCGAAACCAAACAATTACCGGAAACTTGAGAACATGGCTTATTACGTATATTGAAAAGATGTTAGGATTCATGAATGGTATGTCACTACTTATTATTAAAATACATCCTCCATATTTCTCGAGTGCATTCCCCCAAACCGGAATTGTGAAGTTACGTTAAAATGCTTTTTTTAACTGCATTTCTACTTCAGTATTATAATTGATATTTTATTTATTTTGATTGTAGTAGGCAATAAAATATTAATTTAATTATGAATAATTCTTATGACATGAGTACAAGTTTGTAAAGACGGGTAGGCGGAAGGAAATGAGCTTGTTTTCTTATTCCGACATCATAGGATGCTCGGAAAAAATCATGAAATTATTATAAAAGAATTTTTGTGTGGAAACAAAATGTAAGATGGGATCTTTACACGGTTTTTTTTATATGAATACCGCAGAAGAGTCCCAACTGCTCCCGTCTGAAGCCAGTGAGACTATGGCATCCCCAATTGGGGTATGTTGTGACGCTGAAGGTAGTGGGGAGGGAGAGGAGATAGGGAAGAAGAAGGTGGGGAAGTACCTGGCTTATCAGATCTGGTCACCAAACACGGCTAGTGCCATTTCAATCAACGTTTCAATACTGAATGGTGGTCTTACACCAGGGCGATACTGAGAGTATCTTCCACTCTGGAACGTGCCGCAAATATACTATTTATTATTTTAAATGAAGAATTTGTGAAATATACTATTTATTATTTTAAATGAAGAATTTGTGAAATAACACAAATTAATCAAATAAAATTTATTTGCCACGCCAGGATTCGATCCCGCGACCTTCGATGTGCTAGTCAAGCGCCCTACCGCTGCACTACGCCGGCCGTCAACAACGGTGTGCACAAATAACCAAATTAACATTCTGAAAAGTGTATTTATTATGAAGTAAAATTTTATTATTTTAAAACATATATCATAAATTTAATTTTATTTAGTTTCTAAAAAAGTATTTGTTTGTACGAAAAATTGAACTCAGAAATATAATAGCACAATTAAAATACATCTGAAATGTTACAAATTTTTTCATTTATTTTATAGATATATATTTTTATTTGTTTTAAATTTTATATATTCAATAATATTATTATTTAATGTATAAAAACAGTTATATTAAATTATACAATAAAAAATAATATTATTGAATATATAAAATAAATAAAAATTTAAAGTGAAGTTCTACACAATAAACAAATATTACAAACTACGTAAAAATATTGAAAAGCTTAAGGGGGTTTATGTTTGATTGAAAAATTTTCCAGGGAAAAAGAATCAATTAAGAATATAAAGTTGCTAATTTCCCATAGTTTCACTGTTGTTATTATACTTAAAAACACCCTGTAAACACAAGTGGAGGCACTTGCAGTGAGTGCGTATGGAATGCCGCGGTACAGTTAAGGTTGCATCTAATTAAAGCCACCTGACAACTCTACACCACACACCTCAAGTGCATTAAACAAGTTACCTATAGACTCTGGAGTACACAGCATTGGTGTACAACCTTTTGGCTTCCCTAGTTCATTAATTTAATGAAGACGAGTAACGGTCTTATTCAACAAATATTATTATAATTATGCATAACTGAAGCATAAAGGAGAAGCTTTCCAAATTAGCTTTATTACTAGACAGCATTTTATTTTTTTTTTTAAATAAATTAAAATAAATCACTTTGTGTACACCACTAATGTAATCAACATTAAATTTTTTTATTTCATTACCTTTAACTAGTTAATCGCGTTTTTATCTATAGATATTTATTTGTCTATATTTGTTAATCTAGTGTTATTTTTGTTAATTTCATTTTATTCTACCGGAGAAATAATTGATTGTTTTAAGCATGTTGATAATTTTGATTAAAAAAGTGGTATACGTGGAGTGATTTGTCGTCATTTAATAAAAATGACGCTACAAAGTGAATTTGCGATTATTGAAGAAGTATTTTTCTTTTTATTTAATTTTTATCTCGCTTATACAAATATCTCCATTTTACTTAGTTTTCCCAGGAAATAAGACTTTTTGTAATACTTAATATTTAATGTATTATTTAAAAAAACGAAATCATAGAAATATGTATATTTAGTTAACTATTATAATACCCAAGCACAGTATACCTCTGCGGTTTTTTATATATATATATTTCGTTGATTTTTGTTTTTCTATGTTTTCATTGTACATTAACCCTGTAATTTATAACTGTTTAATTTTTTGAAAGCGGGAAACTGGTAACTCTACAATACTCTACAACATGTAGTAGAGAACCTACTAAAACATTATTTGACATCTGAGCATTACGAGTTTTATTTACTATATGACCTAAAAAATACTAATTTCTGATTCGATTTTCTCACAAACGAAAACTCCAATCAAATAAACTATTAACACAAAATTGACACCCGTTTACTCACCCATCTTTTGCTTGTATCACGAGCTTCCGGACACCATATTGTAGTTTGAAATTTTGAAATCCCTGAAAATCAAGTAATATATTTTACACGATAACTTTATATTTGTGTGGGCTGCATTACTACCTATCAAGGGCCGATGGTTTAACACCCCTACTGTGGAACATCTCCGTTCTACATCGTACCAAGCTCCTTCAATGGTGGTCCATACAATGGTTCACCGTTTCAGAATCCTTTCGTATTATTTGTTTGGGGATCTTCTTTCATGGGTGAAATCATAGCTAATCAAAGGCAACATCTTCTTTATGATATTTTTATCACTGTTGGTTTGTCTACAAATTGTTAGATTACTATTTTTATAGTACTATGTGTAGGCTTTCGAGGGTATCAATATCCTTATCAGTAGGGTGTAATTGAAGACTCAATGTGAAAGTTTCAATACTGCGATATGAAAGTAATAATATAACTCAATAAACAATAATAACAATACCACTACGGAAGTAACGCCCTAATAAAAACAATGATAAATTGATTATGTATGTAGCCCTTTTTGGGAAGAAAACACATAAAATTATACTGTAAAGCAAAGAATCTTTAAACATTCGGGCCACGAGGGAGCTTTATTTGTGAAGAAACATTAACAAAAATCATTAGATCAACATAGTGCTACTCCTGTCACTAAATGACACGTTTTCATAAATTCGTTTTTTTATTATGGTCAAAGATAGGATATAAACAATTTCAGACTGAGTGAAAACCAAACTTTATTTTTTTTCATTGAAGAAGAAGATAACAATAATAATCTAAGAAAGAGAACAAGACACAGAAAAATAGAAAAAGATAATGACCGCAACTGGTACTCGAACCCAGACCTCTCGTCTAACCGGGACGTGCGCATTAACCAATTTCGCCATTGCCACCTTCTGTCAAACCGTCATATTTGTCAATCTCATATTTCAAATTTTAATTTTAATTAATCTAATATTATGGGCAACTACCCTTTTTTATTGGAAACAATCATTCTAAGAATTGGTTTGTAACCTGGAAAACGTCTAGGATAAATAGACCCGAATTTATTCATATGGCACTTTTGACTTTGAATAAAAGTTTAAAAGTCCGTTTGTACGCCTGTACTATTAAAATCTAAAAGAGTCTTTAATTCATTGATGTATTATATTTAGATCAGACACGAAGCGAAAAAATAGGTTCCACTTTTATATTCCAATTAGTTCGATTTGGCCCCTAGCGCTCCCAATGCTCTAACATCGAACGACCAGACTACAAAATCTGGTCTACCCGCACCGATTGTCGCATTCTAATTGTGGAACACGTTTCGACGAGATATTGGTACACAACAGAACTTCTAGGAGTATAGCTCTATGCTTTCATCTGCTTTCAAAAACAATATGTATTTCATTTTAGCGGATTCGTACAAAACCAGCTAACCTGTTTAAAATGTCCTCCAAGAGTATTTCGAAATAAATCTTTACTCTGACCGGTGTTTATACTTTATTACTCTGACATGATAGTATCAAGAAGTGAAGACTTGTGAGAATTTTGGGTTAAAACTGAATATAACTAAAACAAAATACATGCTCATAAGCAAAAATAACGCATTGAAGGAAATCTTTATATTGCGGGAATTAAACTAGAGAAGGTACTGAGTATTGAATACTTGGGCTGTAATTTAAATGATAGATGATCCTTCGGTTGAAATCAAATGCCGCATTGAGCAAGCTCGTGCAACCTTTATTCCTATGAAAAAGATGTTCTGCAGTCATGATCTCAACCTTGAATTACAAATGCGAATGTTCAGATGTTACGTATTTTCGATGTTATTTATTTATAAACAGAAACAAACAGTACCTACATTATATTATCCATTGGTGAGAAAAAATTTACAATTAATAAATATAATTCATGGAATTTTTATGGAATGGAAGCATGGACGCTAACTGAAGAACTAATTAAGCGACTTGAGGCATTCGAGATGAGGATCTACAGAAGAATACTAAAAATAAGCTGGATGGTCAGGGTTACGAATGAAGATGTTATTGTCCGGTTGAATAAAGAAAAAGAAGTTATTAAAACTATAGAAATCCGAAAAATTCAATATCTTGTACATGTGATGAGACATCCAGAGAAGTACGAGATGTTGCATCTCATAATGCAGGGAAAGATTGCCGGAAGATGGGGCCCTGGAAGAAGAAGAACCTCGTGGCTGAAAAACCTGAGGCAGTGGTTTGGCCAGTCTACTGTAGAGCTGTTCCGGGCCGCGGTAAATAAAGTTCGCATAGCCAACATGATAGCCAACGTCCGTTGAACGGACGGGGTACAAGAAGAAGAAGAATATATTATGTTGTCTAAACCCGAAAGGTTAACTAACAATATTTATCTTACAATCTACCTCCTAAAACAACAACGTATATTTAATGATTTATATCTTATCACCAGTAGGTACCTAACTAAAACTACCAATTGGCTACTGAAACACCTATTTATCAACTCAAAAATACGTTGATTATTGTGTGAAATTTTATACCACATTTTCGCCTGACTTGCACGATGCACGATGCACGATGCACACTTACTGAGTTTCTTGAATTCGCAAAATCACTTGTCAAAACATAACATATTTATTCTCTTCGTGTTTTGAGGTACTTTATCAAACTCGTCAATAATATTATTTATTGACCTCATTTTTTAATATTCGCTGTAAACGGGATATAATACTTCTCCGGACCATCAAAGTAATTACTAATTATTCTAATTACTTATTACATGAAAATATAAATAACATTATTTACAAGATTAAATTAATCCCGTCTTGCGGTCAACACGTCATATAGGTACCAACAAAATGAAAAAACAAGGATATCTATTTATAAAAAATGTTTTCATTTTGAGAGACGGATATGGGTACTGCCGCCCCAAAATCTGTTTGTTGGATAACCAATACCCCTGTTATAGGTCACCCCAAGTGGCTCGCTGACTTAGCAGATTTACCCGGGTTCATGGGGTGAGGTTTGTCTAGATCTTGGCTGCGAATGCTTTTGCCCACCAACTGCGTGGCGGGCCAGATCGAACGAGACAGCGGGAATATTTCAACCTATCGCCTTGTACCGCTGTGGAAGGGATGGATTCACACGTCTCTCCTTCACAAGTCACCCCTGGACACATTAACCCCCAGATTTCTACCCACCCCTCATTTCCCTAAAAAGACCCTCTACGCAGCGTCCCCAAAAATGATGAGGATTTTTTAGGCTCAGGGCCTCCTGAGTGACGTTATAAAACTATTTTAATTCTTCTCAAGCTAAACGATAGTAAATACCTCTATTTATCAAAAGCGATTTTTTTGGTTTTCATAATTTAAACTCATTTATGAGTAAAGATTAATCGAAAATAGTAGGGGAAGGGGAAGGTAGGGCAAGATGGAAGGCTTAACTTTAAGATGTAAAAAAAATATAACAACATAATATCAATCGTTTATTTTAATCAGTCTTCAGAAAGATCTTACATGCTATAAAATAGAGTTAGTAAAAATAATTAGAATTGAGTATTAAATCTGTTAGGGCTCATAAAAGAAAAAAAGGAAAAATTCCATCTTGCCCTAACCCTGAGGGCAAAATGGAAAGCTCTTATGTGCAAGATTGAATGAATAGGATATCCTTATATTTTACAGTTGACACATAAAAGATAACCGTTTTCTATGTCTGAACATTGTTCATGTGTCCAACCACAACACTCTGGATACTGTACCCAGTCCTCTGTGGATGATTCCACACATGGTTCTCCACATAATACACACAACACATCGTCTTGTATTGACTGCTCCGGATGTTGAAGTATATTCTCATCTTTTTCTGTCCTTTTCCCCTTTCCTTTACCCTTTCCTTTGGCCTTTCATTTGTTTCCTTTGTTTTCCTTGCCATTGATGACCAGATTCAATGCTTGCGGAACAAGATTGCGTTGACGTATATAGTAAATTCAAAAATATGTTTAATGACCTGTACGAAAAAAGTAAAATCAATTTCTATCCAAAACCTAAAAGAAGACCGTTTGCAATAAAATTATGGGTAACAGATGATATTTTAGAAAAAATTAAAATAAGAGACTCCCTATACAGAAGATGGAAAAACTCACCTACCAATAAAACTTACGAAATAAACTACAAATTATCCCGAAATACTGTTTCCAAATTAATCACAAAAAGTAAAACTGCATATTTTAATGAAACATTTAAAAACCATTTCAGCAATTCTAAAAAAACGTGGGATCAAATAAACAAGTTATTGGGACGTAAAACAAAAACAAACTGCGATGAAATTATTTCAAAGTATATGCTAAATAGTAACGGCCAAACAGAGGAAATCGTAGTAAATAGATTCGCTGAGTACTTTTCAAACAGTATCAGCTTGATGTTACACAAATGTGACTACAAAGCGTCTAACATAGCTCCCGTTGAGTTGCCGCATAGCATGTACCTGCCCAGAGCTACGTGTGAAGATATACGCAGGATTGTCGGTCAACTTAATAATTCTAAGTCGCCGGGGATTGACAATATTCGAATGTTCGACATTAAAAAACATATAACTATTCTATGTCCGGTAATTACCCACTTAATTAATAAAATCTTGTCGCAAGCAGTTATACCTGATGAGCTTAAATGTAGCATTATTAGGCCAATATACAAAGGGGGAAAACATTCTGAAATAGAAAATTACAGACCAATCAGTATACTGCCAGCTATTGAAAAAATTCTAGAAAAATACATCTCCGTAAATTTAATAAAATACCTAGAAAGTTTCTCCATTATTGATCCCAACCAATACGGATTTCAAAAAAATAAAAGCACAGAATTGTTACTGCAGGACTTTTCCAATTACGTAAATCAAGAACTCAATAATAAAAAACATGTACTGGTTTTATTCATAGACAATTCTAAAGCGTTTGATACCATTGATCCGAAAAAATTATTACAAATATTGGAGGCGATAGGAATTAGGGGAAAATTACTAGAACTATTCAAAAACTATTTAAACAATCGACAAATTAAAGTTAAACTCTTCCAAACTTACAGCAAAGCTAAATTTATGTCAACAGGAGTCCCGCAGGGGTCAATTCTCGGCCCAACATTATATATAATATTTGTTTCACTTATGAATAAAATTTTCACATTTGTTAAACATTACGTTTATGCTGATGATACGGCGCTAGTCATTTCGCATGAAGAATTATCAATTGCAATAAAACTCATGCAGCACGACTTCTTTTCCTTACAGAAATGGTCTCATGATGCGGGTCTTATAATTAATTCAAAAAAAACCAAAATAATGCATATACGATCTCCACATGCCAAATATACCATTACGCCTTTAATTAAGTCGCATACATTTGAGTGTATACACAATTCTTCACAGTCGTGCAAATGCGAAACCATTGAACTTGTGCAAACGTATGTATATTTGGGGATAACAGTAGATACGCATATGAAATGGGATATTCACATAAGCAACATCTGCAAACGCCTGCGAGCTATTGCGGGACGAATTTATAAAATTAAATATTTTATGCCCATAAGTACATTGAAAATAATCTATTTGTCACTAGCGGAATCTACTATCAGATACGGAATAACTTCTTGGGGAAACTCGTGCAAGACAAATATAGATTACATTCAAACAATTCAGAACTCTATGACTAAGCTCTTGGTAAGCAAAAGCATTTATGCACAAAGAAGAAACATAAAATTATTATATGAGTCAATTAGTATATTACCTGTGCGAGGGATATTATGGTTTAAAATTGTATGCCAAAACCTATTGTCGGATTCAAAGTACAAGGAAAAGGTAGATCATGCATATGGCACTAGATTAATTAAAAATGAGGGGTTGTCCATTCCCAAAATTGTAAATAAATACGGACAACGGACATTCGCTTATCTTGTCCCTACCATATTTAATAAGATGCCAATGAACATAAAAAACGAATCAAATTGCACCACTGATTTAAAAAAAAAACTGAAAAAATGGCTAATAGATCAAGACTTTTTATATTGAATTTTGTTTTCATCTTGTGTATAATATAACTATGAGTAATTTGCCTGTATTATATCTGTCTGTCTTTGTATTTTATGCTTTTGTATTGTAATTACTTAAAAGTTATTCTTCTGTTTCTATTTTCTATATTGTGGTTTCTTGTTATAATTGTTCTTCTGTGTTAAATTAATATTGTTAAATCAACCTGCTGACAAACTGCTCTGGCAGTTTAGCGGGTGCTTAAAATGAAGAATAAAAAAAAAAAAAAAAAAAAAAAAAAAAATTAAGGATTAATTTTATCTTGATAATTATTTCATACATTATAATAATTCCATCTTGCCCTAAAATATAATTTTCCATCTTGCACATATGCTCACTGCCAATAGTAATATTAACGCTTAGAAAATCCTTTTATTTTTTTCCTTTTTAAATATCATTTCATACAATCTATCCCTAATAGTTAGTGTATATAAAAACAAAATGGTAGTATTACTTACTTTGTATGAGTAATCGCACTTTAAAAGTCCACTGATTTCGTAATAATTCGTCGCAAAAAATCGAAATACGTGCACAAGTCGCTAGGTGGCGCGAACCGAATTGAGTTACCGGACATAACTACAACATGGCTGCTTATAACTGTGTGCGTAGAGACACGGGCACTTTGTCGCATGGTTTGCGATAGGTAGATAGTTTCCATCTTGCCCACTCCTTCCATCTTGCCCTCCCTTACCCAAATTTAGCACTAAGCTTCTCCTAGAGAAGTGTAATTGATGAGTATGAAGGAATTCAATAAAGCACCTTTTTCGTCTTCTTTAAAAAAAAAAGTCTCCAATTCCCATGTGGAAGAAGTGAAACCTTCAGAAAACTAAAGTATTCAAAGGTGGGGACGCTACAAAGCACCGCACAAAGAGAAGACCGATTATACCATCTGATTCTCTCGCAGGCAAAATCCAATAGATGCATATGTTTGTCTCTTTTTAATGTCGCTATTTTTCGTTTTATCGAGTTTCAAACCACAACGGTGCTAAAGATATTTTCACTTCAAAAACACCGAACAGTATAATACGTACTATACCAAATTATACTTTACTCATAGTGGTTCACTGGCTCTATCATCACTTCACCCATCGTCTCTTGAGACTATTATAAAACTTTAAGTCGATATTATATTCACCTTATCGTAGACACCATCCGAAGGATTCAACAAACCGTCTCCAGATAAAAATCTACTGGGCTGGAGAAAGTGATGAAGTATAGTGATGAAGTGTAAATTTTGTAACATGTAATTATGGGAGAAAGAGGCTTTAAAATATTTGGTTAAATGTCTTCATCGCCGAGGAGCATCTTCAAAAGCTCCGGGGTGAAAGATCAGTGTGATGATTTATGAGCGACGTGATAAACACCAGTCTGATCCGTAATTTGTTGTGCATATAAGAGTAAAACCTTTTTTTATGGTGCATACATTACTTTGGATTCGAGTTGTTACTGCATTTAGAATCTATTGCATACCAATATCGCATTTGAACCAGGCAACAGTTGCGTTGCTTTAATGCAGTGTGATGAATGGGTTATAGGTTTTAACGGTACCTGCATAATGTCAGAGGTGTGAAAATTAATCTTTAAATTACTACCTGCATGTATAAATTAAACGTTATTTTTGAAGTAGTAACCAGATTTTTTTTTTAATAATGGTTTTGAATCGGTTCTGCAAGTTGTTATGTTTATTAGCAATCCTGACCCTGGTTTTGCTTTCATAGCTTTGATGTTTTTTATTATACATTTTTGTTATTCAACGTTGATCAACAATTTCGCAACAAAATTTCATGTGAGAATAACTGTCCAGAGCCAAACGAACCATTCTGCCCCCAACGTGGGGATTTCTTGGAGATTACCAAAATTAGGGATATTAAAATGGAGAAAGAATGGACAAAGATGTGTAGATCTTGTCTAATTATAAATTATTCAATGTATACAAATATTTGACATTAATGATTGATTGATATATATAACCGTCAACTTAGAAACCCCGAAACTTTCCGTATTCCCTCTCGAAGAACCAATTTAACCTTCTCCCAATCTCTTATGTGAATGTTTCGATTAATGAACAACTGTGGTGGCAAGATTCCAGACATACTCGTATTTAGAGATAGCTTTTTTTTTTTTTTAATGTTCTTTATTCAGTAAAGTTTATACAATATTACAGAAAATGGGAAATTTTTTGGCCATCACACTAGGCACATGCCCGTATTGTAGCTCCCAGAACTTTATAGAAATTACTTTACCAGAAATTTCTCGAATATATCTTATTTTCTTTTGACTTCACTTAACCTAATCTTTCAGTCTTTTCTTTTAGTTTTTTGTTGTTACGTATATGCACTTATTGTTTTGTTCCTCCATACAACATTCTTGGACGATTGCTATTTAGACTTTATATTTTTGGTTTTGTTGTATAGAAGATTGTCTATGGTGGGCGGGCGGCGTTTGTTGGATTTTCAGGCAAATCTATTTTTGATTCTGAGATTCATGAAATTTAACACACTCGATCTTCAAAACAAGAGAAATGTCAAGTATCTAAGTCTGATTTCGAACAACTCTGCGTAAACCCCGGGACGAGCTTTGTTTTTACATTACTCCACACAGGAGGCCTTAGGGAAAAAAAATTCTCTCAGGGCCTATGTCATCTTAGGTGATGCTGTGTGGAGGCTATTTTTTGGAAAGGAAGGGGAGGAAGTTTTAGGAAAAAAAAGAATACGAGGGGTGGGTATGAATCTCAGGGTCATTGTGCCCGGGAGTGACAGACGTATGAATATATTCTTCCCACTGCGATGCAAGGCGATGGGTCGAGAGAGTCCGGCTGGAGAGGCAAAATTTCTTAAACCAGTATCTCTCAATCCGGCCCGCCACGTAGTAGGTGAGCAGATGCATCCGCTGCCAAGACCCTTACAAACCTTAACCCATAAACCCGAGCACCCCTGCTAAGTCATCAAACGTAGCGAACTATGGCAGGGATTTTTTTTTTACGTTAACTCCACACAGGAGGCCCTGAAGAAAATAATTTCCCTCAAGGCCTATGTCATCTTTGAGGATGCTGTGTGGAGGGTCTTTTTGAGGAAAGAAGGAGTCAACATGGGTCTTGAAGAGACTCATGTTGTCGGAGGGAGGAAACACAGAGGCCGGTAAATCGTTCCACAGCCGAGCTGAACTCAAGAACGAATAGTAAAAACGACCCGTTCTCATGTGACTAATATCAACCGTGTACAAATAGGGATGTTGGTAATTCCAACCTAACCGCCTCGCAAATTATTTTGGAGGCGGTTGCAAATGTTATTATATTGTAAAAGCTAGTTATAAATAAAATGAAATAAACAAAAGTGAATTATCATTAAATGGATTATCACTCAATAGGGATATTTTAGAATAATACACTTGAAATGTGGAAAACCATTCTTTAAAATAAAATTTCTAGACAAGTCCAAGCCATGAAAAACTAGAAAAATGTAAATACTAAAATTTATTACTAAGCTTTTAATCGGAAGTAAAATGACTGTATCGTGTGTTTTATTAATATCTTTTAAATTACTTTTCTTCAGAATATATTGAGACATCAAGTTTCAATTTCCATATCAGACAGGATATTTAAACCACGTGGGATTCCTAGACTGTAGTTAGCGGCGTTAGAACGTTATGCTATAAACAATCCAATGTCTTATTCTACCACCTTCTTTGACACTGACAATCTTACTCGATTATCGTAATTATGAAATTTTATCACGTATCTCAAATTACACACGAAGAAAAAATATGTTGAGATATCACGCATTCTGTCAGAGGCTCCCAAACTTGTTAATCGATTCTTGGTCGCGATGTATTAATTAAATCACGGGGGAAAGAAAGATGTAATTACAAAGCAATGAATAAAGATTTTTTTTTTTAAAAGCTACATTAAACAAACACTGCATAACCCTGTTACGCCTGTCTCGACACGGGTTTATCCTAGTGAGACAGGCATCGAAAAATCCAATGTAAACGTACTTTACATAGATAAATAAATTAATAAAATAAAATTTTACCAAAAACAACTGATAAGAAACCATTTACCCTACGTTTATAATTGTTTATCAGTTTTGTAAAACATAAAACACGTTTATCAGTAAAGCCCTTAGTGTTCAAACTTATCCAGACAGCCTATTTGGCGCTACCCTGATTTTCAAAATAATGAATCGTATTATTAAAATGTATCTAAATCAAAATCAAATATTGGCGAATTCTCTCCTTTCCGAACTCTTCATTAAGAATCGCAAATTAACAAGACGTATTTCAAAAATTATTTTTTTTATAAAAATTGTATCGCGGATCTGAAATTTTGGCCATGCAATAAACATTTATTTTATCTCCCTCATTTTTATCTCTTTACTTTAGGTCAAATAATTCGTGATTGTTTTTTCCCAATGTTTAAAATTTGAAAATTAACACCTGTATGACAGATGAGTCTCGTAACCTTTTATTCCATTTTCAAGAACAGAAAATATTTTTCTATAATTACATTTTTAGAGAAAATACATAAAGTTTATTCATAATACGATTTGTATTCTAAACAAATATTTTCCCAGTAATTTTATAATAAAAAATCAAGAACTGTTTCCACGCGCCCAATGTTAGAAGTATCTGGTTTCGAACTGTCGTTGAGACCGTCCAAAGACCTGTTTCCAGTGATTAAAGCCATTCCTCACAGCTTGTCAAAATTTAAAAGAAATAGTTGAATTGTGAATTACTTCCGCTGGCCAAGAAGGTGACGCTGCAGTATTTATGGCTGTCCACCTCTACCTAGAAGCCGTGCAATCTGACCAAATCTCGTTTATCTCAGGCTTCAGAGGACCAAAGACCAGACGCATAAGTCAATATTATTTACAACGCAATCTTCGAACTTTTCATTTCATTACATTAAGAGGGCATTACCAGCGGCCGAAAATTCAAATTTCATCAAAAGACGGCCTCGCGATCGGAAGTTTTTTAGAACGAGATAGAAATACCACATTCGCTCCGCCGCAAGCAGCATATCCCACTCAACTGGCGATATCTATAGGATGGTTCAGACGACATCGATATTGAATTCTCGGTTCAAGCTTTTTCCGAATAAGTAGTAATTTGTAATTTGTTTACCGAAGTGCATAAACATAAATAGATACAAGTGAAATGCGTAAAAATAGTGGGTATAAAATAGGTACTTACGTAATATACAAATTTCTTGATTTTTGAAATGTTTTTATGAGTATTCTGTTGTTGTTTTTTAATTGTATTTCTACTGAGTGATATTCAGTTTGATTGTAAGAAATATCTCATTTTTACATATTTATTCTTCTCACAATAGGTATTATCAGTAATTTGGGAGGCGGGTATGGGTACTACCGCCCGGGAACCAGGGAGATTATTGTTGGTAATCTAAATTAAATTGAATTTCAAAAACCTCACCCCATGTACCTGGGTTCATTTATTTGTCCGGATCTTGGCGGCGGATGCACCTGCCCACCAACTGCATGGCAGGCCGGATCAGGAGAGACTGGTTGGACCTGGGAGATCTTTTACCTACCCAGCAGCACTCTCCGAAACATCTCCTTACAGTGGGAGGAATAGATTTTTTCATGTCCGTCACTCTTGGACTGACCCCCAGATTCCTACATGCCCCTGATACCTTTTTTCTTCCCAGAATCCCGAACCCAATTTGGGAAACGGAACTCAATTTGGACCCCTAGATTCCTACCACTCCTGGTACCTTTTTCCTTCCCAGAATCCAGAACCCAATTTAGGAGGCGGGTATGGGTACCGCCGCCCAGGAAACCATTTATTGGATAACCAACACCTCTGCCATAGGTCACCCCAAGGGGTTCGTTTCGTTTGGTGTCTTACTTGCCCGGGTTCAAGGGATAAGGTTTGTTTGAATCTTGGCGGTGGATGCGTCTGCCCACCAACTGTGTGGCAGGCCGGATCGGAAGAGACTGGTTGAGGGAGATCTTTTGACCTCTCCTGCAGGATTCTCGGAAGCCTTGCACTGCAGTGGTGAGGATAGACTCATACATCCTCTTGGATACACCGATCCCAGATTCCTACCCACCCCTCATACCTTTTTTCCTTCCAAGAACTTCCTCTCCTTCCTTTTTCTAAAAAGACCTTCGACACAACATCCCCAAAGATGACATATTTATTCTTATTATGAAATATTTTCCTGTATGGAGCTAATGTCAAAAAAAGTAAAATGTATTTTTAACGTTTATATTTTTACCAAAATTATGTAATTCAACTATAAATAAAGATAACCAAAAAAACAGCAGCATTATAATAAAAAAATATGTAATATATAGCAACAAGCATATATTTTAGTATAGTCTACATAATATATGTACAGAACTTGAAAATATAAAAACAGTAGGACTGTTAGTAGTTGTACAGTGAAAACAGACCGCAATACAATAATGTGAAGGTTGTCCAAGAATTAACTACCTTTGCTCGTTGTTTCTCAAAATATGGTGGCACTAGCGTTAGCTCAGACTTTCCCAAAAAACCGAGCGGTGATCCGGCTTGGTAGCTGCTTCAGTGCGATCTTTGCGTTCGTTTGAGAAAGACGCTCCGTTGTCGAATCCCGCCCCCTGCGAGGTGCGCTCAATTATTCGCTTTTTCAATTTAGAGGGAGTTAGCCCTGTTGAAGTTCATAAGCTTGCAATTTTAATCCCAGATGTCAGTAAGTCTACCACACAAATGATTTTGAGGGAAAAATGGAGTATGCAAATTAATGCTCGTTGCGCAAATGCGCTCGGATCTCTTCGAACTGTTTTTCCAACCAAGGCGAAACTTTTTTGGATTAAAAAATGGGTTCACCACCTAACCCTACCAAAAAAGCAATGAATGACATGAATTACACCTCTTTCTTCACCTGAAGCAACACATGGACGAAAAATCTTTGGAGACCGACCAGGATGCGGAGGGAGAGTTGATTGCATTTTTGACGGCGGAGTTGAACGATAAGGGAATGAAGACCTGGTTCCACGGCTCACCTAGTGCATTGATCTTAACAGGGACTATGTCTCTATGGTATTATTAATAGAATAAAACTGAAAATAATATAAAATATACTGAATATACAAATATATTAGAGACTTAGTCATTATAACAGAAATTATTAACAAAAACACGATTTGAATTACACAATCACAAATTAAAACCATAATTTTTACGGGAAATTCACGCGCATGGTGCATGCATATGTCTAGCCTCTCTTTCGCAGCCAGTTAAAGACATTTTTTATTAGTAATAGTTCAAAACAGAAATTGTACAGTATTTATTAAATGTGTTACTAAAACGCTGTTCAACAGAAAGTAACTTCTAACCAGAGAAAGTTTAAGTTCTTTTAACAGAAAGTAACTTCTAAAGAGCGTTTTAATTTTTTTTAAATAATGATTTGGATTCACCAGTCGTTCTTAATATAAAACACGATCCATAACCATTCAAAAACACAGTATCTAATTTCTTTATAATATATTTTTTGGACAAATTAGAGAGGCGTCAGAAATTTACATTTCGAATGAACGTCGTTAGTAAGCTCAAAAATCATCTGTCAAAAAATTAAATAAAGCGAGTACACATTTCTAATATATTATTATTACCGAAATTAGTGTGTTAAATTAATCTAAGGGTAAAAAAAGAAACAACCTACCGGAGAGCTAAAGAAAAATAGAAAATGACAAATGAATGCTTGCTAAAAGCAAATAAAGATCTTATAAAAATAAAATGTGAATGGATGTGGGTAAACTTTCGAAATCACTGGAAAACGATAATAGGAATATTTGTCTCATTTTCCACGCTGATGTGCACCTTTAGTCCAGTCAAGGAAGGAGGTGTAGAGTGCGTGAGCAGGACCCTAAGCGATTCCTCCAGAAACTTGTTTAGGGTGCTTAGGGTCTGAACATACTAAAAGTACTGACGTCTAGGTATGAGCTAGCGGGGGGAGGGGGAGAAGGTCCCAATGTTCGGATTCCGCTTATATCTCGAAAACGGCGCGTCACAGAGAATTTTTTTTTTAAAATAAGTAAAAGCTTGTAAAATTATCTACAACTTTTTTTTTCTACGTAATTCTCGAAATTTCAGCCGTTTTTAAGTTACACGCTCCACAAATGTAGACATTTTCGAAAAAATCATTTAACCTTACATTTTTCATCAAACATTCCTTCATATCGTCTAAAATATTCATCAAAGAAATACATTTATTTTAAGGAAGTTATAAAGAATTTAATTCCCTTTTAGAATATATATATAATATACAAATGCAAATTAATCTCAAACCGGTCAACATTTACAGCAATTTTAAGTTTTTTCGTAAAATTTTGTCATGAGATAATTATAATTTTCATTATAAAATACAATTTAAAATTTTTCAAGTGATATTATTTTTTTCTACTTTCTTTAAAAATTGGCTTTAAACTGTGGTCACACGTATTATTAGGCGAACGAACAAAATGTGTGTCAGTAATGAGATAAAAACAGCTTTGTCTGAAAATGATATTTTACGAAAAAACTTAAAATTGTTGTAAATATTTACTGGTTGGAGATTAATTTGCATCGAAATATATATATATATATATATATATATATATATATGTGAAGCGCATGGTTTGAGGTCATTTATTCTACCTTGCCGATACTTCAGGGACATTTGTATACTTTGAGGACAGGCCCAAAGTATCTGACCCCGAAGTATCGTTTTGCATTATATATGTAATGCATAGTTTGAAGCCATCTTCAAAATTATACACAACGCATTCTTTGGGCCATAAGTTGTAAAATATGTAATAGATGTCACTAGCGTATCGTTCTTTGATTTTGGAATTTTCGATTGGAAATGAACTTTGCTAAGAACCCAGATACATACCTACTTTACGTTTATATTCTTTTTTAGTTTATTTATGTCGGAGAAATTTGCATTTTCAGAACAATTTTATTTTTTTATTTAGTTAAATCATTTTTTCTCATTAGATATTGATATGAATAAATTAACATGGTATATAAAAAAAAAAATTAAATAATCCAATAAAAATATTTTATATTTTGCTTTGTGCAAATAATAATCTCGAAAGCACAGACGCAATATGGGCTTGCTGTGTCTGTTCTACAGATATTTCAATGGAGCCCGCTCTAAGGAGCTTGCAGCATTGATCCCCGGTGCACCGGTGCACGTGCGTGAAACTCGACGACGCGGGCAAAACACCCTTGCACAGTTGATGTTGGCTTTATGAGAACGGCTCGTTTCTTCTATTCGTTTTTGTGTAAGTCGGCTCGTATGCGGAACGAGCTAACGGTATCTGTTTTTCCTCCCTCATATAATCCGGGCCTCTTCAAGACCCGCATTAACAAATCCCTTCCTACAGCCCCTACCTTAACCCGCCTCACAACGCTGCCCAACCGGGTGGTGACATAGTTCCCCTGTCTATACAATGTAAGGACGGGGGCTCTCTTGTGAGGTGTCACATAAAAAATAAAAGTTTTGTATGATTTTTTTTATACATAGGTAACATTAATAAATGACTTTTTTTAACATTAACTCCACACGGCCCGGAGGAAATAATTTCTCTCAGGGCCTATAATATCATCTTTGGGGATGCTGCGTGGAGGGTCGTTTTGAGGAGAGGCAGGAGTGAACATGGGCCTTGAAGAGACCCATGTTGTAGGAGGGAGGAACCACAGAGGCCGGCAAATCATTCCACATCCGAGCTGTTGAACTCAGGAACGAGTCGTAGAAGCGACCCGTTCTCGCGTGACAAATTTCAACCGTGTAAATATGTTGGGCGCGCGTTTCCTGACTATTTGCCGGTGCCGGTCAAGGGTTTTTTGAGTTTCTTCAGGAATTTTGGGGCTCCACCCCAGGAGGCTGACATATTTTATTATTATATAATATAATTAATCAATTTGTTTCAAAGTATATATAAATGAGGGCACACACACCAATACACAACCTAGAAATTTGTCATTCGTCATAATCAGAGCCCTTCAAATGCCATATTGCCATGGCGCCATACAAAAATGCCATATTTTGCCGATTTTTCGGTAAAATGCCATATCCTGCCGATTTTTTGGGAAATGCCATGTTTTGCCTTTTTTTTTCACCAAACTCCTTTTTTAACAAAAAAAAAATCGAATTGAAAACATGTTAAAACTCTAAGTTTAGTTTTGCTCATTTTAAAATGAGGTGCAAGTCAGAGTCAATGACATGAGGTTTCTGGAACCCTGAGGCCAGTGTAGATGGATTAGTGTGAAGGGGGCTGCAGTAGGGCCTTTTGTTAGCAAGACTTTCTAATGGCAATGCGTATAGCCCATGGGTAAAACCCAACGGAGTGGGGGTGCTTCGTGAATCTTTACCTTTATCCATTCCCTACACCTCGTTATTCATTCCAACCTTAGCTTTCATACTGAGTGTTAGTGTTAGTGACTGAAGTGTCAGGGAAGACGCTGAAAGACATCTATCCCAAGCTCATCCACGAAACGTGTCTGGCACATGGTCTCCATCGAGTGGCTGAAGCTGTGCGAGAAGAACATCCTCAAGTCAACAAACTAATCTCAGTGGGGAAATAAATATTCCTGAAGGCACCAAGGAGGGTCGCAGTCTTCAGGAAGCACTTGCCAGGCATTCCTCTGCCTCCAGAGCCTGTGATCACTCGGTAGGGCACTTGGCTGTCAGCTGCTTCATATTATGTCAAGCATTTTGAAGGCTTTAAGCAAGTAGTCAAAGAGCTGGATGACGATTCTGCTTCGGTAAAAACCGCCAAAGCACTGATGGAAAATCCTATCCTCTTCCCTCAGCTTCTTTTTGTTGAGTCCAATTTCAAGGATATTCCAGGCACAATTGAATCTTTTCAGTCTGAAAGCGTGCAGCTGAGTGCAAGTGTCAATAAAATGAAAAGTATTTCGGACACCGTTTATCCAGGAGCCACCGGGAAGAAGATCCAGGAGAAAATCAAGGCCGTCCTCTATAGGAATTGTGGGTTCGGAGGAAGTCAACAATATTGTTTCCCTTCTGTCTGGTGAGGAAGCCACTCTGAAGGAAGGCTGGGAACCTGCTGATTTCCTCGCTATGAAATACGCCCCAGCAACATCAGCCGATGTGGAGAGGACTTTTTCAAAAATAAAATACCTTCTGAGTGATCGACGGCTGGGATTTTCTATGGAAAACGTTGAAGCACACCTGATGTTGTTATTTAACAAATAAAATGTTAAATTTTAAATTAAAACAATCATTTGTATAAAGCTTTGTAAATAATATCTTATAAATAAAAAATAATAATTTAAGTATAAGTAACTTGTATGTTGTATTATTATTCACTCAGAATAGCTGGGGTGGTCGGGGAGGGTTGAAAAATAAGTGCCATATCGACCCGAATAAGTGCTATATTTGGGCTAAAATAAGTGCCATATTGCCATATTTTTAGTGCCTTATTTCGCAAAAATAAATGCCATATTGTGAAGGGCTCTGGTCATAATACAACCTGAACCTACAACCCGCGACAGGAGTGGAGGTCGTGGAGGGTGGAGGAATCCCCAAACAAAAACATCCCAAAAATCAGTTTGTAATACTGGTCCAGATACTACACTTTGATCTTAGCCAACAGGCCGAGAAGAGAAGCGATGCTTTGACTTTTGAAATAATGGCGTTCAGAGCACCGGGCCAATTTAGGCCCCTTTCTCTTTCATCGTGAGTTTATGTAATGGTTGTAGAAGTTTGAATGCTTGACGGCAAAATTGGAAAGCCGGGTTTAAACGTACATTCTGAAAGCGTTCGTGGCGAGATGCGAACGGAAGTGGCGCCATCTTTGAACGGCAATATATATTATAATTTTATTTGCTTGAATGATTGGACACTGGACAGCCTTATTATATTATAAACTAGCTGACCCGACGAACTTCGTACCGCCTCAGAATCAATAACTGTTGAATTATATTCATTTTTTTATTAATAAAATTTCATAATTACACAATTAAGCAATTATCGACGCGCAACTATCCGTAATTTTGTCAGTATCAGAGATGGCGTTGTGGATGGATTTATATTTTTTGTGATTTTCTTAACTTTTCAACTTACGGGAATTTGGGAGGCGGGTACGGGTGCCGCCGCCCCGGGAATCTTTTATTGGATAATCAACACCTCTGCCATAGGTCACCCCAAGTGGCTAGCTACGTTTGGTGATTAACAGGGGTGCCCGGGCTCACGGGGTGACTTTTGTCTGGGTCTTGGCGGCGGATGCGTCTGCCCACCTGCTGATCTTTTGACCTTTCCAGTCGGACTCTCTCGCCCCTTTGCCTTGCACCGCAGTTGGAAGGATCGATTCATACGTCCGTCACTCCCGGACACACTGACCCCCAGATTCCCACCCACCCCTCATACCTTTTTCCTTCCCAGAACTTCCTATCCTCCCCTTGACCCTCCTCACAGCATCCCCTAAGATGACATAGGTCCTGACAGAAATTATTTTCCTCAGGGCCTCCTGTGCGGAGCTTACATATTTAAAATCCGTTTCATTTCTAGTCACTAATAATAGGCCACTTGCATTGATCTCATAACGACTTGGAAAAAATTGTGTGGATAGATTTTTTTACTAAGATTACGAAAATGTTAGTAACTTTTTTTTAGATATGTATAGTTTTATTTTATTTTTAAATAAATAAATCCTATATTTGAGCTTGTGACGTCACTACTTGAAAATGTCCCGTCTCCGATTATGTTCCCTTAATTTTGTAAAATTATTTGTAAATTTCAAATACTTACGTATTTTGTATTTGTATTTCAATTACTTCCTAAAAATGTATTTTGTAATTGGTATTTCAATTACCTGATGCTGAGGTATTTTGTAATTTATATTTCAAATACTTATGGCTTCAAAATACATTTAAAAATACATTTAGCGATCTTAATAATGATAATGAAAAAAAATAAATTGACATAGATAATACATAGACTAAAAACGCTAGAATCCAGAGCAAGATATGTTAATATTTATTTGTCGTTTTCATCGTTCGCGGTATTTATTCATGAATACGTGAGTTTATTGATAATGGATGAAAAAGATTATTTTTAATATTTAATTATGGAGACAATATTAGCGAAACTCAATCAAAAATCTGGAGACAGATAAATCAGACAAAGATATTGGTTCCACTGGGGCTCATTCCGTGCTAACTGTACCTCAGATGGGCACAGACACCGTCTACGATTGATTGTATTTCGAGTCGAAATCGTCGAATCTGTCGAAATTTTCGACAGATTATGGGTGAGGTGTCACGTTGCGCACATATTATTTATTACGAATATTACTTTGAAGTTTTGTTTTTGAAGAGCAACGAGTTATTTTGATATCAACTTTGATAGAATTATTGTCTGATATGGACGAAAAATATAACTATATCTTTCATCGGATTTTTCGGAACTGGCGAAATATCATTATCAATATAATATAATGAAGCGCGCTAAAAATTGGATATACCTATGTATTTTTAAATCCGTTGACATATTTCCGGAATACATGTATAATAATAACATATATGTATTAAAGCATAATTATACATAGGTACATACCTATCGTATAATTTATCATCCGCTTCCTTGTAAGAGGTGTAATAAAATATTTTGTAGGTAGGTAAGTCGGTGCCAGTCACGGCGCGCTAGGGCTAGGTTTATTATACCTACTGACTTATGCATATGGTTTCTGTTTCCGCCACGCAAGTAATTTTTGTTTAGGCAAGGAATATTACCTATTTTTTGACAAAATATTTTTCTTGCGATCTACGATTTTTTTACATTTTTTTTTTTAAATGCCAACTTATTTATTAATCCTTTGCGCAGGAATACGTATAATCTTATCAAAATATTTCAAGTATTTTAGTTGATATAAGGAGGATAGTAATTTTGGGTACTACCTTCGGCCCCACTTGGCTGCGGAAGAGTTAAAAAACCCTCCACACAAAATCCCTAAAGATGACATAGGCCCTGATTGAAATTATTTTCCTCAGGGCCTCCTGTGTGGAGCTCATGAAAAAAAAAAATGATTGCAAGATTCAACCCGAACTAAATGCTATCTAGATTTTTAATATGCGACATCGACATTTAATACATACAATTTGAGAGGCGTAATTAGGGTACCAGGTACCACCGACCCAGGAACCTTTATTGGATAACCAACACCTCTGCCATAGGTCACTCCAAGTGGTTCGCTACGTTTGGTGATTTAGCAGGGGTTCCCGGGTTCATGGCGTGAGGTTTGTCTAGGTCTTACAGGCGGATGATCAGGACACACCGAACCCCAGATTCCCACCCACCCCTTAAAAACTTTTCCTTCCAAGAACTCTCCTCTCCTTCCTTTCCTTAAAAAAACTCCACACAGCATCCCCAAAGATGACATAGGCCCTGAGGGAAATTATTTTCCTCATGGCCTCCTGTGCGGAACTCATATAAAGAAAAAAAAATCTATTGACCTTTTCTGCAAGTCTAGGATGAATATTTTTATTTTTATTCACAAAGTTAAAAATAAAAACAAAAAAATATTTTTAAGTTAATCACAGTAGAGCGCACTTGAAGTGAAATAATACAAAACTGCGCACAAATGTCATATTATTATTATTATCTGTATAATATATTTTGCATATTTTTTGTTGTTGTTCACGCATCCGGTCCAAGGCGAGCAGAAAGTTTGTTTCAAACGTACCATTTCAACTGTAGATAGGCGACCTTTATTACGCGGTGCCTTCAGAAGCTAGACAGGGCACATTCAAATAACATGTGATATTCTGCGGAAGGACTCCGTGCTCCGTTGCAGAAGAAGAATTCTTACGGTAGTATAATTATTATTAATAATAAGAATTAATAATATATTATTGTAACATATTGTATTGTACTTCTTCTAACATAAAAGATAATTTCGGAAAAAAAAAACAATGAGTAGAATTAACAGGTACCTACCTACTTACCTAACAAGTAATAAATATATTTGGAAATATTATAAATATAATAGGTACGTATTTTCAATTTGGTAGACCAGCATGGGCACCGCCACCACCGCCCCGGGAACCATTTATTGGATTATCTACACCCCTGCCATAGTCCGCCCCAAATGATTCGCTACGTTTGGTGACTTCGCAGAGATGCCCGGGTTCATGGGGTGATGTTTGTCTGTTTCTTGATGCGGTGGATGTGTTAGCCGACATTATTTGTGGGGAGGGAGGGAGGGAATTTTGACCTCTCCAGCCGAACTCTCTTGCTCTTGACCCATCGACTTGCACCGCATTGAGAGGAATGGATTCACAAGTCCGTCACTACTGGACCCACTGACCCCCAAAATCCTCCCAACCCCTCATACTTTTGGCGGGTATGGGTACCGCCGCCCCGTGAACCAATTATTGGATAACCAACACCTCTACAATGGGTTACCCCAAGTGATTCACTACGTAAAGTCAGCTTACGTAGCAGGGTGTCCGAGTTCATAGGATGGGGTTTGTCCGGGTCTTGGTGGCGGATGTGTCTGCTCACCAGCTGCGTATGTATGAATCTGTCCCTCCCACTGCGATACAAGGCGATGTACCGAGAGAGTTTGCTGGAGAGGTCAAAAGGTCTGTCTTCACCAGTCTGTCCTGATCCGGCATGCCACGGAGTTGGTGGGCAAAAGCATCAGCCGCCAAGATCCGGACAAACCTCACCCCCTTGGCGGCCCTTGGTCCTCTGCTACGAGTAAGTCACCAAACATAGCGAAACACTTAGAGTGGCCTTTGTATGGGTCTTTGTTATCCAATAAATGGTTCCCGGGACGGCGGTACCCAAACCCCCAAGCTAATTTGAAATGACTTTAGTCGTTTTGTTACTAGATCAGAATAGCCAGGTACTTCCCCACCTTCCTCTACCTATCTCCTTCCCCTCCCCACTTACCTCGAGCCTCACAACATAACCCAATTGGGGATGCCATAGTCTCACTGGCTCCAGGCGGGAGCACGTGGGACTCTTGTGCGGTATTCACATTAAAAAAAACTATGGAACATGAAGCAATATACATATAGTATAACTCTATGTACTACAAGCATCATGTTATTACCGAACAACGAAACCGAAGCTTTTCGTATGACAACATTATAATATAGGATATTTTATAAAAAATAGCAACATTAAAAAGAGACAGACACATCCATTTATAGGAGTTAGCTTGCGAGAAAATGAGAAAGTATAATCGGTCTCCTCTTTGTGCGGTACTTCGGTAGCCTCCCCACTCTTGTTTACTTACATAAGTTTTTAGAAGGTTTCTCTTCTATTGCGTGTGAATCGAACACTCTGATGTTTTTTTGTAAATACCTACAAACATAAGAGTCACAACTGCTCCCAACCGCCTGGAGCCAATTGGGATACGTACGAGTATGTTGTGAAGCTGAAGCAAGTCGGGAGGGGGAAGGAGATGGGGAAAAGAACAAATTATTTTTCATTAAGTATTCCCAAAAAATGCATTATTTGTTAAATTAGAACGTTTCCTATCGTTTTTTGAGTAGAAAAATAATTGTGTTTTTTGTGTACTTCAGAAAAAATATAAGCGTAAAATACATTTTTTTATTATTTAGAAATGATTTTTTTAACACAGGAGGACCTGGGGAAAATAATTCCCTTTGGGACCTATGTTATCTTTGAGGATGCTATGTGGAGGGTCTTTTTATGAAAGGAGGAAGAAAAAGATATGGGAAAGTGAAATTTATAAGGGGTGGGTAGGAGTTTGAGGGTCAGTGTTTAAGAGTGACGGGTGTATGAATCTATCCCCCCCACTGCATTTTTAGAAGCAGTAACTAGCAGTTACGAGAGATGAGAAGGTTGATAAAAATATTGAAAGAAGGGTGAATGCAGGTAACTCTATAAATGGAGGACTGAACGCCGTTAAAATAAAAAAAACCAATAAAAAACTGTCAAAAGAAGCTAAACTAGCCGTCCATAACGGAGTGCTTGTACCTACCCTGATGTGTGGCAGTGAGGCATGGAACTGGCAGAGGAAGGATGAAAGTAGACTGCATGCGGTAGAAATGAGATCCCTGAGGCCAATGTGTGGTAAAACCATGTGCGATCGTGTGAGAAATGTGGAGATCCGCAAAGAATGCAAGTCCGATGTAAGCGTGATGTGTAAGATTAAGAAAGGGACGGTCCGGTGGTTTGGGCATGTGAAGCGAATGAACGAGGAAAGAAATGTATAGAGAATAAATTATGCAAATGTGAAGAAGAGGCAGAAGAAGTCGAGGACGCTCAAAGACATGGCACGACCAAGTGAATCAGATACTTGAGTCGGGCCATGTCAAGAGTCAGAATAATAGAAGAGCATGTATGAGACGATGTATGAATGTGAACGAGGCAATGAATGTGTGCCAAGAGCGAGTCGTTTGGCGGTCCGTCCTCTCTGCCTACCCCTGCCGCAAAACGGCGTGATGGTTAGTTAGTTAGTTAGTACCTAACTAGCAGTTTTTGCTGCTAGGCTCTGCGGGGGGCGGACAACCCGGCAATAGCTTTGTAATAAAATCCACGTACTTTCCCTCAGGGCCTATGTCATCTTTTGGGATGCTGTGTGGAGGGTTTTTTAAGGAAAGGAAGGTGAGGAGAGTTCTGGGAAGAAAAAGGGTTACCGGGGTGGGTAGGAATCTGGGGTTCAGTGCGTCCTGGTCATCCGCCTCCAAGACCTAGACAAACCTCACCCCATGAACCCGGGCACCCCTGCTAAATCACCAAACGTAGCGAACCACTCGGGGTGACCTATGGCAGAGGTGTTGATTATCCAATAAAGGTTCCCGGGGCGGCGGTACCCATTCCCGCATCTACTAATGTCACATAACAAAGTCGGTATTTGCTTCTTATTAAACATGTGTAATAATTACCCACGGGGAAATCTATATGTAATTGCTTTTTGTGATTACCTTCAATTTTATACTTAACTGATTTATGTACCTAACCTGTGTTGATTTCCCTAAAATAAAACAAATAGGAATGACAGTTTACAGAATAATTAAACCGATAAACAAAAATTTAAAAATTACTTTACCTGAGAATAAACGTGTATTACCTATGTTACGCAATAAATATAATTACATATTGATAAAAAATAATTATATTTGTTGCGTAACAATTATTTTTTACTAATATTATCAACTTATAATATGTTACGCAATAAATGTAATTATTAATAAAAAATATATTTTAATAAATAATTAAATGCGTAAACACCCCTTTCATTGTAGAAATATATTTTGTAAATTGACACGCTGTAAAAGCATTGTTCAAACGGACTGTCCCCGGGCCGCGCTTTTCTAAGAGGTGGCGTGGCGCGTGGCACACTCGGACGGCACGTGATATATGGCCGATGTAACAGTAATAAAACGAAGGGCCGCAATTCGGCTCTCGCTGCATCCCGCATCCGCATGAACTGTACATCATAATTATGAAGTTATTCATTGATATCTTATTAACCGCCTGTTTAATTATATCATTTTTAAATACTTGTTGTCGTGTTCCTTTTTTTTAATGTAACCAAAACGATTTTTAAACCAGATAGGTATATTTATGTTTGAAATACTGAAGTTGCAAAAAAGCATCTGCAGCCAAGACCCCGACGGACCTCACCCCATGAACCTGGACCCACTGTTAAGTCAACACAACGCCATCTACTTTAATAACGCCATTGCCTAACCTTTATTACCAATGCCATCTGTTAATTTGCATAAATGTCAAATCCACACTACCCGCTTGCCAGCCCGCTGCTCGCTGTGTTCACCAATTTACACAAAACCTTGACAAATTATATACCTAAACCTTTCTCATAAATCACTTTATCTATTGGTGAAAACCGTGTGAAAATCTGTTGCGTAGTTTAAAAGATATAAGCGTACAGACAGCGGTTGCGACTTTGATTTATACTATTATACGTCAATGATACTATGTAATAAAGTTATAAGATACGCCAAAATCATAAAAACCAGAGCCAATTCAGTATGCACGATTGAGTCACTCGCTGACTAGTGAGCTTTTGTAGAAACATCCCAACACACCTGATGAAGTTTCGAGTGTTGTGTCACACTCTTAGGTATTATAGTTTTCGAGTAAATTGAGATGTTTCAATCATAACCTGTTTCAATCGTCCCCAGTCTACCCTATTTCAGGAGATTATATAATACGAAAGATTGATTTGCGATACAAGTCAGGGAAGATAGAGGAAGTCATGGCACGATCACCTGAATCAAATTCCTCATTTTACAGTTTAGTACAGGTTTAGTAGTTTGACGGCCCCCATAGCCGAGTGGTAAACGGTAATGGTAAGTGGTTCGAAACCCGGCGTGCGCAAATACATTTTATTTGATTAATTTGTGTTATTTCACAAATTCCTCATTTAAAAATAATATAAAGTATATTTGCGGCACGTTCCAGAGTGGAAGATACTCTCAGTATCGCCCTGGTGTAAGACCACCATTCAGAATTGAAACGTTGCTTGAAATGGCTTAAGCCGTGTTTAGTGACCAGATATGAATAGCCAGGTACTTCCCAACCTTCCTCTTTCCCATCTCTTTCCCCTCCCCGCTACATTGAGCCTCACAACATACCCCAATTGGGGATGCCATAGTCGCACTGGCTCCAGACGAGAGCAGTTGGGACTCTTGTGTGGTATTACATACTAAAAAAAAATTATAAAAAAGGATGCACATAATATTATACATTGCATTTGCATACATTGCATTAAATATTGCATTTCATTTCAGCGCCCTTGAGGTGATTTTTCACAAAAACGGCGCTATATAAATCGTCCAAATATTATTGTTATTATTATTCGTTGCCCCAAACAAAATACCAGATCGAACGATTTATTTAGAATACCACACAGTAAATCAAAATACGCGCAAAACTCTGTAATAATACGTATCTGTGAAACTTACAATGCCTTACGAGATGTAGACATTTTCAACCATGACTTGAAATCATATAAAATGCAGCTTAATATAGATATTAATAACTTAAAATACTTTTATTTTTCTTTTTTGTGAAAATTTATAATATTATTATCCGTAGTAAATAGTATAACTATGTTTGTTAATAACTTTACCTTTTTTCTTTATTACGTTTTATGTTTTTCCTTATTATGTTTATTTTTTTGCCACATAAGTTGAATAGGTAAAATAACTATATCAAAATTTTAACTTAATTGGTCTACAACATATGAATTTTCTTTGTTATATTATCATTTTGTATGACTGTTTGTTTCCTAAATAAAAAAAATAAAAATCTCGGAGTTAATTTTTTTAATTCACTACTTGAAAAATTAGAAACGTAAATAGTAATATAAAAAAAAAATTAAAACTCAGCTTAAAAATTAAACTGAAAATTTAAACTGAATAAAATAAAAAATAAATAAATAAATAAAAATAAGAAAAAAAAAATTAAACCAATATAATAACTTTTCATGGGTTGAAATTAGTGTTTGTCAAATGAACAAGTCACGCTAGGTACACTTTCTTCCCTTATATTAGTATAATGTAGTTAAGTTTTAAGAACAATCTCAGGCGAAATTACCTAATGATATTCTATGGACATACATAATAGTTACAATAGCAAGGTCATATTTTAACATACCTTGAAAAACTGTATCATACTGTAGATACTGTGTACGTCTTTATGTGTGAAACCGCACAAAAGTCCCAATCGTCTGGAGCCAGTGAAACTATAGCATCCCCAATTGGGGTATGTTGTGAGGCTGAAGTTATTAGGGATTGGAAGGAGATGGGGAAGAGGAAGGTGTGGAAGTACCTGGCTATTCAGATCTGGTCACCAAACACGGGCAAAGCCATTTCAAGCAACGTTTCAATTCTGAATGGTGACCTTACACCAGGGCGATACTGTGAGTATCTTCCACTCTGGAACGTGCCGCAAATATACTTTATACTATTTTTAAATGAAGAATTTGTAAAATAACACAAATTAAATTTATTTTCGCACGCCGGGTTTCAAACAGTCAAACATACACAGTCAAATAAATAAATGAATCTCTGGCTTGCCATTGAAGTAAAATCATTTATTATTTCATAGTGCTTTCACACAAACGAAGTAGGTATTTAAATCCGTAAGTCTAAACTTAAACTTTAGGTTGCACAGTTTACACCCGCGCTGTGCAAGCGGGTTCCCTACAGAGCAGAGCATCGGACCTTCCCATATACCTACTTACATATATTTGTATATTATAGTTAAAACAACTCGACAAAAAATCTCGATACAAATTATAATATATATTGCCGTTCAAAGATAGCGCCACTTCCGTTCGCATGTAGCACACGAACGCTTTCAACAGGTAAGTTTAAACCCAAAATTTCTGTTGGATAAGATCAGGGGGATATAACTCCGTCAGTTTTTGTAACCCGGTCACGTGATCATGACGACGTCATAGTAATGACTACCAATAGGAATCTTACAATTTCCATAGAAAAACTTTTGAGAACTGAGTGGTATCAAGTGGTATATAGGTGGGATATCTATGGTATTATATGTCAAATAGCACGTTGGCCGAAACAATCCGAACATTCAAAACAACGAAATATTTGGAAAAAATGCTTCCTAAATATCGTTTCAGTGTCGAAGGCTGTGAGGATAGTGTTTCAGTTCGACACAGAGTACCTAACTGCGAAAATAATGAGAGTCGTTATGGGAATGGGCGTTGAGAATCGGCAGATCTGACTATTGCTTATCCGATTTTGGGAAGTTGTGGTTATGTTTGGTTCCCATTTCACTAATAACTGCAAAAATTCCAATGGCACGTTAAAAAAAGACGCTTTGCCGACCCTCAATCTTCATGGAATCGGAACACATCGGGGTTTACCTAAAGAAAACGTAAACGATCGTAGGATACCAAAATACAGGTGCGAATCTTTTGTTTTTTCAGTGTTCCTAATATACTTTGTAACTTGACCCTAACTTCACCTAAAAATTGTATCTATTTTCATTTTTAGACTATCCATATTCTACCTGGAGTGTCCAGCACGAATGGTGCCGTCCAAGACCACAATTACAGTTTAAAAGGTATAAAGTCTTCTCTATACTCTATATGGCATCAACCTATTTTATTCATAGAGATAGATGCTGATTCACTGAGTCTTTCTTATTATAAAGATATTCAATACATTTATTATTTCTTCAAACACAGCAATTCCATTATTATTAAGATATTTAATATGACAGGCGCGTATCCGAGACGCGTGGTCGTTGTTCTTAATTTATTTTCTCTTTTATACTCTGCAGTGGTAGGATATAGTTCATAGGATGAGGCTGTGTAATGTAATGTATTTTTTTTTGTTTCAGAACCAAACGTGTTCTACCTGGGCCGAGTACCGTGCGTTTTGCTGCCAAAAAAGTAGTGGAAGAGTATACAGGTATACATCTGGATTTATATTTCATTAAAGGAGATAATATTATATGTTTTGCTTGCGAACTTTGGTTAATGTGATGAATATGTTTATTTCAGAACCAAACGTGTTCCCTGGGCTGAGCAGCGTACCGTGTGTGAATTGCACTTTGTTATTACATTGTCTTCAGACCTCTGCAGCCATACTCGGTCAACCATCGCCTTAGTCGCAGTAAGACGGATAGATTCATACATCCATCACTCTTGAACATATTGACCCCCAGATTCCTAACTACCCCTCTGTACATTTTTCCTTCTCAAAACTTCCTCCCTTTCCTTTTCCTAAAAAGACTCCACACCGCATCCCTAAAGATGACATAGGCCCCGAGAGAATTTTTTCCTCAAGGCCTCCCATGTGGGCTAAAAATCTATCCAAACACTTCCTTTTTTATTATTATTACTCATATTTTCATTAATTATGATTAAGTTCCTTCTAAATGTGTTTGCACATGATTGTATTTCCGTTTTTTGTGTTATTCTGAATAAAGCAATAAAATACTACATGCAATTATGAGTTTTTCATTTTATTTTTAAAATAATTTTTAGGCTAATGATTTGGGTAGGTACTGACATTGTCCAAGGTAGTATCTTTTTTTTTTTTTTTTTTTTTTTTTTTTTTTACTTTCCTCTATCCTTGTCGATGGTCCGTGACGTCATAATCGCGGAATGAGCATTATTTATGGTCAAATAGTGTTGACACCCGTTCCATACTAAAAGCCCGAAGATATCGATCTAGGTATTAGTTCATTTATGGATAAGATCAAAGTTAACAAGTGAAGAAGTGAAGTATCTGTTTTACTGTTTTTATAATTCTTATCAGCTCAATATCTGATACTTCGCGCAATGCGGGACCGGTATATCAAACTGATTTTTGGAATGTGACGACTGACGGGATTTTCGGGGGGCTTGCCCCACTCCCTACCCTACTCCTAATTTTGTATCAATATTCAATTGGGACGAAGTTCTGGGTTGTGTGGTGTACCGGGTACCCACAGTGTTGCCAACCCGTTTTTTGAAAAAGACGTAGATCGGACTAGAAAATTACGTAGAATCGTATAATTTGGATTATGAAAAGTTAGTAGATCTACGTACTTTTTTTCTGAGTGAAATATAGAAGTTAGGGTAGGTGAACGTAATTAGTTATTTCTTGTAGTAATTAAGTTGAAATGTATCTATTATTTTTAATGCATTTTTTTGCAAATTTTAATTTTTTTTATGATTTATCATAGGTTCTCAACTCTTGGTTCTCAATTTTGCCCACCGCCCACTTTGAGGTTTTTTTTTAGAGACCCCCATTTTCTTATGGGGGGGGGGGGGGGTTAATGGATTCAATTTTCTTCAACTTCCTCAACTACCGAAACATGTGAATTTTTGTACACGTAATAAAAATGATTACAATACATAAAATAACAAAAATTAACCAATATTAAAGTTTATTTTGCTTTATTAGTACGTGATGAGCGTGTTTTTTTTTGTCTTTTTAGACTATATTTTTTACCTGCCCTCGCCATCACTGTGCCACCTCAACGCCCTCTCTTTGGGTCTTCTACTGCCCCCTGAAAGTCTCAAACGTCCACAATGGGGCGTTATTTATTGCCCACGTTGAGAACCTAAGGTTTAAATGAAACGAAATATAGTTTTAGTAATTATGCAAATGTGGGGTAATAGGCAATATTTAGGGGAAAAAAACATGAATATGGAGTAAACAGTTAAGGTCAAATACTAGGAATAAATAACTTAGCGATGCCTTTGTCTGAAATTGTGTATTTTACCGGGAAGTAGAAGATTACAACTCCAATAAAAAAAAAATTGTGGTAATAGTTTGAAATTTTCCTAGATTTGTGCTGATTTCCCTTTTGCCTAAAAATAATTTTTCTCCCCTATATCTAGGGTAATTTCCCTAGACATCCCAACCCCGGCGCAGACTCTAGTATGAAATGGAACGTTTGTTGGAGTCCGCGCCACATATTTTGCCCCGCAGACGGGGGCGCCACCGTAAAGTAATGGAAAATATGCTTCTTCAGCCTAATGAGTTATGTTATTTTGCAAATTTGTATAATTTGACCAAAAATACGTAGATTCTGGACTGAAGTTAGTAGATGTTCAGGAAGGACCTAAAATACGTAGATCTACGTAAAAAGACGTAGAGTTGGCAACGCTGTACCCACTACCCTCATTTACATATACATTTAAACAAATTAATAACAAAATATATATCAGCTTCTCAGTAGCCGGGCCTACAAGGCCTACTGTACAGGGCCCGCAGATAAATGAATTTGGCAGCCACCTCTGGTGTGGAGCTCCAAAAAACCCTTGACCTGCACCGGCAAATAGTCGGGAAACGCGCCAAACGCGCGCCCAACATATGTACACGGTTGAAATTTGTCACGCGAGAACGGGTCGCTTCTACGACTCGTTCCGGGTTCATCAGCTCGGCTGCGGAATGATTTGCCGACCTCTGTGGTTCCTCCCTCCTACAAAATGGGTCTCTTCAAGGCCAATGTTCCCTCCTGCCTCTCCTCAAAATGACCCTCCACACAGCATCCCCAAAGATGATATAGGCCCTGAGAGAAATTATTTCCTCAGGGCCGGGGAGTTAATGTTAAAAAAAGTCATTTATTAATGTTACCTATGTATAAAAAAAATCATACAAAACTTTTATTTTTATGTGACACCTCACAAGAGAGCCCCCGTCCTTACATTGTATAGACAGGGGAACTATGTCACCACCCGGTTGGGCAGCGTTGTGAGGCGGGTTAAGATAGGGGCTGTAGGAAGGGATTTGTTAATGCGGGACTTGAAGAGGCCCGGATTATATGAGGGAGGAAAAACAGATACCGGTAGCTGGTTCCACATACGAGCCGACTTACACAAAAACGAGTCGAAGAAACGACCCATTCTCATAAAGCCAACATCAACTGTGAAAGGGTGTTCTGCTGGCGTCCGTTGAGTTGCACGCACGTGTACCGGTGCACCGGGGATCAATGCTGCAAGCTCCTTAGAGCAGGCTCCATTGAAATATCTGTAGAACAGACACAGCTAGCCCATATTGCGTCTGTGCATTAGAGATAATTATTTGCACAAAGCAAAATATAAAATATTATTTTTATTGAATTATTTCAAAGCAAAATATTATTTTTATTTAACATTTTAAAGTTTGTTCTTAATATACCATGTTAATTTATTAATATATTAGGTCTATTGGTTAAATCGACTAGTTAAGTAGACTTATAAAAAAGCAAAAATATACCTATATCAGAAACAAAAAAAAAATGGCCAAGAATTACAAGTACGGTCTATGCTTGGCGACAGTCGACACTCTTCCATGCCATATGTCTATGGTTAAAACATTGTAGCTATCTAAGAAAGGAAAAAAAGGGTTTCTAAATTTGCAAGCCTATGATTAATTTCAAATTGTGTAGGTATATATTAATTGAAAGATTTGACTTGAGGACGAAACTAGACATTTTTTATCATCATAATTATTAGAGTCATCTAGCGACAAGATTATAATGACTTTTCATTATTGCAATAGTAGTTTCCTACTTACCGTAGGTCTCAAAGTATGCTTTACATACACGAAACACCTCTTTGTGTAATGCATTCTTTGAGACCACGAGTCAGTTTATACATAAGGCATAGTTTGAGGACAGTCCCCAAACTATCGTGTATATCGAAAATCGAAATGTCTTCAAACTATGCGTTAGATATATGTTTCGATATATATTTAAAACGGAACATCATAGACGTATATAGCTGTGTGGGGGTGGTTTTTAAGGGCGGCTGCAACAAAATGGCGAAAAAAAAAAAGTGTATAAAAGTGTATATAATTAGGCTCAAAGTATGCGTTACACAAATATATATATATATATATATATATATATATATATATATATATATATATATATAATTATATTATAAAAGTAAATTAAATTCTTTACAACTTCTTTAATATAAATTTATTTTCTTTGTTGAATATTTTAGACGACATGAAGGAATGTTTGATGAAAAATGTGAGGTAAAATGTTTTTTTTCAAAAATATCTACGTTTGTAGAACGTGTAACTCAAAAACAGCTGGGATTTCGAAAATTACATAAAGAATAAAAGTTGGAGATGATTTTATGAGCTTTTACTTAATTTCAGAAAATTTTCCTCTGCAACGCACCGTTTTCGAGATATAAGCGGAAACCTGAAAATTGGGACCTCCCCCCCACCCCTTAACTCACCACCTAGACGTCAGGACTTTTAGTATGTTTACACCCTAAGCACCCTTAACAATTTTTTGAAGGAATCGCTTAGGTTCCTGCTCACGCACCCTATAACCTTTTGGATCATTCATTGACTGGACGAACTTGTCTTAAGCAAAGTAGATTCAGAATCAAATTGAATTTGAGGACGATTTACGCAGATTATTGTTTATAAATTAATATGTTCGTAAAAAGAAAAATAAATAAGTTAAAAATAGAAGAAAAAGTATGGTAAAAAGCTTCTGTTCCCGTGGTGAAATTTGAGTCCTCAGTTTTCCGCTTCTACCACGAATTTCCTGACACCGTGTGTACAAGGTAATGTTGCATGTCTATAATTTGCGCAACGTTGGGTAATAATGCTAGTAAATTATTGTTCATAATTAGGTCACCGTAATGTACCACGGGTTTCCCGCCACCGTGTATATGTCGCAGGCAAACCGTAAAATCAGGCCGTTCTTGATGCGTCTGAGGCACTTCATGATCTGCTGCCAGGCACTTCACGAAGTAACTAGGCGCACCATGATCTGCCTGATTTTACGATCGACCGCCGACATATATAAGGCAATGAAGTATGCGTGTAACTCGCGCAATGCCGGGTATGCAAGTAAATTATTGTTTATAATTACTACGGTAATAACAATGAACCTGTCACCGTAATGTACTACGTATTTTTCGACACCTTGTATATGTCGCAGGCCAATCGTAAAAACAGGCAGATCACGATGCGCCTCAGGCACATCACGATCTGCCGCCATTTCACGATGCATCAGATCATGATGTGGCTAGGCGCAACATGATCTGCCTGATTTTACGATCGGCCTACGACATACATATGCAAGGTAATGTTGCGAGCGTATAATTCGCACAACGCCGGGTATTAGTGTTAGTGAATTATTGTTTATAATTACGTCACCGGAATGTACCACGGGTTTCCCGCCACCGTGTATATAAGGCAATGTTGCTTGCGTGTATCAATGCTAGTAAATTATCGTTTATAACTACCATAATACGGGCATGTGCCTAGCGTGGTAGTCGAATCACCTGTAAAACTGTACACACATTATACATATAATGAATAAAGAAAGTTTAAAAAAAAAAAAAAAAAATTACCTAGGTAATTACAATTGAATCGGTCACCGTAATGTACCACGTATTTCCCGACACCGTGTACCTTTACACGGTAAGGCTGGGTAGTATTGCTAGTTTATAATTTCCGCGGTATAAACGGATAAATCGGTCACCGTAATATCCATGAATCACAATGTATTGAAGTTATTACCCATTTTCATTGATCAAATATACTTTGTCGAAGCCCATTTACGCGTACATAATAATATATATATAATAAAAATTTGAATTGCACATACCTATGAAACTTTACAGTCATTATTTACTTTAGAATGTTGATTCTTTTCTCTAAAAATTAAACAACATGTTATAAAAAATACACAATAAATCTGACAGATTCGTTCCAACGACCCTGTAGCATATAAGGTATGTACAATGTAAATAGATAATTAAATATTACTAATCTTTGTTTTTTCTCGTTATATTTCTCCCAGTTATGTTTTTGGTGTGGTAATTTTGATTTTTTTATGAAAGTTCTCTTTTTATTGATTTTTCTCCCCATTTTAAGCGGACGAATAAATTAAAAATGTTATGAACTGGACCGGCGCGGACAACACGACCGCTCGCTGCCGTGAATCGACAGATACTAAGAGTTTTGTTTAGCGCAGTGCGCGTCAAAATACAGAATAAAATATTCACAAAAGCGTGTCGCAAATTCAACAGAATTATATACTCGAGAAAATATTTTTGGTTAAAAATTATTTCTAATATTTCAATAACGTCTTAAGTTAAATTTCTGTGTTAAAAATTCCGAGAGAAATCAATTTATAATTGTGTAATAAATAAGTCAAGTTGTAGTATTTTCGGCACAAAACGGGTGCTTGGATTTTTATTTTAATGATTTTATTTGAAATTAAATTAAAATTCTAAATTATATTTTGCCTAAATAATGAACAGTTTTATAATACTGTATTACTATTTGGTATGATATATGTATTGTATAATAACTTTACTCGTTTGAAAATTAACAAATATTGCCATCGACCAACAGTAAAACTATTTTTTTATTAAAAAAATGTTAACTTTTTCAAAATTTAAAATATAAGTTTACCACATAAAATAACAATCTTTCGAAATCAATTTATCGTTTTTCTGTAAAAAGCTTCGACACGTCTATGAGCTCATTCAAAAATGTCATTTTTCAGCTTTGTCTGGTTATTAACTCTTAATGGCTCATTAAATCGTACAGGGTGCGGCAGCATAACTTCCTTTTATAAAATGCGCGCCATTCAGTCGGTTGATGTCGTAGCAGAGCGCTAGTGATCTCGATCGAGAAGCGGAACTATAAAGTTTTGTATCGGGAGATATAGTATGAAAAGATTCTATCAAATTCCGCATGTTAACCCATCAGGCCTCGGCGATATCCTGTGAGCAGATCAAAGCATTTCCACTTTGCAATAAAATCTGACCGCATCGTTTTTAATCGGAAAATTAAAAACTGTTTTTGTAAGGTGATGAAATACGCTTAGATATTTTTATTAGAAATAAACATGCAGAAATAACAAGTAATTTTTTAAATACAATTTTTTTTTATGCAAACATAAAAAGTTTTAAAAATGGTTCACCTTACGTTTTTTCAAACTAAAATTACTTTTTTTTATTTTTATGTGAATACCTCACAAGAGTCACAGCTGCTCCCGCCTGGAGCCAGTGAGACTATGGCATCCCCAATTGGGGTATGTTATGAGGCTGAAGGTAGTGAGGAGGGGAATTAGAGGGGAAAAAGAAAGTTGAGGAAGTACCTGGTTATTCAGATCTGGTCACTAAACACGGCTAAAGCCATTTTTTTACATTAGCTCCATATAGGAGGCCCTGAGGAAAATAATAGAAAAACTGAAAATTTTAAGCAACCACCGACACAAAAAAAGAGCTGATGACCATGAAACGCCTGAACAGATTTTCATGAATTGTAACTATGAACCACCTCGATCACGTCAGCTTTCAAACGTAAAAAACCGCATCATAATCGGTCCATTGGTTTAGAACCTACGATGTCACAGACAGACACACAGACATTCAGACAGTCACACAGAAAGTCAAACTTATAACACCGCTCCTTGCGCCGGGGGTTAATAAAAAGAACCTTATCATTTAAACGCATTAAATCAGCCTACAATTTTATATCAAATCCAGATTGTTAATTGAGAACGAACCGTGACATCAGAACGAATTTGTATTTGATTAGTTTTAGTCACAGATGTTTCATCTTGCTGCCATCGGCATTTTTTTCATAATTCTACCTGTTTGTCTATTCCAAATAAAACAACAATAATTTAGGCATTCCGTGAACAACCTCAAAAAACTTTAAAAAGTCCATTCAGGGAGTGTCCGTCGTATCGTTTAACGTGATATTAAACTCAGATATATTACACCTTTGGTTCTATTGTTGTAAAACGGGTCCATTCATTTCCTACCAAAATAATGGCCAGAAAAAACATTCAAGTCAACAATTCATCCCAAATCATCCCCCTATATAACTTTAATGGCCTCATTTCTGGACAATGGGCACAATAAAAAGACATGTCTAGGACAAGGATCTCGGCCAGGGGTTGAGAAACCATTGTTACTCTGAGGAGAAACCAAAAACTTTCGACGTTCAGAAGTAGACAACCTTTCAATGATGAGTGAAAAAATACACGATTTATGTTTTTCAAGGCCATTTCACAGAGTTTTTAACTCGTGTTAAGAAATTGCTCCTGTAGGTACCTGCTGCGAGTATAGAACTCGATTCGAACGACTGCTAATAGACGCCTTGCCCACCAGGATATCGACCACCAATATAAACGTGGTATTATCTAGTTTATAGAATAAAAGGGTTGCCAGCCGTCCCGATATATCGGAACTGTCAGCGTTATCGTGCCCTCTGTCCCGACAAAACTCATGTCCCAATTTCAAAATCAGCACAGTCCATAAATGTTGCTTTTCGCCCTTAGGTAGTTATCTGGCTATCTCTACTGCGTATCGTTTGTCCTTCTTTCACATTTATGTCTCACTATTTACCCATTCGGATCATCGTACTTCTTACTCTAAAAATGTGAGACGTATTTTAATTTTATAATGTTTATATTATTTTGTGGCGCCTGTTTTACATTTGTATTTTGGGAATATGATATATTTTTGTGGGTAGGAATCTGGGTGTCAATGTGTCGTGGAATGAATATGTATGAATCCATCTCTCCTACTGCAGTGCAAGGCGATAGATCCAAAGAGTTCTATTGAAGATGTCTAGGTTAGGTATCCCTCAATGGCCTCAATCAGTCTCTCCCGATCCGGCCCGTCAGGCAGTAGTGAGGCAAACACATTCGTCACTAAGACCTAGAAAAACCTCATGCCATGAACCCAGGCACCCCTGCTAAATAACCAAACGTAGCACCACTTGGGGACTTGGGAAGACCTATGTCAGGGGTGTATGTCAGACGTGTTGGTTATCCAACAAATGGTTCCAAAGACGGCGGTGGTACCCATACACACCCTCAAAACATTTCATCCCGCTCATTCGACGTATGAATGAGAATGAAGCGAGAGCATGCTAAGATTTTCGTGGTGTTTTCTATTATCTGCCCATGTAACAATGGCTCATTGGTTAATTTGTTAGGTAATTGTTTCAACAGTTAATTTTTTTAAGATTTCTTGTGTTTCCAGTAGTTGATCTTTACACAAAACTGGAGAAAGTTTAACCAGAAGCTGTGGGATGACAATGCAATACACAAGTAGATCAAGAAAGGGACGCCTGAATCACAGAATAGACTTTAGTATCGTTAGAAATTTGGAAGAATTAACGATAATTTTACAGATTCAAGATAAAAAGATGATGTCTTTGGGATTTCACCTGATAATCGCTTACTAAGTTTTATTAAACATAATTTTTAACATTACGGCGATGCACCACATCATGTAAAAATCGTAATCAGTTACCATAAGATCTTTATGTAGATGACGATAGGATTTAAATTCCCGTTTAACACAAGCCGCCAGTTTTGATTTATTCAATAAAAACCTCGCCAAAAAGCGTGTTTTATTTTATTTTGAGAAGTTCAGGCACAAATATTTAAATATTTTATAATCATTTTCCACATTATACAATAAAATCATAATCGAAAAGAGGTTCGTAAGATCGTAAGTAGGTGATTTTGAACTTGAAAGCAGTGTTTATTGTTCTGATACTTTATTTTTTTCTGGGTTTATAAAAATACAAATAAAAAAGTATTTCAAAAGTTTATATTTAAAGCGCAATGACACTGAATATATAGAACACTGTACATCATAGTTTAAAAAACATTTTTTTGTTCTTAAAGAAAAAAAAATACAATCTAAGAAACACTCTTGTTGAGGTACCTACTTAATGCCAAAAAATTAATTAAATGGTGTTTTGCAAAGTGATTTGCTTTCATTTAATTTAACATATATTTGAATTTAACAGTAGGAAGAAAGGAAGAATCAATAATGGTGAGTTTAGTTACGCTTTAGATATGAATGAGTTAAATATATTCAGATCTAAAATTTGAGACATGACCTAAAGTATAAAGTAGATAATATAACCTAGTCTAAAATAAATGTAAGCAGTTTCTAAACTGTGCTTTATTCTTTTATTACAATATCGCTATTCGTCTTTATGTTAACACAAAATGAAAAAGGAAAATTAAACTGTTTGCAATTCTAAATTTGAGATCAGTGGGTATCCATATTGCAATGATTTTTTTTGTTTACTTGTATGTCTTTTTATTTTTTTCAAAAATGTAGGTTACACAGTTTTACATTTCCACCATGAGTTATATTTTTAGTATTGCCACTTGAACAACAGGCCCTATTATGTTTTCTACTCTTATTTGACAAATTGTACGTGTTCTACTCGCAGTATTAATTTGAGCATCCAAAATATTTCTAAGGGAACTAATTTTCAAACCAAAAACACACGATTTTGAATTACTTTTTTATTTTTTTTTATTGTGTATTTTATTTAGATATAAAATCTGACATCTTATATCTAATGTTTTCTTTTCTATGACTACTACAATATTATTTACTACCTACTGACTAAAATTTGGACTTTACAACATTAAGACAGAATCCACGAGTTCATTGAACATTTAAAACCTTTTTATGATAAATATTATTTTGTGTTCCCGATAAATTTGTTTTAGGAAGCCTAAAATCGTTGCAGTTTCTCGTAGGATAACAATGAACTGTACTGTTGATTCTAACATTATTCAACATATAATCTGGTAACATTTTATTTTTTAACTTATAAATAAAAACTAGGGTATTGAAAACTAATCTTTGCCACACACTTAATAATAATAATTATTATTTACTTAGTTACTGTATCACATTAAGTCGTGCTTTAACATAGCAAACAACTATTATTTTTAATTGATAAACTAACGTTTAAACAAGATTTTTATGCATAGCACAAAGGGTAGATAACAAATATTATAATCAATAATTATCAGCCTGAAACACTCATCTACATTGAAAAAATCTTCCGAGAAAAGATACTGGCCGCCAACGGGAATTGAACCCGTGACCATCTGATTGCCGATTTTTGTGCTATGCATAAAAATCTTGTTTAAACGTTAGTTTATCAATTAAAAATAATAATTAATATTTGACAAGTTAAAGTATTTCAGCAAAAAATGCAGACATAATTAGTCTCGACGCCACCTAGCGGGAGATTTAGTATTAAAAATACCTCTCTCACAAAAATAAAGTTGGTTGTTTTCAGTTGGAAAAATGTAATAATAAGTAATTGTCGAATGAAACACTAGTATATATTGAATTATTTGGCGGGTATTTGATAAGCCGCCATAGCTCAGTGGTCAGAGCTGCTGACCGGCAATCAGATGGTCACGGGTTCAATTCCCGTTGGCGGCCAGTATCTTTTCTCGGAAGATTTTTTCAATGTAGATGAGTGTTTCAGGCTGATAATTATTGATTATAATATTTGTTATAGCAAACAACATTTTTAACATTTTTCTAACACAACTTTAATATTTTTCTAACTAATCACTCCTTTACCACTTTTATTTTTATCAATGGATAGTAGATTTTGATAAATTGTAAAAAAAAAATTGTTTTCCAATATACCTATATTAACAAATTTAATGAAAAGGCTGTTACGACATATTCGTTAGCCACCATTAAGTTTTAGAATATAAAGACATGAAAACGATGTGCATGATTTAGCTAATACTTCACTTTATTATAAATTTAAATCAATGCTTAGGTTGACAACCATATTTTAAATGGCCCCAAGGATGTTACGCATCCAGTTTAATGTTATTCAACGAATTACTCTTCAAAAGCAACTAAAAGGCAAGATTCATAAAACGTGTATAGTTATTTACATATTGACTTAATAATAATTGCTTTGCAATTACTGTTGATATAGACGCTGCGTTGAAATAATATTGTTAATAGACGCCTTCATTAATCTTTCTTGCAATGTGGATGTCCTTACCAATTCTGGAATTATTTAAAACACAAACGTGTTTGTCGGCACTTTATCTCTTTGTATGTTACTTCAATTACATAAAAACATTTTTAGAATTAGTACGGGGTAGATATGATCACTTTAGATTAGATAGTATTAACACGGTAAGTACCAAGGACATTCATTAGAATTGTTTGCAAAACTATTTATTTTTACACGTTTTATACAGGTGTAACAGCCAAGGGCGGCTGGTTGCACAGTGTGTTCATGTGCAACACTGGTAAATTATATCGCCTAAAATTACTTCATAATATCTTACCGAAAAATATAAAATCTATGAATCTCATTAAAAATATCACCTACCGAATGTTTATCAGGGAGGGCGAATTCTCAAAGTTGCCCGTTCCCGTGAGCAGACTGAAGCGGAAAGAATTATGTTTTTTGTATAGAATATCCCAAACATCGCTGTCGCATAACGCCGGCCATATGTACGAAAAATTAAGTTATTTGCGTGTGCCACACGGACGACTGGGTGGCCTTTATCATACAAAACTTAAATTTGGATTTGAGGCAAAATAATATTTTTTTTAATCAAGAGGTATAGAAAATACCGAAATTTTACATATGTTTGTTTTTTTATTGATTTGTGTTTCAAATTATAAAACGCAGATAATTAAGGAATTTAAATTTTTTATAGGTAATAAACCTTGTGAAATTTGCCCACGTACTGTTTATACCTACTGAGTGAGATTGTGTGTGTGTAGAGTGGATTTGATATTTGCGAAGATTGACTGACGAAGGACCTTGAATTTTGTGTTACTGTTTACTGCTTGGAACGAGGAAAAACATATGCTGCATATAAAGGAAAGGACTCACCGAAACAGGATAAAGAACTTGTATGCTGGCAATTTTGTCTTCTTTCTCCCCGTCCAATTGGCACTGAAAACAGCAATAGGCGTGCGTTTCGTGTACACGGCGAACACGGCGGAATTAGGTTAACAGATAGCGGGAGCACGGGGGCTATAGGGTATGTTGCGGCGCGGGCTGTTGATTGCAGACTGACGTGGTGAAGGTAGTTATAGGTGCGGATTTTGGGAACAAGGTAGGACAGGATTTGCAACAATATTAATACCAATCCCAAGCAGTAACAGTATGTATGTGTGCTATGTAGGTGTGTGTATGTGTGGGTATATGTATTGGCGTAACCATGCCCCCTGCCTGGAAGGGGATGAAAGAATCCACTTCCATAAACCAAAAGAGTGCCAATACGTTTCAATGCGCAAACAAAATTATAATGACACGCGGTAGAATGTAATAAATTATGTAAAAGTTACGAAAATATTATGTAAGTTATATAAATGCTTTACCAAATGGTCAAAATGACTGATATAGCAAGGAAATAAAATGAATAAAAAACATTGAAACGAAAAATATGACTTGAAAGGATTCAATAAATAATACTGAACCTGCGGTAGATAAACTAGTAGGGTTTGGTACCTATTTAACAATGAAACTAATCTAATTGATTTTTAAAAATTAAAGTATTATGAACTAACTTCTAAGATGTCGTTAAATCTATTGTGACGGTAAGGGACAGAGTTTAACGACTGCCCTGCGGTATGTTCCGGAGTTAGTTTTAACTTCCGCAACCCGGATCACCTCATCTGCCCCGGGGTAGACATTGACTATTACCCCAATAGGCCATTGAAGGGGCGCGATGTTGTCACTCTTAATCATTACTACCGTGCCTGTCTTTACCGAATTAGCATTTGTATTCCATTTCTGGCGAGCTTGCAAAGTATTTAAATACTCAATTCGCCATCGGTTCCAGAACGTCTGAACAAGACGATCCACGAGATGTTTGCGTTGTATCAAGTTGACTGGCTCGTCTGACAAATCAGCAGCGGGTAAAGATTTTAAGGGAGTGAGCGTTAAAAAATGCGCGGGGGTTAGCGGCAATGGAGCCGAAACATCGTTAACGCTAAGTACAGATAGCGGGCGTGAATTTAGAATTGCTTCAATCTGAGAAAGCACTGTTTGCATCTCTTCATAAGTCAGTAGAGAGGTGCCTACTATTTTATTTAAATAACCTTTCAGGCATTTAATGTTACTTTCCCAGATCCCACCAAAGTGAGGAGCTTGCGGTGGATTCATCTTCCATTCGATTCGATTCTCCAACAGATTGTCTGAGAATTCCTTTTTGTAATTGGGTGACTCTATAAGTGCAAATAAAGACCTTAAATGGGATTTGGCTCCCACAAAGTTCGTCCCATTGTCGGAGTACATTATACTCACAGGACCTCGACGAGAAAGGAAACGCTTGAAAGCGTTGAGGAAGACTTCGGTGGAAAGATCCGAAGCGAGTTCAATATGAACTGCTCGGGTCACCAAGCAAATAAATAAGCAAATGTATGCCTTTTGACTTCGCACCCCCCGACGTCTATAAGGGATTATTTGAAGCGGGCCAGCGTAGTCAACCCCCGTGTGAAGAAAAGCCTTAGCTTCGCGGACGCGGCATGCGGGTAAATCTCCCATTAATGGGAATTGTGGTTTAGGATTGACTTTGAAGCACGTATTGCACTGATGCACACGTTTCCGAACCAAATTGCGCGAAGAAAGTATCCAAAATCTTTGTCTTAGCAGCGACATCAGTAACGTAGGACCCGTATGTAGGTTCTTAATATGATAGTAGTCTATTATTAAATTGACTACATTATCACGAGCGGGTAATAGAATGGGATGACGACTGTCAAATTCTGTTTCAGCATTACTCAATCTGCCTCCTACCCTTAGAATTCCGTCATGAAGAAACGGATTCAATTTTGCAATCGCTCGCCGAACCTTCTTCCCATCTTTGACTGCCTTTATATCTTCGGAGAAATGTTCTTGCTGTATAGAATTTATAACAGCGATTTCTGCAACTAAGATATGGCTTAATTCGAATGCTCGTGGTAATTTCTTAATGAAACGAAAAACATAAATTACTATTCGAATTAATTTCGGCCATGAACTAACACGAGAAGCTAGTGCACACAATAACGGTGGAGCAATTGTTTTGGGGCGGTTATTGTCTTGAACGGACATCAAAATTTTTGTTTTTAATTCGGGTGGATCAGATATCGATTTCGTATCAAAACGTTGTAAAGGCCAATCACTTTTAGGTAATTGGGCAAATACGGGACCGTTAAACCATAACGGATGGTCTATTAGCTGAGCGGGAGTAAGACCCCGCGATAAGCAGTCGGCGGGATTGTCTTGACCTCTTATATAATGGAAGCATTCAGCCCCAAGATGGTTTTGTATTTGTGAGACGCGGTTGGCAACGAAGGTCTGCCATCTTGCAGGCGGTGAATTTATCCAAGCTAGAGCAACCGTGCTGTCGCAAAAAGCTAAAGTCGTATGAGCTTTCGAATTTGATGTGTAGGTATTACTGACCGTATGCATTAATCGTGCAAGTACTAGCGCTCCACATAGTTCTAATCGCGCAAGTGAAATCGTCTTAGCCGGAGCGACCTTGGATTTAGCGCATAATAAATTAATTGTGGTTTTATCGGTATTCGGACAGTAAACATGTAAGTAAATAACACCTCCATATGCGCGTTCGCTTGCGTCTGAAAACCCGATAAGCGTTAATACACATTGGGGTTCGATTCCTAAAAAACGAGGAATTTTAATAGATTGCAGTAATGGCAATTCCTTTTTAAACTGTCGCCAAAGTGTGACAACTGTTTCAGGAGGAGTATCGTCCCAATTCAGGTTATACTCCCATAGAGATTTAATTATCAGCTTAGCCAATAATACAACTGGTGCGGCGAAACCCATCAAATCCCAAAGACGAGCAATCGTCGAGAGAATATTTCGTTTAGTACACGTTCTTTCGTCGGTGTGTACGACAAATACAAAATGATCAGAAGCGGGTATCCAATGAAGCCCTAGTATTTTTAGGTTTTCATCGGGATTAAATTCCACATGTTCCTTAACACGACGAGCTGTAGGAATCGTGGATAAAAACTTTGGAGAATTAGAAGAGAATTTTACAAGGTCGAATCCTCCGGCAGCGAATAACTGAATTAATTCCGTCACTGGTGACGAAATCATCCATGTAGAATGAGCCATTTTCCACCAAGTTTGCCGCGAGTGGGAAACGAGGTTTTTCATGCGTTGCGAGTTGACGCAGTGAACGCATAGCCAAAAATGGGCTACAAGACATGCCGAAAGTGACGCGATTAAATTCGAACAATTGTAAAGGGTCACTATTGTTAAATCTATACAGCATGCGCTGATAACGACGGCATTCTTCTTGCACTACGATTTGTAGGTACATTTGTTTTATGTCAGCGGTTATAGCTATTGCGAACAATCTGAAATTGAGGATAATGCGAAACAAATCACCTTGTAAATTCTTTCCGGTATGTAGGATGTCATTAAGCGAATAACCCGAATCGGATTTCATACTCGCATCTAGCACCATGCGAATTTTAGTAGTAAGTTTATCTTCACGAACTACAATATGATGCGGTATAACGTAATGAGGTAAGTCAGAATTGTCGACCGGCGAAATGTACCCTTTCTGTAGGTATTCGCGTAATATTTTGTCATATTCTAACTTTATTGCGGGTTGAGATATCAAGCGGCGTTCGAGAGATCGAAACCTGCGTTCGGCGGCGGGTAACGATTCACCGAGAACAGAGGGACTGTTTCGAAACGGCAACGCGACGATATAACGACCTGCCGTGTCACGAGAGGTAGTGAGTTTAAAAATGTCCTCACACTCTTGTTCATCAGGCGTTAAAAACTTCTCATCTGGAATGTCTTCCAATTCGAAGAAGCGCGACAGGCAAAAATCATTATTTTGCGTGAACGTACAAAATGATTGCGTGGCGTTTATACTTGGGTTTTCAATCATCGTTGGGGCAGTACCCAAGATGAGATATCCCAAAGTGGTTTCAATAGCAAATGGCTGGCCGAGAGAACCTGATATTTTGTTTGCCTTTAGAATGCGAGCAAATATGTCACATCCTAAGATAATATCAATCTCACCGGGCGTACAGAATGTTGTGTCTGCTAAGGGCAAATTGTCAAGATACGACAAAGAGGAACGGTTAATGTTAACAGTAGGCAACTCACTGGTTATAGTTTCTACTACATATGGTTTAATCGTATACGACTGAGTGATGTCATAGCGGGAATGTAACTTTAAGCAAGTTACGCCATTTGTCACATTTCTTACGTCACCTATTCCCGTGACGTAAGTACTTGGAGATGACCGCACCGTAAGATTCAAGCGTGAACAGCATTTGCGCGTAATTATGTCCCTTTGGGAGCCGCTATCTATTAGAGCCCGTAACGTCTGTACCTGGCCCTTAGCGTCTCTGGTAGTGCAAACAGCCGTTCCTAAGAGTGCAGTAGTATTTGCACTAGGGCATGAATTTGTTACACATAGCGAAACCGGATTAAAAGAATTTACGTTATCATTATCGGCATCTGCTTGTAACGCGGGAGATGGTATTGGGTCTGTTTGTGACTTTCGCCCATCAGTTTGTTTGAAATGCAATAAACTATGATGGTTGAGCGCGCATGTTTTGCATGTACTCTTTGATTTACAAGCTTTCGTGATGTGCCTAGTACTGAGGCAGTTCACACAAACTCGAATATTCGATGACTTAATAAAGTTAAATCGATCGCGTGGTTCTAGACTTGTGAATTTAGTACATTGGTATAAAGGGTGCGATCCCTTTTGACAACAAAAACAAATGTCGATGGAGTGATTATCGATTTTTTCGACATTAATAAATGCCTTTGCGGAATTAGTTTTTAGCGGTTTAGCGGTATAATTAATATTTGAGCCAAGGCGGTTCGAGGTCGGTTGCGTGAATTGCGCGCGGTTGAGAATTCGTTGCTGTTGTCTTACAAAGTCGATTAGTTCCGCGCTGGAAGGTAAATTTTCATTATTTTTAATAGAAGATTCGAAAGCCTTTACAGTCTCTATGTCAAGCCGTTTAAGACCCAGTTGTAGCAATATGAATTCTGCGAGGTCTTTTATTTTTAATTGCTTCAGCGCGGCGATGTTAGCGGAGTATGCATCTGCGAAATTCTCTAAAGAAGCGGGCGTGGCCGAGTTAACTGGAGGCAATTTCAGCAATCGGTCAAAGTATGATTCAGCAAGAACGCGTTGATCATTATACTTAGTACACAATGCGTCCCAAATAACTTGATAATTTGTACCAGTAGGCGTAATAGTTTTGCAAATATTTAATGCTTTTCCGGTTAATTTAGACATCAGATACTGCATCTTTTCAGCATTATCCAGAGAATCATTCAAATGTATAACCGAATTATATGTTTCATAGAAAAGAGGCCAATTATCTAATTTTCCGTCAAAGCACGCTATTTCCAAAGGCGGTAACTTAATTTGACGGCGAGGTTTCGCAACTGGATTGGACAGCATATTTGCTTCGGTATATTTAATAACCCCGAAGAGTTCTTCAAATGCATTTAATTGAGAGTATTCAGCAATTGCTTCCGGATTCAATTCCAGTTCGCAATCCACTTTTTCATCTAAAATTGTTATAAATTCAGAACGAATTTTTTCAACAGTAGTTGCGCCTGACAAAAAAGATTGGCGATTGCTAATGCTTTCCGAAGCTTTCCTTATCTTGTCATACACCGACTGTAAGCTTGCAAAGCTAGCTGATAGTTTAGCATTTAAACGTTTGAGACGTCTTTCGTCCCGAGACGACCCGGATGACGCGCTTGTAGCCATTTTATTTATTCCGGTTATATTTTACAAAATATGAGACGATAAACAACTAAAACTGCGGTTAAAATAATGTGTCTGTATTATTTATGCGGAATTAATTAATTAATATTTAATAAATATTTAATTACTTCACAGTGATAACCGCACGGGGTTAAATTGACTGGTGAGCTGTGAAAGGTTAACAGATGCGCCGTGCACTACGTCGGTAAATCATTAACAAATTATACATATTACGATCGTATTATTCTATTTGTAATGTAATCCAATAATATAAACAATACGAATATTAGGAAATAATCGTATTATTTATAAGGTAGGTAATGCGATTTGATTAGCAAGATATAATTACATGAGTTATCAGAAATAAATATCAAAGCAGTGTCTTGTATCTATTTATTCTAATAGCGGGTAAATATGTTATTTCCAACCATAATACGATAGGTATAAAGAAACAAAATTACTCATGTAGGTATATCAAACTGCGGGAATGCGGGTAATTATTTATATGCGGTATTGTAAAAACGTATTCACACTCTGCTGGATTATTATCTACTAATATTATGGTTCAAAAATGTCCGGCTCGTTTGGATCAAGATGAGTGAGATTGTGTGTGTGTAGAGTGGATTTGATATTTGCGAAGATTGACTGACGAAGGACCTTGAATTTTGTGTTACTGTTTACTGCTTGGAACGAGGAAAAACATATGCTGCATATAAAGGAAAGGACTCACCGAAACAGGATAAAGAACTTGTATGCTGGCAATTTTGTCTTCTTTCTCCCCGTCCAATTGGCACTGAAAACAGCAATAGGCGTGCGTTTCGTGTACACGGCGAACACGGCGGAATTAGGTTAACAGATAGCGGGAGCACGGGGGCTATAGGGTATGTTGCGGCGCGGGCTGTTGATTGCAGACTGACGTGGTGAAGGTAGTTATAGGTGCGGATTTTGGGAACAAGGTAGGACAGGATTTGCAACAATATTAATACCAATCCCAAGCAGTAACAGTATGTATGTGTGCTATGTAGGTGTGTGTATGTGTGGGTATATGTATTGGCGTAACCACCTACATTGATTATGAATACTGTTTGTATACCTACTGTTTATAATGAAATATAAAATAAAATAAATTAAACATTGTAAAAAAAAAAGTTTTTTGGGTTGAAATTAATGATTTATTTACGAATAATTTGTGTTGTGTTTTTATTTTCTTAGTACTGAAAAAAGATCTGTACAAAAATATTAAAATTTTAATTAAAAGGCGATATGTAGAAGTTTTCGCCCTTCGAAAACAGCTTAGAATAGACTTTCTATCCAAATAAGATTAGTGGAATTATTTTTACCTTATGTTGCTTAGTAATCGTTATCTCATAGGTACGGATTATCAGTGAACCATTACATTTTCAGGGCAGCGGCCGTCACCGGTAACAGCACGTACCCGTAGGATTTTACCCAACGATTCCTGAGCGTATTCGGAATGAAAAAATATAGTTGTCATTCTGCTGTCCGATGTTCTTTTTTTTCAATTACAAACAATTTTTTTTAATTTTTTTTTCTTTATTCATTATAAAATTTGTATACAGTTTTACAGGTGATTCGACTACCACGCTAGGCACATGCCCGTATTATGTATAGTCTATTCGAATATCTATATCGTTGCAGAGCTTCAATAAGCTCTGAAGCGTATAGTTGCTGACTGCACAGTCAACCGCACAACATCAAAATTGATGGGATTTACAATGAAAGGGATAACTTCGTACAATTTTCGTTATTTGATTTAATTTAATTTTAATTATTTATTATGTACGGGGTGTGACAAAACGTACCCGAAGGAAGGATTTTAATCAGCGATTCTATAAAATATTGGAGTAAAAAAGTAGATATCAATTTGCTATCCGATGATATTTTTTATAATTAAAAATAAATAAAAATATTTTTCCATCACACGTCGCCACTGAGTAATCGGGTATAGCCTAGCGGGTTACGTAATACGCACTTCGTCTCGTTCCAGCAACACACTAACACACGAAACAGAACGCGTACAGCGTGATCCCGTCGTTGCGTGAAGGAATGTGATCAGTGACAACGTGAGAATGGAAAATATATATTTTTTAAATATCGTCGGTCGGTAAAATGTTCCAAATATGCTCAGAAATCGCTGCACGGTCCCGAAGGATTTTATATTATATATTAGAGTCACTACTGAAAACCAGCTGCATTCCTGGAGTAATCTTCTGGAATGTTTAGCTGGGCAGAAACCCTTTTTTCCATATAATCAACTTAATCAAAAAAATAAGATGAGTATAAATATTTTCGACACCTTATAAAAGTCATGAATCATCATTACTGAACTTGTAAAAAAAAAAAAAAAAAAAAAAAAAAAAAAAAAAAAAAAAAAAAAAAAAAAAAAAAAAAAAAAAAAAAAAAAAAAAAAAAATGAGAACTGTATTTTTTTTTCTGTTTTTACGAGAGATTTATTTATTATTTATTTTACATCTTACCAAGTTCATGTGTCGTGATTGCTGAACTTAAAATAAGGGTTATATAATTAATTAATTAAGGTTGTGCTTTGATCAGCTCTCATTTAACCCTTTTGATGTATATCAGCGGGTTTTTACGATAACGCTCGCCCCAATAAGGCGTGTCTTATAAGGGTGCTTAAACAATAAAACTTAAAAAGAAGCACCGCGTGAGCCTTATCTTGGGCCATCATCAGATGTCATCACGAGGGGTATTATAACTTGCATTTTAGAAGCCTCTCGTTTTATACAGGATTTCTTCAAAACGAGGAGTGTTCGAATGTCAAGGGTCTCATAAATATAACAGAACAACAGGCAAAGTAAAACGTCAGTCGGACCAATTTTTTAAACTAGGTCCTTCTATACTAATAGATAATAGTTTATTCCAGAATGTAAGCAGGGGTAATGTAATGGAATACATTCCATATTTCGAAATGACAAAAGAAACTAGACAAATAATTCTTCGTTCGTATGGTGGCATGGTGGGGGATCAGAGGGGGACATCTAGGTCTGCGAGACCCCCCCCCCCTCCCCCTTGCTACGCCACTGCTATAATCAATCCAAACCGAAGCTAGAGTATTACTAAAGAACTAATGACGTAAATAACCAATAACTAGTAATCGAAGACAAATAATAAGTCATTATACAAATAAGTCATTATACAAGTAATGATTAAGACTTACGTACCTCCTAGATAACTTACTTAATAATAGGAACATGGTGACAGGGTGATGGCGTGAAATTTAAAATAATTTGTTTTTATTTTTTTAAAGAAAGACAAATTTTCCCTGGTTACAAATAACCGAACAACATGTGTTAATCTCCTATTACCACAACAGCAAGCGGAAAATATTGCTTGTGTCGTGACGGAGAACTATCAGCCGAGGAATTGAATGCATACGACGCCTGGGTGGGACCCATAACGCGGTGCCAACTCAGCAACTTACCAGTCAAATTCGTCATGTTTCTCTTTTCTACAGGGATAAAATCTCCATTTTTCAATACTTTCATTAAGATTTTTGTTGTATATACGAGTATATACATAGTCGGAAAACACTATAAAAGCGCGCCCAACATTTGTACACTGTTTCTATAACTCGTTCTTGTGCTCAACAACTTGGCTGTGGAACGATTTATGAATCTCTTCAAGACCAAGGTTCACTCCTTCATTTCCTTAAAAACGTTGATGTAAAAAAACACCCCGATATCTACGTTTTTTTTTATTTTTTATATGAATACCGCACAAGAGTCCTAACTGCTCCTGTCTGAAGCCAGTGTGACTATGGCATCCCCAATTGGGGTATGTTGTGAGGCTGAGGGTAGTGGGGAGGGGAATTAGATAGGGAAGAGGAAGGTGGGGAAGTACCTGGCTGTTCAGATCTGGGCACCAAATACGGCTAATGCCATTTCAAGCAACGTTTCAATTCTGAATTGTGGTCTTACACCAGGGCGATACTGAGAGTATCTTCCACTCTGGAACGTGACGAAAATATACTATATATATTATTTTAAATGAATAAATGGTGAAATAATACAAATTAATCATTATTAATTACGGTATTAGATAGCTCTTAAAGAAATGACCTGAAATTTGTTTTAGGTACTTGAATTTCTGTATAGCTATTGCATTATATCTTTCATCTCATCACAAGAATCAAGATGAACCCAAGGTTTTAAATAATTTGCTAGGACATGTTCTGTCATTTTGTTGAAAGTATCTTTAGAGGCAAACATTATTATGATTTACATGAATATTGTTTCTATACAAAATTTTATTTTTAAATGTACGAGTTATTCCTTTGATTGGACTACAAAGGAAATTAGTGAAAGCGTTGCATTATTGTGACCGTAACCAAAACGCTTTATTTAATATCGGTTTGTAAGACGCCCAACTGAGCACTGAGCAGGTGAGCGGAGATTCTGAATCGATCCTTAGAGAACCAAATAGGGCATCCATTGATTATCTGACACGGTCAATATCTAATCTAGGTTGACCTATATTTCCAATAATCGGACAATCAGAATATTAACCCCCAGGGTGCCGCACTTCCCTCGATTTAATGAAATGTTGAACATTAAAAAATGCTCCTAGCTTATTAAAATGCATTTTATTAGCGCGGCAAGGAAATAATTTTTGAAGTGAAAATTTCTTTAGCACAGTTGTGATTTGAAACTCGATGAAACGAAAAATAGCCGCACTAAAATGAGACAAACACATACTTACATGAATAGGATTTAGCCTGCGAGAGAATGAGATAAATTAAACGGTCTCTTTGTGCGGTGAACTTGAACGTCAAGAGACATGGGCATTATTATGGCATGGACAGTGGCCAGCTCTATAAACCACTATGGACTTGAAACCCTGAAAAGTAAGTACCTATAGCATTGCGGAAATAACTTATTTATACAAAGTCTTGAGTGGTCATATTGACTGTCCAGCTCTTTGTCGTCAATTAATATTACAGTCCCAAGTAAGAAAACTAGACACAAGTCATTGTTTCGTATCGAAATTGCTCTAGACTCAGGCAGAATTCTTTATTATTAAGAAATTGTAATGATTGCAAGTAAATACTAGAGTACATAATGTTATTAATCTGTAAATGTTCCTAAAAAAATAAAGTTTTAATGAAAATAAAATAAATCTGATTTTCAGAAGTGTATTTATTTGAAATAAATCATGACTTTTTATTGTGAAGAACGCTTCTTTAGCGGAAAAATATAATAAAACAATTTTTTTAACCTTAGATGGAAAAAACATTTCTCTGAATGTAAGTAGCTATCTTGGGGAAACTAAATCGGATAGATATGTATATTTATATTTAAATATAAACACACTATTTTGTAAGACGGTAAAATTTACAATAATTTAGTTCTGCAAAAAAAAGTAAGTTATTGCGAAAATAGTGTCTTTCGGCGGACGATTGACATTTTACATCGAGCATCCGAGGGTTAAGATTAAAAACTAGAACGCCTGGTAAAGGAAGACCAAAATGCGCTTTACAGGTTTGATATCAAAGGATCCCTAAAATTTCTATACAAATGTTTATTTGACACATTGAAATTGCTATATGTGGACTATACAACACCCTCCATTTCATGCAGTTGCCTGTCGCACTAAATTGTATGTACAATTCTTGTTCACATTGAAATTTCATTTGTGCGGAGAATGAAATTTTCTCTCTCGATATATGTAGTTTTAATAACTTTGCTTTCTTTAAAAGGCAAACATGTTAAATCTTATCTTACTAATTAATATTATAAACGCGAAAGTTTGTATGGATGAATGTGTGTTTGTTAAGTTTCACGCAGAAAATTCAGAATGGATTTTAATGAAATTTTACAATAATACAGCTAATACATCAGAATAACATATACATAGGCTATAATTTATAAAGCTAGCTAGAAAGAGGACGCGGAAGGGGAACGGGGACGCACGGGAAAGGTGATTCAGGGAAAAAACAATGTATATCTTTGAATATGGCATTGCAACGCATGCCGGGAACCAGCTAGTATGCAATAATCGTCAGTCAGTCCCGCATTAATTGGTGTCAAGGGTTTAAAGTTAATTTTTTATCCCGATATTTTAAATAGAAAACCAAAATATTTTTAAGATGATTTGCTTTTCATTCCATTTCCAAATTCTACAAATTCTAGGTAGATGTCGTATCCATATATATTCAATTTTAGGGTGTTATATCGAAAATTTATGTTACTTGGTCTGTGTAGTTAAAGAGGAAACCTGGGCTGCGTTTTCTCCATGGAAAACGATTTCCCCAATTTCCAAATTACCTACTCTAAAGAAGCTTTTTTTAAATTCCTCGACTTAACCCTTAATATGTACCAATAAAGATTAATTATTTTACAAATTCATACCACCTGAAAATTTTAAAATGGGACACCCGACCTTCGACTTCTGAGGTACAGATTTATCACATTATGAAATTTATTTTTATTTAAATTAAGGTTGAAATTATGAGAGATCATCCCATTATTTAATGTTCCATCCTGTCAAGACCTTCATTAATACTTTGAGGTCAATTTTACGGAAGATCTCACGGAGCTCGATGTAATTCTGAACCTTCGACCTGATTCTAAATGAAAACGAAACGAATCGTAAAACGGGCATATTATACACACTGTCAATTTGTGTTTTAATATTTTTAAATTATATATTAGGTGGGTATGGATATGGTTTTGCAAATTTTCATCCCGCGACAAATCCTTCAGAAAAAAACACTACCCAATAAAATATCTACTAAAACTTAACCTTACCTAACCTAAACTAACAAAAAAATGCGACAAAAATAAAACCGACATCCTGTAAAGACAATAAATTATTGTTATCTGTATTATAATATGTATGTGTAATTCTATGGGACGTGTGGGATTTCACTATCCTCCCCACACAAAAAACATTATTATTTTTTGGTGCTCTGGATTTTATGTCCGGGTTAAATCTTCCCTACAGGAAAAACTAAACCCTTTCACACACTTTTCCACAAATGTTTATCTAGTCAATCCACGCTATTTAAGTGCACTATATAAGTATAATAAATACAAGAACAATTCGTCAATCTACTAGAGACCAAATGGGAAAAAATATTCACCGACTCCAGATATTTTCATATCAGAGGGTTCGGCTCGGTGGAACTCTTAACTGGACCGATAAATCCTGCTTTATTATTTTTGTCCCATTTTATAATAATTTATTGTCTTTACATTAGGATGTCTGTATTATTTTTGTTTCATTTTTTTGTAACTTTATGTTAAGTTTTATTAGATATTTTGTCGGGGATATTTTGTCGCGGGATAAAAACGCGCATTACCATGGATACGTACAGCTATCCCTGGAACCATTTATTTATTTATTAACATTTCTACCCTCTGTGCCTCTACCATAGGTCTCCCCAAGTGTTTAACTACGTGTGATACGTCTTGCTATTTTTTTAGCAGGGATTCATGGAGCAAGGTTGGTCTAGGTGGCAGCGGATGAGTCTGCCACAAACTGCATGGAGGGCTGGATCGAGATAGACTGGTCGAGAGACTTCTCTATACGGATTTTATCGACCCATATACGTGTTTTCCTTCCCAGATCTTCCTTGGATCAATATTAACAAGTTGAATGAACTCAGAAATTCCAAAGATGACAACAAAATCAAAAATGATTTATGAAACAAACTTTCATGTTTTCTCATGATCCGAGGCCGAGGCAAATAAAAAATAACACAAAACTTTCAATTTCAAATTACATCCTTTGCGGCTTCATTAGTTCCAAAAAGTGGAATATATTAAGGTTTTTTAAATGGACACGTGTGATAATATAATGAAAGGTCCTATTTATCAAACAGCCAAATGACCCTTTGTTATCCTTCGTCGTAATTTGTACCCTAAGGGTGCAGTGAGGTGATACCATCAATAACTTATTTTCAAAATCATCTTTCCGTGTATGTTTTTTTTTATTTTCCTATTCCCGACATTTTTTTATTATTTTCAATAATAATGTGCTCCTGCCGCTGAGAGATCCATTGTAGACATCCTTTCTGGAACACATTCGTGTTTTGTGAGAAAAAATAGAAGTTCAATGAAGATTGCTGCAATGATTTTGATTCCTCTTAACTTAGGACAGGTTTATTCACAGAATTTGAATAATTTATCAAATTTCAAAGATAATTTTCAAGTTCTGTGAAGATTTTTGGCAATCATTTTGCTATTGATAATTATGGTCTATTTACTATATAAGTAAGATTAATATAAAATGAAATTGATAATAAAAAGCATTTTGTTGTGATTAAAAATTACAAACCACCGATTTGAAACAAAAATTTTCCGTTTCTAAACTGTTCCCAAAAAAAGCCTTTTAGGGATGTTTTATTTTATTTTTCATTATATTAGCACAGTAGGTACGGCTAGATTATTTTTTTCAATAATTCCTATTAACTCAAAAAAAAATGCCAAATTTCTTCTAAAATCTCGCAAAATCGAATTATTCCATGGCGTCATACCATAATTTTAAAAAATCACAATGCCAGTATCCATAGATTTTTTTAAAATTTAAAACATAACAATTCAGTTTGTTGGGGTATTTTGGCCTCAAATCCAAATTTAAGGCGTTGTTGTCCCGGTCCCCAAGACAGAGATCCTGGATTCGTTTTGCGACCGTTATCTTTTTATTTGTCTTGTTCTGTTTCATGTTTCGTTTAGATTTATAATTATTATCTTCTTCTTCACTGATGAATATAATTCTGATCATCTCTGTGAATCATTAATTTGTTTTATAGATATTATCAATTTGAGAGCAGCCGGTGCAAATTATTCGCAATCACTATTTGTTAAATGGGAATTTAATCTTGACGGGAAGATGAATAATTGTGCCTCGTTGTGAGGAAATATGGGTCATTATTTTTCATACCTTCATAAATAGTTCACTATCTGCATTGTAGTGAAATCACCTGATTAGATCCACAACAAGATTGGGTTCTTATCTATGTGTTTTGTCGAAAAAATATTTTAGTTTATAAATGAAACAATGTTACTTTGTTTGAACCACTTGTATATTTGTTTGAAGCCGACTGGTTTCGGAACGACCGTTCCTTCCTTAGGGCAAACATATACTGATTTGACAGTTACAAAATAGTGGGTGGGTATAATATATTATTACAAAGTGTTGTGCAAATTATTACAAAGGTGGAGGTGTGGCTAGGGATTATTTAAGAGTGGGGGTGGGAAAACATATCCATGATTGGCTATAAGATAAAATAATAATTTAAAATAATAATTTTTTCAAGTTCGCTAACCATATCATTGAAAATAACGATAGTTTTGAAAAAAATACAGGGATAAATATTCTTCTTCAAATTTTCTAAGCAACCCCCTCCCCCCTGTCTATATTCTAAACTCCTCCTCTTTCCGCCCCTCTCCCCCCCCTCCAACAAATTCCATTTCCACCCACGCCTGTCTTTCTATGCTTGATAATTTAGTTTTAGTACATATAATGTCCTGATGAAGAGAACATCGTTCTCGAAACATGTCGACTTTTTAAATAAAGATTATTGTGGTAAAAACAAAGTGTTTTAATAATTTAATTAATAAATATTCTTCATATCAACCATAGAGGAAAACGCTTAGATAACTTAGAAGCCTTAAAAATTAAAAATCCCTTAAAAATAATTAATCAATTATAAACAAACAATTTTATTTATCTTATAGTCCAATCATGGATATGTTCCCCCACCCTTACTCTTAAATAATCCCTAGCCACACCTCCACCTTTGTAATAATTTGCACAACACTTAGTAATAATATATTGTTACCACCCACTATTTTGTAACTGTCAAATCAGTATATGTTTTCCCTGAGGAAGGAACGGTCGTTCCGAAACCGGTCGACTTCAAACAAATATACAAGTTGTTCAAACAAAGTAACATTGTTTCATTTATCTATAATGGATTACCACAAAGTTATAGCTACATTCAAAAGTATGATAGTTTATAATCATAGTACAACTAAATTTGAATAGGTACCTACCCACCCACATAATATATACATATACATGTAGATAAATACGCTTAACTTTGCAGACGATGGTGTCCAATAGATACAACTCTTTCTAGTACCTACAGGCTCTGGCGCGCTTAGGATTTTGAAGTGTCACGTGATCAAGTCAGTGCCACCGACCAAATTACAGTTTGCAAATGGCGGCGATTGTTGTTGATACTCGTTATTACTACTCATATGCGTTTTACCGAGTTCATATTAAATAAATAAAGTTATTTTAAACAGTGGAGTTTCTTTAGCGACTTTGGTCGGCCTTGTGTTGATCCTGCGGCTATGTAGATACAAAAACAACTATATTCGTAGATACCGTGGTCTTGGGCAGTTCTGGGAAGGAAAAATGAATGTGGAGGGTAGGAATCTGGGGGTCAGTGTGTCCAGGAGTGACGGATGCAAGTGCAAGTTAATGAGTCGGGAGGGAAGTCAAAAGGTTTCCCTCAACCAGACTTTCGTGATTCGGCCGGCCACGTAGTAATCCGCCAAGATCCATACAAACCTCACCCCTTGAACCCAGGCATCCCTGCTAATTCATCAAACGTAACGACCTATGGCCTTGTGACATATGGCAGGGATGTTGGTTGTCCAATAAATGGTAGGTTTTAAAGGAAGAACTTTACTCAAATGGAGTTTGTAATCGAAACGTTGAACAGTATTATTAACGTATAACTTTGATTGACGTTATGATGAGTAAAATAGAATTAAATAAAAAAGATTATTTTGAAAATCCCTTTACTGGAATAAAATATGGTAAAAATGCATAGAGTCCACCTCACGGATAATACGGAACGGTCATGTTGTCGAAGTTTGATGCACGGATAGTACGGAATATTACTTTTTCAATCAAATATGACATTTGTCGGAAGTACCAATATTAAAAAATAAATTCTCGTCAAAATAAAAACAAAAAGTACCTACTTACTTCGAATTATGGGGTTGAGGTTTAAACTACGAAAGCTGCATGTCATCATAATTTTAAAAAACATCCCAGGTTTTGAATGGTTTGTTTGGCAAAGCAGGGTTTGTCTAGCGGGTATGTGTAATTATTCTAATACATTTCTTTCCATGTTCTGCTGTTATAAATACAGGTACAAACTTGTCAATAATGCATTCACTTAGTTTTATATGGCAATAATATTTTTTCTATGATTGATTACAAAAACGGTAAAAATAAAATGGCTTTACCGCGTAAGGGGCCAAACATTATTTACGTGAGCTCAAAAGTTGGAAGAAAAACTACTCACGTAATTAATGTATGCCCCCTAAGTGAATTATTACAAAATTAAAATGTTAAATGCATATTTTTTGCATGTTTTTTTTTGTCTCCCCCGACATAAATACTAACTGTTCGTAATAATAAAGCTAAATCTAAGTGTTTGATTAAAACATATTCCGTATTAACGAGTAAGCGGTTCAAAGCATAAATAATTAAAATATTATCATAGATAATGAAGCATCTTGAACTTCCATTTTATTTAAATATTTTATTTTAAAAATGTAAAAATAAATTAGTCCCTCTCAATTCAAAAATTTTGTTTGTATATAATATCGCACTGTGAGTTGATATTTCAGATTTTGATTAAAAGTTTAACTCAATGGTTCATTTGCACACAACAAACATATATGATATTATTAGAATTTACTTTAATCTGTTCAATCACTTCACTTCATTTTTCTTCTAAATCACTCTGTTATGTGTCCAGTCGTAAATCAGCACCGAAATAGACGTTACGAGAATTATAACTAAAATTAATATAAACCAATCGAAGCACTCAGTTTGCTGTAAATCGTATTTTAGACGCTTCCACATTATATCATTGTCGTTTTGACTACAAAACCACTGAAATATTATTTTAATTTTGTACAATGCAATAATGGTACGTTAATGTTTGTAATAAATTATAATCAATTGATTTGTTTTTTAAAAGAAACTGACCATCTGAAATGTCAAAATGTTTTCTGTCATATTTGAAAGGGTTTTTTTGTATTTAAATACTGTTTATTCGAACATCATTGGTAATTTTAATGCCTAAGAATGAACAACGTACCTACTTTGTTATTTTCATGTTCCTTTACTAAAAACCTGTATTATCTCACCAAATATTGATAACTTAGAATTGTTTCATTCATGTATGAAAACGTAATAAATAATACCTCATTCAACCTAGTTTGTAAAAATGTATTTTTCATAAATTCTTACCCTGCCACTCCCCCTAGAGGGGTGTTAAGGTGGAATAACATGCTTGGGGGTCGTGGCGTGTCGTGGTGCTTACTGTCGTATCGTGGCGTGCTCTGGCGTTATTTCTGAATAGTAGATATTTATCAAACCTTTGCAGCGTTTAAATGTGCATAATGTTGTCCTCTGATTAGGATAGTGATTTTGATGAAGATCTTCAATTTCTCTTAGCAAAGAAACTTCTTGAGGGCCATAAAAGAAAAGAAGGTACTAATTTCACCCTATAAACAGAGAGAGAGACAGAACAAATGTGAATTTCATCGTCTTGTTAAAGAACTAGAGAGTGACGAAGAGAAATTCCATCAGTACTTTATATGGTATATTAGTAATATATTAGTATATTATATAATATAATATTTCAGCAATTTCTTCCCAAGCAGCATTTCTGATCAATATATATAAATATATATACTCTTTACACTTTGTGTCATATAAAACTTTTCGTTGATGTACAAGTTCAATAAGCTCGTCATTTTTCAGAAACACGCTGCAAAGGATCGTCCGCTAGTTGTTCACGTCGCGTCGTTTAATAATGCGCCACGAGCCACGCGGCATAGGAAGACATTTGCATGTTGTGTCGATTCGCGTCATATCCCCCACCAACGCTCTGGCGCAATTGGTGGGGAGCAGTCGATGCCAAGACAGAATGCGTCACGACACGCCACGACCTACAAATACGTCTCTAACCGTAATAAATGGATGAAAACCGATGTGCTTCTGGCGCGTCACGACACGCCACGACACGCAAGTATCTCTCTGCCTTTACGCTACTTTGTTTTGAACGAACTCTGCAGATCTTCATTTATACAGGCAAGAAGAATATATGAGCAAAATTTCACGAATGCAAGAATTTTGTGATTTATTTTGTGCATTTCATTACTATTTTACCTGTACTAAAGGATGTACCTGATTTAACTTTAACCAGTGATTCCTGATGTTAGTTAATTTATATTTATTCCTGGTAATTTTTGATCTCCGGTGACATTTTGATTTATTTAAAATTCAAATATAATGTCAGGAATCACTCTAAGTATGGCCCTGGTGTAAGACCACCATTCAGAATTGGCTATATCCGTGTTTTGTGACCATATCTGAATAGCCAGGTACTCCCCACCTTCGTCTTCCCTGTCTTCTTCCCCACCCCACTACCTTCAGCACCACAACAAATCCGAATTGGGATGCCATAGTCTCACTGGGTCTAGATGATTAGGAGCAATGACTCTTGCTCAGTATTCAAATTTAAAAAATAATTTTAAATATATGTTTTCAATAAGTTGATTAATGTAATATTACCACACAGTGATTAAGTACAGTAGGTAATTAGTACCTGGCTGAAATAAAATTTGATTACCCTAATTATTATGAAAAATGTATTTGTGTCTTCTCACCTAATTATGATACCATTTTTTTATTATTATTATTATTATTATTTTTAATATAATTAATATGTGGCGACCAGAACGGTCGCCCTCTTTTGCCACAATCCTTGCGCCGCCACTGATACAGCCAGCGTATTCTCGAAAGTGTACAATCTACCTACAGTTACACACGGCTAAACATTTCGGGAAGCGCAGCGAAAGGCCTCGACACAACAGCCGTCACATTTTTACGGCCGCGGAATGTTCCAGAGGCTTCTCCGCTTTGCGCGGTGGCTCAACATTACTTGACGTTCCGGGTACTCACACGGTCGGCTATATAAAGCGCAGCGACACCGCGCTAGTCAGTCAGTCAGTTCCAGTCATTAGTGCAAGTAACATCACTAACACACATAGACAGTGCATCGAGTGATAACGATTCCAGTGCGGTACCGGCCAGACTCTCGGCGACCCACTGCCGACTGTGCCGGTGCATCATTAACCTTTGAGAACGCAACAAGCGACACAATTGCCCGCGACATAAGGCCCGCCGCACCTTCTTGTCACGCAGGCAGCAACTTCTCAGCCACTGAGATTTCATTCTCCTCAGGTTCACCGCAGCCATCTCCGCGACACCGCGTCGAGCATCCATCCTGGACGTCAAGGTCATCTCCACCAACATGGTGCGCAACTACATGCTGGCGACATGCAGACACGAGTTCTGCTACACCACTGCATCACCGACCTTCATCACTGCAACACCATAGAGCCACATCATCATCGCTCCTGTCTACACCGTTACTTTACTCCAAACTTACCATCGCTACGTAGCAGCAATAAAGACTGACTCATACATCGACTGACGCCTTTAATTTAATCGTCCCCCGTCTCTGCCGATCGCTGCCCGCTCCCTCACTGGTGACCCCGACGTGATCGCCGTCCGCTCCCTCAACTGGTGACCCCGACGTGATAACGTCCAGTGCGGTAACCGCCAGGTCCACGGCGACGTGCCGGACCTGTGGCGGTGCATCATCATATCATCAACCCTTGAGGACGCAACTAGCAACGAGCAACGTGATTTGCAACACGCAACCTTCTGATACGAGCAACGTGCAACAAGCCACAAGCAACAAGCTGCAACACGCAACACGCAACCTTCTGCAACAAGCAACAAGCTACAGGCAACAAGCCATATGCAACACGCAACACGCGAGCAACACGCAACGAGCGCAACAAGCACGAGCAACGAGCTACAAGCAACAAGCTACAGGCAACAAGCCATATGCAACAAGCAACATACAACATGCATCATGCAACACGCAACACGCAACACGCAACACGCGAGCAACAAGCTACATGCAACATGCAACAAGCATCAAGCAGCACGCAAAAGCAGCAACTGAGGGAATCGGTAGAGACGCATCAGCACCACATGGACGCACCGACCAGCATCAACCCGGCATTCCTGAGACTTTTGGCATCTTACAACCCTGTACTCCGTACACTGAAAAGGGGGTGTGTGGCGACCAGAACGGTCGCCCTCTTTTGCCACAATCCTTGCGCCGCCACTGATACAGCCAGCGTATTCTCGAAAGTGTACAATCTACCTACAGTTACACACGGCTAAACATTTCGGGAAGCGCAGCGAAAGGCCTCGACACAACAGCCGTCACATTTTTACGGCCGCGGAATGTTCTAGAGGCTTCTCCGCTTTGCGCGGTGGCTCAACATTACTTGACGTTCCGGGTACTCACACGGTCGGCTATATAAAGCGCAGCGACACCGCGCTAGTCAGTCAGTCAGTTCCAGTCATTAGTGCAAGTAACATCACTAACACACATAGACAGTGCATCGAGTGATAACGATTCCAGTGCGGTACCGGCCAGACTCTCGGCGACCCACTGCCGACTGTGCCGGTGCATCATTAACCTTTGAGAACGCAACAAGCGACACAATTGCCCGCGACATAAGGCCCGCCGCACCTTCTTGTCACGCAGGCAGCAACTTCTCAGCCACTGAGATTTCATTCTCCTCAGGTTCACCGCAGCCATCTCCGCGACACCGCGTCGAGCATCCATCCTGGACGTCAAGGTCATCTCCACCAACATGGTGCGCAACTACATGCTGGCGACATGCAGACACGAGTTCTGCTACACCACTGCATCACCGACCTTCATCACTGCAACACCATAGAGCCACATCATCATCGCTCCTGTCTACACCGTTACTTTACTCCAAACTTACCATCGCTACGTAGCAGCAATAAAGACTGACTCATACATCGACTGACGCCTTTAATTTAATCGTCCCCCGTCTCTGCCGATCGCTGCCCGCTCCCTCACTGGTGACCCCGACGTGATCGCCGTCCGCTCCCTCATATATAAAAGGTTTATGAGGTGAAGTTTGTCGTGGTTTTGCTGATGCGTCTGCTCAATTACTGCGTCGCGGGTCGGATCGGAAGAGAGTGATTGAGAGAGTGGTTGAGAGGAGACCATTTGACCTCTTCAGCAGGACTCTCTCGACCCATCGCCTTGCTCCGAAGTGGGAGGAATGGAATCATACGCCCGTCATTCCTGAACCCACTGACCCCGGAGATCCCACCCAAGAACCCACCCCTTATGCCTTTTCCTTCTCAGAACTCTCCTATACTTCCTTTCCTTAAAAATCCTCCAAACAGCATCCCCATAGATGATGAGGAAAGTTATTTTCCTAAGAGGCTCCTGTGTTCAGATAAACCTAAAAAGTTAAGATGGAATCCTCTCTTGCGGTTGGAAATCCCATCTTTGAGCTAAACGGTAATTTATTATTTTTTTTTATATATATTCAATAATGTTATTATTTAATCCATAAAAACAGTTCAGAAGGCGAAACAGCTGTTACGCGTAATAATAATTACAGAGCAGAACTGTTTAATTTTACGGTGCTCCAGATTTTATGTCCGGGTTACATCTTTCCCAAATGAAAGACTAAACCCTTCCACACACTTTTCCACAAATGAATATCTAGTAAATTCACGCAATGTAAGTGCACTAAATAAGTATAATAAATACAAAACAATACAAGAACAATATGTCAATCCACCAGAAACATAATGGGAAAATATTTCACCGACTCCAGATATTTTCATATCAGAGGGTTCGGCTCTGATGAAATCCTAACTGGTCCGATAAATCCTACTGATCCCTCAATATAAATATTTAAAAAATCTTTCGTAATCCTACATGTATTTAAAATGACCGACTTTTTCATTTTTATGTAAAAAAATTTTGACAAATCTAATACACGAAACATGAAACAGAACAAGACAAAGAAAAAAAAAAGATAACGGTCGCAAAACGAATCCAGCATCTCTATCTTCGTGTTATCTATTAACGTTGTTAATTAATGAACTACATAATTGATTTACACAAATCAATTAAAAAACGTTAATAGTTAACATTATTATATTTGTGGCGACCATTCTGGTCGCCACACACCCCCTTTCCCGTAGCGATGGTGGATATGGTGAAGTAACAGTTTAGACAGGAGCGATGATGATGTGGCTCTATGGTGTTGCAGTGATGAAGGTCGGTGATGCAGTGGTGTAGCAGAACTCGTGTCTGCATGTCGCCAGCATGTAGTTGCGCACCATGTTGGTGGAGATGACCTTGACGTCCAGGATGGATGCTCGACGCGGTGTCGCGGAGATGGCTGCGGTGAACCTGAGGAGAATGAAATCTCAGTGGCTGAGAAGTTGCTGCCTGCGTGACAAGAAGGTGCGGCGGGCCTTATGTCGCGGGCAATTGTGTCGCTTGTTGCGTTCTCAAAGGTTAATGATGCACCGGCACAGTCGGCAGTGGGTCGCCGAGAGTCTGGCCGGTACCGCACTGGAATCGTTATCACTCGATGCACTGTCTATGTGTGTTAGTGATGTTACTTGCACTAATGACTGGAACTGACTGACTGACTAGCGCGGTGTCGCTGCGCTTTATATAGCCGACCGTGTGAGTACCCGGAACGTCAAGTAATGTTGAGCCACCGCGCAAAGCGGAGAAGCCTCTGGAACATTCCGCGGCCGTAAAAATGTGACGGCTGTTGTGTCGAGGCCTTTCGCTGCGCTTCCCGAAATGTTTAGCCGTGTGTAACTGTAGGTAGATTGTACACTTTCGAGAATACGCTGGCTGTATCAGTGGCGGCGCAAGGATTGTGGCAAAAGAGGGCGACCGTTCTGGTCGCCACATATATATACATATAATAAATAGACCATAAAATAGACAAGGCGGAACCCAGATTTCCTTAATAAAATATTATTGTTTTTTTCTAATAAACTAAATATCGTAAAAACACATTGGCAAATACGACACGCTGCAATGACAAAAAGGTAATTACCTGATAACATTGTTACGGGTACCAATTATATTAATGTTCATCCATGTAGTGTAGGTAGGTACTTATTGTTATTTGACAAATATTATACATTTTTTATCAATTATTAAATTGCCATATTAAATACCTAGTACAAGGATACTTATTTAGGTACGTTCTCCGTAAAAAAATATGTAGGTTTATGTATGTATTTTATCTGAAATCATTTTTAAAATCGTTCATACCATGCAATCCTACCAATATCACCAAAACTTCATACCTAAACCCCTCAGGTACCGATTGGTACAAAGGTGATTTTTTTAAATAAAGACAAACATTCTTGAGTTACGAATAACCCGATTTTAAAATCACCTATTTCCACCACAGTAAGCCGAAAATGTTGCTTGAGTCGTAGTGGAGGACTTAGCCAGCCGAGGAATCGAACACAGGACGCCTGGGTGGGACCCAAATGCGATACCAACTCAGCTACTGACCGGATAAATTGTATTATTAGAAATAACCATGTCAAATTTAAAAAGCTTTGAATATTACTCACCCAGTTTTGTAGTAATAAAAAAACACATTTTATTAGATATACATGTATATATATATATTAGATATATATCTATAAACGTTATCAGGATCTTACTTTTTGTCATCGAATGTACAAATATATTTTTTTAAATTCACAAAGTTTCAATTTTTTGGGTTTCAAATAGGTGTGGACATTTTAACTCTTTTGTGGTTAACTTTTAGATTTGAATGTATAACGTGGTGTTCTCTTTCCAGTACCGTTGAGGTCATATGTCGAACTATGATAGTAAGGGAGACACAAAGATTTATATGAGACCTATATGAGTTGTTCCGAAAAGCGAACAAATTAGCCCGAGGGGTTAATAGTAGTGGCGTGCAGTTCATAAAAACTGAAAAGTTACCCTAAGAAAAACAGGACATAAAAATAAATTAAAAGTGAAAGGGAAAAATACGAGAAATTTCTGATATAAATTTATTTTTTCCATTAATTTTGTATGGAAATTGTACATTCATTTATTCCAGTTACCAACAACAATCAGTGTGAAGACAATAGTAAAATAGACGTTTTTGTAATTCAAGGTACGTTTTAAAGCTGAACTTGAAAACTACTACATGCTGCCTGCCCCTTCATAGAGCAATGAACGTCACTGCTTCCTAGGTACATTTAATAATAGAAAAATTCCTACATACTTACCAAATCATTACCGCGTACAATTGTGTACAATCTTATCGAACGATACCATTGTTTAGATGATTTTATAAGTTTATAAAACCATGTAATTAAAATGAGATCAATTTTGATAAGATATCTAAATAAATATAATTAATTATTAGATCAATACTCAACACTCGCGTTTTTTATAGATAAATGATCCAAACTAAAAAATGACGAAAATAACTAATTTGTGAGGCGGATGTGGATACCGCCGTCCCAAAAACCATTTATTGAAAAATTAACACCTCCGCCATAGGTCACCCGGAGTGGTTCGCTACGTTTGGTGCTTAGCAGTGCTGCCCGGGTTCATCGGATGAGGTGTGTTCAAATCTAACAGCTGCAGATCGGGAGAAACTGATTTAGGGAGATCCTTTGAGCTCTCCAGATGGTTTCTCTCGACCCATCGCCTTGAGCCGTATTGGAACTGACGGATTAATACGTCTGTCTCTCTGGACACGCTGACCCCTAGATTCAAACCCTCTCTCATATCTATTTCCTTGCTAGAATTTATGCCTTTCCTCAAAAAACCCTCCTCACAATATCCCCAAAGGTGACATAGACCCTGAGGGAATTTTTTTTCTAAGTACTCTTTGCACGGTATAGATAAAATCGGTGACCAGCCAACTCAGAATGAAACCAACTTAGAACCACATTAGAAAGGTTATTAAGAGTGATGATAAAAAAATTGGTTAAATAGGTTAAGTTGGGTTGGGCTTACCGGCTATTTTAAAATTATTTTTTCATAGATTTTAATGACCTTTCTGAGGTGGTTTCTAGTTGGTTTCATTTGGCATGGAACCGTTAAAATCATATGATATGGGTACCTACTGGCTATTTTACTCGCAATTTTATGTTTTAACAGTTTAATTAAAAGTGATTTGTTATTATTTATTAATTGTTAAATTATTTTTATTATTTATTAATTTAGTTTCGAACAAAACGGTGCCTTTTTCGGAACTATAATATGTATAGTGTGTGTAATACTGATTACAAACAGAAGATAAAACGGAAAGCCGAACCACGAGTTATTATTTAATTCGTGGTTGGTTCGGTTCGAGGTTTTTTTTCTCCTGTTTATATAAAGCCTTAGGGGGAAAACACAGTAATAATGGGACTGATAATAATAATTTAAATTACTTTCAGAATTTCTAACATTTTTTTAAACATGAAACCAATGAATTTGAGGCACGTTATTAGTTGACCATTATCACTAAATTAGTTATATACGAATCAACACTTAAAAATTGATACAAAAATAAAAACTCTATTTACTTCACATTTTCTATTATTTTACATAAAAATAAAAACAACAGAAATAAAACAATTCAGTTTAGTTGCTATAATTATTATAAAATAAATAAATAATTCGGTGTAGTAACTTTATTTCACTGTATCACTGCATTTGATGATGCTTGTACTTTTTGACTTCTGTTCATATTTCGTTGAGATTTTATGATGGTTGATTATTTCATTTTGAAGCCACTTTCGAAGTCGTTCTGAAGCATCCATCTTGCAGTGATTTAGCGTCGATCAGGTGAGAAAAACTATACACAATACGACAGCGACAATGATAGCGATGATGAGAAAGATTCCTAGTCCACACGTCAGGATGTTGCAAGCAGTGCAGGCCAAACAACCTGCACATCTGCAAATGGTGCCACACATCGTGATGCGGCAAATGTATCACTAAAACAAGCGAAACGATGATGTTATAAATCCCCAATCAAGTCACTTCGATATTGGCCACACTTCACAGTCAAAACACTCGGCCAGAGATTCTGTTGGTAGTGTTCCTCAGATCAGATACAAGTTTCTACTAACTGGTGTGATTTTTTTCACCACTTATAACCACGTAATATAACATAATATTATGTTATCTTGAGGATCTTATCTGGACGGAATGCGTGATAAAATTATTGATGGATATGTCTCATTTATCACAGCGCAAACAGAAAACGTAATAGCACTTGAAATCACGACCAGATAAACAAATGGGAATACCGTAGTGAAGCAGGGCCGTAGCTATATTGAATATAAACAGATTTAATTAAAATTTTGTTTTGTATTATAGGCGCAATCCGACTGATCAACCGTAGGGCCGAAGTTTTGGCTCATAACTCCACCAATGCACAAATTCGCTGTTCCAAACGCTACTCTCTGACCAACAGGCGAATCTAACAATACTAAACAAATTACTTAGTTGATCGGAGACTCAGTTTATTCGATCGAAAAGTTGGAGACAACGGCCGTAGGAGTGAGTAGGTTCTTCTTACTGTGTTCGCGTCAACTCGTCAGCTACGATTCCTATAAATGAGATATTACATTATGATCACTGGAACGAATATTAAAAACAGTTTAATTTTTAAAGAAAAGTCTTTGATTTTAACTAATTCGAATTAAAACAACACTACAGAGTGAACACTATGACCCCGAGAACTGGGCGAGCTAATACGCAAGTCACAAAGTCTAAGTTTAAGTAACACGAGCAAAAAATGTATACAACTAATGAAGAATGCTTTTATCGCACATGATTTTATTATAGGTAAATTTCTTTGGGCAGGTGCTTACTTATTACCTACAGCTTAACAATGATAACTTTATAGTTGCTGGCGTCGCTAATAGCGCATCCCTGCCTCATCTATCCTGAATGGTCAATTTCATAGAACCTATGTAATTAATCAGTGGGAACAGGTTATGCCATAGAACGCCTGATAGGAATCGAATCCCGATATTGAATCAGCTTCAACTTTCGTTCTAATAGTGCCACACTAGTGTAAGTTTGCGAAAAGGGAGGATGCTGTCGTCTATGACATAACAATAGTAGATGTGGTTGCCAAATTAAAATATAAAGAGTAAATTTCATCTTCTTTCGATGTGTCGGATTGCACTAACATCCCCACATTCCGGAATAAATAAAAGAAAAAGTTTTAATTTAATTTAAATAGATTTATCTTATTCCAAGGTCCGTCAAGAATGCAAAAGTGAGTTTTCCCATTTGTATCGCTTTATATAATAAAAACAAACATAATATACAGAGAATCGCAATTGAAAGCATTTTCGCTGTCGAATTTAAAAAAAAATAATCCGTAGTTACCTACTTTTTCACTATAATATACCTATTTTAAATTTTTATAATATAAAAGGCACGTCCTAGTAGCCAATTTCAGAGAAATGCGTGTATGTGTGTGAGTTCTATAAAAAGATGATAGAATGTATTGTCATCGACAATGAGTCTGCCATGTTTCAACTCGATCGGATGTCGGGAAGTGTTTTTTTTCCACTTCCGAGATTTGCGTTAATTCATTCACTTAAACCAAATCGAAATTCAAACAGATGTATTTAAAAACGTGACCTCTATATTTAACATTCTGGTCAGCTGCAAAGATATCACTATCAAGCTGTTGTATAATAGTGCAAAAAATTAAGTATTGCCAGTCCGTGAAAAATAATATATTGATTATATAATCTGCCTCGGAAGGCACCTACCCACTTAGAAAAACCAATTTTCACCAAAGACAGGTAGATATATACAAAAATTAAATATTTTAAGTATTTTGCTATCTGAGTGGAGTGATTCATTTTTAAATAATTTATCATAATGCAAACATAAGAATCGTAATCACATTGCTTAACAACTACTGATATACATACATATTTGACATAGTTTTTGTACTCAGAAAGACCTCATTTTAATATTTTAAATTGTTACGCTCTTCCTATATTTACTCATCCAGTTGATTAGTCAGACAAAAAATAATAATTTTGAGTTGAGATGCAGTTATAGGTATGTTATATGTAAACTTGTATCCTCTAGCTGGTACAATACTCGGATTACTCATAAACACCACCAAATCAATTAAAATGCAGAAAAAATTGTAGTGAAATATCTTAAAATATCGGTTTTTAGGGTTAACTAGTAAGACATTTCAAAATAATATACCAATCACCTTGTTTCACCTTCTCAAACCTACCTTAGGATCCATCCATAAATTACGTCACACCTTAAGGGTGGGGCAGGGGAGTAGAGAAGTGTGACAAGGGGTATGGAGGGGGTCATCTGCTCTGTGACGTCACATGTAAAAAAAAATTGAACTACTGTTTTGATAATTTTTTTAATGTAAAATTTCTAAATTAGTGACGTCACACTAGGGGGGAGGGGGTCTCACAAATGTGTGGCAGGGACGGGGGGGGTCAAAAAATCATGACATTCGTGTGACGTAATTTATGGATGGCTCCTTACACCCAACATAATAAAAGTTAAAAATATATTAGATATGTAATAATGTTAATAATTAGTTTAACCTTCATACCTACTGGTTATTTGGGCTACAAGAAAAACAGAGGACTTTCTTCTAAGTTTCTTTTTTCTAACATTCATCAAAGTCATGTGCAAAGATGGCACGGAATACCATACGAAACTTGATAATGCGCTTTTTCATCCCGCGACAAAATATCTCCGACAAAATATCCTCCGATAAAATGTCCTACGGGCGAAACATCCCCCAATAAAATATATACTAAAACTCAACCTAACCTAACCTAACCACGAAATGGGACAAAAATAATACGGCCATCCTGTAAAGACAATATATTATTGTTCAAAAATAGTAAAATGTGACAAAAATAATACAGATAACAATATTTATCGTCTTTACAGGATGTCAGTATTATTTTTGTCCCATTTTTTTGTTAGGTTAGGTTAGGTTAACTTTGGTAAATATGCATTTAGTCCACCTCACGGATGATACGGAACGTTTGTGTTGTCGAAGTTTGATGCACGGATAATACGGAATATTCCTTTTTTAGGTTGAGGTTAAACTACGAAAGCTGCATGTCATCATAATTTTAAAAAACATCCCAGGTTTTGAATGGGTTGTTTGGCAAAGCAGGGTTTGTCTAGCGGGTTTGTGTCATTATGATTGATTGTCTATGAAATAAAAGCGGTGAAAATAAAATGGCGTAACCGCGTAAGTGAATTAATTTAAACAAAATTAAAATGTAAAATGCATATTTTTTGCATGTTTTTTGGTCTCCTCCGACATAAATACTCACTTTTCGTAATAATAAAGCTAAATCTAACTTTTTGAATAAAAAATATTCCGTATTAGGGAGTTAGCGGTTCAAAGCACAATTTAACTTTTAGTAGATATTTTGTCGGAAGATATTTGTCGGGGATATTTTGTCGCAGGATGAAAAGTCGCGAAACCACGAAATTCGTTATTATTACAGTTTCTATCGGGGTTCTACAAGAAAAGCAAGCTAGGCTTTCATTTACCATCCAATATCATTGTTCAATATTCCCATACTTATTCCCAATTCTTCATCATTCCAGCTATGTGACCATGCTCTATTCCGAACAATAAAGTCAACTCCTTTCTCAGATTTACACTCGGAACGGTGGATAAGAATTGTGATGTTCGAGAAACTATGCTGGGATGAGACCTTCTAACTAACCACGTTATATCATTAGTTATTAATTAGTAATAACTAATAACCGATACACTGTATATTATAAGGTTATACCTACAATGAGTATTGCTCTCTCAAATCTCAAAGCAAAACGTCAATGACAATCACAAAAATAAAACATCGTGTAATGTTTTAAAAATTGGAATGATTATGATCCCCTAGAAGTGGCCTACTCAGAAGTTAAAATAATTTCGAAAATGATGTTATGTAAGTAGTCACTAATAAATTTAAAAGGGAAACCCGGGCGGCGTTTTGTCCATGCAAATGTTTTCCTCAATTTTCTCTCAGGGTTTTGAAACTAGTAAAAATATTTTTTTATGTAATGAAAGCATTGACCACTGGCATGTCTGCGCGTTTTACATTTTTTGACAAGTTACTTCTTATAGGAGTTAGGACACTTTAAAAATACTTTAAGTTGCCTGGTTTGAACGCCGTCGTAGAATATACAAAACTTGACAATGTATTTTTAAAAAGCTAAAACCTACAAACATAGAAAATTTTCTTCTTATATAGTTTGTGAAAAAAATCTTCAACTCGGTCCAGTTTTGGAGAAGAAAACAAGTGAATACAAAACCTCGATTTTTACGATTTTATTTAGGTATAATCAGTCTGAGGTGCGGTTGTCCATTCCGCTCAGTATTCAGGAAAGGAGCGACAGTGACAGCAACAGAATGATAAAATATCTCATATTAGAATAAGTTAACAATAATAATCTAAACGAAAATATGAAAGAGAACAAGCCACAGAAAAACAGATAAAAGGCAATGGTCGCAACTGGGACTCGAACCCAGACCTCTCCGTCTAACCGGGACGAGCGCGTTAACCAATTTCGCTATTGCCACCTTCTGTCAAACCGTCATATTTATCAATCTCATATTTTCAAATTTTAGAATTAACATTATTATGAACTAATTATTTTTCTCCATATTACGGGCAACTACCCTTTTCATTTAGAACAATCATTCTAAAAATTGGTTTGTAACCTGGATAGCGTCTCGGATAGATATATCCGAATTTATTTATTTGGAACAATTGACTTTTTATAAAAGTCTAACGGCCTTACTAAAAAAAAACCACAGCGCGACCGATTACCTGTGTTTTTTGTAATATCATGGATACAACAAATTTACACTAAAACACGAAATATTACTAAAAAAGATTTTCACTCTAAAACACGTTTTAAATTTGGCAACACTGCAATTTTTCAAATTTTCTATACAATTTTTTTTGTTTTCATTCATAGCCGCTAGATGGTGATAGCGTCGCGCCTGCACATATGTACTATCTTGCCCGCGCAAAAAATAGCGGTTTAGTTTTGTATGTGGCGGGAATATTTCTAGTAAATATTGAGATTTTACTGAATGATTTCTATTATAGCGACCAATTCACTCTTCAATTCATGTAATTAATATATTTGCCGTGTTATTTATGTGGTTTCACATCAGTTTTATTGCACAACAAACAGTACTTTAAAAGTTGAACTGTCAAAATATTGTTTTGGGTTACATAAAAGTTCAAATTTACGTTTTTAAATCTTTATTTTATGAGAATTTCTTAAAAGTGGTGTTTTTTTTAAATATTAATATCAAATTCACGTGTTGGTAAACTTATCAAAGAAATTAACATCTTTAGTGGTGGAAGAAATGTGTTGAAATGTCAGAGATATTTTTAAGGTTATTTTTTAGGCATTAAAAAAAACTTTGCAATTTTTTATAATTTTTTTATTGTATGCACGAGGAAAAAGTGAGGTGACAGTTTCATTTCAAATTCATTATATAAAAGGTCTGTATTTTTTAAATTTTAATTTTTTTAATATTTCTGTACACTTTCATCAAAAATGTTTTGGTAAGAAATTATTTTACATTTTTTTCCGTGTTTAAATCTTAAAATATTGCAGTTTTTTAAAATTAAAGTGTATTTCAAATACACAAATCTAAACGGTAATTTTATCTGGTAATAATGGTATTTGTTTATACGGCACCTTCAAAAATAAGAAATATATAGAACATTCAAATTACTTAGGAAAATTCCAAATTTCGTTCAGACATCATCCCTAAAACAGAGATAAACTACCCCCCCAGGCTGTGTAAACGGCGTGTATTTTTTTCCAAGAATAATTTTTTAATTAGTAATGTTTTCACATCCGCGGCCGTTTGTCAATTGAATAAATTTTTCACAGGGTTTTTTAGTAAGGCCGTAAATGAATATTATTTTTTTTTTTTTTAAACTTTCTTTTTATTACTTTTTTTAAGGTTATTCCAAACCGTGAAATATGTCATACTAGAATAAGTTAACAATAATAATCTAAACGAAAATATGAAAGAGAACAAGACACAGAAAAACAGAAAAAGACAATGGTCGCAAACTGTTCCATATAAATAAATTCGGATATATCTATCCGAGACGCTATCCAGGTTACAAACCAATTCTTAGAATGATTGTTTCCAATGAAAAGGGTAGTTGCCCGTAATATGGAGATAAATAATTAGTTGATAATAATGTTAATTCTAAAATTTGAAAATATGAGATTGACAAATATGACGGTTTGACAGAAGGTGGCAATAGCGAAATTGGTTAACGCGCTCGTCCCGGTTAGACGGAGAGGTCTGGGTTCGAGTCCCAGTTGCGACCATTGTCTTTTTTCTGTTTTTCCGTGTCTTGTTCTCTTTCATATTTTCGTTTAGATTATTATTGTTAACTTATTCTAATATGATATATTTCACTGATGGGAACAACCTTCAAAAAAGTAATAAAAAGAAAGTTTTTCTTATAAAAATTGAATAAAATATCTTTTATTCAAATTTCTAGGCGCCCGTTTTTCCTCTTATATTTTTTTTCCTTTACACTTAATTAAATTGAATACATCAAAATACTTCCATAAAATAATCAAAGCCTCTCTACATAATAGGATAATGTGAAGATGGCTCTACCACAGGCACCACTATCTAAAAAAAGTTAGTAAAAAAACGTGAGCCTCGGTAGTAAAATTTCGTCAGTGATGTGTTGGTTATAAATTATAAAACCACGAACGACATCTCTTGATGGAAATAAAAACTAGTCATCTGATTTAAATTAAAAGTAAAGGTGTGAAACTTTGCTATTTTAGGCCCGGGTATTTGATCAGTAGGTATTTACATACTTAATTATATAACGGAATGAATACACAATTGATTTTTGTTTCACAGCACCCTTTTCAAACATTATAATTTATTTAAATTTTGACTATAAGGCCGGCTAAGCCTTGAATTTTAACCTGTTCACAAAACACTTACACGAAATACCTATGTGGACGCGACTAATTCGGAAACAAAACTTCAAATACACTGAAATAATCGATTCTGTGTCACAGAAAATATCTCATAGATACATAGAAACTTTGTTATTCGCATAGATAGGATATTTGAAAGCACAAGCAAAGCAAAGATTCCGTTTATCGACAAAATTTACCTAGGTAATAAATAATGTAGATAAAGTATCCTAATTTAAGTTGGGGTTATTTTTTTACACGAAGGTAATTATTTATTTATTATTTTGAATAAATATTTTGTTTGCACTTACCGTTTCGATTGTCCATTTACGTAAAAAAAAAACAGATTTGAAATTATTAAAAAAAATGAACATTTTTCAAATTATTACAAAAAGTAACGCGGTTAAAAGATTAGTACATTTGCGAATATTACGTTTTTGCATGAATGTCTTTGTCTTTTTCATGTTTAGTTTATTGTCTTCATCGTTGACTGCTACAATGAGATTTATAAAAAACAAGTTATTTCTAACAAAATAAAATATCTACTTACTCGACGCGGAAAATTTGCCAAAGATACAAAATGTTTTTTTTCATTTCTAAGGTTTCAAGTGGGTTTTTGAATTGAATATTTTTGAAACTTTTGTATGTTTTGTATGTTCTATTTTATCGTATGGACAGTATGAATCAAACATTCGGATTTCAGCAAACAGAATCGTAATTACATGATGTTTGTGATTTATTTTCTTTACATATTTTTTTAAATAATTTCCCTTAAGGCCTATGTAATATTGGGAGATGCTGTGTGGAGGGTCTTTTTAAGGGGAGGAAGGAGAGGATGTTCGAGGGAGAAAAAGGGTGTGAGGGGTGGGTAGGAGTCTAGGGATCAGTTTATTCAGGATTAACGGACGAGTAAATCCATCCCTCCTGCTGCGGTGCAAGACGATGGGTTGAGAGAGGGCAACTGGAAGCGTCTCCGCCAACCGACCTCTTCCGATCCGTCTCGCCTCACAGCTGGTGGGCAGGCGCATCCGTTGCCAAGGCCTGAACATGATGAACCCGGGCACCCTTGCTAAATCACTAAATGTAGCGAACCACTTGGAGAGACCAGTGGCAAGGGTGTTGGTCATCAAATAAGTGGTTCCCCGGGCGATGGTACCCATTCCCGCATTCCAAATTTGATACACAGAATCAGAAAGATCTCATTTTAAAACTTTAAATTGTTATGCTCTACCAATATTTACAACAGAAGAGATAAGCCGTTGTTTCCCGTTTGCCAGAAGTACCTAAAGTAATTTTTCCTTCTCCGAGTGCACTCGATAATTTTTTTTTTTAATTATTGACATCAATTGCATGTGGAATTAGTTTTATTATTTTGAGTTTATGCTTTATTTGTATATTTTGTAATATTTTTATTTATGTTTCACTGTTGTTATAAATGTAATTTGTATTTAATAGTTAAAAGCCCAAGAGGGCGTCAATAAATAGATAAATAAATAAATTATTTCTTGACCAGACAATCGATTTCATTGACCTGTCTTCGGTCTAGGAGTCAAAAGATCTTCTTTTTATATTAGCTCCACATAGAAGGCCCTGAGGAAAATAATTCCACTCAGGGCCTATGTATCTTTTTAGGGGAAGGAAGGAGAGGAAGTTCTGGTAAGGAAAAAGGTATGAGGGGTGAGTAGGAATCTGGGTGTCAGTTTGACCAGGAGTGACGGACGAATGAATCCGTCCATTCCACTTCGGTACAAGACAATGTTCGGAGAGAGTCCTGCTGGAGAGATCAAAAAATCTCCCTCAATTCGGCCTGCCACGCTGTTAATGGGCTGACATATTTTTTTTACATGAGCTCCACACATGAGGCCCTGAGGAAAATAATTTCCCTCAGGGCCTATGTCATCTTTGGGGATGCTGTGTGGAGGGTTTTTAAGGAGAGGAAGGAGAGGAGAGTTCTGGGAAGGAAAAGGATTTAAGGGGTGGATAGGAATTTGGGGTTCAGTGTGTCCTGGTCATCGCCTCCAAGACCTAGACAAACCTCTCAAATCACCAAACGCAGCGAAACACTTGGAGTGACCTATGTGGCAGAGGTGTTGGTTATCCAATAAAGGTTCAGTACCCATTCCCACATCCCAAATTGAGATCATCTCCCGTCTGCCGCCAAGATCCGGACAAACCTGAACTCATGAACCCGGGCACCCCTGCCAAGTCACCAAACGTAGCGAACCACTTGGGGTGACCTATGGCAGAGGTGTTGGTTATCCCATAGATTTTCCCGGGGCGGCGGTACCCAAAATTGAAAATGGGTTCTGTAAAATGGGTTTTCCTTATTAGCGAACAACATGATTACAATTCTAGTAATTTACTGTCCATTGTTTCATACAACGAGTTATAACTTATCACTTAAATTCCATAAAAAAAAACACTTTGAATGTCGCTTAACATAATATATTTTTACATACAACCAACGTAATCACCACACTGATCACCCCTATTACAATAAGTATAATCCCGATGCCACATGAACATGTTAAAAAATCAAAAGCTAGACAGCCACCCCGGCAACACTGACATAACATCATAAACTATGCACAAATCATTTAAGTCTTTTAATTCTTCACAAGATATTTCCGGTATGACACTTTTCACGCCATCGAAACCAATGACATCACAAAGTTATTTGCTGTTACAACAACCATAATGGCTTTCCTCGACGGTCATCCTTAATAACCGCAACATATTAGTTGTTATTCGTTATTAATTAGTAATAAACAATACACTGTATTATATGGTTATACAAATAATCGATCATTATTACGCTCAAAGCAAAACGTCAAAGAAATCATAAAATAAAACAAGATGTAATGTTTTCAAATTTTGAATTAAGATTCCATTAAAAGTGGTCTAGGTAAGTACTGTAAGTTGGAACTCCTAAATTAAAATAATTTCGAAAATATGCGGTTATTTGAAAGTATGTACCTAGGTAGGTACTAATAAATTTGAACATCTCACTTTCTTTTCCTTAATAATTTATTTATTTCAAAATGGTGCTGTAAAATAATCAAACCCTGTAATATTTATAAGGACGGCTACCACAGACAGCATTGATTCAAAAAGTACCTAAACAGTGCGTTAGTTGTAGTTATAAATTATGTATCAAAAACACTATTTACTATGAGGTCAGTTGTTATGCCAGGCCCAGGTCACCTAGCACGGTCGATCAATAACGATTGATAAGATAACTTTCGGAAATTTCTCTTCGTTCCCTACGACAACTAGAAAAGTCACCGAAAGTTATCTTATCAATCGACTGTGCTAGGGGATCAGGAAGCACTTCTTTGGAAGAAGTCCTAAATTTTACGTTAGGTACTCAAAATTCTTCATCTTCTTCGATGGCGCTACAGCCCATATCAAGCTTTGGCCTCTTGCAACAGTCGCTTCCAACTCCTCCCGTCCTCAGCGGCCGACTTCCAGTTTGGTACCCGGAGAAGCCGTGCTGCATCCCGTCTTACCTCGTCTTCCCACCTCAGTCTGGGTCTTCCCACTTTACAAACCAACTATTCACAGATTTCATGCAAGCATATGATAGCATAGATTGGGAGTGTCTATATGACATACTACTTCAATTCCAAATTCCACCTAAATTGGTTAGGCTCATCAAAGCCACAATGTCAGACTCAAGATGTCAGGTCAAAATAGACGGGGAATTATCGGAAGAATTCACAGTATTGCAGGGACTAAAACAGGGGGACGGTCTGACTCCCACTCTCTTCAACATTGTGCTCGAACATGTAATAAGAAAAACGCTAATAGACACTGGCTCCAATATTTGTTTCAAGAGCAGTCAAGTTGTCGGATATGCGGATGACATTAACATTGTCGGAAGATCAATTTTAGCCATTAAGGAGGTCTTCAACCCTTTAGAAACAGCGGCACGGGAAGTAGGACTGTGGGTTAATGTTAACAAACGAAAATGATGGTTAACAAAAAAAAAAAAGTTACTCAAAATTAGACGCGACTAATTTGAAAAAAAAAAAATATTCCACTGAAATATTCATGAACCTAAATAATTGATTCGACGTCACAGAAAATATCTTATAGACAGAACATTTAAAAGCACAAGCAAAGCAAAATTTACGAAATTTAGCTAGATACGAAGACATGAACTACATTAAATTTGGAAAGTTTTTAACACTAATTTGAGCTTTACTAAACAACCATTTACGACACATGGATGTTGTTTATCAGTTGTGTAAAATTACCCTAAATAATTATTATTAATAAAATTGTTTATATAATTTTGTTCATACTTACCGTATCGATGTTCATTTAGGTTACAAATAAGTTTTTGTAATAATTACCAATTTCCAAGGGATATTTGCGACCGTTACCTTTTTTCTGGGTATTTGCTTTCTTACGTTACGCTTCATTGATTATACTGCAAATAGGTTTTTAAGCTGTGAGATAAAAAGTGCTTGAAACTTGATGAAATTTTTTTTTAGGTTACACCTCACAATAGTCTGCACAGTGTAATAAGACAGGGAAACTACATCGCCAACGGGTTGGAGAGCGTTGTGAGTTGTAAGGCAGGGGTCAGAAATATAGATTTTTAGTGTGGGTCTTGAAGGGGTCCAGATTATATGATGGAGGAAATACAGATGCCGGTAGGAATCTTTAATGATCCTCATCGGCCACAGTATTTCGTTGAAAACATCCAATAGTAAGTACCTACATAATTTTAGATCACATTCCTCGAAAATACAATAAACTATTTGCACCTATCTATCTTTTATCAATGTGTTTTTTTTTACATTAACTCAACACAGGAGGCCCCGAGTAAAACAATTTCTCTCGGGGTCCATTTCATCTTTGGGGATGCTGTGTGGAAGGTCTTTTAAGGATAGGAAGGAGATGAAGTTCTGGGAAGGAAAATGGTTTTAGAGGTAGGTAGGAATCTGGGGGTCAATGTGTCTAGGAGTTACTGACAGACACTGTGGGCAAGGCAGTGGATCGAGAGAGTCCGGTTGGAGAGGTCAAAGGATCTCCCTCCACCAAAGTCTCCCGATCTGGCTCTAGGCAGGTGTATCTGTTGTCAAGATCCTAACAAACCTCATCCATGAACCCGGGCACCCCCTCTAAGTCACCAAACGTGCCGAACCACTTGGGGCGTCCTACGGCAGAGATGTTAGTAATCCAATCAATGGTTCCCGGTAGCCATAGGTAATCGCCTCCCACAATGTAAATAATAAATTGCAGTGAATAGAGTTTCCAAAATCTTTCTACAAAATGTCCCCACGCAACCCCCCCTGGGAATCCTCCAGGAGGGTAGTCCCCCATGTGAATGCTATAGCTACGCCCCTGTTGTATTAGTCAGCTAAGGGGGCATACATTAATTACATGAGCTCAAAAAGGGGGGGGGGTCCAGCAAAATCTCACGTTACTTAAAAATAATATACGAAGTGGCCCAAATTTATCTCACCGAGGGAGGTAGGGTCTAGATTGGAAGAAAAACTGCTCACGTAATTAATGTATACCCCCTTGTCTTATCAGGATAATTGGCAGGCTCCTACCAGAGCGCAACTTGACTGGCCTCAATATCTCTCTTGGCGAGTAAAAAGAAACTCAAATTAAAGGCCATTTTATTGCTATTAGATCGAATTTGGACGAAATAAATAGTGTAAATATTATTGTTTTGTTGTAGTGAATTAAAAAAATGTTACGTACAAATAAAAAATATATTTTGGTACATAGGTTATTTAAGCATCTGGAAATGTAATATTTAGTACAAAGCTAAACAGGTGGAAAAAACTATAATCGCAAATAAAAGTAAGACAATAGCCAAGATTATACTCCATGTTGAGCACATAAATAGACCAAAGGCCGTCGACGCCGCCGCCTCTTCATCTCTTGCATTTTCAGCGACCACACGCCTCGGTGCAGAAGAACCTGGCGCACTGGGCAAATGACAAGGAATCAATAAACACATTGGGTAAAATGTATAAGCCCACCTCACAGTTAATACGGAACGTTCGTGTTGTTGAAATTCGATACACGGATAAAACAGAAAATTCATTTTTTAATTAATATACAATCAAATATGACATTTGTGTCAATACATATCAAACTACCAACCATTTTTTTTCTGCAAAAAAAAATAATCTTTTGCTTTAGATCAATCTAACCGAAGTCCACGGCTTCCCAAAGAAATCAATTATTGAATATTAAAAAAACAGGATACATGATCTTAAGCTCAACCCGTAAAATAATTCCTCCTCATGTACCCTTAAAAATTGAAAACAACGACCTGCAAATCCTGACCCAGGAAAAATATCTTGGGTTGTGCATTGATCAGCATTTGACATTTAAATAACACATACAAGGTAATAAAGACAAAATCATCCCCTTAATTAGCGTATTTAGCCGGCTATCATATCTGTTGCCAAATAAATTAAAAACAGGCTTTCATTATAGTCTCGTACACTCACATTTAAATTATTTGATTGAAACCTAAATAACCTTCATACATAAATGAATTACAGGTAATACAGTTTCAGTTTCAGTTTCAATGCGGGCAACCCGGGCGTTTATTTTATTTTATTTATGAGCATAGATTTCTTTTACCTATCTCACTAGACAAAGTCTGTTCCGAGGTGATACAAAACAAGGTAATCAAAAAACTATTTAACTACAAGCCCCGAAAATCCACAAAAAATAATATATGGAAACAAAACTATTAACATTAAGAAAACTGTATGAATACAATACATGTCTCCTTATATACAAAATAAACAATAAAATCGTTTTGAATGGTTTGTTTGGCAAGCAGGATCTGTCTAACGGGTATGCGTAATAATTATTCTCACATTCCTCTTTCCATTTTCTTCTGTTATAAATACAGGTACAAACTTGTAAATAATGCATTCACTTCATATAACATAAATAAAGTATAGTTTTATATGGCAAAAATATTGTTTCTATGATTGGCAGCATTGATTGATTGACTATGTAATGTTATATAAAAATGATAAAAACAAAAGTGGCGCAGCAAGGTTCGTACGCCGAGTAAGCGAATAATTTTAACAACATAAAAATGTAACGAGCATATTTTTTACATGTTTTTTCGTCTCCCCCGACATAAATACTCACTTTTCGTGATAATAAAGCTAAATACTGTTTCAATAAGAAATATTCCGTATTAACCGATAAGCGGAGTAAGACAAATAATTCACATCGCACTATAATAATTGTTGTCTTTTTTTCATTTTATAAGCTAAAGTTACCTCATTGTGCATTAATCACTCCGAAGATGTCATGACTCATTGCTCTTTATTTAGGTATTGTAAATCCGTTGATTTGCGTTTTTTTCAAAGGCTACACAGTAAAATTTTCCTGTACCTACATCATTATTTGCACAGCGTTGTTTTTGCACTCAAACAATAATATGTTAATTTATTTACTTTTTAACTTTTTAAATAATAAGAAAAGTAGCAAAGATAATAGCAATTAAAAACATTGATTGGAATAGTCCTAACCTTAGATTTTCTTGACATTTGATTAATTTGGTTACGAGAAAATTTCATATTTGGAATTACGAAAACATTAAATTATCACCTACGTTAGAGAGGTAGTTACTACAACCAAATATGCCGCCCGCAGATGACAGAGTTTGCGGCGATGCGATGCGATGCGCGACGGTTGGAAACTATTGTATTTTAAAATTTACACAAATTTTAAAAGTCTCCCAACTAAATATCTCTCGTGTGCACTGTTGCCAACTTAATTTTTAAAATAAAGCCAGACGACACCCAAAAAGAAGCTAAAATTATGTACAGCCTTAATTTGGGATCAAATAATTAAACCAATTCGCCATCCTGGGGGGAGGTGGCTACACAAATTCGGACAAGATAATATAATAGACCAGTTTCTTCGAATATTCGTGTATCCGGGGGGACGGTGACAAGGGAATTTATTTTCGTTGTTTACTAGGGGGTGGGGGCCATATGGTCAGGCCCACAGATAAGAGAAACAAAGTATCTTTGGTCAGGCCACACAATCAGAGGAAGTGAAAAATGGTCAAAATTAGTCATGAATTGGTTCACAAGAAGAGAAAACGAGGTAGACCATCCAGCGCCCCGCTGTGGGCGTTTTGGAGGTCTGGGGGGGCGTTTTTAAATGTTTAGCATTTAGGGGGCGCTACAAAAGTTCGAGTCATTGTGTTAATACAGAAATTTAATTCCACAAAAATTGTAACTGAGGTTTAATACTCAATGTCAATGTAATTGTGTTTTATTTATACTTCTCATAATTTTTTATTTGTAGTAGGAAATCCATTGCGTAAATGGACTAACTACTAAAATGTGTACTTTTTAATTTTCGTTTCGGGGGGGGGGGGGGCGCTGGATAATTTTACTGTGGTAAAGGGGGCGATTCTTTCAATAGGGTTAAGAAACATTGATTTAGACGGTGGGTTGACGACATCAAAGCCGTAGCAGGTGGTACATGGACAATAGTAGCTAATGATAGAGAGAAATGGCGACAGTTGGAAGAGGCCTTTGTCAACTAGTGACATACAGACAGGGAGTCGATGCATGATAAGTGTTATAAATGAGAAAAGTTTATTAAAAACTAGCTTTTACCCGCGGCTTCGCTCGCATGGTATTAGGGGGAAATTACTGTAATAAGAATTTTCCCACGGGGGTGAAATGTTTTTTCCGGGATAAAAATTAGCCTATTTCATTTCCCAGACCTCAAATTATATCTATGCAAAAATCACGTCGATCCGTCGCTCCATTTAAATTATTATTTAGGATTTTAGATTAGGTACTTTCTATTACATAATTCAATTTACCAAAGTCTGACATAGGCATTTAAATACAATAGCGAGTTACCGGCACGCGTTGCTAAGCCACTTAATAAAGTAAAAATTTCGCTCTGCTAATCTCTTCACATTCATCCCAAATGATGCCAGAACTTTTTTATTTATTAATTGAATTATTAAAACACTTTGTTTTTACCACAATAATCTTTATTTAAAAAGTCGACATGTTTCGAGAACGATGTTCTCTTTTTTATTTATTTATTTTTTTTTTTTTATTATTTTTTTTTTAATAAAATGTTTTACATGGTACATAACGATAATTTTTCATCTTAGGTTTTTTTACTACTCTTCCACTGAAAGCATTTGCTTGTGTATTTATTTATTTATTTATTGAAAAAAATAAGAAATACATGAAAACATAAGCTGCACATCTCACTAGGGGATTCCTGTATCGAGATATGCAGTTTTACAATAAAGTAATTTAAAAAAAAAAAAAGAAACATACATATACCTAAACTTAAAAGAAATATAATAATAAACCTACAAAAGAAGCACTGAGTACAGTTATTTAAACATTAATAATTAATAATTATTACAGCTGGGCAGTATGCTCATTGTTGACAAAAATAACATTATACTGTAAACTAAATATTAAAATATGTAAATACAAGGTACCTGTTGTGGCTTACCAGATGCAATAATTAGATGTATGTTAGGGGAGTGTACATAAATGTGGTTATTAGTTAGTACTTAAATAATTATTTGTACATATATATGTGCTGTAGTATTTATTTTGATAATATGTGTTTTTAAAAAAAGAAAGTATGTTATGGAACACTTAGGATATATATATAGAAATCATCGCGGGCATGCACACATCAAATCCATAAAGTTTCATCGCAATCGGATGAACGGTTAGCATTAGCAATGCATAATTTCATGATACCAGAACTCACAATTGTTTATAAAAACCATCGCGGGCATGCGCACATCAAATCCCCAAAGTTTCATCGCCATCGGATGAACGGTTTAGCAACGCATAACATATCACATAGATAGGCAGAAACAAACATATTTTCTTTTTTATAATATAAACAGATTGTTTAATAAAATGTGCATGCGTTTTTTTTTATTCATTAATTTTAATTAGAAAAAATATGAGTTGAGAAAGTTAATAAACTTTGAAAAAGTTTTAAAAACTTTTTTAAAGTTTACATTCAAAAATTTTATTTTTGAAAACTGTCATTGTTTTTGTAACAATTCCATTTGAAAACGTATTTTACCACCTTTCCAAACCAGTATTTAGTTTTTGGATACGTTTACAAATATTACATTTATTTGGATTTTATTGCAAAACGGAAACATTTTTTACCTTCTGACAAAATACTCAAAATTTTTAAAGGGTTAAGCTTTGAGTTTTAACCTTACGCTTCGAGCGTTAAGCTTTGAATTTTAAGCTTTGAGCTTTAACCTTAATCTTTGAAATTTAAGCTTTGAGCTATAAGCTTTGAGCTTTAAACCTTGAGTTTAAGCTTTGAGTTTTAAGCTTTGAGCTTTAAGATTTGAGCTTTTAAATAATAATAATAATAGTAATAACAGTTTATTCCAGAATGTATGCAGAGGTAGTGCAATGCAATACATTCCATATTTTTTGGAATACATAAACATACATCATCGTTCCATTGAGCTTTAAGTTTTTAGCATTAAGCCTCGTCCTTTGCTCGGGGAACGTATGCGCGGCCCATTTCGGCGCGTTTCATACAAATCTTAGATTTGGATTTGAGATCAAAATATCCAACTAAACTGAAATTAAAATTATTAACCAACTAAAATTATTTTGTAATCAAAAGGTATAACCAAATATCTAGTACGGATGTGAGCTACTTTATTTATTTTTGCTTTAAATTATAAGATATAGGCCATTAAACATTTTAACCATCCCACTTAAGGCGCTGCATCCACTCTCAAAAAGAAGAAGATGGAGAGGTACGAAATTACGAATGTTAGAGGAGCCCGCTAAAATTTACAGCGACAAAATCGATGCGAAAATGTTTAATAAAATACGACTCGTTTATATAATAGAGCAAAACCTCGTGGGGAGCATCTTAAGTATCACTTAAAGAAACATTGTGAATTTTTTCACATATATATTTTTTAAGATAATAGAAACAGACTTGTTTTTAATATTTTCATTGTTTGTTTTTGGGGTGTTATGCCGTGTTGCGCTACCTCCTTCTTTAGCCGACAATTTGGACACTGCAACGCTGTCCGAAACGTTGGCTAAAAAATGAGGTAGCGCAACATGGCATAACATCCCAAAAATAAACAATGAAAATGCTTTTGGCCGTGAAAATCTAAAAACCTAACTTGTTTTTAATAATTTTTGGAGCATATTTTGCGATTTTTTTCTATCGAGGGAATTTCATAAAATTTGCGTTTCGGCGTGGGGAATGTATAGATATTATCTTAAAAAATAACATATATTTTTTAAGAGCTTTAAAACTTCAGGATATGTAAGAAATCGGTAGAAATTCGGGTAGCGGCGGCTTAAAGCTAAAGCTCAAAGCACAAAGCACGGCGTGCGTTGCAATGCAAAGAAATAAATTGTTTCTTCCTGCATTTCCTTTCTTATGCGTCCCCCGGTCCCCGTTCCCCGTTCCCCGTTCTCCTCACCACCTTCCACGCCTTCCCCTCCCTCGTCATCCTTCCCGCTAACCCCACCTCCTTCATTACCCTTCCTCTCATGCCTTCCCTCCCTGCCGCTAAAATATATTAAATACCTACACCCATTTTCATTTATACAAATTTTATTACGCCAGACCTAAATACCATTATAAATAGCCTATAACCTTTGCGGGCGTGCGCTCAACTAATCACCTAAATTTCATCGCAATCGTACGAATGGTAGGTACGACAGCGCATAACATACGCAAAACAAACAAACAAAACAAACAAAAATTGATTTTTATATATAAGAGAAGAGATAATGTTATGTAATTTGCTGTTGAATAAAAGCTATTATTATTTATTATTATTATTAGGGGGTGGGGGCGGCTAGAGTAATCCTGAGGTACAAACCAAGTTTTCAGTACGAAAACAACCGGTTCCTAAATTATAATTTTTCGTTCATGGGTTTTATATAAAAAAAGGAGCTAGATTATCTGAAAAATGAGCTAAGAAAAATCACTTTTTTAGAGCTGAGAGCCTAATTTTTACGCTACATCTAGCTCTAAAGGAACTGAGTTGGCAACACTGCTCGTATGCGCGCCTCCATATACCTGTGTATATGAATATTATGGATATATTTTTTTATCCAATACTAGCTTTTACCCGCGGCTTCGCTCGCATGGCTTTAGGGGGAAATCTATATATGTATAAAAATCAAAATATGCTAGCTTTTTGTTTTCTAATCCTCGGCATACTTTGCTATTCCACTTAATAAAGATATTTTTTCTTCCCAAAGTTTCATCGTAATCGGATGAACGGTTTAGCAATGCGTAATTTCATTAGCTGGATCCTAAGAGTATGGATATTTACTTCCATGGCTGGAGCTCACTATTGTATACAGAAACCATCGCGGGCATTCACACATCAAATCCCCAAAGTTTCATCGCAATCGGATGAATGGTTTAGCAACACATAGGCCCCATACACACCCAGAAACAAACATATTTTGATTTTTACATGCACAGATAAACACGTTTTCATTTATACAAATTTCATAACGCCAGAACTTACAATAATAAATAGCCTATGACCTTCGCGGGTGTGCGCACAATAAATCACCCAAGTTTCATCACAATCGGATAAACGGTAGGGCAGCGCATAGCATACGAACAAACAAACAAACAAACAAATAAACAAACAAATATTGATTTTTATATATAAGATCGGATGAACGCTATGGCAGCGCATAGCATACGAACAAACAAACAAATAAACAAACAAATATTGATTTTTTTTTAAGAATTGTTCATACTTACCGTACCGATAGTTAATTTAGGTTAAAAAAATTGTTTTCGTAATAATTTTCAAATGATAAAACAGTAACGGTCGCAACAGTCGTTACCTTTTTTTCTGGGTTTTGTCTTTTTTTCATTTCATTGATTAAATATTGCAATTAGGTTTTTAAGCTATGGGATAAAAAGTGCTTGAAACTTATTTAATTTTTTTTATGTTACACCTCACAAGAGTCTGCACAGTGTAAAGACAGGAGAACTATATCGCCAACCGGTTGGGGAGCGTTGTAAGTTTTGAGGCAGGTTAAGGTAGGGGTCGGAGGAAAAGATTTTTAATGTGGGTCTTGAAGGGGTCCAGATTATTTGACGGAGGAAATCCAGATGCCGGTAAGCATCTTGGATGATCCCATCGGCCACAGTATTTTAATGAAAACATTCAGTAGTAGATACATACTCTTAAATTACATTCCTATCTCTCATTAGCAATCTATTTTTAAAATATTTACTCAACTCAGGAGGCCCTGAGTAAAACCATTACCCTCATGGCCTGTTTCATCTTTGGGAATCCTTTGTGGAGGGTGTTTTTAAAGAAAAGAAGGAGAGGAAGTTCTTAGAAGGAAAAAGTATGAGGGGTGGGTAGGAATATGCGGGTCAATCTGTCTAGGAGTCACGGACGTATGAATCCATCCCTCCTACTGCGGTGCAAGGCGATGGGTCGAGAGGGTCCGGCTGCGTATTCCCAAACCCTAACGCGTTTCAGTCGCTCTACCGACTGAAATGCGTTATGGATTGGAATGCATAAATCACCTTCCAAACACTACCGCGTTTCAGTCGCTCTACCGACTGAAACGCGTTAGGGATTGGAATGCATAAATCACCTTCCAAACACTACCACAATTCAGTCGCTCTACCGACTGAAATGCGTTAGGGATTGGAATGCATAAATCACCTTCCAAACACTACCGCGTTTCAGTCGCTCTACCGACTGAAACGCGTTAAGGATTGGAATGCATAATATATAATAATAATAAGCCTTTTGATTCTGGTCTTCGGTCAGGTATACTAAGCATGTTCTTGTTTGTTTATAATAAATCCCGAAGCTCAGTTTGCCTCTTGGCATAGGCCTCCTCTAACGTTTTCCACTGGGACCTGTCATGCGCAACTCTTCTCCATTGATTTCCAGCCGTGAGTTTTAGGTCGTCTTCCCATCTTATTTGTTGACGTCCTCTACTTCTCTCTCGAGAGGATGGACCGCGTTTTTTTTACTTACAAAATCTATTTTCTACATTGAAAATATTTATTTTTAAAGTAAAAAAAACCCGCGTTTTTTTTTAACTAAAAATATATATTGTCACATTTACTTACAAGCCTATACCTACTGGTTCAGTTACCCAACCCAAAATACCAAAATACCATCAGTACCTAATCTTGTATGTATGAATGTGATTGAACCATGCAATGTGACCGAGTTGTTTGGCGGTCCATCCTCTCTGCCTACCCCTGCGGTGAAACTATCTTATGGTATGTTGGGGTAACTGAACCAGTAGGTATAGACTTGTAAGTAAATGTGACAATGAATGAATGTCACTGAAGCAAGGAGCAGGCAGTAAATGACGAAATATTTATTGCTAGTTTTAATTACATAAATATATAAATATTTTCATTGTAGAAAATAGATTTTGTAAGTAAAAAAAAAACGCGGTCCATCCTCTCTGCTTACCCTTCTATAATTACGTTCGTCACCCTCACAGAAACAGAGAGCAACAGATCGCGAAGGCGACTGAAACGCGGTAGTGTTTGTAAGGTGATTTATGCATTCCAATCCCTAACGCGTTTCAATCGGTAGAGCGACTGAATTGTGGTAGTGTTTGGAAGGTGATTTATGCATTCCAATCCCTAACGCGTTTCACTCGGTAGAGCGTCTGAAACGCGGTAGTGTTTGGAAGGTGATTTATGCATTCCAATCCCTAACGCATTTCAGTCGGTAGAGCGACTGAAACGCTCCCCGCACAGGCGCCCGCGCCACCAACTGCCTTTATTAAGGCAACATAGAAGGACGACCTGGCCCCACCGAGAATTTCCCACAAGACCATCCTCATCCCCATCCAGAAGAGGAAGAACAGGACCCCCGCCGTGCGGATGTTCCCCGGACGGTTCGCAGACCCGGAGGAATTTCCGATAATAATCCCCCCGGGCGCCCGTCAATACAGTCGCCGATCCAAAACCGGGACTATCAAAGTCACGATCCCCGCTCCCGAGCCCCTGGAGAGCCAGCCTGACCCGACCGAGAAGCCGACAGCCATCCCCCTGCCGCCCCCCAAGATGCCCGAGACCGGCCCAGCACCCGGAACCAGCCGCCCCCCAGTAGGCCCAGCGTCGGGCTATGTACCGCCCCCCAGAGCCAAGCAGCCCGCTCAGGAGATGACCTGCCAGGAGGAAGGTTGGACGAGGCCCTCCAACCCCGTCAAAAGGCCCCTGTCACCGCAGGAACCCCGGGCGGTTGTTATCGGCAACCGCTTCGGCAATCTGAACGAAGTAAGTGAAGGCGGAGGCGCACCGCAACCAAAGCGCCAAAACACTAATAACTTTATTTCTCCTTCCGCAGGTACCTCGAGCGCGGCGAAGAAGGACCGAGTCCCCCCGGTTGTGATGACCCTGGGGAATCTTACCCACGCCCAGATAACCACGGCGGTGCAGGGCCACATCGGGCACCCGAACTTTACGTTCCGCTACAACCGAGGCGGAACCGCAAACATCTTCGTGCGGAGCATGGTGGATCACCGCGCTCTCACCAACGGGCTGCGGGCGGAGGCAAGAGGCTTCCACACGTACACAGCGGAGGCGGAAAAACTGAAGAAGGCGGTCATCAAGGGCCTACCGAACGTTGACACGGAGGACATCGCGGCCGACCTGACAGAGCAAGGCTTCCCCCCGGTGAAGGTCATTAAGATGACAACAGCCTCGGCCGAATATCCCATGTACCTGGCAACTTTCGACAAGGAAATAAATATGGGCCAGCTGAGGGCGGCAGTGAAGTACCTGTGCCACTGCAGAATACGCCTCCAGAAGCACAGGAGCAATCACCTCCAACATGGGACGCAGTGTTATCGCTGCCAAAACTTCGGGCACGGATCCCGAAACTGCGCCCACACCGCGAGGTGTGTGAAGTGCTTGGTGGAGCACGCCTCGGCCGAGTGCCCAAAGACCACCAGGGACGAGCCCGCCGCGTGCTGCAACTGCGGAGGTCCCCATCCCGCCAACTTCAGAGGCTGCCCGAAGAGGGTCGCCTACGTCGCCTCGCTCCAGCAGCACCAGCGACACCCCCAGCGCCAGGCCCCAGGAGCAAGCAGGCCACCTCCTCATACACAGCAGATGCCGAGGACGGATGGACGCAGCTGGGCCAACGTAGCCGGCGGAAGGAGCGAGGAGCGACACGAGGAGCAGCCCCGCTCACAGCCCCGCACGCAGCCCCGCACGCAACAGCCCGCAGGAGAGGCTAGAAGCGATGCCCAACTGATGATGGCCCTGCTCGAGGGACTAGATCGCCTGCGACCCGAGCTGGCCGCAGCTTCCAGCGAAGCTGCGAGAGCCTGGATCCTTATGGGTCTCATCACGTCCACCATCGATGTCTAATCCCGAGATGGTGAACGTCCTCCTGTGGAATGCCCATAGCATCCGCTTCAAAATTGACGAACTGCTCGCTCTGGCAAATAACACCGATACTGATGTAATTCTCATCTCAGAAACACATCTTAAACACGACACGCCGCTGAGAGTGCCCGGCTTTGAAGTTCACCGAGACGACCGATTGGAAGGAAAAGGCGGAGGCAGCGCCATATTCGTTCGTCAATCCATCACTTCTACAAGAATCCCCACTCCAAAGCTGAAATATACTGAAGCCACAGTTATCGAAGTCATCATAGAGGATAGAGCGCATACCTTCATCGCCGCCTACTGCAATGATAGCAACTGTCTTGTGAGAGAAGATCTGGATAAACTACTGAATTTGCGCCCAATTGTTGTGTTAGGAGGAGATCTCAACGCCAAACACAACTATTGGAATAACTACAGAGGCAACGCGAACGGTAAAACGCTCTTCACGCATATGCAGACGCATAACTACTCGATAATGGCACCGGACAGACCAACATTTCACTCGGCAAGCGCAAAGTACCCCAGCACTTTGGACATCGTACTCGAGAAAAATGCCAAGACGATCTCGCCACTGCGCACGCTGGATAAACTGTCATCGGACCACCTGCCCGTGAGCTTCAGTATTGGAGGAACGACTTTGAGGAGCCCCAGAAAACGGCGAAACTACAAAGATGCCGACTGGGAAGGATTCAAGAAAGAGATAAACGAACGAATACATCTCACATCGGAAACTCTGCGCTCAAAGGAAGAAATCGACGAGGCCGCAAGCACTCTCACCGAAATCATACAACATGCCCAAGACACGTTCATACCACTCAAAGAAGAACAGACATACACGGTCAAGCTTCCCGAGCACGTCTTATCGCTCATTAAGGAGAAAAATCGCCTGCGACGCATCTACCATCAAACGCGCGACGGCTACTTCAAAACGGCCTACAACACTCTACAGCGAGAAATCAAGCAAGAAATCACCGATCTCAGACGCCAACTTTGGACGAAGAAAGTTACGTCACTCACGCCCAAAGATAACAGCCTATGGAAAATGGCGAAAGCTCTGAGACACCAAGATCACACGATACCCCCGCTTGAGAAGCTAGACGGCTCAGGGCTGGCACTTTCAATGGAAGAAAAGGCAAACGCGCTCGCCGACGGATTCGAGAAAGCCTACGCAGCCACGGATGGCCTATCTGATCCGGAAACGGACAGACTAGTAGAAGAATCTCTACGAGATCTCGAACAAGCAGAGCAAACGAGCACGGCCGATATCCATTTCAGCACACCGAGCGAAGTAGCCGTCATCATCAGGCGATTGAAGACAAATAAGGCGCCGGGAAGCGATCAAATACACAACATTCTACTCAAACATCTACCGCAGAAAGCCATCATTTACATAACAAAGCTGTTCAATGCCTGCCTCATCATCGGACATTTCCCTCAGATCTGGAAAACGGCGACCGTGCTGCCCTTCTCCAAACCAAACAAGGACAAGAGGCAGCCGACAAGCTATCGGCCGATCAGTCTACTCTCCACGCTGAGCAAGGTTTTTGAACAGGTTATACTCAACAGGCTACTACCACACCACGAAGACAACAACACTTTGCCAGACGAGCAGTTCGGATTCAGAAAGAGGCATTCCACCACCCATCAACTGACCAGAGTAGCGGAATTCATCGCCAGAAGGTTTAACGAAAATCGCTACATCGCCGCCGCACTGATAGACTTGGAGAAGGCATTCGACACCGTTTGGATCAGAGGGCTACTGCACAAGTTGCACAGAACAAACACGCCCATATACCTAACGAGACTGATTCAAGAATATCTCAGAGACAGATCCTTCAGAGTCTTCCTCAGAAATGCGCTATCGACAATACGTGAGATTCCAAAAGGCGTGCCACAAGGGAGTCTACTGGGACCTCATCTTTTCAACATCTTCACGCACGACATCCCCCGAGACGAGAGATGCAACTTATCCATATACGCAGACGACGTCAAACTTTACGTTTCCTCGCTGAAAGCAGACATGGCGGCTATATACCTACAGAGGGCGCTCGACGCTCTAGTAGAGTTCTACAAGCAATGGCGACTCAAACTAAATGAGGCCAAGACCGAAGTGATCATGTACACGAGGAAACGAAAAAGAAGAACACCCGACGTCAATATCGAAATGGGAGGACATGTCCTAGAATGGAAAGATGAAGTCGTATACCTGGGCCTGACAATGGACTCACGTCTCAACTGGAAATCACACATAGCCAAGACATACGCGAGGGCCAGGAAGGCAGTCGGCGCGATGAAGCCCATCTTCAACAAACGAAGTCCGCTACTTCCCAGAACCAAACTCCTGATCTACTACTCGCTCATACGACCGGTACTGACGTATGCTATTCCCGTGTGGAGTAGCATTTCTCATACAGCACATATGAAACTACAGACGCTACAAAATCTCTGCATTAAAATCGCATACAATACTAGAATCAGAACGAATCTCAAAAGACTACATGCCAGAGAAGACATACCGACCTTATTTGAACACACGCACAGACTGACAGACCGATTTTACAAATCTCTCAGACATAGCAAAAATAGACTTATCAAAGAAATCGGTCAATACAACGCACCCAGTGACTTTACTTTCAAATATACACACAGACTACCCAAACATATCCTGATGGACCTGGACCACATCTGGTATGAACCAGATTCAGACGCGGACGACTGAGCGAGCAGTAGGTATTCCTAAACACCAGACCCCCCCCCCCCAAAACTTATGTTTACATATCTATGTATATATCTATTTAATTTTTGTATAATATGTATGTTTATGTAAGTTTATTATAAATTTCCCATATAGTATGTATATATATCTCACATAAAAACAGACACACACACCCCTCACCACACAATGCAGGATTTCATATATTGAAATCACTGAAGGCCGACAAGTTTCAAGTTGACTTTCGGCCGACTCTTCCCGGATGAGGTTTTTCATGGTTTCCTCATTCCCGAAGGCAAATGCGGAAGAGATCCAAAAAATAAGGACATGACCGACTCCTTCCCACTCCCAACATAACACAAACAGACACGTATGTATGCATGAGCGCCTGCCGGTGGCGTGGCTGCTTGATGATGATGGAGCTTAGCAAAACATGCAATTCTAGTAGGGTTTTTAGATAACAATTTTTCCCTACCGATGAAATACAAGGCCTTTAAGTCTATAATAGCCAGGTAACATTTTAAAATACCCACATGAGGTAAAAATTGCAAGGCGCATATGACGCCGTTCTATTTATAAAGAACATTAACTTTAAATTCAGTAAATTTAAATGATTCATCTCTTCAAGAAACATAAGAATCTAGTAAATGAAAAAAAAAAAAAAAACACTCTTCCGATCTGTCCCTTTGCTCAGTTGGTAGGCAGGCACATCCATCGTCAACACCCGAACGAACCTCATCTCATGAACCTGTGCAGTGTGCACCCCTTCTAAGTCACCAAACGTAGCGAACCACTTGGTTATCTAATGAATTCCTGGGGCTGCGATACCCATATCCGCCTCCCAAAATGTTAATTTGTTAATAAATATTAGCCTGAAACACTCATCTTAATTGAAAAAGTCTTCCGAGAAAAGATACATGCCGCTGACGGGACTTGAACCGTCGCCCAGTTTTGCTTGAACCCATGTCCTTCTGATATCCCGTCAACTGCTCTTTTATCCACTGAGCTACAGCGGCTTGCGGGTAGGAGATAACCAACCCCTTTCAACTCGCATTGTACCATCACCATCATAAATATACCAAACCACCCAATCACCATTCAATCCCCAAAAATAAAATTTGTTTACGATTTACTACGATGGATGCAAATTGCCGGCTGCGTAAATAACTTACCTGCAAATCCCAAATCGGGTAAATAAAAGATCGTGCTTGTTTCCAAAATTTTATATTTTGTTTAACTATTTAGCTAGACATTTTTACAAATGTGTTATAAATAACCCAACTCTCTCAATTTTAGCGCCGCTACGCCGGCCGTTGCTACGAACGTTCAGATCCTGCGCAGAAAAGTCCCACAAAGGACTGCGCTGCAAAACTTTGCCTTACTTTAGCGAACTTTACTTTTCTGCGCAGGGCCTGGTTATTTCAATGTTCGCTCTTCGGTAGTCAATGTACGCATAGTTTATTCAAAGCAATGTCGAAACCTCCTGGTGCCAAAAATATGGTCAAATGGTTTGCCTCCAGCTCCCCAGATTTCATGTTCAGGCAAGTCTGTGGTTTTAGTGGTGTGGTAGGTACATAATAAACATTTATTCATCTAGAGCTATTGCGTTTTTAAATAAGCTAAAGTGGTAGAAAAAATTACAATCGCTAATACTAAAAGAAAAAAATCTCCATGAACACTGCCCATGTTGAGCACAAACACAGCCCAATGGCCGTCGCAGTCTCGTCATCGGTTCCATTTACAGGCCCTATCACAGGTGGCACTGGACGACATGGACAAGTTATCAGTGAACACATAACACTATTATTGAAGTCCTCTTTTTGTTTTAAGCTTAAACTCCATTGCCTAGTAATTAATCACTCTGAAGAATTACAATGTCATTGCATGGCTCATTGCTCTGAAGTTTTCGATATTATAAATCAGTTGATTTTCAACTCAGAGGTATTATCATCTTATCTTCTTCTATGATTTTCTGTTCAACATTATTTGCACAGTATTTTTCACACTAAAGCAATAATAAATATGTTATTTTATTATTGTAATTAATACGAGGCAAGGAATGTGTGCCAAGACCGAGTTGTTTGGCGGTCCGTCCTCTCTGCCTACCCCAGCAGCGAAACGGCGTGATGATTAGTTAGTTGGTAACTAATACATATAGTATAGGTTTTTTAAAGATTAAGAAAATTAGCAGAAAAACAGCGATGAAAAAAAACATTCATTGGAGTACTACTCCAGGAGTAGTGCAAAACTGAATTTTTTTGACATTTGATTTTGATATGTGAAAATTTTAAAATTGGAATTACAAAAAAATAAAACGATCACTAGGTGAGAGAGCGTAAAAATAAGGGTGCTGTTTTCTTCGGCCGGTGCTGATTTATATGGCAGTATAAAGGACACACGCGGCAGAAACAATAAGCCAAATACCCCCGCGCCGAGCCAAAACTCTTCCTGCGTGGGTAAACTCAAGTGGCTTGGCAGTGGGGAAACTCACGCCGGAAGATAGAACAGTCTATGCCCGTGGTCATCAAACTGCGGCCCGCGGCCGATATTTGTGCCGATATTACTGCCGCTTTTTAATAAGTATTTTTTTTCATGTGCAATTCTATTAACCTGCTTTTTACAAATATTTTGTTTACGTAAATGCGAACGAATGCCGGTAACTCCATTAATGGAGGATTTAATGCCGTTGGCGCTAATAAAAAACTCTCAAAAGAAGCGAAGCTAGCAGTCCACAATGGAGTCCTGGTACCTACCCTGATGTATGGCAGTGAGGCATGGAACTGGCAGAGGAAGGATGAAAGTAAACTGAATGCTGTTGAAATGAGATCCCTGAGGCGTATGTGTGGTAAAACAATGTATGATCGTGTGAGAAATGTGGATATCCGCAAAGAATGTAAGGCTGATGTAAGCATAATGAGTAAGATTAAGAAAGGGACCCTCAGATGGTTTGGGCATGTAGAGCGAATGAACGAAGAAAGTAGTGTAAGAAGAATATACGACGCGAATGTAAATGGTAGAAGAAGTCGGGGACGCCCGAGGAAGACATGGCACGATCAAGTGAATCAGATACTTGAATCGGGCCATGTCAAAATTCAGAATAATAGAAGAGAATGTATGAGACGATGTATGAATGTGAGTGAGGCAAAGAGTGTGTGCCAAGACCGAGTTGTTTGGCGTTCCGTCCTCTCTGCCTACCCCTGCGGGGAAACGGCGTGATGGTTAGTTAGTTAGTTAGTTGTTTACGTATGCCATTATGATTTTAGAACGTTGATTTCAGTTGATTGACATTTGGTTTTAAAACGCCGAGCTGGTTTTTGAACACATCCATTAACTACGGGTCCAATCTAGACTCCCCCTCCCCCTCAGTGAGATAAATTTGGGCCAATTCGTATATTTTTTTCAAGTAACGTGAGATTTTTCTGGACGGACGGATTGATTGATCTAAGTTGATTTTGAACGCGCGCGTAGTGTACGTCATAGGTTCTCAACGTGGGCGATAACGGCCCCTCGTGGGCGTTTGAGACTTTCAGGATGCAGTAGAAGACTCAGAAAATTATAGGTATGAGATAGCACAGTGAGGCCGGGGGAGGTAAAAAAATATGGTCTAAAAATGACAAAAAAAAACACTCGGATCTTCTCGGAATATTTTTTATATTTTCTAAAAAATATTCATATTATTAAAAATATCGTTAATATTCATATATGGCCAGTTCGATCGAAAATTTATCATAATTTGAAAGTATATAGGTACTTTACCACTGAATTAGAAACGGAATTCCTAATAAAAATAACTTTGCAAAATAAAAATCAAACGCAATCACTGAAACTGAAGAAAATTTCTTGTAATAAACATAGATCCCCATTAATCTTTTTAGGTACGTAATATCATTTTGAGTTGTCAGTGTTTTTAAAACAACATTGCTTGAATGTAAGTACATCAACAATATTTAAGATTCATGGGAATTCCAAAAAAAAATACGACTATCAATACCAGTAATATTGTCATATGTAATTTTTTTTTTGCCAGAATTCGAAATTTCCCTAGATTTTGTGCTGATTTCCCTTTTCCCTAAAAAATATTTTTCTCCCCTAGGTCTAGGGAAAATTCCCTAGACATCACACATCAGTGGTCTGAGGACCAGGGATGTGATGCCCAAAAAAATCATTTCCCTAGATTTCGAGGTGAAATTTCCCTAGATTTCGGGGGTACTACCTTCGCAAATCAAAATGAAATGAATTTGGTGAAATATGTTTTTTTATATTTTATAAAAAATATTTTGTTACTATTTAAAAAATGTTTTTTATATTTTCTTAAAAATATACATATTATTACTAATGCGTCGATGACACAGGGCGAGTTTACAAGCTACTATCTCGGAAATTCACTATCTGTTAGTAAACTCGCTCAGTGTCATCGTGTTACTTGCTAACTAGCAGATTGTTGACAATCCACGGAAAAAGTTGAAAGGTCCTCAACTTTACACGCTACAAGCCGACTCGTGATTGGTTTATTTGTGTTTCCAATATGGCTGCCAAAAACCAGCTGATTTCGACTGTCAACAAACTGTCTTAAGGATTAGTTCACGTTATTTCCGCTATTGGCGCTAGCAGCTACGTGCGAGTCCAGTTTCCTACAAAAATGTCGCGAGCTACTGAGCGAGTGGACAGTTTTGTGTGTCATCATGACAATCTCCCTCGCCGATTCACCCGCTTTTAAATTTAGTAGATAGTAGCTTGTAAACTCGCCGTGTGTCATCGAGGCTTAATATCGTAAAATAAAATCATAAAAAAATATATAAGTACATGTGTTTCTTGACGAAAATTGGTCCGTTTGTGTATTTATTTGCTCACTTACAGACTAATATATTTCAATTTTTTTTTACATTCTTATTTTGCTGAGACATTATTGAAAAATGATAAATACTTATGATCAAAAAATAATTACAAAAAGTACATCATTTTAGTAGTTTTATCAATACGCCTTTCGGCATTTTTGGATGTAGGTATAAATTAAAGCAAATTTGGAATGAAATAAAATCGATATTGAGTTATAATTTTAAAAAGCTGGTACGGAGAGTAATTAGCTATATTGGAAACATAAATAAACCATCACATAAATCACGAATTAGCAAGTGGCGAGTAAAGTTGACGACCATCAACTTTTTTCGTAGATTGTAAACAATCTGCTAGTTAAGCAAGTAACACGATGACACTGAGCGAGTTTATATCAGAATTTCCCAGATAGCTTGTAAACTCGCCCTGTGTCATCGAGCCTATACAGATCTCCGGGGCAAAAGGCCAAAAAGGCCCGGAGATCTGTATAGGCCCTTTCACTTTCATCATGAATTTATTTTTATGGTTATTGAAACATATTGCTTCCTATTGCTTCGAAGAATAATCGAAATTTATAAAACATGTTATCATAAAAGTACTTATATTTACATAATTGATGATCGTGGATAAGATGGATTTCCATTTAACATAGCTATAAAAGCAACAAAAAGAACAGTAATAAGTAAAAAGCATAAAAAAAACATGCAGGCTCCGCCTGTTCCACACAAACACACGTCAATGGCCGACTGCTGGCTCCGAGTCCGCTGGGCTTCATTCTCATCATCAGTCACGACTACTACTGGGCAACAGAGCGGACAAGGAAACGGAATCAATAAACACATAATGCCATTACTGTCTTTTGTAAATTTTCTGTAAAAATTAGCTCATTGCACCATTCATTACTCCAGAATCACTCTTCATTGTTTTCCATATTACTTATTCGTGAATAATGTAAATAATGCTTCTTTCGTGGTCCTTGTTCTATTTTTCTTCAAAAATAACAATTATTTCACCAATCTTTAACTAGAATTCACTGTTTACTTTGGTAGGAATGAAAATGCCATGATTTACGATTGAAATGGTGTATATTTTTCAACTTGCTTTTATTATTGTGGCTGTTGAAAAATACATTAAGTACTTAAAAAAATTATACTTGCGAAGCCCAAACATTAAAATTACATTGATATTCTTTTTAATAAGTTTTGTCAAATAAAACTAGCAAAACGAACATTTATTAGGTCAGTTGAAAACTGAAAAATTTATGACATTACATTATTATTATTGTTTTATATGAATGTTTAAAATTTTGAATTAGGAAAACATGAAATTCGAAGTTATTATTTTATTATACTCATTGCAGTCATTGCACGTACATCCCTACCTACCTAAGAACCGTCAAGGTTGTGATTTTTTTCTATGGCGAATAGCGCCGTCATCAGCGTTGCCAACTCTACGTCTTTTTACGTAGATCTACGTATTTTAGGTCCTTCCTGAACATCTACTAACTTCAGTCCAGAATCTACGTATTTTTGTCAAATTGTACAAATTTGCATAATAACATAACTCATTAGGCTAAAGAAGCATATTTTTCGTTACTTTACGGTGGCGCCCCCGTCTGCGGGGCAAAGTATTGTAATGTAATGACTGCGGCAGAGCAGGGCTCAGCTCAGGATTATGGGCATATTCTCTGTCAAATGGGTGGGAATTGGGAAAATCATAAGATAAACTTTGATAAACTTATAATATAAGCAAACATGAATGCACAATTAATACAACAAGGACATACCGGATGGACTCCTGGACATGCTAAACTAACTTATCGAAGCCTGAACGAGGAAAACTAACGCCGGATGACGACTGACATCTTGGTTCGTCTAGCGAACGGTCCTGGCGGGTCTTCCAGCGTCAACCGCCGAGGACGACGTGGAATCCAGGGAGCCTAGGTCCTCCTTCTATGTGATGCCTCCAAGGAGCGTCTCCCGTCTCGGATTGACCCATCAATCTCCATCCGAAAGGCACGTGGCCCAACCAGTCTCCAAGACTTACGGTTTCCACTCTCAGCAATCCGTGACTTCGCGACGCGGGGTCAACAAGGCATATCAATCTAGCCACAATACAGGAACCATCACTTTATAACCCTGAGTCAAAAACATTTCCACAAAATGGCCAACTGCCAACACGGGAAAAAAAAGTGGGATTCATATAACCACCAAAAATCATAACGTACACGAACCACTCGTGTTACGTAAAAACACCCCGCGCCCTTTTTAAGAGAAAACAAACTTTGATTCACATGATTTAAGTGACTAAAACACCTCTATGGCGAGTGACTAATTCCGCCGACCGTTTGCCCAAAAAACGGTAGCGGAGGAAGTGACCATAAACAAACTCGCATTTTTCTTCCCAAGAAAAATTGCCAGTCTCCAAAAAAATTACCATAGACAAAATAACCAAATAGGCAAGAACTGCACTAGTCACATAATATTTATGTGACAGTATGTGGCGCGGACTCCAACAAACGTTCCGTTTCATACTAGAGTCCGCGCCGGAGTTGGGATGTCTAGGGAAATTACCCTAGATCTAGGGGAGAAAAATATTTTTTTGGCAAAAGGGAAATCAGCACAAATCTAGGAAAATTTCGAACTATTACCATAATTTTTTTATTTATTAGAGTTGTACTCTTCTATTTCCCGGTAAAATACACAATTTCAGACAAAGGCATCGCTAAGTTATTTATTGCTAGTATTTGACCTTAAATGTTTACTCCATATTCAGGTTTTTTTTCCTAAATATTGCCTATTACCCTACATTTGCATAATTACCAAAACTATATTTCATTTCATTTAAACCTTTCTCAACATGGGTAATAAATAACGCCCCCTTGTAGACGTTTGAGACTTTCATGGGGCAGTAGAAGACCCAAAGAGAGGGCGTTGAGGTGGCACAGTGATGGCGAGGGCAGGTAAAAAATATAGTCTAAAAAGACAAAAAAAACACGCTCATCACATACTAATAAAGCAAAATAAACTTTATTATTGGTTAATTTTTGTTATTTTATGTATTGTAATCATTTTTTTCACGTGTGCAAAAATTCACATGTTTCGGTAGTTGAAGAAGTGGAAGAAAATTGAATCCATTTAACACCCCCCCCCCCCACTCCCATAAGAAAAAAGGGGGTCTCTAAAAAAAATCTCAAAGTGGGCGGTGGGAAAAATTGAGAATCAAGAGTGAGAGGCAAGGTTGAGAATCTATGATAAATCATAAAAAAAAATTAAAATTTGCAAAAAAATGCCTTAAAACTAATAGATACATTTCAACTTAATTACTACAAGAAATAACTAATTATGTTCACCTACCCTAACTTCTATATTTCACTCAGAAAAATAGTACGTAGATCTACTAACTTTTCATAATCCAAATTATACGATTCTACGTAATTTTCTATTCCGATCTACGTCTTTTTCAAAAAACGGGTTGGCAACACTGGCCGTCATATTTTTATTTTTTCTATGAAACTTGGTTTCTTGGTTATGTTGAGGACGTACCGCGCTTTTTTCAGAAATAAAAGTATCCCTGTTTCTTACGTCAAAACCTTTGAAACCAAAAACAGATTTATTTTCACAAAAAATATGTCTGACAATAATTGCAAACGGTCAAAGCGAATCAAGGTGGGAATTTTAATACATAGTTTGTCATTCAGCGCACTTTCGACGTTTTGATAACCTCAAAACAGCCTATTTCTGAAATATTTAATAAATTTTATGTCTTACCCTTTTTTCAGATTGGAACTCACGATGGCATGTTCCACTGTGATGAGGTTCTTGCATGCTATTTACTGAAGCAACTTCCGGAGTATTCTGATGCCGAAATTATCCGAACCCGGGACCCGGCTAAGTTACAAGAATGTGATATTGTGGTCGATGTTGGCGGTGTTTTCGATAAAAGCATCCATAGATACGATCATCATCAAAGGGAATTCAAAGAAACCATGAGCAGCTTATACCCCACTTCTAAAAACTTCAACATCAGGTGACATAGTTCTTTCCTAAAATACTTCCTTTCCTAATATCCTTTTTTAAAACAATACGTACCTGTCAACTTTTGAAAACCTTGATAAATATAATAATAACCGGACAATTTTACAGTGCCACTTAGTAAAACAACATCACAAGAGCAAGGGCGCTAAACACTTACATTTTTACAAGTTGTAGTTTTTTTGACATTTTTTGATAATTATTGATAATAATAAATTATTTATGAATGTTTTTCTAAATAATATTTCAATTTGCTTTACTAAACCACTCTTTAAAGTTACCTAATTCCGCTGCAGGCACGAAAGGGTTATTTTTTAAATCTTGCGTATTAGTGTACAGCACTTTGGGAAGAAGCTTGCGTATTTTTAAACATGCTATTATAATTTCTTCCCCCTACAGGAGCGCCACAATTAAACATGTTTATTTAAACATTCTATCCTTTTCTCTCTTTTGCGTACTAATGCGGTTAGGTTCTTGAATAAACTTGGGTTTTTCGCACGAAGCGGCTTCTACTCCCTTTTCAAATCGACTGCTCCCAAAGAACCCTGTCCAGTACTTGTACGCGGAACTCGGCGGGCCAAGCCACAGTCGGATGGCAGCGCGACGCGACGGTAGTTCGCACTCGTCAAACCCATGCGTCTCGGTCCGAGCCACCCGCGAGTCCGGAGTAGGTCGCGCGTTCGAGTTCTTTTGCGCGCTCCGGCTCCGAGGTCCGGCTAGGGTGGAACCCGAGGGTCTCGGTTCGAGCCATTCGCGAGTCGGGAGTAGGTCGCGCGTTCGAATTCTTTTGTGGGCTCCGAGGTCCGGCGAGCGTCTCGGTTCGAACCATTCACGAGTCGGGAGCAGGTTGCGCGTTTGAGTTATTTTGTGCGCTCGGGCTCCGAGGTGTGAACCCTTGCGTCTCGGTTCGAGCCATTTGCTAGTTGGGATTGGCTCCCGGGACCTGCTCCAAGAACTCAAATACTTTTAAAAGGAAGCACGTCTCGGAGGCCTCCGTTAAAATGCAGAACTTATCCACCTCTAGTCTGAATGAAAGAATAATAGCTTGTATTCTACAATACCTCTTCAGAATAAAGATAAATTATTAAGAGAATTACTAAAATCTCTTCAGTCGTTAATAAAGGAAAAAATAACGCTAAAAAACGGCATCTATTAAAATAAGTCATTCCCGCGCGTTTTTTAGCAGATCTAACTCAACATAGCGACGTGAACCGAATATGACACGCACACATGAAAAAGATCACGCATGTATTTTATATGTGACCGCGTTAGAAATTCCAGTAGAATCCCAGCTGTCCGTAAAATAAGGTCTCCAAGGGGCTGCGGCCGCGAGGAACGATTTTACTCGCAATCCAGCAACGCTGGCATGTAGCCTGGTTCCCCCAGGCCAAATCCCCAATTCACTGCACTCGCAAATCTTCAAATAGTGAACATTATTTTGAGATTTTTTTTCATTGAAAACAATAAATAGCCATAAAAGGATTCACAAATAACCAATATAAACTTTATTTTGCTAAAAATAACAACAAAAAACCATGAAACCTATAAAACATGTCATACAGACGCAGCTACTTGTTCATGGACAACATTTTCGAAATATAAATTATGTTCAATAAGTTTTTTGAGACAGGGGCAAGTTGGTAGAGTCGCACTTAATTGGCCTTTCTAATTGAAAGTCTTGGTAAAATTTTCATACTCCGATTACTGCTAAACTCGCCCAAATTATAGAAGTTACATTTCGTTTCGGCTTAATTAGTACACATATTAGGTTTGGGTTATTTTTTTTTTTGTATTTATTTAGGAAACAAACCGTCCTAATTAAAGAATAAACAACAAACATTTGTTTGTTCTAGACCAGTGTTTCTTAAGAGCGTTTAACCAGCCAGCGGCCGAAAATCCACATTTCGTCGAAAGATATTCTTACGATCGTACAGGGCGGTTCCAATGAGAAATATTAATTACTCTCCGTACCAGCTTTTTAAAATTATAACTCAATATCGATTTTATTTCATTCCAAATTTGCTTTAATTTTTAACTACATCCAAAAATATTGAAAGGCGTGTTGATAAAACTATTAAAATTATAAACTTTTTGCAATTATTTTTTGATCATAAGTCATTTATAATTTTTTAATAATGCCTGAGCAAAATAAGAATGTAAAAAAATCTGAATTATATTAGTCTGTAAGTGCGCAAATAAATACACAAACGGACCAATATTTTTTAATGATTTTATTTAAACCAAAATTAAAATTCTGTAACATACGTTTACCAGAAAATGGATTGATTTATTTTACTGCATGATTATATGATTTGAAATGGGTGTTGTATAATAAATGTACATTTTTGAAAATTTAACAAATCTGCCAACGATCTATGGTATAACCTTATTATACTAAAAATAAACATTCTTTCTCAAAATTTAAAACATACGTTTACTAGATAAAAGAACAATCTTTTGAAATCAATCTACAATTTTTTGTGGAAAAGAGTCAATACGTCTAAACACTGATTTAAAAATTACATATTTCTGGTTTTCTCTGGTTATACGCTCTTAACCGTATTGAAAGAAACGCCCCCTTTACCACAGTAAAATTATCCGTTGTTTCTTGCCGTAATTAAATTGAAAAGAAATGTTTTTTAAATAATTTGTGCATAGTAGCAAAGCCATAATATTAATACCCATCGTTTAATAATGTGGTTTATTTAATAAAGTTAAATTCCTTTTTTTTTTCAGGTTGAGTTCTGCAGGGCTCATCTACGTTCATTTCGGCGAGAAGATTATCAGAGGAAAAGTCAGCCTCGGAGATGAAGCAATTAAAATCATCTTTGAGAAGATCTACGAGTCTCTCATCCAGGAGATTGATGCCATCGACAATGGCGTCATGATGTGCGAAGGAGAACCCCTTTACAGGATATCCTCCGATGTCAGCTCACGCGTCAAGAGATTGAATGCCGACTGGAACGCTCCAAAGGGTTACGATGCACAAGAAAAGTTTGAAGAAGCGATGGATGTCGTGGGAAATGAATTCCTTGATAAGGTTTCATATTTTACTAGTTCCTGGTGGCCCGCTAGGGATGTGGTCGAGCAAGCTATCAAGAAGAGGTTTGATGTTCATGCTAGCGGTGAGATCATTCAGTTGGAGACTGTTGCTCCTTGGACAGAGCATATGTTTGACCTGGAGAAAGCACTGGGCATTGTGGGCAGCATCAAGTTCTGTTTGTTCGAGGATGAGAAGGGAAACTGGAGGGTGCAGTGCGTGCCTATTAAGACTGGAAGTTTTGTGTGCAGGTGAGAATCTATCTATATCTATAGTGTCCCGGTGTGTTTGTTTATTGAAACAAATCTACAGTTTTATTTTGATTCTTGACTTTCAAAACAGGGGGAAGGTCACTGTCTACAAAATATTTCAAAAAACCACCCCCTACCCCTTAATTAAAGCAGAATTTGGTCATTCTTGACGAAATTTTGAACACTTGGCATTTAAAATAAGAGGAAAATTATTACTTTCTACATTTGATTTTGAATAACTCTGCATAAAGCCCTGGACCTCAGCTGGTCTTATTATTAAATTAGCTGACCCAGCCACGCGTTGCTGCGGATAATGAAACACGTCATCTAATGGATGGTTACCCAACCTTTATAACCACGATAAATTAACTCACACTGCCATCTGTTAATTAGCTTACAAATCAAATCTGCACCGCCCACTTGCCAGCCCGTTCGTCCACCACATACAGACATTCTCCTTTATATATTATATATTTCAACCAATTTACACAAAACCTTGACAAATTATATACCTAAACCTTCCTCATGAATCACTCTATATATTGGTGAAAACTGCATGAAAATCCGTTCAGTAGTTTTGAGATTATCGCGGCGGAGGACTTTAATTTATGTATAATATGTAGTAAGTATAGTTATAGATTTCAGCCAGCCATAATTTTCACTAAAACAAATTAATTGGTGATAAACAATAATTGTAATATCATGATGAAAAACACTACATGTCAAAGCTGGAAAGGTAAAATGGCTAAAGCATCATACAGCTGTGACATTAAAGATGAAACTACGCAATAAGGGGGCATCCATTAATTACGTGAGCACAAACAGGGGGGGGGGGGGGTCCAGGAAAATCTCACGTTACTTGAAAAAAATTAACGAATTGACTCAAATTTATCTCACCGAGGGGGGGGGTCTAGATTGGAAGAAAAACTGCTCACGTAATTAATAGATGCCCCCTAAGCTATATCAATCAAGTTTCATCAAATTATTTTTTTAGAGTTTCCCCCTTATATTGTTTGTTCAGGCTTAAAATCCAAATTAAATTAAATTAAAATTAAAATCCAAATTTTTTTTTTAGTCTAGGAGTCAAGAAACTTCCCACATGTTCTGGGAAACTCTATACATATAACTTGAATTGAATTCATCAATTCAAGTTTTAAAGAGTTTCCCAGAACATGTGGGAAGTTTCTTGACTCCTAGACTAAAAAAAAAAATTGGATTTGTAAAACAATGTTGTTTTACAAACCGAATTTGTAAAACCACATAAATAATAGTTTTTAATTAAATAAAGACAATATTAGCGAAAATCTGGAGACAGAAAAATCAGAAAAAGATATTGGCACCTCTGGGACTCGAACCCAGGACCTTCTCTGCTTATGTAAACAAGTATATAAAGGAGAATGTCTGCTTATGTAAGCAGATGGTCCTGAGTTCGAGTCCCAGAGGTGCCAATATCTTTTTCAGATTTTTTTGTCTCCAGATTTTCGATTGAGTTTTGCTAACATTGTCTTCATTTGATTAAATATTATAATTTGAGGTTTTACTCATAAAGTTAAAAATAAATAATAGTGTTCAGTAAAACCCTGGGAAGATACCACCATTCAGAATCGGAATGGTGTTAATGACTTAAGCTATGTTTAGCGACCAGGTCTAAATATTCAGGTACTTCCCATCCTTCCTCCTCTCCTTCTCCTTCTGCACTTCCTTTAGTAACAACAGTTTCTAAATGTGGATTCCATAGTTCTGGCTGGCTCCAAACAGATTATAATCTTGTGCAGAATTACATAAACAAAAAAGTTTTTAATTAATTGTGTTTTTTTTTTCAGGAATTTCTTGAAAAGCGAATGGCAGGGAGTCAGAGATGCAGATTTAGAAAAAGTGTCAGGAATCGAAGGATGTATGTTCGTCCATGCAACAGGATTTATTGGAGGGAACAAAACAAGAGAAGGAGCTCTTGAAATGGCCGTGAAAAGTCTTAACGCGTGATATTAATTTGTAATGTGCAATGGCTTCAGTTTCGGAAGAAAACCATAATTTATTATCGTGATGATACTTTACTTTTAAGTTTTATATTTTGAATTTATTGAAGTATATTTTTAAGATGATTAATACTTAATTATTTGATCTGTTCATTTTTCATCTAAATAATCAATCACTCGAATGAAATTTATTAATTGATTTATTTTGTTATGATGTAAGAATAATTGTGATAATAATATAGTACTGAATATTTGTATTACATAATATTTTCATAATCCTAAATAAACTTTTACACAAAATAATGCTTTCTATAAATAAATTAAATCAAACAGAAATCAGCTAATTTTTATAACTAATTTTATTATTCTTAAACACGAACATAGATAAATTTATGTCAAAAAGTACACATCTGTCCAAAAAATTATTAACAATTTGATTTGGAAAACACATAGTAGTTTATAGATACAATATAAACAATCATTTTAAAAATAATTTTTCATGCATCCGTCGTAATCTAGTACAAATAGATCCTTGGAATATTAAATTTGAAAAGTTACGTAAACTTTATACACTGCTAGAAACTTTGGATGCTTCTTTTTCAACAATTTCACTCACAACTTCTTCTGATTTCGGAGATTCCGTTGTTGTTTCTGAAACTTTTCCATTTACTTCTGCTACAGGCGTTTTTGTTTCTAAAAGTTCTTCTACGGCTGTTTTGGTTTCTGCAACTTCTATTACTGCTTTTGTTTCTAAAACTTTCGATTTTGTTTCTACGACTTTTTCTTCATCATCGTCGTCGTCACTGTCATCAGCTTCCATGTCATCTTCTGGTTTCTTATCTTCATCTCGAACATCATAAGCATGAAGAGGCAAGACTTCCAACCAGGTCTTCATACTGAGTTCGTCCTTTTCGACGTTGACGATAGTGGGATAGATGAAATCCTCTTTGAATTTCTTAAGTTCTTCTTGCACATCTGCCCATACTAATGGTTTGTGAATACCGTCAGATCCGTAGCGCTTATTGTATCGATCGTAATGTATCTGAAAACAGAAGTAAAAAGTTATTGCCATGAGAAAAGAGATTCATGCTTAATTTCTTTTGAGTCTTGGAAAGTTTCTTTCACTGATAGTCCTGAGAACATAAGACCTATGCACGAGCAATCACCCAATAAATGTGAACGGAAAACGTAACTAGGGGATCTGGGCTACTGTAAAAAGGACACATGGCAGACAGGACATTGGACCTATGGCCTGGGTGCAATTCGGAACAGTGATGGTCATAATTAGTTAAATTAGGAACAACAGAGCTAAGTACAGTACAATCTCACTAATCCAGCACTTCAATAGACCGATACGTCCAATAATCCGGCACCCTCCGCCCGCGCCTCCTTCGCCTATGCGCTCCATCGCCGCGTCGTCGGCTAGCAGTCTAACCTCAAAACTTATCTCATGTGCATGTGCGTACGTATTTACCTGTTATTTTGAAGTGAGAATAGTGTGTAATTAAAAATTTCAAGTAAACGGAAACACAAGACACTAGATTTGAAAGATAAAATGGACATTTTAAAGAAGTTAAATAGTGGAGAAAACATGTTCAAATTGGCAAAAAAATATGGTGTTAAGAATGCTACTATACACAAACTTAAGAAAAAAAAAGCAAAAGATAGTAGACCACGTTTATTTATTATGATTTTTTCTCTATAATCCAGTAATCCGAACATTTCAATAATCTGGCACCCTCTGGTTTTTAATAGTGCCTAATTAGTGATATTGTACTGTATAATAGTTCTTGGCATCCGATATTTGTCGCCGAAAACTGCATTAATTTAGCTACAAGTTTACTGAAATCCCGACACAAGTATGAATACTATACCAGGTATAGACAATTCATGCTTTTATTTTTATTTATTTATTCTTAGTATATTTACATTACAAAGGTATAGTATATTGTCCTCTACACTAGGAGTTCACCTGTATTGTAGAGGACATTTTTCAGTTGTAAATTATAAAATGTAAGTACATAGTAAATTACAGTAAATTATTCTATAAATTATATCATATTATTATTAATATTAATACTAACAAATTATTATATTCAGTAAATTATTAAATGTAAGTAGTAAAGGACATTTTACAGTGGTAAATTATAAATTATAAAATGTAAGTAGTAAAACAAAAACAAACAGTAGTCTTAGTTAATATAAAGAAGAAACAATAAAAAATCAAATTATACAGAAACAATATTGGAGTTTTACCTACCATTAAAACTCTTATTATGTTGCCTTCCTTATCCAGAATATTCCTTAGTGAGATGACATCTCTGTTTCTATCCGATTTCGGTCTCTCTTCTCCTTTTACCGTGAAATTTTCAAATTTCGCGCGATTTTTTGTTCCTTGGTGATCGCAAATCACTGCTACCAACAGTTAGGCGCTCGCTAGCGTCTGACGCGACGCCATTTTCTTCAATTGTAGTCTCACCAGACAGGGGATGAGGAATATTCTGGATAAGGAAGGCAACATAATAAGAGTTTTAATGGTAGGTAAAACTCCAATATTATGTAGTGCCGTTCCTTATCCAGAATATTCCTTAGTGAGAATTGTCTGCTATCGTCTGGTGGCAGTGTTGATGCCAATTGTGATCATCTTCATAAAGAAGCGCCGGTTGGAGGTCTGCCCTCACAATGATCGCTTCTCCTTCTGTCTCCAGAAATGGAAGACCTTTGGGGGTCTGCCCCCCTCAGGCGAATGATTGGATTAAACAGGTTTGTCAAGGATGACGAAGTCCCCGGCTCCTGAATATTGGATTGCCTTATTTCTTTTTTATAATATTTTTGGAAGGTATTTGCATTCTGCCAATTTCCCTTTTCCAAAATGTCCTCTATTGAACAGTTTTCAAACCACCGAAGTGAAGCCACTGCCGACCTAGTGCTCCCCGCAGAGGCCTCAATACCAGCATCTCTAAGTATTGTCTTGACCCATCCACCGATAATTGTTCTAGAAGCTGCTTTGGCTGAACCTGATGTGGATAAAAACAGGTTATCAATATTAGGTGCCTCTTGTCTCCTGTCCTTTGAGAGAACACACAGCTTCTTAAGCCAAAATACAGGATCGGTGGATTGATTTGATGAGGAGTTTAATCTCCATCCTGATTGTTGATACTTTGCAGAATCTGTCTTTGAACCAAATGCAGGCCATAAAATAATATGATCATCCATATCAATGAAATGTTCCGATGTTAATCTCAAAAGTGTCAGATCATGTACCCTTCGCCCTGAGGCTAACAGGAGTATGACTGCACACCTTCTGGATGCTTCAAATAAGGTTATAGTTTCTGGATTGTTAGTCTGAAGCCAAGAACATATCTGTCTCGGGTCCCATATTGTATCCCGTTGCACTTTAATCGAGCTGTTTACTATTCCCTTCATTACTTGCTTCACCACAAGATGGTTACTTAGTCTATTTTCATTATTTGGATTGCATAAAGTTGAAATAGCCGATTTATGCAAAGCTATAGTGCTAGGAGCTAAATTCAGCGATATTTTGAGATGCGCTAGAAACTTTGCCAACTGGGCTCCCATTGGATCTTTGAAATTAACATGGTTGGATGAGCACCATTCACGCCATCTAATCCACGCTGCTTTATAAGAAGCTTGTGTTGAAGTTCGCCAGCTGGATTTTAAAATCTCTCTTTCTCTATCAGACCATCCTTGCAATGCATCATCCCAGCCCCAATTTTCCACACTTGCAGTTCTAGTTGAAGTATTTGCTGGGGATGGGAGCCTGTGGTGGTATCTATCAGTATCTCTTGTAGATTCTTGATCTCCTGAGGTAGGCACAAGGCTCTCTGTTTCAAGTCTGGTAGCCAAAATACTTTTGTCCATTTGGGAGCTACTAGCAGATAAATTCCTGTGGATTTGTTCAGATGAGCAAGCACTCGGGGAATTAGACAAGGAGGCGGAAACACCCATGCAAGAGGAAAGTGCCAAGGTCTGCTGAAAGCATTGTGAAATAATGCCGCTCTGTCTTTCCTGTCTATGGATACATATTTGTCCACAACATGAGCCGTGTGAGAGGCAAACAGGTCCACAGTGGGTCTGCCCCATTTGTGAAATATCTGTTCTGTTGCAGGAGGTAGAAGGTGCCATTCCGGTAGACGGGTTCCTCGGGACAAATGGTCCGCAAGACCGTTGTACCGCCCTGGTAGGTAGTGAACTTGCAGGGTTATATTGTATTTGTCTACTAGAGACAGAATCTGAAAGGTCAGATGAAGTAGACTCAAGGATCTCGTCCCTCCTTCGTTCCTCAAATAAGCGAGGACTGTTCTGTTGTCTGACTGTATTAGAACGGTAGAACTCCTCAAACGTTTGTTCTGGTATTTCAAGGTATTTAGTATGGCAAACATCTCTTTCAAGTTGCTGTGCCAATTCTGCTGTTCCCTGGTCCAATTTCCCGCAATCGGAATATCGTCCACTTGAGCGCCCCAGCCATGATCTGCTGCATCGGTCGAGAGGAAATGAGAGGCAGCGGGGACGTGTAGTGGCATAAAGACCTTTACATTCTGTGCCCACCATGATATGTCTTTCATTACGGGTTCCTTTATAATAATTCTCATTCGTATGGGAAGTTTCATCATGGAGTGCATTTGTAGTTGCATCCTTCGGCAATGAAGACGACCTCTTGGAGTGACGAATGATGCAAAATTTAGTTTTCCCAGAACTCTCTGGGCCTCCTTCACATTCCACTTCTTCTTTTTCTGAAGCCTTTGAAGGGATTGTTGAAGGTCTTCGCACTTTCTCCTGTTCAGTGACTTCCGACCGCGTTGTGTGTCCCACATTACACCCAGATACTCCACTGTTTGTACCGGCTCGCTGACGCATTTTTTCAAATTGACAGTCAAACCGAGGTCTCTTAGTAGATTCAGAAATAGATTTGTTTGGACCTTCAGAATTTCCCTGTCCTGGTGGGCCAGAAGGAAATCGTCCAAGTATACAATGGTCCTCACATTTTGACGACGTAGGGTCTCCGCAACCCAATTGGTCACCTTGGCAAAGGCTTGTGGAGCACTGCTCAAGCCCTGGGGAAGGCATGTCATTTGCAAAAGCTCTCCTTTGTACACAATCCTCAAAAAACGACGATGAGACTCTGCGACTGGGATGTGAAAATATGCGTGAGATATGTCTATTTTTGTCATCCAGTCTTGTGGTTGGAGAAATTCGGGAACTTTCTGATGCGACATTAAAGAAAATTTTCTTACCGACACAAAGTGATTGAGACCTTTCAGGTTGAAAATAGGTCTGTTGCTTCCGTCCCCTTTTCGAACCAGGAACATTTGGGAGAGAAAACCGGAGTTGTTGACTGCCGGTTCCAATATATTCAGTTTTTTGAGAATTTCTATTTCTTTTGTCATTGCTGGGGTTGTATTTGTCACAAATCTTTTCAAAGTTAAGGCAGTTGGGCGTAATAATAGGGGCTTTGTAAAGAAGGGGATTCTGTATCCCCCTATGATTTTTTGAACAACTTTGGGAGCATTTAGAGCTGCCCATTTGTTTTTGAAATTCAGCAATTGCCCCGCTTGAAACTTTAATGGCCTCCAGTCATGCACCCCTGTAATAGCGTCGGTTAGAGGTCTGCCCTCGCACCGGTCGCTTGTTACTCTCCTTTCCCCCCCTTTTAATACCAGAGGTGGAGGGCTGGGGATACCTTTGGGGGTCTGCCCCCCTCGGGCGAAAGGATTCTCGGGATGGAAAAAATTCTCGAGATGGAATAAAATCCCGGGTCGGAAAGGAATCTCGGGCCCGAAAGTATTGAACAGGCTTAGAAGCCTTTTTAGTATCAGACCCCTCCTTTGGTGGACCGGTAGTGATGACTTGTGAGAAGGGCCTAAAACAATTCTTTACTCCTCCCAATTTCTGCAATTGGGTAGAGAGGGCTTCCTCATTGAAGAGATGAGAGGAAGTCGGAGGGATCTGCATAAGAACTTTCTTGTCTGATTTCTGTTTACAGGAATTGAGAATCCTGTCCCTTCTAAATTCAATTATCTCTGCCCGTTTTCCGCATGTTATTTGCAGCAGGTCATCGTAGCATTTTTGTAAGTCGTTCTGACCTCCAAACAGCTCATTAACTTTCTCGTACAGGGTTTCTGGAGAGACATCCTGTACTTCAAATCCCCATTCGACCAATTTCTGCAGAGACTGCTGCAGTTGTTCCCTGTGTTTGAGAGCTGCATGTGTTATTGCCGCGAAAGATCTTTCAATAGCGACCTGTTGAGGAGACCCAGAATCGTAAGGTTGCAACTCACAGTTCACCTCAAGCTCCTTAAAGCCCGGATCGGCAAGGTGTTCCTTAATGACCTTGTTATATCTCACATTGGTCCAATCTCTCTGATTAAATCGTTGAAGACGCTCTAACACTTCAAGTCTGTCTTGAGGAGGAGCAGTCATTAAGGGTTCTTTAAGAGAAATGGTGGGACTCGGCATTTGAAAAACACAAGTATTACGCCCGGATACTGTTGAACACTCTTTCTCCGTCTCTGCGATGGACATATTATCTGAGGCTGCATTCTCTGCGAATCTTGACCTCGGTGCTTGCAGAATAAAATTTTGTAGTCTGCCTACTTGTTCAGTTAATTTCTTAATAGAACGGGCCATTCCTCGCCTTCTGGAGCGTGAAGCCCTGCTTGAAAAACTCATGGAAGTTGAGCTGTCGGAACTTGGTGAGCGTCGGCGTCGCCTTCGTCTTTTTCGTTTATTGTCACAAACGGATTCATTAGAGGAACAGTCGGAACACAAATTCTTTCGTTTCGTTTTTCGTATTTCATCACGGTTTACACTCGCGGACGCGGAAATCTCAACCGCTTCGGGAGATACATTATTTTCTGACATTGCGTAATGATTTTCGTAATAATTTTGGAGAAGAAATCTAGTTTCTGGTTTATATCGCAATATTGTAACTAGACGACCGTTCGCGATAGAAATTAGACGCCAATTGAAGAAAACGGCGTCGCGTCAGACGCTAGCGAGCGCCTAACTGTTGGTAGCAGTGATTTGCGATCACCAAGGAACAAAAAATCGCGCGAAATTTGAAAATTTCACGGTAAAAGGAGAAGAGAGACCGAAATCGGATAGAAACAGAGATGTCATCTCACTAAGGAATATTCTGGATAAGGAACGGCACTACATAATAAAATTAAAATATAAAATCGACTTCTATACGACAAAATTATAAATTAAAAGTTGAAAGGATTGTAGCCAGTTCCATATGTTTTTTTTGTATTCAATAATATTAGTTGTTTTATATTGTATTGGAAGTGAATTGTATAGTTTAATAGCCTGGTATCTGTAGTGTTTTTGTCCAAAGGATGTGTTTGTTTTTGTTATTTGTAGTTGGTGTGCATGTCTTGTTCTAGTATTGCGAGAATTTTGTCAAGTATTGAATGTGTTTAAGTTCTTGTAAAGGAAAGTTAGTAGAGTGAAACCCTCTCAAGAAGTTCTCGGTAAGACGTTTCGTGGCTTAAGAAGTTTGGTTTTTTCGGTCCCTCGGCCCAGATGTGGCCCAATTTTTCCCACATATAAGGTTTTCCTGCTTAAGAAATTTATTTTTTCCGGTCCCTTGGAAAACTTCTTAAGAGGGTTTCACTGTATTTGTTTGGAATATAATTTTTGAATTTTCAGCACTGGGAATTTTTAGAATATGATTGAAGTGGGTGTTAGTATTGGTAATTTAAGTATTACTTTTATAAGGGTTTTCTGAGCTTTAAACAGTGTATTAATGTATTTTAACCATACACGACTGCTTATCTAAAGAAAACTGCCTATGCAACCCGCTAACACGGACTGAGATAATAAAATACTTAGGAATTTACGTTGACAACTATTTTAGGTGGACAGAACAAATACATAAAACAGCGGGTAAAGTCAGAAAACTTATATATTTTTTTAAGAACATACGAAACATAATGCCAATGAAGACCTTAAAAACTATATACTACGCTTTAGGCCAATCAATTATCACCCACGGTATGATCGGTTGGGGTGGTGCTGCGAAAACTAATATGGACCCTCTCAACAAAGCGCAAAAGGCCTTAATTAAAGTTATTACTAAAAAACCTTTTAGATTCTCGACAATACAGTTATTTAAAGACTTTGCTGTATGGAACATACAGCAACTGTACATCAAAATTATAGCTACACATTACCAACAAGACAACTTAAACCATCATGCTGCACAACACAATTACGACACAAGACATAGACATCAACACATGACTCCGAAGACAAATACTACATATGGACAAAGACATTATCATAATCTGGCTCCAAAAATTTTTAATTTAATTAAAAAAGATGTTAAAGATATCCACATGACAAAAAATGCAAAACACAAAATCCATATGTGGATAATCGACAAAGGCATTATATACTGCGGTCAGATAACCTGAACAATACAAGAACACACTCAACGCCTGTATTTTCCTCTTTTCCTCTCAATTATTTTTATGACTCTAATTTGTTTCTATCATATTTTTTTTCTATTTTACTCTTTTATTTTTCTTTTATTGTATTTACCTTTCTAAACTTAAATATTTATTTTTTTTAATCTTATTTTTCTTCCAAGATTAAGATATCAAAATTAGTTTAAATTCCTGCCACCTCGGAACAGGCTCAGCCTAGTGAGGTGGTTTATACCAAAAAAAAAAAAAAAAATGTACATTGTATTTTGTATATATGTATTCCAATATCTTGGTCAATAAATAATTAAAAAAAAAAAAAAAAAAAAAAAAATTTTTACTGGCAGAGCCCCAGGCAATAATGCCGTATTCCATTAAGGATTGTGCTAGTGCGAGGTATATATTTTTTATATCATATATGTTTAGAATATTTCTCACGTTTTTAAAGAAGTAAATCAACTTGTTTATTTTTCCTATTACTGAATCTATATGTCTATCCCATTTTATATAACGGTCGAAGTATATGCCCAGATATTTAATATTTTCCGTTTGTGTAATTGGGGGACAATCGCATATGGTGTGTGTTGATTACAAGAATGTATTTTAAGATGGATGTGATTGGATGGTTGGCCTCTTGAGTTTATGCTAAAAGTTATGAATTTCGTTTTATCTATATTTAAATTTAATATGTTAGAGTCGAGCCATTTTTTAGTAATATTTAAACCAAGTTCTGCTTTTGTGATAAGTGTTTTCCAGTCATTTGCCTTAAATAGTAACACAGTATCATCAGCGAAAATTATAATTTCCCTGTCTATTTGGAGGTGACACAGGTCATTAATATATATAAGGAATAGGATTGGACCAAGCACGCTGCCTTAGGGTACTCCGTAGGTTACTTGTTCCTTGTCACTACATGTGTTTTCTATTGAGGTATACTGTGTGCGATTTCCCATATAGCTTTCGATTAATTTGAGTTCTGTTCCCTTGATTCCGATGTTTTTAAGTTTATTAAATAGGTTTTGATGGTGAGTTGTGTCAAACGCTTTAGCCAGATCTAGGAATATTCCAATGCATTTTTTGCCCTGATCTATATTTGTTTTGAGGAAATCTGTTACTGAGGCTATTGCATGTGAGGTACTCATATGTTCCCTGAATCCAAATTGATTGGGTGATAGTATATTATTTTTGTTGAGAAAAGTTAACAAATTGTTTTTGATATGTTTCTTGAGAATTTTAGAAAGTGTGTTCAGTATTGTAATTGGTCTGTAGTTATTTACTTCTTCCTTGTTTCCATTTTTGTGGATTGGAATCACTTTGCCCGTTTTTAAAATTGTTGGGAAAATGCCTTCTTTAATGGACCGATTTATCAGTATAGTTAGCGGGATATGAAGTGCGGAGTTTAATATTTTTAGTGTTATCGGTGATATTCTGTCACTGCCTTGTGAGTTTGTATTTTTTAGGTCATTTATAAGTTTAAGTGTTTCTTTTTGGGTAATGTATGGTATTTTCAATGGAGAAATTCGGGTGTGTGTATGGTGGTTTTCGGATTCAGGGGTATCGACTTTTGTCGTGATTTTACTTGCTAAAACCTTGCCTACATTCGCGAAATAATTATTAACATAATTACATACTTTCTGTGGTTGATCTGATGTTTTAATAATTTCGTTACCTATTTTAATCGCAGTTATGGCTTCGCTTTTCTTTGTAGTTGTGTGGGATATTTCTTTTAGAATTTGCCATATTTTTTTGGGGTCCTTGTTGCATTTAACTAATTTATTTTTATAATACATTTCTTTCGATATATGTGCAAGCCGTGTGCAGAAGTTTCGATATCGTTTATAGAGATTTATGAGATAGATATCACATGGGTTTGATTTACATTGTTTGTGAAGTGTGTCTCTTTTACTGAAACTTGTTACAAGTCCTTTTGATATCCACGGTTTTAGAAATTTAAGTTTAGTTGGAGAATTTTTTTCGGTAGCGACAGTATTATTATTAAGTTCGTCTTGAATACATTGTATAAAAAGTGTCCATGCTTTATTAAGAGTATTATTTTCTATAAGTTCTTCCCATTTTTTATTAAGTAGTGTGTCATTTAGATTTAAAAAATCAGTTTTATCGTATATTTTTGTGGTATTGGAATGTTTTACTTGTGAATTATTTGTGGTGTTTATTTTCAGGATAAGTGTGTAATGGTCAGTGATTGTTGAGTGATGGATTATGGATTGGTATGATCTTTTTGTTTTTAACATAATGTGGTCAATACATGTTTGGGTGAGTAATAGGTTGATTTGATTGAGGTTGACTCTTGTGGGTTCATTTATGGTGCTAATAAGTCCATGAAACAACAAAAGGTTTAAGTAGTCGTTACATTGAAGATGCTTTTTATATTCTAAAATGTTTATATTCATATCTCCTATTAAGCAGATATTTTTTAGTTTTTTCAATTTGTTGAGTTGATTGTCTAGGGACCTCAGAAAGGGAAATATGTTTTTTATAGAAGGTGATCGGTACATAGCTAAAATACATATGTCATTATTTACGATTATTTCTACGCCATTTGAGTCTGTGATATCTATCTCCGTTATTGTTAAATGTAAATGTTTTTTGCAGTAAATTACGATTCCGTCATTTTGATTTTTAATGTTTTTTGAATGAAAGACCTCATAATTAGGTATTTGTGTAGGTGTGAAGGATCCGTATAGCCAACATTCGGTGAAGATTATCACGTCAAAATCTGTATCCAATTTTTGAAGTATGACAGTGAAGTTGTCAAATTTTTTTGAGATGCTGCGTATGTTTTGATGTATTATTTTTAACTGTGGAGCCATGGTGAGTGTTATTTATCGCTTGGGTGTGTACGGCTATTAGATAGTAATTTAGATCATTTTTGTAAGGTCGTCGGAGTGTTTGATATAGATAATTTTTTCTTTTTCCGCTTTCCTCGCCATGACCTTTCCGTCTTTGCAACACGGTATCACTTCTACATACATAAACACACACTTCGCCACAATCTACTCATCTGCCCCGATGACGGACACTGTAACGCTGTCCGAAAAGTTGGCTAAAGGGTAAAACTGTATAATAACCCAAAAATTAATAACAATAACAATGATCGTGTTCAACCTCCAGTAGAATAAATACAACAAGAAGTTATTTATCATGATTTTCATCTTTTCTTAAAATATATGTAAATACATGCATATAGACAAATACATTATCTAGATTCTTCAACGGTGACTAGCTGCAAACCCTACACAGATCTCAAGAACAATTCAATTTGGGAGAGACCGTGGGCTGGGGCCCCAAAATGCTTGATACTGTGCAAAGGAGGGCAGTCTGTTTGATTGATAATCTGTTATTAACAGGCCGATTGCCATCTCTAATGCAGTCGCAATGTAGGCATGCTGAATCTGTTACACAGGTATTTTCATGAAGCCTGCTCTAAGGAGCTACCAGCACTGATCCCTTGTGCACCGGTGAACATATGTGAAACGTGACAGATACAAGTGAAACACCAATTCACAGTTGATATAGGCTTCATGAGAACGGATTGTTTCTTCAACACGTTTTTATGTAAGTTGGCGTGTGTGGAACAAACTACTGATATCTGTTTTTTCCTCCTTCATGTAATGCGAACCTTTTTAAGACCATTAATAAAACTCATCCTACAGTGCTCTTATCAGGTGTCACATTAAAAAATGCACCATTTGCTAATCAAGTTTACTATGACATTTTTCTTGAAAAAATCAGTAAATTACCTGATCCAAGACTAGACCCAGTCCAGGAGCGGTGGGGACATCAAGGCGGTCGACTGTCCAACATCTATCAATGGTTTCTTCACCGGTCAGTCCTCTCACCACGGCTAAACTTAACCCCACCATCTTCCTGATTTGGTGCAGCATAAAACTCTGACCCTGAAAAATGTGCACAAACTAAATGTCTTATTTTCGTTTAAATTGAATTGCTTGAATCTATGCACGAAATTCGCGTTCGTAGACAAAAATAAATTTCGAATTAACAAAATAATGGCAAAATATAACTTCACATACCTTCACTTTGATAATAACAAATTCCAGTCCATTGGCAACAAAAGGTTCTTCACATTTTAACGACATCACGTAGCGCTTCGATGATGGGTCGAAGAATTCTCTGAAAGTTAATACATACGTAATTATAATATAAATAAATTTTCATGTAACTATTTTATGTAGGTGGCATAAATCTTTGTTATAATAATAGTTTTGCGGTGCCATTTGGTCCACGATGGGTTTGTTTTGTTTTCCGCCAATTGGCGAAGCCAGGACCAGTAAGGTTGCATCTGCATAATGCGGACAATCGACACCGCTTGTGTCAGTCTTGAAGCACTCCAGTCCCATTACGATGTAAGGGTCCTAACGTGTGAATTTATCACTGAATATTCTCACCGTTAAAAATATTAATTCTCACCCTGTCATAGTACACAGATTATGTCAGTTGGATTAATAATCCACAGTATAAATGCAATAATCCATGATTATTCAATTGGCTTGGCCGTGAACAACCAGTGGGTTATAAAGTTAATAATAATAGTTACAACTGCGCTTTTGTATGAATCAACCTCCAAGAATCCATATCATACAAACTACAAGTTATTTATTTATTGTTATTAAGTTTATTTTGTAGAACTCCATTTTAATTTTTATTTATTTTATAAATTCAATAATATTATTATTATATGTATAAAAACAGTTTATTATAAACGAGTTCTGCTTCGTAATTATTATTATGTGTTACAGCTGTTTCGCCCTCTAAAGGCATTATCAAACTGTGGTTGTTACCACCTACAGACGATGTATTTATAACATTTCTAGACAGGTACTTATGACGAAAAAATTAAATGCTTTTATTTTTATTACCTGTCTCCCTTTAACTTCCCAGTAAAATGATTGAAAATATTAATGGTTAAGTTTCCCAATTAGTGCATTGTTTAATTTTGACTGAGGAACTGGGAAACTTAACCATTAATATTTTCAATCATTTTACTGGGAAGTTAAAGGGAGACAGGTAATAAAAATAAAAGCATTTAATTTTTTCGTCATAAGTACCTGTCTAGAAATGTTATAAATACATCGTCTGTAGGTGGTAACAACCACAGTTTGATAATGCCTTTAGAGGGCGAAACAGCTGTAACACATAATAATAATTACGAAGCAGAACTCGTTTATAATAAACTGTTTTTATACATATAATAATAATATTATTGAATTTATAAAATAAACAAACTACAAGTGCTTGTGAGAAATCCTAACTATTCGAGTGCTTATCAAGTGAAATAAACCAGCTGTTGTGAGATATTTTGCTGTTGGTTAGGTGGCGCTCAATCTCATTGGGGACCACAATCAGTCAAAAGTGCATAGAGGATATTATGCTCCTATTCTGACCCCGTTGAATTGGCACCAAAGCTGCGTCACCTTACAAATATAAAACTTGTATAGTGCAGTTTTGTGCAATTTCACTTCAAGTGTGCAGTTATACAATAATCATGCAGATCGATTTTATTAATCAGCTATGGTGAGCAAAATAAAATTACTAATTACACGAAAATCTTGGTTTTCCCATGGCTTCAGTTACGATTAGAATTGGATGGCTCTACTGGAAAGAACATGCAGCAATGGCGATAGATAGTCCACCATCAAAAATTACTGTTTATAATAAGTCTGTAGGATGAATGTGTATTGGGAGGTCAAAATGGGTGGACAGATAGAGGTTAACACAGAGCTTAAAAAATTGAAGGGAGAAACACGAAACACAAAACCAGCAGGAGTGGGGGCTATTTGAAAAGTTAGCTAGGACTCCAAGAATAATTTGTAGATTGTGTTGCTAATAGAGTGGAATTCTCCATTTCCAAATGCTGGGGTCAATAGGACGCCGCAAATATTTAGGACTGTTATTAAGGAGATAAGAAAAAAGGAAGATTGGGTGAACCTGGCTAGAAGGATTTGGCCAATGAATGTAGCCAAAGCCATTTTACATTTCAAGCAATGTTTCGATTCTTATTGGTGGTTCATATATCAGAAAGTATCTTACACAAAATAAGTTATGTATTTCAGTGAAAAATAACTCACTTTCTGCTGGTAAAATTATGAAAATTCTTAGTTCCTTCAAACTTCTTCAGTACATTATTAACGTTAGTGATAGTCTCCGGCGTGACTCGATATTCAAAATGATTTTCAATCTCCTTGGTGTGGTGCTCAAAGGCATACGTGGGCAGCATGTAAATATACGTCCGGGCGTCACATTGCGCCTTTGAATTAAAACCTTTGGTCACTCGCTCTATGGAGAACACCCGAATCTCTGGGGGCAAGTTGGCATTGATTTCTGGTACATCGACTAGATCAGCTGAAAACAAAATAATGGATGCATAAGAATACTGTGAAATGTCAATAGGGTTACGCAGAGAGGTAGTGCTAGTCATCACATGGTGGTACAAGCGGAGAGGTGTCATATATCAGGCTCACATATATATCTACATAGATGATCTAGGGAAGTGAGATAGAAAAGATAGCAGAGAAACTTCATGGCTTAGAAACCATTGTGACTGATGCCCCGATTGCCCTGATGATAGCCAACCTCCAGTGAGTTTTAATATGACATCTGAAGTTTCAAATCTTCTTTCTCAATTGAAAAATATGAAACAAACAATAAGGTGTCTTATCGCAATTAATTTTTGGGCTATTATACTGTGTTGTGCCTCTTTCTTATTTAGCTAACGTTTTGAACAGCATTACAGTGTCTATCATCAGGGTAGATGTAAAGAAGGAGGAAGTGCAATACAGCATAATAACCTAAAAATAATCACAATAATACTTTTGGCCGTGAAAATCTCAAATCAAATAATATGCTGTCTTGTCGGTGTCACTTTAGCTTGAGGTTGACTTTTCATTTCTATAGAATAGTGACAAACCAAAACACTTCCGAAAAGTGATATGAAGTCATTTTTATTGAAAAAATGTGATGAAAAAAAAAATGCCAAAAAACTTAATAAGAAATAGTTATTAGAGCTGTCGCCCCCTGAAAAAAATCCCACAATCGCTGCGCTGCAAAAAATAGCGAACTTTACTTTTCTGTGGTTTGGTGTTAACCTAACCCAGTGGGACGATAAGCAAAAATGTGCTATTTTCCATAACCGGTAAATAAAATAGTTGTTTCTCATTGTTAACTAACTAATGTCAAGTGTTACCGAGCTATTGATCATCACCACCCGCGCCCCCGTCCGCGGCGCCACTTGACCACAATAATGTTTTTAAATTCTGCCTAGTCATGAATTTTGGGTAAGGAACGAAGCAAACGTCGCGAAATGCCGCTTGAGGTTATTTTTCTTTCCCATAATTTGCAGCTCGGCTCCCGGAAATACCTGCCTGTTTGTATGTAGCTTAAGAAACTACAAAAAGGACTAAAATTCATTATTCTAGCAATAATATTTTAAAGTTTTAAGAGCTATTAAAATTAGTCGGACCATCATAATCCAGTGCTCTGTTAAAATGTCATTCAATATCAAGTTACGAATGAATTATAGGTGTCCGTAAAGTAGTAGTACAAGCGGGAAACTTGTGAATATATATCACATAGAACAGTGGTCCCCAACCTCCGGGCCGTGGACCGATACCGGACCGTGGATCAAATGGTACCGAGCCGCCCCAGGCCTTACTTAACACTAGAGCACTCGCATCCAAAATTTTACTAGAAAACTCGCACGGGGGACATATGCCGCCCCCCATCATATATGGGATTTATTCTTAACACTCTAATTTTATGAAAGCAAATAAGTTTTATTACGACTAATCAACTTTATTTCTTACTAATACTTTAACAATCGCTTAAGTTGAATTGAAATACATATAAACAAAAATTAAGTTGTGGTGGTCGATTTTCTATACAGTAGGTACATCATCCACTACACTATATGTATACTACACTATAATAAAGAGGTAAGATTTGTTTGTTTGTTTGTTTGTTTGCATTGAATAGGCTCCGAAACTACTGAACCGATTTGAAAAATTATTTCGCTGTTGGGAAGCTACACTATCCCTGGGTAACATAGGCTATATTATATTTTCAAAAAAAAAGGCATCCTTACTAAAACTTCAATAATGCAACCCAAGGTGTAAAAAAATTACCTAAAATATTCTTTAGATCGCGTGCGCTGCGAAAACTATTGATGATAGAATAAAATAATGTACTACGACTTTGTAGAACACATCATTATTTACAAAAAAGGTCTTGACAGCATATGTCTAACTACTATGGTTATGCCACAATAAGTATTCTTTTATTTTAAAAATTTAATTAAAATGTCGCCGCTTGAAAAGGCTCTTTATTTGTATCTTGGTTTTAATCCTTATCAAAATAAATTACTTCATATTCAAGACAGCTTCAATACCTTTATTTAAATTTTGGAATTTTTCAATTCGGATATTTAATTAGAAAGATATCACGAGTTTAAAAATGTTAGTATTAGAAAAAAGTTTCGGCTACGGGCCGGGCGGGAGAAGAGTCAAGAAATGAAGTGCTAGGGGGGTTGGTGGTACGGGGGAGCGGGAGAGCGGTGGCGGTGGGTGGAACGCTGGAGGGGAACGCACGGGAAAGGACATGCAAGGAGTAACATTTTATTTATTTGAATATGGCATTGCAACGCATGCCGGTAAACAGCTATATATTATAAAAGAAAGTCAAAAAAACGTCCGGACCGTAAAAACTCAGAAACGAGTCCCGGTACGATCAAGGGAGTTATATGGTGTGGTAGATATCTCTATCCCCCCTAGGGAATAAGGGTAACCGTTTTTACCTAAAGGGCGTGCTTTTAAAGATATAAGGGGTGGAAGTTTCGCCCTCTTGAAATTTCGAGAACAATCTTCCGGAAAGTTCTAGAAGGTTCCATAGAGCTCTAGAAAATTCTGGTAGGAGTGGCAGAGTATGTCGTGGAATTTTCGGGAATAGGGAATCGGGAACATCAGTGTGGAACATTCCAGAACACTCTCGAATGTTGTCCTGAGCGAAGCCAGGTAACCTAGCTAGTATGCAATATAAATAATGTGCAAGAATAGAAAAAATATACATAAAATAATATAATATTAAAGAATACAAAATAATATAAAAGAATTTAAATTTAAAAGAGTTAGAAAGAATGCAGTAGAATATAAAAGAATATGAAAAGTATAAAAGATAGAAATCATATAACGAAAGAATACAAAAGTATGTAATTATAAAATATATAATATCAAAGTGAGTACTATATGGTAAGCAAATAAGAAAGGATTTTATTATGTTGCTAAACTGTTAATTAAGATTGTTAAAAACGTGTAACATACGTAATTTTAAGGAGACGACTTGCATAGCAGCAGACACTCCCTTATCGGTTCTAGCGGCTCTCTGGAACTGAATGGTTTGAATTTGACCAAAGGCCTCATCCGTTATATGTTTGGTTGCTAATAACGCCTTCAACAAATCTTCTTCTATGGTCTTCATTCCAGGATTTCTATAAAATAAAAATAAATCAATTTTCTGCTTGTGCCAGACGAGGTAAGGCACATAAGAACTGTTATTAGCTGAAGGTCCCGATCCACGGAGGCACCAAACGTCGCTCCCTTCATCAGGTGTGGAGGGAGAACGTCATCTGAATTGGTGATGTAGAGCTCGTCCGAGCTGTCTAGTGGCTCCCTTCTGATGTAGGTATTCCGTGGTCCAGGGTGAGGCGATGGTCAGTGAAGAAAAGAGGCGAGTAGATCGCGAGAGAGAGTTGTTGTCAGGACCGACCTGGGCCTGTAGCCCCTATTTATTGGGCAACGGTAGCACTCTACCTTGGCTATGCCGTATGCCCCTGGGCTCGATTCCTGGAATTGAGTGAAAGTGCCTCTGCTGCGCGCTCTCTACCTGCTCGCTTACCCGCACTCTGACAATTTATTTGAATATATAACATTACAAAGAATATTACAGACATAATATGATCAAAGGCAAATGCTCAACACATCCGATACACTGCTCTTTTCCCATCTCACCGCATCATTCATAACTCAAAAGGAACTAATGACTGGACCAAACCCTAGAGGAACCAGGCAACAGTTCAATATGGACAGAAACTCTCTGAGAGACATTTCTGTTTAAAAAACGAACGACAAAAAACCGGACGTCGGACGCCCTGTTCACACCTCCGTTTAATAGACAGAATGACAAAAAGTCGGATATCGGATGCCCTGAACACACTTCCATTTAAAAAAACAGAACGACAAAAAATTGCAGCACGCAGCCACTAGAGTATGGTAATATTATCTTCGAAACTGAGTAATAAAAACAAACCTTTGCATGCCATAATATTTGACTCCAGAATAAGCAAAGAGCATGGCCATTTTCTTTCTCTTTACGCGCTCGAAGGGCTCAGTGCAGGTTCTCTTCTCCTGAACTTCATTGTTCCTTTTCTCTTCCCACTTCCTCTTCTTAATTCTACCATTGTATCTGGTTTTTTCTTTGTTTAAACGTTCAACTTTAACCGTCTCCATATCCATGTAGTAAATACTGGATAAAATGCTATTTAATTTCGGATCATCGCCTGAGAAAAAGAAGCTGTTGTTAGAAAACCAATAAAATAACGAAGGATTACATACAGAAAACAAACCAGAGGGTAGACTAGACCGCCGGTAAAGAAAGATAGAAACTGATATAAAATAAAACTTAATACAGTAATTATACCTATTTTGTAAGAATAACTGTTAATTTTCAAGTTATTTTTTACGCTGTTCACTATTTTACCAACGAAATTAAACATTTAGTGGAGATGTTATTTTATAGGTTAGTTCAATAATCCATTTCCATAAACCATGAGTTTTGTCGTAGAGCAAATGTCAAATTATTTTATGCTGTTAAATGTTTCTAGCTATGCGCACCTACACTGTTTATGCACGGTTCCTACTGGAGCTCCGGGATGTGTTTTTTTTTAATCGTAAATCTGCACAAGAGCCTTAACTTACGAGATCCAGTGACCAGTAGGATCATTTCATCTCCAATTGGGATATGTTGTGAAACTGAAGGGAGTGCAGAGGGGAAGGAGATGGGTAAAGAAAGGTTGGGAAGTACCTGGCCCTTCATTTCAGGTCACCAAACACGGCTGAAGCCATTTCAAGCATTCTGAATGGTGATACTGATTCACCGGGGCGATACAGAGAGTATTTACCACTTTATAAATGCTACAAATATACTTTATTGCTACTTATAATAAACGTGTTTTAAATTTGAACATACTAATGAATCAAAGATCTGTCTTGCCGAAACAACACCTTGGATCTGTTTAATTTTTGTCATAAAATTACATAAATTAAAAAGGTCCCAATGGCCGTGTGGGTTGGTTTGGACCTATTTAATTTATAACAAAAATGACATAAATTAATTAGGTCCAATCCAATAGGCGAGTGGTTGGCGTTGTCCCACCATGGCGTGGTTCGATTCCCAGTTGTGGCCATTGCCTTTTTATTTCCTGTGTCTTGTTCTCTTTCATATTTCATTTAGATTTATTAGTATTATATTCTTCTTCAATGACCAAATTACATTTATTTGTGCATGCCAGGATTTGAACCCGCGGTAGTCGAGGATGGTCGAGGAACCTAGCTTCTAACTGCCCGACCATGGAGATCGTCACAATGTCTATGGCATAAAATTAAACAAATTATTGCTTGTGGCTTAGAAAACTTCTTTGATTGGTGGAAATTTTAGAAAGTTGTAAATATTTTCAAAGAGATGGCGAATACTTGTTTTGCCTCAGGCAAAATATGGAATTTATGCTAAATCCGAGACCCGTCAATTATTTGATTTAAATAACTTCGTTTCTCGATATAATATTATGGACGTTTTTTGTGATGAAAAGATTCAAATAGTTGTGCGGTGTTTTTTTTTCTACCGTTTATTATTGTCTAATAAACAAGTTGACGTGGTGTCGTTTTGACATATAAACATTATAGTTTCCAGACATTCTGAATAAAGATAGCAATGTCTTTATTGTGTTGTGTTACGTCCGAAGTGTTCGAAACTTCGACAGAAAACGGAGCTGGAGAAACTAGCCGACAGCCCTTACAGCAAGTTATGAGTGAATAAGTTTGCACAAAGGTACTGGAGATAAGTCATCTCACGATGCACCCTCACAGACGTCGGAAAAAGCGACCCAACTACGGTGTCAGGACCGTAGAAGTGAGCAGGGGACACAATGGCTTTGGTTTCACTATATCTGGACAGCAACCTTGCATCTTATCATGCATAGTAGCAGACTCTCCAGCAGATGCTGCTGGTTTAAGAGCTGGAGACTTTCTCATATCTGTCAATGGCGCAAATGTCTCCAAGTTGCCGCATGATGCAGTGGTTCAACTTATCGGCAATTCTGTTGGGGTCATCAAAATGGCTATAGCCGAGAATTATTTCTCCGACAGCTCCGATGAAGATATCCTGAATGGACGCTCTGCACATAGCAATAGGCAGAGGCCTAAGTATCCCCATGCATACAAATCCCGAATGCAGAGAGCCGGAAGAGCTTCGAACTTTAGCTCTAATGTTATAAAAACTGCCAATAATGTTGCCATAGATCACGATAATGCAAATAAAGATTGCAAACCTTCCACTAGTGTTAGTAATAAAGAAATTATTTTGCTTTCAAAGCCAGCCTTGCCACTTTCTGGTTCATCGCATTGTGTAATTATAAATCCTAGCATTAATAATAAGAATGATATTAATAATGTAAGTGCAATGGTTAATCCTGGTTTGGAGCAAGTACGTGCCATTAAAGTTATTAGGGACCTGAGAACTGGAGCTATGTTTGAAGAAGTCAATGGAACGCATATGGAATTAGGTAGGAAAATATGTTTTTTGTTCTTCTTTTTGTTTGATGTATTTTTCCATTTTTTGTTTATTATATCCCATTTTTCTATCGTAGTATTTTCAATTATTTATCTTGGTGCAATGCTGCCCAAATACTACGATAGCTGTTAGTAGTCATTTGTTGTAACATTTTTCTGTTGTGATTTATTTATTTATCAATGTTCCCTACATAAGCTCCATAAAACTCAACAATCAATAGCAGAAAAACTTCAACAGGCATAGCATCCTTTATTAAATGAAATCAATTTGTTTTTCAAATCAGACCAGAAATTTCATGACTCAAAGTCAACATTCCTTAATCACTACATTATTATGATTACATTATTTTCTAAAAGTGTATCTCTCATTTTCAGATTGCGGAACACTTAATCAAATAGTCTTTATGGAAAAGCCGAACCCCTCGGAAAGCAACATCAGCAAACCCCCCGCTGCTGAAGCCCGGTTAGAACCAACTGTGAAGATTGTAGAGAGAGAAACATCAGTTGAGTACAGAGCTATCGTGGGATACTTGGGAACCATTGAAATGCCCAAACAAATTGCCACTAGCTCCAAATTACAAACAGTCAGAAGTTGTATACGGAAAATGCGTCAAGAAAAACGAACTCCTTGTACAGTCTTAATGACGATCCTTCCATCTTGTATGACCTTGAGGAGTAGCTCCGGAGAATTGCTGGCAGAGTACCCCGCCAAGAGACTCAACTATGTCAGCTGCAGCTCGGAAAATGACTATCGATTCTTCGGATTGGTTACAAGTGCCAGCTATCCTATAGAAGTCAATGACTTGGAAGGTCCAGATAAAAGAAACAAAGACCCGTGTAGAGAAGAAGCTCAGAAGGGTTACGACATTGCTATTTCCAACAGCTGTCATGTCTTCATGATTGATACTCAAATTGTAGAGCACCAAAATCACATAAAGAAAGCAGACAGTTTCAAAATTTGTTGCACTGTCGACCCTATCGCAGGTGTTTGTTTAGAATTTCCTAACAACTCAGAATATATTGTAAACATCATAAGAATCATGTATTCTTTGAAGCCTCCAAACGGATTCTCTGCAAAGGGCAACCTTGAAAATATATCTCGTCTTCCAATGGACCGGAAGTCCTGCAGTCCACGGGGCTCCAATTTCGTGAGGAAAGTCAACCGCCCCAAGTTCTTTCACGACTCGAGACTTAAGGTGAGAATTGATCATTCGGTGAATCCCAACGGACACCAAGTCAACGAGGGATATAGGATCGAACGAGCGAATGAAAACCTTCCTAGAAACCTCAACAGACAAGAACCAGAAGTGGGACAAATGAATGGTGTGGATTTTATTGCAAACTCTCCACAGCCCAGTAATCATAGTGAGATAACAACTACGTCAAGTAATAGTGATTCTGGAATTGGTTTCCATAACGATTGCCAAAACATTTCAGATCGAATTCTTGTTGTAGATTTTCCCAACCCTGTGCATAACAATTTTAATATGAATGTTCCTTATGTTAATCCTGGATTCAATCCCAGAGAAAAAGCTCTCCCACTTAGAGAAAACAACGGAAGACCTGGGGGAGTCGTCGGATTAGACATTGATGTGGATGGACAGTACCTATCCAACACCACCCCAGTTGTGGAAGGTTTCAGCGGTCAGGGCAGACCCTTAAACACGGGGGATCCCGTCCTTTTAGGAAACATACAAAGCCAGCCATCTCTCCAAAATATATTCCTATCCAAAAAGAATGAGGGTGAACCGTCCCATTCAAAGAGGACGGGAAAACATTGTGTCAGTATCGAAGAATTAAAAACCCCCTCTACATCAAATGCTCAATATTTGTATTCTCTGACTGATATACAGAAGCATGCTATCAGAAATAAGTTAGCTGTTAGAGCCATGCCTGACAAATATAATGGAAACGAATCTCGCAAAAGTGATGCCGGTAAATATCCTATTAAAATTAACGTTCACGATCATCCCCAACACTTGATGCCGAAGGGATTGTTCCATCAAAGATCTCCCATGCACAGAGACGAATCTCCGCACTATGATCCTGTTTATTCCGATGGCCTAGCTTGTTATGAAGAACATCATTACGAAATCATCTATCCTGATGAACACAACATGTGCAATGAAAATGTAGCCAACTCCAAGAAATGCTTAAATAAATCAAAATATAATATGAATGATTATCATCAAAAAGGTTCAAATGATATGTACACCGAAAGATCTATAGATGTTCCAGATTGTGATGCTGATTATTACATTGAAGGAGATAACTTGAACAACAGTTCCATAGCAACTTGCTCCTATGACGATATGAGTGTAACATCATCAAAGAGTCACGATTGTAGTGGAAAGAAAAGTAATTTCTCCGTTGACGACATATCTTTGTACAGCTCAAAAAGCCATGACGAAGTTGCGGCAAATTCTTCCAAGATCAAATCATCTAAACCTCACAAGCTACAAACTTCTGTAGATGACATATTAATATTCGGATTAAACTCTAAACAGAAAATCTTACCCAAAATAAACTCTACGAAAGGTGACAATGATAATAATGTTTTCTTACATCCGAGGAATATTGTTAAATTGAGAGTTAAGAAAAATAAGAAATCAATGTTTTCTAAATCTAAGAATAATGCCGGGATGAATAACGAGCAATCAATCGATGAAGTTAAGAAGAAATGTGATAGTAAAGAATCTCTTTTGAAATATAAACTCAGTCCCAAAGTGTTTGGCCTATCGCGGCCCAGTGCAAGTGTGGAGGACATCTGCAAGTCTTCAGCCCGAAGGGAGATCAACAGAGAAGTGAATTGGGGCCATCTTGAAGGTACTACAAGTGAACCAGATCTCCGGGATTGCAAATCCCACCACTATTTCAGGGTAAGTCTTTTCTACGCATATTTATCACTAATATATATTTTTAACACATTTTATTATGTTGTGCTCATTCTTCAAATCTGATATTATCATTATTTTTATCCCCATTTTAGTTATTTTTATATCATCAGCCCATTATTCTCACAACTCTTGTGTTGTGATCTTCTTTCTTGCATTTCACCAAATGATGTAAACATATTTTTTCGAGATTGTAAAAACACGTGGAATTTTGTTGTATGGTGAGCGATTCAACAGCCATAATCAATTAATTAAATCACGAGGGTTTATTAACGCGATCATGTCATGAGAATTAGGCAGTACCCCTATCTTAGTCATTGGTGTAATAAATTAGTAATTACCATAATGCTCCTGTAGGTGTTACCATGTTTTGCAGTATTTTACATACATTATGTTTCAATCTGCTGGTACTTGTCTAGTCTTCTTGATTTTACGCACCGCAATGTTCTATTTTAAAACAAAGCAACGAACGCACTTTTGTGAACATTAACTTCATAATAAATATATGTGTAGTAATATATTTTTTAATCATTTTTCTTTACAACTCATGTGAAGTCATTTTGCTGTTAAATTATGTGTTGATAAAGTGTAACCATAAGTAATCAGCTCAGGAACGGAGGGCACCATTGAAGCCAGTCTTCAGTCAGCCTCCCGGAAGATAGGCATACTGTAGTGATCAGATATTATAGTAAGTAATAAACAATTGCTGACCCTGTACAAATCCTTACTAGAGTGACACAGAGTATGTTTAATAGAGAGCAATTCAAGTAAATATTAGCTATATGACTTATGGCCTTCGGTACGTCAGTGTTCGCAGCTCTCCACATGGTGCAGAACCACGAGTAGAGAAGCCTTGTACACCATGGAAATTGGAGTGGGGGTCATGATCCTCAGCAATGAGAAGAATTACATGGATTGTATGAGTTTCATAAAACTGTTTTAAACCACGGAAGAATTGACAGTTTGGCATTTCAAATTTCCCATTTGTTAATCACTGTAATTTTTTTTTTCATGTTGAATTAAACATTCTTATTGCATTATTTTTCTGACTAATTTGTAGTGGAACTTAGAGGTCCCTGAATTGCTCTTTAATTATTTAATCAAAGCCGGTCATCATATATCAGAGCTCATTCACTGCAATGAAATATTTTGTCCCCTTCTCAAACTTTTTTTTTAACTTTAGCTCCACAGAGGAGGCCCAGAGGAAAATAATTTCAGAGAGACAAACATAGCAAAATTTGATACTCATATATGTTTTTTCGGTAATTGCCGACTGACAATATTATCGACACTTCAAGTGAAAGGATGTGGCATGGCAACAAACTTTCGGGAACTTTGCGAATCGGGTCCATGTTAATTTTTTGCACCAATATCTATAATAACATCACAGCATGCCCATCATTTATATGGTTCAAATTTTCCTTGAGAATACCATTTGTCATTTTATCAACTTATTATTCTACTCAAAAATGATTCAGCTGTGGCTTTTTTTTTTGCATGTCCTTTCTCCCACTTTATGAGTCTAATCAAGACCAAGACCCAATAAAAATGCCCTGAATGCAGGCAGCACCCTTAAAAACTTAAAGATGACAAAATAAAGTGTAACTTGATAACACTATTTTGATATTAGTAGAAACTACCGTATTCTTGTAAAAATTACGGGATACTCATTGGGTAAGAATAGCTCATCGAAACAAGCAAGTAGCAGTGCACGGGGACCGGGTTCGATAGTTTCCGGTTGTTTGGCACTAGAGCGTTGAAAGTCAAATTTGACTAATTGGAGGTAAAAACGGGAAGCCAATTTTTTCTCATGTATATATAATACACTGCATTACGGGACACTCTGAATTCTCGACAAATCAGTTCCAATTTGGAAAATGGCAATTAAAATAAATTTCTGTTAAAGATATTTTATACTTTATGATGAAAATATCATATTATTTTTATGGCAAAATTACCTATACAGGGTGTCCGGGGGTAAAGTGCATTAACTTCGGGGGGTGATTCTACATGATGGTAGGAGTAAAAAAGATTAATAACTTTTTCTGAAATTCCAACTTTTATTTCCCATACAAAAAGATGTACCTATTAAAAATCCTTAGTGTGCGGTACGATCTCACCTGCTGAGAGCCTGCCGGGCGCGACTGTGGCAACATAGCATGGTAGTGACTGGCTGGTATCGTAACGGCGGAAAATAATAAGCTGGCCGCACACGCCGGTCTAATTTTATCTTTTTACCACAAAACTACCCCTAAAAGTTAGAATTTCGAAAAAAGTTATTTATCTTTTTTACTTATAATATCGTGTAGAATCATCTCCCGAAGTTAATGCATTTTACCCCCGGACACCCTGTATATATAAAAATCAAAATATGTTGAGCTCTGGCGTCATGAAATTATGCATTGCTAAACCGTTCATCCGATTGCGAGGAAACTTTGGTGAGTTGTTATGAGCACGCCCGCGAAGGTTTCTATACATATACTGTTGAGCTCTGGCATTATGAAATTCATATAAAAAAATTGCAGTAGGTGGCATTCGAGCTGTTTGAAAACTGAATGTATGGAATGCGGGAGGGGGGAAGGGAACTCGGGAGGGAGGTTCGCGGGATGGGGGAAGTGGGAGAGGGGAATGGGGAGAGGGAATGCGGAGAAGGCGGAGAACGCGTGAGGGGAAGGGGAGGCGTAAGGGAAACAACGACTGGGAAAGGACACACAGGGAGAAACAATTTCTTTATTAAGTGGCATAGCAATGCATGCCGGGAACTCGCTAGTTAATGAATAAATAAGTAATTAATGTTAATGTCTGAAATAAAGCAATTTTTTTTTACTTATTTTATAACTGGCAACAACACAATAGTTTGACATACAATTCAAAAGAAACATCAGTTTGCGAATGTCTATAGGAATATGATTAGTGATTAGAGACATTTGACTTTCTAGTAACTTCGTTTTCATACAAAGACGTGTGAGAAGGATCAACAGCTTTTAGGATGATCGTCGATGACGTACATACGAAATCACCCTGGGACTAGTATACAAATTTTATGCCTGTAGTGTTTACCTGGTTGCTGGTATTTTTAACTTCCCAGAGCTAGAATCTATTTTTTTTTGTTATATAGCACCTAGGTGCCTGGATTGAATTAATATGTGCTCCAATGGATAAACAAGATTTGTTGGGATGTTAATTTATAGTTTGAGAATCCTTTGTTATTAATTTAGATCTCATGTAAGGCTGGTGACAATTAACTGTTGACTTCAAAAATGCGTCTTATGTCTCTGTTAAAATACACCTTTAATGCAGTCATTGACAGCTTTTTCTAACGTCGACAACTTGCCCTAATTATTATTTTTCTTTACGCCATGTTCTTCAAAAACTACTTATATATTTTTTTTAATTTTTCACTTTTATAACTTTTGGTATAAATTCTAACTCGATAACTCAAATATTATATTGTTTAAAATATTTCTTTACGCCGTGTTCTTCAAAAACTACTTATATATTTTTTTAAATTTTTCACTTTTATAACTTTTGGTATAAATTCTAACTCGATAACTCAAATATTATATTGTTTAAAATATTTCTTTACGCCGTGTTCTTCAAAAACTACTTATACTATATATTTTTTAATTTTTCACTTCTATAACTTTTGGTATAAATTCTAACTCGATAACTCAAATATTATATTGTTTAAAATATTTCTTTACGCCATGTTCTTCAAAAACTACTTATATATATTTTTTTAATTTTTCACTTTTATAACTTTTGGTATAAATTCTAACTCGATAACTCAAATATTATATTGTTTAAAATATTTCTTTACGCCATATTCTTCAAAAACTATTTGTATATACTATTTTTTAATTTTTCACTTTTATAACTTTGGTATAAATTCTAACTCGATAACTTTTGTAAAACTTATTTATAATCTATGTAAAAGCCCCTATGGGCGTATAACAATAATAAATAAATTAATAATTATTGTTAAAAATATATGTCGTGGACAGTACATGAGTATATGAGTTGTTGAACCAGTTTATTAACATTCTATTATAATACTTAACCCTTTGTACGCAGAATTCACAGTAGTTGTCTTGCGAACACTATGTCAATGAAAAAGTGGAGTTTAAAGGAGCACCTAACATCGAAACGTCACACGTTTGTAGGGTTAATGGACATTTTCACCAAAGTTCGTTCATTGCTTTTTTGACACGTCCCACGATTTTGATTGTATTTTTCATAGTTATGAAATATAGAATATCGGATATATATTTTTAACATGAACATTTTATTCATTTACTTTATTTAGTCAGAATACAACTGTCGTACCTGTATATATTTTTAATTAATTATTTAAAACAAAAGCAAGCGTGTTTTTACATTTCTACTTTCAACGAAACAAAAGTGTGGTTTTGAAATTAATTTTAGGTGTACAAGATTAATTTTGTGGTGTCTTAAATAGCTTAGATAATATATTTTTGGAAAATGTACAGATTTTATGTAAATTTCGACCAACATTGAAATAAACACGTTATAAATTTAAAGTATAGAATCCGTTAGTTCTATTACATGCACGTATATTGTTTTAATTCCGTTTTTAAGGGCTTTTACAAAGGAATATTTAATAATAAACAACAAACTTGTAAACGGTTTATAAATAAATTTTTTAGTGAATGATTTGTTTTAATAAAAATAATTGTTAATTAAAACAAATAAAAGCTTACAACACAAGATAAGACCATTAATAAACTAGGAAAACAATACACATCATTCCATGACTAAATTAACATGATCATTATTAGATACATACGGGTGGTGTTTGTTATGCATAATGCCTCGTTCAGACGTTTCAATTGGTCAACACTCTGTTGAATGTCACTTGAACTAATATTGACAAGTGTGAGTAAGTTTTTAGTTGAAATCTTGTTCAAAAAAGTTGATCAACTAAAACTGAAAGCTAGGAACGCGTCAAGGGAACCAACCAACATTTTGGTTTAACCCGAAAACAGCTCAACAAATCAGGTCAGAAATCCACCTTGCGCGCGGCATTCAAATATATAATATAATCCTGGATGAAGAATTATTTTATTTATTTAGAAGAATCATATACATATTTACTTTCTAAAGTAAATATGTACATATATGTTTTTTGGAATTCAAAATTTCTACCAAATTTTTTTAAAATATAAAATCGACTGCAATTCACACACGGTAGAAGTGAAATATATGTTTTTTGGAATTCAAAATTTCTACCAAATTTTTTTTAAATATAAAATCGACTGCAATTCACACACGGTAGAAGTGAAACTTAACCCACCCACTCAATCTCAACCAATAGGAGCCTTGAAAAGTTAGCTCGTAATCATAGCGGGCAATGCGGTAAGATTTCATTCTGTCTCATTCTCCTGCAGGCTGAATCATATAGATATGTGTGTTTGTCTCTTTTTAGTGTCATTTCCGTTTCATTGAGTTTCAAATCACAACGGTGCTAAAGATGTTTCACTTCAAAAATGTAATAATCTTAATTGTAAATTAACCAGAGACATTTTTTTTTGTTACGTTTTCCATTTTCTATAAATAATTGCCAAAGTTGTGTCGTATGTCAAGGAACAAATCTATTCTGCTTATTTGCCTTTTGATAAATATATTATGCAGTTTATTATATTTTAGTACATTATGCAGTTGGTTTAGTTTTACATGACAAAATATTTTAGTTTTTCATGGAGGGTTTGTTATGCTTAAAGGTAACTTTTGATTTTTTTTCTCGTGAATAAAAATCTTTATGTATTTATTATTTAGTCTCTGTCAGCGATAACTTTTGTTATGGGATATTGACAATATTCACAAAATAATATAAAATATATATTTGTTCATATGAAGCAGTTACTTTGTGATGTGACATTATAATTTAAAATAAAACAATAACTTTGTAAACACCACTTTTATTTTTTATATACTTTATACCTTACTAAGGTAGTTAATAACCAACTAACCCGGTCGGCATAAAGTATATAAAAAATAAAAGTGGTGTTTACAAAGTTATTGTTTTATTTTAAATTAAAATATATATATTTCAATGGGAAATAACAGACGAAAGATTGTCAGTTGTTATTCTGATATTAATTATGTTAATGTTCCTTTTCCTATTATTGTTTAGAATCAATAGCTAATCAATTATTGCGAAAATGAAATGTTAAATCATTCGATCTTCTAGTATTAATTAAATAATTTACTTGCAGAAGCTTACCCTGTCGAGTGTCGACAAATTAGTAGAAAAAATTACACAATATTTGATGATTACATAATTTTTAAGTAAGTATCAGGTATTCGATTTTTATACGGTGCTCCAGATTTTATGTCCGGGTTGAATCTTTCCCAAATGAAAGACTAAACCCTTCCACACACTTTTCCACAAATGAATATCTAGTAAATGAACGCAATGTAAGTGCACTATATAAGAATAAAACAATACAAAAACAATACGTCAATCCACCAGAAACATAATGGGAAAATATTTCACCGACTCCAGATATTTTCATATCAGAGGGTTCGGCTCTGATGAAATCCTAACTGGTCCGATAAATCCTACTGATCCCTCAATATAAATATTTAAAAAATCTTTCGTAATCCTACATGTATTTAAAATGACCGACTTTTGCATTTTTATGTACAAATTTTTTGACAAATCTAATACGCCTAAATTTTGAATGAGAGAGCTAGGTATAATGCCATTAGCCGAAATAACAAATGGTAATATTTTTATAGTCTGAGAATGCCAAATTCTTTTAATTTCATTTCCTAAATCTGTATATTTTCTTATTTTTTCAGAAACAGTTTTCTGAATATTACAAGAATTTGGAATAGCGACATCAATGATATGAGTTATTTTCTTAATTTTGTCATGTAAAACTATATCGGGTCTATTATGACTAATTGTTCTGTCTGTCAGAATAGTTTTATCATAATAAATTTTATAAAATTCATTTTCTAAAAATGAATTTGGTTCATATTCATAATATGGTACATTACGGCAGTCAATCAAGTTATGTTTAGTTACCAAACTTTGGTGAATTATTTTTAAAACTTGATTGTGCCTAAATGTATACTCGGACGGCGCTAATACAGAACATCCCGATATAATATGTTCTATAGTTTCCGGAAAAGCCAAACATTTTCTACATAAATCATCAATTTGATTTGCATCTTTGATGATATGCTTCCTATAATTTTTAGTATTAATGACTCTATCTTGTATGGCAAGCATAAAGCCTTCTATTTCTGCGCTCAACTCTCCAATACTCAACCATTTGTTTGACGAAAATTTGTCAACATATGTTTGGTTGAGATAATTGAAGTGTTTTGCGTGAAGAATTTTATTTGACCAGGAATCTAATAATTCCTGGTTGGTATTTATAAGAATGCTGGCATTCTCGTCGTATAAATTTAATGGTGAAATATTTCTATCTGCCTTGCAAATAATTTTGTGCATTTCTGAACTATCAGCTTTCCTATGGAAAAAATTTCTTAGCATTTCAACCTGATTATGTTTTAAAGATGTTATTTTGACTATACCTCTACCTCCTAAATTTCTGGGTAAGTTAATTCGTTCTACAGCTGAATTTGGATGATGGCAATGAAATTTTGTTAATGTAGTTCTAATCAATCGTTCTAAGCTATCTAAATCTGTATTAGACCATTTAATTATGCCAAATGAGTAAGTTAATAGAGGTATTGCCCAAGTATTTATCGCCTTTACTAAATTTTTAGCAGATAGATTGCATTTCAAAATTTTTCTGATCCTAGTTTTAAATTTAATCCTAATATCATTTTTAATACTAGTATGATCTAATCTATTTGATTGCGGATATCCTAAATATTTATAAACCTCACCCCCTTTCATACTTTCAATTTTGAAATTTCTAAATATACCCTCGTCTCCATCTACAATTTTACCTTTCTCTATATGGATCGTTCTACATTTATCTAAACCAAAAGTCATTTTAATATCATCTGAAAAAATTTTAACTACTTTAATCATTTTCTCTAAATTTGGTTCTGAATTCGAATATAATTTTAAATCATCCATAAATAATAAATGAGAAATTATATTTCTCTCTCTAGTATTACCTTTAATTTTTATTCCAAACTTGCTTTTAATTAACATTTTAGATAGAGGATTTAATGCTAAGCAAAACCAAAGAGGACTCAATGAGTCTCCTTGAAAAATCCCTCTTTTTATTGAAATGCCCGGTACTATAATTTTCTTATCTTTCAAATTCAAAAGCAAATCGGTATTCCAAAATGCCATAATTTTTTCCAAAAAGCTAATAATAATTGGGTTAATTTTGTATATATTTAAAACTTTTATCAGCCACGAGTGCGGGACACTATCATAAGCCTTTTGGTAATCTATATAACAAATATGTAAATTACGTTTTTGGGTTTGAATCTGTTTTAGAATTACAGAATCAATAACTAATTGTTCTTTACATCCCATATGTTTTCTGCGACAACCTTTTTGTTGTTCAGATAAAACATTTTTTTCATCTAAATGAGTGTATATTAAATCTGTCAAGCAAGAGGTTAAAATTTTATATATTGTCGGTAAACATGTAATGGGTCTATACTGAGAGGGATTATTAATATGTTCGCTTTTAGGCAACATATAAGTAATGATCATTATTAGTATTGACGTAATATTATACAAGGTGTTTTTTTTTTTTTTCATTTACTTTACAGTGTCGATTAGAATAGATTTTTAAACCTTGATCTCAAAAGGAGTCCTTTAGCGTGATAATTTTTAGTAATTCTGATTTTGTATGGAAAATTTGCCTAGATGACCACTTAAACCTTTAGAAACTAATGATACTTACAGAATTTGCAATATGATCATCCTCGGTGCCCTAAAATCATCAAATGTACTTTCGGTTGTCTGTGATGTGCATTAATTATTACCGCGTGAAATAAGATTCAATGATCTCAAATTTGCTTTGAATTTAAGTGTCGAATTGGAACGGATTGTTTGAAGAGTACAGACAAGCGATAAAGTACCTATCTCCCTACAAAATAATATTTTTAACACAAAATTTCAAAATTTGCCATTTTCAAAATTGGAACAGATTTATCGAGAATCAGACAATCCCGTGATTTTTCACAGATCTACACTACTTATGTTATAATAAAAATGTAGGCGTTAACTCAAAATTAACGTAACTAAGCGCTGGTTTCTGTTTTCTGTTTCTGGAGGCCCTGTGGATGCTGTGTGGAGGGTCTTTTTAAGGAAAGGAAGGATAGGAAGTTTTGTGAAGGAAGAGGGTATGAGGGGTGGGTATCTGGGGGTCAATGAGTCCTGGGGGGTGATAAACGTATGAATCCACCCCTCACACTGCGGTTCTAGACGATGCGTCGAGAGAGTCCTGTGGGAGAGGTCTAGATTATGTCTGCCTCAAGCAGTCTTTCCCGATCCGGACCCCCACGTAGTAGGTGAGGAAACGCATTCGCCACCAAGACCTAGACCAACCTCACTCCAAGAATCCGGGCACCCCTACTAATTTACCAAACGTAGCTAACCACTTGGGGTGTGACCCATGGCAGGGGTTTTGGTTATCCAATAAATGGTTCCCGGGGCGGCGTTACCCATACCCGCCTCCCAAATTGAGTCTTGACATAAACTGATATATTTAATAAATTTAATTTTTTGGTCGTCCCATCCTCCTGAGACAACTCCGACTTTCATAGACTTGAACGTCTGTGGTGTATTAGGAAGGAGATTAATTCAATGGGTAGAATAATGTTCTTTTAGTATAAATCTGGTTTATTGATACTTCGCGTATACAGTGTCGACCACGATAGTCGACCTATTTAGGAACTGGCTAATTGGAATCTGAGGTGAGAGATCTACCGAAGACTGCCTCTGAGCTGTTGGACCCTCTGTTGCCCACAGCCTGTACTAAGCTAGCTGCCATCTAGCGGAGTCTTAGGATAGTTCTTAGTACTTCCATCTATGTGAGTAAGCAGGAAGCTTTTAGATACACTACAACGTTCAAACTCCCTCGCCACTGAAGTTCAATTAACCATAAATTTTTCCATTGAAAAGCTATTTTCATTAATTTTGTGTGTAGATTTTTGTGACATCCTGTATGTACAATATCAATACCAGGTAAGAAAATATACAGTTTTCGCAGATCACCACATGAATGCTATCATAAAGTGTGAAGCCTTATCAATAAGTGCTTGTTTTGATAAAGCATTGAATTTTTATCAACTATCTCACTCAGTGTATTCCGGATATTGGTGAAAACACACACATTATCGTGTGCACTTTACCGACTTTACTAAGTGATTCGTCTTTATTTGTATTATTATACGCAGATACGCAGATATTATACGCAAATCTATAAAATAAATGTATTGTTCCGTAGTTGTTTTGAAGTGAAACTTTTTTAGCACCGTTGTGATCTGAAACTCGGTTGAAACGGAAATGACGCATTACAGTACCTACGAAGCTTCAAACTGCGCTCATCGGCAGCTTTGGATATGATCACACTTTTCAAGGCTCATATTGGTTGAGATTGTGTTGGTGAAGTTTCGCTTCTACCGCGTGTGAACTGTACTTTTTTATTTTATTTAAAAGAAAGTGATTTGTTTATTTTTCTGTGATATTGAATGATTTTAACGGACGTGTCTGGACTGTTTAATTTAATTATTATCTTGACTGTTTAATTTAATTATTATCTGGACTGTTTAATTTAATTATTTTTATCTATAAATAATTAATAATATTATAATCAGGGGTGTACATGGCTTTCAGAATTAAAACAAGGTGTCAAATCTTATTCATAATTTCAATTAAGTTTTTGCTTTAATTTATATTTCGTAAGATTAAGTTACATCCGCGATAATTACTCAGAAAATATAGATAGTATTAGTTAACCCTCTGAATCCCAAATTAATTCCCCTTATTAATTGGTTGGTTCATAGGGTGTGGTTTTTCCGGGTCTTGGCGGCGGATGCGTCTGCCCATCAACTGCGTTTCAGGCCGGATCGGGAAAACTGGTTGAGGAAGACCTTTTGATCTCTCCAGCAGGAATATCTCGGAATATCGCCTTGCACCGCATTGGGAGGGATAGATTCATACGTCCTTCTCTCCTGGACACACCGAGCCCCAGATGCCTACGCACCCCTCATACCTTTTACTTCCCAGAACTTCTTCTCCTTCCTTTCTTAAAAAAGATCCTCCACACAGCATCCCCAAAGATGACATAGGCCCTAAGGGAAATCATCTTCTTCAGAGCCTCCTGTGTGGAACTATTGTAATTTTTTATTATTTTTAATTGTACTTCTACTTAACTTTGGTTAATTACCGCAAATAACATTAATATTGACAAATTTTCATAATTCAATTTTTGAGAATGCCTCAAGGGACCTAAAGTTATACAATTTTCATAATTCAATTTTTGAGAATGCCTGAAGGGACCTAAAGTTATACAATTTTCATAATTCAATTTTTGAGAATGCCTGAAGTGACCTAAAGTTATACAATTTTCATAATTCAATTTTTGAGAATGCCTGAAGTGACCTAAAGTTATACAATTTTCATAATTCAATTTTTGAGAATGCCTGAAGGGACCTAAAGTTATACAATCGCGCTGTCCAAATGCTTCGCTATTCGCAGATCAAAGAATAGAAAACCTAAGTATATTTTTAGAAATATCGAGGGGTATGAAAAGTACGTGATAAACTAGCAGGATTAAATAAATTACTTGAAAAAATTTAAAAAAATGCATAATAGTCCAAACGAAGAAGTGATGAGTTTTTGAGTAGCAACTTGCTAGAATACCATAGTCGTGTTTTTTGAGTTTGCGAAGTTCTCGAGGAATTTATTCTTTAAAGTAAAGTATAAAGTTGTTAAAATAATTCTCGGTCTCGGCGGGTTAGGATTAGATTAGGTCCCAAGATTATTATCATTGTTTATTTACTGATATCATTATTGAAGAATAATATTTTCACTATCTTTAAAAGGTTCTCAATCATTTTATAGCTCTACGACTACATCCCAATGTTTCTTGAACGTTTCACTCAATTTCAAGGTTTTTATTTATTTTTTTATGTCAGCTCTTTCTCAGTTACATGAAATTATTACTGTTTCAAAGCTTCACTTACATTGTTTAGCTTTTGCAACTGTTTCTCGTATTTTTCAAGTCAATAGTTTACCTGTGTACATTTATTTCAAAGTTTCACCATCCTTTTAAAGCTGGTCGAGCCTCTCTATATTTTGTTTAACCTTATTGTAATACATAACCGCTTTGTTTTTAAAGATTGACAGGCCTTTCGCGATGTTTTCCACATTTTAAACATATTTCTTTTCTTAAAGCTTCACTTCCTTTTTTTAACTTGTCAAGCCTTTCTGATGTTTTCTAAATCTTGTTTAACACATTTATGTACATAACCGCTTTATTTAAAAGATTAACTTTTTTTTAAAGCTGTTCAAACCTTTCTCGATGTTTTCTAAATCTTGTTCAACATATTTATGTACATAACCGCTTTATTTAAAAAAATACTTTTATTTAAAAGCTAATCAAGCCTTTCTCGATGTTTTCTAAATATAGTTAAACACATTTGTGTGCGTATCGGCTTTACTTCAAACCTCGCCACCTTTGTAAAGCTTGTCTAGCCTTTCTAGAAGTTTTCCACTATGTTTCTAAATCTTGTTATCCACTCAGCAACATAAGCAGATATACACGTTAATATGCCGACATCAGTTAAGTACAATAAGCGTGTTTACACGTCAACGCGTATGTTTATACAGAAATCGTCATAACTCCGTTATTTTTCTAGTGACATCCCTAAAACAAAAAGGAGAAGCTCCATAATAAATCAAGCTACTCATCACTATTCAAGATGTCCATAGAAATAGATAAAAAAAATCTTTTCTGTCAGATACATGACAGACCGCCAAATTGCCTATCCACTGTTCGACATCGTTATTTTTTATTAAATATTCTTGTATGAAATGATAAAAAAACGAGTTGACCAAATTGTTTATCATACATTTATAAGATAGAATAAATATTGTCTTTTATATAATCTGTGATTTTGGTACCGTTTTCACACAAAAACATCACGTGAGTCATTTTTTCATTTTTTTATGTTTGCATTCTAAATTTTAATGTTTAAAAATGTTAATATTTATTTGTAACATAACAATTTGAAAGCTTATTTCATATACTTTCAAAAACAGTTTTTAGCATTCGGCTAAGTTCGGAAATGTTTCATTTATAGAGCTTTAATTGTGAAGCGGAAATAACATAAAGTTTTCGTAAATCTGACATGTCGTTTAAGACGTAAAAAGTGCATATTCGCGATGTATCGGAGGGGTTAAACATACTTGTGTACATAATCGCTTTCAATGCTTCCCTTTCTTCTTAAAGTTTGTCAAGCCTTTCACGATGTTTTCTAAATCTTGTTAAATATACTTGTGTACACAATCGCTTTAATTCAAAGCGTCCCGTTCTTCTTAAAGTTTGTGAAGCCTTTCACGATGTGCTCTAAATCTTATTAAACATACTTGTGTACACAATCGCTTTAATTCAAAGCTTCCCGTTCTTCTTAAAGTTTGTCAAGGATTCCACGATGTGTTCTAAATCTTGTTAAACATATTTGTTTACATAGTCGCCTTTTTTTAAGCTTTTCAAACTTTTCAAAGCATGCCAACTCCCTACCAATTACTTTTTATGTCATCCCCTGTTGTTAACTTTGTGGGATCATTAATATCGTGAATATCATCTGTAGTGGAACATTATTATCTGTAGTTGTAGTCAATTAACTCCAATAAAGCCATTATTCAGTCCCGCGGTGACCGCCTCTCATATAATCAAGGGGCAGACATCTTGTCTCTTTCCCATATGGAACAAATAGCTCTGGAATATAGGGGATGAAGTCACTTTAATAATGTTTTTTGTTTTTTTTTCTATAAAGCCGTTTTCGCGAGAAAATCAACTCAAGGGCGCTTTCTTTATTTATGTCCTCTTTTTGGTGTTAAAGATAATTTTTCTTCTAAAATTGTCACAATGTTTTATATTCTGATATGCCTACTTCTATTTCAATATTGATTAATGATGCATCATGATAAACGTAAAACAATTTTTGAGCTTAACGCACCATTTTCATCCAATTTGGAGGGCGGGTATAGGGTAGGAACCATTTTATGGACAATCAACACCTCTGCCAAAGGTCACCCCTAGTGGTTCGCTGTTCTGGTGACTTAGCAGGGGTGTCCGGGTTCGTGGGGTGAGGTTTGTCCGGCCCACCAACTGCGTGGCTGATTTGACCTCTCCAGTAGAACTTTCTCGGAACATCGCATTGTACCTAAATGGGAAGGTGAGGTTCACTCCTGGACTCACTGACCTCCAGATTCCTACCCACCCTCATACCTTTTTCCTTCCCAAAACTTCCTCTCCTTCCTTCCTTCCTTTCTATCCCCAAAGTTGACACAGGGCAATTATTTTTCTTAGAGTCTCCTGTGGGAAACTAATACAAAAAAATATTTATATAGGCATGTAATAATTTTTAAAACATATTTAATAGTAACGTATTTTCGTTTAGTTTAAGAAAATCCATTACGATGGCAGTTCAGTTGGAAAAAATTACAATTTTTAACAAGTGATGGCAACGATCAGTGTTATAGTTTTAAATAATAAACATTTTTCGAATTATGAGTGAAGTGAAGTTTTAACGTGCTACAACATGTCAAATTTCTTTGGAAACATTATGCGGAAGGTTCATTCCGTGGATGATCTATTGGTATGTTTAGTTTTTCTATTTTGGTTTTGGTTCATCGTTTGTGCGTCTTCAGAGTAGCGATTGGCATAATCGAGAGATCTTTTAAATTCATTTCGATGATTTATTATTGGAAATATTTGAATATTAATATTGGGAAGCACGGTATGTGCAATATGCATGTCTGAATTGTGTGCATGTCATATTTATCGCCGTAATTTTTACGGAAGTTTCGATTATGCTCATCACTTTTTCAGAGTGGAGGTTTTATAATTTTTTTTTTCTTTTTTCTTGTTTTTCATTATCATTTTTTTTTTAATTTTACAATCATACTCAACAACTACAAAGTTACCATTTGTCTCAATATCACTAGGTACTTTTAACGGTTTTCCCGATTGAGGTCAGTTTTCTCTCGGTGGTGGTACACATATCCATCTGATAGAAAAGATTAATTCGTTAATACCCGCAAGGCGTTGAAATGTCAAAATAACGTTTTTTTGTATTTTTAATATTTACTCAACAATGTAGGCCCTGGGAAAAATAATTTCTATGTCATCTTTGGGATGCTGTGTGAAGTGTCTTTTTACACATTACACATCGACGCAACACAAACTCATCCACCTGCTCCAAATATTCATCATTCACAACTATGTTGCACATTGTTTTCACAATCTGTCTTTCAAATACCATGACTTTAGACTTACTTGCATTCATCATTAACTTATTCTTCATACATACTTCGTTTATCCTAGACACGAGAGACTGTAGATCTTCCATACTGTTAGAAATCAGCACCGCATCATCAGCGTACAACAGGCAACATACTTTCAGATTACTCAATTACGCGCCCAATCCCTTCTCTTTCAATTCTTATATACATTGAATATCCACGGTGACATTGCGCATCCTTGTTTAACACCTTTTGTGATGTCAAACCACCCCGTAAAATCGCCGATCACCCTAATACATTCAACGCTTCCATCATACAGAGACGCAATTGCCTGTATGAGATTCGTATTAACTCCGTACTTGGACAACACCTTCCACAGCGTTTTTCCTGTCAACTCCGAATCTGTATTCTTTCATAGAGATATACTATAGAGGCGCTATCCCGTACATAATTCTCCGAGATTCGTGTTCAAATCATGCACGAACAGGCCTTCGGGAAAGTGAATTCTAACTGAAGCCACCGCGTCGAAAGGCTCGGCCTTCAGACCGTCCTTTCCTTTTACTCAAGCCCATGGTTTCATCCTTTTCCATCCTACTTTGATACGTCACACGCCAGCCATGGTCGATGGTTGTTGTTGTTGTACTAATAGAGAAATTGAGGTACTAACCTACGATTCCGTTGAACCAATTTATTCGCTGAATGTCTCATCTAAGTATATACATATATCAATGTATTCTTTATATTTTTTAAAACCTTAAGTCAGAGGGAGTGCATTTGAATAATCATTATTTTACGTAAACCGCTTTTCTCCTGCTTCCCTTAACCCAACAAAAGTATTTCCACTAGAAATGTGATAGGTCAATTGTCAGGAAGGCGCTATACCGAAGACACGACTTAAATTATTATTTGTATTGTGTTCGACCCAAACATTCGCGTAAATTGTGCGTAAAATAATACACAACCTAAAAAAACAAACATTATCTTAAGATTGTTATTTATGTTAAACAAACAAAAAAGAAAAACACCTGGATTAATATAAATTTTCATAATATTATTGACTTTATTTTGCGATGTTTTTCGAGTAATTGGTTATCGAGTGTATCGGGAACAGCCGGTAGTGAACCATGCTATTTTTCTGTGTAACAGTTATCGAAGTGAATCGAATTATTATTGTTATTGATGAAGTGGTGCAGTACTAGATGCTGATAAGGTGCGTGAGTATCGAAGGAGCAACATCGGTGCAACATGTCAAACATGTTGGGATACGTCATGTGCGGATTTCACTCCATGGACGATTTATTGGTATGTTGAATTTTATTTGGCACGTTTAAATTTTTGCAATATCACTGCGCTGCACAAACTTTTTTCAAATTTTTTTCCCATGTGAAAAAGTGCTAATCGATTTTAATTTGTATTGCGGGATTTAGTGAAAATTAGTTCGGAGGCATAGGATGCATTTAAAGCAGAATCTACATTACGCAACTAATTGCATACATATGTTTTGTATGTATGTTTTTATCTTAGTCTTTCACTGCACATACACAGATAAGAGAGGGTTTCTAATATCTTTGTGCACATACTAAATCAAATGTTCTTAAAAAAAATTCTTCCACTGCACAGGCGAGCTCCTTCAGTGTAGAACAATATACATACTCTTATAATAAGTAATAAATAAGTTTAAGTAGTTGAAATTTTAAAAATATATATTAATTTAGTAATTGCTTATTTGAACACTGACGACAAATAAAGTTAAATTTCTTAAAAAAGAGGAATATAATAAGCGGGTTTGACGTACGATACGGCTCGCCATACAATCCCATACAGTCGTCACTGTCGGCTTATAATATATATTTTTTTATATGTGACGGTTATAGTGACAGGACAACTCAGAATCATGCAACTTCAACACCTCTTTTGAAAAGTCATTAAAAAGTCGAAAAAATGGTTAAATGGGTTACGTTAGGTTAATTTATGGGCTATTTTTCATAAATTTTAATGACTTTTCAAAGGGATGTTGAAATTGCATGATTCTGAGTTGTCATGGACCGACAGTTGTATGGGATGATATGGCCACGCTCACAAATGTTTATATATCGATCACGGAAATTTGAAATGCTGTGAAGGCCAAAATTTAATTTTTCAAGAGAGCGAAAAGAAAGTTTTTTTTATTTGTTCAAAAAATCTTACGTCCTGATTTTGTAGACCTATAATCGTGATTTTTTATAACGTAAACAAAACTATAAAAAATAAAAGTATTTATAAGTATATTTATTGTCTACAAACAGTCCACTTTTTTAATCAATATTTCTTCTGACTTTTACTAAATCAGTCCACTTAACGCCTACATAAAAATAAAACAAACGGTTAACCTTATCCATATCAACTTTCGGGTAATAATGTAATGATTCAACGCATGGCGCCAACAAGTTTTGATAGCAAAATTCCCAAACCTTGATTAGAATTTTCTGCGAAATGGTGGAACGCATGACTGACTCAAGTGCCATGTTAATGGATAACTATATCGTTCTGAAAATTGAATCGAAATAGGTATTAGATCCTGTGGATTCATGAACCCGTGATAGTGCAAGGTCTATTTATACCACAGTTTATGGCTTCTTATCTATGTCGGGTTTTAAAGCAACGTGTTCGCAAGCTGATAAGCTTAAATTGATCATCAATTTTGTACAATCGTACACTCTTTAACAGGTGATTTTAGTGTTTTAGTAAAATCAATTATAATTCCGATTGTTAAATTTATAAAGATATTCTAAATTTATGAAGATGGTCTGAAAAATAGATTAGATTTTATGATATTATGCCATGTCATATTTTATTTTTTTCATTTTCGTTTAAGAGTTTTTGACACTTAGAATGAGTTGTTTCACCAAATTTCAAAGTTAATATTCTAGTTCTGTGAAAATTCTATCCAGGTACTGTGAAACAACCGGCCCATGATAAAATACTAACAGAAATTTCACTGAACTCTGAAATTTGATGAATTGTTCAAATTCTGCGAATCACCCCATCCTTATTGGTATTTTATGTTATTTCCACACATCAACTCTATAATAATTATTTTTAAGTTTCCTAGAGCCGTTTTTTTCACGAAAAGGGCATTTTTTAAACAGCAAACGATTAAAATATTAATATTATTAAAAACTTTTCGAAGCCAATGGGACTATGACATCTCCAATTTAAGAAGAAGATAGAAAAGAAAAAAGGTTGGGAAATGTTCAAAGCAGTGGCGGCTTGCCCTCGTGGTCATCTGGGCATTGAACCTCCAAAATCGGAAAACTGCGATTTTATTATTTATAAATTTTTTTTTTTTTTAAAACCAACTGATAACAATAAATTATAGCCTGGTTTTTTTCACCAAGGGTGTTGCTGGATTGACCTTCCACTTCAAATAGAAAGAAAAAAATCTATAAATTTTACATAGTGAAAAATACCCGTGAATTCATATCGACATATTTGCCATTTAAGCAGCGCATTCAAGAACTAAAAGAAATATATATCCAACTAATTGGCGTACAATTTGGTAGAATATTTCATTTTCTACCAGCACAAGCAAAGAGGGGATTATATTTTAGTTTAATCCAGTTCGGTCTAAATTATTTAATAGAAATTTGGGGAAACAAACACATTACGTATTTAAACGTCTTACACATAATACAGAATAGTATAAACCGGTACCCCCACCATAAAAAAATACCAAGAAACGAACTTCCTGAAAATCAGAAAACTGTGTAATATGACTTTTGCCTATTCATCTACAAAATCCAAAATTTATACACACGAACACCACATCTAAAATACATCAAAATGATATTTATACATATACAATCGCATGAACACTATTAGAAAAAACCATCGACCAAGAGACAACATAATAAATTATACACTAAATAGAAGATTAGTGAATAAAATCAAAATATACATACATAAAATATAAGAAGATAGCATTACGATGTTTCTAAAGTTATTCCTCTACGAATTATTAATAATTTTGTCCAGTATTTTTTCGCTATCCTTTGTGAAAGCCCAGCCACTGACCTAATATTTGATGTATATGCTGAATTTGGTTCTATGTACTGTAAATTAATCCATACTTCCTGGAAATTATTGTTTCTGCACTGTAATCAGTTTTCAAATTCATACTGCCGCATGACGTAACTGCGAAAAGCTTTAAAAACCACTTTTATTGCTATGAACTCTTTCCTTGTTTCTTGTATAATAACATTGTAGGTACAAACTAACTTATGTAGAACCCACTCAAGTGAGTCGTACTTTCTTTGATTGATGGCAAGTACGTACTGCTATGAAAATCATACTCCTTTCTAATAATTTCATCGATATTCGCTAGTCTAAGACAATTCTTATTGTCATTTATCGAACTTCATCGCTAAGTGGAGCGTCGATCTATTGGTCTGGCAATTATTAAGTTATCTATTAAAATTATATTATACCTTTGTTCTCGTTATTATAATAATTAATGTAATCGAATACTTACATATTTATTATGGCTTGTGATAATGCCAGTTGCGTTCGCGAATCATAAAGAGCGGACGTTTTTCATTGGTTCATAAATCAATACCAACGAAAGTATTCAGTATTATTTGCTGTACCTAGGAACAAATATTTTTCTTATGTTCTTACATACATTATATCAGTTTTCTAGTGCTTTATTTTTTACCGTGATAACAAATTTGTGTGTAAAAAGTTTTGTGACTGTCAGCTTAGCTTTTTGGGTTTTTTCTAAAGCTGTCATAATGTTTAAAATAAAACTTTCAGAGTGCACGAACCGTGGTGTTTTTTATGCTGTGCTGGGAGGTTAATTTGGAAGAGAATTTTGTGTTCTTATTTATTTTTTGGTGGGTGTTTTCGTCTTCTTTCATGCAACGTTTGGGTACGAGAGGAGTACGATGGATCTATATGTCGATGAGACGACGTGTAAAGGTAAGAAAAGATCACTTAGATATATCCATCACTGTCACACATCATTTCAATTTGTCAAATGGTTCTGTTTAATTGGAGAATGATGTTTTTTACTGCGAAATTAATATGTAGAAATGTAGACGAATGAATAGATAATGCTGGGAAGTTCCCAGTATTTATCCTAATTTTTGTTTGCGGTGTTGAACTAGAATACGACTGAAAGTATCTTCCATTACTTGTGCAAAAACTTCGTCAGCACTATAATTATTTTGAAACGTTATTTGCAAACCGCAATCACGAAATTCCTGTGTCGATTCATGAAAATGTGTATTTCTCTTCATTTCTCGTTTGTTACTTACATGAAACAATTTATTTATACATGTATTTTGATCGTAACTTTCGCTTCTGTTTCGTTTATCATCTAATAAACAAATTTTTAAGCCGTTTAATATATTTTCATGTGGTTTATTTTTTTGGACCGGTTTTACTCTGGGTGGGCATCTTCAAACTTCGGATTTTTAATGCATAAACTGTGATATTTAAAAGTCTGTTCTAACGTTTAAACATTAGCAGCCTTACTAACATGTGTTTTAAAAGTAAGACAACTGATAAACTACCGCTTACCATTCATAAATGGTTGTTTATGAGTTGTGTAAAATTGTGTAAAAATGATTTAACTGTTTTAACTCGATCGCTTTGCATTTCTCCTGTCTGTAGATTTGTTTGTACGTTTCGTTTCAAGATAGTGGCCTTTTTAATGCTTCAGAAAAGACTTTGAAGACAGAATTGTCTTGTACTTTCTTATTCCATTTTTTTCAGTATAATGTTAGCTATGTCCCACCTGTCTGAATTACACTTGAAAAAATTATCATTGGATTGCAACGTTTCTTTGGGCACATTGTATAATTCAATTAAAAATGTTATTAAAAAAATAAGGGTTATAATTGAGTAGGTAGGTATATACTTAACTGTACACCTACTTACAAATATTGTAACTGCTGTAAAATTTGGGAGGAAATTTTGGTTTTGATTTATTAAATAAGAGAAAATTAGAAACCTACTTTTTTGGATACGAGGTCTACTATTCACAGAACTACTAGAGTTATCTAGGGTTTGAACCATCCTAAAACGTTACCTACATTTTGCCTACAGTGGAAGTCTATATTTATTTTTATATATTTTTACATTATCTCCACACAGAAGGGCCCTGAGGAAAATAATATATGTCATCTTTGGGGATGCTGTGTGGATGGTTTTTTTTTAAGGAGAAGAAGAAGGGGAAGTTCTGGAAGGGAAATAGGTATGAGGGGTGGATGGGAATCTGGGGGTCAGTATCTCCAGTTGTGACGGACGTATGAATCCATCCGTTCAACTTCTCTGCAAGGCGATGGGTCAAGGGATTCTGGCTAGATAAGTCAAAATACCTCCTTAACCACCAGTCTCTCTCGACCGGCCCGTCACGCAGCAGATGAGCAGAGAGAGCCAAGACCTTGACAAACCTCACCCCATGAACTTGGGTTGACCTATGGCGGGGGTGTTGGTTGTCCAATGAATGGTTCCCGGGGCGGCGGTACCCATACCCGCCATCCAAAATCATATATTCTCAATTCCCAAAGATTTCTTGTACCCCAAAAACATTTTCCCGCTTATTAAATGACTTTTTTAACTTCACTGGCAACATTTTAAAATACCTACTAGCTTTTATCAGCAGCTTCGTTCGCGTGGCTTTAGGCAGAAATTACTGTACAAAGAATTTTCTCACGAAATGAAATGTTTTTCCTGTTGAAAAGTAGCCTATGTCACCTCCCAGTCCTCCAACTATCCCTATGTAAAAAAATTACATCAATCTGTCACTCCGTTGCGACGTGAAAGAAAGACAAACAGACATACTTTGGCGTTTATAATATTAGTAGGATTGTTTTTATAGTACCTACCTACTTGGACCGAATTTAAATACATTATCACCTCATTACCGGCCCTTGTATGGAAGAAAACCGGTTGGGACGCTATTGAATCTGTCGTTTGTTCGCCTCGCCGAAATATAAAAATAAGATGGCGGATCGTTTACGAACAAGACGATATAAAATGTTACTGCTCTTTTCTGATCTACATAATTACTATGCCATCATTGTTATAATGCCGGGTAAGTAGATCAGTAATCGATATTATGTATTGTCTTGGATTAATTAGGTTATTTTTTTAGGTAATGCGCGTTTTCATCCCGCGACAAAATATCCTCGATTAAATGTCCTCGACAAAATATCCTACGGACAAAACATCCTCCAACAAAAATTATCATCATCCTCTACTAAAACCTAACCTAACCTAACTTTACAAGATGTCTTTATTATTTTTGTCCCATTTTACTATTTTTGAACAATAATTTATTGTCGTTATAGGATGTCTGTATTATTTTGTCCCATTTTTTGTTAGGTAAGGTTAGGTTAGGTTTTAGTAGATATTTTGTTAGGGGTTGTTTTGTCCGTAGGATATTTTTACGGGGATATTTTGTCGGGGATATTTTGTCGGGGATTTTTTGTCGCGGAACCATTTTTCTTGCTGATTAGTAGATCCTTGTGTCATGGTTTTAAATTTGGTACACAAGTAATTAAAATGTGTAGGAATCTGGGTGCCAGTGTGTCCAGAAGTGACGGAGGAATGATGGATCGAGAGAGTCCGGCTGGAGAGGTCAATGTCTCCCCCAACCAGTCTCTCCCGATTCGGCCCGCCACGCATTAGGTTGGCGGGTGCAACTGGCATTCTGATAACGGGTTTTATTATAATTTACCTTTCTCCTTTGATTACTCTTCAAACATTTCCAATTTGGGGGTACCATTTAATGAGTTTAATCTGTAGACATTTGCTGGTACAGATGTCTACAGATACTGCTATATTTACTGTGAAAAGAACCCTGGAATACTACAGGAATAAAAAGACCACCACGTATGCATGTTTTCTAGATCTGAGCAAGGCCTTCGACAGGGTTTCTCACCCTCTACTATGGGATAAACTCAGGGAAAGAGGCATATCACCGGCGGTGATACATATCCTCGACTTGTGGCATAGACAGCAGGAGAATTTAGTAAGGTGGAAAGATGAACTCTCCGAACCTTTCCTCCTGAAGAGCGGCGTTAGACAGGGAGGATGCATGTCCCCGATATTGTTCAACCTGTACATGGACGAACTCACCGATAGGCTAAACAATGCAGGGGTAGGCTGCCAAATTGGAGGACAGTTTCTGAACAATATCAGTTATGCGGACGACATGGTATTGATGGCACCATCTATAAGGGGCCTACGTATTCTTTTAAAGATCTGTGAAGAGTTTGCTGAAGAAACAAACATGCAATACAACCCCACTAAAACGGCTCTACTGGTCGTAAGATATGGACAAGGACCAAAAAATATTCCTCCAGCTACCCTGAATGGTGTGAACCTGCAGGTGACTGAAGGAACTAAATACCTTGGACACATAATCACCAGTAATCTGATGGATGATGACAACATCGATAGGCAAAGAAGAGCTCTCAGTGTAAAAGCAAACATGCTCAGTAGAAGATTCCGCCTTTGCAGTACTGCTGTAAAAAGGACGCTCTTCCTTTCCTTCTGCGCAACACTGTATACGTCTGAACTCTGGGCAAACTACAAGAAGAGTAGTATAGAAAGACTTCGGGTTCAGTATAACAACGCCTTCCGCATAATGTTTGGTCTCCCCAGATATTGCAGCGCTTCCCGGATGTTCACGGAGGGGCGAGTTCCTGGCTTTGCAGCCCTTATTAGATCCAGGGTGGCAGGAATGAGGGAAAGGATAACCAGCTCTGGAAACATCCTCGTCATGGAAGCCCGCCTCAGTCCATCATCCAGTATTGATGCACACTGGAGAAAAATACTGGCTCCTTACGTGCTCACAGAATCCTGAAAGCTTAATATTACTATTTCTTTTGTTTTCCTTTTACTACTATTAGCTCATTATCTTTTTTGTTTTTTTTTTGTTTCGTGTACATTCATATCCACCTTCTTTTTATTTTTTTTTCCTTTCAAATACTTTATACTTTGTACATGTATGTTTATATTATACCCTTATGGAATGTGTGGGATTGCACTCTCCTCCCCACATACTGGAATAAACACTTATTTATTTATTTATTTATTTATTTATTTAATTACTATTTTATGAAATTGACATTTAAAAGAAAATCTTAAAAATTTAATCGCTAATGCTCTTATTTAAACACTTAATCTAGAATAGCAATATTAAGCCAGTCTTCAATAGTCGAATAATGAGCACTTTGACGAGACATACCTAATGAATGACAATAAACTTTATATCCAGTGAACATATAATTCTTAGAAGTGTGATTTGCCGGCAATGAAAATGAGTATTTGTTCGAGAAAGAATTTCGATGAATGATCATTTTTAATTAGACTAGAAGTAAGGAGAAATTGAGTTGAAAGTTATTTATCATTTATGTATTTACTCTTCCGTATATGCCCATGGGGCTTTTAAATTGAGTAAATACATAATATTTTTAAAAAATATACGTACGGTTTAGTAAGTAGTAAGAATAGGTTGCAAAAATAATTTCTTTCATTACAGCGGTTTACAATTGAATACAGTTTATAAGAAAAATAGTAATAATATACTGAAATTATCAGAAATAATATCTTGAAATAAAAAATGTTTACGTGTGTTTTAAACATCTAAATTGTTTTAAAAATGTCTATATCATTTGTATATTCGTTTGCTAAATTATGTAAGCGGGGAATTGTTGTGTTTGCCACATAATTTGTTTTATTCTTAAATTGACAATTGACACGCCCACAATAAACTCCTTTCTATTTCTTCAGTGTTTACAGCACTTACATTTTTTACGTAAATTAGTATTCTGGTTATTAAATTAGTATTTTTAATAAATTAGTATTTGAATAATACAAGCTTTTATACCCGTGAAAAATCAAGTGACTAAGCTCTGAAATTTTATAATTAAATTATGAAATTTGAAGATATTGTATCTAATTAATACCTAACATAAATAAAAATCCAATCCTTATAATATGCAAATCTCGCCATCCTTTCTTTGTATGCAAATTTGTAAGAAACTTAAAACTTTAAAAGATGTTAAATGTTAATTTCCTTTGATATGCAAATAAAATTTATGTAACCTTTTTTTTCTGATTAGGTACCCACTTCTGACAACAGCCCTAATAAAAAATATAAAAAGCAATTATAATAGTATGTACATAACTTTTTAATACTTTCCTCGATAATGGAGCAGTTTAAATTAATTAGTTTGTTTTAAAACTTTTATTGGCGTTTATTTTTGAAACGTTAAATTCGGTATTTAATAACCTAATATTTTAACTCCTAATGCTATCATAATTAGCGAAATTGGAAACTTGACGCTTAGATTGCTCGATCAACTAACTCTGTGCTGTGCAACCCGCGGCTTGCTTGCCCATCACTTAATTTAAAGTATTACTAACGTACTGGACGTCAGTAATACTTGGTCATTCTGGCGCATTGGTGACCACCCTCTGCTTCTTCTGCTTTCCACTTTGCCAGTAACTATGAGTTTCTCCAAGTTGGACTCCTCAGTTTGGCGAGAAAAGTGCATCTTAAAATACGTTGTAGGCAGATAGTTCAAAGCCTACTGTGATGCCTAACTCTTCCAGAATGGTAACATTTGTGCGTCTGGCTATCCATCGAAATCTGAACATTTTTCTCCAACACCACATTCTAAGTGTCCTTGTTTCCACACCGTATAGAAACGTGGGAAAAATCAACGCCTCTCGTGTCTCATCTCAGTTGTCTTCGTTTTGCCTCTGTCACTCCATATATATTTAATACTAAAGTATAATTTTAAACTTTAAATCATTGCCGTTATGGTCTATTCCTGGAAAATCCTACCCATTCTAACAACTTGTATACTTCCGCCACATGCAATGTAATATCGCACCTTATGCAATGCACTAATGCACATCATTAACTAACCTGCTGCCTAGGAAATCTGCAACTGTCGAATTCAAACACTACCAGCAGATGGTCCGTGAAACACCTGATGTTAGTCACGATACAATTAAATTATATAAGTATGTAACTGACTAACACGCACGCAATGCCATAGTACGCAGGTATTTTTATACCACCATGCACGTTTTCTACGTACAGTAGTATCACTGTTGAAGATTTGTTTATTATTTTAACTATTGATTATATATATATTTTTAAATCATTCTGCTAAAGTGTGCTTTTATGAGAGGCGGGTATCATGCTATAATTTTTCGTTAGAAGCTATCATTCGAACCACAGCTACTTTTGATAAGTATTCCAAAAAATGTGTTATTTGGGCAATGTTATCTTTAGCATCGGAAAGACTATTAAACAATTATGATGTAAATTGGTAGATTGAAGATGCAGTTTAGGAGCTACATTAATTAATTTCTTAAGCAAGAGAAAATGTAGAGAAGTTATAATAAATAAGCAATTTGTGAACTAAGATGAACAAATAATAACTAAAACAAAATTTGTAGGTTTGTACTTTTGAGTCTAACCTTACGTTGACTCGGGATATTATTGTTTAAAAAATCCAGAAAAAAAATGTGTGAGTAAAACTTTGAAAAGTGATTTTAAAAAAAATAGGTTAAATAAGTTACTTTAGGTTACAGGCTATTTTTACTGTACTACGGGTATTTGTAGAGGTACTACACCTTTACAAAAATACCTCGAAAGAAAATGTATGTCTAAAAACCTGAAATTTTTTTTTCTTTCCTGTATTTTCAACATAAGAATAAAATTATGCTATCGTGATCGTATTTTTTTCTTAAGGCGATGGCACCACTAAAAACATATCAGGTCTATAAAAACTACCTACATCTCCAACTTACGAACCCCTTTTCGGTTATGATTTTATTGTGTAATATGGAAAATTCAATGCTTTGGAAAATGATGGAATTTTGTGACTGAGCTTTTTTTGAACACGGTTTTTGGCGATGTTTTTTTCTTGAATAAATCAAAACAGGCGGCTGGTGTTAAACGTGAATTTAAACCTTATCGCCATCTACATAAGGAGTGTTATTGTTAGCGGCCTGATCCCGAATTTACGTGACGTGTTATACCTTAAAAAATTTCAACATTAAAAACAGTTAAATACCTTTACTTCCCTATTCTGTTATTTTTCTTTAACCGATGTATTACTGTACTACTAGAATGTCTGTACGTACATGCTCCCAGCAGCGTCATCCAAGCGTTTAATTAAACAAAAGGCAAGTGGCATAAACAATTGTTTCACCCCACCAAGGAACATGAGTATGAATAACGATGGAACCTGGAATTTATGAGTCGTTCAAAGGACTTATGATATCAATTATTTTGAATTATTCCATTTTCTTGCATTGCCTTATTGGGTGACACGATGAAAGTAATTACATTTTTCTGCAACATGTACACAACCAACTATCAGAGACACTCACTAACCAATAGGATGCGTGATCCGGCGGTTCCATGACAACTCAGAATCAACTCAACTCAACACCTCTTTGAAAAGTCATGAAAAAATATTGGAAAATAGCCCATAACCTAACCTGAGGTGTTGAATTGAATATATTCTGAGTTGTCCGGTCACCGATCTAGATAATACGTTTGGGGGGGGTTCCATGCCAACTCAGAAACACCTCATAAAAATCATTAAAAGCAATGAAAAAATAATTTAAAAATAGCCGGTAACCCTAACCTATTTAATCAATTTTTTTAATTTTTTTTTATCATCCCTCTTAATGACCTTTCTGAGGTGCTTCTGAGTTGTCTGGTCACCGTTTGGGGGTACCACTTATTGATATATTTACTGACTCCGTTAATAGAATTAAGCGTAATCTATACACATGTGATATTTTTTCTTAATTAATTTAACGGTTTACCACGCTTTAAAAACTTTTTGTAAAAATTCAATAGCTCATTCATTAGGTATATTCTGTTCTTATAACATAACCTATTTTTGAAATGTAAAATATTATGTCAAACAAATGAATAAATGAATAAATAACCTATGTAAAAGCTGAGCTAGGCGTAAAATAAAAAAAAATTAATGAAAAGTTAAACAGTACCGAAATATAATCATATCGAATGTTTAGTAAATTTGTTGCCAATTTGTTGCGTACAATATTAATATTGCGATAATGTCGCTTTCTTTAAGTATTTTATTAGAAATTTTTTTATCATTTAGTTGCTGAAAACCAGCTTCATTTCGGGCCGGAATATACAACTAACTGAACGGTGACCTTTTTTTCAATATTATCAAACCAAATACGATATTTAACATTTAATAATAAATAAATATATCAATAAGACTGAATAACATGATATAATCATTCCAAGCCCAATTTTATTGCTGTACGAATTACTGAACTTGTGTTTTAGCTTTTGAGTCATCCAGGTCAAAAAACTGACTCGCTAAATTTAAACCTTGTAAAGTCGCAGATTTTTTTTATTATTTCTTTGTCGTGATGACTAATAAACAAGAGAACATCTAATTTTGGGTACAGGCGCCTGCACAGGCCAAAATAACATTCCTTGAATTTTCGCACACATTTTTTTTGTTACTTTTTAAGTATTTTGAGAACGCAGATATTGTTTTGGGTGTAACATGGAGTTAATATGTATTAAAGTATCTTTTGATGTTTTTACTGAAAGGGCGACAATACGTTTTTGTTGTGTTTACAGCAATAAACATCATTTTTTAATGTTGGAGCTTTATATTTTTCAGCGTAGTTATTCGTACATTATTTTTAAGATTTTTTCGAAGTGTGTACTTAAAATAAGTTGACAGGATTTATGTCAAGTGAGTGCAATTTTTTTTTATTTAAGGTCCTGTTCAGTCTTTTTCTTTTGGAGATATTTTACCCTCTCAAAATGATACAAAATAAAGTGGATCATCGAAAGGTCTCCTTCGAAGTCAGAGTTAAGTTAGCTTTCCAGAAGCTAGGCTTACTGTATAGGGCCCGTCGTTAATTTAATAGTACACAACTGCTAATGCGTCCCATGGTTGAAATTGGCGGCCTGGTCTGGTGCCCGAATCTGGTCTGATGCCCCAAAATACCTGAAAAAACCCTCGCCTCTGTGTTAAAATGGGCGTTCCGTTTGATCGATTCTCCTATCTTAACAAACACATTGCAATATTTAGAGTATAGGCGTCGGGTCAGAATGCTGTCCGGTTCTAACGGTATTTAAATGGAAGGTGCTCCGAGGAACTAATCTCATTGATTCCTTCGGCACCGGGCTTAAGAACTGGGTCGTTTCTACGACTCGTTCCTGTGGTGTTTCTCGGCCTCTGTGTTTCCTCCCACCTACACCATGGGTCTCTTCAAGACATCTTCACTCCTTCCTTTGCATAAAAAACCCTCCACACAGCATTCCCAAAGATGACACAGGAACTGAGGGATTTTATTTTCCTCAGGGTCTCCTGTGTGCTGTAGTAAAATATAGATAAATGAACAGGGTATAGGCCATCCCGTTATTTAATCAATAACTCGTTAATAAATTATGTTTCAATTATATTAAATATCTGTTTTCTGACACATTTTACTGCCATTTTAAAAATGCTTCCTCCCCATTCCTCCCTCTTATAACTTGATCTCTTTAAGGTATTGATGACTTCTTTCCATTAGTAATCGTATTTACTTAGAAAACGTTTGTAGGGCGTTAGGGGCGTTACCTGTCGCTACCCAACTTGCAACATCACCTCATAAAATTGGATTTGCGTATAAACTCTGCTGTCTCCAACAGCAATCGATTCTTTTCAGCTGTGTGATTCAACCATCAATGGTTCTGTTTTAATGAAATTCGTCTTTTTGGTCTTACCCCTATCAATTATAATTCTCGTTTGTACTCGTTCATTCTAATCAGTTTTCACTGATAATATCTCTAGTTTTGTGTCGAGTATCCTCATTGTGTTCCACGTGCACGTCGAGTTCCTTTAAATTTTCTTTATGATTATTCCGATGCAATCCTTTATTATATTCCGCGTCGTCCGTAATCCAACACCGGATAGCCGTCTGGAAAGGAAGCAACTTGCCCATCCTTTATTTCTTTATTACAAGCGCTTCTGAATTGTGATTTGATCCTTACTTAAATGCCAGATCGGATATCCTTTTTTTATTAAGAGACGTCGCGAATAAGAATGAGTGGGAACCACGGAAAAAAGAAGGTAAGCACTTGTGAAATTGTTGTTGTGCTTTGAAATAGCATAACAAGTGAGAGCAAAGTGTGCGAAATTTCATCAGTCTCGGATTATAAGTGTGTGTCTCGGAATGTTGGCGACCAAAGTAGCTCAGTGGTAAGAGTCTTCTTTGAAACAGGAGCTAAGCCGTTATGGGTATCAAACTTGTTGTTGTGTTTTGAAATAGCATACACGAGATTGCCTCTACTTTAACTTCAACTTCTACAAAAACATTTTATGTTCCTACAAAAAAAAATTTTGTTCATTCTTATTATCTCTGGTTAATCAGTAGGCGTCTTTCTTTCTATGAATCTCAACTTCTTCTTCATCATTGCTTGACAGCAGAAGAAGCAGAGGACGGTCTCCAATGCGCGACCAAGTATCACTGACAATTGGTACTGGGGTGTCTTTGGCTCTCCACGCAGCACAGAACCGCGAAGAGTGGAGCCTTGTCCACCATGGAAATTAGAACAGGGATCACGATAATCTGCAATGAGGAACCGACTTGAGAAGAATATCATTACTAGCTGAAGTCTACTAGTGGTTTATCGCAGAGTTTTTCGAAATTTATTGTAAACAGTGACCTTCCACTTTTTTTGTTTTGAAGGTTTAGTGTGGTAAATTTCGCCAATCTCGGGATAAAACTGTAGATTTGTATAAAAATCAATTCCACGCCGCTCGTCCGGTATCCTCCCGCCAGCCCGCCACAGACACTCTCCTTTACATAAATAGATAAATTATTCATCCGTTTTTTACTTTTCACAATAATTTTATGAAACACACACTTTATATCCTAAATGGTGTTAAATCGAAACATAATTCTTTCATCCTCATCATTATTAAACTAGTTTTCATCGAAAAGGACTACGGAGAGATTAAACCAAGATGCATTGAAAAATCAACCGCCTCTTCTGACCGTAATATCAAGTTTGCTAAATACTCCGATAAAATTTTAATCATCTCACCTTTATTAATCTTTGAGTGATAACGACCAGCCTCTCGTAATACAATTATTTATCTAAAGACATCGATTTCTCACTGTGGGATTTAATTGAACTTTTGCGTGCATTCTTACCATTATTAATTACCTGGGTTTTTTGCCGATAATAATTTCAGCGCTCATTTAATAAGATGTTCTCTCGACACCTGGCCGATAGGCGTGGAATAACGTGTTTAACCTTTGACTATGAACTGCATTATTTATTATAACGTGTGATTATTTATAATTATTATTGTCTTACGACACCTTTACCTTCACCCAGGGTAGCTAGCACAGTCGATCGATAAAGATTTTATCGATAATCGATAACGTCGTTGGCGATCTGCAGTAATTCTCAGGAACGATGACAGGTTACCGACATTATCGGTAAAACCTTTGTCGATCAACCGTGCAAGAAACACAGATAGTTAGTCCAAAAAATAGAAATAGGTTTTGTATGAAAATATCTTTTGTTTAAAATAAGTTTGTATAAATAAAATATATAGTTTTGTTTAAAAATTAAACACCTAGGAATTATAATAGACACCAACTTACGCCGGACTGACCACATAACTTATTTCACAAACAAACTGAAACGAGTCTTGCATCTCATAAACTCAATGTGTTAAACTAAACAAAACTGAACAAAATGTAAACTGACCTATCATCAAAAAACTCATTTCCAAGAACAATCCATTATCACATATGGCATACTGGCTTGGGGAAGTGCAGCGAACATAGCAATAGACCCAATAGAAAACAAAATGCAACTGAACTACTATACTATAAACCACTGGAATTATTCGTAAGATGTATGTTCAAGAATAGATATAAATAAATAAACAGCTTCTTTCAAAGACATTATCTGTATTCGCAGCATTTGCAAAGAAGTATCATTAAAGAGGTGCATTCAAAATCATTTTCATTTTTATTGGTGCCCTTTAAAATTTACCCTAATTTTTTTGTTATACCGCACAAGAAATCCAACGTGCTGGAGACAAAAGAACTTGTAACTAACTTGGGAATTGTGGCGAAGCCAATGGTTAATGGTGGAGAGAAAGAGGATAATTGGGAAGTACCTGGCTCTTCAGATTTTTATTTTATTTATGTGAATATCACATAAGAATGAAAAAAACTAACTGATGAAACTGGCTAACAAAGTCATATAATAAAATTTTATATAATTGTCGTGCATTAATTATTTTTCATCTTCTTCGATGGCGCTACAGCCCATGTCGAGCTTTGGCCTCCTGCAACAGTCGCCTCCAACTCCTCCTGTCCTCAGCGGCTGACTTCCCGTTTGGTACCTGGAGTAGTTATGCTGCATCCCCTCTTACCTCGTTTTCCCTCCTTGATTGTCGTGCATTCATAATAATTTGAATTCTCCTTCCGCTTTCATTTGCTTTCTTTTCTTTGTCTGTCAAAATACAACTAATTGCAATAGCATGTTGCATTAACACGCTCTGGCGACCAATATGTTTTTGAAAAACGTGCTTACAGTCCAAAAACCTTATCCAAGATACTTTATATCCCATAATTATATACTTGCACATACACAAAAATATTCGTTATTATAATTTAGTATTAAAGTTACCACGAAGTAATTATAATATGTATTAAAATTATTATTTCTATTTTTAAAAATGACAATTCATGGTGGAATTCCATTATAATAATATAATAAAACAAATACGAAACTTATTTCCACTTTATTTACGTTTTTATTGAAAAATTGTTTTTAAAGGGACGCATTTTTACATTGGAGTAGGAATAATCTTATAATGGTCATGATATAAACAAAATATATATTTTTACTAAAGAACATTATGATGAAAATTACAATGGATATAGGAGCCATCAATCAAAACTTCCATATCATCATAAATAAAATAACGATTTTAATTAAGAATATACTTGACGACAATAAAATTAGGTCGTTAATAATTCATGTTACTTGTAAGGTATTCCCCAAACAATATCAAAGTAAGCTGCAAACCCGATGTAATTAAGCCTACTAGGAATAAACAGTAATTAGAAATTCGACAGTCAAAAGCACATATAATTAAATAAAATCCATGTAGACCTGCCCCCTCCCCGTATTTTATGTATATACACCGTAGATTAAGAATAATTTGTGCCAGTCTGAAGATGGTTTTAACAAGCTGAAACCGGTTACGGTTAAACAAATTAAAGTGGAAATAAATTTCGTATTTGTTTTATTACATTCCTGTATTAAAATTATTCTTCTAGAGCAATTTGAACGTCATTTGTTGCTGTTATGAATTCTAAAAAATGGTGTTTACGCTTGGATGACAAGAGAGTGTTGTACTGTTTATTTGTCGACGAAATAATATATCACCGTCCGTGGCATAACAGGTTTCCGACAAATAAAGCATTCACGACAAATAATGCACGCATTCGAATAATTTAACTCATTTTGAAAGGAAGCTAAATAATAGGATTTCTAGAAACCTCTGCGCCTCTTTCATTGTCCACGGTGTCTTCACATCCTTTAATGTCCCATTGTTCCCTCTGCTTACGTTTCCTTTCACTACACACCAAAACACTATCCTGTGATAGAGGTACGCAAACTTGGGTAATCGAGCTGCTATTGGGAGCCACAGTAAAAATAAGTAAGTAAGTAAGTTAGTAAGCCACAGTCCCAGTTGCACCTAAAATGTTTAATAACTTATCAATTGAAATAAAGTCTAAAGCCAAATATCTCACTTTCAGAAAGGCGCTTACTGACCTTCTGATGAGTGACTATGACATTGTTTACAACTTGTTTCATATACTCAGATAAAGATATAAATTTTCAACATCATTACATACTAGTACCATATGTTTACAGGTATATTTTATTTACATGTTTGTTTTACGCACTTCTTTTTCTCTTTTCTATTTTTTATTATAACTTTCCCAATTTAACCATATGTTTTCACTAGACTACACTCAAAGTTACTATCCTTAATTAATCACCATGAAACAGGCATTCGCCTAGTATGGTGATTTAATAAATCTTATCTATGGAAATGTCAAATATGTGTAACATGTATTATATAAATAAATGGTTCAACATCTTTTTTTTCATTAGCAATGCACTATAGGTCTTTAGGAAAATAGTTTCTCTCAGGGCCTGTGACATCTTTGTTAATGCTGTGTGGATGGTCTTTTTGTGAGGTGCGTAGGAACCTGCGGGTCAGTTTGTCCAAGAGTGACTGATATAAGAATCCATCCCTCCTACTACTATTCAAGACGATGTGTCGAGAGAGTCCTGCCGAAAAGGTCCAAAGGTTTCCCTCAAGCAGTCTATCCCGATCTGACCCGCCACACAATAGGTGGACAGACGCATACGCCGCCAAGATCTTGACCAACCTCGTGTGAGGTTTACCTCATAGACTCACGAGGTATTTTCACAAACTACAAATGTTCGGAAGGTTTTTAATTTATTTTTCTGATTAATCGCACCTACTAAAAATGTGCAATTTTAAGATTTTCATTCATAAACATCTCTTTTAAAAACCATCTTAAACATTCCGAAACGGTTCCAACTGGCTAAAAATTATTATGACGTAAAAAACGCTAATGGCTGGTAAGACAGCTGTCACCGAGGTTGGCCCAAGGCCACCTAGAGAACAGAACAAACAATGCATAAATCAGCAGTAACAACGAGTATCAACAACAATCGCCGCCATTTGCGAACTGTCGTTGTTCGATGGCACTGGCTTGATCATTTGCGCCAAGGTCTGCACTATAGAGTCGGCCTTGTATTGACCGGTGTGACGTCAGCAACGCCGTTGTCATGAACAAAAACGAATAGGACAAAACAAAAATTACACATTTCAAATAGTTAACAGATAACTAAAAAACGGTGAAACTACTCTATTTCCCTATAAGTTTGGAGTAATGGAATTTTTTAATGGTTGGCCACCCCTTCACTAAGGGATTCTCCTTTAGTTCCCCCATCACCAACAAAGCGTGACTTCCGCTACAGTGGCTATTCGGGTTCATAGATTCCTAACCGTTTTCTTTAGCGATTCGTTTTATTACCGGCCACTGTACTTGTACTTTATCACCAGTTGTACACCGCACAGGTTACAGTCTACAGTGCTGGACACGTTTCACAGGTGGTGCTAAGATAATAGCGAGCGATATGACCGTTACTGTCTACAGTGTATATATATATATATATATATATATATACACCACAATAGTATGTTTTGTGCTATGGATTGCCTATATTGGTATGTATTATGAACTAGTGCAGCTGCAGACCCTAAAAAATCACTGGATATTATGTTAGTAAATCTAGTTAGTTTATCAGTTAGTTAGTAAATAACGCTTTCTTGAAAGTGAAAAAAACACAGACTCTTGATAAATCACTAAAACTGACTTACCTAAGAAATTTAAACAAAATAAATACCAGTAACGATGAAAAGTTACCGAAAGTTATCGATACAATTCTTTTATATCGACCGTGCTAGGGGTCCAGGTAATAGCGTATTATTTTTACGATAATTTTTATTATATATATGACATAAAAATATTTTGTATATGTTGACGTAAAAGTATATTATACACTTCGACATAAAAGTATATTATATATGTCGACGTAAAAGTATATTATATACGTTGACATAAACGTGTATTATAAATGTCGACATAAAAGTATATTATACCTACATGTCGACATAAAAATATGTTATGTAAGTATATTTCGACATAAAAGTATATTATATATGTCGATATTATATGTAGTATGTATATTATTTATGTCGACATAAAAGTCCACTCTCTGAACATATTCCAATTTGGTCTTACCTTTTTCAGTAGTGAACTCCCGTTAGAAGTTAATAATTACCGCAGTTTTCCCATCGATAAAAATTTTAAAGCAATATTTTAGATCGAAAATGTGTGCGCGAGCTGCCTTATAAGGACTCTAATGATTTCATTAAAACTTGATAGCGGTTCTCGTCTTCTCGTGGATATAATTTAGTAGAAGTTACCACCATTGCCTTCTTTGAATCCTTGTATTGGCTTAATCGGTGGAGTACGAATATAATTAATTTCAGACTAAAGTGCTTGTTGCATCCAAAACTGCTTACGAATTATGGCTTTAGATGCACTTATAATGGACTTGATATAAATAATACTAAAAATGAAACGAGACGAATTGTTGTTTGCTGGAATTGTGTGTAGGAAAAAACAAGGTATACAAGGAGAAAGGAATGACTTATCGCTTACCACTGTATCTTTGCAAAGGAGAACACCACACAATATAGTTATATAGTTCTACCTCGACAACTTGAGGTAATTATCGCCACAGCAAAACAATACTTTGTACTTCCGAGATGGTCAAATTCACGAAAAACACCAACAAATTGCTTCCAAGGTAGTTTCAAAAACTTCTGTTTTCAAAACAAATGCGCACCAATTTTCACAATTTTCTTGTCATTGTTTCAAATTTCAAATACTTTTCCAGCAATGGGTATTCTCGTATCAAAATCAAACTGTTTTTAAATGTGTAATATTGCCAACAAAAATCAACAATTGACAAATGTTAAGATTGCGTGGGTAAAACTAATAAACTATTTTAGTAATTATGAGATGATTTTCGGCAAATTTATGACTCTTTTGTTTCCGGAAGTAGTACAAAAGCTTTTGGTTTATGAATGTCCTTAATTTAATTTTAATTTCTTTGTGAAATTTGACTGCGTGGTCACTCACTATCTATGGTTGGATTTGACCTCCATAAATCGGTGGTTCTCTTCCAGAAGTCATATTTTTGTCAAAACTACGTTAGAGGTCACAATTACCTATTTTGTCATGCTTTATCCAGAAAGTCGTTACATCGAATATCACATTGCTTATCTAAATTAGTCACCCACCAGCTAAATTAAACACAATAGTCACTGTAAATATAAACCAAATTGAAATGAATACCGATTGTCTGGTGATATTTTATTTCTCTTATTAACTTGGTCTTAATACATTCATAATATATTGAATAGCTACTGTTATGTTTTACTTTTTGGTGTGAATATGAATATGGATGGCGATAATGACCGCCCTTATTAAATCGCTATCTTGAATGCATAAATATCGCTTGTTGTGTTTGGCCCTTTGGTAACGATCTTGCAGAGAGTTGGAGCTCGGTAGCCGGGTTAATTAACAAAGTCTGTGTGGAGATTAAACCAGGAAATCGGTCGTTATCTCGAAATTAACGATTCGATATTAATGAAAAGCGGACCGGAGCGCGGATGCGGGGTGCCTTACAGGAAACTTGCACATTTTAATGGTCTCGGTCTGGATCGGGAAATGTTAAAAGTTCATGATGACGGGATGATGTATTATTCTTTTATAATGTTATTCTGGATTGGCACCGCTTTATTTATGCTCTGTGCTTCATGCTCATATCGTGAAACATCAGGAGGTGATTATTCATGATCTTCGACCAAGTATACTTGGTCGAAGTTCATGATCATGATTTTCGAACAAAGTTTTTTAATTTTATTTATTTTTAATCATCGAAAAAGATTTATTTTTTGTGTCTTCTTCTATTTCATGATTCGTTTAGAATTGTTAGTGGTAGCTTCTTCCTCAATTATCAAATATTTCGTTGTTAGTGTAACTTCTGACATCGGCGTAAAAAATATAATTGAAATTTTGGCCTTGTGATAATCCCTTTGAATTTTGTATAGTTTAATATGGCGGACATATTGATAAATCCCTTTGAATTTTGTATAGTTTAAGATAGCGGACATTGATAAATCCCTTTGAATTTTGTATAGTTTAAGATAGCGGACATTGATAAATCCCTTTTAATTTTGTATAGTTTGAGATGGCGGACATTATTAATTGACTCTGTCGTCAGTCATTGTTTTGTAAAACTATGTTATGGTGTAAATTTAGCATGTTTATATCATAACATTTTTTAAATATTGATAGAAAATCCTATAATAAAGTTCGGTATTGCGAATTTCGCTTATATTTGTGTCCCCAAATTTTATTTCTTCTCTCAACTATGTGTTGTAAATCGAAAATATAAATGTAATTTAAAGGGGGCATACATTAATTGCGTGCGCTCAAAAGGGGGGGGGGGGTCCAGCAAAATCTCACGTTACTTGAAAAGAATATACGAAGAGGCCCAAATTTATCACACCGAGGGGGGGGGGGGGGGTTCTAGATCGGAAGAAAAACTGCTCACGTAATTAATGTATGCCCCAAAAATAAAACAATAACTTTGTAAACACCATTTTTTTTGTTTTTGTTTTTTGTTAGTATCTGCTGCATGTAAACAAATAAAAAAAAATGATCATTTCACTTGTTTACATTATAATGTATAAGCTTGCTTCAGCTTAGTAGATAACCTATTCTTTATCTATAAGAAACATTATTATACCAATATTGTTATTTCAATTACTTCATTATTTTGTGTTAATTACACATATAAAATTATTAACCTTAACAGGAGCTTGTCCTAGTGAGGTTAAAAACTGAAATGTAAACAATCATACCTGCCTGTAAAGAAAAAAAAATGTAATTTATGCATGTATGTATTGGTCAGGCATGCACATTGATGCAATTAATTTTTTTTTCTTATAGATTCAACTGGCTTTAAAATACATTTTCATATATGTACACGTACCTTTATTTAACAAGACATCTGTTTGAATGGTTTGTGACCTTTGTATTTTTTTACTGCGTGACATTTATTGGTACGTAATTATTTGCTGAATTTTCTCAACATTATTAACGACTGACCCTTTTCATCGGAATTTCCATTTTTACATAAATTTAATGTACCTACCTACATACTGGTTAGTATTTGTGTACGTGCACTTTACATACATTATATTATGTATTAGTATTTCATCACCTCATTTAGATAGGGTTCTAACTTCACTTTACCTTGTTCTGAAATATGAGATGTGAAAATTTGCAAAGACGATTTATCATAATCTATTCACCAATTTCTGATTTGAGGTTGAATGTTGTGTAAAGTATTTGAATTGAACATGTTTTGGAGAAAAATATTTAATAGGACGTAATCGTACCATCTTAGAACACCTAAATAGAACCATATGCGAGCAGCTAGGGCATAATAATTCATTCCATAAGGTTCTAATTACATTTCCCTAATCCAATTCCAAGCTAGGGTCACGTCCTATTTCAATATTTCCCATTAAAATATGATATAACTAAAATACTTTACACGAAATTGAACCTCAAAATCAAAATTTGAAACTTCAGAACATGTTAAGGCGAAGTTAGAACTCTATCCAACCAAAGTGACGAACTATAATGCGCCTCGAAACAACCATCAACTGTCAGACACAAACAAAATAGAGAGAATAAGTGGTGTTAGAACCTTGTAAAATAAATAGAGCTTGATTTTAGAAATTTTTCTTACAAGTGTCTACGGAAATTCAACACAAAGAGTTAACACTACTGTCACTTAATTTATCTTACAAATATTGTTTTCCATAACTGTATTTCTTTTTTTAAATACACACTATTATCAAAATAAATAGGTAATACAGCAAACATATATTTATGTACAATGAATTATTTAAGTACTAACTAATAACAACATTTATGTACACTCCCCTTCCATACACAAGCAAATGCTTTCAATGGAAGAGTAGTAAAAAAAAACCACGATGTAAAATTATCATTGTGTACCATGTAAAATATATTATTAAAAAAAAAAGTTCTGAAAGATACTCAAGATACAATAGACACCAAATCATAGAACACTTCTTGCACGTTGAAAATTGCCAATGCAATGACCTTGTGATATGTGTATTTATTTATTTATTTATTTATTTATTTAAGGAACATAAACAGTCATAGTAATAAAATATACATAAGAGGATGGCAAAAAAACAGACCAATTATTAATGTTCACAGATAGGTATTTAGAAACATAAAAGTAACTGAATGTAAACTAGAAAATTTAAGAAAAACAGAAAAAATAAAAATAAAAACAGAACTAAGCAGCAATTTAAAAAAAAATAATAATACAGATGTTAAGTCAACAAGTGATAAACATGTTATAAACAATAATAAAATAATTAAAACAATACTTAAATAGACTGCGAAATAGGTATTTGGGTTGGGACGGGTAAGGGGAGGAGAGGGATAAGGGAAAGTTGCCACGCAAGTAATATAATAATATTAGGTACAATGAATTTAGTCATGAATATGTGTTATTCGCACCTACATAGAATGTAATAAAGAAATTCTGTAACGACAGTAACTAGCAGTGAATATGTCAGCAAGTGTGTCTATATGTGCAAGTTTATTATTATAGTATTTACATGCCCTTTGTATAAATTCATTTTGGTTGGAATTAGTGTTGCATCTATCAATGTAGAAAAGGGTATTTTGTCTGCTGTATCTAGTCGGCGTGTGGAAATTTATTTTATTTAGCAGCTCCGGGCAGTCAACTTTTGAGTTAATAATTTTGTACAGGAGCATCTGATCAGCGACAAGCCTCCTATTGAGCAGTTTCGAGATTCGAAAATGTTTCTCGATTTCGTCGTAAGAATTGTATATGTTGAATGATTTAAAATTGAGAAATTTGAGAAATCGCTCCTGAACTCTTTCTAACCTGTTAACATAAACAATATAGCGCGGGTTCCAAACCTGTGAACAGTATTCCAGGTGAGGACGAACATGTGAATTGTACAGAATCAGATAAGTCTTAGTATTTTTGAAAAATTTGCATGTTCTCAGTACAAAGCCTAGACTCTTTGTTGCTTTGGTGACAATATTATCAATGTGTTTATCAAAAGTAAGTTTAGAGTCCAAAATAACCCCGAGGTCACGTATATAATCTTTATTTGTTAACAGAGATCCAGAAATGGTGTATTCATGCAGTATTTTTTTATGGTTACGTGTGAATGTGACTTTGCAACATTTGGAAATATTGATAAAAAGCTTATTTCTGAGACAGTAATCCGTCAGTCGGTCAAGATCTTCTTGTAAACGCACAGAACAGTCATGGGAGCTTATAGGAAGGTATATTTTCATATCGTCGGCAAATAGTAAAATTTGAGCATTGTGAAAACATGTAGTAATATCATTTATATAGATAGAGAAAAGCAAAGGACCCAAAATGGACCCCTGAGGCACACCAGAAGTAATGATTTTCCAGATGGAAGAAAATCCACCTACTGTCACAGCCTGGGACCTGTTTGTTATGTATGAAGATAACCAACGAAGGAGATCTCCATGAATACCATGATTAGCAAGTTTTCTAAGCAGGATCCTGTGGTTGATCTTGTCAAAGGCTTTGCTATAATCAGTATAAATTGTATCAACTTGCACACGTTTATCCATAGAGGCAGACAAGAAATTTAAAAATGTTATAAGATTTGTAGCAACAGAGCGACCTGCAAAGAATCCATGCTGAAATTCGTTGATCGAATTCTTTACCACAGGGAATAACTGGTCATAGACTATGTTTTCGAACACCTTTGAAAAAATGCAGAGCTTGGAAATGGGTCTATAATTATCTGCTTCGCACTTAGTTCCCGATTTATGAATTGGTGTGATGTAGGCTCTTTTCCATATATCTGGAAATGTACCAGTCTTAAGCGATATATTATACAGTATTGATAGCGGAATTGACAAATGATTTGCACACTCCGTAATGAACAGTGGTGGGATACCATCTGGCCCAGCACCCTTGCTGGAATCGAGCCGTTTTAAATATTTAGATACAAGATCAGCATCGATAAAAACTGATCCTATCTCACAAACCTGATTAACAACGGAGTCGTGGCAGGAAGTCCCCAGAGGGTCAGCCGGTTCATAGACGGAATGAAAATATTCAGCAAATAAATCACAGACTGCCTGGCCACCCTCGGCTGTTAAATTCTTAAGATTTAATACGCTAGGAATAGATGCTGATAGTTTTTTTGATTTAACATATGACCAGAATGCCTTGGGATCTTTGGCGATATTCTCTTCAGCATTATTAATAAAGTCTTCATGACACTTCTTAGCCATTTTTTTCTGTCTGGTGCGTAGCCTAGAAAAAGTAATGTAATCGGAAGGGTTCTTATAAGTAGTATATAATCTGTGAAATTTCTGCTTTTCGCGAATAAGTTTTATTAATGATGAGCTATACCACGGGGGATAGGAATGTTTACCAGAACGCCTCAATGGAACCTTATCAGAGATCAAATTATTAATAATATTATAAAAATGTGATAGTGCAGGATTGACGGAATCGGTTAAGTTAAGTGTGTTCCAATCTACTTGCGCCAGGCTGTCTCTTATGTCATCGTAGTTAGCTTTGTGGAATGAAGGCCTTTTAATTGAGTTTTCCTTTATGACCGGGGGTTCAACAAACTCAGCAGTGATAATGATAGATTTATGGTGAGTATCCTCAGGAACAAACGGGTCGTTCGCGGGAGCAACGCGTACCGAGAAATTACAGAGAACGAGATCAAGAATTCTTCCTAACGTATTTTGAACACCATTATATTGGTGGAGGTTACAGTAATTAATATTATCGATAAATGTTGAACTTATTGTAGAAGTATAGTTGCAAGGAATCATGTTTACCTCATCCACAGGAAGAGACCAGGTAATATCAGAAAGGTTAAAATCTCCCATAATAAGAAACTTGTCGTTAGGTTGATTCAAAAGCTTAAAACCTAGATCATTCGAAAAGGCGGAGATTCGAGCATTGAAATTGAAGCTTTTGGACAGGTAGATACAACAAAGATGAACGCTAGTAAATACATTGGCACGTGGGATGCGAAGAGTCACCCAAATGTCTTCATCCGTAGAACACCACGAGTAATTACAAATAGCATTGAGTTCCTTTTTGACAGCCAAGAGCACCCCACCACCCATTGTTACACCTTCGATACTTCTGTCGCGTCGGAAAACATTGTATCTTGAGTCAAAAAGCTCCCCATCTAAAATAGAATCAGTAAGCCAAGTCTCTGTTATACCAATCACGTCATAATCACCGCTCGTAACACTACGAAGAAACGTGTCATTTTTTGTTCTCAGTCCACGTACGTTCTGATAAAAAATACTTAGAGGCAGGGACTCTTTTTCAGTTTAGTGTCAATAACAAAAATATGCAGAGAATGTGTGAACATAATATGAGGTGTAATATGTATAGACACTTGAAATATGGCCAAGTATGTTAAAAATAAAAAATTGAGTACAGAAAGTTAGAATATCTTGCAGTTGACAGGAGTTGAGAACAGGAAAATATAATAAGGTAATGTAGTGCGAATGTAATAAATAAATATAATAGTTATGCGATGGCAATGTGAGATGCAGGATAGGCGGGCGTGTGGAGGAAGAGGAAGGAGTATGCAATAATAATCGGATGAGCAGTAGGTATTTTCTTATGTTATTTTCTGGAGGTCGTCTTCCCTCGTGACTAAAAAAGCTGGTGAATTTTCATTTTTTCTCACCAAGATCTTGCAGTCCTTTACCCAAACAAATTTAAAACCTGCTTCCCGTGCTTTGCTTTTAACCTTTGAAAGCAGAATCTTATTATTAATTGTTAGGTGGTTGTTGACATAAATTGTAGTTTCTGGTCCAGAATATTTCAGGTCGGTGCTGCTTATCTTCCTGGCCTTTTTGGATAAAGCGAGAAATTCCTCTTTCCTCCGTCTACAAGCAAACCGGATGATAATTGGCTTAACCTGGGTCGTCTTGGTAGCCACTCGCGTCACGATGTCTACATCTTCTGGCTGTAGCACGAAACCAATCTGCTCGCCTATTTTCTGGGCTATACAGAGTAAATTTTCCCCTTTCGTTAATGGAACGTTCTTAATCTCCAGATTTTTCATACGGGAGAGCTGATCCCGCTCATCCAGTTCGTACCTGAAGATGTCCATGCTCTTCTTAATTGACGCCACCTCCAAAACTATCTGGTCGACGGTCTCCAGTCTCTTCTCAACCACCTCCACCCTCTTTTCCGTATCGGACATGGCTGCTAGTGCGAATTCGAGGCTCTTCTTTATGTCGGATATCTCACCCCACATTGGCTTAATGCGAGTGAGCTCAACATCGATTTTATTCAACTTCTCCATAATCTCGGCCAGAGAACCAGCTGGTACCATCTGCGACGACGCCGCAGGAGTTGCAGCTGGAGACCCGCTGCGGGCTGCATTTCGTGTGCACGGCTTCATATTGTTGTTTATAATTTAATGTAGCTAGTCTTTTTTAATATATTATGTAATTAAATTGGTTCACTTGTTTTGACCGGTTAGCAATTATTGATTGTTTATGAACTTTAGTTTTGATTTAATTGATGATTTAGTTTAGCTTGCAAGTGACAGTTGTGGAGGTGTTATGTTGAGTTTTGTGCACTAAAAAATCCACTTCTAGTGATGAAAATACGCTGGTTTGGCGCGCGATATCCAGTTTAGGATAATTAGACACTTTTAATTTAGTTCACTGTTTTTTTTCATGTATATTTTTTATTATTTTGATGCAGTCATAGAAATGCGTCAACACTTTGTAAGTTGTAGGTAGTAATATGACGTATGTGTATGATTTAGGAAAGGGACAGTGTATGATTTAGGAAAGGGACAGGAATACTCCCTAACATTACCGCCCACCAATTTTACGTAGGAAAATTTAACTCATTAAATAGAAAGTCAATTAAAAACTAAAAAAATAGTGTGCTTAAATTTAAAAATATGAACGTACATATGCAGAAAACTTAATTTGTTTAGAAATTAGAAACGAAGGAAACAAAAATTAGAAAATTTCTGAAAAAAATTTTTGGTGTAGAAATGAGCAAAAGAAATGGTTTTCATTCAAAGGTCATTTTTGAATGCAAAACCAATTGAAAAAAATGTCAATTAGAACCTTGTCCAACTGAAGTGACGATTTGTCGAATAGCAGCGTGTGGTCCTGTTTTATATTATAGACATAATTGCCGTTGGGTAATAAAATACTTTGTATAAGTTCAAGGCATCTTCTTGAATGACGCGGGTGACATTAATCGAGGTCCCAATTTGAATTCGGTGAACGTTCAATATTTTCAATGGAGTGAATATTAACAGTGATAGAAAACATTTCAAAAAAAATTTGCATGAAGTGATCGATAATATTATAAAGAAACTTACATGTTTTTCTAAATCTTTCCTGTTAATTTCCAAATGTTTTATTTTTAGGTCATGTTGAAATTTGAAATACGAGTCGTACATACTACGTGATTCCAATGACAAAACAAAATCTTGGCATACCGATCCAAATGCATACCGATCATTCTATCCATACGGTTATACAAAAATGGCGGCGGATTCCATGGTTATTATTCAGCTTATAATATTCGATATATGGTTTCAAGTTCGCCGCCATATTTGTATAACCGTTTGGACAGAATGTCTTATTGATATGCTAAGTCCTCTCTTAGGGTATTTATTTAGTCATTGGCCCTTTCAGATTATCAAAAATACTGATATCAGTTGTGTATGTGTATCTTGCATAACACAGGTTCATTGAATTCTAGTTAGCTCTGAATTTAAGTGTCATTTTCAAAATTGGAACTGATTTGTCAAAAACTGAATTTTCACGGGTTTTTTTCCTAAAATCTTACAATTTTGATAGCGTCCTTATTTATGTAGATCTTTCTAAATTACGAAATGTTCTATTTCGGGATGTATTATTTAAATTAAGAAAAACGATTCTTTCGGGATCTTTCCTGTAAATTAAAAAAGTTCTCGTTCATGTCATGATGTAAAAATTAAAATGAGTTTGTTAGTTTTTTTTAAATGTCAGGATTATCTGGAATACTGAATTATTTTTGGCATGATTTACTTTCCTACACAACACGTCAGTGCCTGAGTTTAAAAAACCAATTAATTGCAACATTGAGTGAATTAAAATTTTATTTTCTGACCGTAATTTAATTAACTTTTCTATTTTTTGTTTCTTTTAGCTCTGGCCATCTGTGACTTTTAAAATAAATTAAAGCTATTAGATGACGCAACTGTTTTAGATTACTCACGACATTCCTTCTCTACTATCCTTTCTACTCTTATTACAAACCATGTGTGTTAAATTCTCTACATTCATCTTAGCTCTCTGTTTTAATTAAAATATCCTATTTGCACTATTTTTACATTATGTAGACGATAATAACAGAAAAATATTTTTATGCAAGAAGCAACATGTTATGTAACTCGGTTTTGTGGCAGTTTCGTTCGTTATCGCGCTTGTGAGAAACCGCCATTCTGGGTCAAATATTTGAATAGTAACTAGATCTGATACGCCAGGTACTTCCCCCAACTTCCTATGCCTCTTTCTCCTTCTCTATTTATCTTCCCTTACCGCTTCACAACTCACAATCTTACCCAATTTGGGGGCTTTCGTGTCACTGTGTACACTGCCTACCCTTGCGAATTTATTTATTTTTAACCCGTCAGCCTATTTTCCTTTTTCGCTTTTCCGAACATCTCATATAGGTCTCATAGAAATCGTTGTGTTTCTCTTACTATCATAGTGAGAAATATGAAATAAACGGTGTTAGAAAGAGAAAACACCACGCGTTATATTCAAATAAAGTTAACCCAAAATAAGTAAAACGTAGACCTTTAAGGAATCAAAAGTAGACCAGAGTGGGGAGGCTTCGAAGCACCGCACAGAGGATACCGATTAGTCTATCTCATTTTCGCAGGCTAAATCTATAGATGTATGTGTTTGTCTCTCTTTAGTGTCGCTTTTTCGTTTCATTGAATTTCAAATCACAACGGTGCTAAAGAAGTTTTAACTTCAACAAACTTATGAAACTCTCAACTACCCCCAGTAGGCTAGTAAAATTATTATAGAATATGCTTAAAATCCACTGCCTTTTGAAACAATTTGTAGTATCAATACCAAAGACGACCCATCCATGACATCACTGTACTTGTTTCTATAAAGATGCTTTCTGAGAATCATACATTTACTTTGTAATTATTATGGCTAGCTTCTAAAGGGGGCAATAACAGTTTTTCAAATTTTACGAGTCGTGCAATAGAATTTCTTTTTTTTACCAAGTTTTAATTTTAAGAAAAGCGATTTTTAGTGTAACATTTGCGTCGATAATTCAAAATTCCTTCCTCAAAATGGTAAGGTTTTTGTATAATTTGAGAGATAACCCACTTTTGAGAGCAAATTTGAAAAAAATTACATGTACAGGGTGTTAATGACTTACTTTATCCAGTGATTCGTGACATTATTTGGAGTTTGGATGAAATTTGGATCTCCAATGACTTTTTTTTTGTTTTTTTTGTCCAAAACCAAACAAAAAAAACTCTTCCACTCGTCATCACTTATCACTCAGTCGAGTAGCCGTCCAACCCGTCGCCCCGACCCTGTCCAATACATACTGTTTTTTTTTATGATTTAAGTTGAAAAAAAAATTTCGAAAAAGTTACCGGAAACCACAATTTCATTTACATTTTTTTACTCGAAATGATGGCAGAAATCACTGGTTAATGGAAGTCAAGTACGTCCCTTAACACCCAATATATATATCGAAAAACTGACATTGGCCCTTCTGGAAAGCACGCCTCAGATATATTATTACAACCAAATGATCAATAATTTCTCTTCACAATGTTAAACTCTCCAAATAACTGAATGCATATCCTCATCCAACAATTATTGCATCATTTCAATTCGGTTCTTCACTTCTGACGTCCTGCCACACGTTCTACCCCTCCCTCGACACCTGTCTATACTCTGTTCTCCAACGTACTCAAAGTCCCCAAGTCCCGCCAGTTCACTTCGTGTCGCTCGGCCGCGAGTACCCGGTTCGAACGCCGGCCGCGCAACTCTTCGTCATGTAAATACACTCGGATATAATATACTAACTGCATGCCCTTTGGGGGAGCTATATACACCTGTCACCTGTTGTGAGACGCACCCCAATTTGCTTTTTCGTCCGGTTGCTCAAGTGGCGTTAAAACACAGACTGTGTTTTTGAATTTTTTTAAATAGACGCATTGTTTTATTCGTTAGTGTTGATTATTTTTTAAATGTTTGACACAGTGGACTAGATACATGGTAAATGGTGTTTATTTTGTGTATAACGCGTGTGATTTATTAGATGTAGGTTAAAATTCTACCTACACCATTTTATTAAAAATATGGATTTTTATTTTTACTGTAAGTGTGTGTAGATGAGGCAGTTTTGATGTGTGATAGAGAAGCAATATTCTGATTGATGTCTGATGGTTTTTTCTGATTTTTCATACATTCGGTATATTTGGATGTACTACAAATGGAATATTAACTTTTTTTTTATTAATCTATTTATCAACATGCATTGTAATGTTTGTATAAACGTGAGCATATTATCTCACGTCAATTCATTCAAACGAACCCAGATTTTCTGTGGAAATATATTTTCATTGAGTTTTTTCAAGACTCTTTTTTTTGCGAAACGATGGATAATTATGAAGAAAGCTGTGCATTCAGCTAGTGGTCATTTTCACAGTCTTTATTTTTATCTGAAGTGTCGCCTACTTAATTTTTTTAGGCGAAGACTGATTCATCTGCATTCAAATTAATTCATAACGCATTGTTAAGAATTTGTCATTATATTTAGACACTGGATTTCACATTCTGTATACAATAGAAGAATTTTGGGATTATGATGTTACACTACAGTTTTCTACTGTATTAGGTTTAGCCATTGAAAGAAATTTAGATTTCTTTAATTTGTCATGTGTTGTCATGTGTTTTTTAACTATTGTTTTTGACGAAAGAGAGCAATAACTCTTTATTATGCCTGAATTGTAGATTATTAACAGGATTTCGAATAATTTCTCCTCTGTATTTGTACTTATTGTTTACAGTTTTATTGCGTAGGCCGATGTTAGCACAGTCGTGTTAATTTCCCGAATTATGGCTTTTGCGATACAATCGGCAAACGCGGGTTAAATTCCTACTGCAAAGTTTCTAATAACGATTTGGCATTTCAGCACCTTTGGTTAAAAGTACAAAAGGAAAAGTACCTATGCATGGGTTTTTTCGTGACTTCACTGTTGTGAAAACTGGTTATTCCCTAGTATGAGGTAGAGTTAGCTAGATATTTGGAGATTTTTAACAGTTTTGCTAAAATAGTATAAAGCTTTAGCAGTGTCTTTTGTGGACTTACGTATTTTATTATTTATTTTAATAGGTAGCTTGCCGAAAGCCACCGGTGGGCTCAAGCAGAACACGGCTGTGGTGATCAAATTTGATCCAGTAATATATTTTGTAATATTCGTAGACTTTTCAGTTTATATTTCACTAGTTGTTACAACCCAGCCTCCGCCAGAATTTCACCGTTATTTTTTTTCTAATTGTAAAGTGTGCAGCATACCTAAAATTTAATTGATAAATAAAATATATTTTTAAATAAGTAACTTATATTTTATCCTTTTCCGGTAATATTAATTTCTATTATCTCGATCTGCTGGGGAATGGTTTATATGAGATTAGATATGTAAAGGGCAATAACCTTTTCAAAAACAATGAATATTATTTTTATTCAACTCGTAAATGCTAAAAAATCTTCGTCTCGAATAATTCTGTCAATGAGAGGTTAGGTTAGGTTAGGTTAGGTTAGATATAATTTGAACAATTCATCAATTTTTTACCTTAATTTTTCAAGTTCTGTTATTATTCCATTACGGGACAGTTGTATCACCTAACGTAATTTTGGAGACGGGTACGGGTACCACCGCATCAAGAACCCTTTATTGGATAACCAACACTCCTGCCATAGGTCACCCAAGTGGTTCTTAGCAGGGGTTCATGGGGTGAGATTTGTCCAGATCTTGACGGCAGTTGCGCCTGCCTACATACTGCGTGGCGAGCTGGATCAGGATAGGCTGGTTGAGAGATATCTTTTGAACCCTCCAGCCGGACTCTCTCAACCCATCACCTTGTGGGAGGGATAGATTCACACGTCCGTCACTCTTAGAAACACTGACCCCCAGATTTCTACACACCTCATACCTTTTTCCTTCCCAGAATTTCCTCGCCTTCTTTTCCTAAAAAGACCCTCCATGCAGCATCCCTTAACGTGATATAGGCCCTGAGGGGAATTATTTTCCTCTGGGCCTCGTGTGTGGGATAATGTAAAAAAAATAAGAAGAAGACAAAATATTCCATTGCACATTGACCCCAGATTCCTACCTACGCCCCATCTCTTTTTCGTTCGCATAACTTCTCCTACTTCCTTTCCCTAAAAAGATCCTTCCACAGCATCTTCAAATATGACACAGGCAGTGGAGCTAATGTAAAAAAATAACAGAACTTGACTTGAACTTTCACAGAACTTGAAAATTGGTGAATTATAGTTCAAATTCTATGAAAAAACTGGCCCTTAGTGATGTACCTACGTATAATTTATTACGTCATTCACATTTTTGCGAACGCCTTGGTCTTATCTAAAAAGCAAAATTTGTGTGAAATAGAACATAGACCTTCAATTTAAGAAAAAAACAGTCGATAAGATTTTTCTTCTGAAGACTTTATAAGAATTTATTTACAAGCAGTGAGTAATAAATACCACAATACTTGGAAAATCCGTTGGGAACATAAAAGTTTGCGGTTTTACGAACATAAACATCTAATTTATTGTACTTTTACTTACTAGAGTGCAGAAGTAGCTGTAGAGATAACTTATTACCGGTGTATTATGTTAAGTTGATGGTGTAATGAAGACGTGAGATGGGTTGGGCACTAAAGTCATGGAAATGTCATGATAGATGAGCGATCCGTCTTTAGAATTGTAATTTATGTCGTAATAAGAATATAGTTTATCAACAAGATATTATACTGAATGTCTTTAGTGTTATTTGTATTTCTGCAACTATCGTTTTCGTAATAAAATTTTGTAAATTCCCTGTATTTTAATGGATACTATCCATTTTTTGTAGATTTGAGATGGACGGCATTAGATTTATACAAATGATTTGCCTTATTACCAGAATATCTTTTACCGTAATATGGGGCGATTTTTGACTAGATCAATCGATTTGCTTGGATTTGGATATTATTTATGTTCAGAGTTCCTAAACATGAGTTTATTGACTCTAACCCAATGACTTAATGGATTATCTAAAGATACTTTACATCGAATTTGTTTTAAAAATGGTTTTTGGTAAAATGAAACTTAATAAACTATTCTGCAACTTGAGGCAGAATTTCACTCCTTGCGGAGGATATTCTTGGGTTTAATGTATTTAAAATTTTCATTCTCGCTATATGTAGCGAGAGAGTTTATGGTGGGGTTTTCATGTCCGGCTAATCCGGCATAAATTTTTTCAGAATGTTTAATAATTAAATCCTTTATCAGAGGAATGTTTGTGTCGTTGTAAAGAGTGGAAACCCTGATCCACTTCGGCGCATTCAACGCAAGTCGAATGGCTTTGTTTTGCAGGGTTTGAAGTTTGTTTATGTGTGTGTGAGCTGCATTGCCCCAAATATGTGAAGCCCGGCCTGATGGTCGTCTTGTAGAGTGGTAATTTGTTGTCTGATGATAATCTACTTTTTCTACCTAGCATGGGGTAGAGTGCAGCTATTGACTTATTTGCTGATTTTACTTTATCATATCGATTTGCTATCTAGATCTAAACAGCCTGATGATTTCCAATCATCCTCTCACATTCGTTCGGCCTCATACCCTGAATTAAAAACTAATAATAAATTGAGATGGTGTACTCCCGCTGATTGTAGTAGTATTTAACGTAGTTGTTATATATTTCGAATAGTACTTAAACCACTTTCATATTTTTTTTCCAAATGAAAGACTTACGGAATATTAAATCAAGAAGGTGAAGAAAGCGCTAAACAGCTTTACATCAAAAATCCAATAGCATAATACTTGACCGTGAGAACCTTTAAATTATATTTTTAATATTTAAGTTCATTCCACCGCCTTTGAAGGGCTTTTAAGTAAACAGTTTATTTAAGCACACATAACTGAGGTCAATACTATTAAAGTTTTTACGTCTTGTCACCCAGAATATGATGCCTTCTCAAATCACTCGAGTTTACTAAAGCAAATAGACGCATTTATCTAACGTGTGCCGTTGAAATTATCACCTGAACAGCCAAATTGAGCGAATTGGCATAATTTTTTCCTCACTCAACTCAACTCGTTTTGCAGAATCACATGATGTTACCTGCTAGGTTATTTTAACCTTTTTCTTTTATATTGATCATTGCGCACATATTATTCGGCAGCAAGTCATGCCATTTGATAGCAGTTAAATCGATAATTTTTAACTTTCTCAATAAATATGTATCATTTATTTTACTAATAGTCGAGTACTCGACTTGACCGAGTTTCAACTCTCTCTTTTTTTCTTGTAGAACAATAATTGAAATAAGTAAATGTACTACCTATATTTAGACAACTTGTCTTATTTTTACAGTTAAATGCATACTTTTACAACTTCATAGCCCCATGATGGAAATATCTTTGTTTAAAATGGTTCACCTAGATATTTATTCTAAATGGAAATAGATGTTTAATTGTCAATTATTTTCATTCAATTCTAGCTCTGGTTTAAAATAATGATTTTTTACTGTTAATACCGCACGAAAGTCCCAACCGCCTGGAACCAGTGAGACTGGCAACCGCAATTGGGGTATGTTGTGAGACTGAAGGTAAGTGGATAGGAGAAGGCGATGTGAAAGAGGAAGGTGGGGAATTATTCAGATCTGGTCACCAAACACTGCTACAGCCATTTCAAGCAATATTTCAATTCTGAATGTTGGTCTTACACCGGGGCGATACTGAAAGTATCTTCCGCTCTGGAACGTGCCGCAAATTTGCCTTATATTATTGTAAATGATTTAATTGTGAAAACACAAATCAATCAAAAAAAATTTACTTGTGCACGCCGGGATTTGAACCCGCGACCTTCGAGTTCATGATGACATACGTACATACACAGTACATGATCTCTTATTTTAACATCCTTGAAATTTTGGAAGATATGTATGCAAAAAAGTTTTAAGGTTGTCTAAAGAGCAACATAATTAATATATTCGCGGTTTCAGAAAATTCATTCAATCACACCATTCCTCTTGTCATGCTATGCTGTGCTAGAACATCTCTTCTGCCGCGTGGTATCTTGAACAAGTGGCGACGACTACGGCTGAAGTTTTCAGGCATGCGTTAATTATAGCGTGAGCATTCAATAGATTTATGCACTTTATTAAATCTAAGTATTGCAAGATTTTTGCAGACCGTTTGTTTTTTTGCTCCTTCGTCTGACATAATTCGTGGTGGAACTAATTAATTATTGTTTTCGTTGCAAACATTCGAAAGTGAATTTAACATTATTACATAAATAAAAATCAGCATCAGCCTCATTTTTCACTATTTGATTGGTCGATTCTTTTTTCGGTTTAAGGCTTTCAAGGAATCGATTTCTCTCCGAATGCGGTGGAAACGGAAAACATCGGTACAAATTAATGATTTTCCCGGCGTGTCCAAGTCAAAATTAGCGATGTCGTTTTCGCAACAATCGACTCGAATTTTCGTAAACGAGTCGGTTAACCTTTCCATACCCAAAATAACAACTGACGTTACCCTATGATAATAATATTTTAAATTATAATGTCACATCACAAAGTAACTGCTTCATATGAACAAATATTTTAATGATTTGTTTCGCGCCGAAAAACACCTCAAGAATCCTTCTTCAATATTTATATTAAGCGAAAACTTAAATTTTAGTTATTTTTTAGAATGCATTAATCATTTAAAAAACAAACAGTTTCGTAGAAAGCTGATTTTGGAATGTTTCATATTTCATAACAATTGACGGCCATCAAGACGATTAGCACCATTTTGACTTTTCGACAATTGAACGGTCCCTTTAAACCCCGATTTTCGGTCCTGTTCAGCTTTTTGTCTAAGTTTGGTTTACTGACAAGCACCAAAGCTTGACCGTTAGCTGACCACAATTGATTAAAAGCCGAAACGGGAAACCGTTCAAATATTATAATGAAATTCAAAATACCTCTGATTGTTCGTTTGATGGTCATCACTAAAAGAAATTTGACTGATGTAATACATATATCATTATATATTCCGAATTATCGGATAATCCGAATTCTTCACAAGTCAGTTTCAATTTTGAAAACATCAATTAAATTAATTTTAATACATTATATTGTAGACAGTTATCTATTTTATCGCTTGAGTGAATTCTTCATAAAACTGATTCCAATTTTGAAAATGACAAATAAATTCAAAGAAAATTTGAGTACGTTGAAACAGATTTCAAGCAGGACTAACATTTCACTCGCAGACAACAGAAATTAAGGTTTTTGATAAAGTATGCCTAGAATTGAACGGATGAATGAAGGAAAGTGACGCTATCGTGTCCTCTTGGATGCGGAAGGACGTTTTCAAAGTTGGGAACGAGGTGGTTAAACGGTCAAGAATAAGGTCTGTCGGATAAAAAGCTCCACGTGCTGCAGGCTGCAGTGTATGTATGTATTCACCATAAGGCTCGGCGGTCCCTTTATGCGGCGTTTAAGAGACATTAAGCATACGTGAATTTATTTTTAAATTCCCAGTACCTACCGACTGGATGCATTTTTATTGGGATTTTTATAAAACATCTTTCGACATGTAATTTATCTCTCTGGTCAAAATAATAAATCTTCGTGGATTCTCTTTCATATTATTTTTGATCTCTTCGTCAGAGGTCCTTAACCTTTTATTGTTATTTTTCATCTACGTAGATTTTTTTTCATTAGCTCCGCACAGGGGGCTTTGAAGAAAACAATTTCCCTCGGGGTCTATGTCATCTTTGGGGATGCTATGTCAAGGGTCTTTTTAGGTAAAGTAAAGAGAAGAAGTTCTGGGAAATAAAAAGGGATGAGGGGTGGGTAAGAATCTGGGGGTCAGTGTGTCAGGAGTGACGGACGAATAAATCCATTCCTCCCGCTGCGGTGCAAGGGACTATGTCGAGAGAGTCTAGCTGGAGATATCAAACGGTCTCCCTCAACCAGTCTCCCAAACTGACCCGTCACCCACTTGGCAGTCGGACGCTCCGCCGCCAAGACCTAGACAAACCTCACCCCATGAACCCGAGCACCCCTGCTATATTACCAAACGTTGCGAACCACTTGGGGTGACTTGTGGCAGGGGTGCCCCCAATTTTTTAAAAATAAATTAATGATGCATTTGCTCGGCGATATACATCGATTTGACAAGAATCAAATGTAATAATTTCGTATAAGACTTTTTGACCATGGAAATATTCACTTATTTCTGGTACACCAAACACGCCCTAAACAAACTTTAGTCGGTTTTTTCTCCAGTATCTACTCTTGACTGATTTGAGGCGCACTTTTTAAAAACTCAAAACGAAAAATGTGAAAAAGGAAAATCAGAAAAATATTTGGCCGTATCTAGGAATTAAACCCAGGACCTCAGACCTTTCCTCTACCACTGAGCTAGTCCGACCCTATCCTCTTAGGTCATATTAGTTCAATTCCTAGATACGGCCGAACTTTTTTTTTAATTTTCCATTTCACATTTTTCGTGTGAGGGCTGTTAATATTACTCATTAAGTTATTCCACTATAAAAATATTGACAATTTACAAGGTTTAATTACCAAAAAAAATAATAATATTTTACTACACTCTGAAACATTTTGTCTCATTACATTAATTTTAACTTGTTGTTTACCTCTGATACTGATGATCCTTCGATGCTCGTTACTTTGTATAACCTTTTTTCTGCTGTGACGCCATTTATTACACATAAATTATTTTCAGTCCCTGCATATTTTAGCAAAGTCAATAAATTATCTCTGAAAACCCTCGCATCCATCCCACTGACAGCGTCCGATATTCTGCAAAACTTAATACCTATTAGAATTTTGAATCTGTTATATTTTCTAAAGTGATTATTGGTAGATCTATTACCATACAACCAAATTTATTTATTTCTGAATTGGTACAATAAATTCCCTTAAGTAATGCTTTTGTGATGTTGTAAGCCTTTCAAAACCACCTATTCTTAAACATGCAGATAATTTTACTATTCAGCCTCTCTTTGTTAAAGTTAGCAACATAAAACTAAGTATCCCATTCTTAACGTTCCTTAATATAATGCGCATTATATTTGATTCAATGTTTCTTGTTCACTTTATTTGATTTTTTTATTAAAAAGTGACATTTGTTCGGTTTTTGGCAATTTATAATGCTAACAGTTTTGCATCTAAGTTAAAGTTCTGAAGATTGATACCAGTTTTGCTTTGTAAAATGGACTGATCTATAATTCTTAGAGCTTATGGTTTTCTTGAAATAATAGATAATAATAATATTTGGCTGATTTGTATAGCCCCGTTTTTGCGAAAAATCACTTCGAAGTTTCTGTATAAATATATTTAAAAAAATCTGTAATGGTCTATCTTATTACTAACTACAAACTATTAAACAACTAATGACTAACAGATTGCATTGACCGGTTGGTCGATCACTAATACCAAACTATATGTACAATACATTTGACATATAGTTTTGTGTTTAAAATTAAGTTATTTCTTTGTTTTAAATTAAGTTATAGAAAACATCTTTCTTTATCTAACAACATATTTTTATTCTAAAACCACATCAATTCAATGTTTATCATAATATAAAACAAACACTAGTATTTAACCACGAATATTTATTATTTTATGCATCGACCGGTTTCGCTTCGACCAATCTTCATCAGGGTTTAATAATAACTGTTTTAATAATTTTCAGTTATTATTATATCCTGATGAAGCTTGGTCGAAGCGAAACCGGTCGATGTATAAAATAATAAATATTCGTGGTTAATTACAAAATGTTTGTTTTATTTTAAAATATAATGTCTAACCGCAAAGTAATTGCTTCTTATGAAAAAATCAATGTTTATCATTGAGCATTCGTTCATTTTACTTTTGGGCCGGCTATAATTCTAACTTCTACAAGGTCTTTAACTTAATCGTATTCAAATACAACTGGATTCGTATTTATAAAACGTCTCTTATATCAATGCCTCCTTTAGTGTAAAATGATCATAAACTATCATTTGTAATATAAAATCTACATATAAGCGAGTATTAAATGTCCAGTAAATTACCTCTCCTAATTGGTCATTCCTGTATTTCTATGGCTATTCATAAGAGCTTCGATTGTATTCGTGATATGTTAAAATTTAAAGGTTGTGTAATAATTTAAAATATTCCTTCAATAGGGTTTTAACTTAAAATAAAGATTCTTTAATCTATGAGTCTTAATAGGGAGTGCTGCGTGCCCTTTTTCATACAAAACTTAAATTTGGATTTGAGTCCAAAATGCTTGACCAAACTTAATAATCAATATATTATAAAAGAAAGTGTACAACATTGTGCGTACCGCTAAAACTCAGAAACGAGTCCCGGTACGATCAAGGGATTTATATGGTGTGGTAGTCCTCTATCCATGAAAAAGGTTCCAATTTTTACCTGAAGGTAGTGCTTTTGAAGATATAAGGGCTGCAAGTTTCGCCCTCTAGCTTTTGAGGATATGAGGGCTGCAAGTTTCGCCCTCTAGACGGCGACAATTTCCAGCTACAGTCAATAGACAAATCGAAAAAAGATATTGGCACCTCTGCGACTCGAACCGAGGACCTTCTTAATTTATTTTTTTATTATTAATAGTTGGAGCAAATGTCTAGTATGGGCTAGGTACTTTGTTTTTTTGTTTTTCAAATTATAAAAAGTAGGCCATTAATGAAATCGATTTTCACGATTTTGGAGGCAATTTTGCCATTTATTTGTGAGTTAATAATAATTATAAAAAATATATTAACATTTTGATCGACTCATATTTAAATTACCAATGACCGATTTACGTCGTAAGACAAATTTGACATTTATAAATTTAAAATTTCGACCCATAAAAACCCTTTTTTTTACTCGGTTTTATTTTAAATTTATGTAGAAGGTTGTGCAAGATAATTTTTTTTGTAATTATCATGAACTCACAAAAAATTATCAAAGCCTCTGAAATTGTGAAAAATAATATTAAAATTTTTTATAGTATTTTAGCAAATTTTATTTTATAAAAAACACAAATTAAATAAAGTAGCACTATTCATACTACAATGTTTGCTATATATGTACATATACCCTTTGATTACAAAATGAATTATTCAGTTCGGTCAAGTATTTTGGCTTCAAACCAAATTTAAGTTTTCTGTGAAAATGGCGGCGCAGTCGTTCCTCTTAAAAGGAAGTCGTAAGCCAAAAATGTATATTTTCTTAATGTGTCTCATATCGCATCGAATATAGATAATACGCATAAAAATTGCTTGGCAAACGGAGTCACGATTTCATGCGAGAAAATGTTTTTTTTTTTTATTTATTTTGTAAGGAAAAAAAAAGTTAATCAATGGAAACTGTCATAATGATAATTTTAACCTAAAAATTGTATTTTAAAATTTTTTTTTCTTATATGCGTTCATACATTTCTAATGAAAAAACAATTTTTATTGGTTTACGCTTATATTTTTTAATAAAGTAATTGACATTTTTATTTTAATTCTTGTCAATGGAAATGTTAGGAAAAGCTTCAATTAATCCAGAGCATATCTTTTTTGTAATTATACTGTAAACCGATTCGTAGTAAAGATTAATCGAAAATCGGGATTTAGCATTTATCTTCGCCTTAACAAAGTACAAAAGTTATTTTTATATCTCACTTGAACCCTCAAAAGCTTTTTTTATCAATTTATGTCAAATTGTATCACAATAATGATCTCATATTTTGAAAATGGTTCAGATTTGAATGATAACATGTTAACATTGAAATAATGTGCAATAAACCGATCGTGTATTGGCACATGGAGTACATGTAATGCACTGATAACAGCAGATAATGATTTTTTAAATTTCTTCAGTTTAGCCTTACTTTTATAGTCACGGAAAATCCTTCCTAGAAATGGCGTGTTTTTTAATCTTTCTACCAATATACTTTATCAGTTCTGTTAGTCATAAAACTCATACTTTATTATTAATGGCTGCATGCATTCATAGACTTTTTTTTTTTTCAAAAGGAAAAATGTAATTACCTTTTTTTTCTTAATTATTTTTCTTTCTGTTGAAAATCAATCTCAGAAATCCTTTTAATCTTTATAATAATGATTTTAATTTAAAGTTCTACATTTGATGTAGCTTTCATTAATAATAATAAATAGTTTGATAATTTGTAGAGCGCCGTTTTAGTGAAAAATCACCTCAAGGGCTCCTCTAATAAATTAGTTGAACTTCCACAGATGCGAAAGGCTCTCGACGAACAATTTGAAAGGTCGCGGGTTCAAAATCCGGTATGCGTAAATAAATTTTAATTGATTATTTTTTTTCTATTTCACCGTTTATTGACCAGATCTGAGTATCCATTTTCCATCCCACCTTCCTCTCCACTCTCCAACATCTCCTTCCTCTCCCCACTACCTTCAGCCTCACACCATACCTCAATTGGGGATGCCACTAGCTTCAGACAGGAACAGTTGGTACTCTTGCGCGGTATTCACATAAAAAAATAAATTTAAAAATCGTTTTGCCTGTTCAATTGATAAATTCTAATTTTGATTAGAAATGTTTTTTTTAATAAAACTTTATAGACTATTATTAACACCAATCGGTTTCGGTCAATTAGGAAACATGGAAGAGGGAGACAGATCATCAACTTTGGGAGGAGGGAGGGGTCGGTAAAGAGATGGTAAGGGTGGAAGCAGAAAAAAACATGTCTAAAATTAAGATACTCCATCAATCTTAATCAAAATTATAGCACTAACTTAGAATAATACCCTATTCATCTATAATCTATAAGGAACACCAGTATAAAGTATGTTAAGGGTCATACTTGACTTACTTTAACGAATGATTCCTTGATTATTTGGAGTAAAAGATGTAATTAAATTTTGATCTCCGGTGATATTTTTGACGGTTTTTTTAAAACTTAAAACATAAAAATCTTTGGACAGGTAGGGTCAGGATAAATGTTTGTTTGATTACTCGGCTGAGTGACCAGTGATAAAATGTGGAAGTTTTTTTTTTGATTTTAAAAGGTTTTAAGAATAAGAAAAATTGGAAAAAAACATCTAAAAAAGTCTCGGGGCCGAAATTTCATTTACATTTTTTACTCCAATCAGGAATCACTGGTTAAAGTAAGTCAAGTACATCCCATAACACCCTCTACGAACAATAATCATATATGCCGATATAGAACAGAAAACGACGTTTCTAAAATATGATTTAAAACAAACAAATCAAAATGTATCTTACGTCATTTGGTCCTGACCGCAGAGCATTTCGGAAAATGTGATAATATAATTTGTCAATTTAATTAAATGGTGAATATAATCAAAAAATACATTTGCATGCAGTTCCTTGCTGAAGAAAAGTTCCCTGAGAACGAAATATCGATCGGATCGTCTGAACGGAACACAACGTGAGAGTTATTTAAAGACCCATGGTCCGTACATATTGTGAGCGCTTATTGTTTGTTAACCCAAGCAAGTCAGTCAGTCTGTGACAAATCGCAGAGGATCGTGCATCGTTATTCAGTGTGTTCGGCCCCAGTCAACTTTGCTAGTTCACTATGTGTGTTAGTGTTACTCCGACTGCGAGGATGGAAGCAATTATTATTGTTATTCTTCATCAGGGCTAGGCTGATGATGATGACTCGTGTAGTCGATGATGTTTGTTTTGAACGCATATGCAAAGGATTAATACCTTATCCGCATTGTCATCATAAAACATCATCTGTTAATCTTATTCACGATTCGGTGATTGCTTATTGAAGTTGTTTTCATCAGTGCAAGGGATAATTATTTTTTGTTCAGATGATTAATTTGTGCTTCTTGATAATCATGAAAACCTTTTTCATGAGTTAAACAGATATTGTCAAGACATTAATCCCTTTCCCAATCCGGCAATTGTTTATTAAAGTTGTTTTTAATCAGTGCAAGAAACAATTTTCTTTAAAACATTTATGCTCCTGGTGTCGGTACTATAAATTCTGAACAATTTGGTGAAAAGACAGTTTCTTCTAAATATTTTAGCTTTCAAGATTATGTCTTCATAACTTGTACAAAATTAAGTGCAAAATTCAGTACATACTTATCGTTAAGTTATTTTTCTTTAGTTCAAAATCCAATTTCTTAAGAAAATTTGTGCTCCTGAATTATCTGGAAACTTATATAAATGCTTAGCAATTTTGTATAAAACTATCGTGTGTAATTATTGCTTATTGTAAATTTTATTTTCATCAGTTCTACACTAAGTTTGTTCGGAAGATATGTCCCTGATGAATAAAGTGAATGAATACTTTTTTACAAACTGAGTTCGATGCAGTGTAAAATTTGCATCTTTCAAATTCCACAATAAATTATGACTGTTACGAGTTCTGAGTCAACGTTTTATGGACTTTGAACTCAATCTACTGTGCGTGCATTTTTGGGTTCTATCACCATAAAAAAGGAGTGGTTGTATCAAAGTGAAATAGATTTTTGAATAGCCATGTCTAATTCTAGTATCACCATTGATAAGATGACGTTTTGTCGCGATATCACTGACCGCATTAAAAGACCTTACTCGGATTGTGATAGTGCTTAAGGCCAAATTCGGACTGTGAGATTGCGAGGCCGCCAGTGCGAGGTGGAGTGGAGTAGTGTTTGGTGGTGTTTTGGGAAGAAAGGTGAAAGGATGCTGAGGTGCGACACGGGCTCCGTATTCGGGATGGATCGCGCGTACATGTCCCTGAGGGCCAGGAAACCGCCGAGGATCAATCTTACGGTAAATATAAATTGATTCTACGAAAATGTACATTTTTCTTAATTTTCAGTCTTCAAGTTGTCTCGGGAGGTTCACCGGTTTAATCCTTCTGATTTTTGTAATAATATTTCCATTGTATCTGATTTAACCTATTTTCCATTTCGTGGAATGAACATTACTTATTTCCCAACCTTTATCAATGTTTGCATCTCCCCTTCCCACTTGCGTTGTTATTGTTTTGTTAACTTCATAAATATCGCTAGGAAAAGCCATCTATTAGATGACGGGTTAAGTAAGGGACTAAACAAAGGGTTTTCTTAATCTGACTAAAAGTATTGTAATAGGCGGCGATTGCTGTGAGCTCGTTTTGCTTTCCAGGAAATAACGAATAGGTACAATATTTTCCAACATTGGAGGAATTTTCCACAGTTTCACTAGCTCTACGCACTTTTTGTATAGTAATCAACTTTATATCTTTGAGAATCAACTTATTACGATCATACTTATGAATCGGAAAAGTTTCATGGATAGATACGTCACATTTAATAAATTTGACTATGATACTTGTTTTTCAATGAATCATTTCAAGATCTTTTTGATAGTATTACGTTGCAACAACTATTAGGTTCGTACCTTTTTGACACTGCCATTTTTTTAAAATCTGTCCAAAGTCCGTTCTGTTTTTATCCGGTATAATTTTCATAATAATTTTGAAATTGAAATATGTATTTAGGTTTGACCATTCCCACTCCAATGTAAACATGCATCCCTTCAAAAAGCAATTAAAAAATCCCATTGATCATAGATATGTATAATAACGATTTGACAATAAAATTAGTCCATTAATAATTCAAATTACTTGTAAGGTTTTTCCCTAATCAATAGATATTGAAGTGAGCTACAAACCCAAAGTAATTAGCCCACTGGAATTACCAAAATACTTAGAAATTCGACAGTCTAAAACGACTCAGTAACAAAATAATTCATTAAAATCCTTGTAGACTACCCCTCTCCCCCTCCCCCATATGTTATGTATATAAACCGTAGGCTAAGAATTATTTGTACCAGTCTGAAGATGGCTCTGACGAGCTGAAACCGGTTACGGTCAAATAAAATTAAGTGGAATAAAGTTTTTTATTTGTTTTATTATAATCTACTGTCCAAAGAACTTTGGGCGGGTCCTTCGTGGAGTTAAATTGTTCCGTTGTAATTATTTTCATCATCAATTTGGTCCAGAAGCTGGCTGCCTGTTTCCACTCGCTATAAAAAGAAGTCGGAAGCATATTTACTTCCAATGTAAACAAAGATATACTTCCATCAACATGAACCCTAACTATTTCCCAATATAATTGAAACCCACTCACCTTTCCGAATGCTTTTTTTTCTTCCCAATGAACGTGATGGTCTAATAATAACAATTCTGACTTTATTTTGTTGGAACACATTAAAGAAGATTTTTTTCTACGATATCCCGATGACGCTTTCTTTCTTCACTCAGATTTTTATTTCCATCAGTTTAATATTTATTTCTAAATTGATCAAATTCGTTCATCATTAATCATTACGTTGTTAGAATACGTTGAATATACGAATAAACGTCCTTGCTGTTCTTACTAAATGAGTCATATTTGCGTTCATGCGAATTATTCATCATAATATCTACATGTTTCTTTGTCCAGTTTTGCATATACACTAATAAAATGTGCGCCGAAGTTGATCATTCTAAGCTCGACTTTATTAAACGCGAACTGCAAATAATGGAATAATTGCTGTATTAGACGTTTTACGAGTATTATGAAATTTTTTGGAACACTTTTTATAACTTTTGAAGGTTATACCCATCAATAATACTTATAGATAATACTGATTTAAAAATGATCACAAAGTTCTATCGAATTTTGTAACTTAGATAGTGTCTCTTTATTTATTGTTTCTTTACACCACACTGCAGGTAAAATGTGTTATATGGGATAATGATTGACTTTGTAATAACTTTTGAAAGTTATACCCGTTACCTTTTTATTTTTCTATGTCTTGTTCTGTTTCATGTGTCGTTTAGATTTATTAATGTTATTTTCTTCAATGTTATTATTATGGTCTACAATCTCAGCATATTTTGTTGAAATTTAGAAGATGTTTGGTAGGTCGATGTAAAAGTTTTTCAGAAGTCATTACGAACCATATTTATCTCGTTCCATCGAGTGCAGGTTTTAAGATGTTGATTTAATCTTAATATATAAAACATCGGATAAATTCAGGAAAAAAAATTATGAAGATAATTCTATTACTTATACATTTTGTATGGAACGAATTCTCATCTTTTGAAAAAGCTGCAGAAATATTGTGATAAGTATAATATCTAATAGTGAGTGAAATTCAAAAACGTTGCGTATCGATAATTGCTTCGTTTGTGTAATTTTTAACTTAATAAAACTGAAATTAATTCAGCTCATAAGTTAAAACAACAGTTATTGATTCTGAGACGGTACGAAGTTCGCCGGGTCTGCGGTCAGCTAGTTTCGCATAAAAATAGATCCCTACCCTATGTAAAGTTTAAATTTATATTACATTTTTGTTTGTTATATTCGTACATTCCTAAATGCGCCTCGACGTACTAATATCCGGGAAATTGTGGTACGAGCGGGAAACTGGTGTATCCAATTCACATTTGAACTCAATCTTGTGGTATAACTTTTTTTTAATTTGACCTTTCATTTTCGAGTAATTCGAGTTCGAAGTTGGAATTTTTTAGGTCACATTTGAAAACTATAGGGGTTTACTATCAGCTGTTTGTACTCGGCGCAGTAAGAATTTCGGTTTACTATATTTCCGTATCGTCAGCGTAAGAAATATTTTTCGAGGAATTGCGTAAATCATTTACGTGTAATAAAAATAAAATCGGGCCAAGTGCAGTTCCTTGCGAAACTCCATTTTTTGTCTGTGCTTTTCTGATCTATAAATTTTCCCAATTTTTTTTTTTATGTTGTCTTCAAAATTTTTAAATAGACGGCTAGTATTTTTAGTGTCTTTTTTTGAAATCTAGGTGAGATTTTTTTTAATGAGTAGATAGGTTATGATTTACGGTATCGAAAGCTTTTCTTAAATCTAAGAATGTAGCTAGACATTTAATTTTTTTATCGATGGATGTGTATATATTTTTGGTCAATTCATATAATGCATCTTCGGTGCTTTAGTTCTTTACGAAAACCACATTGGTTTAGCAATCGAATTTAATATTTTTAAATGTTCAACGTCTCTATTTTTGATGCATTTTTCTTAATAATAATAATAATACTTGGATGACTTGTATAGCGCAGTTTTTGTGAAAAATCACCTCAAGGGCGCTGTACAAATTTATAAAACGTTTATACAATCTTATTTTAACTATAGACAACAACAACTTATGGCTAAAAATTGCATCCACCGGTTCATCGATCACCGATACGAAACTATATGTGCAATGATTTGACCAATGAACGCGATGCTGCTGTAAAAATGCACTGTACAGGCAGAAAATATATACAAGACCATACTTACCTGGAGGGTCACTAGAGATTAACTCTGTTATTGTTTATTTAGAGCAATTAAGACACAGTTCGCACGCAGAGGACATAAGTGGGAACTATAATTTATAAAATGTTCTGTAATGAGCGTATTTTGAAAATGAAAGCAAAATTTTATGATACTCTCCGATAGGTATTTTTATTTAAGGGTATGAGAGCCCAAAAAGGTACGTTTTTAATTTGGACCTAAATTCTGTTGAGCTTGTTATGCATCTAAGTTCCGGGGGGAGTTTATTCCAAGCCTTAGGTCCAGACACTCCGAAAGCGCGATCTCCAAATTTCGTATTTGGCCTGCGTATTTGGCTTATGTTTTGGGATTTTCCGTGTGATGGTATATTCATCAGTTTTCCGCTTGTACCACTAGTTCACTATTTGTATGTTATATTGTAATTTAAAGTCCTCCGCCGCGTCTGTCTGTCTGTTCGCGATCAACTCAAAAACTACTGAACGGATTTTCATGCGGTTTTCACCAATAGGTAGAGTGATTCATGAGGAAGGTTTAGGTATATAATTTGTTAAGGTTTTGTGTAATTAAAGGAGAATTTTTATATGTGGTGGACGAGCGGGCTGGCAAGCGGACGGTGTGGATTTGTATGCAAACTAACAGATGGCGGTGTGAGTTAAAAGGTTGGGTATCCATTCAGTAGATGGCGTTGTGTTTCGTTAGCCACAGCAACGCGTATACGGGTCAGCTAGTTAGTTGTAATTTACGTTTTCTATTGCCCGTTTCATCGATCTACCAAACGTGTAATAATAGTTTTGTAAATATTTCTACTTCACATTATATTGTACTTTATCAGATGGAATATTATGGCGTGACTATACAATCTACCATTATCTATGTGACTTGAACCATTAAGTACTGAGCCTGTGCATAAAGCAATAAAAAGTCATGCAAATTAATCTTTTTTGATTAACATGCATTTTTGAAATTTGATCAAAAGATATTATTTCGTACTCCACACCTTGTATTTATATTTCCTTGCATCATGTTTTGTGATTCATGATAGGTAATTGGTAAGTGATAAAATATAAGGCGCCCTTACATGACATTTCGTAAAAATTGCACAATAAGTGGTCTTGATCGAATTATAATAATGGACCGACTGTAGTATTTTTGCGCCACCGAAGGAAACATGGAATTCATTATGATTATAAAACACCTAACACCTTGTTCGGAAGTTGCCACTATCTCTTTTACCTTTGTAAATTTGGCATATATGGGTTTATCAATGTTAGATAAACCGATTTCTAACCTGTGATGTAAATATATTGTTTACTTCTGTTAATACAATAGATAATTGACGAGATGGTACAACTAAACCTTATTTTCTGACATTTGAACGATTTTTTTAAAGCTTCTTTTTAGCCCGTGATGGAAATGGTGTTGTTCGCGGACCATAATATCACCAAATTCGCCACCCACCGTTCAAGAGCTTTGAGATGCTGTCGATACATTCTCTACTCGTGTATTCATTTGTGGTCGTGCGCATTACTTCGGTTCGATATTTCTGAAGGTTATTTATTAGGAATGTCGGTATTTTGACATTGTGTGTTATACTGCGTGTGTTATACGGGGAATTGCGGAATCCTAAGACACATGTAAATACCATCCTGTAACTTCGTCCGAGCAAGAATACCTTTCTATCGCATTGTTCTACCTCATTGTACAATGTGCGTCTTTTACAACTCTAGCTGTACACTGAGCAGTCCCATCAATTTACGTCTACACGCCTTTCTCAGATTGCATAAAGCTCTAAAGCAGTGATTCCCAACAAGGGAGATATCGCCACCCTGAAGGCATCGGTGAGATCCAGGGGGCGGTAGTGAGGTCCATTAGATCCAGTGAGGTAGAGGGCGGTTGGTATTCTCCAGGGCAAATAGGGGGCGGTGAAAAGCTAAAATAGGGGTCAGTGGAATTTAAAAAAAAAGTCTTAGGTAAAATCATTGCAAGAATGTTGCATCGTATATTATTGATGAATTGATACATTTTTTGTTCGTTTTGATAATATTGTTTCAAAAATCCTTAAATTAATATAATGTGATCCTTAATTTTGAAATGCAGGTTTCCCGGGTAACAAATAATCTCAGAATATTGTAAATCTACCCACTTGCAATATTACAGGCGGAAAATGTGACTTGTGCAATCAATGATGGAGGACTAAACTAGTAGAGGTTCGAACCCGCAAAACCCGGTTGGTCTTGTTATTGCAAACCACCTTCCTTCTGACCTTCTCCTTCCAAACCTGTGACTTTCATTTTTTTTTTTTTTAAATATCCACCTGCGTCACCTGCTTTTTGCTTTTTCCGTCTTTACCGTTGTACTTTTTTTAATGGGGGGGGGGGCGTTGAAAGAAATTTACTTGGAAAGTTTGGGAACCTCTGCTCTAGAGGTCCAGGCGAACAGCGACAACATATTGTTGCATTCCCACGGAGCTTTCGGCTTCAAAAACAATTACATCGCGGGCCTAAGCGACTGATTTGCAGTCCTATCACGTTCCTTTGGCTCAATGATCGCCCAGAATGGTAATGTCGTATCGCAGTACCTGTATCTGCACTCACTTCAATATGCTGGTACTATTGGTTTGAATTAAAAGATGACTCTAAACGTTCACCGGATATGCAAAGTGCGGGAAGCTTTTGATACGTTTGCCTCTTGACTTCATTAAATTTGCTACTCGTGTTCAATGACCACATTTCAGACTTGGTCACTGTTTTAAAGCTTTTGTCTTTAGCGATTTTACGCAGCCAATTGGATTAGTTTCAGTACATTTTAAGGCTTTTTGAAGACTATTTTCTACAGTTACAAAATATGGTTAAATGAATTTTTTCGAAAATTTTCAAGGCATCATGAAAATTACGTTTAGAACTGAAAAGATTGCATTTACCTAGAAATTCCAGAAAGAAAAAGCTGTGCATTTTATGACGCTAGAGCTCTCATAGTTTTCGAGAGATTTCGCTTGTTACTTTTTGGTTAAAATGTGAAATTGTGTAAAATCTATTTTTATATGTTGAATCTTTGTTTTAATTGTTTTGTCGATTATTTATATTCTGATGCCTTAGTTTGCTATTGATACCAACATTGGTTTGAATTCTTTATTTTATTATATTCTTTACGTATGTACTTATCATGTTCTTTTTAACTTTTTAGGTTACTTTTCGAAAATATTTCACACATTTGTATTTCGCAAACTTTATGTGTGTCGTGTAGTTCTTGCTCACCACAGACCAGCGTATGTATTAGTACCTCCATACCTAGTACAAATTGTGATTGCGTACGTTTCGCTATTCCGTCTCCACTGTGTGTATTTAGTACCTATTATAGGACTCTATTGTAGTAGAGGCTTAGAAATCATGGCTTTGAAAGTGATCGTGAATAATTATTATTATACTAGAATACTATTACTAGATATGCGTTACTCTACTTTGTATAATGGCTCTTGTCTTTTGGTCACAAGACGTGCTTTGTCTTACCTGAAACCATTTAAAACGAATTCCTTCGGCGGTATTGGTCTGTTTCGATACGGGTGGAATGTTGTACCGTATTTCTTACTTCGTGAACTGAAATGTGTAATAACAAAGTTAAACAACAATTACTGTCTTTTAAAGACTCATTTGGTTTACACCATCGACTAGTCTTGTAAGAACTCTTCTTCATTCGTCAGAATGAATGTTGTACTTATAGAGAAAGAAATGTAATGGACAGGATCAGAAGGAAAGACGATTGCTGGTGTTAAGTTTGCTATAAATGGTAAAGTCTACCAAATGTGCGGGTGGAAAAGGGCGATTAACCCAGATCTTATTTAGAATTAATCTGTACCTAGACCACCTAGGTATGATAAATTTAATTGGTTATTTCTTTTGAAAAAAATCCTGAACGATTGATTGCTTTTAAGTTTTCTATTTTTGGTCAGCATGGTTTTCAGTATTTGTTATTGCATTTTTCATCATGACGGTCATGGTTTCGTTTATTCTAGTTATTAAAACATTGATAATAATGATTGGATGACTTCTATAGCGCCATTTTAGGGAAAAAATCACCTCAAGGGCGCTTTACAAATTGATTTATACATTTAATCTATACATATATACTACAAGTGGCTTATAACTAAGATTGATAACTAATGACTTACAACTAAGACTTATATCACTAGTAACTTAGAACTATACTTATTTTAATACGAACTGAGCAGTATTGTAACTGCTCTATTCGTATCATGACTTTCAACAGTCTTACAATTAGTTATTTTCGACTAACATACTTATTTACATTTATAATCACATATTGTAATGGTTACTGCAATAATACTGTTTGAATAACTGTACTCAGTGCTTCTTTTGTTGGTTTATTATTATATTTCTTTTAAGTTTAGGTATATTTATGTTTCTTTTTTTTTATTACGTTATTGTAAAACTGCATATCTCGATACATGAATGCCCTAGTGAGATGTGCAGCTTATGTTTTCATGTATTTCTTATTTTTTTCAATAAATAAATACGAATAGAGCAGTAATGTTACTGTTCCATTCGTATTATTACTTGCAACTAACTGTCTTAAAATTAGTTATTTACGACTAACATACTTGCTAGCTTCCGTTTCAATTATCAAAGTTTTTCAAAATATTTCTGGCAACATCTTTCCCAATTTGAAATTCGTACAAAGTTGTACATTACTAAGTCATATCATTAAAATGAATTCGCTCTTTATTGGTACTGACCGAGAATAATAATTAGTCTCGTCACGCTTCAATTGGCTTCGTTAGTTGTGCACCTACTTCGTGTGCAAGTGATTGTTTTAATTCTTGGTATTAGTATCAATATAATTCATAAAGTGTGAGAAAATTGTGACTCACTGTCTGTTTCTACCGCGCCGGATAGATTCATTTCCCTCTCGTTTGGATTTCTTAGATTCCGCTACATCTCATTGTTAGGCCGGATGTTCGAGTTGTTAAAATACCCGAAACAATGTCTTGTAGACCCTGATTCATCTTTCGATCTACGTTTTACGTGTTCTACGCAATAAATTCTCCTTTTTTTCTAAGTGCCATCTATAATACATTTTCTTCTCTGCTTTTCTCTTTCAAAAAATCTCAACACACCCAAAAGAGGTTTCTGGAATAGAAGCCGTTATCTGTGTTTGCTTATTAGGTATCGCTCTTTTGTAACAAAATTTATACAACTGTAAATGTCGCATGTGACGGATCATAATCTCCTAACCTTGCTTTGTTTTCAGGTGTAGTCGTTTTCCTTGCCATTAACTTTTGTGTTTTTGAAATTGGCAATATCTTATAGATTTCGTCAATTTATTTAAATTATTTTATTTTTAAACTAGGCCCTGAATTTACTTTTTTTTCAATCGAAACCTAGAAATACGAAAAAAACTGTTGTCTTTTCGATGACATTTAACTTTATTTATTGTTTTTGTGTCATTTTTTTGAGCTCAATTATAGTTTTATTTAAATTGTTCCTGACGTCAAAAATTCACACCCACCTTAATCTAAATCTTTATTTATTATTTATCAGTGGGTATAGCATCCTATAGCTCATATTACTACGTGTTTACCGTCACACGCGTAGCGCCCATTTTCACAAGCGATAACGCATTTAATGTCAAACTGCACACGTCGAACTATAATTAAAATATCATAAAATTAATTATTACATGTGCACGTGTGATACATCTAAATACAATAAACGGAAAGAAAACTATTAAAATTCCAGATTAGTTCTTCTTCAACTTCTTACTTGTGAAGTATTTTATTTTCCGACACTTCAACATTCCTAAATTAGATTTTCTAAAAAGGAAGTCGGTTCCGATACAGTTTAATGCACTGGACGTGATACGCCTCATTATAAATCCCGTACCTCTCGTAAATAAGACACAATTTTTAAAGTTCTGCTTTGTATATTTATTTTTACACTTGCCTGAATCGATTAATAGTTTCTTCTTACCAATTCCTTGTCATTGGTAATTGTTTTCCTCGAAACAAATTTTCTTGATCTCCTGAAATATTTTCCTCAAATTTTATCGTTTTATTTTGTCCCATGACTTGTTCCATTATCAGAAAACAGAATCCGTCTGGTCTAATAAGAATAAATTCTCGCCGGTTGTCGTAAGTTATTCCGGATGGATAAGCATCTTGCGGATTATTCTTAATGACTGCTTCGCGTGAAATATTAATGTTTACTCAAATGCCACGCAACTCCCACTGCTTCTTGAAATTGTACAGTCCTAGAAACTACTCGATATAACAGTTTTTGGAGAGAATTTGTATTGTTCATTCATTCTGGTTCTCTGGAATCACCAAAAATATAAAGCTTTAACTCTGTTAATCTTTTTTTCCAAAAATTTTCTCAAATTAAAGAAGCTTTCATGAAAGCCGCTAAAATCTCCCACGTCGTCCATCTCTTGATCCTTGATTTACAATGGATTAAGCTAAGATATTCTTTTGAATTATCGCTGTAGGAAAAAAACAATTATCATAATTAAATCAACAATTCATGGAAAATTGCAAATCGAATTTATAGAAATGAATTTCTTAGAAATCTGACCTCATTTTAAGATTCACACCCATTAGAAAATGATTGATTTTCATAAAAATATTGTTTACGGTATAACTTTGCTTCATTTATATTAGAAATCCCCATTATATTAATTTCGATGTGATATTCTGAGAAGCTTTTCACACAATTATGGCTTTTTTCATCTTTCACCCTGAAGTTTCCTTCATGAAAATCTTTTATTAAATATTCGACATAATATAACTATTTCTCCGAATTTTAAAAAGGAAACAAGAGTTTAAATATAATCCCTTATTATTAGAAATTTTTCCGAAATGCTGTACATTATGTAGTGCAGTCTCGACTCTCAATTTGTATCATTTCAACTTTACTCTTGATGTCATTTTAAAATGTAGTCAGTTAATTGTGCAGGCAAGTGTTTATGTTATGGCGGGTGTTTTATCAATCGACTTAACGCGAGTGCGGGGCCCAGCCTGATGAATGGAATGCAAGCTACAATAATTACTCCAAATGAATGGTGTTGGTATGGAGTATGGTTGTATGACCTTTCGTCGAAAACCCAACGCATGGCTTGGTCAAATGCAATATCTTGATAAGGGATATATCAAACTCATAAATGCGTTTCCATAATTGTCCAGAGAAGCGAAGCTAGCAGTCCACAATGGAGTGCTGATACCAACCTTTATATATTTCAGTTAGGCAAGGATGAAAGTCTACCGAGCGCTTTAGAAATGAGATCCCCGATATGTTTAGTAAAACCGTGTATGATCGTGTGAAAATTGTGGAGATTCGCTAAGAATGCAAAGCTGACGTAACGAGAAAGAATAAAAGGGACGCTTGGATAGTTTTGGTATGGAATAAATTAAGAAAGGATTGTAAGGAGAATGCGTATATGGAGCGAATGTGAATGGTAGTAGAAATCTGGAATGCTCGAGGAAGGGGGTGTGACAATTCTACGGACCAAACCATTTATTGAGTCTAGTTTTTGCACTGTTAATTCGTAATGGAATTCCATTGTAATAGAATTGAAATTAAAAAACTTTTTCATTTTGTTCCACTTATTTATTATTAGATACTTATTTATTGTGTACCCCTGCTTAAGTTTGTATAAAATCAATAGCATAAGAGTTTCAACTACCAGTCTGAAAATGTCCGTAGTAGGATTAAACCTAAATAAGTGGAACAAAGTGAAAAAGTTTTTTAATTTCAATTCTTAACCATTTATTATTAATATTCTTAGCATATCTTCGATCAGTCATCGATTGTTGTTTTTTATATATGTATATTTACTTTTTTTATAATATTTCTGCTCTGGTAATTTCCTCATCTTCCTTTCACCATTCTTAGGCCATCGTGATTTCTGTATCCAATTTTGGTATCGGCAATTTCGTAGATATTCTACCTTTATTTATTTTGAGCAGTAAACTCGAATTGCACTCTATCCAATTAAGTATCCAGTACTCAAAGATATGACACACTATCGTCTATGTTATTATAAGTAAACTTCAAACGTTTCCGAAAACAATATTTATCTTTATGCTAACTAATCTTAATTTTCTAGTTCCTACTTTTAACTAGTTTTAACGACTAGTTTTTAACCAATTTAATTCCTAGGAATTGAAAATCTATCGTATGCCTACGTGTTTTAACCTAAAAGCAATGATTGATTAGATTCGAATCTGCAATACTTTTTTTCTGTAATTCGTAAACTAGGTGATCGTTGACAAAATGTCATTCTGTATTCTATTCGTTGATCAATTAAAATTATGTCAGTAGCATTCTATGTAACGGTGGTATCGCACGTAATTAATTTCGTTTCGTCTGTTCGTTTAGTTGTTCAAAGTTTCGTTTTGTCCAAAGTCGTCAATGTTAGGGTTTTGGCCCCTGCCAAAAGTTAAACGGTAGAAACTGTACCGGGTTAAAGATAAAGGTGTGAATCTATATCGAGAAGAAATGTGGAAATCTATGTATTTGCGGTCCGACGCTCAACCTATTCTTCTGGCGTAAAATCATAATTATTTTTCTTGGTCGTGGTGGTGTAATAATTAGATTGATCCAGTGATAACCGCACTCAGCTTTTTTAGTACCACGAATTTAAACTGAACAAGTTAGTTATGTACGTCTTTTTTATTTTTTATTTGTAGTTGTGTTAGAGATCTTGGCTTAATTTATTTACATGTGCATAGCCACTTTCTTTAGCATGAAAAATGTAAACACCAATAACGATCGAATTCTAATAGATTCACTTCCATTAAAGTTTTATTAGATAAATTGATTTAAAGCTGTTTAAAAATTTGAATAATAATAAACTGTGTTTTAATTGATATCATTAATTAATTTTTATCATTTCTCGTTTGTTCTACTTATTAAATCATTCTACGTTTCAGCACGTGAGCATTGTCTCTAGTTCCATTTGGACGCTTTTTAATTTCTGTTTTGGAATCGTTTGTCATGGTTTTGACGAGTTTCACTATGAGAGCATTAATCTCTTTAATAGTATTACTTGTCATATCAATATAATTTCAAAATCGTTCTGGTTCGAAGAAACCTTAATTTTAGCCAACACTTAATCCTCTGAATATATTTTTTGAATGACTCCTTTGTCTCGATCGTGAATTATTATTGTTTTATTTTATTTTTTAAACACAGCTCCTGATTTTTTATCGTCCATTGTTTTGAAGCATTGACGTCAAGCATCTTCAATAAAATGTGGGCAAGGACTCATAAAGATACCAGTAATAATATTGAATGTAGTTAAATGTCTCTGGGCGTTTACTACGTAATTTTACATTTCGATTTTTATTTACTGGGTATAATCAAAAACATCTATTAAACCACAGATAATCCCCATAAACTATGTGAAGTTTGACAAATGATAAACAAATCTGATTATTTTGTGTTATCAATAGAGACCGGATATTGTGTGCATAGTTCGGCATTTTTACTCGTCAGGAGCATATGCCGGTACCTGCAATGCAAATTTGGTGCAAAATTCTGAACTGGTGGCGGAAAAGTGATAAAATGTTTTTGCCTCGAACACATGTTCATATTCTTTCACATGTTCATATTCTTTGTTATCTATTTGAATGGATCAAACAGAAATTCAGAGTGCAGTTTGCTAACTCATGTGTCCTTGTTTAAATACTGTTCACTCATATCAGTTGACGTGGAACATGGAACGGTGATTTTTTGTGCACAAATCTTCGCCGACAACAGGTAAAGATTATCGCCAGAGTACGTCAATAAACTGATTATTGTTTAATGTGCATCTTATTCTAAGACAATAACGAACATTTTTGCACGGAAAAGATAATTGTGCTAGTTTTATTGCTATCGGCATCTTCAAATAACCTCGCTGGTGGCAAGCATGTGAGGCATGACATCAATCAGTTTGTTTTCGCGCACCGTTTTACGCCATGAAAATTCGAAATACGTCAACAGCTAATCTCTTATCAATACACTGTTAATCTTTCATTGCATCACAAAAAACATGTGGACCTGTAGTGCTAATTCTGGGAGAGAAAATAACGATAACGATTGATAGACAACCATTCGATAAAACTAAAAAAAAATGCCAGCCTACTACTAATTTTAAAAAAAATTTAACGAGCATGGACGTAAGATAAAATGGTTGCTTGATTCATTAGATACATAGCTGAAGTGTGAGGAGTCACTGGTCGCATTCTTAAAGCCATAACTTAGCGTTCGAGATAAATGTCTTTCAGGTATTTTGTAAGAAAAACTAGAAACATCTGGTTCAAAGAACTCGCGAGTAATCATGTTTTGCAGAAGTCGAAGAAAAAAGTACAGCAGCTGGATATGGATGGAATGAAACTGTCACATTCAGTCACGAAAGTCGGTACGTTGGGTGTTCTAGGCCCTGTGACTTTAGTGCTCGCCCACGGGGTTGATAGTGACAAGTTGTAAACAGTCATTCGTGGAGTTTCGGACGAATCCGTCAATGCTCGTGCGTCCATTGTTGTTGATATCTTACTGATAACAGCTACTTCAACAGACTGATTAGTCAGTCCAGAATACAGAATGAGCCAATAGTAGGTAGTCAGACAACATCTAGTTACATTCTGTCGGTCCTAGGTTCACCCCGCAACCTTCTGGATATACCACTCAAAGTGCCTATTGTTTCTTACCCTCCTAAAACTTTGTGCCTTCAGGTGTTTATAATAATTTTTTCTGGATGTTTTTTTATGGATTTAATAAATTAATCATCCAATGTTGCGTATATTTTTTTTATAAAGTGCTCTAATTTTGGTATGGTATCGTTACTTCGCATTGCGGTTACGTAACGAATTTATTCGATATTCTGAGAAGTGTTTTCCTAAAGGAAATTGAATCTGCTTACAGTTACCACTTCACAGTTTAAATGTTTCGCCTTAAACGTCAAATTTTGTTTACGTTTTGGCATTGACTTCCAACCGTTCTTACACTAATAATTATGACCACGCTGTGTTGTTACAACGCGTTGACATCTGCGGATAAGTAAACAAGACAATGTCCGCTGTGATTCCGAAAGTAAACATTTAAAGTTCTTCTGCAAACTTGATCGCACCAACATTTGCTCAACCTCTAGGATACGTACACACTCAAATTACAGAACTAAACCAGCCAAGTGCACTGCCCTGAATACACAAAACAGTTTCGAGTGAGGCAAGAAAATGGCTATCCACTTGCGGTGGGAGAAAATAAATAAACTTATATCGGTGGCATCGGTCACATCTCGTGCGGAATTTAATCAGAAGATCGCGGGATGTGAGGCTATTTGTTAATTATTGTTCCTGACAGAGGCTGCATCTTGTTACTCGCCTCAGTGCCATGGAGGTCCCAGATACTCCTATCAGTAAGAAGAGTGCGCGTGAAATGCTTCAAGTCCTGTACGGATCTTACTACAGGAAAATTGGAACATCCCTCAAGGTTAGAAGTTGTTAATTGTTCTGCCGCTAAAAGCTCCGCTGTAACCTCTCTTTCCGTCTCTTACATCGTTTATGAAAACCTAGTAGTAGTGACAACCGAGCTATCAGCGATACGCCTATTTGTATGCTTACTGCAACACTTGCTTGTGAGTCACATTGTATTTTTAAATCATCGCATTTCCCTTTTCCGTCAAATTCTATATGTAAATTGTGTATTTGTTGGAAAAAAAAACATTGCCTAAAGGCCGGGGTAAATAACCCAAATGAAGTGACGCCCAATAAACACCAGTTAGTTAGCACATTTACAGTTTTACATCTTTACAAATCAATTGGTAACATTTTTATAACATTCTAGCCTTGAGAGTAAAAAAGATAATAAAACTGTTTAGATATGTGTAAAATTGTGTATTGATCGTACAATATTTGCAATATACTTTATTTTTCCCGCCTTTGAACTTTAAATAATTAGGTATGTAGGTCAAATATTTAACAGGTGTGTTCTTTGTAAACAAGTCAAGTTCGGAGTAACCAAAGGATTTTCTTTAGACCTCGTCTTATCGATTTATTTGCGTTCGTTAGTTGTTACGAATTTTATAGATAAACGCTTCAAATAATTGATTGTAATAATATATTAGCTTACGTTATTTTTGGTGCAATCTTTTCTTTCTGAGAAAAAATAACTGTCGTATTACAAAGTAAATATGCGGTTTTATCATGTGTGCAACCTTTAACGCTTAAATATTATTAAGCTAAAAATATGTAGGAATTTGTAGACATCCGCTTTATAAATTATCAACAAGGTTTTCTAGGAATTATTCTGGTCAATATGTCTTTTCTTTATAATTATATTGTTTGCCTTGTTAATTTAGTTTATGACCGAAGGCCCGGTTGTGTCATCCGTGGTTCGCTATTAAAATCTATGGTAATTTGGCCAAAACTTCATATTTTACTCCGCTTATACATTTTAATACCTCACTTTGAACGATTTATAGAACATTGTAGAAGATAATACCAATAAATCTAAATAAATCAAGAAACCGTTCAGACACAGAAAAATTAAAAGGTAACGGTCTCAAACGTGGCACGAACCCAGGATCTCTTGTCTTACCGGGACACAGTTTATCTTTTTTTATTTTTCTGGGTCTTGTTCTATTGTATGTTTCATTTAGATTTATTAGTATCTCCTTCTTCAATGGCTTATTATATTCAAAGGTATAACTTTCAAATTTATTCCATTAAAATTTCGATTTATAGATCGTTTGGCCTATGTGTCCTTGGGATGGTTATTCACAAAAGGCGCTGTACGAATGATCCAAATATACGATGTCAAGTTAACAGGCGCTTGTTACTCTCGATCAAATGATATTGCATGTTAGTAAGTTCACTACACTCCACTACAAGCGCCCTTGAGGTGATTTTTCACAAAAACGGCGCTCTACAAATTGTCCAATTATTATTATTATTATTACATTAACTAATCCATGAATTGAACAACCAGCCCCGAGTTTTGTCGAGGAAAGGGCTTTCAACATTTTTAACATACTAATATCGGTTATTGGTTAATTGATTTGAAATGTGGAATATTCCTGCGCAATACGTAACATTGTACAAGTTCAATATATTTTTTCATCTAAAAATTGTAAATACTTATTTATATCATCACACCATCTTGAATTTTGAATTATTTTGTTTTTGTTGTGCACACTTAGATGTTATTTGTCCTAAAAAAATATGTGGTAGCCCATCAGACAGTCGATAAAGTAGGTATGTACCTACAAAAATTATATTACGAATTAATATACATAATTTTTTGTTAACCCGTATTTCTTTTTTAAAAATGCTTAGATGAATTAATAAGTGAAGATACGTCACTGAGACAACGCTTGAGATTTCGCTGAAGAAGGAAGGTCTAGTGGAAAATGCAATGATCATGAGGCAAATGTTTTCAACTTTACAAATCCTAAATTATAATTTCCCGCAATTTGTCACGGGTCTGCGCTAGTATTTTAATAAAAGAGACTTTTGTAAAATGTACTTTACGCTCTATAAATCTCTGTTTGTAAATTGTCTAATTTAAATTAATGAGGTTTTTTTTTTTCAATTTGGATATATTTAATTGCTGTGGCATTTGATGGTCAGCGCCTTTCACTTTCCTCGTAAATCACGCTGGCAATCTGGCGGTGTCTGTTGCTTAATCTAGTTCATTATACCCTCCAGTAAATGCCTCAGGCTTTGAATTTCCGGAAGATCTCCTTTCTAAATCTCCGTATCGCAACACAACAACCCGCTCAATCAGAGCCAATCAAATATTAGATCATTTGTGGCTTTCTTTCACTGTCACTCTCTAGACCAGTGATGAGCAACACGTTTCATGTGACCCGCGAGCTTTTTCATACTGCCCACTTGGCTAATTAAATATCAAAAAATTTGCTGTACGGAATATTTATCAGTTTCTTTTGTTTTACAAAAGGGTTTCGCGGAAAACTTCAGTCTTTTTCAGCCATTTTGAATCAGCCATGTTCTTATAAAGAAGTTGAAAAAATTCGCCTTCGCAGTGCAGTGCTTTTCTTGTTGATATCTATGTTTGATGCATTTTAAAGGTTTTCATTTTATAAAATACCAAAAGTTACGTTCACAAAAATTTGTTAAGTTTTTCGAATGGAAAAAATAAACATTTGCCCAATACGTTCTTTAATATTTCAGAATGATAAAAATCTGCAGCATTTATTGCTTTGGCCTTGTTTGCAAAATTTTCGCCTGCGGCACTTTGTTTTCTACGTTCTGTAATAATTTTTTGAGAAATTGTTTTTGAAAATTCTAATAGGTTTTCGACACCACTGACTATAAATTTGCCAAGGTGAACCCCAACCCCTGCGGCCGTGAACAAATTGAAAGTGGACAAATTTGTTAAAATCGGCTAAAAAGGTTGATCGTCTCTGCTCTAGATCTCTAGATCTAGATTGAGTGGTTGTTGCGTGAGATCAATAAGTGAGAGTTTTACGATTGTTTAATCGTTTGCAAGATTGTATTACCTTCCTATCTCTGCAAAACCCTCGGGAGGTTGTTGAACTGGATAAGAAATTTACTATTATTCCCTCTACTTTGGCAGATATTTCGGTAGATTAGTAGACTGAATTAGTCTGATAACTGTTGTCTCACACTCATTTTATTTTCTGGATTCTTTTGAATAATGAAAATATCATTAAACATCGTAATTTCGTTTGTGGGTCTGTCTGCGAGTAATTGACAACTGTCGGGTGATCAACTGTCATAGAATCGAATTTTCACGTAAGGCACTCTAGACAAATCGTCGATTTTGGTATCTACTCGTGGTAATGAGTAATTATTGTTATTAGATACTGATTCAACTGATAATGTTGATCCTCCACGTAAATTATTGTATGTTATTTCATCATTATTAAAAGCTGCAATCTTCGGCCAAGTATACCCAGGTCAATGGCTGCAATGTATTGAAACATAACATTGACTTTCACGATTTACAGTTAAAACAGGATTAATTAATAGAGTAATGAAAATTATTTATTTCCTACTTCTCACTGTGCTTAAAATACCTCAACGTTATATAACACATGTAAATAAGTCAATAGTAGTCACGTCATTATTAAACAATTAAGAACATATTAAACAGATTTCAAAGTACCCTACAATATGGTGAATCTATTGTCATAATTATTTTCTCAATAAATCGGTTTAACCGTTAATAAATCATTTTAGCCACTGCCAAAATTTAAATTTAGAATCATATTAATAAGTTGCCTCACAGATTTCAAAGTACCCTACAGTATGTTGAATCTATTGTCACAATTATTTTCTCAATAAATCGGCTTAACCGTTAATAAATCATTTTAGCGACTGTCAAAATTAAAATTTAGAATCATATTAATAAGTTGCCTCAAATTTGATTAACCACACTTTTAAAATTGCCTTGTAAGCCGAAACAGCTGTCACAATAATAATAAAAAATACTAAAATACTTGCAGAACTTAATAACATTATTAAATTTGTCTTAATTTTTTATTATTAAATGGAGTTCTACGAATTAAACACAAAAACAATTGATAAATTTAAATAGAACGTAGAATTTTGTTGGCGAGATGTTCGTTGTCGGGATTCTTTTTAGAAATCCTTTTTTTTATAATAGTATCTGAATGTATTTTGCATCTTGGATCCTTGGTGCAAATGTTTTGAGGTTTGCCCATTTGGCAAAGGCTTTTCCATTTTACTATATCCAATACTTTATTTCTGATGTTCCTTTTGTTATGGTCATATGTTTGCATTCTAAAACTAATGTATTTTTTATCTTGTTCCAGGTAAGTTTATTCGTCTCACTTATCACTTGACGACACTTCATACTTCGACATTAAAGATTTCAGAATTGGTAAGAAATGACATTCACCTGTTTAAATTTTTTAAGTTTAGGTACGAATTATAATATCTGACCTGCGACTTACTCAATATTCATAGTTCGATCGGTTTTACGTTCTATTCGTTTTGCCACAAGTAATTTTGATTTTTGGTTGCATAGCATTATATCTAAACCTAGAAATACCCATTTACATATATATATATACATATACTTCGAGGGGAGAAGTATCACTTGCTCCATTTAATATTGAAAGGCAAGATAGAGGGTCGCCGAGGGCCTGGTAGGAGACAAATGTCTTGTCTGCGAAACATACGAGAGTGGACCGACATTAGAAGTGTGGAAGAGCTATTCCGGGCAGCGCAAGACAGAGACCTTTTCAAGAGTGATCGCCAACGTCGGGGGGACCTGATAAGGCACATAAAGAAGAAGAATATATACATATGTTAGCTGTGTAGATAATGCATGTAGACCTCAAATATTGTTCTCTATCATTTTCAATTTGGGAGGCGGTTACGGGTACCGCCGTCCCGATAACCATTTATTGGATAATCAACACCTTAATCAAGTGGTTTGGTGACTTACAAGGTGTGCCCGGGTTCATTGGGGTGAGGTTTGTCCGGGTCTTGGCGTCAGATCCGTCTGCCCACCTGTTGCGTGGCGGGACGGATCAAGAGAGACCTGTTGAGGGAAGCCTTTTGACTTTTCCAGCCTAACTCTCTCAACCTATCGCCTTGCACCGCAATTGGAGGGATGGATTCATACGACTGTCACTCCTTGACACTGATTCCCATATTCCTACCCACCCCTCATTCCTTTTTTATTTCCCAGAATTTCTTCTAGATTCAAGTCGTGGGAACCTTAGATTACATATTTTTGGTTGTCCCTCTCTAAATAAATATCCTCTCTTATATCAAGCGTTATCTAAAATTGTCTCCCCTCCATTCATCATCTCATCTCTTCTAAGTCCGAACTCGACTCCAATCTTCCATATAATTCTGAAATTTGCACATTTAAATAAAAATTAACATATACAATCACCTTTCCTTTCTCTGTAATTTTAAATGATGCCCTATAACATCCTTGAAGGTTGAAAGCCAGAAATAATTTTTAAAAAAACTTCCTATCCTTAAATTATTTTAAGGAATTATTTTCCTCGGGGCCTCCTGTGTGGAGCAAACGTAAAAAAATGCCTAAATCCTTAGTATCAAAATTGAAATTAAAAAACTTTTTCACTTTATTCCACTTATTTATTTTCACCATGACCGGTTTCATCCTACTACGAACATTTTCCGACTGGTAGTTGAAACTCTTATGCTACGGAATTTATACAAACTTAATTGTGACTTAATATTCAAACTTCCATTGTGAATTCCCAATGGAACCACCACGAATTAACAGTCCAAAAACTAGACTCCTAAATCCTTGTTCGAAGGTTATTCCTAATCCCCTGACAATTATTTATTTAGCCTGCTTTTAGTGGGAAATATATGCTTCTATTGTACGAAAGCTTCATTATTATTTTCAACCAATTCAATTGATCCCACAATATTGGAGTACAAAAAACCACGCATTGACGTAAGTAAACTTCATTTTATTCTGTTGCACGTAGTTTCATGTCATTAAATCTAGGAGAGAACACTACGCGATATAATATTTTATATTTGTTCATCTTCGTTTATCTTTTTAATTAAATAATATGCATGTTGATTATTCGTTGACGACACGGCTCGTTAAGGTTATTGAATTCTCTTTTAATTTCCTGATAGTCGGTAAAGTGTCGAGTCTAAACACAATGGGAAGCTTCGCAATGCGAATCTGTAATGGTAGCTAGGCTTAGTAGGGCGGGAGAAATCTACACTTTCCATTATAATATTGTTTACGTCAGTGCACAGCAACCAGTGTGCAGCGAACCTTTGCTTAAAAATGTTACAATATTCAATAATTATTATTCTTACCTAGTTAATAATTATTAATTGTTTTTGTGTTTAATTCGTAGAACTCCATTTATTTTTTAAAAAATTTAATATAATAATGTTTTTATTAAGTTCTGCAAGTGTTTTAGTTTTTATTTTAGTTTTCGTTTTTGTGTGATAGCTGCTTCGGCTTGCAAGGAAATTAGAGTACTGTCTCAATTATTTTCTGAGAAAATCGGTTTTAACGGTAATAAATCAATTTAGGCACCTTCAATAAATTGAAATTTAAAATCGTATAAATAAGTCGTCTCAAAATGGTTCAACCACAATTTAAAATAGCCTTGTAAGCCGAAACAGCTGTCACAAAAATAAAATACTTGTAGACCATTATAATTTTTTTTAATAGTTAATAGTTAAGGAGAAGAGCTATAGATACACTAACTAACCATCACACTATTTCTTTCGGGGGTAAGCAGAGAGAATGGGCCGCCAAACACACTTCTTATTTTATTCTCATTCATTCATGTTCTCATATATTTATACCCATATTCTTCTATTTTGTGCCCAAAATACGACATGTGCAAAATTTTTGTGAATTTCGTAAATTTATTCAATGAAATCACTTCATTAAGCGGCTGTTATTACCGTTTTTGATAATTCACTCACAATATTATTATTTTTTTATAAATTTACATCCTCTATCAAATATTTCCAAAAGTTACAAAATATTTCTGTTTATTTTCATCGTTCGTTAAATGCACATTTTACGGGTTTTTATTTCGACCGATTGTGAAAATTCTAGATAATAAACAAAAATTACGACCCACCTTTTTCGTACCTTGTCATTGTGCGAGGTCGTATATTGTCGTATGTGAAAATTTCTCATATTTTTTTACCGGCAAATTTAAGCATTTACATACATATACAATATACATTTACATGTAAAAATCAGAAATGGAAGGTTTTCATGTTTTCTGAATCAACCTAACCATAACTTTTTTCTTGTTGTGAATTTTTCTGAACAAAAGGTTGCTTAACACTTATTTACTGTGCCAGTACCATCCAAAGTATGTTTTGCTACAGTCGCTGTTAGATCGAGCCACTCCAATCCTTTCAGTTGCGCATACCGCCAAGTGAGATGAATGCCAAGACCAAGACCGGTGTTCTTCATTAGACGTAGACGCTTGTGTTTTATGTGTTTGTGTTTTTTCTTCATTCATTGTTTTACCGTGGCTGTAATCACAGCGCCCGCCGTACCAGTACTCCTAACTTTAATCCAATCCTAAGAAATTGCTGTACTAACGATGGAAAGATAATCTCACTCTTTTTGACGTGTATTCAATAGTTTTTGCTTCTGTGTTGTGCAGTAGTGTTGTTTTTGATAGTGTTTTTAAGTATTTGTGTACTATTGTAGTCCTAACTTTAATCCAATCCAAATAAATTACTGTACTAACGATGAAAAGATAATCTCACTCTTTTTGAGGAGTATTCATCAGTTTTTACTTCTGTGTTGTACAATAGTGTTGTTTTTAATAGTTTGACAGCGTTTTTAAATGTGTGTATTATTGTTTATTGATAAACAGTAAAAGAGAAGACATTTTTGTTGATATTTTGATAGACTAAAACTATATTTTTACTCCTAAAAGAGCCAATCCAAATAAATTGCTGTACCTACTATCAATGAAAAGATAATTTCACTGATAACAAACAGTTTTCAATAGTTTTTGCTTCCGAGTTGTACAATAGTGTTGTTTTTAATAGTTTGACATTGTTTTTGTAATGTTTTTTGCGGATAAACAGTAAAATAGAATACGCCCTTGTTGAAATTTAGAGTGAAACTATATAATTACACTATAAGTATTTTGCTCTAAAACGTGTACGAACGACTGATTGGAAGAATATATATTTGTTGAGTAATTAACAAATACCGGACGCTCTACGCAAAATTTCCTGTAAGTATCAACATAATTAGCAATAAACAACTTCCTTTTGTTTGTTTTTATGATAAAATGTGTTAATTAAATCACATAATTGTCATAAATATTACTGATTTCTTAAACATGTTATTTAACATGTTATTCAAAGTTTCTCATGGTGGCATTCAGTTTAATCCTTGGTATTAATAATTATAGTTTGTTCATAGACATTCAAATTATGGATTCCTGTGAGTTTGTAGGACTAACTGGTTAAAAAATAAATCTCTCAATGATTCTTCTCCTTTTTGTATTTTCATTTATCAATTATTTGTTTAATATTGACATCTTATTGACCTCTGCAACAGAGAAGCAGTAAGCTCTTTGACTGTGCATGGCATGGTCGCAGGTTTAAATCCAATCAAATGTTACATGTTTGAAATTCGTTTTAGACTTGAAGCCACTATCAGCTTTCCTATGTTGAGAGACCATCGTGTAGAATCGAATTTACTCGAAATGCCTTTTACCCTTTATTTGGCTGTTTTATTGGATTGCTGCGTCTAAAAGAGGTCCAGGAAAAATAGGAAAAAACTAATTTTATCAGATTTAAAAAAAAAAGTTTTTATCACAGTGAACATTGCCAAAGTTACGTAATACAGAATCTAAAGTAGGTTTTACACCATCTCTTTTTTCAACCCGATTTCACTTAGACACCAAGGTCAAAATTTTTCGCTTTGCGCGACCGCTATTTTCATCTCTATTTTACATGTCTACGATTTCAATTATTATCACTGCAAACAACACATGAACCATGCTCTTTGCTGTGATGCCAACTGAAATCTTAGATTTGAAAATAGAGAAGAAAACATCGATCGCATAAAGCGAAAATTGTTGACTTTAGTCTCTAAGTGGAATCGGGCTGTAAAAGAGATGGTGTAAAACCTACATAAGTTTAAATGTTCACTACGGTGCCGAGCAATGCCAAATGTAGGCGGTCAAATCAGATTTAGATGGAAAATAGTAACGAATATGTAGTTATCTATATTATTTTTATTGCTAATAATTACAATAATGCGATTTTTTTTAAATATTAATGAAAGAGTAAAAGAACAATTTCTCGGTTTTTTTCTCCGAATAAAATCATGGATCATACCTCCAACGCGGCTTTTTTTAGTGACCAAATCTAAATAATCTGATATTTCTACCACCTTCGTTCACATCCGTAGGTACTTTAGCCTCGAACATTGGGATGCCTTAGTTCCACTGGCTATTGGCAGATGGGACTCTTGGGTGGTATCATAATATTATAATACACAAAAAAAAAATATACAGCTTCACAAATGTAATGGATTCCAACTGGGAATCAGTTGTTTATTTAAATCCCAGCTTTTCTATTGGGTATGTAATTATTTGTGGGTGGCCTACGTCACCTGTCATCTCGTCCCACGAATATCTGACAGTGTGTCATGTAAAGCCAATATAACTATTAAATCATTCAATATCCTGAGAGATTTTCAAGCTTATCTAATATTTCATCTCTTATTGTACACACCGTCTCGTGTTTACAAAGTGCATCATTCGGATTCTAAAATGACGACAAGACGTGATTCCAGCTTTCCAAAATAAAGACTTTCTTATTAGCATTTTTTTTTTCAATGTTATGGTACCGACCTTCCTAAAGAAAGCTTAAAAAGGAATTGTCTGTATTTAAGAACCCACTTACAAATCTTGTGATTTCGTAGGACATTTTGCTTTTGATTTATTAATTACTAGCAGACCCGGCCACACGCTGCTGTGGCTAACGAAACTCAACGCCATTACCCAACCTTTATAAAATCCACACCACCCGCTTGCCAGCTGCCCGCTGCCAGCTGCCTGAATTGAATATTTGAATTTCTCGGCTTTTCTCTAATATAATAAGCATGTATTACACATATAAACCTTTCCCTTGAATCACTCTATTTATTGGTGAAAACCGCATGAAAATCCGTTGCCTTGTTTAAAAAAAACTAAGCGCACAAAAATTTTCAGCGACTTCATTTTTGATGATATATATTCTTTGAATTTCTCGGCTTTTATCTACTATAATATGTGCAACCTTTGCTCACAAAAATTTTGAGCGACTTCATTTTATACTATGTAATGAAGAGAAAATTAGAAACATGCTTTTACAAATAATCCAGAATAAATTTGAGACATCTCTTGTTAAAGTGAGAAACTTCTAAGTTACCTTTGTTATAAATCAAAGATTCCAACGCGCGGGTAACCTTTGAAATAATTTCATAATTTTTTTTTTTTAATATGTCTCTAATTTGCCACATTTTGGCCAGCGGACGCTTGCGGGTGTTACAAAATGGCCAAAATGTGGCCAAAAGAGCTCCAATTAATAAAACACTACTCAAGAATTATTCCTGCAAGACTAATGTCACCTGACAGATCACCATCTTAACAAATAACATGAATGAATCTTAAACTTTGACCTAATCCATCTACTTACACAAGTTATTACTTAGATAGGTACTTAAGATAAAATACATTTTAATACTAGATACAAAACACAGATGTCAGGTTGTTAAGTTGTCATTGCAGCTATAAATCAATTCAAAATAAGTTAAGTACTCCACTGGGCGAAGTTACCATTTGTTTTAATCATACACAATTTGCGGCCGATCTCGATTATGACTAGTACCTTCAGCAAAACACGTGGCACCCAATCAAAAATAGTTTTGCTTCGCGTTTGACCCTTTTATGGTGCGTTGGTACTGTTTATAACCTTTTTACAACTTCCATCGGATACTTGAATGTATGATTCAAGTTGAAGTTTGATGAGTACCATGCGTGAATAACTCCCATAACATCAACGGAGTTTATAATTCAATGGAGGTCGGCGATATTATAAAAAGTGAATTTTAATATTTTTATGCGTGTTTGACTTCTGTACAAGCGTTCTTATCACTAATTTTATTTACCAGCTTCGTCACAGGTTAAAAAAATCTTTATTTCCACTTTTTCTTATTGAGCATTTAAAAACATTAAAAAAAAAACAAAATAGCGTCTCATCGTATTTTTTGTCATTTTATTGAATATTGACCCCATATCTCACTAAAGAAATATCTTAGCGATCCGAAAATATTTACGTTGACTTTTAAATTCCGCCGGAATATGCTGTGCAAATTTCATGATGCCAGATTTCACATTTTCGAGACTTATTGCTGACTTAAAACAAGTCATAAGTCACCCCAAGTGGTTTGCTACATTTAACTGGGTGTTTGGTGCCCGGGTTCGTGGGATGAGGTTTATCCGGGTCTTGGCGGCAGTTACGCCTGCCCATCTACTGCGTCGGGGGCCGGATCGGGAGAGTCTGGCTGAGGGAGACCTTTTGACCTCTCCAGCAGTACTCGCTTGGAACCTCGCCTTGCACCGCATGGGGAGGAATAGATTCTGGACGTACTGATATCGCGATTTCTACCCACCCCTCGTATATTTTTCCTTCCCAGAACTTCCTTTCCCTCTAAAGACCCTCCACACAGCATCCCCAAAGATGACACAGGCCCCGAGGGCATTCCCCAGAGCCGCCTGTTTAGAGCTATTGTTAAAAAAAGATCTGTACTTTAGGATTATAGTTTCATTCTAAATATCGGTCAACCTGGTTCTGAACTGACAAAAAAAATCAATTGCTGTTAAATTTATTTTATTATTGCAGCAATTTTACAAAATTTAGGCTACATTTGCGACGTCCATGAATACATCGACGTGCGTACGTACTCCTTAAAAAAAACCCCTGATGATAGCAGCCAGTTGTAATATCGATGTCAGTACATATTCGTATTCAGTACATCAGTACCCGGTCCGACGTATTTCTCTTGTTGTTATTTAGTGTGTGCTGCGTCCTTACCGGAGTGCTGTCTGCGCGAATACTCCTAATTCCTCAACAAATTAAAAATCTTAACAAATAACTAAATATTCCTCATCAAAACTTGGCAAGTAATGGAGTCTGGAACATCATATTGTGCAATTATTTTTTTAATTGGGACCTTTTGAGGGATATCTTTTTGTTTTTTTATGTAATATAGGTACCTAATCATTATTTTAAATATTACGTTAGTACACTCCGTGTTTGTTATTTTTTAAATTTTGCTTTTGCAAGATATTACAGTGTTGTTTGTGTGTGGTAAAAAAAGTTCAACAATCGAGTGCAGCAGTTTTTATTGTGTTTAATATAATAACAGGTAATTAATTATTTGGTTTTAATGTGTTAAATTTAAGGGGTTACATGGGTGTCGAAGGTTTTAAAATTTTATCCATATAAAAGTGCAATATTCAAACAATATTTTTTTCAATTTTCATCTAATAATTTGTAAAAATTCAGCTGATGGGACCTGGTTTCCGGAGACCCCTTAAAAAAGGTATCCTTGCGGTTGCCAGGATAACTCCATGATAGCTTCATCTGAAATTGAAATTAGTGGGTTAGTATCTTTAGCTCGTGATTTAACGAAGTATTAAAAAAAATACAGGTCAATACGTACAAAAATTGTACTTTTTGCATACAACTCTGCCAGTAATTCAAATTTCAATTTTATTTAATTCTTTTGAACACGAGCTATAACTAACATGCTAACAGATTATTTAATTTGATAATGTTCCCCTCAAATTTATCTTTGGTGTTATTTTATACCAGACAGACGATAGGATGTTCTCTGTGTGGTTAAACACTTCAAAGGAAGTCGATTCATTTCGGTATTTATTGTTTCGTAAAATTCCATTTTATTTATATTACTATTAGTTTTTAAGTTTTGCTCGGTAATTTGTACGCCCATAAAAGACCAGCACACCATTTTTTTTTAAATTTCCCAAGAAAATTAATAAATAAATTATGTAATATCAGAAACAAGAAACCTACCTATTCTTATTTCGCATTTTTAATTAATTATTTTAATTAAATGAATTAACAAACTTGCACCACTATTTTTTTATACTGTAAGTACTTGTCTATGCTTATGTTTCTTTTCTAATATGTATTAATTATTATTATAAGTACCTACTTGGTTTCCTGATGAAACATGTTGATAATTTTAATTAAATAGTGGTGTAAACAGAGTTTGTTATTTTATTTAATTAAAAATGTCGCCACACAGTGATTTTGTTATTATTGAAGAAAAGACCTCTGTGCTTCCTCCCTCCTACAAAATGGGTTTCTTCCAGATCCAGGTTCACCCCTTCCTTTTCACAAAAAGGCGCTCCACACAACTTTCCCAACGACGACGGAAATTATTTTATTTTATTTTGTGGAGTTATGTTAAAAAAAAGGTTTTCCTGTTTTTTTTTTCATACATGAACATATTTAACAACAAGGGATCTAATATCAGAAATAATTTTAATTTTCAAATTAAATTGTTGAATTTTCTGCGACGTAAAATGTAAACAGAAGGGTAACCACATACATTTTTACTCTTTCACACAGTTTCCTTCGTAAAAGGTCATCAAATACACCACTGATTCCGATTTCTAATCCGTTTTGTGTTGAAAATGACCCATTTAAATAAATTACTCACCTAAAATTCAAATTATTTATTCGCCAAGCAATACGTCACCTTTTCCGCGACATTGTTACTGCGAAACCGGAAATGGCGTTTCCTTTATTATAAAGTAGCTTGTTTTGGCTAAGTTTTCCCTTTGTTCCTTGCACACTCGCTAAATCCATTATTAATCCCAGTTTGGATCTGAATCCGAGTTCATTGCCTTCCTAACAAGCCGCCTTATCCTAATTCGTAAAATTTACTCTGAGCGTACCTAACTTGGTATTGTTTTAATTGCTTGGTATTTACCAAAGCGTAGGAAAAACTATTAGCTCTTGTGTTAGTTGTGGTTGTATTGTGTGCTTCAAAGCATGCCTCTCGAATGAAGAAAATTATTAACCCCAGAAAGTTCGTAAATTTATGGTAGATGTGGATATATCTCCATCAGTGGTTAGACCAGCAATGGTGCTAATAGTGTAGGTAAAACACTGTCATGTTCTTCAATCCCCGTGATTGGATTACTTGATGTATAGTCGTGAATCGTCAATAAAGCTCGTGGTTCGTCGAGATTACAAGTTACTTTCTTTATGTTATCGTATGTTTTAAAATGAATATTCAAAGGGCCTAAATGGATGCTCTGTGTGATTCTAAAGCAAGGGTACTCGACACTAAAGGTGCCCAGCTGTCGTTCGGATATCATCGGCAATTTCCGTAACCTTTCGGGTATTGGACATGAACGGCGACAGTTGCCACTCCACTAGGTACTACTTATTGACATCTGTTGAGACACCCCAAAACTAAATATAACTACCCATTACTATCGACGTATTTTGAAGGACATAGAAACTACATACATATTCCTATACACTACACATACGTAAGATCAATATTATGCACAAAATAATTGACAACATTCGTGCATTCATGACAATTTGCTCATACATTATTCCTGACAGTATGGGCTCCGGGAGTGGTGTTTGCGTTTGTTTGCGGACCATAACCAAGAATAACTTAGAGCAGTGGTTCTTAATCTGGGTTCGATCGAACCCCAGAGGTTCGGTGAGGCAGTCTCGCGGGTTCGGCGGAGGTCAACTCACACACCCGACTCATATAATTTGGTTCGATTTCCAATTAAGAAGGGTTCGGTGAATGCGCATATGAAACTGGTGGGGTTCAGTACCTCCAACAATATTAAGAACCACTGACTTAGAGCATCCTGTAGTACGGACGTCTGATCCAGTTAAATATTCTCTGTAAACCTTACGATTACGTAAATAAAGCAACTTGTAATCTCGACGAATCTCGATCTGATTTGTAGTTTTCTCGAACACATTTCAAGTTATCACAGATATATTCGATGTTAGGAATTTACTGTTTCAAACTATTTATTTTTGTGCTTTGCAAAGAGCTCTTGTGGAGACAATTCATAAAAACGGAGCTTCAAATTATTATAAATTATCTATATTCTTTTTACAGCTGTTGTATGAAATTATTATATCAAAACGAGGACCTTGTTGTGCCTCTTTTGTTCCGACACGAACCACAAATTAGACTTAACAATAATTGCGTTTTTACAAGACAAATCGTGACGATGATTCCAAGTTAACCTCAAGGTTGACTAAAGAATTTCATATCCGAACAAGCCTTGCAGCAGGTTATTATTTCATTTTAAATTTCAACCATAAACGAGATTAAAAAACATATTTTTAAATTGGAGATGTTTATACCCTCTTATTATCCTTTATCCCTGTACCAAATTAAAAGCTTTCAAATAATCTCTTCGATTTAACAAACAGGTATTATTTTGATGGTTGAACTAAAGTAATCCACTTAGGTGCTCAGAGTCCAGAATATAAAAAAAAAACATTTTGTTATCGAACTCGAGAAGTACGAACTATCTATAGTCATTTAAAAACATTAAAAACTTTTGGTAAGTACTTACTTTTTATGTACGTGCGAACCGGACAAACATTATAATAATTATTTTATCGTGTACCTATCTAAAGTACCTTTTTATTACGATTGTTCGTATTATTTAGTTCGTTCGTTCAGTGATGATCAACCTTTTTAGCCGAAGGACTAATTTATCCATTTTAATTTGTTCGCAGGTCGCAGGGGTGGGGTTGCATAACATCGTTAAATTTGGAGTCGGTTGTGTCGCAAACCTACCTGTATTTTCTAAAATGATTTTTTTGAAGTGAAAACTGCTTTAGCACCGTTGTGATTTGAAACTCAATGAAACGAAAAATAGCGAAACTAAAAAGAGACAGACACATACATGTATAGGATTTAGCCCGCGAGAGAATGAGATAGTATAATCGGTCTCTTCTTTGTGCGGAGCTTCCTAGCCTATCGGTCTCCTATTTGTGCGATACTTTGTAGCCTCCCCACTCTTGTCTACTTTAGTTTTCTGAAGGTTTCACGTCTACCGCGTGTGAATTGCACACTGTTTTATCAATGAAACAATCAAGAAACTGAAAAAAAAATCCAAGGCCAAACTAATAAATGCTGCCATTTTGTTTTATAACTAACTAACCATAATGTTGTTTCCCCGCCGGAGCAGGCAGAGAGGACCGACAGCCAAACAACTCGGTCTTGGCACACACTCCTTGCCTCGTTCACATTCATACATCGTCTCATACACGCTATTCTATTTATCTGACTTTTGACATGACCCGACTCAAGTATATGATTTACTTGGTCGTGCCATGTCTTTCTCGGGCGTCCCACGACTTCTTTTACCATTCACATTTGCGTCATATATTCTCCTTACACTCCTTTCCTCGCTCATTTGCTCTACATGCCCAATCTGTCTAATGCGTCCCTTTTTTAATCTTACTTATTACGCTTACATTTACGCCTTTCTTATTCTTACTCATTGCGCCATTTTTTATCATTCTGAAATATTAAAGAATATATTTTTAATAAATCCCTGCTTACGATTTCTGGTAACTTTTGATTTCTAGCGTTCAGAAAGTTAACAAAATTTGGTCATCAAAACTTTCAAGAATACAATAAATAATATGTAAGAAAAATCTTATTATGTTGCTTATTCAAAACTTCAAAGAAAGACTTAAGCTTTTCCTAAACCCCTTTGCAAAACAGAACACAAACCGTTGAAAATCCCTAATTGCATTTAAAAAAAAAAATGTTTATCCAGGTTGCTCATCACTGATTTAAAAGGTTCTTCCCGAGCATACACAAAAAAGGCCACGGGTAGAGACGTAATATTCACTCTTTAATATTTCTATTTTTGAAACTGACAATTCTCACTCATTTAGAGAAATCTCATTCTTATTTAATAAGGGTTCATCACGACACTTCCTAGTTTAAATTTATTCTACGTATCACAGTGTCTTTCTAATCATGTCGTCTCCAATTATGTCATCCTAGGTTTAAACTGATAATAAATTGCGAAATATTATTATCAATGTATTATTTAATTATATTCAAAAACCTTTGATTGAAAATTCAAAGTAGGGCGAGGTTCTGCGATAGCAGCATTATCGCGTGCAGTGTCTGTATTATTTGTATTACCTACATTTTCACGATTTCATTCATTTAAATCACAAATCAGTGCTGATAACGCCACCGAGCGGATGCATATGGAACAAACAATTATATGGGTTCGTGTTTAATATTTCAAAGATCCATAGCTCATTATAGAAATGACGTTGCTAACTGAAAACAGAGCTACGACAATAGCTGTGTAAATTTCATGTCGCCTTTTTAAGAGTTTTTAGTTAAGAAACGTCCGCCTTTTTTTTTTACAGTGAATACCGCACAAGAATCTCAACTGCTCCCGTCTGGAGCCAGTGAGACTATGGCATCGAATGGTGGTCTTACACCAGGGCGATACTGATAGTATCTTCCACTCTGGAACGTGCCGCAAATATACTATATATTATTTTAAATGAATTAATTGCGAAAAAACACAAATTAATCAAATAAAATTTATTTGCGCACGCCGGGTTCGAACCCGCGACCTCCGGATTGTGAGTCAAGAGTCTTAGCCACTGGACTACGGAGGTCGTCAAAACCTACCTACTGTGTAGCGGGACGTCGCCTACCTACTGTGTAGCGGGACGGATTTAGAGATTCTAGTTGAGGGAGACATTTTTTACCTCTTTCGACCCATCGCCTTGCACCGTAGTGGGAGGGACGGATTCTTATATCCGTGATTCCTAGACACACTGACCCCCAAATTCATACTCAACCCTTATACATTTTTCCTTACCGAACTCCCTCTTATCCCTTTCCCTAAAAGACCCCACACAGCCTCCCAAAAGATGACATAGGCCCTGAGGGATTTTTTTTCCTCAAGGCATCCTATTATTAAAAAAACTAGCTGAGATCCCCGGCGTTGTCCGACCATTATGCAGAGTTTTTCGAAATCAGATGTAGACTATAATTTTCATAGACAGTGATCTTCCCCGTGTTTTGAAGGTCAAATGTACAAAATTTCATCAACCTCGGAATAAAACTGTAGATTTTTTTTGAAATATTAAATTATACTGTTGTTGTTTTTTTTTTAATCTACAAAAAAAAACAACAACATTTTCTTTTTACATAATGCATGACGGAATTAATGACGTACAAGACAAGTACACATTTTAAAATCTACAGTTATTTTGAAATATTTTTATTATATATTTTTGCTGCATAAATGTAACCATTGTAATAAAATAAAATAAATAAATAAATAAAAAATTGACGCCGCCCGTCACAGCAGATAGATACTGTTCTTTTTTTATAAATACATAGTTAGATAAATAATATACATTTTTAACATAGATAATAAATATGTGAAGTTTTATTTTTCTACGTCATAAACAACCGGACAATATCGCGAATGTAAAGATAATGAAGATTAGTTCACAATTATTAAATTATCAATTTAATCCAATTGAAATTATATGCCATTGTTTCGCTCATCAGCGTCATGCGATGTCGTTTATACCTATTTATAATCCTGATTGTACCAAGTATGATACCTATACAATGGATGTTGAACAATTATTGTTATCACGCACAGTGCCAATCTAAAAGTAGCATCCAATCGACGTCGATCATCCCCAATACATATTATGTTATTAATAATCGTAAATCATAATGATTATTGCTCTTGTTTTAATGAAGAGGGTTAATATTAGTATTTCCAAGGATCCCCAATCTGTTTCGTGGTACTGCAACTCATGTACTCGATAAACAAACGATATTTTATCTTCCTAGGAAATTATAATATCATATTTTCAATTTGGGAGGTAGGTATTATTATAGCCGTTCCGGGAACCATTTATTTGGTAACCAACACCTCTGCAGCAGGTCACCCTAAATTAGGGTTGCCATCAAAAAAAAATTTCAAACTTTGAAATCCAAGATTTGAAGGTAGAAAATCCATGACATTTCGGTTTAAAGCCAGGACTATGATTGGACCATTGACAAAACGATTGGAGAGAGTAGTAGCGCGCGAATTTTAAAACATAGGTCCTTATCAGAACTCTTTAAAAATTCAGGACGATGCTTAAAAACTATCCAGGACAGCCCAGGATACCCCAAAAAACAGGACATGTCCTGGGAAAACAGGACGGTTGGCAACCCTACCCTAAATGATTCGTGACCTAAGTTTGATGATTTAGCAGGGATGTCCGAGTTCGTGGGGTGAGATTTGTCTAGGTTTTGGGAGTCAATGCGTTTTCCCACCCAGTACATGGTGGGCCGGATCTGAAGATATTGGATGAGGGAAACCTAACCTAGACCTCTCTAGACGGACCCTCTCGACCCATCGCATTACACCGCAGTCCGTCACTCCTGGACTCATTGACCCTTAGATTCTTACCCATCCCTCACACCTTTTCCTTTCCAGATATTTCTCTCCTTCCTTTCCCGAAAAAGACCATCCACACAGCATCCCCAAAGATGACAGAAGCCCTAAGGGATTTTTTCCTCATTACCTCCAGTGTGGAGCTTATGTAAAAAATAGATATACCATTGATGGTTTGGATAATTTTTTACCATTTGTTTACTACCTATTTATAGAATTAAGCATTTCTTTTAAACATATGCCTATATGATTCTAATATCATAAGATTTTATAGATCTCAAATACTGCGATGGTCTGGCCATGTGAAAAAAAATCACCCAAATGGAAGTGAACTGACTTATTATCCTTGTTATTTTAGTTCCTGAAAAATTACTAAAACGTTGTATCGTGTAATTTCGTATACTTCTTTTCTCTAAAATTCTCCCAAAATCCTCAACTTTGGTGTTATTCTTCATAATCAAATGATTTAAAAAATTCCAAATATACATATATACCCACATGTCTATCACATAAAAATTCCTTGAAATTGTCGCGACCACAAATAACAGATTGGAAGCCTGTGATACCTACACCCAATTGACCTTTTCCATTTCTCAATAATCGACGACCTCTGCTGATTTCTTCAAAGTGTGACACAGAAAACTAATAACCAAACGAGTTCACGATTTTTCTTGTGTTCCGCCGAATGTAGATATAATACATGTCATTCCAGACCAGATACGGTGATAATATTGATAATATTTTACCAAGTGTATATTAATTTTTATTTCAATTCAGGCTATTGATAATATTGAGGTCATGAACCGTTACCATTAAAGACTGCTGCGTTTTTGACATTCGCTCTTAACACGTTTCACGTTCAATTGATTCTGCACATATAGACTTGGAATGAATATGGCCTAGACACGATATGCCGCGGTGTTGGAATTCGTTCATTTGCGTCGTTACCCTTGAAGCAACGTTTTAGATCATTCATCATCAGTGCCGGAATGATTGCGAATATCTAGACGACCTGACCTGATTTATGTAGGTAGCACATTATCGAAATTGACAGTAACTGTCTATTCAAATTACGTACTATTTATCTCATTGAACTCTTGCAGGTTTTTTGCTTGTTGATATGAAATTTTTAGCCATGGGTTACCTGTTTTGTTGCTATACTTTATGAGCACGTTGACATGCCGCTGATGGCTCTATTGTAACCTATCGTAACGTCTTCTTTCTAAATTGGCAGGACCGTACATAAATAAATCTAGATTTATTTATGTATGATCCTGCCAATTACAAAAGCTTGGAGGAAAAGGGCGTCGTTTTGTCCATACAAACGTATTTCCCTTTCTGGTTTTTGACACGAATATAAGTTATAGGAATTAACACCCTCCAAAAATCGTTAAAATTGCCTGATTTGAACGCCATCAACAGACGTTCAATACACAAACTAGACAATGTATTTTTAAAAATCAAAACTAACAGACATAAAGTATTATCTTTTAATACAGTTAGTTTTTGTTTAGTTTTATTTAATTAGTTTTCTGTTGCTTGTATGTACATTATTGGGCCGCGTACCTGCTTTGTCTACTAAAATAAATAAATAAAAAGTTAAAAAAAACTTAAAATTGGTCCAGTTTTGGAGGAGAAAAATGGGGAATACAAAACCTCGATTTTGTTGATTTTAATTAGTTATTATCAGCTTGATGTGCAGTTGTCTCTTTCGCTCAGTAGTCGGGGGTGAAAGGGCAACAGTGACAGCAACAATTTGAAAATATACATATTGTTTAATAAAATATACAAATTTCTCGGCGACCGGGTTTTCTTTTATTTTAAATAATATCCCCTCACCGGACTTACCAGGCGGCGGTTGTCATACAATCTTGACACAAAACACTTTTCTCTGTACTCAGCCGCCAGCACTACGAATCGACTTGCTCGCAATAATTTCATGCATATTAAATAAAATTAATTTTATTACTACCTTTTGGTAACAACGTCTTGTAACTCATTCGTTGTTATTAAAACCCGCCGTAAGTTCGTATGTGTCAACTTTTCAATTCATCAACCTTATAGGTTCAAAGGAGTCAGCGATACATTGTTCTCCTTTTGTAACATCTACAGAATGTGCTCCATTCGTGATGTAAATCCTGTCTTCTCAAAAGGGAACGGTTTCCGTTATGATCTTACTAGGCAGTTGCCATAAAGAGTTGGCATTCTTCAACAGTGGTGGAATGGAAGACATACACAGAATAATGCATCACTATAAATCTAACCTAGCATGGGCCATACCAGAAGACCTAGATTTTCCCATCGACAATGTAAAACACGACACGATTGTCATTATTTTCATGTTTCATTGCGACAAAGAAATTGGTTATTTTGACATGAAACTCTAAATGCCTTATAACAAAGTCAAAATACGTTCACCTGGTGATGCAATGAATACCATTCCAATTCAATATCGTAGCTGGGAACCGCAAGTTCTAAGATTCGTTTAAAGTTATCGTATCACTGATCGCTTATCTACAATTTCTACAAAAACGTTAACGTTTGGATTAAATTCTTACACCTATATTATTATTAATGTTGCATTTCTCCAATGTATTATTTCATTAATTGTAGCATGTGTACTTTTAGTCAATGACATAATAGGAATCATCAAAAAAGAACAGTGGCATCACCAAGATGCATCGACTAATTATAAAGTTCTGATCATGTCCTTACTATTTGTGTCATACTATTTGTTCACCCGTTTAGAATTTTCGAATTGCTTGTGGTTAAAATACTAAAAATTATTAAAATCCGATGAGATTTCTCCAATACCCTTAAATTGTGATTCTTCAATTTCACTCGCCAAAATATCCTTATTTCAATTCTGGAATTCGAAAGCAATAATTGGCTCGGTTTGCCCTTCTTCAAATTAAGTCACCGCTTGTTTTAGGCCGTTGGTAATACTATCATGCGCTGTTTATCTTTTTTCTGGTTTATTCTATCTGCTAGGAATCCTCGCACGTTTCTCGTGAATCCACAGCCCGCAGAATGAACTGTGTACTACTTGTAGTGCGGGCTGTTGGCGTTTTCCTGGTCGCCTCTCCTTCCCACTTCCCAGTCTCTCCTTAACTCAACTCTACTGTGTTCTGTGCATGCTCTGTCTCGCCTGCAGACCGCAGCGTTTGTTCTAACGACTAATGCATATCTGCGGTTTACCCTACAACATGATAAACACACATAGGAATCCGTGTGAATCTAATGCACGGATTCCACTGGTCGATTTTAAAATAATTGACATAATTACATACAACAACAAAAAATTGTTGTTTTTCTTAATGTTTCGCGACAACATTGAGATCTAGATATTTTCATGAGCAGATCATATGTTATGCCCCACTTCCTTTATTATGACATCCCCAATTGGGGTATGTTGTGATTTGTGATTGTGAGGCTGAAGTTAGTAGAGTTAGGAACGGGATGGGGACAAGAAAGGTAGGGAGGTTCCTGGCTATTCAGATCTGATCTAAAATTAATTGTGAAATTCATCAATGATGTAAATTTGGAATACTAGTGGACCTAGTAAGGATCCCTGCCGAACTCCATAGTTTATTGAAACATCACCAAACACGGCTAAAGCCATTTTAATGGTGAATTGTGGTCTTACACCAGGGCGATTGGGAGAGTATCTCCCACTCTGGAACGTGCCGCAAATATACCTTACATTATTTTAAATGATTAAATTGTGAAATTACACAATTCAATCAAATAGTATTTTCTTGCGTACCCCGGGATTTGAACTCGCGACCTTCGGATTACTAGTCCCCTCGACCACCGAGGTCGTCGAATGAACTCAATAAATCATTTTTTTCGAAACTTTGTAATTTTAAATATGATGCACTTTAGCCTACTAATTTATTTTTTTTGATTTGTTAGTTCTTGACGGAATTCCACCGTAATGAGTATAATGAAAACAATTGAAACTCTATTTCACCTTTTCAAGCGTAACAAGTGGAATAACCTTTTAGATTTTTGATTTTATTCTCGTTACTTTAACTTTTTATAGCTAAGTCACTTTATTTTTAGGTAAATGTATGAATTTAAATTATGTCTGCCATGATATTTCATATCCTTAGCACATTCTTACTACATTTTAACAATATGTTACAACTCTTTCACAGTTTATTTTTTCTCTGTTATTTTGGCGGAACTAATTGTGTTAAATTGTGATTTTTTTGTCGATTTAATTGAATTATTATAAATATAAATAAAATGCTACCATGATATGATTTCAGATTATCTCGTGATTTATTTTGGATGTGTTATGCCGTGTTGCGCTACCTCCTTCTTTAGCCGACGTTTCGTGAAGCATTGCAGGTCCATCATTAGGGCTTACACATCTGCCTTGATGATCGATGCCCTGCTTACATATCTGCTGTGATGATGATTACACATGTGCTCTGATGAGGGACACTGAAACGCTGTCCGGAACGTTGGATAAAGAAGGACGTCGCGCAACACGGCATAATACCCCAAAAATAAATCACGTTAAAACGCTACCATTTTTGTGAACTACTGAAAACTGTGACATATCGTTTCTGTGATATCCAATTTAATTTTTAATCATTTTAATAAAGCTTAGGATCTTTAATTATTCTAATAAAAGCATCCCTCGAAATATTTTTTTTGAAACATACCTACTGTTTTTGCAATGCTTAATCAATGTTTTGGTGTGGTGGAATACTTGAGCATATTATTATTATTAAAAATACTGATTTAGGTTGTGATTCTGTCTGTAAATGCGGTTTTGGATTTGCTTTGAATTAAAATGTCATTTTTAAAATTAGAACTGATCGTGGGAACTATTCAGAGAAGCTATACACTAGGTACCAGAATTTACCTTGAAATGTATATTATTTATTTTGTTTAAATCTTTGACAGATGTCGTAATTTTTCAAGTTTACTAACATTGTTCATTCGGAAGGTAAAATCCTGATCGTCTCTAAAATTGACAATGTATGTTTTTGAAATTTAATAAGGATTAATATAAATTACCACTTTTTCAATATGTCCGGTTCAAGTCCAGTGTACACCAAGCTTTGCTTTGTTATCGTTAGAATTACTCATAACCAGTGGCGGCCAGCCCTAAGGTGCGGCGGTGCAACGCACTCCCAAAATTTCTGCCAAACTAAAAATTCCCGAACACCGAATAACATACTATATTTCCGACATGCCTCATCACAAATCACAATACACACTTCGGTTATAATACATACATAATATGGGTGTCTATGTATACTCGCTCGCGTAACAGATAACAAAAGCAGAACGTTTTGTTCCTATATTCAGGGCAGAGGTGCAATTGCCAAAGCGATCACAGAATCTAAGAGAATCCTTACACAAATCTCCATGCGCCATAATCGTAGGTAGGTATAATCCTTTGCAAATTTAAATAGACCGCCGGTGCCGATCTTAAAATTTCCACCATGTCGAAAGGATCAGTTTGTTCAGTAGCATCTTAATCGGGGACTCTTTAGTGTCATTTTATTATTGATATTGTGTGTTTAAATTAAGATCTACTCTTTTTCAGTCAATGTTCCGCTCAGCATCGACCATCTCTTATCTCTATAGCATTTAGCATTCCAACATAAACAATGAGACGCGTTGTGACAGTTCGCAGGTCAATACGCCATTGTTATTTGTTTTTTGGAAGAGTCGGGAAGAGTAAAAAATGAGTTCCATTATTAATGTTGATTTTATAAAAAACAATGTGCTGAACTTTGAAAAACGGTTACAAATTAAAAATAGTGGACCACCACGGCCAATTTTAAATATTAAACAAGAGTGCAAGTCAAAAACAAAAACGTTTTATCGAAGTTTTAAGAAGGAGTTATATAATAAAGCAAATTGGTTGTGCGGATGTGACAAATTGCACAGTTTGTTTTGTTTTCCGTGCTTGGTTTTTGGTGGGGATTCAGTTTGGATTGAGCAGGGAGTGACCGATTTATCACACTTGTCGGACAAGGTAAAAAAACACAGTATTTCCCAAATTCACCTGAGGAATGTTATAAGCTTAGCGGTCTTAGGAACAGTTGATATTAGAAACCAATTAGATTCTGGCTATAGAACTCATATAAAACAACACAATGAACTTGTAGAAAAAAATCGTTATATTTTATCGAAATTAATTGACTGCATTAAATTCTGTGGGGCATTTGAATTGGCCTTGCGTGGGCACGATGAGACAAAGGAAGCTGCAAATCCAGGAATATTTCGTGGGTTGATCAATTTCGTCGTGGAACTAGACATGGCTATGAAACAGCACCTTGAATCTGCTACTGTTTTCAAAGGCACCTCAAAAACCATTCAAAATGATATATTGGATGCTATCTTGACCGTTTATTATGCTGAAGTTAAGCAGCAAGTTTCGGAAAGTGACTTTTTAGCGATACAGGCGGATGAAACGACAGATGTTTCCACAATAATGCAAATGGTGCTCATAATTCGCTACGAACGGAATGGCGAAATTTTTGAAAGGTTTTGGAAATATCTAAAGCCAAAGTCACACTGTGCCGTTGGAATCTCCGACACAATTTTGCAAGAACTAGAGTTGCTTCAGATTCCCAAATCTAAGCTTGTCGCACAGTGCTATGATGGAGCCAGCGTAATGAGTGGAAAAATCGGAGGGGTACGGGCTAAAATCCAAAACTTATACCCATACGCATATTTTGTACACTGTTATGCTCATCAGTTCAATCTAATAGTGCAGAGAAGTGTAACGGAAAACAAAGAAATTCAAAGATTTTTCGCTAATTTGCAATCAATTCCAAAATTTTTTTCCCGGTCTGCTAAACGTACAGATATACTAACAGATATTGTTAAAAGGAAAATCCCCGTCGCTCCACCAACAAGGTGGAATTTCAATATAAGGACCGTACAAACCGTGCACGCATATTCCGCTTCTCTAATCGATAGCATGGAAAAGATATTGGAAATTGAAAATGATCCAAACACTATAAATCAAGCTGGTATGATTCTAAATTATCTCAAGGATGAAACTTTCATTTACTGGTTGGAATTTTTCAATAAAATCATGCCCCACTGTGACATTTTATTCCAACAATTGCAAAAGAGATTCATTGATCCCGTTGTAACAAATAACAATGTGCGCGCTTTTGAAAATCAGATTCAAGTGGTTCGAAATTCTACAGACAATGTATCCGAGCCACCCACCAAACGAATTAAGACCACTAAATCGGTAATTTGTAAAGAAGTGTGTGATATTATATTATCTCAAGTACAATCAAGATTTCAGTTCACAGATCACCTATCAGCAGCTAAGTTACTCTATTGTGATAAGTTTCCCGAATATAGAAAAAAATTTCCTGAACTCGATTTTCGTGCCACTATAAATACATACAATTTTCTGGATAAGTTTAAATTAAGAAATGAACTATTGACAGTTTACAATCGCGACGACTTTGCAAATGCTGATGGGTCAATATCTATTTTACAACTCTTTTATAATAATAGATTATCGGAAGCTTTTTCAGAGTGTGTTAAGTTGTTAAAAATCGTATGTACAATCCCTATGACTTCGGTGGAGAGTGAACGGTGTTTTTCGACTTTAAAAAGAATTAAATCTTTCCTTAGAAATACAATTAGTCAAGAAAGACTCAACGCATTGTCAGTGCTAAGCATTGAAAAACGCCTCATTCAATCAATACCGGACTTCAACTCCAGGGTCACCGATGTCTTTGCCACTCAGAGACAACGGAGAATCGACCTAATCTACAAATAGGTAGGATTTTTTTCACAATTAAATCTATTTTAATTAGAGTAAGTATATGTAAAAGATTTTTAGCGCACCACCGATATTTTTTAGCACCAGCCGCCACTGCTCATAACCTTATTGTAATGCCGATTGAGTTCCGATTCGTTTCCAGTGCTGTGAAGTCGTTCTCCTTTCAATACTAAAAATATTCAAATTAATTAAAATAATACATCATCTATTATCAAAAATATTAATTTGAAATTACAAAATTGATTAATAATAATAATATTTATTAAAAATTAAGTGTTTTTAGTTATTTTTAAATGACGTATCATTGAGTTTTGTTATTTTATTTAGTTATGACGTACCCACTTGAATTTTATCGTTTTTATCTTGACTTTTATTTAATAGTTTTCGTTCTTCCGATTTGGAACCACAAATGGCATAAATGACCAAATCAAGTGAATATAATGGTGTTTTTTTATTTCGTTTTTGCGCTGTCCTATTTTATTTAAACTTACAAAAATTATTATGCAGTGATTTTGATGCTCCTTTAAATAATGTTGGTTCGGGAATAATATTGTTTGTAACAACATGGGTGAACATTAAAATATGGATCCGTTATTTGGATTCAAAGTGTTGTGGATTTCTTGCAAAGATTTATTTTCGATTTTCGTTTCTTGAATGTCGAAAGAAGTAATTAACATGATTCAGTTACGGAGAAGTCTTACGGAAATATCGGTATGTGCTTTTTTGTTTTTATTTACATAAAAGTGTCGTTCATATTAAAATTCATTCAAGGTGTCCGGGGGTAAAGTTCAATAACTTCTGTAAGTGATCGTACATGATGGTAGAAGCAAATAAAATTAATAACTTTTCAAAATTACTTTTTTTTTCATGAACATTTCATTTTTGTTTTTTTTTTACGTTAATAATACAGGAGGCCCTAAGTTGTAGAATAATTTCCATCCGGGCTTATGTCATCTTAGATGATGTGTGGAGAGTCTTTTTAAGGATTAGGAAAGTAAGGAAGTTCTGGGAAGGAAAAAAGTGTGTGGGGTGGGTAGGAATTTGAGTGTCAGTGTGACTAGGAGAAACGGACTTGCGAATCCATCCCTCCAACCAATCTAGGCGATGGGTCGATAGAGTCCGGCTGGGGAGGTGATAAGACCTCCCTCAACCAATTTATATCGATCCAAGAGCCGGATAAACCTCACCCCATGAACCCGAGTACCCCTGCTAAGTGAACAAATATAGCGAACTACTTGAAGTGACCTGTGGCGGATTTTGACAGTGTAACGCTGTCCGAAACTTTGGCTAAAGAAGGAGGTAGCCGCACACGGTATAGCACCCCAAAAACGAATAACGAAAATACTTTTGGTCGTGAAAATCTAAAAAACGTATCTTAGTTTCACGTCTGTATCCCAAGTGTGTAGATACTTTGGAAAACCGTGACAGTGACGTGTCAATTTACTTCAAAGTTCATGATCTCCATTGTCCGACAGAATTAGTAGACAAACAGTCCTATTCAAAAAAATTCACCATGTCACGGGACGTATAACATTTGGGGAGTCCAGACGAGCTCTATATCTTTTATGGGAACGCGATAGTTCTCGGCCGAGATCTGCTGTCAGATTTGTGTGATTTTATATTGCTGTTATTTGCTTTTTCTGTGGTCCGATATCAGAATTTCAGCTGTGAGCTGTCACGTATTTTAGTTTAGTTGTTTTAAAAACGAATTCCTGCAAGTACGCATGATTATTTATTTATTTAATAGCCTTAGAAAATCACACATATCTGACAAGAGATTTCGCCCGATATCCATCTCGAATGAGACGGATATCGGGCGAGATCTCTCGTCAGATTTGTGTGCTACCTAGTTTACTGCTGGTTTCGCTTGTAAACATAGTTTCATTAATCACGCATTAGTTTTATGCAACAAGATTAGAATCTCGCTTAGTGATGTGCAACTAATTGCGTAGTGAAAAAACCTGATGCAACTTGTTTCGCGAAACCATTTCAGCTGAGCGGTCTTGTGTGTTCCTTGTAACTGCGTGAGAGTTAATAATAATAATAATAATAATTATTGGATGATTTTTATAGCGCCATTTTCGTGAGAAAATCACCTCAAGGGCGCTTTATAAATTCGTTTATACATTTAATCTATACCTAGGTATATACTACAAGTGGCTTATATTATAACTAAGTCCAGACGAGCTCTATATCTTTTATGGGAACGCGATAGTTCTCGGCCGAGATCTGCTGTCAGATTTGTGTGATTTTATATTGCTGTTATTTGCTTTTTCTGTGGTCCGATATCAGAATTTCAGCTGTGAGCTGTCACGTATTTTAGTTTAGTTGTTTTAAAAACGAATTCCTGCAAGTACGCATGATTATTTATTTATTTAATAGCCTTAGAAAATCACACATATCTGACAAGAGATTTCGCCCGATATCCATCTCGAATGAGACGGATATCGGGCGAGATCTCTCGTCAGATTTGTGTGCTACCTAGTTGTTACTAGAGTTGTGTACAACATCATTATGGTTGCTGTGATACAGAAGGTTTCACGACACTAATTTTTCGAAATTAACTTTTTGGTGTCATGCAATTATTTTGAATGTGCATGCACCTAATTGCGTAATGTAAATTCGGCATAATATATCCATATCTTTATTATATTGGAATTAAACAAAATTAAGCCATTATGAAAAAGGGATTCCTTAGAATAATTATTGTGGTAATGACGAATATGGTACATGATTTTCAAATCACATGAGTATGAACGATGGACATACCTGATTAAATATGAATAATTGTAATTATCGTAAGACTATTTTTGTCTTTAATTCGTCAGTATAAATTTTCAGAATTTTCGTATTAAAATATTTTTGAGGTGATTAATCTTTGTTTTTACTTATTTATATATGATTTTATAATATACTATATAAAATACTAATGCAGACCCATGAAAAGTCACCGTATGTTATAATGGTAGGATTTGTGAAGCTGGAAGTGTTTTAAAAAATATATATTTGCCTTAGGATCATTTCCTTTCAAAAGACGAAATTTACCCATCAAATGTTCTCATAACGTGTCTTTTATTTAAGCACCTGTCAAGCATTTGAACAAAAGAAATACGCATTTCGAAAAAAGAATACCTAACAACAGTCCCAAATGCTCACGTCTGGAGTCAGTGAGACTCTGTCATCACCAATTGGGGTATGTTGTGAGGCTGAAGGTAAGTGGGGAGAGGAATGAGATGAGAAAATCAATCAAATAAAATTTATCTGCACACTTCCGTATTGGACCCGCAACCCCTGGATCGCTAGTTGCTAGCCTTGCCCCTCAACCATGGGGACTGTTGAATAGTTCCAATATTGAATATTGAAAGTTAATTTATGAATAATGTTAACGCATTACGCAGAAATATTTCACATTATTTATTTTCACATGCACAAACTTGTGAAAGTAGTATGTTTAAAAATTATGATTTGTTTAATAATGATTTAACTTCGGAAGTACATTGTTTGATATTATTATTGTGGAGTGAAATATTTCGGCGGATGTGCGATACCCACACATTCAAAATAACAACAATAGTTACAATTATTGTTTACCAATACATACAGAGATTCTAATCTGATTGTAATTTTGTGGTAATTTTACTGTATGAAAGTGGTCAATTTTGTTAATTTTAACATTTTTGCCTCGTCTTGGTAACCATTGAACTAAATATTTGCGTGAAATGTTGTGCATGCAAACATGTTTAATTTGTTGTAAAAAAAACGCCTCAATTTTAATTGGGGTGTTCTTAATATTCGTGACAGCTGTTTCAAATAGTTTAAAATATACGCTCATAAATAAAATATTAACATTATTACAAACCACCCGATTTAAATCACCTTTTTTACATTAGCTCCACACAGGAGGCCCTGGGAAAAATAATTTCCCTCGGGGCCTATGTCATCTTAGGGGATGTTGTGTCAAGGGTCTATATAAGGAAGGGAAGAATAGGAAGTTCCGGGAAGGAAAAGGGTATGAGGGGTGTGTAGATATCTGGGGGTCCATGTATCCGGGAGTAACGGACGTATGAATCCATCCCTCCTGGGATTCCGCCTTGAAAGGTCAAAAGGCCTACCTCAACCAGTCTCTCTCGATCCGGCGGGCCATGCATCCGCTGCCAAGACTTGAACAAACCTTGCAGAATTCTGCAACAGATCTTGCAGAATATCTGCAAATCGGATCGTTCGTGGGCAAGACCGCCAGCCGAATCGGACGTTAATAATAGCCTTGCGTCTGTACGGTTGAAATTTTTGTGTGTGTGGTGTGTAAGGAGTTGACATTTATTTGTTTGCAGAATCGACACGTTGTCGACACATCCCAACCTTTCTCTTCCTACTACTCATTCTCATTACATTTCCCTCCCCACTTCCTGAAAACATCCCTCAAACAAATTGGTGGTGCCATAGTCCTACTGATTTCAAACAGTTAGGACTATTTCGATATCATATAAAAACATATTTAATGTTAACAATTTAAAAAGTAGTCTTAATTTGGTATTTTAGAAATCGTCAGTAATCGTTCGATTGTTGTGTTTTTACTTGTGTTTATGTTTTATTTTGAAGTTCTCACAGGCCGATTCAACTGCGTTATGATTTCTGTATAATCAGTTTAATCGTGTGAACCGTCAGTGAAAATGTTTCCACTAAACTGACATTATTAACTACTATCGCTAATCTAACACATTACACACAATTGTCGTCATTAACATACGAATCGTTTTGTTTTTATTACGATAATACAAACCATTTCTATATAATTTATTAGTATGTTTTTTATTTTTTTTATTTATTTATTTATTTATTCATCTATTATTATACGTGATGTTTACAATATATTATTCGATGCCTGTCTCGCTAGGGTATACCTGTGTTGAGACAGGCGTAGAGGTACATATTTGAATATCATATATAAGAGTAATATAATTTACAATTAAACATAAAGATGATTGAAAGTGTGGGTAAATCACATAAAGAGAGTTTTCTTATAAATGAAGGAAGAGATACAGTACAGTAGTAAATCCTGTCAAATCTATTTATGGATTTAGATTATTTAGGATTTTATCATTTTAATTTGTTTTCTATGGGTAAGGACGTTTGTAGATGGATATTTCTGTCTATTTGTAGTTTATTTTACAGATGTTTGCAATAGTGTGACGACCAGTACTAAAGTATAATCCATTTCTTCATAACTTGTTTGAATTTGGTCATTGATTCGGTTTGTCTAATCGTAGCTGGTAGTGTATTGTGTAGTTTGCAAGCTATGTATTTAAAGTGTCTTTGTCCAAAGGTGGTTTTAGAAAAGGGAGTTTGGAGGAGTTCTTTGTTTTTGGCTCGGGTATTGTGTATCGTTTGTGTTGCTTTGTATAGGGTTATGTTGTTTTTATGTAAATTAACTAAGATGGATCTTGCGTAGAGCTGTTTAATGTCCATAACGTTGAAGGTGTTGAAGATCGTATCCGTGCTGGTAGTAAGAGGAAGTTTAAGGATGACAACTTCTTTTTTTTTTGTGCATTACGGATTAATATAATCCTATTACAATACACGTAACATATACATAACTTTAAACGAGATAATTTTTTCAATAATACATATTTTAGAGTCCTTGCCTAAAATTATTCTTGAAACCATATTGTACATAAGCCCGTTATTACTGAACACAGGAAAAGAAAATGCCTGGAGTATACAAGTATGGAGAATACAAACAAAAAACGGTACCGGTAACGTAACCCCCGGATTGAATATTACGGGACACAAATTAATATAAGCCTTAATTATTTGACAATGAACCCCTCAGGCCTCGGTCCTTTTTTGTCGGAAGGTCAGAATTTACTTTACAATAAAATCCAAATAAATGGAATATTTCAGAACTTTCGACCAATTAGGTCAACGTTCTGAACGCATCCGAAAACGGTTTTTGAAAGGCGATGATATACGTTTTTTTGAATTTTATAATTCGAAATAAACATAAAATTTTTGAAATATGAAATTTTTTTAAATATTCAAAAAAAAGTTGTAAAAAATGGCTCTGCTTACGTTTTTCTGACTAAAATTACTGACAACGAATAAAATAAAATCCCACCTCTTTTATTAGGCAAATTTATTATACGTAAACTTTTTCGTCAGCTTTTTTTTATCGATTCATAGAGGAAACTAGCCTGACGGGTTAAATGAATAAATCAAAAATTCCTTAGCTCGTGATGTAAATCGGGTTCCTAAATAAAAGTGTCAACGTTCATTAAAAATTTTAGGCTGGAAAAATCTGTGCAAATTTCATAAAGCCAGAGCTCATATTTCGAGAGTTTTTTAGATTCAGATTTCTGCTATTAACAATAATTATTTTTGCTGGATGCACTAAATTTTGAATTCTGTATTTCATTATAAAATTTCTATAACTGCGTTTTTTTTGTGTCCAACCTTTGAAAATCAATAATTTGAGATTTTGGTAACACGAAAGCCACAAAGACTGTTTACCTACTCCAGAATTTTGACTTCAATCATTCTGTTATAAAAGTTGGACGTTTGATTTTGACACGTAACATTGCAAACGGTTTCATGCCAACTCAGAATGAACTCAACTCAACACCTCTTTAAAAAGTCATTAATAGCTTAAAAAAAACCATTTTAAAAGAGCCCATAACCATACCCTAACGTAGCCTATTTAGCCAATTTTGTTCATCACTTTTAATGACGTTTCAATGGAGGTTCCGAGTTGTACGGTCACCATTGGAAACGTGCAGTGTTTTTCTTCAATTTGTTTAGTTGAGGTCGTTCTGTGGCTAAGGAAAGGCATCGGTTACTGGTTGTGTCGGTTTTAACGAGACAATGGCAGTCCATATCAACTTCCTGACATACAATATGCTGTGTTAATGTTAATACGAGTGGATGCCAACCTACTCATTGTATCCCAATCCGGTCGCATCACAGTGAAGACGTATCCATTGGAATGGAGTTTGCTAGGCGACTGATACATACTAAATTTTATTTCGATACTGACCCGACGAACTTCATACCGCCTTAGAATCAATAACTGTTGTGTTAACTTATTAGCTGAATCAAATTCAGTTTTAATATTAACTTAAAAATTACGCAATGAAGCAATTATCGATGCGCAACTGTCCGTGTTTTGTTTTTAGAGATTGTACGGATTTATATTTTGTGTGATTTTCTTACTTTTCCACTTACTTACGGGAATTGCGTTTCATTTTCTTTATAATTATTGTATTTTTCCTTTGGAGTGGTGCAGACCATACGTTTATCGTTTGTCTCATTTTCGGCTATTGACACTTAGTGTGTAAGAAAGAGGGGCAGCATTATAGGTATGTTTAAGAACAAAAGCATAACAAATCAGCGTATTGACATTTGACATTTTGAATTTTTGGAATTCACTCACTATTTAATATTATATTTATCACGATATTGCTGCAGCTCTTTCAAAAGATGAGAATTCGTTCCATTCAAAATGTGTGAAGATTTTCTTCATCATTTTTTTTTTGGTTAAATTCCGATGTTTTAATAGCTATTCTGCTTTTCGGACCGGAGAAAAATCCAACAAATCAAAGATCATTAAAATCGGTCCAGCCGTTCTTGAATTATAAATGGTGTAACTAACCCGACTTTTTTATATAGTATAAGATTTATGACTTTCCATTCGTAGCAAAAGTTTGATATTTTTTAACAAGAAAAGATCAAATCCGAAATTCAAGCAATGTTGCAATACAGAATTGTTTTATTCTTTTTTGTTTTTAAAAAGCGAAACAAACATTTTCTCCTATTTATAAAGAAATGAAAACATCGATATATTAACCAAATCCGTATAATTTATTTTTAATAATTGTCTCGGATTATTTGGTTTCCTCGTCCTTCTATTTTATAAACGTTTTTTTTACACTAGCTCCACACAGGAGTCTTGAGGAAATAATTCTCCTCAGTGGGTGTTGTGTGGGGGTTTTTGAGGAAGGGAAAGAGAGAATGACGGACGTATGAGTCCTTCCCTCCCACTGAGGTGTAAGGTAATGTTCCGAGAGTCCTACTGGAGAGGTCAAAAGGTCTCCCTCAACCAGTCTCTCCCGAAACGGCCTACATCTCACCCCAAGACCCGGATACATCTCACCCCATGAACCCGGGCAACCCTGAAGTCACCAAACGCAGCGAACCACTTGTGGTGATCTATAGCAGAGGTGTTGGTTATCCAATAAATTCATAAAAAATGGAAATCCTATAATAATTCAATAGATTACATAGAGTTCACTATCAAACGTACACAACAAAAACACCTACAGAAGCATTGCTATAATCAATATATAAGTTCGGTTGAATCTAATATTCAGAATAATAATAAACAACTCTGGAATTACGCTAAAAACAAAAGTAAAACAATCGGCATCCCACAAATCATGCACCTTAAAGACGAGTCTGGCACCGGCGCTCATCAAGTATGTGAATTGTTCTCTAAACACTTTCAGTCCACCTACGTAAGCGATATGACCACGAAAAATACCAGCACACTTGATAGCTCTACGTTTGTAAATAATCATTCCTCGATTGGTAACATAAATATTGACAATCTAATGATCAATAAATACCTGAATAATTTAGATGTTAGTAAGGGTGCTGGTGGTGACGGTATCTCGCCATATTTTGTCAAAAAATGTGCCAAAACTCTTTCTTACCCTTTAACTAACATATTTATAATGTCACTAAAAGAAGGTAAATTTCCCACAAAGTTTAAAGAAGCAATTATAATCCCTATTCATAAACAAGGCTCAAAAATTAACATTGAAAACTACCGCCCAATCTCGATACTCACGGTATTTAGTAAACTTTTTGAACGTGTTGTCTACGATCAAATTTACACAATAATTGTTCGCAATATACAAAACCAACAACACGGATTTCTTCAAAAGAGATCAGTACTAACAAACTTGGTAAATTTTACGGAATATTTAACGAGCAATATGGACAAAAGAAACCAAGTAGATGTAATCTACACTGATTACTCTAAGGCCTTCGATAAGGTAAACCATTTCATCCTTATTCAAAAATTAAAACAGTTAGGCATCCATGGTGACTTACTCCGGTGGCTCAATTCATACCTTTGGAGTAGACTTCAAAGTGTCTCAATTGGGGGAACAAAGTCCAGCTTCTTTTCTGTGCCCTCCGGTGTACCTCAAGGTTCTCATTTAGGCCCATTATTATTTAATGTGTATATATATGATATTTACAAATGTTTTTTACATGCTAATTACCTAGCATATGCAGATGATAAAAAAATATACTTAGTTATTAAATCAATCAATGACTGCATTAAACTCCAAGAAGACCTCAATCGTCTTTTTGTCTATTGCGAATTAAACAAACTTGTTATTAACATCTCAAAGTGCAATAAATTAACATTTACACGTAATAAAAATATTATTTCATTTGTATACACACTGAACGGCACACATATCAATGAAGTAAAATATATCAGGGACCTTGGGGTAACGATGGATGTCAAATTAAACTTTATCCAACACACTGATGAAATAATTAACAAAGCCAATAAAATGCTGGGATTTATAATTCGTATAGCAAAACCCTTCCACAACATAAACACTCTATATTCTCTTTACACCTCATATATTCGCCCGCACTTGGAACACTGTACACCGATCTGGACTCCTTTATACCAAGCCCATATTGAAAGAATAGAAAGAATTCAAAAAAAATTTTTTAAACACTTAAATTATAAATTCAAATTACACTTCTCAAATTATACCGAATCCATTAAATTTCACAATTTCAAATCCCTCCAAACACGACGTCTAATTTTTGATCAAATCCTATTGTTTAAAATTCTAAACAATGGCCTGGACTCACCAGAACTTACCAATTTAATAAATTTTCATATTCCGTCAAGATCAACCCGGCAATCCGATTTATTTTATTTACCCTCTTGTAGAACAAACATTAGAAAAAACTCCCCAATTCCTCGTGTATGTGCACAATATAATACAAAATTTCACAGCATTGACATTTTTAGTAAAAACCTTAAGAAATATCGATACGAAGTAACGCGTACGATTGATTATTAATATGAGAATATATCGTGAGCATCTCCTATCCTTTTCATATATTCCTCTTCCTCTCCTCTTCCTATAACCCAACATTAATTATAATATAATTAAAACTTCATCTCCGATGTACTTTAGCATAAGAAACCTCTGTGGCTTGACTCCAGTTCAATTATATATTTATCACTGTATATGTATTATGTAAAAGCTGTTTGTTTCTTACAAATAAATAAATAAATAAATTGCTTGTGTTATAATGGAGGACTTACGTATGTCTAGCTATCAGAATGGTGGATGGAAACCTTTTGGAAAGCCCTTTTCCCATTGGGAGACGTGTAAATGAGATGCTTAGCAACTGAAAACTGTTCACAACTGCAGCGCCTAAAGTTGGCCGTACCGTGTCAGAGAGATCTTTGAGTATTCAGCCTCTTATTGGACCATATTACTTTAAGTTAATGTCATTAATTTCACGACTTTAAATAATTGATTGTCTTTTTGGGGAGTATCAAATCTTCATAGTTTTCTTCTTATTCGAAATGCACGTTCTTCTTGAAAATTTGGCGACCATCCTGCTTCCATCAAATCTCTCCTTGTACTCAGCCAACCGGGATCTTTTCACCTTGAACACCTGTTTACTAACGAATCTACCTCAACCACGAATAATAATACACCCCTTCGATCTTTCATCTTTTTTTTATTCATAGCACCTGTTCCTCTGTTGCATAATAAATGTCCGATGCAGCTAATAAGTTAAATACGCTCTAACAGTTCTCTAGGTGGGGTCCATTTAAGCAATGAATGAATCTTGTTACCTGTTATCACAGATGCAAGCAAGATCTATAATATTATTAAAATAGTGAGCCCAGGTGGCGATGTAATTGTACACTTGTAATATTGTGATTGTTCTTCCAACACTCGGTGAACTATGAATAAACATTTCTCTCGGCCATTATCATAACAACAATGATGATGTAATGTATAAATGACTCTGCAAAAATCTCCATTGTTGGTATCCGATCTTTCGAAACATGAAACATGGGATCTTACTAGAAGCGAACCGCCGTAGATTATGTTTTTTGGGTTTGTGTGCTAACTGTAAATAAATATCTATAATTAGTGGGCACATACTCACATTCTCATTGAGCTGGAAAATGTTGAAGTGGCTTCGTCGCGTCTATCGCCTGTGTCAATTTTTGAAGTGAAAACTTCTTTAGCACCGTTGTGATTTTAAACTAGGTGAAACGGAAACGAGCGACACTAAAAAGAGACAAACACACACATCTATAGGATTTAGCTTCCGAGAGGACGAGATAGCAATAAAATATTTGTTTAATTCACGGGTACTCGGTTCCAAAATAATACGACAAATCCACAGTCCCACGCAATTCTCCTTTGGTCTAGTGGTATAAAGCACCTGACATACCTTACCGGCCAGACATTCAGCGGACCAAGGATCGAATCCTACGAAATCCAATATGTATATATTTTTTTTTTTGTAAAATCAATATCTAATCTTCAAACCACTCCGAAATAAACAGGCAAAAGAAAACACAAAAGAAAGCGAAATCTAGCGACTCCGAAGAAGAAAATACATATTATACTAATAAGATTACCAAATGTATAGGAAAAGGTGCACTGGATTCGACGACAAAAATATGGAAAAAATCATCCTTCACATTGATATAAAAAAGTGCTTCGTAGTCTCCCCATTCTTGTCTATATTAGTTTTCTGTAGATTTCACTCCTACCGCATATGAATTGCACACTCTTTTTTGGTACAAACTTTTTTTATGTTTTCCGAATAGAATTAAGTTTCGGTCAAAAGAACCTGTCTTGCTATTAATTTATTTATTTTTATAATAAAAATGCATTTAATGTAATCAAGTTACCTGTGGTCTCTCTTCATTGTCAACAATAATTCATTTCCTTACGAGTTCCAGTCATGTTCAGATTTTGATCTTGCGAAAATGTTGCGACTTAATTAATTCCATTTTGCATCTCTCAAATGGTTTTGTTTACTTTATTATTATACTCCGCTCAAATTCAAGGTTGTTTTTCACGTTTCTACCTAATTAAAATGTAATAAATTATTTTTCAGAAACAACTCGCTTTATTCTTAGCTAATTAATCCAGAGGTCGCGGGTTCGAACCCGGCGTGCGCAAATAAATTTTATTTGATTAATTTGTGTTATTTCACAATTAATTCATTTAAAATAATATATAGTATATTTGCGGCACGTTCCAGAGTGGAAGATACTATCAGAATCGCCCTGGTGTAAGACCACCATTCAGAATTTTACGTTGCTTGAAAATGGCTTTAGCCGTGTTTGGTGACCAGATCTGAATAGCCAGATACTTCCCAACCTTCCTCTTCCCCACCTCCTTCCCCTCCCCACTACCTTTCAACCTCACAACATACCCCAATTGGGGATGACATAGTCTCACTGGCTCCAGACGGGAGCAGTTGAGATTCTTGTACGGTATTTATTCACTGTAAAAAAAAAAAAAAAAATTAATGAAGGCATAATCAATTAATTAATGGCAAATTTTTCAAAATATTTTTTTGCTTAATGCTTTTAAGTGTAAAATCTCCTACTTAAGTTAAGATCCCCTTTTCAGATGTGGTTTTATTACAATGTGGGAAATTAAGTTCTTTAGATCAAAAAATATTTCAATGTTTTTCCTGAAATTCACAAAATAAAACATTCATATTTGAGGTGTTTTTTTGCATGGAAAATCAAAACAGGCAGCGATAATTTCAACCCTATCGCCATATGCGTAATAGCCGTTTTACACCATCTCTTTTTTCAGCTCTGGTCTCGTATAGAGACCAAAGACAAAAAATTTCGCTTTACACGATCGCTATTTTCATATCTACGATTTCAGTTGGCATCTCTGCGAACAACATTTTACGAATTAGACCGCCCTTAATCCAGTGAACCATGCCAACTTTCTTTTGCGAAATAAATATTCAATAAATGCAAACATACTCGTAAAACAATCCATAATTTGTTGTCAAAACATGCGCCATACTCTTGCGAATACATGATTTATGGTAGACATGACCTCATTATCATTTATAGATACCTACCTACTTATTTCACTCATTACAGACCGTTTAACATTCGCACGCCAATTTCAGCCTTATCGACTTCACCACATCGGTTTTAGATTTATTACTCGTTTCTGGACGCTCTTTAACTAATATTGTTTAGAATCTCCCCTTTGGGCATCCAATAATCTTTGTTTCTCCGGTGAAGCCGGTCATTAATCTCTATTTTATTGTCATGCGAAGATTTATCTTAGAGTACGCCTCCACTTTGTTAACAACGGGCCGCTATCACGTTTAAGGCAATACGAGTCACGTCCCGTTCTTAGAGCTTATATTCCTATATATTATACTTCTAACTGAGAGGCACATCTCGGAATGGTATCAGAAAAGTATCTCTTGATCCTTGCGGAATATTAATTCTCTGCAACGCTTTGTTCCTAGGGATTACAAAATCCGGATTTACGAATTTAATCCGGATTTTGTATCGGATGAAATCAGGATTTGCAATCCCTGCTTGTCACATGCTCCGTATGCTTTTTGCTCAAGCAGTGACGAGAAAAATCTTTGAATATCCGTCTATTTCCGTGGTATTTCAACCATGAATACCCTCAATAATGTTTGGAAGATTTAAAGATTATTTTTATATTATGTTCTACTAAAATGTGTAATTTTTATATTTTCATTCATAATTAATTATTCATTTGAAAATCCGCAAGTCAAAAACGGTCCCAACTGGCTACAACGTCATTATGATGTAAAAACTCCACCGGTCGTATGACGGCTGCCGCCAACGTTGCCCGGCGTGACGTCAACGCCGCCGAATTCAGGAATAAAATTGAACATGGCGTTTTGGCGGCAAATCGAAGATGGCACATTTTAAAACGTTGTAGTAAAGTTATTCGTCAACTTAAAAATAAAATAAAAATACGTTCATTATACAAATTCTATCCAACAATTTTATTTAAACTTTTACACTAATAATTATTGCATCCGGATTTGTAGAAAAATTGACCACAACACATTACAATACACCCACCTTTATACAACAATCAGTACCCATGCATGTAAATAAATTCAATGGGTATTATAAATAATTCTATGAAAAATACCAGTTCTTAAGAAATTTATCCAAAGTACCTACGGTTTTATTATGTTTGTAAATACTCCTGCAAAATAATAAAATCTATGTGTTATTGCTTTACTGCACGTGTTTAAAATATACTTGTACAGTCAAATCGAAATTCTCGTGTTATTAGTGTTAAGTGTCAAAAGGGTAATATTATTGTGCTGCAATTCGGAAATGAAAACCTTAAAATACGACACCTTTTTACGTGCAGACTTTATTCAGCCGAGGTAGAAGAGCTAAATAATTAATTTGTTATTCTTTGTGAAACCTCAGAGTTTCCTCTGTGTGAAGAATACAAAAATAATCATAATAAATTTTGCATTATTATTTATAACACCTGTGGACAAATTTGTTTTATCTTTTAGTAACTGGAGTTGAAAATCAATTCGCAGTAGTCGAAATTATCATAATACCTGCATCATTCTGTAGCATGTGCCGCCATTGATATTCACAAAGTGCCATCGTGTATCAGGCCCACCTCCGTAGAAGGCAAGAATGAAGAATTATTGTAACCTTAGCTCATTCTCTCAACATTACCACTGCATTCAAATATCATTATGCTGACAAATCTATCATGACATATCTTTCTGTTAGAAGCGTCGTTTATGAAAAGAGGGAGAGGTACAACTACAGTGGTATAATCGAAAATAATTCCGACCCCGAAAATATTGCAATTGACGTTTGATGTTTCGAATTAATCGATCGAATTTAGAAGAGACGCCAAATTTTGATTACGAAATAATCGAAATCTTATTCAAATAATTTTATCGTGCCTGATAATTCTATAACTAAATGTACCCCAAACTCTTTCTCATTATAATAATAATAACTTTTGTCTAGTGCAGTTTTGTGTTTTTAACTTCAAATCCATTTTACTATAATAAACTTAAAAATGATCACTTTGTAACCCCATTTAGTGGTCATGTTCTTCAGTGTTCCTTACGGTGTCGAATCCCGATAGTTGATCCCCCGACAGTTGGCCCCCCAAATTTATTAATATAAAATTTTATTTTTTATGAATTTTTTACCAATTTCAAACTTAAAGTCGGCTAAAAAAATACCTTAATAATCAGTTGGCACGGAAAATCAAACGAATTTATTTACAGTGTCGATTTTTTTTTACTTACACGCTGGTAATATAAAGTAGCTTAAATATGTTTATTATTTTTTTATTCGGCCGTTCCTGCATGTCCTCCGTGCACACTCCTTCGGGGACACTTAGTTATATTTTGTGTAAGTGGGTATATACCTTTTTTTCCTAAACTGACTGCATATTGTGTATAAGGTTGCCGGGGCTCCAACTGTCGGGGGATCAACTTGCGTAGCAGCGTTCCTTACAGAGTTAAAATACATAAAATGACAAAATATACAAATCAATAAGAAGAAAACAAATTAACGAAATATTTTTTTAACAAATTAAAATCTTCGAAACTTTTGCACAGATTTTCCACTGAGATTTTCCCACATTATCAACGAGAGGTTAGAATGGAAACCCGATCAATATTTGTTTTGATTTAAGTATTTTATTGTGTAGATTTCTCGCATTCTCGTTTGAGACAAAAACTCGTCTTTCGCAGTAATTCCATTACCTTTTTACCTTGTTCAATCAAATCTCCATTAATTTTCATGAGAATAAGGAGATGAATGTTCAAGCGTCTGTTCGCATTTCACGTCATATGCCTTCAGTATTTGTTATTTTCTTGGCAAGAATCTTCCGAGTTTTTATGTGTTTATTTCTTATACGAAGATATTACTGACAGATTGCGCAAGGTTCTTGACGATTTTCCAAGTTTATTTTCCACTGTATTTCTATGCACATGTCAACCGGTTTTGACAAAACAGTGCCTTCAATATGTGCTGTAGTTTGAAATGGTTTAGTGAACAGTTTTGAATATACTACAAAACCTGACCTAACGAAACGGGTGGGCATCTTATTAAAATTATAATAATAATAATTGGATGACTTCTATAGCACCGTTTTCGTGAGAAAATCACCTCAAAGGCGCTTTATATTATGGACGTAATGCAACTCATCTATCACTTGTTTATGCTACTTCGGCGAAAATAGAGCAAGACTACATAGGTTTATACGAGTACCTGGAATTATTTAGTTGAGTCACTTTTCTTACACCTTGACTACTTCATTTTCAATGTGTCATTATTTGCATATTAATATTACAATATAATATGATTGTTCTTTCCGTTGAGTTACATAGAGTACACATTGGGCGTATTTTCTACGTTTAAATTACTAATATATTTTTTTTACATTTACATTTTTGCTCATTTAAAGTTGCAGTAAAGTACCTATTTACTCTAGAATCGTTTCAATTCCGCAACCCAAGCACACCATCGACTATCAGTTCCTACTTTGAGTTGACTAGATGTCGATGATCGACGTCTAACATCCCTACCAGTTCTTGCCCTGGCCATAACCGCCACTGCCCCACACTAGCTCACTGATAAACTTGGCAAATGCTATTCCATCTATTGGAACAATTTATCTATGGGTATCGCAATAAATTATTCGATCCCGCTGTCTTTTGATTCTATCTTAAATTAATGATGGACATAATCGAGATGTCCTTTTCGAAATTATCGAACTTTGTAATAATCAATATTTTCAAGTTGTTCCGAGCTGCAGCCTGTACAGTGAAGTTTTATCTGATGATAAAAAATGCCAACCTTAGATAAGAGAGGGCACTAAAAGAAGAAAACCATAACAAAAAAATATAATCGAATCATATCTTTTCCGAACATTTCCGTTATAAACATATTCGATTTACATTATGCATTTCGAATCTGATTTCGTATATATACAAAACATATTTCATACCCCCCCCCCCCCCCATTATCTAGTAAACGCATGTTTCAAATTTGAATTTTGGTTCAAATAAAATCACTTTAAAAAATATCCGAACACTTATTTACGACGAAAATTTCTCTATGTTGTCTATCTATTTACGGTCTTACAAATTAATATATTTAAGTTTTTTTTTTCTTATTTTGCTTATATATTATTGAAAAATGATAAATACTTATGATCAAAAAGTACATAATTTTAATAGTTTTATCATCACGCCTTTCAGCATTTTTGGATGTAGGTATAAATTAAAGCAAATTTGAAATGAAATAAAATCGATATTGAGTTATAATTTTGAAAAGCTGGTACGGAGAATAATTAATCTTTCTCATTGGAACCGCCCTGTACGATCGTAAGAACATTTTTCGGCGAAATGTAGATTTTCGGCCCCTGCCTGGTTAAAGGCCCTTAATTACTTCTAAAAAAATGTGTTTTTTCACTAGAAATGTACGAACACGCATAAGAAACAAATATTATAAAATTTTAATTATATATGAATAAAATTATCTGTGCCGTTTTCCATGCATTAACTTTTTTTCTTATAAAATTATTCACAAAATAAATAAAAACCACTTTTGCGCTTGAAATCGTGACCTCTAGTCTCTGTACTACCTACCTATATTCGTGGCGATATAATGCACACTAAAATACATAAATTTTTTGTTTCGATTATTTCAGAGGTTCTTTAATCGAATGTCTCGATTATCGCCTTAAACCGGTGCAATTATTGATTAATCTGCTTTAGTAACTCGAAAAGCAAGTAGCACAGCTCGATGAACGGTGGAAGTTAGCAATTACTCGCAGTGCAACGTACTTAGAGACTAGTTACTAAGTACTCCGGCCACTTAACTTTCATTTTGCACTTTATGCTATTTATAATCGACGATTATATACCGGATTTCTGCGCGATGGGGAAAACTTGTAATTTTGAAGCGCGTGTTTTCATTACCAACCAAACGTCTCCTGTAATAGATAATTTATCTCATACTTCCAAGCAGCCCCAGTTTGTCCACAGCGGTAGATACCTACTCTCGGTACTACAGTAATTCGACTTGGGAGGAGGGTATGGGTACCGCCGCCCCGAGATCCATTTACTGGATAACAAACACCTCTGCCACGGGTTACCCCAGTGGTTCGCTACCATATATCTTTTTCCTTCCCATAACTTCTTCTCCCTCCTTTCCCACACAGCATCCCCAAAAATGACATGTGCCCTGAGGAAAAAAATCTTATGTGGAGCTATTGTAAAATAAACGCCCTGTTAAAAAAAACACCATTCAGATTTAAAACGTTGCTTGAAATGGCTTTGGCCCCCTTTGGTGACCAGATCTGAATAGCCAGGTTCTTCCCAGCGTTCCTCTTCCTCTTTTGTTTCCCATTCCCAACTGTTGGGACTCGTGTCAAGTTTTCACGTAAATTTTTAAAAAGTTAGGTTAGGTGGAAAGATATTGAAATATAAGAGATGTGCCATCGGCAGTTTTTTACTGGGCGGAACTGTGTTTTCTGACGTCGCCGATATTGTTAACCAATACTACTGCACACCTTTAAAAAATCAACTAAATGAACGAATTATTTCCGTATTCAAACTATGATATTTCTTCCATAAACGCTGCAATGTATTTCCTATTACAAATAAAAAATGATGAGAAATAATTTTTAAGATTGTCTGCCATTTATTATAAAGTATGTTTCGTTTAACCTCAAAAGGTGAAGGTGTTCTTTTAAAGTAATTGTTTTATTGTGACTGCTACAAGTTCTATTTTGTGTATTTAACGTTGCGCGACTGATAAAGCATATAAATTTAAGTAAACATTATAAACTGGGATTTTCAGAAGTTCAGACAGACATACTTCTTAAATAATATCTTTTATGATGCCATAAACTAAATATATCTTAAATTGACATATTTTAATTGTAGCGTGGCTGATAACACTGCCCGGAACCAGTAGGACTATGGCATTCATTCTTATTTTATATTTTTTAAATGTAAAGTTATGATTTAAAAATAATTTATATTTATAGTCAATGGTTACATTAAGTGGTTAAGTTTCTACTGTTTATCAAATAAATAGACAATCTATAATCAAATACAAAATAAAAATAATACTTTGGAATGAAAACATTTCGAAAATCACAGTTAAGTAATTTTTGAAAATGACAATTAACATCATTTTTCGTTGAAATATTATATTTTAGGTACCTACTTTAGCGCTTGTCTGAATTCTTTTTACAAAAAGTTCCAATTTTGAAAACGACTTTTAAATTTAAAGCAAATATGAGTTCATTGAACCAGATTTTACGCAGGACTAACGCACATGCAACTGAAGGTATTATTTTTGATGATTGAAGATATCGTCAGTTCAGCATTTGAAAAACATCGCACGAAATTATTATTTTTGAAATTATTAGTTATTTATGTCTGAAATTGATTATTTAAGATATTATCTTGAAAAATGTCGCACGAATTAGTATTTTTGAAATTAATAATTATTTTTAGGCACGAAATTAGTAGTTTTGTTCAAAATTAGTATTTTTGTCCGAAATTAGTATGTTTGTCCGAAATTAGTATTGTTGTCCGAAATTAGTGTGTCCGAAATTAGAATTTTTGTCAAAAGTTAGTATCTTTGTCCGAAATTAGAATTTTGGTCCAAAATTAATATCTTTGTCCGGAATTAGTATATTGTTGCCCGTAACTAGTCTGTTTTTACGAAATTGGTATTTTTGTCCGAAATTAGTAGATAATTTTTACCGAAATTAGTATCTTTTTTTTTTCCGAGATTAGAATTTTTGTCCAAAATTAGTATCTTTGTCCGAAATTACTATGATTGTCCGAAATTTGTATTTTTGTACTAAATTAGTGTTTTTGTCCGAAATTAATATTTTAGATGATTGATGGCGTCTCCACACCAGTTCAACATTTGAAAAATGTCGCACTAGGAAATTACACTGTTTATAAAGATTTTTCATTTTCTAATAGAATAAAAAACTAGTGTTTCTCGAAAAGTGTGTGAACAAATGCAATATTATCAGCTTAAGTGTGTTTTTTGTAAATAATCGTAGATAATAATATGAAAAATACCTATGTCGGCGATCTTCAATAGAAGGTTCCATCGGTTTTTCCCCGCAGTATAATATCATTATATTGATTTATTACATCCACTATTATTATTGTTACACACCTCATTAATAAACCATATTGTTATCTTCATACTCTCGTAACTACCTTCTTCTATTAGATAACTATTTTTTATAAATAAAAACGTTATATTAGCGTTGTTTGAAGTGAAAACTTCTTTAACATCGTTGTGATTTGAAATTCGATGAAACATAAAAAACGACACTATAAAGAGGCAAACACATTCATTTATAGGATTTATTTAGCCTGCGTGAAAATGAATTAGACTTATCGGTCTCCTCTTTGTGCGGCGCTTCGTATCCTCCCCACTCTTGTCTACTCTAGATTTCTGAAGGTTTCACTCCCACCGCGTGTGAACTGCACACATTTTTTTTTACACTGTCTCCACACAGGAGGCCCTGATGAAAACAAATTCCCTCAGGGCCTTTGTCATCTTTGGGGATGCTGTGTGGAGGATCTTTTAAGGGCAAGGAAGGAGAGGAAGTTCTGTGTAAGAAAAAGGTTTGAGGGGTGGGTAGGAATCTGGGGTCCATCCCTCCCTCTGCGGTGCAAGGCGATGGGTCGAGAGAGGTCAAAAGGTCTCCCTCAATCAGTCTCTCCCGTTCCACGCAGTAGGTGGGCAAAAGCATACGCCGCCAAGACCTGGAACCTATTAAAACCTCATTCCATGAACCCGGGCACATCTGCCAAGTCATCAAGTGAAGAACTTGGGGTGACCTATGGCACGGCGGTACCCATAGATTGCTTCAAATGATAATTTAATTTACATTTCATCATTCTAGTCAATAAACACAATAATTGATTCCATGCCAACTCAGAATCAAGTCAACTCAACATCTTTTTCAAAAGTCATTAAAAAAGTCGTGTGTTCAATTTACTCAGGTTTAGCCACTAATTAAGAGGACACGAGTGAAAGATAAAGAATTTCACTAAATTACTTTTATTGCCTGAAGAAATCTGGATGTTTTTAGTTATAGCGGGTTCGGCAGCATTGTCACGAGGAGCTTTGCTATCTGAACTAGCGATGTGGCTCTTGAACTCGGGTTCTTCGTGGGAAGCGGGTCCTACTCCTACTCCTTTTTCAAATCGACTATTCCCAGAGAACCTGGTCTAGGGCTCGGACAAAAACCCGAAACTCGGAGCCGGAACCCGGCGTCCCCGTGTTTGCGGTCCGAGCTACTCGCAACACTCGGGTTCGAGTTCGATGTCCGGGTCCGGCCGAACCCGTGCGTTCCTGTAGCCGTAACGATACCCGGTATCAAGTCCGCACTCGGACCCGGGACCTGCTCCTAGAACTCGCGTACTTTTTAAAGGATCGGAGGCCTCCGGCAAAATGCAGAACTTACCCATCGCTAAATAATCTGAACTAACCACCCACAATTCATTATACTTTGACTTCAATCACTTGTTAGCTTAGGCATAGATACTGAAAGCATCTAAATATTTGAGAAAAGATTAAAATATATAATTTTTATGGCCAACCTGCCGGTTTACGTGGAATTATTTTTTTATTTATTTACTAGCGAGTATCCGGCATGCGTTGCAATGCCACTAAAAGAAAGAAATTATTTTTCCCTGTGGGTCCTTTCCCATGCGTTCCCTTCCCCTCCCTCGTCCCCTTTCCCTTTCGCGTTCCCCTTTTTTCTTTTTCTTTTTTTACATTAGCTCAAAAATACTCCACATCCTGAGGAAAATAATTCCCCGCAGGGCCTATGTCATGTTTGAGGATGCTGTGTGAAGGGTCTTTTTAGGAAAGGAAGAAGGGAAAGTTCTAGGAAGGAAAAGGGTATTAGGGGTGGGTAGGCATCTGGGGGGCAGTGTGCGTGTATTGATGCGATGTTCCGAGAGAGTGCGGCTGGAGAAGTCAAAGGAACTCCCTCAACCACTCTCTTATTCTCAAAATTATTTAAATTGTATTTTTCAAAATTGTAAGAATGATATCCCTTAATGTTTCAGGGGTCTGCACTAGTAATTACATAAAACACAAAGCTAAATGAATTTATTGCTATTCTAACAACAATGATTAATTATTTCATAATTATTTGATGGAATCTTTTCGTATTCTTGAAATACCTCGCAGCATTTGATGTGCAATCCTGCTGTTGAGAACTCAGTTGTTACATCTCTTTCTGTTATACGCATCGTTTATAGAAGAGAATGGGAGACTACAATGGACCTTTCAGTGGTACGTCTATAATCTATCGAGAGGTTAATTGGCAAGCTTCGTGGCGCATTCCTGTCGGCTCTTTTGAGCTTTATTATTATTCTAGTACTCATTTGAAAAGCATGGTCGTAATCTTTAGTTATTCTGGGAAAATATATCGTTTGGAGTTGATTCCATAGATGAGGTCACCATTATCTCGTGGATGTAAATGATCAGTTGTCAAAATATTAAAATAATATTAAAATGAATGGTTCAATCGACTATAATGACGAGGTGAAATATCATATAATCTTTCATTTGATAAGTACAACTAATTAACCTTGTCGATATTATCTTTTTATGTACTTTTCTGGTTTATTATTTAATCATATATTTATGTAATTACTACCGATTTAAGCTTTATTATCGTAATCATCGGTCGTGTGCGTCTAAGCTTATAGTTTTTTTTAAATGTTATACTGTATTGTACTAGACGTTTTGTACACAAATTGCAAAAATAGGGAGCTGGACACAACTTGGCACGCCAATGTCCTTAACTTCTGGATTTAATGATTCTAAGTTAAATTAGCAAAAACTGACTCTATAACTGTTGTAAAAACACTTAAAAGACTTGCAGACTTTTGGAGACTTTTGGAGACTGTTGGGGTCAGGATAATGGGATACTGAGAGAAAGGTAGAACAGAATTTAAACTGATTAAAAAACACTTTTAAAGTAGGTTAGAACTTGGAGACTTCAGTTTCTTGGAGACTTGTGACTTCTTGGCTGGTAGTTTTTGAACTGATTTCCTACCGGTTTGCCGTTTGTTTTATAGGGCAAATCCGGGTTGGACTTTTGGAACACAGAACCTCCCTGTTTCTGAAGGGTGCTTGCGTTTACGTATTTTTCCCAATCGCTATGATTTTCGAGCAGATGTGTTAAAAATCCGTGTGATAACCTTTGCCAAGACAGTCCTGTTCCAATAAACCGAAGTCTCACATAATTTTTATTGTTTCAACAAGAAAAGGTACAAGTTTACAAATGTGATACAAGATACAATATCTAGAAGTAAATATTTTCTTAAAGTGCAATAATCACTGGTAGACGACAGTTTTTTGAGGTGTTATTGTAGTATATACCTATTTTTAGGTGATGATATATATTTCTTGATTCAAATTATTCCCGATTTCCCGAAATTTAGCTCCGAGTTTTTCGGAATGTAAATTGGCTGTCGTAAATATTTACGATTCAAACATTTCCTTTGTTCAGCATTGACCAATGGCGCCGCGTCTGGTAGCAGGGTGGGGATAACGTAAATACTCAATCATTTCCTTGATTTTGATCATTGCTGTCTGGGGTCCCTGGTGGAAGTATTACGTGGTTATTCAGATGTGTTTTCGAGTCCAATGATGCTGCAGCATGTATTTATTATCAATTGCGTTTATGTTTTCAATTGATAAGTTAATTGTAGAATGTAATAGCATTGTAGACATCATTCCAAATGCACAGTGTTTCGTTGGCCAATGAGAGCACTCCCTTTGTTTCGTAGGTTATTGGAAGGGGTAACGCGCAGCGGCACGGTATTATGTGGAAGCGTAAATTCCATTCTTGAATTCTCAGGGTTGTCATACGCTTTCGTCGACACGTTCGATACACTCCCCCCAGTGCAGTCTCGACTGTGCTCAGCTACTTCGTCGGGCGTGTCCTTTTCCGATGTCTGAGTTCTGAATCGGGTGTCTTCGCAACTGGTACAGTTTCGTTAGTTGTTGGTGTGGCAGGCAGGATGACGGCGATTTTGACTGCCGGCCTTACGTATATCCCAGTACTGGTTTGGATCCGAGCAGTTCTGACTTGTCCATCAGCTGCAGGTGTTGCTTCGAGGATACGGCCACGTGGCCAACTGTTTCGAGGCAGTGCTGGGTCCATGATGATCACTAGGTCATCCTTCTTAATTGGTGTAGTTGGATGGTGCCATTTTTGTCGGGCAGCCATGGTAGGTAGGTATTCGCGCAGCCATCGCCTCCAGAAGGTGTCTGCAAGTTGTTGTCCGATGCGCCACTGGCGGCGTAGGCATACTTCCTCTTCTTTTTTGTCGTAGAAGGATAATTGGGGGCGCTTCCCGGCCGATCCCAGCAAAAAGTGGTTGGGTGTTAGAGGTTCTTCATCACGCGGGTCGACTGAAATATGGGTGAGTGGTCGGTTATTTACCACAAACTCGGCTTCTGCAAGTGCTGTGCGTAGAGTTTCTTCTTTTGGTGCTCTTTCTTTGAGTGTTGCGCTTAGGGCTTTCTTTACTGATCGTACTAGTCTCTCCCAAGCTCCCCCCATGTGGGGACTCAGCGGTGGTATAAAGTGCCACTCGATGCCCTGGGTAGCTATTGCGTCAATCATTCTGGCGTCTTGACTTATTGACAGCAGGGCGTCCCTCATCTCGGTGTTAGCTCCGTGAAAATTTGTTCCGTTATCCGAGTACATGGCTGTGGGTTGACCTCTGCGGGCGGTCATTCTTTGAAGGGCCATGATGGCCGAGTCGGCAGTCAGTGAAGCGGCTAGTTCTAGGTGAATGGCGCGCGTTGAGAGGCAGGTGAAGATGGCTCCGTATCGTTTTTCTCGATGCCTACCGACCGTGATAGCCATAGGGCCGAAATAGTCAAGCCCGCAGTGTGTGAATGGACGGACGTGATGCATCAGGCGGGGTGGTGGTAATGCGCCCATCAGAGGTGGAGTCGGTTTGCTGCGTCGTATGAAGCAAGTGGGGCAGACGTGCGTTATTTTCCTGATTGTTGTGCGTATTCGTATTATGAAGAAATGATTGCGTATTTCTGCAATTGTTTTCTCAGTACTAGGATGATCCGCCTTTTTGTGGTAGTGACTGATTAGGAGCCGAGTGTAGGGTTCGTCGCCGTCCAGTATTATGGGGGTTCGGGCCACACTCTTTGTTCTTTCCAAGGCTCGTAGTCGGGTCCCCATTCGTAGAAGGTCGTCTGGTCCAAAGAAGGGGTTCAGCGAGTTGAGGCGACTGCCAGTAGGTAGTTTTTGACCTTGTCGGATGGTGTGTAGATCAGTTGTGAAAGCGTTTTCCTGGGACCTTTTGATCCATTTTTGTTCTGCTGCTTTTATCTCCTCGGCTAGTAGTGGGCCTTCTACTGGTTTGTTGGGCCCCATCTTGCATCGTCTGATAAAACGGAGGATCCAAGCTGTGGAGCGGATTAGCCGGTGCCATGAGGAGAACCGCTCTACTAATGGGAGTGCTTCGCCCTTGGTGGACACAAGGCCAACGTAGTGAGGTTTGACTTCTAGTGTTAGGTCGTCAGGCCTGTGGGCGGGTGCCCGTTCTTTCGGCCATGCACCCTCCGGGGAAGTGAGAAAGGCTGGGCCGGTAAACCACATTCCTTCTGGTGTTAGGTCTGGCACCTCTAAGTCTCGTGTTCCTATATCAGCTGGATTGAGTTTTGTGGGTACCCATTTCCAGTCGGGTATGTTGGTTAGTTCGTCTATTTCGCCCAATCGGTTTGCCACAAAGGTTGAGTAGGCGCGTGGGTCGGTGCGTAACCAGCATAGTACAGTTGTGGAGTCTGTCCAGAAGCAGGTGCGGGATATCAGGGCTTTGCTTTCCTTTTGGATCGTCTGGGCTAGTCTCGCTGCTATGAGGGCGGCTTGAAGCTCGAGGCGTGGAATGGAGAGAGGCTTCAGTGGTGCTACCTTGCATTTACTTGCAAGGAATGTTACTCGTAAGGATCCATTTATTTCTTCGGTGAAGTAGGCCACGGCACAGCAAGCTTGCTCCGATGCGTCGCAGAAGAGGTGTAGAGTTACGTTGTTCTGTTTGTTTGAGAGGCAACGTCTCGGGATTGAGATGCTGTTTGTGTGCAGCAGGCTCAGCCAGTCTGTCCATCTCTGGGCGTGTTCGGGGGTAATGGGTTCGTCCCAGCCGACGCTTGAGCGCCACACTGCTTGCAGTAGCATCTTAGATCTGATGGTAAGGCAGGCAACGAAGCCGACTGGGTCAAAGATCTTCATTACTATGGATAATAGTTGCCGCTTGGTAGGTTGTGTGGCCGTGTCGGGTGAGATTGCCTCGCGAAATGAGTACAGGAAGCGGTCTGTGGTGGGGTCCCAGATCAAACCAAGCACTCGTTCTGTCTCTGGACCTCCACTGCTAATCTGTATCGCGGAGCTGGCACGGTCTTCTATGGGTACGCCAGCTAGGGCCACCGGGCTATTAGACGCCCAATTTGTCAAGTGGAACCCTCCTTTCGCGAGGAGGGCACTTACGCTTTGGGCGAGTGTAGCAGCTTCATTGGGTGTGTCTGTTGCATCTAGGTAGTCGTCCATGTAGAACTTGGTGCGTACGGCTTTTGCGGCGGCCGGGTACTCGTGCTCGTATGTTTCGGCCACTTTATTTCGGACGAATTGGGCACTGCTTGGGGAGCAGGTGGCTCCGAACATCATTGATGACATTTGGTAGGTGTCTGGTTCATGATGGGGTGATGTCCTCCACAGGAAAAGCTGGGACGGCTGGTCTTCTCGCCTTATTTTTATTTGCAGGAACATTTCTTTGATGTCTGCAGCAATGGCGATGTTTCCTTCCCGGAAGCGTATTATATTCCCCAGGAGGGAGGACAGCAGGTCAGGACCAGTAAGCAGCTGATCATTGAGGGAGGTTCCTCGGCATCGGCTTGCAGCATCGAAAACCACTCTGATTTTTCCTGGCTTATTTGGGTTGATTACTGCGAAGTGAGGCAGGTACCATTTGCGAGGTGTGGTAGTGGAAGCTTCATGGCCTGATAGCTTCTTGGCATAGCCTTTGTTGAGAAGTTGACTTATTTTGTCATTGTAGGCCACTGCTAGATTTTTGTCTTTTGCTAGCTTTTTCTCCAGAGACAGAAGTCGCTTCAGCGCACACTGCCGATTGTCAGGTAGCGAGGCTTCTGGATTGCGCCATAGTAGACCAGTTTCCCACTTCCCTGTAGGAAGAGGACGGGTAGTTGCATTCATAAGTGCAATGGCCTGTTGTTCGCTTGCATTGACTCTGGTGGCTGATGTTACTCCGAGCGAGTCGATGGCGAAGTTGGTTTTTACTAGCTCCCTCAATTGTATGTCTGCGGCCGTTTCTGGTTGTAGTGCCAAAGTGGTAGTCGTGTTATTATCTCTGGGGTTGACTCCCCCATGAGCGATCCATCCTAGTGCGGTGCGTGATGCTATTCGCGTAGTATCATTGCATTCACGAACTTCCCTTGACACAATTAGGTGAGCGTTGTCTTGGCCTATTAGCAGCTTCGGGACGACAGACCTTCCTTGGATCTGTTGCTCCGGCAGGTTGAGGTTGCTTATTGTGCTGGCAGAGATGTGGTATGTATTACTGTTGCCCGCACCTCGTATTCTTAGTCTCACTCGTTGGGAGAGATTGTCAGAAGTGCACATTCCTTTGGCACCGTGGATTCGCAGTCCGTGAACTGGGCCGTTTGCTCCGACTTGTATTGCGGTGTCAGTGTCAACAAGTGTTACTGTGGATCCTTCGTCCAGGAGAGCAAACACTGACACTTCTTCTTTGTTGGGAGCGCTTAATATTACTGGCGCAATTTTTAACAGTACTCTCTGTCCGGAGTCCTGGCGTCACAAGTTGACATTTTCCACGGTGCTTTTTCGTACGAACTCGGGATTATGTAGCAGGGGGTGGTGTGGGGATCGGCAATCCCCTACTTTGCACCATTGGTTTATTTTGCAGCTTCGTGAGTGGTGTTTTTCTAAGCACTTGCGGCATAACCTTCCCATGCGTACAGTTTCCCATCGAAGTTCAACATCTTTGGCTGCGAATTCTTTGCATTCGCGGGTTTTATGATCGCCGCCACATTGGGCGCAGCTTTCGTCGGCTGTTTTTCTTTTTCGGCTTGGTCCAGGGTAAGTATGTGCCTCATTCATTTTGCGTTTCATCGGGGCGATCTTTTCTTTTGGGCCGTCCCCGATTTCTTCTTGATGTCCGGCATGTATTTGCTCATGGCTCGGTAGAAGTCGCATGCGATCACTATCTTCTTCCTCCTGGTACCCGGCATGTATTTGTTCACGGCGTGGTCGGGATCGTATGTGGTCCACCATCCCGCTGTTTGGAATTGCGTTTGATACCTCTTTCAGAAAGGCAGCGAGCTGGGTTATGGTGGCCGGGGCATGTTGTTTGCGGATCTCGATTAGCCATGCCAGCCGCAGGGAACTCGGCATTTTGTCAGTGACGTCGTTCAGTAATGCAGGATTGGTGAGATAACCTTCGGTTTTCAAGATCCGGAGGGATGCCACCAGGTTTTGCACCGTCCCGGAGAAATCTGCCAGGTCCTCGAGTGATACCTCGGTCGTGAGGTAAGGTAGCTTTTTAACCTTGTCTAGCATAAATTTTGCTATGGAGTTAGCGCTGCCGTATCGCTGCTCGAGGACGCTGATGATTTCTGGAACTTGCGCAGGATCCATTAGTAGGGGACCCACGGTATCTCGCGCCTTGCCTTTGAGGGCACGCTGCAGCCGGATGAGATTTTCGCTCGGAGTCAATTGGCAGGTGGCGGTGGATTGAGCGTACTGTGCCTTCCAGGTAGGCCACTCGAGGGGGTCTCCGGAGAAGGTAGGCAAATCTTTTGCTGTGGATTGCCTGGCGATTAGGGCTGCCATTCTTGAGTCATCTTCTAATGTGCGAGGGCTATCTTGCGTTCTGGAGGAGCGGAGCGCCTCTGCCATCACAGAGGCGATCTGGGCCAGTGGGTCGTTGCCGTGCTGCAACCATTCTCGGGTGTGCCGTGCTGTCTCGTTGGCTGTATGCGGTGGTGTAAACAATGGGGAATCCTGGCCGGAGGAGGCTGGCTGTTGCTGGTACCCCGTTGTATTGTAAAGTGGGCGCTCGGGTCTGAGATGGCTGTATTCGGTCGTAGGGATGTTTTTTGCAGGGCCCGTCAGTAGTGTGTAGCCTTGGGTGGCGGCATATCCAGTTGGATCGGTTACTGTAAATTCATTGGTAGGCTGACCGACTTGTGTGTGCATTTGAGTAGTTGCATATCTCGTTGCAAACTCTCCGGCTGGCCTTTTTACTTGAGTGGCATATCTCGTTGCGAACTCATTAGTAGAAGGGCCGGTCGGTGCGTGCACTTGAGTTGTTGCATATCTCGTTGCAAACTCTCCGGCTGGCTTGTTTACTTGAGTGGCATATCTCGTTGCGAACTCATTAGCAGAAGGGCCGGTTGGTGCGGGCACTTGAGTTGTTGCATATCTAGTTGCAAACTCTCCGGTTGACGGACCGTCTGACGTGTGTACTTGAGTGGCATATCTCGTTGCGAACTCATTAGCAGAAGGGCCGGTTGGTGCGGGCACTTGAGTTGTTGCATATCTAGTTGCAAACTCTCCGGTTGACGGGCCGTCTGACGTGTGTACTTGAGTGGCATATCTCGTTGCGAACTCGTTAGTAAACGGGCCGGTTGGTGCCTGGACTTGAATTACTGCCTGACCGAGGTTGGCTCGCAGGGTCGGGCTGGTTGGTGCTGGCTCCTCGGCAGGTTGGCTGACTGCTTGGCGTGTCGCAGCGTTCAGGGCTGCGAGCAGATTGGCTGTCTGCTTGGCGTGACGTCTGTCCCGAATGCGCATCTCTCGGCGCAGTAATCGCAGGGAGTCTTCAGTTGATTCAGAAGTTGTTTCGCTGCTTTTACTGTTGGATTCGTGGAGGCTCTCGGAGACAGATTCTGGAGCTGGTCGGTCAAGCGTGATGAGATCAGAGTTCCTGGCTGGGCTCGCACTAGATAGATCGTGGACCTGGCGGGGTCCTCTAGATGGCGTCTCATCGGTGTCTACGATGTGTGGGCCCGGGGTCCGTAGGGGCGCCACTGGCATATTTCGGCTTGTCCCCGGGGCGTCAGGTTTAGATTTAGACAGCGATGTATCAGAAGATGTCGGGGTCTTACGGCCACTGCGAAGAGACGGCATTTCCACTGGGTAAGACTGAAGGCGTGTTATGTGTAGATACGGCTCGAAGGACCAAATGTACTAGACGTTTTGTACACAAATTGCAAAAATAGGGAGCTGGACACAACTTGGCACGCCAATGTCCTTAACTTCTGGATTTAATGATTCTAAGTTAAATTAGCAAAAACTGACTCTATAACTGTTGTAAAAACACTTAAAAGACTTGCAGACTTTTGGAGACTTTTGGAGACTGTTGGGGTCAGGATAATGGGATACTGAGAGAAAGGTAGAACAGAATTTAAACTGATTAAAAAACACTTTTAAAGTAGGTTAGAACTTGGAGACTTCAGTTTCTTGGAGACTTGTGACTTCTTGGCTGGTAGTTTTTGAACTGATTTCCTACCGGTTTGCCGTTTGTTTTATAGGGCAAATCCGGGTTGGACTTTTGGAACACAGAACCTCCCTGTTTCTGAAGGGTGCTTGCGTTTACGTATTTTTCCCAATCGCTATGATTTTCGAGCAGATGTGTTAAAAATCCGTGTGATAACCTTTGCCAAGACAGTCCTGTTCCAATAAACCGAAGTCTCACATAATTTTTATTGTTTCAACAAGAAAAGGTACAAGTTTACAAATGTGATACAAGATACAATATCTAGAAGTAAATATTTTCTTAAAGTGCAATAATCACTGGTAGACGACAGTTTTTTGAGGTGTTATTGTAGTATATACCTATTTTTAGGTGATGATATATATTTCTTGATTCAAATTATTCCCGATTTCCCGAAATTTAGCTCCGAGTTTTTCGGAATGTAAATTGGCTGTCGTAAATATTTACGATTCAAACATTTCCTTTGTTCAGCATTGACCAATGGCGCCGCGTCTGGTAGCAGGGTGGGGATAACGTAAATACTCAATCATTTCCTTGATTTTGATCATTGCTGTCTGGGGTCCCTGGTGGAAGTATTACGTGGTTATTCAGATGTGTTTTCGAGTCCAATGATGCTGCAGCATGTATTTATTATCAATTGCGTTTATGTTTTCAATTGATAAGTTAATTGTAGAATGTAATAGCATTGTAGACATCATTCCAAATGCACAGTGTTTCGTTGGCCAATGAGAGCACTCCCTTTGTTTCGTAGGTTATTGGAAGGGGTAACGCGCAGCGGCACGGTATTATGTGGAAGCGTAAATTCCATTCTTGAATTCTCAGGGTTGTCATACGCTTTCGTCGACACGTTCGATACATGTATAATAATCTGAATTGCCTGTAATAAGTGGCAACATGCTTACCTTCATACGGTCGCCTCCAGGAAACAGTTCCTCTCCTGCTGGTCCTGTTATGTCCAAGGCTGAAGTATTGTCCATCACATCACCTAAGACATCATACAGCCACCTAAGACTTCCCAACACTTCTTCTTCCTGAAGGCTAGGCTTTCCAAAACTACTTCGTCCTACAGGCTAGACCTCCCCTTAGTCCTTTGGAGGTTATCCACCACTTACCCACCCTGGTATAAGTAACAGATGGTTACTCCTTCAAGGCTCTCGCAAGATTCTAATTTTTTTTGTTAAACGAAGCTACATTTATTTATTTTGAACAATTCTAGACCTCCAGAGTCCCTGCATACATTGTTAGTAAGCAATACGCAAGTGCTTAACAGGAAAAACAAAATGCAAATAATAGGTTAGTAAACACAAATATGAATTAAACAAGGCAAAAGAAAAACACATTCCTGAGGCTCCATGAGGCGGCATTGCATCGTGTAAAAAAAACCTGCAAGCAAGCACCTGTGTAAAATACAGCATAAAAAAATATAATAAATCTCAAATCAATTGGCAAGTACCAACAAAAAATGTGAATGGCATTCGGTGTGACCATAAACCATACTTAGCTTCCGTGTCCCTCAGTCAACCACTCAGTGAAACCTTAAAGAACCTCCCTTAATCTCCCTTTAGTCCTGCAGACTAGACTTCCAAACACTTCTTCGCCCTGCAAGCTAAACCTCCCAACTCACCATCTTCCTGCAGGCTTTTTTTACAATATATCCACACAGGAGGCCCTAAGCTCCCTCTGCTAAACCTCCCAAAACACCTTCGTCCTGCAGGTTAGATCTCCGAACACTTCTTCGTCCTGCAGGCTAGACCTTCCAACACTTTTATTTAATGCAGGCTAGACTTCCCAACACTCCGGGGATCTTACCGCAATCGCAGCATATTTGCAGGTTTTTGATGCAGTTTTTAGAAAATTTCTATATTGTTTATTAGAAAATAATATTATGTTTTGAACAAATAAATTATTCTTCTAAATGGTGAACTAACAAAACGTATTAAAATGTTTAAAACAATTGCGTAAAAAAATATTTACGGTACCTCTAAAAATAGCTCAAAGTTCGATTATATCCTTTAATTCTAAATACAGGAGAATTATAAAAATAAACATGATCACCACATCAATGTTTTCTAAACGGCTAGATAATAAAATTATCTTTAAAAGCATAAAAACAATGCTTATAAAAATAAAAACCGTTTTTCAATAATACTTTGTCTCGCGCCATTATATAAACCAAGGCAGAAGTTATTTCTCGTCAGTACGCGAGATGCTTTGAGAGTGGGACGACGTCAAATTTTACGAAAAATAAATACGTAAATGTGTTGGCACATGAGAAAAGGGGTCACACTAAAGGCTAGTCGTAATAATATTGTGTATTATTTCAGAACCAAGTTGACTTTTTTACTAGAAATTCCATTTCTCGGCCCGCTGTCTACAACCAGCGGCATAGAATATTTAGAGTGCGCCTTCACCAGAATCGTATTCCTAGTTTTATTCATTTGCACCCTACTGGGCTTTTACATAAATTTCTGATTATACAGTTATATTAGTTGTAACATTGGTATATCTAATAAATTATGGTAAAATAAATGAGTTACAGAGTTATAAAAAGTAAGAAAATTGTAAAATAGATTATAAAGGTTGCAAGCAAACAAAAAGAAGCCGACACACTCCTGAAAATTAAATATAGGATTAACGAAAAAAAATATTGAAACCTATTTTATACATAAAATGCGAAAATAAAATAAACCATAAACATTGTGTGCGTGGAGTCCACGCGCGACAGAAGTGAAACTTCTTGTTTATTAGGTAAAGATAAAGATATTATTAGTATTTTTTATTGCACAAGAGATAATAATTGAAAATAGGAGGCAAAAAGTTTCATAAAAACACGAAACGATCCTCATCATAAATCTCCCAGTACGAATCTAACGTACCTTGCAGCAATAATTAAAACGACCAAATGTGAATAACTAACAAATTACGCTATTTAATATTCAAACATGTTAGTTCACATACGTTTTTAGATTTTCACGGCCAAAAGCATTTTCGTTGTTTGTTTTTGGGGTGTTATGCCACGTTGCGCTACCTCCTTCTTTAGCCGACGTTTCGGACCTGCAACATCTCTCGGATCGGCTGGATCTGCCCTGATGATGGACATTGCAACGCTGTCCGAAACGTCGTCTAAAGAAGGAGGCAGAGCAACACGGCATAACACACCAAAAACCAATAACGAAAATGTTTGGAGTGCCACGAATAATATTATAAACCTTTTAAATTGGTTTAACTTTTTTTTTTTTTTTTAAAGAAAGACAAACATTCCCGGGTTACGAACAGCCCAACAATGTTTGAAAATCTCCTACTACCACCACAGAAAGCCGAAAATATTGCTTGTGTTGTGATGGAGGACTTAGCCAGCCGAGGAATCGAACATGCGACTATACTTTGAATGTTTGTACTCTTCATCAATGTTTACTTCTGGAATATTTAAATTTATTTTTATTACGTCCTTTACGATTTTTTTTTCAAAATATCTAATATACATGTTATACGAGGTTTTATTTTTCTTCAAATTTGTATTTATAATAGCTTACTATTATTTGTACTTTATGCTGTCACTTCGATATGTACTTTTTAATTTTTTGTCACATGTAAATTTTTTTCTTAATCATGTATATTCTGTACTATTTCAAATTATTGTAATTTCCATGTAATAGCCGTTAATCGGCGTTAATTCATAAAAAATAAATAAATAATTATTTGTTATTTTATGTAACTTTTTGTAAAAAATAATAATAAATATTGAAAATGGCCGATATTTTATTTATCTGTCCAATATATTCAGATATAATTATGATCACATATTATGAAAATAGTGCGTAGGTAATTGAATACCGTATTGTTTTGACATCTGTCAATGAAGAACGTGTCCGTTACGAGTCATAAGCGACTGACTACCGTCTAGCAGTGTAGTTGATTGTATCAAATAATTTATCAAACAAGTTTGATCGAAATCCGATCGAAAGAGTCATAAAATCACGAGCTCCTTTTGCAATCGGTAATGTTTCTATCTAAATTTACCTAAAACATGCACATTCAACTTAATAAACATAATTTGAAAGATGCCCATTATTTATTAAACGTTTCATGTTCAAAACTTACTCAATCTAGTACCATCTAGTCTAGATTTCTTCGCTGCTCTGCCTTCGCCCGTGCGCGTAGCGAATTCCCCGTTCCAGCTTACCTCATTCTTCCCCGCCCCGAAATATTATATCGGTTCGCGTAAATTACCCCTTAAACTAGCCACCCTGCATCCAACGCAGCTATTCCAGTTTTATGAATAAACTTTATTATCGACGCCCCTTCACACATTTTTTTGTATCAGTGGGAGATGCATGGTAGGTATCCCAATTTGCCAAATCTGTTGATTCTAAATAAAGTAAAGAAGGGGAAGAGACATTTCGAATAACGTTTTGATTCCGAATGTCGGTCTCTCACTAGGGCAAGAAGAATATATTTCACTGTGGAGCAACGAAACACAACCAACAATAGGTATGCTAAAGACGTGGTGCAAATACGGCTTATAACCTAAGTAAGGAGTCCCCAACCCTCTTAGGAGAAACTTTCGAACATTGAATACTGCATTATAAATTTATCAATTTGGTACTATACCATTTAACACCTCCGTATTATAATGTCTGTGTATTAACGTTCGTTTTTATTGTTGTTCCAGGGGTCGGGCGGATCCCCGTTCGGGCGGTGGGCTGGAGGCTCTGGGCGGGCCTTGCAGCAGCGGCCCCACACTGCGCGCCGCCCTGGCAGTCTGGCCAACTCGGAACATGATATGTACACCAAGGTAAGCACTGTACCATTTTACCCCAACAAGATCTAAGAGACAACAAGATCTACAAAGACAAGTTTATAACTATACCATTTTAAACATCAACGTTAAGCTTTTTATACTGTACTATTTAATCCTCTTCTATTATCACTCAACTATGCCGTTTTATCACCATCAGTGTGAACATGATATTTACACCAAGGTACGCACGATACTATTTTACCCCCAACAAGATCTACAGTTAAGTTTCTCTACACCATTTTAACCATCAATGTTCATCTATTTCTACTGTACCATTTAATCATCTTCTATTATCACTCAATATGCCGTTTTATCTCCATCTGTGTGAACATGATATTTACACCAAGGTACGCACTATACTATTTTACCCCTAACAAGATCTACAGTTAAGTTTCTCTTCACCATTTTAACCATCAATGTTAATCCGTTTCTACTATGCCATTTAATCATCTTCTATTATCACTCAATATGCCGTTTTATCTCCATCAATATATTTCCACCATATTACCCCCAACAAAATCTAGAAAAGATTCTCTACACCATTTTAACCATTAATGTTAATCTATGTCTACTACCCTATTTAATCTTCTTCTGTTATTATCACTGAACTATGCCATTTTACCTTAATTAGTGTCCAAACAAATGTATACTAAATTGACTTTAGTACCTTGGAAGCTGTAAGAAAGTATCTCATTGATATTGACTTACTACGCCAAATGATACTCTATTTGCGAAGCCAGTTCAATAAAGCCATAGGAGTGTTGGCATTTCAAGGGTTATGAAAGACAAGGTGTGTCATTGCTAACAAATTGTCCAAGGTAATCACTAGAAAACTGAAAGTAATAACTTAAGGCTTTTATATAACTATAATCTCTTGTTGTGTTTATCATAAACCACTTTTCAGGATTACAGGATTATTTTAATTGAAGGTTTTCCCCACGTTATCTATTCTCTATACCCCCCTTGCGGTTGTAGGAAAACTGATAGTAAACAATGCGTCACTACGCCTGTATTATGCTCTCCAAATTCATAGTACGCGACATCACGGCTAAAATACACGTGTATTGATTACATTATCTAGTTTTTTCATCGATTGGTAGATAAAAACCCGCACAATTAAGACGTTAAACTTTTTAATGTGAACGCTCTGTTTAATATATTGTCTATAAAAAAGCTCCCGGCGTATTTTTGTCTTCTTCCCAAGTCTGTTCCTGTACTTCAATTTCCATGGTGGACTATGCTCCTCCATTTATCGCGGACACTGGACACTGACATACCAGACGCAAGCGATACTTGATCACTCCAGCGAATCGGTGACCTTCCTCTGCTTCTTCTGCCTTACACTTTGCCAGCGAATGTATTATGTTTTTCTGAGTTGGAGTCCTCAGTTTGGCGAGCAACTTGTCCAAAGTATCTTAAAATACGTGGTTTTTGTCGACGATGCCAATTTTCGTTGCAATTTTGCCGAATATTGGCAATACTTTTGAGACTATCATCAGAAAGAAAATGGCGTCACGTCGAGAGCTTTTTTATTCACAGTGTCAACAGCAAACCAAACGTACTCGTATATGTTCCTAATTTTATTTGACTCTCTTAGGGGGTATTTTACCATCCTCCTCATGGATTGTCAATACGATAACCTACATTTTTGATTAATTAAACCTGATTTATTTATTTATAGAGTCTGAGTTTACTATTCGGTAATGAAACATATGAATAGTGGCTACATAGATGGAAGAGTTAGACGAGTTTTTAACCTGTTGCGAGTAGGTATTTATTTTGTTTATTTATGAATATTCGTTAACGTATAGATAACCTATCAGGAAGATGGTGAAATACCCCCTTTAGTCAAACTGAATGTGCACTAAGTTAAGCGAATTTTTTGCTATAGCTAAACATACAATTTCATTTCACAATTTTTTTTGCAAAAATTGCAAAATTTGAAGTACGTCACCTGGCCTCGTAAATCGTAAAACAAATTCGCTCTTCATTTCGTACTAAATACAAGTTGATCACAGTTTTCTATGGATGCTACTTTAGTCTTAATTGCTTATTAATTAAATTATTAAAACACTTTGTTTAATTGCTTATGGTTATGCTTTTATGTACATAGATAAATATAGTACCTACCTAATGTTGTAGATCTGACGATTATGAAAATTTTGAAGCATGACACGTCTGTGTGAAGCTGTTGAATTTCACGGACGACTGTCACTATTTTAAACTAAGTTAGATAAATATTAAGAATATTTTTGTGTTACCTTTTAAAAAATCGTTTTGCTGACTGCCTGCTCATTGATGTTTGCTCAATCGAAAATTTAAATCTCGCTTCCTACTCTTTACATTTACATTTTTTTTATTTTGTCTTTTATTGGGAACATTTACAGGTTAATAACATATACCTTCGCGAGAATGGAACGTATCAAGTTCAGACCTGCATTAAAGTTTAGCGTCTACAATAGGTAAAAAAATTAACACCTGAAATTCCTACTACAACTAACGTACAATAGTTGTTCAGTTTTCAAGGAAAGTAAAAAATAGTTTAAAAAATTCAGTGTTTAGAGCACAGGCGGCAGGTGGGAATGCTGCCCTTGTTCTACCGGCATTTCAATGGAAGATGCTCTGAGGAACTAGCGTCATTGATCTCTTCCAAACGTGCACTCAATTTTTTTAAACATGAGAACGGGTCGTTCGTGGCGATTTGCCGGCCTCTGTGTTTTCTCGTTCCTGTAACATGTTCACTCCTTTTTCACCTCAAAAAACCCTCCGTACAGCATCCCCAAAGATGACGTAGGACCCAAAGGAAATTTTTGTCCTCAAGGTCGCCTGTGTGGAGTTCATTAAAAAAAATTATTTCATCTGAAACCCTTTGTATTCTCTGTAATCTTCGAATATTATGGCCTATACAGACAAGTGATATTGTTTTCCCTACCCGGCGGCAGCGAATATCGCTTATGTGTGAATATGCCTTAATAATTCAGGTACGCCTCATATGCCTTACATGTGTTTGGTAATGTTATATTATCATGAAAACAAGCTGGCAAAAAAATAAACAAATGTGATCAGGGGTGTACTTACTGCTCTTCTGCTGCTAGTCAAGGAATAAATAAGAACTTGTGGTTGTTGTTTACAGCAGTGCGAGGCTGAGGGCGGAGCCTCCCTGGACGAGGGGTCCGCTGGGCCCGCGTGCTGGGCCTCCTCGCTCGAGCTCCTGCTGTCCGACCCGCGCGGCGTGCACGCGCTGTCCGCCTTCCTCGAGCGCGAGTTCAGCGCCGAAAACATTCGCTTCTGGACGGCATGCGAGCGGTACGCGCGCGCCCAGCCCGCCGCGCGTCCCAACCTCGCGCACCAGGTGCACGCCCGGCACCTCGCCGAGGGTGCGCCGGAGCCGGTGAACGTGGACGCGCACGCCAGGCAGCTGGCTATGGAGAGGCTGGCCGCGGCACCGCCAGATCTCTTCCTACAGGTAAATTTTTATTTTATTATTTTGGCGCCCAACGTGGGGGAACATTTGTTTGAAAAAATGTAATTCTGGAAAATATCATCGGTCAAGTGTCCACTTTTTTCATATTGAATAATTATTCATATTGGAAAAATAAATAAAAAATACTACGCATCTTTTAGAGAAATATTTTTGCGCCGCGCCAATTTTGGCCGCAACCGCCCGACTCGATTTTCGGAAAAAGAGTACAATTAAATAGAATATTATTTCTGAACATATCCGAAAACTAAAAACTAATACTGAAGATTTCTCTCCTTCGCCGAGATTGCTTCTATATTTCCGATTGGTGACCTACAGTGCCCCTTCTGCTTATATTATATTTGATTGATTTATAATGTATGTTTGTATTATTTGACCCTTTCAGGCCCAGAAGCAGATTCTCAACCTGATGAAGTTCGACAGCTACCCCCGCTTCATCAAGTCTGACATCCACAAGGAGTGCCTGCTGGCTGAGCTGCAGGGCCGCCCTTCCCCCTACCCGGGAGACCCCGCCCTGGCCCTGGGCCTTAGTCAGCACAGCCCTTCTCCCAGCCCTAGCAAGGTAAGAGGACAATCTGATATCAGCATTCGATCATATACTGCCTTAATGAAACCTAGATACAAACTAAACTGGTAGATGATGAATATTGTGGTTCATTAGTGTGATGTTTGGGTTATTTACAATCAAACACTATTTGTTCCGTGGGGTTACTTCTTAATAACAATCCTTATAGACAGGTCCTTGATACAAACTGATTTATTATGAGTTTACGTATTTTCAATAATTATACTAACCGACACGACCTGTCTATACTGGCTGCTAATTGAATCTGATCAGTGAGCTAGCGAAAGCCCACTCTCGACAGCCTGGCAGCCCTGCTGGGATCTGTCAGCAAGTGATAGAAGCTCTTTCTCTGCTGGCGTCTGTCGGCATCCGATAGAAGCTCTTTCAATACATTATTATTAGCTTAGTCCAGACTGTCCACATAACACACATCCCCAACTAGCAAATAAATTGTCAAGACGTCAAAAGGGTAAAATCAATTGAGGAGCTGAATGCAATAACAACTTAAAATGAAAATTACAAGTTTTGAGTAAAACACCTTCTAAGTTTTTTGAAATGCGTAGTATTCACTTCTTCTTTTTTCTAGTGTTAATTTTTTTTACATGTAGCTCCATCTGTGTAAAACCTCCAGAAGTAATATTTACACAGCAGATAAAGAAGAGTTTGAAGATACCAAAGAGGCTATGGGAGCAAAAACAGCTTGTGGGCTAAATTGCATCCAGCTCCTCAATTTTGACTTCAGTGTTTTGCTTGATTCTTGTTCGCACTTATCTAGCCCATTCGTCGCACGCCTCTGTAAGTGTAGATGAGTGATTTTTTACTTTAAATAAAATGTCAAGCCACAAAGATCGTTGATATTGCTTTCTACTAAAATATAAACAAAAATTCAAACCAGTAATGATTTGTGTACTTATTGATGGTCATCAAATGTGAGTCACTACCCCAAAACAAATTAGTTTCTCATTCACAATTTTTGGCAGTTTTACAGTAATTAATAAATAAAAAAAATTAAAGTGAGACTATGACATCCCCAATCGGGGTATGTTGTGAGGCTGAAGGTAGTGGGGTGGGGAATGAGATGGAAAAGAGGAATGTGGGTAGTACTTGGCTATTCAGATCTGGTCACCAAACACGGCTAAAGCCATTTCAAGCAACGTTTCAATTCTGAATGGTGGTCTTACACCATGACGAAACTGAGAGTATCTTCCACTCTGGAACTTATACTTTATATTATTTTTAATTAATTAATTGCGAAATACCACAAATTGTGAGTCAAGAGTCTTACCCCTAGACCACGGAGGCCCTCAAAACTATAGTTGTCATTAATATTGTCACAAACTCTAATTTTTCTTCTTCTTTCAGTTAAAAAAGTCCCTCAGCAATGCGGAAGACCGGCGTCGCAAGTCCCTGCTGCCCTGGCACAGGAAACTCCGCAGCAAGTCCCGGGACAGGTGCTGCGAAGAGAACGAAGGTGAGCAGCGGAGCCAAGCTGATGATGAGGAGGAACGCAGCGAAGCCAACCCGGAGAAGGATCCGCACGGCTCAAACTCCTCACTACTAACGGGCTGGGACGTGACCAGGGGACTTGGCTCTAAACAGGTTAACATTTATTTATTTCTTACAAATTACTTTTTAAATTTTACAATCATATGCCGAAACTTACACTATTTGTTTAGTTGTGGTTTTTTCTTCCTTGCCAACACTGAATGTGTTTTGTTGGCACTACCGCAAATTAGCTTCAGAAGGCAAATAACCAAAACCACAAAAGAGCTCTTGACAATGATAAAACTGTAGTTGACCGATACTAACCTTACTAAAATTATGATTAAATTTTATATTTAAATCAGATTTCATAAGCATTTGTACTGTTATCAGAGAATGATTTGCTTGATAATGTGAATGTCAAAAACACAAACTATCAAAGATCTGTTAGACAAGTGTACAAAAAACATAAAAACTCTGATGGTAAACACAAGTTTTGGACAAAGACACCACAAATATCCGGCAATAACAGCATTCAATATTCTTTTATCGATACAGAAAATGAGGGAAATAAATAATATATCAGAAAAAATTAATAGATGGATACAAAAAAGGCAATATTACAACAATTTTATAATGTAAAAGAATAAAACATCTATTGATCGTCCAGTTGATTAGTCAGACTTCTCCAAATACCAAGTTTTGAGATAATGATGAAATCAACATTTGAGTGCTCACCATAAATTAAATATTATTTACACGTAACTGTGTTGTATATATTAAATATCCTATAAAATAATACCAGGTGGCATAACGATTCGGTACATTCATATGACATTTTAAAATATCCATAGAAAACATTAACATTTTCTTAATTCACTATAAGTCTTATGTGTAGAGATGGCAAAATTTAGCATTAATTTTCAGATTTTTTAGCATTAACAATTGGAAATTTAGCGTTTTATAGCATTTTGAGGCATAATTTAGCGTTTTGTAGCAAAATAGAAAAAAATGTATTTCCTGAATGTTTTTAGCGCATATTTTAAGTATTTTTGGTAAAATATGTGTTTAACCTTCATTTGCAAGTATTTCCATGTGAAAGATTATAAATAATTAATTGTAATATTAAATTAATAAGGAAGGAAACTCTAAGTACGGGTCGAACACAAACACAACTAATGCACATTGCGATTAACATCAATAGGCGTAATTTATTTTGCACAATTTGTGTAATGTCAAAAAGCAATTTTAGCCTACAGTACAAAAATATTAAATATTTACACATACTTAAAATAGTAACAAAATTATAAAAAATCGTAGGAAAGGCTTCCAAAAATGAAATAAAGTAGGCATAATACTTTTCCCTGCACATTCACATGAAACTACCTTCCTTATGCATTTTTCTCAATTCTTCTTTAGTTGTACTAGACTAAATATTACTGTATCAGCTTCTCCAATTTGTATGGTTCTTTGACTTCTGAAATACGCTATATTCTCGGAAAGCGTTTAAATTCAGCGTACAGTATAAATTTAAAATATTAAATATTTACACATAAAATAGTAACAAAATTGTAAAAAGAGGTAGGACAGGCTTCCAAAAATGAAATAAAGTAGGCATATTTGAAATACAGGTAAATACAAAAAACAATGAAAATGGCACTTTACTGATTGAATGATAGCATTGCGCACGTTTCAATAGTGGGCTCCTTCATTCTCGTACGCCTGTCAGTCAGTACTAAATTGTAGTGACTGAAAAAACGCTCTTCATCAACACTATTTACAGGGGCCCAAATTGTCTGTAGGGCTGGCCCAGCAAAGGCAGAGTTTGTCACTTTCATTGCCATCAACATTTGCACCAAGTCACACACTTTACCTTCACGCACAATTTGTCCCATCAATTTGTGAAGGTAGAGATAGCCCTCAACACACTCGTCGCTGGTCAGCTTTGAGAACACAGGAAGCATTTCAAAGTCTCTTCTCACGCACTTCTCATCAGGTGTCAGGGATTGTGCTGCAGTTGCCGGGTTGAAGAGCTGGCTGGCAGCCTTCAAGGCGCTCTTCTGGGCACACCCACACAACAACTGCTTGAGCTCCTCCTGCTTGGTTACACTTGTGATGCTGCCGAGGAGAGATTGAGTCCTCTGAGAGAAATTTCCATTCGACAAGCGCTTTAGGGCTGACATAAGAGCTTCCAGCTCGTGCCAGAGCAGATGGGCATAGGGAAATTTTGAGCCTTCAAGTGTGTTGATCAGTTCCACAAACTTTTTACATGAGTCTGCAACGAACACCATCTGCAGTTTGACCGATTGTCAGGCGACTGGGTCCCTCTGCTGCTCCAGCAAAAATTCGGCGCTGGCGTTCCTGTTCTCGTACTGGCTCAGAAACTCAATCAGAGTATCAACTCAGATAGAGAACTGAGTGGAACCAGGAGTTCCACTTAGTCACTACTGGACTTGGGAACAGTACTGCAGGAAGGTCAGGGTAATTTTCTTCCAGGAATCGTACGTACGCATTTTCCTGGAGTTTAAAAAAGACATCTTCACCTTGACCACAAACTGGTTGAGTGCCTGCAACTCCTTCATGAAGATATCTCCTGCAAGATTGACTTTGTGAGCCCAGCATTGAAAGTGTAGGAGGTGCTCACCAGCCAAGACATTTAGTGCTCCGAAGCACATCTCCATGTAACGAGCAGAGTCGGAAACGAGGCCCAGGACGTTGTTGTATTCGATGCCGTAGGTAGTGATAGATTCATTGATGGCCTGGCAGCAAGTTGATCCGGTCGCCTTGTCGAGGAAGAGACAGTTTGCCAAGAAGACATCCTGCGTGGCAGCCTCAGCAACAGTGCGGAAGAGGACCTCCAGCACACAGCGACCACGGCTGTCGGAAGTCTCGTCGACCACGATGGCGATGGGAACGCCCTTCATCCTCTCTTTCAGCTCCTGCTTCATTTCCTCTCCAACAGGCTGGACAAAGTTCTACCAGCAGGTAGATCTCCAGAACCAGGGATATACCTGAAAAAATTAACAATAATAAAATATACCGTGTAAAAAAAATCTGATCATTCCAATGTGTTTTTACGACGCTGGGAATAGGGAGCGGGGGATTAAAATATCAACATGTACCCCACTGCCGGCTTTGAGCAATGCTCAGTTAGGCCTACAATTAGATACAAATTAATAGTTACTAAAAACCAATACAGGAAAGCAACACAATAGATAACAGTATTAACAGCATTCAAACTCGTCAGATAAAAATAATGATAAAAACAAACTTACTTTTGTAAGTATTCTCGCACCGCTGGATGGTACAACTTGTTGATGGGTATGTTTGCTTTTAAACACATCTTCAGGGTGTCGTCGATGAAGATTAATTTCTCTGTCTTGGCTTTCTTCTGTATTTCGCAAGCTTCGGTGATAGAAAGCTGTCTCTTGTGGCCCTGATTCTTTTTTTCCTCTTTTTTGCGTAAATGCCCTGCGCCTAATACGTGTTTACTAAGGCTGTCCTTCTTATCCCATTCTAGCCTAGTATTACAAATGCCACACATCAATATCTTCTTGTCACTTACATAAAATTGGTCTGCCTTAAATTGTAACGCACGCTGTTCTATCGTAATCGTCTTACCACGACCCATCGCGACAATTGATTGAGAGACGATTGCGCCATGTGCGAGTCTGCAGGAGAGCTGCAGACGCTGGACTGACACTCGCAGGCAGAAATATCTGGGGTGTGGTTATTGGGGTAGTGGGGGGGAGGTGGAAGGGGAACTGGTTGCTAGGCAATGACTGACGGAATGCGGCGATGAGCCAGCGAGAAAGTAATGTGTTGTTGAAGAACGTGCGATGTAGGGAAAACCTGAGCTTACGCACACAGTCGGGGGAGCGCGAGCTGAAGTTAGAGATGATTTTTAATCACTTATTTCCGCTGATAAATATCGATTTTTTGAAATTCTCACATATTATTTTAATACCCGGTATTTTCGGGAAATTCACGCCTATTTCGCTAAATAGAATAATTTAGTTAAAACGAAATTTTGCCATCTCTACTTATGTGTTATAATTGATTTGGTGGTGTTATATAACCGTACCTAAAAATATTTACTAATTATAATTTTTTTTTCATTACTGTCTTTATTTTTTTTTTTTTTTGTCATCAGTTTTATTTTATTTATTTCAATTTATTATTACTTCATTTATCTTTTTATTGAATTTTATTAAATTGTAAAATGGAAGCCTTAGCACGGGAAAGCACCCAGTGAGGCCCACATTATCAAATAATGTTTTAAAATATGAATAGTTATTGAATGAAATTAAAAAAATGTCTTCTACAAACCTCAAACACTCCTAAACAAGGTACCCTGAAATGTAAGCTGGCACCTTTTATATTATTTCAATTTATTTCATTCATGCACTCATATTGACATAACTTTATTATATATTAAACAACTCTTACCGTTTCAGTGCGATTCAACCTGCAGCTGCGAAGACCACAAGTCCTGCAACAACTCCTCGCGCGGCGGAGCACTGTGCCGGGTCCTGCTGCCCAACGAGGCGGCAACATCCTCGGTGGTGGCCGTGGGAGAGGGGCAGGACTCTGTCAGGTCTCTGATCGATAGGCTTCTGAAGAAACGGGCCCTGAATTATCTGGCCTACGAGGTATATCTGCCCACCAGTAATAAGGTAAGGATTTATTTTGCTTTTTCTACACTCGATATTTATTTATTTTTTATTTCCTTTGTGACCTACGTTTGTTAAATTATTATACGTGATACAAACATAACTATGTATTTGAAGTAAGTTATTTAACCGCTCAGGCCTTGGGCCTATTTTGTCAATATAAAATACTAGCACTTTGCAAAAAAAAAAACATTTAAATGGAATATTTCTGAACACATCCGAAAACTAAAAACTGTTTATAAAGGTGATGAAATACGCTTTCATATTTTATTATTCCAAAAAAACATAATTTTTTATTTATAAAAATTTTGAATGCAAACATAAAAAAGTTTTAAAAATGGCTTACCTTACGGATTTGCGTTTCATTTTCTTTATACCTGTGAAGGAGATGTACGATAATGACATACTTTCACCGTTTGTCTCATTTTCGACTGTTGTTATTTAGTGTGTGTAAGAAAGAGCTGCAGCATTATCAAAATATATAAAGCAAAACCATCACCATCATGACTTTTGACATTTTTAAATTTTTGGAATTCACTCACACTTCAACTATATTCAACACTTGTAACTATATTCCATACTTTTAAAATTATCTTCACCACTAGTAGTATCGTAGGGGTCTACACGGAGACGTCCTGGGGCGGTGTGTGAGAGAGATGCAAGAAAATTATTACCTTTTCCTTTGAAGAAAACAGACCTACGTACATTGTGTATCTCATCTTTTAAAATAGCTGCACCATGTTATTAGGATAACGAACATACATTTTATGCTTTTTTTATGCCGTCACGGTAATAATAAAAGCGCTCAACGTGTTGATTCATTGCTGAACTCCCAATAATAACCCCGGGGATTATGTTTCTCAATAAAGGGACTGGGCAACAGGAAGCTATGCAATACAGATCAGTATCAACAATGTTAATAATACTTTATTTTATTTGTCCACAGCCCACGGACATAGACCAAACCTCTCTCGTGCTCGCTGGCAAAGAAGTGACAGTGGAACAGCGCGTAGTCTTCAAACTGGACCTGCCCAACCGCAAGGTGATCTCCGTCAAGTCCAAGCCCAACAAGGCCCTGGGCGACGTGCTGAAGCCCATCCTGCACAAGTACGGCGTGGGGGCCTCCGGGGGGCTGACTGGACGTATTTGCGTCACCCTGGGGAACACCATGCTGGAGCTGACACAGCCAGTTCAGGTATGTTCCAAACTTTATTAAAATATTTTGGCATATTTTTTCTATCGTTCTAGCCCAAGTTCCCGGCATTGCCCGGGCTTTTTTTTTTGGCTTGCTTTTTTTTGATAGAGATCTAACGTACATCTTCTTCTAACCTTCCTCTTGTTTTGAAGGTCACAAATTTTCTTCAGTGTCAAAATAAAACTAGATTTGAAATCTGTCCGTTAACATAGTATAAAATGCATGTTCATCTACATACACCAGGGATGGGGGATGCAATGGCTATTTGGTGCATCATGCTGAGAATGGTTTTCTTTCAAAAGAAATCGTACGTCAAAGAAAAAAAAAAAAAAAAAAAATTTTATCGTAAAATTAAATAAAGACAAACCTTTGTCGAAAGCTGTTAACATGCTAATGTCAATAAAACATTCTAAAATTGTCTTTGTGTTGTTTGAGAAATTTTAAAAAGTATAAAATTGATTTATGCTGATGGACTGGACTTCATTCATTGAAGCAGTTGATACAGATTCATTCTTAATTAAAACCAGTCTTCTGTTCAGAAATCAAAAAAATTCCGGTTGCGGGGATTCATATGCTGACGTATTTCGAAGCTCTCGTGTTCCAAGTGCAGTTATTAAATTCAGCTAGTTAAAACCAGTCTTGTGTTCCAAACGTAACATAAAAATTCAAGATGCAAACTCCTCTAAGGAAGCTAATCTCACATTCTGTTGTAGCATCAATATTTTTTTATTCGAGGAATTCATTGCGAATGTGATGTATAAAAAATAGTTTATTTTAAAAAAAAGGTAAAATGAGGGCATAATAATACATTACTGAGGTATCTAATTCTAAATGGCCCCTGACGATAAAAAGGTTCCCCACCCCCGATCAATAGGTACCACAAAAGTTTAATAATGAAATTACTATCTCTTCCAGATTGCAGACGGGCAGCGTCTCCAAGTGGCTATACGCTCCACTCCGGTCCAGCAGACCGACTCACAGAAGGCCCAGGTGAAGAGCTCCCAGAGCCAGGCGGGGGCCCCGAGCGTCAATGGCAACGGCGGCGCCCCGTCCCTTGATGAGATCACCAACCGGGTTTTTGAGGAGCTGCTGCAGGGCAAGGCGGAGAGGCATTCCGCCAACGTGGAAGAGGAATCAGTTAAAGTGAGTATTTTAAACGTTTTGTTTTACAATGCAAGCTTTTTCAATTGAGGTATATAGATGCAGCTAACATTGGCGTTTAAATTTACACTGATTTTGCAAGGAATGTAGACTCTTTTTATGTAATTCAATTCTCTATTTCTGAGTCTGGCTGGAGAGGTCTGGTTAGGCCCCCGTCAATAGTCCCTCTTGATCTCGATCCGGCCCGCCATGCAGTAGGTGGGCAGATGCATCCGCTGCCAAGACCTAGACAAACCTCAACCCATGAATACGGGCACCCCTGCCAAGTCCACAAACGTAGCGAGGCACTTTGGATAACCCATGGCAGGTTATCCAACAAATGATTCACAGGGCGGCGGCACCCGTCTCCCAAATTATTACCATAAGTACTTACTTATGCAAGAACAAAATAAGTTGATTAAATAATCCCAAAGTACTAAATCACAAAAAATAGATACATAATAACATTTTGACTAATAAAATTTTGTTTTGTTTTCTTAACCCTTTATAGACGAGCGTCATCTATACATGACGCATATGTGTGCGAATTTGAAATACCAGTCTTTGAGTATCGCAAATTCTTTAACGATTTTGTGTTTCAAAGATTAAAGTATTAAAAAACTTAGTTACCGGATGTGTCAAAACTTGAAGCTCGGATTACCATTGAGCTGTATGTGTAACTTTAGTGTTGTATTGAAGAGTAGCATTTCACGATTCCCTTTATTGCAGTCAGACAACTGCAGTTCGGAGCACTCGTCCGGCATATTCGGACGTTTCCTTCGGCGCGACGACCACCGTTCCAAGGGTCTGAAGTTGAAGAAGGTCCTGGCGGCCGCTGCACACCCCCTGCCCGTGCCCCGCCCCAATAACAATAACAACTCCTCTAGCGAGGGGGGCTCCTCTTGCTGCATGGACGAGGGCAACTGCAACGGGGCGCCTCAGAAGCCGCTGATCGCCAAACTGAGGGCGGGGGTCAGGATTCAGAATGCTGTCGGAGTGCCCAACGCCATGGAGAACACAGGTTAATATCTTATTCTAAGGATATATTTTAGACGGTTCAATGACCACCCTACAAAGTGGCATTTCAACAACCCTTTGAAAAATCATTACAAGTGATGAAATAAATATATTAAAAAATTGGTTACACAGGCTACGTTAGGTTAGGTTGTGGGATATTTTTCAATTTTTTTTTTTAATTGCTTTTAATGACTTTTCAAAGAGATGTTGAAAAATATTTAAATAGCCCGTAACCTAACGCAACCTTTACCAAGTTTTTGAAGTGACAACTTCTTTAGCACCGTTGTGATTTGAAACTCGGTGAAACAAAAAATAGCGACACTAAAAACAGACAAACTTGTACATCTATAAGATTTAGCCTTTTTTAAGGATATTTTATTTGGTTTATAAATTTTTACATCTTATATCTAATTTATTCCATTCTAAAACTACTATAATATTATTTACTAACTACTTACTAAAATTTGGACTTAACAACATTGAGACATAATCCACAAAAAATTGCAAGACTTACATAGAGCCTGCGAGAGAATAAGATAGCTCCCCACTCTTGTCTACTTTAGTTTTCTGAAGGTTTCACGTCTACCGCTTCTGAATTTGCACATTGTTGAGTTGTCCGGTCTCCATTTAAGCGAGGTAAAGTCACATCACTAAATGCTTGCACCTCCGTACATTGCAATGGATTTTGAAACAGTGATGAAACTGTTGGCTGCTATAAATCATTGGTGTGACCTTAGTCAGGTGGTAAAAAGAGCATTAGTTGATCCACAAATATTCTTTCAAAACGTGACAATAATTCGCGCTTACACCTTTTTTTTTCAATGCCCTTTGTGATCTTGTGTTCTTATAATAATCGCAGAAAGCCATCTGCGCAGATGTAACAGAAGAGCTGAAATATTTAGCTTAGATAAAAGCTATTCAAAATTAGATAACTGATGGAATTTTCCTATAAAAACGTTGAAGTAGATACTTGTGAAAATCCCAGTGAAATATTTCTTTTTGGTATAATCTAGCCCTCATCATTTAAAATCATTTGCAATGGCTAACACCATTTACATGGCCTCTCTGCTGACCTTCTCACATGCAAAGTCCTTTTATGGAAGATCGGTAATAAAAAATTGTCCAAAGACGCGAAACTAGCCGTCCATAATGGAGTGCTGGTACCTACCCTGATGGCAGTGAGGCATGGAACTGGCAGAGGAAGGATGAAAGTAGACTGAATGCTGTTGAAATGAGATCCCTGAGGCGAATGTGTGGTAAAACCATGTACGATCATGAGAGAAACGTGGATATCCGCAAAGAATGCAAGGCTGATGTAAGCGTGATGTGTAAAATTAAGAAAGGGACTCTCCGATGGTTTGGGCATGTAGAGCGAATGAACGAGGAAAGGAGTGTAAGGAGAATATATGATGCAAATGTAAATGGTAGAAGAAGTCGCGGACGCCCGAGGAAGACATGGCACGACCAAGTGAATCAGATACTTGAGTCGGGCCATGTGAAGAGTCGGAATAATAGAAGAGCATGTATGAGACGATGTATGAATGTGAACGAGGCAAAGAGTGTGTGCCAAGATCGAGTTGTGTGGCGGTCCGTCCTCTCTGCCTACCCCTGCGGAAGAACGGCGTGATGGTTAGTTAGTTAGTTAGTTAACCCATATAGAAATATGTCTCTAAGTTTTGATGTAAACTCCGTACATTAAGAATTAATATGTCCCTTTGGAAAACTAATTGAACAACAAATCTCCCGGGCTTCAATTTAATAATTTTATTTTCTATTCTTTTCAGAATTTTTAGAGAACTTAAAGCAAAAGCAGCGTGCTCGATTAAAAGATAAGATGAACAATGTCAGCGCCCAACCTATCCTCAACGGCCAGGACCACCAGAAAGGCAAAGAGAACAAGGTAGTGCCTCCGTTCCAGGGGTTCGAGGAACGAGTCAACCCCCAGACCTTCCCTGCCACCACCGTGCCTGTAGCAGCCTTGAGAATCACTCCTACCATTCCACCTCTGCAGATAACTAAACCATCTCCAGCTCCCAGACTGTCCCTCGGTCAAGGGAGTCCCATCAAACTCACCCCCCCGATTATCCAACAATCTACTACAGCCACGAATAAACCTGAGGAATCAGAGGGCTACAAGAACGACATCGATTTTGCAACACCCAAAAGCGGTTTCAACACCTTAGACAACACGGTCATAGAAAACAACAATTTGGACATCACAGTCTGCGCAAACCCGTCGAAAACCTTCGCAACGGACGCCGATTTAAAAAATGGCAATATTAAATACCACGGCAATCTCACTCAAGATTATTTGAACAGTTCAACGACGAGTGGTAGCGACCATTTCATGAGGGCGCGCGATATTTTAAACTCCAGTTTTCATAGCACTAGTAGCTCTTGCGAGAATGAGCCGTTTAGGAATCACGTAGATCCTCCTCCCCTGCCTCCGAAGCCCAAAGTACTCCCCATCAAGCCGTCCAATTGGGGACACAACCTGGTCACCGATGATACTCTCATCAACATGAGAATGCAGGAAGTCAGTTTGCCTGAAGTTGGACAGAAGGAGAACCCTGGAACGAAACGGTCGGTGTATTTGGACCAGCCCAGCAGTAGTTTTGTGTAATTACAATGGAAATGTGCAAAATGAATTTATAATACCGAAAATTACTCCTTTTCGAATAGTGTAATGAGTTGCATACAGATATAGGATTTTATACAAAAAAAAACTGTACCCGACATAAAATGCGTGGCTTTCCTTTTAAAAGTTTATTTATAATTTTTTTTTTTTTATATTTCTGAAAATTAAAAAAAAAAGAGTTTTCGGAAACCAACTAGATTGCAGTACTGACAACATCACCCCCTCTCTTTTACTGCATATTCAATTTGATTTTTAAAGTTTATTATAATCATTAATTCAATGTACAAACAAAATTAAATAACGCAAAGTGTCTAGTGTATTTATCAAATTCAGTTGCCTTTTTAGAAGGACCCCATTGTTTTCTATTTCGGTAAATCCCTTTTAATTGGTAATAATTTCGTTCAGTATTCCATAAGTGTTGTAAATATGTATGTTTGTACCCCGCAAGAATAGATAAGTTTTATTCAAATCTTCAATTATTTGCAAAATCAGGCTTTAATTTGTTATAATAAATTAAAATTAATATAATAAATTTAGTATTTTATTAGTTCATACAGTAGATAGGTATACATAGATGTTTATTGGCCATTGGAAATACATAATCTCACTTAACAAAACCCCTAAAAGCATGCGAAATATGTAATATTTTAAGTTTGTTTTATCCATCACAATCAATACATTATATAATCATTATTACAATTCCAATATTAATCATTATTTTGCACTTATTAGTAAAGTACTTTATTAGTAAGATTTTTCCTGGACATTTTATGCATACTCTGAACAGACTGAAATATTAACTTTATCGTGGACCTAGATATGTAAAAGAGTATTATTGTAAATATATTTCTGCGTTCTATTTTATATATTGCTTGTTTTAAATACTTTGGTTTGTATTAACACGAAAATTATGTGCCTGACATTTTTGTTTAAAGCTTTTGTGATTTTTTTTTAAATTCGATTTTAACTACACTGTATTGCTAGTACATCTTTTATAATTTAGGTAAATAATATATTTATATGAAACACTTATCAAATAATAAAACAATTATTTTTAACAGCTGTATTTTACTTATGTCATCAAAATCAGCCAGTCTGTGAATGAAGACATCCCCATAGAATATTCGATCCATGTGAAAAGAAAACAATTGTTGCATGTCATCTAGCTGTTGGAAATCCCATACATTATTAAAAATCCCATGTCTGTGTATTTTTTACAAGTATCGAACCCAAAATAAATTACTGAATTTAGGATCAGTATTCTTACTTCAACGTCGTTATCATGGATATGTCGCAGGCAAATTGTAAAATCAGGCTGATCATGATGTGCCTGAGGCACTTCACAATCTGCCGCCAGGCACTTAACGAAGTAGCTAGGCGCATCATGATCTGCCTGATTTTACGATCGGCCACCGACAGATATAATCTTCTGTCTTTAACTTTTATAATAATCTAATTTTATTTTAAACTCTCGCAAAAAATCTGTGGGTGAAAAAATGTATAGCTTGTTATGTAATCATCGGTTTGTTTTAGTTTTCATGTAAATTACTATTATTCATATTAGAATAAGTTAACAATAATAATCTAAACGAAAATATGAAAGAGAACAAGACACAGAAAAAAGACAATGGTCGCAACTGGGATAAGTTGCGACCATTGTCCCAGTTGCGACCATTGTCTTTTTTCTGTTGTTCTGTGTCTTGTTCTCTTTCATATTTTCGTTTAGATTATTATTGTTAACTTGTTTTAATATGATATATTTCACTGATGGGAATAACCTTCAACAAAGTTATAAAAAGAAAGTTTTTCTTATAAAAATTGAACTATTATTCAATTCAATTTATTCATTTTAAAAACATTACAAAATTAATATTTCAAATCGTTTTTAAAATAAAGATAAAAAAAACATTAAGTGCCACATGCAAGCATTAAAATCCAAAATATAGCGATCAGCAAGGAATAAATGTATAATATAAGCAGAATTATAAGCTTTCCGTCTAAATTGCTTCATAGATGCTAAACATAACACTATTCGAAGTGATTCTATTTAACAGCAAGATAGCTCTCCCCACTGGCGAGTTAGTTCTGCAAGCTGGGAGATAAAACGGTCTGTGCTGTCAGTGACGGAAATAACCATCAGGAACATAGATACTAATGCTCTCCATGATAGTCGAGTTTTCAAACCATCCACGAATCAGTCTGAAGAAAAGTGATACAATGTGCACATCCTTTCTGACCCGTAGATGCCGAGCATGCCCAAGAGAAAGTCTGTAGGATAGAGCGGGTAGTAGCCATACTCCTTCAGGTAGAGAAGATTATAATAAAAAAACTTTATTCCACTTAATTTTATTGACCGTAACTGGTTTCAGCTCGTCAGAGCCATCTTCAGACTGGTACAAATAATTATTAGTCAACGGTTTATGTACATAACATATGGGGGATGGGGAGAGGGCAGGGTCGGATCTACAAAATCTGGCGCCTTGTGCAGTAGGTACCGATGGCGCCCCCCCCCCCCTACATTTTTATTTTGATTAAAAATTCGTTCACCCCGATTTTTTTATTCAATTATTTTTTTTACACTAATTTATCAAATAAAATCAAGACATATAAAGGGTGTAACTTTTCCAAGTGACCTCTCTGAATCTTTTGGGTAAACATAAAATTTGGTGCTATTTTAATTATTTTAGGAAAAACTCTTTTTGCGAATTATGCTTTAAAATAATACAACGAATTGTTTGTTTTGTGCCCGTACCATGATTAAAAATATAGGTTACGAGACAATGCGGGTGGTTTCGCTGAACTAGGTCCATTAGACATTCTTGAGATTTACTGCGTTTATGTATATACCCAACGCGAATATTAATAGAAAAAGCAAATACAAATCGTTCTCATGGCAACGTACAACACAAGAATAGCATCTACAGCTTCTGACTAGCTCTAAAATCTAATAAGAATATAACCTCAAATTTGTACCTTGCATTTCCCCTGTGTTGAGCGAACAAACACCAACTTGAGCGAACAAACACCATTCAAACAGTAAACACTGACGTATGGTATCAACGGCTTACGAAAGACGCTTACACTGACACCGTAAAATAACAAATCCAACAAATCTAATACATATTAATTATACATTTAACGAACTTCAAATAATATGTCAAATCAATTATGAAACTGTCAACACGTTGCAACCTGGAAATCCTGCAAACCGTGCGATGCTTTTGATAATGGAATTTACTGAAGATTTCATAAGAAAATGGTCTTTAACTGCCTTCTCCTAGAGACTTAAATCGTACAAAATAAAACAATAGCGAGCGTATGGACGACACACTAACAAAAATTGTCAGCATTTTGAAAGGCGCAAGTCGGTTTGTTTGATTCACAGGAACAAAAAAACTGCGCTGTGATTGGTTATTGAATTTGGATCGCACCCATTCGTCGTAAAAGATTTATGGAAAAATAGATTTTACGTTTAAACTAAATATATGGAATTTGTAAAAAAATTCTGCAACTGACTATAAATTCGTAAGCCGTTGATTTCAACCTGATGCGTGCGCATTCAGTTTCTTTGGAAAGTGTTGCTAGAGCGTAATAATTATTTCGTACTATGGATAATTTTTAAACGATTCAGGGAATATTATAACTAAATTTTAATACAATATTTATTTTCTCACGGTGCCCCTTCAGAGTTGGCGCCAGGTTTTTGCACGTTTTTGAACGTATGGCAGATCCGGCGCTGGGAGAGGGGTGGTCTACAAGAATTTTGATCAATTATATTTGTTACTAAGTCGTTTTAGACTGTTGAATTTCTAAATATTTTGGTAATTCCAGTAGGCTAATTACCTTGGGTTTGTAGCTCACTTTAATATATGTAGAGAAATCTCTTCTGAACTTTCTCCAAAATGAATGTAATACTTCACCTGGTGCGGGCTCCAAGCCTATAAAAGACCGACCAACACAAAATTCGTGACACTCCATGGGGAGCCACAAAGCTACAAAAATATAAATAGCAGACTGTGTTCATGTGTACAATATTTTGATGACAATATCCTTCGTAAAAAAAAATTCCAGTCGGGAGTCACCCCCATCGGGTGGCACCCGGGGCGGGCCGCCACCTAGTCATATTGTATGGCACTTTTTTAATGAACTACAATATAATTAAAATTAGGTACCTACCTACCTACCATAACAAAATATGTTTAATGCAAGTTATACATGAAAATAAATAGAGTTTTCACACGAATCAAGTCCTGACACGACTATGAGCGCGGGCGCAGCCAAATGAAAACCGAACATGTCCGATCGCAGGACGAAACCTCCCGAATTCAGTTTCGGTTTCGACCGTAGTTTCAGCTGGATGGCGGCCGAAACCGAAACTCGTTTTTTGGCCGAAACCGAAAGTTCGGTCGGACACTAGCCAGGTACTGTCCCCCTTCCTCTTCCCCTCCCTACTACCTTCAGCCACACAACATACCCCAATCGGGAATGCCATAGTCTCCAGGTGTGACTCTAGTGAAGTATTCCCAAAAATTGTATTAAATGAGCACAAGTCATTAGCCAGTAATTTATTTCGGTAATAAATAGCTCGTTAAACAATGCAATATCTGGCAAAAATGCTTCATCTGCCGATCAAGAGATTCAGATTCTTTCAACACGACACTCGGAGTCAAAATGCCGTCCCATTGTAACACAGGTAGACATGGTAAAAATGAACACCATATAAAATAAGAAAACCTGTAATGTTATATCGTGGAGAATTCAGCACCCTTCAGGTGATTTTTCACGAAAACGGCGCTGTCTAAATTCGCCAAATATTATTATTATTACTACATCTAGGTAACTCCAAAATCAGCTTTTTCGAGTTACACACAAAACAACATTTATTTTATCGCGCATGTAGGCAACAACACATATTATATGTTGGTGGTATATATGGCTAGGGAATGTTGTGTTGAAAAAATAACAAATGAAACGTCTAAGCTACCGCAGAAAGGAAAATTACATAGAGTAACATTTTAATACAAAGCGGTGGTGTTTTACCTGAACATTGATAAAATAGTAGCTTCAAATACACTCTGCCAATTATTGCTGATTCGAATCAATAAAATATCTATCATTTTCAATCAACTAATCACTCTATAATAATTAATAATAATGTATGTATGTATGACTGAGTTCAGTTAACACCCTAGATACATTATATAATTTCACTTTCATCTTCATATTAAAAAATAAATAAAAGTTCATAATAAAAAGCAAAAGCATTCATAAGAGTTTTTTTTTATTTATTTCAAATACTTACTTACAATTTCTAGATCTAAAATTAAATAAGACAATTTTCATGCGGTTGCCAATTGAGGCTTATTTCCTCCATCCGACGGCGGTGCTAAAGCATCTTCTACTTTAACGTCTCTCAGTTTTTGTGTGGGTTCTTTTGAAGAGGGAACATCAATAGGCTTTTCCGCTTTAACGAAGGTTTGGGCAGAGGGTTGTTTGGGCGGCATCCAGTCCGGAATGATCTTCCCGTGCATCCTCCAAATGCCGTATGTGTTGGCTAAATGCTTTTCAAAGACAACATACTCCAATACGTCTTTGGCTAATATCTCACTGCCGTGCATGAGTCTCCCGAAACGGTCGTACACAGCCAGTTGCTGCTGAGTGTGGAACCTCACTGTCACTTGCCCATATACATTTTCTTTGGAAATAACGTGGGTGCACCGCGAGTGTACTACTCGTGGAGGCTCTAACGATTTAATAAACTTCCAGTGAATGGTTTTATCGAGCGTATTGTAAATGAGCTCCGGGTATAATTTCTCTGTAACAACATCCCTGAACTTGTACCTATCCCTGTTAACCATATGGTTGTGGGCAGAAATGTATATATCTTGCGCGGATAGGGCGAATTTCTTAAGATCAAAATCTTCGTCGAATGAGCGAATCTTTCGCACAGACAGCATGGATTTTGATTTCTTCTCCAACAATCTATATGCCTGAATGGCACCGCCCGTCGATACGATGGACAACTTGCCATCTCCTTCTGGGGGTACGTAAGGCTCGAAGACAACTCCGGTGCAGGAAATGTAAAATTGTCTTTCCATCCATGTTCTCGGTGGAAGCAATCCCTGATCTTTCAATTTAGTGCGGAATTTTTCTTCGGTGAATTCTCCAGGCTTCTCATTGAGGTTGGGAAGCTTCAATTTCATCACCTTCAATTGACGCAGCCTCTTAAACTTGGGATTATAATGCTTGTGATGTCGCACTGACTCAAAGTTAGCCAAATTCTGAATACTGGGGCCTAAAAGCCCCAGTTGGGTACACTAAAAAATAAAAATTAATATAACAATTATAATGTGTACTGTTAATTCGTGGAGGAAATTAATTGCAATATAATGGTTATAAATTGTATTCCACTTATTTAATAACGAGTCGTTACTTTATGGCTTACTTAATTAATAATTTGAATAAACTTTATTTCATAGTGAATCAATTTCAAATAGCCACAAAATGTTTTTGAAAACAAAAAACTTAAAACAGCGCTGTATACCAAAGGGCAAAAAAATAAATATAAATATACGAAAGCTTTCATTATCGTGAATTGGTTTTATAATCTGTTTCTCTATAAATATATATTTTTACCCTCAGAAAATTGACAGTAGAGCGACATGCTATGGAAGCCGCCATCTTTATTCATATTTTGTAATATTTTCTATGGATCTTATTTTTCTGTGGTTTGTTCGTTTTTTTTTCTTTATTTTTTACTAAATAAATAAAAATCATGTCCCCTGCCGTTTTGTACAGGAATAAATTTATTATGTAATAACATACTATAAAAAATTTGAAATAATGAAAATCCCTGTCGGAAATAAAGTCGGACGTGCCCCTGCCGATCTAATCGAATATAACCATCTCCTTTCATGAATTTATCTCTAATTTCTGAACACCCTATTGATCTTTAAAATATTTACTTGGACGTTAGTGCTTTAGTTAGTTTTTTCGTTCAACAATTTTCTTTTTCTAATTAATACCATTTCAACGATCACAGTACCATCCGTTTTTTATTTTTTTTAATTTTGATAGACTACATGCGAAACTAGATTTAAAACAAAAAAACTTGATGTTAAAAAATACGCCAGCACCACTTATTTACAAGCAAATAAAAGTAGTCATTAGTCATCATGCAAATGTAATCTTAATATATAATTTAATGTCAACAATATAATAATCTACGTTATAATAAAATTTTGTATTATTAGCTGGGCAGGAATATATGACAATATTAATCCAATTTAAAATAATTCAAAAATCGAAAAGGTAATCTTGAAAAATCCTTCTACATTCTCTGCTGAAACCGGTTTTAAAATAGACAGAATATAAAAATATATTCAATAATACTTTTTTTAAATCAAAAAAGAGCCTTAAAATTTACATTTCAGCAAGACATCAGAATAACCATTCCAAAATTGAATACATACCAAGCATATCCAAAATACCAATCCCTATCTAGTTTAGGAATAATGTATTTTTATAACATGTAATTTAAAAAAATTACCTAAAACTACTATAAGATTCCATATTTTTATTATTTTTTTAAATTATAAATTTTGAGGTTTATTTTTTATTTTCATGTTATTATTATATACAATACGAAACAAATAAATGCGTATAATGACTTGCTTACGTGATTTTATTTTGCTTGAATTCCCCCACGAAACCCCAAAGACTTGGATCTTGATGGTGAGGAAAAGCTATTATTTTTTTTATAATAACGCTGTTTATCAAGTAATAACAATTTATATATATCCTTCTAAAATGTACACATGTTAAATAATAAAAATATAAAAAATTAATAATTCAAGAGCGAACGAACGAAGAAAGTAGTGTAAGAAGAATATATGACGCAAATGTGAATGGTAGAAGAAGTTGGGGACGCCCGAGGAAGACATGGCACTCTCAAGTAAATCAGATACTTGAGACGGGCCATGCCAAGAGTCAGAACAATAGAAGAGTATGTATGAGACGATGTATGAATGTGAATGAGGCAAAAAGTGTGTGCCAAAACCGAGTTGTTTGGCTGTCCGTCCTCTCTGCCTACCCCTTCGGAACGGCGTGATGGTTAGTTACTTAGTTAATTATTCAAGTATTTGAAGTTAATTTAGAAAATATAATTTTGTAATTTATGTAAACAATTTTTTTAAATGGCTTTTCTATTTTTTGAATGAGTATTCTAACCAATATAATATTTTTTTAATTATTTGGAGTTTGTATTGCCGGCTTGAGTAACTTTCCTCCATGCAATATCGAATACTCTGTTTGCATGTCGTGTATGTACTTTTGTTTTATTGGTGAAGAGTACGTATAAACGATATTTATAAAAGTTGAAATATTTGTACTGATTGGTTTATTTATGATTTGTACAAAGTAAATCAAAATTCCATCTAACAATAAATAAATTAATATACATATTTAAATAGTACAGGAAAAGATACATGAATAAATATTAAAAAAAAACTCCCTGTATTTATTTGATGTTACTTTTAAACTGTTAATCATTCTTGTACTTTAATTTTTTTACCGACTGTGCTTATTATTTACCAAATATTTATTTTTTACTGCCATAAATCGTTAAATTATATTCATTAAAATAAAACATTATTTTGAATTGGTTTGTTTTGATTTTAGTGAATAAAAAGGCAACATAAAGTTGGTAATTTTAAATATAATACTTCATGAATTTTAGTTGCTTACTTGACCACAGGCGGATATCCGCTACCATAACACGTTGCTCCTCTCCTCACACCGCGTAGTACATCCTGAACTCTTAGAAAAAGGAGTCGACTGCTCCTTCTTAACCTGTTACATCGTGAGTATAGTTATTAATCTATCATTAAATAACACTGTATCGTTAGTTTACATTGCCTTTTACAATAAAACATTGCATTACCGGACTGAATTAGTCTACTTTCTGAGATACTAACCTTGGCACATTAACCAATAATTTTTTGAGGGCATGCTTGGGTCGACACTTCTAATATGATTCAGCATATTTTTACCGTTATGAATCGCAATAACCCGGCGTTTCTCTGCAAATTGACGTTAAATGCGTGTTTATTTGTCAATTTGGGGTAACATGTGCCGAACAGCGTGGCAAGGCGTGCGATATATTTGAATCCGGACAATGACCCTGGACATCTTACATTCTTATTTGTTAAATATTTTAAGCTTGTGTCTTCGAAATATTAACCATCTCGTTTTGTTTCAGTAATATATTGTATGAGTCAGAAAACAGAAAAACCAATACTATCAGGTCAACGCATCAAGACCAGAAAAAGAGGTAAGAATTTTGACCTTTGAATACATTTAGCCGTCTTGTCACGCTTTCTCCGTTTCACATGTTCTTCAAATGTTCATTCGGCAAAATACGTTAAAACGATCTTATTTAATTCTTTGTTCTAGTAATATTGACGTGGATGTGTTTGATGTGTGATCAACTTTCAACCTGTGTTACTGGAATCCCTGAACACGTCATTTGGGTTTTAACATCACCATTGCAATCAATTTCTAGAAACTCAAATCCTGTGCCATGAGTCAACATTTCATTGAGGAAAAAAAACGCGTTATAATTTCGTATCTTATTTTTGAAGTTGAAATAACCATGTTTGCTGATGCACCCTAATTTGAGAACTGTCTTGATATATCAATTGACTTGGCAGTGTTATAGTGTGCTAGAAAAAGTGTGGAACAATCCTACTGATGATGACCCTTTGAATTCATTGGTTCCTAAAGCTTTCAGACAAAAATATATTTACTTTGATAGAATTCTGATCGTTTCAGCTGCAATTTTTTTGGCTTTGTTATTACCATCCCCAATCTTTTTGTAAATTGGCCATAATTCGAAACTTACCCGGTACCCAAGAATGAGGAGCTGAACCTACTGTATTTTGCAGTAAACCTATTGTACCTGCACAGAAGTGAGTTTAAATGTGATGAGTACAATTATATATTTCGAAGAAACCCCCCCAATATACAATCTGCTATTAGGTTGGGTTATCTATCAACTTCGTTGTTTCTGAAGAAAAAACGATTATTCATTCAATTGCTTGTAGATGAAAATTTACGTAATAATTGTTGCGTTCATTTTTAAAATGGCCGCTGTCATACCTGTATTTTTGTCAGCTTATATTTATAAGACCAGTTTCTTGTTTCCTCCAGATGAAAAGGAAAAATATGACCCCACGGGCTTCCGTGACCTGGTCATCGCTGGGCTCGACAAGGCGGGCCATGACCCGGAGGCCATCTTCAAGTTCTTAGATGCCTTCGGCTCCAAGCAGGATTACCGGCGCTATGGAGAGGCGCTATTTGATATTCTCATAGCGGGGGGACTGCTCGGTAAGCATTCTCAACATATCTATGATCCACTAAAATCTATGGCTCTGCTGCTAGTGCTCCATCGTAATTTTTCTTTTACATTCGTAATTTGTGAAAAAGAGATTATAACAGAGCTATCAGCGGTATATCTATAGAAACTATGCATACCATTGTTCCTCAATGTCATTTCCTGTTTTAACTATCAGTTAAGTGTCATGCTAATCTCGTCACATACACTATTGTTCAAAAGTAATGTTTGTGTATTAAAAGTAGTTAAAAACACCCACAATGCACATTAGATCACCTTGTTATTTAAAGAGGTGACTAATTTGTCAGTACTGATAAGAGTGCCACTTACATTTTGTGGTGAAAGATTAAAATGAGTAATAAAAATGAGATTTCTAAAACATGCTTGAGAAACATTGATAATGCATATTTTAAATTCAAAATGATGATACCAAGGCTAGAGTTCTTGAAAATCAATGACGACAAAACCTATCGTTCGTTAAAAACTGACTGATTCATTCTTTGCGAAAGTTTTCACGTTGTTCGGAGTTCTGGTCTAATGTAAGGTTATGTTGTCCAACAGTTCCGGGCGGATCTATATCTCTCGATGGCGAGAAACCACACACAGACACCTGCATATTCTGCTCCCCTTCTGCAGATATGGAGGCTATGCGTAATTTTGAACAGGTAAGAAGCACTTTTGGTTTTTATGTTGTAATTGACCACAATTTTTCTTATTTTGATTTGAATGTGCACTCAATTAGAACTGGTTGTTTCATTCAATGAAAAGCGAGTGTCGTGATGTGCAAAATAAAAGTTGGATCTAACTAGCTTTAAATGCCAAAGTTGGCATCTTAATTCCTGAAGTTCCACACAGTATAATTATAATGTTGCATCGTTACGACTTTAATTCAATTGTAAATTATAAATGTTTATTTTTCTTACAGGTTTTCATAAAAATGATGAGACGCTACAAATATTTAGAGAAAATGTTCGAGGATGAGATGAAAAAAGTCCTGGTGTTTATCAAAGGGTTTGATCCCGACCAGAGGATTAAACTCGCAAGGATGACTGCCTTATGGATTGGTAAACATACATTACTTGCTAAATACAATTGTGATTTATCGAAGACCCATGTTATGCCTTCGATGCATACTAATTTGAGAACTGCCCTGATTTTTCAATAGACTCGACAGTGTTATAGTGTGCTAGAAAAAGTGTGGAACAATCCTACTGATGATGACCCTTTGAATTCATTGGTTCCTAAAGCTTTCAGACAATATACAAAACCTTTCATATCAAGTCAATTATTTATTAATATTGATAGATAATGTCGTAACATGAGGTGTTTGTTTATGCAGGAAATGGATCTGTCCCGCCTTCAGTATTACTGGTGCTGATAAATGAGCATCTCATAAAAGACAACATGGCACTGGACTTCCTGATTGAGGTGTTCACCACTTACAAACAGGAGAAGGGAATGGCCAGTTTAACAACTGCTCTGAAGAAAGGACAGATTGAAGGACGGTGAGTCAAACAAACTAACATTATTTATTCCTCTACCCCACCTTTCAGATATGGATTGTCTCATTAAAACTAGTTAGATGCATAAATCACATTTGTTACCTTTGCTCAACGATTCATGGATTGTGTTACATACATATTTATATTCCCATAGTACTTTTTTCACTGGGTGTTTCATAATTCAGTGATAGATCACTCGGGATAGATTAATCTGCCCACCATACTGGCATCCATTTCCCTCTGAAGTGGAGGTTATCTAGCGTGTGTTACAATCTTATCAGTCAAAATTGATTTAGTATTGCCCACTTTTATTGTCATAAATGTCCACTGTTTGCTGTCAATATTAAAATGTGCCAGGTTATCAACTGGGTCAAATCCTCTTAATTTAGTGACAACCGGATTAGGAAACAAATCTGGGTCATAATGATGAGATAGTGAAATGATTCATTTATAACTGTAATATTAATTACCTTGTATGTGGATATTTTTGCTGGAATAAATTAAATGGTTTTTATTTGTAGATTGATGGAGTTTGTTCCTGCGAACAAGCGCACGGAAGAATATTTCATCAACCTGTTCTCTGAGAAGGAACTTGGAGATGTGGTGCGACTCCACAAGGCTCAGGCCAGCCAGGAAGCACGCCGGGATCTCACACAGGTAATGCATTCAGTCTATCCACTGCACCTACTTCATCTTCGTACAATAACTCGCAAAGAACCTTTTTTAAAGATTTCAGTTCATATTCCCTGATGCATACTAATTTGAGAACTGTCTTGATATTGCAATTGACTCGGCAGTGTTATAGTGTGCTAGAAAAAGTGTGGAACAATCCTACTGATGATGACCCTTTGAATTCATTGGTTCCTAAAGCTTTCAGACAATTATTAGTACGTACAGCCATTTGTGTTATGCTCGATCAACCTTCTGTTATTTAATTTGTTGCTATTTTCCAGGTTCTTATGGATGACTTAGCTGACAACAAACCTCTCCGAGAAACAATAACAGACCTTAAAGAGATGGCACAAAAGTGCAACATTCCCGAACACGAAATAGTTTCAGTGGTAAGCACACATTATATTTTATTAACTGTGACCGTGACCATGTAAAATAAATAAAAAGTTTTAGTATTGAAATGATGAAACTGATGACGAGACTTAGTGGTTGGCTGTAGTACAAAGCCAGTTTCGTGACAAGTATTTTGTTGCATTACAGCCTAGTACAATATCGGTTTTCCATCGCTGATGATTCGGCAGTCTGATCTTGCTAAAACTCCCCCTCCCTCGAATCAATGATGTTAAACTGTTTGGATGAGTTACTTATGAAAGATGTGTTTGTAGATCTGGACGACAGTGATGTCGGAGACAGAGTGGAACAAGAAGGAAGAGCTGGTGGCGGAGCAGGCGGTGAAGCACCTGCGCGCCCTCACTCCGCTCCTGGCCGCCTTCTGCAGCCAGCCGCGATCACAGCTGCAACTGCTGCTCAAGGTGCAGGAGTTCTGCTACCAGAACATGAACTTCATGAAGGCTTTCCAGAAGATTGTCGTGTTGCTTTACAAGAGTAAGTTCTAATCTCGTCTTATTCCCACTGATCTCAATATCAACCTTTTGGAACCAGTTTTACTAGCAAGGTGATATTTTATAACGGCTGCTGCACTTAATTAGAACTGTTTTAACATTTCGATTGCTAAATCAGTGTCGAAAAGATGCTATATTGATTATGAGACAAAATTACTGATAACTTTAAAGTCATGAGTACTAACGTTTCAAACACCACTACTTTAAGATCAAGTTTCACTTATCATGTGTTGATATCTAATGGTGCGTTTCCACGCTTGCCAAGTCTCGGCAAACCTCCACAAGCGCGCCAACGTGGAAACAGGGCGTTTGGCTTGGCTTGCAAGAGCTTGCCGCCGATCCAGTCAGGGTCGGATCCAGCGGCAAGCCTCGGCAAACGCTCAGTGGAATTTCCGAATTGACGGTGAATGCACACCGTTTTTGCTTCATGCGGTCTATCAATAATTAACATTACGAGACATTTGTATGACTATGAGGGTGCCTGACTTTTTAAAATATATAAGTATATAATTTGAATGCACTAATTTAATTTATTGGATTTACCTAAAAAGTCAATATAAATAAATAATTAATATTTTATTGAAGATTTATTACAATAAAAAATATATGATTTTTGTTGGTATAATTTTTTTTTATATTTGTTTGCCATATTGTTTTTTTATACTTTGCTTGTATTTCAAATAAAAGTATGTTAAACCAAATGCAATAGCCGAGCCGAGCCAAGTTCGGCATCCGCCATGCTTCAGTGTAGGTAGCGTACTGACGCATTCACAAGCATGTAAACGACTTCCAAATGCCAAGCGAGATTTGTGGAGGCTTGCCGAGCCTTGGCAAGCGTGGAAAGGCACCGTAAAGTCCTGAATGTTTTATTATCAGTTAACTAACGTCTTCTCTTATTGTTACAGCTGATGTAGTATCGGAGGAGGTCATACTGAAATGGTATAAAGAAGGACACTCTGCCAAAGGAAAGATGATGTTTGTCGAACAAATGAAGAAGTTTGTTGAGTGGCTCCAGAACGCAGAAGAAGGTAAATATGAATCCTTATATATTTCACAAATTTATTTGCTAAAAGATCTCTCTACCTCAAATGATGAAACGATGACGAGACTGAGTCTTGTGTTGTGTATCCTAAACATTTGTTAGTCAAGTCTTTTGTCTGACATCTGTTGGGCTGCTAATTCACTCTGGCTGTTATGATTTTAGGTGCCTGATTATGTTATTTTATCCCGCCAGGTCTTGCACACCTCTATAAGCTGTTACTATATCTCTGTTTTCCTTTCTTTTCAGAATCTGAGAGTGGAGAAGAAGAGGATTAAGGAACAGTTATCCGGGGATCTAATACAAGCCGGCGCGCCGTGTATTGTCATTATTTATTTTAATACATTTTTCACTGGATGAATATAATATTATTTTTTTATAATAAATCAATTATTGATATAACAACAACACTTGGTTTTTTATCAAGAAGTATTCCACATTGCGAGTGTTATTTAATTTAGAAAACTATCAGTTGACCTGTCAATTGATAACTATCCAAATCTCCTGTATTCAACTAACATAATAAAGTTGGAAGACATTTTTGGAAAAAATTTCACACAGCGAATGATAGTGTTTTTACAATATTTTTATATCTGAGTCGCAGTATTAAATCAATTTGGAAGTCACAATTCTTAAAATCTTCCAAAACCCGATTCATTATTTATAAGAACAATTTTACTGTAGTTAACAAATTATTTTATATTGATCATTTTATGGACCATGTTTCGACTGTTAAATACTTTTTATTTCATTCCCTATTGTGAAAGTTGTATAAATTTTTAGTGATATAATGTTGAATGATTTATCATTCGTAAAATGACAACATTTCGGGCATGACTCAAGAACAAATAAATCTGTTGCTTGCTAAACTAATATGTAATGTGGAAATATCAGAACCATATTATAATTATTTACATAATACAAGATGGTGTAGGTTACTGTTACTACATGTACCATTATGTTTATTAAATCCATTTATTTCACCATTTTTATATTTAAAGTCAATTGACAAATAAATCGGAAATACCTTCTGACATTTACGTTTCTTTTATTTGATTTCTTCCCTTCCTCCTTTGAGTTTTTCCCACCTAGTTTTTTTAAAATTAGTTTAGGATCAAAAATAATTATGAATTGGTAATTTTATGCGATGCATTACTTAGGGGGCATCCATTAATTACGTGAGCACAAACGAGGGGTGGAGGGTTAAGCAAAATCTCAGGTTACTTAAAAAAAAAAATATGAATCGGCCCAAATTTATCTCACGGAGGGGGGGTCTAGATTGGAAGAAAACTGCTCATGTAATTAATGGATGCCCCATTACTGTGTATAAATTGTTGTCCTGCAGGGTTAGTCCTGCGAAAGGTTTATAAAATAATCTGCACTATCAGTTTGTCGCCTCAGTTCTTATTTGTCAAACACACCATTTTAGTTTTTGTTCAAACTCCATTTTAAAAATAAAGTATAATAAATGATAGTTAATCACTTAACTAAGAATTATTTAAACTAATGAGACCTTTACGAAAATGCTTTGTCTTAAACACTTGTCATAATGTTTCATTGAAATAATGAAAGAAAACCTTCTGTAAAATTTTCTAATGGTCTGTTGTACAAATACGAACTAAGTTTATGAGTTGTGTAATTCCTGCTATGGGAACACGGCTTTTGAATGAAACAAAAATTCAATTGCACCTTGCTTACCAATTTTGCTGCATTGAATGTTTACTTGGTTGCATCAAACAGTGAAGTATGATTAAGTTAATTTGCTACATGCAAATTGGCAGTTGAACTCAAAGTAAAAAATTCAATTCAACCCCTGGCATACCTGCGCCTTCACTTGCTTTTATTTTCTATGGTCATGATTATATTATAGAACATAGTTGCAGGTCTAAAGTACTGGAGATGATCGACTGTTATTGACGCAATTGGCGATTATTGTGACCACTAATTGATTGAGATTGATAATTGATACTTCCCAGTGGTGAGGGAATGATGTGCATTTTGAATGCTATCGATGCAGTGGATTGATTGTTTTGTTTTGGGATTGACGATGTTGCTATATCTATCTAGTCTTTGGGATTCAGTTTCATCGTGGAACTAGACTTGTTTTCCTTATAATTGCATTATATTGTGATTGTCCAGATTGTGACATTGATCGTGATTGAAAATTATGGAAAATAAAAATTAAAAGATTATGGCTGCGCACACTGGCTACTGAGGGATTTAAAATATTGACGGATCAATTAAAGTTTTGTTAATCACACTTCAATGAACATTGTCAATGATGTAATCAAATTTATGTTGATCTTCTCCTAACACTTTTGCTGCCTGCTTTTTCTACCTAAATTTATATGTTCCCTGTTCAAACAACTTTACTACGAAAGTTATGAACATTTTCACTCAATTTATCCCTTTTTGAAAAAAAAAATTGCATTATCAAAATAGGGAGTTTTGATAACATTTCATCCATATTAACTCCAGCTCAGTTGTCCTGTACGGGACTCCGGATTTATGTCGTTCAATGCCCAACGGTTCCGTACGGGACGCGTATTCCCAATCCCTAACGCGGTTCAGTCGCTCTACCGACGTTCAAGAAAGGCTGAAAAATTCAATTTTGTATCGGTGACTCAATCCAATTTTGTATTTTTCAGCTTTTCTTCAAAGATTTGGGGTTTTTTATGGACAAAACTATTTATTTATATTCTAATTAAATATGTACGATCGCGAACAATTAATTTACCTTAATATTTTGAAGCGTAACGTGCAAAAAGCATTAAAAACCTAAAATAATTTGATTGGCGCCATCTGTGAATGCGTAGATTATAACGTACGTGACGTTTAACCTTGCTACCTTTATTGCATGTGGCGCACGAGCGTATATCAATAGTTGCCAAGAATTTCTTCTTAAGGTTAAACGTCACGTACGTTATAATCTACGTATTCACAGATGGCGCCAATCAAATTATTTGAGGTTTTAAATGCTTTTTGCACGTCACGCTTTAAAATATTAGGTAAATTAATTGTTCGCGATTTTACATATTTAATTAGAATATAAATAAATAGTTTTGTCCATAAAAAAACCCAAATCTTTCAAGAAAGGATGAAAAATTCAATTTTCTATCGGTGACTCAATCCAATATTGTATTTTTCAGCCTTTCTTGAAAGATTTGGGTTTGTTTGTGGAAAAAACTATTTATTTATATTCTAATTAAATATGTACAATCGCGAACAATTAATTTACCTAATATTTTAAAGCGTGACGTGCAAAAAGCATTTAAAACCTCAAATAATTTGATTGGCGCCATCTGTGAATGCGTAGATTATAACGTACGTGACGTTTAACCTTAAATTCAACCATCTGAGGGGTAAAATAAGGAACCAGTTTTTTTTCCCCTGAATTTGTCACAACTTCTTAGGCTAAGAAATATGATAACAATCATCTGCACCAAATACAAATATGACGATCATCATTCATTGCAATAATATTATAAACATCAATGAAAGTGTATTATTATAAACAATAATGATTTGGTCATTTTGTACAGTCCCACTTCTTTATTAAAATAATGCTAAAAAAAAAATCTTGCATGAACTTATTTATGTAAGAAAGGTATATTGAGCACTTGTGTACCTAAGGTTAATTATTAGAGTTTATAAAAAAATGTACATCTTTGCATTAGGTTATAGTAAGAACTGCTGATGGTTTACCAACACTTCCATTTGAAATTAGGATAGGTTAAAATATCGCTCACATTTCAATAATAACTATACATATAAACATTATTATAACACTCTCTTTTGTTTATTTGCCCTCATAAACATTTGATATTGATATTACACATTAACTGACGTTTAATTTTCAATACTTCTAGTTTATAGATATAGATAATTTTGCATATACAAGGATGGTAAATTAAGTATTATAGCATGCTATTACCAAATTTGCATCTGATATGATTTTAGATTTTCACGGCCAAAAGTATTATCATTATTTATTTTTGGGGTATTATGCCGTGTTGTGCTACTTTAGCCAATGTTTCAGCCAGCGTTGCAGTGTCCATCATCAGGGCAGATGTGTCTTACCACTGCCGAGCGATTCTATATCTTTTTGTACAGCATACATTGAATGAATAAATAATCATGCATACTTGTAGAAAAACTTTGACGATTGTGTAGTCTGGAATTAATATTTAGGTATTGTTTCACTAATTAATGACATTATCTTTAAAAAACTACTTTTCATGTGAATCATTATTCAACCTTCTGAATCTGTTGATTTTCTTTTATTGAAGGTTATTGGTTATTGCGTTATTGTAAAAATCTCGCTTGTAAAATATTCTTCGCATCTATAACGCAGGGGTAATGAGATCTGAGATCACATAAAAGCATTTATTACCCCAATAAAGAATTTTAATATACCTAACGTGTTTGTTTCTAGACAGTGCGATAACCATATCTTTGAAAGTTTAATGCGCAAATTGCATAATTATTACTCACAAATGATATAATTACAACCTCAGAACACATAAAACGCAAAATAATAGGGGTTACGTATTTTTTAATTTTGATTTTCTTGTTGTTTTTCATTCTGAAAGGAGTTTATCCGGATTTCCTTATAAAAAGCATCTTATTTGCAACATAATTTATATAATGATTTCCGTTAAATGAAAGGTGTTATTAAAATACAGGTAAGGTATGCATCAATGCATCGTTAAAGTCATTCCTAACTTTAATCTGTAATTAATTGCTATTTACGACTCTCAGCGACTGCTGAAAGCAACCGTAGTAAAAATAACGTATTTTTGTCGCACCTACGAAACTTCTTGGTAGAATGGTGGGGATTGAAATTAAATTAATTGTAATTAATGAATTTAGTTGTGTAACTCTATACTGTGCGTGTATTTGCGAAAGCTACCACTTAGTTAAGTTTCGCGGTGGTAAATACACGAAAGCTCCTTCTAGACTCGTAGGCTCCGGGCGCACAGTATTAGGCACTGAGGAACGAATAGAAAATTTTGCTCTTAATTTACAAAATACACTCACTAAAGATTATATATTAATATTAAAATATTATATACTTAAACACAATTATGTCCTCTGCGTGCGAACTCTATCTATTTTTTTAAGTAGACGATAAATAGTGTTAATTTCCAGCTACCTCTCAGGTAAGTATGGTCCTGTATTCGTTGATTTTTAGGCAGCATCGCGTTCATTGGTCAAAACACTGTACGTATATTTTCGTATCGTTGATCAATCAACCGGTGGATGTAATTTTTAGCCATAAGTTGTTTTTAATTGTTTGTCTAGTTTGTAGTTTTTCTAGATTTTAGAAATGTACCTATTATAAGTTTGTACAGCGCCCTTGAGGTGATTTTTCATAAAAACGGCGCTATATAAATCATCCAAATATTATTATTATTAACATGGCATAATTCCCCAAAAATAAACAATGATAAATTTGTATCAATTCAATATGGTTAAATATAAACCGACAGACTCTTGTTCTAATATCTTAAGTTCAAACTAGAAAAATAAATACCTCTCCAATACAAAAGTAACATTTTGAGTACTTAGTAAATATGAATTCTACATAATTTCAATCTATATTTTAAGGATAGAATTTTCTACATATTACTGCATTTAAGGTTTTCTTAAAATCTTGTAAATTACCATGTAAAACACATTCTTTTGGGTTTCAAAATAATATTAAAAAGGTTGTTATACTAGATTTTTAAAATCAATTTGACTTGGCACTAATACGTATGCCTTAAAATATTGTTCATAAGTACCATATTAGTTTTTTTACACTCTTGTCTAAGGAATGATTAATTTTTTACAATGTTATCATACAAAACACTCATATAGTTACTTACCTAGAAATAACATAACAATAATTATATAAGTACCTAATCTGTTGTATCCGAAGAAATTTATATATACTTATAGATTCTAAAATAAATAAATAAAACATTAATCAGACAGTATTATGCGAGCCCCATTTATAATGCGAATGAACATTGTTTTTATTATATTCTAGTTTTATCCAACTACTAACAGTAATGACTAATGATTTACTTGTATTGTATTAATAATTATTAACTTCACTTCACTTGTAAGTGAATTTTGTACTTTGCATACAATGTAGACATTGGATTTTAAAATACAATAAAAATTGTGAGTAGGTACACGTTTTGAAAACGCAACACAAATTAGTGTTTAATGTAGGTTTATTACAATAATAAACGATGACACAAAATGTATTATTAAATACAAACATTTATTTAGTTGTAGGTTGATTGCAATGCAACTTCGATAAGTAAGATGTGGAGATGTAGCGTTTTGTAGTAATAAATAATATGCAATACATTTGTCGAAAAGCATGAACACAATTTGTCATTAATTAAGATTGACATAGAATAATATTTTTGTATTAATAAATTAACTTGTGTTGTGTGAAAATCTGACATCTTCGTTCATTACTCGTTACATTATTATCATTGGAAATAAATTTAGAGTATTAAAAGAAATGGATAACCCTTTAGCGCAAGGGTACTTTTAGTGTACCCATAGTGTACCTATATCTACAGTGGGTGTCCAAATTAGTTACGCTTGAGTTTTTTCTTATTATTTAAGAATTAACCGCTTTTAATGTGAAATTGATAGAAAAATAAGGAGGAAAGTGATTCACTGCGCTCAAAATGAACGAAAAACGTGACATTTGCTTGGAAAACAGGAAAAAATGTACGAAGGAGTTACGCTAGTTCGGAGTGCGAAGGACGAAAATTATAAATGAAGCCGTCGTTGTTATTTCGGTTAGAATGCATTCAACACATCAAAAATGTAAAACCTGTAACTGAAGCCATTGGAAGTTCTACTAATTATTATGAGAGTTTTCTAAACAATTCTTGCTTTTTCACAAATATGTATTGTTTGAAATAAAATATTTTATTTTTAATTGCATAAGAAATAGCTAATTAAACTAAAAAAACGAATAAATGTATATATTTCCACTATATAACTTATCTTTAAAATGTTAATCAGCTTCAAACTGATGATAATGTCATTTTTTTACTTTGTAACTAATAATTTGGACATCCACTGTAACTTGATCATGTTGAATTTCAGGATGGCTGTTCATTGTAAGCAAAGTTGTTAATTTTAGGAATTGGAAATTTGTAATAAAGATGTAAAAAATCATTCTTACTGAATTTCTTCTATCACGTCACTCGCTTTATCGTCAGGTATACCCTTTTAACATTTACCAAAGGTAAATAAACTTGCTAGCTGAACATTACAGGCAATCCACGAAACCGTGCTTGAAAATTTATTGTATCTACAGATTGTAGATCTATTGTAGATTTCACATAGCTCGGGGACATACCTTTAAATCTCTGGTGACGAATATTATTGTGCTTTCAGTATAAGAAAGTTGCATACTTTTATGTTCTAATTCAGCGTTGTCAACTTTTTTGAGCCTTACTACAAATTTGTTGTACCCCGTACGCTCTATCTATCTTGTGTACACGTCTAATGAAAGACATGTATCATTTGTAATTTTTTATTATTCTCATTATTAGATGAATTGAACAATCAAGTTACACAAATACAATTAAGAGGAATATAAACGCTAGAAATATTTCGATTCTCGTGCCTGCAAAATTTGCAATCGAGCGTCTTATTTGCGCGCGGCAAGTAAGCGAAAAAGTGGTTTATATTTATTTTGTCCATAATTTTATAAGAGTGAAAAAAGTTAGAACATATAAAACCTCAAAAATGGTCTTAGCCATAAAGGGGTGTTTTTATAAAAATGTTTCTTGTATTACTTCATAGTTAAGTCATGAAAAAACATTTTTTTAGTGGTTTACGCTTATTTTTTTTTGTTATGTAAATAATAATTTTATTGTAATTCCGTTACATAGAAAACCTAGTAAAAGCTTCAATTTATCCGTAGAATATTTTTTGATGTTGATACTGTAAGCCAATTCGTCATAAAGATTAATCTAAAAGTATCTAAATAGGATTTCACGTATAACTTCACCTTAATGCAAATTTATAAAAAGTGTCACACGACTTCGGGCATTTTTAACCAGTGATTCTAGATGTGGAATTGAACAAATTTCGAACCACGTCTTTTTATTTCAACGAAAAAAAAAGTTCTCCATGCACAACCCCAAACCCACACAGTGTATTAAGGCACCGTTACCGGCCCCAAAAAGAAGAAGATGGAGAGATATGAAATTACGAATGTCAGCGCTAACATTTACAGCGCCAAAATCGATGCAAAAATTGCGAAAATCTTGATTAAACACGACTCGTTTAAAACAGAGCAAAAATCTCTTGGGGGCTGTCTAAAACTGTATTCAATGAAACACTGTGAATATTTTTCATACATATAACTTGTAAAATAACGGAAACAGACTTGAAAATAATTTCATATAATTTGCGTTTCGGCGTGGGGAATGTAGGTATAGATATTATCTTCAAAAATAACATTTATATTTTTAAGAGCTTAAAAACTTCAAATGTTTAAGGGGGGTTTGCAAAAAATCGACAGAAATTCGGATAGCGGCCTCTTAAGAGGAAAAAAACAACCCACAAAGTGTATTAAGAGGAAAAAAATTTTTCACCTCAAAAAATTTCTCATGTATCAGTAGTTAAAATAAAAGCCCGATTTCACTTTACACCCTGTATAATCAATCATCAAGTTTGGATCAATTTCATATAGGTAGAGCTGAGTTTTAAAACCTACATTTGTGCCATGATATTGCGTACCCCCATTTTTTTCTTATCGTACCCCAAGGGGTACGCGTACCACGTTCTAATTAATTTAGTTGATACTGTAAAGTGAGATTGAGATTTTTATTACACTATATTATAAATTCGTATAAATAATAATACACCTACAGAGGTTTTCAATTATTTTGTGTTTAACGTCTGAATAGGTGCATGACTTGTCCATAAAATGTCCATATTTTTCTTTGAAAATTTTGTATATTCTACGGGTTGTACAAAATAAACACTACAAAAATGTATGTCCCCCCCTTCGAAAAAGTGCTCGAGCTGACACTGCATCACAGGAAACTGCGCTGTTAGGTCCTCTACCGAGTCTGGTAAAAGTCCCTCCTGATGAAGGCAGTCTTCTTCCGGGTCTTGGACGACCTGAAGGCTGCTGATAAGTTTGAAATTTTTTGAGGGGCGAGTTTTGTTCAGGTTTTGGCAGTGGAAAAATATGAATTAGATCAATAATAATACCCGTTGAAAAATAATTTTATTATTTTCTATAGCCTTTCGGGTTGCCTCCATTTCCTTACACGTCATAGCATCACTTTTTTTACCCTCCAGGATCTGCTTATACTGGTGAACAATATTCACCAGCTTTTTGAACTAGTACATTATAAAATTAATGACGCACTGTCCTGTTACTCATTCTGAAAAATAATACAAATCTATATAATATCAAATGATGAATCAACAAAAGGTACCCAAAAACTGTTGTACAGTTAGCTATTGAAAGTCCGTAAAATCGCCCCTCAATAAATGTGTAGGTACCTAACCTGCCCAGTTCCTACCTCCCCTATGTTATTAGTTATTATCTAGCTTATGTTGGTACCCTTTTCAAAGTTTACTTTATATTTGATGTTTGTCAACTGGTAACCCCATTATTTATATTTCAAGGGCAACACCAAAACCTGCCACATAAAAAGGAGATGTCAATCAAACCTTTGGGATTCTAATTTATATACAGTATCATATTGTTGACTTCCTTTTGAATATATTTGCATTTGTAAAAGTAACATTATATTCTTGAGATAAGATTCTTGATTCCTGTTTATAAAATCAAAATTCCCTTTAAAGGAAAAGATCAATCTTTTTCTAAACTTTTCCTTTTTTGTGAATGTACCTACTTTTTTATATTATGATAAGTACGTACTTGAAAATTTAATGTTACCTGCCTGTACAGTTTGTAACAGGCACTTCAGAAATACCTGTCTACGTGTCTACCAACTATTGAAATATGTAATTTTTTTTATATCTGATTATTAGTATTATTATCATTGACTGCACAGTTAAGGATTGATTGTAAACGAAAGTGGCATCCTGTGCTATTTTCAAAAATAACCGTTGATTTTTTCAAATAGCTTCCCCGAAGAGAAAATGTGAAAAAGAAAATTTCTCAGCTTGAAAAACTTTTCCGAGAATTTTCTTCCTATTTTCCTAACTTCACAGACTCCTTTACAAGAGGTAACGGGGAGGGAAAGGAGATGGGGGGGAGGAAGGTGTGGAAGTACCTAGTTATTCAGATCTGGTCACCAAACGTACTGTCATCGTTTTTGGCCAGGTGACTAGAACTGCACTGGAACTAAAAACATGCAAAACCAGTAGGTATTTTCCCCTTTTTTTCATCCCCTCCCCCATGTTCTTCCGCCTCACAACATTCCTAATTAACGGTGTCTTATTTATTTATTTTAGTATCTACATAAAACAGGCCGCATAAATTGATTATGTCTTGAAATGGCCATAGCTTGATTGAAATAGCCAAGTTATCCCAATCCTTTCTCCTTCCCATCCCATTTTTTCTTTCACATTCCAACGTTCCCCAAAAATCACATTATTTTTCCCTAGATCTAGGGAATTTTCCAAACTCATATAACCGCTGATAAAAATGTGGTTCCTACCTAAGCATCTATTTTATTAGGTAGGTACTGAGATATTTATACCAATGTTATGGATAATTTTCGAGACCTTCACACCATCCTACCACATTAAGTTAAATGAAGTAATTCTGCGGTGCAACTACCCCAAACATAGAACCTTAATGATGTTATCAAAATGACATTGGGATTATAGGCGACACTCCCGAATAAACTGCCTTTTCATCCACCCTCCCACCCGCGACCCTGACCATCTGTCCACCTATTCAGCCCCAGTCACTACATTCCTAAGTACCCTTACAATTCACAATCATAACGCGATGAGCAGGGCTGGCTTAGATTTATCAGTTTATCACTAGATTATTTATATCAAGATGTAGGCAGGTAGGTACCATTGAGTACAATATTTCCACCAAGCTCGGTCGCCTATACCTCCAACTCATCTCATAAAGTAAAATGACTTGTTAACTCGTAAAGCCACATTCACACCTAAATATTTTTTTTACTTATCGATCGTCCAGTTGATTAGTCAGACATCTCCGAAAAGTCGAAATTTGAGCAGCAGTTATATGTATGTAAAAGTTTACCCTCTATCTGGTACATGTTTATGAGATAACCCATAAACACCACCAAATCAATTCTAATACAGAAAAAGTGTAGTGAATTAAACAAAATGTTTAAGTTTTCTCGGTCACTAGTTGAATATTTAAAAATATCGTTGTATCTCGGTGTTATTTTATAGCACATTTAATATGTAAAACACAGAACTGCGTAAATATTATTTGATTTATGGCGAGCATTCGAATATTGCCCTCCTCATTATCTCAAAACTTAGAATTCTGAGAAGTCTGACTAATCAACTAGACGATCTTTGCGCTAGTGATGGAAAAATTAGAGATTGATGATAATAGATATAGTTTGGCAAGAAAGTGTAGAAATTTATTAATTTGGAACTAATTTTTTTCATTACTATGGTAACACCAAAATACTCGTTTTGTCAATGACATTTTGTATGGCTCTTGGCTGTACTGACTTAAATTGTGTAGAACGCACTGAAAATCGCTCGTTTTATGTTTTTTTTTTCATTGTTTGCCTGTGCATTGTTTGAATTGAATAAAAACGAACAAAACCAATACGTAGTGGTGCAAGAGAAGTTATATACTGCGTTTTTCAACGCTGCCTAGCCGATTATCACGCGAAGAAGCTTCTATGTAATTTGGAAGATGTTTACAAACGAACTACAGAAATTACTGGTACGTAGTATAGTCTTTTAATGAATTTCATTAGAATTACAAGATTTATGCCAATTTTCGAGCGATTATAACCATTACAATCTGATTTGAGGTTATGTTTAAAAATCCGAATTTGACATTGACATTTGACAGTTAATATTAGGCCACAAGAAAAAGGGAATATCTCAATTAACAAAAAAAAAATAATAGTAATATGCAACTTCCTTAAACTCATAGAAAATTTATTACTTTTTATTTTATTACTTTTTCTTAATTTTCTCTTTCTCTAAATAAATATTATCTTTTTTTTTTAAACTCCCTTCTATAGAATAATAATTTTAATGATGTTTTCCACACACAGGTAAATCTGAATCAACGGTAAGATGAATCGTCAAGGAAGGGGAAAGGGCAGATGGAAAATTTGAAACACCTGGAAAACGGAAAATAGAATAATAATAAAAATATGTAATAGCATAAAAGTGCTGGAATTTTGTATGCTGGATTGGAAAAATTGTAGCAAACAAGTGATGAAAATTGAGGCAGAATATTATGCACTAGGAAGTACTATATATGTTGATATCGATGAACTGATAATACGTTTAGATGAAGATGAACACACGAAAGAAGAAGAATCACATGAGGACGAAGACAATAACGTCGGGTGTTGAATTAATAGACTCAAAAAATTAAGTACCTAGGTTTTTTTATCGAAATAAACGCCCACTTAAAACTTATTTTGTTTTATTTTACTTCTAAAATTCCAGTTCTTCGTGCAAAATTTTTGAAATTACAAATACGCTATGAAATATGCATTTTGGCCGAAGTGTTTTTAAAAAAATACATTATTGTCTTATATTCATCTTGGTGTTGCCATTTAAAACCTAAAAAACGATCGCAGCGCCATCATTTATTTTCTACACTTTCTTGCCAAACTGTATCTATTTCAAAATGATCCGGTTTCTAAAAGTAATCGAAAGTCTAGTTTTTTTTTTTACTTGGGAGGCGGGTATGAGTATCCATTTATTGGATAACCAACACCTCTGCCAAAAATCACCCGAAGTTGTTCGCTTCGTTTAATGAGGTTTGTTCAGGTCTTGGCAGCGGATGCGTCTGCCCACCAACTTCGTGGCGGGCCGGATCCAGAGATACTAGTTGAGGGAGGCCTTTTGACCTTTCCAGCCGGACTCTCTCGACCCATCGCCTTGCACCACAGTTGGAGGGATGGATTCCTACGTGCGTCACTCCTGGACTCCCAGATTCCTACCCACCCCTCATACCCTACTGACACCCAGATTCCTACCCACCCCTCATACCTTATTCCTTCCCGAACATCCTATCCTTCCCTTCCAAAAGACCCTTCACACAGCATCCCCTAAGATGACATAGGCGCTGAGGGAAATTATTTTCCTCAGTGAAGTCCCTGTGTGGAACTAATGTAAAAAGATGGCAACTATGACAGAGAATCTTCAATATAAAATACAATACAAAATAAATCATCAAAGACAAAAAAATCACAATGGCGCTGATGGTCGATTTGATGGCCATCAATCATGTGACGAAAGTTTGCAAGGTCCCAATCTTAGAAAAAAATGGCTATTATCTCTGTTTTCTGTACAAAATAGTATACGCACCTACTTGTACCTTAATCGGTCTGATTAATAAATTCTGGATTCGGTTCTGAGTCGTCTTGCCGCGTCCATTGTGCGTTTGTACTTCCCCTCAGTATTTTGCGCAGAATGAGTAATGCGAATCCGAACTGATTTATCTGCCTCCGCTGAACCAATCCGGGAGCAGTATTCTCAGCTGTGCCGTCCCTTTTGTGAGATGCTGTTTTTGAATTTCGATTTCGATTTTCGCAACAGGGATCTTAAACCTACGGAAGCCGGGCGGCAAAAAAATGGATGGATACAAATTATTACAAAATATAACGAAGTACATAAGTTTTTACTGCAGAGGTACATAGGCCACTTTTCACAATGACTTGGAAAAAATCGTGTGGATAGATTTTTCTACGATTCCGAAAATGTTACTACATTTTTTTAGAAATTTATATATTTTAAATAAGGGGTCGTCCATTAATCACGTGAGGCTCCAAAGGGGGGGGGGGTCGGAAAAAAATCACGATGTGGGGGGGGGGGGGGGGTAAAACGAGATATCACGTGTATTTATTTTTCATTGAACGCACGATGGTGAAACGTCCTAAACTTAGTCCTAACTTATTTGGGGGGGGGGGGGGGGGGTCAAAAAGTTGCTAAAAAGCAACACGTGATTAATGGACGACCCCTAAATAAATCCGTTTTTTGGGCTCGTTACGTCAATGCATGAAAATGTCCCGTCTCCGAAATATTCAATTATTTTGTAAAATTCCACACAATTTTTTTGTTATATGGCAACACTTTGATTTCCGGCGAATTTTTCAATTTGACACTTAAAATTCACTAGATTTATTGTTTGTTACCTTGCGAACTTATGTTTTTTTTGATGTTTTGACTGATGGCGGTGTGTAAAGTGAACATCGTATAGATGCTTAGGTGCATAACGGTAATAGTGCTGATTTTAACAAAATCATAATATACCTATTATTATTAATTTACAAGTACAAGTTTATTACATTGAATTTAGTCATATGCAGACGTTAAACATTGATCAAGATGGATCAAGGAAACAAATACGTATTTATTAAATGTAATATTTTTGGTATGCCTCGTTATTCTCCTATGCCATTCATGTGGAATGCGTCGTTTTTTTAATGATTTTCGGCTATGTAATTATTTTTTTTCCACCCATAAAATTATGTCCTGTCTTTCCGGTTTATAAAAAATTGGTCCGATTTCTCGTATTGAAAGATTAAAAATATCGCTAGGGTTTCAAAAATACGATTAAAAAAAAAAAACCGAATGTCTTAGAATATTTGCCTAAACCGGATTTTTTTTTAAATGTGATGTAAGTGGCCTATTGAAAACCTGTACAAAAATATTAAGTCCGAATTGACTTCCCAATCTTCAAAGCTTTTTTTAGATTAGTTCCACACAGGAGGCCCCGAGGAAAAAAATTCCCCTCAGGGCCTGTGTCATCTTTGGGGACGGGAAGGAGAGGAAGTTCTGGGAAGGAAAACGGTATGAGGGGTGGGCAGGAATCTGGGGGGCAGTGCGTCCAGGAGTGACAATTCAATTCAATTTCAGTGCCGGCAACCCGGGCGTTTATTTATTATTAGTTATGTACAACAGTTTTTTTTCCTTACCCTCCTCACTAGACAGAGTCTGTTCTGAGGCTGGTAACTAACAATTTTTAATTACATAAAAACAAGTAAGTGGTAAAAAAAAATAAAAAAAGAAACATATATATTATAGTAAAAATAATAATAATAAAATAAGAGGAAATCAGAATTTAAAAACAGAGTAGAATAAAAGAAAATATATAATATTAGATATTAAGAATATTACTTATCTCTCTTCTTTCTTTGACATTCAACCAGTTTAAAAATCTTTTGAAAACGGACGGACGTATAATTCCATCCCTCCCATTGTGGTGCAAGCCATTGTGTCGAGAGAGTCCGGCTGGAGAAGTCTAGTTTATGTCTCACTCAACTAGTCTCTCCCGATCCCGCCCGACAAACAGTAGGTGTGCAAACGCATTCGCCGCCAAGACCTAGACAAAACCTCGCCCCATGAACCAGGGCACCCCTGCTAAATCACCAAGCATTGCAAACCATCTGGGGTGACCTACAGCAGGGGTCTTAGTTATCCAATAAATGGTTCCCCGGGCGGTGGTACCCACACCCGTCTCCTATGATCCCTGGTGAAAGACCACCATTCGAATCGAAAATCAGTTGCTTGAAATGGCTTTTGCCGTTTTTGGTGACCACATCCGAATTCTGAATAGCTACTTCCCTAACCTAACCAAACCTACCTACTCTTACCCGTCTCCTTCTGATCTCCACACCCTTTTGCCTTGCGACCACAAATCCCGAATAAGGATGCCATAGTCCCGCTAGATCCGAGCAGTTTCCTGCGGTATTTACATTGAAAAACTTACATATCATAGTAGAAATCGTGGTGCTCCAAGAATTAGGTATGCAAACAAATTAAAGCAGTAGGTAGACAATAAACACTGTTAATTACAATTTTCAATTTTTTCATTACTCTTTATTCATAAAAATGTCTTAGGTATAGAGTTTTACAGGTTTTTCGACTACCACACTAGACACATGCCCGTGAAAACACTTAACAAAACTTTCTTGGGAAATTCACCATACGCCCTGCTTATTCGAATACCTATGTGTGACATCATATCGACCATTAGCGTAATATCATAGCTCATCTCATTAGAAACGTTGCTTAAGATGACTTTAATAGTCGTGTTTGGTGACCAAATCTGAATAGCCAGGTACTTCCCAACCTTCATCTTTAACCTTTCCTTCCGTACCTACTCCCTTCAGCCTTACACAAATTGGTCCGACTGACTCCAGGTAAATGACAAATAATATGGAAAGCCTGAAACAGAAAATGGCTGATATGGTCGGGGATCATTTACATTAATCGGTTTTATTTATCTATTTTTATAACCACAATTTTTGAAGTAAAACTTCTTTACGCACGCTCGACACTTGGGGGTAAAATGATGAATACGTTACAAAAAAATATGAAACGTTACAAAAAAATGTGAAACTTTACGAAAAAATGTGAAACGCTAATCAATATGAAACGCTTATCAATGTGAAACGCTAATCAATTATATGAGTTGAGTTGAGTTGAGTTGAGCTGAGTTGAGTTGAGTTGAGTTGAGTTGAGTTGAGCTGAGAGCTGAGAGTTGAGAGTTGAGAGTTCAGTTGAGTTGATGGGGATGTTGAGGGGATGGGGATATTTTTATTCCTGTTATTGTTATATTGTTAATGGACGGCATACGTTAGTGAAGTTTAACTTCAGTCGTGTGGTCTAAAGCACACTCGTTTTTTTTTCTTAAGTGTTCATCACTTGGAAATATATGTTAAGATGTTCCCGAGAAGCACAAAGAAGGAATACAATGTTAAGCCATTTAAATTTAATAGACCCCAGCTACACTAACACCAACGATTCCGTACTACCGTTGAAATGAAAAGCTCGCAAACACGGCTACCATCTTGACAGGATTAACCGAACACGGAACAACACACAAACAATATTAAAGACAGACAAAATGAAAAGTTGTCGAGTCAAAACAGGACGTCGTGTGAAAAGTCGTTCGAAAAAACATACTTCTAGAAAAAAACACTAAAATCAACAATAAATCTTCCACATTTTTGAGAGGTAGGTACCAACCATAAGGAAGCAGTCATCGATATATTATTATATTGGTCGACGGAGCAGTATGAATTTCGGAAAACATCAGTGAGCGACCTCTGCCAAACTAGAAACAGTACCTTCCCGAAAAAGCTTTGTATTCGGCTTACCAGTTCTATTCAGCTAGATTACCTCGCTCGGATTTGCAGAATACATAATGCAAAATTTTGCCCGTTTCACCAACTTTCCTGGAATGTGCATTTATCCATTGGTCGCAAATTTCACGCACCAGAAATCTCGAAAGAAGCAGACGAATTTGAAATAATTGGTAAATATGTGGGCCGGAGAAGCATCCTGAAGCATTCTGTAAAAGAAGTACAGAAATAATGAAACAACAAAAGTTAGGTGTGTAATGTGCAAACTACTCTCCTTATTCAATTTATTGGAAATACTTTTGAAGATTAATTTAACATTTAATCATTGAAGAATAAAATAATACTAAAAAATTTAAATGAAACGTGAAAAAGAAAAAAACACAGAAAATGAAAAAAAAAATGGTTGCCACTGGGGATCGAACCTAGGAGGACCTCTGTCTTACCGGGACGCATTTAGATTTGTTAGTATTATACCCTTCTTCGATGATTAAACTCTACGGCCTTACTAAAAAAAAACCACAGCGCGACCGATTACCTGTGTTTTTGTAATATCATGGATACAACAAATTTACACTAAAACACGAAATATTACTAAAAAAGATTTTCACTCTAAAACACGTTTTAAATTTGGCAACACTGCAATTTTTCAAATTTTCTATACAATTTTTTTTGTTTTCATTCATAGCCGCTAGATGGTGATAGCGTCGCGCCTGCACATATGTACTATCTTGCCCGCGCAAAAAATAGCGGTTTAGTTTTGTATGTGGCGGGAATATTTCTAGTAAATATTGAGATTTTACTGAATGATTTCTATTATAGCGACCTATTCACTCTTCAATTTATGTAATTAATATATTTGCCGTGTTATTTATGTGGTTTCACATCAGTTTTATCAAGTTATTGCACAACAAACAGTACTTTAAAAGTTGAACTGTCAAAATATTGTTTTGGGTTACATAAAAGTTCAAATTTACGTTTTTAAATCTTTATTTTATGAGAATTTCTTAAAAGTGGTGTTTTTTTAAAATATTAATATCAAATTCACGTGTTGGTAAACTTATCAAAGAAATTAACATCTTTAGTGGTGGAAGAAATGTGTTGAAATGTCAGAGATATTTTTAAGGTTATTTTTTAGGCATTAAAAAAAACTTTGCAATTTTTTATAATTTTTTTATTGTATGCACGAGGAAAAAGTGAGGTGACAGTTTAATTTCAAATTCATTATATAAAAGGTCTGTATTTTTTAAATTTTAATTTTTTTAATATTTCTGTACACTTTCATCAAAAATGTTTTGGTAAGAAATTATTTTACATTTTTTTCCGTGTTTAAATCTTAAAATATGGCAGTTTTTTAAAACTAAAGTGTATTTCAAATACACAAATCTAAACGGTAATTTTATCTAGTTTTTAAAAATGGTATTTGTTTATACGGCACCTTCAAAAATAAGAAATATATAGAACATTCAAAATACTTAGGAAAATTCCAAATTTCGTTCAGACATCATCCCTAAAACAGAGATAAACTACCCCCCCAGGCTGTGTAAACGGCGTGTATTTTTTTCCAAGAACAATTTTTTAATTAGTAATGTTTTCACATCCGCGGCCGTTTGTCAATTGAATAAATTTTTCACAGGGTTTTTTAGTAAGGCCGTTATTATTAATATACATGCATAAGATCAAAGAGAACTTAAAAGCATCGTTGCATACCTAATTAAATCAGTTTAAAGATATTTTCACGACAACTTCGATCATTAGATCAACAACGTTATCCATCACCATCAGTTTTGTAGTATCAGGCCATAAATTTGTCTTTTGAATTTCTTTCTAGCTTCATACAGCGCTAACCTTTTAGGAGATATTTTAACTCTAAAAACCCTTTCCTTGTCAACCTTGTCGTGTAATAAAAAATCAGCATTTGAAACATTTTTTGTGAAAAAGGGAGATATACATATTATATGGGATAAAGAGACACAAAATGACCAAAAAGTCGTCATCTTTTTTTTATATTTTTGCGACAAAGGCATTTTTGTTCACAGTTTTTTCGTTATTAGAAAAGTTTGATAAGTTGTATTTATAGGTAAAGTATTGAGTTTTTGGGTGAAACATCAGAGAATAAGAGCACGCCACACGCAGCTTTAAAAGATGTAGCTTGGCCTATTTCAGCATATCGCTCGCCATATATTCCCATTGGGAATGTACGTGAGCGATATGCCGAAATAGGCCAAGCTACATCTTGCATAGCCATAGCTGCGTGCGGCGATCCTCTAATTGTAAATATTATTATTGTTAACTAGTGCAGACCTGGGAGAAATCACGAGATATTAGATATTTTGATAATAAATATAATTAGTAAAAATAATATTTTTTTGAAAAATCACGAAATCTGACTTTACTTGTCAAGATTAACCCTAATTAATTTAAACAGAAAAAATGGAAATTTAAATCATTTTCAATCAATTTTATTTTATCAAATACATAGGTACCTACTTTATCGCTTGTCTAAATTAACACAATCAATTCCAAATGACACTATTCAAAATAAATCCGAGCTCATTGAACCCAATATTTTTAGAAAGACCCACAGCCAAAATTAGTGCATTTGATGACAGTTTTTTTCCCAATACTAATTTAAAAAATGTTTAACGATAAAATGTAGGTACACTAATCCCCAAGAAGGTTCTTCAACATCTTTGTTAATCCCCATTCTTCCTTCGAAATAGGTAATAATTAGTATTTACCATTCTAATGAAGCTTAGTAAACGATATTTTAAAAACATTTCCCTCGATTAGGCTTATCCTAATTGAAACCCCTTTAATATTTCCGGCTCGGGTCGGGGGACACCGTGATCTGTATGTCATAACTCCTTTCTATAACCATGAACTTGGCTAACAATAGACCTCTAATAATTATCTTAATTACTTACCTACTGAATCGATTAGGGCTCTGTACAATTTGAGGATAGATTTATAGAAGCAAATGAAGGAGACTATGTATTTTAGAAATTAAAAATATTTATGCAAAAGTTTATGTGTTTGAGTAATTATTGGAAATCTGGAATCTGGATAGTTTTTTCACGGTTAAATAAAGCGTATTTCAAAGCTCCACAGTTCATGATGAGAATACCCTTGCGATCCGAAAATATTTGCATTGACTTGGAAATTATGTACAGAAACATGTGTGCAAATTTCTTAACGCCAGAATTCACCGTTCCGCAGTTTTTTTTGCTTCTTAATAATAAAATACATAGTATACACAAAACTCAACTGTATGTTATTAGTAATAAGCAGTGGCGGCTCTCCCCTTAGGACAATGGGTGTTTGACCCCCCAAAATTATAAGACATAATAATACATTTTTACGGATAAAACTGCTCAAAGCATCGAATTGTTTATTTGAAATGAATCGCGAAATAACGGCAGGCTAACGGCGACATAGACGAGCAGTGACATCTATTGCAAAAAATGGAAGCTCCCATTCACACAGTATTCCCTGGGTCAATTTTGCCAATGCCCGATCTTCTCTCTCTATGCGCGCCATACAACAAATGAGATGGCACTATGTTCTTTGCCTGGAGTTGATATTCTCCCGCATAGGTAGTAAAGAAATCCTAACTACGCTTGGGTTATGTCCGTGAGGGAGACACCATTATGAATGTTATGTGTTGTTGAAAGAGATGGTGATATAAACATAGGTCGGTTTTGCTTTTTGCACGTATGTCTCGCATGGAACAATGTTTGTTTTTGTATTGAACAGTTCGGGAGAGATTTGAAATAATTATTCACATTGTTATTGATGTAATTTGCGACATTTCAATTTTAATTTGGTAGTACATTGGGAAGTAGATCTTTTCAAAGATTATTTATTATATTATTATGATCAATTTTCAACGGACATATAAAACAGCTTGATTTAAAATTATTATTATTTTTTTTTATATAGGTATTAGGTACCGGTGTCTATTATTTCTATTAGCATAAGTTAACAATAATAATCTAAACGAAAATATGAAAGAGAACAAGACACATAAAAACAAAAACATTATAAAATAATAAATTATAAAAAGAAAGTTTTTCTTATAAACATTGAATATTATTTCTAATCTAATTTTGTTTTTAAATTTTGGATACTTAGGTACTATTGGTGTGCACAACTATATGGAAAAGTGCCCTCTTTAAAATGATGTGCCTTCAAGTACATGTATTATGTAGCGACTTTGCAATTTACAAATAATACCTATGTAATTTGAGTTGCGGATTCATGACCCTACCTCTCTTTAAATTGATTGATAATAATGAATCGGCATTTTTCTCAATATCAAACAAAGATTAATCACTTTTTTTTTCAAATGACCTTCCACAGCTGGAGCCCTAGAGCCGCCTCTGGTAATAAGTCACATAAATTTAAATGTAACGTTGAAATCAAATGGCCACTCAGCGCCATTTTGTTTTTTTAACTGTTCCCCGTTAAATTCCAGTCCGTTTCGCAGTTTTTGAACAAAATGTGATGAGTAGAAGAGGACATCTATCACGTTAAAGCTTTTCAGCTTATTACAATTCGATAGAAACCTGAAACGCACCTAGAATCCGCTCGAATGTTTAAAAACTAAAAGAATGGCCATTTGATGACTTTGTCACACGTGAATTTCTTCGTAACAACTGGGCCTAAGTGACAATTAGTTCATTGAACCAGAGTCACAATCACAGAAAGATAACCGAAATTATTATGTTTGATGTTTCAGTTGTAAAATAATTTAAATTCTTAAATTTAGCGTAATTTTTTGTTTTCCCTTACAATGTCTTGTCTGCGCACAGACGATCATCTTTATGAAAAAAGTTGGCCAAAAGTCGAAAACATTTACCTTGTCAAAGACCCAAAAAAAATTCAGAGTGTGCAATTCACACGTGGTAGAGGTGAAACCTTCAGAAAAATAAAGTAGACAAGAGTGGGGCGATTACGAAACACTTTTTTATCAATGTGAAGGATGATGTTTTCCATATTTTTGTCATCGAATTCCAGTGCACCTTTCCTGTACATTTGGTTATCTTATTAGGATTTGTGTTTTCTTCTTCGGAGTCGCAAGTTGTCGCTTTCTTTTGTGTTTTCTTTTGCCTGTTCATGTGGTTTGAAGATTGGATATTGATTTAGATAACACTAGACTACAGAAGACTTGAATTCCATTATTTTTAATAATCCTTTTTTAAAAAGCACTTTGTGCTTATTTGTATCATTTTATTTATCACTTTTATGATTCTCTTAAAACGTTATGTATTTTGTTAGATATTCCAGAGATGGTAATGCTTCTTGAAAGTCCATTTGAGAGCTGATGAAATGATGTTAAAATGCAAATATAATTGATGAAAATTGATGAAAAATGCACGTTTTTGGAACATTGGCTAAAAAAATCATGAAACGAGTTGCTTAAAAATTATTGATTTAAATTTAATTTTAAAAACAAAGCAATAGAAAAATCGAACACTTTCAATAAATAATTGCATAACACTTCCATATAATTAGTGCTTGTCTTAGCAGTAAGCATTCACAGTTTTTTTTCTCACAAAATTCAAAATTAAAAAAAAAAACTTCTTTGTTGAATTTACTGTGTGATTAGTGAAAAAACTATAAGGTCGTGACTCTAAAATACATTCAATTATGAAAAACTAAATCCATAGTTTTGGCCAACTTTCAAGGTTAAAAATCCACTGTGCGGCGGTAAGTTTAAACAAAAGCTGGTCCCCGTGTCCCAGAATCTAAAGACGGTATCACAGAGTTCTCCTTTGTGCGCCCAATACCCCAATGGAACCCACCTTTGCGGGGTGTGTTGAATGGCCCGTGCCTGCCTGTTCCCCCCATCTCCTACCTCGCTTAACCCAACCTCTGGCTCCCGGCCTTCACCGTTCTGTTCTGCTGACCAGCTGTTGTGAACATCTGCCCCGACATGGACCGAGGACCAAAGGAGTGAACCTCTGAAGTGTATTGTTGAGGATCCGACCATATTATTCTTCGAGAAATTAAAAAGAGATCCTGAATGTCTTATGTTATGTTTGGAGAGCGAAAGATGTAAAACTGGATTTCTATTTAATAGTCCAAAGTGGCTACATAGGTTATTCAATGTTAAAAGGACGTCCTTACATAATTCTTAAGAGACTGAAAAAGTGTAATAGAAGATTTTAACGAACCTTTTCATATTTTCAATAGGATTCAGATCCTATAATATTATTAAAATACATATTATCTATCACCTTTCATAATTTTAATGTCGTCACACAAAAAAAAATCAGTCTATTAGAATGTTTGTAACAGATAATAATAATAATTAGACAATTTGTAGAGCGCCGTTTTTGTGAAAAATCACCTCAAGGGCGCTTCTATATACTTTTTTAATAATAATGATTGGATAATTTATAGAACGTTTGTAACAGATCTAGGAATATACTTTTTAATTATAATATGTAATTGGATAATTTATAGAGCGTCGTTTTTGTAAAAAATGACTGTTTACTTTATTATGAATTCTTAGGCTCTATCGAATTTTATTGTTTACAAATAGATACAGAAAACTTACTTACCTGTCAGGTTTCTTCCGATAATCACACTTTAATTAGAAAGTTTATGCTTGGAAATGATACGGCTTTGCAAGCGGAGGACATTATATATAAAACACTGGACATTGCATGATTTTACATTTGCTACACCCGTCACTGATTAGTGGCAAAAGTAGAGTTGATATTTATTTTGAAAGCTTGAAGAATTTAGAACTCTTTAGGACTGGAGAATTTTTGTGATATGATCTTTACAAATGCTTACAAATATTCACCTTTTACAGGTATATTAATTTTAGCTATGTTCGGCTAAACACCCATTCGGGGGTAGTGATAAAGGTTGCTTTTTATAAATATGCTTTACGACAAACAATTCATAATAATAATAATAATAATAACTGGATGACTTTTATAGCGCCATTTTCGTGAGAAAATCACCTCAAGGGCGCTTTACAATTTCATTTATAGGTACATTAAATCTATACCTATATACTACAAGTGGCTTATAACTAAGATTGATAACTAATGACATACAACTAAGACTTATATCACTAGTGACTTAGAACTATACTTATTTTTATAACCGAGTTTGTACTTGCAAGTCATTATACGAACAGAGCAGTATTGTTACTGTCCTATTTGTATCATGACTTGCAACAGTCTTACAATTAGTTATTTACGACTAACATACTTATTTACATTTATAACCACATATTGTAATGGTTACTGCCATAATACAAAGTCATAATACGAATAGAGCATTATTGTTACTGCTCCATTCGTATTATGACTTGCAACTGTCTTAAAATTAGTTATTTAGGACTAACATACTTATTAACATTTATAAACACATATTGTCATGATTACTGCCCGTGCTGTCAGTGTAAGTCATGAAAATATAGCAAAAAAAAAAGTTTATACATAATAAATTGTAAAATATTGTCAAAAATTGCATAACATCGTAAAAGGTGGTAGTGAAGATATATCAATTTAGGTAAATCCCGTGGACTGAGTAATGAGATACTACTGAAAAAAGGCAGTTATTTTTCTGGATATGATAATGTGAAAAGGTGAGGTTATGTTTATAAAAGAACCAACAAAGTTATACATATAGATTGCTCTGAAACTAATTTCGTAGTAGGTACCTTAAGTACTTCTTTTTTACTCTTATTACACTTACAATTTTTAAACTCCTTCATACAACCTTATATTATTATAAAGAAATTACATATCTACTTGTATTGTACATACCTACATCTTACATCTTTCATGTTCAGTTTATTACGGAAACACGCTTTTTTGGACGCGAGGTCTACTCTTCACAGACCTACTAATATTATAGTCCAAGAATTTTAAAATAATGTTGGAGAGAACCCTTGCTAACGGCTTCCCGAGGCTTTTGTTTCGAAGGTTCCGCTTTGTTCTAGCGCTGCGCTGACAAAAATAAACTTTTCTAGGAACAGATCCTTGAAGGCATTTATCTGAAGAAGCGGATAAAAAATATACCTTTTCTATATTTAAACTTTATCCTTCACCTGAGGAAAGGTTAAACAAGTGGCTGTGGCTTGGGAACATATTTAACTACATGTGAACTGATAAATAGGTAATTAAAAAAAATTACAATTTGAGGTTTTACTTGTTAAGTTATTCCATAAATAAATAAACTATTCATCATAGACTTGCAGAAAAGTCAATAGATGTCGCACATTAAATAAAAAATATTATTATTATTTATCCAAGACATATATCTACCTATGGGTACCGCCATCCCGGGAAACATTTATTGGATAACCAACACCTCTGGGGAAGGTCACTCTAAGTCTAAGTGATTCGCTACTTTGGTGACTTGGCAGGGGTGCCCGGGTTCATGGAGTGAGGTTTGTCTGGATCTTGACGGCGGATGCGTCTGTCCACCAACTGGGTGGCAGGCAGGATAGGGAGAGAGTAGTTGAGGGAGTCCCTTTGACTTCTCCAGCATTCTCTCTCGGAACATCGCCGTGTGGGAGGGATGGATTCATATGTCCATCACTCCTGGACACACCGACCCCCAGATTCCTACCCACCCCTAATACTATTTTCCTTCCCAGAACTTCCTCTCCTTAATTTCTTAAACAGTATACCCAGCACACACAGCATACCCAGACATGACGTAGATCCTGAGGGGAATTATTTTTGTCAGGGCCTCCTGTCTGGAGCTAATGTAAAACAACAACAAAAAAACTAAAAATAACAGCCAATAAAAATATGCGTTAATAAAATGGAGTTCTTTGTCAAAGTATGACACAGTTAAATATGACAGAAGGGGTGATGGTCGAATTAGCTCAGTGGTAGAGCAGAGCCCCGGCAACGGCAAGGCTGAGGTCCTGGGTTCAATTCCTAGATGCAACTCTTCGATTATGTATACCAGTATATCTACCCATGATGCAACCGTATCTTTTCTGTGTCAAATTTTCGATTGAGAGTCGCTAATATTGTCTTCAATGTTAAATATTACATTTTGACGTTTTACTCAGTTATTCCAAAAATAAATTAAAGAGAATTTGCAATAATAAAACGAATTATAAGTATCCTCAGGAAACAATATGTCCAGGCAAATCATATTAAAGAGGACACGTTTGAATGTATATGTGCACACCGATGGTATCGAAAGTTTCAAAAAAGTTTTTCGAACTAGTTTAGAACATCCCCTTTACCACACAGCCCAAAGAGTCTGGGAATGGGTGTTTTTTTTCTCATTCTTTAGCTTCCGAAAAACAAAAAAAAAATTATCCATCAATATGCAAGCAAAGGTCTTTTTACGTCGTACTTTGCTATCGATATCTTTATTTTTCTTATGAATAATGAGGGTATAATGTATTTAATATGTGCCAATGCATATTAAAGGTGAATCAAATTGCACCACCGAGCTCTGAAAAAACCTGAAAAAATGGTTTATAGATCAAAATTTTTTATACTGATATTGTTTCTAAGCATCCATACATTAGTATCCAGTGATTTTGGGTTGCCAACCGTCCTGTTTTCCCAGGACATGTCCTGCTTTTTGGGGTATCCTGGGCTGTCCTGGATAGTCTTTAAGCATCATCCTGAGTTTTTAAAGAGTCCGTTTTAAAATTCGCGCGCCACTACTCTCTCCAATCGTTTTGTCATTGGGCTCGCGCCGCGCGTGTGAAGGTAGTTGACTCTTTTTTCAGTGCAATATAACTATAACAATTAGGTACTGCTCTTATATATATATATAGTCCTGGCTTTAAACCAAAATGTCCTGGTATTTCTACCTTCAAATCCTGGATTTCAAAGTTTGGAGATGGCAACCCTATTGTATACGCATGTAATCTTATGTATAATGTCTGTGTGTGAGTATGTTTAAATATGTTGAGTACATCGATCAATATGTGTGTTTGCCTATGAGCATGTTGCTGGTGTTACATAGATCTATCTGGCTATGTATTTCATGCCTTTGTATTGTAGTAACTCGAAATGTTATTCTTTTTTTTATCTATTTTCTATACTGTGGTTTCTTGTTTTATGCTTGCTTAGGTGTTACAGTTTAGCGGGTGCTTATAATATAAAGAATAACAAAATTATAAAAGTAAAAAAGTTCTTGGAATATTTTTTTTATGTGAAAACAGCACAGGATTTCCAACAGTGGGATGTGGCAGATATGGCACCCTCAATCATTGGGGAGTGTTGTGAGCTTGGGAGGCTGAAGGGAATCGAGAAGGGAAGGTGATGGGGCGAGGAAGGTTGGGAAGTACCTGGCCATTTGGTCACCAAACACGGCTGAAGCCCTAACGTGCAACGTTTCGATTATGCAGAATAATCTTTCACCGGGGTTATTCTGAGACTATCTTCCACTAATTACAGCGTCACTACCTACCCATCTTTAGAGATAATATTTATAAAATGTAATACAGATAAATGGAAGAAACAATATGGCGTCTTGTCTTTGAAGCAGTTACGGTTGGAAACTTCAGAATTTTCAATTAATTTAGTTCATAAAAATAACCAGAAAACCACTCTTTCAATAATTGAGTGCTTTTGATTGAATTTAGGTACCTAACATGAAAACTTGACGGGATAATTTCGTTTTAATTGATATCTTACAAATGAGAAGCAACCACCTCCGTGGTCGTAATATTGGGATGCCTCACAATTGATTCATTAAAAATAATATATGTTCTACTAGCTGACCCGACGAACTTTGTACTGCATCAGAATCAATAACTGTTGTGTTAACTTATTATCTGAATTAAATTCAGTTTTTTTATTAGGTGAGTTAAAAATTACACAATGAAGCAATTATCGATGCGCATCTGTCTGTGTTTTGTTTTTGTCAGTATCAGAGATGGCTTTGTCTACGGATTTATATCTTTTGTGATTTTCTTACTTTTCCACTTACTTACGGAAATTTGGAAGGTGATTCGGGTGCCGCCGCCCCGGGAACAATTTATTGGATAACCAACACCTCTGCCGTAGGTCACCCCAAATGGTTCACTACGTTTGGTGATTTAGCAGTGGTGCCCGGGTTCATGGGGTGACGTTTGTCCGGGTGGCAGATGCGTCTGCTCACCTGCTGCGTGGCGGGCCGGATCGAGAGACACTGGTTGAGGGAGGCCTTTTTACCTTTCCAGCCGGACTCTCTCAACCCATTTCCTTGCACCGCAGTTGGAGGGATGGATTCATACGTCCGTCACTCCCGGACATACTGACCCTAGATTCCTACCCACCTCTCATCCCGTTTTCTTTCCCAAAAATTCTTACCCTCCCCTTCCTTAAAAAGATCATCCTTACAGCATCCCCTAAGATGGCATAGGTCGTGAGAAAAAAAAATGCTCAGGGCCTACTGTATGGAGCTTATGTAAAAAAATGCGTCTCATTTCAGAGATTTATTATAATTATTGTATTTTTCCTTCGGAGGGGTGCAGACATACGTTCACCGTTTGTCTCATTTTCGACTGTTGACATTTAGTGAGTAAGAAAGAGGGGTAGCATTATATATGATTATGAACAAAGCAAAACAAACTGCGCATTGACATTTTTAGCGTTTTTGAATTTATGGAATATTATATTTATCACAATATTGCTGCAGCGCTTTCAAAAGATGAAAATTCGTTCCATACAAAATGTATGAAAAAAATAATTTTCTTCACAACTTTTTTTTTCGTGAATTTTTCCGATGTTTTAATAGTTATTCTGCTGTTCGGGTCGAAGACAAATCGAACAAATCAAAGATCATAAAAAATCGGTCCAGCCGTTCTCGATTTATAAATGGTATACCTAACCCGACTTTGTTTTATGTACATTTTAGATGTAGCATATTTTTAGCACGTTCCAGAGTGGTAGATGGGTTCAGAAGTGCCTGAGTAAAGTAAAGACCACCGTTCAAAATTGAAAAGTTAATTGAAAAAGCTTTAGCAGTTTGGTGACCGGATTTGATTAGTCAGGTAGGTACTGCCTCACCCTCTTCTCCCCCAAGTACTTTCCCTCCGCATTACCTTCAGCCCCACAACATACCCCAATTGGGGATGCCATAGTATCATTGGCTCCAGATGGGAGCAATTGGGCCTCTAGTTAGGTTAAGTTGTCAATAGTTTTTTTTAACTTCGTGAGACGAATCAGAAACCGCCGGTCCAGCCAAGTACTCGTACTTACCTTGTGCGACACTGGTCGGCTGTTAGTTACCATCAAATAATAATTGAACAAATCATAGTCAACATATCCAATATAAAAATAAGATCAGAAATAAAAAAAAGACTTCGTCTTCTACAATAGGAAAGCGCTCGTCGTAAAAAATAGGTTGACAGTTATATGTATATACGGTCGATGTTATAGTATGTTGAACAAATACATACCTGAGACAATTACATGACTTTACGGGGCAATTCGGTGATCGCGATCAGTGGCTCTGGTTTACCTAATTGGCAGGAATATAATATGTCTCTAAATCGGTCAACATCCAAATACTACTATGTAAATATAAAATAATACGAACCATCAATCACCGTTTGAAGAAAACCGCGGCGGAAGGAATACCATTCCCAGTTTGGTTTCTCGATAAATTCGACGCAGAGAATTCGATTCATTCGTCACCATTATTTACTTTACGTGTTCGTAAAAAGCATTTTATTTGTGGTTTGACGTAATTACATTATAAACAAATTGATTTGTTATTTTATTTCACGTCAATAACCGATTTTGTGATTAAGAGTAATGACACAATGTGCTACTGTGATACAAATAATTAAATTGACACCGATCCGTAACTTTCAAATGGTCGAATAAAGTAGGTAAGTACCTACTTATCGAATTAACAGATACGTGAACAACGATTATTATTTCAAACAACGGAAATTAAAGTTTTTCAAATAATAATGACCCTTTATATCCAAAATACAAAAATAATTAAAATGTCTCTCCGAATGATCATTCGATTAATTTGATCAATTGCTGTTTTTTAAAAACACTTTTTATCAATTATTTTTGCAACTGATATAAAGATGACGATCATTTCGGTTTGGATATTTAATTATGTACATCACTAGTAGGTACCTAGTGTATCATCTCTGCTTTTCTATGGAGTATGCCGCGGGCTTTTTCAATGCGTCATAAACTATGGCTTGTGTGACAGTTTTAAAAAATCAGGTGGTAGCATTAAGTTTGAATCAAATTTAATGGGATGTTTAATAATTTACTCGTATGTGCAGGTTTTAAATGTAGGTAACTAATAGTTGTCGCACTGCTACTCAGGTGTACTAAAATCTTTTGGCACATTAAAATTATGAAAGTCATACGATTTTCATTGAAAAGTGTTCTATTTCATTATTAGGTACGTAATTCTGTGAACGGTAGACCCCGAGTCCAAAAAAAGTATATTTCTAATTTTCTATTATAATGAATCAAAACCAAACCAACAGTTACCGAAAATGTAAATGTTAGTACAAAATATGTGTTACCGAAAGTGTAAATGTTTCGAAAAAAATATTTTCGGAAAAACTTTTCAAAACACCCTTTTTTACATTCACTCCACAGGCTGTGAGGGAAATAATTTCCCGGCAGTGTGTGGTTCGCAGTTAGAACAAGGCGTGTCTACATCGATCCTGACTTGTTTTTCAAATAAGTTGGGTTAAGTTCAAGCTATCTTTATGAAAGTTGGCATTCATACGCGTAACAATCAATTACATCTGATAAACTTCGCGAAATAATTTTATTTCTTTCGGAAAGGAAGATACGATCGATTAAAGTTTGCTCGATTTAAGTTTTAAAACATAATCAAAGTTCTTTACCGTGTGCAACAATCTCAAGTGGGGAACCAAAGCGTTAGGCGCAAGGAGACAACGATCGCGTCACACCATTAAGATAAGTCATTAATATTTATTTATTGGTTGAAGAGTTTTGTTATTTTAGTTGATAGGATGAAGAGTGTTTATTTTAACATAATATACACTGAACCCGAAGAACGATCTCAAAACAACATAAATAATGAAGAGCACTGTTTTTAATATAATTTTCTTAATTGCTTATGTTTTTTTCCCGTCAGTCTTTCATTATATTTTAGAGAAGTGCATTTTGTTCGTACACGGAATTGGTGATAAGGAATTTTAATTGTTACCTTCGTGGTTAGTTGTTTTTATTTTTTTTAATTTTTTTTTTGTAAAATTTACACTGTTGTTCTAGGAAGAAGAAACAGAATTATAACGCCATTATACTCATGGGCGAGAGTGGGATGGGTTTGTGTTTGAAGTACCAAGAAGAGACGATAATGTTCCAGAAGAGACAAGAAGAGCCGAGAAGAGACGAGAAGATCCAATTAGAGTCAAGACGATGCAAGTAGAGCCAAGAACGAGAGGATCCAAGAAGATGCAAGGAGAGCCAAACAGATCCCAGAAGAGATGAGAAGATTCAAGAAGAGGCAAGAAGAGCCGAGTCGAGCTGAGGAAGAGTCGAGAAGATCCAAGAAGAGGCGAAAGGATCCACGAAGTGTCAATAAGAACCCAGAAGAGAAGAAGGAAGAACAGCCAAGAAGAGACAACAAAAACCCTGCTATGGCAAGCGTATGGTGGAAAACATAAATAACGGGAAGCCGGAAACGAGAAGCTAGAAGCAGCAGGAGGCAACAACCAACAGTGGGAAGATGAAAACGGAAAGCAATAAGCTGGAAGCGAGAAGAAACCGGAAGCAAAATAAACGAAAGGCGAGAAACGATATTTATATATACATAGCTCAATCATTTCCTTTATTCCTGCCCATCCTATATTCCAATATTGGCTCCAGGTTGCCATGTATACCGGTCGATTAAACTCCAACCTCCTTCCTATCCTCAGAGCACGTGTTCTAGTCCTAACAAACAGTGCCCCCTGGTGTACCGGTCTCACCGGGACAGGAGTGCTCCTGGCTGGGGTGGTACAATCGTATACTAATCGTATCAGGGCCTGTAACATCTTTGGGGATGATAAGTGGAGAGTCTTTTTGTGGAAAGGAAGGAATAGACCTCCCTCCTACAATCTGGTCTTGAAAAGACCCATGTTCCACAGCCGAGCTGTTGAACTCAAGAACGAGTTCTCGTCTGACCAATGTCAACTGTGTACAAATTTACCTACGTGTTTCCCAACTGTGCACCAGCGCTGAAGGAATCAATGTCGCTTGTTCCTAGGAGCATCTCCCATTGAAATACCGGTAGAACAAGGACAGCCTTTCCACCCGACGCGACGCCTGTGCTCTAAAGATTGCAAAAATAGGAGAATCTATCAAACGGACCGCCCGTTTCTGGACAGAATCCAAGTACCTACGATATGTAAGTACAATTTCGTTATACCTCCATTCATTGACTAGTGATGCCAAGATTAGTAATTGTAATTACGCATCAAATCTCGGTTTTTTGAACCTATAGTGCTGTTAAAAACGGTTCCATGCCAACTCAGAATCAACTCAACAATTTTTACACAGTTTTTACGTGATTACCGATTACCAGTGCCCGTATTACCTACGGCAGTCGAAATAATTTACATAAGTGAAATCGGGTGGGTGCCGTCCCTACACCTATCATATTCCTATTTACTAATTTTCAAAGGTTTTATGATAATTAGTCCAATCTCGACTTTCTTACAATATAGTATGCTGGGGATCCTGTCTAAAGTCCAATGTAGAACCACTAAATATTGCTCACAAATTAATTCTTAAAATAATGTACAAAAAAAAATTTCGTTATCCATCGAAACTACTTTACAAGGAGTCTAATGTTATGTGTATAAAACAGCTGTACATCATTAAAATAATTTGTAGATTTTTTATCAATACTAAATCTGCAGAAAGAACCCAACAAACCCATACCACTAGAATTGGCTCAACAATGAACTTTGTGGCAATACATACTAAAACATCTTTTGGCCAAAGAAAACCAAGCTCCACTTATGTTTAATATTCTGCCAGATTACATTAAGTCTTCCAATTCATGAACTAAATTTAAAAATAATGTTAAGAAATTTATGTTGACAGAGGATTGGCATACTATATTTTCATCCTTGTCTTTTTTTAAATAATAAGATTTTTTTTTTACATAATAATAAGATTTTTTTTTTAAATAATAAGATATTTGAGTTCCATTTGCACAAATTGAAGTGTCACCCTAGTTCTTTTGAACTTACTTTGCTTTAGGCAGGTATAAATATTGTTACAAATCATTCTCAAATTATAATAGTAATTAGTATGTAATGTTAGTGTATTTATATTGTGTTTTGTATGTAAAATGCATCCTCAAATTATAATTATTAACCTCAACACAGGCATTAGTCCTAGTGAGGTTAATTTATGTAAAAAAAAACAACAACAACAAAATGTATGGTGAGAATATAAATAAATAAACTAAAAAATTACTTTAAGATCCTTTACTTTAAGATAATTACAAGGCCATTAATACAGAAATTGTTTCTCCCTCCGTGTCTTTTCCCATTCGTCCCGTTCCCCTTCCGCATCCCCTTCCCCTTCTATGTCTCCTTCCCCTCTCTTGTCCTCTCACGCGTTCCCCTCCACCTTCCCCGCTTTCCCCCCTTCCGCGATCCCCTCCCCTCTCCCGCGTTCAATATATTCAGTCCTGGTACATTCAGATTTTCAAACAGCTCGCGTGCCACCTCTATTGCATTTTTTTTACAAATTTTCATTTTCATATATTATAAATATTTATTTTTGTATATTATGAGAACAATCAATCAAATTTGGTACCTTACATAGGTACCTAGGTATATATATATATATTTTTTTATAGATTCAAAAAATAGATCCAAAGTATTCGCAGGAGTGCCCGGATTCATGGGGTGAGGTTTGTCTAAGTCTTGGTGGCGGATGCGTCTGCCCACCTACTGGGTTGCGGGCCGGATCAAGAGAGACTGGTTAAGGGAGGCTTTTTGACCTCTCCAACTGGACTCTCTCGACCCATCCCCTTGCACCGTGTTGGGGGGATGGATTCATACACTCCTGGACACATTGATTCCCGTATTCCTATAGGTACCCACCTCTCATAACGTTTTCCTTCCCAGAACTTCCTCTCCTACCTCTCCTCAAAAACACCCTTCATGCAGCATACCCTAAGATGACATAGGCCTCGAGGGAAACTATCTTCCTCGGGGCCTCCTGTGTGGAGCTTATGAATAAAAATAAACAAAACTTTGTCTATTGTTTGCGAAATTAAGATATTGCCTTATATTTTTTTATATTTCCTTAACAATTTAATAGATAATAGCAGACCCGGCCACACGTTGCTGTGGCTAACAAAACACAACGCCACGCTATTACCCAACCTTTATAACCAACGCCATCTGTTAAATCAAATCCACAATTTACAATTTACACAAATTTTATACCTTATAACCTTCATCATGAATTACTCTATCTATTGGTTAAATCCGCATGAAAATCCGTTGCATAGTTTCCAAATTAATTTCTTTGTCTGTTCATCAGAACCGCCTTTTGTCATTTCAACAAATAAATTTATAAATCTATAATACAAAAGTTAGTAAAAATTCCAATGCCTGATATATATATTTAAAATACTGATTACCGTGTAGTACTTTGTAGTACCTACTATTCATTGGTCGCCGTAGTTTTATTCTTTGTAAGAAATAAATTACGGTACCTGTCAAATTATTTAATCAACAAACACTTTCGAAGACATCAAAGAAAACATAATTCATTTTATTCCGGCTTTATTAAAAGCGTTTTCTTTCATAAATTATGCAAGACATATTGTGAACAAAATGATCGTGAGAAAAACGGACCACAGACAAAGAGGCGAGTTTGTCAGTTTGTACATAAATTACAGAAACATTTCGTAACATTTTTTATAGGAAAAAAACTGGCGCTATCAAACACATGTGCTACAAGCTACAATGTCGCCAGTATGTTGCGTTACACAAAGGAAATTCTTCGGCAGTACAAATACCGAAATATTAAAAGCTAAACATGTTGTCTTTTAATATCGAGATCAAAAAGACCGAAGCCTTAATTTGTAGGTGATAGGTACTAAGAACTAATTAAATTTAACCTTCCATTCCAGTAAACTCAGAAGTTTTACGAGATTAATGATAAAGATAGGAATTTTTTTGCAATCATTTCAAGAATCGACATGTTTAGTTTAATACTTTGTTGTACCCATTAATTAATTTAATGATTTTGTTTTCCTATGAATTATTCATCAAAGAAACTCATTATAAAATTCGTAATTAAATGTTGTCAATATTTTAATGCGAAATGGATGCATTCGTTTCTTTTAAAATTACTGGCTATTTGGTGTTGTTTTTCTTTGTGAACCTAGATGACATAGATATATACCTACCCACCACACAAATATACTCAGGAGGTCTGGACGAAATTGACCAAATCCATTATCTATGGTCAGTTACCAATATTTGCGGCCACGGTCTACGATTGTTAACGCGAAGAAGGAATAGGTATAATATCCGTACTAAACTGCAACAGAGCACTCCAGCGGTCAGAACGGTCTTTATCATTCATTTTGAGATTATTTTGTTTTCAAAAAGTTTCGTTAAAATCCGAAAGATGCCACTAGAAAAATAAATATTATTTATTTTATTATTCAACATGTCGCATCTGGTAGCATCAAATAATTCGGGCGACTAGCCGGCCAAGGGTACTATGCACGTGTCAATACAGTAAAGTTTTGAGAAAAAACTACCTGAAGTCTTAGTGCCTAATAATAATTCTAGAACATATGAAAGCGTAGGTACCTATCGATATTCCAGATGTGGTATGTTGTGAGGCTGAAGGACGTGGGACCTTTCTTTAAATTATCTCCGCACAGGAGGCCCTGAGAAAAAAAAACCCTTAGGGCCTATGTAATCCTTGAGGATGCCGTGCAGTAGGTCTTTTTAGGGAAAGGGGAAGTTATGGGAAGGGCAAAGGTATGTGAGGCGGGAAGGAATCTGGGGGTCAGGTGTGATGAACGTGTGAATCCATCGCTTCCACTGCGCTGCAGGGCGATGGGTCAAAAGGTCTCCCTCAACCTTTCTGTCCCGATCCGGCCCGCCACGTAGTAGGTGGACAAAATCAACCGCTTTCAAGACAAAAAAAACTCGTAAAAAACTAATAACGGATAATGATAACTGTAACGGACGTGTTGTCGTCCTTACAAGACTGTAAATTATGAGGGCACCGGTGGCTGTGCACTCCTTCCCTTTTGTGCGCCAATGATGATGATGATGCTGGCCTCCCTACATCCAGTGGGTAGTGGCCCTGGATGCGCCTAGTTTCTGCCTGGGCCTGGTTGCCTTGGGAGTACCCAGAGTTAGGGCCGGCTGTAGCGGCAGGCACCAGGCACTCGTCCAGGCGGAACTTCAGCAGGAGGCAGGACTTCCAGTGGTAGGAAGTAGTAAAACAAGAAGAGTAGAATTGAACTTGAACTGAACACAACATATTTATTTAGTAGTATCATATTGTTAATTTTGACGAGTTTCAGGGAAGTCAATCCCTCTGTCTCGCGAACTGTGGTTTGTAGTCACCTGAAGGATGGTTTTTTTTCTACCCGATGTGTGGGCTGCCTTTGGCAACATGGAGGGCTTTTGAATTATGTGAATACTAATTTTTTTGTATTGTTTTTATTTATTTATTTTTTTATTTTATTTTATTTTTTTTTTTATTTTAATTTTGTCGGTAGGTATTTATGATTTTTTTTTTTTTTTTGTAATACTATCTTTTTTGTATATCTGGTTGTGCTTACTATTATTTATTTGGAAATTTGCATCATATATAAGGGGTACTTGTACCCGACAGCGTTCGGGCAGTGTTTTTATAAAAAGTGGAGGGGATTCACACCTCGAAACAGAATGGTTTAAATAGAGCAGCCAAAATGTTGGTCCTCTATTTTGCCGATGTCGCCTTTGAAGGCGGTCGCTTAAATTTTATATTTTATAATAATTCTACGTACTTTATTGTGTACATACATGTAAATTATTCTGCATCAATGGTAAAATAAACGTAATGTTTATCACCAGATTTTTATCAGGGCGATTTATCTCATTTTTTAAGATAAATCGTAAAATTTAAGAAGTTATTTGCCGTTTGGCAGAACATGTGGTAATTTACCAATGCAGTGTTATTTTTACGAGATCCCCCGTAAGATGTGTTAATGAAACCTGTTTGTTTCACCATCTTACGGGGCACCTGGATTTTTATAATCCGGAAAAACATATTTTTATCGAAATTTTTCTAAGTGTTTTTTGAAGGCCATTTTTTGCCCTAGTTTGTGTAATTTAAGGGCTAGAGACTCAGGCTCTCTTTCCCTCGATGCCTTGTAGGACTGCGGAATGAAATTTCTTAGTTTCATTATCCTACAAGGATCGTAAGTTAAAATATTTAACAATATGTCAAAAAAAAGGAAACATAAAAAATACGTTTGAAATTATAAATTGAAAAATGTCCCTGGTGGCAACCTGAGCATGATAGCGTTTATTTGTTGCACCGGGGGCATTGTACATAGAAAAATGAAAGTATTTTATTAATACAATATTGCAATTAGAATAACTTTAAATTCTAATTGGGAAAACAAACATAAAAATATTTTCAACGAAAAAGATCGCTGGCGGTACGGTACTAACGAGCTCAGTGGGCAAGCGGATTTTTGGATTTCGAGCGAAATCTCAAAAAATGACCACTGAACTGTAGAGGATACCGCCAAGGATGTCTTTCGTTGAAAGAACTTTTGAGGGTACGTAACACGTCGGTTACACTCCCCCCGTGCAGCTATGCTGTACTAGTCATCACGACGTGTAGTAGGATGAGTAGGTGAAGCTGCATCGGTAGACGCGGGCGGCAGGATCACAGCGACCTTCACGGCAGGTCGGACGTAGACTCTGGTTCTCGGCAGGTCGAACGTAGACTCTGGTTCTCGTCTGGGTCCCGGCGGTCCTTACTTGGTCGTCTTCAGCAGGGATGGTGTCAAGGACTCGGCCGTGTGTCCGGCTGATGTGGGTCCATGACAACCATGACACGGGGTCCATGACAACCATGATGAGGTTGACGGACTCCCCCCGTGTGAGGAGCGCCACTTCCTTGATAGTGGCACTGCTGGGGCAGGACGGGCTCGTCTTCGCTGCGCCGATGAGGAGTACCACGTCCTTGATAGTGGCACTGCTGGGGCAGGACGGGCTCGTCTTCGCTGCGCCGATGAGGATTACCACGTTCTTGACAGTGGCACTGCTGGGGCAGGGCGGGCTCGTCTTTACTGCACTGTTGAGGAGCACCACGTTCTTGACAGTGGTACTGCTGGGGCAGGACGGGCTCGTCTTTGCTGCGCCGATGAGGAGTACCACGTCTATGACAGTGGTACTGCTGGGGCAGGACGGGCTCGTCTTCACTGCGCCATTGAGGAGTACCACGTCCTTGACAGTGGCACTGCTGGGGCAGGACGGGCTCGTATTCACTGCGCCATTGAGGAGCACCACGTCTATGACAGTGGCACTGCTGGGGCAGGGCGGGCTCGTCTTCACTGCTCCATTGAGGAGTACCACGTCCTTGACAGTGGCACTGCTGGGGCAGGACGGGCTCGTCTTCACTGCGCCATTGAGGAGCACCACGTCATTGACAGTGGCACTGCTGGGGCAGGGCGGGCTCATCTTCACTGCGCCGATGAGGAGTACCACGTCCTTGACGGTGGTACTGCTGAAGCAGGACGGGCTCGTCTTCGCTGCGCCGTTGAGGAGCACCACGTCTTTGACAGTGGCACTGCTGGGGCAGGGCGGGCTCGTCGTTGCTGCGGGATGTGGTTGGTCATCCATCTGTGCTGGCGCTTGGTACCTTTGTCCAAGCAGTGGAGCGGATCCGGCAGCTGTTCTCTGCTGATCGGCTGGCTGCCTCTGGTGGAGCAGAGGTGAGGGCGGCCCGGGACCAGAAGGTCCTGGCGGCAGTAAGGACCACTGCTCTGGCAGCGGAGCGGATCCGGCAGCTGTTCTCTGCTGATCGGCTGGCTGCCTTTGATGGAGCAGAGGTGAGGGCGGCCCGGGACCAGAAGGCTCAGGCGGCAGTGAGGACCAATGCTCTGGCAGCGGAGCGGATCCGGCAGCTGTTGTCTGCTGGTCGGCTGGCTGCCTCTGGTGGAGCAGAGGTGAGGGCGGCCCGGGACCAGAAGGTCCGGGCGGCAGTGAGGACCACTGCTCTGGCAGCGGAGCGGATCCGGCAGCTGTTTTCTGCTGGTCGGCTGGCTGCCTCTGGTGGAGCAGAGGTAAGGGCGGCACGGGACCTGAAGGTCTGGGCGGCATCGTGGTTGGGTCCCCTTTGTAGTGAGGGGCCGGTGGCGCAGGGCCTCCTGGCCCTGGCTGCGCTGGTGATGCGTACCTCTGGTCCATCAGAGGTACAGGTCCAACAAGCTCATCGCGTACGGCTTCTCGTTGCCTCAGGTTGAGCAGAGGTACGGGCGGCACGGGGCTGGAAGGTCCAGGCTGCATACATCTTCCCTGGAGTCGCCAAGCTTCTTCTTGGCCTGGATCTTTGTGGCCAGTTGACTCCAGGATTGCATCAGGGTTAGAAGGCGCTGTAGTTGCGGCTTCTGGTGATGCGTACTTCTGGTTTTCCAGAGGTACAGGTCCAACAGGCATTTCACGTACAGCTTCTGGTTGCCTTGTATTGTGCAGAGGCAAGGGCGGTACGGGGCCGGGAGGTCCAGGTTGCAGCCATCCAAAGCTCCCATTGTAATGAAGGGGCTGCGGCGCGGGGCCTCCAGGCCCTGGCTGCGCCGGTGATGCGTACCTCTGGTTTACCAGAAGCACAGGTCCGACGGGCATCTTTCGTACGGCTTCTTGTTGCCTTGAATTGTGCAGAGGCAAGGGCGGTACGGGGCCGGAAGGTCCAGGTTGCAGCCATCCAAAGCTCCCATTGTAATGAGGGGGCTGCGGCGCGGGGCCTCCAGGCCCTGGCTGCGCCGGTGATGCGTACCTCTGGTTTACCAGAAGCACAGGTCCGACGGGCATCTCTCGTACGGCTTCTTGTTGCCTTGAATTGTGCAGAGGCAAGGGCGGTACGGGGCCGGAAGGTCCAGGTTGCAGCCATCCAAAGCTCCCATTGTAATGAGGGGGCTGCGGCGCGGGGCCTCCAGGCCCTGGCTGCGCCGGTGATGCGTACCTCTGGTTTACCAGAAGCACAGGTCCGACGGGCATCTCTCGTACGGCTTCTTGTTGCCTTGAATTGTGCAGAGGCAAGGGCGGTACGGGGCCGGAAGGTCCAGGTTGCATCCATCCGGGGCCCCCATCAGAGTGAGGGGGCTGCGGTGAGGGGTGCCTCTGGTTTATCAGAGGCACAGGTCCAACGGGCATCTCTCGTACAGCTTCTTGTTGCCTTGAATTGTGCAGAGGCAAGGGCGGTACGGGGCCGGAAGGTCCAGGGTGCATCCATGATGCTTGTAGTTGCCAAGGTTCTCCTTGGTCCGGATGTCCATGGCTGGTTGGCTCCGAGGCAGTACTCGCTGCGACGAGTTGTGCCAGCCCTGCGGCACCGGGTTGTGCCAGCCCTGCAGTACTGGGTTGTGCCAGCCCTGCGGCGCCGGGTTGTGCGGGCCCTGTCGAATCTTTTGCCGGCAGGATCCCAGCACGGGGTTGTGCAGGCCCTGTCGCATCTTGTGCCGGCCCTACACGGGTTTGTAGTTGAAGGGCTGCATTCAGCCAATCAATACGTTTTTGTTGGCTGCGCAGCTGTCGTTGCAGCTGGCGCAGCGTGTCCTCAATAGATGTAGAGGGTGGTGTTCGCTCATTGTTGCTCTCTTCTGTGGAGCGTGCCATCTCAGTAGTAGAGCTTGGCGGGGGCACGAGCGTGGGCACTCGTGGCAACAGGTGTGGTGTCAGCCCTGGCATGAGACGCGGCATCAGGCGTGACATGGTATCAGGCGTGGCATCTAGGCGTGACGTCAAGCGTGGCATGTAGGCATGGCATCAGGCGTGGCATTAGCCCTAGCATGAGGCATGGCATCAGGCGTGGCATCAGGCGTGGCATTAGACGATACGTCAGGCATGGCACGTAATCCACGTAGCAGGCGTGACCTCGGGCGTGACGTCAGGCGTGGCATTAGGGCGTGACGTCAGGCGTGGCGTGAGGCGTAGCTTCAGGCGTGATGTGACATCAGGCGTGGCATGAGGCGTGATGTCAGGCGTGGCACGTAGTCGTGGCTCAGGCGTGGCATTAACCCTGGCGTGACCTCAGGCGTGGCACGTAGGCGTGGCGTCAAGCATGGCATTCAGACGATACGTCAGGCATGGCATGTAGGCGTGGCATCAGACGTGACAATAGCCCTGGCATGAGGCGTGACATCAGACGTGGCATTAGCCCTGGCATGAGGCGTGGCATCAGGCGTGGCATTTAGGCGTGATGTCAGGCGTGGCACGTAGGCGTGGCTTCAGGCGTGATGTGTCATCAGGCGTGGCACGCAAACGTGGCGTCAAGCATGGCATTCAGACGATACGTCAGGCGAAGGCTCAGGCGTGGCATCTAGGCGTGGCGTCAGGCGTGACGTCAGGCGTAGCGTCAGGCGTAGCGTCGGGCGTAGGCTCAGGCATGGCATCCAGGCATGGCGTCAGGCGTAGCATCAGGCGTGACCTCAGGCGTGGCTTCAGACGTGGCATTCAGGCGTGACGTCAGGCGTGGCGTGAGGCAGCTTCAGGCATGATGTGACATCAGGCGTGGCATCAGGCGTGGGCGTGGAGTGCAGCTGATCCGGCTCGAAGGACCACTTGTAACGGACGTGTTGTCGTCCTTACAAGACTGTAAATTATGAGGGCACCGGTGGCTGTGCACTCCTTCCCTTTTGTGCGCCAATGATGATGATGATGCTGGCCTCCCTACATCCAGTGGGTAGTGGCCCTGGATGCGCCTAGTTTCTGCCTGGGCCTGGTTGCCTTGGGAGTACCCAGAGTTAGGGCCGGCTGTAGCGGCAGGCACCAGGCACTCGTCCAGGCGGAACTTCAGCAGGAGGCAGGACTTCCAGTGGTAGGAAGTAGTAAAACAAGAAGAGTAGAATTGAACTTGAACTGAACACAACATATTTATTTGGAAATTTGCATCATATATAAGGGGTACTTGTACCCGACAGCGTTCGGGCAGTGTTTTTATAAAAAGTGGAGGGGATTCACACCTCGAAACAGAATGGTTTAAATAGAGCAGCCAAAATGTTGGTCCTCTATTTTGCCGATGTCGCCTTTGAAGGCGGTCGCTTAAATTTTATATTTTATAATAATTCTACGTACTTTATTGTGTACATACATGTAAATTATTCTGCATCAATGGTAAAATAAACGTAATGTTTATCACCAGATTTTTATCAGGGCGATTTATCTCATTTTTTAAGATAAATCGTAAAATTTAAGAAGTTATTTGCCGTTTGGCAGAACATGTGGTAATTTACCAATGCAGTGTTATTTTTACGAGATCCCCCGTAAGATGTGTTAATGAAACCTGTTTGTTTCACCATCTTACGGGGCACCTGGATTTTTATAATCCGGAAAAACATATTTTTATCGAAATTTTTCTAAGTGTTTTTTGAAGGCCATTTTTTGCCCTAGTTTGTGTAATTTAAGGGCTAGAGACTCAGGCTCTCTTTCCCTCGATGCCTTGTAGGACTGCGGAATGAAATTTCTTAGTTTCATTATCCTACAAGGATCGTAAGTTAAAATATTTAACAATATGTCAAAAAAAAGGAAACATAAAAAATACGTTTGAAATTATAAATTGAAAAATGTCCCTGGTGGCAACCTGAGCATGATAGCGTTTATTTGTTGCACCGGGGGCATTGTACATAGAAAAATGAAAGTATTTTATTAATACAATATTGCAATTAGAATAACTTTAAATTCTAATTGGGAAAACAAACATAAAAATATTTTCAACGAAAAAGATCGCTGGCGGTACGGTACTAACGAGCTCAGTGGGCAAGCGGATTTTTGGATTTCGAGCGAAATCTCAAAAAATGACCACTGAACTGTAGAGGATACCGCCAAGGATGTCTTTCGTTGAAAGAACTTTTGAGGGTACGTAACACGTCGGTTACAATAACATTTTATATTTCCGTCGAATTCGTCGGAATTAATTATTAGCAAGGAGTTATGTGTCAAGACAGAGATCCTATACCTACTGATTTATTATCATTTATGAATGGTCAAACACCATGCACAATGATTCTCAAATGGTAAAACACCGTACACAAACAGAGAATTTGCTTCTGCGGAGAGAGCTTATGACTAAAGCTGTAATTTATGGCAGAATCAACGAAAAGACTGCGATAAATTTATACGAGGAAAGACATAAGGTAAAAGTATTGCCATGTGGTCTTTTTTTATATTTTTTTTTATAGTGAATACCGCACAAGAATCTCAACTGCTCCCGTCTGGAGCCAGTGAGACTATGGCATCCCCAATTGGGGTATGTTGTGAGGCTGAAGGTAGTGGGGAGGGGAAGGAGGTGGGGGAGAGGAAGGTTGGGAAGTACCTGGCTATTCAAATCTGGTCACCAAACACGGCTAAAGCCATTTTCAAGCAACGTTTCAATTCTGAATGGTGGTCTTACACCAGGGCGATACTGATAGTATCTTCCACTCTGGAACGTGCCACAAATATACTATATATTATTTTAAATGAATTAATTGTGAAATACCACAAATTAATCAAATAAAAATTATTGGCGCACGCCGGGTTCGAACCCGCGACCTCCGGATTGTGAGTCAAGAGTCTTAGCCACTGGACTACGGAGGTCTATTTGTAAGAAAGGAATGGCCATACTTGGGGGCAAGTCCAGATGAATTGGTTGGAGAAAATGGTTTGGTGGAAGTAAAATGCCTACCCTCAATTGGAAATAAACCCATTTTTGACGCTGCTCTGGAAGACAACATCTTCGTCGCCGTGCAAAACGGAATACTTGAATTGAAGTAGTCACATAATTATTCATTTCAAGTTCAAGGCCAATTGTTCATTACAAGAAAGGACTTCTGTGACATTATAATTTATTCTGAAAGTGGAATAGAAGTAATAAGAATATATCCTGACAATGATTTTGAGCTGAAAGTGTTACCACGTCTGACAAAGTTTTTCAACGAATCACTATTGCCAGAGTTAGCGGATAGCCGAATTCAACGCGGTATGAAGATTAGAGAACCTGAACATATTATAAATGCTCAAAAACCAAAATGTTCAATGTGATCAGATGTATACAGCTATTATATGTATATCAGATATATATGAAGTTATTATATTTTGTGCGTAGGCTTGTCTTTAATAATAATAATATTTGGCTAATTTATATAGCGCCGTTTTCGTGAAAAATCACCTCAAGGGCGCCGGGCTTTATTGGATTCTTTGTGTTAGTTTGTGTTGGTTGAAAAATTTAATTTTGGTAAAAAATGTATTTAATTTTATATATTTATAGTACGTCAAATGTGTTGAATACCAACTTGATCCATGTCAGACATTCGTTTTGTGTAATCTTATAGATATTATAAAGGCGAAAGTTTGTATGGATGAGTGTTATTCTTTCACGCAATAAACACCGAATAGAATTTAAAAATTCTTTCACTAATCGAAAGCTACATTATTTGCGAGTAACATAGGCTATATATATTGGTAAGCTCTGGCGTTATGAATAAGCTGTAGCGTTATGCAATTATTTTTCATACGTTTGCTGTCCCTAACAAAATCAAATTATTGCAAACGTCAAACAAATTGTTACCTTGGAAACAATGTTTTTTTTTTAATTAGGCAATTCACCCTAAAAATAGTGCTTTGTTGGCGTCATAGTTAATATCTACCTATCTCTAAAAGTGTTAATTGTCCGGACGAAAAGCATAGTCACTTTTAAAACTTTTTAATATTTGCATTCAAAATATAAATATTTCAAAAATAAAATGCTTACTTCTAATGATATAATTTGAAAGCTTATTTAATCACCTTTCAAAAACAGTTTTTAGTTTTTGGATACATTTAGAAATATTTAAATTATTTTGATTTCATTGAAACGCGGAAATTCTCAAGAAATCGCTGGCATTTGACAGGACTTTTATGAGCAGTATCAATAATATAACTCAAATCTTGAAGGGTTAAACAATAATTATTTTTTTATAAGACAAAAAAGCAAGAATAATAACAATTATGCCAATAATTATGCCAGTAATTTCCCACTAATTCCATGCGAGCGAAGCCGTGGGTAAAAGCTAGTACTTTTATAATAGTTTTGATGTCCGATTTTATTACTATCTATTGCTGAATTTATTGTTTCCATTATTTAATGTATCCATCTGAGATTATGATCAATCATGATATAGACTACTACTAAATATGAAAATATAGATTTCAATACTATATATATTATAACATTGCTTTTTAATACTATCTATAACGCTTCTATTATTAATCATTACATGTATAAAATGAAGTCGCTCAAAATGTTGGTGCGCTTAGATCTTTTAAACTACGCAACGGATTTTCATGCGATTTTCACCAATAGATAACGTTTTAAGAGTAAGGTTTATATGTATAATACATATTTATTATAGTAGAGAAAAGCCGATAAATTGAAATATTCAATTCAGGCAGCAGGCAGCGGGCAGCTGGCAAGCGGGTGGTTTGGATTTTGTAAAGGTTGGGTAATGGCGTTGTGTTTCGTTAGTCACAACAACGTGTGGCCGGGTCTGCTAGTTCTGCTGCCCCGGGAACCATTTATTGGATAAGCAGAGGTGCCCGGGTTCATGGTTTGTCTGGGTGTAGTTAGTCCGGGTCTTGGCGACGGATGCGTCTGCCCACCAGCTGCATGGCAGGCCAGATCAGGAGATAATGGTTGAGGGAGGCCTTTTATCCTCCCCAGCCGGAATCTCTTGGAACATCGCCTTGAACCGCAGCGGGAGGGATGGATTCAAACGTCCTCACTCCTGGAAATACTGCCCCCAGATTCCTACCCACCCCACATACCTTTTTCTTTCCCAGAACTTCCTCTCCTTCATTTCCTACCCGCCTCCCATAGCCGCCTCCCAAATTATACCTTGACCGTTTTGTAGATTTAAAAAAAACATTTATGTGAATACTGCACAAGAGTACCAACTGATCCCGTCTGAAGCCAGTGAGGTGGGGAGGGGAAGGAGATGGGGAAAAGGAAGGTAGGGAAGTACCTGACCATTCAGATCTGGTCACCGAACCCGGCTAAAGCCAAATCAAGTAACGTTTCAATTGTGTTCGGTGGTCTTACACCAGGGCGATACTGGTATCTTCCACTCTGGAATATGCCGTAAATATGGTATTGGTACTCAACGCATTTGACGTAGGTACTAGAAATACATAAAATAACATTTTTTTACAACACAAACACACCACGTGGCAATGGCAAGAATTGTGTACGGTAAGGTACCTAAATGACCCTGTTGAAATACCACATTTCAGAATTCAGATTGTAATGTATGTAGACCCCATAAATACCTAGTGATAGGTCTACATAACAAAAATAAATAAAGTAGTTTTTATTTTTTTTTGTGAATACCTCATAAGGGGCTATCCTAAATTATGTCACACGAATTTTATGATTTTTTTACCTCCCATAATAATATCTTAGATTCTCACCGCGTTTGATTACTGCCATCTTTTGAAATAATTTGAACAAAGCTTTTAGTTTAAAATTGTCCCGTAAGCCGAAAGATAAAACGGCGCCACACGACAGTGGGCATTTGCTAGTAATTTAAAATCCCCTATGTCATTGTTAAATTGTAGTTTAAAATTTTAAAATTATCCTTAAAAAATGGAGAAAGATTTTAATATGTTGTTGGCATTTCGTTTTTTCTAATAAACTTAACCTACGTTTTGTAATTTGAATTTTAAAAAACATTGAATTTAGGGTTTATGAAAAAATTAAACCAAAACCCTATTCTTGATTTTTTTTTAAATTTACGTATGTCGGTTTAAAGAAAAACCTCCAGAGTATTTTTAAGGGTCTTCATCATTTGAAAATATTTTGTAAAACATATGGAAGAGCGGTCAGAAAAGGGTCTGATTTCTGATTTATTTTTGATAAATGCTGACCCCCTGTAAATTTAAAAAATACGAAATATTTTTTTTTCCCAATAAAAACATTATACTTATCGTATTACGAAATAAAATTTTCGTTATTTCGAAATAATTTATCATTACATTCCGCCTTAACAGATATTCCGACCAACGCGTCTGTTCAGAATCGTGGCAAACGTGGCGATTGAAAAAAATTGTGTCAAATAAGTTTTGGTTATCTATCAATATACACATATTTTTAATGAAGTCGTTCGTTATGCAAAATTAGTGGTTTTTGAAGTAAAACTTCTTTACGCACGCTTGACTTGGGCAGTAAGCTGGCAAATGGGTGTCGAGAGCGTTACGAAAAGCGAGGCGAACGTTTCGTATATCACTGTAGGAGCAAGAGAGGCAGTGCGCGCGCACATTTTCTTTCTCTCTTCCCATCAAATAGATGGAGCAGATGTTTTACTTCAGTTGTGTGGTCAAAAGCACACTCGTTTTTTTTAAAGAACGGATTGAACTAACAAAGCTCTTAGAAATGAAAGAAGTCGTATAGGCGATCCCTAGACTTAAATAATGCATCCAAGACGAAATCAATTTATTCCTTTCGATCTTTGAGAAATAAAAATGAAAGTATTTCAATTAAACATTGCAAATTTATTAATATTTTTACATAATTACTTGGCGTTTGATATTTCGTAGTGTTAATTAATTAAAAATACCCTTAGTGTTGCCAGCATATATCGATTTCTTATAATTTATTCCCGGTCAATATAGGTTCGGCTGTCAACGGTGAAACCGTGCTAAGGACATCGGTATAAAATCATCTGAAGTTATGCCTATCGATCCGACATTGTTTCCATTTAGCCGCCTAGCACGGTGCATAGAAGTCCAAAACAACAAGAATTTAACACAACCTACCTCACTAACTCACTAGACAAACCTGTATTGATGCAGAATTTTTAGTTAATTATTTATTGCATTTTGTCCATGGTTTATGTTTGAAAACATCATAAATTAACAACACATTGTTTTAATTATGTTCGTCAGGACCTCCTGTGTGGAGTTAATGTAAAAAAAAAACATAATTCAAAGTTCCAATCAGCTTGTCAAGTTATATGTAACTTGGTAATTTTCTCTGATTAGACACGAAGTAATACCCTCACTAAGCCGCTATTTTTGGAGGTTAACTACTTTTTTGGCGATTATATAGTTTTTGTTCCTGTCAAAATTGGTTTAGATTACAAATGTTAAGCTTTTGTCTGAGAACGTAATGAGATGAAATAATAACGTTTGACTGCAATTTGACGTAGACAGGTAACCAGTCAAAGGCATACCGCCGACAGCGCCGTTATAACCTCTCCATCATTCATATTGAACGATGTGTGTAACAGAAAGAGAGGTTGGGGCGGAGCTCTCGGCGGCAGACCATTCCTACACACGTGAAGTCGTGACTTATAAAAACTTACATCAGAGTTAGATCTGCATGGCTAATTACAATGGTGTTGTATTTCTCGTCTATTATTAGTGTAAATATTTCGCATTATGCAAAATAAATTTAAACACTGTTTGTGTAACACGATACGCTTATTACCACGTCATAATGGTAATTATTATTACCTATAGGTACCTACCCATAGTGAACAGTTTTTAAAACCATCGAATACGATTTTTTTTTATAATAGCTCCACACAGGAGGCCCTGAGGAAAATATTTTTTCTGAGGGTCTATGTCATCTTTGAGGATACTGTGTGGAGGGTCTTTTAAAGGAAATAAATAAGAGGAAGTTCTGGGAAGGATAAGGTATGAGGGGTGGGTAGGAATTTGGGGTCAGTGGGTCCAGGAGTGACGGACGTATGAATCCATCCCTCCCACTGCGGTGCAAGGCGATGTTCCAAAAGAGTTCTGCATGAGAGGTCACAAGTCACAAGGTCTAGTAACAACTAGTCTGTCCTGAGCCGGCCTGCCACGCAGCTGGCGCTGGCGGGCACACACATCCGTTGCCAAGACCCGGACAAACCTCACCCCATGAACATGATTGGACACTAATAATTGATGTGCAACTAATATAGATATTTAGATGTAAAATATGCGCAGTGTCTTGTACTAAGTAAGCACCTACGGTTATTTTTATTTAATTTAAATTAAACTTTTAAATGTTATTAATAAGTTCTGCAAGTATTTTAGTTTTTTTATTTTATTATTGTGACAGCTGTTTCGGCTTACAAGGCCACTTTAAAACTGTGGTTAAACCACTTTGAGACGATTTATTTATATGATTCTAAATTTCAATATTTATTTCAACATTGATTTATTACCGGTTAAACGGATTCATTGGGAAAATAATTGTGGGGTATATTTTTTTTATTTTATTTTATCAAATGGTACATCAAAAATATGGGAAAAATTAGTAGAAGAAAATATTGATATTTCGGAATTTGAAATATGACTTAAAAATAAGAGATCCCAATGGCCGAGTTAGTTAAGGCATTTCTCCCGGTAAAACAAGAGATCCTGGGTTCGAGTCCCAGTTGCGACCGTTCTGTGAACAGATATATTATATTTTCGTTTATATTTATTAATGTGTTCTTCTTCTTCAATGATATTATTGCATTGATGGGTATATAGTTATATTGTAACAAGAGTTATTCCAATAAAAATCAAATTTGAATTCATTGAACCAAATTTCACGCAAAACGGGCTAACTAATGCACAGACAACCGAAATTAGTATTTTGATTATTTAAAAATGATTGTGTGAGTACCTACAATATAACTTATCCTATTTTTACAGGGAACCTTTGTACCTCTCTGACCTCTCAGCGGCAGTCTTCAATCAAATGTAATTTTTTGTGCATTGTTTTGAATAACTAACTGAATACCTGTCGGGTGTAAACCAAAGATCAGAGCGTGCTAAATATTGAAAAGCCATAATTAACCCGTCTAACAACCATCATATCATATTAGATTCTATCGCGTCTAGAGTCTAGTCCAGAGGTTTCCAAACTAACTTACCAAGTGGGTAGGTAGTGGGGTGAGGGAAGGGCAGAGGAAAGAATTGTAAAGGAGACATAGTTTCGATCGGGGATGGCAGGGGAAAATTTGGAAAATACATGTTTCTCACATGGACGGCTGTAATATGGTCTGCCTACGCATCGGAAAATCTTTTGATTTATTCATGTACTCACTAGACGGAAAAACTAAAAATATTGTGTATCTAAGAGCACTTCAATCATAGACATATGATTTGTACGTCCGTGACTTCAATAAATAAAATTGCAATTCATGCCGGATACTCGCTAGTTATCTACTAAGTTAGGTAATATTTAATGTCGAACTATCCTACGTTGTGACATATTTTAATAAACTAGCTGTTAAATACCCGCTCTGCCGGTTTTTGCTGCTAGGCCCTGCGGGCGGCTTTTACTTTGGCTTCGCCCAGTTTGAGTGTAGGTAACCATTTTATGAATTCGATAAGAACTGGTTCCAAAAATTGCCAGTTCCTCGGATCCACTGTGATCCGGTGACGCAAAGTCACCGAGTGACAATGACGCCATATGTAATATCTCCATTTCCGGAAAAATACATAAATTTCATAAATCCGTAGTACTTATAGCTAGGGAAGAAAGACCACATGCGAGCTGCTGACGGAAGTAGCGACATCTTGTGCTGAATTCTTGAATTCGAAACGGAATTACAGCAGTATCTTTGTGCGAAATTCCACGTACACAGATGTTATTTGTGGCGCGGCGCGTATGACGTGGCGTCCGACATGCACTCGTAGCTGGGTTCTGAAGTTCAACCACGCAGACGCTACGCTAATAATACTATTCGATTATTTCTCAAAATACGGCGGCACTAGTATGTAGCTCAAACTTTCCACTAAAAAATGAGCGGTGATCCGGCTTGGTAGCTGCTTCAGAGGGATATTTGCGTCTGTTTGAGATGAATGCTCCGCCGTCGAATCCCGCCACCTGCAAGTTGCGCTCAATTATTCGCTTTCTCAACTAAGAGGGAAGCCGCCCTGTTGAAGTCCGTAAGCTCGCAATTTTTGATCCAAGATGTTATTTTAAGGGAAAAATGGCGTATGCAAATTGCGTGCTCGTTGGGTTTGAGCAAAATCGTGTGGAAAGCGCTAGGGTCTCTTCGAACTGTTTTTCCAACCATGGCGAGGTTTTTTTGGGCTGAAACATCAGTTGTGTAACTAACCCCGGAATCAAAAAGGTCACCAATGATATGATTTGCATCTTTTTCTTCACCACCTGAAGCAACATTTGGTTGGAAAACTTTTTTACCGACTAAGACGCGGACGGAGAGGTCGCAGCATTTTTTGAGGTGGAGTTCTACGATTTCTACGGGAGTTCTACCGAGTTCTACGAGAATCAAGGACCCATCGGCTCACCTCACGCTCAAGCATCGATCGTAACGGGGACTATGTCGAAAAATAGTGGGAATGTGTACCTAAAATGTCCTAAATTTTGTAAATTAGAAACGGTCTGTAATTCTTGGACAACCCTCGTATATAAGGCTGACCCAATTTGATGATCGATCTAGGAATTGCAATCGATATCTTATAACGGAACCATGGTTCGATGTTTTCAATCAGTTACAATATCTTGACTTATTTTATGACTAAAATAGGCTTTAATAACAGAAAAGTCCTCAAATATGCACTAACGACCAAAAAAGATTCAAATATGGATCTAATAAAAAAGCTCAATAAAATATGCAAATGCATTATTATCCGATGTCAATTTATGAGACTTGTTTTTCAATTCGCAAACATTTTATAATAATATTAATAATTCAAATTAATAAAAATATTAATAATTTTTGGATCGTTATGACTATTGGCTATTTATGTATAAGTATCTGTCAAATAAGTACATAGGTGAATGTGAAAATGTTATCCCTAGTCCCAAAGACGCATAGATTGTGAATCTCTGCTTTGTCTATAACCAAAATCTCGGTGATATTTGGACGTGGTACAAATGAAGGTCCTGCACAAGTTATCTATAATCTATTGCAGAATATTGCATGCTTCAAGTCGTTGCATGTTTTGGAAATATCATTAAAGTCTCCAATAAAAACTAACATACTGTGGGAATTCATTATTTGGGACGAATAATATAATTAATGAGAAGTGTACAAAGCATTTAAAGTACATAGAAATAACGACTTATATAAATTTAAATTAAAAGAAGGTTATAAGTTAAAAGTCGACACTTTAGAATAAGATACGATTTTGGCAGTGATATTTCACTGCATATTCGCTTTAAAAAAGTTGATACCTATAAACGGTGTTCGGCAACTCGTAGTAGGTACAAGCGTGTAGCTAGTAGCTAGTGAATCTAAATTACACGTGGTTTCGATTTTTTAGTACCTAGGAATAACTTTTTTTTAAATAGAAAATAGAACTTTTGTTTTGAGTAATTGGAGTTCGAAGTTGTAATTAGTTTCAAATTTGCAAAAAAATCGTTGGTCTGGGGGTTCATAGGTATCAGTTATTTAATGTATTTTTAAATACATTGAAACCGAGACCCGGCTCCAAAAGTTTTTTTAATCCTATAGTTGTCGAAAAAAGGGATCTGTTTTAAAAAAATGACCACATCGAAACACAAGGTTTTTGGGTGGTCTTTGTGGTGTAGATTCACCAGTTTCAGGACTCCGTGTATAGGTAGGTACCTACCTGTCTACAGTGTGTAATGTCCTGTTCTGTTCGTGTTTGGGTGAAAAAGCTTGTGTGCAATCTCTGTTTCTGGCAAAAAAACAGCCGTGGGAATAGACGATTTTTGTGATTATCATAGTGAATTTTACTACCAATGCGAACAGGGTATAAGGGATGGATAATTTTGTTATATCTTAGATATAGGAACTTTTGTAAATAATAATTATAACATTTATTTATCAATAGTTTTATACATTTTGTTTTGTTATCATTGATTTTATTGACAAAAGGGTCACTGCACTCAGCTGAACATTCAGGATTTCTGGCGGAAAGCTTATGGTTTTCAGATCTGCCTTTAATATTATAATATACGTAAAAATAATTAAATCAAATCTTTAATTTTATACACGAAATACTATAAATATAATAAAATTTAAAAAAAGCCTAAATTCAAATTAAAGCAAATGATATTAAATTCAAATTAAATAATATAATCACAAAGCTGCATTGGATCGTTACAGCGCCCTTGAAGTGGTTTTCACAAAAAACTGCGTTATAAAAAGATTACTATGAACAGTATACCTCGCATCCAAAAAATAATGCTTCTAATTTTCCCTTATTTAATAAAAATCAAAACCAAAATTTTCTCTGAAATCGTAAGATGTGTAAGAGGTACATAAATACCAACCTAATTAAATATAAGCCATATTACATACAATTTTATGTAACATATTTTATTTTGAGGAATTATACAAATTGTGAAAAGAAACGTCTCAAGAAATATCTCAATGACGATAACCTAATTAATTATAAACCATATTACATAAAATTTTATGTAACATATTTTATTTTGAGGAATTATACAAATTGTCCAAAGAAACGTCTCAAGAAATATCTCAATGACGATAACCTAATTAATTTATAAACCATATTACATAAAATTTTATGTAACATATTTTATTTTGAGGAATTATACAAATTGTACAAAGAAACGTCTCAAGAAATATCTCAATGACGATAACCTAATTAATTATAAACCATTTTACATAAAATTTTATGTAACATATTTTATTTTGAGGAATTATATAAATTGTCCAAAGAAACGTCTCAATGACCATTATTTTTCAAATTCTATTAATGCGCCATAATATTGAAAAGCTCAGTCAAAGTAAGGCTTGCTTGAATAATAAAGTGGATGCTGGTGATTTTGGAAACCGAAAACTAAACATACAAACAAATTTACAGACAGATAAAATGTCAATCTGTTTTCGATAAAGTAGTGACGTATGTAAATAAATAGTAGCATAGTCTTTAGAGTTTTGTAACCAGATTAATAAAAATTCCGATTGAACGGATTATTTCAGGTATTCTCTTGGTCAAAATTCCAAGTTGCTGATCTCCATCTACTTCTGCTTTGAAACTGCCGACTAAATCAATAATGAAAAGTCCCTCGGAGTCAGATAAACATTCTGACATAAATAATTTACATGGTCACATACCAAAATAACCAATTTTCAATTATTTTAATGCCCAACTATAAATTAATATAAAGTCAATATTTTGACAAGGATAAGAATCTGTATATGCTTAAAAGAATTAACTACCTACCTACTATTTTTTTATATGGATGTAGGTATTATGTACTTACTATCCTATAACTACAAAATTTTAACATTTAATTCTATATTTTTTCTTCTAGAACAAATAATAGTAGAAACAATTGTAACAAATAATAGCCACTTCTTCCTTTTTTGTACTGTTAAAATGGATATTTCAAAGTCAACGGTGGAAAGTACCATGCCAATTACTTAACTACAATAAAGTAAAGGGAAAAAAATCCGAAAATTCAGCCGGTGTGGCCAGAAAAAAGTATCCTTGCGGTAGGCAGGATAACTCACGATAGCTTCATCTGAATTTAAAAAAACAAAAACTGTTAGTAGATAAGTATAAGCTGTCCCTGAACGAAGGATTTCTAAAAACAAATGAAATTTGAATTTTTGGCAGAGTTGCATGCAAATAATTTAATATTTGGTACCTTGTAAAATTATTTGTAGTCGAAAAAAATCCTTCGTTCAGGGACTGGTCAATGCTATTTTGAAGAAGTGTGCCAAATTTCAATGAAATCGGTGCATTGGTTTCTGAGAAAACTTACTCTTTAAAAAAAATCTTGTTTCGAGATAAACGCGACTTTCAAGGTCAAATTTCAAGTTTCAAGGTCTTTCCCAACAGGGCGGGGGATTCGCAAAGGCTCTCTGTCCTAGACTTTTACTCCAATTGACTTGAAACTTTAAGAGAATATTCTAGACATATTGTGCTATTAGATAAAGGAAAAAAAAATCAAAATTTTCAGACCCATGTAAACACCTTAAACGTTATCGCGTGGTCTGATAGAGGCTTTATGGATTTGCATTTAACCATTCCTACCTGGAGGTAAAAATCACGTATCACCAGAAAGGGGGGCGACTGAGGTCTCCCATACGTACTAACAACAACAACGTAATGAAAATCCTGTTTCCTAATAATTCATACTGACAATTTTTTAGCTAAAGTAGCATTTTATTTATATTATTTGAAAGAAACAGAATGAGGTTCCTCTTAACACGAGCGGCTTGGTAATCGCAATCAAAATCTGAAATCATACTACATATTTTCATAAATGTAATGTAAATAGTAAAAGAGGGTAGCAAATGTAAAATCCTTCCATGCCCATTGTTTTAAATAATAGTTTTCTGTGCGTGCAAATTCGTATCTTCTCCAGGCTTAAACTTTCTAACAAAAGTTTTTTTTTTTTACATGAATACCGCACAAGAGTCCCAACTGTTCCCGTCTGAAGCCAGTGAGACTATAGCATCTCCAAATTGGGGTATGTTGTGGGGCTGAAGGTAGTGGGGAAGGGAAGGAGAAAGGGAAGAGGAAGGTGGGGAAGTACCTGGCTATTCAGATCTGGTCACCAAACACGGCTAAAGCCATTTCAAGCAACGTTTCAATTCTGGATGGTGGTCTTACACCAGGGCGATACTGAGAGTATCTTCCACTCTGGAACTAGATATATATATATATATTATTTTAAGAGGAATATAAACGCTAGAAATATTTCGATTCTTGTGTTTTATTAAATCTAAAACCGAGCGCCGTGTACCGTCATATTTTGGTCTGATTTGCACGAGGCAAGTAATTTGAAATAAATACTGTTGCTATGACGTGGTGCTTGCAATACGTAAGAAGCGCCCAGCGAGATCTCCGTTCGCCGATGCTTCTACACATACCTTGTTACCCGGTGGATGAATACCGTCAATTCTATTTTACCAGCAGCGGCCGAGGCGAGAACGGATCGAGAATCCTCAAACTATGGGGAATGCTAATAAAAGTAAATGTTTATAAAATTTGAATTGATTTTATTTATTTACAATCTAAAAAATTTTATGAAAGTGAATTATTAATACATATTATTTTAAATACATATAAATATTAATAAAAAGAAACTTGATTCAAGTTAAATATAATATGTATATATGTTAACAAAATGTAACTAATACGTACTTTTATAAAACTAGGTATAGGTATGTACTTTTATCAAATTTACATACACTTTCAAAATACCCAAATTACATATACTCAAATTTCCACATCTAAAATTTTTGTAAAATTCATTTACAAAAATAAAATTTTTGGAAAATTCATTTACAAATATAAGTTTTTTGGAAACAAATCAATAAACCAATCTCAGTCTTAGAAATGATGACGGAACAACTCACAGCTAGGTTTAAAAATATTCTACATTTGATACATCAGTTTATTGAAACATACACTTAAAAAAAACTGTGAAAATAAATAACTTGCATCCTCATATGCTGAATTTATCCTAAAAGAGCATAATTAAAACGAATGCAATATAATATTTTAAAATAATAAGTAAAATTTCGACGGTCTCCATGGTAGAGGGGAAAGGCTGCCAGCTAGCGATCCGGAGATTTTTTATTTTATTATTGTTTATTTTATTTAGATATAAAATTTGACATCTTATATCTAATGTTTTCTTATCTATGACTACTACAATATTATTTACTACTTACTGACTAAAATTTGGACTTTACAACATTAAGACATAATCCACGAAAAACTGCAAGACTTTTAGCCTCCTTAACATTTACAGGGAGTTCATTGAACATTTTAAAACCTTTATAATAAATATTATTTTGTGTTCCCGATAAATTTGTTTTAGGAAGCCTAAAATCGTTGCAGTTTCTCGTAGGATAACAATGAACTGTACTGTTGATTCTAACATTATTCGACATATAATCTGTTAACATTTTATTTTTTAACTTATAAATAAAAACTAGGGTATTGAAAACTAATCTTTGCCACACACTTAATATATTGAGTTGGCGTTGCATAGTTTTTATCCTGGTATATCTGCTACAACACAATATAGACCTCATGCCTCTGTTCTGAATTATTTCCATTCTTTTAATTTGTGTTTTATTGCTCAGAAAGATTACACTTGAGCAATAATTCAGATGGGATGCTACAGTTGTGTTATAGACCAATTTCCTAGTTTTAATGTCTAATTTTCCCTTTATTCTACTTAAGAAATTAATCTTTTTGGCAATTTTTTTAGTTAGCATTTCAAAGATTGCGGGTCTTAGTATTAGACATTATCAAGGAACAGTTCCCAGCTACATGTTTTAATAAAAAGAAACTTGATTAAGTGAAATGTAATATATATATACGTAACTAATACATACTAATAAACTAATGTAAATGTAACTAATATATACTTTTACAAAATTTGGTATATGTAGGGTAGACTGGGGACGATTGAAACACGTTATGATTGAAACATCTCAATTTACTCGAAAACTATAATACAGTGTTGTAACAGTGTGATACAACACTCGAAACTCCGTCAGGTCTGTTGGGACGTTTCTACAAAAGTGCAGTAGCCGGCGAGTGACTCAATCGTGCATAGGGGACATTATTGAATTTCGCACTAAAACGTAAATATTTAAGACATTATTGCTTATCTTATAACTCATTTTACTCTCGCAGCTTGACGAAATGTTTCATTACATTCTCTTCTTTATCTATTTAAGAGTATTTATAATGCATTTGCGTGGCGTTAATGTCTATTTAAAAAGCATGTTTTTGACTTTGAAGCAGAAATTGCAGCGTAGGGATGTTTGGAACAACCGTGTGGGGATGATTGCAACGTTTCAATCATAACCATGTTTCAATCGTCCACACTGAGAGAACATTTTGTATTATTCAAATTCAAAACATTAAGTCGAATGTACTTCTGTGATCTTAAATGGCGAACTTCTGTGATCTTGGTTGATGAAGTCGATTTCATTCGACCACATTCGACGTCACACACCCTCACGTGACAATTTCGTAATATCATATCTTTATTGATTTTTTTACATTTATAACTAAAAAAAAATCAACGTTAATAGTATACATTGTTTTATCAATTATGTAAGTACAAAACAACAAAAAAAAATTATCTTATGAAGAAAGTGTGTTCCCCCCCCTTCTCAAGAAACCGAGGTTGCAAATTATGCTAAAAAACAGCCAACATTTACCTATTTTGGGCTATCTTCAAAAGATTTAAGACAATTGGCATTTGATTTGACCACACGGTATAACCTGGCAAGGCCAGATTCATGGTACACAAATGGGATGGCCGGAATAGAATGGCTCCGAGGATTTTTGCGCGCCATCCAGAATTTATTATCTATAAGATGTGCCCAAGCCACGAGTATGGCACAAGCAACAAGTTTTAATTGACATAATGTTGATGAATTTTTCAACAATTTAGCGAACGTTATGGATAGTTTTAAATTTGAACCATTCACATTTCTACGTATCAATTAAGCCATTTCTTAAAAGATAGTTCGATTGGTAGTATCGGTACCACGAACAAATCTGTCTGGATGCAAGAAGAAGATTTTACCAAATTTCTTATTCATTTTCAAAAATACACCATTTCGTCCTTAGATAGCAAAGTTCTTTTATAACTTGATAATCATTCATCGCGGTCGAATCATACGAAATCAAAAAAGGATATTATTTTGTAAAATCAATATCTAGTCTTCAAACCAAGTCCGAAGAAGAAACCACAAATAAGATGACCAATGAATAGGAAAAGGTGCACTGGAATCCGAGGACAAAAATATGAAAAAAAATCACCCTTCACATTGATAAAAAAAGTGTTTCGTAGTCCCCACTCTTGCCTACTTTAGTTTTCTGTATATTTCATTTCTACCGCATGTGAATTGCACACCCAGATTTTTCTTTTCTTTTAGTAGATAATATTTAATTGTTTAATAGATTTTAATGCCACTTAACAGATTATTTAAAAAAAAAACGCAAATATTGCGATATTTTGTATAATGATGTCACATCCCAAACCATAAATTCAATAATTTTTTTATTTTTTCGACGTCTTAATTGTTGAATTTTACTCACAAAAAATGCTCTTAATTCAGAGGTAAATTCTACATTGTTATTATTGAAACAGTGTGATGGTTGAAACAAGCACTTTTGTATGAAAGCAAAAAACTTATTTTTAATACCGTTCTATTCTGCTCCAGGATAATATCGCAGTAAAAGTATGTTGATTATGCCAAATACTCATAATAAGTATAACTAAGAGCACGTAAACATAAATAATAAAAAATATATTTAAAGTTGTTTATAATTTTAAAAATACTTGTGATATGTTTAATCACTATTCATGATCTCATTGAGTACTGTTTTAATAATGAAAATGTTTAACATTGATTACAATTATTCCAATTATTCCATAGATATTTAGAGTGTTTCAATTATCCCCACATACTGTTTCAATCGTCCACACTATGGGGATAATTGAAACAGTTTTTCCCATCGTCTTTAAGTAGTCATTGTAGCTTACCAGTACGAGTTGTGGCCATCCAATTTATTTAATTTGATAAATCGATAGATCATAGAACATCTAGTACAAACATCTTATCCATAATTACAAAAGAAATATTACTACACCTAGTTAAAGTAAAAGTGTTTCAACCATCCCCAGTCTACCCTACTTTTATAAAATTTACATACACTTTTATGAAATTTCCGCATTTAAAATTTTTGTAAAATTCATTTACAAATAAAACTTTTGGAAACAAATCAACAAACCAATTTCAGTATTAGAAATTATGACGGAACAACTCACAGCTAGGTTTAAAAATATTGTACATTAGATACATCAATTTATGGATACACACACTTAAAAAAACGGTGAAAATAAATAATTTGTATCTACCTATTCTGAATTTATCCTAAAAGAGCATAATTTAAACAAATACAATATATCGCGGGTTCAAACCCCGGCAAGCAAATCTCAGTATTAGACATTTTCAAGGAACAGCTCACAGCTACATATATTTAAAAATTATTCTTTTAAAATATTAATCCTACCGATAATGAATTTAAGCATTATATTCATCAACCTAAAATTTCTCAAATGATATAACATTCTGAACATCAAAAGAGTTGAAATCAGGAATAGTTGATGCAGACTCATTTTGAGCTCACGCTGTTTGAGAACCAAAAATGCTCGCTGTAACAACGAATCCGCTACGTATATTGCAAGTAAAAAACTTCGAAAACACGGGCACAGATCCCACGTCCGTTTCTGGCCACGGCTCGCGGCATTATGGTGGAATACAAGCGTTGGGCGCAGATCGTATGAATTAGTACGGTTCTAAAAATTTGACGTAAGCGCCAAAGCGGTTTTTATTTTTTTAGAACGATAATTTTATAAGAACGAAAAAAAGTTAGAACGTAGAAAACGTCAAAAATAGTCTTAGCCATAAAGGGGTATTTTTTTTAAATTGTTACTTACATTACTTCATAGTAAAGTCATGAAAAAACTTATTTTTTAATGGTTTACGCTTATTTTTTTTGTTACGTAAATAATAATTTTATTATTATTCTGTTACGTAGAAAAGGTAGTTAAAGCTTCAATTTATCCGTAGCAAATTTTTTTATATTCGTACTGTAAACCGATTCGTTGTAAAGATTAATCTAAATAGTGATTTCACGTATAGCTTCATCTTAAATTAATTAATTGTGAAATAACACAAATTAATTTAATAAAATTTATTTGCCACGCCGGGATTCGATCCCGCGACCTTCGGTGTGCTAGTCAAGCGCCTTACCGCTGCACTACGCCGGTCGTCATAAGTGGTCAAAGTGTGGTTATCGGAAATGACCTGCCAGGTAAGTATGTTTTCTGTATCTGTTTGTAAATAATAAAATTAGTTAGAACCTGAGAACTCATAATAAATTGTATAGCGCCCTTAAGGCGCCGCAACCGGGCTCAAAAAGAAGAAGATGGAGAGATATGAAATTACGAATCTTAGAGGAGCGCGCTAACATTTAAAGCGACAAAATCAATGCGAAAATTGGGAAAATGTTTAATAAAACACAAGCAAAAATCTCGTGGAAGGTATCTTAAGTATCATTTAAAAAACATTGTGAATTTTTTCACAACTATATAATTTGCGTTTCGGTGTGGAACGCGTCTAGATATTGTCTTCAAAAATAACATATATTTTTTTAAGAGCTTAAAAACTTCAAATGTTTAAGAGAGATATGTAAGAAATCGGTAGAAGTTCGGGTAGCGGTGGCTTAAGGTGATTTTTCACAAGAACGGCGCTCTATAAATTATCCAATTATTATTATTAGGTACTATTATAGTAATTGTATGAAAGTCAAATAAAAATAAAAGGAAAAGTGTGTTGAATGTCTGAAATTCTTTATCGAAGCGCATTATTTCAGTTTTGTTCTACGAATAGGTATAAATATTAAACATAATAATACGTGCTTATTCCAAAACGTAAAGGAACTTGAGTTACAATGGACTCTTTCATGGCAGTAATGAATGCTTGTCAAAGGCTTTCCAATCCAAAGTTGCCCGACAGCAAATAATGTTTTATAATACCCCATTCGTAACTCGTAACTGAATACCGGCGACCATAAACAAACGTTATGGGGCAAAGAGTTTGATGTTTTCTTTTCATGTTTGCCGGTGAAATTATTCGACGCGAACGGTTTTATTGAGATAATATTATTACGCTACTAAAATTAATGAGGTTCTTCGATTCATTCGCATCGGAAGGGATATTGAAGAAGTCTATAGTGCTCAAAGAGAAAACTGTTTACACTAATAGAATTGTGTGCTGTTGGAGTCAATTGAGGTTTGTAACACATAGGGCATCTGAAAACTCTTGGAATAACTCTTGTTATAATAGATTCTTAAAAGTTAAATCCATCAATGTAATATATCATTGTAAAATAAGTTAATACCTAGTAATGGTAAACAAAGAAACATGGGAACACCTCAGCACAAGTTTGCCTAGTGAGGTGTTCACAAAATGCTACTACTAACTTATTTACATACAGTTACACATTTTTCTTTCATATTACTGAACTAATTATCTATGTAAACCAATGTAATAATCTGTCAAGTGTATGTTCAAGAATAGAAATAAAAAAATAAATCTAAAAGAAAATTTGAAAAAAGAACAAGAAAAATAAAAAAATACAAGTGTGCAGTTCACACACGACATAAGTGAAACCTTCAGAAAACTAAAGTAGACAAGAGTGGAGAGGCTTTGAAGCACCGCACAAAGAGGAGACCGATTATTCCATCTCATACTCTCGCAGGTTAAATCCTATGATGGATGTGTTTGTCTCTTTGTAGTGTTGCTTTTTCGCTTCATCTAATTTCAAATCACAACGGTGCTAAAGAAATTTTCACTTCAATTAGTGGCCGATTAATTAAGGCGTTTATCCCGGTAAGATAAAAGGTCCTCGATTCGAGTCCCAGTTGCGACCTTTTACCCTTTTGAAGTGAGACTTCTTTAGAGAAATTTGTTGTAATGAAACGAAAAATATCGACACTAAAAAGAGACAAACACATACATCTACAGGATTTAGCCTGTGAGAGAAAGAGATAGTGTAATCTAGCCTGTGAGTTTCGATTACCTCCTCAGTATAGTTTTATATGCACTCCGAATTTGTATTATTTCTAAACGTAAACTACCTCCTTTTCTATATTATATTTTAGTTTTAATGATTCTCGTTGAATGGCACCGTTATGGTTATAATTATCTAATGTCCTGTGACAAAACAGCACTCACTATTTTTGTTAATATTGTTCTTTTGGAATTGCTTTGTAATACTGTAATATTGTAATATTGTAATGTATGTATTGTATGTATTGTAATACTATATATACTGTAAATTCTTTGTTTTACATTATTTAATCAATTTTGTTAGGACTCTTAAGAACACTATATTTAAGTTTATTATAATTAAGCGCACTTGAGGTGAAATATGACAAAACTGCGCTATATAAATTCTATGTTATTATTATTATTATTAAAGAGATAGTATAATCGGTCTCCTATTTGTGCGATGCTTCGTAGTCTATCGGTCTTCTCTTCGGGCGCTGCTTCGCAGCCTCCCCCCTCTTGTCTACCTTAGTTTTCTGAAGGTTCCACTTTTATCACGTGTTAATTGAACATTCTCTTTTTTATTTTATTTATCTGTGTTGTTATTTTTCATATTTTCGTTAAGATTTTTAGTATTATCTTTTTCTTAAATGTTATATAAATTATGTCACAGAAGGACTGGGGAACACAGAGAGGGCTGCTCATGGAGGAAAGACCTTATTTACTCCATAGGGCTACGACGCCGTTGGACGGTTACTACTTGTGACGGAAATTAATTCCCCTCAGGGCCTGTGTCATCATCGGTGTTGCTGTGTGAAGGGTCTTTTTAGGAAAGGAAGAAGAGGAAGTTCTAGGATGGAAAAAGGTATGACGGGTGGGTAGGAAACTGAGGGTTAATGTGTCCAGAAGTGACGGACATATACGTCCATCCCTCCCACTGCGGTGCAAGGCGGTGAGTCGAGATAGTCCTATAGAAGTCTAAACGTCTCCCTCAACCATTCTTTGGTGGCAGAAGCAACCGCCTGCAAGACCCGGCCAATGGTCACTCCATGAACATGGGCACCCCTGTTAAGTCACTAAACGTAGCGAACCACTTGGGATGACCTATGGCACAGGTGTTGGTTATCCAATAAATGGTTCCAGGAGCAGCGGTACCCATACCCGCCCCCAAATTGTGTTTTTCAAATTTATGTTTTTATTGTACAATTTTAGGAAAAGGGAATTTTTTTAATAAAAAACTTAAAAATGAAAAGTTTTGCAATTTTTTCTAATCTATCGAGAAATCTCCAAAAAAGCGAACCTAACCGTCCACAATGGAGTGTTGGTACCTACCCTGATGTATGGCAGTGAGGAATGGAGCAGGCAGAGGAAAGATGAAAGTAGATTGAATGCTGTAGAGAAGAGATTCCTGGATATATGTGCTAATCATACCTTTCATGAATTTGTAGCTCCTTTTCAAAAAACTATAATAAACCATGTTCCTCGATTTTCCAGTAATAGGGTATTTTCACAGTTTTTTTTTATTGCCGAAAAAAATAAAGTAAAAAATTACGAGAACAACGAAATTTTTATTTTATTTATATGATGATTTATAAATTTTCTACAACGATTTAAAGTATGCCATTTTTAAAATGCCGCCAATACGATTTTTTCATAAAACGATATTTGGGTTTGTTTATGGACAAAACTATTTATTTATATTCTAATTAAATATGTACGATCGCGAACAATTAATTTACCCTAATATTTTAAAGCGTAACCTGCAAAAAGCATAAAAAACCTAAAATAATTTTATTGGCGCCATCTGTGAATGCATAGATTATAACGTACGTGACGTTTAACCTTAAATCATTTTATACATGTCATACCCATTTGTATTTAAGTTTTTAAATATGGCATTAGACCAAAACTTAGTACATTATATCAGTTATGAGAACTCATAAGGAATGGAGGAGTCAAGGAAGATAATTAAATCATTTTGTACATGTCATACCCATTTGTATTTAAGTTTTTTTAAATATGGCATTAGACCAAAACTTAGTACATTATATCAGTTATGAGAACTCATAAGGAATGGAGGAGTCAAGGAAGATAATTAAATCATTTTATACATGTCATACCCATTTGTATTAAAGTTTTTTTTTTAAATGGCATTAGACCAAAACTTTAGTACATTATATCAGTTATGAGAATTCATAACGAATGGAGGAGTCAAGGAAGATAATTAAACATTTTATACATGTTATACCCATTTGTATTTAAGTTTTTTTAAATATGGCATTAGACCAAAACTTTGTACATTTTATAATGAGATCTTTACATAACTCTTCATCGTACTTCACATGCAACTGCATTACTTTTTTAGATGTTTCAAAATCATGGTTGGCAACACAATAAAGTGCACTTGGCTTCTGAGCAAAATGCATTTGTAGTTGCATCTGTGCCATGACTTTAGGTGTAGGTTCCTTTGAATCTATCAAATAATTTTTCATCGTAGACTCCTTCGCTGGGCATTTCACTTCAACGATGAAATCTTCTCCCAAAGCATCTGGAGAGGCACCAAAAATTGGGTACTCATTACTTAAAATGAGACCACACTTTTTAAGTTTAATTTTGTTAGTAGCCTCAACCACTTTCAAAACTTGCGCTTCCAGAATTTTTCCACGCTGAATGGCTTTAGTTTCAAATACTTTAGCACCGAGGATGCTTTCCACCAGTGACCCGTCCAGTGTGCAGCAGTGAGCCGCTTCATGAAACTTTGAGGCTGTCACTCTACCATAACGTAGGTTATGCCACAGTGGACTGTCAGACTGGCCGACTGTATCATAGGCTGCCTTCTGACGTGCCTCAATAGTCATTGCCTTCTTACAGAATTCAATAAATTCACTGGGCGTCGAGCCCATATTATTTTCAAAAAAATCACATTCCATGTTGTGGATTGACAAATTTTCAAGAGTTGTGGGGGGTGCATAATACTTCGTCAACTGTGTATTTATAGATGTACTAGCATCTAGCAGCTCTCTTATGAAACTCCCATCATCCTCTGGCAAATTCACACGTCCCAGGGTCCCCATGTCTTTGGCCTTAATAAACTTCAGACTTGTACCGATTCCTGCCATCTTGGAGCGTTTCCAATAACATTGGGTTGAAGTTTTTGGAGGTTCTTCACTGCGTCTGTGGAGCCATGATAAGAAAGCAAGTGCATGCTTACAGCCAACTGGAACAATGAAAAGATTCACAATCTTAGATACTTTTGTTTCAGTATGTATTATATTGTGGATCAGACTACATGAAGCTGTTGGCCGGGGGCTACCCGCTACTTTTTTTTAACATTAACTACACATTTGTCGGAGGGAGAAAACATAGAAGCCGGCAAATCATTCCACAGCCGAGCAGTTGAATTTAAAGGTCGCCTGTAGAAGCAACCCTTTCTCATGTGACAAAATTTAATGTCAATAGTGTAAAATTGTTGAACGCATGTTTGGCGTGTTTCCCGACTGTGCACTGGTGCCGAAGGGATCAATGATGCTAGGTCCATCGGGGCATCTTCCAGGTAGAACAAGCAGGTCTACCTAACACATGTGCTCTAAAGATTGCGATACAAGGTCGGCAGTTGTGTGCTATCTGCAGTATCTACTGGTCCTGCACAGTACACCCAGCTGCCCAGCTTCTGAGAGGCTATTTTGACTCTGGCTTCAATGGAGCCCCCTGCCAGAGCTAATCACAGAGGTACACCAAGCATATCACTGAAGGGCATGTTGGAAAGATTGCTTCCAATTGAAGGTGAGAAGAATACACAAATTGGGAACTTACCTTGGGATGCAGGGCAATCTTCACACTTGCACGAATCTATAACCTCTAGTGCTTCATTGCAAATCAGTGTGACTGCGTAAGCCTTTGTTCTGATTTTGTGCTCCGGAGTGACTCGAGCTTTCACAGTACAAACATCGTCAATTCGTTTTACTTGGACGTATCCCACAGCACTATCTCCATAATTCTCCCGTGCTGATCTGAAATATACATAATATTGTTCATCAACACATTAATCTACCAAAACATGGCATTATTAGCAGGCGGGGGGTAATGTTTTTTTGCAGATTTGACATAACATAACAATAACAGCATAAAGATATTAACTAATTATATTCATAATTTAAAGGTAGAAACGATATTACACCCTTTGTGTATAGTTGTAAGGAGGACATCTATACAATAATAAGGAAATTTACTTTGAGAATGGCCAAAGTTTTACAAAGCATCTTACGAAATGGAGGTTAGGTGACCGAACTGTCACTTGTTTCAATTTCAATAAAGGGCCAAAATAAACACTATTTTGTGCGCATGTTTACAAAATGTTCAAGTATATGTATAGGATTAGAGTTACACAATATGTTTTTCTTACCTGGTTGCCTTAAAACCTCTGAATTCAGCACTTAGAAAATTACTGTTACCAGCAATAAAAGATGCCATCATTATAGCATCTACTTTGGGCAAATTGTCGGACTGCGCCCGTAAAAAACCGCTGTCAGTCATTATAACAACACTATATTATATTAAACTATTATAAAATAACACAAAAGTCTAAAAAAATTAAACAAAACAGTTGAAAACAGGCGAAAACAACAAACAATGTTTTAACTCCTAACAAAAAGATGACAATGAGCGAATCAGCCGGTAATGGATGACGGGTGTGACGTCATGATTCTATGAACCAATAATGGGCCGTTTCTGGATGAACAATATTTGGCTGCTTTTGAAATCAATAATTATGAATGAAAATATTAAAATTGTTCATTTTGAGTATGATAATCGTAATCAGAAAAATAAACTTTAAATCTTCCACATATTTTTAACAGTATCCCCAGTTTGTGAAAATACCCTATTGTTTGGTTTAGATTACCTCCTTACTATAGTTTTATGTGCACTCCGAATTTGTATTATTTGTAAACGTAAACTGTTTCCTGTTCTGTAATATATTTTAGTTTTTAATGATTCTTGTTGAATGGCACCGTTATGGTTTCAATGGGATCAATATCTATTGTCATGTGCACTCACTTTTGTTGTTAATATTGTTCTTTAGGAATTGCTTTGTATATACTGTATATTCTTTGTTTTACATTATTTAATCAATTTTGTAAGGACTCGTAAATAACACTATGTAATTATTTTTAAGCTTATTATAATTAAGCGCATTTGAAGTGAAATATCACAAAACTGCGCTATATAAATACTATGTTATTATTATTATTATTAAAACCATGAACGATCGTGTGAGAAACGTGGAGATCCGCAAAAAATGCAAGGCTGATTGATGTAAGCGCAATTAGTCAGTTTAAGAAAGGGACGCTCGGGTGGTTTGGGCATGTATAGCGAATGAACGAAGAAAGGAATGTAAGGAGAATATACGACGCAAATGTGAATGGTAGAAGTCGGGGACGCCCGAATCAGATACTTGAGTCGGGCCATGTCAAGAGTCAGAATAATAGAAGAGCATGTATGAGACGATGTATGAATGCATGGGCGTAGTCAGGATTTGATTTAGGGTGGGGTAAAAAATAAAAATCTAGAATAGGTACCGAACAAAAGTAGGCTTCCGTAACATATTCATGCAGCTCTATGAATACAAAGAATATGAATGAAAGAAGGAAAAACCATCATATGAAGTGCTGTTAATTTTGAAAATTTCGACTCGGTCGACAATCCCACCTTGCCCCTCCGTGCCTACGCCCATGTATGAATGTGAATAAGGCAAATAGTCCGTCCTCTCTGTTCCCTGCGGGGACCCGGCAGTTTTGATTTAGTTAAATTTGTTTAACCGCACCTTGATCATAATTCAAAATTATCTTTTTGTCTTCAGTTCAAGCACTTCGTCAGGTTTATAGGCTTCTGAGAATAATCGTACTTACCCAGTATCCTCTTTGTCCTAACACCAAAGAATCATAACAAAATGTACAGTTGTTGTTCGTCTCACCAAAATGTGTCATAAAGTTCATTTCTGAAATATTTTAACGACACCATTTATAAATTGTTATTAACAGGGAAGAGGAGACGTAGGACTTTAAGAATAATGAAGAACATTTGTGGGGCCTTTCATATTGAAAAATTTTACGATCTCGTAAAATTGGTTAACTGCCATTATTTTTATTTAATTATGTATTATATCCACACCGCTTCTTTCGATATATATTGAGACGGTTTCTTTTGGTACATTGGTTATTTCGTTACGGTTATTTTTATATTTTACGTTATTTTTATGACTAGAACGCAATAAATATGCCAAAAATTAAATGATCCTGTGAAGATTCGCGGCTTCCATGAAATATTATTTGAGCATTGTTAATATTATTAGCCGCCTAATTGATAAACAACCGTGTATGTAAAAAGATTATTTTTTTATGTGAATCCGCACAAGAGTCCCAACTACTTCCGTCTGGAACCAGTCAATCTATGGCATCCCCAATTGAGGTATGTTGTAAGAATGTAGGTATTGGGGGGAAAGAGGGAGTTAGAAGAAGACTCGGTATAAAGATCAGGACATCCAACACGGCTAAAGCCATTTCAAGCAACGTTTCAATTCTGAATGGTGGTTTTACAGCAGGGCGATGCTGAGACTACCTTCCACTCTGGAACGTGATAAATAATATTAAAGTATATTTAAAATACAAAAATCTAAAAGGCAACTTCATCTAGTTTTTACATTGACGTATGATATCTTTTAAAATGGTATTTGGTTTTACGAAATCTTCTGTATAGCACGTTTAAAATACCTAAGAAATATTCCGAAATTTTATGAGAAATTACACGTTTACACAACATATAAACAACCCTCTTTGGCTGTATACATATGTTTATATCTTTCCGTGAACTATTTCATCTCAGTTTTTATTTTGTTTCTATTAGACGGCCTCAGTATGTCGATGGGCGCTCTCGACTAACAATTTAAAGGTCGCGAATTCAAATCCCGGTATGCGCATGTAATTTTTAATTGATCGATTTGTTTTTTTATCACAATTAAATTATTTAAAAAAATATCTGGTTTATTTGCGGCACGTTCCAGAGTGGAAGATACTCTCAGTATCGGCCTTATGTACGACCACCATTCAGAATTCAAACTTTGCTTGAATTGCCGTGTTTGGTAACCAGATATGTAAGCACAGAACTTCCTCACCTTCCTCTTTCTCATCTCCTTCCCCTCCCCTCTACCTTCAGCCTCACAACATACCCCAATTGCGGATGCACATAGAATCACTGTCCCCAGGACGTTGGCAGACGTTGAGACTCATGTCGCATAAAAAAATAAGAATATTTATGTTAAATGATGAGAACCGAGTCTAAAATCATTCCAAGTAAAAGCAATATTATCACCAAGCCCAGTACATAGTACTAGAAGGTATACTGTTTCTTGAGATAAGCAAAGCAAAGAAAAATTACGGCATATCCTTATTGTTTTAAGACAGACCACACCTTAGTTATTTCGATTCACTTATTCTTACTTCATTTTACGGCCGGCGTAGTCCAGCGGTAAGTCTCTTGACTCGCACTCCGAAGGTCGCGGGATCGAATCCCGGCGTGGCAAATAAATTTTATTTGATTTATTTGTGTTATTTCACAATTTATTCATTTAAAATAATATATATATTTTTTTTTTAAAGAAAGACAAACATTCCCGGGTTTCGAATAACCCAACAATGTTTGAAAATCTCCTACTTCCACCACAGAAAGCTGAAAATGTTGCTTGTGTTGTGATGGAGGACTTAGCCAGCCGAGGAATCGAACATGCGACGCCCGGGTGGGACTAAAGCGCTATGCCCACTCAACCACTGACCGGTCATTATATATAAATTTATATATATTATATATATGTATATAATATATAGTATATTTGCGGCACGTTCTAGAGTGGAAGATATTCTCAGTATCGCCCTGGTGTAAGACCACCATTCAGAATTGAAACGTTGCTTTAAATGGCTTTAGCCGTGTTTGGTGACCAGACCTGAATAGCCAGGTACTTCCCCACCTTCCTCTCCCCCATCTCCTTTCACTCCCCACTACCTTCAGCCACACAACATACCCCAATTGGGGATACCTTAGTCTCATTGTCTCCAGATAGGAGCAGTTGGGGACTCTTGTGCAGTATGCATATAAAAATAATTAAAAAAATTAATGCACGAAAAAATATAATTTTATAATTATTATAACTTCAGGAGGCCAAATGTCAGGGATCAAATTTCAAGTCAGGGGTCTCCGTTTCGAAGCAGTGTACTAATTAACATAATATAATAGTACTTGTTTTATATATCTACTCGGTCTTTCTATGTGTCGTAAGTCAAGTGATATCTGGCAGATGTTCTTCATAAATCCATAAAAAATGTTCTGGTTCTGGACACCATGTCATGAAAACACTCGGAACAGAACAGTGTTGTAATGGTAAGCCACATGACACATTGGGTTACTCAACATGATATTACATAATACAGTGGTGATCAAATTATTAGAGCCACCGTGCAAAAATTGTAAATATTTAGATTATTTTAAATTAAAAGTACCTAAATCAAATTTAATGATGGTATTAATAATTGCTAGTATTTTAGTTTTTTTTAAATTTATTATTGTGAAAGCTGTTTCGGGTTCAAGTTCATTACCAAACTGTGGTTATGACACATTAGACGACTTTTTCGTATGATTATATTTACCACTACCCTGTTTTTATTGGTATTATTTTAAAGCGATTTTTTAATTTTTGAAGTGAAACTTCTTCAGCACCGTTGTGATTTGAGACTTTGAGAGATTGATTTGAGAGATGATACGAAAATAACACTTAAAAGAGACAAACACGTACATCTATAGGATTTAGCCTGCGAAAGAATGAAACCTTATACTTACTTACAGTAGGTACCTACCTGCGAAGCGCCAAGCTGGGCTCATTCGCCGCTTTGATTATGAGGTCACTTTTCAAGGCTCCTATTGCTTGAGATTGTTTTGGTGAAGTTTCGCTTCTGCCGAGTGTGAACTGCATTCGATTTATTTCTTTTATATATTCAATAATATTATTATTTAATTAAAAAAAAAACAAGTTCTGCTAAGTAATTATTATTATGCGTGACAGCTACGTACTTTTTGAAGGTATTATCAACCTATGGTTATACCACTTACAGGTGATACATTTATATTATTTCTAGATAGGTAGGCACTTATGACGAAAAAAATTATATTTTTTATTTTTTTGCCGTTATTAATTTCTGACGAAAATGACGGAAATTATTAATGGTTATTACCCCTTTAAAGTTTCCCCAATTACTGCATAATTAAGGAAATTTTAAAGGGGTTAATACTTCGGTTGTAAAAAAAAAGTAATAATAATTTAAATAGAAGCAAAAAAATAACATAAAACTGGGAACCATGCATAGAAAGTATACTAAGAAGAATCGGGCTGACAAAGCCGCAAAGGGTGATGTTTAAGCACACGCACTTAACATAAGTTTTTTTTAGTGTATTAAATAAAATAAAAAACTTTTTTTTAATATATTTTTGTTCGCTAAAATATGTTATGCAAAAACAAACGTAACAAAAACATGCCATTTTCACCACAAACTCAATTTTGCACAGTGGCTCTAAAAATTTGATCACCCAATGTACAGCAATATTTATTATGAGAAAATATCGGCGACCCAATACAAAGAGTGAAAGAAAAATCATTTATAGTTCTTGTAATCTTTTTATACATTATTGTGTTTTTCTATTTTGAACATTAGATTTTTTTTTATTATTTTGAAATGATATTTTTTTTACAAATTGCTGTTTTTTGTTGTTGTAAACCTTGCATTACGAACTGAGAATTTAAGAAATTTAAGAAAGCACATGTAACTAATCTTGCGCCTCTCTTCCACTTCTTTCAATTTCTCATTATTTCCCTAATTGATGACGCCACAATAGGCAGTATAGGCACCATAGATAATATCTTATTAATTATTGAAATGTCACCTCAATGGTGCAATTTGGGGAGCGGGTATGGGTGCCTCGGGAACCATTACTTGGGGTATCAACACCTCTGCCATAGGTCACCCCAATTGGTTATCTACATACGGTGACTTAGCAGGGTGAATTAGCGGGGTTTGATTAACTTTGGTCACTTAGCAGGGGTGCCCGGGTTCATGGGATAAGGTTTGTCCGGGTCTTGGAGGCAAATGCAACTGCCCACCAGTTGCCTGGCAGGGCGGAGCGGGAGAGAATGGTTGAGGGAGTCTCTTTGACTTCTCCAGCCGTACTCTCTCGGAACATCGCCTTGCACCGCAGTGGAAGGGATGGATTCATACGTCTGTCACTCCTGGACACACTGACACCCAGATTCCTACCCACCCCTAATACCCTTTTCCTTCCCAGAACTTCCACTCCTTCCTTTCTTAAAAAGACCTTCCACATAGCGTCCCCAAAGATGACATAGGCCCTGAGGGGAATTATTTTCCTAAGGGCCTTCTGTGTGAGCTAATGTAAAAAAAAGAAATTATAATAGTAACTTGTCCCGAGCTGTGAAATGGTGTAGATTTTTGGGATTAACTTTCAGATTTAAAAAAAAAATCGAAATGTGAGAAGATCATATCAGACTTGTACAATATTGCCCTGCTTTTTTATGGGGATAAATCAAATTTGTACACATATTATGTAATTAATTATTATATTGAATGTATTGTAATTTATGTATCTTTCTCTGAATAAAAAAAAAAAAAAAAAAAAATCTATTGGGCAGTTGGATCTTTTATGCAAAGGTGTAATTAATTTATTTTAAATCATTGATTCAAAAGAGCGTTTAGTTGAAGTAGATGTGAAAATAATTTGACATGGTCGAAGGAGAAAGGCATTACGCCAAAACAGCCAAAAAAGCTTTTCAGTAGTCTGTTGGCATAATTAGAAATCAAATTCCTGGTCCACAGTTTATATACCTTATTCTAACTACCAGGTATTAAATTACCTGCTGAATTTTTTACTGCAACGTCTCTGAGTTTGATTTGCATCCTGCTTGCTGTTCATTTTACAAAATACATTTCCACTCTTTGCTCTGCATTTTCTAAAGTCGAATCGAGTTTCGTCAAAAAGCTGCGAAGGCCATGGCCTCGCAGTCGGTGGTCGAAATGTCGACGTCGACATGGTTCCTGCAAAACATGATGTGATACGATAATAGGCAATAGGTATTAGGTATGCATTGCCGTGGATAAATAATAAACATATTATAAATAAGTGGTCGAAACTTGGCGCTAACAAGGCGGTCTGACTTCTAAGCCTTCGAAACAATAAACTGAAAGGAATTATCCCAACATGCAAATAGAACTTGTAGAGTAAAGTTGTCCATCAAGTTTTATTAACAAAACTTTGACGTGGTTTTTTTTATTGTTCAGCAATATTGTGATTTTTGTTATTTACTAAAGATACACAGGATATTATCATACTATTTTATTATCGTCGAGTCATTTCTCGTGATTTAAAATTTTAAAAAAGGAGTTTCATAAGTGGGTACCTACGAGGTGCATCCCCCATATTTTTTGTCACGATTATACAGTAAACAAGCGTAATTCATACATTTTCATATTTGAATGACGTAGATTAAGTTAGATAGGAAGGAGTATTTTTCATTCACAGGTTCGTGTGTTAATCACAAAAAATGTTTTTTAGAGTAAATAGATATTAGTGATGAGTTGATGTTATATAGATTTTCAAAAGTTATGAGTAGGGAATCATAGATTATTGTTTTTATATCTCAGGTAACAGATATACCTAACTCAAGTAATATTATAATTGCGGAAGTGTGTTTGTTTGTTTCTACTTATTTCTTATTTCACGTCTCAACTGAGCAACCGATCGATGTGATTTTTTGGATAGAGAAAGTTGGAGGACTGGGAAGTGACATAATATATAAGCTACTTTTTATCCCGAAAACATTTCATTCCCGTGGGAAAATTCTGTGTGCTCTAATTTCTACCTAATACGTCGCAAGCGAAACCGCATTAAAAGGTAGTTAGATGTTATTGATAGATGATTGATAGATTATGATTTTTTGGATAGAGAAAGTTGGAGGACTGGGAAGTGACATAATATATAAGCTACTTTTTATCCCGAAAACATTTCATTCCCGTGGGAAAATTCTGTGTGCTCTAATTTCTACCTAATACGTCGCAAGCGAAACCGCATTAAAGGTAGTTAGATGTTATTAAAAAAATTATCTTAAGTTTTGATTCTGTTTGTAACTCCGGTTTAATAATTATTCTAGAACTTTGCTTTCTTTTGAATTTAAGTAACGTTTTCAAAATTTTAACTGACTGTGGGAAGAATTCAGATTGGCGATAAAGTGGATAGGTACCTAAATTATCTGATATTAATTAATTAAAAATTCTTTATTTATCCTAGTAAGAAAGGCATAAAAAAACACAATGTTAATATACTTTTTATAGATTATATATATTATAGATAAATAAAAGAATAAAATTAAAAAAATTGTATTTCATTTGTTAAAATTATTTGACAGATGTCATAATTGTTCAAGTAGGTGTACTAACGGTGTCCATTCGAAAGGTAAATTTCTGATTGTTTCTAAAATTAACAATGTTTATTTTTGAAAGCCGATGAGCCTGATACATACACCTGAGCCTATATACCTACACTTTTGATACTTTCAGCGGTAAATGTTCCGCTATTGAGTCCAAGCTCAAAACACACTTTAAAAAATTAAAATAAGTTGTACTAGGTAGATAATAGTTAGTAATAAGTAATTCAGTAACCGAAATTTAAAAATATTGCGTTTTAATGATTATTTTGTTAACTTTAAAAATGCGAAATGTCATTTTTCAAGGACCGCCATCCATTATTGAATCCACGCTCAAAACACACTTTAAAAAATTAAAATAAATTGTACTAGGTAGATAATAGTTAGTAATAAGTAATTCAGTAACCGGAATTTAAAAATGTTGCGTTTTAATTATTATTTTGTTAACTTTAAAAATGCGAAATGTCATTTTTCAAGGACCGCCATCTTTTTAAATATAAAGGCCATTCTTGTGCCGTGTGAAACTGCAATACGCAAATTGTAAATACATACTACCAACCTAAAAATTCAAAAACATTTACGTAACCAGTTGTTTCAAATAATATAATAACAATTAATTGTTGTTAAATAACCTACCAAGAAAACATCCCAGTTTGCAAGTAGTTTAGCGGCTTTGTGTAACATGGTTTGTGATACAAAAGAAAGTGCCCCTTTATACCGCCTGCTCGCGTCAAGGCAAGAAAAACATCCCAGTTTTCAAGTAGTTTAGCGGCTACGCTAGGTTTGTGTAACATGGTTTGTGATAAAAAAAGAAAATGCCCCTTCATACCGCCTGCTCGCGTCAAGGCAAGAAAAACATCCCAGTTTTCAAGTAGTTTAGCGGCTACGCTAGGTTTGTGTAACATGGTTTGTGATACAAAAGAAAGTGCCCCTTTATACCGCCTGCTCGCGTCAAGGCAAGAAAAACATCCCAGTTTTCAAGTAGTTTAGCGGCTACGCTAGGTTTGTGTAACATGGTTTGTGATACAAAAGAAAGTGACATTTCTTTCCATGTTCTTCTGTTATAAATACAGGTACAAACTTGTCTATAATACTAATCCTACTTGCAGTACAAACCTTTCAAAACTTAAGTGTTATTGAAAAGAAAAACGCGTACGTGTTCTTTTATTTATTTTCGTTTTAGGTATTAAAATAATTACATACGTAATTTGGCAAATCAGGTACTTTCGTAATAATATCGTCTATGTATCGCTTTTAGCTACTCGTTTCGTGAATGCTTTTTTTATTTTTAGGTTGGCTCATTTGCAAATTGCATGTAAAACATGTTTCACATGGAACAGTTGTGGATGGTTTGGTATATTTAAGGAACAGTTTCACATTTCATATAGGCTTGCGTCTCGCGTCATGCACGCGTAATAAGTGACGATTTTTTGAATTTACGAAACCTAACAAAATAATGATTAATACGCATTATTTATCATTTTCGAAGATTGAAATTCGTACTTATTATTGTGTAACTGACAGAGAGTGATTTTTCATCGTCGTAATTAATAACATGGCGGTCCTTGAAAAATGACATTTCGCATTTTTTAAGGTAACAAAATAATCATTAAAACTCAATATTTTTAAATTCCGGTTACTGAATTACTTATTACTAACTATTATCTACCTAGTACAACTTATTTTAATTTTTTAAAGTGTGTTTTGAGCGTGGACTCAATAGCGGAACAATTACCCTTTCAGCTTCACAAATCCCACAACAATAATATCCCGTGATTTTTCACGGGTTTGCTCCAATATTTAGTAAATTTTGTCATGTTGTCTTCTATTAAATTACCCTTCAGTTAACTTTTAACAAATATGTTGCTATAAAATACCAAAAAAATTAATTATGTAGATAATATTTATAGTGTACTAGCTGGTTCCCGGCATGCGTTGCTTTGCCATTCAAAGAAATAACTTGTTTCTCCTTACATGTCTAGCGTTAATAAATAAATAAATGAATGTCCATTCTCATGCGTCCCTTCCCCTCCTGCGTTCCCCTTCCATCTTTTCCGCCTTCCCCCACCCTCGTCACCCTTCTCGCGAACCCCACCTCCTTCCTTACCCTCCCACTCCTTGCTTACCTCTCTGCCGCTAAAATATATGAAATACACACATTTTCAAACCACTCGCGCACCACCTGTAGTATTTTTTTAATACACATTTCATAATGCCAGAGCTTAACATTATATATAGACACACTCTTATGCTAAAATGCAATGTTCTGTAAAAAATTTGAGTCAATCCGTCGATTACTTTCCGAGATTTGCGGACCCAAACCCATGGAACATAAATTATTCTTTTTATACAAATTTCATAACGCCAGAGCTTACCATTATGTATAGAAACATTCTTCTGCTAAAATGTAATGTTCTGTAAATTTTTTTAATCAATCCATCGATTACTTTCAATGATTTGCGGACCCAAACGTACGGAACCTAAGTTTTTTTTATTTTTTTATACAAATTTCATAACGCCAGAGCTTACCATTATATATATAAACACTCTTCTGCTAAAACGAAATGTTCTGTAAAAAAAATTGAGTCAATCCATCCATTACTTTCCGAGAATTTCTGCATTTTTTTTATATATATATGAATAGATATAGATGTGAACCCTTATTCCCAGGAGAATCAGAATAAAATACACGTAACGGTCCAGTTAAACTAAAGAACTCAGATTAGCTTTTAAAATGGCTACAATTTAATTTAATTTTACGTAGTTGCCATAATAATAAACAATTTCTACTTCCTGAAAATAGTAAAGCAATTTCCAGGCTGTATTCAGTAGTAAAATCAGGTTGTATATCACCCCGGCAATAGGCAATAGGCGGTGTAAAAGTAGAAAGCCCGAAGCGGAACCCAAAGATCCTCCAAGGAATCATCACAATGTGAACAGGATCCTAATTGCACTCATAATAATATTGTTTGGGATTTGTAGTTTATGGACTTGAAAGCTATTATCCATCCCAGTTTTGTTCTCGGTAGGAAAGGTATTAGAAAGGTTTACAATTTTTTTAATGTTTCAAATAATATTAATTTGTTTTTATCTGCGTAATAACTTGCATAGTCGTGATTTGAAAGGGGAAAATCTACCACGAAAGCAATTTGTTGATAATTAATATGTTATACTTGGGACGGTTGCTAAAAAAATTTGAACATCTCATCAAATTTTTTAAGGTAATTTTCACGATCTGTTAAAGTTCTATCAAAGTTCTGTGATTATTTCAGTTCTAGGAAGCAAATGGCCTATAATAATAAAATAACAGAACTTGAGTAGAACTCACACAAACCGAGAAAATTTACCTAAAAAATTTGATAAATTGTTCAAATTTTTTCAAACCCATCCTAAGTTGTTTAGTTTCCTTTCAAGATATTGACTGAGCGTAGGGAAGTCCTGTTTTATCTTTTAACTGTTCGTTTTGCATTCCGTTTGTCTGTAAATTGGTTTGTACCTACGTTGCGTTTCAAGATGATGGCCGTTTTATTTCATTTTAGGACAATTCTAACCTTCTCGTTTTGCGCAAATTATCACCAAAAGGTTCAGGATTTACTCCCCTCAGCAAAATCGATGACGTTGGCGCAGACAGTAGTAAATATTATGTAATAATATTACAAGAGCCGGTATTTTATTTTTTTATTTAAGTTTGGCTGGAGATATAATATTTACCTTCGTCGACTTGTTATCGGGTAGGTTAATGATAATAATAATAGTTATTATTGGATGATTTTTATAACGCCATTTTTGTGAGAAAATCACCTCAAGGGCGCTTTACATATTAATTTATACATTAAATCTATATATATTCACTTATTTATTAATTTTAGGGAAATCGACAGTTTATATTTATTTTATTTTGTACATAGTATTAAATAGCCAAAATAAAACCAATTATTATGGATTTCTTCCTTGTGACTTTACTTCTACTCAGACAGCATAATAAGAATAGGTAAATTAATTTTATAAAAAAAGGAATATGAATCCAAAAATTATATAAAACAAAAATGAATATATGTATAAAACAATTTTTTTAATATATATATAACACAAGTGGCTTATAACTAATACTGATAATTGACTTACAACTAAGACTTATATGACTAGTGACTTAGAACTATACTTATTTTTATAACCAGGTTTGTAGTTGTAAGTCATAATACGAATAGTGCAGTATTGTTACTGCTCTATTCGTATTTTGACTTACAACTGTCTTAAAATGAGTTATTTAGGACTAAAATTTAAAAACATTTATTTTATGATTACTGCACAGGCTACCTGAAGTAAATATCTCTCAAGGCGAGATTAAAAAGCAACTAAGACAATGTAATATCAAGCTGTAGTTTCAGTTAGTCAAATTTCGCACTAGAGTCCCAACTGCCACGTGAGACTAGGAATCTCTACTTTTGATAAAGTTGTGGTTTGTGATTCTGACAGAAGTGGGCAGGGGAAGGAGATGGGGAATGGGAGATTAGGAATTATTACATATCCAGGTAACTTAATATACCTAACTGAAAACATTAAAAAAAATATTGGATACTTAATGTTCGATGTTACATAATATAATCATGTAAGATGTGGAATAATTAAAGGCAGGTACTTAAAACCTACCATTAGAAGATCTGAGGAAATATCTTTTATTGCAGCAATTTATCAAATTTGTTCAGAACAAATGCTGTGTTTAGTTGTTCCACTCAAAAATGTTTTACGACCAATCTTACCTAGAAAGGAAAAGTGTAAAATATATTGTCAGGGCGTTTTTATGAGGCGCAATAAAAAATAGTAATTCAAAAATACTCCGAAAGAGGAGTCTAAAATGCAGGGCCAAGGGGTTAGCCTTTACTTTCCTATCTTTCAATCCTCGACCCCTCATGGGCCATGGCACTGGCAAAGTGTTTGTCAGAAGAAGCACAGGAAGGTCACCAATACTCTGGAGTGACCAAATATCACTAGCGCCTGGTACGTCCATTTCTGCAGCTCTCCAAGCAGCGGAAGACCGCGAGGAATGCAGGAGTCTTGTCCATTATGGGAATTAGAGTAGGGGTCGCGATCCTCAGCAATGAGGACCCGATATGAGAAGAAGACAGCTTCCTTGATGTTTTTACTAACGCCAGGCGCCATTTGGCTCATGGCCGACCCTGCTCTTGTGCGGAATTCACATAAAAAAGCGACTCAATCGTGTATGCGGCCGTTTAAGGTGTGCACTCATGCTCATAGTTGACTGTTCTCAAATTACTTGCATAATTAGCTTGTAAACTCCACAGTCGGATTTAACCTCACTTTTTAATGATTCAAGATAACATATTTCTGAACCAATGGTTTCCTCATCAACATACAAGTAAACTAAAAATAAAAATGACATACAATTATTGACATAGACACAAAGCATTCTCGAATCCTCCTGGTGCCAAGAATATGGTCAAGTGGTTTGCCTCCATCTCGAAGAAATGATACTCTGATTTAATGTTTTACCGGTATTACAATGGAAGATGCTCCGATGAACTAGCGTCATTGATCCCCTCGGCACCGGTGCATAGTCGGGAAACACGCCAAACACGTGCTTAATATTTGTACACGGTTGACATTAGTCACATGAGAACGGGTCGTTTCTAGGACACATTCTTGCGTTCAACAGCTCGGCTGTGGAACGATTGGCCGGCCTCTGCGTTTCCTCCCTCCTACAACATGGGTCTCTTCAAGACCCATGTTCACTCCTTCCTTTCCTCAAAAAACCCTCCACACCGCATCTTTAAAGATGACATAGTCCCTGAGGGAAATTATTTTCCTAAAAAAATGCTAGGGCAATTGTCAATTTAGAAGTCTGTGGCTCTAACCTTCTTGTAAATTAGGGTTGCCATCTCCAAACTTTGAAATCCAGGATTTAAAGGTACAAAAACCAGGACATTTCGGTTAAAAGCCACGACTATATATGTATAAGAGCAGTACCTAATTTTTTTTAGTTATATTGCACTGAAAAAAGAGTCAACTTCACACGCGCGGCGCGAGCCCTGTGACAAAACGATTGGAGAGAGTAGTGGCGCGCGAATTTAAAAACATAGGTCCTTAACAGGACTCTTTAAAAACTCAGGACGATGCTTACAAACTATCCAGGACAGCCCAGGACACCCCAAAAAACAGGACATGTCCTGGGAAAACAGAACGGTTGGCAACCCTATTGTAAATGCATCTAAATGTTAATATTGCAAAAATAAGTGGTGGGAAAGCATTAGAGAAAGAGGGTAAACGAGAAAAAAATTATTAGTTGGCTGTTACTGTTAGGAAAAAGATTTTTACAAACTAATTATATTTAATTCACTAATATACTAGGCGTTTCATTATTATTTTATTTTTTTAAAAATGATACTTAAGTACTTTTTCAATTATTATTAAAAAAGTTTATTCGTTTAAAAACTTTGTAAGGGCTGTATGATTTTATTTTTATTAAATAAGCAATCCAGTTTCAACCGATTGTAATCGAGGGGCATTATGTTGTGCATAATTCAAAACCATACGTCATCCCTAACGCTTTCAAAACAACACCTTCAATTTCCGAGCTCCTTGCAGCCAGCGGGGTCGGTTATCTTTGTGTTCAAACCAAAGGCGTAAACATTATTGGAAAACCGGATACAACAACAGGCAATAAACCTGAAAGCACTGATTTACCATGTCTTGATATGAACAAGTGCGAAACACGTAGTTAACACGCTGTTACATTGAAATATTGTTGATTTAATGATTCATCTCTCGTATGGTACTTAAAGGCTGGGTGGCCGTGGCTCATAAAAGATTTAGAGATCAGCTCAGGCACAGGGCTCCATCGAAGCCATAGTGAAGTTAGCCTCCCAGAAGCTGGGCATTTGGTAAAGTGTTCATAGATACTATAATAATAGTGCTCTACTGAAAACCCTGTGCAGATCACAACACTAAATAATTATTCGGTGTACCTAATGCAAAATATTTACTCTGTGCAAAACGGACGATCCGTTTGATAAACTCCATTTTCCTAACGGATGGCAGCCATATCAGAACATGGACGGCAGGTGGGCATGCCTTGTTTGTTCTACTTGCCCTTTAGTAGCAGGTACTACAAAGAACTCACATGATCTATTCGATACAGGTGCTTAGAAAGGTGGTGAAACGATAACCGCGTTCCCAAAATTTGTACTTATCTGCTTTTATTTATGTTTAATTGCTCGGCAATCTTGGATATCATTATCATCAAGGCCCAGGTTTTTCCCCTTTCCTTGAAAATATGACCTAGGCTGAATCTGTGGTGTTATTGAAAAAAATGCTATATTGTCCCGCCAATTGTACTTTTTTGTGTTCTGTTATGATTTTAAAAACATGGATGTTTAGTACCAGTGACAGAAGGCGGATAGATGCCCTCGAAATGTAGCGTTGGAGAAAATGTTCAGAACGATTGAATGATCCTATGGACCAGGGGTCTCCAAACTACGGACCGAGTGCCACATCCGGCCCGCCAGTGTCATCAATCCGGCCCGCTACAGTTAATGATGAGTGTCATCTATCAGGCCCGCGACAGCTATGGCTTAGTATTGTTATTGTTGTTGTGATAAGTTAGATAAAAAACACCGAACGATAGTAAGTCGGTTTTGTTTACTTGCTAGGTGAAGCCTAATGACAAGTATAATACGCAGAAAATTTAACTTAAGTATAGTAACTAACAAGTAATTGAAATTAATCCAACTAACATTATAAACATATATAAACAGTATAACATATAAAAACATAATCATTTAACATGTAAACATTATAACATTATAAAATGCTAATGAGATTTATGTACCTAATTGTGAATTTCCACTGACAATAGTTTGTAGTTAGCGAATAGCGAATTTAGCAAGCGTACTACCACTCAGGGCGCGTACTCGCAACTATATTTAATGTTATAGATAACTAGCTGGTATCCGACATGCGTTGCAATATAAATATATAATACACACATTTCAAACCACTCGCGCACCACCTGTAGTAAATTTTCATGCAAAATTTCATAACGCCAGAGCGTACCATTATACATAGAAACCTTCGCGGGCGTTCGCACAACAAATCACCAAAGTTTCATCGCAATCGGGTGAACGTTATGGCAGCGCATAAAATATGAACAAACGAACAAATATTGATTTTTATATACATATATAATGTGGCAAGAAAATTAAAACGGTTTTGGCCCTTGGAACTTACTGGAGTACTCAATATGGCCCTAAGGATGGAAAGTTTGGAGACCCCTGCTATGGACAGTCAGACGCACAAATGTGTACATTCTGGAAGAGATAGGAAACAGGCTTTCAACAGTCTGCCTACAACGTATTTTAAGATATTTTGGACACGTTGCGCGCCAAACTGAGTGGAAGGCAGGAGAAGAAGAGGCTTTCTTTTTTTAAATGTATTCTTGACAAAGTTGTGTAGTAAGTTAGCAATTATTGGCATGAAAAATTCTGTAGTTACGTATTTACCTGATACCTAGTAAATCCCATAATGTACATCTCGGCGTACCACAAGGCACCAAGGCTGACCCATTTGTAACGAATAATGGTGAATGAAGTATGGGCACAGTGATGGCTCGGTACGCCGTACTTCAGGGAGTGGTCGTCAGTCGTCACAATGCTGGCTGCTGGTCCATTCACCCGGAACCGATCCAACGCCATTCAAACAGTCAGACTACATTTCGCATTACGGTTAATGATTGTATGTTAAAGCGTTTACTTTATGCAGATTTATAAAACAAATCGCTGGCAGATGATATTATACAAATATGATGATAATAAATATATAGGTAGATACATATATGAAGTAGAAATGCTGGAGGTAAGAAGAATGCTTTAAAATTAAGAGGAGAAGAATATTACTATGTATTTAATTCTGATGCTTCAATAAAGATTGGCACTAGAAGACAAATCGGTGGACTGTTTTGCAATGATGGATTGCATTATCAGTACTGCAATTAAAAGCTAGATATATTCTAGGAGTCATAATTCAGCAACAAAAAACAATGCTGGATGATTATTATTAGCTTTTATATTTGTTTACAAAAAAACTTTGTGGGGTCAGGGGCAGAAGTAACCAAACACACCCAAACCTTACTCGAATTCTATATAATTGAACAAATCTGCCATAAAATGATCAAATTAAAGAATTTTCCATCACGAGCTTTGAAATTTCTCCACACGTTTCAACAAATCTGGAACAAAATGATCAAATTAAAGAATTTTCCAACACGAGCTTTGAAGTTGTATCCGTCAGGAAATAACATAACATTGTCCATTGTATGTTCTAAAGCAAAATACTAAGGTGGTAACCATTTGTTAGTTTCTCAGGTAACTAATTAACAATCACACCGTTCCCTCGGAGATGTAAGCAAAGAGGGTAGGGAGCCACACAAATCTGTAATTACCTCTTCTGAACACCTCATACAATTCTGACTCTTGATATAAACCGGCTCAAGTATTTGTTTCATTTGGTGGATCGAAGTCTTCAGATTTTAAAAAGTTGTTACATGCGTGAAAACAATTTATTCATTATCAAACGTTTAACTAATGGGATGCGAAATCCGCATTCCATAGTATGTGCATAATCATTTAGAGATGGATACCTGAAAATAAAGCGGTTCAGATATTTCGTATTCATCTTCCGCGAACCACGACCAATCAATTATTAAGTTCTTACGAAGTCAAGCGTGCGTTGACAAATATGTAGCAATTAAAATATCTGAATAATTCATTAGATTTTTTATGATTAGCTACTTGAACAACTGTATCGGGTGATTCATCATTCGAATTTACATGGTAAATTGAATTGATTACACAGTCGTATAAAAAATCAATGGGATGAAACATGGAATGTACCAAAGGCAAAATTGATATCGCATTAACTTTAAAAACTAACCAGTTTAGGACTGTCATTAGTAAAACTGGTTAGAGAGGTCAAGAATTCTAAATTGCCAAAGAAAATCTTGATTTTTGAACGTACAGTAGTCATTCCTGTTTTCCAAGTTTTTTTAAGATTTAAAACCAAAATCAAAAAGATAGGTTGGAAAATAGCTTTCTAGATCGAAGTGGTGGCCTTTTTATCTTTTGTGACACATTTTGATGCCAGTTTTATAATATTTATTTGTAAAAAAACATACATAAAAAGGATCAACCAGTGTTTTTCAGCGGGGTTGTTTTGTTTTCAAGGGTGTCCAGTGAAAGAAAATTGGATAACCCAAGACTGAACTAGACTAGATTATTATTATTATTATTATTTAAACTTCAAGCAGTGACCATAAAGTTTTCATTAAGAAACAATATGACAGTCCGTGTAGGTACTACTTCAAGTAGTTGACACCAACAGAGCATATTCGATAGACTAAAAGAATTGACCCCTGTAATATCAAAATAATAAAAACTTGGGATTTGATTGGAATCGCCTAAAAAAACATTTAACAAACTGCATTCGTGGATATAGTGAGTGGGAATTTCACGAATGGAAGAAATTCGATTAGCATACTCGTACATAATATAACAATTGATTATTGTAATGTATTTGGTTTGAATAATTATTATTTGGTTCATGGAATTGGTTAATTTATTGGTTCATGGAACGTTATGTCGTTCATTTAATTCCATGTTCATTTTCTTACTATGATTACCATACAACTCGAAGATTTTTGCTATCCCGCGACGCGACGTCCCCATTGAACACAGACCTTTATCAAATTTCTTTGTATGTAGGTACCAAAGAATATTTTATTTTATGTCGAAATTATAGGTGTTTCATTCCAAAGTTTTGATGAGGAATAGCTGACACTACCCTCAAATAAAGCAAATGCTTTATTGTTTTAAAAATAGCATGTTTATTCACTGAAGAAGAAGATAAACTGATTATATCCAAATGAAACATGAAACAGAAAAAGACGCAGGAAATAAAAAAGGTTACGGACTGAACTACGGATCGAACCCAGGACCTCTGTCTTACCGGGTCAACAATCTACCATTGATCTACGGAGACCTGTATGATTTCCAGTTGCAATTATTTTCTGTGTCGTTTTCTGTTTCGTGTGCGGTTTAGATTTATTTATGTTTTCATCTTCTGTTGTGTGAGTATAAGAGTATTCAAACAAATAAAAAATATTTTTTTAGTGTTTAACGCATCATTTAAATTTACAGGAAATTTTTTAAAAATGAAACTGATGCAATGCACTAGCAGGGATGTCGGAGTTCACCGAGGGACGTGTATCTAGATCTTAAACCCACCAACTGCGTGGCGGGCCGGATCGGGAGAGGCAGGTTTTGGGAGACTCTCTGACTCTCGTCTCCAGATGAGCTCTCTCGACCCATCGGAAGGGATTGATTCACACGTCCGTCACTCCTTGACACATTGATCCCTAGATTTCTACCCACAACTTTTTCCTTCTCGGAACCTCTTATCCTTCCTTTCTTTGAAAGCACCATCCAAACACCAACTCCAAACCTGAGATAGACCCTGAGGGATTTTTCCCAAACATTAAGGCAATGCACCACGTCATGTTACATTTGGAATCGTGTATAGGTTCAAAACAGCCGCCTGTTTTGATTTATCCAAGATAAAAACATCGCCAAAAAGTGTGTTTTATTATTTCGCGAAGTTCAGGCACAAAAATATTAATGTTTTATGATCATTTTTTAAAGAACTTAATTTGCCACGTTATTCAATAAAACCATAACCGAAAAGGAGTTAGTAAATATGACATTTTAAACTTTAAAGCAGGTTTATAGGCATGGTACTTTATTTTTTTCTGGGCTAATATTTTTTTATAAATGCTCGTTAAATTCAAATGCTATAATATTTAAAACATCTAAAATATCTATAGCTTCGCCTATTTACCAACGAAACCTTTTGAGGAGGTAATTCCCAGTATAATAACAATCATCTTTATTTATACACCAGCTATCCATTATTTAGACATAGAAAGAAGTCAAACACTGTGATTGATTTGAGTAATCTCTACACAGTTATTATCCTCCATTAAACGTTTATCGGTCAAACCTTTTACAAGTTCACAATCATCAACTTAGTTAATACACTGAACAGATTATCTCTAGAAGTGTGATCTATACCGATTTAATAGAAAACCGATTCCATAAGACATCTGTCTTTAGACGCCTTAAAAAAGCCAATGAAATTGATCATCTGTTCAAGAAAGTATTTAAAAAATCTTACCCATCCACAATTATATCAGTTTATCTCTTCAGTTGCTTTATGCAACTCCAATTTCAATGTCCGGTCAGTGGTTGAGTGGGCATCGCGTTTTGGTCCCTCCCAGGCGTTTCGTGTTCGATTCCTCGGCTGGCTAAGTCCTTCATCACGACTCAAGCAAAATTTTCGGCTCACTGTGGTGGTAGTAGAAGATTTTCAAATATTATTCGTAACCCGACAATATTTGTCTTTCGATAAAAAAAAAGTCTGATTTTAATATTTTCGTTTTTGGTACTGACAATTATCCATTATAATAATATTGGAATGACCTTATTTATTTCTGACAATGCTGGCAATAACCAAATAATTGTAAATTTTGTTGTAAAACACGACATAGCAACTAGCAACTAACATGGGAAAACCCATATAATTGTTTAAATCAAATCATTGTTTACTTGCAGGCCTCACTAGGTATAAACCTGTTCTGAGGTATTTTTCTTCTTCTTCTTCGATGGCGCTACAGCTCATATCGAGCTTTCGCCTCCTGCAACATTCGCCTCCAACTCCTCCTGCCATCAGCGGCTGACTTCCAGTTTGCTACCTGAAGAAGCTGTGCTGCATCCCCTCTTACCGCGTCTTCCCACCTCAGTCTGGGTCTTCCCTCTTTTCTCTTTCCACCTTAGTATCCAGTCAAAATTCTTTTTGGGACGCGTGTATCGGCATTCTCTGTACATGCCCAGTCCATCTCAACCTAAAGAGTCTCATATGGGCTGAGATGCTAGGGGCCTGAAATATATCATACAGTTTTTTATTGTGCCGGATGCGCCACTGTTCGCCCTCTTTCACGGGTCCACATATTCTTCTCAGCACTTTTCTTTCAAAAGTATCCTGCATTTCAGCCATCTGTACCGTCAGTGTCAGCGAGATTCTGAGGTCTACATATTATAATTATTGTTTTACGTTATTGGTTTTGTTAGTTGTGTTGTGTTTATGGTTCGTGTGTATGTTATTATGTTTGTTGTTTTATGAAATGTTGTTTAATGAAAGTAAGGGAGAATTTTCCTTTTTGGGACACACAGACACGTCCATGACACACTTCTGTATTTTTACCTTTTCGGTGAGTTAATACAACACTTCCTCTTGGCGAGAGGTTACGTAATGCGAGATGGTAGAAATATAAAAGTGAGGCTATGCCAGTTTGCCAGTTTGAGTTTGCCTCGTCTGGACTATTATAACGGATGATATAAGTTACCCGTTATTACACGATTTCGGTGAGGCGAGCGAGAACAGGCGAAAGCAACAAGACAACTGGTGATTATCAGTCAAATCAGCCAAAACGTATCTGCCCAACTATTTTTACCTGTCGTACACCTAATAATGAAGCAACTGTACTGTACCTGCAGATTAACGAAGCAGAAATCTTTCCTCGGTATCTTCTGTATCCGCATTAGGTATATATCATAATTGTAAATAGTTAATCTTTCAATAACTCAGAGTGGAATATACTATCAATATCGCCCTGGTGTAAAAATACCACACAAGAGGCCCTGAGGAAAATAATTCCCCTCCAGGCCTATGTCATCTTTGGGGATGCTGTGTGGAGGTTATTTTTAGGGAAATGAAGGAGAGGAAGTTCTGGAAAGGAAAAAGGTATGAGGGGTGGGTAGGAATCTGGGAATCAGTGTGACCGGGAGTGACGGACGTATGAATCTATCCCTCCCACTGCGGTGCATGGCAATGTCCCGATAGAGTCCTTCTGGAGAGGTCAAAAGATCTCCTTCAACAAGTTTCTCCCGATCCGGCCTGCCACGTAGTTGATGGGCAGACGCATTCGCTGCCAAAATCCGGACAAGCGACACCCAATGAACCCGGGCACCACTGCTAGGAGGTGTTGGTTATCCAATAAATAATTCCCGGGGCGGCGGTACTTATACCCGCCTCCCAAATTGGGGATGCTATAGTCTCACAAGCTCCAGACTGGAGCAGTTGGGACTCTTATGAGGTATTCACAAAAAAATAATTAAAAAGGCTCTATATCTGCCTTTGGGAATGTCTGCCTTTCTTAAAAAATAAAAATAAGAAATTGTCCGTGAACGACTCTTTCGTTGTCATCAGAGAAAACTGAAATCCCAGTTAACTAAATAGTTGTTGTCTACTGTTATCCGTCTTTAATAATTTTAAGGTTAAGAGGAGACATAGCCGCCGAGATATTTGAAAAATAGGTATTTTTCCAAACTTTTGCTCCCCCCCCCTCCCCACTCCCCTCCCCCGCTCCCAAAATATTGCCTGATAATGCTTTTGGAAAGGTTGGAAAAGATATTTGAGATTTTTTTTACATGTTGATGAAAAAACATTAATTCCCTTTTTACGCATTGTAAGAGATTTATAAATAGGAGAGTTTGGATTTGTTTTTTATAGACCTTGTATTTTATTTTTTTTCTAGGCTATTAAAAGACTTATAAAAAAACGTATGATTTTGTATAATATTGCATTATTTAGTATGAATTCATCTTAACAATAACTGTATTAGAAGAAAATTCTCTATGTCTGTGAGTTTTGGTTTAAAAAAAAACGTTGTCTATTTGGTCGATATCTAAGAATATTATATTAAAATTAATTGCAGTAGTATCAAATTCCTAAATGGAAATTGGGGAAAACGTTTGTATGAACAAATAGCCGCCCGGTTTTATCTCATCAAATATTTATCCACCATCATTACGGAATTTTTATGATATATATTTTAGGTTACTCTAGTTATCTAGTTAATCTAGTTATATGAACAAAATGTTGAAGATGGGACAAAAAAATCTTAGAATGTTTTGCCTAACACCCCAGCAGCTTTTATCGAACACCGGAGCCTTTCTTTTAAGTTTCCCGTTTGTCGATTTTATTTTAAAATGAAATAATCTAATTTATATTCCAGATTAAAAATATGCTAATTTAAAACATTTAAACATGTTTACCGGCGCACATAATGAATTAGAAGCTCTTTTTATCGAAACCGGCACATTATTTTTTCACCTGCCGTTAAAATAAATAGATGTTATCGGGTCGTCGGTATTTATGTAACATAGTTGTTATTAAACACTAACGAGAGTACAGTTAAAGTATTAGAGAATTACTGTATCATTATATACTGATTACTGAATAAATTGAATAGGCTAGAATGGATTAATTTGTACTTTGCAACACTTCCATTATATTCTTTAAAGAAAAGTACCTACCACTAAACTTGTTTGAGATAGTTTTCGTATTTTTTCTTCATTGGGATAATTTTCGGATATTATGTAGTAGCCATTTCTCGAGTAAAACGTGTCGCCTAAATCACGAGATACTCGAACAACAACAGAACCTAGGTCATTTATATAGCCCTTGATTTATTTTTAAGGATATTTAAGAGACCATTGTTAGTACAGGACACTGCCACCTCAAAAGATAAACAGGTTTCTGGAATAGAAAGCAAGAATATCCTAAGTAAAAATCTTATATTCTTATCTAGTTTAAGTCGAATACAACTCTCCTATTTGGCCCCCTAACTTTAAAATCCACTCCGATTCGATTGAAAAAATTCAGCATGAATTCCTAAGATATATTAACTAGAAACTCGGTCTACCTATAGTAAAAATAAATTACAACCACTCAGTAATGAAATAATTAAAAGTATCAAAACTCTCAGATAGAAGACTTATATCCGTCCTGATTTTTATTTAAAAAAATGTTAATGGTATTATAGACAGCCCTGATTTATTAAGCTTAATTATCTTTCAAATATCAACAAGAACTACTCGATCTAAAATTATTTCTAATTGCGACAAAAATATCGGGACGGGCTCATTTATATACTTAGATTACACCTAGATTGCATGCAGTTGGTAATATTTCTCAGAAGTAGTAGATGTGTTCAACTACATGGAATATAGTTACAAAGAGGCTTTAAAACATTTCTCATTACCCATAAACCATAAGCAATGTTGGCATAATATCTACTATTCTTCTGCGTGTGATCTATATATATAATTTAATTAGCATATTTTACTTCATGATTACTGTTCCACAAAATTATTTTGTGTATCAAAAATATATTTGCACCCGTATAGGCATATACTAATATAAATAAATAATTAGAAATATCTGTAGGAAATGTGCACATAGAAGATGAAGAAACATTGATGTTTCTGTCAAAGGGACTGGTAGAAACACGGGAGATTAAGAAGGATCAAAGCGAATTTCCGTGTTTCTTTCTCATCCGTTATAGCGAAATTCTGCAGAAATACGTTCCATAATTCGCAGTATTGACGTGATTAGATTATTATATTTACACACCAACTACATATTCGATGTAACACTCGACAATTTATTGTAAACCAACAGTCAAATGAATGAAACTGATTGACTCAAACGTTGACAGAACATCCACAATTGAAAAATATCGGAGTACAATCGTAGTTATATAAAAAAATCTCAGTAAACTATGCCAAGTTTTGGACGCCACTTGGAAGGTGTTTTTAAGGAGAATAAGAAATTTGCTTGTAGAAGCCCTTATACCTTGAGCGAGGCAGGAAACACAAAAGCAAACATGTTGTTTCAAATCCGAACTTTTGCATACAGACACGAATCTGGCGAATCTGGGGCTCAAATGCGATGTGCGATGATAAGCTACTGGTTCAGCAACGTGTTATACATCTGCGGAATCAGCGAGGTGTTATTTTGGCCAGATCTTCATTTCTATTTCTAGAAGAATGAACGAGCAAATTTTCATGAACGCATGAATTTTGTCATTTATTTTGTGCATTTTAGTCTCTACTATTTTACCTTTACCAAAATGCATTTGATGACACTTTCCAGTTGGCAGTACAAATGAAGATCTACAAAATACGCCCAAAATAGAGTGAAGAAACACCTATTTACGACGGGTAACACTTGTCATTTTCATGTTTCTTTACTAAAATCGTGTTTTATCTCACCAAATATTTATTGATATGAAAATAAAAATTGAAAACAAAGTAAACGATAACTCAGTCGATCTAGTTTTAAAACATCTATTTTTCAAAAATTTCTTTCCCCTCTCCATAGAGAGGTTTTTTTGGCGAACTCTGCAGATCTTCATTCATACTGCCAAGAATATGACAAAAGTTTAATGAATACACCAATTTTGTCATTTATTAAACCTTGTTTTACCTTACTAAAACTGCGCCTAGCTGGTGAGAGCTGTACATACAGAATATGACAAGCCTCTCGATCAAGCAAAACCGTTGAGCACCAATATACATATTGGTGCTCAACGGTTTTGCTTGATCGAACATGTTGACTTGGAACCATGCTCGTCGTTGCGTCCACACGCTCGAGCAGCTCAACGCAAGACGCCATGGATATACCACCTAGCGAAGACGCTCAGTCAAATCGTAAATATCTGTCTAACATCGAGCAAGAATTAACGGAGCTTGAATCTTTTTCGCAACAAAATAAAAAAAAAAAGTATCGAGCGAGATGACACACACCTTGAGACACATTCGAATGAGCTAAAACCGTCGAACATGAACGAACGTGGGTACTGGACTACAGGAATTTAGATTCTTGAATTTTTCTGTTAGAACAGCAACATTATCTCGGTTATCTCTGGATTCTTCCAGGCTAATAATAACTGTAATAGTTATTATAAAAGTATTCCACTAGAATTATTTAAGTTCCTACCTTGTAACTTGTAACACCGGCTTTGCTAATGTAAGATGTAGGCACATTGATTTTTTTCTATTCCGCGATTAAAAACATTTCTTTCATCTTCACTTATAAAGTTTTATAACTTAAACAACACGATAACATTATCAGATCAAAGTGGTTAATTATTTTTAACTGTCAACATTTAGCTCTTCCAACGTTCCCCATAAATTGCACTTCTAGCCTCCTATACTCCTATGGTAAAAATAATAATACAGTGTATTGAACTAAAACTACTTTTTTATTCATAGCTGTAAAGCAGAATTATGTATGAATTAGATAAATCAATCTTGTTAAGATTTTGTTCTCGCGTTGTCGATCCTTCAACAATTTAACACGGCTCGTTGGTAGCTCATTGGTGTTCGAGTGTCCGACAGTTAATCGCTTTATCAGTTAGTTAGTGAAATGATTAATAGCTCTGTAAAATGTCAATGATTTTGAGTGTCATTGCCCAAATACCTGTTGTTGATTAGTATCAAGTCATCACTTCACCACTTAAATAGCTTCCTGATTAAAATGCTGAATTAATTAATGTAATTGTGTGCACCAGAACTTGATGAAAATATATTATATAATAGTCAAGTAGAAGAAGTCGGGGACGTCCGAGGAAGACATGGTCAATCAGGTACTTGAGTCGGGCCATGTCAAAAGTCAGAATAATAGAAGAGTATGAATGATGTATGAATGTGAGTGAGGCAAAGAGTGTGTGCCAAGACCGAGTTGTTTGGCGGTCCGTGCTCTGTGCCTACCCCTGCGGGAAAACGGCGTGATGGTTGGTTAGTTATAGTTAGCCAAGTAGTCAAATTATTAATTTATTTATTATTCATTATTATAATATCAAGAAACAAACAGCTTTTATAATATACAAAGATAAATAATGTAAACGAGGTTACGCCAAACAAGTTTCTTAAGTTGTTATATTAGTTAGAGAAAAGAGTTTTATTTAAAATAATATTAATGTTAAGGGAAGATGAAGAGGAATACAGGATAAGGATAGGATAACACTACAACTTTGTGATTTTTTTCAAGCCTCAATGGTGCTGCTCAAAGGAAATTAGGTTTGCCCTTTTGCTTCTATTTGTATAAAGAAGAGCGTCCTTAACGGGCGGGCGCTAGGGACTTGATTTTTATACAAATCTGCACAAGGCAGGGGCGTGCACTCCATATAGGCACATAAGCACTGCCTACCCTACTGTATTTGTAAAACATAAGCATTTAAATAATATCATGATTTATTAAATTATTGCTAAAAATAAATATACCCTTTCGAAAATAAGTGCGACAAAGTTAAGCAACCGAAACTACGCGAGCGCCACATCAAACGGCATACAACAAACGTGGCATAAACTGTAACTAGAAACTACACGCGCCCTCCGACTGTCTCACTAAAATGCGGCCTAAGCAGGAATTATTTCTGCGTAGAGCTAACTTCATACAAGATATAATATCAATGTTTACGAAATACACGTAGCATAGAGTAGAACTGTCGTTTTGAATTTGCTTCTAAGAGGTTCTTTTGTTAGTATTAGGCAGTGCTTTCTGGAACAAAATTAGAAAAGGGCAATCAGTGATGACAGTGACATCTGTTGTTATCTGAAGTATGAAGTGTGAGACAACGCCGACGGCCTTTATCAAGGCCACCTCGGATATCCAGTAAATTGGCTTGTGATAATATGCATAAATGAAGCGATTATTTATTATTATTTGGATATTTGATGTGGCTTAGATAATCCAAACCTTCATCATCTGCAGCCAGCAGCATGTACACTTAACGAAAACTTATACGAAGGGAGTTATCTGTGGTTAGGTTATTTTTTATTTATTTTAATCCATTCGGCGGTTTTCCTACTGCCTACCCTGGTCAAAAACTCTGTGCACGCCACTGGCACAAGGGTGTAGCTATAGCATTCACATGTGGGGTTTGACCCTAAGGAAAGGAGGAGTTAAATACTAGAGGGTGAACCTTCTATCCTCCCCCCCTCCCCCCTTATATACGTCCTTGAAACTACAGTTTTATTCCAAGACTGATGAAATTTTGGTCACTTAATCTTCGAAAAAAAGGAAGGTCACTGTCTGCAAGAGATTTCTAAAAACCACCACAATCCCATTTTTCGAGTCCTTAAAACAGAATTGACATTTCTTGATGAAATTTGGCACACAAGACGTTCAAAATAAAAGGAAAAATACTGTCTTTGACTTCGAAAAATTCTTTGTAAAGCCAGGGCATCGCCGGGGACTTCAGCTATTAAAACACGATATTATATTTTAGTTATTCACCTTCATTGCTTTATTGGAACTCTTCATCTCTTCACAACAAATTCAAGGTCTATCCTTCATCTATGCAAGTGGAGCAGAATCAATTGTGCTCGAATCAGGTTTTCTGGAGCTTGCCTTGATCCTACCACTCTTCCATCCTTCCACACCGCTCAAACTTGTTCCTATGTACAATGGCCTGAATGGACCAAAAATTTAAAAGAGGTTCTTATTCAGTCCTTGTGGTACGCCTTCGTCCTGCCGTGAAAGGAAGTTCCCCTCGTGAGGCTTCTATATTACTTTAACAGACTATTCTATACCTTTCACAGAGCAGCATTCTACTCACACTAGCTCACAATCATTCAATGAGAGATTCCCTTTGAAATTGCATAGATTTAATAATCTGTTTATGAGTGTACAACTGTACATATATTATTCTATGCGTGCCTAATTTTACTGGCTGGTTTTTCTTGAAATCGTATTATTATCTCTTTAAAGCACATTACTGTTACTGTTAAACATCTCTAAGCATTTATGCAGCGTCAATATAACCTGCTGTGATTTCTTTTAATTCTATCATTATAATAAAATTTAACGCTTACCGGATATTCTAAAGAGTTTATCGTTTTGAATAAATACGCAAGTGTACATAGAAGTGTTTCTTCTACTATAAACTACTCTTATTTTGACAATAGATAATTGTATTCTTTTATTAGAATTTTACATAGATTGGAAGCGGAATCGGGGGGGTTTCGACCCGGAGAGGGGGAGGGGGGGTCGAAAATTTATTAGAAAGTTTTTTGGGACCTCTATTTACCACAACCATTATTTAGTTAGATGATAATAGTCTCTCAATAAAAATATTTGCTTATTATTATTTGACTCTCCAAGACCTTCAATCACTGTGAACTCAAAGTGCTGCTCTTTAAAAATGGGAGTTTTCCAAGGGAGCTTGCTATGCCTCGATACAAAGTACTATCCCATCAAAAACGTGGTTTAAGCAAAAATAAATTTCCTCACTTATTCGTTGTTAATTGTTCCTTCTCACCTTCTCAAAATTCACGAACTTGACTCCCCAGATTGTATTTTCTGTGGTCTAGAAGTGGGAACTTTCATATTTTTGGTTGTCCCTCTCTAAACAAATATCATCTCTTCTATCAAACCTTTTCTAAAATTGACTCCCCTCCATTCAGCATCTCACCTCTCCTAAGTCTAAAATCGTCCCAATCTTCGATATTATTTTGAAATTTTCATATTTAAATAAAATTAATATGAAAATGAAATAAATTTTTTAAAGGTCTCCGTTAAATGTCCACTCTCGGCGTGTTTCAACTTTTGATTAAATTGTGATGCCGTTGCGTTTGACGGCTGATCAAAATTTGATCTAATGCTGAGCGGGCAGTTTCAAAACTGTTCTTATGTTAAAAAGGCGTCTCTCTTGTGTAGTAAGCATAGTGGGCATTCTTAAATATTAACTAAAAATATTTTTAAATAAGTAAATTTACATCTCCATAACTTAAATTGATGAACTAGAACACCCTCGAAGGGTGAAAGCCAGAAATATTTGGAAAAAATGGGAGTTCAACCGGCCTGAAATAACTTTACCATAAATAACTTCTTTGAATCAGTCACTAGGAAGTAACAGCTTAATCTTGGTCAAAGTCAATGTACAGACTAACAGACCATTGCATTGATGCATTGGTATTGTATTATGTACTTACCTATCTATAAGAGTAAGAATTTACCGATATACAATTTCACTCTAATATACAACTTATCGTTTATCTGTAACGTCTAAAACACATGTAAGTGTACGGTCATCATTTACTGTACTCGTATATTCATACATTGCTTTACTATAAGATTATTACGCATAGGAAAAGGTTATCCCAGTGTTAAACATTAAACAATGAGAAAAAAAGAATATTTATTTATTTACGTTATCCGCCTATACGGGCTTTTACAAGCGTGTGATATACATAATAATTGTGTGGAACCAAAGAACTGGAATATGGTATTTAAAATATAGTATTCCTCTAACATTGATTTTTATTATTAAGGTATGTTATTATATTCTTCTTATAACTACATTCCGTGCAGTTACACACCTACTTCTTTCGAGTAAGTATTGCAAACAGCTTGTAATTTAGGTAAAAGCGAGTATCTAAATGACCCAATCCTGATTTTATATTTATTTATATTTTAATAACTTAAATCGATTAGTTTTTGTTGCTATAATTGGAGGTATTTAGGCTTAATTTATTAGGGCTGTCGATAATACCTGTAGGTTGATTTCCCATACTCTCGATGAATAAAAAAAAGTTTGATAAATTTGTATGTATGCTCTATGTTTGTACCCGACTTACTTAATACTTTCAAATTACCTCACTTTATCATAATGACTTCTTCAGTGAAGTTTATACAATCAGTCCTCAAAAAAGCTTCAAATATTTTTAAAGTAGTACGTAAAATATATAATTTTCGAGCAATCAACAGTTAAACGTTTGAAAGATAAAATCACCTACAAGTTGCAAGACGTCAAAATAACGCGTTTTATTTTCCAACAGCGGAAATGAAGTAGGTACTTACCTGCGTACAATCCAATTTAAAGAATCAACTTAGGAACTAGGAACTCGAATGAACCGTAACATAGATTTGAACCCAACAGTTGACAGTTATCAGTTTGACCGTTTAACACGACAAATTCCTTTTCCGCTGCAGGAAGTTTAATAGGAAGCATAGCGACTTTTTCCGCTTTTAACGGGTTAATGGCGTTAACTGTTGCAGTTGGAATGGAAATAATTTTGAAGAGGAAATCAAGAGCATGGATTAAATTGTTATGTAATATTACGCAACGTCTTTGAACTGCCGGCAGGGACATACTAGATACTTGGCTTAGATAAATTAAAAGAGATAATGTCATTGCTTCTTGGTCACGTATTTCTTATAATAATAAAGTACCACAGTCTCCAGAATGATTTGGTATCGAGTTCGTTTTTATATCAGTGCTGTTGTTAACTGTTTGCATTTTTAGTAAAATCGGGGACGAAAGTACAAGACGTTGTTCTCTCGTTGCATTAAGATCTACACCGAATAGCCATAAACTATGTTATTATAAAAAAGGGAACTCTAATACTTTGGTAACATGATGAAGAGCAACAAATGCAAGAATATCCAAATACTATGAAGATATAGAGGGGGGGTTTATAGAAGAGACATTGGAAGAAGGTGACGCACCTCATGACTTAAAACGTACAGCGTACAGTATTATTTATTTCATTTATATTATAGAAACAAACAGTATGCTGGTTACAGGGGTGAGACAATTTACAGACTAAACAATATTTCATATTGGGTATCCATGATATGTTTCTTTGTTTTGTCTTATATGTGGTAAGTATGTATATTGAGTATTTACTGGGTGCTAAGTGTGTGTGACTATGTTTGTATGAAGGTGTGCGAAGTGGTGATCTGAGATGTATGCGAGTATGTGCATGAAACAGTGTATATCATTGACATGATGCTCCTTTTAAATTTGGGCAGTGAATCTGAGAGAATGTCGATGTTAGAGTTTAGGTAAATATTATTGAACGTACGAAGAGCACGTTTAATTGGCGAATTAGTTGCTGTATTTATTTTGTAATTTAGGGGTCACGTTAGTTGTATAAACGATTGCAGTAACTTTGAGCAGTTCCGATACATAGTTAAGGAATCCCCGATGTCCCTGATTATATTAAAGGACATCAGAAGAGGAATAACTAATGATAATGAATAATGACAAGCACTTTCGACTGACAAATTGCTTCTAATAACCCATAAATCAACAATGGACTAATTAGAAACAGCTTACTTTTGAGTAAGAATTTTACATAGAACATCGAATTATTTCCACAGTTTTCACCTCATTACGATCAAGACTAATAATATAAGACAGTCATTTTATAAACAATGGAACGTAAATTTTGTTTCTGAACTCTATGGGCGGACATCGTACAATATTGCTTATAGCCATCAAAGAAACAGAAGTTAACGTGAAAAGATTAAGATAAGTGTATACGCTACACCCCGGTAAGAGCTTCTAATACCCTTTTTGTGTGAAATTTTAACCTTTATACCAGAAACTTGGAAACAGCGATTATCTCTAAATACTCGATGAACCGTGACTTATTTCTCATTTCCCCCTTCAAACGTTATCTTTTTTATCTTTGATTCTCGCTCATTTTGTTGAGGAAGGCCGCGTGCAAAATACACGTTGGACGTTTCCTCGTTGCTGGTGTACACAATTACTTCAAGAGGAAGTTTTTCTAGAGCAGGGATTGCAAACCTGTGCATTCAAGTAGATAAGTAGTGCGTCAAAGAATGAGCCGATTCTTGAAAAATCTCTAAGGCACCCTTTAAAAAAATTATTAATATAGGTATTTTTTATACAATATGGTTTAATCTTAATGTAAAATACAAAGTCGGGTTAGTTACACCATTTATAACTCGAGAACGGTTTGACCGATTTTTATGATCTTTGATTTGCTTGATTTGTCTCCGCCCCTAATAGCAGAACAGCCATTAAAACATTGGAAAATATCACGAAAAAAATAATTATGTAGACAATTCTTTTCCTCGTACATTTTGTATGGAATTCTCATTTTTTGAAAGAGCTGCAGCAGTATTGTGATAAATATAATATTAAATATGAGTGAATTCCAAAAATTCAAAAATGTCAAATATAAATGCGCTGAGTGTTTTGCTTTTGTTCTTAAACATATAATGCTGACCCTTCTTTCACACTAAATGTCAATAGTCGAAAATGAGACAAACGGTAAACGAACGTCTGCACCCCTCCAAAGGAAAAATACAATAATTATAATAAATCTCCCTCACACGTACCTATAAAGAAAATTAAACGCTATTCCCGGAAGTAAGTGGAAAAGTAAGAAAATCATAAAAATATAAATCCGTACACAACTCCATCTCTGACTGACAAAAACTTACTGACAAAAACAAAACACAGACAGTTGCGCATCGATAATTGCTTCATTGTGTAATTTGTAACTTCATAAAAAAACTAAATTTAACCTAATAAGTTAACACAACAGTTATTGTTTCTAAAGCGGTATGAAGTTCGCCGGGTCAGCTAATGTAATATAAATTAGTGATATAAAATTACATAAGAGTATCTTACCAGCTAATCATAATTCTGATTCCTGCGCCAGCGCTCTCACTTCAGAGCTTGTTAGCGGACGTTTTTGGAATTAGATTACGTTCCGCTGTAAACCGGGTTTTGTGTATCGCGCGGAGCTAGGGCGGCTACAGGGCCACGGTATGCTTATATTCTCGCATCCAGAATTTTAGTTAGTAGTAGTTATTTGTAATTTGTATATCGAAGTGCATAAACATAAATAGATACAAGTAAAATGCGTAAACACAGTAGGTATTAAATAGATACCTACATGAATAAACAATGTGTTATATTCTTTTTAATATTTTGGTTTTTTGTTTTTTAATTTTATTTTACGGCTATTAGAGCGGAAGATATCTCAGTATCGCCCTGGTGTAAGACCACCATTAAGATTTGAAACGTTGCTTGAAATGTCTTTAGCCGTGTTTGGTGACCAGATCTGAATAGCCAGGTACTTCCCCACCTTCCTCTTCCCTATATTTTTACCCTCCCCACTACCTTCAGTCTTACAACATACCCCAATTGGGGATGCCATAGTCCCACTGGCTCCAGACGGGAGCAGTTGGGACTCTTGTGCGGTATATTTATGAAAAAAGTGTAATATTCAGTTGGATTGTAAAAAATGTCTCATTTTGAAATATTTATTCGTATGCACAATTTTTTATTTTATATTTATCTGAATACCGCACAAGAGACCCAAATGCTCCTACTGGAGCCAGTGAGTCTATGACGTGACTATGGGGTATATTGTGAGGCTGAAGGTGGTGGAGGAAGAGGAAGGCGAGGAATTACCTGGCTATTCAGATCTGGTCCCTTAACAACGTTTCAATTCTGAATGGTGGTCTTACACCAGGGCGATACTGAAAGTATCTTTTACTCTAAAACGTGACGCAAATATATTATTTTTAAATTAAATAATTGTGAAATAACCCAAATTAGTCAAATAAAATTTATTTGCCTATGCCGGGATTCGATCCCACGACCTTCGGATTGCGAGTCAAGAGCCTTACCCCTTGACCACGCCGGCCGTCAATAGGTAGTATCAGTAATTTGGAAGGTACATCCACCAACTACATGGAAGGCCGGATCGGGAGAGACCGTTCACTCGCTCGACACACTGCTTATCTCTTCTTTGGGAATGCTGTGGGGAGGGTCGTTTTAGGGAAAGAAAGAAAAGGAAATTCGGAGAAGGAAAGGGGTATTAGGGGTGGGTAGAAATCTGGGGTCAGCGTGTCCAGGAGTGCGGATGTATGAATCCATCCCTCCCACTGCGGTGCAAGGCGATGTTCCGAGAGAGTAAGGCTGGAGAAGTCAAAGGGACTCACTTAACTTTTCCAGATCCGACCTGCCATGCAGCTGGTGGGCAGACTCATCCGCCGCCAAGACCTAAACAAACCTCACCCCCTTGAACCCAGGCACCCCTGCTAGTCACCAAATGTTACGAACCACTTGGGATGATCTATGGCAGACGTGTTGGTTACCTAATAATTGGTTCCCGGGGCGGTGGTACCCATACCCGATTCTCGTGTTTTATATTTTTCCATCAAAATTCTATGTAAAATTGTCTAGACATTTTGTTTTGAACACAACAAAAATCACTGCTTCCACTACCATCACCTAATAAAATCTTATCATTTCTGCACTTCTGTCGAATGACACGGATGTGTCGAAACCGGTAGCAGATAAATACAAATAACCGCTACAAATGTACATGTGAAATAAACTCTTCAAAAAAAAAATATTTTTATTATTATTAGCAGACGACCAAATGTTTTTGATGCTCGACCCAAGAGCCGAACTGAGTAGGCGAGATCTTTACTAACTATGCAAGGGGTGTAGACGACCACAAAATTGTTCGCAAACAGTCCTTTCTTCATTTTCATATAGATATCTTTTCAAACTTGCCCTTCGGTTATGCACGACCATACTCAAGTATCTATTTGATTGATTTGATCTACCATGTCTTTCTGTTACGTTTTTGACTACTTATTCATAATTATTAATCATTTGTGAAGACCTGTTAAAAAACGGGATATTATATTAGTATCTAAATCTAATTAGTTAGTAAATACCACTTTCTTGAAAATGCAAAAAGCGCAGACCCTAGAAAAATAAAAATAAAACTGATTTTAAAGTGTCAAGATGAAACTAAGAAAATTAAATAATAGAATTAGTTACACATTCTAATTAATACAGAATTAAGATAATTTCTGGAATGTAGGGGATATGGGTTGGTGCGCGGGTTCGTGGGATGAGTTTTGTCCAGATCTTGGCGGCAGATGCCTCTGCCCACCTGCTGCGTGGCGGGCCGGATCGGGAGATCTTTTTACCGGCCGGACTCTCTCGATCCATCGCCTTGCACCGCAGTGGGAGGATGGATTCATGTGTCCGTCACTCCCGAACACATTGACTCCCGGATTCCTATCTACCCTCATATCCTTTTCCATCCCAGAACGTCCTCTCCTCCCTTTCCCTGAAAAGACCCTCCACACAGCATCCCCAAAGATGACATAGGCAGTAAGGGATTTTTTTTCTTTAGGGCTTCCTATGTGGAGATAATACAAAAAAGGTATTGAGCTCCGGGCCAAAAAGGACCTATTCTCTTTCATCATGAGTTCATATTAATTGGTTGTAGAAAAACTGAAAAAAGGGCATTGATGTAGTAGCTACTACCTAGGTAGATAGGAACTTTATCGCTTATCTGAATTCTCGGTTCCAATTTATAAATATCAATTATATCCAAAACAATTCCGAGTTCATTCAACCGGAGTTACAATCAGACACATACAGACCCGCAACAGTAATTGGATATTATCATATTCGATGATACTCGTATTTCGAACTTTTTAAATGGGTTTACAAAAATGTACGCGTCCCACGCGTGTCAAAGTTCGCAATTCCTGGTTCTTGAGGATACATAAGTTAAAATTTAAGGCTAGAGCTTGTGTCACTTTACAGAATTGAAGCCCACCTCGTTTCTAGGTGTCATGCTCCCTGGTCGGCAGTCGGCAGTCTGTAGTCTGTAGTCTGTATCTGTAGGTTGGCAAGGCTCGAATAGATCTCTGTGCATAATAAGTAATAAGATTACACGAGCAAGAGATATCGGTTGACCCGTTGATCGGGAAGTTCTAGAACCATGTTTTTTAGTTGTTGTGGAATTTCTAGATGAATAATTATTAGCTATCTCCCTCCTTTTGTTGCAGACTGAATTAATGCTTCAATAAAGTGTTCAACTGATTTAATTCGGTCATCAGTTCGTTACCTGAATTTTATTTTCTATTTATTGTTTGAAACATTTACAAGTGTTAACAAATATTATATTATTGACATTGCCATTGGGATGTGCATAGATATTAACAATCCAATTTAAAATGTTCACAGCATGCGTAAATCAAGGTTTAGTTATTTCCAAGTAGAGATGCTACTAGTGATAAAGCAGAAATAATAATAAGCAAAATAAGTTATAAAACATGGTAAGTATATATTACAGAGAAAGAGGAGGAAGAAAAAAAGCAATTACATAATGTTTAGTTCAAATATTTCTATTTACCATGACGTATTTGCTTATAGCTAACAAAATTAGCACGAGGTTTTTTAAGATGTCGTCAAATTCTATAGCATTATACAATCTACATATTGATGATCGAGACATTGGATTCAAAAAGGCCTTATTAAACTGAATCCTTGTTTTGTTAAACTGTCCCTTAGATTGCTGAGTCATGTTTATTATAATATACGTAGAGTAAATAAATAATTGTCTAATATTTTTTCTGAAGAAATGCAATAACCACAATTATCTTTTTTTCGCTTTTGATGTAGGTTCTACAATTCAGGTTAATTTCGTCCTCTCCTGTGTATAGTGTAAAATGTTAGGATTGGAGAAAGGCGTTCTCAATTTAGGGATAGGGATGTTATCACAATCCATAGCGGTATATACTTTTTTGCATCGTGAAAGACTTCCGTTCAGAATTGAAATGTTACTTGAAATGTATTTAGCTGTGTTTGTTGAACAGCTCTAAGTAGCCAGTTACTTCCCCATCTTTATCTTCCTCATATGCTTGGAAAACCGCCAGGTAGGTACTCCCCCACCTCCCTCTTCCCCATCTCCTTCCCCTTCCCGCTACATACTCAAAATGGAGTATCCATAGTATCACTGGCTCCAGACGATTCGGAGCAGTAGAGACTCATGTGCGGTACTCACATTAAAAAAACAATAAAAAAATATGAATGTTACCTATACTATTCCCAGCGAGAAATCGTACGTGACGCCATCGTTCTAATATCAGCTGTCTTTTTCGTTTTCAAACAAGACGTGTAAGAAGGAAGAGGACGAACGTCGATGACGTCAGTACGAGCTTTCCCTGTGACTAGTTTAGTAGTTGGCTATTGAGATCTGGTCACTAATTACGACTAGAGTCATTTGAAGCAACTTTTCCATTCTGAATGCGGAATTCCATGATCAAGTCTTTCACAATACATACCTATGCACATGCATTTCTAGAATATCCTTTCTACATAGTTTCTGCTTAACTAATTAAAATAGTTTTTGGAATGACTTCTTTGATAAATTAACATAAAAAATCGTGTTTTTGGGTCGAGTTTTTTGATAAAACAACATACGAATTCCCGTTTTCGGGTCCACGGGTTTTCGGGAGATTTGCATTTTTGTTTGAAGGCAGCTCTGCAGAAGGCAGCTGACAGCAAAGTAGTTCAGCATGTATGATGGTCTCCAAACAGCGAACGGGTCAGCCCCCGCCGCAGTGCGCTCTAAAGAGATATTATTACGACACATTGGTGGAGTTTAAATGCGAGGTCAAGTTCAGAACCGGTAAGTTAACTGTACCTCTCTCCGGCCAGTGCTGAGTCCCGTTGGCAGGCTTTACTACCTGGTCCCTACCTGGCAAAACACCTGTGGAGCTGCGCACCACCTCTTCAAAATGCCTTACCATACACACACAACATTTAGAAATAAATAAAACATTGATTTTAACCTTTTTACTTTACTTCTTCTTTTTATTGTCACATCTTGATTGTTTTGGATCAGTTTGCCGATATTCCACCTGAGAGAGGTGCTATAATGGTTAGTTAATGACGGAATTGCAGAAACGCTTTTGATCATGTACTAGGTGCTCCTTGCGTCTTGATTAGTGTATTTGTTCATGAAGTTTTTGGTAATAAAGACGTGTAGTTCTGTCTGATATTATTTTATTATTTTGACCCTCTTAGTGCAAATTTGAATTAAATAAACCATCTTTGCTGTAATTATTTTATGTCGGCGGAAGTGTTATTTCATAATGATTGAAAATATTTCGTGGAAGAATTTATCGTTACCCAATAATTACAAGATATAAAACGTTTATTGTTTTTATTAATAACAATATCTCCATTGCTATTGGTTTGAAGCTATTAGTTAATCATCTTTATTAATAGTGTTGAGGAAATTAAAATAGTACTATTTTCTATAAAATTTAAAGGTATTATTAATTGTTGCTCTCAAGAAAGTAACATAAGGTACAAAACTAATTTTCTTACAACGCAAAAAAATGCAGCTGCATTCAAATTTGCGTTTTAAATCATCAAAAATAATTATTTTTTAAACATTACTTTCCTGCAGTAAATCACAACCATGAAACCAAAAACCATTTCAAATTTTTATCAATTAAAAAAAAATTTGCGTTCAATAATTGTTAATATCGATTCAATTACCGTTGATCCACCAACAGTTGGCCCTCGACATACCTACTTATGTACAATATGCAGTCGGTTTAGGGAAAATACGTTATATCTACCTACTTACACAAAAGGTTCAACAAATTGCTGTAAAGAGAGGATGTACCGCCGAATAACAAAAGTATAAAACATATTTTCATTCAGAAAAAAACTACTGACTTGTTTATATACTGCTTATACCAGCGTATATGTACAAAAAATCGTCACTCGAAATAATTTAGTTTTTATACATATCAACTTATTATTAAAGGTATTTTTGAAGTCGATTCTAGGTTTGAAATTGGTATTTAATGCTCAAAAAATTATAATTTTTAATAATAATAATTAATAAACTGTCGGATCATCATATTGTATTCAAAGGAGCTGGCCGACAAAGAATTTTCTTCCTACGTCACCTTAAGACCACATAAAAACATCATAATATACATAAGGGGCATCCATTAATTACGTGAGCAGTTTTTCTTCCAATATAGATCCCCCCCCCCCCTCGGTGAGATAAATTTGGGCCAATTCGTATATTTTTTTCAAGTAACGTGAAATTTTGCTGGACCCCCCCCCCCATTTGTGCTCACGTAATTAATGGATGCCGATAATATACTTGGAATTGGAATTGCAATACGGAGAACTTAAATATGAGGCACTGCTGAAAACCAGCTGCTTTCCAGGAGAGATCCTGAATTGTAGCTGAGCAGTGACCTTTTCATCAATAGAATCAATGATAAGAGAAGAAATGTATACATATTTAAAAAAAAAAATCTATTGATGAACAAACGTTTTTATTATTATTATTATTATTATGAAGCACTTGTCCGCAGCATCCCGGAATATAGCACCATTATTTGGGCCCCTGCTGAACTAAACCATATCCTAGAAATAGAAAAGTGCAAGAAAGGTTTACCTGTTACCTATATATGAGGGAATGTACATACTATCCATTCCTGTATCCATCAGGAATGCTCGATTTTAATACCTTAGAAGCCCAGTGAAAAATATTTTACTATTTATTAAGGTACTATACTAAATCCGCCTATGTTGAAAGAGATTAACTTATATGTCCCTAAAGGTGACCGGCTAATTCAGAATGATATATAAAAAAATTGGTTATGTTAGGTTAGGGTTACCGGCTATTTTAAAATTATTTTTTTACTGCTTTTAATTAGATTTCTGGGGCGGTTCTGAATTGGTTTCATTCTAAGTTGGCATGGAACCGTCCCTAAAGCGAATATGTCCCTAAAGCGTATGCGTCCCTAAAGCATATGCGTCCCTAAACGTAGGAGATCCCATGCACTTTTTTATGCTCCGAAAGCGAGAATTTCTGCCTTTGAGAATGCGCCAATAAACAAATCGACTCGACTGCATAACTTGCTTTTTTAATTTTGTAATCTTTTCCATAATATATTAGTGTATAATGAAAAAAATTAATATGGTTCGATAAGCCTTACTACACAATCACGTTCTTCAATACGATATTGGCAAATCAAAACACGAAAACTTAAGACCGTAATTTTGTGCGAAAAATTACGACATTATGATAAGTTCAAAACCTATCTTTTGTAATCTATTGTAATCCGGTTCGGTCCGTTGTAGGTCCGGTCCTGTTTCAGATAAACATTTTATTCGGAGATTACATTGCTTGGTCATTGCATAAATCTATCTGCTAATTACAATTAGTAAACTCATCACTCATCAGTCATCACCAGTGGCGTAGACAGGGGGGGGGGGGGGGAGGCGGCCCGCCTCGGGTGCCACCCGATGGGAGGGTTACACCCGACCAAGAGCACAATTCTCTAGCCATCCCCCTCCCCCCCAGGTCGGGGCAAATTTTTATGAAGTCGAAATTTGCGTTTGTCAACTTTAATGGGGGGAGGGGTGACACCACGTTATCCGCCCCGGATGCCACCCAGGGGCGTGCACAGAGTTTTTGATCAGGGTAGGCAGTAAGAAAATACAGCAAGTTTCACAGATTAAAATTTCCATATTCTATCAGATAATTTCAGAATTAAAGTACGACAAACGTTTTTGAACCGACAATTAGCATTTATGAAAGACAACTATTTGATAGAAGTACATAACAACAGATGTTTTTGTCGTCACTGATTGCCATTTGCTAATTTTGTTCTAGAAAGCACTGCTTAATACTAACAAAAAAACCTCATAGAAGCAAATTCAAAACGACAGTTCTACTATATGCTTTGTGCATTTCGTAAACATTGAATTATGTCTTGTATGAAGTTAGCTCTAGTCAGAAATAATTCCTGCTTAGACCGCATTTTAGTGAGGTAGTTGGAGGGCGCGCGTGTAGTTTCTAGTTAGAGTTTATGCCGCGTTTGTAGTATGCCGTTTGATGTGTCGCTTATTTTTGAAAGTCTGTATTTATTTTTAGCAATAATTTTATAAATTATAATATTATTTACATGCTTATATTTTACAAACACGGCAGGGTAGGCAGTGCTTATGTGCCTATATGGAGTGCACGCCCCTGATGCCACCCATGCTGGCTACGCCACTGGTCATCACACAACATAGACAAATGATTCATATGTCTATGTCACACAACCTTTTTCATTATGAATAATATCTTTCTCCACAGAACATCACTAATTCACACGAGTTGAAATTACCCAAGAAACAAGTGGCGGCTCTCGAAGATGGTTACAGATCTGCACATCGATATGCGCATTGTTGCACCAATCGGAACCATTGGGGCAATGACAGGTAGGAAGTCGGATAATTTGTGTGGTGGAAGAATAATAGGGGAGGAGAAGGAGAATGATATGACCGGTCATTGACTGAGTTGGCATCGCATTTGGGTTCAACCCAAGCGTCGCGTGTTCTATTCCTCGACTGGCTAAGTCCTTCATCACTAAACAAGCAACATTTTCCGCTTGCTGTGATAGTATTAGGAAATTTTTAAATATTCTCAGCTTATTCGTAACCCGGGCATGTTTGTCTTTCTTTTTAAATATATTTTTTTTTATATATTCATTAATTTTTAACACGTGCAAGACCAATTTCATGATATCTCTGATATAGATACCTAAATGTGTTTAAAATTTTTCAAAAATAATTGGTGCATACAATTCATAGAAAAGAGATTATGAACAGGGTGTAAAGTGTAAAGTGTAAAGCGTGAATAAAACTGTATGTATTTATATCGATTACGGTTAATATGTCTAATATCACATCACTAGCAGAGCGTAACATCTCTACAGTGTGTGTTGCTGCCATCGTCGTGGACCCATCCTCTGATTTTGTTTGAATATTAGCAACTAATGCTCTCTGAAGTGTGGACAACATTCGTCCAAAAGTTTGAAAAATAAGGAGCAACAAATTCTTTTATGGAGTCATATTATATAGGATTAAGTACTTAACTATTTTGTGGCAATATCTAACGTGATAATAGGCCAGATTAATTGATATCTCAAAGTGATTTTCACCGTTGCCCATTTTCATGTTCAATTTTTCAAGTGATACATACAGGACGTACCCGAAGAATTTTAACCAGCGATTTCTGATCACATTATGAGCAAAAAAATTAGATGTCATTGTGCTGTCCGATGATTCACACGTCAAAACTGAGTAACCTAGCGGCGGGTCACGTGATAAGCACTACGTCTCGTTCCAACAGCACTGTAACACACGATACAGTGCGCGTATAACGCGATCCCGTCGCGACGTGCAGAGGTGGGATCAAAAAAGTGAGAAAAAATCATCGAACAGTAAACGACATCTACTTTTTGTACTCCGAATATGCAGGGAATGGCTGGTTAAAATCCTTCGGTACGTGCTGTTGCACTCTGTATAAGAAAAACTGGATGTTAAAACAATAATTTTATTAAAAAAAACTTCAGATCCAATCCAGTGATAAGTGCAGTAGGTACCGAACGTGTCAAAAAACAAGCACTAAAATTAATTACAGTATACCTACCCAGTAACCACAAATGCAAATCGAATGAACTCGAATAAAAAATGGTCTCTGCTACTCAAAGTAGATTATCTTTGCTTTTTACATCTAGAGTTACCACAAATAATAATAATCATTTTCTGCAATAAATCAAGCGTTTTATTCAATTACAATTCGGTAAGGGTTGCCACCCTCGTCCGTAGGGGTTTGTCAATCTGCCAGGGGAGCAAGAGAAAAATAAGGTAACTTTTCAAAGTCCCATACAATTATAAGATATATTGGTAGATCAATTTTTAATATGTTAATCACAGGTTATTTATTGCCTTTTTTTATTAGCCCAGCACTCGACCATTCGGCTTTTAGATTGCATTTACATAAGTGATAAATATCATTGTAACTGGAAGATGATAAGAAGAGATTGTATGGGGATTCGTCCCATTTTAAAGAATTATTTTAATAGTTTGCATGCTGAATGTGGGATGCTATGGGTATAAACTATGTTCAAATTTGCCAAGTTATTGATTTCATGTTATAAATGATAAAGAGTGATTTTAACTCTCGATACTCGGACTGATTTTGAATGTAAGTGTCATTTTCAAAATTGGAACAAAAACATTCTTGCAAAATGTCGACTACAAAAAAAAAATTCAGTTATTTTTAAAATTTTCCGAATTTAATAAAAGTAAAAATTTAAAAAAAAAAATTGTTAGTTCCTACCATAGAGGGATACATATATAAAGAAAGTTCATACCAAATTTTAAGATAATCGGTTAATGAGAAATTGAGATTTCGTGACAAACGTTCCAAAGCATTTTTTCAGTCCATTAACTTGATAGCAAAGAGGATGGGGTGTAAAAAAAAATAATATCAATAAACCTTCTGGCAACATCCAGAATCATAATCTGCAAGCTTTTCTGAGTTCAAAACTATTCACAAAATGCGGCACTCATATTTTGCACACTCAACTCCATCCACTGCACTATAATCAAAATCAAAACCTCAAGGATTCCGACATTTTTTTATACAATATGCTGTACTTTTAGTAGAAAAATGAAGGCTGTTTTCCTACAAAGTACAATAACATAGACAAACTTTGTTTATAATTTTAAGTACTTTTCTTTTTTTAAATTTCTGTATAACATTGTTTTTTATCTATATACTTTTTTTTGTCGTACTCTCTAAAATTTTCCAAAAAGAATTTGTAAACATTTTTAAGGATATTGACCATTTCTCTCATCTCTCTATTTGTAAAATAATATTCTTATGTGGATATTTTTTCCCTATTTATAAGTAAAAATATTTGTATCTGCTGTTTAAACAATGTAAGTCAGAGAGAAATAGTTTGGATGCAGGTGAGTTCTCTAGTTGTTGTTTTGTATATTCTTGTCAATTGACATCTGTAGCTGTATTTTCTCCTAAAATGCGAAGGGGTGTTGCTGCGAACACGCGCACCGTGCATCGGGGAACGATGCTGCTAGCTCCTTAGATCAGGCTCCCTTAAAATACCTCTAGAACAGACTTAACGTGCCTAAATTGCGTCTGTTCATTAGATACGGCAATGGGTCTGTTAACAACGGATTGTCAATCAGACGAATCGCTCTTTTGCACAAAATCAAGTAGGATAATCAAGAATTTTGGGGCTGAGGTTGCTCCCGATTTCAATTGTTGGACGTACTTGAGATTTGTATAGAGTTAGCAGGTCCCTGGTTATTTTTATAATTTAAACTTCAATCAACAAACGTTGTTCATTTTTTGTGGCCACTCAACACTTATTGACTTAGGGGGCCATTAATTCGAAATTGCAAAAATATTGCAACAGAAAATAAAGTCCTAATTTAAAATGACTGTTGCAGCTGCTACCTGCTTTGACGAAGCAGGTGGAATAAGAAATATTTTGAATTTTATATTGAAAGTTAATGTAATATACCTTATTAATAAGAACCGAATTCGTTTTCCGAATTTGTTTGCCCTTTTCACTAAGAGAATGTTTGATTTTGAAATGAGAATATGCTTAGTTCCTACCGGGATGTCATTTATCCAGTTCCTACCAACCACTCTCTAACCATCACCTTTCTGGAAAAGTATTTGAAATTTGGAACAATCGGAAGAAAAATAGTAAAAAATAGTGAGAGCATTTGTTTACCTACCTTGGAAGAAAGCTGTAGGTGTTTTTCGTGTACACAATCTCGATTTTAAGTAAAATAAAGCAATTTGACCATCTCAGAAGTACACAATATTACGTTTTGTTGTGACGATAATTACCTCGAGATATCGCTGTGGAACTACACAACCATATTATGGTTGTGTCGTGTGCTCCTTCGCAGAGATAGTGATTAGTAGAGACCGGATTATATGCAACAAATACAGTCCAAAATATGCATGCAAATATGCAATAAAATAGCTAAAATATGCACGAAAATCCATAAAAAGGGCCAAAATATGCAACATGGAATAATTGAGGCAGTCGTATTTTTAACTATTTTTTTTTATTTTGGTAAGCTTTTAGTTTTCAAGGATAACAACCGAATTTTTGAAAATATCAATTACAAAATGTATTTGACAGTGAAATTTACAATTTACCTTTAAAAACGTATATGACTAAGTACTGTTCTAAATGTTCTGTAGACTGTTGACAAATTGTGTCTACGATCGCTTAATAATTTTGTAAGCGGAAAGGAGCGTTCTACGTCTACTGATGTGACTGGACAGAATTTAAACTATCAATTTTTGTACAAGGGATCAAACCCTGGGTTATTATTGTTCAATAAGCTTTCAAATTTTTCTTTAAGTTTACTCGGGAATAGCTTTAATGACGAGGAATTCATAAGGTGAATTTTCTTCATAATCTGAATTCATTCAGCGCCAATTCATGAGTTTCAAGCGTTTTTATACTTGCAGGTATGTAGGCGAAATAAGTGCTAATCATAGCTAGTTTTTTTTAATACTAGCATCTTCAAACGCTTCTTTGCACTAGAAAACTGCCAAAGCCTCGGCATTGTATATAAATAAAAAAAAATAACCATTGTTAGTCTTTTCACAAATTGTTATAATTTGTGTAGCTGAAAGTAAAAATGGTGTCAGTATCACTATTAAAAATATTTTCAATTTTCTTTATAATTTAAAAATGAACGTTTCTTTGTTTGTTCCTTGTATGTTCCTAAACCATTATCGGATTGTGATGAAACTGTGGTGATTTGGTGTACGCATACCCGCGAGGGTTTTTGAGCTCTGGCGTTATTTTTTTTTTTTTTTTTTCATGTGCTCCACACAGGAGGCCCTGAGGAAAATGACTTCCCTTAGGGCCTATGTCATCTTTGGGGATGTTGTGTGGAGGTTTTTTTTTAGGAAAGTAAGGAGAGGAGAGTTCTGGGAAGGAAAAGGGTTTAAGGGGTGGTTAGGAATCTGGGGTTCAGTGTGTCCTGGTCATCCGCCTTTAAAGACCTAGACATACCTCACCCCATGAACCCGGGCACCCCTGCTAAATCGCCAAACGTAGCGAACCACTTGGGGTGACCTATGGCAGAGGTGTTGGTTATCCAATAAAGGTTCCCGGGCGGCGGTACCCATTCCCGTCTCCCAAATTGTCAAATTATTGAAATTATTTCCTACACCATTCATCTGATTGCGAAGAAACTTTGGTGAGTTGTTATGTGCACGCCCGCGAATGTCTTTATATAATATACTGGTAAGCTTAGGCGTTATGAAATTTATATTAGAAAAATTACAATAGGTGGCGCGCGAGTTGTTCGAAAAAACGAGTTTTTTTGTGTATTTTAGCAGGGAGGAAAGGAAGAAAGGGGGGAGGAATGCGGGAGAGAGTGGAGGGACGGTTTGGGGGATGGGTGGACGAGGGAGGGGGGATTGAGGAAGTGGTAAAAAGGAAACGCAGGAGAGGCACATGGGCGGGAATGGGGACGCATGGGAAAGGACACGCAGGGAGAAACAATTGTTTCTTTATGTGGCATTCAAAGCATGACGGGTACTCGCTAGTACAATAATAATGATGTTTTGTTGCTAAAATTAGAAAGGCTACATATTTCAATATCTTAACTACCATCATTACATTTACGAATACCATTAATAAACTTTTAAAATCATTAGAGATTCGATTTATATGTGTCAATTTTTTAAACAAAACAAATACACATTTTATCATTATAAAATAATGTTGGTATCTACTTTATCGCTTATCGGATATTATATAATCTATCAGTTCCAAATTTTGAAAATTAAAGTTCATTACGCATTATGCTGGAATACAAATTTGAATCACGCTCCCATGCACTCAGAATCGAAATTAGTATAAGAGGGAATAACCGGACAAAAACGGAAATATGTAATTTTTAAATCAAATTATTGACTCTTCAAATTATTGACAAATCAGACGTATTGTGTCTTTTCACAAAAAAATTTTAACTGATTTTGAAGGACTGTTTTTTAATCTAGTAAAGCTATGTTTTAAATTTTCAGAAAATATGTTTATTTTTAGTACAATAAGGTTTTACCGTAGGTCGTTGGCAGATTTGTTAAATTTTCAAACAAAATTTTGTATTATACAACACACATTTTAAATCATATAATCGTGCAGAAAAATAAATCAATAAATTATCTTGGAAAGCTATGTTCCAGAATTTTAATTTTAGTTTTAAAAAAAAACATTAAAAAAAAGATCCGCACACTTGTTTTGTGACAAAAATACGTCAGCTTGTCTATTTATTTATGATATTATAAACTAATATATTTAATTATATTTTTTACAATCTCATTTTGCTTAGAAATTATTGAAAAATTATAAATACTTATGATCAAAAAATAATTACAAAAAAATACTTAATTTTAATAGTTATCATTACGCCTTTCGGCATTTTTTAATGTAGGTGTAAATTAAAGCAAATTTTGAATGAAATAAAATCGAAATTGAGTTATTATTTTAAAAAGCTGGTACGGATAATTTTATTTTATTTTTTTAATTTAATTTTTATTATTATTGTAAGAATAGTTATTACAAATCACAAACAAGTCCTGCTAAGCCAATTGAATTGGCTTGTGAATAATTAATCTTTCTCATTGGAACCGCCCTGTACGATCGTAAGAACATCTTTCGACGAAATATGAATTCTTAGCCGCTGGCCGGTTAATTTGCACGTTTTTCCACTATTTTCTTTCCCCTGAAAAGTATTCGCTTATACTTCTTTGCCTTGCAACGGGCGTGTATTTTATATTTTTATTTGTAAGTAATAAAGTTTTATCTTTGTAATTTAAAAGCATCTGCTACGAGCATAAGAAAGCTTATCTTTTCATTATCATTCCCAGCTGCCTTCTTGCATTACATGCTTCTTATGGATGCTTTTATTCGTGGTATTACTTATTTATAGATACAGAAATATATATTGATTACATAATAGATTTCTTAGTTTGTCGTATCTATATGTGATAAAATAGTTACAGGGAAGTCCAGAAATATCTTTCTACGAAATAAAATGATAAAAAATTGTCGAGGAACGTACAAGTCAATATATATATAATGTTTACTCTCAGTGTGTCTTTCACGGTGACTGGACAACTCAGAATGAAATCAACTCAACACCTCCTTTGAAAAATCATTATAAGTATAAGTAATGAAAAAAATGGTTAAATAGGTTATGTTAAGTTAGGTTATAGGTTATGGTTTTTTTTTAAATATTTTTTTCTCAGCTTTTAATGACTTTTCAAGGTGTTCGGTTGAATTTATTCTGAATTGGCATTGAACCGTATTGTATCACTACGATTATTCATCAATGGGTAAAAGCATCGATCAATTTTTATTTTTTTAATTTTTAATTTTTTAATTTTTAATTATAATAAAAAAGTCTTTTTAACTAGGTACCTACCATAACTACCTAATACCCGTGTTTGGTAAAACTAACTCTGGAAACAGTCGATTTAAGCGTAAGTGTGGTTTTTATTTATTTTGTGTATAATTTATTTATTTATTTATTTACGCCCCTTTTCGGGGCTTTTACATACGAAATTTACAAATTACACTGTGATTAAATAAAATATTTATTGTACATAACTGAACTGCCTCAGTAACAGTATTTTGTATTTGTTTAAAGATAAATTGAAGATGTCCACTAACTTGGTATAATTATTTCCCTCCATTAGTATTCTGGGTTAAGAGGAATACATATGGTAGTTAGTTTCAGAATTTCTGCACTGAGATAAATCCTGGCTTCTAGTATTATTGTATTATGTAGTGGAATCCGGAAGCTTATCAATTCAAGCAATACCTACCGGACTATCAACTAAATCATTTAAAATTTTATAAAGAAATACCAAGTCAGTGAAAATTCTTCTGACTGACAATTTTAGCATTTTCATAACATTTACAATAGTGTTATAGTTAAAAGAAATAAAAAAGGGAAACCATCACAAATAATCTTAGCCATACATTCATCGACCTAATATACCTCGATGCACAGGTACATTAGTATTTTTTAAAGTTGTTTCATGTAATATGAATTCATAATTTTGTAATAAAAAATAAAATAAAACATTATTTAGTAGCTTACGGTAATATTTTTTGTAAAGTAATTAGCAACTTTATTTGAGTTCTTCTGCTAAACTCTAGAAAAAGCTTAAATTTATCCAAAACTTAAAGCTTAAATTTATCCCTTTTTGGTATTCGTAATAAAGATTAATCTAAAAAAGTGAATTCACTGCTAGCTTTATCTTGATGAAATAAGCGAGGCAATTTTAGCGAAAGCTTGCAACTTTTTTAATACATACTCAATAGTATCTGTCCGGAGCAAGTGGAACTATGGCATCCCCATTTGGGGAGAAATACTGAGAGTAGGTACCTACCACTTTGAACGAGTTGCTAAAATTCTATATGTCTGTCGTGTATTATAAATTTAATTTACAATTAGGTTTTGGCAATTAATTAAATATTTGTAAAAAAATATTCATTTTTTCTAAAATTTTCTTTAAAAAAGCCTTACAATACTTTTAGAGTGACCTGTATAAAGTATTATGTACCTGGGTATATTAGGTATATCAGTATTATTGTATACTGCGATGAATGGATCTCTTGTTCGTTCAATAGGGTTGATTCAAGGCCTCCTTGATAATTTAAATGGGTACCTAGGTACTTTCCAGTAGCTATCTACTTGATCATACTCATACACACGAATCCAACATTCAAAATTCAGGGAGAGTACTAAAGTCTGCGGCGCACGGTGGACGAAATGGAGAAAAAACCCGAATTAAGTGGTTTTTGCAAAAGTTAATATTTTAAATATTTATATTTTTTTTAGTATAGCAAAATAGTTTCTGCATTTTATGTGTTTATTTAATTTTTTTAATAGCGCTTGACGGAAGTTTGGCAAGGCCGTGAAGTGTGTCATAAATTGGATATTCGGCATCGCTTTTTTCAGTTCGCTCCTATGCATGGGCAGAGACGGTTGTGTATTATGTCACGTTTCAATATATTTACAAAAGTTGGTTATGGGTGCTATTCCTCAAGGTATTCTTTATTTAATTTACTAAACTTTATATCAATATCACATGTGTGTGACATTTGAACAAACATCTAATGTTCCACTATTTTTGTATTTTTTTGCTGTTAAAATGCTCATTTCAATTAGCATTTAGAAACAAAACATCGTTTGCTCCCAGTTATGAATATATACGTATTGTAGACTGAAGTTTCACCTTTCATGTGATATATAAATTGTTCTCCTTTTTTCTCCTCTCTTGAACAATTTTGTTATTTTCAGGAAGGCCTGTATGCATTCCCCGGAGAAAATTATTCGAGGTATTTAATGTACGGGGTACATTAATTGCCACTTCGGTGAAATGAAAGAAGTTTTTAATTAATTATCTAACATAAAAATACCACATAGTGGCAGGTTCGAACATTTCAAGCCCTACATTTTACAAAAATGTTAAGTATTTTTCACTACAATCAATGAATAAATGGAGAAAAAACCGCAGTTGTTACTGTGAGGTTTGAACAACATAATTTAGAGTGGTTGCAAGAAATGATATTTGTGTCCATGTGTTGGGGTAGACCAATAAAAGTATTTCAAGAAATCGGTTCTAGATCAAGGAAGAAAAAAATGAACGATCTGTTAGAGTCTCGCACTCTTGATGAACTCCAGTTAGCAGCAGAAATGAGTCTGTACAAATGTACAAATGGGGCTGTGATGGTTATGGTAGTCACAGTCACTACAAGCAAAGGTATAATAATGGAAAATATCAAGATCTCTCTTATCTCCCTACAACGTCGTTGGTGCCACTTCAACTCTACAGCGAAGGAAACTCAAAAAGCATTACTATTTATTAAATGGCAACACCCACGGCCTTCATCTACAAGGTACTGCAGACCAGTACACTACAGATCAGATTACAATTTAAAAAAGAAACTCCAATGATAATAAGAAATGAATTTGCAATTTGCGATCACTTCCTAAATTTTTTTTTCTGTTTACCTACTTAAGTTTTAAGTCCGCTAAGAATTCGTCCAATGGTTTTGGAATTTTGAGCGATGATTTAGACTCCAATGACAACGGATACACCTTTAGCACTTAGATTTTCTAGTATTTTCGATTAAAATATGAATGAACCTAATTGTTGCCCGTCTTTTTGTGTTCATAGATGTGAAATATAATATGTAAAATTTAAAATTAATATGTTTTATTTGCCTAGATATTTGTATATCTTCAACATTTATTATTTCGTTGTTGTAAATTTCTACGCAAGAATAAATTAATATTTTTTTTCTTCAAAATAACAGTATTAATAGGCTTGCGTCTGTGTAGCAGTTTTTATCGGATTTATTAAATGGTTACCTACACCCAAACCCTCAAAAGATCAAAAAAAAAACATTGCATTAATATTTAGTCAGCAAAGAATTAATTCGTGTTTTTTCTTCATTCCGTCCACTGTGCGGCGTTCCCCGGGCTTTACAGAGATTTTTCTGAAAGTAGAAAATAACTCGGAATCGAACGCCTCCAACCTACAATCAATGCTACACTTCATAGAAAGATCGCGTTTAGGATGGTTTGGAAATGCACTCAAAATTTCATGACTAATGAATGACTTCCGCATAAAATACAGGCATCCAGTGAGCCGTCCAAGTAAATTTGGTAAAAAAGGCTGTGGGAGGAGACGCTGGGCCTTTAAAAATTATTTATTATTTTATCGTCGTATCTTTAAAAAATTGTGGTAACGACTTCCGACTTCTTCTCAAATCGGTTCCTCATTGCTGAAGATCGTTACCCCTACTCCAATTTCCATGGTGGACAAGGCTCCTCCGTTCCTTGCGGTCCTGCGCAGCGTGAAGAGTGGGACGTACCGGATGTCATTGATACTTGATCACTCCAGCACATTGGGGACCTTCCCCTGCTTCTTCTCCCAAACACTATGCCAGTGACTATTAATTTCTCCAAGATAGAGTCCTCAGTTTAGCAAACAACGTGTCTAAATTATCTTAAAATACATTGTACGCATCTGCGTAATTGAAAGCCTGTTGTGGATGCATGGTTCTTCCAGAATGGACACATTTGTTCGTCTGGCTGTTCATGGAATCTTTCTCCAGCACTGTACTGTATGACATTGACTAGGTACATATAAACTGGACTACTTTTCAAGGTGTACTGTTTTGTCATAGTTCTCTTTCAGGTTTCGGTTTACAATGTTTTTTTCTTACTTGGAGTCAGATAGGTACCTATCTACATAGCTACCTTAAATTTGAATAAATCATAACCGAATGCGGTCACTAATCATGTTGTAAGAATGCAACAATGTCCCGAATTGAACAATGCCGCATACGAAATATTCAGTTTTTCATTGTCAATTGTAAATATAAAATATGAATATTTTAAGAACATTTTGTTTGTAGAAGAATGAAATGTTAACAACAATAAAGAGTACATTCACGTAATGCCGGTGAATATTCATAAAAATATAAAACTATTAAAAACATTACAATTTGTCTACAAGGAGGCAAATACATATTGCATAGAGCTATGTGTGTATACATATACCGAAAGTTGGTAAGTACCTACCTAGGTAGGTAGCTAGGTAGTATAAAAACTAGAGATGCCACGAATAGTGATTTTGCCGAATACCGAATATTCGGCTAGGCTCTCAGCCGAAGCGCCGAACATTCGGCAGCCGAATATTCGGCGACACTTTCATGTAAAAATCACACACACGCAAACAGTTTTCATGTAAAAATCAATTACATTTCGCAAATGAAATTGATTTTTTACATGAAAACTGTTCGCATCGATCGGACAGCAGACTTACAAGTGGTGGTCAGCAAACACAAAACAGTAAAACAGTGTCCAAGTCTAGCTGAATTTTTTTATCATCTTCCGGTAGCAGTGTATAGTGAGCGGCTGTATTCGGAAGTGGGTAAAATTTTGAAGGAAAAACGCAATCGTTTTCTATCAACAAATGCTGAAAAAAATGTTTTCATTCATTATAACTAACCACTGATAGATTTAAGTAGTGAATATAGATTTTTTGCTGAATTAAAAAAAATTGTTAGTAATATTTTATTCGTATTCGTATCCGAATATTGCAAACCATTCGGCCGAATACCGAATAGTAATAAAAGTAGCCGAATAGGCTGAATACCGAATAGTAGTCGAATATTCGTTGCATCTCTAATAAAAACTGCTTTTTGGTTTTCAGTTTTTATTAATTGACAGGTGTTTCGGAGTTCATAGCCATAATCAAACTGTGGTTTTAGCCTATATTATTAGATATTATTATCAAATACTAGCTGAAGTCCCCGGCGATGCCCGTGCATACGCATAAAGCAATTATACACATAAATCAAATGTAGACAGTGACCTTCTTCTCGTTTTTAAGGTCACATGTGCAAAATGTCATCAGCCTCGCCATAAAACTGTAGATTTGCATACAAATCAAATCCACACCGCCCGCTCGGTAGACACTCTCCTTTATACATCAATGTTTATCTGTATCTTATCTTACTAATATTATAAAAGCGAAAATTTGTATGGATAAATGTGTGTTTGTTACTCTTTCACGCAAAATCTACTGAATGGATTTTAATCGAACTTTACAATAATATAGCTCATGCGAGTACCTACATCAGAATAACATATAAAATATAAGCTATAATTTATAAAGCTAGTTAGGAAGGGGACGCGGGAGGGGAACGGTGATTCAGGTTCAGGGAGAAACAATGTAGGTATTTCTTTGAATATAGTATTGCAACTTCCAACGCATGCCGGGAACCAGCTTGTATTATAGTATATTTCAACCAATTTACACAAACCCTTGACATTATATTCGTAGTCCTTCCTCATGAATCACTCTATCTATTGATGAAAACCGAATGAAAATCCGTTAAGTAGTTTTGAGTTTATCGTGAATAGGTAGACAGACAGACAGAAGCGGCAGAGGACTTTATTTATTTATTTATTAATTACGGACAATAGTCCATTAAAAACATAATAATAACACGAATAAAAAAAACAGAGGTGATGGTGAAGGTAGAGCACATATAAATGAATAGCAATGACAATATAAAATGTAAAAAGTACATACCAATAGAACACACTTCAAGTCAAAGCATGAAGAAAAATTTAAATATTGCTTATCGACTGCCGAAAGTCATTTAGTTTTACATAAAAAAATTCAATGCTTTGACTTGCATTGACAAGTCTTGACATTCTGGATAAAGGAGAATGGTATCCATAATTAGTAGAATGTTGATTGAGGAACAACAATTCAGTATTTCGGAGTCTACAGGAAGGGATGTTGAACTGGATTTAATTTATAATATATATAGATATATGTTCACCGAAACAGCTGTTACCATAATATAAACTAAAATAATCGCAGAACTTAATAATAATCATTTAACATTAACTAGGTAGGTACCTACCTACATATTTAAATTATCTAAGCGCTGTTTTATCTCGACCGTTTTGCAAATCGTTTTCGTTTCAAGATGGTGAGCGTTTACGAAAAAAATAAATAATATTATTTTTATTATTTATTTCGTAAATGGTTCAGTAAAGGTAGTGATTGAAAATGTGATATCCTCATGTTTATTTTGACTTTTTGTACGAATTTTTGTTTAAATATTATGCTAGGTACATTTTGGGAGGAGGAAACGGCTACCGCCGCCCCGGGAACCACTTACTGGATGACCAACACCTCTGTAATAAGTCACCCAAGTGGTTCGCTACGTTTGGTGACTTAACAAGGGTGCCCGGGTCCACGGGGTGAGGTTTGTCAAGGTTTGACGTCGGATGCATCTGCCAACTAGGTAGCTGCATGGCAGGCAGGATCGGGAGGGACGGGTTGAGGGAGACCATTGGCCTCTCCTGCAGGATTCTCTTGACCATCGCCTTGCACCGCAGTGCGGGGGATGGATTTGTACCTCCTCACTCCCGGATCCACTAACCCCCGGTTTTTTCTTTACCAGAACATCCTCTTCTTCCTTTCCTTTATAATACCCTCTTCACAGCACCCCCAAAGATGATATAGGCCCAGAGGGAAATTATATTCCTCAGGGTTTTACGCATTTCGCGTTTTAAACTACCTACCTAGTTGAAGTCCGCGACGGCTGACTCATCAGTCCGTAGAAAAAGCAATTGCAAGCCAAATACAATCACACAAATCTGACAGGAAATTACCTAGGTAGGTAGGTAGGTACGTATGTAATCGATTCCATTCCACAAAAGATACAGAATCGCTCTTCTGGTTACCAAATACAACTAAAGTGGTTTCAAGCAACGTTTCATTTCTGAATGGTGGTGACCAGGGCGATACTGAGAGTATCTTCCTCTCTGGAACTTCCCATGCGTGGCACAAATTTAGGCGGTGACCAGCCAACTGATAATATAATGAAACCAAATCAGAACCACCTCAGAAAGGTAATTAAAACTAAGGCTGATGATAAAGAAAAACATATAAAAAAGATTTAAAAAATGATTAAAAGAGGGTTAGCGGCTATTTAAAATTATGTTTTCATAGCTTTTAATGAGGTGGTTCTGAGTTGGTTTCATTCTGAGTTGGCATGGAACCATATAGGCACCTACTTTATATGAATAAATTGTGAAATAACACAAATTAATCATATAAAATTTACTTGTGCAAGCCGGCATTTGAACACGCGAACTCCGGAACGCCAGTCATCGATTTAGTAGGAAAACTAGTAGCTACCTACCTACCGACATTTACTTACTTACCAACTTTATTAATTATTCAAACCCAGAAGCATCCCAAATTTAAAAACAAAAAGCATTTCAAATTGAAACAATAGAACAACATCCACAGGTACCTACCTACCTACCTAGTTCAAAATTCGAACAAAATTCGTCGACATCGGCCATCAGCTACAGCTAGTCACACGAAGGAACGGCGTGCAAGGAACACGTGTGACGTGGCACGCGCCTAGCTTCCGTCGATCGCGTGATAATATGAATCGATACAGGAAGGTTCGGGATAATTTACCCTGTAGGAATTGACACATTTTTCTGCAAATGATTGTTGATCGATCTTAGAATTGATATTGTGTTAAAGATAATTATGTTATGCAGTTTAGTATTTGCATGCTGTTTTGATATGCATGTAATCTTTCTCTAATGTTTATTATTCAATACTAAAACTTTTTACTAATATTTTACATCGAATAACTGCAACTTTCAAGCCATTTCAAAAACCTTTTCCTATCCATTTCCGTTTTCTTTCTAATGAATCGTTTGTCAAAATCAACAAAAGGGTATGCGCCGCCCCGATAACCATTTATTGGATAACCAACACCTCAGCCGTAGGTCAACCCAAGTAACCATGAATTAGCAAGGTTGCTCGGTTTCATGGGGTGAGGTTTGTCATGGTCTTGGCGGCGGATGCGTCTTCCCATCTGCTGCGTGGTGTGCCGGATCGAGAGATATTGTTTGAGAGAGGCCTTTTAACCTCTCTAGTCGGACTCTCTCGACCCATCGCCATTCATACGACCTTCACTCCTGAACACTGACCCCCAGATTTCTACTCACTCCTCAAACCTTTTTCCTTCCCAGAACTTCCTTTCCTTAAAAAGACCCCCCACACATCATCCCCTAAGATGACATAGGTCGTGATTGAAATTATTTTCAATCACGGCCTATTTCTCCTATGTGGAGCTAATGTAATAAAAAATATGTTTAGTATGTGCGACAGCCTTATCTCGGCATCCCGTTGCTACTGTAGATATTTTAGATACAGACATATTTGTAGATCATGTACAATTGTGAATAATTACGATTCTAGTTACTTGAAAGTACAAAAATTAATTACCTACACATCGACTGAAGTTCCTAAACTAGGTAGGAACGTAAAAAGTTGTGAATGATGAATACTTGGTGATAAGTTTGTGTATTTGGGAAGTCTGTTTACGAGAGATGGAAAGGCTGATAGGAAGATTGAAAGAAGAGAAAATGCAGGAAATTCCATTAATGGAGAACTAACAAGAAAATGTCCAAAGAAGTTAAGCTGGCATGGAACTGGCAAACGAAGGACGAAAATAGACTGAACGGCGTGATGGTGAGTAATTTAAAGCAAAGTATAAAAATAAAGCCTTTTTATGCTTTCCTGAAGACGAAAGATTAGGTTCTTCTAAAATAAAAATGGTGATTTTAAACAAATTTATTTGCTGCCTACATTATAATGATGATCTCCGTGGTCGATGGGTAAGAGTCACGTCTAGCAATCCAAAGGTCGCGGAATCGAATCCCGGCGTTCGCAAGTAAATTTTATTCGATTGATTTGTCTTGTTTCACAATTTATTTATTTAAAATATTTTATATTATGCAAGCGTCATGTTCCAGGGTTGAAGATACTCTCAGTATCGCCTTAATATAAGACCACCATTCCGATGTGAAATGTTGGTGAAATGACTTTAGCCGTGTTTTTTACCATATCTGAATAGCCAGATACTTCTCCACCTCGCACTTCCCCACATCCTTACCCTAACACTACCTTCTGCCTCACATCATACCCCAATTAAGGGATGCCATAATCTCACTAACTCCAGACGGAAGCAGTGAGACTCTTGGGAAGCGTCTACTAATATCTACAGGAATTCCAAAAACTGAACAAATCGGACTAATATCTATGAGAACCAAAGTGAGGATGAATATCTACAGCTCAAACTGCTGATTAATATTTATGAGAACCGAAATGAGGACGAATATCTACAGCTCAAACTGCTGACTAATTATATACGAGAACCAAATTGAGGACGAATATCTACAGCACTGGCAGAGGTTGGATTTGCAATTATGTGTAGCATATTTGAATAACGTAATATTGCGTATGCAGTTTGAAATACTTAATTTATGTATGTATGTTTGTAAAAATCCCTAATATCGGACTATTGGACACATTTAGGTGATTATTAAAGATTTGCCCTCTGTAGATATTAGTCCCACCTACGCTCCATAGATATTAGTCACCACTGGGACCGTCATAGATATTAGTCCGGCCTTAGCTCTGTAGATATTAGTTCTCACTCTGAAGTTCATAGATATTTGTCCAACATATGAGCTGTAGATATTTGTCCGACATACAGGCTGAAGATATTAGTACCTGGAGTCGACTCTTGTACATTTAAAAAAATCACAAATCAAATTAATGCTTTTTACGAATAAATAGAGAAGTTTGTCTGGGCAATCAGATATAACCTATGCTTTAAGAGCAATAAAGAGCTTAAAAGGCAAAGTAATACGTTCACAAACGAAATACTATATGACAAGATCCGGTCTATCCACTTTTCCTATCACTTACGATATTTAAAATCCGAAAAAAAGTCTATCGCATAATTTCCCTTTGTTCGACCTCATACTTTTCAAACAACCTGTAGGCAATCGTCTTGCAAAACAAAACAAAGAAATAACTCCACTGATAAACTAAACGGTTTAGTACATAAAAACAATAAAACATCCCCGACGCTTTTGATTGTCGCCAAAATTAGAGCTACTAATGACTTGCGCTTTTTTATTCGAAGCCACGAAATTTACTTTCCAAAATCATTGTGTGTTGAGCTTTCTCCGGCAGGAAAAAGAATATCATATTTCAATAATTGGGTGTCAATGTTTTGGACAACTATTTTTTGTATTGCGTAGCGCGACAATATTTTGCAATGCTGAACGGGTTGTTGCGGAGAATTTCCGCAATTCGTCAAATTCAAAAGTTAATAATCAAGTTCTGTGGAAGCTCTATTTAAGTTCGGTTATTATTTCATAATTGCCGATTTTTTTAGCCCGTTTAATCACAGGATACCAAATTTGACCCAGCTCACAAAGGTCTCTTATAAATCATTGTATCTCCCTTTGGTGAGAGTGAGAACTTTGATATTAACATTGTTACTAAGAAAAACTAATATTCAAATCTAGAACTTATCTTTAGAAAAATTTAAACGGGCATCTCTATGAAACCAAGGTTTCCGATAGGAATTTGAGAAAACTGTGTAATTATCGAGAATTTTTATTCTTAATTTTTTATGAAATGACCAAACCATGAGTTGATAATAACGTCTGTAATACATTTGCCTAATACAATATGTTTGTGTTATTCTTTTTTCGTTATCAGTAATTTTATATAAGAAAAAAGTAAGATGAGCCATTTATAAAACTTTTTTATGTTTGTATTAAAAATTTAAATATTTAAAAAATTATATTTTTATTTCGGATAATAACGTTTGTAAACGTATTTAGTTTTTAGGTTTGTAAACGTACAGTTTTTAGTTTTCGGGTATGTTCAGAAATATTCCATTTGTTCGGATTTTATTGTAAAGCGGAAATATTTTGACCATCTATAAATACGCCCGATTTACTTTGATAATAATAGAACTTAAAAAAAAACGGCCTAATATATACGAGTATCATCATGGGTCATACCTAAAAAACTTAATAATATATACGAGTATCATTATTAAGTTTTTTAGGTATGACCCATGAGACTATGGCGTCCCCAATTGAGGTACGTGGTGACGCTGAAGGTAACGGGGAGAGGAAGAAGATGGAAAGAGGAAGGTGGAGAAGTTCCTGGCTATTCATATCTGGTTAGGTACCAAATACATTTTAATTGTCCGGTACTTGGTAATAAAAAAATTTGGAAAAATTGTCTTAATAATACCTATTTCATTATTAAGTTATGCAGGTATTTTAAAACGATTAACTATGGTGTTTCTCAATTATTTTTATATATTTATAAAAATTTACCATCCCATATCTCATGACAGCAAGAGTATCCAATTATCATACTGAATTAAAAATATAAATAATAATTGGTCATTTTTTAGGTAGCGTTATTTTTTGGATAAAGTCACCACGGGGGCGCTAATAATTTATAAATATGTATAAAGAGGTATATTAAAAAAATGTATAATTAAATTAAAAAAACATTAAAAATATGTTTTCTAATAACGTTGAGGTATTTAACTGTTTTTTTCGGAGGCAAAAGAGTGTCAGGTTTTAGAGTTATGAAACTTATAACGTTATGATACGCATAACTGGTACTTACTATGTAAATTGTTTGTAAACTTTATTAGATGCCAGATATTTAACATTATTAAGAATAATAAATAGTTAATAATATAATATTTAATCATTGAAGATAGTATTAGCAACTCTCAAAACGAAAATTTGAAACAGAAAAATCAGAAAAAGATTTGGTTGCATCTAGGAATTGAACCCAGGAGAGCGAGGTGATGTCAAGACGGAGGTCCTGGGTTCAACTCCTAGATGTAATCGAATCTTTTTATGATTTTTGTCTTTCAAATTCTCGTTTGAGAGTCGCTAATACTCGTATTAACTTCAATCATTAAATAAAACAATCTGAGGTTTAACTTAATAAGTTATTCCAAAAATAAAAATAAAGTTAAATGCGTCTTTCTAATGAATCAAAATTTCACCGAAATAAATGGAATGATGGATAGCAATAATATCCATCTATAAATAATCTATAAATAAGAAAGCAATGATTCCTTTGTTTCAATTCGTTCGAAAAATACTAAATTTTTTTGGACTACAGATTGACAATGAAACCGGTAATCTTTCCGGCAAATCAATTTACTACCGAAAATGCAAACGAAAAGTGCACTGCCCAACACCCACAGATATGAAATCAAGGGGATGCCGCAAATTGTATAAAATTTAATTTTTATTGACAGGAAGGTCGATAATTAGCAGCCATAAGGCAAGCCCGACGGCCGAAGGGCAGATGGTAAAGAAGAAAAGAAAAAAGGGAATAAAAGCGCGCTATATATATATAACAAATATAGCAGGCACATGTCTCGTGAAATTCAACTTCCGGTGGTCAAATTGGGCCTTAAAGCATACGGCAGGTGGTAGGTGGAATGGAGAGCCTGCTTTTACTGGAACCCTCGACTCTCGAAGGTATCAAAAAGTTCGGAGGACCTGGGTCCAAGTTACCGAAATGTTAAAGGTGTGTCTGCCTTCATTGTGTTTGGGCACTCGGTTAAAACAGATGCAAGGTTACGCTTACCTTTTCTCTGTTCTTGAGGGAGAAGCAAACTCATCATTGTTTGCTTCTTGCTTCATGATAACATGTCAACATGTTGTCTGTCATTTCACTCAGGTAGTTAGTTATCTTCTTTTCAATGCACAGTTTTCCTGGGTCAAGATTACGTGTCTGGAAAACATCTGTCATTTTTTCAGGAATAATGCTTTGTCGTTTAGTGTACCCTCTTCTAATGTACCGAGAATTATTTATAAAAACAATTCCAAATGCAAAATAGACTACAATTATTAAAATATAATAAATAATGTTATCACATATTTGTGGCATTGTTATTGTGATGTAGATTGGACTGCATTACAGAGACTCGCATTGCTTAGAAAAGTATGCAAAATTTGGACAATATGAAAACATAAGATTGATTTATTTGTAAATGCATACATTTTAGCCCCTTTCATTAGCGAAATAGAATAAAAGTATGTCTCCCTTATCACATCACAATATAGTTACGTGCTACAGCTGGATAAAAAAATATAGATGAGATGAGCTACGACTGGTACAAAAAAGAGTTGCCGAAACTCTGTGTGAGTGGCTGATTTATAATATTTAATTATATTAAGACGCATTTTCGGTTTAGTTTTGTGCATTTAATTCGATGCCTTATTATTATTAAGGACATAAATAATATTTGGATGATTTGTATAAAAATTGTCGACTAGACAAACTATTATAACAACTTATTATGACTTATGACTAACAGATTTATCCACCACTTCGTCGATCACTATTACAAAATTATATTATGGACATTGCATTTGACCAATGAACATGATGCCGAGTTAAAATATACATATTTTTATGTATTATTTCATTTTATCTATTTATTGAATGTTATTAAATTGTAAAATGGGGATCTCAGCACGGGTAAAGATTATAGTTACCTGGCAGGTCTGAGATTAACATTGTTTATTGTTTATTATAGAAATTTTGAAATCATTTTGCATGCACAGGTCATATTTTATACATATACAATTATGTTATAATGACCAAGATTGTTGTTAGATACATATTTATTTCGATTAGGCCATGTGTGTTAGCTTACAAAAATTAACACATTTAATGAAACATACAGCTTCATGTATTTTTATTTCTTCCACAGCGGCTATAAAGTAGGTTCTTCTGCCTTGGTGTTTTTTTTTTAATAAAGAGGGGATGATAAAAGTGTTGGCGGGTGCCTGGCGCGTGGCAGTACATTATGTAGAGGTTGTGTTGGTAGACAGCAGACGCACAGGGCATTTAGGCATTTATAGACAGTCATCACAACCATGTCTTTCCAATCTTGGGACCATATAATATATAAGAATGGGTATAAATTTAATGTATGTAATATCGATGTGATTTAAAAAGTGTATTGATTGTTTTATAAGCGTGAAATGTTTCATGATCTAAATATTTCATAAATAGATCATTAATACATCTGGGAAATTGGAGAAGGGATCATAATCCTCAGCAATAAGAGGAGACTTAAGAAAAAGAAAAGCAAGTAACTATGGTATTCTAAGGCTTTAGCGGTATATCTGTGGATGCTGTAAAATGTTAGTAACATAGTTCTGGAGTGAAAAAAATTGTCGGATTACGTTTAGATTAATGAATTTCCAATTTATCTGTCCAACCTCGATTAGCTCCTTGGAAAAGTAAAAAAAATATAAATATCTGGTCATTTATTTTGGGACCTGCTATAGTGTAATGAAATCTCTCCAGAAAAACGAGTTATTTTTTAATATTTTAACTGTTATAAACCGTGCGAATATATACATAAGTTTATGGCGTGAATGTAAAAGTTAGAAGGATTCGGAGACGCCTGAAGAAGTGATGGCATGATTAAGTAAACCAAATACTTGAGTTGAGTCAAGAGTCAGAATAACACAACGATATGCATGATACGATGTACGATTCAAAGAATGGTTGCCAAAACAGAATGTTTGGCGGTCGTTCCTCTCGGCCTACTACTGCTGAGAAACAGCGTAGGTAATGTTTAGTTAGTTAATCTAATATCATAATGATGTTAAAACAGTATTGCATTTGAAAGCTTTAAGGAAATAATGGTCAGACTCTTGGATTACGAAACACGCCCACATCGGATTTTTTGTGATCTTCCTTATTCTATGTCCAAATAATACTGATTTTCACATTGTCAATCTTTCTTTCTTGACACCAGACTATTTCTATCAGAGTAAAGAGAATTGATTGGCTTTCTTCTGAATCTATTATTTCTTTAGTCTGTTTGAATATGAAATATTTGAATGATTTGTAAAGCAAAAGCGCTGTAAAAATTTCTGATATATTTCTACAATACTCTATCTTACTCCTAAACACAGACTAGACAAACTATTATAACAACTGTTATAACAATTTATGGCGGTACAGATTACATTCACCTGTTCGATCACTGATACAAAACTATTATGTACAATGCATTTGATCAATGAACGACATGCTGCGTCTGCGTGAAAATCTACAGGACCACATATAACTGAGTATTTACTTGAGATTAACACTGTTTATTGTTTATTTGAGAAAATTGGATACAGTTTGCACGCTGAGGACATTATTATTAACACGTATTATTGGAAATGTAATTATTTATTACTTTAATGATAATATGTAATATGTTCTGTAATTAATATGTTTGGTGCCAAAAGTAAAATTTTATGATATGCGGTGCAACCGTAGGTACAAGGATTTGATTAGAATATTTGCCCACACATTATCTTCCCAAATGTGATTTGTACCTCAGTAAAATACAGATTGAGGTGTAAAGTTTCCAAAAATGTTAATCCAAATAAGCTTATGTTCTTAAATGGTTAATACGAGAGCAAATTGTGAGATGAAAAAAAACTTTTTATCAGGTAAGAAGGTACCTAGAGACGTTAGGCAAGAGGAATAAAGCTACTTGCTTACGTAGGTATGAATAGTTGGTATTCGTGCAAAGCTTTAATATCAATTTCCTTTTCCTTTATCCATTTCCTTTGAAATTTGCATAAATCAAGGAAGTGAATACAACAGAAGAATGGAGTGCATTATTTAATTTAATAGGTACCTCCTTCGGTGACTAAAAGTCCGCAAGTTTACCAACTCTTTTCAATTTATTTAATTGGACCCTTTATCAAAAATACCCATATTTTCACGCTCACCATATGTTCTTGCTTACTTCTGATAAACTAAAGAATAATTGAAGTAAGTTGAAGACATTTAACTTCAAACATCTCATTTCTAAGTACGAAATAAGAACGCGAATTCAAATATGCCTACCTACATATTATTTTTGCCAAAAAATATGTACCAAAATCAAACATGCCCAAAACCGGATGCATAAAACTCGACAAATTTAGGAAGCTACCTTATAGAAAGTAAATTTAAAACCCCGCATAAAAACTTTATTTTATTTATATTCTTCGTTTCTAATATTTATTGTCTTTGGTGTTGTCTTTTTGCGTAGAGCCTTCCCAGCCAGGAAAAAAATATCTGGACAACTGGACTTTTGTGTAGTTTTCGGGTCCGGCCGCAGGCGGCGCTCTTGTCGCACATCTGCTCAGGCAGCTGCCCGCTCGGAGCGCAACGCCATTCTTCAAGTGGGCTTGCTCGGAGTTGAACGCGCGTTCTGCTCTCTTCCGTTTTGTCGGCTCGTCGGGGAAAAACAAAAAGACTTTTGAATTTTAAATTAATCTCTTCACGAAAGTCGATCAGTTTGTGTTTGTGTGAGGTCTCAAATAATAAATATCATGGTTTCGGTACTGTCTCGTTATATTCTTTCTTTTTATTCGACTCTGGTAACCGTTAAAAACTATTGAATAATTTGTTGTGGTACGGTTTTGTGTGGCATTTAAAAAAATGTGAGCCTTCGAAGAAAACTGCGGTAAGAATACATACAAGTTTATTAGTATACTAAAAGTGTTGTTTTTATGATTTTTCGTGGTTTAGGTTGATATTTTAATTTTCAAACGACACGTTTTTTTAACCCACAATTTTAGAGGGATCTTTCGCAATGAAGAATCTTTCCCTATGTGCCTGCCTGCCTACTCGTTTCGCATAGATCGTGATTGGTACAAATATTTTATTTATTATTAATATTGCACCAGTCCCGGCCTATGGGAGGCGGAAAATGAGTCAACAGTCAGAAGGAGGGAATTTCCACAGGATAAAGAAACGAAGCGGAATTCAAAGAATATTTATAATATTTACTCATCGTAATTACTTCTATTTTAGTACTCGTAGTGCAGTCAATATTTAACATGATACATGAATAATTTGACGCTTAATTGTTAAATCTTTACTAGGTACCTAATTAGATATGGTTTTAAGTAGTTTTTTTTTTTTTTTTTTTTTTTTTTTTTTACAATTTATTTACAATAAATTGTCAACCTCAGTACGATTTTCGCCGGTTACAAGAATCTTCGTGGGATACAAGAAGACACGCGTTATTATGAAAAACACAATTAAATCATAATTACACAAACCCGCTAGACAAACCCTGCTTTGCCAAACAAATCATTCAAAACCTGGGATGTTTTTTTTTAAATTATGGGACATGCAGCTTTCGTAGTTTAACCGTGTTTTCATGTACCCCACGAAGTTGGCCACAGTAGTATTTAGTTTTTGCAATGTATCAGGGATACCAACATAACAGTGACGTACCTAATGGCCGCTGACAGTCGCCGATCGGTTCGCGAAGTGAATTTTAATTTACGCAATTAAAAATAAAATGCATAATTTTCCGCCGCCCGAAATGCAAAAAGTTTCCTTTTATAGTAAGGCGAATCTAAAGTTTTTTCTAAAAATTATTAATAATACGCGTGGACACCAGTAACGAAAATTTATCCTACTTTTTTCTTAATTTTTATGCTTAGTTTAGTATATACCCCATGCAATAGAAGGAATAATAACCACATTTCGCCGTGCGAGTTGAAAAAAAAAATTACGGGAAATCTTTTTCTTTTTCTTGCTGAATCCCCTTTTGGCGCGTTTTCTGTGGTTAAAAGTTCAAACCTCAAACATGGCGGCCAAACTAGTTGTGTGAAGTTTCGCTCGGTTCCGATCTCCGTGTCTTGTGTTTGCATCTCGGTTTACAGCATCCGTGGACTGCTCTCTTGTTGTACCGTTATCGGTGTGGAATTCCTCGTGCCATCAGCCGACATTATTATAAATAATAATTACTGCCAGTTTCTCGTGGCCCAAGAGCAACTTTGGGAAAAATGGATCTACGTAAACAAATTTTTAAAACTTTATAATATTATGTCAACCATTTTTAAGATATTCACAATCCTCCATGTAACTTGCGACACTTGAGCTATAAAATTATACAATAACAAGCTAAGCGCCCTTGACGTGATTTATTATTTAACAAACAGCGCTCTGAAAACAAATAGTACGTTTGAGTCGTAGTTAAATGTTTGCAGTAAATTAATATCCTTGTTTACTCTTTCGTTCGATAAATAAACATATCGGTCACTAATTATGTTAGTTTATTTTAGGTTAGGTGTAGAAAACCACCTTCAAATCTATTCACATTCTGAAAGCAGACATAACCTCTTTCCTCGTTAATATACGACACATGTAGGTAATAAAGTCACTGAAAAATATGTTACGATTGAGCTCTCAGTGCCAGTTGAAAGAAAACCACTTAGAAACGTCTTCATGATGTTGAAAAAGTTCTTTATAATAACTTGGTCTAGGTACTAGTCATAATATTCGGGTCATTTAGTTTTTTTTTTGTTTTTTTTTTTGTTTATTAACAGGGCCTCTCATTGCATACAATCATTTATTTATTCTAAAACTTGTCCCCGAAGGTAGTTTGAATTTTGGGAGGCAATGGGTACCGCCGCCCGGGAACCATCTATTGTATAACCAACACCTTTATCATAGGTCGCCTCTAGTGGTTCGTCACGTTTGGTGACTTATTAGCAGGGGTGCCGGGGTTGTCCAAGATCTTGGCGGCCGATGACTGCCCATCTGCGGGAGTCTTCCACCCAGTATCTTGACCCATCGCCTTGTGCCGTGATTGAAGATATGGATTCATACGTTCCAGATTCCTACCCACTCCTCCCAATTTTCTTAAAAAAAAAATCAAGCCGGATTCAATTCAATTCAAAAGAGATCAAACTCCAAAGTGATATCAAGGCTGTACCTTTGAAAATAATATGAGAAATATTTTGTTAAATTGACCTGACTTGCCTTTGCCTTCTGTAAATTGTTAAAATCCTAACGCTAGAATTGTAAAAATTCGTTTCCATTTCTTATCTATTCCGATCTTACCGGATATTGAGGACACGGAATAAATAAATACAAACATCGCACAGTTGAAGTGAAGTTTTTATTTCCATTTCTTGTTTGCCCTCCATGTTTGTATAACCCACGAAGGTTCCGACAATATTTTATTTACCCGCCATTGTTAATCTTTATTATTTTGGTATTCACAAACCATATACCTATAGTGTCGAATTGATAATACAAAGACGCGCCCAACGTAAGTTTTATCTTCAAAAGTTACTTTACTATCCTGGTCGTAATAAATATCGCCAAAAGTTTGTTGATATGGTTAAAATTTTACAATTTCAACACTACAACGAATATAATCGACAATCGGCGCAATTTTGATATGTTAACTTATGTGCAAATTTCCGTTTATTCTTATTTTAAACTTAACCCCGTAGTAGGTACTTGTAAATGGTAATGTCATGAAAGATTTTTAAAAGTAAACCCCGATAAAGTGTAGGTACCTAAGTATTTCCTATAAACTTTGGTTTTTAAAACAATTAAATTAAAATGGAGCCACAAAATAAGTTTGCCGTGTTTGTGAAAAATAATATATTATTCACAATAAACTTATTAGTGTCATCCCATACGACGAAAGCAAATTTACGTTATTGAAATTTTAAATTCAATATTTCCCATTGCCCCGAAAGCAAAAGCTGTCTTCAACAGTAATCGATAGGTTTCAAAAAATATTCCATTAGTATTGATGCGTGTCGAGTCATCCCGAAAGTGTACCCTTCATTGATCCAATTTATTTAACAAGATATAGTGTGAAAATATTGAGACGATAATAAATGAAGACAAATGACAATACATTCGAATTATCAGCCACCCCGATGTCTAAGATTCATTGTGCATTTTAAGTGAAACATCACAAAACTGCTCTATAAAAACGTTATATTATTATTCATGTTAAATTGCAAACAGAGTAAAATGAAAATAAAAGTGAAAAATACCTGTAAAGCAGTAATTATCTGCCCGTAATCGCGTGATCGTTTAGTAAAACAAAGCGGTGAATTATGTTGCTTCAATTATACCGTGGAAACTGATCTAGTAGGTGTGGTGTGGGTTTACCATTATTATGTGATGCATATTACAGTTGCGCATCCGGCACAATACAGAATTGTATGACATATATAAGGCCCCTAGCATCTCAGCACATATGAGACTCCTCAGGCTGAGATGGGCTGGGCATGTACAGAGAATGCCGGATACACGCGTCCCAAAAAGAATTTTGACTGGACACCCAGGTGGAAAGAGAAAAGTGGGAAGACCCAGACTGAGGTGGGAAGACGAGGTAAGAGGGGATGCAGCACAGCTTCTCCAGGTACCAAACTGGAAGTCAGCCGCTGAGGACAGGAGGAGTTGGAGGCGACTGTTGCAGGAGGCCAAGGCTCGATATGGGCTGTAGCGCCATCGAAGAAGAAGATGTGATGCATATTACCAGAGTGTGAAGCTTACTGATCAAAATTAACTTTCCGCCAAACTATTTAAAAATAGAAAAACAAGCTTCTAACATCAGAACAGATTGTAAAACTTGGTTATAATAATATATGTACCCACCAACCCAATGTTCTTATTATTAGTCGTGCAAGCATATGTAGTTTTTTCACGTTTAATTTAGACAAGTTTTTTTGTTTGTAGTTTCATTGTACACCATTTGAGTACATATTTTGCATGTACGTTTGTCATACTAGGTATATAAAATTGCAAAGATATTGTTTATTATTTCCCTTCTAAGATTTGACAAAACTTGGGACGTGTGTGACAGACGTTCCAAATAAATAATCAAAATGTATAGATAATTTAAGTAATTCTTAATTATCATCATATTCAATAGCTGCTTTTTTTATTTAATCTTTAAAAATACAATCTTTTAAGCTAGGTAGCTACTAATTCTTATTTTGTCTTCTTTCAATTTCATCTTTGGGGTTGTTGTGAAGGTTATATTTAGGAAAGGGAGGAAGTTCTGGAAAGGAAAAAGATATGAGCGGTAGGAATCTAGTGGGTTATCTCTGCACTGCAATGTTCCGCGATAGTCCTACTGGAGAGATCAAAATGTCTCAATAAGTCTCCCGATCTGCCCTGTCACGCAGGACCGGATCCGGACGAATCTCAACCCCATTCAGACGTGTTGGTCCAATAAATGATTCCTGTGAAAATCCAATTTGAAAATATCAATTGATGCTGCTTGTAGAATCCGTTTTCTATTGGGCATCTCTCCGAATTCGCCAATCTAACATGCACCTCTGTAGTTTTCCATCACGCGCTCCAAAACCATTATGTCCATCTTAATTACAGTTATCCATCGCACCTGAGCAACAGATCCCCTCAGGGCTATGCAGTTAGTTCAACAGCGTTGCACTCGATGCAATTTAACGTGTTGCACCAACACAACAAATAATATAATGGGCGTTTGATTCCTTCATTTCTTGGCGGGCGAAAGGTCAGACCATGCTAATATGGAATAAATAATATGCAACTCCTCAGACCTATTCCGTTCATATCGTGATACCGTTCTCCATGTTGTGGTATGATTACAACCAATGAAGATATAAACGGATAGAGGTGCATTGTGGGCATATTAGTGTGCCCGAAGTAAGCTCAGTTTTTTGTTATTGAAGAAATTGATCAAACTTTTTAAAATATCTAAATTTTTTCTTTAGCAGGTAAACGTTTTCATTAGCCTGTCGGGTCATAGGGAGTCAGTAATTCTAGATCTTGGATTTTGATTTTACGCGTTTTTCGGATGGTTCTAAATGGGTTTCATTTTAAGAAATTGATAATTCCATAATTACTTAAGTCTTCGCAAATTCACGTTGTGGCGTAAACGAAAACCGGCCACTTTGTTACTTTAATTCAAGCTTATGTTTTTTCAATTTTAAGAGTTCTCTATTCTAATGAAGTTATTTAATGTCAACTCACTCAAATCTGTAAAAAAAAACACTGGTTTATTGGTCTGAATAATATTAAAATTAAGTTAATTTTAATCTTATTCTGACGAAGAAACTATTGGTTTTTGGAAACTTTTTGATGAGCGGTGTTTTACAATGTGATTTGAATCTATAAGTACCTACTTAAAATGTGCATTTCTTTTGTTTAAAATATTGACAGATGTCGTAATTTTTAGGGTTCACCAACGGCTGTCATTCAAAAGATAAATTTTTTGACAGTTTATATTTTTTCGTAAAGCATTGATTCTGAGGCAAATATAGTTTCATAAGTACACGTTTCAGCTTCACAAATCCTAGAATAAATTATATTACCCCGTGATTTTTTACGGGTCGCTAGGATATAATCCATTCCTTTATTCCTGCCCATCCTAAATTCCAATATTGGCTTATTAGGTTGCCATGTATACCGGTCGATTAAACTCCAACCTCCTTCCTATCCTCAGAGCACGTGTTCTAAGTCCCTAACAAATCAGTGCCCCACCGATGTACTGGTCTCACCGGGAAAGGAGTGCTCCTGGCTGGGTTGGTACAATCGTATCGTCTGCGCTAGGAATAAGATAATTTCTTTATATCGCGCAATTTTGTGACCATCTCTAGTAGATTTTAAATATTTGTATAAGTATACCAATCTTATTTTTAACAATATGTTTTTCCATACGAACGCCTCGGGATATTATTTTCTACACCTCAGTCTTAATTATCACTGCCACACTTCCGTTGTGGACTTCAATCTGCTTAAATTAAATTTTCAACCTAATTTTGGTGCAAAGTTGTCTAAAGAAGTGCAACAGCACGACACGTGTGCTGTCGATTATATGAATGTGGAAAAATCCATTTTGAATGTACTACATTCCATGTTTGTTTTGTTGAATTTTCCAAACAATAAAGTTCATATATTAATAATTATTGAAACGATTAACCCTTGCAATACAAAACAGCTTAGCGCACAATTGGCTTATATAGTTTGTTGTTTATTTCCATCCATTGTTCCTCAGCCGTTAACACAGCAGAGTAGGTAGGTCCGCGTGGGTTGGTCCGTTATGGCGAGCCTAGTACCGCTAGGAGTAATTAGATGCCATTACATAAAACGCACAGCTAACCAACACGACTATACATATAGCTCAGAGCTATGACATAAAAAGTGAACTCGATAAAGACGACTCTGAATACTTTGTATTCTGTCCAAAATTTGGATTTGGAATAAAAATAATTGTGGGATTTATAGGTCACGCAATTAGAATTAAACTCAAACAACGGAAATCTTACATTGTATGCTTGTCAAAAGCCTACTTTTTTATCGGAGAGAAAGTGCCAAGAAATCCATTCGATCATCGGTTTATGAAAATACGAAGACTGTTTTTATTATTTAAAAATTGTGTTTTTTTTTGTTATTTAAAAATTGTGTTTTTTTTGGTATTTAAAAATTGTGTTTTTTTTGTTACTTTAAAATTGTGTTAAAATTTTGTTATTTTAAAATTTTGTTATTTTAAAATTTTGTTATTTTAAAATTTTGTTATTTTAAAATTTTAAAATTTTATTTTAAAATTTTGTTATTTTAAAATTTTGTTATTTTAAAATTTTGTTATTTTAAAATTTTGTTATTTTAAAATTTTGTTATTTTAAAATTTTGTTATTTTAAAATTTTGTTATTTTAAAATTTTGTTATTTTAAAATTTTGTTATTTTAAAATTTTGTTATTTTAAAATTTTGTTATTTTAAAATTTTGTTATTTTAAAATTTTGTTATTTTAAAATTTTGTTATTTTAAAATTTTGTTATTTTAAAATTTTGTTATTTTAAAATTTTGTTATTTTAAAATTTTGTTATTTTAAAATTTTGTTATTTTAAAATTTTGTTATTTTAAAATTTTGTTATTTTAAAATTTTGTTATTTTTTATTTTAATGTATAATTGTTTTTTTTTTTTTATTTTATTTTAAAATTGTGTTTTTTTTTATTTTATTTTAAAATTGTTTTTTTTTTTATTTTTTTTTTTAAATTGTGTTTTTTTTATTTTATTTTAAAATTGTTTTTTTTTTTTATTTTATTTTAAAATTGTTTTTTTTTTTATTTTATTTTAAAATTGTGTTTTTTTTATTTTATTTTAAAATTGTGTTTTTTTTATTTTATTTTAAAATTGTGTTTTTTTTTATTTTATTTTAAAATTGTGTTTTTTTTGTTATTTGTTAAGTATTTTAAAATTGTGTTTTTTGTCATTTAAAGTTTTGTTTGTTATCTAAAATTTGTTTTTTTTTTTGTTTACAATTTTAATTTTTTTTAATTTTCTGTGATGAGGGTTGTTTCATAATATTTTAACAATAAATTATAGCTATTTTCAAAATTGGAATTTCATACGATCATGATTTTTTATCGCGTTTTAAATTTAAATAATATTATTTTCTGTAGGTTTTCTAGGTACCTAGCATAATCACGATAAAAAATTGTTACTATCGATTTCGGAGGTGGGTATGGGTACCGCCGCATCGGGAACCATTTATTGGATAACCCAAGACCTGCCCTAGGTCACGCCTACGCGTTTGGTGACTTAGCAGGGGGCCCGGGTTGATGGAGACTGGGTTGAGGCAGATTGAGAGTCTAGGTAAGCCTAGACCTCCAGACAAGACTTTCGACCCATCTCCTTGCACATTGATGTGATAATTCATACGTCCGTTACATCTTGACACATTAACCCCCAGATTCCTACCCACCCCTTTCCATTTTCTTTCCAGAACTTCCTCCCCTTCCTTTCCTTGAAAAGAAACTCCACCCAGCATCCCAAAAGATGACATGTGTGGAACTAATGTAAAAAATATTCCGAAATGAACACGCAATATTTCCACAATACGTTCCAAAACAATGACAGCTCTGTCAAATGTTGCTCGCTAAAAACTAGACTAAAATCAGTATCAAAAATATAATAGAATATGAACGATTTTTTGTTGTTTTTTTTTAAACATAAAACACTCGTTATAATATTATTCAGTGTTAAACTAGGCTGATATTCTGCATAATAAATAATATACCAATGATCACCATAATATATCTCCTTCTATTTTGTGCGAGTTTTGTTTATGGTGGTCGTATTTTAAACGTGTATTACCGTGACGTGGTTTTGTATACAAATGCCGGTGTCATTGTCTCCCGTCTCCCAGAGTTAGTCTGTCAAATTATAGCCACATTTGTTATTCATTATTTACAGGGATATTTGCTTCACGAAGAGCGGCTTAATAAAGCAGGAACTATTTATTTTATTGCAAGGAATGTTATTTCTGGTTTAACTCCCCCCAGGTTTACGGCCTATTTTGTCGGACGATCTAGATTTGAATATAAAGTGTGATGTTCTCTTTCTAACGCTGTTTAAATCATATTTTTAACATGATGGCAAGGGGGGAGCCCCAGTGATTTCAATGAGACCTATGTGAATTGTTCCGAAAAGCAAAAAAAAATATTAAGGCTCCGTTCCCGGCCCCAAAAAGAAGACAGAGAGATAAGACAACGATAAAATCTATGCAAAAATCATGAAAATCTTTAATAAAACACGACTCGTTTAAAATAGAGCAAAAATCTCGCGATAATTGTCTTAAACAGCATTTAAAGAAATGCTGTGATTTTTTTCATACATATAACTTGTAAAATAACGTAAACAAACGTGTTTATTATAATTTTTTGAGCATACTTTGCGATTTTTTTCTATCGAGGAAATTTTTATATAATTTGCGTTTAGGCGCGACTAATGTCTAGATATCTTCAAGAATAATATTTTTTAAGAGCTTAAAAACTTATGTTTTAAGGGAGGTGGTTTGCAAGAAATCGGTAGAAATTCGAATACCGGCCTCTTAATACGCTGCAATTAAGTTACCATCAGTATTACTTATTGTTGTAAAAAGTAATTGGCACGTTGTCAATAATATAATAAGAGGCACCGCCCTCTCCACCCGAATACTGAGCGAAAGGGACGATTGCATCGCAGGCTGATCAAACATGCCTAAATAAAGTTGTCGAAATCGAGGTTTTATATTAGGTCCTTACATATTATGAAATTGGCGTTTTGTATGGGAGCTTATGTGAGTTTTGTATGGGAGCTTATGTGAGTTTTGTATGGGAGCTTATGTGAGTTTTGTATGGGAGCTTATGTGAGTTTTGTATGGGAGCTTATGTGAGTTTTGTATGGGAGCTTATGTGAGTTTTGTATGGGAGCTTATGTGAGTTTTGTATGGGAGCTTATGTGAGTTTTGTATGGGAGCTCTTTTCACCTTCCCAATTTGTTTCAAGTGGATTAAAACATTTTTATCACTAACACCGCAGCCTGCAGCTAAATCGGACGTGGTTTGCGATGGATCCCCTTCCACAATAGCCTTCAATTCTTCATCATCAACTTTGGTCTCCGGCCGTCCACGGGGCTTGTTCTGCAGGTCAAAATTCCCAGAACGAAATCTTTGGAACCAAAAACGCTCTGGGTTTTCTTTTGCGGCACCGTCGCCATACACATCATTAATCCTTCGAGCCGTTTCTGCAGCACTGATGCCACGGTGGAACTCGTACTCGTAAATAACACGATATTTCAAGTTTTCCATTTTGTAAACTAAGTGACGCAATGAAAAAAAACAATTAAAAATAATTATAATTTTCGAAACAAAAATACATGAGTAAAATAGCTGTATAAATTTGACTATAGAATTCCTAACCAAAGAAAAGATATTTGAGATCAAAGTTGCCAGTACCGCAAAACGCCAATTTCATATGTAAGGACCCAATATTTTTAAGATTCGAAGTTAGATTGTCAAATGGTTGATGGCGTTCTTATCCCAATAATAAGAAACTTACGAAGCCAAACGCACTTTATTCCAGCGGAAAATCTACATTATAACAAAAAAATTGCTCTAGTGTTAAAATCCAGAGAGGAAATAAGGGAATACTTTTATATAGGGACAAAACAGCCTCCCCCCGGTTTCCCCGTAAATATCTGGTCGTGTATTCGTCACTCGGACTTGGTGGGTTTAATTCCTCTGCTAACTTAATCCCCATAGTAAAAGTTTTAAAATATTATCTGTCATTCGCAACCCGGTAAGAATATTTTGCTTTTTGCTCCTTACAGAAAATAATAATATTTTTTTTGTCACGAGTCAAGCTCAGCTCTGTTTATATAATTAAACGGAGTCACCTATAGCTACAGGTTGTTACATAAAATTTGACCTTGCTCCTATAAATCCATTTGTAGAGCACGTTTTCCCGCTATGAAGGTTTGGTCTCTTGAGATGCAGAACCTGATTGGCTTGCTGTGCTCTATCCCTCCACGAGTTCAGCTTGCAAATAATACCGGTTTTCAAACGTCTCGAGAGATGATCTCCAAATAAGTTTAAATATTATTTCCTGATAATAGAAAATTAATTTTGTTTATTTGACAGTTTTCTTGAGGTCGACTGTTCATAGAACTACTTCAGTACGTTTAAGTGTAATCATGAAATTCGCGTAGCCTTTCTGTCTGGATTATCCGAAACAATCTTTCCAGCTCGCGTTTTGTCTGGCAACCATATTATTGGTTCACAAGTTAAAAAATATTATTTAAGATGAAGCCATACGGAATGCAAAATCATACGTTTTTGTTTTAAAAATTTGATCGCTTAGAAGTATTATAGATGCTTCAATTAAATACTGCGTGTAGAACATATCTTGGCCCTTAAAAAAATCAGTCATTTTTTTTATAAGTATTTTAATAAACCTAGAAAAAAAAAATTATAAGGTCTTTAAAAAACACTTTGAAGTCCAAACTCTCCTATTTATAAACCTCTTTTCGGATATGGTTTTATTGTTTAATATGGGAAATTTAGTTTCTTTTATGATAATCGCAAAAAAAAGAAATTTACGCTCGAACGTGACAAAATAAAATGTAATATGCATTTTCGCGTTGTTATTTTTGACACCACGGCGACAATTCGGCAGTCGACGAATTTGTAATATCAAAGTAAACCTTATACCGTCCACCGAAGAACGACTGGCAGCCGCCCTTATTTTCTCTCACTACTCCTCGGGCCGGAGCGGAGAAACAACGTGTTAGGCTCCGCGCCGCTTTTTTTCTTGAAATCAATTTAAAAATTCCGTTTTATTACAATAAACAATGCATAAAAAAGGAATTGATGTTTTTTTACAGGCACTTACGAAATCAACATGTAAAAAAAATCTCGAAATATCTTTTCCAACCTTTCTAAAAGCTGTTTCTCAAGTATTTTTAAGCTCCTCTCATAAAGGGGCGCGAATTCCGACGTCGATTTTTTCCTGTACTAGTGGATCGCCTTAACCAAAAGATGTCGTATGGTTAGTTCTTAGTTCTCCCCTCCTGTCAACGGTTGACTTGCATCAGAACGTTCGAAAGAAATGTTAAAGTAAGTAGGTAGTAAATCTAGTAAAAAGTGATTAAAACCATAGCTGAAATGTAACATCAATCTTTTCCGTTGCTTTTTTTTTGCAACAGCTGAAACTGACTTAATTATTTTAGTGATAATTTGTCTAATTGTTTCACGTGGTGTCCATATTGCGCCTAACGGTGGGAGTTTGGGAATTAGGTCACCCTTGCCACTATTCTTCGTTATACTATTCGGTGCGAAGTAAATACCGCCCATTGTGTCGTCACTCAGCCATGTACGAGTATGTTGCTAATGAGTAATGAGTGAGGCTAGGTCGCCATTGTTGCTCGTCGTATGACAGTTACAATAATAGTAATGTAATAACAGTGCTTGCAATACGTCACGAAGACTTAGGCTAGAAAGTAAAATTTATACAATTTGCCGACATGCGTTAAAATTCTAATTACAGCTTTATTTCTACATTCCACATGACTCGTCTCGTCCTTCCTACTATACCAACGTTTCTTTTCCCAACTTCTTCTTTCCCCGTTCTCTTCCACAACTTGCCTCTTCCCCATCTCCTATAAAAATCTCCTTTCCCTCCTTCAATCTCCTTCCCCACCCTCAATCTCTTTCCCCACCCTCAATCTCTTTCCCCACCCTCAATCTCTTTCCCCATCCTCAATATCCTTCCCCACCCTCAATCTCCTTCCCCACCCTCAATCTCCTTCCCCACCCTCAATCTCCTTCCCCACCCTCAATCTCCTTCCTCACATTTGTAATTTTCCCCATATTTTATACTTTATCCCCCCTAGATGTAGGGAGATTCTCTGGACATCACGTCACTCTCTGAGATGCTCGCCGTTCGAAAGTCCGTATGACACCCCAACTGTTAGAATTCTGCCCTTAACTGACAATTCAATACATAAAAGCAATCAGCCATATTAACACGGGCATATCAGCCAAGCATGGTGGTCGATAAGGATGAGGAAAGGGATAAGAGGGCAATATAAGTTAGTGAAGTTTTACTTCAGTCGTGGTCTAAAAAGCACACTCTTTTTTATAACTCATTTCGTATTCGTCACAACCTTTTTGGTGTAGCGGAATTATTCATACAATGTAGATCGTAGATTATCTATCATCAGTGTTGAAACTTTTACCTTCTGTTCTCAACCGAATGCATGATAGACGCATGAAATTTTAAACCCACTTGTCGTACCTACATAAATTTAATAAGTCTTATTATTATTACGGAGCGACCAACGGTTCTTTATACAAAGTAACCAGATACAATGATGATACTTGCAATACGCTTTACTTGACACCTAACTGTAATCTCTAAAATGCCAACTAACTGTACAAACGTTTGTTTTTCAATGGCGGTAAACGGTTATTGGAATATCAGTAACAGATTTGTCTTCTGGATGTGGGAGTGTAAATTGTTTTAAAGACCATATGCCTTAATTAAGGTGAATTAATCACTATTTTCGATTAATCTTTACCACGAAATGGTTTACATTATAAATAAATAAAAAATCTGATTCGTACAATTTGCTTTTCTGACCATGTCAGTTGAGTAGAATTAAAATCAAATTGTTAATTACTTAAACTATAAAATATAAGCATAAAGTACAAAAAAAAAATTTTTTTCAAAAGAATTTTATTTTTTAATTAAATTTTATACTTATTAATGAAGTCAATATTAACGACTGTCAATCGAAAATTAGGGTCTCATTAGCCTAGTTATGGAGCACCACCCCGGCAAGTTTAAGGTCCTGGGTTCGATTGCTTGAATGTGACTTTATGGGTTACAAATTCGGGTCGCTAATATTGTCTTTATTAATTAAATTTGGCAATCGGTTTAACATTAAGTTAAAATAAAATAGAAATTTTATTGCTTAAATTATTATCCATTAAAGTTTTTCTTTCTTATCAAATTATTCACAAAATAAATAAAAAAATCACCTTAGTGCTCATAATCGTGGCCCCGATTCCATATTCCTAGCGATTTTTATGCCCCCGTATTCGTATAAGGAATACCAAATATACATACATTTTTGGATTGTGGCTTCCTCTTAATTTGTCACAACATTGTAGCTTCTACTGCTTTTATGTTACCATCACTTCAGGGTGGTAAATACTCTTCAGTATCGCTCTGGAGATCGATAACTATCCAGAACAAAATCGTTGCTTGAAATGACGGTAGCCATGACTAGTGATTAGATCTGAATATCCAGGTACATACTTTCTCAACTGAAATTACAATTACACTTCATTTCGACAATTACACTTCATTTCGACAATTACACTTCATTTCGACAATTACACTTCATTTCAACAATTACACTTCATTTCAACAATTACTTCAAAAACCAATAATTTCAACTATTTACGTACGCAAAATAGGTTATTAGTTTGGGTAAACTAAATAATTCATGCGAATTTAATTAAAACGAAACTCGCTAATGTCGACTGATAAAAATAAATCCAAAATGGCGGCAAAGGGATTCTTGAAGTAATTAAGTGTAATTTAAGTGTGTTGTTAGTGGAATATTTACCGAACTATGTTTTCCCGGACCGTCCCCGATTTTCTCCTTCTACTTCTCTTTTCTCTGTCTATACAATTATAGTTCCACCAGCTACGCTTACATCAGCGCTAACATCGAATAATATTACGATTAAAGCAGACGTACTCCTCACCGATCCTATTTCCTTCGCCAGTTCCATGTTATACCGTCCACAACAAGTGTTGGTACTGCCACTCCATTATGAACTACTGGCCTCTGTAATTAATGATTCTTCAATCTGATTGATATGAATTCTTTCATTTCCTGCTACAAATTATACTTAAAATCTGATGTTTCTAGCTCTACTACCGGATTAAGTAAAAAGTTTATTATCATTTTTTTTATGTACTCTTCAGGCACCGTTAGACATTTTAAGACGACTGTTAAATATTGAGTATGATGTATTCGACAGTTTGCTAATTTCGTTGGAAGTTACTTTCAGGTTTTTTTTATTTATTATTATTTTACAACCGCGCAAAACTCTGCGTTAAATGCAGCATACATACGTCCGTAATTCATCTTTAAGGCTTCTTAAAACCAGAAACCTGATTTCAAGGCTTTTGGGGTCGTTGGCCTGATGCTGCCGGCTGTTGTTGACAGAAGATCTTTTCTGCTTAATCTGGAGAAATGTCGAATAATTTAAAAACTTCAGTTAACTATTTTTACAGCCACTTGCAGTCTTCATCTTGCGTATGGTGGGGGTCAGAAGGGGGACATCTAGGTTTGCGAGCTGGTCTAGGGCCCCAGGTCGTAGTCTTGCCAACTCGACTCCTTTAGAGCTAGATTTAGCTCCAAAATGAGAATGTCGACCCCAAAATGAGAATGTCAATTCCAAAAGTGGTTTAAGCTTGTTTTTCAAAATTATCTAGCCCACTTTTTTAAAAAAATACAAAACACATGAACAAAAATGACCAATTTAAGAGGTATTTCTTTAAACCGGTTATTTTCGTATTGTAACCTAACCTAACCTAACCGCCACCCCTCCCCCAGGATTCAAGAAAATTGGAAGGTTTATTAAGAAAATTGGAAGGTTTATTTATTCTCGGAATTTCTCTGGTCTGGTGACGTATGGCTTCATTTAAAAAAAAAAATCATGTTGGTAACACTGCTCAGGTGTCGCCGTGTGGATCAGTCCTGCCAGGAATTAATAGAGCGCGCATTCATTGACCACACGTGTCACCTCTAGTAATTTATTTCGAATATTTTTTACGTCAATGAATGTTTCATATAAATATAATGTAGATCAGAATTTCTACAATAATATGTAATTTTATAAATAACACGTTACAGAGTGGTAGTGTTACTCTCAGTACCACAGCCCTGATGCAGTGTTTCTTAACCGTATTGAAAGAATCACCCCCCATTCATAGACATATGAATATTGATAGACCAGAACATAAAGGTGAGGGGTAGAATCCAACTACAGCGGGACGAAGGGCAGGAAGATGACTTTGGTGATACGTGATTCGCCAAAACTCAATCTGACAGTATATAGGCATCTCGCACTATAAAATCATCATTTAGTTCTTAAAAGTAAACTCTGCTTTTGAATGAATAGACCTTTTTACATGGGAGCGCAAATTGCTCGCCACGCAATGAACAAATTTGAAGTTCAAATACGTCAAAGTAAGGTCGCCTATAAGGTCGAGTCCAATATTTTGCTCCTGTAGTTAGTTAATACACTTTTACAAATGTTTCATAATTTACTTACCCCAGTAAACAGTGACGGGCACACGCCATGTATATCGGAGTGAGTGTATGTATGGGTGGTTTGGTATATTTATGGTGTATGTTCAAAAACGATCATATTATGTGATCTGAATTAGCTTAAAATAGTGTAAAATAATGCTTGCTTATGGAATGTAATACCACAATTGGGTTTATTCTCTTCTATGTTTACACGTATTTATAGCACAAGCCACCATTTTTACCGTGTTATTTACGATGAGAGCTCGACACTGGTCCGGACACGAATGATGACGTCAAATTTTTTAGATTGACGCATGGCTCTCGCAAGCCCAGCCGGTTCCGAAAAATGGTTCCAATGGGAGGGGGGAATAATACGCCTTTTATCGCTTAGGGCAAGTCCATGTATTTTGTACGTCCGTGCCCCCACTGTACAAATTACGTAACCACTCTTCAACGGTCCGGACAGTTGGTGGTTAATTTCCTAACCTATCCCATTCAGATATACCTTCCTTCTAATTTCAGATGCTGATTTCAGTAACAGGTCCATTTTATTCCTTCATTAACGTCCTAATAGGTAATTACTGCATATTACACATATAATCCACAGTATGTACACAGTTTATTACTCACTAATAACCGGTAAAGTTCCCGCATGAGTATGTCATTCGAATTTCATGAATTCCTTAGCTAGCCACAAACTGACTAATTCATCGCTTATTTGTTGCTAAAGTTAAATGGTTTTTCCTTATCGACAACATCATTGAAGAATTAATATTTAGCGATTAATCGGCTAATTTTGTAATGCAAATAATGAACTGATAAATTACAGAGAATAAAGCTGTTACAAGAGATTTTCTTCAGAGGATTCTAATGTAATTTATCTATGGCCATTCTTCTTTCTGATTGTCTATATAAACGCTAAATACAGAGCCACAAATGTTTATGTTCGTTCATTCGCTGGCATCAAACACTGACTCCTACACGAACTATGTACCTACTTCCAGGTTATCTAAAATTACCGTTGATTTCATAGTATTTTTTGCGAAATGCCCACTTCATAAATGCAAATGCCACAATGATTCATATCGCGAAGGACGCCGGTGAATGTAGCCTTTTATATTTTTACCCAAGTGTTACAATACAAGTTTAATAATAGAAGAACGTTCTATCAATTAAAAGTTTTGAATTGCAACTGTCTTTTACAATGAAGATAATGTGAAAACGGCAGTGACGAACATTATTCTATGGCCAGCGTTGAGGTTCAAGTTTGGGTATGAACTATTTATTGAATATTTTAAAATTGTGCCATTAAAATAATATATCTTCCGCTTTGCAATAAAATATGCATACACAAATGATATTAGAAATAACCATGTAATTTTTTTAAAATATAAATTTTTTGAATGCAAACCTTAAAAACTTTTAAAAATGGCCCGCCTTCTGATATTCTTTGGAATCGTTCTTAGGTTTGGGCACAGCTTTTATGTTGCACGCCTCTGCAAAACAGATCTATTCAATCGACTGTTTCTGAAGCTGTATAATAAACGCACGATTATTTAAATAATAATGAATAAACATTAAATACCTTGCTAATTGCTTGCTTGCATAATTTGACATCATGATTTGTATTTTTCCGCTTTGCATACCTCGAAATATTTATGTTTTGAGGACGCTTCATCACAATTAGAGGACGCTTCGCCACACCTGGAGGACGGTTCGTCGCGCCTGGAGGACGGTTCGTCGCACCTGGAGGATGCTTCATCACAGTTAAAAGACAGTTCGTCACACCTAGAGGACGTTTCGCCACACCTGGAGGACGTTTCGTCACACCTGGAGGACGTTTCGCCACACCTGGAGGACGTTTCGCCACACCTGGAGGACGTTTCGTCACACCTGGAGGACGTTTCGTCACACCCGGAGGACGTTTCGTCACACCCGGAGGACGTTTCGTCATACCTGGAGGACGTTTCATCACACCTGGAGGATCAACCCCCCAAATACCAACTCGCCCTCAGCTTGTCTGCGTAAAATGTTGTTTGCTCTTAGACCGTGAGTTGCGCAAATTAGTTTTATTTTTACTATTGCACAACTCCCGGCCTGCTGGCTCGCATTCCCTCATCAGGAGAGTGGTCCACCCATTTACTGTTTAAAAGAAGAAACCCTCCGAAATTTAATTACCTTCTACCTAAAAAACAGCTGATATCCGAAAGTTCTGTTATTTCTACACGAGAACTAATTATTTTATAAACCATTGCACTTGCCTACAGTGGTTTGCTAGGTTTGATGACTTAGTAGTGTTGCCCAGGTTCATTGGGTGAGGTTTGTCCAGGTCTTGGCTCCGGATGCGTGCAGTAGTCAGAATTGAGAGAGGCCGGTTGAGGGAGACCCTTTGACCTCTCCAGCTGTACTATCGAACCCATTGCCTTACATGCCAGAGTGATGGATGGATTCATACGTCCGTCACTCCTGGACACATTGCCCCCATGATATTGATTCCTATCCACCTCTTTCCTTTTTGTTTTCCTTAAAAATTATAGGTGTTCCTTCACAGGAAATAAATACTGTTGCAAATTTTAAATAAATGTCAATTTAACATATGTATGGTAAAATTTCACTTATGCATTACCATTTTTGGGTTGTTGACCATACGAAACGATGAACCTTTTCCAAATGCTTATTACAGTAATTGTTGTTACTGTAATAAGCATGGCATGCTGCTTTTTTTGCCATCTTTTTACTTCAGCTTTCAAAGAATTATGATTTATTGTGTGCAGTTCGGTGTATTATTGCAAGTTTCTGTGGGTTGTATTTCATGCAAATGGCGACATTATTATCCTTCGACATTATTACACGGATGCTGGGAAATTTAACAAAAGGTCGTAAATTATACAGAAATATGTATTATGAACAGATCCTCTTTTAGATTTGTACGTAAAGTTTGATTGGAAGGACAGGATAATCTGTAATAGTCCTCCTGAATCGATCGATCATATAAACCACTGGCATAATATGGTGGTTACATAGGGATGCCGATATCGGATTTTCAGCCTTTTATAGGCATTCTGTGTCGCAATGTGCGTCCTCGAGGTCTCCCTGGGGATCTGGTAGTGGACTTCATTCTACAATGTTCTGTGGTTTGAACAAGTCAACAATTAGTAGCTGTTTCTCCACGCATTTTTACATCATGTTCACACACTTGCTAACAGCCGTAGTTTGCAGTAGTAATTAATAATAGAAAGCAGAAAACATTTAGAATTTTTGGAAAAGATAGAATAGTACCATAATGTTGATATTTGCGTCCGGCTGATAAGCGTGTGATATCCATCACGGTGCAAAAAATCAATGATTGGCATTACTGCTGTAGGACTACCATTAGAATTATGAAAATTATACTGAATTGTGCATAGTCAAGAGACTTCACTCGTTTTACCCAAGTTCACTTTGAAAGCTCATAACTTCGTCAATTTTTTAAGATATTGAAAAACTAACTAAAGTTTACCGTCGTTATCAACTATTTAAATATAATACATTTTCATCAGAAAAGTCAAACAAAATAGGAGTCAAACTTGAATTAGAATAACTTTCCCAGCAAAAACATAATCCCTGGCTTTGGGAAATTTATATTTATGACAGGGAATATTCTCAGGTTTTGAACTGTTGACAACCTGTTTTGAATAACCCAACAGTTTAAAAAGAACAAATTGGTGTACACCTGGCTATTCATTGTATCCTGAAGGTATATTTTCTTGTTGCAAGCTAAGTGTTAGTTGTTTTACAGAATTTGAACAATTCAAAGTAAGATAAGTTTTTAGATTTTCAAGGCCAAAAGCATTTTCGTTGTTAGTTTTTGGGATGTTATGCCGTGTTGCGCTACCTCCTTCTATTCAGGGCAGATCCGGTAGATCCGACGATGTGTAATTGTTAGTGTAAATCCAAGTAAATAATCACACACTCAACACTAACAATTACACATCGTCGGATCTACCGGATCTGCCCTGATGATGGACACTGCAACGCTGTCCGAGACGTCGGCTATAGAAGGAGGTAGCGCAACACGGCATAACACCCCAAAAACTAAACGAAAATTCAAAGTTAATTTTCAAGTTTTATGAAACAACTGGCCAATTATGAGAGTACAACTAGAACTTGAAAATTAACTTTGAAATTTGATGAATCGAATGAAATTATTTTTTGTGAAACAACCCGTCCTTTCAAGCAAGGCCGTAGCCAGGGGGGGGATCGAGGGGGTTTGATCCCCCCCCCGAAATCTAATAAAGCAAACTGAAAATACGAGGCATGATTTTTTTAAAGCGTATTTGAAAAAAAAATTACAGGATATTGTTGATACAATTTTTGACCATTTTTTCAAATAATCGCCAACCCGTTCAATGCGTGTGTTCAGCCGTGGCACAAGTTTCTTTATGCCTTCCTCGAAGAATTCTCCCACCAGCTCCTTCCCCCATTTCAGAACCGCTTTCCGTATCTGCTCGTCGGTTGAAAATTTTATTTCATCTATATATGCCTTAAGAGAGGTGAAAAGATGATATTCCGAAGGCGCTAAGTCAGGGAATGCGGGGAGTGGTTCAAAACATTACAACTAAATGAGTCCAAGAGCGTATTGGAGGCTAAGGCTGAAGGACCAGTGGCGGACTAAGGGGGGGGGGGGTGGCGGCCTGCCCCGGGACCTTGATCCTGGGGGTGGGGGGGCAAACCCTCCATGTTTCCTTAATCAAATCCTAAACAAGGCTTTAAGGCACCAGGACACTGTAAAAAAAAAATTTCAATTTCTGAAAGATGCTTGTTAAAAATACTCTCAACCCCCCCCCCCCCCCCCCATACACACAAGCCCTGCTTACTTATGGGGGGTACATCAAATATATCTACCATGTAATTAATTACTGTATAAAATTTATTTGCAATTTATGTATCTATTTGATACTAATAAAAAATAAAAATAAATTTAAAATGTTTTAAAGAAACTCGAAAAATTGACGGAGATAAAGCATTTAATGTGAAACCATTCGAAACAGTGTGTAGGTTGAATTATCGTTCAGCAAAACTTTGAATGCGTTTTACTCGAAACTTTTTTAACACGTTTTTCGACCTGGTTGACTACATATTAAACAAAATATACATCCGATTGGCATGCACCAATTGCAATTCTTAAACTGTTCGAAAATCCAGTGTCTATGGCACCATGAAGGGGGTTTTGATATCTAAAAAAAAGGTAAAAATGGCGGACCAGCGAATTTTATTTTCGATTTTTTATGGAAAATTTTCACCGTTAATAAAAAAAAATAGAAGGGGCCCTTTACTGTCGACTAGAGGCCCCTATGGTAAAGGCCCCCTTCTATTTATTTTTATTTTTATGAACGATGAAAATTTTGCTTACACTGGCCAATACGGTCTAGGGGCCTGCCAGAGCCGGATTAAACATGTCGAAGCCTCTAGACAGTTGCCTACACTACCTTATGGACAGTGGCGTGCACAGAGTTTTTGATCAGGGTAGGCAGTAGGAAAACCGCCAAATTGATTCAAATAAATAAAAAAGAAACTTACCACAGATGGCTCCCTTCGTACAAGTTTTCGCTAAGTGTACTTGCTGCTGGCTGTAGATGATGTAGGTTTGTATTATCTAAGCCACTTCAAATATACAAATGATAATAATAATAAATAATCGCTTCATGTATGCGTATTATCACAAGCCAATCAATGGATATCCGAGGTGGCCTTGATAAAAGCAATTGGCGTTGTCTCACTTTCATACTTCAGATAACAACAGATGTCACTGTCGCCACAGATTGCCATTTGCTAATTTGTTCCAGAAAGCACTGCCTGATACTAACAAAAAAACCCCATAGAAGCAAATTCAAACGACAGTTCTACTCTATGCTACGTGCATTTCGTAAACATTGATATTATATCTCGTATGAAGCTAAGCAGAAATAATTCCTGCTTAGCCCGCAATTTAGTGAGGTAGTCGGAGGGCGCGTGTAGTTTTTAGTTACAGTTTATGTCACATTTGTAGTATGCCGTTTGATGTGGCGGTCGCGTAGTTTAGGTTGCTCAGCTTTGTCGCGCTTATTTTTGAAAGTGTGTATTTATTTTTAGCAATAATTTAATAAATGATAATATTATTTACATGCTTACGTTTTACAAATACGCTAGGGTAGGCAGTGCTTATGTGCCTATATGGAGTGCACGCCCCTGCTTATGGATAATACGGCCCTGGCCATAGTGACTGGATTTTCGAACAGTTTAAGAATTGGTGCATGCAAATCGGATGTATATTTTTTCTAACATGTTGTCAACCAGGTTGAAAAAAAGTAGTTTCGAGAAAAACGCGTTCAAAGTTTCACTGAAGGATAATTTAAAATACAAACTGTTTCAAACGGAATCGAAAAAAAAATTCGCTGGTGCGCCATTTTTTCTTTTTTCTCGAAAATTTTTAAACACGATACGTTTTTAGATTTTCACGCCCATCACACGCATTTTAGTTACTTGTTTTTGGGGTGTTATGCCGTGTTGCTCTACCTCCTTCTTTAGCCAACGTTTCGGACAGAGTTGCAGTGTCCATCATCAGGGCAGATCCGACAGATGTGTTTTTAATACGTTTTTCAGCGTGGTTGACAACATATTTAAAAAACTATACATCCGATTTGCATGCACCGAGTCTTAAACTGTTCGAAAATCCAGTGTCTATGGCACCACATAGGGGAATTTCAATATTCATGGAAAAATTTCATCGTTCATAAAAAATAGAAGGGGGCCCTTTATAAAAAATCCCTACGTGGTGCCATAGTGACTGGATTTTCAAACCGTTTAATAATAAATAAGAATAATAATAATATATTTTTATTAATTTCTTACACCTTACAAATTTGAATTTATTACATATAAGAAATAACTGAATAAATGAATTTATTACTTATAAGAATTTACTACAAGAATCCAAATAATTTCCCTTTTGAATCTCTCCTCACCGACGCAAAATACATCAATCTCCGAGGAGATTTGGTTCAGGAGCAATATACTCCTCCCTACCGGGAGAACCATAGGCACGTTAGTCCAACAGGCAGGAAGATAGAATAATCTACGATGACGCTGTCTAAGAAAGTCATCTGGAAGATAGAGACCCATGCACTCCAAAATGGCTGAGTTCTCAATATAGCCTCGCAGCAGTCTGAATAAGTGGGTGACGGAATACCCTCTCTTCTGAGCTGCAGGGAGTGAAGTCCCAGCATGCCCAGAAGAAAGTTCGTCGGGTAGAGCCATGGATAGTTTCCATAATCCTTCATGTAGAGAAATCTTAGAAACCCTCTCCAACACGAGGGATCACCCCACAATACATAATCATGAGGATTCCAGATAAGCGAACCACTATCACTATCCCGCCTACTGCGGACCAGGGAGAAGTATAAAATCTTCAGAGCACTGGTATCCCGAAAAACTCTGACGGTTCGGAGAACAAACCTTAAAATGTTGGCAGACTGGCACACTTCTTCGATATGAGGACGATATGTCAACTTACTTTCATACATAATCCCAAAATCCTTTATACTAGAAACGCGTATGAGATTATGACCGGGCATAGTGAACCTATAATAGATGAGACTAAATGCTCAGGTAAAAGTCAGAACTACGCATTTCAAGACATTTAAATGAAGCTGATTTCGTTGACACCATTCTGATATGTTATCAGCATCAGCTTGAAGGCGCAGGGAGTCCTCAATATTTCTAATTAGAAGAAATAATTTTAAATCGTCGGCGAACAGCAAAAAGCGAGAAAAACGGATGACTTCAACAATGTCGTTAATGAAATTGGAAAAAAAGAAGGGGCCCTAGGATCGATCCTTGAGGAACCCCTGAAAAAACAAGAAATTCAGCAGATTGGAAAATTCCGTGTGTGACAAATTGTTTTCTGTTCATGAGGTAACTTATAAAAAACTGTAACATCCGAAGAGAAAAACCTATCAGGGCAAGTTTTGTGAGTAAGATATCGTGATTCACGGTATCAAAAGCTTTGGAGAAGTCGTTATACGAACAATCTACTTGGCATCTACTGTCTAGCAAAATTGTCGGTGAAAACCACCAGATGGGTTTCAGTGGATCTTCCTTTCCTGAAACCGTCTATCTGAGGCATAAGGAATTTATAAATTAATTTTTCAAATAATTTAGCAGGAGCTGATAGAACGGCAACTGGTTTCCGATTAGCTTTTGTGAACCTTTCATAAAAAATATGATTTATTTTGGAAGTTTTCATACTTCAGGAAAAGTAGAAGTACCAATAGCTAAGTTAAAGATAAAACATAATGGTGTTTTAAGGAACTCGGCGCACCCTTTAACAAAAAATACGGGAACGAAGTCTGGTCCGATGGAGTGTGAGTTCTTCATGAGACTTATGGCACTCAAAACGTCGGGTTCCGTAAATAACCCTAAATCAACGTTTGAAGCTCCTCTGGTAAAAAATGAGGCCGCTTTTTTAATGTCTAGGAGTGGAGGGTCTTTACTATAGACCGATTGGAAATGATCAGCAAATGCGTAAGCCACACCCAAATGTGCCAACGCATTTGCCCAAACTCTCATCAAGCTGCAATGAAATTCAATAGCCGGATGAAAAATGTCGTCTTTAAGACTTGGTGCATGCAAATCGGATGTGTAGTTTTTCTAATATGTTGTCAACCAGGTTGAAAAACGTAGTTTCGAAAAAACGCGTTCAAAGTTTTGCTGAAAGATAATTCAAAATACAAATGGTTTAAAACAGTTTCTTATAAAATGCTTTTTCTCCACCAACTTTACGAATTTCCTTAAAAAAATTGGTGAGAGCATTAAACAAATGCATCATTTAGAAAATGAAATAAAAAAAGACAAAAAATTTCCTGGTGCCTTGCTTAGGATCTGATCAGGGGAACATGGAGGACTCCCAGGATCAGAGGCCCGTGTGAACTGAATAAAGGGGGGGGGGGGGGGGGGGGGAGGCAGAAAGTCGACCAAAATGATGCCTTTAAAAAATTTCACGTATTTCTATAAACACTGTTCCACCAAAACCAAACCCCCCCCGAAATTTTTCTCTGGCTACGGCCTTGCTTTCAAGGAGTGTCAAATAAATAATAAATTTATTCAGATTGTCTTTGATACTTCTAATTTATGAAATTGCATACGCTTAAACAAAATATACAACCAAATTGCATACTAAAACAAAACATACACCCAAATAACTAGTTATAGGAACAAGTGACGCATTATGAATAAAATTATTACTTATTCTGTTGGTAGACCCCTTTTTTGTTCCCCCTTTAAACCCAAATATATACCATCTGTACATATTTCCAATTCAAGGTCTCGTTCAACCAGATATTGAATCATAGTGTTTTGAATTCAAAGTCTCCCCTTTTCAGACGTTTAATAGATGTAGGTATGTACACCTTTATTATAGGGTTGCCCTTCACACTTACAAGTATAGCTCAAGGCAAAATAGAGGGAAATGTGTATAATTTTGTGCAAACTTGTGTAAGTGTAATAATTTGCAGACAATATGAGAACGAACTGTTCTACTTTAGGGGTTATGATAATTGTATTAAGGCGGTACACAATCCTAATAATTTTTGTTTGCTCAAAACTCACTTTTTAATCATTTCCGGCGAATTCGTAACCATATTAACTTTTTTATTCAGATGTTGTCCTGGGAATGTAAGTTCTTCGTATTTAAGAATAATAAAAACAATACCTTACCGTTAATATATTTTACGTACAACGCCTTTGAAAAATTGTAATACGTTGTACAACTAAAGTTAGCGGTAAGCACAAGATTTTATTTTTCTAGACGATAAATTAATAACTTTGGCAGTGCGACATCATCCCACATTTTCAATATTTGTAACACGTTCTTCAGAATTAATTAAATTGAACGCGGTGAAAAGGTCTAATCTCCATGCCTGCTAGGGTGAATTCCGCCGTACGTTCATACAGTACGCCGTGCGGCGGGCGCATATTTGTTTACACGCTTTCTTCACTTACGTCGTTAAGATTCCCACATTATTTGTCTTCTTCTTCTTTTCTTTGATAACGCAAATTCGACAGTAGGTCCGTGCAATACATGGGTCTCGGGACTCTATTTGTATACACGGCTTCTTTACTTACGACGTTAAGATTCTGAATATATTTTAGGGTATATTGTCATCTTAACGTCCCGGATTAGCCATTAAAATTATATATAATATTTAATCACTGAACAATATTATCGACTCTCAATCGAAAATTTTAAACTGAAAAATTTGACACTGTCAGGGCGTTCTGAGCGTTACCTTCGGTCATATTTAACTGTATCATCTTCGACTATGAACTACCAACATTATTCATATCTTCATTTTCTTATTACATATTTTATTGGTTGCTATCTTTATGGATGATTGCAAGATTCTTCTCGATCTAAATGTTTTTATCCGGTAGAAATTTTCGATTGAGAGTCGCTTATGTTGTCTTCAGTTATTAAATATTACAATTTGAGGATTAATTCATTAATTTTAAAAAAATCCTTCAAGAAATAACGTTTGTATGAAAAAAAGAAGGAAATTGACAATACAAGATAAATAAACTGCGTTAAATTTGGTACCTATACCACCAGATACAAACGCTAGTACAAATTTCAGAACGTCTGAGCTCACCGTTCGAGAGTTTTTGCTGCTTAGGACATCTGACAAAACAATTTTTATTTTGCTAAAAAATGAGGCATTTTCTATTACCGCATATTTATAGTCCCTAACACTAACCTTTATATCATTTTGCCAATATCCAAAATACGAATTTACCAATTTCTTTTACCTGCCTGTTATTTGATTTTTTTTATCCGAAATTCATTGTAACTCGAAAATAAGCCTACTACCGTTGAAAGGAAGAGAAATCCTTGAAATTCAACCTTTCAGAACTCCAGACCCAGAGAACAAAAGAATATACATACATAGAATCCTTGTTCCGAATTTGAATTTATAATCCCTGTCTCTTCTTTCTTTTCCCACTCGCAAAATATCCCCCTTCGTAACGGCCGGCGAGTCGCAAAACACGTGGCGGTCCGCGAACATAACCTTGAAATTATTCTACCTTATTCCTTACGTGACGCGGCCTTTGTTGATGTTATGGGTAAATCTGACGTCATGCCTTCCCATGTTCCCATGCGGGCTGAATAATACCGAATCCTCGCAAGCCAAAATGGCCTAAGTTACAAATCGCTGTTTTTCAAATGCATCCATTTGAATTTATATTTTGTTTTCTTGAATGAATGAATGCAAATCTTGGAAGTGGAAATTAACACACTTCCCGACATCCTATCGAGCTGAAATTCTCAGATAGACTCATTGTCGATCGCAGTGCATTCTACTAACTTTTGGTGGCCTGGAAATTGAAAATAGATTTATTAGTAAAAAGTGTTATTACGGGTTGATTTTTTAATAATATTAGTTGTGTGTTTCTTAGCATTATTAGTCTCTTATGCCCTTTTGGTTTGGAGGATCCGACACAGGTGTCCGTTGGGAATGCTGTCGTTGTTCTACAGGTATTTCAATAGAAGATACTCCGAGGAGAGTAAGAAATAACCTAAATTACCAAAAAAATAAGGTTCATTAAATCGTTACCCAATGGTAACGATACTAAACTAAAAAAAATCTAAAACACGTTCAAAAATTTTCAGTATACTTATACTAAATAACCATTTATTCTTGTTAATAATACACACGAGAACAGCTGTTTTGGGATACAACTTCATATTTTAATACGTGTAAGACACAATACTACATAATATTAATAAGAATGAAATGTTATTTTTTTATGTGAATACCTCACAAGAGTCCCAGCTGCTGCCGTCTGGTGCCAGTGAGACAATGGCATCCCCAATTAACGTAAGGAGTAAATTGTGAGGAGATCTGGTCACCAAACACGGCTAAGCCATTTCAAGCAACGTTTCAATTCTGAATGGTGGTCTTACACCACGGCGATGTAAGACCACCATTAAATAAATAATCAAATGTGAAATAACACAAATTAATCAAATAAAACTTATTCGCCCACATCGTGATTCGATTCCGCGACCTTCGGATTGCGAGTCAAGAGCGTTACCCCTCGACCACGGAGGCTTTTCATATGTATTTTGGAAATCTATAGCGCCTAACTTTTTGCTATCAATATAATAAATGTTAGTTTTGACGGCGAGAGACATAAAATTAATAACAATATTTATTCATGATAAATTTGGTGGCCGTTAAATTTTAACTAAAGGGGTCTCCACACGGTACTGCCGCAGTACCAACTGCCGCAGAACTGTAGTCAAAAGCGCCAGCCGTATTGTTATTATAATAATACCGTGTGGAGACCCCTTAAATTCGAAATTGTGTGCTTTTTCGTAGATTTCCCGTATGTTAATGTTTTCAAGTATGTATAAATGATGAATCAAAGCATGTTATTATTATCATTTGCTTTGAGATATAAAATATTATTAATTTATTATTGGAGGAATTTTTTTTTTGTTTATAACCACTAGAGCCACGTTGTGCTGTGTTTGTCACATCACAAGTCATTGAGTTGTTTTGTGCTATATCTGTCACCAACTTGCACACATCCTCTTAAAAATCTTTGTTTTTATAGTGTAACAGATAGGTGGCAAACATTTTTATGCTACGATTTCGAACCCGCAACCTCTCGAATCGAAAGTCAAACCTTGGGACATTTATGCTACGAAGGCCGTCAAAAAGGTTGAAGTGCTTTTCACTTCCAAATCGTTGAGTTTAATTTTTGATATTCTTTGACGTGTTGATAATTACTGAACACGTTTTAGATTCTCGAACACGATGAGAATTATTAGTGTATTTATTTAACATCGGTAAAAGTTTACATATTATTTTTATTCGTGATCGATATTATACTTGGCACAAGGCTGTTTGTTTTCGTGACATCACCCTCGTGAGGAGATTATGCAATATTATCACGGCTTAAGATTCAATAAACGCTTAAATAGTAATTATCAGTTTCTGGTTCGTCCGCCATTTTCGAAAGATCAATTCCCGTTGATTTTTTGACTGCCCCATGAGTCACAATATTGCGGAGTTAGTAAATCGGTGTCATCCCCAATTTGGGTTATTTTTATATTCATGCTCTATAAATCATCGTCATCGGTCAATCATCAACAGTATTATTAGCCTAGCGACTGTACGGTTGAAATTTAAGAATACAACTGACCAAGCGACTCACTCAAAACCGTTTTCGTACTTGGAGTTTGTATACCAATCTACTTTTGTATTATAACCGAATTAAAGCAATGCCAAAAGATGGCGCCACTTACGTTAACATCGTGCGTGAGGAGCATCGCTCGGCAGGCGTAAGTACTATCGGATTTGTAATTTCGTGAATCTCTTCGGATATGGAGAGATTGACGATAGTATGATTTTTATTGTAACTGGCAGTTGTGAATTCGTCTATATATTAAATGTATATGACGTCATTGCCTGTCGCGTTTACTTTGACCCGGTGACTATCTGTTACTGGACCTCAGCAGATTCGAGGAACCGTCTATTTTTGGAACCAGTATCTATCGGATTTATAAAATGGTCGCCAACACTCAAACTGGGCGAAGCCGAAACAAAAGCCGCCAACTTGGCCCAGCACAAAAAAAAATCGGAGCATGTTTTTAACTGCCAGTTTTTGATTAATGGAATTAATCGAACAAAACTTTTTTTTTCAAGAGCAGCATTGTGGTGATTTAATTATTCCTATTATTTCTGATGACAATTCAATTTTTTTTTTTAGATCTAATTATTTTCTAGCACCCCTGTTATGGTTAACTTAATTCATTAAAAATTGGCTTTTATTAAATTTTTACCTATTTGGGCTTATTTTGTCTATACAGAATAATATGTTTAGTTACAGACACCGTGGTCGAAGGTTACAGATGATAATATAATTGAAGGTTTCATCCAGCCTTCTGCCCTTTTACAGTCGTTTTTATACATTAATTTTATTTTTTTAGATCAAGATTTAGATTAAAATATTTATTCGATTACGATAAGTTGCACTTTATAAAAACTATGTCAGTGGGAAACTAACGAATATATTTATAGAATTGGAGACTAAATATTTGCGGGAATTGGGAAAATAATTCTTTAATTTGCAGTCCGAAGATTTTTTTTTTATTATTTTTTTTTATCAATTACACGTCGCGTCGCTACTGATCACATTGTCACTCATCGCAACGGATCACGTGATAAAGCTGCGTCTCATCTGTACAGTACAGTTGGAATGAGACAGTGTCCGTAGGTATCAGGTACGCTAGGTGTTATCCAATGGCGACGTGTGGTGGAAAAATTATTTTTTTTTGTTTTTAATTGAAAATTACGTCACTGAACAGCAAAAATGACATGACGTGTGATGAAAAAATATATTTTAGTTTTAAGTGCAAAAAAATGTCATCGGAAAGCAAAATGACATTTTTAATCCAAATTAAACATTTTTTTATTTTTTATTATTGTACAACAGATTATTTATCTAATAACCGTACAATTTTCTCATTTTGACAGTCTTATCATCTAGGAAGATGATTAGTATACAAAAAAATCTTAAGGCTATCTAAAGAAGAGTTGTATATCTAGTGTTTCCGATATTTCGTTCAACAGCACCATTCCTCTTGTCATACTAAGCTGAGCCAGAACATCTGTTCTGCCGTATGGTATTTTGAGCAAGTCGTGTCGACGACTACGGCTGAAATTTTCTGGCACGTATAAGCCATAGCATTCCAAGAGGAACGGGCTGTCAATACGGTTATTGATTATATTAAAACTAAGAATTGCAAGATTTGCATAACGTCTTGTTTCTAAGCTTAATCTATTAGTTGCCTCAAGTAATTCTATATGGTGCATGAACCTCGGATAAGTTCCATGCATCCGCATATAGACATACCTTGGGAATTTTTTCTGTATATGTTACAGCATAATAAAATATATAATTTGGTGCGGAGTCCACACACCACTAGCATACTCTAGTTTACTTCTTATGACGCCATCGAACATGGCCATCATTGCATCTGGGTCGTCAAATTGCTTACATATTTTGATGGTAAAACCCAGGAGTTTGTAGCATGCTGGAGTAAATATGCCCAGGAATCACTGATTAAAGTCGTTCGCATACGTACGTGCTGAGACACCCTGTATATAGTATATATGCACATTTTTTACGTAATAATCATTACTTATTAATAGTAAGTAGATAATAGTCGTAGATAAGTTGTAAGAAATAACTGTATAAAACTGAACACAAAAAGTGTTTAAAGATACCAGGTATAAAACCAGTTAATCGATGAAACCAAGTAATTGCAATTTTCAATTATAGGCATTATTGGATAGATACATTATGTTTGGATTTATTTTCTTTGGTTCGTTCTACAAATAACAATGATTGTAAAACCTCCATGAAGAAATAACTGTGCAATAAAGGTCACTACCTGAGTAAAACCAAAATCATTCACATGTCACTTTCTTTATCCTACACATCTACACATTATGCTACGGACACACTTGCTCATTTAAAGCCAAAGAGCATGCTACCTAGTAGCTTATGTCAGTGACGTTGCTAGTAATTAGCATGCTCATTTGAAGCCAAGTGAGTATGCTCACAAATCAACAGTCGTTTGAATTATGAGCATGCTCATTGGATTATTGGGTGGAAGGAGATGCCTCTAAGCATGTGTGAACAGGCTAGCTTATGAGCATGCTCATTTCAATCCGATCTCAGTTGGCGCCAGCGCATTCTTTGCAAACATGTCAAAATAGCCCGCTGGGGAGACGAAAAAAAACTAGTTTTTCGTAATTTATTACGGGAATCACGAATATATTTGGAACACAAGGTCACTAAAATACCCACAATAGATTTCCAAATTCCCCAAAAACTCCTTAACCTCCAAAATGAAACCATATTCTATTGAAATTAGCATTTATTTTTAATATTTAGTCATTTTCGGATTTCTTGGACCCAAATCAAACGTCTTATTTGTTTACGTCAGAAGATTCTTAAATAATTGCATTGCAAGCAGTAATATTATTTTGTTTAGTTCTGAGTGAATGAAACTGACTATATTTGACATGAGCATGCTCATTAAATAGCATGTGTGTTCAAATGTTGGCCGTGAGCACGCTCATTCACGAGAAAGCTCAAACCAAGCCTGCTCATTATTGAGCAAATGTGTACAGTTGACTATTTTTGACATGAGCGTGCTCATTAATGAGCATGCTCATAAGCCGGCTTGTGTGAGCAAGTGTGTCAGTACCTTTATGGCTGAATGCATCTTTTACAAAGTGGTTTCCAGCTGCAACTCAGCGTACATCTCTGATGACAGACATACGAAAGATAAACACGTACCTACTCGCTGTTACTTTTTTCTCTACTCATATTTCTCTAGCCTCTTTCAACTCACCGCACATATTTATCATCTGCGATAACATTCATTGCAGTCGATTCACTTCCATGATTACATTCAATATAACATAACTGCTGCATACTGTTTTATGTTGGCTTCAGTTACCTATTCTAGCGTATTCAATTGAGTAGCCCTTTTGTTCAATATCTTATCAAAGAATAACAAAATTTGAATGAAAACGTGTGGTCGTCATATAATGTACACTAAACCAACTATCCAATACCGACAGTCTAAATGATATTGTATACAAAAATTAAAAACCATTCGTTTTTTTTTCTTATCGATTATGTATGGCCAGACATATTATTATTATTAAGAGTTTTAGACAGAGAAGTCCAATAACCCCACAAGATTTCTATTTACACAAGTTTACCGTAATATTTGGATAATTTAAATAGCGCCGTTTTTGTGAAAAATCACCCAAAGGGCGCTGAACCATATATTATATAGGACATAACAGTACATACCTGAAGGATTTTAACCAGTGATTCCTGAGCATATTTGGAGTAAAGAATTTAAATTTAATTTTGCTATTCGATATTATGTTTAATTAAAAACAATAAAATATGTTAAAAAACATCCCCACTGGTCACACTGCAGGAAGTCGCGACAGGTCGATATACGCGCTCGTCGGTGATACGCGCTCTGTCTCATCTGTTACCGTACTGCTGGAATGAGACGGAGTGAGTATCACGTGACCCGCTATGCTGTAACCAGTAAATAATTTTTGTTTTTAATTGGAAAAAACTACATCTATATTTTTTACTCCGAATATGCTCAGGAATCTCCCGTTAAAATCCTTCGGATATGGGCTAATGCACCCTGCATACGTATTTTAAATTTTTTTTTAAATAAATCTCTAATCTGAGAGATTTTGTGACTAACATAATGTAGTCGAGACCCGAGGAGTTGAAATCCGTCCTTTGTTGCACGTTGTTAATTTGCAATAGGCCACTTGCATCACATTTAAAAAAAAAAAATTCCGGTTAAGGCAAATATTCACATTTTGTATTTTTTTAATCATATTTTTGAAACCCTGGCGATTTTTTGAAAATTTCAATCCGAAAAATCAGACCATTTTATATAAACCGGAAAAACGGGACATAATTTTATGGGTGCGAAAAAACGATAATTACATAGCTGAAAATCATTTTAAAAAAATAACGTTTTCCACACGAATAGCAATAAATTGTACGGGGTTCTCTTCGTAACATCTGTAAAAACACCGCCATCTTTATCAAAAAATCAAACCAAAGGATAAGTTCGCATAGAACAAACAATAAATCTAGTGAACGTTAAACGCAAATTCAAAAATTCGCCGGAAATCAAAGTGTTTGCCATATAAAAAAAATTTATCAGTGTGGAATTTTACAAAATTAAGGGAACATAATCGTAGACGGGACATTTTCGTGTAGTGACGTCACGAGCTCAAATAATGGATTTATTTATTTAAAAATAAAAAACTCTACATTTCTAAAAATTTTTACTAACATTTTCGTAATCTTAGTAAAAAAATCTATCCACACGATTTTTTCCAAGTCGTTATGAAATCCATGCAAGTGGCCTATATTATAATTGGCTGCCGAAAATGACAGTTAAGTTGCGTTCCACGTTATTTTGGACTCGATGGTTCCGTTCTATATTTAAATCAAATAATGGTCGTCATATTATAAAAACAAACAAAACCAACTCTGAACATGATGTAAAAAAAATTAAAAAAAGAAAATTAGTTTTGACTTCGTCAATGAAAATCCGTTTTTGTTTTACGATCCAATATGGCCGCGATTCGATTCGATTGGTCCGCGTTCTATATTTAAATCATACATATAATGGTCGTCATATTATAAAAACAAACAAAACCAACTCTCTTTAAATTATATCTACCCGTACGATGTTAAAAAAATCTAGTTTTGACTTCGTCAATGAAATCAGTTTTGGTTTTACGATCCAATATGGCCGCCGAAAATGACAGTTAAGCTGGGTTCCATTGTTATTTTGGATTCGATTGGTCCGTTCTATATTTAAATCAAATAATAATGGTTCTCGGTGACCGGGCGAGCCGCGAGGTCAGAAGTCAATCGGTTTTATTAGCCGCTCAAACTGAATCTGACATTCCTACCTCTGGAAACTGGCAACTGGCGTTCGTAAACCAACTGTTAATTACACTTCTCTCCTCTTATGGTGCCCCGTTATTATTTCACATTATAATAACCCTTTGGGCGCCTTGGAAACAAACACAGAACATAAAGTTACTGTTATGCATAGTGCATACCTAAATGTTACATGTGGTAACGGTACCTTTATGTTCCGAGTTCCATGGGAGATTAAATATTAAATACGTAGGTACTTTTGTGTCTAGAACTTTTTAAATGATACCTCTTAAGATTCTCAACACATAGATTCTCAAAAATAATTTCAAGTGTCGTTTCGATTATGCTCTTTTAATATTCTCGCTTTTATGGAACGGGGACTGTATCAAAAGGCAACAAACATACGTTCCTTATCACAATAATGCTGCAACTCTTTCTTACACATTAAATAACGGTGAGACAAAAAATAAGACATATAATGTACGTTTGTCTGTTTCCTCCAAAGGAATAAAAATAGTACTTTGGAGGAAACAGACGTAAGTACCTACATTGTGTGTCGCACCTTTTGTCTCACCATTATTTAATGTGTAAGGAAGAGCTGCAGCATTATTGTGATATAGAAGGTATGTTTATAAGGACAAATATAGTACATTGGAGGAAACAAGACATACATACGTTCATTGAATTATTGGAATTGGAATATTAAACGCACCTTTTCAGTCTGCAGGAGTATGATTCCCATTTGGGGAATGTTGTTAGGCAGATGGAAGTTGGGGAGGAAAGGAGAAGTGAAAGAGGGAGGTTAGGGCAGTCTTAGCTTTTCAGATATTGTCCTTAAACACAGCTAAAGGCATTTATTTCGTTTCGATGCATAATGGTTGTCTCTCATTAGGGCTATATTGATGGTATCTTCAACTCTGGGCCAATAATTTGACATTCTACGTTTGAAAATCCTACAGAGGTCGTTATGCGTCTTCCCTTGTTTACACATTTTGTCAATCGTTGGCTAAACGACGCATTTAAAATTAAAGTCAATTGCAGAATTCAGAAGCTACATCATTTCTCCAAAAACTGAAAGGGAAACCTGAAAATCAGATTTTTTGTTTGATCCAATTTGAGAATTTTATTTTGTTTGTCTATTACATACTTACTATTTACATGTAACTTTTTTTAAAATTAATCCAATAAATAATTTTTATTTAAATATACATTGATTGTCTTCTTTTCAAATTGGGGGGAAGGGAATATCGACTTACGCAAAAATATTGTGGGGTAATGGTTAAAAAAGTTGTCAAGAAGGGGCGAGAAGAGGCAAGCAGAGCCCAGAAGAGACTAAAAGAGGCAAGAAGGGGAGAAAAGAAGTAGGAATTTGCAAGAAAAGACAAGATGGAAGAAGAATCAAGTGGAGTCATACAAGGCAAGATGAGCCAAGAGAAACTAGAAGAGACGAGATGAACCAGGAGGTATAAAAAAGATGCAAGGAAATGTTAGAAAAAGCAAGAAGAAAGAAGACACAAAGAAGAAAAAAAAACAATGCTCATTCAATTTCTTCCTAAATTTTAATATTGGCTATTGCCTCGTATACCAATCGATTAAACTCCAACCTTCAATATCTGCAATCGTGTCGCATCTCATTGCTGTTGGTCTAGCAAAAATAGTTAGTGAATTACTAAATTTCCGCCATTTGTGCAATTTAGCAACATTCTTCAAACGTGTATCTTTGTGGTCGCACGCAAAGGGTTAAGACAACGGTTTTCTCGTGTCGCATTCCAACAATATTTTATTTTATTATCCACATGATAAAACATCGTAAAATAGTCATATGTGAAGAGGCCACGCCAAAACTCCTCGTCAACATAATTAAAACATAATATTTATTATATGACATAGTATGACGAATGACGAATCAATTTTGTTCGATGTGATGCGATGTTTCGACTTTTTTTCTAACGTCTCACGATGTTACGACTTGAGTTGTCACGACTTTTCACACCTCAGTTGGACAAGGTTCTAACTGACATATTTTTCAAAAATGACTTTTGTTTGCAAATCCATTATTTTGATCATTTTGTAGGAAACTTTCCGTAGGTAGGAAAACGAAGTATAAAAACTCACTGACAATGCAGGATAATGATGCATCTTGTCCAATAACACTTTCCACAGATTATAATTTTCGTCACTAATGATAATTTTTACGGTTTTTTTACGTAAGTAACTCGTAATTTTATCATTCGCGGTCAAGATACTGAGCGTAGAACATTGCTGTCAGGTTGAAGATTTTCAATGCACAGACCTTGTGATTATTTCATTTGTGTAGGTAGAGGGACTAGGTATGGGTAGGAAATCGGAGAAATGACAGGAATACTCGCTAACACATTTCTATAACCAAATTAATTTTCAGAGCCATCTGTGTTTATTTTCGTAGATAGGTACTTGTATTTTACAAGGTTGTAACATAACTTTGAACCTTTTGCAAATTACCATCTTGTTTGAGAGCTGATCATTTTTACGACAGGGCACAGTGTTTGTCACTTGGTTGGATAGGGTTCTAACTTTACCTTACCTTGTTTTGAGGTGTCAAAGTTTGCAAAGACGAATTTTCTCAATCGACAATTTCTGATTTGGGGTTCAATCTTGTGTAAAGTACCTATTTTAATTTAACATATTTTAAAGGAAAATTATTTATATCATTGAATTTTTTTGTGTATTAAAAGAACACGGTAAAGTTTATACCGATTTAAGTAAGTCGTTCGATAATGTTAATTATGAGTTATTGCTGAATAAACTGCATAAATTCGGTATAGGTGGTTCACTATATGAGTGGATTAGCAGTCACTCGATCAACAGATTACTGGCTGTTAAAATTGATTTTACATTTTCATACAAATTCACTGCTACGAGTGGTGTTCCCCAGGGGTCACATTTAGGTCCAATCCTTTTATTATTATTTGTTAATGATGTGTTATATATTTTCAATGATGTTCAAGTATTAATGTTTGCAGACGACCTGAAATTATTCAAAGCAATTTGAAACATTAATGATTGCCATATTTTGTCAAATAACTTGTTGAGATTTATTATATGGTGTCATGATAACCGCTTGCAACTTAACGTAAGCAAATATCAAATTATGAGGTTTTATCGAGTAAAGAATCCAATATTTTTCGATTATTCCATTAACATTAGTCTTTAGTATCTGTCTCGGAAATTAATGACTTAGGTAGGTATTTGGTTTGACACGAAACTCAACTTTATCAAGCATATAGAAATTATAACTAATAAAGCTTTGAAAATGTTGGGATTTATTTTAAGGGTATCTAGTGATTTCAATAATGTCAATACTGTAAAAACATTATATATGTCTTTAGTAAGGAGTCATATAGAATACAATTCCACGGTTTGGTCTCCAAATTATGAGGATCATTCACATGCGATTGAAAGAATAAATAAATTTTAAAATGGGCATTCCCAGTGAATGCCTAAATTACGATAACGTACTTTGTTCATTAAATTTAATAAAATTATCTGATCGTAGAATCTTTTCCGATTTAACCTGTTTGTATAAAATCATTAATTCAATGCTTGATACCCCTGATTTATTATATGTAATCTCTTTTCATACTCTCATACAAGACAGTACCTACCATATTATTGTAGCAATTCTACATCAATATCACAATATTACACTCCTATGCGACGGATGAGCAAAGCTCAAAACTCACCTTTTCACATTATCATATCCAGAAAAATAACTGCATTTTTTCAGTAGTATTTCGTTACTCAGTCCATTGGATTTACCTAGTTTGATGTATCTTCACTGCCAGCTTTTACATTTTAACGCATTTTTTTTACAATATTTTACAATTCATTAGGTATGTGTAAACATTTTTCATGACTTATACTGACAGCACGGGCAGTAATCATATCAATATGTGTTAATAAATGTAATTGAGTGTGTTAGTCGTAAATAACTAATTTTAAGACAGTTGCAAGTCATAATACGAATGTAGCAGTAACAATACTGCTCTATTCGTATTATGGCAGTATCCATTACAATATGTGATTATAAATGTAAATAAGTATGTTAGTCGTAAATAAATAACTAATTTTAAGACAGTTGCAAGTCATAATACGAATGGAGCAGTAACAATACTGCTCTATTCGTATTATGGCAGTAACCATTACAATATGTGATTATAAATGTAAATAAGTATGTTAGTCGTATATAACTAATTGTAAGACTGTTGAAAGTCATGATGCGAATAGAAATACTGCTCTGTTCGTATTATGATTTGCAAGTACAAGCTCGGTTATAAAAATAAGTATAGTTCTAAGTCACTAGTAATATACGTCTTAGTTGTAAGTTATTAGTTATCAATCTTAGTTATAAGCCACTTGTAGTATATATGTATAGATTAAATGTATAAATGATTTTGTAAAGCGCCCTTGGGGTGATTTTCTCACGAAAATGGCGCTATAAAAGTCACCCAATTTACGGTGCTCCAGATTTTATGTCCGGGTTGAATCTTTCCCAAATGAAAGACTAAACCCTTCCACACACTTTTCCACAAATGAATATCTAGTAAATGAACGCAATGTAAGTGCACTATATAAGAATAAAACAATACAAGAACAATACGTCAATCCACCAGAAACATAATGGGAAAATATTTCACCGACTCCAGATATTTTCATATCAGAGGGTTCGGCTCTGATGAAATCCTAACTGGTCCGATAAATCCTACTGATCCCTCAATATAAATATTTAAAAAATCTTTCGTAATCCTACATGTATTTAAAATAACCGACTTTTGCATTTTTATGTACAAATTTTTTGACAAATCTAATACGCCTAAATTTTGAATGAGAGAGCTAGGTATAATGCCAGTAGCCGAAATAACAAATGGTAATATTTTTATAGTCTGAGAATGCCAAATTCTTTTAATTTCATTTCCTAAATCTGTATATTTTCTTATTTTTTCAGAAACAGTTTTCTGAATATTACAAGAATTTGGAATAGCGTCATCAATGATATAAGTTATTTTCTTAATTTTGTCATGTAAAACTATATCGGGTCTATTATGACTAATTGTTCTGTCTGTCATAATAGTTTTATCATAATAAATTTTATAAAATTCATTTTCTAAAAATGAATTTGGTTCATATTCATAATATGGTACATTACGGTAGTCAATCAAGTTATGTTTAATTACCAAACTTTGGTGAATTATTTTAAAAACTTGATTGTGCCTAAATGTATACTCGGACGGCGCTAATACAGAACATCCCGATATAATATGTTCTATAGTTTCCGGAAAAGCCAAACATTTTCTACATAAATCATCAATTTGATTTGCATCTTTGATGATATGCTTCCTATAATTTTTAGTATTAATGACTCTATCTTGTATGGCAAGCATAAAGCCTTCTATTTCTGCGCTCAACTCTCCAATACTCAACCATTTGTTTGACGAAAATTTGTCAACATATGTTTGGTTGAGATAATTGAAGTGTTTTGCGTGAAGAATTTTATTTGACCAGGAATCTAATAATTCCTGGTTGGTATTTATAAGAATGCTGGCATTCTCGTCGTATAAATTTAATGGTGAAATATTTCTATCTGCCTTGCAAATAATTTTGTGCATTTCTGAACTATCAGCTGTCCTATGGAAAAAATTTCTTAGCATTTCAACCTGATTATGTTTTAAAGATGTTATTTTGACTATACCTCTACCTCCTAAATTTCTGGGTAAATTAATTCGTTCCACAGCTGAATTTGGATGATGGTGTTAGCATTTCAACAAAAATGTTACTGTGTCTCGTAAATTGCATTTTTTTTATATTTTCCTACGAGATGTATGAAAAAAATTACGTACATCTAAATAAAGATTCAAAAACAAAACAAACAAAAAAAACCCAGTTTTGAAGGTTCGTGTTCAAATGCTGCCTTTTTACTTACAATTGTGGAAATGCTGCGTTCATATCTATTATTTTGTGACGAGTTCAATTCCTTCTTATGCCTCGTCCTGATACAAAATAATGTCATTATTTGGTAGATTGTCTAGTTAATTATTACAAAGAAAAAAAAAACACTTTGAATCACAGAATAAATTTAATTCCAGATCATTCAGAGTTGAATTTTTATTATTTTTTCAAGCGTTACAATTTATAATGAAACATGCTGTGCAATTATTGTGGGCTTTTTCATAGCTTTTGAATCGACTTTTTTGCACTCGGTCAGTAGAAGAAATAATGATTATTACATGTGTACGTATTTGGTAGTACATTTTAAAACTAAATATAGCTCTAAATACTTTGTTATTAGTTATTACTTTGAACAGTTCGTGCTGATAGATGATAATGGTCGACAAACGAAACTATTGCAAATTACAATCAGAAAAATATATTTCGAAAACGCCACATCATAAATCTTGAATAATTGGATATATTACATACTTATAAATTCATGTAGTTCAACAAGATAACTTGGTGACTAAAAGAAATGAATATACGTACCTATCTACTGTTTTTTTTTAAACTTAAAAACTGTGCTGTTCTAACTAACCATCACGCCGTTTCCCCGCAGGGGTAGGCAGAGAGGACGGACCGCCAAACAACTCGGTCTTAGCACACACTCTTTGCCTCACTCACATTCATACATCGTCTCATACATTCTCTTCTATTATTCTGACTTTTGACATGGCCCGACTCAAGTATCTGATTCACTTGATCGTGCCATGTCTTCCTCGGACGTCCACGACTTCTTCTACCATTCACATTTGCGTCGTATATTCTTCTTTCTTTCTTCGTTCATTCGCTCTACATGCCCAAACCATCTGAGGGTCCCTTTCTTAATCTTACTCATTATGCATACATCAGCCTTAAATTCTTTGCGGATATCCACATTTTTCACACGATCATACATTGTTTTACCACACATACGCCTCAGGGATCTCATTTCAACAGCATTCAGTTTACTTTCATCCTTCCTCTGCCAGTTCCATGCCTCACTGTCATACATCAGGGTAGGTACCAGGACTCCATTGTGGACTGCTAGCTTCGCTTCTTTTGACAGTTTTTTATTAGCGCCAACGGCATTCAGTCCTCCATTAATGGAGTTACCAGCATTCACCCTTCTTTCAATATCCCTATCAGCCTTCCCATCTCTCGTAAACATACTACCCAGATACACAAACTCATCCACCTGCTCCAAGTATGTTCTCTTATAATTATTCAAAACTTTATTACACAAAACTTTATCGCGCTCTTTTAAAACATCAAACTTTATCTTTTTTTTAACACACAAAACTTTATCGTGCGCTTTTAATACACAAAACTTTGTGGTGTTCTTTTTTAACACACTAAACTTTATCATGTGTTACACTAAATAACTGGGTATGCAGGAAAATGTCAAATAATAGTCTGAATCTGTATTTCACGGTTTATTGATGATTTCAACACAATTTGACGTAACTAGCGGTTAAGTTCTTCTTTCATCTCCCCTCCATAAACGGAACTCGAACGTAACTCCTCTTTCCATCGCAACCGAAAACCCTTCTTTTTTATTTCTGCTAGGCTGCTAATTCCGCTCCATTGCTGGTCACATATATATAAATGGGTGTTACACATATACACATGATTTTAATACGCAAAACTTTATCGTGTTCTTTTAATGCACGAATCTAATATGTATTGTGATTTTAAGCAGGACGTAGGAGAACTTCTCATATTCACTTCATTTTGATGATTTTTGCAATGACTGTGTTTTTACTTAGAAGGGTAGCATGGTACACCATCTTCATGGTATCAAATTTGATCCCAAGTTCTAAGTTTTTATTTCCATCATCCAAATCTCAGTTAAATGTGCAATTTCCAGAAAACCTTTTAAAAATTCCCGGTACATCCTCCAATGCCTATCCTTGTTGTGTTATATCTTATAATATAAAGGAGTCTCTTTTCTTTTTGAGGCTTTCCGCTTAGTTTCCGCTGAAGTGAACCCGAACTGAACCCGAGAGCATGCAAGCCTCTACCACTAACCAATACCTTTCCTCTGCCAAATTCGGTTTAAATCTCCGCAGCCTTATTTCTGCTTCCCTCAAATACCCACAAGATTCTTTTTAAGATTTTACCTTACCCTTGGTGCAGGAATTGCCAACAAGAAAATATGCAACAAAAATATTAATAATTGGCCGAGGATCCGTGAACAATCACGGGATATTGTAATAATAGGATTTGTGAAGCTTAAACGATATTTACCTCAAATTAGAAAATTACTACATCTGCGAATAATTGTAATGAAAGGAATACAAATTTCAAATATAGAATTATTAATTACTTAAATTAATTTTGCTACCTACTTTGTTGATTGTCTGAATCGTTTCCGCAATCACCAGGTCCAATTTTGACAAATCAAAGTATTTTCTATTTTTACAGTTAACTGAACCGGAGTTACACGGAGACACGCCACCCAAATTATTATTTTTAATAATAGGTACTCGTCAATTTTTAATTCCACTGTTTGGAATACGCCTTGGAAAACTTGAGAGGCCGAAGATTTGTATGATCTCTCGGAAGCAGTATTAGTCTTATAAGTTAAGAGAAATATTGTTCCAGATTCAGAAACCTGTCAGAACCCAAATTATTATTTATGTTAAATAAATCACTTTGTTTACACCACTTATTTAATCAAAATTATCAAAATGTTTCGAGATTAATGGTTCAATTTTTTTTCCATCAACTCCACAACTAATTTCATATCATCTTTGGGTATGCTGTGTGGAGGGTATTTTTGTGGAAAGGACGGAGTGAATATGGGTATTTTTTCTCTCTAGGAGGGAGGAAACAGAGACCGGCAAATCTTTCCACAACCGAGGCGTTCTCACGTGACAAAAAATTCTACTAACATAACCTAATCCAACCTTACCGCCATAAAATAAGAAGACAATAGCAATATATGAACTAGTAGATAACTATTCAGCACATATCTATGGTATTTTCTGATTGGTTATGATCGCAATAAATACAATTGCAGTTCATAGATTCTGGGTGCTTTTTTCTCCCAATCTGAACAAAACCTTGATCATGAAAACAATCAATGTTACGTTATCCAATTTGACCGAAGCTAAAATTTATGCCCCCGATCGTTAAAAACGTGACGCGAGTAATAATTTTTTGACGTTAAAAAATAACGAATATTAATAACCAGCTGTTAAAAGTTTAATGGTTGCCATTATTTATATTTTGGTCAAAAACCTGTTTGGGTTCTGCAAAACTGAGATGAGATTTGGTCCAGAGTCCAGCGTTGGTTGAGCGCCCATGTCGCCGGTTTGTTCGCTTTGGCCGATCCATATTCCGAGAACTGTATGTAATTACACCGTGCTCACTTCTCAGGTAACCTTAATACCTACCTGTCTGCAAGGAGACGAGTGTTCGGCGGATGATTTGGTTCCTTCGGTGGTATATTAGGGATTCGTCAAGAGGTGGGATAACTGTAAAGAATGTGTTGCTTTGGTTCCGGAATATGTGGTAAAACTTTGTAGCGGGGGTGACGATGATCATCGCGGATATCTTCTCTTTCTCTCTACCGATCAGAAATTCGATGGCTTATTTTTAATGATTTTTTCGGGCAACATGGATACAACGACGCTTTGAATTGTGAAGTTGTTTTTAAAGATATTTTCAGACAGAGAGAAATGTAAATAGATTTAATAAATTGTAAACTATATCAGTGTCAATAGATAAATTATAATTCTAGATTTGACCAGTGTGCTTCGTTAGGGCGATATTAACGTACAGAAAATTGTTTACCGAGATTGAAATGTTTTTTTCCGGGATGAAGAGTAGCCTGTGTTACTTCCCAGTCCTCTAACTATCCTATGCAAAAAATCACGTCGATCGGTCGCTCCGTTTAGAAGGACAAATAAACAAACACACATTCATGTAAAACCATTAGAAATTGCTCAGAAGTCCATCATTAAGGTAATGTACCAAAAGCCCAAGACATATCCCACCAATCAGTTATTTCAAGAAACCGAAATTATGGAACTAAGGCGGATCTACTGTACCCAATGTCTCAAATATATATTTACTCGTCCTAACAATTTCACTAAAAACACAAATCGCTCTATCCAGAGACACATGCGTGTTCACAGTGCCTCACTGCAAAACCAGGTTGGCCCAAAGACACATTAATTATATTGCCCCAAAATTGTTCAATTCCCTACCTCACTCCACCAACATGTGTCAAAATTTGAACGAATATAAAAAAAAAAGTTAAAATCTGGATTAAAAATAATTTGGAACTGAGTAATTTTTTTCTGTAATTCAAACTAACAGCTTCCAATTGCTAAAATATTCCATGTCGTTCTGAATATTTAGAATAAAAAAGGAAATGTAAATTTAAGGGTTTTTTTTAAGGGTGTAAATATGCGATATAAATTTTTAAATATTTTATTATTGAAATACGAATATATCCAAATTAAAAAAAAAAAAAATAAACTTCAGTAAAATCAATCATGTTGATTGATCTCTATAGCCTCTATACATATATATTTTTTAAATTTTATTTTAACTACCACTGTTATCCACATAATATAATACCCACACACAGGCCTCGCCTTCGTGGGATTTTTTTTGTTACTTATATATATATTTTTTTGTTATTATGTATTTACTTGTTAAATGTACCAAAAAAAATTGCTAATAAAAAAAAAAAAAAAAAATCGCATTTAAAGTAGTCTCAGAGATAGATCTTATGTACGCCATCGACCATAGTCCTCTTTCTTCTTGCAACATAATATTAAGATACATATATCAGTTTCTATCGATATATTATAATATAACCACATGCATAACTCGCATTGAAAAGTGCTTTTGTAAAAAATGGTATTGTGATTGTAGTGATTGGCATATTATGGTTTATTAAATGGTAGGTATATCAAAGCCGCCCCACATAAATGTAAAAAAATATTATTTTCGACAGTTTCAACATGTGCAATACATAAAATATATTTTCCTACACAAAATCCTTCTTCTTGAGACGTATCGGTTCATCGATTTAGTACTCAAAAATTAAAGTTGCAATATATTAGGTAATAATTAATAAATGATATTTTAATAACATTCGACGTAGCAGAGCGAAGTTCAACGGCTTTTATCCTTTAAGGTTAAACGTCACGTACGTTATAATCTATGCATTCACAGATGGGGCCAATCAAATTATTTTAGGTTTTTAATGCTTTTTACATGTCACGCTTTAAAATATTAAGGTAAATTAATTGTTCGCGATCGTAGATACATATTTAATTAGAACATAAATAAATTGTTTTGTCTATAAACAAATCCAAATCTTTCAAGAAAGGCTGAAAAATTCAATTTTGTATCGGTGACTCAATCCAATATTATATTTTTCAGCCTTTCTTGAAAGATTTGGATTTGTTTATAGACAAAACTATTTATTTATATTCTAATTAAATATGTACGATCGCGAACAATTAATTTACCTTAATATTTTAAAGCATAACATCTAAAAAGCATTAAAAACCTAAAATAATTTGATTGGCGCCATCTGTGAATGCATAGATTATAACGTACGTGACGTTTAACCTTAAACGTTTCTGAATATGACTTTAGCTATGTTTGGTGACCAGATTTGAATAGCCAGCTACCTCTATTCTAGCCAGCTAACCTCCCCTTTTCGCCTCTTGTTTCTCTTCCACTTTAGCCTCAAAATATTTCTATAAATAATATTTGGATTTCACCTTTGTTCAAACCGCAGTCAAAACAAAACGAAATACACATGTTTTTTTAAAGTTTTTTAAAATAAATTCGAAAATAGATCTAAAAAACACTTTCATCTTCTTTCCGGATCCTTCATACTTATAATATCTAAATGTTAGGGCTTCGCAAACAATAATAGTCGGTATGGGTATTGCTTCAGCCTCAGGTGTGCATCTCTCTTTGTTTTGTTCGCCCTATTTGACAAAAGGCGACGAGGAATGTGCGCTGTACGGTACTGTACGCGCTCTCTATATTGGAATAAAAAGCGTGAAATTAAGACTGCAGTGAAAAGATTGTCGAAAATTTTTCGATTTTTATGTCTCGTAAAATATCTACATTCATGTTTTCTGAATACCTACTTATAAATTTATAAAATATCTTACCTTAATTCAACAATAACTTTGACAGCACATTTCAAACTTTGCAACAAAGGCGATCAATGGCTGATTTGACATTTATACACAAAATTTTAAATAATAATATTGACTGTACTGAACTTCTTTCCCTGGTTAATTTTAACATACACGCCATACATAATTATTCCACACGTTTAATTATAAGACAAATGCAGCAAGTAATTCAATATGTTCAATAATATTCGTCTAAATTCTAACATCGACGTTTTCTCCGATTCACTGCCTAAATTTAAAAAGAGCATCATGTCAATAATATAATTTGTTCAATGCACATACATACATACTCTCTCTCTCTCTCTTACACACACACACACACACGCTCTCCCACTACGCACATCACCCGGTAATTACTAACTTAATATACCTAAACACCGTAAATAAGACACTACAAAGAAACACATCAACGGTACCCACCATAAAATATACTTAATAATTGTAAATTGTTTGCACCACTGTATTGAAAGTACTGTTTGTTTATGTTTATAAATAAATAAATAAATAACTAAGTCTAAAAATAAAAAAATAAAGCATTTGAGATCTATTATTAAAATAGGTTTTTTTTTTGTATTCTCGTCTTCGTATTTATTGCTTAGGTTTAAAAGGTTTCATTTATCTAAATCATCGATTTGCCCATCTGTGAACATTGATAAGTGGTCGGTTTTATGTTTTATGTCACCATCATATGGGTACCCATTAGGTATATTAGTATGATTAATTACGTTCTTTAAAAAAATCGCGCACGTTAAATCCATTTCATGCCCTAAAATATTGTAAGAGGGATGATAGTACTTGTATTTTGATAATATTGTAAAACTCCTTGTTTTACAATGTAAAAGAACAAAAGATATCTGATTTATTTATTTAATTTATTTATATTCTCGTACATGAAGTTCACAAATGTTTACATTTTACATAGAAAATAAGTACTAGCAATATTTTTTTTTTATTAATAATCGGTATTCAAATGTTGCATCCAAAAGTGCTTACGAATTACTGCTTCAGATGCATTTGTAATGTAATGTAAATACCTACTTTAGACGAAACGAGACGAAATGGTGTTTGCCGGAATTGGGTGTATGAAAACACAAGGTATGCAAGGAAAAAGGACAATGTAGTTATATATATAGTTCCACCGCGATACCTCAAGATAATTATCGCCACAACAAAACGAATGAGTAAAAAATGTAGTATGTACTTCCAATATGGTCATATTCCTTCTTTTTACTGAAAAACGACATTATGTAGACGAAAAACACCGACAAATTGCTTCCAAGGTAGTCCCAAAAAATTGATTCAATGAATCCATAATTAGCAAAGCACCAATCTGAATTAAATTTGAATAAAGCAAGTTAACTGCAAAACAACTGTGCTTAATTTTATTAAATCAATTAATACACTTATCTACTGACAGTAGTTGTTAGTCATGCACCTTACAAGATTGCAAAGTAGAAGTAACTACATTGTGGGAAGTTGGGAGAATGCAGTATTAATTTGTTGATACATAACAGAGAACAACCCACCAGTTATTTATCTGTGAAGTGTCAATCTTGGGAGATAAACATCTGTTTTAATTTTCAAACTAACACCTTCACATGACTCGGAGTTTCGCGAAACTTAAACGATAATCCCACAAACGTTTCAGTCGGTCGGTTTGCAATTTATTTTCCGATTATCTCTTGGTAAATTTTAATAATAATAACAGTAGCTGTAATGGTTTACCTTTCAATAGTCTATGTATTTAGTATAGTAATAAGTTATTATTTCATGTCAAGTCAGGTCACCACTTCTACCGCTGTGCTGTGTAACATGTAACTCATCACACCTCGGAATAACTCGTTTTGAGTTGTTTACGTTTCTAGGTTTCATTTGGATTATGTGCTATTTTGTCCAATGTCCGATTTACAAAAAAACACTGTTGGTTCAATGGAAATGATCAATGTTTCTATCTTTTATCTATTTATATAAAGAAGAGTGTCTTTGAAATTATCGAATGCCCAGTAATCTCTACAATTTTTCGAAGTTGTCCATATTTGGTTAACTGTATTGTAACGAATTGTTTGACGTACTAGCGTTGGTATGAAAAAGCGGACATGAAGTGAGAAGAGGATATATGGCTTGCGCCGCGAGACGAGAAAGGCAACTTTGACGCATTGTTCCACAGAGATCCCGTACGCAGAAACCAGTTTTGGCATTGTTGAATGGATCACCACATACCGGAGATTGAATTACTGTGGCCAAGGCGACAGAACGATGAAAGGGGTTATGTTATTACTTGTTATTGTCATTTAATTTATGTGCATTGGTAAACGAAGATACTTTTTCAACATTGAACTTGTAATATTTGTTATAAGCAAAGCGAAACAAGAAGGAGCAAGAAAAAGCTTAAAGAAGTTTTAAAAGGGCAAGAAGAAGACAGAAGCACGAAAAATGAAGAAAATCATATCAAAAGAAGAAGAAATCATGATCCAACCTCCTTTCTTAATTTGGTTCTAGTTTACTACGGTGTATACAGGCAGACTTCAACATCCTTCTCACGTTCAGAGCACGGGTTCCAAGTCTTCGGGTCGGTATTTCAGTTGCTTTGGCGAGTGCCTTGAAATTATATATTCAGGTTAATCAAGTTGATATCGGGTAGGTTTCCTGACAAATCAAACGTAACATTTGTTAGTAGGTACCATCGTAACATTTCATTTTATTCATGAAGTCATTTTTTAATTACTGAAGTCAATATTAGCGACTCTCAAACGAAAATTTGAAACAGAAAAATTCAAAAAATATACGGTCACAATAATTGAAGCCAGGACCTTAGCATTTCCGAGGCGAGAGTCCACCACTGAGCTAATGGGAGCCTATCCCATTCGGTCATATTTAAAGATATCATACTTCGACTAAGAACTGCCAAAATTATCTTCAGTTTCTTAACGCATATTTTTTATTGGCGGTTTACGTATAATTGCAAGATTCATCTCGACCCCTTAGCTCAGTGGTAGAGCATTGCCCCGGCTAGGCTAAGGTCCTGGGTTTGATTCCTAGATGTGCCCTTTCCTTTTTCTGATTTTTCCGTTTCAAATTTTCGATTGACGGTCGCTAATATTGTTTTCGATGATTGAATAATGGGTGCCAAAGTCTCACTGGCTCCAGATGGGATCAGCTGGGACTCTTGTGAGGTATTCGTATTTAAAAAAACATGTGGGAGAACAGCCACTATCCTTAGCTCTATCCGACGAATTTATTTTGGGAATGCTGGGATTTCACTCCCTGCAGCTCAGAAGCGAGGAGTACCTATGCCGCCACCTATTTATTCAGATTGTTGCTAGGTTGTATCGAGAACGACGAGAACTCAGCTATTTTGGAGCGCAAGAGTCTCTATGTTCCTGATGACTATCTTAGACAGCGTCATCATAGATTATTCTATATCTCCCTACCTGTAGGACCAACCTGCCAAAGGTTCTCCAGGTGTTCGAATTGTATTTGTATTGTATTGTAAGGTGTTGTATTCGAATTTCTACCGATTTCTTGCAAACCTCCCTTAAACATTTGAAGTTTTTAAGCTCTTAAAAAAATATACGTTATTCTTGAAGATAATATCTAGACATTAGTCGTGCCCAAACGCAAATTATATAAAATTCCCTCGATAAAAAAAATCGCTCCAAAAATTATTATAAACACGTTTGTTTCAGTTATTTTACAAGTTATTTGTATGAAAAAATTCACAGCGTTTCTTTAAATGCTGTTTAAGACAATCATCGCGTAATTTTTGCTCTATTTTAAACGAGTCGTGTTTTTTAAAAGATTTTCATGATTTTTGCATCGATTTTATCGTTGTAAATGTTAGCGCGCTCTTCTAACATTCGTAATTTCATATCTCTCCGTCTTCTTCTTTTTGGGGCCGGAAACGCAGCCTTAAGTAGTGCCTAAATATAAAAAAAGTTATGATAAATTTCTAAATTTTGTCTGGTTTCGTGGTTTCAAAGCGTTTATATAAACACACTTTAAAATTATTATTTCTTCCTACTCGATCACCTGTTCTTTCTAAGATTAAAAATGTGAAGGTGGAAATTTTGTCATCCGAAGAAGTCATACTCACAAAAATAAAGTTACGATTACACCAGACTATCATTAACATTTTTTTGGTATTTAGAAATATAAATATAATTTCTTTACACCTTAAATTGTACAAGGTAATGGAGCTCGTACCGTTAGTCAGTGACTGATTTTTAGTTCAAATTTAGAGAAATGGTGAGCTTTACAAAGGTTCGAGTTTTCTTGACAAACTGAAAAAATTAAAAAAACCCACAAAATCCAAATTTGCTGAATGTAATTCATGTCATAATAACATAATAATAATAATATATTGCTAGCTGGGTTACCCGGCTTCGCTCAGGACAACATTCGAGGAGTATTCTGGAATGTTCCACAATGATGTTCCCGATTCCCTCTCGAACATTTCACGACATACCCCGCCACTCCTTCCAAAACTTTCTAGAGCTTTATGGAACCTTCTAGAACTTTCCGGAAGGCTGTCTAGAAATTTCAAGAGGTTGAAACTTCCAGCCTTTATATCTTCAAAAGCACGCCCTTTAGGAAAAAACGGGAACCGTCATCCTGTAGGGGGATAGAGGGACTCGTTTCTGAGTTTTTGCGAGCCGCTCGTTTTTTTGGACTTTCTTTAATTAATATACGAGTATATTGATTACGTGGAATTTTTAAACTCATTTTATGTGACTTTTTCATAGATTAAAACTCCTTTACAACCTTCTTCACCAACCGGAATGAATAGACAGAATATAACAGACCGGTCTGAACTGAAGATGCCCGTGAAAAGACGAACGTATGGATATTTACAAAAAAAGGTGGAAGAAAGTTACCTACAAAGGTTTTTTAATTTATAAAAATCAATATTTAATTGTATTTTGACTTTTTTTTTTAAGGTTACAAAATTAGAAATAATGATCACACGTTATTTATTAATTTACAATATCTATGTTTATCATTAAATAAGAAGATGGGAGAAGATTAAATAAGAAGATGGAATGATCACACATTATTTATTAATTTACAATATCTATGTTTATCATTAAATAAGAAGACGGGAGAAGATTAAATAAGAAGATGGAATGATCACACATTATTTATTAATTTACAATATCTATGTTTATCATTAAATAAGAAGATGGGAATAATCTTCAAAAGTTATAAAAAGATATTTGTTCCAATAAAAATACAATGTGTTTATTTGACAGGATAAATTAGAATTTGTATATTTCTTTATTTAACTTGAGTAATCATAATTACCTCAGCACAATTAAACTCAATTTGGAGACGTATACATTTTGGGTTAGTTACTTATTTGGGTGAATCGAAACGATTACCCTGAAATGTTTTATTATAAACTAGCTAGGCTACCCGGCTTCGCTCAGGGGGTTTACATGAGATTGAACTGACGTTCGAACCCACGACGGATCTTGCTTAATATACCCATACCAATGGGTAGCCCCACTTACACAAAAGAGGCTTCGAATGAGAGGTTCTACAATGTTCTGGAACATTCCACAATATTCGAAAGTGTTCTGGAATATTCCACAATGATCTGGGATATTCCGAGATGTTCCCGTACGTTCCATACTATTCCGGAATATTCCGGGATGTTCTGAAATGCTCTCGAACACTCTCGAATGTTCTGGATTGTTAAAAAAAATTATAGAGGGTGAAACTTCCAGCCGTCATGTCTTCAAAAGCACGCTCTTCGGGTAAAAACGGGAACCTTCTTCATGAATGGGGGATAGAGGGCTACCACACCATATTGATTGTACCGGGACTTGTTTCTGAGTTTTAGCATTTTCTTTTATATTATGTATTAATTATAATAATCAACAACATGTATAATAATAAATGGGTTTTATACGCGTGGCTAAAATAGAGATTTATGATCGCCATTAGACGTTGATAGATGTTATCTAGCCATTGAGCCATATAAATAGAATGGTGAAGCATTTAGCAAAGGTTAATAACACGTTTTATTGATGTTTCATTGAAATCAATTACGTAATCTACTACAATAATAATAACATCCTGGGTAAGAATATGAAAATGTGTATTAAGAGGAAACCCGGTCGTCGAGAAATTTTCCAAACTGTTACTCTCACTGTCGCTTTTACTCCCCCGAATACTGAGCGAAAGGAACAACTCCACCTCAGGCTGATAATACCTAATAAAATCATCAAAATCGAGGTTTTTGTATTCCCCATTTTCTCCTCCAAAATTGGACCATTTTAAAGATTTTTTTACTAACTGTATTAGAAAAAAATACTCTATGTCTGTAAATTTTTTTTTTTTTTTTAATACATTGTATAGTTTGCATACTGAACGTCTGTTGATAACGTTCAAACCAAGCAATTTTAAATATTTTTGGAGGGTGCTAACTTTTATAAGAAGTAACTTAGACACGTTAGTGGTCGATATCTTATTTCAAAAAATATTTGCAGTTGTGTCAAAATCCAGAGAGGAATGGGGGAATCGCATGGATAAAACGCCGCTCGGTTTCCTCTCAAGTCTTTCCGCAGAAGACATATTATTTTCTTGCTACTACGAAATGAAATATATTTATATCTAGTAAAGAATTTATTATGAGCGTAGATCAGATGGAATGTTAATTTTTTTTATTAATTATTATCTATTTATATTGTGTGATTATTTTACCAACATTGTACGATAGTACCTATCGATAATCAAGTTGACTTATTTAATTTAGTTGATTTTAACACTGGTTTTCTATGAACAATCAATATTTTAAACCTTTATTGGTCATGAGTCGTTATGAATCTATGATTATGACCTATTGCTAAAAAACAGACTGAAAAGTCTGCGAACATTTCATAACGCCAAATTTCATCGTTCGAGAGCTTCTGCAACTTCAGAAACAGATAATATTTTGGAGAAACAGATTTTCTAATATCATATTTGTTCATATCTTTAAAGAAGAACATCACAATAGAATGAAATTTATTCATGGGTTTATTAAACCCACAGGCCTCGGGCCTATTTTGTTGGAAGGCCTAAATATTCCCTCTTAATAATAAAATCCATATATAAATGGAAAATTCCTTAACGCATCCGAAAACTGATGAAATACGCTTTCAAATTTTGCAATATGAAATAAACATATAATTTTTGCATTTAAAATTTTTTGATTCCAAACATAAAAAGTTTTAAAAAAGTTCACCTTACGTTTTTTTAACTAAAATTATATACTGATAACGAAAAAAAACTTGTATTTTATGAAGCAAATATTTAATAAACGTTATCGTCAGCTTGCTTTTCTGTCGTTTCATGCAAAAATAATTAATAAAAAATTCCCAAAGTTTTTTGGTGGTTGGAAACTTTGGTTTGGTAAAGGTAATCATTTTAATTATTTTAGAGTTAACTTTAAGATTTGAATACAAAGCGTTGTGTTTCCTCTTTCTAACGCCATTTAGTTCATTTTTCTAATGATGGTAAGGGAGACACAACCATTTCTATCATATCCTATATGAGTTGTTCCAAAAAGCGAAAAATTTGCCTGAGGGGGTAAGTATTTTCAGCTTTCAACGTTATTTCAATGTGTGCTATGGAACCACGAAATATCCAATTAACTATAAAAAGAGGCTTTTTGGAATTAGGGTTGTAACTACAACAAAATAAATAATAAGTGAATATCTTCCCTTTTCAACACAACAAAATATAACTCATTGTAGAAATAACTTTCTCCACTAAATACTAATATCAAATTGATATTATCCGAGTGCAATCACTAATAATAAGTGGTAACTCTTCAAAAATAGCAATTTGTTAATCGTAACTCACGGTTTATTTAACACGTATGTGTATCGGAGACGAGGGGTGGTTTTTTACATACATAACGGTGCTTCTTTTCATCCCCTCAAAGACCCTGTCCCTGTACCCTTGCAGACAATTGAAGAAACTACCCTTGTGTAGTGAATAAGTTGAATTAGATTATGTAGACTTACGTAGGTACCTCCAGATACCTGAGTGTCTCCTGCTTGGGGTACCTACGTGCCAAGGAGAATGATTTGCTCCGGAATATAACGGAGTGAATTTTTATGTGATTACCACGTGTTTGTCCCAACTGTCTAGAGCCGGTGCGTTTATTACACGATTAGACTTTGTGAAGCGAGGAAAATATGATAGGCATACTAATTTTAAATTTTATGTGGTATTTTTTAATAGGACGATTGTGAAAGGAGGTATTTTAACCACCTTTAATGTTTAAAACGGTGACCGGACAACTCAGAATGAAACCAACTCAGAAGCACCTCAGAAAGGTCATTAAGAGTGATGAAAAAAAAATAAAAAAAATGGTTAAATAGGTTAGTTAGGTTAGGGTTACCGGCTATTTAAAAATTATTTTTCATAGCTTTTAATGACTTTTCTGAGGTGTTTCTGAGTTGGTTTCATTCTGGGTTGGAATGGATGAAAGGCATGGAACCGTTTAAGCATATTTCGTGAGAGATGGATCGTCATCAGGGTTTACTTTAAACTAATTGCAACAATAGATGGATAGGCGGGAGTGGTAAGGGGAAGGTGGGGGGGGGGGGGTTTATTTAAAAATATTTTTTCATTATTTATAATATTTTAACTCGTCTTTTTACCCTTTCTAATTTCCAAGAGTTCAGGGTAGCAACTCTATTTTATTATTAAAATCACAAATAAATTAAATTAAGGGGTTTTTTCACCATCCTCCTACATAATTATCAATAAGATGTCGTACATTTTCGATTAATTAAACACGATTTATTTTTTTTAAAGTCTGAGTTTGCTGTTCGGTACTTCAATCTATGAATTGAGATTTTATTTAGTATAAGTTATCCGAGTTTTTTACCTGTTGCGAGTATTTATTTGTTTATTTATTAATATTCGTTATCTTATGGATAAGCTATTATAAATATAGTGAAATATCCCCTAAAAGTATGGTTTGGCTCCAATAAATTATTAGCAGACTCCGAGAAAGTATATAAGAGAAGATTTTGAGTTAAGAAGTTGAGTAAGAGAAGATTATAAGTAAATCCTGATCAAGCAAGCATTGCTTACGAAACATTTTAGTTTGTTAAACAATAAAAGTGGTTAAAACTAAGTATTTTATTCATTTTGAATAAAAAAGTGCCACAAAATCAGTTGGTGTGTTAGAAGAAGTAAAAATGATTGTCTTATTTTAAACAAAAATCACAATTTAAAAAGTACAAGTGATTTTTTTTTGGATTTTGGATTAGTACACATTTTCCACAACATTAGCAGTCACCAATGGCGGGCATTGCTAATTGACCAAACGTAGGCCAAGTGTAATTTTTTTTAATTCGAGTAAAAATCTAAATATAATATTAAAATCATCTTCCACTGATTGTTGTGAACAAGTGAATAAATGAACATGCAGCTAGCTTTTTTACCTATTTATATGTATTGATTTTTATGGTTAGATTTTCTTTTAGTAGACGAGGGTAGGATCTTCGAGGGCACATGCGTGGCGGCACAGGGATGGATTCATACATCTGTCACTCCTAGACTCACTCGCCAAAAGAAAACACTTTTCAAATATAATCTCTCTGTTTAATTTCATAAACAACATGTGTGATTCATCTAATTAATCGAATTAATCTTAATATGTAGCTGAAATTCATGAGAGAACTTCATCCTTTCCATAAAAAGACCCTCCCCAAAGATAACATAGGCCATGAGGGAAAATGTTTTTGCTCCTAAGTGGAGCTAATGTAAAAAAAAGCTTTTCAGTCTTTATGGCCTGAAAATCTTTGGTTTCTTGAAACGTTCCTATTAAGCTGCTTTATACCGAACCCGATAAATCGAGAGTCTGCTGTATCTATTTAATTAATTTAATTTATTGACTAATTTTTTTATAAATCTTGTTCTGGAGTAATTTATCGCTGTTCATTAGTTGAAAGAATTAAAAATAATTAATGTCTACACCAATTCAGAAGCAATTCATAAGAAATTCTTGAAATATATCAATTTTTATGAGTTCGGTAGTGAATACCAAAAAAAATCTGTCATTTGAGATATATGATTAAAATTTGGTTACAAAATGTATCTGTATAAATGATTAAATTGAATATGTTACACTTTTAATCTATAGGAGTTTATTTGATGGAAAAATTTAAATACACAGTGGCGTCACGCGTCGAGACAGACCCCCATTTACAAGGGTCTATTGTGAAACTACAAAGTACTTGCTTAGGTAGGTAAATATTATTAGTGTTTTTAGTATGGCGCGTTTTTTTAAGCTGTTAATTTTTATTTATTCGTATTCAAGCATTTATATCTACTCATTTATATTCTCAATTTGGAAGCGGGAATGGGTACCGCCGCCCGTGAACAATTTATTGGATAACCAACACTTCTGCCATAAGCCACCCCAATTGGTTAACTACGTTTGGTGACTTAGCAGGGTTGCCCGGGTTTATGGGGTGAGGTTTGTCAAAGCCTTGGTGGCATGTGATCTAGACACACTGAAACCCAGATTTCTACTCACCCCTCATACCTTTTTCCTTACCAGAATTTCTTCTCTTTCATTTCCTCAAAAAGACCCTCCGTACAGCATCCCCAAAGATGACATAGGCCCTGATGGAAATTATTTTCTCAGGGCCTTCTGTGTGGAGCTAATGTAAAAAAAAACAAATAACATTTACTTACCTCCATTTTACCCGTAAAAGACCGTCCACACATCATCCCCAAATATAATATAGGAAAGAACCAGAAAAGAGAACTGTGAAAAGAGTGAGACCGTTCATAGGTAAGTCTTTTTTGTAAATGTCACTTGTGAGGAATGTTTTCAGATGGAAATAAAAGGGCGAATGGAACGAAATGGAGTGGATACGGTTAGGCTAAGTTAGTGGGTCGATGATCTCATATTTCAAATATTTTTTGTGCACTTGATGTACTTTTGCACCCTTTAAATTCCGTCGTCCGAGCAGTTGCCCTGAATTTCGTACGACCGTCACGCCACTGAAAAATAATACTGATGTCTTGTAAGTCAGCAAGAGAATTTAAGTCCTCCGTTTATGTTCCATTGACCGCTGTAGTCGTTAATCTGTTTGTGAATATCTGAGGTAGCGAACAGTGAGGTGGCCCGAACCGCTGCTACAGGAATCCAATCGTCATAAATTGGAAGCGTTTTGCATACGAACTCGCTTGTCTGGACATTCCAGGCACGCGGTTGTGCGGGAGCTTTTCAAAAGCTCGAAGAAAACCCTCCGATATCCGAAAATCATTACATCATATTTATTTATTTATAATGTATGTTCACAACGGACAAAGGGAGGTTGAGTATAAAAGGTCGTCTGTGTTATTCTTCCCTCTGTAGATTTTATATTTGTTAACAAATTAGGTAAGATATTTTATTATAGTTTATGAAGAGTTTATTGCATTTTAGCCATGACGATGAGACATATATGCAATAAATTTTGTTGCCTTTAAAAAAATTTCAGGTCAGGACTATCCATTTACTATTATTGCTGTATCATCAGCGTAAGATTCAATTTTACCAGGGATTACAACATTAAGTAAATCATTTATATATATATATATATATATATATATATTGACCTCTTCTCGTAGTATGCTGATCCAGTAAGAAGTTATTCGAAGGTGTTGATCCACCTTTAACACCATATAACTTGGCTTTGATGGAATACTTCTGTATGATTTGGCAACAACGTTACATTAAATAGCACGGTTGCCAGTTTCCCAGTAAAAGTAAACGAAATACTACACATAAAATTTTCGATATTTGTATGGAAATCATACGCTTCGTAACTGTTGATCCGCCCAAATCACCATGCGTTGATGATCCGCCCAAATTGCCATGCGTTGTTGATCCACATAATCGTATATCTTATGTACCTATATGTGATTTTACTATAAAATTGTTGATCTGACCATGACCAATCAGAATGGCGTTCAAGATGGCGTCATGAACGAAGCCTTCTGATTGGTCATAAAAACACATATACCTCTATCTGGTTTTACTGTTCATTGGTTGAGCCGATATGGAAGTTGCAAAACGTAATATTATAACGGCCGCGGCAGCGACTTAAAAAATATATCTTTCTGTATTTTATAAAATTCTAATATTATACTTCCGCGGGTTTTTGCGGCTAGGCTCTGCCGCCCGGGAAACATTTATTGGATAACCAACACATCTGTCATACGTCATCCCAAGTGGCTCGATACTTTTGATGACTTAGCAGGGGTGCCCGGGTTCGAGGGGTGATAATGCGTTGCATTACGATCTTCGCTACGAATTCGGAAGTCGCAAGTTCAAATTGTGGCGTGCGCAATAAATTTTACTTTGATAAATATGTATGATTCCTCGATAATGCATTGCATTATGATCCTTGACTACGAATTCGGATGTCGCAAGTTCAAAGATGGCGTGCGCAAGTAAATTTTATTTTGTTAAATTTGTATAATTCCTCGATAACACGTTGCATTACGATCTTGGTTATGAATTCGGAAGTCACAAGTTCAAAAATAATAAATTTTATGTTTGTAAATATTTAGATATAATTCCTCGATAATGCGTTGCGGTACGATCTTGACTACGAATTCGGAAGTCGCAAGTTCAAAATTGGCGTGCACAAGTAAATTTTTTTTTGATAAATATCTATGTATGATTCCTCAATAATGCGTTGCATTATGATCCTTGACTACGAATTCGGAAGTCGCAAGTTCAAAATTGGCGTGTGCAAGTAAATTTTATTTTGATAAATATCTATGTACGATTCCTCAATAATGCGTTGCATTATGATCCTTGACTACGAATTCGGATGTCGCCAGTTCAAAATTGGCGTACACAAGTAAATTTTATTTGATAAATTTGTTTAATTCCTTGGTAACGCGTTACATTACGATCTTGGCTACGAATTAGGAAGTCACAAGTTCATATTGTATTTTATTTTGATAATATATGTATAATTCAAACGTCACCTCATGGTTCGCTACTTTTGGTGACTTAGCAGGAGTGCCCGGGTTCAAGGAGTGAGATTTGTCTAGGTCCGTACGGGGAACGCGTTTGCCCACCTACTGCGTGGCAAGCCGGATCGGGAGAGACTGATTGAGGGATATTTATATTTTTATTTTTTATATATGAAGAAAATATACCCCTCAGGGGGACTATGTAATCTCTGCGGACGCTGTGTGGAAGGTATTTTTAGGAAAGGAAGGAGAGGAAGTTTTGGGAAGGAAAAGGGTAGTAGGAGTGGGTAGGAATCTGGGGGTCAGTGTGTCTAGGAGTATGGCGGTCGTATGAATCCATTTCGGTGTAATTTTCAGAGATTTTCAGAGTAAGGCTGAAGAAATCGAAGAGACTCCCTCAACTACTCTCTCCCGATTCGGCCTGCTATGCAAATGGTGAGCAGATGCGCACAAACCTCACCCCATGAACCCGGGCACCCCGGCTTAGTAAGTCACCAAACGTAGCGAACCACTTCACCTGGACCTACAGTTTGGGAGGCGGGTATGAGTACCGACGCCCCGGGAACCATTTATTGGATAACCAACACATCCACTCCGAGTGGTTCCGTAAATTAAAACCAAATGTTGTTACAAGTCAGATGCGCCTCCTACGTTATTCGTATGTATACCCACATTAAATTATTGTGAAAACGTGCTTTTATCACAATATTCAATTTTTTTTTAAACCAACGGGATTAGCAGACCGGAAGTCGGCGTCCCCGCAGGAATAGGCAGAGAGGGCGGACCACCAAACAACTCGGTCTAGGCACATACTCTTTGCCTAACTCATATTTATACATCTTCTCATACATTCTCTTCTATTATTCTGACTTTTGACATGGCCCGACTCAAGTATCTGATTCACCTGATCATGCCATGTCTTCCTCGGGCGTCCCCGACTTTTTCTACCATTCACATTTACGTCGTATATTATTCTTACACTACTTTCTTCGTTCATTCGCTCTACATGCCCAAAACATCTGAGGGTCCGTTTCTAAATCTTACTCATTATTCTTACATCAGCCGTACATTATTTGCGGATATCCAAATTTCTCACACGATCATACATTGTTTTACCACACGTACGCCTCAGGGATCTCATTTCAATAGCATTCAGTTTACTTACATCCTTCTTCTGCCAGTTCCATGTCTCACTGCCATAGTATGTTTACGAGATAGGTATGTTTACACTGGATAGTATGTTTACGAGATATATTGATAGTAGGTAAGGCTGATTGAGATATTGAAAGAAGGGTGAATGCCGGTAACTCCAGCAATGGAGGACTGAACGTACGGACGGTTTCAGTGCGTGATATTTTTTACGTTCTCACAACAGGTCAAACTCATGATATCTTTCCAATGAAATGTCAGAATTAAATAATTTAAAAAGTTGTATAAAGATATTGAAACAATCTTGAATATGAAGTAATTTATTTTTATAAGGATTAATACCAAGATAAAAATAAAGAGCCTTTTCTAGCGGCGATATTATAATTATTTTTTTTTAAATAAAAGAACACTTATTGTTGCATAACTATAATAGTTAGACATATGCTGTCGCGAGACTTTTTGTAAATAGTGATGTTTTCTGCAAAGTCGTGGTACATTATTTTATTCTATCTATAATAGTTTTCGCAGCGCACGCGATGTAAAGAATATTTTAGGTATTTTTTTACACCTTGGGCTACATTTTGGGAGTTTTAGTAAGGATCTATAATTTTTTTGAAAATATAATATAGCTTATGTCACCCGAGGATAGTGTAGCTTCCTAACAGTGAAAGAATTTTTCAAATCAGTTCTGTAGTTTCGGAGCCTATTCAATGCAAACAAACAAACAAAGAACCAAATCTTTCCTCTTTATACATATAATAATAGTGTGTTAGATGTTGTCCAGCTGTACTCTCTCGCCTTTCAGAACGGTGACCAGACAACTCAGAATGAAACAACCTCTTCTTCCTTTCCTAAAAAATACGCTCCACACTGCATCCCCAAAGATGACATAGGCCTTGAGGGAATTAATTTTCTTCAGGGCTTAGTAAGTTATTTTCTTAGAGCTAATGTAAGAAAAAAAAAGGTCTCCCTCAACCAGTCTCTCCCGATCCGGTCCGTAACGCAGTAAGTGGGCAAACCCGTTCGCCGCAAAGACCTAGACAAATCTCATCCCTTGAACCCGAGCAGCCCTGCTAAGTCACAAAAAAGTTGTTGGGATGACGTGTGACGAGTTGGTTATCCAATAAATGGTTCCCGGGGCGGCGGTACCCATGCCTGGCTCCCAAACTACAAGTCTAGGTTAAATGGTTTGAATGGTTGAGGGGGTTCCTTCGCCGTACTCTATCGGAAGATGCCATGAACCGCAATGGGAGGGATAGATTCATGGAACGGGGACGCACGGGAAGGTGATTCCGGGAGAAAAATGTATTTATTTAATATGGCGTTGCAACGCATGCCGGGAACCAGCCAGTTCTAAAATAAAGTCAATCCGACGACTTTAACCAGCCATTCCTGATCTTATTTGGAATAAAAAGGGTAGTTTTTATTCGCTCTACATGCCCAAACCATCTGAGGGTCCCTTTCTAAATCTTACTCATTATTCTTACATCAGCCTTTGCATTATTTGCGGATATCCAAATTTCTCACACGATCATACATTGTTTTACTTCACGTACGCCTCAGGGATTTCATTTCAACAGCATTAAGTTTACTTTCATCCTTCCTCTACCAGTTCCAGGCCTCACTGCCATACATCAGGGTAAGTACCAGGACTCCATTGTGGACTGCTAGCTTCGCTTCTTTTGGCATTTTTTTTTGCGCCAACGGCATTCAGTCCTCCATTAATGGAGTTACTGGGATTAACCCTTCTTTCAATATCTCTATCAGCCATCCCATCTCTCTTAAACTTACTATCCAGATACACAAACTCATCCACCTGCTCCAAGTATTCATCATTCAAAACTATATTGCATACTGTTTTTGTACTCCCTCTTTCAAACACCATGACTTTAGACTTACTTACAATCATCATTTAGCTTCATCTTAATGATAAATTAATTTAGGTAATCAAAAAAAAATTATTCAGCAAAAGGTATCGCATTACTATTTTTTTTTAATATTAAAGTATTCGTATTTCCCATCCCACCTCGTCTTGTCGCAGTAGTACTAAACGAGCGAGCTGCAAGCTGGGCGGTAAATACTACTAAAAACCGCATTTTGATAGAAAGGACTGTTTTGTAATAATTGAGTCAGGCTCGCTTTCCTACTATCGCTTTTACCATTTTGCGTTAAAGCTGAAAACTGGACAATGGTAACCGGATCATTCCGTCTCGGTAGCATCCGGTCTCTGGCTAGATTTTTTTAGAAACATTAATAACATTGCATTTGTCTCTGTTTCTCATACGAAATACAAACAGATTAGAAAGAGAGATTTATTTTATTTAAAATTGAACTTGCGGTGCAAGGCTGAAAAAGTCGAAGGGACTCCCTCAACCATTCTCTCCCGATCCGGCCTGAAATGCAAATGGTGAGCAGACGCGTTCGTGGCCAAGACACCACAAACCTCACCCCATGATCCTGGGCACCCCGGCTAAGTCACCAAAGTAGAGAACCTCTTAACCTATACTAAAAGTTTGAGTAGGTATGGGTACCGCGGCCTCGTGAACCATTTTTTGGATGACCAACACCTCTGTCACGTTTCGCTACTTTTGGTGTCTTAGCAGAGGTGCCCAGGTTCATCGGGTGAGGTCAGTCTAGGTCTCTCGGCGAATACGTTAGCCCATCCACTGCGTGGCGGGCCGGATCAGGACAGACTGATTGAGGGAGACCTAACCTGACTTTGTAGGGGTGCCCTGGTTCAACGGGTGTGGTTTGTATACCGTGTACCTGCTTGTGTACCGGCACCCCGGGAGCCATTCATCGGATAACCAACACCACTTCCGTAGGTTACCCCAAGTAGTTCATAATTTAATTTTAAAAACCTTCACATCCTATAATATTATTTAATTATTTAAAAAAAATAATACTTTTTCTCTTCATCATTGTTACCAACTTACAAATAATGATAATATCTTACAAATGTAGCTATTCTTATTATGTTGTTTCCAGATTTTCTTAATTTTTATTGTTTCATTGGAAAGAAGGTTCGTTTCCTGTAGTGACGACTGGCGTAGTCTAGTGGTAAGGCTCTTGACTCACACACCGAAGGTCGCGGGATGTAATCCCAACGTGGCAAAAAAAAAGATTAATTTTTGTTTGCACAATTTATGCTTTTAAAATAATATATAGTTTATTTGCGGCACGTTCCAGAGTGGATGATACTCTCAGTATCGCCCTAATGTAAGACCACCATCCAGAATTGTAACGTTGCTCGAAATGGCGTTAGCCGTGTTCGGTGACCAGATCTGAATAGCCAGGTACTTCCCCACCTTCCTCTTCCCTTTCTCCTTCCCCTCCCCACTACCTTCAGCCTCACAATACACCTCAATTGAGGATGCCATAGTCTCACTTGGCTGACTAGACGGGAGCAGCTGAGACTCTTGTGATGTATTACTGTTAAAAAAAATTTACTCAACATGAAATATATTTTACTTATTATTTACCCACCATTAAACATTTTCAAAGTGTCTCTTTAAGTTAAATTATTAGCATATATTATAAATAGAAATATTATTTCATTGTTGCAATATTGTAATATTTATATACCTATCGTAGCAATTTTATTTTCGATGTTTAATCTGCCCAACTATATTAGGTAGGTATATCTTTCTCAACTAGATTAAGAAAGGGACCAAAAAGATTAAGAAAGTGCCCCTCAGATGGTTTGGGCATGTAGAGCGAATGAACGATGAAAGCAGTGTAAGAAGAATATACGACGTAAATGTGAATGGTAGAAAAAGTCGGGGACGTCCGAGGAAGACATGGCACGATCAAGTGAATCAGATACTTGAGTCGGGCCATGTCAAAAGTCAGAATAATAGAAGAGAATGTATGAGACGATGGATGAATGTGAGTGAGGCAAAGAGTGTGTGCCAAGACCGAGTTGTTTGGCGGTCCGTCCTCTCTGCCTACCCCTGCGGGGAAAAGGCGTGATGGTTAGGTAGTTAGTTAACTTCTCAACTATTTCTTACATGTTGGTCGTTTTCGTGCTTGGTTGAATTTCGATTTTTCCCTATAACGTGGGGAAATTTCCCCTGAGATTCCCTATTTTGGTGAAAAATTATCTTCAATATTACACGAACAGCTTTTAAAAACTGACAGATATCCAAGTTTCAAATATTATGATTTTAAAATTAAATTGGGAGATGTTTACTGGGTTTTAACACTACATTCTATGTTATTTTTAATCTTAAAAATTATAAACCTCAAAACGTTTACCAAGTTCTATAAAAATCAGCTTCTTCTCAGTATGTAGTGAAAATTAAAGGGGTATTGATATATTTCATATTACTAATATTCCCACATTTCTCGAGTAAAATACATAATTTTCCATAAATACTGGGAACTTTTCTACCTCTCAACACCGAACACCTGCTAGTAGCGTGCCAACTTGTCCATCATCGCCTGTGCAAATTGCTAGGGCTTTCAAAACATGGAAATATAAAACAACGTTGTAATATTCATTCATTTATTTAAAAGTTTAGGTTTTTTGCAAAATAGAATAAAATAGTTTTTATAATAAAAAAACACAAGCTTACATAATTCTTTAACTACGTTTTTGATGCTTCAGATTTTACGTCCGGGTTAAATCTTCCCCACAGGAAACCCTTCCACACACTATTCCAAAAACGATTGTCTAGTAAATCCACGCAATGTAAGTGCGCTATATAAGTATAATAAATACAAAACAATACAAGAACAATACGCCAATCCACCAGAGACCAAATGGGAAAGTAATTCACCGACTCCAGATATTTTCATATCAGACGGTTCGGCTCGATAGAACTCAGAACATTATACTCATAAACAATGCAGGAAACGACTAGTTTAAGAAACTTGCACAAAAAAATAAAGTAATAATATTATTGAATTTGATCAATAAAGTTTGTAGGTAGGTACAAAATATAAAAAATCCATTGATATGAAAAAATCCAAAATAGTTACATTTTTTTTCTTTCCGCCGACAAAATGCTGTTAAATGTGTTAGTCAATTTAAATAGCTTTAACAAAATATTCCCCTACTTGATGAAAAAACTTCAATAAGGTTTGCTTATATTGATGTACAATTGATGTACTAAATATATCAACAACATCGGAGTTTTTGTTTTCTAGCTGTTGAATCGTCGCATAGGAGTGTAATATTTGGATATTGATGTGGAATTGCTACAATAATATGGTAGGTACTGTCTTGTGACTGACCTACCTGGAGTATGAAAAGAGATTACATAGAATAATGTCTTGCTCTGGTGGAATTTATTTATTAACTTATTTTTATTAATATCCTAGTGGCGTTAACATACATACATGAAAATATTACAATAAATTATATTTTTGTACCAATTAAAAAACTGATACAATTTAGAAAATAAAACTTGACTTTAAAGCTAAAATGTAGCCATATGGATACAATTGTTCATGTGTGTTACAAACAATAAAATAAAGATATGATGTACTCGTACTGTATCGAATTTTAAAAGAGAAGAATTTTGTAAAAAGAAAAAAAATAATAAAAGTTAATTATAAAAAGATAGACTGGCGGGAATATAACACCGAGATCTCGTATCTGCAATACTCGAAGAAACTTAGCACCACTCATAAAAAGGGGAAAATGAAAAGGATTTTTATTTTTGTAAAAATTTAAAAGTAATCTGGCATTTACCAATATTTCACATTCCATAGTGAAAGAAGATATTCTCAGTATCACCTTTAAGAAAACCACCATTCAGAATCCAAGGGTTGCTTGAGATGGCTTTAGCCGTGTTTGGTGACTAGATTTGAATAACCAAGTAGTTCCTCTCCTTATTCAAAAAGGATACTATATTATATGAGAAGATGCAAGAATTTGTTACAATTTTGATAGAAACAACAGTTTTGTTTTCATAAGGAACATAATACAAGGTAAAAGACAGAGTGTACATGGCCGGTATTAGTTATAAACATTTCACACAGAGCGCATGCAAAAAGATCGCTCCATAAAGATCATCTGAATTAATAGCGTATAATAAATAAAAAGGTTAAACTAAAGGTATCAAGAAATATTTCACAAAACGTGCTAAGAAAAAATAATAAAGTGTGTGGCTGTAGTGGGTTCATGAATGTCATACACACTTTGATCCTAAAAAAACATAATCATGTGTGAATATTTTTGATAATTTACCCAAATAATCATTATTTGATGTTGCTTACTGTTGAAACTATATTCGTAGGTAGTTCAGTACTGAAATTTTCAGAAAAGTTATCCTCGACAGCATTCTCTTCTATTCCCTGAGATCTTCGAGAAATCGATCTGTACACAAAATAGTCAAGTTTAATTTGATTAATTTGTGTCATTTCACAATTAATTCATTTGAAATAATACACAGTATATTTGTGGCACGTTCCAGAGTGGAAGATATTTTTAGTATCGCCCTGGTGTAAGACCACCATTCAGAACTGAAACGGTGCTTAAAATGGCTTTAGCCTATAAATTTTATGCTATAAATAGGTTAAAAATCATACTTTTTCATTCGGAGTCTATTGAGCTGACGCCAAGTTTTGGAACGCCATTTGTTTCCCATATTTAAATTTTTATACTGAAAAAAAAATACAAAAACTAATTAAACAAAGTGAATTTTTTGTAATTATTCAATAAGTAATGTTCATTTCTTTGAATCAACACGATAATAGCTAGATTAAATACTTAAATGATTATAATAATTATTCACCTATTTGCACAGCCCTTAAACTTTTGTCGGATGTAATATGATATCTTCAAATATATTGTATCGTTTCAATAATGTATTATTACAGTGGTCTCGCTCTGACATACCCACGGCGCCGCGCTAGAGAAAGAGATCACAATACAATTAAAACTTGCTTTGTTGTTCAGAGTGGTATAGGGCCCTGTGCGAAGCTATTTGAAGGTAACATGTGAGAAGGTACAATACATCTGAACGTTCGCGTTCTAGGCCCTTTCCACGTGCTCCGTTTGAAAATTTTATAGAGTACGCTGTTTCAAAAAAGCGCGCACAAATGACCCTGTGCAAAGCTATTTGAAGGTAACACATCAGAAGTTACAATATACAAGAAAAGGCTGAGTCCTTGCCACGTACTTTAACTAATTCCTTTTGACATGTTTCTTTTTAAATGATAAACAGGTTAAATGTGGAAAAGTTTAAGCATATCGTCGTCTGTCTCCTTGCCACGCACGTTTTTGAAATCCTTTTTGACAGGCTTCCTTCAAATTACACGAACAAATTATACAGTTTGATTTCATTCATACAGTGTATATGGATTCATCTTAATAACTAATACACTTACGTTTTTCAACATAGCTTTACGGAACAGAGCGTCACAGACAACCAGTCGGGCGGATATCATCAAATAAACAATTGATTTTTTTAATATTAATTTATACATTGTAAAGTTAAACTACTGTTTTATTGGGTAATATTTTTATTAAACAGAAAAAGAATGGTTTTTAGTACAAAAAAATGATTTTAAAGTACGTTGATTTACGTAGTTTAAAAAATTTTAATACGTCATAATTAAGCTACATTATAAATATATATTAACAGGTTGAGATGTTTTCCGTATCAAAATATTTTTATATATCTTTTTCATATTATATACGATTACAGATGGAAAAAACCGGGGGTCGAGTGACGATTTATTGAAAACTGCTATTTTATAAGTTTAAAGTAAGAATAACTTTTTTTGTTAATATTTAAATTTAACTGGGGGCTTACAACATACATACATCTAATAAAATATTTTGACAAAAAAAAATTTTAATGTGCACAGAAGATTTTGAAAACACGCTAAACCACAAAACATCGAAAAATATTGAAAAATAAAAATGAAAATCCCTTGTGCCCTATAAAAATAAAAATGTTATGAATAAATAAATAGATAATAAATAAATAGTGTTTGGTGACCTAATTGGGGTGCCCGGGTTCAGAAAGTGAAGTTTGTCTAGGTCTTTGCGGGGAATGCGTGTGCCCAACTACTGCGTGGCGGGCCAGGTTGGGAGAGACTAATTGAAGGAGTCCTAACCTAGAACTCCCTTGACTCGCCTTTAAACTGGGAATAACATGGGAGGTTAATAAGTGTACCGTCGCCCCGAGAACCATTTATTGGATAACCAACACCTCTGTCGTAAGTCGTCCCAAGTGGTTCGCTACTTTTGGTGACTTAGCAGGGGTACCCGGGTTAAGGGGCGAGATTTGTCTAAGTTCGTGCGGCGAACGCGTTTGCCCCACATAATGCGCGGCAGGCCGGATCGGGAAAGACTGGTTGAAAGAAACTTCTTTTTCATGAGCTTCACGCAGGAGGCCCTGAAGAAGATATTTCTTCGGAAATTATTTTTAGGAAAGGACGGAGAGGAAGTTCTGAGACCGAAAAGGTTTGTAGGTGTGGGCAGAAATCTGGGAATCAGTGAGTCCAAGAGTGACAGACGTATAACTTTGTTCTTGCGACTTCCGAATTCGTTATGATCGTAATGCAATTTGTTCTTGCGACTTCCGAATTCGTAGAGATCGTAATGCAATGCATTATCGAGGAATCATACATATTTGTCAAAATAAAATTTACTTGGCCACGCCACAATTCGAACTTGCGACTTCCGAATTCGTAGTCAAGATCGTAATGCAACGCATTGTCGAGGAATTATATCAAAATCTTTATCAAAATAAAAATTACTTGCGCACGCCACAATTCGAACTTGCGACTTCCAAATTCGTAGCCAAGATCGTAAGACAACGCATTATCGAGGAATTATACATATTTATCAAAATAAAATTTATTGGCGCATGCCATTTAAACTTGCGACATCCGAATTCGTAGTCAAGATCGCACTGCACTGCATTATTGTTGTATTATACAAAAGTATCAAATTAAAATTACCTCTGCACGCCACAATTCGAACTTGCGACTCCCAAATTCGTAGTCAAGGTCGCAATGCCCCTTAGATGTCGTTGAATTATACATTTAAATCAAAATAATATTTACTTGCACACGCCACAATTTGTTCTTGCGACTTCCGAATTCGTATTGATCGTAATGCAATTTGTTCTTGCGACTTCCGAATTCGTATTGATCGTAATGCAATTTGTTCTTGCGACTTCCGAATTCGTAGAGATCGTAATGCAATGCATTATCGAGTAATCATACGTATTCCCCGATAATGCATTGCATCCCCAAAGAAGACATAGGCCTTGACGGGATTTATTTTCTTCAGGGCTTCCTGTGTGGAGCTAATGTAAGAAAAATAAGGTCTCCCTCAACCAGTCTCTCCCAATCCGGTCCGTAATGCAGTAGGTGGGCAAACCCGTTAACCGCAAAGACCTAGACAAATCTCATCCCTTGAACCCGAGCAGCCCTGCTCAGTCACAAAAAATCAGTCTCTCCCAATCCGGCTTGCCACGCAGTAGGTGAGCGAACGCGTTCGCCGCATGGACCTAGACAAATCTCACTCCTTGAACCGGGCACTCCTGCTAAGTCACGAATGTCACTGCAAAGTGACATATGACAGAGGTGTTGATTACCCAAAAATGGTTCCCGGGGCGGTGGTAATCATACCCGCCTCCCAAAATTAAGGTATACCTTAAGTGGTTCGCTATGTTTGGTGACTTAACCGGGGTGCCCAGGTTCATGGGGTGAGGTTTGTGCGGGTCTTAGAAGCGGAAACGAAAACAAAATCAAAATCAAAATCGAAATTGTAATCGAAATCGAAATCGAAATCGAAATCACAATCGAAATCGAAATCGAAATCAAAAATCAAAATCAAAATCTCAAGCCAAAACCAAAATCAAAATCAAAGTCAAAATCATAATTAAAATCTCAAACCAAAACCAAAATCAAAATCAAAATCGAAATCCAAACCAAAATCAAAATCAAAATTAAAATCTCAAACCAAAACTAAAATCTCAAATCAAAACCAAAATCAAAATCAAAATCTCAAATCAAAATCAAAATGAAAGTAAAAATCAAAATCTAAATTAAAACCAAAATTAAAAAATCAAAATAAGAATGCAAATAAAAATTAAAATCAAAATCAAAATTAAAATTAAAATCAAAATTAAAATCTCAAACCAAAATCAAAATCAAAATCTCGAACCAAAATCAAAATCAAAATCAAAATCGAAATCCAAATCAAAATCAAAAACAAAATCAAAATAAAAATTAAATCTTAAACCAAAATACATTAAAAAAGAAATGAAATAGAACGAATTGAAATAAGAACGTACAGGTACCTACTAAAAGAAGCTGAAAAGTACGACAGACGGGCACCTTTGTTGGCGGTCAAAACTTGGCATTTATATGGATCAACAAAAAAAAACGTGTAAAATGTATAAGACACCGAACAATGGGCGTGGCTTACAGCTAAATCTTGATGGTATAAATTGATCCACATGGATCAGGATGTGTATGCCAGCTTGTGTAATGGATCAGCATATCCGGATGGATCAACACGTACGAACGGATCAACTTAAAACTGGTGTACCGTCGCGCAAGATCAACGTTTTACGAGAGGAGATAAATATATATATATATATATATATATATATATATATATATATTAGAAATAGAATTGGACCAAGCACAGTTCCCTATGGTACTCCATAAGTTGAAAGAAAAAATATTTAATTATTTATATAATATTCTCTTTATGTTTTCAATTTGGGAGGCGGGAAAGGGTACTGCTGCCCCAGGAACCATTTATTGGATAATCTGCACATCTGGCATATGTCATTGGTTCGCTACGTTTGGTGACTTAACAGGGGTGCCCGGGTTCATGATGTGAGGTTTGTGTAGATCTTAGCAGCGGATGCTTTTGCTCGCCTACTGCGTTGCGGGCCGGATCTGGGTTAGGTCATTTTGTCCCTCCAGCTAGTCTCTCTCGAGCCATCGTCTTGCACCGCAGCGGAAGGGATGGATTCATATGTCCGTCACACTGACCCCTGACTTCCTACCCAGTCCTCAAACATTTTTCCTTCCTAGAACTTCCTCTCCTTCCTTTCCTTAAAAAGACACTCCACACACCATCTGAAGATGACATAGGTCCTGAGGGAAAATTGCTATCCTCAGGGCCTCCTGAGTGGGTTTAATGTAAAAAACTATTTATGCTGTTATAAAACGGTAGACGTTATGTTTTTCATTGGCCTGTTCCATTGATAGATTACACTTCCTATACATTCGAGGTCGAGAATGCCACCAAACACCCATAAATAAACCACAAAATGAAACCGTGAAATTTGAAGCCAGATATTGCGTGCATACTAATTCAGCCTCGTCTTCGGAAAACCATTCATCTTGTGTTAAATTAGTATTTTTTATAAATTGATAAATTTGTTCAAAACATTGCAAACTCGAATTCACGATTCGTGACCACCGTGCATCAATACATAACTGACTGAGCTTAGTGAAGTCCTCGCCTGTCTGCACATTTGTTTGTGTGTTCCGTATCCAGTCAATCCTGTCAAGATGGTAGCTGTGTTGGATAGTATCTTTTATTCCGCCAGAGTTCGCAAGAGTGTTACGGAATGTCAAATCGGAATAATCAACATTACATTAGGCCTACTAACTGTTCATAAAACTATTAGTAATATAATAATATGAACTTTGAAGATGGTACCACCTTCGTTGTGTGTCTGTCTGTAACTCTGGTTCAATGAACTCTAAAACTCGGATTTCAGTGTCTTTTTCAAAATTGGAAATTGATAAATTGTTTGAAAAATTCAGGCAAATGATAAAAAAATTTGATAAAATATAAATTTAAAAAAATATATTAAACAGATTTAATTATTATGGAATTATGATACATATAAGACCCGTGAAAAATAACGAGGTATATGTTAAATATCTGGTGATTTTTTACGGATCTGCGTTAGTATAACATATTACTCGTTTTTGACGACTGTAGCATGGTATTGTATAACGAGCGAAATTGTGAGATAAACCCCTCCACTTATATTATATCCCAAACCTTTTAATAATAAATAAGTTTAATAATTTGTTTAATTTTACACAACTGATAAATAACCATTGATGGTTGTTTATCAGTTTTGTGAAATTTAAAACACGTTTATTAGTAAGGCCCACTGTAACAAGCTTTATAGTCGGAACTCGGAACTCCCTACGAGATTCGCGAAGATTCGTTCAAAAATAACCAATTATGTATACTCGAACATCTCACTACCGGGTACCGAGTTCAGACTCGTGTAAAAAAACTGCAACTTTGTAAAAACTGGTCATCGTACAAACTACACTGGCAACTGTTTACCGCTGCAGCGGTTGCCAAATAATGGAATGCTGGCTGCTGGGTGAACATCGGAGACCACCAGCTTCTTGGGGAAATATAATATTATATCAGCTTTCAACCCTCTAACAGCTGGTTCTAATAATTACCAGAAATTGTAACCGGCCATTACTTTCGATTTGTTCCTGAAATCCTGGGAAGATCCAAAACGCAGCGATGGTTTTTTGGAATATATATATTACAATTATTTGGAGGTGTCTATTGAACGCTTTTAAATTTAGTGGTGTTGTCACTTTTTAACACTGGTTTAATCATAATATATCTGTATATGTTCAGTTTCAATTCTAATGTCAACGTGAACAGTCGCGCATACCGTGAAATAAATTATTGTTGCAAAAATTGACAAGTTCTGAGTGAGCGGTGCTTTGCAATGTGAAAGAATAAAAAACGAAAGAAATAAAATAACAACACTGAAAGACTTAAAAGCCAAAACGGATCTATAACAAAAGGTTATTATATATTAGAACAGTTTTGGGAAATTGAAAAACATGGATACGAAAAACTAATTATCGATCAATAACTACGAAGATCTCACGAAGAAGATAGAAAAAATATGATAAAATATCCTCTTCTGCGCAAGCTCTAACAGCAAACAAAAAACAATTTCACAAGAAGAAAGATTCTCTATAATAATCTCATCAACAAAAAAGCTGAAGATATTTATAACAAGATCCAGAAAGACATCAAATTAAACCACTAAAGAAAATTAATAAATGGTTTGCTGAAAACGAATACAGAATAACTAATGCCCAAAAAATTATACGCGAGCACTCTTACTGAAGAAAAATAAAACTGTACTATGACTTTGAAGTTAATTAAATCAATGATTATATGACAAATCAAACCTATCGGAAGAGCAAACAATCAGCGGAATAATTAACCAGAACGAAGGGATTCAAGATACCTTATCGAAGAAAATAAAATAAATTTCATTTCAGGAATCAAATGCATAAAAAACATCCCAAGTAAAATCACTAACCGGACCATGCCAGAAAATGAAAAAAAGTGAATCTATACAAGAAACTAATCAAAAACTGTAAAAATTCTTAAATTACATCGGGAAAACCACCGGTACAATGCTGAAAGTTACGTATGGACTATTTAACATGCAGATAAAGTCATTGAATTTAGAGAATGATTATTTGTAAAGTTAATGAATTTTCGAGATATTACATCACACTATTCATTACATTTACACACAGTAAAAAAGACACATCCTCTAACAATCTTACGTTTACTTTCATAACACAATTTATTGATATATTGTTACCTGTGTGCCTTTATATTTTATTTACAATAATTTATCGTTTCATTGCTATCTGCTTGTCCATTATTTCTTTACGTTCCATAATATTATTATTACATTATATTATACACTTAAACTGTAAAAACTGTAATGCCACTTCTCCCCGTCTCAAAATGAGAAATTTCTCAACTGAGATGCGTAGTGCTGAAAAAATGTAAACATATACATATATACAGGGTGTCCGGGGGTAGAGTGCATTAACTTCGGGAGGTCATTCTACATGATAGTATAAGTAAAAAAGAAAAATAACTTTTTTTCGAAATTCCAGCTTTTATGGGTAGTTTTGTGGTAAAAAGATAAAATTATACCGGCGTGTGCTGGCAACTCAAGCCCCATGCGCTCTCCCAATTCTGCCAGTGTCAGTGTTGAATTTGAATGTAACAATTTTAGTCGCGTAGTAGTGTTTCATTTTAAAAACTTTATTGTTGTTAATCAAATCTTGTTGATTTAATGTGTCTCTCTCTAGTGTGTATTTATTAAGACTGACTTAAAGGAACCACTTTATTGAGTGCGTGTTTTCTAAAGACTTACTTTTGTGTATTTAGTTGTAGACTTGCCTATCTGTAGAAATTGTGTTTATCTGTGTATAATTCTTTTATTGAATTATTGTTCCAATTCCGCGTAATTTTGTTATTGAATTATTGTGTCAATGCCTGGGTTTACCAAAGAAGAACAGGCAGACATTCATTAATGAGATACGCCACAACGTACGAATTGATAATAATATTACTTTACGTTTACACGCTTGCTTACATGCTGAAGGTTGACATTTTGAAATTTTGTTAAACTAGTAAAAAGTTTTTTTTTTTTTTTTTTTAAAAGAAAGACAAACATTCCCGGGTTACGAATAACCCAACAATGTTTGAAAATCTCCTACTACCACCACAGAAAGCCGAAAATGTTGCTTGTGTTGTGATGGAGGACTTAGCCAGCCGAGGAATCGAACATGCGACGCCCAGGTGGGACCCAAGCGCTATGCCCACTTAACCACTGACCGGTCATGTGATGACATTATTTAAGTGTTCAATTAGTTTTTACTAATTTTATCGTTAAACCGTGCCTACAATTGTTATTTAAGTGCAGTTATCTTTTTAAATTTGGTTTAAAACATGTGATTTGTATAAACTTCAAATTCGCAGTCTTGTTATTGTTTACAAACGGTTTCCATGGATACAGGCCAAATCACGAACAAGCAACATTGCAACAATCGCGCACGGCAAGCTAAGTCGGGTAAGTTCTACCTTACACTAAGGATTTTTAGTAGGTATGTCTTTTTGTATGGGAAAAAAAGTTGGAATTTGAGAAAAAGTTATTAATCTTTTTTACTCCTACCATAATGTAGAATCACCTCCCGAAGTTAATGCACTTTACCCCCGGACACCCTGTATATACCTACATGATGTAACAGCACGTAATCGAAGGATTTTAACCGACGATTCCTGGGCATACTTTGAGTACAAAATGTAATGGTTCGCCCAGGGAGTTGATAGGAGATTTAACTGACGTTCGAACTTCGAAAGCACGCCCTTCATGTAAAAACGGAAATCTTCTTCTTGGATTAGTTTCTGGGGGATGCACACTTTCATACTCTTTCTTTTATAATATATATTGATGATAACGTTGCGAAATAACACAAATCAAAAAAATAAAATTTACTTGCGCACGCCGGGATTTGAACCCGCGGCTTTCGGATTGCTAGTCGAGAGCTAGTTGGTAGCTTTCTGCGTAGATTCTTCAAAACAAAACGTAGAATTACTTTGTCAAATTGGCAACCCAAATCGTATTTTTAAATTATTATTGAACTTTGATAGTCACGATTCTCCGCCCATTCATTTTCCAGGTGCATTTATATGTAACTGTTATATCTGCCCATCGCTCCGACTGTCCTCCTCCGTTTCTTACAACCTCCGCCTCCTTCCCACTCCCACTGCCACCAAATTGCCTTGCCCGGGGCGGGGTAATTACAATACAGACATAATACTAAACTTGTATGCCGACTTCAACCGCCTGAAATACTTGTTCAAAAGCCTCGGCCAAGTAATACTGTTACATATCATTATTACGTTCATGCAATACAGTTCTATTCAATCTAGTTGGGAGTTATCTTCGTGTGCTATCTCCGCATAACAAATATGTTTTGCGATTATCTTCTAATCGAAATATATTAAATGTTATTCTAATCGAAATATATAACACTAGAATATGAAGCCGAGACTTCGAAAGCAGACTTTAGCAAAGGAAAAGTATTAAATTTTCACTTTGTGGATATACACAAATTTAATCAATATATATTATAAAATAAAGTCCAAAAAACGTTCGTCCCGCAAAAACTCAGAAACGAGTCCCAGTACGATCAAGGGTGGTAAACCTCTACCCCCCTCCAGGATGACGGTTCCCGTTTTTACCTAAAGGGCGTGCTTTTAAAGATATAAGGGCTGGAAGTTTCGCCCTCTTGAAATTTCTAGAACAGTATTCTGTAAAGTTCTAGAAGGTTTGATAGAGCTCTAGAAAGTTCTGGAAGGATTGGCGGAGTATGTCGTGGAATGTTCGGGAATAGGGAATCGGAAACATCATTGTGGAACATTCCAGAACACTGTCGAATGTTGTCCTGAGCGGAGCCGGGTAACCCTGCTAGTAATTACAATAAAATAACTTTTTTTAAATACCACTATATTAAATATCTTTAATACTCGTATAATAACTAACCGGTTTCGGTGCAACCTGAACCTTCGTCAGGGAGTGCATAAAACATTATTAAATAAAATACGGAGTGTTTAAAAGTACCTACAATAGAAGATGGAGAGAAAACGTCAACTTTGATGGGAAGGGGGAGGTATGTAAAAGAGAGAGGGTAAAAGTAGGTAAGGGAAGGGAAACATGTAAAATGGGGCTATTTGACAAATCTAATTGTTTATTTAATAAATTGGTTTTATTTATTTTAATAATTTTTTTTTTATTTCAAGAGCTTTTAGATTATTAAGACGTACATACACCTATCCCATTTTTATGTAGTACATCTTTCCCCGAAAATTTATTAAACGAGTGATCTTTATGGTAGGTACATTGCGAATTCTGAAAACCTACCCTGTTTAGGTTTTGTTTTGAACATTTCTTGTAGTTTTACCTATATTAAGTGCAATCGTTATATTTAAGATTAGAGATGCCAAATGGCTTAAATTATTTTCTTTATCCTTGGAATTGATCAAATTTTTTTACCTAGAAAAGTATTGTTTTATACTGTTTTGTGCCAATATTTTCAAATTGGAAACTGATCGTGTCAAGAATTCGGAGAGGCGATAAAGTATCTACCTACCTATAGATAGTATAATTTTTCAACAGAAAAATATTTTAATTTTAATTTTCAATTTGTTTTGAAATGGAAACTTCTTTAGCACCGTTGTGATTTGAAACTCGATGAAACGAAAAATACCGACACTAAAAAGAGACAACACACATACATCTATGGGCTTTAGCCCGCGAAAGAATGAGATAGTATAATCGGTCTCTTTGTGCGGTGGTTCGTAGCTTTCCCATTCTTGTCTACTTAGTTTTCCGAAATAACACAGCACACTCTAATTTTTATTTGGTTTAATGTTAAAATTGAATATTATTATTGAGGTATGTCATTATAGCCTTCTTATATCTGTGTACCTAGTTACATATCTACTACTTCTGAGATAAAGTATTGTCAACTGCATGCAATCTAGGCACCTACAAGCGAGTGTCTAAAGGACTCAATTCTGATATTGTTTTTGCAATTAAAAATAATTTTAGATCGAGTAGTTGTTGGTGTATGGAAAATAATTAGTCTTAATAAATCAGGGCTGCCCATAATTTTTTTTTTTTAATTATAGTCAATTCGGAAAAAGGTCTTCTAATCTGAGAGTTTGAATTAAAATTGAAACAGATGTGTCAAGAATTCAGACAAGCGATAGGGTACCTATTTTTACCTACTAGAGAATTATTTTAATTCTTTATATAAAATTTGTGTTTACATGATTTGTGTTTATTAAATTTATTATGATAAGATAAGTAATAATAATAAGTAATGTCTTTTTTCGTTATTTTTCACTATTTAGCTAACATGCAAATATCAATCCTGCAATAATTATAATATCCCTTGATTATTCAATATAATATCTACTCAGGGGGGCTAGCGCAGTCAAATCGATAACTTTATAATATTGATAGGCGTAACTTCCGACGACTTTATATCGATATTCCGAGAACGGTTGCACTGTTGATTGCCGAACCGATTTTGACAAGGAATACATAAGAAAAAGCTATAGCCATAAATAGCCAACGAACATTTTCACTCGTCTTACTTCCATATTGTTTAATGCATTATGTCCATCGATCAATTAAGGCGTCAATGATTATGTCGGTGTATTTTATGGAGCTATTATTATAGAGAAACATCTCTGAGAATCCGCAATAATATTTAACATGCGTATAACTTTTATTGTAATTTTATGCCATTTTTGGATAAATTTCCATAGATTTCCATCGAACTGTAATAAAATTACCGTAACATAAATATAAATATCGAAACGTGTAATTAATACTGAGAGAAGTTATTAGTTATTATGAGTTTTTACACTTTACCGACAGTTGATTCGTCGACAATAATTGGCCAACCGAAATGATATTTACTATAAAATAATTTTTTTTTGTCCATTATTTACCAATTTCAAACGTAAAATCGACTTCAACAATACCCTTAATAATAAGTTGGTATGAATATCAAACGAATTTATAAACAGTGTTGATTTTTAGGCTTTTGCGCTGGTATACACAGTATTTAGACAAGTAGATTTCCCTTGATGCCTTCGAATAAAAATATATTTTGTATTTGTTATTCGGCGGCAATTTAAACATTGAATTTGTTACATTAAAAATTATATCATTGATATATTTATGGCTAAACTGTGTAGGCGTGAAATTGACGAATTATAATGACTGATTCACTGGTTATAGTGGTTATCACATATTATATTTTGGGTAGGTACGTTCTGATACACCCGTATATTTATTTATTTATCCTGAATTTTTACAGATGTTCTAACTCACATGATAACAATCTATTTATAAATACTCAGTTAATACACAAATAGGTACAAACAATTACATAAATCTAATCAGACAAATTATAGATTTTTATTGTACATACGATGTTACTAAAATCACTAGAAATATTTTGTTCACTGAAAAATACGACCAACACTCATTTTAAAGGTACTGTTATATCTCTTACATCCTCTCCAGAGACATTCGTTATTTATAAGTACTAGGACCAGCATTCTCCAGTACCACAGGATAATAATAATAATAATAATTGGACAATTTGTAGAGCGCCGTTTTTGTGAAAAATCACCTCAAGGGCGCTTATTGAAAGACTTAGGTTCTTTGAATCACAGTGACTGTTTATTGACGTATAGTAATCTATAATTATAGTTCTGAGGACTAATGCCCTTTCTAATTGAAAGCTAGATGTTGTCTGCGGAGATCTAGAATTATAATGACTCTGCCCATCTACCTTCGGTTACCTTCGGCACATCTCGGACACCAGACCAAGTGACCCGAAGAGCCCATATAGAACTAAAGTAATGTTAGAACTAACCATAGACCAGTTGAGGTACCTGCATTACGGGTATGCAAAACAGTAATAATAAAATTATTGACGTTTTGCTTAATTATCTTTTAACAAATAACTAGTTGATGCTAATAGACCGTGCCTGAATTTTAACACTTTTATTTCGAGATATTCAATAGAAGAAATTGATCTAACAATATGGCATCTTGTCATAATTTTGGGAACTGATTTTTCAAATCTTATAGACAATGAAAATTAAGTTGTAAGCTAAAATAGTCGTGATGACCTTGAAATTTCATCAGAAAAAGCTTTGCAAGTTTAACAACGTAAGCTCACCATTCTAATACGAGTAGGCATATCTTGTGGAACGTGGAACACTAAGAGATTGAGATAGATTTTCTCGCCTTATTTAATGCCAAGGCAAATATTTCCGCAATGCGTTCAAAATATGATAAACCAGTTGCAGTTTTACATTACAACTTCATCCGACTTTATCGACGCCACAATGTTATCCCACGTTAAACATAAATAACATGTCAGTATATTGCCTCCATAAATACTAATTAAATTCCCTACATTTATAAGGCACTAAATCTTGGGGGAATGTTGCAAAAAGTGTTGATTTACACTGCTCGTACAAACGGTGCAACGGGGCAGAATAACCAGCACGTGGAATTCACCACCGGCAGGAGCTTTTTACAGGTAATCCCAGTGATGTTTATTTTGCCTTGAATAGGTTCTGCGGGTTAAAGCTGGATACAGTGCCGTATCTGTATCACCGTCAGATTGATGACCGTTTTAATTAGTGTGATTTAAGTGGCATTTCAAACTGGAGCTTTTCAATTAACCTGGTCATTATTTTATTCATGATGGCTATTAAAAGAGTTTTCGCGTTTTGTGCAATCCTTGGTGGATGTCCCCGGTAGCATTCGTCAATGTAGAATAATATTATAGTAATTCGTTTGATGGTTTGAGCTACCAGATATAGATGGCTCTGGTGTAGATAGATCATGAAGGAAACAGATTTATCCGACAGATGTCGGTAGTATATAGGGTCGCCCCTCCACGGTGGGCACCAAGGTACGGGGAGCATATTTACGTTTCCGTCTTCAGTAGGCGCTGCCTTCCCGAAATCAACAAGGGTTTGCTGTAGCATAATACTCCAACAAAACCGTGTCCCATTAAACGCCAATAATGTACGTGGTTGTACCGCCAACAGCAGCGTTCCGTTTTAGTTATAGATTCACTATGTCATCCTGAAATCAGCACGGGTTCGTAGTATGTATTTTTAGTTGCAGTATTCACTGTGTAATTGTCAATCGTTGTGCAAATCCGTGTGTACATATTCGTATTTCCAAGGTTAGTTTTGAAATTTTACGGTAGTTAAGCATTCGTGTTTTTGTTGTGATAATTTTTCGTGTAAAAAAGTGTGTAAGATTTAAAATGGCGAACAAAAATCAATTAAAATTGGAATCTACAGCTATTAGATTGTATACATTCTCACATTCCAAAAAACGAGTTCAAAGCCTTCATTTGTTATGTGTAGAAGAGTTGTCATACAAAGATATTTTAGTTTTTAATGTTTATTTTTAAAAGACGTATAACTTCTTAAATTTTTTTAATGATCCCCTATTATGTTTATTGTATGTATTATTAAATGATCGGTTGTTTGTGGGCATATAATAGCGTTACATCGAGTCTATAAATGTCGATAAAACTATATCAAGTTAACATGTTTACGGTGTGTGAAAGTGCCAAAGTTATTTTTACGTTTATATTAACCTCCTGATAAATTGGATAAATGTTATTTTTATACTTTTTATTGGGAATAATCCAACTTTCAGAGATACAAGAACATAAAGGTTTTAAGTTGATTTAAAGACTATTTCTATGTTGATCGTTGGTACTGATTTTTACTGTTATTATTATGTGTTATTTAATATTTTTATGTAGCCACTAATTTGTAAATGTCAAAGAACCGTTTTCAAATTTCGTTAAGTCGTTGCCGACGATCACACCATGCGTTGTCATTGTTATACTTGTGAAAAAGTATAAAGTCATAAAATATGTAATATATAAATCGTAAATTCAAATTATCTTCTATTGGGCCGATGTTTGTCCGGGTCTTGGCGGTGATGCATCTGCCCACCAGCTGCGTGGCAGGCCGGATTGGAAGACTCTGGTTTGACCTTTTGACCTCTCTAGCAGGACTCTCTCGGAACATCTCCTTACACTGCAGTAGGGGAGATGGATTCGTACGTCCGTCACTCCTGGAGACTCGACCCGAGATTCCTACCCACCTTTCATAATTTATTCCTTCCCAGAACTTTTTCTCCTGCCTTTCCTCATAAGACCTTCCACACGACATCTCCAAAGATGACGTAAGCCATGAGGGGAATTATTTTTCTCAGGGCCTCCTGTGTGGAGCTAATATAAAAGAAATAAATAAAAAATGCCAGTTAAAAACGTATTTATTTCTGATTGATTTAATGTCAAGTCACTAAATAACATTTATAAACAATACATAATAATTGAATTACAATGTCAATTATTATTTAGGACATTTCCAAAGTTCTGAGAATTTTACTAAATTAGATACAAACCCACCTTTTATGTCGACATTGTGAAGACCTGAATTTCCAGCAATGAATAAACCAAAATAAAAATTAACATTGTATCGCACGTCAAAACAGTGTTGAATTGAGGCAATTTTTTTTTTCAATTGCTCCTTACAGGAGGCCCTAAGGCAACAAATCCCTCAGGGCCTATGTCATCTCTGGGGATGCTGTGTGGAGGGTCTTTTTAAGGAAATGAAGGAAAGGAAGTTCTGGGAAGGAAAAAGGTATGAGGGGTGGGTAGGAATCTGGGGGTCAATGTAGTCACTTGGGGTGACCTATGGCAGGTGTGTTGAAAATTGCAAATTGTGAATAAAAATAATATTAAAATAGTTCATTTTACACCACTTTGCTTACAAATCATTTCAATGGTTTGTCATTTGTCATACAAGATGGCGGCCATGCAATTTCCCTCACCCTGTCATAAGTCAGGTACGCCTCATACGTCAAACATATCTCTGGTAATGTTATATTATCGTTGTATTAAGCTTATGGGCCCGAGCGGTTAATACAAAATCGCACTAATGCTCTGTCCAGGGCACGGAGAAACGAAAGTTCTTGGATTAAAGTGACAAAAACCCCTTAATCTGCCTCTATCCAAGGTTCTTTTGTTCGGTTGGCTGGTTGACTGGACGCATTAGCATTCCATTTAGCGGCCATACAAATTGCAGCAGACATTTGCCATCGCGCCGCTGTACGCACAGTGCTAATGGGGTTTACGCAACAATGCGTGCGATTGTTGGCCAGTTTACCTCTCTTCATTGCCCACTGTCTATTTACTGGACAAGAATGCACATTTTGTGGGTTTCAGGTCAATAAATGTTAGTTTTTCTTCCAAAACCCTCCGTTGAATTGACCAGTTCTTAAATTTTTACTTATTTTCAAGAACTGGAAGTTTTAGTTACAGAATATAAATTTTGGAGCATTTAAAATTGCATACTCGCAGACTTAAGTAACGAAGGAGAGGCATAATGAAATACAACACAAGATAATTGTAATAATTGTTTTGTATACATATATTAGATTTTGCTTGGACTAGATGTTAATTTCTATGGAAAATTATTAATGGTAGGGCAAGAGCGAAACCCGATCCTTAGTTATATCACTGCATTAAGGTTTCCACATTTAGACCAAATAATTATTTAAGGTGTTATCAAACATAAAATGTTTGATAACACCTTAAATAATTATTTGAAAATTTTTGGTGCATCATTTTTTGTTGCTTACTAATTATGAGTTTTTTAAATTTTATTATTTTTCGACCTCGAGGAGTTATTTTTTACTAGGAAGGAAAAAACCTGTTGTAATCTTCTGGATTTTCTACTAATAAAATATCACGCTTTTTAATAATAACTTGTTTTATTCACGATGTACGTATTCGTCACGCATTACAAGAAAAGACAGCTGCTAAGTTTAAAGCATAGAGAAAACATAAGAAATATAAATGTGTTGCCACACACAAAATGTTGCCAACTTTCAAACTAACGTTATTTATAACAAATAATGTATTTATTACATTGTATCACAAAAACAATTTTTTTAAATTCAAATATACATAATTTACAGTGTAACTTTTATAAATATAAATATAACATAAGAAAACATAAAATTAATAATGGATCCTAGTTCCCAGTCCAAGCGAACAGCTTAATCCGGATCTGTTATTATATTTACGGTATTTGTAGTTAAAATAAAGAATGCAATCTACCAGATAAAATAAATATCCTTCCGAAGGTACCTATACGCAAAATACTGAGCTATTTGTTTTAAAAAATTAAGAGACATACATTTTTTCTTCACGTTCCTCAGGAAGAACTCTGGTACTGAAAGGGTTTAGAAAACTAGTAAGAAATTAAATTTGTAAAATCTAAAATTTCGGAAAACGGTTATTTAACACAGGATATTACTTACTAATTACGTAAACACACTCTCATTTTCAGTATAATGAAATTTCTTAATAGAGTATTTTATGCGGTTGATTAATGTATACAACAAACAGAGAGTCAACAACAACAAAAATGAAAGAAGTAACAAAGAATAATTACCAACCGTCCATTAACAATAAATATGTACATACATTTTATTGTAAATGTGTATAATAATATGTAAACATAGAACACTAACAAAAAACGGTGATTAATATTGATTTTGATTCCGATAAGATCTCTAATAAAGATTTACGATAAGAACTTTTATCAAATAAATACGATGATAAGATCTTATATCAAATAAAATATGTATGTAAATGTAAGTGCATGTACTACCAACATGCTTTTTAATTTACAAAAATTCCAATTCGAACTTATCTTACTGACCAAACCACCTTAAAAGCTGTTTCCACACATCACTAATCACTCTATGCTTCTCGATTAATTAATATGAAATAATAACGAATAAAGTGTAATTTATCATAATTAGTTCCCACATTGCTTTATGTCTACGGGCTCTTCGGGTCACATGATCTTGTTTCTGAGAAATGCCGATGGTAACCGAAGGTAGATGTGCAGAGTCATTATAATTCTAGAGTTCCACAGACAAAACCTAGCTTTCAGTTAGAAAGGATGTTAGTCCTTCGAATTATAATTATAAATTACGATCAATAAGTCACTGTAATTTAAAGAACCTTAGTTTTTCAATTAGTATCCTGTAGAACTGGAGAATACTGGTCCCAGTACTTACTTATAACGAATGTCTCTATAGAGAACTTTGGAGTTATTACATAAAGTTAGCACGTTCATAGTCGCTCACCAATCGGTGCAGAATTTTTACCACGTGTGAGTTAATATTTTCCGAAACGATCCCTTAATCTCAATAACAACCTGACAGGTAGATACGCCCAACATCCCTTATAAATAAATCTAAAGAGTAACAAATAACTGATTGAATTATTATAGATGTTGTCAATGGATTACGTGAGACATTGCAAGCACAGGAAATGCGCATCCGGACTTTGAACATATGAATCAGGCACCTAATAATATATTCTATACTACAAAAACCAACACTTGAAGCTAGTAATTCAATCTACGGGAAAGACACCCTAATATTCAGTAAAAAATAGTTAGGTATGAATTATTATAATGATAATAGTCAAAAGTAGGCCATGATTACATGATATAAGGGTTGCTTTGTAATCAATTTGTCGTTAGTCTTTTTTGTTATGTCAACTTTTAACCCTTATTTTCTTCGTCTTGTGGAACCAGGTGTTTGTTTGATGTCGTACGAGTATAAAATGCAGGTAATGTTCTGCCAACGAGGAATTTTTAGGTTAATTAGCCGGTTATTTACTATGAAATCGTCTATCTAGTGTAAAACTGTCCTAAATGAAAAACAGTAAATTGTCCAGGAGAGCATATTTTTTATTACTTGGGGTGAGGTTTATTCGAATCTTGACGGCGGAAGCGTCTTCCAGCCAACTGCGCGGTAGGCCGAATCGGGAGAGATTGGTTAAAGTGAACCATTTGACCTCTCTAGTAGGACTTTCCCGGAAAAGCGACTTGCACCGAAGTGGGGGGGGCTATATACGTCCGTCAATCCTGGACACATTGACCCCCAGATTCCTACCCACCCCTTATATTTGCCCAGAATTTCCTTCCCTCCCTTTCCTTAAAAAGACCCTCCACACAGCATCCCCTAAGATGTCACAGGCCCTACCACAGAGAACTTATCCTCCTCATGGCCTTCTGTGGATATATTGTAAAAAAAAAAACAATTTTATTATTAATATTTCGAGTAGGTACACGGAGAGATTGGTATGACGCTACCCGAGAAAAAAACGATGAAATTTTGAGTAATATAATGTTAAAATAAGGACAGTTCGTTCTAAGCATTTCGATTTTTATGTAACAGGTTACAAAAACTTTTGATGTAGGGTCTACGCTTTGACTTATTTTAAAATACAACAACTGATATTTAACCACGATTTTAACTGCTGATATTAACAAACGACCGTTTTTCTTCAAATTTTACCTAAATTATTCCAATTTCGAACGTGATTAATTCGAAAACGAAAGCTCAAATAAAAAAAAAGGTTTTTTATAATACAAAACGTCATTTCTCCGCTTCAGTTGGTTAATTCTTTTGCAGTAGGTACCGTATTGAAACAAAAACAAAAATTGATCTAATTAAGCCTTCGTTGGCAGAGCTATACCTTATAAATCGTGCGAACAGCTTTAGAACCCGTAGAAATGTCGAATGAATAAATAATAAGTAATAAGATACGACTAAACTAACTGTGAATGGAGGACAAAATTATTATTGTCGATATAAGTAAAATAGAACATGTTTCTCCGGAATGTCTGCCATATTTAAATAAATCTAAACCTTCTCTATTGCCTACAGAAGAAAGTAATGGATATATTTTTATGCTTTCAAAAAATGTATACTTTTTTACATTAATTCCACACAGAAAAATAATTTTACTCAGGGCGTATATCATCTTAGAGCAGCATTTCCGAACCATTTTCAGATACGAACCCCTAGGAAATCGAGCACAATTTTCAAGGACCCACATAATAAAAAAAAAACAACAATACATTTCGGACAATTTATTTTAATACTACAACTATAAAAAATAAGTTAATAATTAACGTACAACAGCGAAACCAACATTCACGTTAATTAACAGTTTCAAATTAATAAATTACTTTGTTTTTACGACTATTTTTATTTATGAAAAAACCGACATGTTTCGTAAGCCAACAGGGTTTTAATAATACTAATTTTTAAATAATAGACACAGAACATGTTGTCAATAAAAAAATAACAGACATAGACAAATAACAGACAGAGACAAATAATAAACATAGACAATAGTAACAATGGAAAAAATGAGAATGTGTAGGGACTATATGGAACAATTTACAAAGGAAATAAGTTTAATATTGGATCATTTAAAAACTAATTTTGATTATTAATTCAAATTCGCATTCACACTCTTTCTAATCTCTAAAATTTCAAGTTTATCCAACTGAATGCCATTGACATTACAATGTATTAATTCTATTCCACTGTTGAAGTTAAAGGTGTGACTAGTTTCCAACAAATGGTTGGCAAACTCAGAGAAACTGTTATTGTTTAAAGATTTCATATGCTTTTTAATCCTTATTTCAAATTTTCTCGAAGTTTTACCTATGTAAAAGAAACAAGTTTGCTGTTTTAGAAGAAGTGATTAACAGTTAATTAGTTTGAAGGATGGTGTTGCTTTTTTTCAACTAAATTAAAGATATTCGGGTTGATGTTACTACTAAACTGTAATCTGAAATCGGATTCCGCTTGTAATCTGTTTCTGAAACTGTAAGCGTAGCGATTACAAGACTTTTGGTGGTATTTATTTATAATTGTTAAATGGTCCAGAAGTGAGACTGCGGACCCCATAAATATATTCCGCGGACCACAGGTTTAGAAACACTGTCTTAGAGGATGTTGTGTGGTGGATCTTTTTAAGGAAGGATAGGAAAGGAAATTCTGGGAAGGAAAAAGGTAAGATGGGTGGGTAGGAATCTGGGGGTCTGCCCGGGAGTGCCGGACGTACGAAACCGTCCCTTCATCGACGGTGTAAGGCGATGGCTCGAGAGAGTCCAGCTGGAAAGGTCAAAAGACCTTCCTCAACCAGTCTCTCTCTAGATCCGGTCCGCCACGCAGCAGACGGGCAGACGCATCCGCCGCCAAGAATTGGACAAAACTCACCACATGAATCCAGACACCCCTGGTAAGTCACCAAACGTAGCGAACCACTTGGGATGACCTATGGCAGAGATGTTAGTTATCCAAAAAATGGTACCCGAAGCGGCGGTACCCATGCTCTACTCCCAAATACCTTAATAATATTGTGGTGTAGATATTGTAACATTTCATTCTCATTCATTCTTATAATAAAATAATATACAGATGTACTCCAATAAAGGGCTGTGCTTAATTCTTTTTAGTTCTTATCAATTTAGTGATTAGTTTTTGCGCAATGTAAAGAGATTGTGCATCAATTTTATATGTGCCACCCCATCCTATGATACCATATTAAATTATCAATTGACCGAAAGTGAAGTAGGCCATTCTAGAAAACGGTATCACAATAGTTAAATGGGGTGAACATTTTATTGGTTACTATGCAGTCTCTTTAAAATATTACCAAGAATTATTGCCCTATTGAACCCATTGCAAATTGCAACCACGTGGAGAGTGTAAAAAGCTTTGTGAAACCACATCAGATATCTTTCTTCGCCAAGCATCTGGTCTGGTGGCACCTGCGGCTTGGTGCTTATAGCCTGATTCCTGATGCCTGCTGCCTGTTGCCTGTTGCCTGGTACCACTTCTCGTATCTCTAAGACAGCTGACAGCTCCGATAGCATCTTACTAATAATACTTTGTTATTGATGGATGAAGACGTGTTATTAAAGGTGCACTTTTCCAAAAGTGCATTATTATTGTTTGCTATTCCCAAAGGGGTGGTACATACTGTATGGAGCAGTGGCGTATAATATATTTTGAATAAGCCAATTAATCGCATAGCATCCTTTTCATTATCAAAAACAAAACAGGAATATAAAAATTCATTATAATAATATTTGGATGATTTGTATATAAAAAAAGAAGTAAAATCACCTCAAGGGCGCTGAACAATACTCTTTTCAATCTATTATGTAAGGGTAGGCGGAGAGGGTAGACCGTCACATAACTCTGTCTAGGCACTCACTCATTGTTTTATTCAAATTCATAGATCGTGTCATGGTTATTTATTTATTTATTAACGGACTTACGTCCAATTTACAACAAAGTATCACGCAATTTGGAAATGTACATTGTAAAGATAAAGCAATTATTAGCATGAAAGCAAAGACAAACAGAGAAAATAGAAGATAATAAAAGTGTCAAGTCAAGTCAAGTCTTTGCAAAAATTAGAGTAGATATAAAATATCTTCAAATGTTTAAAGAGCGACAGAAATCATTTAAGCTTATACCATTATATAGATACATACTAATGATTCACAGTGTTTCATCGGGCGTCCCCGACTTCTTCTACCAGTCACTTCCGCGTCATACATTCAGCTTACGCTACATACTATTCAAGGTAACATTAGATATAGTCATTGAAGGCCTCCGTGGTCGAGGGGTAAGGCTCTCGATTAACGAATTATATTTGATTGATTTCACAATTTAATCGTTTACATAATGTATAGTATATTTGCGGCACGTTCCAGAGTGGAAGATACTAGAAGTATCGCCCTGGTGTAAGGCCACCTTCAGAAAAGAAACGTAGTTGGAAATGGCTTTAGCCGTGTTTGGTGACCAGATCTGAATAGTCAGGTACTTCCCCACCTTCCTCTCCTTGATCTCCTACCCATTCCCACTACCTTAAGCCTCATAACATACCCCATTTGGGGCCATCAATGGATCCAGGTGGTTGGGAGCGGTTGAAACTCTCGTGCGACGCTTGATAGAATAAATCTTTGGGGTTAATTCAAAGTAGATAAAACGAGTGAAAAATAATATATTTCTCAAAAGAACAGTTTGAAACTAACCCTTTAATACCAACAAGTAAAAACAATAACACCATTATTATTGCATAAACAAACAAAAAAAATTGTTTCACTGGTTCGTTTGGTTTGGTGGTTCTTTTGTGAAGAGTGTGAAGTAGAGTTATTTGTTATATTTTTTTATTTTATTTTATTTTTTTATTTTTTATTTAAAAATATAAAAAAGTTACAGTTTACATCATAATATATACAATTAATATTTTAATCACTCTCCTAATAAAGCAGCTGCTTGTGTTTAGGAGAGGACAACTAAAAAAAATTACATTTGTTTAAATTAAAACAAAAAATATTAGTAATTTAACAAAAAATAATAGTGATTTAATGAGAAAATACAGATAAAAGTAATAAAAATAAAGGTTAGTTAAAATAAATGATTTAGAGTATTGATAAGGCAAAAACATATTTCTAAATATGCAATACATATTTCTAGATATAATATAAAATAAGTTAAGTTATGAGGTGGTACTAGAATATTTTAATTTAATTTTTTTTTAAATATTTTTCGTTGCTTTCTTCCGATCGTATATCAAGGGGTAATTTATTAAATAATTTTATACCCTTGAATACATAATGGTGTTGTGCTGTTGTGGTTCGCACTAGTGGCACGGTAAATCCTCCAACAGATATTATTCTTTTGCTTATATTTAATTGATAATATTAAACGACATACGACTAAAATTTTATGAAATGACAAAATTATTGCAGAATTATCAATTTTACAGGTATCATAAATTGAGACCATAAAATACCACAGAATTGCTTGGCACGCCGCTGAAATTTTATATCTTTAAAATTTTAAACAATATTGGGCCAAGATTTATTTTCCCCTCTCTGTAACTTAAGATTCTGGTCGGCAGGTGGTGACGGTGTTATTGATTGGATCATTAATAAATTAATTAATACGTGTTTCAACTTTCAACATCGTGGAATAATGGGATACTTTAGCACGGGGTATCACGATCTACCTGACATACATATATTATGAATCAATAGAGATTTTTATCGATTGAAGAAAAAAAGGTTTCTTTTATCTAAATTTGGGAACATCAAAGCGGAAGAAAATTACAGTAGTTTATCCTTGTAATCTGTGAAAGAAATATGTCATGTTTTTATATTGTCAAACATTTGGAATTGATTGAAAAGTTAGAGAGAAAAACATTCTTTCATGATTCATACCATTATGGGGGGAGTTTGGTGTAGCCGAGTTTCTTTTTTTATGCGTTTTTTTCAAAAATAAAATTTATTTTCGTTTACGAAACTTTTGGCACATGTAGAGGTACATTTGAACAAGAAAAAACACTAGGTATTGAAAATTTGATTTGAATATCTATGATATACATAGATATAACGATCGCAAACGGAGGGTCCGACCAAATCGGCTGGAATCCTGGAATGAAATTATATAATGGAAATTATCTCAAACACAAAATTAAAAAAAAAAATCGTTATACTATGAAGTAGAATACGCATGAACCAGTTTTATAAAAAAAATAATTGCAAAAATGGGGGACATTAAATGAAAATTGGCGAAAAAAATCGGCCATTTTGGAATATCTTTGTCCTATAATAATAATTTTTCGTAAGGCGAGGTTTATCAGCATATGAATTTAATTTTCTTTAATTTGAACTTTCAATGAAGTGAATCGGTTGAAAAATCGATGAGCTTCGACTCCAGCCAACTTGAAAAGCGTGGTATTGAGAAAGAGAATTAAAGATTTTTTAAAATGAATTGTTGTTATGTAAAATAGGTTATTTTTTTCACAAATATTCAACACAGGTTTGTTTAAAATATGTATTAAAATTATTCGATTTCTGGATTCATACTAAGGTGTTGTTAATCTACAATTCCGCTAAAACCTACAATACTCCTGTTTCGAGGGCACTCCAATCCGCCAGATTTCATGGGAAATCCGTCAAGATGGCAAAACTGAGATTTTGGTTCAGGGATTGCTCACACACAGTAGAGCTGGCGAGCCATTGGCTCAGAGATTCTTGGATTTTTGGCTCGGCTCGGTGGATTTTTAACTTTCCGAATATCAAGCAGGGGCTGCGAGCCATGTCAACACCTGTCTTTCCCCACAGACAATGAGTTTTGGCTCGGTGCGCGGGCTATTTGGCTCGTTGGCTCTGCCGCGTGTGCCCAGCTTTATATGGAAGAGATATAAAATCCTTGGCTCTGAATTCTCCGATTTAAAATCAGGTGTAAATGATTACTTAATTATTAAATAGACTTAAGACTTAACTTTATGCAGAGTTGCCTGGAAGTCGCCGCGTAGAGCCGGTGGAACTATGGCATGCCTACTTTGAAAATTTTATGTGGATTGGAGAATGGCTAGATGAAAGTCAGGAAGTACCTACCTGGCTATTCAGATCTGGTCACTAAAAAACAACGAAGTGCATTGCTGTATGACAAAAGATTGTGTGTGGTTTACCAAACAGCAATACACGTTCATAATTAGTATTTTTCATTTTTTTAATATAAAACCCAATAAATATGCAACATTTCCACATAAATGTCAGTGAGGTGATTTAAAAAAACGGCGCTATACAAGTTATCCAAAAATTATTATATTTTTACTTAAAACTACGACGTGTGTCAAAAATCTGTACCACAACAAAACACGCCTTTTTTAATTCAGAATCCATAATGTGAAAATACGACCCATTTAGAAACTTGATGAAAAAATATCATCGTGTGCAACGCCCATTAGACACTAAACCATTATAAATTTAACATAAAAAAAAATAAAATAATTACACATGTTTATCAAAGTTTTTTTTTTAAATAAATCTATCTACATTAGCTACCTGAGATTCCTTATTCCCTTTCTTACCACCATGCTAATTATTGGCCCAATCTTGAGAGTCCGGCATACCTTTATCAACAGACTTGAGCAGGTGAAGAAGAAGATATACCTTGGCGCGTGTCCGAGGAAAGGTGCACAGTGACGTCACGTCACCCGTATTCAAGGTGGAAGCAAGGTGCAGGTTTAGTGGTAGTATACCTCGTCTCGGATTCCATCGAAAGTGCGTGCATTAATGAGTTAGGTTGATTATGGCACCAGCTGGTAGTTATAAATTATTACTGTGTCTTGAGTATAGGAATTATAGTAAAAGTGTTTTCGCTGGGGGTGGCATGATTTTGAATTTATTGATAGGGGATTAGATTTCATGTTAATTACAGCAATTATTCGTTTCATAAATATTCGTTTGTGGGGCATTTTTATTGGTAAAATAATTTTTTTACAACATTTTACAGGCATATATGTATGCCGTATTATTACAGATGCATTGTACTTAGTTAACAGTCCCTGAGAAAATTATATATTAGCACATCTCAGCAAAGTCTAAGTTCTAAGTGAAAAGTGACGTTCATAAAATACGTGTACTTTTTTACATTAGCTTCACTCAGGACGCCCGGAGGAAAACAATTTTCTTCCACGCCTATGTCATCTTTGGGAATGCTGTTAAAGCAAGGAGAGGAAATTTTGGGAAGGAAGAGGGTATGAGAGGGTAAATGCATTCCCTTAAGGTTCAAGGCGATGGGTGTATAGCAGTAGTTCCCAACCGGTGGTCCGTGGAACACAGGAGGTCCCGAGATCTAAAATGTGGTCCACGAAAAATTTCTCAATTACTTCAACACCGAATCGAAAGGTATCCAAAAGCTGATTCGTAACAATCGTAACCCTTTTGGTATTAATGATGGAGAGGTAGCTAAAGAAGTCCAAGAAGAGCACATTGAATTGCAAAGTGATAGTAATTGCAAGAACGAGTTTAATTGCGCATATAACAGTTTATCATTATTGTACCTTGTGGTCCCTGTAAGAACAAATAAATGTCATAGTGGTCCCTGGTCAAAAAAAGGTCGGGAACAACTGGTGTTGAGAAATAGGTCAAAATGTCACCCTCAACCAGAATCTCCCGATCAGATCGGTGGGCAAACGCATGGAATTAGCAGGGGTGCCCGGTTTCAACGGGTGAGGTGTGTTCACGCCTTGGAGGCGGATGCGCCCACCCGCCAGGCGCATGGCAGGTTGGATCGGGAGAGGCCGATTGAAACCCCTTGTCCTCTTAGCCGGACTCTATCGACCCATCGCCTTGCATCGCAGCGGAGGCATGGATTCATACGCCCGTCACTCCTGGACACACTGATCCCTAGATTACTACCCACCCCTTATACCTTTTCCTTCCCAGTACTTCCTCTCCTTTCTTTCATTAAAAGACCCTTCACGTGGAGACCAAAGACGATATAGGTCCGCAGGGAAATTATTTTCCTCAGGCCCTCCTGTGCAAGGTTAATGTAAAAAAATGTATATACATATAATATTATAAAACATACTGTGTAAACATTTCTAATTTGTTTTAAAATAACGTCATTGAACTTTAAAACAAACAAATGAATTTTAAATGATTGAGTAGGTAAGATTGCGTAATGTTTTCAGTTGTCGATTTCGTTTGTTATGTGGGAATCGGCGTAATAACGCCTATTATGGCAATCGCTGGTGCACTTCTGCCGGTAAATGACTGCACTATACTGCAGTTCTGCACTTACCCAACACCAATCAACCGGGAACACTTAAATGAAGATGTTACAAGTTGCATCATTGCTTTCGTGCTAATGTCGGTTCATTGAATTCTATGAGTGGCCGTGTTTTTCAAATTACCTACGGACGACGTCTGAATATTTTATATTTTTTTGTATTTGCGAAAAGGTGAAGTTGAAAATTGTAAACCAAAAATATGTTTCAGCAATGGTATTTAAAGCAAATACTGGTCTTGCTGTCATTCCGGCCATACGTTTCGGCGGAGCCAATATTAAAATCTGCATTGAAATTTAATATTTGGGGCATGTCGTTTCTGATGATCTAAATGATAAAAATGATATAGAACTCCAAAGAAGAGTACTGAGCGTGCAAGCCAACATGTTCGCCAGGAGATTCAACAGGTGCAAATATTCCAGACCTACTGAATGAGTTTTTTACACTAGCGATCTATGGCCAAGATACACTCAAGGCGTCATGAACACATTCCGAGTACTGTGTAACCACGCATACAGAGCGTTGTTCGGCCTACCTCGGCGATGCAGCGCCTCGCTGATGGAAGGGTACATGGGCTCATCTGAAAACGATCGGAAAACACTAGTCCAGGTCGTCGCCCAGTGGCAGGGTGCACCCCTACAAAATTCATGGAGAATTTACCTCAAACCACCTTAACACAAGTACCTAGCTACCAAATATGTTTACCATACTATTGTTATTGCTGTTATTTTGCTATTGTCTTACACTATTTTATTTTATCTTGCATTCAATTTTATATAATGTAATTTTATAGATGTATACTTTTATATGGCAGACAGAGTATTACACTCACTGCTCTATTCAACGGAAATAAACACACTTTATTATTATTAATGCAAGTGTCATGAATATTTTCATAATAGAGGAATTTTCAGGTGTGGAGTTGACAGAAGATGGATAGAAGTAAAGCAGAATTAGTATGTGTGATAAAACCTTATGACCTAGTTTCAACTGAGGGGGTCTGAAATCAATGCAAGTCTGGAGACGGAAGAAGTAGTCGGGTTCTTCCCAGGAAGATAGTGCACAATTAAATGAATAATTTATTCTCCAAATGGAACAATGAGTAATTATACTTGGGCAAAATAAATTTTCAAAAGAAACTGAAATGTGAAAGGAACTAAATTGGCTATCAGTGAAACAGATGCCGATATCGAACGCAATGACATTTTTACATAAAATAATAAAAAAAAACTGTTTGTAAAATACTTTTCAAATAAAATTACTTTCAACAAGGACAATATAATCAGACTACCAGAAAATAAAGGCAGTACGCAAAACAATTCATTCTACGAAAAGGTACCATAAAAACTACATCAAATATTAACCCCTCAGGGTTGGAGTTATATTTTTGATACTGCTCATAAAAATGCTGTCAAATGCCGGCGATTTCTTGAGTATTTCCGCATTTCAATAAAATCAAAATAATTTGAATATTTCTGAACGTATCCAAAAACTAAAAACTGTTTTTGAAAGGTGATTAAATAAGCTTTCAAATCGTATCATTATAAGTAAGCATTTTATTTTAGATATATGGATATTTTGAATGCAAACATTAAAAAGTTTTAAAAGTGACTCACCTTACATTGTTTCCTTAAAAAACTGAACTAAAATAACTGATAACGTAAAAAGCAACTCATTTTTTAATAGTCATACGCTATCAAATTGTATTATTACAAGTAAGCATGTTATATTTGAAATATTAAAAATTTGAATGCAAACATTATAAACTTTCACCTAACATTTTGGTGAACGTATGACGTCATAAATCCGAATAATTTTATCTTTTTTGCGGATATCTATGGAACTCAAATCGTTGTATAGGGTTGTCTCTTTCTATCACTGTTTAGATCATATATCTCGCTATTAGAGTAAGGGAGACAAAACGACTTTTATGAGACCAGATGAGCGGACCCATATATGGGTCAAATTTACTTTATGTCAAATAGTTGTTTGACCCATATATGGGTCAAATTTACTCAAGAGGTTTTAATAAATATAGAATAGATTGTAAGAATCACATCAAGCAAGATAAAACAACACGTAGCCCCCCTGCATTTTTAGATTATAATGTATTAGCTTCCTTCAGCTTAGTAGGTACCCATCATCTGTAAGAAACATGTAATAATATTGTTATTTCAATACCTGTAATACTTCATCTTATTTTTACTACTTTATAAAGTTATTAACCTCAACACAGGCTTGTCCTAGGACAGGTTATAAATTGAATTGTAATCAGTAATACCTACCATGCAAAGAAACAATAAATAAAATGTAATGATAAATGAGCCCTTGCCCGGAAAAATGTTTTAACCAACAATATTCTTACTCCGAGAAAAACGTAAAAATTGAAACCAGTTATATTTCATAACATTTAAAATAAACATACTTACAATTCTTAAGAGTTTAAATGAAAATTAGTTAAGGAAGGCAATAACATTAGATTTTATTGCAAGAATTTATGCAGAATTAGTGGAAAAATGTTGTATATAAAAATTTCACAATCAATTTTATTCCACAAAATGTATTTTTTTACTCTTCGTATCTTACAGAAGGCAACATTCTCTTCTAACATAAATTTACACATGTCATTCATTGATGTATTTGAGCTTAAAAAGCAAAAATACGATATTAATAAATCAAACCATTTACCTTCGCGATCTTGCGTGATATCAACTTACAACATTTTTCCACAAACCTGTTTCAACGGCTAAAAATTGATAATATTTTTTCTGGACATATACAACTTTACTGCATCCTTCAGCTTCTTGACTTTGAAGTCTTTCTAGTTGAATCCATAAGTTCGTTTCCTCCATTTATTCACATGAATTAAAGCATGCTCCGTGATTTCAATAAACGGCATTATACAACGTGTTTCCACAAACCAATCTTTAAAATGCTGCCACAGGCTTTAAAATTTTTTCATAGATGCATGTCAGCATGCCCAATACTCTTCTATCAATTACTCAACATTGATAGTTTCGTTGGATACAACATTATTTTAGTTGGATACAACTTTTACTTTTGGAACTCGTTACAATATGCATGATCTGTAATAAGTAATAATGAAATAAAGTAATGTACGACAATGAACTCGAATTGAAAGTCTGACCTTTGGATGAACGAATAATAGGAATTTAATTGCAAATGAAGATCCCATAAGAATTGCGTTATTTTGTGAAACACGTGTATGTGCATTGTGCATGTTTGAATTTCTCGAACAATGTTGATAGAAAGCTCTCATCTGTCATTTTTTAAATTTAATTGTTTTTAATTAAATTTATTTATATTATTTTTTTTTAAATTTAATTAAAATTAAATTTAATAATAATAAGCTATTATCTCAAGTTCTGCAAGTATTTTGGTATGTATTTTTGTAACAGCTGTTTCGACGTGTAAGGTCATTTTCAAACTTACAAGTCGAAACAACTGTAACAAAAATACACACCAAAATACTTGCAGAACTTGATAATAACTTATTTTTATTAAATTTAATATTAATTAAATTTAAAAAAAAATAAATGTAGTTCTTCGAATTAAACACAAAAGTTATAAACAGTCTTTATAAATTCATAATATATTATGACAGTATTATAAATATGTATATCATTGTTTAATTATTTTAAAATAAATTTTAGACCAATATAAAAATAGAATAAACTTATTTGCAGTTCACAGGCGGTAGAAGTGAACCCTTCAGAAAACTAAGCTTCGTGAGATTGAGACGAATGCAGAGTATCAGAAGTTGGAAGGGTTTATTTATTATAGTATTGTTACCAAATTTAAAAATTATTTGTAATTTTATTTTACGAAGCAACGCACAAAGAGGAGGCAGATAGGCTAGGAAGCACCTCACAAAAGGACACCGTTTAGTCATCTCATTCTCTCACAGGCTAAATCCTATATATTGTGTTTGTTTGTCTATTTTTAGTGTCGTTCGTTTCCGTTTCATCGAGTTTCAAATCAAAACAGTGCCAAAGAAATTTTCACTTTGAAATATATATAGGTACTAAAACATACAAATATACCTAATTTTAACAGTTCTAAAAATTGTTTTTCAATTGTTGACGCAACTATATATATTTCCCTTCTTCCACTTGCCCAAGCACCTATCCTTATCTGACAGTGTAGCTAATTTACCTACGTGTGCCATTTGTCAACAACAATCAGTCTATCAAAGGAACGCGTACAATGAACAACACTACCGTAAATTTAATATTGACTCAATTGTGAAATCTTGGCAGTGACCAGCTGGTACTCCCTCGGTGGTGTAAGAAATCTCTTGTGTGGTTGTGCTGTGTATCAGTCTCCCTCAAGGCCACAATATATTCTTATCAAAAAGAATATAAGACCACAAGGGTAAGTCAGTCCTTTGCACTTACAATCTTTACCAACTCCCAACCAGTGTTGCCAACTCAGCTCCCTTAGAGCTAGATTTAGCTCCCAAATGAGGCCGTCAGCTCCAAAAAAGTGGTTTAGCTTAATATAATATCTATCGTTCAGTTGATTAGTCAGACATCTTTAAATTTAAGTTTTGTGATTATGAGGAAAGCAGTTTTCGAATGCTCTTGTATACATGCTGTTTTTCTGCATTATAATTGATTTGGTATTTACGAGTTATCTGAGTATTGAACCAGATAGAGGGTACACTTTTACTATAACTGCATACTCAACTCAGTCTGACTAATCAACTGGACGATCGATATCAGGGACTAGACAAATATTTACAAGGTTTAAATTTAAACACGGAATGAATATCAATAATTAATTAATAATTTGGGCAGTGAATCGGAGAAAATGTCGATGTTAGAATTTAGACAATTATTATTGAACATATGAAGAGCACGGTTAACTGGCGAATTAGTTGCTGCATTTGTTTTGTGCGTGTGGAATAATTCTGTATAGCGAGTACGTCAAGGGTATGTTAAAATTAATTAGGAAAAGAAGAAACATATTCATTTTATTACTTCGAGGGGAGAAGTATCATATACTCCATTTAATATTGAAAGGCAAGATAGAGGGTCGCCGAGGACCTGGTAGGAGACAAATCTATTGGCTGCGAAATATACGAGAGTGGACTGGCATTAGAAGTGTGGAGGAGCTATTCCGGGCAGCGCAAGACAGAGAGACCTTTTCAAGAGTGATCGCCAACGTCGGGGGGACCTGATAAGGCACACAAAGAAGAAGAAGAAGGGAAAGAAAGTCATTCTGTACAGTCAATATTATTATTTAGAATTTTGTGTATAAATGTTAAATCAGCTAATGCTCGCCTTTGTTGCAAAGTTTGAAATGTGAGTTCAAATTTATTGTTGAATTTGAAGGTAAGATATTTTATAAATTTGTGTTGAATGTTTTCTATGCTATCTGCGGGTTCCAAATTGGTGAGGCATATTCCTGTGTACTTCTGACTAATGCAAAATATAACATTAATAATAACGCGGGATTCTGAATACTTTACTGAAGTTTACTGTTATTGTTTTTGTTAAAGTAAACTGTTATTTAATGTTTATTGAACTTTACTTTTATTCAATTCAAATTTCTGAAAGCACAAAGGAAATGTGTTGAAAATAAAATCGATCAAATATTAAGTATTCTGTTGTACATATTTGATCTAATGTTATTTTCCACCAAACCGAGCAACAGGAATATCAGATAAAATAGAATAAGTGCAATTTGTAACATAATAAAATATTATATTGATTTCATTGAATCTGACTTGATTATGATGGATTTAGATTCGTAATGAAATGACGAGTAATGAGTTTCTTGTCAGTTTTCTGGAACATGACAGTGATTGATATGAAATCAAGTTGCAGCGTTCGTTTTATCGGATGTACTGTATCTCTATGTATGTAACAGCTTACGAGAGAATTGATAATTATGATATTGAATTCAAAATCCAAAGATTAGCCCAAAAACATATTAATTTTATTGCCCCTAAAATGTACAATTCAATAGTTAAAATCTTTGACGAGAACATGTTGCGTTAAAACATTAATTATACCTAGATAAACCAACCGGTTTCGAGAGATGGTTAGGAATCTGAGTGTCTAGGAGTGAAGGAAGTATTTTTTTTTTTTTTTTTTAAATCATGTATATTATCGAGGCTTCTGACTCACACAATGTTGTCATTTTTTGCCTCATCTGTTTTTAAATTATAATATTATCTATAATCTTTAATGATCTTTAAAAGGTGCTTAGTCCTTTTATATTCATTTTATATAAAAATTCACTTTCAAATATTTTCCAGTTTACATGATCTAATAAATTTCATTATTCTCGATATGGCATGAAACTCGGTTGAGGCTATTAAATTCTGAACTTCCGATGGGTTCGAGGTCATTAATATTGTCACTCTCTGTCGTTCATATTTAATGCACTTTGATAATGTGTGCTCGACATCTTCAATTTGTTCACATATCGAGCACATTGGAGAATCAGAGAGGCCTATCAAACACAATATTCTTCCCATTAGTGCATGTCCGGATCTTAATCTAAAAATGATTCTCATTTCTGATCTTTTCAGATTAACCTCAGTGAACCATGGTCTTTTAAACTGTTCATTTTGGAGCTTTCTGTACCATATTCCCTTATTGGTAGACAATGTTTCAAAATGATTATTCCACATATTATTACATATGGAATTTATCTTTTCTGAGTAATCTTCAGCGTCTGGCGTCCAGTCGTAGATGCTTCCATTCACACATGCTTCGTTTGCCAACAAATCCGCCTCTTCATTCCCATGTATTCCTACATGAGATGGAATCCATTGTAAACATATGGACACATCTTTCTGCTGTAGCCGCCTTATTTGTTCAACAATATTGTAGCTTATTTTCCTACAGGGAACTCCTTTCGGAATACTTTTAATATGTTGAAGTGCACTTTTAGAATCGCTTAATATTACAACTTGTTTCCACTTATTTTTAATTGCATATTCTACTGCTTCTTTGATTGCTATCAATTCTGCATTCATAATAGTGCAATTTGTATTCAATTTTATTTGACGGGAAAAATTGTTTGGCATTGAAATGAAAGCTGCTCCAACTTGGTCTGATTTTTTTCATCCATCAGTGAAGATCTGGCTGAATCCAGAATATTTTTTAGTTAGCATATCGCTTACCATATTACTAATTTTATTTGGTAAGAGTAGTCTTTTGGGGGAATTAAAATTGTCAATCTCAACTGAAATACATTCCAAATTAAGTGCTCCTACCCAGGTTTCAAAGGAGTGCATATCTAGACATTTATTTTTATTTATTTTCCAATCAATTGTTTCCGAACAAATTTTAATCAACATTGGTAATTTTTTATTGTTCCAGAATCTGTTTTGTATCAAGGATTTAAGTTTGAGAACCTCTAAAACTAGTGGATTATTTTCAATGGATACAGCTCTAAGCCAAAATCTTGCAGCTAGTTTCCAAGTTCTTATATGCAAAGGAGGGGCACTCATTTCACTTTGTAAAACATGCACTGGAGTTGAGTTCAGGAAACCTCCACATATTCTTAAAGCTCGTGATTGTATTCTCTCTAATTTTTCGAGATTGCTTTTGGCAGAGTTGTAAAAAAGTATACTGCCATAGTCTAATCGACTTCTTATAAGAGAAGTATACAATCTTCTCATGTGAAGAGGATGAATTCCCCAGCTTTTTCCTGACAACACTTTCAAAATATTCATTGGCTGATTCATTTTTAAACAGGTGTTATTTATATGTTTATTCCAAGCGAGTCTGTAATCCAACCATACCCCAAGGAACTTATGTTCTTCTACTCGTTCTATAAGTACATCATTTATCCCTTTAAGGCAGTACACAACCCTAATAATTTTTGTTTGCTCGAAACTCACATTTTAATCATTTCCGGCGAATTCGTAACTATAATAACATTTTTATTCCAACAGAGCACTGGGGATGTAAGTTATTTGTATTTAAGATGAATAAAAATATTACCTTACTATTAATATATTTTACGAGACACATTTGAAATATTTGTAATGCGTCGATGACACAGGGCGAGTTTACAAGCTACTATCTCGGAAATTCACTATCTGTTAGTAAACTCGCCCAGTGTCATCGTGTTACTTGCTAACTAGCAGATTGTTGACAATCCACGGAAAAAGTTGAAAGGTCCTCAACTTTACACGCTACAAGCCGATTCGTGATTGGTTTATTTGTGTTTCCAATATGGCTGCCAAAAACCAGCTGATTTCGACTGTCTGAAGGATTAGTTCACGTTATTTCCGCTATTGGCGCTAGCAGCTACGTGCGAGTCCAGTTTCCTACAAAAATGTCGCGAGCTACTGAGCGAGTGGACAGTTTTGTGTGTCATCATGACAATCTCACTCGCCGATTCACCCGCTTTTAAATTTAGTAGATAGTAGCTTGTAAACTCGCCGTGTGTCATCGAGGCTTTACACGTTCTTCAGAATTAATTAAAATGAATGCGGCGGAAAGGTCGAATCTCCAGGCCTGCTAGGGTGAATTCGACCGTACGTCCGTCCAATACGCGGGCGCATATTTGTTTACACGCTTTCTTCACTTACATCAACACGTTTCAAATATGGCTTTTCCGTCCTAATTATTAATAACCACAAAATAATAACCACAAAATGGTACCCACCTGTGAAAATTTACAATACTGACTGCTAAGTGATGAAATGTTTGGAATATTGAAAGCTCTTCTGGGAAGAAATGATTGGACGGTAATCTGCAACTGGTATGGTAGGGCCACACTGTGGCCAACTTCCAACTCAAACGTTTGGACGATTGTGCGAATGGGGTAGTTCGTGTGTTGGAAGTTCGAGCTGGAAGGTTGGAGTTCGAGTTGGCCCTGGATCGCCTTCGAGGCGATCGGCGATGGCTGGTTCATGCGAGTTGGCCCAACACGTCTGCGCAATATTATTACGGGAGAGTTGTATAAAAATTGTTTGAAATTATTATTTTTTTAGCTTTACCGGTCGAAATCAATATTATGGAAACCGAAGCACCGCCTGCATAATTATAGGCAACTGATAAGATACGGCGCCGAATCAGCTGTTTGACGTCCGCCATTTTGGAATTTGGAGTTGGAAGGTTGGCCGTAGCCACCACACGATCGGCCAACCTTCCAACTACGAACTAAATTCGGAGTTTGAAGGTTGGTTTTGGTGTGGAAGTACCAATAGATATCTGTATAAATGCCTGCTACCCATATGTGCGTTTATTTCAATGTGTAAAATATATTGATTGATTAGAGATGATGGTGGTCAGTGGCTGATGAACAAGAGTACTGATGCACAGACATTTTCGAACACTCAACAAACGAGCTGCAGACGTTATCACAGCAGGTGCCGACTTTTTACACCCTTTTCTCATAGCTCACAGACTATGTCCGAAGTTAATATAATATAATGTCAACCTAGGCGTTTGGTGAAGGGATTTATAGCTTCGGTATAAAAAGTATTACCAACATTTTTATTGTTCGTGTGAGGTCCAAGGACGAAGGTTTTTTTTTCATAACGGTATCCGCTTTATAACGATATTATGGTTTACGAATCTAATTATTTTAATCTTCTCTCTTGAAGAAGAGATTGTTAGAACAATAAATGTTAAAAAACGTTGTAATAATTTTTATTAATGAATATTTTTATCTGGTGAGCATCCTGTGATCGTATTTCAATTTTGAAATCTGCAGAGATAATTAGATTCGGATTAAATTCAATTGAGAGAATTAGATATTGTATAATAACGAAAAAACGATCTTCCAAATAACATTCGGTATCATTTGTAATTGGAAGAGGACGTAAAACATATCCATGGCGCCAAATAATTTCGTACAACTGAAGGACTGTACTCATTAGGGTCAAAATATTTCCGCAATGCAATAAAATCCAAAAAATGAATATTTCTGAACCCCTTATATATTATATATTATATTAGAAATAGACATAGAATTTTGTTCAATATTATTTTTTTTTAATGAAAACTTTAAAAAGTTTGATAAATAACTCACCTTTCGTTTTTTCTAACTAAAATTATGGATAACGTAAAAAAACACCCATAAATTTTATTAGGCAATGTATTATGAACGTTATTGTCAAGTCACTTTTTTGTCGTTTCGTGTAATAATAATTATTCAAAAATGCAATTTTTTTTCAAATTGCGGTGGAAACTTTGAATTTATTTATAAACTTTTTTTTACGGTAACATATTTGAATATAAAGCGTGGTATATTAATTGGTTTTGTGTTTAATTCGTAGATCTCTATTTAGTATTTAATTTAAATTAAATTTAATAATGTTATTATCAAGTTCTGCAAGTATTTTAGCATTTTTTTTTACATATGTTTCGGCTTACAAGGAAAGAGTTTGAAAACTTCCCTACAAAAAGCACTTGTAAGCCAAAACAGCTGTAACAAAAATAAAAACTAAAATACCTGCCGAACTTGATAACAACATTATTAAATTAAATAAAAAATATATACAGAGTGGTGTTTTCTCTTTGTAACACTATTTAGATCATATCTCTAACCATGATGGTAAGGGAGACACAACTATTTCTATGAGACCTATATGAGTTGTTCGGAAAATCGATCAAATTAGCCTGATGGGTTAATCGATTTTTGTTGAACAATGTGTTTCTTTGGAAAGGCATGCATAGGTGCCATAGTTCGCCCCAATTTAGCAGAGCTGCCCAGATATACAGAGTAATGTTTATGTTTTTTTTTTTTTTTTTTTTTTGACTTGACGGCGAATGCATTTGCCACCTACTACGTGGTATCAACCTTTCCTAACCTAGATTTCTCCAATCAGACTCCCTCGACCCGTCGACTTGCACCGCAGTGGGAGGAATGGATTCATAAGTCCGTCATTCCCGGACACATTACACCCTCCGATAGCTACCCACCCCTCGTACCCTTTCCTTCTCAGAACTTCATATCCGTCCTCTCACTAAAAACACCCTCCACACAGTGTCTCCAAAAATGACCCAGGCAAAAATAGATTTAATTTTTCTCAGGGCCTCCTGTGTGGAGCTAATGTAAAAAAGCCCGAAAGGTTGACGCTGTTGGCTTTTTATTTATAGTAAGAGCTGGGATTATAACAGTAATCATGTATATATTTATTACTCTCTGGGATAATTAGACAAAAAATTATTCAGTTGTAATACTTACGTAATACCTGTTTCATTGAATATGTTAATCCCCATCTAGTGCAGCTGAAAGACAAGATTAAGAGCGACGTTTATTCGTTCATTGAGTAATTAATTCAAATTCTTCACCACCCATCATGTCTGCAATCTATTACAGAAAGCTGCTCAACAAGGTTCTGCAAACTAAATGCAACATATCAAGTCGTAAAACCTATTTATTAAGCGCCGAACTGTTATAATTTAAAATAGTTACCTTGAGATATTTGCAATTCCGTTTGTATTTTATTTTATTTTATTTTTATTTAAGTACATAAAACAGGCAATTATGCCCAAAAAATTACATTCATGGATGATTTAAATTACAGAAATTACAACAAAAATAGTATTAAAAATAATTAGTTACTCTTAAATATGCAAAACTGAATGACAAACAATAATAGTCAAATGTAGAATACAAAAGAATCACCAACAATTTATTATTGGCACCTGGAATTAGTAGGTACAATATTTCACGTCTTTGAATAAAGGGTTTCATCACAATATCATGGCTTTATACGATTGATGGTAAAATATGTTTTTTGAAGTGTTTGAATGGGTTATTAAAAATGTCAATTTCATTATTAGAGCAGTGTATAGTTTTATAATGTCTTAATGTAATGACAATGATTAGGGATGTGCACCTGCAAACAATTGCAATAAAATGTTCAGAGTATGTAGGTTAGGTACAGAGTCTTTGAAATAATCATTGTTGTTCAAATCTTATTCCAGATTCTTCTTTTCAGTTAAATATGTGAAAAGTCTTTGCTGTACACCATCTATATTTTCATATGTCCACTTACGATTTCGTACTATAATATAATTTTGCCCTACCTACTATGAAAATATAATGAAATATATAATTATTAAAATTTTAATTACTTTTTCAATTTTTACAAATTCACTTTGTGGCATTAACTATTCAACCAAAATTATCTAAATGTTTCCAAACCTAAAAATAACAAAACACAAATAAATATAGTCAAATAAGAACTATAGACCGTCGTAGTCCAGCGGTAAGGCTCTTGACTCGCAATTTGAAGGTCGCGGGATCGAATCCCGGCGTGGCAAATAAATTTTATTTGATTGATTTGTGTTATTTCACAACTTATTTATTTAAAATAATAATTAGTATATTTGCGGCACGTTCCAGAGTGGAAGATACCCTCAGTATCGCCCGGTGTAAGACCAGCATTCAGAATTGAAAGGTTGCTTAAATTGGAATGACCAGACCTGAATAGCCAGGTACTACCCCACCTTCCTCTTCCCTATCTCCTTCCTCTCCCCACTACCTTCAGCCTCACAACATACCACTGGCTCCAAACGGGAGCAGTTGGGACTCTTGTGCGGTATTCATATTTTAAAAAAATACTATAGGGAGGGTGATTAATTACTTAAAAGTGTCAGAAAAAACAATATGGGTATATTATGAAATATAAACATTATTTTAGAATATGTAAAAATTGCATTTATATAAAAAAAAACTATTAAAACAAACAGTAATACTCAAGATATCTAAATAACTAAAATAAATTATTATAAATGTAAGTATTAATATGAAAATAAATTTAAGAGATGGCTATTTAATTTATTTTTTTATTAATAATATTTAATTGACAGTTAACACTTTATAGTTCTTATTTGTCTATACTTGTTTGTCTCTTATTATTTTTTATTAATGTTAATCTTATTCCTTTGCGTTAGCCGTTCCTCTTATGAAAACTGAACGAAAAAAACATCGTGTAATAAAATCTGTAACTCAAATCCGAATAACTGTGAAAACATCAATGGCGAAATGCTTATTATTATAATAAACTAGCTGGTTCCCGGCATGCGTTGCTATGCCATTAAAATAAATAAATTGTTTATCCCTAATTGTTTAGCGTTAATATATAAATAATTAAATGGATATTCTCATGCGTCCCTTTTCCCTCCTGCGTTCCCCTTCCATCTTTTTGACATTGACTCCCCTTCCATACGGCTAGTATCCCAGTGACGCTTAGATCGCATAAGATATTGCCTAGCTAGCCGAGCGGGTTGACCGGCGACCACGCAATTTTTTTCTAACACTTACATTTTTAAGCTCGTGATATCTTTCGAATGGGATGTCCGAATTAAATAATTCAAAAAGTTATATAAAGGTATTGAAGCATTCTTGATTATGAAGTAATTTATTTTGATAAGGATTAATACCAAGATACAAATAAAGAGCCTTTTCTAGCGGCGGCATTTCAATTAAATTTTTAAAATAAAATAACACTTATTGTGGCATAACTATAATAGTTAGACATACGCTGTGGCGACACTTTTTGTACATAATGATGTGTTCTGCAAAGTCGTAGTACATTATTTTATTCTTTCATCAGTAGTTTTCGCAGCGCACGCGATGCAAAGAATATTTTTGGTAATTTTTTTACATCTTGGGTTACATTATGGGAGTTTTAGTAAGGATCCCTAAATTTTTTGAAAATATAATATAGCCTATGTCTCCCGGGGATAGTGTAGCTTCCCACCAGTGAAAGAATTTTTCGAATCGGTTCAGTAGTTTCGGAGCCTATTCAATGCAAACAAACAAACAAACAAATCTTACCTCTTTATATAGTGTCTTAGATATATATTTTATGCCTTCTCTTTTTATTCGCAATGGACACTGGAAAGAGCTATAATAATTTAGACATAAATCTTTCGTTCGCTCTACACAAGCGGTGCCATTAAATAAATATCACTGGTAATAAAGATACAATATCTTGAATCAATTATTACAGGTTCATTATTCCCCCGCTTCTACCGCAGATCCTTTCTCATACTACATGTTCCCTGTTCCTTCTAGCAGTATTTCTAGTTGCCTGGTAGGACTCCAGCTGCGATGATGATCACATCCTGGTTGATGAAGGAAGAAGGAGTGGAACTTGAATGTCTAATGTCGTAAACTCTAGATATTGGCAAGAATACCCGCCTCGTTTAATTCGCTGGAAGGAAATTGAGAAACCTCGGTTCACTGGTTGCGTGATCTTATGACTTATATATATGCAGGAGTGATGCAATTAAAAGGTCATCCAATCAACAATACTACCATTGTGGATATTAGTTACTTGGGTTAGGTGCAGGTTACTTTGGTTGGTTGGTTTATTAGATACATATCTTGTTATAAATCTTTCAAACGATATATTATTAACGTATTGTAGGGTGTGGAAGCAAGCACACTTAGAGCATGAAAAGGGCAAAGGTCTGATGACCACAAGGTATTGTGTTGATGAAGATTGCTGAGGATATCTTGAAAATTCCTGGTGTGTCAATCTTTTGTTCTTGAAATGATATTAAATCAAAATAAAACCACTTTTATTTAGAATGCATCTTGTTTTGTTTTTTAATATCACGCCCAACTGGGCTATTATATGTTTGTTTTTTTTTTAACATCTAAATGAGCATAAAATCACAAAAACTAAATACTCCACCATGCAATATGGAAAAACGGTAGACTGGGAATAGTTCAATAAATAAATAAAATTAGTCGAAGCAGAGCTAGGCAGTTTGTTGCAGTATGGTGGCAGATTTATTTTTCTGCTTTCCGATATAAATAATAATTATTACCACGACCTGTTCAAATTTTGTGATCATCATCATTACCCAAATTTTGTATACGGCGAACGGGAGTATACTCCATCTCCACACAGAAGACCGTGAAGAAAATAATCTCTCTTGGGGCCTATGTCATATTTGAGAATGCTGTGTGCTGAATCTCGGAAGTATATAATATCGTTTTGTATTCATTCGTTTTGTTGTGGCGATTCGTGAAATAGATAGTTACATTGTGGTTGGAAAGAGATCCATTGGTAATAGATAATAATAATAATTGGATAATAAAGCTCCGTTTTTGTGAAAAATTACCTAAAGGACGCTGTACAATTTATTGTGAATTCGTAGGCTCTATCTAACTTTATTATTTACAAATACCTAGGTACAGAAAACATACTTACCTGGCGATTCACTTCCGATAAACACATTTTACTTAAAGTTTATGCTTGGAGAAGATACGCCTTTGCACGCAGAGGATACTATATTAAAAAACACTGGACATTGCATGAATTTACATTTGCTACCCCCACCACTGTTGGTATTACATTTATAAGAAGATTAATGTCAAAGTTGAGTTTATATTTATTTTGAAAGTTTTGAGAATTTAGGACTCTTCAGGACTGGAAAATTTTCAATAAGTGACCTTTACAAAAGCTTACAAAAAAGTAAGTGTTTGAACATTCCTTTTTCCTTGAATACCTTGTTTTTTCCTGCACATACTATCACCCATTTGCAGCAAACACCATTTCGTCTCGCGTTTCTGTTTTAGTATTTACAGTTCATTAAAAGTGCTGTATCTAAAGCTTCTTCTATTATCTAAAGCTGAAATTCGTAAGCTGTTTCGGATGTTTGACGTACATGCGTGCAATAATTCATCATCATCATCACTCTTGGCTCAATCCCTGGTGGGTCTTGACCTCCTCAAGACACTTCCTCCACTCATCTCGGTTTTGTGCTAGCTCTCTCCAATTAAGAAGCTCCAAGGAAGATACATCTTTGAGGACATTGTCGCTCCATCTTAATCTTGGTCTTCCCAGGCTCCTTCGCCCTATTGGTCTTAAGTTCAGCAGGGACTTTGGTGCTTGATGCTCGGTCATTCTCTCTACATGACCCAGCCACCGAAGTCTTCCTAGTTTTATAAATTTTGTGACGTTTAGCTCCTTAAACAGAGTATATAGCTCATTATAACATCAGCGCCAAAATTCATTTTCTAAAACCGGTCCGAAGATACGCCTCCAAATTTTCCTTTCAAAAACGTCAACTTTCAAAGGCTTGCAATTATTACGAAGTCATTATTTTAATTTTTAATTTAATACAAGTTCGGCTTGGTTTGATATTCAATACATTATTGTTATTGCCTGTGGAAATGGTTGACGGGTGGTAACACGAGACGCGAGCTGTATGATTTTATTTCAACTGATATCTCAATAAGTGTTTTGACGTCCGGTACACTGAAGTCGGGATATTTTCTTTTGTAAAGTCAATGAAAGAAATGTCTCATATCCCATCATAGTCTAATTGGATTTCTGGACCTCAACGAGATACAATGCGGATGCTGTATTGAGTTTTCATACTGTTGATCCACTTTGAGATGCGTAAAGAACCGCTCAAGACCCGGACCGTGCGAACTTTACATACCAGCCGTGAACTCAGTGCCAACAACTGCCAACTACCGCCAACTCGTATCGTAAACATATACCAGCAGTACCACTACGCTATGAGTAACACAGATAATTATTTCTTTAAATGCACACATGTTGGAATGTGGATTGTAGATTCTATAGGACTGCCAACGGGAAAAGGTAAAACCCCGAAGCTCTAAAAGAACTTAAAACATTAATTATGTAAATATTTGGAAATCTTACGGTTAAACGTAACTATTTGATTCAATTGTAAGATGTGTAAAAATATGAGAGATGATTCCATCATCAGGAGACACTGCGAAAATTCAACATGATGGTGAACGATGATGTATTCGAGAGGAAGAGTTTGATATGAAGTGAAATCATTGCAAATGTCATTGATAAATAATGAAATAATGATCTCCACAATCTTTGCTTTACACTCCACACAGAATGTCCTGAAGAAAATAATTTCCCTCAGGGCCTAGGTCGTTTTTGAAGACGTTGTGTGGAGATTATTTTTGTGGGGAGAAAGGAGTGAGCATGGGTCCTGAAGAGACCCATGTTGTAGGAGGGAGGAAACACAGAGGCCGGAAAATCGTTCTACAGCCGAGTTATTGAACTCAGGAATGAGTCGTAGAAGCGACCTGTTCACATGTGACAAATGTCAACCGTGTACATATCAATGATGCTAGTTCTTCTTCCATTGTAGTACAAGTAGAACAAGGACAGAATACCTGTCTGTCCGCATGTTAAGATAGGGGATATTATCAAAGGAACTGCCCATTTCTGCACAAAGTCAAGGGTCTTTTTAGGAACTTTGGGACTCAGAGATGGCTGCCAAATTCGACAGTGGGGCGCACTTTCGATTTGTACAGAGTCGGTAGTAGTTGTGTACTATTTTATCTGCAGTAACACTGAGGGAATACAAAAAAGCGCAATATCTTTGCACGATGATGTCGTTTTTCACCCGGCACGCCGCTTGAAGTCTCGAAAACCCTTCTGGACGGAAGGAGAAACACTTCTTCGAACACCTCTCACCCCAGAAGATAAATGGAAACTTCAGTGGCAATCGGCCAACTTCAAAAACGCCCATCTCGTTCAAGACCCATTGAGAGACAGCCTGGATTCTCATTGCCTCGCAAACTCTGGACCGCCATAAATAGAATAAGGGGCTCTCATAGCCGTTGTGCTCACATGATTCATAAATGGGGCCTTAAAGAGTCGGCCATGTGTGATTGCGGTGCGGTGCAGACCACCGAACATGTGGTTAACGAATGCCCGCTCCATTCATTCCCCGGCGGGATTGCTGAGGTCCACAGGGCAACGCCTGAGGCCCTGGACTGGCTCGCAGACCTAGATGTCCCCCTCTGACCCCCCACCATACGAAAGAAAAGAATATCTGCAGTATCTGCGGGCCCTGTACGCCAAGCTTCAGAGAGGGTAACTTTACTCTGGCCCGATGGAGCCGCCGTCCCGTGCCTGAGCTGGTAGCTGGTTTATTCTTACGATTTCATACAGATAATTGCTAGTGGCTTTTAGAAAAAAAAAATATTTTGGCACGGTACTAAATCGTCAAAAAATGGCAACACCTTAAACATAACCAATAACCATAGATCACAAGAAATCATCTGCCTTTGCCGTTGCAGTCAACAAATCATCAAAAATACAAGCGAAATTCCGAAATACCGAACAGCTAGGTAGGTAGAAAATACACTTTTACAATCAGTCGTATACACATTTATATATAATATTTTTATTAATATTTAAAATGTAAAACGAAATATACACGTAACATTTCCTACTGTAAATACTGTAAATAAATAAAACAAAAAAAGTTACGTTAAAAAAATCGTTCGACATTGAGAAGAGTTCATTAATAATTAATTATTAATGATATTCAAAGTAAGTTAATGAAAGAACGCGATTGTTCCATAACAACTTACTTACTCTTCATAAATTCTAAGTGAGTAGGCAATCAAGCCCCTTATATTTGTTTTGAATTTTACCGTTCAATTGCCGAGCTTTTGTTTCCGACAACAACAAAGGGCATTCATTTTATATTTCCCATAACTAACAATTTGATAAGGTAATCAATCAATCATAAAATAAAAAAGTCAGAAAATTGAAATTGAACCCCGTTAATTTAAGCTTGGTATCGGAGGTGAAGAGTTAAGAGTTACGACTTTTAATTAGATCCAATAAAAATAAAGAATCTAAACTAATATTTACCTACTACCTGGCACGAGTTTTTTCAAACAATTTTTTCCAATTAAACAAATATTTTTTTTACAATATGGCGTTTTGTCCTCATTTAATAACCAAATTCCCGTGCTGAAAAGCTCTGTAGGCAGAGAGTTATTCCAGTCATGGAATATACACATTTCCGATCTCATATTTTAAGTGAGAACAGATTTTCTAATATGACAATAAATTGATTTGTATTTTTGGAATAAGCTCCGCATTCTTTTATAGATTGCTCTATATTAAATAAGTCATGTTTCTTTTTGTGGATCTTTTCATAACGGAGCCTTAAAAAACCTCCTGTATGTGTACCTTCTAAATTAAAATGTTTCTTTACTAATTATTACCTGTGCCTTAAATGTAAGTACAGTACATCATAACATTCTAATAATTAATACGTGCCAACCTTCTGATTTCAATAGCGAATGATAATCTCTCACGACGAGTTGCTTTCAAATAATTGACCTATCTTTCAGCATAAATATAGATTTTTTATTAGTATTGTCTAACAAAACCATCTCATGATTTAACATTGAGAGTCTGCAGGAGAGAAGCATGTAATTAAAATCTCAATAACATGAATGATTATATATTGCAGTGGAAGCAATTTTGTTATCAAAGCTTTTGAACCATGATTTTGTTTTTTTATGAGTTTAATTCGGAAAAAATCACATACGTTTTCACCAATCAAACTGAGAGAACGCTGAGTTTGATTTGTGAATGCCTTTCTGCAGCATTTTCGGAATGAGGGTTCGCTGAATGTGAATTGAGATTTTTATGGCCAAAAGTATTATGTTGAGTTATAATGGGCAGTTGCGCTTCTATCTGAAGTTCTGCCCTGGTAATGGAAAATTGCCGTATAATGCTGTCCGCAACGTTGGCTAAAAGGAATAAGGAAGCGCGCAATATAGCATAATAATCCAAAAATTAATCACGAAAACAATATGATCTTTGTACACGACTACTTTTTAATAATTGTTGGATCATCGACAGTTTTTTATTGAATGGAGCAAATATGAAGGCAAAGTACTTAGTACCTATTCGTTTTTTCGGAATTCAAAAAAATAGGGTACAACTGTCTTAACCGTTCAAAATTAAGTATTTTTTTCAAAACCCTCTAGTAAATTTCTTATGCATGTTACTTTTGTTTTATTTCTCAGTAAGGAGAGATTAGTTAAGAATTTTAGGTAGTCTAGCTCTTTATTTTGTGCAGAACGTTCAAAAGTTCATTTTCCATGAACCGGTTATTTCTTTGTCCCAACATTTGTTATCCTATTTCCTTGAAAACATGGCTTTTCTCAATTGAAAGTCTGCCGATTCCTGACCTGGTTCAGTGTGTTAGTGGGCATCCATTAATTATGTGAGCAGCTTTTCTTCCAATCTAGACCCCCCACTCGGTGAGATAAATTTGGACCAATTCCTATATTTTTTTCAAGTAACGTGAGACTTTGCTGGACCCCTCCCCCCATTTGTGCTCACTTAATTAATGGATGCCCCCTTATATTATTTATTCTGTGAGCGAATAAATATTTCCTCCAAGGCGAGCAATTATCAAGCAATAATTGAAAATTAATGCAAAGGCCCAAATTTTTATGACAGTCACAACTGATTTCGTTTGATGCCATTTTTTTTGCTTGTGAACTGCCTCCAACGCTAGTAGCCAGTGTGTTGACAGGCTTAATGGCGATCGATATGGCTTTTTGTGAAATAGACAGAAAATCATAAATGATAAGCTTTTGTCGTTACTTGTTCTCCGTAATTATTTCACCACTCCTCCCAAACGTTTCTCAAATCCCAAGGCAGGCGAATGATATTGTTTTTTTTTTTTAAATTTCATCCGATTTGCCTATCATTTACAAGTGTATAATATGTAATATTTTATTTTATAACGGTCATGACTTTAATGGTGCGATCGCAAAATAATCTACAGGCGTTTTCAACCGAATGGGAACTGAATATTAATTGTCGAGATTTGATGATATCTGCCGCGTCGTAAGTCATAAATAATACTTTGATGTGTCAATCTTAGTGCGGCTCAGAAGAGAAAAATAATTGATGTTGTTCAAAAGATAAGGCATTGTAGGGTATTGACAAAGTTAGCGGAGCTCTTAAATAGGGGCCCGAAAGATTAATAATTAAGTATTTTGAAAAATTTACGAGTAAGAAACTATAGAAAGGTTTTCGTAAAAATTCTGTTGTTGCTTTGTCACATAATAGCAGCTCTACCAGTCCGGGTGCTGTAATGTTGATTGTTTTGTGTGATGGTCCCAAACAAATGTTAGCCTGGAGGACACCTCGAAACTTATGATGTTTTAAATCAAGGTTCAATTAAAAATATCTAATTATTATAATTTATAAATAAACCAGCGTTCCAATGCGCAACAAGTGCGTTCCAAAAATATTATTGTTTGCAATGTGCCTGAAAGTATTAAGACAACAGAAGCCGGCAGGATCTTGGACGACCAGGCAAGTGTCACCAGTATAATCAGTGAAATCAACAAATCAGCAAATGAAAATATTTCAAAATTTTATAGAATCGGTAAATTATCAAATAGCAAACCTAGACCAATAAAAATCGAACTAGAGAATTCTATACAATCGAGAAATATTCTAAGCAAACGAGGTCTTCTTAAGAACAATATCAGAATCTATCCCGACTCAACTCCGGCGCAGCAAAAATTTCTAAAAGATCTGAGGGTTCAACTGGAGAAGCGGAAAGAAAATGGTGAAGATGTCACCATAAAATACATAAACTCCACGCCCAGAATTGTCCCAAATCTGCCAAAAAACTAGGAAGTTACAAAAATATCCAAGCAATTCCAACTAACAATCGAACCAGAACTTTAAAAATCTACTACCAAAACATCCGAGGACTACGATCAAAACTCGACGACCTACGAGCAGCCCTACCTTCTCATCATCATGACATTATTATACTTACGGAAACCTGGCTAAACTCTGACATCAAATCAACTGAACTCGGTCTTACAAACTACAAAATATTTCGCTGCGACAGAAATGTCAGATCAAGTTCCAAGTCAAGAGGTGGAGGAGTTTTGATTGCTATAAAACAGAAGTTGTCATCTAGAAAATTAACCACGAAACACAATAACATCGAACATCTTTTTGTGCAAGTAACGACTCCTCTCGAGAAAATTATATTTGGAACGGCCTATCTACCACCACTTTCTGACCCTCAAACATACAGAAACCACTGTGAAGACATCGAAACAATTTCATCAAAATATTCTCACTCGAAAATTGTTATCCTTGGAGATTATAACTTACCAAACCTAACATGGAAAGCAAAAAACTGTGGTCTCATCACAAACGAAAGTGAAAACGATCGTGCACGTGAAGTTTTGGACATGGTAAACTTTCTAAACTTTCACCAACATAATTTTATTTATAACAGTAACAATCGCTTATTAGACTTAGCTTTATCAAACTATCCTAAAATATCTGTAGAACTCTCAAATGATCCACTCCTACCAATAGATAATCACCATCCTCCCCTATACATTAAATTAAATATTACATGCGAAAATGAAAAAATACCTGTACAAAGAGTCCTAAACTTTAAACGAGCCGACTTCGACTCAATTAACAGCCATCTCTCAAAAACAGACTGGTCGTTTTTATCCGATGAAAACATTGATGAATCTTTAGACCAACTCTATTTATACTTTTCTAATATTATTGAATCCTATGTACCTTTTTATACACCGAGAAGCTATACCTACCCGGTTTGGTTCTCATCAGAGCTTACTGCCTCTCTTCAGCAAAAAAAGAGTCAACACAAAAAATTCAAACAAAGCAAATCCATAAGTGATTATAAAATCTTTAGCGAAACCAGGAAAAAATGTAAAGATCTTTCCAAACAATGTTACAAAATGTATATAACCTCTATCGAGGACACTGTCTTTAAATCCAAAAATCTTTGGAAATTTCTTAAAAAACTAAACAATGAAAACACAGACTACCCGCCAATAATGCAAATGAATGGAACCAGTGCAAACAATACACAGGACATTGTAAACCTTTTTTCGGACTTCTTCAAAGATGTATATGATGAAGAAACCCCAGATAACAAAATACCTGAATACAAATTTAGCAAGACCACACACTTAACAAATTGCCATATCACACAAAAATGTTGCGAACAGAAATTATTTTCCTTGGACACTGACAAATCCGCTGGCCCAGACAACATTCCACCAATATTCCTCAAAAAATGCTCTAATACATTGTCTAAACCACTCACATTATTATTCAACCGTCTCTTAACCCTTGGACACTTTCCAGACCGCTGGAAATCTAGCTTCATTACACCTATCTACAAAAAAGGAGACGACACTAATATAGCCAATTATCGTCCCATTTCTATACAGTCAGTACTACCTAAGCTTTTCGAATCACTGGTCCTTGATGAAATCTATCCCAAATTAATAAAATTAATTGACCAAAAACAGCACGGTTTTATCAAAGGTAGATCTACCGCAACTAACTTAACAATATTTCAAAACTTCATATTACAATCTTTTGCAGAAAATAAACAAGTCGACTGCATATATACAGACTTTTCTAAGGCATTTGACAAAGTATCCCATAAACTACTAATCCAAAAACTATTTGCTCTAGGAATAAGGGGTAACATGCTAAAATGGTTTACTAGCTATTTATTAAATCGTAAACTGTTCGTCAAAATAAAATCTTGGATGTCGAAAGCGTTCTGGGCTACTAGTGGCCTACCGCAAGGCAGTCACCTTGGCCCGGTTTTGTTCCTCATTTTCATTAATGATATAACCAATTGCTTCAATGATGTCGAGGTATTGCTGTTTGCTGATGACATCAAGCTATACAAGAAAATAACTGATATAAATCATTGCCAAATATTACAGTCGAATATTAGTAAGTTTAAAGATTGGTGCATTCAAAATAATTTATTTTTAAATGTAGAAAAGTGTAAAACCTTGACTTTCTTCAGAAATAAAAATCCTGTTTTATTCGAATATTCCATCAATAACACAGCTTTAGAAAGAGTCACGGAAATGAGGGATCTTGGGATCATTTTGGATGAAAAACTAAGTTTCGCCAATCATATCCACCAAATTATGAACAAAGGTATGAAAACACTAGGCTTCGTTTTAAGAACAACTAAAAGCTTTAATTCCATAGAAGCCATTAAACTATTATATGTATCTCTAGTTAGAAGCCAAATTGAATATAACTCGGTAGTTTGGTCTCCATCTTACAAAATTCACATTAATAATATTGAGCGAATACAAAAAAAATTTCTGCGTTTTATAAATTTTAAATTAAATATCCCACTAGAAGACTTAAAATATAATCTATTACTAAATATTCTAAAAATACACACACTAGAAGACAGACGTAAAATAAACGACTTGACATTTTTATTCAAAATACTTAACTCTAAATTCGACTGTTGCGAACTCCTACAACTCATAAACTTACGAATACCGACAGTAACCACACGACAAAACACACTATTCTACTGCAGCATTCATAAGCGGAACTACATTGCCCACTCTCCGATACAAAGATTTCACACTATGGGAAATCAGTATTTAAGTGATGTTGACATATTCAACATCAACTTGGCGAATTTTGTGGATCTTGTAAAAAACTTGTTCCAAAACTATTCCTAAACATATATGTATTTTTGTAAACTTATCAAATCGCTGTATTTTTGTGACTTGTGTGCATTTTTATCTAATTTTATTCTTATCATTTCTCTATCTGTTGAAAAATCATCTGTTATATCTGTATTACTGTAAAAGCCCTCTGGGCGTTGAATAAATAAATAAATAAATAAATAATAAATAAAAATGCCACTTAAAGAAAGAAATTGCTTGTATTTTAATTCTGTTTATTGAAGTGCTTTTGGTTACATATCATCCATTTAATTCATCTTCCCCCCCACCCCTCCCCCCTCCCCACAAGAAATACAACAGATCGCGCGATATATATTGCAATTTTTTATATAAATTTTATAACGCCTGAGCTCATCATTATATATTTTTCATATATGTATGTCTTATCCTAAGTTTCATCGCAATCGGATCGTTACCCTCCCGCTTTTCCCTCTCGCCCTTCCACCTTTCTTACCTTGCTCCCACTCTCGTCCCCCATCCAGTGAACTCCTTCCCTCCTTTGTTCCCCCCTCCTGAATTCCCCTCTCTTTCCTTCCTTTCCTCCTTCAATCGGATGAATGTTATAGGAAATAATAAGTTAATAAGTGACAAACCAAGAAACATGAATTAACTTTTATGTGCATAGACAATAATATTTTTGGATTTTCGGATATTGATTTGCTTCCTCTGCTTGGTATATGATATTGTCAGGCGAGAGTTTGTTTGGTCGGAGGTGCAGTTAGTGTAACGGTGCCAGCCATGGCCGGTGACGTCACAGCACGATAACAGTGATATTGTAATACCTCCTCGCCTCATATGCTCCAGGCAAGTTCCACTCACCATCACTCCACTCACCATCACCGTCATCAGTCACCAGTCAGTTAATAGTACCAGTCAGCTGTGACGATAAATGACACCAATCGGCTCAAATAAACCGTTCACGTCTTTGCGATGAGGCGTGCATTCATACAATGAGACTAAACCAAATGAGAATGACGAAAAATTGTGGCTGATATTTTTGATTTTTTTTTTCTAACTTCTAAATAAAATGGAAGGTATTACCTATTTGATAATTTCTGGTTGTAATATATTAAGATGATTACATAATCATTGATTACCTAATTATTATACATTTTTTTAGAGGTATATTATTGACGTCTAGGTGTAGTTTTTTTAGTTTTCTCCCAGTTTGAGAACCCAATCTGTGTGATATCTGATATACGATTAATTAGTTTGATGAAACCATTTATTTTATAGACAAGTGATATTAAGACAGCTAGAGAAGGATCTTGGAATGATAAGCGAAAATTATTTTGACGTGATTTATAAAATTTTAACAATCTGTAGCCGAAAATGGACGTGATCGAGATATCCGTTCTGAAAAATCGCATAAAATTTAATCGATTCAATTATTTATTCAATAACAAATACTCGTTCCAGTTAAGAGAAAGATATTCGTGGAGCCACAGCATGATATATTCAGCTTTGTAAAAGTAATTTGACTGAATAAAAGTGGGTCAAAATTGTTATTTTTCAACATAAAAATGGATTATCGTTTTTTTTTTGGTTAAAAGATGACACTCGTCCAAACGATTAATTCGACCCATAATTCAATAATTTGCAGTGACTTCGAAACTAATGTTTCCACACTTTGTAACATATAAATTACAAATTATGATTGAATGATAAACATACTAATTTTGGTTGTCGATGCATCCAAAATTATTTAAAGTTAAGTTCAATGAACTTTAAATTTTTAAATTTGTAATTGAAATGCATATTTCATGTACATATATGTTTGACAGGTGTCGTAATTTTTCAAGTTTTAATAACATTCGATATGTTAATTTCGCTTTTTGAAATGCAATGATCCTGAGTCAAATATTTTTTAATAAATGCTTTTAGCTTGGCAAATTCTACAATAATAATATAATATTCTCAGGAATCGCTGGTGAAAACTCTTCGGGTGTTTGCTGTTCATAGATAGGAATTTGAAATATGTAATATTTTTTGTTTTTGTAGAAACAAAATTTCTCAAATTTTATATTGGCGAATCAAGTTACATCCAGCGATTTTTGCCAGTAAGTAACTAGTCGATAAATAATATACTGATGGCCGTATTGTTAAAAAAGTGGAAATATTAGTTTCGAAGTCATTGCAAATTATCGAAGTATATGTCGAATTCATTTGGACTGATGGCGTCTTTTTCCCTAAAAAAAGGATGAGTTATTTTTATAGCGAAAAATAATAACAATGATTCACTTTTATTCAGTCAAATTACTCTAACCAAGCTGAATATATCTATATCACGCTGTGCATCCACGAATATCTTTCTCTTAACTGCTACGATTATTTGAGTACTTATTCATTGGAATGTGTTATCGAATAAATTTCTTAATCGATTTCTCGAAAAGGATATCTCGATTGCGTCCATTATCGGCTACGGATTATTAAAATATTATAAATTACGTCAAAATAATTCTCGCTTATCATTTCAAGATCCCTCTCTAGCTGGCTTGGCATCAGTTGAAATGGTTTCATCAAAATTATTAATAGTATATCAGATATCACACAGATTGGGATCTCAAATTAGTAGAAAATTAAATAAACTACACCTAGACGTCAATAATACTCCTCTACTAAAAATTAACTCTTTTCCTGTCTAAGGTATTGGGTTAATTTCTGATTTGTTTGAGAAATTAATTCAAATCGTGATATTACTTTTTAACGATAAGACAATCAAAGAAATCAAAATAGTGTGTGTACTTTGTTACGATACGCCCTTGAAGCAAGTAGTTTCGAGAACGCGAGCAGCTAGCCCACAGCTGGCCGCCCCCTCTCCCCCCCCATATCCTGTCTGCCTCTCCTTACCGCCCCGCTTGCCCGGCGACTCGGCAGCCCGCTGCGCTCGCACACAGAAGAAATCTGAGCGCCTTTGCGAACGGACGCTCGCGGCCGGTAGCTGGCGGACCCAATTCAACGGGGCCGCGATGTATGTATTATTGAAATACTTTGAGTAAAATCGGCCTTTTGCCGTACTACAGTTCGGTCTATTTAGACTACGAAGTGCCTGATGAAGCTGCCACATGAGACGAGGTTCCTGCCCACCTACATGTAAGCTGTATCATGATTTCCCCTTTAAATGTTGTCCGTAATTCAGTGAAATATAGGGCCCCCGCGGAAACCACGACTCGGAGAGTTTCGTTTTGAGAGAAATTCAGAGAGAGTTAAACACTTTAGCTAGGTTTGTGTAATTTGCATTTCTTGTAATTGAATTGTACTGTAGAAACCTATGTATGTGTTTGAGTTTACAATACATGTCTAAATGATTTAACTTGTTATTATTCTGCTTCGGCGGGAGGATTTGTTGGCCAGTGTGGATCCCGTGGGACGCCGGAGGACGGAGAGGAATTCCATAACTTTGAGCGGCTCACCCCTGAATAGAGAGTACCCTTGTCCTGCTGAGAGCTAGCCAGGGACGAGTTGGTGTGCTGATGTTGGTTTAAAAGCCGACATCGGGGTACCCTAACAATTGTCGCCCGATCGTGGGGCTGGAATTTTTTTCTCTAACCCGGTCGCTTTGCGGGACCCTTGTTTGTCGAAATCCTCCCCGCATAACAACTGTTTTGTAAACATTAATTATGCCTTGTTATTCTACAGTGAATCCTGTGAAAAAACCACAGAAACCAATATGTAAATTAGATCCATAACGGATCTGACTGGAATTATAAATTGCATCGCAAGTTGAAACAACGGCCATTTTGAGCACCCGAAGCGCCGCGAATCTGATTGCGCACGCGTCTCCAAACGGCGGGCGCACAGCAACAGTTATTCGCGCCCAAAATCCAACGGCTTTTGTTTCACGCGATATTCCGGATTGCGCGCAAATGCTTTGTTCCCGCCTAACCGACTGTTGCTAGGCTGCGTTTTAAATCCAAACCGTTTTTTATGACTGAACTGGGATACCAACGGAAATCATTATTATAAATTTGATTCTGGAACCCCAGTTATTTTGCGAATTCCTTAATGAAAATTTCGGACTTACGTATTTTTATTATTTCTGCACAATATACCAATTGGCCCACTTGTGTCTGTCAAATTAGTACAATTTAATGTTTCTCCAAATGGACAAAATAATGACTTTCTTTCCCCATTGTACATTATAGGTACTGTTTTTTTTCAGCATAAGTGAAAGTGAATTGTGTTTTTTCCTTACATAAGTGAAAAGTGGAATAATAATAAAACCAATGACTGATTCCATGAATAAATAAAATAATTTTAATATGGTTGGATGCAATAAACCCCATATTCAGTCATTTTCATTCGGAAGTTTGTCCTTTATTTGCCAGAAATGTGCCGTTTGTGAACTTTAGTGCCTTTCTCAGTGCAAAGTGTTTTGTAAAAATAAAAAACCTGTTTTCTAAAGGTCAATCCTGGCAAAATTTTTCTAAAATAAATAAATACTTGTGAATTTCACAGTTTTCTCAAAAGTGGTCAGTGAAATACAAAAACCTTTACCACTAAGGTCTTTCCACGCAAAATTTTTTCTCATCTGCCCCTCTTTGACAAGAATTCTGGTGTCATGTATACAAAACACATTTGGAAGTGCCAACAGTGATCACCAAGTGAAAAGTGCCTCACAAAAATTAATTTTTGCGCTTTCTAAAGGAAACCCCTGGCCAATTTTTTTTCTTCTCCTAACCACCCAGGAAACTCGCAATGGAGGACAAGCAAGCTATTACACCATCCAACTTGGGTACCATTCCCAATGTGCATAGTTTATCCAAAGCCCACTTACAAGCTGCTTTAAGGGATAGAGGACTCTCGCCATCAAGCAAATCTAAATCTACATTGAAGGCATATGCACTTTTATTCAACAAAAAGTACATTAGGAGAATAAACCTCGCCCCCTCCAACGAAAATAATTCATGTTCGGCTACGCAAGTTTTGGATAATCTTGACAAAGAACCTACGCCGCATGTAATGATAAAACAGGACGTCGCACCCATCTTGACACAAGATAAAACTTACGATTTATCCTCTTGGAAAGTCAAATATAATGGCGTCTCCGATGTGCTGGATTTCATTGACCGTATTGAAGAAACGGCTACAATCAAAAATATCCCATTCGAGATTCTACGGAGAAACTTTATAGAACTCATCTCCCCAGAATTAATTCCGTGGCACCGCATCCAAAAGACTAAATGCAAAGATTGGAATAAACTCAGAGCTGCCCTAATCTCTAGCTTTGGAAAAAAGGAGGCCCAGCACCGGATCAAACTATCTCTACTATCTATTAAACAACTAGTAGATGAACCTGTGGCTACATTCATAGAAAGGGCTGAGTCCATCAACATCAAGCTTTCACATCCTGTTCCGGAAGCTGAACTATTACCAGTCATAACTGATGGCCTTTTAAGCAAATATGAGAACATCATCACCTCACAGAAAATTGCATCCCTGGCCCAGCTAAACGAAGTCTGCCTCCTCCTGGAATCGTACCAGGATAGGAAAAACATAAAGAATGTGTCGAATAATGTGGTTGTGCCAAGCCGTTCGTCTGGTTTAAAGCCAGAATTCGACAACAAAAAAGTGTGCTCCTTTTGCAAAAAAGTAGGCCACCTGGCCGCTACTTGTTTCAAGCAAGCAAGACTTCTGGAATCCAAGGAACCCCGAACCTCCAAGAGACACCACTCTAGGGACCGCTCTCCTCCATGCGACGAACTGCGCAACATTTTCAAGAGATCAAGGCACAATGCAGAAAGGTTACAAAACCCAAGCGATGTCAGACCTCAGGTGGATTTCTCCAAGCCCCCACCAAATTTCTACATGAAGAGGCCAAAAAACTAAATAATAACCTCTCAGGTACCCATTCTGAACCAAGGTCTAAAGAATGGACTGATTGGTTATCACACATTAAGTATTTTAACCAGACCTTAAATGTTTCCTCGGTTTGTTGCAAACAAGCTAAAGATGGGAGACCCTATGCTCTTTTCTCTGTTAACAATGTGCCCTTTTCCGGATTACTTGATAGCGGTGCATCTGTCAGCTGTCTTGGCAACAATGCTCACCTGCCTTTTGTTAACAGTGATTTTAAAATTTCGCCACAAACAACACACCTGACGACTGCGGATAATGTTTCCCAGCCGGTCATCGGTACCCTTGCACTGCCAATTAATTGTAACAATAAAATAATTACAATCAATTTTCTAATAGTGCCCTCTATATCCCAGAATTTCATCCTTGGCGTTGACTTCTGGAAGGCTTTTAACGTTGCTCCCCAAGTATTTAATACTCTTGGCGAAACCTCCACTGCTGCTCAAATTAGTGAGATCCGCACAATAATACCTCACGAAAATTTAAGCACGGACCAAGCTCTCCAACTAAAGGAAATGGTCAATAAATTCGAATCAATATCTTTCGAAAAATGTGGATTGGGTTTGACAAATTTGGTAGAACACCACATTAAAACCAATGGCCCACCCATAAAGCAACGTTATTACAACTTAGCCCCCCAAAAGCTTAAACTTTTGGAAAAAGAACTTGATGAAATGTTAAAAATGGGTGTGGTGGTTCCCAGCAGAAGTGCATGGACCAACCCAACTCTTTTGGTTTCTAAAAAAGATGGCTCCGCACGTTTCTGTCTTGACAGTAGACGTTTAAATTCTTGTACGGAAGCTGACGCATACCCCTTACCTTACGTCCACGCGACCTTAGACAAACTGCGCAACGCCAAGTTCATCTCCTCTGTTGACCTAAGCAAAGCTTTTTGGCAAATACCTTTGGACGCAGAATCGTGTGAAAAAACTGCTTTCGTTGTACCTGGTAGGGGAATGTTCCATTTTAAAAGATTACCCTTTGGTCTAAAGAACAGCCCCGCCGAATTACAAAGACTGATGGACAAACTCTTCGGTCCTGAAGTCGATAACAGCCTGTTTTGTTACCTTGACGACCTCATCATCGTCAGCGACACCTTTGAAAAACACCTATTAATGTTGGAAAAGGTTTTTCAACAACTCAAGTTCGCTGGTTTAACCATCAACTTGAAGAAGTCTGAATTCTGTAAGTCCCGTTTACGTTATTTGGGATTCATTGTCGACGAAAAAGGTTTAAGAACAGACCCCGCTAAGGTGGAAGCCATGGCAAATTTTCCCCGACCCAAAAACGCGAAGGAAGTCAAAGGTTTCCTTGGACTTGCAGGTTACTACAGAAGATTCATCAAAGACTTTTCCACAATTGCAGCCCCCTTAAATAAAATCACCGGCACCCGTAAAGGTGTCAGCAACTTCCGATGGTCTGCTGAAACTGAAGAAGCGTTTACAACTTTAAAAAATGCCCTTCAAAAAGCCCCCGTTCTGAATTGCCCGGATTTTGCACTCTCTTTTACCCTCCACACGGATGCCTCCAACGTAGGAATCGGTGGAGTCCTAACTCAAGAGTTCCCAGATGGCGAACACCCTGTAGCGTATTTTTCCCGTACATTAAATAAACACGAGAAAAACTACGGAATTACCGAAAAGGAGTTACTGGCTGTATTGGATTCTGTTCACCATTTCCGCGGTTACATAGACGGTAGCAAATTTACTGTAGTCACAGACCATAGTAGTTTGAAATGGCTGATCTCTTTAAGTAATCCCTCCGGTAGACTCGCTCGTTGGGCCTCCCGTTTGTCTCAATTCAATTTTGATATTGTACACCGTAAAGGCGCGGACAATATTGTTCCTGACGCTCTTTCAAGAATTGAATTGGCTTCATTAAATGTTGACACAATTGCCCCCCCTCCACCCACAAAAGATGAATGGTACTTGAAAATCTTCGAAGGTTGTAAAAATAATCAACAAAAGTTTCCTAATTTTATCATAAAAGAAGGACAACTATACCGTAATTGCAAGGCACCACTATCCATCCTCGAAGATTACTCTTGGAAACTTGTCGTTCCCCTCGAAGGAAGAGAACAAATAATAATTGACAATCATAGTGCTCCCGACTCTATACACCCAGGAACTTTCAAGACGTATAAAAAGATTTCCTTGAAGTATTACTGGCCTGGTCTCTTCAAACAAATTCGCAATTACATCTCTAAATGTGAAACTTGTAAAGCTTATAAACATAGCACGGCAGCACCTGCCGGCCTAATGGGTAACCCCAAACGTGCCGACAGACCCCTACAGTCATTGTCAATGGACCTCGTCGGACCTTTTCCTCGAAGTTATGCCGGACACATGCACATACTTAGTGTAGTGGATGTTTTCACCAAATTCTGTTGGATCTTCCCTTTAAAAAGAGCCAACGCGTCCGCCATTATCAAACTTCTGGAAAAACACATTTTTATACCTTACGGAACACCCAGAACCGTAATTGTTGATAACGGAAAACAATTTATTGCCCAGGAATTCAAAGAATTTCTTGCCAAATACGGAATCAAGGACATTTATTATAACACCTTGTACACTCCCCAAAACAACACTGTCGAACGTTACAACCAAACAATCAACACAGCTCTAGCTATTCTAGTTGATAAAGACCAACGCACTTGGTGTAAAAACCTAGATAAAATTCAGGCCGCTATGAACAACACTGTTAATCTGGCCACTGGTTACACACCTTTTCTTCTTAAAACACGGTATGGAACAAGTCGTCCATGGTTCTCTACATAGGGACACAAACTTTCCTACGTCATCTGCCACCACAAGCAACCCTACCGCAGACTATGCCCATCGCTTGGAAGAACTGTCGGCCATTTACAGTGAAGTCACTGATGCTTTGCTCCTGGCTCACCAAAAGAGTGCGGACAGATATAACTTACGTAGAAAACATGTCACCTTCAATACAGGAGACATAGTTTGGAGAAAGAACAACACACTTTCCCAAGGAGCCATGTATTTCTCTGCTAAGCTGGCACCACGTTTCGTGAAGGCCAAAGTCCTAAGGAAAATATCAGACCTAGTGTACTCCTTGTCTGACTCATCTGGAAAGCACATTGGTAATTACCACATTAAGGACATTGTAAAGTCTGGAAGTGAGGAGTCAAGTAAAACTGCCCCCACTATCTCAGCAAACGTAAAATGATCCAGTATGTATCACATTTTTTTGTAAGCTTACAGAGTCTTACTACGTCAGGCGTGTATTGTGTCAATCACATGCCCATCGTTTCGTAAATAAAACAAGTTGTAAATTATTTTGTAAATTAATGCGTACTCTCCTTGAAGTTACTTTCAAATGTTGTTTTTGCACTGTTTTTTCTTTCCCTCACGACAATTTTTTTTCTTTTATTTTTTTTTTCACCTGTTCTAAAACTGATCACTTTGGAACGGAGACACATTTCGAGTTTCAATGTTTGGGAAGTCGCGAGCCCATTTATTGTCTCAACACGTACACTACGCAATGTTCATGCCACGTCATACCCTGCCTTGTCATGTAATTTTGTAATTTTTCTCCTATTTTTTGTTGCATTTTTGTCGTGTGGAAAGGAACTTTCTCACCTATTTATTTTGTTCATGTAAAGTAGTTGACAATTGCCCATCGGCGTGTCGTTCTAGAAGTCGGGTTTTGTAAATTCCAAAGTGTTAAATTCCGACTCAGAACCAGTTAACTATCTTTACAATTTGTCCTTTTATTTTGTTCATCATGAGTTGTAAAACCTTCCGAGGTATCTCTAGCATGAAAATCAAACAGTGGTTACTTACATAGTCGCCCCTCGTGTATATAAGTTTTTTTCAATTTTTTCCTCTTAAATTAAAAATTGATGGCGTCCTACCCAAATTCATGCTCTTGTACCAAAATTGGATATCGACACGTCCATTTTGGAACTTGTATTTATAAAACCAATGATTGGTCTTTATAACCCTGTATATAAATCAATTTGGCTCGTTTCAACTAAAGTACGTAAAACCGAATCATCCGGTCTTTGGTTGTTATAACAAAGCCACTGCTTTATTGTTATTTTGTTTTTTGCTTGTACGTTACGTATGTCTTATATGACACGTTTCAACCCTACGAGACAGGTTAATAAAACCTTATGGTCATCCTGATTTTGGAATTCACAACTTTTAGGTGTTCATTTAACCAAGTATTTGCAACCCAAATTGCACATAACCTGGTATGTTTGTAACTGCACAAAGGGTATGTAAAACCGTAATTGGTCCCTTTTCTTTGGTCTTCCTCACTGCAGGTTGCCACAACAGACAGTATGTAAAACCATTATAGGTCTGTCTTTGTTTTAAATACTTGGTGTAAGTAGAATTATACTCTGCCATCACCCTTGTATTTTGTAACACATGAAGTAGCATCAAATTGTCTATCTTCTCTGTCGTACGCTTTTGGGCTACGGAGTTAGTTAATCTAACGAATCTTTATAAAATGTGTTAAAATCAAGCATCGTTAACGTTTATTGTGTTGTATTTAAACGTAACCCTGTTACATTATAGGAGAGATCCTTAGAACATCCACCGTCATAGGAGAGATCCTTAAAACATCCACCGTTATAGGAGGGATCCTTAAAATACCTGCCACGATACGAGAAGTTCGTCATAATCACTTTTGCTCATAGCTAAATGTTATTGAGTTGGTCGTGTGACATATTTGTCATGAGTACCACCCTTTCTGTACAATCTATTTTGGTCGTGTGTCATTCATTTGTCATGAGTACCGCTTTTGTATTTTGGTCGTGTGTCATTCATTTGTCATGAGTACCGCTTTTGTATTTTGGTCGTGTGTCATTAATTTGTCATGAGTACCACTTGTATGTATAATTGTGTACAACCCTTGTACACGAGACGTGGAGACGTAATAACAATACTTACCGTGATTCGTGCGAACGACATAATATCGGCCTTGCCATCTTCTTTAAGAGGCATTGTATAAACTCTTGACTTCTGTCTATAATTGAGTTTTATCTTGCGTGTACTTATATGTTTTGTACGCCATACGTGAAGACGTGAAAATACTCACCATGATTCGTGCGAACGATACAATATCGTGTGTCATCTTTTATGATGCAATTTGTGCCTTTTTGCATAACTCGTTGTCTGGGGAACGGATAAGAAAACCCCCCAGGTTTGTGAAATTGGAGCAAGGGTCTGTCTTTTCTCACAATCACGCAGGAGTTTTTAAAATGACCCCTAATCTTTTGCCCAATACACGCAAAAGATTAGTCTTTTTGTTAATGTGTATTCAAATTTCTCCTCATCCTTTTAACAATTGTAAAGAGTCAGGAAATCTGCTGGTTGATCATGTTTCATTCTCACATGGAGTTTGAAGTGGAAATTAGTCCAGTCTCTAGCAAGTTTCGTCACTCAACTCCTTTCCTTTTCCTTTCCTTTCTCCTCACCATCATGTTCTCAGGTATATGTTATGAAGAGGAAAATCTGTTGTTAACCATAATTCGCCCTCACTGGGAGTGCGAATCGGTAAATTAACCAATTATCAGCAGGCTTTCTCCCTCACTCTCTGCATATGTCTCACCTTTTGTTCTTTTTCTCAATTTCACGAAACACATTCATGAATGTTGGATATGTACGATATGCACTTGGCGTACCGTCTGTCTCCTTTTGACAACCTTTATTCATGAATTGGTTTCTCTGCTTTTACCGTGACTCATTCACGACTTCTTTGTCTTGTTCTTTGAAATTCTACAAAAAATGTTACCACCTTTATGTTAACATAGGCCATGGAAGGCCGGTTGTTTTTTAACCAAGACATATTGTCACTCGGCAAACGCCAAGTCATCCTGGTAAAGGAAAATGTTCATGTAATCACAATTTAGTTAGAAAACTCTCTCTTCGTCACTCTCTGGGTCGGTGGTTAAAACTTCGTTTATTTCATAATCTGGACACATTTTGTTTCTCTCCAAACCTTTTCTTCATTGGTCCCTAGGCAGGTAAACTTCAAGAATTTTGCTCTAATAATAATTTCTCCCGGATTAAAAAGAAGCCCAGGCGGATGTCATCACCAACAGCCAAGCTGAGCTCCACTTCCTGACAGCACGCGCTGTGGTTACTAGGTCCCTCCTGCTGCCATTTTTCTACGCATTTGTTCCTGAAAGCACAGACCATACCGCCCATATGTATGTTGTTTTGTCGTGCCACAGCAAGTTGAGTTGTCCCACTATACATTATGACACTCTGAACCACCTTTTGGGCACGCTAGCTCCTAGGTTTGTTCTTACTCTTGCTATCAATGCCAACCATGTCGTCTCTTGCGCTGTCATGCAGAGACGCAAATCGTCATGTGTAAACCATCATTACCTTGACCTCCAGTATTCGCTGAATGCGTACCAATACAAGTTATGATTGAGCTACATTATGCCTCAATAACCATTATATACGATCCGTGTTTACCTTAATAACACTTTAGGATTCGTACTGGCATGTCTGCAGACACTGGATTCTCCTCTTCAATGACCTCTGTAACCATAGTCGCGGCACAGCAACCACAGTCTCCACTTCGTGAACTTCGACGTCTTCGACAAAACCAAGTGTTTTCTAAGGCCCAAGTGTACTTCTGAGTGTTATCTCAAAGGGGTCTGATTACAGTGATAATGTAATCCTTAGAATCTGTGAAACCACGTCCTCCTCTTCGAAATTCTCCGAAACCAAACAAATCCACGCTTCGCAAACTTAGCTCCCAGACCAATGAAACCTTAGAATCACACAGGCATTTTTTGTTCTTGTTTTTTGTTCTTCGATTGTACAAATATGAATTGTTATTTTTCAATTGCATAACCATGTATTGTTATTTTGTTCAATTGCATAACCATGTATTGTCATCTTTCAATTGCATAATCTTGTATGTTGTTTCACACCATGTACTTTCACCAAAACTGTTCTTTTCCAAACATTGTATGTACCCCTCACCCATTCCCTACAAACATTGTGACCTAAACTATAACATAAATTGCATGTTCTAGCTAGGCATCTCTCAAGCAACGAATCTCTCAAAAACCCCTATGGAAGTTTAAGAGGATTTTTTTTTCCTACAGCTCCATTGCCACGTCGCTTTTTTTCCGAGCGCGGGGGGAAGTGTTACGATACGCCCTTGAAGCAAGTAGTTTCGAGAACGCGAGCAGCTAGCCCACAGCTGGCCGCCCCCTCTCCCCCCCCATATCCTGTCTGCCTCTCCTTACCGCCCCGCTTGCCCGGCGACTCGGCAGCCCGCTGCGCTCGCACACAGAAGAAATCTGAGCGCCTTTGCGAACGGACGCTCGCGGCCGGTAGCTGGCGGACCCAATTCAACGGGGCCGCGATGTATGTATTATTGAAATACTTTAAGTAAAATCGGCCTTTTGCCGTACTACAGTTCGGTCTATTTAGACTACGAAGTGCCTGATGAAGCTGCCACATGAGACGAGGTTCCTGCCCACCTACATGTAAGCTGTATCATGATTTCCCCTTTAAATGTTGTCCGTAATTCAGTGAAATATAGGGCCCCCGCGGAAACCACGACTCGGAGAGTTTCGTTTTGAGAGAAATTCAGAGAGAGTTAAACACTTTAGCTAGGTTTGTGTAATTTGCATTTCTTGTAATTGAATTGTACTGTAGAAACCTATGTATGTGTTTGAGTTTACAATACATGTCTAAATGATTTAACTTGTTATTATTCTGCTTCGGCGGGAGGATTTGTTGGCCAGTGTGGATCCCGTGGGACGCCGGAGGACGGAGAGGAATTCCATAGCTTTGAGCGGCTCACCCCTGAATAGAGAGTACCCTTGTCCTGCTGAGAGCTAGCCAGGGACGAGTTGGTGTGCTGATGTTGGTTTAAAAGCCGACATCGGGGTACCCTAACAACTTGTACTTATTTTTTTATTAGAACAACTCTCTATTTATAACTTTTGAAGGTTTTTCGCATTAATGTAATATATCATTGAAGAAGAAGATAACACTAATAATCTTAACGAAAATATGAAAAATAATAAGACACAGACAAATAAACAGATAACGGTCGCAACTGGGACTCGCGTCCAGAACCTCTCGTCTTACCGGGACCCGGGACAAACGTCTCTACCAATTCGGATACTGAGACCTCTATTTAAATATAATTTTTATCAATCTCATGTTTCAAATTTTAGAATAACCAATATAATCTTCGAATAATTCTTTTCCATAAATTTGGCAGCTACCTTTTTAATTAAACGACTTCGAAAAGGAGGAGGTTATCAATTCGACGGTTTAAAAAAAAAAAATTATGTTTGTTACCTCAGAACTTTCGATTGGGTGAACCGATATTGATGATTCTTTTTTTATTAGAAAGCTGGTGCTTCCCGTGTGGTCACATTTTAATTTGGTCCAGTTCTGACTATGGGATCCATGAGAAAACCATAGGTCTTAAATTTTCAATAAGTATGTTCGCGACAAATGGACGAATAACTCAATATTACGCCAACAGATTTCGATGATTCTTTTTTTAAAGTAAAACTTCTTTACGCACGCTCGTCACTAAAAATAAAAAAAATAAACAAAAATTTTAACAAAAAAAACGACTTAAAAAAATGCACTAAAAAGTAAAAAAATAATTTCGTACGATTGTTATTTTATTATTATTGTTATTTTTGGAGTCGGTGTAAGCCAAGATCTCCACATCTCACCTATAACTACCTATATATGTAGAAATTATTTTTTTACTTCTTAGTGCATTTTTTGAAGTCGTTTTTTTTTTGTTAAAAATTTTGTTTTTGAAAACAAGTGTTTGATGAACTGGTTTGTAACCTAGATAGTGTCTCGGATAAATATATCCGATTTTATTCATATAAAACACCTATTGACCTTTTTGTAAGTCTAAATGATTATTCAACTCTTATTAGAACAATCTCTCTATTTATAACTTTTAACGCAACGTAGCATTGAAGAAGAAGATAACACCAATAATCTAAACATCTATAGAAAAAATACGTCGAAGATAATAATGTTAATTCTGAAATGTGAAAATCAGATTGACAAAAATTACATTTAAATAAGAGGTCTCAGTAGCCGAACTGGTAAAAGGTGTTTGTCCCGGTAAGACCAGAGGTTCTGGGTTTGAGCCCCAGCTGCGACCGTTATCTTTTTATTTTTTCTGTGTCTTGTTTATGTTCATATTTTCGTTTAGATTATTAGTGTCATCTTCTTCTTCAATCATAGGAAATACCATAGCACTATTACTATTTATAGGTACCTAGGGAACTATTGTAAATAGACCTCTACCAACGAAACACGAACAAAATACATATAAATATCATCAAGCAATTCTCTAAAAACCAATTTCATAATAACCTCTTGGTTCATTACGTTCTTCCTCGTTGTCTAGGCAGAGGTCAATGTCTCCACATTGCAGATTCATATTAGCCATCATTCGCCAATCTTTATCATCTTTTTACACGTGGAAAAATTTCAAATAAATTGGCGAAGTTATTACACCACTTCAACCTGTTTCTCCAACTCCAACTCAGGAACTATTAAATATTTTGATATCGCGGGGTCTGATTCGATTACATTATCATAAAACACGAAGAGCTTTTGATTACGTTTTCTCCTAGCAAATCGGCCTCCGAACACTTCAATGTCATAAAATATTAGATATTATTGATTTTCTTGAGGCGGAATGGTTGTTTTTATTGGTTTTTGGTAATTTTATAAGTGAATTTAATCCCTAGGTGGCTCTATGGCTGAATCAAATAGCTTCTATGACCTTCTTAATGTTGTTTGAGGTGTGGAAGCACATGCTTAGATTTCATATTGTTACTAAATTGCTGGTACATGAATTAGATATTTTAGGACACTCTTCCTACTTGCTACAGTACTGTGAATGTATTATTAGAATCACATAATGTTTGGTAGGATATCAACGAGCGGTCAAACAACTAATGTGCAGTGTAGCGGTAAAAGAACATTAATTTATACATGTCGATGATTGGTGACGCGTGGGGAATCAATTTCCAATTAATTAATTATATGACTTTTATAGTCGAATATTTTCTTAGAGGAAATATTATAAATGTTTCTTTATTTATATATAGCCTCAGTGTGGCTTTGTTTTTTAAGTGAAAACTTCTTTAGCACCGTTGTGATTTGAAACTCGATGAAAAGAAAAAGTGACACTAAAAAGAGACACACATACTTCAATAGGATTTAGCCTGCGAAAGAATGAGATAGAATAATAGGTCTCTACGTTGCGCGGTGCTTTATAGCCTCCCCCCTCTCGTCTACTTTAGTTTCACTTCTACCGCGTGTGAACTGTATTTTTTTAAATTTAGTACAATTGCCCTTGAAAATAAGAAAAAGGTCACTTTCTACATGAGAATTACAAACTACCCCCACTCACTTTTCCCAGCTTTTAAAACGGACTTTTGATATTATATCGTAATGAAATTTTCCACACTTGACGTTCAAAATAAGAGGATAATAAAATTACTTTCTCCTGAATTCGAAAGTCACAAAACGTAGCTAACCACTTGGGGTGACTTATGACAGAGGTGTTGGTTATCCAATAAATGAAACCCGAGACGGCTGTACCCATACTCGGAACTATCTATTATTACTTCTGTCAAAAATAGTAAGTCTACGTAGTTCCATCAACAAAGCTCTTAAACTGCGAGCTCCAGTGTCTTGAAATTTGCACATTCTTTTTTGTTTAGAATTTTTAGGCCAATTCAAGCACTTTCAGCTCGCTGCAAACCATCATAAGCTATGGAGTTTTTTAAAATATCAAACACGCTATCGAAAAATAAGACAAGATGCCTTTTAAAAAAATAAAACAAAATACATTACGTAGATACATTTCGAAAGCAAAAATAACATAATAATAATAATGTATAATAATTTAAAATATTTTAAATTTGAGGCTTCATTATTAATATAATGAATAATAAATACTTCGTTTAAATTAACATCTTGTCCTGTGAAGATAACATTGTTATTGAAACATGTTGATATTGTTAATAATATAGTGGTTTAAACGAAGTATTTATTATTCATTATATTTTAAATTTGTTTAAGTGCTATTAGTGTCTTGTGAGGTCGATATTATTTCCTAGCTACGCAGATTGCCTGTTCTATGAAACCAAATGCTCCAGTTATGCTTCGTTTTTACAGTGAATACCGCACAAGAATCTCAACTGCTCCCGTCTGGAGCCAGTGAGACTATGGCATACCCAATTGGGGTATGTTGTGAGGCTAAGGGTAGTGGGGAGGGGAAGGAGGTGGGAAGAGGAAGGTTGGGAAGTACCTGGCTATTCAGATCTGGTCACCAAACACGGCTAAAGCCATTTTCAAGCAATTCTGATGGTGGTTTTACACCAGGGCGATACTGATAGTATCTTCCACTCTGAGTATAAATTATTCTGTAAGTAATTGTTGTTTTTCTTCAAGATACCTACTAAGGGCCTTGCTAATTAAGGTATTTTAATTTTTACACATTTTAAACCTTAAATTAGTTATTAACCAATTATTAACCAATTAGTTATGTATATTTTACGACACGTTTATTAGCAAGTGTGTTATTAATACGTATGCATAATTTGGTTGTTTCATTTTGAAACCAACAAATTTTCAAATCATTTTTCTAATTCTGATTTTCTTATACTTATACTGTTATAGGCGAGACGGGCTACATTTCTCCACACTATTCCCAGTCATGATAGGTCACACTAGGTTTCAGACATCACTACAACGACTTGACCTGTTAGTATAATTAATATGGTAGTGTCATATCACGTGGCCGTTGTGGCACGTTCAGAATATTTTAGAATGGGATTAAAAGGTTAAATGAACTGGTAATGCGGTTTGTGGCTTTCTGAAAAATAAAGTCAATACAAAATAAAATAAACAATAAAAGGAGCTTTGTTGATGGTTACCTATGCAGACTTTTATCTTTTTTGACACAAGCAACAAGATATGGATTTCAAATTGGATCGAGGGTATGGGAAGGTACTGCCGCCTCAAGTTTCATTATTTGGATAACCAACACCTCTGTCACAAGTCACCCCGAATGGTTCGCTAGGTTTGGTGACTTTGGCAGGGATGGAATTGTTCATGGGGATGAGGTTTATCTAGATCTTGGTGGCGGATGAGTCTGCCCACTAGATGCTTGGCTACGTTTGGTGACTTAGCAGGGGTGCCCGGTTTCATGGAGTGAGGTTTGTCCAAGTCGTTCGTATGGCGGCCGACAGTGGACAGACGCATCGATTGGTTGAAGATTTTGACCTCTCTAGCCAGAATCCCTCGACCCATCGTCATGGACCGCAGTTAGAGAATACGTCCTTCACTCCACATACTGACCCCCAGATTCCTACCCTCCCCTCATACCTATTTCCTTACTAGAACTTCCTCTCCTTCCTTTCCTTAAAAAACCCTCCAAACAGCATCCCCTAAGAAGACATAGGCCCTGAGGGAAATTATTTTCATCAGGGCCTCCTTTGTGGAGCTAATATAAAAAAAAACCTCACTCCCGAGCACACTGATCTCCGAATTCCTACCTAGCCCTCATTCATTTTTCCTTACCAGAATTTATCTTCTTTCTTTACTTAAAAAGACCGTCCAAACAGCATCCCCAAAGACGGAAAAAATTGTCTCCATTGCGAAGTTAAAGTTTTTTTGGCATTACGTCAAAGGTTCGATTCTCGACGAAAACTTGCTTTAACTATTATTATTTTATATTAGGATCCTGAAATCTATTTTTTTTGACAAGCAATGAAAAGGTACTTTAATTTAATGGGAAATAAGATTGCTTACCCGTATTCCAATGGGAAGTCATTATATTGTAAGTATCGGGATTTTTTTTACCGTCATGCAACTGATTTAACCGCGTAAATAAAGGTTTAAGAGATTTAAACTATAAAATTGCAATAAAACAAGAATTTCTTTAGGATTTTATTATCCCGCATCTGTCTTGTTTTTCCTTGAAAACCCGTTACTGAACAACAGCTATCAGTCATTCAATATAAACCTTCAGATCCTCATTAGGAGTTACTCCAGACGTCTTTCGTTTTATGATAGACCATCCGTTGATTTCTGTGTTATCCAGTGCAGGAATTGAAAAAATATGCCAACCGGAACGTTGTGCTCCTTTTCAATACGTTTCATTTTGAAACCATTGGGAAGAATATGTTGGCAGAAAATACGCAATTAGCAGCAAAATCGCTCGTAAATTGGTCTGTGGAACAATTATATGTATAATGTTATTCATATCTAGTAGTTATATAATGTTATTCATACCGACGACCTCCGTAGTCCAGTGGCTAAGACTCCCGACTCACAATCTGGAGGTCGCGGGTTCGAACCCGGCGGCGTATTCCCAAACCCTAACGCGTTTCAGTCGCGCTATAGACTGAAACGAGTTAGGGTTTGGAATGCGTAAATCACCTTCCAAACACTACCGCGTTTCAGTCGCCTTCGCGCTTTGTAGCTCTCCGTTTCTGTTAGGGTGACGACCATAATTATAGAAGGGTAAGCAGAGAGGATGGACGGCGTTTTTTTTTACTTACGAAATCTTTTTTTACATTGAAAAAAATTATTTTTTAAGTAAAAAAAAAAACGCGCGTTTTTTTTTTTACTTAAAAAATAATTTTTTTCAATGTAAAAAAAGATTTCGTAAGTAAAAAAAAACGCGGTCCATCCTCTCTGCTTACCCTTCTATAATTATGGTCGTCACTCTAACAGAAACAGAGTGCCACAAAGCGCGAAGGCGACTGAAACGCGGTAGTGTTTGGAAGGTGATTTATGCATTCCAATCCCTAACGCATTTCAGTCGGTAGAGCGACTGAACCGCGTTAGGGATTGGGAATACGCAACCCGGCGTGCGCAAATAAATTTTATTTGATTAATTTGTGTTATTTCACAATTAATTCATTTAAAATAATATATAGTATATTTGCGGCACGTTCCAGAGTGGAAGATATTATCAGTATCGCCCTGGTGTAAGACCACCATTCAAAATTGAAACGTTGCTAGAAAATGGCTTTAGCCGTGTTTGGTGACCAGATCTGAATAGCCAGGTACTTCCCAACCTTCCTCTTCCCTACCTCCTTCCCCTCCCCCCTACCTTCAGCCTCACAACATACCCCAATTGGGGATGCCATAGTCTCACTGGCTCCAGACGGGAGCAGTTGAGATTCTTGTGCTGTATTCACTGTAAAAAAAAAAAAAAGTTGTATATTTTATTTGACATTTTTCAAGTTAGTGTTGGGTATTTTTTATTTTAAGCATCGGGTATGTGATATAAAATATTGTCAGGAAAAGAATTGCTCTACCATGACTTGCAGGTACATAAATGTTACATATACATCATTATCCCACCATGTAACATATATTCTTTTCCCCCGATCTCCCTTCTTCTTTTTTTATTGTTTTTGTTTACATATTCAAAAAATAATTAATTTTAATAAATAAATTAACAACATAAATTACTTTTTTAAAAATATTTTTTATATGAAACCGTGAGACTGTTTTTGCCTCTTCTGAACAAAATTGATTTTCATGTAGATATTTTTTCCGGGGAAGTAGGTAATCAATTAATTATCTTTAACAAAATTACTTCAAATACCTGAGCGGTGGAATCGATTGATTTCACAACCCGGAACAGCGTTCCGGTTTGCTCCGTGTGACATCCAACCCCTGCTAGTATTACGTTATATTATTGCTGTTGAAGTCTCGTAACGAGTGAAGTACCTCGTCATCCTCGCGTATTAAACTTCACTGTACTCTGGTAAATGTTCCCTACATAATGTAATGTTAAATGTTCAATAATACACTGTGGACTGGATGAGGAGATTTTGCCCTCCACTCCGGGCTGACAGCTTAATACTCCTCGTGATTGTGAATTGTAGCAAAGGTGAAATAACTATTCCTGCTTTTGGATACAGGTCAAAATGTTATCCGAAATTGTTTAACACTTCGACAAATATTTTGAAGAATGCCCCCAACATGTTTTATATTATAACACAGTTTATTTTGTAATCATAATATTATGGTTGTTAATCAGTTGAGTACGATTTAAAAAACGTTTATTAGTATTCAAGGCCCTTTATATTTACTATGTTTTTAAATTTTTTTCTTTCATTTATTTTCTTTCATTTGCTTCTTTCTTTTCAAATACTGCCATAGGTACCTACATATCATTTCACAGATAATTTTTAAAATTTTGCATTATGAACAAAACCTAATATTAAAAATGGCGACCGGACAACTCAGATTGATGCAACTTCAACATCTCCTTTGAAAAGTCATTAAAAGTTATGAAAAAAATATTTTTAAAATGGGTTAAATAGGTTACGTTAGGTTAGGTTATAGGATATTTTTCAAATATTTTTATTTTTTTCATAACCAAAAAAAAACTGTCCAAAGACGCGAAACTAGCCGTCCATAATGGAGTGCTGGTACCTACCCTGATGTATGGCAGTGAGGCATGGAACTGGCAGAGGAAGGATGAAAGCAGACTGAATGCTGTAGAATTGAGATCCCTGAGGCGAATGTGTGGTAAAACCATGTACGATCGTGAGAGAAACGTGGATATCCGCAAAGAATGCAAGGCTGACGTAAGCGTGATGTGTAAGATTAAGAAAGGGACTCTCCGATGGTTTGGGCATGTAGAGCGAATGAACGAGGAAAGGAGTGTAAGGAGAATATATGATGCAAATGTGAATGGTAGAAGAAGTCGGGGACGCCCGAGGAAGACATGGCACGACCAAGTGAATCAGATACTTGAGTCGGGCCATGTGAAGAGTCGGAATAATAGAAGAGCATGTATGAGACGATGTATGAATGTGAACGAGGCAAAGAGTGTGTGCCAAGATCGAGTTGTGTGGCGGTCCGTCCTCTCTGCCTACCCCTGCGGGGAAACGGCGTGATGGTTAGTTAGTTAGTTAGTTAGTTAATGAAATTTTTTTAAATGGGTTTTGAAATTCCATGATTCTGAGTTGTAATGGAACCATTAAAATTCATTGGTGGGATACGCTTTGATATAAGTTATAATACGCTCAATATTTCCGAATGTTGATTTTTTCTGTTCTAAATTGTAAAAAAATTGCAACATTTTGTGCCTTCACCGCTCCAAATTTTCACATAATTACTTAAATAATCGAGTATTTTATTGTGATTGGTATATATTTGTATATGATTAACACAAGTTTATTAAATTTCCAGAAATATTGTTTATTAAATTTCCAGAAGCGCCCTTAGGTGATTTTTCACGAAAACGGCGCTTTATAAATCAGCCAAATATTATTGCTATCTCAAATAAATTGTAGGTAGAAGTTACAGCCATTTGTTGTGAGGTGGAAGTTACAGCCATTGTTTAGCCACGTTAATTTTGAATTAATTTCTGAATTATGCTTGTCGTATCAGGGAAAAATTAAGAGTTATATCATCATTACGTCAGCTTACAGATGCACCTAAATACTAAAAATTGACTGATGACGATAGGCAAGGTAAACAATTTCATCGTGGTAACTTGTGCTACGAGAAGCATTTATATAATCTGGGGATTGCGCCCAGGAGAACAGGAAAGATGAGAGATGACGGAAGATCAGGTTCCTCATTCCTCAAGAGAAGTAACAAAGGGGGCATTCCTGTCAGAGGGAATCGACACAGGCAATATAATAACTACTAGCACAATTGCATTCATCTTACTTCTCACTTGTTACTTCTTACCTTCTTATCTCGCAGGTAGTGTGCTGGGTGCTGTGTGCTTGGTGAAGTAAATAATGTAATCTCCTGCTGCTGCAGTATTGGCAATCAGGTGGCAATTGTGTTATGCACTTTGCATAAACATAATACGTTATGTTGCTTCAGGAAGCTGTGTTTATGATGGTGGCATGTCGAATAATTGAATAAATCTTTATGAATTATGAGAATAGCAAATGCAAAATAAGTAGGAATGTATATGACAATAATTTTGAACTTAGCAAACCTCGAAAGCTGTGGGAACGGATCATTTATACCTATTTTATAAATTATTGGAGATTAACAATAATTTTATTACACAGTTATTGGTTGGTGGATATTGGTAGATTACTTATTTTTGTGTTATTTATATTATATCTGTTTCCTGTATTTTGTTAACCCCTGTGCATTTTTATTATTAGTTACATACTTCTCTTTGAAATTTCTCATAAAGATGTACTTACTACATAATAATATGCAAAAGTCCTCTTGGAGTTAAAATTTAAAAAATATATATTAACGAAGAGTTATTTTTACAGAAAGATATCCAAAATTATAAATGCGAAAATGTCAACTTTTTAGAGCGCACGGGTGCATAAATTTAAACAAAAATCTAAGTGCTACAACAATTTAACATTGCTTCTGGAAATGTGTAACGGTTTCTTTTAATGTAATTATAAGTCTTGCCGTGTTCAAGCTAGGAACTTGGTAACTAACTTAATATTTTAAACAAATGAACGGTCAGTGGCTGAATTGGCATCGCGTTTGGGTCCCACCCAGACATCGTGAGTTCAATGTCTCGGCTGGCTAAGTCCTATCCGACACAAGCAACATTTTTCAGATTTTTTCCATCCCGACACAAGCAACATTTTTCAGATTACTGTGGTGATAGTAGGAGATTTTTTAAATATTGTCAGGTTACTCGTAACCCGGGATTATTTATTTTTCTTTTTAAAAAAATGTTAATGAATGTATAATCTCCTCAGAAAATCTTATCTGAATGTTAATGTGAAGGTATTTTAGAATGATTTATTTTTTAAGTTGTATTCCATAAATCTGAACCTTTTTACAGCCTTATATCTCTAAATACGTTTAGATATATTATAAATTAGTGCGCACAATAAATATTACAAAAAGATGATCATTTTCCAATCTCTGGGAAAAGAGAGACAGATACTGTGCGATCAGAAAAGGAGGTTGCAGTGGACCACATGGGCGTAACCATGTTTTGATTTAGGATGGGACAAAAAATAAAAATCTAGCGTAGGTACCGCAAAAAGTAGGCTTCTTCAACTTATTCATACTTTAGGCTTTATGATTACAAATAATATGAACGGAAGAAGGAAAAAACATCCTATGAAATGCTGTAAATTTAAAAACGTGACTCGGTCGACGATCCATCCTAAGTGGAGATCATGCATCGGCCAGCCTTGTCCCACCATGCCTAAGCCCATGGTGGACCATTATAGTGCAAGAAAACGGTTCCTTGTGGTAGATGTCTTATCAGGGCAAAGAGTGTCTTTGCAGGAAAAGGGCAGTAATTGCGATGATGTTACTGATAATGATAAATTGTTCACTTTAATAACAAAGTAAAGCAGTAGGTGCCTGCGATCTTTATATATAACAGAAAAGGTGCATTTACTACTTGTTATGAGCAGCATTGTAGAATAAAACGTGTTTCATATTTTTTAAAGATGCCGTTACGGAATCGCATATCCGACAAACAGGAAAAGGTACTGTTTGTTTCAACTTCTGTAACCGTTGCTTCCTCTTACAATTACATAACATCATCAGTTAAAAGTTGTAAGAATACATCTCCGTTTCAAAACATCCTTTATCCGGTTAGACCAGTATTTTCCAAAGTGGGGGACGGTCTCTAGGGGGTGGCGGAGGTCTAATCCCTTTCATACCAGTAAGGCGGAGGAGAATTAATAATAATAATAATGGTTTATTCCAGGATGTGGGGAGGATAGGTTAGGGCAAAATGCATTGAACAATGTTTTTTTTACATTTTTACTGCATTTGAAGAATCTTCGGGCAATCATATCAGACAGTATACTGATACTTCTCCGCTGTCGTTCAATATCACCGTCATCTGAGAGGTCTTCAGTAATAATGTGTCCCAAGTATTTTACATTCTTAGATGCGTTTATGTTTTCCTCATTAAGTTTTACGGGGAGCATTTTCTCGGGATTTTTTCCATGGTGGAATGCGATTAGTTCCGTCTTCTTGGGGTTGTATATCATGTTGTGTATATCATGATGTATATCATTAGGTATACGATGACAGGTCTAGGATGGTGAAATCAATATCTTTCCAATATCGGATCGATAGGCATTACATTTATATCGATATCCCGAGCATGGTTGCACTGCTGACAGCTGAACCGGCCATGACACGGAATAAATAAGAAATCGATATACGCTAGCAACACTGACGAATCTGTCTATGGATTTACATTCCTAATCGTCAAACCGTTACCAAAAATCAAAAATTCTAATAAACTGACAATTTCGAATTGAAATAGTAATATTATTATACATTGGCATTTCGCATGTCCTTTTTGACACTAAAAGCGAGTTAATTAGTTGGTGCGGTCTTTAATCACACGTTTCTGCAATATCTAACGGAATAAATTGATCTCGTTTCAGATGAATTAATTAAGTCTATGGATCGCGTACCTACACGATTTTTTTTTAAATTCTAAGAGGCCCTGAGGAAAATAATTTCCCTTAGGGCCTATGTCATATTTGGGGATGCTGTATGGAAAGTATTTTTAGGAAAAGGAAGGAGAGTAAATTCTTGAAAGAAAAGGGAAAGTATGGGTGGGTAGGAATCTGGGGGTCAATGTGTCTAGGAATGACATATGATTCCATCCCTCCAACTGCGGTGCAAGGCGATGAGTCGAAAGAGACCGGCTCGAGAAGTCTAGGTTAGTTCAACCAATCTCTCACGATCCGGCCCGCCACGCAGCAGGTGGTCAAACGCATTTGCCGCTAAGACCTATACAAACCTCACCCGACAAACCAGGGCACCCCTGCTAAATCACCAAACGCAGCGAACCACTTGGGATGACCTATGGCAGAGGTGTTGGTTATCCAATAAAGGTTCCCGGGGCGACGGTACCCATTCCCACCTCCCAAATTGTGAACGTGTAAAGGTACTGTTCGGTATTGTGAATTTCGCATGTATTTTTGATGATTTGCTGACGACGAAGGTAAATGACAGAAGATGCCCACGTGTGATCTATGACTATATTCATTTTCAGACGAATTAATACCGTCCCAAAATATTTTCATTTCTTCTCTAATGGCACTATTAGTAAAAAAAGAGTTTTTTAAGGTGGGTTAAGTTTTTTATTATATATGTACAGCTCCTCCCTTAAAAAGATCACATCTATCTATCGACGGTCCCGCAAAAAAAAAGTCGGATGTGCGATTTTGAAATTTTGCAGTAGAGCTGTTTCAAGTTTTGTATTCTGCATTTTTACTGTTTTTGAGATAAAGAAATACAGTGTTATTCTGATATTTCCCATTTCAAAAAAAACAAAAAAAATACAGATTTTTTAATCATCAAAAGGAAATGAAAATTTCCATTTTTAAAAAGAAACAAAAATCGCCGAGCTCATAAACACACGTTAAACCTTGGCGGGCCACAGACACAGACAAACTAAATAATGATTACAGCTGATAATTTTATCATACTTCAGGGGCATGTATACCAACATTAAAAAAAAAATTACTATCGGACTCTCCAAACCAGCGAAATTTAAAAATTCCCGTTACTTTTTGAACAACCGACGTGTATATGAAAAGGGGGCGAGGAGAAAAATACAAGTTTGAGAAACTCTGAATTATACAATTGATACATAGACCCCTCTCCCAGCCAATGGATCATTTTTAATTTATGTTAATGCGTGTAGTGACGAGTTATATATTAATTAATAAATAGGAACAGTATACGAGCCACCCAAGTTGTTCCAAGCTCATCGGAATTCGTAAAGAATTAATTACACTATTATGCATTACAATAACAAACAAAAAACGTCTTGATTAAGATCTGTGTTAACAGCAACGAAAATGAATTATTAATGAGTAGATAAGACAAGAATGTGCAAGGTGTAAAGACAAAGACACGAGACCCTGACTTCATCAACTTTACTACCACAATTTTTTCTCACTCGCTTCGAAATTACGGTTTTGACATGTGATATTTTACGCGTCATTCGTATAATGTACATAATTTTCATCGTACTGAGACCAATTCACCATTATTCTACCAGTAGTATAATTCAACAAAATTATTGGTATTTTTTGTCAGTTTCAGTCCTTTACATAATGTCTTTTTTTTTATTTAGTTTTGTTAATAGTTAAAGGTTATTTCTGAACTTTTTTTATTTTTTAAACGGCTTTTTTTCGTAGGTTTAATAAAACTTCAATGAAAGTGATGTTACCTATTTAATAATATAAGCCTTATGCGTATATCAATAAACACAAATTCGAGAAATCAATGTTCAAATTGTGCAAAAATGACAGATTTTTTTCAGTTATTCTTGGGGAATTGTTAAAATGGGACATTTAAAATACCTTGGAAAAATTCCAAAATTCGTTGAGAAATCTCTATATATTAAAATGAAAATATGTATGTTTCTGGGTTTGTGTATATGTATATACAATATACATATATGAGATGCCTATGCATTGCTGAACCATTCATCCGATTGCGATGAAGCTTTGGGGATTGATGTGTGCATACCCGCGATGGTTTCTATATTTAATAGTGAGTTCTGGTATCGTGAAATTTTGCATTGCTAACCGAAATCCGATTGCGATGAAACTTTAGGAATTTGATGTGCGCTTGCCCGCGATGGTTTCTGTATACACAAACAAAAATTTTAACATAACAAAAAACGACTCGAATGCACTAAAAAGTAAAAATATAATTTTGTATTCTTCCACAACTTAATAATCAACTTACTTTTTCTACTCGTCAATATGTAGGTACGATTGTTATTATTGGAGTCGGTGTCAGCCATGGTAGGTTTGTCGCGCGTGCGACACAAGCACATCTCACCTATAACTATGTATGCAGTTACAAACCTACCTTGGCTGACACCGACTCCAAAAATAACAATCGTACCTACATATTGATGAGTAGAAAACGTAAGTTGTTTATTAAGTTGTAGAAGAATACGAAATTATTTTTTTACTTTTTAGTGCATTTTTTAAGTTGTTTTATGTATTGTTAAAATTTTTGTTTATTTTTTGATTTTTAGTGAATCTGAAGTACACTAACTAATTTGTCTTACTTCAAAAGAAGAATTATCGAAATCGGTTGACGTAAAACTGAGTTATTCGTCCATTTGTCGCGCATATACTTATTGCAAATTTAAGACATATATAGTTTTCTCACAGATCCCATCGTCAGATCTAGACCAAATTAAAATGGGACCAAACGGGAAGCACCAACTTTCAAATAAAAAAGAATCATCAATATCGATTTACCCAATCAAAAGTTCTGAGGTAACAAACATAAAAAAACCCGTCGAATTGAGAACCACCTCCTTTTCGAAGTCGTTTAAAAAGTGAACTCTAGCATTAAGAAATTATGCATTGCTAAATCGTTCATCCGATTGTGATGAAACTTTGGTGAGTTGTTGTGAGTACTTCCACAAAGTTTTCTATATATGTACATAGAAATTTGTATAAAAAATTGCAATAGGTGGCACGCGAGCTGTTTGAAAACTGAATGTACCGGGACGGAATGTACTGAATTTATGGAATGGGGGAGGGGGGAGGTGAACTCAGGAGAGGGGTTTTCGGGCGGGGAAAGCTGGAGTGGGGAGTGGGGAGAGGGAAGGTGGAGTGGGAACGCGTGAGGGGAAGGGGATGCGGGAGAGGAAGAGGAAGAGGAAGAGGAGGCGGAAGAGGAACGGGACGAATGGGAAAGGACACGCAAGAATAAACAATACCTTTATTAAGTGGCATAGCAACGAATGCCGGGAACTCGTTAGTTATAAATAAAACAAGTATGTACAAAAGATAAACTACCCTCTTTGGCTGGATAAGCAATGCTTATGTTTTTTATTTTTTATTTCTTTTCTTTCATTCATATTAAATAATATTTATTTATTTTTGAATTTCACTCCCGGCTGGGTTTTTACACGTTTTTTTTATTATTTTAATACAAATAACATAATAAATAAAATAATAAGCACAACAAAATCAATAAATAAAATCAAAACAAAATCAAAAATAAAATCAAAAACAACATCTAAAACGAAAAAAAAGTTAAAAACGAAGTAAAATAAAAACAAAATACTCCACCATGCAAGATGGAAAAATAGTGCCTACTTAACTTATACTAGGAAAAGTATAAAACATTGGTAAGATGAGTCGAAGCAGAGCTACATAGATTGTTCAGTTAAATTAAATTAAATTTGATGTTCTTCTTTTCGATATAAATGGGTAATGACTTGTTTGTGTTTTATGTAATTAACTGTTTAAAAAAAATAGTTATTTACATACAAGATCTTTATTACGCGTGATGATTCACCTTCTTATGACATTATCAAACTTTTGACAGTTTGATTATGCCAATAGACAGTTTGATAATTATTTCAAAAGGCGAAACAGCTGTCACGGGTAATAATAATTACATAGCAGATCTTGTTTATAATAAACTGTTTTATAAGTTAAATAATAATGTTATTGAAAATGAATGAACAAATAAATTGAAATACCAAAACAAAAGAAAACATATCAATTGCTTCTGTTAAATAGAAATAAAAAAATCAGAGTATGCAATTCACACGTGGTAGAGTGAAACCTTCAGAAAACTAAAGAAGGCAAGAGTGAAGAGGCTACAAAGCACCGCACACACCGATTATACTATTTCATTCTCACGCAGGCTAAATCCTATGTGTTTGTCTCTTTTTAGTGTCGTTTTTTTTTGTTTCAGCAAGAATCGAATCACAACGGTGCTAAAGAAGTTTTCATTTTAAGAATTAAATTGGAGTTCTACAAAATAAACTTGATAACAATAAATAAATAAAATTAAAACAAGAAAAACACATATTTTTTTCTTCTTCAATCTTTGCAAAATAACTTGGTGGCATTATTTATTATTTAATTGATAACTGATAACTTTGTATAAACCACTTTTTAATAAACAATATCGACATGTTTCAATAACAATATTATCTTCTTCAGGATATGTTAATATAAAGAAAAATAAATGACAAACAAGTATAGACTAATTAGAATAAACTATAACATAGACGAAATATTAATAATTATTTATTAATATTTTATTAATATATGTATAATAATTATTTATTTTTTGATTTAGACTAATTATTTGTTCTTAAAAGTTTTTTATTATCTAAATGTAATTTTATTTTTCTTTGCAATGCAATATATTATATTAACATATCCTGAAGAAGATAACATTGTTATTGAAACATGTCGATATTGTTTATTAAAAAGTGGTTTATACAAAGTTATCAGTTATTAATTAAACATATTTATTATTTTTTTTAATTAGTAATGTTTTCATATTCACGGTCGTTTATCAATTATTGAATCAAATTTTAGGGCGTTTTGTAGAAAGGCTGTATATGTACACCATTGTATAAGTAAAACAGTCGACACTCTAAATAAATTTGTTTGATATTCATGTCAACTTATTATTAAAGATATTTTTGAAGTCGTTTGAAATTGGTAAATAATGCACAAAAATTATAATTTTATGATAATTATAATTTCGGGGCATCTGTATTATTTGCTTCAGAAATGAAAACCCTAACACGCAGAACATTGACTGCTTCATAGCCATTCACAAAGCATAGTGTGTGGGTTGTTGTATATTGTAATGCAGTACTGCACAGGGCACAGGTACTGTAATTCCATTACGGCCGTCATCTGTACACTCTTCTCCAGAGCTTTTGCAAGCACTCGATTAATCTCTGAAGTACCGCGACTGAACTTCGGATTTGCAGTGAGCAGTGGGAGAGGGAGAGCATCGACCTCATCCCACGTCTGGACTCCAACTCGTATTATATTTGATAGGAACTTAAGACTGAAACTCGCACGTAGTACCTAATGGAGTAAGTGAGATGGCCATTGTTGGTCCACCCGATACGTGATGGTAGACTTGATCTTCAAGAGGCATCGAGCATTGCAGCATTTGTACCTGACCCGGATGAACTTTGTGAATTAGTGCTAATAAATATTTGCGCGTTATTTTAACAATATTAATTAATATCTTCCAAAGCTATCTTTTAATTCATTGATGGGGGTATTTCACCATTCTCTTGATGGCATATCCATAGGATAAAGTATATTTTAGATAAGTAGATTTTTCATACAAAATTATTGATTTGAAATATAAACATTCCGAAATGGTTCCTACTGGCTACAACATTATTATGGCATAGAAATCGCCTCTGCCTGGTAAGACCACTGTCATCAAAGTTGCCCGGCGTGTATGACGTCAACGCCGCCGAATTCACGAATAAAAATGAATGTGTAGTTCTGGCGGCAAATCGAAAATAACACATTTTAAATTTGGGAGGCGGACATGGGTACCGCCGCCTTGGGAAACATTTATTGATAATCAACATCTCTGCCTTAGGTCACCCGAGTGGTTCGTTACGTTTGATGACTAAGCTAGGGTGTCAGAGTTTGTGGGGTGTCTTGATGTCAGATGCGTCTGCCTACCTGGTGTGTGGCGGGCCGAATCGAGAGAGACTGGTTGAGGAAAGCCTTTGACTTTTCCAGCCGGATTCTCGTAACCCATCACCTTGCACCGCAATTGGAGGGATGGGTTCATAATATGTCTGTCACTCCTGGACACTGTCCCCCATATTCCTACCCACCCCTCCATACCCTTTTCCTTCCAGAATTTCCTATCCTTCCCTCCATAAAAAGACCCTCCACACAGCATCTCCTAAGTTGACATACGCCCTAACGGAAATTATTTTCTTCAGGGCCTTCTGTGTGGAGCTAACGTAAAAAAAAACATAAAAATACCTTTAGTATCGCAATTTTTTTCGAGAATTAAAAAAACAATGAAAATATCCTATTCTAATTTGTGGGGTAAAGTTCGTCAAGAGAACTTCATACCCACCGAACTATCGACCACCATATAAGTTTTAGGTACATCAACAGATGATACAAAAAAATGCCTCGTGAAAATTTTATGTGCGTGACCTTATTAGCGTAAACCTTTTCAAGGTAATAAAAAGAAGAAAGGAACAATTGATCAATTTGGTCGAAAACGCAATAAGGAATTGGTTTTCTTTATCTCTTTAACGATTATTATTATTGGTTGCCGGTTATTCAATTTGAGGTTAACCACAATCTTCTCGCTGTATTGGGTGCTTTAAGATACTCAAAACCGGCTAAAGTTTTGCATAATTTCAATACGTAAAGCCTTCTATTTAACTGTTGCTCACTGCCCAGTCCACCGCTTCAAGCCAAAAATATATGTATTCTTAGTATTCCTTATATCGCCACGAATATAGCTAATAGGCTATAGGAGTCTAGCGGTCACGATTTCAAGCGCAAAAGTGGTTTTTATTTAATTTGTGAATAATTTTATAAGAAAGGAAAAAGTTTAATAATAGAAACTGTCACAGATAATTTTATCCATAGATTATTTCTTACATTCTTCCTATTACATACATTTTTAACGAAAAAATACATTTTTTAATAGTTTACACTTATATTTTTTATCAATTAATTGACAATTTCATTTTAATTCTAATCAATGGAAACGGTAGGAAAACCTCCATATATCCAAAGCATATTTTCTGTGTTTTTAATGAAAACCGAATCGTAGTAAATATTGATCGAAAATAGCGATTTAGCATTAATCTTCGCCTTAAAACTTTTACCGGAATACCTGTAAGAAACTCTAGTTATAACCAGTGGCGGTCCTTCCCTTAGGTCAATTGATCAAAAACCTCCCAAAATTACAAGATGTTGATGAAATATTATGGTAATAAAAAAAAACTTGTATTATTCTAACGTATTTGAAATGCATAGCGAGATAGCCGGCATTGGCAAGTAGTGACATCTATCGTCTTAAATGGAAGTTTTCTTTCCCACGCACTATGATTGGCTCGGTCAATTTTTCAAATATCCCAGAATCATTTCTTCTGTCTCTTTACGCGCCATACAATAAATAACATGGCACTATGCCGCCTAGAAAAATGTTTTCGGATTCTGAAGACAGTTTTGGTAATTTCCGGGAGCGAGAGAAAAAAAGAGAAAGAGATGGTTTGATAAACGTAAATCGCATATTGCACGCTTTTCGCATGACATAATTTAATCTAATTTGACTCTCAAACTCTTGAGGTACCTACAAATGAATATTATCGTATTTAATTTGATATTGTACTTATCAATTTATTTAAAAATGACCTTCCACTTCTGGACCCCTAGAGCCGCCTCTGGTTATAGCTACGAAATACCTTTACGCACTTTACTATAAGTGAAGTGACGTAAATTATCATTACCACTTAATTGGATGCCAGAATTTAATAATTTAAAGCGGCATTAATAGGTGCTAAGCTTCTTCGAATATAAATTCATCGTATGAATATTTTATGATGTAAGTTTCAATAGAAGCTTAGATACCCACGTAAACATCGCCAAGCAAAAGAGATCAACGCGAAGAACTTGAATAAAAAGTAACCCTAACGGAGAATTCTTTACTCGAAAAATTCAATTCAACGATCTTTTTAATTGTGCGCTTGCTCAAATACAATGAAAATTAAACCACGCTAAAAATTAACAAACCTTTTTTTCTATTTTTTTTTTGCAAAAGTCGAAAAGAATGTGAGCTTATTTGTGTACGTACCTCGTTCTAAGGTCACATTGTACATGATTTTGTGTTTGAATTATAAATTAGTTACATTTTTTTTTGTAAGTATGGTAATTGACTCACAATCCGGAGGTCGCGGGTTCGAACCCGGCGTGCGCAAATAAATTTTATTTGATTAATTTGTGTTATTTCACAATTAATTCATTTAAAATAATATATAGTATATTTGCGGCACGTTCCAGAGTGGAAGATACCAACAGTATCGCCCTGGTGTAAGACCACCATTCAGAATTGAAACGTTGCTTGAAAATGGCTTAAGCCGTGTTTTGTGACCAGATCTGAATAGCCAGGTACTTCCCAACCTTCCTCTTCCGCACCTCCTTCCCCTCCCCACTGCCTTCAGCCTCACAACATACCCCGATTGGGGATGCCATAGTCTCACTGGCTCCAGACGGGAGCAGTTGAGATTCTTGTGCGGTATTAACTGTAAAAAAAAATATATATATATATATTATTTTAAGCAAGTTTTTGTAAGAATGTTAAATATTACGAGACGATTTAAAAAATAGAGCAATATCTAGAAGATGACATAACATAAGCGTTAATCTTTGTTAGATTGCAACATTGTATCTATATTCTTCTTTCCCTTGTTATAATCTATATCTTAAAGCTTCTTTTGAAGTCGGTCATTTTTTAAATTCTTGTTATTGCAAGAGAAAGGACATTAAAAAAATTATAGACAAATATTGCATATTTCTTTATCATTTACATTGTATTGAGGATCCTGTGTATCCTGAGTTTGTATTTGCAAAGTTTTCCTGGTTTTAAATGCGTAAATTAAAATATATTTTGATTGTAATTGTTTCAGAGACATTAAATTCAGAGCATTAAAACCATAGTCTTTTGTAGTTCTGATTGGGATTTTTAAGTATAGTTTTCAAAATTACCTTGTGTGTTATTGCTTTTACGTTACAGCACTTTGGGAGGCGTATAAGTGGAACCATTTATTGGATAACCTACACCTCTGCCATAAGTCAACCCAAGTGGTTCGATACATCAAAATTATGTACATTTTTTAAATATATTTTTTAAAAGCTCTCCGGGGGTTTAATAAATAATTAAAAATTTTCAGTGTATGACAGAACGTAAATTAAGCTCACCTGCGTTTACGACGACGCTTGGGACAAATTTTATTTTAGCGGCAGCTCAGTTTGATTGGTGATAGCGACCATAAAACGAATTTTAAATAAAACTAGTTTTAAATAAAAAGCGAATGTGAGGAAACCCAAGACATAAAACGAATAATCGCTTCACGGAGAAATACCACCAAGAAAATCGTGACGCCATTTTGAATTATTTTGAAATTGGTAGACGAAAGACACAACTGTTTCTACACAATCTTTGTTAACATTGTCCCAGTCCTAATGTCCTGTTTACATCCTACATTACATTATATACAACTCTTGTCGGGAGGTTGACGGAACGAAAACGCCCATAGGCTCGGTATCGAACCCTAGCTTGTATAAAATTTCATACCAAATTGGTTTGGATCAAGAATAATAAATAATAATAACAAAGTTTGTTTATTACAGCTGAACAGAGCTGTGAGTGCAATACTCTCTCCGCCATATAAAAAGTATATATCTACAAAAATCATGATATTATAAAATTGAATACACAAAAAAAATATGGTAAAACACTTGTACTACGGTGATATGAGGTAAATTCTCCATTTATGACGTAAGGGAATCACCCTGCAACTGGGCGAAGAGTGTTTCCAGCGCTGACTTGTACTGGCTACTTTGTGGCGCATCCGCTAAGCGCTGCATCGCCAAGGGAGGCCGAACAGCGCCCTGCATCCGTTGGCAATTCATGTCCATAAAAATAATAAGCCCGTTCCTAATACAATCTTTTACCACTGTTGTAAATTTTTGAATCTGCTGTTTAAATTTATCTCTATAAAGTAATTTGTGACTCTATAAAGAAACTAGCGCAGACCCGTGAAAAACCACGAGATATTATAATTATTGTAGGATTTGTGAAGCTGAAAGTATTTACAAAATGTTTGCCTCAAGACCGTTGAAAAAATCATTCACAAAAAATAATTAGAACGACGATTAGAATTTATTGAATTTAAAAAAAAAAAATTTAATCATTTCCAATTCCGAAAATTAAAAGTTTCTCTCATTGCCTTGCATCTGAATAATTTACGCATTATATGCACACCGTTACAGACAACCGTTAAATTAATATAGTATTTATTGTTTTTAAGTTTAATTTGTTGAACTCCATTTTAATTTTTATTTCTTTTATATACTGTTAGTATTCAATTTATGAACGAGTTCTGCAATGTAATTATTATTACGCGTGACAACTGTTTCGCTTTTTGAAGGCATTATTAAACTGTGGTTAAACCACTTACATACGATGTATTTTTATTATTTCTTGATAGATATTTACGATGAAAAAGCAATAATTTTCTTTTCATCGTAAATATCTACCTCTACTAGTAGAAATAATATAAAAGTAAGTGGTATGGCTACAGTTTGATAATGCCTTCATAAGGCGAAACAGCTGTCACGCGTAATAATAATTACATATCAAAACTTGTTTATAAATAATCTATTTTTATAAATTGAATAAGTAATAATATTATTGAATGTATAAAAGAGATTATAAAAAAAAAAAAAAAAGTATGTTAACTGGCTGAAGTCCCCAGTCGGGTGTGCGTCGTTTAAAAGTATTATAGGAAGAAAATACTAATAATCTTAAACAAACATATGATAAACTAAAATTTTAACAAAACAAAAAACGACTTAAAAAAATGCACTAAAAAGTAAAAAAATAATTTCGTACGATTGTTATTTTTGTCGGTGTCAGCCAAGGTAACAACATACATAGGTAGTTATAGGTGACATGTGGAGATCTTGGCTGACACCGACTCCAAAAATAACAATCGTACGAAATTATTTTTTTACTTTTTAGTGCATTTTTTTAAATCGTTTTTTGTTTTGTTAAAATTTTTGTTTATTTTTTGATTTTTAGTGACGAGCGTGAGTAAAGAAGTTTTACTTCAAAAAAAGAATCATCGAAAACTGTTGGCGTAATATTGAGTTATTCGTCCATTTGTCGTGCACATACTTACTGAAAATTTAAGACATATTATGGTTTTCTCATGGATCCCATTGTCAGAACTGAACCAAATTAAAATGGGACCAAACAGGAACCACCAGCTTTCTAATAAAAAAGAATCATCAATATCGGTTCCCCCAATCGAAAGTTCTGAGGTAACAAACATAAAAAAAAAAAAATACCGTCGAATTGATAACCTCCTCCTTTTCGAAGTCGTTTAAAAAAGAAATAAAAAGGTAACGGTCGCAACTGGGACTCGAACCCAGGATCTCTCTTCTTTCCTGAACAAGCGCCTCAACCAACTCGGCCATTGAGACCACTTATTTTTGTCAGTCTCACATTTTTTTTAAATTTATTTTTTATTTTTTATGCACTTTTCAAATATAAGACAAAAAGTCCCGATAAACTACTTTTTAGCAGTTTGTCTAACGAGTTCTTTACGTTAAAGATCTTATTATAGTGATTTAATTTTAATAGTTACATTTTTACAATTATATAAAATAAAATTTAATTTTTAACAGAATTGTAGATAAAAATAAATTTTTGAAAACATAAATAACATTTTTAAAGTCTTTAGAATAATATGTCATTGTAAGCAAGTGCAAATTAATTATTTCCGTAAGTCAAGTCTTCAGTAAATTCATTAATTTTTAGTTTTGGGCACAGTTTTTAATTTTTGCAGGTAACATATTTAAACAACTGGGAATCATGTAATTTAACGTTCTTTGTCCATATTTATTTGTATGCTTAGGTAGGTACAATTAGCCCTTCATTAAAGTTAAAACGAGTATTATGGTTGTGTTCCAGCCTGTTTATATATAAAGGATTATTTATTTATGTGCTGAAATATAATTTTTTATTTTTATTTTTAACTTTATGAGTAAAAACTCAAATTATAATATTTAATTAAATGAAGACAATATTAGCGAAACTCAATCAAAATCTGAAGACAGAAAAATCAGAAAAAGATCAATCGGTAGAGCAGTTGGCCATGAATGCTAAGGTATCTGGGTTCGAGTCCCAGTGGAACCAATATCTTTTTCTGATTTTTCTGTCTTCAGATTTTGATTGAGTTTCGCTAATATTGTCTTCATTTAATTAAATATTATAATTTGAGTTTTTACTCAAATTATAATATATCCGACCCAGTAAAATGAAATATTGTGTAAATATTCAGTTTCAAATATGTATTAGAATTTGAAGTTGGACTTCATAATTTACTTCCCCTGACCAGATACAGGTATCAAGACAATCTCCTTCATCTTCTTCTTCTTCTTGTGCCCTGTCCGTTCAACGGACGTTGGCTATCATGTTGGCTATGCGGACTTTGTTTACTGCGGCCCGGAACAGCTCTTAGTAGACTGGCCAAACCACTGTCTCAGGTTTTTCAGCCATGAGGTTCTCCTTCTTCCAGGGCCCCATCTTCCGGCAATCTTTCCCTGCATTATGAGATTCAAGATCTCATACTTATCTGGATGTCTCATCACATGTCCAAGATATTGAAGTTTTCGGATTTTTATAGTTTTAATATCTTATTTTTCTTTATTCATCCGAACCATAACATCTTCATTCGTAACCCTGTCCATCCAGCTTATTTTAAGTATTCTTCTGTAGATCCACATCTCGAATGCCTCAAGTCGCCTAATTAGTTCTTCAGTAAGCGTCCGTGCTTCTATTCCATAAAATAATATTGAAAACACGTAGCACCTGAAAATCACATTAATAAAATAAAATAATAAAGAAAATCACAATAACATAATATTTTGATAATTTACATTGCGCCGTTTTCATGAAAAATCACCTCAAGGGTGCTGAAAAACATATTAGATAATGTAAAATGAGTTTCCTACCTTCTGTGAATAGCGTGATTAAACATAACACATTACAACACAAGCACGTCCCTTTATCCCTTCAAGGGTGAATCGTGATTGTGTTAACTGTAAACCAATCGATGAAACGCCGTTGAAGGAACATAAAATGTAGATCGGCCATTTGTTCGGTCCCTTCCTGCATCAGTAAATCTCCACGTCCAGAAATAAGTCGATCCGCTCCACTAAATGTCTGCCTCTGCAATTACAACGTATTAAATAACCGAACCCATTAAAATTTAGTGCAATGCTTGCATTATCTAGATGCGATTGTTCGCAGCAAGATGCCAAGGTTTCTCAGTTCTCTGGCATCTGATGCAACTCTTCTCTATTTCATAGTCGATACAATTTAAAATCCTTTGCTAATACCGACTTTCGATAAAGACTAGAGTTGAGAATGTGTAAGGTGGTACCTTTGGTTGTTTTTTTTGACACAACAATTTTGGAGTTTCCAGATATTGTAGGTGACTATTTTTTTTTATCAATTTTACGCATTATGTGTTAGCTGTATATTATTCTCCTCATCGATTACTATCCAGATTCTTTCCAGTTTCAACATAGGTATATTTTTTTAATTCAATAATAATATTGACACTAATAAAAATAAAAATATCAAACATACAATATGACTTCTATTTTTTTTTAGCTAAAACAAAATCGTTCACTTTTGGGCGTACCCTGTTGCGTTTTAACCCGATCGTTTTGCGTTAAATCAGTCTTTAAATTTATTTTTACGTTCCAGTTCCGTTTCAATTTTAATTTCGATTTTGTTTTCTTGAGTGAATTAATGAAATTGAATCTTGGAAGTGGAAATTAAACTCGGCAGATAGAGTTGTTGTAGATGACAATGAATTTTATTATATACGCTTTTGTCTGAAATTGGTCGACATAACGTTAAAAAATTGACAGCAGTTAATATGTGAAACAAATCTCGGTCTTATTTAGGTGTTGGCGCCGTTAGCGGTGTTCACTTATTTTAGTTAATTCCCGGGGAGGAATGTTCAATTCATAGCCAAGCCATTTTTTTAAAGTTTTAAGTAAGACATTTGAAAATAGACGAATGTAGTAAAAAAATATTTTCCTAGTTGATTTTTTTAAATGTGAAAGCGTCGGTATTAATGTACCTACTTAAAAATCTTATGATTTCGGAGGAAATTTTGGTTTTAATTTATTAGATAAGAGAAAATTAGAAACATAATTTTTAGGACGCGATGTCTACTAAACTGTTCACACAACTAATAGTTTATCAATCACCCCTAAATTATCAACTGGATGACCCAAATTAGGTTCCTCAAAATATTTGATAAAGATGTGTCAGTTTTTTCGTTGTATGACCAATTTTAGGGCAATAACTTTGACATTAGCCAGCCTACCACTAGTTTCGGCAAAGCTAATAGGGAAAAGTATTTTTTTAACAATAAGGGCTTCGAACTTCATAGTTTTTTGCAACTAATAACACATTTTGTTGCCGTCTTAAGATTAAACATTCTTTCATGAAATTGCTGCAATCTCTCCATATTAACACTCCATAAATCATTTAAAGACTCCGCGCAACAAGATCAATGTGGGTCCTGCAATGAGAATAAGAAAAACTTTTTACTTCAGCGCAGAGCAACAACACTAGGAAGAGAAAAGGTTCCAACGGAGTAAAAGGTCGCAGGAGTTATTGCAGCCTCACGTTTTACCTGTTTTGCAAAAACACTCGGAAATACATAACGATAAATTAATCAATCATTTCGGTCGTTGATCGATTATTCCACGGTGCTTAGTCGATTTATATCGGCGATTTATATCTTGATTGAGACTTTAAAAAGTTATCTGAATGTCGAGGTGGTATTCAAGAAATCTTCACCACAAACATAAATGTAAATCTCCGTGGGCACTAAAAAAATCAATAAAACACCATTTGCATCCGATTCAAGAAAACACTTCCTTGTAAATAGAGTAGTGGAAGCATGGAACAAACTTAAATAGCCTGTAATCAATGCTATAATATAAATCAATTTAAAACTTTTTTTATATCAGCACATGGGCCACAAGGCACCGAGGAAAAACCTTCAAGGCCTGTGTCACCTTTGAAAATATTGTGTCGAGGGAATTTTTAGGGTAAGGAAAGAGAGAAAGTTTTGGGAAGGAAAATGCATGAGCAGTGTTTAGGAATCTAGGGGTCAATGTGTCCAGGAGTGACGGATGTATGAATACGACCCTCCCACTGCAGTGCAAGGCGATAGGTCGAGAGAGTACGGCTGGAGAGTTCAAAAAGTCTCCCTCAAACAGTCCCTTGCGATCCGATAAAAGACAGACAAAACTCACCCCATGAACCCGGGCACCCCTGCTAAATTATCAATTTCCAATTTGGGAGGCAAGAATGGGTACCGCCGCCCCGGGAACCTTTATTCGATAACCAAAACCTCTGCCATAGGTCATCCCAAGTGGTCCGCTACGTTTCGTGATTTAGCAGGGGTGCCCGGGTTCATGGGGTGAGGTTTGTCTAGGTCTTGGAGGCAGATGACCGAGACACACTGAACCCCAGATTCCTACCAAACCCTTTTCCTTCCCAGAACTCTCCTCTCCTTCGTTTCCTTAAAAAAAAACTTCCACGCAGCATCCCCAAAGATGACATAGGCCGTGAGGGAAATTATTTTCCTCATGGCCTCCTGTGTGGAGCTCATGTAAAAAAAAACGAAACAAACACTTGAGGTGACCTATAAAAGGGGTATAACTGGGGAATAACCACCTCCTATACTGAATTCTTCATTTGATTCTTACATGGAGAGAAGAATGGATTGACTTATCATGAAATTAGAAATGAGCACATTGGCCAAATGCTGCCTGCTCTTTAATAATAACAATCATCGGAAATCATTGATATATGATATAGTACCTACAACCTACTTCCTCTTAGGGAACATTTTTTCTCATTGATACTCTTTTCAGATCCCTGACGGGGTAGGTCTACTTCCTAATAAGGGAATATAATAGTGAACTTGCATATTGGCAGAGTTTATTAATTGTCTCCGTGATACTTTTCTGTAATGGAAGCCACATTTACACATATTTTGTCTTGCCGATGAAATAAGATTGTGACTGCTCTTATGCAATCTGTTCGTTGTGTCCTGCGTCAAAAAAGTCAGATTTTCATAAATGTTTCACTGGTCCTTTCTCCTATTTCACAGCGTATATTATTGTTCTCCGATGGTTAACAACCATAAAAAAAGCGTCATTTCTGTCGTCAGCACTACAATATTTAGATTATCATGGAGGCCTAGCATGGCTGATCGATAAAACCCTATATCAATACAATATTGACTAAATCCGTCATCTGTTGTCGGTTATCAATATTTGTGAGCTAGGTCAACGATTGATAATATACATTCCGACCGACGGCGACGCGACGATTGATAAATTTTAGCGTTTACGTTTTACCATAAGTATAGTGGCCTCTATAGTATCAGATATATTTCGGCTAACTATCAACCTTTCTTTATCTTACTCCTTTCTTTTTTTATCTCCTCCTCTTCATCCTGTTACATTCCTTCTATTATATGTTTTATACATATATATAAAAATATGTGTACATATTATAAATAAGTATACACGATTTTTTTTCGTTTACTGTTAATGATCTATTCTTATTAATTATTACTGTATAATAAATATTATCGTGACATGTTTTATATAAAATACAAAAAAAAATTGTATGTGTTATTTTATCATTACTAAAATTGTTCGTTTAAAATACATTCGTTTTCTCCGCCTTTTTATCACGAGCTTTGCTCTTAAAAAAGGTGTAAACGTAATAAATAATGTATTATTGAATTTAAAAAAACTTTATAGAATGTATATAACCATGTAATGTTTAAAAAATATGAATTAAAAAAATAAATAATTAAAAATACATATATTTTAATTATATCGTTCGTTATGCAAAATCACTGGTTTATTTAATGAATGCATTTAACTAAAGAAGCTCTTGGAAATGAAAGAATTCGTATACGCGATCCAATTCATCTGAGACGCCATCAATTTATTCCGCTCGATCTTCGAGAAACGAAAGTGGTTGAAATATGACTAAAGACCTCATTAACTAATATTTATATAATTATAAAATACAAAAAAAAATTGTATGTGTTATTTTATCATTACTAAAATTGTTCGTTTAAAATACATTCGTTTTCTCCGCCTTTTTATCACGAGCTTTGCTCTTAAAAAAGGTGTAAACGTAATAAATAATGTATTATTGAATTTAAAAAAACTTTATAGAATGTATATAACCATGTAATGTTTAAAAAATATGAATTAAAAAAATAAATAATTAAAAATACATATATTTTAATTATATCGTTCGTTATGCAAAATCACTGGTTTATTTAATGAATGCATTTAACTAAAGAAGCTCTTGGAAATGAAAGAATTCGTATACGCGATCCAATTCATCTGAGACGCCATCAATTTATTCCGCTCGATCTTCGAGAAACGAAAGTGGTTGAAATATGACTAAAGACCTCATTAACTAATTAACTCTCGTTTAGTGTCAAAAAGCACATGCAGATTGTCAATGCATATTAAGCTCAATATTTCAATTCGATATTTGCCAATTTATTAATATTTTTAGATAATTGTTTGGCGTTTGACGTTTCGGAATGTCAAATTATAGAAAAAAATCTCCAATGTTGTCAGCATATATCAATTTATTATTTACTCCCTGTCAATATCGGTTCGGCTGTCACCACTGAAACCGTGCTCGGTATATCAATATAAAATCGTCGAAAGTTACACATAGTGATCCGAAATGTTAATTTATCGATTTCTCTGTGCTTGACCCCCTGCTCACTTTAAGAAAAGTCGTATGCTGCTGCCATTATCATGCTGTTACCCTCCAGTTATTTGCGCCCAAAGGTGTGATGTTCGACGTTCAACCTTCACAGCTACTGAAGTTATCAACTGCTTGCAAAACAGGCTCTACCAAAAGCTTCACATCACTCGACATTGCAACCGTTTTTATTTAGATATTTGTACTGCACTAATATCTGGGCTAGTTAATGTTTCTGCATACAGTGCAGACAAAGAGAAAATAACTGCATACAGGTGCCCTGTACTTGGTGGCCAGTGCAGCCCGGAAGCGCTGCACTATTATGTCAACATCTGACACGAAATGCCCGAGGAAACCTACCAAAGGGATTTCTCGGAATAAAAAAAGTTCCTCCGATTATCAACGATAATTTTATCATTGATCGTTTGCAACAAGATCAAGTCACAATATCAATCACAGATATTGCTGTGGACTGAAAACTTTATTGTCAACACAGGTAGATACTTACTACAATTTCCTATAATAAGACGAAAAAGAAATGTCGGAGGATGCCTCAGGAAGACAAGGAACGATCAAGTTAATCGAATACTTTGGGTGTCGTAGTGTCAATATAATGTAATAGTAATACTTGGAGCAGGTGGATGAGTTTGTGTATCTGGGTAGTATGTTTACGAGAGATGGGAAGGCTGATAGAGATATTTAAAGAAGGGTGAATGTCGGTAACCCCATTCATGGAGGACTGAATGCCGTTGGCGCTAATAAAAAACTGTCAAAAGAAGCGAAGCTAGCAGTCCACAATGGAGTCCTGGTACCTACCCTGATGTATGGCAGTGAGGCATGGAACTGGCAGAGGAAGGATGAAAGTAAACTGAATGCTGTTGAAATGAGATCCCTGAGGCGTATGTGTGGTAAAACAATGTATGATCGTGTGAGAAATGTGGATATCCGCAAAGAATGTAAGGCTGATGTAAGCATAATGAGTAAGATTAAGAAAAGGACCCTCAGATGGTTTGGGCATGTAGAGCGAATGAACGAAGAAAGTAGTGTAAGAATATACGACGCAAATGTGAATGGTAGAAGAAGTCGGGGACGTCCGAGGAAGACATGGCACGATCAAGTGAATCAGATACTTGAGTCGGGCCATGTCAAAAGTCAGAATAATAGAAGAGAATGTATGAGACGATGTATGGATGTGAGTGAGGCAAAGAGTGTGTGCCAAGACCGAGTTGTTTGGCGGTCCGTCCTCTCTGCCTACCCCTACGGGGAAACGGCGTGATGGTTAGTTAGTTAGTTAGTTAGTTAAGGAAAGGAAGAGAAGGAAGTTATGGAAAGGAAAAGGGTTTGAAGGGCGGGTAGGAATCTAGTGGTGACGGACGTACGAATCCATCCCTCCCGCTACAGTATAAGACGATGGGTCAAAAGAAACAGGTCAAAGTGTCTTCCCAAACTGACCTCTCCCGATTCGAGAAGAACTGGACACATGTCACCTGATGATGAGTCACCAAACGTAGTGAACCACTTGGGGTGACCTATAGCAGAGGAATAGTTATCCAATAAATGGTTCCCGGCGGCGGTAACCATACTCGCCTCCCAAATTGAAAAAAAAATTACACGGAATCCTGACATTTACAACTAGAATAGGAAAACTAATGATAGGTTAAATGTGATAATAACTTGTAATCAGATAAAATATGCCTGTATCCGTATATGTATTATAAATCAATCATATTAACTGTTTTTGTGTTTAATTCGTAGAACTCCATTTAGTTTTTTATAATTCAATTTAAATTAAATTTAATAATGTTTTTAGTTTTTATTTTTGTTATAGCTGTTTCGGCTTATAACTGTAGTAAAACCACTTTGAGACGACTTATTTATACGATTTTAAATGTTAATTTTTGAAGGTGTCTAATTGATTTATCACCGGTTAAACCAATTTTCTGAACACTAATTGAGACAGTAGACCTCCGTAGTCCTGTGGCTAAGACTCTTGACTCACAATCCGGAGGTCGCGGGTTCGAACCCGGCGTGCACAAATAAATTTTATTTGATTAATTTGTGTTATTTCACAATTAATTCATTTAAAATAATATATAGTATTTTTGCGGCACGTTCTAGAGTGGAAGATACTATCAGTATCGCCCTGGTGTAAGACCACCATTCAGAATTGAAACGTTGATTAAAAATGGCTTTAGCCGTGTTTGGTGACCAGATCTGAATAGCCAGGTACTTCCCAACCTTCCTCTTCCACACCTCCTTCCCCTCCCCACTACCTTCAGCCTCACAACATACCCCAATTGGGGATGCTATAGTCTCATTGGCTCCAGACGGGAGTAGTTGAGATTCTTGTGCGGTATATTCACTGTAAAAAAAAAGACAATAATGAATGTAAAAAAAAAAATCAAAATAATCAATCAATCCTACCTTTTACAACCATACTTTTTCAACCCTTCACATAAACAAGAAATATTTTTAGACCATTGTAAAAAGGGGTATCTTTATTATTGAAAACTCCACCAGATTCTCGGAGGCACATCTGTGCTGCACTTTGCTAAGAAATCTCAATATCCCGTTGTAGCAACTTAATTTCCACACGAATAAGAAGAATTACCAACATCTCTGGTCCATATCTGCGATGGATCTGTCTCGGTGGCCATCAAAGGCAACTGTTCCTTCACCCTATCAAATGCAATTAAATCGCATAGTAAATATCCGATTCTAGCCTTGGACATGACCCGTCCATTAAATGAGGAAACTGCAGCGGTCTCTCCCCGGAGCGATTCTGTCACGGAGTAATGGCTGAACTCTTCCTCTGGTCTGTCCGGCGCACGCCTCCGCTATTATAAACTGAACCATTCAAAACTTCGACAGGTATTATTCCATTATCGTTCGCATTTATGTGATATTCTGCGATCCGCGTCTTGAATCTAAGATCTCTGCCTTGTAATATTGTATTATTTATTAACTAAATCCATGTTTCCGTTATAATTAGATACTATTGATTTTCATTTTTGAAGTAAAACTTCTTTACGCACGCTCGACACTTGGGGGTAAAATGATGAATACGTTATGAAACGTTACGAAAAAATATGAAACGTTACTAAAAAATGTGACACGCTAATCAATATGAAACGTTATCAATGTGAAACGCTAATCAATGAAATGAGTTTAATTGAGTTGAGTTGAGTTGAGTTGAGTTGAGAGCTGAAAGCTGAGAGCTGAGAGTTGAGAGCTCAGAGCTGAGAGCTGAGAGCTGAGAGCTGAGAGCTGAGAGCTGAGAGCTAAGAGCTGAGATCTGAGATCTGAGAGCTGAGAGCTGAGAGCTGAGATCTGAGAGCTGAGAGCTGAGAGCTGAGAGTTGAGAGTTGAGTTGAGTTGATGGGGATGTTGAGGGGATGGGGATATTTTTATTCCTGTTATTGTTATATTGTTAATGGACGGTATAAGTTAGTGAAGTTTTACTTCAGTCGTGTGGTCTAAACATTTGCAACAGTTTTCTAACTAAGTTCCACAGTTTAAGTTTTAATACAATATTTTCTAACATATTTTTCCTTTTTGAAAATTAATTTTACCGCCAATCTGGGAACCGTTTATTGAATTGAATCCCCCCAAGTGGTTCGCTACATTTGGTGACTTAGCAGAGATGCCCGGGTTCATGGAGTGAGGTTTGTCCGGGTCTCACCTATAGGGTGGCCGGATCAGGAGAGACTGGTTGAGGGAGTCCTTTTGACCTCTCCAGCAGGACACCCTCGGAACATCGCTTTGCACCAAAATGGGAGGGATGGATTCATACGTCCTTCGTTCATGGACAAACTGACCCCTAGATTCTTACCCACCCTTTTTTCCTTCCCAGAACTTCATCTCCTTACTTTCCTCAAAAGACCCTCCACACAGCATCCCCAAATATGACATAGGCCCTGAGGGGAGCTAATGCAAAACAAAATTTCTACAGCACTATATGTCTCAATTTATATGTAAGAAAAGGTATTGCGAATTGAAAGTAGTTTCGTTGACATACAAATCTTTTGACACCATAATTCAACGTTAGAGGGTTTTCGCTGCATCAGATAAATATTAAATGGCATTTTATGTTGAAAGACCACCACACGAAATAGAAACATTGCTTGAAATGTTATTAGCCGTGTTTATTTTATTTTATTTTATTTTATTTGGAAAACCAACAGTTTATAAAAATAATGTTTGATGAAATACATATGTATAAAAATTTAACCAATAACAATTCAATACCCTAGTTTTTATTTATAAGTTAAAAAATAAAATGTTACCAGATTATATGTCGAATAATGTTAGAATCAACAGTACAGTTCATTGTTATCCTACGAGAAACTGCAACGATTTTAGGCTTCCTAAAACAAATTTTTCGGGAACACAAAATAATATTTATCATCAAGGTTTTAAAATGTTCAATGAACTCCCTGTAAATGTTAAGGAGGCTAAAAGTCTTGCTGTTTTTCGTGGATTATGTCTTAATGTTGTAAAGTCCAAATGTTAGTCAGTAGGTAGTAAATAATATTGTAGTAGTTGTTTCTTATCTATCTTGGTACGAGAGCACAACAGAATGGAGTTTGCAGGAAAACACTTCTTCTTCTTGAACACAATTTATTAAATGCAATAAAAATACAATTATTACAAAAGGGTCTATTTACCCTTTGATCGGTTGATCTCCACGATCACACCACACTGACAAATATCGAAGTCTCTACTTCGATATCTTTATCAGTTTTTTACAATACTGAACTGTAGGTACTTCTTGTACCTCCCAGTTCAATCTTAACAACGATACTGACGCAAAAGGCCTATTTTCCCTCTGCTCAATTGAAGATACACCTCGTGTACCTTCCAGTTCCACCGTAATAACAATACTGACTCTCTCTTGAACACGTCACCATATTTAAGGAAAAACATACAAATACAAATAATTAATATGGTACATTAACTGTGGGAACAGAATATTTCAGCGGTTCCCACAACTGGATTTTAAAATCTAGCAATAAAATAATTGCTCAAAAGTCGCCGAAAAGGGCCACCAATAAAACTAAATCTAAAACATTTAAGGACAGACAAATATTGCAAATATTACTATTATAAAAGATCCTCTTAGGTTGGGCCATAAAAGGCCGACAGCAAACACTTTCCCTTGGGGCTGCCATAAATAGTTATAGGTGCTATTTGAGGGTCCTATTTGAAATGTGCAAATACATACTTAAAATAAAGAATTTGTTCCAACTTTGTAAAGCAATGTCTCCATAATAATACCAGCCATAAACATATTACTTAATTACTAGGTTCGGACCTTATTTGAAGAAACCGTGGGATAATATTTTGTTTGCATATTTGAAAAACGGGAACTACGCGAAACTAAAATAACATTAATATTAAGAATAATTATTTTACTTAAAACTAAATACAAAAAATCGCATTCTGGAACGAACATACCCCTTCCCGTGAATTTACTTCACTAAATAGGTAAAGAATGCGATTCTAGTATCTTTAATAGGTACTACTGATTTTAAAATATTTACAACGCGGTATCAAACGACGGCGTATCCCTTTTTATGTAAGGGGCGTCATTGCTGATACACTGAAATTAACGGGTCTACGGCCCGCATCTTGAGAAAAACCCTTTCAGGTTTTTGTTTATGCTTCGTATAAACAAACAACCTTTTAATCGCTTTTTCGGCGATTATTTGTCCCGTGTCTTGTAACCAATAGTATTGTTTACACAGGAAAACAAACAAAATAATAATTTTTATGTATTCGTTAATCAGTTTGCAGTTAAATGCGGAAAAAAATCTAACTATGGGCCTGGTATCATATGAAAACATTGCCTTACCCCTTGATTGCGCGAAACGGTCTGCAATTATTACAGGTGTCAGCCTCTGTAACCGGCCCTGCGGCTCAGGCCGCTGCTGCTCGTTGTTTTTCTCTGCTTTGCTGAATGACTGCGCTGATAGAGGTAGCTCCCAGCGGCTACTGCTTTGCGGCTGATGTTGCATCGACTGCAGCGGGAGAGGTTGCCCTATCGAGGGCTTCTGATGCGTTGATCCTTTGTTCGGGGGTACCTCGTACCGCCCATCATGTTGCTGCTCCTCCCGCCGTTCCAATTCCAGCGGAAGAGCCTGCTCTTCCCGAGGTTCCAATTGCGCTGGGAGAGTTTGCCCTGCCAAGGGCTGTTGATGCACAGATCCTTTGTGTGGGAGTAGCTCGTACTGCCCACTAGCATGCTGCTCCAACCGCTGTTCCAATTCCAGCGGAAGAGCCTGCTCTTCCCGAGGTTCCAATTGCGACGGGAGAGTCTGCCCTAGTAAGGGCTGTTGATGTGCAGATTCTTTGTGTGGTAGTAGCTCGTACTTCCCACTAGTGTGCTGCTCCAACCGCTGTTCCAATTCCAGCGGAAGAGCCTGCTCTTCCCGAGGTTCCAATTGCACCGGGAGAGTCCGCCCTAGTAAGGGCTGTTGATGTGCAGATTCTTTGTATGGTAGTAGCTCGTACTTCCCACTAGTGTGCTGCTCCAACCGCTGTTCCAATTCCAGCGGAAGAGCCTGCTCTTCCCGAGGTTCCAATTGCACCGGGAGAGTCCGCCCTGGTAAGGGCTGTTGATATGAAGATACTTTGTGCGGGAGTAGCTCGTACCGCCCGCTAGTATGCTGCTCCAACCGCTGTTCCAATTCCAGCGGAAGAGCCTGTTCTTTCCGAGACCCTAATTGCGCCAGGATAGTCTGCCCTGCCAAGGGTTTCTGATGTGGAGATGTTGTGGGCGGAAGTAGAGGGTACCGCCCACCATGGAGCAGTTCCTTTTGCTGCTCCAATTGAAATAGGAGACGTTGCTCATCGTGGTCTCCAAGTTCTGACGATGTTCTGTGGCTGGACTGGTCCACCCAGTCATTGACTCGATCTTCAAGAGTCCGTCGGGAAGTCCTAAATGCAACTTCCAGAACCATGGCTGCGTGCTGCTCCTCTACTTCCAGGACCGCCATTGCAGCAGCCATCTTTACCTTTGCTTCAGCCGTCTTTGCCTTTGCTTCAGCCACCTCTGCCGTTGCTTCAGCCGTCTCTGCTTCAGCCGTCTCTGCTCGAAGGCGGGCCTTCCTTCTTGCGATGTCCACTTTGGTAGCTGCTGCTTTCAGTCGTGCCTCCTTCCAGCTCGTGCTGGAACCCGCCTTGCTGCCGCAGATGGATGTCATCTTCGATTGTAGTCCTGTTTCCATGATGTCTGTATTCTCGATCCGGCTCGAAGGACCATATGTTTCTTATCTATCTTGGTACGAGAGCACAACAGAATGGAGTTTGCAGGAAAACACTTCTTCTTCTTGAACACAATTTATTAAATGCAATAAAAATACAATTATTACAAAAGGGTCTATTTACCCTTTGATCGGTTGATCTCCACGATCACACCACACTGACAAATATCGAAGTCTCTACTTCGATATCTTTATCAGTTTTTTACAATACTGAACTGTAGGTACTTCTTGTACCTCCCAGTTCAATCTTAACAACGATACTGACGCAAAAGGCCTATTTTCCCTCTGCTCAATTGAAGATACACCTCGTGTACCTTCCAGTTCCACCGTAATAACAATACTGACTCTCTCTTGAACACGTCACCATATTTAAGGAAAAACATACAAATACAAATAATTAATATGGTACATTAACTGTGGGAACAGAATATTTCAGCGGTTCCCACAACTGGATTTTAAAATCTAGCAATAAAATAATTGCTCAAAAGTCGCCGAAAAGGGCCACCAATAAAACTAAATCTAAAACATTTAAGGACAGACAAATATTGCAAATATTACTATTATAAAAGATCCTCTTAGGTTGGGCCATAAAAGGCCGACAGCAAACACTTTCCCTTGGGGCTGCCATAAATAGTTATAGGTGCTATTTGAGGGTCCTATTTGAAATGTGCAAATACATACTTAAAATAAAGAATTTGTTCCAACTTTGTAAAGCAATGTCTCCATAATAATACCAGCCATAAACATATTACTTAATTACTAGGTTCGGACCTTATTTGAAGAAACCGTGGGATAATATTTTGTTTGCATATTTGAAAAACGGGAACTACGCGAAACTAAAATAACATTAATATTAAGAATAATTATTTTACTTAAAACTAAATACAAAAAATCGCATTCTGGAACGAACAGTAGTCATAGAAAAGAAAACATTCGATATAAGATGTCAAATTTTATATCTAAATAAAATACACTTAAAAAAAAAAAACTGGTTTTCACTGATGTATATTAAATTATTAAGTGCGTAGGTATAAAGAAAAATAGTTTAATTAGGTTATGTGAATGGGATGCTGGAAGGGAGGGGAAAGGGATGGATCTATTCTGTGTAAATAGTAGTATGTATGTGTAAATGTTATTTATTCATTTTAGATTTGAAAATGTTAGGTACTGTGTTAAATAAGTCATATCATTCTCATGCTCATCTCCCCCAAGGGGAGGATTCCCCTTCCATCAGCCTTACATCCTAATTGGGGATGCTTAAGTCCCACTGACTCCGGTCTGCTGGGACACTTTTACGGTATTCACATAAAAAAAAACTAAGTAAGTAAGGAGAAAAAAGGACAGACCATTTTTAAATGAAACTTCCTTAGCCCCGTTAGAGTGATTTGAAACGGAAATGAAGCACTACGGCACCTGCGAAGCATCAAACTGCGCTCAAGGCTCCTATTGGTTAAGATATAAAACGGAAACGACGATAGGTCGGTGCTCATTGGCCGCTTTATTTTTTACGGGTCGTCGGAATATAATGCGTAAATTCGCGCCTCGCCGAGCGCGTCCCATAGCGCAGCGGTGTAATGCGTGGCAAATCTCAGCGGCCAGAGAAATCCAGCGAATGGAGGTTCGAATCCTACGAAATCCAAAAAAATAAACATTTTTGTTTTTGTAAATCAATATACAATCTTAAAACCATTTTAACATAAACGGGCAAAAGAAAGCGACATCTAGCAACTTTCTAGTTTCACTTCTATCTTTTTTACTGTCATTATACTGATTATTTAAGCTTCAATAAAATATTAATTTTATTTTAACACTTTTGCAAAAAGCACTTACTATTTCCACCCGTCTTTCAAACCCTTATTTATTATGAACCCTGTCAATAGATTTTGTTCGAAAATCACAAACTTTGTATATCTGTCTCCAAAAACTGTATTGCCACTATTCAATTATAAGAACCTTTGCGTGTCTGCCATTGGTCACCCCAAGTGGTTCGCTACGTTTGGTGACTTTCCAAAGCCTTGCATTGCAGTGGGAGGGTTGGATTCATGCGTGTCACTCCTGACACACTGACCCCCCAGATTTCTACCCACCCCTCATGCCATTTCCTTACAGAACCTCCTCTACTTCATTTTCCTAAAAGACTCAAAGATGACAAAGGCCATGAGGGAAATTCTATTCGAAAAGAACTCACCAATGAAAAAAAAAATCGTTACATAAACTTGAAAAAAAAAATACAAACTGCCATTCTGCCTACCATCTACAATTCTCCACTTGAAACTAATTGCGATCAACTAATAACTTATACACTTTTATTGATATAACTTTTTTAATAACTTTTGGTTATTATACCCATCAATAATATAATATCAATCATTAAAGAAGAATAATTATATTGATGGGGAAAGAATATTAAAAAAATGATTCCGATAAAATTGAAAATTCATTTCGACTTTTAGAAAAAGTCAACAGGTATCTCGTATAAATAAAATCGGATATATTTATCTGAGACACTGTCTAGGTTACAAAATAAATTCGTTAGAACTTTGGGATCATTCAAAAATATGGGAAAAAAAATTCTGAATTTGAAATATGAGATCCACAAAAATTATTTCAGTTGGTTCAGGCGTCGTCCCAGTAATACGGAGATCCTGTGTTCGATTCTCAGTTGCGACCGTTACCTTTTTATTTTTCTGTTTCACGTTCCGTTTAGAATTATGTATTAGAATTATCTTCTTCTTCAATGATTAATAATTATAATTTATAATAATACCTAATGACTAAAACCTCCCACTCAATCTTACATTTCCTCTCACGTGTCCGTGTACTTCATAATTATTACAGTTAATTATGTTCTTCCATCAAACTGTTGAAATACTCCACTTTATTGCATTTTATCTATCAACTATATTCCAAGTTATTATTATGCAGTTAAATCGGCAAACGCTCCCAGATATCAAAGGCATTTGATCTGCCAGTATTCATCTTGTGCGTGGGTTATGTTCCTCAATACAAGAACCAGCACATGAAACATACAAAGATAAAATAATATAGGGTGAGCTATAAATTTTTGCACTTTTGAAAAAACCGTGAAAAACAAAATACAGATTGTATTTAAATAAATTATTATAGATAATAATAAAAATATGTTGGATCATATTTTGCGCCATATCGCTGCTGCCATTCCTCAAACCTGGCCCCAAGGCCCTCCGTTCACGGAGATATTTACAATCTACGTAATTATGACGAAACCACAAGTACCCTGCTGACATACCACTCTTTAATGCTGGTTTCCGTACACGGTGCTACACAAAATATACTGAACTTGATCATTTTTCACGTGCAGCCGTGGAGTTAACACGATGACAAGCGATGTCAAATGACTTTTTTTCCAACATCAATCCATGCCTTCTCCACTAAATCCTTTCTTACGTATTCTGGTTAAGAATAGTTATATAAACATGCATTTTTTCCACTTTCAAAACAAATCTAACATTACTTTCATGTTGCGACGCCAATTCTGTCAAACGTCAAACGAAAAAGTATCAGACACAAATGATGCGACGCGTCGCGCGCGATCAGCACCGTCGGTATCGTGATACTGATTGGAAACCGACAGCCACCGCTTAGCGCCGTGTACGGGCACCAGCAAAACCGTATGGGGGGTACTTACGATCGGCGCCTATGATACGCCCACGAGGATCGAGTAGCTTGTAAGTAGCGTCATGTACGGAGGCCATTAGATTTTCGAAAACTTTTCGACACAAAGCTCGGGGTATGTTGACCATTTCTTGATGGATGTTCTCCTTCAATTAGAGTATCGTTGCATGTTTATTTACGTGGATTTGACTTGTAAGATAACCAACAAAATAAATCACCTGGAGGTAGATCCGGGTTGCGGGGAGGCCATGGAATATCTCCTCTGCGCGAGATCAGCTTGTTAGGGAAAATTTGATTTAATTAAATTAATTTAAAAAAAACTTGGGCACTGATTAATACTGTGTAATTCGTGATGCGAACGAAATAGGTGACGTGCAGCGACGCGACGTAAGAATCATTGTTTTTGTAAAAAAGTTTTACCCAGAAAGCTCGTTGCTCTCCCGTAAAGCGATCCATTGTAACCGGGGTAGGGATTGTTATGCATAAATCACCTTACAAACACCACCGCGGTTCAGTCGCGTCACTCTATATGTTTCTGTGAGGGTGACGACCGTAATTATAGAGGTTGGACATCGTTTTTTTTTTACTTTAAAAAAAATATATCGTTTTTTTTTTTACTTAAAAAAAAAAATCCTATGTAAAAAATTTTTTTTTTGAAGGAAAAAAAACGCCATCTATCCTCTCTGCTTACCCTCCTATAATTACGGTCGTCACCTTTAGTAAAAAAAAAAATGTAACTAAAAAAAACGCTGTTCATCCTCTCTGCTAACCCCTCTATAATTACGGTCGTCACCCTCACAGAAACAGATAGAGCAACGAAGCGCGTAAGAGCCTGTTCACACTTCCGTCGTAAAAACGGAGAGGGGTTCCGTCGTTAAGACGGAAGCCCTAGGCCCCTGTTCACACTTTCGTTTTCAAGACGGATCCTACTCTACGAAAACAACGACCAAAACATTTTATCATTCTTCAGTAGACGGTCATGCGCACTGCGCAATGCGTAATGCAAATATTGCAAATTTTACTATTATAAAAGTTCCTCTTAGTTTGGGCCGTAAAAGGCCGACAGCAAAAACTTTCCCTTGGGGCTGCCATAAATAGTTATAGGTGCTATTTGAAATGTACACATACCTACTTAAAAATAAAACAATTTAAATAATAAACTTTTTCTTCCAAATCGGGAATGTATTGATGTAATACCAGCCATAAAATTACTTCAGGGGTCGGACCTTATTTGTTCAAACCGTGGGAGAATATTTTGTTTGCATACTCGAAAAGGAGAAAGTACGCGAAAATCATCCAGCAATTATTATAACTAAAATGACTAAAAAACATGAATGATATGACTAAATATTTTCTTGAGATTAAATAGAAAAAATCGCATTCTGGAACGAACATATATATTATATAATAATATTATAAACGCCAAACGCGCGCCCCATAAAAACACAATTTGCTTGCTCGCTTGCGTCTGGGAGCGGGCGGTGGTGAAGTGTGAAGCGGGGTGTGGCGGGTTCAAAACGGATCCGTCGTCCCGCCGTATAGTGTGAACAGCTCCATTGAAATGTATGAGCCAGCGCGTTCCTTTCCGGCTTCACGACGGACACTCTGCGTAGGCGAACTCTCCGGCAAAAAATGACGGATCCGTCTTCACGCCGGATCCGGCAAGTGTGAACAGCTCCATAGAGCCACTACAGCGGCTAGGGCCTCCGTCGTAATGAAGGAACCCATCTCCGTTTTTACGACGGAAGTGTGAACGGGCTCTAAGTGTGAACACTTGCCGGATCCGGCGTGAAGACAGATCCGTTATTTTTTGCCGGAGAGTTCGCCTACGCAGAGTGTCCGTCGTGAAGCCGGAAAGCAGGGCCGGATCTACGAAATCTGGCGCCCTGTTCAGTAGGTACCGATGGCGCCCCCCCCCCCCCCTACATTTTTATTTTGATTAAAAATTCGTTCACCCCTTTTTTTTTTTTTTTCTTATTTAATTATTTTTTGGTTAACATTAATTTATCAAATAAAATCAAGACATATAAAGGGTGTAACTTTTCCAAGTGACCTGGCGGTAGCTCTCACACTCGATCTATGTTATTCTTCTCCATTAGGCAGTTTCTTGTAATAATACTTAGTATTAAATTTACGCTTGTTCGTAATAGGAAAATCAAAATTTTTCAATTGTACAGGACCTTCCTGAACTAATAAACTAATGGAATTTTGAGATAACTTTGGCCAGCATCCGGGATCTTTCAATTCAAGCTCTGAAAACAGAATTAAATTTAAACTGCTATCAGTAACATTATCTTCTAATAATTCGACCGTAGGAATTTGTGCGAAAGATATCTGTTTAGATGTGCTCGGGACCGTTGTAACGTTATTGCGCGGGACATCATTTTTTATCGGTGCTGGAGAAATTGGAATAAAAAAATTCCCAATGGAAACGAGTTTTTTTGTGTCATTCTGCTCTTTAATTCTACGTTTTAGATTCTGCGAGCCTGAAAGTTTTTTTAAAAATTATTATTCTATTCATTGTAATCCACAGTACTTTTATATTTAGTTATAAATTAAAAAATCTAATTAGAATATAACCTCAAATTTGTACCTTGCATTTCCCCTGTGTTGACTTGTTGAGCGAACAAACACCATACAAACACTAAACATAATACAACGGCTTACGAAATACGCTTACACTGACACTGACATCGTAGAATAACAAATCCAACAAATCTAATAGATATTACTTATAATATATTTAACAATTTAACGAACTTCAAATAATATGTCAAACAGTCAGTCCTAGAGACTTAAATCGTACAAAATAAAACAACTAAAATTGTCAGCATTTTGAAAGCGCAAGTCGGTTTATTTGATTCTTTTGAACAAAAATACGGCGCTGTGATTTGTTATTGAATCTGAATTGCACCCATTCGTCGTAAAAGACGGTAAAAAATATATGGAAATTTAGATCTTACGATTAAACTAAATATATGGAATTTGTAAAAAAATTCTGTAACTGACTAAAAATTCGTAAACCGTTGACACCAACCTGATGCGCGCGCATTCTGTTTCTTTGGAAAGTGTTGCTAGAGCGTAATAATTATTTCGTACTATGGGTAATTTTTAAACGATTCAGGGAATATTATAACTAAATTTTAATACAATATTTATTTTCTCACGGCGCCCCTTCGGAGTTGGCGCCAGGTTTTTGCACGTTTTTGAACGTATGGCAGATCCGGCGCTGCCGGAAAGGAACGCGCTGGCTCATATATTTCAATGGAGCTGTTCACACTATACGGCGGGACGACGGATCCGTTTTGAACCCGCCACACCCCGCTTCACACTTCACCACCGCCCGCTCCCAGACGCAAGCGAGCAGGCAAATTGTGTTTTTATGGGGCGCGCGTTTGGCGTTTATAATATTATTATATAATATATATGTTCGTTCCAGAATGCGATTTTTTCTATTTAATCTCAAGAAAATATTTAGTCATATCATTCATGTTTTTTAGTCATTTTAGTCATAATAATTGCTGGATGATTTTCGCGTACTTTCTTCTTTTCAAGTATGCAAACATAATATTCTCCCACGGTTTGAACAAATAAGGTCCGACCCCTGAAGTAATTTTATGGCTGGTATTACATCAATACATTCCCGATTTGGAAGAAAAAGTTTATTATTTAAATTGTTTTATTTTTAAGTAGGTATGTGTACATTTCAAATAGCACCTATAACTATTTATGGCAGTCCCAAGGGAAAGTTTTTGCTGTCGGCCTTTTACGGCCCAAAGAGGAACTTTTATAATAGTAAAATTTGCAATATTTGCATTGCGCATTGCGCAGTGCGCACGACCGTCTACTGAAGAATGATAAAATGTTTTGGTCGTTGTTTTCGTAGAGTAGGATCAGTCTTGAAAACGGAAGTGTGAACAGGGGCCTAGGGCTTCCGTCTTAACGACGGAACCCCTCTCCTTTTTTACGACGGAAGTGTGAACGGGCTCTAAGGCGACTGAATCGGTATAGCTTTTGTAAGGCATAACAATCCCTACCGCGATTCAGTCGGGCTACTAGGGATTGGAAATACGCGTCCCACTCTCCTCCCCAGTTCGGTATCCCCGCTAGCACGACTACAAAAGTGCAAAAATTTATGGTCCACCCTATACATTATTATTATTATTGCATGTTCTAGCGGTAGCCATATAAAATAATGGTAGTTTGCAAATTAATATAATCTGCAGTGTTAGACATTAAACAGGCTGTAATCTTGATCCTAATGCAGCGATGTTCCCATTAATATAATTATGTTCATAGGGTAGTTTGTAATAAGATTTATATCTTATTTAACTCTATTTAGTGCCCATCTTATGAGCTTTTTTAATTGCTCTTGTTTCTGCAAAATCAAACATATTACCTGTACAAAAAGGTCTCACATTTTTTGTTATAATGTGATTAACGCAATATAGTTTTAACTGGCCGATATCCAATCAAATCCTGCCCGCGCAAATCAATTTTATTTGATTTACTATCAATTTTATTTGATTTACTAGTCCCCGGTGCCGTCCGGGTATAACACAGGGTTTTTCGAAATCTAATGTAGACTGTGATATTTGACTTGTTTTGTAAGTTAAGTGTGCCAAATTTCATCGTTCTCGGAATAAAACTGTAAATTTGTATAAACATGAAATTCACCCCGCGCGCCCGCCACAGGCACTCTTCTTTTGATTTGTGTAATTTCACAATTCATTGATTTAATACCCCAAGTGGTTCGCTACGTTTGATGACTTAGCAGGGGTGCCCAGGTTCATGGGTTAAGGTTCGTCCGGGTCTTGGCGGCGGATGCGTCTGCCCACCAACTGCAGGGCAGGCCGGATCGGGGGGTTGAGGGAGACCCTTTGACTTCTCCAGCCGTAGTCTTTCGGAACATCGCCTTGCACCGCAGTGGGAGGGATGGATTCATACGTCCATCACTCCTGGACACACTGACCCCAGATTCCTACCCACCCCTAACATCCTCTTCCTTCCCAGACCTTCCACACAGCATCCCCAAAGATGAAATAAACACTGAGGGGAATTATTTTCCTCAGGGTCTCCTGTGTGGAGCTAATGTAAAATTTTAAATGCTGTAAAGAGCAAAATTTTATGTCTTCAGGAGAGCAAATTAAGTTATTTAATAACAGTATTTAATTTATTTTTAATTTTTCTGAGAAAACATCCTCGACGCGTTAAATACGCACTTATTTTCTAGAAAAAAAAACGGAGAGAAATGGCATATTTAATTATTTTTGTATTTATTGTCCTTTATACTTTACAGCTTGTCAAATTTCCGCTATCGATATAATTTTCAAAAAAAAAAGTAAGTCTGAAAACAAATTGGGGATGCCATTGTCTCACTGGCCCCACATGATTGAGAGCAGTTGGTAATCACTAGAAAAAACGTGGTGATTGCAATGAATTTTTTTTCGTTCATAAGGTAATATTGTTATTATTGTATGATGTGTTTAAAATGCCACAAGAACATGAAATTGTACATTAAATGAACATTATATGCATGATTTTCTATGCTTACAGTAGTGAGATGGTATTTTGTTGTGTATAATATACTCTACAGCATGGCTGGCCAACCTTTTCAGCTGCCGGGCCAAATTTTAGAAATAAGATTTCCTGCCGGGCCGCACAACAAAAATTCTTTTATTATTCAGAGAAAACAAGAAATATTGTATATATGTATATATACATTTTTTTTGAAGAAGATATAACCAAAACGAGAATCAAACATATTTATTAGATTAGAGGCAATACAAAAAATAATAATAAAAATAAACAAAATATAATAAATTTTATTGAGACGTCTGATTTTGTTTGTCAGAACTAAGTGCATCATTGTTGATAACGATTAATTTTGTTGCTACACGCAAACAGTTTTCCAAATTTTCATCAGTGATTCGTGTTGTTATTTGAGATTTGATATGCTTCATTCGACTAAAAAGCTGTTCACCCGTGTGTTTCCAAATAGCGAAATAATCGATAGAGCATGTTTGTAAAATGCAGGATATTTCTCCTTGTCCAAATATCTTTTGTAAAACTCTTCCAAACCAACCTGATTAAATTTCTTATTTAACTGTGCATTATAACACATTTCACAATGTTTCAACCCATTCGACTTAATAAAGTTCACTGTTTTGATTACCACCTTCATGATATGATCCATTTTAAGGGACTTGGAACATAAATTCTCTCGATGAATAATGCAATGAAAATTTAGCATCGAAGTATTACCAACTTTGCAGGCCTCATTTTCAATCAATTTTACTAAACCTGCGTGTTTCCCAACCATTTCTGGAGCACCTTCTGTTGTTAAGCCCGATAGGTTGTTGAATTGTAACGAAAAGCGATTAAATGTCAATTAAACAGCTTCTAACAAATCTTGTGAGCAAGTATTGTCCTTCATTGGATACAGTGCCGTTAATTCTTCTTATTTGTTAAAATGGACATCAACACCCCTGATAAAAATCGCCACTTGGGCGGTATCTGTTAGGTCTGTGCAGTGGCGGACTAAGCCCGTCAGAGGCCCGGGGCGGCAAAGCTAAATGAGCCCCCCCCCCCCCCCCCCCCCTAGTATAAAAAGTTGTAGTAATTTTACAAGATTTTTATTCAGTTCACACGGACCTCTGGTCCTGGGGGGCCAAACTGTAAAAAAAAAATTGTTATATTTTTGTATTTCATTTTCTAAAAAACGCATTTGTTAATAATGCTATCACATGTTTTGAGAAAATTTAAAAAAAAAACCAAGAAAGTTTTAAACAGTTTGTATGTTGAATTAACCTTCGGAAAAACTTTGAACGCATTTTTCTCAAAACTACGTTTTTCAACCTGGTTGACAACATATTAGAAAAACTGTACATCCGATTTGCATGCACCAAGCCTTAAGTCACCGCATCCGCGCTCAAAAAGAAGAAGATGGAGACATATATTATAACGAAAGTTAGAGGAGCGTGCTAATATTTAAGCGATAAAATCGATGCGAAAATTGTGAAAGCGTTTAATAAAACTCGACTCGTTTAAAATAAAGCAAAAATTTCGTAGAAGGCGTCTTAAGTATCATTTAAAGAAACATTGTGATTTTTTTCACAACCATAACTTGTAAAATAACTTAAACAAACGTGTATATAATAATTTTCGGAGCAAAAATTGCGATTTTTTGTATTGTATCAAGGGAATTTCATATAATTTGCGTTTCGGCGTGGAACGCGTCTAGATATTATCTTAAAAAATTCCAAACATTTTTTTAAGAGCTTAAAAACTTCAAATGTTTGAGGGAGATATGTAATAAATCGGTAGAAATTCGGGTAACAGCAGAAAATCCAGTCACTATGGCACCACATAGGGATTTTTTTTGTAAAGGGCCTCCTTCTATTTTTTTTAAGAACGCTGAAAAATTTCCATAAAAAATCGAATATAAAATATGCTGGTCCGGCATTTTTTCTTTTTTTAGACATGGAAATTCCCCTAAGTGGTGCCATAGACACTGGATTTTCGAACAGTTGGTACAGTTCAAGAGTTGGTACATGCAAATGCAGTAAAAATACATGCAGGTGGATGTATAGTTTTTTAAATATTTTTGAGTGTTTGCTGCAGGATATTAAAACATTTCTTTTACAGTGTCCTCGTGCCTTAAGGCTCATAAAGAAGGTGGAGAGATATGTAATTATGAATGTTGGAGAGAGTACGCTAATATTTAAAATGTTAAAATTGAAGCTAAAATTGTGAAAATTATGTTAATAAAACACGACTCGTTTAAAATAGAGACAAAATCTCTTCGGGGCTATCTAAAAAAGCATTTAAAGAAACACAGAATTTTCCCACACATATAACTTGTAAAATAACTGAATCAGACGTGTTTATAATAATTTTCGGAGCATACTTTGCGATTTTTTTCTATTAAGGGAATTTCATATAATTTGCGTTTCGGCGTTGGTAATGTATAGATATTATCTTCAAAATAACATGTATTTTTTTAAGAGCTTAAAAACTTCGTGTTTTAGTGTAAATTTGTTGTATCCATGTTGCTGCAAAAACACAGGTTGTGAAAAAAAATTCAAAAACAAAATCGTGCTGTGTTTTTTTTTAGTAAGGCCGTAAATGTTTAAAGGGATATGTAAGACATCGCTAGAAATTCGGGTAGCGGCACGCGGCTTAAAGCCTTGTTTAGGATTCCGCCCCCCCCCCGTTAATCCGTTACTTTTTAATTACTTACATATTTTATATTTTATTACTATCTATATTATCTGTAATGATAAGATAACCTTTAGCAAAGGGCCTAAGGTAATAAAAACAATACGAAGTGCAATACGTAAGTGAAACTAGAACTAAAGCTGTATAGACATTATAAAGATTAGTAGTAGTAATTTTATTTTTTTAAATTGTAAATTACTGGTTCAGGCTGTATTTATTTATTCCTATTTTATCTGTATGGGATGATGTTTGTATGGGACCTCCCAACTCCAAATCACCTCTTAGAAAGGTACTAAGCATATTTCATAGGCACCAGCTCACAAAAAAAAGTTGCCACTTTTTTATTTTATTTTCTAAAATATGCATTTGTTAATAATCCTTTCACCAAATATTGTAAGGAAATTCGTAAAATTGACGGAGATACAGCATCTTATATGAAACCGCTTTAAACAGTTTGTGTGCTGAATTATCCTTCAGCAAAACTTTAAACGTGTTTTTCTCTACCTTTCGCGTTTTTTTATACTGTTTGACAACACATTAGAAAAACTATACATCTGATTTGCATGCACCATGCACCAAGTCTTAAACTGTTCGAAAATCCAGTCACTGTAGCCGGGGCCGTATTATTCATAAGACGTACAGGTAACTGCCTATGGGGCCCCGCATTGGGTAGGGGCCCCTAGGGTAAGGGGGCCCCAAGACGTGCACTGCCTTGGGGCCCCGACATGTTTAAGCCGGCCCTGGCGGAGCCATATTGTCCATAAAGCAGCGTAGGCCACGGCAAGGCTGGCTTAAACATGTCGGGGCCCCACATCGGGTAGGGGCCCCGACATGTTTAAGCCAGCCTTGCAGGGCCCTATTGTCCATAAGGCAGTGTAGGCCTCTTCCTAGGGGCCCCGAATCGGGTAGGGCCCCCTAGGGTAAAGGGGCCCCGAGGCGTGCATTGCCTAGGGGTCCCGACATGTTTCATTCGGTCATGACTAACGATGAAAATTTACCGTAAAAAATCGAATATAAAATTCATTATATTCCGTATTATCCATAAGACGTGTAAGCAACTGCCTAGGGGCTCGCATTGAGTAGGGGCCCCTAAGGTAAAGGGCCCCCAAGATGTGCATTTGCCTAGGGGCCCCGAGATGTTTAAGCCCTCCCGGGCAGGGCCCTGTTGTGCATAAGGCAGTGTAGGCCACTGCCTAGAGGCACCACTTTGAATAGTGGCCCTTGGGGTACAGGGGCCCCAAGAAGTGCATTGCCTAGGACCCTATTGTCCAAAAGGCAGTATAGGCCACTAACTAGGGGCCCCACGTCGGATAGTGGCCCCGAGACATACAATTCAACATACGAACTGTTTCACATAAAATGTTGTATATCTCCGTTAATTTTTAGAATTTTTTTTTTAAATTGGTGAGAGCATTCTTAACAAGTGAATCAATCACAAAATGAAATGGTAGCTTCAAGATGAATTGTAATCTCGCCTATTTTGTACAGCACTCTTGGGCGATTTTTCGGGAAAACAGCGCTATAGAAGTTTTGCAAATTAGTTATTATTATTAAGTACCTACTTTTTTTTCAGTGTCCCGGTTTGGGGGAAAAAATAAATGGTCACGTTAAGCATAACCCACGCTATTCATATATTGCATGATCTGTCATTCTCCTTTCCTATTTACCTGAAGAAAGAGAAGATAAAAAAGGGAGCCACCTGGAATTGCTTACTTAGGTAGGTACCAGCCATCAAACTACTTAGCCATTGAATTATTGTGAACACAGCTGCAGGGTCGTGTACAGAAGAGGAAGACGATGCATTGTATTATTCAGATATGAGACTGCTCGGTGTTGTGAATCTATACATGTTTAAACATGGTTAGGTTTTACGTTTACATCAGTAGCGCCATCTAAGAAAAAAAAAAGATTTAGGGCCGGTATTTCAGCTGTTTTTTTAATGGGTCCGGAAAAGATTAATGTCAATTTTCAATGTGCTGACGTCATTGACAATATAGACGGAACTTTAATCGGTCGCGAAGCGAATAGTTATTTCTGATATAACAATGAGTAAAACCTCAAATTGTAATATTCGATCATTGAAGACAATATTAGCGACTCTTAAACGAAAATACGGAACAAAAGAATCAGAAAAAGTATTAGGTCGGACTTTAGACTTAATATAATTGCAATTGAGAGTGAGGCAATGAAATATAAATGTGAATTAAGCATGGTGTACCTACAATATAGAGTTTTCCTCAGAATCTCCTGTCTGGAGTTAATGTTAAAAAATGTTGTTTGGAGGTCCGTCCTCTGCCTATCCCTGGGGGAAATGGCACGATGGTTAGTTTATTATTAATTGTAAAATAGAAAACTATTTTTTATTTATTTCAAGAATTTTATTTTTACATTACAATTGATTACATAAGCAAGGTTACACTATAATTATTTTTTTTTATTCTACTACTCAATAAGTTGAGCTCTAGGAGCTCGTGTTTATGGGAAGAGTATTTACATGCAAAAAAAAGAAATCGTGTTTTAACGAAATGTTTAAACAATGATCAAAGAACTTATGAAATAAATACAAAAATTATTTAACATAGGTACATAATTTAGAAAAAAAAATAGTTATTGAAGGACAATAACCATACATATATTTTTTAATATTAAATATTACCTACAGTAAGTAAAGGTACATCAAATTGAGGGTACAATATATCACTTTCCAATCTCAGGGACTTAATTTGCTTTTTAAATTGTTCATATTTAAATGTTTCCGTTATACTAATTTTGATTTTGGACAATAATATATTGTACCATCTTACACCTAAATACAAATAGTTATGCTGAGCCGTAATCGTTCTAAGCATAAGGATGGCATAGGGTTTAGGTTTGTTTCCATTTTTTTGTAATAGGTACCTACCCTAGAATCTAGTCTAGAATCTTAGGAATGTTCACTGTGCGAATTTAAGAGCCAATTAAAAGTAGGTAAGTACTTACCGATCTACTATCGAAAAAGGTAAACCAATCCAAGATATTACTCCTCATTCAAATCAAGCCACCAATATAACATAACATTACACATTACACGCATATTGTGTGCTCTCAAAGTTTACCTTCGGAGACCTTTTTATTTTCTTTTAAAGCCATTTCCCTTTGTATATTTCAATAATAATATCCGGATATTCACAAAAGAAACCTGATAGCACCTGGACGACATGGAGAAGTGAAGAGAAGAGAGGACGAGGTAGGTTTCTACTACAAGGAATAATAATTATTCTCCAGCCAATAGGAGCCCAGCTGCGCGCGCAGCCATTCATTCTTTGTTCAAATTTTATATCTAGCTGTCCCCGGTATTGCCCGCAATTTTTTTTCTAAATCAGAGGTAGCCAGTAATTTTCCTCTTATTTTTAAGGTCAAGTGCGAAAAATTTAATCAAGAAGTATCAATGATAAGTCTCAAATCAATATCAATGATGAGTGGTAGTTTTTCGAAATCTCACGGAGAGAGTCGTCTACCTCTTGTTTTGAAGATCAAGTGTGCAAAATTTCATCAATATCGGAACGAACAAAAGTGTAGATTTTCTGCCTCACTATGGGCCAAAAGGGTACACATCATCTAAAAATTCTTGAGGTGAATTTTTGGAATGATGTGCAGTTTAATAACAGAACTTACACAGAGCTAGAAAATTAACTTCAAAATATGATGAATTGTTCAAATTTTGAAGTTAATTTTAAAGCTCTGTGTAAGTTCTATTCAAGTTCCGTTATTATATCGTCATAGGCTAGTTGGATCACAAAACTGAAATAATCACTGAATTTGAAAATGAACTTCCAAATTTGATGAATTGTTAACATCTTTTTAAGCAACCCGTCTTACATAAAAATAAAAGTTTTGAACTGCTACACGTAATTTTCGCATTATGTACGATGATAGATGATAGACATATTTGTTGTGTGTGTAATGTAGTGCAGACTGTTATTATATTCTAGTTTTTAATTGCATTTATTCAGTTAGGTAGATACTCTTTTTAAATCCCCAGTTTTTATATAATTAAAATCTTCACTTTAACCTTAGATATAAAAATAAAAAATCAATATACATAAAATACCCACGAACAGGTATTGTCTTTGTGGTTTTTTTTTGTTCATACATTTATTGTGCTTTTTCATATACTTTTCATTATTTTATGTATCTACTAGCTGGGTTACCCGGCTTCGCTCAGGACAATAAGATAGTGTTCTGGAATGTTGCACAATGATGTTCCCGATTCCCTATTCCTGATCATTCCACGACATACTCCGCCACTCCTTCCACAACTTTCTACAGCTCTATGGAACCTTCTAGAACTTTCCGGAAGACTGTTCTAGAAATTTCAAGAGGGCGAAACTTTCAGCCCTTATATCTTTAAAAGCACGCCCTTTAGGTAAAAACGGATACCCTTATTCCCTAGGGGGGATAGAGATCTACCACACCATATAACTCCCTTGATCGAACCGTGACTCTTTTCTGAGTTTTTGCGAGCTGCACGTTTTTTTGGACTTTCTTTTATAATATATACCATATTCAAATAAATAAAATGTTACTCCTTACATGTCCTTTCCCATGCGTTCCCCTCCAGCGTTCCACTTCCACCTTCCCCGCCAGCGCTCTCCCGCTCCCCCGTCCCGCCAACCCCCCTGGCACTGCATTTCTTGACTCCTCTCCCGCCCGGCCCGTAGCCGAAACTTTTTTCTAATACTAACAATTTTAAACTCGTGATATCTTTCTAATTAAATATCCGAATTGAAAAATTCAAAAAGTTAGATAAAGGTATTGAAGCTGTCTTGAATATGAAGTAATTTATATTGATAAGGATTAAAACCAAGATACAAATAAAGAGCCTTTTCAAGCGGTGACATTTAAATTAAATTTTTAAAATAAAAGAATACTTATTGTGGCATAACCATAATAGTTAGTTATATGCTGTCGCGACCTTTTTTGTAAATAATGATGTGTTCTATAAAGTCGTAGTACATTACTTTATTCTATCATCAATAGTTTCCGCAGCGCACGCGATTTAAAGAATATTTTAGGTAATTTTTTTACACCCTGGGTTACATTATTGAAGTTTTAGTAAGGATGCCTATTTTTTTTTTAAATATAATATAGCCTATGTCACCCAGGGATAGTGTAGCTTCCCAACAACGAAAGAATTTTTCAAATCGGTTCAGTAGTTTCGGAGCCTATTCGATGCAAACAAACACACAAACAAACAAACAAACAAATATTACCTCTTTATATAGTGTTGAGTGTAGTAGATTATATTATGCATTGTATCAAAAATTTAAAATAAAAATTAAAATTAAATAATACATAATTGTCACAAAGTTCGGCAAGGCCAAGGTCCTGTAATCAATTCACATAATTAATAAACGGTTCTTGTAAGCACACTGACCTAGTAGGTAATTTCTCTAATTAATTTCTAATCAATCTAAATAATTTCTCATCACGCCTACGGGAGATTATTCAGGGCATTCAGGGCGAATTTCACAAGTAATTTTAGGTATCTTTTATATTTTTACATTAGCTCCACACAGGGGACCCTGAGGAAAAATGGCATGGCATGGCATCTTTTGGGGATGTGTGGAGGGTATTTTTAGAGAAAGGAGAGGAAGGTTTGGGTAGGAAAAAGGTATGAGGAATCATGTGTCCAGGAGTGACGGACGTATGAATCCATCCCTCCTACTACGGTGTAAGGGGGCATCCATTAATTAAGTGAGCAGTTTTTCTTCCAATCTAGACCCGCCCCCTCGGAGAGATAAATTTGGGCCAATTCGTATATTTTTCTCAAGTAACATGAGATTTTGCTAGTCTCCCCCCCCGTTTGTGCTCACGTAATTAATGGATAACCCCTAAGAGTGCGGCTAGAGAGGTCTAGGTTAGGTCTCCTCAACCAGTCTGTCCCGACCCGGCCCGCCCCGCAGTAGGTAGACAAACGCATTCGCCGCCAAGACCTAGACAAACACCATCCCGTGAAGCTGAACACCTTAATCACCAAATGTAACGAACCACTTAGGGTGACCTATGGCTGGGTAGTTGTTTAGCCAAAAAATGGTTCCCGGAGTTGCGGTACCCATACCCGCCTCCCAAACTGAAAACCTACACCTAATTTAGGTAAGTGGGTACCTACCTACCATATCACTGCATTTCATTCGTATACAATCATATATATGTATGCAAAACAGATTTACAAGACGAACTTTGTTTTCTTACAGGGAACCAAAAATCCGCAGTACAATATAGCGATGCCTGACTTCACAGGTGAGTTTATATTTTTCAGTAACCCTATCATATCCTTTGAATAGGTAGTTATGGCAAATAGGTATTTCTAGAAGGTTCTGAGCATCAATTACTTATATTAGGGTGAATTGGGACATGTTCTGGAAGAAATTTGTTGTAGGGGAGTTGGTACTTTGTGATACCTACCTAAGTAGGTACGTGCTTACTGCAATGCAAATTGAAATTTAAATCTAAAGTTCAAACACGGCGTTAGAAAAGAAAAAATAAATTATTAACAAAAATCCGGATTGTTAGACACACATATATTTTTTACATCCTCCACACTGGAGGACACTGGAGGGTCTTTTATGGAGGAACCACAGAGGCCGGCAAATCGAGCTGCTGAACTCAAGAGCGAGTCATAGAAACGACCAGTTCTCGTGTGACAAATATCAACTGTTTACAAATGTTGGGTGCGCGTTTGGCGCGTTTCCCCGACTGCACCGGTGTCGAAGGAATCAACGCTAATTCCTAAAAGCTTCTTCCATTGAAATACCGGTAGGCACACTAATATAAATATACCGATGAGTAATTTAGGTTTATGCTTTTATGTATATTAAAACAAAATTATAACGATTAACGATATTGACGTTAAACCGCTGAATCTCCGGTTTAGTAAGAAAAAAAAATTCTACGAATCCTAAAAGTATTTTTTATCTGTTGATTTTTTGACGGTTTATAATATCGGGTTGTTTCTTCAGTGAACATATTTTAAAATTAATAGCCCTAGTGAGAGGGCTTACGTGACGTCATCGTTATAATTCGTTTTCATACGAGACGTGAGAGAAGGAAGAGGATGCTTGTCGATGATATTATGTACGTACGACCTCTCTCTAGGACTACTTTAAATAACGGATTACTAATCAATGTACTCTACAAAATCATAGACTATGAAATGACAAGCCATAGGCAATAATTAGTAATGACCAGTGAGTGATAGAAAATGAATGAAAATGAAAATGAAAAGGAAGAATCATTAATGGTGAGTTTAGTCACACTACTTTTAGATCTGAATGAGTTAAATATATTCAGATATAAAATTAGAGGCATGATCTAAAGCCCGGGCAACGCTAGGTACTTAAGCTAGTATTAAATAAATGAGAGCAATTTCTAAAGTGTGCTTTATATTTTATTATAATATTGTTATTCTTCATTATGTTAACACAAAATTGCAAATGTATAATAATAATATACCTAAATGCAATTCTAATTTTGAGATCAGTGGGTATCTATCTACCTAGCAGTGGAAAAATATTTGTTTCACTTTAATGCCTTTTTAATTTTTAATAAAAATGTAGGTTACACATAGACATACAAATAATATATTAAATTTATTTTGTACGTCCGTGAGGTTACACAGCTTTAGATCAACACCATTGTCATATTTTTAGTATTGCCATTTGGGCAACAGTGGCGCCCTCATTTATTTTCTACTCTTATTTGACAAACTGTACGTGGGTGGTTTGGTATATTTATGAGTGATTCCGGTAATCACCTGTCGACCTGTCGCCATGGACACCTGTAAAATCAAAACATGCCAGTTATTTTGACGAAAAAGGCGACATGTGACGTGTATTTTGATGTAAAAACGAACTAAAAACCAGCTGAAGATCCAAATAATTTATTCAGTGCTTAACCAGTGCCGTTACCTATCCAAAAGTGTTTATTTTTTGATATGCCTAAAAAGTTACTAGAGCAAAGTAACAAAAAAGAAGATCACACAACGCCAGTTCTCTTTTCAACAGTAAACGGAATTTGTCTCCGCTATTTGGACAGTCAAAAGTCGGATAAATCATTAAAAAGTTCGAAGATCCCAAATATTAATCAGCAAGAATGTTGGACCACTTCGCCCCGTTATAAATTTGAATTCTGTGACCTGACGGAGAAGCAAGAAGTGAATCATGAAGCAGAAACTGTATTAAATAATTTAGCGGCATCACGGAACAGCGTTCAGGCGGCCGCCCATACAAAACGAGATTTTCATGTTTTCGGCGTTGGAGACGATAATCTGGTCGAGGCGCCCAAAGACAAAAAGACCGGTAAAATCGTGCGTTTCGCCGCTCTGGCGGTGGACGAGTCAACTAAAATGAAATTTACCAACTATTGAAGAAGACTGGAGTTTCATAATTTTTGCAGAAATCGCCTTTACCGACATTGGAACAAAGCTTACGAAGTTTGTCGGCAGAGGGATAAAAGTAACATGTTTTGTTAAAATAAAATTATTATATTGTGAAGCCGATAGTGTTTATAAAATAAATAAGAGTTGCTTCAGGATCTTTGCTTTTCAAAAGATCAGAAATTTATCTTTAGAATGAAGACCATTAAAAACTGAAAAAAATACAACATCAGATACTTACCTACCCATTTACTGGATATCCAACATGACACACACCCCGCCATAGGTCACCCCAAGTTATTTACTACGTTTGTTGACTTAGAAGAGGTGCCCAGGTTCATGGGGTGAGGTTTGTTTGGGTCGTGATGGCGAATGCATTTGGCTACCTACTACGTGGCGGACAGGATCGGGAGAGACTGGTTGAGGAAGACCTCTTCAGCTGGTCTCACTCGACCTATTGCCCTGAACCGTAGTGGGAGGGATGGATCACATACACACACCGATTCCCAGATTCCAACCCCTCATACCTTTTTCCTTCCCAGAACTTCCTCTCTTTCTTTCCCTAAAAAGACCTTCCAAGCAGCATCCCCAAAGACGTAATAGGTGCTGAGGGATTTTTTTTCCTCAGGGCCGCTCTCTGTGTGGAGCTCTCTCTCTCTGGTTTCAATCCTGGGATTGGTTTGCAGCAATTTCCTCTAATATTTTCTTCCATTCTTCCCTGTCTTGTGCGGCTCTTTTGAATTCTGCATATGATGAGCAGCGCACATCCACCAATGAAGCTAATTTTTTTAGCTCCACTGTGTGGAGCTAATGTAAAAAAAATACAATAGATACTGCATTCACCTAGGTATAAATAAAAACAACTGAAAAGAGATTGTGTACATAATTTTATTAATTAAACAATATTATGCAGATAAGTCTATTTGTAGATATAAAAAATATGCTGGTAAATATTTTAATATAATACAAATTTTTAAATAGGAAAAAGCCGAGGCGTCAATGATTTTAGTAAATATATTATTGTTCGATAAATTCTTAACTTAGAAATAGATAGACAGACCCCTGATAGATCCATTCTTCATCTTTTGAAATTGATGACACTTGCAAAATAACAAGGGATCTCTCTTTAACCATATGTATTATTCATAATGATTCATAAACCCTATCCTGACTCTTTTATTAACAAACATTGTCTTGAAAGGCATTCGGAAATATATTAAAAAAATATAAGTACATTTGTTACAAATCCTTTTTATGAAAACAAATAATGCTGTTTTCATTTACAATCATTAACATATCTATAGATAAATTAAAACTACACACTCAAAATGTTTAAAGTCCAAAAAAATATACAAAAACCATCAAAAATAAATACATAAAAATAAAGAGAAAAATAATTATTTTTATTTGTTCAAATTAAAATATTGATTCAATTAAACTACTGGGCTTCCTTCCACGTGATATTTGGCAATAGTTTTGCACCTTCCATAGGAAATACTGTCTAAAATCCATTTCTCGTTGACACAATTAGCGCAGGAGTCCAATTTTTCCCCAACAACGACTTCGGCTAGGTCTGGATTCTTTGTTAACCTTCCGCCACACAATGTGACAAGTTCCTTCAGATCGGTGTACGGAGGCGAACACTTGGGAGCGATGTATATGAAGCCAGATTCGTCAAAAATATCTAGGCTATAGTATTTTCCGAAAGACTGCTTTTGTAGGCGGCTCCTCTGAAATTACAAAAAAAAACTTTGTTAAATCTAGGTAGGACATGAACAAAGGATGGAAGATTGCTGACCACTATAGAGGCTTCTCTATAATAAGCTGGCAGGATGAAGGAGTGTTGTAAGTATCCAATACTCATGCTGTGTAGTCATGTCGTAAACAACTTGTCGAACACAGTCCGTAAACATCGCTACTGAAATCAAGTGACCTGCATCGGGACTAAAATCGTTGAATTCTCGTAATGTCAAATGACGGCCATTTTTTCCAGTCCCACTGATCAACTGTTAAGCGGAAATTTTGGCTCAACACTCAAATGCACAAATACACTCTGCCCAATGCAATTCTCCGACCAACAGGTGAATCAAGCGTTACTAAACAAATCACTTAGCTTATCGGAGACAGATTGATTGATTGAAAAGTTGGGAACAATTGACGTTAGAAAGCTCTCATAACCTTACTCACAACCAAAAAGTTGCTCATAGCAGTCATTTTTATATCTTATCATTCTTTATTGACTTTGTTGTTCCTAACATTGATCTAAAACCGGGTCTCCAATGACAATATTATAGCAAACATTAAACCAAATGTTTGAGCAAACTTGAAACATTTGGGCAGGGTACCATGTTTTTTTTTTCCGTGGCCGATTAAAAACAAAAAAAACTTTGGTGTCCCCGAAAATGTTTTTGTTCAATGTTTTGAACACATTTGGTCCTGACTTAAAGCAGGTCATTACAAAATGTCTGTCACAAGTGACTCCATATTTAATGTCTCGACAATGTGAGTCAGAACAACCTCGCCCGGTTGGGCTCAGCGTCGCCGACGAGTTTGCAAAATGTAGGCAACGTATGACTGTATACAAACTTCCGCACAGATATATGGTATTCACCAGGACACTCGAACCGTCGAGTATCAGATACTTGCGTATCCCCAGTGGAAGAAGGGCCTTAGGCATGAATCACTCGATTCACTAATGATAGAATCACCAGCATGTTGGAATCTTTAATTCGGCACCGTCTCTCAACACTTTCGTTTCATTCCATGTTGAAAGGGGTCGTTTCGCGCGAAAGAGGCGGAATGATTCTATCATTAGTGAATCGTGTGATTCATGCTTAAGGGTAGTTTATGATAAAAACGTGATGCTCCTTGTACTGCACTTGTCTTGTACACCTTGTACTTGTCTGCTCGAATTTCATATCATCCTGATGGTTCTGACACTCCCACAACTGCAAATAATTGTATACATAATATTATAATCTCAATTTATTCTAGGTATGACGAACTACCATTCACTAGAAACACAAATTTAGTATTTGTTAAATTTAATCAATGGCCACGTATCGAACAGTGAGATTCCGTTATAAATCAACATATTTGTGGCGGGGTCTCATACCATGTATTAGAATTAGCCTATGGGGAGAGCAAACCCCTATCTGAATACTAGATGACAAATTCAATGTATTCTTTGAAACCTACATTGAGTTTACCCGATTTTTGGCACTACATCCTAAATGTATCAACGGTACTGTTGGGGCGAACAATGCAGCGCTTTTTACGACAGATACATCCTAGTTCATACACCAATAGTAGATACGGGCCTTTTATGATCAGTGATGCGACAGGCCGAGCTGAAAAGCGAATCATTCTAATTCCGATTGCCGGTGACTCAACTGCTCTCGAATCACTCCAGTGTTCGCTGCCCACCTTCTATAAATAAATATAAATAACCTATCATTTAAATATAAATTATGTGGTTGAATATTGTTTAACCCTACAGTGGTCGCGCTCTTAAAAGTAACGCCAGTGGTCGCGTGGATTACACAGGTAGGCCATTTTTAAAAACAAAAAAAAATAAGTGAATACATTTAGAATTATTGTGTATTTATAATCTAAGCATTGTTTATTTGAAATAAGCAACATATATAAAACATAACTTTTATGTTTTTCACAATTAACCAAACCATGGATGACCTCTTTTCTTAAACCAAAAATTACATCTTTCCATAGACATATGAATATTAATAGACCAGAACATAAAGGTGGGGGGTAGAAACCAACTACAGAGGGACGAAGGGCGGGAAGATGGCTTTGGTGATACGTGATTCGTCGAAACTCAATCTGACGGTATATAGGCATCTCGCACTATAAAATCATCATTTAGTTCTTAAAAGTAAACTCTGCTTTTGAATGAATAGACCTTTTTACAAGGAAGCGCGAATTGCTCGCCGCGCAATGAACAAATTTGAAGTTCAAATATGTCAAAGTAAGGTCGCCTATAAGGTCAAGTCCAATATTTTGCTTCTGTATTTAGTTAATACACTTTTACAAATGTTTCATAATTTACTTACCCCAGTAAACAGTGACTGGCACACGCCATGTATCTCGGAGTAATAGTGTATGTATGGGTGGTTTGGTATATTTATGGTGTATGTTCAAAAACGATCATATTATGTGATCTGAATTAGCTTAAAATAGTGTAAAATAATGCTTGCTTATGGAATGTAATACCACAATTGGGTTTATTCTCTTTCTCTCTTCTATTTTTTACACGTTTTTATAGCACAAGCCACCATTTTTATTATTTACGATGAGAGCTCGACACCGGTCCGGACAAGAATGATGACGTCACATTTTTTAGATTCACGCGGGGCTCTCGCAAGCCCAGCCAGTTCCGAAAAATGGTTCCAATGGAAGGGGGAAATAATACGCCTTTTATCGCTTAGGGCATGTCCATATATTTTGTACGTCCGTGCATCTTTCACTTTTATTGATATAACAAAACAAGAAAAAAAAAAAAAAAGAAGATATACTAATTTAATTGCTGATTTCTTAAAGGGAAAAACATAAAATTATAGAATGATCAGGAAATATAATTTTTTTGCATTTTGCATGCGTACACTTTTCGTGTATGCAAAATGTGTTACGTAATTGGTCGCGCCAATTACAGGTGTAGACCATGGACTTTGCGGAGCTCCTGTAACAAAACCAATACATGCCCGACACCAGCGCTGAGCTGAACGTGTCCGTGAGTTATCCAACTTAAAGTACACGGAAGATAAAATTATTCACGCCATCCGTTTTTGAGGAATTTTTAATTTTGGGGTGGTTTACTCTAGGGTTAATAAACTTGTGAGTGCAAAGACTTGCTTATTTAATTTACCATCACAATATTCAGTCCCCCATAGTAGACATGGGCATATTCATTCCCAAGAGTGAATCGATTCAGTCTGATTCTCCTGGCCTTTTGAATTGATTCCTTGTATTCATTCATTATTCCTTTAATCAATTCAAAAAAAAAAAAAAAAAAAAACACCCTTATATTATCTACACGCGGTTAAAGTGAAACCTTCAGAAAACAGAAGCAGACATGAGTAGGGAAGCACCGCACAAAGAGGAGACCGATTATACTATCATACTAATCTCATTACCACGCGGACTAAATCTTATAGATGTATGTATTTGCCTCTTTTTAGTGTCGTTATTTTTCGTTTCATCGAGTTTCAAATCACAAAGGTGCTAAAGAACAGAAAACACTCTTCTTAGGTTCAATTATGTCGTTCTGAAAAAATGTACTAATGTATGTATTTGCCTCTTTTTAGTGTCGTTATTTTTCGTTTCATCGAGTTTCAAATCACAACGGTGCTAAAGAACAGAAAACACTCTTCTTAGTGTCAATTATATCGTTCTGAAAAAATGTACTAACGACGCGCGAAGGGGTTAACGTGATATTTTAATGTGTCTTATATTCACAACAAAATGTTTTTTTGACAAAAAAATAAATTACATTAAGCTAGCAATTAAATTTTTAAATTAAACAGTTTGTAGTTTCACTCCTAAAGTTTTACTAATTTATTAAACTTAAAATTGTTCCAATTTAAAAACCACTTCACGTGATCTAATATAAATAAACATTTTAACAATATTTTGTGACGGCTGACCACAGCCGATTGGCCTTATAATATCTGCAAATTCATATATTATATTATATCTACCTCACATCTGCGTCTAAAAATATGTAGGTACTTATATTCCAATAGTTTTGGTACGTACCACAAAACAACCAACAATGTAATGAAATTGACGACTTGGCGCGCGGAGAGGAACGAATGATAAACCTCACAGGCGGATTCGCGGCAGGCATTCAAGAATGAATTATTAACTTTTGACTAGTGTCTGCAGTAACTCGCTAGCTGCGGACCAAGTAAAGACTTGCGATGATCGAGTCATGATCGATTCGTTTGAACATTTGGTCATTTTTGTTCGTTTGGTCATTTGTCTGTCAACTGAACAAGACGCTAAAGTTAATTCACGAATAGAGTGCTTCAGACATGACTCGATAGCGACAGACTAGACACGCGGATCTGGAACGGGTGGGTCCTCAGATTGATTGATTCTTCGCACAAGTGAAAGGACACAACGCGTCATGGCTTGGAACTCAGCTGACTCGCTGCCGGTTTTTGCTTATGCGGGGGACAATGATATACATACGCGTGATTTTATGAATGGCGGCGCGGGAATGGGATAGGTATTTTACTTTAGGCAAGTTCGCGGCGCGCCGCCCATATAAAAATATTTAAATACCTACGAAACATTATAAATTATAATCTTTTAATTGTTTACGGTACATATCATTAATTGAAATAATTTTACAGTAAATTAAATGGAAAATAAAAAAAATAATGTGCCGTTAAAAATCGTAGGATACAAGGCCAAAGGTAAGGAATAAAGAATCAATTCCTTTTGAAATTGAGAATTAGATGGAGTGTGTCACAAGATTGAATTTATTCATTTAATTCAGTCAATCAATTTTGCCCACGTCTACCCCATAGTGCTTTACACAAATTAGGTTATATAACCTGTAATGATGTAATATTATGTAGCTACATTATCAAACATGATTTCCAATTCTGTAGTTATGCAAAAAAAATAATTACCTGCACAATCTTTGAAAACTCCACCAATTCATACTGCTCCTCGTTTAGCCATCGTCCAGCAGCCGCCGATTCCTCGATCCACCTCCTGTGAAGCACCCAGCACCCCCGTGCCACGGCCTTCAACAGGTTGACAGTGCGGCGCACCTCCCCGCATACCAAGTGGGTGGTGGAACGGTCCACGCGGGCCTTCAGGTGGAATCCACCCAGGTGCGCTACCAACTGCTTTAGGCAGCCATTCTCAGCCGAGTGGAGAGATGTGCTGACCTGAGGGGGTTCGGAAAGTTGTTACACTTGTGGAAAGTTCTCGGTAAATGGAATTTGGGAATTTGTGTAGTTATGTACATATTCATACCTTTGCGATAAGTAATATAGGTACATATTAAAATTATTGGAAATGACAAAAGCAATGACAAAAAAACTGAACAAAAACAAAAGTAATTCTAAAGATCTATAATAAATAATAATTGTAACACCATATTATATTATGTAATACTAGCGCAGACCTGTGAAAAATCACAGGATATCAAGATAATAAATCTAGTTAGTTAGTAAATAACGCGTTCAATGGAAGTGAAAGAAGGAAGCGCAGACACTTAAAAAATTACAAAATCTGTTTTTTTACTGGTCAAGATTAACCCTAACAAATTTAAACATAAGAATACAATTTGGGAAGTGATTATGGGTTTCGCCACCCCATTCACCACACTCCACGGAAATGAAGAACTAGAGAGAGACAACAGAGAATAAGGAGGAGGAGGCACTTACAAGAGGCGGCCAGGACTCTTCAGAGGAGGTACTATCAATGATGATTATATAATTTCTTTATCATATTAATTAATAAAAATAATAATTTTTCCTCAGAAAGAATAATATAATGCCGTACTGTAATAAGGACTGACAGAAGATGGGGGACAAAGGAAAAGAAAAAATAACGGGTTAATAAATGCTTACCAATGAAGGACACTTTCTGTGCTCCGAATAAACATATTTGCTAGGCGGCCTGAATACACTCTGCGTCTTTTTTAGTACATTATTGAAGGTTTCAATCCGATCATACATTGCAACAGCCGGCTCCTTTCCCACCTTCTGATTGCCATCATTATGCTTCTTAGTTGGAGTCTTCTTTTTGACAACCGTTATGTTCTTGATTGTAGAGTTGTTTTTCTTAGAAGTATTATTTGTTTTAGGATTCGGGTCATAATAAGGATTCGGGACAACCAAACGTCGAGGAATGTTCTCTTCTTGAGAAAAGTTGACAAAAGATTCCTGCATTGGTCGTTTGGAAAATAATTTCCTTTTGGATGGTGACACATCCTCATTATCAACTGTGATTTCACCAGCATTTTTACGGCCGGCATTTTTGGCACCCAGCACATGAGGTATAGCATTTGTACCAAAATCTCTTGCACTGGCATCATCTTCTATTGAAGCGTTTCTTTCTGTTATTGATGTAGTTGAAGCGTTATTTGATGATGTTGAAATATCATCTCTTGGTCCTGAATCATCGCTACTGACGTGAAGTCGTATCGATTCGTCACTTGCGTTAGGTTTATCGGCTGCTAACTGTTTAGGTGGGGATTTATTGAGATTTGTTGTAAATGTTGTTGCATTAGTTCGATTTGAGTCAATTCCGATATTTAGTTTCTGAAGGTTTTGAATGAGCGATTGTTGTTTATTTTTCATTGGCTTACGCACAATTTCACCGATGCTGGCGTCATATTCAAAATGTTTTGATTGATATTCCTGAAAAACAAGTTTTAAATAAATTTTCATATCACCAAATAAATATAGAAGAGAATTTGAGAAACACTTAAAAGAATTCATCAGAGGGGTATTCCACTACTTTTTTATGGGCAGACTGTGCAGATTTTCATTTAGACTGCCAAGATAAATGCATGAACAAAATTTCATGAATGCATGTATTTTGTCATTTATCAAACCCTATTTTACCTGTACTAATAGTAAAATATGAACTTACCATCTTATAGGCTAGAATTGAACAAAGATCAAATAACAAAGTGAACAAACAGCCATAAAGCCCAGAAAAATTGTGACAATTTCATAATAATTTGTAATAATGTTATAGGTACCTACTGAGTTCCCTCCTTTCAAATTGAGGGTAAACTTGTAAATAATTTTCAATGTTTCAATTTTTTTTTTCATATTGCGATTTGAAACTTTGGTTTTATAAAGGTGTGTGTACATTTTACTTTTTTTGTAGTTATTTTTTAGATTTGAATATAAATGTTTTCTCTTTCTAACATCATTTAGATCATGTTTCTCAGTATGATTGTAAGGAAGATACAGAGATTTACATGCGACCTATGTGAGCTAGGACTAATTTGGTCTCCATGATTAAATGGGTTAGTTAACTAAACTTACGTGGGTAGGCTGAAAAGTAATGCACACATGCTTGTACAGCGTGAACAAAATGACCTTTAGAAATGCGCCAGGTGGAATATGGAAGTGATATTCCTCCTCTATACGTACGCGCAAGGTCGTTGAAATCATCCAGTGTATTTTGAGAAGCGGAAGTATGGAGACGTGTTTTAGTGTTATGTCAATGCAAGGTAAACAGCATGCTGTTAATGAATTTTTAACTGCTGAAAAAGTGACTCCTACTGAGACGCATCGGCGATGATGTTTCTGGTAACGATGCTATTGGTAGGTCTACTAGAAACCGATGGGTAATAAAATTTCATGATTGTGATCCTGGAAAAGTGATAATTGTTGATGAAACACGCAGCAGATGTCCGATCATTGGTACAGACGATAAACAATCCAAACTCTTCCACGATTTGATTCAAAATGACCGGCGAATCACTCAAAAGCGTATCACAAACCATTTTTGAATATCCAAGAAACCTGTCAGCTTCATTTTTGAAAATTAAGATGCTGTAAAATCTGTGGACGATGGGTACCATGCCGTATCACAGGCGAGAACAAACAACGTCGATTAGCAACGTCGAGAGCCCCTTTAAAACCTGAAGTTTGAACAGATTCCACACCCTTCTGACTCCCCAGATCTTTTGCAATTTTTATTTTTTTACTTTACTCAAGAGACACTTCAAGGGTTATCATGACACCTCGGACGATGAGGTGAAGACAGCTGTCAAGTGCTGGATATGAGAAATATCAGAAGAATTTTTCAGTTACGTAATGAAAAAACTTATTACACGTTGGGAGAAATGAGTTAGCCTTAGCGGTAACTGTGTTAAAAAATAAATATATGATTTTGTTAGCCTAAGAATTGTACATCAATGTACTTTTTGCCCGATCTTGCTATTTGTTTTTGTTCTTGTTTTACAAGCATGTGTGCATTACTTTTCAGCCTACCCTAAGTACAAGAAAATCTTCATACTGTCTCTAGAAAACTAGAGAACAAAAGACATAACGTAATTGGAATGAAGTGTTAATATTAATAAATATATAAACTACTGGCTGTTTCCCGGCATGCGTTGCAATGCCATATTCAAAGAAATAAAATGTTTCTCCTTGCATGTCCTTTCCCGTGCGTTCCCCTCCAGCGTTCCACTTCCACCTTTCCCGCCACCGCTCTCCCGCTCCCCAGTCCCGCTAACCTCCCTTCCGCGTTCCAAATATTCAGTCCTAGTCGGGTACCATAGCCGTACTGTACCGTACTGTACCGTACCGTACTGTAGCCGGGGACCATAAATAAATCAAAGGGGACTTATGATATCACCAAAGATTCGGTTGACTTTTTGGATCAGAGTTATACCAGCCTGGCTTCACGCTTCACTTCATTTCTTAACTCCTCTCCCGCCCGACCTGTAGCCGACCGCGACCACGCAACTTTTTTCTAATACTAACATTTTTAAACTCGTGATATCTTTCAAATGAAATATCCGAATTGAATAATTCAAAAAGGTAAATAAAGGTATTGAAGCAGTCTTGAATATGAAGTAATTTATTTTGATATGGATTAAAACCAAGATACAAATAAAAGCCTTTTCAAGCGGCGATATTTTAATTAAATTTTTAAAATAAAAGAACACTTATTGTGGCATAACTATAATAGTTAGTTAGACATATCGTCGCTTTAGTTCGTTTTACTCCAACAGACCATTTTTAGCGAAATTGAGTTAAGTATGCAGTAGTTCTCAGAAAGTCTTTATGTTTACAATGCAAGTGAAAAAAAAAATTTAAAAAAATTATGTAAGGGGTTTTCAAAACGCAGTTTGTCTTACATCCTCTAAAATGAAACAACATTTCGAGCGTATTCCTCCAACATCCACACGTTGGCCAAAAAGACCCCCCGTTTTCAAACCGGCCGTTTAATTAAATTTCATACAAATTTCTCCAACATCCAAGCTGTATCTTAGCCTACGTGTGAAATTTGAACTCTCGGTTCCGGGCGTATCTCTCTTACAGACCAAAGAGCCAATAGCGTCGCAGCTGAGAACCACGTGACCGCTCTCATTTCAAATATTTGGTCATTAGCCCCACGGCAGTAAACATCTTTACTTGTGATTTTGCTATTTACAAAGTTATTTTAGTGGTTTTCTGGGAGATTTCTCCACACAAAGTGCCTTATGATGTACACTGTAGAAAAGGATAAAAATTTCCAAGAAAAATATAGCAGGTAATTAATTTTTCATTATTTTCTCAGCAAATTGTTTCAACTGGCCGTTCGTTACAGGGTGGTTATAATAACATTATACAATATATTATATTATTATTATATAATATATTATGTATACACTGTAATGAAATTAGGTTTTTTCAATTTTTCCTGTAATATTTCACTATATGTAATGTATTATGTATACAATTATCTATACATAATATATGTAGGTATACATAATTGTACACATAATATATAATCGAAATACCCAATGTTATTATAACCACTCTGTAACGAATATATTATGCTTACGTAATATAAGAATATATAATACGAATATATTATACATACGTAGTATAAGACATGCTAATTTCTAAAATGTGATAGTGAAATATTATAGGAAAAATTGAAAAAACCTAATTCCGTTACAGTTCGCGAAGCTGAAATTAATTACTTGAAATCAGCAAGATTTAATTAATTTTATTAAATTAAAATTTCATTTTATCCTGACGAAGAAACCATTGGTTGAAACATGTTGATAATATTTATAAATACGTGGTGCATACAAAGTGATATGTTTTCATTTAATTGAAATGTCTCAAAAAAGTGAATTTGCCCTCAAAAGAAGTATTATAAGTAAATTAATTTTTCATGCGTCATTCACATAAATTAACGTTAAAGGTAATTTCTAACCAATGTTTTATTTATTTCTGTTACAGGGTTGAAAAAGTTAAAAAAATTTTAAACTTTGATATTGCAGCAGGCGATGATGAGAAAGCTATTGTTTATTTAAATGATTCAATCGTTTTCCCCATTGACAAGGACATTGTGAGAGTGGCACCAGAGAAAAAAATGTTGACAAGAAAAAGGAAATCAAATTCACAAAAATGGAATAAAAACAAAATAAAACGGCTTAGGGAGACTGGACATGAATACGTCGATAAAAAAGGTAATCTTCACGTGGCGAAGGTGGTCAAAGATCCCTGCATTTTAACATGCCACTTAAAGTGTTCCGAACTCTTTAGTCAGGCCGACCGGGAAAATATTAAAGATAAGTTTTATAGTTTATCTGATAGCAAAAAAAATCAATTTTATGAAAAATATACCCAAAGACATGAAGCTGATCGAAAAAGAACTCTAAATGTAATTAGCAGAAGACAATTCACATTCTCTTATTTTTTTGAATGTAACGGAATACTTCGCAAAGTTTGCAAAAATTTTTTTTGCCGTACCTTAGATATATCATACAAACGTATATACTACTTTCATGAAAAATGTAAAACATCCATTGGTCTAGCTCGATCTCCAGCTAAAGGAAAGAGAGGCCACAAAAGCACTAGTATAGATAAAATAAAAGAGATTAAAGAACATATTAATTCCTTTGCTAGAATAGAATCCCACTATTGCAGAAGCACGTCAAAACGTGAATATTTAGACAGTTTTTTAAGCATTCGAAAAATGTTTGATATGTACAAATTGGTTTATTCCCAACCCGTTAAGGAACATATCTACAGGAAAGTGTTCAACGAGCAATTTAATTTATCTTTTCACCAACCAAAAAAGGATGTATGTGATATGTGCTCAGAGTTTAAAATGATTTCAAACCCTTCAGCTGTAAAACAAATACAGCATGATGAGCATTTAAAAAGAAAAGAAATTGGCAACGACGAAAGAAACAAGGATAGGAAAAATAGGGAAGACTGTACAGCAATTATCATTTTCGATCTTGAAAACGTTTTTAGTCTTCCTAAGGCAAACGTTTCTTGTTTTTTTTATAAATCAAAATTAAATGTATATAATTTAACCGGGCATTGTAACCAAAATAAAACTGTGTATAATTGTATTTGGAACGAATGCATAAGTGGAAGGTCTGGCAATGACTTAGCAAGTGCTTTAATTAAGATACTAGAGAATGTTGTTAAAGATTTACCTCACATCAAAAAACTCATTCTATGGTCTGATAGCTGCGTTCCTCAAAATCGTAACTCATTTATGAGTACTGCCATTATAAATTTTTTGTGTTCACCCATTCAACCGCATAATGTAGAAATAATAGAACAAAAATATTCTGAACCTGGTCATGGAAATTTGCAAGAGGTGGATGCTGTGCATAGCCTAATTGAAAGGCATATTCACAACATGGAGATATATAGTCCTTTAACTCTCATGCGTGCTCTAATTAATTTAAAATCTAAATCTCTAAAAATGAAGTTCATGCAAATGCAACACAATGATTTTTTGCTGTACAATTCGCAGGCAGTGAAATTTTCGTTTCATAAAATCCCTTACACGAAGGTAAAAATGTTGAAATATGCAAAGAGTAATGGTCATTGTTTAGAATTTAAACTTGGATTTATTGAAGATTTTGTAACTGTAAATATCAGACCTTCGTTAAAGTTTAACATCATTTCTGATATACAAGTGAAACCATCTGAAACAACAGTTTCTTCAAAAAAAATTGAAGATATTAAAAGCATGTATAAGTATATGCCTTTAGATGACAAAAAATTTTTTGTTGCCTTATTCAACTCTGAAACAAATAAAAACGTTTCAAAAACAACTGTCGTTAAAACATCTTCCAAGGCTAAAAAACCCTTTACTGATTCAATGGAAGGTGCGGGCGTAATTACTGTTAACAAAAACACAGCAATTAGAATTACTGAAAGTACAAAACAGAAAAAACAACTAAAACCGTATCCTAAAGCACCTCAAATTCGTCAAAAATCTTTAATAAGGAAAAAATAAATAAATGCTTATTAATTAAGTAGTTTATATATCTGGTACATAAGAGTACAAATATTATTTGTCCTGATTTAAATATTTTATATTTTGTAATGTTTAAAAAAGACAACAAATAGCCTAGGGATAATGAAAGCCTGTCTGTTTTGTTGTATATTTTATTGCCTAATGTTTTTTTTTATTGTTTTTGTCTTCCTGCGAGTATATCTAATAACTAAAATCTTTGTGTGAGAATTAACTACATTTTACTTGTGATATAACAAGATCATACAATATACCTACCTGTTAGCATAAGAACAATTCTGTTTTTTTTGTATTTCGTACATTAAATCATTTCGTATATTTATTTATATGTTGATCTACCAAATCTAAGTGTAAGAATTCTACTTATAATTATTAAAATCTATTACTAGAATAAGGACATTGAATGACTTTTTGTTTTGGTACATTTAGTGTGTAGTAGCTGTATGTTATTTATCTACCTATCCGTAATTATTAAAATTTTGTGTAAAAATACCTGCGTATGATATTTAAAACAATTAAAAGAATAAGGACGTTGAATGAGCTTTTGTTTTAAGCACAATTAATACCTAGTATTGGTATGTTTAACTACCTATAGGTAATTATTTAAATCTTTGTGTAAAATACCTATTTATGATATTTAAAACAATTATAAGAAAAAAAAAATTGAATGGGCTTTTGTTTTAAGCACATTTAATGCGTAGTATCGGTATTTTTATCTACCTATAGGTCCTATAGTTACGTGATTATTTAAATGTTTGTGCAAAATACCCATTTGTGATAGTTAAAAAACACAATTATTAGAATAATTTATTTACTATAAATTATTCTAATAAGGACTGATGTATTATAGTACCTAATATAATATATGTGACTATCTACCAAATCTTAGTGAAATCATTATTCTACTTTAGATACTTAAAACAAGCCAACAATTAGAAAAAGGTAATGAAGGAGTTCTAATTTTCGGTATATTTAGTTCCTAAAATATCTGTTTGTTTATCAACCTAATTTGTATGAAATTATTCTACTTATGATATTTAGAACAAGCCAATTATTAAAATAAGGAAATCAAATAGTTTTAATTTTCGGTTCATTTAGTTCCTAAAATATGTTTGTATGTTTATCAGCCAAATCTTTATGTAAAAATTCTACTTATGATATTTAAAACAAGGCAATTTTTAGAATAAGTACAATGAAGGAGTTTTTGTTTTGGGCACATTAATAGCTTCTTGTTTATCTACCTGTACCTAATTATTTAGATCTTCGTGTAAGAATGCCTACTTGTAATACAAAACACAATTATTAAAATAAAGGAGTATTAAAATAAAGGTGCATTTAGTACCTAATATTTATGTGTTTATCTAACAAACATTTGTGTCAGAATTCTACCTGAGATATTTAAAACATGTTTATTAGGTATTAGAATAAGGAAATGAAGAAGTTTTTGTTTTTGGTACATTCAGTATCTTATTTTAATCAACCAAATCTTCGTGTAACAATGAAAACATTTTTGGTATATTTAGTGCCTAAGATCAGTTGTATTTGTATACCTATAAATATCTTATTACTGAAATTAGAAATTGAAAGAATTGTACACTGAATGACAATGAAAGCATATCTATTATTTTATACATTGAGTTGCTAATATTTCTTATTTTTTTGTTTATTTCTTACCTATTCGAGTTTTATTTGGTTCAGAGCAATGAATTCAGAATGTCAATAAAAACTTTATTACTATTCGCACATTTTTAATGATTAGGAACCCCTTTCATTTGACTTTTTTACCTAGATCCATTCCCAGTCCCTTTATTCCAGCCGCTTTTGTAACCCTTCTAATAATTTGGCCCAACTAGGTGGTACTTCAAATATCGGAACACATTTGTTATGAAGCTAAATGTGGTTAGTGGTTAGGAATATTTTATGACCTCTTTTTTTACAAGGTCTATATTGTGTAATAGACGTAAATCGCGTCCCATGTGTTCGAACATAGGATCATTTTTAAAAAGAAGTCGTCGTACATTGTTTTAAATATTTCTAAAGAACTTGTATTTATCTATTGTGTTTCAAAATCCTTTGAGTTATCTTTTTATTTTAAAATGTTGGATACTACACTTCTGTTATCACGTCATGACGGCCTCCTGTGGTCGAGGGGTAAGGCTCTCAACTAGCGATCCGGATGTCGTTAGTTTCAAACCCAGCGTGCACAAGTAATTTTTATTTTGGTAGATTTGTATAATTTGGGGGGGGGGGGGCGGGTATGGGTACTACCATCCCGGGAACCATTTATTGGTTAACCAACATCTCTGCCATAGGTCACTCCAAGTGGTTCGCTACGTTTGGTGACTTAGCAAGGGTGCCCGAGTTCATGGGATGAAGTTCGTACAGGTCTTGACGTCCTGATACGACTGCCCACCTGCTGCGTGGCGAGAGAGAGACTGGTTAAGGGAGGCCTTTTGACCTTTCCAGCCGGAATCTCCCGACTCTCGCCTTGCACCGCGATTGGAGGGATGGATTCGTATATCCGTCACTCCCGGACACACTGACCTCCAGATTCCAGATTCTTATCCACCCCTCATACCCTTTTTCTTCCCAAACGTTCCAGTCCTTACCTTCCTTAAAAAGACCCTCCAAAGAGTAATTATTATCCTCTGGGCCGCCTGTGTGGAGCTAATCTAAAAAAATATATATATTTCACAACTGAATCATTAAAAAAAGTATAATATGTAGGTATATGTGTTTTTTTTCTTTTTGTTTAAATAGTGAAATAACACAAATCAATACAAAAATATATATCATAAATATATATATATATATATATATATATGGTGTATTTGCGGCACGTTCCAGAGTGGAAGATACTCTCAGTATCACCCTGATGTAAGACCGCCATTTCGAATTGAAGCATTGCTTAGAATGGCTTTAGACGTGGTTGGTGACTAGATTTGAATAGCCAGGTAATTACTAACCTTCATAACTGCTTCCTCTTCCCACTAAATCCAGCCTCACAAAATGGGGTATGCCATAGCCTGCCTGGGTCCAGGCGGTTGGGAGCAGTTGTATTAACATAAAAATAAAATCACGTAAATCAATCCAACCTTTCGGGTCGGATCATACTAAAGCTCGGATTTATACGCCGATATATGATAAAAATTATATGTGGATAATTTGAATAGCATTGTTTTAGTGCAAAAACGCTTTACAATATACATATTTTTTACATTAGCTCCACACAGGAGGCCCTGAGGAAAATAATTTCCCTCAGGGCCTAAGTCATCTTAGGGTATGCTGTGTGGAGGGTATTTTTGAAGAAAGGAAGAATAGGAAGTCCTGGGATGGAAAAAGGAATAAGGGGTGGGTAGGAATCTGGGGGTTTGTGTGTATAGGAGTGACAGGCTTAAGAAACCATCCTTCAAACTGCGGTGCAAGGCAATGGGGTCGTGAGAGTCCGGCTGGAAAGGTTCAAAGGACTCCTTCACGCAGTCTCTCTTGATCCGGCCCGCACGCAGCAGGTGAGCAGACTCATCTGCCGCCAAGACCTGGACAAAGCTCACCCCATGAACCCGGGAACCTCTGCTAAGTCACCAAACGTAGCGAATCACTTAGAGATACCTTTTTTTCTTACCATAGCTCCACACAAGAGGCCCTGAGGAAAATAATTCTCCTCAGGGCCTATGTTATTTTTGGGAAGGAGGTAGAAGAAAGTTGTGGGAAGAAAAATCTGGGGGTCAGTGTGTCAAGGAATGACGGACGTAAGAATCCATCACTCCCCACTGCGGGTAATGCAATGTTCCGAGAGTCCTGCTGGAGAGGTCTACAGAGCTTCCTCAACCAGTCTTTCCCGATCCGGCCTGCCATGCAGTTAGTGGGCAGACGCATCCACCGCCAAGATCCGGACAAAACTCACTAAGTCACCAAACGTAGCGAACCACTTGGGGTGACCTATGGCAGAGGTGTTGGTTATCCAATAAATGGTTCCCGGTGCGGTGGCACCCATACCCGCCACTCAAATAATAACGATGAATAAACGTAGGACCTTTCTTATAACTAACGGTTGATGACTTGATTCATGAACGATTGCATTTACTGTGCTGCTCGTCAATCAACAATCAAACATGCAATAAATTAATCGATGAGCATATTGCCACCTGAAACATTATTTAATAAGTATGATTGTCTGAAAACATACGTTTTCATTGATGATTTAACGATGTTATTATTTAACAAAAACTTACTCTTGAAATTTGGTTCCCAAACAAATAACATATTAGGTATTTCTAAAAAATTGTCGAATGCTCTAAGAAACTATTTAAAAATCACATCCGAATATTTAGGTCTCACCGCGAAAACATAGGACACATACATCCATAAGTATTAAAGTTCAATTAATTGAAATGCTTTCCGATCTCCCTGTAATACCAAGCACGTTAGATAAAGTAACTTCACGCAAGAGTACGCGCTCTTGTCTAACATCCAGTGTCCTTTGTCCAATATCCAACTTTCGCAAACAAGAATTCGTCACTTTGGCCAACATCCAAATTAAAAACGTGTTTTCTGCGTAATTTTATACATTTAGAACATATTGTACTTAAAAAAAACAATTTGTAATACTTTAACACATTTTAGTAGACTTACAATTTAGCTAATTTAATTTTATATGCCTTTTTCGTAAAAAAAACTTTAAAGCGCTGTTTCTCACGATTTACGTTTTGGTCTGTTGGAGTAATACGAACTAAAGCGACGATATGCTGTTGCGACTTTTTTTTTAAATAATGACGTGTTCTACAAAGTCGTAGTACATTATTTTATTCTATCATCAATAGTTTTCGCAGCGCACGCGATGTAAAGAATATTTTAGGTAATTTTTTAACACCTTGGGTTACATTTTTGGAGTTTTAGTAAGGATCCCTAAATTTTTTGGAAATATAATATAGCCTATGTCACCCGGGGATAGTGTAGCTTCTCAACAGTGAAAGAATTTTTCGAATCGGTTCAGTAGTTTCGGAGCCTATTCAATGCAAATAAACAAACAAAGCTTTCTCATTTCCTCTTTATATAGTGTGTTAGAAGAGGAGGAAAAAATAGGAAATAATAAACTCACCATAAATCTTCTAAAAACTCTTGGTGAGTTAGAATAATCGTTTGTGTCCACAACGGGGAATAGTCTTTCACACACTTTCGACTTAGAATTCCTGCAAGCCTCTACCCAAAGAACGGACACCAAATGTACATTAAGAAGCTTTGCCCGTTTATACGTTTCAATTGATCCATTTTTAAAGACGACATGAGTTACTTCTTTTGTAAATGAGTCTTTGATGGATGCTCCGAGATTCTTCAAGATGTTTTTAAGTCCAGAAACATGGCGGTCGTTCCCGCCTATTTCAACATATGCCACAATACCATACAAGACTTCTTTCTCTGCATTTCTTTGACGTGTTTCCTGCACCGCCTCCTGTATCCGGACATCAGGACTGAGGGTGTCGTTTTTCAAGGCTTCCCATTCTTGGCGAAGTCTTTTCCGAGCTTCTTGGACTGTTTCAGTCTTTTTTGTTCTTGGATCCTAAAAGGGAATAAAAAAGATTTCAATATCTCATAAAGAAGAAACTTTTAAAACCAAAAATGAAGGTTACATTTTACTATTCTGCCACGTTCTTAATACGCATAAATTAATTAATTAACACTACGTTTCAACAAGGATCGGCCGTGCTAAGGGGGCATCCATTAATTACGTGAGCAGTTTTTCTCCCAATCTTGACCCCCCCCCCCCTCGGTGAGATGATTTTGCTAACCCCCCCCCCCCCCCCGTTTGTGCTCATGTAATTAATGGATGCCCCCTAAAAATATTTTTTTACTTTTAAAGTCAAACTTTAAAAGTACTATTTTCTTCATATTTTTTATTACGCCTGCACAGGACCAGCCATGGTGTCGATTCAATTACTACAAGAAACAACTATTACGTCATGGGAGAAGGAAAAACATGTATAGTATTTAAGTTGAAACAAAGTGTTTTTATAAACTATGCACATTAACACACTTCAGGCAACCAAAACAAGGAACCCCTTGGAGAAAATGGAATTTGTTTTAAATCAACATATTATCTTTGAAAATAATATGTACATTTAAATGAATTTTTTCTATAGCACTTGCCACATCCCAACTAGATAAATATTGTCCAAAATTATAGCCTTCTTTGTAATAGGACTCCATAAACAGATATTAAAGTCAGTGTTGTATTTATTTTATTAAAATTAAAAATTATTACCTTATAAAACAATTTGTTTTCACAAAAATAGAACAATTTGCGCATCTGCAGCGCCAAAGTGTAAATTTCGTTTTGTATATTGATACATTATACATATACATATATAAATGATGATATACAAGATGAGGAATTTGAAAAATCGAAAAAATGGGAAAAGTCCGGTCAGTGAGTCAATGAGTTGGCATCGCATTTGGCAGGCGTCACATGTTCGATTCCTCGGCTGGCTAAGTCCTCCATCATGACAAAAGCAACATTTTCCGCTTACTATGGTGGCAGTAGGAGATTTTAAAAATATCAGGTTATTCGTAACCTGGGAATGTTTGTCTTTCTTTAAAAAAATATATATATTTATACTATTTCTATATTTACGTTTTTTTATGTAAACATATAGTTTGGAGCCATAAAAAGAGATTAGTGTACAATATTCATATTAAAATATTTAACAGCAATACCTTTCCAGACTTTCAAGTAGGATCGGCGTAAAAGGTAGAACTACCCTTCCTGCGTAAAATGTGTTAAGTATTAGGCAGAATAGAACAATTTTACCAACATGAAAATAGGTTACTTATTCAATATTGATTACGAGTAAAACATACATTTGTGCGAGCGTTGGTGATGATACTTGGTGATTCATTTTCTTTCCCTTCGCTACCTTGATATCCTTGTCTGCAAATATAAAATACATATTATATTTCGCGTCTGTTAAGATATTGTATTATTACACTATTATTATAATATGATGTTAGGTTTCGAGATGATTGGATATGCTTAATATTTTTTAGAAATAAACCCTTTGATTCACCTTTATTACATAATAGACAACTATTTCCATTTGAGGCAATGAAAAGGGCTGGATTCAAAATTTTAATCGAATATGTCAGACATTTCAGACAATCGGACATAAATTATTGTAAATGGCGGTCAGCTGTCATCCCATAGGAGGAAAGCCAATTTTCCTTTTACGTAATTAAATATAGAAAAATAGCAACTGAAGTGGGTTGGGCACGCACTAATAATAATAAGATTTATATAGCGCCGTTTTTGTGAAAAATCACCTCAAGGGCGCTCTGTCTGATGACCGAATTCCTAGGAAAATACTGAGTGCGATTCCAGAGGGTAGATGTCCAATAAAACTGTGTGAGAAGAGGATGGGACTGCCGTGGACGGAGGCCACACAATCAGCACAAGACAGGGACGAATGGAGGCGCCTTGTCGATGCAGTGGGCCCCGACCCGAATAGGACAAGGGGAAGAAGATGCTGATGATGAAATTTTAAATGCAGTATTTTCCATCGCCCCGAACGCAAATAGTACTCTTTCATTGTAATTTATTTGAAACAAAAGGTTTTTTAAAAATATTTGTGTAAAGCGTCCCAAAACTTTATATTATACTAGATCTAGATGTTATCAACACATTAATGGCATAAACGAGAATAAAACGTTTCTTGATGATAACAAAAGTTATGTTCAATAGCAAGTAGCGACCTCCCGCACCTACCAGGTTAGGTTAGGTTGGCAGAAGCAAAGCCCTTTCAATTATTTATGTAAAAGCAAATAAGATCTTAGACAAAAAAGTTCAAACCTGAATTCATCATTGACTAAGCCCCTTGCACGTCTTAATAATGCCTCAAGTTCTTCGTCCATCTCCAAACTTTTATTTAAAATAAACTTTTAAAAGTTAACCTCCACATTTAATTGCGATATTTTGATTTTAGGATTACGGAGGACCAAAATTTTATTAGCATGATTTGAGCATTTGACGGAACACTTTATAAACCATTTTAGAACCACCATCTTCTGCATAATATTATAAAAAAATAAATAGGTAAAAACTATTTTCAGCCCGACTTTCGAACTGTTGTCAACTAGCATAAATGAACTAATACCTAGATCGATATCTTCGGGCTTTTAGTACTGAACAGGTTTCAACACTATTTAACCATAAATAATAAAATAGATTATCAATTTCAAATTTATGACGTCACACACCATCGACAAAGATAGAGGAAAGTTTAAAAAAAAGGTACTACCATAGACAATTTAAAAACCTTCACAATTTATTAGCCTAAAAATATATTTTAAAAATAAAACGTCTGAAATGTCAATAGTACTTTTTTTATTTTTGTATCAATTTATACTACATTTATATTTTACATTCACACACGAAATATAAATCACACAAACACATTTTAAAGGTGTTTAAATATATTCATCACAAACCATTTTTAGGATTATTATTCTTGCTGATTTCCAAAAACAAGATGTTCGTTGTGATGTCTTTTGATGTCAATATATCTTGTGAAAATAAGACTTTGAAGAAAGGAGTTGCAATTATTGGATTACTAGCTGGTACCTGGCATGCGTTCCTATGCCATTTAATTAAGAAATTGTTTCTCCCTGCGTGTCCTTCACTATTACGTCCCATTCCTGTCCCACGTCCCTTCCGCTTCAGGGAACACATTTGATTCTGAAATAAATATATTCATCACATTAACCAAAGTTCGCAAACAAAATATAGAATATTATTTCCTACGAAATATAAATACAGATGTAGTATACCTTCAAGGATCACTTTGACAGCAAAAGGCACTCTGCTGGCGGAACACATTTGGTTCTGGTACTTTTATGCTGGACACTGCTGGTAGAACACGATCTAAAAACGAAAATAGATTCAATTCTGAGGCGAACAATGATAATTTACACAGTACCTACATTAGGAACACTGCACAAAAAAGAGATTCTAACCTGTATTTTGGTGGCAACCACGTCCTACGTAAGTTTAGGTTTTCACTGGGTAAAGTCCGATGTTTTCTGATTAGATTTTCCGACGGAAGATTAAGGGACAGCAGAGCATATTTTTTCAACGAACCGTTGGAATGTTTGCATTTGTATTCGAAATGGGACCCTCAAACATATCCACAACTTCCCAAAATCGGATGAACAACGAAGTCACTTCTGCCAATTCTCCATGCACATTCCCTGTAATAACTTTCGTTTCGCGTTAATTTATGTCGAATTGATGTCAGATCCTTGCAGCCTTCGACACTAGAACAGTATTTAGGTGGCATTTCAAAATATTTACGTTGGCGTTTGATTGTTCGGCCATGTGCTATTTGACATAATATAACCATAGATATCCCGCTGCATACCACTCAGTTTTTCTTTGGACTTGGAAGTCCGTATGATTGGTGGATCAAATCTAAAGATGGCAGAAATGATATTTATTACGTCACGAGCCATAGACATTGATTTGGTCACAAAATAAGTCGGAGTTATAACCCCCTGTCAACTAGCTACATAAATATACCAATCCCACTAGCTACTTGTCGAAACTTGAAAATAATAAACGTCAAAATTTAAATCTAGTTGTCGACAGGGTTGCCAATGCATATTGCATATGTTCTAAAATACGCATAAATGTTTTAATTCCCTACAATTCCCCACAAGTTTCTTTGTACAATGTACACAAGTCCAATGATAGAAAACTCTTGTGTAATTAGCATTTATTTTTTAATCATCTAGTCATTTTCGGATACTCTATTTCATTCAGGCGATAAAAACAGTTTTTTTTACATTTGCTTCTAAATATGATGAAATTATAGCACATTCTTAATATTAAATATAAATATACGATTATTATAAACATTTTTTTCAATATGTTTCAAAGAATTATTGGTCTTCAGAAAAATAAATGCAGAATATTTATTTAAAGTCTTAAATAAAATTAAATCAAAGAATAGTTCAGATGGATTAACTATTAGTATAATAAGGGATGCTTTTCCAGTAATTGGATCTACTCTATTAAATATTATTAATGAGACAATTGAAGAAGGAAAATTTTCACAGTCATGGAAACAATCTACCATTATACCGGTTCCAAAGGTTAAAAATACCGGAAAATGTGAAGAATTTCGACCAATCAACACCTTACCAAAATATGAGCAGATTCTTGAAATGATAATAAAAGAACAAATTTTACAATACCTAGATAAACACAATATTTTATACGAAGAGCAATCAGGATTCAGATCTAATAACTCGTGTGAAACAGCATTAAACGTTATTGTCGAAGAATGGAAGGAAGAAATGAATAGTAATAAATTTATCTTAGCAATATTTTTGGATTTTCAAAGGGCATTCGAAACTATAGATCGAGAAATACTAGTAAGAAAACTTAAAGAAATTGGTTTCTCATCTATAACCATTAAATTAATAAAAGAGTATTTGAAAGACAGAAAACAGGTAACAAAAGTAAATAATCAATGTTCAAAACCAATGGAAAATAAATTAGGAGTACCGCAGGGATCGGTCCTTGGACCCCTATTGTTCATACTTTATATTAATGACATGGTGAAAATATTTTCAAAATGCAAAGAACGACTATTTGCCGATGATACACTTATTTATTTATTTATTTATTACACGCCCTGATGGGCTTTTACATTATAGTTTATAAGTTGAGTATAAAAACAATGAAGAAAATATAATACAATGAGAAAAGAAAATACGTAATACAATATAAAAACAAAACCACATAATAAAATAAAAAGTACATATGTAAAAATGATAATAAGTCTCACATTCAATATAAACAAAAAAAAACTGCAGAAATAATGTAAATCTATTTGTGTCTAGATGAATAAAAGTGATAGAATATGCAACATTTATACTGATTGGTTTTAAGATGAAATATATCACCTAGATTAGAATATTTATTTCCGAGACTGTGAAGTCTAGGAAACGGAGAATTTTGATAAGCTAGTGTCCTGGTGTTATTGAAGTAAAAGGGTAATAAATGTCGACATGATTTTTTGGGTACATGGATATTGATAAATTGAAGTAATTCTGGACAGTCAATTTTGTAATGCAGTATTTTATGTAACAGTATTAAATCTGTGCTTATTCTTCTTTCTGAAAGTTTCAACAGAGAAAATTTATCCAGGAGGTAATTATAATCAATGTTTAGTATAGGAATACGCAATTTATAGTTTATGAACCTTAGAAACTTCCGTTGTATCTTTTCAATGTTGTCTGAATGTATATTGAAGAAGGGAGACCATAACGTAGAGTTATATTCAAGTTGGCATCTGACAAGGGTTTTATATAACATAATAATGTGCCTAAATCATTAAAATCTTTTGCAGTTCTTAAAACAAAGCCAAGAGTCTTTAGGGATTTGTTGATAATATTATTAATATGACATACAAAGGTGAGTTTACTGTCGAACATAATGCCTAGATCCATAATTTCATTAACACAATTTAAATTTTCATCATTTAATGAATACTGAAAAAATATAGGATTATTTATTTTGGAAAAATGAATGAACTGACATTTATTTATGTTTAATGCTAGTTTGTTGATAGAGCACCATTCAACAAGATATGTCAAATTAGTTTGAAGTGTAATACAATCATTAATATGGTTGATCTCTTTATATAGTTTCATGTCATCAGCAAACAGTAGCACGTTTATGTTTGTGAATATATCAACAATATCATTTATAAATATAATGAACAAAATGGGCCCTAAATGGGAGCCTTGCGGCACTCCACTTGTTGCTATAAATTTGTACGAATGTGTGCCATTTATTTTCACACTAAGACTTCTTTTGGACAAATAACTAACAAACCAAATTAATAAGCCACCATAAACTCCAAGTGTCGCCAATTTATTGATTAATATTTTGTGACACACCTTGTCAAAGGCCTTGCTAAAGTCCGTATATATTGAGTCAACCTGGCACCTGTTTGCTAAAGATTTAGATATGAAGTTTTCGTAAATTAGTAAATTGGTTAGTGTAGATTTATTTGAACAAAAGCCATGTTGGTAGGGTGTTATATTTTTTTTTATATTTGTAGATATTTTATGGAGTACAATTTTTTCAAAAAGCTTGGGAATCGATGATTGGATACATATTGGCCTATAATTTGTTACGTCCGTTTTGTCCCCTTTTTTAAAAATGGGTGTTAGAAAACTGTGTTTCCATGTATCAGGGAAACTGCCTGTCTCTAGTGACTGGTTAAAAATTAGAAAAAGAGGAACAGTTATGCCATTTAAACATTCTTTAATTAACACTGGTGGAATATTATCAGGTCCTGCATTTTTTCTAGCATCTAACAAATTTACATGGTTTTTGATATCATTAATTTCTATGCGTATTTCAGATATATCCAGGCTAAGATTCGATGAGAATTTTGGAATTTCGTTGCTAGGTATATCCTCAATTGGAGATAACTATGAAGAACTAATAAATATTTTAAATAATGAACTAGATGATGTATCAAGATGGCTAAAAATAAATAAGCTTAAATTAAATACAAAAAAAAAACAAAATGTATGGTGATTGATGGTGAAATTATTGAAAATGTTACTGAAATGAAATACTTAGGAGTTATATTAGATTCTAAACTAAACTTTAATAGACATGCCGAATATACCCAAAAGAAAATTGGCAAAAAATATCTTTTTTGGGAAGAATTCGGCTAAAATTTCCAGAAAAACCGCCATCACCATTTTCAATTCAATTAATGCTCCACACTTCAACTACTGCTCAAGTATCCTTTTTCTGTGTAATGAAAGAGAAAAGAATAAGTTTCAAATTCTCCAAAACAGAGCAATGAGAATAATACTCCGAAGATATAGATTTTCAAAAATAATTAAAATGTTAGGGGAACTTAATTGGTTAACAGTGAAACAAATGCTGACCTTGAACACGTTGATATTTATTCACAAAATATTAAATAACATGTTACCAAAATAATTCTCAAATAAAATCGTATCCAATAAGGACATTCACAGACACTACACAAGGACGTGCAAGGAAATAAGATTAAACAAAAAGGACAAAACGAATACGCAAAACAGTTTGTTGTACAAAGGAATTAAGTTATATAACACACTACCAGAAACTCTAAAGTTCTCACCAATTGAAAAATTCAAGATGTATTGTAGGAGCTACATAAAAGAAGAAAAAATATAGTGAATTTGAAATATTATAATTAATTAGCTGCAATATTATAATTAATTAGAAATTTGTAACCTTAAATGTAAAAATTACTAAAATAAAATTGAAATAAAAAAAAAATAAAAAAATCAATAAATGCTCGAACAAAAAGGTTCTCCCCGCAAATACCATGTTGTTCTGAAAATGCTTAGAAACTCCCCGCGAATTGGGGAATTCACAACGTCTTGGCAACCCTCTCTTGATGTCTTGATGTTTACATGATTATCTATGACTTGGTACGTCACCACGATAAAAGGAACATATTAAAAAATATAAATAAATAGTTATATTATTGTCTTTAGACCAGATGACACGATTTTAACACATTTTTAGAAAAGTGTAATTTTTAAAGATTTTACGTGACGGTATCTACTCGTTTTTGGAAAATATTGCCAGATGAAAAAAATACTAAGGACATCTAGCGAAAGATTCTATAAACTAAATGACGTTTCTCTTTGTTGCCGTCGTTGCCGAACATTTCCGAAGCTGTCCGACGGTGCGTCTGGTTGTTTTTTGTTGATGTCGAAAAGGCTCGCGGGTATTTTAGATATTGCTTTAATCGCGAATTTTCTCACAGAAACGCGCTATAATTAACAGTTTAACTTGTTCAGTATTTAACGGTGTGTTTATTTTATATGTTGTGTTGTAATAAATATCTGGGGAAATCATAATAAAAACGGCGTCGGATATTCGCCCCTATTTTCACGAGATACCGAGGATTAATCGTGTTTTTGAGGTAAGTTATTGTTTTGTTATTGAAATTCCTTGTTTATTGTATTTAATATTGATTTTTATTGAGCCGGTTGTACTTTTTTCAAAACTTGGTTATGCAGAACACCGTTTTTGATACACATTGTTACGCCGATATTTTCATAAGGGTTGAGAAGGAGAATAAAAAAAAACATTTTGTCCAAAAGTTTTATGTATTATATTTATATCCATATAAATTAATTTCCACACCAATCATTAGATAAAACTACTTATTTTTACTACAAGATCAGAGGAAAATCACAGCGGCCGGCAAAATGTCACAGACACGCATATAAAATTGTATTATTTATTGAGATTTTGACAGGTAGATTGATTAGGTATTATCAATATTATTGACTAAATAGGCTTATTATTATCGGATTAACACAAAATATACCAATCATCTTGGTCATTTTACTTGACGGATAAATAATATTATGTTCAAACCTTTTCTGCGAGTAAAAAAATACAAAAGCTTTCATATTATAATCTATCATATCTCCTATGTGGTACAAATTGGTACTTCTCGTTAAATATATTTCCAGATTCTTTTTCTAGGTCTTTCTCTTTACTATCCAACTTGTATTTACCCAATAATATAATTATTTTATTATTGTATCGGCCGTCAACCAATGACGTAAATTTGCTGTTAATTGAAATTTTCCACTGTTTTCGTTCAAAAATTAGATACACCAGTAAGAACTGGCCTACTCCGGTGGAAAATAACGGAAATCTTTTAAAAATTAAAACCCGATAATTATATACAGATTCTAGTTTGCTGTTTATTTTTAATTATTTTATTGGCTTTATTTTATTGCTGAGGATTGTGAACCCAACTCCAATTTCCATGATGAACAATGTTCCTCTACTCCTCGCCGTTCTCCGCTGAGTGAAGAGCTAAGGACTCCGCAGTACCTACTGGTCGCTAGTGATACTTGGTCACTCAATTGGTGACCTTCATCTACTTCTTCTGCCAAACACTTTGCCAGTGACTATGAGTTTCTCTCGGTTGGAGTCCTCAATTTGGTGAACAACGTGTCCAAAGTATCTTAAAATTAGGCAGGCAGATAGTTGAAAGCTTATTGTGGAGCCTAACTCTTCCAGAATGGACACATTTGTGCTTCTGGATGTCCATGGAATCCTGAGCATTTCATTCTATAAGTAAAGTAGAACATTCAAATAACCGGAAGTAGTATTTTTGAAAAATAAAAAATATTCTCACCAGACTTTATTTTCTCTCATGGCTAAAGTGTGTTTTTATGATGTGCGAAGAACTTCGTGTCAGTAAGCAAGAGAAAATATTCAGTATCGTCCTGATGATCAGGTACTTCTCCACTTTCTTCACTTCCTTTCCACTTCCAAGAACGTAATTTTGGGATGCTCTAGGCAGTTTGGATACTAGTGCCGTATTACATAAAAATACCTCCAGAGAAATTAAATAAAAAGTTGTTTATATTTCTTGAACTTGAATTTTTTTTTCATCTGGGAAGATTACCGTAAATCCCGTACCTTTTTTAAACCTCGCGTGATTGCGGGATAGAATGTAGAAATGCCTCGGGATTTGCGAAATTTTTCGATTTTTAGGGGGTATTAAATTGAAATAATGCCAACATTTCATAATAATTTTATTTTTTTTGCAATCAATCATCTTTGGTTCTAGTAGTATCGTAAAAATAAATGTCTTCAAAATCGATTCCAGGTCTTGAAAGTTTCCGAGCTTACGACTGTCCTCTCTTCCTACCACCCCATCAGTTACTCTTTAATTGTCATAGATTCACCACCGCTTATTTACATGAACAGCATGTTTTTGGTGTATATTTAGTGTTTTTTCAACCCCACAAATAAATTAAATAAGATTAAAAAAAAAAAAATTATTTGATTTATTAATAATTTTTTTGGTACATACATTGGTATAATTTTACAATACCTAAAGGTTTTTTTTAAACAATTAGCAAATTAACCAAAAAATCCCATATAGGCATCGCCTGTTCGTGGGTATACTTGTGTGTTTTTAAAACGGTTTAAATTTGACTCATATACATACATTATCTTTGTAGATAAGCATAAAATTAAATAAACAAAAATAAAATAAAAATAAAATTACTGTTTACTGAATTACAATTCAAACAACATGTTAATAAAGATTAAAAAATTGTTAAGTTAAATCAGGTCAGATGTTATAGCAAGTAAATGTTTGTATCAATGGTATTCATCCAAGACTTTATTACATTTTTACATTAATATTAATTTAAATTAACTTTAATACTTTATTTTCAATTTAATCATTAAAAATAATATAAAGTATATTTGCGGCACGTTCCAGAGAAGAAGATACATTCAGTATCGCCCTGGTGTAAGACCACTATTTAGAATTGAAATGACTTTAGCCGTATCTTGTGACCAGATCTGAATAGCCAGGTACTCCCCACTTCTTCCTCTTCTCCATCTCCTTCCTCTCCGCATTACCTTCAGCCTAACAACAAACCCCAATAAGGAAGTTGAGTCCATTTTTTTTATTTTTTTTTATCAATGTTCGCATTCAAACTTAAATACTGGTATTTTTTTTTTTTTTTTTAAAGTTCGTTTTCATAGTAAAATTAATTCTCAAAGTTTAAATTTTATTAAGCCCGCCAAAACGAGCGGATCCGAGCGGTAAGAAGCGGGGTGTGGGTGTGACGTCATTTGAACTGAGAAAACTCCGTCGCTTGGGCATTTTGTATGGAGATTTTTTAAATTCTTCAATAAGGAATTCCAGTAATTTTTTTTATCAATGTTAACCGTCTATCAGAATTGATGTTATTTTAAAAAAAGAAAATTGATCAAGTTTTCATGGTTAAATTAATATTTAAAGGTAGAATTTTTGTTTCTCGCGCCAAAACTCTTCACAAACACGGTATTACCATCGCTGGCCGATCGCCGTTGGTTGAAGTATCACCCGCCAATTCAGGCCGCCGCGCAAAAAAGTAAAGACCGAAAGTAAGATAACGGTTTACAGCGCAGTTCACTGTGAGACTTTTCTGCGCAATCAATAAATTTAATATACTTGCACAAAACTAGTGAGGTTTACGGCGAAACATCAGATGTCAGATGAGTAGAGAATACGTAATGATTATTATTTATACTGAAAAAATGTATTATACTTATTGTAACATACAAATGAACACAATTAATAATTTGATGTATTTACTTGGAAGCTTTAACTCCACAAATTTCAGCACTTATGTGGTCAGTATTATCTATTTTAAATATAAAATCAACATGTCAGAATCAACGATTTGTAGGTAGTCGGACTGGCCTTGAATATATCCGATTTCTGACATGGTATGTGGTTTTTTAAACAGATTTTGCATTACATAAACTTTGTTTACTAAACCATTAAATATACCAAACCACCCATTACTAAACTTAAAAAGACTTTTAGGGGATAGAATGCAAAACCGTTTGGCCCATAAGTAAACGACGTTTGGCCTATACACCTCTCTCATCATACACAAACCATCTCTCGTGTAATAGAAAGAGATGCACCGTAGACATTTCGGTGATCCGCTCTTTATACAAACTGAGGTTCCAATGACGTCAGAATTCTTTCGACCATTCATGAAGCGTTTTTAGTTCGTAGCTTTTTGATGGATTTTTAAGAAGGTTTAATTAATTCTAAGAATAACAATATAGAAATATATTTATATATTTAGAATCGATATTTTTTGATCTACATGAACATATTTTTTATAAGTCAAAATATTTTTCACTCAACTTCCTTATTGGGGATGCCCCGGTCTCACTAATTCCTGATGGTTGGGAGTAATTTTAACTCTTGCGCGGTATTTACATATAAACAATCCCGCGGTATCAAATATTGGTGAAATCCCGCGGGAATGCCGGATTCGGGATTGCGGGATGCGGGATTGCGGGGCGCGGGATTGCAAACTCTCACGAACATGTAGGTACAGTAATACTTACGGATTTTACGAACCGTAACGGCGTTCCGGTTGAATCCGAGCACTGTAAACGTAAAGGTTAATAATGAATAATATTATTCCTGTTTTTATTTCTTTGTATCTATTTGAATATGCATTTTTCTGATCTAATTGCAAAAGTGCAGCGAGGGAGTTAAATGCACTTGCACAAAGCGATGCACGGCCGCTAATCATCCAATCTCTCGAACCGTGACCATATGGCACAGGTTTTATTATTATTGTTGCCATTTGGATCTGCGGCAAACTGTGATAATTATCTTATCATCTGATCAGGGGTGCCCATTTGGCAAAGGCTCCGCACGCGGACCGATATTGGCACGCGAAATACTATTACATCCCTAGATAAACCATTATTTTACGGCTATCGTTTAAAAGTCAGCATAATAGTGAGGTTTTGGTCAGCTCTGAAAAGTTTCTGCCACCAAATATAGTCAATTGAGCAGCCACGAGCAATTGCAGCAATTGTGTAGCAAGATTGATCAGCTAATATGTCAACCCCTAACCGCATATTGAGCCTGATATTTGTCACTGCTTAAAAATCTTAGCATGATGTTAAAAAATCTTAGTAGAAGTTTTTTCTCAGTAACCCAATATTTAAATGGCGTACTCTCGGCGATGGCTCATTAAAATTATTTACTTTGTCTAATTTATTTATTTAATTATTTTGTCTTTGACTCTGTACAGAAATTAGCTCTAAGTTAGGTCAGTTTGATAGATTTCCTTATTTAACAAACGGATTGCAATCATTTTTATCGTGTGAAATAAAAATAAATCTCTAGAGCACAGGCGTCATTGCGAGCATAGTCGGGAAACACGCCAAACGCGCACCCAACATTTGTAAACGGTTGACATTGACAATTTTTACATGATTTGCCGGACACTGTGTTTCCTCCTTGTCCTCTCCTGTCATGTCCACTCCTTCCTCTCTTCAAAAAGACCCTCCACACAACGTCCGCAAAGATGTCACAGGTCACAGGCCCTTAAAGAAATTATTTTCCTCAGGGCTTGTGTGAAGAATGTAAAAATAAATAAATAATGGAATAAATCTTTGGTTGGGGTGTAGGTATGTCTTGGTCACATATTTTGATTTGATAAAACAAATTGACGGTTACTTCCATTTTGAATTTTCGACATTTTAACTTTCTCCGTTTAAACATTTATTCTCGGCCCTTTTCAGCGTTTGATCAACTTTTGCCCGCCGTCAGGCATAACAGCGTTTGTTTGGCGGTTGATCAAAAACATTTCATTTTGAGTTCACGCCGTCACATGATTCGTTTTTGCCAAGAATATTATCGGTATGATTTTACAGACTATCTCATTATCGAGTTACTATCATGCCACTGAACAAGATAGAAATATTTAAAAACCGCACAAAATACCATTATAATAAACACGAATGTATCGTATCGTTGAAGAAAAAGATAACACTAATGATCATAACGAAAATATGAAAGAGAACAAGACCTTGGAAAATAAAAATATAATGGTCGCAACTGGGACTTGAACCCAGAATCTCTCATCTTTACCAGGACAAAACCCTTTACCAATTCTGTTTCTTCTTAAACGTAATTTTGGTCAATCTCATATTTAAAATTTCAGAATTAACAATATTATCTTCGACTAATTTTTTCCATAGGGCAGCTATCTTTTTAATTGGAAACAAGTGTTCGAAGAACTGGTTTGTAACCTGATGTCCCAGTTGCGGCCGTTATATTTTTATTTTTCTGTGTTTTGTTCTCATTTAGATTATTAGTGTGATCTTCTTCGATGTTACTGATAATGACATAATATTAAGTTTATTTATTGTTATCAAGTTTAATTTGTAGAACTCCATTTTAATTTTTATTTATTTTATATATTCAATAATTTTATAATTAAATTAATAAAATTATTGAATATATAAAATAAATAAAAATTAATATTAAGTTGATCGGAATAACATTCAAAACTTATAAAAGGAGAGTTGTTCTGATAAAAAATGAACGTTTTGTATTTATTTTGAGCTGAATCTATTATTGAATGGAAAGCCAGAGAGGCTTCTATTATTCATTTTTTTGACTTTCTCAGCACGCGAATTGGCGTTCTCTTTTTGCCAACCCTGCCCCAGATCTAAACCTAGTTGCAATTTCCTATTACTCTTTTCCTTATTTGTTCTGTTTTTCCAAAGAATACTTTTATTATTTTTTATTATTGACTATTTAAAAAATACAAAGTAAAGTAGTTTATTCACAGTTCTCCTCACTAAGGATTCCTGTTCTGAGGAGGACTGTTGGTAGTATAAAATTATTCGAGTCAATGAACTTTTAATTTTCAAAATTGGATCTGGTAGCTACAAATCAAATCAGACCACCTCTGCTATAGGTAAGTCATCCCGAGTGGTTCGCTACGTTTGGTGACTTAGCAGGGGTGCCCGGGTTCATGGGGTGAGGTTTGTATAGGTCTTGGCGGCGGATGATCTGGACACACTGCACCACAGATTCTTACCAACCTCTGATACATTTTTCTTACCCAGAACTTCCTCTCATTAAAAAAAACCTCCTCACAGCATCCCCAAAGATAACATAGGCCCGAAGGAAAATTATTTTCCTCAGGGCCTCCTGTGTGGAGCTAATGTAAAACACTTTTCCTTCGAAGTCTATTTTTTATAGAAAAAAAAAATCAACAAATAGCTAGGTAGGTATTTATTTTTGTTACATGAAGGTATATTTCAAAGCTCGATAGCTCATGTAGTATAACGATGTGGCGAACTGAAAATGTGTGGGGCTAATGTAAAAAAAAAAACAAAGTACCAACATTATTTTTATTAATTAATAATTCTTCCTTCGAAATGTGTATTTCTTTTTTTAAATGTTTGACAGATGTGCATAGATATCGTAATTTTTTAAGTTTGCCTACTGACATTCAAAATTGTAAATTTATTCTTTTGAAAAGCAATAATCCTGGAAAAATATCTTTTTATGAATACTCTCAGCTTCGCAAATCTAACAATAATTATAAATAAGTAAATATCCCATGACTTTTCACGGGTCTGTGATACCCGTAGTTTAAAACATAAAAGTGGCAAATATGAACGCCGTCATTAACTTAATAATACCGAATACTTCGACAAATTAACATAAAAAATTAACACTTTCACATTCGAAACATTTTACATTTATAATTTAGGAAGAAAATCTATTAACTGCACGCAACTATTTTCCAAAACGCCGCAGAACTTGTTCTACGATAACTAATTAGATTTTTATTCATTTTGAAATAATGGGCTAGAATTAGGTTAATTTACTGTTAACATTAAAAAAAAATAATTGAACGAAGTTATGCAGAAAGCCGCCAGCCACAAAAAACTGAAACTGGGATTAAATATTGAATAATCAAAACTACACATCACCTAAAATGTTTTGGAAGTAAAACTTCTTTACGCACGCTTGACTTGGGGAGTAAGCTGGTGAATGCGTGACGAGAGCGTTACGAAAAGTGTGATCGGGCGAGGCGAATGGAAGTTGAGAGGGAGATATAAGTTAGTGAAGACAGAAAGAGAGAGAGTTACGTTTCGTATTTACTGTAGGGGCAAGAGAGAGAGGTGAGAGCACACATTTTCTTTCTCTCATTGCCATTTTGTATATCTAAGACACAGTGCAGGCCTATTGTCTGTATCACACTGTAGGAGCAAGAGAGAGCAGTGCGCGCGCACATTTTCTGTCCCTCCTCTTTAATAGTGAAGTTTTACTTCAGTCGTCTTGTCTAATGCACATTTATTTTTTTTATCTAAAAAATTATTAATAATAAGTAGATACCGATTTCTTATAACTTTAAAGTGGATTTAAATGTAGATTTTTAGAAATATTAGTGATGTTTCCCGAGGCGGCGGTACCCATACCCGCCTCCAAAATTGAAAAATAGTTGTTTGAGAAAATTGCACATTTTTAAATGATTTTTTTTTGCTGTCAACAAATATTTCAGAAGGTGATTAGTATGAATTTTTGTACGAAAGCAATCTGGCTGGTTTTAGTAAAACAAAGAAATGACCTTATACTCCGTCGGATGAGAACAATATTTTATTTTTTCCGAAATTGTGGACTGACTGGATTCTGCATACCTACGTTCAGTTTATTTTTAATTGAAATAACTATAAAAATTATAATACCTTAAATTTGACCTTAATTATAAATTTTAATTTTTAGTTTATTTTGTTTTATAAAATGGAGGCCTCAGCACCCAGTGAGGCCGACATTGCTGAAATATATTTGAAATGTAAGATATACATCAAATAAATAAATAAGTTATCCAGGAAATAAAATAAAATAAATTCACTTCTATATTCTTAAAAATACACTCTTCACTTTTGGCGTGATGATGGACACAGTAATGCTATATGAAATGTTGGCCAACGGAAAAAGCGCAACAAGGCTCATAATAATAGTAGTAGGAGTTTTTCAAATATGGTCAAGATACTCGTAACTCAAGAATATTTGTCATTTATGAGGAACGAAAATTTTGTGTGTGTTTTTTTTTTGTTCAACCTTGATTATGATAAGTTCTTTTTGTTTACTTTAAACTTTATCGACATGACGTGTAACAGGCTGAAAGATAAGAGAAACGAAATAATATGTAGGAGTTAGAATGACTTAACAAAACTTAATTCCTACATAATATGGATAGTTAGGTATTAAAACTGAACGAAATTAAACATGGATTTAGGACGACCAAACACAAACCCTTGTTAAATATTTTTGGTCTTAGGGTTTTAACATTTTACTAACGACGGGGTGCCTTTGACATGGTGTCTTGACGGGGTGGCTTTTTAACCCCTCAGGCCTCGACCATATTTTGTCAAAGAGTCAAAATAGAGGGTCGCTTTGCAATAAAATTCAAATAAAAGGAATATTTCTGAACATATCCACAACCTAAAAACAGTTTTTGAAAGGTGATAAAATTTTATAAATTAACTTTTTAAAATAAACGTAAATTTTTTTATGTATACATTTTGCATGCAATCCGAAACCTAAAAAAGTTTTTGAAAGGTTATAAAATCGATTTTTTTAAATCGACAGTATAAATTATGCATGCAAACATAAAAAAGTTTTAAAAATGGCTCCCCTTATGCTCCCCTTACGTTTTTTCTAACTAAATTTTCTAATTTATAAACGTTATTGTCACCTCACATTTTTATCGTTCCATGTAAAAATAATGAATAAAAAATACCTAAAGTTTCATAAATATGTAGGTATATATCAAATTGCGATCCGAAACGTTGACTTCAAAAAGGTGTACATTTTAATTTTGTTGTCAAATTTTAGATTTGAATATAAAGCGTAGTGTTTTCTCTTTCTAACACTGTTTATATCATATTTCTCACTGTGATAGTAAGGGAGACAACGATTTCTATGAGACCTTTATGTATAATTTGTTCCAAAAAGCGAACATATTAACCTGTGGGGTTGAAGTCAAACTTATCTTTGAATATTATCGTTTTTACGTTTGAAAACATTTTTAGCGTGAGAAAAGTCTAAGTTATTCTGTTGCATAAACGATATCGTATTTACCTTACTTGCGACGTCAATCTTTATGTTTGATTAATATCTTTTACAACAATTATATGACATTCTGAGGTGATAGTTGTTGTCATTATATTGCAGAAACAGTATCGTATTACGACTTGCGACGTTAATAACCAAGGCGAACATATCAATAATATGTCGAAGACTATTGTCGTGGGACATGCAAACCACAGCATGCATAGTAATGAATTCTTTTGGTTAAATTTTATGATTACGCAGTGTGCAGTTTGTGCTTATGTTACAAGTTTTTCAAAAATGTCGCATTCACGAAATGTAGTCTAGAGGCTGCGAAACTAGAGGTGGCTCCAAAACACAAAAGTAGGGCGCACTTGCGTTAGGGTTAAAAAATATATATGAATCATTGTATTCCAAAACCCGCCCTCATTGATTTTCTAACTTTCTAAAAACGGGTTGTAATCAAGAAAAGCTTAGCAAGCTGATGAGTTTTCATGATTCCAGTTATTTTATTTTTTAAACGACTTCGAAAAGGAGGAGGTTATCAATTCGACGGTATTTTTTTAAATGTTTGTTACCTCAGAACTTTCGATTGGGTGAACCGATATTGATGATTCTTTTTTTATTAGAAAGCTGGTGCTTCCCGTATGGTCCCATTTTAATTTGGTCCAGTTCTGACAATGGGATCCATGAGAAAACCATATATGTCTCTAATTTGCAATAAGTATGTGCGCGACAAATGGACGAATAACTCAATATTACGCCAACAGATTTCGATGATTCTTTTTTTGAAGTAAAACTTCTTTACGCACGCTCGTCACTAAAAATAAAAAAAATAAACAATAATTTTAACAAAAAAAACGACTTAAAAAAATGCACTAAAAATTAAAAGAATAATTTCGTACGATTGTTATTTTTGGAGTCGGTGTCAGCCAAGATCTCCACATCTCACCTATAACTACCTATGTATGTAGTTACCTTGGCTGACACCAACTCCAAAAATAACAATCGTACGAAATTATTTTTTTACTTTATAGTGTATTTTTTAAAGTAGTTTTTAATTTTTTTTTAATTTTTGTTTATTTTCACTTTAGAACGATCTTGTAATAACTTGATGCTATTGTTATTTTGTATTTATGTGTTTAATATATATTTAAAAGACGTGTTTTAATTATTATAGGCCCATATTTAAACACGATTTGTAAAGAAACTAAATGATTACTGGAAATAATAACGACATCGCATTCCTTCATTCTTTGTGAGAAACCACATAAGATGGCATTTACACCTATTTTGTTTACTAAAATTCATTAGTTCGGATATTGGAACTCAACGAATCATATACAAGGTGTTACGTCTACGTGGGACGTACCTACTTGACTTAATTTAAGCAATGATTCCTGATATCATTTAGAATAAAAAAATGTAAATGATATTTTGGTTTAACTAAAAACATTAAAAAAATGCAGTAGTTAATGGACAGTTTGAGGTGGGGTAAAGGGTTGGTCGGTTACTCGGCTGAGTTAACAGTGACGACAAGTCGAAGAAAAAAAGGGTTATATTTTGACGAAAAAAATGATAAAAAAAAACTTCCAAAAAAGTCACCGGACCCCGAAATTTCATTAACATTTTTTACTCCAAATAATGTTAGGAATCACTGATTAAATGAGTCAAGTACCTACGTTCCTTTACCGCCCTTGAGGTGATTTTTCACAAAAACGACGCTCTACAAATTGTCCAATTATTATTATTATTATAACACCCTTTGTATACATTTTTTAATCCTAACGCATTAGTTTGCAGTCTCCAGATTGAAAAAATGGCTTAAAACGAACGATACCTACGCTATGTGTCGGATAGATTGTCGAATCGAATGGATTGCAATATTTGGAATAGATATACATGTGGAAATGTGAAAAACTTGCGTCATTATTACAACTGGTATTGATGCTTGTGAGCTTTCGTTCACTTCTTCCTTGTCAAAACGGGTCGATTTTACGACTCTTTTTGTGGTCAACGTCTCGCCTGCGGGACCATTAGCCGGCTTTTATGTGCCGTTTACAACATGGGCTAATAAAAAACCAGGCTTATTATTTTCCCTTATTCAAAAGCCCCTACGGCATTTCTGAAGATGACTGACTATCTGTCGAGTTAGACCTCCATCCACCGGTAAACTGAGAATGGCCAATGTTAATGATAGTTCATTACGTAAGTTTGCACTAGTCAGTCAATCAGTACTCGCAGTCAGTAATAATTAAGCTTGTCTGTGAATCCCCAATTGGAAAATATGACGCGAGCAAACAGTTGTTCATTAGTGAACAATCATTATTCATTAAGTCTGAAATGTAGAGCTTGCTGTTTCAGTATTTAGTTTGCAATTGGCTCATATCATTCACTACCTGTGTTATGATTTAACACATCTTCAGCCTTTGGAGCGTGCACAAATACATGCTTTCGTCATGGAATAGTTGAATAATGTTATATATATATACGCATATGATAATGGTGCTAATTAGCGATACTCTGGTTAAAGACGTGCTGCTGATGGCTACAACGACGCATGCCACATAAAGATATATTGCAAAGGAGCTGGACCACAAGATGGTGATATGCAACAGCCTACTGTGGGCGTCAGTGTGCTCAAATTCTTTATTAAGGAGCCGATTTACTCTCAGTTTTTCAATGACAAAAATGTTTAGAGAAAAGTTTTACTATATTTTACTATACTTTTTTTTAATAATAATTTTTAAACTTGGTAACAATATTAGAACAATAAACCCTACAATTATACTACTCCTGATACGCTGAATTCGTCTCATTCTCTCGAAGTTTAGTTTTCTGAAAGTTTCACTTCTACCGCGTGCGAATTTCACCTTCTGATTTTTTTTGGCTGAGGTTAGACTACACTTATATATTTTTTGTCTACTTCCTGATATCCTGATGATGAGCTTTTGACAGCAAATAGTCTTTTTGTCAATTTTCGTCAGATCGATACGACAAGTTGGATGTAATTAATACAAAAAAATCTTAACTCGAACCTGCACGACCACACCATAAACAATTGGACTCAATTCACAAATTATGCAACTTTTGTGCCTGCGGCGCTTACTTATTTTCATTTCTGGATGTGCATAAAAATCATCGACGAAGTCTATACGTTCGAAATTTATTTACCTAAAAGTCGATTAATTTTTTTTTGCCTGCGGTAATTGTAAGCGGTTTTTGTATCTGATGAAGAGGAAACAGTTCACAAAACATTAAAAAATGACTCCACACGCTGTTATATCTATGAAAGCTAGCTTTATTTTAGATATCAATATTTCGGATCGATTAGAGCGTGTTGTCTCGATATTAGTGGTTTGATATAATTTTTAACCGATATCGTCAACTGCATCTATAAAAAACCTTGAAAATCAAATTAATATTTAATTCTTATCGATTCACATATCCATAATATTAAATTGAGCAATTTACATAAAGCTGAAAACCGTTCTTTTCGGATGTTTAATAATTTGCAACAGTATTTTAAAATACGTGTTCTATAGCCCTTCTCAATTGTATTTCGTCCTTCATTTCAAAGGGGTTGCCGACCTCTGTCAAAGTCATACCAGTACCTCGTATGAAGCTAAAGTATTTTTTAACATGCACCAAAACTTTTGTAATAAGATTGTATTATTTTAAGGTAGTAATGGTCAGAATAATAATAATCGAGTAATTCGTTTTGATCGATTGTTATAACTGACGATAAAAAATATTCGAAGGAATAATGGGTTCTTAAAGCGATTAATCGATTGATATAGCCCCGTTTTATGACAAGAAAAAAGAGGTCGACAACATTAATGTTTTGAAAACAAGTGATTTAGAAAACGAAATTTTGCTACGTAATACATATTCCAATAATTCCAATACCCTCCCTAATTAATTTTTGTCGAAAATTAGGTGTGAATGATATATTTTGAGATTTTAAGCAGGAATGTGATGCTGTCGTTGTTTTTTCGAAAATCCTCCTACTTTCCTTTATAAATCGTGTTTAAATAGCGACTAGTGTTCAGTCACACAAATCTGACAGGAGATCACGTCCGTTACCTAATAACGATCCCACAAAAAATATAGAATCGCTCGGCTGGTAAATCAAATAAGCTAATGCAAAAACGTGGATGAATAATTTAGAATGAAAAAAATAGTATGTAATCTTTTGAGAGTTTTACCCGAATTTCATTGATGTTTCTAATGGCGTGTCATTTTTGTTTAAATAGTTTTGACCATGGTATATTTTTATAAAATTATATTTCCATTATTTTTTCTAGATACAAGTGAAGGATGTCAACAATTTGTTAAAAATAAATGGTATCGCTTAGAAACAGTTATAAAACCTCAGTTTCTATTAAAAATCGGTGATGTTTCCAAAAATCTTCCGGAAATTATACAATTGAGTTATGTGAACACAGAGAAAATTATATTGGTCTGATAATACAACACGTTTTAAGTTTTTTAATAATGTTTTTTAATAATGTTAAATATACCGACTATCTAATATTTTTTATCGTAACTACTGTTACATTTTCATTAAATATAAATGAAAAAAAAAACTTCTGTAATAAGTTGTGTATTTTTAGTTTTGTAAAATAATATTTTTATATGACTTCAACCTTATCACTTCTCTGCACTGGCCAAAAGGCATAGAAATACGAAAACATGTGTGTTCCAAAGTCCTCCGTATTTAACTCGATGAGTTCCAAAACCCTACGTGATTGTGAGTTCCAAAATCCTCCCCGATGAAAATAAAAACACATTTTTTTAATAAATATTAAGCATTAAAAAATAACAATTGTATCAGATTATTACAAGATCGTGCTAATTGGTAATAAAAAATAACTGGAATCATGAAAACTCATCAGCCTACACGTTTTTCTTGATTTACTCGAAAGAAAGAAAAAACATTAGGGAGGGTATTGGAAAACAATTCAATATCGGATATTATATATATTATGCCCATCACTATTTTAGGCAAAAATCAAGATATATCATTGAATCAGTAGATCTATAAATAAATTAAATTTTATAGTCTTCTGATAAATTGAATTAAATCGAAATGAAACTGAACCGTTGTTTGTTACTTATAATTCATTCGTAACTTTATGCTTGGAATTGATCAAATTTATTAAATCACACAATAGTGTTGGACTTTGTAGTTTGTGCTGTTCCTTTTGCAGCCTTAATTAAAACAATATTTCAATTTTATTGCTTAATACTGCTGCACCTTATAAATTCTGAAATTTGATATTTCCCGGTCGGTTCGTTCCGGGTTCCGGGCAGCGCTTTCCTAACTGGAAAGTTATACCCAGAGATCAGAAATGCCAGAGGGCTATTAAAGGATTATCGTTAATGGTTCCGTTTTAATCTTTCCTCCCTTCGACCAAGTATATCTAATATCGAAGCTTCCTCCATATCATAAACAAAGCGAGCGTACCCTAAAGACGTTAGTTTTCGTTGTAACCTCTTTATGATTCGTGTATGCGTTTTTTTACATTAGGACCTACACAGGAGTCGCCGAGGAAAATAATTCCCCTTATGGTCTGTAATTCCCCTTATCCCCCTATGTAATCTTGGGGATGCTGTGTGAGATGATCTGTTTTGAGGAAATGATGGAAAGCGAGTTTAGAGAAGGAAAAATGTATGAGAGGTGGGTAGTTGCGTAGGTTACAACTTGGGAGGGGGTATGGGTACCGCCGCCCCTGTAACCATGCATTGGTAAACCAGCATCCTCTGCCGGTGACCGGACAACTTAGGGTTATGGTCTATTTTAAAAATATTTTTTTCATAGCTTTTAATGACTTTTCAAAAAGGTGTTGAGTTGACCTGATTCTGAGTTGGCATGGAACCCCTCTGCCATAGGTCATACCAAGTGGTTCGCTACGTTTGGTAACTTAGTAGGGTTGCCGGGTTCATGGGATGTGGTTTGTCTATAGTGGCGGGTCGGATCGGGAAATACTGGTTGAGAGAGACTTTTTGAACTCTCCAACCGGAGTCTCTCGACCCATCGCCTTGCACCACAGCGGGAGGATTGGATTCATACTTTTGTCACTCCTGGACACACTGATCCCCAGATTCCTAATTAGCCCTCATAACTTTTCCTTATCAGAACTTCATCTCCTTCCTTTCCTTAAAAATACCCTCCACACAGCATCCCCAAAAATGGATCAGGCCCCGACGGAAATGGTTTTCCTCAGGGCCTCCTGTGTGGAGCTAATGTAAAAAAAGGAATCTGAGGGCAGTGTGTCCAGGAGACGTATGAATCTATCTATCGCTCCCACGATAGCGATGTTCCGAAAGGGCTGCCGGTGAGGTTATTTACGAAATAGAAGGAAAGGTTACAATAAACTAACCGAGTTCTTAGCCCCGTACGCGAGCCTTAAAATCCGTGCAGTGCGGAACATTTTAATTACGTATGGTCCTTAGTATCGCTGGAAATCGTGACTACGGATACGCTGGCTCCGTTTACTTAGCGTAGCTTCGTTGCCACGATTGTGAGAAAATTAACACCTTTCTGCGTGACTCTGACGGACCGGTTTCTCAACGGATGCTAAATGAAGATTCTATGTGCGTTGATGTCATTTAATTTTCATGACAGAAGTTGAATGAACTCAAGCCAATTACATGATTTGAATGTGTCAATGAAATCAAATTATAGTCAACTTGACTGTTGGTATCAGATTTTTGCTGAATTGTGGTTCATTGAATTAACCTGTTATGTGTTTTTACAAAATTATTCGCATCAAGCTTGACATTACTCATTGTTTAAGTAATATTCACATTAAAGTTCCTAATAGAATAATTATTTAAGGAGTCATAAAACATTTCTTCTTGAGTTTTTTAATAACAGTTATTGCCTATTACCATAAATATGTAGATTGTTTATTGCCATAGAATGTGATGAATTGCCATCATCTTCATAAACACCCAATAAAACATGTGCTAATTTTATTAGCTGTAAGAGAGCTAATATGACGTCATGGTAAATAGAAGTATTTGAACTAAAATTTTTGTCATTGCTCTATTACTCTTTATTATTATTTCTTTTATTTCTCTGTACTGTAGATTTTTTATGTTTTATATTTTATTTTTCTCATTAGTTTTTTAGGCTTTCTGTTTTATTTTAGCACTTTCTTTTTTATGTATCTTTGTAAAGATGTCTGTTTTCCAAATAAAGATATTTTACGGTGCTCCAGATTTTATGTCCGGGTTAAATCTTTCCCAAATGAAAGACTAAGCCCTTCCACACACTTTTCCACAAATGATTATCTAGTAGATTCACGCAATGTAAGTGCACTATATAAGTATAATAAATACAAAACAATACAAGAACAATACGTCAATCCACCATAAACATAACAATTATAAATAATATATTATATTATATTATTATTACAGATAAGTGGTGTTGCGTTACATTGTCACTGATCACCCCTCCAAAGAAATGGCGTAATATTTTTTTTATTGTTTGAAACATTTACAGAGTGTAACAATTATTACATTAATGTAATTGCTACGAATGAAACAACAGAAACAATTTATTATAATTATAATTGTTTCTGTAATAAACAACAGAAACAATTTATTATTATTATAATAGTTTCTGTTGTTTCATTCGTAGCATCTCCACCTAGTAATAACCAAACCTTGTTTTACGCATGCTGTGAACATTTTTAATTGAAGTGTTGATATCTATGCATATCCCAATAGCAATTACATTAATGTAATAATTGTTACACTCTGTAAATGTTTCAAACAATAAAAAAATATTACGCCATTTCTTTGGAGGGGTGATCAGTGACAATGTAACGCAACACCACTTATCTTAGTTTGCACTATTTGCTTTATCTAAATTTATACATCGCCTTACTCTTCTTTTACGCGTAATACAAACTTTACTTTCTCCATAAATTAGCTGTACAGCCCAAACCATCCAAATACCCCTTTCTTGGTCTTATTCATTCGCTTATGGATCCATTCGAACGGATATGGGTATCTAACTAGGAGTAGTACCTAAGTCTGCGCGAAGATGATAAATTTTCCTACGTGCAATTAGTTGCTTCGTTACCGCCCAATTAAAAACCAGACGGCTTAAATTTATTTTAATTGGCGTAAATTTTCAAGAGCCTTTCGTTTTTTTTTATCATTTATTTGGTAGGTTCCAGTTCTACCTTCCAGTCGATTAATTATTAGGCCTGATATTAATAAATTATTAAGTTATTGGCGTGCTTAATGTCTCCGATTTTTAAATACATAATTCAACTAGAATTATTCACTTCTTCGTATTTCATTTTAACAGAAAATTATTTGAATTGTCTTTTTCAAAATTGTGATTATAATATCCCGTGATGCGGGGTCTGCGCTAGATAATTATTTATTTTATTTTAGGGAAATCAACAGTTTATAATGTGATTAATTTTTACATGTATAATTTACCTAACTGATAAACCGATTATAGATTTCCTCATTATAATATAACTAGTGTATTGTTAAAAGATATTACATATAACAGGTCATTACATAATATATCATTACATTTATGCAGTATTGCACTCGTTTAATACATTTTAATACACTTTTGATAGATTTTTTACATTTACTTTCGTCACAATTGAGGATTATATCTATATCAGAGAAAATGTTATTATGTGTTGAACACAGTCTTATAAGGCAAGCAGTTTGGATTGAATTTGTTTTACAGTGTTTTTCTTTAAAAATATTACACGATCGTGTGTGCCGTGTAGGTACTTTAAAATCTATTCTGTTCAATAATTCAGGACAGTCGGTTATGTTATTTATGATTTTGTATAGCAACATAGCATCTGAGAAAAGGTACTAATTGAAGTGAAAACTTCTTTAGCACCGTTGTGGTTTGAAACTCAATGAATCGAAAAAGCGACACTAAAAAAAGACAAACACATACATTTATAGGATTTAGGCTGCGAGAGAATGAAATAGAATAATCGGTCTCCTCTTTGTGCGGTGCTTCGTAGCCTCCCCACTCTTGTCTACTTTAGTTTTCTGAAGTTTTCACTTCTACAGCGTATGAACTGCACTCTTGTATTTTTTCGTTTGTGGATCTGTATGTGCTAACTAAACTAACTCGGATTTGTTTTTAATTTAAGTGTCATTTTCAAAATTGTATCTGATTGTGTCAAGAATTCGGTTAAGCGATAAAGTACCTACCAGTAATTAATTTTTTTTTATCGGAAAATTGTTTTATATTATTATTTGAAATGTGTAGGTACGAGTACTTCATTTGTTTAAAATTTTTAGGGTTAATATTGACAAGAAAAGCCAGGCGTCGTGATTTTTCAAGGATGTGCGCTTTTTACATTTTAGGAAAGCGTTATTTACTAACTAGATTTACTGAAGTAATATTCCGTGATTTGATTGAAGGGCCTGCGCTAGTTATATTATACCTAATATTTAATTGGAAAACTTCTAGATTAGGCGTCAATATTTGATTTATTTTCCAGGTTTCCGTGTCATGCAAAATAATGGTTCCATGAGAGTTGATCCCCCGACAGTTGGCCCTTCGGCATACTTATATACAATGTGTAGTCGGTTTAGTGAAAATACGGTATATTTTATACACAATACAGCAAAGGGTCTCCGAAAGTATGTCTAGAGAGGATGTACCGCCGAATTACAAAAGTAGGTATAGAACATATTTTCATTAAAAAGCATCAACGATAAAACTACTTGTCCATGTAGGGATTGTAGGGTATATACCAGCGTATAAGTACAAAAATCGACACAGTAAATAAAATTGTTTGATATCTTTATCAACTTATTAGTAAAGATATTTTTGAAGTCGATTTTAGGTTTGGAATTGGTAAATATTGCACAAAAAATTACAATCTATATGTATAAAAATGAATCCCTGTTTTCCTTGGTCACACCATAACTTCAGAACGATTTTACCTATTTCATTCATCTTTTTAAAAGTTTTCTAATTCTTTGTAGAAGGTTCTTACGGAAAGAAAAATTAAGAAAATTGCGCAGAAAATTGGATAATTTCAGAAAACTCAACGATTATTTAACTTCGCACGTTTGACAGTTCGCGCGTTTGATGAAATTGAATTTAGCAGGCTGCTATTTTTTTTTGTAATAAAAGAATTGTCTATGGATTTTTAAAATTATATATATTTTAAATAGGTACCTATGTTAGGTTCCAAATTCGATTGATTGTTCTTATAATATACAAAAATGAATATTTGTAATATACGAGAAATGAAATTTGAAAAAAAATTGTAATAGGTGGTACGCGAGCTGTTTGAAAACTGAATGTACTGGGACTGAATATATGGAACGCGGGAGGGGGGGTTAGCGGGATCGGGGAGCGGGAAAGGAGAGAGGGTGGGCGGGGAAGGTAGAAGGGGGTCGCGGGAGGGGAAGGTGATGCGGGAGGGGAACGGGGACGCACGGGAAAGGACATGCAGGGAGAAACAATTTATTTCTTTGAATTTGGCATTGCAACGCATGCCGGGAACCAGCTAGTTTTATAATAAATATCATTTCAGGGGGCCAACTGTCGGATGCCAACTGTTGTGTCATCGTAAATTTAGTTACTTCAGTTTAGATACTTATTTTTATGGTGAAGACTTTATACATTAATTATATATGCTCTATTACTAAAACAAACCTCTGAGCGTATTTTAATAAGAATTCCCTATATTTCCACTCTGGAACAGTTATTTAATAATAAAGTTCATACTGCTTAAATAATACACTAACTCTGTTATTTATTTCCAGAAGGGTAATTAATTAATATGTGCTTACTCTGTTGTGATATTTAGGTAATGTACTTAATATTACTTGGTTTATGATACTCTATAAATATTTAGTTCAGTGTATGAACCGTGTATCGTTTTGTAATGGCACTTAATGTTTTCGTTATTAAATATGATATAGTTTTGATATTATCGCTGGCTTCTGTAATGAAATGAAACAATAACTGATATTAAATAATAATGGTTATATTTTTGTATGGTATTGATGCATGGAACTGGTAGAACAAGGACGAAAGTAGACTGAATGCATTGGGGAATAAGCGTGGGTCGTTTTCTATATCATTGGGAGTTCTTCATATTTATTTATATTAATATACATACAGCTATATGTGCACTTATAATACCTGTGGAATACATAATAATAGAACAGTAATCATGAGATAAATTATGCTTATTAATTTATATAGAACCTATGCAGAAGAATAGTAGGTATTATTCTATTTATTGAAGTATGTTATTATAGCCTGTTTGGAACCATAATCCGTGCAGTTGAACGCATCTACTACTTCTGAGAAAGCATTGCCAACTGCTTGCAATATGGGTGCAAACGAGTATCTAAATGACTCAGTCCTGATGTTGTTGCAGTTAAAAAAGAATTTGAGATGAAGTAGTTCTTATTGGTACGCGGAAGGTAATTAAGCTTAATAAATCAGGGCCGTCTATAATTTAACATTTTTTATTGAAAAAAGGAAGGAAAAAAATCTTTTCCCTAGATCTACAGGAATTCATCATATTATCACTCTGCCAGTTATTAGCGACCTAGCAATGAGATACAATTCGGCCATTCATTAGGGCATATCTGACTAGTGAATACAAGTATAGTTAACGTAGGTTATAAAAAGTTGTTTTAAATACGAAAATTGCAAGTTATTCAAGAAATTGCTTGTTTTTTATATAAAAAAATTTAATTCTTCAGTAATTAATTAACTTTTTTAATAACAACACACTACAATCACAGAAAGAGGTCAATTGATTCTTTCGAAATATTATTCTGTACAAATTTGGTGTCAACAAAAATCTCATAGTCGCACAGTCCGCACGCGGGCATTTAAGAGGAAACCGGGTGGTGTTTTTTCCATACAAACGTATTCCTCATTTCCCTCTCTGAATTTTGACACTAGAGAAAATATTTTTTTTACATAATATGAATATTGACCGCAAGCGTGTCGGTACGTTTTGATTTTTTTGATAAGTTACTTTTTATAGGAGTTATAACCCTTCAAAAATTGTTAAAATTGCCTTTTTTTAACGCCATCAACAAACGTTCAGTATACAAATTAGACGATGTATTTTTAAAAAAAGCAAAAGGTACAGACATAGAATGTTTTCTTCCAATACATTTGGTAAAAAAAATCTTGGAAATTGGTTCAGTTTTGGAGTAGAAAAATGAGGACTACAAAACCTCGATTTTGACAATTTTATTTGGGTATTATCAGGCTGAGGTGCATGTGTCCCTTTCTCTCAGTATTCGGGGGTGAGGGGGGGCGGAGAGGGTTTTGTTGAATACGTATACAGTCAACGAAGTGATGTGACATTCTCAATAATTATATCGATACACTAGTCCACTAGTGTTGTCATGTCCCGAGTTATCGATGTTTTTTTAAAATTATTTTTCTGTTTGGTGACTTATTTTGAGTGTGCCAATACTTACCGAGCTTATTTACTAAAGTTATTGTGACAAATTTAATTTGTTTACGTCAAATAAATTAATGGAAAAAAATTGAAAAAAAAACACCTGTTACAGACAGACCCCGAGATGATTCCGTTCCGTATTGCCGAGTTGGATATGGAACACAAAAATTAATTAAAATATTTTTTGATAACTTTTGAAGGTTGTACTCAACATAATATTATCCCTTTATAGGACACTTTTTTTAAGATACAACTACCGAACCAAAAAAAAACTTTTATATTTGACTAAATATATTGTTCTAGATTTTTTTTTCAAAAAAATTATATTTTACAAGAAAATGTGTGATGGTAAGTACATACACCACTGATCGTTTGATGGAATGCTGGTACAGCGTATGTTCAGTGGTACATGCATCTACCACATGTTGTTGAATCGATTATGTTATTATAATATCATATTATACAAATGAATATTGAAATCTATGTATAAGAGGCACCATATTGTTTATTGTGCTACATATTAGGTACATACACATAACTAGTTTAGTTTTTATTTAACTTTTTTAATACGTTATATTATTACAGAAAAATGCACTTTTGGGAATACCTCCTACATCACTTGACATTTTCAATCTTCTTCAATGATCTAATATTTTTTGTTTTTAAACGCTTTATTGTAAAAAAAATTACTGTTTAACATCTACACAATGAAATTAAAACAATTTATGGTCCAGACCTTTCCCTCGCCGGTAAATTTCTTGGTATGCGACCGTCAATTATTTCTGGTAAAAGGCATTGGTGGTAGAAATTTTCTAACAGTGGAACGATTTTTTGCCAGATTTCATCGTCCCTCTCAATTTTTTCATACAGCAAACCTTTTGGACTCCACCCAACAAAATAACAATAATTACGACGAGTAATATGTAACTGGCCTTGTACTTGGTAGAAGTAATTATGATTCCGTTTTAATGTTAAAGAATGGTCTTCCAATTTACAGTAATCAATTATCTTTTGTGCAATTCCCTCTTCTGGTGACATATTTGCTATACTATAAGGGCATTTAATTTAAATTATAGAATCCTCACCGATAAGGCCATCCGGACTTGCCGCTAAAAAGTTTTTGGTTTTATCGATAAATAGCCCACAAGCGGATACCTGAAAACTTGTTTTTTTTTAAAATTGCTCTATTGCTAGGCTTTCATTTTCTTTTCCATAATTTGTGGCCATAGTTCCTTTGAATTGTGAGTACAGTAAAGAGTTTAGTACTCCCGTAACTGAAGTTTTTTGCCGAAGCTTATATATTTTTCCAAAGTTAGACGCCGTTATCCGCTTACGTCTTTCAATTGCCCACAGATTGTTATTGCTTTGGCCTACCGTATTCCGTTCGAGCTCTTCCTTATTGGTTGAAGATAATTCTTTGAGAAATTCCTCTTTTTTCGTTTCAAATATTTCAGGTGGCATATCTGGTTCTAATTCCAATTGACCATAATTTTCATCGGGCCCTGTAACTTTTTTTCTTTTTTCTGTCGTATTTTCATTATACTTTAGTTTTTTTTTTCGACACATTTGTTTATTCTCCTTCGAACGTCGTTTTCACTCCTTCGACGACAGCAGTATTTATAGACATTTTCCGTTTCGGGTCTTCGGAGTGAATGTATTCTATTTTCTTGCACATTTTGCACTCGAAAACATACTGGCTTAGAAGACCATTTCGTCGTTCCTTCATAAATTTTAAATCGGAAAATGTGCAGTTGGTGTGTTCGTGCTTTATATTTGATATCTCCGAAAACAAATATTTTATATCCACAATTCTGCGACCTTCGAAATTATCGGTTTCATCAATATGGTCTGGTTCTATCACCAAATCATCAAGCGTTGTTGATGATGATGAACTTGCGTTTTCGTCTATATTTGGAGCAAATGATTCATCCATGGAAGTTTCATGCATTAGTGAAGATGTAGTTAAGTTTCCAAAAGTAGTATCGATGACATCCATATCCCTGTAAATGCAAATGATTTATTTATTTAAATTTGTCCATCCCATTTTCCCGTTATACATGCTACATAATACACGGCTCTCATAGCATAAATCTTTAGGTTTTTCTCGTAAGTCGCTCACGTAAGAGAGTTATGGCAAAATTATCAATGTAAACGATACCCATTGGTAATTTTGCCATAACTCTCTTATGTGAGCAACTTACGGGAAAAAAAACTTTACGTACGTAAAGGTAACCTTAGGAAGGTTCAGTAGTAAGAGTGACAGGAAAGCGATATTTCGACTTACCTAGATGTCGAACGTGGTGCAACATGAATCTGTCGTTTGATACTAATAATCGGTTTTTTTCGTCTAGCAGATAAAAACAAACGCGCTTTGTTTCCATTTCTTTTACCCATTATTTATCTGTAAGAAAAAATTTTTTGAGTTGAAGGTAGGTAATATAGTAGTCGATTTTATGTAACTCAATTTCTAAATACACATATCTTATGCTACGTATATATTTGCGAATAGTGGCGTGCACAGAATTTGAAAATTGAAATTTCGGAAAAAAAATAATTTTCAGCTTCGACAACATCATTAATGTCGTATTTTCAATCTTAGGATTCTAGCCCACTGAAAAATCAGTGCACGCCACTCTTTGCGGACAGAGACGCGAGCCGAACCACGAATTATGGTAAAGGTACGAAGCAACCGCAAGCGGCGCAGCGTTTCGGGCAGTTTGCTTTTGCTTCGTTCCTTTCCCATAATCCGTTGTTCGGCTGGCGTGTGTATACGCAGCCTAAGACGTAGAATAATATTTATTATAGGTTACTAGATATGTTAACAAATGTACCGACTTGCACTAATGCACTTTATGCATACAGTCAAAACTGATGAATTTACGTTATTCAGGGAGAGCCAAAAAACAACAACATTTTTAGCGATATTTATATGTTTAATTAAAAAAGGAAATTGTGTTGTAATATTGAGTTTTTATGAATGAATAGTTTATGTTTATAATAATAGTTTATGAATAATTTATGAATAGTTTAGTAGGTATCTACTCACCATATGTCCTATATGTGTAAATCGTGAGAAATGACCAAACAGATTTCAATATTCAAGGGGGTTTCAGGGTCAAAATTCGAAGGTCTGTATTTGACGTAGAATAGTTTCCAGTAAAAAGGCTAGTCAAAAACAGTAGAGTGATGCAGCCAGCGAAAAATAAAAACACTATACAATCACAAAGTACGTGATGTACCTACTGCGCCTATGCTGCCGTTTTATAAAAAAAGATGGTATGAATCTCCCGATATTACTAAACCAAAACAGCGTGCATCTTACTTTACTAATAGTAACAAGATGAATGAACTATGAGCGCAGAAGATATCTATTATATAGGAATACGCACGCTCAAGTCGCGACGCGTATTGACTTATCTGTTGCAGCAGGCAGCAACCTGTATACACGCACCCACAAGTCTCATTGACTTGTGCGTGTGCAGAAGATGAGCTCGGAGCAGGCAGTCACATGTATTTGTAGTAAGTAATAATAATAATAAAGTTAAGTACAATACAATATTAAATAATGTAGACCTCGCTATTTTATTACGAATATGTACCTAGGCACCTACTTAATTTTTGGAATAAATGAATAACAGTAAATGAAATAATAAGAACGCGAAGTCGCTGGCGGGCGCGGCGCGGCGATTCGTGCTTCCAACACCTGCAGCCACGCACACACACGCATTGGGGTTCACCAATACACCGATAGCGCTTTTGCTGTCCCCGCTGAGATGAACGAAATAGAAATAATTTTTACAAATACCTATCGTTAAAATTTCTCGGCGCTCCTGCGCGCTCTTAACGGAGTTACCCGACAGATGACCCATTGACAGTACCTTTTTCAAACCTAAAATTGACTTCAAAAATACCTTTAATAGGTAGTCGGTATGGATACAAACGAATTTATTTACTGTGTCAATTTTTTGTACCTTATCGGTAGACAAGTAGTTTTTTCCTTGATGCATTTGAATGAAAATAAGTTTTATACTTTTGTTACTCGCCGGTACACCCTCTCTGCATACCCCTTCGGGAACACTTAGTTATATTTTGTTTACGTAATTATATCGAATTTTCCCTAAACCAACTGCATATTGTTTGTAAGAATACCGGGGGGCCAATTGTCTGGGTATCAACTGTCAACGGTCTTTTCTATATTCAAACAGTCAGAGAATTAAAGATGATAGTTGGAATTTGGAAAATATATATTTTTTACGAGAAAGGAATACACATCTATACTATACTCGTATAAAAATTAAAATATGTTTGCTTGCGGATATATTTTATATTTATGTGAGAAAGTGAGTTTATCAGTAAATGAGTATATAATTTGTACACCACCTGAACTTCAAGAGACATGTGCGTTATTATGACATGGACAGTTCTATAAAATATTATGGACTCAAAACTCTAAAAAGTAGGAGAGACATTACGGATATGACTTATTTACACAAAGTCTTGAATGGTTATATCGACTGTCCAGCTCTTTTGTCATCAATCAATATTAGAGTCCTGAGTAAGAAAACTAGAGACAAGTCATTGTTCCATGTCGAAATTGCTTCAACTAGTCTGAGGCAAAATTATTTCTTATTGAGAACTTGCAATCATTATAACAAAAAATGTATCGATGCTGATATCTTGTCGTGTACTTTAAGCTCTTTCAAACATATAGTTAACGGAGCTCTATAATGAACAAATCATTACTAAATACTCGTAGATTAACTCATTGTAACTAAACTAAAAAATTGATACCGTACTTTTTTCATGTATTTTTTGTATTTGAAATTTAAAAAGAATGTAAGACGCATATGTCTATATGCGTACACTATATTTTACTATCTTCTTTTTTTGTGAGTACTATCATTTTACTTTTACTTGTTTTTTAAATTTTTTTATTAATGTATATATTATTTCTTGACCCTACGTCTGTTATATCTCAGTTTTCATCATTATTATTATACATACGTATATTAATTTTTTCTACTTTTCTTGTTTTTTTTTCTTTTCTTATCTTATCTGTATCTTTTATATATTACACAGTATATCTAGATTATGCTTCGACAGTTTATCTAGTTCCTATCTCTATAATATTAGTTAAAAAAAAGAAGAAAAAAAAGGTAATAATTATTGACTTTTTTATTTACTATATGGGCATGATGTGAACATTTGTTATTGGATTATAACCTAATTATTATAATTGTTTTCTTTAATGCGTGTAATGTTATTAATCTTTAAATGTTCCTAATAAAATAAAATAAAATAAAATAAGATGTCTATGCGTTGCTAAACCATTCATCCGATTGCGATGAAACTTTGGGGATTTGATGTGATTTAAAAGATTTCTAAGGTTTGCACGCTCGCACGGTTTACCGCTGGTTTTGTGTATTATTTATTAGAACAGAAAGTACCATAGTCGCTGAATTCATAATGCACGTATGACATTCTTTGGGGACTCGCTCATAATTAGCACAGAATTTGAATAGCGCTCTGTTTGTGGTAACATAATTTTATAATATTTCTTCTCTTTTATGGGAATTCATTGCACAAACGCACTCTAGAGAAAACAGCCACTGGGGATACGTGGTAAAATAGTGTATGATGAATGCGAGGATCAGAAAAAAATCAAAGCCGATGTGAAAGTAATGTTAATTCACATAGAGCAGTGTTAATTCACCAAACTGTTGCTGCCGCTGTTACCTCCTCCCCCGTATACCGAGCGAGAAAACTGCACCTCAAGCTGATAATACCTAAATATAATCGTCAAAATCGAGGTTTTTGTATTCCCCATTTTTCTCCTCCAAAAACCGGACTGATTTTTAAGATTTTTTTAACTTAATAGAAGAAAATATTCTACGTTTGTATATTTTCCTTTTTTTAAAAATATATTTTTTATTTTCTTTACTGAACACGTCTGTTGATGATGGCGTTCGAACCAGGCAGTTTAACGATTTTCAGAGGGTCCTAAGTCCTATAAGAAGTAGCTTATCAAAAAAAGCAAAACGTACCGACACGATAGTGGTCGATATGTATGTATTATACTAAAAAAAAATTCCACTAGTGTCAAAATCCAGAGAGGAAATTAGGGAAAACGTTTGTGTGCACAAAACGCCGCCCGGTTTCCTCTTACGAAATACGATTTTGCCCCAAGAAGCTATTTCATGACGAGCAGCAATAATATTAGACGATGTAGGAATTAGGAATGTGGATGAAGCACAAAGTGTGTGCGAAATGTTATTTTGTACTCTTGGACCCCTGTGAAGAAATGGCGTGATGGTTAGTTAGGATATTTTTTTAGCAAAATTCTACCCACGTAAGCAGAAAAGAAACTAATGCGGCTTAAAGTTAATATTACTAATTTTTAAATTGTCTAGTCTAATCAGGAATCCTCGTCGACAAAGGAATCTGCAGAGTTGCAAATCCACTTTCCCTCGAACAGCTCTGCACTTTATTTCTTCTAGTTTTTTTCTGGAGCTACCACTGAACGTCTTCCCCAAGGAATTTACCATCAAATTTATTTCAAATGTCTTTCTACTGAAAAAATATTTTTTTTTGCTTTCATGATAAATTGTAGCGAAATTCCCATCAGAATAATTTGCCGAAGATTGACAGAAAAGCGACGATATATAAGATCTATCGGGTAAAGAGTAAGTCTCTCAGGATCTGCGTTAATTTCGTTAAGTTTTCAGGCCTGGTTTCCCTTTGAACCATTAGTTAGAATTTCCGAACTAAAAACAGCATTTCGTTATAGTTTATATTCGGCATCAGAGGCCCCCAACCGTTGTCTATAGGCTGACGAACTGTTTTATTATTTTCACAAAATTGAAATAATTAAGCTCCGTAATTATTTAAAATGAATATTCCGTTTCAGTTTAATTTACAAATCTTTACATGTGTAATGGTTAATCTACTAGAAAACATATTTATGAGTTTTCTAGTAAGTTTAGAATAACGGCGTCGCAGTCAAACTCGAATTATACAATATCTTATCCACAACACTGTCTTCTGTCGTCAACATCTTATTGAAACACAAATTTGTAAATTTCAACTTATAAAATATCATTAAAATATTCTTACTTAAAAATCACATACCTACCTGCTAAAGTGTACTTTTATGTATGTAGATGTACTATTTTGAGTTCTTTAGAGTTTATTATTTGCGGTGAGTTCTATTATTGTATTTCTCTATTAACTGTGTAACAATTTGTTGACATTGTTGTTGACGTTTTGTTTGGAAGAGTTATATTGACAACGTACATCTATGTCATTCACTAGCGTTCTTAGAACTAACTTAAAAATTATTCAAGTTCAGAAATGATTAGATATTATTAGGTGACGGGTGGGAGTGGTGATTTGGAGGAGGGGAGAATGGTGGAAGGAGTCAAAATAACAAGGAAACATAGTCAACAAAGGTGACTTACAGGGTGCTATTATTTTGTTTACTAAATAATTTTTTAAATTTAAATTAATAAAATGAGCAACAAATGTACCTACTTTGTGAATAAAACTATACAAAACAAAAATAGTTTTTATTTAGTTTAACTCTGTACATGTGTTTTTATTTGCTCCATTTAAATATTTATTTAGGCTAGTTGTAAGAAATAGGTAAATCCAATAAGCTTGAACCCTTGTACTGGATATTGTTTTATGTTCAAATAAATTTATTTTGAAATCATTTATGCTAAAATATATCCCAAAAGGCTTTTAGAAGAGAATTTTTAGTACCTTCTATATTACAATTATTTCAATTTTTTCAATATTTAAACACTAATCTGATCGTTATGATACGGTCATTTGCTTAGTCTGGTGGTCGTTAAATTATCTAGAAGCCTGTATTACTGATTAGAAGGAAGCCACAAGCCAAAAATGTATGTATTCTTAGTGCGACTTATATCGCCTCGAATATAGGTAATAGGCATAAAACTCGCTTGGCAAACGGAGTCTAGAGAAGAGTCACATTATCAAGAGCAAAGTGATTTTTATTTATTTTGTGAATAATTTTATACGAAAGAAAAAAGTAGATCACCAGAAGCTGTCACAGATAATTTTAGTCATAAAATATTTATTTTAATTTTTATATCTGTTCATACATTTCTATTGAAAAATACATTTTTTAGTAGTCAACGTTTTTATTTTTTATAAAGTAATTAACGATTTTATTTTAATTCTACCCAATGGAAAAGGTAGGAAAAGCTTCAATGTATCTGAAGTTTTTTTTGTAACCTTGGAAGCGGTTTTGTCATACAGATGTGTTTACAGCTTTCTTTAAAAGTCAGTGTATGCTGTCAATGTTTGCGATCGCTGCCGCACAGTGTTTCACTATTCCATGCTACAGGATTGCCGACGCCCAAATTTAGCAAATTGTGATGGATTTCGACAATTCATCTTCATCCACACAGCCCGCCCTGCAGCCTTGCCGCCTTGCCTCATCTGCCGGCATCGTAATTCTCTAGTCGCTAAATGCGAATCCATTATTTTGTCTTCCCCAACTGTCCATGTCGGCTGTATTTCTCCCCTTTACATAAAAAAAACCTTTGATAGTTTTTACATGAGGGAATTCCGACATAAGTAGTTTTTAGACATAATAGCATATATTTAATATATATAGAAGGCATGTTTTTCTTGCCCCGTGCCCCCTCTTGCACGGATTTCCACTATTCAACCCAATTTTGCATGTTTTTCAATTCTTCTGAATTATTTTGGACATGGTCCAACGACCTCCGTAGTCCAGTGGCTAAGACTCTTGACTCACAATCCGGAGGTCGCGGGATCGAACCCGGCGTGCGCATATAAATTTTATTTGATTAATTTGTGTTATTTCACAATTAATTCATTTAAAATAATTTATAGTATATTTGCGGCACGTTCCAGAGTGGAAGATACATCAGTATCGCCCTGGTGTAAGACCACCATTCAGAATTGAAACGTTGCTTGAAAATGGCTTTAGCCGTGTTTGGTGACCAGATCTGAATAGCCAGGTACTTCCCAACCTTCCTCTTCCCCACCTCCTTCCCCTCCCCACTACCTTCAACCTCACAACATACCCCAATTGGGGATGCCATAGTCTCACTGGCTCCCGACGGGAGCAGTTAAGACTCTTGTGCGGTATTCACTGTAAAAAAAAAAAAAAATCGCCTTCGATTATTGTATTTATATGTGAACAGTAGACTTCGCCTCCAAAAAAGTCATCATCATCACTCTTGGCTCTACAAACCCTAGTGGGTCTTGGCCTCCTCAAGAGTCTTCCTCCACTCATCACGGTTTGGTGCCAGCTCTCTCCAGTTTAGAATCTCCAAGGTAGATATATCTTTGAGGACGTTGTCCCTCAATCTTAATCTTGGTCTTCCCAGGCTCCTTCGCCCTGTCGGTCTTGAGTTCAGCAGAGACTTTGGTGCTTGATGCTCGGTCATTCTCTCTACATGACCCAGCCACCGAAGTCTTCCCAGTTTTATAAATTTTGTGACGTTTAGACCCATAAACAAAGTACATAGCTCATTGTTATAACGTCTGCGCCAAAATTCATTTTCTGAAACCAGTCCGAAGATACGCCTCAAAATTTTCCTTTCGAAAACATCTAGTGCTTGCTCATTCCTCTTAGTTAGTACCCGAGCCTCTGTTGCGTATGTGAGTAGTGGTCTGATAAGTGTTTTGTAGACTCCAAAAAGTATGTTTCTAATTTAATTAGATAAGTTAGTTTAATAAATGAAAACAAAATGTTTATCTGAAATCGTAATGTGCATAAGTACGTACCTAAATACCTACGTACTTAATTATAAACCTTATATTTTATGTTAAATAAATCATAAGGAATTAAACAATTTGTCCAAAGAAACATTTGTCCAAAGATTTTTTTTTTGTCAAACTTTCTTCGGGTAGGTACCATAGTATTGATTATTCCGATTTGACAGCTTGTAGTAGAATCTCGAACTCTGGCGGGATAAAATGTAGTATCCATTGTATCCAACACGGCCACCATCTTGAAACTGAATTAGAATACTCAAACAAATTTACAAACACATGAAATATCAAACGGTGGAGTTAAAACACGACTTCGCTACGTTTAGTCAATAAATTTAAATGCAAAAATGTAAAAATGATTATTAAAAAAATCCTCAAAGTTTCATATTCAATAATATCGATCGGAAACTTTGGTTTCATAAAGGTGTACGAGTGTCGAGTACATATCAAATTATTTTTTTTGCTTCATTTTTAGATTTGAATGTAAAGCGTGTTTTTTTCTCTTTCTAACTCCATATCTAATTTCTCGTATTTCTAACCATGATAGAAGGGAAACACAACGAATTTTTCGAGACCTACATGAGTTGTTCCGAAAAGCGAACAAATTAAACTGAGGGGATAATAATATTTCTTTCTTAATAGATGGAACATCATTTTAGTTTAGAACCACTGCTTCTCTGCTATTAGCTGATATAGACGCTAACTTGTCGAAGAAATATAGCAGATTCGGTAATGTTATTTAAAATTATACATAACTTAATCGATAGTCCTGATCTTCTTCAACGCCTATCATTCCACGTTCCTAATCACAACAGTAGACAGTCGCTTACTTTTAATCTTCCTCTTTGCAAGACTAACTCCAAACATAACTCATTTATCTACAGATCCACACACTCATTCAACTTAAATTATTACCACATTGACATTTTTAACTCGACGTTACATGACATAAAACAAAATCTCACTAAGCAACATGACTCAAACTAGGAAGTTCAATCTACTCCTCCCCCTATATATTCACGTCCTTAGCCTTTTGATCCTTATCCTATATTTCTCCTCCCCCCCTCACATAATGTAACTAAAAATGAACTAATTAAGTAAACACCTTTATAATGTCACACATTAATTTACTATTATTATCCGTGGAAAGTTTATAATTGGCATAATTAACCATTTTATAATTGTATTATTGTGTAATTTATGATTTGCTGTCAACTTTCCCAAATATAAATAAAATAAAATAAAATTTCTAAATCCATTCTGTAAAAACCTATTCTTTGATTAAAAATATTAAATTGTGGAAAATTGCTGTGTAATTTCTGTCACGAGTGAAAATGTCAACGTAGTGACATTTTCACGTCGTGATTATACCAATTTACGTACTCGTAAGTACAATAGATTATCTGTTTTTTCTTAACATTTTGTGTAATCTTCTCGTCGTGCACTCGTAAATAATATTTTGCAAAGACCTTGTTACCTAACCTACCCATCAGATGTGTCACATTATCAACAAAGAATTATCGCCTTAAGCTTTAACAATCTACATCTTATTTGTTAACTTTTGTAATTTTCTATCTTTTTACTTGTACATTTAAAAAAAAGTTTTTTTTATTATTTAATTTGTTTTCTTTGAAATGATAACTTCAAAGTCAAAATCAAACACGCGCACGCCAACGCACTTAATTTAGTTATAATTTTATTCAACAAACTTGCGTGCGCTTCCTTTTGCATACAAAATTTTAATTATAAAACATAGGCCATTAAAGAATTAAATTTTTAACAATTTTAGAGTGAAATTTTGTAACAATTTTTGAGTTAATGACAATTTAAAGAAGAGTGTTTTTTCTAATCTATTTAACATAATAAAATAAAATAAAAAAATCTTTAAAAACCATATCAATGGGTGTAAAATAAGATTACAATCGACCGATTTACGTTGGAACACAAGTTTGTCGTATTTAAACCAAAATTACTTCCTAATTTCTTCGATGTTTTATTTTTAAAAATATTTTTACAAACAAGGTAGGGCAAAATTATTTTTTACAATTATTATCATAAACTCAAAATAGATGCTGAAATTGTCTAAAAAAAATATGAAAAATCGACTTCTTGGACCTATATTTCGTAATTTGAAACACAAAGTAACATATCCACTTCGACCCATAAGCTTGTTTTCACGATAATTTAACGTGGCCAGACACACGTATGATGTGGGAGGCGTACCTGACTTAATATATGTATTAGATGTTTGCTTTAACTTTTGATTGAAAAATATTTTTAGTTTCGTTAAGTATTTTGGCTTCTTATCCAAATTTAAGCTTTGTATGAAAAAGGCCGCGCAGCCGTTCCTCTTAACCGATTTCCAATTTCCACTTCGCAGAACTTATGGTTTCCATCGATCGTGCCTTAGAAGTTAAGTTTAAACCTTTGACTCCACACCGTTAGGGTCGGTTTCATGTCCCGTAGTTCCGCCGTACTTCCTGTATCCTGCGGAGAGCGGATATGGGATAGATATCGGCCAGCAGGTATCCCGCAGGACCGGAAGTGGTTGTTCCGTAAAAGAGGTAGAGAGGATTGATGCTCGCGGTGCATCCGCATCCGTTGTTGCTCTGTCCGCCATAAAGAATGAAGCAGTACTTTGGTATTTTATGGACAGTAAACATTGATATTTTATGGACAACATAATATTATATTCATGCCTTCTAGAGATTGGTATCTACTATCTACCTACTTAACCGTTAGGGTGAAATTTTATTATTTTTTGTTAATTTACGACTTTATGTCCGGGTTAAATCTTCCCCACAGGAAAAACCAAACCCTTCCACACACTTTTCCACAAATGATCATCTAGTCAATCCACGCTATGTAAGAGCACTATATAAAGTATAATAAATACAAAACAATACAAGAACAACATGTCAATCTACCAGAGACCAATTGGGAAAATAATTCACCGACTCCAGATATTTTCATATCAGAGGGTTCGGCTCGGTAGAACTCTTAAATGGACCAATATATCCCACTGATCCCTCAATATAAATATTTAAAAAATCTTTCGTAATCCTACATGTATTTAAAATGACTGATTTTTGCATTTTTATATATAAATTCTTTGAAAAATCTAAAAAGCCTAAATTTTGAATGAGAGAGCTAGGTATATTGCCAGTAGCCGAAATAACAAATGGTAATATTTGTATATTCTGAGAATGCCGAATTCATCTAATCTCATTTCCCAAATCTGTACATTTTCTTATTTTTTCAGAAACAGTTTTTTGAATATTATTATAATATATATGTATTATTTTTTTATTATAATTTTTATTTATTTTTATATATTTATTGTGAACGATAATGCGAAAATGGGTGGATTTATGGTGCGGTAGATCTGTCTTTGTTTCTCGTTGACTTCTTTTTGGACATTTTGGCACTTCACTTTTCCTTACTTCCTTTATTCCTGTAAAATATTAAGTCCGAAAATTTCAGATTAACGCACTTACTTTCAGCTGGCCACACCGTTACCCATCATGTGCTGTCGAGCTTTGAAACATAACTGTCAAAAATAAATGCCTACCTATTGCTTGATTTACTTTTTTCAATGAAAAACAATAAGAGTAATCGAGTATAGCCTAGCGGGTCACGTGATAAGCGCTCCGTCTCCTTCCAGCAGCACGGTAACAAACGAAACCACGCGTGCCACTAATATCATCGTAATCCCCTGCTACATGTAGGAGTGTGATCAGTGGCGATGTGTGACCGAAACTTATATTTTTGTTTCTAATAGAAAAAATATCATCGGACGGCAAAACGACATCTACTTTTTTTACTCCAAATATGTTTAGGAATCGCTGGTTAAAATCCTTCGGGTACTTACTCCCTTGTATATATTTTACAATTTCTCGTTTATTGTACTTTTACGTTTCTATATTTGTAATCTTCTCTCTAAAATATTGGTGTATAGGGGAGACCGGGGACAATTGTACCAATTTGACTTTTACCATTTTCTACATCTTAGGTATAATGTTTATGAAAAAAATGCTCATACTCAACGGCAGATAATTTAGTTGCCTACCAAATTCTTATTCTATGATTTTTCTAGATCTTATAGAAAATACGCTATAAGCGCATGAACAGATCGGGGGAAATGCTACAACTGACCCCTACCCCGGGGTTAGTTGTACCAGTAGCGGAATTTAAATTAAAACACAGAATTTATGGATAAAGTTGTTTAATTTTAATAATTTCGGCGAGGAAAAACAGTTTTTTTGTTGGTTTATAAAATTACTATTCAAAATTTCAATTACATTGAGCGTAATACACAATTTATCTGACCACAAGAAAACTCTTACAGAATTCGTCAGTTGAAGTGTTACCAAGAACCTTAACTATTGGAATATTATAAAATGACAATACAAATATATATTAATACCATAGCATGTTTTAAACTCAAGAAAATAGGAAAATAAATAATTAAAATTTTGTATGAAAACATTGTGGTACAATTGTACCCGCGGTACAATTGTCCCCAAACAATATGTGTATATATATACATTTTGCAATAAAAATATTTATGAAAATATAAAACTAACAAATAACTTCTTTGGCTCAAACTTTTACATTTGAAAGTCTTATTTAAATCAAAATAATTATAATATAAACATGTAACTATAAAATACACGTATTCAAATACGACTTAGTGTTGAAAATACAATATTTATTACAAAAAAAACAGTAACAAACAAAAATAACAAAAATGCTGGCTTGTTGAGTGATGTTAAGGCTCCTACTTGTCGCACTCCCCTTTTAGCAACTATATACCTTGTCAGGGTTTTGGACGGTAGTCACACCAGTTTCATCAACATTATAAATGTCTTTAGCTTCGAATTTTTCGCGGTCCATTACCTTTTCCAATTTATCGAAAAATGACCGTACATTGCTCTCGTTGAAGCTTGTTGCCCTGGATAAACTTGTTGCTTGAGGACATCGCATCGACAATGGGTTTCTCTTCATAAAACCCGAAAACCAATCTCCTCCTGTCAAAGCGTTTACATCCCACGTAGAAGGTCTCTTTAGGTTGTATTTAACCGTTAACTCATATGCAAGTCTTCGTATTGCTTTCGGCGATAAACCGTAGTATATTTCAGCAGCTCTTATTAAATATTTTTTTCATTTGGGATTCGATTTCTTCTGAGAAAACCTTCTTGGCAGATTTGTATCCCAGTGTTACAGCAGCCGAGTGCCGGAACTTCTCTCTTTTGCTTATATCGTATTAGTGACACGTGACACAGGTCAAACATCCGAGCTGAGGAACGTATCGACCTACCGATTTTGATTTCTTCATATGCTTGCTCATATATTAAAAGGTCCTTTGAGGCTCCGATCCGTTAATCTTTTTCTGTCTCGCGGCATCTGAGAAAATAAAAATACACATGTTTTATTAAAATCTCAATAATGCTACAAAAATAAAGTGTTCGAATACGATCACACGAACTAAATTAATTTGAAATAAGGTAATTTAACCAACATTAACATAAATACATAAAGTGAAAAGGGTTTGGACATTGAAAGTATAACGGACGGACATGCACTTGAGTTTATTATGACTTGGGAGAATTCACAGAATCTTTAAAAAAAAAACCTCGGGGTTAGTTGTAGCACGGGGTCGATTGTACCGGTACAATCGTCCCCGAAAAAATTGGTACAACCATCCCCAAGGGGTCATTTTAAATTAAAACGCAAATTTTTGGTTAATCCCTACTCACAAACCCTTCAAAACCAATCCTAAAATAATCTCAATTGTCCAAAGAAATGTGTAGATAGCAAAATAATAAGAAACAGAACAAAGTAATTGTAATATTAGAGCATGAATGCAATCGAAAAACTTACGTTTTGGGCTCGAAAAATTTCTTCTTCCAACTGCGAACGTCTCGCTTCCACTAACTCCCGACGTCCCGCGGGCTACTGACGAATGTCCGCGCTTGTCAGGGCTACTGCCTGGCGATACATAGTATACGTACCTATTATAGTTAGGGAGTTATTCGCATTGGTACTACTGACCCGTGGTACAACTGTCCCCGGTCTCCCCTAACTATTTTATTGGTTCTGCGAAAAATAAATAAATATCCATACATAGAAATCTCCCCTAACTATTTTATTGGTTCTGCGAAAAATAAATAAATATCCATACATAGAAAACTGGTGACCGGCCAACTCCGAATGAAATCAACTCAGAACCACCTCAAAAAGGTCATTAAGAGTGAAAATAAAAAAAATATTAAAAAATTGGTTAAATAGGTAAAGTTAGGTTAGGGTTACCGGCTATTTTAACATTATTTTTTCATAGCTTTTAATGACTTTTCTGAGGTGGTTCTGAGTTGGTTTCATTCTGAGTTGGCATGGAACCAGAAAACTACACATAGCTTGGTCATAAAACAATGCACGCCACTGGCCAACATCAGTGACTTTATACCTTACTCTGCATGATGACACGAGACAGTCAGATAAAAAATCGTCATGAAAACAATTAATAAATAAACACTCTATGATTTGTGCATTTAATTGGGCGTGCCGGCAGTTGCATATTCTATTCCGCAGCTTGTAGATGGCATCTGTCACGTTTTGCACTTGACTTTGATGTCATTATTAGCAGCTATTAACACGCACCGGCCGTCACGTGCTACGGAGAGGCCTTGTGGCTTTGTTTTGCACGTTGTACGGATGTTGTGGGGAACTAGATAATGCACTATGCAGCTAGCATAACACGCATCGGTCCACTGAATTCAATGCATTCAATACATATCATCGAGTGCATTGTTTGAATAGCATTGGTTTTTTTAAAATTTATTTGTATACTCTAATCAAAATCATGACATCCATGATCTAGGAGGTTTTGCTCTATCACGGTTGTCATGTAAACCTTATAACCCTCATACAGAATTTGAACAGTTTATCAAATTTCACAAAGCACTCTTTTTCGGGTGAAATGCCTATTTAAAAACAAAGTTAATTTTCAAGTTCTGTGAAAGTTCTATTATTATATCTGTTCTGGGAAGCAACTGGCCGATGATTATATATAATAGCAGAACTCGAATATAACTTTCACAGAACTTCAAAATGTACTTTGTTTTCTGCAGTCATTCCTCCTTTTTAATCCAATACCCGAATGAACAAATCCCCTAATAGAACATCTTTCCTAAGAGGAATGTACAAGCCAAAAACGAAACTACTCTTAGGTCGGCTAGTTCACAGAATTTTAACAAATCAATAAATTTCAAAGTTAAAATTCAAGCTATGTGAAAGTTTTGTTATTTTTTAATCATAGGTCGGTTATTTCATAGTTCTTGGATAGAAACAGAACTTGAATAGGACTTTGACAGAATTTGAATATTAACTTTGAAATTTGATTGATTGATTTGAATTGTTCAAATTGATAAACCACCCATCCTTAGTTTGTCGATGGTTCGACGAATTTCGGGCATACGATTAGCGTAGCGATGTTTTAATTGGACTAATACATTTGTATTGTCTGTACAGATTCTCCTGTTTTCCAATGGCAATTATTAAAAAGAAACTAAACAGAATGTATGGTTTATAGAACCAAGTCGGCTTTCTTTAAGTCTCGGAAGATTACCATCAAAACTTCACACCGTTTGAACCAGAACCGTACCTGCGTTTTAACTTTAACCAAACCTCACAAACACGCAAAGGCAATAATAAACCGTGCACTCACTTACACGACTTGTGCGAGACGTTGTTAATTAAAAGATCATATCATTCTGCAAATCTTGTCATTTACACAATGCTGCTTGCTTTAAGTTGGATGACGTAATTGGGTTGTTCAAGATGAGTTGGTTTTGTCTCCCACTCTTTGGTTGTTTGTTATTCAGTTCATGCGAAGGACTGAAATGTTCGCTTCCTTCATTTAGTCACAAATTTTTGTACCAACTGTGCCACTTTGTGATTATTCCTTAACCGTTTCGTCCTTTGTGATTAAAGATATGTGGATTTATTCAACGGTGATACATTGAAACAATTTTAAACTTTTATTTCTGACCGTTACCGGTTTCAGCATATTACACCCATGTACAGACTGGTACATTTTTTTCTTAACGGGTTACATGGGTTTTGAAGGTTTGAAAAAAGCATATTTTCTCTCATATTATAATATAATAAAACAAATATTAATTCTCTAGTGTCCTTGCGGTGGACAGGATAACTCATGGCTTAATCTGAAAAAAAATTTCTCTTAGTACAGAGGTCTCCAAACTTTCCAGCCAAAGGGCCATATTGATTACTCCATTAAGTTCCATTATCTATAATTTATAGACTAGTCGGACTAGACAAGTTTCTAGAACTTTAGACTAATATTCGCCCGCACTACTGAGGCTGAATTTCCGGTCGATTTTGCAATCGGAGCTTTGATTGTTTTGAAGATAAATTTTGATACTCCTTTCTCAAATTTTGATATTGCGAATGAAATTAAGATTTTTCAAAATCCTCTTGATACCGACTTTGAAACCCTAGCCCCGGAACTTCAAATGGAAATTACTGATTTACAGTGCAGTTATATAATTAAGAACAAATATCAAAACTCATCGTTTTTGGAATTTTATAAGAGTCTTCCGTCGACACAATTTGATAATTTGCATTAATTTGCTCGTGAGCTTTTTTCTGTTTACGCCTGTGAGAAAACATTCTCCAAATTGAAGTAGGTACCCAAAGAAAGATTTAAAGATCTAAGTTACCCGATGAGCATCTTAAATCTCTTTTAATAATTGGTACAAGTAAAATAGGTCTACAACTACTTACCAACTATTGTCATTGGAAAATCACAATTACATAAATCGCATTAGTATTTTATATGTTATAAAGTTTATATGTGATATGTTGTATATGTTTATAATGTTAGTTGGATTCATTTAAATGATTTGTTAGTTACTATGCTTAAGTTATATTTTCTGCATATTCTGTGTTTTTTATCCAACTTACCACAACAATAAGCCATCGGGGGCCTAGTCTCTATCTTTTATTAACCTCAGTTAGCGCGTTAATTACGTCACAAACACGTATTTTGACAGTTACGCTAATTAGCGTAAGTGTCAAAATACGTGTTTGTGACGTAATTAACGCGCTAACTGAGGTTAATAAAAGATAGAGACTATGCCTACAGGTGTCGCGGGCCTGATTGATAACACTGTTTATTAGCTGTCGCGGGTCGTAGTTTGGCGACCCCTGTGTTAGTAGGTTAGTATAGCTCATGCTTGAACGAAGGATTTAAAAAAAATATTTGAATTTTTGGCAGAGTTTTACGCAAAACAGTAGAATTTTTGGTACAATTTTCAGTATATTTAAAAAAAATTAATAGAAGTAAAATAAAACTAAACAAGATTTAAGGGGCCGCAACTCGAATTTCTACCGATTTCTTACATATCTCCCTTACATTTGAAGTTTTTAAGCTCTTAAAAAAATATATGTTATTTTTTAGATAATGTCTAGATGCTGCCCACGCCGAAACGAAAATTATATGAAATTCCCTCGATAGAAAAAAATCGCAAAGTATGCTCTAAAAATTATTATAAACAAGTCTGTTTCTATTATCTTATAAATTATATTTGTGAAAAATCACAACGTTTCTTTAAATGATACTTAAGATGCTCCCCACGAGATTTTTGCTCTATTCTAAACGAGTCGTGTTTTATCAAACATTTTCGCAATTTTCGCATCGATTTTGTCACTGTAAATGTTAGCGCGCTCCTCTAACATTCGTAATTTCGTATCTCTCCATCTTCTTCTTTTCGAGCCATGTTGCGGAGCCTTAACTTTATAGCATACGGCTTAATGCATAGAATAAAGAAGAACGAAAGAATTAAGATGTGGGCGTGTTGCGTGATCCAAAAGTCTGACCATTATTTGCTTAGATTTCGTATGCAGAACTGTATTTCTTCATCATTATGATATTTTCATATCGATCAAATGGGATGACGATATACGATGTCATAGAGATAGAGCGCATGCTAAATTAGCTAGAACTAATAGGCACTAACTAATAGACACGAACTAATAGGCGACACTGGTTTCATACATAATAGAGTGACTACTGTCTCAATTAGTGTCCCAGCAAATTGGTTTAACCGGTAATAAATCAATTTAGATACCTTCAAAAATTAAAATCAGAATCCTATTAATAAGTTGTCTCAAAGTTGGTTAACCACAGCTTGAAAATCGCCTTGTAAGCCGAAACAGCTGTAATAAAAATAAAAAAAAACTAAAATACTTACACTAATAATAAACATTTTTAGATTAAATTTTTTAAAATTAAATGGAGTTCTTCGAATTAAACACAAAAAACAAATAACCTCAACTTTAATTATCACGTTTCGTTTGTCACGGACTTCCACTAAGATAAATTCTAGAAATTCAGATGGTGGTGCAATAATGATATTATCCAGGGCACAATGTAAATCTGCCCGGAAGCCTGGGATGCCGTTGCATTGACCGGCCCCGACAGGAGATAATAATTGCTAGCAGGGACGTGCTCGGAATGCGGTGCGCTGCGCCCACCTTCCAGGGAACTCGAACACAAAGGGCCTGGGCCGTGGGAAATAAAAGGAGTGACCCAATTGTTAACGGGACGAAGGTCGTTAATCAGGGCAAGAATTGTTTGGCTGGATAATTACGGATATTTGATTGACTTATTTCTTATAGTGAATAAAGCACAATACAAGAAATGCCTTGGACGTGTTTTTTTTTTCAATTATTTCTGGCTTTCACCCTTCAAGGGTGTTCTAGGCCATCATTTAAAATTTCAGAGAAAGGGAAAGATGAATTTATATATTAATTTTATTTAAATGTACAAATTTCAGAATTATATGGAAGATTGAAGTCGAGTTCAGACTTAGAAGAGATGAAATGTTGAATGGAGGGAAGGCAATTTTAGATAACGCTTGATAGAAGAGAGGATATTTATTTAGAGAAGGACAACCAAAAAATATGTGATCTAAAGAGCCCACATCTAGACCACAGATCGTACAATCTGGGGAGTCAAGGATGTGAATTTTAAAAAGGTGAGAAGGAACGGAACAATGACCGATTCTCATTCGAATAAGTGATGAAATTTCTTTTTTGGAAAAATGGGGAAATTTTTGAAACCACGGTTTTGATGGGATAGTCCTTTGTATTGAGGCGTAGCGAGCTCCCTTGGGTTGACTGGCAATGTTCCAATACTCTGTCCAAACATTGCGGGATCTATCTTTGATGATGGAAAAAATATCAGATAGGGGAATATGGTTTACTAAGGGTAACAATAGGGTTGGACGCTCCTTGTTTTGCCAAAGAATCTGCAATATCGTTACCCACTTTGCCAATGTGTCCAGGGATCCAAACAAGAATTACGGTTTTTCCAGAGCTTTGAATGGAGGCTATCAGCACTCTAATGAGGCATACAAAGTGATCATCAGGATGAAGAAGGGGACAGGATTTAAGTTTTTGGAGGGAACTGAGAGAGTCAGAGAGAACAATGGAATGTTCACAATTATTTTTGATTATGTATTTGAGTGCTTCAATTATTGCAATGCACTCAGCAGAGAATATTGAAAATTGGTTTGAAATTGAATAAAATATTCTATCATTAGAATTATTGTGGTAAACGTTAATACCTATAGTGTTTCGTGATCCAAATATTTGTTCGCTTTTCGGAACAACTAATATAGAGCTCATAGAAATTGTTGCGTCTCCTTTACTATCGTAATGAGAAATATGATCTAAACGGTATAGGAAAGAGAACACACCACGTCAAATCAAAGTAAACCACAAAATAATTAAAATGTACACCTTTATGAAACCAAAGTTTCCAAACGCAATTTGAAAAAAAAAATTGAAACTTAGATTAAGATAATAGAAACAGACTTGTTTATAATAATTTTTGGAGCATACTTTGCGATTTTTTTCTATCGAGGGAATTTCATATAATTTGCGTTTCGGCGTGGGCAGCATCTAGACATTATCTTAAAAAATAACATATATTTTTTTAAGAGCTTAAAAACTTCAAATGTAAGGGAGATATATAAGAAATCGGTAGAAATTCGAGTTGCGGCCCCTTAAATCTTGTTTAGTTGTATTTTACTTCTATTAATTTTTTTAAAATATACTGAAAATTGTACTAAAAATGGTACTGTTTTGCGTAAAACTCTGCCAAAAATTCAAATATTTTTTTTAAATCCTTCGTTCAAGCATGAGCTATACTAACCTACTAACACAGGGGTCTCCAAACTACGACCCGCGACAGCTAATAAACAGTGTCATCAATCAGGCCCGCGACACCTGATGGCTTATTGTTGTGGTAAGTTGGATAAAAAACACAGAATACTCAGAAAATATAACTTAAGCACAGTAACTAACAAATCATTTAAATGAATCCAACTAACATTATAAACATATACAACATATCACATATAAACTTTATAACATATAAAATACTAATGCGATTTATGTAATTGTGATTTTCCAATGACAATAGTTTGCAAGTAGTTGTAGACCTATTTTACTTGTACCAATTATTAAAAGAGATTTAAGATGCTCATCGGGTAACTTAGATCTTTAAATCTTTCTTTGGGTACCTACTTCAATTTGGAGAATGTTTTCTCACAGGTGTAAACAGAAAAAAGCTCACGAGCAAATTAATGCAAATTATCAAATTGTGTCGACGGAAGACTCTTATAAAATTCCAAAAACGATGAGTTTTGATATTTGTTCTTAATTATATATACTGCATTTGTCTGACAAAATATGCGCGTTTTTATTGTTTTTCGTAACCAGTAATTTTAGTTAGAAAAAACGTAAAATGAGCCATTTCGGACGGAAAATTTTGTATTTAATTGAAAAAAGTATCACCGGATAACAAGTCTTTCGGGTAGATGCGGATATTAATAATGTTTGGCTGATTTATATAGCACCGTTTTTGTGAAAAATCACCTCAAGGGTACTACTGATATACCTACCCAGTATAATCTTAATATATAAAAAATATTTTTTTCTTTGTTTGTCCCTTACGCGTTCCTAAACCATTCATCCGATTGCGTTGAAATTTTGGTGATTTGATGTGCGTATCTATGCTTGCGATGGTTTCTATATATTATAAATATATCTAATAGTGAGCTCTGGCTTTGTGAAATTATTTCCTACGCTATTCATCCAATTGCGATGAAATTTGTATAAAAAATTTATAATGGGTAGCGCGCAATTTTCTTGAAAAGTGTGTGTATTTCACATAGTTTAGCGGCAGGGAGGGAAAGCGTGAGGGGGGAGGGACACTTTCTTTCTTTCAGTGATATTGCAACGCAAGCCGGGTACTCGCTAGTAATACATAATATCCAGTTTTGAACTCTGGACTTGACTCAACCAAGTAGATATATTACGGTTGTTATTTGCTAGTATTTTAATCATATAAGAGCCGGTGCAACACAAAGCAGCCTGCAGTGCAAAATAGTAAAGTAAATAATTCATGAAAATCCTCTCAGAATAACAAGACAAATAAACACCAATACCGTTCTGTTAGCCTTCTCAATATAAGACTCCGACAGCCGACACCTTCCACTGTTATAACTTTCTCCATTACCCATAACCTATTTATTAACCCCCTGGGTGCCAATAAACGATAAATCGTTGTTCTTCAGGTAGGTGAAAACTGCCAACAACGATCGTTGTTTGATACGATGCGGAAGAAATGGACCACCCTAGTCAGTAGGAAAGGTGTTGTTTAATCAGCCGATAAACCGTCAATATGTAACCAATTATGGAATTTTAGGTTAAATATTGAAAATTATTTTGTAATCTAAACCAAGATTGCAACACAAACAATATGATTTTACGTGAATCTCCAATATAAAAATCAACCCGTAAAACACATTTTTTTTTCTATAATACATCTGTTTTCAAATGTCGTTTAAGAGTTTTTTTTGTTTGACCTGAGGAATGAACTTTTCTACCCACGAACTGGAGTCGACAACTCTACCAACCGATTCGAATCTTGATTGTATAATATCGAAATTTATTTCGTATATACTAACTGCTGTAATGTCATCGAATTTTAGAAAAAATCGTATTTATGCGTGTCTGTGCGTGATTTATTTCGTATATACTAACTGCTGTAATGTCATCGAATTTTAGAAAAAATCGTATTTATGCGTGTCTGTGCGTGATTTCCACCAGAAGTTTATAGAACGCATTGTCATCGACAACGAGCCTATCTGCCGAGTTTCAGCTCGATCGGATGCCGGAAAGTGGGTTAATTTCCACTTCCAAGATTTTGCTTCAAACAAACAAAATCTAAATTCAATTAGATGTAACAATTATTATAAGCAATAAGTATGAGCCTGAAACACACATCTACATTGAAAAAAATCTCCCGATAAAAGATACCGGCCGCCAACGGGACTCGATTCTTTGTATTGCTACAAAGGTTTTGAGATGGTGAGGTGTTTGGAAATACATTACCTACTAAATTTCGTGTATGCGACATTTTTGTATTACAGCCGTACAGCATGGGACATTTTAATACACGGGACATTTGTGGTAGTCGTAGGTCGTAGGTACATCAGCTTCAATGTTTAGCTTCATTGGCTCAAAATAATAATCAATTAGATGTGTTTAAAAAGGAGCTTGAAGAATATCTGCTAAAGAGCCAATGAAGCTAAACATTGAAGCTGATGTACCTACGACCTACGACTACTACAAATGTCCCATGTATTAAAATGTCCCATGCTGTACGGCTGTAATACAAAGATGTCACATACACGAAATTTAGTAGGTGATGTATTTCCAAATACCTCACCACCTCAAAAAAATTATAACAATACAAAAAATGGGACAAATATATTTTGTGAGGTGGTGGGACCTTTTATGCTTTATATGGGGCTTTTGTAGTGCATCTTGTACTCAAGGTAGTCCCTTATTTTAATTTTATATTGTCTGCGTGTTTATTATTTTATTTAGAAAGACAAACAATTACGGGTTTTGAATAACCTGACAATATATGAAACATTCATACTACCATCATTATAAGCGGAAAATATTCCTTGTGCAATTATGGATGACTTAGTTAACAGATGAATTGAATCCACGACGCTTGCGTGGAAAGTCTACGCATTTGTACTCGGCTACTAGGAAGTGACCTGCAGGTAAGTATGTTTCTGTATCCATTTGTAAATATTAAAATTAGATAGAACCTAAGAATTATGAATAAATTGTACAGCGCCCTTGAGGTGATTTTTCACAAAAACGGCGCTCTATAAATTATCCAATATTTTTTTACGGTGCTCCAGATTTCATGTCCGGGTTGAATCTTTCCCAAATGAAAGACTAAACCCTTCCACACACTTTTCCACAAATGAATATCTAGTAAATTAACGCAATGTAATTGCACTATATAAGAATAAAACAATACAAGAACAATACGTCAATCCACCAGAAACATAATGGGAAAATATTTCACCGACTCCAGATATTTTCATATCAGAGGGTTCGGCTCTGATGAAATCCTAACTGGTCCGATAAATCCTACTGATCCCTCAATATAAATATTTAAAAAATCTTTCGTAATCCTACATGTATTTAAAATGACCGACTTTTGCATTTTTATGTACAAATTTTTTGACAAATCTAATACGCCTAAATTTTGAATGAGAGAGCTAGGTATAATGCCAGTAGCCGAAATAACAAATGGTAATATTTTTATAGTCTGAGAATGCCAATTTTTTTTAATTTCATTTCCTAAATCTGTATATTTTCTTATTTTTTCAGAAACAGTTTTCTGAATATTACAAGAATTTGGTATAGCGACATCAATGATATAAGTTATTTTCTTAATTTTGTCATGTAAAACTATATCGGGTCTATTATGACTAATTGTTCTGTCTGTCAGAATAGTTTTATCATAATAAATTTTATAAAATTCATTTTCTAAAAATGAATTTGGTTCATATTCATAATATGGTACATTACGGCAGTCAATCAAGTTATGTTTAATTACCAAACTTTGGTGAATTATTTTTAAAACTTGATTGTGCCTAAATGTATACTCGGACGGCGCTAATACAGAACATCCCGATATAATATGTTCTATAGTTTCCGGAAAAGCCAAACATTTTCTACATAAATCATCAATTTGATTTGCATCTTTGATGATATGCTTCCTATAATTTTTAGTATTAATGACTCTATCTTGTATGGCAAGCATAAAGCCTTCTATTTCTGCGCTCAACTCTCCAATACTCAACCATTTGTTTGACGAAAATTTGTCAACATATGTTTGGTTGAGATAATTGAAGTGTTTTGCGTGAAGAATTTTATTTGACCAGGAATCTAATAATTCCTGGTTGGTATTTATAAGAATGCTGGCATTCTCGTCGTATAAATTTAATGGTGAAATATTTCTATCTGCCTTGCATATTATATCCAATTATTATTATTATTATTATTACTAGATGTTAATTAATCTTTAATTGAACTAAGAAATAACTCCGATCAAGAAGTCCCTACAAATAATTTCGGCATCTAGTGGGTTAACTACGATGGAATGCCGAATAATTTATTTCACAGGTAATTTATTATTACAAGATATTTCAAATAATTTTGTATAAAGGGTCCACTTCACGTGGAGATAAATTTTATCTTCCAAGAAGTAGAACTTTGCTTTCTTCTCGGCTTTGAAGTTTGCAAGTAAAATATAACGAAGCTATGATATTATTCAACAGTAATTTATTCTCCATAGTTCAAGTTGAATAGTGGTGATTTATTTAGCGGGAGTCAAATTTTACGGAAAAGTTTATAATGAATAATGACTAATTGATGAGATTGTTTCTTTAAAATTAGGTTTTAATTATTCTTCACGAATTCTCTCTGTTAAAAGTGTTACTAAGTGTGGCTTGTTAAATATCCAATCGTCAAATTATTTTTATATTAATAATGGGGTATTTCCACGTTTTTTTTATTGCCTAAAAATATTAAGCAAAAAATTACGATGATTATAGCATTTTTATGTTGACGAATAAATTTTCTACATCAAGTCAAAGTTTCCCATTTTTTAATTACCGCTAATACGATATTTTGGGGCGGGGCTATCATGTGACGCTCACTGACAGTGGTGTTTTATGCTGGCCCAGCTGAGCGACGCTTGTGACGTCACAATCCTATTTGCCAACCACGGGCCGTTTTGATTTTGTCAGTTTTAGATCGTTTTTAAAATCAATAATATTAAATGAAAACATAAAAATCAAACATTTTTATTAGGATGATTAAATTCAAAAAAATAATCTTTAAATATTCCGTACATTTTCAACAGAATCCCACGTTTGTGGAAATACCCCATTGGGATAGCTAATATAATATAACTAATAGTATAGATATTAAAAACTGCACATAGCTTCTAACTTATTTTTGTGGAGAATATCTAACATTCATTGTTTACCTAAGTGAGAACAGGTAATTTTATTCTTTCAATATTTTATCTTTGAATCAGGCAACCCAGGGATAAAGAAAAACCTGGTGAATATTAAAACGATATTGTTTTACCTGTTTAATAGGTCATTCACTTTATGGGATATTATCACTACTCAATTTGGGAGGTGGATGTGGGTATAGCCGTCTCGGGAACCATTTCCTGGATAACTAACACTTCTGCCATAGGTCGTCTCAAGTAGATCGCTACGTTTGGTGACTTAGCAGGGGGTTCATGGGGTGAGGTTTGTGTTGTTGTCGGCAAATGCGTTTGCCATCGCCTTGCACCGCAGTAGGAGGGATGGATTCGTAAGTCCGTCACTCCTGGACACATTGCCCCCAGATTCCTACCCATCCCTCATATCTTTTCCTTCCCAGAATTTCCTCTCCTTCTTCTCCCTAAAATGACATTCCGCACAGCATCCCCAAAGATGACGTAGGCCCTGAGGGATTTTTCTTCAGGGCCTCCTGTGTGCAGCAAATGTAAAAAAAATATTAGTGAAATTTTTCGACGCAATTTCAGACTATGAAAACCAAACACATTATTAAATTAAATTATTTATTTATTTTATTATCATTATTCAAATGAGTTACCTAATTTTTTAGCCTCTGCCTAGGTTTGTTGTTTATTATTATTCTGTTATCTTTTCAAGAAAGAATTAAAATATTTAAAAACTTTTCATCAATTTCCCCAAAAGTAGGGAAAAATTGAGCAACTTCGGGCGCACAGACACGCCTGCAATACTCTTCTATCAGTTATCTAGAATATTTTTTTTCATTAGCTCCATACGGGAGGCCCTGAGGAAAACAATTTCCCTCAGGGCCCTCATCTTCGGAGATTCTGTGTGGAGGGTGTTTTTAGGTAAAGGAAGAAGTTCTAGGAAAGAAAATGTATGGGGCTGGGTCAAATCATCTGAGGGTCACCTCCTGTGACGGTCGTATGAATCCACTGCGCTGCATGGCCATGGGTCGAGAGAGTCTGGCTGGAGAAGTCAAAAGGTCTCCTTCACCAGTCTCCGGATCCGGCCCACCACGCAGTAGGCGGGAAAACACATCTGCCGCCAAGACCTAGACAAACCTCACCTATGGTAGGAGTATTGATTATCCAATAAATGGTATCTTCACCCGCCTCCAAATTCCAATGTGACGTAGTATTATAATATTCGGTGATTATATGACAGGAAGGCATTTTATTAATTTTCTTTAATAAATCAACGAGTATGTACGTAGAAATTTTAATTAAGTTTTCTTCCAGAGAAAGTAATCCCTTCAGCAGGTCCCCCAACCCTGCGGACCAAGGGGGAGGATATTCATTATTTTAATAAACCCAGTACCTACCTTTACCTAATGATCACGGCTTATTCTTTTACCCTAATGGATATTGTAATTTTTAATATCCAATTTCCTGCGCTGCAGCAAGCGGTTAATGAGGCATTTATTAATGCGAAATTTCCCCGCCTTCCTTAAAATTCTAGTCCTTAAAAGGTTCAGTACTGAAAGGCGCGTACTTTTAATACTAGCAGCATGTAAATAAATAAAATAGTAGCGTACCTAAATTGGCGCAGCATGTTTAAGAGGGAATAACCAGGCAAAACCGGAAATACTTATTTTACGGACGTAACTATTGAATCTTTTCCACCAATTGATTTCGAAAGACTGTTATTTTATCTAGTAAAGCTACGTTTTAAATTTTGAGAAAATATGTTTATTTTTAGTACAATGAGGTTTTACCGTAGGTCGTTGGCCGAATTGTTAAATTTTCAAACAAAATTTTGTATTATACAACATACGTTTCAAATCATATAACCATGCAGTAAAATAAATTATTTGGGAACACTTCAGAATTTTAATTTTAGTACAAATAAAATCATAAAAAAAGGTCCGCGCCCTTGTTTTGTGACGAAAATACTTCAGTTTGTCTATTTATTTACGGTCTTACAAATTAATATATTTAAAAAAAAATATTTTTTGAATTTTGCTTAGACATTATAAAAAAATTATAAATACTTATGATAAAAAAATAATTACAAAAAGTACATAATTTTAATAGTTTTATCATGACGTTTTTGAGAATTTTTGAATGTAGGTATTTATCATAGCAAATTTTGAATGAAATATATTCGATATTGAGTTATTATGTTAAAATGGTGGAATGGAGAATAATTAATCTTACTCATAGGAACCGCCCTGTACCGCCGGGAACCGCCGGGTAGGATCGCAAGATCATCGTTCGACGAAATTTAAATTCTCGGCTGCTGGATAATGGCTCTTAAAACAAAATTTACAAGCGTTGTTTAGAGAAAATCGAGCTGCGTTTTGTCCTTCCAAACGTTTTTCCCAAATCCGCGTGAATGTAGAAAACGCGATTGAGACTCGAGAATTAGGGTGTCGATCATAATAACGCCATCATTCCCAATTTATAAACATGACATGATAATACGAGTATCTCAGAATCCATTCTTGTGATAAATCGTCTATTATTCTATTTGTTCAAAGTTGACGATAAGTTTTCGTTCGACTACAACATAAATTTAAATGATTTTTTGTGGTACAAATTTACATTGATGTTTCCAGCCCATTTAAATTGATCTATAGATGTATCACTATTGAGTAGGTGGTGAGTTTTAAGAACCAGGGGAACAGTGATATGTGCCGGAATAATTACCAAAAACGAAATTAATCAAAAACAGATATCATTCATTAAACAGACCTAACATGGGGAGACATTTGGTCATCTCGGGTGTCTGCATAATTTTGGCTATTACTGAGAAATTACTTGCTTATTTTTAATGATTTTTTCGGGCAACTTTGACACAATAATGCTCTCTTAAAATAACTGTCAAATTGTTTTTTTACTTATATTCAAATCGATGGTCGAATTGTGAAGCTGTGTTTTTTAAAGTAAAACTTCTTTACGCACGCTCGACTTGGGGGTAAGCTGGTGAATGCGTTACGAAAAAGTGTGATGCGAACGGTAATCGATGCGAACAGTGATCGATGCGAACGGTGATCGGGCGAGACGTACATACTTCACAACTGCAGGTCGTAAGTCACCCCAAGCTCGTAGGTCACCCCAATGTCATATGTTCTTTTATAAATTAGTGAAGTTTTACTTCAGTCGTGTGGTCTAAAGCACACTCGTTTTTTTAAAAATATTTTCAGACATAGAAAAATGTTACTACATTTTATAAATTCCTTAACGATTACAATACTTTCGTGTCACTCATAATGTAAAGAACGAGTATATGAACGAGTAATGTCTTAAATAATGGAAATAGTTTTTTTTTAAAGATTTTTTTGCATTGAAGTATCGTTGTAATAGGCTTATAATTTTTTTTATTTCAAAGTCGGCCGAATTCGAAAGGTGACTTGTTTTTGATTTTTTTTTTAATATCCAAAAACATGCATTTTTTAAATATGTTTTTTGATAGTTTGAAAATCCCATTTTACAGCACAAGGAAACCTTATTAAGGCAATGAAAGCCTGAAATTATTATTATAGAATCTGCAATCATTTGAGTGCCGATTGTCATCCGGGTGACAATATTTCAAGCATATGCGGCCACATTCGGCACACAACAAGTTAAACATATAGCCATAGACAAACATAGCATGGGTAAACAAAAAAAACATTTTTTGTATGTTACGACCTAGACATTATTCTAGCAATTTCATCTGCGACAATCTCCTGAAACGAAGCTTCTGTCCTCAATTATTATTTTATTTATTCTTGTCATAAAATGATCAAACGGGTTAATAAAACACAAAAAATTAATAAAATGCTAATATGTCGCTTGACCCTCTTAGGCCCAAGTTTATCGGACAGTGAATTACACCACTTCCATCAGTGAAAGTGACTTGAACTAGTTCAGAGCCTCCACACAACCTCCGTAGTTAAATTCTCACCGTTAACTTAGTGTGGACTGGTTTGTGTTACTGGTTTCTTCAATGAATATCCAACAAGAATTATGTTAGTTTTTCGGTACTGTTCTTGAGATTTTGGTCGATTGTCTGTTGTGGGTTGTGGCCAATGTAATAATCGATAATTGTGGCAGATCGGTGATAGTAAAAAAAGTTGTGTTTAAATTTATTGTGAATATTGAATTGTTACAGATTTGTGCTGATTTGGTTGCATGCTCTGTACCGGTGTACTACGTGTATAAGGTAAGTAATTCTAAGTATTGTCTATGCAAAAGTAAACTTGAAAAATATTTTGGCTTAAAAATATACACATTCCTACAGCATAGATGCCATATATCAACAAATGCTAATTCTGAATGTATAAGTTTTATAATAATTTAAACATATAATAAAAAACGTTAAGAGAATTCGGACGGGTTGTTTCACAGAATTTAGACAATTCATCAAATTTAAAAGTTACAAAAACAAGAAGAAGAAGATGTTTTGAAAGGCATATATGTAAATACGAATGTGGAGGGAGCGCGCTAATATAAAAAAAGAGTTAATAATTAAGCGAGAATTGTGAAAATCTTCGATAAAACACGACTCGTTGAAAGTAGAGGAAAAATCTCTCGGCAAATGTCTAAAGTAGCATTTAAAGATACTCTGTGAATTGTTTCGTACATATTTACATTTTAAATACTAGAACAAAATGTGTTTTTAATAATTTTCGGAGCATACTTTGCGATTTTTTTTATCGATGAGTTTTCATAAAATTACTGTTTCGGTTTAGCAAATAATGAATAGATGTTATCTTAAAAAAATTTAAGTACTAAAAAACATAACAAGGAAAATATGTTACAAATCGGGAAAAAATTGAAATGCCGGGCCTTAACACCCAAGTTCTGTGAATGTCCTATTCAAGTTTTGTTATTATCCAATTAACGATGTGCAACAACCGGCCCACGATGAAATAATAACAGAACTTCAATATAACTTTCACAGAAATCGAATTTTGTCTTTGAAATTTGATGAATTGTTTTAATTCTGTATGAAATAACCCGTCAATTTTGATAATGATTGGTCACCTTGTGATTGGTCAGCGGGTTCTGACAACTCGTTTCGTTTCTACGATTCGTTCTCAAATTCAACAGCTCGGCTGTGGAACGACTTGCTGGTATCTGTGTTTCCCACGTCCTTTAAAATGGGTCGGGTTTCCTACCACCTACAATCTTAGACCTCACGTGTGCAACAAGAATATATGTAATTTTGCACGATGACGCGCTGCGGTGACTTGCACACGGGTCACCGCTGCGGTTTGCAAGTACCTATGTCGAAATTATTAATGTATTTTTTCTCAACATTTTTTTTTTGGAATTTGTTAATTTCATGCCGGCTAGTGTGGGTACAAATATACGTACAAAGCGCCCTTGAAGTGATTTTTTGACAAAAACGGCGCTCTCCAAATTGTCTAACTATTATTCATACGACATCACGCGTTCCCAGCTAAATTTCAGAAAATTATAACCACGACAACTATTTATAAAAATAAATAAAAAATACTGATATTCAAGTTAGAAGGTTTTTTTAACTGGAATTCCTCATTTCTCCGCGGTTGTAGGTTGGTGGAATGTTTCTTGGCACATTCTCTTTGCTTCAATCATACTCATGCATTGTCTCACACAAACTCTTTTGTTATTCCGTCACTTGTGTCGATTCAACTATTTAACAGAATATCTTTCTTGTGCAATCTTACTTCTTCTACCACCCACAAGCATCAGGATTATAAAAACAATGTTTGAAATCATTAAAATGTCATCTACTCGTTATGTTATTCATTATTTTATGACCAGTTTGGGCGTGTATGTGTGTTGTCATTTAAAAATTAATTGGCCTAAATATAATTCAACTGCGGCCTGTGGTGCATTTGAATAGTGCACTAAGAAAGTGGTTACCAATGACACTATTATTAAAATTTAAATAATCTTACGTCAATATACAAATAAAGACAAATGGTATAAAACGTTGTTGAACTGCAGTTGAATTAATTTGTTATCATAAAATTATCTAATAATATATGTCTTAAATGAAGACAATATTAGCGAAACTCGACTAAGAACCATCCACATTATCTTCATTTTCTTGGCGCATATTTTATTTTCTGCTATCTTTATTTACGATTGCAAGATTCAAACCCGAACTAAATGCTATCTAGATAGTGTCTGGATAAAGCTTTATCCATTTTTATTTAATATGCCACATTTCTGCAAGTCTAGGAAGAAATTTTTTTTTAAATTTTTATGAGTAAAACCTCAAATTGTTATATTTAATTAAATGAAGACAATGTTAGCGAAACTCAAATGAAAATCTCGAAACAGAAAAATCAGAAAAAGATATTTGCACCTCTGGGATTCGAAGCCAGGACCTTTCGCTTTCCGAGCAAATGCGCTGACCACTGCGCCAAGGTGTCGATATCCGAGCAGTTAGTGCGGCAATAAAAACCTCTTCAGTTAAAAAAGATTTTTACCGAACACAACATGATTCTTCTAATATGGGTATAATCCCAATGATTGTATTGAAAGTGCAACGTGCGAACCGCGCGCCAATACCACAGTGCCCTTGAAATGCATTTAGCGCCAGTCTGCCACATAAAAGGATGCATCCAGAGCCGGTCGAGGGACACCGCACACCGGTCCACTGAGAGATGCATCTCAAGGCGGCGAGACGGTCATTGACTAGTGACTACTGCACCGCTGGTCGATCGCCGCTAGTGATGTGTAAATTAAATTCCTGGGAATTTATTTTTAGGGAATATTCACGAAAAAATTGCTGGAATTATCATCTAAATCGCGAGCGTAACCAAAACTCCAGCAATCGGTCACCCCGAGTGCTTTGCGATATAACAGGGGTGCCCGGAGTCATGGGGTGAGGTCTTGGCGGTGTGTGCTTTTGGCGGGCTTATCGGGAGAGACTGGTAGAAAGAGATCTTTTGGCCCCCTCCAGCCGGATTCTCGACCCATCGCTTTGCACCTTAGTGGGAGGGATGGATTTATACGTACATTATTCAACACATTGACCCCCAGATTCTTATCCACCTCTCATACCTTTTTCCTTCCCAGAACTTATTTTCCTTGCTTTCCCTAAAAAGATCCTCCGTACAGCATCCCAAAATATGAAATAGGCTCTTAGGAAATTTTTTCCTCAGGGCTGGAGTTAATGTAAACAAAAAAGATATTGAAAAATTAATTTTACTATTGTTATTAACTTTTTACAATAGGAGACATCCTCATTAAGATTTTTTTTAAAACTTTATTTCCGAACAGGAGGTTCTGAGTAAAAATATTCCCTCAGGGCCTGCGTCATCGGTGGGGATGCTGTATGGAAGGTCTATTAAGGGAAAGGAATTGGGAAAGGTATAAGGGGTGGGTGGGGGTCAATGTGTCCAGAAGTGCCGAATGCATGAATTCATCACTTCCACTGCGGTGCGAGGCGATGGGTCGAGAGGGGTCAAAAGGTCCGGGGTCATCCGCCTTCAAGACCTAGAAAAACTTCACACCATGCACCCTTGCAACACTGCTCATTTACCAAACGTAGAGAACCACTTGTGGTGACCTACTGCAGGGATGTTGGTTATCCAATAAATGGTACCAATACCCGCCTCCCAAATTGAAAAATAACCTTTCTATTAAATAAAATACATTCCCAATTTTTGGGAATTTGTTTTTGGTCCGGGAATATTCCCACTGCGCATCACTAGTCACCGGTCACCAGGGCCCCAAGTGTCCGCGGTCTCCTCTACCGTCTCCAGTCTCCGGGCAAGGAGTGTATCGCGGTCTCTTAAGGGGATTTGCTAAGGTCAATGCTTCACTTAATGCAACCTAATAAAATACTTAACGCTCGAATTAGAAGAGGGGCTACACCATATATTATATTCGTTTTGTAAGTTTTTTAATGTCATATATGCGTGAATGGATTAATACCTCAGGCCTCGGGCCTTTTTTGTCGGAAGGTCAAAATATTTTCGCTTTGATATAAAATCCAAATAAATGGAATATTTTTGAACGCATCCGAAAACTAAAAACTGTTTTTGAAAGTTGATGAAATAAGTTTCCAAATTTTATAATTCGAATAAAAATGTAATAGTTTAAATTAAAAAAATTGAATGCAAACATAAAATAGTTTTAAAATGGCTCACTTTACGTTTTTACGAAAATTACCTACTGATAACGAAAAAAAACACACACACACACGTTATAACACATACATTATTATACATTTTATCGTTATACATTTTATCATCATCTCACTTTTTTTGTCGTTTTCTGTAAAAATAATTACTTAATAAAAAATTTTAAGTTTCGCATATTTTTTTCAAATTGCGGTCGGAATCTCTGTTTTCATGAAGGTGTACATTTTAATTATTTTGTGGTTAATTTTTAGATTTGAATATAAAGCGTGATTTTTTCTCTTTCTAACATCGTTTAGATCAGTGGTTCCCAAAATCTTTTAGCCCACGGATCCCGGGGCGGATAGCACAACGGAGGGATATATCCAGGGCTGGGCAAAATACATGCTTTGCTGTAATTGAAATACAAATTACAAAATACTTATTCGCATGTATTTAAAATACGAAATACAAAATACTTTGAAGTGGTGTATTTGAAATACAAAATACAAAATACAGTATTTGAACCATTTTTTTATTTCAAATATAAAATACAAATTACAAAATACAAAATACATTTGGTTTTCGTAGAACCTTTGGTTGTAAAAAATTGTCGTAAGTGTACTTATCTAAGGATGCGTTTGTGGTATAGGACCCAGGTGCAGTGGCATTGTTAGCATGGGTGACACCCGGGGCGGATAGGGTGGGTAACCCCCACCCCCCCCCCCCCCCCTCCCCCCCACCCCCTATTGACTTCATCAAAAATTGCTTCGTCCTGGGATTGGTGGCTAGAGAATTGTGCTCTTGGGGGGTGACACTCGGTCGTCGGACCGCCCCTTCCGCCCCCGCCGCCCCTACGCTACGCACTGCCCAGGTGTTAGATAATAATAATTATTTTTTTTATAACAAGATATTTGCATAGCGCAGTTTTGGGTTATTTCACTTCAAATGCGCTCTACTGTAAATATCTTTAAAATAATTTAGTATTCAGCAAATTATTCTCATAGTACTTTATCTAATACTATGACACAAAAATGTACAATACAAAGCAATGACAAGTATAATATACATACAGTGACCGTCGGAAGGTTCGGTTTCGGCAAAAAAATCTAGTTTCGGCATCAGTTTCGGTTTCGGCAGAAAATCTGCCGAACCTTCGGCCGCATCGAAACTCTGCGTTCGTGAATTATCGCGCGCCGTTCGGGTGAGTTCGTGGCTCGTTCGCCAAATTTTTGTTCTAATAAGTAGTTAACATCTTTGTTAATTTTTAAATTTTTTATTTGTTATATAGCAGTAATGTACCGGTAATAATACCCGCCGCCCAAATTGAGAGGCGGGTAAGGGTACCGCCGCCCCAGGAACCATTTATTGCATAATCAAAACTTCTTCCATAGGTCACTTTTGGTGTCTTTGTAGGGGTGCCCGGGTTCATGGGTTGAAGTTTGTCCAGGGCTTGGGGGCTAATGTATCCGTCTGCCTGCTCCGTGGTGTAACATGTTCATTAAGAATATTGTGATTGTAAACGCAATTAAAATACTCAATTAATGAGGTCCTTCCTTTATAATGTGAGTGTTGATTATTGTCAATTTTTTGTTCCAAGAAGTAGTTACCATGTTTTGTTAATATTTGTTTGTTTTATAGCGGTAATATAAAAAAAAATACATATACCTACTTCAATAATAATTGTTTTTTATTTCATTTAACACGTGTTAATTGTCTGTTTAAGTGTAAAAATAAGCCAAACTTCAGTACACAATAGCTTAAAAAGAATCGGTTTCGGCCAAAACTGAGACAGATTCCGAAGATTCGGTTTCGGTTTCGGTAGAAAGTCCTATTTCGGTCAGACACTATTAATATAATACGATACAAATAGTGTTGCCAACTTACTCTAATATATTGCACAGGATTCTAAAGTTTTTAGTCCATGTATTATCTACGTCAGTTTATTTTTCATTATCATTACTAAGATCGCTAAATGTATTTGAAAATGTATTTTGAAGCCATAATTTAAAAAAGTATTTGAAATACAAATTACAAAATACCTCAGCATCGGGTAATTGAAATACCAATTACAAAATACATTTTTAGGAAGTAATTGAAATACAAATACAAAATACGTATTTGTATTTCAAATACGTATTTCAATTACAAGTAATTCAAATACTGCCCAGCCCTGGATATATCATATACCATTACGCCCCCCCTCCCCCGACGAAACTTCCATATGAATAAAAATGTGTCAAAACCTTGCTGCGGACCCCCTGACGTCATTCAGGGACCCCCAAATCAATTTTTATTTTCTACGGCACGCCTGAATGATCCTGGGTACCCCCGGCGGTCCGTACGAACCACTTTGGAAACCACTGGTTTAGATTATATTTTTCACTATGATAGTAGATAGGGAGACGCAACGATTTCTGAGACCTATATGAGTTGTTTCGAAAAGCGAACAAATTAGCCTGAGGTGGGTTGATCGATTTTTATAAAATAATGTGTTTGTTTGGAAAGGTTTAGGTTCGCTATGTTTAGTGTCCGTGTATATGGGGTCAATGTCAATGCGATCGTAAATTAATTTCGGTTGTGGTGCATCGATGCATGATTTGAAATTGTATTCCTTTTCGTTATTATGTTCGACGAACTTTTAATTTTCAAAATTGAACTGATAAGCATAAATCATATCAGACATGCGATAATGCTTGAAATTGTATTCCTTTTCGTTATTATTTAAGTTCGACGAACTTTTAATTTTCAAAATTGAACAGAAAAGCATAAATCATATAAGACATACGTTTGTTATAAAGTTACCAACATTATTTTTTAGGCAATGAATATGCTAATATCGATCACGCCGCCGCCAATCTGGCCTCATACAAAATATGCATTGAACTAAATTTGTTTGCTAGTACCACGTAAATATTATAATACATTATGTAAACATTATATGCCCACCAGTACTTCACACTAAAACTACTAATGTACTAGAAATCATAGGTACTTGTAAAATTTATCATATCAGGTAACATAATCCAGGATTTTTTACTTTTTATATTTTATATTTAAATCTTTGTAGGTAACTTTTAGAGATATCTTATATTTCTATATTTTACCTTTTATTGTTTTATTTCTCACTTTAAATTTTTATTTTTACTTTTTACCTAATAATTTGTAGTTTGTACTTTATACTTTAAATTTTATATTTTATACTTCACTTAATAATTTACTTTTATACATTTTACATTTTATTCACTACTTATTACCTTACTTTTTACCTTTTTTCTTAAATTTCACTTACATTCTTCATGTTGTTGTACTATTAATAAGTATGTCAATTATGTTAATGGCACGTGTTGTGCCGTACATGTGTAAATAATCAAATAAATAAATAATTTTATTAATTAACTAGCAGACCCAGCCACACGTTGCTGTGGCTAACGAAACACAACGCCATTACCCAACCTTTATAAATTGCCGGCTGCCCGCTGCCTGAATAAAATATTTGAATTTCTCGGCTTTTCTCTACTGTAATAAGCACGTATTATACATATTAACCTTTATCTTGAATCACTCTATGTATTGTTGAAAACCGCATGAAAATCCGTTGCGTAGTTTAAAAGATCTAAGCGCACAAACATTTTGAGCGACTTACCACAGGAGTCCAAATTTGTCCCAGCTCACATAGGTCTCATATAAATCGTTGTACATCCCTCACGTTCATGGTGAGAAATATTATCTAGAATCTAGAGACTATCTAGAGGTGATCACTCCATGCTTAATATGCAAATGTATAGTTTAACCATAGAAAAATTTAAATGTACACCACTATGAAACCAAAGTTTCTGATAGCAAATTGAGAAGAATGTATAAAATTTCGAGAATTTTTTATTTGTTATTTTTTTATGAAGTGACAAAAACGTGAGGTGCTAATAACAATACATTTGCCTACTAAATTTTCTTTCGTCGGAAATTTTAGATAGAAATAACGTAAGGAGAACCATTTTCAAAACTTTTTTATGTTTGCATAAAAAATTATAATATTTTTATTTCTAATAATATAATTAGTAACCGCATTATATCACCTTTCAAGAACAGTTTTTAGTTTTTGGATATGTTCAGAAATTTGGATCCATTTATTTGGATTTTATTGCAAAGCGGAAATATTTTGATCTCCTGGCAGAATACGCCCGATTCTTGAGGGGTTAACATAATATTTGTAATTTGATGAATATTTTTTCCGTTTTACTTATATATTTAACCTAAAGCAAACACTGTGGTATTAAACTTTTCAACTGCATTTTGAAGGACGGGTGGTAATAAAATGACCTTTCCGTTCTAATTTAATTTCGGTAATAAAATTAAAAATTATGGCTTGTAAAAAACAGAACGACGAGTTTTTGTAACATTAGGCAGACATTGTCCAATTCAACTGATGGGAATAAGCCAGGAATAAAGTTGCATCAAAATGTTAAATAAATTCCACCATGCTATTCAGTTTATTGTTTGCCCCAATGAAATCTTAACAATTAAAAGTGATGCTTCGACTTTCGTATCTTCAGATGGTATAAATAAAGTAATGGAAAACTCTTGGACCATTAACCAGCCAGCGGCCGAGAATTCAAATTTCGTCGAAAGATGTTCTTATGATCGTACAGGGCGGTTCCAATGAGAAAGATTGATTATTCTCCATACCAGCTTTTTAAAATAATAATTTTATCCTTTTTGTTATTTTTTTTGATCATAAGTATTATGTAGTATGTAGTACTGTAGGATTATTATATTAATTTATTAAGTAATTATTTAGTAAGGAACACTGTAGGATTATTTTTATAGTTAAGCGCACTTGAAGTGAAATGACACAAAACTGCGCTTTACAAATATTACGTTATATATATATAATATTTCAATAATGTCTAAGCAAAATAAGAATGTAAAAAAATTGAAATGAATTAGTTTGTAAGGCCGTAAATAAATAGACAAACTGAAGTATTTTCGTCACAAAACGAGGGTGCGGATTTTTTAAGGGGTCTCCGCACGGTGCTGCCGCAGTATCAACTGCCGAAGAACTGACTAAAAATCGTATAGGCTGTAGTCAAAAGCGCCAGCCGTATTCTTATTGTAATAACAATACGGCTGGCGCTTTTGACTACAGTCAACTAAAGTTCTGCGGCAGTTGGTGCTGCGGCAGCACCGTGTGGAGACCGTCTTAAAATGATTTATTTTAACTTAAATTAAAATTCTGAAAAGTAGCTTTCCCAATTAATTTATTGATTAATTTTACTGCATGATTATATGATTTAAAATGTATGTTGTACAATACAAAATTTTGTTTGAAAATTTAACGAATCTGCCAACGACCAAATTATTGAAATATTATATATATATAATATTTCAATAATTTGGTCGTTGGCAGATTCGTTAAATTTTCAAACAAAATTGTTTAATATCTTAAAATAAACAATTTTTTCAAAAATTAAAACATAGTTTTACTCGATAAAATAACAGTTTTTCGGAATCAATTTATAATTTTTGTGAAAAAGAGTCAATATCTAAAATTTGATTTAAAAATGACATATTCCCGGTTTTTTCTTGTTATTCCCTCTTACAGTTTTAATAGTACAAACGTAAAGGGTAGGGAAGCTTAGATTGTTTGGGCATATAGAGCGAATAAGCGAAGAAAGGAGTGTAAGGAAAGTATATGACGCTAATGTGAATGGTAGAAGAAGTCTAGGACGCCTGAGGAAGACAGGGCAAGTGATCCAGATAATTTAGCCGGAACATGTCAAGAGTCAGAACAACAAAAGAGTATGAGACGTGAATGAAGATGAAGATGAAGATGTATGAATGTGAACGAGGCAAGGAGTGTGTGGCATGGCCGAATTGTTTGTTATTATAAATATGTACATAATAAACTTAATTAAAACAAATATTAATTTTTAGAACGCAAATTTAGCGAAAGTTTTTAAAATCGCTTTCCGATGGTTTTTTTCTATTAATTTCATACGAAATTAAAATCACCTTTCGTTAGACAAACGTACCTTACCTATTATAATCACTTCACTTTTTTCGTTTTTCATATCAATAGTTATTAAATTTCAAACCTTGAACGGGTGAACTGTTTTGAGGTTTTTGCTTTTATGCGATTATTTTAAATCCTAGAGCGTCTGTGTTAATCTAATAAGTAATCTAATATCTAATGAGTAAAAGCTTGGTGTTCTATTTTTCTAAATCTGTTTGTATTGTATATACATGGACGTGTCAATTGGTGACAGATACAGCACTACTAGGGTTTGCGAATCCCGTAATCCCGCGGGATTGCGGAATAAAATTTAAAAATTTCTTCGGGGTTTGCGGAATTTTTATGGGCAATTAATTTCAACTTTTAAAAATAATTTGGTATAATTTATCTTTGCTTATCTTTATATTATAAAAAAGACATTAAAAGGTAACATAGTAAGTCATATAATAGGTCTTTTCGTATCAATCGTCTTTGGTACTATTATTTTTATAAGGAGATATTGAAATGGTAACATAATAAGTGTTTTAAAAAGACTTTGTTAAAAAAAGGTCTTAGAAAAGATTTTGTTAAATATCTCTGTCACAGACAGTACTTCTCTACAGTAATTTGAAATTGATTATCTTTGGTACTAGAGATATTATAAAAAGAAGTTGTAAATAAAAAGAACGTAGAGATATAAGTTAAAACATATATTATCATATAAGGGGTCGTCCATTAATCACGTGAGGCTCGAGGGGGGGGGGGGGGGGGGTCGAAAAAAAATCACGAAACATCACGAGGGGGGGGGGGGGGGGGGGTAAAATGAGATATCACGTGTATTTATTTTTCGTTTTAGGTACTGACATTCTGGCACTTGACATATTTTGGGATTCGCAACTCGCAAGCTCACTCAAATCGAAAGAACATTTTTTGGTGAAAATCTAGTTGTTTTTCAATCACATGAAAATCCCGCAAATCTGCCGTATCAAATATTTGCTATATTCCGTGGGATTGTAATCCCTAAGCACTACGAGGCCTGAGTGGTTTTAATACAAAAAAGTGAAGTATAGACTGGGTATACCTGATTTCAAAACAATGTGCATTTTATTCAGCCATAACACATACCGCATTGCTAGTGTCCATAATGCGTACAGGCCGCGAGAACGCACCAGTCCTTACTAAATATGGCCGGCATTAATAGGTTAGATTTTACTTGCAAAGTGCTCAGGTAGTTAGGCTTCTGGTTATAAGGCTGTTGTTTAACCCTTGGAATGCCACAGGTAAATGCTTATCGCCCGCCGTACCCGCCTTTCGACGGCTGACACTATTTTCCCAATAACTTGTTTTTTTACAAAATTTTGTTCTGTACCGTTTAACCAGATAATGTGATTAATACAGGATAGTTACTTATATTCGTTGTATTTTTTTAATTGTGAATACCGCACAAGAGTCCCAACTGCTCCCATCTGGAGCCAGTGAGACTATAGCATCTACATTTGGGGTATGTTGTGACCCTGAAGGTAATAGGGAGGGGAAGGAGTTGAGGAAGAGGAAGGTGGGGAAGTATCTGAATATTCCGATCTTTTCGCAAAACCTAGCTAAAGCCATTTCAAGCAACGTTTCAATTCTGAACGGTGCTCTAACACCAGAGAGATACTAAGAGTACTAAATATTATTTTAAATTAATTTGTTGTGAAATAACCCAATTCAATCAAATAAAATTTATTTATCCACGCAACCTTCGGATTGCTAGTCTACAGCCTTATCCCTCTACTATGGAGGCTGTCAAATATAATATAATGAAGACATACGAAAATATTCTAGAGTTTTATTATATTTCCAGCCAAATAAGCGTTATTCACAATGAAAATAAGTCATTTGAGTATTTCGTCTAAATAAATACAGGACCTACTATGTATGTCTTTTGAAAATGAAAAACATATGACATTGGACTCGGTATTTGCGATGCGCTTTTTCACAGATAAAATAAACATAGGTATTTGCAAATGACGAAACGACAAGCTAGAATAATTCCTCACCAAATGAAAAAAAAACTCGGACTCGGTATTTGCGATGCGCTTTTTCACAGATAAAATGACAAACGAAACGACAAGCTAGAATAATTCCTCACCAAATTAAAAAAAAACTTGGACTCGGTATTTGCGATGCGCTTTTTCACAGATAAAATAAACATAGGTATTTGCAAATGACGAAACGACAAGCTAGAATAATTCCTCACCAAATGAAAAAAAAAAAAACAGAGTATGCATTAGTGTGCAATTCATACGCGGTAGAAGTAAAACCTTCAGAAAAATGAAGTAGACCAGAATGGAGAGGCTACGAAGCACCGCACAAAGAGTAGACCGATTATACTATATCATTCTCTCGCAAGCTAAATCCTATAGATTTATGTGTTTGTCTCTTTTAGGTGTCGCAATTTTTTGTTTCATCGAGTTTCAAATCACAACGGCGCTAAAGAAGATTTTTATTCAAAAAATTTAGTGTGCTAGGAGCATTTTTTAAGGTTAAAAAAATCATCACATTGAGGCAAGTGCAGTGAGTTACTAGCAAATCCAAGGTGGATTTCTTGGCATATTAGAGGTTAATGATATTATAAGGTTGTAGCCGAGCAACGAACAAACATAAAAATACTCTTTTTATCCGATTTTATACAATGGTATCACCGGCCACCACTCTCTGGCCGGGTGCATGATAATGCACATTCAGTTCGGTTTTAGCGTTCGTTCCCTCTGCCTGTTTTTCCTCTAAGCAAAATAATTATTAAATCTGTTCTAATTATTGTAACACAAAGTTTCATTGTAAATATATAAAACTTGCGTTAAATCAAGAGTTTTTATTGAAAACCTCCACAACATACGCATCCAGTTTACAGATGTGGCAAGGTTTGTAAACTGTCAAACCCTCTGGATAAAATACCAAAATACAACCAATATAACCTTCAAATAGAACAATTCACAAATAAAGCAGCTAAAATGCTAGGTTTCATCGTAAGAAATACAAAATAATTCACAAACAATGTAATTATCAAACCACTATACTTTGCTTATGTACGAAGCCATCTAGAGTTTGCGTCAACTGTGTGGTCTCCATTTTATGCAGTACATATAAACAAAATTGAATCAGATACACAATTCTCAGATGCGATGTTGCTATACAAAATCGTAAATAACATAACCGACTGTCCTGAATTATTGAACATAATAGATTTTAAAGTACCTACACTGCACACACAATCGTGTAATATTTTAAAGAAAATCACTGTAAAACAAATTCAATCTAAAATGCTTACCTTATAAGACTGTGTTCAACATATAATAACATTTTCTCTGATATAGATATCTTCAATTTTTGACGAAAGTAAATATAAAAAATCTATCAAAAGTGTATAAAAATGTATTAAATGAGTACGAAACTGCACAAATGTAATGATGTTTTATGTAATGACCTGTTATATGTAATATATTTAAGTGTAATATCTTTTAATTGTTATAAGATTACTGTTTAATTTCTAGATACACAATTTTATATTATAATGAGGAAATCTATAATTGGTTTATCAGTTAGGTAAATTATACATTTACAAATTAATCACATTATAAACTGTTGATTTCCCTAAAATAAAATAAACAAATACATATTGCCAAAATGTAAAACATTTCTTGCTTCGCCATTATGGCGGATTCAGGCGGTTCATAAACCGCGACAGGTAATTCATGAATTTACAAGCTCGAGAGATTTAAGGCTCTCGCTGTATTTACTTTCTTGAAAGCTCCTTTTTATCGCCGAAGCGTAAAAGATTCAAACGGCTTATGTCCAAAGTACACTCGCTAAATAAATATCGTTATACAGCATGGCCTCACACCGTGGAAATAGGAATTATCGGGGTATTTTACTTGAATCAGCCACTATCCAGGTAGTGTTTTAATCTGTGAGAGTAATCTTATGTTCAAGTAATTTCCTTCCATCTTGCACAAAAATTCCTTTATTAGAACATCGTTTTTTATAATTTTAGTGTGTCTTAAGCATAGACATACAAATAGATAGACCAGAACATACAGATGAGGGGTAAAAAATAACTTTGGCGGGGCGAAGACGGGGACGATGACTGTGATTCGCCAATAAATCAATCTAACAGTATATAGGCATCTCGTATTATAATATGATCATTTAGTTCTTAAAAGTAAAATTTGCTTTTGAATGAATAGACCTTTTTATATGGGAGCGCGAATTGCTCGCCACAATATGAACAAATATGTGAAGTTCAAATTCGGCAAAGTAAAGTTTCACTTATTTTCCGAGTGAAATATTTTGTTGCCGTATTTACTTAAGACACCTTTACAAATGCTTCATAATTTACTTAAGGGGTCTCCACACGATGCTGCCGCAGCACGTTCTGCCGCAGAACTGACTAAAAATCGCATGGTCTGTAGTCAAAACCGCCAGCCGTATTGTTATTATTCACCAACCGTATTATTATTTCCCTTCTGCCGGGCCCCCCCACTCCTTAAAATTGGGCCGTTATTGGGCGGAACGCCTTCGGTATTGTTATTATTCACCAGCCGTATTATTATTTACCTGCTGCGAATTCGCTGTTGTTGCAGCCGCTGAAGGTCCGCCCTCAACTTGACATGTTAGGACACGTCATTTCTTCATTTCTCGTCGGAGAGCGTTTCGCGCGGTCCTTGACAGCGCCTTGTACGAAGTAAATATTATTATTTTACTCATCGCGCCTGAAGAGGAAAAAGTAGTTTGGGTAGGAATTTTTGATTTATACAAGACTTGTACAAGGACCTTCGATGCTTGTGGGATATTTCCGACAAAAATTATTTGCGGTGAGATATTGGTAATAAAGCCATGGAGTTGTTGATAATAACGTTTATAATAAAATATGAAGGTATGGGTTTTTATTTTTTTAATATAAAATCCGGCTAATTTGTTCGGCTTTTGAAACAACTCATATAGGTCTCATCGCTGTGTCTCCCTTACTACCATAATTATAAATATGATCTAAACGGTGCTGTGTCAGAAAGATAAAACACCACGTTTTATATTCGAATCTAAAAGTTAACCCCAAAATAACAGAAAACGTACTTACACCTTTATGAAACTAAAGTTTCCAACCAAAATCTGAAAAAAAATTGTGAAATTGTGGAAATTTTTTAATTAATTTTATTTTTACAAGAAACGACAAAGATGTGAGTGGTTGATAATGTTTATAATAAATTTGCCTAATAAAATATGCGTGTGTTTTTATTTTTTTTTCTTCATCTTTAATTTTTGTTAGAAAAATACCAGGACGTAAAGGGACATTTTTAAAACTTTTTTTATTTTGCGTATCAAAATTTTATATTTCGAAAATTATACAGGGTGTAAAAGCACGTACCCGAGAGATTTTAACCAGCGATTAACAGCTTAACTAACTAACTAACCATCACGCCGCAGTTTCCGAAGACGGACCGCCAAACAACTCGGTCTTGGCACACATTCCTTGCCTCGTTTACATTCAAACAACGTTTCATACATGCTCTTCTATTATTCTGGGTCTTGACATGGCCCGACTCAAGTATCTGATTCACTTGATCGTGCCATGTCTTTCTCGGGCGTCCTCGACTTCTTCTACCATTCACATTTGCGTCATATATTCTACTTACACTACTTTCCTGGTTCATTCGCTCTACATGCCTAAACCATCGGAGCGTCCCTTTCTTAACCTTACACATCACACTTACATCAGCCTTGCATTCTTTGCGTATCTCCACGTTTCTCACACGATCGTACATGGTTTTACCACAAATTCGCCCCAGGGATCTCATTTCTACAGCATTCAGTCTACTTTCATCCTTCCTCTGCCAGTTCCATGCCTCACTGACATACATAGGGTAGGTACCATCACTCCATTATGGACAGTTTTTTTTTTGGTGCCAACGGCGTTCAGTCCTCCATTAATAGAGTTAACAGCATTCATCCTTCTTTCAATATCTCTATCAGCCTTTCCATCTCTCGTAAACTTACTTCCCAAATAAAAGAACTGATCGACCTGCTTCAAGTATTCATAATTTACAACTATGTTGCACATTGTTTTCGTACTCTCTCTTTCATATACCATGACTTTAGACTTACTTACATTCACGATATCGTCTTTTGAAAGTGGAAGAAATTTGGCAGACGTACTATTTCTACGAAAAATAGCTACCTCTATTATATCTACCATAGAGGTAGCTATTTAATTAACTAAGAGTGAATTACTAGAAAGAATTTAACTAAGTGTGCCTATCAGACAAACCAGACAAAACCACGCATTATACATTCCTCAATGCAACACTAACTCTAAACAAAATACAATCATTCACCGCGCTTCACTCATCTTTAACATGACATACAGTGAATTCGACTTATTTAACACAGTACCTAACATTTTCAAATCTAAAATGAATAAATAACATTTAAAAATACATACTACTATTTACACAGAATAAATCCATCCCTTTCCCCTCCCTTTCACCATCCCATCCACATAACCTAATTTAACTATTTTTCTTTATACCTACTCACTTAATAATTTAATATACATCAGTGAAAACCTGTTATTGGTAAAATTTTTATGCATATGTATTTCATCAAACATTATTTTTATAAACTGTTGATTTTCCAAATAAAATAAAATTATTAACTCATTCTTCATGCATACTTCGTTCATCCTGGACACGAGAGACTGTAGACTGTAGATCTTCCATACTGTTAGATATCAGCACCGCATCATCAGCATGCAATAGGCAACATTCTTTCAGATTACTAAAGTTAAAGTACTTTATAGTACTTAAGTACTTTTTCCCGAGATTATTTGGAGTAAAAAAATTTAAAATCATTTTGTGTTTTCATTAAAACATTTAAAATATTATTCCATCACACGCCGCAACTGATAATTAAATAGAGAACGCGTTTATGGCCTAGCGGTCATTTGACAAGCGTTGCGTCTCGTTCTAGCGGTACTTTAAGTAAACGAGACAGCGCTAGTTTACTCAAACCCATCCCATCGTGATGGGATCAGTAGCGTCATGTGATCGAAAAACACAAATATTTTTGTTTTTAATAAAAAAATATATCATTTTTTGCTCAATAATTTCTTTTACGAATCGGATTATTATTTTCTGTTGTCAATAAAGCCAACACTAGTCCAATACGTTGAAATTTCGAAAGTATTGATCGATGTGACGGAGCCATGACACGTTTGCGCACAGCGCGGGCGCTCCGAACACGTCTGCACAGCGCAAAAACTAAGACCTTTCTGCAAATTGAATGGTGTAGTGGCAACCGTCAATCTGCTGTACAGCCTGCAGCACAGCAAGAAGTGACTAGAAATCGCATGGTGAGGAGGCCACTTTACCTCAGTAAACAGCGCTTTGTGTTTCGCGTCGCCATGTATCTTGATGTGATAGTATGTGTTATCATATTATATGATCTGAATAAGCCTAAAATAATGCTTACCTATGGAATGTAATACGAAAATTGGGTTTATTATCTTTTTCACTTCTATTTTTACATGTTTTCATAACACAAGTCACCATTTTTGCCGTGTTATTTCGTAAAATGTACCGATGAGAGCTCGACACTGGTCCGGACAAGAATGATGACGTCACATTTTTTAGATTCACGCGAAGCTTTCGCAAGCCCAGCCGGTTCCGATGGAAGGGTCCCAATGGGATGGGGAAATAATACGCCTTTTATCACTTAGGGCAGGTCCATCTTTTTGTATGTCCATGGTCTTAAGATACTAAATCAAATTTGCTTCGTAAATTCTAATCAACGCAATCTTCGTGTTATTTCTTCGCAAGGGTAGGTTCAATGACTGCAACACCACACAACTCGCGTACTCTCCCTGCTTTGTTCACATGTATTCATACTCTTTTGTTCTATTGACTGACGCCACATCTGATCCAATGTTTTTTTTTTACATTAACTCCACACATAGGCCATGGAGAAAACAATTTCACTTAGGTTATCGGTAGGGGAGCAGGGGGTAATGGTAGCCAGCGGGTAATAGGAGCGGTGCGACTAGCGACAAAACTATAGCTCGCATTCACTCGGTTGCCACTCGGGCGCCTTCACATTGCGGCCGTGTTCCCCTGCCGCGTTAGGCTCGCCAGTGCCACGCATTATGTCACCACGGACGCTTGTCGATTTTTTGCCCCGCGCTTATAAAAAGTACGAAATTTCAACGGCCAAGTAAGTGTGAAGTTATATGTTTGTTACAATCAAACCTGTTTCATTTTATAGCTAATGTTACAATTTTGACCATCTGTGCGTATAATTTCATTACAAGCTAGATTTAGGATGTCATTTTATTCAATTTCAACATGATGGTATTCGGGTAATCAGAGCTTATTAGGCAGTAAGTAAGAGATTATTAGGCTAGTAGGTACTACGTAGCTCCCATTACATATATGGGAATTTATAGGCTCTCATTTACCGCAATCTCATTTCTGTTTTTTTGAAAAAAATTTATCTGTGGCCAAATGCCTAATAATGTAACCTTGACGCTTTTATTAAATGATAGTCAAATAAGTAAGGATTTAGTTTCTAATAAAAAGTTCCTAAAGTATCTTAATAAATTTGCCTTTTGTTGAACTTTTTCCTTAGTAGGCTCCAATTCCCCCCTGCTCCCCTAATCAATGGGAAGTTCTGGGAACGAAAAGGTATGAGGGATGGGTAGGATTATTGGTGTCGGTGTTACCAGGATTGACGGACGTATGAATACCAGAATGACGTACGTATGAATACACCTTCCGCTGCGATGAAAGGCGATGGGTTGAGGAGTCCGGCTGTAGAGGCCTAATCGGCCTGACGCATTCGCCGCCAAGGCCTGAACAACCCCCATGAACTCGGGCGCACCTGTTAAGCATCAAACGTAGCGAAACACCTTGATTTGATCTTGCATATCTTCCTGGAAGGTTTCCGTATTATTCTTTCATCTTATATCGCATCATATAATAGTATATCCTTTCGGAATTTATTTTTTTATTTTACACGTTCAAACCGTGCGTCGTTTATTTATACAATGTAAGTACACTTACGTAAGTATCGGTGTTGTATCCTGTTCGGTTCTTCTCGTTTGTAATACGTACAGCCTCGATTAAATTCCTCAAAAACTTCTATTTGTAGGTAGGTACTGTATATGTAGATAATAATCCTTGTCCCAAGAAAACTGTTGAAAAACTGGTCTGAAAAAGTTAGAGTTTCCAAGGAATTTGAATATCTGTTATTCTTTTGCAATTCTGCTTCAAAATATTATATATTGTACGTTTATTATGTATTGTACGTGATAAGTTTGTTTTTCAAGCGAATTAATGTTGTTTTAACAATTTTTCGCTTTTCATTATTATTATTTGCAAATAAAACCAACTTGAAACGTTTACAGTCCACTTGTTTTTCTTATGGCTTGTATCTACTCTTTATTCAACCATTTTACATATTGCAGGTACCTCCCTAGTGCTTACACGAGGCTGAGTTAATATTTGTTTTATTTTATTTTCCGATAACAACAACAAGCGGACGAAAACGGTTTTGTAAGCAAAACTGGGGAAATTATTTAACGAGAACAGGAAATTGGATTTAATATCCGCCTGGTATGAAATGAACCCTTAAAATTAGCTACCGGTATGTTAGTTGTCGAATTAAATACATCATAATTTATCATTGAAGAAGAAGATAACGCTAATAATCTAAACGAAAATATGGAAGAGAACAAGTCACAGAAAAATAGTAAAAGATAATGGTCGCAACTGGGACTTGTTGTGTCTTGTTGTCTTTCATATTTTCGTTTAGATTATTAGTGTTATCTTCTTCTTCAATGATATATTACACTAAGATGAAGCCATACTAAATAATTCAAAATCATACGTTTTTGTTGTGAAAATTTGATCGCATAGAAGTATTATAGATGCTTCAATTAAATACTGTGTGTAGAACATATCTTGGCCCTTAAAAATATCGGAAATTTAAATAGTCTTTTAATAAGCCTAGAAAAAAATAAATTATAAGGTTTATAAAAAACACTTTGAAGTCCAAACTCTCATATTTACAAACCTTTTTTCGGATATGGTTTTATTGTTTAATGTCGTAAATTTAGTTTCTTTTATGATAATCGAAAAAAAAAATTTACGCCAGAATCTCACAAAATAAAATATAAAGTGCATTTTCGCGTTGTTATTTTTGACATCACGGCAACAATACGGCAGTTGACGAATTTGGTTTATCAAAGTGAATACCGTCCACCGAAGAACGACTGGCAGCCACCCCTATTTTCTGTCACTACTCCGGACGGAGCGGAGAATGGACGTGTTAGGCCCCGCGTCGCTTGTTTTCGTGAAATCAATTTTAAATTTCCGTTTTATTACAATAAACAATGCGTAAAAAAGGAATTAATATTTTTTACAGGTCTTTACGAAATCAACATGTAAAAAAAACTTAACTATCTTATCCAACCTTTCCAAAAGCTTTTTCTCAAGTATTTTTAAACTCCTCCCATTAAGGGGCGTCAATTCCGATTTAGATTGTATCCTGTACTATTGGATCGCCTTAATAGGAATAACCCCCAAAAATTATGAAAAATATATATAATAATCTATTCGCCATCACTATTTGTTGTGTTGAGCCTCTTGCGGAGAGCATTAAAGTTATTAATCATTTGAGATATTTGATTGCCATAAATATTTATTTATTTATAAACATCATAATTCAAAATTATTTTTTTTTTATTAATATTTATTTAGTTTTTCTCTTTGTTTTAGGTAAGTTGTTGAAACAATCTTTTTGGCCGTACTTTACATAATAGTACTTATGGATGGAATGAAATAATTTAAAAAGTTGGCAGGTAGGTAAGTACTTACTTTCTTGATATCACAAATAACAAATATATTATGTCTATATAATCTTAATATATAAAAATGCATATTTCTTTGTTTGTTATTGACGATTCCTAACCCACTTATCCGATTGCGATAAAACTTTGATTATTTGTTGTGTGCACGCCCACCAATGTTTCTATATAGAATGGTGAGCTGTGGCGTTATGAAATTATTTCCTAAAGGTACTATGCATAATATTGCGATGGAATTTTGAAGAGTTGTTGTGCGCATGTCCGCATAGGTTTCTATATATAATGGTGAGCTCTGGTGTTATGAAATTAATAAAAAAAATTACAATAGGTGACGGGCGAATTGTTTAAAAATTTAGGTTAAGTTTTTTGAAAAAAATTGTAGAATTTGTCAAATATAAGTTAATTTTCACGTTCTGTGTAAGTTCCATTCAAGTTCTGTTACTATATCATTAAAGGACAGTTGCTTCATAAAACGGAAATAATCGTAGAAATTGAAAAATAACTTAAAATATTTGATGAATTGTTCAAATTTAGGACGATTCGTTTAAAAAAATAGATTAGAATTAAAGCACTTCAATAAACGAAACGCGAAACAGACGGCCTCCGAGGTCGAAGGATAAGGCTATTGTAATCGGCAATCCTTTTTTCCATTCTTATTCAGAATTGAAACGTTGCTTGATATGGCTTTATCCATGTTTAGGAACCAGATCTGAATAGCCAGGTAAATTCCCATCTTCCTCTTCCCCATCTCTTACCCCTCCCCATCACCTTCACAACGTACCCCAATTGGGATGCCATAGTCTCACTTGTTAAAAAAATAAATAACAAAATAAAACGCAGAAAATCAAAACTGCAACTAGGGATCGACCCAGAACCTCTGTCTTACCGGGACAACGCTCTAATCATAAAATATCATTTTTAATATATCTCAATTTGGGAGGCGAGTATGGGTACCAACACCCCTGCCATAATTCACCCCATGTGGTTCGCTATGTTTGGTGAGGTGAGGTTTGTCTAGGTCTTGGCTGTGGATATTTTACCTATTGCGTGACTTTTTGATCTCTCCTTCAAGACTTTATCGTAATACACCTCACACCGCGGTGGGAGGGATGGATTCATACATCCGTTACTCCCGTAGACACTGACCCCCAGCTTCATACATACCCACCCCTCATACCTTTTTCCTTATTTTCCCTAAAATGACCCTCCAAACAGCATCCTTAAAGATGACATAGGGAAACTGAGGGTTTTTTTGTTAAAGATATACCAAAGCTATTATAAGAATTTAAAAGAAATTTATGGTTTATTATCGTTTTATTTTTGTAAAAGAAGACTTCTGTCAATTTGATAATTTATTGTATATATAATTTGATAATTCGTTAGTATAAAGCTCAAAATCATTTCATATAATTGGAGAAAAGAAATTTAGTTACGGCGTTCGCGTAGGGTCATTTTTACGACCTATTCTTAACGTATTTCGGCTGCGGAATAAAATGTCTACGTATACATTTGAAAACCGAGACCCAAACCGCACCACTAATTATATGAGAAAGGAACGAAGTAACCGTAACCTACGTTTCCTTTACCACAATTTTCCGATCGAGAGACTCCGTTCGCTAATATATACTTAGAACAGCCTTAGAACATGAGTCTCGTCAAAAGTTTCAGGATTTTAATCCTTTCTTTCTTTGAACATATTCACGTACAGCACCCCCAAATATGAAAAGTTAATATTTTATAATCTGTTCTTCGGTAATTCATTTTGTTTTAATTTAGTAATACAAACATTAGGTACTTGTTGAAATAAGCATGTCGGCAGTCACGTCAAAATTACAACATGGTATCAAAACTTTATTTTACTAAGGTATTATTTTCGACAGGCTTTCTTCTGAAAGCGTTTTAGGCCCAAACTATTTCAGTTCAAAATGAATTACTCGTTCTCTGCGTTAGTTTTAAACGACAGCCTGTTTTAGGTTTTAGTACGATAAACTTAGAATATAATACATAATATTGTGATTATTTTTTAGGTTCCTATATCATGTTGCGCTTCCTCCTTCTTTACAGTGTCCGTCATCGGGGCAGATATGTAGATTGTAAGTGTGTTTGTATACATAGGGTTAATACCATGTTGCACGCGATAAGAGGAAGGCACAAGCCAAAAACGTACGTATTCTTAGTGAGCCTTATATTGGCAAGATTATGAACATTGGTCTTAAAGAGACCCATGTTGTAGGAAGGAGGAAACACAGAGGCCGGAAAATCGTTCCACAGCCGGGCTGTTGAACATAAGAACGAGTCGAAGAAGCGACCCGTTCTCATGTGACAAATGTCAACCGTGTACACATGTTAGGCACGCGTTTGGCGTGTTTCGCGACTATGCACCGGTGCCGAAGGGAACCGTTAGAACAAGGATGGCATTACCACCCGACGCCTGTGCTAAGATTGCAAATAAACGCCTATGCTCTAAAGAATATGTTGGTAATGGGCATAAAAATTGCTTGGCAAACGGAGAATATAGGTGGGTTTTATTTATTTTGGTTTTTATTTATTAAATATTGCGCAAATGTGGTTTTATTTATTTTGTTAATAATTTTATGAGAATTTTTTTTTTATCAATGGAAACTGTCACAGATAATAATTTTACCCAGAAAATTATATTTTTAAAAAGTTTTTTCTTGTACAGGTCCATACAATTCTAATGAAAACCTAATTTTTTAGTACTTAACGCTTATAGTGTTCATAAAGTAATTAACAATTTTATTTTTATTCTATTTAACAGAAACGGTAGAAAAAGCTTTAATATATCCAAAGCATATTTTTTTTATTAATAATGTAAAACGATTCGTTGTAAAGATTAATCTGAAATATTGAATTAGCATTATTTAGGGCCGGTATTTCAATATAATAATTAGTTAAATTAATGTGGTTTTAGTCGTTTAGTTTTGATGTAGCCAATAATTAACGGATACCAAATACTATTAAGTTTAGCACCTGTTCGTCTCTATTAATATTAATTTTGTTTTTTTGCATCAAATCATATAATAGGTAATGTCGGAACGCGCCCCAACGATTTAAATAAAAAAGCTCTCTACGTTTAGGCTGCGTTTTAGCCCGGAGATGTATTTGATTTAATAGTGTTATCAATCACGAAATGTGGAAAATAATCAAAAATACACATCTTGGTTTTCTTTTCCATATTTACTTCGTATAAGTTCCCCTGGGAAAGACCTTTTTCGCGATGAAGTAGCCAATTCTATTTGATTTGAACCATGTTCCTAAAGATGTACTTACCTACATTTACGATCGTATCTTGGCCTTTATCGTGCTGTTCATTTCTCACTGCAATTTATTTTACCCTTTTTATTTTGTTTTATTTTTTCCACAAGGACTTTGTGTCTCTTCTAAGAACAACCAAAATGAGCTTTTGCCATTTTTTTTAAAACTCTTTTTTTTTTTTAAATGTGGTAATCGCTAGTTTGGATGCTGATGGAACCGAAATGTTCTGTTCAGGTAACACATTTTGCTGACCATTTATTATTATTTCATCTGATCGTTTTGCACGGTGTCCGGAAACTCGTATTACAAGTTGGAAAATGGAGAATCTACATCACACACTTTTTTTCACACAGCATTTCGGTTTAATTTTTTAAACTTTTTTATTTGTTTTCCAACAGGTTAAAGATAGTTTTGCAGCCATGTATAGCTTCGACGCATTTGAAAAAATCAATAAACAGCTAACATTAACCCCCTAGCGACCGTTTTTTTTAAATTCCACCGATAATAATTGTTAACTTCGAACCCATTTTAATCAAAACGAAAGCTCTAATCAACAAAAGTTATACCACAAAATCGACTTCAAATGGAATCTTTCTGAACTTATCTGAAAACTAAAAACTGTTTTTAAAAGGTGATGTAATTCACTATCAAATTTTATTATTATAAATAAACATATAATTTATGAAAAATTAGTATAAGAACTTTTTTAATGCAATTATAAAAAGTTTTTAAAAAATCTCCCGTTTCTTGCGTTCCGTTTTTTCTCACTAAAATGACTGATAACGATTAAAAAAACACATTTTATCATACAAATGTATTATAACCAATATTGTTATCTCACTTTTTGTCGTTTCTTGTAAAAATAAAATTAATAAAAAAATCACATGTTTCATAATATTTGTTCAAATTGCTGTCTGAAACTTTGGTTTCATAAAGGTGTACGTTTTAATTTTTCTGTAGTTAACTTTCAGATTTGAATATAAAGCTTGGAAAGAGAAAACACAGCTGTGTTTTCTCTTTCCAACTCCGTTAAGATCATCATTCAGACCATTTAGATCACTAATACTTTAGACCATCTCACTAGCATGAACCAACATCTGTTTTATCGCGCTAGGCTTCTCGCTAAACAAAAAGGTTACCAATTTGTTTGGACAAAAAACTGCCTAATTCACGCACGACGAAATACAACCTCAGCGCCCATCATAATCTCAAAGGAGGCAGACTTGAAGAAGATGGACCGCGAGCCTCCAGCAACAGGACTTAACCGAGCCGATGTAGAAGATCCTCAGCCGAGCAAAGCCTCAAGATAAGGCTATTAAAATTTATTGTATTTCTTGAAATTAACTTCACTTTAATTTTTCAAATTATCTCATCATACTTAGAATGTTCCTTTCCCTCCGTCATCCCCAGTACCTACCTTACGGATCTTTTCACTCTAACACGCTCTTTTATTGTGTCAATTTTATGTACAATTATTTGGAAACTATATAAAAACGAACATAAATCCGTCAATAATAAAATACATGTACGGATTCAATTCGATTTCAAGTCTGCACTTAATCATAGATTCACTCGGCTCAGCCAATGACTTTGAATTTATATTACCAAAACGTAAGAGGGTTTCGCACTAAAACTGATACGTTGTTGACGGCTGTTCGGTCCAACGAATATGATGTTATCGATCTGTCTGAATCGTGGCTCGTTGATGGCATCCGCAACGAAGAACTATTTGATGATCGCTACGACGTACTCCGCCGAGATCGAGACTACGCTCGTACAGGACATCGCTTGGGTGGGGGTGTCTTACTCGCTGTTCGTCGTGAGCTGGTAGCTCGCGAGCGCCCGGCGTGGCACTCACGAGCTGAAGACGTCTGGATAACATTAGAATCCAAAGGACCTAAACACACAAATCTTCATATATGTTGTGTTTATCTCCCTAAAGGACTGACATATCGTGAAAATATGGAAAGCTTTCTCACCCAAGTTTCTACATTTACGTTGCAGTTTCCCTCGGACAAATTTATTATCTTAGGTGACTTCAACCTCACTGAAATTTCATGGAGTAAGTCTCCCACTAACACGTCCTTTATACCTAGTGATCGCTTATCACCTATTAGAGCTTCATTCATTGACTGCATGCATTTTTCTGGATTGTATCAATATAATGGAATTCCAAATACTAATGGTCACTTTCTCGACCTTGTCCTATGTAATGACTTCCTTACGGTCTATGCTTGTGGCGAACCATTAATTTTAGAAGATTCTCATCACACCTCCTTAATCATGGAAGTTATATTTTCTGAACCCGTTACACTAGTGGAGGAGCTTAGAAGGGCTTACGTCTTTAGGCGCGGCGATTACGAGCAAATTAATACATCTCTCTATCAGGTAAACTGGCGTGATATGAACACGGTTTAAAAAAAATTCTATTCACTTTTATATCAACTTATAGACGCCTACATTCCGAATAAACTATGTAGGAATTCTAAATACCTGCCATGGTATAATTCGGCCCTAATTAAATTAACTAAAGAAAAGTACAAATACTTTAAAAAGTTCAAGACTTACAAAAACTCCTCCGGTGGTGTTCCAAATATCATGACATTCAAAGATGAAAAAGCTTAAAATGGGTCTAACATCTGCAACTTATTCTCTAAAAACTTTATTTCTGTCTACAACAATAATGCTCAAAGCACCCAGATTCTACTGGATAACCCCAACTAGCCCTGTGTTGTTCATAATATTGACGTCGACCAGCATCATATACAGAAACACCTTGAAGATCTATATCCCAAAAAAGGTGCAGGCCCAGATAAAATTCCCCCTCTCTTCATAACCAAATGTGCGCGCAGCCTGTCTAAGCCACTATCCATAATTTTTAGTCGCTCCCTTAAAGAGGGGATAGTGCCAAACACCTGGAAAACTGCCTTTATATATCCTATCTTCAAAAATGGCCAAAAATCTGACGTCGAAAATTATAGACCAATATCAAAGTTCTGCATTTTCAGTAAAGTTTTCGAAAAAATTGTGTATAACCAGATGTTTTCGGCCTTGAGATCATCACTCAATATCAACCAACATCGATTTATGAAGGGAAAATCTACAACCATGAACTTAACGACGTTCACCGAATTCTTACAAGACAATATGGACCAGCGCATACAGGTAGATGCAATATACACAGACTACAGCAAAGTTTTGATTTAGTAATTCATGATATTTTATTGATCAAACTCTCACAAATTGGCGTACACGGAGACCTCCTCAGATGGCTCTCGTCCTATATAGCAAACCGCAGCCAAGCAGTAGTTGTCAGTGGCTACAAGTCAGACTGGGTAACCGTACCGTCGGGAGTACCCCAAGGTTCATTTTTGGGACCATTACTTTTCAACATATACATTAATGACATTGGAAAATGTTTTCGCCATTACAGGACGTTGTTATACGCAGACGACATGAAAATATTTTCCTCTGTCACGTGTACCAATGACTGTACCGGCATACAAGAATATCTTAATCGTCTCAATATTTATTGTGCACAGCACAACCTTCAAATAAACGTTAAAAAATGCGGCGCCATCAGTTTCACCCACAATAAAAACCCGATTACTTTCAATTATGCCCTAAACGGTACAGTACTAACAAAAATGACGTAGGTCAAGGACTTGGGAATAGTGTTAGACCAGAAACTACTTTTTGACCACCACATGGAATCCATGGTATCAAAGGCTTCCAAGGTTCTAGGCTTTGTACTTAGAACCTTCCAATTAAAAAAGTAAAAACCATGAAAATGCTTTACTTTGCGTACGTACGCAGTTCTCTGGAGTACACCTCTCAAATCTGGAATCCCAAGTACATATGTTACATAGAAATGATTGAGAAAGTGCATAACCGATTTCTACGATACCTTGATTTTCGGAGCTATCGTCCTCATCTAAGCCACGAAGAGTCAGCCACATTCTTTACGATATCGTCTTTGGAAAGTCGAAGAAATTGGCAGACGTACTATTTATACGAAAAATAGCTACCTCTATGATAGATTGCCCGGAATTACTAGAAAAAATTCAACTAAGAGTGCCCGTCAGACAAACCAGACAAAACCACGCATTGTACATTCCTACAACACTAACTCCAAACAAAATACATTTATTCACCGCGCTTCACTCATCTTTAACATGACATACAGTGTATTCGACTTATTTAACACAGTACCTAACATTTTCAAATCTAAAATGAATAAATAACATTTATACATTCATACTACTATTTACATAGAATAGATCCATCCCTTTCCCCTCCCTTCCACCACCCCATCCACATAACCTAATTTAACTATTTTTCTTTATACCTACTCACTTAATAATTTAATATACGTCAGTGAAAACCTGTTATTGGCTAAATTTTTATACATATGTGTTTCATCAAACATTATTTTTATAAACTGTTGGTCTTCCAAATAAAATAAAATAAAAATCATATTTCTCACCATGACAGTAAGAAAGACACAACGATTTTTATGAGACCTAAATTTTCTAAAAGTTCCCAAATTCGCCCGAGGAGTTAATATTATAGATTACAATAAACTCGTGAATGATGCTGTAAAGTTCAATAGTCCTTGTTGTATTAATTAATCAGGCGACACTTAATATCTCCAATAGCACGCCATCGGCATCGACGGAACTGGATATTGACTTGATTAGCGAACCGTGTTTGTACGCAAACATATCCCTTCCATAACATAAACCCTTCCCTGTCACTTATTATGTTATTGTACAGAATGGCCAAGGACAAATATTATTTTTCGATCGAATTTTCCATCGTGGACATGACGAGTTCGTGTTTGAACAATAATTCATGTTATTACATTTTGGTAAGTTGTCGAACTGTTCTCTTTGTGGACTAAGCTACTAAAGCTCGTTATAATTGGATAAATTTTGAGGTCGAATGAAAAATACATAGGTTATTTTTATTTTATATTCCTAGCTGTGGGAATGGTGTTGTAAGTTGTATAACCAGGCAACAGTGTAAACAATCTGTTTGCTTATAGGTATAGGCGTGACAGAAAATCTAATAAATTATTAAAGTTTTATAGAGTTTGTGCCGATACCGTTGCAGACATGCACCACTCAGAATGAAATCAACTCAGATCTCCTTTGAAATGTCATTAAGAGGAACGTTTGCGCGGCCGGTTTCGGCCAGTTTCATACAAATCTTATATTTGGATTTGAGATCACAGCACCCAACCAAACTGAAAAATTATTTTTGTGATCAAAAGGTATATTAAGTATCTAGTACGAATGTGAACTACTTTATTTATTTGTGCTTTAAATTATAAGATATAGTCCATTGAAGATTTAAATGTTTCATGATTTTGAAGGCAACTTTGGCAATTATTTGTATCTAAATTAAAAACACGAAATGATTTTTTTTACTATATATATCATAAAATGATGAAATATAATAAAAAAAATAATAAAAAAATCGTTTTTATGGGTGTAAATTAAAAATACAAATTACCTATTTACGTAGGAACAAAAGTTTGCGGGTTATGTATTAAAATTACTACCCCAAAAATTGCATTTTTAACAATGTTTTATTTTATTTTTCGTTATATTTTTAAAACAAATATAGTAATTTTTTTAAAACTTTATTCATTTACTCACAAATAATTATCAAAGTTGCCTCTAAAATCATGAAACACTGAAATCTTTTGTGGCCTATATCTTATAAAAGCAAAAATAAATAAAGTAGCTCACATCCGTACTAGATATTTGATATTCTTTTTGATTACAAAAATAAATAATTTTTCAGTTGGGTATTGTGATCTCAAATCCAAATTTAAGATTTGGAAGAAACGGGCCGAATCCGGCCGCGCGAACGTTCCACTTAAAAGTGATAAAAAAAAGAAAAATCCGAGGGAAATTTATTTTATTTTTATTTATTTTTATTTATTTCTATATATTACAGTTTTTACCTTATATATTTAATATTTTAACATAATATATTTTGGAAAACATTTTTACATATTAATTAAAATAACATTTTATTATGTTGGGTGTAAGGTAGGTTAGAGAAGGTGAAACTGTTGGTTTATAATGTTGTATGTTTCGTGAACACCTCACTAGGAGAACCTGTGCTGAGGTGTTTACGTGTTTATGATTCAGTGTGACAAGTACAGGTATTTATGTGTTGGTTTTTTTTTTTTTTTTTACATTTTACTGGTAATGGATAATTTAGAAGAAAAAAAAAATATCTATAAAGTATATATTATATGTATATATGAATAGTTGTTAAATTCTTGCAAGATATGTTTATTTATTATCTAATAAGTTTTAACAGCTTGAACGATCTGAATTAAAGCAAGTAGCCAATAGAATTAATAAATTAGCAATGCATTTTTCACCACGTGTGTTTGAAAAAGCTTGTGAATAGTGTACGGTTTCTAATGCTACCTACGTAATACTCCCAATCAGCCGCAACCGCAAACACCCTATAAATCAATATCAAACGATTCCCACAAAGTGCACACTTTATAGAAGCGTATCCATTACAGGTGCGCGATCTGAGCTTTCAAAAAGTAATACTTCTTAATACTCCCGACTTATTTTACACCTCCAATTCGGTATCGAAACATTAACACATCGATAGTTTTAGCTATATTTGTCAAATTTAAATAGTGGGCAACATTCCAAAATTTCTCTTTTCCCCACTCCCTTTGGCGTCGAAATTTACATCAATTTGGGATGCCATAGTCCCACTGGCTTCAGGCAGTTGCTACTCTTGTGCTCTTGGCTTTTGTTCACTTAAGTCGTCAAGTCAATTTCTTCGGTTTTCCGAACAACTCACACAGTTCTCATAGAAATCGTTGTGTCTCCCTTACTATCATAGTGAGAAATATGATACAAACGGCGTTATAAAGAGAAAATACCACGCTTTATATTCAAATATAAAAGTTAACCACAAAATAAGTAAAATGCGTAACTTTATGAAACCGAAGTTTCTAATCACAATTTGTGATAAATTCATGAAACTTTGGGAATTGTTTATTCATTATTTTTGCACGGAACGACAAAAGAGTGAGGTGACAGCGGTGACAGTAACTTTTGTAATACATTTGTCTAATAAAATGTGTTTTTATTTTATTCGTTATCAATAATTTTAGTTAGAAAAACACGTAAGGTGAACCATTTTTAAAACTTTTTTGTAATCTGGGAGGCGGGAATGGGTACCGCCGCCCCGGGAACCTTTATTGGACAACCAACACCTCTGCCATAGGTCACCCCAAGTGGTTCGCTACGTTTGGTGATTTAGCAGGGGTGCCAGGGTTTATGGGGTGAGGTTTGTCCGGGTCTTGGAGGCGGATGACCAGGACACTGCACCCCAGATTCTTTCCCACACCTTAAACCCTTTTCCTTCTCAGAATTCTCCTCTCCTTCCCTTAAAAAACCCTCCACACAACATCCCCAAAGATGATATAGACCCTGAGGGAAATCGTTTTCCTCAGGGCCTCATGCGTGGAGCTCATGTAAAAAAAAATTTTGCGTGCAAAATAATTTAACATTTCAAAAATTATATTTTTATTTCGATTTATAAAATTTGAAAGCACATTTTATCACTTTGAAAAAAAAGTTTTTAGTTTTCGGACACGTTCTGAAATATTCCCTTTATTTGGATTTTATTGTGAAGCGGAAATATTTAAACCCTCTGAAAAAGCATGGTCGAGGCCTGAGGGGTTAAAAAAGTATCGCCCTGTTAACCTATGCACTTGCTATTAGAATTGCTTGTACCGGAGGGGATAATGTCTGCACCCTCTCGACTCTACAACTGACGCGATAAAAACCGGCGTAAAGAGCCTCGTGTATTTTTCAACTTGTTCAAAATCTCCGGGAGGACACGTTCCGTTCCTTTGTTCTGCCCTCTTACCCAATTAAACGACGATTAAACAGAGTGGCGACAGGAATTCGGGAGCCGACAATAGGAGCGAAAAACTCTCCTCGGGAAACAAGTTTGCGATTGAAAAATTCAAGGGCCCACGAGCCGCACATTCCCGGGCCGGACCGGGGCACTTTTGGAGACTCTGGCTCTGACGTTTTTTGCTGACTGCCGTCAAGTATGCGTGATGAGTGACCGCAGGACCGCCGCGGGGGATTCTGCCGCCTGTTTGCGAGACAATTCCGCCCTAGTTTAGAAATAGTCCACGAAAAAATGTAATGTAGTCCAGATATCATATATTATGAGTGAGATAGTGGAAGATTGTGAGAACCCAGGCTATGTAGAAAAACGCCCGCTTCATTCTTTACACAGCGGCAGTGATGTAGTTCACAGGGTGATCCTTGAAGTCCTGAACTTTCTCAGAAACCTTCAAATACCCTTAAAGACCCACCGCATGTAAAATTTATTTATTTATTGTTTGAAACATTTACAGAGTGTTAAGATTTATTACATTACCGAAATTATAATTGGGATATGTGTAGACATTAACAGTACGATTAAAAATGTTCACAGCACAGATAAATCAAGGTATAGTTGTCACTAGGTGGAGATACCACTAGTAAAATAACAGAAATAAAAAGTCTACTGAAATGTTATTTATTTATTTACTTGTAAGAAACAGCTTTTACATAATATACAGTGATAAAACTGATAAATATACAAGTGAACTGAAGTTTCTTATGCTAAAGTACATCGGAAATGAAGTTTTAATATTTTAAAATTAATTTAATAATTTATTTAATTATTGATTCACCTACTTTACTACAACTCACCCCTTTCAATATACCTTCCCGTACTTTACATGGATATTATTCACCACTGTCCAGAATGTGTAGACTGGTCAATTCAAGTTCTTGATTTTTGTCGGTCACTAAACAATTGAAGATATTTTGAGTTCTAGCTAATTCCCGACTTGACTTGTTACTACTATTTTCTTACGTTTATCTCTGATTTTGTCTTTAATTTCCTTTGTTGATAAAAGATTATTTCTTAAATTAAGACTTAGCATTAGTTCTGTATGGATGCTTTTAGTTAAGTATTCTCCCGAGATTAATGAAAATAAATCGACCGAATCAGTCTTCAAGTTCAAGAGCCCGCCCCTTGATTCCGCCGCTCGTGTGCGCCGCTCACCTCGTCCATAAGGATACGGAGCCCCTAACAGTGGAGCCAGCCGCACTGGTCCTGCCACTGACACCTCCATTGCAACCCATCTTTCCGTTACACGCGTTGTTGTTGGGAAAGAGGGAGAGGTTGCAACTGATCGACCAGCAGTTTGCCTTTGCCAGGAATTTTTCACACCCCAAAAAAGAGAGTATTAAGTATTAAATTTGACCATAACAAGTTGAGTTACTGACGCCTTGAGTTGCAGTTTATGCGCCATGTTCGTCCCTACTGCATTGTTGGCTCAAGGATATTTACGAATACGATTAAAAACTTGAAATTCACGTAATATAATATTATTTCAATAACTAAACCCTTTGTTGTGTTTATAAACGTTACTATCTTATCTATGAACACCACTACATATAAATAATTTAGAAACCAATCGGGTTTTGATTGGACCCAAAAAAGGGATTTAAAGTTTGCACAATATTAATCCGAGTTTTAAGAGGCCATTAGGGATATTTCAATTTTTTTTTGGTTTTTGTGTATTTTCAAAATTACCTGGGTTAGCTCCGCTTGTAATTCGGCGAGTCAAAAATCCACTGAGCTTACATAAATATGTATTGCTAGGCTCGGTCGTATTGGACCATTTCCCGCGCCGATGACTCGCCGGTTCTGCCGTGTGTGTGCGATCGCCCTGACGAGCTATTCTATATCTTTTGTGGGAACGAGATAGTTCTTGGCCGAGATCTGCTGTCAGATTTTGTGTGATTTTATATGGCTGTTATTTGCTTTTTCTATGGGCAGAATGGTCAGAATTGCAGCAGTGAGCTGTTTAGCTTAGGTTGTTTTAAACACGAATTCATGCAAGTATGCATGATTATTTATTCATTTAACAGCATTAGAAAATCACACAAATCTGACAAGAGATCTCGCCCGATATCTACTTATGTCGATCGAGACGGGGGCTTAGGCAACGCCGGGGAGTTCAGATAGTTTTAAATAAACCGTTTTTTTTAAATAACTTATTTTATGTACCCATAGTATATATTTTAGTACACAAGTTCGAGTTGTTGGCTCGGCGTGGCTCGGCTCGCTCATGCGTGCTTACCCTAAATCGGATCGTATACACATGTACTCTGTCTTCGGGCCAAATGGCTCCACTATGTGTCCAGCTGTAGATGGGTTTTTCTCATCATTGCCAGGTTTATTTCGTCTTTCAACTTAACCCCTTTGATCTGAGTGTTGATCGTGCGACTTATTCAGGCCCAACCACAATACTGTCTTATCTGCCATACGCATCGAATTGATCGAAGGCCGCACGGCTTTAGAGTGTCCCTTTCCCAATGCTGATCAATGGGTAGATCTCGTGAAACGGTACAAGTTCGTGTTTACTGCATCTATCTCTGCCTAGGGCCTAAAGGTTCTATTTATGTACTAGTTTCACGTTCTTCCGTTTATCTCAATATCCAAGGCATTCAATGTTTTTTTTACTTGTTGGTTGGTTTCGTTCTTTCCGTAATACCTACTCGTACCTTCATAAATATTCTATATCTATCTTCACCTTCATAAATATTCTAAATCTATCTTTTTTTTTTTTTTGTTTTTTTTTGTTTTTTTTTTTTTTTTTTATTTCCAACAAAAACACAAATTGCATAATATAATTTAGACAATTTATCGGTAGTCCCGCGAAGCTGCCACATGGCTGCTTGTCTGCAGGTTCTACCTTAATATACACTCGTTAATATTAGAAGTTAAAAAATATATATATGTATAATATCAAAAATCGTAATGGAAAATGCAAATAATGACATCCTAATCCTAAAAAACTGATGCGATACAAATCTAATTACAACCTTACAATTAATGCAGAATAAAAACACTTTATATTCTCAATAAATATGTTTAGCACTTACGTAATAATTAATTTACCATATTAAATCATACGACAAAAAAAAAATAACCTCGGTGTAATTGAAGATCAATATATGAAATAGAACAGTCACATATGTGCTTTAGGAAATATATCCATATATTTATCAGATTAAGAAAATTACTCAAATTAAGTAATCTAAAAAATAAATAAAGTCTATTTCGCACTAGTCCAATCCTTAATTCAGTAGGAAATCAGTGGATGGGGAGGCGCATATGAAGAAAAATGTTAATGTGAAGGTGGTTGAAAGATAGTAATAACAAATAAAAACAATAAAAAAAGAACCAACATTCTCTCCAGCATCATTGTTCAAAATTTTGAAGTACCTACCAAAAATTTAATACCTCTGTAAAAAGATTAATTATTACAAATATTTAAAGAAAATGTAATAAATAATAAAAATAAAAATGTTTAAACATAACTCATCATTTAGGCACAACATAACAACCGATTTTCTAAACCACAAATTTCAATATTTTCAAGGCCAAAAATACACAATAATTTTATTTACAAAGGAATACAATATTTTAATAGTCTTCCCGAAGAATTTAAATAAAATAACAGTTTTGGTATCATTCAAGAAAAAGTCAAAATATTTTTAAAAAATTAATTACCATAACATCACAAATCATTTTTTTTATTTTTTTTATTCTGTTTTATTTTACAGATACATAGATTTTTCATTGATAAGCCACATTTTTACAATTTTCATGGTTAAATTCTCATTTTCCTCAAAAACAAAATTATTTTTAAGCTTATTAAAAATCACTGGTACACAGTAATCCAGCGTCCGACTTCCATACTTATTGGATATTTTAGGTATTTTCAGGCCTTTTTTTTCTGTGAAACGTGTGCTGTGATTATGTACCAGTGGTCTTTTATAAGTACTATCTCCCCAGTTATCCTTAATGGTAAGGAACCAGAATATACCTTTTATTGAGAGCAGGCCCTCAGCACAATATAAGAGTTGCACATTGTGTCTTTGTCTATATATAGTTGGTGGTACAATTTGTTTTATGATAGAGGTTTGCAAATTTTGTATATACTTAATATAAGTCATGCTTGTATTTCCCCAGCTTCGAATTCCATATCTGAGAATTGATTCTACCATTGAAAAATACACTAGTTTGAGTGTGCTATGAGGCAAGACAAATTTTAATTTATAGAAATTGCTCACCAGAGCTCTTAGCTGGTTACATATTTTAGTAACTTGCTTATCCCATTTAAATGTGTTATCTACTTTTAATCCCAGGTAAGTATACTCGTTGACAAATTCAATTTTTTCACACTGGCAATTTATTGTTATTTTCCTATGAATGCATTCAAGGTTATGTGCGGTTAGATTCGGAATATTCCATATTTTCAAACTTGGTGATCTGATATACATGCATTTTGTTTTTTTAACATTTATAACTAATCCTACATCATGTGCCCATTTCAGCAGTTCATCGAAGTCGGTTTGTAATTCTTGCATCGCTATTTGTGGATTTTCATTTGATACAATAAGTGCGGTGTCGTCTGCGAAAATGAATCGACGCGCTTTTCTAAATAGTTTCGACATAGCTATAACATAAATTATATATAATTTTGGACCCAAAATTGACCCCTGTGGCACACCAGACCTTATAAATTTAGATTTACTCATCACATTCAATATTTTTACATTCATTTTTCTATTTGATAAGTAGTTACTAAAGAAAGTAAGCAGTTTACCTCGGATTCCAATGATTTGTAGAACTGTTATTATTTGTTTATGTGATAGTGTGTCAAAGGCTTTAGAGAAATCAATGAAGAGTACAAGTACATGTTTTTGAGAGTTGAGCTCGGTGTTTATGAAATTAGTAAAATTTTTTAGTAGTGCGTCACAGCTTTTTTTTTCTGGAATCCGTACTGACATTCGTCAATGATACCAAATTTATTTAAATATGCATCTAAGTGTACCGCAATATATTTTTCGAGAATTTTTTCCAAAGCAGGTAACAGGGAAATAGGTCTATAATTATTTATAATTGAATGATCACCGCCTTTAAAAATAGGTCTAACAATACTAGTTTTTAATCCTTCGGGTATATGGCAAGTATCAATTATACTGTTAATGAAATGAGTAATTACTGGGCTCAGTATTTTAACATGTTTTTTTATATCATACATACGTATTTGATCCAATCCTGGTGTTTTTGAGTTTTTCAATAGACCGATAATAGATTCAATTTGTTTTACGCTAGCTCTGGGTAGGTACATAGAGTGTGGTAAATCGTCAAGCAGGTATGAGGACGCACGGATGTCACATTCGTGTAATAACTTGTTAACACCATCGTCAAAGAAATTAGCAAAAATTTTCAGCAGTTACATCAGTAGGTGTGGTCTTCAAGAAATATTTCGATATAACTGCGTCACAGCTGGATTTGTTTTTTCTACTTAAGATTTTTTTTATTTCGTTCCACGTTTTTTTAATATCCTTAAAACAATTATTGAATTTGTTATTGTAGTACGTTTTTTAAGTATCTAATATTTGCTTATTTAAATTATTCCTGTATATTTTGTAGTCTTTTTCAAATTTTTTGTTTGTTGGCATGTTTTTCCATTTTCTCCATAATTTATCCCTTGTTTGTATATTTTCTATTAGAATATTATTCATCCAACTTTTTTGGTTATGGCGATACGTTTTTTTTAGTAATTTTTTGAAACAATTTTTTTCATAAATTGTTTTAAAGAGTGATTTAATATCTTGATATATGATATTTGGATCAGTATGAATTTGAATTGAGTTCCAATCAGTTTTTATGATCATTTCTTCGACTTTTTTTTCAGATAGTGCAGTGTTGTATTCATGGTGCCTTACTTTGCTGTCATTAGTACAAAGATATATAGACACGGCAGTTATATAGTGATCAGCTATCCTTGTTTCACATACGCATGAGAACAATTCAGACTTCTCCCTTTCTCTAATATAAATGTGATCTAGACACGTCGCAGTTGTGTAGGTATTTACTACTGCTTCTCTCGTAATGTCATGTATGCATTTCACTAGTCCGTAGTTTGCCGTAAGATTTTCGTACTGTAAAATTATTGAGTCATTTTCACATAATAAATTAAGATTAATGTCTCCAAGTAGCAAAAAGGTTTCCTTAATATTAATGTTTTCCATAATGTTTTCTAGTTGTTTTAGAAAGGTTTTTTTATTCGTATTTGGAGGTCGATATAAAGCCAACAAATGTATGCGTTTGGATTTGTTCACGGAAAAGGTTCCGTAGACGCACTCGAATGTAGTTGCTATAATATCATTTTTTTCGAATATGAGGTTTTCTTTAATATAAACTATAATCCCGCCGCCGGATCTTTTTGTGCGGCAATGATGGAATGAATTAAATCCGGGAATTTTGTATAGATTTACATCGTTTTCATCTAATGAGGTTTCACAAAGTATGATAATATCAATGTTATTTAGTTGACTATAAATATTTATTATGAATGTATTCCAGTACTTAAAAATAGATCTTCTATGTATTATATGCATGTGGCTTTGTTTTTTATACAAATTTTCACTTTTATTACTAATTGATGAAATTTTGCACACTCAACCTTAAAAACAAGAGAAAGGCGACTAACATCTGGGATACTGAAAACCACCCCAATTTAGGAGGTGAGTGTAGGCACCCCGGAAATTACTTATTGGTTAACCAACACCTCTGCCATAGTGTTTCGCTACGTATTAGCATAAGTACCAAGTTTGTCCGGGTATTAGCGATGGATGTGTCTTCCCACCAACTGCGCTGCAGGCAGGATCGGAAGTGACTGGTTGAAGAACCTTTTGACCTCTCTAGCTGGACTATCTCGGCACATTATCTTGCATCGCAGTGGGAGGGAAGGATTCATAAGTCCGTCACTCCTGGACACTTGTCCCCCAGATTCCTACCCATCCCCCATACATGTTTCCTTTCCAGAGCTTCCTCTTCTTACTTTCTTAAAAGCTTCTTAAAGCATCCCTAAATAAGAGATCGGCCACGATGGAATTGTTTTCCTCAGGGCCTCCTGTGAAGAGCTAATTAAAAACAAACAAAAAACTCCCTCTTCCTACCCAATAAATCAGAATTTTGATGAACTTTTGCACACTTGACCTACAAAGTAAGAGTATAGTGAATATTAGTGAATCTGATTTCGAAAAAAAATGTATAAAACGCGGAAAAGCCGCGGACCTAGTGCTGCCTAGTGCTGCATACAAACGTGCCGGCCTAGTGCTGCATACAAACATAATTTTTTTTATAGTCATACCCGAATTCTTTAATCATGAGGTGATGAACGACCTACATATAGTTTCTGGTTACTCAGATCATGCAATTTCACACCCCCTTGAAAAATCATTAAAAGTTGTGAAAAAAAATAAAATTATAAATAACTCGCAACCTAACGTAAACCTATTTTACTAATTTTAAAAAATCATCCTTTTTAATAACTTGAATTATTCTGAATTGAATCACAATATTTTCTATGTCAGTTTGATTGCGTTCATGCTAACAAAGTTATCTAAATTCCACAGGATCAATACCATTTCCCCTCGAACACCATTTTATTCTTGTATAATAGGTCATACAGTCTCTCTCGATATCTTCTATATACAAACAATTTACGAACAATGTTTCAGCCTGACATGAAAAGGTTTCATTTCTCCTCGTTTATCACGTCGCTAAGTTGTTGTTTCACGTTGTTCTCTATGCCTCAAGTTTGGTCATAGATCGTATCACAAAGCAAATGAAAATTCCCCGGATCTTCGGCAGACGGGCGATAACGTAAGGTTTTGTTATCCAAACTCTGTATCGATACAAGGTATATTAGAAGCCTTTTCACCGTTGCTATTGAATTCAAAAGATAAGGATTCTGTTGGAAACAATAAGGAGTGAAGCTACATGAGCGAATGAACAAGTAGAATGGGTTAAGCTGGCTTAAATTAAATTAATACTTTCGTACACTTTACATATAATTTGGGGGGCGGGTATGGGTAACCATCACCTCTGCCTTAGGCCACCCCATGTGGTTCGCTACGTTTGGTGACTTAGCAGGGGTGCCTGGTTTCATGGTGAGGTTTGTCCGGGTCTTGACGGCCGATTAGTCTGCCCACATGCTGATGGCGGGCCGGATCGAGAGTCTGGTTAAGGGATGCCTTTTGCCTCTCCACCAATCGCCTTGCACCGCAGTTGGAGTGATGGATTCATACGTCCGTCTATTCTGGACACACTAATCCCAGATTCTTACCCACCCTCGTAGCTTTTCCTTCCCAGAACTTCCTCTCTTTCATTTCCTCTGAAAAACCCTCCACAGCAATCCCAATGATGACAAAACCCTGATGGAAATTACTTTCCTCGGGGTCTCATATGGGGAGCTAATGTAAAAAAAAACATACCGGTTTTGACCAAAATAATTTATTTCGACGAAAATATATTGTATTACGACAGTAGGTACAATTGTTTTTAAATATATCCAAAAATGACGAAGTTACGAGCTTTCAAAGTGAAATTGGGTAAAATGTACGAAATAGTGTCTCGTGATATCACACGACATACGATAATTCGAATGGCAAGTCTGCAGTGCCTGCTTCAGCCGGCCGCAAATATCAACATTTTGACAGGTTGAATCTCCGGCACTACTCGTTATTTCCCAAAAATTCTAAATGTTCTGTCCTCGGTATAATATATTTTCATTTTAAAATTCCTAGAAGTTATATGTTAAATATAGATGTAGATTATTTTCGTAGTCCTCAGTCCTCACAACTTCTTTCACATTTCTATAAAATATGTATCTAACGTTTTATTTTCACGAAGTCTGAAGTCAGCTCACGTCTCACATATTGTAACCTTCTGATCTAATCACCTTGTACAAATTGATTTCAATACCCAATTTCCCTGAAACTCTTATTACCTAAAACATTATCCGGATAATTTCCTTTGCGCAATTTATGTTAAGTCGTTAATCTTTTTCAAGCTGTCAGCAAATCATTCCAGCCGAGAAATATTGGCATGACATTGGTTTGCAAATTAGGACCAAGTCCCATTAGTCAAAATTATGGAGGCTGTCACGGAGCCCGGCCAGGTTTACCTTTCTTTTCAAAACCGCGAATGATTTACCCGCTTTGAAATTTCAACGGAACATCGTCAGGTTTATGCGCCTATTGTTTTCTGGTCGTGAATTTTAAAGTCTCGGCCATAACTAAAATAATGAAGTAATATTTTACGGATGTTTTATTTATTGTCAGCGTGGTGAGTTGTTTTTATGGTTTCCAAAGACGATTAAATCGAGGCTGCTCTGGAAAATAATAGAATATAATGGTAAGTTCGATTAAAAAAAATATTCCAGTAATATTGGGTCATAACAAAATATTCCGTCCAGTGGTGAGGTGATTCATTATAAAATGAGTGTTGGATCTCCTAATCTTAACGAAATATGATTTTGCTCTTTTAGAGGAAGAACCATTTTGACACATTCCAAAAAATGGTGGACAAGGCTTAGGATTTTTTCGGATTGAATATTTATTATTATTTTTGCTAAATGAGTTCTAAAATTGGAAAATTGTAGTGATTAACGCAACAATTTTGTTGCTTTTAAATTTCTTGGACAATGACGTGTTTAAAATTTGAGGACTAATACGCCTTTTTTAAACTCAAACTGTAGAGATAAATTTTTCTGTCATATATTAATGACCTAGTAATAAAAAATAATGAAATTTGAAAAAATTGTAAAATATGAAAAAACTGTAAAAAAGATACGATTATTAATCCGTTACCTTCTAATTTCTAACATTATACGTTTTCGTGGCAAAAAATGTAGGTACAATTTGTGAACAAACAAAAAGAACACACAATTTGTAAAACTATTTCGGGATGAAGTGCTTTAATGTTGATTATGTTCCTTCTAAGGGTATTTTTTTTGACCTCCTAACATAAAATTCTATTTTATTGCAATTGAATAAGGCCTAAGTCGGGAATAGGAAACCTTTGAATCGCGGAAAAGGTTCGAATTTCTTGAGAATTAGATCTCACTTTTAAGCATAACTACTGCTTATGGGCTGAGCTTTGCCAATTTTTACTTATTAATAAAAATTATGTAATAATTTGTTTTATCCTTCATTTACGACGCTGCCGTTCTCAGAATGAGTTTCTAACCCATTGAGAATAATATGTTATAAACAATATAAGTTTTTTGTAATATATTATCATTAAAAAAATAAAAACAAAGATGATTAATTAGTTAATAAAATAAAGTTACTTACTGATAAATTTAAAACAAAATCAATCGATTTTTAACAAAGTTTTGACTTTTAAAATACCGAACGGGTGGAATTATCTTAGAACCTAAATTTTCAATAGGTATCTAAATCTGTTTTTTTTTTGCTTTAGCTGATTCAACACGTCGTGTAAAGTTCGGGATCAGGCCGCTAACAAAAACACTCCTAATGTTTCTGGCGATAAGGTTTAAATTTACGTTTAACGACAGCCACCCGTTTTGATATATTCACGAAAAAAACATCGCCTAAAAGCCTGTTATTTTTTGCGAAACTCAGACACAAATATTTAAGTGTGTTACGATCATTTTATAAAGAATTAAATTTCCTACATTGTACAATAAAACCATAACCGAAAAGGGGTTCGTAAGTAGGAGATTTTGAACTTTAAAACAGTTTTTATACGCCTGATACTTTATTTTTTTCTGGGCTAAAAGACTGAAAAAAAACTCGATTATTTCAAAGGCAAATTGGTGTACTACTCGCGGTATTTAATTGAAGTATCTAAAATATTTCTAAGCGATCTAACTTTCAAACCAAAATCATATGGTTTTGCATTTTTTTAGTAGTGCATCACCTTAAGCTTGATACTAGAAACCCAAAACGTTCGGAGCCAATGTCGGACCATGACCACACAATTTAGGGTATGTTAGGAGTCTGAAGTAAGTGGGAAAGGGTAGGAGGTAAGGAGGAGCAAGGTCCGTCAATACTATTCACAAATGTATTCGTATTTATACTATATCCTTGAGACAATTGAAAAAAATGATTTACCACCGCTGACGTAGGTTCTGGAACTCTAGATGTTTTTTCCTACTTTCCAGTGGTCTGCATACATTTATTGGATGGGAGTAGTACCTATCTATCTAATATATTATTTTGTTTACTGACTCTATCGGTTTTATTCATGTTTATTTGATTCCCGATACTTTCACTTCGCATTTTCTTAAATTATTTACCATTTCGCCTTTTTAGATCGGCCAAATAAACACGGAAGTACATCTCAAAGATAAATGCCCACAATGCTTCTTCTCTTTCCATTCCAATCTCGATAAAAACAACAACTCAAAATGGAGACCGAATAATTTATGAATAATTAAATTCAAGAGAGTAGAGTGAATTTCTTCAAGAACCAATCGGAAAGTTTGGAACACAGACGACTCCCCTTCTTTGAGAATATTGACGAATGAAAATTTATTGTTTTTTCATGATTATTTTTAAGTTTTCCACTATAGACAGTGAATTTACCTCTGATAAATATCGAAATGTAAGTGTTGAAATTGTTCAAATAGCTTTAGGTAATATTTTAAAATTAAATTTTGTTTTTAAATTTTTATCAGAAATCTGCAAACAATCAATGTATACTTGAAAAAGTTGATATTTTAGTGATGAAATTTTTATTTTATATTTTTATTAATGTCTAAAAGAGGGTCTTTTTGTGGAAAGGAAGGAGTGAACCTGTTGTAAGAGGGACGAAACACAGAGACAGCAGATCTGTGGAGCTGAGTCATTATGTGACAAATTTAAACCATATACAAATGTTGCCGAAGGAATCAATGACGCTGGTTCCTCAGAGCATCTTCCATTGAAATGCTGGTAGAACAAAGACAGCATCACAACCACCGGACCCTATGGTCTAAAGATTGCAATCCATTCGTTAAGATAGGCGGATCAAACGGACCGCCCGTTTCTGTACAGAGTCGAGCAAGGGCGGATCCAGGATTTTTTTCTGGGGGGGGCACAAGGGGCGGAGGGGGGGGGGGGGGGGGGGGGGGGGGCTCGCCCCGGGTGCCACCCGATGGGAGGGGGGGGGGTGCCACTCAAGAGCACATCCCCCCCCGTGGGACGGACCAATTTTTAATGAAGTCGAAATTTGTGTTTGGGGGCGTTCAAGTATTGCGTAATGCAATTTTTGATGATTTTTGACCCCCCCTCCCCCCCATGTAACGCGCAGTAACGTTTTCTTATACACCCCCCCCCCCTAAACGTTACGTAACGCCCAAGTGACAATTTTTACCTGAAAGTCACAATTAAGTTGTGCAAAGTACTGTAAAGTCGCTTAAATATCATTTTTCTTGTTTTAATCGCGTTTGCGGTAATAAATAAATGAAGAGATTTTTAACTCGCGATACATGCGTATATTGTTTATTTTATTTATACAAGTTGCTATTTATAAAAAAAATGGGAATTATTATTATTTTTATCCGCCTTGTATTCCTTCCGGATCTCCACAATTTAACAGTCTTTCCTCATGTCCCAAATGCAGTTTTACAAGTTCTCAAAAGGAAGATTTAAAAATCTACAGTATGATTCACAGAAGAGAAAAACCTTTTTCATGTCCTGACTGCGACTACTCGTGTTCTCAAAAGAGATACCTAAGAAGTCACTTGCTGACTCGTAGTGGAGAAAATTCTCCGACTGCAACTATTTATGTACTACGAAGTAATTACAACTATTCATGTACGAAAGTAGACGAAAAGTAAACGAAAATCTAAAATTCACATTTTAAACCACAGTGGAGAAAAACCTATTTCATGTCCTGACTGTAACTATTCGTTTTCTCGAAAAAAAACTAAAACGGCAATAGCTGACTCACAGCGATGAAAAACCTTTTTCATGTCTCGACGGCGACTATTCATGCGCTACAAAACGGTATCTAAAAATTCACATATCCACACTGGACAAAAACCTTTTTCATCTCCCAACTGCAAGTATTCATGTTGTACAAAGGAACTTCTTACAATTCATTTTCTGACTCACATTGACATAAAACCTTTTAAATGTTTCTACTGCGAGTATTCACGTTCTTCAAAGAGGTACCAAGAAAATCACACGTTTATACATAGTGGACAAAACCATTTTCATGTCCCGAATGCAGTTATTCAAGTTCTCGACAGGGAGATCCACAGCGCGATTCATAGTGAAAAAAAACCTTTTTCATGTTGTGAGTGTAACTATGCTTATACGAAGAGAAATTTAAAAAATCGCATTTTCCCATAGTGGATAAAAACATTTTTCGCTGCAAATATACATGTTCTACAAAATGACAAATGAAACGTCACATATTTACCCCCAGAGGAGAAAAATCTTTTTCATGTCCCGATTGCCACTATTCATTTTATCGCAAGGGACATCTAATCACGTGTTAACCCACAGTGGACAAAAACCTTTTTCGTGTCCGGACTGCAACTAATCATGTTCTCAAAAGGGACGTACAAGAACACACTCGCTGATTCACGGTGGAGAGTAACCTTTTTCGTGTTCTAACTGCAACTATTCATGTACTACAAAGGGATATCTAAAAAATCTTATATTTACCAACAGATGAGAAAACCCTTTATCAGAAAATTTTATTCTATCAAAATTTGAACACTGAAGAAGTTCAAAATAGTGCGAGTAAGTATGTTAGTAACGACATAAATTTGGAGGTTTAGAAAAGTGCTTTTTTGATAAATGTATCCATCTACAATATTATTTAACAGCGATAGCTTGAGATGGAGAACTGCCCCGAAAAACCAAAGCGATTTAACATTTTAGGTTCTAAGACATAAATAACTTAAAACAATTTACCCAAACATTAACGTAGCCTTAAGAATGTGCATTAAGTTTCTAATTCCTATTTTTTATATAAATAGAAAAAACATGTTACGTAACGCGTTGTTCGACCCCCCCCCCCCCCTCAAGTGCGTTACATAATACTTGAACGGCCCCTTTGTCAACTTTAATCGGGGGGGGGGGGGGGGACTTTTCCGACCGCGCTTTCCCCCGACCGTACCGCTCTCGCAAACGCTGATTATCATATTTCATTTGCAAGTGCATGAAAGGGATGCAACGAACGAAATTCGCAATTTCGGCCAGAAATAGAAAAGAGTTTGACTCATGTTTTTTCTGTTATTTTATTCATATTTTTTAACAACTCTGATAATTTGATTTGCTTCCAAGTATGTACTGTGATGGAATCTCCACAGTACACAAAAATACCGTCCTGGGGGGGGCACGTGCCCCCGTGCCCCCCCCCCCTATATCCGCCCTTGGAGTCGAGGGTTTTTTCTTCTGGTATTTTGGGGCTCTAAACCAGAGGTGGCTGCCAAATTCAACCGTGGGGCGCACTTGCGATTTGTACAGAGTTAAATTTTTAAATTATTTTTATATATTACCTATTATCTTAAAGTCTTCCACTTTCTTTCTTTTGATGTACAGTCATACAGAGCTCCGGGCCAAAAAGGCCCTTTCCTCTTTCATCATGAGTTTATAATATATGGTTGATGAAAAAATGGTTAAGTCTTCCACTGTACTGAATCAAATTACCCCTGAAAAATGTTTTCAAAAAAGTTCATTAAAACACTAGTCAATTAATAAAGATTTACAACTCGGTCGTTAAACACGCCTTATTTTAATTTATTTTTGTCTCAGTCTTAAATATTCCTGTAGTCCTTTTCGGTTTAAGCCTTGTACCTTCGTAAAATAATAATAATACTGCCTGTGGTTTTTGGTAAAACCGGTCCCGAACATGAATATTCTCCATATCTGAATATCCCTTCTCGGTGAATTTTGAACATCATTGGTTGTCTCTGCTTGAGACGAACTAGCAGTCTGTTTGATGCTTTTTGTTCCCATACCCTTCACAGCCTGAATTTATGAACAGGTAAATCCAGTAACATGCAAAGGAGTAGCAAGGATTTATTATAAACCCAAATCAAATTTCACCCGCTTTCGAATATCTTGATCCTTTTTATTATTATCGTTTATTTTATAGACGGGGTTTTGAAGGGTGTTTAAATCAATGTTTCGTTTTAATCCGTTTATCAGCCTACGGTTGATAAATTCTTTTTTATTTACATATTTAGTGTAAACGTATTTAATTTGCGGACGTTAGAATCCCGTCAATATGCTTTTGCAATCCTTTCCAAAAGGATGGTGCTCCGCAAAAAATGCAATGAAAATTCTAAATTAATATTTAGGTACCTAGGTACATTTTTTTCACTACCCATCTTTGGGGATGGGGTAGTTCTGGAAACGAAATTAGGTCCACACAGAAGGTCCTGGGGAAAATAATTTCCCTCAGGTCCCATGTCATCTTTGGGGATACTGTGTGGAGGGTATTTTAAAGAAAAGGAAGGAGGGGATGTTCTGAGAATAAAAAAGATACGAGGGGTGGGTAGGAATTTTAGGGTTAGTTTGTTTAGGAGTGACGGCCGTATGAATCCATCTTTCCCACTGCGATGCAAGGTTTCGTTGAGAGAGAGTTATGCTGGAGAGGTCAAAACGTCTCCCTCAATCAGTCTCTCCCGATCCAACCTGCCACACAGTTTGTGGGCAAACACATTCGCTGCCAAGACCCGGACAAACTTCATCTCTATGAACTCGGGCACCCCAGCTAATTCACCAAACGTAGCGAACCACTTGGGGTGACCTATGGCAGATGTGGTGGTTATCCGATAAACGGTTCCCGGTGCGGCGATACCCATACTCGCATCCCAAATTGTATTTAATCTCCGATTTTATGTACTTTTATTTATTTATTAACGTCATTACAAATGGTAGTACCTACAATTTTAAAATAAGAAATAATTTTGAACTTGACGAAGAAATAATAATAATAAAAAATAACAATAGGTACCTACAAAACACAAATAACAAGAAATAAAAATGAAAAACTACATTGATCAGATTTGAGAATAGGGTTGGAATAAGCATTTGATGAACTACCCGGATTCGCTCGCGTTGCATTTCCTGTTATAAGAGACATCCTTGACTTACTTTAACCAATGCTTCCTGATATTATTTGGAATAAAAAATGTAAATGAAATTTTGGTTTCCGGTGACATTTTTTTCCTACAAAACATAAAAAATGGTAGGTGTTGGACAGTTGGAGGCGGGGTCAGAGGTTGGTCGGTTACTCGGCCGAGTGACCAGTGACGCCATGCGAAATAAATGTTTTTAGATTGATTTTGAAGAAAACAATTTAAAAAAAAAAGTCATCAAAAAAGTAACCGTTTTTAACAAAATTTCATTAACATTTTTTACTCCAATTAATGTTAGGAATCACCGGTTAAAGTAAGACAAGTACATTCATTAACACCCTATATAATTTCCTTCAGCAACCTGTATATATTAATTTCTTGGAATTTTTTTCATCTGCAGGCGAAAATATTCATGGGAGTCAATTTTTTCACGTTGAGCCCCCTGTCCTCATGATGTATTGTATTGATTTTTTTTACTTCGCGGTTTAAAAAATCTTTTTATTATACGGTGCTCCAGATTTTAGTCCGGGTTAAATCTTTCCCAAATGAAAGACTAAGCCCTTCCACACACTTTTCCACAAATGATTATCTAGTAAATCCACGCAATGTAGGTGCACTATATAAGTATAATAAATACAAAACAATACAAGAACAATACTTCAATCCACCAGAAACATAATGGGAAAATATTTCACCGACTCCAGATATTTTCATATCAGTGGATTCGGCTCTGATGAAATCCTAACTCGACCGATAAATCCTACTGATCCCTCAATATAAATATTTAAAAAATTTGACAAATCTAATACACCTAAATTTTGAATGAGAGAGCTAGGTATAATGCCGGTAGCCTAAATAACAAATGGTAATATTTTCATATTCTGAGAATGCCAAATTCTTTTAATCTCATTTCCTAAATCTGTATATTTTCTAATTTTTTCAGAAACATTTTTTTTTTAATATTACAAGAATTTGGAATAGCGACGACATTAATGATAAAAGTTATTTTTTGAATGTTTTTATTTTTCGTTTTATTATTATTTTTATTTAAATTCAGATGATCGTAATAATATTATATGAAATCTGGATGGAAACATTGTGAGTTAAAAAAATGACCGCACAACGTCAGCGAACCCTCCAGCCCTCCCAACCCTCCCCACAGCATCCCCAAAGATGACATAGGCCCTGAGGGAAATTATTTCAAAATGGAAAATAATTTCCCTCAAGGCCTCCTGTGTGGAGCTCATGTAAAAAGAAGCTAAAGTGGGTCAGGCAAATAAAAAAATAAAAAAACAGTTAAAGGAACTTTGAACTGATATAATAAAACACATATAAAACTTATTTTCATTTAATTTATTGTAATCTATTAACCTAATATACGTTATTATATCTTCTGCTGATAGCGAAATAACGAGAAATCCAATCTTCAAAGACGATATGGCAACAGTCTGAAGATGGCTTTAACAGGCTGAAACGGTTACGGCCAGAAATAAATAAAGTGGAAATAAGTTTTATATATGTTTTATTATATTATTATAATGGAATTCCACCACGAATTTTCAGTATCAAAAATAGAAACTTTAAACATTATTTTCACCCCCTGGTTTCGCCTAAACTTTTATTTTATCGTGCTGAAAATATGAGTTCAAATACGTACAATATAATGGGTTATTTTCACAAACTATGAAAACCGTTAATATTGCGTGAAAGTTTAACACTTTATTTTTCTGAATGTGATTTTTGTGCTGAAAATATATATGTATTTTTTCATGATTATTGATTTAAAAAACTGCCCATTCCGAAATAGTTTCAACTGGCTATTAAATTATTAAAATTATAACATAAAAAACGCCATGGTTGCTTTTATAATTCCCACGACAAAGGCACGTCGACGGTAATGGCATCTCATTTCTTTAATACGAATGAGGGAGATGCAAGAAAATTATTACTTTTTCCGTACGTGCGAAGTACGTACATTATTTGTCTCACTACTATTTGGAGTGTAAGGAAGAGCTGCAGCGTTATTGTGATAAGGAACGTACGGTTTTATAGTTAATTCAAGATTTTGTTTTACATTAGTTCTCTCAGGGCCTAGGCCATCTTCGTGTTGAGCGTCTTTTTAGGGAAAGGTAGGAGAGGAAGTTCTGAGAAAAAGAAAGGTACGAGTGATGGTAATTAATCTGGGGGTCCAGGAGTGACGGACGTATGAATCCATCCCTCCAAATGCGGTGCAAGGGAATGGGTCGTCCGGCTGGAGAGGTTAGAGGCCTCCCTCAACCAGCCTCTCTCCATCCGACCCGCCACGCAGAAGGTGGACAGACGCACCCGCCGCCAAGACCTCGAACATCCTCACCCCATGAACCCGAGCACCCCTGCTAAAACCAAGCGTAGCATGCCACTTGGGATGACCTATGGTAGAGGTGTTGGTAATCCAATATATTTTTATAATATGTATACCGCACAAGAGTCCCAACTGCTCCCGTCTGAAGCCAGTGTGACTATGGCATCCCCAATTGGGGTATGTTTTGAGGCTGAAGTTAGTGGGGAGGGGAAGGAGATAGGGAAGAGGAAGGTGGGGAAGTACCTGGCTATTCAGATCTGGTCACCAAGCACGGCTAATGCCATTTCAAGCAAAGTTTCAATTCTGAATGCTGGTCTTACACAAGGGCGATACTGAGAGTATCTTCCATTCTGGAACGTGCTGCAAATATACTATATGTCTAATATTTTAAATGAATAAATTGTGTAATAAAACAAATTAATCAAAATAAAATTTATTTGCTACGCCGGGATTCGATCCCGCGACTTTCGGTGTGCCGGTCGTCAAAATGGTTCGCGGAGCGTCGTTACCCATATCCGCCTCCCAAATTGATGAATAAATAAAAACCAACATTTTGTTGTGGCGGAAAATCAAAAATGACACATTTTAAATCGTCAGAAAAATGTTTCGTCAACATAAAAATAAAATACCTTAATTATCGTAATTTTTTTCGATAATAAAAAAAAATCATTGAAAATACCCTGTTGTGAATGCGTATCAGATACATAAAGTTTAATTCATACCAATATTATTCCTAAGACATCGGAGAAGTTTCTACTTGGTTTCGTTTATGTTATCTTTCAAAGAAAAGGAAAATGTCTCGTCTCATTAACGTTATGCTAATTGATTTGACGTTTTATTTTGTCTTGTCAGATAACGTTAAGAATTTTAGGGACAACCGGAAACACAAAGAAAATGTAATATTTAGGTATTGCCAAGGTGTATTATGTAAATTAGTTGAATTATTTGTTACAAGTTAGTGGTACATTATGTAACTAACTACACGGGGTTGAATTTATTACGAATCAATTGTCATAATTAAAAGCACAACATAACAAAGGTATTGTTATGCTAAAGAGCGTTTTGCATCATTTGTGAATTGGTTATTATATAACTTTAAGTTTTCAATTATAAACAATTTACGTTACCCAAAAGGTTTATTCAAATTTACCTACAGCGTGTACCACAAAAACAACTTTAACAATTCCTGTGCATATTTGGTGTAGAAATGTAGATGTCATTTTTTTGTCTAATGACATTTTATTTTTAATTTAAAACCAAAATTATTTTTTTTATCACACGTTTCCTCTGGGTGCAACCTAATGCTGTGTATAAACAGGTAGATATTACCGTGAGCCACAAATTATGGGAAAGGGACGAAACAACCGCAAGCGGCGTTTCGCGCCATTAACATGTTAATTTATAGCTTTTATGAAGCACCCTTGAAGTGTCGTTTCATTTTTAAAAACATTGTAATTCATTGAGGCTCTGTTGTTTTCATGTTTAACCCCTCAGGCTAATTTGTTCCGTTTTCGAAACGACTCATATAGGTCTCGTGGAATCTTTATGTCTCCCTTACTATCAATGTTAGAAATTATATCTAAACTAAACCGTGTTATAAAGAGAAAACATATTAAAAGTTACCGTAAAATAATTCAAATAAACACCTCTATGAATCCAAATTTTCCAACCGCAATTTAAAAAAAAAAATTAAACTTTGGGATTTTTTTAATTAATTATTTTTATATAAAACGAAAGAAACTGAGTTGAAGATAACGTTTGTAACCAGTGGCGGCTGGTGCTCACAAAAATCGGTGGTGCGCTAAAAATCTTGTACATGTACCCAATCTAATTAAAATAAATTTAATTATTTAAAAAGTCCTACCTATTTGTAGATTATGTCGATTCTCCGTTGTCTCTGAGTGGCAAAGACGTCGGTGAATCTGGAGTTGAAGTCCGGTATAGATTGAATAAGGCGTTTTTCAATTGGCTCAGCACTGACAATGCATTGAGTCTATCTTGACTAATTGTGTTTCTTAGGAAAGATTTCATTATTTTTAAATTAAAAAAAACACCGTTCACTCTCCATCGACGTCATGGGGATTGTACAAACGATTTAAAAAAATTTAAAACCATTGGCCGCCACTGTTTGTAACTAACTATGCAGGTTTAATTTGCCTAACAAAATATCTGTGTGTTTTTATTTTTTTCGTTATCAGTAATTTTAGTTAGAAAAAACGTAGCGTGAGCCATTTTTAAATTCTTTTATGTTTGCATTAAAAAATTTTATATCTAAAAAAGTATGTGTTTATTTTGAATTATAAAATTTAAAAACGTATTTCATCACCTTTAAAAAAGGGTTTTTAGTTTAGATGCGTTCAAAAATATTTCATTTATTTGGATTTAATTGTAAAGTGGTTTAACCTTTCGACAAACTAGGCCATTGTTAGGACTAACATTGTAAGGATTAACCCTAAACTCCCTGGAATTGAACATGCGTAGCTAACAACATACAAACACTCACCATTCGCAGACATAGCCGCATGCAGTTCCTGAGGCGCCCCCGTGGTATCGTGGTTCTGCGGTATCGTAGTAAGGCACGTGGTTTTTTGCCTACAAATCATGGAATCTGTCGCCCGTCCTTTGGGCTCGTCGGCTCGCCGCAGCTGCGACAACGGAATGAAGATGGCGAGAATAATATATGTCGGTCTTCCAGTATTTACCAGTTATATCACTCGTGGATTCTTTATTCTGATTTGTACTCTCGGCGAGACTACACGAAGGACTCGTCTTGCCTCGCACCACGTAACTTCTCCTTATTTTGCCCCGCCTCGTTTATCCTCGATTCATGTTCTTCATCTCATCTACGGTCCTTACTTCTTCTTACTTTGCCCCGCCTCGTTTATCTTCGATTTATGTTCTTCATCTCATCTACGGTCCTTGCTTCTCCTTACTTTTCCCCGCCTCATTTATCCTCGATTCATGTTCTTCATCTCATCTACGGTTCTTACTTCTTCTTACTTTGCCCCGCCTCGTTTATCTTCGATTCATGTTCTTCATCTCATCTACAGTCCTTGCTTCTCCTTACTTTTCCCCGCCTCATTTATCCTCGATTCATGTTCCTCATCTCATCTACGGTCCTTACTTTTTCTTACTTTGCCCCGCCTCGTTTATCCTCGATTCATGTTCTTCATCTCATCTACGGTTCTTACTTCTTCTTACTTTGCCCCGCCTCGTTTATCTTCGATTCACGTTCTTCATCTCATCTACAGTCCTTGCTTCTCCTTACTTTTCCCCGCCTCATTTATCCTCGATTCATGTTCCTCATCTCATCTACGGTCCTTACTTTTTCTTACTTTGCCCCGCCTCGTTTATCTTCGATTCATGTTCTTCATCTCATCTACGGTCCTTGCTTCTCCTTACTTTTCCCCGCCTCATTTATTCTCGATTCATGTTCTTCATCTACGGTCCTTACTTCTTCTTACTTTGCCCCGCCTCGTTTATCTTCGATTCATGTTCTTCATCTCATCTACGGTCCTCACTTCTCCTTACTTTTCCCACCTCGTTTATCCTCGATTCATTCTCATTTACGGTCCTTACTTCTCCTTACTTTGTATCGTCTCGTCTATCCTCGATTCGTAAAGGAGGCGTTGTGGGAGAGTGAACACAGTCACTACTATGCCAATAATAGTCCAAGAAACAACTGCGCAATACTGGAGTGAAAAGGGTAGATCTTGGTAAATAATAATGATGTTGAATGGTGTCATCGAGGTATTAGGCTTAACAGTTAATAAAAATAAAAATAAAAAATGCAAGCCAATATTTTAAAGGATGGTTGTTTTTTTTTATCTTGAAAGAAGTTTTTCAAAGTAAGTCATTCTGAAGCTGAGGAACCAAATACTGTGGGAGCCCAGCTGTCTGTCATGTATCAACGACTATTTCCGTAACCGTTCGTGCATTAGACATGAACGACGATAGTCGACACTCTTCTAAGGTATCAATCTCTTTATTGACGTCTGTTGAGATACCAAAAAACTAAATATAACTGTCTATACTAACGAGATATTTTGAAGGATGTTGAAACTACATGCACAATCGTACAATACTACATTAAAATTGAAACTGTTTGGCAAAAAAAGGGCTTGCTTAGTTAATAGAATGGTATGATACCGATTTATTCTCAAAGGTGAACTGCTGGTCCGGCAGCAGCAAATAATCTTCATGCCAGTTCTAACAATCTTGTCTCCAAGACAAAAACCCGTGGAAGTCCTGGATCGCAAGATTACTCGTGGTCCAAGGATAGTCTCCGGTTCCGTCGCTCCTCAGCCAAAAGAGATACCCGCTGCTCTGGGTTGTTGAACAAAGAAAGATCTGGTTCCAAATTGAACTCTCAGTTTTTGTGATTCGATCGCAGGTTTGGTAACCATAGTGACCCTACAAAATTCCTAGATTGGCAGTCTGGCCAATAAACAATGGTAAATACTGGAAGCGCCACACACCGAAACCATAGATAAAATACGTGTAAAAGGATCCACACACCTTGTTACAAATTCTTTATGTAACAATGGCATAACCGATTCCCGGAGCTAAAATTGAAGGAGCGAACCCAGACACGGCTCGTTGTTAGTGGTGCGGCTCGGTAAACGTGCTTATACCACTCTGTTGTTTTGATTTGGTGAGGACCCTGGTGAAACCGTCTTGACCAGTTGGTAGATGTAACCATTCAAGCAAGAAGGTATCTCAGTTTTTTTTCTTAAACTACTCCAAACATCTTGTTCCTGAAGTCCCGGGAAGACCCGAAACGCATCCAGCACGCTTAATTACGGAAGAATTGAATCCACGAAAACCCAATCAATATTAACTATTTTGTTCAGTTTTCGGAATAACTCATTTAGGTCTCATAGAAATCGTTCTGTCTCCCTTACCAGCATGGTTAGAAATATGTTCCAAACGGTGTTGGGAGATAAAACACCACGCTTTATATTCAAATCAAAAAGTAAACTGCAAAATTTTGACCGGTCAGTGGTTGAGTGGGCAAAACGCTTGGGTCCCGCCTGGGCGTCGCGTGTTCGATTCCTCGGCTGGCTAAGTCCTCCATCACAACACGTGCAACATTTTAGGCTTTCTGTGGTGGTAGCAGGAGATTTTCAAATATTGTTGGGATATTCGTAACCCTGGAATGTTTGCCTTTCTTTAAAAAAAAAATAATAATTAAAATGTACACATATATGAATCACAAGTTCCCATCGCAATTTTTTTTAATTGCTTTTACATGGAACGACAAAAAAGTGTGATAATGTTCATAATACATTTTTCGAACAAAATATGCAGGTATATGTTTTAATTTTTTTTCGTTATCAGTAATGTTTTTCTGAAAAAACTTAACATGAGCCATTTTCAAAACTTTTTTATGTTTGCACTCAACAGTTTTCGGATGCGTTTAGAAATATTATTTATTTGGATTTTAAAGCAAAGGGAAAATATTTTGACCTTCCGACAAAATAGGCCCGAGGTCTAAGGGGTTAAGGCTCAGTTCCCGGCCCCAAAAAGAAGAAGATGGAGAGATATGAAATTACGAATGTTAGAAGAGCGCGCTTACATTTACAACGATAAAATTGATGCAAAAATCATGAAAATCTTTAATAAAACACGACTCGTTAAAAATAGAGCAAAAATCTCGCGATAATTGTCTTTAATTTTATTTAAACAAACACAGTGAATTTTTTCATACATATAACTTGTAAAATAACCGAAACAAACGTTATAAACAATATGAGATTGACAAATATGACGGTTTGACAGAAGGTGGCAATAGCGAAATTGGTTAACGCGCTCGTCCCGGTTAGACGGAGAGGTCTGGGTTCGAGTCCCAGTTGCGACCATTGTCTTTTTTCTGTTTTTCTGTGTCTTGTTCTCTTTCATATTTTCGTTTAGATTATTATTGTTAACTTATTCTAATATGATATATTTCACTGATGGGAATAACCTTCAAAAAAGTAATAAAAATAATGTTTTTCCTATAAAAATTGAAACAAACGTGTTTATAATCATTTTTGGAGCATACTTTGCGATTTTTTTCTATCGAGGGAATTTTATATAATTTGCGTTTCGGCGCGACAAATGTCTAGATATTATCTTCAAGAATAACATATATTTTTTTAAGAGCTTCAAAACTTAAAATGTTTAAGGGAGGTTTGCAAGAAATAGGTTGAAATTCGGAGAACCGCTTCTTAAGGTAGTACTGCTTACATGAAGGCGTTCTAAATAAATATGAATATTTCTTATAAATAGTGAACTCTTTATTATATTAATGCGCAGACCATTTACAAAAGTCTGGAAATTATTACGAGTACAGAAATAAGGGTAGGACCATTTAAAGGGGGTGGGGTGGGGATGAAGCGATATCTGGGACGTGGAGGCAGGAGCTTCTGGTATCACCTGGGAACGCTTTGGGCCTGTTTGAACTTTAAGATAATAAAGGACGTGTAATAATAATTATTGTTGGCTCTACATTAATATCATCACGAGGCAACTTTGTACCCTTCTCCGCTATCTAAGCTCTGAGATACTGCGCAAAATTTTGAAAGATTTTTTTAAAATTGTATTTCAATAAAGTCTCGTAATTTATATCTTTTGGAATAAAAATCGACACAATGAAGAAAAAATGTACCTAATTTTAATGTTCATCTACAAAAGGAACACAATTTTAAATCCACCCGTCTGCGTATGAATTAAAATTATACATTTAAAAAAAAAAATCACATGTAATAATTGAAAACTAATAACAACCATCACATATTGTGACTGTCGATTACGGAGATTACGTTCGACCGTGTCGAAACAGATTAAATAAAACATCGTGAGCTCGCGAGTTTTGTGGTTAATGTGATGAACCAGCGAAATTTGGTCAAGCGAATGAAGAAAACTGGGTATGTCGTCATTCCTTGATTTTCCCCATTCTTTTCGCTTTGCAGGTATCTCTGGGATACACGTTTGAAAAGTTATGCTTTAAAATATTAAGATGAATCAACTGTTTGCGCCAGTATATAAGCAATATGAATATAATGATATTTTCCTTGTGATTTGGATGACAAAATCAATTAAAACACTATTGAGTTTCTCTGTAAGAAAAGAGGAGGTTTATTCTGTTAATCTCACAAGATTTACATAAATAAAAGTATCTAGTAACAAAACATACCTGTAAGAAAAGAAACGACATTTAATGTTATTAATTGGAAGGTCGATTCCTTAATCACAATCACGATAGTAATTACTTTTAATTATTTAAATTAATCTTATCCATTTGCTTTATTATAGCCATAGATTATTTTTTCTATATTTTTAATTATCCATAGATTATAAAATATCGAGTCGACTGTTAAGTAGGTACTGTGGCACATATCCAGTGACAGTCTACGTACATACACAATGACGAGTCACGATCGGCATTGTTTTAAATTAAAGAAAATTATATTTTTCTTTACATGAATATTATGTATAAATAGTTTTGTCCATAAACAAACTGAAAATTTTCAAGAAAGGCATACAAATACAATATTGTATCGGGGATTCAATCCATCGCCAACTTTAAAGGAGCGGATTATGAATTAGATTATAATAAAACAAATAAAAAACTTTGATTATGAATTCTTTTAAGTTTAAAGAAGATCTTTTATAGAATTATCTAAAAATATTCTCTAAGGGTTCTTAAAATTATTATTTATTTTTCGTCGTTGTTGACAGCCTCAAGTTGTCATAATTTACATAATAACGTATATAAAAAAAAACTTGTTTACTTTCTTTATACTTCCATCTTAACACTACTCAATTTAATTCTGGTAATAGCGTTTTTATGTTGTTTTTCAGTGTTTTCGTCCATTCTTTTATAAACAAGCCCTCCAATTTAGACTTATTACGTGGGGGATTCGGGTAGGCAATTCGATATATAAAATGCTTATTGAAAACCAAATTCTTCAAATTGATGTAGTTTTAAAACGAGTTACGAACAATTGAGTGGCCCAGTTGAATTTTTAAAATATCGATTCAATTTTTTTAAATTTGTCTTGGACAATTCCATTTGCTCATTCAACGGGCGCGGCTCTTTTCTTCGGAGGGTCAAATAATTATGTACATAAATTTTGTCTGTCAGCGGCTTCTGTAGAAAAACTGGCGCTTTAGTGGGTATATTAAATGTTCTTTCGGGACTGATCCAAGCTTTGAATTTAAAATGCAACTGGTTCACTGACTGCACTTGTGGGCTGTCAACTAGAAAATGTTTTGGTGGGCCCGTGAGACCGCCTTCAGAAAATCATGTAAATTTTATGGACAAAGTTTGGCCAGTCAGGAGTAGTTGTGAGCAAGTTTTCTTTTTATATCTATTTTTAATACTGATCCTTAGACATTTTTATAATTTTGTGGTTAAAAAGTTTTTTAGGCCATGAAGATTTGGATGTTAAAAACTAGTATCTGTGAGTTTTAGAGAGCAAATTACCAACTATTAGTAAAAGATATTTAAGGTTTCTAGTTTTCATCATGTACTGTATACGTTTGAATAGGTAACCATTTTTAGTCTTTATAACTTTTTAACGCTTTTTAACCTACTTTCTTTAAAAACAAGATTTTGTTATAATTATTTGAACCAATGTGAAGACGTAATCTTGTGTATAAACGATTTATCTTCGTCTAAAATTTAAATGAATTATTATAAAAAAATTACGAGTTATTACTAGATTTTGTTGTTGACTAAGCGTAGTGAAGTCCTGTTTTAACTCGACCATTTCGCATTTCATTTGTCGGTAAATTTATTTGTTACGTTCCGGTTCCGGTTCAAGATGTTTGCCTTGTTAGAAACTAATTGTTTATTCCGCCAGTGTTCCTACTACAAGCTGTCGATTCGGAATAATCAATATTATGGTACGTAGGTACGGCCTAAAGAATTGTCTTTGTTTGGAACTTTGGACAATTACTTATTGAAAAAATATATGTATATATATATGTTTAAACTTAAAATATTTATATGATTTATAATTATGTAGGTAGGTATTTAGGTACCTACTTACAAATCTTATGATTTCAGAGAAAAAATTGGTGATGATTTAATCAATAAGAGGAATGTAGAAGCATGCTTTTTTATACGCGATTATATATTATACTGTTCACAGAACCACTAGTTAAATTATTGCTTATGAAAATACTCCATTTATGAACATACATAATAATCATTATTTGCTTTTGAAAGGTACGAGTGGCTAGGGAATCGGCAAACTAGGAAAGATAGTCATCCATAAGATTTAGTAGGACACTTCTTGAAAATAAGGTATTTTCATTCCTGGTATCCTAATCGCCTGAAGGTTTATTTGAGTTTACTTTAAATCTCACGTAGCGTGACACGTGTAACGGAGCCTTGAAGGTACACCTCTAATGAACCTGTCATTTAATTTAAATTTAAAGTATCTCGTAAAACTAATTTTCTGCCTAAAATTTGATGGCATCTGCATCGAAATTGCTATTTTACATATAAAATTACATAATTAAGTTTGTACTTCGCATTCTAAACCTCATAAAAATATAATATTGGACAATTTCTGTTGTTAGTAAAAAAATATCTCGGCCATAAAAATACCAGCAAGAGACTTTTTCTTTTGTTTGTAATAAAGGCAAATGTCTGGAGTCTGTTGGACTATGGTATCCCCATTTGGGATATATTGTGAGGCTAAAGGAAGTGTGGACGCAAAGTAGATGTGGCAAGGAACGTTGTACCTGACTGTTCAGATCAGGTCACCAAACCCAGCTAAAGCCACTTCAAGCAACGTTTCAATTCTGAATGCTGATCTAGGGAAGGTGGGGAACGAGAACGAGGACGAGAGAAGGGCAGAGGAAGAGATTGCAAAGGAGACACAGTAGCGGTAGTTAGAGCAGTGGGTAAATAGCGAAAATTTAGCTTCTAATTTAGTGGACGTGGAAAAAATTTTGGATGAAAAAATTTTGTGCATCCAAAAGCACTTCAATAAACAGACTTAACACATAAACAGTTTCTTTCTTTCAGTGGCATTGCAACGCATGCCGGGTATTTACCAATTCTTAGATAAAATTCGGTGATAATATTACATTTTATTTGATTTAGTTTGCATGGTTTTACGACCGTTTTAGCCGCGCGGTGCTCGAATAGAATTTTCTGGCACCGTTCGGGGAATGTTTTTCAGGACTATTACTGCCTATATTACTGCCACCGAAGAGATAAACTAACAGAAATGTGTTGTGGGCGTGTCCGCGTTTTAGAAGTAAGTTCAATTTTACTTCATTTATCGGAGAAATGGATCAAATTTCTTGAATGGAATGCTAATTTCACTGGTCTCTCTGGCTGGCTTTTAAGAGTCGAAAGTTCTAAGGTAGGTAGGTATGTAAAATTGCATGTGGACGGTTTTCTTTGTAAATCAGTACCTATTTGAAAATAAAATCTATGTGACTATCGCACAAGAGTCCCAACAGCTCCCATTCATCCGGAGCGATTGGGACTAAGGCACCCTCATTTGGGGTATGTTAGGCTGAAGGGAGTGGGGATGGAAAGGATATGGTAATACGGAGGTTGGGGTGTACCTACTTGGTTGCTTAGATCTGGCCACTAAATACTGTCTTTCACCACTTGGGCAATACTTATTCGCGTTTTATAGAATGCTTATTTCATACTGTTCTCCACATGGAAACTATATCGGGGGCCATATGAAAAATCTTCGCTCTTCTCGATTTCGTATAAATAGTTGCCATAAAGAAGAAATGATATTTTGGGATGGTAATTATATTTTGGAACTCTTTGAACATAAGTAACCATAGATCACATGAAAGCAAATGTTTCATTTATATTTTCAACAAATCATCAAAATATACGCGAAATTCACAATACCTAAAAGCTATATCAATCAGTAAGAAAAACATATTGTATTTTTTATCAATATTTTAAATATAAAACACGTAAAATTTCCACACAATCTTACTAATAAAAAAAATCACTTCCCAACCGTAAAATGTTTTAGTTACAGGTTTTATAAATAGTTTACAAGTTTACATTCGATTTAGTACTAATTAAAAAAAATCTTTAAATCCTGCAACATCGCATTTGGCTTTTAACAACAATCCCACGCATGCGCATTTGTGTCTTTTCCCGCTGGATGCGAAGGGTGGCAGTTTTTTAATGTCTGCTATGGTTACGCAAAACAATAATATGACAGGAGATAGATGTCAAATAACGTCCGCCATCTTAAAGTGTACGAAAATCAGTATCAAAAGTAGAAAACGTTGTTTTATTTATCTCGTATCCATGTCAAAAGATGACCCATATGGAAGTTGACCGACAGAAAAAAGGATCTCGTAAAATGTCATTTGAACGCTTTTATTATTACCGTGACGATTCACGGTTATGGTACCGTGGCGGTAAAAAAAGGCAAAAAAAAACACAAACGTTCCTTATATTATAATGCTGCAGCTCTTTCTTACATATTAAATAATGCTGAGACAAAAGATGAGATACACAAAATACGTGTGTCCGTTTCTTCCAAAGTACCTACTACTTTTTTATTTTGGAGGAAACAGATATATCTTATCACGGCTCGGCCACGGAGACGGGAATTGCGTTTCGTGTCTCATTTTCGACTTATTTAGTGTGTAAGAAAGTTAAGTTAGTTAATTTCTTGTTATTTAGTGTATAAGCAAGAGTTGCAGCATTGTAATATGTTTCAGAACAAAAGCAAAACCATCAACGCATTGACATTTGACCTTTTTGATTTTTATTAATTCACTCACACTTCAATATTATTGTTGTAACTATATTCCATACTTTCAAAATAATCGTGACGGCAAGTCATATTGTAGCTTCTACGAAGACATCACGGTGCTGTATGTGAGAGAAATGCAAGAAAATTATGAGTTTTTTCCTTTGGAGGAAACAGATCTCAGCATTATTGTGTTAAAAAACGTATGTTTATTGCCTTTTTGCCGTCACGGTAATTATAAAAGCGCTCTTTGGCTTAGGTATTCACAATTTTGGCATAGGTTGTATTTCTAGGAATTATTGTTTCAGTGATTACTGCTATCTCTAGTTTCACCCGGACTTATGCGATGTGACCGGAAGTGGATGTGGCACGGGCGACAGCGGCAGTGGGGTGAATCCAAACCTCGTTTGGAACCGGAAGTCGGTGACTTTCATTGCTTTTATTCGAGCCTAGGTTTAGCGAAGGACTAGCGTAAGGTATGAATCATTCGTTTCGTTTCAAAGTTGTCAGTTCTTAAATTAAATAAATTATTCAACCGAATTGCCCACACTGCTTACCGTCTATAAGAAACGCTTAGCATATTTCAATTAGAAACTTTAAAATGAACGTCGCAGAAGAAAAATATTATCAAATTTCGTTCCAAAATTATAAATAACCATGTATGTGGAATTTTTCCTCTTGGCCAAAATCAAAATCAGTAATATTTTATCAATCAACATCTACTAAGAAACCCTGAAATTTTCCTCAATCCTTTCCAAAGAACCAACTCACCCTTCTCCCAACCTCTTGTGCGATAGTGTCGACAACACAGCATCTACTGTAATGGCTAAATTTCGGATATGTTTAGCGATAGCTCCGAGAACTTTACTAAATTTCCCGAATCTCTCGTTTTCACGACCTGATTCTATCTTGTTTTTTATTGTCGTTTTACATAAGTTTTATTCTTACATTGGATGGTTGGTATCTTTGTCATTTATTTGTATTTTTTTATGTTAACCCTCTGTCTGTTTTGTATATTATAAATAATTTTCTTTTTTAAATAAATAAATCAAAACCTATGAAAAATTATTTCAACAGCACAATGAAGTATAAAATGGTTCCCAAACTGTTATTGGTTTACACGGTCATTCAGTAATTTGTCGTGGGTTACAGATATGGAGTGCGTATCACCTCATCACGTGATTCGTTAGGCGACGTGTGATGGAAAAATGTATTTTGTAAATGAAAAAGAAATGTCCCCCGATAACGAAATAACGAATACATTTTTACTTCAAAAAAGCTCAGAAATTGCTGATTAATGTTTGTCGGGTAAATGCTGATCTGATTCACCATGTATAATATAGAACAATAATAATAAGGAAATCCAGTTGAAAAAAAAAAAGCTTTAAGAATTTATATTCATGTAGATTAACAAACGCTAATTCTGAATATTCACGTTTTATTATACGTATAGGGTGGGCCATACATATGTACTTTTGTAATCGTGCTAGCGGCGATTCCGAACGGGGGAGGAGAGCGGGGTCACTTGTGAGTGGTTCCTCGCTTCTTAGAAATTTAGTCACAATGGATCGCTTTACGGGAGAGTAACGCGATTTCTGGGTAAAACATTTTTACAAAAACAATGATTTTGTTCTTTTATGTTCAACAACGATTCTGTTCTGTTTTACAAAACAATGATGCACGCTCCCTATTTCGGTCGTATTATAAATTACAGAGTATTTATCAATGCCCAAGGGTAAATTTAATTAAATCATGGTTTAAAAATTTCGAAGAAACCGGCAAGAAAACAAACAGGGCGGCCATGGAGTAAAAGAAATTGATTAAAGAAAGTTTCTCTATCAAACTGATATCGCGCAGAGGAGATATTCAATGGCTTCCCCGCAGCCCGGATTTATGGAATATATTTGTGTATATATATATTTTATCTTACAAGTCAATTCTAGGTAAATAAACCGGCGACTATTAAAGGAGAACATGCATCAAGAAATGGTCAATATCTTCCAGAAGAGTGTCGAAAAGTTTGAGGAAATCTAGGGCCTGCTTTGAGGAACTCCAGCGGTAAGATGGCGGCCATTTTGACAAAATTATTTTTTCAAAATGATTTTCGAGGATATTTTTGTTCTTATTAATAATCATTAATTTAGATTCAATCTGTATATTTTTTTTTTCATGATTATTTCAAAAGTGTAGATGTTTATGGCCCACCCTATACAATTTTTAAATCGTCATTTAAAAAGAATAAAACACCTAAAATCACATTTAACATCACATTAAAACACACTTTGGTTAGTACGACTGAAGTTGCTGATTCTGACGTTCGGACCTCGGAACCAGTTCACAACCCAACATTTCATCGTAGTTTTGTATGAATATTGAGCCAATGAAAGTCAAGTTTTGTTTGTATTTAAAAGATTTCGTTGTTGTCAGAATTGAAACATTATTTAGGCCCTCAATAATTAAAACCCGGACAGAAATTTTCCCATGCCTAGTTGATACGCAGGTGATTAGTTTATTCCAGTTTAATACTGACTATATAAATGCAACAAAATCAGAATAGAAGCTTCTTGGAAGGAACATCATCTTATTACTCGTAGTCATAGTTTGCTAAAAAAGTTTTTTTTTAATTATGAACGGTCAGTTTTAGACTGTTTGAGGTTATGATCATGTCATATTTGACATTTTCTTTACAATACTTAATACAATCGACTAGATATTATTAAATACAATTCTTATTGTACTTAATAATATCTAGTCGATTGTGGTTTCAGAACCAAGGGATCAGTGTATTATAAATACAATGCATTTTCTCGTAGCTTGTTTTTATTATAAAAAAACTACTCAACTGACGATACCGCCATACAAAATACAGTGGTTGTTGTAATAAAACGTAACTTTTTTGAGACTGATGACGTCACACAGAAAACCACAGATTTGGTGCATTTTCGGGAGATCGAAAAAAATAATAAAACTATAATAACTATTGTTATTTATGTAAAATGGTCATTATTGAAAAAAATAAATAAAAAGGGACTGGAATTTCTTATTATTATGTGGTTAACCATAGATAATGCGAAGCCATTCTAGTCCAACCTCGCAATTACCAGGGTGTGCCTACCCATTGTTTACTTTCCCACAGATGGCGCTCGTGTATAAAATAAAATAAACATGTTTTTGAGTTCGGAAAACGCTGGCGCTGATATCGTCCTCTCTCTGTCCCACTTTGAACACGAGTTTCCGGAAACCGTACATATCGCCATTGAAAGAACGTACCTCCATTAAATTATGTAATCGCAGTTGTTGGAAGTTAAGTTTTGAAATATTTTTGTGAATTCAGACCCGCATTCCAAAATCCTTTCATTCCGTTCATAATTCCCCGGAGCTGTTTTTTACGCGATTGCTTTGTGTTGGATTATACTGATTTTACATTCCACCAATTCTATCTCGAATTTCGCAAAATTCACAACAAACAGTCAATGCGGGGAATAAAATTTCGATAAAAGTTAAAAATGTGTGAGTGTGTACATAAAATAACAAAAAACAAAGGGATTTTTTATGTAAGTACAGTTTGTACAAAAAAATACTTGTAAAGGTTGATGGAATGAAACGATTAATACTTGCGATGAGGTTTTTAATGGTATCATTTCAATTCTTTATGGTGTTATCAAGAGATATGAATAAAATTAAGTCAATTTATATTGTCTGAAATTGCTGGATGGAAGTCGATAGCGTGTTAACGAGAATAGTCCATAACCGATGGATGTCTCAAAGAATCATATTTAAAAAAAAAATTAAAAAAATTCCAAACAAGGGGTTGAGTAAGCAGGTATCTATCTACCATCGACCCGTAATGTATTATTTTACTAGCATTTATTTTAATTCTTTATTTGAAGCGTACCTACAAATAGCTTATTTTTGTTGGCCATTTTTGAAAGTGAAACTATGTAAGTCAAGTTACGTTGATTTATTAGTTGTTATATATAAATCCATCGAAAAAAGATGTTGTTTTTTATGTGAATACCACACAAGAGTCCCAACTGCTCCCGTCTGTGAGACTTTGACATCCCCAATTGGGTTAACTTGTGAGGCTGAAGTTAGTGGAGAGGGAAAGGAGACGGGGAAGAGGGAGATGATGGGGAAGAGGAAGGTGGGCTGGCTATTCAGATCTGGTCACCAAACACGGCTTTCATTTAAAGCAGTGGTTCCCAACCGGTGGTCCGTGGACCTCAGGGGGTCCGCGAGATCTAAAATGTGGTCCACGAAACATTTATTAATTTACTGCAAAACCGAATCGAAAGGTATCCAAAAGCTGATTCGTAACCCTTTTATTATTATGATTATTGAATGATTTTTATAGCGCCATTTTCGTGAGAAAACCACCTCAAGGTATTAGTGATGGAGAGGTAGCTGAAGAAGTCTAGAAGATTGAATTGCAGAATAATAGTAATTGCAAAAGCACGTTTAATTACGCGATTAACAGTTTATCATTATTGTACCTTTTGGTTGGTCCCTGTGAGAACAAATAAATGCCATAGTGGTCCCTGGTCAAAAAAAGGTTGGGAGCCACTGATTTAAAGCAACGTTTCAATTCTGAATGGTGGTCTTACACCAAAACGACATTAAAAGCACCTTCCACTCTAGAACGTGCTGCTTAAATACTATATATTATTTTAAATCAATTAATTGTGAAATAACACAAATCAATCAAATATAATTTATTTACGCGCTCTGGGATTCGAACCCGCGGCCCTTGGTCGAGAGCCTTGCCTACAAATCACGGAGGTAACTTCTGCAAATATTTTAGTTTTTATTACTGTGATGGCTGTGGGAGTTTTCTGGACATTTTGTGGTTATGCCGTATCGAGATGACTTATTTATATTAATCATACCCTATTTTCATTCGTATGATTTTTTAAACAAATTTATGGTAAACGCTGAATGTTACAAAGAAAATCATTTGTTTGAGACACTCACCTAATGTTTATTTAATAATTTAAACATTTGAAAGTAAGGTTCTCCTGAATCGTATGAAATTTCTACTCTTATCTCTACCCCGATCCTTTTCATGTCAGCATTTATGAGTAAAATTAACTGATTTTGTAATAGTCATTTTGCGGTGGGTAAAGGGTCTCCCATTAAATATCTCTTGGGGTGTTCGTGGGACCGTTCTGTATTGAGGCCTTAAAGTATAACGTTTACGTGTAATCCTTGCAAACCACTAACCGTTTAATGCAAATATCTGCGTTGGTTTTGAGGCAGTATTCTGTATTGTCTGCACTGGGCTTGGTTTCAATTCACATATTATAAATTCGCTTTTCGTTTTGATAATTATTCCTCTGACCGCCGCACTTTTAGGCACAGATTATGGAAATTACACTTCGTTTTAACAATTAGTACAAGAAACAACTATTTGCATGTACAAAATATGTTATTAGGTTCTTAGATTGGTTTAATTAAATAATTCATGCGTATTTAGATTGAAAAACTACTTACGCAAATGCCAATACATACAAAAAAAAAAACCAAAATGACAGCAAAGGGATCGTGTTATACTGGAAAATTTTAACTAAGATCGAATAAAATGATATTTTAATGCATCCTATACCATATATCCAAACGTAATTAGATAATATCTTGTAATAATTTAGTTGAAATGTAGTGTAATTTCCAGAATCTGTGTCTAATAAAAGTGCAACGGTTAGCGAAATATTTACCTTGGTTTTTGCTACCGTTCAGCACTATTATTAGATTTTTTTTTATTACTAAACTGATTTTAAAGAAAATTGGTGTCGCCAGTTCACACAAGACACTTCAACTTCTAGGCCTCAAAACAGTAAAACAAATTCTCAAAACGAATCTCTTCAAGAAAGCATTACATGCTACAAAACACTTCCCCCATTAATAATAAACGTGTTTTAAATTTTAGACTCGTTTTTGTGTAACAAATGGAGCAAAATTATCAACAAAAAAATATTATTGATGGTCGAACTTTTTGTTTTTAATAAATCAGGCACGCCCAAAGATATTAGTACGCCCCGTACGTCTTACATAATATGTCTGGTAATGTTATATCACCGTAAAAACTAGCTAATGGGTCCGAGTGTCTACTTCATTATTAGCGCTGTATTTAGTGTTATAATTTCTTAATGTTCGCGGTAAAGAAGAGAAGCATATAATGCCTTGCTTACAGAGTTTATAAAAAAGCAGTAAGTATGTTTTTTCCATACCCACAAATGTTTTTTTACGAGAACTCCTTGATTTATTTTTCTACCCCTTTCAAAGTTTTCGAGGAAGACAATACATTAAAAAATGTTGGCTTTTATTCTTTCGCTCGAATTTTCAGTTTCAGATGTCCTGGACAAGTTAAAGGGGTGGCTTTGGTGTTTTCCTTCCCCTGTTCTTTGTTGGTAAACACAGCCTTTAGACTGGCAGCCGAGGGTGATTTTCCACTGCTGACAGATTAATGGCTTTTCTTGTGTTCTTCTTTAATTCGGTAAATTATAAATGTAGAGAAACTTTTTTTCATTACGGTGTCGCAGTACATCTATCATCAATAAAAGCTTCTACAGAGGTAGAAATGTTTTATAATGTGCCGTTTTCGAGAATTCAAGATGAGCTAAGTACCCCTGACGAATGAATATTCAACTAGTAGATAAGCTTTAAATTTTATTTATGATTATTTTTATATTATAGTATATTTGCGGCACGTTTCATAGTGGAAGATACTCTCTGTATCGCCCTGGTGTAAGACCACCATTCAGAATTGAAACGTTGCTTAAAATGGCAGTAGCCGTGTTTGGTGACCAGATCTGAATAGCCAGGTACTTCCCCACCTTCCTCTTCCCTATATCCTTCCCCTCCCCTCTACCCTCAGCCTCACAACATACCCCAATTGGGGATGCCATAGTCTCACTGGCTTCAGACGGGAGCAGTTGAGACTCTTGTGCGGTATTCATGTAAAAAAAAAAATTAAGGAGTAAAACTTCAAATTGTAATATTTAATTAATGAAAACAATATTAGCGACACTCAATTGAAAATCTGAAACAGAAAAAGAAATAATAGACCTTTCAAATATAGAATAAAAATATATTTCAGTTAAAAAAATATTATTTTATATGTGGGTACTTTATCCGTTTGTCTGAATTCTTGACATATCGGTCCCAAAGTTGAAAATTGCATTTAAAATATATCTCTCTTAAATTACTTAGTACCTTATAACTTGTCTGAATTCTTCACACATTCTGTGAAAATGACATTTGATTCCACAGCAAATCCAAGTTTATTTATTTGTGGCTTTTTAAATAGGTTCATAGTTACCTATATCCCAAATACAATCGTTATATGTACCTAAATATATGAATTAAAAGTATATTTTTTAGAATGAATCAATAACGTGTGTTCGTAATTTAAGTTTAAATTTTCTTTTCATTTTATTTCCTTTGGTCGGCCGTACATTAATAACTTTTGACTCTGGGTTTTTTTTCTGAAGGTAAATTTTATTTAATTTCTTTTCCTAGTCTATGTAGTTGTGTGTTTGTGTTGTAGGTTTTCAATTTTTCTTCCATAAAAAATGCAATAATTTATATACCGCCATTAATTATTTTGTAGATTAAAAATAAAGTTTTTATTTTTTAACTCTATGATTTGCAATATTTAATTAAATGAAGGCAATATTAGCGAAACTCAATTAAAATCTGGAAACAGAAAAATCAGAAAAATATATTGGCACCTCTGGGACACGAACCCAGGACCTACTCCTTGCCGGGCCATTGCGCTAACCACTACGCCAAGGTGTCCCAGATGTCGCAATGTCGTTTTCTGTTTCCAGATTTTCGATTTAGTTTCGCTAATATTGTCTTCATTTAATTAAATAAAATTAAAGTGATGAAATAAGTAATTGGTTTAAATGACAATACATGTTAAAATCACAGACACATATCTGAAATTAGTATTTTAGATTTGATGGTTAGTGCCCGTTTAAAATTGACAACATAGTGTAGTAATTTAACTTGTAAAAAATAAAATATGTTTCATGGCTTTGAAATGGTTTGGTCTAACATAGTTACCAAGCTGCTTTAGATCTAATTACAAGGGTCTTGAATGCCTTTATATTCTGATAGGGTCAGAGAAGTAATCTCGGGAACACTTAGCTGATGTACGCTACCTATACTACAATAATTACACACATGATACATGACAGTCCTAGAACTAGGGCCTGAGCCTGAAGGGTACCTTCCACGTAGCATTATGTACAGACAAGTGGGCACTTCTTACTCTAAGGGGGCTGTTGTGGCGGTACTTACACCAATGCTCTGATTTTAGTTGAATCTAGTGATGTTAGTGACGATTATTAAATTTACGATTATCAAATCACTCATCGTAGGTTAAAACGATTATGATTTAATAATACTTATAATAAAAAACGTTAATTTCTCAATAGATTTTCACAAATTATTTATTTAACATTGATTCTATTAACCATCGTCGTATGTTTCTGGGTGACAGTCATGATTATTATTTTTTTGTTTTGTCGATAGAAAAAATTAGCACATCAATTTTATTGACATTTCTTTGAAAAACCAACGGGCACCATTGTTATTTCTTTATTTAATTATGAGTAAAAAAAAAAATATTGTCTCAAGCAGTTATACCTGATGAGCTTAAATGTAGTATTATTAGGCCAATATACAAAGGGGGAAAACATACTGAGATAGAAAATTACAGACCAATCAGTATACTGCCAGCTATTGAAAAAATTCTAGAAAAATACATCTCCGTAAATTTAATAAAATATCTAGAAAGATTCTCCATTATTGATCCTAACCAATACGGTTTTCAAAAAAATAAAAGCACTGAAATGTTACTACAAGACTTCTCGAATTACGTAAATCAAGAACTCAATAATAAAAAACATATTCTGGTTTTATTCATAGACAACTCTAAAGCGTTCGATACCATTGATCCGACAAAACTATTACAGATATTGGAGGCGATAGGAATAAGGGGAAAATTACTAGAACTACTCAAAAACTATTTAAACAATCGACAAATTAAAGTTAAACTCTTCCAAACTTACAGCAAAGCTAAATATATGTCAACAGGAGTCCCGCAGGGGTCATTTCTCGGACCAACATTATACATAATATTCGTTTCACTCATGAATAAAATTTTCACATTCGTTAAACATTACGTTTATGCTGATGATACAGCACTAGTCATTTCGCATGAAGAATTGTGCATTGCAATAAAACTCATGCAGCATGATTTCTTTTCTCTACAGAAATGGTCACATGATGCGGGTCTTATAATAAATTCCAAAAAAACAAAATTAATGCACATACGATCTCCACATGCCAAATTTACCATCACGCCTTTAATAAAATCGCATACATTTGAATGTATACACAATTCGTCACAATCCTGCAAATGCGGAACCATTGAACTTGTACAAACGTATGTATATTTGGGGATAACTGTAGATATGCACATGAAATGGGATACTCACATAAGCAACATTTGCAAACGCCTACGAGCTATTGCTGGGCGAATTTACAAAATTAAATATTTTATGCCCATAAGTACGTTAAAAATTATTTATTTGTCACTAGCGGAGTCTACTATCAGATACGGAATAACGTCTTGGGGAAACTCGTGTAAGACAAATATAGGCTACATTCAAACAATTCAAAACTCTTTGACTAAGCTCTTGGTAAGCAAAAGTATTTATGCACAAAGAAGAGACATAAAATTATTATATGAATCAGTTAACATATTACCTGTTCGAGGGATATTATGGTTTAAAATTGTATGCCAAAACGTATTGTCGGATTCAATATACAAAGAAAAAGTTGATCATGAACATGGCACTAGATTTAGTAAAAATGAGGGTTTATCCATTCCGAAAATTATAAATAAATACGGACAACGGACTCTCACTTATATTGTCCCTACCATATTTAATAAGATGCCAATGAACATAAAAATCGAATCAAATTGCACCACCGATCTCAAAAAAAAAATTAAAAAATGGCTAATTGATCAAAACTTTTTATATTGATATTGTTTGTAATCTTATGTATAAATATGACTTTGCCTGTATAATATCTGTCTGTCTGTATATTTTATGTATTTGTATTCTACTTAAAAGTTATTCTTCTGTATCTATTTTGCATATTGTGGTTTCTTGTTATATTTGTGCTTTAGTGTCATATTAATATTGTTAAATTGACCTGCTGACAAACTGCCTTGGCGGTTTAGTGGGTGCTTAAAATGAAGAATAAAAAAAAAAAAAAAAAAAAGTATAAACAGAAATTATTGTAATGTTGACTATTATTATTCTTCCTGATGTTGAAATATCAACATTGTTTAATTAAATGTCTTTTTTTAGTTTCATATAAAGTGGTAAATGCAGTGTTAAAAATTCATCGGTAAGCGATTTTAAATGCATGTTAAAAATTCTTATTTTTAATTGCTTATGTCCGTTTGTAAATTCAAAACCACGCAGTCTTTCATTTGCTTTCATAATGAGAAGTCATTTTGAGATACTTTATAAAATAGTGCAGGTTTTACCATTTTTCTTTGATTTAATAAACATAACACGTCATAACTGTATTGTTGGTTCACGATAATGTCTATGTGTAATTTTTCAATCTTTACTTATTTTTCTGATTATTCCCTTCTATCGGAATTTGTCTAATATTTGCAGCCAGCTATTTCCTTTATCATGTTCCCACTATTCCTCCCCTGGATTAATTATCCTTTGAATACATTTTAAAGATATTTCATATTCAAACACACTTCGGACATTTTTTATATTTTTTTAATTCCTTCCTGGTAAATTTTCAAATCAATTCATTCGAAAATCGAGTCCATTTTTAAATTGTCCGAGTCAATAACAATAGCGTTCATAGCGAAAAAATATAATGATTTGAACACTTTTAAAGCACTTTCCGGTAGGATACCGGGGAAAAGGTTTATTTACACAAATAATTAATAAATTTTTAAATTTTCCACTCTTTTAAATTTTGTTAACATGAGCTCTCTTCAGCACAACCGTACTGATTAAACAAGTTTCCCCTTCAAAATAATAACTGCACTAACTGTCACTCGCCGCATCCGGCATCTGGCAGAATTAAAAGTGGGACTTTAATTTGCGATTCAGTTTTCTCCCCTGCTCAACACTCCTCCCACCTCCCTCTAGTGGGTTGCCTTTGAGGCCACGTACGTTGTGATATGGAGAGGTCCTCAATAAGTGGGTACGGAGGGACTTGCTGGGGGTTGAAGGCTGTAGTGATAGAGTATAGAGTTATAGATGATATCTCGACCCAACCTACAACCCCTCTGCAATAAAGGGTGGACCGTCAATGTATACAGGGTGTAACAGCACGTATCCGAAGGATTTTAAATAGCGATTCCTAGGCATTTTCAGAATAAAATATGTAGATGTCATTTTGCTGTAATATGATTAATTTTTTTCAATTAAAAACAATAAAAATATTTTTCTATCATACGTCGCAACTGATAGCTGAGTATAACTTAGCGGGCCACGTAATAACCACTCTGTTTCATTCCAGGAGAACGGTAACCCAAGAAACGGCTCGCGTTTAAGGTGATCCCGTCGCGATGTGTAGGAGTGTGATAAATGGCGACGAATGATTGAAAAATATTTTTGTTTTGATATTTAATAGAAAAAATATATTATCGGACAGCAAAATTACATGTTCTTTTTTGACTTAAAATATGCTCAGAAATCGCTGGTTAAAATCCTTCGGGTACGTTCTGTTACGCCACTGTTTAAGACGTCGGTGACGTTCTCTCAGAAAACAGATCTCAAAAGATTGTTTAATTTGATATTTTCGTTTCAGCAGTTTTTACGTTTCCGTTCAAAATCTCTATTTGCAAGCTACTATCAAAATGCACTCTAATGTACTAAACTAAACGGTACGATAGAACTGATAATTTTTTCGTTGGAGCTGCTTGTGGAGGATATATATACAAATCCAAAATCAACAAAAAGCGTGACTGGCCACCCTACTTTGCATCTCTTAGAGCAGGTCCTCCATTCAAGGCTCAGGCAGTATACTGCACACTGCTGCATTACCATATGGGCAAGAGCTGAAGTCTCTCGAGGAAAACGTTACTCGTTACTCGTTAGGTTGCAGCAGGTAGCGACGCCGACACTGGAAATAAATAGCGTCGCCTCTACCCACTACCCAATTTACTCTTTGGGCAGATGGGAGATGTTGGCAACTAGAGCTGGGATGGAAGTGGGATGATTGGGCACTGACCTCGGGCCCTCACCGGCAAATGAGGAAAATATTAAATTACTATCGTATCGTATCGTAGATATACTTTAAAAATATATGTGGCGTTATAATAAAATGTAGTGCATGACGTTTAATTTCTTCTTTGTTGAGGGGCACATAAACGATCAAAAACTAACTCCGGTTCAATGAACTCTAGAATTCGGATTTGCTTTGACTTTAAGCGTCATTTTCAAAGTTGGAACTGATGTTAATAAAGCGATAAACCTATAAATACCTACTTATCTATAAAATATATATATAAATCCAGCACAAATTTTTAACTTTTGAAAATATAAACTATAACTGTCTAATGAAAAATTTAAAATTAATAAATCTGCCGCCAGAAGATTGGTATCTGATGTCATTTTTATTTTTAAAATCATTAATTCACTTATTAACTGTTCTGCATTATTGCAATTGATTTCATTTCACGTTCCTATTCGAATCATTTCCTTTTTTTAAATGGATACCGCCGCTCCGGGAACCATTTATTAGATAAGCGTCCCCCCTGCCATATGTCGTCTTGAGTGGTTCGCTACGTTTGATCACTTCAAACGTAGCGAACCACTCGGGGCGACCTATACACATATACCTAGCAAGGGTGCCCGGGTTCAAGGGATGAGGTTTATCTAAGTCTTGATGGCAGATGCGATTGCCCTATTGCGTGGCGGGCCGAATCAGAAGAGACTGCTCAAGGGAGACTTTTCGACCTCTCCAGCCGGAATCTCGACCCATCGCCTTGCACCGCAGTGTTAGGGTTGATTCATACGTCTGTCACTCCTGGACACATTGATCCCCGGGTTCTTACCCAGTTCACATATATTTTTTCTTCCCAGAACTTCCTCTCCTTCATTTCCATAAAAAAGACCCTCCACACAGCATCCCCAAAGATGATATAGGCCCTGAAGATTTTTTCCTCAGGGCCTCTTGTGTGGTGCTACTGTAAAAAAAAATCAGAGTGCAATTCAAACGCGATAGAAGTGAAGCAGAGAACTAAAGTAGACAAGAGTGGGGAGGCTACGAAGCACCGCACAAAGAGGCTACCGATTATACTATCTCATTCTCTCGCAGGCTAAATCCTATAGATGTATTTGTTTGTCTCTTTTTTTGTCGCTATTTTCATTTCATCGAGTTTCAACTGTGCTAAAGAGCTTTCACTTCAAATAATGAAAAGCTGAGACAAAATCAATATCTTTCATTAGCAAGTTTGTGAGTCGTTTCATTTCTAGATAGTCTAAGTCTAAGGTACTTATCTTAACCCATTTTAGGACAAAGACCCACTAAACAAGTCCCCAAGAAATCTAATTCATGGCACTTTGCCAAAGCGCTCTGTAGAATTTAATCCACTGCTCCTAATAGCCCTTTATTACTATTAAGGTGCCAACTGAATCGAAAATCTACACCTTAGTGAGGGTTTATCTTTTTTTAATCGGTATCTGTTTAATCTGAACTTTAAATCTTGTTATATACTTCTCTTAAGGGCGATTAACCAGCGACCGAGAATTCAAATTTCGTTTTAAGAAGGTCTTTGCGATTGTACCCTTGCAACTATACAGGGTGGTTCCGATGACAAAGGTTAATTATTCTCCGTACGAGCATTTTTAAATAATAACTCAAAATCGATATTATTTCAATCAAAATTTTGCTTTGATGTATACATATATTCAAAAATGCTCAAACGTGTGATGATAAAAGCTATTAAAATTGTGTACTTTTTGTAATTATTTTTTGGTCATAAGTTTTTATATATTTTCAATAAGGTTTAAGCAAAATAGGAATGAAAAAAACTGATATATGTTACTTTGTAAGACCGTAAATAAATAGATAAACTGAAGTACATTTTTTCGTCACAAAACACATGCCCGGATCATTTTTTTAAAGATTTTATTAGAACTAAAATTAAAATTCTTAAAAGTAGCTTTCCTAGATACATAATGTATTGATTTATTTTACTGCATGATTATATGATTTGAAATGTGTGTTATATAATACAAAATTTTGTTCGAAAATTTAATAAATCTGCCGACGACCTACGGTATAACCTTATTATACTAAAAATAAAAATAAATCTCAAAATTTAAAACATACCTTTTACTACATAAAATAACACATCTTTCGAAATTGATTTATTACTTTTTTGTGTAAAAAAGTCAATACGTCTAGAATTTCATTTAAAAATTACATATTTCCGGTTGTGTCTGGTTATTCCCTCTTAATTTAAACGTATTGACTTTTTTACACAAAAAAGTAATAAATCAATTTCGAAAGATGTGTTTGAGTTGAAAATTTTTCAACTCAAACACATCTTTCGAAATTGATTTATTACTTTTTTGTGTAAAAAAGTCAATACGTCTAGAATTTCATTTAAAAATTACATATTTCCGGTTGTGTCTGGTTATTCCCTCTTAATTTAAACTGTGTAAGTGTATAATGTATAGTACCTAGGTTTGGCAAAGCTTTCTCTGAAGTGATAGATGTGCTCAGCTGCACTAAGTACACTTACAAACAGGTTAGAAAAACATACCCCATTAAATCAATGTTGGCATAATATCTACTATTCTTTTGCATGGGTTCTATAAAATTTAATTGCCATATTTTGCTTATAAATATGATATGATAACTGTTCCACAAAATTATTAGGTAAAATAAAATAAATAGGTACCGTTAATCAGAGAAGTAATTTAGTAATTATCAGTCTGAAAGGAAGACATTATTTCATGTGACGCTTATTTTTAACTCGATCGCTTTGCATTTCGTTTGTCTGAAAATTTATTTTTACTTTTCGTTTCCGTTTAAAGATGGTGGCCGTTTTTATAGTTCAGTGAAGATTATTTTTTTTAAATGCGAAAACATTGGTAGGTACCTACAATACATGCATGTATGAGAAAGTCTGAAAAAATAATTTTCATGGAGATACGAGTAGTAACGTTTCTTTCGACAAATTGTATAATTTTATTATTTGATATGAAAAAAAAGTAATGTTTCATCGATTTGCAGTGTTTGATATAAGTGTGTATTGTAATACCTACTCGTGTCTCAAACCCTTTGTTAGCAGTGAAATGGAAGAAGATAAAATAAACAAAAAATTTAACAAAACAAAAAACGACTTCAAAAATGCACTAAAAAGTAAACAAATAATTTCGTACGATTGTTATTTTTGGAGTCGGTGTCAGCCAAGGTACTACATACATATGGTGAGATGTGGAGATCTTGGCTGACACCGACTCCAAAAATAACAATCGTACGAAATTATTTTTTTACTTTTTAGTGCATTTTTGAAGTCGTTTTTTTTTTTGTTAAAATTTTTTTTATTTTTTTATTTTTAGTGACGAGCGTGCGTAAAGAAGTGTTACTTTAAAAAAATCATCGAAATCTGTTTGCGTAATATTGAGTTATTCGTCCATTTGTCGCGCACATACTTATTGCAAATTTAAGACATATATAGTTTTCTCATGGATCCCATTGTCAAAACTGGACCAAATTAAAATGGGACCACACGGAAAGCACCAGCTTTCTAATAAAAAAGAATCAACAAAATCGGTTCACCCAATCGAAAGTTCTGAGGAAACAAACATTAAAAAAAAAAAAAAAAAAAAAAAATATACCGTCGAATTGATAACCTCCTCCTTTTCGAAGTCGTTTAAAAAGGTAACAACTAGAAAAAACTTCTGTTTCTTAGAATTCATTAAAGCAGGAACAGTCTGTGGGTCGTAGTCCCAAATATTTTCCACGCACTAATACGAGTATACAAAAGTGAAAAACTTTTAATTCCCAACTCGCAGATATTAGCGAGGGCTTTTTGGTAAAACGCGCTCAAATGCGCTAGGTATGTTTTTTAAACTTAATTAATTCAACATTGTTGAAATCGCCGGCCTTGCCCCGGTTTTACGCAGAGTTTTTGGAAATCAGTAATTTTCCTCATATTTTGAGCGTCATGTGTGCAAAATTTCATCAGTCTCAGAATACAACTGAAAATTTGAAAAAAAAAAATTAAGCCAGACGGCCTGCTCTCCCGCCCGCCATACCAATTATGCGAAATTTCATCAAGTAGTATCAGAAATCTGCTTTAAGGCGTGAGAAATGGGGATTTTTAAATATAATCAATGTAGAATGTAGACAGTGACCTTTTTCTTATTTGGAGATCTACTATTAAAAAATTGTCTATCTTGGAATACTTACAACTGTAGATTTGTATAAAAAACAAACCACTTTTGCTTCATTTTTGGATAAAGTTTTGATTAATTAAAAGGTCTGTTTTTTAAATGTACATATAGTTACTTAAATGCATATCTACTTATTTTTAACGATTTGGTTTTGTTTTTGTTGGCTCCTTATTTGTGAGCAACAAACATATAATGTCCTCTGCGTGCGAATTGTAGCTAAATTTCTCCCATAAACAATAAACAGTGTAAATCTCAAGTGACCTCCCAGGCAAATATGGTCATGTATATTTTCTACATTTTAATGCAGCATCACGTTCATTGGTCAAATGCATTGTGCATATAGTTTTTTTATGTGATCGATTGACTAGTGGATGCAATCTATTAGCCGTAAGTTGTTAAAATAGTTAGTCTAGTCTGTAGTTAGAAGTAAGATTGTAGAAATCTTATATATAAAAAAAATATTTGTTTATTTGATTGTTCGTATTTTATGTGCAGACATACCGTTCATCCGATTGCGATGAAACTTTGGTGATTTGTTGTGCGCACGCCCGCGAAGGTTATTGGCTATATATATTATAGTAAGCTCTTGCGTTATGAAATTTGTATAAATGAAAATGTGTGAATTTTATATATTTTAGCGGCAGGGAGGAAAGGCAGGAGGGGGAGGAAAATGGGGGAGGTGGGGTTCGCGGGAGAGTTGAAGGGAGAAGGCCGGGAAGGTTAAAGGGTAATGTGGGAGGGGAAGGGGACTCGGAAGGTGAATGATGACGCACGGGAAAGGACATGCATGGAGAATCAATTTATTTCTTTGAATGGCATTGTAACGCATGCCGGGTACCAGCTAATACATTATAAATTTGTACAGCGCCCTTGAGGTGATTTTTCACAAAAACGTCGCTATACAAATCATCGAAATATTATTATTATATACGGTCCTCCAGCGAAGTACGTCTGTGCGCCCCTGAACTAAGGGTACGTTCCGATCTCTCCGATTAACGTGTAGCTGGGAGTCAGACAAGGTCAGGGGTAAACATTGACACAAAGGATAAATAAATGGGAGAAATCGGAGCCGGCGCGTGTCGCTTACGGCTTAGGCACTGATATAAAAGCGATTTAAAGGATCTAAAGTGAAATATACCCAATAATAAGCCACCTTTCCTGCGAATTTCCCATATAAATCACTGCCTTTAAAAAGAAAACTGGATTTTGATTTGAAACTTGGGATTTTTTGCGAGAAATAAAAAATGAAAAAGAATTTTTCTTTTATGTCTAGCTTTCAATTATTTTTTTTATGACGAAGTATTTATTGTAACGTGTTTTAAAATATCTTTCTAAATCACTTAAGACGTATTTCAGATTTTTCATGAATTTCAAAGGATGGATTTATTGATTTGGACGAGTGAGGATTTGCTCCTTGAGACATCAATAGTAATTACCTGGCAGGTAATTTCCAATAAGAACACTTTTATTAGAAAGTTTATGGTTGGAGAAGATACGACTTTGCACGCGGATGAAACCATATTTAAAACACTGGACATTGCATGATTTTACATTTGCTACCCTTATCACTATTGATATTACATATGTGAGAAGGAAAGGGCCGTCCATAAATTACGTCACACGAATTTCATAATTTTTTTACCCCCCCCCCCCCCCCCTCTCCCCGACCCTATCACACATCGTCACATTTGTGAGACCCCCCTAGTGGTACGTCACGTATTTTGCAATTTTAGAAAGTTAGATTTATACATGTGACGCCACAGAGCTGATGACTCCTTCATACTTCTTGTCATATCATACAATGTCACACTTCTCTACTCCCTTCGTGATTTATGGATTGCCCACTAATGCCAAAATGAGAGTTAATATTTATTTTGAAAAATTGGAGAATTTTTATGAAATGACCTTTACAAAAGCTTATAAGTTCTTATTTGCTAATTTGATAGTTAATTATTTATTAAAATAGAAAGATATGATTATATCCCAGTGAAATTATTTTTCGAAGAATAAAAATTTATTACACAAAATAATGTATTATTTTCACGGCGATCTTTTTGTTTTTATCAACTCACCCGTACATTACGTTAGTCAATTTTTCTACTTGAACTCCTCCAATTCCGAAACATTCTGTATTATCGTTTGCCATCTGGTTCCAGCTGGACTTTTTCTGAATTCGGACTCTGGGAATTTCGTCTGTTTAATTTGTTTGAGGTCACCCTTTGTCCCTCTTTTTGTTTCTCGGTTACCAGCTGATGGCTTTTTTGGTCCCACCGGTCATTGTTTGTTTTTACGTCACATCATGCATCCTCACTGGCCCACATATTGATTGCAACAAAGCGTATTTGAAAAAGCGTAATGAAAGGATTTGATCAGAATATTTATCTTCTTAAATGTGATTCGTTCCTTGGTAAGAAAAATATTGTGTTAGGATTCGAATAATGTTAATCCAATAAGAAAAATGTGATTAAGGTATATCATAGGCAAAACAAAACTGATACTCTCAGATAGGTATTTTTATTTAAGGGTATGAGAACCCAAAAAGGTAGGTTTTTGATTTAGACCTGATTCTGTTGGGCTTGTTATGCATCTAAGTTCCGGAGGGAGTTTATTCCAAGCCTTAGGCCCAGATACTCCGAAAGCTATTCCTAATACTAGTTTATCCATAATTTTACGCGTATTTTCTCTTTTTTTCAGAAGGACTGTTCGCTTGTTTGTCCAGTGGCTTGAATCGAGAGTGGATCACAACGATAAAGGTAATAATTTTACATTAGATATTTAGACACTATTAAATTCCATTTACCGACAAGGAACACGAAACATAATATCTCATTTTTCTGCAACATATACACAACCATCAGACACACTTACTAACCAAGTTTGGGGCTACTGTTGATTTATTTATTGACTCCATTTATAGAATTAAGCGTAATCCTACAAATTATAGTACAGTTGGTAATGTAGTTTTAGTGATTTAAGGGTTCATGGGGTGAGGTTTGTTCAGGTCTTGGTGCTGGATGTGTCTGCCCACTAACTGTGTGGCGGGCCAGATTGGGAGAAACTGGTTGAGGGAGATCTTTCTCCAGCCGAATTCTTTCGACCTATCGCCTTGCACCGCAGAGGGAGGGATGGATTCATACGTTTGGCACTCCTGAACACATTAATCTCCAAAATCCTACCCATCCCTCATACTTTTTTCCTTCCCAGAACTTTCTTTCCTTCTTTTCTCTAAACGTATCCTCCACACAGGTGACATAGGCCCTAAGGGTTTTTTTCGTCAGGGCCTCCTGTGCGGAGATAATGTGAAAAAGGTATATTCTGTTCTTATAATCTATGTAAATTCCCAGCTGGAATATATATGCTGGCTGTAAAAAAATACAAGAATGATGTGAAAGCTACCATAAATAATCAAAAAGACATTTGAGGAAGGTCTGAACTAGTCCCAGCGAGAGCTCGTACGTTCGTCATCGACGTTTGTCTTCTTCAATTCAATTCAATCCCATTCATTCTTCTTTTGCCTTTCTCATTATTTTTTCTCATATACAATTCTTCTCAGGCGGTGTTATTGAAAATGAAAAATACAGAATATTCTAGAACGATGACGTCACATATTACGATCTCTCGCTGGGACAGATACTGACTGAAACAAATCTTTTTTTATAAATAATCATTTACATTGTTTCGGGGAAACGGGAAAATATGTTTGTATTTACATTACGAGTAGAGCGGAAACGGGAAGCGGTGAACCTGATAACAACAGCAGCCGCTAATCTGTCATCCGAACTGTCAAATGATCGTCTGACAGCTGTTGACAGTTGACAGTGAAATGTCAAATAATGAAAATCTGCGGCCAACGTGGTGTGGGATAATCACGTCTCTTATTTACTTGGCCCTTTTCCGCATCCGTCTTATTGATTATCTGAAACCTAACACCGCGATAGAATTCCCTAAATTATTATGTCTCTACAACCGAAATGTTTCATATTATTTTCTTTTAAATTAACTCCAGACAGAAGGCCTTGAGGAAAATAATATCCACGGAGAAAAGAATATCCCTCGAGGCCTGTGAATGTTGTGCGGAGGGTCGTTTTAAGTAAAGAAAGTTCTCGGGTGCTCAATTAAGGTTTATAAGTTATAAGTTATTATGTGCCACTGACTCCGGGAAAGTCACTTTTAACATTCACATAAAAAATTGGTTCAAACTTTTTTTCGAACTAAAAGGCTGAGTTGGCATCGCGTTTTTTGTTCCACCCGGACATCGCGTGTTCAATTCCTCAGCTGGCTAAGTCCCCCATCACGACACAAGCAATATTTTCCGCTTACTGTGGTGGTATTATGAGATTTTCGAACATTGTTGGGTTATTCGTAAGCCGGGAATGTTTGTATTTCTTTTTAAAAAATTTACTGAAAATGAAAAAAAACTCACACACGTATTATTTGACAAGTGTCATATACTTTATCATCACCTCACTTTTTTGTCGTTTCATGAAAAAATACATAATATAAAATTCATAAAAAAAATTTCAAATTTCGGCCGGAAACTTTGGTTTCACAAAGGTGTACATTTTGATAAGTTTGTGGTTAATTTTTAGTTTTGAATACAAAGCGTGGTATTTTCTCTTTCTAACACTGAGATCATATTTCTCACTATGATAGTAAGGGAGACACGAGAATTTATATGAGACCTATACGAGTTGTTCCCAAAAGCGAACAAATTAGCCAGAGAGGGTAAATATTATTTAGAATGAAACAAGTACTTTGTTTAAAAATCACTTTATTTTTATTTATATTCGTCGACCGGTTTCGGTTGAACTCAACCTTCTTCAGGACAATAAACATATAAACTAAATTACATTACAGAGTGAAGATTCTAAGGTAAACGTAAAAGAAAGAGAGAGAATATAAGAGAGGGAGAGAACATTAGATACTGGTTGGTGGAAGAGTAGGAGGCGGAGTCACGGGGGGTGGGGGTGGGGGTTACATGGGGAGAAAGGGAATAACTTTAAAATCGGACTATTGGTTAATTCTAACTGTTTGTTTAAAATTTGGCAATTACGTTTCTTTGATTTGGATATTTCTAAAGCTTCTAAATTATTAAGGCGTGTTCCTATTTTATTTATATGTATTATTTTTACTCCTGTATTTATGTTAAATGTATGGTCTGTATCAATTAAATGTTCAGCAAATTCCGAGAAACCTGTGCTTGTGAGGCACCTGAGGTGTTCTTTGACTCTAATATTTACATTGCGCGCTGTTTTACCTATGTATGTGGCTGGGCAATCATTACAATTAAGTTTATAAATGCCAGAGTGGCTTAATTTATCCTCTGTATCTTTAGAATTAGTTAGGAGTTTAGCTAAATTATTGTTAGTATAGAAGGCTGGCCTTATTTCTGATGGAAGTGTCGACGTGCAATGGGAAGAGAATTTACTAATATACAAAATTCTACGCCATTGAGTAGAACTAATAGATAAAATCCTCTCAAAAAAACTTCGACAAATCGCATCAAATAAATGTTTGTATAATGCCTTACCATTTATTAATAATAATATAACTACTCAATGGCGTAGAATTTTGTATATTAGTAAATTCTCTTCCCATTGCACGTCGACACTTCCATCAGAAATAAGGCCAGCCTTCTATATAACAATAATTTAGCTAAACTCCTAACTAATTCTAAAGATACAGAGGATAAATTAAGCCACTCTGGCATTTATAAACTTAATTGTAATGATTGCCCAGCCACATACATAGGTAAAACAGCGCGCAATGTAAATATTAGAGTCAAAGAACACCTCAGGTGCCTCACAAGCACAGGTTTCTCGGAATTTGCTGAACATTTAATTGATACTGACTATACATTTAACATAAATACAGGAGTAAAAATAATACATATAAATAAAATAGGAACACGCCTTAATAATTTAGAAGCTTTAGAAATATCCAAATCAAAGAAACGTAATTGCCAAATTTTAAACAAACAGTTAGAATTAACCAATAGTCCGATTTTAAAGTTATTCCCTTTCTCCCCATGTAACCCCCACCCCCACCCCCCCGTGACTCCGCCTCCTACTCTTCCACCAACCAGTATCTAATGTTCTCTCCCTCTCTTATATTCTCTCTCTTTCTTTTATGTTTACCTTAGAATCTTCACTCTGTAATGTAATTTAGTTTATATGTTCATTGTCCTGAAGAAGGTTGAGTTCAACCGAAACCGGTCGACGAATATAAATAAAAATAAAGTGGTTTTTAAACAAAGTACTTGTTTCATTCTATATAATGTCAAGCCACAAAGTGTTTGCTTTCTACGATAATTAAATATTATTTGTTGGCCATAAACCTTAGAAATGCGAGAAACAATAATGTGTTTACAATGAAAAAAAGTTACTATCCTGAAAAGGAAGCATATTCCCTGTAAAATACGCTTTCAAATGAAATACATAGGTACTCGTATTTATTTTATTTATAAACAGAAACAAACAGTATTCTAGTTTTGTCGCGGTAATAATAACAATTAATTTAATAATCGCGTTCTTCGTGAATATTCCAACTTTTGTGCGATATTTGAATATTCGTGAAAATACAAATGAATGTTTTCGTATCGACAAAACAAAATGCCCGTACCATGTCGATATTCTATCATGCGAACTCTTTGCCGGTAGGATTCTAGACAAAGAAAATCGATGACGTTTTGTAATAAAAAAAATATATTCTGAGATTCTTGTACCACAGGTTGTTTTCGATATTCTGCAGATAAATAAATATCTTAGATTTTTTATTGCCAGCTTTAAAGAAAACATCAAAAGAACGACTCGATTTCTTCACAGAAATGTGAAAATCTTGAACAAAGTAATTTTCTTTGTTCATTGTTAAATTATCTAGAATTATTTGTGTTTTTTATGTTGTTCTCGACGATTTTATTCGTCTTTTGGATAAAGGAATATTTTTTCCAAACTCAATTATTTTATTGTAGTATGAAGATTAATTAATAACATAACTTAATTACACATTAACTCATTAATCTTAAAATAGTTCAAATACAAAAATTCAAGTTTTCTATATATTTTTTTTTATATGAGCTCCACACAGGAGGCTCTGAGGAAAATAGTTTCCCCTCAGGGCCTATTTCATCTTTGGGGATGCTGTGTGGAGGGTTTTTATATTTTATTTTAAATATTTCAGTAAGAACTTTTCCATGATTAGTTTAGAACTTGACACGAAAAGCTCACTACGAAAGCGGAACTGATGAAAAAATAATTATCATTTTAAATTTTTCGTACAATTATTCATACGTTATTTTGTTTGATGAATTGCTATATTTATTTTATTATAATTATTTTTTATTTGATACAATAACTTTACATGTTTTAAAACATGATTTGATAATGTGGGCCTCACTGGGTCCTCTACCCGTGCTGAGTCCCCCATTTTACAATTTAATAAAATATCAAATAAAAAAATTAAATTAAAAAAATACATACAGGCGGTAATGAAAAACATACGGTACCGTGTGTATTGTAAATTACGTGTAGGTATACGTTTTTTTTCTTTTAATTTTTTTTTAGTATCCTAATTTTTCTATCTGTGAAAGATTGCTGAATGCTTATATTTCCTGGTATTTGTGTGTCCAAATCTAGCGTTTGCCGTCGGAGTTTTTGTTTTTTGTGCGCTTGTCTAACTGGTCTATAAATGATTTTTTGTTGAAATTTGTTTTTGGTCAAAAATGTAGTTTAATAGAGTTTTTATGTGTAACTGGCGTATGTGGTGTATCGTCGCTTACATTATAACATAGGAGCAAAAACCATTTAGTTTATTAAATGAAAATAGCACATCTTTGGAAAAAGGGGTCTACTAATATTTAGTGATCAGTTATTTGGAAAAGTTTTTTTTTTTAGTTAGAAACATGTTTTTATGTATGTTGAATGACATTCGCGGTGTAAAACGCAAAACACAAAAGGCTGAGAAATAATGAGATGTGCTTGGTTCGTATGCAAGAAATTTTGAATATTCTATTCAACTTTCTTACAATAATAAAACAAAAATAATTATAAGAGCATTAAAAAAATTATAATAATTTTATTCTTACTACTAAATAAAACTTTTGTATGAACAATTGTTGCCTATCATAGATAAGTACCAATTATTTTGATACTAAACATTGCATAAAAGGATTGGTGTTTGGTCAAAACATTTGTTTGTCGATTCATGGCGCATGAAATCAAAAATCAAAAATCAGAGTTTGCAGTTCACACGCGGTAAAAGATAAAACTTCAGAAAACTAAAGTAGACAAGAGTGGGGAGGCTACAAAGAGGAGACCGATAGGCTACGAAGCACCGCACAAAGAGGAGACCGATTAATCTATCTCATTCTCTCGCAGGCTAAATCCTATAGATTAATGTATTTATCTCTTGTTAGTGTCGCTATTTTTCTTTTCATCGAGTTTCAAAACACATCAGTGCTAAAGAAGTTTTCTCTTTAAAAATCGTGTTTTATGAGATACGTGGTGCTATAATTTAAGCGACAAAATACCTATATTTTGTACTCCTATGGAATAGATTGTGTTTTAATACACGAAATTACGTACTTTCATTTAATGTTTTTTTTAGTATTTGAACTTGTTACGTTTCTAACGTGTAGTTACTTTCTAAACAAAAACAAGGCTGTTATTTTGTTGAATTAAGAATTATTGAAGTGAAAATATGGTCTGGCAGAATAAATAAGTAATAAGCGCTGTTAGAGAAATATTGTTGGAGGTTGTTTGGAGGTTGGTTTATGACGAGTTTAATATGAGACAGGGTTTATAAAATATAAAATAAAATAATAATATCTTTATTTGGAAAACAAACAGCTTTACAAAGATACATAAAAAAAGAAAGAGTGCGAAATAAAACAGTAAGCCTAAAACATGTTTCCGCTGATAATTTTTTTTTTCGCTGACAAGAAAAACATAAAGAAAATCTAAGAAAAAATAGTTAGGAGAAGCTAAATTAAAACATAAAGAAAAACTAAGAAAAAAAATAGTTAGGAAAAGCTAAATACTTAAATATGCATGATAAAATATAGAAAAACACAATAAAGGGTAAGCTTATGATCTTATAGGAGTATATGGATGATATGTATGTAATTAGGGAATATGTAAATATATTGCAAATTAGGAAAAGAAATCTGATTAATAATATAATGAATAAATATAAATATGGATGTTAAGCGGTGTGTTGTGATGCATTACATTTATCTGATGGTGTTGCTTTGAATTTGTTGAAAGTTATATTGAAAATATAAATATGGATGTTAAGCGGTGTGTTGTGATGCATTACATTTATCTGATGGTGTTGCTTTGAATTTGTTGAAAGTTATATTGAAGATGTCTGTATATGTGAGGTGTGTGTTATGATAGTGGCAGGCTCGGTGTATGAATTCAAAATATATAAAGCAACCATCTCTCTATGGATATTTAAGTTTTGTCATAATGGCCGCTCAATACTTAGAGGTCAACTCTTTATAAAAATACACAGAGAGGTAGCTGGAGATGTTTTGTTTTATCTCTGCTAAAGTTGGGTCATGTTGGTGAAATGTCACATTAAGGATGGGTTATTTCAAAAAATTTAAACAGTTGTTTAAGACAATTTTCACGTTCCGTCATTATCTATTCATCTATTCAAGTTATGTCATTATTTCAGTTTTATGAGGCAACTGGCCTATAATGATAACTTGAATAGATCTTACATAGAAAGTGAAATTAAGTTTTTAAATTTTGACCAATTGTTAAAAAAAAAATTAAACAACTAACTAAGTGTTACATTCTTGTTATTTCTAATTTTGAAACCTGTCGTTTATTCGTGTGGAATTCCATTCCATTTGGGAGGCGAATATGGGTACCGCCGCCCCGGGATAACCCGGGATATTGGATAACCAGCCTTAATAACCCTGCCTTAGGTCACCCCAAGTATGGTACCTTTTAGAGGTGCCCGGGTTCAGGTCTTGGCGGCGAATGAGGGCCGGATCGGGGGAAACTACTACAGGGAAACCTAACCTAAACCACTCCAGCCGAAATCTATTGACCCATCGCATTGCACCTCAGTGAAAGGGATGGACTCATACGTCCGCACACCGGGATTCATTGACCCTCAGATTCCTACCCACCCCTCATACCCATTTCCTTCCCAGACCTTCCTCTCCTTCCATTCTTCAAAACAATCTTTTAAAAAAAATTTATTAGTCTAAATTAAATTTAATAATGTATCAAGTTCAGCAAGTATTTTAGTATTTTTAAGCCCTGTAATCCGAAACAGCTGTAACAATAATTCATACTAAAATACTAGCAGAACTTGATAATAACATTATTTAATTTAATTTAAATTAAATTTTAATAAAATAACTTGAGTTCTACGAATTAAACACAAAAACAATTAATAGTAAAACAATCCTCCACATAGCATCCCCAAAGTGGTCGTGGAGCTAATATGTAAAAAAGGTGTTTTGTGGATTAAAACAATGACGAATATGACCTTTATAATATTAAAAAAATTAAAAGAAAGTTATAAAGGGGTATTAATCCATAAAAAGATCTTACCTCTTTATTAATTCGTGTTATTATTATTCTGATCGATAGCATTATACAACCGAACACAATCCATTACGCTATACGGCATTACTTAGATGTCAATAGTCAATACGCTTAATGTGTATGGGAAAGCGTGAAAAATGATGTGTTATAAACTTTCTCTTCGCAATTCCGTCCGCACGGACTAAGGTTTGACAGCTTTTAGGGGCGTGAAGTATTCATTCGGTCATAAGTACCTACATTCAGAATTGACTTACAATGGTCACCGGACTTAGAATTTAGAATAATTTTTTGATTTATGCGATTTTTTTGATTTTTAATTTCTCAGAATTCGTGGCTTGGTTCGCGGTAATGCCTACCTGTTTATAGGCAGCATTACGCTAACAACTTTCGCTGCTTTACTGACATGAACTGATTTAACACGTATCTCAGTTATGTATTTTTTTATATCTCATATTCCTGTTTTTATTTTTAAAACAAAATAATTTTTTTTATTATCAGTTTCTATGTGAACGTACATGACTACGACTTAAGTGATAATTGCAGTATAAATATGTATAATGCATATTATTAAGGAATAATTAAGTAAAGCGTGAGCAGTAAGTATAAGAATAATGTCAGCTCCGTGTTCAAAGTCCTCCTCACTAGGAATAAAGAGAATAATATAATTATTATAATTAATTATTAAAAATAACAAAATGTTTACTAGATTTAGGCAGGACAGAGTCAGAAATATTATTAAAAAATGTTATTTGATAATTATGTATTACAAGCAACTTATATATTTCTTTTGTTTCGAAAATTTTTCTTTTCTTTGTATTTTCTTTTTCTTTTAATTACTGTTTTTTCTTGTTTAATCACTTCGAATGCACTTTTTATTGCTAATTGATTGATTCTAGAACCTATGACTCCACTGTATATTATATTAAAATTATGTAAATGCAAATTGTGAAGCTTAACTTTACTTAATATTTAATGAATCATAATTTACCTACCAACCTAATACGAATATGTCAATTGACTGTCGTAGAACGGGAGACCTTCCTAGTTGGACAGTCAAAGCTTCCTTATGCTGAATGTATTTTATAACAAACAAAATAAATAAATAAATAATTAATAAGAGCTATTATATAATAATTCTTATTAATATGTACCAATTTGGGAAGTGCGAATGGGGAATAGCATCGTCAATTTAAATCAGTTTATCCTAAATGCGGTAATATCGGCAAGAAAATGAGAAAAGGTATCAAAGTTCAAATACCTTTGAACCTTTCAAACGAATAACTACGGTTTCTCAAAGGTGTGATGACCTTTCCTTCTTTCATATTTAATAACTTCGGTCTGCAATCGATGGGTGGACTTCAAACACATAATGGATTATCCGCTTCTATAATCAAACTTTCAACAGCTCGTATAAGCTTTCGATAAGGTCTGGCCCGCTGGCGATACCGAAATGGGAATTGAAAAAATGTTGTGTTGGCTTTTCACAAACGATAATAATCTCACAGGGGGACCTGAGCCGTACTTACATACACAAAATAAATGTTGAATTATTTGGTTTATACTTATTTTATGTACGAGTTCTGTGGCACAGTGGTAATAACTTTAGATCACGACCCAGAGTTCACAAGTTCACAACTCCGAAGGTTTGTAAATTGGACGTAAACCATAATGTATGTAATTCATAAGCCAGCGAATACACAAATTATCAAGCTAAGATAATAACATTTAAATGTTTTTGGATTTAAATAAAATGGTTAAAGGTAGATATTTTTAATATTACAATAATGTGGTATTATTTAATTTAATGAAGACAATATTAGCGAAACTCAATTGAAAATCTGGAGACAGAAAAATCAGAAAAAGATATTGGCACCTCTGGGACTCGAACCAGGACCTTCTGCTTTTATGGCAACAACTCTACCAACTGAGCTAAGGTGTCTATATCCAATTCGGTCACTTTTAACTGTATCATTTCGTCTAAGAACTACCAACATTATCTTCCTTTTTTTAACGCACATATTATTGGTTGCTATCTTTAAATATGATTGCCCTGGTGTGGATCACCATTCAGATTTGAAACTTGACTTGAAATGGTTTTTGACATGTTTGGTAACCAGATTTGAATAGCCAGGCACAATCCTTTTTTTCGACTTTTCTTCTCCCTCTATCTCCTTCCTCCACGCGATATTTTCCAACTGCGGTGTCGTGGGTATTTTGTGTAATGTCACATAAAAAATAATATTTCTTTATTCGTTTCGGAACTCGGTGGATATAATCGGGTTTTAATTATATTTTTTTCAATGGTTTAAGGCGCAAGTTACTGATGTAATTATTGATACGAAGTCTTCACCTAAGGTTTCTTCAACTAATTATTACTAAATTAAATCATGTTTTGAACTTCGATATTTTGTGACACTTATTTTGTAATTAGACAAAGATTTTTAATTCCCATGGTGACGGCATCACAACGGCGCAAAAACGGCAATAAACATACACGTTCCTTATAACAATAACGCTGCAGCTCTTTCTTAACTAACTAACTAACTATTATATACTATATTCTTTTTCTGATTATTATCACAACAACGCTGCAGCTCGTTCTTTACTAACTAAGTAACTAATATATATATTATATTTTTATTCTTATTCTTATCACAATAACGCTACGGATCGTTCTTACATCCTAAATAATAGTGAGACACACAATGTACATATGTCTGTCGCAAAAAGGGCAATAAACATACGTTGCTTATCACAATAACGCTTCGGCTCTTTTTAAACTAACTAACTAATTAATATATAATTTATTCTTTTTCTATATTTTTATCAAAATAACGCTGCAGCTCTTTCTAACATTCTAAATAATGGTGAGACACACAATGAAACATATGTATGTTTCCTCATTGATCATCCCAAGAGTTGCAGCATTATTGTAATAAGGAACATACGTTTATTGCCTTTGTTGTACTGTCGCCGGGCCGTAAACGCGGGAATATTAAAAGCGCCTATGTGCGCTTTTATATGTACCACGGTTACGGCACAGAAAAGGCAAAAAACCTCGTTCTTTCTCCCAATAATGCTGCATCTCTTTCTAATTGTGAGGCGCGTGGCATTGCATTTCTGTAATATGAGTGAGCTAGATGCAAGAAAATTGTTATTTTTTCCTTTGGAGGAAGTAGACATACGTAGATAGTTCGTCTCATCATTTGTCTCGCTATTGTTTAGTATTAGTTAGAAAGAGCTGTAGCAATATTGTGTTGAACAATATTGCTGCAGTATTTTGTGCCGTTGCCATGTCCTAACCGTGGGAATTACAAAAGCGCCGATACATAGACATACCATACGGGACAGAGTACGTATTATTCTTGAAATTCGAATGTTTTGTAGGTCAATCAAAAAATACAATACATGTGTTAGGTGTTGCTATCACAAACATATACAATATAATTAATCCAGGTAACACGGGGCCAAAACTTTCAATGTTATAAGATTCCCTTTAATCTCAAGTAATCTTTCTGTCCAGTCAGGTGCGAGGGAGGCTGGGCCTCTCACTCTCAGGTATTCCAGGAAGAGGTGAACAAATGAACAGGTGTGCGGCTCTAGGACGATCGATCGGATACAGTCAGACGATACGGGTTGGTTATTGAACATTCGGAATTTTATTTTTATAAACGTCAAACGTCTGATCTGTTTGATTGTATTGATATCAATACATCCTAATTGGGAATGACATAGTATTTCACTGGCTCCGAGCGGTTGGGATTCTTGTGCGATATCCATAAAAAAATTACATTTTTAACTTTTAATAAATATGTTATTTTTATTGTAAAAAGAGAAAAAACCTTTCGATATCGGTTTTTATTAAAAAAAATACAAACTCTTGCAGATGGTGACGCTATAATTATATGGAATAACTTTTGAAGCTTATTTATGCACACCAATTAATCATTGAATAAAATGATAATCTTAGTAATAAATGTTAAATAAAAGCCCAAAAGAAAAAGACACAGAGAATAAAAACAAAGATAACGGTCACAACTAGGGATCGAAACCAGGGCCTTTCGGTCACTTTTAACTGTATCATACTTCGACTAAGAAATAATTTAATTAAATATTGCAATTTGAGGTTTTATGCATAAAGTTAAAAAAGAAAATAAATATTCATCCCAGACTTGCAGAAAAGTCAATAGATGTCGCATGTTAAAAATTAAAATGGATAAAAATGTATCCAGACACTATCTAGATAGCATTAAGTTTGTCTTGAACCTTGCAATCATATATAAAGATAGCATCCAATAATATGTGCGTTAAAAAAATGAAGATAATGTTGGTTGTTCTTAGTCGAATTATGATACAGTTAAAGGTGACCGCATTGCATATAGACACCTTAGCTCAGTTGGTAGAGCTGTTGCCATGTAAGCAGAAGGTCCTGGGTTTGAGTCCCAGAGGTGCAAATATCTTTTTATGATTTTTCTGTCACCAGATTTTCGATTGAGTTTCGCTAATATTGTCTCCATTTAATTAAATATTACAATTTGAGGTTTTACTCATAGATTAAAATAAATATTTTTTCGTTATAATTGTATGAACGCGTAAAATACCTTTAAAAATATAATATTATGGCTACAATAATTATCTGTGAAAGTCTCCCTAGATAAACTTTTTTCTTTAAAAAAAAACCGTTTTGCGCTTGAAAAAGAGCGGTTCTAGACTCCGTTTGCCAAGCAATTTGTATACCTATTACATATATTCGTGGCTATTTAAGGTACACCAAGTATAAACAAATTTTTGGCTTGTGGCTTCGTCTGAAGTGAATGTGTTTCATAAAGATAAATTCAGTAGCAAACGACTAAAAAACGATGAAAACCGAAATTATTTCTTTTATTTTTAAAAAATCATCCTTTTCGTAGGATTGACTCACTACCCCTTGTGCAGATGAAACATAAAAAATACTCCTTTGCCCACTTTATAAATTAGGTTTTCAGAAAGATGGCGGCTGTTATATCTGACAGCAAAACTTTTAATTTAATCTGTAAAGCTCAACTTTAAACAGTAACAACATTAAAGTTGATAGCGTTCAGTATCACGTCACGCCATCTCCTCTCCAGATTCCCCTTGCATGTTAGATCTTGAAGTTCCCTAACGATGCTCCATTATTTATCTCGTCTCTGACGTACTTTGTTTACTGCAAGTCGTGATTCTGTTCCTGGAATAAGCCATAAGCCAGGAGGCTTTCATTAATGGAACAAACTCTGCAGGATGTCGTATTATGTGGACATTGGCAAATGCAATTTCACGTAGTTAGCGCAGTTAATTATTTCAGTAAATAATGTGGATTTTATTTTCACTTGCAAAAACTAATTACTAATTACGTTCGTAGAATTGTGAAAATCTTGTGCTTACTGATTTAAATTACACCTTCCCTTATTTTTTACTGTCTTTACGACAAAAAAAGTGTAACATAATTTATGTTAAAATCGATTTCATTACTTTCTATATAAATACAGTAATACTGTCTTATTGATGTATTATTTCCTGTATTTTCTGCAAAAATACTATTATAATTTTATTTTTAATTAACTATTTTCATTTTTCGAGTCAGAAGCAAGTGTAGTTTTTTTAAGACGGTATTTCTAAACTTTAAGAAAGTTTTATAAACTATAGACTGAAGGCGTGGAAACAACAAATATGAACATGTGAAAATCAACCAATAATCGACAAAAACGAAGATGAAGAAATCAACAAAAGCGAAGATGAGGAAAGCGTGATGTAACACACACGAACAAGATTAACTATTAAAACTACTATTATTTTTGTTCAAATAGTCATTAATACAAATTTTTTTTATCCACCTTGAATCCTGCACAATTACACACAGTGCTATAAAATCAACTAAGTATTATTTTTTTGTATATTTTTTAATTAATCTATTTGAATTTAAAAAACGCTTTTTATGGGTTTCCAACTTTTGATTAATCACTGGTAAAATTTTCAGAAAATATATTTGATGCCGAAATGTATGAAGAATATCTCACGAGATGTAACTTGTTTTTCTTTTCAACACGTAGATCATTTACACATGCCGGACACGCACCGTTTCCCCTAACACGGGTGCCTGGCGCCTACGTCGTAGCTCGTAGCCACTTCAGAGATGTACTGCGATAGAAGTGTATTGTAGGCATATCCGTGTGCCCGAAGTAAACTCAATCTTTCCTCACTTGAAATTATTCTTTCTTGAGCAATCAATTACGTTGTCATGTCTGCGGCCTAGGAATCGAAAGATTTTATCTAAACTGGCGACCTCAGTTTTATTTCAAAATTGTCCTGGGTCGATTGTGCTACACGATCATTTTGACCCAATCATGAACCACCAATGACCGATCGGGTTAATTTTTCGTAAAACTATTTGATCATTTCATATATGAGCTGTGAGGTCATTCAGCACCCGCGATGGGTGCGGTGAGCATAAATTCACAAATTTTGTAGATCGGGTGTTTCGAATCTCTTTCTCATGACAGAGAAATAGAGAGGGTTACATATTAGCGATTAGCATACCGATAAACATTCCGTCTCCGCGTACCGGCTCCAAAAGTAAATGTGTAAAGAATAAGTCCCATGTAATCCACGTATCAATCTCCGGGAACTGCAGTGACAGCAATGACAGGCCATTTCAATAACCTATTTTATCTATTTTTCTATGTCGTGATAACGAGACGCTACACAATAATTTATACAGTTGTGGTATGCCGACTACATTCTTGAAAGTACCATCGCTGTCACTCATCGGGTGCTTTCGAAAAGTCTACCTACCTGTATTACCCCGTATGAAAGATCGGATACTTTCGACTTCAAACAGCGCGCAGCGTATCGATCTATCTATGGCATTTTTCCACTTGTAAAGTAACCGATTACTTCGCCAGTGGGTCGTGATCGACCCAGGTTTTATAAAATGATCGATCGACCCAGTTCTTTTTAAAATCAGTTTAGATTTTGTCTAGAGATGGTCAGTTCAGTGTTCCTAGCCTTTCAGATAATTGACGCAGGTATGACGCCAGTTGAGTAGAGTGGGTAGGGTAGTGGGAAGGTAGCTACTACCCCTTTGAGTTGCCTCATTATTAATGACGTTATGTTCGGTGGTTGAAATCGAACCCTTATTAATTGATTCCCGACAGCCTTTCTATCAGATTTCTCCTTTAGCAGGTAGGTACTCCCTTACCCCTTACCCAAATAAGTTGAACCCTGATTTAAGCTTAGATTTTATGTAAGTATTATACAATCATAGCTTTTACATTTTGTACATCTAGGTGTATATCACGGTCGATAGATATAGGATTTATCGATAATATCGGTAACTTGTCATCATCTTGAGCACGTCTGCACAAAGAACAGTTCACAACGATTAAGTGTTCATAATTTATTTGGGTTTACTGTTTTTTTCGTGATGATCTGCAGTCGTGCTTGGGAACGATGTCAAGTTACCGACACTACTGATAAATCCTTTATCGATCATACCTGCTGAAGTACCCTGAAAATCAGGTTCTAAATTTTTATTATTTACTAGCGCATAACCATTAAAATTCACATTTATAATTTCAATATAAATAATATTAAAATAATTTTCTGCGAAATTATTATGTACTGGGTATGTACCTACTTTATCGCTCGTCTGAATTTTTCACAGTTAGTTCCAATTTTGCAAATGTCGCTTAAATTCAAAGCAAACCCGAGTTCTAAAAGTCATTGAATATGAGTTACAGCACAACCGAAATTTATATTTTTTACTAGAGCAGACAGTGCAAATCACGGGATATTATAATTGTAGGATTTGTAAAACCGAAAGTATTTATAAAATATTTTCATCGGAAACTTTAAAAAAAAAATTTATAATAGTTTTGAAATTTTTCTTTAAAATATATATTTTTTAATTGGTAGTCCAGTCATTAGGCAGTTTGTTGAAAAAAAATCTTATGTAGTTTTGATTTTTTCCACATTTATGTATTGTGTTTTGGGGTGCTGATTACGAATAGAAAAAAAATCCAAAGCTAATTTGAGTTCATTACGCAGGAATATTTCACACCCCAGAAATCCGAAATTAGTATGTTTAAAATGAATTTATTTTATAAGATTGGTACTTCCGACAAATGTCACATTTAAAAATGAATATTCTGTATTATCCGTGTATCAAACTTTGACAACACGACCGTTCCGTATTATCCGTGAGGTGGACTCTATGCATATTTACTAAGTCTTTTTGATGTTTCAAAGATTTTCTCACTCAAATCAGCAATATTTAACTTATCTTATATCTTAAAATATGACAACCAACTTACATACAATTTCCAAAGCAGGAAAATGTCGGTGTTCATATTTCATATTGATTTGACAAGACGGCGATAAATTACTGCCGCATTGACATGTTTGACATTCGTTGTCGCGATGTGGCGTTGAACATCATTTTCTTAACATGATTAATATACGATTTTTATCTCGGGTTTCCATCGCGGCACGTGAAATGTTTTAGATCATAAAGTAGTCCCAGGGAGAGGATTTATGTGACTTCATCGTTATAGTATTGTCTGTCGTTTTGTGGTGCAAATTAAACACAGGTTGTGTCTATTGAGATGCTGTGGGGGTTCTTACATTTATTTCTGCTGTTTTCAAGCATTCAAAATTGACTATGTGAAAAGGATTTATCGTGTGCCACGGAAAATTTAATCTATAAGCTTCCTAAGATTTTATATCGATATCCCTATCACGGTTGCACTGAAGGTATTTTCTATGAATTGACACTACGAAATTACAAATTACTTAAAAATATTAATAAATTGGCAATTTTGAATTAAAATACTAACCTTGATATACATTGGCAGTCCGCATTAACTTTTTTACACTAAACGAAAGTTAATTAATTAAATAGTTTTTTTTCTTAATTTTTTAGTTTTGGGGTGTTATGTCGTGTTGCGCTACCTCCTTCTTTTCGTCAACGTTTCGGACAGTGTTCATCATCAGGGCAGATGTGTTGTGCATATTTCAACCATTTTCGTTTCTCAAAGAGTGAAGCGTCTTAAATGCATTAATTAAGTCTATGGATCGTGTATACCACTTCTTTAATTTCTAAGAGATTCGTAAATATAAGCCAGTAATTTTGCATAATGCTGGCACAAAACCGTGACGAGTGGAGGAAGACTCTTGAGGAGGCCAAGACCCACCAGGGGTTGTAGAGCCAAGAGTGATGATGTGAATTTTGCATAATGACCGACATAATTTTAAAAATATGTGTGTATATTGATAGTTAACCGAAACTTATCTGATACTTGGAGAGCGCGCTAAATTTACCAATCGTCGGTCGGAATATCTGTTAACAATCGTAGACCGCGCTCGCAAATATTGATAACTGACCGTAGATGACAGATTTGGTCAATATCGTATTGATGTAGGGTTATATCGATCGACCATGCTAGACATCCAAATCCAAACTTCACTCTGTCAAAAAGGATGGAGCATATTGCTGCATTTCGCAAAGGAAAACACCAAACGTGACGCCCTTTTCAAGCAGGCTCAAGCCTGCGGTTGGGCTGCAGATGCCGCAGATAAAACCATCAGATATAAAGACGAATTTTGTATTCCACATTTCGAGGAGTTGGCCTGTTTTACGACGTTGTCAAAACCAAATAGCCACATGTCGATTTTATTCGTATTTCAAAGGAAATTGACACTTAAGTCGAATTTTATGTGTCAGTTTCCTTTTAAATTAGCCTATAAAGAAAGCCTAACACATAATGTTGGGTTTGTTTAGAAAGAGTATATGCCGAATACAGGGCGTGTTAAGAGACGTACCTGACATAGTGTAACCAGCGATTCCTTACCTTATTTTAAGTAAAAATTGTAAATTTCAATTTTGAACTTCGGTGTAAATTTGTTGTTGTTGTTTTTTTTTAATACAAACAATTCTTTAACATGTATTGGGTCACTGATCACTCAGCCGAGTAATAGCGCAACTCCCACCCCTACCCTAACTGATTTTTTTAAATGCTTTTAAGTGAACAACAAAAAAAGGTATCCGAAGCCATAATGCCATTATTTGGTTTTGAAATGAAAATATGCATAGTTCCTACTAGGATGTCATTTATCCAGTACCCAACTCTCCTTAACCATTACATTTCTAGAAGGTATGGGGGGCATATATTAATTATGTGAGCAGTTTTTCTTCCAATCTAGACCCTCCCCCCTTGGTGAGATAAATTTGGGCCATGATATGATATAACAATATTCTTTTCAAGTAACGTGAGATTTCGTTGGACCCCCCCCCCATTTAGAGCTCACGTATTTAATATATGCCCCCTATTTGAAATTTGGAACAATGGATAGAAAAATAGCAAATTCGAGTGTATTTGTTTTTGTAAAATATTATAAATTTTAGAACTGCCTTGGAAACGAGTTGTTGGTGTTTTTCGTGTGTAAAAGCGTTTTTTTTAAACTAAACGAATGTTTTTGACCATATAGGAAGTAGATATATCGTTTTGTACTAATTCGGCGATAATTACCTTGAATTATCGCGTTGGAACTATATAACTATATTGTGATTGTGCTGTGTGCTCCTTCGCAGAGGTAAGTGATTGGCTATCCCTTTGCCTTGAACACCTTGTTTTTCCTACACATATTATCACACAATTCCTGGAAACACCGGAGCTCTACAACTAGTTTTCGTCTCGTTTAGTTTTTTAGTATTTATATTCCATTTTCAAGTGCATCTGAAGCTGCAAGAGCTATCTATATTATTTTTCTGCCCAAATACGCTCAGGAATCACTGGTCAGTAAGTCAGGTACGTCTCAACACCCCGTAAAGTTCAAATTATAGTACAACCTCTGAACCGATATTCAAACCGTTATAGATAAAATATATTTATTTTATTTTTCTACAACTTTAATTTGCCCAGAAAAGAAACATAGGATAATTTTCAATAAATAATAAAATTAATAATTCTTCCATCTTCCATCATGGGGACTCTAATAATGATAAACATTTCTAGGTTCGCGTTCTATTCGGCTGCGTAAACACAATCGAATCGCTGTTGACGAGAGAAGGGGGGAGCAGAAAATGGAAGAGGATTATCTGAATCCCGAACAATATTACAATATTTGCTCTCCATAGAAATAATACGTATGAAATGGCACGTCGCAACGTAAGGACCTGTCAGAGATAAGACTGCTGAATGGCAAGAGATAATCACGAGCTTCTGCTACGATTAACAATGTAAGAGGTTTATGAACATTATTAATACAGTCCTATAGGCGCTATGCGAAAATACAAACGTGTGTGCGCAAATAACTTATATGTATTTGATTTTTTTAAACTATCTCCACGTAGGAGGCAGTGCGGAAAAAAGTTATCAGGGCCTATATTAGCTGTGTGGAGAGTCTTTTTATTGAAAGAAGGAGAGAAAGTTCTGGGAAGGAAAAAGGTATGAGGGGTGGGTAGGGTCAACGTGTCCAGGAGTGACTAACATATGAATCCATCCCTCCCACTGCGTTACAAGGCGGTGGGTCAACAGAGTCCGGCTTAAGAGGTCAAAAGAACTTACTCTAACAGTATCTCCCGATCTGGTACGCCATGCTTTAGGTGAGAAAACATATTCGCCGCCAAGACCTAGACAATCTCACCGCATGAACCCTGGCATCCCTGCTAAGTCACCAATCGCATTGAGCCACTTGGGGCCTATAGCAGTTTGTGTCACAAATAATTGATTCAAAATAATATCAGTATGGTAATTTGCGTTACGTTCCAGAGTGGTATATAATCTCAGTACCCATCTCCCTGGTGAAAGACTTCTATTCAGAGTTGAAACGTTCCTTTAAATGGTTTTAGCCATGTTTGGTGACTAGTTCAGAATAGCTAGGTATTTCCTCGCATTCGTCCTCCGTCTCCTTCGCCTCCCCACTACCTTCAGCCTCACAACATACCTCAATTGGGGATGCGATTGTCTATAGTTAAACTACTATAGGAATCCGGGGTTCAGTGTGTCCAGAAGTGACGGACGTATGAATCCATCCCTCCAACCGTGGTGCAAGGCGGTATTCCAAGAGAGTCCTGCTGGAGACGTCAAAAGGTCTCCCACAATTAGACTCTCACGCAGTTGGTGGGCAGACGTATCCGCCACCAAGATCCGGACTGACCTCACCCCATGAACCCGAACACCCCTGGTAAGTCACCAAACGTAACGCGAACCACTTACTTGGGGTGACCTATGACCTAGAAGTATTGGTTGCCCAATAAATGGTTCCTGGGGCGTTTTCATACCCGAAAAATTTCCCCTTGTTAAGCGAAGATTTTTCATATGGGTACCATACGGGAATCGGTATGATTTTTTTTTTGTGTAAAACTACCAAGTCAATCAAAAGGCTTTAGTGCTAAGAACGAAGAAATGAATAATAACATAATAGCCAGTGTCTTTTATCAAGTCAAAGACACTGGCTCCCAAGCAATCTCAGACTCGATGGACTAATTAATAAGACTTATTATCTTATGATGCCTACTACTTTTTTTATTTTTCTTATTTTTTTATCTTTACTCTATTTTATAAATACATATGTTTTTAATGTACAATGTACTCTATATAGGAGGTGTGGGATTGCACTCACCTCCCCACATTCTGTAATAAAGACCATTATTATTAACATGTATTACCTAGAATATATTTACGTAAGTACTAATCTCAACCATGATGTTCGTATAATATTTCACCGAACCAAAATCACCGTTTTTACTACTTTTTACCCCTCCAATAAGCACGCATATTATTATCCCTTTTATGAAATGGATTTAACATAATATTTCCTCATTGAAAACATACAATATTCAATATCAATTTAATATATCACATTTCCAGGTATTGCGACAACAGATATCCATTAGCGAATACCCCGTTAGAATATCCCCTAAATATACATAGTATCTACATACCACTGAACAGGTTGTACCGTTAGAAGTATTTGTGGGCACGTCCGTCTGCCCGACGTAAGCCCAATTTTATTTATGTACTACCTGGTACCCGGCATGCGTTGCTATGCCCTTTAATCAAGAAATTGTTTCTCCCTGCGTGTCCTTTCCCATTCGTCCCCTTCCTCTCCCGCGTCCCCTTCCCCTCTCGCGTTCCCACTCCGCCTCCTGCACCTTCCCTTCCCACACCACTCCCCCTCCCCTCTTGCCGCGAACCCTCCTCCCGAGTTTCCCTCTCCCCTCCCGCATTCCATACATTCATTCCCGGTACATTCAGTTTTCAAACAGCTCGAATGCCACCTATTTCAATTTTTTTAATATAAATTTCATAATGCCAGAGCTCACCAGTAGTTTTATGCAAACCTTGTCCTGACAATAACGAACACAATTTTTTTTAATCCAATTTGGTGCAGTAGTTTGGACGTTATGCGCGCACATACATTTCGGCGATTCATTTTTTTTTTATATACATAGATATGTTTAATACTACCAGACCCGGCTACACGTTGCTGTGGCTAACGAAACCCAACGCCACGAAATTACCCAACCTTTATAACCAACGCCATCTGTTAAATAAAATCCACACCGCCCGCCTGCCAGCCCGCTCCCACACAAAACCTTGAAAAATTATATGCCTAAAAACCTTCCTCATGAATCATTCTATCTATTGGTGAAAATCGCATGAAAATATCCGTTGCGTAGTTTAAAATATCTAAGCGCACAGACAGCGGGAGTGACTTCATTTTATACTGTGTAAAGATATACGCCATAAAAGACGTACGGGCTTTTATAAACATGTGGTATACTTACATAATAATTTTGTGGAACAGTAATCATGAAGTGAAATGGTTCCGCGACTTTTCAAAAATTTTCCGACAAAATATCCTACGGACGAAACATCCCCCAACAAAATATCTACTAAAACCTAACAAAAAAAAATTTCAAAAATATTACAGGCATGAAAACGAAAAATAAAAACGATGAAAACGCGCATTTCCAAGTGAAATACGCTAATTAACTTATATAAAACCCATACAGAATAATAGTACGTAATATACTAACATTGATTATTATTATTGAGGTATGTTATTATAGCTGTTTGTATCTACGAGTATATTCCGCGCATTTGAACATACATATTTATTTATTTATTTATTAAGCAGAAACAAACAGTACATAATTACATGTTAGAAAATAGTTACAAGTTGTAGAATTAATACAATAATTGGTACCAATGACATGTCGCTGTTATATAACATATGTTTTTATGTGACAAATTATAAATTTTACCTATATTAAATTAGTAAATTATTGAGGGAGAGGGGTGTGTGTGAATATGTATGTATGTAAGTATGCGCATTAAACAATTTATATGATTGACATGATCCTCTTTTTAAATTTGGGCAGTGAATCGGAGGAAATGTCGTTGTTATAATTTAGATTAATATTATTGAATATATGAAGAGCACGATTGATTGGCGAATTATTTGCTGCATTTGTCTTGTAATTAATAATAATAATAATAATTGGACAATTTCTAGAGCGCCGTTTTTGTGAAAAATCACCTCAAGGGCGCTTTACAATTCATTTTGAATTCCTAAGTTCTATTTAATTTTATTATTTACAGATAGATACAAAAACGTACTTACCTGCAGGTCACTTCCGAAAAACACACTTTATTTGAAAATTTGAACTGAATATAAAAAATAAAACAATTAAACCAATATAATAACACCCCCATACACACAAGCCCTGCTTTTTTATAGGGATAAATCAAATATGTACACATATTATTTTATTGAATTTATTGTAATTTATGTATCTTTCTCTGAATAAAAAAAATAAAAAAAATTAGAAAGTTTATGCTTGCTTTAAATTTATAATTAAGCGTGTGGAATAGTTCTGTATGGCGTGTACGTCTTAATGGTATGTTAAAATTAATTAGGGAAAGTAGTTCGGTACAATCGATGTTATTATTTAAAATTTTGTGTTTAAATGTCAAATCAGCAATTACTCGTCTTTGTTGCAAAGTTTGAAATGCGCATTCATAGTTATTGTTGAATTTGAAGGTAAGATATTTTATAAATTTGTTTTGAATATGTTCTATGCTATCTATGTATAATTTGTACTGCGGGTTCCAAATTGGCGAGGCATATTCCAGTATACTTCTGACTAATGCAAAATATAACATAACTACTGAGTGCGGGTTACTGAACACTTTACTTATACGAAGAATAAAACCAAGCATTTTATATGACCTGTGAACGATTGAGTCGATGTGATTATTAAAAATAAGTTTGCTATCAAGGTAAACACCAAGATCTTTACATTCCGTTTTAGAGATGACAGGTTCATTGTTTAGTGAATAAGAGTACTTAATTACATGTTTATTTCTGGTGAATGTCATAGTATGACATTTGGAAACATTAATATCTAATTTACATAAATGTTGAAGAATAGCGGACCTAGGTGGGAACCTTGCGGGACACCAAATATGATTAAGTCCTACATTAGTAATCGTAATCAGGTAATGTAGGACTTAATCCATCTAAATAGGTCGCCATGTATACCAAGTAGGATGAGTTTCTTCAAAAGAATTGATTGAATTACGCGGTCAAAGGCTTTAGAGAAGTCTGTATACATAGTATCAACTTGCTCCTTATCGTCCATTTTGCTATGCAAGAAGCTAATGAAAAGGGCTATAATATACTACTATTATATACTACTACTACTTTTCAGAAGGTATTAAAATGACTAGTATCTAAATGACTCAGTTCTGATATTGTTCTTGCAATTAAAAAGAATTTTAGATCGAATAGTTTATGTTGGTATATGGAAGGTAGTTAAGCTTAATAAATCAGAGCTGTCTACACTACCATTAACATTTTCAAAAATAAAATTCGAATCAGAAATAAGTCTTCTATCTGAGAATGTCAATAATTTCAATTCTAATTTTCTTTTAATTCGGGTGAAAAACGTCAAACATTTCAAAAATCTATATTCTTTCTTGTAAAAAGACAATGATATATCAAGAAAAAAATTACAGAAAAGCTGGTCAGTGTGAAAATATACCTCATTTTCGTAACTTTCATTGAAACTATATACTGTTATGGGTGTGTTGTGGTCGTATCCAGTAGCGGCTCATGTCACTCAAAAGGGGTTCAATCAGAGAAGAAACATAAATGAATTTTATCTCCGTCCACATGAAAATCTATTCATTTTTTACTACATTTGCCAAACCAAACAACCTCAAACATATGTATTTTTACTAAACAACAGCTTTCATCTGATGCGCACATAAATACGACATTATTTGTAAAAGCTCAGATTTTACGTAAAAAATGTATGGAAAAATGTATTATTTTGGCCATGCAAATAGAGAGGTACCTAACTCTCACCCCACGGGACAGAATATTGATTAATAATGAAATATTCCATAGGACTGTCTATAAGTGCATTTTGGATTCCGCTCCCACGAACGGATTTTCACACGGGCCGGGCGGGCAGATTTAAGTTTTGCGCTCTTCAAAATATACTATTACTATAATCCATGATTGTCTTTTTCGTTTTTTTTTTATATTAGCTCCACGCAGGAGGCTCCGAGGAAATAATTTACCTCAGTCATCTTTGGAGATGCTGTGTTGAGGGGCTTTTTAGAAAAGAAAGGAGAGGAAATTCTGGGAATAAAAATATATAAGGTGTGGCATCATGTGGGATCTGGCAGTGGCAGTCAATGTATGTCCAGGAGTAACAGATGTATGAATTCAACCCTCCCACTGCGGTGCCAGGCGATGTTCCGAGAGAGTCCTACTGGAGAGATTAAAAGGTCTCCCTCGACCGGTCTTCCGATCTGGCTTGCCACGCAGTTGGTGGGCAGAAGCATCCGCCGCCAAGACCCGAACAAACCACACCATGAACCCGGGCAACATTGCTAAGACACCAAACGTAGCGAACCACTTGGGGTAACCTGTGGCAGATGTGTTGGCTGCTCCTTTCTTTGAAATAGTTATAGATCACACTACTAGGAGTTTTCTACTCAGTGCATAGAATCTACCTATAGGGGATGTTCAGGGAATACAAGGGTTGTATTTTTATAGACACAGCCTGTTATTCGAACGATAATAATAGCTTATGTATGTCGATGACGGTAAATAATCCCATTACCGTATTCCTGGCGGGTGACGTCATAAACAATGAAATTTGTGGAAGTGACAGTTCGGCTGGCGGCCCTTTACGGAGACATTATTTTATGGCTTTCTTATTTCAAACCCTAAAATAACTTTTTGTTGAAAATAATTGAATTCCCGTCCTTAAGAGGAAGCCACAAACCAAAAGTATACGTATTCTTAGTGTGCCTTATATCGTCACGAATATATAGGTAATAAAAATCGCTTGTCAAACAGAATCTGGAAAAAAGTGGTGTGTTTTGAATTTGAATTTTGTGAATTATTTAAAAAAAAAAGAAAAAAGTTATTCAATGGAAACTGTCACAGAGACAGATTAGCCATAAAGTTGTAATTTTTAAATTTGTTTTTATATGCCATCATGCATTTTTTGTAGATGGTTTAATCTTTTATAAAGTAATTGACAGTTTTATTTTAATTGTATTTAAGGAAAAGGTAGGAAAATCTTCAATTTAGCCAAAGCATTTTTGTGTGTTTATAATGTAAACCGATTCGTAGATATTAACCCCTCAGTCTTGTTTGTTAGCTTTTCGGAACAACTCATATAGGTCTCCTAGAAATCGCTGTCTCCCTTACTAGAAATATGATCTAAACCAGTGATTCTTAACGGGGACGCCAGCTACCCCTTGTGGGCGTTTTGGAGGTCTAGGGGGCATTTTTAAATTTTTAGCATTTAGGGGGCGCTACAGAAGTTCGAGTGGGCAATGTGTCAATATAGAAAATAAGCTCAGTCACGAGCTATTTATTTACACTTTCTTTTATTAGGTGCAACGATTTGACAAGTTCTTTTAAATAAAGTATTTTTTCACTCACATAAATTTAAACTGAGGCATAATAATAATAATATTTAGATGATTTATATAGCGGAGTTTTTGTGAAAAAACACCTCAAGGGCGCTGATGTGATGATAATGTGTTTTAATTAATTATACTTCTCATCATTTTTATTTGTAGTAAGAAATCCATTGCGTAAATGGATTTCCTTCTACAATGTGTACATTTAAAACTTCGTTTCGTGTGAGAGGGGGGAGGGGGAGGGGGCGCTGGATAATTTAACTCACTAGATTTAGTTAAAGAAAAAGGAAGGCATTTTGAATGTTTACTTTTTTATGTTTGCATTTAAAAATTATGCAATTATAGCATTTGAAAACGTATTTCATAACCTTTCAAAAACAGCTTTTAGTTTTTGAACGCTTTCAGAAATATTCCGTTTATTTGGACTTTGTTGCAAAGATAATCTGAAGACTCTAAAAACTCTAAATCTTTATTAAAACCAGGTACGTACCTACATTCGTTAATATATTTTAGAATTATTATGTTAAAATTAAACGCTACCACGAATTCATGTAGGTATATAACATTGTTCAGAAACTACCCAAGTGTTCGAAGTTCCCAGCTCAACACTTTTGAAATCAATATCCGAGGCCCGCAAATTAACACCGTTCAAATTAACATCGCATAGCAATGGGTTTATTTAATAAGTGAAAGGAAACGCGGAGGTTGCTGAGAAACGTTGAATTTTTCACGAGCCCTACCGTCAATCAATATAGCTATGGATTGCCGCCTGAAAACTAGGCCGTAGATTGCTGATTGGGTCGTCTGTTTAATATCTACTATTGAATGTGACCATTATAGATACGCAAAATATAATCTAAGCAAATTAGCAATATGCTTACATGACATGTTAAAAATAGTTATATTTTGGCGAGTAATAACCACGGTTATCGGGGGTATGCCCGAGGCTCACATTTTAATTTATTTCGGCGAATTCGTAATTGAATTATCATTTTTATTTCCATGCCTCCCAAGGGATGCGAGTTATTTATATTTTAGATTTATAAAAACAGTACGTTGCCATAATTTTTTCTAACGTGCAACGCATTTAATTTTTTTTAATACATTGTACAACTAAAGTTAGCGGTGAGCACCAGATTTTATTTTTCTAGACGATGAATTTATAACTTCGGGAAGTATTCATTTAGAAACATCTTAAATATTAGTAACACGTTATTCAGAATTAATTAAAATGAAGCCGGCGGAAAGGTTGAATCTCCAGGCCAGCTAGGGTGAATTCGACCGTACGTACGCCCAATACGCCGTGCCGCCGGCGCATATTTGTTTACATGGTTTCTTCACTTACGTCGTTAAGATTCCAACATTATTTTTCTTCTTTTCTTTGATAGGGCAAATTCGACAGTAGGTCCGTCCAATACACGGGCCGCGAGTCGCAATTTGTATATACGGCTTCTTTACTTACGTCGTTAAAATTCTGAATATATTTTAGGGTATAGTGTCGTCTTAAATGAAAAACACACCTTTCAAAGTTTCATTACAATCGGATGAATGGTATAGAAACGCATGCGGGACAAACAAAGAAACATTCATTTTTATATACATACAAAGATTTGACATTTAATTAATTTTATATTTAATCTTTGATTGAATACATTGACGGAATTTGCAATCACGTCCGATGTTCATATAGAAACAACCATAAGTGACGAGTCAGGAAACTGTTATACATTTCATATTCACATGCAGGGTGTATCAGCTCATACCTGAAGGATTTTATGCGTATTTGGAGTTCAAAATAGATGTCATTTTGCTGCCCGATGGATCACAAAATGAATTTGAACGGGCTTTAAAAACAAAATTATTTAAAAATAATACCATTTATGAATCTTTACTTTTTCAATATACTGTAATAAGCAACGTCCAAGTTGGTTGAAGGTAATAAGGGATATACTCTCTAGTTTCAATATTCTTGTTTTGTCCTATGCTATAGCACCGTTATTGTCTATTATTATTGTTAGTTATTATTAGTCCTGTGCTATAACAGTATTGTTATTTTGATATTTGTTCTCTTGGTATTGCTTTGTATATTATTTGTAAGGACTCGCAAGGAGCACTGCAGGATTATTTTTTAAATTATTATTTTTAAGCCCACTTGAAGTGAAATAACACAAATGTGCGGTAGTTCGTGTGTCATCGTGCTGCTCGAACGAGACAGAGTGATTATCACACTGTTAACAATATTCATTTTTATATACGTAGGTACATCATTTTTTTATATTTTAAGTTAATGTTTTTGATGAAAATAACCACGTTCGAACAATATTTCAACGGTTGTTCAGAGACGTGCTCTTTGTTTTTTTAATATTTCTTTTATATGAATACCGCACAAGAGTCCTAACTGCTCCCGTCTGGAGCCAGTGAGACTATGGCATCCCCGATTGGGGTATGTTGTGAAGCTGAAGGTAGTAGGAAGGCAAAGAAGATGGGGTAGAGGAAGGTGGGAAAGTATCTGGCCATTCTTGGCCATTATGGTCACCAAACACGGCTAAATCCACTTCGTGTAACGTTTCAATTCTGAATGGTGGTCTTACACCAGGGCGATACTGAGAGTTTCTTGCACTCTGGAACGTGCCGCAATACACTATATATTATTTTAAATGAATTAATTGTGAAATAAAACAAATTAACAAATAAAATGTATTTGTCACGCCGGGATTCGATCCCGCGACCTGCGTATTGCGAGTCAAGAGCCTTAACGCTAGACCATGCCGGCTGTCAAAATATTGGAACATAAAATTTTCCGCGCGTGTTTAAATTTATATTTCATAGTCGAAATGTATATGAAGAGTAGGCATTTCTGCTATTTGCAAATGGATCGTCATAATGAACTAACTCTCTTATTGCAATTTCTGAGTTAGAGCTTGAAATGAGGGCTCCAAATCATAATCTAGCTCTTCCAGAGAAAACCAATCAGAGAAAAACTGTCAATGATTGGCGTGGTATATCGAAAAGCTTCAGAGCTCACATTGCTAAGAGCTGTCCCGAAAGGCCGCTAGATGGCAGTTAGTTTAATTCGGAGTTTGGGCACCAGGGGGCCAAGGGCCCGTGTGCAGTCTGCAGTAACTCATTCAATTCAGATCTCATTTAGCCAGTTTCCAGTTAGGCCGACTAAAGTAGTCACCACTTGTACACGCGAAGTATTAAATAAATCCCAGATTAACATAAAAGAACATACCTTTCTCCCAAGACGAGTTGGAGAATTGTTTATCTGAACGCAACAATAGGGCAAGAAAATTTTTTTTTTATATTTTTTAATTTTTTTTGTGTTTAATTCGTAGAACTCCATTTTACTTACAAGTCGAAACAGCTGTAACCAAAATACACACTAAAATACTTGCAGAACTCGACAATAACAGTACCAAATTTAATTTGAATTAATTTTTTTTTTAAAGTGCTTCTCCCTGACAGAGCTAGATTATGAAATTATCACCCATTTCAAGCTCTAATTCAAAAACTGCTAATAGTAAGTTAGTTCACGTAAGTTCATAGTAAGATGTTCCAACAGATAGAATAGGATAATAATATAATATTCGATAATATCAAGCCATTGGTGATTAGGTAGGTACTAGGTTCTGCAACCCCTATCTGAATCCTTCCCTGATACGTTCAGGATTCTAATTGTTTTCCAGCCTTTACTCAACCACGCGCGAGAGCGGGCAATCTGAAAAATCTGGGTTAAATGGACCTTACTGCCTAATTGAGTTACGACGAGCATCCTTGCCCACAAAAACCTAACTTAATAACCTGGACGAAGAAATTAAGCTGAGATAAGCAGCTGCGGAGGCTACTTTTGATAAACAGAAGCTTTGAAAATATATCCCGAAGGTTTAAGAATATTAACTGTAGGATTGAAATTATAAGCTCAAGTTTTGAGAATCAATTCTGAAGACTTCAGATTATAAACTGGATGTTTGAGCATATTAAATTGAATGATTTGTATTGCATTATAATGAAAAATCACCTCGAGGGCGCTTAAAATTTTATACGAATTCTTAGGCTCTATCTAATTTTATTATTTACAAATAGATACAGAAAACATACTTACGTGGCAGGTCACTTTCTGGCAGGTTTATGATTTAAGATATGGCTTTGCACGCGGAGGACATTATATTTAAAACAACGGACATTACATGATTTTAAATTTGCTACCCCCGTCACTCTCGGTATTACCTTTATAAGAAGCTTAGTGCCAAAAGTTGGCTAATATTTATTTTGAAAGAGACTGGAGAATTTTTATGAAATGACCTTTACAAAGGTTTACAAATAAGAATTTGCTTATATTTTTACACAATTAATTATTTACAATGTCGCGGGCATTGAAGGTGATGGTGAAAGGTTTTCGATTTTTTACTGATAGTTTGAGAGTGTTAATGTAAACGCTCTGCATATTATAATGTTCTTCGTGAGGAGGCTGTTTGGTGAATGGGTCCACCGTATACTTAGCGATTTTTATTTGTTATTTTGGTTCAAGAAGAATTTTTATGTATTTATTCAGTAAATCACGTTGGTCTAGGCTTGTTTTTGTTGTCAAATTAATAACGCAACTAAAATCAAATTACATGGTTCAAATTGTAGTACCTAATAAATAAAATAATTAACGATTTGTTACCATTTCGTAAAAACAACGAGCACATGATAGAATGATCATTTTCACTGATAATTTTAAAATGACAAATGTAAAAATTTCAATGACCGACCTAGCATTGCTATAAAAAACCATTCAATGTGAAATTTGGTTAAAATCATTAAAGAGCACATAAAATAAAGAAATTTTTGAACTGATCAACAAATCAAGGCCAGCCACAGTCAATACCTACTTTAGTCAATCAGAAATGACTGTTTACGAATGGCGTCGATCGTTGTTGATACTCGTTACTGCTGATTTGTGTGTTGATTTAGCATAAACAGAGTGATTAGACTAGTTTTTCAAAGTAAATACAAATACATGAAAATGGCTCATTGATAGCTGTTGTTTCTCCCACAAATGTAGGCTATTTTTCAACTTTCCCGTATTTATTTGTTGGGAGATTGAAGACCCTAAAACGCAGTCCATGAACAAAGTTTGGAGCTTTCGGAGCGTCAGCTTCTAAAGCTTGTTTTAAACTCCCGCTGAATTAAAACGCATTAAAAGCTCAACGGAATTTAGAGCGAAACATTCGCAAATCAAATTTGATGTTGGCCAACAAATAAAACTCCCGAACTTGATTTTTCACGAAAATCTCGTATATTTTCACATGTCTAATTATTATTCACAATATTATTCGCTGCCCGGCTTTATCAAAGTTTTAACACTCAATTTTATTCATGAACCTAAAAGGCCCCGAACAGAGCTATTCGAGAACGATTTGAAGCCAGGTACGGGTACCGCCGTCCCTAGAACCATTTATTGGATAACCATCACCCTTGTCATGGGTCACCCCAAGTGGTTCGCTACGTTTGGTGACTTAGCAGTGGTGCGCGTCTTAATGCACTGAGGTTTTTCTAAATCTTGGTGGCGAATGAGTTTGCACATCTACTGCGTGGCGGGCCGGATCCGGAGGTACTGGAATTATGGAAAATGAATGAAGCAACCGCAAACGGCTTTCGCACAGTTTTTTGTTGCTTTTTTTTCCTTTCCCGGTTGTTTGGCTCGGAGATTCGGCTCGCCTGTGAATACGTGCTTTAGTAAAATTTTATTATTGTCATAATATCATCGTCATAACATCAAGTCTTTTGAAGCCTGTTTAGTAAGTTAGTATATAATATGTAGTAAATAAGTTAAAACAAAGTTAAAGTTCTTTAAACTGATAAAATTTTTTGAGGCAAGCGAAACAGTTTGATAAATAAATTAATTATTGAAAATAAGGTCCCATGAAAACTCCTAATCAATTCTACTAACACCTCTTTGAAAAGTCATTAAAAGCTAAGAAAAATAAATAAATTAAAAATAGCCCATAACCTTTAATGATCTTTCAAAGGAGGTGTTGAGTTGAATTCATTCTGAGTTGTCCGGTCGCCAAAAATAAGATGTCTCTTTCATTTAGTATTAAAATGTCAAACCAAAAAGTGATTGCTTTTTACGAAAATTTGGATTTTTTTTCATAAAATTTACATTTTTACGAAATTTTGTCTTTGTGAATTTTGTGTTAGAATTCTGACTTGGTTCGCAAATTAATGTCTGTCGACCGATGTCAAATTAAATGGGAATTATTCCTGTGACAATTCTATCAGCCGACAAAAGGTTTTGCGATAAACATTTAAATTGTCTAAAGTTAAAGACTTCGTGAGTAACTCTCTCTGAAATCCAATTTATATTAAGCCTTATAGGCCTTATCCGGAAAAATGTTAGAAACAGTCTTCTTTTTAATATCTAATTGTAATTTCTCCTTGATACTTATACTAAACACTAACTTTTACTGCTAAACAAAGCTTGACTTATTGAATCTTTATTACTAGTTGTTAATCCTTTCTAAGTAAAATCACAATTTTACATATTAAGAGCCATTAACCAGCGGCCCACAATTTAAATTTCGTCGAACAACGATCTTGCGATCGTACCCTTGCAACTGTACAGGGCGGTTAAGATGAGAAAGATTAATTATTCTCCTTACCAACATTTTAAGATAATAACTCAATATCGATTATATTTCATTCAAAATTTGCTTTGATAAATACCTACATTCAAAAATGTTCAAACTCGTGTTGATAAAACTATTAAAATTATATACTTTTTAAATTATTTTTTGATTATATAATTTTTCAATAATGTCTAAGCAAAATAAGAATGTATTTTTGAAGAAAAACTTCTTTACGCACGCTCGACTCTTGGGGGTAAACTGGTGGATGCGTTACGAAAAAGAACATTTATTTATAGAAGCGAACGCATAAACGATAAGCAAACGATCTAATCGATGCAACGGTAATCGCTTCGAACGGTGATCGGGTAAGGCGAACAATCGGGCCTTTACGCACGCTTGACTTATAGGTAGGGGTAAAGGGGGATAGGGAATAGGCATGTATGATAAGTTTGTACAGCGCCCTTGAGGTGATTTTTCACAAAAACGGCGATATATAAATCGTCCAAATATTATTATTTTTATTATTAATAGGGAATGGGGAATGGGGAATAGGGAATGGGGAATGGGGGGTGGGGGTGGGGGATGGGGGCGTTTGGTTAGTGTGGAGAGTGTGGGAAGTGTCGGGGAGTGTGGGGAATGGGACAGGGATAGGGATACCCGGCATGCGTTACAAGGCCACTTTAACATCGGGTCCACTAAACTGTTATGGTTCCACCCCAAGTTAGTGAAGTTTTACTTCAGTCGTGTGGTCTAAAGCACACTAATTTTTAAAAAAATATAATAATTTGTAAGACCGCAAATAAATAGACAAACTGAAGTATTTTCGTCATAAAACAAGAACACGGATATTTTTTTAATGATTTTATCTGAACTAAAATTAAAATTCTGGAAAGTAGCTTTCCCAAATAATTTATTGATTTATTTTACTGCATATGATTTGAAATGTATATTGTATAATAGAAAATTTTGTTTGAAAATTTAACAAATGTGACAACGACTTAAAGTAAAATCTTATTGTACTAAAAATAAACATATTTTCTCAAAATTTAAAACATAACTAAAAGAACAATCTTTCGAAATCAATTAATATTTTTTTGTGGAAAATAGTTAATACGCAAAAATTTGATTTAAAAATGACATATTTCCGGTTTTGTCTGGTTATTCCCTCTTAATTTAATTCCTAATTCATAATAATTTTTCAATTAACTTCAAATTTAAGTAAATATTGCATAATATTACAACAACATAGGGAAAAAAGGTTCCATATCAATACAATTGAAATTTTATGGGAAATAGACGCTTCCATGTTCCGTTTTTTCAAAGCGCCTTCTAAAAAAGCGTAGTCTTTTCGCTTTTGTTGAGCTATATACTATATGCTCGTTAATTAGGCATTACCATTTCTACCCGTATCCAAAACAATGGTTAAATGATAACAGAGGGTTTGTAATCCATATTGCGGTATTTTTAGGGGATTTATTTTGGGTTAAGATGTGTATTTGATTGTCATTTCGAAGTACATACTTTAAATTATTTAAAAAACTAGCTGGTTCTAGGCATGCGTTGCTATTTTCGAAATTATTTTTCCCTGCGTGTCCTTTCCCATTCGTCCCGTTCCCCTCCGCCTCCCCTTCCTCTCCCTCGCCCCCTTCGCCTTACGCGTTCCCACACCATTTCCTCCACCTTCCCTCTCCCCACTCCACTCCCCCCTTTCCAGGTTCCCCTCCCCCCTTTCGGTTTCCCCCCCACCTCCCGCGAATCCCCTACCCGAGTTCCCCTTCCACCTTCCGCATTCCATACATTCAGTCCCAGTAAATTCAGTTTTCAAGCAGCTCGCGTGCCACCTATTGCATTTTTTTATACAAATTTTATAATGCCAGAGCTTACCAGTAGTTTTATATAAACCTTGTCCTGACAATAACGAACACAAAAAAAAGAATTATCCATTTTGGTGCAGTCGTTCGGAAGTTATGCGCGTACAATACATTTAGGCGATTAATTTTTACTTATGTATATACTCGTAGATAGATAGAAAAGAAAATTTCATATGAAAAAATAATTATTGAATTAGATTTTACAGAATGGGGGATTCTTACGGTAGATATTGCCCTTCATATAGAGCTAATGAAAAAAGAAAGCATTTTAAAGATCATTAATAGGTATGTGACGTAAATGTGAATGGTAAAACAGTCGGAGATGCCCGAGGAAGACATGGCACGATCAAGTAAACCGAATACTTGAGTCGGGATACGATAAGAGCCAAAACAACGGAAACGTGTGTGTAAGAAGATGTATTAATGTGAATGAAGCAAGGAGTGTGTGTCAAGACCGAGATACTTGGCGGTTTGAAACATTGATAATTAATTTGAATTCCATATACATACATATAAGAAAAAGTATATCATACACCATCGACCACCAAGTCATACACACAGCATAGATATAGTCAAAATGAAGTATGTCCATTCCAAAAATTACAAATAAATACCAGCAACGATCATTCACTTATCTTGTACCTACTATATTTAACCTTCCGTCATGCGCAACTAATTTGTGAGATGAAGAGATCTGTTATTTTCTGCTAAAGGTTTAATATCGCCGATCTAGTGGCGTGGCTTCCTGACTTTTCCTCCTTCCCCACCACTCACAGAGGGTCAGTTTCCGTTCGTCTCGAAAAAATTAGCGAAAAATGTATTTTGACCTTTTTTTCTGTGATTTAATCTCACAGATGAATTGTGCCCGATCGTGTTAGGACTTGAATTGCGCCTGACGGAAGGTATAAGATGCCAATGCGCATAACAAACGAATGAAATTGCACCACAGAACTCGAAAAAAAAGCTGAAAAAATGTTTAATGGATCAAGATCTTTTTGTTAATAATAATAATAATTGGATGACTTCTATAGCGCCATTTTCGTGAGAAAATCACCTCAAGGGCGCTTTACAAATTCATTTATACATTTAATCTATACCTATATACTACAAGTGACTTATAACTAAGATTCATAACTAATGACTTACAACTAAGACTTATATCACTAGTGACTTAGAACTATACTTATTTTTATAACCGAGCTTGTACTTGCAAGTCATAATACGAACAGAGCAGTATTTCTATTCGCATCATGACTTTCAACAGTCTTACAATTAGTTATTTACGACTAACATACTTATTTATTTACATTTATAATCACATATTGTAATGGTTACCGCCATAAAACGAATAGAGCAGTATTGTTACTGCTTTATTCGTATTATGACTTGCAACTGTATTAAAATTAGTTATTTACGACTAACATACTTATTTACATTTATTAACACATATTGATATGATTGCTGCCCGTGCTGTCAGTATAAGTCATGAAAGATGTTTACACATAATAAATTGTAAAATATTGTAAAAAAATTGCGTAACAACGTAAAAGCTGTCAGTGAAGATACATCAAACTAGGTAAATCCAATGGACTGAGTAACGAAATACTACTGAAAAAATGCAGTCATTTTTCTGGATATGATAATGTGAAAAGGTGAGTTTTGAGCTTTGCTCTGAACTCAGATGTGCTGTCGATCTTTCGCAAATGTGAAAGGAGTTTGTTTCAAGCTGTTGGGCCTGCCACTGCAAACGCACGGTCTCCGAAATTGGTATTGGGATTGCGCATAGGTACTGATAGTCTACCTATGTTTGCTTGCCTAGTGTTGACATCATTTGGAATGCACAGTTCCGACAGGTAGGGTGGTGCCATGTCGTGTGTTGCCTTAAAAACCATCCAGCAGAGTTTGAATTGGATTCTCTCAGGACACTTAAGCCAATGAAGGTTCCGCAGATGTTGGGAAATATGAGAATATTTGGAAACGCCGGTTATCAGTCTCGCTGCAGCATTGAAAACTGACTGAAGTTTGTCAGTATATATTTTAGGGAGATTTGCATATAGTCAAGTCGTGATACAACGATTATTATTGTTTCTAAGTACCTACACATTAGTATTAATTGATTGAAGGCACGTAATCTTATGTATAAATCTACCTGTGAGTGTGTTCAAGTATGTTGTGTGTCTTTAAGTATGTGTATGCGTGTGAGTAAGTTGCCCGTGTTGCATCTATCTGTCTACGTTTTTTATGCCTTAGTTACTTGAAATTTTATTCTTCTATATCTATTTTCTATATTGTGGTTCTCGTTGTTCGTGTGCTTTGGTGTTTATAATAATTATAATATTTTTTTATTAATTTCTTATACCTGAGGATGAAATGTCCTATGAGGACGAAATGTCAACTTACTTTTATACATAATCCCAAGATCCTTTATATTAGAAACGCGTATGAGATTATGACCGAGCATAGTGTACCTATGGTAGGTGAGACTAAATGCTCTGGTAAAAGTCAGCACTACCCATTTCAAGACATTGAAATGAAGCTGATTACGTTGATTCCATTCTGAAATGTTATCAACATCAGCTCAAAGGCGCAGGCAGTCCTCAATATTTCTTATTAGAAGAAATAATTTTAGATCGTCGGCGAACAGCAAAAAGCGAGAAAAACGGATGACTTCAGCAATGTCGTCAATGAAAATGGAAAAAAGAAGAGGCCCTAGGATCGATCCTTGAGGAAACCCTGAAAAAAACAACAAATTCAGCAGATTGGAAGATTGCGTGTGTGACATATTGCTTTCTGTTCTTGAGATAACTTTTAAAAATCTGTAAAATCCGAAGAGAAAAACCTATCAGGGCAAGTTTTGTGAGTAAGACATCGTGATTCACAATTAATATATTAATATTGTTAAATTGTCCTGCTGCCATACCCCTTCAGCAGTTTAGCGGTTGCTTATAACTTACAACGAAGAATAAAAAATAAATTAAATATTAGATACTCCACAGTTACATGATTGTGACTAACATAATGAGATAAGCCGACGCTAAATGGAAATTTGTATTATTGTTCCGTGGGAATATTTCGAATTTCCAATTTAAATACGATTATAAGGAAATCGTGTTTCTCCTCGATCCGAAGGTCAACCTGTTAGCTGTTAGCTGCCGAGTTGTTTTGTTCGAGATGTTCCCGAACAAACAACAGAAGTTTGCAGGAAATCATCCAACTTCGGATTTAACTTAGTCAACTATATTAACTGGAGGGGAGCAGTGGCTTAAACTTTGAATTCTGAAGCCTGGTTTTAGACTCGGCTTAGTGTTTCATCTTAGCACTCTTTTTACGGGCGCTTTTACTAATTCTGGAACAGCTTATTTTTCGGATGACGGGATTTCAGAGTTTTTTGACAATTTAAAAAGTTAAGTTGGACCCAGTTTGTTCCAAAAATATATAGATTGGTGTGAAGTTCTGGGGTTCTTGAGGAAACTGAATATGTTATATTTATATCTATCTATCTATCTATCTTCTATATATGTAAATAAAAATGAATCGCCGAAATGTATGTACGCGCATAACTTCCGAACAACTGCACCAAATTGGATAAAAAAAATATCGTGTTCGTTATTGTCAGGACAAGAATTGTATAAAACTGTTGGTGAGCTCTGGCATTATGAAATTTGTATAAATAAATGCAATAAGTGGCCCGCGAGCTGCTTGAAAACTAAATGTACCGGGACTTAATGTATGGAATGCGGGAGGGGGGCACCAGGGAGGGGAACCTGGGAGGGGGAAGGGGAACTCGGGAGGGGGGTTGGCGGGACGGGGGAAGGGGGGAATGGAGTGGGGAGAGGGAAGGTGGAGGAGGAGAAGTGGTAACGCGGGGAATGGGACGCGGGAGAAGAAGGGGTGGCGTCCTTTCCCATTCGTCCCGTTCTTCTCGCGGGAGAATAATAGATAAATAAAAAGTGGAGTAAAAAAGTTAAAAAAATAAGTAAATAGGAAAGGAGAGAAATGAAGTTAGGCAACCGAAATTCTTCTAAGAAATTTCTACCTTTCTATAGTTTTTTTGACTATATAATTCTTTTGGCGCCTTTATTGATTCCAAACCCCAAACTATTGTTCGTACGCAAATCTCTCCAACCAAGATGGCTTTGAAATTCTGTTCCAATAGTATTTCGTTTTGGCCGTACTGCTCCTGGATTCTGTAACCCGCACACGTCTCGGGACACGTGTCTCTGGCGGTTATTCGCACTCCATAAAATTTCAATTTGAGTAAAACTAAATCGAATTTAAATATTCAATTTTGGTTTCGACTTTTAAGCGCAATGTGATGTTAAATAAATTCTGCCTTACTTCTTTACCTGGAGACAGTCAGTGGTGTCATACAATTTATGTATATACCTATGGGTTTCCACCAAAAATTTTGCAATTTTTACAAAAATCGTTTGCTAATAAATATTCTGCTAATATGAAGACAAGACATTTAACAAAAATATACACCTTAAGCGTTTTAATGTTTGCGCGGCCCATTTCGGCTCGTTTCATACAAATCTTAATTTAGGATTTGAGATCAAAATATCCAACCACACTGAAAAATTATTTTTGTAATCAAAAGGTAGGTACATGAAATATTTAGTACGGATGTGAACTACTTTATTTATTTTTGCTAATTACAAGATATAATAGACCATTTAAATTTTTAGTGTTTCAAAATTTTAGAGGCAACTTGGGCAATTATTTTTTTTGGTGGAACGTTGGTCGTCTTATTGTTATTCTTACAAGTCTGTCGGTCGTTGGTTGAATTACGTAGTCATTAAACATGAAACAGCTGTTTCAACTTTCACGGGAATTTTTACAATGTCTCTGGTACAAGAGAGATCTTAGGAAAAAGCAGTGATTACCATAACACGTGTCCCCGCTTTTATCCGCACCGAACTTCAAAGATTCCCATTTTAGTCGACACCAAGTTATTACCTCAGCTTTTTGTAAGCTTACTTTTTCCCGAAATTGGTCCTACGAATAGGCCACTTGCATGGATTTTATAACAACTTGGAAAAAATCGTGTGGATAGATTTTTTTAATAAGATTACGAAAATGTTAGTAAAATTTTTTATAAATGTACAGTTTTTTTTTATTTTTAAATAAATAAATCCATTATTTGAGCTCGTGACGTCACTACATGAAAATGTCCCGTCTCCGATTATGTTCCCTTTCCGTCGGCGAATTTTTGAATTTGCGTAACGTTCACTAGATTTATTGTTTGTTCTATGCCAACTTATCCTTTGGTTTGATTTTTTGATAAAGATGGCGGTGTTTTTATAGATGTCACGAAGAGAACCCCGTACAATTTATTGATATTCGTGTGGAAAACGTTCTTTTTTTAAAATGATTTTCGGCTATGTAATTATCGTTTTTTCGCACCCATAAAATTATGTCCCGTCTTTTTTTTCTGAAAACGGTCTGATTTTTCGGATTGAAATTTTCAAAAAATCGCCACTGTTTCAAAAATATGATTAAAAAAAAAAACAGAATGTCTTAAAATATTTGCCTAAACCGGAATTTTTTTTTTTAAAGTGATGCAAGTGACCTATTAAATACAATAAAGATAAAAAAATTAAGTGGCATAGCAGGAAGAAATACGTTTTAAAAATGAAATAAAATTATTATTTCTCATTTGGTTTTTAAAAATTTATACCTACATTTTTTATCTTTGTAACACTGATTATACGCTCCCTTCTAAACCCTCATCCCGGCCTTACCTGTCCAACACCTATTTTTTATGTTTTCAATTGAAAAAAAACATCAAAAATATCATCGAAGACTAAAAATTCGTTTACATTTTTTACTCCAAATAATGTCAGGAATTACTGGTTAAATAAAGTAAGTCCCTTAACACCCTGTCTATAAATATTGAAGACTTGACAAAACCATTTTTTTCTTCCTCTGTTTTCATCAAATTACTAAATTACAAAGAAGCACCGGTGTCAAGAAAAATTATATTAAAATTTTAAACGGAAGTTTATTATATATAACTTTCTACATTCCCCCTAATTTTTTTATTGCGTTCGAATTTAAAATTTCGTTTTCCGAACAACGTGTATTGACATTCGATTGTTACGTCGTAAACACGCAGACGTAAATTCAGCACGATAATATCACATTTCATCTAAACTGTTAACAATAAATTATTCCAACCCATAGATTTATTTACTTGGACCATATTGAATCGGCATGAATATTTTTTTATTCGTTTATAATTTAGCGGGTGAAGTAACAAAATTAAACCGCAGTAATTCCTTTATGAATTTTCCCCGAGCCATTAATCTCCTCTCGGGTGAGTTATTGTTATGATAAGTAAATTAGGGAAATAACCGAATATCTCATTATTTATTACAATTTCGTTTACAGCCTTATTAAAGTCCGACCAGACTGAACATGGTTGTGAATTGTAACAATGGAATTGTTAAATTTACCTAACACAATTCTTTGGTGAAGGTTTAAAATGTATTAAAAATACGTTTTTTATGTATTTTGGTGGGCGGAATGTTTTTTTTCTTTTTGAAATTTTTATAAAATGCAATCATTTTATGCTTCTATTATTTTCGTTTTGAGCTATTAAGCGTTTAAATATTAATTTTTTCATCAAAACGAATATAACTAGTCATATTCTTTGTGCCATATTACTGTTTAATAAGAAAAAACATCTCGAAAATATAGTATTCAAATTCGGGCAAAGCCGGGTAGTAACTATTAGTAAAGAATAAAGCCTAATTCAGATAAGTAGTCTTTTAGTGCGATGGGATTGTTTTCAGCATGGATGGAGACATTTTGATAAAGTGAGTTTTATTTATTTATTGTATCTATACATAAAGCACATAGCGTACAATTTCATTTACACTAGGAATTCACACACGTTGTTCAGCAATTTTTGCCTAATTAGCTACCGCTCCCAATGCAGCTAATTTCGTATTCAAAGACAGAACAATTATATTTTTGTATTTATTAAAAAACTAATCATTTACATTTTTTAAAATTTAATTCCTTTAAAGGTACCATTGATTAATCATCCGTTTGAAGTAGGTACGAAATTTCTCATTCTAACATTCTTAACGTGTGGGAAAATATGTGTACAAAAAAAGCTTATTTAAAGAGTAATTAAATATATCTGCTGTTTTAAAAATTTCGTTCAATAGCACCATTACTCTGCCATGCTGTGCTGTGCTAGAACATCTGTTCTGCCTTTGGTATCTTGAACTAGTCGTGGTGACGACTACGGCTGAAGTTTTCGCACCATAGCATTCCAAGAGAGATGATTTTTTCACTCACAAGATTCCCAGCTGCTCCCGTCTGAAGCCAGTGAGATATATTAAGAGGCTGAAGGTAGTGGGGAGGGGATGGAGATAGGGAAGAGAAAGGTGGGGAAGTACCGGACTATTCATGTCTGGTCAACAAACACGGATAAAGCCATTTCAGGCAACGAATGGTGGACTTACTGATTCTGAATGGTGGTCTTACTTCAGGGCGATACTGAAAGTATTTTCCAATCTGGAATGTACCGCAATGGACTGTATATAATTTTAAACGAGTAAATTGTGAAACAACACAAATTAATCACATAAAATTTATAGACGCACGCCGGGATTCGATCCCGCGACCTTTGATTGCGAGTCAAAAGCCTTACCCCTCGACCACTGAGGCCGTTTACGGTAGGCAATCAACAGAGTTATAAATTATATTAAAATAAAATATTGCAGAAATTTGTCTGGTTTCTTTAATTAACGATAATTATAAGCATCCTGGTACCCCACCTAGCATTGAGTTATTAAAAAGTAGTGTAAAAACGTCAAACAGTTTGTAGCAAAACTCTTCTGGCCCTCAATGCGAATAGCAGCGCGCTATCACACCATTAAAGTTTCGTCGAACATTTCACTCCAATAAGAATGCCCCTTAATACACAATCCACGTTCTCACTAACTTTTGTTCATATATCCATAAAGCTCATAACGCGCTTAAAATTCATAAATTCCCCAAAATACATAAAATCCATGCAGCCCTCAAAACAAAGGAATTATTCCCCAAAATCTTCCACCTGTCGGTAGGTAGGGATTTCCCCTCTATTGGTTCACTAATTACTGGGCTTGGCTGCTAATTAAGCCTTCACGAGCACTTCAACTGATTTAAGCCTTTGCACGAACAGAGGGCAGTACATTTATATTTACTGGATAATTCGAACCAACGATTTTGGAAGCCAACCGGTTGGAAGAGGAGTATAGATTTTTTTTAAATATGGATTAGATACTTTTTAGTATTATTTTTCAGCGATATTGCTATATGGGGTTTAAAGTGCTGTACTTGACTTACTTTAACCAGTGATTCCTGACATTTTTTGGAGTAAAAAATGTTAACGAAATTTTGACGTCCGGCTACTTTTTTTTTTTCAAAATCAAAAAAAAAAATTCTTCCATGTCAGACGAGTAACCGCCCGATTTGACAAATTTTAGCACGGCCTCCGAGTGTCAGATGAGCTGTCAACATGCAAAACAATTTGAATAACGTCTTTCGTTATACAAAATAACTGGCTTATTAATGAGTGAAGGGAAACTAACGAAGCTCTTAGATTTGAAAGATGTCCTATACGCGATCCATGGACTTAAATAATTCATCTAAGACGTGATCAATTTATTCCGTTTGATCCTGGAGAAACAAAGTGGTTGATATATGACTAAAGACCTCATTAACTAATTAACTCGCATTAGTCTCAAAAAGTGTATGCCAAGGGCCAATGTGTATTAATGTTAGTATTTCAATTGCAAATTAAATCAATTTATTAGTGTTTTTAATATAAAGAGGAGGTTTGCCATTTACGTATGTAAATTCATAGACAGATTCACCAGCGTTGCCATCGTACATAGATGTCTTATGTATCTCCTGTCAATGTATATGTGTAAATAAATGCCTTATGTGCCGTATTTGTATATGTGTGAATAAATAAATAAATAAATATCGTTCTGGCTATCAACAGCGCGACCGTGTTCGGGAAAACGTTATAGACTCTCAGTGGTTACGCCTATCGATCCGTAGAGATATCGACTTCACTCCACTAGATGGATCCTGATGTAAACTCTTCGCTGGTAACTGAACAATTGGCTATAACCATTGTTGAATTGAACTCTTGTAGCATCCCATTCTGCTTGGATATAGTGTGTCCTCAGGTCTGCCATGTAGATGTGTATTTAATATGGGAATCTGTAGAACCTCCACGTTAGCTTAAGCTTACCTGCTCACATGCTAATAACCTGCTTTTGACAGTCAAATATAAGCGGTGATAATACGACCCAGGTATTTCACTTTGGATACGAGTTTCAGTGTTTTACGAGCCTAGGTTATAAGATGAAGTGGTGTAAGAAACGTAGATCGTGTTTCAGAAACGTGGGTGTTCTCTATCACATTATCTACTCAACATGTTAGAAGTTTGTCAAACTTGGAAAGCTTGTATTAATCAAGTTAATAAAATAGCACTCAAATATTATGAGCATGGGTTGAACTTTCAAGAAAATTAATAACAACTTTTACCATGTAGGGCTGTGGCTGACACAAACTCCGAAATATTATTATTAAATAATGTAGTGGAAAAGATATTTAATTTGCAAGCAAAATGAGTTCACGACAAGTTCATGTTGCTACTTTCCGAAAATAGAAAAACGGCAGATACAGAGAAATAGGTAACGAAATATTCAGAATTTTGTTTTTTAACGGATAAAAAAACTAAACGTCCAAAAATTGTGTGTAATTTCTTTTTGGATAATTATCCCTTTCAGACCGTGTGTATATTTGAAAATACATAGATTTCAGAATTTTTTCCTAATCATCTAGAGCTAATAAAAATTGTCGGTTTTTGTTTTTTAATTGATGGTAGGTATATCTGGCTTCGTACGCAAATTTTTTTATGAAATTTTAGCTACTGGTTTAGGCGGTAGCCATTTTTTTATTATTTTGAATTGTGATTTTTGTGTTTAACCTCTTCCGATTTTTTTCTCCGATGTTTTTAGGTGTACCTAAAGTTTTGAGGTATTTTTTCAGTATTAATTTTTCATATATTTTTCAAATAACTGCCAATTGCTATGCCAGTTTTATTTCAGGTCTGAAAGAGTTAATTGCGGACGTGAAATTTCTTCCATATTCTATCTATCTATTTATCTATTTATCTTCTATATTCTATCTTCCATATTTATATATAAATAAAAAAATAATCGCAGAAATGTATGTACGCGCATAAGTTCCGAACGACCGCACCAAATTGGATAATTAATTTTTTTGTGTTCGTTATTGTCAGGACAAGGTTTGTATAAAACTACTGGTGAGCTCTCCCATTATGAAAATTGTATTAAAAAATGCAATCCCCGGGAGGGTGGAGGGTAACTCGGGAGGGGGGGTTCGCGGGACAAGGTGAAGGGGGGATTGGAGTGAGGAGAGGGAATGTGAAGGAGATGGAGTGGGAACGCGAGAGGGGAAGGGGACGCGGGAGAGGAAGGGGAGGCGAAAGGGGAACGGCACGAATGGGAAAGGACACTTATTTATTTATTTATTATTGTTATACGCCCATAGGGGCTTTTACATAGATTATAAATAAGTTTTACAAAAGTTATCGAGTTAGTATTTATACCAAAGTTATATATACAAGAAGTTTATGAAGAATATGGCGTAAATAAATATTTTAAACAATATAATATTTGAGTTATCGAGTTAGAATTTATACGAAAAGTTATAAAAGTGAAAAATTAAAAGAAATATTTAAGTAGTTTTTGAAGAACATGGTGTAAAGAAATATTTTAAACAATATAATATTTGACAATAACATAATATACAACATTACAATAACACATCAAATCGTTAAATATATTAAACCCGTTACAATAATTTGTAGGATTCCACAAAGTGTTGGTTTAATTTGCATTTAAGATTATAAAGGGAATCAGCAAATATATCTATAATACCACCAAACTTGTTGCCCAAATTATGCATCCTATTGGTAAGCGAGTGTGATTGATAGTTGGTTGTGTATGTGTCGCAAAAGAATGTTGTACTTTGTCTAGTATTCCTTGTCGGTACATAGAGTTTAATAGCAGCAACGATGGCAGGGCTGTCAATAAGGTTGTTCATGACTCTGTATAATAAAATTAGATCAGAAATGGTTCTTCTGTCAGACAGCGTAATTAAATTAAGTCGATATATCAAATTTACATAATTTATGTTTTCTATTGGAATTTTGAGTTTGAAATTTAAGTACCTAAGAAATTTGTGTTGAACCCGTTCTAATTTGTTAGAGTGTACTTTATAGAAAGGAGACCAAATAGGTGAATTATATTCCACTTGGCTTCTAACTAGTGAAATGTAGAGTGTTTTCATGCAATACAAAGACTTAAAATCAGTTAGGGTTCTACAAAGGAAGCCAAGAATCTTTAAAGCCTTATTAGTTATATCATCTATATGTGCTGTGAATGTTAAGTTTGATTCGAATATAACTCCCAAGTCACGAATTTGTGATACTGGTGTTAATTTAACATTATTTAAATTATATTCATGTAAGATATGAGAATGAGTTCTGGAAAATCGTATTACTTGACATTTCTCAATGTTCAAAAATAACATATTTTGTTCGCACCATTTAAAAAATTCATCTAAATTAGCTTGTAAAATTAGGCAATCATATATATTTCGTATTCTTTTAAACAATTTTAGATCATCTGCAAAAATTAGGACTTGTACATCTTTAAATATGTTTACAATGTCATTAATGAATATTAAGAATAATATTGGGCCGAGGTGGGACCCTTGCGGGACACCACTTGTGGCCTCAAATACATAGGATTCTATAAAATTAATCCTAACACTAAGCACTCTATTACTGAGGTAACTGATAATCCATGTCAATAAACTACCTTTGATGCCTAACAGTCGGAGTTTGGCTATAAGAATGTCGAACCTTATCAAATGCTTTACTGAAATCGGTGTATATAGAATCCACTTGTTGTTTCAAACTAAGGGATTCGGATATGTAATTATTATATATAGTTAAATTACTTAAGGTAGATCGACCTCTGATAAAGCCATGTTGGTTAGGAACAATAATATTGTTGATAGGTTTTACAATGGTATCTAATACTAATGACTCGAAAAGTTTGGGTAAAGTAGACATAATACAAATAGGTCTATAGTTTGATATATCGCTTTTGTCGCCTTTTTTATGAATGGGTGTTAAATAACTCTTTTTCCACAGAGCCGGAAAACAGCCAGATGCTAAGGATTTGTTAAAAAGTTTATGTAAGGGATATATCAAACTATCAATGCAATTTATTAAAAATATGGGAGGAATACCATCCGGCCCAGCAGATTTATTACTATCTAATGCTTTTATACTTCTTTCTATAAATTCTAATTTTATAAAACATTGGCTTAGGTTTAGTGACTCTTCCACTGAAGTACTGAAGTACTGAAGACACGCAGGGAGAAATCATTTCTTTATTAAATGGCATAGCAACGCATGCCGGGTACCAGCTAGTGTAATATAAAACCATCGATGTGTACCTAATTTAGTAGTGATATTTATTATTTTAAAATAATATATGGTATTGCGACACTTTCCAGAGTGGTGGATACTTTCAGTAGCGAAACGTTACTTGGAATTAGACGTGGGAAAAATTGAATGACTGAATTAAATGAATAAATTCAATCTTGTGACACACTCCATCTGATTCTCAATTTTAAAAGGAATTGATTCTTCATTCCTTACATTTGGCCTTGTATCCTACGATTTTTTACGGCACATTAATTTTTATTTTCCATTTATTTTACTGTTAAATTATTTCAATTAATGATATGTACCGTAAACAATTGAAAGATTATAATTTATAATGTTTCGTAGGTATTTAAATATTATTCTATAGGCGGTGCGCCGCGAAGTTGCCTAAAATAAAATACCTATCCCACTCCCGCGCCGCCATTCATAAAATCACGCGTATGTATATCATTGTCCCTCGCACAAGCAAAAACCGGCAGCGAATCAGCCGATTTAGTTCCGAGTTCCACGCCACGACGCGTCGTGTCCCTTTCACTTGTGCGAAGAATCAATACACGTATTCGCTAATCAGTATTGTCACCGTCAATCTGAGGTCCCACCCGTTCCAGATCCGCGTGTCTAGTCTGTCGCTACCGAGTTATGTCCGAAGCGCTCTATTCGGGAATTAACTTTAGCGTCTCGTTCAGTTGACAAACAAATGACCAAACGACCAAATGACCAAATGTTCAAACGAATCGATCATGAGTCGTTCACGAGTGTCCAAAACGCTAAAGTCTTTACTTGGTCCGCAGCTAGCGAGTTACTGCAGACACTAATCAAAAGTTACTAATTCATTCCTGAATGCCTGCCGCGAATCCGCCTGTGAGGTTCATCATTCGTTCCTCTCCGCGCGCCAAGCCGTCAATTTCATTACATTGTTGGTTGTTTTTTGGTACGTACCAAAACTATTGGAATATAAGTACCTACATATTTTTAGACGCAGATGTTAGGTAGATATAATATTTGAATTTGCAGATATTATAAGGCTAATCGGCTGTGGTCATCCGTCACAAAATATTGTTAAAATGTTTATTTATATTAGATCACATGAAGTGGAACAATTTTAAGTTTAATAAATTAGTAAAACCTTAGGGGTGAAACCACAAACTGTTTAATTTAAAAAATTAATTGCTAGCTTAATGTAATACATTTTTTTTGTCAAAAAACATTTTGTTGTCAATATGAGACACATTAAAATATTACGTTAACCCCTTCGCGCGTCGTTTGTACAATTTTTCAGAAAGACATAATTCACCCTAAGAAGAGTGCTTTGTGTTCTTTAGCACCGTTGTGATTTGAAACTCGATGAAAATTTAGTCTGCAAGAGAATGAGACAGTATGATAGTATAATCGGCCTCCTCTTTGTGCGGTGCTTCGTAGCTTCCCCACTCATTTCTACTTTTGTTTTCTGAAGGTTTCACTTTTACAGCGTGTTGATAATATATACACATTTTTTTTGGAATTGAATTAAAGGAATGAATAAAAGGAATCAATTCAAAAGGCCAGGAGAATCAGACTGAATCGATTCACTCCTGTCTACTTAGAATGGCTTCAGCCGTGTTTAGTGACCAGAACTGCATAGCCGGGTACTTCCCAAACTTCTTCTTCCCTGTCTTCTTCCCCACTACCTTCAGCTCACAACCTACCCCACTTGGGAGTTTTCACTAACTATGAATACCCTTAAAAATGTGTAAAGATTTTAAGTTAGTTTTTCTGAATCTAATTATCGTAGAAAATATGTAAATTTGACATTTTCATTAATAATTGTTGATTTTTGTGGCAAATTAATAGTAATTTTTATCTTATTTTTTTAGAATAAAAAAAACTTATGAAAATACGCTGTTTGGAATGGTATTTAATGCCATGGTCTCACTGTTTGAATACGGTTTTGAGCAATTGGGATTCTTGTTTGTTACACACATAAAACAAATAATAGAGTGCCTTACCTCCATGGTCGAGAGGTAAGGCATTTGACTAGCAATACAAAGGTCGCTGGTTCGAGTCCCGGTGTGCGCAAGTAAATTTTATTTTATTGATTGGTGTTATTACACAATTTATTAATTTAAAATCATATATAATACTAGCTGGGTTACCCGGCTTCGCTCAGGACAAAATTCGAGGGTGTTCTGGAATGTTCCTCAATGATGTTCCCGATTCCCCCGAAAATTTCACGACATACTCCTCCACATCTTCCAGAATTTTCTAGAACTCTGTGGAACCTTACAGAACTTTCCGGAAGACTATTCTAGAAATTTCAAGAGGGCGAAACTTCCAGCCCTTATATCTTCAAAAGCACGCCCTTTAGGTAAAAACGGGTACCCTTATTCCCTAGTGGGGATAGAGATCTACCTCACCATATAACTCCATTGATCGTACCGGACTCGTTTCTGAGTTTTTGCGGTCCGCATATTTTTTTGGACTTTATTTTATAATATATTGCTGTTTCCCGGCATGCGTTGCAATACCATATTCAAATAAATAAAATGTTACTCCTTGCATGTCCTTTCCCGTGCGTTCCCCTCCAGCGTTCCACTTCCACCTTCCCCGCCACCGCTCTCCCGCTCCCCCGTCCCGCCAACCCCCCTGGCACTTCATTTCTTGACTTCTGCCGCCCGGCCCGTAGCCGAAACTTTTTTCTAATACTAACATTTTTAAACTCGTGATATCTTTCTAATTAAATATCTGAATTAAAAAATTCAAAAAGTTAAATAATGGTATTGAAGCTGTCTTGAATATGAAGTAATTTATTTTGATAAGGATTAAAACCAAGATACAAATAAAGAGCCTTTTCAAGCGGCGACATTTTAATAAAAATTTTAAAATAAAAGAATACTTATTGTGGCATAACCATAATAGTTAGACATATGCTGCCGCGCCCTTTTTTGTAAATAATGATTTGTTCTATAAAGTCGTAGTACATTATTTTATTCTATCATCAATAGTTTTCGCAGCGCACGCGATTTAAAGAATATTTTAGGTAACTTTTTTACACCCTGGGTTACATTATTGAAGTTTTAGTAAGGATGCCTATTTTTTTTTTAAATATAATATAGCCTTTGTCACCCAGGGATAGTGAAGCTTCCCAACAGCCAAAGAAGTTTTCAAATCGGTTCAGCAGTTTCGGAGCCTATTCGATGCAAACAAACAAACAAACAAACAAATATTACCTCTTTATATAGTGTAGTAGAAGTAGATATTTGGGGTACTTTCCAGGGTGAAAATACTCTCAGTATCCCACTGGTGTAAGACCGCCATTCAGAATTCAAACGTTGCTTGAAATGGCTTTAGCCGTGTTTGGTGACCATATTTTAATAGCCAGCTACTTCTCCATCTTCTTCCTCTCCCTACCACCTTCAGCCTCACAACATACCGCAATTGGGGATGCCGTAGTCTCACTGTTTGTATTAACATAACACGCACAAGGTTTTTACGTGAATACCGCACAATAAATGTGAAATTTTGGTACGTGAAATATCCGCCTGACACCATTTTTACATCTTTATAATGTTTCCCATCACGTACCAGTCACATTGTATAAACCTTGATGATCTGCTCGCCTGCTCTCCATATTTTCATTTTTTTCCATTTTTCGTATGACAATGCAAAATTCTCGCTTCGTTCATGGGTGTTTTTTGTGTTCTTTGTTCCGCGGCGGATCCGAGAGAGGCGATAAAAAACAAAGGCGGGAAGGATGAAGGATATTATTTGTCTTTATTACGGATCCTTCCAACCCGTAAGGATAATAATAACCTAGATACAGTAGTCCCGGGAACTGGGTAGACTGTTCTCTGTACTCTGTACGGTGGGGAAATGGGAATTTTCGGCAACGTGCACGGTTAATACAATATGTAGCAAGTCACGTACGTTGTACACACTCATCCCCATGCTGATAATATTAGTCCAGTCGATATAGCTTTTGTCAGTGGCGGTTTGTACTATGAGGCAGGGGAGGTTGTGTCTCCCAAAAAATATGGAGACGAAAAGAGGAAAAGGATGCAAGATACATGTATCCATACATCAATTTTCATGTATCCATACTTTTATTTAAATGTTACCAATTTATAATTTGTATAAGTCTTAAAGTTACTTCATTATAATATTACCCATGCATATTTTAGTATTTCTCTAGGACGTTATCTTCATCGAGGGGTAAAGCTCTTGACTCGCAATCCGAAGGTCACTGGATCTAATCCCGGCGCGCGGCGTGGGCACATACATTTTATTTGATTGATTTGTATTATTTCACAATTAATTCATTTAAAATAATATACATATAGTATATTTGCGGCACGTTCCAGATTGGAAAATACTCTCAGTATCGCCCTGGTGTATGACCACCATTCAGAATTAAAACGTTGCTTGAAATGAATTTAGCCGTGTTTGGTGACCAGATCTGAATAGACAGGTACTTCCTCACCTTCCTCTCCCATCTCCTTCCCCTCTCCACTACCTTCGGCCTTACAACATACCCCAATTAGGAATGTCATAGTTTCACTGGCTCCAGCCGAGAGCAGCTGGGACTATTGTGAGGTATTCATATAAAATATATATATAGGTATATATATATATATTAACAAGTTTTATTAAAATATAAGTCCTGAACAGTACAGTAAAGAACAATATGTGTACTTAATATTTAATTTAACAGCGATATTGAAACACTTGTCTAATTTTAGTAATGCAATTTTTATGAATGTCAGACCAAGGACGCTTTCCAAAGCTTGAAATTGCTCGACACTATCCTGATGATATTAAAATACCTAGCAATTCACTTAGGCTTTATAAAACAAACGAACACTGGTATTTAAATATTAACAAAGATTGTAAAATATTTCAACCTTGTGGGATAAACTAAGATCGCAAACAAAAATATTAAAAATGCAAACGCCATTTAAATTTTTATAGATTTTTGGGTCGTGAATAATACTGTCTTAAGAGTTTTAAGTTTATTATTTATTTATGGAAATGATTTTCTGAAAAGATGAGTGATCCCCAAGAATTCTGTTGAGTTTGTTATTGCTATTATTTATTACGAGTATTTTAGTGAACGCAAGGAAAACTTCACAACAATAATTATAAAACTTCAAAATTTTTCTTGTCCCACGAATAATCTTTGGGAACCTCTGGTCTGTAAAATAATAGTGTAATATTATATTACCACTGTTCTTTAAAGATAAACTAGAAAACTATATAAAAGAGAATCGAGGTTTTGTATTCCCCATTTTACGATTTTTTTATCAAGTGTTAGAAGAAAGTATTCTACGTCTGTTAGTTTTGCTTTTTTTTTTTACAGTGAATACCGCACAAGAATCTCAACTGCTCCCGTCTGGAGCCAGTGAGACTATGGCATCCCCAATTGGGGTATGTTGTGAGGCTGAAGGTAGTGGGGAGGGGAAGGAGGTGGGGAAGAGGAAGGTTGGGAAGTACCTGGCTATTCAGATCTGGTCACCAAACACGGCTAAAGCCATTTTCAAGCAACGTTTCAATTCTGAATAATGGTCTTACACCAGGGCGATACTGATAGTATCATCCACTCTAATACATATTCTAGTTTTTATACTGAACGTCCGTTCAAACCAGGTAATTTTAACGATATTTGGAGGGTCCTAACACCTATAAGAAGTAACTTATCAAAAACAGCAAAATGTACCGACACGCTAGTGGTCGATATCTGTATAAGGTATATTAAAAACATATTTCCACTAGTGTCGAAATCCGGAGGAGTAATTGGAAAATACATAATAAATACTTGTATGGACAAAACGCCGCACGGTTTCCTCTTAACATAATTAAAGTAATACTTAAATTACCAATACTAACACCCACTTCAATCATATTCGAAAAATTCCCAGTGCTGAAAATTCAATAATTATATTCAAAACAAATACTAAATTTCCTTTACAAGAACTTAAACACATTTAACACTTCACAAAATTCTCGCAATACTAGAACAAGACATGCACACAAACTACAAATACCAAAAACAAACACATCCTTTGAACAAAAACACTCCAGATACCAGGCTATTAAACTATACAATTCACTTCCAACACAATATAAAACAACTAATATTATTGAATACAAAAAAAAAAAAATGGAACTGGCTACAATCCTTTTTACTTTTAATTTATAATTTTGTCGTATAGAAGTCGATTTTCAATTTAAATTTTTATTGTTTCTGTATATGTATTTTGATTTTTATTGTTTCTTCTTTATATTAACTAAGACCACGGTTTGATTTTGTTTTACTACTTACATTTTATAATTTACAACTGAAAAATGTCCTTTACTACTTACATTTTATAATTTACTGAATATAATAATTTGATAGTATTAATATTAAAATAATATGATAATTTGATATAATTTCTAGAATAATTTACTGAAATTTACTACTTACATTTTATAATTTACAACTGAAAAATGTCCTTTTCAATACAGGTGAACTCCTAGTGTGGAGGACAATATACTATACCTTTTTAATGTAAATATACTAAGAATAAATAAATAATGTTTATCTTTCCTTCGTTGAATTTTAAATTTATCGGTCTGTGTAATTTTCATTGCTTTGTTAGTAAATTATTTATCACCTCGCCGAGAGGCCAGGATTAATTTTAATTAAATGAAAAATTTATCGTATACTGTAAAATGGCGTTTTACAATTTCCAGGGCAGGCTTCCTTTCAATAAATTATTATCAATTACCTCTTCTAAAGTTCATACTTCATCCTACGTTGTAAGGCCACTTCAACAAACTATTATTTTGATATTTCGATGCAATACATGTCGTGGTCTCGTGCGAATGTCCGACTCTTTTAAATACTTTATAATTTACCAGGGTAGACACTAATATCGTACGTTATATTCATGAAATAAGGGTACGTATTCATTGAGATAGCGCCTTCGTTAGAATAAGAAAGAAGAAGAAACTCTTCTGTAATCGTGACTGAAATACTAAATTTAAGGTTCAGAATTGTAGATGAACTTGAAAAATTGGCTATAAAACAAACAGACAAAAAAACGAAGTAGTGTTCGATGGAATCGGCCACTTGCATTGCATTTTTTATTTTTTTTTCCGGTTTAGGCAAATTGTAACATTTAATTAAATGAAGTAACCCCAATGCAACCTGCAGACAACAAACCAATACTTTTATTTTATTTATTGTTTATTTTGTTTATCTATAATCAAGAAACTAGAAGATGAGGAAAGATCAGCACCCGTTCAGCAACATACAGTCCGCCTCGGAACAGGAAAACCTAGTGAGGAGGACTGTAAACAAACCACATAACTTGGTATTTTTACTTATTGTGTAATTTTACTTTATCTTATATTGTCATTAAATTAAAAAAAATAAAAAATAAAAAAAAAATAAAAAAAAATGAAGGCAGTATTAGCCAAACTCAATCAAACACCTGGAACAGAAAAATCAGAAAAAGATATTTGTGTAACACAAATTGTGTTTTTTGCGGTCCATGAAAAAAAAATTCTGAGTCCCAGAGGTTTCTTTTGTTCTTATATTTTTATATTTATAATTATAGCCACAGGTCTTTTTCTGATTTTTCTGTTTCCAGATTTTCGATTGAGTGTCGCTGATATTGTCGTCATTTAATTAAATAAATACTATTAATAATACCTTCAACTTCTGAAAGAACCCAGAATGTTACATGGAACTAACACAGTTTTGCTTATTAAACCTTAATTTTTTTGTAATTCTATTTTTAGTGGTATTATCCGCCTTTTATGTGATCAAGAAAATTTTGTTTGCTAGGATTTAACGAACTCATTTTATATTTCGCCAACGAACCTGCCAACGTGTTTTGCATCCTGAAAGACGGACGGAGTATTTTTGTTTTTAGCATTTAGGCAAGTTAGCCTTGTCATACTTACCAATTTGTCGATGGGTAGTGTAAGCTAAAGTGTGTCGGCGAGTAATATAATAAAACAGGTTAAGATCACAGACTTTAAGTTTATTAAATAAAGATTTACAACTGTTTATTTAAGCACGACACGAGATATCAGAAGGATTTTATTAAGATGGCGGGAATGACAGCGCGGAGAGCTAGTGGCTTAACCCTGGAGTGGTCGCGTGGATTTTATATGTGTAATACACTCATGCAAAATTTAAAATTTCTCAAAAACGGGTGGCGCGAATAATTTCATCTTCCGTGTACTTTAAGTTAGTTAGCAAAGTCGATGGTCTACACCTGTAATCCGCGCGACCAATTACCTAAGACTTTTCCTAATCATTCTATAATTTTATGTTTATCCTGGTCAGAAATCAGCAATTAAATTAGTATATGTAATTTTTTTATTTAACCTTTTTTGTTTTATCAATAAAAGTGAAAGACGTAATTTTTGGTCATTCTTTTCTTCGTGTTCCTTTAACCCTGCAGTGGTTGAGCTCTTAAAAGTAACGCCAGTGGTCGCGTGGATTACATATGTAGGCCATTTTTAAACTAAAAAAAAAATAAGTGAAATCATTTAGAATTATTGTGTATTTATGTTTTAATCTTATAATCTAAGCAATGTTTATTATAAATAAGCATCATATATTAAACATAAATTCTCTGTTTTTCACAATTAAGCAAAACATAAACGACCTCTTTTTTTAAACCAAACAAACGCGTTTTTTTTTTTTTACTTAAAAAAATATTTTTTTCAATGTAAAAAAAGATTTTGTAAGTAAAAAAAACGCGTTCCATCCTCTCTGCTTACCCTTCTATAACTATGGTCGTCACCCTAACAGAAACAGAGAGCCACAAAGCGCGAAGGCGACTGAAACGCGGTAGTGTTTGGAAAGTGATTTATGCATTCCAATCCCTAACGCATTTCAGTCGGTAGAACGACTGAATCGCGGTAGGGATTGGGAATACGCGTCCCGGGCGCTGCAAACTACCCAGTGATACCAATATAAAAAAATAATTTATGTGGCTGTGGCATGTTGTTTGTAATTATTACACCCGTAAATTGCACATACATAACCCTACTTTTTTGGGACATTTTTAATGATTTTTTTTATTAATATTGATCAACATACAAATTAGAATATGCAAAATACTGCCGCCAAATACTAAGTAAATTCAAGTTACCGCCCTTAATTTCAACGTCAATATGCTACACTACCATCTCTATTGGTCAGAGTTGTTGATACTGCCAATATTTTACTGGAGTTGGACGTATTATTAATATTTTAGGGTATTTGGTACTAGTTCCTTCTTTTTGGTCTAAAAAACAAAAGCACTCGATGTTTCGTAATTTTCTGGCATATTTTAAACAGTTTCCTGCTAGTAGCTAGTTTAGGGAAAGGTAGAAAACGTATAAAGGACACCCCGGTCGGGACCAACCATATTCCCATTTTAAAACCAAACATCTCCTTTGTTATATTTTTCCGTACCTACGGCAAGGAAACACCAAACCTAACACTGACAAGGAAGATAGAGGCTTTTGAAATGTGAAACTAAAGGCGCATCCTCGAAATACCCTTAAGGGTAGGTTGGAATAATAAACGTTTAGCTTGAGTTTTGGGGAAGATAATTTGACCCTTTCTCTTGAACACTATATAGATAGCTTTGTTTAGATATTATAAGTTGAAATACCTTCAGAATATACAAATAGTTGCTTTCTTTGGGACACTCTCATCCTCTCAGAGTTTAAAATCAGAGGATTTATTCAAAGCCATAGGTTGAAGATCGTAGAAAAAGACAGAGGATTTGTTACATTAGTCCAATTCGAGTAATTCGAAAACGGATTCTACTGTCTTTATTAAGTTGAGGTATTTTGCCTTTTTGACCCCGAAGGAAAAAATCTCTCAGGGCCTATGTCATTTTTGGGAAGGCTGTGTATGTAGGCTGCGAAGGCTGTGGAGGAAATTTTGGGAAGGACAAAGGTGTGACGGGTGGGTACGAATCTGGGGGTCAAAGTTTCCAGGAGTGACGGACGTATGAAACCACCCCTCCCACTGCGGTGTGAGACGATGGGTGGAGAGAGTCCAGCTGGAGAGGTCTAGGTTAGGTCTCCATCGATCAGTCTCTCCGGATCCGGCCCGTCACGCAGTAGGTGGTCAAACGTATTCGCCGCCAAGACCTAGATAAATCTCACCCCCATGAACACGGGCACCCCTGCTAAATCACCAAACGTAGTGAAACACTTGGGGTGACCTATGGCAGGGGTGTTGGTTATTAAATAAATGGTTCCTATTACCGCATCTAAAATTGTTATATTATCAGTAAAAAAAACAGGTTATAAAAACGCTGAATTACAAAATTTTAATAAAATCATTTTTTATAACCCCTGATACCCCAAATATTGTATTATGTACACCATAGTTCAATGAAAAATTGTACCAGTTTTTAATTGTAACAAGCTGAAACAAGTAACGTTTGTAAATGAAAAAATGTGGATAAAAGTTTTAAATTCTTTCAATGAATCTATATTATGGATTTCTATTTTCTACTGACACCTCCACTACGAATTGTCAGTTCCAAAAGTAGAAATCAGTAATAATATTTTTTTTCAAATCTGTTGAAAGATCACGGTAAAACAACGATCGTGCTTTATTAGCTTTCATGTCTTGGCTTAACCTCTACAGCCTGCGATAGAGTTATCTCCCAAAGCTCTCGCTAGACTGGGTAGGTGGTAGGTGGTAGAGTTGGGCGCCAGCGCCAGCGGCGAGAGCTTATGGGGAAAATCGGGTTCGGTTTGACAATTTATTTATTCAATATTTGTGAGAGCTTTAGCGCCTTTTGCGCATCGGCTTTTCATAGTTTTGTTGACTCTTTGAATTCCCTCTTTGTCGGATCTCTTTGACGCAGTTCTCATCAGAGATGTGGGATTTCGTTAGTTGGAATTCCAAACAAACCCTTGCACGAATGAGAACTCGTATGTAACGAAATTGCGTATTTCGAGTTTTCGTAGAAATACTTTCTGTACAAACATTATTTCTTATTTTACATAAATGTTCAAATTCAGAATGTAAATAAGCAAATTACTAATATACTTTATGTAAACAAGGAATAAAACTTTCGTTCCTTAGTTTCAATTTGAAAGTATGTGACATGTGGTGACCGGCCAACTCAGAACCACCTCAGAAAGGTCACTGAGGCCGGCCGCACACGTCAGGTTTGTCCATCCGATTGTCTGATCCGATTCGAAACCCGATTGGACGGCTGGCGCGGAAGGGCGTGGCCTATTTTTATTCCCTGCCGGTCGGCCAATCCTGTACGCGTGCAACAATAATAATAACTCCGAAGAAATCTTCCTATAGAAGCAACAAAACTACTTGTAAACTCCTACGTAGTCTCACGGCTCGACTACTGTAACGGTATCTACGCTAGCCTTCCAAAATATCAAACTGACAAACTTCAATCCGTGTTTAATGCAGCCGCTCGACTCATAACCGGAGTCTCTAAATATTCACATATTTCAGAACACCTTCGTAATCTTCACTGGCTCAAGTGCCCTCAAAGAATCCAGTACAAATTGTGCTGGATGGTGTTTAAATCAACTCATGAAATGGCCCCATCTTACATCTCTGAACTATGTGTCCCAGAAAATACTGGTCTGAGGCAGTCAACCCTTAGATCAGCAACATCATCAGCTATAGGCAGACTAATGGAACCTAAACGCAAGCCAAATACGAAATTTGGAGATCGCGCTTTCGGAGTGTCTGGACCTAAGGCTTGGAATAAACTCCCACCGGAACTTAGATGCATAACAAGCCCAACAGAATTTAGGTCCAAATTAAAAACGTACCTTTTTGGGCTCTCATACCCTTAAATAAAAATACCTATCGGAGTATCATAAAATTTTGCTTTTGTTTTCAAAATACGCTCATTACAGAACATTTTATATATTATAATTATAGTTCCCAATTATGTCCTCTGCGTGCGAACTGTGTCTTAATTGCTCTAAATAAACAATAACAGTGTTAATCTCTAGTGACCCTCCAGGTTAAGTATGGTCTTGTATATATTTTCTGCCTGTACAGTGCATTTTTACAGCAGCATCGCGTTCATTGTTCAAATCATTGCACATATAGTTTCGTATCGGTGATCGATGAACCGATGGATGCAATTTTTAGCCATAAGATGTTGTTGTATATAGTTTAAAATAAGATTGTATAAACGGTTTATAAATTTGTACAGCGCCCTTGAGGTGATTTTTCACAAAAACGGCGCTATACAAGTCATCCAAATATTAACTGTGTAACAATAATAACTGTCGGATCAGACAATCGGATGAAAAAACCTGACGTGTGCGGCCGGCCTAAGAGTGATGATAAAAAAAATTGGTTAAATAGGTTGAGTTAGGTTAGGGTTACCAGCTATTATATATTATACTATAAAATTATTTTTTCATAGCTTTTAATGACCTTTCGGAGGTGGTTCTGAGTTGGTTTCATTGTGAATTGATTGAACCCGCAACATCTTGGTAAGAACCCGATACTTTGGACCATTATGACACTAACTGGAAGTGTCTGACTAACGCCGGACGTCATAGTCAACACTGGCCAACATAAACAGGGTTACCGTAAGAAAGCGTGATACCGAGGGTATTCCGTTCCATAAAGACCACCATTATTCTTAGGTACTTCCCCTTCTTCCTCTTCCCCATCTCCCTCTCTACCCATTACCCCAAATGGGGATGCCGCAGTCTCACTGGCTCTAGACGGGAGCAGTTGGGACTCTTGTGAGGTATTCAAATAAAAAAAAATGAATACATTTATTTGGCGTCCGTACACAGGTTGGTACGGCATAGGAGCGGTGTTACGTACTTTTATTGCCCACAATCATACTACACCCGGTTTACGTCGTTTTCTTACCGACCCGTGAGGGAGTGGGGTTCGACAGTTCGCGACTACGTTATACTTATCAGCATTATACTGCTGCGTATACATATACGAACATGAACGCGAGCCGAGCCAGGAATTATGGGAAAGGAACGAAGCAACGGCAAACGGTGCGTAACGCCGCTTGTAGATTCAAATATACTCGGAATTATTTTCATTTTATTATTTATCAACATATACTTATGTACATACCTCTTGTTTTTCCAATGTTCCTTTCGTATACATATTTTTGCCAGTGACGGCTTTTACGTTTTATCATTTTCTTTGTGCGACCAAATATGGTTTCCACGACAAAATTCAATAAGTTTTTCAATTCGTCGGAGTTCTTTGTATCAAGACCGGAGAAGTGTTTTAGCGTTGGCGTCACCATTGTCATTCGCCAATCGATGAATGAATGAACCTCTTCAATACAAAAATGATATAACAAACCATATGGTATTTCTATAAAATAATGCAGAAGTGTTATTTCTGAGGGTGAAAATATAACTTTTATTATTATTAGGCAAAATTACATTAATTATGGGACAAGGTGTTTTAACGCAAAGCATACGATAATTTGATTTAAATGTCTGCCATTTAGTGTTGAATTAATGTACAATCACCAACGAAAAGAGAAAGCCTCTGGTAAAAACATCTTGAAACAGCATCAAGAGAAAAGGTTCTTCAAGAAATTTAAATAATAGTTATTTTACCAAACTGTTGCTGTCACTATTCACTATCGCGGTTACCCTCCTGAATACTGAGCGATAAGGACAATTGCACCTCAATCTGATAATACCTAAATAAAATCATCAAAATCGATTTTTTTGTATTTTGATTTTTATGATTTTTTTACCAATTGTGTTAGAAGAGAATATTTTACGTCTACAAGTTTTGCTTTTTTTAAAAACACTTCGTCTAGTTTGTTTACTGAACGTCTGTTGCTGGCGTTCAATCCAGGCAATTTTAACGACTTTTGGAGGGTCCTTTCTCTTACAAGAAGTAACTTATCAAAAAAAGCAAAATATACCGATGCACTGGTGGTCGATATCTACATTATATTAAACAAATATTTGCACTTGTGCCAAAATCCGGAGAGTAAATTGAGGAATATGTTTGTATGGAAAAAACGCCGCCCGATTTCCTCTTAATAACTGAATAAATGAATTTCCTCTTTATATATGAGTATAATGTTTGGTAGATTACAGGGAGTCTGAAATTACCGTCATTGGTTAGAAAAATCCCAATCGAAGTGATACCATTTTGTGATACCTACGTTATACACGTATATTTGCCGGCAGAACTATGACATCCCCAATAAGTTGAAAGTTAAAACTTGGAAGCCTGAAAGATGTAGGAAAGGGAAGGAGATGGTTATTTGAAGACGTTGAACTTCGTACATACCTACACAATAATGAAAACACGTTGAAAGGGGGAGGCAATAAACACTGTAAACCACTGCACCCAAAAGGCGTTATTAATACACTCCGAGTACAATTTAACCAAGCATACAGGGCGCTGTTCGGCCTCCCTTGGAGTTGCAGCGCCTCGCAGATGTTCGCAGAGACAAGGGTGCATGGGTTCGCTGCTTTGATGCGCCACAGAGTGATACCAAGGACGAGTCAGCACTACCGGAGATCAGAAAACACTCTTGTCCAAGCCGTGCCCTTACACCATAAATTGCGAATTTCCTTCAAACCACCACAGTTCAAATATATGTTAACCTTTTTATTTTTTATTCAATTTCATATCGTGTAATTTATTTGGATTTATGCTTTTATATGGCAGACAGAGTTTTGTTTTATGTGAATACCTCGCAAGAGTCCCAGCTGCTCCCGTCTGGAGTCAGTGAGACTATAGCATCCCCAATTGCGGTATGTTGTGAGGCTGAAGGTCGTAGGGAGGGGAAAGAGATGGGCTAGATGAAGGTAGGGAAATACCTATCCTTTCAGATCTGGACACAAAATACGGCTAAAGCCATTTCAAGAAACGTTTCAATTCTGTACGGTGGTCTTACACCAGGGCGGTACTGAGAGTATCTTCCACTCTGGAATGTGCCCCAAATGTACTATTTATTATTTTAAATCAATTAATTGTGAAATAACACAAATTAACCAAATAAAATTTATTTTCCCACGCCGGGATTCGATCCCGCGACCTTCGGATTCCGAGTCAAAAGCCTTACCCCTAGACCACGCCGGTCGTCAAGAGTATTTCACTCACCGCTTTATTCAGCTCAAATAAACAAACATTATTATTGTCAATAATTATAATGTTTGTTTGTTTGTTATTATGTGTGTCTTGCATGTTATCCAACGCTTTGACTGAATCAATAAATCTGGTTGGTTGGGTCGTTATAACTTTTTAATTAACTTTAAACAACCCGGGAGGGTTCATAACTCAATTTATAATTTAATAGTTAAATCGAATCTCTAAATCAATCACGGTCCAAAATGGATAAGTGGAGTTGAAAATATTTTCTACTTATATAGGGACTAGAGACACAAGTTGATCCTTCCGCTCGTTGACAAGGGATCAAATTGATTGACCATATTCTAGTTTTGTTTTTTTTTTTTTATTTATTTTAGATCTACATATGAATGACGAGGAATCTTTGAAGTGGAAATTATCACACTTCCCGGCATCCGATCAAGCTGAAACTCGTCAGAGAGCCTCGTTGTCCATGTTGGTGGCAATTGCGTACATACACAAGAAAATACGCATATTTCTATAATTCGAAGAAATTTAACCACTTAACATACGAAATAAATTTCGGCCTTCCCAACTCGTGGTTTGGCCGGGTTGGCAGAGCGGTTGATTCCGATCACTAGGTAGGAAGGGTCAAAACTTAGTCAATCAAAAAAAAATAGTTTTAATTTTTTTTCAAGACATTTGAAAATAGATGTATTGTTGTATAAAAACTTCGTTTTTTACGGTTTGATTGTTTTTCAACACACTGTAAGTTTTTTATAAGTACGACACAATTGTAGGCACGCTGGTCGACGAAAAATTTACCTTATTAAAAAACTCTTTTTTCATTTTAATCCTTTTTCAAAATACAATCAGTAAGCGGCATAACAATCGTAAAAATCTTCTATTTTTTTTTAATCAAAAATTTAATATTTTTTATTGCATAATAATTTGTCTGTTGTAATATTAAAATATGAAAGAGTCATTCATCGGCTTTCAAAAATAGTATTTCGTTTTGGGGTATTTGAAAATGAATGTCAACCAGGAATATTTCTAAATAAATCATTAATCCGACTAGTCATTTAAAGTTACTTGTCAAAATCGCATTTTTTTATATTAATACCGCACAAGAGCCCCAACTCCCGTCTAAAGCCAGTGAAACTATGGCATCCCCAATTGGGGTATGTTGTGAGGCTGAAGATAGTGGGGAGGGGAAGGACATTGGGATGAGGAAGGTGGGGAAGTACCTGGCTATTCAGATCTGGTCACCAAACACGGCTAATGCCATTTCAAGCAACGTTTCAATTCTGAACGGTGGTCCTACACCAGGGCGATACTGAGAGTATCTTCCACTCTGGAACGTGCCGCAAATATATCTACTATATATTATTTTCTATGAATAAATTGTGAAATAACACAAATTAATCAAACAAAATTTATTTGCCACGCCGGGATTTGATCCCGCGATCTTGAGTGTGCGAGTCAAGAGCCTTACCGATGGACTACGCCGGTCGTCAAAATATCCCGTTAATATCCTCTGATCTGGGATGACTTTCATTCAGCCACAACATTCTCCATCGGCCTTCCACTCCTAATTTCATGTAACCGTAATTTCGTCTAATGTTTGGTAACACTTGTTGCTTCGTAACATATGTCCAAGTTTGTCATTATTCCTTTCTTTATACCTTAAGGAGCTCTCTCAAGCGCTTGCTTTGGTAAATCTGGCACAATTTCACAATTTCAGTGCTCGGTGCTTTAACAAGGAGGATATCTTGTTAAAAGATCTTTTCGCCATTTCTACACTTGCTCTTATCTCGCTTTCCGGATCCGGTGCTTAGTAACCCTTTCTAGTGGATCCTTATCCCCTAACACGATAACGTCGCCCCTCCCCCCTCTTTTACTGACGCAACATATATTAATTTGATGTTGATGCATTTACCCCATCTAGAAGTTATTGGAGGCTCATGATTTATTATACTACGACTATTATTAATCCTGTAACTTCCTCAATTCTTCAGTCTTTAAAATATTTTTTACATATAAATCCCAATGGGACGATGAAATTTCATGGAATTTCGGTATGCTTTCGAGCTGTTCTAAATTTGCTATAGATTTCTTATTTTTTCAGTTGTCGTAAAAAGAAATACGATTTTAAAAACTAATTAAAATTATCTTTATGATTTGCGTATTTAAAATGAACATTGACATTTCTAAATAATAAATTTTTATAATCAAACATGAAATTGTTAACAAAAAAGCTTCGATATGTTCATAATTTTGAAAGAATTAGATTTTTAGAAAACATATTCCTTTTGTGTAGGGAATTAATACTTTCATGTCAACGAAAGAATCTCGCCAATTTGTAATTATAAACTTAGACATTTTTTTGGACTTTACCCATGGAATCAAGTATAGATATTGAAGACAAATTGAAAGAATAATTTTATTTCTCTTTCCCAATCATATTTCATATTCTAGAGTTGAGTTTGAGTAACTCACTCATGATACACTACAGATGTTCGATACATACATAAACGTTAAATGTCCTACCACTATTAAAATATACTTATGCTTTACAAGAATTTGGCTCATTGGCTCTTTGACACCTCATTTCAATACCTCATTTTATATTTTCAGTACCTCGTGCAAACTTATTCCGAAAAAGTGTCCTACTCAAGACTATCCGTTTCCAGCACCTGATCAAACCTCATCTAATTCCATCGATGATTTGTGTTTGGCCTTGTCAACATTTTTTTGTAGGTTACGTGCTAAATAAACGTATTATTATATAATATATTGCCATTTTTTGGCAATGCTACAAAGTGGTATTTTTCTAAAACTAAACAAGATTAGAACACGATTTAGGACAAAAATGGATAACGGTTTCGAGAAAAAAGTTCTCAGGAAACATCTCACATCTAAAATCGTTTATGTCGAAAAAATACGTTCCAAGAATTGTCTTCGCTAGATATTCGAGACATTAATTCGCGCAACCTCCGCGATATCTTTGACCTCGTGAACCCAAAAGTTGTAATTTTCTCTTTACCCGAATTTCAAAAACATTGGAAAGTTTTCGATGAAAAGTTAGAGACAAATGTCCCTTTATTTGTTTAAATCTGAAGTTGTCGCAGTGTTTTAAGCGTCTTCCAGTCATTATTCAGTCCGCCCTGCCCATAAAGCCTTCGGGGGTAATATGATACCAAAGGTTCCCTGTTAATTGCGACCCGAAGGTCGATTTAATACTAAGGGCGGACGATTATTCACGTACTACCTACCCTTAACTTGCTTAACGATCTGCACCTATTTCAGAGAATTGCCAAAAAAAATCTCGAATGAATCACTGTCTACAATTCCCACGTTCCTATGTTCATATAATTAAATTTGAATATGTAAAACGAGATCTCAGTGAGGTTATTATTATCTCTACTTGTAACAAAAAAAATGAAGATAATAAAACGTTTAATATTATAATTTTAATAAAATAACTTTGTTTAATACCTTTATTGAGTAGGTATATAACTTCCGCCCTAATCTTGCTGAGGGTTTTATAAAAACATACTAAAATAATTAAAACGTTAATTTATTGAAATTAAAATTAAGTACTCCCACAAAGTGATTGCTGTAGTGAAATCTATAGTTTGATGTATTTGAAATATGCAATTTAAATGAAAAAAATTCACTTATTCAAACACAGCAAACTTATTTCGTGGCACCATTTTAATTCAAATTATTAGATTACTTAGTTTTAACCACGTTTTATTATACTTACGCATTACTTAACTATTTTTCTTTATACTTACGCACTTAATAATTTAATATACATCAGTGAAAACCTGTTATTGGTTAAATTTTTATTCATATGTATTTCATCAAACATTATTGTTATAAACTGTTGGTTTTCCAAATAAAATAAAATAAAATAAAATAAACCCCGAGGAAGTGAGCATTGCTCACGAAACATGTCGGTTTTTTATAAACAATAAATATGACTATAACTAAGTAATCTATTAATTTAAAAAAAGCAGTTTAAGTAAACGTGAAATATGCAATTCAAACACAATTATGTACTGATTCTAACTCTGTGTTGCTTTTAACCTTTCTATCTAGGACAGCTGTCATAAATAAGGAAATCTTTTCAGCCAAAGCTTTTATGCTGAATATCTATAATACAAGTAGTTTATGTATAAAATGAAAGATTTTGATTTGAGTTATGTACTTGAACATTGTACAAAGTTGCTTGTTATTCTTTAAGAAAGACTCAGGACGAGTTGTTTAAAAAAATATGAACAATTCGTCAAGTAATAAAGTTAACTCTCAAATTCTATGAAAGTTCTATTCAAGTTCTGCGACTATTTCAGTTTTTTGAAGCAACTGGCCTGTAATAAATAAATATTATAAAATAAAATGTGCTTGCCGCTAAAACTCAGAAACGAGTCCCGGTACGATCAAGGGAGTTTTATGGTGTGGAGCTCTCTATCCCCCATTCATGAAAAAGGTTCCCGTTTGCACCTGAAGGGCGTGCTTTTGAAGATATAAAGGCTGGAATTTTCGCCCTCTTGAAATTTCTACAACAGTCCAGAACATTCGAGAACATTCCAGAACTTCCCGGAATATTCTGGAATGTTATGGAATGTTTGGGAATAGTCTGGAACGTTCGAGAACATCCCGGAACATCCCAGATCGTTGTGGAACATTCCAGAACACTCTCGAATGTTGTGGAATGTTCTGGAACATTGTGGATCATTCGAACCCTTTTTTGTATGGGTGGGGCTACCCATTATAAGAGGTAGGTATACAGCCGGGTACCCCAGCTTTGGTAAAATAACAGAACTTGAATAGAACTTACATTGAGCTCGTAAATTAACTTCAAAATTGAATGAATTGTTCAATTTTTTTAAACAACTCGTTCGTTCAACTTTATTACATTATTTGTTAAACACCACAAACCAACGTAGAAAATTCCGTAAAAACGTTCTTATTTGCCTTTTCTACAAAGCAATTGCATAATAATCCACCTTTATATCTCTTAGCGAGGTTGAGCAAAACGGTACACATTGTTTTAGTGTATTCCATATAAAGACGTCATTCTATTGTTATGAATCGTAGCCATCTTCAGAACGGTTCGGCTTCCCTCAGAAGCAAAAAGACTTGAATGGCACCCCCATTGCGGGAATAAAGGCACCCCCTGATGAAAGGGGATGCTTCTGACAGGTGGAATCGATCCGCCATTAGGGGATCATTTCCAGGATATAGTTTGCAGAATTATAGCAAGCCAGTGAACCCAGGTTCAGTCTTCATGCTCGATATAACGCATAGAAACATATATTAGTACCCCCCTGTACTAGATTTTTTATTTATTTATTTATTTGGCAATACTGATTAAAAATACATATAAAGTTACATCGGTTACATAGTTTAAGTAGTTTAGTTTAGTTTTAAGTTTAGTTTTTAACAAAGAAAGAAAAAATTGCCTTAGATAAATCAATTAAATGGAATTAACGTTTTTTGTTTGTGATACCACGCAAATTCTACAAAGAATTAGGAAAACTGGACGAAAAACGGGAGAGGATGGGAAGGTAGATTGAGTGATCCCTGGTTTGAGCTTGGTTTTTTAATGGATTTCTTAACCTCTCGGGCCTTGGGCATATTCTGCAAGTACAGAGTAACCATAATGTATCACGTAACCATAATATAATTTACCAGTTCTTGCACAATGTTAAATTTATCATATGCAAATGTCATAATCCATAATACCTACCGATCATTGTTATATATACGATTCTCTCGGTAGTTTACCTAAATTATTTATAATTTTTACTTTCTTCACACTACTGAGAGCATTACTTAATTCTTTACCTTTTTTTATAATTTTTTCTTCAATTAATTTTGTACTTTTTATCCCCTTTTTAGATATATATTTTATAGTTTATTCATTTCACCTTCAACTAATTTATTTCTTACCTTTTACTTTATATTTTTACCTTTTACATTTATCCTGTTACATTATTTATGCTGTCGACTATTCATGTGTTAATTTAATTATGTTCATTTACACAGAAATGAAATAAATAAACATTCCGTCAAAATATTTCCATCATTAACAAGTACTGTAGATATATTCAATAAATTTCATGTATTAGATATTCGACAAATTTACACAAAAACAATCTTAACTCATTTGTTTAAAAACAAAACACAAACATTTTATGAAAATACTAAAATATTGTAAACACGCGGCACAAAACCAAAAAACTCATACAAACACCTAAAATAAACACAATATTTGGTCAAAGAAATTTCAAATTCATTGCGTCTAAAATATACAATAACCCACCTGATAAAACAAGACAATCGAATTATATTAAAAAATACAAAATCCTGATCAAACAATGGATCATCGAAAAAGGTCGTGCAATAATTAGTCACGTCACCCAAATATAATCCTCTTATCTCCTTATTGTTACTACCTACCATTCCTCTCTCTCTGGTTTCAATCCTGGGATTGGTTTGCAGCAATTTCCTTTAATTTTCTTTTCCATTCTTCCCTGTCTTGTGCGGCTCTTTTGAATTCTGCATATGATGAGCAGCGCACGTCCACCAGCAGGTCGTCCAGGTACTCTCGGCGTGGGCGTCCCCTAGAGTTTGTCCCCTCGGTCATACCCTCCATTATGGTATGCAAGAGACCTTCTTGTCGTATAACATGTCCGATCCATCTTGCACGCCTTTCGGACAAGGTCCTGAGCAGGTGCCTTCCTCCTTCGATACTTTGGAGAACCTCCTCATTTGTAATGTGGTCTCTCCAGGAAATTCCTAATAATCTTCTATAGGACCACATCTCAAAAGCCTCTAGTCTCCGTTTATCTCTTTCGGATAGGCACCATGTTTCGCAGCCGTACATCAAGATACTCCACACATAGGTCTTGATGAGGAGTATTCGCAGTTTTAGGTCTATATTATTTGATTCAATTACTTTCGACCTTTTATTGAATGCAAGCCTAGCCTGGTGTATACGGCTGTCGACCTCGCTCTTAGACCGACCGTCCCATGTTATTTTGCTCCCGAGGTAGACAAACTCCTTGGTGTTCTTTAGTGGAACTCCTGCCATCTCTACTCTCATCTGGTGTTGCGTTCGGCCTACAGTCAGCAGCTTTGTTTTGTCTTTATCTTCATGTTGTAGTTGTTTTGAAGAATGCTTTGCATGGTTGTTAAGGCCTCTTGCAGTTCTTCTTCGCTTTCAGCAACCAAAGCAATATCGTCAGCAAACCTTATCATATCCACCTTTTGCCCGTGTATCTTTACACCTTTTCTGTGACTCATTCTCTCTCTCAAGTCGTCAATCGCACTCTGTATATAAACGTTAAAAAGAACAGGTGACAGAGAGCATCCCTGTCTCACCCCTTGTCTTATACTGGCTTCTTTTGTATCATTGTCACATCTAATTATAGCGGCCTCATTCTTGTATAGCGCCTGGATTATTCGTCTATCTCTATATTTGGTATCAATTCTCTTCAGAATCTCGAAGAGTCTTTTCCATTCTACTTTGTCGAAAGCCTTCTCCAGGTCTATGAATGCGATGAATGTGTTTTGGTTTCTTTTTATTCTTTTTTCTAGTAGTATATTAATAATTATATTAGTAGTATAATATTCCTACCAACCTGATATTTTTTGTCAAATATTTTTGCTTTATTGAAAAATGTACTTTATTTAATGTTTATAAAATATTTGTAAACTAGTCTGTCTCGACACAGGATTTCCTAGTGATACAAGCAAGGCCAAAAAAAAAAGTTAAAACCTTTTTATCTAGATGCATAAAATAAATAAAAATAAATTTAATATTTCTGAACGTTTCCTAAAACTGTTTTTTAAATACGCTTTCATTTTAGAACTGTAATTGTTTAAATACAATATTAGGTCCTTACATATGAAATTGGCGTTTTTTATGGGAGGAACTTTGTATGGGAGCTTATGGGAGTTTTGTATGGGAGCTTTTTCACCTTCCCAATTTGCTTCAAGTGGATTAAAACAGTTTTATCACTAACACCGCAGCCTGCAGCTAACTCGGACGTGGTTTGCGATGGATCCGCTTCCACAATAGCCTTCAATTCTTCATTATCAACTTTGGTCTCCGGCCGTCCACGGGGCTTGTTCTACAAGTCAAAATTTCCAGAACGAAAAAGTTGGAACAAAAAACGCACTGTCTTTTCTTTTGCGGCACCGTCGCCATACACATCATTAATCCTTCGAGCCGTTTCTGCAGCACTGGTGCCACGATGGAACTCGTACTCGTAAATAACGCGATATTTCAAGTTTTCCATTTTTATTTATTTATTTATTTGTAATTTCACGCCCGGCTGGGCTTTTACATGCATTTTTTTTAAACAAAGATCATCTAAATCTAAATGTGCATAACAAAATAAAAAACAAAATCATAAACAAAACAAAAACAAAATCAAAATCAAAATCGAAATCAAAATCAAAATCAAAATCAAAATCGAAATCAAAATCAAAATCAAAATCAAAATTAAAATTAAAATCAAAATCAAAATCGAAATCAAAATCAAAATCAAAATCAAAATCATAACCAAATCTAAAAGAAAATGGAGTAAAAAAACAAATTGAAATAAAAACAAACATTTTGTAAACTAAGTGGCGCAAAGAAAAAAAACAATTAAGGAAAAAACAAATGAATTATAATTTTCGAAACACAAATATATGAGTAAATAGCTGTATAAATTTGAATTTGGAATTCCTAACCAAAGAGAATATATTTGAGATCAATGTTGCCAGTACGGCAAAACGCCAATTTCATGTGTAAGGACCCAATATAATTTTTTTTAATGCAAACATAAAAAGTTTTAAAAATGGCCTACCTTACGTTTTTTAGAACTTATATTACTGATAACGAAAGAAATATTAAAACACCCGTATATTATATTAGACAAAATGTTGGTTTGTTTCATGTAAAAATAAATAATGAAAAATTCACAAAGATTCGTAATTATTTTTTAAATAAAGGTCAGAAACTTTGGTTTCTTAAAGGTGTTAATTATTATTATTTTAGCGTTTTGTTTTCTCTTTCTAACAACGTTTAGATCATTATTCCATTCAGTAAGGGAGACGATCAAGTTTCTATGAAACCTATTTGAGTTGTTCCCAAATGCGAACAAATTAGCCCGAGGGGTTAATATTTCATAATCAATGTCGTGGATGTATTTTGCTTGAGTAAATAATTGCAAGTTTCCAACATGTTAATATCACCATTTTGTGGATGACAAGAACGCATTTTGCGATATTCTTGATGCTGATATACAACACTACTTACATCTGGTGTTATTTCCAACCAGAATATTCTAAATCAAATAAGAATGAGTACCTAATTGAAGAATAAAAACATATGTGAACACCGCACAGTCTCAACTGACCAAAGCAAGTGAGACTATGGCATCCCCAATTAGGGTAGGTTGTTTGGCTGAAGGGAGTGGGAGGGGAAGGAGATGGGGATGAGAAAGGTAAACTGTTTCAAAGTTGACCTTTTATGCCCCGCAAAAGGTTTTTATCTATTTCGATAAGTCCTTCCATAAAAGCATACATGAGACCTTTCTATGCGGCGTATCTAAATATTCCCATATTTCAGAGCATCTCAAAAATCTTCACTGGCTCAAATGTCCTGAAAGAATCCAGGTCAAGCTCTGCTGGATGGTATTTAAGTCCCTTAACGGAATGGCTCCGCCGTACTTATCGGAATTGTGTATTCCAGAAAATTCCAATTCTCGACAGTCAACCCTAAGGTCGCAGCGTCGTCAGCTGTTGGAAGGTTAAAGGAACCAAAGCACACACGATACTAAGTTCGGTGAGCGCGCTTTCGGAGTGTCGGGACCTAAAGCCTGGAATGCACTGCCACATGACTTAAGAACGATCAAAGACTCGGCAGAATTTAGAGCTAAACTTAAAACCCACCTTTTCAGACAGTCGTATCCATAAACTCAAATTCTTTCACCTTCACATTCAATGCCCGCGACACTGTAAATAACTAACCTAAAAATGTAGAGAAAAAAAAAAAAAAAAAAAAAAAAAAACTATTTGTAAGCGTTTTTAAAGGTCATTTCAGTAACATTCTCCGGCCCTAAAGAGTCCTAAATTCTCCAGTCTTTTAAAATACATATTTTGATATTATCAACTCCACTTTTGCCACTAATCTTTTAAAATGTAATACTTATAGTGATGGGGGTAGCAAATGTAAAATCATGCAATGCCCAGTGTTTTAAATATAATGTCCTCCGCGTGCAAAGCCGTATCTTCTCCAAGCACAAACTTTCTAATTAAAGTGTTTATCGGAAGTGACCTGCAGGTAAGTATATTTCTGTATCCATTTGTAAATATTAAAATTAGATAGAACCTAAGAATTATGAATAAATTGTACAGCGCCCTTGAGGTGATTTTTCACAAAAACGGCGCTCTATAAATTATCCAATTATTATTATTATTTCGATTCCAGAAAGACAGGCAAAAAGAATTGATTATCTGTTTAAGAAACATTGCCGATATTTGAAGAAGTTTGATCTATTTCACCCAATAGAGGAAAAATTTAATTTCTTAAATCCAGAAAAAAGAAAATTACATACCTAAAAATTATAATTTTATACAACTTTTTTATTTTTAAATTTAATTTCAGAAGGATTTTTTTTTAAATATGTACATCTTTTATAGTTTCTAATATCGCCTGAAATGCAATTATATAAATTGCCCCCCTCGTAGCCAATGGATTGCTTGCCATGTATGCTTGCTTTGTCGTGTAAAGTGTGTGTCTACTCGTGACGTTTTAAAGAAACCTGTTTTTGTATGCATGCATATGTATTTCATATGCGTTTCCCCGATGTCAATTAAATACCTATCTAATTTTGATGTGGTTGTACTAGGCTGTATCACGATTTTTTTAATGTTTATTATGTTTACTATGTTTTAACAAATGGTTACTCCTTCAAGGCTCTCGCAAGATTCTTTTTTTTTTGTTATACGAAGCTACATTTATTTATTTTTAACGAATCTAGACCTCCAGTGTCCCTGCATAAGTTGTTAGTAAGCAGTATGCAGTGCTAAACTGGAAAAACAAAATGCCAAAAAAAAATAGGTTAGTAAGACAAATTTGAATAGTAACAGATAATATGATAAAGACGCTAGTTTAAATAACAAGGATTTTTTTCTTTAATTCTTTGTTTATCGATGCACATTAAAGTTGCACAGCCCAAGATATTTCTCATTTGCCAATACTAGAAAATCGCCCTTTTAAGTTTTTTTTTAAAATATTTGTAGTGTATAGGTTAGATAATTGTGTAGTTTCAGCTTCCTTCAATAGATGTTGATATCATAGTTAGTAATACGAAGTTTTGTTATATCCTAACAAATGGAAGATCAGCAAGGATATCAGCAGAGTATCATCTATCGTCTTTCGTTCTTAGGCACGAACGGTTACGATGATTGCCGAAGGCATCAGAGAAGGCATCATTGCCGAAGGCATCGGGCGAGCAACTTCAGTCCGCCAGTGGGGAGCGGCAAAACTACTTGGAGCCTTTTCTAGTCTAATTTAATATTCATTATAATATTTACGATAACAATAAATCAACTAGTAACATGAACCTCAGAGTTATTCGGAAGTTACCCAACACATCTAAATTTGTATTAATCATTGGAAACTAACAGGTACAACACATTCATTGGTAGGATTTTTGTTTGTTCCTTACTTTGGGCATATCAGGCCCCCCCTCAACGCACTTTTTCGGTTTATCTCTTAAATACACAATGTCGCTGTGGCGTCGTTTCATTGTCAGTTTTCTTTTAGTGTCTTGGCACACAACACACGATACACGGTGGGGTGGTGTGGCCGGTACTTTAGGTTTTACGGTTTCAGGGAACATTCTCATTTCATGGGCGGCGGCCTTCCTGCAAAATATTCAACGATTTTCACGAGCTCTCAAACTGCGGTACCTGCACTCCCATCCGCGACTTTAACAAAAAATTTATCGCCACCCAAATGGTTTGAATTATGGTTTCAGAAAGCTTGAAACTGGAGCACCGGGAGGTGGATTTTTTTTCCCGGATCTGGAGCAAGAAGAATGGAAGGCATAAAGCAATTTTTTTTTGCCCATAATGATGATTCTATATCTTTTTGTTATCTTTTGCGTTAAGTCAGCGTTACGAGACTTTTAAAACAAAAAGGCAAAATCTGTTAGATATCGGAAGGCATCCATCTTGCTTTATCGGCTGTCGAATTTCTGTCATTTTCTATGGCTTTCAATGGCTTGTCAATGCCTGTCGTGTATTGAAATTGAATGGATTAATTTCTACTACTAACACGAATTACCATTTATTAGTTAATAAAACTACTTATTTATAAGCCGAATAGGCGTTCATAAATGATTCTATTTGTCGTATTATTTTAATGTTTGTATGGGGTGACATTCGATCCGCAACCGACGCACGTAACTAGGATTAAGCGGCAAACGCGCCGTCATCTCTGGTGTTATGGTAACTACTTTTAAGATTTAGTGTATCTTTATAATTATTATTATTTTCCGGGTACATGCAGGGGTTGTGCAATTCAATGTATATATATAATAAACCCTCGTCGTTTCATACAAATCTACAGTTTTATTCATACATTGATGAAATTTTGCACACTTGCCTATACACTATATGAGATTTCGAAAAATCATCCCAATTCCCCCTTTCCCACCCCCTTAAATTAGAATAAAACCCGGACAACGACGGGAACTTCAGATAGTAAAATGTTGAAAAAAATAAGAAAAGAAAGAACTAAACTTTATTGGCATCTTTATAGCTAATTAGTAGTTAGTGCAACTCAATTCGCCGTTAGAGAGATTTGCGCGAACCACAGATTGGAAGCCTCTGCGTTTCACTAATGCCCCGTTAAAAAACGCGAATGTGCTCACATTTTAGAGTCATAGAGCGCAAGTAATTTGACGTAAAACAGGCGCTCGCGGAAACTGTTCAAGTATTTACCTATTCCCGCAGTTTTCGGTGAACATTTTATTTTCATTTTAACGATTAGCGACGAACACGGTTGTCTGTGACCCCCACCCCAATGCACTTCGGTCTGGGTGTTATGAGGGTTAATAATAATTGAGTTTGACAAACTTCATAAAACTGGTTTCAAAGCGGTCATTATTATTATTTATTGAGTTAGTTTATACTACATGAATATAAACTAATAAGCACAATGTAACATTTCATTTGATAAATTTAAATATTTTTACAGTAAGCATAACATTTCTTTTTAAATACATTCATTCTTTCTTCATTCTTCATACTTTCAGACATTTCATCATACATCTTTAGTCCTCTATACATTAGGCAGTTCTGTGATTTTGATTTCTTCATTTGTGGCAATCGAACTCTGTTTATATTTCTTGTTTCATAATTATGTACGTCTCTATTAAAAACAATTTCATCCTTAAAGTATTTTGGTATTTGGTTTTTCATAATTTTATGCACAAAAATTAATACATTAAATAGTAGTCTTTTTTTATTGGAATTCAAATTAGCTCCTCTCTCATTTGATTTATCCTTGCGTATTTGCCTTTTCCCAATATACATCTCATAGCTCTGTTCTGTATAACTTCTAGTTTGTTTAAATTTCCTTCATTGGCCAAATATAACATTGTAGAGCAGTAATCCAAATGTGGAGCAACAATAGTTTTATAAATGAGCTCCGTAGTGTTTCTATTTAATTTATGTCTTAGTCTTCTAAGAAAATTTACCTTTTTTGACACCTTTTTTAGCACTTATTCAAAGTTTCCTGTGAAAGTCAGTTTTGATTCGAGTATTACACCCAGGTATTTGATTTCATTTACTTTTCCAATTTTTTCACCATTAATTGTCAAATTTAACCCCGTGTTACGTTTTTTATTGCCTATTTCCATATATTTTGTTTTGTTTACGTTCAGTTTCAATTTGTTTAATATCAACCATTTTGATATATTTTGTAGGTCTTCGTTTATTTTGTTAATTGCATCTATGTAATCTTCACACGAAATATAGATTAAGGTATCGTCTGCAAATAGTCTAATTTTGCAATGTTTAATAGTTTTAATAATATCATTTATGTAAATTATAAATAGAATTGGACCTAGTACCGACCCTTGCTGAACACCAAGGTTGTTTTCTCAAAAAATTATAATTTTAACTACAATGTCAAAAATTATAATATTAACTACATTCTTTATGTCTCTAAGGTTGAGCTCTGATGTTATGAAATCGTCAAACTTATTCTCTTCGGAGTTTAACCAACCAATTATTTAACTCGCAATATAATTTCCTTCACGAGCTATCGAGGTTTGCTATTGTGTTGTTAAAAATCAGTTAAGTGCACAAACTTCAGGGGGTGATTCTGCAGGTTACTACAATAAAAAAATTTAAAAAACGTTTTTTTTTTTAGTTTCAATTGTTTTAGGGTAAAAAAGTTTTATTGTTTTTATGGATGTTCAATTTGCGAGGCGTACCGCTGCCCTGGGAACTATTTATTGGATATCTAACAACCCCAGCCATAGGTCACCCCAAACACGTTTCACCTTTATATTATTGTAAAGTTTTATTAAAATCCATACAGTAGTCCATACAATTCAAAAGAGTAACAAACACACATACATCCATACAAACTTTCGCGTTTATAATATTAGTAAGATGAGTTCTCAATTTGGGAAGCGGGTATGGGTACCGCCGCCTCGGGGACCATTTATTGGATAACCAACACCTCTGAAATCATGCGTAGCTAATCATTCATCCGATTCCGATGAAACTTTGAAGATTTGATGTGTGCATGCTCGCGATGGTTTCTATATATAATAGTGAGCTCTGGTATTATGAAATTTATATAAAAAAATTGCAATAGGTGGTACGCGAGCTGTTTGAAAACTGAAAGTACCGGGACTGAATGTATGGCATGCTGGAGGGGGGATTGGAACTCGGTAGGGAGGAGAGAAAAAAATATAGCAACGCATGCCGGGAACTCGTTATTCGAAAATAAAATATCGATTCATTTGCATAATTCAGTGTAGTTCAATTAAGATTTGTGTTCCCTAAGTGCCTTCTCTACACCTAGATAACTGATTAGCTAAATTATGGCCCCGTCTTACCTCCCTGATACGACACGCATACGGGCTATTATAAATTCCACCCTCAATTCGGGGAAATACGGAGAATAAAAATAATCTTGCTTCTCTTTTCGTTTCTCATAAACACTCCTTTGATCCAAGAATACAATGTAAAAAGTATATTATAGAAAAGGAAATTTTTGGAATTTCTAAAAAATGCTTGTTTGCTGAGTTTCTGAAATTCTTTGCTATTGAGGGAAGAATTCTGAATATTCTTTGTACATATATAAAAAAAACACAATGCCTTTTTTATAAATGCGTCTATACTAGTCCCAGGGAGAGATCGTATGAAACAAAATGGTTGAATGTCTTTAATCATAATCCTGTAGACATTTCGTGAAACGTGTGTTTCGTTCGAATTGTAGAATAATTATGGTATTGCCAGTTTTAAAAACAATAAAAAAAATATTTCATGAAACGCACACTATGGTAATTTAACCTTAATTACATATTTATTCGTTGATAACTTTACCGAAAAATAGTATGATATTATCGTTATAGAGTTTAAAATTTCCCGTCTGAAACCAGTGAGACTATGCCTTCCCCAATTGGGGTATGTTGTGAGGCTGAAGGTAATGGGGAGGGGAAGGAGATGGGAACGAGGAATGTGGAAAAGTACCTGGCTATTCAGGTCTGGTAACCAAACACGGCTAAAGCCATTTTAAGCAATTTTTCAATTCTGAATGATGGCCTTACAGTAGAGTGTATATTCCACTCTGTAAGCCGTAAATATACTAGATATTATTTTTTATTAAACTAGCTGGTTCCCGGTATGCGTTGCAATGCCACATTCAAAGAAATAAATTGTTTCTTCCTGCATGTCCGTTCCCCTCCCGCATCCCCTAACCTCCCGCGTTCCCCTTCCACCTTCCGCACCCTCTCCCGCTACCCCGTCCCGTAAACCCCCCTCCCGCGTTCCATATATTCAGTCCCAGTACATTCAGTTTTCAAACGGCTCGCGTGCCACCTATTACAATTTTTTTATTCAAATTTTCATATTTCGTAGATATATTACAAATATTCATTTTTGTATATTATAAGAACCATCAATTAAATTTGGTAACTTACATAGGTACTAGGTACCTATTTAAAATATCTATATCTAATTTTAAAAATCCATAGAAAATTCTATAGATAATACAAAAAAAACAGCTGCCTGCTCAATTCAATTTTATCAAACGCGCTAACTGTCAAACGTGCGAAGTTAAAATAGTCGTTAATTTTTGTGAAATTATTCAATTTTCTTTAACTTAAAAAAAAAGATTAATGAAATAGGTAAAGTCGTTCTGAAGTTATGGCGTGACCAAGAGAAACAGGGATTCATTTTTATATATACATATGTATTAAATGTTAAATAACTAAAATTAATCAAATAAAATTTATTTGCGAACCCCGGGATTTGAACCCGCGATCTTCGGATTGCTAATCGAGAGCTTTACACCCCGACCACCAAGGCCGTCATTACGATTTTAAAAACAAACATATTACATTTTTAACTTTTTTTTACATAATCGTTACATTTTTGTGATAATAGATACAGTTGTTTTTCCTTCGGCATGGATAAATCATATTATCAAAAAATATAGAACATCGTTTAAAAACAATTCCAAGCAAGACTTTATCAAAAATAATATCCGATAGAAACATTATTTTGGAGTTCTAAGAAATAAACACAAAGGAAAGAAAAGTATGATTTTCTCGAGAAAAAATGTGTGTTAAAATGTTTATTTAAAATATTTGCTTTTTGAAGGGCGTGAAACACAATTTCCCGGGCAGTAAACGCTTGTCGTTTAAATGCTAAAGTCCAACGATACTGTTTGAATTTCATCAAAATATGTATATTATGTATATATATTTTGATACGAAGGACTTATGCGGATTATCCCTAAAACAAAACAGTCGCTCATTTCATATTCACAGATCGATGTATTATTTGAACCGACGGGGAAATAAAGGACGCGAAAGAAACAAAAGAATCCTAGGATAAATTTGCTAGTTTAAAAAATATATTATTTTTCTGAATTTTCCGCTTTTCCCGCGTTGTGAAATCGGCTTTCGCGCTCATTTGTCTCTTTCCATTTCTCGTTTAATGGCGTCCGCAATGCTATAATATATTTTTCTTACACCCTGTTTTTCTGGGTTCACCAGTTCAGTAGGTTGACAGCCCTGAAGCAGGAAGGTTGTGCGTCGGTTTAATCTTTCGATTTGAATTTCGAATGCCGTATTTTCCGACGCCGGTTTTTATGTATTCGAATATCTTTATTTTTCTCGTGGAATGAAATACGCGTGATGTTTTCTTGTGCGAATAAAAAAACGTGATTTTTTTATAAGTTTCGCGTGACTGCAAAGTTTTTCGACGAAGTTTGTAATTGACTTGTTATAAAATGTTGAGCGAATATTATTCAGCGGGTGATTTTGCGAGTTTTGACAACCGTCAAATATTGTTCGGGAAATGTGATTTCAAAATTGTTATGTGGAAGTTTTACTAGTCGAAATAATGTTCAGATATTTCAAACATGAAATACGACGCAGAAGGTATGGATTATTAAAAAAAATGTATGCTGCTTTTATTGAATAAATGCGGTATATTCTGGATATTTTAATCATGTTAATAATAATAATAGTATTTGAATGATTTCTATAGCGTAATCTATCAATTAATGATACATTTCTTCAATGCTCTAACTTACTTCTAATTACAGACTAGACAAACTATTTTAACAACTTATGTCTAATATATTGCATCCACCGGTTCGCCGTTCACTAATACATAACTATATGTACAACGCATTTATCCAATGAACGTGACGCTGCGTTTAAATGTAGAAAAATTTGTTAAAATATGTTATCCTACAATAAAACATATTTAACGTATCAACCATCAAGTTCTTTAACCGCAGTGTAGGCAGAGATGATGGAATGCCACACGATTCTGCGCCGACAAACTACGTTGACTCACTGCCTTGACTCATATATTACATACTTTTTTTATATAACAGCTCCACATAGGAGGCCCTGAAGAAAATAATTCTCCTCTGGGCCTACATCACCTTCGGGGATGCTGTTAGGGTCTTTTTAGGAAAAGAAGCAAAGGATGTTCTAGGAACGAAAAAGGTATGAGGGGTGCGTAGGAAACTGGGGGTCAGTGTGTCTCCAGGAGTGAACTGACCCCATGAACCTGGGCACTCCTGCTAAGTCACCAAACATAGCTAATCTTGGGGCGATCTATGGCAGAGGTGTTGGTTATCCAATAAATGGTTCCCGGGGCGGTTACCCGCCTCCCAAATTGTAATAATTATTATCTTGACATGAAATCACTCAATTATTTAACTCACTTAATCGTGCCATCCCCGACTTATTTTCACTTACCCATCATATTATATTATTCTGACTCCGTTCTTCGTTCATCCCTTCTACATGTCAAAATCATCAACGCCTCTCTTTTTGTTCTAGAGATTTGAGCTTTTACCAGGCTTGTATAATTATCGTACATAAATGTTGTATAATTCGTAATTCTATCTTTTTTTATGTGAATACCGCACTAGAGTCCGAACTGCTTCCAATCGTCTGTAGTTGTCTGGAGCTAGTGTAACTATGGCATCCCCAATTGGGATATGTTGTGAGGCTGAAGGTAGTGGGGATGGAAAGAAATACCTGGCTAAAACCATTTTAAGCAACGTTTCGATTCTGAATGGTGGTCTTTCGCCAGGGCGATACTGAAAGTATTTACGACTCTGTAACGAGCCGCAAATATACCATATATTATTTTTAATTGAATTGAATTGCGAAATAACACAAACTAGAATAATATTAACTTGAGAAATTTCTGAAACACTACATGTACCTATTCAATTCCTCTTTAAATAGCTTTAACACTTTTTTTGTATAAGTATCTTTCCAGATGTTAAGAGTGTCAGAATGAGAAGATTGTACTGTAATTGGATGATTAATCTGTTGTACAATAATTATATAAAAATGAATGTTTCTTTGTTTGTCCCTTACGCGTTCCTAAATCATTCACCCGATTAAGATGAAACTTTGGTGATTTGTTACGCGCACGCCCTCGAAGGTTTATATATATATAGTGGTGTGCTCTGGCGTTATGAAATTATGTCCTGTGCGATGAAACTTTTGAGAATTGTTGTGCGCACGCCAGCGTAGTTTTTTATATAGATAGAATGGTGAGCTCTGGCGTTATAAAATTTGTATAAAAAAATTACAAAAGGTGACGCGCGAGTTGTTTGTAAAATGAATGTAGTTCATATAGTTTAGCGGGAGGGTAGGAAGGAGGGAGGGGGATCCGGGAGGGGGGAGGGGAAAGAAGGAGAGGAGTTCACGTGAGGAGGAAATGCAGGGAACGTGCCCTTGAGGTGATTTTTCACAAAAACGGCGCTATCCAAATATTATTTTTTATTATTAAGGTGGAAGACGCGGGAGAACGCGGGAGTATACAAACATTAAAACACAAAACTATTTAGTTCTTTGAGTGGCATTGCAACGCATGCCGGATACCCTAGTAAAAAATAAATAAAATAGTAAAGTTAGGAATAAAATTGTGTTTTACGCAATTAGAACAACCCTTATAAAAAATACGGTGTTTTGAGTTGATTAACACATTTGTTATATTGAAAAATGTCATAATCTACCATGTAGGATTACTTTAATATGTATTCTCATAAATTTTCATAATGTAGACAGTCGTCCAAAGCATGCTTTGTTTCCCGTCATCGCATTCACAACTTGGTATCGATCATTGATTCTATCGGATATTAAAGTAAATGCTCCTACCTGTATTTACAATGCATCATTAATGACAAAGACCTGCCACCCGCCATACTCTACGTGTTTACGAAGCATAAAACACTTTATTTCCCATGCCAGAAGGTATAATATCGTATATCGAAAACACCGTAACGGTGCCATAACATGCTGCATTATTTGAATACTAAATAACGCCAGCCCCAAACCAAGCCCTTGGAGTTTTGGTTGGCCTCAAATCTTGGTAGTAAATCTAGTGCCCTTCAATACCCGTCGTGTTTACTGCCTAAATTCGTAGCGTTTGTTTGACAAATTAAGTAGGTATCTAATGAGATGTATTTTACGCCCGCTAGGCAAGTACTAATAATTGCTACTGGCTCCAACTACATATTGTTAACAGATCGTATCCATTTTGACCATGAAGGTAGAAAATGTATCGATTTAAAGAAAATAAAATTGTAGAGAAAAACGCGTTCACGCTCTATTAATTTCATATTTTTGTAAAAAGCAGTAATTGTTGAATGAAACAATTACTGCTTTTTACAAAATCATCTACTTAATTTCATATTTTTGTAAAAAGCAGTAATTGTTGAATGAAACACTAGTATATATTGAATTATTTGGCGGGCATGAGATAAGCCGACGTAGCTCAGTGGATAGAGCATTTGACCGGAAATCAGAAGGACGCGGGTTCGAGTCCCGTCGGCGGCATGTATCTTTTTTCGGGAGATTTTTTCAAAGTACATGAGTGTTTCAGGTTAATAATTATTACTTATAATAATTGTTACATATTTTTGAGTTTAAATATGTCGATGGCCCGTTATTAAAGTGCAACAAATAAAAATCTGCTGTTTTTAGATAATCAGTATTATGTTTTTGCATTTTCGTTGTTTGTTTTTGGGGTGTTATGCCGTGTTGCGCTACCTCCTTTAGCCGACGTTTCGGACAGCGTTGCAGTGTCCATCATCAGGGCACATCCGGCACATCTGTCGGATCTGCCAGATCTGCCCTAATGATGGACACTGCAACGCTGTCTGAAACGTCCGCTAAAGAAGGAGGTAGCGCAACACGGCGTAACACCCCAAAAACAAACATCCAAAGTATCTAAATACGTATGCAAAAATATCATAGTTTTCACTGAAATTTCTGCATTATCTCAAACCCTTGTTTTTAAAACAATCTCATCAGTTTTAATTGGAAACAATTCAAAATAGTTTGTATTAAACTGAATATGCCTGAATATTTTGATATTTTTAAACCGGTTTTCCGATTCAAGGAGTTAGCCACTCGCTTGTTTACACGACAGCGTAAGCTTTTAAACTCGACAATGTAACATTACTAGACATTCGTATGACGTATGAGGCGTACCGGAGTTATTAAACATTTTTTAATTATTTTTTTTGCTGTTAAACAAGAAAAAGCCTTTTGATACCCATATCGCATTTTATGGTTTTTCAGATTTGTTTCCATTTACCTAATACTGGTTCGTCGATATATTATACTAGTTGAAGTCCCCGGCGTGCCCAGGTTTTACGCAGAGTTTTTCGAAATCAGATGTAGACCGTAAGTTTTCTCATATTTTGAACGTCAAGTAAGTGTGCGAAATTTCACCAAAATTCTAATTTAAGGAGTGAGAAAATGGGAAATGGTGGTTTTTAAACATCTCATGTTTTCAATTTGGGAGGCGGGTAAGTGTGCCGCCGCACCGGGAACCATTTACTGAATAACCAACACCTCTGCCATAGGTCATCCCAAGAGGTTCGATACGTTTGGTGACTTAATAGGGGTGCCCGGGTTCATGGGCTGAGTTTGTATTTATTTATCAACAGAAACGCCCAGTACATTAGTTGCATTGGTGAAAACAATTTACAATTAATAAGTATATTTCATGGTGGGTAGGTACCTTTTATGCGTTTCATTGTAGTGTCTTATTTATGGGTTCCGCCGCCCCGGGAACCTTTAATGGAAAACCAACACCTCTGCCATAGGTCACCCCAAGTGGTTCGCTAGGTTTGGTGATTTATCAGGGGTGCCCGTACACATCATTAATTAAAATAATTTAACAGTAAATTAAATGGAAAATAAAAAATTAATGTGCCGTTAAAAATCGTAGGATACAAGGCCAAAGGTAAGGAATGAAGAATCAATTCCTTTTGAACTTGAGAATTAGATGGAGTGTGTCACAAGATTGAATTTAATCATTTAATTCAGTCAATCAATTTTGCCCACATCTAGTATGTATGCGCATTGAACAATTTATATTATTGACATGGTGCTCTTTTTAAATTTGGGCAGTGAATCGGAGAAAATGTCGATGTTAGAATTTAGACCAATATTATTAAACATATGAAGAGCACGATTGATTGGCGAATTAGTTACTGGAGGTTATCCACCACATATCCGCCCCGGTATAAGTAACTTATGGTTACTCCTTCAGGGCTCTCACAAGGAAGCTAATTTTTTTTTATTTGAACGTCTCTACATTTAATTAAACAAAACTAGACCCCCAATGTCCCCGCATACGGTGTTAACGAGCAGTATGCAAGTGCTTTATATGTACAGGTTAGTATTAAATAATTAAATAAATATATACATTACCTCTTTCTTTGGGGAAAAGCAGAGGGGAGAAATAAAATTTTCAAGTGTAGGCGGTATGCCTACCCTGCCGGTTTATTGTACATAAAAAAAAAAAAAAAACATCACTCAATTTTCATGTGGTTGCTGATAGGGAGCGAGTGTGTCACAGATACACCCGGCAGTCCTGTTGAGAGGTGCATGTTTTCAGGAAAGCCAAGCTTGAGATTGGTTTCCGCGCCCCTAAGCCGACTTCCCGGTGATGCATTGACGACACGGCTATTTGGAAGTGGGTTTTATTAGTTACTGCATTTAACTTGTAAATAAGCGTGTGGAATAGTTTAATGAATTAATCTTGACAGCAGATGCGTCTGCCCACCAACTGTGTGGAAGGCCAAATCGGAAGAGACTGGTTAAGGAAGACTTTTTGACCTCTCCAACAGGACTCTCTCGGAAAATCGCCTTGCACCGTAGTATGAGGGATAGATTCACATATTCTTCACATCTGGACACACTGACCCCCAGATTCCTACCCACCCCTCATACCTTTTTCCTTCCTAGTATTTCCTCTCATTCCTTTCGATGACATATAAATTTTACTAAAAGGGGATTGGGTGGTTTTTAGAAATCTCATGTAGACAGTGACCTTCCTCTTGTTTAATCTTGCAAATTTATTTAAACCGAAATTTACGTTTAGAATCGAACCTACAAAGTCTAATGTAAACCTATAATGGCCGTAATAACCGCTTTCTTAACACGTATTTTGTGATAGTTTATGTGCGAATAAATCTATTGTAGCCATGTACGCCTAATGACTGTTTCCACACAATCCTTACACGTGTAAATGTTTTCCTATGGACCCAAACGGTCATTAGGCTATCTGACAAACTGTCGTATAAAGAGCATGTTCTCCACTTGGTAATGTAACATTTGATGTACCTACAATTGAATGCTTTACTATTTCACCAAACTCTTAATACGTATAATTATCAAAAACAATACTTCGTTTTAATTTAATTACTTTACGAAAAAAAAAATATTACCGGAAATGAAAACTAATGCATGATTAGCAAACAATCGACTATTTTTAATTTTATTATTTTGAGCAATGACGTTATATATTATAACATCCAACAGTGTTAATAGGCGTCTGCGTGGTTGAATTTAAGAACTTGGCTTCGTATGCATGTCTGTCGCCGCCCCGTACCTGCTTCACCATATACGTGAAATTTCAACCAAAGCTACGTTGTAATTTGGTTTCGAATTCAAGAATTTGTCAAAAGATGTCTCCACTTCCGTCAGCAGCTCGCATGGGGAGTGGGGACGTTTCCCCCTAGGTATAATAATACGAATTTCTGAATTTGAGTATCTCTTCGGATATGGAAAGATTGACGGTGATACTTAGTTGTGATACTTATTTGTGAATAATAGTATCAAGCGGCCATATGTTACCAATGACGTCATGGCCTGTCTCGGTTACTTTGTCCCGGTGACTAGCTATTACTGGATGAAAGTGGATCCGAGGAACGGGCTATTTTTTGGGAACGTGTTCCTAACGGATTTAAAAATAGTCAAAAACTCTAACTGGGCGAAGCCAAACCAAAAGCCGCCCGCAGAGCGCAGCAGCAAAAACCTGCGAAGCGGGTTTTTAACTGTTAGTATAGACTATTGTCTCACAAACTCAAGATAGAATGTGGCAAGTAAGAAACATTCTTGTGTGTTCAGCAAAATTTTAATTCAAAAGTTAATCATCTGTGAAGATAGTCATTCAAAGGATGTGTGAATGAACGGCATAGATATAGGTCCGGTCGGCGTTTTGCATATTGCGCCGAATACTACATTCTACATCACGGTTGTGACTGAGATGCCAAGATACCCTTACACGCTTACACTAAGACGAATACGGAATGCTGTATGAGACGAACTAATTTGTCCTTGTACTCAATTGTTTGCCATCTCTGCAGAAAATAGTTCTATGTATAGCGCCCTTGAGGTGATTTCTTACAAAAGTGGCGCTATGCAAATCATTCAAATATTATTCTTCTTCTTCAAGATGGCCACGAATTAGATGTAAAATTATTCGTATAAATTTTGAAGGAAAGTGATATTGAAAAAAAAAAAGTTTTATTTTCCAATTCCAGTTTTAATTTCCAATTTTTATTTGTGCCGAATGCGTTGCGTTTCCTCACCTACTGCGTGGCGGTCCGGATCGGGAGAGACTTCTAATAACACTGAGACATAATCTAGACCTCTCCAGCCGTACTCTCTCGGCTCATTTATTTCGAATTAAAACAAAAAGTTGAATGTAATTAACAAATTTAATTTTACGTGGATAGGCTGAAAAGTAATGCACACATGCTTGTACAGCGTGAACAAAATAACATTCAGAAGCGCGCCAGATGGAATATGGAAGTGACATTCCTCTTCTGTATGTATGCGCAAGTTTGAGGTCGCTAAGTTCATCCAGTGAATTTTGAGAAGAAGAAGTTTGGAGACGTGTTTTAGTGTTATGTCAACGCGAGGTAAACAGCGTGCTGTAATCGAAATTTTAACAGCAGAAAATGTGACTCTTACTGTAATTCATCGTCGTTTAAAGGATATTTAGGGTAACGATGCTGTTGATATGTCTACTGTAAATCGATGGGTAGTAAAATTTCATGTTTCTGAGCCTGGAAAAGCAATAATTGTTGATGAAACCCGCAGCGGACCTTCAATCATTGATTCAGATGATGAATAATCTAAACTCATCCACGATTTGATTCAAAATGACCGGCGAATCACTCAAAAGTGTATCACAAACCATTTTGGAATATCCAAGTAACGTGTCGGCTTCATTGTTGAACAATTAGGACACCGTAAAATTTGTAGATGATGGGTACCACGGCGTTTCACAGACGAGAGCAAACAGCGTTGATTAGAACCTCTGCAAAGCCTGAAGTTTGAACCGATTCCACATCCTTCTCACTCCTCCGATCTCCTCCTTGTGATTCTTATTTTTTTACTCTACTCAAGAGACGCCTCAAGGGTAATTATTACACCTCAGACGATGAGGTGAAGGCAGCTGTCAAGTCCTGGATTCGAGAAATGTCAGAAGAATTTTTCAGTTACGTAATGAAAAAACTTGTTCTACATTGGGAGAAATACGTTAGACTTAACTGTGACTATGTTAAAAAGTAAATATGTGATTTTGAAGCTCAAGAATCGAACTTTAATGTACTTTTTCCCGATCTTGCTGTTTGTTTTTGTTCGTGTTTTACAAGCATGTGTGCATTACTTTTCAGCCTACCCTAGTATTTCTGCTCAATGCAAACGATAGGAAAAGTTGCAGTTTATCCAAAACATATTTTTCTTAATTATAAAATAAACCGATTCGTAATAAAGATTTACCTAAAATAGTGTTTTAACATTGAAACGAATTATAGTTTTTGGTAATTATGCGTATAAAGAGTATGGCGGTATAGTAAATATTTGCCTAGCTTTGAAAAATATTAGAAATTTGAAACCTTGATATTTTCATTCCGTTGGAGAAATATACTTCGGCCACTTTTCTGTGAATTTTATATTCCCCATTCCTAGATTTTTTCACCCACTTAAAATGGCTCAATTTAGTTTTATGTGCCCGTGGGAAGTTTGTCTTTGTCAATGCTAAGAATCTATTTCAATTATTCCGATAAGGTAGGAATATTAGGCGGTCGGTGGAAAGGTGAAATTTTAGTTTTCATCTGCTGCGAGGAATTAACATTATGTTCAAATGTTCTAATCTGATCCCAAAAATTAACGACTTGATCGTCAAGCGTAGCGTCTGAACGTTCTGTAATTCTTATTTTTTAAATCTAATGCCTAGTTCAAACTAGGACAGGACAATATTGTATTGATCCATTGTCTTAGTGTGAAAAGAAGTTTGGAGGACAGGACAATGACACATTAATGAGAAATGAGAAGTGATAAATTATTACCATTTTCATAGGTTCTAAAATTTATCTTTGGAAAAAATCTTCCATTGTAATGGTATTTTATTTGAATCCTTTGTTTCTTATGTAATGTTTTCGTTTGTTACAGATTGAGTCACAGTAACTCCCGCAGTATGATTTTCGCGCCCTGCCTTTACGCGGGGCGGTTGGGGCTGACGGCTTGGAGGAAGAAATCCACTATCCTCATCGCCATCCTTCTCCTGGCGCTCATCATATTCGGAGTCCACTACAATATCGGCTATGGAAGCAACTCTACAACGGAACAATCTCAAAAAGAAACCTTCATCTCTGAGCAAGGAAGCTTGGAGGGTCTGCAAGCACTCCCCATCATCGCACAAGCATCCAGAAGAAAGAACTTAGCCGATGGTGACAGCAACAGCGTGCATTTCGTCCAGAACGGACTTTCCAACAATGAACACAAAGAAAGCCCTAAAACAGAAGCTGATTTAAATGTAAAAGAAATACAGAACCTTGAACAACCGTCCAGAGATGAAATCGCTCGACGGAGAGCAGAAGTGGAAGGAATCAACAACGAACAACAACTACAAGACAACAACGATCAAATCAACTTTGATAACTACGCAAATCAACCGCAGAGCTTAATGGGAGTCCCGTTTGTAAATGTTGACACAAAAAACCCTTACATTCCCGCGAAACGTGTTATCCATTTAGACCTAAAAGGTGCACCACCAAAAGTTAGCTATTTAAAAAGATTATTTCCTTTATTGAAGACTTTGGGAGCTACTGGATTGTTGATAGAATACGAAGACATGTTTCCTTTCCACGGAAGCTTGGCGGACATCACAGCTCACAACGCCTACACCAAAGAGCAAATTCAAGAGATCCTCCAAGCAGCCAAAGACAATGACTTAGAAGTGATTCCGTTAGTCCAGACATTCGGGCACTTGGAGTTCGCTTTGAAGCGCGAGGGTTTCGCCCACTTGAGAGAAGTGCCCGAGTCCCCACAGGCACTCTGCCCTAGTCTAAACCAGAGCCTGGACTTCATTGAAACTATGATTAATCAGGTACGTGATCAAACACCAACATATTATTATTTCTTTACCTCCGTTTATGTTATCGACTAACGATATAGTTTTATTAACCGAAGCTTAGTCCGTAAACGACCTTGTCGTAAACGGCTAAATTGTTCCTACATCATATTATTTATAACTGTACCTAATTTTCTAGGTTATTCCTTCGGGCATTATTTTGATTGCTATTCTCAGGAAAGAGGTAGATAAATACTCATTTTCTTTCTCTCATTTAAAAAGGCTGTGAAATAAAGAAACCTCGCAGTAAACAACGCAAGATTGGAAAAGAAATAACAGTCGTGGATCCATTTTTATAGTACTAGTTTTTTTCTGAAAATTGTTTCAATATGTTTAAAAATCACTTATAAAGGGATCAAATACCTTTCATGCTCGAAAAAGTAATTTTTTGTTCTCTTCAAATTCTATTTTAGTTTGCGACGGTATTTGTTTTAAGTTCGTTTATCATTTATCAAAATCGAAGATAGGTTTATGCTTGCACTCAACTTTGTTCACTCTATTGATGTTAGTCGCAATCTCTCCTCCCGATTGTGCCAAATCTAACCGTAAACCTACATCAAACAATTTTGTTCAGTGCCCTACAAATAATAAGCGGTGCTCTACCCGAAGCTCTTTCAATAAGGTGGTTAATAATTATATTGTTGTTTAAATAATACACCCCCTCAACATGAACATGTTATAGGTACAAATGGGGTTTTCACGTTTGAAACTCTTATGTGGTTTCTGGGTCTTTTGTTGAAAACGATATTTTGTTCAAATAATAAACGTTCAATCTTTGTTTTCATCACTGATTGCTGTGAAGTTCGCATTGTAAAATCTTTCATAGAATGAAATCCTGTTTCAATACAAGGCTGTGCCTTGAATTTTCCTTTGTTGCAAAATGAATTACTGAAGTCTTTTCATATCGTTTCATAAAGGAACGTGTTCAAAATTAATTAATGCGCGACTAGGTGTATAACATTTTTAATCAGAACCATTTTATATCCTTTAATTAATACGAAACGTATTTAAGTACTCGGTACACCCTCCGTCTTTTTATGTTACCCGGGGAGTGCTTTATTTTTTAAAGTACAAGGATTCCTTAATTAATTATATAATTGATGTTATTTTTTGGTAGGTATTCCGTCTCTAGTTTCGTAATGCCAAAACAATATTGAATTCCTTGAAAACGTTTGTTTAATTGTTAATTTAAAATTTTATTTACAAGAAGGCCTTAGATTTCGTTTGTTATTTCGACCTCTTTTTATTCGCCGAGGGTTTCATTTTAATTTAAATATTAAACACAGGTTTTCGTGACCAGGCTTGCAGAAGAACAAAAGGGTAACTCGGATCAAAAAGATCTCGGAAACATGAACTATTTAACCCTCGGTGGACTAACTTTGGTACGGAAACTTGTGTACTGACTTCCAATAGAAAGAATGCCTTTGGCTGCGGTCCGGTAGTGTTTTCCGTTCGTGTTTTTCCTACCCTTTGCGATGATTCTACCTGATAAGATGCTCGTACATCGATTCATGGTCCGTAAACATTTTTTTTCATTCGTGGAAAACATGTGGAATACAAACATGGTAAAATCTTTATAACTACTCATTGTAGAAGGTAACATCAACAACTCACAATGAAAATATAAATAAAAAGAAAATATAAAAATAACGGTCGCAACTGAGACTCGAACCCAGATCAAATTATTATTATTTTTTAATTAAATCTTTTTCTTTGCCTGTGGGTTGCAATAGCTCAGTTAATACTCGTAGAAACGCCAGACCCGGTAAAACAATGGAGTACGATTACTCGATTAAATCTTTTTCTTTGTACATTTTCACATACAGAATTTGGTGTAAGGAGAACAGAATCTAATATATAAACAACAATTTTTGAGGCGTATGGGTACCACCGCCCCGGGAATCGTTTATCGGATAACCAACACCCCTGCCACAGGTCACCGATACGTTTCGTGACTTAGCAGTATATCTAGGTCTTGGTGAAGATGCTTTTACATACCTACTGCGTGTCGGGCTGGATCGGGAGAGACTGGTTGAGGGAGACCTTATGACCTCTCCAACCAGACCTCTCGACCCATCGCGATCGCTTTGTACTGCAGTGGGAGGGATGGATTCATATGTTTTTCACTCCTGAACACATTGACCCCTAGATTCCTACCCACCCCTGATTCGCTTTTACTTCCCAAAACTTTATCACCTTTCCTTTCGTAAAAAGCCCTCTATAAAGCATCCCCAAAGATGACAAAGGCCCCGTGGGATTTTTTTTCTCAGGACCTCCTGTGTATTGATAATGTAAAAAAAAACTCGTTGTCCTTCAGCTAAATGGGGAACGCCACAAGTTGGCGACAATTTTGTTTTTAAATTTGTCATTTTCAAATTTTATTAATTTCAACGCTTTACCAAGTGTTAATACCAACATATTGTGGGTGACAAAAAATTCAAATTTATTCCCGGCTCTTTTTATACTAGTGTGTTTGAACGACATAAAATGACACTAATGACTTGGCGATTTTATTTGCCTTACGGTATTTATGTTTATAATTTAATATATTTCATACCCGGATTTGACGGTGCTTTTATATTAATGATATTTCTTCGAAAGTTTCAATAGCTCCATTTTTATTGAATATCGCTTTACTGGAATTTATAAAGATGTTCCCAGTTATGTCGTAAATTTATAAAATGTCGTTAATGTCAAGTAGAATTGATTTTAAAGTTTAAAGTAACATGTCAAATGATAAGTATGTTTCTGAATAAGATAATGCCTAGCAAATAAATTTTTCACTAAAACGGCGCTGTGGATACAAATTATGCAATTATTGTTAAATTGTTTTCTTTTTTATGTGAATACCGCACAAGAGTCCCAAATGCTCCCGTCTAGAGCCAGTGAGCATCCCCTATTGGGGTATATTGTGAGGCTGAACGTAGTGGGTGGAAGGAGATGGGGGAGAGGAAGGTGGAGAAGTAACTGGCTATTTAGATCTGGTCATCAAACACCAACGTTTCATTTTTGAATCGTCGTCTTCCACCAGGACGATACTGAATTTCTTCCTCTCTGGAACATATTATTTTGTAATTAATAACACTGTAATAATAATGTAATTAATAAGAAATAACACAAATTAATCAAATAGATTTTATTTGCGTACGCCGGGATTTGAACCCACCACCTTCGGATTGCTAGTTGAGAACCTTACCCCTCGACAACGGAGGCCGTCAATTTTATAAATTTGATAAGCGCCCATGATTTTTCACAAAACAGCGCTATTAAAATGAGTCTATTATTATCTATATTTACATTTATTGTTGTTTTCAATGTATGTAAATTCAAATAAACGACATTGAACGATTAAAATAGTGAAAATGGCCAAAAAATTCGCTATGAAACTCATGTTAAGAACATCGATTTGCCTTATTTTTAATGCCACAGATACAAATACAACAAAATTTATAGTATAGAATCTTGCACACTTGCACCACACTCGCCATAGAAATTATTTCAATGATTAATTGACATGCGATCTGAAAAATAGATATTGCCATAAACAAACTTTGTAAAACTAATAAATAATTATTATTCTTTCACGATGGGTTAAAATGCGAGAGCGCAAAAATGCAATAATAATGTTGCCAGCTTTCAAAGATTTATGAAGAAAATGTCAGAAATCGGGTAGGTACCTATTTAGCTAACGAATAAGGGGGACAACTTCGCGTCACTCAAAATAAGTCTGTTTCTAGGGGGTTAGAAGTTAAACATGTTTGATGTAATTTAATAAAAAAATCGTTTTATTTTCCACCATTGATTGATTTATTTGCTGATTCAATCAAATTCCAATTTACTTGAAAGATAAATGGGGCTTAAAAAGGACGAAACCCTCCCTTTCCTGCTGTTGAATATAAATTTATAATATGTTTTCAAGTGCTGATTTTCATCATATAAATTATTAACTTTTTTCTACGATGTATTTTGATTCAACGAGGCGTGAAAAAAGTTTTATACCAATTATAAGGGCGAGTAATTAATTGGATGTACACGTGTGAACAAATTTAATATAATCACGACTTCTGATTTTTTATTTGATTTAATCCTCCTGTGATTTAAATCAAAATTTCGTATTAATAGGTTAGGTATGAGAATTATCTTTATTACCCGGATTCGCCAGAGTTTTTTTTATTAAACAATTAATATTTTAAACATTCCATGTATTATTGTCTAATTTTTTGTCACAGCTAGTTCCACAACTCATACTGGAAATTACGATCAAAGCTAAAAAAGTTGTGCTGATTTAAAAATACCTTAAAGAGAAAGATGTTAAAATTTAATGTCACCAAGGTTGTGCTCAAGTGGCAGGCAGGGAGGATGGACCGCCACACATCTCTGTATTGGCACACGTAAAATTATTACATCGAATAAAAGGCCTCCGTAGTCGAGTAAGGCAATCCGAAGGTCACGGGTTCGAATCCCGGCGTATGCAAACAAAATTTATTATAGTAAATTTTAAAAATAATATACGGTAAATTTGCGGCACAATCTGGAGTGGAAGATAGTCTCGGTATCGCCCCGGTGTAAGACCATGACCATTCAGAATTGAAGCGTTGCCTGAAATGGCTATAGCCTCGTTTGGTGACCAGATCTGGATAGCCAGATACTTCCTCACCTTTCTCTTCCTTATCTCCTTCCCCTCCCCACTTACCTTCAGCCTCTACCCCAATTGGGGATGCCGTGGTCTCACTGGCTTTAAACGGAATCAATTGGGAATTGGGACTCTTGTGTGATAATCAAAAATTATTAAAATTTTGCTTTATATTGGAATTAAATATTAATATAAATTAACATTATCTGTGTATGTTCAAGTTTTGGCTCAGTTCGTAACATTATCGAAATTGGAAAATTGGCACCGTTCAAACCTTTCCTTGGCCATAAAATAAATAATATTTTCTTCTGTGAATTTTCCGACCGTGTAAATTGCAAATGTAATGCCAGTTTTACGTCACTAAATGCCACACGAAATTGGGCTTATTAAACTGGCGATTTTATAAACCGGCGAACACATTAAACGGCGTCTACTCTATTCAAACCGCAAATTATTGCAATTTTAACCTATAATGTTTTTTTACTGTACCATAATTACGATATTAACGAGGGGGTTGAATTCACCAAATTTACGAGGTAGCCATTTAAAACCAGTGGTTGAATGTAATTGTTTGTAGTAATAATTAATAAGTTGTAGATAATCGAGTGATGTCTCGAATAAACTTTCAGAACATTTCGATTATTTTTCATTAGAATGATTTAGCATTTCGTTTACTAAACTAGGTATCTACATATCGCAATCTAAAACATAATAAAATTGTAACCGTAAAGTAGAAAATCTATTCGTATGGTATAGTTTAATTCAATTTTGGAGGCGGGTAGGGGTACCGCCGCACTACGGGGCCAAACGGTGAATATCATCTCATAATTCGCTTTTGGTAATTACGCCATAGAATTAAAACAACTATTGATTCTTAATGACAGATCCCCACTCTTTTTTTATGTTGTTATAACAACTTTGTATTCCCTTCCGTTAATTTATAATGACACGTCAAAGTTGAACTTTTGAGAAATACAGATTTATTGCGACAATTTATATGAAACTTTGAACACACATATCAAGCGTTCTAAGCTTAATCAAGCAATTTTTTTTTTGTTAAATAAGTATGTTAGTATGTTATCCTTTATATATATACCAGCATTTTTTGTTTTTGGAAATGGGAATTACTTATTAAATTTAATTATACAAATAAATTCCTCATATTTAAGACAATTATAAACTTTCACTAAACCTTTCGTTTCTTCCGAAGCTTCCCGAAGGTTAGATATTATGATTTTTATATTCCTTAAAATGTTTAATTTAAGAATCAGTAATAATATTTTGCCCCAACTTGCCCCCTTTTCTGAAAATGGCTTAACGCTGATAGTGAGCGCAGCGTAAAAAATCGAAAAAAGAGCAAATTCCTTATACTTAACGTAATTATCACAATAATGTCCTTATTAATTATATGTTATTCCTTTAATTACTTCATTTTTTATTATTTTCACATATATCTATGCTCACAATACATACCAATCATTAATTTGAAATTTGAAAAATCAATAATTTGACCCCTGAATTGAAGAATAATCTGTTAAGTTGGCCTGATAATGACGGAATTAATAATTTAAATTTTACTAAAGATGAAACCTTAGGCATCTACGTGTACTAAAATTTATCCAGGAATAATTACGAACTCTAAAAAAGGTTTTAGATGACAAAAAAATATCAGAAGCGAAAACAGAATTTTATTCTGAAGTGGCGCAAATATAACTGTAACCGATTTTAAAGCAAGTGTAAAACTACAGGATCTTTTTAACCCGCCACTAAATTCTAAGTGTTTCTGACAATGATGGGAAGGTAACTCAAGTGATGACAGGTATCCCGTCTTCTCCAGCATGCACAATATGTCTGACAAAACCACCCGAAATGAATAATCTAGAAGTTATTAGAAATAAACAAGACAGGCGAGAATTCTACAGATTCGGGCCCTCAACATTAAATTGTTGTATTTTACATATTTTGTATAGCTTATATTTAAAAAAAATGGTCAGCTCGTTATGAAGAAGAAAAAACTCCTAAAAAGAGAAAAATAAAGAAAGTCCAAAAAAGTTTCAGAGACATGCTTGAGCTTATTACCGACAAAACCCGCTGGAAGTGGGGATTCTAATGACGGAAACACGTTAACTATGCATGTAGCGCAAATATAACTGGTCTGAAAGAGGAACTAATCAAGAGATTTTTATATAACTGGTGTGAAAGAGGAGCTAATCAAAGGAAGTGGCGATTCTAATGACGGAAACACGTTAACTATTCATGTAGCGCAAATATAACTGGTGTGAAAGAGGAACTAATCAAGAGATTTTTCATAATTTTACAAACCATGGCTAGAGACTCCAAAAAATTCGGAGAATACGCAAGCGCAACAGCTAAATATTATGTACAGAAGTATGGATGGTACTATATACCTTCTTCTGTACGTAAGGTACTAACCCATGGAGAGAAAATCATAAAATACTATTTTTGTTACCATTTGGACAACTTTCAGAGGATGCCCAAGAAGCAAGAAACAAGGATTATAAATTTGTTCGCCTTCATCATGCTAGAAAATGCTCACGATCATCAACAAATGAAGATGTAATGCACACTCTCATGCACAGTTCTGATCCATACATTTCAGATCCATACAAGTTTTACCAAAGAACGCAAAGTTCTGTAATTATTAAATGAAGCTTGTTAAATTTTGATAACGAATCAGAATATTAATGTTAGACTTATAATGAATTGCGTGCAGTTTTTTAAAATTTATCCGTTTTTAAATGTTAGTATTATTCGTAAATATTTTTTTGTGTTTTATAAATGTTTTGTTAATAAATAAGACATTATTATAAATTTGTAATTTTTAAATAAAATAATGTTTTTTATTTTTAACTTGTTGATATTAATACATCTTTTGTAATATTTTTAACAATCTCAATAAATTATAAATCTCTCAACATTCATTAACATATATTCTAAAAAATCACAACAATATTCGTATTATTTTAAAAGTTATTGATTTTTGAGATGATATACACCATTTGGCCCCATAGTGCGCCGCCCCGAGACCCATCTATTGGATAACCAAAACCTCTGCTAGGTCACCTCAAGTGGTTCGATACTTTTCGTGGTTTAGCAGTTTTTTTTACATTAGCTCCACACAGGAGGCCTTGAGGAAAATAATTCCCCTCATGGCCTATGTCATCTTTGGGGATGCTTTGTGGTGGGTTTTTTTAGGAAAGAAAGAGGAGGAAATTTTGAGAAGGAAAAGAGTATGAGGGGTGGGTAGAAATCTGGGGGTCAGTGTGGCCAGGAGTGACGGACGTACGAATCCATCCCTCCCACTGCGGTGCAAGGCAATGTTCCGAGAGAGTATGGCTGGAGAAGTCAAAGGAACTCTCTCAACCATTTTCTCTTGATCCGACCTCTCTTATCTCCTTCCTTACTCTAAAAAGACCGTCTACACAGCATTCCCAAAGATGGCATATGCCCAGAGGGATTCTTTTTGCCTCAGAACCCATTTTTTCTACTGCAACAAAAACTCTTAACGTTAAGTTTTGGCGTCGTGAAATTTGCACTGTTTTCTGTCTAGAATTTCTAAGTCAATTTTTATTACTTTATTTCGTAGTAACTATTTTCAGATCGCGTCTTTTCTGGCCTTTTCTATGTCAAATATAAAAAAATTGTGAATTGAAAAATAAGACTAGACGCAAATTGTAAAATTTGGTTTAACGTATTTTGAAACTTTCTGTGAAACCGGGTAGTAAAGCAAGACCAAGTACTAGGTAAGTAAGTATTATTCTATAATTGTTTTAGCCATAACTCACCTTGAAGCCTCGGATGCAATATTTATTTTACAAATCATTACATAGTATAAAATGAAATCGCTCAAAATGTTTGTGCGCTTAGATCTTTTAAACTACGCAACGGATTTTCATGCGGTTTTCACCAATAGATAGAGTGATTCAAGAGTAAGGTTTATGTGTATAATACATGCTTATTATAGTAGATAAAAGCTGAGAAAATCAAATATTCAATTCAGGCAGCGGGCAGCTGGCAAGCGGGTGGTGTGGATTTTATAAAGGTTGGGTAATTGCTTTGTGTTTCGTTAGCCACAGCAGCGTGTTCCGGGTCTGCTAGTTTATAATAATTAACAATTACGACATAAAATTTAAAAAAAATGTAAATGGATACCAATTTGTTAGCCTATTTAAAACAACACTCCAATTTTTGAGTTAGTAAAAATACAAATAAATTTCAGGGTTTTAAATCTCACACGCAATTACGATCTAGTACCAGGGATGGCGTAAGTGATTGGTTAGCTGTATATGTAAAGGTATAGTATATAGTCAACCCACCAGAATCTTACAATTAGGTACTGTCAAACCACACACCCTGACTAGAGTTACACCAAACTGTCAACCTCCTTGGAATAATTTATTTTATGCTGGAGGTAATGCGCGTTCTCTTCCAAATATCAGGTTGTGAATAATAATGACTTTTTTATATTTATTTTTGTATTAATTTAATGAGTAAAATCTCAAATTGAAGGCAATATTAGCGACTCTCAAACGAAAATTTGAAACAGAAAAATCAAAAAAAGATTCTGTCGGTCGTTAAATTTCGATTAGCATTATGTTTGTGAAAGCTCTGTTATTCATTAATTATTTTTAAGTAAATCAAATTTAATAACGTTATTATTAACTTCCACAGATATTTTAGTTTTTATGGAGTTCAAGGCCATTATCAAACTGTCAGTTTGACATACATGCACGAACAATAATTGAAATAATTCTGTTGCGTGTTTACAGCTAGGATTCTTTAGATAGATAACAACTGATTCTAACTCTTCCTCCCTAATTTATGGTCATCAAATTATACTTGTTGTATTATTGTGCAACACATTAATCTAACCTCAAGCAATCTCAAACCTTTATCTAACGTACCACGTCTCTACTTATTTACAACCCTTTTTTTCTTCTCGCTTTCCCTGTAAAAATACCTCCTTTCCTATTATTTAGTTCTAAATATCTAACATAATAAAATCTTACAAAAACAACCTACCATGGTCATGTACCTACCCAAAGGTTATTTAATAATTTATGTGTTTTAATTCAGAGTGGAAGATACTATCAGTATCGCCCTGGTGTAAGACCACCATTCAGAATTGAAATGTTGCTTGAAAATGGCTTTAGCCGTGTTTGGTGACCAAATCTGAATAGCCAGGTACTTCCCAACCTTCCTCTTCCCCACCTCCTTCCCCTCCCCACTACCTTCAGCCTCACAACATACCCCAATTGGGGATGCCATAGTCTCACTGGCTCCAGACGGGAGCAGTTGAAATTCTTGGGCGGTATTCACTGTAAAAAAAAAAATCTATATTTAACACATCTAAGAAACTTCCTTTATACTCCAAGCGGTATAAGCAACAAGTTTTAAATAGGTGAAAATCATTGTCCAAATGGTGACCATACAGGACATGCATATTCTAGCTGCGATCTAACAAGGGAGCAGTTAACTAGTTTCATTGACAACGTTTGATTACAAAATTTGCATGGCCTTATTGGAAATTGTTTCGCAGTGTCGATCATTGGTAAGTTTTCTTTCGAAAATAACTCCAAGGTCTTTGATGGACGTTACCAATACTGAATTAAACACGATAATAATAAGTATAACAACACGTACAGAAAAAAAATTACTCATCTTTAGTATCTTTGTTGAAACGTGCTATTCAAGGTGCTATTGTTGTATATTTTCTATTAATTATTGTCGGACTTTTTCCCTCCTTTCCATCGCTCTTTTCGAAAAGGAGTCAAGTATTATCATATAATATTTCTGGTGCTCGGATATTTTTTTGTTCCTTCAACTTTAACTTACCAGTAAAGCTTTTTGATGATGCAGATATTGCTGATCTAATGAGTTGGTTGTCTTGAATTTATACTCTCAAGAAGGTACCCTGAACAGTAGAGTTCGGATCAGTAAGGAATCGCTTCAAAAGTTTCTTGGCTTCTTTTTTTGTTTTAACCCAACACTTATGCAATCTTTGGGTGTGTTGTATGGAGGGTCTTTCTAAAGAACTAAAGTAGTGAACTTGCAATTTTATATCTGGAATGATCCTTATAAGTCGTAATCAGAGACGATTCACTTTTAAAATAATAAATTCTACGAAATTAATCTAACCCCAAGAAGTAACCCTCTCGAGGTACCTAACCTGACCATAAATTTTCTGCTTCAAATTTGCTGTACCATGCACACGTCAAACGGTCATTAGTGCGCAACAAAAACAAGTTTGGACTCAAAACTGATCCCTGTGGTACACCAGAAATACTTATCTGTCTTCTCATTTTAAAGCTCTGAGCTTGGAGTGTTTCGAACTCTGCACAATTAACATTTTTTTAATATTTTAACGCTCACGTTAAGATGACAATATACCCTAAAATATATTCAGAATCTTAACATCGTAAGTAAAGAAGCCGTGTATACAAATAGCGACTCGCGACCCGTGTATTGCACTGTCGAATTTGCCCTATCAAAGAACCGAAGAAGAAGACAAATAATGTGGGAATCTTAACGACGTAAGTGAAGAAAGCGTGTAAACAAATATAGTACTGGACGAACGTACGGTGGAATTCACCGTAGCAGGCATGGAGATTGGACCTTTCCACCGCGTTCAATTTAACTAATTCTGAAGAACGTGTTACAAATATTGAAAATGTGCAATGATGCCGCACTGCCGAAGTTATTAATTTATCGTCTAGAAAAATAAAATCTGGTGCTTACCGCTAACTTTATAGTTGAAAAACGGATTATAAAGTTTTAAAATCGTACGTAATATATATTAATGGTAAGGTATTGTTTTTATTAATCTTAAATACAAATAACTTACATCCCCAGGACAAGATCTGAATAAAAAAGTTAATATAGTAACGAATTCGCCGGAAATGATTAAAACGTGAGTTTTGAGCAAACAAAAATTATTAGGATTGTGTAGTGCCTTAAACGCCTATTTTTTAGGCCCTTTTAAGTCTTTGATCAAATTGTGATAAAAACATTAATTAATCTCTATTTTTTTTAGGTAATGGAATTGCACGGCGAACGCGTCCGCTATTTGCACATAGGCTGCGACGAAGTGTACCAGATGGGGGAGTGCTCGCGGTGTCGTAAGGCCATCAGCGCGGGTGGGGGAGGCAGCAGAGACGCGCTGTTCCTGCAGCACGTGCGCGCCGTGGCGGGTCTGCTGGCGCGGCGTCACCCCGGCGTGCGCGCGCTGCTGTGGGACGACATGCTGCGCCACGTGCCGCTCAGGGATATGCTCGATGCGGGCCTGGGGAGCAGGGTGGATCCTATGGTTTGGGTCTATGCTGAAGACGTCTATAGGTAAATATATGCTTTAGATGTGATTTGAGATTTTCAATACCAAAAGTATTATTTTGGGTTATTATGCCTTGTTTCGCTTGCTGCTATAGCGATAGCGTTACGGAGTCCATCATCAGAGTATTGTACATTCTATTATATATTATGAAATAACTCCTACACCAAGCTCAAGAGCTGAATTGGCTTAGAAATCCTTGAAAATGCAAATGAAAATGAAAATATTTCACTACTTTGTTTTTGCCATAGTATTACGTTTATTACTGTAACAATGTTATAATTTGAACAATAATTTTTTTTTTAAAGATTGTAGTGAAGAAAACCACATTAATTTATATTATTACTAGCTGAAGTCTCCGGTTTGATGCCCGGACTTAAGGGGTCTCCACACGGTACTGCCGCAGTACGTACTGCCGCAGAACTGTAGTCAAAAGCGCCAGCCGTATTGTTATTATAATAACAATACGGCTGGCGCTTTTGACTACAGACAATACGATTTTTAGTCAGTTCTGCGGCAGTTCGTACTGCGGCAGTACCGTGTGGAGACCCCTTTAAGGCTCCGCATCCGAGCTCAAAAAGAAGAAGATGGAGAGATATGAAATTACGAATGTTAGAGGAGCGCGTTAATATTTGAAGTGATAAAATCGATGCGAAAATATTTAATAAAGCACGTCTCGTTTAGAATAGGTCAAAAATCTCTTGGAACTTATCTTAAGTATCATTTAAAGAAACATTGTGAATTTTTTCACAACTATAACTTGTAAAATAAATTAAACAAACGTGTTTATAATAATTTTCGGAGCATACTTTGCGATTTTTTATAATTTGCACCGAGGGAATTTTATATAATTTGAGTTTCGGCGTGGAAGGCGTCTATCTTCAAAAATATCATATATTTTTTTAAGAGCTTAAAAACTTCAAATGTTTAAGGGAGATATGTAAGAAATCGGTAGATATTCGGGTAGCGGCGGCTTTTCGAAATCTAATTTAGACAGTGATCTTCCTCTTGTTTTGAAGGTCAAGTGTGCAAAATTACATCAATCTCGGAATAAAACTGTAAGTTTGTATAGAAATCAAATGCACACCACAAACACACAGACACTCTTACTTTCTGTATAAAAATAAGATTATATTATACACCCATAAGGGCTTTTACATAATTATGATATAAATTATATAAAATGTAGCTCCCAACCTCAAAAAGTTGGATGCCCTTGATCAAATTATGTTCACGTGGATCCTACACTCGTCTAAACGTCATATTTGTTAGTTTTTCAATTGGCTTGCTATAAAATTACTATCTGTTTCTAGATTTGTGCCAACGCACGTGTGGGACAAGTACGCGACAGTGTTTTCCACAGTGTGGTCTGCATCAGCCTTCAAGGGGGCCTTCGGAGAGACGGAGATGGTGCCCAACGCCCGAAGACACCTGGAGAACAATCTGCGCTGGCTGGAGCTCATGCATCAGGAAGGGGTCAAGTTCAGGAACGGGTTCGCCGGGATAGTCTTGACAGGCTGGCAGAGGTAACAATAGAAAAAGGCTTTTTTTATACATCTTGCTATCGTTTGATTGTGAATGCCCTGATGATAGCCAACCTTCGATAGAGGAAAATAATAATAATTTTTGGATTATTTACATTTTTCCGTTGGGAAATCACCCCATCCGAATCAAGGACTACCAAAACCTTGTACAGACTTTGTCTTAAATAATATCTCTAATTTAATAAAATGCGTCCTACTTATCGTTGCTTCATTCATCTATGTACTGTTCCTTTTCTGTATCTGTTATTTCATTTTATGTGGTAGTGTATTGTACAATTGGTATCGGTATAGTGTATTGTATTGGTATGGTATATTGTACAATGTTAGTGTATTTTATATAGTCAATTTAAAAAAAAACATAATTATTTCCAGGTACGACCATTTTGCTGTTCTCTGCGAACTGCTTCCCGCATCCGTGCCGTCACTTGGCGTATCTCTGGCTGCAGCCTCAAGGGGGCACTTTGACATGGCGGGGGCAGAGGCAGTGGCCACGGCGCTGGGCTGCCCTATGGCCAATGGGGCTCCAAGCAGCAGTGGGGCGGGGCGCACCACGGGGGTCCAGCAGCCTCCTCTTGCACTCAACACGGACCCGCATATGTGGGATAGGTTCGGGAGGTGCCTTTTCCCAGGTTTGTGGACATTTTTATAGATTTTTGTTTTAGTAAATTTTTGATCCCTCTTGACTGTGATCAACTTCAAGGTCATTGTTTTATCTTACTAGCTGACCCGGCCATTCGTTGCTGTGGCTAACGAAACGCAATGCCATATACTGGTTGGTTACCCAACCCTTATAACCAACGCCATCTGTTAATTTGCATACAAATCAATTCCACACCGCCTGCTTGCCAGCCCGCTCCCTTTATATATTATGTATTTCAACCAATTTACACAAAACCTTGACAAATTATGTGCCTAAACTTTCCTCATAAATCACTCTATCTATTGGTGAAAACCCCATGAAAATCCGTTGTTCATTAATTTTTTAGTTTATCGCGAACAGACAGACATACAGACGCGTCGGATGACTTTAATTTATAATATGTAGAGATAGTGCACTGTAATGTATAGCGTACAGTGCTAAATTTTAGACAGATTTCAAATATTTGGTTATTCTTCCACCAAAATAAAAAAAAAATTGAAGCATATTACAGAAACTTGTAGTTCTTCAATTAATTTTTGAGTTTAAAATTAATGTTAATACTTGGAGGGGGTCACTAACCTCAAAACCACCTAGATCACATGGCCGGGACACTAAATGAAATCGACCTCATATCTTGTGAGAACCTCCAAATTTGAATTTTGAAGCCGATTTTATTCACTGTTCTGGCTTTGTGATCTAGGTGGTTTTGCTAAGGTCCTCAGGCCTCGGGCATATTCTCTCTGAAATTTTCACTTTGTAATAAAACTTTATTTGTAAATTTTCTGCAATAAAATCCTCATAAATGGAAAATTTCTTAATGTATCTGAAAACTAAAAACTGTTTTTGAAAGGTGATGAAATATGCTTTCAAATGTAGTTGTTAAAAATAAAAATATAATTTTTTAAATATTATAATTTTGATTGCAAACATAAAAAAGTTTGAAAAATGGCTCACCTTACGTTTTTTCTAACTAAAATGACTGTTGTGAAAAAAAATAAAATTACACACTTATTTTATTAAAAAAATGTATTATAAACGTTATCGTCACCTCGCTTTTTTGTCATTTTATAAAAAATTCATAAAGTGTCATTAATTTTTCTCAACTTGCAGCCTGTAACTTTGGTTCCATAGAGGGGCACGTTTTAATTTTCTGTGGTTAATTTCTAGGTTTGAATATAAAGTGTGCGGTTTTTCTCTTTCTAATAGTGTTCAGATAATATTTTTCACCATGACAGTAAGACACATACAACAATTTCTATGAGACCTATATGAGCTGTTGCCAAAAGCGAAAAAATTAGCCTGAGGGTTTAATATTCCTTTTATCTGGACCCCCTGGAACCTTTCAACCTTTCATCAAAAGTTGTACCTCCATGTTATAGTGTCTTTGAAAACCGCATTCACTTCTTCCTTTCCTTGAATGAACCTTGCTCATGTGTGGCAAACATGACAAAGGAGGGAAATCTCAGGGTCTTTTGTATCATAAAATGTCAGTAAAATTAAAAAAAAAGACTTTATTGATGGTTGATTTTAATGTTACAACTCTTGTTTTTGTAAAATAATAATCAATATTATTTATTTATTTGTAGGAAATTCATTCTTCAAACTGACCTACAGACTTCATGTGGCTGAGTCAGAAGTCAAAGAATATCTGGAATCAACCACTAGACAAAAAGGTAACATAATAACATATTAGTCTATAATACTAAAACTGATTTCTCATCACATGATTTTACATTTGACGATTCTATTGACTTTAACAATTGTATATTTAATGAAGCTGATATTAAAAAGAAAATTATCACTTTAAAACAAAATAAATCAGCAGGCCCTGATAACGTTCCTCCAATATTTTTATTAAAATGTGCATCCATATTAACAATTCCACTAATGAAAATTTTTAACCTTTCTTTGAAATCTGGAATTTTTCCTGATCAATGGAAGAATAGTTTCTTAACACCTATATTTAAAAAAGGTGATAAAAATGACGTCTCAAATTATAGACCTATATGTATACAATCTGCAATTCCTAAATTATTTGAATCTATTTTATTAACGAAACTTAATAAGGAATTTAGTAAAGTTATTACACCATTTCAACATGGATTCATTTCGGGAAGATCAACTCTAACAAATCTTTTGATTTATCAACATCACATAATTGAATCATTAAATAAACGATTCCAAATTGATACAGTGTACACAGACTTTAGCAAGGCATTCGATAAGGTATCTCATGAAATTTTAATCCAAAAACTAAAAGCTCTTGGTATCTCGGGTAGTTTGTTAAACTGGTTCATTAGTTACTTGTCTTGTAGAAAACTTTCTGTAAAAATTTTAGATTACATTTCAAAACAATTTGTGGCTTCCAGTGGAGTTCCTCAAGGTTCACATTTAGGACCTGTTTTATTTTTAATATTTATTAATGATATTGTAAAAATTTTTAAAGAAGTAAACATACTCTTGTTTGCTGATGACCTAAAAATTTACAAAACGATTACCTCAATTAATGATTGTAATATTCTTCAAGCAAATCTTGATCGCTTACAGGATTGGTGTAATTATAATGAACTATTTTTAAATATTGATAAATGTCAATTTATATCTTTCTGTAGAAACAAAAATCCTATTATGTCTCATTATAGTATTAACAATATTTCTCTTAAAAAGATGTCTAATATCAAGGATCTGGGTATCCTTTTTGATGAAAAATTAACATTTGTTCCACACATTAATGAAGTTACTAATAAGGCTATGAAATGTTTGGGATTTATTTTAAGAACAGTAAAAGATTTTTCATCACTTTATTCATTTAAAATTCTCTTCACTGCTTTAGTAAGAAGTAATTTAGAATACAATTCCACTATTTGGTCTCCATACTATAAAGCACACAAAATAAAAATTGAGAAAGTTCAGCATAAATGTTTAAGGTTCATTAATTTCAAACTCTCCATACCTATTGAACAAATTAATTATGTTAATTTAATGAAAATGCTTAATTTAACTGATCTATCGTGTAGAAGATCCAAGAGCGATTTGGTTCTATTATTCAAATTAGTTAATGGATCACTTGACGCACCTGACTTAACAAAACTAATAACTTACCGAGTACCTAATCGTGACACGAGACTTCCTGAGCTGTTCTTTGTTTATCCTTCTAAAACAAACTATTTCATTAATTCCCCAATCCAAAGACTTCATAGGCTTGGAAATTAATTCAGTTCGGTTGATATTTTCATTTATTCTTTACCTAAATTTATAACAGAAATTTCTAAAATTCTTATGTAAATTTTATTATTATTCTTCTAATATGGTTTTTGTTGATATATCTTTTTAATTCTGCTTATATCCTTATTGTTAAATTTTTTTTATTTTAAATAATATTATTTTATATATTTCTTTAATTGTACTCCTGAAAAACTAATGTATCTGTATTAACGTGTTTTTGTAAAAGCCTTTAAGGCGTGAATAAATAAATAAATAAATAAATAAAATACAACGCGCTTTTTAATCATTTGAGTTCCTATTGTCATCCGGGTGACAATATTTCAAGCATATGCGGCCACACTCGGCACACAACAAGTTAAAATAAAATACATTTCATTATTTACTGTAATGTTGTCATTTTTCTTTTACACATAAAAAAATAAAAATTTCTTCAGGGCCTATGTCATTTTGGGGATGCTGTGTGGAATTATTGCATCCCGATTGGGGTAGATTGTGAGGTTGTAGTAAAAAGTGCTCAGGATTCCATGGACCGGCAGACGCATAATTGTGTCCATTCTGGAAGAGCTAGGCATCCACAATAAGCTTTCAACTATCTGCTTACAACGCATTTTAAGATAATTTGGACATGTTGCTAGCCAAACTGAGGACTCCAACTTGGAGAAACTCATAGTTGCTGGCAAATTGTTTTGCAGAAGAAGCAAAGGAAGGTCACCAATGCGCTGGAGTGACCAAGTATCTCTGGCGTCCGGTACGTCGATGTCAGCAGCTCTCCACACAGCACAGGACCGTAAGGAGTGGAGGGGCCTTGTCCACTATAGAAATTGGAGTAAAGGGTCACGGTCCTCAGCAATGAGGAACCGACTTGAGAAGAAGTGTAAGAATAAGAAAACCCATCTGTCTTGTGTACAAAGTTTAGCGCTCGAGTCTAGGGTCATGTCGGACTACTGAATTTGACACGAATTAAAGAGCTTTGTGGTGTACTGTTTTTTCCTTTGGTTAAAACAATACAACTCTGATGATCGGGAGTTTCAATGATACTTCGGTTCGTCAGGTTACGAGTTTTGTTGATTATCATCTTATTTAAGTATAATCAATATTTAACTGGATTTAACATCCATTCTAATTGATCTCCAGCATGGGAACTGGTCACAGAAGGTGCCCACCTGTCGATCGAATATCATAAGTAGTTTACTGACTTTTTTTGAGGCACATCAAAACTACATATAACTACTTAAGCTAAAGACATCTGTTGAAATTCATATATGTATATTCATACAGGATGTAACAGCATCTACCCAAAGTATTTTAACCAGCCATTCCTGAGCTTATTTGGAGTAAAAAATGAACATGTCGTTTTTTTTTCTATTAAAATAAAAAAATGTATTTTTCATTCACACATAGCTCTACTGATCCCATCCCTATACGTCGCAATGGGTTTGAGTGATGCGCGTGCCATTTCATGTGTTACCATGCGGCTAGAAAAAGACGCAACGCTTATCAAGTGACTTGGTAGGTTATAAACGTGCTACTTTCCTGACTACTCAGTTGCGACGTGTAATGGAAAAATATTTTTAATGTTTTTGATTGAAAAAAAATGTCATCAGATAGCACAATGACATCAACATTTTTTACTCCAAATATGCTCAGGAATTGCTGATTGAAATCCTTTGGGTATGTGCTGTTACACCCAGTATACACTACAGGCATGATTTTGTGCTTTCAACTTTTTGGGCTTTTGATTGTGATTATTTTATTTTGTCGGATAATCTAGCGGCGGATTACTGATAGTGTACTGTAGTAAGGTTAAAAATTCATTGACAAAACATTCAACACTTTCCCTTGCAGCCTGGCTCACGCCCTACAACGTCCGCCACAACTACTCGGCCCCACTGCGCATCACGGAGCTGTCGGCCGACCTGCCTCGCTTGCTGCGCACCCTGACCTCTCTGGCCCGCGCCACCACCGACTCCCTGGCTGACTTCTGCGATCCGTACACCATCGCCGAGTGGGTGGAGCAGCGGATATATCCTGATATTCTGTTTGTTTACTTTCTTTTATCAATATTATACTATGGAATAAATTGAATGTGGACACTAAAGAAAATGAACAAAACACCTTTTGCATTCAATCCAATGAATTATAAAGACCGTATTAAAAGTTTCCATTAGAACGCCTTCGATTAAAATTTTCAATAGCTTTGACGTACCAAATTTACAACGAATATATTCCAAAAATATTCTATTGAAGCTATTCAAAAATACTGAATCCTCTACTTATTCTACTAGACCGTGCACCCATCACACTAAATCGAATAAAAATTACATAAAAAACATTCCACCTACCTACCTGCCTAAAGAAAGTTTAAAAAAAAATTGTCATTTACTTTTCTTTGGACAAATTGTACAATACTTATTTGAGATTTAAAAAAAAACTGTTGCATAAAAAATATGGTAAGGGATGGTAAGAAACTTAAAAAAATAAAAAATATTTTTTTGTTAATCCAGCACATGAACAATACCATACTTGATAAAGTGACAATTTTATTTTTGTCTTTAATTAACCTAGCAGAGGTAATATCCGAAGGCAAAACGAATATTTAAAGTCGACACTGCAATTGCAGTGCTTCATACGGTGCATAGGCATGATTCTTCAACACTGCAATTGCAGGGCTCCGGCCCCTAGGGGTTAAGTAGGTATTTAACTACCTACTTACAAATCTTATGATATTCAGAGGAAATTTGGTTTTGATTTATTAAATAAGCGAGGTTTACTGTTCACAGAAGTAGTAGTATAAAAATGTTTTCTAATCATTCATCTCATTTCAGAGCCCTTGAAAAGCTGCAGGGCGAATCACAAAGCCTTCTCCACCGCAAAGCTTGGGAACGCAGACCAGTGCGCCCGCTGGACGACCTCAAGAGATTTGGTCTTTTAATTCCTGAAGCGGGTCGTCACTAAAGTGCTATCACAAATATATAACATATAAATATAACTACGTACAATATAGAGATATTAGTGATGGTTATATTTGATTGTGTTGTGTTTTAGATGATTTTATATCACTGGGTGTTGATTTCTAAATCAGAGTGAAATTTTTATATTGCAATAGTGCAGTTTAACGCCCTTCGTTCACAGTGATATGAAAGTATCCGATACTTATGTTGATTAATTATGTCACAAACTTGTCTTGTACAGTCTGTGTATGTCGCTACTGAAATCATGATAATCGTGTCAATACCGATCATCGTTGAATTCTCGAAAGGTAGAACTAGAATGCAAAAACATCACTTACCTTAAAACAGTTGCTGTAGTAGTTTGACGGCTTCTGGTCGAGGGGTAAGGCTCTCGACTCGTAATCCGAAGGTCGCGGGATCGAATCCGAATAAATTTAATTTGTTTAATTTGTGTTACTTCACAAAATTAATTAAAAATAATACTCTCAGTATCGCCCTGGAATAAGACCACCATTCAGAATTGAAATTTTACTTGAAGTGGCTATAGCCACTATGGTGTTTGGTGACTAGATCTGAATAACCAGGTACTTCCCCACCTTCCTCTTCCCCATCTCCTTCCCCTCCCCACTTACCTTGAGCCTCACAACGTACCCAAATCAACCCCAAAAAATTGCCTTTTTTATATCCTGTCATTCTTTGTTTACGGTTTTTTTTTTCTAGCATTTAGATCTAAAGTACACCCATTGTTACAAAATGTCTGTTACAAGTGACCCCATGTTCAGAGCCTTGATGACGTGAGTAGGGGCGACCTCGTTGGTCACGGGAAAACTGCGAAAGACTGGTGTCGTCGGCGACTTTACAAAATGTCGGATACGTGCGCAGATGTATCGCGATAGTCGCCATGAATCGTGAAGTATCGGATACTTGCATCCCTGTGAACAAAGGACTTTAGTCTAGATTTTTTAAAACATTTGCACTTGTTTAATATAAAATTTTGACATGAATCTAATTTATTTTAAGTATTGATATTGGAGATTTTTATTTTTCGATATTGCAGTTTTGATTTTGGAATGATTTATGAAATTTTAGATCAAGTTTGAAGATAATTTGAAAACAACTTCATGTTTGTCTGCACAATGTACATAGACTTAATAGGTATAAGATTGTGTGACACGATTGATGAAAATGTATCATTTTTGTCAATTGTAATAATGAATTATTTAATAAGATTAATTTTTGTAAATAGTCAATGTAAATACACTCTAATTAAGTACTTTATATCGTATTATCTACCCTTTTTTTAGATTGTGTACAAACTATTAGTTAATAATAGGCCACTTGCATGGATTTCATAACGACTTGGAAAAAATCGTGTGGATAGATTTTGTTACTAAGATTACGAAAATGTTAGTAAAAAGTTTTAGAAATGTATGGTTTTTTTAATTTTTAAATGAATAAATCCATTATTTGAGCTCATGACATCACTACATGAAAATGTCTCGTCTCCGATTATGTTCACTTAATTTTTTAAAATTCCACATTGATTAATTTTTTTTTATATGGCAACACTTTGATTTCTGGCGAATTTTTGAATTTGCGTTTAACGTTCACTAGATTTATTGTTTGTTCTCTGCGAACTTATCCTTTGGTTTAATTTTTTGATAAAGATGGCGGTGTTTTTACAGATGTTATGAAGAGAACCCCGTACAATTTTTTGCTAATCGTATGGAAAACGTTCTTTTTTTTAAATGAATTTCGGCTAAGTAATTATCGTTTTTTCGCACCCATAAAATTATGTCCCGTCTTTCCGGTTTATAAAAAATGGTCTGATTTTTCGGATTGAAATTTTCAAAAAATCGCCAGGGTTTTAAAAAATACGATTTAAAAAAAAAATACAGAATGTCTTAGAATATTTGCCTAAACCGGAAAAAAATTAAAAAACTGTTATGCAAGTGGCCTATTATTTTGTAAAGATCTAGTGACATATTGTATTTCATGACGAGATTTGCACTTTGGAATAAAAATATTTAAGTTTTAAAAAGTATTTGGATTGTAATATTTCTGGATACAACTATACAAGTATGTACTATTCAAAATTATTGTTTTGAGTAAAACAATAATTTTGAATAGTTTTAATATTTTTCTGTTGTTTATACTTTAACTAATCTTACCTTCATTAACCCGCTTTTCCCATTGGTTTTTCTTTTAAAACTGGCTTCAAAATAATAAAGTATCTACGAAACAGCTATCACCATTTCATTGGCCTCCACGGAGTGCCAATATAACCGGTCAGTGGTTGAGTGGGCATAGCGCTTGGGTCCCACCCGGGCGTCGCATGTTCGATTCCTCGGCTGGCTAAGTCCTCCATCACAACACAAGCAACATTTTCGGCTTAATGTGGTGGTAGTAGGAGATTTTCAAACATTGTTGGGTTATTCGTAACCTGGAAATGTTTGTCTTTCTTTAAAAAAAAATAAAATAAATAACAAAATGAATTTTAATTGTGCACAAATGCAATGACAACCAATATTAAAGTGGATCCAGGAGAGGTCGTACACAATGTCATATTTCTAGTATGTACGTAGTATCTTCTGTCTTTTTCGTTTTCATACAAGACGTGTGAAAAGAAAGAGGACGATTGTCGATGACATACGTATGACCCCTCTCTGGGACTAGTACAGTAATCTACTAATATTGATTTCATAATGGATTTTTATCTCGAGACAGAATGGTGACTAATTTCAAAACTGCTCTATCATTCGGAAGCGCAGTCCAATGAGCATGCATTTCGTTGTGGTAGCTAAATTAATATTGCCAGTATTTAAAATCAAATTACAAATAGTTCCTGTAATATTTTATTCCTAATCTTCTGTTTTCTCTTCAATAAATAATAATCCATTTGTAGGAACAATAATTACTGTTTTGCCTTGTTTAATATGAAACTGGAGATTTATTGAGCATTATTTTTCAAGAAAATACACCCACCGCAATTTTGTTAAATATTATTGTTTATATAAAATATTAGGAAGTGCAGTGTATAAAAGCGTTATTTAAAGAAATCAGAGTGGCTTTTGCAAATATAAATGTAGGAGATATTCCTAGGAATAGTAAGTTTTGTAGACATGTACAATAATTACACTCGTTTTAAGTGTTTTCTGGTTTATTTTAAGTGCTCCACTAAAAGGGTATATGTATTATGTAAATATTAAACTTTAAACTAAACTAATGATCTATGTTGATAGAGCGAGCATCCATTCAAATTTACTACAATAGAATTTTTTAAATTTACTTTATACAATAGAATTTTTTAAATTAAATTTCTGTCTTAAATTCTACTAAAAGATGTTCTTAACTTAGATTGGGTTTGTAACAAATTATTTTTATATGTGAATGATACAAATGAATCAAATAAGTTTTGTAAATAGAAAGACCATTTTTGTGAATTTTAATTTCCTCTAATTAGGTGTGCTCTATGCATTTTGGGCCTTCCCAGACACACGAACAAATTTAATATAATGGCCGGTTTAAATTGAATGCTCGGCAATTTCCGATTTGTTACTTTTTTCTTTATTTTATGGCTTGGTATAATATTCTAGAAATTTATTCAATTGATACTAAATTTTTTCATTATTATGGCAGCACCAAGGTGCTCATTATGTCTATGAAATTCGTTCTTCACATTCAAGCAGTGTTGCCAACTTAACGGATTTCCCGTCATATCTGGCGGATTGGAGTGTCCCAAAACGGGAGAATTTTGTGTCCAACGGAATTTAAAGGATGACGGATTTCCTGGCTGAATCGAATATGGTAACAAATCAAACACGGAGATTTATGGAGAAATTTTTATCCCTGAAAATAGCCATCCCGGTTGGACGAAAATATGGGTGTGTGACGGAATTCTGACCGACGATCCGTCATGATTTAGCGGGAATGGAGATTCCGAGCTGGCAACACGGCATTCAAGTTTGACAAATCACTTTGTAAATAAGGGAAAATAACAAAACTCAATGTAATAAGAATTTAATTTTTGATCTGTGAACTAGTTTTTTATTATTTTGATTATAAATGGCCAAGATTGACTTCAGAAATATAAAAAAATGCCTTTCTATGTAATTATCTTTCTTGCAAAGCGTTAAATAATACAAAAAGATTTTTTTTTAAATTGTTTTAAAAATACAATATAGAATCAACTCCTTTCGGAAAGTACTACAAATTTCTGAACACCGTTTGGTTAAAATAAAAAAAAATATGCATTGGACAATTAATTGTGCTTTTTCCCATGAACCATCGTGGTGTTGCCATTTATAACCTTTTAAACGATCACAGCGTCATCAATTTTTGTCTATTAATAAATGTCAAACTGCACAAAATAATACTTGGACTTACATAATATTTTGAATATTTATAATGACTGTGATTTCTCTTAGATTGATCAATGTACATTATTTTCTAACAGAAACGCAGAAAGTATTATGATTAGCATTTTTGATAATTTAATTATTGCTTAGATACCAATTAATTAGTATTTTATATAATTACTTTTTCACTGGGAAGTAACAAATTACTTTCCTACTTTGTAATTTGGGTAAAGTTGCCACGACTTAAATAGTAGTTGCCTGTAATAATTAAGTTGAGACCAAGTGTTATTTTATAATTTTTGCATAGCGGAATTGCGCAACTTTACCATAAGTGGGCATACATTAATTATGTGAGCAGTTTTTCTTCCAATCTAGACCCCTCCCCCCCTTGTTGAGATAAATTTGGGCCACTTTCTATATTCTTTTCAAGTAACGCGAGATTTTACTTGACCCCCCTCCCCCCTTTTTGAGCTCACGTAATTAATTACGTGAGTAGTTTTTCTTCCAATCTACACCCCCTCTCCCCCTCGGTGAGATAAATTTGGGTCAATTCGTATTTTTTTTCAAGTAACGTGAGGTTTTGCTGGACCCCCCCCCCCCCGTTTGTGCTCACGTAATTAATGGATGCCCCCTAACTTGCATTCCATGAAACTAAATACTATTTTTTTTTTAACTTTGTTACAAAAAAATGTTGAAACTTTTTTTTTTAACCCATTCTCTGCTCTAAATGATGTGGGGGAAAATCTGTGCTATATCGCTGTACAGTATACATTACTTTCTTGTCTTTATTGTATGAGTGTCGTAAAGTATGCCCCAGTTTTTCTATGGTCATCGAATACATAATCAAACATTCTAATTTCGATTGTCTATGACGTGCGTTAGTTATTCTTGTGTGAAATCTGGTTCAATAAACTCAAATTTGCTTTGAATTTGGGTCATTTTCAAAACTGGAAGTGATTGTGTGAAAAATTCAGACAAATGATAAAACAGGTACCTACGTATTATCATAAAATTATTTTATTGTGCCTAATTAATTAATTAATTATTCTATATTTAAAGTTTGTATTCTTTATTAAAATTTTTGACAGATTTCATGATTTTTCAAGTGTTCAATCGAAAGGTTAATTTCTGATTGTGTCTCTAATTTGGAAGTTGAATTTAACCCACTTCCCGACATTCAATCAAGATGAAATTCGGCAGATGATAGACTCATTGTCGACGACAATGCATTCTGTTAACTATTGTGGGCACTCATGCACACGCATTTCTCCGATATTACTACCCGGCCCAACAGATGGCGCTACCAGGTAGTGCCGTTCCTGAAATTGGCTACTAGCCGGCCCAACAGATGGCTCTACTAGGTTGTGACGTTCGTTGCGTAGGACCGTGACAGAAAGTCTAAACTGTAATAAAAAATAGAAATATTATATTTTAAAAAAAATGTATTGGTTGATTTTTTTTTACTTTCCATACACTACTAAATATAGAAACACACATGGAGCTTTGTCGGAGGCAGTGGCGTAGCTAGGGGGGGGGGGGTAGTCTGCCCCGGATGCCATAAAAAATTACGAAGAATATGTCACAAAAATATTTTACACATGAACACTGTTATTTATATTTTCGTTCCTAGCCCTTACTATTGCTCTGGTTGTTGAAAAAGTTGTTAATGTGTTAGTGTTCAAAAAACATGGTAGGTGGATTCGACAGTTAATTTTTTTGGGGGGAGGGGTGACACCATGTTATCCGCCCCGGGTGCCACCCATGCTAGTTACGCCACTGGGTTGGATAATTTGTAGCAGAGAATGGGTTAAATAAAATGATTTTCGTTCCAAATTAAATGGTTACACCTGTCACACTAGCAATTTTATTTATGAAAGAATAAAAGAAAATTTATTAATTTATTTTTGTTGTCATTTGTGTATGTATGTATGTAATGAAAAATATTTATTCTTGACTGGGGCTACATTTGAGAAAAAATTAAAGTTAGAGCAAAAGTCGGCAAGGCTGAGGACCTGGGTTCAATTCCTAGATGCCATTTTTCTGTCTTTTGTTTGAGAGTAGTTAATATTGTCTTCAATGAATAAATATTACAATTTGAAGTTTTACTCATTAAGTTTTGAATCTACAATTATGGCTTTTTTATTTACTTATCGATGTTCCATAGTCATTTCTGTAATGCTGTATCATGCTCTGACTTCTTTATCATCATGGTTATACATCCAGTGTTCTCAACCGGTTCCTGTTCTCAGCAATTCCTCTCTAGTTTCCGGGCCTTCTTCCACACAGTATATCTACCTCTCGATGGGACGATGCTCTTCGTCAAGCCTCTGCTCTTTCCACCTGGCGCCCAAACTATGTGTAGGGAAGGCCGATTCTTGTTTTAAATATTTCACATCTGCCAGGCGTCCCATCCAACAGCTAATATTTTTTTTTATTATCTATCGGAATACAACTTAAAAATCACAAATTTTGTGTTTTTTGGGCACGTCTATGTGAAAAGGGCAAAATTCGCATAAAAATGGAGAAATTCATTAAAAAATTCAAATATATAAAAAAATATTTATTGTGGGCTGGTACCCTGATCATTTACAAATAATCATCATTACAAATAACCTCATCCAAATACATATGTTGAAGCGTTATTATTTTTCTGATCATCTATTGTAACTTCCATTTGAATACAGAGTACACGCCCAGAGTCAAGGGCGGATTTAGGGGGGGGGCACGGGGGCACGTGCCCCCCCCAGGACGGTATTTTTGTGTACTGTGGAGATTCCATCACAGTACATACTTGGAATCAAATCAAATTATCAGAGTTGTTAAAATATATGAATAAAATAACAGAAAAATGATGAGTCAAACTCTTGTCTATTTCTGGCCGGAATTGCGAATTTCGTTCGTTGCATCCCTTTCATGCACTTGCAAATGAAATATGATAATCAGCGTTTGCGAGAGCGGTACGGTCGGGGGAAAGCCCGGTCGGAAAAGTCCCCCCCCCCCCGATTAAAGTTGACAAAGGGGCTGTTCAAGTATTATGTAACGCACTTGAGAGGGGGGGGGGGGGGGGGGAGGGTCGAACAACGCGTTACGTAACATATTTTTTCTATTTAAATAAAAAAATAGGAATTAGAAACTTAATGCACATTCTTAAGGCTACGTCAATGTTTGGGTAAATTGTTTTAAGTTATTTATGTCTTAGAACCTAAAATGTAAAATCGCTTTGGTTTTTCGGGGCAGTTCTCCATCTCGAGCTATCGCTGTTAAATAAGATTGTGGATGGATACATTTATCAAAAAAGCACTTTTCTAAACCTCCAAATTTATGTCGTTACTAACATACTTACTCGCACTATTTTGAACTTCTTCAGTGTTCAAATTTTGATGGAATAAAATTTTCTGATAAAGGGTTTTCTCCTCTGTTGGTAAATATAAGATTTTTTAGATATCCCTTTGTAGTACATGAATAGTTGCAGTCAAAACACGAGAAAAGGTTACTCTCCATTGTGAATCAGCGAGTGCGTTCTTGTACGTCCCTTTTGAGAACACGATTAGTTGCAGTTTTTGTCCACTGTGGGTTAACACGTGATTAGATGTCCCTTGCGATAAAATGAATAGTGGCAATCGGGACACGAAAAAGATTTTTCTCCTCTGTGGGTAAATATGTGACGTTTCATTTGTTATTTTCTAGAACATGTATTTTTGCAGCGAAAAAGATTTTTATCCACTATGGGAAAACATACGATTTTTTTAAATTTCTCTTCGCATAAGCATAGTAACACTCACAACATGAAAAAGGTTTTTTTTCACTATGAATCGCGCTGTGGATTTTTAAATCTTCCTGTCGAGAACTTGAATAACTGCATTCGGGACATGAAAATGGTTTTGTCCACTATGTATAAACATGTGATTTTCTTAGTACCTCTTTGAAGAACGTGAATATGTTAATGTGAGTCAGAAATTGCCGTTTTAGTTTTTTTTCGAGAAAAAAAATAGTTGCAGTCAGGACATGAAATAGGTTTTTCTCCACTGTGGTTAAACATGTGAATTTTAGATTTTCGTTTACTCCGTAGTAGATGAATAGTTGTAATTACTTCGTAGTACATAAATAGTTGCAATCGGAGAATTTTCTCCACTACGAGTCAGCAAGTGACTTCTTAGGTATCTCTTTTGAGAACACGAGTAGTTGCAGTCAGGACATGAAAAGGGTTTTTCTCTTCTGTGAATCATACTGTAGATTTTTAAATCTTCCTTTTGAGAACTTGTAAAACTGCATTTGGGACATGAGGAAAGACTGTTAAATTGTGGAGATCCGGAAGGAATACAAGGCGAATAAAATAATAATAATTCCCAATTTTTTTTATAAATAGCACCTTGCATAAATAAAATAAACAATATACGCATGTTTCGCGAGTTAATATCTTCTTTTATTTATTACCGCAAACGCGATTAAAACAGGAAAAAAGGTATTTAAGCGACTTTACAGTACTTTGCGCAACTCAATTGTGACTTTCAGGTAAAAATTGTCACTTGGGCGTTACGTAACGTTTAGGGGGGGGGGAGATGTGTAAGAAAACGTTACTGCGCGTTACATGGGGGGAGGGGGGTCATAAATCTTCAAAAATTGCATTACGCAATACTTGAACGCCCCCAAACACAAATTTCGACTTCATAAAAAATTGGTCCGTCCCAGGGGGGGGATGCGCTCTTGAGTGGCACCCCTCCCCCCATCAGGTGGCACCCGGAGCGGGCCTCCCCTCCGCCCCTTGTGCCCCCCCCAGAAAAAAATCCTGGATCCGCCCTTGCAAAATCACAAATTTCGTGTTTTTTGGGCACGTCTATGTGAAAAGGGCAAAATTCGCATAAAAATGGAGAAATTCATTAAAAAATTCAAATATATAAAAAAATATTTATTGTGGGCTGGTACCCTGATCATTTACAAATAATCATCATTACAAATAACCTCATCCAAATACATATGTTGAAGCGTTATTATTTTTCTGATCATCTATTGTAACTTCCATTTGAATACAGAGTACACGCCCAGAGTAGTGTATAGGCACTGAGCAGTGGGCACAGTCAACAGTCACAGTGGTCTACTCGACTTACGAGCTAAATAAAGTGATGTCAGATGTTACACACATCACTAATTTAAATGGTTTGTATCATTGATATGTCCAGACTGGGTGGTTGGAAAGATCCATTCCTTACTGACTGCATTAGTTTGTTAATCAGTGGATACTAATTTCAGAGCAGTCAATATTTTCGACATATTATATGGAAGAATAGTCAAAGTACATAGGTAAGTACCTATCCAAATTTACATAAAAATTAATGCACATTTGCTTGCTTGCTTGCATGTATGCTTATTTGTTCCTTATGCATTGCTAAACCATTCATTCGATTGCAATAAAACTTTGGGGATTTGTTGTGCGCATGGTCGCGATAGTTTCTATGTATAATGGTGAGCTCTGGCACCATGAAATTATTTCCTACACTATTCATCCGATTGCAATGAAACTTTAGCGAGTTGTTGTGCGCACCCCTGCGATGGTTTCTTTATATAGTGGTAAGTTCTGGCATTATTTCCTAAACTATTCATCCCATTGTGATGAATCTTTGGTGAGTTGTTGTGAGCACGCCCACACAGGTTTCTATATATACTATTGAGCTCTGGCATTATGAAATTTGTATAAAAAATTTGCAATAGATGGCATGCGAGCTGTTTGAAAACTGAATGTTGCGGGACTGAATGTATGGAACGTGGAAGGGGGTTCGCAGAACCGGGCAGCGGGATAGGAGAATGGGGAGAGGGAAGGCGGAGAAGGCGGAATGAGGACACGTTAGGGGAAGGGGACGCGGGAAAGGAAGGGGAGGCGGAACGAGACGAATGGGAAAGGACACGCATAGAGAAACAATTTCTTTATTAAGTGGCATTGCAACGTACGTCGGGAACTCACTAGTATATTTATAAATTTATGGGAGGGTGACCAGAGCCTGTTTGTGAACAATAAAAATCCTCATATATCAAATATAGGTTAGTAGGTACTTTTACATTGTTTTAATTTTGAATTTGGTTTGTGTAAAAGTATGTATTTTAAAGTTAATAAAAAGCGCTCAATGAGATTACATTTCTGCTAAAAAATACTTGCCAATTGATTTTTAACTTTACATACAGTAAAACTATTAAAACATCAGTAATCAGGTAAATGGTCATTGAAAGAGCACTGCTTGTTTATCAGCAGTGAAAAAAACACTATTTTACACACATAATAAGTAGGTAAATATGTAAGTATTTGAAGGTGAGAATACTTCTGAAAGTGAAATTATTAAAAACCTTAATTTTATTGCTTACTGCAGAGTCTTGTCCAACTTATTTTCACACATAGCACTCTTTTTACGGTGAATTGCCTTAATCATTTGAGTGCCGATTGTCATCCGGGTGACAATATTTCATGCATATGCGGCCACATTCGGCACAAAACAAGTTAAACAACAAAAAAAACTTATTTTCAATGAGCAGTTATTTTAAAAATTATAATAAAAATAATATCCAACGAAATACCCAGTCATATTTCTGTGACCCTGGTATTTTGTTCTTGTTGACTATTAAAGATTGGCAATATATTTTTAATGAAAAATAAGAAACCACATGAAAATACCCAATCAAGTTCTGTGTCCCTGGTATTTTGTGGCTTGATGGTTATGGTTTCATTGAAAAAATATTTAAAGCCTGTTCAGACAGAGCTATCACATATAAAAGATGATCGCACGCCAAATAACGCTCTTCATGTAATCCCTTCAGACCGTTCACACCTAAGCGGTTTAAGCGCAGATCAACCATAGACGATACACATCTTACGCCGTAACCACTCCTGAGGCGATATACGAAGAGTTATGCACCCCCCTCTCCGACGAAAACAGGAGAGGCGGTCATTTTAATTACGGAGCTGCCTAGACCGGTGGATGATATATATCAAGTTGACAGATTCAGTACAAAAAATGTGCATTACGTGGGTGCTTCCTAATTCATCTGACCCCCACTCCTACCATAGGAAGAAATATTTGATAGCATTGTGTGAACGGTACAAAACAAAAGCGCTCGCGGTTCAATAGATATCTGCTCGCGGTTTATATTTGTGTCTGAACAGGCCTTTTACTCTAAACGAAAATATCAAATAACAGCGAAATACGTACCCATTAATATTTCTGTGCTCCTGGTATTGTGTGTTTGGCTAACCTTTCAACTAAAATATCAAAATAATAACTCAGTAGTTACCCATTCATATTTCTGTGATCCTGGTATTTTCTTATACGAGGGCTATTCAGAAACTAGGGAACGTTTTGTAATAAAACAAAAACTAGGTACAGGAAAAATATTTTATTATATACATCTGAAAGAGTGACTAAAATGCTACTTTTCTGCATAGTCACCAAAAAAATTAAGGCACTTATCGTAGCGGTGGACAAGCTTCGAAATTCCTTCGTCATAGAAATCCGCCGCCTGCGATCTCAGCCACGCCCAGAGCTCGTCGTCGTCATCAAAACGCTGTGTCGCTAGCCAGTTCTTCATCTTCGGGAACAAGTGAAAATCACTCGGTGCTAGGTCGGGACTGTAGGGTGGATGTGGGAAAATCTCCCATTTGAATGAGTCAAGAAGTTCTGCAGTTCGATTTGCCGTGTGAGGTCGGGCATTGTCATGAAAAAACAAAATTTTTGACGATAACTTTCCTCGGCGCTTGTTTTGCATTGCTCTTCTAAGCTTGCGCAATGTTTGGCAGTACCGATCAGAGTTGATTGTTGCACCACGCTCGAGAAAGTCAATAAGCAGCACACCTTGCCTATCCCAAAAAACAGTAGCCATAATCTTCCTCGCTGACAAGGTTTGCAAACATTTTTTTGGTTTTTTGGGGGAACTTGTGTGCCCCCACTCCATGGACTGCAATTTTGTCTCGCAATTGACGTGCTTCACCCACGTCTCGTCACCCGTTATGATTCGATCCAGTAAAGAATCACCATGTGTGTGGTAGGCGTCAAGAAATGTTAAGGCTGCTCCCATTCGCTGACCTTTATGGAGGTCTGCAAGCATTTTTGGCACCCATCTTGCACAAAATTTATGGTAGCCAAGCTTGTGAGTCACAATTTCAAACAACAAAGTCCGTGAAACTTGTGGGAAGCAAAGCGAAAGCTCCGTTATTGTGAAGCGACGGTTTTCACGAATCTTCTCATCAACTTTGGCGAGAAGATCGTCTGTCACAATGCTTGGGCGTCCACTCCTCTCTTGATCATGCACGTTGGTTCGGCCATTTTTAAGCCGGATACACCATTTTCACACTGAACTTTCATTCATTACGTCGTTGCCACACACTTCGCACAGTTGCCGATGAATTTCTATCGGTTTTTCGTTTTTTGCTAACAAAAACCGTATTACGGACCGCACTTCACAACTGGCGGGATTTGAAATTGCAGCGCACATTTTAAATTGGAATATTGGGAAAACTGCTGGATGCCGACTGAAGCTACGAGCACGCGCACACCAAAACATATGTGATCGCCGCGCGCCTAGCGGCGTCAGACGGAAACGTTCCCTAGTTTCTGAATAGCCCTCGTAGTTGGAAAGGAAGATCTTGTTAGTTGCTAGGGAATTAATTGGAATTTTTAAGAATAAAATAACTGGAATAATAAACTCATAAGTCAGAACAAAAAAAGAATTAAGGCAGTTTTCAATGGTACAGAAAATACATTTGGAAGAAAAAAGCGGAGGAAAAAAATATATATTAAGAATTTATTACTTCAACAAAAATGCTGAAATTATAAATTAATTTTGTTAACTTCAATACTGCCACAGAATCTACCGTCCTGTAAACCAAAAAAGTTGCATTAAAATAAACTCAGAAATATATTAAAGAAGGGACAAAACTGTAAGAAAGTTTTGAACCGCCCTGTGTGATTTGAATTGCATTTAAAATTTCAGGGGAGAGCTCTGATTACAGTAAATTTCCAACACTTAACTACACAGCCCCATTACGGATCAAATTAACCACTTAGCTCCCTGTCCCCACTGTTGACTGTCTTGTTTATGTGAGTACAGCTCCTGCTCACCATCCATCATGTACACCAGTGCACACAGATACAGTTCTCCATCTCCAGTATTTAGGATGCTGCCTGCAGCTAAATTGGGCTGTCCCAGTTTTTTATAACGAGTACAACGTCCATTAAAAGTGTGTCAAAATGAACAGTAAAGTCAGTCTCGAGTTCTTGCAAGAGCTGATGAATGAGGAAGACCCTGATGTCACTCTGGAAACCTTTCAGGTAGAGCAGATTTGATTAATTATTTTCTGATTTCACTTAGCGCACTTGAAGTGAAATATCACAAAACTGCGCTGTATAAATTCTATGTTATTATTATTATTGGCTAGAAATTATTACGTGTTGCAAGAAATGCAACATCATTTACAAAGTTTTGTATTTTAAATACATCTTATAAATACTAATTTCAGTTGTCGCCTAATTCTGTTACAATTAACTCAAATTTGCTTTGAATTGTGTCATTTTCAAAATTGAAACTAATTGCGCGAAGAATTTAGACAAGTGATAAAGTACCTACCTTTTGTATAATATTCAACAGAAACTTATTTAATTGCTTCATTTTCAAAATTGGTCACAAATTCAGACTATCTTGTCAGTTTTCACGGGTCTGCGCTGGTGAATTAATATTTTTGCGAGTTTAGTGATTCCATAATTTATTAAAACGATACCTTAAATGATTTAAACGACACTTTGTCCTATTTCATTTAATTAACCCTTGACCCGTCACGTGGGGCCTTTAAAAGCCCAGGTTTTACAGAAATGCTAATTACGTACATTTTAAATAATCCCACTGATTCCTTACTTTAGGTAGCTTCTTAAAAGTGACTTTACTTGACGCTAGCGCCACCGACATTTAGTCTGCGCATGTGCGCTGTGAGATACAGACGTGTGTTTTGGCGTGAGAGTCAAAAAAATCAATAAAATACAATGAAAAACCAAGTTTATATGGTTTTTCATTGTATTTTGTTGTTGTAATAATAATAAGTTTGTATCAATCTCAAATAGTTATAAGTGTGATAGAAATTGGTTAGATTTTTTTTTTTTAAGTTTACTATTGAAAAAGTATGACTTAACTAACCATCACGCCGTTTCTCCGCAGGGGAAGACAGAGAGGACAGACCGCCAAACAACTCGATCTTGGCACACACTCCTTGCCTCGTTCACATTCATACATCGTCTCATACATGCTCTTCTATTATTCCGACTCTTCACATGGCCCGACTCAAGTATCTGATTCACTTGGTCATTCCATGTCTTCCTCGGGCATCCCCGACTTCTTCTACCATTCACATTTGCGTCATATATTCTCCTTACACTCCTTTCCTCATTCATTCGCTCTACATGCCCAAACCTACCTCTACTTACTCATTACGCTTACATCAGCCTTGCATTCTTCGCGAATCTCCACATTTCAGTATGATTTAAAATTATAAAAAAATGTTCCTCGTTGATTTTTAAGCTTTTACGTTGAAAATAAATATCTAATTTTGAATATTTTTTTTTATTTCAATGCAGCCATTATCACCTGATTATAATCAGTTAAAATAACATATAAAATATATATTGTAACAATAATAAGCGCAACAGGTCGCATTGAAAAAAAAGACACAATGGGCGGAGGGTTAAAATACTTACATATTTTTTTAATAAAGTAATGAATGGCATACTGCTTATTGTAAAATAAAACAAAATTTTAAATGGTTTACAAATAAAACAAAAAATTTTAATGGTGTGTAACTTGTTATTTAATTTATTTTGAAGCTGGCACCAGGATCTGGGAGGGGGGACAATTACACTGCCATGCTTTACCGAATCTATATCGAAGGATACAAAACGGAGACGAGAACATCACTGAACGTCGAAAACTCTGACGAAATAGTTTCTCAAGATATCCGAGAGCCTTGGGCCAGATCTATAATATACAAATGCCTTCCCGACAGTGTAGCGAGAAGAGAAGCCTACAAAAGCGACGCCTTGTTTTGCAATGAAGTTGCATTTTACACAAAAATAATACCAGCATTATTGACTTTTCAAGATCAGCACATGGAGAATATTGCTGAACCGTTTGGAGCCATTCCTCTCTGTTATGTGGCCCGCAATGATGTTCTAGTTCTGGAAGATCTGCGATGCCGAGGGTTTAGCATGGCCGATAGAAAGCTCGGTCTGTCAACAGATCAGTGTCGGGCAGTTCTTATAGAATTAGCTCGACTTCATGCTTTGTCTCTGGCAATGAAACAGCAGCAGCCCGAAGAGTTTTATGAGCTTTTGAATCTCCAAGATGGAATTTCTGAAGGTAAATAAAATTTATGCTTCCATTTTCAGAGTTAAACTTTCTGTGGAACCCACTTATAAAGTCAACAAACATACTAATTATGGTTATGGGTCTGTCTGTGAGTGATTGCAACTCCAGAGTTGCCAGTTATTGAACATCAGATTTTAGAATTTAAGTGTCTTTTCAAAATTGGAACTGATGTGTCTAAAATTCAGATAAGCGATAACATAGCGAAATTTTTATTAATTTGTCTTATATCGTAATTAATTAATTTAAAATTATATACAAGGTGTCCGGGGGTAAAGTGCATTAACTTCGGGAGGTGATTCTACATGATAGCATAAGTAAGAAAGATAAATAACTTTTTTCGAAATTCCAACTTTTAGGTTAGTTTTGTAGTAAAAATATAAAATTAATCCGGCTTGTGCGGCCAGTTTTATTATTTTCCGCTGTTACAATACGAGCCAATCACAACCATGCAATGTTGTCACAATCATGATCGGCAGGCTCTCAGTAAGTAATAGCGTACCTCACATTAAGGATTTTTTAGTAGGTATGTCTTTTTGTATGGGAAAAAAAAGTTGAAATTTCGGAAAAAGTTGTTAATCTTTTTTACTCCTACCATCATATAGAATCTCCTCCCGAAGTTAATGCACTTTTACCCCGGACACCCTGTATAGTATATTTGTAGCACGGTCCAGAGTGGAAGATACTCTCACTATCGCCATGGTGCAAGACACAAAATTCAAACTTTTTTTAAATGGTTTTAGCCATGTTTGGTGATGGGATATGAATAGCCAAGTATTCCCCATCTCCTTCCCCTCCCCACAACCTTCAGCCTCACTACATACACCAATCGGGGATGTCATAGTCTCATTGCCTCCAGACGGGAGCACAGTTGTAACAAGTATGGAGGTTGAAAGTTTTGCTATTGCTATTACAAGTCTTGAGAAGGTAGAATATTTAACGATCTAACCTCTAGTATTAAAACAGTCTTATTTTTATTGAAAAGGTTAACTAGGCATTATTAATTTGGTTCAAGGTTGCACTTGACTACACTCCCATTCTAGAATAAGCTAGCAGAAAGACTGTGTTGTCAACAAATTAGTAATCTTGGATGGTACTGTGTTATGAACCAATGATTGCTTCACAACCAATTCAAGCCTAAGCATTAGGAACTTAGACTTCCTGTTGATGATAAAAAGTTCCAAGTCATGCAAAGTATGTAGTAGTTCATTAGTATATGGAGATGTAATCAAATGGAGGATCGATGCGCTCCGAAATCGCCGTTTAAAGTCTTCTGGGTATGTGCTGATACACCCAGAAAGTATAATATGTATAATAATTATATTTACAGATGTCAAACCAAAAATCGATTGCCTTGAACCAAAATGCAACCACTGTCAAAAAATGCCGTAGAAAAAATTTCGTCAATTGTAGAGTTCCGAAGGATTTTTAGATTTGTATTTTGCTAATTTTGCAGGACTATTTGATACTGAGAATGAAGAATGGTACAGAGGCTATTACCGAGTGGCGGCTAGAAATGCATTGGCCATGGTAAAAGAGGCTTTACCGTCCGACCAAGACAGCTCCAAGTATTTGAAGAAGTTCAGTGAATTTGTGGGCGATGGAACATTCTTTACTAAAATGGTCTCACTCGTCTCCCCCCAGGAACCATTGGCAGTCTTCTGTCATGGAGATTGTTGGACCAATAACATCCTATTCAAGTATTCAGAGGAAGGAGATATTATAGAGGTAAACATGGATGCTAATATTACATATTTATGTGGCTACAATTCAAGGGCTTAAAGTCAAACAAAGATACAAAAAAATATACCAATTATTAAGTAAAAGTAAATTTTATATTTTAAATGTTTTTCATTTACTCACAAATATTTACTGCAAAAGTAGCCTCTAAAATCATGAAGCATTAAGATCTTAAATAGCCTATAAATATCTTATAATTTAAAGTAAAAATAAGTAAAGTAGCTCACATCCGTATTAGATATTTGATACACCTTTTGATTACAAAAATAATTTTTCAGTTTGGTTGGGATTTTGATCTCAAATCCTTTATTTTCGATCTGTATGAAACGGGCCGAAATGGGCTGCGCAGTTCCACTTAAAGTCATACAACATTATCTACAAAAGACATACCAATAATAACATTATATAAAAAAGACTTGCCCAAAATTAGTACTGGTTTGTTTTTTTGTAGACAACATTGTTCCTCCCTCGAATCATTGGTATGTTTTTTTTGTAGATAACGTTGTTTGACTTTAAGTCCTCGAATTATTATGTTTTTTGTAGATAAAGTTGTTTGATTTTAAGGCCTAGAATTATTTGTATGTTTTTTATAGATAACATTGTGTAACTTTAAGTCCTTGAATTACTGGTATGTTTTATTTTGTAGAAAAAGTTGTTTGACTTTGGCCTAGAATTATTTGTGTGTTTTTTATAGATAACGTAATTTGACTTTAAGCCCTCGATATAACATGCCCTATCGACTTTGATAATAATGTTAAAATACTATATTTAAGTTCTTATTGTTATGGTGATCACATCAACAAAACTACTTGCCAAGCAATCACAAAAAGTTCTAGCTTTGATTACAATTTGGGAGGTGGGTATGGGTACCGCCGCCCCGGGAACCATTTATCGGATAACCAACATCTCTGCCATAGGTCACTCCAAGTGGTTCGTTACGTTTGGTGACCAAGCAGAGGTGCCTGGGTTCACGGGGTGAGGTTTATCTGGGTCTTGGCGGTGGATGCATCTGCCCACCAGCTGCGTCTCTCGGAATATTGTCTTGCACAGCAGTGGGAGGAACGTAAAAAAAAAGACCACTGTATGAAATGAGCATTTACAAACAATTTATAATAATGGAACAATAATATGACCAAACATTGCAAATAATAATTTAAAAAATATCCCCTTACACAGCATCTCTAAAGATGACTACGTATAATATAAAAACGACTCCCAAAAACATATGCATTTACAAAAAAGCTGCCGTTTTAGAGTATAAATATTTTGAACACAACATTTTCCAGGTATGTCTCTTGGACTTCCAGCTGGTGCGGTACGGCTCCCCCGCCCTCGACCTCGCCAACCTGATCTACTGCTGCACCTCCAGGGACCAGAGGACGGAGCACCTCGTGTCTCTGCTGAGCACGTACCACGAGACCCTCTACTCCAGGCTGGTGGAACTCACCCCGGAAGACCATCAGATTACCAGCCTGATGGACAGAGACAAACTATGGGAAATGTTAGTTACAGATTGCCATATACTTCTTTTAAAATAAATAAGTTTACATAGTTTGGGTACGTACACGGATGAACGAATTTGATGCGAGTGAAATGTGAATGGCAGAATAAGTCGAGGAAGACATGGCACGATCAAATACTTATGTTGGGCTATGTCACATCAGAATGAAAAGAAGTTTTTTTTGTTTTTACATGAGCTCCAAACAGGAGGCCCTGAGGAAAATAATTTCCCTCAGGACCTATGTCATCTTTGGGGATGCTGCGTGGAGGATTTTTTTTAATGAGAGGAAGGAGAGGAGAGTTCTGGGAAGGAAAAGGGTTTAAGGGGTGGGTGAGAATCTGGGGTTCGGTGTGTCCTGGTCATCCGTCTCCAAGATCTAGACAAACCTCACCCCATGAACCCGGGCACCCCTGCTAAATCACCAAACGTAGCGAACCACTTGGGGTGACCTATCGCAGAGGTGTTGGTTATCCAATAAAGGTTCCTGGGGCGGCGGTACCCATTCCCGCCTCCCAAATTGAATGAAAGGGTATGTAAGAAACGGTGATCGGATAACTCAGAATCATGCAACTTCCACACCTCAAGTCATTAAAAGATGAAAAAAATAGACTTAACAGTTTACATTATGGGCTTCTTAAAAAAAACAACGAGTGTGCTTTAGACCACACGACCGAAGTAAAACTTCACATACTTATGCCGTCCATTAACAATATAACAATAACAGGAATAAAAATATCCCCATCCCCTCAACATCCCCATCAACTCAACTCAACTCAATTCAACTCAACTCCTCCACTCCCCTCCATTCCATTCCCCACTCCTCTCCATTCCCCACTCCCCGTTCCCCGTTCTTCCCCGTTCCCCATTCCTAATTCCCATTCCCCATTACCCTTTTTCCATTCCCCATTCCCCATTCCCCATTCCCCATTCCCCATTCCCCATTCCCCATTCCCCATTCCCATTGCCCATTCCCCATTCCCCAGTCCCTATCCTAGCGTTCGCATCGATTAGCGTTTCACATTGATTAGCGTTTCATATTTTTTCGTACCATTCATATTTTTTCGTAACGTATTCATCATTTTACCCCCTAAGTGTCGAGCGAACGTAAAGAAGTTTTACTTCAAAAAAAAAATCATAACTTTTATTGACTTTTAAAATGTCAATAAAAGTTGATCCCCGTTAATTATTGATTCTCGGCCTGTTTAAGCTTTTGATAAAATTATCATCAGCTGACAAAAAAAATTAACTTGACCGTTATGCTCGAAAGCTGATCACAATTTGAAACATCTGATCACAAGCTGAAACAAGCCGAGAATCGAATTTGAAACACCTCAACTTTAGTAGCACAAATACAGGATAGAATCTGTAAGTTAACTGTTGTTAAATTATACTATTTTCCAGGATAAATGAAGAATTCCACCGCTGTGGAAAGTTTGGCCTTGGATTGGCTCTAGATATGATTCCCATTTCTACCTGTGATAGCGATCAAGCGCCTGACTTGTACCAGGAAAAGGTAAATAAACACAGCACAAGTGATTCTGTTAGCCTTTTCACTAATATCCCATGACTCATAAATGATCTTTTAAAACAAACAATAAATGCTTGGATAATTTGCCATATATTTCTGTATAATTATAATCTGGAAAATTTTGCATTATGAAGTAATGGGTTCACATACTTGCCATAATATTATATAAATAAGTCTTGAGATCTAAAACTTGCATTGAAACTTTAAGATCAGATTTAAAATACACATTTTTCGATTAAACAGTATATAAACGCAATTGAAGTGATTAAACAACTAAAATGCACTACATAATATCGCACATTCCGTAGAAAAGTTCATAAGTCAAAATTTTCTATTTTTATATTTTATCTCTGAAAAGTGATTGTGATCTATGCCCCAGTTATTTAAGTCAAATCACTTCATCTCCGTAAGATGTCACTAGTATTTTTTCGATGGGATCGCTTGTTCATCAACAATTCATTTGTTATCGCTCTCTTGTAAAATTAAGTTTTTGACTTATGAAACTTTTCAACGGAAAATTGACAAATTAATATTATTTATCAAACACTTTATATTTCATTTCTTTCTAAGCAATGTCGTTTTATATTAGTATTATTTCTTCTTGATTATTATCACATATTATTACAAAACACAGATTTATGAAAATTTTATAAACAATGCGACTCATGTGATATTTTCAACATAACCTTATCTTTGAATCAATCTCAATAGATAAAATGGCAATAAATAATCTATTATACTTATTTGTTTTACATAATCCATATTATACTTTTAATAAAAGATAATAAGCTGTTTTTTCGTCAGGATACGGACACTTCGAGCATTGCTGAAGAAAATACCCCGGTTTGGACATCCAATAAACTGTGCCGCCAGAAGATGGCAGACCTTGTACAGGAACTAGTTGACAATGGAGCTTTGTAAAAACTAATTCAATCAACCTTATGAAAAAATTATTTATGAAATATTTTATTAGTAGATTGACTAAAATTAAATGTTATTTATGCATAGTTTCATGACAAAAAGAAGGGTAATTATGTAAAGTGAAATAAAATGTTTAGAACACAAGTGTTTGCATTATTTACATACAATAAAAAAAAAGCAAAAACTCATGCCAATGCGGTTGTAACAAAAGATAAATTATTGATAATTTGGAAATAATCAGAGTTTGTAATTATGTATTATAATTTAGTAGGTAATGATTTAGTTATCTCATCGGGCGCCAGGAGGATGTTATTGTGATTAGATTTCATGTGGTGCATCAGGGCAGTAGTCTCTGGGAAGCTAGCCAAACAAATGAAGCATTCGTAGGATAAAGCGTCTGAAATATAATAAAATATATAATCATTAAAAACATTCTGAGAATCTAATAGGTTTTCCCATCCTAAGATTTAACTAACTTTACAATGCTGGCTGTTTCAACGCAATCTATCTCATCTTTTTGACACTATGTATGTGTTTTAATGAAACTTACTTTTATGGGTGTTGAAATGTCGTTTTAATTTGGTTGTACTGGGAAATTGTTTGCTGCATGTTTTACAGGCGTGGGGCAGGGGGGCCGTTCCGTGTTTAGTTATCATGTGTTCTCGTCTTGCACTGGCATTACTATAGCTGAAAATACACAAAAAAATCAGCACTCTAACAAAATCACTAAATATCATACCATTCTCCGCACTGGTAGGCAGAAAACGTCACATTTTCTGCATGCATTCCTTGCTTTTTTGGTATACACATAATATGTCATACATTCTGTGTTTTACAGACCCTCGAGATTGCGCAACACAAGTAATTAATTCATGTAGCAATGCTTAGTCTTTTTGAGGTGTCCTAGACTTCTTCATTCATTCGCTTGAGAATCATGTTTTCCTGACCCTCCTTTAACTGCCCATTTCTTCCATATATCCAAATCATCCAAGAGTGGCTTTCTTAAGAGGCTAGATTTCGCGACCGACGCGGAGCGTTTAGGTATTTCATTAAATCTCTTCTGTCCCGCTCGAAATAAGCTCACACACACTTACGACATTCAAAACAAGAGAACACACACTAAGTGACAAACTGCCCGCCGGACACCCCCCATCCCCCTTGAACCACTGCCCCTACACCTCACCCGCGCCGCTATGATTTGCAGCTGTGTTGTGGGTCTAGCATTTTTACTGTTCGGATCTGCGTGAGCCGTGCATGTACCTACCTTGTTCTTCGTAGTATTTTTGATCTCGCGTGACTTAGTGATTCCTCAATCAATATATTTAGAGGGTATCGGCTCCAATAATCAGTTTTTTTTTTTTGTTTATTCTTTATTTTTTTCCATTATATCTACATTTTAAAAGTTATTTTAAATATTTTCTAAATACAGTAAGATGTAAACATAAGGTACAAGTAATATTGTAATACGTAGTTAGCAATACGTAAATATATAATAGACAAAATTAGGTAATGGGAACCCACTACGGCACTTCCTGAGTGTGGGTAATTTAAACAAAAATGTTATACATATAACATCAAAAGTACAAGAAAAAAAAAATGTTAATTTTAAAGTAAATATTTAGAAATTTAGGTATTTGTGAAAAATATGTAGTGAAAAAAATGTTGTGAAAAATAGTGAAACATTTTTTTTGTTGATTGTTATAGTTTTAAGAAAGTAAATAAAGCTAGTCTTGAAGTTACCGTAGATTTGTATTAAATAGTGAAACATAAAGGTATACAAAACATTTATAGGAAAAGTGTTTCAACATCTGTATCATTCAGCCAAATTTTTTTTTTAATGTAAAGTGATATTTTATCTGTCATTTGAATTTATTTTGGTAGAAGATTAAATTTTCGAAGACCAATAAAAATGGACTTGATTAGTACTTTTGCTAATAGGCAACTTGCACCACATTTAAAAAAAAAAATCCGGTTTAGGCAAATATTCTAAGACATTCCGTTTTTTTATCGTTGTTTTGAAACCCGGGCGGATTTTTGAAAATTTCAATCCGAAAAATCCGACCATTTTTTATAAACCGGAAAGACGGGACATATTTTTATGGGCGCGAAAAAACGATAATTACATAGCCGAAAATCATTTTTAAAAAATAACGTTTTCCACGCGAATGGCGCAGGAGAATAACGGGACATGCCAAAAATATTACTTCTCATAAATATTTTTTTCCTTGATCTATCTTATAATGTTCACCGTCTACATATGACTAAATCCAATATAATATACTCGTACTTGTAAATTATAATAATAATAATATATTATAAAATCATCACCATTACCATTACACTTCTAAAACAGGTACAAGAGGCATAAAAAGCACGGAGTTCCCTTCGTAACATCTGTCAAAACGTCAAACCAAATGATAAGTTCGCAGAGAACAAACAATATCTAGTGAATGTTAAATATCCTATTCAAAAATTCGCCTGAAATCAAAGTGTTACCATATAAAAAAAAAATCAGTGTGGAATTTTACAAAATTAATAGAACATTATCGGAGACGGAACATTTTCATGTAGTGACTTTACGAGCCAAAATAATGGATTTATTTATTTAAAAAAAAACTTTACATTTCTAAACTAACAACTAAAATGCTTTTGGCCGTGAAAATCTAAAAACTTATCTTTACATTTCTAATTTATTTACTAACATTTTCGTAATCTTAGTAAAAAAAATCTATAGACACTATTTTTTTCAAGTCTTTATGAAATTCATGCAAGTGGCCAATTCTATTTTCATTTTTTAAGAAACAAATTTTGTTTTTAAATACATATTTCATTGTCTGCAATTTAAAAATTAACGGATATTGAATATTTTAGTCTATTTTCTATTTGAATAATAACTCGGTGGAGAATGTTTTATTTCTATTATACATAACTTTAATTATGCGCTTTTGAGTGGTTTGTAAAGTGCATAGTGAACATGTTTCTTGATTGCAACTTGTATTGTGGATTCTAATTTTAAGGTTATCATGAGGTTTGTTTTTAATGAATTTTATAAAAAGTTAAATAAACTGTTTTGCTGTAGTTTAAAATGAGTTTGTTACAATAAGAAATAATTTTTCCTGGGATTACAAAATTACATAAATCATTTATATTCATCAAAAATAGAATCGGCCCAAGTACTGTACCTTGCGGAACTCCATTTTTTATCTATGCTTCTGTACTATGCATATTCCCATTTTTTTTGTGTTCTGTCTTTAGGATAGTTTGTCAGTATTTTTAGTGTGTCTTTTTTGAAACCAACCAATAGAATTAAGAACTAAGTCGGTGAACTGTCCCAAGTTTGACTCAAAAGACCTGCCTGTGAAATCTGCAGTGAAAAAAACAGTGTTTTTGGGTGTTATAATTCTGTTTTTACATAAATTGAAGAGTTATCGGTAAGGATTTTTTCCATGAAAACGCACAGCTTTGATATCGGTTTATAATTCTAAATATTGTGTTTATCCCCCTTTTTAAAAACAGACTTTACAAAAGATTTTTTCCAAGTAGTGTGAAATACGTTTTCTTTGAGAGAATATGTGAATAGCAATGTCACCGGGGTAATAAGTTGTTCAGCACAATTAAAAATAAAAGTTGAATGTAGGTAATTTGTCACAACCAGCATTTTTTTGTGTTGTCATTTTGCAGATATTTTAATACTTACTAAAGATGTATTAAATGTTAATCGAATTCAAATTTATTGTACTCATATTATTATTATTGTCATTATTTGTGAGTATGTATTTAGTTTGAGAAAGGACAAAAATTGATTGAAAATAGACATTAAAAAGATTGGAAATTTGTTGCCATTCACTAAAAGAAAAGTTTACAAGGAACATGTTATTAGGTATAGCAGAGGAAGATTATTTGGATTTCACGAAAGTCCAAAAATATTTCACATTATTTTTTGTATATTATATTATATTATTTATATAGTTTGCAAGTAACATTATGTGTTCACAGGAATAAGTTTGATTACGTAATATCATAAAATAGTCATATGAAAAAATATTATATTACGTATTGTTAAAAATGCGTTAGACCGTAACATCTAAAATACATTATTGTAAAACTAAACAGAACTAATGAATAAAAATATATCAACCCCATCACTATTGTTGTATAAAATAGTCTTAACATCACTATTATCGAAAACGATGACTCCCTCCCCCCGACCATGCACTCCTTGCCGCGACATGTAAAACGTGCGAACGAGACAACTGCAGTAAACTATCTAATTTACCTACAGAAATTGCTCGGAGAAGGGTTCAGGGAGAAAACACTTTTCTACACCGAAACTTTCGCGAAATTGTAATTTGAAAACTGTAATATGTTCTTAAAAGAAGAAGCTATGTCGGTATGTTTTTATAATTTTGTAATTCTTTATAATAATTGAGTTAACAGCACTTTTACCTTGAATAATACTTTCCGATAAATTATATATGTTTGATAGTGAATGTTTACGTTAATACGAAACGTATCGAAAATGCAAAAACATACCGACATAGCTTCTACTTTCTAGAAGGCAATATAAAAAAAATATATTGATTTTGTGTAATTTTCGATGTAGAAAAGTGTTTTTTCCCGGGCGTCCTTTTTGTATGGGCCGAAAAGCGAAGTCTATCGTCTTAAACTCTTTCATTATGCTTCCATCAGCCTTGCATTCTGTTCGGAGTTCGGATGTCAACAATGGCAAAAAGGTTATAAATGCAATCAATCAATTCATAAAAAACAAAAATATCATAAATTTATTAGACAAACCTTTTCGTACACATCAGACAGTCTAATTTAGATTTGCTATTACTGTCAAAATTGTGGACATATTTCTTGTGACTCCATAATGATTTGTAACTGTTCAACCTAGAATAGAAATCAAGATACATAAAACAATAAGGCTATTTGTAAATCAAATATAAAGAAAATGAAATCGGCGGTCCTGAAGAATAATGTCAGATCAGTTAAAAATTAAAAATCGTTTTATTGGCTTATTTTAATTTCCTTTTGATGTTTTAATTTACTTAATTAATTATTTTTGGAACGTTGAATTAAATTAAATAAAATGCAAACACCAAAACAACACTAGGTATATTTCTTGATCCCAAAAACAGTAAAAATGAGGAAATTAAACTTTAAACAGCTCTATTGCGAAACTACAAAATCGCACATCCGACATTAATCTACAGGACTGTCAAAATTAAATAAACATGTGCAGGAAAAATCAACGTACATTTTACCGCATGTATCACAAGGATATGTTTTAGAAAGACTTGAAGAAGTTCGTTCAGTTAAACACTTGTGCTTGTTTAGGTCTGTGAGGACTTTCCCGCATCGCTCACATTGTTTCTTCACTCCTTTCTGCTTAACGAATGGGCAAACTAAAAAATGTCTATTGAGTTGTTTATACAGCTTCCCGCAAAAGGAGCAAATCCCAGAAGCTTCCCTTAAATTGGTTGAAGTATTGGGTGAAGGTTTAATGGAGCTCGGGCTGTTCATCGGAGCTCTCGGTTTTTCTAATTCACTCATAAAAAGATTGGTAAGCTTGCTAAAATGCTGGCTTTTAAGCTTCTTGAAGTCATCCATTTTGGAGAATACTTCTCGACACACCTTTCCATAGTAGTTTGCTACATTATCGGCAGACCGACTTCTCAGTAAACTTCCATTGCTCCCGTGATCTGATGCAGTGATTACATGTGGTGGAAACTGCAGACTAGCGAATTTATTGTGATTTTTGTTAGCAAAACCTCTTCTCCTATTACCATTTACTCTGTCAATATTTTTATTACCTCCAACTGTCTTATCTGATCCTGATGTTATTTTATTAGTACTTTGACAAGGTTTCGAACTTATAGCAGGCACTTCGTCGGTGGCTGAAGCTGAATTACAACCGTTAGTGATAGTCATAATGCTGGTAGATTTCATTTTTTTATTTGAGAAGATGCACCGTCGTTTAAAATTACACGCCGATATTAGTTCGGATAAACAGTTCCCACAAATCATTTCTCCTTGGGTGGTCTGAAAAAAATCACGCAATTTTCAATATACTTGCATTGATATATATGTATACATAGATGAGACAATTAGCGAATAAATTGGTTCAACGGAATCATAGGTTAGTACCTTCATTTCTCTATTAGTACAACAACAACAACAACCGTCGACCGTGGCTGGCGTGTGACGTATCATAGTAGGATGGAAAAAGATGAAACCATGGGCTTGAGTAAAAGGAAAGGACGGTCTGACGGCCGAGCCATTCGACGCGGTGGCTTCAGTTAGAATTCACTTTCCCGAAGGCCTGTTCGTGCATGATTTGAACACGAATCTCGGAGAATTATGTACGGGGTAGCGCCTCTATAGTATATCTCTATGTATACTTGTCAGAATTATGTGATATTGTATATTAAATTAGGCATCTTCTTGGAAAGCTCCAAATTTAAGATGTGTACATCGATCTACATCCTACATAGATACTTACCACTATATTCGCAAGGTACGAGAATTCTTCTGAAACATCATCTAAAACTGGCAGAAGATCCTTTTTATTAATCATGGAACAACAAGCCACGCATGATTTTTTATTGTTTTTTGTAGTTGTATTGTGTAATAATTTGGAACCTTAAAAATAAATCACAAAGTCAATGACAAAGTAAAACCGCCACAGAAAAGTCAGTCTAATAATTAATATTTACTTACTTAAAATGGAAGATGTTGCATTCAGCTCTGACTGGTCACCCATGTTGATCTAATTTTCTAAATAAATTTACGGCAAACATGAAATTTACAAATTTGAAGTGTCAATAAAAAAATAAACAAACGAAAGCTCAATGTAAAAGATTTTTTTGGCTCGTACCTTGAAATTTAGCTAGCCACTCGAATTCGTACTTACCCACAAAGTATTTTAATAAATACTTGAAATAAGTCAACGAAACAAATGCCCCGAAGGGAAAAAAAACTAAATTTACAAAATATGTGTGAACCAAAAAAAAATTTTTTTCATTAAAAGAGGATAAAATTAAGCAATTTATCAGTCCTATGAATCTTGCATCCAAATGAAATCCGGACTGTATTGCTGTTGTGAAACAAAGTTTACATAATTTATACATCGTACGTATCGTATTTACGTATTTATACATGATACCCCGTACATAATTTATACATCGCGATTTATTTATTTTAACCGTTGAACGTTTAGTAATGATTTTAACAGCCGACCGGGTTGCGATTGTCGTCAAATTATCAAGCTCTCAAAATTAATTATTGACTACTCAAATATTGAACCATGATATAGGTTAATCATAATAACATGTATAACGCAGTTTTGAGTTATTTCACTTCAAGTGCGCTTAACTATAATAAACTTAAAAGTAATCATATAGTGTTCCTTACGAGTCCTTACAAAAATTTATCAAATAATGTGAAACAATGAATACACAGTATATGTACAAAGGAACGCCAAGAGAACAAAATTAACAACAACTGTGCTGTTTTGGCACAGGACAATATAGATGATGATAAAGAATAGCGGTGCCATTAAAAGAATCATTAAAACTAAAATATAATATAGAACAGGAGGCAGTTTACGTTTAGAAATAAGAAAAATTCGGAGCGCACAAACATAAAAGTACAGTAAGGAGAAAACCGAAACAAAAAAATTCCGGAAACTTCGCTTTGTTGAGTATGTTGAAAAGGAGTTAGATTCATGAATGGTATGATTTTTAAACAAGTTTGTTTTAAAACTCGTTTAAATTCAGCCAAATTCGAAATTAGTAAGAGCTGAGGGAAGTTTATTTCAAATGAGCGGGCCAGTTACACGAAAAGATCGATCATAGTAAACGGCTCAATTTGACCTAGAAAGTTCGATAACATGATTAGTAACATCTAGATCTACTGATCACTACTTTAGAGTAAGCTGTCCATCGCTTATGTTAACAAATAGTTCCGGTATTTTTTTTTATCTTTTTTACATGGGCTTTACATATGAGGAAAATAATTTCCCTCAGGGCCTACTTCATCTTCGGTGATGCTGTGTGGAGGGTTTTTTTTAAGGAAAGGAAGGAGAGGAGAGTTCTGGTAAGGAAAAGGGTTTGAGGGGTGGATAGGAATCCGGGGTTCAGTGTGTCCTGGTCATCCGCCTCCAAGACCTAGACAAACCTCACCCCGTGAACCTGGGTACCCCTGCTAAATCACCAAACGTAGCGAACCACTTGGGGTGACCTACGGCAGAAGTGTTGGTTATCCAATTAAGGTTCCCGGGGTGGCGGTACCCGTTCCCGCCTCCCAAATCTCTACGTATTATAAATTAGAGTCCTCCACCGTGTCTATCTGTTCGCCATAAACTCTCAAACTACTGAATGGACTTTCATGCCGTTTTCACCAATAGATAGAGTGGTTCATGAGGAAGGTTTAGGTATATAAATTGTCAAGGTTCTTTGTAAATTGGTTGAAATATATAATATATAAAGGAGAATGTCTTGGCAAGCGGGCGGTGTGGATTTGATTTGTATGCAAATTAACAGATGGCGGTGTTATAAAAGTTGGGTAACCATCCAGTAGGTGGCGTTTTTTTTACATTAACTCCACACAGGAGGCCCTGATGAAAATAATTTCCCTCAGGGCCTATATCATCTGAGATGCTGTGTGAAGGGTCTTTTGAGGAGAGGAAGGAATGAACATTGGTTGTTGAAGAGACCCATGTTCTAGGAAGGAGGAAACATAGAGGCCGGCAAATCGTTCAATAGCCGAGCTGTTGAACACAAGAACGAGTCCAAGAAGCGACCCGTTCTCATGTGACAGATGTCAACCGTGTACATATGTTGGGCACGCGTTTGGCGTGTTTCCCGACTATGCACAGGTGCCGAAGGGATCAATGACGCTAGTTCCTCGGAGCATCTTCCATTGTAATACCGGTAGAACAAGTATAGCATTCCCACCTGACGCATGTGCTCTAAAGATTGCAATCCATCTGTTAAGATGGGAGAATCTATCAAACGGACCGCCCGTTTTTGCACAGAGTTAGCAGTTGTGTACTATTATAGTATCTGCGGGCTCTGTATATATGTATATATATGCCCTGTACACCCAGTTTTTGGGTATTGTGTTTCGTTAGCCACAGCAACGCGTTTCCGGGTCAGATAGTTGAAAATATATCCTCCGATATATAGGCTGGTGCCATTCAGTGGGGTTAGAAGTGGGGTAATACGGCAATACTTAGATTCACCAAAACACATTCTCGCCGCAGCATTGAAAACAGACTGGACTCTAGTGAATTGTTTTTAAGTCGAAGCTAAACCCGGTAGAGTGTTAAAATATTAATAAATAGTGGTGTACTGCAAGGTTAATTGTTTTATTTTTGATAAATTATTAATTTTTGCAGCAAGTAACCATAAATATACCAAACCACCCACCCACCCACCTAGTAAAACTGCAATCAAAAACTTTACTCAACTGCAGTGATGCCATTCCTACCGAAATTTCAGCAGATCTACTAATTTCAAAATTCTACCTTCGAAATTTGTGAAAATCAACCGATTTTCCTTTTAACGTCTGCTTTAATATGCCAGAGGCAATGGCACGGTGACATCAACGGTACGCGGCATTTTATTTCTTTAATACGAGTGAGGGAGATGTACGATAATGATTGCATTTCTCCTTTGGGGGAAGCAGACACATGTACATCGATTGTCTCACTCTTATATTATAGTCTGTAAAAAAGATCGTCAGTTTTTGAAAATCTAAGGAATTCAGCTAAAATCTACCGATATTCAGAATAGATCCCGATTTTTTTTTAAATTTCGTAGTTGCTGGGGAACTATTTCTTTAAAAATCTCTAGCCACCCCTCCACTCCCAGGATTCGAAATATTGTCGGGAAATCGTATCTTGAGAAATTCTCTAGCTACCCACTCCCCTAGGATTGGAAATAATCGTAACTTCTGAAATTTTCCACTTCACCCCCAAGCCGAGCTATTCTCTATTTTTTGTGAGATTTCGAGATAACGGACGGTCCTCGCTACCGAATTTTTTAACACACATCCCTACCGATTTTAATTTTCGCGGCATGGCATCACTCAGCATCGCATAACTGTCAAAATTTGCTATCCCGCAATCATGTTGCAGCGAGGTTTTCTATCTTAAAATGTTTTCGATTTTTAATTAAAAGGATTTATTTGATGTTATTTTTAGTTAAAACTTTTATTTTTTAACAAACAAAATGCCGGCCGATCAAATTCAATATTCTGAAAAGTATGTTGACGACCAGTATGAATACAGGTATACGATTATTTTCTCTACGAATGTTTTGTTTTTCTAAATATTGTGACAATATTGTTAGCTAGCAAGATAGCTAACAACCTAGCAAGATTATGTTATTCATTAATTAACTCAATGCTGTGGTAAATAAGTTCGAGTATTTATAGTTTTTTTTAGATATCATTTGATTAAAAAGTGTTGTTTTCAGGCATGTTATCCTGCCCGCGGACTTAGCTCGAAATGTACCCAAGTCTCACCTGATGACGGAGACGGAATGGAGGAATGTAGGAGTCCAGCAGAGTCCCGACTGGGTTCATTACATGATGCATTCCCCCGAACCCCATGTCCTGCTCTTCCGGAGACCAAGAACTGATATTCCTCACGCGACAACCACAAATGGACATGGCGACTCAATATCACTGTGATAAAACAACACCTGATAATATGCTTTCCACTTTGAATGTTGTGATCGAAATATTATTGATAAAAAACACTGATATGATCAACACATAAAAAGGTAAATATTCGGAACAAACGTCAACGGTTAATACGCACTTTTTTTTATAAAACCTTTAGATTCTTCTTAATTACCATAAAAGACAACTATTTGCATTGGAGGAGGTTGAAAATGTTACATTTTTAATTTTAGTTACGTAAATTGAAAATTTGCTTTCGTATTTAGACACAACGCTTCACCATATGCAATTTGTAATGATTATTGTCGTTTTATTATGTTGGTATTACTGATACTATATGGAAGGCTACATCCATAAATATACTAACCCCGCTACATCATACCATAACTGACTTCATTGCAATATATTCAAAGGCGCGTAACCGAAAAAACCTATACGCTAGGTTTGTGTAACATGGTTTGTGATTCAAAATAAAGTGCCCCTTTATAACGCCTACTCACGTCAAGGCAAGAAAAACATCCCAGTTTTCAAGTAGTTTAGCGGCTACGCTAGGTTTGTGTAACATGGAATGTAAAATATCAGTAATACCAACATATTAAAATAACAATAATACGGCAAACAGTGATTTGACAGTATTAAGTAAAGCAAATTTTCAATTTTTAATAAAAATTAAAAATGTAACATTTTCAACCTCCCCCAATGCAAATAGTTGTCTTTTATGGTAATTAAGAAGAATCTAAAAGTTTGATAAAAAAAAGTGCGTATTAACCGTTGACGTTTGTTCCGAAGAATTACCCATAAAAAATACCCCAGTTTATTTTTTAAAATTTATTTGGGAGATATCTTCTATACAGATCTTTGCTTGACTTGGATTGAAATAGCTAGTAACTTCTGACTGATATTTGAGCAGTCTGATGAGAAATCAAAAAAATGTATAGTTTTTATAATAACAGTTTTAAAAAGGCTTTTTTTACTCAGTTTCGTATAAATTTTAAAAATATATTTTACTGTTATACTTATTATTATTCTTAACTGTAGTGATATTATAACACCTTATTTTTTTACAATTTTTTCTTGTAAACATTCCTTTGATCTGCGGATGAATAATTCACAATTTGTATTTTAATAATAGATTTAGGGGGTTTTTCACCATCCTCCTGATAGCTTTTCAATTTATATTCAACGAATATATTAATTAATAGATAAATAAATATTTGCAACAGGTAAAAAACTCGGCTAACTTATCCTATATATAGTCACTATTCACAGGTTCAAGTACCGATTAGTAAACCCAGACTTTTTGAATAAATAAATTGTGTTTAGTTAACCAAAAATGTATGTTATCTTAAGGAAATCTATGAGAAGGATGGTGAAATACCCCCTAAGTCAGTTTTCCTAATTTGAACTCAAAATCGAGCAAACTTTTTAAAATCTATATAAGTGTCTAATTTTAACACTTCTAATCATTATAATTTTATGCAGCAGTGCTCTAAGACAAAAGTAGGAATCTACACATTATATATGTATTAAATTATATATTTATTAATGACCCATTTTAAAAGATCATTCATTTCATCCACAGTTATGTTTTTATTTTTAAATAATTTTTATCATAATTTGTACTAAACTTATGTCTTTCCAATGTTTGTTATTTATCTAAATCTAAGCATTGTTTATTTTTATTCTCAAATTAGAATTTATGCTAAGTTATTACTATTGTATGCTGCTGCTAAAATTTGTTCTAGTAGACTACGGTTTAAGATTTTAAGTTAACATTCATTCCATAACAAATAACATTTGTATGTATGATTTTCATGGTAACTATTTTATCAAAACTGAGAGTTATTCGTCGATTCCGTCATCCTGTCTGTGTTCTCTGGAAATATCTTCTTTAGTTAAATATAAAATAACTCTATATGTAGTTATTTGTTTGCAGCTCCATAGCCAATTGGATAGCTTTACAACTTAATTTCACGTTCAGCGTTCAGCCATCTGTTTTTGTTAACAGAGTCAAATTGAACATCTACTTCAATGGTGTTGAAATATGTTTGTATCCTAGACTAAATCATTGTCTACGTTGGTGTTAAAAAATATTTAACTAATAGGTAAAAAAACAAACAAACAAACGGTATTACATAATTTGCTGTACAGTCTGAATTGATCTCTTTTGACCAAATTGATACTGGAAAATTTTGCTGTTCTTTTATAAACTTCTTTGTTTTTCTAAATTTTTTGTGTTAATGTGTGAATTTTATGTCTAAAATATGTTTCTCCTTTCAGTTTGCATTTGCTACCGCATTAACAAAGTATTAAAACTCTGCGGTGTTTGTCAAAGGGAGCTGTGAGTTTGTTAGTATGTATATTTAGAAAATATCTATTTGATACTTTGGTATTTACATATTTATATAAATTTATATAATACGTTACATTGAAATAAAACATAGGTTAAATGAATTCATTATTTTATTTCATATTCAATACATTTTATGTACATGTTGTGTGAACACAATATGATAAGAACCATGCATGTACTTTGGTGATAATAATGGATTTAGTATGTACAAACGTAACAACATTGCAATCAATATGCCTTTAAAGGCAAATGAACACAGCTCAACCAAGCATAGATATGTATATTTACTGATGAACCTACTAAACACCTTTGTGCCGATGCGTTAAATAATTGAATATGAGGTCATCTAACTACAGTTCACTAAGACAAGTAATGTATGTTAACAATGGGGAATAGAATAGTACACGGGGGATATTGCAGCACATTGCGCGGGATATGATTCTCGATATGAAATATGTCTTCTTGATATGATTACTTCACAAACAAATGATCTCTAGTTCTCCCTACTTTGGTTATGAGTTAGTTTTTAGTTATTAACTTTGTAACTTGTAACTTGTAACCCACATTTGGCCGTCATTTAACAGATGCTTGAATCATTAATGTTTATCTTTTAATTAAGTCGTAATTAGTAATTCAAAGCTCGCCTCGCCGAGTAACCGATTTAAATCTAATTGTTAAAGTTGGTCATTAAAATTAAAGTTTGTATAAAAGTGGGTTAGTCAAAATACCGTTGTCCGGGGAAAGATGTCACCTTGTTAAGTTAATAATGTAACTACTAAATTATTAGGGATATCTGTAACAACTCTGTCTTCATTCTACTAAAAACATGCCTACATAAATTATCTTCTAATGACGAGACCGATTATGTTTGATACAGAGTCGATTATTTCAGTAAATATTATATAAAAAAGTTTATGATAATTGCCTTAATGCTACAAGTTTTATATATTATTATAAGAATGTAAAACAACTTCGTATAATTTCGTTAAGTTAGTTCCGTGGGAATAACTCTGCCCGATCAAGGGCGGGGTTTTATCAAAAGCAGATAAAAAATTAAAAATAAGGTGAAAAATTTAGTTTCGTAACAAGAGTAGAAATGTACAAATATTGAGGATATATTATTTTTGCAGCTACTAGACAGTAATACTATGAATATATTTAGTTTCTGCTTGGATACCCCCGGCTGATAAATATATTCTGATTGATCTGCAGCAAGCACCAATTTGCAATGAAGAAGAATCTACTGAGGGATAGATTTGCCGTTGGTGTAGTGCGGGGGCACGTTGGCAGCGGCCGACCCTTCCTCTGTCATCACCGATACAAATTCTTCCACGGCTCTGCCCAGGTCATCTGCAAACAAACAATTGACATGTTAATTATTCTTAACTTCTCCAAATACACTAACATTCTAAAGGGGTTAAGGGTGCTTCCTTCTTCCTTTTGCGAACATTCCTACCGCAAAATCTTACGTTACTTGAAAAGAATATACGAAGTGACCCAAATTTATCTCACCAAGGGGGAAGGAGGGTTCTAGATTGGAAGAAAAACTGCTCACGTAATTAATGTATGCCCCCAAAGGTATATGATTTTACGACATCTTCAAAAATAAGAAATGTACAAGACATATAAAATACGTTGGAAAATTTCCAAACTTCGTTCAGAAATTATAAATACAAAAGTCGTACATAACAGATAAACTACCCCCTCAGGCTGTGTAAGCAGTGTATATATCTTTTCATGAACAATTTTTTTTTAATTAGTAGTGTTTTCATTTCCGCAGTCAGTTCAATTGAATAAAATTTTCACGAGGTTTTTTAGTAAGGCTGTGTATGTATATACTATGTACCACGGACGTACAAAATATATGGACTTGCCCTTACGTGATAAAAGCGTGTTATTTCCCCCTCCCATTGGAACCATTTTTCGGAACCGGCTGGGCTTGCGAGAGCCTCGCGTTAATCTAAAAAATGTGACGTCATCATTCGTGTCCGGACCAGTGTCGAGCTCTTATCGTACATTTTACGCACGGACGTTGTATGTCTATGGAACACATACTATGACCTATGACATCGAGATACATGGCGACGCGAAACACAAAGCCGCTGTTTACTGGGGTGAGTAAATCATGAAACATTTGTAAAAGTGTCTACGGAAACAAAATATTCGACTATGAAAATACTCAGAACCTTACTTTGCGAATTTGGACTTGACACATCTGTTCATAACGTGGCATGCAATTCGCGCTCCCATATAAAAAGGTCTATTCATTCAAATGCAGATTTTACTTTTAAGAACTAAATGGTGATATTATAGTGCGAGGTGCCTATATACTGTTAGATTGATTTATTGGCGAATCACAAGTTTCTTTCCTCTCTTCGTCCCGCCATAGTTGGTTTTTACCCCTCATCTGTAAGTTCTCGTCTAGCTATTTGTATGTCTATGCTATGTACACTATAAAATATTTTCATGACCTATCAATTTTTGTTACCAATCTATCGATTTTTGGTATCACTGCATTAGCTTAGTATTCACGTGACAAGCATTTCTGTATGTATCTCTATTGGACAGATCCATCCACATGTGCAAAAATGCTCCTGTGAAATCATGCTCGTCCGTACATATCCATACATGAATATTAGGCCCTTTCATGAATATTTACCCTTTTACTGTGTGACCAATTAAAGACAATCCCATGAAAAGATTGTAAAAATAATATTTAGAATATTTTGCATCATGAAATCAACCAGTCTCCACGAGTATACAGTTTAATATAACTATGTAAACCAAAAAAACACATAAAAAATATATAAAGTGGTTAAGTATATTTTTATTACCTTATGGAATCCTTCCAGTAGCTTAGAAATTCAAATAAAATAATTAATATTGTTAAAGTTCTAAAATCTCAAATTATAATATTTAATTAAATGAAGACAATATTAGCGAAATTCAATCGAAAATCTGGAGACAGAATTATGTGCGTTAAGAAAATGAAGATAATGTTGGTAGTTTTTAGTCGAAGTATGATACAGTTAAAAGTGGCCGAATTAGAAATGGGTTCCATAGCTCAGTTGGTAGAGCTTTTGTCATGTTAACAAAGGGCCCTGGGTTCAAATCCCAGTGGAACCAGTATCTTTTTCTGATTTTTCTGTCTCCAGATTTTCGATTGAGTTTCGCTAATATTGTCTTCATTTAATTAAATATTATAATTAATATTGTGTTTAGCAAGGCAACAAATAGGTGGGTTCAAGGTTAATTAAATAAAAACGTTAGTGATGATGGGTTTTTACTTCAATTGCATTTTTTGATCATATCATATATCAAAAGTATATAAATCTCAAGTGAGTTTAGTTATGTTACGTTTCACAAAACTTTTTACACATGTTATTGTAAGTTTTTTTTGTCAAATGTTAGGAAAAGGTTTAAAGTTGAAGGTTCTTAATGTACTGTTCATTCAAAGTTAGAAAAGGATTTTTTTTTTAAATTTGAGGTTATGTATTTGACTGCTATTTCATTGTATATGACTGCTGGTTTATTTGAGGTTATGTGTAATTACCTGCGCAGTGCATAAGGGCCCCCACGGCTTGGGGTTGCGGCGCGTGCGGGGGCGGCGGGGGCCTCTCCAGGGCTGCCTCCCTTCCTCCAGGTTCCGACCAACGACCATCTAATAATAGCAAAGCCCCCGAGGTGCAAGATAAGTTAATTGCCCGACCACCAATGAATATGTTATAAGTAATAATATACATATACTGATGAAAAGTAATGATAATATACTGATAAAAAGTAATGATAATATACTGATGAAAAGTAATGATAATATACTGATGAAAAGTAATGATACTGATGAAAATCCATCACATAAGTGCGTAAGTCATCCTAAAATGCCATTTTACTGTGGCAATAATAAAATAAATGTACGGAAATGGTTTCATAATGATAGCAGCATTGGCAAATCTCCAAAGAGCTTCAAAGCTTCAAATTGCTATGCATATTTTGCTTAATTTGGAAATTGGTTAAATATGACTTATGCAAATATGTATTCACATGGTTTTGTTTGAAATATACTAGGAAGTTAAACAATCAATAGGTAATCTTTGTTAGTATCGTGATTCATTTTTAGGTTATTTATGTCTGGTTGCACTACCTCATTCTTTAGCTAATGTTTCGGACAGCGTTACGGTGAATATTGCGGTTGAAGTGTGAGTTTATTTATGAAGAACTGATACTATTCTGCAAGCATAAAGCCCGCCGCAAATTTAACTCAGCCCACGCACAGCACACGCGTGAAATGTTTTGTAGAACATGGTTTCTGTCGGAGTGGCGCATATTAAAACCATTCCACGGCCAGTCCAGTCCCAAGCTGTGTCGCGCTTGGACGTGTTGTGTTTGAAACACAGTTTCGTGAATCGTGGGTCCCTAGTTGTCTGTGTGAACATTGTTTTTGTTACTAGAACATGGAAAAATTAGAAGAAAAGGTTAGAGGCTTTCCCGTGTTATATAATATGACTCATGAAGATTACATTAAAACAAAACTGAAGGATGATTTTTTCGAGAAGATAGCCAAAGAATTAAATTACATTATATAAAATAGTATAACGTATAAAATGATGTCAGTATATAATATACAGTAAATTATACCGATATCACACTATCTACATATTTATATTTGGGAGGCGGGAATGGGTTCCGCCGCCCCGGGAACCTTTATTGGATAACCAACACCTCTGCCATAGGTCACCCCAAGTGGTTCGCTACATTTGGTGGTTTAGCAGGGGTGTCCGGGTTCATAGGGTGAAGATTTGTTTAGGTGTTGGAGGCGGATGACCGGGACACACTGAACCCCAGATTCCTTCCCACACCTTAAACCCCTTTCCTTCCCAGATTTCTCTTCTCCTTCCTTTTCTTAAAAAATCCTCCACACATCATCCCCAAAGATGACATACGCCCTGAGGGAAATTATTTTCCCCAAGGCCTTCTGTTTGAAGCTCAAGTAAAACAAAAAAATCTAGAATTTCATTGAATAACTTGAACTCTCCATGACTCTCTTTTTCGTAAATACTCATTGGTTTTACTTATTTTTCTTTTTTTGCTGAGTAGTTGCAACATGATAAATCTTTCTTCATCCTCAGATTCAGATTCTAAATCGACAAGAAGTTGCTGCCTTGCTGCCATCTTGCATACTGCGAGAAGTGAGGGCGGGTATGGCGCGGGTGTGTGGGCTGTGTTAAATATGCGTTACTATTAAAAAACATGTACGTGGGCTTGGTTTCGGTCCTTCGGTGCTGTTTTTGTGAAAAATTACCTCAAGAGCAATGTACAGTTTATTATGATTTTTTAGTCTTTAGTCAGATTAACCATTGCGTAGATAATTCTAGTTCTCATAGATAGGAAGGAGTTATGTGTCATCATTGCTCTTATTTTTATAAGTAAATAGGTACCCACATTATCTTACACCATCTGAAAAAGCTATTTATATATGTATGTGTCTACTCCATTACCATTTTAAACTATTTTTTTCCTATTAAATGAGGTGAAAAGCTTAGCGGTAACCTTAAACCAATAATCCACTAGAGTTATTGCAGCAGTAACTTAGTGTTGAATGCTATAATGTGAGGTTATGTGATAAGAATACTGACTCGTATTATTGTCGTGGTAGACTCCATTATGCATCTTGGCTGGAGAGTCCGTAGCCAGTTGAGAGGCTGTGACAGCTCTGGTTTGAAGAGTCCCCGTGCGCGCTGGAGAAGCTCCTTGGGCTGGCTGCTGGAAACAAAAAAGGAAAACATTATAGCAAAGTCCTTAAACCTCCATAACCTAACCTACGCATTCATCTAATCATGATGACGGGATATGTAGATTATTCTAGACACTTGCCACAAGCATAAAATCTGTAAGTAGGTGTTTTTAAAGGCAGTTATCCTGGGCACAAAATGTTTTTAGCACGGGGTCTTTGAACGTCTGGACTTTCATAAAAGTTAATTATTTTCTTTCTGATAGATCTACCAAATTTCAAACGCCACCTACCTTACTAAAACATGTAGTGATGTAAGATGAAGGTATTTTGTGATTTTTGAACCATTATAGAAATAAATCCCTAATATACACACTCAGTAGAATAAAGGATTAAATTATATAAAATAATATGCACATTATCATAAACGCATAAAGTTTGAAGGTAGTCTAGAATAGGTATTGCATTTTTTTATTTTTTTTATTATATCAATACTTAGTACTAAAATATTAGCTTTATTTTTCAGCAGTCCTGTTACAAAATTTAGATAATTTTCAGTTGCAAACCTCATCGAGCAGTTGGCGCAATCGCTGCAGCTGAGCTTCGAGCTGCCTGTTGTGGTCTTCTAGGATCTGCATCCTCGCTTCCAGGCGCCCCTTGTGCTGACGGAGCAACCTGGCTTCTGCCATCATATCCTGAAAATCACAAGCAAAGTTATAAATAATATTTGGATAAGATTATTATACCTAGCGCTGTTTTGTGAAATATCATTAAAAAAAACTTTAAAGCTAATAGATTTCTAGATAGTCAGTAGATTTAGTCTGTTTCTGGGTTTAATTCAAAATGGCATAAAAAGTTTTGTTATGATGATAAACATTATTATTACCTGATCTGGAGCCCCGTGAGCTCCACGGTTTTCGTTTCCAGCATGTTGTTCTTCAGGGGTGGATCCAGGGGTAGATTTGGCACGGAGTCGTTCGTATTCCGCCTGCAGGTTTGCATTCTCCTCTTCTAGCTCTCTGAAATAGCATAGACGGGTAACACGATTAGTGTCAAATAGTGAAGGAAAGAAATACCAAAGAAAAATAATGAGCAAGTTGTCTCATTTTCGAGAACCTTTCTATGGTAGAGTTGGCATTTTTTTTTTACATATGTTATGTGTAGTGGACACTCATGGCCTCATGTCAGTGACATTAACTGTATATAACCCGCTTTCTCTTGAGGGTACCACCTTAGGTAAGAATTTGTAAATGAAACACAAACTTCATGAAAGTCATCAGACAACCTACTCTTTGGACAAGTTGCTTCTCTATTTATTGGGATGAAAGTGTTGTTATGTATTACAATGTCTACACTTTTTAATAGAGTTATTGTTAAACAGGGAAGCATGCGTCATAGCACCGAAAATTAATTACTAAAGTACTATGTTTCTGCCGAGCGATTAAATCAAAAGTATGAGGCAATATGATAAGAACCTTAAAAAAGATGAGGCAATGTAGAAAATTGTGAAAACTGATAAATAATTTCCGTAATTATTTCAATTATACCGTTTTAGGTAGTATACACATCTCTGCTGTCCCATACATTATGTTTCATTCGCTCTTTATACTTATTCTAGTCAATACCATTGGCGAATGGCGGTACTATTTTGCTGTAATTGGCTAGAAAAGGTCTCAGGGTGCTTTTTTGAACCCTAATATGAACAGGGAAATAAGGCTGATTGTAGAATCAATTTGTATGGGGGGGCTACTAAATACTAGTAAAAAGAAGAAATTTTGGAATGAGAGAGACTTGGTTTGATTTCAGTTGTAAATGCTTGAAGTTAATTTGAATTGGTTTATTTTGCTCACCTAATGACAGCTTCGAGTTCCTCCCGCTGCTCCTGGTGGATGATGGTCATAACCTGCACGGGGCTGCGTGGGGGCTCCAGGTCGCCGGCCGAGGAGTTGGGGCCCACTCCTGACGAGGATCCATTGAGTGACTGACAATAGGCCGCTATCAGCTGATGCTCATCGTCGCTGGGAATCGGGAAACTGTACGTTATTAATGATTAATGGATTCTAATAAGCACACAATTCATTTTTACAATACAATAAGAAAAAAAATTACAGAAACGTCACATCTGTCGGATCTGCCCTGATGATGGACACTGCAACGCTGTCCGAAACGTTGGCTAATGAAGGAGGTAGCGCAACACGGCATAACACCCCAAAAACAAATAAAAAAATAATTTTACAGTTCGAAATTGACACCTAGCTTCAATGTAAGAAACTGAGTATCAGTAATCAATCGTAACTTAGATGTCAGGTTTTGTTCAATTTCCAAACAAAATTGGAAAAAGTCAATTTCACTGATACGTTAAAATTAGAAACTACTTCCTTAGTTTTGATTGGTGGTTGAGAGATGCGACCAGTGAAACGGAGCATCCTAATTGGCTAATGAAATAATATTCATACCACGCAGCCGTGCGATTCTGTATCTTTCGTGGATACGGAATTGATTCGGTATTCGATTACTTATGGAATCGATTCCGTTTCCACAAAAGATACAGAACCGCTCTTCAGGTTGCAAAAAAGTCCTGCTATTCTAGGGTTGATTACAAATACATCAATTTCAAATCAAGTTTCTGAAGTATCCACTTATTAACCCTTAACCACCTACCACCGGTCTCAGGGACCGCAACGTATATTTTTTAATTGTGTGTGTGTCGTTCGGCAGAGCACGTCTATGTACATTTTCTATACTTCAAACAGTATCACGCTTGCGCTCGGCGAGTGTGGACGTGCGCGCGTCTGACCTGGGTAAGTCAAAGTTTCACGTCAGCGGTCTGTGTGACCGCACATAGGTGGTTGTGTGATTTTTTGTATTTACTTATTTTTGTTGTTTTAGTATAAAAGTGATGAAAATATTCATAGTTCATTTTATATTAATTCCTGAAGAAATTGGCAGAACAGCTTACTAAATCGCACATTGAACATCGAGAAAAAAATGATCACGTTCAGAAGGACATCAAGAATTCTATTCGCCGTATTCTGCAGATCAGGAGAGTTTAGGTTTTGCAATTTTGTTATTTTTTTTATTTGATGTTTAATTTTTTTGTTTGATTTTATAATTAGTTTATTCAATTTATAAAAAAATAATACAAAGAAGTCAAAATTTTTTCATAGATCTCGTTTTCTTAGAATAGTGTTTTTTTGTGACAAAACTGTTGTTTTATAAAGATTTTAAGAATAGTTCGAATGATTAAAGTTAATTTTGTTATTTTTGTTTCTTAAATGAAGTTCTAGAGTATAAACAAGTAATTCATTCAATCAGCTGTTTTATTGTTGCAATAGATTCTAAATTAAAAGTAATAATACACCAGTGGTCTCACGGACCGCACGTAGGTGGTTAAGGGACCAAATTAGGCGGTAGGTAGTTAAGGGTTAAAATAGACAGGAGTTTTATCTCTCCATAACTGAACTAAATTTTGAAATTGTAGGACATATTACAGTGTAAAGTTTTGAATATGGTATTTACCTATCTGGTGTAGAGTTGGTCCGCTGCCTCTCGCCCAGTTCAACTTGAGCCAGTCTGGAAGCGTACATCTCCAGGCGGGAGTGCATATCATCAGTGGAGGTGGAACCGGCTGGGAACTGACCTCCCACTGTGCCAGACATGTTGTTGTGGTGAGACTGGAAGTTACATTATTTTGTCAATAGATGTCACAAGGCCTCATCAATCATCAGCCTACACGAAGCTGCACTGAACTCTAGAAACCAATATCCACCAATGTTGATTTATAAAATCTCTGGATTGACCACTGACGGTTGCATATTAACTGGATGGAGGAATTTTCCAAGATTGCCGATTTCCAAGAGTCAGGATCAACTTTGAATAAATTCTCGGTAAAATTTTTGAGTTCAACTAACTAAGTTTGCTAACGGGGTTCTAATTACGCATTTTTAAAGATTCTGGCAAGAAAAAAAACAGAATTTTAGCTCTCCTAAAAGATTTTTAAATATGAGATATGCCTGTTTGTGTTGGGGGCGATGTAAGAATATTACAAAACACTAATTTCATCAAATATACTAATTTCGGGTGTCTGTGCGGTGCGTTAGTCCTGTGTGTTATCTGGTTCAATGAACATAAATTTGCTATGAATTTAATTGTCATTTTCAAAATGGAATTGTTTGGAGAATTTATTCAAGCGATAAAGTATCTAACTATTAAAGGCGTAATATTATTTTTAACAGCAAATACTTGAATATTCATTTTCAAAATAGGAACTGTTCACAGGTTTGCGCTAGTTCCATAAAAGTACGGGGTTTGAAACTGACAAATAAATATTTATATGTTATGATAACTCACTTGAGCCTGATGATGAGGAGATGGTGCTGGAGATTCCAGAGCATCTCCTTCCAGAACTGTCTGCACGGGAAGATATCCAACGCGAGGGTGCTTCTTGAAGTAGCGCGCAGACTTGAACTTGTTGCGTAGTGCGCGGGTGAAGTCACGCACATCTTCTCCTGATGTCGTCTGAAAAGTAAAAGAATCACTAATAAAAACATGAAACTTTATTGATACCTCTTTAATTAGTAAGAGCCGATAACAAAAAAATATAAATGTGCATTTTAAAAAACAACATGAAGACATACTCGACAAAGTGACATTTTTAGCTTTGTCTTAAACTAACGCAGTAGAAGTAATTGCATTTGAAGTGCTTGGTGCTCGTTGGCATGATTCTTCACCACTGCAGAAGCAGGGGTACGGCTCCTAAAGGTTAAACATTATACTGGCGTTGAATACATTTTTAAATAGTCTGAGAAGATTGATAAGAATCAATCAAACCGATAACGAATCGGAATAAAGATTCATATACTTACAGCAGTGCAATACTCTTGCATAGGATGGGTGAGTTTGTGGTTCTTAGCTTTGCGGCCACTGAAGAAGCATTTCTGACACATGTCGAAGTTGAAGCATTTCAAACAGCGGTATCTGAAAAGAAAATCATTAAACTGTTAGAATTTTTATTTATTTTTTAATTCTTTGCGGAGACGGTTTACGATTAGTTCCCGTGAGCACTTAGGCGCTACGCCCATTGTGTTATCTCCCATTTTACCTCAATCCATTAACAACAACCCAGTCCCTTTAATAAAGTTCACCAGAGTTGTCATTGAAAATTATCTATATATCTTCTGGTTCGACAATGTGTCTTCCCAGGTCTCGTTTCTCCTATTCACTCGTTCTTGGTTCCCTGAAGGCCCCACGAGGGAAGAGGGCTTCATCTTTCCTCTTCACTCTCTAGTTCCCCGAAGGCTCCACGATGGAGAGTTCACCACCCTTTGGTTCCCTAAAGGCCTCACAAGGGAAGAGTCCACCCCACCTTGGTTACCGAGGGCCCCAGGAGGGAAGAGGACTTCATCTCTCCTCCTCACTCCTTTGTGATTCCCTAAAGGCCCCACAAGGGAAGAGTTCACAGAGATGGTCTCATTACTCCTCTTCACTCCTACATGGTTCCCTGAAGGCCCCACATGGGAAGAGGACATCATTCATCCATCTCACTCCTCCTTGGTGGCCCCACGCTGGAAGAGTGCCCTTCCCCTTGGTTCCCTGAAGGCCCCAAAAGGGAAGAGTTCATGGAGGTGGCCTCAGCTCTCATCTCCACGGCTTCTCCTCTTGGTTCCTCTTACAGGCCCCAGGAAGGAAGTCCACGGAGGTGGCCTCAGCACTCCTAGGTTCTCAAAAGGCCCCTAGTTTTCGAATGGTTCAATTTTTGTCCCACGAGTTACCAGGGAAATAGAAGGTCCACTCCTGCAGAGCCCCGAGTGCTGGAGTAAAGTCGAAATACTCCGAGATGCGACCTTGTTTCTCGGAAACACCGTTCGTGACACTGTTTCCCAGGACATTCAGCCTGAGCATGATAGCTCGCACCTTGGCTTGGGATGGCTATTGCACGTTTGTGTTTCCACTCCCTGAGCGATGGGTTCGCCACACTCCCTACACTTAAAAAATGTTAGTAAAACAGACATAGTATACTTGTTACCTAGTCTACTTAGTAATTAAACTAGTCGACGTACCTGAACCCTACAATGGGGTACTCTTTGCAGATGTTGCATTTGGCCTGATGCTTGGCGTGCTCGGCAGCGGCTAGGCGGTGCAAGACAGGTAGCCACACCAGGGACTGCGGCTCCCGCTGCAGCCAATGAAGGAAGTGCACCGCCTCAATGGTCTGCACCTCTCCGATGCTGCTGCGGTCTAGACTCTGGTCCTTGCTACCGTCTTTGGATTCTACGAGAAGAGAATTTGATCAGTTTCTCAAAAATATTTCATCCACTGCCCACTATCAAAGACATTTTTTGTTAGTCTCCATCCTGACAAGAAAATCGTATTGCCCTCACCACTCCATTCCCGCCTTTCATTATCCTCATGTCACCCCAAAGGCTACCACCGCTACCCTAGAAATTTCTTAGGCCCCCAATATAATGCTAAATCGGCTTCAGAGAGACAGAAGAAATTGTCCAATCCAAATCGATCTTCTATTCTTAATTTCTGATAAATGCCTATTAAAATTTTGAGTTAGTAATGTATAGTCTAACTCAAAATCTGTGGTTCATCCCTGATGTAGTATCTACAATCTTATCGCTAAAACCGCAAGCACTATCAGAAGTCATCTTAACATTTTTTGATATCTGCGTAATTAATTACGAAGACATCAATTAATAATAGGCAAAGTTTTCAATGCAGTGCAGCAAATGAGATTGAATTTCATTTAAAATAATGACAAGTTTTTTTGGTAAATTATTGTATAGAAGTCAGCCAAACAAAGTAATTTTTGGCTATGACAACTGATTGTTTCAACAAACTTATTACGTGAAATACCTTTTTTGAATTTGTGGGAGATGGATTTTAATAAGTATTTGGTGTTTTTTTTACCTTTTTCCCTGTCCAGCGTGTTGGTTTTATCCTTGGGCAGGCTGGGGGCCTTCTCGAAGCAGCTGCGCACGGAGGGTTCGATGTTGGAGCCCCCGAAGGCGGCCACCTCTCCCAGCTGCCGGGGCACCTGGATGCAGTCGTGGAGCAGGAGCCCTAACTTGCGCTGGTCCGCCATGCAGGATGGGTCGGCTATGAGGCGGAACAGGTATCTAGAACAGTAAAAAGATATTATAATCTTAATTATACAGCAGAAAAACTGTGTTTTGAAACGCTGACGACTTTCAAGTTCAACGTTTCAAGATGGTGGCCATTTTAATAGTTCAGTAAAGATTCTTTTTTCAAATGTGAATTTCAATGTTATGGTACCTAACTATCTACCTTCCTGAAGAAAAATTTAAAAAAGAATTATCATTGAGATAGTGACATTTCTTTGGACAAATTATATAATAAGGAACTCCAGTGAAAAATATTATGGCTTTAAAAAAATATGTATCATATAGACCAATAAACGCTGAATCTGAATATATAACTTTTATTTAATAATATTAAACGTACAGTTTTTAAAAAAATATTAAAAAGTGCATTTTTAATATTCTCGCTAAAACACAGCGTTAAGTTGGTATTCTGTGTAATGCTGTCATGGTGATGTCGCAATGGAAGATTCACTGATGATTCACTGTAATTCATTTGGGTCATTTATATGGGAATTTAGGTATGACACAAGCGAATGTTCTATATATTTCTTATTTTTGAAGATGTCGTAAAAGCATATACCTTTATAGAAACTTAATAGAATTGCCTTTTAGATTTTTGTATCTGACATATACGATTGTGTTTGAAAAATGCAGTATTTTAAGTTTCAAAATGAAAAAATTAAAAAAAAACAGCTGACTGTAAACATATTCTATTAAATGGTCGAAAAATTTAGGAAAATTCAAAATTTAAAAAATACAGTCCTCTTACTTTATGAATTTGGAATAAAACTGTCACTTCACTTTTTATCTCGTTCATACAATTAAAAAGGATAAAAAAATATTATAATAATTCCGAAAAAATAACTGAAAAAATCCGACATCTTGGACTCGGTTTTACGCAATTAATGCGTTGATTTCTCGAATTTGTATTTATTTACACATGCATAAGGCTTTTACATTATTAAATAATATTACTTTTATGGAAGTTTTATTAAATTCACGCGGAAAAGTCATAAATTTTTTTTTTCAGAAGTAACCTTTGATTATGTAATGTCAGTAACCTAAAAACCTATCGTTAACGAAACTAAATCACCAACAAAACATTATTTAAGGACTAAAACTGAAAAAAAGTAAAGGCAGCATTGGTACTTATGCTCAATTACACTAATATCACAGTGGATTAATCATTTAAACGAAAATTATCATCAAAAACATAAAACTGCAAGTAAAATTCATCAACGTCATTCATTATTTTGCAAAGAATTTGATTTCGCCATTTGCAATAAATAAGCCATTAGCCAATCAACGCGTTATAATAAACAAGATGGCCGCGCACCTGCGCTAATCTATGTGAGATTCAAGAAAACCAACATAAAAATCATAAAATACGTGAATCGTTATTTTAGTAGATGACGTCACAAAATTCATCATAGATATGGGTGTTTTCGAGGGATCTCCAAAAATTAAAACTTTGAATTTTAACTATTAAAACTAACTCTAAAAAAAAAAAAAATATGCAATAATTTAAGTTAGAAGGTCATTTTTCATAAAAAAAATGGACTGGACTTCTCTATTCCTTATTTGAAATCACAAAAAGTTACTTAAAATATATGGTTTATAATTAAGTACCTACGTAGGTATTTAAATACCTACTTACAAATCTTGTGATTTTGGAGCAAATTTTAGTTTTGATTTATTAAATTTGAATACTGAATAGCTGAAGTCCCCGGAGTTGCCAGGGCTTCACGCCAAGTTTTTTGAAATCTAATGTAGACAGTGAAATTCCTTTTGTTTTGAAGGTCAAGTGTGCAAAATTTCATCATTTGAAATGTAGATTTCTACACATATCGAATCCACGCCACCTGTCCAACTGCGAGCCCGCCACAAACAGGCACTCTCCTTTATATAACAGATCAGAAGAAGAGAAAATTAGAAACAAAGGAATTTTTTTGGATGTGAGCTCTACTGTTTACAGAATTACTAGTAAAAATATAGATACTAACTGTACTATAAGTACTGACCTGTATTTCTCTTCAAGATGACCCTTGCAAAGCAGAACCAATCCCACTTTGAAGCTCAGCACCCTGATTTGTCCGGTGCGCTGACTGTCGTAGACGTTCAGCAGCCAGTTGATAGCCAGGTCCAGGCAGAGGGGCACGTTGACCAGGCTGGGGTTCTCGGCGGCGATGACCTCGTACAGCGAGGTCAACACCGTGATCATGTCGGGGATGTCGATGAGTTTATCGTTCTGGGCGCGCAGGCCGTGGGCATCGAAGGCTTCCAGTGCGGCGGGGAGTGGAAGCATGTGCACTGGAAGAACAAGAAAGCATTGATTTAATTATATCATCTTTATAGCCTCACACAATCAAAACACTTAACAAATTATTAGTATCGACAGAAAAATATTTATTTATACGGGCTTTTATAAACATGTGAAATACATAATAATTTTGTGGAACAATAATCATGAAGTAAAATATTTTTTTGTTTGTTTTAAATCAAATTGTTTGTTGTTTATACCCAACCAATAATAACATAAATATTCCCGGTGATTCCAGCTCAACTCGGGTGTCCATTAAGTGAATAATTGTAAGTGTAAGTAGTTTAGTTTAGATAAAGTTGGCTGATCAGTACTCACTGCAGAGGGACTTCTGAACTGTTCGTAGTTTCATGGCGGTTCTGTAGGCGGAGAATCTGACCTCGTTCAAGTCGGCCAGCGAGTTCATTAACTCTATCATCTTGGGGTGGTCCCAGTGGGTCGTCTCCAATTCATGGCTGCAACACAGAAAACAATGCCTTTTAGTTTGTTGTGCTTGCGCTAATTTGTTGTGAATTCTGCCCGAGTTGGGATAAGTTAGGCCAACTACAAACATTAATTCAATTTTAACTGAATATGCCAGCAAAATCAAGAGCAAGAGGAAGGAAAATTAGATAAATGGGGATATATTGTAACTAGGTTGTCAATCTCATATTGTATTGTACATAATATTTATTTATTTAAAAACGATCGTAGAAATCATAAAATAAACAGTAATTATTGCATGTCACAGTAAAATAAGTAAGTATAAGAATTTTTTTTTAAATAATTTTTAAAAATGCCATTTGTGATTGTACTATATATTTTAAAATAAATTTTATTGTTTATTTTTTTTTATTTTCAAATTATTATAAACATATATACGAAAGATGGGAAGGCTGATAGAGATATTGAAAGAAGGGTGAATGCCGGTAACTCCATTAATGGAGGACTGAATGCCGTTGGCGGTAATAAAAAACTGTCCAAAGACGCGAAACTAGCCGTCCATAATGGAGTGCTGGTACCTACCCTGATGTATGGCAGTGAGGCATGGAACTGGCAGAGGAAGGATGAAAGCAGACTGAATGCTGTAGAAATGAGATCCCTGAGGCGAATGTGTGGTAAAACCATGTACGATCGTGAGAGAAACGTGGATATCCGCAAAGAATGCAAGGCTGATGTAAGCGTGATGTGTAAGATTAAGAAAGGGACTCTCCGATGGTTTGGGCATGTAGAGCGAATGAACGAGGAAAGGAGTGTAAGGAGAATATATGATGCAAATGTGAATGGTAGAAGAAGTCGGGGACGCCCGAGGAAGACATGGCACGACCAAGTGAATCAGTTACTTGAGTCGGGCCATGTGAAGAGTCGGAATAATAGAAGAGCATGTATGAGACGATGTATGAATGTGAACGAGGCAAAGAGTGTGTGCCAAGATCGAGTTGTGTGGCGGTCCGTCCTCTCTGCCTACCCCTGCGGGGAAACGGCGTGATGGTTAGTTAGTTAGTTATATTTTTTTAATACCTACATATGAAACTTAATGATTCAGCAAGGTTATTATTTTTATCTGTGAAGCATAGACATATGAATATTAATAGACCAGAACAGAAAGGTAAGGGGTAGAAACCAACTACAGCGGGACGAAAAGCGGGAAGATGGCATTGGTGATATGTGATTTGTCAAAACTCAATCTGACAGTATATAGGCGTCTCACATAACACCATTAAGTTCTTAAAAGCAAACTCTGCTTTTGAATGAATAGACCTTTTTACATGGGAGCGCGAATTGAAATGAAAAAATTTGCGAAGTCCAAATACGGCAAAGTAAGATCGCCTATAAGGTCGAATCCAATATTTTGTTGCCATATTTAGTTAAGACACTTTTACAAATGCTTCATAATTTACTTACCCCAGAAAACAGCGACGGGCACACGCCATGTATCTCGATAGATAGTGTATGTTCAAAAATGATCATATTATGTGATCTGAATTAGCATAAAATATTGTAAAATAATGCTTGCCTATGGAATGTAATACGACAATTGGGTCTATTCTTTTTTTCACTTCTATTTTTACACGTTTTCAAAACACAAGCCACTATTTTTACTGTGTTATTTCTTAAATTGCACTGATGAGTAGACACGGGCAGATTCAATCCCAGGAGTGAATCTATTCAGTCTGATTCCCCCGGCCTTTTGAGAATTGATTCCTTTTATTCGTTCCTTTAATTCAATTAATTCCAAAAAAAAAAAACTTATTTATATGTATACATAGATATATTATCTAATACGCGGTTTTCACTTAAGAAAACTAAAGTTGACATGAGTGGGGAGACTACAAAGCATCGCACAAAGAGAAGGCCAAAAGGCTACGAAAAACCGAACAAAGAGGAGACCGATTATACTATCACAGTCTCTCGCAGACTAAATCCTTTAGATGCATGTGTTTGCCTCTTTTTATTGTCGATATTTTTCGTTTCATCGAGTTTCAAATCACAACGGTGCTAAAGAAGTTTTCACTGCGCAAAGCACTCTTCTTAGGGTGAATTATGTTGTTCTGAAAAATGTAGGTACTAAAAATGAAACGCGACGGGGTTATTGAAATATTTTAATGTGTACTTAGATATTATTTTGCAAAAAAAAAATTTTTTTGACAAGAAAAATGTATTTATATTAGGCTAGCAATTAAATATTAAAATTAAACAGTTTTTGTGGTTCACTCTAAAGTTTCACTAATTTTATTTTATTTATTAAACTTAATTTTTTTTTTTTTTTTTAATAATTACGAAGCAGAACTCGTTTATAATAAAACTGTTTTTATACATTAGATAATAATATTATTGAATTTATAAAATAAATAAAAATTAAAATTTAGTTCTACAAAATAAACTTAATAACAATAAATAAATACTTAAAATTGTTCTACTTCACGTGATCTAAACTTCCCACTAACTTCAGCCTCACAAAATATCCCAATTGGGGATGCCATAGTCTCATTAGCTCCAGACGGGAGCAGTTGGGACTTGCGGTATTCACATAAAAAACATACTATTATCGCGCTTATATATATCCGATCCGGTCACCTGGAATAAGTTTCACTCAAATATATATTTTTAAATCCACCTACCTCAATGGTGAAGTTAAAACCATGCGCCGAATAAAAACTAATTAAAGTCTGAGCGACAAGCGTCATACAATTTATTACAAAAATAAAGGAATAAATCACTCGATTATCATTTATCACTTATCACGGTCCGACAGCGACTGATGTTTTGTTTAGTGTTTACGGCTAGGTAGACAGATACCATAAAAACAATAATATAAATAAACATCGTTGTTTCTAAACGCATTGCATAATTTACGCATGTGTGAGGGAGAAAAAATATAGGATTAACTTTCGCTTTTTGGTCTTTAGCAAAAGTTCAGGGTCCGACTAACGACGAACCGATTCTCTGCGGGCATCAAGTAATGAATTAGGAACTTCTGACTAATAAGTGTCTTTTGTCTTGCTGTGACTTGAATAACTTGCATTCCGCGGACCTAATAATGACTCGATATCTTTAACAGATTAGAATTGAGCTGATCCGAAAATCGACTCGATCCGTGGGACTTGTGATTTGGTACGACGACGTCACAAATGTTTTGATTCCTTGAATAAGTGAAACAGAGATTGGGGTTGAGAATTGAACAGACTTGTAGGACTATGACGAACAGTCGGACTGGCGGGACGACTGTGAAATAGACGCGAAACTCGGAATTCAGAATAACTTGACTCTTGGCTGACTCGATCGCTTGTCGGTTCAGTCGGTTGGCGGTTTTGTCGCTTGGACTGGGGATGGGAACTCTCTGGCCTACGGGGTTTTTTGTATAGATTTACTACGCGGGATACTACACGTGATAGGCAATTTCGCGGCGTACCTATCTGCGCAACAAATATTTAATATTTACATTATTTACAGAGTACATTATTATTTTCTTACCTCAAAATAACATGAATTATTTAACTGTAAAATAAATTAATAGAAATTGAAAGAAATATGGTGCTGTTAAAAAATCGTAGGATGCAAGGCCAAGGGTAGGAAATAAAGATTTAATTCCTTTTGAAAATGAGAATCAGATTGAGTGTGTCACAAGATTGAATTTATTCATTTAATTCAATCATTCAATTTTGCCCACGTCTACAGTGATGAGTGCTCGACGCTGGCTCGCAGAAGAACGATGACGTCACATTTTTTGGATTAACGCGTAGTCATACTCGATCCCAGCCGGTTCCAATGGAATGGTTCCAATGGGAGAGGGAAATAATACGCTTTTATCACTTAGGGCAGGTCTCCTAATATTCATATGTCTATGTGTGATAGCTATTTCGTCATTTAAGAGTAAACTTTAAATAATTCACAATCTGCTCATTCATAGATGGCGGTAATTTAATTAATTTAGGGGGAAAACACTTTTTGCAAATTATGTTTTATAATATTATGAAGAATTATTTGTGTTATTAAAGTTTACCCTTAAAGGCATTATGAAACTAACAAAAGTTATAACTATTTATGTAAAAAATATTCTTGGTAAGTAGATTAAATTAATTTGATTTGATGACATTAATAAAATATGCTTTTGAGTAGCTTTAATATTTATGGGGAGTTAAGATCTGTCGACATACTATGACTGAGTCGTATACATAATTCCTATCTACGATAAGTCCACTGGGGTAAAATGTTGGCAAACCATTTGTTTTTCTATTATAATTTAAAAAAACAAAAAACCTAGAAAATTATTTATTTCGTGAGATTTGTTGTTGGACTACCTATGGCACACTAAATAAATAATTACACACTAAATTATAATAGAAAAACTAATGGTTTGCCAACATTTTACTCAAGTGGACTTATCGTTATAGGAACTATACAACTCATGTAACAGGTTCATTAAATATCGTTTAATATCAATTTCAAAATTTAATAATTAATAACACAGGAAATTTAAAACATGAATTCCTTGAGATGTTTAATAAACTAAAGGCAGGTGTAATTGAAATTTGATGGTAAAAAAATATGCCTGAGCAATTAATTATAATAAACTTCAAGCACTTGGAAATTGCTTCATAAAATTCTTCAAGAGTCATAAAAAAATAAGCTTCATTTGCTTTGATATTAATTTACTTTAGCATAAACCAAGTAGTTTAGTAATTTAATTAAGTTGGATAGCACGCAAACTTTAATTGAGTAAAGTGTAAAGGGAGTGTACATACATAATTATATAGGCAAGTTTAATTTATATATTTTCCTTAGTTAGTATGTTGGTCGCCATTTTATCTACTGTGGGCAACAAGTTATGATGAAGTTGATTGACATTTTTTCTTCTGTATTCACCCCAGGACTGTGAGGCATGGAGACGCCTGATTTATTAGTGAATGATCCAGTGACTAAAAAGGAAAGAAACATTGATATTGACGAGTACTTACTTGATGTAGTAAGGCACTTTGTTGGGAGTGACGGCCCTTTCCCACGGGGGCTCGACGGAGCCGGCCAGGAAGCCCTGCGCAGCCGTGGCGCCCCCATCCTTGCCAAAGTCCTCCAGCTGCTTGATGCGTTCGTCAGTAGCTACCTGCAGTGTCTTGGCCCTGCAACAAACAACACACAACACTCATTAAATGATTAAATACAGGGATATAGCTAGACCGTAAGCTAAATAAGGTATGAAGATTTACTCTTTTTACTAACAACCGGATCTGAATTTGTTTTGCGTTCCGGTTTAATCAGGTAGCTGGGGTTGTATATATAATTAATTGTGATCCTAGAAGGTAAGGGGAAGTATTGAATAAATGATGGTCAGATGGATAAACCAGGTCAACACTTTGAGTGTGAAAAATATGGTGTGTCTTGGTAATGGATGATATTAATTCACACTCTTCGGGAAGAAAAAAAAAAGCCTTTGTGACTTTATTGACTATTGGCGTAAGGTAAGATTTTTCCCCCTTTTCTTTAATGATTTATTGTTACATTTTATTCTCGTGAACAGCGAAGGCAATTTGATGTGTTGTGGTAATCTGTTAGAAAAGCAGAATTTATTTATCTATGTCCTAGTACAATCCCTATGTGTACATATCGCACATTCTGTAGAAAAGTGTCATAAGTCAAAAAAGTTAATTTTACAGGAGAGCGAAAAAAAAGGATTTTTTAAACTTTCATTTTTTTTATTAAAAGAAAGACAAACATTCCCGGGTTACGAATAAACCGAAAATAGTTAAAAATTTACTACCACCACAGTAAGTGGAAAATGTTGCTTGTGTCGTGATGGAGGACTTAGCCAGCCGGGGAATCGAACACGAACACCTGGGTGGGACCCAAACGCGATGCCAACTCAGCCACTGATCAATCAAATGAATGATGAACAAGTGGTCTAGTGGAAAAGAGATACTAGCGACATCTAGCGTAGATGGAGTGATTTAAGTTAAATACGATTTTCGTGGGGCATAGATAATCACTTTACTTTTCGGAGATAAAACGTAAAATAGATTTGACATTGAAAATTTGAAATAGAACATTTTTAGTTCATAATTTAAGTTAAGTTTGTTCACGTTTTCTTCTAATTTTATTTTCTTTGATAATTCTACAAATATCTTAAGGCGAGACATAACCACATTTATCGGGGGTTTGCCTGAGGCTAACATTTTAATTTATTTCAATGAATTCGTAATTGAATTATCATTTTTATTTCAATGCCTCACAAAGGATGCGAGTTATTTATATTTTAGATTAATAAAAACGGTAAGATGCCATAATTTTTTTAACGTACAATGTCTTTAAAAAATTGTTATACGTTGTACAACTAAAGTTAGCGGTGAGCACAAGATTTTATTTTTCTAGATGATGAATTAATAACTTCGGGAGGTATTCATTTAGAAACATCTTAAATATTAGTAACACATTCATCAGAATTCATTAAAATGAACCCGGCGGAATGGTCGAATCTCCAAGCCTGCTAGAGTGAATTCAAGCGTATATCCGTCCAATACGCTGTGCCGCGGGCGCTCTTTTTCTTTGATAGGGCAAATTCGACAGTAGGTCCGTCCAATACACGGGTTGCGAGTCGCAATTCATATACATGGCTTCTTTACTTACGTCTTTAAGATTCTGAATATATTTTGGGGTATAGTGTCGCCTTAATTGTTCTGTAAATCAACGACTTTTGACTTTGTATTGTTTTTCTGAAGGGGAGGCTTATTTAATTTATTTTCCTTGTCGTATTTGTGTATCTCAGTTTTGTGTATTTTATAGCAGCAGATTGTTATAAAAAAAATATATTTCTTAGTACCTTGCTGTTAGGTCTTCGACAGCCGCCACGAGGTGCGGCGCCACATGAGCGCGTGCTCGCTGCAGGGCCGCCAGTTGCGCGGGAACATCTCGGAGCAGCGCGCTCGGTGCACCAGGCGCTGGGGGGCGGGGGGCGGCAGCACGTAGCGCGGCGGCTTGCGCGCGCGCCGCGTTGCCGTCGGCGGGCGGCGTCCAGCGTGTGCGAGCTTGCTCGGCAGCTTGCATGCGAGCACAAGCCTCGTCCACGGACTGTTGGAAAGCGCGGATTTTCTGTGGAAAAAAAATAAACGTTTATACAAATTGTTCAACTTTTTGACGTCTACGTAATTACTTATGCACTGGAAATTTTTAAATGGTAACTTTAGGTCCTGCAATAATCGATATTAGTCGGAAATCTTTCCTGATAAATCTATTAAAATATCTGGGTTTTTCCCTGATGTAGCATCCTCTTTTTCATCAGAACGCATTTTAACATTTATGTAAATGCCAAACTAACGTCACGCGTTCATTGCGAACTTCGCCCAAATCTTTCAACCGTTTCTCAAGAAACGGAGGAGACGGAAAACAAAAAATGATAGTAATATCAAAGCATTTTTTTTTTTTTTTTTTTTTTTTTTTTTATTGAGTAAATTTTTTACAATAAGTTTATTTTAATACAATATTACATATTTTATATACTCTCCTAGTAAAGCTATTGCTTGTGTTTAGGAGAGGACAACTTGATAATAACTTTCTTTTTTTTTTTTTCAAAACCTTATAACAAACTTAAGAACTTAACTTATGAATAGATTTAGACTTAATAACATATAAGATTATAAGGGTAATTAAACAAAATATATATAGGATGTACAAACTTGATGGAATAAATAGGATGTAACAAACATTAAGAACTTAACTTATGAATAGATTTAGACTTAATAACATATAAGATTATAAGGGTAATTAAACAAAATATATATAGGATGTACATAAAACCTTTGGAATAACAAACAGTCAAAAACATATATAATAAAAGTTAAAAGTTAAAAAATTTGTTTAGCAAGAGACCTGATTTAAGTTAGACACAATAAAATTGATGTCTATCACAACTGATGAAACTGAGAACACCGCAACCAGGAGCACTCCTGTCCCGGTGCGACCGGTACACAGTAGCCACTGTTTTGATAGAACTTGGAACATGTCACACATGCTCTGAGGACGCGAATCGATGCAATCCGAGACGCGAGCCGAACCACGAAATATGGGAAAGAAACGAAGCAACCGTAACCGGCGTTTTTTTAATATTAGCTATCCACAGAAGGCCCAGAGGAAAATAATTTCCCTCTTGGGAACGCTGTATGGAGGGTATTTTTAGGTCAGAAGGGAGAGGAAGTGCTGCGAAGGGAAAGGGTATGAGGGGTGGGTAGGAATCTAGAGGTCAGTTTGTCCAGTAGTGACGGACATATGAATCCAACCCTCCCACTGCGGTGGAAGGCGATATTCCGAGAGAATACTGTTGGAGAGGTCAAAACGTCTCCCTCAACAAATCTCTCCGGCCTGCTATTCAGTTGGTGAACAGACGCATCCACCGTCAAGACCTGAACGAACTTTACCCCTATGAACCCGGGCACCCCTACTAAGTTATTCAGAGCTGGCCACCAAACACGGCTAAAGCCATTTCAAACAACATTTCAATTCTGAATAGTGGTTTTACACCAGGGCGATACTGAGAGTATCTTCAATTCCGGAAAACACTGGGGTAAATGTTTTCCTATTAGGTACACGCTCAACACAAACATTTACCAATGTAATTTCTTCAATGTAAACATTCACCAACACTTTTTTTATTTTTTATTTTAGTATGTAAAACAGGCATGTTGTCTAAAAATTTACGTATGGAGATGATTTAAACGAATTAAAATGGTTCAAAACTTGAAATGCTTTAACCGTGTTTGGTAACCAGATTTGAATAGCCAGGTACTTCCTCACCTTCCTCTTTCCTATCTCCTTCCCCTCTCCACTACCTTCAGCCTCACAACGTACCCCAATTAGGGATGCTGTAGTCTCACTGGCTCCAGACAGTTGAAAGCACTCTCTGCGGACTCTTGCGGTATTCGCATAAATTTATTAACAAGTCTAAAACTAAACCATTTAAATTTTCCCTCCTAGTGGATTTATATTCCAAAAACTTAAGAAAAATGTGAGTAGCCAGAATAAACGATTTAATGCCATTTTCCAAAGAAAATTTGCAAAATGTCAAACAAAGTGACATTTGAAAAAGAAGAGTTTGTTACGTAGGTCGTATCATGTACAGATAGGTACCTAAGTACCTATTCTAAATAGTTACTTAGAAAAATAAATCATCCAATTCAAATTATATAATAGATATTATAATACAAAGTAAAACAAAATGCTAGTGAGTTTTAGGTTATCTATTTGTACGAAAATTTTTAAAAACAGGTTTTTGAACAATTTGAAATTGGTGGATATCCTTTTTAAGGGTCTAGGAATAATTTTACCGCGGAAAATACACCGACTACAATTCACCGCGGGGGATGTTCACCGCCCACATACAATATTCAATAGATCAAATAAAATGTCTGAATAGTGTTTTATAACGTTAACAGTAACTAGTCCATTGAGGTATATATCAATGAACTAGTCAGTCTAATATAACCTAACCTAATTGTTTATTCATTGGTTTCCTTTTAATACTTGGCAATTATTTGTACGTACTAAATTATTTAATTAATAAAAAAACACATCCGAATAACTGGAAATGGGTGAATTTTGGTCAGTGAATTATGGACGGTGATTTTACCGAATGCCATTTCGTATCTAAGAGGTAGCTTCATTCTAGAAGACAATTTAAGTTGGGAAAAGTTTAGCGCGACAACGCGGTTTAAAACAATGGAACCTTACAACTTCCACACATTTCACACATTTCCTCTATTTATTATTCATACAGGAATGTTGGCAGCCATTTTCACTTCCTGGAATTAAATATGTAAGCAATGCTTCGCAAATAATTCTTCGACAAAAAACAAGAAGAACTTAGCGGATATGTGGTACGGCGATGAGTTTTGCAGGTTTTACCAGTTTCCAGGAGACTTTTAAGGTGACTGAAATATATCACCACTTAGATGTAAGATGGGAGTGAGCGAAGTTTAAGAACGTCGGAAGAAAAATGGCAGTCATTTTCTTAGAGTACAAATCGACATACCCCAGAATCCGGCTCACTGAAAAAAGTAGAAGTAATTACTCAAAAAGGTTTTTTATGTAACAACCCTGGGCGCCCACGAGAGTTCAAATTCCGCTCTTGAAAACGATTTATACATATTTGAGTGCGTTAGGTCCGCGGGGAGGCATGGATAGGAAGGGTTACCTATTGTCAATAAATATTGCAGACAAGTTCTTCGTCTCTTTTGTGCTGCAGCGATATTTTTTGTTTAAAAAAACATTTGATAATAAAAGACGCAGAGATAAAGCACTCCGCAAGCTTCATTGATCCCTTCGGCACCGGATTACACGGCTGGGAGACATGCCAATGGCGTGTCCAACATTTGTACATGGATGAGATGTTTCGCATGAGAATTGGTCGTTTTACGACCTGTTGTGTACAGTTAAATGATTTTACGTATTTTTGTTTATTTTTTCCCACACTCAATGCTTTTAGTAAGTGTTCAAAAAGAAGAAGAAGATCGTTTGATAGTGAGAAATGGAAATACGAATGTTAGAGGAAGAGACTGTAATTAATAGTTTTCTTCAATAACTATATTATTTTTGAGTTATTTTATTAAATTGTAGAGTTGTTAACCTTAATACAGGCATGACCTAGAGAGGTTATAAACTGTAGACCTAGGTACCTTGTAAAGAAACAAATATATAAATAAATAGGCGTAAACGAAAATACTCAATTAGGCATGACTTATAAAATTTAGCAAAATCTCTCGACAAAATAAATGCAAATAAGAATCAGATGCATTGTGATTTTGTTCATACCTATAACTAGTCCTACAGAGAATCAGACGAGTTTTTATATGAATTTTCTGAGAATATTTTGCCATTTTTTTCTATCGTTGGAATTTTATATAAATAATCTTTTGGGCCGGCTAGTAGCCAATATCAGAAAAACGCGCGTATGTGCACGTGTGTGTCCGTGAGTGCCTTCAAAATAATGTATGCAACATATAATAAAAAAAATATTTCCGAGTTAAGAAATTCTAATAAATGTATTTAAAAAGCGATCTATTTAATTCGGAACAACGAGATTTTTTTCTAAAAAGAATAATGTATCATGTATACGAAAAAACGAGTGTGCTTTAGACCAGCTACGGCCCGCGGGCCACATCCGGCCCGCCAGTGTCATCAATCCGGCCCGCGACAGATAATGACGAGTGTCATCTATCAGGCCCGCGACAGCTATGGTTTATTGTTGTTGTGAGAAGTTAGATAAAAAACACAGAACGATCGGCTTTGTTTACTTGCTAGGTGAAGCCTAATGACAAGTATAATACGCAGAAAATTTAACTTAAGTTTAGTAACTAAAAAGTAATTGAAATTAATCCAACTAAAATTATAAACGTTTATAATCATTATAACATATAAACACATAATCATTTAACATGTAAATATTATAAAATGCTAATGAGATTTATGTACCTAATTGTGATTTTCCACTGACAATAGTTTGTAGTTAGCGAATTTAGCAAGCGTACTATCGCTCAGGGCGCATACTCGGTGACTAGTCTATATATACTATAGATAACTAGCTGGTACCCGAAATGCATTGCATGTCCTTTCCCATGCGTCCCGTCCCCTCCCACTCCCCGCCTTTCCCCTCCCTCGTCGCCCCTCCCACGACCCCCATGTCCTTTGTTACACTCCCCTCCTGCCTTCCCTCCCTGCCGCAAAAATATATAAATATATAATACACACATTTCAAACCACTCGCGCACCACCTGTAGTAAATTTTCATGAAAAATTTCATAACGGTAGAGCGAACCATTATATAGAGAAACCTTCGCGGGCGTTCGCACAACAAACCACCAAATTTTTACCCCAATCGGACGAACGGTATGGCAGCGCATAAAATACGAACAAATATTAATTTTATATACATATAAGGTGGCAAGAAAATTAAAACGGTTTTGGCCCTTGGAACTTACTGGAGTACTCAATATGGCCCTAAGGCTGGAAAGTTTGGAGACCCCTGCTTTAGACCATACGACTGAAGTAAAACGTCACTAACTTATAAAAGAACATATGACATTGACATTGGAGTGACATATGACATTGGGGTGACATATGAACATGGGGTGACTTATGACCCTGGGGTGACTTACGACCGTGGGGTGACCTAAGACCTTAGGGTGACCTACGACCTTGGGGTGACCTACGACCTTGAGGTGACCTACGATCTTGGGGTGACCTACGACTTTGGGATGACCTATGGCATGGTTATTCAACAAATGATTCTTTGTGCTCGCACCTCTCCATAATACTTTTCGTAACGCATTCACCAGCTTACCCCCCAAGTGGAGCGTGCGTAAAGAAGTTTTACTTCATAATTTTTGTTATTAAACATGATGTTTGTTTTAACCGAAATAAATATCGCTGGGTGTTGGACCAGAATTTCGGTCGTATCGGGTTATAAAAGATATAAATTTACTTTAGTGTTTTTTCGCTTGATACATTTTGTGTGGTCAATATTTTAACAATGTAACCCGCACATAACGGTCAGATAAAAACGACAGAAGGGTAAAAAGCTGAAAATATGAGGCGGGGTTTTACAAGCGGTAGAGGGTGATAAAAGTGACATATTTTATAAGTAATCGTCGTTTAAATGGTCGAACAATTACGGCAGTTAATGAGCTGAAAAGAACTGCCCTCGAACAAAGGGGAGACAATGAGCGATTTTAAAATTACCGTGACGTTTCACGGTTACGGTACCGTGATGGCATAAAAAATTCAATAAACATACGTTCCTTAACACAATAATGCTGCAGCTCTTTTAAAAGGTGAGATACACAATGTATGTAGACCTGTTTCCTCCAAAGGAAAAACAGTTATCATTTTCTTGCACCTCTCTTACACACGGCACCGTGACGTCTCAGTAAACCTCTACAATACTACTAGCCGTGATAATTTTGAATACATATAATAGACCCGATATAGTTTTACATGACAAAATTTAAAAAAAAAACTTATATCATTGATGTCGCTATTCCAAATTCTTGTAATATTCAGAAAACTGTTTCTGAAAAAATTAGAAAATATACAGATTTAGGAAATGAGATTAAAAGAATTTGGCATTCTCAGAATACAAAAATATTACCATTTGTTATTTCGGCTACTGGCATTATACCTAGCTCTCTCATTCAAAATTTAGGCGCATTAGATTTGTCAAAGAATTTATGTATAAAAATGCAAAAATCAGTCATTTTAAATACATGTAGGATAACGAAAGATTTTTTAAAATATTTATATTGAGGGATCAGTAGGATTTATCGGACCAGTTAGGATTTCATCAGAGCCGAACCTTCTGATATGAAAATATCTGGAGTCGGTGAAATATTTTCCCATTATGTTTCTGGTGGATTGACGTATTGTTCTTGTATTGTTTTGTATTTATTATACTTATATAGTGCACTTACATTGCGTGGATTTACTAGATAATAATTTGTGGAAAAGTGTATGGAAGGGTTTAGTCTTTCATTTGGGAAAGATTTAACCCGGACATAAAATCTGAAGCACCGTATAAAAAATAGTTACAAGGATAATATTGAAGTATGAGTGAATTCCAAAAATTCAAAAACGTCAACCGTCATCAATGCGCTGATGGTTTTGCTTTTGTTCTTAAACATATAATGCTGCAGCTTTTTCTTACACAATAAATAACAACAGTCGAAAATGAGACAAATGGTGAACGTATGTCTCCACCTCCCTAAAGGAAACATACAATCATTATCATACATCTCCCTCAAACGTACAAAGAAAATGAAACGAAAAAAAATCTGTCACCGTGGCAGAGCCGTAATACGATATGTTTATCTGTTTACTCCAAAAAAGTAGTATTTGGAGGAAACAGTCACACGTATTTTGTGTATTTCATATTTTGTCTAGCCATTATTTAATGTGTAAGAAAGAGCTGCAGCATTATAACGATAAGGAACGTATGTTTATTGCCTTATTTTACCGTCACGGAACCTTTACAGTGAATCGTCACGGAAATTATAAAAGCGCCTAATACTTGGGGGGGATGTTTGAGAGAAATTGTTATCATAATAACACGTCACTTCATAAGTGGATTTTAAGTTTTTGATGGAAAATAATTCCATTTCGATACCTAACACCGCGAAAATAGAATATGCGAAATTAATCTAGACGTTATTTATCCAAGCACAGCCTTGACGAATAAAGGAGTAACGAAATTTGATGTTTTGTAAGGACATTTTATTTCTAAAGTGAAGTTGAGTTTAATCTTTATGGAGCGAACAATAAATTACAGACGTTATTTTTTGAAATAGGTAATAATATAAATTTCATTGACGTTAAATATAATATATATCGACGCGCTGTAGATATCTCAAAGTGGTAAGCCAAGAAAGTCAATTGTAGTGCTTTCGATTTCGTAGTCTTAGTATTAAACTCGGTTAACACTAGTGAAAGTCAAGAAATAACATTTCATTTGCAAACACAGGCAAATTACTTATTAATATCGATTATTATAAATAGTACAATGTTAAGTTTTATGCGTCATTAGTGAAATGAGAATATGCTTAGTTCCTACCGGGATGTCATTTATCCAGTTCCTACCTGTCACTAACCGTCACCTTGCTAGAAAAGAATTTTGGAAAAAATGGCAAGAAAAATAGTGTAAACTCAAGTGCATTTGTTTTGAAAACAGAAGAACATTTGCAACTATGTTGGAAGCAAGTTGTTGGTGTTTTCCGTGTTGCTATACGATCAAAAATAAGGAACATGACCAACTTGGAAATACATAATATCTTTTTGTTGTAGCGACAATTACCTCGTGGTATGGCGGCGGAAATATATAACTACATTGTGATTGTGCTGTGCGCTCCTTGTGCCACTGCAGAGATACAGTGGTAAGTGATTGGTTATCGCTTTTCCTTGCATACCTTGTTTTTCCTAAACATATTATCACCCAATTTGCAGCAAAAACCATTTCGTCTCGTTTCGTTTTAAGTATTTACAGATCATTACAAGTGTATCTGAAGCTGTAATTCGTAAGCAGTTTTAGATGCAACAACGAATTTCTATAGTGTTTACAACTTTTACGTGAAGAAATCATTGATAGAGACGTACAATAATTAAAATAATTTATTTGTACTGAATGTGTGAATCTCCTGTTTTTATTGCTGACGCCAGACACCTAGGTACTCGTACTCTCGTACACGAAAGTGTCGAAGCGAATCAACCAATATTTTTATATAATTCGCTGTGGGACCTATGCGGCAAAAGTACCAACCAATTAAAATTAAAATTCGATTAACAATGGATCAGTTTACTTTTTGGGACCACGTGACAGATGAAAAGGTTGAGCATATACCTTGCCTTCCTATCCAATATAACAATTATTATAACATTAAAAATGTAAAATGCCTATAAATAATATTACATTATTCTATTTCAAAATAGATAAATGAAATGAAACACAATTGAATTCAATCTTTCAGGAAGCAGGTAGAGTAGGTACCTAATTTTTCTAACATCAATATTTGGAAATTTTGTAAACAAAAAATTTAAACACCGACTGTAAAAATCCGAAAGCAATATTTGTATATATATTTCTTTACATTAATTCCACACGAATCCCAGAGGAAAATAATTTCTCTCTTCTTTGGGGATGCTGTGTAGAGGGTATACAAAACATCTATCTATCAGGGCCTATCTCTTCTTCGGGAATGCTGTGTAGAGGATCTTTTTAATGAAAGGATTGAGAGGAAGTTCTGTGAAGGAAAATGTATGAGGGGTGTAGGAATCATGGGGTCAGTGTGTCCAGTGATGACGGACATATGAATCCATCCCTTTCGCTGCACTGCAAGACTATGGGTTGAGAGAGTCCAGCTAGAGACGTCAAAGGGTCTTCGTCAACCGGCCTCTCCCGATCAGGCCCACCACGCGAATGACCTGAACAAACATCACCTGCATGAACCCTGGCACCCCTGCCATGCCACCAAACATAGCGAATCACTTGGGGTGACGTAACTTTGGCAGAGGTGTTATCTAACAAATGGATCCAAGGGCGGCGGTACTGAACTACAGGCAATATTGACCTACCAAATTAGTGTCTCAACAGCACAGTTGCCGATAATAATTTGTTTTGGACCTACAGTGCTGTGCGAATTAATGTAAATACAAGTGATAATTCATAAAAAAATACTAAATAAAAATAATCATTTTTAATTGATAAACTAACGTTTAAACAAGATTTTTATGCATAGCACAAAGGGTAGATAACAAATATTATAATCTTTGTTCATATGAAGCAGTTACTTTGTGATGTGACATTATAATTTAAAATAAAACAATAACTTTGTAAACACCACTTTTATAAAAGTGGTGTTTACAAAGTTATTGTTTTATTTTAAAATATTAAAATCAATAATTATCAGCCTGAAACACTCATCTACATTGAAAAAATCTTCCGAGAAAAGATACTGGCCGCCAACGGGAATTGAACCCGTGTCCCTCTGATTGCCGGTCAGCTGCTCTGACCACTGAGCTATGGCGGGCCGCCATATATGGTTTCCGCCATAGCTCAGTGGTCAGAGCAGCTGACCGGCAATCAGAGGGACACGGGTTCAATGCCCATTGGCGGCCAGTATCTTTTCTCGGAAGATTTTTTTCAATGTAGATGAGTGTTTCAGGCTGATAATTATTGATAATAATATTTGTTATCTATAATAAATATTCTTTATTGTGGAAAAAAATAGAGAAACCATTACATTTAATTTTTTTAACACAAAGTGTGTCCTCCCTTAACTTTTATAACTTTTTGTACATGGTTTGCCATAGAATTAATAGTTTGTTACAATTTTCTGATATTTACGTGTCTCTAAACAATATCTGAATTACTGCCTCCATCAGTTCTGTTTTTGTTGTGCAATCAATTTTTCTAAGTCTTGCTTTAACATATTTTCAATTAGATTAAGATCCGGAGAGTTACCTGGCCGTAACCTGGTTAAGAGTTATCTGGTAACAATCTTAGAGCGTTTGTTGGATAAATATCCATTTAAAAAAATAAGAAACAACAAAACTTTAGTTAAGTTTACTTCTGCAAAAAAATTGCAATTCTAAAAAAATAACAAAATTTAATGTGTCTGTAGCTAAGTGTGTCTCGTAACTCACCGATTGATAGAACACAAACAAAAAATGGCCGCTATTTTACCATAAATGTATTTCCAACTGCGAAAAACAAGTGATTGTGCTAATTATCACGTGTTCACATTAATTCGCACAGTACTGTATTTGTATTCTACCTTACACATTCTTGTTTTTCATTTACTTTTGCATATTTTCTTACTATTTTTGCTATTATTTTTGTTCTTACTATGAATTTAATAATCCATGTACCTACTTATGTAAATTTTTGGGCATATGCCTGTTTTATGCCTAAAATAAAATTTAAAAAAATACATGATGTTCTTGCGCGGAGATGAATACCTTCAATAACAATAAGTGGATTGTATTATTTGGGTTTATTTTGAAATTGTTTTTGCACGTAGACATATATGTAATATATAACTTTACAAATGCCCAGTTAAGGCAATTTTATCGCCGTACAAAAAATGATACATTTTTTCACAGTCAAAGAGATTAGACCCGAGTTAATCGCGCGTGGAGTGGAGGTTATGTGATTCAATTTGACCCTTGGAAATATAAAATACGTACCCCCGAGGAGCGGGGTGCGGGTGTTCCGAATGGGCCCGATTAAGGGCCGTATAAAACAGGAAAAGAAGATAAACCGATTATAAATGGAGTATGTTTAGTCCTGATTTTAGATTAAACATCAAAAAGCTCTTAAAAGATTAGCCGCCGTAGTAAAGCTCTTTGTAGCGGGGCAGCACGTATTTACGGCTGTTATATTACCACGACCAGGAGAGCGGACATTGTAGGTAGGGGCAAGCCGACAACCCCAAATAGAGAATGTGTAATATTCAAAACATTTGCAAAATACATTGAAATCCACAAAGAGTTTTAAATTTTTTCCATAAATCACGTAACTTACATCTAAATAACTCATATTTTGAAGAATATTTATCCATTTTCGTGTAGCGTAATATAGCAAACATTAAACCAATTACGAAACTTCTCCCTCCAACAAGACAAATTTATAAAAAAACAATGAAATTTATAGGAAAATTACATAAAACAAAAAATTGCTCGTGAAAGAAAGAAAAACATTTATTTTATAGAGCTTATTCTGGTGTAATTGAAGATGTCTTATTAAGACGATGAAGATGGTGTTAAGTAACGTACATGACTTACTTTAACTAGTGATTCCTGACATTATTTTTTTGGAAAAATGTAAATGAAATTTTGGTCTTCGGAGTCTTTTTTGATGATATTTTTTTTTTGTCAAAATTAAAAAAAAAAAGTTTCCACATGTTGTCACTGGTCACTCAGCCGAGTAACCAACCAATCAACCACTAACCCCGACCCTGACTGTCCAATACCTATTTTTTTTTCAATGTTTTTAGTTGAAAAAAAATCATCAAAAATGTCAGTTGAGACCAAAATTTCATTTACAATTTTTACTCCAATTAATGTAAGGAATCACTGGTTAAAGTAATTCCCCAACAACCTGTATTTCGCCTTATGTGCTAAAAACATTGAAAGTTTAGAAAGGATTTTAATATGTTTAAATACGTGTTAATTTTTTTAGAGCTTATGACAGAATTGTCAAAATAACCCCTTTCTATACATGGTGTCTGGATACTAAGGGGTTAAAGGGGAAATTACAATATAGTACCTAAATGGTTTTATCTACATCACTTGAGTCGATTTTGTAGTTTTTTAATTGATCTTTCGTTTTTAAGTAAATCGAGTCTGAAATTGAATTTTTTTAATCAGCTGTTCACTGTCTTTTAAATGAGTCGAAACGTAGATCCGGTTTCAAAAATAATTTTTTAACCTTTTAGTTGCCGAAAAAAAGTGTTAGTCTTTGAACTACATAGTATCAACATAATCAAAAATTAAAAAAGTTTATTGAGATCTCTACGTGATTTAGATTCCACTGTTTCCCGCTTATACGACAAGTTTCCGGACACCGTATATATTATATTATAAAGAAGTGTTTGTGTGTGGGTTTGTTTTTTATAAAAATCTACACTTTTGTTTTGAGAAAGATGATTTTTTGTAAACATAACCTTCAAATTAAGAGGAAGGTCACTGCATATAAAAGATTTCGAGAAAAAACTATTCCATCCCATTTCTAACCCCTTAAAGCAGAATAAAGCCCAGACAATGCTAGGTGCTTCAGCTAGAAATGTAAAATAAAATTAAACGACGTGCCTGAGATAAGCGATAGATAAACTAAGAGATAAACCGATAGGGCACGAAGTAAGGACAATATTTCCTTACTTCGGTTGAATAAATTTTCAAACATCGAAATTCTTTCTCAAACAGAATCAACTTGATTTGCTTGACTGTTCATCAGTTTTCTTTCAAATCGATACAGATCTCACTTCTACGAATTTTCATTTCAGTTGTTGATATTTTCACCGCCATATTGAGGCTGAATCACTCTCGGGTATTTATTCATTTCCGTATTTTTAATGCTCGTTGAAATTTTGCGAATAAAATTGCATTTTTATGAAGATTTATGTTGACTAAAGAGTATATAGACCTGTAACCCTTCAAATAAAATTTACGCTAAATAATGCTTTATCATTGAGGTATATAACCTTAACATAGCCTTAATACGATGCGTAGAGGGCGCCAACAGGCTGCGCAGTAATAGAAAATGCGGTACCTGTGTAAGATCGTTAAAAATATGGTTAAAAAATATGTAATTAATTTTATCAGTTTACGTTTAGAGACTTTGGATATGTGCTTGAAATTTTAAAGTTTTCTGGGGTAACAGGAAGAGAGTAAGAGTTTGAAGAATATGACTCTCAGCTAGCAATGGGACGGATCGAGTTAGATTTGATGAAGTTTATATGTCTATTTACACGCCTATTGGGACTTTAGATGGGTGTATATAAATGACGTATAAAAATATCATTAGTCAGTACATAAATTATAAATTCGGTGGTTTGCCTCTGTGTAATTCTGGTGCAATGACTTCTAGAACTGGGATTTGCTTTTTTTTTTCAAAATTGGAACTGATTGTGATTTTCGACAAGCGATAAAGTAGTCACATTTAGGTATGTTATTTTTATTAAATTATTAATTTTATATTTGAAATGTGAATTTAGTTTGTTTATGAGCGTATAACCAGCCAGTGGTCGAAAATCCACATTTCGTCGAAAGAGGTTCTTACGACCGTATAGGGCGGTTCCAAAATTTGCTTTAATATATACCTAAATCCAAAAATGCTGAAAGGCGTGTTGATAAAACTATTAAAATGATGTACTTTTTGTAATTATTTTCAGTATCATAAGTATTTATCATTTTTCAATAATGTCTCAGCAAAATAAGAAATTAAAAAAAAAATTGAAATATATTAGTCTGTAAGTGCGCAAATAAATACACAAACGGTCCAATTTTCGTCAAGAAACACATGTACTTAAACATTTTTTTATGATTTAATTTAAACTAAAATAAAAATTCTGTTACATACGTTTACCAGATAATGTATTGATTTATTTTACTGCATGATTATATGATTTGAAATGGGTGTTGTATAATAAACGTACTTTTTTGAAAATTTAAGAAATCCGCCAACGACCTATGGTATAAATTTATTGTACTAAAAATTATCATTTTTTCTGAAAATTTAAAACATACGTTTACTAGATAAATGAACAATCTTTTATATTTTTCGAAACCAATTCATATTTTTTTGTGGAAAAGAGTCAATACATCGAAACACTGATTTAAAAATGACATATTTCTGGTGTTCTCTGGTTATACGCTCTTAACTTTGTGACAGATGTCGTTTTTTAAAGTTTACTAACGGCGTTCTTTCAAAAGGCACATTTGTGATCGTCTTTTGAAAGGCAATTTTTTTTTAATAAATTCATCCAGCTTCAGAAATCCTACAAATATAATGTCCCGTGATTTTTACGGGTCTGCGCTAGTTATTTAATGATAATCTTATTATAATAATAGAAATAACATAATAAACAACTCTGTTCCTTAGGATAAACCACGTAAGTCCATAGGAAATGCTACTGACTTACGTAGTTTATCATTTAAGGTACAGAACTGATACAGTTAAGGATTATTGCGGGTTTTTTCCGCTAGGCCCTGCATGCGGCGGGCAACACGATAGAAGCCTTGTAACAAACTTCACGTAAATTTCAACCGTACAGACGCTAGCGTATTAATACCATCAGATACTCACTACGTGTTATAAAGTTATATTGAGAGAGAAATTTCTAAGTGATAATTTCCAAGGGATAAAATGTGCCCAAAGAACGAGTAATAAAAATACTAATAATCGTCAATTCTGTCACTTCTGGTATCGTAAATGTTTAACGTGTTACCTACTCTGGATCTTCTAGGTCAATGTTATTTTCAGCCTTTTTCACTCGGCTTTAATAATTCAATATTTTTCAATCGTTCATTAAGATAAATAAAACATTTCCTGAAAATAGTGTTGAAATGAAAGAATATGAGATCTCTCCAGAAAAGATTTTTCTGTAAATAAATTTCTTCCCACGTAAAAGAAGCCCAAATTGAATTGAATCGGAAAATGCAGGGATCATAGAAAATGAAAAATGAACTCACTGTAAGATTTATTGTAGATTGTTGAACCATTTTTATATCACGATATAAATAAATTTAAAAAGATCGACTATAAATTATTTGTTTAGATTAACGGCACAATGAAAAGGTGGCGTGAAAAATACTTTCCCAGGAAACTCCCGACGGGTTATTGTATCTCTCAGTGGGAGATACATACATAAAATATGGAAGGTGTTTCGTCTGATGGGAAAATAATTCCAAAGGTATTTTGGAAAGGAAAAACAACATTTGGTGGTTCTTGGGTGGACGCGGGGCACGTGTTTTACCGGATACCAAGGGGAGATAGATTTCGTGAAAATTGAAACGTCACGATTTTTAATATTAAAGGTTTTTTCAGCCTAATATTAGGCTTTTAGATGCAAAAGCGTGCAATATACGCGTGAATAAAGGAATAGACCCTTTACCTAGCAAAATCGTCCATCATTGCTTAAGCAATATTTAACGCTTATTACGATGGTAGTATGTAGTTGGGAGGGATTCAAATATTGTCGGCACAGATGTATTGCGGGTTGTATTACACAGATGTATTGCAGTGGGGCACGAAACTAGTAGATGAAGGATGAAAGTAGAAAGATATCCCTGTGTCGAAAACCATGTACGATCGTGTGAGATTTGTGTGGAGATTCGCAACGAATGCAAGCTTAATGAGTAAGATTAAGAAAATAACGCATAGATGGTTTAAGAAAATAGTGAAAGGATAATAAACGACGCGAATGAGAATAATAGAAGAAGTCGGGGACGCCCGAGGAAGGATGGTATACGATCAAATGAACCAAATACTTTAGTCGGGCCATGTCAAGAGACAGAATAGCGGAAGAAAAATAATGGAAATAAAATACAAGAATTTAAAAAAATTGGTACATCATTGCAAGAATTTTGTGGATGAACCCTTCAAAAACTGATTAGGTATAATTGATGGTGAATGAGATTGTGTGTAGAGTGGATTTGATATGTGCGAAGATTGACTGACGAAGGACCTTGAATTTTGTGTTACTGTTTACTGCTTGGAATGAGGAAAAAACATATGCTGCATATAAAGGAAAGGACTCACCGAAACAGGATAAAGAACTTGTATGCTGGCAATTTTGTCTTCTTTCTCCCCGTCCAATTGGCACTGAAAACAGCAATAAGCGTGCGTTTCGTTTACACGGCTAACACGGCGGAATTAGGTCAATGTTGCAGGTAGCGGGAGCACGGTGGCTATAGGTATGTTGCGGCGCGGGCTGTTGATTGCAGACTGACGTGGTGAAGGTAGTTATAGGTGCGGATTTTGGGAACAAGGTAGGACAGGATTTGCAACAATATTAATACCAATCCCAAGCAGTAACAGTATGTATGTGTGCTATGTAGGTGTGTGTATGTGTAGGTATATGTATTGGCGTAACCATGCCCCCCGCCTGGAAGGGGATGAAAGAATCCACTTCCATAAACCAAAAGAGTGCCAATACGCCTCAATGCGCAAACAAAGTTATAATGACACGCGGTAGAATGTAATAAATTATGTAAAAGTTACGAAAATATTATGTAAGTTATATAAATGCTTTACCAAATGGTCAAAATGACTGATATAGCAAGGAAATAAAATGAATAAAAAACATTGAAACGAAAAATATGACTTGAAAGGATTCAATAAATAATACTGAACCTGCGGTAGATAAAACTAGTAGGGTTTGGTACCTATTTAACAATGAAACTAATCTAATTGATTTTTAAAAAATAAAGTATTATGAACTAACTTCTAAGATGTCGTTAAATCTATTGTGACGGTAAGGGACAGAGTTTAACAACGGCCCTGCGGTATGTTCTTTATATGATAGTAGTCTATTATTAAATTGACTACATTATCCCGAGCGGGCAATAGAATGGGATGACGACTGTCAAATTCTGTTTCAGCGTTACTCAATCTGCCTCCTACCCTTAGAATTCCGTCATGAAGAAACGGATTTAATTTCGCAATCGCTCGCCGAACTTTCTTCCCATCTTTGACTGCCTTTATATCTTCGGAGAAATGTTCTTGCTGTATAGAATTTATAACAGCGATTTCTGCAACTAAGATATGGCTTAATTCGAATGCTCGTGGTAATTTCTTAATGAAACGAAAAACATAAATTACTATTCGAATTAATTTCGGCCATGAACTAACACGAGAAGCTTGTGCACACAATAACGGTGGAGCAATTGTTTTGGGGCGGTTATTGTCTTGAACGGACATCAAAATTTTTGTTTTTAATTCGGGTGGATCAGATATCGATTTCGTATCAAAACGTTGTAAAGGCCAATCACTTTTAGGTAATTGGGCAAATACGGGACCGTTAAACCATAACGGATGGTCTATTAGCTGAGCGGGAGTAAGACCCCGCGATAAGCAGTCGGCGGGATTGTCTTGACCTCTTATATAATGGAAGCATTCAGCCCCAAGATGGTTTTGTATTTGTGAGACACGGTTGGCAACGAAGGTCTGCCATTTTGCAGGCGGTGAATTTATCCAAGCTAGTGCAACCGTGCTGTCGCAAAAAGCTAAAGTCGTATGAGCTTTTGAATTTGATGTGTAGGTATTACTGACCGTATGCATTAATCGTGCAAGTACTAGCGCTCCACATAGTTCTAATCGCGCAAGTGAAATCGTCTTAGCCGGAGCGACCTTGGATTTAGCGCATAATAAATTAATTGTGGTTTTATCGGTATTCGGACAGTAAACATGTAAGTAAATAACACCTCCATATGCGCGTTCGCTTGCGTCTGAAAACCCTATAAGCGTTAATACACATTGGGGTTCGATTCCAAAAAAACGAGGAATTTTAATAGATTGCAGTAATGGCAATTCCCTTTTAAACTGTCGCCAAAGTGTGACAACTGTTTCAGGAGGAGTATCGTCCCAATCCAGGTTATACTCCCATAGAGATTTAATTATCAGCTTAGCCAATAATACAACTGGTGCGGCGAAACCCATCAAATCCCAAAGACGAGCAATCGTCGAGAGAATGTTTCGTTTAGTACACGTTCTTTCGTCGGTGTGTACGACAAATACAAAATGATCAGAAGCGGGTATCCAATGAAGCCCTAGTATTTTTAGGTTTTCATCGGGATTAAATTCCACATGTTCCTTAACACGACGAGCTGTAGGAATCGTGGATAAAAACTTTGGAGAATAAGAAGAGAATTTTACAAGGTCGAATCCTCCGGCAGCGAATAACTGAATTAATTCCGTCGACAACTCGGTAGCTTCCTCGACTGATGAGCAACTGGTGACAAAATCATCCATGTAGAATGAGCCATTTTCCACCAAGTTTGCCGCGAGTGGGAAACGAGGTTTTTCATGCGTTGCGAGTTGACGCAGTGAACGCATAGCCAAAAATGGGCTACAAGACATGCCGAAAGTGACGCGATTAAATTCGAACAATTGTAAAGGGTCACTATTGTTAAATCTATACAGCATGCGCTGATAACGACGGCATTCTTCTTGCACTACGATTTGTAGGTACATTTGTTTTATGTCAGCGGTTATAGCTATTGCGAACAATCGGAAATTGAGGATAATGCGAAACAAATCACCTTGTAAATTCTTTCCGGTATGTAGGATGTCATTAAGCGAATAACCCGAATCGGATTTCATACTCGCATCTAGCACCATGCGAATTTTAGTAGTAAGTTTATCTTCACGAACTACAATATGATGCGGTATAACGTAATGAGGTAAGTCAGAATTGTCGACCGGCGAAATGTACCCTTTCTGTAGGTATTCGCGTAATATTTTGTCATATTCTAACTTTATTGCGGGTTGAGATATCAAGCGGCGTTCGAGAGATCGAAACCTGCGTTCGGCGGCGGGTAACGATTCACCGAGAACAGAGGGACTGTTTCGAAACGGCAACGCGACGATATAACGACCTGCCGTGTCACGAGAGGTAGTGAGTTTAAAAATGTCCTCACACTCTTGTTCATCAGGCGTTAAAAACTTCTCATCTGGAATGTCTTCCAATTCGAAGAAGCGCGACAGGCAAAAATCATTATTTTGCGTGAACGTACAAAATGATTGCGTGGCGTTTATACTTGGGTTTTCAATCATCGTTGGGGCAGTACCCAAGATGAGATATCCCAAAGTGGTTTCAATAGCAAATGGCTGGCCGAGAGAACCTGATATTTTGTTTGCCTTTAGAATGCGAGCAAATATGTCACATCCTAAGATAATATCAATCTCACCGGGCGTACAGAATGTTGTGTCTGCTAAGGGCAAATTGTCAAGATACGACAAAGAGGAACGGTTAATGTTAACAGTAGGCAACTCACTGGTTATAGTTTCTACTACATATGGTTTAATCGTATACGACTGAGTGATGTCATAGCGGGAATGTAACTTTAAGCAAGTTACGCCATTTGTCACATTTCTTACGTCACCTATTCCCGTGACGTAAGTACTTGGAGATGACCGCACCGTAAGATTCAAGCGTGAACAGCATTTGCGCGTAATTATGTCCCTTTGGGAGCCGCTATCTATTAGAGCCCGTAACGTCTGTACCTGGCCCTTAGCGTCTCTGGTAGTGCAAACAGCCGTTCCTAAGAGTGCAGTAGTATTTGCACTAGGGCATGAATTTGTTACACATAGCGAAACCGGATTCAAAGAATTTAAGTTATCATTATCGGCATCTGCTTGTAACGCGGGAGATGGTATTGGGTCTGTTTGTGACTTTCGCCCATCAGTTTGTTTGAAATGCAATAAACTATGATGGTTGAGCGCGCATGTTTTGCATGTACTCTTTGATTTACAAGCTTTTGTGATGTGCCTAGTACTGAGGCAGTTCACACAAACTCGAATATTCGATGACTTAATAAAGTTAAATCGATCGCGTGGTTCTAGACTTGTGAATTTAGAACATTGGTATAAAGGGTGCGATCCCTTTTGACAACAAAAACAAATTTCGATGGAGTGATTATCGATTTTTTCGACATTAATAAATGCCTTTGCGGAATTAGTTTTTTGCGGTTTAGCGGTATAATTAATGTTTGAGCCAACGCGGCTCGAGGTCGGTTGCGTGAATTGCGCGCGGTTGAGAATTCGTTGCTGTTGTCTTACAAAGTCGATTAGTTCCGCGCTGGAAGGTAAATTTTCATTATTTTTAATAGAAGATTCGAAAGCCTTTACAGTCTCTATGTCAAGCCGTTTAAGACCCAGTTGTAGCAATATGAATTCTGCGAGGTCTTTTATTTTTAATTGCTTCAGCGCGGCGATGTTAGCGGAGTATGCATCTGCGAAATTCTCTAAAGAAGCGGGCGTGGCCGAGTTAACTGGAGGCAATTTCAGCAATCGGTCAAAGTATGATTCAGCAAGAACGCGTTGATCATTATACTTAGTACACAATGCGTCCCAAATAACTTGATAATTTGTACCAGTAGGCGTAATAGTTTTGCAAATATTTAATGCTTTTCCGGTTAATTTAGACATCAGATACTGCATCTTTTCAGCATTATCCAGAGAATCATTCAAATGTATAACCGAATTATATGTTTCATAGAAAAGAGGCCAATTATCTAATTTTCCGTCAAAGCACGCTATTTCCAAAGGCGGTAACTTAATTTGACGGCGAGGTTTCGCAACTGGATTGGACAGCATATTTGCTTCGGTATATTTAATAACCCCGAAGAGTTCTTCAAATGCATTTAATTGAGAGTATTCAGCAATTGCTTCCGGATTCAATTCCAGTTCGCAATCCACTTTTTCATCTAAAATTGTTATAAATTCAGAACGAATTTTTTCAACAGTAGTTGCGCCTGACAAAAAAGATTGGCGATTGCTAATGCTTTCCGAAGCTTTCCTTATCTTGTCATACACCGACTGTAAGCTTGCAAAGCTAGCTGATAGTTTAGCATTTAAACGTTTGAGACGTCTTTCGTCCCGAGACGACCCGGATGACGCGCTTGTAGCCATTTTATTTATTCCGGTTATATTTTACAAAATATGAGACGATAAACAACTAAAACTGCGGTTAAAATAATGTGTCTGTATTATTTATGCGGAATTAATTAATTAATATTTAATAAATATTTAATTACTTCACAGTGATAACCGCACGGGGTTAAATTGACTGGTGAGCTGTGAAAGGTTAACAGATGCGCCGTGCACTACGTCGGTAAATCATTAACAAATTATACATATTACGATCGTATTATTCTATTTGTAATGTAATCCAATAATATAAACAATACGAATATTAGGAAATAATCGTATTATTTATAAGGTAGGTAATGCGATTTGATTAGCAAGATATAATTACATGAGTTATCAGAAATAAATATCAAAGCAGTGTCTTGTATCTATTTATTCTAATAGCGGGTAAATATGTTATTTCCAACCATAATACGATAGGTATAAAGAAACAAAATTACTCATGTAGGTATATCAAACTGCGGGAATGCGGGTAATTATTTATATGCGGTACTGTAAAAACGTATTCACACTCTGCTGGATTATTATCTACTAATATTATGGTTCAAAAATGTCCGGCTCGTTTGGATCAAGATGAATGAGATTGTGTGTAGAGTGGATTTGATATGTGCGAAGATTGACTGACGAAGGACCTTGAATTTTGTGTTACTGTTTACTGCTTGGAATGAGGAAAAAACATATGCTGCATATAAAGGAAAGGACTCACCGAAACAGGATAAAGAACTTGTATGCTGGCAATTTTGTCTTCTTTCTCCCCGTCCAATTGGCACTGAAAACAGCAATAAGCGTGCGTTTCGTTTACACGGCTAACACGGCGGAATTAGGTCAATGTTGCAGGTAGCGGGAGCACGGTGGCTATAGGTATGTTGCGGCGCGGGCTGTTGATTGCAGACTGACGTGGTGAAGGTAGTTATAGGTGCGGATTTTGGGAACAAGGTAGGACAGGATTTGCAACAATATTAATACCAATCCCAAGCAGTAACAGTATGTATGTGTGCTATGTAGGTGTGTGTATGTGTAGGTATATGTATTGGCGTAACCAGATGGATTAAATATATTTTTTCAAAAATCCTTGAAAAAATGAATAAATAGGTACTTAGAGAAACGTTTTTATGTTTTTTTTTCTAAATTTGAAATACAGCATTCCCGGATCAAAAATAATTTCAGAACATTGAAAATCCACACACTTCCACCATTATAAGCGGAAAATGTGGCTTGCGCAAAGATGGAGGACTAAACTAATTTAACATCGAACCCACAACGCTCGGGTCTAAAAGTGGGCGATGAGCCAGATAAGATTGGGAACCTCTGATCTAAACTCAAACCATTAATGTCAAAGGTCAATGCTATTTGAATAATAAATTTAGATACTTCGTTTAAGAATTCAATAATAACTTAACGGTTGTATACAATATCTTATTAAAATACCGTAAATCTTAGGCCTACTGGAATGTTGAAAATTTCATTTGTAGATATAAGTTCATTCATAATAAGCAAGCATCGATATATGTTCGATGTAGGCAAGGCGTTGACAATCCGTTTAACTGTCGATGTTGAATGGGCCTGGTCTATCTACATTAGCATAGGGATTAAATATTAAGCAATTCAAAGAGAATTGGGGAGGGGCAGAACTGAAAGTAAACAGAAATGTCGTCTTGCCATTAGAGAAAACTAATCCCTCAAACGTAAAGAATGTCAACTGTGCAACGCTAGATACAATGGCTGATGTTGAAATAATGTTCAGATATGTAGTCCTGCAGCTGAGAGTTACCGACGATACAATGTGTAACCTTTCTTTCTGTTACAGACGTCATTTATGAGAAAAAGGGATAGGCCGTAACGAAGCTATGAGCGGCATGCCCCTATCATCCGTATGAAATTGGCCTCACTGGCCTAAAAACACCGAGGGAAATGTCATGTCCCAATACTCCCAATGTATAGATACACTGTTCAGCCTGCATTTCTCTACGCTTATTAGGCATAGACAAGATGGTTAGAATTTTGATTCGAAATCAATATACTGCTTGACACACTTTAAACAGGCGACCAAAAAAGTAAGCAACTAACTAATCCTTTAAACCACAGATTATTTTGTTTGTATCAACAAAATCTATATGAGCGACAATCGCATATTTTTTTGATTTATTGATGTATAAAACTGGTTTCACTGACCTAAAAACAAAGTGGTAAATGTCAGTTTCAATCTGTTTGCTTTAAGATCAACCTATGCTAAGTACATTGGAATTTGTCTATGCCAATTTTACACGATTGTCTACAGTTGAAATTATGATTTGACATCAATGTAGAGTCTTAAAAAATGGCTTTACTGAAATTTAAAAAAAACTGGAAAAAAAGTCTATGAGTGCTTTTATAATTACCGCGACGATTCGCGGTAATGGTTCCGTGATGGCAAAAAATCAATAAACATTCGTTCCTCGCTAAAATATTGCAGCTCTTTCGTATACATTAAATAATGGTAAGATACACAAAATATGTGTGAGTTTTTCCTCCAAAATGCTACTTTTTTGCGACGGTAATTGCGTTTTTTGTTTTCTTTATACGATTGTATGTTTTATATTAATTATATTTTATTTATTATAATTAATTTATATTAATAATGATTGTATGTTTCCTTCAGGGGGGGTGCAGACATACGTCCAACGTTTGTCTTATTCGACCGTTGTTATTTAGTGCGTAAGAAAGAGCTGCAGCATTATATGTTTAAGAACAAAATCAAAACCATTAGCGTATTGACATTTAACGTTTTAGAATTTTTGAAATTCATTCACATTTCAATATTATCCTTGTAACTATATTCCATTCTTTGAAAATTACCGTCACGGTAAGCTACGGAGACATCACGGTGCGGTGTGTGAGAGAGATGCAAGAAAATAATGACTTTACGTACATTGTGTAGTATCTCATCTTTTGAAAGAGTTGCAGCATTATTGTGTTAAGGAACGTATGTTAATTGCCTTTTTATGCCGTCACGGTACCGCAACCGTGAATCATCACGGTAATAATAAAAGAGCTCAATAAGTAGATAAATAATAAATACACTAGCCATATATAACTTAACAGATTCTTGCGCCAGTTCAAGGTTGGTATAGTTTAAGTATTAGGCGTTTGTTTCAGCTTGCTATACAAGATTGTCTATGGTTGGAATTTTGATTCGAAATCAGTATAGAGGCGCCCTTAGTAGGGTTGCCAATAGTTATCAGATCGACTTGTGTGAGCTCGCTTACATTAGTTTTCACTGTTCACCAATACTAGCGGGGTAAGCAGTGGCGTTTTGCAACACTAATCGTGACGCGGCCGGGTGCCGGGTGCCGGGTGACGGCTTATCTGTCACCGGGCTTGTCACGAATCACGAGCGCAACTTGTGTATGAAAGGTGACACTAAACACCCGCGGAGCATGATGAAAGTGTGAATAACTAAGTGGGTGTCTGTCTGCTTTGTCGATGTTTAACTAACTGCCTGCCAGGTAAACTGAACCTAGATGGGAACCCGCCTTTTCTTTTTGACATTTTAACCCCTGGTGACAATTTTTTTTTACTTCGCCTCCAGAATTAGAAAACCAATCAATTCTAACGATGGCGTTTCTAAATATTATAAATGCTTGTAAGTTATGATTTGGGAGTATTGATTGGTACTATATTTGAGTTATAGATACCTTTTTTCCTATTTGTAACAGTATTACGTAGTTCTGTGAACAGTAGAAAACCTCGCGTCCAAAAAAGTTTGTTTCTAATTTTATAACTAATCAGGCAGGCAGGCAGATAGGGGTTCTACGACAACTCAACAAAGTGGCACTTCAACACCCCTATAAAAAGTCATTCATAATGATAATTAAAATAAAATAAAAATTTTAAGCAACCCCTCATTCAAAAAAGAGGTGATAACGTTGAAACGCCTGAACAGATTTTCATAAATTGTAGCTAAAAGCCATCTCGATCACGTCAGCTTTCAAACAAACAAAAAAACCGCATCATAATCGATCCATTCGTTTAGGAGCTACGATGCCACAGACAGACACATAGAAAGTCAAACTTATGACACCGCTCCTTGCGTGGGGGGTTAAAAAGGTCCCTCAAAAGGACTTTTCAAAAGAGTGATGAAGTGACACTTTTTTGAGTTGTCCGCTCACCGGCATAGAGGATAACCCTCCAAACAACTCGATCTTGGCATACGTTCATTGCCTGATTCACATTCATACATCGTCTCAACTAGGTACCATAATATTTAAAAAATGCGAAAAAGAAACACGACGATTTCACATTTATATAAATATTTACTGAACCATTAAAACGGCCACCTTCTTGAACCGGAAACGGAACGTACAAATAAATTAACAGACAGAAGAAATGCAAAACGGTGGAGTTAAAACTTAAACTCTTCAGATGACATTCCCTTATTCAATTCGAATCGTACGGGTTCAATGCTCTATTAAGATTAAGTGCGCTATGTAATACAAACATATGGGAGTACTTACTAAAAGTCGTACAAACCATAGAGAGCTCTTTTAGTATTCTAGATTATTTGAACAATCGCTGTTTATATAATGGCATTACCATAACAGAGCGGCTTTGTTCATAACAGGAATTAAGAGCTGAGTGTTAACATCCATTACGCATTGCCCTTTTGAAATAATAATTCATAATTAGTGCATTTCCGTAACTGCATAAGGTTTAAATATATTTTTTTCTAAGTAGGTAATTTAGGTAAATAAAAAACACTAAAAAATATTAATTGTAGGTAGGTATCTATTACCTACATATCCAATAAAAAAATCTCTGAAATATTGAATAAGCAGCAGGATTGCAGTAAAAAAAAAACCTGAGCGGTGAGTTCTGGCGTCATGAAATTTGCACAAATTTTTATTGACAAAATTTCAAATATTTTCATTTACCAACGTTTTTTTATGTCACAAACTAAATAAATAAGGCGACGCCAAATCGTTGGTACCCTATTTTTTAATTATTAAATCATTTTTTGAACTAGAGCGAAACCGGTTAGACAACTAGTATATCTATCTTTTATCGACTTATATAAATAAGACTGTGTGTGGCGTGCGGGAGTGTGGATTTGATTTTTATACAAATCTACAGTTTTTTTCCGAGACTGATGAAATTTTGTCTTCGACCCTTTAAAAACAGCGGCACGGGAAGTAGGACTTCGGGTTAATGTTGACAAAACGAAAATGATGGTAGAGCAGGAACCCTTCACACAGAAGAAGAAGTAGTGCACAATTTAAAGAAAATTACTCATACAAGTGGTCGATCAATTCACCCACCTGGGCTCTAGTCTGACGAGGATTCAGCAGAAATCAGAAGGAGAATCACAGCAGCCAACAAAACATACTTCTCTTTGCTGCCAGTGTTTAAGTCACGTAGTGTAGAAAAACAAAATAACCATATATAAGACCATTGTCAGAACTGTATTGGCATATGGATGTGAGGCGCTGACACTGAAGGTAAAGATGGCTGAAATGCTGGATACTTTTGAAAGAAAAGTGCTGAGAAGAATATGTGGACCCTTGAAAGAGGGTGAACAGTGGCGCATCCGGCACAATACAGAATTGTATGATATTTATATATGCCCCCTAGCATCTCAGTACATGTGAGACTCCTCAGACTGAGATGGGCTGGGCATGTACAGAGAATGCCGGATACACGCGTCCCAAAAAGAATTTTGACTGGACACCCAGGTGGAAAGAGAAAAGTGGGAAGACCGAGCCTGAGGTGGGAAGACGAGGTAAGAGGGGATGCAGCACAGCTTCTCCAGGTACGAAATTGGAAGTCAGCCGCTGAGGACAGGAGGAGTTGGAGGCGAATATGGGCTGTAGCGCCATCGAAGAAGTTGAAATTTTGCACACTTGAACTGCAAAACACGAGGAAGATCACCGTCTACATTAGATTTCGAAAAACTCTGTGCAAAGCCCGGGCGATGCCGGGGACTTCAGTTAGTTCTAAAATTTACACTAATCATTTATAAAACTTACGTTAGAAACGCCGTCGTTAGAGTTGATTGGTTTTTTCTGATTCTGGAGGCAAAATACGTCCAAAAGTAAAAAAAATTAGAGTGTGCAATTCACACGCGGTAGAAGTGTCACCTTCAGAAAACTAAAGCAGACAGTAGTGGGGAGATTACGAAGCACTTTTTTTTATCAATGTGAAGGATAATTTTTTCCATATTTTTGTCGTCGAATTCCAGTGCACCTTTTCCTATACATTTGGTCATCCAGATGTCGCTTTCTTTTGTGTTTTCTTTTGCAGTTCATTTTGGAGTGGTTTGAAGATTGGATATCGATCTTACAAAACATATTTTTAGTTAAATAAATATTTTATATATATCTCATTCTCTCGACGGCTAAATCCTATAGATGTTATCTCTTTTCAGTGTCGCGGGTTTCCGTTTCATCGAGTTTTAAATCACAACGGTGCTAAAGAAAAAAAATGTCACCAGGGGTTAAAAATTAAAAAGGAAAGTGTGGGTTCCCAGTTCCCATGAGTGAAGGTTTGCGAGGTAGAGAAAGACTTATTATTTATTTTGTTTTTACGAATAATTGTTCAGGAGTTGGTTGGTAGATATTATTACAATTAAAAAGTAGGTACCTAGACGTTCCTGCTTTGAGTTCTTCGCCGTTTGGCTTCAACAAAGTGATGATTTAAATTAATGCACCATTGTTGAATGAATTGAAATAATATGCATTTTGCATTCAAAATGTGCAACGTCAAACTGATGACGAAGCTTTTGTCGTGATTCGTGAAATATCCAATGTCAATGACTGGCCGAATTGTCAGATGTCACGTTTCAAATGACCGTGCTTCATTCATGACAAAATAAAATGGTAGAATAAATTATATAATTTAATTACAATAATGTTTTTGAAATAAATGTTTCCATTTAGCACTTTTTCAGCTTCACTCAAACAAATTAATTTTACCTTCCTGCGTTGAATTATTTGTTTCACGCGCAAATAAAAAGGTTTCATTTTAAAATTTCAATTATGAATTAGTTTCAAAGAAATATTTATTTAGTTAAATATTAAGGATTTCGGGGACATCATATTATACTGAAAGTTCTGCCGCGAAATTCAAAGCAAGGAAGGGGAAGAAAAAAGGAAGGTCGGAAAAACATGGCTATTCAGATCAGTGTTGTCATGCTCATGGTTTCACATTTTCGTAGTTTTTTGGGTCATTTCTACCTCCATGTTTTTTTTTAAACATGTCTAACAAGACATGGTTTTTTTACCTGTCAACAAAAATGTGTATTTTTGAGTGGAAAAAGTTTTTTAGCATTGTTCTCATAGGGAAACATTGTTGTATTACTTCAAACACCGATGAAATTCATTCGAAATTCAACAGACAAAATTCTCTGTCTGTTTCAAAAACCGATGAAAGTCGTTCGAAATTCAGTTTAGTGGTAATACAGACAATGAAATGGAGAGGCTAAACATTGTTGTATTACTTCAAACTCGGATTAAATTCGTTCGAAATTCAGTTTAGTAGAAATACAGACCAAATTAAATGTATAGAGAATAAATCCAAACATTGTTGTATTACTTCAAACACAGATTGAATTCTTTCGAAATTCAGTTTAATAGAAAAACAGATTAAATTCATTCGTAATTCAGTTTAGTGGAAATGCAGACAAAATGATATGTATGGAGTCTAAACCTAAACATTGTTATATTACTTCAAACACCAATGAAAATCATTCGAAATTCAGTTTAGCGGAAATACAGACAAAATGATATGTATGGAGTCTAAACCAAAACATTGTTGTATTACTTCAAACACCGATGAAAATCATTCGAAATTCAGTTTAGTGGAAAGGATGGTCGTAATAGGAATTCATGAAATAGCGTTGAGTCTATTGAGTAATACAATCACGCCGCAAAGGCATTCCGTGCCATGGAGGGTTATAATACCTGTGTAGTAGTACATCAATGTATGTTCCGTGTAGGTAATTTCCCGCCAAAGTGAACTGTTCCCGCGATTGTGTCCGTTCTATTTTCAAATCCACCTCGCACGCCTGAAGCCGGGGTTCAATCATGTAAGTAGGGTGAATGATGAACCCGATGAACGCCCAAAGGCGTGCATTTTGATTTTAGTTTACCCTTGTGTGTTTTGTGACCAGCTTTGGAACAATTTTGGTCCCATTTTCGTGTATAGTTCTCTGGATGACTAAATATTTGATGTTCCCGCGTAAAAGAATATTTGATTTATTTATCTTGTTAACGATTTTAATGCTTGTAGAATGTTGGTTAAACAGAAAAAAAAAATATGAACAGACTCAAAAAAATAACTGGAAAAGGCACATGTAATAATAAAAATATCTATCCAAAATATGTGTTAAGTTCGTATAAAAGGTTCATTTAAAGCGATGCTCCATGACGTGTAAAATTCGGCATCAGGTCGCTAACAATAACACTCGTTATGTAGATGGCGATAAGGTTTAAATTCCTATTTAACATCAGTCGCCTGTTTTGATTTATTCAAGAAAAAAAAACATCGCCAAAAAGCGTATTTTATTTTATTTTGCAAAGCTCAGGCACAAATATTTTATTTTTTTACGATAATTTTCCAAAGAATTTGATTTTTCACATTATTCAATAAAACCATAACCGAAAAGGAGTATATACGTAGGAGATTTTGAATTTTAAAACAGTTTTACAGGCCTGATACCGTAATGAAAAATACTCCATTATTTCTAAGGCAAAGCGTACTTTCAGTATTTAATTAAAGGATCTAAAATATGTTTAAACTATCTAATTTTCAAACCAAAATTACACAATTTTGTATAACTTAGTAGGGCTTCACCTTTATATAGGTACGAGTATTGTCTATGGATTTCATGAGAGCATAAAGTTCAGCATGCAAGCCGTAACTAAGTCCACAGACACGGTTTAAATCCAAATAGCGGAGATGACCAACTCTTGTCTACGGACGCCGCGTTCTGAATACGAATTTGTGATTTGCAATGGCGGCCTCATGGGCGCACCCGATTGGCCCAATAACCAATAAACCATAGAAAATCACTAAACGACACGGAACTGATTCCAAGTCATCGAACGCAAATAAAATACTTTAAAGGTTTTCTCGACCCCCATGCATTAATGAAGAGTTTGTTCACTTTCTTTTGTTTTGTATATTTACATATGGGTGTTCTGAAAATAGAACGTATGTAAATCAGAAGGCAATGCAAGTCCTCTTGGTAAACCATGGTACGACGTTTCATATATCTGATTAGACAAGGAGAAATGTGTACCTATAATTCGAACAAAATCTAGATACATACATGGCATAATAAGTACTTTAGTGCATTACGTAAAAATATATCTTTTATTAATGCAGTTTTATGCAGCATTTTGTTTTATAACTCAAACAACATTTGAAATGCGTTGTAATTGATTTACTTCCCTAAAGTATTTTAAGAAGTTAACTGCTTTAATAATTAAGATAATATTTGGATGATTTGTATATCGCTGTTTGTGAGAAAAATCACCTCAAGAGTGACAAATTTAAGGCTAAAATATTGCATCCACCGGTTTCTCGATCACTGATACAAAACGACATATTATTATTTTAAGTTATTTACTATATTATTTTTATCTTTACTAAGTATAAAGTCACTTATGCTGTATGTGCGCTTAGATCTTTTAAACTACGCAACGGATTTTCATGCGGTTTTCACCAATAGATACAGTGATTCATGAGGAAGCCTTTTAGGTATATAACTTGTCAAGGTTAAGTGTAAATTGGTTGAAATACATAATATATCTGGTGTGGATTTGATTTAACAGATGGCGTTGGTTATAAAGGTTTCGTTTAGCCATAGTAACGTGTAGCGGGGTCTGCTAGTTATGATATAATATGGTAATACATCGATGTGATGTAAATTTTTGGTGCTTTAGTGTATTTTTTTGTTGATTTGATATACTAAATTATTTAACTCATACGAGGTTCTACCACATACCGCAAAATAACAGAACATAATTAAATACTTTTAATGTATTAACGTATTAATCTAAAATCAATATCGCAGCATCCCGAAATTGAAAAAAAAGTATTTTAATACTGTTATAAGTATATTAAGTCAAAAACAAAAATTAATAAAAGAAAATCATTTATTTAAGATTTTTCTGGTGTGAGACAACCCAAATACCTGTGATATACAAAAAAATCGAACACAATTAATTAAAAATCAATTTGATAAAGCAATTCGCAAATTCAAACGCTGATATCTCTAAACTATACTTTTTTACTTCATACATATTAATAGTGCGATATTACAGATAAAAAGAAGCACTAGTACAATACTTCAGACAACAATAATATTATGATAAAACAAGAAAAGCTTCACAAAGAAAACAAGTGACTTAACCAAAACAAGACAAAACAGACTACACTCTGAACCAAAAACGAAACGTTAAGACATCGAAAAGCTGCCAAAGACAATACAAGACCAATTTTTCAAAGCTTGTGCGAGCTCACGCGATTCTACTAAAGTCTATCAGAGAATGATTACTTTAGCACCAATAACCCTAAGCATTATGCTTTAAAAAAATAAAGTATACAAATAATGATGTTATTATTAATAGGAACCCGTGTGGCGTTCTGTCCATAACATAGATTATCAACCTTTTTTTGCCCATCGCCCACTCTGAGAACATTTTTATTTCTAGCGCCCTCGTGAATTGTGAATTCGAGCGGAGGGGGCATAATGGGATACCACGACAGAGTTACATTTGCCAACGGAGGGGGCATAATGGGATACCATGATGGGGTTACATTTGCCACAACGGAGGGGGCGTAATGGAATAGGGAAAATATTTTTGTGGATGGATGGCCCCTAATGGGATGGGGCAAGATAGGATGGGGTGGGTTGGGTTTCTCTGAGTCTCCTACCACCCCACAATTTTTTCTTTGTCATCTACCGCCCTCCTGGGGGTCTGAAACTCCCCAAAGGGGGCGTTATTGCCCACGTTGAGAACCTATGGTCCATACAAAAGTATTCCCCATGGATTTTAAAACGACTGCAAATATTTTTTAATATAAAATTGATATCGGCCACCAGCGTGTCGTTACATTTTACTTTTCTTGTTAAGTTACTTCTTATAGGGAATTCGAACCCTCCAAAAATTGTTAAAATTGCATGGTTTGACGTTTGAACGCCATCAACAGACGTTCAGTATACAAACTAAACTGTGTATTTAAAAAAAAGCAAAACGTACACAGACTTACAATATTTTCTTCTAATACAGTTGGTAATAAAAATCGGTCCAGTTTTAGAGGAGAAATATGGGGAATACAAAACCTAGATTTTGATGTTTTTATTTAGGTATTATCAGCCTGAGGCGCAGTTGTCCTTATCGCTCAAATTAAATATAACATTTATTGAGTCTATTTAATTAATCAGTATGGTTCCTCCACTGACTAAGTTCTCCATCGAGATATTCTATATTACCGAGAATATTTACTTTTGCCTTTCTTTAAAAATATTAATTTACTTTAAACGTAGTAAGTAAAGTTCTACGAATTAACATCAATAATTAATAATCAATTTCAATAAAAAAAATATTACCTTATAGTGCCATCTTAGATATGTACCATTTCACTGTCCGTTCTATCTCCTCCCCCCGCACACTTCACGAATCTCTAGTCACATTTAGTAATAGATTGTGCTCACCTACTGTTTTGTAATGTCAAGTTATTATAAGTTTGCCTTGAGGTAGGAACGAAGGAACTTGAGGTTCTGAAACCGATCGGCTTTAATAAAAAATATAGTGGTTCCAAAAGAGACATTATTGTTTCATTTAATTATTAATCTATTTAAAGACATCTCTCATAATAAAATTAATGAAATTGGTATAAAACTACTTAAATTTTTAATGTTACTTTGATAACGGAAGAATTGCTGAACACAATATTTCGTCTGTTTCTAAGATTCAAGAGATTGTGTAAAGGAGGAAGGGACCGCAGTGCGGTGGCGGCGTTTACACAGCATTGATAAAGTAAATTAAGCATTTATTTTTAATTATCAATTAACTGTTGGCAATATTTGAACATGGGAGGACATTTTCTCGCACGGAGAACACACACAAAGGCGCCTTTTAATTAAAACTGAATGGGTTTGTGGATGTAAATGGGAGTATGAAGTGTATGAAGCGACCCACTGCAAATATAGTTGACTTAATTTCTTTACAAAATAATGGTAAAAAACAACAATAAAACGAAACACAAACTCTATATGTGCAGTACAGGAATATTATTTTTTTTGTTATGTGAAATTATGTTCATAGTTTGTTACTCCCATTTTTGTAATGGGTACTTTTCACTAACTTAGTAGGAACTGTGTTATCATTTGCGGTAGAAAAATCGATTAAAATTTTTAAATCGTTGGTTCTGACAAAACCACCTGTATGGTGTGCATGTTTAAGTGTTTATTACCAAAGTGTGAAGTCCATAATAAAATAACAAACTATTTTTTTTTAATGTATATACCTATATATGATTTTAGATTTTCACGGCAAAAATTTATTTATTTTTATTTATTTAGTAAAAGATTATACATTTATATACATTATTTAAGAAATGTTTTGACTGCCCAACTAGGAGGATTCCCGTTTTAGGACAGTCAATTATATTCGTCAAATTATATTCGTTATTTATTTTTGGGGTGTTATGCCTTATTGCGCTACCTCCTTCTTTAGCCAACGAGGTCGGTAAATAGTTCCATAGCCGAGCTGTTGAACTCAAGAGACGTAGAAATGCTTCCCATGTGATAATGTACCGGTGCCGAATGGATCAATGACGCTAGTTGGAGATTCTTCCATTGAAATACCGGTAAAACAAGGACAGCATTGACGCTTGTGCTCTAAAGATTGCAATAAAGGGGACTCTATCGAAGAGACCGCTCGTTTTTTTGGAGGCAAGGGTATTTTTTAGAGATTACAGTGTCTGTCTCTCTTTACTTTCAGTGATTTGTTCACAGACCCAACTAGATTAATATATAGATTAGCTGATCCACCTTATTTTTCATCCACCTTATCCACCTTACCTTCAATTTGTTCTTAAGACCTCCCTTATTTATTCTTCAAATCAGCATCATATCTACGAATAAAAACTTCTAACATCGGTCTTGCATTATTTTTGAATGTCCTACATTTTACCCATAGACTTGAGAATCAGATTTTACCACACGTACGTCTTAGAGATATTATTCCTACTTATGCCATGTCTTCTTAGGTCGCTCCTGATTTCCTTTTCATGTTCGGAACACATTATTTTATTCCTCTTACAATCAATTTTTCGTCCACCCAATGTACCAACCAATTACATGTGCCGAATGTCGCATTATCTAGATTGAAACTTAATTCTGGTAGAATCTTGCAATCATACAGCAGCCAAAAAATACTAAGAAAATTAAGATAATGTTGATAATTCTTAGTCGTAGCATGTGAAATAGTTAAAAATGACGGAAATTGATATGGTCGGTTTAGTTTAGTGGTCAGAAGAAAGCAGATGTTCTGGGTTCAATTGCTAGATGCGACTGAATCATTTGTATTTTCTTTTTCACAATTTTTGTTTGAGAGTGGTCAATATTGTCTTCAATGATTAAATATCACAATTTGAGTTTTTACTCAATAAGTTATTCCATTACACTACTTTGTACTTGGAGATTTAATTTATTTAGCTGCATTCAGTCTAATCATCTCCTTTCTCTGACAATTGCATTTCTCAATGTCGCAATATGCAGACTCTATTAAACCACTGTCCAATATTACATATTCTTCACACGAAACAAAATGAAATGAAACAGTAAGCATGTTTGGAAAAACCGTAAAGCGGAAAGTCCACTGTCACAAATCTGAAAGAAGAGTAAGACATATCTGGAGCAGTGAACTAGCAGCGAGGTAATCATTGTAATGTTCTGCTAAGTGTTCCCGGGGCGATCTGTTTTTCCAACTGACACCGTCTGACACTACAATATTCTCGTTTTATTATATTATACACACGGATTGTAAAGCTACGATAGAAACAGCAAAAGCATAAAAGTACCTCACTATTCCAATTAAAGCTGTGTCCTATTTAAGATGGCTTCACGCTCCATTATATCTGACCCTATTATTTCACAATGGCGAGTTTAGAAATCCATTTTTAACGATTTTAATAGCATGGTCAGGCATTCATATTTCCTATAGGTTAGTACCTCGCAATAATTTATTGATGTTCTAGATCCAGGTGAAATCAAAGTGCCATTATGCATGAGAGATTCATCGATTCCACTCCGATTTATGGCTAAATGTATTCCATGACCAATAGTTATTTAAAAAATATATGCTTTCTATGGGAGGTTATTGAATGACTAATTATTGAGTATTGATACGCTGATTAAAATATGACATTATAAAAGAGTTTTATTACCAAAGTAAGCAATTTTAAATAATATTTTTAATTAACAATGTTTTCAGTTGTTGTTTGAGCGAAAACTTCAAAGTTCACATAGTAAATAGTTCTCCCACAGGGCGTAAATGATTGAAAACGTCTACTCTACCAGTTTTGATTGTGATTCCGATTCCACTTAAGGATATTAAGGAATTGTCATTAAACTTAACCTTAAAATTAACAATATTTACATGAACTAGGGGCGATTCAAACTTAAATTAAGGATAACGATATTTTATTAACCTTAACCTTAATATTAAATGATTTTTTCAGAAACTAGGGACGATTCCGGTTCAATAAGAAATTGTCATTAACTATATAATAGCTAAAGAATCGTTAATGTTAAGTTAAAGGAAAATTGCTGCACTGAAATCGCCCTTCTGGACTCTCAATAGTTACGAAAAATCCTGCCACCCAGGATTTTCATAATGACTTTCTTCTGTATTTAGTTCGCTATTATAATAACATAAAAAATGCAATGAGGAAGCAGAATGAGCAGTTTCTAAATGAATCCGATTCCTTTTTATTTTCAATATTGATCTGTCAATTTTCTTCATCCAATGAAACTCGATCCCCCTTTTCGACCTCTATTTATAACGTGGGAGCGAACAAAAAGAAAAAAGGTGGTTTCATTATTTGTTTGCTTCAATTGGTAGCGTTGATTAGATGAAGAAAAGTCATTATATAAATTGGCGCTTCATTAAGTTTCTCAGCGTGTCCGGAAGTTTTCTAGTAGTTCGGGATCGTCTTGCCATACCTCCTACGCTTTTTACCGATTGTTATGTTCTCAAATCATTTCATGAAAGACAATTTGACTTGAGAAACAAGCAAATGGACGTTATAAAGTTTTTTTTTTAATATAACCGTAGAAATTAGCTAAGTAGTTTATTCGGTTCGGCTTCGCCCAGTTTGAGTGTTGGTGATCATTTTATAAATCCGATAGGTGGTACAAAAGGTATGGTTCCAAAAACATCCGGTCCCTCGGATCCACTGTGATCCAGTGACAGCTAGTCACCGGGACAAAGTAACCGCGACAGGCGATGACGTCATATGTAATATATAGCATCATGGTATTATTATTCATAACTGCGTGTTACAAATATAATCATATTATCGTCATTCTCTCTATATCCGGAGAGAAACACAAAATTACAAATCCGTAGTACTTATGGCTGCAAGGCGATGATAATCACGCAAGCTGTTAACATAAGTGGCGCCATCTTTTGGCATTGCCTGAATTCGGTTATATTACAAAATATATTTGTATACAAACTCCACGTACGAAACCGTTTTGCGTAAGGCGCGGCGTCAGAGTTGTACTGGTAATAATATTCTTAAATTTCGACCGTACAGACGTTAGCGTAATAATAACGATGTGTTATGTTTGATAAAACTCTGCAAACCACATTTTTTGGGAATGCTACTTTTCAATGGTTTCATGTAGAATAGGTACTTTTCAAACATGGCAAAATATTTATTTTTTGATATTTTCATTTTTTAATACGAAAAACTAAATTTATGCGACTTTTTTGTTATTTCGATAGACACATAGATGAAATTACTCAATCCTCAAATCTATCAAAACGATAGATGGAATTGCAAAATTTTACATCAAAAAGTTGAAAAACAAATAACTGGTTCGACATAAACTTCAAGATTTTTATTTACTCTTATGAATTTGAAAATATTCGTTTTTATATTCTTCTGTAAAGTTTAAATTTTGTGACTTGAAGGGTTTTACTAAAACACAGTCGAGTGCATAATACACCCTGATGATGGACATTACAAGACCATCTTAAACTAGACAAAAGAGGGCGGAAAAACTAAAATTGATTGTACAGCCTAAAAGTTAACAAACAACAACAAAAAATATTGAAACACAAAAATCAAATAGAAGCACAATTAAAATTTTGAATTTCAAAAAAAAATACGGTCGAAAAACGAGAGAACCGAAAAGCGGTAGCATCGAATGAATAAAGATATAAAACGAGTTCTTTATCAACCTTTTTCAATCAAAAAAACAAAATGCATAGTGCTTTTATTATTATTTGTAAAAAGCTTGCTCCCTATTGACTCAACTCTTTCATCGCATCATTTTCAGCCTCCATTCACTGCCTCTGTCGATTTAAATACACATTAAAGTGGTCCATTCTACGGACTGAATGGCGATCTGAATAAACCTTCACACACATTTGATTAAACGATATCCGACAAATGGCCCGGCCACCTTTTTAAATAATTTACTAAAAGTTTTTCAGGCTTTTTGGGAACGCTGCTGGCTATTCCACGGTCGTGGGAATATTTGAAATCATTTGAAAAACCGAGTGAAATGATTCAGGAAACGATATCGATGAAAAGCTATTATCGAGAAGGTGTTTAAAAGTGAAATATTTTAGTTTTGGTGAGGCGATAACCATATACCAGATGATCACGCCAGTTGGATTATTTTTACGTTACGTACAATAACCGCTCACTTCTCACGTTTCCTAGATCAGCCAAAGGTCAATTTATGTTACCTAAACACCAGGGACACCAGTCCCTTAAAACTGCACCTCATCGCTACCTGAAAAGGCTGCTAAAGATGGATTGATGGAAACAAAAGTAATGGTTTTTCGGATTACCGTTAAGTGAAATGGCATAGATCAAGGATGTTAAAAACTCTACATGAGTTGTTTGGAGCATCAGAAGTAAGTCAAAGGTGAAATAAAAGGTGAAATCAAAGGTGAAGTCAAAGGTGAAGTCAAAGGTGGAGTCAAAAATGAAGTCGAAGGTGAAGTCAAAGGTGAAGTCAAAGTGACGTCAAATGTGACGTCAAATGTGAAGTCAATGGTGAAGCCAAATCTTGAGCCGAAGTGTAAGTTACGATCCCCTAGTATGCAGAGGTTGGTACTACCCACTACCCTTAGATCCAGAGATAGCAGTTGTTGTTTTTGTGCCAAAAATATACCTAATTCTAAAAAATCTTAATGGACTAGTTTTAAGTAATCCTGGTAGGTAGTCCTGAGGCACTAGTGGTAGTTTATATATCTGTTATTGTTATCAAATTTAATTTGTATAACTCCCATTTTATTTTTTCACTTTTACATATTCAATAATATTAGAACTTATTCGGTTTCAGTTTATTGAAAAACAAGTTGTTCTGTGTCATTGGTATTACGCGTTACAGCCGTTCGCCTTCTAAAGGCAATTATAAAACCGAAATAAACTATTTTCACTAGTTTTAGCGTCAAAATCTCGTCGTGGGACTACACCCTTTACAATTTGATGATCCATAAGTCCAGAGTTAAATAAAATATTGCATTAAATGGCCCGGTGTATATTTGAAGTCACCCGTAATGCAGTGACTGGGTCGCAAATGGTTGCAATTTTCTGCATTTCTATTCAATAACTGCAACAGAAATGGAACAAAATGAAGCGTTTTTCGAACGTGTTTACGTTTGATTTATTCGATGAAAAGCGAAAAAATGTAAATGAAATTCGTCAGAAGTTACAAAGAGAAAATTTTCAGTGTTCCAATATCCGGTCCGAGAGTTTTGCACTGATTGTTTGTGCATTTCGGTAAATAAATAATATTTACCGACTTTAAAATAAATATTGATTTTTGAAATATAAGCAAGGATTTGGATGGTTGTGATTTCTCTGAACATGTGCGGGTAAGCAAAATCGGTTAGCATAAGAAATTCTTTAATTATTTATTTCATAATTCTCTACACTTCTCCACATACTCTTTCCACACACTTTCTTATTATTGTTACTTACACCAATATTCATTATGTAGTTATAGTGTAATATGTATGTAGTTTCAATGTCTCTCAACAGATGTCGTTCGTGTAGGTAATTATATGTAGTTTTAATTTACCTCAACAGGGGTCAGTAAAGTTATACTATATGACAGAGACAACTGTCGCCCGTTCAGGTCTAATACCCGGACGGTACGAAGATAGCCGATGATATTCGATCGACAGGTGGGCATCTTCAGTGACCGTTTTTCCTGCTGCACATGTACTCCGAGCATCCTTTAGAGCGGACGCCAAGTCCAGTTAAATATTTATTGTAAATAAGCGATAATAAACACAACTAACGAACTGAACTATCATTGAAACTCTCGATCATCCGAGTTGATTGTTCATCAGAGAAAACAACCGCACTCCACAGTAGTTAAATGTAATGTTTTTATTAAATATTTCTGTAAACCAATTTTGCATACTACCAAATGTTTAGAATTGGTCAAGGAATATTTTTGAGAGAATATAAATACACGTAAAGAATTGGTACATTATGAGTTCTTAAAAATATTGTGCTAACCTTATCTTTAAAACCCCAAAGACCACAGAAAAATTGATAAGTTATGAACCCTGTCAAGATGTGAACCCTTTCAAGCACCATCCATAAAATTAGGTTGCTAAACAAATTTAAACATTAACAAATCTCATTATTATGTATTCAATTTATAAATATTCAATTATTTATAGACCGACAGAACCATTGCTGCAAGAATCGCAAATGTATTAAAAATTACATCCCTAAAATCCTTAAAACAATCATGAAGATGTTTTGGAAGATTAAACTAAATGAAACTTTGTATTGGCCAAATAAAATTTCTGTAAACTCTCATTATATAAAAACAGAGATATCCATACACTAAAGCGTCCATTATTTTTTCGTCTTTTGCTTCTAAAGCGTTGCTTTAAGAAGACCTAACAAGAAAAATGTCGCATAAAAGAACCTGAAAATATTACCCGAATACCCAAATACTCATTTCATTTGCATACGAAATGTGAATGCATGGATTTGTTCAAAGCCATTATATAAATCATGGAGGTAATGTCATAGATATATTAATAACCATATCCCGTGTTATACATTAATCAAAGTAAATGAAGTTAGTAGATATTACTGTTTAGTAGCTGGTTGGACAAATGCGTCAGTTTCTCACCCAGGTTTAATTAGTACAATTTGTATACTGTCTAAGTCCATCATCATTGCAAAATCACAATTTTTGCATCATATTGATGGTAATAAGGGCTGTTCAAATCAAATGAGATCCCTAAAGCTTATGTGCAACCAAGTATGATCGTGTGAAAAATGCTTAAGAATGGGACGTTTGATGGATTGGCCATGCAGAGCGATTGAATGAAGAAGTCTAAGGAGAATATAAGAGGACGCGAATATGAATGGTAGAAGAAATCGGGGAGGCCAGAAGAAGAGACCAAATAAAGCAAATTCTTGAGTATGTTATGAATGCAGCAAGGAGTGCGTACCAAGAACGAATTGTTTGGCGGTCTATCCTTGCTGCATACCTCTGCGAGGAAACGGCAATTGACAGATCTTTTTTTTAAATTTCACTTGATTTTTATTTTCATATTTAAGCCGAGTACAAATTTAAGTGCTTTAACTACGCTGTGTGCAAGCAATGCATCTGTATGCATCCTGTCTCCAAATCAACAGTAGTAATTGACCGAGATTATCGATAAAATCCATATCAACAGTTGTTACAAATCGTATAATCAAATAGAGCGCCACCTGTTTGTGAATTATGAACTCTTCGGATGGGATATTTTTATGGGAGAAACGTGACGGCGCAATTTTCAAATAGTTACGGCTTTCCCATACTGTAATAGCGGCGATTCTAGAATGCACTTTTGGATTTGCTCCAGTTGATATTCTGTTATCAGGTAATTCAGGACTTATTCAGTTAAAAGTTTAAAGGTATATTTATCGATATACTTCGTATTTTCAAGCAAGGAGTCTCTTTTTCATTAATTGCGATTGTCAAAAGAATAATAAATAAATGTCATAGACATATGAATATTAATAGACCAGAACAGAAAGGTGAGGGGTAGAAACCAACTACAGCGGGACGAAGGGCAGGAAGACGGCTTTGGTGATGTGTGATTCGTCAAAACTAAATCTGACAGTATATAGGCATCTCGCATTATAATATCACACTTTCGTTCTTAAAAGTAAACTCTGCTTTTGAATGAATATACCTTTTTACATGGGAGCGCGAATTGTTCGCCGCGTAATGAACACATTTGCGAAGTCCAAATATGCAAAGTAAGGTCGCCTATAAGGTCGAGTTCAATATTTTGTTGCTGTATTAAGTGAAGACACTTTTATAAATGTTTCATAATTTACTTACCCCAGTAAACAGGGACGGGCACACGCTATGTATCTCGAGTGACAGTGTATGTTACAAAAATGATCATATTATGTGATCTGAATTGGCTTAAAATAGTGTAAAATAATGCTTGCCTATGGAATTTAATACGACAACTTTGTTTATTCTCGTTTTCACTTCTATTTTTACACGTTTTCAAAACACAAGCCACTATGTTTACCGTTTTATTTCGTAAAATGCACCGATAAGTGCTCGACGCTGGCTTGCAGAAGAATGATGACGTCACATTTTTTAGATTAACGCGAAGCCATACACGATCCCAACCGGTTCCAATGGAAACCATTGGGAGGGGGAAATAATACGCTTTTATCGCTTAGGGCAGGTCTACTAATATTCATATGTCTATGATAAATGTACATAACGATCGACCGATCAGTGGTTAAGTGGGCGTCGCATTTGAGTCCCACCCAGGCGTTCCGTGTTCGATTTCTTGGCTGGCTAAGTCCTCCATCACGACTCAAGCAAAATTTTCGGCTTACTGTGGTGGTAGTAGGAGATTTTCAAATTTTGTCGGGTTATTCGTAGCCCGGAAATGATTGACGTTCTTTAAAAAAAAATATATATATATTTATATATTTGATCGCATTTTCACTTATTTGTTCTAATTAACCTACTAAAAGGGTCTCTAATCCACCGTTTTGTTTTTTGATATCAGATATCCCTAGACATATTCATCAATGTGGATGTCTATGGTTGTAGACGGAAATTTTCCCCTTATTTTGAACCTCAAGTGTGCAAAATTTCATCAATCTCGGAATAAAACACATACCAGATACTTCCGTGGATAATAATTTTTTTTATTTAATCGTGACCGCGAAAATTCACAAAACATGTTGCGGTTAGGCCAAAAAAGAATAAAAAGCATTTAAAATTAAAATAAGGGTTAAATAAAATAAATTAAAAAATTAATAAGTAACTATAAAGATACCTACCCACCTATTCATTTAATTAAAAAAAAGTTTCCATGGCACTATTTGAACGTTTTATATTTCAAGGAATTTGCTTTACAAAGTGGAAAGCGAACCGATTGCAAAATGAATGCCAGTTTCATTCCTTATTTATTTTCATCTTTCTTTATATTGTTTACTCATTAAAACTTTTCTAGAAATGAATAATCTCAAAGCGCTGAATTCAAAGACGAGAGATATTTCTTTCCGCGAGGTGCAACTTCACTGCATTCCAAATTCAAACAAGATTCACGTGGAGAAGTTTCGAGCGGGCTTTATTTTCTGTTTTTCTAAACTTGGGAAGTGGTTCATTAAAATCGAAAAAGTGCATCTCGCCGAATTTGAACAGAAGAAACATGAGAAGTTATGAAAGAAATAACATCTAGTTATCTTTGCACTTCAACTATTCTACTCGAAACTGATCACAAATTGAATAATGGCACTTTATATATATAATATGATTTAATTCTTTTCTATTGATTTATAAATAAAACACTTGTGTTGCAAAGTTTAACAAAGAAACGACATTTATGTTTATTTATAATAAAATAATAGAAAATAAAACAAGTGACAATTGATAATTACATTCCTAGTATTCCAACTGACACTACAGGATTCAAATTTAAATGGAATATATTGCCATTACATCTCCCCTCCCCCTGGAAAGAAAATTACTGCAAAATTTTCACTCATCTTCGATGTCCTCTTCATGGTTCATAAATAAAGGTGCTGGAGTTAACTTCGAGATGTGGAAAAAATTTGATTCAAATTTTTTTCGACCAGTGTTTATCTTGTAAATTGAGTTTGATAATTTTTCTATGATTTTGTATGGTCCGATTCTCAATTCGTCGAGCTTCTTCCTGTTAAGTTTGTTTCCATTCTCCACAAAAACAGTATCACCAACTTTGAAGTCAAAGTGTCTCCTGGTTTTATCGTAAATTATCTTGTTGTAATTATGTGACTTCATAGTATTTTCTAGAGCTTTTTTTCTCTCTTGAATCAAATCGATGCCGGTCTTCTTAAGTTTTAACTCATTTGGCAAAATCGTAACATCTGTGCCGTCAAGTAGGTACTGTGGCGCATATCCAGTAACAGTGTGCTCCGTTTCATTATAGTTTTTTACACAATTATGCGCTATAGTTGTCCAAGCTACTTTTGAGTCATTTTCGTTGATTTTGCATCTAATTTTATTGACCAGCGTTTGGTTCAATCTTTCATTTAATCCATTTGAGAAAGGTGAGTTCACTGCAGTAAAAATTATTGGAATATTTTTTTCATCCAAAAATTTTTTGAATTCTCTAGAATTGATACCCGGGTATTGGTCTGAGAGTATCATGCCAATGTCATTAGTTTCTGTGGAGTTTAAGAGTTTGATGAAATCATTGGTATTTTGAGTTCTTGACGTCAAAATATATGCAAACCTCGTGAAATGATCTGATAACAGGTGCAAGTATCTCTTTGTTGATCGTGAACCCCCAAAACCGCCTATTGTATCAATGGAACATATTTCAAAAGGTTTTGTTGCGGGACCCAAGTGGGACATCAATCCATATTTATTTTCACCTCTTGATTTGTTCTTTAAACATACTGCACAACTTTCGCAGGTTCTCTTTATATTATTTGTCATGTTTTCTGCTGTGTACCATGAGCTTATCATTTTTTGCATTTGTGTAATTCCTATGTGACCTAGTTCTGTATGAACATTTCTGATAAAGTCTATGCTGAATTTTTCTGATAGAATTATTTTTTCTCTTTTTTTTACTTTCTTGTAATAAACATTATTTTTCGATATCAATTTATCTCTTCTGCACTGTATCTTCTCATTTTTTACCTGATCTTTTAAGATATCTTCTAATTTTATTAAGTTGACAATTTTTAATTGCTCATCTGTATTTTCATTTGATTCCAGCACTGGGTTTCTGCTTAGACAGTCAGCTTCCAAATTTCGTTTTCCTGGAGCATATTTTATGTTAAAGTCATATTGAGAAAGATAATATGCTAAATCACCTAGCTCTTCATCGGTTCTAGATTTGAGATTCATGTTTTCCAGTGGTTTGTGATCTGAATAAACTGTAAATGGTTTACCTATCAACCAGTATTGCCAGTATCTCACTGCTTCTTTTATAGCTAAGCATTCTAAGTAAATTGCTTTTTTCTTTTTCTGGGCGCCATTTAGTTTTTTCGAAAAGTAAGCTACAGGTTTTTCTTTTCCATCAGACTGTGTTTGTTTTAAAATAGCTCCAAGGCCTTCTAGAGAAGCATCTGTATATATATTAATTGGTAAATCTTGATCAAAAATTTCCAGGATTGGTTGTGAGCATAGTAGGTTTTTCATCGTTTCAAAAGCATTTTGGCATTTATCAGTCCAAATAAACTTTTGGTTTTTCCTTAGTAAGTTATGCAAAGGATCTAGTATTATTGCACTCTTCGGAATGTACTCATGATAAAAGTTGATTTTTCCTAGAAATTGTCTCACATTCTTCTGTGTTTTTGGAATAGGAAAATTCTTTATTGAAATCAAATTATCCTTTACTGGCTTGACTGAATTATTCTGAATTATATGACCCAGATATTTAACCATGTCTGATGCAAATGTGCATTTTGTAAATTTTAATCTAAAACCTTCAGTTTTGATTGCATTCAGCAACTTTGTTAAATGATCGATGTGTTCAGCAAAAGTTTTTGAAAATATAAGTATGTCATCTATGTAATTGACAGCAAAATCGGTTAGTTTATATTTTCTCAATATATTGCTTAATATCCTCTGAAAAATTGCCGGAGAGGTCTTTAATCCAAAAGGTAGGCAGGTCCACTGATAATGCCCCTCCTGTGTTACAAATCCTGTTTTTTTTTGTCTTCAATCCGCAACGGAATAGACCAAAAAGCTGAGTTTATATCCAGCGTTGAAAAAAATTTGCAATTTCTGGTCTTTGTCATTAGGTCTTCAATCAATGGAAATGGTTGAGCTTGAGGTATTACTATTTTATTTAAGTCTCTGAAGTCTATGCATAATCTGGATCTTTTGTTTTCTTCTTTTTTAAATGCTAGAGTGACAGGTGCAGCAAATGGGCTGTACGACTCTTCTATCAGTTTATTGTCTATTAATTTTGCTATTTGCTCTTCTATTTCCTTTTTATCTTCTGCGCTGCATCTGTAAGGCCTCTTACTACAATATTTATCCACCAATAAGTCTATCTTCGCTTCATATCCATTAACAGTACCAACATCGTATTTACTTTTCGCAAACACTGATGTGTATTTGCCTATTAGTTCATTTATTTCTGTTTTTTGATCATTATTTAAATGATTTATTGTTATTTTAAAATCTTCTTCTTTAACATGTTCATTAAAATTAATTTGGTGTTTTTCTATAATGTTCTTATTTTCAGAATGTTTAAATTCAGTATTTGTTTTCATATTTGTAGAATTTTCTTCTTTTTTATTTGTATTATTCAGGCAGATTTTCTGTGATATTTGTAAGTCTTCACTTTGGATTAGTTTGAAGTCTTTTATCATGTCTAATCCAATCAAAAAATCATACTTAAAATTGTGTTCATCAATAATGTACACATCAACATTTTTCTCCAATTCAAAAATTTTAATCTTCAACGTTGTCAAACCACTCGTTTTTTTAACACCATTAATCGTTACTAAATTTGCTTCATTCAAATTGTTTCCTTTTCTTTTTAGTTTCAAAAACTTAGAATTAATTAGAGAAACATTTGAACCCGAATCATAAATTCCGTATATTTTTAATTCATCATTTAGTAATAGTTTGACTTTGATTAATGGTGTTACTATTAGTTTTTTTGATCATTTTCATTTATCTCAGTCTCTATCACTGAATTGTTTACATGTTTAATGGCATTTCTCTTAAATTTTTCATCCTCTTTTGTTTTGAACCAGCATGTGGCTTCAGGGTGGTAACGAGTGCCCTTATTCAATTTTTCACAAATTTTACATGGCTTTTTATCCTCATTTTTATTATATTCTGCATTCCCAAATGTTCTCCTATTCATGAATCTTTTTTTGTTGACCAAATGTTCATACTTGTTTATTTCATTAAATAAATCCACAGTATCTTGTAATCCTTCTCTATCGATCTTGTTAAGTATGAATTCTGGTAGTCCGGAAGCAACAAGATCTATCAAAGTACCGGTGTCGATTGATCTTCTCATATCCAATAGAAGTTTTTCTTTTCTCATAGCATAATCCAACAGAGAACCATCTTTGTATCTAAATAATAGTGCGTAGGTGACAGGGTTCCATCCTTTGTTTGCGAATGATTCACAGAATTTGTTTTTCCATGTTGACCACTCTGAGTTCATTGTTAGTTTAATAATCATGGAACTATACCAATCTACACAACTTTTATCCATGAACAATCTTAGTATTTCTATTTTTTTTTCATCCATGGTCACATCAAATCGTAAACATTCTTTTTCAAACACTTCTATCCACTGGCTTGCATTTGTATTTTTACTACAGAATTTTTCTATAACAAAATTCTCAGCAATGTTTTTGAGGCTCTGTTGCTTATCTTCCATTAATTTTACCATCAATCTTCCCAGTGTATCTTCTTTTTGATGTACTTGTAAACTTTCTTCTTCCAATTCTTCGAGGTATTGGTCTCCGAACTGTAGGTTTCCATCTTCGTCTACATATGTTTTTTTTAGTTCTTCTGTCATTGTTACCCAGACTCTTCTAACCTGGTATCTTTTTTTTAAACTATTTTTTACTTTGCCAAAAGCACCACTTTTCATAATCTCCTTGTGATGGCTGGCGGATTGTAACATTTCTGGTATTGTAAACACTTTTTCATCACTTGTGACTATTTTTGTAATGCTAATAATATTTGACTTGCCATCGCCTCCAGGTAGTAGCGTAAATTCAAATTGAAGTTTCTCCATTTGTTGTTACGAAAAATGTCGTTTTATAATATGATTTAATTCTTTTCTATTGATTTATAAATAAAACACTTGTGTTGCAAAGTTTAACAAAGAAACGACATTTATGTTTATTTATAATAAAATAATAGAAAATAAAACAAGTGACAATTGATAATTACATTCCAAGTATTCCAACTGACACTACAGGATTCAAATTTAAATGGAATATATTGCCATTACATATATTTATGTTTTAACAATAAGAAAGTAATATACTGCTCTCTCTCGACCCATCGCCGTGCACCGCAGTTGGAGAGATGGATTTATACGTCCGTCATTGCAGAACAACCCCAATTTCCCACCCATCCCTCCACACTCTTTTTCTTCCCAAAATGTATTCTCCTTCCTTTCCTTAAAACACGCTCCACACAGCATCCGCAATAGCGCTTTTACGTCTATTTGGTGATTTTTCATTCATTTTCACTCATTATCATACATCAGAGTAGGTACCATGAAAAAATACTTACTATTATTTTTAAGTGTTTTTTTTTAAAGTAATAATGTGGCACAAAAAATGGCCAAGTATCAAAAATAAATAAATGAAATAACCGTTACGCTAGGGTAGGTTTGATAAGATTAACTAGTTTCTAAATTGAATACCGTGTTTCTTTTTTTCTCTTATCAAAACCAAAATTTTTCTCTGAAATCATAAGATTACAATTAGGAATTACGAGGAATTAATAATTAATTAAAAACGCTTCCGGCCTCAGTGGTCGAGGGGTAAGGTTCTCAACTAGCGATTCGGAGGACAGGGGTTCAAATTCCGGCGTGCGCAAGTAAATTTTATTTGATTAATTTGTGTTATTTCACAATAAAATAATTTTAAAAAAATATTTGGTAATTTGCGGCACTTTCCAGAGTGGAAGATGCTCTCAATATCGCCCAAGTGTAAGTCCATCAGAATTGAAAATTTGCTTGAAATGGCTTTAGCCGTGTTTGGTGACCAGATCTGAATAGCCGGGTAATTCCCCACCTTATTCTGCCCCCATCTCCTTTCCCTCCCCACTGACTTCATTCTCACGATTGCACTTTTGTGCGTTTCACTTAAAAAAGCACCTCTGTAACTATTCGATGATTTTTAACAAGTCTGCGCTACTTTATTCTAAATTTGAATTGAATATTTGCAACTAGGTACCTAATGTTAACTCTTTACTGCAAATAACATTACTACTTTTACTCTTAGTTTTGAGAGATAGTTTCCTACTGCGGTAAGGTAGGTTTTGGTTAGGTAAGGTTATGTTTAGGTTAAATTAGGTATTAAATGTTATGTTGGAAAACTTAATTTAATTAATTTATATATGTAGGTAGATACACTTCTTGAAATGCATTTCTAATGTAAAACGAGAAATCAATGAACGCTGTTCCCACGTGACAAGAATATCAAGATTGTTTCTATAAATAAAATTCTCGTTTGGAATAATGATGTCAACCGCAATCTAAGGCAACATTATCCCTTTCCCTACAATAATATTAAACAACTTTCTTTAAAATGTTTTTCATTACTTAGCGGTTCATGTATTTGACTTTGAATCGAATGGTCAGGGGTACGATTCAACAATAAATACAAAAAAAATAGTTACGTAAATATTGATTTAGAAAGGTACACTTTTTAAGGAATCCGGTAAATTCTAAGGCAGAGAGGACGGACGGACCACCAAACATGGTCTGGGCACACACTCCTTGCCTCTTTCACATTCATGCATCGTCTCATACATATTCTTCTATTATTCTGAATCTAGAAAAGTATACGATTGTCATGCCTTCCTGAGATTCTTCTACCATTCACATTTGCGTCGTATATTCTCCTTACACTCCTCTTTTCGGTCATTCGCTCTACATGCCTAAACCATTTGTGAGTCCATTCTTAATCTTACTCATTACTACATCAGCTCTGCATTCTTTGTGGATCTCCTCATTTATTACACGATCATACATGGTTTTATCATAAATACGCCTCAGGGATATCAGTTCTAGAGCATTCAGTCTATGTTCATCCTTCCTCTACCAGTTCCATGACTCGCTATCATACATCAGAGTAGGTACTATGAAAAAATACTTACTATTATTTTAAAGTGTGTTTTTTTAAAGTAATAATGTGGCACAAAAAATGGCTAAGTATCAAAAATAAATAAATGAAATAACCGTTACGCTAGGGTAGGTTTGATAAGATTAACTAGTTTCTAAATGGAATACTAGAAGTTCGTGTTTCTTTTTTTCTCTTATCAAAACCAAAATTTTTCTCTGAAATCATAAGATTAAAAGTAGATACTTAATAAGACATCTTGAATTGTAACCGGAACTAGGTGACAGAGAAATTTACAGGCAGATGAAATGCATAATGGTGGAGTTATAACAGGACTTCGCTATACTGAGTCAACAAACAGTTCTTATTTATTTTATTTTTAGTGTGCGGTGGATTTTGCGCGGTTAAAATTGTGAGGTGTACTTTTTTCTTTAAAAAGAAAGGCCAACATTGCCACATTACGAATAATCAGACAACATTTGAAAATCTCCTACTACCACTACAGTAAGCGGAAAATGTTACTTGTGTCGTGATGGAGGACTTAGCCAGCCGAGGAATCGAACACGCGACGCCCGGGTGGGACCCAAACGCGACGCCAACTCAGCCATTACCGGTCCTAGAACCCCATTTTAATATTTTATTTTTATATATATTTTTCAAATCAAATCACAATCAGTACAAAATTCTATGGTTAAATTACTAGTTCAAAAACATATTTTTTCACAGAGTCGAAACACATCATTATTGTATAGGAATTTAACTATCTTACCTGTGCAGGCCCTATTATGGTTCAAAATAATGACTCAGCATATATCTGAATCTGAATATAAGAGGAAAGTGGAACATGAACATAATACTAGGTTCACAAAGAATGAAGGAATGCTTGTTCCAAAGTATAACAATAGCTACGGACGGCGAACCCTGGAATATAATGTGCCCAAAATATTTAACATGTTTCCAAGTAATATAAAAAATTGCGATTTTACAAATAGATTGAGATATATGCTGAAAATATGGTTACTAAATAGAGATTGTTTATACTAAGTCTGTGTGTTAATTGCGACAATCTGTATAGTTATAGTAATAATATAATGTATGTGTAATTAAATTGTAATTGAATATTAAAATCCTATTGACAAACTGCTTAGTTGCGGTTTAACGGGAAAAAACAATAAACAATAAAAAAAATAAAAAAAAGATCGTTATGTCAAACAATTCAGGCTTCAATGAATTTAGGTCATTCAAAAACACATTCTTTATAATTTGACACCACATTAATTAAATGGCACCCCATTACACGTTTAGTCACGGATGCCGAATAATAATGTCATGGGAAAGCATTAAAAAATCCATTAAAACAAAATAATGCTTTTAAACAATACCATTAAATAAAATAATAATGCTCTCAAACAATGCCAACAAAAAGAAGATAATGCATTTTAACAATCGTTAGATTTTGAATAAAGAACGGCTGTCAGTTTCGGGTCATTTGACAGGCAGAATTGCGCGCGCATCGCAAACAACATGGCGCCTCGTGACGTGCATTTCCGGTTCCGTCTCGCATGCGATGGCTTCGTCGCGACAACATAAAATAACATTGCCTACATACATAATGGAAATTGTTACAAAGCCAACGTAAACATTAAATAAAAATGTTATTACTTGAATGGACAGAAGTGAAATGTGGATATTTTATTTGAAGTTTATTTTGTAAGTTTAAACAATGCGAAACAAACACAGGAAATTTTGATTAAATTCAGAATTTATTTTTACAGTGCGGTACTTACCTATTGTAAAAGATGTCAGTATATATATTTGCCCAGAAGGGTGATTCTATATATTTTGCGACAACGTAACGCATGTTAATCGGTCGTATGCAACACAATTTGACAGTTTTCAATGCCGTATTACATATCGCGATAATGAACTAAATACCACGTTTGTGATAAGACACCAACTCTTAAAAGTACGAGTAGTTAACCTAACGCCAGAGATGACGGCGCGTTCGCCGCGTAATCTCGTTAAGAGATGTCAGTCTCAGGAAAATTTGCAAATCGAATGTCATCGCGTACAAACATCACAATAAATCGACAAACGGATATTCATTGAATAAACGAAAATGAACGCCTATTAGGATTATACATAAGTAGTTTCAATAATTAATAAATAGTAATTCGTGTTTTTATGTAGGTAATTAATCCATTCAATACACGACCGGCATAGACAAGCCATTGAAGGCCATAGAAAATCACAGAAATTTGACAGCCGTTAACGCATTACGGGCGTCTTTCGATATCCGACGGATTTTGCCTTTTTGTAATTATTCTTATAATTCGGAGAAAAAATTGATTTTGATTTATTAATTGAAAGAAAATTAGAAACATACGTTTTGGAACCATGGTCTACTAACTATAAACTAGTAGAAAATATTGTAATGTACAACTTTGTCCACCATAATACGCTCATGTGCATATTTTGGTGGTGGTAATCGATCTACCATAGATAGGTAAAATATTAATTTGTGTAAAGAAGATTTCTAATTAAGGATACAATAATGAAAAATCATTTTAGTAGAATTATCAACATTATTTAATTAAGAAGGCGATGGGGTGATAGAACGAGGATATGACAATATTTAAACATTGATAAGATAAGCTTTTTAAGCTTCCAAAATATTTGTATTACGACTTACGACTATTGAAGGCTTTCATCTTGCATCGTTGATAGCCAACATATTATTTTCGTCAATAATATATCAGTCGTGAGATCCAAATGCAGTTTGTCAATATTATTTATCGTAATATTGACATGTAACAGTATTTATTGTTGTTGTGATTGACAGGGACAACATTTATTGATGTTGTGATTGACAGGGACAATATTTATCGAATGTCTGAGGATTCATTTTTTATTTTTTTATTCTTCATTAAGAGCGTATAACCAGAGAAAACCAGAAATATGTCATTTTTAAATAAGTTTTTAGACGTATTGACTCTTTTCCACAAAAAATATAAATTGGTTTCGAAAGATTGTTCTTTTATCTAGTAAACCATAGGTTCTCAACGTGGGCGATAACGCCCCCTTGGGGGCGTTTGAGACCTTCAGGGGGGCGGTAGAAGATCAAGAGACAATTGGGGGGCGTTGGGATGGCACAGGGGGGCGTTGGCAAGTACAAAAATATGATCTAAAAAAGACAAACAAAACACTCTAATCACATACTAATAAAGCAAAGTAAACTTTAATATTGGTTAATTGTTGTTATTAAAAACCCATGTCAGAAGTTAAAAAGAAGATAAAGCAATATGGTGTGGATTATATTAAATACGGATTTATCGAAGATCCCACAAATCCACGCGACGAAGCCTTCTAGGTTTCAAGATCATTTTAATAAAATCCACCCGGATAAGAAAGACAAAGATGTGACATATTTTCAAGACATAAAAAAGAAGTACAAAATTCAGCCAACTAAATGAAAATAAATAATGACGATGATGGACTTCTAGCTTCGTACAATATCTCATTGTTGATTGCTAAAACAGGAAAACCACATACTATTGGGGAAGATTTAATTTTACCAGCAGTAAAAGAAGTAATTACCACTGCGCTCCATAAACCAGCTGCAGATATTATACGAAAAAATCCTTTGAGCGATAGTTCTGTGAAAAGACGAATTGATGAAATGGCTGAAAACATTGAAGAATCATTGTGCTATCATCTGCAGTCTTGTCGACTTTCAATTTCGCTGGATGAGTCCACTCTACCAACCAATGAAGCATTGCTATTGTCATACGTGAGGTTCATCAAAGATGAGAAAATATGTCAAGAACTATTGTTTGTTACAAATTTGGAAACAGATGCAAAAGGAGAAACCATATTTAATACACTGGAAAAGTTTTGTGACGAAAAGAAAATTCCTTTTAATAATACTGGGGTTTTGGATTCTTTTGCAAATGTCAACACAGCAGGATCATCCCAGTTAGAAGAAGAACTAATAGAACTGACGACAAATGAGGAATTAAAAATTAATTTACCAGACTGGGTTTTGGATCCTTTTTCAAATCTCAACACAGCAGGATCATCCCAGTTAGAAGAAGAACTAATAGAACTGACGACAAATGAGGAATTAAAAATTAAATTTAAGAATGGCTACCAAGAATTTTGGCTGCAGAAGCCGATTTCGTAACTGTACCCTGGATTATGGTCGATAGTTCAACGATTTTTACTAGCATTACCATCGTCCTATTTAGCTGAACGTGGATTCAGTGCTGTAGCAACGTTGGTAACCAAAAAGAAAAATAGGCTCCCTATTACTGATGCGGCGACTTACGTTTGTTTTTAAGTAAAATCGAGCCTAATATAAACAAACTTCTTAAAACGCATCAAATTCTACCATCTGATTAGATAAGTTATAAATTCAATATCTTTTCAATGTTAATAAAAATACTTCTCTACATAATGAAGTATGCGTTTTAATTGTTCTCATTAAAACAATCTTCTTCTCAGAAATATGATAGGACTCATAGCCTTTCTTACGATTGCGTAATATTACAGTGTAATTACACGTTTAAATATAATCGTGACAATAGCTGTTTCAGATTCGCGACTATTTTTTACATATTAGGCACCTAGTATGCAAAAAATAAAAACGGACTTTCAGGAAACCTATCGCCCCTCCGACCCCCTCCCCCCAAGATGGTATGTAAAAGTAAAAGCAGTTGGGGGGCGCTAGAAAAAAATAATACTGTCAAGTGGGCGGTGGGCAAAAAAAGGTTGAGAATCTATGTAGTAAACGAATGTTTTAAATTTTCATACAAAATGTTTATTTTTAGTATAATAAGGTTATACCGTAGGTCGTTGGCGGATTCGTTAAATTTTCAAAAAAGTACATGTATTATACAACACCCATTTCAAATCATATAATCACGCATTAAAATAAATCAATAACATTATCTAGTAAACGTATTTTTCAGAATTTTAATTTTAGTTTAAATAAAATCATTAAAAACTATATACGTACATGTGTTTCTTGACAAAAATCGGTCCGTTCGTGTATTTATTTGCGCATTTACAAACTAATATATTTCAGATTTTTTTTACATTCTTATTTTGCTTAGACATTATTGAAACATGATAAACACTTATAATTAAAAAATAATTACAAAAATTACATAATTTCAATTGTTTTATCGTCACGCCTTTCAGCATTTTTGGATGTAGGTATAAATTAAATCAAATTTGGAATGAAATAAAATCGATAATTGAGTTATAATTTTAAAAAGCTGGTACGGAGAATAATTAATCTTTATCACAAGAACCGCCCTGTACGATCGTAAGAACATTTTTCGACGAAATGTGGATTTTCGGCCGCTGGCTGGTTAAACGCCCTTAAAAGCGCCCGCTAAACTGACTAAGCAGTTTCATGTAGGTCAATTTCACAATATTAGTTATAACATTTTTAAAATTAAAAAAAAAAAAAAAAAACACTAAAGCAAATACAACGAGAAACTAAATATAGAAAATAGATATGCCTCCTATGTGGAGTAAGTGTAAAAAAAATATATAGAAGAATAATATTTCAACTGACTACAATACAAAGGCACAAAATATAAAATACATAGCAATAATCTTGAGACAATTATTTTTTTATAAATGCTCAAATACTCTGCTACACAAATCCTTTAATTTTAACCCCTCAAGCCTCGACCGTACTATGATAGAGGTTCTAAATATTTCCGCTTTAAATATATGAGTAGATCCAAAAAAAAAACAAATAGGTTTAATACCCTAAGGAATTTTAAAAGGTTTTAACTAGTATTATTAGTAATTTAAAACTTATCAAGGATAGATAGAATTTAGCAAAGATTTCGAAATATAAGAGATGTGCTATCCGCAGTTTTTACTACGTGGGACTGAGCTTCCGGGTGTCGCCGATATTGTTTACCAATTAACGAATAAACTAAATGATCGAATAATTAACGAATATACTAAACGAACGTAAAACTAAATGAACAAATTCTTTCAGTATTCAAAATATATTGTTAACCAATACTAATGCACACCTTCAAAAAATCAACGAAATGAACAAATTCTTTTCGTATGCAAACTACTCAGTAGTCCGCCGACAGTCGCGCGGACACCATAGCATATCTCTTTTGTATTTGAATATCTTTGGAATTTACACATCTTAATAAGTCTATAATGTAAATATAGCTTATTTAGTAGTTGGTCATCGACAAGTCTGGAATTTAGTCGCCTGTTAGATTAATGAATGGGTGGTAATACGGTTCGGGTGTCGCGCACTGAGGACAGATTTAGACCAAGATTGTTCGTTCATTCGTTTTCCGATGCACCAGACCCGAGACTGCAGTGGGCTGTGTACACATGCAAAACCATAACTGCATACTCGTAGATGCGGATATTTGCGTCTGGACTTATCGAAAAGCTCCGTTGCGAGGCGGTAATGGCTTTGACTTAGGACCCAGAGGTCGCGGGTTCAAAACCATTCAAGATTTTCTTGCGGAATAATCTTAAGACCATTGTTGTTAGGACGTGGTATCGTCCTGTAAGACCAGTTCTTCTCTTTTTTATAATATGAATAACGCACAAGAGTCCCAAATGCTCTTACATGGCAAAGAGGACGGCGAGGAAGTACCTGGCTATTCAGATCTAGTCACCAAATACGGCTAAAGCCATTTTATGTAACATTTCAATTCTTAATGGTGGTCCTTCACCAGCGACACAAAGAGTATCTTCCACTATGGAACGTGCCACAAATCTATAATACGTTATAGTGACTGATTTTTGGGATATTATGCCGTGTTGCCCTCCCTCCTTCTTTAGCCAGTGTTTCGAATAGCATTGCAGTGTCCGAAACATTTGTTTCGAAACAAAAATAAATCACGATATTTCTTTTGGCAATGAAAATCTCAAATCATATAATATACATTATTTTAAAGTCATAAATTGACATATAAAAAAAATTAATCAAATAAATTTTATTGGTGATTTGAACCCTGAATATTCAGATTGCTAGTTGAGACCCTTACACCTCGACCACGGAGGTTAGATTAGGTTAGGATTTAGTAACTCGTATCACACATTGATTTATTTTCTTATGTGTACATGTGTCTATGTATAATTTGCTTTAGTTAATATAATAAGCCCTTACGAAGCTTGAGCTAAGCGAAACCCGGTCGGCTGTTAAGTATTATTAATAAAAAAGTAATGTTTTATTACAAAGTGTATTTTTTCATTTAATAAAATGTTTTTCTTACACAAAACGATTGTATACAAAAATTGCAGAAAAATCCATAACAAATTTAAAGTTTTAATATAATATCCATTCAATAAAACACGTGTCTTCATCTTACAAATGAGACCACCATGCTCTGGTGTTAATCGTTTATCGCAACTTTGTTATTATTTGATAAGTGTAAACAGAACTCCCACGTTATATAAAACACATGTGTGAAGAAATTGTAATAGAAAAACGTTGTTTTCATGATAGAAGCTTCCACGTGTATGATGACTATGAATAAAGCAGAATCTGTTTGGTGTAGGAGAAAAATCTTGTACAGCTGTTTCTGTCTGAAATTTCTAGGTTAAAGCACTTTTTTCAGGGTGCACTCCAACTGTTTAAATGCCTGAAAACTTCTTCCATAGTCGTGGCCACAACTTGTTCAATACACTAAACGCCAGATCAGATGTTCTAGCACAGCATAGCATGCAAAGACGAACGGTGCTATTGAATGAATTGATATGATATTTAAAACAATTTTGGATACGGGCATGGGTAGGTACCGCCGCCCCGGGAACCATTTATTGGATAGATGCTGCCTCTGTCATAGATCATCCCTAGTGGTTCGCTATGTTTGGTGACTTACCATTAGTGCCCGAGATCGTGCGGTGAGATTTGTCTATGTCTTGCTTGGCGAGCCGGATTGGGAGAGACTGGTTGTAGAAGACCTTTTGACCTCTCCAGCCGGACTCTCTCGACCCTTAGCCTTGCACCGCAGTAGGAGGGATGGATTCATTCGTTCTTCACTCCTGAACACATTGAACCCCAGGTTTTTTTTTTGGCCCTGAGGAAAATGATTTCATTCCAGGCCTATGTCATCTAAGGGAATGCTGTGTGAAGAGTTTTTTATTAAGTAAAGGAAGGAGAGCCAGTTCTGGGAAGGAAATAGGTATGAGGGATGGGTAGGAATCTGAGGATCAGTGTCTCAAGGAGGGACGGACGTTCGAATCTATCCCTCCAACTGCGGTGCAAGGCGATGTAAAAAAAAGATAACTATCTGTAAGAAATCTTTAGTAGGCAATCATACATATGTATACCTACATCAAATTGGATATCTATTTAGGCAATGAAAATAACAATGTGAAAAGCAAATATATTTCACAGTGGTCCCGATATATTTTAGGTAAGAAAAGCAAGGAATAAAACTACCACAACTAAAACACGTATTTCTCCATTTTATCACTCTTTTATTCCTACAAAATGACACAAATCCATCAATCATATCTGTCTCTGAGGACATAAAGCGATGTTTTCCTCAGACAGAACGATTGGCTTTGTCGTGTGAACTTTAACTTATAAATTTTAAAACAGACACCTTGTTTAAAAGGTCAACTGTTGCCTGTTCAACAATGATATCGAAATAATTTATAACACAAATTGTACATGTTTAGTCAAAATGGTACCCATTAAAGTGATTAGCCTGAATGGAAACTTATTACAAACGTTTGATCGAGTCTTTGAGATAATATAGGTGACATTTTAACATCTACAAATGCAAACTGTAAATGGCACATTTGTGTCTGGCGACTAGACTTGACTAAGTGGAACGATTTCCCCGCAAGCTATAAATACAAACACCAGGTAAATAAGAGTAGAATCTTGAAGAAACCTAAATCGTAAGCTAAGAAAAAATTACTATCGAAAGAGAATCAATTCAATTACAGTTTTCTTTGTGACAAATTTGTAGAACATCATGTAATAATTTTTGTAGTCTAAAATCATTTAATAAATGTTATTATTGAGTTTTTTTTGTATCTTTTTCAATTTGGGAGGCGGTTACGGTAACCATTTATTGGATAACCAACACCTCTGCCATAGATCACCCCAAGTAGTTCGCTACGTTTAGCGACTTAGCAGGGGTACCCGGGTTCATGTGGTGAGGTTTGTTTAGGTCATGGCGGCGAATGCGTCTGCCCACTTACTGCGTGGGAGGCCGGATGAGGAGAGACTGGTTGAAAGAGTTCTAACCTAGGCCTCTTGAGACCGAATCTCTCGATCTTTGACCTTCACCTCATACACACTCCTCATACCCTTTTCCTTTCCAGAAATTCCTCTCCATCCTTAACCTTAAAAGACCTTCCACACAGCATTCCCAAAGATGACATAGGTTAGGGGGAATTTTTTCCCTCAGGGCCTGCGTGGAACTAACAATTCATCAAATTTCAAAGTTAATTTCCAGTTCTGTGTAAGTTCTGATTATACCTAATCATTGTGAGCCAGTTGTTTCGCAGAACTGAATTAATAAAAGAACTTGAATAGAGCTTTCACATGACCTGAAAATTAATTTTGACGAATTGTTCAAATTGCGTGCCACTTAATTTTCTCATATTTAAAAAGGTACTACCAAATTATGGTAATGCGCAAATGAAAGTCCTTATTCTGTTTTATAATAAACAAGTTTAGATTTTTATTCTGACAACTGTTTCGGTCTTCAGATCCATTTTCAAACATGGCGATTCAAAACCGAGACTGATTATATTGTTACGACGTAACGGAAACATAATTATTGCATCATCAATGAAAAAAGGACAAACGAAATTTTCGCCGGTAATAATAAACACGAAATAAAATTGTACTTATCGACATTAATGCAAGTCTTGTCTTATTTATGTAAGAACGATTCACCGGAGATGCCATAAATATAAGTATACAGCAGAAGAGGAGATATCCAAAACGGTTCTCCCGAGAACAACATCAGCAAATTGATTACAGTGCGAAGTTCATAACGGCCCGAGGGTGCTGACGATAAAATACTACATTATTATTATAGCATGTTCATTCAATATCGTATCGTTATTAGTGCTGAAAATTGTGCAGAAACGGCTATCAGTTTGATATAATCCTGCATTGTGAAGGGAAAAAAGGGACTTTTATTATTACCGTGACGGTCCACGTTTACTGTACGGTGACGGCAAAAAAGGCAATAAACATAGTTTTATTAAAGATTATTCAAATTCAAGTGACTGGATCACCGGGCACCGTTCTCCGGTCTAGTGCATGACGATGCAAACTTATTCCGGTTTCAACGTTCGTTCCGTCCGCCTGCTTTTCCTCTAAGCGAGATAATTATTAAATCTGTGCTAACTTATTGTAACATAAATTTTCAATGTAAATATATATGACTCGCGTTAATCAAGAGTCATTATTGAAAACCTCCACAACACACGCATCTAGTTTACAGATGTGGCAAGGACAGTCTGGATAAAATATCTAAACATAACCCATATTGCTAAACTTTCTTATCGCTATAATGCTTCAGCTCTTTCTTACACATTAAATAATGGTGAGACAAAAGATGAGATACACACAATACGTGTGACTGTTTCCTCCAAAGTATTACTTTTTTGCTTTGAAGGAAACATATATATCTTATTTCGGCTCAGTCACGGAGACGGGATAAAATTAAAATAAGTAAAATTTGCGATTATTGAAGAAGTAAATTAAATTAATAAAAAAATAATCTGTTTTCAAAAGGAGTAGGTATTAATTATACGTTCAAAAACAGCCAATCTATTTCATATTGATGATATGATTTTTTTGTAGAGACCCTTGGAGTTAAAAAAACATTTATTTATTAAAATAATTGCACCTAAATTTTATCTAAAGGAGTCAAATGCATGCACCAAATTATACACAGGAAAGTACCTATAGTTAGAGCCTTCAATATGTGTGTGTGGTACTCATGCATGTTACACATACCCGGAACACTGAACACGTAAGGTTAAGCAATATCGGCGGTGGCTCCCGGTGGATTTGTGAAGACGAAGCACTTCCTCGACTATTGTACATCAGTCCCGAACCGGATTTGCATATAAGTCAGTTGTCATCGTTGATTATAACTTCCTATTGGGTAGCACCCGAGACCGGGGTCGGCCTGGGTCGGCGAATTATCAACAAAACCCTGAACTTCTATTATTATTGGTCCTAAATTCCTAACCTTAGTAATCTACGGTTTCAATATATTCAGATTTTTTAATCATTGCGAAAGGTTTAACATATATGGACTTACAACTAACAATAAGTTTAAGAGGTCGTGTATCTAAATATACGAAAGAGAAGACCGGAGAAAGAATGTTATAAAAACGTATAACTGCTGCGTTCATTTTATTTTACCTAAGTAACTTATATCGTAGTTTAACAGTATTTAGTCTTGTAGGCTTTCTTTTAGTCTTCTCTTTCATATATTTAGATACACAACCTCTTAAAATTATTGTTAGTTGTAAGTCCATATATGCTAAACCTTTCGCAATGATTACAAAATCTGAATATATTGAACCCGATATAAGTAATTATTATATTTAGTATAAGTTTATATTCTACCCACAAGAAAAATTATTGAGATTTCGCTCACTAATATTTTGAGCAAATACGGTGGCCAGAAATTTTTTATAATAGATATTTTACCAAACTCTTACTGTCGCTGTTAAACCTCCATATACTGAGCGAAAGGGACAATTGCACATTCATGCTGTAATACCTAAATAAAACCGTCAAAATCGAGATTTCGTATTCATCATTATTCTCCTCCAAAAATAGTACCGATTTTAATTTTTTTTAACCATTACAGATGGTTAAATATATTTTTTTAATTATACAGATAAGAAGAAAATATTCTGCCTGCAGGTTTTGTTTTTTGTTTTTAATACATTGTCTAGTTGGATACTGAACGGAATGGAATTCAAACCAGGCAGTTTTAACGATTTTTGGAGGGTCCAATTCCTATAAAAAGTAACTAATAAAAAAAGAAAAAGTAACGAGACATTAGTGGTCGATATCTTTATAACATTGAACAATATTTGCACTAGTATCAAAATCCAGAGACGAAATTGGGGGATACGTTTGTGTGGATAATATGCCGCCTGTTTTCCTTTTTACATTAAACAGTTTTTCTCAAATATGTTAATTCTGTTTTCTGTTTTTAGGCTATCGAGAATGAGATTGTATACGTGTGAATGAGATAGTGTATGTGTAGAGTGGATTTGATATTTGCGAAGATTGACTGACGAAGGACCTTGAATTTTGTGTTACTGTTTACTGCTTGGAACGAGGAAAAAACATATGCTGCATATAAAGGAAAGGACTCACCGAAACAGGATAAAGAACTTGTATGCTGGCAATTTTGTCTTCTTTCTCCCCGTCCAATTGGCACTGCAAACAGCAATAGGCGTGCGTTTCGTGTACACGGCGAACACGGCGGAATTAGGTTAACAGATAGCGGGAGCGCGGGGGCTATAGGGTATGTTGCGGCGCGGGCTGTTGATTGCAGACTGACGTGGTGAAGGTAGTTATAGGTGCGGATTTTGGGAACAAGGTAGGACAGGATTTGCAACAATATTAATACCAATCCCAAGCAGTAACAGTATGTATGTGTGCTATGTAGGTGTGTGTATGTGTAGGTATATGTATTGGCGTAACCATGCCCCCCCGCCTGGAAGGGGATGAAAGAATCCACTTCCATAAACCAAAAGAGTGCCAATACGTTTCAATGCGCAAACAAAGTTATAATGACACGCGGTAGAATGTAATAAATTATGTAAAAGTTACGAAAATATTATGTAAGTTATATAAATGCTTTACCAAATGGTCAAAATGACTGATATAGCAAGGAAATAAAATGAATAAAAAACATTGAAACGAAAAATATGACTTGAAAGGATTCAATAAATAATACTGAACCTGCGGTAGATAAAACTAGTAGGGTTTGGTACCTATTTAACAATGAAACTAATCTAATTGATTTTTAAAAATTAAAGTATTATGAACTAACTTCTAAGATGTCGTTAAATCTATTGTGACGGTAAGGGACAGAGTTTAACAACGGCCCTGCGGTATGTTCTTTATATGATAGTAGTCTATTATTAAATTGACTACATTATCCCGAGCGGGCAATAGAATGGGATGACGACTGTCAAATTCTGTTTCAGCGTTACTCAATCTGCCTCCTACCCTTAGAATTCCGTCATGAAGAAACGGATTTAATTTCGCAATCGCTCGCCGAACCTTCTTCCCATCTTTGACTGCCTTTATATCTTCGGAGAAATGTTCTTGCTGTATAGAATTTATAACAGCGATTTCTGCAACTAAGATATGGCTTAATTCGAATGCTCGTGGTAATTTCTTAATGAAACGAAAAACATAAATTACTATTCGAATTAATTTCGGCCATGAACTAACACGAGAAGCTAGTGCACACAATAACGGTGGAGCAATTGTTTTGGGGCGGTTATTGTCTTGAACGGACATCAAAATTTTTGTTTTTAATTCGGGTGGATCAGATATCGATTTCGTATCAAAACGTTGTAAAGGCCAATCACTTTTAGGTAATTGGGCAAATACGGGACCGTTAAACCATAACGGATGGTCTATTAGCTGAGCGGGAGTAAGACCCCGCGATAAGCAGTCGGCGGGATTGTCTTGACCTCTTATATAATGGAAGCATTCAGCCCCAAGATGGTTTTGTATTTGTGAGACGCGGTTGGCAACGAAGGTCTGCCATCTTGCAGGCGGTGAATTTATCCAAGCTAGAGCAACCGTGCTGTCGCAAAAAGCTAAAGTCGTATGAGCTTTCGAATTTGATGTATAGGTATTACTGACCGTATGCATTAATCGTGCAAGTACTAGCGCTCCACATAGTTCTAATCGCGCAAGTGAAATCGTCTTAGCCGGAGCGACCTTGGATTTAGCGCATAATAAATTAATTGTGGTTTTATCGGTATTCGGACAGTAAACATGTAAGTAAATAACACCTCCATATGCGCGTTCGCTTGCGTCTGAAAACCCGATAAGCGTTAATACACATTGGGGTTCGATTCCTAAAAAACGAGGAATTTTAATAGATTGCAGTAATGGCAATTCCTTTTTAAACTGTCGCCAAAGTGTGACAACTGTTTCAGGAGGAGTATCGTCCCAATCCAGGTTATACTCCCATAGAGATTTAATTATCAGCTTAGCCAATAATACAACTGGTGCGGCGAAACCCATCAAATCCCAAAGACGAGCAATCGTCGAGAGAATGTTTCGTTTAGTACACGTTCTTTCGTCGGTGTGTACAACAAATACAAAATGATCAGAAGCGGGTATCCAATGAAGCCCTAGTATTTTTAGGTTTTCATCGGGATTAAATTTCACATGTTCCTTAACACGACGAGCTGTAGGAATCGTGGATAAAAACTTTGGAGAATTGGAAGAGAATTTTACAAGGTCGAATCCTCCGGCAGCGAATAACTGAATTAATTCCGTCGACAACTCGGTAGCTTCCTCGACTGATGAGCAACTGGTGACGAAATCATCCATGTAGAATGAGCCATTTTCCACCAAGTTTGCCGCGAGTGGGAAACGAGGTTTTTCATGCGTTGCGAGTTGACGCAGTGAACGCATAGCCAAAAATGGGCTACAAGACATGCCGAAAGGGACGCGATTAAATTCGAACAATTGTAAAGGGTCACTATTGTTAAATCTATACAACATGCGCTGATAACGACGGCATTCTTCTTGCACTACGATTTGTAGGTACATTTGTTTTATGTCAGCGGTTATAGCTATTGCAAACAATCTGAAATTGAGGATAATGCGAAACAAATCACCTTGTAAATTCTTTCCGGTATGTAGGATGTCATTAAGCGAATAACCCGAATCGGATTTCATACTCGCATCTAGCACCATGCGAATTTTAGTAGTAAGTTTATCTTCACGAACTACAATATGATGCGGTATAACGTAATGAGGTAAGTCAGAATTGTCGACCGGCGAAATGTACCCTTTCTGTAGGTATTCGCGTAATATTTTGTCATATTCTAACTTTATTGCGGGTTGAGATATCAAGCGGCGTTCGAGAGATCGAAACCTGCGTTCGGCGGCGGGTAACGATTCACCGAGAACAGAGGGACTGTTTCGAAACGGCAACGCGACGATATAACGACCTGCCGTGTCACGAGAGGTAGTGAGTTTAAAAATGTCCTCACACTCTTGTTCATCAGGCGTTAAAAACTTCTCATCTGGAATGTCTTCCAATTCGAAGAAGCGCGACAGGCAAAAATCATTATTTTGCGTGAACGTACAAAATGATTGCGTGGCGTTTATACTTGGGTTTTCAATCATCGTTGGGGCAGTACCCAAGATGAGATATCCCAAAGTGGTTTCAATAGCAAATGGCTGGCCGAGAGAACCTGATATTTTGTTTGCCTTTAGAATGCGAGCAAATATGTCACATCCTAAGATAATATCAATCTCACCGGGCGTACAGAATGTTGTGTCTGCCAAGGGCAAATTGTCAAGATACGACAAAGAGGAACGGTTAATGTTAACAGTAGGCAACTCACTGGTTATAGTTTCTACTACATATGGTTTAATCGTATACGACTGAGTGATGTCATAGCGGGAATGTAACTTTAAGCAAGTTACGCCATTTGTCACATTTCTTACGTCACCTATTCCCGTGACGTAAGTACTTGGAGATGACCGCACCGTAAGATTCAAGCGTGAACAGCATTTGCGCGTAATTATGTCCCTTTGGGAGCCGCTATCTATTAGAGCCCGTAACGTCTGTACCTGGCCCTTAGCGTCTCTGGTAGTGCAAACAGCCGTTCCTAAGAGTGCAGTAGTATTTGCACTAGGGCATGAATTTGTTACACATAGCGAAACCGGATTCAAAGAATTTAAGTTATCATTATCGGCATCTGCTTGTAACGCGGGAGATGGTATTGGGTCTGTTTGTGACTTTCGCCCATCAGTTTGTTTGAAATGCAATAAACTATGATGGTTGAGCGCGCATGTTTTGCATGTACTCTTTGATTTACAAGCTTTTGTGATGTGCCTAGTACTGAGGCAGTTCACACAAACTCGAATATTCGATGACTTAATAAAGTTAAATCGATCGCGTGGTTCTAGACTTGTGAATTTAGAACATTGGTATAAAGGGTGCGATCCCTTTTGACAACAAAAACAAATTTCGATGGAGTGATTATCGATTTTTTCGACATTAATAAATGCCTTTGCGGAATTAGTTTTTTGCGGTTTAGCGGTATAATTAATGTTTGAGCCAACGCGGCTCGAGGTCGGTTGCGTGAATTGCGCGCGGTTGAGAATTCGTTGCTGTTGTCTTACAAAGTCGATTAGTTCCGCGCTGGAAGGTAAATTTTCATTATTTTTAATAGAAGATTCGAAAGCCTTTACAGTCTCTATGTCAAGCCGTTTAAGACCCAGTTGTAGCAATATGAATTCTGCGAGGTCTTTTATTTTTAATTGCTTCAGCGCGGCGATGTTAGCGGAGTATGCATCTGCGAAATTCTCTAAAGAAGCGGGCGTGGCCGAGTTAACTGGAGGCAATTTCAGCAATCGGTCAAAGTATGATTCAGCAAGAACGCGTTGATCATTATACTTAGTACACAATGCGTCCCAAATAACTTGATAATTTGTACCAGTAGGCGTAATAATTTTGCAAATATTCAATGCTTTTCCGGTCAATTTAGACATCAGATACTGCATCTTTTCAGTATTATCCAGAGAATCATTCAAATGTATAACCGAATTATATGTTTCATAGAAAAGAGGCCAATTATCCAATTTTCCGTCAAAGCACACTATTTCCAAAGGCGGTAACTTAATTTGACGGCGAGGTTTCGCAACTGGATTGGACAGCATATTTGCTTCGGTATATTTAATAACCCCGAAGAGTTCTTCAAATGCATTTAATTGAGAGTATTCAGCAATTGCTTCCGGATTCAATTCCAGTTCGCAATCCACCTTTTCATCTAAAATTGTTATAAATTCAGAACGAATTTTTTCAACAGTAGTTGCGCCTGACAAAAAAGATTGGCGATTGCTTATGCTTTCCGAAGCTTTCCTTATCTTGTCATACACCGACTGTAAGCTTGCAAAGCTAGCTGATAGTTTAGCATTTAAACGTTTGAGACGTCTTTCGTCCCGAGACGACCCGGATGACGCGCTTGTAGCCATTTTATTTATTCCGGTTATATTTTACAAAATATGAGACGATAAACAACTAAAAACTGCGGTTAAAATAATGTGTCTGTATTATTTATGCGGAATTAATTAATTAATATTTAATAAATATTTAATTACTTCACAGTGATAACCGCACGGGGTTAAATTGACTGGTGAGCTGTGAAAGGTTAACAGATGCGCCGTGTACTACGTGAATCATTAACAAATTATAAATATTACGATCGTATTATTCTATTTGTAATGTAATCCAATAATATAAACAATACGAATATTAAGAAATAATCGTATTATTTATAAGGTAGGTAATGCGATTTGATTAGCAAGATACAATTACATGAGTTATCAGAAATAAATATCAAAGCAGTGTCTTGTATCTATTTATTCTAACAGCGGGTAAATATGTTATTTCCAACCATAATACGATAGGTATAAAGAAACAAATTACTCATGTAGGTATATCAAACTGCGGGAATGCGGGTAATTATTTATATGCGGTATTGTAAAAACGTATTCACACTCTGCTGGATTATTATCTACTAATATTATGGTTCAAAAATGTCCGGCTCGTTTGGATCAAGATGAATGAGATAGTGTATGTGTAGAGTGGATTTGATATTTGCGAAGATTGACTGACGAAGGACCTTGAATTTTGTGTTACTGTTTACTGCTTGGAACGAGGAAAAAACATATGCTGCATATAAAGGAAAGGACTCACCGAAACAGGATAAAGAACTTGTATGCTGGCAATTTTGTCTTCTTTCTCCCCGTCCAATTGGCACTGCAAACAGCAATAGGCGTGCGTTTCGTGTACACGGCGAACACGGCGGAATTAGGTTAACAGATAGCGGGAGCGCGGGGGCTATAGGGTATGTTGCGGCGCGGGCTGTTGATTGCAGACTGACGTGGTGAAGGTAGTTATAGGTGCGGATTTTGGGAACAAGGTAGGACAGGATTTGCAACAATATTAATACCAATCCCAAGCAGTAACAGTATGTATGTGTGCTATGTAGGTGTGTGTATGTGTAGGTATATGTATTGGCGTAACCAACGTGCGTAAACTGTACACCCCCATGACCTATTCTTCTTTTACCACTTTCAGTCTTTACTGTATTATTTATTATATTGTCACCATATTACAAAATTCATTCTCAATTATTGGAAAAGGTACAAAACAAATTCCTTCGGTATATTAATTTTAAAATGAAAATTCCAATTGAACTTATAAATTATAATAACTTACGCGCAGAAACCAGACTCCTTAAATTATCAGATAGAAGAGTGTTAATTGGTTTGTCATTTTTATTCAAAATTATCAAATCTTTAGTTGACTGCCCTAATTTATTAGAATTAATCTGTATTAATGTACCTCATAGATTCTCAACCTTTTTTTTCCCACCGCCCACTTTGACAGTATATTTTTTTCTAGCGCCCCCCAACTGCTTTTACATACCATCTTGGGGGGGGGGGGGGGGGGGGGGGAGGGCGATGGGTTTCCTGAAAGTCCGTTTTTATTTTTTACATACTAGGTACCTAATATGTAAAAAATAGTCGCGAATCTGAAACAGCTATTGCCACGATTATATTTAAACGTGTAATTACACTGTAATATAACGTAATCGTAAGAAAGGCTATAACACCTATCATATTTCTGAGAAGAATATTGTTTTAATGAGAACAATTAAAACGCAAACTTAATTATATAGAGAAGTATTTTTATTAACATTGAAAATATATTGAATTTATAACTTATCTAATCAGATGGTTGAATTTGATGCATTTTAAGAAGTTTGTTTATATTAGGCTCGATTTTACTTAAAAACAAACGTAAGTCGCCGCATCAGTAATATGGAGCCTATTTTTCTTTTTGGTTACCAACGTTGCTTCAGCACTAAATCCACGTTCAGCTTAATAGGATAATGGGAATGCTAGTAAAAATCGTTGAACTATCGACCATAATCCTGGGTACAGTTGCGAAATCGGCTTCTGCAGCCAAAATTCTTGGTAGCCATTATTAAATTTAATTTTTAATCCTTATTTGTCGTCAGTTCTATTAGTTCTTCTTCTAACTGGGATGATCCTGCTGTGTTGACATTTTAAAAAGGATCCAAAACCCAGTCTGGTATGTCCACGTTAAATATTCTGGAATCGTTCCTTGAAATCACTTTGGAGGTTTTCCAAGTGTTGACAGTAAACAAGCAAGTCGTCGTTCTGGAATGATACTGCTGATAAATTTCGGAAGTTATTAAATTCCCGTCTGCCGATATTTCTTTTGTATAATAGTAGTTTGGATACAAAAGCTGCAACGCAATTTTTTGTTTTAATCAAATTTAAGTCGTCGCCTTAAAGTTGGAGATTGACAAACAATTTAAACAGGTCTGTCAAGTACGCAATATCGTTCTTCGATGAGGTGAGATTGTCGCGCAATTCTGTGTCTTTGTTTCCTAGGAACTCTATCACAGACTCAAACAGATTGTAAAATCGAGTCAAACAAGAACCTTTTGACAGCCAGCGCACCTCTGTGTGAAGCAGCAATCGGTTGAAATCTTCATCATTGGCAATGCAAAGCTGACTAAATAATCTGTCATTCAATGAGTTACTTCTGATTTTATTAACTGCTCTGATAACATATTGCAGGCGTTCACTCAGATTTTTCGCAACCAAATGCTGGCGATGAATTACGCAATGCACAACAAGCACGTCAGGAACTTTATTTTTTAAGCACGCTATGAAGCCTTTGTGACGCCTTGTCCAGCACCATCCGTAGCAGCTGACAAAATATTATTAAAAGGATTTTTGTTTTCGTCACAAAACTTTTCCAGTGTATTAAATATGGTTTCTCCTTTTGCATCTGTTTCCAAATTTGTAACAAACAATAGTTCTTGACATATTTTCTCATCTTTGATGAACCTCGCGTATGACAATAGCAATGCTTCATTGGTTGGTAAAGTTGACTCATCCAGCTGAATTGAAAATCGACAAGACTGCAGATGATTGCACAATGATTCTTCAATGTTTTCAGCCATTTCATCAATTCGTCTTTGCACAGAACTATTGCTCAAAGGAATTTTTCGGATAATATCTGCAGCTGGTTTATGGAGCGCAGTGGTAATTACTTCTTTTACTGCTGGTAAAATTAAATCTTCCCCAATAGTATGTGGTTTGCCTGTTTTAGCAATCAACAATGAGATATTGTACGAGATATTGTACGAAGCTCGAAGTCCATCATCTTCATGCTTAGAAGCTGTTGAAAATTATTTTCATATATTTGGCTGAATTTTGTACTTCTTTTTTATGTCTTGAAAATAGGTCACATCTTTGTCTTTCTTATCCGGGTGGATTTTATTAAAATGATCTTGAAACCTAGAAGGCTTCATCGCATGGATTTGTGGGATCTTCGATAAATCCGTATTTAATATAATCCACACCATATTACCGTATCTTCTTTTTAACTTCCGACATGGGTTTTTAATAACAAAAATTAACCAATATTAAAGTTTACTTTGCTTTTGTAGTATGTGATTAGAGTGTTTTGTTTGTCTTTTTTAGATCATATTTTTTTACTTGCCAACGCCCCCCTGTGCCATGTCAATGCCCCCCAATTGTCTCTGGATCTTCTACCGCCCCCCTGAAGGTCTCAAACGCCCCCAAGGGGGCGTTATCGCCCACGTTGAGAACCTATGATGTACCTGCTAGACTAACTCGCAATAAAGATATTTTCAATTTTAACAATACCCTCAATACTAACTATTCTATTAATTCACCAATCCCTAGAATGCATAGCCTTGTAAATAAACATTGTGAATCTATAGATATATTTGGTGTTGACAGTTTTGCAATTTTCAAGAGACAACTCATCTCTATTTTATCTGTTAATAATTAACTTTTCTTATTTTTGTTCTTTTCATAAAACCTCCTCTCATTTAAAATCTTACCAGTAATTTATAACCTTATTTTATTTTATTTTGCTGTTCTATTTAGTTCTGTTTTATCATCTTACATTATTATACACATATAATTGTTTGTTTATACCTACTAACTAGCTTTTATACATTGAACTTTATTGTATTTCTGGTCTTATTACTGATTTTTTCTTATTACTCATAGTATTTCATTTCTTTAAAGATTTTTATTTTTTTTATGTTTTTAATTTCTGTTGTAAAAGCCCACTAGGGCGTAAATAAATAAATAAATTATAGTATAATTTATAATAATGTCGGTGTAGTGTTAATGAACTTGTGATGTTTTTTTAAATTGTTGAATTCGTGTGTATAAATCCGTTTTGAATTTTGAAGATTGCTGCATTTATAGCTGATTTAAATATACGTATGTAAACAAAAATTTCGACTAAATTGTGAATTGGTTTTTTTGTGACATTAGACATTTAAACAGTTTATCTCAAGTTTATCTTTATCATAATAGTAATGAAAATTTAAAAAAATATATTTATTCTCAGTCCGTGACTGCCTTCACAAAGCAACCACCCTCGTGTCTCATGTCTGCATTGTAAATTGTACCCGTTTACCAAGAGGCCTGTTCTCTACTTGAAGGTACAGTAGTCAATGCATATTAGCGATCCGTCATTGTATTCCCTGTTCCCAAATGACAGCCTGGAGCTTTAATGTACATTGAGCTGAGGCAGAAATCTAATACATTCAATCGTTTCACGGTAAATTGTGAACTTTGCAATTTGTCTGATATGTCGATATCGGTTTGGGGAAAGTACGATATACATTCTTACACAAAATATAACTAAGTGTCCGCGAAGGGGTGTGCATAGAGGATGCACCGCCGAATAACAAAAGTATAAAACATATTTTCATTCAAATGCATCAAGATCCATTTATATATATTGTGCATACCAGCGTTTAAGTTCACAAAATCGACGCCTAAGACGTAGATGGTTTATCTAAGGATATTGTTTTAAGTAACACAAAATATTGAACTTTTACCTTATAGGAGAATGCAAGAAATATTCGGAAACAAATTCATGTGTATGTGAACTCACCTGTAACAAAAAGAAAATACATTTATTAGTTAAAATTCGACGAGGAGATCATTTATAATATGATAAAAATGCTTTTGTCGTGTTAATAGTTCAAATAAAAAAAATAATATTGCTCAAATTAATATTATAATGCATACACTAAGTTCCATTTTCTCCCTACATAATGTTTGTTTTAGTTAACTAAAGGATTGGGGTGCTAAAGGATGTACCACCGAACAACAAAAGTATAAAATATATTTTCATTCACGTAGGTACGTCACACACATACTGTATATAACAGCGTTTAAGTATTAATAATTTACACTAAATTCGTTTGATATCCATACCAACTTATTAAAGGAATTTTTGAGGTCGATTTTAGGTTTGAAATTGGTAAGTAATGCGCAAAGAATTAAATGAAATAAAGAACTAAGAAATAGTAACAAATAATATATTGTTGCCAGTAGCTCTGTGTTCTAAAGGCAGACCTCTTGTCCAAAAAGTATGTTTTTTTATTCTCTATTATTTAATAAATAAAAATTTCCCCTGAGATCAAAAGATTTGTAAGTAGTTACTGGAATACCTACCCACTTTATTATGAACCATAAACTTAGGGACCGATTTTTTTTTAAATTTGTTCAAAAAAGTTCCAACTTTGGACTCGATCTACTTGAAAACGAAATAAAAGAAGCTACTTCACAAAATCGACATCTAATAATCTACCAGTTATTCGCTCATACTACCATTTCCGGACACTGGGTAAATGTTCATGTGAAAATGCTGAGTAGCGAAGCAGTACTTTTTGTCTTCCGGCTTTGTTCCAGTTCCGGGCAAAAACAGTGCCCCTTGCTCTGATTTTTTAAGTTCCGGACTCTACTTCATAGGCATTTTTTACGCGGAACCAAGAATTAACATTTTAATTCAGTCTGCATTATCTTCACACAAATTAGTAAAACACAAGAAATTCATAATATATGCGTAATATTATATTAACCCGATGACCGCAGCAAAAGCGAAAACTAAAATTGGGCCACTTTGGCATCATAGATAAGAAGAAAAAAAATAATGAAAATTTTACGATTACGAATTTTTGTCGGTTGGGCCAATTTTTCGCTGAGCGACTCAAATAAGGTTATATTTTGATGTTGTTTGATGCAAATATTATGACCCACGAGGATTCCGTTAATAAAGTTGAAGTTCTTGGGTCAATAACTCAGTAATAGTTGATTAAAAAGTTATTTATAACATCGCCTTCAAGACTTCAAGGTATTATCATCCATAATACTTTGCTGGTAAGCAGTGCAGATTTGGTGTAAATTTTAATAATTTTGTACATATTCAATGAAGTCGTTGACATAGAACACTCATATTCTAAAGTTGAGTATTTATAAAGTGTAGTTTGTACAGAAAATACTCACGTTGAAACTTCTCGCATTGAAAAAGTTAAGGCGTTATAAAATTAATCACTATTTTAGATTAATCTTTAATACGGATCAGTTTACATTATAAATGGAAAAAATATGCTTTGGATAAATTGAAGCTTTTTCTATAGTTTCCATTGAGTACAATGAAAAATTGTTAATTACTTTATAAAAAAATATATGCAAAACTACTAAAGAATTTTTTCATTAGAAATGAATGAAATCTTAGACTCCGTTTGCCTAGCGATTTTTATGCCTATTACCTACATTCGTGGCGATACAAGGCACACTAAGAATATCTCTTAATAACTCAACCTGTTTCCATAGTATTTCCTTATTGTAGTTTCTTCAACTAGTTTGAACAACCATTTAGAATAACTTTTTTTAATGAAAAAAAAAACGAATTTGGGGAATTTATAACAGTTGTGGGAATATTCCCGGCTTCACATCACTATCTACAATTGATACAGACGATATAAAGGATTCTCCAGTAATTGAATATTTAAAAACTCGCATAATAAACTAATACATTTAAAGTTCGCAGAAAAGTTAGTAAGTTGAGAGTAGTTCTGCCGCCATCCAGTAAGAACTTTTGTTGCACGCTCGCCGGTTTTCCGGTATCCGGTGGTACGTGTTATGCAAATTTGTTAAAGGTAAACGAGAAAAGGAAAATGAGTAGGACGATAAGAATCTATCAAGTTATTAAGATAAGGTTGGAAGCTTTAAATATTATGTAAAACCAGCGGGGTAGGTAGTAAGTATGTAAATTGTAAAACCGAAAAGTGTTCGGGCTGTAAAAATTTAGCATAAATTGGTCACAATTTACCCAAAAACATGGATAGCAGGATTGCGTAGTTACGATAATTTGCTAATTTGTATAGCGCCGGTCTTTGAGAAACTTCAGGGACGCGTTTAGTCTCGATGTTAATCTTATGTATATAAAAATCAAATTATGCTTGCTTATAAATACCTATGTATAAAAGTGAGTTGTCTATGTAAGATGTAAGGCATAGGAAAATTTTGAAACTTTCAAAATACGTTCTTTCCGTCCCCGCGAAGGTTTCCGAATTATTACAACCACATGAAAATACATCTGAAAAGTTTTTTTAATCATTACAAAAACTCTTAGGAAACTGTCAAAAATGTCATAATTCGAGAATGATATTTTGGGAACTATCTTTTGAAGAAATAAAATTAAATTTTTGATTACTCTTCAAATTAATGAGTTTTTTGAAGTACTGAGTCAGTAAGAATTATATGCATTTCAAATAGGTAGGTACCTGTGTTAGGTAAAAAATTGATGGATTGTTCTTATAATATATGTAAAAAAATATATTTGTTATATATGAAAAATGAAAATTTAAATTAAAAAATTGTAATAGGTGGCACGCGAACTGTTTGAAAACTGAATGTACTGGGACTGAATATATTGAACGCGGGAGGGGGTTGGCGGGATGGTGAAGCGAGAGAGGGGAGAGGGAGGGCGGGGAAGATGAAGGGAGAACGCGTGAGGTGAAGGGGACATGGGAGGGAAGGGGCAGCGGAAGGGGAACGGGGACGAATGGGAAAGGACACGCAGGGAGAAACAATTTCTTTATTTAAGTTAGATGGCAACGCATTCTGGGAAATTTATATATAATTTGTGATGTAGGTACTTGAACAGAGTAATCACAGCATGTCAAAATCAAACGGCAACACAAACTGTCTTATATTGTCGGTTTCATAACACTTTTTGGTACTCTCTAGTGTCTAGTCTAAGACACGGGTTTATAATCCATTGCAAGACTAATTAATGAAGGGGTTAGCGCAGTAGACAACACTGCACACCTCTTGGGACAGTCTCGGCGTATATTTATAAGCTGAAATAAACAAACACTAACGAAGAAATATGCGGAGGAAATATAACAATAATTTTAATGTCCGTATCTCGCCACTGTCTAGATATAAATATTTAAGAATTTATATTACATTTTTATTGGACAACTTTCTTTACTTTTGAAGGTTATTCCCATCAACGTAATACATCATCGAAGAAGAAGATTTTATATTATTAGTGTTATCTTCTTCTTCAATGATAAATGATATTACAATTCAATAATGAAGAAGTAGGCGCTGCACTGATCAATTAAACTATTGTCACAGAACAGACAATAGAATACTAGCAGTTAAAAACCCGCTGCGTATGTTTTTGCTTCGGCGTCGCCCGGTTTAAGTGTTGGTGGCCATTTTATAAATCCGATAGGTACTGGTTCCAAAAAAAGCCGGTTCCTCAGATTACTGGGATCCAGTGACAGCTAGACACTGGGACAAAGTAACCGCGATAGGCAATAACGTCATATGTAATAAAGCCGCGAGATACTATTATTCACAACTCTAAGTATTGCCGTCAATTTTTCCATATCCGGAGAGATACTCAAATTCTACAAATACGTAGTACATAAGCTATAAAGCTAGGGGGGGCACGTCCTGATGCGATCTGCTAACGTAAGTGGCGCCATCCTTTGCCGAATTCTTGTATTCAAAACCAAATAACAAAAGTTGCCCTTTTAGCGTAATAATAATATAGAAGGCAGCACTTCCGTTTGTATCTATTTGTGTAACGAGTGTTTACGACAGACATAAGGCTATTAATACTGTTTGATGATGATAATTGATGATGAATACAAAACTATCTCAATAAAATATTATGGCACAATATCAATTTTTTTTATTTATAAACCACTCTATTAGATAGCAATTATTAGAGGGGGTGATCAAGAAGAAACCCATATTCAATCCAAATACATAAAAAGGCTAATAGAGCAAATAGAAAAGCAATAAAATGCGAGACAATAAAATAGTAGTAGAATACAATAAAATAATGAAATGAATTCTAAGTCCCGTGCCTATAAAATACTAACATTGTTAGTATTTTATAGGCACGGGATACGTATAGTGACTGTTAGGTTACTGAAGTTATAAATAATAAAGGATCTCCGAGGGATCTGGTAAAATATAAACTTGTCATAAATGCTAAATATTCAGAAAAGCGATAACGAAAGTACTTACCCGAATTTAAAGCCCCTAACCTCAATTCTGAGAAACTTTCGTGTGCCCAATCTAAATAAATAAATAGTTGTACGAATACCAATCTTTTGACACATCGTAATAAATTAATAATGTAAGGGAATTTAAAACCCTGCTTGGTGTATAAATAAAAGAGTTTCTTATAAAATACGAGCTGATAAAAACCAATGTCTTGTAATGAAAACAGCATTATTTGTAAAAATTGAGAGGGGTTAAAAACGTAATTTCATTGAAACTTTGAACGCTAAAAGTTAGCCCTACAAAATAAAACAGACTTACAATTAGGCCTACAATTTCTACCTCGCTGAGAAGCACATTGTCATATGCAACTGGCAAGTGTTTTCAAGGTCACAGTAATAATTCGCCGTGCGTTTTTGTGCAATTTCAAGAGGGAACAAGAGAGGATTCCAGACTATACTAAGGTAGGACATTCATTATTCTGGTGGCATCCTCTCCCAGTTTCATTTTTGTTCCCTATTTCCTTCATCGCAAAATTCACGCGGCCCAATTCACCATAGGTTCCAAGAGTTGGTAGGTCATATACAATATTCACGCTTATCTTAATATATAATAACTAGATATTATTCACAACTAAGCATTGCCGTCAATCTTTCCATACCGGTAAAGAGTAGAGATACTCAAATTTACAAAATCGTAGTACTTATACATAGGGAGGGGGCACGTTCTCGTGCGACCTGCTAATGGAGAAGTAGCGCAATCCTTTGACGAATTCTTGAATACGAAACCGAATTACATGGTAGCTTAGTTTGAAATTTCACGTACACAGATGTTTATATGGTACGGCGCGTTTAGCGCGGCGGCAGACATGCGCTCAAAGTCGCATTCTTAAATTCAACCATGCAGAAGCAAGCCAATTAATACCTACTGTTTGATGAATATTTCTTGGTTTGTCCCTAGTGCGTTCCTAAACCATTTATCCGATTGCAATGAAATTTTTGGGATTCGATGTGCGCATCCCCGGGATGTTTTCTATGTATATAATAGTGAGCTCTGGCGTTGAGATTTTTTTCTTATCTTATTAATCCGATTGCGATGAAACCTTGGTGAGCTGTTGTGCGTTCGCCCGCGAAGGTTTCTATATATAATGGTGAGCTCTAGCGTTATGTTATGAAATTTGTATAAAAAATACCATAGGTGATATATTTGAAAAACGTGTGTATTTGGTATAGTTTAGCGGTAGGGAGGGAAGGCGGGAGGGAGAACACTTTATTTCTTTGAGTGGCAGTGCAACGTATGCCGGGCACTCGCTAGTAGTGAATAAAAATATGAGGCAATATTTAAAATTCTGTTACTGACTGAATATGAAAATAATATTTACGTAAATTTTACCGGACTCATGTAGAATAAATTTGATATTAGAAATTTTTAAGTACACTTTCTTAAGAACGAACGTTAAGTCCCGTTAGATATTCATTGTAAATACGACAAGTTAATAAAGAAGACTCATATTCTCTGCCGAACCGAAGTATTATTGAAAACTCTAGATAATCAGAATTTTATTGTTAATTAGAGGAAAGAACAGTACATCACAGTAATGATGATAAGCAAGAATTTCTAAATAAGTATATGGAGTTTAATTAGAAGAAATTTTGTTACATACAATCAACGACCAAGTATATATACTTTATCGAAGCATACAATTAATCAATTGGAAAAACAACGAACCATTCTTATCGAGCCGAGCTATTTTTTGTTTGTTTTTTAGTTAGTTGGCTTTATCTCTTGTTGGTTTACGCTGTAAGTGTAATGAACAAAAAAGGCAACAAAAAATATTTGGGAATTCGCAGCGGCGATTCTTTTGAACAGACCACTACTGCGTGAGATATTTAGTTCTAAGATCTAAGACTTCGACCTCAAAAGGTGAAAAAGAAAAATAGAAATAATGTTCTAAAGGCGCTGAATAAATCAGCATTTTTTAAAATTATGGTTTATTTTACACATACGCAAATACAAAGTACTAGTTTTGTTGTAAACATTAAAAATTAATTTATTTTGTTGTATTTTAAGCCTCATTTTCAGTTTTCTTCGATCGAAAAATATGAAACCAAAGTTTTGGACAGTTATGTGACTAATATCGGGATTTATTTTTTAGGTATTATGCCATGTTGCGTTACTTCCTTTTTTAACCGAAGCCAATGTTCCGAACAGCTTTACATCGTTACAGAGTCCATCGCCAGGATAGATGTGTAAGATTAATATGATTACACATCTGCCCTGAGGATGGACAATGTAACGCTGTTCGAATCGTTGGCTAAATAAAGAGGGAACGCAACACGGCATAATACTTAGAAAATAAATCAAAGTATTACCTTTGGCTGTGAAAATATCAACTCAGTACAAAGTTAAATGTTTATTTCGAAGATCCTGAACCCATAATACGTCGCTGAAGGTATTTGCGTTGACTTAGGACGGGTTGTTTCACCGAATTTGAACAATTCATCAAATTCCAAAGTTAATGTTTCGGTTCTGTAAAGGTTACATTCAAGTTTAGTTATTATATCATTATTGGCCAGTTGTTACATAAAACTAAAATAATATCGTTGCTTAAATAGAACCTCGCAAATCAACTTTGAAATAGATGAATTTTTCAAATTCTGTGCAAAATTTTAAACATAATAAGAAAAAAGAAAGACTGCGGGGTCCTTTGAATCCGACGGTCTCGAAGAACAATGTCGGATGTGCGATTTTGCAGTTTTGCAGAAGAACTATTTAAAGTTTCCTTTCTGCATTTTTACTGTTTTTGCAATGATGAAAGATAGTGTTGTTTTGATATTTTACTTTTTATGTAATTTGATAAAAAAGAAACAGAAATAACAGGCTGTTAAATCAATAAAATAAGCCAACAGAAAGATTTTTTGCATATCCGACATTGTTCTTCGGGGCCGAACCTCAGGAGTTTACAAGAGAGCGCATTTATATTTGCACGTCACGATTATCATTCTTGGCGCAGCCCTGTGTACCTGAACCTGACGGTGTAAATGTAACATGTACCATTACACCAACAAACATATTACTACACTTCGCACTTTACATTAGAATAACTATAATAGGTAGGGGCTTGTTTGTTTGCTCGAGTTACCACTGTTACTAGTGCCAGTAGTGGGAAGTAGGTGTGTATCTGTGTGTAGATAGTGGATGTAGGCACTGTGGCAGCATCTGCTCCACCCAGGCCGCGCGTTCAAGGCTATGTGCATAGCATTATTATGAATTACACTGTCAGGAATGCTGCGGGGTTTGGTAATTATAAATATGAGCAAGATAAATGAATTGCAAAGTGAAATGGCGCTTCCCGTACGAGATGGAATTATTATTACGTCAGCGAATTGTAAGAAAACTACTCAACACAAAGAAAACATTGAAGACCATTACATGTTTAAGTGAGTTATCGATCGAACGTTTTCAAACATTGAAATAATTCTTCCTTATCGAAAAATTGAATCGAATTGTTTAATCGAATAGTTGTGAGTGATGAATACTTTCAGAAAGTTGTAATTGGGAAGAATTTTTACGAGAGATGGAAAGGCTGATAGAGATATTGAAAGACGGGTAAATGCAGGTAACTTTATTAATGGAGGACTGAATGCGGTTGGTGCTAACAAAAAACTTTCAAAAGAAGCGAAGCTAGCATTCCACAAAGGAGTGCTGGTACCTGTCCTGATGTATGGCAGTGAGGCATGGAACTGGCAAAGGAAGGATGAAAGTAGAATGAATGCTGTAGAAATGAGATCCTCGAGGTGTATGTTTTATAAAACTATGTAAGATCGTGTGAGAAATGTGAAGATCCAAAGAATGCAAGGCTGACGTAAGCATAATGAGTAAGATTAAGAAAGAGATGCTCAGATGGTTTAGGCGTGTAGACCGAATGAACGAAGAGAGGAGTTAAGAAGAAAACCCGACACAAATATGAATGGTAGGAGAAGTCAGGGACGCCCGAGGAAGATACTTAAGTCGAGCCATGTCAAGAGTCAGAGTAAAAGAAGAATGTGTATGAGACGATGTATGAATTTGAATGAGGCAAGGAGTGTGTGCTAAGATCGAGCATGTTTGTAGATCGAGCTACACCTGCTGGTTAGTTAGTTAACTGGTCAAAAAATAATTCCAATGAGTTGTGCTGGAAATCTAAAGTTCTCCTGTAAATAATTTGCGTCATCAATTGTCTTTCAGATCGGTGTAGAGCAGACTTCTAGGGATTATTTCTATTCAGTAGAGTTATTATACTACATTAGGTACGTTATCTAAAAGTTCCAGGTAACATACCTTTCTAAAAAAGTTTTTTTATTTCTCCCAAAAAAATCTTTGTAAATTTTAGGATCTTACGTCCATAAAATTAGACATACGCCCGTATTATATACATCGAAAGTAAGGAAGGATCAGAAGGGATGTGAGTTAATTGAACGAACTTTTGAAATACTCATACATACAGAGTTAACAAAGAATATTTAAATTAGAGTGGATAGACCAGTAGGTATGTATACTGGATGACTGTTGACAGACATCAGACAATATATAGTTATAACTGATTGATAACATAAGCAATTATAGAGATCTAAGGTCAGTTGATATACGTCATTAGTGTCATTACTATCGTAATGTTCATTCATAAGTGATGATATCATTGAACTTTCAGTAGAAACAAATGAACTTAATTGAAACGTAATTTAAAATTTAAACAAACTTCTAGTTCGGGGAAATAATAAATGATAAATATTTTGGTAGAAGTGAAGTTTGTGGTTTGTTTATAATTGCGAAATTTATCAATTTATTACGACCAACCAGTTTCACTTAACATATGCATCATAAGGGTACAAAATTAAACTATTCAAAATATACATCGTGTGGCTAATATGTGTATAGACAGAGACAAACATAACATAGAATAAAGGGTCAGTGAGCATGAAATTAAAATCTAATGTAGTAATAGAGATAAATCTGTCTCTTTCTCTGGAGATGAAATGGTCTTAGAATTCGCATTTAACGGGGATCTCTCAATTGTAAAAAAACAACAATGTTACATTTGAATTTCAGTGAAAATACCACAAACGCTACAAACCTAATATTACGCTACAAACATAATAATACCTGCTGTAATGTCCTTTGTTTTCGCTGCGAGGGAGTGCAAAAAATGACACGTTCGTGGTTTGCATTTTTGGTGGAATTGTAGAAATAAACTAAATACTCTGGTCATATTTTGAGTAAAAATTTGATAAAAAAGCACGTGGTGTCTTTTTTATGGCCCATTGGCAAAAAAGTTTTGGTATTAGTCGCCATTGCTGCAACGGATGTTGACATTGGCTAGAAAAATATTTTTTTAAGAGGAGTTTTTTTATTTATATTTTTACCATCATAATTTTATTTTCAATGTTCTATATAGTCGCTGAAGTAAAAATAAATTAAAAACAAACTTACGGCTAACAAAATGTATCCACCGGTTCGTCTATCATCAATACAGAACTACATATAGGTACGTACAATGCATCTGACCAATGAGCGTGATGCTGCATTAAAATTTACGTATATTTTTATTTATTTATATTCTGTAGATCCAGAAAATATACAGGACCATACCTTACCTGGGAGGTCACTTGAGATTAACCCTGATTATCGTTTATTAGAGAAATTAAAAAACAGTTTGCACGCAGAGGACATAATTGGGAATCCAATTTTATTAATTATTTATCCATAAAAAGTATATGTACATTGGGTTTTTCGATGCCTGTCTCACTGGGTGACGTAATAATTATTCACTATAAGACTTGTGAGATTTTCCATCCCATCTAAGATTTTCATCAATTGTACTAAGAGAAATAAAGAGTGTAATTTTAGTTCTAGTGATTTTACTGGTTGGCTCCATGAGTTCATTGAAAATTTTATATATTTAGTGTTGCTTACATAAATTGTATTAATAATTACGCTATTAATTGTTGAAATAGTTTGTCTAGTCTAGCAGATTTTTATCACAAAAACGGCGCTTTACAAATCATCAAAATAATATTATTAATCATAATAGGTGCCTATTATATTAACTAGAATGTACATTGATAGAAGCAAAGAAACCTGAACTGCCGAAACTCGATACCGCATCAGGGCTAGCTGTGTATGTGCACATACCAGGTGTATTAAATAACACAACACGGTAAGACTGGTAGTGTGAAGTGGTTCTAAAGAGATCAAGGAGACAGCGGTAAAGGAGAATAATAGATTGTAAGAAGATGAAAGCTGAGCGAAAAGATTTAAAAATGATGAACATGGATGAAAATAACGGGGTGATGATAATAAACAATTTGCTCAATAAATGCATATTATGCGATTTTTTTTGCGCACTAAGTAAACCGTTTATACATAAGTACATTAATATTATATTGTCTGAAGGTAGATATCTATTGTGTAAATTTTGAATTCCTTTGATTTTTAAGTTTTAGTTCTTGACTGCGGGTTGGTTCTCAGAATTTGAACAGTTCTTCGAATTTCTAAGTTAAAATTCAAGTTTTCTGAAAGTCCTATTCAAGTACTGTTATGATCCAAATGCTGCGAAATAACAGGCCCACGATGAAATAATAATAGAACTTGAATTGAAATTCCACAATACTTGAATTTAAAATTACTTATTTATTATAAATACTTATTCCTTACAACAACAATTCATCAAATTTTAACGATAATATTAAAGTTTAGCGAATGTTTTATTCAAGCTCTGTTATTATTCTATTATTTATTGTTGTTTCACAGAACTTGAATATTAACTTTTATATTTGATGAATTGTTCTAGTTCTATAAAATAAAATGGCTCTTTGTAAATTTTGTCGTCCACAATCTTGAAGTGAAAAAATCTTTTTGCGTGATATTTGAAATAGGAAAAAAAACTCTATAATTGTGAGATCTGGCGTAGTGAAATTTTCTGAACTTTTAAAAGCTATTTCTATAATCAGCTATTGTGCTTCAAATATGCATAAAGATAGACCTAAAAAGATTTAGGGTTAAAACTAGGGGAAGTCGGGTTAACTTTATACATGGGTAAAATAAGTCAATTTAATTTTTTTTAAATATTTAGATTACGATTAGAATAATTGGGTTGTCAATCCTCAATGTTGGCCATACTGAGGGAAGGGTGTGATAATAGATTTGATAAGCTAATAGGCAATAATCTACAATCTAATATTATTAAGACGTCACGCGTCACCGGGATTGGCACCCATTCAAGGTGAAGCAATATTGTGTTCGGTCAGTCATGGGTTGTGCTGGTGACGGCTTACAATGTAATGCAATTACGCCTGCTATAAGGTGTTGCTGTTCAGTTTGGTGAGCATTTCCAATTCTACCACTCGGCCACTCAATATAGGTGTAACCCCAGTCAGCCACATATGATTCAGTGTCGAAATACCAATATGTATCAGTAATTAGGAACTTGAGAGTGACATTTTTTACAACTTAAATGTATTCATATAGATAGAGATCAACAAACACTGATTCTGAATATATAATTTTTATTATAATACATGCATATAATTAGAATTAATTAACCGTCATTTAAAAACGACTGTGATTGGTTGGCGGATCTGACAGAACATATATCATTCCCACATGGTCGGTCTGCCGGATGAAATTAAAACAGACGGCTGCGGGGTCTTTTTCATACAAAACCTACATTTTTGTATGAAATTACTTTTTTGGGGACAAAATTACCTTTGAGACCAAAATACCCAACCGAATAAATATATTTATATTGTAGGATACAACTAGTAAGGATATCTGCTAATTTATTTATTTGGGTATAAAATCAAATTAACCTTAGGCTGTACTTAAATCAAAATGTGACGTCACGCGTACCTCGACAGATTTCGATCGTTTAGACGGGCTATTAAAAAAATTACTTTGAAAATTATTTTAACTACGATAACGAAAAACTTCAGAGAGTGAGTAATCGCAAACAAACAACAAAAATGTATAGAATTCTTTATTATAAATAACATGAAAATATCATCGACGAGATTGACAGTTTTATCGCATGGGCGATCCTGGTGGTAGAAAACATAAGTAGCTGTCAGCATTTTTCGCAGTTTCCGCAGTTTTCCATTAATACTTTTATAATAATACAATGGCACGGATCAGAAATCACAAATGGCGGTGCCACTAACATAAGGGAAATATAATTATGAGGAAGAAGGATCAGTTAATCATTGAATGGGCAGAACGAATTGATAGGCAATTTATCTTCGACAAGGGAATAATTGCTTACGGAGATGGGGTGATTACGCCGGCGAGGGGAGATGTGAAACTGAACTGAACTGAACACTTCTTACTCTCAAAGTCTTCTTGTTCTGTTTGCTGTACAAATAGTGAGGGAATTGAACAAATAGATTGTAAATACAATCAAAATAACCTATTTATGTAACACAAATCGTTCGCCACTGTCTTCATGTATTTTTAATAATATGAAATTTTACTCAAAGATCGGCTGGATGTGTTATTTTTAACTATACCGTTTTGAAGTTTATCTATCTATAAATTTGTTTGGACAATTCGTTTCCATCTCAAGATGGTTATTAAGCGTTAAAAAAGAATAATAATATGGCGTTTTTTATTATTTTATTATTGTATAAAAATTGCAAACAATTGTAATTTATTACCCCCTAAGCCTGCAAGTAGCTTGTCAGCAGGAGATTAGTTCCATAGATAGTTACACCAACAAATTAAATAATCATAAACGCATTAGCGTAACAACAACATACATACATAAATAACAACATATAACATACCTACCAACATTGTGATATGTAAATTTTGAAAATAATTCAGAATTAGCATTTTTATGGTTAAAAACAGTGGAATAGGGAAATATATATATTTTTTATATATCATGAAACAGTTAAGAAAAGGAGAATATGAAATCTTGAAAGGGATGTTGTTGAGGGAGTGAGCGAAGGTAATAAGCGCTAAAAAAGAAGAAGTGGGTGGTTTGAAAGGGATATAATATAGAAATACTAATGTTAGAGGGAGTGCATTAATATTTAATAAAACGATTATAAAATAAAAAGCTTAAGCGAAAATATTTTATAAAACATAACTCAATAAACAGAAATCTCTTGACAAATGTCTAAAGTACCATTTAAAGAAAAACTACGAAATTTATTCATACCTATAACATATTAAATAACAGAACAAATGCATTTTTTAATACTTTTCCGAGCAAGTTTCGCGATTTATATTTAATTACCATTTCGCACGGCAAATGTATGGATATTATTTTAAAGCATATTATTTGAGCGTAAAAACAGAACTCAAAATAAATATGTAAAAAAATCGGTAGAAATTTGAAATGCGGGAGCTAAATAATTCAGAAATAATTCAGAAAATTTTATTATTATTTATTATAATCAATTCAGAAAAGATTATTTTTTGAAATTTTTATTTTTTATTGTTGCTTGAAAAATGTTTAAAAAAATAATTGACAATGAGATAGTGACGTTTTTTTCGATATGTTATATAATTCCTTATTTGAAATAAAATAAAATATTACACAAAATATATGGTTTATAAATGACGAACTAAATCGCGCATGTAACAACGACCAACCGTCAGATACAAACGGAATTGCAAAAGGTTCAAAGTGATGTTAGAACCCTGTAAAATAAATAGAAACTATAAAAGCTTGATGTTAGAACTTCATACAAGTATCTGCAAAAATACAAATTCACAGACGATTGAAAATTATTTTGGTTATAGAAATGAGCAAAAGAAATGGTTTTGCATTTAATGTCATTTTTTATTAAAAAAATTTCAAATGTCATAACAATTAAATGCAGTACCTATATTTAATATATAAAAATCGATTCTTAATACAAAATACTTGATGTCCTGAAAGCTTGTATACAAGCGTAACCTCGTCCTTTTCCAAAATATTTTATGTTTTTAATCCCATATTGAACATAGCGTGTGATCCTCATAAAGGAGTAAGTTAGTACAGTCTGGGGGAGATAGGGCAATATGGAGAAGTATGGGTCTGGTTGGAGCAGTATGATGTAGTGTGCGGGGCATGATGGTACACGCTGGTCCCGCGCCAATCTATTTGGTTTAGCGCCAGACGGAAGATCGAATATAAATTTTAATAATTGAAAATTGTTTCTCAACCGGGAAATCAGCCCCGCGCTCCCCGAGGTCATCGGAGGAAATATGAAGCGTCCGGCGCGACCCTTTTACACCAACTTGCCCCGGGCGCCCCCAACGCCTAACTACTCTTTTTTGTTTGCAACAATTCGCAGAGTAATTTCGTAAAAATGCCAATCCCTCCCCTATTCCCCAAGGTTTAATTAGGGACAAATAAATATTTTCTGTCGAGTTTCAGCATAAATGAGTTGTTCAGTTCAGATAAAATTGATTGAGAAATGAAAAATATTTATTTGGGTACCTACCCAATGAAATAACATTGAGAATTGTTTTGGATCATATTTTGTATTAAAATACCACGAGATTTCAAGCGATACAGTAGGTACATTCGACAGACCTGATTGCGCATTATTAAATGGGATTGTTGGGTATTGCATTCGCAGACTTGGTGGGTATAATATGTCAAATTCCTGATTTTATCCCACCTACCTAATATTCCTATCCCAAAATGTCACCTTGAAAAAGAGCAATTGTTGCATGAAGAAGAGGTGACACTATTTCAAACAGTACAAATTAATGTCTCAGACAGGGAGCACATATTGAGCATATACCGTTGCAAAAATAATATTGCAAGTTACTAAACATAGTGAAGTGCACCAAAACCTGGAGATCAGAGAGGCCCCATCTGCAACTGGTGAGTCCTATTTTCCTTTTCCGTTCTGGGCTTATCTAATTGTCCAAAAGCCCAGATCTGAACATCGACTGACTATCCATCAGGTTTTGCGAGTGCATGCTATCTAATCGTCCCATATAACATAGCGACCACGTAGTTATCGGGACTGGTCCTTTGAGGGTTGCGTCAGGGCTTTGCTCTGAAGCATAACCGCCAATTTTATAGTGGAGTCGCAGTTTCGCGACACCAAGACCCATACTTCACATTAATTACAATAGATTATTTGTAAAAAAAAAAAATTAAACGAGTAAAATAGAATAAAAATTTTATAGAATTCAAGTTAACAAAATAACCTTTGCTTTTAAGATAAAAAAACTAATTTAAAAACTGTAATTAATGTAACAAATATTATAATCAATAATTATCAGCCTGAAACACTCATCTACATTGAAAAAATCTTCCGAGAAAAGATACTGGCCGCCAACGTGAATTGAACCCGTGTCCCTCTGATTGCCGGTCAGGAGCTCTGACCACTGAGCTATGGCGGCTTATCTAATACCCGCCAAATAATTCAATATATACTAGTGTTTTATTCGACAATTACCTATTATTACATTTTTCCATGATTATAATATTTGTTATCTACCCTTTGTGCAATGCATAAAAATCTTGTTTAAAACGTTAGTTTATCAATTAAAAATAATATGTAATTAATAACTATGTAACAACTATATCGATGAGCTTTTGAAAATTGAACTAGTTTTATTGCCCGCAATTTCTTGGTCAACGAAACTTTTTTCAAAAAAAACTTTTTGTAAAGGGTACGAAATGCACTTTCAAATGTTATTAGTAAAAATAAATATATAATTTTAAAATATTAAAATTTTGTATACAAACGTAAAAAGTTTTGCAAATGGCTCACATTACGTTTTTCTAACTAAAATACTGATTAAGAAAAATGCCCACATATTAAATAAGAAAAATGTATTATAAACGTTATTGTGATCTAACTTTTCTGTCGTCCTATATAAAAAAAATAATTAATAAAAAATTGACGAAGTTTTATAATTTTTTAACAAAATGCGGTCAAAACTTTGGTTTCATGGAGCTGTGCATTTTAATTTTTCTGTGGTTAACTTTTAGATTTTTACCACCAGTAAGGGAGATACAACGATTTCTATGCGACCTAAGTGAGCTGTTCCCAAAAGCAAAAAAAAAAATAGCAGAAGGGGTTAAAGAGAGGTATATTGTTTTGAAATACTTTATAGTTCCATAGTTATCAAATGCTCAATAGGTAATAAGAAAGAATTGGATAAAACTGAGTTGAAATTCTGGCGAAACCGGGTAGTAAAGCTATTAAAACTATAAAGCGTAAAACAGGGACTGCATGGGTATACAACCAAAAATATTATATTTCAATATCTTTGGTACACAATATCTTTGGTATACAACGCTATTACGAGGGTATGTTGTCGATCCAAAACCGATCCAGTAGGAACGTTGGAATGTTGGAATAGTGGAATTTTAAGGGTAATATAATGATAAATAGGTAATAACTAATAACAAAGGATTGAAAAAAACTGAGTTGAAATTCAGGCGAAATCGGGTAGTAAAACTATTAAAACTATAAAGCGTAAAAACAGAGACTGCATGGGTATACAACGCTATTACGAGGGTATGCTATCGATCCAAAACCGATCCAGTAGGAACGTAGAAACAGTGGAATTTTAAATGGTCGATAAATCAGGACCAAAGAAACTATTGAATACTCCCGTGAGGTGCGAGGTGGTTTTAGTATGCAATTTAATATCGTCACAGTCAGGTGTTCCCAGCTATAAAATATCTTATTCATCGATCTTTAAGATAGACGAGGATATACTCCTACAGGGTATGCCATTTTAACCGCGAAACTAATAATATACCATTTTTCAGACGCGTTTTATTCTGATCATCAAGGAAGGTAAAGTTGTTGTCATTGTTTATTTATATCAATGAATATGTAAGTTTAAAATTTATTTTACGCACCTTGACCTTTAAGAAGCCGAGCTTCCGCGACCTAATATATTGGTACCAGTTGGATACGCGCTCAAGGGTTAAAAATTTTCGTAGTATATCCGCTTCCATGCCAACTCGGAATCAACTCAGCTCAACACCTCTTTAAAAGGTAAAAGCTATGAAGAAAAAAACTGAAAAACAGCCCATAATCTAACCTAACGATACCTATTTAACCAATTTTTTCTGAGTTGTTCGGTCACTGTATATCTAATGATTTTTTGGCGCTTGAGACCTTAAAAAAATTACCTATTTTGGTGACAAGAGGAATCTTTAAATTTTAAAAATTTCACACTAATAATTCATAATAATTAAAATAAAGTAATTTTGTTTAAATACTCCTTTATTAAACATATCTTTAACCAACCAGTTTCGGGTCAACCTGAACCTTCATCAGGGGTGTATAAAACATATTGTAAGTGGTATTCCAACGAAGGTTATCCTACTAATATTATAAATGCGAAAGTTTGTATGGATGTATGGATGTTTGTTACTCTTTGACGCAATAAATACTGAATGGATTTTAATGAAACTTTACAGTAATATAGCTAATACATCAGAATAGGCTATAGGCTATAACCTCTGGCATTATGAAATTTATCACATCAAGGACACTCGAACCCAGGATTTTCGCATATCCAGGGCGCAGCTCTACCAACTGAGCTATTATTTCTTTATCCGATTCGGTCATTCTTCGACTAAGAATTGCCAACATTATCTTCATCGACCACCACAACTCGGGCATGTGCCTAGCATGGTGGTCGAAAAATCCCCAATTTAATGTAATAATTTTTTTTTTCAAAATTATTATTGACGCATATTTTTATTGGCCGCTATCTTTATATTGCATTATTATAATTAAGTATACCCACAAAGTGTTTGCTACATGCGAAAACGATATAATTTATTATTGTTAGTACTATTTTCACAAGCGAATAGCTATTTTGACTGATATTAGCAGTCTCATTGATATAACCTCAACTTTACTATTAGTTGGATAGCTTGTGGTATGTAAACTTTGTGTAAACTAACAAACTGTAACATTTCTCCGTGGGGGTGGAAACATATGTCGGAACGTCAAACTTATTGATACATAATCAATTATTATCACCTGTTATTTCAACTAATGGCGTTTTTCTCTTGATAGCGTCATGTCTTCACGGGACGCTATAGACTTCTTGAATGACTGTGCAGGCTTTTAATATAAAACTTAAATTTGATTTTGCGGCAAAAATATTTAACCGAATTAAAAAAATATATTTTAATTCAAAGATATAGCAAAAATCTAGTACAGATATGTGCAACAATATTTTTTTGTGTTTCAAATTTTAATAAAGGCCATAAAAATTTTCAGAATTCTTGGATTTAGATGCAAGATTGTGAACTAATGATAATTATTAAAAATAAAATTCCCGACCTTCCTTGTCAATATAATAAAATTTTTAAATAATTTCCTGAAGAAGTCAATTCTATGGCCTATATTTTAAAACACAAATAACCAAAGTAGCACATAACCGTACTAGATATTTGACATACCTATCTACTTTGTAGAGCTAATTTAAAAAAAAATCTTTGAATAAAAAAATAATTTCCATGTAAGGGTATTTTGGCCGCAAATCCATATTTAAGCTGAGAAAGACCGCGCACCCGCTCGCCTTATATAATTGCGCATGATCTACTTATCTTCTGAAACTCCTTTATTAACATCTTTTTGTTTCTTTTAATAATAAAAATTATTCTTAACTAGATTAACGCTCCGTTATAAGCGTTCAAACAGATGAACAAGATTACTGAAGATGATTTGAAAGGGAGATATATAAATACGATGGTTAGATGGAGGGCGCTTATATTTAAAAAAAAACTATTGTGATTAGGGTTAAGCGACTCTTGTGAAAATATTTGATAAAATAACACTTATTTAAAGAGCAAACATATTTTGATAATGTTGGGTGGTAGTTTTGCATAATAAACCAATACTAGCATTTACATTAATAAGTACACATTAACAAATTTCGCAAGTGTGCTGTGAAAATAAAACAATGTATCATGAAACTATATTAATTAGATTGGGAATGCATTTTAAATTTATATATGGATACGATTTTAATAAGAGATGAGCTTTAAGCATTCTCATGCGCACAAATTATTATGGTTGTAACAAATAATAATAATATCAGTGGCGTAATAAGTACTTATGTAGATATTGTGTGGTCAAAGCGGGACACCCAGCATAATGCGATGTATACACATGGTATATCATTCGCACTCGTAGCTCGTAGGAAATCTTCCGCCCGGATTTATTGCACGCTCCGCATCCGGTCTGAGTGAATTACCGTCCATGAATAATTCAGCGTTTTATCCGTTGTTCCGACCCCGCTCGGCGTGCGTAGATTCCGAGGGTCAGACAATAATGCCAAAACAATTTGCCAAGTTAAATTGTATGGCCGGGCCTGAGGACGTACCCTGGGGTACGCCACTACGCGCATTATAAAACCGTGGATGGAGCTAACGACGAATGCGTGTAATCTGAAGTGTATAACAGCAGATCGGTGATGGTTCTCGACATCGGGTTGGTATGTTGATAAATTGATTTCCAGCCAAATTGTAACGGTCGGAAAAATAGATATTGGTATCATTTTTGTGGATGCTGCAATCGGATATTTATTTTACAGGAGATGATTCAAGGCTGTGAAGTTGCCAAGGATAGAGGCGAAGCGAAGGTAAGAAGAGGAAGACAGCAAATATTTTTTAACTTTATTAGAGCAGTTGTAGTAAAATTTTACTATAAAGCTATGATTGTACCTGACATAAATTTGGAAATTTGTTCGTTTGTATAAAGCAGCAAACAGTTTCTGGCATCATGAAAATTTTATTTCTTCTCTGAAATTTTTGTAATTTCCATCGATAACTATTTTGCTATGAAATATTGACAAACTTAAAGAAAGAACTTTTGTTGGTTTGTTCCAAATTTTCGATTATAATATTGAAAATCTAGTTAATTAAAGAAACCAAAAGTTTAAATGCGCTTTTTGTAAAATTTATCTAGTGAACAGTTGTCCCACGTCAAAAATCCCATTCCCCAAAGCAGCTTCGTCACTGGAAACTGTGGGAAAATGCAATACACACCAAGTAGCAAGTAGCTAGCTACATAGGCAACAACAACAAGATAAGCCAAGTATAAGTACAACAGGCTGCTGGCTACAGGCGCAGCAGCACTTTGCGGGAGATACGCTCACTGGCTGGGATAAAACTGAACACAAAGTGTGCAGGAATTTGTAGGGTCGGAGTGCAGAGGAGGCGGATTCTTTGGTCCCTTGGTGCGGCGCGAGCTAAACCGGTGTCAGCCAGAGCCATATGAGGCGCTGCATTTTAATTATTGACACAAAGAACAAGGCACAGATTCATCCTTTTATTAAATTCTCAAAATAATAATGTGAGAGTGTGGTCAGCTGAGAGCTCCGTTGTAACGATTATATTGTAAAGAAATTACTGCCAGAATTACACATAAGCGAAATTATAGGTGAAGGGAATTAACCTACCTAAATAACTTAAATTGTTATTATTGGAATTACACAAGTGAAAATCGAACAATGCATCAAACTTTAAAGTTAATATTCAAGCTCCGCGAAAGTCCTATTCAAGTTCTGTTAATATTCTATTACAGGCCAGCTTTTTCACAGTACTTGAATAATAACTAACTTGAATAGAACTTTCACAGAACTTCACAATATTAACGTTGAAGTTTGATGAATTGTAAAAGTTCTAACATTGTACAACTTAAACATTTAAATCATATACAATAAGTAGGTGTAATTTCCTAAACGTTTCATTCCGTCCATGCGCAATTTTGGCTGTGTAATATTGGTAGGTAACTGAAAGTCAAGTCCATGTACATAATTTAATTTTGACACCGGTTGTAACAAACCTTTTTCTTTTACCGTAATGAGAAAATGGGATGGCTTTTCCAATAAGCGTTTTAATGCATTTCTTAAAAATAACATTATGGCAATTAACTAAACTAACCATATCGGGTTAGGAGAGAGGTTGGAATGACAGATAGCTTTATTTTGTAACACACTTCGTGCTTCATCTTCGTTCATAATATAACTTTTGTTTAGATTAGCACGATGCAGGAGGCCCTGAGTGAAATTATTTCCTTCGAGGACTAAGTGATCTATGGGAATGCTGTGTGAAGGGTGACATGCTCTTCTATATATTGACATGACCTAACTTAATCTTGCAATAAATAGTTGCATGAATAGTTTATTTTTTGCATTTAATACATGTCTATCCGTATTTTATTCAAAACCAACAAACTTGCCCGAAACAATTGTTTTTTAATTGTAAAACTTGATGGTCATAATTCCTGAAAGTAATTACTGCACATGGTTCCGTTGTACTTTTTTTTTTTTTTTTTTTTAAATAACTCCACACGTGAGACCACGAGGAAAATGCACCAGTGCCGAGGGGATCTACGCCGTTAGTTGCTCCGAGCATCTTCCATTGAAATACCAGTAGAACAAGGACAGCATTTGCATTCGACGCCTGTGCTCTTAAGATTGCAATCTTACTTTTCTGCACAGTCAAGGGTTTTTTTAGGTATTTTGGAGCTCCAGACCAGAGGTGTCTGCCAAATTATACCGTGGGGCGCACTTGCGATTTGTACAGGTTTAGCAGTTGTGTACTATTTAAGTATCTGGGGGCTCTGTACAGTACGCCCAGTTTAGGCTGACTTAGTTTTCCTTCGATTTAAAAAATAAACAGCTATTTTACAGTCTAAAATATAATTCAACATTCGTAAGCGTTATTTGACGAATTTTTGTCAACATCAAAGAAAGACCGTTGCATTGCTGACTCCGAGGAGAATAACTTTTGGACGGCTAATTACGGTACAAAGTAGGTTCATCATCGAGCTTTTAAATACCTCCACAGCAAAAGGTTGCCCAAAATTCATTAAAAAGAGGAGAAAAATAGCAAAAAGTTTCCCGACGTCCCCTCGCAACACAAAACAGAACATTTCCAAAGGAAGTACATATTTTGTATACAGAACAGAAAAATTCTAGAAGAGTGATCTATGCTGATTTGAAACATAACTAATGTCGCCAGAAGACCTTTCAACTCCTAGGCAGACAGACAGGAAAATTATATATGTAATTTATTATTTTTACTAAAATACTTCAACAACAACAATAACTTCGTGTCCAATTTTTTTATAAAGAGAATATATTGAGTGTGCAATGAACTAATAGATTTCGCTGATATTCAAGACTAGCTTTTTCCCGCGACTTCGCTCGCATGGTATTAGGGGGTTCCCACTCCGCCTCCGCCTCCTCCCCCCCGTCCCCTCTTCTCACCCCTCCCTTTCCCTTCTCCACCCTCCCCCTCCCCCCTCCCCCTCCCACATTCCATACATTAATTCCCGGTACATTCAGTTTTCAAACTGCTCGCGTGCTACCTATTGCAATTTTTCATACAAATTTCATAATGCCAGAGCTCACCAGTATTTTTATACAAAAAAAAGAATTATCCCATTTTGATGCAATCGTTTGGTACATCTCGGCGATTCATTTTTAGAGATAGATCTACGACGCCAACATCGTTTCCACGGCAACCGTTTGTTTTGCTTTTCTTCTGATGTTTGCAATAACTCGATTTTGTTAGGGACAGAAAACAAATGATAAAGAATTTCATAACGCCAGAGCTTACCAATATATACAGCCTATATTACTCGCAAATAATGTAGCTTTCTATTAGTGAAAGAATTTTTAAAGTACATTCAGTATTTTTTGCATGAAAGAGTAACAAACTTACATACATCCATACATCAAACTTTCGCCTTTATAATATTAGTAGGATGAATACATTGTGAAATAACATAAATCAATAAAAATACAAATCAAAGGGAATGGAAAAATGATTCCATCAAATTTTTAAAACAAATCACCGACACGATAATATAAAGTACCAACTAGCTTTTACGCACGGCTTCGCTCGCATTATTATTAGAGGGAAATTACTGGCATAATTATTGGCATAATTGATATTATTCTTGCTATTTTGTCTAATAGAAAATAATTATTGTTTAATAGAAAATTTCAAAATTTGAGAATGACATTTCGCAAATAAAAATTCTATTTTAGAAAATATTTAAATTTTAAAAATAGAAATTTATTTTAAGTACCTACTCCCTTTATTAGTATTTTATTTACATTTGAATCCAGAGTAACCTAAAAAAATAAGAAAATGACAGTCCACTTCAAACCCTAAGCTTTTTAGCAACGTTATGCTTTTTGTTCGGAGAATAAACATTTTTAGAGATATGTAGATATTAACTACGACGCCAAAAAAGTACTCTTTTTAATAACAACAAAGCACTCTTTTCAAGCCTAAAATTAAAAAAAAACAAACATTGTTTCCAAGGTAACAATTTGTTTGACGTTTGCAATAACTCGATTTTGTTAGGGACAGAAAACGTATGATACATAATTTCATAACGCCACAGCTCATTGATAACGTCAGACCTTACCAATATATAAAGCCGTTGTTACTCGCAAATAATGTAGCTTTCGATTAGTGAAAGAATTTTTAAATTCCATTCGATATTTATTTCGTGAAAGAGTAAGGACCATCCAACCAACCAACCATCCAACCCACCAACCATCCATACAAACTTTCGCATTTATAATATTAGTAAGATTTGTATTTTGAAATAATATTCAAAGTTAAAATAGTTCAGCATTTTTAAATTAAAACGTAAATAACGAGTAATCATTTATGCATATATGCTTAGGCTCCGCAACCTCGGGCTCGAAAAGAAGGAGATGGAGAGATACGAAATTACGAATGTTAGAGGAGCGCACTAATATTTGAAGCGATAAAATCGATGCGAAAATTGATAAAATGTTTAATAAAACACAACTCTTTTAAAGTAGAGCATAAATCTCGTGGGGAGCATCTTAGGTATCATTTAAAGAAACATTGTGATTTTTTTCACAAATATAAATTATAAGGTAATAAATAGAAACAGACTTGTTTTTAATAATTTTTGGAGCACACTTTGTGATTTTTTTCTATCGAGGGAATTACATATAATTTGCGTTTCGGCGTGGGCAGCATCTAGACATTATCTTAAAAAATAACATATATTTTTTTAAGAGCTTAAAAACTTCAAATGTTTAAGGGAGATATGTAAGAAATCGGTAGAAATTCGGGTTGCTTAAGCATTCACAATAATTTTTTAAATCTTTAATTTTTTTATTACTCGTGTAAAAATGCTTGCTTGAATCATTGAATTGTTATAAGGTTATTCGTAACCTTGGAACGTTCGTATTTATATACATATATTTTTTTAATTATCAAATGTCATAGAAAGAGCTTGCTTCTGAAACACGGACACGCCCACAATACAGTTCTAACAATTTATTTCTTCGGTGACATTTTATATTTTGTATTTTTGGATAATTTGGTCCTCCACCATTTGAGAGTTTCCGGATGCCTCTAATTAGTTGGGCGGGGAGGGGTTAGGGTGGAGGGGAGCGGGGGGGGGGGGGGGGGGGTGTTCCGCCCTGCCGAGTGGGTAATTGCGAATATTTGGCGTCAACAATCCAGGGAATTCCCGCCCTGGCCGCATGGCCGATTGCCGGGACCGGAAGTAGCGTTTGCGCGCCGCGAATCCGTCCAATCGCGGACCTCTAAATCTGAACCACCGGATGTTCTGGGTTCGAACTTTGAACGCGTGAGCAGATCCATCAAATTATTATGGAAAATTTAATAAGCACGATCTCAGCAATAGGTAAAATGCAGACATCATCAAAAATACTAATTTCGGTTGTCTGTGCATCCTGCGTAACTCTGGTTCAATGAACTCAAATTTGCTTTGAGTTTAATAGTCATTTTGTTAATTGTCAATAATTGACCCTATTAATAAGAGCATTCGTAATACAAGAGTATTCCTAATATTTTGGTAAGAATAGGTATTCAATTTTTATAGGAAAAACTTTCTTTTTATTACTTTTTTTTAAGGTTATTCCCATCAGTGAAATATATCATATTAGAATAAGTTAACAATAATAATCTTAACGAAAATATGAAAGAGAACAAGACACAGAAAAAAGACAATGGTTGCAACTGGGACTCGAACTCAGACCTCTCCGTCTAACCGGGACGAGCACGTTAACCAATTTCGCTATTGCCACCTTCTGTCAAACCGTCATATTTGCCAATCTCATATTTTATATAGGTATTATTTTAATTGCCATTTTCAAAATTGGAACTGATTATCCCGTAATTTTTCACGGGTCTGAGCTCTTTTTTTTTCTAAGCTCGTTTGATTTATTAGATTTACTAACCGGTTTCGCCTGAGACTATCCTTTTCTCATATTGAACGATATAAAGTGTGGAATGAGTCTAATTTTTTTACAGTTCAAAGATTATTAAAGATCCTCGTAAAACTATAATGTTATTTTAGTGCATTTGATAGTTAGATTTCTGCTATATTATTTAGATGTCAATTTGTATTAGAATTTTACCAAACCCTCCATATCGCGGTCATATGTCATGAGCACTACATTAAACGACGATAATCCACATATGCATTCTAGAAAACGGTTACAAAACGAAAAATTAAAAAGAAAGGCAAACATCAAAACATCATTGAAAGAAATTCAATAAGTATCAAAAATATATATTAGGTCCTTACATATGAAATTGGCGTTTTGTATGGGAGGAACTTTGTATGGGAGCTTATGGGAATTTTATATAGAAGCTTTTTCACCTTCCCAATGTGGATTAAAACAGTTTTATCACTAACACCGCAGCCTGCAGCTAACTCGGACGTGGTTTGCGATGGATCCGCTTCCACAATAGCCTTCAATTCTTCATTATCAACTTTGGTCTCCGGCCGTCCACGGGGCTTGTTCTGCAGGTTGAAATTTCCAGAACGAAAACGTTAGAACCAAAAACGCACTATGTTTTCTTTTGCGGAACCGTGTCGCCATACACATCATTAATCCTTCGAGCCGTTTCTGCAGCACTGGTGCCACGGTGGAACTCGTACTCGTAAATAACGCGATATTTCAAGTTTTCCATTTTAATCAATTTATTTTATCCAACTAAGTGACGCAAAGAAAAAAAAACAATTAAGGAAAAAAAAAGAATTATAATTTTCGAAACATGAATACATGAGTAAAAAGCTGTATAAATTTGAATTTGGAATTCCTAACCAAAGAGAAGATATTTGAGATCAAAGTTGCCAGTACGGCAAAACGCCAATTTCATAAGTAAGGACCCAATATATTATATATCAAGTATCACTGAATTAAGGTAGCACGAAATATATAACCACACGGCAAGAACAAATTAATTCCACACAATATTCCTGAGCGTTATCTCTTCCGAAAATAAGCTTTCCATCAAAAGGCATCCTTGCGGTAATCCCCCAGTACAAATAATGCCCTATCTTCTCTCCGATAGCTGATTGGTTGATGTTGTATGGCTAGAACACGGTTAAAAACTGAATAATTAAAAATAAAGGAAAACGTCAAAATGGCATTGAAAGAAATCCAATAAGCATCAAAAATATAAATCATATATCAAAGCATTGCGTCACGGAATCAACGTAGTAAGAAAAAAATAAATACACTATACACGGCAAGAACAAATTAATTCTACACAACATTCCTGAACGAAATCTCTTCCGAAAATAAGCTTTGCATCAAAAGGCATCCTTGCGGTAATTCCCAGTACAAATAATGCCCTTTCTTCTCTCCAATAGCTGATGTTGGTTTATGTTGGTTGGTTGCCCGTGGATGGGAATTGTTTGCGGTGGAGTTTTCCGCCTGACTTGGCTCAGAACACATCATATTACGGAATGTTTGGATTGAAAACGATAAGTGAATAAATCAAGGATGAAATAACAGGCGGATTGGTTGCAACACACCCAGTTAATAGCGTATGAAAATTGGCTCTGGATTTGGCAGCGGGAACAGGGAAATAAATATTGGAATAAGGATAAAAAAGAGAAAGAATATTTGATCTAACGGTGTGAATTTGGAGACATTTTCACATAATATTTTTAGTTTTTGTAAAAAGCATTAACTTTGTGGCTCGCCATAATTTACAATAAAAACACATATAAATTTGTTATAGACCACTTTTATATGTGTTTTTATTGTAATATTTTTAGTATCCGATACAGTTACTTAGTCCAAGCTATAAAGATGTGGAATAGCGTATGTTTAAAAGTGAAATCGAAGAGTATAATTTATCAATTGTTTTTGTGTTAAATTCGTAGAACACAATTTAATTTAAAAAAAATTTATTTAAAAAATTAATAATATTTATTTTTATTTTTTATTTTTATTAAATTAAAATTAATAATATCATTTTTTATTTTTATTAAATTAAAATTAATAATATCATTTTTTATTTTTATTAAAATTAATAATATAATTATCAAGTTCTGCAAGTATTTTTGTTACAGCTATTTCGGCTTTCAAGGCCATTTTCAAACTGTGGTTAAACTACTTTGAGACAACTTATTTATATTTTAAAGGTCAATTTTTGAAGGTGTCTTAATTGATTTATTACCAACTTAACCAATTTGCTGAGACACTAATTGAGACAGTAGACACATTATACTTGATAATAACATTATTAATTAAAAAATCTTTATATTAAAAAAAAGAAGTATGTTTTATGATACTAAAAAATGTGTAAATTTGACTAGTTAACATTCATGAATGGTCTATTCAGAAATTATTTTCCTCAAGATCTATGCCATCTTTAGGGATCCGGTGAAGGGTCTTGAAAAGGCGCAGTTGTAGGACGGAGGAAACACAGACGACAGCAGGTGGAGTAGTATTAACGTTAAATGACGCAGGCAAGATTCTAGATCCAATATTGTTTATCTTTACAAACCTTACTGCAACAGGGAGGTCGTAATACTATTTGACCCCTCACGTGATCAGGATTAAAATAACTTATTGCAATTGTAGAGTTTGTAAATTAATAATATCCTAGAATTTTTCCATTACAGTTCAAATAGGCTGTTCAGGTTTCCCAGTGGTACGATGCTGATTGTCTTTTTGTCTTATATTTTATTTAAAATATTGTTGTTGTTATTTTTACTTTTGTGGCAAACTGGCCCGCTCTCAACATATGAGTTCCCAATGAGACAGGCACCACATCACATATTAAATAATAAAATTAAAAAAATGAATACAAGATTGAATTCAACTCTATTATCGCTAAAGATTCTCAGATAAATAATATAACATCTTCATAGTTGTGCTTCATCTCACAGCTCAATACTCCTTAGAATAAACTTGTTCACACGATCGCTCGGAGGGGTTCCGCATTTCCATAATAACTTTACGTCTATCTCCAACACACGGAATAATGAATACCACTTTGAAATCGATAAATCAAAGGGAAACTTTACATATTATTTTATTATAAGTCTAACCCCCATACCGATAACATACTCGCAGATTATTCAAAGAGAACAAAGCGCTCCTACTTGGGCATGATCCTTTCATCTTTCCAAGGTTTTGAAGAATATTATAGAGTGTGAAAATTGGTAGTAATTTTACAGTATTTCCTATTTTGGGTACATAACTTGTACACATTTGGAGACCTGCGTGGCGAAAACGTCAAAGCTCTCAAAAGGAACATTGGAAGTCGATAATATTATTGGAATTATTTACTGTAAGTTGTAAAGATACATTCTTCACACTCAGATACATTTGGACAATGGTATCCCTGGTTGACAAAAGTGTGAGATGGAAAAAAATTGGCCACGAGAAAATGCAGCGAGGAAAGCATAAGGGGGACTTGACTTTTCAGATTTTGTTTTTTGAACAGAGCTAAAGCCATTTTAAGCAACAGTAGTCATTGAGCAAGGGAAGAAACGAAACACGAGCAGAAAATCAAATATAATAACGGTTATGACGGCTGTCTTGTCTGTGATGTACGATAGTTATTCTTGAATGAAAACTGTTTCAATAAACACAATTTGCTTTGAATTTAATGTGTCATTTTCAAAATTGGAAATTGATTGTGCGAAGAATAATTCAGACAAGCAATAAAGTGGGTAACTACGTATAACATAACACAAATATTAACTCAATTTTAATTGACTCTTTCAAAGTTGGAATTGTAGTATTCCGTGATTTTCATGAGTCCGAGCTAGTAATAACGTATGGAGCAAATCAGTAAATAATATCCTCAAATCCGAATAATAAACTGTTCTTTAGCGCAGGAAACAAATTTAACAACGTAAATGCAATAAGGGCGAATGGCAAGGTTAAATTGTTAAATGACAACAAAGAAGTATAGATTTCCCAAAGTTTGAGTGAAAACACTATTTTGTTTGCATTTCGTTCGAGAGCAGAAAAACGATTCAGCCACGAAGTGATGCGTGAAATATATCTACGCAAAAACCCAGACCTGAAATTATACGAAGCTGATATGTAAACCCCACAATCCTCTCTTTACCTTCCATCATAACCCCCCGCCTCAAAATATTCCTCAGTTGGGGCTCTAATGTCCGACTTGCTATGGTTCGAAATTAAAAGCTTTTTGTGTCGATTGGGAACCACTGGTAGATGCAATAGTAGGTTAACCAGTTTGCAAGAATAGATTACTCCATCAAATTTCAATTAGTTATTGTCTTTCGTGACACCAAAGATACTTCAAACCTTTTACTGCGTATATGTTTATTATAGTAACAATTTATTATTTACAGCTACAACTACTATGTATTGACTTAAACTAAATATAAAGGAATCTTGCTATAAATAACTACGGACATAATATAAAATGTAAGATTGCACAACAGATAAGCGCAACTTACGCCTTACGAAGCTTGTGAATAAGGCTCAAATTTCTATCCATAACCCAGAGTTCTAGATAATAATGGATATTTTATGTGCCAGGTTAGAAACGTGGCTCTAGTGCCCCGTAGTCATATCAATCCATTGGGAGAGTCTTCAGTTGTAGCCCTTCCGTTCCTTTTTGCACAAATATAGACAGCACAGCTGCCCGTCTAGCCTAGATGGTCCCCTCGGGCCGTGCTGGCTTATCGACTTGTTTTCCTCGTACTTTATTCAAAACAGTCCACGCAAGAATACCTCGGGAGACATTGTGCATACTGCGCTTCCCGACTGCCGTATATTTTACTAGAAACTCTCGTGTATTGGGTTATTTCTATAAATATTTGTATGGGTAAAAAAGGCAGCAACTCGTTCGGGAGAAGCGTTCAGGGGAAAGCATTGCCCGCATTAGAGAAGATAAACGAGTTGACGACGGTATTGAGAGACAGGAGAGAATGTTAAACATTCGTGCAAACATGATCTCTGATCGTTTCAATCGATGCAGCATGGAAATGAAAAGAACCTTAGATCTTTCTGTATAAACACAAGAAACTAGATATGATCTAGATATAAGCAGGCTAACATACAGCCCATAATAATAATGAAGGTAAAACAAAAAAAATGGCTCCCACGCTTCTGCAAAAGAATTTATGGAAGGTTTGTCAGAGCGTCCAAGGATGTATTTCTTTTGAGGTACTGGATTAAAAGAAAAAATCAACAACCCCATAAATCGAGCATCACCTAATCAGTCAATTTTAAATGAAAAGCTGCGACCTTTGCACTAAAGCTACGAACGTAAAACAAGGTGAAAGAAAGCTTTTTCTTTGATTGTCAGTTTTTCAGGTATGCACAAATCACAAATGCACCTACCGATGTAAGTCACTCAATATATCATGAAAATAAATATATACAAGATGACCGCCGGTGCAGCGGGACCCGCAAACAATCGCACACGCCGCGGGCGTAAAACGCGTCGTGAAATGTGCTTTCATTTTTTACTTAAATATCTGCATTCTACAAAGGCTGCGGGCCCGCAACCGCGGCGGACGCGGGTGAAAATCGCTCCGTCAGTTCTTAGCCTTAAGTAAAAATTTCCACTTCAGAATGTTCTATGGCCACGCGTTTTATTCATTTTTTTGCGATAAATCAGTTCCCACTGATAAGTACGTACTGGCGAATTAAATGTGAATGCAGCATTATAAAATCTTTATCGTTTTATTTAGTTTTCTATGGAATTGAATACCTTCGTAGTAGTACGATTTGGTTTCATATACCTTGGTACTATTTATTTTCTGCATGTAAATTATTCGCCTTTCAACGCCGGTAGGTACCTACCAAGAATTCATTTTAACTGGCCGCAAAATTGTTCATTGTCGAGGACAGATTAATTTCAACAAATGTCAGAATTATTTCAATCTTTGGACGCAAAATTGTGAAATATTTTTAATGAAATGCGGTACATGTCGTGACTTTAAAAGTTGATAAAACTTGTATTGCTTATGTTTAATCAAAAACATGTCCGCCGGAAGGTGTTTTTTTAACGTAATCTTTAATTCCGTAATGCCCCTGTAAAATGTCAATTTTTCTCAAGAATTTTCTCGAAGCCGTTTAATTATTTAGTATAAATTCCTGGCAAAATCAGTTTTGTATGGAAAAAAAACTTAATTACATTCCGTGAAAAATGCGACGTTTTTAACGGGTGAACCTAGCGGCAGGAAATAGAACTAAGGCCGAATTTCTTCGTAGGCGAGAGATTTAATTATAGTTTTCGCCGTTTGGTGCGCTGTAAACCGTGCACGGGTTTTTTGTATGAAAAATTGTCCTAAATCGGGACACGATTTGAGCACGCTACCCTGAGTCCGATAATGGTCTCTGCGGTATTTGAAACTCGAGGAGCGGAGAGGTCACTTTCGGATCCATCAAAAGTCTTAATCGACTTTACCCGAATGTGAACCTCGAGGTTGGTGAAACTTAAGGGGCGGTGCGGTCGATTTTAGCGTGCCAGAAAAAGTGAGTTTTTCAAAAAACCAAACAATACTATATAGTATTTTATCACAACGTATTAGAATCTCTATCTAAAGGCGTAGATAATCAATTCACGGAGCAATCGGCATCCACGAGGCAGGTTTGCATAATATTTCATATCTCAACGAGACGCAAAAAAAGCATTAAAACAACCATCAACTGTCATGGCAATTTGGGACAACACGAGATGACTTTTACACATGTTCACAATTATCTAATTATGATCTTTCGCATTACCGACTTTAACTAAAATGATAGCAGACAGCCATTGTTTAGTTGATAACCTCGAGATTCCATAAGAGCTTTTTTTCTTAGAGACTAAAAAAGGTACATGAGCGATCTATTCATTATATTATTATTGAATACAGATATTCATTATAGCAAAAAATGCTTACATTCTCTCTCTCTCATTATAGTAAGTATTTCACCTTGTAAGGTGACGGGTGATTTGTGCTAAACGTGACGTACTGAAGGACGTTGGGAAGGAGATATAACTTGGTGTTGGATCATTAATGAAATGCTGTATCTCTGTTTGTAGACGCATACAAAGTCATACAATGTTTCATTGGCGCAGTTTTGTGATATTGCACCCCAAGTGCACTTTACTTTAATGGCTTGGGCCAATAAATACTAGAAAACGTTATTTGCATAATACAAGCAAACCAACTTACAGTTATGCTACAAACATAAATATATCATTTCTGGAGGAATAATATTATAAGTTATGTCCACTAAATACCTAGGAAATACAATCATTAAAATCCATCATCTCTCATGTCTGACACTATGAACGTTTGATGACAGCGTAGATAAGAGAGAATGTAAATAAGATGGTGTAGTAGAACCATAAAATGAAGGCGTTTTAGGAGCTTTTGCATGCCCAGGGTTCACTGATATCTGGGAAATTCACATCTCAAATAGGTACTAATATCTCAAATGCTGATATCTCCGATATTAATATCTCAAATATTGATACGTCAGACACCAATTTCTCAAATGCTTCATTTATCATTATTATCTCAAATACTAGACATCTTAGAAACAAAATATCAAGTACTGATATCACTTTTTTTTTCTCAGTAATTAATATCTCAAATGCTGATATCTAAGATGTTGATATCTCAAATGCTCGTTGAATTCTAATATCTCAGAAGCATGTATCCCAGACATTAATATCTAAAATGTTGATTAAGAGATCTCAGAAGCTAATATGTCAGACATTAATATCTCAGATATTAAAATCTCAAATGCTGATATCCAGATACTAATATATCAAATACTGATACGTTAGATTCTTATATTTCGAAAGCATGTATCCCGGACATTAATATTTGAAATATTGATATCTCAGAATTCTCAGATGCTGATATCTACACAGTAAACAGCTCTAATACTCACTGCTGCATATGCTTTGTTAAAACACATAACTATTCCAGCAATAAACAATAAATGATGTATAGACTAAAATAATACACACACTGCAAAAGGAAGACACGAAGGTGAAAGCTTCCAGAAATCCATTCTTGACCGAGCAGCAAGTTCTTGGCTCCAGTCCTGCGGTCAGCCCACTGCGAGCACTTTAGGAATTCCTTCCGATAAATTTTAATATCCAAATCATAACTTAGTTTCCAGAAGCGATCTAAAGTAATTCGGGCTCTAATGCTGGCGTTGGCCGTTTACAGAAATTCTGTACTAATAGGGGAAGAGAATGATGAGTGACATTAATTATATGTATTAATTCAACCAATGGTAAAACGCTTAATTATCTAAGTCCAACAGTGGGGGGTGTTATTAATTTTACTATAAATATCAATTGATTGTTTTAATGTGGTGGTTATGATGTATGCAAGAACAATGTTCAGTTCATGAACATATATACTATTCAAACAAAAAGTAAGCATCTTCTCTGAGTGTTTATTTGGTTAATTAATATTAGGGTAGACCACATTTTGTTGTTTTTGTTTGAGAGTTTGTTGAGAGGGTAATAAAATATTAAAAAACGTCAAGAATGATCATTCCCGGATTAGGAATAACCTGACAATATTTGTGAATCTTATAACACAACCAGAGTAAGCGGAAAATGTTGCTCGTGTCGTGATGTAGGACTTAATCAGTCAAGGAATTAAACTCACGACACCTGGGTGTGACGTGTGACCCAAACGCGATATCTGACTATTTATATTTTAAGCTTGTAGGTATCTACTGCGGTAGGGGTCAGACCGAATCGCTTATTAAATCTCTTCTCATTTCACCACATAAGGGGCCAAAAATTGGCAGATCTCTCGGAGATGGAAAGGCTAACTTCCTAAAACTACTTGGATTTACATATATAGCATACATAGGTCTCACTGGTCTCTCAATTTATACTTTAAACGATATTAATTCCTTCTTTCAAACGATAAAATTAATATTGTATCATGAATCCTCATCAAAAATTATAATTTCTTGTAGCCTATTTGACACAATACTAAAGAATGTTATAATTAACCTTAATACCACTTACAGACGATACATTAAAGGTTTAACGTATTGTCTGTAAGTGGTAACCACAGTTTGACAATGCCTTCAGAAGGTACATTACATAGCAGAGCTTGTTTACAAATTGAATCAAAATTAAAATGGAGTTCTACAAATAAATAAAAGTTCTGCTTTATAACAATAAATATCTTAACATTCTTATTATTTAGTACTAGCTGAAGTCCCAGGCGTTGCCTGGGCTTTACTCAAAGAAGTAGACAGTAATAATTTGCCTCTTATTTTTAAAGTCAAGTGAGCAAATTTTCACAATGAAGTGCCAAAAATCTGCTGTAAGGGGTAGGAAAAGGGATGGAGAAAGTTTTTCGAAACCTAGTGTGGACATTGCAAAATTTCATCAATCACGGGACAAAACTGTAGATTTGTATAAAAAAACAACGTCACACCGACACGGACACTCTTCTTCATATAAGGTATATCTATATATTGAAAGTGTCGAAGATGTACAAAAATTTCAGTAAGATTGGCACAGCAGACTGAAGAAATCTTTAATTTAACGCGAAACAATAAAGTGGTTCACGGGGATAGTTCGTATTCACGTCATCGAAGATCGATCTCTACCTTCTCACACGTCTTCTGTGAAAACAAAAAAGACATGAGATACTAGAATGATGAAGTCACGTACAAACTGTCTCTGGGACTAGTACAACAATGTCAAAATCACGGAGTTAATGTAAGCTGATGTTATAATGTATTTTATGACGTACCAAAGTTTATGTTATCTCTATCTTAATTCACTGTGCAAAATTCTCATTTGAATAATGATCGCTTCCCGAGCGCTCTCAACTCAACTAAAGCAAAACCAGCAGTGAAACTTAATCACAACAGGATCGGTAAGCTACATTTAGCGGCAAATACGGGACAGGTAAATCAATTCTGCCGCGACAAGGCATTGCCTTCGGAGTTCAGTGATGTGTGGAACTTTGGACCAGTCAGAGGTGGAGACAAAGGTTTGAATTCCTCTGATGACAGATTTCAATTGAGGTCCATGGGTCGCAATCTCCCCCCACCGCGGTCAGGGGTCTGATCCTTTGGTTTTTGACCCCAACCTTTCGTTCCGCCATTAAATATGTATAAACAATGGATCCGAGGTATAACTTAAGGTATTTTGGATCATGACAATTAGTGTGTGAATTTGAGGGGTTAATTATTGCGCTTGGTGTTGTTTGGGAGATTTAAGGAATTTTCAAACTATTCGGATTGCTTCAACTTTAGTCGAGATTCCAGAATGAACAATTTGATTAGTCTTAACCAAAGATGATATCATACAAATCTATTATTATCTTTAGTTTTGACTGTCTGAAACTAGTTGGACTATGGCATCTCCAAATTGAGGAATGTTGCAGGACTAGAGGAAGTGGAGAGGCAAATGCGATGGCTAATAGAAAGATGAAGGTCGGTATACAAAATATGACAAGAGTTTAATCTTTACTACGAATCGGTTTACATTATTAATACAAAAAATAAGCTTTGGATAATTTTAATCTTTTCCATAAGTTTCCGTGTTTCATTTTTAACTAACTTATACAAAATATAATTGTGAACTACTAAAAAATGAATTTTATCACTAGAAATGTATGAACGGATATAAGAAACAACTTTTTTAAAATTCTATTTTATGGCTAAAATTATCCGTGACGGTTTCCGTTGATTAACTATTTCATTCTTATAAAATTATTAAAAAGATAAATAAAACCACTTTTGCGCATTAGTTTTAGTTTGTTGGCTAAGCGATTTTTATGCCTATTAGCTATATTCGTGGCAATATAAATCACACTAAGAATACACATTTTTGGCTTCTGGATTCCTTTTTTTAGGCGGCCCCTAGACGATCAATTATATTGAGCAATATTACGAATTGTCCAATATCATTGACCGTTTGGGGTTAATATTGAAGATTGCGCAATGATTGAACAAAATTTATGCGAGTTTAATTTTTATTTAATCATTGCGCAATCTTCAATATTCACCCCAAACGGTCAATAATATTACACAATTCGTAATATTGCTCAATATAATTGTGTCGTCTAGGGGCCACCTTGCCACCTCTCTCTAGAGGGCCTAAGAGTATCCAACACGTGAAATAAGCAAACAAAGGTTAAAAAAAAAATGCTTATGCTGGGTTTAGTACCGGAGGATTCTTAGTCAGAAGTAAAGGATTTTACTTCTCTTCGTTATAATTTTGGTGCAAAATATGTATAAGAATAGGTTTTAAGCAAACTTAAAAATTACATGGGAGTGGCATGCTATACATATTTTACGGAGACACCCCAAAATTGATATTTACTATAAAATTATATTTTTTTCGCATTATTTATCAATTTCAAACGTAAAATCGACTTCAAAAACACCCTTAATAATAAGTTGGTATGAATATCAAACTTAATTATATACAGTGTCGATGTTTTGTACTTATACGCTGGTATATACAGTATATAGAAAAGCAGTTTTATCCTTGATGCATTTGAATGAAAATATGTTTTATACTTTTGTTAATCGGCGGTACATTTTCTCTGCACACCCCTTCGGGGTCACTTAGTTATATTTTGTGAAAGTGGGTATACCCATTTTCCCTAAACTGACTGCATATTATAGGTAAGTATGCCGAGGGGCCAACTGTCGGCGAATCATCTGTCATAGAACCGTATTTTACAATACGTGATCTAAGATCCCTTTAGTTACGAAATAATTCAACAAAGCTCTCAGATGAATTGCAATATTTTACTGCGTGCGTCGCTGGGAGCTTTTCTCGAATTTAAAAATTCCCCATTTCCGAGGATGAAGCGCCATCTCTGTTTTTCTTTTTTTACTGTTTCAATTCCCTTTGTTGACGTTCCCCATTTTGCTTCATGCGTGACGAGGCGAGCGTTGTTTACCCGCGAGTTCCGTACGCGATACGCGTAAAGTCGAAAACAGAGTACGACACAAAAACGCGACATGCAAAAAAACAATGTCGCACTTTTATTGTGGACGCAATTTGTTTTTGTTTGTAGAGAATCGAGGGTTTTTGCCATTTACTTGGATCGAAAGAACGGAACTGAAATCTGAAAATGTAACAGAGAGAGACACATCTTGTGCTGAGAGAAATGGCATACTCCGGTTGAATTGAAATATTAACAATTTAATACACAAAATTTTTATTAGATATTTGATCGCAATATCTCGTAAAGAGACGTTTGATTATCTTTTGTTAAGATCGCTTTGATAGGGTCCTACAAAAATTGCGTTAAATTCGCGTTGTTTTTGACAAAATTCATGTTATTTTCACAAAATCAAAAATGGTTACAGTGTGCGGCATTTTTGACGTGAAGTTAACTGCGTTCCATTAATTAACTATTCAAACTTATCAAAACCTTACAAAAATAATTATGTATTATTTTCTTATTTTGAAATATCAGAAAATATGTGAAAACACGTGTTATTTGCCCGAAAATTGCGAATATCGCATCATTCGGTGATGAATCTGGTTCTTGCCAAATGTAATGAAAATATTGTTTAAATTAAGCTTTTAGAAATGCAAACAAAAACATCGCATATTATTGTAAATTGAAATTTAAATGCATTTTGATACATATTATTATAAATAGAGGTTTTCTAAAATATCGCTTTAAAAGGTTCATTGTTTAATGATAGTTAAAAATTAAGGTTTGTTAAATGTTTCCACAAATATTGCACAAATTCAGGTTAGTTAAAGATTCGTTAAATGTAACCCAATATGTTTAAATTGTGGTGTATAAGTTTTACGAAAGAATGCGTGCAATAAATAAGAATGTGAAATATATCACATCAGACATCGGAAATAGATTCTGGGCATAGACGTAATAATGTCTACGATTCTGGGCGAGTTAATCAAACATGAATTATTTAGGTACTTAGTATTTGAGTCATTCAATTAGTCATTATTACAAATTTCTTCGCCAAGTTATGCTCAAAACAATGTATAGCTATTTGTTGAGTTGGTTCTACTCTGTTTGAACAGGCCGCTGAAGGCAAATCGCAAATAATAATAAACTGCAGAAACAAGAGCAAACTCAGGAGTTATTGGAAATTCGCCGGAACAGTAATATCAGCTTTGTGAACATTCTGCAAACGTTCAGTTAAGATTCTGTATAGATTTATTTGTTTATTAAATGACTCACCAAACTAGGCGCATGCCCATATACTATGGTGGTATGGATATAATGATAAATATAGAAATAATAATAAAGACCACTACAAAAAATCATTATTTTTCTACATCTCCGGTCCACTATTTGTGCAGTTGTCCAGTTATTGATGGCTGACAGTTTTGTTTGCGTGGTGTTAGTAGGCAAGTTCGAAGAAGCAGAAGTTTTGGTAGGTCTCGTGTCCTTCACGATCTCAAAGATCTGCTGCCTCATGATAAGCTCTTCTCTATCGCTATTGGGCTATTGGCTGCAGGCTGCAGGGTAGATGTTCTTTTCGACGGCAGTTTTCAATTATTGTCGGTAAACTTCTATATTTTATCTGAAAGAGAGATTTCATATAAAATTCATAGATTTACAGAAATTTCGGGAAGTTTGGCACCGCAGACTGTAGAAGTCGTTTTTTAACGCGAAAGAATAACAGTGTCAAAAATAAGGATGCTTAGAGTCAATGTGAGCTGATAGAATAAGTGTATTTTTATGTTGATTGCATTTCACATTATTAAGCTTCCAGAAATACATATTGAGAGTACAAATGGTAAAACCGGTAATCAATAACCGTAACTGGACAATTCAGAGAACTTTTGATAAATGATATAAAGATTGACTTTGTATGTTCGCAGACCTGCATTTGGGTCCATCATTTAAAAATATATTAAAATCACCGGAAATACCCTTCTTCCAGGAATGATTTTAGAAAAAGGGTAGGTTCTGCATATTCATCAAGTTTCCTACGATATTAACTGTTCAATCAGCAATATAAAATAATTGGCCATCAAAAGTTTAATAGAATCCATTCAACATCTAACAAAATGCAAATATCAAGATGGTAGGTACCACGTGGGTTGTACACTTACAGTTTACATCTGAATATACCGGTAGTGCGATCTGATATACAGGGTCCCTCTCAAACGCCACCTTCAAGGTAAATTTACGGAGTACTTTGTGATACCACCAGCTACCACCTCCTTCAAACACCCACCGTAGGTTTTTTCCTTTCCCTCTTATTGATAAGTTATTTTTTTCGCAACAAATGTTATGTAGCTGTTCAATTACAATGTAACCGCGACCATGTTATGTGTAGTTATGTTCGGTATAGACTGCGAGATTATCAGTATTATATTTATGGTATTACTCCGCTGGTGTTCTATATGGAAAGAGGATTTCTGACAGGCAAAATCGACTTTTACATCCTCCGCCCGCGTCATACATTCAAATAAAAACTCGTTTACTTGTTATTCTGAAGAACTCCGATCTACGTTCATAACAATAAATTTTGGTTTGTTAGGTCGAAACTGTCGCCAAATAATAAGCTCGTCTTTACTTTGCTACCATGTTTATATTTATTTATCTACTTAAATAAATTACAACATAAATAAATAAATAAAGTGTGCTCGAAATACCTACTGTAAAAGTCATCAGTAATGATTCGTTGGTAATTGGTAAATACTGGTAACTAGATCTGGTGAGTAAATTATTTATTTACTAGTCTTATCACTGTATAGTGTCGGCCTCCGTGGTCAAGGGATAATAAGGCTCTCGATAGGCATTCCGGAGGTACCGGGTTCTAATTCCGGCGTGCTAAAAGTTAACTTTATTGATTCAATTGTTATATTTCACGTATATTTCAATACATCGATCGTCCAGTTGATTAGTCAGACATCTCCGAAAAATCGAAATTTGAGTTGATTATGCAGTTATATGTAAAAGTGTATACTCTATCTGGTACAATACCTACTCGGATTAATCATAAACACCGCCAAATCAATTATAATGCAAAAAACTTGTATTGAAATAAAAATAAGGAAAATAATTTTTTCTGGGTAACTAGTGGGAAATTTAAAAATGTCATATTAATGTACCGGACCGTTATGCTTCCTGGTGTTATTTTATAGCATATTTAATATGTAAAATACAGACACATGTAAATTAAATTTGATTTATGGCGAGCATTCGAATATACAGTGGAAGATAATCTCAGTATCGCCCTGGTGTAAGATAAGCATTCAAAATTGAAATGTTGTTTGAAATGGCTTTCACCGTGTTTGGTGACCAGATACGAATACCCAAGTACTTCCCCAACCACCTTCCTCTCCTATCTCTTTCTCCTTCTTCTACCCACTCTCTCACAAAATACACCAATTGGGGATGCCATAGTCTTATTGGCTCCAGACGGTTGGCAGCAGTTGAAAAGCTTGTGCGGTGTTCACGTTAAAAAATAATAATAACAATTTATTTAAACGCCCTAAAACGGCTTTTACATTAAAATGATAGATGAGATTAAAAGTAAGTATACAGTGGTGTACACAGGAGGGTATCAATAGCAAGTACTAAGAACAAAATAAGAATGAATATCCCCTACAAACATCGTAAAGCCAGTTTTGTGATATTCTAACTGAGAACGCCCTCACAACATGAAATACAAAATATCTTTTAATTACATTCTAATATATGAATCACACACTGAATACGTTTTCTAAAACTGAAACATAAAAATGACAAAACTAATTGCTGGTAATCCTATGTAATTCCTCGCTTCCTTCCTAGCACTATACTGAATATGTACACACAAATGCAACGTTTACACACGAGGACATGAGTAATACAAATTGTAATGACTGCTAATAAAAAATATTATCTACTATGTTTGCCAGACCTTCGATTAAAATAGCATAAGTGTGTAAAGGAAACAAAATACCCGTGTTACATTTTATGTCAATTGAAGATAGTTAATCAATAAAAAAAACTGCAGCATTAATTCGTTATCAATCAGCGAGGATAAATAGAGCAACATTTATTTTATTTTATTTTATTCTTGAATACTTGAAACTCTGCAATGAGTTGACTGACTTCGATTAGTCAGGGATAGTACATTACTTTTTGTATTTTTTGGGCATTCTACGTAAAAATTTATTGAAAAGTTTTTTTTCACACATAGGTACATTTGTTATTTAATTTTTAATTATCTGATATTGGTTGCAACACATCATTCACTAGTAATAAGAGTTTACTCTAGTTTTAAGATTGGTAGTTAATAACAAGGATGCGTCGATACCGATAGCACTTAAATAAAAATTAAATAACACATTTAAAACTCTTTAAAAAATATAATACATTACATCACTTTGGTTGATTAGGATTCTAACTTACCTTTACCTTGTTCTGAATTATGTGAGGTGTCAAAGTTTGCGAAGACCATATCTCATTTTCTGTTTTACCGATATTTGATTTTGAGGTTGAATCTTATAGTTACTTTATACATACATAATATTTAAATAGGACGTACAATTCCATTTCAGAACATAACTAACATGCATATAGAAACATATGCAATCAGCCAAGGCACAATCATTCATGGTATAAGATTGTAACTACATTTCCCTATGCCATTCCAAGGCAGGGCAGCGTTCTAATGAAATATTTTTCTTTAAACTATGTAAAACTTATATACTACACATAAGATTGAACCTCAAAATCTGAAATTGTTAAATAGATTTTGTGAAATCGTCTCTAAAAGCTTTGACACCTTAGAACATGTTGAAGGCGAATTTAGAACCCAATTAACCAACCCATTAGAACCCCAACTGTCACATAAAAAACAAAATGCAATTGTAAATGGTTCTAAAAGTGATGTTAGAATCATGTGAAATCAATGGAAACATTAAAAACTTGATGTTAGAACTTCACAACAAAGATTACTCTGAAATAATTGTTAAAAAAATGAGCAAAAGAAAATGGTTTCGCATTCAAAGGGCATTTAAAAAAGAATGTCAGTTAAAACCGTATCCAAGTAAGGTGACGATTAGTCATCAAATCTCAGGATTTATCCCAGCAACTTAATATTCATTGTCGCGTCCCATGTTTCTGAATTGTGTCTTGTATGTGTGTTGTCATGTGTATGTTTGTGCCTGTTTTATGTATCAAGTGTTTAGGGTAAACGGCACTATGTTACTTTCTTTGTTGTTTTATGCCTACGTGTTTTTTGTCCTCGTGTAAACACTCCGTACAAAGCGACAGAGGGCAATGACGATGTTTAAGAATAATAAATAATAATATTAACGATCGGAAAGCGTTTCATGTTTGGATAATGTTTTGACAAGACAAAAAAAAGTTAAACATAAACATTAATATATAATGACACCACGCAAGTTGTTTACTTTTATAATTTAAATTTAAATAAACGTAATTTCTTGAATTCAAACACGAACAGACATTGCTTATATTCTAATATAGAGCAAAAAGTATCTTACGTGTTCGTAAAAAGCAATTACAATGTGGGTTGTCATAATTATATTAAATTAAACAAATTGTTTTAACCACATGCAATGTGATGTAATGTTATATGTGTGGCTTAAACACAAGATTTGTTTAATTTAAGCAAAATTTTGTTTAGATTAAAAACTTTGTACACAGACCACCAGAAAAATCAGAATTAAACCGTTGCCTGGTACCTACTGGTTTTGTAATCTGAATACAGCCAGAATTATAGATACTCTCAGTATAGCCCTGGTAAAGAGCGAAACTCGATTCGAAACGTTGCTTGAAATGGCATTTGTCGTATTTAGTGCCCTGATCTCACCTTCATCTTTATTCCTCCTCCCCATTTCCTTCAGCCTCACAACTCACAACATACCTATCCCAAATTATAGATGCCTTATTCTCGCTGGTCCGGGTAATTGGAACTCTTGTGAATAAGCAGGCCTCTTTTTCGTTGATAGTTCAAAGGGTTTCGGGCAGTTGGAACTTTATTAATTACCTACCCTAGTAGACTGTTATTTATGAATAAAACTGTTTCAGGAGTTAATCGCTATGATTGACGAATTTTCGTAAACCTAATGATATGCATAATAACAATACAAGAGTATAATACAATGATTATTTATAGCGTTCTTTTTCGCGTTATTTTTTGTCGAATTCGCATTATTTTTCGGTGTTACTTTTCAGCAAATGAGGTGGTTTTTGCCACAAAAGTGATAATATACTAACTTTTTGTATTTTTGCAGCAAAAAATGCGATATGCGGGTATTTTATTTTTCAAAGTGGAATAAGTATTGACAGTAAGCGGCAATTTCGAAATGAAGTTAGCCAAATTTCATTTTATTGCTAGTCAAGCTTGCCGAAACCATGGAAAATTAAATATTTAGAAAGTGTAATATTAGATTTTCAACTACGCGTTTGAAATCGCGTTAAAAATACGAAAATTTGCATTGTTTGTCTGAAAATTACAAATTTTGCGTTATTCGCATAATAATGACGAAATTCGTGTTATCTCAAATGCACGTTCAGCTCTTTAATTATAGGTGACGTTGATTGGAATTTTAGTTTTGCATTTGGCAAGACCAGTCCCATGGGATGTCACTTCATTTAGCGAGGATCGATCTAGCAGACAAGATGCTGGCTGAGATACCACTGCAGATAAACAGCATCTCCCACGTAGTACTGTGCTCCTGTTACCTTATCTGGTTGCAGATGGTAATTTAATCGCCAAGTCAATGGCCACCGAGAGACCACGTTGAATTAAAAAAGGTTATTTGGCGACAAAAAGATTTGGACTAAGCTGACAACATGAAGGCGACTAATTTATACAGCGGTGGAATTTTTGTTATTCATACAATAAGAGATTCGATAAATACCATTAAGGTACATTGAAAATACCTACGAAATAATGACTTCCATTATCAAGCTATAAAAAGCATGAATTCAGTACCTGTGGGTTATTTTTTTTAACAAAACTAAGAAATTACTACTAGAGGTTCGCTTGAGTATCAAAATTCTCTTTCGATATATTTTTCCTAAGACGGGTTGTTTCACAGAATTTGAGCAATTCATCAAATTTAAAAGATAATATTCAAGTTCTGTGAAAGTCCTATTCAAATTTAGTTTTCATACTGAGAATCATCACCACACATGACGATTTTATATATATTATTTAAAATTATTTAAATGTCAAATAATTACAATGAAGTCCTGTTAAATTGCTAGGTAACGGATTCTTATTAACAATCCACTATATATTTTTAAACTTAGAAACAATATATATATATATATATTTATTTACTAAATTGATTAATAAAACATAAATTGAATAGAACTTTCAAAAAACTTGAATTTTATCATTGAAACAACCCGTGTCGTGAGTTAATAATACAAAAAAACACATCTCGATTAATCAATATAGTTGAAGTGAGCCCAATATAGCGTTAGCGTTAACCTATTAATTCCAGACACCGATAAAGTTGTAAAAATTTCACGACTTACAAATTGAAATTTTTTTTTTCCGTCAAAGAAAGTGATTTTTCACTTTTGGCTAAGATATCCAGCAAGTTAAAGTAAATTATTACAGACAATTATAATTTTGAATATTAGAGAAGATGAAAACTTAAATTTGTTTTCTCACCTCGTCTTCTTCCTCTATGGCTCTCATGAGCTCATAATAAAACAGTTCCGCTTCCGAAAGGTCCTGTTCCGGCTTCTCCGACATCTTCACTTCCTCGTGAGCCACCATTGTCAACATTTCCAACTCACTCTTCATTGAAACTTCTATCACTCGACACTTCATCTATCACCACAACACACAAATTTAAAAATACCTCCAACTATTTTCACACAATTTCCCACACAAGTTTTCGGGGTTTTTCTCAAGGATCCCATTTAGGACTACTACTCTTTATTAATGAATCTAATTCATAAAAGCAGTTTTCCCAAAATATAAAACAAATTGAAAGGAATCTATGAATATTGGTTTAAAAATAAAATAAAACCACTAAGTGAAAAATGTCACTTTATATCACGCAGTTGACAGGGAAGAAATTATAAGGGAAGAAATTTAAAACTCTCTAACTCTAAAACCGTCGCGGGCGTTCGGAAGTTGAAAACTGCAAAACTTTTTCTCGGAACTATGACGTCACTGAATCAAAATTCTCCTCACGCCTGGAGAAGGAAAAGGGGAAGAAGAGGGACACAGAAGAGCAAACGATGACTCAATGCACGAGAGACGGCGAACGATAATTTTATTGTTTGTTTTCTTCAATACATCTTGTAGCAGACGCCATCCAGTCGGGAACTGTCACACCTACTTAAAATACTAACTTCTCTATTCATAACACGACACTCTTTTGTTTCCTTCGATATTATTCGAATAAAGAACGACTTAGGGAAGATTTCCTTTGAGAATACAGGCAGATTTGCATTCGCTGGAATACAACGCGAAACATACACAACCCAACAAAAAAAGTGTTTACTTTTTAAAACGTGCCGATGCTAAATGTTAATTGTCACGCATAAACAATATGAAAAATATCACTTTATTGTTCTGTATTTCACGATATTGAACCAATGTCAAGTTCACCTTAATTAAAAAATAAAATACACTGTATTACTCAATGAGCCACTGAAATTTTGTAAAATTTATGATTTGATAGCAACATTTATCATTTTAACACTGAGGAAATACCTACTAACAGTATCATAATGTAAATATTTTCTTTGCTTCACAGACCAAGATTTATTTTTGTTTTTATAATAAATGTTTCGAATTCATTCAAAATTTGAGGTTGCGGGTTCGGAGTTCAAAATTCGAGTTCGCAGATTCGGAATTGATCATAATTTGAGGTCGCGGGTTCGGAATTCAAATTTGAGTTCGCGCGACTCGGAATTCAAATTTGACGTCTGTAGCAGCGCGCACGCGCATGAGTGCTCCATGCCACCGGCCGCGTGGCTGGAGATGCAAAAACTGACGGCCGGGCGACCGGCGCGCCGCGCACAACAGCGGCTGGGACAAAAAAGAAAAGGAAAAAACACAAACATGTCTGATAAAAAAACACGAAATTCACACACGCGGCGGGGTCTCCGCTTGATGATGATGGAAGAATAATAATATGTTTTTGTACACAAGCGATGTTTGTGTATGGAATCGCATGAGAATCTCTTTAGAATCTGATTCATGCATTTCTTTAGAGTGCGACCGAGGAAATTCGGGGTAGTGAGTACGTGTGATTTACCAGGCAATTTAATAACAACGTGTAAACAGATGAACCAATGTCGCATTAAGAGAATACGATATTTTTGTGTGACTATTGTTTTTGGAGAAGCTATTTTCATTAGTTACTTAAAATTACAAAAGGGAAAAATCCAAGCTTTCGTTTTATGGCCCTAAAACTGAAAATTTTCGAATTACGCTTTAAAAACTGTGGTACAGCCAGCAACCCCGCGGCATCGTGAAAAATACACATATATCTTTTGAGTCAGGAATTTACAGGCCATCATTAGTCATTTATTAATCAGGAGCTTAAAGCAGAGTTTTAAAATATTACAGTACCTAAAATCAATAAAAAAATTAAAATGACTTACGTACTTTGTGCACAGATTTGTTTTCGAATAAATAATAGTGTTGGAAATTCGGGTGAAGCCAGGTAAACTAAACGTGTAGGTATATAAAGTCAATGTTTGAGCTGAAATCACTGAATGAATCTTTCTGGCTGAATCTTATTACCTCTTTATGAAAAGTATGGCAATTAATAGTCAGGAAAGGTATTCAGCGTACTTTCATAGTTTCAATGTTTCCTCTTCAGATTTACAATCCGAGTATCTGACCGTAAATTGAGTAGGCATAGCGGGTTGATTGTGGCGGGATAACGTTACAAAATAAACGTGTCGCTAGGATGCAGGATGCTGCGGGTTCACAAACAGCCAAAGACTACACGACAGGAGTAATCAAACGAGGTGAAACCCGCCGCAAAGAACAGCTTAGCAATGCTATAGTTGCTAATCCCACGAAAAAAACAGCATTCGGGTCTTTTAAGCTCGCTTGTTGTCAAAATAATTATGATACATTGATTGATAGCAATGCAGAAATATGTTTGAAAATAGCGGCATTAGCGGTCATAGAAAAAACTACTCAATGTGAATAAACTCATCGAGAGACCTAGCAGGGCTATTGCCAAATTACTATTGGACTATAGGACTATTGGTAGTTCTCTTACAGTAGACCTCGCCAAAAAATAGGTTTATATTTTTCTCTTATTAATAATCATAACCAAAATTTCCCCTGAAGTTATTAGATTTGTAAATAGGTATTTAAAATAAAGAATTGCACAATTTGTTCTAAGAAATTTCAATAACAGTTCTTGTTTCAAACTTTCTTCAGGCAAAATAATATAAATTATTCCGATTTGATAGCTCGTGGAAGGAACCACTTTAATGCGCAGTCTGGTGGGGTAAAAGGGTAGTATCCAACATCACTGCCGCCATCTTGAAGCGGAACCGGAACGTAACAAATAAATTTAGAGACAAATGAAATACTTCGCTACGCTAAGTCATCAATTCCTTAGTAAGGAGTAGACTTCGAGGAGTAGAATGTCGGAGAGAGTTCAGAAGAAATTTCTGAGATTTCTGTACATAAGGGAGTACGGCTATTATCCGTGGCTCTAAACTACCGACTTTCTTTTGGGTATGATCTGAATGAACCATCTACGGGTCAGAAGAGATGTACACATTGCTACGTATTTCTTCAGATTGATTCGCGGATGGTTTGAAAACTCAGCAATCATGGAGAGTATTCATTTCTATGTACCCGATGGCGATGGGTATCTTCGCCACCGACAGCATAAACTGTTCTATCTTCTGGCCTGCAGGACTAATTGCCAATGGACATGCCGGTTGGAAGAGCAATCTTGCTGTTAAACAGGATTAATTCGGATATCGACATATTTAGCATTAGTGAAGCTGCCTTTAAAAGGCAAGCTCTATTAATGCTTGCATAGTTTGTGTTCAACGTAGTACAAATGTATTTTAAAAACGCATTGAAATGTAAAATTTTGTAATGTTTTTGAAATAATAAAATTGAATTTAATTGAATTCTTTCGCAGGCTAAACAAGACTATAACAATGCCACTAAGAGACGCATGCAGCAGTTGGGAGTGGAAAGCACCAAAGCTGAAGAAAATACGAAGAGGATGAAGAAGTACAAATTCATTCAAGCGGCAACGTCCCCGTGAATGCGTATATAGAAAGAAGGTTCAAATACCTGGGAAGTCCACGTCATGGAATCAGGAGACACCGCCAAAAACCCAACGAAAAGCTTTGAAGAGTCTGGGCTAACTGTCAAAGGAATAAGGTTAAACATAGGCGATACCACAAGGAGGCCAGTGGCATACAAGACCGTCACTGTATCTAAAATAATAATCATAAAGTTTCTAGGGCCCCTGAGGTGATTTTTCACAAAACCGGCGTTCCACAATTATCATTATTATTAAAGTATGTAGTTAAAAAAAAGATTTAATCGAAGTGCTATCAAATTTGAGATAAGTGGTTGCAAATAATGTCAATCATTCTGTAGTTTCTAAATATGAACAACGCATTATATTCGAGCTCCAACAATAAACTAATTGGATTTGTATCAGTATTTAATATTTAGCACAGGACAGCCAACACATTCGCGTAGGTTTAACGGCGAGATAAAGAAGGGTAATATTTTTCCTCCCATGTTTATAAACGCTGTTAACCCACACGCCAAACACAACATGACAAAGCAAAGTGAAGTGTTTGTACGAACAGAGACAGAGATGAGAACGCCAGCCCTATGGCTGGTAACTGAACAACGCGAGATCTTAATTGGATATCAATTAACAGAGCCAGTCTTGACTGTACGATCGCAAGATTAACATGTTAGACAATTAACTAATATATTATCCCAATGGAGGTGAGACGTTTATTCACTCACCATAATACAGTAATGAACTTTGATTATAATTTTACTTACGCGGTAGGTTTTTTGGAACAGCCTCAACAAAAGGGAAATCTCATCGTTCCATCCAACTAATTACTCTCTAGAGAGAAAGTGACTTGAACATGAATTAATTGCGAGTTTCTAATCCTTGTCTGTGTAAAGTTCTCAGTTTTCAGTTATGTTGGCATAACTTCTACCCGATTAAGCTATTTAAAGGGCAAACGGAATACCTCTCCGAGATTACTGTGGTTGAATGTACATTAAAACATCTTTTTAACGGATTTTGACCACCAGATTCGTGATTGCTCAATCTGAAAGATAAAAAATGCCGTTTTGTAATTTGCAGCTTAATGCACTCTTCATTCCGATAATTTTGATCTCCGTTTACTGTTTTAAGCCGAGGTTTAACATTTCGGAAATACATTTCTGGGAGATTTTACCCCGAATTTTGTTGTTATGTTGCGCAATAAAGGCGTTCCGCAGATTCGCTCAGTCTTTTACACAAAACGAAGAATGTAACGTTACAGAGAAACTCTTCGAGGTAGGGCTTTACCGATTCTGAGCCGATTTCGATTGCATTCTTAACACTTTACAGAAAGGCAGAAGAATGAGGAAACGCCAGGCGGCATAATTTATGGGATCTGAATCAACCTTGGCTGCAGTTAAAGGCAGATAAGTGAGTGCAATTGAGTGCGTGCTTATATCGCTTATCAATAAGCTGCAGAGGATGGTGGATGGCGGATAGCGTCAGATGGGATGGGATTTCGCAGCTTGCGGGCGGAAGTGAACAGTCAGGGCGGTGCAGACCAATGCATCATCCGGCACCGGATAATGACGCTAGGAGGGTCCAGAGATGAGAAAAACTGGATCCCATAACACATAATACAGACATCGAAAACCTCTACTTAGAACCAACAGAAACCACTTCAAGCAAGCAATAAAAACACACATGTTTTGATAACGGAACATAAACAAAATATTTTTTTAGAGACATTGATGTTGCGTAGAAAAAGGCGGCTTTCTTTCTGAAAAATGAATTACTTTATTGTTCCACAAGCGGCACACGATTGAAATGATTTGAGATGCATCGATGGGTCATTGCTTTGTATGCCAATTAAAACTAATTATAAATATATCTACCTTTGTTTAATTGAATTGGAATCAATATTTACGGGGGTAAATTCACATAACTGAGGCGTAAATATCATAAAAAACAATAGACAGTTGTTCTATATATGTCTAATTCAGATTAAATCTGATGAAACCATGTCTAAGTTCACAAAGTAATAACAGGCATTACATTTGAATTTGAAAGTATTATAATTTAATGTACAAAACATCTCCGAGCAGAAAATCATTACCTCTTGAAGTGATCATCACTGTTAATTGGCCATATTCAGTTAATAAATAAACATCAAAGCGGTGCTTAAAAGGTTTGAACGACGCAATTATAGTACTTGATGATTGTAAGTAACCAACATTATCATTTACTGCTATGGACATAAGCCTTACATTCTTTGGTAATTATAATTACAACAAATTGTTTTGTAATGTGACACCACACGAACAAGACTGCCCGGAGCCAGTGATAAGATGGCATAAGTGTAATTGAGAGATGATGTGAGGCGGAAGGAATGGAAAGAAAACATCGACAAAGTGGAAATAACTGGCTATTCAGATCTGACCTCTCACCAGTAATACTATCCTCTATCCTGGAACTAATTAAAAATATGTAATATTTGACATGTACATGCGAAAAACTCTCGATTTGCTCTCAAAACAGGATACATTAAGAACTTAACTGTAAATCAATAACTTTAATGTTTTGTGTACTTTAACTATTTATTCGAAATGATTCTAATCAAACTGATCGCGGCATTTTGTTAGTTTAAAATAATTCGACGGATTAAATACAAAACAAAAAAACGGGACCCAATATCCAGAATTGCTCTTAAGTAATTAAGTAGGTATTTAGAAATAGCAACGATACGTTCTGTCGAAATTCATTTATCCCATTTTGAACAATTCGATTGGAAGTGAGGAACCCTCCTGTGTATTTTAGCCAATTTGGGGATTTATTGTCAAATTAAGTGCTCCCTTTTCCAATTTCATTAAATCGATCCAGTGGATCAAAAAGAGTTGTTTCAAATCAGTTACTAGACTTCTTTGCTTTCTCATATATCCTTTTTTTCAGTATAGCTTTTAAAACTTTTTTTGTTAGAGAGTGACCTCATTGCGAAGCCAAAGGACGAGAATATAAATATTATGGCGGTGACGTAATACGTCCCATGGAGAAAATAAACGACAAAACACCAGGCAGATGTCGCCACGGCCTAATTAATCTCTCATCGGACTGAAAGCGTTGAAAGAGTTCATGGTTGCAGTAAAAAGAGTTAAAAAATATTGGAAAATCTCGTATGCGCGGCGAGCTTACTGGTCCCAACGGAGGACGAGTTTTGGCAGCGATAAACATCATTAGTCTCGTTAACAACACTACAGTGTTCAGGTATAGGTATCAGGTTGGCTATCGGGAATTTTCGTCTTGCGAAATCCGTAGAAATTTTCGAGAGGATATTTCAAATTTGTGTGAACGAGAATTTCAGATTATGGATTGTTCGGAGAGTTCGACTAAATTTAGGACGGTGTTAAGCAAATACCAGATTGTGGTATTTAGTCAAGCAGTGATTTCGCTTATTTCAAATTTGTCGGATTATTATTGCTGGGTTACTTTCAATCGTGGGCGTGATCTACACACGTGTAATCAGGGAGGGATTTCGTAAATAGCGCGATGAAACGCTTTTAATTGTGTCAAAATTAACGGAGAAATGCGTAAAATCTCCATCACTACTACATCATCATCATCTACTATAAACATAATTACCAACGCCATATGAAGAACAGTACTTGAAACACATTAAATGAGATTTGTTTGAACCTTTTCACACATATTTATTTATTTATTTGAACGCCATAAAATGGCTTTTACAATCGGGTGATACTTGATTCACGATATACAGTGATACCCAGGAGGGTAATTATAATAATATCAAAATAAGAATGTACATTAAGCAAAGAACATATATATGATAGCCACTAGCATATAATTATGTGTTACAACTTACAACAAAAAAAAAGAATATGGGGTCGTATTGGGTATACACATTTTATGCAGAATACAATTAAGTAAATAAAAATGACTTCTTAGTAAAATTGTCAACATCAAGTATGTTGTAACATGCTTTACTTTTATTTGTGCATATCGTTGGATTCTTGGAGTTGGCTAAAATGGAGTAATTTAGTAATGATATTATTGTTACCTTCAGTTTGAAATGAATACAGTTTGAAATGACTGCAGGTACCTACTGCTAATTAGTTCGGCTTTTTCAGGGCTGTCAGTTAGAGATTCAATAATAACTTAGGTTTAAAAATAATAATTTTGAAAAAAAATAATACATTTATTAGCTATCAGTAATCGGTATCACTAGTCTGTCTGATAGTTAATATATAAATAAAGTAGTTTGGAATCTGTAGTAAATTGCAGATGAACATTATTATACCTAACATTGATTATTGTGATTGAGGTGTGATATTATAGCCTTCTCATAACTATATTCCGTGAAGTTGAACACATATACTACTTAATCTTAACATCTGCTATATAAAGACAAAATTGGCAAATCACGGTTTTCGTCATTATTGTTATTAAAATAATTCTATTATAAATTGCAAATGCAAGGTAGGCACAGCGACTTTTGCACCTTTATAAAATGCGTAATTTGAAAAACTCTTATTACCACCGCAGTAAGCGCAATATGTTGCTTGTGTCATGATGGAGGACTTTGAGAGCCAGCCGAGGAATTGAACTCACGACGCCTGTCGGAGTCGCCAGTGGGACCCTGAAGCGATTTTAACTCAGCCACTGATTAGCTTTTGATTTGACACCCTTTATACTTTCTGTGTTGTAGGTACAGAGCTCTCCACACAAAAGTATTTTCACCATTTCCTAACAGACCTTTATGTGGTCCAAATTTGTATATAGCTGTAGCCAATGGTTGTGTAATCTTCCCAGGGTATATCTAAAATCTAAATGTTATGAATTCGCCATCTTTGTTCTTCTTTTGGATTTTTTGACTATGTAATATTTGGTAAACATTTATGTCGGCAATGCCCAGCCTAAGCGCTTTGAAGTCAAACAATGTATCGTCGTGACGAACCAAAAAAGTAAAGCAGGGGCCTATCCTTCAGGGGCTACTGACCTATTCACATTACTTGTCTGCCCATTTTACCATCTTCAAAATATTATAATGAATCTATGCAAAATTCAAGACACGATTAACCTCCGTAAATGAATATATCTGCTTGTAATCTTTGAGTTCTTGTAGATATTTTTTCAAAAATTCTTGGTGGATCAAGGTTTTACCATAGCCTTAATCTCATTTCTACTGCACTTTTCTACTTTCCTTCCTCTATCACTTCCTCGCCTTTCTTCAAACCCCCCTTGGTTGGTAGTTGGTATCACAATATGGTTGGAAACTTCTAGCATCACTTCCTTTGACAACTATTTATTGGCGACTACACCATGCAGTCCTCCATTAATTGAATTTCCTGCATTCACCCTCGTGTCAATGTACTTATCCGTCCTTCCGTCTTTCGCGAACATAATTCCCAAACACACAAATTCATCTACTTGCTCCAAGCATTCACTGTTCACAAATTATATTATAATAGTGTTTTTGTATCTTCTTCTTGATATATTCGTACAGTTGTTTATAATGTAAAAATGCGCAAATCATTAAAGGCTCGACAGGGATGAAATTCTTGCTTATTCCGACTCTTTAAATCAAAGAAGAAAAACATTATTGGAAAAGCCATTATTAAATTTGTCAATCCATCTGAAAGACTAGGCTGAGACGACTCAAACGACATGGAATGCCCCAATTACGTTGAGTTAGTAAAAAAGCAATAAATATATCCTAAACTAAACCAAATGCGTATAGCTTGACTGCGAAAGAAATTTAACGAAGGCAATAAAAATTATTGTCCTTACCAGGGTTATCTAACAAACTAACGAAAGCTAACAGAACATAAACTTAGAAGGTTCGTTATTTTTATCAATGTCATTTTATGACCAATGGCGTAAATGGGACGCGTTTCAACTACCGAAATATATCTGCTTGAACCTTATTACAGATGTTCGTCAAGTCGCAAGGGCAAATCAACGTTTGTAATTATTGAAATGTGAACATATGCGCATTTTTACTTTATAAATGAAGCCAATTCTTAATAAGGATAGTGTGCTGGGGACATTTGGTATCATATATCTATCCTATGTTAGAAACCACCTAGAGTATGCTTCTACAGTGTGGAACCCTCATTGTTCATTTTTGTATTATGGTTCTAAATTTCAATTTATCGTTATTTTATTGGTCAATGAAATACATAGTATTCTCACTGTTATTTATGAAGTTATACAGACTGTTTATAATGCTAATTAATAAAATAAAATATTACATTTTAATATGAACCTTGTGATTGAATATGAACATAATGCATATTGCATACAGTTCATAGAACTCTGAATCTGTTCGTCAGGATATTATTTAAGTGGATCCGTCTGGCTTTAGACTATTTACCATAAAGGGTCCTTCGTCCTTAATACCGCTATCAATGCACAGCGAGTCGGGCGTTTGGAATCATTATACGGATCAAAGAAAGAATGGAATATTCATTCTTTGACGAGCATTTTGAGCTCAAAGCTTTGTGGGTATTGTTTTATAATACACTTCTGCGCATAGATTTACTGTTTACGAAATAAAGCTCTGTGGGAAGATACGAGAAATAATTTTAAAAATTTCCAGATATAGCTAATTGAAAAGAGCAAGATAATTATTGAGTTTCCGATGGACCACTAAAATACGACACCTAGTCAGTCACGTCATTATTACACACTTAAGAAAAATTAACATTTAATTGGGAGAAAACAGATTTTAAAATACACCACAGAAAAAAATAACCTATTGCCATAATTATTTTTTCAGCAACTCGGTTTAACCCGTAAAAAATCCATCTTTGCACCATAAAATTGAAATTAGGGGGGAGGAGGGGGTAAGTAGAATAATACGAATAAGTCACGTCAACGTGGTTTAACCACAGTTTGAAAATGATCTTAAACTTCGAAGAAGCTGTCACAATAACAAAAAAAAACTAAAACACTTGCAGAACTTAATAATAACACTATTAAATTGGATTTTGATAAAATTTAAAAAAAAACGACACTTAGTATTTTTGTATTAAAACTTAATAAAACTATGTTCATAAGTTTTCATACACAACATTAATTGTTTTCACTGCAGTTTTCACATAACTAGGTCACTCCGAGCCTGTTCTAAGGTGGACGATTAATAGTTGACTGGTTATAATAGCATACTACAAACAGGATATGCAACATACAAGGTAGTTATTATATTATAAAAAAAGAAATATGTTCGTAAACAACAAAAAAATAATAATAAATAATGTTCTTACCTAAAGACGGTGTTTAATTTCTTTAAGGTCTCAAATTCAAAATGAAAGGCACTCCGTTTCAAATAAGTATTCGACAATTTATTTACAATTTTACGTTACACATGACTTGCACTATTCTTTGACTCTACATGGAATATAATCCACGAAAGCTCGGTCCCGGGGATCTATGAATCTCGTAGTTAATTGGTTGCTTCGAATAAAAGGTGGGAAAAACAAAAGCGTGCGTGGTATTTATAAAAAATGCTGGAGAACGAAACATAAACAATAAAAAAATAAACACCACACAAAACAGTCAACGAGACATCAATAGCTGGATTACGTATCTAACTTTACCAATAGATGATCAGCTTACTAGAATACACGACAGGGGTTCAGCCGAGCGCTGAACCATTTTTATACAATATTAAATTTAAGGTTACGTCAAAAATAACGTCTACATTATGCATACATTGCATACCTATGATTGCGAGTGTCGTATCTAGCAGTAAAATAAGATTATTCAAGTAACAATGTATCACATTGTACATGGGTTTAATAGTAGTATTTACGATCAGTATTGAAAATATAGCAACAAAAACAATAAATAACAAAATACAAGAGAAAGCAGTCCAATCATATCACAAAGTTATTGTTGGTACAGCTAGAGGCAGTTGATTTAATGTATATGGCAATGTGAAATACACGCTCACTTGATTAACTTCAATTGTAAGCCGAGACACGTACCAGGGGAATACTTCGAAGGAAGTGGCTATCTCAGGTAGGGTAGGTAGACATGGGCAGGCATGTCTGTAATAAACTGTATTTTCTTGACATGCAAACCTAGACCTATGCAAATTGGTCAGTTTATCGGAAATGACATTTTTCGTAGTTGTAAAACGTGAAATAATGTGGTAGGTATGAGCTAAAATTTCTTGTTTTGTTGTCAGTGCAGTCAAAAGCTAAAAAATAATATAACTTGGCTAATAATATCAGGGGATCTAGGACAGTGAAATCGATAACTTTACAATATTTACATGATCGATAGGCCTAACTTCGGACGATTTATATCGATATCGCGAGCATAGTTGATAGCCGAACTGATATTGACATGGATGAATCAAGAAAACAAGAAACCAATGTATAAGCTGGCAACACTGGCTAAGGATTTATATTCCTAAACGTCAAGGTGCCACGTAAAAATAAAATTACTGATAAATAGGCACTTTCGAACCGAAATAGTAACTTAAATTTTATACATTGGCACTTCGCTTGTAATTTTTGACACTGAATGCGAGTTAATTAGTTAATGAGGTCTTGAGTCATCAACCACTTTCGTTCCTCCAACACCGAACGGAATAAATTGATCGCGTCTTAGATGAATTAATTAAGTCCATAGATCGCATACAGGTACAATTTATTTTAATTCTTAGAGGGGGGGGGGGGGGGTGCAGAAATATGTTCACCGTTTGCCTCATTTTCGACCGTTGTTATTTAGTGTGTAAGAAAGAGCTGCGGAATTATATGTTTAAGAATTCAAGCAAAACTACCAGGGCATTGACATTGACGTTTTTGAATTTTTGGAATTCACTCACACTTCAATATTATCTTTGTAACTGTATTCCATACTTTCAAAATTATCGTCACGGCAAGTAGTATTGGTAGGGGTTTACGGAATGTGAGAAAGATGCAAGAAAATTATGACTTTTTTTCCTTTTGAGGAAACAGACCTACGTACATTGTGTATCTCATCTTTTGAAAGAGTTGCAGCTTTATTGTGTTAAGGAACGTCTTTTTATTGACTTTTTTTGATTAATCTGATTAAGACATGGGAAATAGGGGCATTGAAGGGTAGAGTAGGTACAGAGGAAATACAGAAGCAGACAGTGACCTCTGTGGTGAAGTGGTTAGCGGATGTAACATTAGATAGGGGACATGACAAGAACGAATCAATGAAGGTTACTGAACATGCCAGTACTTTATAAGGAAATTTTTAATTTTTTTATTATTTTATTATAATCTTTATTTATCAAGTTACATAGGTGATTGTGCTGTGCCTGTCTCACTAGGAATTCCTGTGTTGAGAGCAGGCGCATTTTAGCACAAGTAGTTTAACACAAAAATAAGGATAACAACAACAATGCTATTTCATTTAAAGTAAAAGTAAAAGGACAATCAGCATCGTACCAATGGGAAAGCATGCATTAGGAGGTTCTAAAAATATTGTCTTTGCTAGTGATCTAAGACTTGGTATCTGATTTGTATTTCACATAATTAGTGTGCTGTATAATGGTCAGTGGAAGAGTATTATAAAGTTTTGTTGCAAAGTATCTGAAGTTTTTTTGACCAAACGTTGTTTTGGCGAAAGAGATAAGTAAGAGATTTTGCCCTTTGGTTCTCGCATCACGAACAGTTTGGATATTGTCAAAAACAGTTCTATGTTTGAATAGATAAATTAGTATATTTTTTGCATAAAGTTGCCTAATGTCCAAAACACCGATTCTCCTAAAGATTTCATCCGAACTGCTTGTGATCGGTAGTTTTAGAATATTTTTTATAATTAGTTTCTGGGCTTTAGAGATCGGATCAATGGCGGCAGCGTTAAAAAACGGATGAAATAAATCAGAGTTTACGAAGAGACAATCAAAATATATACAACGTTTAACTCCAGGGTTCACGCGTGTGCTCCGTATGTTTGCTTAATGCATGGCCGCTAACGATAAATGGTTATGCTATCCATTTAACGTTTTGATGAAGCACCAGGTAATTTGTCAGCTGCACGTGCTTGGTGCGACACCTGGCTTGATGGTAAGTAATTATTTGTGCAATTAGAATTAAGCGTGCAAGTACACAGTTATGGGTATTTGTATTTGATATTTGAGTAACTAGCATTGACTTTCTGATGGCTTTCTGTTAAAATGATGCACACAAATTATTGAGAATGTACTGTTAAAATTAAATGATGCTCAAGAATTATCGAGAATGCACTGTTAAAATTAAAATGATGCTCAAGAATTATTGAGAATGTATTGTAAAAATTAAAATCACGCATAAGAATTTTTGAGAATATACTATAAAAAGGAATTTACAAGTGAACAATGGATCTAAGATAAGATTTTTATGGGAGACGGAGAAAACTTTATTATTATTTTTTTTTTTATTGTTTTCCAACGTTTATTTCAATTTTTATAGATTGAAATTCTAGCTTAAGTTCCCGGCGTTGCCCTGGCTTTACGAAGATTTTTTTAGAAATGAGGTGTAGACAGTAATTTTTCTTTTATTTTGAACGTCAAGTGTGCAAAATTTCATCAAGTACCAAAATTCTGTTTTAAGGGGTGGGAAAAGTGGATGGGGTGAATTTTAGAAATCTTATTTAGACAGCGACCTTCCTTTCGTTTTGAAAATTAATAAATTCAAAATTATTCAAACTCGAAATAAAATTGTAGATTTGTTTAATAACAAAATCGAGACGCTTTCCTCAGATACTCTTCTTTATATAAATATACCATCTATTTGTTTACATATTTACAAAATAATTAGAAATAAATAAAGTGCGTGGTACTGAAAAGGTATTCGTACGGTTTTCAACAAATGGTTTTCTTTAAAATAACCTAATAGCAAATGTCATATCTTCAAGACGAGCGTATTTCGTCCATTTTTTATTATAAATAATACAAAATAACAACTTTTTGAATGCATAGATAGGTTATATTAGTTCTAACTAAAATGTCGGCCATCAAGATATTAATATATAAAAGAAAAGCATATTATCAAAAACAAATCAGATTAAAACGCCATAAAATATTCGGCCACCATTGAAAAGCTGTCGGCGCAAATGGTTAACGTTAATCTTTTATCGGCCACAGCTTTTAGTACCAAAAGCTTTACGGGACTTTCGTATTTGTAGCTACAAAGTTGTGGAGATCATTTACGACATTTAGAAGACGTTAAAGGCCTAACTCACAAAGACGGAATTCTTTTTGAAGCAATTCAAAAGGAAATGACCTTTGTGTTTATATTTTCTACTCGTGTACGGCGAGACATTGTGGGGATTGAAAGACGTCCACATTCAACTAAATATCAGCCATGTTTGTTCGATACGAGGCTTATATTAAATGAATTCTTTAATGACTGAATAGAGGTAGAAGAAAACAATTTTAAATACAAGGGATACACGTATAAAGGGAGTATTAATTTATATAAAAAAATTATGGACGATTAAATGCGTTGCGTTTCACCTAAACTTCTCATCTTTCTCTCTCTCTCTCAATCAATTTTCAATTTTGGTTCAAAACATAAACACTGCAGTTGATGGCAAATGATATCTAGGTGTAAATAATTTTATACTACTTATCATGGTACGTTGGAAATAATAATTTTAATTAACTTATTATTATTATTTCCCCCAACATCACAAAATAATTATAAAATTATAATTGAAGAATTTTTGAAGCACAAATTAAAGATTATGTTAATAACACAATTTGGAAGGCGTATGTATCGCTACCCCGGAAATTGGATAACCAACACATAGGTCACCCCAAGTTGTTCGCTACGTTTGGTGACTTTTGACCTCTCCAGGGGAACTAAATCGGAACATTGCCTTGAAATGCAGTGGGAGGGATAGATTCATACGTCCGTCACTTCTAGACACACTGACACCCAGATTCCCACCCACTCTTCATATTTCGTTCCCAGAACTTCCACTCCCTTCTTTCCTAAAAAGACCCCCCACACAGCATCCCCAAGCATGAAATGAGGATTTATTTTCCTCAGGGCGGCGCTAATGTAAAAAAAACAAAAGGAAAGTTGCTGCAGAATGATCAAGAAAAATATTCACAGGTATTTGATTCTTGACAGATCAGTTCTAATTTTGATAAATTAAATTCAAAACAAATTGACAACCGAGTTTATTGAACCATACATAGGTCTGAATTCTGATATCTACTCACTAACAGATAGACCAACAACCAAAATTAGTTTTTTTGATGAAAAGAGCATGCAATTCAAATGCAAAATTCCATTACTGCATGGAATAGGTATCATTTGAGACGTGGTTCGCATGAGGATGCATTTGTTAGAATGACCGCATTAATCAAGAAGCCCCGGTGTTGTGAAACTAAGCAGGGCCCTGGAGCCGCCAGGACGTTTGATTTATGCGTCTGGAAGGGAAATTAGGGATTTATTTAATATCTTAATAGCCGCGATCGGGATAGAGGACGGAGGGAACTCACGCGCGTATTATGTGCGGATAATTTGAATATAAATCCGTAGGATTACCGTGGGAAGCGCAGCCAACAACAAAGAGTTAAGTGAAAATGATAAAAAAAGATCTAAGTATAAAAAGCTAGATTAAAACTGTTGTTCTCGTAGTATCTCTTTATATTTTCCTCAGGGCCTCCTGTGCGGAGTTAATGTAAAAAAAATCTCTGAATATTGAGTACCTACCTATGCTTTTTAAAATTATCACTTGGAAGTTATTTTCTATACAGAGTTATGGTTCAGTTAGGTTAGTGTGGGAGACGTGGTGTATGGTTTAGTCATGTAGTTTCAATATCCTTCAATAGATGTCGTTAGTATAGTTAAGATATACGTAGTTTTGTGGTATCTCAACAAATTGGGTGTTATTTAAGAAGAGTATCATCTATCGCCGTTCGTGTCTAATTTATGAAAAGTTGTAATAGCAGAAGGCATATGGTAGACGGCTAGACTCCATCAGTGTCGCAGTCCTCAGCGATAGACTAACTTTGATCCTCCTATCGAAAGGATGTTTGGTCCAGTTAAACATTAATTGTAAACATAACGATGAACGTAAATAAAGTAACTTGTAATCTAAATGAACTTCGATCTTATTTGGAAGTTTCCCGACACATTTCAAATGATCTTAACCACTGGAATTAACAGTACAGGAGATCTCCCGATATTCGGTCCCTAAATAGTGGCATTGAGACAAAACAAACATTTAATAAATATTTATATTAATAAACGACTGTTAGAAAAACTCTCGACTTTCGTAAAGCCGCTTATAGACTCCTATTCTAAGAGAGTTTATTTTAAAACGTTGCAAATTTCCCCTTGTATGAAGACTAAATGCCTGCATTGAAGAGTCTGAGTCTCTATACAAAATCAGGTTTCAAAAATTTGCATCTTGCTAAAAAAAACCTCCTTATGCGAATGAGGGTTGCTTATTTCACTAGGTATCCTCAGTGCATAAAAAAGTAGACGTAGATGGTTTATGTAAGGAAATTGCTTTAATGAATAAAAAAATATTGATAGTACAAAACTTTTACCTTATAGGATTGCTGGAAGTATTCGAAAACTAATTCATATGAATGTGAACTTACCTGTAACAAAAAGAAAATACATTTATTAGTTAAAATACAACAACGAGATCATTTATAACATAATAAAAATGGTTTTGTCATGTTTTCGTATACAATTATGGTATGTTAATTAATTTACACTAACAATTGCTATCCTAAAAATACCTGAAAAAACCCTTGACTCTCGTGCAGAAATGGGCGGTCTGATAGATTCTTCTATCTTAACAAATGGATTTTAATATTTTGAGCACAGGCGTCGGGAGGGAATGCTATCCATGTTCTACTGGTATTTCAATGGAAGATGCTCCGAGGAACTACCGTCATTGATTCCTTCATCACCGGTGCACAGTCGCGAAATACGCCAATTGTCTTAGTTGACTATAAGATTTATGCCATTTTCTGTCCCAAGTACCTAATGTTTGTTTTAGCTGAATAAAAGATTTGCGCCATTTTCTGTCGCATATAATGTTTGTTGTAGTTGACTAAAATATTGTAGGGACCTACTGTTTAATATGTACTTGTACTTGTGTGTTGTTTCATTAAAAAGGACACGACTTTTATCTGGGTACGCAGATGCAGGAAATACTGAATTACCAATGACAGCTAAATACGAAGGGAGGATGCGTATATCATTTTTATCCCACATATTATTATAATTTATTGAATTGAATACTCGTATGAACAGGAAGCCTCTTTGATTGAAATCTAACGAATATGGCGAATCAAATAGAAAGACATCAAGATGTAGTAGTGGAATTGATCCAATTTAATTTTGACTGATAAGTCGCAGTGACCTGATGTGGTTTGTCGGTAACTTATGGACGTTGAATAAAGAATATAAAACTAGAAGTGCCTTCCATACAAATTTGAATGGAAACAAATGGATCTACCTTTTGGTTCCAGTCCATATAGCACACGGCCGGTCTCTCTTACGCTCGCCTAAAATTGTGTATCGCCATCCCATTTAAAATTCGTAATCAAGATGAAACACATTTTTGAAAAGCAAAAATTTGGTCCTGCCTTTGCATCGCGAAACACGCCCACAAGGCGCTTCTTGTGTTATTCTTTATTCTACGCCTTCAGATGAAATAATAGTAGTTGTTTTTAATTAAAAGTAAAAGAAACCTTAAATTAAAGGCAGGACATCTTGAAAAAAATTTATCTCATTTGTTTCTTCATATCAATAGTGTTATTGGTTCATTTACTTTACAACGCCTCATCCCTTTCAATTTCCTTCCAGTAGACTAAGAAATAATGAACTGCTCTTCCTCAATCAACATTCAACTAATTATGGATACCATTTACCATTGTCCAGAATGTGTAGATTGGTCAACTCAAATTAAGACCTTATTTATTTTTTTACGAGTCTACATAATTTTTGTCCGTCAATAGACAAGTGAAGACAATTTATAAATATATCAGTTATTTTTCCTTCACTCCTTCGGGAGGTACAGTGGTAAGTTATTGGTCATCATTTTTCCTTGCATTCCTAGTTTTTTCTACACATATTATCACCTAATTCCAGCAAATAACATTTCGTCTCGTGTCATTTTTAGTATTTACAGTCCATTCCAAAGGGCACCTAAAGCTGTAATTATATAGGCAGTTTCGGATGCAACAAAATGTTTTCTAATCCTGCATTTAAATTATGCATCCATAAACCTTCACGAAACGAAATACCAAATTCCAGAATGAAAACGACCAGTTTCTCTGTTTAAATGCACGTAATTGGGTTAGGAGGGGAAAATGTATTTTGAGATAAGCGTTGCCGTAAAAAACAGGTTTTGTAAATAACTGGAAATCCTCTGAAGAAAATTCCGAGCGTATTTGTATTACAAATACAGTCAGGATTAATGTACGTCGAGTTTATGGACATGAAAAATTTCAAAGAAAACAACTGTAAAGCAGAAAATGTGTTTTTCAATGTGCCATACTAAAAACACGCGGTGAGCTGAAACTTCATAAAATTAACAGACAGCTTTTTTATCTGAAAATTCAGTCTTTATTTTTAGGTGGCAATATAATTTCTTATCATACAAAGCAGATTCGAAACATACATTTTAGGTGTTGCACCATGTCGTGTGACATTCGGAATCGCGCCACTAGCAATAACACTCCTTATGTTAATGGCGATAAGGTTTAAATTCCAGCAGTCTGTTTAATTTGCCAAATTACACAATAAAACCATAACCGAAAACGGGTGTGCCGTAAAAAATATATTTTTAAGGGCATATAATTTTGGCTCTAGCCAACTTTTCGGGCAGCGCTAAGGTGCCCATTATCAGGGCAGATGTGCAGATTGTGGTGTGTGTTGTTGTCGGTTTGTATAAGTGATACCATGTAGTAGTATTTTAATAAATTAATTATTAAAATTAAAATGGTTTTATGCGTTTAGTTTTCCTTCAGACATCAAGTACCGGATACCAAATACTGTTAAGCTTAGACCCGTTGTCTCTATTGATATTTATGGAGATTTTGTGGATTTCAATTGCCTATGTAATTAGGCGTGATTAAATGCGTTTTTGGTTTTCACGGGACTTCGGTAACAAATCCGAAGTAATGGCCAGTTTGAATAATGTGTTCTACAATTGCCGATTTGTCCGGATGGCCGGGTTTGCACTTTGACTTAAAATGTATTCACATACCTACACCTACATCAACATGGGAATTTCATAGTCCTTGACTAAATAACTAAAATATCTAAACTCTCTGGCGTGTTTGGACGTCATTATAATCTCTCTTTGACTACGAGAAAGATGACTAGTTTGAACACCTTACCGATTTAAAATGACCGTTCTGGCGGGTTAAAACAAATCTTACTTTGAAATTCACCAAAATTAAAACATAGGTATTTAGGTAGGAACTATAATATCTATATAAAAACTGATTTAAAAGTTACATGTTGAATACAAAGTTATATATAAATATAAAGTTATATATATTGTAATGTATTGATTATTCATATAGTTTGAGGTGATTTTTCACGAAAGCGGCGCATAATAAATTAGCAAAATATTATTATTATTTCAGTTTCCTACGCATAGTTAGTTAGTAATACGCAGTTCTGCTATATCTCAACAGACGGCAGTTGAGTATGTTTTCAGAAGTTTACTATCTATCGCCGTTCGTGTTTTTGGTACGAACGGTTACGATGATGGCCGAAAGCATCAGCGAGATTGGGCGAGCTCCTATAGTCTACTCACAGCATCGGAAAAACAAGGGTTTAGTCTAGTAAGGACGTCTGTCCAGTTTAATACTCATTGTAATATTTAAGATAAGTCAATAAATCAACTAGTAACCTCACGAAACCATAACGTACTTGGAAGATAATCAACACATATTAAGTTGTTGTAATATTGTAGATTAAGATGACAATAAACCCTAAAATATATTCAGAATCTTAACGTCGTAAGTAAAGAAGCCGTGTATACAAATAGAGTCTCGCGACCCGTGTATTGCACGGACCTACTGTCGAATTTGCCCTATCAAAGAAAAGAAGAAGAAGACAAATAATGTGGGAATCTTAACGACGTAAGTGAAGAAAGCGTGTAAACAAATATGCGCCCGCTGCACGGCGTACTGGATGAACGTACGGTGGAATTCACCCTAGCAGGCATGGAGATTAGACCTTTTCACCGCGTTCAATTTAATTAATTCTTAAGAACGTGTTACAAATGTTGAAAATGTGGGATGATGTCGCACTGCCGAAGTTATTAATTTATCGTCTAGAAAAATAAAATCTGGTGCTTACCGCTAACTTTAGGTGTACAACGTATTACAAATTTTTAAAGGCGTTGTACGTAAAATATATTAATGGTAAGGTATTGTTTTTATTAATCTTAAATACAAAGAACTTACATCCCCAGGACAACATCTGAATAAAAAAGTTAATATAGTTACGAATTCGCCGGAAATCATTAAAAAGTGAGTTTTGAGCAAACAAAAATTATTAGGATTGTGTACCGCCTTAAGAGACAATTGGTCTTTAGAGGGTTGGCAGTAGGTTCAAATTAGCATTTCGCTAATTAATTGGGTGTTATTAATCAAGAGACTGCATTAGTCAATTATTTAGTTGTCATGGCCAACTGTCTGCACCGTTACATGCGCCTCTAAATATAAACTTGGTACCGTTAAACTAATCTTGGCTCCAATAAACAAATGCAATATAGATAGTATGGGCACGCCTCAAAGTGGTTCTTCTTGGAAGCGTCGATGCAATGCTGCACCCAGCGATAAAGTTCTTATGTCGTATAAAAACTAGATTTGCCAGCGCCATTCTTAAAATTTTTCATTAGATCAGTGACGTCATACTGTGATCGTGATGTCGATGGGGAGGGTTATAGTGATGGGAAGAGCGCAAAAATACTAAATAGTCGATTTGAAATAATTCGAATAATTGATTGATGTATAAATTTAAAATTGGAGGAGGGTATGGGTACCGCCGCCCCAGGAACTGGATTTTTTAAAAATTTACTAGATAACCAATAACTTTGCGATAGGTCACCCCAAGTGGCTTTCCGTGTCTGGATCTTGACGGCAGATGCGTCTGTCCACCAACTAAAGGCAGGCCGGATCGGGAGAGACTGGTTAAGGAAGTCCTTTTGATCTCTCAATTTATAAGGTATCTTGGAACATCTTCTTTCACCGCAGAAGGAGGAATAGATTTATCCGTTATTTGTCCGTCACACCAGGACACACCGACCCCCAGATACCTACCCCCTCATAACTTTTTCTTTCCCAGATCTTATTTTAAAAAAATCCTCCATACAGCATCCCCTAAGATGACATAGGCCCTGAAAGAGGTTATTTTCTTCAGGGCCTACTGTGTGGAGCTAATGTAAAAAAAATCTTCCAATAAATGAACATTTTAAGCAACCCCCGACACAAAAAGAGCTGATAACCCTGAAACGCCTGAACAGATTTTCGTAAATTGTAGCTAAGAACCATCTCGATTACGTAAGCATTTAAACAAAAAAAACCGTATCATAATCGGACCATTCATTTAGGAGCTACGTTTCCAAAGACAGACACATAGATACACAGACACACAGATTTTTAAAGTACTGCTTGGCAAGGTTATTTCTACGCCTGACAGCTATGTATATCACCTTTAGTCAGTTTGACAATACAGATTCGATCAATTTGATAATCGAACTTTAAAGAACTAATAACCTATCCTTATCATGTCCATCACTACGGTAAGGTCAATTTAATTCGAATGATTGCTATGGAGTCTCATCTGAGCATTTCTGCATCACTGACTGCATCTCGAGTGAAGAACACTTCGGCCAGAGAAATGGCGCGGAAAAAAGCTAAGATTTATCTATCTATTTATCGAACTTCTCTATGATTGTCTGTCTTCGTTTATGTCTTTACAAACCGCGATCACCAATTTCAAATTCAAATATAAACTAATGTTGAGGTTGCATTGAAAACCCGCGTTCTCACACGTTCCATTTTGTACCGATTTTATGAGATGAAATAGTGATGAGGTTGAATGAAAAGTAGCCGAATGGAACACCGAAAAAACCGCCAAAACGTAATCTAAAAAGGCAAAGCTTGCGTACAAATTTGTACCCTAAATATATTGCATTATTTACCACTCTGACAAAATCGATTTCTACTTTATTTTTGTAAATTTTTGGTGTAAAAACCCACGATTACTGTGAAATTTTCCAAACTGTACATGTAACCTAAATTTTAAAATATTAAGTTTGTGGTTCAGTAGATCTTAGCAACCTAACCAAACTATTTGATTGAACATTTTCGCGGCCAAGGTTGGGTTGATTCATAGATAATCAAATTAATAGACCAGCCAATCGGGTTAACGGGAATAAAACAAGTGGCGCGCAGCGCGGGAAAAGGCGTCACTGACTCCCTTTCTGTGACTTATCAATAAATAAATCTGAGAGAATACAGGCAACTCGTATTGTAATATCGCTATTTAGTCATTGAAAATAAATTTGCTACATAAAATAACTAGTACTTTTTACATTGGCGCGCAAATTGCTGGCTGCGTAAAAAATTTCAATATTTTCTTACACTATGTAGTTAGAAACTTTTACAAATCAATTTTAGCACTGCTAAGCCAGGCAGTTCATTTAAAAATGAACGTTCAGATCCTGCGCAGAAAAGTTCCACAATGGACTGCGCTGCAAACCTTTGGTTCACTTTAGCGATCGTTGCTTTTCTGCGAAGAATCTGGTTGATTCAATGTGCGCTCTTCCGAGGTCGATGTAAGACTTAGTTATTGTACGTAGATTATTCAAAGCATTCTGGAACCTTCTAAGTGCCAAAAATATGGACACAAGCTTTGCATCCAGCCTTTCGAAATGATACCCAGATTTTATGTTAGGGCAAGACTATCATTTTGGATGTCTGTGGATTGGTTCTATAACGGAGTATTGGAGGTTTACAACAGGTAGGATTAAAAAACCGTTTCTCAATCAATACATTTCTATCAAAGTGCAGGCCGTTCAAGAGTGACTTTTACGACACGGTGGAGAGATCTCAATCATTCTAAAAGGTGGATCATAAATGTCTTGTATCATATAGCTACTTACCCTAAATACCCGAAACGCATGAATGAGAGATTTACGAACTTGTCAAAATGAGGGAGCTACCTGAATACCTTGACAGAAAATTGGCCAAATGACGGAAGGTTGCGGAACGTGGATTATTTATGTCCGTAAATACAAAGTCCAAAAAAATTGATCTACAGTTTTCGTTCTTATTTTTCATTGAAGAGATACGCTGATAAAAGTTTGTAGTAGTGGGCGAATCCGTGTTTCCGAAGAAAGCTTATTTATTTGTTAATTACTTTTATTATTTTATTTTATCTGAATTAGGGTTTGTTGTAAGGCTGACGGTTGCGAGAAGGGAAGGAGATAGGGAAGAGGAAGGTGGGTGAGTATCTGGCTATTCCATCGATCAATAAGGGCTATTCAGATCTGGTCACCAAACACGGCTAATGCCCTTTCAATAAAAGTTTTATCTCGGAATGGTGATCTTTCACGGGGCGATAATGGTTGCATCGATTAATTTTTTTAAAAATAATAATTTCACTGAGATATACGCGCACACCTGGATTTGAACCCGCGATATCCGGATTCGTAGCCAAGGATCGTTAATCTTTACCACTCAACCACGGAGGCCTTCAACTGTTACCAACCTTCAAAAATTTGTCATTTTTTTCAAATGGTCAAAATATTTTCGCTTTACAATAAAATGCAAATAATTGGAATATTTCTGAGCACATTCAGAAACTAAAAACTGTTTTAGAAAGGTGATAAAATACGCTTTCAAATTATATAATTCGAAATAAACATATATTTTTTTAACTTATACAATTTTTGCACACAAACATAAAAAAGTTTTCAAAATGGCTCACGTTACGTTTTTTGTAACTAAAGTTAATGATAATAAAAAAAATTAATAAAAACACATTCATATTTTATTAGACAAATGTATGACAAATGCATATTGTAACCTCACTTTTTTGTCGCTATATGTAAAAATAAATTATAAAAAATTCCCAAAGTTTCAATTTTTTTTTCAATTTGCGATTCCAAACTTTGTAAACATAAAAGTGTACATTTAACTTTTTTGGTGGCTATTTTGTAGATTGGAATATAAAGCGTGGTGTTTTTCCTTTCTAACACCGATTAGAAGATATTTCTCACTATAATAGTAAGGGGGTTAGAGCGTTATATATGAGACCTATGTGCGTTGGGACAGATTTGGTCTCCTGTGATTAAACAGGTTAAAGTTAATTCTGGTGAAATAGAAAAAACATTTTTAAATGTCGTAATTCTTTCTTGAACAATTAATTTCATTTGCCTGTCTTGTATCAAGGATTCGAACAGTCTTATAAAAAATGGCGACATCTGGTTTCAAATCGGTATAGATCATGCTTCTAGGAACTTTCTGTTCAATATTTAGACAAGTATTTTTTAAGTGCTGAGATAATAATTTCTCAGCATAGACGACGCCTGTTTTCGCTAGAAATGGATTAAAATTGAACTTTATGCAATCACTGTTACTCAAAAGAAATTTATATGGTCTCGTCATTTGAGTTAGCTGTATATTGTCACTGGAACTGGACGTCTTCACTGGAACGGTGATATGATTATTTTCACTGATAAAGTAATAAATCTAATTGAATAAACTTGTTACCGATAAGAAAGTTGATATTATTTATAATAGAGAACTGATGATTTCATTACATCTATGAACGAGATACAACCAGACCAACACGTTCATTGAAACGCAATACTTATCAAAGGAAAAACATGTTTACTGACTTTGCGTATCGAAGTCCGGTTTTAATTCGACCATTTTGCATTTGGTCTTTCTGTAAATTTGTTTGTACGTTCCGTTTCAGTTTCAAGATGGCAGCCGTTTTAATTGTTCACTAAAAATTTATTTTCAAACGTGAAATTGTCGTATTTTTTTGGATCATCTTATTCGCATTTCTCAATAATGTTATACCTAACTGCTTGAAGAACGTTTGAGAAAAGAATTGTGATTGAGGTAGTGACGTTTCTTTGTACAAATTGTATCTACATAAATAAAAATGAATCGCCGAAATGTATGAACGCGCATAACTTCCGAACGACTACACCAAATTGAATAATTTTTTTTTGCGTTCAAGGTTTGTATAAAAGCAATGGTGAGCCCTGGCATTAAGAAATTATTAAAAAAAATTTCAAAAAATATTAAAAAATTGCAATAGGTGGTACGCAAGCTGTTTGAAAACTGTGTTGAAAAATGTTTGAATGTACCGGGACTGAATGTATGGAATGCTGGAGGGGGGAGGGGAACTCGGGAGGAGGGTTCGCGGGACGGGGGAAGGGGGGAGAGGAGTGGGGAGAGGGAAGGTGGAGGAGGCGGAGTGGGAACGCGAGAGTGGAAGGAGACGCGGGAGACGAAGGGGAGGCGGAAGGGGAACGGGACGAATGGGAAAGGACACGCAGGGAGAAACACTTTCTTTATTAACTGGCATAGGTACGCATGCCGGGAGCCGGCTAGTAAATAATAATAACGGTTTTTGAGCAGCGTTTTTTGGAAGTTTGTATTTCCCATATATGTAAAGTATGATGCAAATACCCTAATCTAGAAGTTTTCGCCGTTTTATCAGAGAAACCAATCAATCACTTCACCCTTCCCCTGAGAATAATTAATTGTTCGACAGCCTCCGTGGTCGAAGGGCAAGGCTCTCGACTAGCGGTCCGGTCTTCGAATTCCGGCGAGCTCAGATATATATTTGATCGATTCGTATTTTCACAATTAAATAATTCAAATTAATATAAGGATTTGCGGCACGTTCCAAAGTGGAAGACACTCTCAGTATCGTCCTGGTGTATGATCCCCCATTCAGAATTGAAATGTTGCTTGAAATGGCTTTGGCCGTTTTTAGTGACCAGATCTGAATAGCCAGGTACTTCCACACCTTCTTCTTCCTTATCTCCATCTTATTTCTCTCCCCACTTAATCTTCAGCATTACTATTCACGTAAAAAACCGAAGTGAAATACTTAGAAAACTAAAGTAGACAAGAGTGGGGAGGCTACGAAGCACCGCACAAAGAGGAGACCGATTGTTCTCTGGCATGTTAAATCCTCCAGATATATGTGTTTGTCTCTTTTTAGTGTCGCTATTTTTCGTTTCATTAAGTTTCAAATCACAACGGTACAAAATAAGTTTTCACTTCAAAAACAGAGTGTGCAATTCACACGCGGTAGAAGTGATATCTTCAGAAAACTAAAGTAAACAAGAGGGGGGAGGCAACGAATCACCGCACAAAGAAGTGACCGAATATTCCATCTCATTCTATCGTAGGCTAAATCCTATAGATGTATGTGTTCGTCTCTTTTTCATTTCATCGAGTTTCACATCACTACACAACTCAATCACAACTTAACTAACTAACTAACCATCACGCCGTTTCCCCGCAGGGGTAGGCAGAGTGGACGGACCGCCAAACAATTCAGTCTTGGCACACACTCTTTGCCTCACTCACATTCATACATCGTCTCATACATTTTCTTCTATTATTCTGACTTTTGACATGGCAAGTATCTGATTCATTTGATCGTGCCATGTCTTCCTCGGGCGTCCCCGACTTCTTCTACCATTCAAATTTGCGTCGTATATTATTCTTACACTACTTTCTTCGTTCATTCGCTCTACATGCCCAAACCATCTGAGGGTCCCTTTCTTAATCGGTGCTAAATAAGTAGTTTTCACTTTTTTTTTAATGTTCAATTATAATTAGAAAAAAACGTCGTCGTCGGGTAGGAAAACTAGTCAGCAAAAAAACGTTATTATTTATTTTCTTACGACAAAACGCTGTGACAAACCTAATTGGAATGCCAATTTATTATTCAGCGAATACGCGTCAGCAGGAAAAAAAAAAACTATCCAGACCTCATCAGCAATCAGCGTATTGTGCGTGCCATACAAACCGAGTTCAGGGACTGCAGAATCTGCATGCGCGACGATGCAATATGGCCGGTGATATGCAGATTTAAGCTGACAAACATGATGCACTGGAATGCATTTTCATTTGCTGCGCTCGCATTGTGCACTTTTCGGCCCTGGAGCGCGTCTAAAATGAACCCCTATGTTCTCACGGGCCTTTCAAAAGCTCCATAAAAGGTGTGCTTTAAAAAACTAGGTCAAAATTCTCATATTTGTATTCTGCGTGCCTTTTTGACGAGGTGTTTATGTTTTAAAAGCTTTATAAAGGTAGTTTGAATGTTCTGTCTTTATAGAAATTCCAATGCGTATAAAAGCAATGTTTTCTCTCTTTTATTTTTGTAGACTGAAATGGAGAAGCATAGGAGGAAAGTAACCTTTTTTTCTACATTGCCATTTTTTATAAAAATCCTTTTAGTAGCGACAAAAATTCCAATACAATATAAATCTTGAAAAAAACAATTCTTGATCATGTATGTTCGAGTGAGAAAATATTTTTTCCAAGGCCCTGTGTCATCTTTGTGGATGCTGTGTGGAGGTTTCTTAAGAGGAGAGGAAGGAGTGAACATAAGTCTTGAAGAGACCCGTGTTGTAGGAGGAGACACAGAAACTGACAAATCATTCCACAGCCAAGCTGTTGAACACAAAAACGAGACGTAGAAACGATCCGTTCTCGTGTGATACATGTCAACCGTGTACATATGTTGGGCAAGTGTTTGGCATGTTTCCCGACTATACACCGGCGCCAGGGGAATCAATGACGCTAGTTCTTCGGAGCATACCGGTAGAACAAGGTGATGCAAGTGTAATGAGTAAGATAAAGAAAGGGGTGCTTCGATTGTTTGGGCATATAAGCGAATTGATGAAGAAAAGCGTAGTTATTAGATAAGACTATTTCTGTAGATACTCCTTTAAACAAATAATTTGTACGAGTTTAAATAATGGTGCTGAAATATTTATTTTATGTATCTCAAATTCACTTGCCGAGCGACTTCACATTAAGGATAAATACGTAAATAACGGGCGAAGCTTCCTAAAAGCACCTTCCTTAACTTTCCAGCCGGAATGATAAATCTGTCCCCGTGGACTTAACACGTCAATAATATATTCAAATAAGCTAGGCTATTAATCACGCAAAAGAAAATCCGACTGGCAAAAAAATGCGGTAATATAGCACCCGGTGCCTTGCATTTTGTATTGGAGGACGATCAACTTGTATTTAGCTGGTCGGTAGCGCGATGGGTAAGATGCTCGGCTGGTCGTCCGATACATAAATTGGGAATAAATAATGTTGGTTCGAAGATAAAAAAAGGCACCAGAAAAATGTGTTAATTTTCCAGGGCATTTTTCACTTCATCATTTCACCACTTCATCACTTCACTACTTCATAACTTCATCATCAACACATCACAACATCACGTGATCACCTCGTGTCAGTATCACAGCCATTTCATCGCTTCACCACTTCATTACTTCATCCCTTCATCACTGCATCTTAGGTACATACATCACAACATGTAGACGATTTATCTGGTTATTATTTTATATTGTTTTGCTAATTACTGTCTGAACGTGTGATTTCTTCTAAAAAAATCAATATAAAATCGCTTGACCACTTCAAAACTGCATCATAAAAATACGACAACATCAGTGACCACCTCATATAACAGTATCAAAGCATCCCAAATAACTTAAACACTTCATCAATTCACCACTTCATCACTCCATTACTTCTTTATCATTTCTTCACTTCATCATACATACATCATTACATAACGTAATCACCTATTGACAGTATCGAAGCATCCCAGCAACCCAACATCACAATATCTTAACTTCACAATACCCCCACCCTTCTGACTCAAAATAAAGTATTTATGTGGGTACTTTATACCACTACACCACGAAGACAGTCTCTAAATAAATAAGTGATAAACGTCCAACTCTGAGAGTTTTAACTAAAGTTTGGTAAATGCCAACGTGTGAGGAGCTGAAACCTTCTGAAAACAGATTAACAGATGCTGTACGTTACACAACTCTAAGAAACTTGTGGGAAGGTACTCCAAACTCCAAACTGCCTTAAAATAAATAAATAAAAAACTAAACCTTTGCGTTTATCCAACAATATTAAGATAATAGAGGGACCGGCCGCAACTCACGCCTGTACGTCATTACCTACCCCTTGGATGATTTAGTGCGACGCGAATATATATATTTAACCCTCGGTTAGAAGCGAATTAATTGCACTGATGACCCTCTGGCTTGGCATCATGCCATCTCCCGTCGCCTACAGTTCGTTCGTCCCACGCCAGTTTTGCCGCGCTCGTGAAAACCACACCACAGTGATTCCAAAGTGCCTTTCCCAGCAAAGGATCTCTCCCCAGTCTCCACACCCACCTCAGTGCCGCCTAGGAACAATCCCGCCTATTGTCGCGCCCACGGCCGCCCAATTCGCCGCTACTACAGTTTTTCCCGCCAAATCCAACCGACAAACGACGACGCCGTCATTTTCCCGCCTTTTCCAACCGTCGTCTTGTCTCGCGTCCAACGATCACCCGCCTACCGGGTTCACGTCTCCCTACATTCAGTGCCTTCTCCCGCAAATAACTTCAGTTAATTCAGTGGTTTGAACTTTCATGCAATTCAGTTTTTTCCCCGTGTCTGAGGCTCGAGTTGATTCCGCCTGAAAGAAGAGTAAGGCTCATCGCTCGCCATAGGACTACCCCGCATGAGACCACCACTGAATCTCCACTCAGACCATCATCACCATCACCACCGTTCTGACCAGACCCTGTGCCACTCCAGCAAGATCCTCCAAAATCAGCACTCAGAGTCATCCAAGTCGTAAAATCTTTTGCAAACTAACTTCATTCCAACATTCCTCTCTCTCTACCTTTCCTACTCTAAATACTCCACCGTCTTCCCCCCAACAAATCCATCATGCATTTCCTCTCCCCCGAGGTACTCTCCTTCCTCGACAACCACCCCGACCCCGACAACATGTCCCTAGAAGACAAAAACCATGTGTCCTTACTCGTAATCAGACATCACGCCCGTTCCAGTACCCTCATTCCCCGCAGTTCACCCCAGCCCGAATCAGAATTCACCCCCTCATTGAATCCCCCCCCTACACCCCCCCTAAACTCCCCCCAGCCAACCTCTCCAAACCACCCCCCTACCCCCCCCCAAACCGATAGCCCCACCACTACCCCACAAACCGACCACTCCCCTCTCACCCCCCCAAACCATTGCCCCTCAAACCAACCGTCCCCCTACCGCCCCCTCAACCGATCGCCCCCTCACCGCACCCCTTACCGATCGCCCCCCCATTGCCACCCAAACCAATGCCCGCCCTACCCTCCCCCCTACCACCCGCCCCCCCTACCGACAACCAAACGGCCTGCCCACCCCCCACCCCCCAAACCGATGGCCCCCATACCACTCCTCCAACCGCTCATCCCCCGACCACCCCCCCAACCGATCACTACCTCACCACCCCCCAAACCAACCGACCCTCCACCGTCCCCCAAACCTCTCCTCACGGCTCACTCTCGCTCAAATCCTCCGGCCTAACCTCCCCCCCCAACCCCCCAACCAGGGGGCAAAGGTTCCACCCCGTCTCCTCATACCCCAGCGACACCCAGTCAATCCAACCAACTTCTGACAACTCAGGCCCCAAAAAGGCCTGGGAACCCCTCAAACCATCCCGCAAACGTGTCCGTCTAAAGAAACCTCCCCCCCCGTTCATCCTCAAAAACTCCAAACATTCCCCCCCTAACAACAAACGTCCCCTCCCCCTCACCTCCGGCAAGCCCAACGCAACCCTCACCCCTCAGTCTACCACTTCTCCCACCCACCGATCTACCACCCCCCTTCCCCTTGTTCCTCCACCCCCCCCCCCCAAAGCCCCCCCCCCTCTCGCTCTTACCCCCATCACCTCTTACCCCACCCCAAAAACTTCACCTTCCCCCTCCCTCCCCCATCCCAAACTCCCCAGTAATTAAACAAAACACCTAAAATCACACTTCTACAACCATTACATAAACTCACGATGAAAGAGAAAGGGGCCTAAATTGGCCCGGTGCTCTGAACGCCATTATTTCAAAAGTCAAAAGTCATTGCACTGATGAGAATTGATGAGCATTTAACCCATCAGGCGCCACAAGCCACTTTAAACATATATTTATATTCATATATTCGTGAGTTCACCAGTAGTTAGGTGTATTGAAAGGTTAAGCGAGCATTTTGAGGGTATTAAATGCTCCAATGCATTTCGGACCTACGCTCAAATTGACTTGATTAATCAAAATTTCGTCATCCGCTTGCATCTTGCTGTTAACATTATTAAAGCTACTGTGAAATTGCTTCATTACAATAGCTTTGGCTTACTAACAAACTAATCATCTCTTCATTTCGGCTGGCCAAGTCCTCGATCATGATACAAGCAACAATTTCAGTTTACTGTGGCGATAGCAGAAGATGTTCAAATATTGTCAGGTTATTTACTCGTAACCCGGAGTTGTTAGTCAATCTTTTTTTTAAATATGTTGAGTTAATTTGTATCTTGATTTCTCGCTAAGCACTTGTATACTGAGTATTAACAATGTATGCAGGGACATTGGAGGTCTCTAGATTCGTTAAAAATTGAATGTAGATTCAATTTTTATAAGAAAAACTTTCTTTTTATACTTTTTTTAAGGTTATTCCCATCAGTAAAATATATCATATTAGAATAAGTTAACAAAGATAATCTAAACGAAAATATGAAAGAGAACAAGACACAGAAAAACAGAAAAAGACAATGGACGCAACTGGGACTCGAACCCAGACCTCTCCGTCTAACCGGGACGAGCGCGTTAACCAATTTCGCTATTGCCACCTTCTGTCGAAGCCGTCAAATTTGTCAATATCATATTTTCAAATTTTAGAATTACATTATTATATGAAAATATGAGATTGACAAATATGACGGCTTTGACAGAAGGTGGCAATAGCGAAATTGGTTAACGCGCTCGTCCCGGTTAGACGGAGAGGTCTGGGTTCGAGTCCCCGTTGCGACCATTGTCTTTTTCTGTTTTTCTGTATATATTTTCGTTTAAATTATTATTGTTAACTTATTCTAATATGAATGTAGATTCGTTCATTCAAAAAAATTAGAATCCTTGCGAGAGCCTTGAAGGTGTAACCATTTGTTACTTATACCAGGGCGATTAAGTGATGGATAACTTGTATTTTTATAATTTTCTATTTCTAATTTTGTTATTTAAGTTTTGTTTAGGAACAATTTAAAGATTTACAAATGTATAATTCGTCTGATTAGATTTATGTATTTTGATAATAGGCCCTCAAAGACGCCAGTGATAAGAGCCCCGGTGTAAGAGACGGCAGTGTTGAGCTCCAGGGTGCTCTAGGGCTCCATGGGGGGGCACTCCTGGCTCTACGGATACCCAAAGGACCCCTGAATTACCTCAAAGGCAATCAGGTGGCTAGCTCAGCATTGGAAAACTCAATATTTATCTCAGGTGGGTCGGTCGCCACCTTACTTCATTTATATTATCGTTAACCTATTTGTGTATTGGCCGAGTTTTTATTGCCAGATTCTTATCAGGTGAGTAAGAACATCTGTAAAAACCCAGTTTAAATAAATAAATATTATTGGGTAACGAAATATATATAGTTCAAATATCTCGATTAACAATTATTTCGAGATAAACCAAGGTAAACATTTGCATACCTACATTTGAAAATTTGTTTGTTTTCATCGCGTTGAAATGTATAAGTACCTACCTTTGGAATGGTGTGAAAGATATGCCATATGTTTACATTTATAAATTTATATTCTCGTTAGTAGTTCTGATTATAACAAAAAAGTGATTTTTTTTTAGGTGAATACCGCACAAGTGTCCCAACTGCTCCAGTCTCGAGGCAGTTAGACTCTAGGTTCCCCAATTTGGGTATGTTGTGAGGCTTACGGTAGTGGGGAGGGGAAAGAAGAAGGTGAAGGAGTATCTGTATATTCGGATCTGGTCACTAAACACGACTAAAGCTATTTCAAGCAACGTTTCAATTCTGAATGGTGGTCTTACACCAGTGCATAATGAGAGTATCTTCCACTCTGGAACGTGTTGCAAATATACTATACATTATTTTTAATGAATAAATTGTAATATAATACAAATAAAATTAACTTGCGGATGCCAGGATTTGAACTTTTAACCACGAAGGCCGTCATTCATTTCAAATGTCCACTAAATAATAAATCGTAAATCATATTGAAAAAAAAAGTGAAAAACATTATACATCAAATTAAAAAAACATTATCATTGTAATATAATGTTACACACTCGATTCACAAATAGATACAAACGGAAGTGCTGTGCTGCCATCTACATTATTAATACGCTAAAAAAGCTACTTTTGTAATTCGGTTTCGAATTCAAGAATTCTTCAAAGGATGGCGCCGCTTACGTTAGCAGGTCGCATGAGGACGTGCTTCCTATAGGTATAAGTACTACGGATTTGTAGAATTTGAGGGTCCATCTGGATATGGAAAGATTGATTTGGATATGGAACCAGTTCCTACCAAATATATAATATGGTCACCAACACTCAAACTGGGCGAAACCGATCCAAAAGCCGCTCGCAGACCTAGCAGCAAAAACCTGCGGAGCGGGTTTTTTTTACTGCTAGTTAAGTTATGAATATGAAAAATAAAATAAAATAAATATATAGCAAATAGAAATAAGCTTAAAATTCTCAACCATCAAAAAAACGAATGGCATAAAAGGCGTCAAGCCACTAAGAGCCTTTCGAGGTGAACTAACGCGATATACTCGTACCTACTATAACATTGATCCGTATTTATAGTAAGCTTTTTTTTAAGTTTCACTTCAGCTGATTATGAAAGGCTTTAACTGATTAAGTTATGTATTTAATTAAGTACAGTGTACAGTCTAATGTCCGACGTGACGAGCTTGCTAATAGCCCTAGTCGGGTGCAGGTACTAGACGAGACTTCTGTACTGTTATCGCGTGGCGGTCCAGCGTCGAGCGTAAGCCTCGACTCTCCACTTTACGGAGATCGTTACCAGGACACAGATTCTTCTTTGTTATATTAATACTGACAAATGATCTCGTTAAATTAAATACGGTCATCTTGTTTCTAAAAGAAATTTGCTGGAGCGACGAGGGACTCGACCGGGAAAACGTCTCTTGGATTATACAAGTAGAGAGAATACAAAATAGAGATGCAATTTTAGACCACTCGAAATTTAATATTATACCAGTATTACAATGAAATGTGGACATCAACAAAATCATACTTGATTTCAAGTGATGTTTATAGAGGTTCTGATGCATTATATTTTTTTATTTTCGTTGAGATTTTGTGAGGACGCCTTGCAAAGGTATTATAAATTAGTTTTCTATTTTTTTACATTAGCTCTCCCTCAGGCCATTTGTAGGAGGTGCTGTACGAAAGGTCTTTAGGAAGGGAAGGAAGTTCTGGGAAATAAAAAAGGTAAGGGAGGTGGGTAGGAACCTGGAGGTCAGTGGATCCAGGAGTGACTGACGTATGAATTCATCCCTCCAGCTGCTGTTCAAGGTGATATTTTGAGAGAATCCTGCTGGAGAGGGCAAAATGCCTCCCTCAATCAGTCTCTCTCTATCCGGCTATATTGGCAGACCTAGACAAACCTTATCCAATGAATTTCGGCACCCCTGCTAAGTCAGGAAACATAGCGAACCACTTGGGGTGATGTATGGCAGAGGTGTTGGTTATCCAATAAATGGTTCCCGGGGCGACGGTACCCATATACGCCTCCAAAGATGATAACAAAAATATCACCTACCAGCCGATGCTTCCAGCGGCAAAAAAAAAATTACATAGTGCATGTTTTAAACAAGCATGTCTAAGTAAAAAATCAAAACCGATAGTTTTTTTGTGTCAAATATTTGAAATCAACATACAGGTGCGCATGTATGGTTTTGCGGGTTGCCTAAGATTAAGAAAGAAATTCAAGGAATTTACCCAAATGCAGCAACACCTTGAAATATTATCATCTACGCAAATTTCTGCGAACTAAGAATTCATGCATTTCGGTAAAAACAAAACATCGACTATTCTTTTCATTAAGTAGATTTCACGAATATCTGGTGTGCAATATCCTCACTGCCCCTCGTGAAGAACCTCCACTGATTTTGCCAATGAGATTGATACATGAATAACGTTTACCCCATCACAATTTTCCACCTCAAATTCAACCTATGAATTTTTCACACGAGTCCACTCTGTTAAATTTTCCCAGTTCATCATGTCACATTTTCCCCTCTTTGAGTCCTCTTAATTTTTCCTCATAGAGTTCAACATGTAACAATTTTTCCAAATTCAACCTGTCACATTTTTTAACAATAAATTGATCACACCAATTTCACTCCGACACAATTTTCCGCTACGAGTTCAAAATGTCACAATTTTACCTTTGTCAATTTACCGTATCACCATTATTGTTTTAATTATATAAATGCCACTTGACAACTTTCAATGAAAAGTCTCAGAGAATATAACAAATTTTTTTCGAATACACACTTAATAATATTTGCTTAACAACTGTTACATCTATTAAAGACCTTGGTGTCTTTCTAGATTTTTGTCTGTCACTAAACAACTTTATAAGTATTTTAACTTCAAGCTAAGTCTTGACTTGACTTGCAACTTATATTTTTCTTATGTTAATATCTGAACATTTTTTTAAAATTTTCATTTATTTTATTGTAATTCTATTTTATAAAAAAAATATGCTTGCTTGGGTTATATGAGATGACTATGTATTGCTATATTAATCATATGAAATGTTTGAACCTTTCAAAATACCTTCTTTAAACCCCGCGAATTTTTCGGGATTATTACAATCACATGAAAATACACCTGAAATTTTTTTTAATCATTATGAAAACTCTTACGAAATTGTCCAAATTTGAGAATGAGATTTTGCAAAACAATGATTGCTAAATCATAATAAAATTTTCGAAACTCTTTAAAATAATGAATTTATTTGAAGTATTTGCCTAATACTTTGAATCGAATCTAGAATTACATATATTTAAAATAGGTACCTATGTTAGGTACTAGGTTTGATTGAATGTTCTTATAATATTACGAGAAACCTAAATTTATAATTATAAATTTCTATTATTTAAATACCTACCGTTTATATGCATATATATTTTTCTTTTATTAACTTTTGTACTTACGCAATTTTTAAACTATTGTAAGATGTACTTTTTTTGTGGTTATAAATTAAATAAATCATTAATTTTTTTACTTCTTCAAACTTTGCAAAATAACTTTGTGGCATTATTTATTATTTAATTAATAACAGATCAATATGTATAAACTACTTTTTAATAAACATTATCGACATGTTTCAATAACAATGTTATCTTCTCTAGGATATGTTCATATAAAGAAAAATAAATGACAAACAAGTATAGACAAATTAGAATAAACTATAACATAGATTAATATAAATAAATAAATAAAGTATAACATTTTGTTCAATAAAGATACAATAAATAAAGTGTAAATATACAAAAACGAATATATGTAATATATGAAAAATGAAAATTTTGATAAAAAAATTGTAATAGGTGGCACGCAAGCAGTTTGAAAACTGAATGTACTGCGACTGAATACATGGGACGCGGGTGGGGGGTTGGCGGGACGAAAGGGAAGGCGGGGTAGGTGGAAGGGGAATTTGAGAGGGGAAGGGGAGGTGGGAGGGGAATTGGGACACATGGGAAAGGACACGCAGGGAGATACAATTTATTTCTTTGAATATGGCATTGTAACGCACGCCGGGAAACAGCTAGTTATATTAATAAATATAAATGTAACAATACAATTTAATTGTAAAATAATGTATCCAATATATTTATTTCATCAATTGAATCTCCTACAGCGTCGGAAGTCAATCCATTGCACGGATTACATAACATAACAGTACCTAAAACAGTTGAGAGATATTTTATTGTGGTAACCGGATTATGATGATAAAGTGACCGCTCTGGGTAATCGAAGCAACTTGCCTTCAGTTACGGTAAAATCGATTACGTTTTGAATTATATTCACCGTAAAAATAGAGCCACGTGCAATGCGGTTCAACTGCTTGTCATTGGGATTAAAACTGGAAAATAAATTACTTTTTTTATTTTATCTTTTACATTAACTCCACACATGAGCCTATATCGTCTTTGAAGGTGCTTTTTTATGAGAGGATGGATGGAGTAAACATGGATCTTGAAGATACCCAAGTAGTGAGAGGGAGGAAAAACAGAGACCGGCAAATCATTCCACAGCCCAGCTGTTGAACTCAAGAAAGAGTGTTCATATTATGTTATTATGGGAAGGCTGATAGGGATATAGCTGATGGGTGAATGCTGGTAACTCCATTAATGGAGGACTGAATGCCGTTGGCGCTAATAAAAAACTGTCAAAAGAAGCGAAGCTAGCAGTCCACAATGGAGTCCTGGTACCTACCCTGATGTATGGCAGTGAGGCATGGAACTGGCAGAGGAAGGATGAAAGTAAACTGAATGCTGTTGAAATGAGATCCCTGAGGCGTATGTGTGGTAAAACAATGTATGATCGTGTGAGAAATGTGGATATCCGCAAAGAATGTAAGGCTGATGTATGCATAATGAGTAAGATTAAGAAAGGGACCCTCAGATGGTTTGGGCATGTAGAGCGAATGAACGAAGAAAGCAGTGTAAGAAGAATATACGACGCAAATGTGAATGGTAGAAGAAGTCGTGGACGTCCGAGGAAGACATGGCACGATCAAGTGAATCAGATACTTGAGTCAGGCCATGTCAAAAGTCAGAATAATAGAAGAGAATGTATGAGACGATGTATGAATGTGAGTGAGGCAAAGAGTGTGTGCCAAGACCGAGTTGTTTGGTGGTCCGTCCTCTCTGCCTACCCCTGCGGGGAAACGGCGTGATGGTTAGTTAGTTAGTTAGTTAGTTACAACTGCATCTAACTAAGAAACTAACATCGAAAGGCATATATATTTTTAGATGTGGAGTGTTTTAAGATAAAGGTGTCTTTTAAAATATTTTTTTAGTAAGCAGAAAATTCTTTTTGATAAGCAGAAAAAAATGCTGGAATTTCTGAAACATCATACTCTTTTCAGCTAGATTTTTTTTTCTACGGAAGTTTGAAATCAAACATACTAACGGTTGTCTGCAATGTGCGTCAGTTATTCCTGCCTCAGATCTCAAATGAACAATGAACTCAAATTTGTTTAGAATTTAAGTCTCATCTCAAAATTGCAACTGATTGTGTGAATAATAATAATTGAATAATTTGTAGAGCGCCTTTTTTGTGAAAAATCACCTCAAGCACGCTGATAAAAATTTAGACAAGCGATAAAGTTGATAGTAACAACCAAATATACGATGTTTTAGGTAAAAATTATTGTATCGTTGAAGAAGAAGATAACAATATTCTAAACGAAAATATGAAATAGAACAAGACACAGCAAAATATAAAAAAAATTAATGATCGCAACTGGGACTCGAACCGAGAACCTCTCGTCTAACTGGAACGTGCGCTTTTATCAATTCAGCCATTGCCGCCTTTCTGTCAAATCGTCATATTTATCAATCTTATATTTTCAAATTTAAGAATTAACAATAGATATTATCTTCGACTAATTGATGGGAATAACCTTCAAAAATTATAAAAAGAGAGTTGTTCTTATAAAAAAATAAAAAAATTGTAATTTTCTTTTTCAAAATTGAAATTGAAATATCCCGTGATATTTCACGAGATAAAGTAGTTCGTTCAACTCTAAAAATGATTGTATCGGCAGAGTAACGATAAATCACGTTGAACGCATTTAATTTACCTAATCAAAATCCATTCATTTAAAATCAATAAAAGACAATTTTGTTTCGTTTTAAAAATAGGTCACGAAGTTCCAAAAAAAAACTTTTGGTTTTTGTAGTTACTGGATCTAAAAAATATTAATATTTATGTTCTAAAATTCATAACCTCCGTCTCTTTCACATTTACTTAACATAAAGAAAAAATTTCTGCAACAGGCTCAAGTTCCTCGCAAAATCTTCTTTGAGAGAGGTGGCTGAACAACCTACGTAAACACAGAAATCTCAACCTTGAGCCTTAAAACACACTCTGCTAAGAGCTTTCAAATATAATGTGTGACACTCACCATATTCCGCTCTACCTCTCAAGCGAAAATGATCCTAAAAGCCTTGGTGCAGCGTGGAATCGGCGACGATTTTGAACTGTCGCAAATTCCTCTGCTCGGTTAAGTAACCCATCTCAACGTCAAATTTGGTATTTTCCTAGGAATTGCTGTCTTCCTACACCTAAACCTTCAAGTTTGGTGGGGTCCGTTCACCCGCCCTACATTTTCCGCCCATCGAGTGAGGGCGGACAATAGTGATGGAAGTGAAGTGATGTGTTACTCTGATTACTGGGTAGTAATTTCGTGGAAATTGTGGAGTTGTGGTAAGAAAAAGATAGGAAATACAAGGAAATTAATGACAACAACTCTTTTGCAAGGGTCGTAATTAACTAGAGAAGTTTTTAAATGATTAATGAATTTAAGGAATTGGGTGAGCGAAACACGGAGAAGAGTTAGAGGAAGGTCAGAATGATATTGCTATTTCTAATTTGATCTAGTTGCTAATCACAGCAAACACAAGTGGCTTCTAGCCATTAATCAACTGTGAATGCCTTAATAAAAGAAAAATAAAAATGCGAGTATGTTCCGATATATCAAAGAAAAAATATGCATTGTATTAAAGAAAAGATTATGTTAGGTTGTCTTTGTTGTTAGGTTAGATAACTTTTTAGCACATTTCAATCTCTAATGGCCAGTTGTTTCACAATATTTGATAATTCATCAAATTTTCAAGTTCTGTATTCAAGTATTGTTATTGGCCAGTTGTTTCACATAAATAAAATAATAACAGAACTTGAAAATAACATTCACAGAACTCGAAAAATAACTTTGAAATCGACGCTAGAGCAGAATTATTATGTATCTTCTCAATCAGACGTATATCATAATATTTAATTTCTGAAGGAACGTTTTAACCTGATATCTTTTATAGACAATAAGCTTCATTTTCCGTTGACTAATCACTCCTACAAGCGTACTATAATTTACCGAAGCTACTATGAGTCTTTGTTTGCCCTGTATCTCCCAGTTACACTGTCCTAAGACGGGCGACGGCCACCCCTCACATGAGCTGGTCATAAAGAATTCACGAAGGTATTCACACGGGCTATTTCTGCCCGGTGACTGACACAGGTGGGTACAGGGGACTCGTCAAACCTACATACTTCTAGTATGAACCTGCTGCTCTTGGCGTTTAGCTCCTGGATGCTGTACCGTAGAGTTTAGTATATAAAACCCTCCCGCACCAAAGGGGGGCAACACACATGCCCCAAACGAGAGTTTTGTGTGATATTATCTAAGTTGTTTTTTTACATTATCTCTCTTTTTCTGGTTTCAATCCTGGGATTGGTTTGTAGCAATTTCCTCTATTCTTCTCTTCCATTCTTCCCTGTCTTGTGCGGCTCTTTTGAAGTCTGCATATGAATAGCAGCGCACGTCCACCAGCAGGTCCTCCAGCATAACATATTCGGCATTTAAAAAATCCCATTATTATTTTTTTAAATATTTAATGATATTTATCTAATTCAGTCGAAATTACTTTCCCCTCCCGTCAACGAAAATTATTTACAAAGACCACGCCGCAAAGAAGCCGCGAGATTGCAGACGAAAAAAATACATTTTACTGGAAAAGGCTGCAATAATATAACGCTCGATTTTACCTTTTTGCATTACTCAATGATTTTTTAAATTTTTTTATTTATTTATCTTTAACAAAATATATTTACATTGGTTTTATTTGTATGCCTGTCTCACTAGGATATACCTGTGTCGAGACAGGCGTACAGGTATATAAATGAATATTGTAGTTACAAGAATATTTAAGGTAAAATACATATCACTTTGAATAGAATTAAAACAGGGTGGTAAATATTTTAAATAGAGTTATTTTATAAATGTTGGAGATGAAGTAAAGAAGTAAATTCTGCATAATCTATTTATAGGTTAAATTTGACAGGATTCCATTATTTTAATATATTTTATATGGGTTAGGTTGTATGTGAATAGTTATTTCTGTCTATGTGTGATTTATTTTACAGATGTTTGTAATAGTGTGGCGTCCAATTCTTATAATCCATTTTTTTATATCTTGTTTGAATTTTGTAAAGGAGTCAGTTTGTCTGATCGTAGTTGGTAGTGTATTGTAAAGTTTGCAATAAATTTGACTGCAGAATAATAGCACTTAATAATCCTAAACATGGGAACACTTCAGCACATGTTCTCCTAGTAAGGTATTCACATAACACTACTACTAACCTATTAACATACAGTTACTGATCATTAATATATTTTTATTACTGAAACTTTATTATCTTTGTATACCACATAAATAATCTGTAAAATATATGTTTGAGAATAAAATAAATGAATGATATAAAAAAAAACAATAAGTTACTAATATCTGAGCAGAACTGTATAAAGGAGAAAAGGATTAATAATGGACATGATCGCTCCGCGATATACGGGGGACCTTAGTGACCCCCTTCGGGTGATACGTTATTTTTACCTTCGGGTAGATAAGGTTAAGATGAAACTCAATATAATGATTACTTATAAGATACCTATGTATTTGAGACATATTATGTATACACATAATTTCTATTTGTTTTGTTTCTATTGTTGAAATTAAATGTAGGTCCACCAACAAAATAGGCAATAAATGGTTCCCTGAACAAAAATATTAACATTTTTTACCTTCTGCTATCGGGGGTCAGCTCTAACCACTGAGCTATCGCATCAACCTTCAGACGTAGTTCTCCAAAAATGGTTTTTTAGAAAAAAGGAATTTTGTTTAACCTTCCGCTATCTGAATGTCTACTTTTTCTTAACAACGGAGTCATCGCAACAGCGATCAGACCCACCCGTTTTAATTTTAAATAATCAATTTTACTCAATAAAATAACTATTAATAAACGCAGCATTTAAAATGAAAATTTACAAAATACGATATTTTAGAAATTATTAACGGGTAGATATTGATTGACGTTTCGTTATCCGAGCACATATCCTTCACAACAACTAAGCTACCGTAACAACTTTCAAACTCGCCGTGTTATTATTACAAATGTTATTAGTTATTAGGGATATTCACTTATATTTATAGCAAGCCAGGTGACTTAATTACTAAATCGCCGTTAGGTGGCGCCGAGGAATTTCCTCACTTTATTGCAAATTAATCGAATTTGGTACTTGACACGCAGAACCCATTATTTTTGCGAAAGATGATGGGAATATCGTACTAATTATTCAGTTTAAATTTAAACTCTCTGCCTTCTATTTTTTTTGCTGTTTTAGTCTGCCGTAAGAGAAGGCCACACGCCAAAAATATATGTTCGTAGTGTGCCTTATATCGCCACGAATATAGGTAATAGGCATAAATATCGCTAGGCAAACTGAGTCTAATAGTCACGATTTCAAAATGCAAAATTGGTTTTAATCTATTTTGTGAATAATTTTATAAGAAAGAAAAAAGTTAATCAATGTAAACTGTCAAACGTAGTTTTAGTCATTAAATAGCCTTTTTAGAAAGTGCTTTCATACATTTCTAACTGAAACTGAATTTTTTAGTATTTCACTTTTATTTTTTTAATGAAATAATTAACAACTTTATTATAATTCTACTCAACGGAAACGATAGAAAAGCTTCAGTTAAAATACCAAGCATATTTTTTCGTATCTATAATGTAAACCGATTCGTTGTAAAGATTAATCTAAAATGTTGATTTAGCATTAAATTTAGCTTTAACATAAGAGTTTTTTTAATATTACGATGAGAGGCATCGCGCTGTCAAACAAATGAAACATTGATGTTAAACGTCGGATAGATTTTGTTATTAAATCTTTAATACGAATATATTAGGTACGAAAAAAGAGAAAACGATAAACAGGCTGTGTACATATACATATTCAGGATAGAAAAAACAAGCAATTTTCATGACGCCAAAGTTCACCGTTCGACTGTTAAAGCCGCATCATACTAACAGATTGCCTGATTTATATTAACGATTTATATTAAAAGGATGCATTTATGTTTCGGTCATTCGTCGCATATTATATTAAGCGCCGTCCAATATCATTTCGTGATGAATAAATCATGATAATATTTTATATCATAAATCGAATGGCGGGACATTAATCAGAATGACGTTCCGAATTTGAAATGAAAACATTGTGTTCTGCTTTTTAAATTACGAACAATTTATCTCCCGGTTATGACGAATGCTTCACAGACAAAGTATTACAATACGAGTCATCGTCATTTTTCAACTGTTTTTTTAACAAAACATGAATAAAATGAACAGAAAAGTTTTGTTAACAATTAAACTAAAAGTAACAGTTGTTGGATTGTTTAACAATGTATTTTATAAAAATTAAACAAACATTAAATAGAGCAAAGAAATTAGTATTATTACCAACATAATTAAAACGCATAATAAGCAATCTAGCTTTCAAAGATAAATAAAAAACTGGATTAAGTCAACAGGAAGAGATTTCATAAAATAAACCGGAAAATATGCATAGAATAACATATACACTAACCAAAAGCGCAACATAATAATTATTATCCAAAATAACACACTAAAATTTACCGTTTATTCACTTTAGATTAGATCTAATCTTTATTTACCTACATTATATGGATTAATATTGTAATATGTAGACATCATTTGGGAGGCAAGTATTGGTATCACCTCCCCGGGAACCATTTATTGGATAACCAATACCCTTGCCAAATGTCACCCCAAGAGGTTCGCTACGTTTGTTGACTTAATCCGGGTTCATGGGGTGAAGTTTGTCTAGGTCTTTGCGGCGGATGCTTTTGCCCATTTACTGCAAGGCGATTCGGATCAGGAGAGGCTGGTTGATAAGACCTTTTGGCAGTTACTCTTGAACACATTGACCCTTCTCACTCACTCCTTTACCACCCATACCTTTTTGCTTCCCAGAACTTCCCCTCCTTCCTTTCCCTAAAAAATCCTTCACAAAACATCCCAAAAGATGACATAGGCCTTTAATTTATTCCTCAGGGCCTCCTATGTGGAGATAATTTAAAAAAATGTGGACCTCAGAACAGGTATAATACTAAATGAGGTTTATATAACAACAAAAAAAGTGTAACTGTTTATTAAGTATTCAATGAAAAAAAGAAGAAGAAAAAAATTTTCAATTCAGGAGTTCATATTTTCACTGGTTCCGACGGTAAGAACTCTTGTCCTGAATCACATTAAAAAAAGCTACAATAAAGCTCTTCCACTATTTTTTTTTTTTTTTTTTTTTTTTTACTTTTAAAAAGAAAGACAAACATTCCCGGGTTACGAATAACCCAACAATATTTGAAAATCTCCTACTACCACCACAGAAAGCCGAAAATGTTGCTTGTGTTGTGATGGAGGACTTAGCCAGCCGAGGAATCGAACACGCAACGCCCAGGTGGGACCCAAGCGCTATGCCCAAAAAAAATTAAATTCGTCAAACATTAAACATATTTTGAAAGGTTACTTCAAATGGAAACATGTTATCTTAGTTATCTTAGTACCTAGATGTTTAGATGTTTGTATGTTTGTATATTTAATATAATGATTTCAATTTCGCCTGACGTTTGACGAAGGTTTAAATACAAACCCCCAACTCTGCTATTATGTCGGCATAATGACAAGAGATACAGAAACACAAGATTTGTCCAATTATAGCGGAATCAAAGCTGTATTTTAAAAAACTTCAATGAAACATGTTTTCAAATAACAACGTGAATCATGACTCAAACCGAAGTGGGAAAAGGAGGCTCGCAAAAACACAGCACAGCCTTTCGCCTAAAACAGGTTTTAATAAAGCCTACATTTTGCCTAAAGGTTGAAAGGGTTTCATAAAATAATAGACAGGGTGTATTTATTTATTAAAGCAACTAGTTTTAAGCTTCCAAAGCATGCTAGAGTTGAAAATGGCTGAGTAGGAATTATGAGTGTGTAAATATTTTAACAAAACATGTCCTACCTATCTAAGCATTATTGGGAGGGATGAACTACATATAAATAATATTGATTTTAGTTTCGGGATTTAGGGACTGAACATGTATCCATTTAAATAATCTGCTGACAGAAGTTAGAAGTGTTGCTAACTTTCCGTGATGTATAAATAATTATAACAAAAATATTTTTGAGCTATATTTTACAACGCTGTTGAATAAAATAAAAGGACGCTTTACGAAACGAGAAAATAGACTTAAATCTACGAATAAAATTACCTTAAAATACATACAAACATTTCAATTAGATTTTACAAAGTAAACGATAGCTTAATAGGATTTAACATATTAACATGTTCACGCCGGAATGAAATGATTACAATTGGTTAGTGTTGTATCCTTGATATGTCAGGGGAAGTAATTAACAAGTCCAACTCAGATAAATACAGACGTGGCAACACATAAAAAATAGACGTGATAACACATAGAGGGTTGTCCAGATCTTGGCGGAGACCATTAATTTGACCTCTCCAGCTGGACTCTTTTGACCAACTGCCTTGCCCCGCAATGAGAAGGATGGATTCACTAAACATAGTGACCCTCAGATTACAACCCACCCCTCATGCCTTTTTTCCTTCTAACCTTTCCTTCATTTCCTTAAAATAGCAATAGAATCTATAAATCTATTTGTAGAATCTAATTCTACTTTGTAGAATCCTGCATCTTTAACCAAAAATTTAATGCACGGAAACTAGTGAATGTTGTGTAAAGAATTGACTTTTATAATCCACCATTAATTCTGATTGATTACGTAAAGGTCCCAAAGAAAAGGAGCAAAAAGGATTTTAGTACCTTCTTAAGATAAGATTGTGCGCTTTGAGGGTACAATCGAATGAACGGAAACAACGATAACATTAACAGAATGTTAACTACAATGGTTTATGACCAAAACATGTTCTATTTAACAAACGCAATATAAAAAATATGCACATTTGAATCTATTAGCACAATTATTAAAGAAATTAAATATACTTTTATCTCTTGAAATGCGGTAGCTTTTTACGATCTCAGTAGTAAAAATTCAGTGTTGGGGAAAAACTCAGCGACCGAGGTCTTTTATACACAGATAACAGAATTTTCCATCCGTATCGGTGTGGAAAGCGATGCCTGTTAACGAGTTGGGAGTTTCATTCTTATTAAATAATACATTTTACAGAAAAATAACGCAATTTACTTCTATTGATTGAACTGATTTAGCTTGTTAAAGCCACTGCAAGGCAATTGATATTTGAAATTTTGCAATTTGATCATTTCTAGGAGTCTTCAACAATGAATATTTCGTTATAATCTCCACGTTCAGAGAGTTCTGATTTTTACAGATGATTATATCTCATAACCAAAGAGAAATTTCACATTGTTAAGTAAACTTTTTGAGGCGAAAATTGCTCAGGATTTCCAGACGCACAAATGTGTCCATTCTGGAGGAGCTAAGTATCCACAATAGACTTTCAACTATATGCCTATAACGTATTTGAAAATAATTTGAACAAGTTGCTCACAATTAAACTTCGAGAAACCCACGTTACTGGAAAAGCGTTTGGCAGAAGAAGCAGAGGGAGATCACCAATGGGTTGGAGTGGCCAAGTATCACTATGGTTCCTGTACATTGGTTTCCGCAACTCTCCACATAGCGCAGAACCGAAAGGAGTGGCGGAGCCTTGTCCAATATAGATATTGGATATTGGATTAAGGGTCACGATCAGCAATGAGGAACCGAAGACTCAAGATTCTTCTACGTAGACAATATTTTATCAGAATTTTGCCCTTCCGTAGTACATTATTTGACATTACAAGACATCACAGACTACCAATAATAAAACTCTACTACTTATTGTATTCATTCATGTTTGTAAAAATATCGAACACTTAGCATTGTTTCATTCTCAATCATGTTACTCAAAAGTTTAAACAATACATTGTTGTTTGAATGCGATTGCATGCAGTTCTGTAAACATAATCGATCCCTACATGCGTCTAGACGTGATATCATTTATTACCGCTCAGATAAAGGCGTTTGAGCAAATAACATCCAATCATTGTACGAGCCGGTTGATTGAAATTGGCGAGATTGTAGTCACGAAGGTGTGTTTATGAGAAAGGAAATTAACTCGCGAGGAACGTAGTGACTAAGCCAGTATTTAATTTAATTACAGAAACATGGAATTTGCCCAAATCCAAAACGTCAGAAGTATATTAAATAATTAAAAATATTTTAAAGTACATTTCGGCTTCGGCCGAAATTCCAGCACCCTCAACACCAAGAAGGATATTTATTTATTTTATTTCTATTCTTGAACATACACATTACAGATTTATTACATTGGTTTACATAGATGATAAGTTTAGTAATAAGAAAAAAAATGTTAATTTAAAAAAAAAAAAAAAGAAAGACAAACATTCCCAGGTTACGAATAACCCAACAATGTTTGAAAATCTCCTACTACCACCACAGAAAGCCGAAAATGTTGCTTGTGTTATATGGAGGACTTAGCCAGCCGAGGAATCGAACATGCGACGCCCGGGTGGGACCTAAGTGCTATGCCCACTCAACCACTGACCGGTCGTTAACTAATGATCCGTAACTGCATGTAAATAGATAAGTACCTATGGTAGTATTTTGTAAACACCTCACTAGGCGAACCAGTGCTGAGGTGTTCCCAGTACGGCACTTTAGCGTCGTTTTTGGTGGTTTAAATGGATATTTCAGAGTTTCATAGCTCATGGTGGAAAAATCATTAAAATGGTTGGAATGGTTGAGTTGAGAGAAAAACTGTTCAAAGTTTGTGATGCCAGGACTTGGCGTTTTAGAGTTTTATCTGGTTGTAAGAAAGATTTGTAATGAAATAAAACTATTACTTAATTTATTAAAAGCGATCGTTTCACTTAACATAAGCATCATCAGGGTACAAGATTAAACTAATAAAAAAAACTTTGTGTTAGTATATATACCTAGAACCTATGTCAATTAATATTTGTATTTATCTCATAAGTTCTTTGAATTTTACGGTGCTCCAGATTTTATGTCCGGGTTAAATCTTTCCCAAATGAAAGACTAAACCCTTCCACACACTTTTCCACAATGAATATCTAGTAAATTCACGCAATGTAAGTGCACTATATAAGTATAATAAATACAAAACAATACAAGAACAATACGTCAATCCACCAGAAACATAATGGGAAAATATTTCACCGACTCCAGATATTTTCATATCAGAGGGTTCGGCTCTGATGAAATCCTAACTGGTCCGATAAATCCTACTGATCCCTCAATATAAATATTTAAAAAATCTTTCGTAATCCTACATGTATTTAAAATGACCGACTTTTGCATTTTTATGTACAAATTCTTTGACAAATCTAATATGCCTAAATTTTTAATGAGAGAGCTAGGTATAATGCCAGTAGCCGAAATAACAAATGGTAATATTTTTATAGTCTGAGAATGCCAAATTCTTTTAATCTCATATCCTAAATCTGTATAATTTCTTATTTTTTCAGAAACAGTTTTCTGAATATTACAAGAATTTGGAATAGCGACATCAATGATATTAGTTATTTTTTTAAATTTTGTCATGTAAAACTATATCGGGCCTATTATGACTAATTGTTCTGTCTGTTAGAATAGTTTTATCATAATAAATTTTATAAAATTCATTTTCTAAAAATGAATTTGGTTCATATTCATAATATGGTACATTACGGCAGTCAATCAAGTTATGTTTAATTACCAAACTTTGGTGAATTATTTTTAAAACTTGATTGTGCCTAAATGTATTCTCGGACGGCGCTAATACAGAACATCCCGATATAATATGTTCTATAGTTTCCGGAAAAGCCAAACATTTTCTATATAAATCATCAATTTGTTTTGTTTAAAAATTTAATTAGAACATTATTATTATTTTATTTTTTGCATGTGAATATATACTCCTCCCATAAACACGAGCTCCTAGAGCTCAACTTATGGAGTAGTAGAATAAAAAAAAAATTGTTGTATAACCTTGCATATGTTATCATTTTTTAATGTAAAAACAAAAAAACAAAGTCTTGTAATAAATAAATAAATAAAATATATATGTGTATAACTCTATGCGCATAGAAAGAAACAAAACATAACATAGAATGGAGTAGCGAGATAGTATGCAAATAAAATCAAAAATGGAAAGAGAGAGATAGAGAGTGATGTGTACATAATGGGTTGGAATTATGTACACATTAAAAAAAAAAAAAAACAAATATAAAAAAAAAGAGTGGGCTTTAGACCACACGACTGAAGTAAAACTTCACTAACTTATGCCGTCCATTAACAGTCTAACAATAACAGGAATAAAAGTATCCCCATCCCCTCAACATCCACATCAACTCATCTCAACTCTAAACTCTCAACTCTCATCTCTCAGCTCTCAGCTCTCAGCTCTCAGCTCTCAACTCTCAACTCTCAAATCAACTCAACTCAACTTAACTCAACTCAACTCAACTCAATTCAACTCAACTCAACTCAACTCATATCATTGATTAGCGTTTCACATTGATAACCATTTCATATATATATATATTTTTTTCAAATTTTTCTTTATTCATTAAATACAAAAATTGGGTTACATCATTAGTAGATTTTTCGACCACCATGCTGGGCTAATGCCCGTGTTATGGTGGTTGATATATTGATTAGCGTTTAACATTTTTTCGTAACGTGTCACATTTTTTCGTAACGTTTCATATTTTTTCGTAACGTTTCATAACGTATTCATCATTTTACCCCCAAGTGTCGAACGTGCGTAAAGAATTTTTACTTCAAAAATAGAAATATTTGTACTTAAAACGGTGAAAAAAATCAAAGTTTAAATTCCAACGTTGTTTCATCACAGATAATAAATAATAAGTAGGTACAGGTTTCTTTCAACATTTTTGACACCTGATTTCGGACAGCTAGTTGTTAAAATTTACATGGACCCAGTAAATTGCACGTTATCTTCAAAAATTGATGTAAATTACAAATAATAATGATAATTGGAATACGAAATTGATTTAAAACCGCGAGAAAGGTGTACTTTCAGGTATTTAACTACTCTTAAATGAAAACCAGCTAAAACAGGTTCGGGAATCGGATGTCATGAGAAATATTCATTCAAGGAAAACGTTTATGGTAAAAAGACTAATTTTCCTGTCAGGATGACGCCCTCGCAAGATGACAGGATATATGGAGGCTGTTGGAGGTTGCAGATACAGTGTTATTATATGCATTTACAGAGGACAGAGAGGCAGGACCGGTTCTTTTGAACACGATTTTTTAAAGTAAAATTTTACACACGCTCGACACTTGGGGGTAAACTGGTGAATGCGTTACGAAAAGTGTGATTGTTACGAAAAGTGTAATTGTTACGAAAAGTGTGATACGAACGGTAATCGATGCGAACGGTGATCAATGTCATTAAAAAAGGAAACGGAGCATGTGCAACTTTTGCCCAGCGAAAAAAAGACGCAAAATAATAATAATAATAATATTTGGACGATTTATATAGCGCCGTTTTTGTGAAAAATCACCTCAAGGGCGCTGTACAAACTTACCATACATGCCTGAAATCTAGAAAGACTACATGCTAGACAGATTAAGTGTGTACTACTGTGCGAATGCAACAAACCATGTTGTCTGGAATGTCAATGTCACCCCAATGTCAAATGTTCTTTTATAAGTTAGTGAAGTTTTAATTCAGTCGTGTGGTCTAAAGCAAACTCGTTTTTTCTCGAGTTGTGAAATTATTTGCTTTGTGTTTACAAGATACTAGCGAGTAGGTACCCGGCATGCGTTGCGATGCCACTCACTCCTTTCTTTGCCCCCTTCCGGATTTTCCTCCCACTCCCGCCATCCCTAACTGCCACTAAACTATATGAAATACACACATTTTTCAAAAATCTCGCGCGCCACTTATCGTAATTTGTTATACATAATATTAACGCCAGAGCTCAACATTATATATGGAAGCGTTCCCCGGCGTACACACATCAAATCACGCATTATCGCAATCGGATGAATGGTATAGGAAATAAAAAGGGACAAACAAAGAAACAATGATTGTTTGCATGATTCTGCCACTAAAAGCACCGAAGCCTTTATTTTAAGCATGCATTGTTTTTGAGAATTTTTTGTAACACGCGTTGTTTTTGAAAAAGACGGAAAACGGATCCATTAGCGGAGTGCCTTTCTGTAAGTGAATTAATAACATTTTATTCCATTTCCTTTCTACTACATGTTGCCACTGATCACACTTCTACCCAACGAAATTACGTGAAACGCTATCTGTAGTCTGTAGGTACGAGGCTTCTGAAAAAGACTGAGTGCGTATCACGCGATGCGCTGCGCTATACCCAGTTGCGACGTGTGATCTTAAAATATTGTTTTAGTTTTTAAATGAAAAAATGTCATAAAAAAATCCCAAGGGCCTATGGGGATGCTGTGTGGAGGGTGTTTTTAGGAAAGAAAGGAGAGGAAGTTCTGGGAAGGAAAAGGGTATGAGGGGTGGGTAGGAATCTGGGGAGGTCAGTGCGTTCAGGAGTGACCGTCGTATGAATCTATCCCTACCACCGCGGGGCAAGCGATGTTCGGAGAGAGTCCTACTGGAGACGTCAAAAGGTCTCTCCCGATCCGAATAAACCTCACCCCTTGAACCCGTGTATCCCTGATAAATCACCAAACGTAGCGAACCACTTGTGGGTATGTATGGCAGAGGTGTTGGTAATTCAATAAATGGTTCCCTGGCAGCGGTACAAATTGAATTATTATTGAATTGCTGCAATAAAATATTCAGTTTTTAAATAATAGTATGCCTTTACACAAAAAAAAAGTGATTTCAACACTGCACTTTGCATGGAATCGATTGAGCCGTCTATTTTACGCCTATAATATCAAATTTTAGCTGCATACGAGCCGTTTAATTGCGAGCGAAAAATTCGTGGAATTTCAATAAGCCCTATAAAATGGCAAAATTAAAAAACTCGACTTTAAAAGATATTTTTTCTAGGCTTCAATTCCGCTGCTAAATGTATGCCTTTTTGTAGAGTTTGATTCTACATTCACTAAATGAAATTTCCTTTGAATAGTTTGGTGCCTCCACAACACAGGTGAACTAGCGTGAAGGACGATAAACAATATTTGTAAGTAAAGAAAATGTTTGGCTGAATAATAAAATTGCAGGGTATCGTAGAAGGATGAGAATCTTGTCAAGCCAAAAAAGGAAAACCTATGACGGACATCTTAGAAAAATTGTGCACATTTTCCAAGAAAAACTGCTAAGATGAGACTAAAAAACGTCCACGAAAAACGCTTCTTTCCAGGAATTTAAACGATTCATAACATTTTATTTAGATTTTTTTCTCAACTTAACTTTTCAAAGGAATACCAGGAATTAAAACTCCTTGATGTTATGACCGTATTTCTGAAACGAGCTTTAAAAAAAATAGCTTTAATCATAGAATTTATTTAATAAACATTTTTGCGTTGTTTGCTCTATTTTGAGAATTCAATGCATAAAATCAGTATAAAGGAATTCTTTGTCTATGCAACATCGATTTATCCGACGTAGTCCATTATGGCATAGAATTGGCCACAGATTTTAGATGGAAATTTGTCAGCGGCGGCATGGCTTTAAAATAACGTTCGTCTATGGTAAGATAATGGCGGGGATAAAACTTCAAACAGAGCACTGGAAGTGTTCCAAATGGAATATTCAAATCCTTTAAAACAAAACGCTTTATGGCTTGCAGTAAATAAAGACAATCCATGTGGAAAGTCTTAGGGTTTATGTGCAAATCGTTATTGCATTTTATGCATGGATTTCTTATTGGTTGTATTTGTTGTATACTAAGGAAAATAGCACGAATTCACTTTCAGAATTAAATTAACAAATTCGAGATATTAAAATAAGCCATCAAAATATAAGGCCGTAAATGTGATTTACATTTCTGTTGGTGGTGACGATTTATTGAATCAGGGAAACTGTAATGGCCAGATAAAAATTTAAAATCTCAATCAAGTCACCCCTTTCTATTCTTTCCTTGAATCTATCTTCATATTACCGGTTTTTCAAAATTTTTGGTATTTTTGTGAACTTTATCTTTACCCTCTCTATTAGATCTATACGTTTCTCAAAATATGCTTTCAATATTTGGAAAGCATATTCCAGGAGAGATCGCACATATGTTTTTTAAAATATTTTTGTAACGTTCTTTAATCCCCGTGATGAAAGATTTTATGAAAAGTATCGAGAAAACTCTGATAAAGGTCAAGTTTCATCGAGATTATAAGGTTCTCTAAATATTTAACTGGATCAGACGTCCGTACTGTAGAAAACTCTAAGTTATTCTGAAGCTTGGGTACCAAATACTGTGGGAGTCCAGCCGTCTCTCATGTATTTCCATAAACGTTCGTGCATTAAACACGAACGACGATAGTCGACATTCTTCTAAGATACTACTTAACTGACATCTATTGAGATAACTACAAACTAGATGTAACTATATGAAAATAGTCGACACTCTTCTAAGATACTACTTAACTGACATCTGCTGAGACACCTACAAACTAGATGTAACTATATGACGATAGTGGATACTCTTCTAAGATATTACTTAACTGACATCTGTTGAGACAACTGCAAACTAGATGTAACTATATGACAATAGTCGACACTCTTCTAAGATACTCCTTAACTGACATCTGCTGAGACACCTACAAACTAGATGTAACTATATGACGATAGTCCATAGTTACCACAATTGCATACCACAATTTTAACGTCATGCCCGTTGTTAGATTTATGAATGATGCCTATATAGATTTTTATTCAAGGGTACTTGGAATATTAAACACAGCTATTACATACCTAATATCTTTTTACCATATTTCTAATTCTTAGTTGTTTCCTAACAATCTAAAGCATACTATATATACCATAAAAACAGATACGCAAATCACACTAAGTTCTTGCCAAACGACGCGCGAAGTATCAAACCAGATAGCACAAAGTCAAGAGGGAATGAGTACTCATGCCAAGAATCATGAGTGAATCGTATCTTGTCACATTTGCATCAATGATGAATGGTTTATTGGTCGCATAATAGAACCAGAGTTGTTTGTCTAGAAATGTGGGCCCGTCTGAGGCCTGGGCCGTGATTATTGCTGCCTTTGTGAGCCGTGCCGATCCCTAAACGTATGCAAACAAACAATAGCGGATCAATCCAAGCGAGATAGACACAATTACAATATCAGACACGGAACACTGTGCCAGATACACCGTGAGACTACAATACCATGTACTTCCAGGTACACCAAAAGGGAGATATGCGAAGTGTTTGCAGAGGATTTATACTACAAATACGGAAAGGTTTAAATACACATTGACTTTGATAGTCAAATAGAGAAACTTCGATAGATATCCCTCAAAAATATGCGTCTAATCGGTTAAAATGGGTAAAGATTTTATTGGTAGTGAACTTTAGGTATTTATTTTATTTTTTATTCACTATTTTACACGATCGTGGGGCTTTTACATTGGGTACATGAAACGATTACAATTTTTTATACGAGGGTAAGTAATAAACAAAGATTGCATAGATAGATAATATAAAAATAAAATAAAATTGTTTAGGTGTGTTTTAAACATTGAGTTTGGTTTGTTACCTGTGTTAAAAATTGCAATATCATTTTGGTCGATGAACGATGTCGGGATCTGCTAAAAATTTATAATCATTCTGTTGGCTTATTTATCGGCTTATATCGTTGTTTTAAAAGTCTGTATTTTTTTGATTTTTTTAATGAAATGCAAAATATCAAAACGAAACTATATTTCGTGATACCAAAAACAGTAAAAATGCAAAAACGATACATTAAAAAGCTCTACTGAAAAACTACACAATCTCGCAGTCGAGATTGGTCTTCGGGACCGTCGATACGAGTATGTACGAGTATATTCGCTTGTTAAACGAGTAGTCGAGGAATTGGCCAGTTTGTTGCATAGTTAATTTGCGAACGGTGACATTGAAAATGGTCCGTAATATGCCTATTGTGTCCAGTTGGTCTCTTGACTAGACCTAGTAGTTCGCAACAGTCGAATTACGAAATTACAATAAAAAGTTGGTATCTATGAGAATTTGAGACTTATTCTTAGAGAATTTAGACTTCTCAGCCATTTTTTTGGTGTCGCTAAGGAAATGAACATGTAATTTTTGATAAGAACAACTTTTTATAACTTTTAAATGTTATTCCATCAACGTAATATATCATGAAGAACACAACAACACTAATAATCTAAACCAAAATATGAAAGAGAAAAAGGTAAAGAAAAATAGAAAAAGATAATACGTCCCGGTTAGACGAATATGTTATTGATTGTCTACTAAATATGCACGGGGTAACAAGAAGTCTGTTATTATTCAATATTGAATTTAATGGTTTGATACTGATCGAATATAGTGTTCGTGTAACGTTTGTCTAATAATTTTTTTCTAGGAAAAAAACCGGCTTTGGTTGTAATTTTAATAGCTTATTAACACGCCGCTTTACGGTACGGACAGGCCGACAATATTGAGTTATTAATTACATTTTAACCGAATGCCACACAATTCCGTCAAGGCATACACGTCGAATACGGTCCTTACCTTGTCTATTATTCTGAATCTTGACGTGAGTTGAAGTACTCATTTTTATTAAGATGACAATATACCGTAAAATATATTCAGAATCTTAACGTCGTAAGTAAAGAATCCGTGTATACAAATAGAGTGTCGCGACCCGTGTATTGCACGGACCTACTGTCGAATTTGCGTTATCAAAGAAAAGAAGAAGAAGACAAATAATGTGGGAATCTTAACGACGTAAGTGAAGAAAGCGTGTAAACAAATATGCGCCCGCCGCACGGCGTACTGGATGAACGTACGGCGGAATTCACCCTAGCAGGCATGGAGATTAGACCTATTCACCGCGTTCAATTTAATTAATTCTGAAGAACGTGTTACAAATATTGAAAATGTGGGATGATGTCGCACTGCCGAAGTTATTAATTTATCGTCTAGAAAAATAAAATCTTGTGCTTACCGCTAACTTTAGTTGTACAACGTATTACAATTTTTCAAAGGCGTTGTACGTAAAATATATTAACGGTAAGGTATTGTTTTTATTATTCTTAAATACGAAGAACTTACATCCTCAGGACAACATCTGAATAAAAAAGTTAATATAGTTACGAATTCGCCGGAAATGATTAAAAAGTGAGTTTTGAGCAAACAAAAATTATTAGGATTGTGTACCGCCTTAACTTGTATAGTTCTTCTAGAAACATTTTTATGATTTGATGCGTGAGTTTTTTTCCTTCAGCGGACATTATCAAATCGAATTAGGTAAACCAAAACGTACCTACCTATAAATATTTTCAATAAAAAGTTCGTCACTTAGCAAATCAAATATGGTTGAAAACCAAAAAAATAAAATCATTAAAAATACTAATATCAGTCGTGTGTCTGTGATTGTAACTCTAGTTCAATAAACTCGGATTTGCTAAGTTAAGTGTCATTTTCAAAATTGGAACTGATTTTAGGAAGAATTCAGACCATTGAAAAATCATGAAATCTCACTTTTAAAAAGTCAGTTTTTGTGTATAAAGTAACTACTTACTTGTAATAAATAATTATTTGTGCCATTTTTAATATTGGAACGGATTGCATCAAGAATTCAAATAAGCGGTTAAGTAGTTATCGGGATTAAAATACATTTTTTTACCATACAAATATTTTAATTGCCATTTTCAAAATTGTAAATGAATTATCATGAATTCATACTATCCCCATGAATGTTTATGTTCATTTATTTTTTTTTTTTTTTAAGGGTAATCTTGACAAGTTAAGTCAGATTTCGTTAATTTTAAATGGTCTGGCGCTTGAAATTATCTAAATAACATGCAATTATCGATTTTCTATTTATAATATTCAAACATTTTTCACAAAACCCATATTCATTGCGAGTTAAAAAAAAACTCCCGGTATCAACATTGACAACATTTGTTGCAAAAAATGACAATTATTGGAGATGCTTTTACTGCAAGAAAAAGACCCCAAAACTTTTTAACTCACAATTGTAATCGGGCCTGAAATATTCAAATTCTGAACTTAATCTGATTTCTGTCATTTTTGCGGTTTGCAATAATATATTGCACTCGATGTATTCGACACTGTCTGCATTTAAGGGCAAGTTTCGAATATCAATACACAATTCCCATGGAGCAGCGGTCAGCAACCTTTTTGGAGCTACTCGACCCTAAAATCAATGAAGTTTTTCAGCGACCCCAGAAAATAAAAAATGCCAATTTTACAGGGTTGGTTCAAATACACAAATGTTGGATTAAGTGGATGTTCTTCTTCTTCTTTATGTGCCTTATCAGGTCCCCCCGACGTTGGCGATCACTCTTGAAAAGGTCTCTCTGTCTTGCGCTGCCCAGAATAGCTCCTCCACACTTCTAATGCCGGTCCACTCTCGTATATTTCGCAGCCAAGACATTTGTCTCCTACCAGGCCCTCGGCGACCCTCTATCTTGCCTTTCAATATTAAATGGAGCAAGTGATACTTCTCCCCTCGAAGTACATGACCCAGATATGAAATTTTCTTGATTTTAATTAATGTAAGCAGTTCCCTATCTGCTCTAGCCCGCCTGAGAATTTCTATGTTGGTGATCATGTCGGTCCATGGGACCTTGAGCATTCTCCGGTGAAGCCACATTTCAAAAGCCTCTAAAATGATCATGGTATTTATTTTCAAGGTCCATGTTTCACAACCATACAGCAAGACCGACCACACATAACATTTTAGCATTCTCTGCCTTAGTTTTAAGCTTATATTGTCATTGCAGAAGAGGGATTTCATTTTTAGAATGCAGTTCTTGCTGCTTCAATTCTGCACCTAATCTCTATATCTGGATCAAGAGTCTCCGTGAGGATACTGCCGAGGTATCTAAATCTCTCCACCTTTTCGACATTACAACCATTTAACTGAATCATTGATCCAGAGTGATCTAGTCGTCCAAAAGTCATCCATTTAGTTTTATTGACGTTGATTGTTAGGCCCAGTTGCTCACCAGCATTATTAACAAGATCTAATAGGTCTTGGAGGTCACTGATACTGTCAGCTAGTAATACAGTATCATCTGCATATCTTATAGTATTAATGACAACTCCGTTGATCTTGAGACCCTTCTGGGTATTACTTAGGGCTCTTTTGAAGACATAGTTGGAAAAAAGATTAAATAATAGTCTCGACAGGATACAGCCTTGTCGTACTCCACGCTAAATGGCGATTGCATTAGATCTCTCATTCCGATGTCTTATTTCTACTGTTTGGAACCAATACAGGTTTTTAATGAAATTCTGGTCTTTGGTGTCAACGTTACAATCCGCAAGCATTTTCATTAGGTCAGCATGTTTTACCCTGTCAAATGCTTTTTCGTAGTCAGTCAAGTGGATGTTAAGGTAACACATTTCTCACACAATCATACGTGGTTTTTCTACAAACATGCCTCAAAGATCTAATTTTTACAGCATTTAGCATACTTTCATCCTTTCTCTGCCATACATCAAGGTAGTCAGATACCAGAACTCCTTTGTGGACGAAAAGATCTGGGTTTTTGTAAATACCTTTTTTGGAGGCCTTTGTCAGACTGTTTGTTCTGTTAAGATCATGTGAATGGAATAATTATCATATTAGAATAAGTTAACAATAATAATCTAAACGATAATATGAAAGAGAACAAGACACAGAAAAACAGAAAAAAGACAATGGTCGCAACTGGGACTCGAACCCAGACCTCTCCGTCTAACCGGGACGAGCGCGTTAACCAATTTCGCTTTTGCCACCTTCTGTCAAAACGTCATATTTGTCAATCTCATATTTTCAAATTTTAGAATTAACATTATTATCAACTAATTATTTTTCTCCATATTACGGGCAACTACCCTTTTTAATTGGAAACAAACATTCCAAGAATTGGTTTGTAACCTAGATAGCGTCTCGGATAGATATATCCGAATTTATTTATGTGGAACAATTGACTTTTTATGAAAGTCTAAATGAATATTCAATTTTTATAAGAAAAACTTCTTTTTTTATCTATTGGTTTCCAAATCGCATTTATATTAATAAGTGAAAATAACTTTTCGGTTTTTTGGTGACCCCGGGGGTTGCGGACCACTGCCATAGAGCACCGAGTTAAGGAGGCCATTGTTTTGTACATCTGGTTCTGTCTGTGAAATTCCTATGCAAGAATTGTCGCAACTGTGACATTAGTATGCCTAAATCTTTCTGTATCGCCGTCCCTGTCCCCTGCACGTGTTCGGATAACTTAAGAGGGAGACAAAGAGAAGCTCAGTGCTCCGAATTATACCCATTGTTGGATATAATTTAGAATATGTTATGCATAGATAATTTGAAATACAATGGATGCTGCATTTTGTACGACGATTAAGATTGAAGATATAATTGTTATGATTGGATGCACCGGTGCACGGCGATGGGTTTTATGAAAGTATGCGTTCTTAGAATCGAAAACTAAAAGCGATTCACCATATCGTAAATTCTGGAATAGGCCGCTAACAATAACACTCCTTATGTAGATTGTGATAAGGTTTAAATTCGCGTTCAGCACCAGCCGGCTGTTTCGATTTATTCAAGAAAAAATCGCCAAAAAGCGTGACTTATTTTATTTTGCAGAGTTCAGCAAAAGTTATATTAATATGTTTTACGATCATTTTATAAATACTTTAATTGTCCACCTTGTACAATAAAACTATAACCGAAAAGGGGTCCGCAGTATGAGATTTTGAATATTAAAGCAGTTTTTACAGGCCTAACACTTTATTTTATTATATACTTTAAAGGATTACTCTACTCGATTACTTTGAGGGTTAATATGCGTATTACTCGCATATGATATATTATGCGAATGAGGACTCCTTTAGCTCATTTTTTGCGCTAAGTATCGGCATAAAAAGTAGACGTAGATGATTTGTGTAAGGATATTGCTTTAAGTAAGGACGATTACAAAATTATTAATAATACAAAACTTTTTTACCTTATAGGAGAATGCAGGAAATATTCGGAAACAAATTCATGTGTATGTAAACTCACCTGTAACAAAAAGAAAATTCATTGATTAGTTAACATACAACAAGATGATTTATAATGTGATAAAATTGGTTTTGACATGTTTTCGTATAAAATTATGTTTGAAGAAAATAGTTCACATTGTAATAATTAATGATATATTAATTAATTAATCTACACATCTGCTAACCCTGTAAAAATCGCAAGTGCGCCCAATGGTTGAATTTGACGGCCACCTCTGGTCTAAAGTCCCAAAATACCTGAAAAAAACCTTTTACTCTTGTGTAGAGACGGGTTTGATAGATTCTCTTATTTTAACAAACGGATTGCAATCTTTAGACCATAGGCGTCAGGTGGGAATTCTGTTCTCCCGGTATTTCAAACTAGCGTCATTGATTCCTTAGCCACTGGCGCACAGAGTTTAACAGCTCGACTGTGTGCTTCCTTCCTCCTACTACATGGGTTTTCTTTAAGACCCAAGTTCACTCCTTCCTTTCCACAAAATACCCTCCACACAGCATCCCCAATTTTGATATAGGCCACGAAAGAAGTGAAAATTTCTTTAGCACCGTTGTGATTTAAACTCAATGAAACAAAAAAGTGACTCTAAAAAAAGACAAAAAATACATATATAGGATTTATAGGATTTAGCCTGCGAAAGAATGAGATAGACTTATCGGTTTTCTCTTTTGCGGTGCTTCGTTGCATCCCCACTGTTGTCTACATTCGTTTTCTAAAGGTTTCACTTCTACCACGTGTGAACTGCACACTTGTATTTTTCCTTCTTTAGCACCGTTTTGATTTGAAACTCGATGAAACGAAACATTATGTATATTTATATATATTATAGGTTAAATAAATTAATTTGCAAAGCGCCCTTGTGCCGATTTTCCAATCCAATAATAATAATAATTAAAGACCGGATTATATGCAACAAAAACAGCCCAAAATATGCATGCAAATATGCAATAAAAATAGCTAAAATATGCACGAAAATCCATAAAAAGGGCCAAAATATGCAACATGAAATAGTACAGGAAGTCGTATTTTTAAACATTTTTATTTTATTAAGCCATTAGTTCTCAAGTATAACAATCGAATTTTCGAAAATATCAATTACAAAATGTATTTAACAATGAAATTTACAATTTACCTTTAAAAACGTATATAACTAAGTAGTGTTTTAAATTTTCTGTAGACAAATTGTGTCTACGAACGTTTAATATATTTTTTTAAGCGTAAAGGAGCATTCTACGTCTACTGATGTGACTGGACAGAATTTAAATTTGGGTGCGATTTTTGAACTCATCGTGCCGGGCAAAATTTCACCTGCCCCGTTGATGAAGGTATTGATTTGGCACAAGGGTTCAAACCCTGGGTTATTGTTCAGTAAATTTTAAAACTTTTCTTTGATTTACTCTGGAGGAATAGCTTTGAAAACGAGGAATTCATAAGGCGAATTGTCTTCATAACCTGAATAGATTCATCAACGCCAATCCATGAGTTTCAAGCGTTTTTAAACTTGCAGGTATGTAGGCGAAATGAGGGCTAATCATAGATAGGTTTTTATTTTTTAATACTAGCATCGTCAAACGCTTCTTTGCACTAGAAAACTGTCGATGACTCTGCTCTATCGAAGTCATTGATAATACCCTTGATGTCACTATGTGAGGCATCTGAACGATGAACGAGATCGAGCGTAAATATGCAAGATCTCGATTTTTTTGCTAAAATATGCAATTACCGCTGAAAAGGGTCTAAATATGCAAATGCATATGCAAATATGCAATTGCATATAATCCGGTCTCTAATAATAATAATAGACTCTCAGTAATGAATACAGAATGAAATGTACGGTCACCGTGTTTCGAACATGTTGTGTAACAAAAATCTGTGGAAGTTACCAAGAGAATCCAGCAAACATTTTTCATGGAAAAAGCTCCGCCATGTTTGTAGGGCATTTCCCGCCATAAATCTTTTTATCCTAATGGATCAACTGGTTAAAAACAATGATCGGAATACCCCTGAACATGTGCGCTACCATTTCGCGTACGGTAGATACCCGGAATATATAAATGCTGAAGCTATACCGCTACAGAAAAATGTTGCAGTAAAGGATTAATTTTAAAATATGGATGTTCATTATCAAAATCACAAAATAATTTAGAAGTGTTTAAAATACGAAAGGTGTTGGGCAAAGGCGCGAAATTCAGTATTACAAAGAGAGCTCTTATCAAAGCACTGTGTAATTTTAGTGTATGTGAATATGTATGTAGTTTCAATGTTTCTCAAGAGATGTCGTTAGTATGGCTGGGTCACATGTAGTTTTAATGTGTCACAACAGAAGTCGTAGTTACACTACATGAGAGAGAGAACAGTTTTTCAATTTGGGAGGTGGGTATGGGTACCGCCGCTCCAGGAAGCATCTAATGGATAACCAACACCTCTGCCATAAGTTACCCCAAGCGGTTTGGTACGTTTGGTGACTTAGCAGGGGTGCCCGGGTTCAAGGGTGAGGTTTGTCAGAATCTTGGTGGCAGATGCATTTGCCCACCGACTGCGTAGCATGCCAGATCGGTAGAGACCGGTTGAGGAAGACTTTTTGACCTCTCCAACAGGACTCTCTCGGAACATCGCCTTGCACCGCAGTTTGAGGTATATATTAATATATCCGTCACTTCTAGACACACTGACCCCCAGTTTCCTAACCACCACTCATACCCTTTTCCTTCCCAGTTCTTCCTCGCCTTCCTTTCCTAAAAATACCCTCCATACAATATCTCAACTATTTTCCTCAGGGCCTCCTGTGTGGAGCTAATGTGAAAAAAATATCTGATTGAGGCGGCTTAACACACAGCATTCTTTAGAACGAACGTTAAGTCCAGTTAGATATTCATTATAGAATCCTTTAGTATACATCTATTCTATCCATCTTATCCATCCTTTAGAACGGACGTTAAGTCCAGTTAGAAAATCATTGTAAATACGATGCGATAATACGCAAGGCTCGTAATCTAGACGAACCGAAGTATTGTTTAAAACTCCCGATAATCAGAGATGTATTGTTAATTAGAGGAAAAACAGTACACCACAAATCAGTATTGGTGAGTTTTCATATTTGGAAAATTGGTATGTTAGCGAGAGAAGGGCCGATGAGGACATATACACAAAGTCAAATGCAGGAAATTCACTTGTTATGTGTCGCCCATATCCTACGAACAGACTCTACAAGTGGCGGGCAGCCGTTGTTCACGTGCGCATGACATGTCCAGTCACGCATTTTGTTGCTGTCCTTCTCAGGCTAGGAGAAGCATTACCTTATATGGTCACGTAGCTCGGGGCTCAACCAATAGGAAGAGACATTACCTTATAAGGGCACACGTTCGAGTCTTCCCTCTCGCTCATCGGGAGCAAGCAGCTCCGGCCGCCGATCGGCAAAGAGAGACACATTCGAGACAGCGGCGCGAGCGGTTGTACTGACACGAGGGCAGTATGCCACACTTCGACGCGACTAATTAAGTCTCCGCCTACATCCAAGTATGGCGTTATTACAACAGCCGCCTACATAATACCACTGCCGCCTATTTAATACCCTGGCCGCCCTGGAAGCGCCCGGCTTTTAATCCGCCTTCGTTGCCGACGAGCCGAGTATTTCACAACTGCCGCCTATTTAATACCATGGCCGCCCTGGAAGCGCACGGCTTTTAATCCGCCTTCGTTGCCGATAAGCCGCGTAATTCCCCAATGCCGCCTGCCGGTTAGGTAAGCTGGCCGAACCCGCCCACCATGACGCCGAGAAGCCGCCCCCTCACCACCGAGCGCCCAGTGTCCCGAGCACGGTCTGTGAGCTAGGCTCCAGACCTCTCCACTACGTAGGGAAGCTGCCTGCATCCGTCCGACGCCACGTGAGATTCTAAACTTTCTTATTAGTCTTCCCGAGCCTAAATTCAGTAGCATTACTAGTGCCTCTCTCTCTCTCAAATGCTAGGCCTTAAACTGCTTACCTGGTTGCCTGTACTGTTTCACCCTTGCCTATTGAATACATTTGAATTGTAACCAAACCTTGTTTCATTTGGAGTCAACCATCGACAAGCACGGAGGAACCCTACTTCCCTGAGATGAGCCTTCCAAGCCGAGGCATATGACCCCCGGGGGGTCTGCTTAACACTTGTCCCCCCCCGGGAGTGACTTATATTCCTGGAGACCTTAAAATATCACCCTGGCTTTCAGCGTGGGGACCAGGAAGTATAACACACTGATTAATTTTCTTGAAAATATTTGATAGATTTAAATCAATTTGGAATTGATAACAATGAAGTACATAATTAGAGAACATTTACTTTTGATTTGGATGACTTGACTACGACAACCTTGTTCCACAACCTTTGTTGATGATCCAATGTTTAGTCAAAATTTTCAATTTATTTATAGGTTTTTGATTGTCCTGTTTCGTCGGATAGGTTATTGTGTATTCTATTCGGAATGTATTTGAAGTTCGTTTGTCTAAATGATGAATTTGTTTTAGGTATTTGTAAGAGTTCGCTGGGTACATATCGCGTTTTGTTCTTCCGTCATAGGTCTGATCCCACGGCCGATAACACCATGATGAATAGTTACACAGATTAGCCAACGCTATGTTTTGACAGCCCGGTTTATTTATTGTTTTGACTTAAATGAAAATTATACGAACACCGAACAAATTGAATAGATCAATTTTACTCACAACAATATATTTAATAATAATACAAGTAATAAATAATTTAATTAATATTTGTAATTATCCAAAGGTATATCTACAAATATCGGCACAAGTTCGATAGCTAAATAATTCGTTTTTTCTGATGGCTTACAGGGTCCCTATAAATATTTTTTTTATCATTTCATATAAATTTTACTTTAAAATCTTTAACAGTATCACGACCACCATAATAGGCTCATAGTCGTATCAAGGCTCAAGGCAGACGATTTTAAAATGTATTAACAAGAATTGTAAATCTAGATCCAAATTGTAAATTTTATTGTAGTTTCTCCTATAAGTGTACTATCCATTAAAAGTTCACACTTCTAAAAACATAATCTAACATAACTTCATATCTTTGTTGTAAATCTTATTGTAATTATTCCGTCTTGTTATCAGGTACCTGGTTTACACTTATCAATACTACCATAGAGTTAATACTACTAACTTACCTACACATCATACTCTGTAAATCTGAATATATTATATGTTACCAGGTTAATTCGGTAAATCCGATTATTATATACCTATGCTACCAAATTACTTTTTCTACATTGTCAAAAAAATGTATGTACATATATTTGTTATTATACATTTTCTTTACTACATAACTTACTTTCAGAGAAAAATGAAATTTTTTGTTTTTTTTTTGTTGTTTTTGTTATGTATTTATGTACATTTCTTGGAATAATATGAACTATACCGTCAATTTGTCTGTCCTGGAACGGGAAACTTTCCTAGTTGGACAGGCAAAGCTTCCAAATATGTAATTTGTACTTTCCTTTGTATCTATAATAAATAAATAAATAAAATAAATAAATAAATAGATACAAAAATAAAAACTAAATTAAAAAAAAAAAACAAATTAAAACCCCAATAAAAATCGAAATTAAAATTAAACTGATTGATAAAGTAGACATTTTTAAGAAAATAAATAAAATACTAAAATAATATTAAAAAAAGGTTTAAAAATTCGCAAAAATGCATTTCAAGACCTTCCTTATGAACGAAATCAAAATAACAGAACACATTACAACCAATGATGATGGCGAAGAGCTCCCCAGAAATACCGACCATACAAAAGATTAGTAAAATTTATTAAAATAAAATAAAATAATAATGAAATATGTAAAGTGTAATTTTCAATTAATAAAATCTTCAAAAAAGCTCGCTCTTTCAAATATCCGATGTTGTACAAGGGTAGTAAAAACAGATAAAAAAATAAATGAAAACAAATAACTTTGTAGAAACCACTATATAATCAATACTATCAACATATTTCGAAAACAATGTATTCTTCGTCAGGATATGAATGATATATTATTAATTATTTATTATCAATCTTATCCTGACGAAGATAACTTTGTTTTCGAAACATGTTGATAATATTGATTACATAGTGGTTTTTACAAAGTTATTTGTTTTCATGGAAATAAAAATGACACCACAAAAGTATATTATTTATTAATAATAATAATATTTGGACGATTTACATAGCGCCGTTTTTATGAAAAATCACCTCAAGGGCGCTGTAAATCACCTCAAGGGCGCTAAGTTTGAAGAAGATATAGAATTATTTGTTTTTATATCGGTACCCAACGCATTATATATTTTATTTGATTGTTCTGTGTCTGCATAGAACGACCCAGACTTTTTCAATTTCTTTCAGATTTTTCCATTTCCGCCACATATATTATTCCTTTAATATTATATCTACATCATCTACTATTACGTCAAATGTTATTTTGATACAACCTTTTCTGTCTATGTCTGCGTCGTATTATAATATTCTTCCGTCTCTATGCAATTCTCGACGTAAGTATACGAACCACATAATCCAGCCTTACACAAGACGGTTTAAAAAACAATAACCACTAAATACAAATGATTTATTATCGTTGCGGTGGTTTTGAAAACCTCTCGAAATGATTCTCGTTTAAATGAAATTCACGTGATCAATGGAGTAGGCACTTCATCTTGAAATCCCGGGAGGAATAGCAAGTAATTTATTCACAAGTGTTTGAGAAGCGGCCCGATGATGTATATTTATATATATTTAACAATACAAATTTACACTAAGGTCAGAGGTGAAATGTACACCGCAATTATTCTATGGAATCTGAAATGAAAATTGAAATTCACTCCGCTCTAATACAAATAATTTCGGTTCTGGTATGTTCAATTTATTTAGGTTTAACACAAGTATTTGCTACAAGTTTCAGAAAGCATGATTAAATTACAAAATATTATGTTATTTTTACCTCTAAATATCTAATTCAATATTTAAACCTTCATTCTGTTCTATCTTTGAATGTCAGTGTTTTAACTTTGATTGATTGTTTTACCTTTCGATAAGCATTATCAAACACGTCCGGGTGATTTCCCCCATATTTATATACTCGTACGCCCTTGAAATGTAGTGCTGGATAAAAATGCTCAGGATTCCATGGACAGCCAGTAGCACATATGTGTCCATTCTGGAAGAGCTAGGCATCCACAATAGGTTTTGCACTATACGCCTACAACGTATTTTAAGATACCTTAGACACGTTGCTCGTCAAACTGAAGACTCCAACTTGGAGAAACTCATAGTCACTGGCAAAGTGGAAGGCAGAAGAAGCAGAGAAAGGTTTCCAATGCTCTGGAGTGACCAAGTATATCTTGCGTCCGGTACGTCGGTATCCGAAGCTCTCCATGCAGCGCAAGACCGCGAGGAATGCAAGAGCCTTATCCACTATGGAAATTGGAGGAGAGGTTGTCGTGTCCTCTGTGTTGTTATTGTCCTATTTCATATTTAAATTCATTCTCAGTATCTATCTCGATGTGTACAGTCCTTTACTTTTAACTTTTTATGTCTATGCCACCTCTTACTGCAAATATTTTTGTTTATGCTACTTCATAGTGTAATATTGTCATTAATTCTCATCTATATTGTCCTTTCTCTGTGGTTACGTCAAGTCTTGATTTGTTGATAAATACGAGTGCATTTGTTTTGCAAAGTCATTCTCTCTCTGAAGATTCTCTCTCTAAAGATTCTCTCTAAAGATTCTCTATAAAACTCTCTCTTACCGACTCAATTAACCGACTAATTGCCAGTCATCTCAATTGTAAAGTTCTCTAATAAAGTTACAATTATATCCAAAAACACAAGTGTTTTAAGGATAACCTCAACAATCTCCCTCCCAGTACGCCCATCCTGGCGTTGAAACAAAAGAAGTTAAAAAACACAGCGTCAGCCTTACGACCTGACCGGAGACTTCCTGAGACCACACCAGGACGCCTACTTCATGGTCCTTCGAGCCGGATTGCACATCAGCAATCATCACCCGGGCTACCCAGTCTACCGGAGAAAACAGCATTTCACCACAGCAACCAGAGTTAAGTCATTCATTCAACTTTCCCTCCTTACTGTGTTAAACTGTTGCCTTTTCTCTTAATATTTGCAAGCGCGGATCTCTGATCATCTGACAATGGCGGATAACCTGAAGGCTCTCGTAGCTAGAAGGGGCCAGATCAAAGGGCTGATAACTAAATTTCAGTCATTGTTGGATGAGAATCAAACAGATCCGTCAATCATCCAAGCGCGATTAGCCAAAATCGAACCGCTGCATGACTTATTCATGGAAGTTCAACTCAGAATCAGTGTGTGTGATGAAAGTTTGGATCTCGCTTCGGATGATGAAAATGACCGCTTTGAAACAATGTATTTTCGGGCAGTCACCGAAGCAAAATCGTGTCTGACGATCGACTCCAAATTTCATTCACAACAATCTCAATCAAATATTATTTCTAAAATTCAGTTACCAATTTTAAAGCTACCTACATTCTCCGGGACATTGTCTGAGTGGACTTGTTTTGAAGAATCATTTAAATCGTTAATTGAAACAAACCATGAACTGTCTGCAATCCAAAAATTTCACTATCTCAAATCATGCTTAACTGGAGATGCATCCAAATTACTAACATCTCTGGAAATCTCATCAAATAATTATCATATTGCATGGGAATTATTAACAGATCGATACGCAAATAAACGTCTAATCATTCAAAATCACATTCAATCTTTATTTGATATTACAACGATCCTTAGCAATAAGGAACCGACTTGAGAAGAATCTAACTGGTACATTTATACAGTAGCTAAAACAAGGTTGATTCAAGTTTTATTAGCGTTAACATTTTCATTCAGTTTATATCGAATACTTCTACTCTTTCACTTTTTAATTTCCTTATTTTTTTGTAACCCAAATACTTCCCAAGCCACCCGCCATCAAAGGTTGACAGAGGCTTTTAGAGTTTTATTATCTGAGAAGCGTTTTTCGTAATTTCATAAATGAACAGTCAAATTGCCTCCCGATTATCCCATCGCGACTTATTTTTTCCACATTCAATTCCGGGGACGTGTCGTTATGGGGTAATTTTACGACCCTAGCTTATTTAGAAAGAATCAGAGCTAAAGGTCGAGGATCGAATGCCATCCGCGACGTAGCTTAGTTATAAAACAGTCGGAAAAAAGAAATGTTTTTTTCTAATAATGTTAAGCGTCTTACTCCTGTATCAGGCGCGGTAGTAATAGCAATAGGTGGTAGCAGTGGGCATTATTCTTTAAGAACTATATTTTAGAAAATAATTATTGTACTGAGGATTTGAAGAAGACTGTATAAGTTTGAAAATACAAATACATAAAGAACTAACATATTTATATAATATGATTGACAGGTTGCAAGAGGAGAACACCGGAATGTCTGTTCTTGTCTGTAAATTATTTCTTCATCTTACAGAGGCGATCAGAAAAAGCAGATTTAACCTATCCATGTTTCTTATTGTGAATCCCGTCAACATAAAATTATTCTGCTGCGATAGTAACTTTGTTTCAAAGACTTCGGATAGGTTTTGAACTTAAATGTCATTTTCAAAATTGGAACTGATCGTACCGAGAATTCAGAGAAGCGATAAACGTCTACTTATAATATAATATTTTTTACCAGACAATTTACGTTGATTCCAATTTGAAATAATTTTGTTTAAATTTCTTAGGGATAAAGTCAGATTACGTGATTTTTCAAGGGCCTGCATACATTTTCAACAAAGCGTTATCAAGCTATTAACTTGGTACTAACTAACTAGATTTACTAACAAAATATCCCATATTTTTTGGCGGATCTGCGCTACTTTATACCTATTATAAAATTAATGTCACCCTTAAAAATAACGTATTTCTAACTTGGGATGACTGAAGTCATACGTTTAAAACAATATAAAATGTTTCAAATAAACAATATAACATAACTTCTAATTCGGGACGACTTAAGTCGTACTTAATGTATTAATATAATATCTAAAAAACTTCTAATAAGCATGCAATATACATATGTAATATAATATATAACATCTAACAAACTTCTAATAAACAATATAATATACTTTTCATTTGGGATGACTTAAGTCATATGAAGACTTAATAATAATAATAATAATAGCATCGTATTTATTATTTCACTTCAAATGCGCTTAATTATAATAAGCTTAAAATTAATCCTAGAGTGTTCCTTACGAGTCCTTACAAAATTGATTAAATAATGTGAAACAAAGAATATTCAGTATATACAAAGCAATTCCTAAATAACAATATTAATAACAATAGTGAGTGCTGTTTTGTCACATGCCAATAGATATTGATCCCATTGAAACCATAACGGTGCCATTCAACAAGAATCATTAAAAACTAAAATATACTATAGAACAGGAAACAGTTTACGTTTAGAAATAATACAAATTCGGAGTGCAAATAAAACTATAGTAAGGGGGTAATCGAAACCAAACAATTACTGGAAAATTGAGGAACATGGTTTATTATAAATACACTTACTTGTACATACAAATACAGAGAAAAACTATCAACGTAATTAAAGTTACGTAGATTTAGATCGTACCATATTTTGGGTAGGTACTATATGATTGGTTTAACATAAATATTAAATAGTAGTCTATGAGGAGCATCACGTGCAATAATATAATACAGTCTAACATGAAATCATATTAGGTTCATAAGTTAGCACGGTCACAGATCATTTCCCATTGCGAATGAGAGAAACTGTGTCAAATATGATCCGCTGCAGGATTCGTTAGTGACGCATCAAGAGTTCAGATCACATCTCCATCTCACACCGCTGCAGTAATGAACACCACTTGTTAGCTCAAAGGGATGCTGTGATTTGATTTCACGGGAAGGGGCGCGGACGATTCTATATAGCTTCCAGCTGAGGGAGATGGGAGGCTTTGACGCAGCGGTTTTAAACAACTGGAGAACTCAATGTTCAGCAATACTCAGGTAACTAAGTTTAGGCGTATTACAAGGATTAAACTGGGAGCTTCTGATTACTGGAAACCGATTTTAAAAAGCTTTCGGTTTATAAGGGTGTAAAAATTTGACAAACGATTTATTTGAAAAAAGTGTTGATACTCTGAGAGGTAACGTTAAAAGTTAATTGCTAGATTTTTTATAATTTATTAATTTTATTTGCTCTGTTACATTATTTGTTATATAAAATGGATTAATTTTTTAATTCAAGGGTTAGTATTTTATAAAAAATAGAACATGTACATATAATATTGTACTTCAAATTTTTTTTGATTGATTAATAAACCACTTGTGTTGCTCTGCAAAAACAAAGTAACGACACTTAAATCAATTAAATCTATTTCTATTTACGATTTATTCCAATAACCTATATTATTTTTGTTATGTAAAAATCTGAAAAAAATATCGCCATATTGGTTTTTCTGTTTTATCTTCCACATCGCACATATCTGTCAGTTTTAATGTTTATTTTCTATCCATGAAGCACTGCTTTATCGACAACTTGGAACACTCCAAAATTCAAAATTTAAGGGAACTTATTTCCTTTACATGTTTTTTTTACAGCCATTATTATATTTTTATTACTTTATTTGTATGGACAAAACGCCGCGCCGCCCGCGTTTCATCTTGGTAATGTTTTATGAGGCTGAATCACGGAAGGTCTAATGAGAAAATTAATGGCACAGAATTTCTTATTTAAGTAGAACACAAAAAACCTTATCGATAAGACAGCGGTTATTTTTCCACTACTAAGAAAAAGCACACGTTTCCGCGGGCATATCGGTCTAACATTTTGAACAAAGAGCCAAATCACACGAAAACGATGCATTTTCAACATAAACTTAAGGCGCCGTATACCCGCTCAAAAAGAAGAGGATGGAGAGATATGTAATAATATGTAATAATGTTGTTTCGAATGTTGGAGAGAGCGCGCTAATATTTAAAACGATAAAATTGAAGCGAAAATTGTGAAAATGTTTAATAAAACACGACTCGTTTAAGATAGAGAAAAATCTCGGAAGGGACATCTAAAATGGCATTAAAAGAAACACTATGATTTTTTTTTAATTCGTATAACTTCTAAAATAAGTGAAGTGAACGTGTATATAAGAATTCGGAGCGTACTTTGCGTTTTTTTTTCTATCGAGGGAATTTCGTATAATTTGCGTTTTGGCGGTGGGAACGTCTAGATATTATCTTCAAAAATAATTTTTTTTTTTAAGAGCTTAAAAAATTCAAATGTTTAAGGGAGATATGTAAGAAATCGGTAGAAATTCGGGATGCGGCGGCTTAAATAAAATAACAAAACAGCATAAATCGCCTAAAAATCGTGTTAAAACTACTAATTGTGTTAAATTGTGTTCTACTACCGCACAAACATAAAACAATAATAATTAACCTTTGTAAAAATCACGATCAGCTGAAGGCTAGGGTGCCTCATACAATAATAGGTTTCGCTGAGTGATCGTGCATCTTAAACCATATTTCTTTAGCCCTTTCCAGTGAAACTCAAATATTCATTTCTATATTTCTAAATAATATTATTATCAGTTTTATCTTTTTACCCATCTTTGCCCAGCAGTCAATCAAAACGTTAAAAGTGTTCATATCGAGCATAACTCAAATATGTTTTCTGCTGTCATAAGCAAAAAGGCAACTGTAAATTTTTCCTCGGACGTCCCCGACTTCTTCTACCATTTACATATGCGTCATATACACTCCTTTTTTCATTCTAACACTATTTTCTTCGTTCATTCGCTCTACATGCCCAAACCATCTGAGCGTCCCTTTCTCTTAATCTTACTAAATACATCATTGCATTCTTTGAGAATCTCCATATGACAGACGCAATCCCTTGTATGAGATTTGATTTACTCCATACTTGGAAAACACCTTCCATAGCTTTTCCTGTCGACTCGATCGCATGCGTTTTGTAGATCTACAAAGGTTTTTTAACAGAAACTTTTCACTGAGTATACGCAATGAGAAAATCTGGTCCATGCACCTCTTTCCACTCATAAAAATGCACCTTGCACATCCCACACTTTTTTCTTTGTTTCCATTCTTACCCTTTCAATCAATATTTTACTATACAGCTTGCCGACTGAACTTAGCAGGCTAATAGTCTTTGGTTCCCACATTCCGATAACATGTTACTGTAATCTCTTCTATCTTTTTAAATTTCCTTGTTTAATTTATCTATTTTTTTCTTATTCTCAGTATCGAAAAGTTTTAAGTGATTTTGAGAACAATCTGTAAAAACTCAGTATGTTAAATGAATAAAACCGTGAAAGGAGCAATATTTATTTCTCGGAAGGGATTGACGAGAGAATAAAACAATGCGGAATTTATGACAAGTAATGGAAACGAGACGAAACGTAACGCAATAATTTATCGCCAACATTAATATCTTTTCTTTAGTACTCTCGGGATAAAGTCTTTACGGGTCCACGGGTGTTGGGAGTGTTTTAAGAGAAATAATCATTAATCAGTACGGGTGAGAATTATGACTCGGTTAAATTGTGATTTACGACGGCGCAAATTCTTCTGAGTGCTGATTTTTACGGCCATAAATACGGCGGCGGAGGGGTTAAATATTTAGAAAAAATGGGCGAAACACCGGCAGGAGTTTTAAAGAAGTCCCCGAGGTACAGTCGCGCTGCTCAAAAATCTGCGGTTATCTTAACTTACGTTTAAGCAAGGCAAGTAATATATTCAAATTTGGAAAACAAACATTTTTGTTATCTTCGAGTTGATTTTAGTTAAGGCACATTTGACTTATTTGATGTGGATACTGCATAAGGGTCCCTTCTGGAGCCGGTAAGACTGAAGGTACTGTGAAGTAAGGCGATGAGAATAGTAAGGTGGGAAAGTGCCTGTCTATTTAGATCTTGTCACCAAATACGGCTAATGTCAAATCAAGTAACTTTTCAATGCTGACTGTAGCTGCTGATATTTCACCAGTTCGATGCTGAGAGTATCTTTCACTCTGAAATTGGGTGCAAATATATCAAAATATATAATTTTTATATGAATGAGTTGTGAAACAAAACAAATGAATTAAATAAAATTTACGCACGTCTTATTTGAACCCGCGACCTCCGGATTCGAAGCCAAAGATCGTAACCACTCAACCACGGAGATCAAACATAGATAAACAAATCTATATTAAAACTTAAATTATCGTTATTCTCGAAAATTAAAAAAAAACTATTGTGAAATTAGATATGAGCGCATCAGCAGAATGCTGCCTGATCATTACATAATAAATCATTTCACTTGACCCTAACAAATCTGCAGGCCCAGATAACATCCCACCAATATTTTTCAAACAATGCGCATCTGCAATATCCGGTCCACTCACCACATTATTTAACCGCTTACTTTCTTCTGGACATTTTCCAACCCGTTGGAAATCTAGTTATATTACCCCGATTCTCAAAAAAGGTGACGACACTGACATTAAAAACTACCGTCCTATATGTATACAATCAGCGCTCCCGAAAATCTTTGAATCCCTTGTTCTTGATTTAATTTATCCATCAATATTAAAAGTAATTGATAAAAACCAACACGGATTTGTTTCCGGTAGGTCAACTGCTACCAACCTGTTACTTTACCATAACTATATTACAGAATCTTTTACAAAAAAAAAACAAGTTGACAGTATCTACACAGATTTTTCAAAAGCTTTCGACAAAGTATCACATAAAATATTACTTAGTAAATTGTATGCCTTAGGACTGAGAGGCAAGTTGTTGGATTGGTTCTCAAATTATTTGTCTAACAGAATCTTATTTGTTAAAATTAAACATTCTTTATCTAAGTTATTATATGCAACTAGTGGTCTACCGCAAGGGAGTCATCTCGGCCCCATCCTTTTCTTAATATTCATAAATGATATCATAAGCTGTTTCAACGATGTAGAAGTTCTGCTTTTTGCCGATGACATCAAATTATACAAAGAAATATCCAATATAGGTGACTGCCTAATCCTACAGTCAAACATCGACAAACTGCAAAATTGGTGTGTCACAAATAACTTGTTCCTCAATATCGATAAATGTAAGACACTAACGTTTTGTCGAACAAAGACCCCACTATCTTTCAAATACACAATAGATAACAAAATCTTAGAAAAAGTCAATGAAATTAGAGATCTTGGAGTTGTGTTTGACACGCAATTAAATTTTATAAATCACATACAACAAATAACCAACAAAGGCATGAAAACACTAGGATTTATAATTAGAACAATCAAAGACTTTAACTCGTTAGAAGTTATTAAAATGGTATATTTGTCACTCGTACGCAGCTTGTTGGAATACAATTCCATAGTTTGGTCCCCATATTATCAAATTCATATAAAAAATATCGAAAGAGTGCAGCACAAATTTTTAAGATTTATTAACTTCAAGCTACACATACCTATTCAACACATTAACTACACATCCTTACTAAATACACTTAAATTGCATTCCCTAGAAAACAGAAGAAAAATAAATGACCTAACTTTTTTGTTTAAAATTATTCATTCTGAATTAGATTGTTGCGAACTCCTGCATCTCATCGATTTCAGGGTACCCAATCGAGCAACAAGGCAAAATGTTTTATTCTACAACAATAATTCTGGGACGAACTACCATATACATGCACCTATTTCTCGACTTCACACATTAGGAAACAAATTCACCTCTAATATCGATGTATTTAACACAAGTTTACCATTATTTAAGAAATACCTGAACGACACTTTTATGTAGAATATTTTGATATTTAAGGGGCATCACATAGGGGCTAATGCATTTATTCGTATAATTCTATATTAATACACAATGTAAAAACTTGTTGCCATTTTATTTTTATGTATCTTGCATTTTGTCATGTATTTACAACTTACAACTTACAAACTTTCTCCTTTATTGTAATGTATTATCTTTCCTTAATTTATGTGTATACTCTTTATGACGTGTACTAGTTATTTTTTATAGTTTATCTTTTGTTTTTAAAAACCTGTCTCTGTATTATAAACATGTAATGTAAAAGCCCACCAGGGCGTTGAAAATTAATAAATAAAATAAAATAAATAAATAATAATAATAAAATATGTAACAGGGCATTTGTTTCGCTCTTAAGACTATATTTCTTTTCAGGATTTGAACGCGCGACCTCGGGACTCGTAGTCAAGAGCCTTACCCCTTGACCACGGAGGCATTAAAATTTTGAGTTTTAAATAAAGAGTTCTTTTTATATTGTCTAATATAATCCTTATTTACAGTAAAAAGTAGGAATCTATAAACGAAATTATGTTATTAAAGTAACCCACACTTTAGAATTCTTGAATTTAAAATATGCGAAATTAAAATAATGTAGAAAAAATCCGTTTCCAACACCCTCTAAAAGTTGTGAGAAACCTCTATCTAAGGGTAAAGTTGAAATGTTGCCCTCACATTCCTGGGGTGTGGAATTACGTTTTTAATTATTTAATACGGTCCCGCGCATTATGTGTCCAGAACATAATATAATATGACATGTGGTCCGTTCCACTTCAACCCTTCCAGAAGTATACATACTCCAATAGCTATAACCCTGCACACTACACTATATAGCTACGAGCTTGAACCCAAGTGGAATGTGGGACGGGTACACCAACACTGTGCAGCGAACAGAGTACATTCTGGAAAATCTAGACGCACAGGAAATTCCTGCAAGGATGAGATTCCCCGCAAAGGGTAGTTTAGCGACCAGTGTATTTGGTATTCAGAGCGGTGACGAGATTGCAATGTTCCAAACTTGTTGGCTGGGAAACGGAAAATACATCCATTCAAGTAGATCCATACATAATTGATTACAAATCCCAATTCGTCGGAAAAAGTTAAAATTATCCTTAAAAGCTGAAGGATTCAATCAAACAAGTACATTATTCATTAATTTACGTTTTAACCTAATGTAAAAGTAAACTCGAACGTATTTAAACAAGTAAAGCATTAAATATTTAACACTTCTGTAAATTTGGGGATTTCAAATACATTACGAAAACACGAAAGTAGAGGAAATAATATCGCAAGAGCAGTTTTCTCAAAATGGTTTGTCGGCATTTGGATCGCCCGGCTTACGGAAAACGAAAAAGATAAATAATAGAGAGCAGAGAGCTTTGCAATTTTACGAAAATACAAGTTGCGGAAGCTTTGGAAAGCTTTTGAAAGCGCAGGATGTTTTTCATAATCCTTTGACATTGTGTTTTTATTTCGTGTTTTATGGTCAATAAAACCGCATGTAATTTCATTTAAAATTTAGGTGGTAGGAAGCGCGAAAATCTTCTTGTATTATTTTTAGCTGGTAATTTTTAATGAGCTTGGAGTAATGAGTCCTAAAGACATTTTTACGTGCAATTTTTGGGATATTTACCAGCAAGATCTTTGTGTTTCTAGAGTTAGGGATGGAATTAAGTGGAGATGAAGTCGAATTTAAGTAGAGATGAAACTCAGACAACGTTTTAAAGGCGGAAAGTAGCTCGTTATATATTTAAATTGCAATTTAAAAGTGAATAAAGAATTATTAAACATAACTTTACGTGCAGTTTCAGAGATCTTGTAAGAAATTTGTATTTCTGGAGTTGAGAATGTTCAAGAACACTTGAATGTCGAGAAATAAGTAATAGAAATATAAAACTATAATAAAAGCAGAAAGCAGACCCATGTTCATAGTACAACTATGTAAAAGACTCAAATAAAACAATGTATTCTGTGTAATTTCAAATGTATTTGTGGAATGATTTGCCGGTTTCTGTGTTTCCTCCCTCCTACAACATGGATCTCTTCAAGACCCATGTTCTATCCTTCCTCTCCTCGAAAATACCCTCTACATCTTCAAAGATGACATAGACCCGGAGAGAAATTATTTTCCTCGGGGCCTATGTCATCTGAGATGCTGTGTGGAGGGTTTTTTTGAGAAGAGGAAGGAAGAACATCGGTCTTGAAGAGACCCGTGTTGTAGGAAGGAGGAAACACAAATTACCTGTAGAACAAGGATAGCATTCCCAACCGACGCCTGTGCGCTAAATATTGTAATCCGTTTATAAAGTTAAGAGAATCTGTAGACCTCCTGTATGGAATTGATGTATAAAATGGTGCTGTAGTCAAATATATAAAAAGGCACACAGTTAAAGTACATACAATGTTTGTCCATACCAATATCAGGCATGAGAATTATTCTTAATCTTAACTTATGAATTGTAACATGAGGATTAATAATAAAATCATGCTGGGAGCGTCCAATATGGCTCTCAAGCACCACAGCAATAGCTCTCAGCTAGAGACTTCTATGCTGTTATTGATACTGTTGTAATGTTGCGAACGATGGTTTACGATAAAGCCTTAGACCCGCACCCAATATATTATTCTCCAGACATGACATTGGTATGAATATTTACAATTTAATGGAATGTTAGGTCACCAACAGTTCCAAAGGGTTAATCATCCGTGCAATAATTCATCGGTAAATCTGACCGCAGCTAAGTTCAAGCCCGTGGCTCTTGGCAAAAGGCAATGCGATATAATATATGTATATGTACCTAGTTCCTACCCAACCCTTCTTCCCTCCCGCACGTATCTAATTAATTTGCGAACTATGATTGATAGCGTCATATTTCTAGGTCCGAAATAGTATTGAAATTAATAGCGCTGGCGGAAATTGAGTCGGAGCCGGATTGCAGTAAGTTGAGATTCTCGCAATATCACGATTCCGCTTATTTATTTACTGGCGTTTGTTCAACATCTCGCCGTGAGGTCCGCCTCGTGTATATCAGCAATATGTACAATAAAAACATTTTCTTTTTCTTTCGGTATGATAGTGAATACCGAATCTGTTGGAGTTTTCTAGCAAAGAGTAAGCACACGACCATGTTATTAAACATTTATTTTAAGTCCGTAAATTCATTTGAAATCGGGCCGCTAACAATGAAATTCCTCATGTAGATGGTTTTGATTTCAAGAAAAAAAAACAACACCTAAAAATGTATTTTATTTTATATGGTGAAGTTCTGACACAAAATGTTTAAAAAACTTTTATGCAGAACTTGATTTGTCACATTATTCAATAAAGCCATAATCGAAAAGGGATAGTAGATTCGTAGATAGGACATTTTGAACTTTAAATCGGTTTTTATAGGTGTGAAACACTATTTTTTTCTCGGCTTATAAAAAGATTTATCAAAAAAACTTCTCGGTCTGTAGTTAGAAGTAAGATTGTAGAAATATATTATAATTTCGTACAGCGCGTTTCAGGTGATTTTTCACAAAAATTGGCGCTATACACACATATAATTTTAATAAAATCATTTAATTACCTTTTAAAATCTATTTCAAAATTTTGTTTGAGGTTTACTGTAACTTCCATATTGAAATTCATGTACCAAAAGTATGCATTATTGCTACCAAATTAAACTGAACAAAGGAAGTTTGACAAATTTAGATTGAAGATCAAATTCGGAAGAATTTTTATTATTTAATGACTGTCTCAGAACTAAATTAGGTGGACATGAAGTTTCCACCAAATATGCGATTCAAATCTAAAATTCTTTTAAAATTTCCAAGTGGGTTGTTGGCATATTATGGTACAGACCATAGACATATGAATATTAGTAGACCTGCCCTAAGTGATAAAAGCGTATTTTTTCCCCCTCCCATTGGAACCATTCCATTGGAACCGGCTGGAACCGAGTATGGCTTCGCGTTAATCTAAAAAATGTGACGTCATCATTCTTCTGCGAGCCAGCGCCAAGCACTCATCGGTACATTTTACGAAATAACACGGTAAAATAGCGGCTTGTGTTTTGAAAACGTGTAAAAATAGAAGTGAAAAAGAGAATAAACCCAATTTTCGTATTATATTCCATAGGAAAGTATTATTTTACACTATTTTAAGCTAATTCAGATCACATAATATGATCGTTTTTGAACACACACTATCAATCGAGATACACGGCGTGTGCCCGTCGCTGTTTACTGGGGTAAGTAAATTATGAAACATTTTTAAAAGTGTCTTAACTGAATACGGCAGCAAAATATTGGACTCGTCCTTACAGGCGACCTTACTTTGCCTATTTGGACTTTGCAAAATTGTTCATTGCGCGGCAAGCAATTCGCTTTCCCATGTAAAAAGGCCTATTCATTCAAAAGCAGAGTTTACTTTTAAGAACTAAATGGCGCTATTATAGTGCGAGATGCCTATACACTGTCAGATTGAGTTTTGACGAATCACATATCACCAAAGCTATCTTCCCACCCTTCGTACCGCTGTAGTTGGTTTCTACCCTTCACCTTTCTGTTCTGGTCTATTAATATTCATATGTCTATGGTACAGACTATCTGTCTTCTTACTCCTTTTTTTTCAGACAAACATGTCGGCTCTTTTGCAGTCATTTTATGAAAAGCTTGTGTGCAATGTGGGAAGACAAAATATTTCTTAAGAAAAATGGCAGAGTTTACATATTTACATTCAACAAACATTTTGAAGGCTTTCACGGTCCTTCACAAAGGGGTGGACTCATGCTACCACATATTATTGAAATGCTGTTATGCTTAGAAGTCATTCAAACCCAGAGAGTTGGGGAAGGTAACACACAGAAGAATGCAAGTAAGTAGGTAGAACTAAGGTGGAATAAACAAAAAAAAAACAAAGTACTACATTGATTTTGGTGAACAGGCCGATAATTTTCTGAACCAAATTCAATCCAACCAAAATACAGGCACACTTGGTAGTGTACGAACGAACTTTCGGTTTCGGTTTCGGCCTAGTTTCGGCCAAAAAACGAGTTTCAGCTTAGTTTCGGTTTCAGCCGCCATCCAGCCGAAACTACGGCCGAAACCGAAACTGAATTCGGGAGGCTTCGTCCTGCGATCGGACATGTTCGGTGCACTGAACTGCTAGCCACGAAGAGTCATTTTGCTGCGTCCGCGCTCATAGTCGTGTCAGGACTTGATTCGTGTGAAAACTCTTTATTTTCACGTATAACTTGCATAAAACATATTTTGTTATTGTAGGTAGGTAGGTAAATTTTAATTCTAATTATATTGTAGTTACGCTTAGAAGAAATTATTTTGTTCTTAAGATGAAAGCTCTTCATTTAGTTTGAGAAAAAACGCATCTTTTTTTCATACATTTACATTAAGTATTATTTGCATTAATTTTTTTTTGTTTTTGTAGGTAGGTACTTTTAAATTTTAATTATATTATTGTAGTTCATTAAAAAGAGTGTTATTTGCATTAAAATATTTTCTTATTGTAGGTAGATAGGTACTTTTTAATTTTAATTATATTGTAGTTCATTAGAATGAGCACCATACTATGTGACCAAAGTTTAGAAGAAATTATTTGTTTATGTGGTTAAAAACAAAGTGAATGATTTAATTTTATAAGAAATTATTTTGTTCTTAAGTTGAAAGAGTATTTTTTGTTTAGTGTATGTACTTAAACAAATTAAGTTTTAAGAAAGGAAATTTGTGTTCTACGTAATTTTATCATTTGAAATAAGAAGTGATAATTATGTTAAGTTTATTTTTAGTTCAAATATCAGAGACTGAATGATTGATATATGTTTTAAAAATAAAGGTTAACTGATTAAGATTGACAGTTTTTTTTCCACGAAAATATTACCTTATATGGAAGTTTCGGTTTCGGCCGTAAAAACTAGTTTCGGTCGGACACTAACACTTGGTTATAACGATCACGGCAATAGCGAGTTCACTGCCATAATGAGCAAAAAACCAGTCAGGTTTTAGTTCAGGCTTTTATCTTAATATTGATTGACTGTTAAAATGAAGACAATTCAAATAATTTTCATTCAGGTGATCGTGCCATGTCTTGCTCATGTTTCTCCGTCTTCTTCTACCATTAAAATTCATACAGGGTGTTAAGCGACGTACTTGACTTACTTTAACCAACGATTCCTGAAATTTTGGTCTTCGGTGACTTTTAAGATGACATTTTTTTTTTAATTTTCTTCAAAATCAAACAACCTGTTTTCCGCATGTCGTCATTGGTTACTCAGTCAAAAAACTGCACAGCCTCTCCCAACTGTCAAATACCTACTACTTTTATATGTTTTTGTAGAAATAAAAACATAAAAAATGTCACAGGAAACCTAAATTTCATTTACATTTTTTACTCCAAATAATGTCAGGAATCATTGGTTAAAGTAAGGCAAGTACGCCCTTAACAACCTTGTATATTCTCATAACACCCCTCTCACTGTACATTCGCTCTACATCTCTAAACCATACAAGTGTCCCTCTCTTAATCTTACTCTTCACGCTTACATCAGCCTTGTATTATTTGTGAATCTCTGTTATGAATGATGAACCCAGAGAAGTATCTATCCTATAAAAACTGCTTTAAAGTTAAAAATCTCCTGGTTACGAAACCAACCATACAAACGAAAGTTTGTATGGATGGATGTGTCTTACTTTTTCACGCAATAAATACCGAATGGAATATAAAAATTCTTTCACTAATCGAAAGCTACATTATTTGCGAGTAACATAGGCAGTAATATATTGGTAAGCTCTGACGTTATGAATAAGCAGTGGCACAATTTTCCATTGTTACAATATTGTAATATTTAAATATCATAGCATTATTTATTTTCGTTTTGTCATCTGAACATCTAAATATGTCTTTCTTAACTATTTCTTACTGTTTTACAAACTCACTGGAGCTGTATTTTTCATGTTGTTGCTATGCATTATGTTATATTATGTAAAAGCCGAAAGGCGTTTATATTATAAATAAATAAAGGAGTAAATGTTTATTAAAGGTCAGATTACTAATGCACAAAATAAAACGCATTCAAAATAAATAGAGTCAGCAAAATATCATGTGCAAATTGGTTGTCACTTCGTATGAAGTACGCGCATGCACTTCGTATACACAAATTCCAGTCTGTTTATAGACTGCAACTGCAAGTGGACTGCACAAATAGCGACCGACAAACGAGTGACGAGCATTGCAGCCGGCCAAACGTCAAAGTGACGTTTACGTCTGTGTCTAGCTCTGTTTATAAATGTGACACTCAAATGTAGACGTAAAATGCTAAATGCAGCAAAGTTTTAAGTGCACCGGCACTGTGAGGAATGTAAGAATTCGACACCAACAACACAGGTTTTTAGATTTTCACGGCCAAAAGCATTTTCGTTTTTTTTTTGTATTTGGGGTGTTATGCCGTGTTGCGCTACCTCCTTATTTAGCCAACGTTTCGGACAGCGTTGCAGTGTCCATCATCAGGGCAGATCCGGCACACACCTGTCGGATCTGCCCTGATCTCTGTCCTGAACGCTGTCCGAAACGTTGGCTAAAGAAAGAGGTTGCGTTACACGGCATAACACCCCAAAAACAAAACACAAAAAAAAAACAATAACATAATTTGTATGAGTAATTGCAACTGTCTCAGGATCTATAGTGAATTGTTTTAGAACTTGCAGAAAACTTTATAAACTGAAAACTTATTTAACACCGTTGTGATTTGAAGCTCGATGAAACGAAAAAGCGACACTAAAAAGAGACAAACACATGCATCTATAGGATTTAGCCTGCGACACAATGAGATAGTATAATCGGTCTTCTCTTTGTGCTGTACTTCATAGCCTCCACACTCTAATAATATAGTTAAGTTTTAGTTACATAATATAAACATAAAGTCTCAACTCCATCTATTTTGTAATTTTCTCGGTTATAATACTCGTAAAAACACAAATAATTTATTTAATCTTTAAGAGTGAACAGAGAAAATGGGAATCAGTGTTAATTTAGTGGCAAAACCTTTTAAATATTCTATTCGTAAAAGACGAGAAATAAAACACAGGTATGACCTTACCGCATTACGAGATAAACCACTCCAGAAACGAGAACACGAATGTGTACTAGGGTGGGCAGATTTGTAAATTTTTTGAAGTAGATTGTAGAAACACAAATAATGTAGTTTTTACCGGTGTTCTCAAACGTATAATATTTAACGTTGGTCAATATTCTATGTACCTATTTATTTTTGTCACAGGTATTAAAACTAAAGTACGTTAGGTTTCAATGCGTTTATTGGTTTTCGTCGAAGTCGAATCGAGTCCCGAAAGTCACAACTAGTGATTTAATTTTTTAAGTTAGTAGCCGCCGTATTGAAATCAGATGTATACCTACAGTAATCATTTTACTTTTATTTTGAGCGTCAGGTGAGCAAAATTTCACCAAAAAGAATCAAAATTCTGCGTTAGGGGAGGGAAAAAGCGGTATGTTTTCGATATATCATACAAACAGTGACCTAACTCCTGTTTTGAAGGTCTAGTATGTAAAATTTCATTTCATCAATATGGAATAAAATTGTAGATTTGTATGAAAAAACAAAGCCACGCCGCCCGCCACATGTACTTTTTTTCTGGGAGTTAATAATACTAGAGGCGCCAATGTCAGTTTCGGTAATTTGATTTAGTTACAAGAAATAACTCTAAAATATCCCTTATTTGAATGCTATGAATTTGAATACCTATACTTATGTCAAGTGCTCTAGATTGTGGCTTATCCCGGCTTGTTCTCATTGAAACATTTTATATAACGGAATAACTCGACAAAAATGGTTTCCTGTACATTCAAACTTTGTAAATACGTAAATGGGAATCAATAATATCTCATTAAATTCTACAGGTAAGCGTTATTTTGCTTAATTTTAAGCTTATTTAAATTAATATGAACAGATTTTCAGACGAAAAATTAAAACTAACCGTTTAGTGCGGTGAATAAATTATACAAAAATTGCAAAAGGCAAAATATTTACTCTAAAAAAATATACATAGTAAGTAAATAAGTAGGGCCTTTTATACGAGTGTTGGGTTTTATAGTAACGGCTAAGAACGGCAGAAAATTAACGCACCATTGTAAGTTTGGCGAGCAACGTGTCCAAAGAATCTTAAAATACGTTGTAGACAGATAGTTGTTGCCTATTTCTTCCAGAATGGACACAATTGTGCAGCAGGCTGCCCATGGAATCCTGAGCATTTTTCTCCAACACCACATTTTGAGATCGTCCACCAGCTTTCTTTCGCTGGCTGCAGTGTTTGTGTTTATACACTGTATAGAAATTCGTGAAACTCAGTGCCTTAATCGCAAATTACTGAAAGATAGACGTAGACGCCCACGATCACACGAAACCCCGCTTGTATTAGTTTGTATATTAGTACACCTCTGTACATTACATTACTCTGCGGCCCACCCTAACGGACGACGTACGGCAGATAACATACAAGATACAAGGTCATAGATGATGTCCCTTAGCTTTGTTCTCCGTTTACATTAAAACTACCTACGTATAATAAGAAGAAAAGAATCTAGAATCTGGCCGTTATCTCAGATCAGGGATGTACAAGCATACACATGGAATTAAGGTCTTTCTTTACGGGTCCAGTCAAAGGACACGACTGGCAAGAGAAAGCTGATTTAGGCCCCGCACAATAAAACTGATACGGTTTCGCTTAAGAAAACGAAGGGTGGATAAGTAATGAAAGGGAGGAATTAAATCTTCGTAATGGGAGAGTGGAAGCATGCTAGAAGGCGATTGGATGACCTTTTCCGATTGATTACGATAAACATTAAAAAAAATAATAATAAAAAATACGCTCAATGTATGTCCAAAAGGGGAAACTGGTGAATCTACATCACATATATACAGATCCCATTTTTTTGTTTTTTAAACTTGAGCATTTTGATTTTTTAAATTTTACTTTTTTTCGGCAATTAAAGGGTTACATTTTATTTTGGAGCTAGCTCTCTACTTCGACGCAATTGAAAAAAAAAATAACAGCTTATAATAAACCCGTAGCGACCGATTTCATTAAAATTTGACCCTCAGAATCGATTTTCTCGAAAGCTGTGGTGTATATGTTTACCACGCAGTTTCAACATCCTTCTCAAAATTTCCGTAGTACAGTATTATACGTAATATTGTGGTATCTCATCAGATGTCAGTTAAGTATTATTTTAAAAAAGTATCATCTATCGCCGTTCGTGTCTAATGTACGAACGGTTACGATAACAACCGAAGGCATCTGGTAGACGGGCAGACGCCACCAATTCGCGGGTCCGCAACCGCAGAATAACTTAAAGCCTCATATAGAAAGGACGTCAGGTCCAGTTAAATATTCATTGCAAACATTACTATAACGTATATAAAGTTACTTCTAATCTCAACAAACCCCGATCTTATTTGGAAGTTTGAAACACATTTCTAGTAATCTTAATCATTGGAATAATAAACACTACAAAAACAAAAATCAAATTAAGTCGTATCACAGAATCGACTCTAAATGTGACGTAGATTAACAGTTTCGTGTCGGTATCACTAGTTTCTGGACACCGTATGGTGATTATAGTTCTATATGGCCAATGAATTCACCTATCTTTTGTCGATTATCACATATTCGTAGGATAAATAATTTTTTTTTTATAAAATCGTTAACTTCCTTAATTATTTACAAATAAGGGAAATTTAGCCAAAATTGATAGCAAAGCAATCCGAGGTATTTTAAATAGTGCCATATTATGGCATAAAGCGCTCCAGTGGTTATTGATGCTTAAGATGAAGCCATACTAAATAATGCAAAATCATACAAAATCATACGTTTTTGTTTTGAAAATTTGATCGCTTAGAAGTATTATAGATGTTTTAATTAAATACTGCGTGTAGAACATATCTTGGCCCTTAAAAATATCAATCATTTTCTTTTATCATTATATTACTCATTATCAGTCTTTTAATAAGCCCAGAAAAAAATAAATTATAAGGTCTATAAAAAACACTTTGAAGTCCAAACTCTCCTATTTATAAACCTCATTCCGGATGTGGTTTTATTGTTTAATGTGGCAAATTTAGTTTATTTTATGATAATCGTAAAAAAAAATGAAATTTACGCCCGAACCTCACAAAATAAAATATAATATGCATTTTCGCAATGGTATTTTTGACATCACGGCGACAATACGGCAGTCGACGAATTTGTAATTCCGGACGGAGCGGAGAAACGACGTGTTACGCTCCGCGCCGCTTGTTTTCATGAAATCAATTTAAAAATTCCGTTTTATTACAATAAACAATGCATAAAAAAAGGAATAAATGTTTTTTACAGGCCTTTACGAAATCAACATGTAAAAAAAACTCAAATATCTTTTCCAACCTTTCCAAAAGCTTTTTCTCAAGTATTTTTAAACTCCTCCCATAAAAGGGCGTGAATTCCGATTTCGATTTTTTCTTGTACTAGTGGATCGCCTTAAAAAGAAAACGCGAATCGATTCCATAAAAATCCTGAAAGAGAGATATTTCAAAAGAACGGAAATAATGTAATTTAAGTCACCCAACATAATAAAACGAAAATGTAATATTATTTTGCACTTTTTCCGTCATCACTAACAAAGGGATGGGCCTGTAAATGTGTTTTTAATTACACAGCAAGGCGAAAATCGAGGAAAAAGACAAATTGAAAACGCGTACCGAATAACGGGTGTAACTGAAATAAAACAATTAATCTGGTATCAAATACAAAACTTTAAGCCGATTTGCATACTCTAAATTGCTCGCCGGAAATTATTTTGTCCAATTTAATTATAATAAATCAACTTGCAATAAACACAATTATTTATATACCTGCTTATAACGGATTAAGTATGACTTATGATATTAAGAAATTAATTGCTTGATGACCAAAAATAGCCAACATCAGAGAGGAAGGACCGCCAAACAACTCGGTCTTGACACACACTCCTTGCCCAATTCACAATCATACATGGTATCATATGTACTCTTCTATTATTCTATTATTGACGGCCGGCGTAGCGTAGCGGTATAACGCTTGACTCGCGCACCGAAGGTCGCGGGATCGAATCCCGGCGTGGAAAATAAATTTTATTTGATTAATTTGTGTTATTTCACAATTTTTTCATTTAAAATAATAAATAGTATATTTGCGGCACGTTCCAGAGTGGAAGATATTCTCTGTATCGCCCTGGTGTAAGACCACCATTCAGAATTGAAACGTTGCTTGAAACGGCATTAGCCGTGTTTGGTGACCAGATCTGAATAGCCAAGTACTTCCCCACCTTCCTATTCCCTATCTCCTTCCCCTCCCCACTACCCTCAGCTTCACAACATACCCCAATTGGGAATGCCATAGTCTCACTGGCTTCAGACGGGAGCAGTTGGGACTCTTGTGAGGTATTCATGTAAAAAAAAAACTCGTGATATGGCCTCACTCAAGTATCTGATTCACTCGATCATGCCATGTCTTTCTCGGGCGTCCCCGACTTTTTCTACCATTCACAATGCGTCAAATATTCTCCTTACACACCTTTCTTCCAGTGACGGCTCGTAACTTTTGGATGTGCTAGAGTGCTAAAATCCGTGCTTAAACTGAAATTTTTCATCCAAAAAACGGATTTCAAAAAATAAAACATCAATTATGCCGTTTTTTAATATCAGCACTCTAGCATACCCAAAAGTCACGAGCTGCCACTGCTTTCTTCGTTCATTCACTCTACATGCCCAATTTTACTCCTCGTACATGATTTTACCACATATACGCCGCAGGGATCTAATGGCAACTCATCAAATTGGCAACTTTATCAAGTGGTTAAAATTTTAAGTGTAAAAAATAACACCAAAACTAAAAAAATGTAAAGAAACAATAAATAAATAAATATATAAGGATTATCCTATCCCACAACATTGTCAAACCAAAATATCACACAGGTTGCCACCTCTATAACAAATTGCATCAATAAAATACAATCGTATTTCGAAGAAAACTGTACTAAATGTTCTGGTCATTTTTTTTTAATTTCGTATTTAATTCAAAATTATTTGGTTCTTATTTTAATATTATGTTATTTTAATATTAGATTCCCTTGTTGCTTTCTAAGAAAGATTTTCTTTTAACATCAAATCACTTGCTTTTCATTGTGTTATTTTTTTTTCGAAACCGTAAAGGTACATTCTTTTTTTGTTATCTTTTCTATCATTGAAAACGGTAATAACTAAGACCCAATGAATAATAACATTTTGTTAGATTTCTCGACACTTTTTTATTACACTACACTACAGTTTTTCTCCATTTAACATTGGTTTTAAATAATCTTATCTTTTTAATTTTATTTTTTTGTAAACCGTAAAGGTATATTATATTTGTTAACTTCTTTATTATTGAAAATGATATGAACTATTGACACAATGAATATTAACATTTTGTTAGATCTCTCAACACTTTGTTGTGAATTTTTTTTTTTCTACAGTTTTTCTCCATTTATCATCGTTATTTTAAATTTTATTAATTTGCATTTACTTAACTGTTTGATAATGACTGATATTTTTGTGCGTTACTTTATTAAATTGTGATATTATTAACCCCGATACAGGCGAGCCCTAGTGGGGTTAATAATTATTTGCTAAAGAATATATTTCAATTGTGAAGAAACAATAAATAAATAAATAAATAAATAAATGTCTACAGCATGCAGTCTTCCACTACCATACATCAGGTTAGGAACCAGCATTCCATTGTGGACTGCTTGTTTCACGTGAATTAAAAAAATATATAAACGTGAAAAGGGTAAAGCATTGGTTTAATTTTGAAAAAAACGATCCTCAATTAGAAAACTTTTAAAAGAATCACTTAGTTTTTTTTTTAAGTACGCCAAAATACGATTATTCTTTCTTTTAAAACCTTTTGTTCATTAAGACGACATCTATGATTTATGATAAACACATGGCGTTAATTTACAGCTCTTCTTTTTAATTATAATATTATTAAGCACCCTTCTCCTTGTTCTTAAAATATTTAACGGTGTTATAAGTTAAAAGGAGGGGTGATTTATTTCCAAAAGAACAAAGTTTGTAATTAAAAATTGAACTATTCCAAAGAGAGAGAAAAGTTAGTTTGACGAGTTTCTAATGAGTTCATTTAATTAAAACAAGAAATCTTTCGTTTCGTAAACACCATGTTTTTTCGGAATTAGTCGAAACGGCCCAGTTGAAAAATATAATATAGATTAAAGACGAATGTTCCGATCTGAAATTCGGTTCCGAAGAAAATGTCGGATATGCAATTTTGTTGTCTGGAGATAAGCTGTTAAAAGTTTCGTTCCTGCATTTTCCTGTTTTTGAGATTAAAAAAGATAGTGTTGTTTTGATATTTGGCTTTTTATTTCCTTTTAATCAAAATTCCGAAAATACAGATCAACAAAATATGCCAACAAATAAGCCAACAGAACGATTTTCCATTTTTAGTAGATCCGAAATTGTTTTTCGGAACCGTCAGTCGATTTAAAATCGGGATTAGTAAAAAAAAAAACTGCGAGTAGCGGTAGGGTTAAAATTGCTTCAAAATTACACAAAAAGTTAAACTTTAAAATATATTTGAGTGTGCTATTCACACGCAGTAGAAGTGAAACTAGAAAGTCGCTAGATGTCAATTTCTTTTCTTTAGTCTGTTTATTTTAAAATGAAGATTGGATATTGATTTTACAAAAATAAAAATGTTTTTTTTTTGGATTTTGTAGGTTTCGAACCTCTGTTCACTGGATGTCTCATTGGGCGCTGAGAGTTAGGCGCTTCATACCGCTGCGCTATTGGAGGCCCGTGCATAGTCGTGAATTTACCGCAATATATAAGAACCGAGGACCGTCAAATAATAAATTTTTGTGACGCGTTTCATACGAATTTCAAATCGCTAACGGGGCCAAAAAAGTTTCGCTTCAAAAGTTATTTTATTACACCACATTAACAAACGTAATAATTTCGGTTATGGTTCTGTCTGTGAGTGATCGCTGTTACTGTTTAATTAACTCGAATTTATTTTGAAGTTAATTGTCATTTTCAAAATTGGAACGGATTGTGTCAAGAATTCAGATAAGAGATAAAGTACTTACCTTGTTAGATAAAAATGATGTAACAGGTGTATATCTTCCCATTACTAAAGCCAAAGAATAGACAATGTAACAAGTTCTCTGTGAGTGGATATGTTTAGGTACCTGAGAAATGACATCACGGAATTAGTACATTGGTAATATCTATAATTTTCTCTACATAGTTGGTTAGGCTGACCATCTGTGCAGAAGAGTCACTAAGACAAGTTTAGCCATGAACTTCATTCTTTGACAAGCCACGGGCCATTGTACCTGTAACTGGTATTCGCCATCTTTTTTCACTCCATAATGTCACTGTTAAAATCCACGTCCATCAGTAACATCAGAGGCTGAAGACTTTGATTATTGTTATACAAAAACCAGGATTGGAATTAGACCACCACAGAATAATAATATTTGTGAGATACATGGATCTGGAATTCCACAGTTGAAATTCAGCTTTGAGATATATAATATTATTTTATTTGTAATACTAAAAATAAAAACTTCTCTGTGCTAAAATAGCTCTTGTTTAATTTAATGATCCCCGCTATTACCAAGTATACCACGCCTACAGAAGGTTCACTCCTGATATACATATAGTTTAAATACATACCTACACAAATCTCCTTTTTGTCTCATGCTCTACTCTTAGAAATGTCACCCCTATACTCCATCCCTTACATTGTATAATAACGCATAATACAATATTTCAAGAGAAATTATTTTAACTGTCATTTTCAAAAATGGGATTGGCGTGTCAAGAATTTATACATAATTTGATAAGTTTCATAACTAACTAAAATGTTGTTAGGTAGGTTGCTGGTGTAAATATTTTTTGGTGAATAATTTTTCTTTATCATTCCTGCAGCAATAGTCTGATGTGTTTTTTTTTTACTTAATCTGTCAGCTTCAATAATCCCATAATTATAATATCCCATGAGTTTTCACCGGCCTTTATATATTTTTTATTAATTGAGTAAGTTTATACTACATGCATATAAACTAATAAGCACAATGTAACATTTCATTAGATAAATTTAAATATTTTTAAAGTAAGCATAACATTTATTTTTAAATACATTCATTCTTTCTTCATTCTTCATAGTTTCCGGCATTTCATCATACATCTTTAGTCCACCGTACATTAGGCAGTTTTGTGATTTTGATTTCTTCATTTGTGGCAATCAAACTCTGTTTATATTTCTTGTTTCGTAATTATGTACGTCTCTATTAAAAACAATTTCACCCTTAAAGTATTTTGGCATTTGGTTTTTCATAATTTTGTGCCCAAAAATGAACACATTAAATAGTAGTCTCTTTTTTATTGGAATCCAATTAGTTTCTCTCTCATTTGAATAATCCTTGCGTATGCACATATAAATATATTTGCATTTCCCCAGTATACATTTCATAGCTATGTTCTTTATAACTTCTAGTTTGTTCAAATTTCCTTCATTGGCCAGACATCGTAGAGCAGTAATCCAAGTGTGGAGCAACGATAGTTTTATAAATGAGCTCCGTAGTGTTTCTATTTAATTTATGTCTTAGTCTTCTAAGAAAATTTACCTTTGTTGTTACCTTTTTTAGCACATATTCAAAGTTTGCTAAGAAAGTCAGTTTTGAATCGAGTATTACACCCAGGTATTTGATTTCATTTACTTTTTCAAGTTTTTCACCGTTAATTGCCATATATTTCTTTTCGTTTACGTTCGGTTTCAACTTGTTTAATTTTAGCCATTTTGCTATATTTTTTCGGTCTTCGTTTATTTTGTTAATAGCATCTATGTAATCTTAGTATTATTTTAACGAAATAAATATTAAGGCATCGTCTGCAAATAGTTTAATTTGGCTATGTTTAATAGTTTTAATAATATCATTTACGTAAATTATAAATAGAATTGGACCTAATACCGACCCTTGCGGAACACCAAGGTTGTTTTTCTATCGGTTCTGATTCTGAGCATTCAACTTTCGTTACCTGTTTTCTTTCCTGGAGATATTCTTTGAATAGATTCAGAGCTACGTCAATAAAAAATAAAAATAAATAAACAATAAAACAAAGTAATAGAGCAACTGCTGAAAACAAGCAACATTCTAGGAGAAATCCTGAATGTTTAGCTGAGCAGTGACCTTTTTGTGATAACTTAACAAAATGTCTAAAATTAAAAAAAATCTATTGTTAAAAAAATGTTTTTATTATTATTATAAAACTGTTTTCTTAGCGGGATGTCTGACAGATCAAAGAATTTTACAGACATTGTTGAGGTTTCATATTTTTAGATGCTTGTTATAATAATTATGTTTTGTTTGTTAAAATTTCCTCTGTATCAAAAGTTACAGGTTTAATTCCGCCGCTCCGTACCAGAAACAACACTGTACAACGTTGAGAGTAATGCACATATAAATATGATGTATTTTTAGAAGCATTTAGACGTAAAAGCAATGTATAATAAACCTTATAGCTGTAAGGTACAGAATAAATATTACGACGTATATTCCTGCAACTTATTACTTATGTCGCGAAGTAACGTAAAACGTAGCACGTAATAATGTACTCGGTGAAGCCAGCGGAGGTTGTGCCATATACTGTATAGCCTACAATATACCAACTTACCAACCTACACGCATTTACTCACAGAGTCAAGACATATTTTTGCACTCAAAACCTCCATATGAACTATCGTATAACATGAAACTCATAACGAGACGAGAATATTTTGATGTGAGACATTTTTCAAGCAGTGGTTGTGTTAAAGTGAGGGGATTTTATTTTGTGGTTTAGTTTTTTGTGGTCCTAATGTATAAAGGACATTTTTTAAAGTGTTTTGCAAAACCGAAATGGAGAAAGGAATGTATTTGAAAGGGTGTGAACATTATTTATGCCGTATTGTAAAGTAAAACCGAAGTTAACAATACCCACAAGAAGTTAAATACATATTATATTCAAAAAAATTGTCATATTAAACTTCAAAGTGTAATATTCAATCACTGAAGACAATATTAGAGACTCTCAACCGAAAATTTGAAATACAAAAATAAATAAAAAACGCTACGGTCGCATCTAGGAATTGAACCCAAGAACTTAGGTTTGCCGGGGCGCTGGTCTACCATTGAGTTAATGGGACTCTATCTCCTTCGGTCATATTTAACTATATCATACTTCGACTAAAAACTACAAAACAGCACATATCCGTTCTAGATGTTTGCTATAACATTGGAATTTTTTTGAAGTGAACACTTCTTTAGCACCGTTGTGATTTAAAATTCGATGAAACGTTAAACCGACGCTAAAAAGAGACAAACACATACAACTAAATACTATAAATAACCCCCCTTCTGAATTACGCTGCATCATCAACCAATCAAAACGAATAAATAAAATTAAACAATTTAAAAAAAAAAAAACTTAAATATTTTATAAAGCATATTATAACTTACAACCTAAGTAAGAATCGTGGCTCCTTTATCAGGCACCAGAGCTCCTCTTTTCTGATAAGGTATACATGACCAAAAACGACCTTTTTTATAATATTTTGAATGTAACTCATAATTAATATTACAATAAAAATTTTTTAAAAATCTATAGGCTTTAGCATGCAAGAGAATGATGTAGAATAATCGATCTCTTCATTATGCGGTGCTTCGTATCCTCCCCACTCTTGTCTACTTTAGTTTTATGAAGGTTTCACTGCTACCTGCACAGTTTGGTTGTGTATTTTGGCTTTATATCCAAATTTAAGTTTAGTGTGAAAAGGAAATACTCTTCAAATTCAAACGCATATAATCTTAAACAAATACATTTCGTAAGAGAGAATAGAAAACGTTAACAAAGAGAAAGACCCAAAAGCAATAAGTAAGAATAAATATCACTCACTTATGGTAGTATTTAATTTACTTTAAATGCCTACCAGGCGAGGGTGGAAGCACCCAACTAAGTGGGTATTGAATCGCCAAAATACATTGCATCTAATAATTCAAAGGTTTTACATTGAGGAATTGAAGAATGCTGAACCCGGCCTAAAACCACCCCTAAAGGTCGAAAGGGTTGAGAGCGAAGGCTCTTGGGAAATTTGGCTTAAATATTTAGCTTTTCCATTACTGCCAATAAAAATAAATATTTCATAATACTTAAGCAATTATATTTACACAATTGTAATTAAATATTTGATTTAGGGGAAATGTGATATTCCGTGAATTATTGTTGGCTGGGTTGCCTTAATAAACTGCCTTCACATTATTATGAAATAATGCTTATAATTTGACGAACATTTGTGGGTCTACCTTAAATTATTGAATTCGACCTTGGGTGAAGAAATCCAAAAGCGAAAAATAATGAGATAAATAATAATTAAAGAAAACGTTTTAAGCCTCCGTTACCCAAATTTCTACAGATTTCTTAAATATCTCCTTTAAAAATCTGAAGTTTTTAAGCTCTTAAAAAAATATATGTTATTTTTGAAGATAATATCTATACGCGTTCCACGCCGAAACGCAAATTATATAAAATTCTTTCGATAGAAAAAAATCGCAAAGTATGCTCCGAAAATTATTATAAACACGTTTGTTTCAATTATTGGCGATATGATACGATTGTACCACCCCAGCCAGGAGAACTCCTGTCCCGGTGAGACCGGTACACCAGGGGGCACTGTTTGTTAGGACTGGAATACGTGCTCTGAGGATAGGAAGGAGGTTGGACTTTAATCGTCCGGTATACACAGCAACCTAGAGCCAATATTGGAATATATGATGGGCAGGAATAAAGGAAATGATTGAGCTATATGTAGGTATATATCGTTTCTCGCCTTTCGCTTATTTTGCTTCCGGTTTCTTCTCGCTTCCAGCTTATTGCTTTCCGTTTTCATCTTCCCACTTCCCGCTTCCCGCGTATATATGTAATTTTTGGTTGTTGCCTCCTGCTGCTTCTAGCTTCTCGTTTCCGGCTTCCCGTTATTTATGTTTTCCGCCATACGCTTGCCGTAGCAGGGTTTTGTTGTCTCTTCTTGGCTGTTCTTCCTTCTTCTCTTCTGGGTTCTTATTGTCACTTCGTGGCTCCTTTCACTTCTTCTTGGATCTTCTCGACTCTTCCTCAGCTCGACTCGGCTCTTCTTGCCTCTTCTTGAATCTTCTCATCTCTTCTGGGCTCTGTTTGGCTCTTCTTGCTACATCCTGTCTCTCATAGTCTTTTCTTGGCTCTCCTTGCATCTTCTTGGATCCTCTCGTTCTTGGCTCTACTTGCATCTTCTTGACTCTAATTGGATCTTCTCGTCTCTCTTTGTCTCTTCTGGTACATTATCGTCTCTTCTTGGCACTTCAAATACAAACCCATCCCACACTCGCCCAAGAGTATAATGGCGATATAATTCCATTTCTTCTTCCTAGAACTTATCACAAATTCCGTGTACGAACAAAATGCACTTTTCTGAAATGTAATGAAAGACCGACTGGAAAAAAACATAAGCAATTAAGAAAATTATATTAAAAACAGTGCTCTTAATTTTTTATGTTGTTTTGAGATCGTTCTTCGGGTTCTGTGTATATTATGTTAAAATAAACACTCTTCATCCCATCAACGAAAATAACAAAACCCTTCAACCAATAAATAAAAATTAATGACTTATCTTAACTTGTTGTGTGCCGAATGTGGCCGCATATGCTTGAAATATTGTCACCCGGATGACAATCGGCACTCAAATGATTTTAATGGTGTGACGCGATTCTTGTCTCCTTGTGCCTAACGCTTTGGTTCCCCACTTGAGATTGTTGCTCACGGTAAAGATCTTTGATTATGTTTTAAAACTTAAATCGAGTAAACTTTAATCGATCGTATCTTCCTTTCCGAAAGAAATAAAATTATTTCGCGAAGTTAAGCAGATGAAATTGATTGTTACGCGTATGTATGCCAACGTTCATAAAGATGGCATGAACTTAACCCAACTTATTTGAAAAACAAGTGAGGATCAATGTAGACACGTCTTGTTTGTTCTAACTGCGAACCACATGATACTTAAGATACGTTCCACGAGATTTTTGCTATATTCTAAACATTCTAAACGATTCGTGTATTATTAAACACTTTCGCAATTTTCGCATCGATTTTATCATTGTAAATGTTAGCGCGCTCCTCTAACATTCCTAATTTCATATCTCTCCATCTTCATCTTTTGAGCTCGGATGCGAAGCCTTAACTGGCATTTTAGGTAATTTTATTTTACATTGTGTATAAAGAGTCTTAAGTTACATAAAACCAAGTATAAAATACATATTTTGACGGTTCCACGCCAACTCAGAATGAAACCAACTCAGAACCACCTCAGGTAGGTCATTAAAAGCTATGAAAAATTATTTTTTCAAATAGCCGGTAACCCTAACCTATCTTCACCCATCAAACAATTTTTTAATATTTTTTATCATCACTCTTAATGACCTTTCTGAGGTGGTTCCGCGAGTTGGTTTCATTCTGAGTTGGCCGGTCTTCATTTCGACAGCCTCCGAGGCAGAGAGGTATGGCTCTCGATTAGAAAGGAAGAGATCACGGGTTCGAGTAAATTTCATTTTTGATTTATTTGTGTTATTTCACAAATATTTACTCATTTAAAAATTGATATGTTGAGGCACGTACCAGAGTGGAAGATACTCTCAGCAACGCCCCGGAGGAAGACCACCAATCAGAAATGAAACGGCTTTGGACGTGTTTGGTTATCAGATCTGAATATACAGTTACCTTCCCATCTTCCCATCTTCAAACCCCAATTGGGGATGCCAAAGTATAACCGACTTAAGACGGTTAGGAGCACTTGAGACTCTTCTGCGGTTTCACATTCAAAAAATATTAAATTAAACTACCGATAATTTTTTTTAAATGACCAACCGGTTTCACTTTCATAAGCTTCATCAGGGAAATAATTTAATTTAGTTTAAGTGTTAAAACAATGTAACAATTTAAGCAGTTTAAAATTGTTAATCCGATGAAGCTTAAGCCAAGCTAAACCGGCTGGTAAATTTTGTACAAATTAATACAAAGCGTTTGTTTCATTTAATAATATGTGAAGCCATAAAGTGATTGATTTCTACGAAACAATATAAAATCTCGAAATCAAGTATCTGTTCATTTATTTTGTTAGCATCATTATCGAAAAATCACTAGGAACTAAATTAGTTTTATATCCTAAATTGGTAGTACAAAAAAACGAAATATTTTATAGTCGGCTTTTCTTCCAAGAAAGAAAGTCTTGCTTTTCACAAATTTCGCAAAAAACGTAAAAAGAAAAACTTCAGAGGATGAATTAAAAGACAAAAAATCACTCCCTAGAAGAAAGAAAAGCTTAGAATTTAGTAGCAGTGTGAGAAAAAAAAATCTCTGCCCGCCCACTCTTGCATGGTCTAAAAGTGATGGAAAATATATCATAAGCATTATTAACCCTTCTCTATCCACTACAGGAAAGTTTTTAACATTTCTAGCCTGAGGGATTTTAGGTGAAGGTAATACACATAGATTTTTAAAGAGCTGTTTAAAGATAAGGCCGAACCACTCCTGGAACATTAATAGTACTTCTACACCTTCATATTCCCATCCCATTCTCCCCACTGCTATCAGCCTTACTGTTTTTTTTTTGCTTATAAATGAAGGAAAAAAACAATAATGAAGGCGTTTTATTTTATTTTTTATATCGACGAATTTTCGTACCAGTTTTGATTTGTTCGCTTTTGTTCGTGAATATGACGTTTTTGGCGTCACATATGATTATGTCTACAGCCTTCTTACCAGCCAGTAGCGTTTTCTACGTCATAATGAAAATGTAGGTATTTTGGAATCGTTTCTCAATGTGCGGTTTTAGATCGTTTTTAAGGTCAATAATTATTATGAAAAATATACAAATTTTTAGTACGATGTTCAGATTCAGAACATAAACTTTAAATCTTCCGCACATTTTATCAATATGGGGAATGCCATATTCTCACTGGCTCCAAAAGGTTGGGACCAGTTGGAACTCTTGTGAAGTTCTCTTATAAAAATATACAGGTATGCAGTTCACACGCGGTAGAAGTGAAATATTCATAAAACTAAAGTAGAGAAGAGTGGGTAGGCGACGAAGCACCGCACACGAGGAAACCGATTATTCTATCCCAGGCTAAATCCTATTATGTGTTTGTCTCTTTTTAGTAGGGCTCTTTCGTTTCATCGTGTTTCAAATCACAACGGTGCTAAAAAGTTTACACGTCAAAAAATAAAAATGAAATGAAGGTTACAGCCTGGAAGCTTCACCACTCTTCCATAATTTTCTGCAATAGATAATCTGTTAAATTGTATTTTTTGGACATATTCCTGGACAGATATACATTTTTGAGTTCTCTAATACAATATTAAATCGGGTCCAATCCCACCGGATAACTCCAAACATCAACTGGACTGTGTATATACGAGATTTAACTGAGTTTAAAGGATACCCGATATTTGCTTTGCGAAAAAAAATATGAACGAGCAGGAGTAACTCAAAAGAAGATATATTTTTCGAATCCTAAATAAATAAACACGATTTATATTTATTTTATTTTACGCCGGACTCGTGCGAAGTGAGAAAATTGAATTTGGGCGAAAAATTCTAAAATATGGTCGGATGATTTCGGATAAGGTCGGTAAACGGGGTAATTTATTTGTATTTTGTTGTAGACATTCAATCAACCAGCGGGTACTTTGTCACGCTGCTGAAATGGATCTGGAATATCACAATGCTTTGGATGTCTCCAATATCTTTTCAATTTAAGATTTCATCTTTTGAATACCAAATTTTGAGATTGATGAGGTACTTTTGTATGGAAGCGTTGGAATCTGAACCTAAAAATACTGAAGTAATAATATTCTGGGCGTTATTGTTTTTAAAACAAAGATAAGATAGACGGTAGGTACTGAGTACTGCGCGTATTTAAAGCTGCCTGATATCACTTGCAAGTTTATGTATAGTCACGAAAGATAATTAAATTTACTAATATCTGTTATCTGTCATGTGCGTTAGTTTGTGTGTCCTGTGTGAAATCTGGTTCATTGAACTAGAATTTGCTTTGAATTTTACTGTAATTTTCCTTATATTTAACTGTTTGTTTGGAAAATTCAGATAAGCGATAAAGTACCTACATATAATAAAAAAAATTACAGAAAATCAGTTTATTGCAATTTTCAACATTGTAAATTATTCCATATTTTTTCATGGATCTGCGCTAGTACATCACAAATTCTAATTTCAGGTGTACGTTTCACGTTTTTAATTCTAATTTCATCTGTAAACCTGGTCCATTGATCTCTAGATTTTAGAACGTGAAATTTAAAATGCAACTGACTACGCAGTGATTTTTCACGGGTCCGCGCTGGTATTTAAACAAAATCTAGTTTGGTAAATATGTAAAAAATACATATGTACCTACTCATACCTATCTACGAGTGGGAATACCAATTTAAAAAAAAATGACTTTGGGAAATATAAATAATTGCATTACCCTAGAAAATTTAGACAGAAAATGTTGTCCGTAATTACGATAGCTGAAAGGCTTACAGTGCAAAATCATTATTTTTCAAAGCCTCAAGCCTCGTATTTCATAGAGGGGAGTTAGCAAAATAGCATTTTTTCTTAATCTGAATGTTGTTTTATTTTATTTATTTACTATTTAATATCTACATACTTTATAGTATCCGGCAGCGCATTATAAACTTTTTCATTCCTTTGTATAGTAAACTGTTTGGCGCATTGGTTTTGTCTTTTTGATAACCTGATTTCATTACACGTCCTTGTATTTATGTTTGTGAATATCCCTGTTATATATAATTTCGTTTAAAAGGTACATTTTTTGTAGATTAAAACCACCAAAAAGCAGGAAAAAAACTTAATAATTCCTGCCTGAACAAAAATGACTGACAATTACTATTATTTGTTAAACGTAATGACATCAGCAAAATATTAAATCCGAGCCCTCGCGTCCCATCCCATGGAGAAAACCCTGAAGGACCTTTCGGAAGATTTCATTAAGATAGGAGGCTTTTAATATTACAGTTCCCCGTCCTTCAGGCTGTGGCTGGTCATATAAACCTCACACAGTTTTACGAGTGGAAAATCGTACGATCACATTTTTTTCACTTTACGACGAGAACGCTTTGCTACAGAAATAATTTCATTTCAGCGAAATTGAATAAATATTTTTTCGATGGAAGTGTTGCAGGTAACAAAATAAACGATTTAGAACTTGAAAAAATATATATATAAGCCGCATGAAAAGGCATAAAGATTCTTTTTTAAGGTGAGTATCGCACAAGAGTCCCAACTGATCCGAATAGTCAAGCGCCAGTGAGACATCTCCAATTGGGGTATGGTGTGAGACTGAAGGTAGCGGGAATGGGAAGTGTTTGGCTATTTAGATTTGGTTACCAACACTTTTGAAGCAAAGTTTTTCTACTGAATAAGTAGTCTTTCACCAGATTGATACAAGTTTATAAATTTTTGTACTTTTATGTTTTTTATGATGTTTTGTATTAATTTTCTTTGTGAGGTTGCCTGTATTTGAAAGTCATTTTTGTATTTTTATGTCCTATTAAAATGAGGTTGACTCTCATAATGCTATTTTCACTCTTTTGACAACTAGTGACAGACCAAAGTTTCAGTTTCGGTTTCTGCCAGTTTCGGCTGCGGTTTAATTTCGGACAAAAAATTGCAGAAAATTCGCCTAATTTGTGGCCGGAAGGATTCTATTTCGAAAAGAAAAGTTTTATAAAAAATCTTCTGATAATCCAATATAAAATTTTATTTGGTAAACATAAATATTCCCCAAAAATTTCCGTTAAAAATTGAATATATTTTCCAGCGACAAAGTTAATCTTATTGACATGTTTGACATTTTACGTTATCGGATATTTTTCTGCATTTGAGACGATGCGACATCTCTTGCCGTGGAGAGGAAACATAATATGCATGTTACTGTCCGCAATCTGTCAATACCAGGAATTGCAACTCTATCCAGCCATAAGAAAATACCACTATTTTTCAAGCAATCCCGGTCGCTTCTGCACGAATACATAATACACAAACATTAATATGTACCTAGATATAACTTCTGATATTCAATATAAGGAAATACTTTTTAATGTGGTACCGCATAAGAATCCCAAGCGCCAGTGGGATTGAAGCATCCTTAATTTGAGGATTGCTGTACGGCTGAAGGAAGTGGAGAGAAGAAGGATATTAGAAAGAATAAGGATGTGGAGGACCTTACCTACGTAAAACGTAACCTGCGTCAAATTATTATATCAATCATATTTGTTAATTATTACAAAACAGCGCAAATTTGCAGCTGCGAGATTAAGAAAACCAAAAAGAAACTTAATTTTTGCATTGCTGTACAATGCTTGCAGTTTTATCTATAGCTGGCAAATGGGGGTATTGACAAATCATAAAAATTTACGAAGTAACAACAAATCAACCTGCTGTCAAAAAACATGAATAATTAACAAATATGAAGATGAGAGAACCAATAAACACAGTAAAAAACCTGAGGATGACGAAACCATCAAACATGAAGATGAGGAAATCATAATAACACCAACAAAAGTATCTACAGTCGGCATTTGAACAAGAATCTCGCCTAGTGAGGGTGAGGGAATTGTGAATGAACTCCTGTATTCTAATACTACTGTTTTTTAATAGACATTAAATAAAATTGAATTCTCGTAGGTACCTGCCTACTCTTGCACCAAACGGTACAGAAAAGATACAATGTTTTCCACCCAAATACCAGTTTGCAAGCTACAGATTACAGACATCGTCAGACTGGGTCTGATAAAAAGCGGTTTTATAATAACGTATTTTCTATGAAAATGAATAAAAACATGGAGTTTACCGCGTCAAGCAGTAAATCCACTGTGGCGGTGAATTCAATAAAGATATGGACAGGTTTACACGAGATATAATATTGCTGGAGATATTTTGGTAAGGGAAGACGACAAATAGAATGTAAACTAAAGCATAGAGCTTGTCACTTATAAAGTGTTCGGAGAGATGGCGTCGTATTTCTGAATGGAGGGAGTAAAAATTGCATATCACAATATTATCATAGTTATAATATGATTTAAGTTATTTTCTACAATATCATTCAAGTTATTTTCTTAAAAGATTGATTGTATTATAGTGGTTTAACATTATATACGACCGAGTTGACAGGAAAAAGCTATGGAAGGTGTTGTCCAAGTACGGAGTGAAAACGAAGCTCATTCAGGCAATTGCGTCACTATATGAGGGAAGCATTGCATGTGTTAGGGTGAACGGCGATTTTACGGAGTGGTTTGACATCACAAAAGGTGTTAAACAAGGATGCGTAATGTCACCGTGGTTATTCAATCTATACTGGATAATTGTATGCAAGAATTGAAAGAAATGGGATTGGGCGCGAAATTGAGTAATCTGGAAGTATGTTGCCTATTGTATGCTGATGATGCGGTGCTAATTTTAAACAGTATGGAAGATCTACAGTCTCTCGTGTCTAGGATGAACGAAGTATGTATGAAGAATGAGTTAATGATGAATGTAAGTAAGTCTAAAGTCATGGTGTTTGAAAGAGAGAGTACGAAAACAATATGCAATATAGTTGTGAATGATGAATACTTGGAGCAGGTGGATGAGTTTGTGTATCTGGGTAGTATGTTTACGAAAGATGGGAAGGCTGATAGAGATATTGAAAGAAGGGTGAATGCCGGTAACTCCATTAATGGAGGACTGAATGCCGTTGGCGGTAATAAAAAAACTGTCCAAAGACGCGAAACTAGACGTCCATAATGGAGTGCTGGTATCTACCCTGATGTATGTCAGTGAGGCATGGAACTGGCAGAGGAAGGATGAAAGTAGACTGAATGCTGTAGAAATGAGATCCCTGAGCCATGCACGATCGTGAGAGAAACGTGGATATCCGCAAAGAATGCAAGGCTGATGTAAGCGTGATGTGCAAGATTAAGAAAGGGACTCTCCGATGGTTTGGGCATGTAAAGCGAATGAACGAGGAAAGGAGTGTAAGGAGAATATATGATGCAAATGTGAATGGTAGAAGAAGTCGGGGACGTCCGAGGAAGACATGGCACGACCAAGTGAATCAGATATTTGAGTCGGGCCATGTGAAGAGTCGGAATAATAGAAGAGCATGTATGAGACGATGTATGAATGTGAACGAGGCAAAGAGTGTGTGCCAAGATCGAGTTGTGTGGCGGTCCGTCCTCTTTGCCTATCCCTGCGGGAAAACGACGTGATGGTTAGTTAGTTAGTTAACATTATAAATTGAACTTCGGATTAAAAATACAAAAAAAATAATATTTTGGTGTCTTAACTTATTTATCACAATTATATTGATAAATTTCAAAGCTACATATGTAATGCAAATGGCGTAGTAGTAATGGCGTGAATATAAATTTAAAAAAAATTGCTGTATAAAGTTTATTTCATTCAGAGGGTATTGCAAATACAACATTGGATTTAATCACCGATACAATATTATATTTGAATGCCTTTCTTGAAAGAATTGGGTTTTCATACGAACAAAATTATTATTTATTTTTACATTAGCTCCACACACTAAGACCCGAGGGAAATAATTCTCCTCAGTCATCTTTTGGGATGGTGTGTGGAGGGTCTTTTTAGGAAAGGAAGAGTGTAAGTTCTAAAAAAAGGTATCAGGGGTGCGTAGAAATCTGGCGGTCAGTGTGTCCAGGAATAACGGACGTATGAATCTATACCTCCCACTGCGGTGAAAGGCGATGGGTCGAGAGAATCCGGATGAAGGTTAAAAGGCCTTCCTGAACCAGTTTCTTTCGATCCGGCCCGCCACGCAGTTGGTGGGCAGACGCATCCGTCGCCCAACCAAACCAAACGTGGACAAACCTCACACCCATGAACCCGGGCACCCCTGCCAAGTCACCAAACTTAGCGAACCACTTAGGCCCTAAGTGGTTTGTTACGTTTGGTGATTTAGGGTGACATATGGCAGATGTGTTGGTAATCCAATTATTATAATTATTCTTGGTAATATAATGATTCCCGGGACGGCGGTACCCATACCCTTATCCTAAATATAAATATGAAATTCAATGCGACAAAACTATACAACGCTCTACCAACTCAAACAAAAAAATAACAGAAATAAATAAATTTAAAACAAAAGTAAAATATGGTTGAGAGAACAAAGTGAAAATGAACTATCAAACATACTGAAGACCATGAAAAGACAACTGGATGTACCTTATAATACCTTGATATAATATAATTTATAAATACATTATGTACAAATTTTGCTATAGATACTAATAAATAAAAAAATTTAAAAAATTGTTTTGTATTCCATTTATATTACCAACGGGCGAAAGCAAACAATTCATTCAATATAATTTTTAAGGAAATAAGGATAGAATATAAAAAAGATTTTTTCCTAAAATAATTGAATTACCGCCTTCTAAAAACGAACAGATTTTGAATCATTTTATGTTGACACTTAAAGTATGATTCTCTCTGCTAAACACTCGGAGAAAAGACTTGTCCATAATAGGGTTAACCTAACGTTTGAACTTCAATAATGTCGTAAGAGCCTTGAATTTTCGATACCATTATGTATGAGGTTGGATAAGAGGTTGCGTAAGGTTAAATAAAGGATTGGTAAAAAGAAGAGCGTAAAAGGAGGAAAGTTAAAGTAAGTTAATGTAAGAAAGGAAAAGTGAGGTTAGGGAAAGTAAGTTAAGGCAGAGGGGGTGAACATAAAGTTAGGGTAAGAAAGGGAAAGTGAGTTAGGGCAAATGCAGGTATGTGAGCTAAAGTTAGGCATGTAAATTGGGTTATATGATGAAATAACGCCGACATTACCCTGCCAGAATTACACACGGACGGAATTACACGTGGAAATAATTCACCTGTGTTGGAATTGCATACTTCAAAAACTTAATCTAAGCTTAACCTAACATAACTATATCCTTTTTTAAAATTTGTAATTTATATAGCTAAAATTTAAACCAATTAAAAAAATATTTTTTGACGTGTCTAATTCCAGTAGGTGTAATCCTCTATGTATATGGGTGTATGGACCTTATGTAATTCTGGCAGTGTATAATCGAACAGTATTAATAGGCCAGAGACTGTACGGTTGAAATTTAAGAATCCGGCTAAGAATGCAACTCTCTTACCGCGCCGTATGCAAAACCATCTTCGTACTTGAAGTTTGTTAAAAATACACTTTTGTAATAGAACCGAATTCAAGCAAGAAGCCCATAATGTTAAAGATGGCGCCACTTACGTTTAGCAGATCGCGGGAAGGCTTGCCGCTGGCAGGTATAATTAGGTACTATGGATTTGTAATTTTGAGTATCTCTCAGGATATAGAGATATTCGATGATAATATATTTATTATTGTAACTGGCAGTTTTGAATAATAGCACCATGCGGCTATATATTACATATGACGTCATTGCCTGTCACGGTTACTTGTCCCGATGACTAGCTGTCACAGGATCACAGTGGATCCGAGGAACCGGCTATTTTTGGAACCAGTTTCTAACGGATTTATAAAAAGGTACCCAACACTCAAACTGGGCGAAGCCGAAACAAAAGCCGCCCGCAGGGCTTAGTAGCAAAACCTGCGGAGCGGGTTTTTAACTGCTAGTACATATTGGTACGTGAAATTCACGCCTGTGCAATTTTCGTTCATTCCCTGAATTATTGAGGTATGTACTGTACATACATTGAGATGTGGTAGGGTTAGTTTAGGCAGGGTTTGGTGGAGCGAGGGTAACGTAAGAATATTTTTCTTAAAGTTTGTGAATTTCAATACTAATGTGATACGACACGTACATAGTAAGTTCAAAAAGGATGGATAGGAAGATGGTTTGATAGAATAGATGTATGGTACTCACCGCTAGGCACTCGTCGAGCTTTCTCTTCCAGAGGTCGCTGCGGTCGATGAGGGCGTTCCACTTCTCGCTGAGCTTGTTGACTTCCCGGCGGATGGACCTGGTGAGCTCTCGGGCCTGCTCCTCGGCGCTGCGGTAGCCCCTGCTGTCTCCGTCTAGATCGCGACCTGCAGAATAATAACATAATATTAGTTAGATTTATATAGAGAGCTCAAACTTTCGCGTTTGCGATAACGCGAATTTCGTCATTTTTGCGCCAAAAACATAAATATTGTTTTTCCAAATTTTCAGATAAATTACGCTAATTTTCATATTTTTCACCCGACAGTATTTATAAATAATATAGTAATATATCGTACAGTTGATTCGTCAGACATTTTTAATGCTCTCAAATTTATAATGCTCTCTATAAGACTACAGAAATTGAATGTAAAAATATATCCTCCTGCAGCAAATATAAAAATGTAATATAGTATTGGATAAATACCATTCATACAAACATTTACTTGCTGTAACATCTGACCTGCTGTAACTTAACAATTGTTAAGTGTCGTTTAATTAACATGTTGTTTCCATTGTAATTCAGTAATCACTGATTTTATTTTTTATTTATTTAATTTTATTTTTTTAATATCTACAAAGATAATGTAATGTATATAAGTAAGATTTTAATTGTTTTAAAAACACACAAGTATACCCACAAACTGGCGATGCCTATGTGGGATTTTTTTGGTTAATCTGCTAATTGTATTATATATTCTTTACTGTTTAACTGTTTATATATAAAAAGCTTGTATCTATTGTATAATTATGCCAATGTATTTCCCAAAAAAATATTGATAAAAAATTAAAAAATCTGAAAAATCAAAATTTGAGTTGCCAAAATCAAAACCCACGCAGAAGAATAGTATTGTGCTAACATTGATAATAATACTATTGATGTATGGTATTATAGCCTTCTGATAACTATATTCCGTGCAGCTGAACACATCTACTATTTCCGAGAACGTATTGCCAACTGCACGAAATCTAGACACAACCTCGTATCTAAGTGACTCAGTCCTGATGTTGTTGTAATTAAAAAGATTTTTAGATAGTGTATTAATATTACACCTGTAGTAAGTAACTGTTTCACCATTTACAATTGTAGGAGAATTGTGGGTTCTAAAGTAAAGAATGGTAACACTGTGGCGTTAAAACCTGGATTTCGAGAATAAGGACTAAGAACTGCGGTGAGTGAATTCTCACTATTAGTCGCATCACATTAAATAAAGCGGGACACATAAAGGTTCATCGTCAGAAATTGCGCCACCTCTGACATTTCAAATGACGTAATGAACAATAAAATAAAAGGTTCACTGCTTAAATGCCAGTCACTAACATTTCCCACGAAAAAGTTTAGTTTGCCTACTTCTGGTACAACTTAGGCCTGGTTGTTTCGCAGAAATTCAAATATAACATCGTCATTAAATGATCATTCAGCGAAATTTTTTTTAGCATTTAAAGGGTGAATCAAAATTTCTATCAAATTCCAATAATTCTCGTAGTTTCAAATTCCAATAATTCCAATAGTCCTCTTCTGTTGATCGCAATTTATTTAAAAGCTAAAACGGATTTTGCAGAAATTCAACCATCCCAATTGACTGAATGTAGCGAAGCCCTGTTTTAACTCAACCATTTGACTGATTTAAAGTCAGTCTTTAAATTTATTTGTACGTTCCGTTATCGGTTAAGGATGATGGCCGTTTTTGGGTAAGAAATAAAAAAAAATTTGAAATGTAAAATCGTCATCATTTAGACTTTCGTTTTCCATTTTTTAAATATTATGAGATAATGAAGTTTCTTTGGACCAAATTTACAAAGACTTGATTGAAATAAAAATAAAAATTACATGAATTATATGGTTTGTAATTAAGAATGCAGGTATTTAAGTACCTACCTTTGTACTTACAAATCTTACGATTTCAGGGAAAAAAATGGTTTTCATTTATTGCTATTGTGGCTATGGTGGTCATTTTTTACTCCTTCAACCATTAATCCTCGGTGAAATTATTACTAAAAAAAGCTGAATACGAACAAAGACATGATGTACCAAAATCTTTACTGTAAAATTCTGAAATTGTATTATCTGTTCGTGCCATTGATGTATGATATCTTGATCGATGGTTCGTGCTATATTGTGGCTTAAAATAGCGAATCAGCATACATCTAAATCTGAATATTAAACAAAATAGTGGTAAATGTTCATAATACAAGATGCAAACATAGTTCATAATTCCCAGATACCTAAATAAATACTGTTTGAGAACTACCTTGTTCCAATAATTTACAACATGTTACACAATTCAATAAAAGCTGTGAATTGATTTTCAGAAGGAAATGTATCCAAAAAAATGGTTAGAAAGAATTTTTTTGTACTGATTTCTGTTTATCTACTTTTCGTTCCAATGTTTTTCCTTTATTATTATTTTTTTCTTTTCGTTCATTTTTCACGCAAAAATGTATGAAAAAATATATGTATGTATATATTTTTTTATAATGTAATAATGCATATATTTTATGTACCTGTTTCATTTTTAAAAAAATACAATGTTAAAAGAACCCGCTGTTATGCTGACATCAATCAGTTAAACGGGACTAAATATATATATATATATATAATTTAATAAATAATTTTAAAATTTAAAAAAAAATCATATTAAAGAAGAGTTTTGAATTCATTCACCTAAAGTAAAAAAGACAGTATGCGCCGCAAGAGGATTCTTTTCAAATAAATGAAATAATTTTTCACGAATTTGGTTTCGCTACCATATTGTCTGTCTACTACGTAAACAATTTACTTCAATTTGATTAAATAATGTGAAAATTGAAGATTATTTGAGAGGGCTGACCCAAAAAACACCGCAGATAGTGAGTAATGAACTCGATGAATCTTCGATACAAAGTGTTGGTCACGCTCGGTCCCTTAGCAAGATTGATTACTTAAAATTTATAACTATCATTTCGTTAGCACGTAACCCGGGTCCGATTGCGCCAAATAGCTTCTCTGACCTTTAAACGGGGAGAGATGTGGATACTGGCAGGACAGGACCGAAATAAAAGAGAATCATAAATAGTTACTTAACGTTAGAGGTGAGTAAAATAATTTTAATCCGTTTTTTCATAACCGTTTAAATTCTGAAACGGTTTTAAAAATTTCTCGGATTTTGGGATAACTGTTTATAAAAACGTGTTAATACGCTCGCAATGTCCGATTCGGTTACTTTTTAAAAGTAAACTAAAACACCCATATCCAGTTTAGGTCTAGATTTCTACTTATTTTATCACGTTGTGCGATGATTGATGCGAGGTTGTCTGAAGCATTGGCAAAAAGAAACTCTGAAAATTTGACACAATAATACGAGTATATGTTTGGCAGTGAGAATTTGAAATCATTTTTTTATTAGTGTTTGGACAATTTTTCATCATTTACGAAACCAAAAACTAGTTTATCTCGTCATTAAAAACATCTCCTGATCACATATTAAAATGAATAATCCAAATCAACTTAATAAATTCAGGTCAGAACTTTCCATGGATTTTTCTGAACCCAACTATTCCCAGTATTGCAACCCCAATCGGAGTATGTTGTGAGACTGAAAGAAAAGAAATGGGAGAAAGGAAGGTTGTAGGGTACCAGAAATTCAGTCCTGGTCACCAAACACCACAAAAGCCATTTCAAGCAAAGTTTGGAATCTGAATGGTGGTATTTTACAAGTGAGAGAATCTATAACTCTCTATGCATTTTCAATCAAAATAACGATCGGCGTCGACTAAAAAATCCCGAAACTTTCAATATTCCTTTCCAAAAATCCAACTTATTGCGCAAATGTGTCGACTCTATATAACTTCCAAAGTGGTTGCAAGGTTCTGGACATATCCAGTCTTTACAAATTCGAATTTCTTGTTTTCACTCCACTTGACCAAAATATTTTTTTTTTCGTTGTTTTAAATAATCTTTTATTCTTAGATATTGTTGTACACCGATATTGGACGGTTGGTATTTATTGTGTCTTCGTAATTTTGTTAACCCTATGTCTGATATCTACGCTATAAATATATAAAATAAATTTTATAATTAAATTAGTTATAAAACAGTTATCATTCCTTGATACGGCACTGCAAGAATATGGAGATTCTGTACTTGCAGCCGGGGGACGGATAGAAATATCGAAATATGCCACCGATCGCGAGTTATGTGAAGATTTTCCTCATTAGTCTATTATAGTTTAGACACCAGACGATAACAAGATGGTACTCGGAATAATAATGAAGGATATAAACCCGACCCCGGGGTGTTGAAAGTAAACATTAATAAGACGAGGAGGATCTTCTTTAGACGTTGATGAGGGATTTTGGTTACGTTGAAATGAATAAAGGCACCTTTTGAAAATCCACTGAAATATTATCAACATATTAAGATTTCAGAAACAAGTTTGATAGATGGGTGACATTGAACATCCTTAAAAATAAACTGAAATGGAAAATAAGTATCCGCCTCCTTTTCATATATTGCAAACATTGATTTTTGTATATTATAAGAACAATCAATCAAATTAGGTACCTATTTAAAATATCTATAATTTTTGATTAGATTCAAAGTATTTGATTTTGTTATAAGAAATAATTATTAGCCTGAAACACTCATCTACATTGAGAAAATCTCCCGAGAAAAGATATATGCCGCCGACGGGACTCGAACCCGCGTCCTTCTGATATCCGCTCAAATGCTCTACCATTGAGCACGTCGGCTTATCTCCTACCCGCCAAATAATTTAATATATACTAGTGTTTGAGTCCAGTCGGCGGCATGTAGGTATCTTTTCTCGGGAGATTTTCTCAACGTAGATGAGTATTTCAGGCTAATAATTATTGTTTATAATAATTGTTACTCTTTGTGCCGTGCATAAAAATCTTGTCTTAAACATTAGTTTATCAATTAAAAATAATATTTGATTTTGGTTGGTATCATAGGTGAGTAAGTCCTTCTTCAATTAAATTCATTAATTTAAAGAATTTATTCAAAAATTTAATTTTGATAAAACAATCGATGCTTTGCAAAATATCATTCTTAAATTGTGACGCATTTTTGACAGTTTCGTAAGAGTTTTTGTAATGATTAAAAAAAATTCAGACGCATTGTCATGCAGTTTTAATAATCCAGAAACCTTTGCGAGGGTAGAAAGAAGATATTTTGAAAGTTTCAAACATTTCCTAGGCTTAATATACGAAAACAACAAAAAAATAAGCAAGCAAGTAATCAAAAATATTATATTCGTTTGTATAAATAAATTTGAGGGGTAACTAAACAATCTCTCTCTTCAGACTGCATGAAAATTTAGTTCAAATGGAAAAAAGAAAACTTCAATAATTTTACATCATGGAATCCACACAAAAGCTTTGAGGCATCTCGTCCAAATAAGTTAGTCACACCTTGGTTCGTTCAAAGTAAACTCAAAACTCGATAGCTTTTCGAGGGAGTGAATCAATATTGGAACTCCAAAGCCGTCATTATTCGGTGCAACGAATAGAGATGCGGTGTATAAGTCAGGCAGTTGCTCTTCAGGAAGTTAAGGCTGCGTTGAGAAACAATCGAATGCAGAAGTAATAAGGAAATGGAAGTTATGACAGAGAAATGTTTCCATTGCTTGAATTGCAAAACTGACGAAGAATTAATTATTGATTTGGAGTTAACATCACAAGTGCATTTAGGATATTACTGTTCAAAGTAACAGTAAAGAATAAAGAAACGCATTTTCAGATTCTTTGTGACGTGACGTTATAATTTATTAAATATACTAATTTCGGTTGTCGTTGCATGCATGCGTGATGTATAATATTCCTAGGTGAATACCTATGCGTACAAATTATTCAAGTTAATTTTTTTTCAATTTAGAAGGCTGGTCACTCTAAGTGGTTTGTTACGTTTGGCGATTTAGCCAGGGGTGCCCGGGTTCAAGAGGTGAGTTTTGTCTAGGTCTTGGCGGCAAATACTTACTGTATTGCGGGCCCGATTGGGAGAGAGTCGTTGAGGGAGATCTAACCTTTGAGTTCCAGGCGGACTCTCTCGACTCATCGCCTAGTACCGCAATTCAAAGGATAAATTCATACGTCCGTCACTCCTGGAAACATTGAACCCCAGATTCCTACCCACCCATCATAGCCTTTTCCAAGAACTTTCTTTTCCTAAAAAGACCCTTCACACAGCATCTTCAAAGAAAACATATGCCCTGAGAGATTTTTCCCTCAGGCCCTCTTGTGTGAAGCTAACGTTAGAAAAAAAAACTTTTATTTTTCAAAATTTTAACTGGGGAGGAACCAAAATTATGTTGTTTTGTTAATTATTATTCAACGTTTGGAACGTGTATTTCTTTTGTTAAAATTGACATATGCACATCTAATTATTCCTTTAAAAGACAGAAACAATCCTGCGCAAATATTTCATAAATACTTCACAAATCCTCCAATTGTGGTTTTTTACGGGTTTGTGCTAGGTTAATATAAAGCAATAACTTCAATGGAATAAATAGTGGGGGAGGGGAAAATGAAAGATCCAATCATATTTTCGAAGGAACAATAATATTATGTATATTTGGCCTTATACCTTCAATTTTGGATTGTTTAGCGGCAAAGAAGACAAAAAAAGATATCTACGTTTTGAAATAATGCTATAAAAGGATCAAGAAATAGGAACAATTTGGTTACATTCTGTCTTTTATTGCCGGCATTCAAAAAAAGAAAATCTTATTGTAATATTTTAAGCGCGCATAAATCAAAAGGGATATCCCAGCTCAAGACAAACTGTAAAGAAAAGGTACCCCTTTCTGAGAACAAGATTATAGCAGAAGTTATTTGACGTAACGCCCGTAATAACGAAAATAACGGAAGATTTATTGGCGCCCGTTTGTTTATCGGTAATTGTTCCGTAAACGAAATGCGATACGACGATAAAACGTAAGAATTTATTTATAATGGCAATTTCAATATTTTGTGGAGGTTCCTTAATTACATTGGATGTTGCCATTTGTGTTCTTATCATCAGGGGTGAAATAAGAAATATCTCAAGTAATCATCATGTTCTCGTTAAAACCTGACTGCGGCAGGTAAACTACACAATTTCTTTAACCCAACCACTTTGTAATGCATTTTTCTTAATATATTCTTTCAATCTCTTTTAAATTGGTGGAAAACGTTAGGTCCAGTACATTTTTACGATTAAGGTAAGTAAACCATTTTATTACGATAAATTTTACATGACCCCAGATGAAGCTTGGATGTATGCGAACATTAGCAAATTTAATGTATATTTATTTATTTATTTATTACGCCCATTTTCGGGGCTTTTACATATAATATTAAAATTACATTGTGATTAAATAAAATAAAGTATTTATTGTACATAACTTAACTGCCTCAGAAACAGTATTTTGAATTTGTTTAGAGATAAATTGAAGATTTCCACTGACTTGGTATAATGGTAAAGAGGAATACATATGGTAGTTAGTTCCAGAATTTCTGCACTGAAATAAATCTAGAATTCTAGTATTACGTAGTGGAATCCGGAAGCTTATCAATTCAAGCAATAATGTTAACAAATAGTGGAGTTTAAACAAGTGGGCAGGTATCTAAATTCCTTACATTAAAATAAAATCGATTCGCGAGGCGGGGTATGGCTCCAAAGACCCCATTAAACATTTATTGTATAACCGACGCCCCTGCCGTAGGTCACCCTAAATGGTTTGCTACGTTTGGCGATTTAGCAGGGGTGCACAAATTCATGGGGTGAGATTTGTCTTTGTTTGTCTTGTTGGCGAATGCGTTTGCCCACCTACTCAGTAACGGGCCGGATTCGGGAGACTGGTTGAGAAACCTAATCTAGATCCTTCGACCCATTGCCTTGCACCGCAGTGGAAGGGATGGATTCATACGTTCGTCACTCCTGGTCACATCCTACATTGAACCCCAGATTCCTACCCACCCCTCATGCCTTTTTCCTTCCTAGAACTTCCCGTCCTTCTTTTCCTTAAAAATTCCCTCCTCACAGCATCCTCTTCACCAAAGGTGAAAAGAGGCCCTGAGAGATTTTTTCCTCATAGCCTTGTGTGTGAAGCCAATATAAAATTTTAACAATCTTTTATATATGGATACCGCACAGGAGTTCCAAGAGTTCTAAGAGCTCCCAACCGTCTGGAGCGAGTGAGACTTTGGCATTCTCAAAAGAGGTATGTTGTGCGGTTGAAGGTAGTGGGGATAATGAAAGTGGGGAAGTACCGGACTCTTCAGATCTGGTCACCAAACACGGCCAAAGCCTTTTCAAGTAACCAACGCCTTGATACTGAATGGAGTTCTTTCATCAGGGCGATACTTAAAGTATCTAGTATCTACCCCTCCTGAAAATACCGCAAATGTACTATATATTAATGAAATGAAATTTACCTTCTTCGCACGCCGGGATTTGAACCCGTGACCTCGGATTTGTACCTACTTAGCCATTAACCACTAATTATATAATATATATATATATTTTTTAAATTCAATATAATAATTAATTACATAATATGTGTACATATTTGATTTATCCCCATAAAAAAGCAGGGCTTGTGTGTATGGGGGTGTTATTATATTGGTTTAATTGTTTTATTTTTTATATTCAGTTCAAATTTTCGGTATAATTTTTAAGGTGAGTTTTAAATTTTTTGATATTACTGTTCATGTTTCTGATTTTTTCAGGAAGTGAATTAAAAAAATTTACTCCGAGATATTTATGACTTAACTGTCCTAGTGTTTATATAAACATATTTATACCCTAGTGAATGAACGGTTCATCTGTGAACGCACCAACCGGTTTCAACAAAACCGTTCCTTCGTTAGAGAATAGTAACAAAAAAAAAAATTAATAAGTTGATCAAATAAAAATCTTCAAAGTACGAACGGATAAGGACGTTCTCAGACGCGTAAAAAATAACAAAATTGTTATATAAGGAATAATTAAAAGTTAGTTTGCATAAGCGAAATATGAAATTTGATTAAATACCGTATCAAAGCAAAAGAATCTGCGAGAGATTCTATACAGAAAATACTTTGAAACAAAATTAAAATTTACGAAATAAAGAGCGTTCGTTTCGCAAAAAAAAACGAGTGCAAAGCCTTTACGCTTTCCGGATTCCATCGGCCACTGCTTTGTTTATTGTCAGTAACTTCTGCCGGGGAACAAAGGCCGTTCTATGGGAAAAAAATATACTACATTCTCAGGGTGGGTTTTTTTCAGGATTTTTAGCCCCTTGATGCATTTGTGTTTCACAGCTTTCCACAAGAAATCTAACAAAGTAACGTAGTTCGAAAAAATCAACCGTAAAAAAAATAATTTTTTTCACTATCTCTATTTTCAAACGTCTTTTAAAACTTGAAAAGATACTTTTTTTGTTCATATGAAGCAGTTACATTGTGATGTGACATTAGTTTGACTGAGGATTGGAACTTCCTACCCAGGAACTGGAGCCGACATCTTTACCAACCGAGTCAAATCTCGATTGGACAAGACCGATATTTATTGCATTATGGAATGTCTTCGAATGTCACAGAAATGCGTGTGTGTATGATTGCCATATAATATTAGATTGAAGAATTAGAAGACTAAAATGCATTGTTATCGACAACAAATTTATCTGCCGAGTTTCAGCTCAATCGGATTTGGGTTAAATTCAACTTCCAAGATTCCAATTCATTAATTCAAATAAACATAGTGGGATTCAAATAGATGTATTTAAAAGAGAGGAGTTTTCAGGAAAGTAACATTCCAAAATGGTTCATTCGGAATATTGGTTTAGGTGATAGGGCAGGCTTTTTGGTTTGGAATTTTAAATCATAATTTCCTACTCTATTCACATATTTACCTACTTAAATATACCAATCACAAATTAGTTGACTAGTAGATTAAGGTCAAATTGTAGTTGAAACCGATAACGGTTTAGATTTTGTAGACGTGATTTTTAGTTGCACAAAAAATCACAATGTTATAATATCACCCAGTGAAAAGATAATATCGTCATTTTCAACCGGTTCGTTGACTGGTCTCCTAATCCTAAAAATCGATCCTAATCGAACCGGTTTTGAGAGGAAATTTGGGACATTAGGGTTTTCAAAAAGTTTATCCGACACCTGAGAGCATTACTCAGTATTTGAACAGACGGATTTATATATTTTTAAAATGACATTATATGTTACAGTAGATATTTTGAAGCGACAGCTTTGAATGGAGCAAATGCTCCACATTATTATTTAAGGGTCAGATTTATTCTGAAAATAGAGAAAATAGCAGATATTTCACGGTCTTTGGGGAAACCCTCGAAGTTTTTCTTGTCTGTATAAAAGAAATATGCTTAAAAATTCTTTGAAGACTTGTACCGACCTTTAGCGACCCATTGAAATATATTTTCGTTTGTAATGCCCAGAAGTTCAGAATACCAAATAATAAGAAAGTGATAAGAGATTATTTAAAAAGGTTTTCTGGATGATAAATGATATATATTATATTGGAGATAATCACGACAGTTAATTTGTAAAAATCTCAGAAATTTCTTTTAGCCAAATTACCTAGCTGTTAAAACAATTTTAAAAAATTGAATGAGCTGCTTAAACAAAATAAACTTTCGGACTGTTTTCCTTCAACGAAATGACGGTGAAAGTTTTGTCCAAATTTTACAAAGACTGAGCGATGAACAAGGTGTGTTATTAAGATAAAAAATATCATTATTTGATGCTTAATTTGATTAACGACACAGTATTTTTTAATCTTCAAATTTTTCGTCGGTATATTTCACATTTAATGGATTCAACCATGACTCTTATACGCGTTTCTTTCTATCGTCGTTTATTGGAATAATAATGTCCTAAATCGTTATTTAATTAGTGGTGACATATAGATTGACTTGTGGGTTGTGGGTCACCAGAAAAGGCAATAAAGTTTTCGAGATAATTAACAAATAAAGCAAGAGCAACACAAACAAGGATTAAGCCGATTGGAAATTAACAAGGGTTTTAATTTGAGACACGGCGGATGTCCAGGGTGGTATTGGTTTAGGATTAAACGATGCGATGTTAGGAAAACCTTTATTAGGTTCGTACTTACCTACACTAAATGACAAACATTAATTAGATGGAATATTGATTTATTGAAGACTTTAATATCAACCTCATCGTGTCTTCTTTGAAGGATTATAATAAGAAGCTAATTTCGATATTACATTTTATTGTATTATAGCTTTATATCGAATTACTTTGGTCCCTCCTTTGTCCTATTATAAAGTAGTGGTAAGAAAGCTAGAATGAAACCACTAACGCCATCTGTGAAATCGATCACGAAATAATATTACGCATGTGATTCGACGCACTGCCGCTAGATGCCATTGCTGGTTGTAAAAACCCTTCATCCGTCCAGATTTTCGACGATTTAATCAATATTGTTTTTGATTGACGTTCAAATTATTTCTATCAAGGAAATAAAAATAATCGATAACTATTTTTGTTATGTAATTTATTTTCGGCTTTAATGTTTTTTACCGTTCGTTGTGGAAAATGATTGAAAGAATAATCCGAGAGAGGCAAAAAGATAATGGAAAAGAAAGTGGAATAAAATACAAGGAAGGATATTATTTGAGACATAACTTAGTTTTTTTACAACTACACACATTCTCATCCACTCGAATCACATATAAAATTCCGGTGTAACAATTTTTATGACAGTTTTTTTTAACAGAAAAACCAGAGAACAATTGTGAAGGTTGACAAATTTGTAATATTAACGAAATAAAGGAGATGGTATTACATTTTTAACAAAAAGGGCTTTATTCTTTTGAGCCTTTTTAGAAAAAAGTGCCTCCTGTATAATTTTGTCCTTTATTCACGAAAAACAAATACTAAGCTTTAGGATCTACCAAAAAATATCACGAAGACAATGTATTAAAAAAGATTTACAGTTCATGTCTTGGTCATAGGTTCATATACTTGAAATATAATGAAAATTCTTAAATTTAATGAACGGAATTATACTACCTAATTGTTTTGTTGTTTGGTGGCGTCAGTTGCCTAGTGGTAAGGTCATCGACTAGCAATCAGGAGGTCGCGGGTTCAAATGCCGTAGTGCGCAATAAATTTTATTAGAGTAATTTGTGTTATTTCACAATTTATTAATTTAATGATTATATAATACATATATAGTATATTTGCGGCACGTTCCTGAGTGGGCAGATGCTTCCAGTGTCGCCCTGGTGTGAGACCATAATTCAGAATGGAAACGTTGATTCAAGTGGTTTTAGCCGTGTTTGGTGACCAGATCGGAATAGCCAGGTACTTCACCACATTCACATTCTTCCCATACACCCTACCTTCAACCTCACAACATATCCCAATTGAAAATCAGAAACAGAAAAATCAGATAAAGATATGGTCACACCTGGGACTCGAACGCAGGACCTATGACTTGCCGGGTCAGTGCTCTACCGACTGCGATTGAGTTTCGCTAATATTGTCTTCATTAATTAAATATTACAATTTGAGGTTTAACTCATTAAGTTAATAAATATTCATCCTAGACTTGCACATAAGTTAAGAGATGTCGCATATTAAATACAAATGGACAAATTTATCCTAGATACCATCTAGATAGCATTTAGTTATGGTTGAATCTTGCAATCATACATGAAGAGAGCAGCCAATAAACATATACGTTAAGAAAAATGAAGATAAAGTTGGTAGTTTTTGGTCGAAGAATGATACATTTAAATATGACCGAATCGGATAGGGACACGTTTACTCAGTTGGTAGAGCACTGACCCAGCAAGTCATAGGTCCTTGGTTCGAGCCCCAGATGTGATCATATAGTTTCGCTAACATTGTCTTCATTAATTAATTTTTATTTATTCATTCCCTAGGAAATCGCTAGATCGCTAACGTACAAACAACAGTTGAAGTTGAATATATTAACAACAAGTAGTCACTGTGAACTGTTGTTTATTCGTTGGCGCTCTGCAAATTATGGTAGGTAATAGTGAGAAGTTACCGAAAGTTATCGGTAAAGATTGTATCGATAACTTTCGGTAATTTTTCATCGTTACCTAGGACAACTGAAAATCGCCAACGTACAAACAACAGTTGACGTCGAATATATTAAGAAAGCTTATTCATTGTGAACTGTTATTTATTCGTCAGCGATCTGCAATAATGCTAGGGGACAATGAGAATTTTCAGAAAGTTATCGATACAATCCTTATCGGTCGACCGTGATATCAGTCCTGAGCCAGTGCTCATTACTTTAATGTTTAATCCGGCCTTGGGTAGATAGGTACCAGAAATGTCTTGTCGCAAAGTTTCAAGCGTAAACAATACTTTGTTATTCGGAACCTGCATAAGGTTCAGATTCAAAAGACTGTTGCAGACTTTCTTCGGAAGTAAAAGTTTGGCTAAAGAAGGAGCAACATCGGCGATGTCCGCCGCTATTCTACGACTAGTTAGTTGTAACTTATGAAGAAAACGGTTTAAATGGAAAATAATTTATAGAGAAATGCATGCAACCAAGACGGACAAAGTTGAAATTAATGCGACTTTATATTGAAAACTTATTGGTAGCAATTGTAAAAATGAAATTATTTAACAATCACTCTTGTTTATTAATTGCGTCTTCAAAAGAAAAATAAATACCTAATTTGTCACCCGTTCCAGAGGTTAATTATTTATTCATAATAACATAATGCAGTGCGTAGATTAATCATGTAGTTTCGGCATCCTTAAATAGATGTCGTTAGTCTCTATGGTTAGTAGTGCGAAGTTTTGCCATATCCCAATAGATAGAAATTAGGTATGAAATAAATAATGAAATTTGTACTTAATAACTCTTGTTATAATAACTTTTAACCACTCAAACACATAAGATTGTTTTCATGAAAACATTACCAGACGCATGAGGTGTACCCGACATATTACAGGATATACACAACAATGTAATATATCGTTAAAAATGAAATTAATACTTACAAATCTAAACGAAAATATGATAAAGAACAAGACACAGAAAATAAAGGTAACGATCGCAACTGGGGCTCGAGTATCTCTCAGTATCTCCTGTCTTAACGAGACAAACGCCTCAACCAACCGCCAGAATTAACAAAATTACCTTCGACTAATTTTCCCCGTGTTTTTGGCTGCTACATTTTTAAATCACAAACTTCTAAAGAATTGATCTCGGATAAATATATCCGATTTTATTTTAGGGGGATATCTATTTATATTTTCTAAAAGTCTAAATGAATATTCAATTTTTATTGGAATAAATCTGGTTATAATAACATTTGAAGGTTATATCCATAAATGATAAGTCAAGAAAAGAGATTCTGACTTCTAATCCCAGTTGCAAGTGTTACCTTTTTATTTTTCTATGTCTTGTTCGTTTAGATTTATTAATAACTAGTTGACCCGACGAACTTCGTACCGCCTCAACTTTCCGTGAACTGTCCGTGTTTTGTTTTTGTCAGTATCGGAGATGGCATTGTATACGCATTTATATTTTTGGTGATTTTTCTTATTTTTCCACTTACTTACGGGAATTCGGGAGGCGGGTATCGGTGCCGCCGCCCCGGGAACCATTTATTGGATAACCAACACCTCTGTCATACGTCACACATAGGTCATCCCAAGTGATTCGCTACGTTTGGTGATTTAGCAGGTGTGCCCGGGGTGCCCGGGTTCATGAGGTGACGTTTGTCCGGGTCCCACCCGCTGACTTGGTCTTTTGACCTTTCCAGCTGGACTCTCTCGACCCATCGCCTTGCACCGCAGTTGAAGGGATGGATTCATACGTCCGTCACTCCCGGACACACTGTCCCCAGATTCCTACCCACCCCTCATACCTTTTTCCTTCCCAGAACTTCCTATCCTCCCCTTCATTAAAAAGACCCTCCACAAGTCATACCCTAAGATGACATAGGTAAAATAGGAAAATAATTTTCTTCGGGGCCACATGTGTTGTGGAGCTGATGGTAAAAAAAATGCTTTTCATTTTCTTTATATGTGTGAGGGATTTTTATTATTTACTGTATCTTTCCTTTGGATGGGTGCAGACATACGTTCACCGCTTGTCTCATTTTCGGCTATTGATATTTAGTGTGTAAGAAAGAGGGGCAGCATTGCACGATTAAGAACAAATGCAAAACAATTAGCGCATTGACATTTTTGACGTTTTTGAATTTTTGGAATTCACGCACAGTTCAATATTATAGGTACTTATCACAAAATGCCCGCAGCTCTTTCAAATGTGAGAATTCGTTCCATACAAAATGTATGGGGAAAAGAATTTTCTTAATAACTATATATTTCGGTACTTTTTGTGATGTTTTAATAGTTATTATCCTTTCCGGAGCGGAGACAAATCCAACAAATCAAAGATCACCAAAATCGGCCCGGCCGTTCTCGAGTTATAAATAGTGTAACTAACCCGACTTTGTTTTATATATTAAGATTAATAATTATTTGCTGTAAACAATTATTCACTATTAATATTTTTGCCTTTGCTTATATGAAGGAACCATTGGTTCTGATTTCTGAAACATATTTTTTTTTAAATTAAAAATAGTGGGTAAAAAATTTATAAATGTGAAAGTAATATTAGATTTTTCAATGAGAAATTAATGTTTCTTACATAATCTTCAATATGCAATCTTTTTGGTAATAATGGCAAAAAAATCTGTTAAAATTTACACGGTTCCGCGAGATTATAAAATATTAAATTCTAATTTTGTGATAATTTGCTTTAAGTCACGACGTAAGAGCGTAAAACTTATGAAGTTACAGAGTGTATACTGGAGAGGAACAGTTTATGACATAATTATCTTTAAATGATTTACTTTTTAATATACCCCCGACAGAGACGAGAGAGCCTCCACAGATTAAATCTCGGGAAGATCACAACCACTCGCTTTATAATTTCAGCCAAATTTCCAGGGACATTTTGCAATGTTGTTTATATTTACACGACACACGACACGGAGCACGGAGGGCAGAGTAGATAAGGGTAGAGGGAGCATTGTTGATGAGACAAAACCGCAGAGGGAGGAATTTTTAATTCAGGGATTAAACGCGCGGGATAGGGGTCACGTGGGCCATTGTCACAGGTTTGAGGGAAGATAAACCGATACAGTTGCCAGGAGTCAAGGGAAGGACGGGGGATGAATTCACGCGCGATATTGATGGTTGTTTGGGTTTGTTCAGCCCGGACAGCAGAATGAGAAGGATATATTATTATTTCTTGTAGGGAGTTTTGACAGATGCCGCATTAGGGGGTGAGTTATATATTATTTAAAAGAAAGTGAGAGAAGGATGACAATTTGGTTCTTATTTGGGTTCCATGGCAACTCAGAATCAACTCAACTCAACACTTATTTGAAAACTCATTAAAAGATAAGAAAAATAGCGCATTACCTAACCTGAAGTAACCAATTTAATACATTTTTTTCGTCAAAGGAGGTGTTGAGTGAATTCAACTCAACATCATTCTGGGTTGTCCAGTCACCCTTATTTGATTGAGTATGTTAAAAACTATGTAAACATATATACGTCGCCAACATTAGATATGATGTTTTCTTATTGGTAAATGCTAAGGGTTGTGGTGCCAGGAGGCGACGGTTTATGGTATCTTCAAATTAGGCACTGTGTTAGATAGGAAAGAAAAGGAAGGAGAGGGCGGTTAGTAAGTTTCTGGCTATACATATTTAGCACAAATACAACCAAAAATATTACATTAAATCCGCAAATATAATCAATACCAAGGACGGATTGTTTCATAGAATTTGAACATTTCATCACATTTTAATGTTCAAATTTAAGTTTTCTGATAGTTCTATTCAAGTTGTTATTATTTCATCGTTAACCGGTTCTTTCACAGTACTTTGATAATAATATTATGTGAATATTACTTTGAAATTGGATAAATTGTTCAAATTTAGTGAAACAACCTGTCCGATGAATTAATTTTGAGCAATAGTTTCTTATCAGAACAATTTTAAAATCGTCCATCCCATAAGAAAAAATCCTAAACTACAGGTGTAATTGTTATTAAAATGTGATTTTGAACATGCAATATTTGGGTTCAGGGTCTAAGCACTATCCCATGTCGGTTTCACTGTTTTCGAGTAAATCTTTAGGAGAGTATGGCTTACCGCGTACGTCCATTCAATAAAAGAAATGTTATAAATGTTTAAAAAAATCCAATGTAGATACAAAGTACACAAGTACGCCATGCGGCGGTATTTATAGAAACCCTCCCTTTAATAATATTTTATTTTATTTTATTAAATTTTATTATTCATTATTCGGTTATTTTGATATCATATAGATATTTTAAAAGAAAGTAAAATTTTAACCATATCACTCTTTTGAACACCTTTTTCTCTCAAAAACTCACTCTCTTAGAGGAAAAGAGTACCCAGAGAAAATAACACGATCATTTTCTCAGAAATATTTTGTACCTACGATCTTAATCCACAAAATAAATAAAAAATCTCTGTAGAAAAGTTCACAATCGTTCAAAAGAAGAAGAAGATTAAAATTTTAAAATGTAATCTGCTTTGAAATCCGCGTTAAAAAATAAATGGTTCAGTTAAAATAAACCGTTAAGGCGATCCACTAGTACAGAAAAAAATCGAAATCGGATTTCACGCCCTTTACGGGAGGAGTTTAAAAATACTTGAGAAAAAGCTCTCGGAAAGGTTGGAATAGGTATTTGAGGAAAAAAAATTACAGGTTGATTTCGTAAAGGCCTGTAAAAACATTAATTCCTTTTTACGCATTATTTATTGTAATAAAACGGAAATTTAAAGTTGATTTCACGAAAACAAGCGACGCGAAGGAACACGTCTGTTTCCCGCTATGGCCAGGGCGTGAATGGTAGGAAATGGGTTGTGTCCAGTGCATGGTTCTTTTGCTCATGCCATAAGGGTAACTTTAAGATACAAATTCGTAGAGTGCGGGCCGTATTGATTTTTGTCAAAAATAACAACGAGAAAATGCATGTTTTATTTTATTTTGTGAAGTTCGGACGTAAATATCAATTTTTTTTGCAATTATTATAAAATAAACTGAATTTGCCACATTATTCAATAAAACCATGTCCGAAAAGGGGTTCATAAGAAGGAGAGTTTGAACGTAAAAGTTTTTTTTATAGACCTTATACTTTATTTTTTTTAGGCTTATTAAAAGACTTATATAAAAAATGTTCGATATTTTTAAGGGCCAAGGTATTTTCTACACGCAGTATTTAATTGAAGCATCTATAATACTTCTAAGCGATCAAATTTTCAAAACAAAAAACATATTATTTTGTATGACTTTACATTATTTAGTATGACTTCATCTTAACTGTATTTCCCAAAGCGTGAACAGTCGCTAAATAATGAATATGATTTTTTTCCTCTTGTTTCAAGCCTGCAGTTAACTGTCAGCTGCAAAACAAGCAAGTGTCTTCCGTTGCAGTTCACCAGAGAGAGTACCGAGGGTACTGAGGGTATATACCCTTAGCGTCCTGTCCAGGGATGATGCAGTTACTTGACAAGTTGGGCAGCAACTTGTGCTAATGGATTATGTTGTAAGGACGCGGACGCTTCAACTAAAATATTGACTGAACAGAGAGGTATGGTAATATTGGATGTAACCTTAATATACCATAAGAGATTAAGAATAAGCCAAATACATTGCATATACAAAAGAGGTTGTAAACTAAATCTTTTAGAGCGGTTGGAAAATAATAAAAATTCTAATTCTAAAGCGAACTGAATTAATGAACTAAATAATATAATTCGTTCGCTACTCCTAGATGTATTTAAGCCGAGTTCAATTATGTACCGTGATACGAGTTGTCCCATCACTATTATTAAAGTAAGTATGTACTAAGTATGACATAATAAAGTCATATTATAAACAATTATCAGTGTTTCCTAGAAGTCACTCGCTATAAAGAATAAACGAAACATGGAGTCAGAAGTAGGATGATAATAAGTATAATATAATTTATTGGAAACGATGATAACTGTTTTGTAATTTGACTTCATTGTTTCAGAATTTGATATTAGACATGTTTTAAAGATCAACCATAGACAGCTCCTTACCATTAACAAAATAAGGAAATTAATTTACATATTTTTAAAAATCCGAAACTTTCTCTCATTAGAAAATCTAACATCAGTCTACCATGCATAGTAGGTACAGTCAAATCTGCTTCTGAATAATTTATTTGGAAACACCAATTTGCCACTTTTAAGTTTGGTCATATTTGAACAATATAATAACACGCAAGAAAGGAAACTTTACATGATATGTGTAAACTAATATTAATTTTCGATAATTTATGCCGAGTAGTAAAAATATTTGCAATACAAATAAAAGCAATTTGACAAATGATTTTCATTATAAACACCTTAATATAAATAGATCTTCTGAAAGTGGCTTCATCCAAAACCAACTATATCCCCATGGAGAAATTAATAATTATTAAACGGCAAAACTTGTTCATAAATAAACATCAAATAACATTAAATAAATCTTTTAATTAAATCACAGTTCTCCAAAATTAACTTAAAAAGACATTAAAAAAATATATCGAAAAACGGAAAAAGTAAACATCAAAAGCATTCAAGAACAATAATGAAATTATAAAGATCTACATAATATGCTTGTTTGGCGGAATGAAAGAGAAACAAATGTTCTTCATTTAGTTGCGAAAAATGCATCAAATTTAAGAATAATACACGGCACGAAATGTAAGGTCACCAAACTGATATAATCTAAGGAATCTGATGAAATTCTATGTAGAGAAAGAGACCACAAAACAAAGCATGGAATCTTTGCTAGTAGGTATGTGTGAGAAACCGTGTTGAGAGTTGTTCCGGCTGCAGTCTGCAGGGATAAGATTGTATTGATGATAGTTAACCCCCGATGAGAAAGGAAACCGGAAAAAAAAGAAGAAGAAAAATCGCTTTTACATTCGGGTAGTAGAAAAATGGGAAAAAATCAAAATGTTTCAATCCTTTTAAAATAGGGTTTTTACCAACCATGTTGTTTATGTTCACAGACATCACTTTTAAGTTTTTTTAATGGAAGTGTGCAGACACATAATTTAAAATGCACAACATTCTAAAGGTTTATTGCTCCTGATGAAGGTGTGCCAGGATTAAAGTAAAGTGGTCAGATAGCAAAGGATTTATAAAAGGACAGGGGGTAAAGAGGAAATGTAGGAGAGAGGCAGTTGTGTTAATAAAAAATATGAATTACTCGAACTCAGTTGAAAAGGGTTGCATTTTAGTAAGCCAGGTGCGCGATTGAGGCTTGAGCTTAATTTAAAACGAAATGCTTATTATTTTCAAGCGAAAATTATTATGGAAATGCATTTTCAAATAAAAACCAAGGAATACCGCAAGACTTACGTTCTGGACCACTTTAATTTTTTAAAGAATCATAACTTGTCCAATTTTTCTTATGACCGCTCTAAATTAATTTTTGTAAAAGTACATATTATTATATTAAAACAGTTGTGTTGTCCTAGAAATTCTAGGTACTGTTGACGACATATTCTGCAAAGTAAAACTTCAGAAGCGAAGAGATTTTCTACTCGTTAACGCTAACTCACTAACCTTAACCAAAGCTGAAAGCATCTTCATTTGGCCCACAGTTTTCCAAGCGCGCCTCAGTTATTCTCCGAGTGAAAATTAAACGATAATACGCCAATAAAAGAAATAGGTATAAAGTTTAGTATCTATAAAGCGAAAACTTTCAGTAAAACGTTAGAATTAACTAGTGCGGGGTTTCATACTCGTATAGGAAAGCCGGGAGCTCAGGGCCGGTTTGGAGATACCAGGGGCATCGCAAGGAGCGACATAATTCGTTTCGTATATCTAAGACACAGTGCAGGCCTATTGTCTGTATCACACTGTAGGAGCAAGAGAGAGCAGTGCGCGCTCACATTTTCTTTCTCTCTTCTTTTATAAGTTAGTAAAGTTTAACTTCAGTCGCGTGGTTAAAGCGCACTTGCTTTTTTTTATTTTTTTTAAACATAAATGTACACAGTTAATAAAATTTACAGACACATAAAATATAATAAGATGTAAAATATAAAAGAAAAACTGCGTTCTGTGGGTAATATATTCAAAAATGAGCTTATAGGATTAAATATTATTTTTAAACATTATAACATACTAGTTAACTTACCTATAAGTAAAGTAAAAGTAAGCTAGATGAAAATAAAAAAAAAAATTACGTGAATTTATAAATGGTAAATAATATGTAGATTTAACGATTAAAGTTTTTTTTAAATTACGTAAATTTTTAAATGAAACGAACTATAATACAGCAAAAAATAAAGTAAATTTTAAAGTTGCCGTATAGTAGGTAGGTAATCGAGTTTTTTGGATTAATCATTTTATAAGCCCATAAAAAATAAAGTTGCAGGCCTACAAACATTGATTTAAAGATCAAAGCACCTAATTACGAACTCCTTTTCGGCTACGGTTTTTTTGTATAACGATTAAGTAACCATTTTAACACCAACTAAAGATGTCAAACATTAATTTTGTAATGTTTTTAAAATGAATAAATAGAATTGTGCAATGTGGAAAAACGAAATTCTTTAGATAATGTTCGGACAACATTTAAATATTTGTGCTAAAACTTCGCAAAATAAAATAAAACAGGCGTTTTGGCGATGTTTTGTTCTTGAGTTTTAAACCGGAATTTAAACCTTATCGCTATGTTACACAACGAGTGTTATTTTGTTAGCGGCCTGATCCAGAATTTAACACGACGTGGTACATCGCTTTAATCAGTTTCATAAAGCATTAACAAATATATGCTTAAATTTTTTTTTTATCGGAAATGTGTACCTATATATTGGAGAAAGATGTAGGAAATCGCACATAAAACATTCAAACCGTCTCAGAGATATTTGAAAAAAAAAATCAATTGATTAGGATATAGTACACAAATCACTAGCGCCCATCACTACGTTAAGGCGGATTGTTCTGTACGCCTCGCGACGGCCCTGCTCGCGCTAGAAGTAAGAGCGGCCCTAGCAGACTGCTACAATATCAATAGGGATCCTCGCGTTATCTAGCCACGGATATAGATGTCGCGAGTGTCCCAGCTGCTGAGCGGAACCGGGCTAATGAATTACTCCCCGGCCGCCGCAAGATGGGAGGATTTGCCCGCAAAGCTCTTAAATTGAACGTTACCAGCGGACTAGGTCTCCGCCGGTAGAGCTAGCGCCTACCCACTCTACCCAGTACCCACCGACTAACAGAGCTACCGCTACCCGCTATCTGCCACCCCTATCCCCTATTCCCTATTCCGACTCGGGGCTTTTTTAATTGACGGTATTATAAGTGCGCGAACTAAAATAAAATCATTTCCCGGAACGAAGGCGATACGAAATAATACCTACGAAGTTCGGGGAGGTGATTTAGAATTGATTGAATTTTTTCGGCGACGGTTTTAAAAGCGAAGGATTTATAGTTTTTGTATAGATACTGAAAACTATCTTATAATAAATTCATTTTTATTTTATGATACCAAATTTAGATTATGCTGCGGTCGGATAGATTTAAATAAATACATTGAAATTAGATGAATATTTCTATTGTATTTTTTTTAATTATTCATTGTACTTGTGATATCAATTGCATCACTTCAGCTACATTTTTTCCGTACATTTATATACTGATCTTGTTCCTATTTTATAATTACATCTAACTTGCTTATTTTTCGATTGTCTCGTGGGTGAGGAGTAAGGCTGTAATCAATCGACTACCATAATACGGGCAAGTGCCTAACGTGGTAGTCAAATCATCTGTAAAACTGTACACAAATTATATAAAGAATAAAGAAAAAAAAAAAAAAAAAATAAAATCAGGAGGTCACGGGTTTAAATGCCTGCATGCGCAAGAAATTTTTTAAATAATTAATTTTTAATTTTTGTTTTGTTTCATGTGAATACCTCACAAGAGTCCCAGCTGCTCTCGTCTGGACCCATTGAGACTATGGCATCCCCAATTGGGATATGTTGTGAATCTAAGGTAGTGGGGAGGAGAAGGATAAGAGGAAGGCGGAGAAGTACTTGGCTATTCAGATCTGGTCACCACCAATGGCTAAAGCCATTTCAAGCAACGTAAGATTCAATCGTTCATTCGTTCATTCGTTCCAATTCTGAATGGTATCTTCCACTCAGGAACGTGCCGCAAATATAATATTCATTATTTTAAATAAATTAATTGTAAAATAACACATATTAATCTAATAAAATTTATTTACCCACGCCGGGATTCGACCCCACGACCTTCGGATTGTGAGTCAAGAGCCTTACCCCTCGACCAAGAAAGCCGTCGAATGATTGATTCAATAAAAAAATAATCTATGGTCTATTTGCGGTATGATACAGAGCGGAAGATACTTTCAGTATCGTCCTGGTGTAGACCACCATTCAAAATTGAAAAGTTGCTTGAAATAGCTTTACACGTGTTTGTTGACCAAATCTGAATAGCCATGTACTTATCCACCTCCTCTTCCCCGTCTCCTTCCCCTCCCCACCACCTTAGCCTCAGAACTCAATACACACCCCAATTAGAGATGCCATAAAATTCTCCCGTTTCGAGGCACCCCACGGGGAGCCATAGAGCTACGAAAATATAAATAACAGACCGCCTTCAAAATTTTTGTGACAATATCCTTCGAAATTTTTTTCCACGTTCGGGTGTCATTCCCCCGACCGCCCTTCAAGCTACGCCACTGGCCCCGCTGGCTCCAGATGGTTGGAAGCAGTTGGGACTCTTATGCAGTATTCAAATAATAAAAAAAATCCCAAATTGTGCATACCGCACGATTTCACATATCACATTTACGTGAAAGCTTTGGTGTATAAGTAAATAAAAAAAAACCAACGAAAGCTGCGTTCACCCCTTTACATTCCATATAAATTTAAAAAAAAACAAAGAATCAGAAAATGTTATTCGATCCAGTGAGGATGCTTAGATTGTTATTAACGTAAGCCTTGTTGGAATTTGGTTATTTCAAGTCGAAGCAAATACGAAAAAAAGAGATTTTGGTTGGGAGTCACTCAGCACAATTTCTAATGTGTATTATGTTTTCGTAATAGGTTGCTAAACGGAATAATTTTCAGTAAAATTTATCAGTATCTAAGATAAATTCAATTTGGGTCACCCTATTAATTGCAAAGCAGACGTGAAAAGACTTCTTCAGAAAAGCGTTGTATAAGTAATTCGGACGTTATTAGTAGTCTTGCGTCTGTACGGTTGAAACTTAAGAACTCGACTTCGAATACATCTCTGACGCCGCGCCTTATGCAAAACCATATTCGTACATGAAATTTGTTAAAAAGTTACTTTTGTAATAAAACAGAATTCAAGCAAGTAACCAATAATGTCAAAAGATGTCGCCACTTACGTTAAGATATAGCATGAGGAACTACGGCTGGCAGGAGTAAGTACTAAGGATTTGTAATTTTGTGAAACTCTCCGGGTCTCCGGGTACGGAGAGATCGATGATAGTACGATTATTATTGTAACTGGCAATTGTGAATAATAATACCACGCGTCTGTATATTATATATGACGTCATTGCATGTCGCGGCAACTTTTCCCGGTGACTAGCTGTCACTGGATCCGAGGAACCGGCTATTTTTGAAAATAGTTCCTATCGGATTTATAAAATGGCCACTCGCACTTAAACTGGGCGAAGCAGTACCAAAAACCGCCCGCAGGGCCTAGCAGCAAAAAACCTGCGGAGCGGGTTTTTAACTGCTAGTCATGAATTATTATAATAATAATAAACTCTTTACAAATTCATTCGTTACAAGTTTCCATGAATAATGGCCTTATAAGAAATCCACTCTAATCTTGTGATGCCTGAAGGGACAATAGTTTGTAACCAATTAGGGGTTGGTGAACTGTATTGCCTTGGGAGTGGAAAGATTACCAACTCTAGATGTCGTCCCTCCAAACAGCATCCTTGTCTAAACGGATTAGGCAGGATCGCCCGGCGACGAGGGAGGCTTGAGATATACTATGACAAGATGGGAGGACGTACAGATTTTTCCGAATTAAGGACGCTAAATGATATGAAACCGATCGATACGTATACGTTTTTATTTGAAAAACAAACAAGTATAGAGAAGGTTCGAAACTCTAACAAAACCAAGCATTGTAAATGTCTTTTTGTTCCGTTTTTCCAATATTTTTGTAAATGTGGAGTAACGGTCGAATTCTCAATAAACCCTGGACAGCTAGTGTAATCAATTATTACTATTTATTTTTTTATTACTTGCTAGAGCAATCCCGATGAGTAACAGAACTCATTTTAGGACAGGAGGAAAATTCATGGGTGTGAGGAAATAGTTACATTTTTACTTGGAATTTGGATATTAAAAATATAAGTTTCACATACAACATTTCGATGATCAAATGGCCAATGATTGCTCGATAAGATGTATTTGATACTTAGAAGAGGTCAATAAACTACAGTGTACGCGTTTAGACCCGTACAGAGGCGCGCTGTAACGAACTCAAGAAGCCAATGTCCACTAATATGCTGATTAAATATATTTTGATAATATAATTTACTTGGTAGATGGCTGCCGATCGCTTGGATGGAGGATTTTCCCAAGATCGCTGACAAAGTCATCGAGTTCAATAGATGGCGATGGAGTTTGGACTAGATTCTTTCACACAACATTGGAGTTCAACGGAGGACAAAGGCGTCATTTTAGCTCATGATCGAAGTGTTGTCATTTCTCCAAGCCGCCGCTGAAAGGCTGACGTGTTAGCTTGCGGGCTACTGGTCGTCGCCTCAGTTCGTATTTGTCCAACAGACCATTTGAGTTTTTGTTCAATCTTCACTTTAAAATTAAAAATAAAGTAGAAAGAGGATAGTTAATCACTGAACAAAGAATTATTTAAACTAATTGAACCTTTACCTATATGGAAATAGCTTTATCATAAACACCTATAATAATGTTTTATTGAGATAAAGAAAGAAAACCTTCTTCTCCTGTAAAATTTTCAAATTGTCTGTTGGACAAATACAAACTAAAGCGACCTGGTGTCAGCATAACTCTTCAGCATAGTACGGAGTCACTATCATAGTCTAACTTCAACACTTGAATATGAAATTATAATAACTTTGAGAAACTGAGCGGAGAGACAACAATAAAATTAAACAATTGATCATTCAGGGGAAGATTAATGGAAGACGTAGTAAAGAAAGAAGAGAGACCACATTGGCTTGAACGCTTTCGTTATTGGAAAGAGTGCAATTTTGCTGAGCTGTTCTGAGCTGGACTGCAATTTTCGAAGTGAAGATGGTTCTGGTGCGTTATCTAATCGAAAATTGGCGGAGTTAGAACAATATAAAATATTTTAAGTTGATGTTGGGACTATGTTTATAACATTTATGGATTCATCAACATACATCATAATAGATATCCTTAAAAGGAAGCCCAGAAGTAAGTGATCCAGAGCTTAGTACATTAAGAGACACTATGGTAGGTAGTCGAAATGGGTCCTGGACTCGAGACTTTAACCGGGTGGCCGCAGGAACTCGACAGGCCAAAGTCCCTGGTCTGAAGACATCGGACAAGCAGCCGCTAAAAGCTTTACGAGGAACAACTTTTTTGGACGGGGAAGAGAAGCGAGTCAATGTGGAGAAATTTTATGTCCGATACTAACGGACAATAAGTATGCTCATAACGACGATAAGACTTTATGGACGAAAAATAGCGGACGATAAGTAAGCTCTTGTGACAAATGTGTCAAATTGTTTGGTAAGAAACGAAAACGTTCGAAATAAAAGAAGTATATAGTTGGTATACACGTACTTTTTTGCCGAATAATATATGGTAAAACAAGAGTTTTATTTGTCAACGTAATCATTCAATGAGTAATCTTTTCGATGATAGTATCAATTTTTGAAAGATCATCAGATATTTGATTTTTTGTAATACTTTATGTGCTATCTTATAATATTTATCATCTGTCCCATAATATTACAGGAACAGAATTGGGGGGTTATAAAGTCGCTAACTTGGTTCAATTACTGTTAGATACTGATAGAGTAATTAGTGACCCTATATAAACAGTAGTGCAGTAAATTATCTACAGACTAAAAAACATTCCTAAACAAGACCACCATCCGAACCATCTATTTATACGCTGCACCTATTTGAAAAAACGCTGCGAATTCAAACATGAAACCCGTATAAACCCTGCAAAATAAGGTCATTCGACTGATATTATATGCTCCTTCGTGGACGGGTTAAGACTACAGTCTACACAAAGATATAAACATTCTCCTGATAAAGGAATTGATTAAATCAATTGCAACATCATTTTATACCAGATTACCAGTTCATGAAAATCCAAAGATAAATTCGCCATCGAGCTATGATTCAAATTTTACATTTAAATAAAATAATAAACTACTCTGCATTCAGTTTAAAGACATTTTTCCCATTCACACAATTTCATTAAAATATCCAAAACTCAAGATACAATTAAAGAAAAATCATTATAAGCAATAATTATTAGCCTGAAACACTCATCTACATTGAAAAAATCTCCCGAGAAAATATACATGCCGCCGACGGGACTAGAACCCGCGTCCTTCCGATATCCGGTCAACGGTGCTCTTTATCCACTGAGCTACGTCCTTCTGAAATCCGGTCAACTGCTATTTATCCATTGAGCTACGTCGGCTTAAATAAAGCCGAGGTAGGTCAGTGGATAAAGAGCACCGTTGACAGGATATCGGAAGGACGCGGGTTTAAGTCCCGTCAGCGGCATGTATCTTTTCTTGGCAGATTTTTTAAATGTAGATGAGTGTTTCAGGCTAATAATTATTCCTTATAATAATTGTTACCCTTTGTGCTATGCATAAAAAATGTTGTCTTAAACATTAGTTTACCAATTAAAAAATCCTTTAAGTCGATTAGAACAGGATTATTTTTATAAATATGGTATACTGAATTTAAATTAGACCAGACCTGTGTTATAACTCACTCTCTTTTTATACCCAGATCTTGTACGAGCTATACAAAATAGTTTGATATACTAATTATACCCTTTACCACGTTATCATTAAATTACAGCTTAACAGAAGTGCTTTATCTCCTATAAAACGATCTAAATAAATAAAAAAAGCATGATCAACTTCTGGAAAATAAAAGTGAGAATTTATCTTTGAAAGTTGAGACATACCTTCACTGTCGCTGGTGTCAGAAAGGGGTGGCTCATTGGCGATGTACTGTCTCCCGTTGAGGAGGTTGCTTTCAACCACAGGTCGCTTATCTTCTAGCTGTCTCCTGAAGGCTCGGTGGTCATCCTGAAACAAAAACACAGCCTTAAAACCTGTCGATTGCGCACGTCATAGGAATTAGCAAAAAAGTAGAGGACGAAAAACTCGTTAGAACTCAGTATTTAAATTTATCTACACAGGATGCAACATCACCCGAAAGATTTTAACTTTAACCAGCGATTCCCAAGCATATTTGAAAAAAATGTAAAAGTAGTTTTGATGTCCGATGATTTTTAAGTATTAAAAACAAAACATTTTTCCCATCATCCGACGCCACTGGGAATACTGGAATAGCCTAGTGGTTCAAGTGATAAGCACTCCATCTCATTCCACCAGCACCGCACAGATGAGACAGCACGAATCACGTGACTAAACCATATAAGCTTCATTTTTAGGACCCACACCCATTTATGTTCGACGGTTTGGCTCGATCTAATATGTTGACTTGAAACTATGATCTGATCTGATCATTGACGACTTAATTGATCGAAGGATCTGATGAAACAAATCTGATGACTTCGTACGTTTTCACATAGTTGGCTCGATATTGAGTAAAAAAGCATACAAAATGTGTGTTTTAACTGAAAGTTATTTCAACAGTATTTTTCTTAAATAAGGATTAAAACGCGCTAGAGCTTAATTCTCATTTAATTTGAAATGGCTAAATACAAAATGGATATTCATTGTCATGTTGTAATACATCTATTGTTACGTTCTGCCGAGTTTATATAAAATTAACTGAACCTTTGTGATATGCTAATGAGTAGGGGGAAACTAGTAAAAACAACAGAAATATCGTTGGTACTAACATAAGTAAAGGGGATGAAACACTATCCCTTTTGATTCGGGGGTTCTATTATAACACTAGCACTTTATTTACTGGGTAGACGCTTGCATCCCCGGTATGATAATACGAGGTGGTGAATAAATTAAACGTAATTCATAATTCATCCGACAGAGGCGCTTCCGGCGGCGGGACAGAGGCGAGAGACATCTCGCGGCGGCTAACGGAAATTAATTACATTGCAGTTATTTAAATATCGCATTACAGTGCCATCTGACGGAATTTGTTTGCAAGCTTAAATAATACGGAACGATGTTTGAGCGGGTTATTATTTTAACGGAAATGGATAGCCACAGTAAATAAAATAACACGAATAAAAGCTGCATTAAAAATGTAATGTTTTAAATTTTACATTTCATTGGCAGCCTTGGATAGCCGATGGCCAGCGTGGGTCTAGCGGTAGGGCTTTCGATTCGTAATTCGAAGGTCGCGGGATCGAATCCCGGTATGGGAAAGTAAATTTTATTTGAATAATTTCATAATTAATTCATTAAAAATAATGTATGGTATATTTGCGGCATGTTCTAGAGTGGAAGATACCCAAAGTATCGCCCTGGCGTAAGACCACCATTCAGGATTGAAACGCTGCTTGAAATGGAGTTAGCTGTGCTTGGTGACCAGATCTAAATAGCCAGGTAATTCCCCACCTTCCACTTCCCCATCTCCTTCCCCTCCCCACTACCTTCAGCCTGTCTCACAACATACCCCATTGGCAATTAAAGAAATAGATTAAAACGAATTTAAAAAAGAAAATTTATTTGGAACGTAACTACACTCTTATTTTTAATGGTGTATTGTGTAAATTGTAGGTGTAATTATCTCCAAGTGTAATTCCATCCTTGCGAAAGTCTGGTAGTAATTATTTGTACATGAAATTCACGCCTGCGTAATTTCACCCTGACACCAACCACCAACATATCAAATCCACAAAAGAAACAGTTATAAGTTATAAATTCAAACCAAACACTAAATCAGTGTGAAATTGTACACGATATTACTAATTACTATATCGTAACTAGTAGAAGTTAGGTTGGGTTAAGTTAGGGTAGGTTATTCTGAGGAAAATTGTTATTTCAAAGTTTAAAAGAGTTGAAATACTGATGACCGTTATAAAAAAAAAACTAAGTCTTTAGACCACACGACTGAAGTAAAACTTCACTAACTTATTAAAAAAAAACATATGAAATTGGGGTGACATATGACTTTGGGGTGACCTACGACCTTGGGGTGACCTTCGACCTTGGGGTGACCTATGGCATGGTTATTCAACAAATGATTCCTTGTGCTCCCACCTCTCCATAACACTTTTCGTAACGCTTTCACCAGCCTACTCCCCAAGTCAAGCGCACAAGCCACATCGCTGTTCGCATTGATTACCGTTCGCATCACACTTTTCGTAACATCACACTTTTCGTAACGCATTCACCAGCTTACCCCTAACAGACCGGAAAAGTTGTGCTAATTTCATAACACCGGATTTACTGATGAAGAATTTCTGCTGCTTTAGAAAACGGATTTCTGCTGTAAGTAAACCATGGATTTTATAAATGTTTGATAATGCCCTCAAGCTGAGAATGTGCGTACAAATTTTACAATGGATAAAGATAATGAAATACTTTAACGTCCTTTATCAAAAGCGATCCGCAGCATCGGCCATTAAAGTAGTTTGGCGAATGCAACTACAGCAAAAATGTGTCTCTTTTTACGATTTAATGCCACACATTCGCCTTTGACATCCAATATCCCATCAAATAATGGTGCGTTTTATGGCAACCCTGGGCTGTAAAGGGCGGTAAATCAATAGTTTATGGTTAATGTGCCTCAACGGCTTTCAGAGACTTTATTGGATTTTTGGGACCAACTTACGAGAAAAGCCGCAATTTACATTTCAGATTATTCGCACGCGTTCACTGTTATAATTCGGAATTATTTTGACAACCCCAATTGAAACAAAGGCTTATTAGTGACCGAACTGATTTAAAAGGTAAACTTTAGGTTAAATACTATGCTCACAACCTTATTCCGGAGCCTATAGCCCGAAGAGCCTGTAGTAGATTCCAAAATATGAAACTTAATTATTAAAATTTTTGAATATTTTTTTAAAATTATCCCATAAATTACAGCTCGTTTATAGCAGGAGATAGTTTACGCTTTTTAAATCTACTTGGGAAGTATTTTTACGAGAGATAGAAAAGCTGATAGAGGTATTGAAAGAAGGGTAAATGCAGGTAACTTCATTAATGGAGGACAACACGCGGTTAGCGCTAACAAAAAAATTGTCCAAAGCAATCCACAATGGAGTGCTAGTACCTACCCAGATGTATGATAGTGAGGCTTGGAACTGGCAAAGAAAGGATGAAAGTAGACTGAATGCTATAGAAATGAGATCCCTGAGGCATATATGTGGTAAAGCCACGTATGATCATGTGAGATTCGCAAAGAATTCAAAGTTGATGTAAGCGTAATGCGTAGGATTAAGAAAGTTTTTATGGGTATGTGGAGAGAATTAATGAATAAAGACGTGTAAGGCGAATACATGACGCAAATGTGAATGGTAGAAAAAGTTAAGGACGCCCGAGAAAATCATGGAACTATCAAGTGAATCAGATGCTTGAAACAGAAGAGTATTTATGAGACGATAGATGCATGTGAATGAGGTAAGAAGTTTGTGGAAGAGCGAGTTGTTTATCGGTTCATCCTCCCTGCCCATCCCTGCGGGGAACAGCGTGATAATTAGTTATTTAGTAATCTATCTGAATAGTTTTTGAATCCCTTAGGCCCTAAGGCAAATTAAACTTTGTCGTAGATATTTTACTCGTATATATGCACCTATATTCTATATACATCTCATTTGAATTTGTATTAAGATCCAGAAAGGGACGCTCATATGGTTGGATTTGTTAAGCAAATGGATAAACAAATACAGGAAATTTATTTCGGAGCTTTGTTCTGAGTTGATATCCGAGTTGATATCATAAAATTTAACCAAATTATAGATATGTAATTAGGTAGGTATGTACTTAAGGAATTTTTGGTATTGAATCTTTATTAATGGAGGACTGAACGCCGTTGGCACCAACAAAAAACTGTCCAAAAACGCGAAACTAGCCGTCCATAATGGAGTACTGGTACCTACCCTGATGAGTGAAGCATGGAACTGGCAGAGGAAGGATGAAAATAGACTGAATGCTGTAGAAATGAGATCCCTGAGGCGTATGTGTGGTAAAACTATGTATGATCGTGTGAGAAACGCGGAGATCCGCAAAGAATGCAAGGCTGATGTAAGCGTAATGAGTAAGATCAAGAAAGGAACGCTCCGATGGTTTGGGCATGTAGAGAGAATGAACGAGGAAAGGAGTGTAAGGAGAATATATGACGCAAATGTGAATGGTAGAAGAAGTCGGGGACGCCCAAGAAAGACATGGCACGACAAAGTGAATCAGATACTTGAGTCGGGCCATGTCAGGAGTCAGAATAATAGAAGAGCATGAATGAGACGGTGTATGAATGTTAACGAAGCAAGGAGTGTGTGCCAAGACCGAGTTGTTTGGCGGTCCGTCGTCTCTGCCTACCCCTGCGGGGAAACGGCGTGATGGTTAGTTAGTTAGTTAGAATCTTTAGTTTACGTTACCCGTGAAAAAGCAAGGATTGTTATAATAATTTGATGGATTGTTTTTATTTGACAAATCATAGGTAGATAGCGCTTGTCTGAATTCTTGACACAATCAGTTCAAATTTCGAATATGACAAAAAGACACTTAAATTCAAAACAAATCTGAGGTCATTGAACCAGAGTTACAATCACAGACAGACCTACAACGGAAAATAGTATTTTTGATAATAATGTAAAAATCTTAAATGTCGCCAAATTAAAAACTGCAAGGCGAGACACATTTGTAAGCTATCGAATCGGAAGTATCTCGGTACGATATATGATTTCCATTGCAATATTAAATCCTGAATGGCACGGTGCAGCGCGAGAATACTTTTTGGGTCAAAAAACCCACCCCGGGAACCTCCGCATTGGCGCAGCCGTTCGACACAATTTTTCATAAAAGAAATTCCATTTAATTTAAAGCGGACTAAAAATCCTGGCGCTCCAATAGAGTGCCATATTTCATAAAGCTTTCGACTTCTCCGAAGCGAGAGACCGGCCTGATTGTATTGCACTGTGTCTTTATTGCGTGTGACGTCATAAGCCTCGTTCCGGCGTGACACTAGCGACCAGTGACATCTGTTAATAGGCGATGGAAGCATTTTGTGAACTCTGTATTGGATTCGATCTGCGGTATCCGATGTTTGACGATCAATTTAGTGAAATTATAAAACGAAGCGGTCAAATAGCTCAAATCAAAACGAACACAGGAATCACGATTTTGCAGAGACGATTTAAAAGAAATAGAGAATTTTAGGCATAGAGAAAAGCAATATCGTACCAATAATGATCATGAAAGTCTGATTGAAAAACAGCTCACATAGGTCTCTTAAAAAACGTTGTAAATCCTTTACTGTCATTATATTATGAGAAATACGATCTAAACAGGGTTCTAAAGAGACAACACCACGCTTAATATTCAAGTATAGAAGTTAACCACAGAAAAAATTTAAATGTGCATCTGTAAGAAACCAAAGATTTAAAAAAAAAAAACTTTGTGAATATTTTAGTAATTGCTTTTTCATGAAACGACAAAAAATGAAGTGATACTAACGTTTTCAACACATTTGTCTAATAAAAATGGCTTGTGATTTTCTTTATTTTAGTTACCAGAAATTTTAATTTGATAAAAAGTAAGGTCAGCCATTCCTAAAATTATTTTGTGTTTGCATACAAAATTTTGATAATAAAAAAAAATATATTTATTTCTCTTTGAATAAAATAAATAATGCCATCACAAAGTAAAAACCTTTCAGGAGAAGTTTTCTTCGAAAAATTATGTATGTTATATATGTTATATTGCGGTGTTAATTAATTTTATCACTTTTCAACAGTTTTAACTTTTTGGATGTAGGTTTTCAGAATTATTCCACTTATATGGATTTGATTGTAAGATGGAACTTCTGACAGAATAATATGCCCGAAGCCTGAATAATAAAAATAAAGATTCTAGTCGCAAACTTCAAGGGCGAGTTTCTAAAAACGCTCGTAAAATCAGAACCAACGTTCAAAACTGACTTTTAAACCTGATTGAAAGCAGATTCCTTTAAACGAAGGAAAACAAAACGAAACAAAAATCTTCAAGTTGAATATTTAAAATTTAATTTTCGTTCCGAACACGACGCAGAACAGATTGGTGGAAAAAACGCGGGAACAATAAAAACCGCGCGAAAATGTACGGAGTGCGCTTCAGGGAAAAATTAAAATGAAAATCTTTACGTTTCCAGAATTTTCCTGACTACAAACGCAAATTTCGTGAACGTGCCATGTGCAATCGAAAAATGCTTAGAATAATTCTGGCACTGGGGAGGGATTTGAAACATCTGCTTTTAAATATGGTGTAAAATAAACATTTCACTTGCCCTTTTGGTTTGTATTTCCTACGTTATATCTGAAACAGATGTCGTTAAAATTTTTGATAAGCTTTGGATATCGGAGGATACTCTTAATACGAAGATTTTTTATAAAAATCCCTTTTTATCCATCTTAATTACTAAAAATAAAACAATTTTAAGGGCAAGAAGAGATGTTATTACCATGTAATCGAGTTTGCGTTTTTTAAAGCTTTAAAATTAAATTTTTAATGTGAAAATACTTGCCTAAAAAACCTTTATTTTATTTCCAGAATTCCGTCAAACTAGTGCTTACCTAATACGTGTAGTTTTAATTTCCCATGTACATTTGTTAGGTTAGTTTTTGTGCTACCGGTTTCGACACACCCGTGTCATTCTTTTTTTTTTTTTAATGTTCTTTATTCAGTAAAGTTTATACATTACAGAAAATGGGTAATTTTTTGGCCATCACACTAGGCACATGCCCGTGTTGTAGTGGCCATCACACTAGGCACATGCCCGTGTTTTAGTGTTCACTAGCAAACTTAAAAAAATCTATATTAGTACAAAAAATATTAGATTTAATAAGGTGGGGTGGTGGGAGGGGTGATTTTAATGGAAGGGAAAATCGGTGGGAGGAGTCAATATAACATGGAAACATTGTTAATAAGGTGTACGCTAGTACATGACATAATATCCTAGTCCTTCGTTATGTTATGGTAACAGAAATACCAACATAACAAAATGACAAATTATTGCAATCGGCAACACTTCATACGATGAAAGCAAATTTTACGTAATTAAATTTTTGAATGCAGTATTTTCCATCGCCCCGAATGCAAATAGTTGTACTTTTATGGTAAATAAGGTGAATCAAAAGGTTTTTCTAAAAAATACTTTTCCATCGATTTCGAAAGTTTATCAAGTGTTTTTTGCGCAAGTAACTTTCAGGATAATTTTATTTTAAATCTAATCACAAAATAAAGAAGGTCAATTCGAATCGAATATAATAGTCAGTATACATTACAGAACTAATCACAAGTTTGCAAAGAGTGCTTGCCACGACAGGGGTGGAGTGGGTAGGGACGGTGCGGTGGGGAAAACATCTGCGCTGTTGCGTTCGACAGGCGCACGAAGATTTACTCTCACTTGAACAAGGCCCGCCCGCTATTAGGGGTAGTTAAAGTAATTAATTTCAAAATTAAATTTAAACAACCATGAGGGATATTTTCCTCAGCGAACCATGTGTTTCCGTGCGATGCTTCGAAGTGAGGAACAAAGGTAATTAACTATTATGAAAAATGAATTTAAAAATTTCGTGTAAATGAAATTTAAAAATGGCCTTTCTCAGATTGAAGTTTTTGGTTGCCTTATCTAGTCTAGAAAAAAAAATCATTCATATTTCGATAGCTTAGATATTCAAGAATATCTGAGTAAAAGGATTTTTCAAAATTCGAATTATTTAAAAAGTTATAGCCATTTTAGTTCGACCGGTTTAGACGGAATCTAACTAGAATCTAAATAGAGTAAAAATTTTAACGCGTTTTTCTCGAAACCACTTTTTTCGAAACGTTTGTCAAAAAATCTCAAGTTCTAATCGACCGATTTTCCTGAAAATTGATACTGAATTTTCTTTATATATCCCTCTGTGGTAGGAAGTAAAAAAAGATAATTTTTAAAAATTCGGAAAAGTCAAAAAATTGCTTTAAAATATAATTTTTTTTTAAGTAGCTGCCATTTTGAGAGATTATTTATTTTTTAATTTTAGTGATTTCTACCATAATGACAAATACACTGATAAAGAATATACTTTTTTATTTTTCAAATGACCAGAAGGGTGGAAATCGTGACAAGATGGACACCCTCTTTTTCCCCCTCTACATACTTCAACAGTGTGCAACTTCGTGAAATATATATTTTTTTCAAAAATTTCTTGTGAATTTTAATAAAATAAATGAATAAATTACAAAAAAAATTATATTTAAAATCACGTTTTTTTAATCGACCGTCAAAAATGCCTTCTAGAATAGAATACCCCCTTAATAAAATAGATCTGTTTTCAATGCTCACAGGAAATAAAGAATCAAAAATAAGAAAAGAAAACAGTAACTATCTAACCATCACGCCATCTCTTCCGAGGGTTACACAAAGATGGAACACAGCTTAATCCAGAGGCATACATTTTCTTAGGTTATTTCGACACATTTAACGACTTATGTATGTATTCGAATGAATTGATCGTTTCACGAAATTCAGGGAAGCTTGAATTAATTTTGAAATTTTTCGAATTCTTTCCCCACAAGTCAGTTAAATACAACTGTCGAACCTCTATTTTATAATAAAAATCAAATATTTACATCAAAAGGTGAGTGTCTTTTTACGATGCCCTCTACCTCTACACTCAATTCAACAAATTCTGATTTCACGATGAATTTTAGAAGTGTAAGATAAAATTTGTGGTGTTTTAAATGAATACATTATATATTTTCTAAAATATACAGATTTTACCTAAAATTTTGAATAACAATTCTGATATAAAAAATCTGCTACTGCCATTCCGAAACTATAATGGTGGAAACTTATAAGTTGGACATAAAAGTAACGGAATGGAATATACAAAAATTTGTACATACTTTGGCGAAAATGTTCTTTTGATTACGATTTTTTTTCTTCATTTATAGGTTTGTCACAACAGTGATGCCTAAATACGTGTATTTTTTATTCAATGATAGTAGTTTTACTTGATATTTGTAATTATTCTCATGAATTTTGCCTGTTAAAATGTATTACAAAAATACAGAATGTGCAATTCACACGCGGTAGAAGTGAAACGTTCGTAAAAAAGAGTTGGTAGGCGGATACGAAGCACCGCACAAAGAGGAGACCGATCATAATATCCCATTCTCTCGCAGGCCTCCTAGTTTTCAGTTAAAAAAAATCAATCAAAATCGTGAGAAGTGACATAATATGAAATCCAATCCATCAGGAGCACAGGAAATAAAGAGGGAATATATTTTACCTGTTGCTTTAGTAGTGCGGCAGTATCGCCGGCAGGGGGCCCCAGTCCGCTGAGTTCCGTGTCCTTCCTGATGACCCACTCGATCAGCTCCCTGAGCGACAGCAGCAGGGCGGACCAGTGCTCGGCGTTACTCTCGAGACGGTTTCTGGAACAAAGACAGATCGTGTTACTCATACAGTTTTCTGCGATCCGGGTAGCTAATCACTTTTCTTGGACAACAATATTATTGCGAAAACACCTGGACCAAATTTATACTCTTAGAGCTTCGTAGATAAAATAAGAAAATAGACGTCTTTTATTATAAATACTAGTACAGACCATTTAAGAATCACGGGATATTATAATTATAGTATTGGTGAAACTGAAAGTTTTTGTTAAGAACACATCAGAATAAGGACAATAAATTGCTAAAGAATGATCAAGAAATAATCTTTACGAAAATGTAGGTACTAGCTAATTTATAGGTGCCTAGGTACTTTATCGAATGTCTGAATTTTTGGCGCATCAGTTCCAATTTTATTAAAAATAATTTTCCGCTAAAATAGTGTAATATTAATTTTAAAAAATTAATATTGCTTTTATGAATTCTTAATACAAAAGTTACAATTAAGAAGAAGAAACAAAATTTAAAAAAAAAACCCTGGGTCATTGAATTACATTCGTTCACAGACATATTTACAAACGAAAATAAAAAACTGACAACAAAACCTAAAATAGTATTATATCTTGTACATATTATAATATAGTGAAGGTTAGTACTCTAACTATCAAAAACTTATCTTATAAACAAGATATTTTACTAATTACCAACTCATCAATCAACGATATAAAATTACTTTCATTGTGATTCATGAATAAAACGATATTCCACGTTACACGATAAAAAATCCAGCAGATCGCTCAGAAGGCAATATAAAAATAGCAAATTATAATATAATTGATTTTTTTTACATTCACTTCACCCCTGAGAAAAATAAGTTTCCTCAGTGCCTATTTCATCTTAGGGAATGCTGTGTGAAGGGTCTTTTTATGGAAAGGAAGGAGAGGAAGTTCTGGGTAGGAAAAAGGTACGAGGGATGGGTAGGAATCAAAGGGTCAGTGTGTACAGGACAGACTTATGAATCCATCCCTCCTGCGGTGCAAGGCGATCGAGAAAGTTCGGCTAGAGAGGTCAAAAGGCCTCCCTCAACCAAAATCTCCCGAACCGGCCCCAACAGGTGACCAGATGCATCCGCTGCCAAGGCCAAAAAAAAACCTCGCCCTATGAACCCGGGCACCCCTGCTAAGTCACCAAACTTAGCTAACCACTTGGGGTACCTATGGCAAAGCTGTTTGTTATCCAATAAATGGATCCGCCTTCCAAACTTTGACCTATTCGCAGTTAAAATGACTTTATGTAACAGTTGTATTGAAAATAGGTATTTAACAAAAGTAAAATAAAAAAGTGAACGATTTAGGAAAAAATGACATAACATTACACATTATTTTAAGTCAACCATTGCCAAGAGACAGTTTCATGTTTATCTAAGAAAATAATAAAGTTATCTCTTTGAAATTTGTTTCGTAGGTACTACCTTAGAAAAGAAACGCAAAGACAAAGATTATTTCGTCTCTATCCGTTTGCCAATAAATTTAGCGTTGGTATAATGAGAGAGAAGACAGTTATCGACAGTTTCATTCAACAGAAACTGTTCTTTTGCGGGTAATTTCAGATCTGATCATCGGGATGGAAGCAGGTAAGTTGGGTTTGGTATCTGTTCTGGACATGAGTGCGGCTTTTGATACGGTAGATCATAGTATTTTATTAAATGTGCTTGAAACCGAATTTGGCGTTCGAGGTGATGTTCTCCAATGGATGACATCGTACCTGTCTGGACGAGTAGCTTCAGTAACTTTCAATAAATGTACATCACCTGAAACTCCCATCGAATTCGGAGTTCCCCAGGGTTCTGTCCTGGGTCCCATTCTTTTCATTCTATATACGAATCGTCTCGAACGACTCATTCACTCATCTGGCTTTGAATCACAAGGCTACGCGGATGATTTTTTTATTTTCAAGTTTTGCTCCCCGGACGAAAAAGACGTCCTTAAAAACGAGGTGGTTAGTTTCATTAACACAGTCTCAAGTTGGATGTCTGTCAATAAACTCAAACTTAACCCGACAAAGACGGAATTTATTTGGATAGCTTCTCCTGGAAGGCAAGCCCTCATAGATTTCAGTCCAATCCGTATTCAGGACACAGATATAATTCCTTCTACAGAAATAAAATTTCTTGGTTTCACTCTAGACAATAGTCTTTCTCTTGAGTCGCAAATTTCAAAAGCTGTGAGTTCTGGCTTTTTCCATCTACGGCAGATAAAGTCAATCAGGAGATGCCTTCCCTCTGATGGAGCAAAGTCCCTCATAAATTCGTTCGTTGTCTCACGTATGGACTATTGTAATAGTGCATATGCTGGCCTACCTAAAACACAATTAAATAGAATACAGTCCGTCTTCAATGCTGCGGCGAGAATGATTTTTGGTGAATCTAAGTACTGTCATATAACCCCGCTTCTAAGGGATCGTCTTCATTGGCTTAGATGTCCTGAAAGAATAGAGTTCAAGATCTGCTTAATGACCTTCAAAGCATTGCAAGGAATGGCGCCAGCCTATATATCGGAACTATGTGTCCGACAAAACTTAAGCGAGAGACAACTTACTCTAAGGTCAGCAGATCTGGATGTTACTAATCGTTTAATCGAACTTTCTCGGTCAAATCGAGCCGTTTACTATGATCGCTCTTTTCGTGTAACTGGCCCTCTCATTTGGAATAAACTTCCCTCAGCTCTTACTAATATCCAGAATTTGGCAGAATTTAAACGGGCTTTAAAAACAAAATTATTTAAAAAATCGTACCATTCATGAATCCTAACATCTTTTCAATACAAGTAATAAGTCATGTTCTCAAGTATCCGGTAATCGTTTGGTTTCGGTTTCCTCCTAATTGTACTTTAATGTTTAATATCTGAATTTTTTGTAAGAAGTTAGTGTATTATATTTTAGTTTAGTTCTTGTTCTGTCCTGTGCTACAATAACACTGTTTTTGTATATTATTATTTTCCTCTGTGCTATAACAGCACTGTTTTGTTAATCTTTGTTCTCTTGTCATTGTTTTGTAAATACTGTATATTCTTTATTTCATAGGTATTATTATATATCTAAATATTTTGTAATGATCTCGTAAGGAACACTGTAGGATTATTTTTAAATTTATTATAGTAAAGCGCACTTGAAGTGAAATGACACAAAACTGCGCTATACAAATATTACGTTATTATTATTATTATTAGAGAAAGAGACAGTTTGACAGATGACAATAGTGTGAAATTCGTCCGCGTCCAAAAGTGGCTTCATACCACTAATATGTTTTTAACACTAACTGTTTGTCTCTGTTTCTCGTACGTTTGTGGAACCGTGCGTAAAGGGAGAGCTATATTTTGCGAATATGTCGACGATTTGTAGAAATATTAGTCATTCCTCTTTATATTGTTACTCTGAGGTACCTACACACATTATTTAAAAATAATGTTATTATTTAGAAACGGTTTACAGCATTTATAGACATTTTCAACACAGCAACCCCCTCGAAGAGTACGATACCAAAAGTTTTAAAGGGTTCTGGTTAAAATAGAGTTTAATTAAGGCGCGGAAAATGACGATATTTAAATTTTGTCAAAATATTGAATTCATTGTTGTTAGCCATTCGATTTGCATACTAAAAGATAGCAGGCAGCGCCATCTGTGGGCGGAATAGCTAATTTCTCCGACACCTCTTACCCTCTTAAAGTTCCGCTTAGCAAAAACTTATCAAGCGAACCCTCGCGACCCTAGAGTCATAAATTATTTAAATATGCCGACAAAAATTACGCCGATGACGAAAAACACGTATTTGTGTTTATCCATAGCCGCGAATTTAGTATTACAGACACGAACATGTTCAACCAATGCAGCGAATTTATTTATTCTGTTAAATGTATCATATATATATATATATATATATGTATATGTAACTGTAAAAGCCCGTAAATTAGTAAATTTTAAGATTTACCGGAAAACCTTAAGATTTACCGTAGTACCTATCTACGGGCTTTTACAGTAACATAAATACAACTTTATTTTACAAAAAAATATAAAAATCCGGAAATATATAAACGTTTATAACCTGCACGTACAACGATTTTTAAGTCACAAAATTCGCACTTTGAGATTGTATTTACTTAGTATAATATACATAATTTATTTATTACACTTGGTTAAAGTATGCGTTTGAGCCAAAAAAAAAAACAACCATGATCGTTTGTTCGAATACACGTGAAAACCAATTTGGAAGGCGGGAATACCGCCGCCCCGGAAACCATATATTAGATAACCGACGCCTCTGTCATAGGTGACCCCAAGATTCGCTACGTTTTTTGACTTTTGCAGGGGTGCCCGGGTTCAAGGGATGAAGTTTGTCCGGATCTTGACGGCGGATCCGTCTGTCCAAAAAAATCTTAGCAAATTAGTACTATCGATAACGAACATACATTATTTTATATAGATAACGTCATGCAGGTATCTTTTCTAAATATCTCAAATCCCTGTAAGATTTGGTAAAATATATTCATTATGTAAAATAGAAACGTCTAGTGGCGAATTAATGCTGCGCGCCAGTTCGATCAAACCGAAATGAATCAAGTCAGGTAGAAAAAATGATGAAAAAACATTGAAGTTGTTTCTGTTAAAATTATTTGGTAGTGTATAGAATCAGGGAAGCTTAAACAAAATTATTTTCTTGTACCTACTCGTATACGCGTAGACCATAGAATAAATAGTTTCATTTTTATTGTATGGCGTAGACGTTGATATCGCCTCTAGTGGCAGATTCGTAGGAAACTTTTCATTTCATTAAAATTTTGTATTCAATTATGCGATTATTACATTTTTAAGTAACAGTTTATTTATAAACAAGATATTACATGCAAACGGGTCATCTCTACGACTCGTTTTCGAGATCAATAGTTCGGCTGTGGAACGATTTTAACATGGGTCTCTTCAAGGGTGACCGGTCAACTCAACAATGTACAACTTCATCACCCCTCTGAAAAGTCATTAAAGATGATGGAAAAAAATAAAGAAATCAGTTAAATAGGTAACGTTAGGATTGGTTAATTTTCATAACTTTTAATGACTTTTCGTGTGTAGAGTTGCCATGAAACCCTCTTCAAGACCATGTTTGCTCCTCATCAAAAATACCCTACACATAACATCCCCAATACGGTATAGGCCCCAGGAAAATTATTTTCATCAGGGCTTCCTGTGTGGAGTTGATGTAAGAAAGAAACGTAGATTTAAAAGTATTATTATTTCTGCAGCTAATTTTATATCCTTGTGTGAGATCCAAAGCAAAGAGAACTAAATATCACTAACCGCCAAACTCTTTTAAACTATTTTTACGTCTTGAAATATGAAAGTATAGGCATTTTGTTACGATTGGTGAAATTATGTTGTTCTCGAAACTGACATCACTGCTTCCATTCTTAGGAGGTTTTTCGATTATAGCAGCGAAAAATAAGGAAAGGCGGTGTAAGATCTGTTTTCATAAAGTTGTTCTACATTCCTTTCAGTTACACAGTCCTAGGGCAGACACGATAAAACTCTGGAGAACTCGGTATTTTTCATTGGCCGGGAAATAGCATGTAAGGTTAAAGTAAATGTTGATATAGTGTGTTGTAAATTCCGGTACCGCCGCCATATTTATTATTATAATGCGGCGCTATAAAGCACTGCGAAATTGAAAATCGGTGTTGCTCCACCAGCGCCGCGGCGGCGAAACGGTGAACTTAAATTTATGTATCGTTTATTGAATTTTTGTTAAGTTATCGCTAGTGATGCTTTTTTTTCTAGAGTTCACTCCACAATACACAAGTTTTTTTTTACTGCTTATGGCGTGAGAAGGTGATCAACAGATAAATGTATGGTATCTCCATCGAAGATCTAGAATAGTTAGGTACAACAACCTGTAAAAACGTTTTATCGGAAAGTCTAAACGTTACTCTATAGTAATTTTCAGGCAGAAGATAAGGATTTGAAAGCTACAATGCGGCGATCTTATGAGGTATAAACGCAATCTGATGACGTACTGACGCGATCTAATGACAACCTGACTGATTCTAGTGACATATTGATGCAATTTGTCGATACCTCATGGACGGGATTTAGGTCCGCTTTCTTTTAACTTCTTTATAAACGATATCATTAACTTTCCTCACATACGATAATTAAATCCTTCCTTGACTGTTTACCCTTTCAACTTGATATAGATTCATTTAACGATTGATGTAAAAACGTAGAAAATACTTTGATAACTACGTAATAACGAAATATACCGAATGAAAACTCTATAGAGCTAGAGGTGATCCCCGAGCAAGATTAAATGAAAAAAAAAACAGTGAAAGGGTTTTTCTGTGAGGGTTTGTAATTTGATGATATCATGGCCTGCACCAAAAATTCGTAGTTCACCGCAATCTCAAACTAGGATCTTTTTGACTGCACGAGCCGCAAAAATCTTTACCGAAATTCTACTCTGCAACTGTTATTGCTGCACGCTGCCATTGACATAGAAAAAAGTATGCAATGTAAGTTCCATATTATTCGTAACTAGAAATAAGCTGTACGAGTTTATAAGGCCAATTGCAATAATCGTTTAGCGATATGTGATTTGAAGTGGGGAAAAACGAAACTTTTTTGATCGCTTGAGTAATTAGAAACATTTGAAAATATTTTTCCTTTCACAAGGGATTGATTCTGAATGTAGAACTCTGTAGTGAAATGGTATGCATGCTCGAGTTTTTTTGCGTTTAATTATAAGTGAACGTCAAATACACCCAGTTACAGATCATTAATATTTTTTTTATTACTGAAACTTATTATCTATTTAAACCAATGTAATTATCTGTAAAGTGTACGTTCGAGAATAGAAATAAATAGATAAATCGTTTGCTTGAAGCTAGAGTTCTTTTTAGTGAAAGTTTGATATAGCAAGATGCTTCCGAACCATTCTCTTTTTCTCATATCCCTTCTGTACGTCCTTCCTCACAATAATTGTCAAAAGGGAATAACATAGATCCACTGGGTATCACAACCACTGGTACTACATTCACTCCATTTTTAAGGCTATCGTTATTTTATTTATTACGAGGTTTAATTTGTACAACTCCCAAAAATAAAAACAATAAAATTCAACAAAATAAAATAATTAATTTGAACGATGGATAGGGATAGTGTGAAATTGAAAAATCATAAAAAAATGTGATGAACTGTCTCAATTTTTAATTTATGTGCTTTTGGAGACCAAATTATGAAATAATAGTATTCTAAATTAATTTTTACTAAGCAGTAAAGAAATTTTATAGGATAGAGAGACGTAAAATCTTTTAATGTTCACAAAATAAATCAAAAACGTTTCATAGCTTTGTTCGTTCACCTCATTGAAGTGTGGGACAATCATTATTATTTGTTCATCGAATAACCAAGATTTTTGTTATTAATATTTCAATAGATTGTTGTTGACACTATAATGCAATAGGATTTTCGTTTCTACAGAAAGTTATAAATTGACACTACTTATATATATACAAAAGTTTGTTGTAATTATACCAGAATTAAATTATCACAACCAGAATGAGGTCCTATTATTTGTTCATCGAATAGGATACCAAGATATTTGACATTAATTAAGAGGTTTTTTTTGCTATAACGCGACACAATAGGATGAAAGTGACAAGTTGATACTACTTATTAATATCTAAAAAGAGTTCATTGTCATTATACCAGAATTAAATTATTAAAATCAGAATGACGTCCTTTGACTCCTATGTAGTGCATTCTGGCCCAATGCACGCTATGGTTTTGGTTCACATTTTGGATGTTATCTCCCGAGCTTTGCGTTTTGGACTACATGCCACAATCTCTTGCGGTATACGGCCAGGGAAGGTGGGGGGCAGGACACAAAGCTGAGCTAGAGTGGAAGGAAAACGCGAAAACGGCGTTAGAACGAGGCGCTACAGTGAAAAGGTTTTGAATATTGAAGCCACAAGGCAAATGTGAAGGGAATAACACTTGCTAGAAATGGACTATAAAATTTGAATAGTAAAAGCGGACTTTTTAAAAGATTTTGATTAGAGAATCGGACAGAGTAGAAGGCTAACTTTTTATTTGTCCATAAGGGGAATCCATCTTCATGTTTATAACAATAATGACCTCATGGAATATAGTTTGAAACAAAGATACTTATTCATTTTAAAGAAATGCAAAATTGATTAAAAATGATAGTACGTCTGATAGCGCAATTGTTAAAAATATTCGCTGGGCAAGCGGAAATTTTTCAAATACCATTTTCTGTTTGTTTTTTCTAATTTAACCAATAAAATTGACATTTTTATATAATTGAGCGTAGCGAAGTCCTGTTTTATCTTGACAATTTACCATTTCATCTGTCTGTGTATATCTTTGTACCATTGTGGCCGTTTTAATGGTTCAGTAAGGATTATTTTTTCAAATTTGATATTGTCGTGTTTATTAGGACTTTCTTATTATTATTATGTACTTTCTTATTATTATAATGGACTTTCTCATCTTTTCATTATTATGGTACCTACCTGCCTAACGAGTGTTTAAAAAAGAGAATTAAAATGTTATACAAAGTACACGGCTTACAAACCGTTAAATATACTCGTATATATATGTACCTACTTACAAATCTTATTTTCTTTTTAATGTGAATACCTACCTCACAAGAGTTCCAGTTGCTCCTATCTGGAGCTAGTGAGACTATGGCACCCCCGATTTAAGTAATGAGGATGAAGGTAGCGGGGAGGGGAAGCGAATGGGGAAGACGAAGATGGGTAAGTACCTCGCTATATCTGGTTACCAAACACGGCTAAAGCAATTTAAGCATCGTTTCAATTCTGATGGTGGTGATACTGAGCTATTACTATAAATTATTTTAATGAATTAATTACGAAATAACAAAAAAATAATCACAATAAAATTTATTTGTGAAGGTCGGGATTCGATCCCGCGACTTTTGGATCGCGAGTCAAGATCCTTACTCCTCAACCACGGAGGCCGTCACACGATTTCAGTGAAAATTTTGGAACCAGTTTATTAAATAAGAGAAAATTAGAAACAAGTTTTGTCAACGCAAGATCTACTGTTCACAGAATTATTAGTTATATTTCCTGTTCATCATCATATTATATCAGATCTATTACAAAATTGTCCGGGTTATCTGTGCAACGGTTCGTGCTCCTCGTTTCCTCACAGAAATGCCGGCCATGTTTGCATATGGCGCCATCTACCGCCTACCACACGGAGGATCACCGACATATTGAGGTTACATGCCTTGCATATATGCAACGCACCGCTTGGCAATGTCCTAGGGTCATGTTCCCTACTGTTATGAATGAGAGGTTTATTTTAATCCACTTGGGAAATCAAATCTCTGAAAAGGCATCATAAACTAATAACAAACAAACCAGTATGTCATTTCTCCGCAAGTACGAGTAAATACCGCTTCATAGATGCTCTTGGTGAAGTAGGTTCGCCACGCGCAATGTATATTGCTGACTCAACGATTTTCCTGTGTGATTGCATCGAGCAAACTTCCCCAATCTATTTTGTTACAGCGATTATATGCCTTAAAACATATCGTCTATGGGGGCATACATTAATTACCTGAGCAGTTTTTCTTCCAAATCTAGCCCCCCCCCCTTGGTGAAATAAATTTGGGCCACTTCGTATATGCTTTTCAAGGCATGTGAGATTTTGCTGGACCCCCCACCCTTTTGAGCTCATTTAATTAATGTGGGGCATACATTTGGGGCATCTAGTGTAAAACTGTAAACGGGGCATCTAGTGTAAAACGAAAAAAAAAACTTGTAGAACTAACTTGCCAGTTAGTCGGGAGAGCTGTCGCGTTGTTTAATAGAATCACTTCGAATATCGATATGTTTAACATCAATGAAGCAAAATTTAGACGGGAAGCTTTTTTGCTGTTAGTTTAAATCTGCCCATATTACGAGTGTCTTATAAATTCTCTCTTTTAAAAACGCTTTGAAATATTAATTTTGTAATGTTTAAAAAAAAAATCGAATTGTAAAAGCAAATTGTCCAGGAATGCATTTTTATGACTTCGTTAACTTAAAAGTAACACTTAAGGAAGAGGTTATGTAGTGTACAGTACATACATATGTATGAAGTTTCAATGTCTTTCAAAAAATGTCGGTACTGTAGGTAGTTATACCCGAACGGTTACAGAAATAGCCGATGATATTCGATCCACAGCTGGGCACCTTCAGTGAACAGTTCCCCTGCCACAGAGCATCCATAAGAATGGACGTTTAGTCCAGATAAATATTCATTTGATGTTACAAATTAATTTAAGACGCAATTGGCCGAAAATGGTAGGATAAATCCCGTTTTTGAACCCCGTTCCTTATTTAAAATGTATTCTAAAGTTGCAAAGTTTTCGCCAAAAGCAGCCATTGTTACGGACTAAATAATTCCTTTCATTAAACTATCGCAACCATCACCATGTGCTCCGAACGACGCAGCGCAGTTCGCGCCAAAATGGTTCAAAAATGGAACATTAGTTAGTCGGGCGCATAAATCGTCCATGGCCGTCGCGACGCCGACGCCTAGATATACTTACTGTCCATAGTCTACGCTATGTTGTACAGTTGTCTATGGTCTGCAGAGGCGTGACCCGGCTTTGTATTTGTCTATGGTGATAGGGACACCCAGGAATTTATCGCAGAGATGTGTTTATTACGGAGGAAAACGAATTTCACTCTTGAAAATATGCATTGGAATTTGCGAAGAATTTTAAATAAAAATGAGAAATAAATTCATCTAATATATTGTTGAGTCATCAAGAATTGCGCTGTTTAATAAAGCACCAAGATTTTTGGAAGGTTTTAAGCATCTTTGAGGGTGAAATGCATATTTAAAAAAAGTATCTACACCTCTGTGACCACAAAAGAAGTAACCTATTAAAAAAGTTGACACAACAGTTGATAAAATTATAATTTTTGGTGTATATTTACAACTTTCACATTTAAAATCGAACTCAAAAATATATTTAATAATAAGTTGGTATGGATATCAAATGAATTTATGTACAGTCGAATTTTTATACTTATACGATGGTATATATGTACAGTGTATTGGCAAGTAGTTTTATGGTAGTGGTACACCCACTCTGCACACACCTTGAGAGACAATTAGTCATATTTTGTATAAGTAGATGATATACGGTATTTTCCCTAAACCGACTGCATACTGTATATAAGTTTGACCAGGGGAAATGGTTTGCAGATCAACTGTCATGGAATCATTAAAAAATGATATTTAAATAAAAACTACTTTACGTTTTCTTTACTAAATTTCGTTCAACTTTCTGAACGCCAAAAATCGACAGTTGTTCAGAACTGCAAGTACGTATTTTTTAATGTTATTTAATATTTCGCAACATTGTATAAATATAAATAGCCTCCATTACAAACATGGTCAAAGTCTGTTAGTTATGTACGAGAAAACAATGGCAGGTTTAAAGGATCAAGTTTGTTTCAGTTTTCAGTTTCAGCAGTTACAGAAAATAAATTCGCTTTCAGTTTTATGAAAACGTTTCCTTACCAATATCGTGGAAATGTCACAATCAATAAATTGCGCCTTTGAAAGCCACCTATCTACTTCCTATATTGCCGGACGCAGGTGCCATCTGGCGAAGTTATGAACTTACTAATGCAGTAGCAAGTAGGAGGCACCACCTAGCGGCGAACATTGCAAGCTCAGCGTGTTCAAAATTAAATTTCGAAAAGCTGGACTTCAAAGGAAGCGAACTTCTGAAGTCAATGAGGCAGAACGCAAGAATTTTTTAAGTTGATGGCAAACAAAGAAATTAAATTCATTAAAGTGGGTACGCATTTTGCGACAGCGAGTGATATTATTTATTGATGCTAGTAAATGATCTTAGTTAGGGTATGTAAAATAATATCTACAATAGAAAAAATAATTCATAAAAAATAATTTAAGTACGTAAGTACTTATTTATAGTTATATATTACTTCGTAATTAGTGTTTTTTTATGAATATAACTTTGTATATTTATTTATATATTTTTTAGGTACCTACCTAATAATATGTTTTTAGATACCTACTTGTTAATATATTTTTGAAACGTTGGTGCTATTTTGCCTATCATAAAAAAATTTTAAACTTTAAAAAATACTTTTTTTTTCAATTGATAGATGTATGCATATATTTACCTCAGTACAAGGCGATTAAAGTAAAATTTAGAATCAGCCCGCTAACAATAACACTCCTTATGCAGATGGCGAAAAGGTATAAATTCCCGTTTAACACCAACAGCCTGTTTTGATTTAATCACGAATTTTTTTTTGCCAAAAAGCAAGTTTTATTTTATTTTACGAAGCGTAGTCCCAAATATTTTAATGTTTTACGATCGTTTTCTACGGATATTTAATTTTCAACATCAGACGATAAAACTATAACATTCCTACGCATCCTCTCCTTCCTATCCTTAAAATGACTCTCCACACAGCATCCCCAAATATGTAGGCCCTGAGGGAAATTATTTTCCTCACACGCCTCCCATGTAATTTTTTCCTTCTTTCGCTAATAGTCCAGTCAATGAATAGTCCAAAAGGAGATGTATTATGAAAAATGTGAGGTAAAATAATTTTCTCTGAAAATATCTACATTTGTGGAGCGTGAACTCAAAAACGGCTGTGATTTCGAAAATTACATACAGAATAAAAGTTTATTTAAGATAATTTTATGAGCTTTTACTTATTCTCAAAAAAATATCCTCTGCGGCGCACCATTTTCGAGATATAAGCGGAAACTTGAAAATTGGGACCATCCCACCCTCCCCCACCTAGCTCACCACCTAGATATCAGGACTTTTAGTAAGTTCACACCCTAAGCACCCTGAACAAGTTTCTGAAAGAATCGCTTAGGTTCCTGCTCGTGCACTCTACACCTCCTTCCATGACTGGACTATAATCAGACAACAAATAAATAATGTCTTTACCACTGTACCACGGGGGGCATCTAGGAATGGGATAGAACCAAAAGAAGTTTATTATTTAGATTTCTTTTTCTACCCTTCAGCAGCACTAACAAGCCTCGTTACATTGACAAATAACTCAATGTTTCACTTTAACAACCCCTTATTATTCTACATAGTTATCTCGCCTCATGTTAACCAATTTCAACAAACTATTTGTTTATTTGCACTGATGATGAAATACCTCCATTGGCTAGAAAAGGAAAAAATGTTACCCCTGTATGAATTCTGTTTTTCATATATTTGCTAACCTATGTAATGCAAAATTTTTATTTTATTTGGTAACTTAAATTAATTGGTACCTCCCAAATATGATATTTTAAAATGAAAGCATTAAGAAAACAACTATTAATAATAGAACCAAAACTAGAACTTGAAAAATCACGGAACATTATAATATTTTTTGGTATTTGTGAAGCTGTATGTTTTTGTACATACCACATATTTAAAATATTGTCCTTACCTTCAGAAAACTCAAGTAGATAAGAGTGGGGAGGCTACGAAAGGAGACACAGAGAGGAGACCGAATAGTCTATCTCATTCTCTCGTAGGCTAAATCCTACAGATTTTTTCTCTTTTTAGTGTTTCATTTCATAGAGATTCAAAGCACAACGGTAATAAATAAGTTTTTATTCAAAAATAAATTAATGATGAAGTTGAACAATTTTAAATATCGGAATAAAGTATGAACAAAATATGAGTTTGGCTAACCAAGTTCGTGCCAATAGCTTAAGGAACAACCAGACAAAAACGAAAACATGTTATTTTTAAATCAAATTTTAGACGTATTGTTGACTGTTTTCTACAAAAATTTATAAATTGATTTCGAAAGACTATACTTTTATCTAGTAAAACTATGTTTTAAATTTTGAGAAAATATGTTTATTTTTAGTAAAATAAGGTTGTACCGTAAGTCGTTGGCAGATTTGTTAAATTTTCAAACAAAATTTTGTAGTATACAACATACAATTCAATTCATATAAACATGCAATTAAATAAATCAATAAATTATCTGGGAAAGCTATTACAGAAGTTTAATTTTAGTTTAAATAAAATCATTTTAGAAAAGATCCGATGTTTTTTTACGAAAATGCTTCAGTTTTTCTATTTATTTACGGTCTTACAAACAAATATATTTAAGATTTTTTTTACATTCTTATTTTGCTTCGACATTATTGAAAAATTATAAATTCTTATAATCAAAAATAATTACAATAAGTCATAATTTTAATAGTTTTATCATAAAGCCTTTCAACATTTTTGAATGTAGGTATAAATTAAAGTAAATTTTTAATGAAATAAAATCGATATTGAGTTAATATTAAAAAAAGCTGGTACGGGGAATAATCAATCTTTCTCATTGGAACCGCCCTGTACGATCGATCGTAAGAAAAACTTTCGACGAAATATGAATTCTCGGCCGCTGGCTGGTTAATAGCTGTTGAGAATCCTGATATTCATTTAAAAATAGCGACCTACGAATGCCTTTATTAAGGTATGTATAACTATAGACCACTGTGAATTTCCAAAAACTTCAGGACTTACAAGTCATAGTAAAATTCCTATATAGAATGAAATATTCTGTTCTCACATTTATCCGTTCTTAGCCCAGTAGTGTCATTTGTAATAATTTGTTTAGCATATGAAAGGCCCTAAAGCTGGCTGCGGACCGTGGTACAGTGTCCATAAAGGCATTCACGCTTTCATTACCAAAACTGCCAATTTTGAATGGTTTTAATAACCGCCGGATGGATGCCAACATTTTTCGGTCCCCATTGTGGCATTATGAAATGTTCAATTAAGTACACTGTTAACTTTATTGCGCACAATTATATTATGCATATCTAATTCCACACTCGACGGATCGAAAGCATTGTTTTGTTTGAGCATTATACATGGTGTGCAGAAACTCGTAGTATAAACGGGAAACTGGTGAATCATCACATCACATCAACTTTTTTCAAACTTTTTTTTCGATAACTGAAGGGTTAAAAGAACTTATGGTCCCAGGTCTAAAACTACTGGTTTTAAACTTTTAGAGACCGATTTATTTACATTTTTCCATAAAATTCCATTTAACCACTGAAGACAATATTAGCGACACTCAAATTAAAATTTGAAAAAAAAATCGGACGCATCTAGAAATTGAACCCAGGATCTTAGCCTTGGTGGAGCTTTACTTTAACCACTGACCATTAAATTTATTAAAAAAAAAAAATATATATATATATATATATATAATATTAACACTCATATATACCTATATAAATATTAATCCTAGACTTGTAAAAAAGTCAATATATGTCGAACATTAAAATAAAATTCGATGCATTTATCCAAGACCCTATCTAGATTGCATTAAGTTCGGTAAGAATCTTGTACTCATACACAAAGATAGCAGCCAATTAAAATATGACTTAAGAAAATGAAGATAATGTTGGTGGTTCTTTGTTGAAGTATGATACAGTTAAATATGACCGAAAGGGATATAATCGTTGCTTCAATGCTTAGAGCAGAGCCCCGGCAAGGCTACGGTCCTAGGATCAATTCCTAGATGCGACCGAATGTTTTTCTTTTTCAAATTTTCGTTTGATAGACACTAATATTGTTTTCAATGAATAAATATTTCAATTTGTTTAATATTTCATTAGTTATTATCTTCAGTTATTTACTTGAAAACAAAAACCAAAATCAAAAAACGTTACACCTTCCAAAAAATGGACTCAAAATACAATAGATTCTATCGATGGAATTTATTAAGAGTTTCCGGACACCGCCGTTTATAGTGACGAAGGTATTCTTACGAAACTAAATTAAATGTTTTAGACCTACAGTAACTCGTAATATTATATTTAAAACACCTATAAAACATTTTAAATAGTCATAGTTGAGTTAATTCTTGTTAAAATGTTACTCTGCTCGAGTGGCAAAGCTTTTTTAATAATGAGCTGTGACGTTTTAATTTAATTTTAATTTAATTTAATTTTCTCTCTCAAATATAAGTCTAGTAATTTTAAATTTAAATTTCGAAGTTATGCAGACAACTAGTTTAAAAAAGGTTTATTTTGGTTCTAGTCTTCCTAATAATTTGTAAAGAAAATTAATACACCATGCAAAACAGAAAAAAAATTGGGTAATTTACACGATGTCAACGTGAGTAAGGTTTCCTTTGTGACCGTGGGTTCCATAATTAGCTGCAGCCACTAAAAACAATAAAAAACTTGCATAAAATTCGCTTCTAGAACAGAACTCAAACAAAAGAGGGACTTGTTTTTGAAAAATTGGCCTCCATTTTTATGTAAAAACCTAGTTAGGGGTTGTTGGACAAAGTCCCGAAAGTTGAATTGAAATGTCAAGTGGTTTGAGAAGACAAGGGTCGTTTTAATAGTCCACAAAGAATGTCAATACTCCCTCCAAGGTTCGATGACGAAAAATATAAAGAAGCTCTGTTGCATTTGTAAGAAAAGGTTAAGAGAAAAAATACGAGAAAAGTTATTTTTAAGAGCAAGTGGAATTTGGTAATTTAACCCTTCGAACTTTAAAACGTTGCTCGATAAATTATACAATTATCACGAGATTACAGAGTTGTTAGTATATCAACGATTTAATTTAGTTGGAGTATTATTATTAGTTATTAGTACCATGATTCGTTAAGAAATTACTTCTGAGCCCTCGAAAGCGACACCGCATTGAATCATCAGATATTAAAATATGCTCAAGGTAATGCGCAAAAACGCGGCCTAGCAGATGGCAAATACAGATTGCAAAAGACGTCAGAAGAAAGTCATTTTCATCTTTGACCTCGGCTAGTTCGGTAGCTAATTGGCTGAGGGTAGCGAAGTCCTGTTTTCACTCGACCATTTCGTCTTTCTGTAGGTTTATTTGTATCTTCCAAGTCCGGTTAATCTTCAAGATGGTATCCGTGTTTGATAGTACTTTTTTATTTCGTAACAGGGTTGCGACTGTTGCAAGCTGTCGATTCGGAGTAATCAAGCTGTCAAGTCAGAAGGGATGTACATATTGCTACACATTTATGCAGACTGATTCGTGGATGGTTTGAAAATGGCTAACATGGAGAGAATTCATTTCTCTGTACTCGTTGGTTATCTCCCAGCCCGCAATGACTAACTTGCCAATGGTCTGGCCGGTGAGGAGAGCAATCTCGCTCATGAACAGAATAAATTCGGAAATATCGACAGATAAACATCAACGAAGCTGCCTTTAAAAGGCAAGCAAGGAATTGAATATTACACGAAGTATTTGTTCATAGAACTGCCTCATAGTATTATTTTTCTAATTTCAGTCAAGAGGGTTTTTTCAGAAGTTTCAAAATTCAGGCAAAAAAATGTAGTATTTTCAAGAAAACGATAGAACTTAGAGAAGATTCGTCTCGCGGGTCTCTATAGTCAGAGTTGTGTTACAAGACCGGTAGGAAGAGGACACGAAAGACAGTGACTTGAACGTTGAACAATAAGCAATTGTACTTCATGGCTTCTTTGACTGTCTTTCCTTAAGATGGGTAAAGGTTTGGATTCTGCAATAAGTCCGGTTACCAGAGCTTTCTTTGACAGAAAGGTTCAGAGACTAAAGGAACTTCGGTAAGATGGCAATGAAAATACAAACTTGGTAAAATAGTTTCTTTTGAAAGTGAAACACTTGGCCAGCTATCCAAGGAAGAGGAAGGAGACAGGAATTATATTCGAACGACTTGATTATTACGTTAAACATTATAGAACTTAAATTATTATATTAAATACGGTGTACACGAGAAGGTAAGATTTATTTTTAATTCCATAAAATATAAGTGAAATTCAAGCATATCAGAGCTGAAACGTATTGTTTTTCTCAAAATTAATGAATTCCAATATTGTTACGAGAATTTCCATACCTTTTATACGAGCTACAAAAAAATGATCGATGGTTTAGTAACCGCTGAAAAATAGTTCTGTTTAAAAAAATGACAAGTGAACGTTTTGATCAGTACAACTAAAACATAACTGACATGGCACTATAACTACGAAAAATGATAATCGTAATTCATTTTTGGGGTATTATGCCTTGTTGCGCTTCCTCCTTCTTCAGTCAACGTTTCGGATAGCGTCCAACATCAGGGCAAATGTGTGACGGTTTGGAGTTGAAAATCTTAAATAATTAATACTATTTAATGTATTTATGTACTTCCAACTTTTAATCCATTAAACTCAAATTAAGATAACCGAAAATAACTTAAAACGGTCTAAAACGCCTACATTAAATAAAAGTAAACTTCTTTTGGTTAATTTATTTACGCAGTAAACCCATGAAACGTAACAGGAATCGGGTGTAATAGGAATCGGGTGGTTGGTGGCTAGAGGCAGGAGGCTCCGGGGGAATTGAAATTCAATTGGAGTAACTGGGAACATAAAAGATCACTCAAGACGTACAAGCCACTTTGCACCCTTAATCTGCGACTAGGAACACTCGATTTGGTTGGGGAATCCGAAGGCTCTACGCAAATAAAGATAAACGGCATCCCATTTTTTTTTCGGTACGTTTAATCTTATTTACTTTTTAAATTTAAGTACAAATCGACTATTAGAAGTAACTATTAGATGGAATAAGTAAGGTGTTCAGTATTCTGCCTTGGTATTTTCAATTGGGTCGAGAACTAAAAATGGTAAAACTAATACCATTTTGTTACATAAAAAATACAGGTAGTGGTCAATTCAATCGCTTAATAGACATTGAGCATTCCGAATTTCAATCGAAGGGAAAAATTTGTTGGTCATTCAGGATTTTGGATTTTAATAGTGACACCTTACATGGCTATTCATATTGGCGTAATTGGTGTAGTTATATAGAAAACTTACTGTCTATGCTATGTAACGCACCTGACTTAACAAAACTAATAACATTCCGAGTACCAAATCTTGACACGAGACTTCCAGAGCTGTTCTTTGTTTATCCGTCTAAAACTAACTATCTCCCCAATTTAAAGACTACGTAGGCTTGGAAATAGATTCAGTTCGGTTGATATTTTCATTTATTCCTTACCTAAATTTATATCAGAAATTTCTAAAATTCTTATGTAAATTTTATTATTATTCTTCTAATATTGTTTTTGATGTTATTTCTTTTTAATGCTGCTTGTATCCTTAATGTTCAGTTTATTATGTTACATAATACATGCTTATAATTGTACTCCTGAATAACTTATGTACCTATCTATAACAAATTGATATTGTAAAAGCCTTCAAGGCGTGACTAAGTAAATAAATAAATAAATAAGTAACTATGCCAAATACGCCAAACGAATGGGCATGCACATTGTGGGTCAGATTTGTGTCATGTTTCCGATCGTCGAAATCTTATAGTGCCATCTTACATGCCTGTTCGTATTGGCATGTAAGGTGCCACTATAAGATTTCGACGATCGGAAACATGACACAAATAAACTAATTACTAAATGTAGAGGGTAAAGTCCTTCGAAGAATTGGACATCCGTAGTTCTGTGAATTATTGATCGTGAATAAGAGATAAACTTCAGAACAAATCATCTTGAATCATTTAAAAGTTTCGAGAAGTGTTGGAGATGCTCTAAAATTACAAAAGTCCGAAATTTGTATTAATTTCAACTGTAAAATTGTGGGTAAATATGACGTTCTCCGTAACGCAATAATTTTGCGCATTTTGTTTCAGATGGGTTTGAAACCAATAATTTATCGTGATTTTGATTGCTAGATGATATGAACCTTATAAAGGGTTCTACTACTTTTGAAAAAAATGTAAAAAATTATTTAAATAAAACTAAGGCTTAATGCTAGAAGTGCCACGTCAATACGTGAATCGCTCAGGAATAAAGACTGTTTATCGATTTCTTGACTTAAAAAAACACTTCAACAATATTTTGACATCTTTAAACTAGAGCACCTGACATAGGCATTCAAACAAGGGACATTATTAAATTTAATAGTACTTTCAGGTTCCTAAATCAAATTACCAATAACTGACATGTGCATTTCAGCAGTAACTCCCAGAAATAATAAGTGTTACAAGAGTATTACAAAATAAGTGCATCAAGAAATAAATACACTCGTCCAGAATTTCGATACATTAAATGTATGCGTATGTACGTCAAAACTCGATACAAAAAGCATGATATCTGTATATTTGTGAAAAGGGCCTGAAGACGTATCCATGGTTGACTTCACCTATCATATTTTGTAACGTGTCTCATAAAAAACGATACTTCTTCGAAAGAGCTGTCGTTTTCCCCGCAAGTAAAGTACAAAAGGAACAACGTATCACAGGAAAAATCTTCACGTACGTTCAAGATGATTTATTTCTTCGGTTTACATGTTGTTTTTTTAAAGGAAAGGGATAATAAACCAGAAAAATAATATAAGTTAACAAATCGATGAAATCGAATAAAATGTATCAATTATAGTGATGCACCACGTCGTGAAAATTTGGGATAGGCCGCTAACAATAACACTCCTTTTGTAAATGGCAATAAGGTTTAAATTTCTGTTTAACACCAGCCGCCAAAAAAACCTAACCAAAAGGCGTTTTTCATATTATTGCAAATCTCAGGCACAAATATTCAAATGTTTCACGATCATTTTCTAAAGAATTAAATTTTCCATATTGTACAATAATATTACAACCGAAAAGAGGTTCGTTAGTGGGTGGTTTTTAACTTTAAAGCATTTTGTATAGGCCTGAACATTATTTTTAAATGAGCTTATAAAAAGCCTTCTAAGAAAATCTGGATTATTTTAAAGGCAAATAAGTGTGCTACTCGCAATATTTATATAATAATCTAAAATATTTCTCAGTGATCTAATTTTCAAACCAAAATCACAAGAATTTGGTTTGATTAGTGGTGCATCACCTTAAAATTTATGTAAAATGTAACTTAGGTACTTTTAATGGGTGTGGAAAGATGAAATAGATTTCGGGGGAGTATAAATATGACAGTAGAATGATCTAGAATCCAGATCTACGAGGTGAGCATATCCGAATAGCAAAGACGTTCCGGTCGGCAATTAATTTCTACTTAAACCGGAAGTAGGTAGTCGGTCGTATTTCATAACCGGATGTGGCAGCCGCAAGTAATGAATGGCTAAACCAACAGCGGAACTCAGCGCTTCTACAACTTGCCAAATGTTATGTTTATTAATTTAGGTTATTTATCTGAAATGTTTATGGTATCTATTCCAAGGCAAGGAAAACGTTATCGACTGCAGCAAATATAAACTTGGTAACCGAGTATTCTTGATTAAATATTTTTTTTTTTTTTTTTTATCCGTCTAAATTCTAAATCATAGAAAGAACTATATACAATGTACAAAAAACAATGTTTTAAATGAGGTTGCTAAAGTATTTCAACATAATATACAACAGATTTTTTTAAATCAACTGATAAAAACCAAGTTTTTTTCACTATAAATATGTCTGCTTTTTTTTCACGTTAGCTCCATACCGGAGACCCTGAGGTAAAAATCCCTCAGAGGCCATGTTAACTCTTCAGGGAAAGGATGGAGAGGAAGTTCTTGAAAGGAAAAAGGTAGGAAGGAAGGAATCTAGGGGTTATATTTGTCAAAAAAACGTCAATGGGGAAAAATAATAAAACATTATGAAATAATACTTTTTTAGACAGATGTTTCTTAGTTTACATCCGCTATTAGTTCACATATTCTCCAAACGAAATTAAATCTAGTCACCGGAGATAAAAATAAAAATAAATCATTTGAATTTTTTTTACTTAATTTTAGTTTGATGTACTTTTTGTATGCTGTTCGTAGCTTGATGAATGTTCTTCGTATTTCTTCAAAAAATAAAGGAAACTACGGCGAAAAAGTGAACAAAAATTTTAACAAAACCAAAAACGACTTAAAAAATGCACTAAAAAGTTAAAAAAAATTATTTCGTACGATTGTTATTTTTGGAGTCGGTGTCAGCCAAGGTAACTACATATATAGGTGAGATGTGGAGATCATGGCTGACACCGACTCCAAAAATAACAATCGTACGAAATTATTTTTTTACTTTTTAGTGCATTTTTTTAAGTCGTTTTTGATTTTGTTCAAATTTTTGTTTATTTTTGATTTTTAGTGACGAGCGTGCGTAAAGAAGTTTTACTTCAAAAAAGAATCTTCGAAATCTGTTGGCGTAATATTGAGTTATTCGTCCATTGTCGCGAACATACTTATTGTTAAGTTAAGACATATATGGTTTTCTCATAGATCCCACTGTCAGAACTGGACCAAATTAAAATGGGACCACACGGGAAGCACCAGCTTTCTAATAAAAAAAGAATCATCAATATCGGTTCACCCAATCGAAAGTTCCGAGGTAACACACATAAAAAAAATAAAAAAAATACCGTCAAATTGATAACCTCCTCCTTTTCGAAGTCGTTTAAAAATGAAGATTATTGACTATTGCTAGTATTGCTTTATAGCTAATCCACTTTTTTTTTTTCAGAAAAAATATTTTGTACATTGTTAATTTTTTATTATTATTTCACCCGCCATGCTAGGGATGTATGTCCCTGTGTTATTGCGGGTGAAGTTTAAAGATTGGAATTATACACAGTTTGCTTGATAATAAAAGTAATTTGATTATACAATTTAGATTAAGTTATAAATATTTTAAATCGTAAATCAGGAAATTAGGAAAATTCGATAGAATGCAGGAAATGTATGAAGGGAGATTAGGCGATTAGAGTGTAAAATGTACGGGAATTGTGATTGAAATGTATTTACGGTGTAAGGATCCTTAGCGTTATTTGTCTTTTGAAAGTATATAAGTACTTTCGGTAACTAGATCTTTATGGAAAAGATTAGGATTTTAGGAGTTAGGTAGATAAATTGTCTTTGTGCTGTCATATTATGTGGTTTAGGTTACCTATGCCTTGTAGGTATAGGTTAGTTATACATCATACAAATTTTTAAAAAAATGTGTGTATACTGGGAGATATACATCGTTTAGGTGAAACATTATTATATTATAAACTAGCAAAAGTCCCCGGCATACGTTGAGTTATAAGTTAGTAATTTTCTTTTTGTTTTGAACGTCAAGTGCGCAAAATTTCATCAAGTTAAAATTCTGCTATAAGGAGTGGGAAAAGGGAAAAAGCATGGTTTTTAGAAAGACGGTGACCTTTATATTGTTTTGAAGGTCATTTTGGCACAAAACTGTAGATTTGTATGAAAAAGGAAGCCACCCTGTCACAGACAATCTTCTTTAAATCATACGATTTGACGATGCATTCATGTAAGTGAAACAAGGAGTATGTCCCCAATACCGAGTAGTATGGCGGCGGTCAAAAACATATAGTTAGTTGGTTATATTTAATCGTGTGAATATATCTCATAATTAAAACCAAGTGAGCCATTTTAAAATTAAAATGATCATATCATATATGTACATAACATTTGAAGGTACCTATCTTGGTTAAAACTAAAACCACTCGCAGGTTATATGAATATAATAAAAATGAATAATTAGATTTGACGGGCTATAAAAACTAATTGGAACTGCATGGCGCTTTCTGAAAAGAGATATAATTTCAACGCAAATTTTTGTTACGCTTGCCCGAAATAATTGGAAATAATTACTTTTACGAGTTCAATTACCACTTTGAAATATGAAGCCTTTCACTCATAAAAATATTGTCACATGAAATATGAATTGATCGAAACCATGTATTACGAATATACGCCGCAAATTTTCTAGAAATGGTTTTCTACAAAAATACTCCATAAAATTGATTGACATAAAAAAGTAATGGAGAAAATTAAAAAATATATATCGAGTGCAGTTCACATGCGGTAGAAGTAAAACTTTACCCACACAATTTCAACCAATAGGAACCTTGAAAAGTGCGCTCGTAATCAAAACGACCAATGAGCGTAGCTTGACGCTTCCTAGGTACCTACTATAAGTAGGTAAGGTTTCATTCTATCTCATTCTCTCGCAAGCTAAATCCTATATAAGTACGAGTATATGTTTGTCTCTTTTTAGTCTCATTTCCATTTCATTGAGTTTTAAATTACGAAGGTGCTAAAGAAGTTTCGCTTCAAAAAACATATAAATTTATGCATCAAGAATGAGCAAAAATAAATTGTTTCAAATGAAATAATATTGGGTCCTTACATATGAAATTGGCGTTTTGCCGTACTGGCAACTTTGATCTCAAATATCTTCTCTTTGGTTAGGAATTCCACATTCAAATTTATACAGCTATTTACTCATGTATTTGCGTTTCGAAAATTATAATTCATTTGTTTTTTCCTTAATTGTTTTTTTTCTTTGCGTCACTTAGTTTACAAAATGGAAAACTTGAAATATCGCGTTATTTACGAGTACGAGTTCCACCGTGGCACCAGTGCTGCAGAAACGGCTCGAAGGATTAATGATGTGTATGGCGACGGTGCCGCAAAAGAAAACACAGTGCGTTTTCGGTTCCAACGTTTTCGTTCTGGAAATTTCGACCTGCAGAACAAGGCCAGTGGACGGCCGGAGAACAAAGTTGATAATGAAGAATTGAAGGCTATCGTGGAAGCGGATCCACCGCCAACCACGTCCTAGTTAGCTGCAGGCTGCGGTGTTAGTGTCGTGATAAAACTGTTTTAATCCACTTGAAGCAAATTGGGAAGGTGAAAAAGCTCCTATACAAAACTCCCATAAGCTCCCATACAAAACGCCTATTTCATATGTAAGGACCTAATATCATAATATTCCAAACAAAGGTTTATTTTTATTTTTTTTATAACATTACATTTGATACATTTCTGTAGCAAAAATTACATAGTAATAATATTGCAAAATAAATATAGACATTAAAATGTGTACAAGTGTTATTATGTCTTGTGGGTCGATATTAGTTCCTAGCTAGGCAGATTGCCCGTTCTAAGGAACCAAATGCTGGTGAAAATGCAAAAAAAAAATCTGTGGCAAAATGTTGATTTTTCATTTTTTTATATTAATTTATTCTAAAAATTCAATTCTGCCAAATATTTATTCTGTAACAAAAAAAAGATTTTTTTTAAATTTTTTTTTTTTAATTAAAATATATACCTAGATACTAAATTTTTATTAAATATGCCGTTAATAGGACATGTAAAATTTTAAATGACATTTTTTAATAGTTTTTCAGATTCCAAAGAGATCCTGTGTGAATTTCTGTTGTGACTTCTTGTGATATATTTATGAATATGATCAATCTTTATAGATTTTTATGTACGTGGATAATAATCATTTTTATATAGTTTTGACGAACATCAAGTACATAAAAAAAATTTGTAGAGTTAATTGATAGAAAACCTATAGGGTTTACGCAAAATTACTGTAATTATGGAGAATAATCTTTAATACAATTTATGTATGTAGGAAATAGTATAAAAACGAGTGTCTGTGACGGTGTGGTTTTGTTTTTCATACATTTTTATTCGAAGATTGATAGAATTTAGCCCAGACGACGTTCAACGTAAGAGGACATCATTGTTGACATATGATTTCTAAAAACCACCACCACCCTCTTTTCCCTCCACTTAAATAAGATTTTGGTACTTCTTGATGCGAATTTTGCACACACTCAAAGTAAGAGGAAAATCGCTGCCTGCATCCGATTTCGAAAAACTCCGTCTAAGGCCCGAGCAACGCCAGGGATTTTAGCTAGTTTAAAACAATAACTCTATAAATTATTGTGTATATAAGTGCCTACTTTCAAAAAGCTTTACCAATCACATATAAAAATCCAAAATATAACCCATGGAACTACAGTCCCGCACATAATTTAAAATCTTGTCTTTCAGATTACAAAAGTTTTCTAGTTTTTTTACGGTACCTACACAAGTTTGTATAGTAAAAAAAAATATTTAAAAAGGCCTATTATTCTTCAGTAATCTAAACTTTAACATTTATTCCATTTTTATTAAAATAGAAAAAATCTATTATCTCCGTGTACTAGCCATAAAAAACTTTGAAAGTCCTCTTTCGAGTGGAGTTTTAAGCCCGTAAAACTTTTTCTCGTAACCGCGTAAAACAACATTGTGTTCTTTGAAAATGTAGTTTCTACCTGAAACTCCGGGCACAATGCACGCGGTAATTTATATCTAAAATAATGCAATTTTCTGAAATATAATGCATCACCAACCGCATGCAAAGAGGCAAAGTGAATAAAAGCTGCTATTAAAAGCTAACAGGTAAGTGAAACTATATTACAGGGTATGTAAAATATGACTCTTACGTAAATATAATTTATGGAATAAGAATCCTGCAACATTTTATCATAACGATCTCAAATTAAGAAGAAACCGGGTAGCGCTTTGTCCATACAAACGTAGTCCCCAATTTCCTCTCACGATTTTGGCACTACGGAACGATATCGGTACGTTCCTTGTACGTGCTTTTTTGATAAGTTACTTCTTAAATGAGTTAAGACCCTCAAAAAATCGTTAAAATTGCCTGGTTTGAACGCCATCAACAGATGTTCAGTATGAAAACTAGACAATGTATTTTTTTAAAATCAAAACGTACTAAACGTAGTATTTTCGCATTTTCTAGTATAGCAATAAAGGTATAAATTCTTGAAATCGGTAATACAGTTAGTAAAAAATCTTGAAATCGGTCCAGTTTTAGAGGAGACAAATGGAGAATACAAAACCTCGATTTTGATAATTTTATTTAAGTTTTATCAGCCTGAGGTGCAGTTGTCCCATTCGCTCAGTATCCTGAGAAGCAAGAGCGACAGTGACATCAACAGTTTGGAAAAACTGTTCAAATTTCTCGGAGACCGGGTTTCCTCTTAAGGATAAACGAAACATAAGTTATGATTTTCGCGTTCATTGATGACGCTAATTTATAATCTAGTCTCCTTAACGGAAGCAATTTTCCCAAAATGCCTTCAATTGAAATGCTTGGTGTAATTCTAAGTGACCAGCTCTGGCGAGGGGGGTCCATCGAAGTCAGAGTTAAGTTAGCTTCTCAAAGCTGGTTGTACTGTACAAGGCCCGCAGATACTTTATTAGTAACTGCTGATCCTGTATAAATCTCCCTTCTACATATTGGGTCTCTTCAAGACCCATGTTCACTCATTCTTCTCAAGAGCTCACCAAAACTTCATCTACTTCCTTGTCTCATAAGACCCTCCACACAGCATCTTCAAAAATGAGCCATGAGGAAAATAATTTCCGTCAGGGCCTATGTCATCTTTTGGGATGTTGCGTGGAGGGTCTTTTGAGAAAATAAAGCAGATGAAGTTTTGAGAAGGAAAAACGTGTGATGTCCCGAGAGAGTCCATCTAAAGAGGTCAAAAGGTCTCCTCCAACCAGTCTCTCCCGATTCGGCCTGCTACGCAGCTGGTGGGCAGATGCATCCACCGCTAAGACTCGTAAAAATCTCACCCCTTGAATCCGGGCTCCCCTGGTAAGACACCAGACATATCGAATCACTTGGGGTGACCTATGGCAGAGGTGTAGGTTCTCCAATAAATTTTCCGGAACGGCGGTATACCCCAAATTATAATTAGTTTTTCATAACTGGAAAATGTTTATCATTCTTTAATAAAAACAAAAATATATAATGATATTCAGAAAAAAATTAAATTTTCATTTTGTGGTTAATTAATTCCCTTCTACCGATTTGCAGTCACTATTTGAAATGACAATTCAAATATATTTACATCTGCACGAGATGCAGAGATCGTTAATAATTTTCTTAAAAGCTTAGGCTTTTAGTAACACAAAAAAACCGCAAAGTTAAATCTGAAAGAAATAAACGATACACCGAACGATCCGCAACTTCCAACTCGTGCTTGCGAAAAACAGCACTTAATAAAACAAAAACTTTTACGATTAAACGAAAATCCAATCCACTTCTGGAAACCGTGATAAATTGTCATAGTTTGTGGCGAAGTCAGGTGATCGAATAAGTATAATGGAGCTTAAAAGGTTCGATCATTAAGCGTGACGCGTGACGTGCTACACCCGCAGCGCACGAGATGAATATAAAATGATCCTCGGGGCGAAAACTGTCACCTTAAGCGGAAGGATCATTTTAAACTATGTTCGGAATACGCGATTTGAGGATGATGCATTGATCGTAGCCTGAATAACATACTCCTTGTTCGGAGTTCGCAACGTTTAACAAGTTAACTAAGGTGATGGAGATATTTGTATTCCGTGTGCGGGAAAAGGTCAATCTGATATTTAAAGGATTTCGCGTTTGAGTTTGACTATGGCTGCAAGTTTAAACAGATTTTTAAAGCTACTATTTAAAATTATGTTACTTACGTTACCTACTGTCTTGTGATTGTCCTATTTCAAATACTTAACTTCATTTTGCACTGAGAACTTCTCATTTTATCATTTTGCTTAATCTCGATGTGTAGAGTCCTTTACTCATAACTTTCGAGTCTATGTCACCCTTTACGAAATATTTCAATGCATTTTTTGTCTATTAGCACTCTTTGTCTGTGGATTCGTAAACTTTCTCTTTTGGGTTTCCACAATTTATTTCTACATTTTACATTTTACAAGTGCTCAGAATAGAATCAAATCTCATTGTTAAGTACTATTCATCTGAATAAATGTTTTTGCAACAATATACAGTCAAAACACGAGTGTTTTACCAAGAAAGGATACCGCAAATCATAACCTCCACTGTACGTTTCCTGGGTTTGGAAATGAAAGAAGTCAACGAAGCTGCTCACTTTACACCTGAAAGTAGACTGTCCTGGGACCCTACGCAAAAACCACTAGGATTGACAAAAACTACCAGATTCCTACTCATCCCTCATACCATTTTCCTTCCCAAAAATTTCCCTTCTGAAATTCCTAAAAATACCCTATTCTTTTCAGGAACTCATGTAAAAAAAATCAGAGGTGGTAAACATTGATTTTTAATTGATTATTATATGGGTTAAATGAAATGTGTTTAAATGCAAACCGCAAAATGGGGTGACTTCATTCAATTTTCAACATTGAAATTAAATCACTTTATTATAAAACATTTATGTCGAAAATTTTTACAAGGTGTGTATGTGTCGCATATCTTATTTATAAGTGTTTGCGGAGCCAAAAAAATAAATTGTGATCAAAGTCAGCTTCAGAGAGGGGCTACTTTAATATACCTTTTTTAAAAAGCTTAATACAATGATACGCCAATTCCCAAAAAATATAAAAAAAGATAATTCTAGTACAATTATTCAAGAATTATTAAATACATCTATAGACACTGGTATTCTTTGCAATATAAATGACACGAAACTATGATAATTGTTGAGGAATTTATAAAATGTATTTTACAGTTCTCTGGAACTAAAAATATCTAAAAAAAGCTTTACAATTCAACCGACAATATGCTTAAATTTAACAAGAAACTTACTAATTTGACACTTAATTTCGAAGCGAATTGAATTATTATATCCAACTTTTCCAAAAAAACATTATAAAAAAACCAGTAATTTCTGAGAGGATAAAGATCAACGTCCCCCCCCCGATTCAAATGTCGCCCCGTGTAGAGTTACCCTTTCAATATACATAAGCAATTCGGGAGGCTATACGAGGAGAGGCTTGGCCTGTAATTAACGGAAATATCCCAGGACAAGTACGCCTTGTTAATGAAGAAGACGATGAAGATAACATGATGCCTGCAGTAAGAAGCTAGACTATGAGTGTGACTAACCTGATGGCCATGCTCTTGGCCTTAAGGTGGTGCCAGCGCTGGTTCATCTCCTCGAGACGACGCTGCAGCATGACAGCGTCCTCTTGCGAGGCCAGTGACCCCAGCAGCTTCCGCCCGGTGCCGTTGAGCGACGCGTACACATCTCGGTGTGTCTCGATCTCCGACTGCAGGTCCTGAAAAGATACAAAAAACATTGGAATTAGAAAAAATATTTCTTCATTGAACGTTTTTAAAGATTATTATTTTAAAACATTATGTATTTAGGTGAGCCTCATTATGTGCTCTACGCGTACTGAAGTTCCCCATTTTTTACAGTTTTCTAAAATGCATATAATAAATAAATTAAATTAACTAATTAAAGCGGTAATAAAAGTTAAGACAAAAATACGAGGTCAAGTTTTTGCAGCTGATGAGTTATGTATACTTTTTGTAGTTTGGTTCTATTAAGGTATGTTTGCGTAATATTGCCTTATTTGTTCTAATCTAAATCTTAATTTGAAAATACCAATGTATTCTGTTTCCCTTATTTTTTGTAGCCAATACTTTGTTTATCTTTTATTTTTGGTGTCTTTGTCCAAAGCTCGTGCCTGTCGACGAAGTTTTTATGTTTTTTTGTGCATACGCTTGTTTAACTGGTCTATTTATGTTATTAAGTGTTTTCTGAAATTTGGTTTTGTGGTCAAAAATGTTTTTTAGGAGTATTTGATGAATATTTTGCGTACTAGTACGTCAAACATGTTGAACACTCGGCCTGTGTCAGTCAATCCATGATACTAAACGCAGGATAACATTTATAGACCACCAGAATTCTGATCCTGTGTTTACTGCACAGTCAAGAGACATGTACGCCCAACGTTACGGTGGACTTACGCTAAAAATTTAAACAATGCAATAATTTGCTGGAGATTATGACGCCTCCCTTGGATAACATCATAGCTCTCTTCAAAACCCGGTTTACGTCTTCCTTTCATAAAAATCAACATAGCATCCACAAAGATGACATAAGATCTGAAGGACACCTTCTTTGGGAAAATATCGATTCCCTAACGAATCACTTGCCCGGTTCATCAAAACTATTAAAATCATTATTTATTGTAAGGATTTTGATGTTAACAAATAATGATTTAATCTATATAAAATGTCAAAGATAATTAGTTTGCTTGTGTAGAAGTAAAACATAAAGAAACTTTTCAGAAAATTTTCAGCAGAAATAAAAAAGAACCTTTTTGAAAGTTTGTTAGCATAAAACGTCTAGGAATAGTTTTAGGGACAAAAAGTGGGCTGATTTCCAACAATCCCGGTATAATTTCCCATACAAACCCCCATCACGGTATGAATACAATAAAGTCGGGCAAACTGCCACTGTTTGCGCTCCTTTCAGTTTTTAAATAAGATTTAATCTGGCCTCACGTAATCAGTACTGAGAACTTCGTTATCACAAATCTACGGGAAACGTTCGTATGAATGGAATCCATTTACAAAATTCCATTGGAAATTACGTGGACAAGCGGTTGAATTGTACGCTTTGTTGCGAAGACTTGCGATTATCTACTGCGCATGGCTTCTATTGAATACAGCAAAAAAATTTAATAATTTACATTTCATTTTGGCGAGATTACAAGTGGAAAAAAATATGTAAGAAATATTTAATGTTATGGTTTCTTTTATTATATGATAAAAAATATTCAAGGCCTTACACTTCAATCTGCCTTTTACCGAGGGATGAATCACACTTAGGAAGATAAATATTCTAATCCTGCACTGCTGAAAACTGCCGAGGCACTGCTGAAAACCAGCTGCATTCCAGGAGAAATGCTGAATTGTAGCTGAGTAGTGACCTTTTCATCAATAGACTCAATAATAAAAGAACAAAATGTATAATACTGTAAAAAATCTATTGATGAAAAACGTTTTAATTATTATTTATTTATTATTATTAAAATCCAATCTTGGTACTATTACACTGCATATCATTACATTATGTTTTTTTTCCAAACACATTTATTAAAAAAATATATTATGTGTTATCATTAAAATATATACCTACCAGCTACCAGTATTTAATAATAGCATTATTTTCAATAACATGTGTTCCCAATTATTTAGTATTTGAATTTCTCTAATAAACAATAAACAGTGTTAATATAAAGATTAGTGACCTCCGAGGTAAGAATGGTCAGTGGTCATGCATATTTTCTTCATTTTAACGCAACATCACAATCAATGTATTGTACATATAGTTTTATATTAGTAACCTACGAACAGGTGGATGCAATCTGTTAGCCAAAAGTTGTTAAAATAGTTGATTTTTAACAGGTGATTTTTCTAAAAAATTGCGCTACACAAATTATACATATTTTATTTTATTATTATGAATACCATTGGTCACTTTCAGCAATAGAAATAAAGGGTCGTTTCAATAAAATTTTACTAAAACCCTAGAAGTAATTAGTAATAATGTATATAATATAATCTATAAATAAAATATACTCTTTCTATGCAGTACGCTTAGATATCTTGTGTATTATTTACTAAATTTAGCAAGGGTTCAGTTGTGATTGGTAAAAGAAGCTCAATATAAGTCTATATATTAATCATTTTGGAAAAACTGAAACAAGTCGATTTGATGAAGCTAAAAAATATGGTGAAAAGATTTTTTTACCTAACGTTCTTACTTAGACAAAAAGCAGGGTTCTTCTCCATGTTTAAATATTTCTGAATGTATCGCCTTTTTATTGAAATATTTACCTACACCGTTGTAACATTTATCATACAAAACGAAATAGTGGGAGCCTCCAATTTATGAACAAATCAAAAACTGTTTTTCGATTTGGAAATTTTGACGGCACATGTGGGTTTTGAAAACAAACAAAGTAATTTCAAAGTAGGAAAACACGAGCTCTGAATTTATATCGAAACGGGAGGAAGAACAAAGTGGGGGAATTTATTCCAATCGGGAGATACACTTTTGTAATATATTCTTGTACAGAGATGTTGGCGAAGCGATTTCAGGCCGTTTCAGTACGAATAGTTCGGTACAAAAGATTGATTGAAAGGAATACGTGTTTACGCATAATATGTGCCGAGTAAACAGGCAGTCTATCCGAATCGCGAGTCCTCAAACTTTTGGACATTTACATGATTTCAATTGTTGACACTCTTGATGACTGATGATTATTGTCAGTTAGGATTAATATTTATGGATGATCTTAATATTTATGGATGATCTTGGTAAGTAAATTTAATACTTATATTAGCGTTTTTTGATTGAATATCACATAAATAGAGATTTACAGAAAAAATTTAAACCTTAAGTCTGATATTATTTATTCTACTATTTACTAAGTGATAGTATCAAGTTCTGTCATTTGCATGATGCTTACAGATGTCGCGGACTATTGTGCTTGCAAAATACCGGATTCGTGAGAACTATCAAGGAATAAAAATGAAGAAAAAACTCAAATATAACGAATAAGACAGGTTGGAAAGTTTTTTGTGTGAAAGTGAATGCGAAGCTCATTCAGGCAATTGCGTCGCTATATGAGGGAAGCGTTGCATGTGTTAGGGTGAACGGCGATTTTATGGAGTGGTTTGACATCACAAAAGGTGTTAAACAAGGCTGCGTAATGTCACCGTGGTTATTCAATCTATACAAGGATAATTGTATGCAAGAATTGAAAGACATGGGATTGGACGCGAAATTGAGTAATCTGGAAGTATGTTGCCTATTGTATGCTGATGATGCGGTGCTAATTTCTAACAGCATGGAAGATCTACAGTCTCTCGTGTCAAGGATGAACGAAGTATGTATGAAGAATGAGTTAATGATGAATGTAAGTAAGTCTAAAGTCATGGTGTTTGAAAGAGAGAGTACGAAAACAGTATGCAATATAGTTGTGAATGATGAATACTTGGAGCAGGTGGATGAGTTTGTGTTTCTGGGTAGTATGTTTACGAAAGATGGGAAGGCTGATAGAGATATTAAAAGAAGGGTGAATGCCGGTAACTCCATTAATAGAGGACTGAATGCCGTTGGCGGTAATAAAAAATTGTCCAAAGAAGCGAAACTAGCCGTCCATAATGGAGTGCTGGTACCTACCCTGATGTATGGCAGTGAGGCATGGAACTGGCAGAGGAAGGATGAAAGTAGACTTAATGCTGTAGAAATGAGATCCCTGAGGCGAATGTGTGGTAAAACCATGTACGATCGTGAGAGAAACGTGGATATCCGCAAAGAATGCAAGGCTGATGTAAGCGTGATGTGTAAGATTAAGAAAGGGACTCTCCGATGGTTTGGGCATGTAGAGCGAATGAACGAGGAAAGGAGTGTAAGGAGAATATATGATGCAAATGTGAATGGTAGAAGAAGTCGCGGACGCCCGAGGAAGACATGGCACGACCAAGTGAATCAGATACTCGAGTCGGGCCGTGTGAAGAGTCGGAATAATAGAAGAGCATGTATGAGACGATGTATAAATGTGAACGAGGCAAAGAGTGTGTGCCAAGATCGAGTTGTTTGGCGGTCCGTCCTCTCTGCCTACCCCTGCGGGGAAACGGGGTGATGGTTAGTTAGTTAGATAGTTAGGAAAGTTTTTTTACGTGAGCTTCACACACGAGGCCCTGAGGAAAATAATTTCCCTCAGGGCCTATATCATCTTTGGGGTTGCTGTGTGGAGGTTTTTTTAAGGAAAGGAAGGAGCGGAGAGTTCTTGGAAGGAAAATGGTTTAAGCAGTGGGTAGGAATCTGGGGTTCAGTGTGTCCTGGTCATCCGCCGCCAAGACCTAGACAAACCTCACCCCATGAACCCGGGTACCCCTGCTAAATCACCAAACGTAGCGAACCACTTGGGGTGACCTATGGCAGAGGTGTTTGCAGTGTAACCATATAAGGAATTAGTTTTGTGAAATAATATGATAAAGCATATTTTCGTCGAACGGCTCGAAATTAACCCACTAAGTAAAATAGTGACTTACGAGTCAATATAGAGACAAGGTAAGATATTTTAAGATGCTTGAATTAAAAGTCTCAGTTGTTTTTAATTTTCTCTCTTGTTGTACTTTGGAAATAAAATTAGGTACATAAAGTCGTTGTGGAAAATACAATATTGAACCACTGAAGAAAATATTAACGACTCTCAAACAAAAAATGTTAAACAGAAAAAGATTCAATATCTTCTGGAAACTGCACTCAGGACTTTTTCCTAGCTGGGCAGTGCTCTGACCACTGAGTTAATTCGATCATACTTACGTCAAGACGAAAAAATGAAGTTGAATAGAGTTGACTTGAGGACGCATGAAGATACAGGTAGTTAATTGCTAGGTTATATTGATTTATTTTTTAAATATAAACCGATGCAATTACAGGTTGAATATCGACAACTTTATGCGAACAATTTTATTCCATTTCATAATAACACCAATTGCTGATAGTGAAACTCTTGCTTTATCTAAGTATTAAGTTCCGATGAACAATTTAATTTGCTCTCGCAATAAGACAAACGGCGACCTTAATTCTACCAATAAATGAAATCGGCAACAGCAATATAATCGAAGTAGAATGCGGTTTATTCCCAATGATCGATTAAATTGCTGATATTCGATTCTACGATTTAACGGCTTACGATTTCGATAGATGGTTTTAAAACTAACAAATTGAATGTCACGAATCTATCCTGAGAAAAAAATTAAATGTTTTAAAAACACTAATCTGGGAGGCGGGAATGGGTTCCGCCGCCCTGAGAACCATTTATTGGATAACCAACACCTCTGCCATAGGTCATCCCAAGAGGTTTGCTACGTTTGGCGATTTAGCAGGGGTGCCCGGGTTTATGGGAACTCACCTCTCCTTTCTTTTCTAAAAAAAACCCTCCACACAACATCCCCAAAGATGACACACGTCCTGAGGGAAATTATCTTCCTCAGAGTCTCCTGTGTGAAGCTCATCAATATATATATTATAAAAGATAGTCCAAAAAAACGTGCGGCTCGCAAAAACTCAGAAACTAGTCCCGGTACGATCAAGGGAGTTATATGGTGTGGTAGATCTCTATCCCCCCTCCTGGATGACGGTTCCTATTTTTTAATTAATGGCGTGCTTTTGAAGATATAAGGGATGGAAATTTCGCCCTCTTGAAATTTCTAGAACAGTCTTCCGGAAAGTTCTAGAAGGTTCCATAGAGCTCTAGAAAGTTCTGGAAGGAGTGGCGGAGTATGGCATGGAATGTTCGGGAAAAGGGAATCGGGAAAATCATTGTGGAACATTCCAAAACACTCTCGAATATTGTCCTGAGCGAAGCCGGGTAACCCAGCTTGTATAAACATAAAAAAGGAACACCGTACCGAACCATAATATTTTTAAATAATTAAAAAGAACTGCTGACCGTGTGTTAAGAAATAATAATGATAAGGGTGTGCGTGTATGGACGCTTTTTTATTTGGGTGGTAATGAAAAAAAGTGTCTGAAAAATTTGCCGAGTTTTTCTTGAAAACTCAAACTCCCAAAGTTTCGCGGTACAGAGACATTTAAAATTAAAATCTAATTTATTATGGAGAAAATTCTATTCTTCGACCATATATTATATTAAAGATGTAGAAGACTAACTAACTGACCAGTAAACATTTAAAGGAGGAGGCTTTGCAAAGCGTTGACTATCTGTGAACAACCCCTTCGCTAGGTTTACCGAAATGCATGCAACCATAATAGATATTGAAACTTTGACGGCGTGGGGGGTGAGGGGGTAAAGTTAAGGGTTGTTAAGAGAAAACCACCCGCTGGCATAAGCGAAGAACAAAGAACTACTACCTGTTGAGAAGAATGAACTAGAAACGAAAACAGAAGTGTTAGCATTTTTGCATGCGAGAAAATATGCTGTCTGAAAAGGATTGAGAAAAAATAATGATGCTTAAAAGACAGATTTTAAAGTTTTTTCATTGTTAAGATTATCTAAAAGTATTTTTTCTTGCCATAAAAAGTACACATTTTTTTGTTCCAGTCAAGAAAACAAAATAATAACTGAACACTTTTCAGTTTTTTTACTATAGCTCTACGGAGAAGGCCCTGATGAAAAACGAGCGCGCAACTGAAGTAAAACTTCACAAACTTATATATCTCTCTCAACTTCCGTTCGCCTCGACCGACCGTTCGCCTTGCCAGATCACACATTTCATAATGCTCTCGTCACGCATTCACCAGCTTACTCCTCAAGTCAAGGCCCGACCGTTCGCCTCGCCCGATTACCGTTCGCCCAATCACCGTTCGCATCACACTTTTCGTAACGCATTCACCAGCTTACTCCCCATGTCAAGCGTGCGTAAAGGCCCGTCTGTTCGCCTCGCCCGATCACCGTTCGCATCACACTTTTCGTAACGCATTCACCAGCTCACTCCCCAAGTCAAGCGTGCGTAAAGAAATTTGACTTCAAAAAATCCCTTTGGGCCTATTTGATCGTTAGGGATACTATGTATGTATATGATCATTTTATGGAAAAGAAGTAGAGGAAGTTCTGGGATGGAAAAGGGTATGATCGGTGGGTAGGAAGCTGGTGTCAATGTGACCAGCAGTGACGGACGTATGAATCCATCCCTCCACTGCGGTGCAAGGCAATGTTCCGAGAGTCCTGTTGGAGAGGTCTAAAGGTCTCCCTCAACCAGTCTTAAATTAAAAACAATACACCATTTTAATACAACCATAAAGTTGTACCTTAACCGTTGTATGGTAGTGTAAAATGTTTATTAGTAAAGCTGATATTAATGTTGTATAAAATGTTTATTATAGTAAAGCTGATATTAATGTTGTATAAAATGTTTATTAGTAAAGCTGATATTAATGTTGTATAAAATGTTTATTATAATAAAGCTGATATTAATAAATGTTGTATAAAATGTTTATTAGTAAAGCTGATATTAATGTTGTATAAAATGTTTATTAGTAAAGCTGATATTAATGTTGTATAAAATGCTTATTAGTAAAGCTGATATTAATGTTGTATAAAATGTTTATTAGTAAAGCTGATATTAATGATGTATAAAATGTTTATTAGTAAAGCTGATATTAATGTTGTATAAAATGTTTATTAGTAAAGCTGATATTAATGTTGTATAAAATGTTTATTAGTAAGGGTAATGTATTTGTATAAGAAAATAAACTATATTGTGTTAACAAACATTACCATTTCGAATTAGATAGGCCGAATTAGAATTTATACGTAATCGTAATCGCTAAAATTCCACGATATACGTAAACATCCCGGGTAACATTCCTCCACACACAACTGTGAGAATGTTGTGGTTAACTTGGAATTCACTCTGTTATTCTGGTGGCACACAGAATACAGTTCAGCGCTATAGACTATTCTATAACCTAACGACCAAATACTTACGAAAGACGTGCAATTGTTTTAGCAAGGAAGCTGCGATATTGAGAAAATGTCTATAAATTACACCATAATAGTAATGGCTATTTTGAAAACGTATATATATTACAAAATATGATGACATATATTATTAAAAAGGGAACAAACAATTTTGAAATACTGGATGTTTGTTTTATCCGATGGCGATCCAATAGTACAGGAAAAAAATTAAGTCAGAATTCACGCCCCTTTAAGGGAGGAGTTTAAAAATAATTTTGAAAAAGCTTTTGGAAAGGTTGGAAAAGGTATTTGAGAGTATTTTTTTATGGGTTGATTTCGTAAAGGCCTGTAAAAAACATTAATTTATTTTTTACGTAATGTTTATTGTAATAAAACGGAATTTTAAAATTGATTTCACGAAAACAAGCGACGCGGAGCCTAATACGTCTATTCCCGGCTCCATCAGAGGGAGTACTGACAGAAAATAGGTGTGGCTGCTAGTCATTCTTCGGAGGACGGTATAAGGTTCACTTTGAACTTCCAAATTCGCCGACTGCCGTATTGTCGCCATGATGTCAAAAATAACATCGCGAAAATGCATATTATATTTTATTTTGTGAGGTTCGGGTGTAAATTTCAATTTTTTTTGCGATTATCATAAAAGAAACTGAATTTGCTACATTAAACAATAAAACAATATCCGAAAAGATGTTTAAAAATAGGAGAGTTTGGACTACAAAGTGTTTTTTATAGACCTTATAATTTTATTTTTCTAGGCTTATTAAAAGACTTATAAAAAAATGACCGATATTTTTAAGGGCCAAGATATGTTCTACACGCAGTATTTAATTGAAGCATCTATAATATTTCTAAGCGATCAAATTTTCAAAACAAAAACATATTATATGATTTTGTATGATTTTGCATTATTTAGTATGGCTACATCTTAAAGGTCTTTTTTACCTGATGATTTGCAATATATTTAATAATCAGACGGCCTCCGTGGTCGAGGGATAGGGTTAGCAAATCGAAGGTTTTACGACGATACTCTAATTATAGCCCAAGCGTAAGACCAACATTCTGAATTTAAACATTGCTTGAAATGGTGTTTGCCATGATTGGTGACCAGATCTGAATAGCCAGGTACTTACCCACCTTTCTCTCCCCACCTCTTTCCACCGCCAACTACCTTCAGGATCTCTATCAAAAATTGATCATCAAATTTAAATATAAGATCTAATTTTTTCTTTGGCTCCTTGAACATTTTTTTAATCTTAGTCTACATAATCAAAGACAGAGGAAAATTCCTCTCTTAGCCCGGGTAAGATGTTCACGACCCAGACGGGCTGATGGTTATCTCACAGGAAACTTTCCGATTTTCTACCTTCCTCGGCAACAGGACTCAGGGATCGGAAACGATTACTAACAAAAAATAACAATAAAACAAGCAGTAAATTAAACTGAAAAGAATCTAATAAAATCTTAAACAGCAGTAATCTCTAAAAAAACATTACGTACAACAGGAATAGGTTATACTTTTCCTTTACTGTTAACTTCTTTTTCATATTAAATTCTTACGAGGAAGAGGTTGAATCATTTAAATTACTGAATTTAAATCTAATTTTATTTATACAAATAGAAGAGGCCATTGCGTCTCGCAATTTTTACCTCTTGTGGGTATTCAAAATATTACCTGGCTATCATAGACTTGAAGGTTTTGAATTTCATCGGTAAGGAAAAATTTTCTAAACAAAAACCCTACTAAAATTGCATACTTTTATCAACATCAACCGTCAGCATCAGCAATCAACGGCCATATATATATACGTGTTTCTGTTATGTTGGGAGTGGGAGGGAGTCGGTGATGTATTTTTATTTGAAAATTTTCTGCATTCGCCTTCAGGAATAAGGTAACCCATGAAAAAACCTTTTCCGGGAAGATTCGGCAAACTGTCAACTTGAAACTGGGTCGGCCTTCAGTGACATCGGTATGTGATGTCCTGCATTGTAAGGTGTGAGTGTGTGTCTGTTTTTACGTTAATAAATACCTTATGGATAAAGAATAAACATAAGTTATGCTACTGCCCGCTTATTCGTCCGCGTCTGAATCTGTTAAATGTTAACTGAATAACTAAATACGGTGGCGATGCAGCCTAGATGTACCATCAGTTAGGTCATACAGAAGGCTTAAATAATGGATTATCCATCCCTCTGCCTTATTTTCACCCTCTCTGAAGACATGCCTTTAATGTTATGTATTTATTATGGTTTCGCTGTATTCCGTACAAAAAATTTTCTTGAATTAAAATTGAGGATTTCCGGATTAAATTTTCCATTAATCTTGTGGAAATTTGAACCATCTGTTACGATAACAATAGAGAGCACGTAAAAGATAGGCAGATACATTATAAATACATTATCACACTACCACCCCCAAATCACACGATTGTTTTACGTAGAAGATCCTCGTTATATTATCTTAGTTTTCTAGTTAGTGTAGGAGTATGTTCATCAGCGCTTAAGGCTTTAAATAATTATTAATGGATTCTATTGATTTCGGAATTTAGTTTTTTGCGAGAAATTATGTGTTGCTAAGAATTGGAGACGATTTTGATGATGAGAACAATCTTAAATTAATTACCAACATTTCGAGTAAGCACAATTTATTTATTATTTAAAAAATTCATCTTGCAAATTACATCGATTGAATCATCACATCGACGCCTATATCTAAGAGCTAACCTCCATGTAATCGATATTAACTACAGTTGCGAGAAGAAAATTTCCCAGCATCGCATCGCCTTGCTAATTGATCATCATTGTAAGTAAGTACTTCAGAATGGACAGGTACCTATTTAACAATATTCCTATTTCAATTTATATCATCCACATTTTCTTCTAATTAACAAAAATCTCTATTTGACGTTGGCGTAGACTAATTTGGGAGGCGGTATGGGTACGCCGCCACGGAAATAATTTATTAGATAGCCAACACCTCTGCTATAGGTCTTGCCAAGAGGTTTGCTACGTTTGGTGACTAAGCAGGGGTGCCCGGGTTCATGGGGTTAAGTTTGTTCGCATATTGGTGGTGGATGCATCTGCCCACCAGTAGCGTGGCAGGCAGAATCGGGAGAGACTGGTTCTCCAGAAAGACTCTCTCGGAACATCGCTATGCACCGCAGTGGGAGGGATGGATTCATACGTCCGTCACTCCTGGAGACACTGACCACAGATTCCCTACACACACAGCATTCCCAGAGACAACATAAGTCCTGAGGGAAATTATTTTCCTCATGGCCTCCTGTATGGAGCGAATGTAAAAAAACATCTCCGGGCAGTTAACGCAAAGTTCGAGAGAACATTAGAGATTTTCGAAATCAGCCTTCAAGAGTGACCTTCCTCTTATTTCGAAGGTCAGGGGTGCAAATACCTAGTAGATTGAATTAAGTGGCCGTCCGCCCGCCACAGACAATTTCCTTTTTATATAAGTAGATAGATTTAAAAAAAATGTAAAATGGACGCGATTCCAATGCATTTATTCCTTCACATACATTCAATTTATTTTATAAACACACGATATTCCAAACGGCTACAAAATTACAAACTTGGTTAAGTTTTAGAATGGACGTTTATGAATACAATAATTATTATAACGGAGAACAAAGCTCTGTTTAGCGCATTATTTATGGCCCGTACGTAAATGAATACAAAATGCGTTTCATTTATCGAGAAAGGAAACCCGAAGCCGGCGCGAAATAAATGATTTATGATGGCTATCGACCCAAACACCTACTGCCCGTATTGTGTCACTTCAAGCGGAGGCCATTACTGATTATTTTTGTTTGAACGTCGCGTTGGCAGTATTGGCACACCTGCATCCAGTTTCAAAAATGGCGTTAAAAACTTTATTGAATTAAAACAGATGTGTAAATTTTTATATTGACTGTAATTAACTATTGAATAGATGTTATAGACTGTAATAAGTGGATGCTATAAACTGAATGCTGTACCAATGAGATCTTTGAAGTAAACATGTGTTACAACTAACCTATTTACATACAGTTACTGATTTTTAGCATTTTTTGTATTACTGAAACTTATTATCTATGTAAATTACTATATTTTTTTGTAAAATATATGTCCAAGAGTAGAAATAAATAAATAAAAAAAGATAAAAGCACGCATGATTGTGTGAGAAATGTAAAGATTCGCATAGAATACAAGACTGATGTAAGCGTAATGAGTGAGTTTAAGAAATGAACGCTTAGATGGTAAAGCGAAAGAACGAATTAAGGGTGTAAGGAGAATATAAATATTTGATACGAATGTGAATTGTTCAATGGTTTAAGAAGTCGGAGGCGCCCGAGGAAGACATGGCAGTGAATTAGATACTTGAGTTGGGCTTTGTCAAGAGTCAGGAAAATAGAAGAGTACCTATTCATAAGATGTCATGTGAGTGTGAAGTGTGAAGGCAAGGAGTTTGTTCAAAGATCGAGTTTTTTGTGGTACGTCCTCTCTGCTACCGCTAGGAGACGGCGAAATGGTAAGTTAGTTAGACTCGAATTAGGAGTCTTTATGCTTTCCATTTAAGCCTTTTTCAACTTGGGACATGCTGTGCGGAGAGTCTGTTTAAGGGAAGGAAAAGAAAACTAGTGTTTTGCAGATATTCATGATGCAAGAGGGATGAACCACTAAAATCATACGCTAAGCTACTTTTGCCATTAACTGTTCTTGAATGTAATACTTATTAGGACGATTAAGTGATGGCAATAGCAAATGTAAAATCATGCAATGTCCAGTGTTTTAAATATAATGTCCTCCGCGTGCAAAGCCATATATTCTCCAAGCATAAACTTTCTAATTCAAGGTGTTTTTATCGGAAGTGACCTGCCAGGTAATTTTTTTGAAGTGACCTGCCAGGTGTTTTCTTTATCTATTTGTAAATAGTAAAATTAGATACCTAGAGCATAAGAATTCTTAATCAATTGTACAGCGTCCTTGAGATGATTTTTCACAAAAACGGCGCTCTACAAATTATCCAATTATTATTTTTATTAAGCTCCTGAGCGATCGATTTGTTTCAACGACCTTATGCTGTAATCAACCGCGTACAAAATGCGTTTCTACTGACTATGTGCAAAGTCGGGTACCGAGGGATCAATGATTCTAGTTCGTTAAAGCACATTAAATAAAATTAGTGGTAGAACAAACATTTAATGTTACTTCTTAAAGAAAACTGACTTATTTTCTCGGACTGACTTATTTACTGCAATGGCAAGCCAGAGATAATCTAGAGAATTGAAAGGCACATAAATAACCGAGTAATTTTCCCTAAGGGTAATTTATTACGCAACAGCCCTGCATAAATGTAGTAGTTAACCTATTACGACAAGTTATATTGTCGAGGGTTCGAATCCATGTTTCTCACAGCCAGTATCGAGTATCGACCCCATGATAAAATAAGTAATAGAAAAGATATTCAGTGTTTATACCGAACCATTTTTAAAACAGGCTCAAAAGATTTTAAAATTGCATTTTCACGAGTATCACGAATAGTATCGTTTTTATACAGTGTTTGTCGTTCAAAGGATTTGATAAATATAAAGAAAATAAATCATTTATTTGCAACCAAAAGAACAAGGCGATAGCTGGCTGATAAATCTTGTTCATTGCTCAGCCACGTGATAGTATTAAAATTTCAATCAAAAGTAATCAGCGAAATTAGATTGCTCCGAAGCAGCTTGGATTGGCTCGGCTTAGCTTGACTTGGCTTGGCTGGCTTCGGATGGTGACGGGCGCAGGCACGTCGATGCCGCTATAATTGATGTTGTTTACTCGTCATATCAAGCGCTTACAGGCGGCCCTAAACACTGTGGAGTACAGGTCCTACTGATCACATAAACCTCCCCGCGCCCCCCTGCAAACATGATACAGGGCATAGCTAAGGGAGGTATACAGGACTACAGGCAGTTAGGCACTTGGGGTAGGTTTCCTTGTTCTGTTGACAGTAAGTGCGACGTAGAGAGTTTGAGAATTAAAGCGCCGGAAGGGACACAGAGCTTTCAGACGAACATTGAGGGTTGTTTTTGCGTAAATACATTTATATATTGTTATTATGTTACAAGTAGTTTCTAACAAGTTTTTTAGGTTGAAATTTTGATAGTGTTGTTCAAAACATGACAAGATGAGAGTAACGAATTAAATGATTAGGTAACATCTGACTTCAAAGGCTGAGTTGGGTTCAATTTCAATTATAACGTAGGTTGAATTTTAGCAAAGGAACCACTGTCAGTTTATTTGGTGTAACCCATTACCTACTAAGAATCTTGAGCTGAAATTAAACAGAAAACTTTGTTCATTGCCCGAGTCGTAAGACCCGGCTATACTGTATCCAAGCAATGTGTGGGTTTGATATTAGGAGAGTATAAAGTGCGCTGGGGTAGACTTAAAGGAAACTTGGAGAAATAGCCGCTACAGGCCAGCGGGAAGTGGCTAACAAAATGGCCGAGCAGGTAGCGTGGGAAGGTCCGGGTGTTGAATATGCAAAAAAGGTACGAAATTCAAGTGTTTTTGCTACCCGCTCGCCCGCACTACAACTCCACACAAAAAGGCATCGAATAAAATCGGCGAATAAGCAAAACACTAATAGCTATGAGACATTTGAACAACTTTTGTATCTCTGATAATTCTCGTCGAGAGGTCCAATTTGCCGGCAGGACGCAAATGAGCCAACAAGGTTTTTCTCAATGTATGGAGGCTTCACTTTTTGCGGTGTTTTTGTTATATTCCCACCTCTTGCGTAAAGAAGTTTGGGTATTCGGAACAGGCTACTTTGTGCAAAATAGGAAAATAAAATAAAACGGTAAACAATAAAGTGCTGTGGGAGAAACGAGCAATTTAACAGCGGGGTGCTGCGGATTTATGGACGCGCCATTTTGTATAAAGGGACATTGTTCGTCATAAAACTGGGAACAATGGCGACCGTCACATTAAAAGGGACAAATTGTCCTATGTTGTGTAATTATCTATTTATTAGCAGTGTACATTGTGTGGCGAAGGTTTTAGGGCTAACGGAATTATACACACAACATATAATGTGAGAAGAACGTCGAGTATGTTGTGTTCATTACTGTCTCCGTTTTTGTAAGTGAAAAGACTAGTCTAATAATAATTATTGGATGATTTTTATAGCGCCATTGGTCTAAATTAAGTTTCCAATTTAAAATTGCACATTAAACAAAACTATTTTCCTGTATGTATGTGTATACGTACATATTATTATGAAGTAAAAGTTTTAGTAATAAAAGAACCACAAAACGAAAGATTCTTCTCACTTGAAACAAATTGAAAAGAATCATGTTTGACTATCTTCGTTTAATGTATGTTAAATGAAAAGACTGAAGACTGGTCGCAAATTTAAAATTAAGCTCATTAAATTTCTTTGAAGTAAGAGTGAGCTCGAAAAGGAGCATCTATAGCATTTAATTAGGAAAATAAGCTGCTCTAATGATGTCGGGATCCTTTGAACTTGTGTTTTTTCAAACAGTTTTCCGATACCTACTTAAAGAATATGAAAAATAACATGCAACGAAAATCAGGGGTAAACAATATAAGAACTGTAATATAAGCGTCAATACACAATTTAATAGCATCAGAATATTACGACGATACTTACCGTATGTGACCGTAAAATTAACAGCAAATGCAATAAAATCATCCCACGTGCCATTCATGTAGCTGAAATTTGTGTAAAAACTTAAAAGCTCTGACAAGAAAAAATTTAGTGCTTTTCATATATCTCAATTTCTAGCTCGACGCTTTATTTAATCATGCATAGTGATCTAAAATAACCATTAATTGAAAAAAAGAACGTATGGTGGAAATGACGTTACTTGCAGAATTTTTTTGTATTCCAGGCAGAACTGTGTAAAATATAAAAATTACTTAATGATGATTATTATTTGAAAGTTCCGCATCACAAAAATTACCAGGAATCAAGAATTCTTCGGCTAAATAATAAAGAAAATGGTCACATTATACAAACATTATTAATCAGAAATAAATCGGCATAGAGATTGTAAATAATGAATCATACATACCTTCTCGAACCATTTCAAGTCCACGAGCAGAGAGAAGTTAAGGTGCAGGAATCTGTTGTCTTCACAGGAGCGGGCGGGTTGCGGGGCGGGGGCTATGATGGAGGGCGGGCGGGCTCTTCCAGGCCAAGTTCTTCTCCCGTGGCTCTGGTCATCCCCATCCAGACCAAAAACCCTGGCACTGTCAGAGCTGAACCTAACGCCGCTGACATCTCTTTTGCTGTTGCTGCCAGATCTCAAACCAACACTGAGATCTGTTTTGATATCGCATTCAAATCTTAAACCACTGGAGAGGTCTATTTTGCTATTGCTTCCAAATATAAAACCATTGCTGATATCTATGTTGCTATTGTTCACTGATCTTAAACTGACATCTGTTTTGCTGTTACTTCCAGATCTCAAACTACTGCTGATATCTGTTTTGCTGTTATTTTCAGACCTCAAACCACTGCTGGCATCTATTTTGCTATTGTTTCCAGATCTGAATCCACTGTCGTCATCAGCTTTCTTATTGGTATAAATGCTTCTAGATGAGTCAGGTCTGATTGCTTGTTTAGTTTCAACTTTTGTGATTTTGGATCTCGGTGGAACTTTGGGAGTTTTTGATCTAATTGGATTGGGGTCTATTGCTACTCCGACTCCATAACTTGTGATTTGACTATATGTGATTTGGTCAGTTGAATGTTCGGTTCCACTGGTTTCTGTAACGTTATCATAAATGCTAACGGTTCCAGTGTCATATCTCGGACTGTCGACAAATCCCACTCTTGAGATGCTCCGCGTGGTTTCATTTCTGATTGCAGATCTAGTGCTAGGTCTAGAACTGTCAGACACTATTCCAGGTTTTGTTGGTTGGTCTCTTGAGGGTTCGGTTTTAGTGCCAGCTATCGGACTATACGATGGAGCGAAGTAGCTGCTTCCTGATCTAGGTTCATGGTGCGAGGGTTTGGTTCTGATGTCAGCTATCGGACTATATGATGGAGCGGAATAGCTACTGCCCGGTCTAGGTTCATGATGTGAGGGTTCAGGATTGGTGCCAGTTCTTGAGCCATGGTTGGTGCCGCCAGCCCCCGCCCTGGGTGCTTCTACCCGTGCCGACAGTTTCCCTCTTTTACACTTACACCAGCAGACATCAATTTTGGCTGCTTCAAAGTGTTGTATAAAAATATAATTAAAACCGATGATTTTATCGGTTTTTCTCTTAAATCTACCACTAAATATTAGGTGGAAGACGGTTTGGCTTTTATAATATATCAGAGATTTAATTAACTTCCTTTGAAGTACATATCTACTCTTTGTATAGTATTCTCATTATCTTTCTTGAGATGGCTTAGTAAGCTGCTTCCTTAGTTTATAAATCCGTTTTGTTAGTCTTGTGTTTTGTACTTAACAGGAGGTCTTTGGAATACTTCCAAGTGTATTCTGTTTTCACTGGTCAATAAATAATTTAAAATTACGTTGAAATAAATATTTTATATTAAAAGAATAAATATTCTCAGTATTTTTCAATGTCACATTTCAGGTACATGGTGAAAAGGGTCTTCTCCAACACAAAAACTTCACTCGAGGCACTTTTATCCCATATTTATATGAGCAAAAATTTTGGGTCAAAACTTGTTAAGATAATATTTTCGTTTTTTCTTCACGAACATTTCGATTAATGTTTTCGGTTTTTTTCCACTGGATGATATTGTGCTATTTATTCATTTTCCTAAGGGAGCAAAATGTCATATAAATAAATGCGCTACACGGCATTCAAGCTTCGTGAGACCTGTATAAATCACGGCGACTTTTTGTGGTTTCCTTTATGATTTCTTTTTTTAAATAACGAAGGATAAATTGTCACGTTTAATGGAGGGTATAAGTTTCTTTATATTAAATACGCAATATGAAAAAAGAATGACAAGTATTCCGTTCCCTAGCCACTTGATGTAAATCAGAGGTTTATTTTTAAGTTGTCTGGCATACGGAAAGGCCTAATCGACTGAAGTCATGTTGTAAATATTGGCAATTTAACAAGTGATTAAATTTTCTCACTGTACATGTTGATTGGTTGGTTAAGTCGTATTTTATTTGAATAACATCTTGCCTAAGTTTCAAACATCTTTTCAATGTCCATAATAATAAACGCAGCTTTGGACAAAAGCCAGAAGGTGAACCCTGCAGGTAGGGAGGGCAGTCGATTGGTGAAATATGTAAAGGTCTATATGTCCCAAACGATGGGAGTTAAATTTAAATTAAGGATTAAGTGGAAAATTTGGACTCAGAAGGAGGAAGTAGCAATCGTTCCTCGCGACCGCAGCATCTTGGAGACGTTTTTGTACAATAATTTGTAAATTCTTTCTGCATAGAACCCGGCCACCTGGGAATATAGCTAACATGCCATAGCATTTTAAAGATCTTCATAGTCGTTGAAGTGCTGGCCCAAATCACTTCTTCATGTGAGTGAACATTGATGCAAATTATACCCCATCCCCCAAACAACATCTGTTCAATCATTTGAAGAAGTAGCTCAGATGAAGATCCTCAAAATGCTGTGACAGGTTGTCTACATTTCCTGATGGCCGAGTTCCACGAAGAAGGTAATTGGCAATTAGAAAAACGCAATGGCAAGCGCTTTGTTTTAAATGGTAGTTTTAAGAGATACGTAGTTTAATCATTGTGTCTACGCGGGTTGCTTCATTTAAAGCCCCAATGGCGGTTACTTTCCAAACATCCCTCGTAATAATAAACCCTCAGAAGACCGCAGTTCTAAACATAAAAGCATTGATATATTTTATTATTTTGAGTGATGGGAAGATCGCACGCCATAAACCATTCGTCGTTGAGTGTAACGAGGATTTGAGAACTTAAGCGAGGTTCAAGAGCTGTTTATTTAATATACTGAGCATTATGTTCTAACTGGCATTGTCAGGCTCTACCTATACAGACATCAGACTACAGCTATCAGGCTGCTTGCGACTTTCTGAGAGGTCCAAAGAGGATTAATGTATACATTTATAAGGGAAAGAAAATATAATTTTGCCGACGAACAGACTGTTATTAAATAATAAATGAAATATGGTGTAATATGCAATAATCCTCTAAAGCCTTGAGTAATGTTTTAATTCAGGCTCCGGGGGATAAATGTATGTTTTTCTACTGCGTTTGGCTTTAGGAGAGGTAAATAAAATTATCCATTTCATTTCTGACCCCAACTTCGCTTGTCTTAAACATTCGGCACAAGCTTCTCTGAATTAGGGATCGATGGGAATTTTTCGTTACTTCATAAAAATATTTTAAATATGATTATTCTATTCCTGTAATTTTCTCCACACATTTTGGACTTCAACGAACTATGTAATTATTATTGCGAAATGTGTACACATAATATATGAGACAAGGAGCATCTCAATTTGCCATTTTTGGATAACCACCCTTGCCAGGTCACCCCAACTGATTCGCTGCGTTTGTTGACTTATCAGGGATGCCAGGATTTATGGAGTGATGTCTCTATAGGTCTTGGCAGTGGATGCGCTTGCCTATCTACTGCGTGACGGACCGGATCGGAAGAGATTGGATGAAAGAGAATATTCGACCTCTCCAGCTGAACTCTATCGACCCACCGCCTTACAACGCAGTAGGAGGGATGGATTCATACGTCCGTCACTCCTGGACACATTGACCCCAGATTCCTTACCACCCCTCACACTCTTTTCAATCCCAGAACTTACACACCTTTCTTTCCATAAAAACAACCTCCATACAGCATCCCCAAATACGACATAAGCCCTGAGAGATTTATTTTCTCAGGGTCTCCTGTGTGGAGCTAAATAATAAAAAAAAACGAGTGTGCTTTAGACCACACGACTGAAGTAAAACTTCACTAACTTATAAAATAATGTATGACATTGGGGTGACATTGACATTCTAGACAATATGGTTTGTTGCATTTCGCACAGTACACACTCATGCGTCTTTTTTTCGCTGGGCATAAGTTGCACATGCTTCGTTTTCTTTTTTAATTGCATTGATCACTGTTTGCATCGATTACCGTTCGCATGTCATTTTTCTTAACAATCACAACTTTTCGTAACGCATTCGCCAGTTTACCCCCAAGTGTCGAGCATGCGTAAGAAGTTTTACATCAAAAAACTGACGCTAGTGAAAGGGAAAAGGAAGATGATGGAATGAGGAAAGTTGGGAAGTAATTTCATCACGGCGATACTGTATCTATTTTTCTGAATTATTAATCTTATAAATACAACGAAAAGTGAACACAGAAAAGAGGTTATGTTAAATCTCCCAGAAACCGGCTGAGTCCGGATTGCAAGCAAGTAACTTGCACAAACTACCGTGAGAACTACAGCAGCGGCCCGGCCCAAAGTTCGCTGCACAAATGATAACAACATCGACTTTCAGCCAGGATTAAGCTCGGCTTTGTAATATTATTTGTCGGTAGGGCGCCAGACCGGAGGGGACGGGGGCTTCGGGAGATAAGCCCGTTCTGTGATTCGACCTCCGCAAATACAAGTCTTCCACGTGGGTTTACTTGAAAGGGAGGAAAGCCAATAACTTGGACTTGGCAGATAGGAGAATATTACCTTTGGCGTTTTGTACGACAAATCCAAAGACAATAAGCCTGAACATCAAGAAGTTCTGTTGATCAATATCTACCTATTATTTATTTTACAGAATATGACGGGAAGGACGGAAAGTGCAAATTACGAGTAGTATTTGTAGCGGCAATTTTGCGTTGAAGGGGAAATTATTTTTACTAAACAACCGTAAGCTTACTGACGATTATTAAACAAAACTGAAGCTTTTAAAAGCTGGTTCAGTAAAAAAATATCTGTTAGGCGGCCCCTAGACGACAAAATTATATTGAGCAATATTACGAATTGTATAATATTATTGACCGTTGGGGTGAATATTGAAGATTGCGCAATGATTAAATAAAAATTAAACTCGCATAAATTTTGTTCAATCATTGCGCAATCTTCAATATTAACCCCAAACGGTCAATAATATTGGACAATTCGTAATATTGCTCAATATAATTGATCGTCTAGGGGCCGCCTTAACGTAATATTTATTAGTAAATTAACAGTATTTTTAAAATTTAAAATTTTTATTTATTACCTCAAAAAAAAAGTTTATTAGTTTTACAGATTATTTATTTCTTTTCTATAGAGATGTTATTAGGTATTGTTCCTGTTCTGAGGTATGTTTATTAATATAATTATTGTTTCATATTTTAACCAATCAGTGGCCGAGATGGCATCGCGTTTGGGTCTCACCCGGGCGTCGCGTGTTCGATTCCTCGGTTGGCTAAGGCCCTCCATCACGATACAAACAACATTATCCGCTTACTGTGGTGATAGAAAGAGCTTTCAAATATTGCTAGGTTATTCGTAACCCGAGAATGCATGTCTTTCTTTTATAAAAATATTTTTTTTTATACGGCGGTCCCCGTGGTAGATGAGTTGCGATCAGAGGTCGCGGGTTCAAATCCCGATATGCTTAAGAAAATTTTATTTAATTGCATTTTGATATTTCATAATTAAATCAGTTAAAAATAACATAAGACATATTTGCGACACGTTCCATAGTGATATGTACTCTCATGTAAAACCACCATTGATTCAGAATTGAAACGTTGTTTGAAATGGCTTTAGCCGTGTTCGTGACTAGATCTGAATAGCCAGGCACTTTCCAATCTCCCTGGTCCTAAGCTATTGTAATAGAAATGTTTTTTATTCAAAAATTAGCTAAAAATAAAGGAATGGGGAACGACATGCCAAAGAAATGTGATTGAAGGAATCGTTTCTATTTTGTGAAAAAAAATAATCACAATAACATGATATTATCAAAATTGGCAAATACTAAAGGCCTAAAAGTTGGTGTCACGTTGATGGTATGCAGTATACCAAATTTTAAAACTAAAAAGATTATAAATAAACCTTAGATTAGTTCGATAAAGTGCATAGAAAGTTTATTTGTAATCGGTTTAATCAAGACCAGAAGAGATTAGTTTTCCTTCTTAGGATAATCCTGCGAGGAAGTTCAACTGTGGACCAAAGTAATACCCTGGCGGTGCAGCAAATCAACACGAACTCGCCTCAGACATAAATCTTCCAACTTGCTAGGCTAAAGTTGGGTAAGCGGTATCAAAAACGAATCACAGTTATTCATAAAGGTTTGTTGGTATCATAATGGATAAAATATTCAGTTGATTCGTAAAAAAACAAATAATTTGTTTAGACGACTTTCAAAAGTGATTATGATTGCTTATTTCAAACAATGCGCATATGCAAAGGTTATAATGAGCGGGATCAAATATCCATTTATTGGATAACCAACACTCCTGCCATAGGTCATCCCAAGAAGTTCGCTACGTTTACAGTGGTGCCCGGGTTCATGGGGTGAGATTTGTCTACGTTTTTGCGACGGATGAATGTACCCACCTACTTCATGGCGGGCGGATTCTCTCAATCCATCCCCTTAGTGGGCAGGATGGATTCATTCGCCCGTCACTCCTGAACACATTGATCCCCTGATTCCTACCTACCTTTAATACCTTTATCCTCCTCAGAACTTCCTCTTCTTCCTTTCACTATAGATACCCTCCACACAGCATCCCCAAAGACGACACGAGAACGAGTCGTTTCTAAAATTCATTTTTGAGTTCAACACATCGGTTGTGGAACGACTTGCCGGCGTCTGTGATTCTTCCTCTAACAACATGTTTCATTCTTTCCTTCCACAAAAGACTTCGAACACAGCATCCCCAAAGATGACAGTCTCTGAGGTTTTTTTTTTGTCAATTTGAGAGGCGGGAATGGGTACCGCTGCCCCGGGAACACCTCTGCCATAGGTCACTCCATAGGTTCGCTACGTTTGGTTATTTAGCAGGGGTGCCCGGGTTCATGGGGTGAGGTTTGTCTAGGTCTTAGAGGTGGATGACCAGGACACACTGAACCCCTGATTCCTACCCACCCCTTAAATCCTATTCCTTCCCAGAACTCTCCTCTCGTTCCTTTCCTTAAAAAACTCTCCACACAGCATCCCTAAAGATGACATAGACCCTGAGGGAAATTATTTTCCTCAGGGCCTCCTGTGTGTAGCGCATGTAAAAAATGGCCTCCAGAGTGGAGCTAATGTAAAAAATTCTTCGGCAAGAGGAAAAAAGTAGTTTTAAAATCATATTGCAGCGTTTTTATAATGTTTGTTGCTGTAAAATTGTAACAAATATTCACTGGGATCACGAACCTTAAAAAATTGTTGGTCATTTGCAAGTGCGAATGGTTATTTATTTGGTACAAAAGGCGGGCAATGTGTGCGGTAAAGTGTTTTTAATGGCACGTAATTAGCAACACGTGATAACCGGGGCAAATCGGGTGCCAAAACGTGATTCGGAGCATTAATGGGATTGAAATATCAAAATAGACCACCGTCATTAGGGTCGAAAATATTGAACGATTATAAATTAACGTTTATGCACTGTGTGTGAATTACGCATCCATGATGGTCTTGATATCGTATAACCAATTAAAAAATGTTACTACTCAATTAAAAAGGGAAGATATGTCCGTAACAAACCTAAAAATGTACAGTATAATTGGTATTCATGTGATTCTACAAAAATGTACCATTGTTTTGAGCTTATTTTACAGAACCTGTGCTTTAATCCCTACTAATGTTTTACTCTAGATTTGGTTGTATTTGGACGTATAATTATTAAAATTAATAATACTTGAAGTGTTCACGGGTGAGGTTTGTCAAGGTCTTGGCAGCGGAATTGTCTGCCCACCAAACTGTGACAGGCCAGAGAGAGCGGTTGAGGGAGACCTACCTTGCACCACAGTGGGGATGGATTCATTCGTCCGTCACTCCTGGACACACTGACCCTATATTCCTTCGCACCCCTCAAATATTTTTCTCTCTTTAACTTCTCCTCATTTTATTCCTAAAAATTTCTTCGATACAGCATCCCTAAATATGGTATAGGCCCTAAGGGAAATAATTTTTTCCTAAGAGTTTAAAGTTTAAAAGAAACTTCGTTTCAACGTCACATCTGTCAGATCTGCCGGATCTCCCCTGATGATGGACACTGCAACGCAGTCCGAAACGTTGGCTAAAGAAGAAGGTAGCGCAACACGGCATAAAACCCCAAAAACAAATAACGAAAATCGTTCTAATTAATATCGTGCCCTTTTCCGTTTTCAATTCACTACAATATGACAATTTATATTTAACATTAATTCCACACAGGAGGTCCTGAGGAAAATAATTTCCTTCCAGGGCCAATATCATATTTGGGGATGATGTGTGGAGAGTCTTTTTCAGGAGAGGAAGGAATGAAACATGTTGTAGGGGGGAGTAAACACAGACCCCGGCAAATCGTTCCAAAGCCGAGCTATTAAACTCAAGAATGAGTAGTTGAAACGACTCGTTCTCTTGTCGTCTTTGGGGATGCTGTGTGGAGGGTATTTAAAGTGAAAGAAAGAAGAGAAAGTCCTGGGAAGGATGGAGGCATGAGGGATGGGTAGAAATCTGGGGACAATGTGTTCTGGAGTGACGGATGTATGAATCCATCCCTCCCATTGGTGTGCGAGGCTAAAACTAGAGTACCAATCATTTCCAGTCGCTACCCCTAGTTTCAATTTGGTGAATTTGAGAGAGGAAACATCTTACAGTCGTAAAAATAAATATTTATCAGAATTAATAAAATAACAAGAAACATATCTTCGAAACAAAAGCGAAAATGAAAATAAATACGTGAGCATTTCATCGTTTATTTGTAATTAATGTGAGTACTTATATTTCCACAATTCCAGCATCCAGCGTCCTTTGTTACGCGGTGATCGAATGATTGTAATGGAAGAGTTACTTCGTGTGAACAACTGTACTTGTAGTATAACTAAACATGGCAGTGGGTAGTGGTTGGTAGTGGGCAGTTTGAAGCAGGTAGTGGGGCAATGTAAGTGGTACGCCCAGCCTTCCAGTAAAGCCTCCTCAACCCCAGGAATTTGAACCCCAATCCTTGTAATACGAACATAATTACCCGGACCAAACAAGCGCTTTAAAGATCCTTGTATTCTCGTAACATCGCTTTGTGTTTTCGGCAAGCGATTATTATGATAATTCCGAGTAATTCTAATAAAGTGGAACTATTGAAAGTGTTTTATCACCGCCTAGTAACTAAGCACCCCTTGTCGTTAATCCTAGTTTAGTGTAATCCTACCCTATGAATTATTTAATTATAATAATAACTTCATTAAAATCATCATTTTGAATAACTACCCACATAAAACAGAAAGGACTAATTTAATCTGACTAATTCACTAACTAACTAACCTTCACGCCGTTTTCGAACGAATCCATCTTGGCACACTCTTTGCCACATTAAGATTCATACATCGTCTCAAACATACTCTTCTCCTAATAATATATTCTCCTTACACTAATTTCTTCGTTCACTCGCTCTAAATGCCCAAACAATCTGAGGCTCCCTTTCTTAATCTTATTCATAACGCTTACATCAGCCTTGCATTCTTTGCGGATCTCCACACTTCTCATACGATCATACATGGTTGTACCACACTTATCAGGGATCTCATTTCTACAGCATTCACTTAACTTTCATCCTTCCTCCGCCAGTTCCATGTCTCACTGCCATACATCAGGGCACCAGCACTCCATTGTAGAGTAATCTTACAACTACTGTAAAATGACAAGAATAAAGGTGACTACCGGCTGTGCCAATGTTATTTCTGTGAAAGGTGGGCAACTTAAAAACACTTATGTTATTGTGGATTAATGATAGATAATACTGGTAAAAAAACTACTAACATCATTAACTAGACTCTAGACCAGTGATTCCCAAACTGTTTTCGCCCACGGACCCCGGGGCGGATAGCACAACGGAGGGGGCGGAATAGGATAGGGTTGGACGACAAATTTACCACAACGGAGGGGACGAAATGGGAAATGGGGTGGAACGGGGTACTATCCCACCCCACCCCGTTGTAAGCCAGTAATATTATTTTTTATGTATTTATTTGTACAGCGCCCTTGAGGTGATTTTTCACGAAAACGGCGCTATATAAATTAGCCAAATATTATTATTATTATTCCATCCCATTACGCCCCTCCTCCGACAAAACTTTTATATGAATAAAAATATGCCAAAACCTTGTCGCGGACCCCCTGACGCCATTCAGGGACCCTCAAATTAATTTTTATTTTCCACGGACCCCCTGAATGATCCTGGGGACCTCTGGGGGTCCGTAAGGACCACTTTGGGAACCACTGCCACTATTCTATTATGAAGTCACTCTAACACCACGTAAATCAAATTAATTTTCTAACCTCAATCATCTTTTTAATAAATATATTGTCTAAGACAATTATTTTATTTTTCTCCTTTGTTTATCCTCAAAAGCCAGTCGAATATTTGTAAAACGGAAAGCAATACTTAGTAAAAACAATAAATAAAGAAAAAAGGTAGTCATATCTGATTTTATATATATATAAAAATAAATGTAGCACGATATTTCAGTTAATTTGATTGATTATGAACTAATTGTTATTTTCCGCTTGTAATTAATCATTAACACAAGAGCAGAGAGGCAGCTCTAATTGAGATAATTGACTTTGACCCTCCAGAAAAATCTTATTGAACAACCGAATATTATGAAAATCTTACATTGGGTAAATATTTCCTAACAAGCAAATGTTTTATTTGAATTTATTTACAAACTTTGGAAGTTAACGCATTTGTTGAAAATTAAGGATGTAACAGCATGTACCTGAAGGATTTAAACCAGCGATTCCTAAGCATGTTTGGAGTAAAAAATGTAGACGTAATTTTGGTGTCCGACGATATGTTTTTTTTTTCAATTAAAAACCAAAAAATATTTTTCCAGTACACTTTACAACTGAGTAATTGTTGTTGTACAGCCACGTGTTATGCTTTTTGTCTCGTTCTAGCATCATGGTAACGGAGGAGAGAGAAAAATTAAATCTACATTTTTTACTCCAATTAGCTCAGAAATCGCTGGTTAAAATCCTACGGGTACGTGCTGTGAAACCCTTTATATTCTAGCGCACACCCTTAAAATATTATAAAAAATATATGATGTAAAGATTACACTGCCAACTATTTTAATAAATTGAATATGGGTAGGTTCTGAAAATATTAATAATTATGAATTTAAAATTTTAGAATTTTACGTATATCACATTCGAAATAATTTTGTTTAATAATTGAAAAATATTATATTTATGCCCGATTCTTGCCAATACAGTAATAATATTAATAATTTATAGTAATGACTGATTGAAGACACAGATGGTCAACATTATAGTGTCGTCAAAAGACATCAATTTTCTATAGACATACGGAACCAACAAAGTTACGGGGAGCGAAGTAGGTGGCGTGACCGTCTCCCTTCAAGTGAATTGTCAATAAATGAATCTGACATTTCACGAGCAAGTCAGTGAAATTTTCAAACTATTTCAAATCACTAAAAACAGTCCTACAAATCTCTAATAGTATTATGTCTTTTTAGAATGTTCCGACATTATCCTTACAAAGGAACAAGCGAGCGAGCTTTTATTATACGAAACACATCAAAGACCGGTACATTTTCCACGTTTTACCGTGGTTTTTACGTCTGCACTTATGTGTGATTTATTGAAGGGGGAATTTCCATTAGTGTAGGGAAGTCTATTTTTCCTTCCATACGGCTATTCGTTAGCCAGTTTTAGCCAGTTATACGGCAAGAGTTGCAGATGGAATGTGGCTCTTAAGAAATTATTGATAACAATCAGGGAAGGAATTTTATGTACCTCAAAAAACGGAATTGAAACAGATCACCAAAATAGACACTTGAACACTTCGGTAGAGATTCTCCAGTAATTCATTGGCACGCTTACCTTAAACTTCATATTCAAAAATACCTACAGAACAAATTGACTGATGTTAGCGAAGTTCTTTTTTATCGCAACCGTTTAGCGTTTTGCCTGTCTGTAAATTTGTTTGTTCGTTCCATTTTCGGTTCAAAATGGTGGCCGTATTGGAAGCTACATTTCTATCACGCCAGGATCCTTCTAGCAGCCGTCATATCGTGGTAGTCAATGTTATGGTACCTACCTGCCTGAAACTAACTAACTAACCATCACGCCGTTTCCCCGCAGGGGTAGGCAGAGAGGACGGACCGCCCAAACAACTCGATCTTGGCACACACTCCTTGCCTCGTTCACATTCATACATCGTCTCATACATGCTCTTCTATTATTCCGACTCTTCACAGGCTCGACTCAAGTATCTGATTCACTTGGTCATGCCATGTCTTCCTCGGGCGTCCCCGACTTCTTTTATCATTCACATTTGCGTCGTATTTTCTCCTTACACTCCTTTCCTCGTTAATTCGCTCTACATGTACAAACCATCTGAGCGTCCCTTTCTTAATCTTACTCATTACGCTTACATCAGCCTTGCATTCTTCGCGGATATCCACATTTCTCACACGATCGTACATGGTTTTTCCACACATACGCCTCAGGGATCTCATTTCTACAGCATTCAGTCTACTTTCATCCTTCCTCTGCCAGTTCCATGCCTCACTGCCATACATCAGGGTAGGCACCAGCAATCCATTGTGGACGGCTAACTTCGCTCCTTTGGACAGTTTTTTGTTGGCGCTAACGGCGTTCAGTCCCACATTAGGTAATAGAGTTGCCTAATGGGGGACTGAAACCCTTCTTTCGATATCTGCCTGAAGAAAGTTTAAAAAAGATTTAACATTTAAACAGTGAAGTTTCTTTGAACGAATTGTATATTTATTCCTTTTTTAAAAAAAAAGGATTGCTTAAAGTATATCGATGGCCCAGTACCTATTCAACGGCAAAAAGTCCGAAAAACCATAAAATACGAGAAATTCCCAGTTTTAAACAGAAACACAAAATTAATAAAAATGTTTGATTCCTTGAGAGTCGAAAAACCCGTTTTGAAAATATCCAAATATTCAGACGTATTCAGTTTTACACAAACTATTTCGAATAGTTTCCATTCAAAACCGATGAGATTGTTTTTTAAAACGGGTTTTCATTTGAGACAATACAGAAATTTCAATGAAAACTATTGCAATTTGACATTTTTGCAAACGTATTTAGATGTGCGCAAAAACGAAATATTGATTATCTGAAAACAACGGAGTTGACCAACAGAGATGGGCCATCGATATTAAGATTTATAATATAGTAGTTGGGTATTTAAATACCTACTTACACATTTAGAAGAAAAAAAAGAATCATGTCTTTTTGGACACGAGGTCTATTGATAACAGAATTACGGGCGTAGTTGATTTGGTGAGTTTTGTAAAATTCTTTGTGCGCAGAAATAAATAGATCTTACTAAATATGTATGAAGTTACGTAGTCGATCACAAATGTAGTTTGCTATGAGAGTCTTCGTTGTCAGCGGGAAGTAGCGTTAGTAAAAATAATTGTAGCAGCATACATTTTGTAGTCGCTGAACAGGCGCTAGTATTGTTGCTTTTTGCTTTGAGTCCAGTATATTAAGAGGACATGAAATTAACGTGACAGCCTTTGTGGTTCTTTGAGAATACTCCATTGTAGACGATCATTTAAATTTTATTTTTTCGCTGTAAAATGCATTTACCTGCTCGGTGAGTGCTCACTACATTTTACGTCATAATGTTATGTACGAAGCTTACAGATAATAATCACCACACGAAGATGGGGTAAAATTTCCATTCTTGCTTCCTTCTCAATACGCATAAATTATATAAATAACACATGTTTTAAACTTAATTACTACAATAAACAACTATTTGTCAACTGTTTGATTTGGTTTGCCGGAAGGTTCCGTGTAAATCTAAATAATAAGCTCAAATTATTTATAAAATAATGTTTTATTACTGTGTTTTTTAGTATAACCACGAAATTTATTAATTTATTACGGCCGACCGGTTTCGGTTAATGCAACCATCATTATGGTACAAAATTTAGCTAATCAAAAACAAATTGAGCGTGTTTATATACAATGTAGAAAGATATCGAATATAACACAAAATAAAGGAACAGTGAACAGCATGAAAGTAAATCTTCTACTCTAAAGTATTCTTCTACTTTTTTGTAAGCTCACACAATGTATTTTTTTATTGGTTTAATTTTGTACCCCGATGATGATGGGTCGGTCGTAGTAAATTTTGTGGTTACAAACAAAGTAATTGCATTATTTTATTAATATGTTAAACCACAAAGTGACTGCTTTCTACCAAAATACAAAATTATTGGAATAACCCAAACTAAGGACCTAATACTTATTTGTGCATTGGGTATTTGTTTTTCGTCCCCCAGACGCGCGACGTAAACAATTGGTTCTTGCACTGATTATAATGAAAAAAAATCAATAATTTTGGCGTATTTAGAAGTAAGTAGAGTACAGAAATTTTATTGAAGAAGAGAGTAATGTTATAATATATATTAGCAACGTATTAAGACTAAGCACACACGACCTTTTGAAGTAGAAGCTCACTCAACTACGAAAATGGTATGTTTTTATAAAATTTGTTTATCACAAAGTCGATATTGAGAGTCACGTCCTTGTACCAAAGTAGGTTTTTATAGCCGAAACCCCAATATTCCAAGATATTTTTACACCGTAATATCGCGCGAATTCTTTAGCAATTTTCCTATGGAATATTTAAATTTATTGGTGAAAAAACTCAAAGGAAAAATAAAGCGGGAAACATAAGGCATACAAAAATACATTAGAGAAGACCCTTCAAACTTATTTAACAACCACCTGAAAAGCTGACGCAGACAGAGGCTCGGACTCGGGCGAATATTCAAAGGAAATTCACCAACGAAAAACAGCGGATGCATACAAGATGGGAACTGCAGCATGCAAATAAAGCTCTTGAATGCAGGTTTGAACTTTAAAGAAATGATGTTTCAGGAGTTGAGGTACCTACCCCAAAAACCCAGGGAAGCCTTAATTATTCCGGTACGGTTTTTGTAAATAAAACAAACAAAAAGAAAGAATAAAAGGGAGCTCCACTTGAATGAATATTCAACGACATTCTACGAGTTATTGTTACAGGCCCGGGCTACGGGAAATTGCATATGAAAGGAATACAAAAAGTATATGCATTAAATATATAGAATGAAGATTGATGTTGCTGATTCGATACAAAGGAAAGAAGAAGTGCCGGAATTTATGGTAGAATCATGCAAATCCTCCGAGAACAACAACACACAAAAAGCAGGAACAGTTGAATCATTTTAAAGAAATTCTTGATTATGCAGTGATGAACTGTATCGTAGAACTATTGCGGAGTAAGAGGAAACGGATGGCGGTGTTCTCAGTTATTTGGAACCAATTTAACCACTATCCCTATTTAAAGAGCCTCATTTAAAATGATTTGCATGTAAAGAACGAATTTCACCATATTCCATTCAACAAATGTACAATACAATTTAAACAAATGTATAGAAAGGAACATTTGCACAAATTACACATTGCAGATAATTTTAATTATGGTCAAAGTAAACAGTGTTTATTCAAAATTCGGGCATTGTTGTAACGTAGGTCTTAATGAACCTTTTTGGAAAATTTTTGGTATTTCAGTTTTAATAATATATAGGGTGTAACAGCACACATCCAAAGGATTTTAGCCAGCGTTTCCTGAGCATATTTAGGGTAAAAAAAGGTAGATGCAATTTTGCTGTTTGACGATTTTTTTTTAATTAAAAACAATAAAAATATTTATTCCCTCGTCACAACTGATAGTCGGGTGAAGCCTAGCGGGTCACTACTTGATAAGCACACCGTCTCGGTAACACGAAACAGCGTGCATATCACGTGATCCCCCGTCGCGACGAGAAAGAGTGGGATCAGTGGCGACGTGCGAATGAGATTTTTTTTAATAGAGAAGAAAAATATCATCTACTTTTTTACACCAAAAATGGTCAGGAGTCGCTAGTTTAAATCCTTCGGGTAGATGCTATTACACCTAGTACATTTTCCAACAATATTAGTTTTACTACCAAAAAACAACTGTCCGGATGAAGTAATGTGTCATTTGAGATTTTTAGTTTACAGATTTCAATACACAGAAAACTATTCAGACTATAAATAAAATTAAAAATACACATTTTTCCTGGAACATTATGTGATGAAAATTTATATATGTACAGCGTCTTAGCTGATGATCTAAGTATTTTTGAACCAATCACAGTTTTATCAAAACACAGATTTCTGCTATAGATGTTAATGAACATAATGTATTACCAACCACGAACCAGATATAGATTTTGTCTTGCTTATACGAGTATTAACGATTGATTTCAGAAAATCATCCTCATCCATTTTAATAAATCAAAGCAGTGAGATCTTCAAAAAAGGTTTCTTTAGAATTACATTCAGAGAGTGTCGTTATAAAACACTATTGGGATTACAAAGTATTGTGCACAAAGTACAAAGTGAATTAAACATTACGGTCTGATATTTTTTTATTGCAAATCTGCGAAAAGCCTAGAAAACCTCCACCTTGCTGATGCAACACAAACATACAAAAAGCATCATTATGTGTAGACTTGAAAACTGTTTAATGTTGAAAAAATGACGATGATTGAATATAATATAAGTAACCATACATTACAAAATACTACGGTTAGGATGAAATGTGCTTTCATAATCACAGAATATAGCTTTAAAAGGGTCAAAAGCGTAAGAAGATCAACGGTTTTTGAAAATAATTTTAAACTTAATGGATCTTAAAACTCTCCCTCTTAATTAACAAATCGAATAAATATTTACGTAATTTAAACAGCTTTGGTTTACAGTTCACGAGGAGCCGCAGGTGTTTGGTTTAGGGGAGATATTCACGCGTATATATTATTATATATACTAAGGGTAGGAGGGAGGAGGGAGGTGTGTAGGGCTGCGTAAGGGATGCGGAGCTAAACACATCGGGGCCCTCCTTGTAGGCTGAGCTGCTAACTCGAGAAAAGTAAATTTGAACATTAAGGTACATATTTACGTTTTTGCTTTCAGCGGAGTTTTCAGCATATTTTTTAGCCACTGATCTTAATAAATATCCAGAGAAAAGTTTCCATCTATGAAGTTCACTATGATAAAAATTGATACCAAGAATAGATAGTTAAAATACATCATACCGGATTTTAATGGATGGGAAAGTAAACACCAACAGGGATAAAGGTTTTTTTTTTTAATTTTCTCCAGAGGAGCCACCGAGGATAATAATTTATCTCAGAACCTATGTCATCTTTGCGAAGGGTATTTTTGAGGATAGGAAGAAGTGAACATGGTTCGTAAAGAGACCCACGTTGTAGGAGGGAGGAAACACAGAGATCGGCAAATAGTTCCACAGCCGAGCAGCTTTACTCAAGAAAGAGTCGTAGAAACGACCCATTCCCATGTGACAAATGTATTCATGTTCCTATGTTTTCAAATATTGGGCGCTCGTTTATCGTGTTTTCCAACTGTGTACTGATGCCGAAGGGATCAATGACGCTAGTTCTTTGAATAAATATTATTCCATTGATAATTATATTATTTTTGACAAAAAAAATCATAAATAACTTTATATTTGAGAAAGGGTTTGGTAGACATGTCTATGTGAAAAAATGTACAGATTTTTACACAGCATCACGTTCATTGGTCAAATCATTGTACATATAGTTTCGTATCGGCGATCGATGAACCGGTGGATGCAATTTTTAGCCATAAGTTGTTGTAGTGGTTTGTATAGTTTGTAGTTAGAAGTAAGATTGTAGAAATGTATTATAGATTGAGGTGATTTTTCACAAAAACGGCGCTAACAAGAGATCCAAATATTATTATTATTCGTATGAAGTAAGAACATCAAAATGAGGGTAAAATGAGGTAATAAAATAACTGATAACGCAATTAAAATTAAAGTAAAAATTTCAGTCCTCTTTCAAAGAAACACGAATTCATTAAAAAAATTATAACATTTCACTCGCAAAGGTAAAAATGTAAAAAGCGGTAATTATAGTTAAGATGAATTCTGAAGTTAAATTTAAGGTAGTTATGCTAAAAGCAGCCAGCCACAAAAAATTCTAAATTAGATAAAAGTACTTTTGTTTAATGATTGAATTATCAAATCCACACAAGTTATAAATAATTTATACATATATTTTTCATACAATTTTAGAGTTGATATAAGAGTAGATTTTTGGGAATTTTCGGCCTTCGTGGTCGAGGGGTAAGCTCTTGACTCGTAATCCGAAGGTCACGGGATCGAATCCCAGCGTGCGCAAATAAAATTTATTTGATTAATTTCATTAATCACAATCAATTAATTAAAAATAATACATATATTATATTTCCGGCACTTTCCAGAGTGGAAGATACTCTCAGTATCGCCCTGGTGTAAGGCAACCATTCAGAATTGAAATGTTGCTTGAAATGGCTTTAGCCGTGTTTGGTGACCAGGTCACGTTTGGTGACTTAGCAGGGTTCATGGGGTGAGGTTTGTCAAGGTCATAGCGGCCGATATGTCCGCCCACCTGCTATGTGGCGGGCCGGATCGAGAGAGACTGGTTGAGGAGATCTTTTGACTTTTCCAACCAGAAACCCTCGACCCATCGCTTTGCACCGCAGTTGAAGAGATAGATTCATACCTCCATCCAGCCCTCATTCAGCCACCTATTTCCTTCCCAGAACTTCCTCTTCTTCCTTTCCTTTAAAAAATCTTCTACACAGCATCCCCTAAGATGACATTGGCCCTAAGGGAAATTATTTTGCTCAGAGCCTCCAGTGTGGAGCTTAAGTAAAAACAAAAAAATAACGGGTTCCAGCTCCGAGTTCGAGTTTGGGTCCGAGTCCTGGACCGACTTCTTTAGGGGTAGTCGATTTGAAAAAGGAGTAGGAGTAGGATCCGCTTCCCGCGAAGAACCCGAGTTTAAGAGCCCACTCCAGCTGAACCTACACATCACTAATAAGAACAATATCTTATATTACCCTCAATTGTGGAGTGGCTGCTTTCTGCAAAACCGCGTTCAATTAATGACTGAATTAGACATACCAACACCACCTTACCATCACCCGACTTAGTAACATCCATTTCACCAAATGTTCCGCTTTGCACCCATTAAAGGCAACTTAGCCCAAGTTCTCTCTTCACGGTTCAGGTTATAAAGTCACTCGCGTGAAATTGAGGTAAATTAGAGTCGGAGAAAGTCACTACAGTAAAAGGATCGAGACCGGTGACTTTGACTCCTTCATTTGTTCGGTCATTCCCGCGGGAACGGAGGAATTTATAACCTCGCTGAATTTATTTCCGTGAGTTTTCAGTTTAGCTTAACGGAAATCTAATTAATGTTACTTTGCGACTCTACTGGCAAAATCGTAGAAACGTAACTGTTCCGCTACTTTGATAGCATGTACTGTTAAAATAAACTCACTGTAGGAACTACTCGTAATTTGATTTTAAATTCTGACAATTTTCATTTAGTTGCCACACTGTGACGCATGCGCGCTGGATAGCGCTTCTAAATGACAGCGGTTTTGAAACCGTTGTATTGTCTCAAGTGTCGGTCGTAATGACATTACATTCCAATCAGAAGATCGCATTAATTTACTCCTGCGATATAACATTTTTCCATTTAAGGCGCCGTATCCCGGCTCAAAAAGAAGAAGATGGAGAGATACGTAGTAACCAATGTTGAAGAGAGCGCGCTCATATTTAAAACGATAAAATTGAAGCGAAAATGGCGAAAATTTTCAATAAAACACGACTCGTTTAAAATAGAGCAAAAATCTCACGGGGTTGTCTAAAACAGCATTCAAAGAAACAGTGAATTCTTTCATACCTATAACTTGTAAAATAACTAAAACAAATCTGTTTATAATAATTTTCGGAGCATACTTTGCGATTTTTTTCTATCGAGGGAATTTCATATAATTTGCGTTTTGGCATGGGGAATGTATAGATATTATCTTAAAAAATACCATATATTTTTTTAAGAGCTTACAAACTTCAAATGTTTAAGGAAGATACGTAAGAAATCAGTAGAAATTCGGGTAGCAGCATAAAGCTTAACTAATGTTTTTTTACATTAGCACCATACAGGAGGCCCTGAGGAGAATATTTTACATCAGGGCCTATGTCATATTGCTGGGATGCTGGGTGTGGAGGGTCTTTTCAAGTAAAGGAAGGCGAGGAAATTCTGGGAAAGAAAAAGGTTAGGAAAGAGGAGGGGGGGGTAGGAATCTGGGATTCAATGTTTCCAGATAATCCGCCGCCAAGACCCAGACAAACCTCATCCCATGAATCCGGGTACCCCTGTTAAGTCACCATACGTAGCGAACCACTTGGGGTGACCTATGGCATAGGTGTTATCCAAAAAATATATGAATAATAGTAATAAAAACGAAGAAAATGGGTGGATAATATATTGATTATAATTTTGAAATCATAAATTATATGCGTATACTGTAATTGCCGGTTAATAAAAGTTTAATGAAAAATTGTTTTAATGATTTTTCGTCATTGATAGCAAAATCACTGTGTGGCGTAATTTTAATAAAATAAAATAACCTTGAAAGTCATGGATATCTTTGTTCGTACTCGAAATATTTTAAGACTTTAATATAATGTGGTACATTGTTTGAAATATTAGTGTAAGTTAACTCGGTTATACTTTTCACTATGCAAACACCTCTGTGAGATTAATTTTGTGTAATATAATACAACCTTTGCATAAACTGTCTAAGTTAATGTTTAATACGTACATAGGTCAAGTTACTATAGCAAAACACTTTAGGGACGAAATATTGCAACATTGTAATATTATTCAATGACATACAATATTCACTACCCGGTTTCGATTGATTTCTGCACTATTTTTTGAAAAAAATAAAAATAGATAAGTGAACAACAAAAACTATAATAATAATACAAAGAAGTTATGTGAAAAAAATACACCACATTGATACGACAATAATGAGATATTTTCACAACCCATGATTCTCGCTAAAAATAGAAGGTTTAAAATTGATTTTGGTCATTGTACTAAAATTATGTAATTTTCATTCATAATAATTGGTTTGAAAAACCGTACCTACATGCAGAAACGGTTCCAACTGGCTACAACGTCATTATGACATAGAAAACGCAAATGTCTGGTAAGATGGCCGTAACCAATGTTGCCCGGCGTGACGTCAATGCTGCCGAATTCACGAATAAAAACGAACGTTTCGTTTTGGCGGCATATCGAAAATGGCATATCTACTTTAAATCGTTAAAATTTGTCGGTCGACATAAAAATAAATTAAGAATACTTCCATTAACGTAATTTTTTTCGAGAATAAATAAAAATATTACATTATTGAAGGTTGAGAAAATAAGTGGTGAGACGCAACTTTCAAAATACCAAAATCATAATTCTTTTCCGTCTAAATGTCGATATTTTGGCGCGATTACCCAAAGTTTGGGCAATTGAGTAAAATTTAAGGTGAAGCTTGGCAAACAATTTGGGAACTTGCTTAAAACAGTTCAGTTAGAATTTGTTATAAAAGTACGGAATAACGAGGTCTAATGAAGCGTTATGGAGATTTCTTGTAAAGTTAATGGCAATTTATTAGTCTTGTAACGGAATTAATCGCCTGCTATTGGCAGGCGAATCCTTCATGTTTTATCCAAGGAGAATGGAAATTGCGAACACCGATAGGCATTTAGTGAAGAATTTACTGTAAGTAATACATACTAAATCTATTTGTATCTTATTGATTATTCATATAGTTTCAGCTTCTTTCAATAGATGTTAATAGCTTAATAATAGTTAGCGTAATACGAAGTTCTGCTATATCTCAACAGATGGCAATTAAATATGATATCAGACCTATCGTCGACGTTCGTGTCTCAGGTACGAACGGTTACGATGATGGCCGAAGGCATCGGCGAGATTGGTCGGGTTGCGACATTCCGCACACGACAGCGGCAGAGCTACTTAGGGCCTAGTCTAGTTTACTCGTAATATTAATTGATAATATCTACGATAACTAAATAACTAGTAATCACACGAACCTATAACTTATTTGGAAGATACAAATAAGTACTCGTTGATACTCAACAAATAAGTTGTCGTTATATTGAAAATTAAGAGACATAACACTATTTAATAGATTTTTTGGTTAACAGAACTAAGGTTATGTGTCTATGTAGTAAATTAAAAATACAGACTTTATTAAGACTGTACTAGATAAAACTAAAAAAAGGTTTAATCTTTTGGAAAACCGAGCTCCCGCGACCGAGGATAAATTTAAAAAAAAAATGGATCTCTCATTCTTTAAGTAGGTGGGTAAATTCATATTCTTATTGTATGTATCTCTTAAAAATTTCCAATACGGGGTATATAAGTAAATTTAATTCAATTATGCTTATTTATTTTTAAAACATCACAAAATTTAATATTTTGATGGGTTTTTGAATACATAATATTTTTGGCCGTGAAAATCTTAAATACAGCTTTATTCACAAATCTCAAATTTGTAAAAGTGAAAAAATGTTTTATTAATATTTTGAAATATTTTAATGAATAAAATTTGAGCACAAAAAAATTTAATCAAATTAAATTTAATCGGGGTTCAATTTCTGGATATCACAAAAACTTTATCTGATTTTTTTATTTCACATTTTTTCTTTGAAAGTTTCGTCTCCAATTATTTGTTTTATAAATGTTTATTCGAATATTATTCTTTCAAACAGTTCTTAGTTTAATAATTTATTGAGCATTTATATCTAAATTAATTCGAAATCTAAAGACTTGTTTATTTAAAACACATTTTTAATAAGTTCACAATACACAAAAAGGCTTTTTAAAGATTGCTGTCTGCATTTATATCCCACACGCATGAAAGCCTTTTCCCAGATAAAAAGCCGAAAATAATATCAGAAAAATCGAAACCGTCTGAACTAAGTAACTTTTAAGTGAAAAAGGTCGGTAGGTTATAGTGAAAAGTGGTTGCCGAAGGTTGTTCCAACGGTTGTCCAATCAATACAACTTAGGCCGGTGGTCGTGGTAGACTCCGGCACAGAGTGGAGTAGAGAGATGGTATCGGAGGCCTACCGAGCTTCAGATTAATCTCAAGAGCTCGTTAGAGCGACCTCTTGCTTCGGACGTTTATAAATCGAACCGAGCATGATTCGGCAGATAAAACGGAAGAAGTAAGCACTCACCCTTCTCCCCCCGCCCACCACCCACCGCCCCCTGGATTTAGGCTTTAGTCTCAACCTCCCTTATAAAGTGGGACGCGTCGAGATACAATTTCGCCCAATCGCTAACTGTCTTCAGATTTTTTACAAGATTCGACGTTCTGGAGAAAATCAACTTCAAGCAGCAATTTTCTAACCCAAAAGTGTACGTATCCTTAAAGGGGTGCATTTATAATTGAGGGTTCAACTCATCCCATTTCCGATACGAATTGTAAGTGATCCTGCTTGTAAATGTGTTGCATTTTAAAAACAATTTTTTAAATGATGTGATTTGAGATTTTTAAGGACAAAAGAATTATCGTGATTAATTTTAGCGTTGCCTTCTATAATATGCGTTTTGGACAGCGTTACAGTGTTCAGCATCAGGGCAGATGATGTAATTGTTTCGATTACGAATTAGTCGGTCACCAACTTCATCTATCAATTAACATTACGTAGGTACCTAAACAAAGTTATGAAAAAAAATACAACATTTAAATTAGATCTTTACCCAAAAACTTATAATAAGCAATACATAGTATGTAATTCACCGAAAACATCTCTCATCCCTATCCTATATTCCTCTTTATCTCCCTTTGAACTACTTGATTTTAAGGAATAATATTATTACTCCAATCAACTTCAGCAAAATATTTTTTTTGATTTCATCATTATCTCTCATGTGCATATAAATATATGTTTGTGTTATACAGGGTATTAAGGAACGTACTTGACTTACTTTAAGCAGTGATTCCTGACATTATTTGAGGTAAAAAGTTCAAATGAAATTTTGGACTCCGTTGACTTTTATTGATGTTTTTTCCTTCAAAAATAAACAAAAAATAAATTTTCCGACATGTCATCACTGTTCACCCAGCCGAGTAATCGCCCTGTCCTTCATGTCGACAATACCTGTCAAATACCTACTAATTTGTAATTGAAAAAAAAACATTAAAAATGTCGCTGGAGACTAAAATTTAATTTACATTTTTCACTCCAAATAATATCAGAAATCACTGGTTAAAGTAAGTCAAGCGCGTTTAACACAGTATATAAGCTGTTTGTTAGTAAAAAAATATATATTAGCAAAATAAAGCTGAATTTTAAAATAATTGCTTACATTGCTACATGAAAAAACTAAGAACCAATCTTATATCAGATTTTTCGATAAACATCATAAAATGAATAAAGGACAAAAAAGTTGCGGGGAAGGCGATATTTTTTTCCGTTGTCTCAATTCCTAAGATTGACATATTTTTATTAAAGAATTGAGGAACGAGGATTCCAGTCACAGCGAGACAAGGACAGAGAGAAACGTCCCACGAGACGTGGCGTTATTTCATATCGAGCCTTCTTCCATCATTTTACGCTATATTCTGTCACATGATTGATTAAACGATCGTATACATTCGAGAATAATCGAAAATGAGAATGGAATACAAACTTAGAGGGAATTTTCTTCCCTCTAGAACTGTAGATGGATTGGTTTGATAGGTACAATGAATTCTGTTCTTCGGAACACTACAGGTGTTAACATTATTGATGCGTTTAAAATTCATTACTTGTGATTTTTTGTAAGACAAGAAAAAAAATTGAAACATGAATACAGCGTAAGTGCTATCGAAATTTATATTGCTGTACTAGCAATAGTACTACTATTTATGTATTTATATTACTACACGCCTATAATTTGAGAGGCGGGTATGGGTACCACCGCCTCGGAAACCATTTATTGAATAACCATCACCCCTGCACCCCAAGTGGTTCGCTACGTTTGGGGGCTAAGTAGGGGTACCCGGATTCATGGGGTGAGGTTTGTCTAGGTCTTGGCGGCACAAGCGTTTGCCCTACCGCAACCTACTACATAGCGGGCCGGGTCGGGAGAGACTGGTTGCTGGAGACATTTTACTTCTCTAGCCGGACTCTCTCGACCCATTCATCGCCTTGTATCGCAGTGGAAGGTATGGATTCTTGCGTCCGTCACTCCTAGGCATATTGACCCTTAGACTCCTACCCACCCCTCATACTTTTTTCCTTCCCAGAACTTCCTCTCCTTCCTTTCCCGTATAAGACCATCCACTCAGCATCCCCAAGAATGAAATAGGCCCTGATTTATTTTTTTCCCTCAGAGCCTCCCGTGTGGCGCTAGTGTAAAGAAAGAAGATAATTTTAAGGTTCTATTTTGTTGAATAATACAGATACAAACTCTATGTATTTTTATTACGAATAATGAGCATGCTCGCTCGTATATACTCGCAAATTCGAAAGTTTTAATGGGACATTCAAACATATTTCCTGCTTTGTCGTTAAAACACAAAGAAAAACCAAATACATACTACCCTTACACAATATTAATTAAACCCTTTTCAGTACGTTCAATACCATTCCAAAACATCAAACATTATAAATAAAACAATTATTATTATCTCCAAAGCACCCACTAATAAATACGACCCACATTCCAACAAACAGAACTCGTCATAAATAAAACGAAAAATCCACAGTAAGTGTCCCGCGTGGTATCGAGACAAAAACAGCCCCCAATTAAAATTTTACACCGCCGCGCCCCAATTTCTCACCACTGATAAACCCTTGACAATCTACCCCTGTTATGTATTATGTATAGATCTTATACTGAAAACTGTATTGGGTTATTTAAAGCCTGTTTTAACGGCTGCATAGAAAATAGATTCGGAAAATATAAAATGAAATTCTGTCGATTTCGGACTTACCGTCGCTGACAAGTGGATTGGTTGAATTTAATTTTCAGTTTTAAATGTTAACTTTTGCCTCGTCGAAGTTGATAGTTAACATCTAAAAAAATATCGAGATCGAAAACAGTCAACAAAGCAAACGAACCACTGAATTGGGAATTTAACATCAGAAAAGGGTTTAGTTTGAGCCAAAACACAGTAAAAATGTTTTGTCTACTCTTGCAGTACTAAATTTCGACTGGAATTATTAATCACATACTATTCCTTAAAAAAACAGTTAATGTAATTCATTAATCTTAGATTATTAGTTAGTAAAACATATATTTTCTCATAGGCATAACTACTGCACGTCTGTACTGTAACAGTCACATTAGCCCTATCGATTCAATTGCTAAAGACATTACATTTTTCAGGGCCTACCTATTAAAACACGTTGCTATTTCGTAATAGATAAATGACAATCTTTATTATTCTTAAAAATGTTACACATCGTATCAATATACATGGCGCCACTAACACATTTAACAATTTTGTTATCTATATTCTAACGGTAACAACTTCACGGAAGTCTGGAATGGAGGTTTAGTATGAATATTACCCATCGACCAACAATATTATGACTCCAATAAAACACAACACAGAGTTAAGGAACTAAAAGATATAATGACTTCTTCGTTGCAGTCCCAAATGATATCAATTAACAGTGTTCCGCCACAAAATAAAAGAGAAATAAATTATACGTATAATTAAAATGCAATTAGTTGCAACGGTGCGAGGAATACAAGTCTCTTTAACTATATGATTAGCATAACTTACAAAAAGAGACTACGTGATGTAAAAGATAAGAAAAGAAAATAGAAAATAAATTAGGTACAATATCTAACATATAAGTTGTTAAAAGTAAATTGAAGAGCACTACTCAACAGAAATTCATTTACAAAATCCTCCACAGCGCTGTTGACAACCGTTACCTCTTAGAGAACATTAATTCAGACTGTCCCTTGCAAAGCACACACTCAAACCAACTATTCCACTTTAAATAATAGGGAACCAACTACAAACAACATAATATATTACATTATTCGAAGAACATGCACCAAAAAAAACGACATTTTCTCATTATTTTACGGTGATATTGTACATTAAAGATCTAAAACCAAACGAATGGAAAATGAACAGAGGTTACCACACAAGGAGAGGTCAGCATAGAAATGAGATCAAATGACACTAGCATGTTGAAGATGAGGGCAAACTAACGAACTGTAAAAAGTTTTTATTGTACTTGGAGGCTAAAAGGTAAGGTCTACGAATGAAGCAGGAGATTAATTAACAATGTCATAAATGTAGTACTGAAAAGAAAGCTTGCAATTCTTTAGACGTGACTGTAGTCAGACAAATACTATTCAGTTTATTGGATTTATAAAAGGATTTTTTATGCATTTATCAATATTCAGCTCGAAGCAGTTTATTTTACATCAATAATTAATTTAATCTATGTATGATTTGATTATCTTATCAAAAAAACCAGAAGCTTGTGTGAGAAAATAATTTACTTGTATCGTTAATAGGTAAGTTAAAAAGAAGACGGTCCAGATAGGAGTCTTGGGGTACGCCGGATGTAAATTACCTACTTTACTGATAAGCATATTTAAAAAAGGATTTAAAAAAATCTAAAATTTTCCAAATTGTGCATTACGAAACCGGATTAATTTTTATTATCCTGTTTACAATATTCGAACAATTAAGTTAAAAACTAATAATTATGTATGTCCCTTGCTTGTTGTTGACCCGTTATTTTTGTTGTGTTTTATTAAGTTGTATCACTGATCCTTTGTTAGTATCTCTTTTTATCTCGCAAAAATATGTAAAACAGTGGAAACATGTTCGCAACAACTAAAAAACATTTAACAAACAGAAAATGTAAAAGGGCTTATCATCAAAGCGAATTCCATGTAAAAGTTTTACAAAAAAACTCTATTGTGAGGGAAGTAACTAATTATTCGTTTTCACCTGAACACAACCAGCTGCAGATTTCAGAAGTTGGGGGTGAACAAATGGAAGGTTCACAGCGGGACTGTTCGAGTAATTAGTTTCACGTGCTAACAACTACAATTCGATGCTAATTGTCGTCCTTGCAAACTTGCAAACAAATTTAAGAAAAAAGTCTTTTTAAATGTAGTTGTTAAAAATTTGAGAAACTTTACCATAAACGAGCTACTTTTACAGAAATTCGAGTGATGCATTTTTTGTATTTCCTTGAATGAAAAAAGTCAAGATTTAGAAAAATGTTTGTAAAGCCCGGTGAAATGCACAATAAATTCAAAATAAAATTAAACGAGTGAGCACAATTTGTTGTCTTCTCATGGATACATATTCTATTTGTTATGAGTAGAGTTTAGAGGAAAGGTTTCAATAATGAATATAGCATATTAAACGCCAGCATTACAGCATATAAAGAGCCAGAAATAATTGAAAAAAAAAAGTTTTTTAATAAGCAATTTCACAAGACCAAGAACCGTATTAAAGCATTTAATATGTGAAAGGACATATTTATTTTGAATAAAAACGTTAAGGTTAACAATCCGGATTCATAATATTGCATAATTTGTAAAATTTAAGTTTTTTCTAGATAACTGAATTAAATTCGTCCGGCATACCCCAAGGACCCCACCAGGACCGGCTTCGTTTTAACTTACTTATAAACGTAAACACTAAACTATTTTCTCACACCCGCTTCTGGTTTTTTGACAAAATAATTAAATCCTACAATGATTCATTTAATGAGTGACGTAAAATTAACTGCTTGGAGCTGAATATTGATAAATACATAAAAACTTCATTTATAAATATAATGCTTACGGATGTAAAGAAAATGAGTAATGAGTATTCCCATTGCCGCTATGACTTTTATTGGCCAACTTGTACATACCATATTTATGCAAGTTAATTATATTTTACTAATTTGTGTCGTTTCGCAATTATTTATTTAAAAATAATATACATTAAATTTGCAGCACGTTCCAAAGTGGTGGATATTTTCAGAATCGCCTTGGTAAAGGACCACCATTCATAATCGAAAAGTCGTATTTAATGACAAGATCCGAATAGCCACACACTTTCTCACAAATCTACTTAAAAAATATCGAAACATATTTGAAAATCGGTTGAAAAAATGTTGAAATAAATAGTTAAACAATGTAACTCTTCTTGGACATACGAGGATAAGCCCGAGTGAGTTAATAAAATAGTTTTCTAAAACTAGAGTCCAACATAAAAGAGGGTAAAGTTGAAACAGTTTATTGCGGTCTGATCTTAATAATATTAAATCTCATAAAAATAAAAAGCTTTCTTTATACGGAATGCTTGCACTAAAATAATATTTCTTATTTGCCTCATCTTCAAACGTCAACCAAAGGAACAAAAAAAAGAGATAAAAGTGAGTCTATAAATTCCTTACCTTGGTTGGACAAGGTTCTGACTGAATTATGATCTTTGAATGCAAAATCATTTGTTTAGCTCATTTCCGAATATAATTCTAATATAATATGATTCTCCAAACCGAAATTTTCAGTGCCAGTCATTTTTTAATTAGGTTCTAACATCACTTTGAAACTTTGGAGCTGCCATTTTGTTTATATTCGACAGTTGATCATTGACAGAGGCGTATTTTAGTTCGTCACTTTGGTTGGATAGGGTTCTAACTTCACCTTGCCAGGTTGTGAAGTTTTCAAAGACGAATTCTCAAAATCTGTTTAATAATTTCTGATTTTGAGGTCTAATTTTTTTTAAAGTATTATATCTCGACACATTTTAAAGGAAAATATTTAAAAAGGACGTCGCCATATCTTACAATGGCGAAATGTAGTTAGAACCTTATGCAATGAATTATTATGTCGTAGCTGGTTGAATATAGTTTTATCTATACGTTTACATATGTGTGTTCTAAAATGGTAAGTATAAATCAAATTTAAACATTTTCATGTAAATTAAGTGTCACAGTAAATTATTTTACACAAGATTAAATCTCAAAATCAGAAATTGTTAAATAGATGATGACAAATCGTCTTTGCAAACTTTGACAACACCTATATCTCAGAATAAGGTAAAATGAAGTGTAAAAGTATAAAAGTAAGTTTGAATCTTGTACAACCAAAGTGACTTTAATAACGAACCAGTTTTAAAAATATATTTATGTAATCTGTTGCTTTTTGTTTTACTACTTTCCATGTAGTTACGTTTACATATGTGTGTTCTAAAATGGTAAGTATAAATCAAATTTAAACATTTTCATGTAAATTAAGTGTCACAGTAAATTATTTTACACAAGATTAAATCTCAAAATCAGAAATTGTTAAATAGATGATGACAAATCGTCTTTGCAAACTTTGACAACACCTATATCTCAGAATAAGGTAAAATGAAGTTTAAAAGTATAAAAGTAAGTTTGAATCTTGTACAACCAAAGTGATTTTAATAACGAACCAGTTTTAAAAATATATTTATATAATCTGTTGCTTTTTGTTTTACTACTTCCCATGTATTTCCACTTTCAATAAGTACTGTATCGTCAGCATAAGAGGTTATACTACCATGAGATGACTGAGAGAATATCCCGTTTACATATAAGATGAATAATAGAGGACCCAGCACAGTACCTTGTGGAATTCCATATTCAGATGTTTTTACGTCTCTATAAATGTTATTTATTGTGACACAGTTAAACCGATGTACATACAAAATTCGATGTTTGAAATAAGTCTAAGCTATTATTATAAAATAAGAACAAAACTTGTGGGAAGAGGATTGGTTTCAAATCATCATTTAGATTTCCGACCTACTAATCTTGATGATTGAAGCCCCGAGCAACGTACAAAAATGCGTTTAAGAGACAACCAGAGCATATTATCCGTTTCAGCGAAATTAAATATAATTACAGAGAGGATCTGAATCGTAATAATTGAAGCACTCTGCACCGTGCGCCTGGCGGAGCATTCGCCGCAATCCGCATTGCATCCCTGCAATTTTTCAACCGCCCACAGGCGCCCTACATCACCGCGCGAATATACGAGAATTTAATTTAAATTTATATAGCGTTTCATTAAAGCGACTATTGAAAAATCTATTATGCTACAAAGATAACTGTATGTTATTTTAAGATTAACTGATAAAAGTTTTATGAAAAAATATACCGATTTTTTTTTGATTTGTTATGTTTTCACTCAAATGTTAATTTTTTTTCGTCCGAGGGACCGCTTTGATAAAAAGATTTTTTACGAAGGAAGAAAACAGGATGACCAATTTAAAGAGTCCCAGAGGTAATTAAATCACTCAATGACATCTGGGGATAACGTAGTTCCTCCTAGCTCCAGGCACTAACCTAACCTAACCTAATAAAAAACAGAAGTGAGTTTTTTTTTGAATACCGCACAAGAGTCCCAACTGTTCCCGTCTATGGCATCCCCAATTGAGGTATGTCGTGAGGCTGAAGGTAGTGGGGAGGGGAAGGAGATACGGAAAAGGAAGGAGGGAAAGTACCTGGCTATTCAGATCTGGTCACCAAACACGGCTAATACCATTTCAAGCAACGTATCAATTCTGGATTGTGGTCTTACATCAGGGCGATACCGAGAGTATCTTACACTCTGGAACGTGCCGCAAATATACTATATATTATTATTATTTTAAATGAATAAATTGTAAAACACAAATTAATCAAATAAAATTTATTTACCACGACGGGATTCGATCCTGCGACCTTCTTTGTGCGAGTCAAGAGCCTTATCGCTAAACTACGCCGGCCGTCGGGAAAGAAGAAAAAATATGCACACTAGTTGCAGAAATACATAAAACATGTTCTTTTTCTAATGTTATTGTGTACAATTGTGTTAATGAGATATAAATTTGTAATGAAGAAAACAAACACTAAAGCAGTAAAGTGATGTACAAAAATCACCAGTACTTTGTTTTATAATATTCAGACACAAAATACCAATTCCAAAATAAATACAGTCAAGCATTTTGTGTTAAAAATCACACCATTATCACCATAATAGTGTTTCTATTATTTCTCTGAATTGTTTTTTCACGGTCTGTAATGTGTAAAGATAAAAACAATGGCAGCAACAAACGTTGTTTTTTAATTTGTAAAATATTCATAAGATATTAAAGCAAATCGGTTTTCGTTCAGCATTTTCACGAAGTCACGAAGATTTCACGCAAAAGTGGTTTGTTTTAAGCCTCCGAAACGAATGTATTGTAAAAAATACATGTCAATGGACGACTCGACCCGGCTTTCGTGTCATTAGGTCCTTTTGAAACGAATCGTACCAAAGAGAGGTCGCGAATTTAGCTCGACGAGCCTCGACTCGAAAAAAATCTTTTAAACATTGCGAATACCATTTTGAATATATTATTTAAAAATATAAATTAAAATCAACTCGGTTTCTACGTTCGTAATGCAAGGGCGATGATTCTTGTAGATAATTGTTATCTATATCCCCAAAGATAGATATTCATGGGGTTAATTGTTACAAATCTGTCATCATCAGAGTTTAGAGTTGTACACTTAATGTAGGGTTAATAGTAATTAATATAATTTGAAACTTGGATATTGCTGATTATACCGTCGAATCATAGAAGACAATTGCAAATCTGCTAGCCTAGTATGCGGTAACGTTAAAGGGCTGTATTCGAAATATTTAAGTTTAACGTGGACTGCAATTCATACAACTTATACACACCATTTGATAAGTTTACACTAGTTTCAACTCCGATATTAAAAAAAAATTATGATTTTAACACGCAGAGAACGTTGAATGAATGGAGAAAGAAATTCTAGGTGAACATCTTATGATATCCTAGTGGAAATAAAAAAAGGTGTACCCCAGAAGAAATCATGACAACACGATAAAATGAATCGAATACTTGATAAAGTTCAAACCAAAAGATGGAATAACAACATTTGACGGCCTCCGTGGTAGAGAGGTAAGGCTCTCTACTAGCGATCCGGAGGTGGCGTGGCGGGTTGAAATCCCGGCGTGCGCAAGTAAACATTATTTGACTGATTTGTGTTATTTCACAATTTAGTCATTTATTTATTATTCAACTGAGAGCATCAAAAATAATATAAGGCATATTTGCGGCACGTTCCAGAGTGGAAGATACTCTTAGTATCACCATGCTGTAAGACCGCCATTCATTGGAGGCACTGCTGAAAACCAGCTGCATTCTAGTAGAAATTTTGAAGCAGTAACCCTTTCGTCAATAGAATCAATGAAAAAATATCAAAATATGTAATATTGTAAAAAAATCCATTGATGAATAAACGTTTTATATTAACATTGCTTGAAATGGCTTTAGCCGTGTTTGGTGACTAGGTTGGAATAGCCAGTTACTGCCCCACCTTCCTCTACCCCATCTCATTTCCCTCTCCGCTATCTTCAGCCTCACAACATACCCCTATTGGTCATGCCATAGTCTCACTGGCCCTAGACGGTTGGGAGCAGTTGGGACTCTTGTGCGGTATTCACATAAAATAAATGTTTGATACGATGTTTGTAGTTAAATACGTTTTCTATAGTATAACCTTAATAATGAAAGCGTTATTGAGGTGATTTTTCACTAAAATAGCGTCTACACAAGATATCAAAAAAAATATTACAACAATGTAATAAAATAATTTTTGGGATTAAATAATATGTGTTCACGATTATGTCCTCTGCGTGCGAACTCTACCTAAATTTCTTTAAATAGATAATAATAATAATAATAGATAATAAACTGTGTTAATTTCAAGCAACCTCCAAGGTAAGTATGGTCCTTTATTCATTCATTTTTAGACAGCATCGCGTTCATTGGTCAAAACATTGTACAAAAATTTCGTATCGGTGCATGCAATTGTTAGCCATAAGTTGTTTTTAATTGTTGGTTTTGCTTGTAGTTTTCTAGATTTTAGAAATTTATTATAAGTTTGTACAGCGCCCTTGAGGTGATTTTTCACAAAAAAGGCGCTATATAAATCGTCCAAATATTATTATTATTAAGAAAGAAGGGAATACCAATGCAGAGTTTTGGAGCATTATGGCATCACTGTGTTTCCTTACCGAGACATGGCGTGATGTTTCATTCGTTTCAACAATAATATTTTACAATAATCGCCACATTGATAAAATGATTTCAGAGCGAAAACAATAATCCCGAAAGTGGCGAGTGTAAGGCTATTTTCCGATTTGATGTATTTCCTTAAAGCTCTGACTTTGGTAGCAGGGTGATTCAGGCTGTATTTCCTGTCTGAGAGAGCCCCGGAACATTTTTCAGCTGCGAACCAATGGCGGGAAATCCCCGCTGATGCTTTGAAGTCCCACATTTCCCGGAAATGAGAACGGGCTTTGGATGATAAGTTTCTCTATCCGGCAGAAATAAACAGATACCTTTCTGAGTTGGTTTACTTTTTAGTGCTTACAGCGGCATGTTATCGCTATTTGATTAATGCCCTGGCTTATTGCTTGCTTAATACAATGTTTCATCATATTTTATTTCATCAAATTAATGTACTATATTAAATTATAGCTTTATCGAAGTTTTAAAAGTGAAATACTGAAGCGTAGAGTCTAAATATAATGTAAATTAAAGGTCTTCTATCCACAAACACGTTTTTTTCATAGCATCTTATTTTACCAACCGCGACGAGAATAGGGTATTTCCACAAACGAGGGATTCTGTTGAAAATGTAAGGAATATTTAAAGATTATTTTTCTGATTTTAATCATCCTACTAAAAGTGTTTGCTTTTAATGTTTTCATTCAATATTATTGATTTTAAAAAGAATCTAAAACTGACAATATCAAAACGGCCCGTGTTTGGCAAATCGGATTGTGACGTCACAAGCGTCGCTCAGCTAGGCCAGCATAAATAAACACTGTCAGTGAGCGTCCACGCTCATGACATCACACGATACACCCGCCCAAAATATCGTTTAGCGGTAATTAAAAAATGGAAACTTTGACTTGCTGTTGAAAAATTCTATAATCATCGTAATTTTTGCTTAATTTTTTTAAACAATAAAAAACGCGGAGATACCCCCCCATTGCTTTAGACACTTAACTTTTATCGTTTATTCATTATACAGTACTTTGTTTATATGCGTTAAATGGTATTTGACAGGAAATTCTAACAAATAAAACAATCCGTTCTTCTTTTTTAATTTTACGAAAATTGCACAACTTGTTTTATCTAAATTTTACAGATCGATTTTCAACTGAGAGCGTCATTTTCTTCAGCAACGATTGAAATAAAATACGAAATGCTATTTGGTCTCATACTTTTCTATCCAAATCACAGTCCAAGCCGTACGTAACAATGAAACAAAAACAAAGAGAAATACCTTTTGAAAGCTCGTAAACGGAAGCCAAAGTAAAGAGAGAAGAAACATTGTTCAAACACTTCGGGTTTAAATACCTAATTAAAGGTTCAAGCCTACAATTATCCAGTTTTCCTTTCAATTAAACCTGACCGGACGACCCACTTCCCAACAAGAGCCTTCTACTTTCATTATCAAGTAGAAGTAGTAGAAGAAGAAGTAGAAAAAGCTACCGCACTTTTGCATTTATATTCCATTTAGCCTTGGAGGGTGTAGAGTTACCTGCAGGGTGCAGGCCCGCAGCTATCGCCTGAACGACCGCCGCCACCACCCCTATCCATACATTTATTTATTTGTTCGTTTATTTAGACATACGCAGCACATTATGATATAAGTGATAGCGTTTATTTATTAATAAAAAAATAAAGTACTGGTTTAGTACCACAATACGTACATCTTTTAATTTTTATCTCGAAATAATTATAAATAATTCAACCGCTAATTAGAATCACGTAATATAATATTAGTTTCTTATGACTCTTGAAACCTGCAAGGCAAATGTTGAAAATGTTGGTAAAAGAAAATAGCAGGTCATTGGGTTGGCCCTGAAATTGCCTTATTGCATTAATGCAAACTACATACTACAACAGCACAAAGACAATTCATCTACCTAGTTCCTAAAATCTTCAACCTTCTCTCTCATAACCTAAATATTGAATCCTGACTCCTTATTTACTTTACTTCCAAAACACAATCTGAAATATGGTTTAACTACTTCTGTGTATAGCGCTTGTTAAAATGCATAAAATATGGCATTCTAATGTATGTTTGGACAAAAAATGTAATTCAAATATTTTATTGTCACATGTATTTTTTTTTTTTTTTTTTTTTTTTTTATCCTTTATTCCAGATCTCGGGGAGGGTGGTGCAGTCCCACGAGTTCCATATAATACATATACAATATATCAAGTAAAATAAAAATATTGCAAGATGAGAGAAAAAAAAAATTACATGGTAAAAGAAAATAATAGATAATAATACAAAACAAAATAAGAAAATTTGAATTAAGTTAACTTTTTGTTATAAATCTATGTCATCAGGAAGTGGCTCCACCGCTTGTAGATGGGACCCTGCCAGAAGTGGAATGCTGCCATCACAAGACTGTTTTCGCTCGAGGCTAGTCGCGTTCTGAAGTTAGTGATCCGTTTCTTCATGAGTGCTCGGAATCCGGGAACTATATTTAAATAAAAAAAAACTTAAAAAAAAAAACTTTTAAACTTTATTTAAATCCCCTGCCACTAAATCACCATTGTGAACATTGCTTTTGTCGGATCGAGTCTGAATACTAATTTATTTATCAAAAAAGAATATAATTATGAGAGGTGCCCCTTTAAAGTGTGGAAATTTAGAGCCGTTCTTTGCAGGAAGACATAGCTTACAGAATGGTGCCACTTTTACGTTCAGTTAGGATGTTTTTTCGACATTTTCAAACACTTAGTATTTAGTTCTTAGTTTGAGGCTATTTAGATACTCCAGGCTCCAGGCTTACAGAAGTACCCATTACGTATGAGAGATGAAGAGAAAAGATTGTAGTAATATTGAATAGTGGGTATATTGATCACCCCCATGAACGTACCGCCCGTGTGCGGTGCTTGCCGCTCACGCAGGCTTACTGCGGGCCTGACAGTAGAGTGTAGAGGTGTGTTGAGAGGCGACGGAGGCAGGAATCTTCCTCGTAATAACTAGTGTACTCTCTGCCTTCTCATTCTACGTCTTGCGCACAATGCCAAATGCCTCCGAGCTTACATAGACTGGGAATGAGCTTCCATGCTAGCCTCTTTACAATTTTCAGCACAATAAAAAAAAACTAGAACTTCCGAGAAACTGAATGGATCTGCGAATGAATAAATATCTCTTAGTAAGCCGACGAGAATTTAGAATACCCAGTGGATACGAAATTCTGGATTACTTTGCTTTTAAATAAAACATTCTTCTGTCGCATCGAAAATAATTTAATCTCAAAAACCACTTACCACAGCATACAGTACAGATCATATTTGCCATGTATAATTTTATATATATATTTACGACTGCTGGGCTTTATTCCGATTGAAGGGATGGGAGTAGTTATCTAATGTAGACATTGACTTTTCTCTTGTATTGAAGGTGAAGTGTGCAAAATGCCATCAAACTTGGAACAAAATTCCAGAATTGAATAAAAAACAAAGCCAAGCGGCGCCGCCCTAAACACTCTTCATTACACATACTAGCTGTACTCCACGGAGTTGCGCGAGCTCTGCGCAGGGTTTTTTCGAAATAAGTTGTAGACGGTAATTTTTTTCTTATTTTGAACGTCAAAAATTCTGCCCTAAGGGGTGGTAAATTTGTGCAACCTATGTATTTGTATCCGTATAACACTTGCACAAATTCGAATTTGTGCAACCTATGTGTTTGTATCAGTATAACAGTTTTGCACAAATATAAAATAATTCCAATTTGTGCAGACTGTTTCATACCCTATGTAAATAAATGTAAAATGTGCAAACTCACAAAATAAACGAATGATCGGAGAGGCAGCGAGAGTAGGTCGAGATAAAACTCTGTGGCGTTCTCAGCTTCGTTGCGCAATAGCGAAACGAACGCGGTGGCGTTTACAACTCTAGCAGCCAAAATTCTAAGAATTTCATCTCAGTTCGTAGAATTGAGATGAACAAAGGACTGAGATGGGCAGACTCCCGTCTCTGGACCCTTTAAATACGGCTGTTAGACCGCCAGATCGTTTTTTATCCAGTAAAGACTTTTTCCTCACGATGACATTAATGTATAATTTAAACTCAGTCAATTAAATACTACCTTCAGAAGGTAATAGTAAAAAGGCCAAATGAGCCGTAATACTAGTTAGCTAGACATGAAAGGGTATTGCAAAGCCCTAGTTAGTTAGAGGATTACGAAAGAATCCGTAGAATCAAAAAAAAAAAAAACCAGATCGGCAGAGTTCCAGATCTCATCGCCACAACAGCATCTCGCCTTCTCTTCTGCCTTCTCCGATCGACCCACTGGACAACTTGGACTTCTTCTTGGCCCTGGCCGAACCGCCCTCCCTGAAGACTTGAAGATTGGTCGATCGCCTTTTTCAAGGCGAAGGTTTCACCTCTACTCCCCTCTACCTCCCTACCTCCCCTCGCCTGCGCATACAATTAGTCGAACGCCTTTTTCAAGGCGAAGGTTTCACCTCTACTCCCCTCTACCTCTACCCCCCTTCCGACCCCTTGCCTTCTACCTTTCTCCCTACATTTACCCAATTTTCCTGAAATCTCCCAACTTTTCCCTCTCCCTACATTTTTTCCTCACTTTCTCCCTAGGTGTCGAAGCGGCCAGCCGGCAACTTCCCACTTCATCGTCTGTGCGGCTGGCGACTACAGTGCCCGTCCCGTACAGATACCTTATGCAGACATTATTTACTCTTTTTTTAATGTGTCGGTAGATAGGAGATGGATTTAATTTTCATATTAACTCTTATATATTGACATCTAAAGTTTTCGTTTAAAGTTAAAGATGAGTCATGGTTTTGAAGAGACCTACGTTAAAAGAGGAAGAAAAGTCTGAGATATTGAGCACAAAGCATAAAACGACCCTTTCTCATGGACGCGTACAACATGAGCATCATAAACTCCTTCCTTTTCTAAGAATATTCATACACACAACATAACATATAAAAACACAGGTCACGAGGGAAACCTCAGTGCCTTCTGATTGAAGGTAATATAAGACAAAAATATAAAATGACAGTTTTAAAAGCTAACCAATTACCCATTCATTATAGAAACACAATAATTGTAAGTTATGCTCAAATCGCTACAACAGTCCCAGACTGTTGAAATTATTATTATTTTTTAAATCTACCGGACAACTTGAAAGTTAATGGTACCGTCAGAGTAAAGTCTAGTAAATGACTTTTAATAGAGATATCGCCTTGGCGACGTTGCAGGAGAGATGCACTTCATTCGATTTGCATATAAATTGACTGCTAATGGACATGGCTGATTCAATTATAAATGCTTGTACTTACTTAGCAAGCACTGAATATCAGAAAGACGTTCCGAATGATATAAAATCTTAAAATTTGTTCTTTTAGCAGCTTCGAAAATAACGTCATTAAGTCATCTCATAGTGGTTTAACCACAGTTTGAAATTTACCTTGTAAACCGAAACAGCAGTTATAAAACTAGAAAATCGGAAATACCTTTTAACGTTTGGACAAATATGTAATTGTGCTTTCTCTTCTAGAGCCAACGTTTCGGACAGCGTTATTGTGTCCATTATGAGGGCAAATTGTAGTGAAGTGATACCTTGTTGTAAGCGTCAATCGTCTTACATTCATTCACAAAGACAAACTTCACTCCAGCCTACACATCTGCCCCGGTGATGTACCCTTTAATGATTTCCAAAACTTTTGCTGTAGAAGGAGGAAGCACAACACGACTTTATAACCTCAAGAATTACTCACATACGAAGACATACGAAAAATACATGAAAATTTTAAAAACGTATTTCTCGAAAATTTTTAACAATCTTTCAGTGACGAAATAGTTACATAAAATTCATAAAAAGGTTATATACAGAAAGGGTTTTAATTTTCCTATTCCAACCGAATCAATTTTTATAAGTCCGTTTTGCATTTCAAAATAATAGAATAAATTTCAACGCGGAAAATTACACAAAACAATATTTGGCAGAGAATAAGATAAACTGAAGGAATTTAATATAAAACAGAGAGGAAAGCGATGACGAGATTCCGCCGTCAAATGCACAAATTTATCGGCAAAAATACAAATAACGTAATGTGATAAAACAAAGGGAAATTCTGTCCCCATCAAAACTGACGTAAAGCCTAAGTAAGCCGGGTATGCCATTCGGATTTGGGCCGTCAACTGTGAATCCCGAGTCGCTTTGGATTTTCAACGCTGAGAATAAGGGATGAAGCAACACGGAACACACCTCTGAAATTCCAAACCCCGTAACAAATGGGTGAAGCCTTTGCGAAACAAATATTATACAGTGCGCTCGTTCGCTTATTCTCACGCCGTACATTTGCAGATTGTGGAGGCTTATTTATTCATCTTATGTTCGTTCTGAGTGTGTTTAGAAGGACGAACAAGGCGCAGCAAACTGCCTGTGTCTGCCAAAAGAATGGAGCGTTCGGATGCGAGTTCACAGGGAACACCGAATGTCTGGCAGATCTTTGAACCATACCAACATGTCATCTGCGTATTAATTTTACAAGATCTCGATAAAACAGTTCATTCACCTCATATATTTTTCTCACACACATTACTCTACTATTTTGAATAGATATTTGACTTTCTCGATCGTGCCATTTCTTCGTTTTATTCATAACTTTTTACAATTTTAATTCCAGTAAAAATAACCCTCACCCCCGTAGCTAATGGATTACTTACGATAACGTATTTGAATGTATGTTATGATTTTGTTGTGTAAAATGTTTGTGTAGAATACCTGCGATGTTTTAATGAATTCTGTGTTTGAATGTATGAGTTAAAGAGATTTAAAAAAAAACTTTGTTTGGTATTATTACCTGTAACTCTCAAACATAATATTTGATAAATATTAATTTATGCTTATCTTCAGATGTATTCTTTCCGAAAGACCACGTTTATAATGGGGCCATACACGGTTTCACCATACGTATGCCTTAATGATATCATTTCTAAACCAAGGTCTACGTTCTACTTTCCTCTGTGAGATCCTTAGATTAGGGAACTCAGAATCATGCAACTTTAATACCTTCTTTGAAAAAATCATTAAAAGTGATGGAAAAATTGGTTGAATAGGTTACTTTAGGTTAGTTTATAGTGTTGAAATTGCATGATTCTGAGTTGTTATGGAACCACATTAGGTTTGGTTTAAGAAGTTCATTGCGAACAGATAGTTCGATTTTTATAGGAACATAAAAAAATATTTCTTAATCACACTTCGTCACTGGTAAAATCTAGATACGCATTCTGTCTCATTCCAGCAGCTCTCTACAGACGAGACAGAATGCGTAACACATGATAATGTGTTACGCATGCAATGGATACATTGGGACGTATAGTGGTGTGATCAGTTGCGACACGCCATACAATTATTTGTTGTTTTTAATTTTTTTAAATTACATCTACATATCTATTCCAAATATTTTTAGGATTCGCTAATTATTGCAGGTAAGCACTACTGATACAACTTTCGTAAAATGTTCAACAGGGAGAAGGAAAATAAAAACCGATCATGACTACGTATTTATGTAATATATATTTGTTTAAATATGTTCATAAAATATCGTCTCTACATCAATGGTACCAGATGATGACAGACATCGATCCGTCAAACACACAATGGAGATGGAAATTGTAAGGCAAATTAGACGTTTTACCTGTTAAAAGTGATTATTATTAACTGCCTGACGAAAGGTCGGGGAATTGCGAACAAAGTAGGACCTCGTGTGAAAAGATCGATTTGTTTAACATCGTGACAATGGATTTATTAGGTGGACTGACAGATGGGCATTCATTTTTGGAATTGCGAGTAATTCATAGTCTATACGTGCTCAAAAAAGATGTGTTTTTGTATTGGTGTGATAATTAAATAAAATTCGTATAGCGCAATTTGTTAATATTTCACTTCAAATTCCCTTCTCTCAAAATAGCTTAAACATTAATAATAAGTATCAAGGTACTGTAAATTAATTTAGGAAATTTATTCGGGAATGGAGTCCTTATTTTTAAAAATACCCGCAAAAAAGTAAAAGCTTAACTGTAGGTACTAACATGAAAATAGGGTTAATAAAGCTATAAAAATACCAATTAAGTATTTCAAATATTGTATTAACTCTATTATCATGATATTTGGGGTATTATGCCGTGTTGGCCACCTCTTGCTTTATGCAACGTTTCGGACAGCATTACGCTGTCCATCATCAGGGCAGATGTGTAATCAGTGTTACTCTCAAATGACCTACCGGGTAAGAATAGTCCTGTATATTTTCTACCTATACAGAGTATAGATGATAAAAAATATATGTATTTTTCAAAAAGAACAAATTTATAAATTTATCAACGGATCATTAAAAATTTTTTTTTGATTATTGATAATATTCAAAGCCTTCTTTAAATTCTTTCAAATTTCTAAGATTTTATGTATATATATCCTAAATGGATACCAGTAATATTAGAGTATAAAAATCTATTCCATTTATATAAAAAAAAATATGGTTCGTCTCCAATAAATGATTAGCAAACTCCGCGAAAATATCACCATTTAAACATCTCATATGCTCCTTTATCCTAAATTCAAAGATCCTCGAAATTTAAACAGGTAACGTCTCTATTGTTATAGCATCAAGAATTTTAAGATTCAACTGATGATTTTAACTATAAATCGCAAAAGACCCTCCACATAACATCCTCAAAGATGACATTATTTTGTTCAGAGACGCCATTGTAAAAAAATAATAAAAAAAAAGCTTTGCTTCCCCAAAAAAATTACATTATCTATAGTTTAGTTCGTTTTAAATTCATATTTGGCCAATAGTATACTGAAATGGAATATTAATTCAGTGGGCTCCATTTAAACTACCAATTTCAAGAGTTTGGAAAATAAATTTGAAATAATAAATAATTAAAATGTGATAGAACTTTGTTTAAAATTGCTAATAAAACCCAATACGTAACTAAGTACCGATAATCCCCGTTCACTATACAAGCAGATATTTAAAAACACTTATATAAAACTCTTAAAATAATAATTATTATTTTTAATTGATAAACTAACGTTTAAACAAGATTTTTATGCATAGCACAAAGGGTAGATAACAAATATCATAATCAATAATTATCAGCCTGAAACACTCATCTACATAATGTTTGGAAAGATCTTCAAGTCAGTGTCACAATGTCATATAATATGATATCTTTGCCCGCTTAGGAAGGAGAAACAACTACTTTACCACGCTAAAGATCCCGGCGAAGGCTGTATACTGCAACAATACATAGCACACACATATGTATGTATACCGGATAAGGTTTCTACATGAGCGACACTAGCGCTAACGTTCGACTTCCGCTAGCATTAACGAGTTTGTCGGGGGGAAGCGGTTCGTTCGTTTTTCTTTCTCGCTTTTCCGACGTCCATTCTACACGGATTTGTTCGTTTTTCGGCGTCGAGTGTTGAGAGTTCGTTTTTACAAGAGTGATTGAATGCATTGTCCAATTTTCAAGCTTTTTTTATGGCGCTGATTCGAATAAAACGGTAATCGTTGTTAGACTAATAAATTGTATATATTGCTTCGTACTGTTGGTATGAGTGTCTTTAAGTTGCTAAATCTAGATTGTTTAAGTTTAAGTTTGCTGTGTTATATTATTTAGCTTGCACTTGTTAACCTACTGGCGTTATAATATTGTTCGTCCTCATCAACACACATCACAATAATCATAGTGTCAGGAGTGGGGGTATGCATTTATACAATAGGTTTTTACAAAGTAACGTTAACCTAATTAATCAGGCTAATTTGTTCGCTCTTCGAAACAACTCAAATAGGTCTAATAAAAATTAATATGATATAAACGGCGTTAGAAAGATAATAAACCATGCAGTATATTAAAATCAAACTAAAAAAAGTAAACCAAGAAATAAGTCAAATGTGCACCTTTATGAAACCAACATTTCGGATCGCAATTTAAAATAAAATTGTGACTATGGAATTTTTTTATTAATTATTTTTAAATGGAACCACAAAAAAGTAAGGTGACAATAACGTTTATAATACATTCGTCTAATAAAATATACATGTGTCTTTTTTTTTCAATATCTGTAATTTTGGTTGGAAAAAACGCAAAGAGAGCCATTTAATAAAAATTGTGTATGCAATCAAGATTTTTGTATTTCAAAAATAATATTTTTATTTCGATTTATAAAATTTGAAAGCGTATTTTATCACCTTTCAAAAACGGTTTTTTGTTTTCGGATACGTCAAGAAATACTCCATTTATTTGGATTTTGTTGTAAAGAGGAAATAATTTGATGATCTGAGAAAATATGGTAGAGGCCCGAGGGCCTGAGGACTGTTAAATTTACAGACTTTTTTCACTTCTTCAATAATTGAGAAGTTGTCCGTAATAACGTTGTATCCAACTATAATCTTGTTTTGAGGAAAATGAAAAAAAAAAAACGAAACCAGTAAAGTTATTATGGGTATTTCATAATTTTGTAATTTTCTTAGGTGACATTGAAAAATAAAATTATTCAAGTTCTTCGACAAACCAATCGTTAAAATGCTGTCACAGGCCTAAATTTCTTGCGCGGTATTGAAGAACAACGTTTTTTCACATTTAACAATTTTGTTAATACCATAATCCGTACCTGCATGCATAATAACGTACTGAGCTTTATTCTATCACTAACTCAACATTCATAGTTTTGTTGGATACAACAATATTCTGGGCAAATTATCACTTGTAGTACTTTGTAGTACTCTATGACAACACTTTTAATTAAATAATAATGAAATAATTATTTTAACACATGGTTCTGTAGCATGTTGACTTGTTGATGTATTTATATTGTGGTTAAAACCTACTGTTCCATTATTATTTAATACATAACTTCTTGTTAGCGGTAGATTTACATAAATGGATAGTATATGTAGTGTAAAAGATACATATTGTTGTGTTGGTAGCCTATTAAAAAGTAGCCGCGACAATTTAAAGTATATTTTGGTTGGGAATCGGCACAGTAAAATATAGATTATATTATATTTAAAGCACTACTCCAATCCTAAAGGGAAAAAGAGCTTCTGACGCGCAAACTCGCCTTTTACATATGTCCTCCGTTCACGTCGTACATTAATTCCGAATATACGTTCACTTATTACTCAAAAGAACTACATTCATTACACACATGAAATATAAATATAAAAGAGTAGATTGTAGAGGGTACTGTGTTTTGGTAAAGTTTTCAGTGATCTCAATGGTACTAGGTTTAGGTAAGGTTTTTTCAGTAACTTCTATAGCAAAACATATAAACCATCCGCTTTTGAGATGACCACAATTTAGAATCGTTTCTCGAAATATTTAAGCCTTATAAATTGACTAGAGTTGAACAGCCAGATACCTCTTAACCTCCCCTTTCCCATCACCTCCTTTTGTTCTCCTTTATTTTCAGCCCCACAAAATGCCCCAACCGGGGTTGCAATAGTCCCCATTGTCCCACTGAGAATTTCCCAATTTTGAGAATTCACAAAACAATGAAGCCGCCTTTAAATTCGTTACAAAGGAAAATCGTTACGAATTGGCATACAGCCAGCAACTGCATTTTGGTGCTGTTAAATTGTTTTACCCAGTACGAAAAATTGGTCTGAACCAACAACCAAGAATCAACATTAAATATCTTTAATTCGGTGGAAATAGTTCTCGGAATAGCGAATCTTTACCAAGGAATCTGCTTTATCGACCGAGTAAATGATCTTAGCGTCATCTGTTTTACCGACCGGGCGTAATTACCGCCTTTTAGGAGGAAGGAACTTTTTAAGTGTCACATGTTTCGCATTTAAAAATCTCACAGAACTGCTCCAAAAATGTTTTACCGAATAGAGAAAAAATGTCTGACGACATTTTTTCCAACGCGCAGTTTAAAAACTTTAGGGAAAATTACTGGCGTATTAAAACATGAAGCTTTTAGAAAGACATACTGATTTTGTACAAATATTTAAACTTATCTGTATAAGCGACCAAAGAGCAAGAAATGAACGATTTTTTTTAACCGTCATATTATAATGTGCAAGTGATTGGTGAAAAAACTCGGTAACGCCCGAAGAAGATATAACACAGTCAATCGAAATATTTGGATTAGGTTTAATTTCAGTTGCCCCTCCCCCCGCCCCCCAACATACTTGTATACAATATGCAGTCAATTTAGGGAAAATTTGGTAAAACTACTTACACAAAGTAAAGTGTCCACAAAGGGGTGTGCAGAGAGGATGTCCCGCCGAATAACAAAAGTATAAAACATATTTTCATTAAAATTCATCAAGGAAAAACTAATTGGCCATATACTGTATTTACCAGAGCATAAGTACAAAAAATCGACAATGTAAATAAATTTGTTTGATATACCAACCAACTTATTATTAAAGATATTTTTGAAGTCAATTTTAGGTTTGAAATCATTGTTAAATAATGCACAAAAAAAATTGGTCATAATTATAATTTTGGGAGGGCCAACTTTAGGGAGAAATGAAATGACAGGGCGATGATGCTTCGCCGCCATTTTGGAGGATGTAAATGCGAATTTGTGTGAAAAAGTGTGAAAATAGTTTTTAATCTCCACGATTCAAGAAAGCGGTGTACCAAACTACTGTTTTATTGTTTATTTATTAGTAATATCACTACTGTTATTATTTTGTAACTACTCAACTGTCGGGTCACCATTGGAAAAAAAACAGAAGAATATGTGAAAAACAATGCATGAATGTTAATGAAACAAGGAGTGTGTATTAACGCGTTAATGAAATAAGGAGTGTGTAAATCCTCTCTGCCTACCCCAGTCGTAAACAGCATGATGGTTAAGTATTAATTCTAGTTTTATGCATCCAAAACACCGTAGATCCATTAAATTTGTATTAGAGTTAGGTTAGGTAAGAAAAAGTTCTCCAAGGAATATAAAATGTTTAGCGTTGCGTCCATCAAATTAGAAATTACCTACTATATAATTTAAGAAAGGGGAATGTTATTAAATTAATAAAACTTCACAATTGTAGGAAAACATTAACATAGATTGGATATTTCTCGAGTATTTCATTTAGCGGGAGATAATTCCGTTAAAATGCGAAATGAGATTGAAACGTTAGAAATTGTTGAAGCACGAGCGAATTACCCGTTAATTTAGCAACCAATCACCCAAAGTATGGCGAAATTAAAACACGTCACTGCTCGCGGCAAACTTCGCGCCAACGGACGCCATTTTGCACGCTTTTGGCGGGGAAATGTAAAAGCCTTTATATGGCAGAAGAATTATAGAGGGCGTTGATAGGTTATGTTATAAGTTATAAGGCTACTTATTACCCACGGATTTAAATGGATGCATCGTTTAACATTTTTGACAAAGTTACATACGTTACGTTTTTTTTATGCAATGTGGTAGGATAATTTAAATAATCCAAGGATTGCAACCGTAGGATCAGAAATCCGATTCGTAATAATTTGTTTCACTGCTATTAATTAAAGCTCAACAGTGTAGCAGGTCCATACAGGCTTAAAAGTTATGCCAATAACATGTATTGCCAATACATGGGAAAGTAAAAAAATATAAGTGCAGGAAAGATTGTATTTAGTTGACAACAACAATCAGCGGAAATTGAGAATATTTGACTGTTTACAAATATTCATTGCACAATTCATACTCTAACATAATAATATACACAACCTACCTTTAGACACACGTATATAAATGCAAGCTTCTGATGCTCACAAACTTGAAAAACTATAATTTCACTTATTCGAACGCCAATTTTTCCCGTTCTAACGACCATGTAATTTCCTAATTAACACCCCCACTCATACCTCTTCCACTCCTTCATCAATTCTTCTGCCGATTTGGGGTTGTCCCCCCCCCCCCCTCTTTGCATTATAACTGCTCTCTCAATGTTTATCTGCATTTAAATTTAGTGATGAAAATACCGTTATTGTCGAAACTTTTAGATTTTGTTTTTCGGTAAAGTGGTTTAAAAAAAATAATTTGACTTTAATTGAAAAAAGGTAACTAACTAACTAACCATCACGCCTACCCGCATGGGTAGGCAGAGAGGACGGACCGCCAAACAACTCGGTCTTGGCACACACTCCTTGCCTCGTTCACATTCATACATCGTCTCATATATGCTCTTCTATTATTCTGACTCTTCTCCGACTTCTTCTACAATTCACATTTGCGTCATATATTCTCCTTACACTCATTTCCTCGTTCATTCGCTCTACATGGCCAAACCATCGGAGCGTTCCTTTCTTGATCTTACTCATTACGCTTACATCATCCTTGAATTCTTTGCGGATCTCCACATTTCACACACAATCATACATAGTTTGACCACACATACGCCTCAGGGATTTCATTTTCAAAAAAGGTACCTTTTCTAAAACACTATTTAACATGAACAAAGTTCGACTAGGTAAAAAATATATTCCTTAATATTATTGAATTATTCAGGGTGAATATAGCTTTTAGACAGCTATCCTTAGTTGGGAGAAGGCACCTGACGAAGAAGAAGATATTGTCAAAATCATCATCCATCAAAGGTATACAGTGGTAATTTGTTGCATTCAGGATATTATGTAAGCTGGTACAAAGCCCACAATAAACCACACGTCAGTAGGTATATAAACATACATGGCTACTCGATAAGCAATGAAACCATCTAAATTAGTTTGGTACACCGCGACCGCCATCTTGAATCGTTGAGATCATAAACTATTTTCACAACTTTTCACATACCTTCGCATTTACATCCTCCAAAATGGCGGCGAAGCATCATCGCCCTGTCATTTCACGGCTCAGTGTTGACATCATTATTCTAACGTGACCCGCGAGCAATGATCATCAAATGCAATATTTAAACCAATTATGGAGGGGTACCTTTACCCTGGAGCTTCAAGAGACGGCGAACTTGTAAAGGACGCGCCGAGTACTTCACCTCTGCTAAATTCCGAACGGAAGGTGATGCAGTTGGCGTGGAGCTTTTTCAGTGAAAATTTCATAAATATATTTTTAAATTATTTTTATGGGATGAAATCAGAAGTGCATTGAGCCAGTAGGACTATGGCACCCATAATTGGGCTTTTCGTTAGGAGAAAAGAAATTGCAGACAGGACGAAGAACAGTAGAAGGGTTTTGGAAAGAGTTAGTGGCCAGTATTTCGATATTCAAATTTGGTCACACAATTGTAAATGAGAGGGTTTTCTGGAAACAATGTCAAGACATCATGCGTTGAAGAAGATGTCTAACCTCTGATAGAACTGAATCGTGAAGATAGGGAGTAAGTTTTTTTCCAAAAAAGCCTAAAATTATTTGAGAAAATTAAAATGACAAAATTAAATTTTCAGAAACGCGAAATAGCATTTGTACGATAATCCCCAGTAATAATAATGATTATTGCGAGCGAACCCACTTTTTAATTGCCTGCGGCGCAGCTACAGGTCCCGGACGGTAAAAAAGCGGCAAAACTTGTAACGGGATTAAAAGTTTAATTGCCCTCCGCTCCGAGCCGCCCCTGTTCATTTGGTAAGGGCCAGGGAAGGAGAGTGGATGCCGCTAAATACAACATTGATAAAATATCAATTCAAACATATTCACGTTACTAATATAAAACTCTTGATAAAAAGGACATTGCAAGCAAAAAAGCGTATAGAAAATTCTATTCAAATTTTATGACGCTAGTAATGGAAGGTACTGGCGACTTCAGAAACTAATATGAGTGTTTTAAGCAGTAACTCCATTGGTAAAAAATAAATAAAACAATAACCATAATATAATGAAAAATATAAAAAAGATTCCATTATCATATTAAGTATACAGGGTGTAGGTGTAACAGCACGTACCCGAAGTATTTAAACAGCGATTTCTGAGCATATTTGGAGTAAAAAATATAGATGTCATTTTGCTGTCCGATGAAATATTTCTTCAATTAAAAACAATAAAAATATTTTTCCATCACATGTAGCAACTCTATAAAGTCTAGCGGGTCACGTGATGGGCATTCCGTCTCGTTCCAACAGCACGGTAACTCACGAAACAGCGCGGGTACCACGTGATCCCGCCCCGACTTGTAGCAGTATGATCAAAAGCGACGTGTGATTAAAAAAAAATATTTTAGAATTTAAAAGAAAAAAAAAAATCAGGCATCTACTTTTTGAACTCAAAAAATGCTCAGGAAACGATGGTTAAAATCCTTGTTAAGCCCTGTATAAATGAAACATTATTTACAAAAAGCAACCTCCACGGTATTAAAGCTTCGCGTAATTTGTTAATTTTAATTTGTACCGGACTGCTCTAGGGGTGTAAGCGAAATCCACCCTTCTGGACATAATGCGCAAGAGCCTTAATGGCCTCTAATTTATCTGCGGGTCGTACGACAGATATAAAATATTGTGATTATTTACCTAGAATTATGACCAAACTACGGTGAAACGTTTTGTTATGTTCATAAAAACCTAACTAATTTAAAAAATATTAATACATTTTCAGAAAATAACATTTAAGCTATGCCTATATCGTCCCAGAATTACAATGTTAAAAAAAAAATTTAAGCATCAATATTTAAATAGTTATTATAATTCAGAGTTCATTTTACTTGTGACTACATGAAATCTGGTTCAATGAACTCAAATTTGCTGTGAATTTAAGTATCATTTTCTTTTTTTTAAGAACGACAAACCAGGCTACGAATAAACTGAAAATATTTGAAAATCTCCTTCTACCACCACAGTAAGCGGAAAATGTTGGTTGTCGTAGTGGAGGACCTAGCCAGTCCAGCAATCGAACACGCGACGCCTGGGTGGGAACCAAACGCGATACAAACTCAGCCACTGACTGAAAAATTCAGACAATCGATAAAATATCTAACTATAACTTAATATTTTAAATGGAAAATGATTTTAATTGCCATTTTCAAAATCGGAACTGATTTGACTAGAATTCAGAATATAAAAAGTAGAGGATTCTTGCGCAATACATTTTTGAATGCACGTTAATTATACGGTAAAAATATTCACGGAAAGTTACGAAAAAATTCATTACAATTTAATACCTAAATAATATACTTGGAGAATCCGACTAAAATCTAATTTGAAAATAAATAATTGAAGTTCACAATTTTGATTGCCTTAAATTATTCACGATTGTTCCATTATGTCCTCGGCTAAATTAGGCACTCCGCTATATTAGGAAAAGATTCTAAGAATCTGTAACTAACTTACTAACTTTTCATCACACCAATTCCCGCAGGGGTAGGTAGAGAGAACGGACCACCAAACGACTCGGTCTTGGCACACACTCCTTGCCTAGTTCTCATTCATACATCGTCTCATCTCATCTCATAGAAGTCTATTTCCATAGATAAGTCTCATCTCATAAGAATCTATTCCCACCAAAATATTCTCATCTCATAAAAATCTATTCTCAACAATACACGTCTCATCTCATAAGAATTCATTCCCACCAACATATTCTCTTGACATAAGAATCCATTCCCACCAATACACGTCTGATCTCATAAGAATCTATTCTCACCATAATATGTCAGTTCTCATAAGAATTTATTCCCACCAACATATTCTCTTGTCATAATAATAATAATAATAATAATAACGTAATAATAGAGTTGAAAACAGCGATCGCGTAAAGCGAAAAATGTTGACTTTTGTCTCTAATTGGAATCGGGCTGAAAATCGGGCTCGTGTATTACGCTCTTAAGAATCCATTCCCACCAATATACATCTCATCTCATAGAATCTACGAGTATTCCCATCCATAAACGTCTTCTCTCAAAATAATCTATTCCCACCAACATACGTCTCATCTCATTAGAATCCATTCCACCTAAATATGACTTATTTCATAATATCTATTTCTACTAATATACATACTAGACGTGGGCAAAATTGATTGACTGAATTAAATGAATAAATTCAATCTTGTGACACACTCTATCTAATTCTCAATTTAAAAAGGAATTGATTCTTCATTCCTTACCTTTGGCCTTGTATCCTACGATTTTTAATGGCACAATAATTTTTTATTTTCCATTTAATTTATTGTTAAATTATTTCAATTAATGATGTGTACCGTAAACAATTAAAAGATTATAATTTTTAATGTTTCGTAGGTATTTAAATATTATTATATGGGCGGCGCGCCGCGAACTTGCCTAAAGTAAAATACCTATCCCATTCCCGCGCCGCCATTCATAAAATCACGCGTATGTATATCATTGTCCCCCGCATAAGCGAAAACCGGCAGCGAGTCAGCTGAGTTCCAAGCCATGACGCGTTGTGTCCTTTCACTTGTGCGAAGAATCAATCCATCTGAGGTCCCACCCGTTCCAGATCCGCGTGTCTAGTCTGTCGCTATCGAGTCATGTCTGAAGCACTCTATTCGTGAATTAACTTTAGCGTCTTGTTCAGTTGACAGACAAATGACCAAACGAACAAAAATGACGAAATGTTCAAACGAATCGATTATGACTCGATCATCGCAAGTCTTTACTTGGTCCGCAGCTAGCGAGTTACTGCAGACACTAGTCAAAAGTTACTAATTCATTCTTGAATGCCTGCCGCGAATCCGCCTGTGAGGTTTATCATTCGTTCCTCTCCGCGCGCCAAGCTGTCAAATTCATTACATTGTTGGTTGTTTTGTGGTTCGTACCAAAACTATTGGAATATAAGTACCTACATATTTTTAGACGCAGATGTTAGGTAGATATAATATATGAATTTGCAGATATTATAAGGCCAATCGGCTGTGGTCAGCCGTCACAAAATATTGTTAAAATGCATATTTATATTAGATCACGTGAAGTGGTTTTTAAATTGGAACAATTTTAAGTTTAATAAATTAGTAAAACTTTAGGGGTGAAACCACAAACTGTTTAATTTAAAAATTTAATTGCTAGCTTAATGTAATTTATTTTTTTGTCAAAAAAACATTTTGTTGTCAATATAAGACACATTAAAATATTACGTTAACCCCTTCGCGCGTTGTTAGTACATTTTTTCAGAACGACATAATTGACCCTAAGAAGAGTGTTTTCTGTTCTTTAGCACCGTTGTGATTTGAAACTCGATGAAACGAAAAATAACGACACTAAAAAGAGGAAAATCCATACATCTATAAGATTTAGTCTGCGTGGTAATGAGATTAGTATGATATTATAATCAGTCTCCTCTTTGTGCGGTGCTTCCCTACTCATATCTGTTTCTGTTTTCTGAAGGTTTCACTTCAACTTGGAATTGATTTAAAAGGAATAATGAATGAATACAAGGAATCAATTCAAAAGGCCAGGAGAATTAGACTGAATCGATTCACTCTTGGGAATGAATATGCCCATGTCTAGTACATATATTGGAGCGAATGGAATCTTATGAAATGAGACGTATGTAATACATACGTCTCATTTCATAAGATTCCATTCGCTCCAATATATGTACGTATGTCTCATCTAATAAGAATCTATTCCCACCAATAAAGAGGTAAGAAATGAAATGGATGTATCTGTGTGCCTTATTTTCTTGCAAAAATGTACATATAACCTATAGCTTAACCGATTTAATTATTAATTTTAAATTTCGAAAATGTTAAATTTTATTTTACATTTCAGCATTTCACCGCCCCCTTGCAGCCTTTCACCGCCACGTGAAAGTGGCCGAAGGCAAATGCTTTCGTTTCCACCACCGCCTATAGCCTATAGGTCTAATCAATGCCCACGTGGGGAAATCACTGCTTTAAACAAATCGTGTGGGTAATCTCACAGTTTGACATAATAAATATTCTGACAAAATTCAAATTTGATATTCGGTTGGCAATGAATTGAATTTGAACTTTTCGAAGTTTGAGAATTTAATGTTTGGAAGGAAAATACCTAAAATATTCAACATGATAATATTTGCAGGAGGTAGGTAACTAACGGGTATTTGTGGTAGGTACCCAAAAGTAGCGAAATGGTAAAACAACCCGGACCATGTATTTTAAATGACAACATTGTCCAACTATGTACCAAAGTATGTACCAATATTGTGCAGTCGCTCCGGTATCCACTGAAATATTTATCAATTTAAAATAAATATTTTGAAATGGCAATTTGCCCCGACACGGCGTGTTTTAATAGAAGTTAGGTTTCATGACCGCTGCGGGGACGGTTCCCTGGAGAGCCGCCATTTGTCACCGATTTTGGCGCGAAACTTTCCCGCGCATTTGACAAATTTCATCAGGCCTGTTATGCGGATAACTACTTCCGTCAAAATATTTGCCGCGAAATGTGCGGCGACCTTTTTCAACCGCGAAATTAATAATGGTATGCGATATTATTTTTCGCAAAACGGTGATTAAGATTAAATTTTAATCTGTTCATTTGATGGTTTTTAGTGAAAATAACGTATAATGGAAATAATATTATTAATGTATTCAGCAACACACGATAACTAACATGATGTCTAATCAATGTGTATGTAAAGACCACCAAACCGCAGAGAATCTATTAAAAAGAATGAATAAAGGGATGCTTCAATCACATTCATACAATCTCGTGTTATACCGACTTTAGACATGATCTGACACAAGAATTTGATTCGATTGATCGTGTCATGTCTTACATTTTTGTGTTAATGTTGACAAGCAAAGTCAGATTTCGTGATTTTTCAAATGTCCACGCTTTTTATATTTTCAAGAAAGCATTATTTAATAAATCTAGATTTACTAACATAAAATCTTGTGAGTTTTCAAGGGTCGGTGCTATTTAGTATATTGTATTTCTCTTTAAGAATAATCTAACACCAACATAAACAATATTTAGTATCAAATTCTAGAGATATACATATTATTAAAACCATCTAAACATATTAATGGAAGTTCTCCGTTTCCTTTACCAATTCGTTTTGCCGATTATTATAAAAATAAAACGAATATATTAAGAGGCGGTTCTCCGAATTTCAACCGATTTCTTGCCTTAAGCATTTGAAGTTTTTAAGCTCTTAAAATATATGTTATTCTTGAAGATAATATCTAGACATTTATTGCGCCGAAACGCTAATTATATAAAATTCCCTCGATAGAAAAAAAATCGCGAAGTATGCTTCAAAAATGATTATAAACACGTTTGCTTCGGTTATTTTAAAAGTTATATGTATGAAAAAATTCACAGCGTTTCTTTGAAAAAAATTAAAGACAATTATCGTGAGATTTTTGCTCTATATTTAACGAGTAGTGTTTTATTAAAGATTTTCATGATTTTTGCATCAATTTTATCGCTGTAAATGTTAGCGCGCTCTTCTAATATTCGTAATTTCATATCTCTCCATCTTCTTTTTGTGGCCGGGAACTGAGCCTTAAACTGTACTATTAACCAAAAAAATACCTAAGCAGTCGGCAAAAACCAACACTTCTGCCACAGGTCACCTTGCAGAACAAGTCACAGGCAGACTTGCCCCGGTTCGCCGGTTGAGGTTTTTCCGGGAGAGACTAGTTGAGGGATACCTTTAAATCTCTCCAGTAGGACTCTCTTGGAACATCGCCTTACACCGCAGTGGGGGATTGGATTCATACGTCCGTTACTCCTGGACACACTGATCCCCAGATGCTTATCCACCCCTCATACTTTCTTCCTAGAACTATCTATCCTTCCTTTTCTAAAAATACCCCCCACAAAGTATCCTCGTAGTCCCCGCTGTTAAAAAAAAATGTCGTTTAATTATTTTTTCTGCCTTTGTAATTTAGAATATTCTTTGGAAAAAAAGCGAAGTTGGATCTCCTCAAGTAAAACCAACAAAAATACAAAAAACAGCTTTGTATCTGTTAAAATCCATCAGAATCTCAGAAAATTTTATAAAATCTCGAAACTTTCACAAGCAGAATATTTCTTCAGAAATCTTTAACGATAATTCTCACGAAATCTCCGTACGAATTCCAAAGCCGAAAATTCCCGAAAAACTCTTTAGATATATATTTGAATACGTCCTTGGGCAAATAATTGTATTCATTGTAATTTGGAGGGAGGCTTTCACGAGCGGCACAATAGTATGATACTCATTACTGGCGCGGGGGGAAAAAATTAATCGTTCAAAGGAGAAAATGTCAAAATATTCTCTCTGTAATTGCGGCTGCGAAAGCGGCGGGGGTTGCCGTCAGGCGGAACGAAACGTCCGGGCCTGGGTCGTTAGAAAAAAATACGAAAAAACAATTTTCTATTAGAGAGCCTTGTATGGGGGCCGAGAGATGGCATCGTCGTGCCAGAATTTATTAACATACTATATTTCGTCTACGTAAGTACGTGCTAAACTTTATACTCATTGTAAAGTCTCTCTGTAGATCTATAGGGATTTATGTATTTTATTGGCTCAGTATTTTGCATTGATTGAAATATTTATACTTCTTTAAGATCTAAGTGACTGCTTATTGCTATTTAGTTAATATACAAATACGGTTTAAGAGGACACATGTGCTTGTAACTCGGAAGCTAGTTTTTGTCTGAAGAGACCTCGCCAAATAATTACTTGCTTGTCTGTGTTCGGCTATCTTCAGCACACTTCGTAACCGACAAAATGTGATCCGAATGTAGCATAGAAAACGTAGTTTAGGTTTAGAGGTTGAAGGGTAGGGCTCTCCTAGTAAGTAATTCGAAGATCGCGGGTTCAAATCCTGGCGTACGCACATAAATTTAATTGGATTAAGTTATGCTATTTCACAATTTATTTGTTTAAAATAATAAATATTGTATTTCCGCCACGTTCCAGAGTGCAAGATACTCTCATTATTCCTATGGTGTAAAACAATTATTTAGAATAGAAACCTCGCTTGAAATTGCTTTAGCCATTTTTGGCGACTAGATCTGAATACCCAGGGACCCACCTTCATTACCCATCTCCTTCCCCTCGTCACTACTTACAGCTTCACAACATATCCCAAATTGGGGATGCCATAGTCTCATTGGCTCCAGACGGTTTTAATCAGTTGGGTTGAGTCCTAGATAAGATATTGAAGTATACGGATTTTTATGGTTTTAATAACTTATTTTTCTTTATTCATCCGAATCACAACATATTCATTCATAACTCTGCCCATCTAGCATAAAAATACATATACAAATGATTCTTATAGTTCTTGGTAGTGGTATTGAAATGTAAAAAGTAGAAGGTAACTCAAAAAATTGTTTGAACAGAAAATTGATAACATCAAAATCAAAATGTTTAACAGCAATGATATTTATCTGATACGGCTATAATGAAACCGTTACGCAATGAGGTTGATAATAGAGAGGTTATTCCAATAATGAAGTATTCAACAGATTTACTCATTGAATCATTTCTATACCGCAATCAATTTACCCATTGTTTCATTTTAATGGCGGTACGAATGTACTTCACGAGAATATTCCATCCATTGAGCACTTTTCATTGCAATTATTTAACTGATACGTAAAAAGCATTCAGATATGAATGCTATCTGTAATTAGAAAAAAAGGCACCACATGATATGCTTTTATGAAAAGTTCTTTAATTATCTTAATCAATCATACCAATTTCGGTGGGCTGTGACATGCGTTAATTCCTACGTGAAATGTGATTCAGTGAATTCAAATTTGCTTTGAATTTAAGTTTTATTTTCAAAATAGGAACTGATTTTAGGAATAATATTTCACACAAGCGATAAAGTAGATACGTAAAATATTTTAACAGAAAAATACATAATTTTTGTTTTCCAAAATTTGAATTATAATATTCCGTGATTTTTCACGAGTCTGCGCCAGTTATTTCATAATTTGATGCATATATTGAGTTCGAAAACATCCATGAGACATTATAGTTACTATCCGGTTTCGCTTATGATTAGATCGGAACTGATATTAGTTTTTTTTATGTGACAATCTCACAAGAGTCACAACTGCTCCCGTCTGAAGCCAGTGAGACTATTGCTTTCCCAATTGGGGTATGTGGCGAGGCTGAGAGTAAGTGGGAGGGGAAGGAGATGGGGAAGAGGAAGGTAGGGGAAGGAGTTGGCTGTTTAGATCTAGTCACCAAACACGCCAAGCAACGCGTTTTCAAGCAACGTTTCAATTCTGAACAGAGGTCTTACATCAGGGCGTTACTGAGAGTACCTTTCACTCTAGATGCAAGGCGTGCATTGGTATTGAAATTTCCAAAAAGAATCCAAGCAAATTTAAATAGTTTTTGCTACTTCTGAATAATTTTTTAAATTGATACAATAATATTATATATTTTCAAACACTATATTATGATAATGTGACACTGGGTATATACAATTTGGGAGGCGGGAATGGGTACCGCCGCACCGGGAACCTTTAATGGATAACCAACACCTCTGCCATAGGTCACCTCAAAGTGGTTCGCTACGTTTGGTGATTTAGCAGGGGTGCCCGGGTTCACGGGGTGAAGTTTGTCTAGGTCTTGGAGGCGGATGACCAGGACACACTGAATCCCAGATTCCTACCCACCCCTTAATCCCTCCTCCTTCCCAGAACTATCCTCTTAAAAAAAACATCCACACAGCATCCCTAAAGATTATTTAGGGAAATTATTTTCCTCAGGGCCTCCTGTGTGGGGTTAATGTTAAAAAAAATACTTTGCCCACACTTAACCCCCTAATTGAATAATCTATGTATATATTATATAGCGCCGCTTCGAAAAAAAAGTTAACTTAAAAGCGTTAAAATGCATTCATTAGTAATGTTAACTACGCTTAATTTTATTATTAATGAAAATATGAAATCGCATATTAAAACGTCATAATTATAATTTGACTTGCGAAGCATATGACGTGATTGCGTATTAATATTTACACAGATATTAAATTAAACATTCGATATCATATGGGGATAATTAAAATTACACTAAAATGCATATAAAATAATAACTGTTCGTGCAATGCACAATGACAGTTATAGCTATCCAAGCATAATGCGTAACGCGCATTTGAACTCGAAAATGCTAAAACCGTGCGATGGTTGGTGCAAATGTTGCGTTATTAACACATGTGTTAAATGTCATTCGTCTGTTCAACGTGTGGATTGTAGTTAAAACCCATGCAATACCAGTGTCAATACCCATTAAACGAATCAATTAATAATGTACGAGACAATGACGTTGAAATGTATATAGACTCTTAAACCACTGTCATGTTTTCAGTAAATTGTTAATTCAAACATTTTTGGTTGTAATATTTGACAAATATAGATATTCAAAGAATATGTGTATGTGAACGAGTATGCTTTAGTTTTATTTTATTTTAATTTCTTATAATTATGATCCCTTAGGCGAATGTTTAGTAAAACCACTTATGATCGTGTGAGAAATGTGGAGATTAGCAAAGAAAGCATCGCTGACGTAAGCTTAATGACGGACGCTCGGACGGTTTGGGCATGTAAGAAGAATATATGACGCAAATGTGAATGGTCGAAGAAGTCAGGGACGCCCAAGATAATCAGATACTTGAGTCGGGCCATGTAAAGAGTCAGAATAATAGAAGAGTGTGTATGAGACGATGTATGAATGTAATGAGGCAAAGAGTGTGTACTAAGACTGAGTTGTTTGGCGGTCCGTTCTCTCTGCCTACCCCTGCGGGGAAACGGCGTGATGGTTAGTTAGTTTTATCCTTCATGCATTACGAAAAACTGTTTTATACTTTTGTTATTCGGCAGTAAATCCCTTCGGACAGTTAATTATATTTTGTTTAAATAGGAACACAGTATTTTCCATACATTACATATTCGGGCCAACTATCGGCGGATCAATTCTCATGGAATCAAATATTACTACCACCTAAACTAATAGGTGCATTTTCGTGCAATACCCATTAAAAAAAAATCACATGTTTTCAATGAATCTGAGACTGAAAAGGGTTATGCCCGCGTAAACGTAGTTGAACACATATATTAGCTGTACAGATAGACGTAGGCACAAGCCTCTGCATAGTTGGTTGCACGGTACGGGTAGCACTGCAGTGGAGGGCGGTTGCATTTGGCGGTCGAAGCGCTGATTATCAGATTAGGGCGTTATTCGAATCAGTGGCCGCTACGGTGAGCCCTGATTGATCTGCGTAGCGGCGTAGCCAGCCCGCGGGGAGGGCTGTCCGCAGCCTCTACGCTACGCCTCTACGCTTCACACCTCTACCTGGTCCTAGATAGCCGGTCGAATCATCGTACCTGACTTGCCGTACGTGATTACACCAACGCCGAAGGTTGGCGCACCACATATCGGGTGCAAGGTAATAATTTATTGATTTGATTATCATGCAACATTATGTTGATATAAATTGCCTTAACACCTCAAGCCTCGGTAGGACATTATTAGCCACAAACAGCATATTCCCTTTAGAGGCTCTGAAGGACATATCTTATCGGGGCGTTAAAACAATATAAAATTATTTTTATCTTTTTTTTTTGCGGAGATACGTCATTTATTCGTCGTTACAAAGAAAAATAATCATTCGCCACAGTTTGTATCATATATTTTTACAGTTAGCTAATTAGCAATACCTGATTAGTAATTCCAAACAATGATAACTTTGAAGATAAAAATAAACTCAATACAAATTTACTCTACTACTTAGTGTCTGTAAATCTAATTCTGTTGACAACTTTTCTGACAAGTCCCCTTTGTTTACACCTTTTTTATTCTAAATAATCATAAATAATATGTTCTCTACTATTATAACATTGATTATTAGTTTAATAACACATAACTACTAGTATCCTATACCTAAATACTTGCTTTTATCACTCATACTTTGTTAAATGTACGTTCATATTTGTTATTATTGTAATATTGATAATCTCCTGTGTACCACTGTATACTTATAATATCATGTACCTATCACTTGAATGTAAAAGCCATTCATTCTATGGCGTTTAAATAAATAAATACGATTCCATGGATAAAATCCAAAATACATATATTTTTTAAATAAATAAATAAATCGTGGTTACAACCAAGTAATTGTTCTATTTCATTATTTATTAAGCCATTCGGGCGGACAGATTGCCACAGAAATTTAGTTAGAATTAAATAGAATTATCATAAAATCAGATTTAAAATATATTACGTATCGTTAAATGCGTGCGAGCAGAATTAGTAGTGCCTGGTTCAAAAATTATATAGAAAATTAAATCAGCGAATAATTTCGACATAAAAATAAGCACATCATCAGATTTAATAATGACCGTCAAAGGGAATTATTTCGATTTTAAGTACCTTGTTACCCGGCCAACTACCTTTTCGGGTTTGAATTCTCGGAAAAGTGAATTATTTCATCAAAATCAGGCTTCATTTCCAGATAATGTAAATTCCACATCGGAATCCATTTGGGTAAACCACTTATCGTTTCATGTACCTCCGACAAATAGGGGATACATTTTAAAAAGCGGACATAAAAATATACCACGTTATGTATTTATATTTAATATACCCACACATTTATTATTAAATAGAATTTAAATAGATTTTTAGACAATTTGGTTACATTTTAATGCAAATTATTTAAAACCAAGTCCAACAAGCAGAACGTACACGAAAAAGTTCACATTGTAGTTATGATAAATATTGTTGACATTTTGTACAAACACATTATGATAATATTAATTAATGCAATGCATTGAACGCTTGATATAAATAATGTATCACTATTACATTCACATGAATGTTTTACCACAATTAAGGAACATATTGTCACCATCGACTACCATAACACGGGCATGAGCCTAGCATGGTTATCGAAAAATCCACAAATGATGTAACCATTCAAAGCAATGAATAAAGAAATTTAAAAAAAAAGTATGAAGTAATTAGGTAATGTAAAATACAATAATATAACACATATAATACGCTTTGCAAATGATCACATTTCAGAATTGTAACAAACGTACTCAAAACCTTACGTTAATAAATACTTTATTTTATTTTTTCTTTTTTTAATGTTATATATATATGTGTATGTAATGTATATAGATGTGTGTGTGTATACATGTGAGTAGGTGCGCATATGGGTACGTATATGTGTGTTTATACCTGTATAGATGTGTGCACGTGTGTATATGATTGTGCGCACCTATAAATGTATATACGTTGTGCTTGCATGCACACATATTGAAAAAAAGTTATGTACATTTTTATAACCTAATACTAATTTACTTCTTTTCCCTTTCTATTTTCTCTTTTCTACTTTTTATTATAATTTTTACCTTTTTTAACATCACTTATAATAAATCCATATGTTTACAATAGACTGCATATTTCATAAAAAGTAACAATACTCCATTGGTCACCATGAAACAGGCAGCCGCCTAGTATGGTGATCCAATATATCTACACTATGTTAATTACACAATTATGTATCATGTATTTTATAAATAAATAAATGTGATGTACTACCAAGCACTGCAAAACTACGTGATTTTGGTATGAAAATTAGATTGCTTAGAAATATTTTTGTTGCTTCAATTAAATACTGCGAGTAGAACACATATTTGACTTTGAAATAGTTTTTTTATAAGTCCCGAAAAAATAAAGTAGCATGCCTTTAAGAACTGGTTTAAAGTTCAAAATACCTTATTTACGAACCAATTTTCTGGTTTGGTTTTATTGTTTAGTGTGGAAAATGAAATTCTTTAGAAAATGATCGTAAAATATTTAAACATTTGTGTCTAAGCTTTGCAAAATAAAATAAAAAAAAAAACTTTTTGAAGATGTTTTTTTCGTGAATAAAACAAAACAGGCGGCTGGTGTTAAATAGGAATTTAAATCTTATCGTCATCTACATAAGGAGTGTTATTGTTACCGGCCTGATGCCGAATTTTTACCTTTAGTTTAATAACATGGTGGTAACACAACTCGCATTCGCATTCATCCACTATTTGCATCCAGGTTGAAGGTCCCGACTATGAATCCGGAGGTAGACGGTTGAAATTCCGAAATAAGCAAGTAGATTTTATTTAATTAATGCGTTTGGTTTTAAAGTTAATTCTTTAAATTTAATATGTACCTACGAGTAGTAATAATAACAAACAAATATGGCTAACTAACTAACTAACCATCACGCCGTTTCCCCGCAGGGGTAGGAAGAGAGGACGGACCGCCACACAACTCGATCTTGGCACACACTCTTTGCCTCGATCACATTAATACATCGTCTCATACATGCTCTTCTATTATTCCGACTCTTCACATGGCCCGACTCAAGTATCTGATTCACTTGGTCGTGCCATGTCTTCCTCGGGCGTCCCCGACTTCTTCTACCATTCACATTTGCATCATATATTCTCCTTACACTCCTTTCCTCGTTCATTCGCTCTACATGCCCAAACCATCGGAGAGTCCCTTTCTTAATCTTACACATCACGCTTACATCAGCCTTGCATTCTTTGCGGATATTCACGTTTCTCTCACGATCGTACATGGTTTTACCACACATTCGCCTCAGGGATCTCATTTCTACAGCATTCAGTCTACTTTCATCCTTCCTCAGCCAGTTCCATGCCTCACTGCCATACATTAGGGTAGGTACCAGCACTCCATTATAGACGGCTAGTAACAAATATGGCGCCTGGTGAAAGATCACCATTCAGAGTTGAAACAGCTTAAGCCGTATTTGGTGACCGGATCTGTATAGTATGGTACCTATCCACCTACCTCTAACTCATCTATTTCCCCTCCCAACTATCTTCAGCCTCACAACATAACCCAATTGTCGATGCCATAGTCTCCAAGCCGTTGGGAGCAGTTTCACGGAATTTACATATAAAAAAAGGGTTAAAACTTTTTGATGAAAGTGGCTTATCTAACTAAATAGACTAATTCGTGTATTGTTTTTAACTTTCCAGCCATAAGAAATAAAGCTTCTAAGTGTCAAAGGTTGTGTTTGATAAACGCCAAAATGTCGGGAAATCCTCTTTTCAATAGAAAGTATTCATTGTTTGAGGCTGGTAATCTCTCTTTGCAACTTAGTTTTGGGTAATAATTATTCAGGGGGTAAATATATAAATCTGTAGTATAAAGGTTTGCGATATAAACTTGTTAAATATTTGGAAAGTACCAGGGGAAACTTTGAGCAAAACAATAAACCGTTTGGGCGCATTTGGATCAAAGCCGTGGAGAGGAATTTTGATGCCTTTTCGTTGTATTTCCGCTGTTCTACAGACAAAAAGGCAGGAAGGTGGGGCTTGGTGGAACTTGAAGCAGAATATTGACGTCTTTAATCAAAGGGTGAAATGAATGCGAAAATTTAAGAAGGAATAACCAGAAAAAACCGGAAATATGTCATTTTTAAATCAAATTTTAGACGTATTGACATTTTTTCACAAAAAAAATAAATTTATTTCGAAAGACTGTTCTTTTATCTAGTAAAGCTATGTTTTAAATTTTGAGAAAAAAGGTTTATTTTTAGTACAATAAAGTTTTACCGTAGGTCGTTGGCAGATTTTTAAATTTTCAAACAATATTATATGTATTATACATATTATACAACACACATTTCAAATCATATAATCACGCAGTAAAATAAATTAACAAATTATCTGGGAAAGCTATATATGTTTCAGAATTTTAATTAAAGTTTAAATAAAATCATTTAAAAAAAGATCCGCACACGTGTTTCGTGACAATAAAACTTCAGTTTATCTATTTATTTACGGTATGCGCATGTGTGTGTGTGTGGGTGTATGTGTGTGAATGCAATGGAAAGTTTACAGAATGCATTGTCACCGTAGGGAAGCGGGTAAATTCCCTCTTCCAAGATTTGCACTCATTCATTCAAGAAAACAAAATCTAAATTCAATTAAATGTATTTTAAAAAAATAACTGTGTGTAGTTCACATACGGTAGAAGTGAGACCTTCAGAAAACTAAAGTGAAGAAGAGTGGGGAGGCTACGAAGCACCGCACAAAATTGATTTGAAAACAGATTGTATATTTACTCACCTCTTATTACGTACTTACATTATTAACAATTTTTGCAACTAGGTATGTAAAAGGGTTATGGGCATATAAATAAATTAATAAACATTAACATTCCGGTAATAGAACGGCAGAAAAGTTTGTGAAACACAGCGTCAACAAACAACAAAAATTAATTCAAATAATTTCGTATTCCTCTACAAACAAACTCGAATAAAATATGCATGATTTGTTTGCGAAAACTCCATACGCGTGATCCAAGCAATGGATTCACACCACAGCAAAAATGGAGGTTCATCAAAAATATTAATTTGCTCGGCGTGAGTTTGTACTGACCCTGCCGAGTCGGATAAGGCTGCCCCAGGGGACAGGCGGGCAATTTACATACATCATCAACCGTGTGCCGTACTGCCGTGGCTGTTCCCGCGGATTAACGGCTTATGTTGTTGTGCGGATAGCCCCGTGTTACCCAATTGCGGATACCCCCAGAGCAGGGTTGTCAACAAATATATTTTTAAAAATCATTGTTTTAGATGCGTCGACTAACAAAGTCTAGACAAGACGTAATAATAATGATGATTTTTCTTGATGATGATTTCTCCAGCCGAACTCTCTCGGCCCATCGCTTAGGACCGCGGTGGAAGGAGAGGATATATATGTCTGTCATTCCTGGCCACACTGACCCCCAGGTTCTTACCCACCCTTTATACCTTTTTCCTTCGCAGAACTTCCTCTTCTTCGTTCCCTAAGAACACCCCCCACACTACACGCCAAACGCATACCCAACATATGTACAAGATTGACATTTGTCACATGAGAACGGGTCGCTTCTTCAGCTCGTTCTTGTGTTCAACAGCTCGGCTGTGGAACTATTTGCCGGTTTCTGTGTTTCCTCCTTCCTACAACATGGGTCTCTTTAAGGCCAATATTCATTAGTTTGTTTTTTTACATGAATACCCCACAAGAGTCCCAACTGCTCCCGTCTCGAGCCATTGGGACTATGGCATCCCCAATTGGGGTTTTGAGGCTGAAGGTAGTGGGGAGGGGAAGGAGATAGGGATGAGGATTCCTCCCTCTCCTCAAAAAGACCCTCCACACAGCATCTCAGATGACATAGGCCCTGAGGGAAATTATTTTCCTCATGGCTTCCTGTGTGGAGTTAATGTAAAAAAAGCAGCAATTTTCAATTTGGGAGGTGGGAATGGGTACCGCCGCCCCAGGAACCTTTATTGGATAACCAACACCTCTGCCATAGGTCACCTCAAGTGGTTCGCTACGTTTGGTGATTTAGCAGGGGTGGGGAGAGTTCATGGGAAGAGGTTTGTCTAGGTCTTGGAGGCGGATGACCAGGACACACTGAAACCCAGATTCCTACCCACTTTCCAAACCCTTTTTCTTTCCCAGAACTCTCCTCTCCTTCCATTTCTTAAAAAACCCTCCACACAGCATCCCCAAAGGTGACATAGGCTCTTCATAGGCTGCATAGGCTTATTTTCTTCAGGGCCTCCTGTGTGGAGCTCATGTAAAAAAAAAACCCAAAGATGACATAGTTTATCAATTTTCCTCCTTTTCCTCAGAGCCTTAAAATGTTTTTTTCAAGAAAAACTCCTCTCATGTAAACCATCGTATAGTGAGGTTTCTATTAAAAGAAAATAATTAACTTGGTTTAATTAAACCATTATTTTGAGAAAAAAATATCAGTTATATAATAAATAATATTATATTCACTACATTTGGGTCACCCTATCTCGAGGATATTGCTACCCTAATTAAGACACTGAGACATTGTATACTTAATATTAAGCTTCTGAGGCATAATGTTATGTATATATAACCGACATGTGTATTTTTGTCGGAAGTTTATTGTTATATTGGGTGTCCAATCTACAAACTTTTGTTAGTGAAAGTGCGAAATAAACAATTCCGTTGACAGATCACCATTTAGAATAATAATATTATCAGATAAAGTTTTGATGGTGTAAGTAAAAATATATAATTAAATAAAACAAATAATTTCTTTATGACCAAGCGGTTTTGCTTAACATAAGCACCAGCAGGGTACAAAATTAATTTAACCAAAAAATACCCTGTGTGAACTTATAGATATGTATATACATAAAGAAGGAGACAAAACATAATATAGAATAAAGGAACAATGAGAGTAACTAACTAACTAACCATCACGCCGTTTCCCCGCAGGGGTAGGCAGAGAGGACGGACCGCCACACAACTCGATCTTGGCACACACTCTTTGCCTCGTTCACATTCATACATCGTCTCATACATGTTCTTCTATTATTCCGACTCTTCCACATGGCCCGACTCAAGTATCTGATTCACTTGGTCGTGCCATGTCTTTCTCGGGCGTCCCCGACTTCTTCTACCATTCACATTTGCATCATATATTCTCCTTACACTCCTTTCCTCGTTCATTCGCTCTACATGCCCAAACCATCGGAGAGTCCCTTTCTTAATCTTACGCATCACGCTTACATCAGCCTTCCATTCTCTGCGGATATCCATGTTTCTCTCACGATCGTACATGGTTTTATACACATTCGCCTCAGGGATCTCATTTCTACAGCATTCAGTCTACTTTCATCCTTCCTCTGCCAGTTCCATGCCTCACTGCCATACATCAGGGTAGGTACGAGCACTCCATTATGGACGGCTAGTTTCGCTTCTTTGGACAGTTTTTTGTTGGTGCCAACGGCGTTCAGACCTCCATTAATAGAGTTACCGGCATTCACCCTTCTTTCAATATCTCTATCAGCCTCTCTATCAGCCTTCCCATCTCTCGTCTCAATGAGATAGCATGAAATTAAAATCTAACATAGTAACAGGGAGAAAGAGACACTGTTTAACAGCTTTCAGCATTTAAAAAAACCAATTAATAAAAAAATAAAAAAATAATTAACGTTAACTCCACACAGAAGACCCTAAGGAAAATAATTGCGCTCAGGGCCTATGTAATCTTTGAAGATGCTGTGTGGAGGGTCTTTTTGAGGAGAGGAAGGAGAGGAAGGAGTGAACGTGGGTCTTGAAGCGACTCATGTTCTAAGAGGGAGGAAATACACAGGCTGGCAAATCGTTCCACATCCAAGCTGTTGAACTCAAGAACGATTCGTAGAAACGACACGTTCTCATGTGATTAATTAAATGTCAACCGTGTAAAAATTTTGTGCACGTTTGGCGTGTTTGCCGACTACGTACCGGTGCCGAGGGGATCAATGATGCTAATTCCTCGGAGCATCTTCCATTGTAATACCGGTAGAACACGGACAGCATTCCTACCTATGCCTGTGCTCTATAGATTGCAATCCGTTTGTTAAGTTAGGAGAATCTATCAAACGAACAGCCCGTTTCTGCACAGAGCCGAGGGTATTTTTTAGGTATTTTGGGGCTCCAGACCTGAGGTGGCCGCCAAATTCAACCAAGGGGCGTACTTGCGATTTGTGCACTATTAACGTACCTGCGGGCCCTGTACAGTAGGTACACCCAGTTTCTTCGAGGCTAACTTAACTCTGGCTTCGATGGAGCCCCCGTACCTGAGCTGGTCACTTAGAGATACAAATATGTCCAATAGCCAAATATTAAGTATATATCCCAATAAAAACTCATCAAAATTCCATTATCCCAATCATCTGTTCAGATGACGGTTTGTCACTTTAGATATAATATTATGGGAACCCATTACATCTATCTATATGTCTTTCTCTATGTTAACACGTTAGATTTAAATTTCATGCTCCTACTATATCACTGTTCCTTTAGGTATTCTATGTTATTTATAAATGTATGTATAAGCTCAAACAACGTATTTTTGATCAGGTTTATTTCGTAATTGATGATGCTTGTGTTAAGCGAAATGGGTCGGTCGCAATACATTAAATAAAGTTCGTGGTTATAAACAAAGTAATTGTTAAATTTCATTAATATGTTAAACCGCAAAGTGACTGCTTTCTACCAAAACATCAAGATATTTACAATGGAAGATACCAATTAATTATTGACGAATTACAGCTTGACATCATCGAATTGAGAACACCATAATCTTAGTGACTAAAGAGTAGTTGTAAAAAATTTTATGCCAACATATATTAAAAATATATAAAATTCCTCATGCTAACTAACATCAAATCACTTGTAGTTCTGGGAGAGAAAGCAGATCGTTGGATGAGCACACCTTGTCACATTACCTGTTCGACAGTAATGATGTTAGTGGGAAGGTATAGATAACATTAAGCGTGTTAACTGCCATTGTAAGCTGTCAGCTGATTCAGCCTCTCTCATCCTCTCCTGTCACCCTGTGAACTCTCCTGACCTCTCAGGAGACTCGAGGGTCCGTGGAAGTACGAGCATATGACTAGTCACGAATTCTCTAATTACTGACAATATAATATGGAGTAGTTACTCTAATAAGCTAAATATTCATTCCCTTGTCCTTCTAATATGACACCTGTTCTTAGAGGAACGATTGAGCGGCCCTTTTGGTTAATTTAGGATTCGAGAGCAATTTTACCCAACCAAACCGAATTATTATTATTTTTTTAATATCTTGGCTTGAGTTGACCATATTTACATATTGACTTTACAATAAAATCCAAATAAATGGAATATTTATCACAAATAAACTTATCCGAAGAGTAAAATCTGTTTTTAAAAATTGGTAAAATACGCTTTCAAATTTTATAAATCGAAATAAACATATGTATAGTTTACGAAATATAAAAACTTTGCACGCAAACATAAAAAGTTTTTCAAATGGCTCAATTTACGTTTTTACGTAAAATTACTGAAAAAAAAACTATTTATTTATTTAATTAAGTATTTTATTAGACATGTGTTTTATAAATTTTATTTTCACCACATTTTTTTGCTGTTTCTTGTAAAAATAATTAATAAAATATTCCCAAATTTCCATAATTTTTTTTCAAATTGCGATCCGAAACTTTGTTTTCATAAAGGCCACATTTACTTCTTGTGTGGATGTTTTTTTTATAATTTAATATAAAACGTGGTGTTTTCTCTTTCTAACACCATTTAAATCATATTTTCACTATGATAGTAAGGTAGACAACGATTTCTTGAGTTGTTTAAAAAAAAACGAACAAATTAACCTGACGGGTTGAGCAAATATCTAATTATGGATGTGAAATATTTTATAAATTTGTTCGCATAAATTTGGGCCATTAAATAATTATTTTAGAAGTAAATTTCGCAATTTTTTGTGAATTAAAAGTAATTATTATAAAAATACTAGCCTTTACCCACGGCTTCGCTCGCATAGTATTAGTGGGAAATTACTGGCATAATTAGTGGCATAATCGCTATTATTCTTGCTATTTTGTCTAATAGAAAATAATTATCGTTTAATAGAAAATTTCAAAATTTGAGAATGACATTTCGCAAATAAAAATTCTATTTTAGAAAATATTAAAACTATGGAAATAGAAATTTTCTTTTAAGTACCTACTCCCTTTATTAGTATTTTATTCATATTTAAATCCAGAGTAACCTAAACAAATAAGAAAATGACAGTCCACTTCAAACGCTATGCTTTATAGAAACGTTATGCTTTTTGTTCGGATAATAAACATTTTTAGAGATATGTAGATATTAACTACGATGCAAAAAAAGTCCTCCTTTTAATCACAACAAAGCAAGCACTCTTTTTAAGCCTAAAATTTAAAAAAAAAAACATTGTTTCCAAGGTAACAATTTGTTTGACGTTTGCAATAACTCGATTTTGTTAGGGACAGAAAACGTATGATACATAATTTCATAACACCACAGCTCATTCATAACGCCAGAGCTTACCAATATATAAAGCCGTTGTTACTCGCAAATAATGTAGATTTCGATTAGTGAAAGAATTTTGAAATTCCATTCGATATTTATTGCGTGAAAGAGTAAGGACCATCCAACCAACCATCCATACAAACTTTAGCATTTATAATATTAGTAAGATTCTTGCCCGACCTTTTATGTATGAGTATGTTAACATAATGAAATAAAACATCGTAAGAAAGGCGTTCTTTAGGTGGGAATATTAATTTAAATACAAAACGGTGTTCCAACGTATTTACGTTGTAATTTTAATTTAAGCCTATCTAGATGCTTTTTTAATTTTTTTTATATATAACTGTGAAACAACACAGATAAAGGTTAAATAAGTATTTTTTGTACACGCTGGAACGGATTTGAACCCGTTTGATTTGTAGTCGAGAGTCTAACCAGGAACACGGAGGACGTAAATTTGACACATGTTTTGTATTGAGTGCGATGAACAAAAACAATATTCACGACAAAATAACGTATCCATTAGAGACCTCCTTATTTTGTATTGACTTTGAAAGATGTACGTATTTATTCTGGCAAATCACATGGGACTCTTAGAAACTGCTTAGATTTTACGTTACAGTTCCTTTGTTCGAGAGGTATCTGCTAAATATAAAATATACACACAGACATGGATGAAACTCAGAATAGATAATTTATTAATGGTGCACCTAAAATAATTCAAAATCTGCTCTTTAATAGATGGCGGTAATTTAATTATTTTTAGGAAAATTCATTTTTGCAAATTGTGCAGTAGAATATTAAGGTGTATAAGTTAGATAAAAATGAATAGTGTACATAAGTAAATTAGAGTAATGATTTTTTACGATTTTTTTTCCTATTTATCAACCATTTTGTTTACTGCCGCGTTCGATAAATACTTAGATATTTTTATTATTTTATCCACTATATAAATGTATTGCTGAGGAATACCTAAAATATATACTCTCAGTTCAACTTTCGAAGTACGATAATTATAAAAAACACTGAAAATATATAAATTATTTGAATAGAAGAGTGAATTGGTCACTAAATAGAAATCATTAAGTAAAATCACAATATTTACTAACATATTTTTATAACATAATATACCAAACTGTTTTTTCAGCGCGGGCCACGGAGTAGAAATGCGCAGGCGCGCTAATAACGCCCCTTGCGGAAAAGAATTAAAACAACCATTTTTACCAAGTAAATTATAACCACATAGAACGTTGCTAGGTGTAAAATACATTCAACGCATTTGTACAGCATGACCGCGGAAGAAAGCTTATTAGTAACAGATCATGTTTTAGTGTATACGGGTTTAATTTATATTGTTGCAACAAAAGGGTTTTTTTAGTTGGGCTGTCTGTGTTTAACATATTTACAGAGATATTGAATTAATATAGACATGTAAAATCAGTACAGAGCAAAGGAAAGGAAGGGTTGGCAAGCGCAGAATTCCCACGTCCTGTCATCTCTATTATACCGTTCGCTATACGTTCTTAGCTAGTGTAAGCTACCTGACGTATTTCTGAATTTAACATACGTAATCTATCCATATATACATGTTATACCACCGAAACCTGTGAAAAATCACGGAATAGTCCGAATTCTTGACAAATTAGTTCCAACTTTGAAAATGGCAAAATTAATTTAAAGTAAAAAATAACTTTGTAGGTAGGTACTTAACAGCTTGTCGGAAATCTTCTAACAATGAGTATTTCGAAAATGATATGAAATTAAAGCAAATTTGAGTTCAATGCACGAGATTTCACGCAGAACTAACTAACGCACAGCAAAGAAAACCGAAATTAGTATGTTTGATAAAGAAGAGTGCCTGGGCTACGGTTTTATTCCAAAATTCATGAATTTTGCACATTTGACCGTCAAAACAAGAGGAAACACACTGTTAATAAGAAATTTCGAAAAACAGCCATATCGCCTTTTACCGCCCCTTAAAGCAGAATTTTGATACTGCGTGATGAAATTTTGCGCACTTGACGTTTGAAGATGAAAATTACTTTGCCTACATCTGGTTTCGAAAAACTCTGCGTAAAGCCGAGGCAACACCGAGAGCTTCGGCTGGTAGGCTTATGATTTACTGAATTCGCAGATTAAATATTTAGAATTTCATGTTACGGTATTTCAGATATCCAACAATCAATAACACCCGCAGTGTAATTTTATGCGGGAGCATGTTTAATCGGAATTGATAATACCCCTATCACAATACGTATTAGCGAGTTAATAAAATGTAAACAGGGAAAGCCATTAAATTATTGTATCTATTGTTTGGATCAAATATAATTAATCGGAATGATTTGTTTGCTTCGGATGCTGCAAGTCAAATAATCCTTTCAATGATAATGTTATTTGTTTTAACCTTCCCACCGATACTTGCATTAAAACAATTTTCAGTACGGAACTTTAGGTTCTTATTTCGATAAATGACTAATGAAATAAAAATGTTAAAATTAATTATACCTTCGAGAGAAATGTTTTTCTCGTTAAAATATTTGCGATCTCAACATAATATCGACCACTATAACACGGGCATGTGCTTAGCATGGTGGTCGAAATATCCACAAATTATGTAACCATCAAAGCAAAGAATAAAGAAAACTATTTTTAAAACAAATGAAAAAAACATGGTATTAATTACTAAAAACAGGGGAATTTTTTAACTATATAAACAGAAAATGTATGTCCGATTATTTCACACACAGGAATAAAGTTCCGGTTAAATCGGAGCAATGATCGCCGCTAATGTGATATTAAACGCACACAGATGCAACGCGCAAAAACGCTCAATTAATACAATAATGTAATACTAATAATTTAAAATGTATTGGATTAAACGCGAATTAATTAAAGTAGTTCAAAAATATTGTCTGGATCAATAATCCGAAATCACAAGAAATGTGTAAATGTATCACAAAATTTTATGAAGTATGTCATCCTTTATTGATGATAGTTTTTTTTTCTTCGAAAACCTTTTTACTATCAGGAATTACGTTATTTTTCTGTATTGTGTTATTTTTTGTGTATTGACAGAACCTAACAAAAATGAGTGAACAGCTCTGGCGTAAAAATCAGAAATGCAAATAACAGTATAATATACCACCCATTACGTTTGATCCTTCGACAGTGAAGTAAATTGCGACAGAAAAATGCCGGGAGAAAAGCGCATATCGCATATCATGGGCTCAATACGAATGGCAAGCCTGAATCGGCTGATCTTTATAAATTACACATGTCAGGTGGTGACGTTCCCCTCTAGACGCGAATGCGAGTAATACGAAGTAGGAATTCTCCCATCAACTAGGAATAAGAAGCACGGGAACAAACGAAGCACGGATTGTACAGAGGCGGAATAGCGAACAAAATCTGCCCACCAAGGAAAATTTTAAGCACACTCCAATTTTCAAAGAAGTTAATTTAATAGAAGCATCTCACTGCGGATAAACGAGTCATCAATAAAAATGGTATAACAATGTTTGTACCCTTAACTAAATCGCAAGGTATATAATAAAAAAAGAGTGACCCCAAAAGAGTTCCTTGTGGAACACTTAGTTCAGCATGGTATTCGTCAGAAATTGCGTCTACAAAATTGGAAAATAGGTTTCGGTAACAGGAATGATAAATATTGTTATCCATTTCTAAAGATTTATAGGCATCTGAAAAGTTGGATAACTCGTGTACTTGTATGAAAAAATGCACGTATGTACCTTCTGATATTTTATTACGCATGTATTGAGATAACATGGATTACGTTAATCAAGTCTAGAATACCAAATCCTAGTAGATGATAAATATTTTAGTAAATTACGAATATGTATCAACAGGAAAAAATGGAATTATTGCTGCATTGGTCCTGTTCAAACAAAAGGTACATAAAATTTGTTTATAGCCTGTTGAAAGATCGAGTCGACACAGTCCATCTCTGCACCAGGATATTATTTCAAGTTCTCGAAACGAGTTTTCAGTATCGCTTTGTGACTTGTGAGCACGAGCTATCGCCCCTTGCTTGATATGTGTTGAAGTAATGTTTTAACGAGGACTCATTTATTTATACATACTTACAGGCTAAAAGCTTTGATACGATGAAACTGAAGAATTCAGATTGTATGTGAATGGCAGCCGACTCGTTCGCGTCTCTTTGATTAGGTATGTTGAAAAATAACAGCCCGAGTGTCGTTTTAAGTGATGCAATTTGTTTGGGAGATTTGAATTCAAATAAAATTTAGCATTAACAGATATCGTCGAGGATTTATAGGTACCTGTTAAACAAGCAATTGATAAAGATATAGAAAAACAGTTACTGTAAGTGGATATTGAAGATTGTCTGTGAATTCCTGAAAAACTCTTGATTTCCATAATCGTCAATAGACTACAATAATGAAGGCCTTGTCCATAAGCTTTGCATAATAAGAAGATACAATGAAGATACTCATTATATACAGAAATTTATGGCAAAAAGCGAATACATTGAATATAAATGACTTTTAAAAGCACTTTCTCAATAAACGACTCTGTAAGCACAACTATTTTATCGTGGTTTTGGGTTATTATACCGTGTTGTGCTACCTCTTACTTTAGCCAACGTATCGGACAGAATTATAGTATCCATTATCAGGGCAGATGAGTAAAATTTTTTGAGACATCTTACCAGACGATGGAAACTGTAATACGGTCCGAAACGATCGCTAAAGAAGGAGGTGGCATAACATGGCATAATAACCTAAAAATAAATTACGACTATACTTTTGGCCGTGGAAATCTCAAATCATAACACATCCACTATTTAATCAAAATTATCGATATATTTCCAAACCAACAGTTTTTTCATCAGCATTAACGTAAAATAAAATAAAGATAACGTTTTCTAAGTTATTGATATTTTTAATGGCATTCTATGTTGTAAAATATAATAAAAGAGATTTTATAACAATTTTTTTTAATTTTCGCAAAAACGAAACCCAAACGACGGTGTAAATCACGCAAAAAGAAGAACCAGGATAAGGATTGGGAACCTAACCCTCAGAGAACCCCACCCTTATTAATTACGTGAGCTCAAAAGGAGGGGGGGGGGGGGGTCCAGCAAAATCTCACTTTTCTTGAAAAGAATATACGAAGTGGCCCAAATTTATCTCACCAAGGGGGGGGGGGGTATGGGTATAGATTGGAAGAAAAACTGCTTACGTAATTCATGTATGACCCCTTACAAGAAAAAAATGGTGTAATGATGATAGAAGTGGAAAAAATGTAATTACATGAATAAAATTGAATTAGAGATGGAATTCTATTAAGAAGATCACTTATCATAATAAAATTAAATTGCATAGTATAATGAATAATGAATTATTACCGCGAGAAATGCAAATGCAGTCTGAGTGCAATTCATTCATTCATCCTCAATTATAACAAGGGCTCTTACTCCGCTGCAATGTGCAGTATGCAGGACTAACGCCCGAGCGGACGACAATGCATCTAAGAGTACAATGACGAAATCTCGTTAGGGTATAAAAATATTTCCGCAAGACCGATATTCCAGCATTATGTCTGATTCGGATGGCTCTCTGAAGTAGCAAAGATTTCGTTAGAGGACTGAACAAATAATAACGACAATCCATATTGTAAAATATTGAAAGACTTCTGAATAATTCAATGGGATTTATTCGGAAGTATTCAATTCATTGAGCAGTCCCAAATGAAAATATTATGCATTTCAAAAGCATAATAAAATAACTTGCAATAATGAAATTTAAAATTCTTCGTCGGGTAGTTAATACGATAAAACTCTCTAAGCGTACTTTACCACAAGTATGGTCTCCTGCATTTTTGATTTTTATTTATTTACGCCGATAGGGTTTTTACATAAAACAAGTCTTAAAAAATTGTATTAGTGAATTAAAATTATGTTACCCAACTATAACAGAAAAGATAACAGAACTATATTTTTGGGGCTTAATAATAATAATAAATAAATATATTAATATTTAGATTTTTCAAAGAATTTATATATAAAAATGCAAAAGGCAGTCATTTTAAATACATGTAGGATTACGAAAGATTTTTTAAATATTTATATTGAGGGATCAGTAGGATTTATCGGACCAGTTAGGATTTAATCAGAGCCGAACCCTCTGATATGAAAATATCTGAAGTCGGTGAAATATTTTCCCATTATGTTTCTGGTGGATTGACGTATTGTTCTTGTATTGTTTTGTATTTAATATACTTATACAGTTCACTTACATTGCGTGAATTTACTAGATAATCATTTGTGGAAAAGTGTGTGGAAGGGTTTAGTCTTTCATTTGGGAAAGATTAAACCCGGACATAAAATCTGGAGCACCGTATAAAATTTACACAGAACGTGAAAATTAACCTCAAATATTTGATGAATTCATCAAATATTTTGAAACAACGCATCCTAAGAATAAACATGTGATATTATTCAGATAGAAATTTAAAAATTTCCTGTCACAGCATTCAAATAAGAGAGGTTTTAGAGAATTTTCTGTTCTGGTACCTAAAACAAAATAAGGAAAAACTGACATAAGCACTTCTAGTAACAGATTTAAACCCAGCATCAATGTCTGTCTTGCAAAAAGCAAAAATCAAAATTAAAAGTAAAGTAGGGTATAAAAATGACGAGTATTAACATAAAAAGTATGTTACATAAATTATATTTAAAAAATTATTCGATAAACAAATTGTTAAAAATTTCCAATTAAAATTTTACAATGGAATCCATGAAAATAACAACGGAACTGAACTTATTTTTAAGCCTATGTAGTCTCTGGACTGGGGCATGAACGAAATAGTTTGTGTTGTGCGAATAAACAAAGAATAACTCTGGAAGCCTCGTGTTACGATTTAGTATTCGAAATGCTATTAGCTTTGTTAAGTCTAATAATAACATTGTTACAATAACAAGCCCATCACAATGGTATAACAAAATAGATAAATATATTATAGTGTTTCTACGCCAATGAAGAGAATAAAGCCAACAAGAGAATTAGTTCTGGAGTTTGGTGTAGAAGTTAAAAATAATAATTCTCACAAACTATCTCAAAGACAGAAAACAAAAAACAAAAATAGGGAATTTTTATAGTACTGAAACGAGGATAAAAAATGGAGTACCACAGGGTACTGTGCTTGGCCCAATCCTGTTTTTAATATATATAAATGATTTATGTAATCTTGTAATCCCTGGTGATATTGTATCTTATGCTGATGATACAGTAATAATTGTAAACGGAAAATCCTGGCTTGAAACTTATTTAAATGCATCAAAATGTATTGCACATGTCTCATCATGGCTAAATAGTAATAGACTCTTCCTAAACAACAATAAAACATTTTACCTACCTTTTTATAAAAACAGTAAAAACAAACCCCCCAATAACCTTAAAATTAGAATTCATAATACTAACTGTAATCAAGTAATATGCTCATCTTGCTCTGAAATTGTAAAAGTTGAAAAGATAAAATATTTGGGTATATGTATTGATACAAATTTAAATTGGCATTCACAAATAAATAATACCGTTTCTAAATTGAGATATCTTACATACATATTTTACAGACTCAAAGAAGTATTGAATATTGACAAATTGAAAATGATTTATTATTCTATGGTGCAATCTTCACTCATGTATGGAATAATAGGATGGGGTGGTGCCCTTGATACTTTTATAAAACCTTTACAAACAACTCAAAATTATATTATCAAAGTTATGTATAATAGAATTAAAACATTTTCGACAGATGCTTTATACAAAGAATCTAAACTATTCAGTCTCCGTAAACTATTTATACTGCAAACTATGAAATATATCTTTAAAAACGTAAACAAATTCGAAAAAAATGTAAACAGAATCAACATTAGAAATAATAATGTATTCTATACCCCCCAAACACACACAAAACAAATGCAAACTCATAGTAGTTTTATTGGACCTCGTACCTTCAATAGTTTACCAAAACATATTCAAGTTGCAACAAAACTTCCGCATTTCGTAAAAGAGTTAAAATTATGGCTAAACCATACAGATGTAAAAACTCTATTTATTTAGTTTTATTTCACTTTATGTTTCTAAAAACTCTATTTATTTAGTTTTATATCACTTTTCTCACAAACTTTACACCTATTATTACAATGTATATCATTAATTACACTTACACTTATTTAACCGTACACTATTGTATACACTTTTTGTACAAAATGTTTTAAACAATTTTTGTTTTTGCTTTATATACCCCTGTTTGTTTTTTTCTAGGTACTAAAAAAAAAACTTTTTTTAAATATATTACCCACGCACAGGCTGCGCCTTAGTGGGTTCCCACATTATTGTTATGATTTTCAAATATGTAAATATAAATTGTAAAATATGGGAAAAATAAAGGAATTAAAAAAAAAAAAAAAAAAAAAAAAAAAAAAAAAATAATAATATAATAGATTGTAAAGTATTAGGATGCGATAACTGTAATAACTATCAATACGGTTTAAAATGAAGTTACTATTTTTGTTAATGTTATTACAGGTGTTGAGTTTATTAAAATTAATACCAAATCCATGGGTCTATTTTATAAATGTCTTCAATTTTTGGAACTTAGAACATTTTGAAAAATGTTGCTGAATGCTTACGTACTTCACACAATACTATCCCGGATCTCAAAATGCCAAACTCGAGTAAACCATCAACAGCACCTGACACCCATTTCCTATTCCATTTAATTTACAAATCTATACTATTTCTCACCATCAAATTTTATTTCTGGAAAATAATAACCGTTATTGACTAAACGCAGTGAAGTTCTGCTTTTTTAACCGTTGTGCATTTCGTCATAGAATCGTCGCAGAAACAGTGACGTTTCTTTAGACAACTTGTAATTCCTTAGCAAAATAGTAATGATAATCACAATAAGTTTAACAGTAAATCAACAAGTAAATTTTCATAATTAAGTAGGGAGGTATTTAAGTAGGTACCTTATTACAAATCTCATGATTTCTGAGTAAATTTTGGTTTTGATTTACTAAATAAGAGAAAATTAGAAACATACTTCTTTGGACGCGAGGTCCACTCTCCACATAACTACCTACTAGAAAATAGCGAATGCATAACCAATAAAAGATTATGATCCTATTTACTGAGAAAAAACAAACTAACCACCAAACGATTTCTCCACAGGGGTCAAAGGGAAGTTAGGAAGGAACGCTGAATATCTCTTGCTAAACATTCTTTACTAATTTCATAGCCTTCTGTTATTACGAATCTCGACTGAACAATCTGCCTGCAAACTCACCAAAATAACAGGTCTGTGAAACACAAACTCTTGTTAGAAGGAAGGCATCAAAAATAAAAAAGCATATATTTCCACATTTTTGCTATAATTTTACGTTAGCACCACAACAGCAAAAACATTCAGCCAAAAAAGGGAAAATAAATTTTCCTTGGCCGAGTAAAAAACATAAATAAAATCAAAATAAATCGCGTCGCCAGAAAATTCCACAATCAGAGAGAACAAGTCTTCTGGGACGAAAGTTAAGAATTCTCCAGATATGTGTAGCGCTAACTCCGTTATCCTTTTTTATTCCGTCCGAGGAAAATGGAATCCTCGCCGAAGCGCTTTCAGGATTTTGTGGCCAGCTCTACGCTCTTATCTCTCGCCACAGAAACTACAATATTTATTATTATCTTTATAAAAACGCTGTATCCGTGGAAAGGTTATGTGAAAATTGAATGGTCGATCGTTTAGGATGGGAGGGTGTTGATTTATTTAAAGAGTTTCTGAGCATGGAATGGATGTTAATATTGTTAAAAACAGTGAACTCGTAAAAAAATATTCTCAAAATAAATAAAAATTTAATCTCCTGAGTATTTCGATGAGTTCTCCCCAAAGATATAATATTATATTCAAAAAAACTTTATCCCTTCTCCTTGTTTTTATTTTTGTAATTTGTATATCAAAGTTTTATTAATTACAACTTACATACTATGTACTTGTATTAATTCGCCCACAACTCTTATAAAGACATATTAGACAAGAATATAAGGAGAATAGAAATAACTTGAAAGTAAAGATATGAAGGGAATCAAGTGAAGACCTCTGAAACCGTTTCTAAAACTTTATATCGAATTATTTTTAGTTTTTTTTCGCGTTCAGTGATAGTTTGAGCTACAAGACATAGATGGCTCTAATTTAGATAGATCTTTGATGTTTTAGAATCAACCGACAGATGTCGGTAGTATGCAGGTTTGCCTCTCCATTTTCAGAACCGAGGTGGGCAAGAACTTTAATTCCAGGCCGTCCTACACACTCGACCCTAATTTTAAAATTTTTAGTCGAAATAAAAAAAACCTAGCACTTTGTTGTGAAGAAGGTGTACTTATTATCAAGAACCATTCACAACAAAGCCCGAGAATATATTCTTAACAAATTTAATAATTAAATTCAAAGTCAAAAGCACGCATCTTCATTTCAGTACAGTAAACGCCAACAAATTCACCGAAAGTAAAAACAAAACGATAAAAACAGACAGCATAATTAGCAAACACAAGTAAAACAACAACAAAGGTGAAGATAATAATGCCGTTTGCCTTACGACTCGGAATCTCGGACCCCGAGGCTGGTGACTCTAGCAGAATAGGGAACCGGCTGACTGAGACGTATCGAGCCATGTGGATTGTGGGTTCTGGCCTCTTGGACTGCGTTACGACACAATGGAAGGAGGACAATGGACCACCACGGAGACGAAGGGACAGATACTAAGAAGAAAAAATAAACAATACACAAATAATACATCTCTAAAGTGTGACCTTCTATTCTTTAGAATTTGTTCGGCACGTGTTTGTGATGTTTTTGAGAGAAAGCAAAATTGATAAGATTTATACTTATGCTGTACATATTTTTGGCCAAGAATTTTAACAATGCAATTTGATAAAAACAAGCCAGCTCTGTGTATTCATCGTTTGCAACATTTCAGGTTTTTACAGCAGCGGTATCAACTCTCAATCTATTTATTATAACGAATATTTTTTAAACATACTGTTGAAGTGCGAAGTTCTAAAGATATTGCATGTAATGTACCTAAAAACTTTTACAAAGATTTAATCAATCAACTATGAACTTTATTTGTAATGAAATGTTTTTACAAACATACTGTTGAAACGGGGTTGCGAGAAAGATATTGCATGTAATTAATTGTACTTACGAACTTTTACAAATATTTAATCAATCATTTCTGAACCATGTTTGTGACGAAATGTTTTCACAAATATACCATTAACATGGAGTTGCTAGAAAGATATTGCATGTTATTTTACCTACGAACTTTTACAAATACAACAAATCTGAATCTTATTTGTAACGAAATGTTTTTACAAACATACCGTTGAAATGTTAAAAAGTTACTAGAAAGATATTGCATGTACTTGTACCTACGAACTTTTACAAATACATCAAATCTGAACCTTAATTGTAATGCAATATATTTTTAAACATACTGTTGAAATGGAAATGCTAGAAAGATATTGCATATATTAAACGAACTTTCACAATTATTAAATGGCGTGAAAAAGTGATAAAAACAGCAGTCCAATCAAATCATTTTTAAAAGCTTGGCTTTTTAGTGAATCGATTAAAAAATAATTATTCTTTCCTGTCTTAGTAGTAACTGACATTTTTTTTTCAAGATTGCAATAAAATTATTACTTTGCTTAGTGCTTTCTTTGAATAATTATTATTAAAAATACAAAACCGTGAAAAAAATTGATAACAAAATAAATATTTTTGTCGACCCAAGAGATTAAATGAGTAATACTTTCATATTGTAATATTAAAACCAAAAGAATTGCGAATATTTATTTGTAGGACCCGAAAAAGATAATTTTAGTATTTTTCAAGAATTACGAGAAGAATTGAAAGAAACGAAGAAAAAGCGTAAAAAATGCCGTCTCAGAAAAGAACAAAAAGATTTCAAATTATGAATAAGGGATTTTTGTTTGGGATGGGGATGTACATTGTGTAACGCGATCCAAATATTTTACATTTTACAAGTGAAAGTCCCTCGGAAAATACAACAATGCGATCTGCCAGGCATTTACATCATTTCTGTGACATCTCCCCACCGTGCGCCCTTTCCGCAACCTCCGGAGATTTATTCTCAAAAGTAATTTGACATTAATTCCACCCCGGGGTGGGAATTCCCAGCGATACACGCGATACGAGAAACCTTCCCTAGAATGAATAAAAACATCCCCTATCAATTTCATTTGAACCCGCGATGAATTTAACATTTTTACTACGTTCCAAGAAACCACCCTTCGATTTCGTACGAGAGTAAGATATACGTTTTTTACTCCGTAAGCCAACTTCATCAGATATGACCCAAATAGGGATTGATTTAACTCTCGGTTCATACAAAGTAAGTCCCTGTTGAAGTTTTGACATCAATGGCGAAGTCGAAAATTTGCGAAGGATTTGATTTATTGGCGACCAAAAAAAATTCATTAAGAATTGAAATTTAGGTAAACATATTTTTACAATTTTGAAAAATCTATAGACTTACTAGCTGACCCGGAAAACGTTGTTCTGCCATATAGATGAAAGTTCTATGAGGCGGACGTAGCCCCATCTGTCATTCAACAACATACATAATTTCGCTCTGTTTGAAATACGAACGACGTTTAGAGAGATAGATAATCCTGAAATGAAGATATTTAGCAATTATTAAAAATGGAAAAGCACTGATTTTGTCGGTAATTTTTAATTAATAAAAAAGCGTCGTCACAAATGTACAACAATATTTTTGACAGGTGAAATTTTAAGCGAAGGGCTAAAAATAGAATTCAAAGAAAAGGAAATTTCTGAAATGAATTCGTTTTCTTTCAAATGTCTCGTGGGAATAAAAGCATCATGTTTAATCGTTTCAATTTCATTCAACCCCAAGAAATACAGTAAGGAAGGATTTTAAAAAGAAATTTAAATGATATTAAAAATTGTGCGATTCATCGATTTACATTCAATTTCTAACAAACCTTTCGGTGCTCTAAGAACCGTAAAATTACATCCAGCCTTCATGGACTTAATCTTTTGAGCGATTTATTTCATCCCCTTCCAGCGAACACACTTATGATATAAAATCCTATTAAGTTCTACATCGTTTGTCCGTCATTTGTCAAATGATTCTTTTTGTAAGGCTTTTTGCAAAATGCTTAATGTATCCAATGATTGATATACTAAAATTTGGACATTTATTATCTGCTGCTCAAAAGGTTTAAAAAATACGGTCGCGAATGCCGGCATTTTTTTATGAAAAATCTTTTTAAAATGTTCTTTAGCGTCGTTAGTGATTTGAAATTCGGATGAAACTGAAATGCGTCACAACTCAGTTCTAAACAAATACTCGGTTCTAATATAATGCGGTAAATTTGCACCTTGGCGCGTGCCCCCCATAGCGCAGTGGGCAAGACGCCTGACAAGTCTCAGCGGCCAGAGAGACAGACATCAAGCGAACGGAGGTTCGAATCCTACGAAATCCAAAGAAAAAAAACATTTTTATTTTTGTGAAATCATTATCCAATCTTCAAACCACTTTAAAAGAAACAGGCAAAAGAAAAGAAAGCGACATCTAGCGACTTTCTAGTTTCACTTCTACCGCGTGTGAATTACACGCTCTGATTTTTTTTGTAATTCATAATCGAGATGACATTGAAACGAAATAAATATAACCAAAAAACAAATTTAATCGTCATTGAGCACATTCTCACTGATTTCAGAGGTCGCAAGTTTGAAACTCGATGTGAGCCAATCAAGAACCTTTCTGAATTAAAATAGTTTTTTTATGCGAGTACTGTACAATAGACCCAACTGTTAAAACTGTCTGGAACCAGTGAGACTATGGAATTTTGTGCGGTTTCGATAAATAGATAAAATAATGAGACGTGACGCAACTACAGAATTTTTTGTTTGTAGATGCTTAATTTTGAAGAAAAACTTCTTTAGCACCGTTGTGATTTGTCACTCGATGGAACGGAAGCGAGCGACACTAAAAAGAGACAAACACATACATCAATCCAGCGAGAAAATAGGATAAATACAAAATATTTGTTTAATTCACGGGTACTCGTTTCCTATATAATACGATAAATCCAGAGTCCCACGCAAGTCTCCTTTGGTATGGTGTTATAATGTGGCTGATGAACCTCAGCGGTCAGACATTTAGTAGACCAAGGATCGAATCCTGAGATATAAAAAAAAATAAATCAATAACCACTCCAAAATGAACAGGCAAAGAAAACACGAAACAAAGCGAAATCTAGCGACCCCGAAGAAAAAAAAATAAGATGACTAAATGTACAGGAAAAGGTGCACTGGAATTAGGCGACTAAAATATTTTTTTAAATAATCCTTCACATTGATAAAAAAAGTGCTTCGCAATCTCCACGCTCTTGTCTAATTTAGTTTTCTGATGGTTTCACTTCTACCGCATGTGAATCGTATACTCTGATTTTTTTTTTCAATTCAATTATGTAACATTGAATTTCATTAAAAATTATGAAATTAAACTCCAATAAAATTATACTCTTTTCAGGCGGCGTTCAAACACGTCCTGGGTGGAAAGTTCACCGGAAAACATGACACAATTCCGTTTTCCATTTCCGGCAGTTCGTAACGGTGAGTAAATACCGGAAGTGTTGGTTTACAGCCTGCAACTTAATTCGCAGCGGCTCTATTTGCTTTGAGAACTGCCGCGGTTCCGGCCCAAGATACACCTCGCCTCCGAAACTACAAGCGAACCGACCAAGTAAGGACGTATAACCAAATATATTTAATAAATAATATTACTAGATTATGAAATAGGTATGTATTTCAAGGCGCTGATATGACAATAGTGAACATTGATTTGGATGAACATTGCTGTGGATATTCTTTTGTTACAGGTCGAAAACATCGTTTCAAAGTGTACCGATTGCATGTAATATTTTCGGACACAAATTAATTTCAGATATTGTTGATCGAGGTATTATAGAAATTTAGTTCAGAGGCAGTGGATTCGATTCGCCTTCAAAAAACATCATTATATTGGATAGATCTAAATGATAATTCTTTTATACATTTAATTTATACATTTCTTTTAGTAGGCTGAAAAGTAACGCACACATGCTTGTAAAACACGAACAAAAAGAAATAGAAAAATCGGGCCAAAAGTAAATTCAAGTTCTCGATTCTTAAGCTTCAAAATCATATATTTATTTTCAACAGAGTAACCGTTAAGGCTTGCACATTTCTCCCAACGTGTAACAAGTTTTTTCACTATGTAACTGAAAAATTCTTCCGACATTTATCGAATTCAGGACTTGACAGGTGCCTTCACCTCATCGTCCGAGGTGTAACGATTATCCTTAATGTGTCTCTTGAGTAGAGGAAAAAAATAAAGATTGCAAGGCGAAATATTGGGGGAGTGAGAAGGGTGTGGAATCGGTTCAAACTTTAGGTTTTGCAGAGGCACTAATCGACGACGTTTGTTCTCGTCTGTGAAACGGTGTGGTACCCATCGTCCACAGATTTTAAGGTATCTTAATTGTTCAACAATGAAGCCGACAAGATCCTTGGATGTTCAAAATGGTTTGTGATACGCTTTTGAGTGATTCGTCGGTCATTTTGAATCAAATCGTGAACAAGTTTCGATTGTTTATCGTCTGTATCAAAATCGGACGTCCGCAGAGTGTTTAGTATACAATTATTGCTTTTCCAGGTTCACAATCATGACATTTTATTACCCATCGATTTACAGTAGACCTATCAACAGCATCGTCACCATAAACATCCTTTAAACTACGGTGAATCTCAGTAGGCGTCCCTTTTTTAGCGGTTTAAATTTCGATAACAGCACGCTGTTTACCTTGCGTTGACATAACACTAAAACACGTCTCTATACTTCCGCATCTCAAAATGGGGCGCTTCTGAAGGTCATTTTGTTAGCGCTGTACAAGCATGTGCGCATTAATTTTCAGCCTACCTTTGTATTTTCCTCAGGGCCTCCTGTGTGGAGATAATGTTAAAAAAAGCCTAACGCGTGTTAAATCGGCCGTATATGACACATTTTGACAGTTTTCTTAAATTGACATTCCGTATCGCGCTTAATCGCTATGTTTGTATATATCTAGAAACAATTTGGGAGGCGGTGCATTTTCCCACCTAATGCGTGGCGGGCCGGATCGGGACATCCATCATTCCTGGACACACTCATACCCAGATTCCTTTCTTTCTTTAAAAGTCCCTCCACACAGCATCCTCAAAGATAACGCAAGCCCCGAAGGAAATTGTTGTCTGGAGCTAATGTAAAAAAAAATATATCCAAACAACTAAGGATTCCTGTAAAAGGATTTTTAAGGAGAAATTTAATTAGATTTTAAAAAAGCTTAAAGTGCAAGCTTTGCAACTTGCAAGTCAATTGAATTCCAACCATCTTAAATAAATGTTAATCTTTCATCTAAATAAATATTACAACTGAAAGGATTATTCTGTACCGAGAAAATGAAGTCTTTTCCCGTAGATTTTTCAATATTAATGTAATTATTATATCAATTAATGTAATCGTCATTGATTTTCCGACATTATTCGAAGCGAAAGCCTAAGCCGATTACTTCCCTAAAATTATTCATCATTCAGGTTGACTTTAATACTCTTTGAATTAATTTATGTGAATTAAATTATCGCGGGAGTTGAGGATTATTCTCTGACGCCTTTGGATCTCGGATGGAAATATTACTGTGTAAAAGTTTAAATTATGGGCTCTGGGGATGTTTCGTTAATTGGAACATTATAACAATGTTATAGTTTTCAAGGTCTCGCTTAAACCTTGATACTGACAGTTGAAAATTATATATTATACTCAAAATAATTGATATATACACGTGCAGGACACATTAAGTAGTGAACGACCAAAACAAAATTTTCAGTCAAAGTGAAAACGAATTTCGGCTTCTGTTCTAGTTTCGGACGAAATTGAAAAATTTAAATAAGTTAAAAAAGACGAAACCGAATTTCTGGTTTCGGTCAAAACAGAAACATTTTAAATAAGTTGCAAAAAACTACACTCGCTGAAATTACGCGTTTATCTAATTAAACTTAACAAGTGCATTAAATGTTAAATAAAATGCTAAACGAAATGCAAGGGTGAATTGGTTGTATAAGGAGTGTCAGCCGTCTAATCCCGAATTTCACACATGATGTCTTAACAATCTAAATGACTTGCTAACTTGCTATAGTAAATTAATCAGTGTAAGTCTGTATATTAGCCAATAGCCGCACAGTAACTAATTACAGTTTAGTACTTTGACAAAATAAATAATATTTAGAAATTAAAAAATCTTTAAGGATTTAAGGGAACAATTTTTATATAACAGCTTAAATTTTTGAACTGTGGAAATTCATCGTACATAATGATATTAGTAAAGTAAAATAAAAACTTTTTAAAAACTTTTTTCCATTATTATTTATCTCCGACAAGATATGTCGTCCCTTTCTTAATCCCACTAATTAGTCTTCAATCAGACTTGCATTTTCTGCGAATCTCTACATTTTTCGTCATTATTTAAACAAAAATACGCCTAAGTCATCTCATCTCTAAATTAATAATAAACCGTCAAGTCCATCGAATGAATTAAAAATATCGACATTACTTATTAAGTAAAAAGTTAAAACGCTAAAAACTGTTGTGTAATTCGTTAATAAAGCACGGGGCGGCCGTCTGAGAACCGAGAGGGCGCGGCTGCAGCGTCTCGTCTCGCTTCCTCTTGCTCATCTCCGGGAGAAGTTGCGCTCTGAATCATATGAATTATTCAGTCAGTCGAGTCGGGATTAGATAAGACCGTCCCACACCCCCTTCGGCCAGCTGATACCGATAGCAAAACCTCATTTAAGTGGCGGATCATATTATTATAATCTGTCTTTCCTTATAACTTATGACATATTTAATAGATATTCGTCGAGGGGTAAGGCTCTCAACTACGATTCCGGTGGTCGCAGACTCCAATCCGGCGTGCGCAATCATCAATCAAGTTTTGTGTAATTAATTTATTTTGATGCACAATCAATTAATTCAATAAATGGCTAAAAATAATGCGTAGTATGTTTGTGGCACGTTCCAGAATGGAATATATCGCCCTTCAGAAATTGATCGTTACTTGAAATGTCTTTAGCTGTGCTTTGTGACCAGATTCGAATAGCCAGGTACTCCCCCACCTCCCTTCTCCCGATCTCCTTCTCCTCCTCCGCTCCTCCACTGAGTTCAGCCTCACAACACAACCCAATTGCGGATGCCGATATCTCACTGGCTCCAGACTGTTAAGAAGATTTGGGACTTTTGTTCGGTAGTCATAAAAAAAAACTCGTAAATAACAAAGTTTTATATACTATAATAATGCATCTATCTGTAATCTCTTAGCCAGGTAGTAGCTAATTTCATTAAGAAATATTTAAAATAAATATGATTTTTGTTTTTAGTTTGACTAAGGATTTAATAATGTACAAAGATTTATTTTGTGAAATTGATTGCTGTAATTTTTTTAAATGTCGAAGAGTTAGTTATATTTATTATAATGTCATCCAATTTCAGAGAAATGCGTGTTTGTGCGTACATGAGTGGGTGAGCGCCTTGTCGAGAAGTGGGTTAGTTTCATTTTCTAAGATTAGCATTCATTAATTAGCGAAAACATAATCGATATTCAAATAGACATAATCGATATTCAAGTATTTAAAAACGCCTTCTTTACAGAAATTCCGAGTAAACTGTGAAATGTTTCTCCAAACTAAATTAACATACTACTAAAATGTTGTATTCTTTTTTTATGATAGCAAAGAGTGGCTACATTTACTTTAAGTCATTAGTAAACCATTAACATGAACTTTCATACAGAGAGTTTACTACAAGGAAATAAAGTTGTATGAATTTTAATAAAATTGCAAAAAAAGTTTTAATTTTCAAAGGCTACAAAGCTGTTACTAAAAGAACTCATGCATATGTACATATATTTTTATGTAAATACCGCACAGGTGAGAAAATGGCATCCCTAATTGGGGGTATGTTGTACGGCTGAAGTTAGTGGGAAGGGATAGGAGATGGGGAAGAGGAAGATGGGGTAGATCCTAGCTATTCAGATCTAGCCACAAAACACGACTAAAGCCATTTCAAGCAACTTTTAAATTCTGAATGCTGGTCTTGCAAAAGTGTAATACTGAGACTATCTTCAACTCTGGAACATGCCGCAAATACACCTTATATTATTTTAAATGATTAAATTGTGAAAGAACACAAATCAATCAAATAAAATTAACATGCGCACGCCGGTATTTGAACACGCGACCTTTGAATTGCCAGTTGAGAGCCATATTCCTCGACCACACTATATTACACGTGAATGTGAGCACCTCAGCGTACGTTCTCCTGGTGACGTGTTCACGACGTTCACGAAATACTATATAATTTCAATAATTTATTTATTTATTGTACGCATTTCTATGCTTGTACACACAGTTTACAATATAATGATAAGTTAAAGTAATACAAAAAAATGTTTATAATATAAAACGAGGTAGGTAGTAGAGTAAACGGAAGTAGTTATGTTTTGTGAACACCTCACCAATGCTGAGGTGTTTCTATATGCTTTCGCACAGTTCAAATTTACAGTACACTTTATTCAATCTTACTAATATTATAAATGCGAAAGTTTGTATGGATGTTATTATTTTTAATTGGTAAACTAATGTTTAAGACAAGATTTTTATGCATAGCAGAAAGGGTAACAATTATTATAAGCAATAATTATTAGCCTGAAACACTCATCAACATTGAAAAAATCTCCCGAGAAAAGATAAATGCCGCCAACGGGACTTGAACCCGCGTCCTTCTGATATCCGGTCAACTGCTCTACCAACTGAAAAAAAAAATAAAAAAAAATAAAGTTGGTTGTTTTCAGGTGAAAAAATGTAATAAGCAGTAGTTGTTGAATGAAACACTAGTATATATTGAATTATTTGGCGGGTGGGAGATAAGCCGACGTAGCTCAGTTGGTAGAGCAGTTGACCGGATATTAGAAGGACGCGGGTTCAAGTCCCGTTGGCGGCATTTATCTTTTCTTGGGAGATTTTTTCAATGTTGATGAGTGTTTCAGGCTAATAATTATTGCTTATAATAATTTGTATGGATGGTTGGTTGGATGGATGGCCCTTACTCTTTCACGCAATAAATATCGAATGGAATTTAAAAATTCTTTTACTAACCGAAAGCTACATTATTTGCGAGTAACAACGGCCTTATATATTGGTAAGCTCTGGCGTTATGAATGAGCTGTGGCGATATGATATTATGTATCATACGTTTTCTGCCCCTAACAAAATCGAGTTATTGCAAACCTCAAACAAATTGTTACCTTGGAAACAATGTTTTTTTTTTTAATTTTAGGCTTAAAAAGAGTGCTTGTTGTGATCAAAAAGAGTACTGTTTTGGCGTCGTAGTTAATATCTACATATCTCTAAAACTGTTTATTCTCCGAACAAAAAGCATAACGTTGCTATAAAGCATAACGTTTGAAGTGGACTATAATTTTCTTTTAGGTTACTCTGGATTCAAATATGAATAAATACTAATAAAGGGAGTAGGAACTTAAAATATTTTTTTTTTATTTCTATAATTTAAATATTTTCTAAAATAGAATTTTTATTTGCGAAATGTCATTCTCAAATTTTGAAATTTTCTATTAAACAATAATTATTTCCTATTAGACAAAATAGCAAGAATAATAACAATTATGCCAATAATTATGCCAGTAATTTCCCACTAATACTATGCGAGCGAAGCCGTGGGTAAAAGCTAGTATATAATAAAATAAAAAGCCTTTTTTTTCTTGCAAATAGGTATGTTGCAGAGTTATAAAAGTAAGAAATAGTATATTTAATGTTATTTAAAATCTTGTTGAAAAACGTTATATAGGTATTTTAAGTTGTTCATAAGCAAGAACCCCTCTCTCAGGCGAAGATGAAGGCCTCCCCTAAAGAATTCCCTTTAACTCTCTCGTGAGCTATTTGCGGCCAGCAGGGGCCAGCTATTTTGATTATTTCGTCTGCCCATCTCGAGTGTTATTCTATATATAAGGAAACGTTTATATTATTATTACAACTGAAATAATTTGACTGAAAATAAATAAAAAAAAAAACAAATGAGGGGGAATCCAGCTTTATGAAAATGGAAATGCATTAATGGACAAAGCGTGTTGTGTTCGGCAAACAAACCGTTCCTCTGCAGTCGAAATTAGCAAAGTTCTAGGTTCTATTCGGCCATGGCAAAGGAGCGTCAGTGGCTTTATCAAACATCGATCGGCTATCCTAATGCTCGTTAAATTTAACTTCAATATGAAGGGTTATATTGAGGTTATGGTCAGTGTAATGTAGAATGTTGGCAAACTATTTTAATCACCAGCCATTTGTGTGGAAACTTTAAATTAATTAATTACACACAAGTAAGGGTAATTTATTCGGTTACAAATAGATTATAGTAAAAAAATTATTTGAATAATAAATAAATTGTCAATTGTAGAAAAGTAAGGGATAAATATCACAATTTTCTTAGGAAAGAAAACTTAGAAAAATTAACAAAAATAATAAATAGTAAGAATTTCAAAAAATTTTTTGAGGTGAAATATATAACGTACACACTGAACACGTCAACATCGGTTCTCCTGGTGAGGTGTTCGCGACACACTTTAATCTATAAAATATAATCATTGAATACAATATAAGCGACTCTCAAACGAACATTTCGACATTACGGAGGACCATATTGGACGTGCAATTTTTTTAGTTTTGCAGTAGAGATGCTGAAAGTTTCGTTTCTGCATACAGACTTTTAAATTATCAAACCAACAAAATGATTTTCAATTTTTAGCAGATCCGATATTGTTCTTCGGGACCCTCGATTTGAAACAAAAAAAAAATAAAATAAGATTCGGTCGCATCAAATAATTGAACCCAGGGCCTTGGCCTTCGAGGCTCTGCTCCTAACTGCTGAGCAGAACCCCGGCAAGAGTGAATTTCCCAGATGCAACCGAATCTTTTTTAATTTATCTATTTCAAACTTTGGTTTGAGAGACACCAATGTTATCTTCAATGATTAAATATTAAACTTTCAGGTTTTAGTCTTTAAGTTATTAAAAATAAAAATAAAACTTTAATTTATTATCATTTACGGTATCTAAGTATCATCATTCTTAAACATCATCTTTTTTTGTTTTTTCCGTGTTTGATCCGTGATATTAAGATGTCATTTAATCGAAACAAAATGGATTCATTTAAATGTCCCGAAATTACGGCGTAAAAAACAATTTCAATTGCAGAGAAAAGCTCCAATTTCGTGAAGGAATTCCTTGAAAATAAAAGTCCGGAACGGCAATGAATGTCCAGTGTCCAGATTTTCCAAACTGTCCAGCTATCAAGTTAGAGATCGGAAATGCACAATGTATGTTTCTTTACTTGCACAATAGGCGACCCATAAAACTGCAGTGATGCTGCACTTGACGTAAATCTTTTCTTGTCTGTATAAAGGTTCTAAATTGAAAACGACAAATCATAGTTTCGACCGGTAGAAATGTGACACGAACAAAACGTATAAGAGATAGATTTACTCTTTTTTTATACGTTATTTTACATTTATATTCTGTTACGTTATATTCCGTTCGATACGATAACAGATGTTATAAAGTAAAGCATTAACTACATACGTGTATGTAATAATAAACTATCGATATTTATAAAAAACCGAGTGGAAGCTCGTTGTATTTCTTAAATGATAAATACACGCGATTTATTGAAAGACGACAAACTATCGGTTAATAGAGGCGACGGAGATTAATGAGGCAGTAGGGAGTGTCTCTGAATGGATTGAAGGAGATTGACAGACTTAAAGGGAACAGAGTAGATATAATGTGGATACTGCAATGATGTACATCTAGAAACAATTTGTCCGGGTAAATGATTAATTGTAAGAGCGAGGAAATACATCAATCAAATAATGATCAGGTTAAGATGGAGGTAAATGTCAACAATCCCGAAGAACAATGTCGGATCTGCTAAAAATTGAAAATCGTTCTGTTGGTTTATTTGAGGGGTATTTTGTTGATTTAAAAGTCTGCATTTTCTGAATTTTAAATGAAATGCAAAATATCAAAACAACATTTTAATTTTTGATCTCAAAAACAGTAAGAATGCAGAAACGAAAAAATTAAACAGCTCTACTGCAAAAATCGCACACCCGATTGTTCATTGTTCTTGGGGATACAATTTGCAAGAACACGGGAACGAAATTTGATGAAAAGTTTTAATTATGTGTATTACAACCAAGTTAGTTGTGAGGGTTTCTCTTATGTGATATCTCAAATATAAAATGAAAAGTTATAAAATAGTGATATTTCTGAAATACCTATAAAGATTTTAAATTTATTTATATTAAAATCGTTCTAAGTAGCAACTGTTAATAATTTCAGATATTTCAGAAAATCGTAATAAAATAGAAAGGCTTCTATTGAAGACGTTTTAGGAAAAGCATTTCCAATAATATGTGTTCCCAAGTACGTCCTCTTTTTGCAACCTGTACCTAAAATTCTCTATTAAACCATAAACAGTGTTAATCTCAGTGGCCTCCGAGATAAGTATGATTCTGTATATTTTCAGTGTTTCATGTACATTTTAAGGCAGCATCACGTTCACCGGTCAAAGGCATGGTACATATAGTCTGTAGTTCGAAGTAAGATTGTATAAATGTATACAGCGTTCTTGAAGTAATGTTTCACAAAAACGTCACTATACAGATCATCCCAATATTATTATTATGAATTAAGCTCTCATTAAAAAAACAGGAAGAGCATGAAAACTCCTTTCTATTTTTTCGAGTCCGTAATTTTAGTTTTGAAATAGGCCAGCTTTAATTCTATGCATACGCTAAAGTGTTTGAAACCCGGTCCGAATTAAGCACTCACTTACACACACGCCCGTATGAAATATGAATTAAAACTTTTCCCATTTGCACCGGAATAAGGCTGCGGCGCGTGTACCGGCGGCCTCGGTTGCCACGTAAATTCACTGGAAATTCACGAGTGGCGTCACTTTATCGGGGCTCTTTGTGGAATTGCAACCCCAGAGACGTGGATGGGACTGATCGTGTACACTGTGACATAACCACCATACCACCATCTAGCTGAGGGCTGAGAAATCTCTCTTTAAGGCTGCAACCATAAATGCAAATTGAATACATGAAATGATGCTTAGCACCTAACGTAGTTGGTACAAAAAATATAACTTTGGTTTATACATTTTGTGATTATGATTTTGCAGAATTATTGAACAAGCTTTCTTTTTGAAAATGTACTTTCTACGATTTTCTGCGAAAACGAAAAGTAAATGGTTTTTAGAGTACGTTTAAACAGATGCTTTTATTCAAAGTTTAAAAAGCTGCTAATTTTATAACTGAGCCCTTGCCCAGAATAATGTTGTATCCAACAAAACTATCAATGTTGAGATATTGATGGAATAATTTCCGGCATATTATTAAACATTTTTAAGGGTAGGGATTACGGTAATTTTAGAGGTTGGTTTATGAAGGTTTGTAGAATAACGTTATAAAGGTACAACGTTGAAAATAATAATCACGGAGCATGGTTTTGTTATTAGTAGTAAAGAAAGAAAACGAATATATTGTAGCTTCAACTGGGAAGACTTCAAAGCCAAGAAGTTGAAGGATGTAGGAAAGTAGTATTTGTCCATAAAAACATAATTAAGCCTGCTTTTTAACCGTTGAAACAGGCACGTGGAATAAATGAATAGTATTAAGTTGATCTGAAAAAAATAGATCAATTACATGCGTAAATTTATATTAGAAGAGCGTGTGCTTTCTGTAAGGTACTGTAGGGAATGACACCCATCAACCGAATAAAGTATTTTTAACACGGATAACACCGCATGCGTCAGAGCCTCCCGATCGACAGCCTGCGTTTAGAGTGTCATTCCTTCTATGACTAAGTTAAGACTAGTTCTTAAATTGTTACAATAAATGTAATGTCAGTGAAACTAATATCTTTTATTTATATTATCACGACACACCTTTGGCCCACATAATCCTCGGACTCATATAAATATACTCAGGCTTAATAACCTGAACCGCCAAAGTACGAAGAGTAAAAAAATACATTTTGTGGAAAACGTAGTGTGCGTAAGTTTTATATATAACATTTTTCCACTAATTCAGCATAAATACTTGTAATTAATTGTAATTAAGTTGCCTTTCTTCACAAATTTACATTTAAATCTCTCAAGATATGTATGTTTATCATATTGAAAATATAAAATGTTCTAAAACATAACTGGTTTCGTTTGTTTTTTCGGAACAAGAATATTGTTGAATGCAACCCTATTTCGGACAAAGACTCTACATTTTATCCATCAAGTCAGAAAATGAGTTGAGTAAAGTAAAATTTTTATTAAATTAAAAGTTAAAAAGTTATCATAATTTATACGTTTTTGACGACTTTTGTTTTGAAGGCAATATTTGATTATGAAATTTTAATTTTTGTAAGGTTAAAATAACTTTAATAATCTTAACAATTTATACAATTTATACATCTTAACAAAGTGGTTTAAAACAGAGAAACTTTTCATTTAATTATAATGTTAAATCACAAAGTGATTGTTTTCCTCGATATTTTAAAATACTGATGAGTGAGTTTAAAATTCAGTATTTATCTTGCCGTGTTTTCAAAAGGTTGTGATTATTTTTTTTAAGGCGAAGTTTTAATTGAATGAATTTTGTGTGATCTGAAAAAATGCACAAAGCAAGCAAATTGACTAGTAACAGGAGAGCATAAGCTCGGTCTACCAATTAAATCAATAAATTACAATCACTTGATGAAAAAATTAAACTTTATAAAACTCTCAGATAGAAGACTTGTTTCCGACTTGACTTTTATTTTTAAAATTGTTAATGGTATTATAGACAGCCCTGATTTATTAAGTCTAATCACCTTCCATATACCTACAAGAACTACTCGATCCAAAATCCTATTTAATTGCAATAACAATATCAGGACTGAGTAATTTAGATATTCGCTTATACCTAGATTGCATGCAGTTGGGAATGCTTTCTCAGAAGTAGTAGATATGTTCAGCTGCACGGAATATAGTTATAAGAAGACTATAATAACATACCTCAATCATAATAGTCAATGATAGGCATGGTAATATTTATATGTAAGGCTTCTTTATCATATTTTACTAGAATTTCAGAACTACTTAATTCAGATATCTTAACCATCAGACACAAGTGTCATAGCTAATAAGTGCACTATTTTAATTTAAAAAAATATTTTTAATCCATAACTATTATCAAATCTCCAACTGACAGCCCTGAAACCAAAGAGCTAATTTGCTAACTATACCTGCCCAGTCATTTTAAGCAAAGTTATTTTTTAAGGTAACATTAAACTCTCTACAAAATTATTCTATTTATAATCAACTCCTAGATTTGCAAATAAACGCGAATGTGTGAATGTATGATATACCAGACTTTGCTCGATTCTACTTGCCAACAAGACACCTTTATTTTACATAGTTTTATTCTGCGCAAATATAATGTTAATGCCCACATTATTTGTTTGGTTGTAACAAATACTTGTATCATATACCTATGTATATACTAGCTTTTATCATACATACTTCACATTTTTTTATGTTAGGTCTTTTATAAACCTCGCATATTATTTAAATATTGCTTAACTATTTTATTTCTGTTATTTTTAACATACTGATATCCTCCTGTGAACCATTGTATCATGTATCACTTGAATGTAAAAGCCAAATTTATGGCGTTTAAATAAATAAATAAATAACTGTAAACCGATATCGTAACATGTTTGACTAATTAGTATTATTAATAAATCTAAACTAAAATATGTGATGGATTCATACGAAAAAAATGTTTTTTTTTAAATAAGTAATATAATAAGAGTTGTATTAGGACACAGATAACTACGTAAAAAATCACAAATAAATAAATAAAGCTGATATCTTTAAGTTAGATATTGTAAAACGTTTATATTACAAATCTTTGAATATGCCAAGAATCCTGCGTATATAAAGCAGTAGAATGTTAAGTAGATTTGTAAGTGACCGGATAACATAAACTGCAAATAATCATAAATCTGTTAAAACTAAAAGAAACGTGATGTCGTTTAGAATAAACTATCATAAAACATTAACGCACAATCTTAGAATCTCTATAACTCACCGGAATGCAAATTGACTAGATAAGTACCCGGAGAACATGATAAACCTGGGTAAACATAATAATTTGCGATTCGCAGCCGCCCGAGGATATACGCGATACAGCATGTTTCAGTGTTTACCGACGGTTATCTCTGTTACCCTTAGACAATTTAATTGCAAAGTGATCTCACTAGCGTACGTACGCAGTAATTGAATACCATCATGATTATTATCTCAATGTTATTTATTACGAATCTCCCTGAAGCTCTGCAACTAAGTTTCATAATTATATATTTAGGTATGGTACTTGCAACGAAAAATTATAATCCATCGAGTGTTTAGCGATTATTCGGATGGCTTGAGCATAGCTATAGACGTCGCCTATCTCACCAGGACATCATTATGAGATCACCTACAACCCTAGAACAAAATTCAAAACAAAAACAACAAACTTCCATGAAACGTTTCTCGCTTAGAACAAGCAGAAGATGGAACGAATGACTGTCAGAGAACGAATGACTGTCATGAAAAATGAATTTTAAAAGCGGTAGATTAAAACTGCATAATCTTCATCGTTATTAATTTTTGAGTTATTATGCCATGCTGCGCTTTCTCCTTCTTTAGTCAACATTTCGAACAGCGTTATAGTGTCCATCATCACTGCAGAATGTGTGTTTATGTTGCAAGCGTTAATCCTCTTAATATAGTTTTCTATATTTGGTTTTGGTGTAGCCATCTAATACTGGATACCAAGAACTATTAAGCTTATCCCCGTCATCCCTGTTATTGGAACCCAATAGTTATTGGATTTAAAGGATTTTGATCAAAGCCTTTTGGGCTCTCCCTGAACTTTAGGCACAAATTCAAAGTAATGCATGCTTTCAATTCAATTCAACTCTAAATGAGGTTATGGTCTTCATATATATGTATGAGAATAATATTAAAGTAAACTTTAATCGAGATAACCTCAATTTGAAGCTCTCACCGGGAACCATCTATTGAATAATCAACACCCCTGCCATAGGTCATCCCAAGTGGTTTACTAAGTTCAGTGACTTGGTAGAGGTGCCCTGGTTCATGGGGTGAGATTTGTCTAGGTCTTGGCGGCGAACGCGTTTGCCCACCTACTGCGTGACGGGCCGGATCGGGAGAGAATCGTTGAGAGAGACCTAATCGAGACTTCTCCAGCCGAATTTTCTCGGACTATCGCCTTGCACCGTAGTGGAAGGGATGGATTCATAGGTCCGTCACTCCTGGACACATGAACCCCTAGATTCACAACCAACCCTCATACCCTTTTCCTTTCTAGAAATTCCTCATTTGCATTTCTCTAAAAAGACCCTCCACACAGATTATTTTCCTCAGGGTCTATGTAATTATTTTTTTTTACATTAGCTGCACACTCATAATTTTCCTCAGGGCCTAGGTCATTTTTGGGGATGCGGTGTGGACGGTTTCTTTAAGGAAAGGAAGGAGAGGAAGTTATAGGAAGGAAAAAGGTAAGAAGGGGGATAGGAATCTAGGTGTGTCCAGATCATCCGCCGCGCTGCCAGAACCAGACAAACCTCACCCTATGAACCTTTTTGAGGTGGTTCTGAGATGGTTTCACTCTGAGTTGGCATGGAACCGAACCCGAGTACCCCTGCTAAGTCACCAAAAGTGGCGAACCACTCGGGGTGATCTATTGCAGAGGTGATAAATAAAGAGAGGATAAATCAGATGGAAATAGTTTCACGAAATGTCGCTAATAATTATTAAAGACAGAGCATCACGAGTCTGACCGCACAGCGATATTTCGTTATATGAGAGAGGTTGACATTACATTACAATCCCCACTCACGGATTGAAAATCATTCATCTTGGTCCGAGGGGAGGGGTGGGGAGGGGTAGGGAGGGGACAGGCGTCACATAAATATACTCCGCGGGGTAGGAAATGATTTATTATTTGGTACGGAGCCTACATTCCCATCGAGGGAATGGCTGCTTTTTTGATACGGCAAACGTTATCTTTTGGATGAACAAAAAATGTTACATTTGAAGTGGAATCCCGTAAGAGTACATCGTGTACTAAAGGGGGCAGACTTTTATTCATTTTGTAGTATCCAACTTGTTTTATTTTTCATTTTGTTATTGATAGTCTTGTTAGTTAATTTGACCATCATAAATTTCGTCGTTCTGTACATTTATTTGTATGGTCCGTTTCCGTTTCAAGATTGTGGTCGTGTTGCACATTGCTTTTTTAACCCGCCAGAGTTCACAAGAGCGTGGATCGTTTTACGAGCTGTCAAGTCGAAATAATATAATAATAGCTACCGTCAGAAGAAAGCTTGAAAAAATAATAATTATTAAGAAAGTGACGTTTCTTTGAACAGTTTGCATAATTCCACAAAATTTTATATAAAATATAAGGTTTATAACCAAGTAGGTAGGTTTTTAAGTACCTACTTACGAATTCGATTATTTTAGAGGAAATTTTGGTTTTGAATTACGTTAGAGAAAATTAGAAAAACTTTAGTAAACATGACAAATAAAGATTCCATATATTTAATATATACATATTTCATTTATCTCCCTGTGGAGGCTTCTGATCCATAGTTTAAAAAAAATGACCAAACAAATTTTAAAATTAAAATTTTAGAACTTCACGTTTGAAGGCGTAGCTCTTCTAGCCTGAATGGATCAAATAATATGCATTGAAAGCGTTCGTACTATGTTACAATTATAAAATCGAAATTTAAAAGCGATTAAAATTTTAAAAAAGTTGTGATTTGTTTTTAAATACAGCGGGTTACACAACTATACGATAAATAAAGGAATATAATTGAAGACGTACATTCATGTGATCCATTTAAACACTAATCGCGATTTTCAGAAAAAAGTTCAAAATATCACTTGTAATTTTTCTTCTTCAATAAATTGTAAATTCATGTTTTTGCGTCATTTTAAATTAATTACAAAAAAAAAACTTTGTAAATTCAACCATTTTCAGAATAATATATGTTTCAAAACCATTGGTTTTGAAACATCGCCAGGAAAAGAAGTTATGTACTACGTTCATCCGTCGAAGAAACATCATTGGTTTCGAAACATATCAATCATTTTGATTAAATGGTGGTGTTTACACAGTTATTTGTTTTCATTTAATCTTTCTCTCTAAAATTTTTTTGGGTTTATACATATACTAACCCTCGAGGAAAAACGTCATAAAAATTAAGCCCTTTCTTTTTACAAATTTAAGCTTTTAATTAATAATGCTTCTCGCATACGTATATCAGTACTGTCAAATGGCTGCCCGTTGTTCTGGTAGACAAATGTGATTAATTTATAAAATGCAGGTTGTATAGAAACCCTTTGTTCAGATACTAATAATATGAACATGAAAACCAGTTAAATGTTTATTATCTTTCCTACTTCAGATTATTCGAGATAAACATCTCGCACGCAGTGAGATACAGAAGCCAGCTCTATCTTGGCATTGAAAATAGGACCATAAGTATTTGGGGTATTTCCTGAAAATGATCCACCGGAAATTGGTTTTCCCGCGCGGAGGTTCTGCTGCGGTATTTCCGGGAAACATGTTTGAAAAGTATATTAAAATGGTTAACGCGTCGACACTCACCGATTGCCAACGGCAAATAAAACATACCCGAAAAAAATAATTTAAAATAAAATTTATCGGATAAAATATGCCAGGTAAAATTCAAGGCTGCATTGCAGCTCATCGGGGGTTGGTAAAATATATTTTTACATACCACTACGTCCCTTGGGGTGTTGGGCGTCCAACACACGCTTTTCGATTAAATCTGACATCCAATATTACCTGAAATAAAAAGAAACATGTTATTAGAAAAATATTTTAAATTATCATTTTGCAGTCAAAATTATAATAGTTGCTACAAAGCACAAATCTTATATTAGAACCAGCAAACATTTTATTGAGGTGGAAATGTAGAATGTTTTTTTTTTTTTAAATTTCCAATTCGATGTGTTTATTTTAGATATGTTTTTAGATTTAAACGGCCAAAAGTATTTTCATTATTTGTTTTTGAGGTGTTATGCCGTGTTGCGCTACATATCCTTCTTTAGCCAACGTTTCGGACAGCGTTGCAGTGTCCATCATCAGGGCAGATCCGGCAGATATGTAATGGCAGAATGCTCTGCTAAACTTCTCCCGCTTGGCGGCGCTGGTGTAGTTGTAGACCTGTCATCACCTGTCATTGATAATTAATATTGCTTTGTATTTGGCTTGCGTGTGCATTTTGGAAGTAATATTAAAAAAATGGTGGATAAATACGGTAGCTGGACTGTGAAGGAGTTAAAAAAAAATTAAAGAATAGAAAGGCAAAATGTGTTGGCAAGAAAGAAGTTCTAATCGGTATGTAAGCTAAGTGGTTGGAACATAACCTCATTCTTGTACTTCTAAAACACATTAATTGTGTATTATTTGTAATAATTATAGGTACTTTATCAAACATTGCTTATTTATAATGTACCCAATAATCATAATTATTAATTCCAGATTGGCTGCCTATGACTGGAATAATCACTTTATGGAAATAAATGATTTTGAGTATGAAAGTGAGATAGTGGGTACATGTTGGCCCCCAGATGAATCATTTTACAGCATACAGGATTCGCCTGTATTGCCACAAATAGACATAATTCATATAAACCAATACTTTCTTCAAGTTTACAAAGGGCAGGAAAGAATAACAATGTATGCAGCAGTTCACAGGAAAGGATACAATATGATGAAGGAATATTTTTGGTAGCTTTAGTTGTTTCTATTAATGAAAAAAATTGTTTGGTGCATTGTTATGAATGTCAGAATTCACAAAAATAATCGCTTTAAACCTACAGAAAACAGACAAAAATTTACGAAACAAAGTTTTGACAGGTCTCTTTTCGTATTTAGGTCTACATTTACACTAGCGCCAACTGGTGTCGATTTGTGAACTACTCAAAATATCCTGCCATTGTTGTGCGCAACACGGCATAACACCCAAAAAACAAAAAAATATTATTTTCAGTTTAAAAAGTTTTATATTCATCATGGGCAATTTATAATTAGAAATATCCATTTAACCTTCAGGCTTATGGAAACAACTTATGTACATAGATCACATAGAAATCATAGTGCCTCCGTTAAATACTATCATGGTTAGAAATATGATCTAAAAGGTGAAAGAAAGAAAAAACGCCACTCTTTATATTCAAATCTAATAGTTAACTACAAAATAATTCCAATGTATATCTTTATGAAACCAAAGCTTCCGACCGCAATTCAAAAAAAAATAAATTATGAGGCTTTTGTAATTTTTTATTAATTATTTTTTCATGAAACGACCAAAAGTGAATTGACGATATCTAATGTTTATAATACATTTGCCAAATAAAATTTATGTGTGTGTTTTAATTTTTTTAATTAGTTATCAGAAATTTCAGTTAGAGCCATTTTTAAAGCTTGTTTATGTTTGTATTAAAAAAAATTATATTTCCAAATTATACGTTTATTTCGAATTGTAAAATGAGATAGGGTATTTTACCATCACCTCTCAAAAACACTATTTAGTATTCGGGTGAGTTTAGAAATATTCCATTTATTTGGATTTTATCAAAATTTATTAAAAAACTCATTCAAAGGCAGATTGAGAGATACTACAAATACATATACTTATGTTCAAAATAGCTATAATTTTAATTTTTAAAATGGCTAATTTTGCTATAAAAATGGTAAATACAAATCAAAATCAATTTAACTATACTTTCAGTGTAATAAAATGGAAAATACATTATAAGGGAACAAAAAGCGAACCCGAACACGGATAAATCAAGCATAAACAAAACACGCCGTGGACTAGAATTGAATAGGGGGCAAAAAGTGTTCGACAAACGGGTGTTATTTACGATTCAATTTGATAACTTTATAAGGGATAAAGCCCAGTTTGTTCCCGAAATTGGCGACTTTATAGCTATGGCCACAAATCGAAATTTCCTCGGTCGAAAGGAAATGAGGGTCCGTGTTGATGTTGATGTAGAAATCGCTTGATCGGATCTCTCCAGTGATCGACTTCAATTTGGGGCACCTACAGAGTTGCACCGGCGAGAACCAGAAGATCTATGGCTCTCCATATACAATGTACAAAATTATATTGCGGACGAATAAGACAATGATCAGAGGCATAACATAATAAAATAAGTATTTTTTTGTTTGGTGGGTGTCATAGTCCAAGAGCCCGTGACGATCAGACCTTCGTTATTTTATAAAACCTGAAAGTTTCTCTGTGGATGTCTCTAACACAGGTAAAGACGATCCCCCACTAGGAAGTTTGGTTCACGGTGGCTTTGAAAGACATTATATTAATTAATTATAATTGTACTTTCGTTAAAGGATAAAAGCTGAATTTTATATGTGTTACTTGAGGAACTATCAACATATGTTTTCTCAGTTATCGATGATACCTTCACCTTTTCAGACACATTAAAAATTTTCCGTAGGTGCGAGCGCTATATATACATGCAAGCGGGTGAAAGTGAACTAGTGCGAAATTTCGACGGTAGCAGACTACTTACTACCTTGTAAAAGTGCGAGCAAAATGCTCTTGAAATTGATATGCAATTTTATACAACTTTGCTACCTATTATCTTTCAAGGCCACCGTGATCCAAATTTCATAGTCGGGGGTCGTCTTTACCTGTATTAGGGACATACACAGAGAAAATTTCAGGTTTTATAAAATAACGACGGTCTGATCGTCACGGGCTCTTGCTCTATCAATACAATTGCTAATATCAGCTTCTCGAATGAATGCAACGTTTGCGGGTTGGCAACTCGATGAGCGCAAATAAATTGACTTATTTTTAATTGTTAGTACACTGATTATCAATAGTTATAAAAATAATGTACACCATGTTTGCAGCACTTTTCAGAATGGTATACTGTCAGTAGTGCCTTCGTGAAAAACCACAATACACCATCGAAATGTTGCTCGATGTGGCTTTAACTAAGTTTAAAGACCATCAATTAAAATAATGAAATCGACTGTACCGAGCTTCTTTTCTTAATTAATTTTAACATACCCTTAAGAGTGCCATACAGCTCTATTCAACATGCTTAATTACAAAATAAATGCAGCAACTAGTTCGCCAATTAACCGTAAGTTCAATAATATTTGCTTAAACTCGAACATCGACATTTTCTCAGATTCACTGCCCAAATTTAACCAATTAACTCATTTATCCGAATAGTCACGTGATTTCCATTCTTTCTCTCCCCCATCTCCTTCCCAACCCCACACCATTAATCGCCTCAACATCCCCCAATCGGGAATTTCATAATCATACTGACTCCGGTAAGTTGGACCCTTGAACCTCCGGTAAGTTAGGCGGCATTAACATAAAAGAGCAAAATATATATTTTTTATAAATTAGAAATCCAGGTTCAGCGCCAAGAAAGACTCCACCAAGGTGTTTCTTCATATAGGTACGGGACTGTTATAGCGAAATTCTGGCTTATTAACCAATCAATAACAAGTCTTCTCTCGGTCCTTTGACATCGGAAAGGGCCAATCTGATATACTTGTTGACAATGGGAAGTCCCGGTATTAAGGGTATGGAAGGTCAGCTGTATGACGGCAGTTTGGGGTCTAAATGGTCGGGCGGGGGTTCAAACGGCGAATCAGTCGAGGGAGGAAATATGGATCCTCAGAGCATGCCCGCTATGAAAAGTATTTGTAAGGGTTAGGTAGGCCTTTTTAAGGCTTTACTTTAGTAATGCAATTTGAGATAAAAATAAACGGTTGTTCTGGTCTAAGAATATATGAAGAAGATTGAATAATTGATTGATGAATAAAATGTTGTCATAATAAATTGTTGACATAATAAAATGTTGACAATACAAAATGTTGATGTAATAAAATGTTGACATAATAAAATGTTGTCGTAATAAAATGTTGACGTAATAAAATATTGATGAAATAAAATGTTAAAATAATAAAATGTTGTCGTAATAAAATGTTGACGTAATAAAATATTGATGAAATAAAATGTTAAAATTATAAAATGTTGACGTAATAAAATGTTGACGTAATAAAATGTTATCATAATAAAATGTTGACATAATAAAATGTTAACATAATAAAATGTTGACATTATAAAATGTTGAAATAATACAACGTTGACATAATTAAATGTTAACATAATCAAATGTTTACATAATAATATATTGATATAATAAAATGCTGACAAAATAACATGTTTACAAAATAAAATGTTGGCATAATAAAATGTTGACATAATAAAATGTTGATATAATATAATGTTGACATAATAAAATATTGATATTTATAGTGGTATCCGTTGTGTTAAAACTCAATTCAATTTGGTGTTCATTCAACACAAAAAAAAAATTAATAGAAAATATACATTATTTAAGTGGGGTAAATATTTATGTTGGCTGAATTTGCATAGGAAACTTAAATTGAACATACCTCTAATATTATTGCTCTGTCAAAAATAAGTAAGAAAGAATTTATTCGAAATCTTAAAATAACCAAAAAATAACATCACCCCGGTATGACTTCAATCATTTCCAACTGCACAGAAAAATAATCATGCCTGCGGTCAGAATTTTACATTCCCCTCAAGGTTTCCCAAAAGACGCCGATTTCCTCGGCCGCAGTCCTGAACCAAGTTTCCTGTGGACAATTGGAACATTGATCCCAACACCCCAACATTCCAAGACTCCAACATCCCAAAGTTACCAACATCCTAAGAAGGGTGTTCGAATAGGACCTGCGTGATCAGGAAACCCAAGGCAAAGATATTAGGATATTGAATCGGTTGAATTATTATCGTGACGATATTTATAACTTGTTTATGTAAATTACAGGCGTTGTACACCGATTTGGAAGCGATTTCATTGGGAAATTATGAGCGGATACTGGATTAATTGAATTCAGATTTAGGATACACGGAAAACAGAATCGGTGATTCGAACAAGGTCCTATGGTATAGAAAAAAGACCCAGTTGTTTCCTGTCTGATTCATACGAAAGAAAAAGAAGAAGACTTGTTAGAAAATCACAAATCACAGAATAACATGTGCCTGAGGAACATGTCTATTAAAACAATGAATTATGGTGTGATAAATGGTCGCAAAGAAAGGTTTGAATGATATAAGCATAATGAGTAAGAGACGCTTAGAGATTTGCGTATTTAGATCATATGAACGAAGAAAGGAGTGTACGGAGAATATTTGACGCGGATGTAAATGATAGAAGAAGTCCGCGATGCCAGCGGAATGCCAGCTTGAATCAAATACTCGAGTCTGGTAATGCAAACAGTCAGAATAAGAGAAGGGAATCTAAGAAACAATGTATAAATGTGAATGAAGCCAGAAGTATGTGCCAATCCCGAGTTGTTTAGTGATCCATCATCTCTGCCTACCCCTACGGGAAAACGAAGTGTTGGCTAGTTAGTTAGTTGATTTGGGATGCGGGTATTGGTACCGCCACCCCAGAAACTATTAATTGGATAAATTTACGTTTGGTGATTTTGAAGGGGTGCCCGGTCTTGGCGGCGGATGCGCCTGCCCAACAGTTACTTGGCAGGCCGGATCGGGCGAGGTCACATTTCACATAACATGTGAGATCAATATTGATTGCTATTCGATGGATATATTATATATATTATATCCTTCGAATGTTTACTCGAACTTCCTTAGTACATAATGTATAATCTAACAGTTTAAGGACAATCCAGGGACATAATGATAGTAATTATAACCTTATTACCGATTTGAAGATGATGTCCGTAATATTAATACTGGTATCAATATTAATGATGATAATATGAAGATAATATTATTATCGTTGATTAGTTTCGTAGACACGACAAATTATGTTAATTTGATTATATTTGTAGGGTCTAATACACGTGTTAACACGATTACAATTAGCTTGGTGCGTAGCATTCTCGAGAGTGGATCTCAGATATGGGGGCCAGAGGACATCGTGTATACTAATGGTCGAGAAAATACAAAAGAAATTTTTACGATACCTCTATATGAGAGAGTTTGGTTTTTACCCATGGCTGTTTCCAACAGCATTTATCTCGGGAATGCTGGGTATCTGCAGCCTTAGTTCCAGAAGAGATGTCGCATTACTGCTGATGGCTTATAAGCTTCTAAATGGTTTTGTATCGGTACCAGATATTCTGGCTGAAATAGGATTCTATGTCCCGGATAATTTCACGCGAGGCCGCCAATACAGGCTTTTGATTCTTTCTAGGTGCAGATCTAATTTACCAATAGTGATGCCCCTGGGACGACTCACTAGGTTAATTAACTACCTCGCAGGAAATGTGGATATATTCGAACGATTTTAAGTGTGAAATAGCACTTGTTTTAACGAAATGTATTACTTTAACTGTAAACGTATTTATTATGTATCTTTTCTTACCGCTCTTGCGATGTATTGGTTTTATGCTGTTTTTGCAAATAAATAAAAAAAAATTACGAATTTAATTAAGTTTGACTAATAATCTTTTTCCAGTACCTAAGTGTTTAAATATCTTCAAATAAGTAACGAAGAAGAATAAAGTAATTTGTCATTGTTGTCAGTGTGGAACATTAGAACAAATATTGTTTTATAGTGAAATTATATTGATGTCAAATAAACAGAAATTTCTCAAACAAAAATGTTGAACGCTCTTAAAAATACAAAACACTAACTAAAAATACAAAATAAGAATACTAAAAAATAATGCCAGTAAAATTTACTTTTCTAAAATTTATGTATACCGCACAAGATCGCATCTGCCCGGAGTCAGAGAGACTACGGCATCTTTATTATGAGTATTCAGTTCTGGAAACGTAACAAGTTTAATGCCATTTCATGCTTTTGTTCAATGAAAAAAAAAAAAAAAATTTTTGGGGATGCAGTATGATTGATCTTATTGAGAAAAGGAAAGAGTGAAACCGGGTCTTGAAGAGACTCATGTTAGGAGGGAGGAAACCAGCTGCCCTTATGTGACAAATGTCAACTGCACACATTTATAATGCCATCCTAAATATATTAATTAAAATATTTTAAGAATTTATATTGGCACCATAAAATCTCTTGTTTAAAGATTACTTTCCACTAGAAATGATTAAAACGTATATAGTTCATATAATTTTTTTTCTTCAATGACTGTAAAATTACTTTGTGGCACCATTTTTAATTAAATAGATATGAAATGATTCATTTTCATTTATTAAAAAGTAACGACATTTTTAAATACTTTGTAATAACAAATGTCGAGCACTCGTTTTGTATTTCCCGGCTGTGCACCAGTGGCAAAGGAATCACCGACGCTAGTTCCTCGGAGCATCTTTCATTGAATATCAGTAGAACAGGGCAACATTCCCACCAAACGCCTGTGCTCTAAAGATTGCAATCCGTTCGTTAAGATAGGAGAATCCATCAAACGAACCGCCCGCTTCTTCACAGAACCGACGGTTTTTTCAGGTATTGTGGGGCTCCAGACCAGAGATAGCTACCAAATTCAACAGTGGGGCGCACTTGCGATTTGTACAGGGTGAGCAGTTATGTACCTTTTGCAATATCTGCGGGCCATGTGCAGTACGCACAGTTTCTGAGAGGCTAACTTACTCTGGCTTCGGTGGAGTCACTTAGAGTTACACCTAGCATATCAATAGAAGGCCTGTTTGAAAGATTGCTTCCGTTGAAGAATACTAGATTTTCATTTCGATCCTTTTTAGACGTAATCAGATATGATATAAATGATTTCGGTTATATCCTAATATTCTTCAGGAATCGATAACACTTGACATAATGTACAAATAACAATAAACTTAGTTTTGTTTTAACCACTCTTAAAACAAAGTGTTTCATAAGTGTTTGCAAGTCAAATCAATAAAAACGCATTCAGACGATTCCCATTTACAATATATAACTTTACAGAATTTATATTGTCGAATAGTTATGAGCGTAATACACGAGCCTGATTTTCAGCCCGATTCCAATTAGAGACAAAAGTCAACATTTTTCGCTTTACGCGATCGCTGTTTTTAACTCTATTTTCATACCTACGATTTTAGTAGGCATCACAACAAACAGTATGGTTCATGTGTTGTTTGCAGTGATGACAATTGAAATCCTAGATATGAAAATAGAGGTGAAAATAGCGATCGCGCAAATCGAAAAATGTTGACTTTTGTCTCTAATTGGAATCGGGTTCGTGTATTACGCTCATTAGTTAAGGCTTGTTTACCTTGAAGGAATATCATACGAGACAGTGGCTAGAGCACGCAGCTTATGAAACTATCATTCCGCAGTGGACGACACATGTGTTTGGCATAATCAAACGAACGCAGACGTAATGGAATTGAACAATATAAAACCTCATGACAGTGGCTTCTGGTGAGCGAGCATAATAAAAGAAACCAAAGCGTAAGGCATACTAAATAAGTTTTTTTTTTAAATTTTGATAAAATAATCATTTTTAATAATCATCTTGGTTAATTTAAGTTGTGTAATTTTTCAAATATTACGTCATGGACGCTTTATCTAGAATCTAGAAAAATTAACTACGAAATTCTAACTAGGCATTATAATAAACTTTTTAAATTTTTTACGAGTAAATGAAATACCACACAAGAGTCCCAACTGCTCCCGTCTGGAGCCAGTGAGACTATGGCATCCCCAATTGGGGTATGTTGTGAGGCTGAGGGTAGTGGGGAGGGGAAGGAGATAGGGAAGAGGAAGTTGGGGAAGTACCTCGCTATTCAGATCTGGTCACTAAACACGGCTAATGCCATTTCTAGCAACGCATCATTTCTGAATGGTGGTCTTACACTAGGGCGATATAGGGAGTATCTTCCACTCTGGAACGTGCCGCAAATATACTATATATTATTTTTAATTAAAAAATTGTGAAATAACACAAATTAATCAAATAAAATTTATTTGCCACGCCGGGATTCGATCCCGCGACCTTCGTTGCGCTACGCCTGCCGTCAAACTAAACTAATTTACCAATAAACTATCAGATTTTATACATAAGGGAAACCTAGTGACCTTTTCTAAAAGTATAATTGCTTTATAAGACTTTGACGTGAAAAGTCAATTTTCTTCACACTGTACGGGTACATTAATGTATATTGATATAAAATATACACCCCAAATATCCGTAATTTAATGCGTACCGCATCCACTTATATCCCTTGATGTAATGTATTCTCTATTTACCGTAATTGTAATGTATTATTCATGCTAAAATGATCTGGGCAATCATCGAGAGCCAAAATCAGTTCATCAAATAACAGCATTAACGTTTGATCAACTGAACTATATGAATAGAATTAACACCTACATTCCAGATAACAAGACAAATTGTTAAATAATTTTCGCAAAAATAAAATGAACAATTATGATAAATATTTTTGATTCTCTTAAGTTCTGTGTTACTGTCCAAAAAACTACTTTTATAATTTTCTCTTTTTTAATAAATAAAAATAAAAATTTCGTCTACGGTCATAAGATTTGTAAGTAGGTACCTACTTAAATATCTGCCTAGAGTTTGACAGACTCTAAGACTATAAGAGTAGAAAAAATAAAAAAATGGAACTACAAAATTTTTAGGCTGGCAACACCAATTTACCTACCTGTCAAATATTATTTTAAATACACTGAAAACACATTTATAAACACAATTTATGTTCTTAAAAAAAATCGAAGAAGCATTGCTGTATGCTTTAGGTATAAGCTAATATTAAATAAATGTGAGCAATTTCTAAAGTGTGCTTTATATTTTATAACTGTTATTATCGTTATTCGTCATTATGTTAACACAAAATTGCAAAGACATAATAATACCATACCTTTATGCAATTCTAATTTGGAGATCAGTGGAATGAAAAATATTTTTTTTCCACTTTTATGCCTTTTTAATTTTTAATAAAAATGTGGGTTACACAGCTTTAGATTACCACCACGATTATATTTTTAGTATTGCCATTTGAACAACAGTGGCGCCCTCCTATGTTTTCTACTCTTATTTGATAAACTGTACTTCGTTATAAATCACACATTTTGTGTAATACTTTTTAATTTTTGTAATAAGATATTAGATATTATCTCAATGACAATCCTTTTTTAAAACTTACTTCGGGCAGCTGGGTAATGTAATTTTGAAAAAAATGCTAAAAATAATTTAATTTTTAATTTCAAATTTGCAAAAATATCATTAGTGGGTAAACCATTACAATGAACACCATCTTTAAACGGAAATAGAACGTACAAACAAATTCCAAGACAGACAAAATTCAAAATGGTCGAGTTTGAATAGGACTTCTACGCTCAGTAAAAAATGCGAAGAAGAAATTAATTTAATATGAAATAATAATAATTACGGCATCTATATATTTTTTTATTATGTCGCTTAAGATGGATCATAGCATAGAAGTTCCATTTCTCAGGAGCCAGTGGGACTAATATAACCAAAACGTAGGCGAAGTGACCAATGTTTTAATGCCATATCAGTATTTTAGATTCTTTACTACGAAGCGGTATACAATATAAACATAAAAAAATATACAACGGATAAAAAGAAGATTTGTGACAGTTTCCATTGATATTTTTTTGTTTTAATCAAATTATTTACAAAATAAATAAAAAGCACTTTTGCGCTTGAAGTCGTGACCTTCAGACCTACATACGTATATTCGTGGCGATATAGGTTATAAGAATACGTACATTGGTAGCGTGTGACTTCCTCAAGTACAATACTGAGAGAATCTACTACGCCGATTGAAATAAAATAAACTAAAATATAAGTAAATCAAGTATAAAGGTCGAACTGAAGCATTTATGATTTAAATTAAAATTTGTACATAAAACTAGAAGTTAGTCAAATATAATGGATAATGCCCAAGTCATTCCCCTAATAAGAGTTAAGAATTAATCCTGTTGCAGTGCAATCTACTTAATTAAAGCTGTTTAAAGTTGCATTGTCTCAAAGCAGGGGAGCAGGGCAAGAAATCCCGCCATATAACTTAATTCCGACTGCGGAAGTAGGACCTGGGACCCGGAAGTGGTGATAAATAATGGACGGTTGGAGGGGGTTTACCAACTCACCGGAAACTACTGTCGCCCGGCCTGGAACAACCTACAACCTATAACAATGTTACTTTCTGCTGATGTCGGAGGGGTTCTAATATTTCTATGCGTTGTCTCTGCTGGATAAGAAGACGAATACATGTGTAAATTTAAAAACATTTTGAATGGGATAAAAATTGATAAAACATGGTAATCAGGTGGTAGACGGTAGATGGACCTTTAAACTTTATTTTAATTTGATTTATCAGAGTTATATATAGTCTTGTATATTCATATTTAACATTCTTAGGAAGGTATTATTTGGCCAAATTAATAACGGTATTTAAAAATTAAATATCAAAACAAGGAAAAACCAATTTTAAATTATATAATTTTGGTTGTTTGTGCGTAACATTCTCAAGTGAACTCCCAGTTAAGTATAGTCGTAAATGTTCTGCCTGTACAGAAAATAAATAACACATTATATGTACATTTTATACAGTTGTGCGTGCAAGTATAATACAATTTGTATTGCACAATCACAAGTACATTCATTGTCAAATCTGCATCTGTATTGCACAATCTGCACAAGTACATTCATTGGTCAAATGCATTGTTCATGTGGTGTATTGTATTTGTGATCTCCGAACCGGTGGATGCAATCTGTTAGCCATATGTTGTTATAATAGTTTATCTAGTGTATAAAGTATAAAAATCTATTACATAGTATAAAGCAAAGTCGCTCCCGCTGTCTGCACGCTTAGATATTTTAAACGACGAAACTGATTTTCATGCGGTTTTCACCAAAAGATAGAGTGATTCATGAGGAAGGGTTAGGTATATAATTTGTCAAGGTTTTATATAAATTGGTTGAAATATATAATATATAAAGGGAGCGGGCTGGCAAGCGGGCAGCGGGCAGCGGGCAGTGAGCAGCAGGCTGGCAAGCGCGCAGTGTGGATTTGATATGAATGCAAATTAAAAAATGGCGTTGATTATAAAGGTTGGGTAATGGCGTTGTCAGTAGATGGCATTGTGTTTCGTTAGCCACGGCAAGGCGTGTTCGAGTCTGCTAGTATATTATAAACACAAAAAAAGTGTAATTATTCAATTCTAAATTTAATAATGGATATGATTATCAATGTATTTAGAGAAAGTGATTTTAATTAAATGAAAACACAAATTTAATTTAAAAAATGCCACTGATTGTTTTAACAATAATGAATGAAGAAAACGTTTTGTTAAATTCAAACTACAAAAAAGACGATGATAATAAATTTTCTGCGTTTTGTTGCCAACATCGTTCACCAATATACTACTGCAAGTTGCCGAGTCGAATTTCATAGAAGCTTTATCAAAATTTCCATAGTTTTGTTTGTTGTACAATCACTGTCAATACGGGATATCACCAATTAGCGTCAGAATACTGTTACGTTAATTATTTCACAGACTAGATTCCACAAATGGAAGAATGGATGAATGATAAATTTTGATTTACGCTATTGATAGCATTGATTGAATTTGACACCGGTGTATGCAGTAAGCTGTATTCAGGCGGAAAAAAACTGTGCACCATTCGATGAAACATTAAACAGAATTATGAACAACAATAACGTAATAAAGCAGAAAGCTATTATTTCATTCCAAATGGTGCGGGTTTTCAATAATTAAACTAAAGAAGGGGGCGTTTGTACGGTAGTATGTCATGTGTGACCTTTTACGAGATAGGAGACCCGAAGAAAAATCGAAGCCGATGTAATTGTAATTGCAATGTATCAAAATCAGTCTATGATCAGTTCTAACATTGTTTAAGTTCGAAGATAGCCGAAGACGGATAGGCAGATTCATTATTGAGCTCTTCAGAACAAAACTAACTTCCCAGTTACAAGGATGTGTGTCCACTTAACAATACTTGTTTTGTACGAAACCCAATAAACGTATACTGTGATCCCAAAGAACTTTAAACTATTTTAGTATATATAGAAAAGTACCGAGATACTGGCCAGTAATAATATTTGGATGATTTGGATAACACCGTTTATGTGAAAAATCACCTCAAGGGCGCTATACAAACTTATAATATATTTCTATTATATATGTTCTGCCTGTACAGAAAATAAATAACACATTATATGTACATTTTATACAGTTGTGCGTGCAAGTATAATACAATTTGTATTGCACAATCACAAGTACATTCATTGTCAAATCTGCATCTGTATTGCACAATCTGCACAAGTACATTCATTGGTCAAATGCATTGTTCATGTGGTGTATTGTATTTGTGATCTCCGAACCGGTGGATGCAATCTGTTAGCCATATGTTGTTATAATAGTTTATCTAGTGTATAAAGTATAAAAATCTATTACATAGTATAAAGCAAAGTCGCTCCCGCTGTCTGCACGCTTAGATATTTTAAACGACGAAACTGATTTTCATGCGGTTTTCACCAAAAGATAGAGTGATTCATGAGGAAGGGTTAGGTATATAATTTGTCAAGGTTTTATATAAATTGGTTGAAATATATAATATATAAAGGGAGCGGGCTGGCAAGCGGGCAGCGGGCAGCGGGCAGTGAGCAGCAGGCTGGCAAGCGCGCAGTGTGGATTTGATATGAATGCAAATTAAAAAATGGCGTTGATTATAAAGGTTGGGTAATGGCGTTGTCAGTAGATGGCATTGTGTTTCGTTAGCCACGGCAAGGCGTGTTCGAGTCTGCTAGTATATTATAAACACAAAAAAAGTGTAATTATTCAATTCTAAATTTAATAATGGATATGATTATCAATGTATTTAGAGAAAGTGATTTTAATTAAATGAAAACACAAATTTAATTTAAAAAATGCCACTGATTGTTTTAACAATAATGAATGAAGAAAACGTTTTGTTAAATTCAAACTACAAAAAAGACGATGATAATAAATTTTCTGCGTTTTGTTGCCAACATCGTTCACCAATATACTACTGCAAGTTGCCGAGTCGAATTTCATAGAAGCTTTATCAAAATTTCCATAGTTTTGTTTGTTGTACAATCACTGTCAATACGGGATATCACCAATTAGCGTCAGAATACTGTTACGTTAATTATTTCACAGACTAGATTCCACAAATGGAAGAATGGATGAATGATAAATTTTGATTTACGCTATTGATAGCATTGATTGAATTTGACACCGGTGTATGCAGTAAGCTGTATTCAGGCGGAAAAAAACTGTGCACCATTCGATGAAACATTAAACAGAATTATGAACAACAATAACGTAATAAAGCAGAAAGCTATTATTTCATTCCAAATGGTGCGGGTTTTCAATAATTAAACTAAAGAAGGGGGCGTTTGTACGGTAGTATGTCATGTGTGACCTTTTACGAGATAGGAGACCCGAAGAAAAATCGAAGCCGATGTAATTGTAATTGCAATGTATCAAAATCAGTCTATGATCAGTTCTAACATTGTTTAAGTTCGAAGATAGCCGAAGACGGATAGGCAGATTCATTATTGAGCTCTTCAGAACAAAACTAACTTCCCAGTTACAAGGATGTGTGTCCACTTAACAATACTTGTTTTGTACGAAACCCAATAAACGTATACTGTGATCCCAAAGAACTTTAAACTATTTTAGTATATATAGAAAAGTACCGAGATACTGGCCAGTAATAATATTTGGATGATTTGGATAACACCGTTTATGTGAAAAATCACCTCAAGGGCGCTATACAAACTTATAATATATTTCTATTATATATTTTCAAACTAGAAAAACAATTATAACAACTTATAGCTAAAAATTGCATCCACCGAAAGAGCAAATAAAACAAAATATCTCTGTAGAGAGGACTACAGAGAAACTTTACAGTAATACTTAACAAAATTAAGAAAGGAACTTAGATACGGTTTAGTCAGAAATAATGGAACAAAAGCAGTGTTAGAAGGAAAATATGATGCGCAAGTGAATGGTAGAAGAATTCAGGGATGCCGAAGAAAGACATACCACGAACAAGTACATGAATCAGATCACGTCAAAGGCCAACTTTACAGAATATGAGAAAATGAATGTACATTTTGACCGGTCATTAGCTGAGTTGGCAAATGCGTTGTTGGGTTAAGTCCTTCACCAGGACACAAGCAACATTTCCGCCCAGTTTGACGGTAGTTGGAGATTTTCAAATAAAGTCCGGTCATGCCTAACCCAGAAATGTATCTCTCTTTAACAAAAAAACTTATGAACCATTAAAAAAATCAATGTACATACATACACTTTGTTGAATTATAAAACAAAACTGTGAAAACTTTGCGAACTATAAAACAACAATTATAAGCGCGCTTTGTTGAAAGATAAAGATTTTAAAAATTTATTTAATATGTCGCTGATTGAAAAGGCTCTTTATTTGCATCTTGTAACACCAAGATGCAAATAAAGAGCCTTTTCAATCAGCGACATATTAATTACATTTTTAAAATAAAAGAATACTTATTGTGGCATAACCATAATAGTTAGACATATGCTGTCGCGACCTTTTTTGTAAATAATTATGTGTTCTACAAAGTCGTAGTACATTATTTTATTCTATCATCAATAGTTTTCGCAGCGCACGCGATGTTAAGAATATTTTAGGTAATTTTTTTACACATTGGGTTGCATTATTGGAGTTTTAGTAAGGATCCATAATTTTTTTGAAAATATAATATAGCCTATGTCACCCGGGGATAGTGTAGCTTCCCAACAGCGAAAGAATTGTTCAAATCGGTTCAGTAGTTTCGGAGCCTATTCGATGCAAACAAACAAACAAACAAATCTTTTATTGGACCTTACAACAAATTGTACAAAAACACTTTAAAACAAAACTGTGCACGCTTTGCTAAACATAAAAACCGAAATGTGGATGAAGATGAATTATAAAACAAAAAATGTACTTATACAGTGGGTTGCCATATTAATAGGGACAGTTCCAAAATTTTGCAATTTTTGTGTTTACATTGTCTCTACTTTTAAATTACCTAGATATGATGGCGTTTCTTTCGTTATTTTTGCTGTCGATAACACCACTGACTCTTTTAAGAGGTGGAAATGTTAGCAATGTATCACATCTCTCAAAAATTTATGATTATATCCACGTGGCCAGCATTTTTGTGAAATCGCGTGATCGTAGGTCTTTGCAAATAAATTTGCCTAATAATTATATTAATGAGTTTTAATAGTTCAACTATATTAAAACTTCAATAATTATAAATTATCTATCAGTTTTGTAAAGTTTGTGTTTATTTCTTATTTCAATTAATAGTTATGCCGTGGTAAACCAATATTAGCTTTTTTCATTATGGCCAGGTCTTCAGACACGTCTCTAAGAAAATGTGCGGAAGTGAAGATACTATTTTTAAACACTAAACATTCCCAAAGGTAAATAACAGCTCTGACAGGTATTTAAAAGTCTGTATTTAAAAGGATAAAGAAAAAAATCAATCAAAACCTGCCCCTCGAAGTGAGTTGTGATGGGAAATGTAGCAGAAAACGAGTCACCACGCCTCGTACTGATCGCAAATTTCTTCAAAATCTCAAAAAGAGTGTTGATTATCGCACCCCGATGATCAATGAAGAAGGTATCGAGGTCTCCCAAACGACAGATCAGAGATGAATGACTGAGGAGAACCTCATTGAAAATCGATTAGCTGAAAAACTTCGCCAGACGGTAGCTATGTGGAAAAAACGACTAGGATGGGTCAAGGCATACCAAAACATCACTACTGAGGGCTGAATGGTAGGAAAAGCATATTTTGTAGTTTTCAAACTTTAAAAAAAAATCTAGTACTCTGATCATGATATTTTTAGGTATGCTTCTCTGATGAGTCCACGATCCAAATTTTGGTGGAAAAATCATCGTTCGTCCGACGACTCCAAGTGGAGAAATTCGATCCGGACTGCCTTATGGAGACCATCAAATACTCCACCAGTATCATGGTATGTTCAATCATCTCTTTCGATGGAATGGGGCGACTCCACATCATGCAAGGGACTATGAGGCAGGATCAGTACAGACAAGTACTGGAAAATCGGTTGCTGCCTCAGGTCGGAGAATGGTTCCCTGGTGGCCAGGAGTATGTATTTATGCATGATTCTGCACCCTGCCATAAAGCCAGAACTGTCCCAGTATTTTTGGCCAAAAAAACGTGCAGGTTTTACCTTTTTCGGGGAATTCCCCTGACGTGAACCCTATTGAAAACCTGTGAGAGCTCAGGACGACAAGGATTGCCAAGGAGGTGATCACAACCAAGGAGCAGCTCATCGAAATCCTCATCAGAGAGTGCCATGACTTTCCTGAGCTAAATCTCGATGCAAAACTGTGCATTGAGAGTATGTCATGGCTTGTACAAACTAGAGTTGCGGCTAAAGGCGATTTTTACAAAATATTAACTTTCGTTGCGATAATGTTTCAAAATAATTTAACACAAAAAATAAATGCAAATTAAGATCAAATGTGGTGTTAAAATCAAAACCAAATTTTCTTCTTAATAAAAAATAAAAACTCTACCTAAAATCATAAAAACCTTTGTTTTACGAATTCAAAGGTGAGAAAACACATTTTTCAAAGGTGTCCCTATTAATATGGCAACCCACTGTACTTTGTGGAACCATAAAGCATAAATCTGCACACTTTATTGAATCATAAAAAAAACCATTGTGTACAAGCTAGTTTAGAAATAAAACACGATTCATTCGGTTATTCTCAGGGGAGCAGAATTAACATGAAGGTATCCCGTACAGCAAGCAAGGACCGATGTAAACCTGCCTGGAATTTCATTTGATTTAAAGGCCGGAATTCTATTAAACAATGTTATGTAATTGAATCCAGGTCCAATTTCGCCCGCTCGGAGCGGAGGGAAAATATTTCCTCATAACCTACAGAATGAAGATCGAGCGAACCATATTTGCGGTGAGGTTTATTACTCTCAGACACGTTGGCGGGAGGGACCCGTTTGGGGAATGATCTTGCGAACTTACGAAGAATAAGAAATTTCCATAGAATTATGGAAACAAATTAATACTATTTATAGTTATTGATATGTATACCAAAAAAGCTGAAAACTTTCTTGATAAACTTTTTATATTTTATTTTTCTTGACGTTGATCCTTAATTATGAAGGATCACATTACGTAGCAAATATTTTTGTTTAGCGCAGAATAAAGCTCATTCCGAATTTCTTAGAATTTATAACATATTTTCCTTGAACACTTTATTTTTTTAAGTTCTTAAAAAATTATATTATGTTATTTTTTATGTACAGACGGATGCAGAGACGGAAGATACTGTCAGTATAGTTCTGGTGGAAGACGACCATTCCAAATTAAAACGTTGCTTGAAATGGCTGTAGCCTTGTTTTGTGACCAGACTTGAATAGCCAGATACTTCCCCACCGTCCTCTTCCCAATCTCATTCCCCTCCAAACTACCTTCATCGTCACAATATAACCCAATTGGTGATGCCTTTGTCTCACTGATTCTCTTTTTTAATTCATATGACCCGAGGTTACACGACTAGAACCGAAGCTAAATATTTTTAGTTGTAGTAAGTGTGATTGTCTGTGAATCACTACATTAATTTATAAATTATGAAGTGAAATTACGAAAAAGAAAATTATCGAGTAACTCTGTAAAGACTGTAAGTCAGACGAAATATGAATGCGGAGAAAGCATGGAAAGCTTGCTGGTTACGCATTGTAATATGTTTGCTTTTTAGAAAGTAATATTTATTGATTGATTTGTGTTTGGCGCACCCTCTTTGAATTATTGGCAACACTACAATGTGGTTCGAGTACTGCTGAACTATCAAATAATGAAGCATGTCATTGACTGCAATGAAACAGAATGTCACCCTTATTATTTTTAATTAGTAAACTAATGTTTAAGACAAGATTTTTATGCATAGCACAAAGGGTGACAATTATTATAAGCAATAATTATTAGCCTGAAACACTCGTCAACATTGAAAAAATCTCCCGAGAAAAGATAAATGCCGCCGACGGGACTTGAACCCGCGTCCTTCTGATATCCGGTCAACTGCTCTATTAATTTTGGCGGGTGGGAGATAAGCCGACGTAGCTCAATTGGTAGAGCAGTTGACCGGATATCAGAAGGACGCGGGTTCAAGTCCCGTCGGCGGCATTTATCTTTTCTCGGGAGATTTTTTCAATGTTGACGAGTGTTTCAGGCTAATAATTATTGCTTATAATAATTAGAATGTCACCCGCTTATAGTTTTGGAGGACTAATGCAGTTTGAAATGTTTATTACAATACAATATGTTTACCTGTGAAAAAATTACTCATGATTCTTGTGGTCTTAATTCATTGTGAATTTAACTCCGGCTGCGTAAAGTTTGACAACTGGTTTTGTGAAATTTTAAAATTACGAATATTTTGGAGATAGATCCAAGTGTGGGATGGAATATATTGTGGATGTGGATGGCCTCCGACATCTGCAGAAATCGATCATCACGGTTAGTGGAACTGATTTTTCATTGAGGTATGAGTATCGGATCGCCATGATTTGTGATATTTGTTTCGCATAAAGTTAGATTCAATAATCAATAATATAGTTCTGAGCATTGATCTCAGAAAGCCTGGAGAATTTACACACCCCGTGGTTGCAAATGTGTGGCATAAATTTCAGCTGGAAAAATTGCTATCTCTGTTTAATTTTAAGAAAAGATGTTGTAGTTTCTATTAGGTAGTAATAATTTTATGTAAACTTTCCAGTGAAAATTTTCATCAAAAGGTGTTAAAGCTTGAGTTAAGTTTACGTATTAATTATAAAAGTAGGTAACATTAAACTTAAAAGTACATAGTTGGGCTACTTTAGTAAGCCAGTTAGTTGGGGAAATTGGTTACCATGGTCGAAAAAGGATTTAATTACTGCCTTTAGACTTTGCCTACATTTCTGTGAGATTTAATAGCTATATAATATTCTGTCGTTTCTTCAAACTACTGCAGAAATTCAAATAATTTTATGTAAGAACTTTTCTGAATGTGTATTGCGTTTCATAAATGGAGTTTAACGTTTTAAAGCAAGAACGTTTCACTATACATATTTAAAAAAATGTTTTCTTCACCATTGAAGAAGATAATATTAATAAATCTAAATGAAAATATGAAAAAGACAAGGAAAAGGAAAATAAAAGGTGAAGGTCTAAACTGGGATTCGAATCCAGGATCTCTTATTTTTAACCACTTATTTTTAAGACATTTTAGTCGATCTCATATTTTAAATTCAGAATCAACAATATAAGTGTCTTCGACTAATTTTTTTCCACACTTTTGCTGCCACCTTTTTGAAGTGAAAACTTCTTTAGCACCGTCGTGATTTGAAACTCGATGAAATGGAAACGAGCGACACTAAAAAAGACAAATACATACATCTATATGATTTAGCCCGCGAGAGAATGAGATAGTAGATAATAAAATATTTATTTAATTCACGGGTACTCGGTTCCAATACAATACGATAAATCCACAGTCTCACGCAAGTTTCCTTTGGTGTAGCGGTAAAAAGTTCTTGACGAACATCAGCGGCCAGAAATTTAGCACACCAAGGATCGAATCCCACGAAATCTGCAAAAAAATCGATATCTAATATTCGAACCACTCCAAAATGAACAGGCAAAAGAAAACGACTCCGAAGAAGAAAACACAAATACTAATAAAAAGACCGAATTTATAGGAAAAGGTGAACTAGAAATCGAAAAATATGGAATAATTCGTCCTTCACATTGGTCAAGACGTGCTTTGTAGTCTCCCCACTTTTTTCTACTTTAGTTTTCTGAAGGTTTTACTTCCACCGTGTGTGAATTGCACACACTGATTTTTTTTTGTATGAGACACCTATTTACCTTTTCTAAAAGTCTAAATGAATATTCAATTTTTATTGATTACAATGTTTAATAATTAATTGTGTTGTACTTCTACAGTAGATTGAAGATGAGCAATTAGTGTAATTACACAATAATATGTTTGTTTCCTGCATTATAAATTATAATAATTTATGGATCACAATAAAAAATTCAATAAGCACGACCTGGCTTGAACTAGTTTGACTTTTAGACCCAGTTCCCAAAATAACAGAGGTCGCAGACATTCAGGAATAGAATCTGCAAACTGCAGCACTAACCCGCCTACCTGACAGTGTTCAATGAAGGCTTCAGGTAGCTGTTGGATAAACAGGTTAGAGGTGCAATAATAGAACTTCGGTAGAGCTTTGTTTCGTTACGTACAATAAATGTGAGGGATCATCTTGTGGGCAAACACTGTTCGACGTGGGTGTTTAAATGCACTAGCTATATATTTTACTTTAACTTTCTCTCTTTCTATCTTCACTAACTTATATCTCCCTCTCAAATTCGGTTCGCCTCGCCCGATCACACTTTTCGTAATGCTCTCGTCACAAATTCACCAGATTAATCTCCAAGTCAAGCGTGCGTAAAGAAGTTTTACTTCAAATGTATTTCGAATATGAGAAAAGACACATCGCAGTCTCTCTACGTAAGAAGAAAAGTTAAAATAGCAAAGATGAATAGATTTCGCTTCAAATGAAGGCAATTTTGTTCCGTTCATTGTTCACGAAGGTCGGAAGGTGCACGAATGTGACAAATTTCCACGTAAGGCGGAAAATAATAATGTACTCCCATCCGCCTAAGAATGCTGAATGTTCAAGGTATTATTCCCAGCAGAAGCAAGTTGGAGACGCGAACTGTACGTAACATTTATTTCAATCTTACCGGAATAATGCTTTGAATTTCATAACCCCTTCTTATATAAACAGCGGGCATAAATCCGCGTACTGAAATAAAAGTCATAACAATTCTGCAAATAACCGAATACATACTACGCAAAGCTCTCGCGATGTATAAAGCTTAAACGGGGCTTTTTCAGTCGGCAACATATGGAGCGGCAGGATTTAACATATTATTTTCCGCGCCATATTTTGCGCGACTTTGAAAAAGTCGGCCAAGTATTAATGTTTGGGTAAAAAAAGAGAATGACGAGGATAAAGCTAGGAATATTTAAAAAAAATGCATTAAGGTAAACAAATTTGAAATGGGTTATGAAACCTGAACCTACCTCTCATTTTAAATTTCAGACTTCATCTACTTTGTAACTGATAATGGTAAACGTAAATTGTACATGTATATCAGAAGTAATTAAAATTGCAGAATGAAATGAATACGGTTTTTTATTATTTTTTAAAATGAGAACTTCTTTAGCACCGTTGTTATTTGAAACTCGATGAAATGAAAAATAACGACACTAAAAAGGGACAAACGCTTGCCTCTGTTGGATTTAGCCAGCAAGATAATGATAAAGTGTAACCGGTCTGCTTTTTGTGCGGTGCTTCGTAGCCTTTAGCCTCTTGTCTACTTTAGTTTTCTAAAGATTTCACTTCTATTGCATGCGAATTGCACACTCTGATTTTTATTTATTCCCGAAAAAATAGTGAAGTTAAACCGCGGTGCAAGGCCCAGAAAGTCCGGCTGGAGAGATCTAGGTTAGGTGTCCCTCAACCGTTCTCGGCATTCGCCGCCAAGACCTAGATAAGCCTCACCCCATAAATCCGGGTACCCCTGCAAAATTACAAAACGTAGCGAACCACTTGCGTGACCTGTGGAAGGGGTATTGGTTATCCAATAAATAGTTCCTGGGGCGGCTACAACCATAAAAACCTCTAAAATTGCAGGTTACCCCAAATATTTATATGTAATATTTGTCTTTCGTAAAAAAAATGCAAGAGAATTTAAGATAAGACGAATTACAATTAAATTTGCACCATTTAACAAAGTAAAACATGACTTATTAAAGATAAACAAAATAATAATAAGATAAATTCCCCAAAATCTGAATAATAAGACGGTGAAGAAATTTTCTGAGAAATCTTTACTTCAAGGAAAAACAAATACTGAAGTCAGATTGCTGGGAAACTTTTCAGACGAATTGTTCATTGTTCATTTAATAAACATCTAAAATTAGCAGGGATTAAAATTAAATGTTGAGGGATTTTAAAACATTTTCCTCCATTGTGTTTTTATTTTGCAAACCATCCCTTTAAAGGGATCAGTTAAATCCTTGGAAACAGAGCTCTAATTAAGCGCTCAAGAAAATTCTTTTGTGATGTTAAAAAAACGTTGATTTGGAACTGATAGCCGAATACTGGAATGTTTTGACTTTTGTTCTGAAAATCGAATTTATTTACTAGGTAGTTGGATGGTTAAAATTTTCACCGCTCAAAGGGGTCTTTTAATTTTATACACATTTACAACTAGTTTTCATTAGAATCCATGTGTATGGATGTAGTACAAATACATAGGACAGTAGTAGGTACATATTGGATACTTGATCAAGGGACGAAATAATGTGTTTGAATTTTTTACGGAAATGAAAGTAAACACTAAATATATCGGTATAATCCTAAAAAAATTGTACCACCGATAATTCTAATTATTACGAGATTTTCGACATTGATGCGCGAATAATCACATTTAAAATAACATAATGGAAATATGTTACAATAATAAATAAGTTTTTTTTTTAAATATCCGTCATTTTCAGTGCAGTTATTATACTGTAATAATTATTACTTATTTCAAACCAATTTATAATACTTTTTAGGTACAATAGTTAAAGCAGTACAACAGTTTCTTAAAAGTGACAACCATGTCACCTTCAGAAGACTGTGTGAAGCCACGGAAAGACAATGACATAATGTATAAGGCATTTCAGTTATAATACTGTCAGTGGTTTTATAATAACAGCATAAAACCATCGATGATCAGACAACTCAGAATGAAACCAACTCAGAAGCACCTCAGAAAGGTTATTAAGAGTGATCATAAAAAGATAAAAATAAAATGGTTAAATAGGTTAAGTTAGGTTTGGGTTGTCGGCTATTTTAAAATTATTTTTTCATAGGTTTTAATGATTTTTCTGAGGTGTTTCTGAGTTGATTTCATTCTGAGTTGGCATGGAACCATTAAAAGTTCCTTGACTTTATTATCGGTTATCGGTGCATGGTGTACGCGATAAAAGATTTGAAAATGTATTTCTGCGTAATGCGTAAATTTAATGACGTTCAAGAAACTTTTAATGAATTAAAAAGTATTTTTTTTTTACATATTTTTTTATTTTAACTTCTCACAGGCCTCGAATAATTTTGTCTGGACTTATACCATTTTTGGGGATTTTGTTTGGATGGCCATTTTGAGGAGAGGAGGGAGTGAACATGGGTCTTGAAGATACCGTTTTGTGGGATGGAGTAAAGAAAGAACTAGAAATCAGACGAGTGATTAACTAGGTAAGTACCAACATTATTTTATTAATGAATATAATTCTTTATTTATTTGTTTTTTTTTCTTAAAAAAAAGACAAAAATTCCCGGGTTACAAATAACCCAACAATGTTTGAAAATCTCCTACTACCACCACAGAGATCCGAAAATGTTGCTTGTGTTGTGATGGAGAAATTAGCCAGCCGAGGAATAGAACACGGTCGGAAATGTGTATTCCTTTTATAAAGGTTAGGTTGAAACAATTTTTTTAACAATTCATCAAGTTATTTAAGTAAATTTTCACATTTTGTGTAAGTTCTATTCAAGTTATGTGATAATTCCAGTTTTATGAAGCAATCGGCCTACAATTTTATAATAACAAAACTTGAATAGAACTTACACAAAACGCTAAAATTAACTATAAAAAATTGATGAATTGTTCAATTTTTTTTTATCAACCCGTCGTAAGTTTACTCACTAACTCGAAAAGTAATTTTTTTCTTTTGAAAGGCAGTAATCCTGAGCGAAAAAAATGTTTTATAAATATTTTCAGCTTTGCAAATCCTACAATTAAATTACCGGTGATTTTTCACGGGTCTGCGCCTGTAAATAATAAAATTCGCAAAAATTGAATAAACCTTCCTTCCAAATCAAGGTAGAAACCATGCATCCCCCACGTCTCGATTTAAGCACAAAAGAAGCTTACCGTGGTCTATAAATTGGAGTTAACCTGATCTAAATCCAGACAAATCGGACCCTGGGCATTTGTGCTTTATACCCGGCCGGAGCAAGACGGAAGGCAATGATGAAATGTCAGCTAATAGACCGTGAACTACGGTGACAATTTATCTGCCACGTGTCTAAGGCTCGAATACTTTTTTTCATGGAAATTAAGCGGAAACACCCTACTACCCTTAGCCACGTGATGAACGAAGAAACTAAAATTTACTAATATGTATTATTTTGTTTTCATTTACGATTTTCTTTGCCTAACCCTTCGGAACTCCTTTTAGAGGCTGCAGTTATATGTATATGTTACAGTTAAAACTCGTTTTTAGTTATAACACGTTTTCTACAGTTAAAACTAGTTTTTACTAACTACCTTTGTTAAAACTGATATTGGGATTAAAAATACTGTAAACAGATAATGTTTATTAATAACTGTTAATTAAAAACCTAACCTAACCTTACCTGATGTCACTCGAACAATCAGAATAAAACACGATGAACTTTGACATCGGTTGAAACAGTTTTAACTGAATCATTTCGAGAAAACGCGTTTTGTCTAGTTAGAACTAGTTTTCACTGAGCAGTTAATTCTAGTTGCAACAAAGGCATTTACTAAAAACTAGTTTATACTAGAGAAAACGCGTTGTAACTAAGAAGTGGTTTTAACTGTAAAATATACATACTGTGAAAACAGTTTTAAATAAAGGAATATGAGAAGCAAAGATGGTAGATGTACCTAGTGTCGCCCTGGTAAAAGACCCCCATACAAAATAGAAAAGATGCTTGAAAAGGTAAAATAGACAGATATTTCACCATCTTTCACTTCCCCATCTCCTTCCTTTCTCCTCTACCTTCAGCCTCACAACATATCTCATTTAGGGAAGCCATAGTCTCTCTTGCTCCAGACGATTTTTGTTGGTACCCACTCTTGTGCGGTACCCACATAAAAACAATATGAAAAGGCACGCATTTTCAAACCTCTGTATCTTATATAAACTAATAGTTTTAAAATAAATTACAACTAAACATAATGAAATAGACTGCCCAGAACTCTATAATAAAAAATAAAAAAACATCCACATGTTGTCACTGGCCACTCAGCCACATAACCGCCCCAAACTGTCTAATACCAACTGATTTATTGTGGTACATCTAAAAGCTTCTGAGCTTGTCACATAGAGGGCAGTGCTGAGAGCTGTCCTGAAAGTCCGCTAGATGGCAGTTAGTTTAGTTTGGATTTTGGGCACCAGAGGGGCCAAGGGCCGGTGTGCCGTCTGCAGGAGCCCACTCAATTCAGATCTCATTTAGCCAGTTTCCAGTTAGGCCGACTATCGTAGTCACCACACGTATTAAATAAGTCCCAGATTAACATAAAAGAACTATATTCTTTCCCAAGAAGTAATCTCCTCCCAGGATGAGTGGGAGAACTGTATGTGTGAACACAACATTTATTTCATGTTTTTGTTTGAAAACAAACAAAAAACATGTCATTGGTACCGATCCTTGTTATAATTTCCATAACTCTATAAACTGTTTACCACTACGTACTATTTGTTTCGAAAATGATAAAAAATGACATTGTTACGTCGCTTTTAAAAAGTTCCAGTTCCAAAAATAATTCCACTAAAAAGTATTCCACTGTTTTTTTCGTTGTTAGTCATCAGGGCAGATCCGGCAGATCCGACGATGACTGTCATCGTCGGATCTGAGGGATCTGCCCTGATGATGGACACTGCAACGCTGTCCGAGACGTCGGCTATAGAAGGAGGTAGCGCAACACGGCATAACATCCCAAAAACTAACAACGAAAATGCTTTTGGCCGTGAAAATCTAAAAACATATCAGTATTCCACTGCTTTACCAGGTATGTTTTCAGTAGTAAAAAACGCAAATCTCCCCCAAAAGCCTAATAGCCCAGTCAATCTAGACAAAAAACAGGCCCTAACTGGAACAAATTAGGGGATAGCTGAATTTTTGCAGGTTAGTAGTACATACTTTAGGGAGTATTTTAACAAAAAGTCCCCACTCCTACCCCGCTTGTTCCCCCCCCCCCTGTGCCCTCCCAAACATTAAAATGTGGGGTTCTACTAAAGTGATTATATCTCATAAACTAAAACATATATCAGAAAAAAAATTTCATCACTAAACTTCTTACTAAATTTCCTAAAAATAGTATAATTAGTTTTTTTTTATTATCTGCATTGGTTTGTCCAATAATAATGAGATTGTTGTTAAAAAAATTTTTTTTTTGCAAATTTTTTTTTTGAAGTTGAATATTTTTTTTGTCTGAGAGAATATCAAAAAATATTTCAAACAAAAAATTTTCCAAATTTAATAAGCTTTAAAACCATGTATAACAGTATTTACTTATATTCTTAATTTCTATTGAAAAAAGTGGATGAACGCAATGGCGTGCGTGAAGCCAAGCGACGCATCGCGCATTGTTAAGTCGCATCGCTGCATATTTTTTTTCAGTTTGATCTCCGATGTCTTAAGGTTGAGGTGTGTGTCAGTTTTGTGCGTTATGTTTTGACGTTGTTGTGCCAAACGTTCAGTTAATCAAGTTTTTTGTGCGTACCTTCATCAGGTAAAAATATTGAGAAACAATTATTTAAAAAGAAATTTTCAATCTGAAAATGTCTGAAGTGAACCTACGGTGTATTTTATGCAAAAAAGACCTTACTGGAAATGTTTTTAAAGTAACGAAAGGGTTATAAATGCTAATTAACGCTAGTATTGAAAGAAATGACAATAACCATGTTAAATTAACCCGTTTGGATAGCGTAACCGTGCATATAGTTTGTAGAAAAAAGTACAGCTTTTACAAATGTTAAGTGTAGCCCATCGACCAGTACATCTCAACCATTCCTAAGGCATTTAGAAAACACGTTTAATTTCTTGGAGAATTGTATTATTTGTGACAAAAAAAGAGTTTTAAATGTCTAACTACCTCAAAAATATCGTGAAAAAATACATTTGGTGTTAACACTGGAAATAAGAGAAACATTGATTAATGCTTTCAATACAAGAGATGATAAATGGGGTGCAAAAGTTAAATCTAAACTGTTAAGTGTGTTTGATTTGGTCGCTGCAGAAGCTCGCTATCACGGCAGTTGCTACAAGAAGTTCTGTAAAAGTAAATCAAATCAGTATGTAGGAAGACCTAAAGATGAAGATTCAGCAAAAAATGTCTCTAAACGAATATCAGTTTACATTAGAGAAATTAAGGGAAATAGTAATAGACCTTTGTGGCACTGATCTTCCGTACTCAGATAAATTTCTGAAAAAACAACTTATTGACTATTTTCAAGAACGGATATATACGTATATTTTTGGCAGAAAGGCTGTCATATGCATGTCTCACTCTACTTATAAGATTCTAGATGACTGGTATAGAAATAAAGAAAATAATGTAAATCTGGAACGTTTAAGAATTGTACGTGCTGCCGCAGAAATAATCAGAGAAGATATTCAAAAAATGACATATGATTGTGAAAGCTATCCTGATATTCCAGAAATTAGTCGTGGGGGTGATGATTTAGTTCCTGAAACTATGAATCTGTTCACGTCAACTGAAACAAAGAAGAGATTGTACGATAATGGACCTGATATTATGAGAAGACGTTTAGTAATTAACCACGCCATAATAGCATCTGCAAGGCCTAGGTCTTTTTTATCATCAACACAAACAAGTTTGTGTTTATATCTACAAAGAATGTATGGATCTAAACATTTAATAGAAGTGTTGTCGTCATTGGGCATTTGTTAATCTTATCACGAAGGTGACAGATACCAAAGATCTCTAATAAGAGCTGGGCCTCCTAAAATCAAAGATGACACGTTCACACAATTAGCATTTCATAATTTCTTGGGTTTAAGCTACAAGACAAGTGAGCAGAATGTTGAGCTTAGGGAGAGCCGCCAGCTACGGGACAACCAAGACTTATCAAAATTTGTAAACTGGTTAAACCAACACAACCCTTTTGCTCAAAAGTCTGGTGAATTAATTTGCATTTCTTCGGGATTAGTATCAGACTCAACCGTAACATGTGACGATGCCTACGAGATAGGTTTCAAAGCTATGAAGAAAATGACAGGGCAAAGTTTTTCTGAACTAAAGCTACACAGATCGGATATGGTTGTTACTCAAGCCAGTAATAAGTCTGTCAGAATTAGAAACAAAGAAGCTGTAATCAACCCTCAGCAGATATTCAATAGAATATTATGCGTATGTGACAGTCCTGCAAAGCTCAAATCCTACTTTGAGTATGAACTATTAACTATACTAACATCTACCTACTTTATTTGATGTTTCTTTAAAGAAAGGTAAGAAAGTCTCCATTTTAAAAGCATTTGACGATGGTATCGTTGATATCAATTCCAGAAAGGATGAAGCTGCGTTTATTCTTGATGGTGGATACCTATTACATGCAGTAGTGTAGCCTTTAAGTCTCTACTTTCCATGATATTACCGAAAGATATGTTAATTATGTATCTAAAAAGTATGGTGCAAATGTAATAATAGTTTTTGATGGTTATCCCGAGAACGCCACAACAAAACAGCAGGAGCAGTCAAGAAGAGCTGCAAAAAGAACATCAAGTGAAATTATATTTTCTGATTATACTGTCTGTACAACACCTCAGGTAGAATTTCTCACCAATTCTCAAAATAAAAAGAGGTTTATAGAAGCTGTTAAAATTAAGTGTCATGCTGCAAACATACAGACAATAACAGCAAACGATGATGCTGATACGGAGTATCACGGATAGTGGGTCAGGCGATTAAGTCTATAGAGCTTGGTAGCACTGTGGTGGTTGTTGGAACAGACACAGATTTATTAGTATTGCTAGTAGCATTGGCCCCTCCAACGGAAAACAAGCTATTTTTTTGGAAACCAATAGCCACTTCTACTAACACCAGTACTGTGTATTCTGTTCAGTTTTTTGTACATATGTATGGTAATCAAAGGAAACTCATATTATTTGCTCATGCTGTCACAGGATGTGACAAAACCTCTGCTTTGTATGGTATCGGAAAAATGAAGGCTGTAAGTCTAATAACTACACCGACAGATTTGAAAGATGCGGCTAAGAATTTCATTCAGCCCCACATGGAAAAGGACCTGCTCTTCCAAAATGGTGAACGCTTTCTTTTAAGTTTGTACGGATTGGCAAAATACAAGAATCTTGATGAGGCTAGATGTTTTAAGTTTAAGCATTTAAATGCCAAGATGTCTCTTAAATCTAAGTTAGATTTGGCAAGACTTCCACCAACAAAGAACGCAGCCCGCCAGCATCTCCTTAGGACGTGCCTCCAAATTCAAACATGGCTAGGAAATGAACTATCGTCTAATGAGTGGGGATGGCAAAGAAGAGAATATAAGTTAACACCTATTCCAATGACATGTCCCGCGGCTCCAAATGAAATTCTCATGCTGATTTCTTGTAACTGTAAAACCTCGTGCGGAAAGTGGTGCAGCTGTCGGAGGGCAGGACTAGAGTGTTCTGATATATGTGGCCAATGCAATGGACTCTCCTGCAGTAACACATCTAAAAATACTGATGAAATATTTGAAGACGACTGTGATGCCCAGTGAATATTAATAATAGTCCCCTAAAACCTACCCTATAATTTTTGTAATATAATTCTTTACATTCTTTTATTGCAAATACTTTTTAATGTTAAAAGTGTTTTAATATCATAAACCAATGAAAAAGTACTCAGTGTTTTAATTTAAAACTATAAATAATAGTGCTACCTAAACACAAATCGGTCACCTGCACCACTGCGGGCCCGGCTCAACTGCCAAGCCTCATAGCCTGCACTCCGTGCCGCCCTGCGATTGAGTCGATATTTGACCAGTATTAAGGATAAAGGTAAACAATGTTATATGTCGTTTTAAATCCTATTAAATTTGGCAAATAGTTTGTTTGAAATATTTTTGCGTGATTCCTCAGACAAAAAAAATATTCACCCTTAAATCAAAATTTTACAAAAAAAAAAATTTTTTTGGCGACAATGTCATTATTATTTGCCGAACCGTAGTAGATAACAAAAAAAAACTTTTCATCTTTTTTCTAGACAGCTTTCTTAAAAGTATAAGGGTGTAATTATTTTTCAGATATGTGTTATATTTTAGGAGATATAATGGATTTTGTAGAACTCTACAATTTCAAAGTTTGGGGGGGTGCAGCGGGGGAAGCAAGCGAGGGAGGGGTGGGGACTTTTTGGATAATACTCTCTGTAAAAAGTACTATTCATTTGCAAAAAATCAGCTCTCCCCGAATTTGTTCCAGTTCAATGCGTTCATTGACTGGGCTATAACCACAAAACCCGTTCCCAAAATATAGGTATATTCAATATTCAGATTGTAGTCAGTTAACCCTTTAACCTCCATAAAAAAGGGATAGAAAAGTTAAGTAACTTCCGGTAAGCTAATGTAACATCAGAATGATAGGTCGACTCCAGTGACTCGGGCGGAAAGCGTTAAATTATGCTATAAGTGAAAGGGTTAGTGGGGGTTCGTTGTAAGGGGGTGAAAATTGTCGAGAAAATTCGTGATAATGATTGATGTAAAAAAATGACGAAGTTTTGGGACTCGAAGTGAAAAACCTAGTGAGGAATTGGTTTTAATTGACACAATCATTTTTGTTAGGCATTGATGGCATTGTAATGAAAATATAAATGTCTGATGTATCATTAGGCCAATGTCTAATGATTGGACAAAAAATTGTCCAAATGAACAAAATTAATAATATTTCGCACATTGGTATTGCCCCATTTAACAAAGATTTATCCAAACGGATAAATTGGTAACCAGGGATCTCAGGACAGTGGCCATTCAATAATTCATAACAAAAAATCACTTTTAATTCATCAGAAAAGTGATATAAAGTCATGAAAAGTTATTAAAAAAATATATTAAACAGCTTATATTAGATTAGAAAGTCGGGGACCAAGTGAATCAGATACTTGAGTCGGGCCATGTGAAGAGTCGGAATAATAAAAGAGCATGTATGAGACGATGAATGAATGTGAACGAGGCAAGGAGTGTGTGCCAAGATCGAGTTGTTTGGCGGTCCGTCCTCTCTGCCTACCCCTGCGGCGAAACGCCGTGATGGTTAGTTAGATTAGGTTTATAAGCTACTTCTTTTCATTAATTTTCATTACTATTTCGCTTTTCAAAAGTATGTTGATTTGCCACCGTCCTGAGATGTGATGGAACTGGATAAAATTGACAATATTTTTGTAATTGTCCGATTCGACAAAAATTTGACAATATTGGACAAATATCTGTCACAACGGACAAATTTGAGGTTTCTTAAAAAAAATTACGTTACTTGACACATTGGAGTTGTTTGATTGGCAAAGAATTGCCGTATAAATGGACATACTGGAATTTTCAGATCGGACAAAGTATTGTCCTAAAAATGACAAGTTTGAGGGTATTTTGCAAAGGGTAAGTAATTTTTGGCATTCATTTTTATTGCTTTTGTACGTACAAAGCGGCTAAAATTTAATAAATTCGTCCAAGTCTTGTATTAAATATAATATTGTCCACAAAACAGACTTTGCAAGGTTGTAGACTGTGCATGCGGCATTCATTCCACATTGTCCCACAGTGCTTTATAAATACGATATTAAGTTTTACTCGGAAAATGCGATCATTTATACAATGACATCATTACTGATATAACTCCACCGTCATCGAAGAGTAGAGCAATACAATATATATAACTCCATCATCAGCGAATAGCAGAGTAATACAATATCTGCATTACTAGAGCCTGTGAAAACGTGGAACAGATGAATAGAACGAAATGTAACTGTAGGTAGTAGAAATACTTTGACGTAATTTTCCGCTGGATTCTTGTTATAATGACGTTGTATAGTTATACGTTCTGACAGCGTATGTTAACGACGAAAAAAATAAAAATATGTAATTGTTAAAAATTAATTAATTATAAAGTCTAATTTTCTTTCTGTTGTGTTAATTTAATTTCTGTTACTAATCTTGCTTTATCCTTAAAAGCTTTTTAAAAATTCAATCTTATTTTAATTAGTTCAATATACGTTATTAAACATCGAACCACTGCTATTCTCCATCGAAAAATCGCAATTGAGGTGGCTTGGGCATGTACTAAGAATGTCTGATGACCGAATTCCGAAGAAAACACTGAGTGCGATTCCAGAGGGTAGACGTCCAGAGGGCCGCCCCAGACACAGTTGGGCGAGGCAACTCCAGAAATTGTGTGAGGAGAGGATAGGACTGCCATGGACGGAGGCCGAACAAGCAGCACAGGACAAGGACGTATGGAGGAGCCTTGTCGATGCAGTGGGTTTCCGACTTGAATAGGATAAGGGGAAGAAGATGATGATGAGTATATGTTATTGAATATTCAGTAAATAAGTAAAGATAAAACATATTGATACAAGGCAATAATAAATTATGTGCATTGTTAAATCAAACAATTAAAACATCTAACGTATTCCAACTGAGCAAAACAAAAATCAAAGAATTTTTGGTCATTCGAGAGAACTGGAATCGAGTTTAACGGACAAGACGTTGTTTTTAAGGATAAGGACAATTATCGTGATTTATTTTTGCACCACCGCCTTTTCTAGCCAACGTTTTGGTCAGCGGTACAATGTCCATAATCGGGGTAAATGTATAGTACACATCAATCACACAGCCCTAACGATGAACACCCGCTGTGCGAAACGATGGTTAAAGAAGAGAGGGAGTGCAACACTACATAATAAAAAAAATACGATGATACTGAAAATTAAATAGATAGTAGGGGAAAAACAACTAAGGTGCACTGCAGTGTAGATGGAAAAAAGTGTGGAATATTAATCCAGGATAATTGAAAACATTGGGTTTCGGCGCCATGACGAAATATTTTAAGAATTTTGACACTTTTCATCTTTGCCTTCATCCAGAAAACTTATATAATCCAAAGCATTATGTACTTCGCCCTACATTCCAGAAAATGGATTAAAGCCACAGGATGGAAGTCTCATACCAACTTGCGTTTCGCCTGGCATTTTTTTCAGGAATATTTCAGCCGAAAGAAATGCGGAATTAATTACAGGATTGAAATGCGGACGCCACAACGAGCATAATGTGATGAAACATTTCGTATTCGAAATGATTTATTTTGTTTTTACAAACATCACTATGATATTCCAACAAACCTTCCTAGTTCAAAGGATTCAGATCTTAATTAAAATCAGAAGCTACTTTGCTTGAAGATGGTATTAATATAACCCCTTCCTTCAGAGGGTTTCAAAGTAATAGAGTTTTAATACCCGGCTACGCCTATACTCAATAACCATTTTTGTTGTTATTGAACGATATTAAAACTCTCAGTTAAACGAAATCTGAAATCAAAAAGTTATGCCATGAAATCGACTCCAAATGTGATGTAGAAATTCAGATTGACTAGTTTTCCGCTTATGCTTCGAGTTTCCCAGCTACACAGATTTTAATATTATGGAAAAAGCGGAGGTAATTCATGCCCTGACGGTTGTTTAATTGCCGCAAATTTTTCAAATCTCGCGGGATTGCGGGATAGAATTTATAAATCTGCGGGATTGCGGGATAGAATTTAGATATCTCGCGTGATTGCAGGATATATTTAAGAAATCCGCAGGATTGCGGGATAAAATTTAGAAATCCCTGTATTTTTGCTAAGGGGTAATAAATAATAGTAGTAGGTAATATAACGCCAACATTTCATAAACATTTTTAAATGTTCGTATCACTCACTTTTGGTACTATTAATATTATTAATTGAATAATTATTGAAAGGGTAACATATTCACATAAGTATTTTTAAAAATAAGATAGTAAAAACATAGACTATGAAGAGTCCTGTCACCCATACTTGAGCGGACATTAATTTGTGCACATAAGTCCAGCAGCGGAAAACGCTCTTTCTGTTCTATACTAGTTTGGTGGGACTGTCGTCAAGATGAGTGCTAACTGAAGTTTTCTCCCACTTATACCTCCGTTTTCAAAAAGCAACAATTCTTTTTTCAAAATCGATTCCAGGTCTTGACGTTTCCGATCTTGAGATGCGACTCTATCCTCCCTTCCTATTAAGTTAAGTTCCTCTTTCATTGTCAAAGATTGGCCACCACAGCGTGTTAATTTAGTATTCTTTCTAATCCCGAACATTAAAATATCCAAATCCACTGGATCAAATACTGGTGAAATCCCGCCGGGTTGCGGGATGCGGGATTGAGGGATTGCAAACTCTAATATTATTTGCAAACGCTAATATTATTTGCAAACTATATTCTATATTGAATATATCGGATTCGTCCTCTCCAGAACAAGGGTGTTTTGAAAATAGTTAAAACACTAATTTCGATTGAGAACTCGGAACTCGTCTGAACTCGGATTTGCTTTGAATTTGTGTGCCATTTTCAAAACTAGAAATGTTTGTATGAAAAATATTAACACAAGCGATAAACTACCTACCTAAAATATTAATAGTTCTCTGAACAGTAAACTTCGCGTATTGTTGATTATTCCGATTTGAGTGCTCATAACGCTCTTGCGAACTTGGGCGAAGTAAAAATGTACTATCCAATAGCTACAATCTTGACAGGATTTAACGGACACGGAAAATACACACAAATTTAATGCCGGACGAAATGCAAAGCGTTTGAGTTAAAACAGGACTTCGCTTCAGTCAATAATATTTTTAGCAGGAAATTATTTTGATGTAGATATTTGTTGAGAATTCAGACCATACAAACTATCTTCTAAAATTACCACGATATTTCATGAAATTTCAAATCACGGTAGAATGAACAGGCTGATACGATTAAATTATTGGTAGAACGTAGACTAAAGATTAAATGATTTCTAGGGAGAGGGTATGATCCAAATATATATTTTTATTAATGACAATGATCAAATTTGGACGTTTAATATCCGGTCAGTTTCATGAGGGTCGGCGGACGCCGATCGTAAACTTCAGGGTTCATACCTATTAAGTTTCTTGAACCAACCACGAAGTTTGATAACTTTGATTGTATACTTTTTCAAAGCATACGATGAGAATAAACTTCGACAATCTTTTGATTGCATAAAAGTAATCTATACAAATGATATTGGAGTTCAACCAAATCGATATTTTTGGTAAAGTTCTGTTTGGTGTAATGCGATCGTACGCGCATGCGTTCCAGTGTGGCGATTAAATAAATATTGCCAGCGCCAAAAATTAAATTACGAATAGTTTCTACGTAATAATACATATCAATATATTGGATACAAGAATAAATAATTATGTCACGTCATTATAAAGTAGAGAAGAAAATAAAAATTATATATAATAACAAGTACAAAATCAAGGAAAAAAATTGAACATACTTATTGATGGACAGTTCATACAATTGTTTCGTATAATCAAAGACGTAATTTTTATTATTGTCAGAGTCAATGTCATATTTGAAAAACAGAACAAACTTTAGAAATGTAAAACAGAGCAAAAAGTTTAAGACAATAAGAAATTTAATGTGTTGGATGTTGCCTGTTGCATGCTGACGATGCGGTGCTGATTTCTAACAGTATGGAAATCTGCAGTCTCTCGTGTCAAGGATGAACGAAGAATGTATAAAGAATGAGTTAATGATGAATGTAGGTAAATTTAAAGTCATGGTATTTGATAGAGAGAGAGAGTAAGAAAACAATGTGCAGAATAGTTGTAAATGAGTTCGTGTATTCGGGAAGCATGTTCACGAGAGATGGGAAGTCTAATAGAGATATTGAAAAAAGGGTAAAAATAGGTAACTCTAACAAGGGAAGTCTGAATGCAGATGGCGCTAACGAAAAAATGTCCAAAGAAGTGAAGCTATCAGTCCAAAATGGAGTGCTGGTACCTAGAGTGATATATGGTAGTGAGTCATGGAACTGGCAGAGGAATGGTGAAAGTAGTCGAATGCTGCAGAGATGAGATCCCTGAGGCTTGTGTGTGGTAACACCATGTATGATCGTTTGAGAAATGTGGAGATCAGCAAATAATGCAAGGCGTTATAAGTAAGACAAAGTGACGCTCAGATGGTGTGGGAACGCAGAGCGAATTAACGAATAAATGAGTGTAAGAGAAAATATGAGGCAAATTCGAATGGTACAAGAAGTCGGGAACGCCCGAGGAAGACATTGAACGACCAAATGAATTAGATTCTTGAATCGGGCCATGTCAAGACTCAAAATAATAGAAGAGAATGTATGAGACCATGTATGAATGTGAATGAAGCAAGAAATGTGTACCAAAACCGAGTAGTTGGTGACGGTCTGTCCTCTTTGCTACCCCTTCGAAAAAACTGCTTGATGGTTAGTTAGTTAGATATTAAAAGCTTCGTTCTTTGACGGAAAATCATAAAAGAAACTATAAATCTATATTTTATTTTTATTTTATTTTATTTTATTATTTTATTAGTTAGCGTTATCAACAGTCATTACAAGTACATATATAACAGTGTTAGAGATAATCATATCATTGACCAATAAAACAACGACGTAAAAATTTGAGACCATAATAAAAAGAAAAACAAACAAAACAATATACGCATCTAATATAAACAGTTCTGAAAAAGTGCATCTACTCACTTAAATCTACAAAAAACGTATTTTCAAGGGTAATGCATACTGTAAAATTTTTGAAGAGGTTATTTAATGCAAACTGCTGAAATCAAAAAAGAAAATGTAATGAAAATGAAAAAAAATGAAAATGAAAAATGAAAAATGAAAAAGAAAGATAAGGAATTAATGAAACATTAAGTTATCCATTGAATATTACTTTTTACGAATTTTATGAAGTTAGCAAGGTTCGTGTTAAACACGTCAACGTCTGTGCATAATCTATTGAAGGTGCTACAGCTTATATATAGACTAGCTCCCCAGTTAGACCCGAGAATATTTCTCTACTAATTGGGTAACCAAAAAAGTCTGATATGAAATGTAATATATTATTATTTATTGTAAATATTTACATTTTTATAATAAAAAAAAACTAAATTTATTTTAATTAAACTAAAATGTTAAAACAACATAAATTAAATGCGTTTGTCAATAACAACTAGTGAATAATAATAATAAAACAAAGCAATAGAAAATTAACACGCTATGTAATTTTGGAAACTAGTTATTTCACTTTACTGTTGGTTCGGAAGGGAGATTAGTTTCAAAGTCAAATTAAACGCAACGCGCTATAAATCGATGTCATTAATTTTGTTGTAAATTACTTTGGTCAATTGTCAGCTTGCGAAATTTAATTTCAATACTGTAATAGATTTATTTCATCGAAATTAACATTAGTTTCGAATACTAAATAAAGGGTTCAATTCTTGGGTGAACGGACACTGAGCAATAAACTTTAAAAAGTTTGTAATGAAAATAACACAAAGACGAGTTAGTTAATTAGTTAGAAATAATCTGTTTTCGGATCTATACATAATACTTGGAATTTGTTAAAACATAAAATACTATATCAAACTATTACAATAGAACTATTTCGGAGTTTTGAAAAATAAACAACCCATTTCAAAAACCAATAATCAAAGAGTCTCGTAGAGAATACTCAGGCAAATTTGTTCGCTTTTTTTAATTTTTTTTATTTATTTGGAAAACCAACAGTTTTTAACAATAATGTTTGATGAAATACATATGTATAAAAATTTAACCAATAACAGGTTTTCACTGATGTATTAACAACATGTAGGTCGAACAGAAATCGTTGTCTCTCTTACTATTTATTATGGTAAAAAAATGTGATTTAAACAGTGTTAGAAAGAGAAAATACCACGCTTTATATTCATATCTACAAAAGTTTGAGAATTTTTTATTCATTATTTTTACTTGAAACGACAAAAAAGGAGGTGACAAGAACGTAGGGTGACGTAAGGTGAGCCATTTTTAAAACTTTCTTTATGTTTGCATAAATTTTTTTAATATTTCAATATTTCTTATTTCGAATTGTAAAAATTGAAACACCATTTTAAAACGGTTTTTAGTTTTCGAATATGTTCAGAAATATTCAATTTATTTAAATTTTTTTGCAAAGCGGAATTTTGACTTTGAATATGCTCGAGGCCTTAAGCGGTTTTGGCTTAATCAATCATTTAAAATTAATAAATTAATAAATTAATAAATTAATAAATTAATAAATTAATAAATTAATAATAATAAATTCTTAAAATTCATCTCTTAAAATATAAAAAGAGGTCGGTTTAGTTACACCATTTACAACTCGAGAACGGCTGGACCGACTTTTATGATCTTTAATTTATTGGATTTGTCTCCGCTCCGAATAGCAGAATGGAAAAAAAAAATTATGATGACAATTCTTTTCCTCAAACATTTTGTATAGAACGAATTCTCATCTTTTGAAAGAGCTGCAGCAAAATTGTGATAATTATAGTTTTGAATAGTGAGTGAATTCCAAAAATTCAAAAACGTCAAATGTCAATGCGCTGATTGTTTTGCTTTTGTTCTTAAACATACAATGCTGCCCCTCTTTCTAACACACTAATGTCAGCAGTCGAAGATGAGACAAACGGTGAACGTATGTCTGCATCCCTCCAAAGGAAAAAACAATAATTATAATAAATCTACCTCACACGTATAAAGAAAATGAAACTCATTATTATGATTATAGAAATTACAAAAATCATAATTCCGTACACAACGCCATCTCTGATACTGACAAAAATAAAACAGTGACAGTTGCGCAATGATAATTGCTTCATTGTGTAATTTAATTTTGAATTTAATAAAAAAACTGACTTTACTTTAGCTAATAAGTTAACACAACAGTTATTGATCCTGAGGCGGTACGAAGTTCGTCGGGTCAACTAGTTAAACATAAATTAACAAGAGCAAAGGTCCATGTATTTATCAAATCCAGAATTCTAATCATTAATCAGCTTAGTTAAATGTTTTGATGGGGTAAAGATATATCTAGTTTGTTCCAGAGCTTAATAGATCAAAAAAACTTCTAATTAAATAAAATTTCATAACGAGCTTACAAATAATTAATCTGCAAAAGCTCTGCCAATTAAAATATTAAAAGCCATAAATAATACACCGTTGTGGTTCTGCTTAATTTCATCCCTGTCGACCGCTACCGATATCCCAGTGGATAATTTAATTAAGCGTGTCGGACTGGTTTGCATAGATAAATAGATGATAGAAAGCCACACCACTAGAGATGGGCATAAATTTCAAAAATAATCGATTTAAAGTTAGTGTAAACATTTCGAATGAAAAACAAAGATTTTAAATTCATTCGAAACATGTCGATTTGCTAATTGATTTTTTAACCCGTCTAATCACAAGTTGTACCAAAACGTCATATACCGTTATAATAACAGGATACCCAGATTGTCCCAGTGCGACCGTGCATTATTAAAAGTTACATATCTCTCTTCCTGTCATGCGAACATTTGTGATTTCTTTTATGTTGGAAAGCGAAAGAAATAATGCTTCTAAATGCTTTAGAAATATATGAGCTATATTGTTCATATATTTTACAAATCCCCATCATAAATGACGAATTTATTTTACGTCAATTTCTGACGTAGCAAACACTTAATTTTAAAATAAAACTATATAAAGAGTGAAGTCACAGTTTTATTACAAATTTTCTTAAGAAAAGGAATCTGTATTTAAAATTATAAGTTTATACTGTTTTAATTACTTTAATTCGAATTTTCGCCGGTACCTATGTATTTTTAAGCCAATTTACATTTCCAATATTAAAATTTTAATATTTAGAAACAAAAATATTAATTTCTAATAAACACGTCAGAAAGATTATTTTATCTAGATTTTAGAAAAAAATATATTTTTGCAAAACGATTAAAAAATAACCAATAAAAAAGAACATTTAAAATGCATGGGAACAACCGGGAATTTCGCGCCTACCTGTACCTATCTAATAGTACATATTATTTTATTATTATTCGAAGGGTTTTAATGATTACTGACGAAACAGCCAAACCAATACCCGAATATCACACGTGTATTATTGTAATATCAGGCCAATAAGCAAAAATACACTCCAATACAATTATATACCTACTAAAAACTTTATGCCAATAGGTGTTAGCGCAACACGGCCCAAAAATCAATCACTTTAAAAAGCAATCAAATTTATCTTCTGAATGAGAAAGGTTTACAGTTAGTTCGATTTCATCATATGAGTATGATAAATGGTTGCAACGGAGAGCTTGATTAAAGCTCAAAGCTGAAAACAATTGCGTCGATTTAGAAGTACCAGAGAGAAAAAAGATGTGCAAATTTCAATCGAGACGTTTTTGATTTTCTGAGGTTAAGACAAAAAATATTGATATAGGGTAAATTAGGCAAAGATTGATTGATTTGATTGTCCTTTTCTCAATAACGTATGTAAATATTTCGGCGAAATCTTAACATATATCTCTGTTAGTTCAATGTAAATCGATAAATTACCATATCGGCAAAAACTCCCAAGTTGTTTGAAAAATTACATCAGATTTTATGAAGTTCCTTCGTCGAAGTCTTTTCAATTTTTCTGGTACTCCCTATATTATCTAAATGTTTAATCTATTATTTTTGATAATAAAACAATATAAACACGTATGTACTATCTTTAGGTTGTTTTATTAACGATTTTTATCAAATAACTGAAGTGGGCGATCACTGTCATGATTGTGGGATTTACTATGGACAAGTTGCAATCACCATAAACAGGTGGGCAATCACTGTGGACAAATGGGCAATCAATGTATTAGCCATATTTTTTGTTTTTAAAAAACTTAGTTGTGGCGTAATATTAACTATGGAAAGATTTGATAGGTATTTAATTAAATCTTATGAAACTATTTCTCCACACAGGAGGCCCTGAGGAAAATAATTTCCCTCAGGGTCTATGTCATCTTTGTGGATGCTGTTTGGAGGGTCTTTTAGGGGAGAGGAAGGAGTGAACATGGGTCTTAAAGAGACCCATGTCGTAGGAGGGAAGAAACGCAGAGGTCGGCAAATCATAGCACAGCATGAATACAAAAACGAGTCGTAGAAACGACCCGTTCTTATGTGACAAATATCAACCGTGTACATATGTTGGGCGTGTTTGGCGTGATTACCGACTTATTATCACCTGATATTATTAATGTACCTATGTAATTAAATTTATGTATGTTATCAACTATAAATTGTGAAATATGATTGGATGTGCTGTTTTCCATAATAAAAAATAAAAAATAAAAAAATAAAAAAATATTTTTTAAGTCAAAATTTCCTTAAGCAGGCAATGATTATTATTTTTACCCCAACTAATTAAAAAAAAATTCGTTCCGCCATATTGTAGCGGTGATTCCAAAATGCTTGTGTAATTGCCTTCTCAGGATCGAACTATCCAACTCCAGAGCCAGTAGCAAGGAGTACGAAGCCAGGAGTCAGGAGCAGGTTATTCACCAAGGCACGACTCACGGCACTCGGTACACGGCACACGACTAACAGGCACAGTTGTCCCGTGGGAGGAATACTAATCGAACCATTCAATACGAGGAAATCCATAACAGAGCTGGTGATGTGCTGTGGATGCAGAGGAGTGATATCTCTTCGAAGAAACGCTTTGCTTGAATTTTTTTAATGTGAGTACCGCACTAAAGTCATAAATGGCTCCCGACATTGCTCCCGATATTGATACTTCACCAATTATGGTGTGTTGCGAAGCTAAAGGTAGTAGAGAGGGGAGGGAGATTTCTTTAAAATTATCTCCACACTTTGAGGATACTGTATGGAGGGTTTTTTTAGGAACAGGAAGGAGAAAGAGTTCTGGGAAGAAAAAACGGTGAGTAGGAATCTGGAGTCAACGTGTTCCGGAGTGACAATCGTATGAATCCATCCCTCCCACTGCGGTGCAAGGCGAAGGGTCGAGAAGTCAAAAGGTCACCAGTCTCTCCCGAGTATATATGTGGTGCCAAGAATGGACAAACTTCACCCCATGAACGCGGGCACCCCTGCAAAGTCACCAATAGTAGTGCACCACTTCGTATGACGAATAGCAGGAGTGTTGGTTATCCAATCCGAAATTGAAAAGGAGAAGATGTGAGTGGGGAGGTACCTACCTATCCATATAACATTTATTTTTTAAGTCGATACCTCAAAATATTTTCCCTTCCATCCTTTTATTAATTTATTTCTGGGGGTCATTTCTAGAAGTGCCGAAGTCAGTTTTGGTCATTTGAATTAGGTACCATAAAAAGTCTGAACTCCCTTATTTAAAGGGGTCTCCACACGGTACTGCCGCAGTACGTTCTGCCGCAGAACTGACTAAAAATCGTATGGTCTGTAGTCAAAACCGCCAGCCGTATTGTTATTATTCACCAGCCTTTTATTATTTAAAATAAAATGAATGGTGAATAATAACAATACTGCTGGCGGTTTTGACTACAGACCATACGATTTTTAGTCAGTTCTGCGGCAGAATGTACTGCGGCAGTACCGTGTGGAGACCCCTTAAATGCTATGAATATCTATGCTGTAGAATGCTGAAATTGTAGCATATCTAATGTAGAAGTCAAAACTTTGAATCACACTTTTTTTATGCCAAGAAAACAATAAACAATGTTTATCACTAGGCGATTTGGAAAATTGACACCTCTAGCACTAGGTCCCAGATTTATTCTTACGGTATTTAACACCAGCATTAGGGGCCGTAATGTGCCTCCAAGAACCTCACACATTTGGGAACGCTAATATGAAAAGGGAATTAAGATCAACCCGAAAGTAATGGTTGTACAACTATCAAAAGTTCATAACATTTTTTTTATTTGAATTCTCTTTAGTTCTTTCATCCCCGCTAAGTACAAGACAAGAAAGAAGAATCCAGAAGACACCTCGATAAAAAGGTCAATCAATATCTTATTCAGCGACCGGCATTGATTGAATGCATCGCCTTTCTTCACGGATGGGTGAAGTGGAAAGAAAAACATATAAGGACCGGAGTGACATCATCGGAAGTGGAATCGATAGAGTCAATGGCCCGTTCAAGACATTGTGAAATGGTTTTTTGCTTCCTCGTATTTCCACGATTGACCACTTTTACAGTTTCAATTGTTGTAGCTAAGTACAAATAATGTTTATAAAGAAACTTGTTTTATTACATAGAATTGTCCAAGAATTGATGCAGTGTCATCAAGAATCATGGTGGATGCGATCAAAATAGCAGTTATTAAACATTTTCACCGTTATCGGTAAACTTATGGAATATTTTGTTACAGTTGATCCCCGATATTTGGCCCCCTGGCATACTTATATACAATATGCAGTCGGTTTAGGCATACCTACTCATAAAATATAACAAAGTGTCCCCGAATGGGTGTGCAGTGAAGATATACCGTCGAATAACAAAAGTATAAAACATATTTTCATTCAAATGCATCAAGAAAGAACCCACTTGGTCTATATATACTGTATTTACCAGCAAATAAGTACAACAAATTGATATTGTACATAATTCCGTTTGACATCCATACAAACTTCTTATTAAAGGTATTTTTGGAATCAATTTTGGGTTTGAAAATGGTAAATAATACAAAAAAAATATAATTTCATAATAAATATCTTTTTGGGGGCTAACTGTCGGGAGATCAACTATCGTTTCACGATGTAATGCATTCTCAGAGTACTCAACTGGTCACTCATATTTTTTTTTCTTTCTCCTTGTAATATTTGGTGTATAAGCATGTAGTGATTACGTTTAAGTTGCTTTATTATGTGCAAATTATTAATCTCGATACAGGTTCAGTTCTAATGATGTCGATATGTGAACAATTATTGTTTATATTCTGCGAGAAGCAGTAATTAAATTTAGCATTTTACCCGACTTCGCCCGAGGTATCAACGCCATACGAGAGATAAAGAAAGAGTTCATTATCAAACATACTAATTTGGGTTGTGGGTCTGTCTGTGATCGATTCTGACTCCGGTTTAATGAACACGGATTAGAGTATAATTTTCAAAATTGGAAATCATTGTGTCAATCATTATTAAAATAAACGGTAAAGTCTATGTATAATGTAATATTTTAACAGAAAATTATTTTTAAAAAAATTTTAAAAATTGTAACTGATGTGCAAGAAATAGGACAAACGACCAGGATTTTTTTATTTTTTTATATGAATACCGCACAAGAGTCCCAACTGCTCCCGTCTGAAGCCATTGAGACTATGGCATCCCCAATTGGATATGCTGTGAGGCTGAGGGTAGTGGGGAGGGGAAGGAGATAGGGAAGAGGAAGGTGGGGAAGTACCTGGCTATTCAGATCTGGTCACCGATCACGGCTAATGCCATTTCAAGCAACGTTTCAATTCTGAATGGTGGTATTACACCAGGGCGATACAGATACTGTATATTATTTTTTAAATGAATAAATTATGAAATAAAATTACAATAAAATATGAAATAAAATTATAATAAAATAAAAAAGGTACTCCATATAGATAAAAATTATATAGATACATAATATATATAATTATTTTATTTCTCTATTTGAAATGTGTGGGTTCTTCGATGTGTTATTTACATGAATTTCAGTTTCACAAATCTTATAATAAATTGATGACAGCAATACCCAGTCTTGATACTTATCAAATCAAATTTCTCACCTTATCAAAGGACAAAATTTCATGATTGAGTTTTCTTTCTGAAAATGTTTCTTTAAAATCAAACTTTGCCATGATAAAGTTGTCGGAAATGTGAGGTCCTATCGTAGTACCTATAAACATAACTTTACAAGTTTAAAACCAATTATTTTCGGACCATTCGGGGCTCAATAAAACACCTCCTTTTTAAATATCGAAGAACGAAATAAAAATTTATTTAGCTTCTGCCAAAAAAAAGGTCTCCAGGCTGTTTGATAGGATATACAAACTTGCAGCTTATTCCTTATACACGAGACCCTTTTAAGGTCTATTAGACTTGAAAAGCTATCATATTATACTGTTGGAATTCATAAGAAAAGCATCATTTCACAGGCACGAAACATTTTAAAACCTTTTCAGCTTTGAAACTCGAAAATATGTTGTGAGATTTTAAGCGAAATATTTATGAAAAAATCACATTACGTTACATAAGCACGCCGTTAGTAGAACAGGGTGAAAAAATAAACATTTATAGTTAATACGCGGTAAAGCCATCTCGTGTACTTCGCAGTCCCTAATACAATAATCCTTAATTACATCCGTGAGCGTTGCGGACTCTGTTCCACAGCAGAGAGGAATTAATTAAGCATTCCCTTATAAATTGTTTGTGGCTCATAAATAAAACAATGGATTCTCCGCGGGTTTTTGCTGCACTCACCACTCAGTGGACAGGGATGCATTTTACCCGAGGTGCATTTGCCATGAATAATGCAACCGGGGCCGGCGCCACTACTGAAATAAATAATAGATAAATATCTACAAGATTGGAGGAAAACAATGGACATAACGTACTGATAAATGGGCAATGGTCACCCGCGTGCTTTTCTATAAGTTCTTGTTTTCATTGATTTATTATCCATGGCAGCCTTTTTCCCATGTTTTTCGAATATACGTTGTATTTATTGTAAACTAGCGAATTTAAACATGGGTTGCAATTCCACACGAAGAAATTGTTTCTCCCGGCGTGTCCTTTCCAACGCGTCCCCGTTCCCCAACCCCCCCCCCCCCTTCCATCTTCCCCATCTTCAGTCACCGAACTTCCCCTCCTCCCCGCATTTCCCTCGAGCTTTTCTCTTCCCTACTTCCTCCTACCGGGAACCCTCCTCCCCTTCCCCTTCATACGGCTAAACTATATGAATTACACGCATTTTTAATCAATTCGGGCGCCACTTATTACGCTAGAGATCAACAATACATACAAAAACCTTTACGAGCATGCACACAACAACTCAACAAAGTTTCATGGCAATCTGACGAATAATATAGGAAATAATGTCATAACGCTAGAGCTCACCAGTATATGCAAAAACCTTCGCAGGCCTACTAACTTACCTGTGCACCAAATGCCGAAATTACTATATTTAATGTAAGCTTATTATTATATTCGTTGGATTCCTACTCTTCACATTGGATTCATCTCATCGTGACTTGTTGTTCTAGGTGTCCCCGACTTCATCCGTACTTGGCATAAATATTACTTGTTCATTAGATATGCGTACAGCGTCCTTCATCGCGTAATTTATATAAATAAGGAGGCAATACTGATGGTATCACCCTGAAGTCCCGTATAGTCGCATCTTTTATGGTGGCAAACGACTGCAGAAACGATAAAAAACATCAACAAGTGAGGAATTTTCTTGCGGTTAAAAGTTTAACGGAGTCGAGATAAAATAGTACCTACTTTAAAGCAACGTTTGAATGCATTTCAACAATTTAAAAGTTCTAGTTTCCATTTGTGACACTTTAAAGTTTAATCAAGATAACCTTATTTGCCTTGACTGCTAGGATTTTTTTTACCAATAAAACGGTATAAAATATATGAGTATACTTACTAACGCAACGGAGATTCTGAACAAAAGGCACTATTCTTAGGGTGAATTGCCTATTTAAAAAAAATGATTCCCAAGTAGTCTCAAAAATAAATGAATTAAAATAAAACTATAGGAAAGGGACTTTTGTTCTTAAAAATATAATGCTAACTCTCTTTCTTTACACTAAATGTCAATAGTCAAAAAAGGAAACAAACGGTGAACGTATGTCTGCACCCCTCCAAAGGAAAAATACAATAATTATTATAAATCTCCCTCACACGCATAAAGAAAATGAAACGCAATTCCCGTAAGTAAGCGAAAAAGTAAGAAAATCACAAAAAATGTAAATCCGTACACAACGCCATCTCTGACACTGACAAAAACAAAACACGGACAGTTGCGCATCGATAATATAATTGCTTTAATGTGTAATTATCAACTTGATAAAAACACTGAATTTAATTCAGCTAATAAGTTAACACAACATTTATTGATACTGAGGCGGTACGAAGTTCGCAGGGTCAGTTAGTAAAATGTAAAATGTAAATGATGTAGCCTTACTTTCCAATCCTTTATGTTAACCCAATAAAATGATTAAACATACATATATTTTAATAAATACTTTATGATAAAGTGTAAATAATATTGAGAGTCTAATTTTAAACGGTTTGCATCTAAAATTAGCTGCTTATGTACTGATGTGAGGTGAAAATAATTATATTAAATATATATTAAATCATTTTAGAATAAGTTAACAAAAATAATCTAAACGAAAATATGAAAGAGAACAAGACACAGAAAAACAGAAAAAGACATTGGTCGCAACTGGGACTCGAACTCAGACCTCTCTGTCTAACCGGGACGAGCGCGTTAACCAATTTCGCTATTGCCACCTTCGCTCGTCCCGGTTAGACGGAGAGGTCTGGGTTCGAGTCCCAGTTGCGACCATTGTCTTTTTCTGTTTTTCTGTGTCTTGTTCTCTTTCATATTTTCGTTTAGATTATTATTGTTAACATATTCTAATATGATATATTTCACTGATGGGAATAACCTTCAAAAAAGTATAAAAAGAAAGTTTTTCTTATAAAAATTGATTTATTATACATTTATAATAAGTTATTATTGTGTTTATTTAGTAGAACTCCATTTTTTGGTTTAAAGTAAATCAAATGTAATAATCTTTATTGTTCTGCTAGTATTTAACATTATTGAATTTCGTTTTCTTACTACAACAAAAAGCAATATTTATTACTGTATTTATTATATTATTAATCAGATTCATTTTCCTAATTTGCAATATATTTTCATATTCCCTAATTACATACAAATCATCCATATACTCCTATAAGATCATAAGCTTACCCTTTATTGTGTTTTTCTATATTTTATCATGCATTATTTAAGTATTTAGCTTCTCCTTACTATTTTTTTTCTTAGTTTTTCTTTATGTTTAATTTAGCTTCTCTTAACTATTTTTTTCTTAGTTTTTCTTTATGTTTTTCTTGTCAGCGAAAAAAAAACAAATTTTATCAGCGAAAACATGTTTTTAGGCTTACTGTTTTATTTTAGCACTCTTTATTTTTATGTATCTTTGTAAAGCTGTTTGTTTTCCAAATAAAGATTATTATTATTATTATTATTACACAAATTCAAAAGAAAATCACAAAAACGCGATCAATCAAGTCGATTGCCCAATAAACAAAATATAAAGCAGGTAGGTATATGGACACTATAAAAAGCATATTTGTTGGTGCGTGAGGCTCCGTAGGGGGTGCCTTTAGGTATAGAAGATGAAATGGAAATGTATATATGACACGGGACGACCCTCATCACGGTGGGATATACAGTGACAGTGTATTTTATGCGAAATCAATATTATGTTTACGCGGTGCTATTTGAATAAGGCCGACGCGGGACGTCTTGTTATTTAAAGCCGGCAGTCAACCAACATTGTGATGGCGACATGTGCTGGCTTTCTGCGACCCGGCTTGTTTTTCATATGGATGCAGGGAGTTTTATTTACAGAAGGAAAAACACGATTGATTTTCCATATTTTGGAAGAAAGAAATCAACAGCGTAGAGAAGTTATAGTGGAAAGTTTGTCAATTAAAACAATGCACATAGCGTAATTTTTTAAAGCGATTTGAATTACGTTTGTGCCCAGGTTGATTTTGTAAATCATTGTGTAAAGTTTGCCAATAAAAACAATACACTTAACGTCAACCGGTCAGTGGCTGAGAGGGCATCACGTTTAGGTCCCACCCGGTCAATTCCTCGGCTGGCTGAGTCCTCCAGCACGACACAAGCAACATTTTCCGGTTAGCATAGTGGTAGTCGGAGATTTTAAAACACTGTTGGGTTATTCGTGACCCGGGAATGTTTGTCTTTCTTTTTAAAAATAAAAAATAAAAAGATTTTTTTATATAAGCATTGAATAGGCACGTCCACATATTGATTTAGTTAGTTATAGTGGGAAGTTTGTCAGTAAAAAACAATGCACTTAGTGCATTTTTTTAAGAGCATTGAATACGTATTTACAAAGGCTGATTTAGTGACAATACAGATGAAGAACGCTTCACTTAGATAGATTTACAATAATATTCAATAAATTTACTAGGATAAAAACACAATGTTCCCAATCGAATTAAAACAAATTACTCATAACCATAAAATTATTATTGTAATTCGTATGTTGTTAATTAAATTTTGATTACTTCATTTCTGTAATCCTAGCACAGGCAGGTGAAAAATCACAGACTATTATAATTATAATTTAAAAAAATACAATTACTTATTATAATTTTCTGTTAAAATATTATATTACAGGTATTCTCTACTTTATTACTTGTCCGAATTTATTAAATAATTAGTTCTCATTGATATCTAAATTCAAACAAATCCATTTAGACTTACAGACAGACACAACCCAAACCAGATTAAATAAATAAATTAGCACAAATCTGTAAAAGTTTTAAACCCGAAAAGTAAAACACGATTAATAAATTAATTTGATAAGCTATTAACTGATATAAAGAACGATTTTGGAAGAACTTTGCTGCTGTTAACGCGAACTTTGATTAAAAGATTTAAACAAATCATTTAGGTACCGTTGTATTCCAAATAGTAAAATATAAATTGAAGGAAGTAAAAATATTGATTCACTAATGAATAATTATTAATAAGCTAGAAAAAGTTTAAAGAATTTACGTCAAATGATATTAATTTTTACGCTCAATATTCAATTATACAAGATTTTTAAACATTAACTCCACAAGGTCCTAACGAAAATAAGTTTCCTCATGGCCAATGTCATTTTTGGGTATGCTGTGTAGTGAGTCTTTTAGAGTGGCGGAAGAAGGGAGAAAATACAGAGGCCGGAAAATCGTTCCACAGCCGATAACTCAAGAACAAGTCGTAGAAACGACCCGTTCTCATGTGACAAATGTCAAATGTGAACTATGTACCCACATATGTAGAGCTCGCATTTGGCTTGTTTCCCGACTAAGCACCGGTGCCAAAGGGATCAATGACGCTAGTTCCTTGGAGCACCTTCCAGGGAAATTCCAGTAAAACAAGCCGACGGAGTACCACTAGACGCCTGTGCTCTAAATATTACAATCCCAAACCGTTTGTTAAGCTAGGGAATCAATCAAACGGACCACTCTGCATAGACCCAATGGTTTTTTTTTCAAAAATTTTAGGGCACCAAACCAGAGGCGTATCACGGAGTTTTTTTTCTATAAAACTTTCATTTATTCCTTCACGGGAAGAGTAAAAAACTTACATAAAGTGTTGGTAAAACAAAATAATAAACTTCTTGTTTTCACATGGTGTGTAAAATTCTCCTGAAAATGAAAAAGTCCGATTTACAGGATACCTTGCAGAATTTACGGGCAGCCTTCGAGAGTACGGAAATGTAACGTAAACTAGAGAGCTGAGCGGATACCAAACGGAGAGATGTGAACCGTAAAGATACAAATGGTCCTGATCCTACAGCTTCCCAAGGCTGCTCTTTTTAAGAGTTCGGACGTAAAGAATGTAATTTCTCTTACAATGTTGCCCAGATAGCTAGTGCTGTTTTATTTCGACAAGGTTAGCGATGTGTGCAGGTCACAGATTTATTATAAATGTATCATGAATCTTACAATCTGTGTAATTTATTTATCAATGTTTCTAACGGCAGTAAAGGCGCCGTTTTTATAAGATTCATCATATATTTAAAATTTAAAATTTAACGACTTATTTAATGAACTTGATGTTCATTTTAGGACTTAAATAATACGCCGCCTTTTGCCAAAACGCTAATACAAAAATCTTTTTATCGAAGGAAGCAAATACTTTGTGGTGTGACTTTATATATTAAATGAAAAAACACACTTTGTAAAACACCACTTTATTTGAATTAATATTTAACAGCCAACCAGGTTTCGCTTAGCTCAAGCTTCATCAGGGATCTGTTTTTGAAAAAAAAATCTGTTTTTAATTTTGTATTATATATTACATAGACACTACATATACAAGTCTCAGAGAAAGATCGTATTTACGTCATCGACAAACGTCTTAAAACTTTCCAATAAAAATCTTCCTTCTTACTCGTTTTATAAGAAAACGAAAAAGATAGAAGATAATAGAATGTCTTTAATCGTTGTCCAATAAGCATTCTGCGAATGTGTGTTTCTTCCGAATTGTATAACATTTATGATATTGCCAGCTATAAAAAGTAACAACAACAAAAATGTAAGTCCTTTATTTCGTAAAATGGTAATAAAATTCGAACAGGATGATGTAGATATTTAACATTAACTTACATACTTACTCCTTAACAGTTTTACTGTAAAACAATACAATTATAATTCTGCGAAAGTTCTATTTAAGTTCTGTTATTATAAATATGAAGTGAAACAACTGGTAAATAGTGATATAGTAACAGAACTTATAAATTAACTTCTAATTTTGATGATTTTTCAAAGTCTAAAGTTTTTAAATCTAAGTGCTATTACTATTAGCGTTGGCATAAATTTTCTCCACAAATTTAATACTTACTCTTACCCACTGGACTACGACCTCCGTAGTCCAGTGGGTAAGAGTCTTGACTCACAATCCGGAGGTCGCGGGTTCGAATCCGGCGTGCACAAATAAATTTTATTTGATTAATTGTTATGTAATGTGTTATTTCACAATTAATTAATTTAAAATAATATATAGTATATTTACGGCACGTTCCAGAGTAGAAGATACTATCAGTATCGCCCTGGTGTAAGACCACCATTCAGAATTGAAACGTTGCTTGAAAATGGCTTTAGCCGTGTTTGGTGACCAGATCTAAATAGCCAGGTACTTCCCAACCTTCCTCTTCCCCACCTCCTTCCCCTCCCCACTACCTTCAGCCTCACAACATACCCCGATTGCAGTTGAGATTCTTGTGCGGTATTCACTGTAAAAAAAAAATCTATGTTTTAAAAATACCAGAAAATCTGGCTTATGAAAAAATAACGGCTACACAAAATATTAATATGTATATTAATAATGGTGCTTTGTTAAGAATCTTAGGCATCTACCATAGAACACTCGCTCTTTTCGACAGATCACAACTTGTACGACGCCATCTAATCTAAACTGAAAATAAAAAGATTGTGATATATTTTGTTATAAAAGCTGCTTGTCATTTTGTACGCTGTTATAATAGGCAGAATGTTTCTGTGCGGCATTTAACGGTTCGCTTCATATAATATCTCGTCTCTTTTAAGAGTATATTATAGGGGCAGAATTGTAATTTGCTGAAAAACGGCTCTCTAAAACGGCTTAATACTACCTTTCGTGTGTCATTCTTAGACTTGATATTTTTTGTTACCAAATAATGGACTTTTATTTTTCAATCTGTTTATTTTTTTTTGTAATCGATGTAGGCATTTGACCATGAAAAATAAAAACATTGATACACCATTCAACCCACTTTTAAAACTTTAGTCTATGATTATCGCGTAAATAATGATTTTACACAATATTTTAAATTTAAAATATATACATAATACACACATCTGTAAAAGTACGGCCTCTTATTATCGTTATGATATCTGTGAATATTGATAATTAAATAAATACTTCATTTTTCACCAAAATCGAACACATTTCGTAGCTTCTATTCATTCCGGGCTAGAATCTCCCGTTGGCAGGTAGGGAATCTGTACGCTCCTCGTTTGACAGCGTATATATTTTGAAAATACGGGCGAAATGTTTTATTAATAGCTTTAAACATAGAATACCGACTCACTTGAACCACTGCAGTAAACTCAGTAAGCTACAAAAACAGGAAGTACTCGAAAATTCTCTTTTTTAGTCTAAGTTTGTCGAATTGTATTTTTTCAACCGCCATATTGTATAAATCGTTTAAAATATAACATTTCATGTGCGTTATACTTCCGAAAATGGTTTGTGCGATGTTCATATTGTTCCATGCGTGTGGCGACGGGCACGTTTTGCAAGTATGTGTGAGAATTCAATGATGCGTACACACACACAGCTATAATATATGTAGCGTGACGTATTTCGGAATATCAGTATTAGTTCATTTGTTTGTGTCGTGGACATTCATTCACTCGTCGAACATTTCTCCGTAGGTACATTATGTACGCTGTGTTTGGTAGTAGATACAAAAATTACCTTATATGATTAGTATTAGTATTAAGTATAATAGACAAAGAGACAAGATAGGTAAACCCTACGTCATCGAGTATACGAATGAAACTACTTTGTAGTGATAATGGACGTTTATAAAACCTTAAAAAAGCTGGTCTGCCGGTGCGTCTTTTGGCAGGAGCCGCGCTGTCACGGAAATAGTCAGTGATTTTTTTCGAAAAAATTACGACATCAAAACAACGAGAATAATAAAAGTCGATTAGAAAATGAGAAAAAAGCAGGTCTGCCAACCGACAGCCTGGCACGTTCGCAGGCAGCCGGCGTCAAAGTGGGGTAAAAAATAGTAAATTTTACGTCATCGAGTACACGAATTAAACCAATGAATAACTATAGTCCAGATCATTTCATTTAAGAATTTCTTGGTCTGCCGACCAGCAGCCTGGCAGCTTTTTGGGTACGACTTTAAAAAAAAAAAATAATAATTTTTCTTTTTCTGAATTATTATTTTTATTTCATTATAGTTTTAAATTAGAATGCCATATTTTTTTTAAATAAGCCAAAACCTGCCGCGGTGCCCCTCACTGCTGTCGCGTGTCCATATTTTTGTACAAATTTATAATAATAATAGTCATTTTAAGATTGCCAAAATAGTCCATACTAGTTGGAAGTTCGAACAACCAACGCACCGTCGCCGTAAGAGCTGTGTTCATCCGTAAAACGACGTAAATTTCCGAACCTCGTCCGTTTCATATCGGTTTCGCATGCCCTGCTGCATCGATTACATCGAACACAAGATCGAAACTAACAAAAAACTGTAATCTAGATCATCCCATTCATGATTTCCTTGGTCTGCCGACCAGCAGCCTGGCAGTTCAAAAATAAAAACACCATAAAATCGACTCCAAATGTGAACCACGAGAATAATTACGAAGCAGAATATGTTTATAATAAACTGTTTTTATTCAATACATAACTACGAAATACATAATCACGAAACAGAACTTGTTTATAATAAACTTTTTTTTATACATTAAATAATAATATTATTGAACATTTAAAAAAAATAAAAAACGATTGTGCAAGACCACACGACTGAAATAAAATTTCACTTATCTTATAAAAGAACATATGACATTGGGGTGACATAGACGTTGACATTCCAGACAATTTGGTTTGTTGCATTTCACACAGTAGTACACACTCAGGCGTCTTTTTTTCGCTGGGCAAAAGTTGCCCCGTTTTCTTTTGCATGCTTCGTTTCCTTTTTTAATAACATTAATCACCGTTCGCATCGATCACTGTTCGCATCGATTACCGTTCGCATCACACTTTTCGTAACGCATTCACCAGTTTACCCCCAAGTGTCGAGCGTGCGTAAAGAAGTTTTACTTTTAAAAAATTATTTATACAATGCATAAATACGAAATACATAATTACGAAGCAGAACTTGTTTATAATAAACTGTTTTTATACATTAAATAATAATATTATTGAACATATAAAAGAAATAAGAAATTAAAATGGAGTTCTACAAAATAAACTTAATAACAATAAATGCACCACGAGATTCCAAACGTCGCGTCGGTAGTTTATAATGGGAGCTGCGCGAGTGTATACGAATGACGTGAACTATGGGAAAAAACCATCAACAAGCAAATAATGAAACATTCGTAAAAAGGATCATACTAAATATTCTACCAAAATAATAAGTTCCATAAATTAAACACACTTTGTTATTGGTTTGGTTTTTACTTCGATATTTAAAAATATTGTGCACGTCATAACATAACACAAGTTGAATGTTGAAGTTTTAAAATTCGCGATGGCATTACTACCGACATCTAGCGATGTAATAATTAATACATTTTGACAGTTTTCGAATTCGGCCGTGGCTAGTACATCCCTTTAAGTAGAAGTCCCTCATTGTTCAGTCGGCTCCGGCTCCGGCACCGAATACCCCGGCTTCCCAATATGGGAAGACATCTTTGACAACGCTAAGAACCAGTTTGATTGATGGATTGATACCTGCTAACGGTGCCTGTACTATACCACATAGCGTTTGTCAGGGGTCGCAAACAGTACAACAACAACAAAAAATAAATAAATACATAAATGAAGCAGTATTACTTTGCTTGATCCATTATCTTTTGTGATGTGAAGTATATTTTGCTCTGAGGAAGGAACGGTTGTTTCAAAACCGTTGAAACAACCGTTGTTTGATTTTGCTTCAAAACCGTTGTTGGGCGTATATACTAAATAAATGTTAGGAAATTAAGTAAATAAAACAGAGTAAAAGTTTCTGTGTAAACTAATTACCCCTGACACAGGTGTCAGGGGTAATTAGTTTAGGTTCCGTGACATAGGTGTCAGTAGTGGCTATATTTTCCCCCCAACAGACCCATAATGGAGGTTATAAATATAATGATTATCTTAAATTCGACCTCTTCTGCATCAGTTTGCCTTTAAAAGGAAACACTACATTATCGGTCAGTTGGGGGTCTTTAAGGGCGTTTTGTACATTTTGTTGGTTACAATAAAAACTATCTTTGATGTACCTGGAGTTATTGTTGAAATTAAAAGTCCTAAAATCTTACACAAACCAAACTCAAACAATAACTGGTCCAACAATCACCTTGTAAACAACTTATTTAAATCTATCACGGTAAACGTAATTTTTTTCTCTCCGTAGAAGAAGTTGTAAACGGCTGGTAAGAGATTGCACATGTGTATTAAATACCGTTGCACTTTCTGTAGCTGAAAATCTTAGGGTGGCGTGACCAAACCAACCATTTGAACAAAAGTGAGTGAGTTTGAACAATTTATTAAACAAACTTATAATAATAAGACGAATTAATAAGTTTCTAAGCTCTATAGCTCTTGAGGAAAATAACGTTCTGAGATAAAAAGATTTAAAGTTATCTATTAATTCAAAGGAGTTCCTTATTGTGTATAATTTTAAGTAAAAAAACATTTCAAGATGTTGATTGCAGAAGCCAACTCATATCTAAAATGTATTTTTATAATAATTGGTTACACTTTCATTACTTTGCGTTAATTTATAAAAGTTTTAAATATAATATGAACGCAAATAACAAATGTTCAAAAAAATAAATAATTTTATTTATAAACAGAAACAAACAGTACATTATATTATCCATTGGTGGAAATTTACAATTAATAAATATAATTCATGGTGGGTACCTATTATGTGTTTCATTGTAGTGTCTTATTTATGATATGCATATTAAGTAATTACCGGGTAATGTGTGTAGTGGGAAGGTGTGGGTGTGTGTGTGAATATGTGTGTATGCATGTAAGTATGCGCATTAAACAATTTATATGATTGAAATGATGCTCTTTTTAAATTTGGGCAGTGAATCGGAGAAAATGTCGATGTTAGAATTTAGATTAATATTATTGAATATATGAAGAGCACGATTGATTGGCGAATTAGTTGTAAATTAATTAATTATAATATATAATTGTTTTTTATTGCATCTAAGTAATAAATCACCACTCTTTGTAATATTATTTTGTCTATAAATGCTTATTTGTCTATCATTGTCTTTGATAGTTTTCATTTTATCCTGACGAAGAAAACATTGAATTCCAAAAGTGTATAATTTTGATTAAATATTTAACATTGTTTCATTTATTTATAACGAATAACGTCGAAGCTATAGCTACGTTAACATAATTTTACACTGCACAAAAACATATTTGTATATGCCAAAAATAAAATAAAGATCTGAAAGAAATATGGAACAACCCAAAATTGTAAATTCCTGATAATTTTTTTTTTTTTTAAATACAAGGCACAAATGTTGCGCATCCCTGCAAAATACTGGAGGCTCTAAGCCTCTCAAGCCTACATAGAAAAATTGAAATATTCCCAAGTTCGGGATCCGCCAATATTTATACGAGGTTTTGTGTATTATGCGTGAAAGACCCTCCATGAAAAAGCTATTCAAGTAATTTTTTTTGCATATTTAACGTATCAAAGGCCCCAAGAATGGCCAGATTATGCAAATATGTGGAGTATAAGAAAATTGGGCTATTTATTTTCTATTGAAAACCAAAAATACTGCGAAGTAATTATTGACATTGATGTAGGAACTAGTCGTAATTTGATAGTCGTAAGTTTCTACATTGGTTAAAACTTAAATTTACCGTTACCATTTTATTTATCTCTGTCTTTTTCGGTTTAATTATCTTCTTCTTCAATCAAATTTAATGATTTTTGGGAAAACAAGCTTTTTTTGTAACTTGAAATGGCACACATTTTATTACAATCACGTAAATCCTGTTAATAGAAAAATAATATCATTAAATAATATTTAAATAGAGCAAATGTACAGATAAAACCTTTAGAAGAAAAATCAAAAAAATCCTTAATTTATATTTAAATGAAGAGATAAAGAAAATAAAGCCTTAAGGACGAAAAACGCTGAAAGGAAGAAAATTAAGATCTTTTGTGACAACTATTTTTCGTTTTATATTCCTCTGAGCTCAATCGGCGAAAATTATAATTCGGAGAAAATATTCAAAAATGTAAAAATTAATTTTTGAAGTCGAAAAATAATTTGGATTTTCATATACAAAAGCTTTGCGCAAGTGATTCCGAGATTTTTTAACATATTTTGATTTCCAGGAATCGTTTTGATGTAATAATTGTTAGAACGACTTTCTTTGAAACTTCGATGAAAAAAAAGGCGGCATAAGATATTCTGAATTTTAACTATAAAAACCGTAAAATACATTGTTTGAAGCCGGAAAAAAACTCTCTAACGGAGAGCTCCATCGTCGCGAGATTTTCAGTATTTTATAAGTGGAATATTTAAATCAAAACGATTATTTTCGTCTCACAATATTCTTTTCATCACGAGCAAGTACATAGCTTAGAAATATTAAAAATAAATATTTTTTGTATTATTATTCATTAAATTGTTTAATGTGAAAAATGGGTGTGAAAACTCGGGCAAAGCCGGGTAGTACTATTAGCTTGGATTTGGAATAAAAATCGCATGCTGAGAATTGTTGGTTTGATCACGCCATTCTAAGATTTTTAGCTGCAAAAAAACCCAACGGTCTTTAATTCATGTGCAATCTCTTACTACCCGCTTACATATTATTCTACGAAGAGAACATTTTTACATTTACCGTGAGAGGAAGACCTCGGTAGAATAAAATTGTTGGCAAAATTAACAAGAACTTATTTTAGTACTTAGTACTGAAGGATATTTTGTGCTATTGGAAAACTTTGAATACATAAAAATTTTACGTTTCGTCTTAACAATTAAGTGATTAATAATAAATAATAAGCAACTAGTTTTTCGAGTTAGTCACCTGTTTTTTTTTTATATGGTAACACCATATAGTGTTCATATATAAGTACATAAAATAATTATCGACATATTTCACATGTTTTTAAAGTTATAATATTTTTTCAAATTTTTTATTTTACATTACACACAAGGGGCCCTGAGGAAAAGTAATTGCCCACGGAAAATGTTATCTTTAGGGATGCTGTGTGAAGGGTGTTTTTAGGGAAAGGAACGAGAGGAAGTTCTGGGAACGAAAAATGTATGAGGGGTGGGTAGATATCTGGGGGTCAATGTGTCCAAGAGTGACAGACGTATGAATCCATCCCTCCAATGGCAAGGCGGTGGGTCGATGGATTCTGGCTCTAGAGGTCAAAATACCTCCCTCCGCCAGACTCTCCCGATTCGGCCAGCCACGCGGTAAGTGGACAAACGCATGTGCCTGTGTCTTGCCCAGACAAACCTCACCCCATGAACCCGGTTACTCCTACATAGTCAACAAACGTAGCAAACCACTCGGGCTGACCAAGAAATAATATTATTTTTTAAATTATTCGAAAGATTGCAATTTAAAATTGTGTGAACGTTAAGGCGGGTCTCCAGCAACGAAATGTTTTCAAAACATTACAATATGCAGGGTTACAACCCTGCACCTATTTATCATGTTTACACATTACACATTTTATTAAATGTTTTTTGTACCTTATATTGTCGCTGGAAAGAAAAACGCAAAACAAAAGCATTTCAATTAAAAAAAAAATTCGGTTCTATCATGTGCGTGTTTAATTATTACATTTTACACTTACATTATTTTATACCAGAAGGAGAGTCGGTGCTTTGATGCAGTAATAAAATATTCGGAGTTTCATCGTAATTAAAAGCGAGTTTAAAGAGCAACACTTTATCTAGAATGGGACATTTTATCGTCGGGACAACGACGTTATTATAACCGGTAACAAAGAGGTGCGCCAACTTTAAAAATGTTTAACTGGCGGCGGTATGTGTGACTTACCACCGGCCGATGGTGCCTCCAGCCACCCTAACAAGCGCTTCACGAGCGGGAAGCCTGAATTAATAATGTGCAGTCGGTAAAGCGAAGTGATACGTGGTACGACAGGGGCGAGAACTACATAGATAAGGGACCAAATATCAAACATCAAATGAACGCAACTACTAGGTCTGTTTTTGATGTCATGTTTGGACATTTTAATTGGAAACTTTTTGGAAAGATTCTTTAAATGAATAAGTAAAGGCTATATGCGACGGGAAACGAGAGACTAGTTAAACTATTGTAAGTCAAGTAAGCAACGTTGCCCCTGCAAGAAAAAAATTGTACTTTCATGTAAAACTATTTGAACGTTGAATATATTTTGCATTTTTTATTTGCAATTTTGCATCCTCACATTTTATCTCAATAAACGCCCGGATTGCAGGTAATTAATTAATATTAATCACTCTCAAACGAAAAATGTAAAACAGAAAAAGATTCGGTCGTATCTGAGAATTCATCCTAGTCTTGTAAAAATTCAAAAGATGTCATGCATTTAAATAAAAATTAAAATATTAGACCCTATCCAAATTGCAATTTAATTCGGGTAGAATCTTGCATTACATTTACAGATAGTAACCAAAAATAAGACGGAGAATATATGACGCAAATGTGAATGGTAGAAGAAGTCGGGGACGCCCGAGGAAGACATGACACGACCAAGTGAATCAGATACTTAAATCGGGCCATGTGGAGAGTCGGAATAATAGAAGAGCATGTATGAGACGATGTATGAATGTGAACGAGGCAAAGAGTGTGTGCCAAGATCGAGTTGTGTGGCGGTCCGTCCTCTCTGCCGACCCCTGCGGGGAAACGGCGTGATGGTTAGTTAGTTAGTCAGTTAGTTAACCAAAAATATGTGCTTAGAAAATTAGAATAATGTTGGTGTTTTTAGCCGAGATTTATACAGTTAAAAATAACGGAAGTTGATATGGTAGAATTAGCTCAGTGGCCAGAGGAATAGCCCGGCAAGGCAGAGGTCCTGGGTTCAATTCCCAGAATCTTTTTCTGTTTTAAATTTTTCGTTTGAGAGGGGTTAATACTGCCTTCAATGATGAAATACTATAATTTGAGGTTTTACAGGACTTGTGGAAGTCATTCCACTTGGTTAGGCATTATAATATGTTCGTTCGAAAAAATAATTAAATATATTTATGTCACAAGAATGGTACTTACGTACTCTTTGGAATTAACACCTGAAATGTATTGTTTTAAAAATAGTATCCAAACAAGTGAATAGCTGTCATCATCTGTTTTGTTTAAATATTGTTTATTTTTTAATTGTGAAATCAAATTTTGTGTAAGATTGACAACTAAATACTTGCAAGTTTCAAGTAACAAAAGGATTGCACTTACGATTGATTGGATGAAATTACGGAGGCTTCCAAGCTGCAAAGAACTGCATAGTCAAGGTTGGTGAATCTGTTTTTTTCCCTTGAGATTTTGTCTGATTGCTATTCTTTGTGATACATTGTCCGCGCAAGTAGATTTCATAATCATATATTTTGGGTATTAAAGCTCAGAGGGTCTGGGGTTATTCACACACCCCAGGCTTGCATATTATAAATGCACAACTATAAAAATATTTTATTGAAGTAGCATGAGATGTTTAGTGTATTTATTTTGATGAAGTTCTATAATTAAGGTGATTAACTCAAAATGCCTGGCTTCCGCAATATACCGAAAAAGATAAAAAAAAACGCGGGAGGTTTTCTCTAAAGCAAAACAATGTACAAAATACATTAATAATAGTTTCTAATTTAAATTTTCTTCTTCCATGACAAAACACAGAGTATCATTATATTCAATGGCTATTTGATAGAAAACGCTTTTCTTCAAAGTGTATGGCAGGCTTTGACGCAGAGCTTTAAAAAGCACCCATTAAAATGTCATATTTCCCGATACCGAAATTAGAGCAATGATACGAAACATGGAAGAGAAAAGGGAGTTAATAAAACACCTTTTCAAAATGGAAATTCTATAGTACAAATAATAAATGTTAACAGTTCGCCGACCTATTTTGTAGTTAGATATATATGAGGGAGTTTCAGCTTCGGCTAAATGAGAAAAGTTTCGTATTATTATTTTGAAAACCGTCTAACAAAGCGCGTTTGCGAGAATATTTTATAGCTTTTAAAATCCAGTTCTGTGTTGGGCGCACGTAAGTTTAACAGTATGGTTTCCAAATTAATTATAAGTGGGATATAAAATTGTTATTATAATACTAACCTGCTCTTAGGACGGCAATATTAAATTATTCCTCATAATTTGTTACCATTCTTGGTAATGTTATTCATAAAAATTCTTATCTAAATTTCTCCATTATGATATTGTTTAAAATGGATTTGAAGAGGTCAATAAACGGTGCACGCGCCCTATGTGAGGTGCTGTACTGACTTCGAACTCAAGAAGCCAATGTCCACTAATATGCTGATCCATAGAATTCACTGGGTTGGCAACCGACGGACGCTTAACACCTGTGTGGAAGAATTTTCCAAGACTGCTGACGCGTGCGGTAACTTCAGTTTGAACTAAATTTTGTATTTCAACGGGAGGGAAACTCGTCAGCTGTAGCAATGATTTTTTAAGTAAGGCGTAAATTTTGGTTGATAAACAATACATAATCGAAGTATTGTCATTTCTCTACCCCTCGGAAGGGTTGGAGTGGTAGCCAGGCGGTTACTGAAGTCAGCATAACTCTTCAGCAAAGTACGGAATGACGACTATGGTCTGACTTGTTTTGTGCCGTTGTTGCAGCAATATTAACAGTGTATTGGGTAGGAGGGTACGGATCTGTCATATGGAACCATTTATTGTGTAACCAAGACCACTTCCATGGGTCATCCAAAGTGGTTCGCTACGTTGGGTGTTTTAGCAAGGGTGCCCGGGTTCTTGGGGTGAGGTTTGTCTAGTTCTTGGCGGCGGATGCGTTTGCTCACCTTCTGCATGGCGGACCAGATCGGGAGAGATTGGTTGATGGAATAGATTTGACCTCTCCCGCCGGACTCTCTCGTCCTATCGCCTTGCACCGCAATGGGAGGAATGGATTCATACTTCCTTCACTCCCAGATTTCTACCCACCACCAATCCGCTTTTCTTCTCCTTTGTTTCCCTAAAAAGACCCTCCAAAAAGTACCACAAGCAGCACAATAGAAGTATGGTTAATTGAATAAATTAAATCACGTTTGAGCGGATGTCATATAAACACTGATGCATTACATTCTCGGAACTTGGTGATAAAAATAATTCATAGGTTTAAGTCTGATAAAGAAATGCAGTGAAAAAATGGTGGCAAAGGAAAATCAAGGAACTCATAAACAGTAATAAGAGGGTAACTCGAGCAACATATTTAAAAATAAAATCGTTGTTACCGTTAATGTAAGGGCACGTAGTGCAGCCTTAAAATATTACAATAATTCTTGTTCAATATTATATGCCTACGAGACAAATTAAAAATTTGGGAAACATATATATTACAATTCTGATATGGTGCAGGTACACGACCAATGATGACCTTAAATTTAATATTTTGTAAAATATATGTACAAATGTAACTAATATTCTCAATATTACAATAAACAAAATAAAATATCTATTTTTTACTTTCATCGTTATATCTTATTTTCATCTAGTAGAGCAGATTTATTTTGAAAAACTGTTAAAAGTGCATAAGTTTGACGGCGGAAGGTGTAAAATTTTATTGATACATACTGTTAAAATATTATCTTCTACTATAAACCATTTTTTTTTCTTGTTCAATATTTTAAATCCGTTTATATTTGGTACTACTACTTATCTACTGTAATGTTTATGAGTATATTAATATTGTAAAAATTGTATAACGTAAAGGTTCTTTTAATGGGTGTAAATAAACACATATAATAACTGACATCACATCCAAATTCCTAAATAAATTAAACATACGTACAAGTAGAATATTTGTTAAAGACCCACCCCCCACGTGATATAAATATATAAAATAGTTGGAACGAAGATAAAATTTTCCTTCTACTTTTGTGTGCCCCTCAACATTTCTCCCGCTACATGGTACGCCCCTGACACGTCCTTCCGCTTGGTTAAGGTTTTACGCCGGAGTTCCGCTTCAAGTAGAGTTAAACCCGCGCAGTGGAGGCGCTAGGAAGCGGCAGGGGGGCATGTTTTTCTTTAGACATTTTTAATGTGTCTTCCCCTGAACCGTGCAGCGCTACTGAGTGCTCAGTAATACACGACCGGAGATTTTAAAAGTTTCTCGGTATTTATTCAAATGTTGGAAAAAGTTAGCTCTCAGCGTAGCTTTTATCTATTGATATATGGCTGTTAATTCGCGAATAATTTTAAGAATTATGCTTCACGGGTATGAAAACAATTATACAATAAAAAGGCTATAACAATTTAAAGTGAGAAAATTAAGGCTATGGAAGAGATATTGTATTAAAATGTCAGACCAAAAGGCTTGATATATTTTTGGGATATTATGCAGTGCCACGCTTCCTCCTTCTTTAGTAAAGTTTCCGTTAGCGTAACAGTGTACATCATCAGGGCAGCCGTGAAGATAACTATTAATTAGAATTAACAGCGAAAAGCTTAACTCATTTGGATATGGTTTTAGATTTTCAAGGCCAAATGTGTTATAGTGATTTATTTTTGTGGTATTGTGACGCGTTACGCTTCCTCTGTTTCTAGCCGAAATTTCGGATAGTGTAACAGTGTCCATCATCAGGGCAGACGTGAAAATGATTATTAATTATAATTAACGGCGAAAAGCTCTTTTGATATGATTTTAGATTTTCAAGACCAAATAAATTATAGTGATTTATTTTTGAGGTATTGTGCAGTGTTGCTCTACCAACTTCTTTAGTCAACATTTCGGACAGCGTTACAGCGTCCATCTTCAGGGCAGAAGTGATAGCATAACTCATTTCTTTATATAGTCATACCCATAACAATAAGAGTTCTAACTCTTTTTATCGTTGATATTAATAAGACTGTTGCGTAAAAAAAAATTCTCACCGTTGAAAATTAAGATTTTTTTACAGTTTATCCCAAAAGTCTAAACCGATCTACAGCTCTCGACATCTGTAAATAACAACTATCGTTAAGAAATTGAAAACTTACTATGTTCGAAGGAAATATGTTATCATTCGGTAGAAAGGTATAAAAATGACTAAATAAGTAAACTTAGAAAGAACAGATCAAATAATGAAATCGTTTAAATATTGCTTAAATTTAACGACATAGATTGTAATTTATTAGCTGCAGGTATTTCGTAATAAAATTCTCAAGAACTTGGACAAAATAATTTGTCCCAAGTAAAATATTAAGTTGTTGCTAATTAGAACCAGCAAAGCGCTCCCGAATAACACAAGTACCAACCATTTGAAGCAGAATTCTTAATTAGTTTCGAGTAAGAGAATAGTACCTACTCCGGTTGAATGGAACAAATCCTTTCACACGACTCTGAAATTCAAACGTAATTCCGGGTCTTAAATAAACACGAACGAGGACTAACAGGTGAAAATCCGCCCATAGGATTGAAACCATGATTGAAAAACCGACCGGATTATTCCTAAATCACAGGTTCCCAACATTTATTAACGTAAATGGAAATTTCATTTCGTATTTCATTGTACGCGATTCAAACACTTAGTTTAATAATTTTTATAGATTTATAAAGAAACCAAAAAGAATTTCACACTGTTTAGATTGGAGTTCAGCATCGCCGTGGTGAAAGACCACCATTCAGAACAGATCTGAATTGCCAGATATACCCCACCTTTATCTTCCCATCTCCAACATCCAGCCTCACAGTATTACTTCCCAATTAGGGATGTCATAGTCTCACTGGCTCGAACAATTTGGGAAGCGGGTTTGGGTACCGCCGCCGTAGAAACCGTTTATTGGATAACCAACGCCTCTTCCGTAGGTCACCTCGAGTGGTTCTTAACGTTTGGCGACTTAGCAGGGGTGCCCTGGTTCATCGGGTGACGTTTGTCCAAGTCTCGGTGGTGGATGCATCTGCCCACCAGCTGCGTGGCAGGCCAGCTCGGAAGACACTGGTTGAGGGAGATTTTTTACCTCTCCATCTTTCGGAACATCACATTGCACTGGGAGTGGGAGGGATGGATTCATACGTCCGTCACTCCTAGGGATATTGACCCCCATATTCCTACCTACCCCTCATACCTTTTTCTTTCCTAGAAATTCTTCTCCTTCCTTTCCTCAAAATACCCTCCTCACAGCATCCCCAAAGATGATGCAGGCCCTGAGGGAAAATATTTTCTTCAGGGTCTCCTATGTAGTGCTAATGTAAAAAAAACAAAAAAAGACGATTGGGAGCAGTTGGGACTCTTGTGTGGTTCATTAAAAAAATGTTAATTACCATTTCGAATCGAAAAATTTTAACAGTATAATAGGTTTCACTTTTCAGGTTTGAAATATTATAAATAATGGTAATAAAGAAAAGAGGTAATCACAAAAACATAAAATGCCTTTATAAAAGATCATTGTTTTGGCGGGAGATAAGACAGGTAACAAGGGATTTCAAAAGAGTTCCAAAAGGGTACAAAAAGGATTTATCGTTGGATCAGGAGCATTCTGGATTTTGGTGGTAGTTAACAGTTTTCAGATTTCAGTTGGATTTTAAAGCTAAAAGCACGTCCGGGCCACGCTGAACGGGAGCGGAGAGAGAGCCGAATTTCTGGCTCCGAAATTTGTAAATTATTATTGAAAAATTCAGGCCTTGTATGGGAGATGAAATGAAATGGAGGAAATATTTAAATACGAATGTACGTTGGTACACAAATATAGCATGTATTTTTAGAACCCGTGGGTCACTGTGATAGGCTTCAAAAAATTGGTACAAAAAAAATTGTAATAAAAAGATCAACAAAATTTACATAAAACAATGTTATTTGGAATTGTGATTTGAAAATGTTTACAGTAAGGAGAACATGAGCCGATTTATTTTCTGATAGTAGAATGTAACATATTTTCAAAATGTGTTTAAAGGATCTTTGTATCTTTTTAGTTTATCAATAAGAACTTGTAAGACTAATGTAAAGGGTGTCTATTTTAGGGAATGTTTTGAAACCGAAAGAAGAGAGGAAAAAGAAGGAAAGATGTCACTAAACGTAGACAGCTAAAGCCATTTCAAGACAAAATTCGGTTAATAATTATGGCATCTCGTATGTACACGCCATGATGTAAATAAGCGGCTTCTGTATGGGTCCAGAGTAATACAATTTGAGAGACGGTTACCGGTTATGGGTACCGCAGCCCCGGGAATCATTTATTCGATAACTAACACCTCTGCCAAAGGTCGCACCAAGTGATTTAGCAATGGTACCCGGGTTCATGGGTTGAGGTTTGTCTTACACGCCCCTCATACCTTTTTTTCTAACCAGAACTTTCTCTCCTTCCTTTTCTAAAACGACGCTCGAAACAGTATTCCCAAAGACGACTCAGGCATCGAAAGCGAATTCTTTTACATAGGGCCTCGACAAAGGCACAACCGAATTAGTATTTTTATTAAAAATAAAGACACGTAATGTAAAAAAAAAGAGTTCACCAATCAAAGTGAAAATAATTAACTAACTAACTAACCATCACGCCGTTTCCCCGCAGGGGTAGGCAGAGAGGACGGACCGCCAAACAACTCAGTGGCACACACTCTTTGCCTCACTCACATTCATACGTCGTCTCATACATTCTCTTCTAATATTCTGACTTTTGACATGGCCCGACTCAAGTATCTGATTCGCTTGATCGTGCCATGTCTTCCTCGGATGTCCCCGACCTCTTACACCATTCACATTTGCGTCGTGTATTCTTCTTACACTACTTTCTTCGTTCATTCGCTCTACATGCCCAAACCATCTGAGGGTCCCTTTCTTAATCTTACTCATTATGCTTACATTCTTTGCGGATATCCACATTTCTCACACGATCATACATTGTTTTACCACACATACGCCTCAGGGATCTTATTTCAACAGCATTCAGTTTACTTTCATCCTTCCTCTGCCAGTTCCATGCCTCACTGCCATACATCAGGGTAGTTACCAGGACTCCATTGTGGACTGCTAGCTTCGCTTCTTTTGACAGTTTTTTATTAGCGCCAACGGCATTCAGTCCTCCATTAATGGAGTTACCGGCATTCACCTTTCTTTCAATATCTCTATCAGCCTTCCCATTTCTCTGAAAATAATTTAACGTTATTAATACCCCAGCGTCTGCGTGGTTGAATTTCAGAACCCAGTTTCGAGTGCATGTTGACGCCACGCCGTACACGTTGCGCCACAAATAACATCTATGTAGGTACGTAAAATTTCAAACTAAACTACGGTTGTAATTCGGTTTTTAATTCAAGAATTCGTCAGAAGAGCAGCTCGCATGTGGACGTTTCTTCCCCAGGTATAAGTACTACGGATTTATAGAATTTAAGTATCTTTCTGGATATGGAGAGATTACATATGGCGTCATTGCCTATTACGGTTACTTTAACTCGGTAACTAGCTGTCACTAGATCACAGTTGATCCGAGGAACAGGCTATTTTTGGAACCAGTTCTTATCGGATTTATTAACTGCTAGTCAACATTATTTTCACATCTGTTAAATTCTACACGTAATGGTCAAGTGCCAAATAAATGGTGCCACTAAAAATTAACGACCGTGAAAATGAATACGCCCCTCAGCGGATAGACTAAACGTAAACAATCGAAATAGTGAGAATGACGTCACCGGAAATGCACATTACCCCACTACACTGAACCGGACATGCTGGGAGATTTATCAAGTGCTACTTCCGCTAGAAGAGCACTGCAAACATTACGCTAATTACGGCGTATCTCCCGGGAGGCACAGATAGCACCATTACCCCGCCAGAACCTCCACCAGAACCTCCGCCCGAGGAAAATATATAAGCCCTTTCGTGTATTCTAATTAATTAAAGGGAGTTTTTTGCAACGGCTCCTTAAATACCCCAAGAAAAGAAATGCCCCATCCGAAGATAGATGATCACGGATCGGAAACGTCTGGTTTCTTTAGAATACATCTCAATAATTAAATTTGGAAACAATAAAAATTGGTGGTATAAAACTTGTAAAATAAATAACAAGAAATGTTTCTTTAACTATTTATGCGAAAATCTACACGTCCAATATTTATTGTGATCCGTCAATATTTATCAAATCGTGATATTTATTGAATATAGGCTTGCATATTGATGGATCACAGTATGGATCACAGATATCTAGATTTTATCAATTGTTATCGCGAAAATTGTTTTTGTGACCGTTATTTTTTAAAATTATATTCCACTTAATGTTTTGTGTAGATTTATCAATATTTTTTAGTTATTCAGTGATTAAATGTTTCATTGGTCTACAGCCTTTCAAAGCATTTCAAATAAATAAAATTTTTACTTTTGAATGTAGCTATAACTTTTTGGTTATCCACTATAGATAAATGAAACAATTTTACTTTGTTTGAACCACTTTGTTGGAACAGTATACGTTTGCCCTGAGGAAGGAACGGTCGTTCCGAAACCGGTCGGCTTTAAACAAATATACAAGTGGTTCAAACAAAGTAACATTGTTTCATTTAAATAAAATTTAGGTTTTTATTGTCCAGGCCGATATGTCTATGTTTCAAGGAGTGTTCAAATGAAAAGTTGCAAAACATCGCTTAGTAGACATTATTAAAATCTGAAAACAATTTTTTAATAGCGAACGACGTCAAAAATCGTCTCAGAACCAATTTTCAATAAAAACTCTTTTATATGCCGTATTTTAAGAGCAATTTACATAAATACATTTTAAATCAAAAAGGCCAGATTTATCTTCCAAACGACCGAATATTGGAGCTCGAGTCAACCCTGTACCAAGTATGCCGAAAATCGTGAAAAGTTTTTCGTCATTAACAAGCCCTAAAGTGGCAGCACAAAAGTTTCCCCATAAGCAAGCCTTTGTTTTATCAGCCTTATGTTAATCTAAAATACATACTCTCGGTGTCTATTCCTCCCCCGGGAGCGCCTGTTGGCGTATTTACAAAGCTTATTTTACATTCATCTTGTAATATTAAAGGCGGTCGTAGGTTGGGGCGCACTTTATAAAGAAGTAAACAATTTTCAGACAACATTCTTGGATCATCTTTAAGAAAGGTAAGAATTCAGAGTTTTAAAAGCTTTAACAAGGTAAAAAAGAATTGATATAATGATAAATATTTTTAATTTTTATTATAATTTCAAATTAACTTTGTTTTAAATAAGTTTCATTATCATACCGAGATACAGATTAACAAATTAATTCTTGCAAATTACTAATAGATACTTGAAATTATTTTTAAATGTCATTAACTAATACATTTTAAATCACGAGCTCATGGGTCGTGAAGGGTACTGTAAAGAAAAAGTACCTAAGTAAAGTGTAGAGTAGGAAAAGTGAGTTGTGTATTAAAAAGTGTAGTATTTTGCCAATTGCACCCAACAGAGGTCATTCAATTTTATTATAATTCCCAAATATTCATTTATAATTTTATGCTTGAAAATTGACAATTAAATTTATTTTTCGTTATTATTCCCTAATTTTAAAACGTGAGTTGTTGGAAAGGTAATGTAAAAAAAGTATAGTGAACTATATACGAAAAAGTGTGGGGTACAGAAAAGTGTAGTGTACTTAAAAGCGTATTGTACAGACAAGAGTAGTGTCCTTAAAAGTGTAGTGTTGTAAAAAGTGTAGTATACAGAAAAGTGTAGTGTACTAAAAAGTGTCGTGTTCTAAAAAGTGTAGTGTTCTAAAACGTGTAGTGTACAGAAAAGTGTAATGTACAGAAAAGTGTAGTGTACTAAAAAGTGTAGTGTACAGAAAAGTGCAGTGTAATAAAAAGTGTAATATACTGAAAAATGTAGTGTTTTGGCGGTAGCACCCAACGGTGGTGATATATTGTAGTAATATGTAATATCAAATGTTAATTTATAATTTTATAATAATAATATTTGGCTGATTTATAAAGCGCCGTTTTCGTGAAAAATCACCTCAAGGGCGCTGACAAATGCTTGCAAACTGAAACTTGGTGTTGTAAATAAAAAGTAAAGTGTGGTGTAGTTTAGGTATGGTATCATCAGGTCCATGAAGACAGGCCCTGGTTTAAATCGATGATAACGAAATCCTTGGTAAAGCCGAAAACACTTTGCCTCACACGAGGCAAGATGCGAAAAGACGAACTAATGGCGCGTATAATGTATAAGGATGGAAACCGGAGTGTTAGGAAACCACTCATCTATTGTTTGTTTTATGAGAATGTGTGGCGGAGGGTGCTCTAATGATTCTAAAGAAAGCTTTTCTCCCGTCACAGGCTTCAATAAACACGGGAATAAATCATGCTGCCAAATTCTGATCGGAACTTTTAACTCAGAGGGATGACAAAGTGTGACTAGAGTTGAGTTTACCACCAGAACCTTCTTATTCTCCTCTTCAGAGTATTAACCATTATAATATTATAAAGAAGGCTTTGGGTGTTACGTTACTTGCTTTGTAGGCTAAATTTGTAAAAGGAAATTGATGCATTCATCACGGAGTAAAGATACAATTATTTTATATATTAAAAATAAATGTTATTATAAAAAAAATTATGGTGCATATGTATACTCGGTTTTATGAAAATTCAACAAAAACCCTTTGAAAAATCATTAAATGTGATGAAATAAAAAAAAATACTTACCGTAATGTTGTAACGCATTGAACCATTTTTTTTGTTGAAAAAATTTAAAATTGAAAATAAATTAATAAATCACTTTTATTAATTTATTTTCAATTTGGGAGGCGGGGAAAGGTACTGCCGCCTCGGGAAACATTTATCGGATAACCAACATTCCTGCGACAGGTCACCCCAAGTGGTTCGCTATGTTTGGTGACTTATATCAGTTGTGCCCGGGTTCATAAGGTGAGGTTTGTCCGGGTCTTGGCGGCGGATGCGTCTGCCCACCTGCTGCGTGGCGGGCTGGAGATAGATTGGTTGAGGAAGGCCGACACTCGATTCATCGCCTTGCTCCACAGTTGGAGAGATTGATTCGTACTTTATTTTATTTTATTTTATTTTATTTGGAAAACCAACAGTTTATAACAATAATGTTTGATGAAATACATATGAATAAAAATTTAACCAATAACAGGTTTTCACTGATGTATATTAAATTATTAAGTGCGTAAGTATAAAGAAAAATAGTTAAATTAGGTTATGTGGATGGGATGGTGGAAGGGAGGGGAAAGGGATGGATCTATTCTGTGTAAATAGTGGTATGTATGTTTAAATGTTATTTATTCATTTTAGATTTGAAAATGTTAGGTGCTGTGTTAAATAAGTCGAATTCACTGTATGTCATGTTAAAGATGAGTGAAGCGCGGTGAATGAATGTATTTTGTTTAGAGTTAGTGTTGCATTGAGGAATGTATAATGCGTGGTTTTGTCTTGTTTGTCTGATGGGCACTCTTAGTTGAATTCTTTCTAGTAATTCCGGGCAATCTATCATAGAGGTAGCTATTTTTCGTAGAAATAGTACGTCTGCCAAATTTCTTCGACTTTCCAAAGAATATATCTTGAAGAACGTGGCTGACTCTTCGTGGCTTAGATGAGGACGATAGCTCCGAAAATCAAGGTATCGTAGAAATCGGTTTTGCACTTTCTCAATCCTTTCTATGTGACATATGTACTTGGGATTCCAGATTTGAGAGGCGTACTCCAGAGAACTGCGTACGTACGCAAAGTAAAGCATTTTCATGGTTTTTACTTTTTTTAAATCTTTGCAGGTTCTAAGTACAAAGCCTAGAACCTTGGAAGCCTTTGATACCATGGATTCGATGTGGCGGTCAAAAAGTAGTTTCTGGTCTAACACTATTCCCAAGTCCTTGACCTCCGTCATTTTTGTAAGTACTGTACCGTTTAGGGCATAATTGAAAGTAATCGGGTTTTTATTGCGGGTGAAACTGATGGCGCTGCATTTTTTAACGTTTATTTGAAGGTTGTGCTGTGCACAATAAATATTGAGACGATTAAGATCTTCTTGTATGCCGGTACAGTCGTTGGTAGACGTGACAGGGGAAAATATTTTCATGTCGTCTGCGTACAACAACGTCCTGGAATGGCGAAAACATTTTCCAATGTCATTAATGTATATATTGAAGAGTAATGGTCCCAATAATGAACCTTGGGGTACTCCCGACGGTATGGTTACCCAGTCTGACTTGTAGCCACCAACAACTACTGCTTGGCTGCGGTTTGCTATATATGACGAGAGCCATCTGAGGAGGTCTCCATGTACGCCGATTTGTGAGAGTTTGATCAATAATATATCATGAATTACTAAATCAAAAGCTTTACTGTAGTCTGTGTATATTGCATCTACCTGTATGCGCTGGTCCATATTGTCTTGTAAGAATTCGGTGAACGCCGTTAAGTTCGTTGTTGTAGATTTTCCCTTCATAAATCCATGTTGGTTGATATTGAGTGATGATCTCAAGGCCGAAAACATCTGGTTATACACAATTTTTTCGAAAACTTTACTGAAGATGCATAGCTTTGATATTGGTCTATAATTTTCGACGTCAGATTTTTGGCCATTTTTGAAGATAGGAGTTATAAAGGCTGTTTTCCAGGTGTTTGGCACTATCCCCTCTTTAAGGGAGCGACTAAAAATTATGGATAGTGGCTTAGACAGGCTGCGCGCACATTTGCTTATGAAGATAGGGGGAATTTTATCTGGAATTTTATCTGGAATTTTATACGTCCGTCATTCCTGGATACAATGACCCCCCGCATCTACCTACCCCTCATACCTTTTTATTTCCCAGAACTTCCTCTTTAATCTTTCCTTTCCTTAAAAAGAACCTTCACACATCATCTCCTAAGATGACATGGGCCCTGATGGAAATTATTTTCCTCAGGTGCTAATGAAAAAAAAGAACTTTTTAAAGGAGTGATGAAGTTGCACCTTGTTTAAATTGTCCGGTCACCGTATTCTCTTGGTTCTGACAACGATAATATAATTTTTTTAAATTAATTAAATTAAATACCTATTTGATAAGCAGCTGATTCTTGTTGTGTTTACATAAGAGGTGTGGTGTGAATAAATCATCATTTTGACTTACCTGAAATAAAGAAAAAAATACATTAAAATCAACAATCAATTGATACAAATAATATTAAAGATTAATAATTTAAAAATAAAGTTCTCCTTAATCGGATAATTAAATATTATATATAATTAAAAATATGAAGGTTTTATCTTGGATTGTTTTTCAAAAATATCACATAATATCTATACCAATGAACATTGTTTTACGTTTCTTCCACACAGGAGGCCGAAAGAAAAGAAACCATTCAGGAGGGTGTTTTTTGGAAAAGGAAGGAGAAGAAGTTCTGGGAAGGATGGAAGATGCAAGAGGGGAGGGTAGGAATCTAGGGGGCAATGTGTTCACTCAACAATGAACGACAAATGTCCAGCTCATAAACGACAAATAACACAAAATACTCGTATATAGTACGCTCATCTTCTAGAGCTTCTGATATTTTTTCTAGTTCAAGGTACAATAATAAAAAAGTATTGCTGTATTCGACAAGGTGTTTCCAGAAACAGTTTGCCATCATCTAATCATTTATCAACATAAAAAGTATGCCGTTACAAATGTGCACAAATGCTTGATAAATTTACAATTCCATCGCGAGACGCGAGTACGTGACAAATCTACTGCAAAATCCACTGAAAATACCGCGAAATCCCGCTGAAAAACCGTGAAATGAAAAGAAGACGTTTTCGCAACGTTCCAGAACAAATTGCTCTAAAAATCGCTCCGGGATTCGAGACGATATGGAGTCAGCCGGAGAACCCCCAAGATACATCTCCCGCTCGGTAAACTTCGACAAACTCCGTTAAAATTCGACTCTAAAGGTACAAAGACTGCGATTGTGCTGCCGTTAGTTGCGCTGACTGATTGCAGCGGATTTATTGTACCATCCATTTTATTTGTGATCTCAACTGCAATGGGTTTGCGGTAACGATGCTTCGAGCAGAAAAATAAATTATACATTAGGGTTAATTTGTCGGAAAGTATCCGAGTTGCCTCAACTGACGGACACGTGGTTAAAGTTGCAAGGATGTGGAATAATTTAATAAACGTGATCTAGAGCTAATTCTGTTGCTTTTAAATGTACGAAATCTTCAATTTATTGGTAGGAACTTTAATTCGGAAATGTAACGTGGGTGAAAAAATGGACCATGGGAACGCAAGCAAGATGACTTTTCCGATAAATTTCTTGCTGCACGTACTATTAAATCATTTTTACTTTGCTGAGTTTTAAGTTATGAGGTAGCGATATTTACTCAAGTTTTTGCTCTTACTGACTCTTAACCCATTAAGGGCATTAATAATGTTTTTCTGAAGTTTCTTAAGAAATGTCAATAATCCATGATAAATAAAGTAATAAGTAATAGTTAATTATAATTTTTTTGGCACTTGATTATTAATTTTTTTATTTTTTATTAATGCAAATATTTTCAATGTCGAATGCGCGAACGTTACCAAGATTGCGAAACATTTTCCATGGCCCAACATTTATAGATTGTATCAGCACGTACCCGAAGGCTGTAACCAGCAATTTCTGAGCATATTTGGAGTTAAAAAATAGTTTTAATTTTGCTGTCCGATATTAAATTTTATTTTAATAAACAAATAAAAATTATCAATCGTTGTCACAAATCACACTCGCGTCGCAACGGAAAACGTGATACGCGCTCTTTTTAGTCTGAATGTTACTGCTGGAATGAGACGGAGTGCGTATCACATGATGCGTTAGGTTGTTCCCGTTAGCGACGCGTGATGAAAAACTTTTGTTTTTTTATCATTTATTGAAAAATATGACAGCAAAATGATATTTACATTGATTTTAGATTTTCACGTCCTAAATTATTGGAGTAATTTATTTTTGGGGCAGTGGCGGCTCGAGCACTTCTTTAGTGGTGGGGAACGACTTTTTTACGTACCGGAATCTCATCACCCGTAGAATATTATTATTATTATTATATATTATTAAATTTCTCAAAAAAAAATTTTTGATGGTCTAATCATGCTAGTCGGATATATTTAACACAAAATAATATAAAATGTCTATGGAAATATGCCAATTTACAATGAAATATAATAAAAATAAAGCTTTACCTTGCGAGATTATTATCAAACTAATTTGAACGCGAGCGATTCCCGCCCGTAACTTCGCAAACAAACGGTTCTATGGGGATCCAAAGGATTGTCCCCGCAGATGCTTGAACTTACATACTACTGCGCATGCGCAGTTGCATACGATCGCGAAACAACGCAAGGAAAGTATGGGGATAGTTCGGATTGTCCCCCAAGTGCGCAGTAATTCTGCGCACTGAGAAATAGACCTGCTTTTTTTGCGCCGTACATTGTTCGCTGTACGCGCGTAGGGTCTTATTAAAATCATCCGGAATAATTGTTTGTATTTTATTTCTGCTAATGTTAATTACTTTTATGTTTAAAGAATTCATTCATTTTGGCGGCATCGAATGTTATTTCCTTTAGTAGGTTTTGAGTATAACTGGTGGGGACTGTCCCCATTGTACCCCTGTAAAGAACCGCCACTGTTTTGGGGTATTGTGACCTGTTGCGCTACCTCATTCTTTAGCAAACCTTTCGGATAGTATTACAGTATCCATCATCAGGGCAGAAGGGCAATGTAATGCTGTCCGAAACGTTGGCTAAAGAAGGAGGTAGCGCTACACAATATAATACCCCAAAAATAAATCACTACGACATCTACTTTTACTCCAACATGCTCAGGAATCGCTTGGTAATCTTTCGGGTAAGTGCTGATACACCCTGTATATCGGCACGTGTTACCACTGTATACCAGCATAACGCACCTAAGCACCTAAAGGGTTAAGAAATAAAAAATTTAAAAATAAAAAATAACACCTATAAAAAGATTTTTTTTTCTATTTTGCATGAAATTGTCCTCATCATCAAAAATGCTTTTTAATATTATCAAATCCCTATAATTTAGCACAATATTAGGGGTAAACAAAAACAACGAGTATGTTGTCACGTAGATACTGTCCTGTCCCCGCGTACAAAAAGATGTTGTAATTAGTTTTAGTTAAGTTCACGTCTCATGGCAAAAAAAAACACAATGGCCTTAGTTTCGTAGGACTGGGAGATAACATTATTAAGGAGGACACTTCACTTCTATCGCCTCCCCTTTCTTCCTTGTCTATGGGCGCTATTCATAAACAATCTAGTAATGTAGGAAGGGTAGATGCAGAGGGTGCGTCGTGTGATATAGGAGGGGAAACAAGTGTAGTGTTCAGCTTCTTGCTTGTTATAACAGGTTCATTGAATCGAGTATTGATATCGGCACGAAATTATCGACGGAGGAAATCGTCGAAATTGGTAAATCGAGAAAATGAAGGCGATTCCGATAAGGAAGGTTGTAATATTTAATAACATGGCTTTATTCAAAATAATAACATTTTTTTAAATTATAGTTGATATTAAACAATCATTTAATCCGGTAACTTAAACTTGTGTAAACATAACTTAACTTACTGAGTTTAACGAAGTTCCGTTATAACTCGACCGTTTTGCATTTCAAATATATTTGTATATTCCGTTTCCAGTTCAAGATGGTGGCCGTTTGTTGTTAGTTCAGTAAAAAATATATTTTTTAAATTTGAAATCGTCGTGTTTACTTGGATTATCTTATTTGCATTTTTTTTAAATATTATGAAACCGACCAACCAGACGAAAATTCTAAAAAAAAATTCATTGAGATAGTGACGTTTCTGTTGATAAATTGTATAATTCCTTATATGGAACAGGTTAAGTAGGTGGACTACACGAAAAATAATTTAGTTTATAAACTATTAAGTCGTTTTTTACGTAATTAATATGAAGTCTATAGAAAATAAATTCAAAACACCCAGTTTTCTGGGGTAGTGTGTACCCTTTTCCAAATTTCATTATTTGTCATGAATATATTTTAAAAATAATAATTTTAAGACAACAGCATTATATCAAAATATAACAAATGTCAAATATTGGGCAAATCACAATAATAGCTGAAGGAAAATCTCTAGTAGGGAATAAAAAATATCTTTATTCAACCAAGCGGACATCCGCTGTAACAAATGGGATAAAACAAATTCTTATAAATTCAAAGAATCCCAAACAATACCCGAATAATTCTCTTTTAGGACAAAATCCATCCTAACTAACACCCGATTTTTCCCCAACTTCCAGGTCAGTACCCACCCTGAAACACCTTTGTAAAATGCCCACTATTTTGGCAGGACTCAAATTGTAATAATTCAGCCAAAAGATTATTTAATATTCACGTGATATTTAATCAAATAATTATGCAGTGGGCATTTACACCGTCCTAAATGGGCGCAGAATGTAAATGATATGCTGGCCGGTAGAAGCTTGCATCTAATCTGCAATCAGCTAAGCGCACAAGTTAATACGATTACACTCCTCGGCATTATCTTGGCATACGTATAGGACTTAGTGCATTGCGCATTGTGCAAGTGCATCGAGCGGGCTCTAGGCCCATTACTTGTGGGAATAAGTGGGTCGATGTGGTGCCTACTTTATCTGTCTCTGATGTCACTGTCCAGTGTTCTAAATTTAAAATATGGAAGTGGAATTCATTGCGGATTTTGTGAAAGATGATTTTAGTGATAATAGAGTTCTCCAATAGATGTCATTAGTGAATAGGTTCGCCCCTCCATGGTGAGTTCTAAATAATGGAGAGAAGTTAGCAATCTAGAAACAGAGAGATTGTAAGATCACAAGAGAACAGACATTAGCCTCCTGACTATTCAATACACTCGTAAACATTACAAGAGTTTTAAGTCGTATAAATAGACGTGTTTTGTGGTGAAGGAGTTTAGATTAATCAATAATCATTTACACTAAAATGGCGCAGCCGGTAATAATAAAATAAAACTAGTATAGCGTAGTTTTGTGATATTTTGTGCTACTCGGCTCAGAACAGATATTGTCTAGTGAGTCGGGTAGCGCACATGATTTGTAAATAACTATTAATGTTAATAAACGCCCGGGTTGCCGGCAAAAAAAAATCACATCAAGTGCGCTTTGTGTGGTAGGTTTTATGCGTGTTCGTTCGCGAGTGAAATTTTCTATGCAAACAATACATGTGTAATTTTAGTGATAAAAATAATGCAATCACACATCTGCCTTGATGAAGGACACTGTAACGCTGTCGGCTGTCCGAAATTTTGGCTAAAGAAGGAGGTAGCGCAATGCATCAATTAACTGAATAAACTTGAATTGTTGTAAAAATAGTTGATTATTGTTTCTGTTCTCAAAAAAATCCAAATTATATTATGTTATTTGAATAAGTACATAACGCATTATTGATAATATATCATGAATAGAAATTAAAAAAGAACAATCACAGCGTTTCTCCGCAGAGGTAGGCAGAGAGGACGGATCCCAAAAAAAACACGATCTTGGCACACACTCCTTGCCTCGTTCACATTTATACATCGTCTCATACAAGCTCTTTTATTATTCTGACTCTTGACATGGCCTGACTCAAGTATCTGATACACTTGGTTGTGAAATGTCTTCCACGGGGGTCAATGACATCTACCACCATTCACATTTAAGTCATATATTCTCCTTCACTCCTTTCATCGTCCATTCGCTCTACATGCCCAATCCATCTGAGCGTACATTTCTTAATCTTACTCATTACGCATACATCAGCCTTGCATTCTACGTTTCTCACACAATCGCACATGGTTTTACCACACATACGCCTAACATAATTCTGATTTAACTAAAAGCCACACCAAAGTATTATTTTTAATTCCTTTATACTTCATACTTGTTTTAGATGTATAAATTATTTTTTCTTATTTTTATATTATTTTGTTTTCCATTCAACTTATTTTACGCTTAACATAAAATTGGCCACTACAACACGGGCATGTGCCTAGTGTTATGGCCAAAAAATTACCCATTTTCTGTAATGTATAAACTTTACTGAATAAAGAACATTAAAAAAAAAAAAAAAGTATGCAACATTTTTTGCGACACAAAATTGCTTTTATTTCATTACAAAAATAAAGAATTTAGGAGGTTTCGACTGAAGATGTGATCTACAAAATGTAACCTTATATATATTCTACTATAAAATTAGTTATTATATAAATAAGTTCATTTCTACTCGTAGGCGTAGGTTTGAAAAGCAAGTTATGATATTTCACAAAAATACCCTGTCAAATTTAACCAAGCAGCATTAGGTTGAAAATAATAAATCAAAATTAATTGCTCTCAAAAGGTCGACAGTCAGAGAGATTGATCATAAATAGTTTTCCTTTTTCGTGCAAGTGGGTGTTGACATGTGTAAGTCGGGGTAATAAATTACATCTATCGTCAACGTGAATCAAATAAACATAAACACAAAGTCACCAAATAGAAGCGAGTACACCGTTTAGGCGGAACGACTGTTATTAACGTTTCAACAAGGGTAGAAAATGAGAATATTACTTTAAATATTTAATTCTTTGCTGTCTTAGGCACTTTTCTGTAAAATGAAAACAAGATTGTTTTGAGAGAATGTAATGAGAAAAAATATGTTTCTCACCCATTTCCACAAACGAGGGATTCTGTTGAAAATGTACGGAATATTTAAAGATCATTTTTCTGATTTTAATAATCCTACTAAAACTGTTCGTTTTTCATGTTTTCATTCAATATTATTGTTTTTAAAACGATTTAAAACTGACAGAATCAAAATGGCCCGTGGTTGGCAAATCGGATTGTGACGTCGCAAGCGTCGCTCAGCTGGGCCAGCATAAATAAACACTGTCAGTGAGCGTCCACGCTCATGACGTCACACGATAGTCTAAAATATCATTTTAGTGGTAATTAAAAAATGGTAAACTTTGACTCCCTGTAGAAAATTTATTCGTCGACATAAAAATACAGTAATATCGTCATATTTTGCTTAATTTTTGCCAAAAAAACGTGGAAATACCCCATTCTAAAAGTTCCATACATGTACGGATTAAATAATTTATTCACCAGTTCATTGTTTTCCTAAATAGGTCACTCAACTACAAAGCCTAATTAGTGTCATTCTAATTTTTTCGTTTTTAATAAATCAAAACCAAATTTTCCGCTAAAATCATAAGCTTTGTAGTTTCCAAGTACCTTCTTAATTATAACACCATACATATTTTAGGTAACATTATTATTTGTATTTCAAATAAATTGGGATGCGGGTGTGGGTACCACCGCCCCGGGAACCCTTTATTGGAAAACCAACACCTCTACCATAGCTCACCACAAGTGGTTTGCTACATTTGGTGACTTAGCGTTCCCGGGTTCATGTGGTAAGGTTTGTATGGTCTGCCCACCAGCTGCATGGTAGGCCGGATCGGGAGTGAATGGTTTAAGGAAGTCCGTTTGACTTCTCCAGCCGTACTCTCTGGGAACATGGCCTTGCACTGCAGTGGGATTCATGGGTCCGTCACTTCTGGACACACTAACCCCCAGATTCCTACCCACCCGTAATACCCTTTTCCTTCCTAGAACTTCCTCTCCTTCTAAAAAGACCTTCCAAACAGCATCCCCAAATATGTCATAGGTTCTGAGGGGAATTATTTTCCTTAGGGCCTCCTGTGTGGAGCTAATGTAAAAAATGAATTTTAATATACCAAATTATACCAAAAGAAAAATCACTAGCTCAATGGCAATTCTTTTTTAAAACTTTCTTCTGGCTGATAGGTAACAGCTTTAAGTAGGAACCACGATTATGCTATTGTGTATGTATTAACCATTATGGAATGTGTGGGATTGCACTATTCTCCCCACATACCGGAATAAACATTTTATTATTATTATTATAAAAAGGTATTATTCAACACGGCCACCACCTTGAACCGAAACCGGAATGTAAAAAAACAAATTTATATACAAATTAAATGCTGATTGGTCGAGGACTTGGCTGCGCTTGGTCAATAAAAAATTTCTGAAATTGCATCATTAGCGAAACGACAATAGAACCCAACCCCACTGCTAACTATGCACCATGCTACCGAACTAACTACGAATTATAATTATTATAAGCAATAATTATTAGCCTGAAACACTCATCAACATTGAAAAAATTTCCCGAGAAAAGATAAATGCCGCCGACGGGATTATAAATATGGCCGCCGTCAGTCAGCTGACGATTAACAGAAGCTGTCATTGTTGTCCTTTTCACATAAAATGATCCAATTTCATTTACCTATTTAAGTCGAGTCAATCGATATTTCAACTAAAACTATTTTACTGAAGGCAAACATCCGAAGTTAGTGAAATGAAAAAGTAGGTAAGTACTACGGAGGTAAAAAGTTTTTCCAATTTCCTGCGAGGTAGCGAAATGTTTAATGATATTAGTTCGAATCAGAACTCGTAAATAATAACATGTTTAGTTTTAATTGCGATGTTTGTTTTTGACAGACTTCGACGACATAGAAGAAATTCGTGATTCGATATAATGAAAAATAAACATATACTCATTCGTTACAGTGTAACTCTATAGTGACTATACTCACGCGTATAAAATGCGACCTATAAGAACGTATCCATTCTGGAAGAGATATCTACAATAGGCTTTCAGCTATCCGCCTATAATGCAGTTAAAGATAAAGGCAAAGTGTTTGGCAGAAGAAGCAGAGTAAGGTCACCAATGGAGTCACCAAGTATCACTGGCGTCTAGTACGTTGGAGTCGACAGTTCTCCACGCAGCGCAGAACCACGAGGAGTGAAAGAGCCTTGTCTAACATGGAGATTTGAGTAGGGGTAACCATCCCCGGCAAAGAGGAACCGACTTAAAGAAAAGGCACATAAAAAAATTTCTTACCTTTACGGAATTGGTTAAAAAATTATAATCTTCCTCGGCTCTGATGAGAATCAACTTTCTGGCTAACTTTCTTGGTAAAATAACATTTTGAGTGCCAAACAAGTAAAGCGTATTATCCGACATTTTAAATAAATTTAACACATGTTACTACAGATAAATTAGACACTATACTAAAACAATCCCACCACTCTTCATTATACTTACAGAATATCTATGCATCTAGTCGATGAAACGTGTCTATGGTGAGATATATTTATCAAGAACTGATTATGTACATACGTGATTATTTCAATGTTTAAAACGATAAAGTGCAGTAAGCGTTAACGCAAGGAGTAAACCGCATGAAATACATTTAAATCTGCATTTGTGATAAGTTTCGACGATAAGCTATAAAATAGAGTAAACTGGAGCATTCGTGCAATAAACGAACTACGTACGCACAGGTAGCTAACGCAGTTAATATTGAATGGTATGTGCTAGCGAATGTTTAAGTGCCAAAGAGAGGCAAAGAAAACTTAATGACTGTAGGTACATAAAATAAAATTTCAAGAATTTAAAGTATTATAGTTTAGGAAACAAACAGATATACATATTTTATTAAAATAATTATATGTTATATGGCTGAATGATCTGACAAAGTTTCCGCACAAAATTCATATTATATAAAGAAAAACATAAAGCGCAGTTGGCAGAAAAAGAAAATCTTTAATAATAAAAAAAATATTAAATTGTATAGGATGGACAATGTGAAATAGTTAAAAAAACATATTTATGTCATACGATAATATTCAAAGATAAATAATATAAAAAAATAAAAATAACATAAAGAGAATGAGAAAATGGCACGCAGCAGGAGTTGACGGTTCGTAATTAACAATTTCTTTTAAACTTTTCTTTTTCTTTAGGCCTGTTTTGTCGGAAGATCAAAATATTTCGGTTTTACAATAAAATCCAAATAAATGGAATATTTCTAAACACATCCCACAATTAAAAAAGCTGTTTTTGAAAGATGGTGAAATATGCTTTCAAATTTCACTTTTTGTCGTTTCATGTAAAAATAATTATTAAAAAATTCCAAAGTGTCATTTTTTTTTAATTTCGGCGGGAAACTTTAGATTCATAAAGGTGTAAATATGAATTATTTTGTGGTTAACTTTTAGATTTAAATACAAAGCTTGGGTATTTTGTCTTTCTTACACCGTTTAGATCATATTTCTAACCATTATCGTAGGAGAGGCCCAACGTTATCCGAAAACCTAAAAAATTAGTCTGAGGGGATAATTTTTTTAAATATGCATTTAGTGAATTGACCTGATGACAAATGGAAAATATCAGCATCTGAAAAGATATTATTGTATTTTGTGCACGTCCTTCCGAAAAATGAATGTTGTGTGTATTTACCGACATTTTCTCCGATTCAATGCGCAAATTTAAAAAAAAACATCATGTCAATAATGTAAATTGTTCAATGCGCATACATATACATAGTTACACACATACTCACATGCACACAAATACCTTCCCACTACATACATCACCGGTAATTACTTAATATACATATCATAAATAAGATACTACTATGAAACACATAATGGTATTAATTGTATTTTTTTCCCAATGTATCTAATGTACTGTTTTTTTCTGTTTATAAATAAAATAAAATAAATTAAGTTTGAGTGCAGGATGTGGAATAGTTGGTTTGGTTGTGTATTTCGTACTGGACAGTGGAAATTAATGTCTTAAAGTATGACCATATAACGGAAAAAGGTTTTTTCTTTCTTCTCAGTATTGGTGAAAATATCAAATTTGTGTTCACAACTGTAGTTGTGAAAGATTTGGAGTAGATATTACCCAGAGGGAATTGTATGAGATGTAAGAGTACATTTTGATGTATCGAAAGTCAATCGTTAATGAACCAGAAAATAATATAATAAATCTACGAAATATTCTATTGTTGTAGAAAGAACAAAACCTGTGGTTTTATAAACTCGAACAAAGAGTGAAAACTAATACATTTTTCGGTCTTTTAAATTCAAGTCCATTGAATTCTTTCAGCGGGCCGAACGGGCATCGGATGTGATTCGTTATAGCGGCCGTTAGGCGGCCATTGTAACGAATTAGCGACAAAGTTCGGCGCGTTATAAAAAAAACGGCCAGTTCGTAAAATACAAAGAGTCGAATAGATACGTTACCGTTGAAAGCTTTTAACGAGGGAAAAAAATTTTTCAAGCAACAACTTTGATATTTTTCGAATTATTCCCTTGGAAGAGATAACACTCGCGTAAATGTTTTCATTTATAGAAACCATTTTACAAAACCATGTGCAAAATTATCCATTGGGGAATTTCTCACTTGTATATACGATTCGAGGTACAGATACTCTGCTGTAAGGCAGATAAAAAAACAGGGCGTTATTTTTTGTAGTCTCGAGAGATAAACAGACAAATACCTACGATACCTCGTATATGGTCATGAATTTTAATTCGTAAACAATGGTTATATTTGCGAAATTCGGTCGTCGGAGTTCTCTATACGTATTATAAAGCAAAGTAACTCCCGCTGTCTGTATGCTTAGATCATTTAAACTACCCAACGGATTTTCACGCGGTTTTCACCAATAGATGGAGTGATTCATGAGGAAGGTTAAGGTATATTATTTGTCAAGGTTTTGTATAAATTGGTTGAAATATATAATATATAAAAGGAGTGGGCTGGCAAACGTGCGGTGTGGATTTGATAATATATGCAAATTAACAGATGGCGTTGGTTATAAAGGTTGAGTAATGGCGTTGTCAGTAGATGGTATTGTTTTTCGTTAGCCACAGCAACGTGTGGCCGGGTCTGTTAATAATTTTATAATCTTTTCTCGGAAAGAATTACTACAATGAACAAAATAATCTTTTTTTATACCGTAATTAAGCAAACAATGGTTTTGTTTGCAAAATTCGGTAGTAGGAGTGAGTTTCTAACCTCTCTATTCATTTTATTGTCTGTTCTTGACAAGAATAATAATTTATAAAAAAATAACCTTTTTCATATCGTAATATAATAATTTATTGGATAACCAACACCTCTTCCATAGGTCACCCCAAGTGGTGCGCTACGTTTGGTGATTTAGCAGAGGTGCCCGGGTTCATGGGGTGAGGTTTGTCTAGGTCTTGGAGGCGGATGACTAGGACGCACTGAACCCCAGATTCCTACCCCCCACTTAAACCCTATTCCTTCCCAGAACTCTCCTCTCCTTCCTTTCCTTAAATAAAACATAGGCCCTGAGGGAAATTCTTTTTTTCAGGGCCTCTTGTGTGGAGCTCATGTACAAAAAAGGTGATATTATACAGGTGCAGAAAATAATTATAATAGGTAGTTATAAAAATAAGACGTTTTTAATTTTATGTATTTCCCGTGATAGCCGTGATATTCACGCAAAAACACAGTAGCACATATTAAAGTAGATACTCTCGCTGTAAATAATCAATAAAGTCGATATTTCAATCGCGAAACGGAAGTATAATATTTCACCGGCAAAACGGAAATGCATTTTAACCGCGGATGGAGTGGCCAGACAGGAAGTAGGTGCTATTAATTGACGCGAATTCTGATAACTGACGACATATTTCAGCCCCTACGGCTATTCGGCGAACGAAAAATCGTTGATAAATAAAAATGTTAAAATTACCAGGATATGCGTGTCCTATTTATTAAATGAATTAATGTGGACAGAAACATTATATAGGTAAACGAGGCGTTAAAAAATAAACGTAAATTGAATATTTACGCTATTCATAAGATGTGAAAATATCCAGATATGTACGATAAGCAGTCAAACAAAAAGCATTTAAGAAGAATGTTCGCGCGACCCGTTTCGGACCATTTCATGCAAATCTTTATTTTGGATTTGAGGTCAAAATACCCAACCAAACAAGAAAATTATTTTTGTAATCAAAAGGTATATCAAATATCTCGTACGGTTATGAGCTACTTTTCATATTTTTGGCTTTAAATTATAAATTATAGGCCATTAAAGATTTTGTTGTGTAATGATTTTAAAGGCAACTTGGACAATTTACTCTATTTATTTTAAAAAGAAAAATAAAAATTAATATAAGAAATTATTTGTCAAACCAACAAAAAATGTCGTTTATTAAAATTACTATCCAAACGCATTTTTAACGATGATAATTTTTTATTTTATTTTTCATCATAATTTTGACTAGATATAGTAAAATATAATCAAAAGTTGCTTCTAAAATCATGAAATATTTACATCTTTAATGACCTATATCTTATAATTTAAAGCAAAACTAAATAAAGTAGCTCATATCCGTACTAGATATTTGATATACCTTTTGATTACAAAAATGGTTTTTCTTTTTAGTTATGTATTTTGATCTCAAATTCAATATTAAGATTTGTATGAAAAAGGGGGCGAAGCTTGCGGGCGAACATTCCTCAAAAACATAAAAAAGTAAATCGGAATATCCGCATGACTACAAACCGAAAATATAATATAATTAAAGAAGGCATACCGATTAAGTACCTACAAATTAGACAGACCTACCAACAAAATTACCGAGGGATTATATACGAGTATAATAACGGAAATAACGTTTTGATAAATTATAATGTAAGTTGAGCTCGAGTTTAGTCTACTCGGCTAACAATTTCACTATTGGAAAAGATAAATCGGCAAATATTTTATCATCGTCATAAGATAAAAGAGAATGTAGGTTTCTTTTTAAGATTAAATGTATTATTTAAGGTTTCTCTGTCCGGCTTTTCGTACCCTTGTCTCAAAGAAAATGTTTTCATATAAGCCTACATCACTTTAAGAACTTATTTTGATGTATGATCGGTAATAAATCATATTTATAAATCATTGAAGAATAAGATAATATTAACAAATGAAAATGAAACATAAACGATTTAATAAAAAGGTTACGATCGCAGCCAGGAAATTAACCCAGATCCTCTGTCTTGCCTGGACAATACTCTCCCAATTGAGCTATTGATACCTAGACAATGTTATATTCGGTATTTTTTAATGATTTAACTCACAATGTCTTAAATAGTATATTGTATTAAGTTTATATACAGAAGTTGGTAACCACTTCTGGTCAGAAGCCCTAAGAGATACCTAATAAAAACTCGTACAATCAAAAACTTACAATCTATCTGATAGATTCTGCTATCTTAACGGACGGATTGTAATCTTTCGAATATAGACATAAGGTGAACAGACAGAATAAATAGCGTCTTTGATCCCATCGAAACCGGTGCATAGTGGAGAGGTACACCAAACACGTGTTTAACAATCGTACACAGTTGATATTCTCCGCACGATAATGTTATTTGGTCTATAACCCTCAGATCTGATCTCAGAAAGAGTTGCTTTTGTGTTTACTCCCTCCTGCAATATGTTGACTCACTCAATAAATACTGCGTTAAGTATTAAGATTTTGACTATTAAGTACTTTGTGCGTGACATTTGGCTCATGACTTAACTCAAATATGTAGATAATATTTCAAAAAGGGCATCACAAATAATATTGGGGACAAATCGAAGAACAAGTTGTTTGAAAAAATGGAGAATAAAAATTTAACAATAGATTAATCTATTGTGCAAAGTATTCTGGAATCCACATCCAATATTTGGTCTCCAAATTATGAGATTCATAATTATAGGATCGAATCCACACAAATATAATTGCTTATCGTAAAGGTTTTACCCAGCTTGTTGTTTCGTAACTTTTGCATAACATTTAGTTAGCTATTATTGAAGTTTAATTTAATATAATTAATAATTTTTACTCCTTAAATACGTTTGTAACTTTTGGGCATTAGGTTATATACACAAAATAAAATAACAATGTTCCATTGAATCGCGTTGCCCTTGCCAGTTGATTGTGCATGCCAACAATGACATACCTATATGCACTCTTGATACATTATGCACATTGACATAGAAACAGAATGAGCACAGCGACGTCTAAAGTAATTAGTGTGATACGTAATTAAGTTATCACACGAAAACTAATGTATTGGTTTAAATGCAGAGTGGTGAAAAAGAAATGTAAAAGCATAGATGTCTATAACTTTGAATTATCTGTCTATTTATCTTCTTCCACCTTCTAATATTTAAAGGAAAGTGTATGTATGTATATTTCAGAAAAATGTTTTTATTAAAATGGAGAAGAGGAATTTGAGAAGTGCCTGGCTATTTAGATCTGGTCACTAAACACAACTAAAAACATTTCATGTAACGTTTCAATTCTGAATGGTGGTTTAATACCAGGCCGATTCTGGGAGTGTATTCCACTCTTGAATGTGCCGCAAATATATAATGTTATTTTAAATTAATAAATTTTGAAATAACATAAATAAATCAAATAAAATTTACTAGCACACGCCGCGATTTGAACCCGCGTTTAGAGCTTTACCCTCTGACCACGGAGGCCGTCAAGTCATCGTGAAATCAGCACAAACTTTCTGCTTCTTTCGTTCATCTTGGCTTCAGAAAACGATGAAGGTTAAACAAATAAAGACGATAAACATCGCTAACATTAGCATCCTCGAGCAATATGAGCATAACTGCAATTCAGCATTGCTACTTGTGAGAATGCAGAGGGAAATCAATGTAGATAAAACTTCTGAACTCTATTCAGAGATAAGAAATCCTTTGAAAGCAATTCAAACATTTCGTAAAAGGAAGCAAATAATTTACTTATTTCCATGCTTATTTTACTTTGTAAACATACCTACTAGCTACAATGAAAATTAATTTAATTACAAACAGATATAGCTTTAAAACAGTTAACATAGTCCTGAGAGTTTTCCAGTCTTAGTTTGTTATAAGGTTTTTTTTTACATTAGTTCCACACAGGAGGCACTAAGGAAAATAATTTCCCTCAGGGACTATGTCATCTTAGAGGATGCTTTGTGGAGTTTTCTTTAAACCAAAGGAGAGGAAGTTCTGGGAAGGAAATACATATGAGGGGTTGGTAGGAACCTGGGGGTAAGTGTGTCCAGAAATGACGGACGTATGAATCCATGCCTCCAACCGCGATGCAAAGCGATGAGTCTGGGATGGGATCTGGATGAGGATAAAAAATATCTGTCAACAAGTCTCTTTCTATCCAGCCCACCATATGGCAGATGGGCAGACGCATCGGACAAGACCATCAGATCTAAGGAAACCTCACCCATTAACCCGGAAACTATGAGAGCCTAAAAAAGAACATTGAAAATGGCTTTCCCGGACCTGTAAAATCATTTTTAAAATATGAACTTTTATAGATGATGACAAAATATTACTCTTTGTCAAGAAGCTTTTGTTAGAGATTGTAATTAAAACTAGTGAGAAGGTAGGGAAAGGCGACGTAGGGGAAGTATCAATTTATTAAGATCTGGTCACAAACTATGTAGGTATGTGAGTCTAGTTTTTGCACTGTTAATTCGTGGTGGAATTCCATTGTAATAGAATTGAAATTAAAAAACTTTTTCACTTTGTTCCACTTATTTATTATAAATAAGTAAGTATAATAGATAAAGTATAATAAATAAGTGGAACAAAGTGAAAAAGTTTTTTAATTTCAATTCTATGTAGGTATGTGTTAGAAATTAGTAGTGTAAATTGAAATGTAAAAATGAATATTTATATTAGACCACACGAAGTTGGTCCATTTCAAGTTTATAAATAAATCAATTAAATATGAACGGATTTTTACATAGTATATTAAAATAAGTCAGCTATTCAGTAAAGTAATAGAGAAATTATGTACGGAATAACGTGAATCATTTCATAATAAATTAAGATTTAAAAAAATAAAGTAATAAACAAATGGTTGCATATCGCTGTTCTGGGTGTACCTGCTGGTAGCTAGTACGTGTGTTTGTGTATTCTGTTCTCGCGATTCTAATGTAAACAAACACTTAACAAAAGGTGTAAGTACACGAGTACACAGCGAAACGTGCCATATCGCTCTGGCGGCGCAGGTAGCTAAATTAGCACAAATTCTCTAAATAACAATTATTATTATCCGTGTACACCTAGCGGAATGAATTATTATGAGGATTATGCAACATTAAGCCAAGGATACATTCTTCACTAGAATATACATTATAATATATAGTGGTCATAATTTAAGCACTAATTTTCACTGTCGAAAATGTCCCAAAACTTTTTAAGTAAAACTTCTTTACGCACGCTTGACTTGGGGAGTAAGCTGGTGAATGCGTAACGAGAGCGTTAAGAAAAGTGTGATCGGGCGAGGCGAACGAAAGTTGAGAGGGATATATAAGTTAGTGAACATAGAAAAAGAGAGAGTTACATTTCGTATATTATTGTAAGGGCAAGAGAGAGAGAGGTGCGAGCACACATTTTCTTGCTCTCATAGCTAGTTACGTTTCGTATATCTAAGACACAGTGCAGGCTTATTGTCTGTATCACACTGTAGGAGCAAGAGAGAGCAGTGCACGGGCACATTTTCTTTCTCTCTTCTTTTATAAGTTAGTGAAGTTTTACATCAGTCGTGTGGTCTAAAACACATTCGTTTTTTAAATTTAGCTCACACAGAAGGCCCTGAACGAAATAATTACCCGAAGGGCCTGTGTTATCTTTGAGGATGTCGTGAAGATAGGTTTTATTAAGTAAAGGAGGGAGAGGAAGATATGGGAAGAAAAAGGCATGAAGGGTGAGTATCTGGGGATCAGTGGGTCCAGGAGTGATGGACGCATGAATCCATCCCTCCCTCTACGAGAGGTATAAGGTAAAGGTCTCCCTGAACCAGTCTCTCTAAATCCGAACCGCAACACTGCAGGTGGGCAGACTCATCCGCCGCAATCCTCATACCATGTACCGGGGCACCCCTGCTATAGGTCACAGTAATTACTATTTTAGAAGTGACTGTAATTTTATAAAAAAAAGTGCGTTGAAACTTTGGCCATAACCAAGTGTTTTTATAAAATATCAACAATAGAAAAAAAATACCTACACTCGAAACAAAAATAAACAAATTTCTGAAGAGTGTTTCAAACATTTTGGCTTATTCTGTACCCACCAAGTATTGTGAAAATAAATAGAAAATTATCTCATTTGAAAATCATACTTTCGACCTAACGTCATTATAGAGAGCAGTGGCAGTTTCCCTGAGGAACGTATATGCAGTTAATTCCCAAACATTGGCAAAGTTAGTAATTGCAATCTTTAGAGCACAGGCGCCGGGTGGGAATGCTATCCTTGTTTTACCGGTATTACAATAGAAGATACTCCGATGAACTGGCGTCATTGATCCCTTCGGCACCTGTCACATGAGAACGGGTCGCTTCTTCGACTCGTTCTTGTGTTCCAACAGCTCGGCTCTGGAACGATTTGCCGGCCTTCGTGTTTCCTCCTTCCTATAACATGGCCTACTACATTCATTCCTCTCCTCAAAAAGACCCTCCACATATCATCTCAGATGACATAGGCTCTGAGGGAAATTATTTTACTCAGGGCCTCCTGTGTAGAGTTAATGTAAAAAAAGCCAAAAAAGACAGACCTGAATTTTAGTATTAGTACATTTTGAACAGCGCGCAGTTAAACTTGACTCATAAATTCCCACCCGCCCGGGACGTGTGAAAATTCGTTCATAGGAGCGGAATCCAGAACGCACCTATGGACCGATGATTCTTTCATATGAACAATATTACGTCTCGTAGGGTCAAAATATTCTATTTTATCGCGGCGCAGCTTCCACTAGCATTTACCATGCACTGTACGCGTGTCGTCCGAACTTTTATGAAATTCTACAGTTGCTTTACAAAAATATCATATTATCGATGTGCACCTCGGATGAAAGCAAAACACAATAAGTTATTGGATGTACGTAATAATGTTTTGTTATCGTTGTTTAGATGAATTCCGTTGGGGTTTTGTTAATAAATATTTGATGCATTTGCAAATAATATTAATAGTGAAAATATGAAAGATTTTTTCGTGAGCGACGATTTATATTTATCTCCTTTTCCTCTCTAAAATTTGATTGAACCCCCATCGAGAATGACCACAAACCGTCACTGATGGATAGCGGAATAAAAACGTCGTATTTTTTTTACAATCAAGAGCTCGTGAAATTGTCATCGATATTAAATTCACATTTGAAAGCTTAAAAACCGCAATCCATCATCAGCTGAAATGGCATTTCACTTCTGCCTGTGAAAACTTTTTTAGTCTATTGAATCGGAGACATTTAAGAAAATAAATCGAATTTCATTATTTCTGACGTGAATGTAATTTATATGAATGAAAATAATGATTTTTTAGGACAATATCACTGCCTTACTTCACAATGGAGTCATCAATCATGGAGTTATGCGGAATACAGACGATCATTATTTATATTTTGCTCGTGAATCACTTGTTCAAACAATGAGTTTAATTTTGGATTTCGGAAGAGAAATAGGTGAAAATAAGAAGTAAGTTAGAGATAGCTAATCACGTAAGTATGGTTTTATATGGTTATTTGTTTTCTCATCTCACTATCATTTACATACTTGTAAGTAACAATAGTTCTTTATTGAACAAGAAGTACCTACTGTGTATTAATTTCAAATAAATAAAGGCATGGTGAGATTTAACAGGAGTCCAAATTTGTGATGTTATACAGAATACCGAAACTGTCCATAATCTTCGCCAATTAAAGATTCGTGAAAAATTATCCAGAGCAAGAAATCATTGTAGGCTTAAAATTAACATTCAAAAAAAGAAACACGAAGATCTTTGGAAATATCAAAAGGAATCAAACACGTACATTGAAAAAAGTCAGCTATAATATATGAGAATTTTGCTTTACAATTGTCGGAAGTATTATCAAGAAATCAAAACCAGACTAAAGGTATGATTAAAACAGGTACTAGGCAACTAGGTACAGTTAGAATATCAAAATGTGGATGGACGGAATTAAATTTTAAAGTTCGTGTTTTGTCAAATCATATGTAGAAGTACTCCACAATAGAAGTGTTGATCCTGACATAGTCTACAGAAAGAAAACCAGAAGACTTTAAACTAAGATTTCCCCGGACAGACCAAACTAATACTGAGGTGATAGTGAGAACGTAAAGGAAAGGAAAATGACAACACTATAGTAAAAAAAACTTTTTTTTTTAACATTAAATCCATACAGGAGGCCCTAAGGAAAATAATTTCCCTCGAGGTACGTCATCAAAGAGGAAATTCAAAGGTCGGCAAGTCTTTACAATTGAGTGAACCGTTCTCATGTGACAAATGCCAACTGGGTACAAATGTTGGGCGCGCGTTTGACGTGTTTTCGGCCGAAGGTATCATTGATGCTGGTTCCCAGGAGCATCTTCCATCGAAGTACCGGTAGAATAAGGATAGCATTCGCACATGAGGCATTTAAAGATTGTAATCCGTTTGTTAAGATAGAATCTATCTAATCTACAGACGGACCGCCCTTTTCTGTATAGAGCCAATAGAGAGATTAGGAGAGATCTTAGACACATACGCTCAAAATAAGTGTTGGTTTAAGAAACTTATACATTCCGGATTAGAATATTAGGATCCAGATGATTTTGAAGCTCTCCAACTTCCGATAAGCATCGTATGGTCCGGGTTTTGACTTTAGCACCTACATTCGCCAAGCCGCCACCTTAATTGGGGTAATTTGGGGGTAGTTAGCGATCACAAGCTCAGTTTGACATCGGCGGTAGTTCGCTAACCGGCGCAGCGCGAAATATGAAATCAGGAAGACTAACTTCGTTATGCGACGGCGGAGTTCGTGGGAGCGGGGGGCGGGGGCTAAGTCAATATTGGCGAGTGAGGTAACCGGAGCGGCGTACCTCAAAGCTGAACTTGTCAGACTAACAAGAATATAAAGTACTTACCTACTATTGCGAACTTAGATTAGCCAGGCACCTGCTATCTACGTATTTAATTCGGCCATAATTATGGGTTGGAGGTTTCTACATTTCATAGATAAATTTACCTATCAAATTTGATGTGCAGTTGGCGTGCTTGGAAAGATTTTGTTTCGATTGTTAAGTATCATTATTTTTAATCTAACTTATTACTTCCCGCCTTCGCCCGAGATACGGATTACACATGATTATGGAGTCAACAATACGTTGTTTTATTTTTTTTACATATTTAAAAGCCAACTACATGTAACGTACAAGCTAGAAGGTATTGGCTTAACCTACAAATCTAAAACATAAAAAGGCATTGCAAATTGCATGATGTCAATGCTCACCTCTTCATGTTATATGTATACTGTTTGTAACCAAGAGTTTCAGCTTTATGGTATTTGAAGTATGTATATTGATTATTCGTGTGGTTTCAACTTCTTTCAATAGGCGCTTATAATATTCCCACGTTTACGAAACGGCGACGTTATAAAAAAATATTGCTGCAGCTCTTTTTTACACATTAAATAACGACGAGACAAAAGATGAGACATATGTACACTGTGTGTCTCATCTTTTGTCTCACCATTATTTAATGCGTAATAAAGAGCTGCAGCATTATTGTGATACGAAACGTATGTTTATTGCCTATTTGTATCGTCACCGTACCGTAAACGTGGAAATATGAAAAGCGTCTAAAAGACGTCGATAGCTTAGCTTTTAATACGAAGTTTTGCTATACCCCAACAGACGCAGTTGAGTAGGATATCAGAAAAGTACAGGAATAGGTGAGATTGGACGAGCTCCCACAGTTCGCTCACCGCAGCCACTGCACCACTTAGAACCTAGCCGAATAAGGACGTCTATCCAATTTAATATTCGTTGTAAATATTTACGAAAAATAAATAAACCAACTAGATACCACCTACAATATATTTGGAAGACACTCATCAAATCTAAAGTTGTCTTATTAGTGGAAATGAAGAGTCATAACATTTTTTTAATCAAAATGAGGGTGTTTGGAAGTCTTCTACATATTTATGACAATTAATAATAAAACAACAAAATTTCAGATAAACTCAGTTGTATTAAGTACATTGATACAAAAATTATGACCACTGGTGAATGTAGGTATATTTTAAAATATTTACTTAAATTCGAGAACAAATGTTTGTTAAAGCCTGAAACAGTATGGTAGCATAGACATACATGATAAAACAAACGTTATCTGTGAAGGCTGTTGCTTAATAATATTTATTCCAAGGCCTTAGCGGATGTCAAATATCTGCTTTAAAACACGTAACGCCGTACAAAGATCTGTCGTTACAAAAAACAAGCTGTGCGAACAAAAAGCTAATATTAAAGTGACATGTTGATCTAGACACGAGCTAAGTGACTTGTCACTTAAGTGTATATTTACATGTTTTTAGTTTGCGTTCCTCTAGGTATGTATTTTTGATTGATATTTAAAAAAAAACAAATATTAAAAAAAATGTGCACCTGTATTTTTATTTGCATAATGTATAATTATTACAGAAACAACAATAAACACCGCATAACTTTAACATGATTAAAAGTTTTTATCTGAATGTAAATAACAACGTAATAGTCATTAAAAGTAAATTTTGAATGCTAAAATATTGATGGTGGAATTTTATTTTAAAATAACTTTTTTATGGATTAAAATACAATAAAGTGGGAGAAACTTATGGAGGTGTTTAAATACGTAAAATTCACATTATATTAAAAAATTCTATTCACAATTTGGGAGGCATGTATGGGTACCGCCGACAATGGATAACCAACACTTCTGCCGTAGGTCACCAAAGTTATTCGCCACGTCTCGTCACTTAGCATTAGCAGGGGTGCCTGGGTTCATGGGGGGTGAGGTTTGTCTAGGCCCTGGCGGCGGATGCATCTGACCACTGGCAGGCCGGATTGGAAGGGACTGGTTAAGGGATTCTGTAGACCCATCGTCTTGCACCGCAGTGGAAGGGATCGATTCATATGTTCGTCACTCCTGGAGACACTGATCCCCAGATTCAAACCCTCACCTTGTACCTTTTCCCTTCCCAGAACATCGTCCTCCTTCTTTCTTTTAACATGCCTTTCACACAAATTCCCTAAAAAGTTTTTTCTTTTAAAGAAACTAGTAAATATAACTTTCCTAAAAAGTAATTAACCGTTATTAAATAAACAAATACACAAATTATTTGAGACACAAAGCAACATATTGCATAAACTGTTAACAAGGCACTTTTATTCGAACAGGTGTAACTAATTTTCATTGTTAGTTTTTGAGATGTTATGCCGTATTGCGCTATCTCCTTCTTTAGCCGACGTTTCGGACAGCGTTGCAGTCTATCATCAGGGCAGATCCGGTAGATCCGACGATGTAGGATAGATCCGATGATGGACACTGCAACGCTGTCCGAAACGTCTGTTAAAGAAGAAGATAGCGCAACACGGCATAACATCCGAAAAACTAACAATGTAAATGCTTTTTAACGTGAAAATCTAAAAACTTATCAGGGGTAATTAAGTAATAACATTCTTAAATATATAAACATGGCAAAGACATGACAAAGCTAATTAGATAATTTCGCAAAAGATGTTCTGACTAAGATATGAAAATGATAATGCTAATGATTAAAATGATAATGCTAATGATTAAAATGATAATGCTAATGATTAAAATCATAATACTAATGATTAAAATGATAATGCTAATGATTTAAATTATAACGCTAATGAGTAAAATGATAATGCTAATTATTAAAATGATTATGCTAATTATTAAAATGGTAATTTTAATGATTACAATGATAATGCTAATGATTAAAATGTTAATGCTTATGATTAAAAACGAAACAATTTAGTCCTAAACAACTTGCTTTATAACGCAAAATTCAATATTACGTGAGGCGTAAAATGGTGTGGCTTTTCTCGTCAAGTATATAAAATACCTGGTCTTTGTGATTCAAGAATTGGGTAGTTTTATAAGTGCCACAAAGAGGAAATGGAAGATGGATGACTCCGAAGTCTTTGTGTATTATATTGTATTGTTGACCAGGGGAGGTAAAAACCACACTCAACCAGGGCAGGTAAATCCCGGGTCGCCACGACAAACTGACCGCATCCGATCAAAAAACATTCAAAGGAAACGAATTTCAGACGACATAGAGTCAACAAACCGAACTTATAAATTAATGTATATTACTAATACCCTTATCAAAGAGCAGAACACTTTGTTGTGTGTGTGTGGGATGGATCAAATTAAATATGTCAGAATTCTACCTATTTTTTTCATCGAAATATAAACAATTCATATGTAATATTTATACCTACACCAATACAACTTTGTTAATTTGAAATCCACGGAACCTATGAGACCCAGTTTCGACTAACAAACTCAATTTACTTTCAACCATGAGGTATCTACTCTAAAAATTAGGGAGGTTAAATGATATATTTTGACCTAAAATTCGAGTTCATCCCCCACCTAGCCTCTCTTGCCCTTTGCCAATTTTGAATCTAATCGGTTTAGAACTCTAGAATTTCAAGATGTTTGCTAAAAAAAATTAATTTTGACTTTAAATTCAATTATATCTCCTTCGTAACCTTCCATATACCAATTGTGAACCAAATCGGTTGAGAACTCTAGAATTTAAAAGTGGCCGTCGAAATTTGGCAGCTTGACTTGAGATTCGAGGTTATCTCCGACCTAACCTCAGCTACTAAAAATTTTATTACATAAACAATAATCGCAAAATATCACAAAGGAAAACAATTCATAAATGTAGAAATGAAACCTACGTACCACAATACTTTATGAAAACTTCAATAGTTATCTTAAAAGAATACAGATGGCACCAATTCTGTTAGCAAGCGGTGCGAGTAAGTACGGCAGACATTAACGTAATAATACTATCAGATTATTTTGGTCACATTATGTATGGGCGATAAACACAAAACTACCCACTAATAATCCAGAGGAAGATTGATGGAAGATGTGCTGGATTAAGAGGCCGTACCCCATGTGTTTGAAAATTGTGTGACTGATACTAGTGGTTTTTAAGGGTTGCAGCTTGCATTTCCTCCAAGGGTTGCAGTCTGCACGGTAAAGAATGATATTCACCCTCCAAAATTATAAAATTAGACAGGAGTATTTGTCGTTATAAAATGTAGGCACAAAAGTAACAATTTAGCGATTTTTTAATATTTGATGACTTGAATCACACCAACTATATTGACATTAAACTTACTGTAATTTAGGGAAACTAAAGCTTTGTTTGACAAAACCACAAATTTACAAAAATAACCGATTTCAATCGAAGTAACAAAATGAACCAATATCTTATAATCGTTGAACATATCCCCAGAAAACAAATAATGCCTTGATGGTCACCCATTCCTCCCCGTACTATCCATGTTCAGTAGACTCTCGATTATTCGGGTAGTAAAAATTTAAAGATCAAAACTTCCCGAAAGAAGAAACTGGAATAATTTATTTTTATTTTTATCAAAGCGTTCAAAATAAATACAAGGCATCGTTAATCTTTCCCTTAGGTTGTTAGAATATTCTACGGGTGCAGCGATATAAAAATGTGACAATTTTTTTTTAAGACAATATATTCATGTATTGCGGAGGAAACGTGAACTCTGTGTTTAGAATATTGACAGAAAAAAATTAATAATTAAAGATACGTCAACTCAGTTGACAGCACTGGCAAGGAAAGGTTAAACATATTAATATAACAAATTCACTTTATAAAAACTTTTTTTATCACCCCGGTTAACCAAAAATGCCTGAAACCTCCTCAGATGATCGAGTGTCTTCTGTACCCGTAAGCCTCTTAAGAGATTAGGCTGTGTAATCTTCAACGAAAAGGGATGTTTATATTTACTAACAAGGGTTGACAACCAGCTAGTAAAGCGGTATAACTTTCAAACTGATACTTTTTTATTGTTGTCAAAGTTAACCCTATTTAGTCTATTTACTATTTACAAAGCCACCCCACCGCACCGGATCGAGAGGGATGGCCGCCATTTAGATAAGATATTATCTACAATTTAGTTTTACGAAATGTAATAAATTTTAAGATTAATGATCATATGGAAAAATAAGCTTTTAATGGGATCATTAATCCTATCCCAAATAATATGTATAATAAACTTTAAATTAATAACGGATACGTGAATCATGATTTTTATAATTTGTTTATGTATTAAGAACTCAAATAACTGTATTCTGGAGAAGAATTAGCAGAATTCAAAGTATATTATTCCACCTAATAATAATACTTGGAGCGGGTGGATGAGTTTGTTTATCTGGGTAGTATGTTTACGGGAGATGGGAAGGCTGATAGAGATATTGTAGAAAGGTGAAAGGTGAGTGCCGGTAACTCCATTAATGGAGTTACCGGCCGTTGGCGCTAATAAAAAAAATGTCAAAAGAAGGAAGCTACAGCAGTACACAATGGAGTCTTGGTACCTACCCTAATGTATGGCGGTGAGGCATGGAACTGGCAGAGGAAGGATGAAAGTAAACTGAATGCTGTTGAAATGAGATCCCTGAGGCGTATGTGTGGTAAAACAATGTGTGATCGTGTGAGAAATGCGGATATCCGCAAAGAATGTAAGGCTGATTGATGTAAGCATAATGAGTAAGATTAAAAAAGGGACCCTCAGATGGTTTGGACATGTAGAGCAAATGAACGAAGAAAGTAGTGTTAGAAGAATTTACGATGCAAATGGTAGGTGAAGTCGGGGACGCCGGAGGAAGACATGGCACGATAAAGTCAATCAGATACTTGAGTCGGGCCATGTCAAAAGTCAGAATAATAGAAGGGTATGTATGAATGTCAGTGAGGCAAAGAGTGTGTGCCAAGACCGAGTTGTTTGGCGGTCCGTCCTCTCTGCCTACACCCGTGGGGAAACGGCGTGATGGTTAGTTAGTTAGTTAATAATATTATCTCATAGGATACGGTCATCATCGTAATCCGCCAAAATAATGCTTTCTATCATGAACCCTACTTAAAATCGGCTCATTTGAAATAATCGTGCGAAATGGGTACGTATATTATGGTTCATGTTTAGTTTTGCTTTGTTCCGTTGACATGCATAATATAACTCGTGCGCGTCATATTGATTGATTTTCTTTATTACAAAAAAAAACATTAAACTCAAATTAAAAACAAATTACTCCCATATGGTAATAAAGGCAATTAGGAAAGCGCAGTGGAATCAGGCTAATTTTATTGTTAATAACGTATAAGTGTTAATATAATAATAAGATTTTTGCAATAAACTCCACATTTATTGGTAGTAATAAAAACAAGTATTATTAAAATATTTATTTTCGCACGTGTTAGGAAAAATTAAAAATAATAATATTACAGTTTTTATTTGTTCTCGCTTCTTGTTATGATTTTTAACATGTGTGAAATATTGTTCAAGTAATAGATGCAATTTGAGAGGCGTTTTGTATATTTTCTCTATGAAACGACTTGGTATTAAAAATACAAATTTTTGGTTGTCACTACGTCTGTCTGTAACTCTGGTTCAATGAACACTAAAACTTTCGCTTTAAATTTAAGTATATTCCTAAATTCAGATTTTTCCCATTGTCGTATTATATTTAGATGTGAAACTAAACGAAAAAATTGAGAAACGAAACGTAAATCCATATTAATTTCGTATTATACATATTTAGACGAGAAACTGTACGAAAAATTTGGGAAACGAAACGATCCATATTTTAACTCCAATTAGTCCAATTTGACCTCCAATACTTGAAACAACCGGAAACTATCGAATCCAGTCTCCGCGCATTGCTCCTCGCATGATAATAGATTTTTTTTAAATTGCCGGCAACCCGGGCGTTCATTGAAATAACATTATCATAAGTAACCCGCCTCACTAGACAATGTCTGTTCTGAGACGGGTACATATATATATATATATATATATATATATATATATATATATATATATGCATACATGTACACATACATACATACAAACATATACATACATACATATTTATCCATATATACACAAATGCATATACAAACATATACACACATATATAAACATACGTACACATATTATGTATATGCATGCATGCACATAATCATAAATATGTAAGTTTTTTTTATTTATTATTGTAAGAATAGTTATTACAAATCACAAACAAGTCCTGCTAAGCCAATTGAATTGGCTTGTCAGCAGGTGCTTATAATTAAGTTACATATAAATTTTAAATGTTATAATTTTACATCTTACATCATACAAAATCTAAATAAAATTTTAGGAAATTGCTAAAAGGTCATCTTAAAACCAAAACTCCGAGAAGAATTATTGGTATTTGCTAAAAGGTTACCATGGAATGTATATGGTACATACCAAAAATATAAAACGAATTATTGAAAATTGTTATCAGATTATCATGGAATCATAGTATAAATAGTATAATAGTGGAACACGTTTCGGCGAGATATTAATGCGCTTGCACTCGTCATAAAAATCATTATGCAACCAATGTAGGATAACACTGATTATTGTTATGTTTCTAAACGTATGTGATATCCGCAGTATAACGGTCATAAAATAGCACCCAAACGTTGATTGGACTCTTTGTTTATAAACTATCAACATCAGATACAACTTAAACCTTCCCTTCCCCCTTTTCTGCTGTCAATTTCATCCCCTACTTCTGCCATTTAAAACTCCCCAATTGAGACACACACCCTCGTATAAAAAATATGCTCTAGGGCGAAATTCAGATTTTTTATTTAATACCGTAACAATTTTTATTAATCTCCAATCGGATGCATTTGAAAAATCGTTTTAATTCACTTGCAGCGGAGGTGTGTTTAAAATAACAAAATGCAAAAACGTGATCCAATGAAAATAAAGCCGCGGATACCGTTCTGAATAATAAAAATTCTGAATCCCACCTACCTAACTGATATTCAAAAAATGTCCCATAAGCCGGCGTAATGCAAGCAAGAACCACGGTGCGAACCATTGACGGTGCGAACAGATTAAATGAACTGGAAAATTTAAAGTGCGTTAACTGATTCCAACCAGTGGTATTATCAATGAACTTCAGAGCACCCGGGCAAGCCTATTCAAAATGTCTGTAACTCGTTCTACAAGCGGGAAACCAGTGAATCTATGTATATCACAGGAGAACCCAAAAAATAAATATTTTTAACGATCTGAGTAATTCAATTTTATTCCGATTATTGGCAGCTTAAGGTTTTATAAACTTTTGAAGGCGGGTCTACGTTTTAACGCATATGAAGCAATTAAACAGCTTTTCTTGAGCACCGAGGGATTATTTTTTCATATTTGATCTAAAAAATTCTACTCGAAAACGAAAGCTCAAAACAAAAAGGTATACCAAAAAATCGACTCCAAATGTGTTGTAAATTCACCAGTTTCCCGTGTTATTGACACTTTTAGAAACGTTTTTGTCGCTTTTGCCAAAGAGAAAAAAAACATTTTTTATTTTAGTTCAAAATTTTGAAGTGAATGACAAAAATGTCAGTAAATATGATGTTATTCATAAATTTTATGAAGTTTTTGGCAACGGCAAATATTTGGCAATATGTATGTGTTCTTTTAAAAAGCTCACTGCTACACTATGTTATAATTATTTTATATGTGTTATCACTGGGATATCACAATTTCGCTATGGTAACTCGTACAGTTTTCAATTCAACGCGACTATTTTTATGTGGCAACGTCTTTTCCATCGCGACATTGAATTTTTCTTTCCCCAAAAGAGCCTCCACATAGCATCCCCAAAGATGACCCTCATAGGTTCTGAGTGCAATTATTTTCTTCATGACTACTGTGACTGACAATAATTTAATTCATTTTAAAGAAGAAAAAAATTCAAAATACGACTAAAACTAGAAATATTATGTAAATAGGTAGATATATTCCATCATTGTACATATCCAAGCAATTTAGAAAAATATCTGTGTGAATATTCATTATTTAATGAAAATTATTCATATTTTGTAATTCATTTTTTGAATGCATAGGAACGAGCCCTTTTTAGGTCTGGAAAGCCACCAAGTTGATCGCAATGTCACTGAATTTAACCTTTTTATAACTGTAATTAAATTCCATACATTATGATGGTTAGTTGGTTATTGGTTAGATGGAGAAAATTGGTTCTTTAATGCACTCAAACGAATGATTGACGCGATGGTTTATTTTGACCACATTACCACCGCAGATGAATACATAACAAATGTAAGAAATATAATACGTTACTGCTTCAGTTAGGTAACTAATATATGTTTATACAAAGTCGTTCAATGCAATTTTCAAATTGCAAATAAACTATCTGCTAAATACATATGAATATATATATATAATCTGCCAAAGTTTAATTGTTCAGCTCTAGGTGGTAAGCGGAAATCATTAATTACAGAAGAGCTTCAAACGACAGCAAAAACCAACCTTTTCCCTCTATCTAAGAGGGATCTCTCTAAAATCAATCTTACCGAGGTGGCATCGTTAGTTAGGAGACGCCTCAAGCGACAAATTGGATACTTAGATAAATTATAATTACTGACAGAGTGTAAGGTAAACCGGTTTTAGACAAATCGACCAAATGGACCTAAGTAAAGAGCTTTATAATAAACTTGAGTGCTATCACAATGTCATCGGATACTACATCATCGAACCAAGAAAATAAATGAGCAATATTAGTCATTTATACTACTACTACTGTATAAAAAAAACAATTAAAATAGGCATTTTTTAGTAATTTCTTCTTATATATTTTTTTTTATATTTAAAGACTAGACAATTATTTTATTAGTATTTGCGATTCTCAAATGAATATTTGGAACTGAAAAATCAGAAAAAGATAACAGTCGCATCTAGGAATTGAGCCCAGGAATTAAACCTTGCCGGGGCACTGCTTTAATCACTTAACTAATTCGACCCTATCCCCTTCTTTTCTATTTTCCCTATTTATTCCTTTTTCTTTAAAGACTAGAATACCCCCATGAATACGACCGTAATGAATAGGATGGAATTAGTTCAGTGATTAGACAAAGCCCCGGTAAGGCTAAGGTCACGGGTTCGATTCCTTGATGTGACCTATTTTTTCCTGATTTTTCTGTTCAAACTATTTCGTTTGAGAGTCGCTTACATTGTCTTCAATGATTAAATATTATATTTGAGGTTTTACTCATTAAGTTATTCCAAAAATAATTATATAAGATGAACGAATGATGAAAATTATGTTTTAACGTTATTAATTAAATTATGAATTACTGTATACAAAATGTTAAATTTTTTATATTGATTATTTGTTGGAACTATTTGAAGCTTTATTTCAATAGTAATTAGTGGCAGTAAAGACTTTCAAGAGGCCTAAATAAAAGTAAACAAATTTCGAAGGTGATTTAATAAATCATACTGATTGGATAATGAAGTGGAACCAGGAGGAAGAAGGCCGGAATAATTAAATTTTGTTTTATTAAAAATTTTGAACGCTAATTAAGAACTTGAGCCGACGGGATCGGTTCGCAATGAGCAAAAAGTTTCCGAGAGAATTTTTATTTATAAATAAAAGCTCGTTCTGTTCAGATCGACGGACGAGTGAACTTTGCTCCCAGCTTAATCACTTAAACCATTAAGGGACTGGTTACAAAATGTGAGAGACATGACTCTGTTCTCTAATTGGCTTAGTGATTCCTGCAGACGCTTTGAGAGCAGTCGGAGTTCAGAGGAAATAACATACCTCCCCACGTAGAATAAATTGGGATTGTATGGAATGGGGAACAGTTAAGCCAGACAAACAGGGGAAAGGAGGGACGTTTGACTGACCGAGTGGAAGGAAATAGGAAGCCATTGCGATGCAGATTTTCAAGATCTGCCTCCGAAGTAACAAAAATACGGAACTATATCGGACAGAGTGCTATTGAGAGAGAATGGATTTGCTAAAGCGGATTTCACTAAGAAGATGGTCAAACAAATTTCATGGACAAACGTGAAGAGAAGCGACGGATAGGGGCTTATTTTTTATCAGAGAAAATAACCAGATGCCACAAACAAACTGAATCTAATGCAAAGCTTGCAACATTTCCAAAGAAGATGGAACTTTTAACGAAACATTTGCAAATCAGTCAATTTAAAAAATGTATCATTAATGTATTTGTGAACGAAACAAAAGTGTTTGAAATTGGGAATTATATATAACATGCAAACCGGTTTCGGCGAAACCGTGGCTTTTTTAAGTCAAATAGAGTCAGGGGATTCATAACCGTCTTATTAAAAAGACGTTTGCGTCAAAATCAGCTAAAATACTAATTTCAGTTGTGGGTATCGCTGTCCGTATAATTTTTGTTAAAAACTTGGATTTGCTTTGAATGGCAGAATGCTGTGCTAAACTTCTCCCGCTTGGCGGCGCTGGTGTAGTTGTAGACCTGTCATCACCTGTCATTGATAATTAATATTGCTTTGTATCTGGCTTGCGTGTGCATTTTGGAAGTAATATTAAAAAATGGTGGATAAATACGGTAGTTGGACTGTGAAGGAGTTAAAAAAAGAATTAAAGAATAGAAAGGCAAAATGTGTTGGCAAGAAAGAAGTTCTAATCGATATGTAAGCTAAGTGGTTGGAACATAACCTCATTTTTGTACTTCTAAAACACAATAATTGTGTATTATTTGTAATAATTATAGGTACTTAATCAAACGTCGCTTATTTATAATGTACCCAATAATCATAATTATTAATTCCTGATTGGCTGCCTATGACTGGAATAATAACTTTATGGAAATAAATGATTTTGAGTATGAAAGTGAGATAGTGGGTATATGTTGGCCCCCAGATGAATCATTTTACAGCATACAGGATTCGCCTGTATTGCCACAAATAGACATAGTTCATATAAACCACCAATACTTTCTTCAAGTTTACAAAGGGCACGAAGGAATAACAATGTATGCAGCAGTTCACAGGAAAGGATACAATATGATGAAGGAATATTTTTGGTAGCTTTATTTGTTTCTATTAATGAAAAAAAATTGTTTGGTGCATTGTTATGAATGTCAGAATTCACAAATATAATCGCTTCGAACCTACAGAAAACAGACAAAAATTGACGAAACAAAGTTTTGACAGGTCTCTTTTCGTATTTAGGTCTACATTTACACTAGCGCCAACTAGGTGTCGATTTTTGAACTACTCAAAATATCCTGCCATTTAAGTGTAATTTTCAAAATTGGAACTGATTATGTGAAGAATTCTGACAAGCGCTAAAGTACCCATCTAGGATACTATATTTTAACAGAAACATATTTTTATTGTATTTTTCAAAATTGAAAGTGAAATATCAAGAATTCAAACGCAATTTGTTAATTTAGATAACTGATCAAGAAAAAATGTTGTTGAGTTGCCCCGGTGAATATTTTTGGTGTGAATATTGTTCTGATGTGTTATTTACGTAAACTTTCATCAGATTCTGCGCTAGATAATAAAGTCACAATCTTTTAATTTAGTACTTTTATTATTTTTAAGCATCTCTTGACCCGCATTATAAATTCACAATTGTAAAAAAGTTACGTTCTTCAGAGAACAAAGAGTCATTACAACAGTTGTTGGTCTTTGCACCGAGGTCGGTTCTGAAGTACTTCGGTACTCCACCGTAAGTATTTAATTGAAGAAAAATTCTGAAAGGCATTCTAATGGCAATGAGTTAAGGCCTACCATAAATAATATCAAGCGTTTGAAGTTTTACTGCTGCCGAAGGCAAAACGTAAACATTGAAGATTACTGAAATAGGTCAATGGATGTGTGAAGATTTCTTAAACCGCAGCCAACCAATTACATTTTAAAGATGCATGTAAGTACATTATACAATGAGCTACTTGCACGACGATTATGAAGTTTTTTTTTGAAATAGGGAGAATTTACATGACAATATCTTTTTTTTTTTACATGAATACCGCACAAGAGTTCCAACTGCTCCCGTCTGGAGCCAGTGAGACTATGGAATCCCCAATTAGGGTATATTGTGAGGAAGAGAAAGGTGGGGAAGTACCTGGATATTCAGATCTGGTCACCAAACACGGCTAAAGCCATTTCAAGCAACGTTTCAATTCTGAATGGTGGTCTTACACCAGGGCGATACTGAGAGTATCTTCCACTCTGGAACGCACCGCAAATACACTATATATTGTTTTAATGAATAAATTGTGAAATAACACAACTTAATCAAATAAAATTTATATGCCACGCCGGGATTCGATCCCGCGACCTTCGGAGTGTGAGTCAAGAGCCTTGCCGCTGGACTACGCCGGCCGTCGTAGGTATCTGATGGTACCTAGCTGACCTAACATTCATCCTTGTACCTTTTTCCAAAATTGTAATTCCTACCCACAAATACTTTTGTCCCTACCTTATGCCGAATAAATAATAACAATATTTGGATGATTACATAGCGTCATTTTTGTGAAAAATCATCTCAAGTTATAAACTTACAATATATTTCTAAAATCTAGAAAAACTATACTTAAACTAGACAATCAATTAACAACAACCTATGGCTTAAAATTGAATCCAACGGTTTATTGATCACTGATACGAAAATATATGTACAATGTCTCGACTAATGAACGCGATGCTGCCTAAAAATGTATACACGACCATACTTACCTGGAAGGTCGCTTGAAACTAGCACTGTTTATTGTCTATTTAAATGCAATCATATATCGTCGAGTTCAATTAAAAAAAATTATCGTCAAGTATACATTTTTCCTGTCAACATATATTTTGAGTGTCGGCTACGGAGCCGTATTTACGTGATCACGTTCGACTGTGTCGAGACAGATACAAAAAACCACCGAGAGCTCGCGAGTCTGGTGGTACTTGTGATGAACCAGCGAAATTTACACAACCGAAGGAAGAATACCGGGTAAGTCAGCTCTCACTGATTTTCTCCATTCTTTCCACTTTGCGGATATCTCTTTGTCCCCTACAATAACTATTTTTAAAAGCTTTTTGATCGTATTTTAAATTTTTTTGAAAATGTAATAATACTTATTTTAAGTAACTTCACATTCATATTATGACTTTTCCACCATGTACCTACACAGTACACAAGAGGCGTTTCAGAAAAGCGCACTGAAAAGCGCCTCGTTTAATAGGTAGGTACTAGTTTTAAAACAAGGTACGCTGGGTTGCTTTTGAAATCAGAATATGTTTAGTTCCTACCGGGATGTCATTTAACCAGTTCCCACCTCTCCCTGACCTTCACCTTGCTGGAAAGTTATTATTTTAGGAACATTGGCAAGAAGTTGGTTTTTTTCGTGTTTGCAGTCTCGTTTCAAAGTAAAATAAAGGAATTACTCAACTACGTAGGGAGTACATAATATCGTTTTGTACTCATTCGTTTTGTTGTGGCGATAATCACCTCGAGGTATCGCGGTAGAACTATATAACTATATTGTTGTTAGAGATACAATGGTAAAAGATTGGTTATCCATTTTCTTTGCGTACTTTATTTTTTCTACACATATTATCACCTAAGTCCAGCAAAAACCAAAACAAGTATTTACAGTCCGTTGGTTATAAGTGCATCTAAAGGTATAAATGTAAGCAGTTTTGGATTGCAACACTAGCTAAAAACATCAATTTCATCGTCAGGTTTATAATACATAAGTATCGATTTTGTAAGTACACAATTCTATTCACATGAATTTTCGACGTTAGTTTAAAAGCACGCAAGAGGCTCTTTTCAAGAGTTTATTGACGTGTGGGAGGAGTGGAGATTCGTATGAATGAGCACGTGAATTTATTCAGTGCACTCCCACACAGAGAGTATGTTAACGATGTTCCGGGGTAAATTATTACAAAACATTCAGAATTATTAGGAAATACGAAAGTTTTTTGAGAATACCTGAATAATAATACTGACCACAGCACTGTGCGAACTAATAAAAATAGGTCGCATAATTATAGCTATGGAGCAATAAATATAGAAAAAAAATTATTAAAAAAAAATAATAGATATTTTCTCTAAAATCATAAGATTTTCAGGTAAGTACTTAATTAAACATAAACTTCCTACTTAATTATATACCATACATATTTTATGAAACTTATTTAAAAACATTTTAAATAAGGAATTACACAATTTTTACATTGAAATTTCAGTAACTCAATAATGCCAATTCTGTTTTCATTATTTCTTTAGATAGATGCAATAATACTGATTATTCCGATTTAATAGCTCATAGTACGTACTAGGAACCACGTTCAAGCGAACTCTGGTGGGATAAAAAGATAGTGTCCAACAAGGCCACCATCTCAAGGAACCGGAACGTGACAAATAAATATACAGAGAGATGAATTGCCAAAAGGTCGAGTTAAAACAAGACTTAGGTAGGTAGGCTCAGTAAAATACGTGCAAGTATGTGAAAGAAGATGGAGATGAAAATAAAAATTCGAGTGCATTTTACACGCGGTAGAAGCGAAACTTCACCAAAACAATCTCAACCAATACTTGAAAAGTGAGGTCATAATCAAAGCGACCAATGAGCGCAACCAATAGGAGCCTTTAAAAGTGACATCATAATCAAAGCGGTCAATGAGCGCAGTTGATGCGTCGCAGGTGCAGTAATCGTCATTTCCGTTTCATCCAAAATCCAAATCACAGCGGGATGTTTCACTTCAAAAAATGGTGACTAGTGCCGGGTTTTCTCAAGGTTCGAAATAATGAATAGTATAGAAGATGAATATGAAGTTAGTTGAGTGTGCCGCAATACTAGCCTAATGGGGTAAAATAATTTTAAGTGACACGATAATATGAATGATCGGTAAAATCGCCGTTAACGGCTTGAATTCCCCAATGAATGAATCATTTAAAAATGCTTAAAAAAAGAATTAAGACTTGGTAACAATAAAAACAGTTTTATGATCGACCAAATGCATCGCCATTGTGGAACACGCGATTATTAAACCACAAACAATAACATTAACATATTTAACATGCGGTTTATTGAAATAACAAACAATAATGTTCCGAAACGAATGAGGATTTCTTAACTGTTAATGTAAAATCTCAATAATGATTAACATAAGAATCCAACGCAGTAAAAAAACTAATGTGGAAGAAAGACTACATAAAACATGCCGCAGACAATTCAATGTTTTCTTTCGCATAAATAAAGTTTTTAAAGTCTTTTAAGTTGATAGAGATTGATTAAAATAAATTGTATTCATTATTTCACAAGATTGGACAACACATCGTGGGTGGGCTGTAAAAATAAATTTAAGTGTAAACGATTGTGAAAAAAAAAACTAAGAAAACACGGAATATCGTATTACATTGAAAATAATTCATTTAACAGTGGTGTAATTATTTCATAACATTCCTTACGACATGAGTGAACATGCTTTAGTTTGAAAAAGGTCTTTTAAAAAATACTATGCTAGAAAAGAGCCTCCGGGTTATAAATTGGCACTCAAATATTTAGACAACAAAGGCCGTCGTTTCCTTGAAGTTTGTTAGTATGTAATAAGTAGTCATATAAATAAAAAGTCAATAACTCAGTATTTAATGGCGCCACAATTTAACAACAAACAAGATGGCTCAATTAATATCAATACAAAAATATTTTAAATGTCAGACGACCGTAAAAATCTAAAACCTAATAAAAGTGGCAAATAAAGTTCTTATAAAAGTCATTGCATGAAACATGTGGGTGAGTAAGTGCTGTGTAATGACCATCGTTAAACAGTACACTAGATTGTATGTAAAGATTACTACATAGATCGAAATTACCGAGTTGAATCACAATGAAATACCGAATTTACTGACAGACCTCTTCAGTGCACTCAATTACAGATTCACCCATAAACAGAACACAAAATTGCCGAGGTAGATTTCTACGAGAACAATGCACTAGATTGCGAAGATAGGCTCATAACATGAGAACTAGATATATGTATTGTAGAATTCTACAAAGCAATAGAAGGTTAATTCGGCTTCTTGTCATTTGTATCGTTTAGGTCCTTCTTCCACAGAAATTCGCAAGTATCCGATACTCATTGTATACTCACGTCGCAAACAAACTTGTTGCGCACAGTCCGTACACGTGGGTACCTAAATCAATTCTCGAGGAGTCAAAACTAGAATGCTTTCAAAACTTTCAAAACTAAAAACTTGGTGCATTTGTCTTTTTTTATATCCTGCCATTCTTTGTTTTTTTTTCAGCATTCATTTAAAGCACACACATGCACACAAAACTAGTGATGCAATGTCTGAAGTCTAGACGACGACAGTCAGAACAAACCGTCCGACTGGATGCGGGAGACTGGAGTCACAGACGAGTTTGCCTTTGCACAGATTTATGGCGGTAGTCGCCAAAGTACTTGTCGAATTGTCGAGTGTCGAATATTTGCTTATCACTGTGGAAGGAGGGCGTTCGTCAACCCAAAAAGGATTTTTGGAGGTTTAAAGGTTATCTTAAAATTTAATGTTGCATTTTCGTACTCCCTGAGGGTTTCCGTCACTCGTCTAATCACAAAAGTATAAGTTAGGGGCATTATTACAAACGCAAAGGCCCACCTCGTGTAGTCTGTACCAAAAACATATAACATAAGAAGGCGTAGACGTAGTAGACTTGACATTTTGATAATTAATCATCTCACTTTCATTCATTAGCTTCATGCTCCTACCTACTTTGAATGGTTAATGACTCCGAGATTAACAACGAATAATTTGACGCTCAACGTGTTATTAACTAATGATAAAAAAATACGGTTAAGTTTGGAATTGCGTGGAAGGAATGGGGGAAAAACACGCAAGGCGAGGAAATTAGAATAGTGTGGGTCCACTCACTGTAATACGCGTGAGTTAATTGCGGTACAATTTGGGTCAGAAAATAAAATAATACAACAACCCCTTTGCATATATTTGAAAAAATGTTTCAATGATTTTTTCATGTGAAGGCACAGATTATTTCTCTGCGAAAGGTGATATATTTTCGTTCTCCTTAAATGCTGGATTTCTGATTCGAAATATTTGCGCACATTTTTTAAAGTTGGATATTTTCATTTACTGCGATTCTATATATAATTTGTAATTTTAATATTTTTATTCATAATTATTATTAGTGTAGAAATTCTTATACTAACTGTCATATTTATTCCTCGTTGCCCAGAATATTAATGGAGGGAAATAATTATACCAATTCAGAAGACATCTTCAATTTATTATCTTAATTCTACATCTTTAATTCTAATAATTAAATAATTAATAATTATCATTAAAACCATGTACGATCATATGAGAAATGTGGAGGTCCGCAAAGAATGTAAGGCTGATGTAAGCGTATTATGAGTACGATTAAGAAGAGACCCTCAGAGAGTTTCGCAAAGAACCATTAAAGAAATACATATAAAAAAAAATCTAACTTCTCAACAGAATCACTTTTTTTAATTGATTCCAGAATGTCAATGACACATTCAAAAAAGTTTCCATTATAAAAATGTGTAAAGAAAAACATAACAAAGAAAATCAAGATTTTTACAAACCAATGAGAAATGGAAACCAATTTATTACGCCTAATTTTAAAACAACTCAAATGCAAATAATTAAACATGGGTAATATTGACAATATTTTATTAATAATCTAGACAATTTTTGTGATATATAATGCATTGCGCTGCATTCGGGAAAATTTCATTATTCAGAACAGGAGTTTTAGTTTTAGCTCGTAATAAATCCATTACAGTTCGTAACTCCGGTAAAAACAATAAACATTCTAATGGCGAATAAACCCGCCGGTGTATCGGTACTGTCGTTGCAGTAAACTGCTGGTAAATGCAGAAGTAGTTAATAATAGTTAGGGTAGTTAACCCCAAAATTAATTTAGAAAGAGTAGGAAATCCTGGACTGTTTATTCCTAAAGTACCCGATGTCGTGACGTCGACTGAAACTCGTAAAATTTGTTCAAACGTTCGGAATAATCTCGCCCGCCTACAATGGTTCCCAAAGTTAACAGATTAATTTTAACTCGTGGATCGTGCGAATGAGAGATAGATGGTGGATGTAGATGGTAGATAGATGTAGATGAAGAGACACGTACCCTAAGGATTTCAACAAGCGACTCCTGAACATATGTATTTGAAGTAAACAATGTAAATGTCACGTTGCTGTCCGATGATATATAAAAAAAATCAATCGTGCGTCGCTACTAATCTCGTTGGTTACCGTACTGCTAGAACTAGACGGAGTGAGTATCACGTGACCCGCTAGGCTGAACCCAACTACTTAGTGGCGAGGCATAAGAATAATCAGTAGAAGCAAACGAAACGAAACGAAAATATAATTATTTTTTTAATTAATTAAATTACTTAAATACCTATTTGATTTTCAGCCGATTCTTGTTGTGTTCAGTTAAGAGGTGTGGTGTGAATAAATCATCGTTTTGACTTACCTGAAATAAAGAAAAAAATACATTAAAATCAACAATCAATACATACACACAATATTTAAGCATAATAATTCAAAAATAAAGTTCTTATTAATCAGATAATTAAATAAAATAGAAATGGTTGAGGTAGGTATCGATTATATCATGGTTTTATCTTAGATTGTTTTTCAAAAAATACACATAATCAATATATATATATTATAAAATAAAGTCCAAAAAAACGTGCGGACCGCAAAAACTCATAAACGAGTCCAGGTACGATCAAGGAAAATATATGGTGTGGTAGATCTCTATCCCCTGTAGGGAATAAGGGTACCCGTTTTTACCTAAGGGGCGTGCTTTTGAAGATATAAGGGCTGGATGTTTCGCCCTCATGAAATTTCTAGAACAGTCTTCCGGAAAGTTCTAGAAGGTTCCATAGTATTCCCAGTTGTTTATATGCTGAAATTAAAAACTGTGCCCAAACAAACAATTGATGAATTTACTGAAGACTTGGCTTACGGAAAGAATTAATTTGTATTAGCTTACAATGACATATTATTCTAAAGATTTTAAAAATGTTATTTACTTTTAAAAAAAATTATTTTTATCTATATTCCTGTAAAAAATTTAATTTTATTTTATATAATTGTAAAAATGTAACTATTCAATCACTATCACTTACTGCTAAAAAAAACTACAGCAGATTGGAATAACAGGAATAGCCTACACATGGTTTGAAAGCTATCTTATAAACCGAACACAACAAACTCTCATCCAATCTGATAAAATACATATAAGCAATAAATTACCTGCGTCATATGGTGTACCCCAAGGCAGTATACTAGGACCAATTTTATTTCTCATATATATAAACTCACTATGTGCCATGAATATTGGAGGTAAGATATTATCATTTGCCGACGACACGGTCCTAATATTCGAAGACGAAACATGGCAATCCGTCATTAAAAAAACTAATAATGCCCTAATAATAGTAAAGCATTGGCTAGACACTAACCTCCTCACTCTTAACATCGACAAAACCCAATATATGACATTTTCCATACGTCAACATATTTTACCTAACAACTGTCCTAAACCAATCATTCATTCATGCTCACTTAATTTACACAATCCCGTAACCACTGTTACGTTGCAAAGTTATAAGAATAGGTTCCTTTATTTCTGTCGCGCGGGAAATAAGTGAATCGGGGCCCAGTGCACAAACTTGCCGCACCGCCCCCCCCCCTTTCCCTCTGCCTTCCGTACGCAGAGAGGCCGGCCGCCACTCCGGGCAGTCAGCAGTAGATCCCGGCCCGGCCAGCTTGCAACACCTCGCGTAGTGAATAACGCGCCGGAGAGGCAAATTCTCCCGAGTTCGAAATGTAAACTTTCCCCGGTGTTTGTCGACGTTCCCGCCCGATCACAGCACCAAACTGGAGCTAGCTGTAAGTACCATGCTGAATCTTACCATGTGTGCATTTTAACTTCATCGCCCCTATAAAAAACGTATAGAGAGAGAGAGAGCCTTCCGCAATTAGACAAGTTTTAGGTAGCCTAAAGTAAATCCCCTGTTACCTTGAGCTGAGGCTGGCAATTACCGTGTTAACTATTGTATTCTCAGTGAATAAAAACTATTTGTGCTATGAAACATGTGTTTTGATTGAGGAGAGAGGCTCGGCGATTGTGGGAGAAGGACAACGAACCACAGGCACTCGCCTTGAGGTAAGGAGAATCGTGTTTGTGCCGAATTGAGCTACCCGACTGGCAATTTGTATGATCTTCCATCCGTAGAATTTACTCCTCGTGGCCATGCTTACACTGGCGCTTAGGCGTGGGGCCTATAAATTTTTTTTCCTCTCCACGATCTCGCAGTCTCGTTCCTCAATCAACAATTGTAAACTTTATAATGTTATTATGTTTTGTCTTGTTTATTCCCAATTTGTCTAGCACATCCAACAAGAATCCCGTCGCGAACGTAACTGCGTATCATAATTTAAATTATTACGGGCCCGATTTCATCATTTACGAGTTGTCACTCGACAAAACATTATTACCGGTATTCCAACGCAAGGTGCCCAATCAAGAAAGTTGTCGCCGCGAATAATACAGTGATTACAAAGTGTCGGCCGATTAAATTTGCGATTTTCAAATACAAGTGAATAGTGGAAATGAACACAAATTTTAAAAAAAGTTATTCGACAATTAAAATCCTGTACATGATAAACCAATTATCCGCTTGGTCCCGAAAGTGCTAAAATATTTTACTGCAGCATGCTGGTCCATACTTATAGACATTTGCTGACGCCTAGGGAACAAGTGGAATAACTTCCTTCTGTCATTTGACAATTTTGGTATTTTTGACTCCTGCCGTTTGCTGAAACCGGGTAATGCTGAACCACATTCGACCGATGCAAAAAATACCTAATTCGCGTTGACGTGAATTCCTCGACAGGTGACATTACATCCTACCTTGTCAAAACGAAAGGAAATTCGCGTGTAAATACCAGAAAAACTGGTGCTGCCTAAAATCAGACTATAAATAGTCACGTAAATAAAACCATGCCCCAAGACATTGTTGAATCCTCAAACAAATACTTCCACGAAAGCTTGTATAAAAAGAAACATATTTCTTTCTGTTTTCTGAAGAATCCCCCCTTCGGAAAGCTATAAGAAAAATTTAAAAACGTGTTCCCTTAAGGTGAACCCTTGTCCGATTATTTCTTATCTTCGGACTTTGCAAATTTGCAACCTTTTTTCGAAAACAACGGGATTTTTTCTTGAAAACATGTTCCCCTAAGGTGAACCCTTGTCCGATTATTTTTTATCTTCGGACTTTGCAAATTTACTACCTTTTTTCAAAAACAACAGGATTTTTTCTTGAAAACGTGTTCCCTTAAGGTGAACCCTTGTCCGATTATTTTTTATCATCGGACTTTGCAAATTTTCAACATTTTTTCGAAAACAACGGGATTTTTTCTTAAAAACGTGTTCCCCTAAGGTGAACCCTTGTCCGATTATTTTTTACCATCGGACTTTGCAAATTTGCAACCTTTTTTCGAAAACAACGGGATTTTTTCTTAAAAACGTGTTCCCCTAAGGTGAACCCTTGTCCGATTATTTCTTATCTTCGGACTTTGCAAATTTGCAACCCTTTTTCGAAAACAACGGGATTTTTTCTGAAAAACGTGTTCCCCTAAGGTGAACCCTTGTCCGATTATTTCTTATCTTCGGACTTTGCAAATTTGCAACCCTTTTTCGAAAACAACGGGATTTTTTCTGAAAAACGTGTTCCCCTAAGGTGAACCCTTGTCCGATTATTTCTCATCTTCGGATTTCGAAAATTTTCGAACCTTTTTTCCAAAACACCTGGATTTTTTTTAAAAAACACATTATCTAAGGCAAACCCCTGCCCAAATTTTCAAATAATCCAAACACTTAGAAATACGTCCCCAGTGGTCAATCCCTGGCAAAATTTCTTTCCAATTGCGGATGAAGAGTCTAGTTCTCACTTTTTCCAACGTAAGGTCACACTGACACGACCCTATACACTATGGAAGTCCCTCAAGTCACGCTGGGAATAATTCCCCACATTTCTACGTCAAGAAAGGAAGAACTACTACAGGCCCTGAGAAATAGAAATATTTCTCCCAGGAATAAATCCAAAAAATACCTTACTCAATATGCTTCTTTCTACAACAGAAAATACATCAGGAGGTTGCAATTTCAACCCTTTTTGTTCGTCACTAATGAGCGGCCTCTCGCATACGATTGTCACTCATCAGGACACTCGAACGAAAAAACCTTTCTAGCTTTGGCACAACTATAGCCAAATTCGGGGGAAAAATATAATTCTCCCTTTGTTGTTTTGTTTCATTTTTTTGTTTGTTCTTTTTTGTATAAATATCTCGTCATCATCAATCATTCGCCTCTAATTGCTGCCCCAGGTGTCAAACCTTGGAAACATCGTTTTTTTTCTAAGCATGCACACCTCTACCTGAAATTGATCACTTCGGAGAAAGGAATTCCCTGTGGCTTACTGCAAGTAGTCGGAGACTACGTGCCCAAGGCTTTGTGCATCGTCACAACTTGCAGCATCATATTTTCACCTCATCGTGTCATGCCTCGTCACCCCTTCTTAAGTTTAGAAAAATCTTTTGTGTACATTAAATGTTGGGTCCTCGCCAAAGTGCATCAAACCCTAATGTTATATTTAGTTTAATTAAGTAAGCAAACCTGTGTAAACCCACGGCGTATCAGACGTTTGCTACCCGTTCTAAGTTTTTTTTTCTGTTTTTTAAGAAAATAGAATGGCGCTCAATAAAAAAAAAAACCCATATTGCTCTAGTTTTCTCCAGAACTGGATATGACACACCATATTCTGGAAAGTATCGTTATAAAAGAGACAACTTCGACTTGTCTCTTCATTAACAATAAATTTTGTACAACATTTCAGCAACATTGAGCTACCCTTGGTCTCAACTGCTCAAACTGAAATCTTGGGTTGTCATGTTGTGACTTATCACGTACAAAGTACGAGGTCCCAACAAGAAGCCAGGTCTCTAAGTGAACCACCCTGTGAATAGCCCATTCCATTATTGTAATTTTTGTAACACCAAAGTGTGTTCGTCACAGTCTGTTTAAGTAAGTAAAACCCAGATGGTCTTAAACACTCAAGTCGGACAGTTGTAAATAATTTTCCTTGTCAAGAGACAATTTTAAAAAGCGATAAGCGCATGTCTTGTATTGTTGCTACCATCGTACGTGTAAGCACAACTAAAAGTTGTACCATCACTGTACTATACTCTGTGCGTAACCAAAAGGGTTTGTACCACAAAAGATCTCTTTTGCGGTACGTTTAGATGAAATTCACATTTCATCAGCACGCCAGAATTTTTTGTCCTTTAATTGTTGAAGTATAAAATCTTGGCCAGATCTTCAAATATGTTTTTGCCTTTGTGCAAGTCTTTGACGTACGCTAATATGGATTTATTATGCTACGGTATTGTTGTATTAAGTACATCAGTATGTCTCGCCGTCTGTATTGAATAGGTACCTTTATATGAACGTTAACCTTTTGTTGCCATCATAGGTGAGAACCTTATAAAATCTGCCGTCATAGATGGGAATCTCAGAATATCTACTAAATGCGATACGGGGAGTCCGTTATAATTACTCTATGGTTTTTGTCAGAAATGTCATAAATACCTAGTCTTTTGTACCTCCTTTCAATACTGGGCAACCCAATTGTAATTCGTTCATTGTTATCCGTGAAGACGTTATAAAACTTACTTGTAAATCTTTGGATTTCACATCTTGTACGCTATACGTGAAGACGTTAAAATACTCACCATGAATCGTGCGAACGAAATAATATCAAACCTTTGTGTGTGAACTACGCAATGTAGTCCACACCCCCTTTTACTCATTAACAATGCCCGTGGACTTCCTGTCACAAGAACCCAGGAACTATCTACTATCTCAAAAGGACTAATCATACGCTTCACTCATGATTATGGGGCATCGTGTCGTGGGAGTTAAGTTGATGGACACAAAAAACACCCAACTCGTTGTCTGGGAGACGAACAAAGAAAAATCCCCAGGTTTGTGAGATTTGAGCAAGGGTCTGTCATTTCTTGCAAACAAGTAGGAGAATAAAACGACCCCTAATCTTCTACCCAATACACGTAGAGGATTAGACTCTTTTATGCCAGTGTATTTTCCTTGTCCTACACTACCAAAAATTATTGTAATGTACCAGGATTACTGCTGTAGACCTTGTTTCACCTCCACCCAGAGGTCGAATTTCGGAAATAGCCGAGTCCTCAGCAGTTTTCTTCGTTCAAATGTTCCCAATTGCTACCCTTCCCCTTCCTCGAAATTATCCGTGAATGGGGATATATGCGTTATGCACTTGGCGTTTCGTTTGTCAAATGGGACAATCTTCATACACGGATCCTTTCAACTTCCTACTCCCTTCCCACTTGTCATAACTTAATTGTACTCAATGTTTTGTTCTTCGAAAGTAGAAAAAATGCTACCGTATAGACGTGAGCATAGGTCATGGAAGACCAGCTTCTTTCGAACAGGGTATTTTGTTATACGTGCAAACCCTTACCCACGTATTCTCGGAAATGTATTTAGTAAAAAAAAAAAAAAAAAACTGAATGGGTTATACAGAACCTTCCTTGAATACGTACCCTTGTAATATGTATAAGTCATTAGTTGCATTTAGTTAACTCTCTCCGTCTCTCTCTATACGTCAAACAAATCCAACCTTTCTCAACATGCACACCTTGTTTCTCTCCAAACCTTTTCATCATTGGTCTACTAGGCAGGTAAACTTCAAGAATTTTGTTCTAATAATAATTTTTTGCCGGATTAATAAGAAGACCAGCAGCTCTTCACCCTACCTACACCTGCGCCCTCTTCATGCTGCCTTCGCTACCGTCACGGAGGTCCCATGCCTTCAACCCCTGCGTACCAAAAGCACCCGACCGCATCTAACATAACCTAGTGTGAGTCGTGCGTGTAGTTGCGAATTGTATCATCACAGAAAACCGACGCTCAAACTAACCCGAGCATGCCAGCTCTAGGTTGGTTCCTGTTCCTGCTGCCACCGTGCAAATGTCTGTTGCCATTGTGCAAATGTTTCTGCTACATCATGCAACGTTCCTGTTGCCACTGTGCAAATGTTTCTGCTACACCATGCAAACGTTCCTGTTGCCACTGTGCAAATGTTTCTGCTACATCATGCAAACGTTCCTGTTGCCACTGTGCAAATGTTTCTGCTACATCATGCAAACGTTCCTGTTGCCACTGTGCAAATGCCCTGCTACATCATGCAAATGTTCCTGTTGCCATTGTGCAAATGTTCCTGCTACATCACGCAAATGTTCCTGTTGCCATTGTGCAAATGCTTTGTTGCCATTGTGCAAATGTTCCTGTTGCCATTGTGCAAATGTTCCTGTTGCCACTGTGCAAATGTCTGTTGCCATTGTGCAAATGTTCCTGCTACATCATGCAAATGTTCCTGTTGCCATTGTGCAAATGCTCCTGTGCCCTTGCGCAAATAACAATACCAAAGATTGTTCACACAACAATCCCACTGCGTACAAAAACCAGTGTACCAACCACCAAATAACAACGGCTGTTATCTATGCAAACCACCACCTCTATAAAGGACCAACCACCAATTACGATTCCACTCTCCAGTACCTCAATGGTTTCGTACCAGCTCACCCACAGGATCCGGATGCAGCTACCCTTTTTGACCTCTGTGACAGGTAGAACTCTCTCCACAACCAAGAAGCCTCATCCTGTGTTCTCTTCTTCGTGTTTTCTTTAAGGCCCTAGTGTTCCTTGAATGTAATCTCAAACGGGCCAGGTTACTGTGACAAAGTAACCTTGTAACTTCAGTGAAACGTTCAACCATCCCAGACATCCTACGCAAACCACGTTCCGCAAACAATAGCTCACAGACCAATGATACAATTTTAGAGTTTTTTTTTCTATCACTGCATAACCCTTGTACCTTTTTTCCAACAGGTCCTTGTTCTTCGCAACTGTATTTATGTATGTCACTGCCCTTTCATGTACATTTATAGATAATTCTTTGTTTTACCATGTATTATCTCTTTTGTTTTGGACTATAACTATTCTTCAGCTAGCAACTTTTTCTCTCTCCCTCCTTTTTCTTTTAAATGTTTTTTTTGCACAAGTGCTGTAAGGGTAAGAGGATTTATTAGCCCAACAGCTCCATTGCCACGTCGCTTTTATTGCGGCGAGGGGGGAAGTGTTACGTTGCAAAGTTATAAGAATAGGTTCCTTTATTTCTGTCGCGCGGGAAATAAGTGAATCGGGGCCCAGTGCACAAACTTGCCGCACCGCCCCCCCCCCTTTCCCTCTGCCTTCCGTACGCAGAGAGGCCGGCCGCCACTCCGGGCAGTCAGCAGTAGATCCCGGCCCGGCCAGCTTGCAACACCTCGCGTAGTGAATAACGCGCCGGAGAGGCAAATTCTCCCGAGTTCGAAATGTAAACTTTCCCCGGTGTTTGTCGACGTTCCCGCCCGATCACAGCACCAAACTGGAGCTAGCTGTAAGTACCATGCTGAATCTTACCATGTGTGCATTTTAACTTCATCGCCCCTATAAAAAACGTATAGAGAGAGAGAGAGCCTTCCGCAATTAGACAAGTTTTAGGTAGCCTAAAGTAAATCCCCTGTTACCTTGAGCTGAGGCTGGCAATTACCGTGTTAACTATTGTATTCTCAGTGAATAAAAACTATTTGTGCTATGAAACATGTGTTTTGATTGAGGAGAGAGGCTCGGCGATTGTGGGAGAAGGACAACGAACCACAGGCACTCGCCTTGAGGTAAGGAGAATCGTGTTTGTGCCGAATTGAGCTACCCGACTGGCAATTTGTATGATCTTCCATCCGTAGAATTTACTCCTCGTGGCCATGCTTACACCACACCTAATATTAATTGCACTTGTTCTGTCCTTAAATCATCAAAGGTAGTTAAATATCTGGGGCTAATCATAGACAATCAACTACGTTGGGAAGCCCATATCAGTGACACAGTTAAAAAACTCCGTAAACTCTGCCATATATTCTGCTCCCTTAGGTCTATCTTAGATTTACAGACCATAAGAAGCGTATACTTTGCCCTCTTCCAATCCATAGCAACATATGGTATTGTGGGATGGGGTGGTTGTGCTGAATCCATCATCAATCCAATTATTAAAGTTCAAAAACTAATTTTGAGAATCATATTTAAATGCAAACCTACCCATCCCTCAAAGGAACTCTTTGCTAAACTCAAGGTCTTAGATATTCGACAGTTATTTACTCAGATTAGCGTATGTTACACATGGCAAAAAAAACCAACTGGTTGCTCCACAACATCAAGCACACACTCGTTTCTCATCAAACCTGGGCTGCGTGGTCCCTAAAACTAAAACCTCATTCGCTCAAAGACAATTCTGGTTCATCGCTCCTAAAATATATAATGCTTTGAGTGCCGACATAAAGTCACATAATTCTAAATCTCTTTTCAAATCCCATTTAAAACTTTGGATATCTGAAAAAGGAAGAGATTTCTTCAAAAAACACATAAGAGCTTAACATTATATTTAAAAAAAAAAACTACTCTGGCGCATATATTCTCCTATTTCTTTCGCAGAAAGAACTTCAAAAATTAACATTAACATAATCATCGACCAAGATATCATACGTCAATGGGAAGAATACTTGACAAATTTTATTTCTATCTTTTTTTTTCAATCAGAACCCGTTAGACAAACTGCTAAAAAGTAGTTTATCGGGACTTTTTGTCTTGTATTTGTAAAGTGTATAAAATAAATAAACAAATAATAAAAATAATTCTTCTACAATTTAATTTCGGGATTTTAAAGAATTGACGGATATCTTCATTTGATTGGAATGCAGAAAACGACCGAAAATTTATGTAGGAGAGAAATTTTTCCTGAACACGTTCTATTCTATGAACATATGTTGTATATCTTGGATTCCAAATTTGTGAGGCGTGTTCTAGGTGCGGGCGAACATAGGTATAATATAGCAAAATAAATGAATCGACATAATAAAATAGTTTTGATGTTCGTAGTATAAATCCTAACATAAACTTATAGATTTGTATAACAAGAAAACCCACAAACAATCGACGACTTTTTGTACTGAAAAAGATGTCCGGGGATTTAGTGTTTAACTAACTTCGGGAGGTGCTACATGATAAAAAAATAAAATGGATAAATATTAAGAAAATTCTTCGAGAACTATTTTAGTTTGAAAAAAAGCCTCCCGAAGTTAGTACACTTTATCCCCGGACACCCTGTGCATGTTAAGGCGGGTCACGATTGTATGGGGGAAAAAAAAAACTTGTTTTGGTTTGTCTGTTAGTGATAAAAGGGTGTTAAATGAAGATGTAAAATCACGTAATTTTTTTTATAATATTTGGATATCATCTTCTTCCTCCGGATTGATTTTGAAATTTCACAAAATAGAGAAAAACCCACCCTTGTTACATCTCTAAAAAATATTAGATAAACAATTAAAAATGAAGTTTTTTTCAATAAAACACAAATTAGAGAGAATATTCTGACTTATTTATTAAAAAAATATATGATTATAATTAACATTATCTCAAGACAGTGTATTCAAATACCAGCAAAATCCTTCTTACTCTCAAATTTCGGCATTATTTTGCGAGACTCAATCTTTGCCTTAATAAGACCTTCTCTTGCAGACTTCGTACATAAAGTAGTCGAGGCTTCAGTAACAGTCTTTACAGCTCTTTCAACTGCTTGAGTATGACATGGCAGACGCAGAAGAGGCAATTTACCTTCTCCCCCCTGTGCTACAAATAATTGAAGATCTTCATCCGATAAATTCTTCAGTATTGGGGGTTCGGTTACATTTTGCTGCCAATTAATAAGGTCGTAGTAATATGATGCATCGAGGTTTATGTTTGGAAGTTGGAACAGCCTTGTTTTACTTAGTTTCTTACTGCGTGCTTTTAGAACACGACGCGCAGCTAATTCCCGGATATGCTTGTGAGGGTCAGTTAACATTGCAAGTAGTAAATTTTCGGGGTGTGCGAAGTAACTGTTTCTTTCTATGACTGGATCAATTATAGTTTTTAGTTCAGGGGATAAGTATCTAGACGCTGAAATTAGCTGCCATAGGTGACGTGCTCCATCTTTGCAGGTGGGATGAGTTTTAATACTGAACCAAGTCGGAGCATAAACTTTAACAACGTACGTTGCTAAATTAATAATATTCTCTGTAGGAGCTTCCGTTGCAACATAAAGACGAAGAATTCGGTTAGCACGCGTAAGCCATCTGGCATGAGACATTTTTCCAGGAGATTTGTGGCCTAAATCTTCAGGTAATTCCCCCACCGTAACTGCAGATACGATTTTATACAAATATAACTGATCTGTACTTAGGTCTTTAGTTAATAATTCAGGCAACTCTCCGTAAATTTTCTGAAAATGAACAATAGGCTTTTTTTCACAGTTTTCTAAAGCTAGTCCTATTGTCCCTGAATATGTTTGAGGTAGGTCCAGATGTCTTACCGTCAAGATGTGTGAACAAATGACGAAATGGTAACTCGTTCATGTGAAGCAAGCAAATTATCCATTGCAATGGTTTATCCAAACTTTTTTCAAGCAAACGTATTATACCTCCATGTTTTCCAATGTTCACGTTCGTTTCGTCACATCCAATAGCCATTAATGGTTCAAATGGTATTTCTTCCTTTAAAAAATAATCGACAATTGTTCTTTCTATAACTTTCGACGTGCCAGAGTTTGGTGCAATATAACCCAAATATATTGAGTCTGGCTCTTTTATCATTGAAATATGCTCTTCAATGATTAGTTCTCTGTAATGCCTCCCCCCTTTTTCCCTGATAATTAATGTTTTATCTTTCCGGCCATCAAAATATAATGCGGGTATTTGTAAAACTATGTATTGTGCCTTAATTTTTTCCCTTGTTTTTTTTCGTTCTCTGCGAAGTTTACTTTTGTCAATAACTGGAATATTAGACTTGATGTTATACAGAACTGCTGAGGCAATGGCTGCCGCTGCTCTATCCGAAACTCCATATCTATCACAAGTTTTCAACAGTGTAGAATAATCAATAGTGATCGCAGCCTGCTTCTGAGGCATTTGAGATACAACATTTGGTTTGAAAACATCATTGCAATCGGATTCATTTGATGCAGAAGACGTGAAAATATCGATTAGAGAGGTAGTTGGCTTACCTGTGCTTTCCTTTTTAGACGTACGCAAGGATTTTTGCTTCAGAAGTTTTCTTTTCAACGCAGTTTTCATTCGTTTTGTTGTAGCGGTATCCACATTTCCTATTATCATTTTTCGTGTAGTACGTTGGTCACTTATGAAACTCTGTTCATTTACAGGTATTTTTTTTATCTTTATAACAGTCACATTTACTGAAATCTTTGCATTTGCAAGACGAAATATCAAACAGCACTTTACTTCTGCGACGGAATTCCTCCATTTTTTTCTCCGGTATTTTAGGATGTGACTCAAGAAGGTTTATGCATTTAAAATGATATGACCTCAACATGCGTGCTACTCGCGAGTGTGTAACGATGGGAATAGAAGCCTTTCTCCATATTTCTTCAATTCATGCTGTCACAGCACACTCTATTTGCTGAAATTTGGGTTCTAGTTTGGTCTCTTGATTTAATTTTATTTGATGCCTGGTCCACTCAAAAAACTTCATAACATCACAATAAGTTGGTAAAACATTGTCTTTAACGTCGCAAATTTCACCAAATATGGGACTTTTTAACGCATTCCGAGTACGTTCCATTGCGAAAACTTGTGCAACGCGACCTACCGCTTAAAGAGAAAGAGCTGTAGCGATACTGACTACTGACTCCAAACTCCGACGTCGCGCGTCGGTTGGCAGAGTCGCTGCGCTTAGTGCAATCGGTGCTTCCCCCGCCCTCACCTCGAGCCACTAATAATCAAAACTCGGATTTTTTGTAAATGAATTCGTAAATACGTACCATATTTGCCATAGAATATTACAAAAAATATAGTTTAAAGGATTCGTAGTAACTTTTATACACACTAGAAAATACCTCTAAAAATGAAAATTTTCAAAACTTTGAAGTGAATCCGGAGGAAGAAGATCGTATCAGAAATTTAAAAAATTTTAAACACGTCGGTTTGAACCCATTTGGCACCCTTTTATCGCTAACAGAATCTAAAATTATCATTTTAGATTCTGTTAGACCCACCTTAGTGCATGTTGACTCAAAAAACCTTTTAAAACTATAATTTTATTCTTATCTTATAAATGTTCAATGGAAAGGATTTACAACGAATTACTAATATTTTATTAAGAAATATTGAGAAATTTGAGAATCCCAGGTACCATCACCTGTGCAGTGTGCATCGTGTACCCACGCGGTGTGGCACCGAGGCGGTCTAGGGCCTAGTGGGCCTGGTTTGCCTAGTGGTCCTAGGGAGCCCAGTGGGCCCAGTGGCAGCTAGTCACGCGAGGAGCGAGGGGCGAGGGTTCGGGGCCCGCACGCCCACGCCCGGTTATTTATTGCTCTTTTATGGTAATGACCTCCCAAAATGATTGAAGGATAGGCTCGCATATAGAACGCATTGTTTGTACTTCAAATATTTATTGTAACAGTACTACTGCCGGTAGAAAGTATAACTCATACTAATTATAAGTTATTTATGTATTAATATGTGTGGCGTTAACCATGTTTTTAAAGTAGATCTGATAGCCAGGTGCTTCTCAACGTTCCTCTTTTCCATCTCCTTCCCTATTCCCGTCAGCCTCGCAACAGAATCCAATTGGAGGTGCAAAAGTCCTACTGGCCCCGGACATTGGAACTCTTGAATAGTCTTGAACAGTACCCCTTTTTGCAGCCTTTTCTCACACATAAAAATAGATGAACAATTGTTTAAATATTTTAATGAAGTTCAGTTGCAAAATGAAAAAGAGATAGGTATCACATAATGTAAGTTTTTGAAAGCATGTATTATTTGCTGATGAGATCTTAAAAAACCAAAGGTAAATTCTGTCTGCTAATACGGAGAAAGGTAGACTGCATAATAGATAAATGCTTCCTGCTTTGCAAAATTATTGTGAATGACTTTGAAATGACTTCCCACGATTGTTTTGATGTGAGAACACATAAAATTGCCGCATGGCATTTTAGCCTAAATATTATCATAAATTCTTTCACATCTTGATAATTTTCTTGATGAACAATTTGGTCATCAATCCGGAAGTAATAAATAAATTAAGAAAAAACATTTTTAAATCAATCATCTAATAAAAGGTCTTAAAAGATAAGTAAATGTGAGTATTCACGTAGTGCTGAAACCACGGCAAATTACTAAACGAAATCACTTCATTACTAGGTACTGGAATAGTTTAACCCATTAAATATCTCTTGGGTCTTAGGATGTTATGCGGAGGGTCTATGCTGCAAAACAATCCTGTAGAAGGGAGTAAACGCATGAACACGCATGCGGTTCAGTTGAAACACAAATACGTGTGATATATAATGCCTACTGTGTACGAGGGTTCGACATGCGTTCATCGTGCCTCCCGAATGTACTGAAGTAATTAGTTATATTATTTATTATTATTTTTAATTGATAAACCAACTTTTTTTTAAACACAAGATTTTTATGCATAGCACAAAGGGTAACAACTTTGTTCGTAAATTAGTTATAATATTTATTATTATTTTGAATTGATAAACTAACGTTTTTTTTAAGACAAGATTTTTATGCATAGCACAAAGGGTGGGAACCGTTGGCGGCAAGCATCTTTTCTCAGAAGATTTTTTCAATGTAGATGAGTGTTTCAGGCTGATGGTTACAATATTTTAATGCTAGTTCCACAAGTAGTACTGTCAATTCGAATAGGTATTGGTTAAACACAATAATTTAGCTCAGTTTGTAGAGCATTTGCCATTTAAGCAAAAGGGCCTGGGTTCGAGTCCCAGAGATGCCAATATCGCCAATATGCCAATAGTTTCGCTAATATTGTCTTCATTTAATTAAATACTATCACTGATTGTGAACGCGTACTTTGGGGATTGTGAAGTTCGGGCGTATTTTTGATGATTTGTCATGGCCATGGCAAAAACCAATGACAGATGCTTTCAAGAGACCTATGGTCATGTTCAAGGTGTTGCCATTTTTTTACGATTTAGTACCATCACAGAGTATTAGGTATTTAACTATCAATATGCAATATAAGTATGAAAATAGTGACGGTGTAAAGCGAGGTTTTCTCATATGGTTCCTGATTTAGTTTCCGTATGGGAATCGGTACGAAAAGAAGCAACCCTAAAGTACTAACAAGTACCGATGATTATGTCTGTTCTATACTACAGCGATTTAAATATTATTGGTGTGAAACACGGACGTACAAAATGAAACTAATGTAAATGGAGAGAAAAAACACACTCAATGCAGGTACTTAAAAGTAGGTAAAAATCTTAGGGTAAATAGTAGGTTTTAGTACCCAGGTACCACCGAGTAGACAGGGGTTATTGTAGTGAGCGGGGTAGTAAGACCAACCCTTGACGATCTAATGAGCCCCGGCGGACGGCAGATCGGGATACAACACGATCCAGGTAAAAATGAACACAAGGACTTGAATTCTAATTATAATTGAAACATCCTGAAAGGGTGTATTGTCACGAAGCAAAGGGTGGTTTGTAAAGAATGTCCCTTTGAGCATACCTACAGACTTACATTATATAATATTTAAAAATGTTTTATCACGTCACATGGGGTGTTTGTGTTTATATATTTGGCATTTGATGTTCTGTGATGAATAAAATAAAAAAAATCTAAGATTTAACGATAAAGATAAATTGGCTTTTGTTCTATTGGATAGGTAGGTACTATGTGCATGAAATACGTGGGATATTTTTTTTATATAACTAACCATCACGTAATTTCTCCTAGAAAATGAATGCCAAACAGCTCATGATACACAATCGTTGCTTCAACCACATTCATACAAACTTTTCTCTTTTTTCAACTACGTAATACTTGAAACGCTTGGCCGTTCCCAAGGCCGACTAGAGAAAAGGCCTAGGCGAATGACAAATTTTCAAGTCAGTGCCATCAAGCAACGATAGTTTGCAAATTTCTAATTTATAAAGAAAGCTAAACATTCCCGGGTTACGAATAACCTGACAATATTTGTACAACCATCACAATAAGCAGAAAATATTGCTTGTGTCGTGATGGAGGACTTAGCCAGCCGAAGAATCAAACACGCTAAGCCTGAGTGGGATCCAAACGCGATGCCAACTCAGCCACTAGACCAGACCTGTACATTAATCTGCCTTGGTCTGGCCCAGAATGACGATCCACACTCCAAACATATTTTGTCAACACTTATATTTTATGTAACTTGTACATACATATTTTGTTTCTTATATTTAAAAATAACTGTATTTTGTCAACTCTTTGTTTTAACTGTAATATAAAAAAAACGTATAGTGCATTATATGGATAATGTATAAGCCCTAAGGGGGTTTAAATAGATAAATAATAATACAAAATTAAATAAAATAACTTTTTTCAGATATTTTTTTTCAGGTATTTTACGAAAGACATTACAGTCTTCTCGAATTTCCTCATTCGTAACTCGATCAAATATGTTTTTTAAAAGTAGATAATTGAATCTATCTACAATTAAGATATAAAGTTACCCGTTTAAATTGTTCAAGCAGTAGGTGCCTATATTAAATCTGACAAAAAAGAAAAAAAAAGGTAACACAGCCGTGCGATTGAAACATAATCTAAAAACTCCATCCAATCCATTATTTTCTTTTATGAAAAGAAATGGAGTGTGGGCGCGAAATAAATACCGAGAATATTTTTTTAACCCATTCATTATTATTTTCCGACAAAGTGTCCGGTCCATCAATTACCTTCCTAGACTGAAACTTGAACGGAGAGATTCGGTCCTCGATCTTACGGTGTCATTAAAGTTAACCCACACGAGAGCCTCGTAATTCAAAGCGCAGTATGTAACAATATACTGAATAAAACATATATTAATCAATAGTAACCATCTGAAATTCAGTAAATTTATGAAAGTTATTTAATTTATTTATTGTATTACATCATTATTATTATCATCACCATCATCACTCTTGGCTCTACAACCCCTGGTGGGTCTTGGCCTCCTCAAGAGTCTTCCTCCACTCATTTCGGTTTTGTACCAGCTCTCTCCAGTTTAGAATCTCCAAGGTAGATAGGTCTTTAAGAACGTTGTCGCTCCATCTTAATCTTGGCCTTCGGTGTTTGATGCTCGGTCATTCGCTCTACATGACCCAGCCACCGAAGTACTATTATTGTGTTAATGAGTTGATAAAATTTATAAGAAATTTTTGTTTTTGCTCAGACAGGCTACATAATTCGTTTATAGTATAAAGTCTTCCACAGACTCATGAAAATATGAAAATAAAAAGGTATTTAGTCAAAGAGGCACTATTGCGTACAAATATATCATCCAAACAAATTCCACTATTTCAAGCGAGTAGCAGTGCGCGGATAACGGATTATTGTTATGTAATGTTTGATTACAGGTGTTTTTTCGACGCCAGTCTCATATCTGAAATATCTGTGTCGAAAAAGACATAGGAGGAACATAAATGCGCACAAACATACATAAAAATAAAAAGAAAAGCAAATGGTAAAAGGTAGCGTAGGTATGTTATAGAAGTTTTCGGTCGTTCGACGTTAGAGCATTGGATGTCAAATTGGGCTAATCGGAGGTAAAAAGTGGAACAAATTTTTCTACTTCGTGTCTCATCTAAATACAATACGTCAATGGGGATAGTCTGCACTCTCGATAAATCAGTTCCAGTTTTTAAAATGATAATAATTAAAATAATTTTCAGATAAAATTATAACATTGTAGACAGGACAATGACGCCGAACTAAAGTGCGCGAAATAGCTTAATTGAAAGCAAAAGATCTAGAATTCATTGAGCCGGAGTTATAGACAAAGGCACAACTGAAATTTATATTTTTTATTAACAATTAAAGAACGGTATATCTGTTACATTATATAAAAATTTTATTAACAAGGATTAATGGTTTCGAAATATTTCATACCCCATTTCAAAAAAATGTTGCATACTGTGTTATAAATGTACATCCTTTCAACGGGTATGTTTTTTCTTTATCGTTTCACACCCGGCCGAAAAGATTTGAGGTGAAAATAAAAAACCTATGTTTAAATTCAGGTTAATGAGACGAGATTACCGACGATTCGAAATAATGAGGCAAGTATTTATTCCAAAATTAACTGTGTGGGGATAAAGAGTAATTATTTGACCTTTATACGGCCTCTGTGGTCGAGGAGAAAGGCTCTCGACTAGCAATCCTAAAGTCGCGGGTTTAAATCCCACCATTAATCCACTTAATTCAATTTCATTGATTTGTGTTATTTCACAATCAATTAATTAAAAATACTATATATAGTATATTTGCGGCACGTTCCGGGTGGGAGATAGTCTCAGTAACCTCCTGGTGTCACTAGACTACCATTCAGAATTGGCCACTTGCATAGATTTCATAACGACTTGGAAAAAATCGTGTGGATAGATTTTTTTAATAAGATTACGAAAATTTTAGTAAAATTTTTTAGAAATGAATAGTTTTTTTTAAATAAATAAATCCATTATTTGAGCTCGTGACGTCACTACATGAAAATGTCCCGTCTCCGATTATGTTCCCTTAATTTTATAAAATTCCACACTGACTAATTTTTATTTTATATGGCAACATTTTGATTTCCGGCGAATTTTTGAATTTTAGTTTAACGTTCACTAGATTTATTGTTTGTTCTATGCGAACTTATCCTTTGGTTTGATTTTTTGATTAAGATGGCTGTGTTTTTACAGATGTTACGAAGAGAACCCCGTATAATGTATTGCTATTCGTTTGGAAAACGTTCTTTTTTTTAAATGATTTTCGGCTATTTAATTATCGTTTTTTCGCACTCATAAAATTATGTCCCGTCTTTCCGGTTTATAAAAAATGGTCTGATTTTTCGGATTGAAATTTTTAAAAAATCGCCAGGGTTTCAAAAATACGAAAAAAAAGGGGAATATCTTAGAATATTTGTCTTAACCGGAAATTTTTTTAAAAAATTGTTTTGCAAGTGGCCTATTGAAACGTTGCTTGAAATGGATTTAGCCATGATCAGATCCAAATAGCCAGGTGCTTCCCTACATTCCCTTCCACACTACCTTTAGCCTCACAACATACCCCATTTGAGGATGCCATAGTCTCACTGGTTCCAAATGGTTGGCAGCTGGAACTCTTGTGCGGTATTCAAATTTAAAATATATTGAAATATACCTATATGTACCTCCCTCAAATTAAAATTCAATAAATTCTAATGTCTTTCGTTTCACATACAAACTTCTTCCACATATAAAACAAAAAATTTAAGTTCAGACTTTACGGAATTTCACAGGTACTTCATTGGTCTAAAAGCACTTTTAAACTATACATGATTATTCATATAGCTTGGAAAAAAAAAAGAAATATTGTACCAAACAGAATTAACAATGTACATACAATACCTACATGCTTTTTTATAACAAACCATCAGAACAAAGAACGTTAGTGGAAGTACAGCGAACTTGCTCTACATGAATGGACCATAGTAGTTAAAAAAAAACAGGTATCAAATTCAAGCGTTAAAAATTATAAACAATCTCTTGCAATTATTCTTCTAAAATTATTACTGGTAAACTGTAATTTACACAAGCATTTCCTGAGCTCGGATGGTTTATAAAACGGTAAATTTTCCTCTGAAAACGGTGAAGACTAACAGAAAAAAAAATTAAACTAGAGCACGTTCAAGACCGAATAAACCACAAACGTGTGTATACGACTCAGTTTATTTCTTAGATTTGTGTTCAGCATTGCGCAAATAGTGCCCAGCAACTGCAGTAAAGCGAATAAAGTTTTGTAGAAGAAGGTTGGCTTATTTTTTATGAAAAAAAGATGAAATAATTCGGGTCGGTTAGTGACTGAGTGGACACATGCGTCGTGTTGCCACCCAGCCGTCATATGTTCAATTTCGCTGCTAGCTAAGTTCTTTATCATTGCACAACCAACAATAAACGCTTACAATGTTCTTATGTTCCTAGTAATGTTATTATGTTCATTTGAACATTTATGGCATGTAGTTGGCAGTACTTTCTAGGGAGTAGTAGATGTGTTCAACTATATGGAATATAGTTGAACACATCTACTACTATAAAAAGACGGCTATAACATACCGCAATATATAATTTTAATATAATATTTTACTTCACATTTACTGTTCCACGTAGTCATTTTGTATATCAAATGTTTATAAAAGTATAGGCAAATAATAATATGCATAAATAAATAAATTATGCTAATAGGAGATTTTCAAATATTGTCAGGTTATTCGTAACCTTGGAATTTTTTACTGTATTTTAAAAATACTCGTAATTTTGATCGTAGGTAAAGCAAGAAATGTGTTTGTAGTAGCATAATGAAATTTATGTGGGTTTTAGTGAATGGAATTTTTAGGTAAAAACGGGTTTGAAAACTCCAAAACGCAAAATTTTGGTCGTTATTTCAGAAGAAGTCATGTAACTACTATTTTCAATGTTTTTGTGGTAAAGCATTCCATTATATCGCCGGCAGGCATCGACTAACTTACTTTTACGGCCCACCTTTTGAAATGTAAATGAGAAACAACAAATCAAAACGTATTGAGTTATTATGAGTAGCGACAGCGCGTTTTCAAAAGGTTAATGAATCGTAGCATTTAGATATAAAGTTTCCTCATTAGAAGCACGGGCAAATATTAAATTATTATCATTTGATGGAAGTTGACAGATATAAAACGTAACTAATACCATTATATGACTAATACCACTATATTTCAGTAGCGTAGTTTTAATATAACTATGTATATGCCTGGATATATTTTTATGTTATATTTTTTTCATTCCTTTTAGGTTTTCATCTATTCGACATTTTAGAAAGTCTTGCAGTTTTCATTATCGGGCACAACTCAAAAGTCACTTTTTTTTTTGCATTAACTCCACTCAGGAGGCTTTGAAGAAAATAAAGCCTAAAGGCCTATGTAATTTGTGGGGATGATGTGTGAAGGGTCCTTTTTGTGGAAAAGAAGGAGTGAACCTTAAATATTAAATTTTATGGGAGGTAGGAAACACAAAAGTCGGAAAATCGTTCCACAGCCGAGCTGTTGAACTCAAGACCGATTCGTAAAAACGATCCGTTACCATGCGAGAAATATCAACTGCACAAATGTTGAAAGCGTGTTTGGCGTGTTTCCAGACTGCGCACCGGCGCTGAAGTTCCTCGGAGCATCTTCCATTGAAGTATAGGTAGAACAAGGACCCAATTCCCACCCGATGCCTGTGCTCTAAAGATTGCAATCCTTTAATTTATCAAACGGACCGCCCGTTTCTGCACGGAGTCAACAGTTTTCCGGTATTTTGTGGCTCCGATCAAAGGTCACTTAGGAGTTACACTAAGCATATGGAAAGCCTGTTCGGAAGATTGCTTGCATCATACATATAAAATCTATATGCATTGTTATAATGTACTATTCTTATAGTATGTAACCTAAATCTTTTGAGCCACATGAAACATCCTAGACTAGTACAAAACAACACAATGAAATCATTATCATGACAACTCAATATTCTTCAACAAAGTTTTTTTTTCGTGATTCCCATTTGGCGTCTAGTCGTTCGTATTAATAATATATAACTTAACTTAATACGTAACGAGCTTATGAATACAAATCACTGAATAAATCTGACGTCCCATCATGTCACATTCAAATCATAATTCCTAACAACGGAATACAATTTGAATAAACTTCATTCAAAATGAGTCTAATGTATTCAGATTTTCGGTCAAGAGACCGCTTCATAAACAGCGCTTACGCTATATAACAAAGTGTAAACATCGGCTTAGAACATGTAAACAACGCTTATGATTATGGAGCGCGTAAATTAGATTTATAAACAATGAAAAGAAAGTTACATATTGTAAGAAAATATATAGGTACCTACTTATCGACGAAATGGTACGACTTCAAAAATATAATGCAAAATAAGAAAATTGTTTGCGTAAAAATAAATGACATGATTTCAAACTTAAATAAAGCAATGAACAAATTATTGTGTAGGTAGCACCTTGAACGTACCTACGCATTTATTACGTACCTACCTAATAGATGAATTTTATTAACGAGATTTGTTAATGAAAGAAACCCAATTAAAGCATTAATGAAACGTAACTTTATTTTAATTAGTCAATATCCCAAATAGTAGAGTACTTAATTGCACAGTAAAAGATTTCAGTTACGTGTTTGGATTACGCCATTATTTTTTTCATTCTAGAGAGATAGTTTAATGGCTAGTTAGATAATAGGTGACCTAATACTAACTGTTAATTAATTATTATTGTGTGAATTTGTTTTATGAAATCGTTTAAGGATGTGAAAATAAAAGCATGTTCATACACTTTTTCCCAACCGACAAAACACAAGACCTATGTATAAGCCTATAATAGCCAGGTAACATTTTAAATACCCACAAGCGGTAAAAATTGCAAGGCGCATATGACGCCGTTCTATTTGTATAAAGAACATTAACTTTAAATTCAGTAAATTTAAATGATTCATCTCCTCAAGAACATAAGAATCTAGTGAATCAAAAAAAAAAATAAAACTAAACGAACAACAAACAATAATAAGTCGGATCCTCATTGTTGAGGGTCGTGAATCCCTACTTCAATTTCCATGGTGAACAAGGATCCTCCACTCTTCGCGGTTCTGCGCTGCGTGGAGAGCCAAGGACACCGACATACCGTTCGCCAATGATACTTGGTAATTCCAGCGCATTGGTGACCTTGATCTGCTTCTTCTCACTTCCAATTTATCAGTTTCTGCAAATTTCGAGTCACCAGTTTGGCGAGCAATGCGTCAAAAATATCTTAAAATACATTGTATAGACAGATATTTGAAAGCCTATTGTAGATGCCGAGCCTTTCCAGATCGGACACATTCTTTGGGATCGTGAGGATTTTTCTCCAGCACCACATTTCGAGTAGGTCTATTCGCTTTCTTTCGCTGGCTCTAAGTCTCCATGTGTACACACAGTACACACCGTATAGAAAAACGGTGAAATCATCTTCGTTATGCCAATAAATTATGCTGTGACAAGTGCCAAATTCTCTGAAAACTTCAAACGTCATTCGTTAAGTTAAAAATTAAGGTTTACGTAACTTAGTTATTGTCCAAAAAAGCCAGAAGCTTATAGAAGTTAACCCTGAAATTTGGGCGTAAACCGCATTCGAAAATAGAAAGGTTCCTGTCCTCCCACGCCGTTAAGTTCTGAGAAGAACTGACGAAAAATCTAATATGTAAATTACCGAAATGCTACCTCCAAACGTGTACGGGTTGAGTGCGTAGATAAACCTAACCAAGTCACAGAGGACAGAGGTATGAGTAGATTCTGAGATGAAAGATGAACCAAGCGATAAACAAATGACGCGTGGGTCAAGAATTTTTATTTTAAGTCAAGTAAAAAGCAAACGGTGTAAACATGTGGAATTTAAACGGCTGAGTTAACGTAACATACCGGTAGGACCGGTAATTTGGTAAATAGAATGGAAAGTTAAGGTGAGATGAGCGTATTAGAACAGTGATTCAAATTCTTTTATGTAATTTTATTAGTTATTTTTTAAACCAGCCAACCGGTCAAAGATATTAAAGCTGATATATTTTTGGATGTTTATGACACTCTAGGGCTAGGGTCAGCTGTGAATAATTTTAACACTCGTCTTAGGATTTTATTGATGGTAGCGTAGAACTAAATCAATTTTACTTTATAGTTCAAATTATGTACATTTAAATATAACCGTGTGTTTATTAACCTTTAAAAGAGGGATTTCATAATAATGAAGCGAATGAACTAGTGATTTATACTTAAAACATTATGTATGTATATTACTAAGGAAATCAAAAACAAGAATAAGATAAAAACAAAATTGCTTTCTAAAATAGTGAATTTTGCGTGTAACAGTAAATAATACTTATACTATTTTTCCAGCGAGAGATTGTAAATGAAGTCAACGTTCTAGAATCTTTTTCTTTTTCGTTTTCAAACAAGACGCGTGAGAAGGAAGAGGACGAATTTCGATGATGTCCATTAAGTATTTATAAGCAGTGGCGGTTCGAAATGCACGGAGGCCACAAAAATAATACTAATAAGGGGATTAAAATTATGCTGAATGTGCAATGGATATAAATAATCAATACTTTCGTTAAAAAACTTTAGCGAAGTATTTTTCAACGGTTTTATAATTTCATTAAAAGCATTTCCATAAAATTTCATAAATCTTGTAATTTTTTAAAAGGCAACAGGTATTTTTTTTTAAATCGGATTTGTTTTTCTGAGTTACTATCTAGGTTATATATTAATTCGTTAAAGAACTTTGTAATCATTCAAAAAGATAGCTGCCAAAAATATGGGGGAAATTAGTTGAGATTATTAATTCTGAATTTGAAATAATATGAGATCAATAAAAATGACAGAAAAAAATAGATGTCCCAAGGTAAAATGGTTAAGGTGGTATGATGCGACGGTTAACTTTTTATTTTCCTTGAAATTGTTCTATTCAATGCTTCGTTTAGATTTTAAAGTATTATCTTCTTCGATATAATATCTAGGTTATATATATATACTATATAGTATTGCTTGGTTTTGAAAAAACTCACTTTTTTTCCGGATGCGAAAATCGACCGCACCCCCCTAGAGTTTCACCCACCTCAAGGTTCACTTTCGGGTGAAGATCGTTTTTTCCCGCACGCGAAAAGGGACCGCACCGCCTTCGCGTTTCGCACACCTCAAGGTTCACTCTCGCTTGAGGAAAAAATTCAGTGCGAAAAATGAAGCCTCGAAAGCTCACTCTTTACGCGAAAATCGACCGCACCGCCCTTCGAGTTTCACACACCTCAAGGTTCATTTTCGCTTGAGGAAAAAATTCAGCCCGAAAATTAAGCCTCGAAAAATTCAGCCTCGGTTTTTTTTTCCGACAAAATTAATGTCGCTAGGGATTTATTCTCTCATACGAATCAACGGCGCAAACTGGAACCTCTGATTAAATCGCCTAATTCGGCTAGGTTATAATTCCCGCCGACAGGTTCGCCCCTTTAAAAACGTCGGATCGAAAATGTAAGTAAAAAAAAGTTAGTTTCCCGTACAAAACTGATTTAGCTAGGAATTTATACTCATTAATTAAACGGCTTCAAGAAAGTTCTTGAGAAAAATTGACATTTTACAGGGGCATTACGGAATTAAAGATTACGTTAAAAAAACACCTTCCGGCGGACATGTTTTTGATTAAACATAAGCAATACAAGTTTTATAAACTTTTAAATCCACGACATGTACCGCATTTCATTCAAAATACTTCACAATATAGCATCAAACATTGTAATAATTCTGACATCTGTTGAAATTGATCTGTCCTCGACAATGAAAAATCTTTGCGGCCAGTTAAAATGAATTCGAGGTAGGTACCTACCGGCGTTGAAAGGCGAATAATTTACATGCAGAAAATAAACAGTACCTAGGTATATGAAATCAAATTAGATCATTACTACTACGAAGGTACTCAATTCCATAGAAAATTAAATAAAACGATAAAGATTTTTTAATGCTGCATCCACATTTGTAGTCAAAAGCTTTAGGTTGGTGAATTTCTATAAATTCAATTAGAAACGGGCCAGCAGTACCTACTCATGTGGGAACATTATCGTTCAAATATTGAGATAATAATAAAATGAGTTGATTTAAAAAACTTTCTAAAGATGGTCCATTTTTTGCCAAAAATGATGTACATAGGTACCTACTGGAACATTGTACATCGATATAAAAATTTTTTTCCTCAGGAATGACCAAGATTAAATAAACTCGATAAAATTATTTTTTTCCTACGTTGCAATAATTTCTATAGCGCCATTTCTGCAAAAAATCACACCAAGAGCCCAGTGCTCTATACCAGGAACATAAAAATAGGAGCAGTTACAGTATCATAATGTTCTGAATTAAATTAAATATTTATTGAAAAATTATTTTTTTTGTGAAAAGACGAATTGTAAAATATTGTAAACATATTGTTAACATGGTAAAATAAAATAAAGTTTCAAGTATTTTTTTCCATAAATAAAAAAAAATTATAGCACAATTTTTGTGAAAAATCACCTAAAGGACGCTGTACTCCCGTTGAAAATGTACCAGGAGCACAGAATTTTGCTGAGGTAATAATATATTGTTAATTACTAAGAATGATCCAATTTTTTTTGCCAAATGGTGTAGATACCTACCTGAATAATACACTGGAACTACATTTGTTCTGTACATTTTTAATTCAATTTTAATGTGAATACCGCACAAGAGTCCCAACTACTGGAGCCAATGAGATTATGGCATCCCCAGTTGGGGTACGTTGTGAGGCTGAAGATAGTAGGGAGGGGAAGGACATGGGAAAGAGGAAGGTGGGGAAGTACTTGGCTATTCAGATCTGGTCACCAAACACGGTTAAAGCAATTTCAAGCTATGTTTCAATTCCTAATGGTGAAAATTGAGCAGGAAGCTCCTTGGCCCCCTTTTACGAGAGCGGGTGTACGAAATTACAAAAGCTGTTTCAAAATAAATTGATGAACTCAGTAAGTAGGTACTGAAAGTAGGAACTATTTTTTCGTTTTATCCACATTCAAACATCGTTTTTTTCTTCATATATTTTATTAAACACCCGCTCCTCGCTTCAACCACGTTCACACGTCAAATCGCATAGTGTTTTAACCCGTTAGTTGCTTTGCAACGTGCAAACTGCTGTCTCAAAATAAATTGATGTACTCAGTGAGTAGGTACTGAAAGTAGGAACTGTTTTTCTATAAATATTTTGTTCATGGAACCCTTCAGTACCCAAGATGGATATCAAATTACGCGTCTTGACCTGTACAAACCAAAGGGCTGAGTTAAAAAGTTGAGCGGTAAACTCCTAGGCCCCCTTTTTCGAGATAAGGCTCTATTGGTTTTTCTTAATTTAATTAAATGAAATACTGAACGCTCCGAGTCGGGAGGCTGAATTGCTTCAGTAACAGATGTACTGAATTGAGCGGTAAGCTCTTTGGGCCGTTTTAAAAATGTCGTCGATTAAATTAGCTCAGTGGTAAGAGTCTTTTTTGCAACAGGACGGGTATCAAATTACGCGTATTGATCTGCACAACCCAAATGGCGCAATGAAAAATTGAGCAGGAAGCTTCTTGGCCCCATTTTACGAGAAAAGGCCCGTACTGAACGGTTAGAACCGGGCGACCAAAGCGGCTCGAGAGCGGGTATACGAAATTGAGCCGTCGTCTACCTGTGCCCTATTGTAGGCGCACATTCGCTTCATCCGCATTCAAACATCGTTTTTTTCTTCATGTATTTAATTAAACACCCGCTCTTCGCTTCATCCACGTTCACACATCAAATCGCATAGTGTTTTAACCCGTTAGTTGCATTTGCAATGGGCATAAGCTAGTACTATATATTATTGTTTGGTTTTGAAAAAACTCACTTTTTTTCCGGATGCGAAAATCGACCGCACCCCCCTCGAGTTTCACCCACCTCAAGGTTCACTTTCGCGTGAAGATCTTTTTTTCCCGCACGCGAAAAGGGACCGCACTGCCCTCGCGTTTCACACACCTCAAGGTTCACTCTCGCTTGAGGAAAAAATTCAGCCCGAAAATTAAGCCTCGAAAGCTCACTTTTTACGCGAAAATCGACCGTACCGCCCCTCGAGTTTCACCAACCTCAAGGTTCACTTTGGCATGCAAATAAAAATTAAGCCCGAAAATTAAGCCTCGAAAAATTCAGCCTCGAAAAAAAAGCCTGACAAAATTAATGTCGCTAGGGATCTATTCTCTCATACGAATCAACGGCGCAAACTGGAACCTCTAATTAAATCGCTTAATTCGGCTAGGTTATAATTCCCGCCGACAGGTTCGCCCCTTTAAAAACGTCGGATCGAAAATGTAAGTAAAAAAAAGTTAGTTTCCCGTACAAAACTGATTTTGCTAGGAATTTATACTCATTAATTAAACGGCTTCGAGGAAGTTCTTGAGAAAAATTGACATTTTATAGGGGCATTACGGAATTAAAGATTACGTTAAAAGTACACCTTCCGGCGGAGATGTTTTTTAATAATCATAAACGATACAAGTTTTATGAACTTTTAAAACCACGACATGTCCCGCAATTCATTCAAAATGTTTCACAATTTTGGATCAAACATTGGAATAATTCTGACATTTGTTGAAATTGATTTGTCCTCGACAATGAAAAATCTTTGCGGCCAGTTAAAATGAATTCTTGGTAGGTACCTACCGGCGTTGAAAGGCGAACGATTTACATGCACAAAGTAAATAGTACCTAGGTAATGAAGCATTCATAAGAGTTATGAAACCAAATAAGACGAGTACTTACGTAGGTACCTACTTAATTCCTTTGAAAATCAAATTAATTGCCAAGTTTTTTTAATGCTGCATCCACATTTGTAGTCAATTTAGTTGGTGAATTTCTATAAATTCAATTAGAAACGGGCCAGCAGTATCTACTCATGTGGGAACATTATCGTTCAAATATTGAGATAATAATAAAATAAGTTGATTTAAATAACTTAACTAAAGATGGTCCATTTTTTTTCCCAAAAATGATGTACATAGGTACCTACTGGAACATTGTACATCGATATAATTATTTTTTTCCTCAAGAATAGCCAAGATTATTGCCATTTTTTGCGGTAATTTGTTAAGAAATTAAATAAACTCGATAAAATTATTTTTTTCCTACGTTGCAATAATTTCTATAGCGCCATTTCTGCAAAAAATCACACCAAGAGCCCAGTGCTCGATACCAGGTGCATAGAAATAGGAGCAGTTACAGTATCATAATGTTCTGAATTAAATAAAATATTTATTGACAAATTATTTTTTTTGTGAAAAGACGATATGTAAAATATTGTAAAATTGTACAATATTGTAAACATATTGTTAACATGGTAAAATGATATAAAGTATCAAGTATTTTTTTCCATAAATAAAAAAAAATTATAGCGCCATTTTTGTGAAAAATAACCTAAAGAACGCTGTACTCCCTTTGAAAATGTACCAGGAGCACAGAATTTTGCTGAGGTAATAATATATTGTTTATTACTAAGAATGATCCATTTTTTTTTGCCAAATGGTGTAGATACCTACCTGAATAATACACTGGAACTACATTATTTGTTCTGTACATTTTTAATTCAATTTTAATGTGAATACCGCACAAGAGTCCCAACTACTGGAGCCAATGAGACTATGGCATCCCCAGTTGGGGTACGTTGTGAGGCTGAAGATAGTAGGGAGGGGAAGGACATGGGAAAGAGGAAGGTATGGAAGTACTTAGCTATTCAGATCTGGTCACCAAACATGGTTAAAGCCATTTCAAACAAAGTTTCAATTCCTAATCGTGAAAATTGAGCTGGAAGCTCCTTGACCCCCTTTTACGAGAGCGGGTGTACGAAATTGAGCGGTCGACTGTCTGTGCCAAACATATGTTTGAATGTGGATAGTTTCAACCCGTTAGTTGCTTTGCAACGGGCAAAAGCTGTTTCAAAATAAATTGATGAACTCAGTGAGTAGGTACTGAAAGTAGGAACTATTTTTTCGTTTTATCCACATTCAAACATCGTTTTTTTTCTTCATATATTTAATTAAACACCCGCTCCTCGCTTCATCCACGTTCACACGTCAAATCGCATAGTGTTTTAACCCGTTAGTTGCTTTGCAACGGGCAATCTGCTGTCTCAAAATAAATTGATGTACTCAGTGAGTAGGTACTGAAAGTAGGAACTGTTTTTCTAAAAATATTTTATTCATGGAACCCTACAGTACCCGAGATGGATATCCAATTACGCGTCTCGACCTGTACAATCCAAAGAGCTGAGTGAAAAAATTGAGCGGTAAACTCCTAGGCCCCCTTTTTCGAGATAAGGCTCTATTGGTTTTTCTTAATTTAATTAAATGACATACTGAACGCTCCGAGTCGGGAGGCTGAATTGCTTCAGTAACAGACGTACTGAATTGAGCGGTAAGCTCCTTGGACCGTTTTAAAAATTTCGTCGATTAAAGTAGCTCAGTGGTAAGAGTCTTCTTTGCAACAGGACGGGTATCAAATTACGCGAATCGATCTGCACAACCCAATTGGCGCAATGAAAAATTGAGCAGGAAGCTTCTTGGCCCCCTTTAACGAGAAAAGGCCCGTACTGAACGCCTAGAACCGGGCGACCAAAGCGGCTCGAGAGCGGGTATACGAAATTGAGCCTTCGTCTACCTGTGCCCTATTGTAGGCGCACATTCGCTTCATCCGCATTCAAAAATCGTTTTTTTCTTCATATATTTAATTAAACACCCGCTCTTCGCTTCATCCACGTTCACACATCAAATCTCATAGTTTTTTAAACCGTTAGTTGCTTTGCAACAGGCATAAGCTAGTATATAGTATTGTTTGGTTTTTCAAAAACTCACTTTTTTCCTTGACGGGAAAATCGACCGCACCGCCCCTCGAGTTTGACCGACCTCAAGGTTCACTTTCGGATACATGCATTTTAAGACTTTTGATGGATCCGAAAATGACCTCTCCGCTCCTCGAGTTTCAAACACCGCAGAGACCATTATCCGATTTGGGGTAGCGTGCCCAAATCGTGTCCCGATTAGGGACCAATTTTCATACAAAACACCGGTGCACGGTTAGCAGTGCACCCAAGCGGCGAAAACTACAATTAAATCTATCACCGACGGAGAAATTCGGCCTCAGTTCTATTTCCTGCCGTCAGGTTCATCCGTTGAAACGGCGCGACGTACGCGTAGGCTCAAAAAGGGAAGGAAAAACGTTATTTTTTGGCTACAAAGCACACTTTTCAGTACTTGAGAAAACTACGGAAAAATTGAGCATTTTGTTTGCCTACATTTTTGCTAGCGATTTATTCACAGAAAACTGAAGCAAATCAGCGGCAAAAACTGGAACCTCAAATAAAAGTACTCAATTCGGCTCAGTTCTATTTCCTGCCGACAGGTGTACTTCAAAAAAAAGATGTCATTTTGGCCATTAGTTTCAATGCAAAGAAATTGCTACGAATGTTGAGTTAGGTCAAGATTCTTACATGTCAAAACAAAACGGATCTCTCAGCGGTTTGGGTTGTTGTTTTTCGGGAAACGGCATTGCGGCCGGAAAAACGATTCCGGCTTGGATGTTTTTGAAAAATTCGGTACCCGAAAACATACCGCATCTTTTGATACCAATATAAGGTGTCTGTCCCATGTAAAAAAGTTCAGGGTCGCCGAAAAACCTATAAAATTTTCCAAAAAAACAAGAAAATACGTGTCCATAGATTCACTTCTGAAGGGTAGATTTTTACCGGCCAGTACAAAGTACCTACTTATCTCGGTAGTATTGCAAATATGATAAAAAAGCAAAACCATTGCCGGAATTTTGTAAGGAAAAGCGCCGGTACCTACCTGAATGGGTAGTTGGAAGATTATTTAGGTTTTAATGCAATTTAATTTACTAAGGTAATGTTGTTTCACCGATACTGAATAATTTAACATTTTTTTAAAGTTTATTTTCACGTTCTATGTAAGTTCTATTTTTTTATCAGTAAATGCCAGTTGCATCATTAAACAAAAATATCTATAGAACTTGAATAGAATTCGAACAGAACTTTTACAGAACGGTAAAATTGACTTGAAAAATTGAAGAATTTCCAATTTTGTTAAAAAACCCAGCCTAAATAAGTTTTTTTTTACGTATGTGTAAGAACCTGCGCTCAGAATTTAGGTAGGTACCCATCTGCACATAACAACTCGCTATCATCCGACGATATTGCATACGTATTCGTTTTCTAATCTTACAATGAAAATACTCGAGGTTGAACGGGATATTTTTTTTAAAGTATTAAATTCATATAGCGCTTTTTTTAAGTAGTAAAACTACTGGTGAGTTCTGGCATTATAAAATTTGTATGAAAATGTACGTACGCTCATATCTTCCGAACGACTGCAACAAAATGAAAAATTCTTTTTTTGTTGTGTTCGTTATTGTTAGTACAAGGTTTGTATAAAACTACTGGTGAGTTCTGGCATTACGAAATTTGTAAAAAAAAAATTTATAGGTGGCGCGCGAGCTGTTTGAAAACTAAATGTACCGGGAATTAGTGTATGTAATGCGGCATGATGGTTTCTGTATACAATGGTGAGCTCTGGCATCATGAAATTACGCATTGCTAAACCGTTCATCCGATTGCGATGAAAATTTGAGGATTTGATGTTTGCAAGCCCACGACGGTTTATGTATACAATAATGAGCTCTGGCATCATGAAATTACGCATTGCTAAACCGTTCATACGATTGCGATGAAACTTTGGGGATTTGATGTGTGCATGTCTACAATGGTGTTTATTTACTAACGTTTGGCAGGTTTTTGCTGCTAGGTCCTGCGGGCGGCTTTATACATAGTTGTGTGTTTAACCACTAAGCGTTGCTAAACCATTCTTCCGATTGCGATGAAAATTTGTAGATTTGATGTGTGCATGCCCACGACGTTTTCTGTATACAAAAGTGAGCTCTGGCATCATGAAATTACGCACTGCTAAACCGTTCATCCGATTGCGATGAAACTTTTGGGATTTGATGTGTGCATGCCTACAATGGTGTCTATATACTAACGTATGGCAGGTTTTTGCTGCTAGGCCCTGTGGGCGGCTTTATGTATATTTGTATGTTTAACCGTAGTTACCTACCCGCTTACTATGAAATTTTTTTTTGTTAGTAAGTCAAGTTAGTTTTAACCCGTTAGTTGCATTTGCAACAGGCATAAGCTAGTTATATAGTATTGTTTGGTTTTTCAAAAAACTCACTTTTCGCTTGACGGGAAAATCGACCTCACCGCCCCTCGCGTTTCACCAACCTCAAGGTTTAATTTGGCTTGGCGACGCAAAAATGCCGCTGGCACGCCAAAACGACCTCTCCGATCCTCGAGTTTCGCACACCTCAAGGTTCAATTTTGTTCGAAGGAAATTGTCCCGACGGCTGACACGCGAGAATGGACATTAGCGCTCGGTATTTTAAAACACTTCAAGGTTCACAGTCCTTCGAAGAGTCGATTATTTTCCAGCCACTAGCAGTTGTTTTTTTTTTGATAGGGGAAACATTTTTCATCGTTATCAATATGTTTGCCAAAACTTTACGGGAGACTTCTAGCGGTGCGGAATACAAGTATGGATTATTCACATTAGAAAAAATCAAATGTCTATCGAATACTGTTGTAGTTCTATTTTCATCCGTTCGAAATGGCAGCTTCGTCTGAATTTCAATAAATACGCTAGCTTCACGATTTTCACAAAAAAATAGACTAGACAGGAAACTCACATAAAATTGAACTGACACATTTTAAGAGCGAAAATTATATAAATTTGCGGCGAAAACTGGAACTACTCATTAAATCAACCAATTCGGCTCAGTTATAGTTCCCGCCGACAGGTTCGCATTAAAAAAAAAAACCACAAATTAGGCCTTAGTTTCGATGCAATGGAAAATACTAGAGAGAATGTTGAGACAGGTCAGTTATCCGAGATGTCAAAACAAAACGGATCTCTCAGCGGTTTGGGTTGTTGTTTTTCGGGAAACGGCATTGCAGCCGAAAAAACGATCCCCGGTTAGATGTTTTTGAAAAATTCGGTACCCGGCAATATAAGGCAACTTTTAACACCAAAATTTTGTGTCCTTTCCGTGTAAAAAATTTCAGGGTCTCCGAAAAACCTATAAAATTTTCCAAAAAAAACAAGAAAATACGTGTCCATAGATTCCCTTCAGTAGGGTGGATATTAACCGGCCAGTACAAATTATGTTATTAATTCAGGGTAGGTACCTACTTATCTCGGTAGTATTGCAAATATGATGAAAAAAGCAAAACCATTGCCGGAATTTTGTAAGGAGATGCGCCGGTACCTACCGGAATGGGTAGTTGGACAATTATTTAGGTTTTTGATGCAATTTAATTTACTAAGGTAATGTTGTTTCCACGATACTGAATAATTTAACAATTTTTTAAAGTTCATTTTCACTTTCTGTGTAAGTTCTGTTTTTTTATCAGTAAATGCCAGTTGCATCATAAAACTGAAATAATTACAGAACTTGAATAGAATTCGAACCGAACTTTTACAGAACGTTAAAATTGACTTGAAAAATTGAAGAATTTTTAATTTCGTTAAACAACCTAGCCTAAATATGAGTTCTTTTTTACGTATGTATGCAAGTACCTATACTCAGAATATAAGTAGGTTCCTACCTGCACATAAACACTCGATATCATTCGACGATATTGCATACGTCTTAGTTTTCTAATTTTACAATGAAATTACTCGAAGTTGAACGGAATATTTTTTTTAAAGTATTAAATTCATATAGCGCTTTATTTTAAGCAGTAAAACTACTGGTGAGTTCTGGCATTATAAAATTTGTATGAAAATGTACGTACGCTCATAACTTCCGAAGGACTGCAACAAATTGAAAAATTCTTTTTTTGTTGTGATCGTTATTGTTAGTACAAGGTTTGTATAAAATAACTGGTGAGTTCTGGAATTACGAAATTTGTAAAAAAAAAATTATAGGTGGTGCGCGAGCTGTTTGAAAAATAAATGTACCGGGAATTAGTGTATGTAATGCGGCAGCTGGGGGGGGGGTGAAAACAGGAAGGGGGGAGGGGAGCCTGGGAGAGTGGAGGGGAACTCGGGAGGGGGTTTACGATACGGAGAAGCCTAGGAGTGAAGTGGGCTGAGGGAAGGTGTGGGAGGCGGAGTGGAAAGGGGAAGAGGACGCTGGTGAGGAAGGGGGGGGGGATTCCTGGTTCCTGTATACAATAGTGAGCTCTGGCAACACGAAATTACGCATTGCTAAACCGTTCATCCGATTGTGATGAAACTTTGGGGATTTGACGTGTGCATTTCTACAATGGTGTTTATATACTAACGTATAGCAGGTTTTTGCTGCTAGGTCCTGCGGACGGCTTTATACATAGTTGTATGTTTAACCGCTAAGCGTTGCTAAACCATTCATCCGATTGCGATGAAAATTTGAGGATTTGATGTGTGCATGCCCACGACGGTTTCTGTATACAAAAGTGAGCTCTGGCATCATGAAATCACGCATTGCTAAACCATTCATCCGATTGCGATGAAACTTTGGGGATTAGACGTGTGCATGTCTACAATGGCGTTTATTTACTAACGTATGGCAGGTTTTTGCTGCTAGGTCCTGCGGGCGGCTTTATACATAGTTGTGTGTTTAACCGCTAAGCGTTGCTAAACCATTCATCCGATTGCGATGAAAATTTGTAGATTTGATGTGTGCATGCTCACGACGGTTTCTGTATACAAAAGTGAGCTCTGGCATCATGAAATTACGCATTGCTAAACCGTTCATGCGATTGCGATGAAACTTTGGGGATTTGATGTGTGCATGCCTACAATGGTGTCTATATACTAACGTATGGCAGATTTTTGCTGCTAGGCCCTGTGGGCGGCTTTATATATATTTGTAGTTTAACCGTAGGTACCTACCCGCTTACTATGATTTTTTTTTCTGTCAGTTAGTAAGTCAAGTTAGTTTTAACCCGTTAGTTGCATTTGCAACAGGCATAAGCTAGTTATATAGTATTGTTTGGTTTTTCAAAAAACTCACTTTTCGCTTGACGGGAAAATCGACCGCACCGCCCCTCGCGTTTCACCAACCTCAAGGTTCACTTTGGCTTGGCGACGCAAAAATGCCGCTGGCACGCCAAAACGACCTCTCCGATCCTCGAGTTTCGCACACCTCAAGGTTCAATTTTGTTCAAAGGAAATTGTCCCGACGGCTGACACGCGAGAATGGACATTAGCGCTCGCTATTTTGGAACGCTTCAAAGTTCACAATCCTTCGAAGAGTCGATTATTTTCCAGCCACTAGCAGTTGTTTTTTTTTTTGATAGGGGAAACATTTTTCATCGTTATCAATATGTTTGCCAAAACTTTACGGGAGACTTCTAGCGGTGCGGAATACAAGTATGGATTATTCACATTAGAAAAAATCAAATGTCTATCGAATACTGTTGTAGTTCTATTTTCATCCGTTCGAAATGGCAGCTTCGTCTGAATTTAAATAAATACGCTAGCTTCACGATTTTCACAAAAAAAATAGACTAGACAGGAAACTCACATAAAATTGAACTGACACATTTTAAGAGCGAAAATTATATAAATCTGCGGCGAAAACTGGAACTACTCATTAAATCAACAAATTCGGCTCAGTTATAGTTCCCGCCGACAGGTTCGCATTAAAAAAAAAACCACAAATTAGGCCTTAGTTTCAATGCAATGGAAAATACTAGAGAGAATGTTGAGACAGGTCAGTTATCAGTTATCCGAGATGTCAAAACAAAACGGATCTCTCAGCGGTTTGGGTTGTTGTTTTTTGGAAAATGGCATTGCAGCCGAAAAAACGATCCCCGGTTAGATGTTTTTGAAAAATTCGGTACCCGGCAATATAAGGCAACTTTTAATAACGATATAAAGTGTCCGTCCCATGTAAAAAAGTTCAGGGTCGCCGAAAAACCTATAAAATTTTCCAAAAAAAACAAGAAAATTGGTGTCCATAGATTCACTTCAGTAGGGTGGATATTTACCGACCAGTACATTAAAATGTTATTAATTCAGGGTAGGTACCTACTTATCTCGGTAGTATTGCAAATATGATGAAAAAAGCAAAACCATTGCCGGAATTTTGTAAGGAGATGCGCCGGTACCTACCGGAATGGGTAGTTTAACAATTATTTAGGTTTTTGATGCAATTTAATTTACTAAGGTAATGTTGTTTCCACGATACTGAATAATTTAACAATTTTTTAAAGTTCATTTTCACTTTCTGTGTGAGTTCTGTTTTTTTATCAGTAAATGCCACTTGCATCATAAAACTGAAATAATTACAGAACTTGAATAGAATTCGAACCGAACTTTTACAGAACGTTAAATTTGACTTGAAAAATTGAAGAATTTTTAATTTTGTTAAACAACCCAGCCTAAATATGTGTTTTCTTACTCACTCTTTTTGCACTCGGAATTTAGGTAGGTACCCATCTGCACATAAAAACTCGATATCATCCAACTATATTGCATACCTATTAGTTTTCTAATTTTACAATTAAATTACTCGAAGTTGAACGGAATATTTTTTTAAAAGTATTAAATTCATATAGCGCTTTATTTTAAGCAGTAAAACTACAGGTGAGTTCTGGCATTATAAAATTTGTATGAAAATGTACGTACGCTCATAACTTCCGAAGGACTCCAACAATTTGAAAAATTCTTTTTTTGTTGTGTTCGTTATTGTTAGTACAAGGTTTCTATAAAATTACTGGTGAGTTCTGGCATCACGAAATTTGTAAAAAAAAAATTATAGGTGGCGCGCGAGCTGTTTGAAAACTAAATGTACCGGGAATTAGTATATGTAATGCGGCAGGTGGGGGGGGAGTGGAAACAGGAAGGGGTAGGGGAGCCTAAGAGGGGGGAGGGGAACTTGGGAGGGGGTTTACGATACGGAGAAGCCTAGGAGTGAAGTGGGGTGAGGGAAGGTGAGGGAGGCGGAGTGGAAAGGGGAAGAGGACGCTGGTGAGGAAGGGGGGGGGGGGGATTCCTGGTTCCTGTATACAATAGTGAGCTCTGGCAACACGAAATTACGCATTGCTAAGCCGTTCATCCGATTGTGATGAAACTTTGGGGATTTGATGTGTGCATTTCTACAATGGTGTTTATATACTAACGTATAGCAGATTTTTGCTGCTAGGCCCTGTGGGCGGCTTTATATATATTTGTATGTTTAACCGTAGGTACCTACCCGCTTACTTTGATTTTTTTTTTCTGTTAGTTAGTAAGTCAAGTTAGTTTTAACCCGTTAGTTGCATTTGCAATGGGCATAAGCTAGTTATATAGTATTGTTTTGTTTTTCAAAAAACTCACTTTTCGCTTGACGGGAAAATCGACCGCACCGCCCCTCGTGTTTCACCAACCTCAAGGTTCACTTTGGCTTGGCGACGCAAAAATGCCGCTGGCACGCCAAAACGACCTCTCCGATCCTCGAGTTTCGCACACCTCAAGGTTCAATTTTGTTCGAAGGAAATTGTCCCAACGGCTGACACGCGAGAATGGACATGAGCGCTCGCTGTTTTGGAACGCTTCAAAGTTCACAATCCTTCGAAGAGTCGATTATTTTCCAGCCACTAGCAGTTGTTTTTTTTTTGATAGGGGAAACATTTTTCATCGTTATCAATATGTTTGCCAAAACTTTACGGGAGACTTCTAGCGGTGCGGAATACAAGTATGGATTATTCACATTAGAAAAAATCAAATGTCTATCGAATACTGTTGTAGTTCTATTTTCATCCGTTCGAAATGGCAGCTTCGTCTGAATTTAAATAAATACGCTAGCTTCACGATTTTCACAAAAAAATAGACTAGACAGGAAACTCTCATAAAATTGAACTGACACATTTTAAGAGCGAAAATTATATAAATTTGCGGCGAAAACTGGAACTACTCATTAAATCGACCAATTCGGCTCAGTTATAGTTCCCGCCGACAGGTTCGCATTAAAAAAAAAACCACAAATTAGGCCTTAATTTAGCAATGGAAAATACTAGAGAGAATGTTGAGACAGGTCAGTTATCCGAGATGTCAAAACAAAACGGATCTCTCAGCGGTTTGGGTTGTTGTTTTTCGGGAAACGGCATTGCAGCCGAAAAAACGATCCCCGGTTAGATGTTTTTGAAAAATTCGGTACCCGGCAATATAAGGCAACTTTTAACACCAAAATTTTGTGTCCGTTCCATGTAAAAAATTTCAGGGTCGCCGAAAAACCTATAAAATTTTCCAAAAAAAACAAGAAAATTGGTGTCCATAGATTCACTTCAGTAGGGTGGATATTTACCGGCCAGTAGGTACAAATTGAAATGTTATTAATTCAGGGTAGGTACCTACTTATCTCGGTAGTATTGCAAATATGATGAGAAAAGCAAACACATTGCCGGAATTTTGTAAGGAAATGCGCCGGTACCTGCCGGAATAGGTAGTTGGACAATTATTTAGGTTTTTGATGCAATTTATTTTACTAAGGTAATGTTGTTTCCACGATACTGAATAATTTAATAATTTTTTAAAGTTCATTTTCACGTTCTGTGTAAGTTCTGTTTTTTTATCAGTAAATGCCAGTTGCATCATAAAACTGAAATAATTACAGAACTTGAATAGAATTCGAACCGAACTTTTACAGAACGTTAAAATTGACTTGAAAAATTAAAAAATTTTTAATTTCGTTAAACAACCCAGCCTAAATATGAGTTTTTTTTACGTATGTATGCAAGTACCTATACTCAGAATATAAGTAGGTTCCTACCTGCACATAAACACTCGATACCATCCGACGATATTGCATACGTATTAGTTTTCTAATTTTACAATGAAATTACTCGAAGTTGAACGGAATATTTTTTAAAAGTATTAAATTCATATAGCGCTTTATTTTAAGCAGTAAAACTACTGGTGAGTTCTGGCATTATAAAATTTGTATGAAAATGTACGTACGCTCATAACTTCCGAAGGACTGCAACAAATTGAAAAATTCTTTTTTTGTTGTGTTCGTTATTGTTAGTACAAGGTTTGTATAAAATTACTGGTGAGTTCTGGCATTACGAAATTTGTAAAAAAAAAAATTATAGATGGCGCCCCAACCGTTTTGAAAAATAAATGTACCGGGAATTAGTGTATTAATAATGCGGCAGGTGGGGGGGGGGGGGTGGAAACAGGAAGGGGGGGAGGGGAACTCGGGAGGGGGTTTACGATACGGAGAAGCCTAGGAGTGAAGTGGGGGTGAGCTCTGGCAACACGAAATTACGCATTGCTCAACCGTTCATCCGATTGTGATGAAACTTTGGGGATTTGATCTGTGCATTTCTACAATGGTGTTTATATACTAACGTATAGCAGGTTTTTGCTGCTAGGTCCTGCGGACGGCTTTATACATGGTTGTATGTTTAACCGCTAAGCGTTTCTAAACCATTCATCCGATTGCGATGAAAATTTGAGGATTTGATGTGTGCATGCCCACGACGGTTTCTGTATACAAAAGTGAGCTCTGGCATCATGAAATTACGCATTGCTAAACCATTCATCCGATTGCGATGAAACTTTGGGAATTTGATGTGTGCATGTCTACAATGGTGTTTATATACTAACGTATGGCAGGTTTTTGCTGCTAGGTCCTGCGGGCGGCTTTATACATAGTTGTATGTTTAACCGCTAAGCGTTGCTAAACCATTCATTCGATTGCGATGAAAATTTGAGGATTTGATGTGTGCATGCCCACGACGGTTTCTGTATACAAAAGTGAGCTGTGGCATCATGAAATTACGCATTGCTAAACCATTCATCCGATTGCGATGAAACTTTGGGGATTTAATGTTTGCATGTCTACAATGGTGTTTATTTACTAACGTATGGCAGGTTTTTGCTGCTAGGTCCTGCGGGCGGCTTTAAACATAGTTGTGTGTTTAACCGCTAAGCGTTGCTAAACCATTCATCCGATTGCGATGAAAATTTGTAGATTTGATGTGTGCATGCTCACGACGGTTTCTGTATACAAAAGTGAGCTCTGGCATCATGAAATTACGCATTGCTAAACCGTTCATCCGATTGCGATGAAACTTTGGGGATTTGATGTGTGCATGCCTACAATGGTGTCTATATACTAACGGATGGCAGATTTTTGCTGCTAGGCCCTGTGGGCGGCTTTATATATATTTGTATGTTTAACCGTAGGTACCTACCCGCTTACTATGAATTTTTTTTCTGTTAGTTAGTAAGTCAAGTTAGTTTTAACCCGTTAGTTGCATTTGCAACAGGCATAAGCTAGTTAAGTAGTAAAACACGATACGATACGTGGAATAACTGGATAAATGGAAACCAAACGTAACATGTTCCAAATGCAACAACAAGATAACATTGATCAAATAAATTAATATTTTTGTTAGGAAATGAAAACCAACTGCCCGGATGGCAGCAATAATACAAAGTTGTTGCTTTTTAACTCAACTTGTGATAAATACACAAACAGGTTGTGTGAATAATTCGATGAGTGAAAACAATAAAAATAACACGCACCACGTGGAAATTCCTAGAGCTTTATACAATCATTTGGAAACCATTACAGTACCATCTGTTGAAACATGATGACGAAATGTAGTCATTTCCGGAAAAATCAATAGTTTGCTGGATAAACTATTTCTGAAGAATGGAAACATGCATCATATCTGTAAATTTATTGGTATACGTAAAATCATTATTGTTCATTGTTATAATTTCAAAAAAAACACGTAATTGTACAACACTTGAACCGTTAAAAAGATATTTTGTTTTATTATTTTTTATATACATTTAACCTAATCAATACACTAGGTATCATTGACGTATTATATCATAGTATAATATAAAGAAACCTAATAACTTAGTAAAATAAAATAATTACATATCTGGCTTTGTACACATGATTTCGCACAGCGCACTAAGCTGCACCCAACTAGTAAATAAATAATTAAACAGTCAAAAGGGCAAAATAAAGAGTATGAAATCAATTATTGTGACCATCATTTTTATTTATTGTATTCGGGCCTTCCCATTAATGGCCATTAACTAGCCAGCGGCCGAGAATTCAAATCTCGTCGAAAGATGTTCTTACGATCGTACAGGGCGGTTCTAATGAAAAAGATTAATCATTCTCCGTACCAGCTTTTTAAAACAATAACTCAATATCGATTTTATTTCATTCAAAATTTGCTATTATTTACACCTACATTAAAAAATGCTGAAAGGCGTAACTAGTAAGCGTAAGTTTTGTAATTTTTTTTGTTTTTTATAAGTATTTATAATTTTTTTTAATGATTTTATTTAAAGTAAAATTAAAATTCTGAAATATAGCTTTCCCAGATAATTTATTGATTTATTTTACTGCATGATTATACGATTTTAAATGTGTGTTATAAAATACAAAATTTGGTTTGAAAATTTAACATATCTGCCAACGACCTACGGTATAACCTTAGTATGCTGAAAATAAGCATATTTTCTCATAATTTAAAACATAACTTACCAGATAAAAGAACAATCTTTCGAAATAAATTTATAATTTTTGTGGAAAAGGGTCAACACGGCTAAAATTTTATTAAAAAACGACATATTTCCGGTTTTGTCTGGTTATTCCCTCTTAAGAGATTTAAACGGCGAACGCACTTAAAAGATAAAATATCATTCGGCTTGGTCTATTTCAGCATATCGCTCGCCACGTATTCCCATTGGGTATGTACGGCCAAAAATATGCCGAAATACGCCAAGTCAAATGATCTTATATAATAATAATAATAATTGGATGATTTTTATAACGCCATTTTCGTGAGAAAATCACCTCAAGGGCGCTTTATTAATTCATTTATACATTTAATCTATACCTATATACTACAAGTGGCTTATATTATAACTAAGATTGATAACTAATGACTTACAACTAAGACTTCTATGACTAGTGATTTAGAACTATACTTATTTTTATAACCGAGTTTGTACATGTACCTAATTGCAAGCCATAATACAATACGAAACGAACAGAGCAGTATTGTTACTGCTCTATTCGTATTATGACCTGCAACTCTCTTAAAATTAGTTATTTACGACTAACATATTTATTTACATTTATAATCACATATTTTTATGATTACTATCATAAAACGAAGTCACAATACGAATAGAGCAGTATTGTTACTGCTCTATTTGCATAATGATTTGCAACTGTCTTAAAATATAGCTATGTCTGTCGCCCCCATTATTCGATGGTAGCACTCTGTTTGTTATAATAATGATAATATTATTCCTGTATTAACATTAGATCAGATAAAAAAGGAAATAGCAGATAGATTGAAATTAGAAAATAATTTAGAGCAAGTTAATACGAGTAGTAATGTTATATCAGATACATTGAACGTAGATAGTTCAGATAATATTCTAGTCGAAGAATCCAATGATATTACAGTAGACTCAAATAACTTAGACGTTATTTATAATCTTAGGGAAATCAACATTGCAAATTTAAACTTACTAGATGAAAATATTATAGAATTAGCTAACTTACTTCATAATAACATAAATAGATATATAGATATAGAGCCCACAGTTAGACCAAAATTACATACGTCAAAGAAATTATCTAAATTAATTTCTGAATTAAATAATATAATTTTACCAAAAATTATATTTGATGACATTAGTTTTTTAGATCTTCATACAATAGTGTATGCTAGTGCTATCACTATATGTAACAAGTTAGGAGTTAAATTAACGTCTTCTGATGATAGATCATATAATTATAGAAAACCAGAATGGCAGAGTAGATTAGAAAATGATGTAGTATTTTTAAGAAGTAGCATAGCTAGAGTAATAGAGTATAAAAATGGAAATAGAAGTAGGAATATTTTGAGACATGTAGATGTAATTGGGAGAAAATTTGGTTATAGCATTGGTAGTAATAATAATGAAAATATAATCAATGATTTATTAGATTTGTTAAAACAAAAATTAGGTGTAAAAGCTAGTAGATTAAAAAGATATAATTATACGTATAATAAAAAAAAAAATAATAGATTATTTCAGAAAAATGAGAAAATATTTTATTCCAAACTTGACGATAAACAAAATATTATTTCGAATAATAATAATCCGTTGCCATCTGAATCAGATATGCGCGATTTTTGGACAAATATTTGGAGTAAAGATATAAAACATAATGAGTCAGGTCCGTGGATAGAAAATGAAGAACTCAATTGTTCAGACATTGAACAAATGAGTTTTTCTGATATATCGGTTGAATTGTTAGCCAAAATTATAAAAAATACTCATAATTGGAAAGCCACGGGTTGCGATTGGATACATAATTTTTGGTATAAACGTCTGACTACTTTACATCCCCTTTTGGCAAAAAATCTTTCAAAATTTGTCAGAGAACCTCAAAATTTTCCAAATTTTCTAACTAAGGGCATTACTTATATGTTGCCTAAAAGCGAACATATTAATAATCCCTCTCAGTATAGACCCATTACATGTTTACCAACAATATATAAAATTTTAACCTCTTGCTTGACAGATTTAATATACACTCATTTAGATGAAAAAAATGTTTTATCTGAACAACAAAAAGGTTGTCGCAGAAAACATATGGGATGTAAAGAACAATTAGTTATTGATTCTGTAATTCTAAAACAGATTCAAACCCAAAAACGTAATTTACATATTTGTTATATAGATTACCAAAAAGCTTATGATAGTGTCCCGCACTCGTGGCTGATAAAAGTTTTAAATATATACAAAATTAACCCAATTATTATTAGCTTTTTGGAAAAAATTATGGCATTTTGGAATACCGATTTGCTTTTGAATTTGAAAGATAAGAAAATTATAGTACCGGGCATTTCAATAAAAAGAGGGATTTTTCAAGGAGACTCATTGAGTCCTCTTTGGTTTTGCTTAGCATTAAATCCTCTATCTAAAATGTTAATTAAAAGCAAGTTTGGAATAAAAATTAAAGGTAATACTAGAGAGAGAAATATAATTTCTCATTTATTTTTTATGGATGATTTAAAATTATATTCAAATTCTGAACCAAATTTAGAGAAAATGATTAAAGTAGTTAAAATTTTTTCAGATGATATTAAAATGACTTTTGGTTTAGATAAATATAGAACGATCCATATAGAGAAAGGTAAAATTGTAGATGGAGACGAGGGTATATTTAGAAATTTCAAAATTGAAAGTATGAAAGGGGGTGAGGTTTATAAATATTTAGGATATCCGCAATCAAATAGATTAGATCATACTAGTATTAAAAATGATATTAGGATTAAATTTAAAACTAGGATCAGAAAATTTTTGAAATGCAATCTAACTGCTAAAAATTTAGTAAAGGCGATAAATACTTGGGCAATACCTCTATTAACTTACTCATTTGGCATAATTAAATGGTCTAATACAGATTTAGATAGCTTAGAACGATTAATTAGAACTACATTAACTAAATTTCATTGCCATCATCCAAATTCAGCTATAGAACGTATTAATTTACCCAGAAATTTAGGAGGTAGAGGTATAGTCAAAATAACATCTTTAAAACATAATCAGGTAGAAATGCTAAGAAATTTTTTCCATAGGAAAGCTGATAGTTCAGAAATGCACAAAATAATATGCAAGGCAGATAGAAATATTTCACCATTAAATTTATACGACGAGAATGCCAGCATTCTTATAAATACCAACCAGGAATTATTAGATTCCTGGTCAAATAAAATTCTTCACTCAAAACACTTCAATTATCTCAACCAAACATATGTTGACAAATTTTCGTCAAACAAATGGTTGAGTATTGGAGAGTTGAGCGCAGAAATAGAAGGCTTTATGCTTGCCATACAAGATAGAGTCATTAATACTAAAAATTATAGGAAGCATATCATCAAAGATGCAAATCAAATTGATGATTTATGTAGAAAATGTTTGGCTTTTCCGGAAACTATAGAACATATTATATCGGGATGTTCTGTATTAGCGCCGTCCGAGTATACATTTAGGCACAATCAAGTTTTAAAAATAATTCACCAAAGTTTGGTAATTAAACATAACTTGATTGACTGCCGTAATGTACCATATTATGAATATGAACCAAATTCATTTTTAGAAAATGAATTTTATAAAATTTATTATGATAAAACTATTCTGACAGACAGAACAATTAGTCATAATATACCCGATATAGTTTTACATGACAAAATTAAGAAAATAACTTATATCATTGATGTCGCTATACCAAATTCTTGTAATATTCAGAAAACTGTTTCTGAAAAAATAAGAAAATATACAGATTTAGGAAATGAAATTAAAAGAATTTGGCATTCTCAGACTATAAAAATATTACCATTTGTTATTTCGGCTACTGGCATTATACCTAGCTCTCTCATTCAAAATTTAGGCGTATTAGATTTGTCAAAAAATTTGTACATAAAAATGCAAAAGTCGGTCATTTTAAATACATGTAGGATTACGAAAGATTTTTTAAATATTTATATTGAGGGATCAGTAGGATTTATCGGACCAGTTAGGATTTCATCAGAGCCGAACCCTCTGATATGAAAATATCTGGAGTCGGTGAAATATTTTCCCATTATGTTTCTGGTGGATTGACGTATTGTTCTTGTATTGTTTTATTCTTATATAGTGCAATTACATTGCGTTAATTTACTAGATATTCATTTGTGGAAAAGTGTGTGGAAGGGTTTAGTCTTTCATTTGGGAAAGATTCAACCCGGACATGAAATCTGGAGCACCGTAATAATTTTTCTTTGAAATCCAGCTGCGTTAATAATAAATATCATTCCACGCGTCAAGCAATTACTTGCAGTTAAAAAAACAAAAACAAATATATTATTGGTCACAAATCATTTCATCTCTTTCTTTCTTTCTTTTGACCTTTTGCTGTGAACGCATGTAGCTATTTTGAAGAAACTAATACTTCGCTCTTTCCAGATTTTTTCTTACATAAGCTCCGCACGGGAGGCCCTGAGAAAAACAATTTTCCTTTTTATAGAGAGGAAGGAGAGGAAGTTCTTAGAAAGAAAAATGAATGAGGGGCTAGTAGAAATCTGGAGGTCAATGAGTTCAGGAGTGACGGTCGTATGAATCCATCCCTCCCACTGCGGTACGAGGCGATGGGTCGAGAGTGTCCGGCTGGAGAAGTTAAACGAATCAATCAACCAGTGTCTCCCGATCCGACCCGCCACGCAATAGGTGGGCAATGCATGTGGAGAGTGGAGGCAAACGCCACGAGTCGGGGAGAGCAGATCGCTGTTGCACGGCTGTTTTTATCCAGCAGTTTCATTTGTATCATCAGCTATGAGTTTTGGAACAAGTAACTATTGAATCTAAAGCAGGATTCGTCAAAACACAGAGCTCTTAAATATTGTCATGAAATTTGTTCAGCTTTTTCTGCCTAAAATTTCTAAGTGATCGCAACTGTTTTCAGCTCGCTATTTTCAGAACTGTACAACGAAAAGCTACCGTAAAAAATCTCCCAACCCTTAACTTAACGCATGGATTTATATTATATTATCTGTGGAGAGTTTGGGGGTTGGGGCGTTGCACGTCCACAAGTAAAAGGAACTAGAGAGGGTCATAATGGAGCCGGCTTAGCGCACTGATAAAGTGGCAATATCTGGGATCCCGGAGATAAATGACAGGGACAATATAATATATACAGTGTGAGGGAACGATACTCTACGGTTCACCCCTCTCACCCTTGCAGGGCACACTTACCTCGCTCAAGTTAAATTCTCACAGATTTTAAACCATTTATGAAATAACAAAGGTATATAATATATTTAGGTTACTGCAGTAATAAATTGACATTTATACTTGTTTTATAACTAAGAAAATATAAATAAGAATGAATACTTATGTTATATGCGCATTTTGATGAAAAAGGAAAGAATGGTACGGAAAATAAAGTATATTTATAAGATTAATTTAGGTGGCAGAAATACAAGCGTTTACTACCCACTGGAAGACCTCCCTCAAAATTAGAAAATTAATTTTCATTTAAGTTTTAATGTTTGTATTTATTTTTTAACAGCTTCATAAATAATATATTATTTATTTATTTAATTCATATTCATCCACAGTCATCCAGAGGAAGACCAAAGAACTCCTGAATGACTCAATGCTCCAAAATACTTCAGAGAAACGGCCTGGATGAAGGCGATACTCAGAACTCAGAACCGAAGAAGCTACAACCTGAGAACGAGAAGAGCCGACCCCAATAGCCTATCTAGGCAATGAGTTGGGACAGCGCAAGGAAGAAGCAAGAGCTTCATAAATAGTATATAGTTCATGATGGAAATGATTTTAGAGCTAAAAATAGCTTATTCTAATTTTATGCACCAATCTAATTGGACTGTTTTACCTTTTTTAGAGTTTAAGTGGAAATTTGAGGTAGAAAAAGCTGTGATAAAATCATTAAGTTATAGGTCACTGTTAGAATTTTTACTAGTTCAGACAAACCAACTAAAATTAGGTACTAACTGGAATACCCAGCGTTGCCTGGGCTTTATGTAGAGTTTTTCGAAATCAGATGTAGAAAATAATTTTCCTCTTATTTTCAACGTCAAGTGTGATGGAAAATTGTGATGGAAAAGGGATGGGGTGGTTTTTCAAAATCTCACCTGACTTATCTCTTGTTTGTAAAGTTATGTGTGCAAAATTTCATGAATTTCTGAATAAAACTGTAAATTTGTATTAAAAAAAAAACCAGACCGCCATGCCACAGGTGAATAGCCCTAGAAACTAGAGACAGAAAAAAGATCTAAATTTTATAACGCCAGACCTCACCATTAGATACTTTTCTTACCACCTCATAAACAAATACCTACAAATAGACAACTGTTTGAAGATCTATGAAACGAATATTTTGTAACTTGTAATGTTTAATGTTTTAGACAGATACTTCTCTTCTATATTCTATGATTATGCTAACTAAAGTAATTATGTTATCTATAAATACATTTTTCATCTCCATTACCCTCGTCCCACTATAATGGCAATGATTTATTCTGACTTGTAAATTTACACATTTTTTTATCTTTCAAATTATAAATAATGACCTGTTAGTACTTTCGCGTAATCCGACGGTAAATAATATTGTTAATAAGATACATAATAATAATGACATAATTAATAATACATTATCCATTACATAATTTTACATAATATATAGTTTTGTATTGTTGATAGTAGTTTTGATTTGTTGCAATTAATTAAATAATTATAAAACTTGACAAATTTTGGTCTAACCCAATCTTTGTTGAATATTTATCACGTTAAAGGCGATTGATTAACAGCGCTAAAAATTATAGTCAAAATCAGTGGTAAAATTACTTAACGACAATCAAAAGTAAAATTACTGAAAGCCTCCGTGGTCGAGGGGTAAGACTCTTGACTATAATCCGAAGGCTTAGGGTTTAAATACAGGTGTTCGCAAATAAATTCCACAATTAATTAATATAAAATAATATATAGTACATTTGCGGCAGGTTCCACAATGGAAGATACTCTCAGTATTGTTCTGGTGAAAGATCACCATTCAGAATTAAAACTTTGCTTGAAATGGCTTTAGCTGTGTTTGGTGACCAGAACTGATTAGCGTGATCTACAAAGTGATGTTCAGGGTCATTTTTCATATCTGAATCTTCACTCTAAGTCGTTGACTATTCATAAGTTTTCAACAATGAATTGTTAAGAATACATTATTTTTCAAAAAACTTATGCTTCACATATATATACATATACCAGTACCTATAACATAACTATAGCACAGCATCGTCTTTGGAATAGTTGGAAGAATTCGACCCCAGGTCCCGAGGTCTGGCTTAAACATATTCATTGAAAAGAAACGCTTTTCACATATGAGTACATAATATATTTCCACCACCACGAGGGTAAGTTTATTAAAAATGTATAGGTACCTACGTTCATATATATACTCAGGTATAATTCATTGGAAAGGGGACTTTATAGCATCATGTGGGGGAATCAAGTACGTACGTATATACACATACAAAAAGGCAGAATTTTCCTTCACTTCTGCTGTTCTTTTGAAGAACAACCTTTTAGAGTGAAAACACTACAAAAAATTATTTCAGATGTGTTTATCTAAGTAAACGGCCCACTCAGAATGAAACCAACTCAAAACCACCTCAAAAAGGTCATTAAGAGATAATAAACAAATAATTAAAATTAATAAATATTAAAATTAATTAATATTAGTTGATGATAAAAAATATTTAATGATAATAACAATAATAATTCTTTATTCCAGGATGTGGGGAAGATAGTGCAATCCCACACGTCCCATATAGAATATTAAAAAATGGTTAAATAGGTTAAGTCTAGTTAGGTTAGAGTTACCGGCTATTTTAAAATTATTTTTCCATAGCTTTTATTGACCTTCTGAGGCGGTTCTGAGTTGGTCTCATTTTTTATTTTTGCATGGAATCGTTTATTACACAGTTCCTTATACAATTTTAACCTCAAACTATCCCTCTTACAATTGCCTCAGAAAAAAATCTATTGAATTCGCAAGAAAAGTACAAGTGTTTATTGAGCAACTCTACGATATGTACTTATAAGTACACAAGTACATTATAAATTACCCTCCAGAATAATGTATTTCTGCATTGTTTAGCTCTAAATAAGGAATTAATCTTAACGTATTAACACAAAACATTAACTTCGCCATCCAAATCACATTCAATGAAACGTGAATGGTGCCAAGTTGTGACTTCATCAGTTTTAAAGAGGGCAAAGTTATAAAAAAAATACATACAAATCTGTGTGAAATTAGAACGAGCGTGTCGAGAGACTGAACCCGCTGAAGGATTCTTCAGTCCTCATACAAATTAGAAGGAGTGCCTCTTGCGGGCATTTGCCGACAAACGACACAAAATGGCGTGAGAGATTAATAGCGACATGAGAACAATTGGGGAGGGACACCAAGCCTCGACATTGAATCCGTACCAATACTAAATCCAAAACGTTCCAAGTCTCTGTGACGAAAATTAGCCAATTTGGACCTTGATGAAACCAATTCGCCGCGCATACTTACCAGGTACAGTACAGGGTTTTCTTGACTTTGTAAATGTTTCGGCGTGGGAAGAAAGTTTACATTCAATGGATAGTTTGCGGAAATGGTTCCCTGGTGGATTTGAATAAACATGGTTCTACCTTCGAGACTATGTATGCTGAAGCACGTAATGGATGTTATCTCGAATTTACAATCTTGACCATTTGGTGAAATATTACCTTCCATTGGATGCCGTTCAAATGGTATTGGAAATATGAGTGGGCAGTATATTTGAATACCACTTTTGATCATAAAACGAAGTTCATGGGTATGTCGAAATGTTACATTTTTCAATAGACAAGAATGAAATAGTCACGGTTAGAAATTTTAAATGACTGTAGTAAAAATGATTTAAAATACTAATTTCAGCTGTGATTCTGTCTGTAACTCCGGTTCAATGAACTGCAGAACATGGATTTCATTTTCAAATTGGAACTGATTTGTGGGAACGCATCAATAATTCTGCATTTGAATTATGTATTTATTTGGTTATAAATTTTAATGTTACATGTAATTTTTTAAGTTTACTTAGTGTGTCCATTAGAAAAGTTAATTTCTGATCGTTTCTAAAATTAACAATGTTTGTTTTGGAAAGGTTTAAATAAAAGTGTAATTTTCTAAATTGGAACTGATTGTGATAACAAATTCAAAAAGCGATAAAAGTGGTATTAATAATTTTGTATTTGAGATGTGTTTTTATTTTATTAAAATTTTTGACAGATATCTTAATTTTTTTATGCGATCCACTAGTACAGGAAAAAATCTAAATCGGAATTCACGCCCTTTTATGGGAGGAGTTTAAAAATACTTGAGAAAAAGCTTTTGGAAAGGTTGGAAAAGATATTTGAGATTTTTTTTTTACATGTTGATTTCGTAAAGGCCTGTAAAAAACATTAATTCCTTTTTAATGCATTGTTTATTGTAATAAAACGGAATTTTAAAATTGATTTCACGAAAACAAGCAGCGCGGACCCTAACACGTTGTTTCTCCGCTCCGTCCGGAGGAGTAATGACGGAAAAATGGGGCGGCTGCCAGTCGTTCTTCGGTGGATGGTATAAGGTTCACTTTGATATAACAAATTCGTCGACTGCCGTATTGTCGCCGTGATGTCAAAAATACCAACGCGAAAATGCATATATTATATTTTATTTTGTGAGGTTCGGGCGTAAATATCAATTTTTTTGCGATAATTATATAAGAAACTGAATTTGCCACATAACGCAATAAAAGCATATCCAAAAAAGTGTTTATAAGTAGGAGAGTTTGCACTTAAATTTTTTTTTATAGACCTAATACTTTATTTTTTTCTGAGCGTATTAAAAGACTTATTAAAAAAATTGCCGATGTTTTTAAGGGCCAAGGTATGTTCTACACGCAGTATTTAATTGAAGCATCTATAATACTTCTAGCGGTCAATTTTTCAAAACAAAAACATAGAATTTTGAATGATTTTGCATTATTTAGTATGACTTCATCTTAACAATGTTTGTTTTTGAAAGGCAATGACTCCGAGTCAATTTAAAAAAAAACTTCTAAAATACTACAATAAATATTTTGAATGCGATGATAATAAAAATGTTTGAAGTTCTGATAGTGATTTTGCAACCGGGCTGTATAATCTTAAGAGTCAATCACCTTTGAGTTCCTGCCTAGTGCCGAAATATTATTGTATTAAAGGCCAGCGAACATAGGAAAGTGGGTAGGTACCTACCTACTTGACTATGTCTACGTTTGTAAGTATTGTATTATAGATAGATAGCTACCTACTATTATAAATAACAGGTATAGAAAATAAGTAGATTTACGGGTTCCTGGTTCCTACCTAATTGACGACAAACATAAAAATATTTTCGCAGTTAGTTTTATTCCACGGTATCTAATGGCAAGTATTTATTAATTATCGGGTAAAACCTCAAAACTCCACAAAAAACAGGCCGGAGACTAATTTGCGAAATTCGATACGTGGTTACTTTTTACAATACTTTTTTATACGATGTCGAATAGAAATAATGCATTGTTGCCAAAACTCTTCTAAAAATAAGTCTTTCAAAAACGTGACACAATAGGTAAAAGTAAGGGTTAAAAATAAGTAGGTAAGTAAATCACTTTTTAAAAGAAAAACAATTGTTTCTTGAAATAACAAAAAACTTTCGAGTGGAGTGTTCTGGCATCAAGAAATCTGCACAGCCTTGAATGTTCGTAATTACTAGATAAAAGTGATATTTTCAGCTGCAAACGTAATTTCTATCAAGAGCTACGGAGCAACGAAATATAGACTTTTTTTATTTATTTTTTTATTTGATGCAATATATTTACATTTTATACACAATTCAATGATGTTGGCCTCACTGGGTGGTTTACCTGTGCTGAGGCCTTCATTACTTTAAGCGTATTGTATGCAACTTTAAAAAAAATGGTTCTAATTGAGTGATGAAACGTAGTAAATCGTTTGATTTGAATAAGTATTATACTTTATAGACGACCTATGTGGTCGAGGGGTAAGGATCTCGACTAGCAATCTAGAGGTAGCGGGTTCAAATCCCGGCGTGCGCAAGTAAATTCTATTAATTTGTGTTATTTCACAATTTCGTAAATCAAAATAATATATTTGTGGCACGTTTCAGAATGGAATATATAAATATCTCAGTAACACCCTGGTGTAAGACCACCATTCAGTACTGTAAAGTTACTCTAAATGGCTTTAGCCGTGTTTGGTGACCAGATCTGAATAGCCAGGTACTTTCCCGCCTTCCGCTTCCACTCCCTTTAACCTCACAACCTACCCCAAATGGGGATGCCATGGTCTCTCTGGCTCCAGGCGGTTTAAAGCAGTTGGGGCTCTTGTGTGATATACACACAAAATAAGCATCTACTTACACATTTTTTGTACATAAACAAGTTGTAATGATAAAAGAGCACCAGTAAAATAAATCAATTTAAAACATAATAAGATAAACAAAGGATACTTACATGTTCATTTTTACAATGGCTTCAGTTTACGCAAAAAAATACGTGACTGGACGTAATAGAAAGGAAACCACAAAAAGCGAAGTGACCACAACGTAGTATCATATTTCGAAATCGCAATTCAAAATGCGAAATAAAATAAACCAATCGAGTAGAAAATAAACCAGATTCGAAATATAGAAACAAAAAAACTTTTCATCACGATGTAAGCAAGTATTCATATGGCATTGAGGTTAGACTTTGTAGTAAGTACACTTTCTTCATCACGATATTATTAGGTTTTATTAGCCATCAAAAGCACCACACAAACATGTAGAATACACTCATTAAACACTTTATCACTACAACTTTACGAGAACATCAGTTTCAATGCAAAATTGTTCAAACACATTACTAACATCACCTGTTTACGTCAGTGTTTACATATTTGCAAAGAACACCACGAAATTACACTAGATCACTATTCACATTTGATTTAAACAGACCATAGATAAAGATTTAAAAAATAACAGATTTATCTATTCGAGTTGGATGCTGATTGGAAACTGACATACCAAGGAAATAAAATAAAGTATTTTCCACAATGTTCTCTAAGCATAATTAATCATCTTATGAATTATTAATAAGGCATGAACTGTCATGCAATTCAAAAGATGAAGTTTAAATTACTTCATTAAGTAAGCATGCATCTACGTTATTCTCTGGGAAGAGAAAATGCAAAATAAACGAGTAAATTTTAACAATGATTATTCTATCACATGATTTTTTAATGAAGCGATAAAATTGAACGCCAAAACGTTCAACGTATTTAACAGAGTTACGTAAGTGCAAATGTTTTCATTCATAAGTGCAGTTGAATGAAACACCTTGGCATACGTAGGTACACATTGCATAAATCAGCGGTTATTTGTTTTGATTAGAATACGTTGCGGAACGGCACTCCGGTTTGATAGATGGACAATTGCGGTGATTATAATTTAAAATGGGAGCTTGTTATAAAATAATTATTTGTTATTATTACACTATGAACTATTATAATAACTATCAGGAGCGCACGGACAGTAAAGAGGTGTATTAAGAATGTTAAAAGAATAACAAAAACACGTTGCGCCGACTGGTGGCGCGGACCGGTACTAACGACAACGCCAGAGGTTCGACATGTTTCGTCTGGCTATGTTTGTTTCCTTCCTTCCGTATGAAGGCGTCCCTCTCCGACATCAAGACTCGGGCATACACGCATTTGTAATGCAAGTGTACACAATCGAGGGTACACACCAGCACGCGATAGTTATATAGGAACCGCCCACCTACCTACCAGGCACGCACTCTTCCAAATATCAGGTGTTCCGAATCCCTCGGGAGGGGTTCGTCGGTTCGCCGGTTGCCGGTTTCCTACTTCCTAATACCCGGAGCGCATAAAGTAGGAGGAGGTGCAATGATCAAAATGTCAGGCTAAAAATATGGCGCCTTTAGAATCACCGCTCAGCGCCGCGCCGTGCACTGGGGCGCGAAGGGTGTCTCGTGTAGTGGTGGTTCTTACAAGTACCTAAGTTATTGGCAGAGTGGGGATAGCAGACAAGGGGTTAGATCACCGAAATAACAATGACCCAAAACAGAGCAACCAGTGAGCACGATGAACCCAATTAATCAGAATTGCAACTCAAACGAAAAGCTCATCAAACACGACACAAATCTTGTTTCAAGAAGGTTTATAATATAATATTAAATTATATAATATTAATTAATTCCGAAGAACAGGGAAGCAGAAGGGATAAGTAGTAACGAACAGAGAAAACACGAGCTATTATAACTAGAATACAAAACGAACGAGGTTACATGGATCTACCATGCTGGGGTTAAAACAAAAGGTTAATATCGTAACGATTAATTTATTTAATCAAATACGGTGCGCTGTGTGATCGTATCAAAGACAGAGAGAGGGTGCTTTCGCCCACATAGTTGCGGTATGATTAAGCATATTTGGTAACATTATTTGGTCTAGAAGATCTCTTGAATAAGTAGGTAGGTGGTAGCTAGTAGATACATATCTCCCATCTGACATTATGACGAAGCAATTTACGGCAAGGCTGCGGTGAATCGTCGTGCGTCCTACAGATCCTTGATAATATGAGCTCCGCAATATTAGTTCTGAAAATATTCAACAGGGTCTTTTATAAACTATGAAAACCGTTAAAATTGTGCGGAATATTTAAAGTTTATTTTTCCTTTTTCCTAGTTTGATTTTTGAATGAAAAACGTATAATTTTATTATGTTTTCATTCATAATTATTGATTTGAAAAATCGCACATTCGGAAACTGTTCCAACTTGCTGCAACGTCGCGTCGTTATAATGTTGAAATCGTCAATCTCTGGTAAGATGGCTGTTATGCCTGTTATACCACAGTTGCCCAGCGTGAAATCAATGCCGCCGAATTCACTATAAAAACGAATATGTCATTTTGGCAGCAATTAGAAAATGGCAAATTTTTAATCGTCATAGAAAATTTATTCGACAACATAAAATTACTTTATTTTTAACTTAATGAGTTAAACCTCAAATTATACCTAACATTTACCTAAATGTTAACTCAACGACCATAACACGGGCATCATCCTAGCATGGTGGTCGAAAAATCCACAAATGATGTAACCATAATATGCAATGAATAAGGGAAAAAAAACACAATATTAGCTGCGACCGTAAAATTTTCTGATTTTTCTGTTTTCAGATTTGCAATTGAGTTTCGCTAATGTCTTCATTTAAATAAATAAAAATACCATAATCATCATTATTTTTTTCTTATTGTTTTTTTAGAAGAAAACAGTAACAATAACCTATTTTGTGATACTAGAGAGGGAAAATGTGGCCTCACAGAACTTCGGAATATTAATAAAATTCATAAAAAAATTAATAGTATTGACAGATTGAGTGAAAATTAAAGATTCATGGTCTGAGTTTCAAAGTAGTTTCCTGGATTTGGTAAATTTTCGGGATCGCTGGATATGCTTTTTAGAAAAAACCTTTTCATTCACCTTAGTTACTATAAAATACTAATACTAATTGCATTCGGGGCCATGAAAAATACTGCATTTGAAAATTACAATTACGTATAACGAAAGCGGTAGCGTTGACTTTCGCTGTATTGTTGGCATAACGCCCTTGAGGTGATTTTCACAAAAACGGCGCTATGTAAATTAGCCAAATATTATTTATTGTACTATGTAGAGCCATTTACAATAATTGACAATGAAATTTTGTTAGGTTGGTATTCCATATATTTTAACACAACGAAGTGCTAGCACTTCAAAGAGGCTTATTTAATTATCAATTATAATAATTATCACCAATTAATTCATGCTTATTAGGTAAGCACTAGTTTGGCATAATAATTTTGGAAATACCTAAAATAAAATTAAATAAAGGTTTTTTAACATTAATGGGAATATTGAAAGGAGTGATATTTTTATAATAATCGTATAAACTGCGAAAAAATGAGAAGAAATAAAATGAATTCAGGAACACACTGTAAAATACCAGTCCTGTTAGTAAAATTCAAAATTGATGATATTGACTGCACGATGACTGATAATTGACTAAGGATGACATAACATGACACTGCTTTTGTAAAACCAACACAACGTAACAATACATAGCAACCTAACAACAGCCTGGCATAATACTGATACGTCTGCAACAAACACACTAGCTATGAAATGATCTAGTAACTTCGAAGGTTGACGTAAAATAATATCCTTCTTCATGGCATCATGGCGTGACTAACATTCATTTACACATACCCAAGTGATCATTCTCCCCACTGGAGTTATACGGGGTTAACGATGTTCAAAATATAAATATATTTATGCAGAACTTTTTTAAAAGCGTGTTGGCTTATCGCTAAAAACTCCCACATGAACTAGACGAATAAATTATAGAAATCAGAATCTCATGAATCCTAACATCTTTTCAATACAAGTAATAAGCCATGTTCTCAAGTATCCGGTAATTGTTTGGTTTCGGTTTCCTCCTAATTATACTTTTATGTTTAATATCCGAATTTATTGTAAGAAGTTAGTGTATTATATTTTAGTTTAAAAGATCTTGTTTTGTCCTGTTCTACTATAACACTGTTATTGTCTATTATTATTGTTCTGTGTGCTATAACAGCACACAGAACAATAATAATAGACAATAACAATGTTTTGTTAATCTTCGTTCTCTTGTCATTGTTTTGTAAATACTGTATATTCTTTATTTCATAGGTATTATTTTATCAATATTTTTTAATAAACTCGTAGAACTCGTAGAGGAGCACTGAAGGATTATTTTAAAATTTATTGTAGTTAAGCGCACTTAAAGTGAAATGACACAAAACTGCTCTATACAAATATTACGTTATTATATTAGAAAAACATATTCTACATATTGGAGGCTTTATTCGACAAGTCTGAATACTTTTTTTAGTTCTTTGAATTAATCTTAGTTTCAAGTTATTGTGCAGCTTTTCTGTGCCCATTTAGAAAATAATAATTATTATTATCAACATTTATCTTCTATCCATATTTCTGAAGGCCTAATCATCTTTTAATACCATGATACCAAAAATTCAACCATACTTTAATAAAGTTTTTGGAGGAGGGTGTGGATACCGCAACGGAAACCATTTATTGGATAACCAATCAGTGGTTCGATAAGTTTGGTGACTTGCAGGATTTATGGAGTGAGGTTTGTCTAGGTTTTGGCAGTGGATGGGTTTGCCTACATACTGAGCGGCGGGCCGGATTGGTTGAGGGAGACCTTTGGATCTCTTCAGCCGGACTCTCTCGACCTCTCGCCTTGCACCGCAGAGGGAGGGTTGGATTCATACGTCCATTACGACACACTAACCCCCAGATTCCTACCAACCCCCATTCCTTCCCAAAACTTCCTCTCCTTCCTTTCCCCAAAAAGACCCTCTACACATCATCCCCGAAGGTGACATACGCCCTTAGTTATTATTTTTCCAAGGGCCTCAAGGGCCAGTCAATAAAAAAAAACGTATGAAAGTGGCATAAAATGATTCCTTAATTTACACGACATTATTTTGACCTTATTAATGTAGGTTATAGGTACGTATATACTGCCATATTGGATACCGTCGGGATAAAATGCATAAAATATTCGAGATTGTCACACGCAGAATAATTCAAGGCACTTTTGCTAAGTTGTTAAATTAAGAGATTAATGCAATTAATATTATTATTTTTTTGAATCTTACATGCATTCATGCATACTATGTGCACAGTATGAATCAGCAAAACATAATAACAAAACTATTATTGTTAATTGTATCTGTATACTAAGGTAAAGAGATCAGTGATCATATTGTTGAACGGATTAGCAAATTGATGAATAAATTACTTCACGTGTCGAATGGTTTGATGATTACGGCATGTTTAAATTTGAGTACTTTGTACATTATATGCTAAAGATCTGTCTGGAGGATATGCACATAAGTCTCGAGTGTGAAACGGTGCGTTTTCAGTAGCACTTTAGATGTCTACCGATGCACCGAGTCTAGTCGTCGTAGTGCCATTTAGTCTAATGACTCTCTGCAACATCAAACCCACCCTGCTAAAAAAAGTAAAGGTCCAAAGTAAAAAATAAAGAAAAAACAACCCGTCATTGAAGTAAAGAAGCGTGTGTTAAAAAAACATTTTTGAGAAAGTGCATGCACTTTGCTTGCTATTAACATCGTGTTTGTAAGTTTACAAAGAGGGTAGGTAATAATGACAAATGCTCGGGGCTGTTTTTCTTAGAACGCAGACAAAGGTTGTACAAAAAAACTTTGAGGAAAGGGTAGAGACTGCAGTTCAAAGGCAAGGGAATATTGTAATAAATGTCAGCATCAAGAGAGAAGTTAATTTATTATTTAAAAGTACAGTTTGCGTGTTAAAATAAAACCTAATAAAATATTACGGCAAAACTTGAACGAAATTCAAGGTCTTCCTTTTGTGCGAAAACCGTTCATGCCTGAATGAGAGAGACTTATTATTTATTGTGCGGAGTAAAAGGCCAATGAACTAAAAATTTAAAAAAAAAACATTTAACTACTTACGAAAAAAATAATATTCTAATTTATTCGTTTTGAATTTCTTTTATTTTTTTTGGATTTATTTTATGAATATAAGTATTTTTTTTGCTTAAGAGGCGGATATGGGCACACAGATTCCTAACTATCCCTCATATATTTTCTTTCCCAGATCTTCTTCTCCTTCCTTTCCTTAAGAAAACCCTCCACATAGCATCCCCAAAGATGACATAGGCCAAGAGCGAAATTATTTTCCTCAAGGCCTCCTGTATTTTTTTTTATAACTCCACACAGGAGGCCCTGAGGAAAATAATTTCACTCAGGGCCTATGTCATCTGAGATGCTGTGTAAAAGGTCTTTTTGAGGAGAGAAAGGAATGAACATTGGTCTTGAAGAAACCCATGTTGTAGAAACGAGGAAACACAGAAGCCGGCAAATCCTTCCACAGTCGAGCTGTTGAACTCAAGAACGAGTCGAAGAAGCGACCCGTTCTTTTGTGAGAACTGTCAACCGTATATGTTGGGCGCGCGTTTGGCGTGTTTCCCAAACATGCACCGGTGCCGAGGGGATCAATGACGCTAGTTCCTCGGAGCATCTTAAATTGAAATACCCATAAAACAAAGGTAGCATTCCCAGCCAACGACGCCTGTGCTCTTAAGATTGCAATCCGTTTGTCAAGATGGAGAATCTATCAATATATAAATCAATAGTATTTTGGAGCTCCTGACCAAAGGTGGCTGCCAAATTCCACCGTGAGGCACACTTGCGATTTGTACGGGGTTAGCAGTTGTGGACTATCAAAGTATCTGTGTGGAGCTAATGTAAAAAAAATGTAATTACAATGTAACAACAATGAAAAAATATTTTTTCTTATTGCAGCATTTGGAATCTGGATATTAATAAGTACGCGCTTCAATTAAGCCTCGAGATAAAAGCATAAATCATAAGGGGGCTATTTAATTGTAATTTTAAACAATTTATCTCTTTGAAATACCATTCAAACGATTGAGATTCTAAATGAAACAGATGGAGTGATTCAGCGGAGTTTTTAGTAGACGTTTGCCTAGATTTCAGCCTTACCACAGGAAATCATGAATTTAAAGACGGACCTATTAAATAAGTATTATGCGGATTTTTCGTAATGTTGCCAGGCCATTAAAGGTCCATTAAATCGGCCAACGGCTCAGTGTGGCGATCATTCACTTCAACTGGGGCGAGAACCGCGGACCGTCATTTGTTAGCGAGATACAGTAAAGAGAAATAACGGTCCGTCTATTTTTGATCGTTGCCGTTGATTTGTTGGGACGAATTTGGCACTAATTGCTAAATTGTTGTGCGAATCGAGGCCAATAAAAAACTATTACTCGATTTAGTTCGAACCCGGATATCCTATGGCATGAAATACCGTGGTCTATGGTAACTTGCAATTTTTTTTTGTAAGATTGAAAAGTTAGTTTCTCTAGTCATTGCTGTTTTCAATTATAATTATTTCAAAGATTTATTGAATGAAATCTAGAGCCCAAGCTGCCGAAATTGGGTACTTAAGAGGAGTGGTAGGGATTACGAAATGGGATTATATAAGAAAATCGATAATCCGAGATGATCTAAACATTGAACCACTGCTACTCTTCATAGAAAAATCGCAACTGAGGTGGCTTGGGCATGTACTAAGAATGTCTGATGACCGAATTCCGAGGAAGATACTGAGTGTGATTCCAGAGGGTAGACATCCAGTGGGCCGCCCCAGACACAGTTTAAGCGAGGCAACTCCGAAACTGTGTGAGAAAAGGATGGGACTGCCATGGACGGAGGCCGAACAATCAGCACAAGACGGGGACGAATGGAGGCGCCTTTTCGATGCAATGGGTCCCCGACCCGAATAGAACAAGGGGAATAAGATAATGATGATGAAGTAACAATAATAAAAACAACAATAAGTAAAATACAGGAAAATATTCCACCAATAAATTGACTCGAATCTTTGAAAATGGATATTTCTGATAGAATATTCAGAAAGATATTGGTAAATTTGTAATCTGATTACATACTTGTAGCTATGTTATTACATAAATCACTACGAATCACATGAGTCATCATTTCGTTTCCCCACTCAAAACAGTGTTCTGTTCATAGACAAGTGGTTCTATTATAATTTTCAGATTGAACGATTTTCAGATTTAAATTGATATTTTGTTACTATTTTTAGAAAGCATTTTTTTCAAATTCAACAATTTAAAAGTTAAATAATTTGTTAAATTTATTAAGTGAAAAACTTTCTTTAACTGTAAAACTAAAATTTGGATTTGAGGTCAAAATATCCAACCAAACTAATTTTTTTTTAAATTAATCAAATGCTATATCATATATCTAGTAGGTATGGATTTGTGCTACAGTTAATAATATATAGCCATTAAAGAATTAAATTTTGCGTTGTATTAGAGACAACTTTTGCATTTTATTGTGAGTTAATAATAATTTTTTTTTTGTTCATATGAAGCAGTTACTTTGTGATGTGACATTAAAAAGTGGTGTTTACAATGTTATTGTTTTATTTTAAATTAATTATAATTAGTTAAAAATGAATCTAATCGAGATAATTAAAAAATATATCAACATTAAAAATCTTATATTCTTCTTTAGTTTAAAGTCAAGTCGTATATAATTTTCCCCATACTTTAAAATTATATTTGATTCCATTGAAAATATTCAGAACAATTTTTAAAATAATTAACTTCAAACTCGGTCTACCTATAGAAACCATAAATTAAAACCATTTTATGAAAGAATTATAATTATAAAACTCTGATAGAAGACTTTATTTTTTTTTTACATGAATACCTCACAAGAGTCCTAACTGCTCCCGTCTGAAGCCAGTGAAACTATGGCATCCCCAATTGGGGTATGTTGTGAGGCTGAGGGTAGTGGGGAGGGGAAGGAGATAGGGAAGAGGAAGGTGGGGAAGTACCTGGCTATTCAGATCTGGTCACCAAACACGGCTAATGCCGTTTTAAGCAACGTCTCAATTCTGAATGGTGGTCTTACGCCAGGGCGATACAGAGAGTATCTTTCACTCTGGAACGTGCCGCAAATATACTATTTATTATTTTAAATGAATAAATTGTGAAATAATACAAATTAATCAAATAAAATTTATTTGCCACGCCGGGATTCGATCCCGCGACCTTCGGTGCGCGAGTCAAGCGTCTTACCGCTGCGCTACGCCGGCCGTCGACTTGTTTCGGACTAGACTTGTTTCGGACTAAGTATTTATACAGCCCTTATAAACTTAGCCTAATCACCTTCCATATATCATCTAGAATTTCTCAATCAAAAATTATTTTTAATTGCAACTATAATATCAGAACTGAGTCATATAGATACTCGGTTGTACCTAGATTGCATGACAATATACTTTCTCAGAAATAGTAGACGTATTCAAAAGCACGAAATTAAGTTACAAGACGTCTATAATAACGTACCTCATAAATTAATACTTATAATGTTAGCTTTCATTATTCTTTTGCGTGCATTCTATTTTATAATTTCTAACAGAAATACTTTTTTAATACTATTCCACTAAATTTGTAGACGTGTTAAAACGTGTTAAAGGCATTGTCTATGGGTAAAGGGCACTGTTTGTTAGCCCAATCACATATATTATCCGATCCTTTCCTTTTATAAAAAAAAATTTTAGCAAAACAAAAAACGACTTAAAAATTGCACTGAAAAGTAAAAAAATAATTTCGTAAGATTGTTATTTTTGAAGTCGGTGTCAGCCAAGGTAACTACATACATAGGTAGTTATATGTAGGTGAGATGTGGAGATCTTGTCTGACACCGACTCCAAAAATAACAATGGTACGAAATTATTTTTTTACTTTTTAGTGCATTTTTGAAGTAGTTTCATGTTTTTTTTTAATTTTTGTTTATTTTTTGATTTTTAGTGACGAGCGTGCGTAAAGCAGTTTTACTTCAAAAAAAGAATCATCGAAATCTGTTGGCATTATATTGAAATATTCGTCATTTGTCGCGCACATACTTATTGCAAATTTAAGACACATACGGTTTTCTCATAGATCCCATTGTCAAAACTGGACCAAATTAAAATGGGACCACACGGGAAGCACCAGCTTTCTAATAAATAAAAAGAATCTTCAATATCGGTTCACCCATTCAAAAGTTCTGAGGTAACAAACATAAAAAAAAAGAATACCGTCGAATTGATAACCTCCTCCTTTTCGAAGTCGTTTAATAATATTAAAACAGCAGAACTCTTCGGTCTGTTTGATGAGTTTGCAGATTTGAATAGAAAAAAATCAGTCTCGAAAAATCAAAAGAGAAATGGTTGAGGTGTTAAAACGGGAATCTACAGATATTTACAGCGAATTATATACAGGGAATTTACAGCGCCCTTGAGGTGATTTTTCACAAAAACGGCGCTCTATAAATTATCCAATTATTATTATTATTATATCGCTCTATGAAATTACTATGATAAAATAGGAATCTACTACATTGATAAATAAATAGAACCTGAGGCCACCCGAGGAAAACGGAGAAGCGACAAATCAGAATGAAAACAATTCAGAAACTCCTTTAAAAAGTCATTAAAAGTGATGAAAAAAATTGGTTAAATAGGTTACGTGAGGTTAGGTTTATGGGCTATGTAAAAATATTGTTCATAGCTTTTAATGACTTTTCAAAGAGCTGTTGAGTTGACTTTATTCTGAGTTGGCATGGAACCGAGCGAAATATTATTTTATTTATATGTATAACTATTATTTTGTTCACACCTTAAAATTAAACAGAATAATTATAAACGAATAATGTAAATAATTAAACATTACAATAGTTTTAACCACAGTACAGTACTTACAAGCATGATTGATACTTACTACAATTACAAACATAATTTCCGGTAAACAGAAAACCAGCTGCAACGCCATACAGAAAACAATAAATCATTCGTTTTAATTCGACTCGCTTATAAGGGGGATTTAAGATTATGCGCGTCATCCGTCTAATCCGTGGATTTCCAAGGAAATATTCCACAAAACCTGATGCTCTCTATCCCCTGTCAGAGACGAGAAATAAATAATAATATGTATTGTAATAACAACGGCGGAGCAGCGCGGAATAAATAATATTAGCGGAGAACCGAACCAAATCCAGGGGAAATTCTAATAGATTAGTATCTTGCCGAGGGATGGAATTTAATATTATCACAAGTTACGGCGGATTATATAAACAGTTGGGCTGCGAATGAAAATGGCAAAAATAAATTAAATATAAGACGGTTTTGAATGAGTGACAGATTTATTATTATAAAGGGCTTAATTACTCAGTTTTATTGATACATTCTCTATGATATCCAAATATTTTATTAATGCCCTTTGTAGGGGCTCTTTTTACACATGGGTGGTTAAAATTGTACAATATTTATTATGCATAACTGAACTGCTTCAGTAACAACATTTTATATTTGTTTTGTGACAAATTGAAGATGTCCACTGAAATGGTGTAGTTATTTCCCACCATTAGTATTCTAGGCAATGAGGAATACATATGGTAATTAGTACCAGAGTTTCTGCACTGAACTAAATCCCGACTTCTTTTATTATTATTACGTATTACGTAGTGGAATCCGAAAGCCTATCAATGCAAGCAATTCTTGTCAGTGAAAATCCTTCTGTTTGACAATTTAAGCATATATTCATAGCATTATCAAATGTATGACTACCACAACACGGAAATTAGCCGAGTGTGTTAACCAAAAAAATATATAAAATCTATAACCAATAAAATTTTATGAAATAAAATAAATAATAAATTATGTGGATTAATTAAAAATCTCACCTACCCGGAGCCATTGGGACTATGGTATCACGAATTTTGGGAGTATGGCATCACGAAAGGGAGAGGACGGTTGTGACTGGTGGTGATTTGATGGATCTGGTTTCTCCGCAGGGGTGGGTAGAGGTGAAGGACCGCCAACCAATTCTATTTTGGAAAACCATCCTTGATCCATTCAAATTGTTGTTAAAATAAAACACTTGTAAACTAGCCTTTCTCGACACAGGATTTCCCTAGTGAGACAGGCACATCAAAAAACCCAAAAAAAACTAAACCCTACTAGATGTACCTAATTGTTTTTAAACCAGATTTGTCTCACAAACTCTTAATGCATAAAAATTATGGAGTCAAAAAAACATTTTGAACATTATTTGTGATAAATAACAATTAGCTCTAGTGGTTAATTTAGCAGGCAGTAGGAATTTTTCTGGACCCCGATCTTGAGGTTGCAATAGTATTTATTGATCTCAAGTTGTGCATCATATGTATATAGGTGACCTATTAAACTGCTATCAAGTGCCATCTATGGGTAACGTCTCAAACTATTCTTCAGATCACAATAATAATAAATAAATACGTTGTCCCTTAGTACTATTCTAATTTTTGGCTACCCCATGACCGACTAAAATATGGTAATGTGGGTAAACCTTAAAGACCCACTACAGTTTATCAAATTTCCCTTGAAAATTAGTATTGTGTAACAATAATCTCTGTAAAGAAAACTATAATAAGTTTAGAAAATAATTTTAAAATATAACTTTTGGCATTTTTTGACATCACGATTTTGAGTCTTTGTCGTATTTTTTTGGTATTGTTAGATATTATGTTATAAACTAAAATAAGAAAACAATGTTATTTAAAAAAATATTAATTTAATAATGTTGTAATTAATTTCTGGTATTTTAGTTTTAATTATTATTACGGTCTTACATAGCTATTTTCTTAGAATCTAAATTTCAATCTTTAGGTTGCATAAATTGATTTATTATCGGTTAAACCGAGTTATCAACCAAATAATTGTCACGGTGTACTTTTTATTTTATTTTTATTTTTTATTAGCAAATTTTTTTTTGATAAATTTTTTGCGGGGAAAACAGATTTCCCCAATCGTGACTGATATTGACTTATTTAAATATGTTATATTGTTTAGGTTTTGTAATTATAGTAATAAGTGGGGAACAAATAATTTTCCTTGCTTTATTGATTACTGATATATAATATATTATGGTTATTCGTTCTTTAATTGATTTCTAAATATTCAAGTAAATTTAATCAAAGACTCTTTCTTTCTACATGTAATGGTTTAGGCCCGTTGTTCTGCGAATTTTGAAGAAGTGCTTTTATATCATCACATCGTAAATTATGTTCTTTGAATCTAGTTGAGAATGCTCTTCCCATTTATCTGATGTAAGAAGCGTTAAAAAATTAAATGGAATTCTACAAATTAAAAACAAAAAATATTAATATGGCATGAGCACGATTAGGACATTTAAATTGCCATATCAAATTTTCACAAATCTCGATTTTGTACCAGGGGGCCAACAAGGTAAGAAGATAAACCTGCTCGAGAAATCTCGACATTAATAAACAACTGATGCAGGATACCATAAAACCCGCGTCTGTGTTACCTGGTCTTCATTATGTTACCCTGATACTGCTCGGTCTAGATGTGTCAATTATTAATGTGGGTAGTCGGGCAATCAATATTTCTGACCCAATTTATACTTGTACATCATAATGGAGAGGAAGTTCATTTATAGATTGCAACAGGAGCTTCGAATGAAACATGTGGGATGCTGTAGAGTTGAAGTATCTTCAATAGATGTCAGAGAAACTTTACAGAACATTCATTGTTTCGCTGGACGCACAATAGATATCAAATTGATGGTTTAACTAAACAGTGGCGTGGCAACAAAATTCAAACCCCTGAGCCAGCGTGTGGACTTTCTGCGAACTATTTGACCGAAATTATTATCACAATAAATGATACTGGCCTCCGTGGTCGAGGGGTTAAACTCTTGACTTGCATTCTGAAAGTTGCGAGTCAAGAGCACCTGATTCGAACCCGCCGCGGCGTGCGCAAATAAATTTTATTTGAATAATTAGTGTTATTTTACAATTAATTAATTAAAAATAATATACATTTACGCCATGTGTATATATTTGCGGCATGTTCCAGAATGGAAGATACACGACACTCTTATTATCGCCCCGGTGCAAGACCATCAGTCATAATTTGCGTTGCTTGAAATATAAATAGTATATCTCTGTGCTTGAAATGGCTTTAGCCGTATTTGGTAGACAATATTAGAAACTCTAAAACGAAAATTTAAAATAATTATATACGGTCGCATCTAGGAATTGAAACCAGGAACTTAGCTTTGCCTGGGCTCTGCTCTCGTGCGACCGTATATATCTATGGCGACCGTATTTTTTTAATGATTTTTATGTTTCAAATTTTTTATTCAGATTTGCTAATGTTGTCTTCAATGATTAAATATTACAATTTTAGGTTTTACTCATTATATCATTCCAAACATATTTTTCATCCATTCAATTCTATGATAACTAAGAGAGGAAAATAATTTCCATCAGGGATTTTAACAACTTTGGGGTTGCTGTGTGGAGGGTCTCTTTAAGGAAAGGAAGGAGAAAAGTTCTGGGTAGGAAAAAGGTATGACGGGTGGGTAGGAATCTGGCGGTCAATGTGTCCAGGAGTAACCGACGTAAGAATCCATCCCTCAAACTGCGGTTCAAGGCGATGTTCCGAGAGTTACCTGCTGGAGAGATCAAAAGATCTTTCCTGATCTGGCCTGCCATGCAAATAATAATAATAATAATATTTGGACGATATACTATCGCCGTTTTTGTGAAAAATCACCTCAAGGGCGCTGTACAAACTTATAATACATGTCTAAAATCTAGAAAAACTACAAGCTAGACAAACAATTAAAAACAACTTATGGCTAAAAATTGCATACACCTGCACCGGTTCATTGATCACCGATACGAAAATATATCTATGTACAAAGTTTTGACCAATGAACGCGATGCTGCCTAAAAATGAATGAATACAGGACCATACTTACCTGCTTAAAATTAACACTGTTTATGGTATATTTAAAGAAATTTAGGTAGATTCCGCACGCAGAGGACATAATCGTGATGAGAAGGTGCCAAGACGCGGTCAAACCTCATCACATGAACTCTAACACCGCCGTCAAGTCACCAACGGTAGCGAACCCCTTTGGGTGACCTGTGGCAGAGGTGTTTGTTATCCAATAAATTATTCACGCGGCGGCAGTACCCATACACCTCCAAAATTGATTCTCCTAGTAGGTATATTTTTTAATCAAATCAACTGTGTCTTTGCTATAATTTTATTGTTCAGCGTTCTACCAAACTACCTTTCATCTAAAGTGGAATACTGTAGAAATTAATGGAATCTCTACATAAAAGTTTGCTTGTTGACGCCGTTGAAGACAAGACACAGCAGGAAGCAGGCAGTACTCACTTGTCAAAGAAGTGGCGTACTTGTTGTATTGTGGTATTGTTAGAATAGCAGTCAACAACTACAACTAACAGCTAGCATTGCAGTTCGCAGCTCGTGTTATTTGCGGTGGATAACGTTACTTTGCAGCGGGTACTAAATCCCGAGAAGTGGCGATGGAGGTGACATTCTTCAGCCTTCCGTAAATGGCTTAAATTAATTATCTAAGAACAGGAGTTCAGAAATGCGGAGCAGCTGACGACCGCAGAGTGTAATTCTGAGTGACATATATTGCTCTCTAGTAATAATAGGAGAGATGAGCAAGACTTGTAAGAACAGTGTCTATCACATGTTTCTGTTCTTGGTGACAAAACTTAACAAAGATACCTAATGATTAAAACCTCTCAGCGTATTTTGTCAGAATCTCGCACTTGATGTTCAAAATAACAAGAAAATTACAATGTCCATCATCATCATGATCTGCTCTGATGATGGACTCTGTAACGCTGTCGAAAACGTTGGCTAAATAAGCTAAATGAACATGCATTTTTTTCAATCCAATTGGGTTACAATTTGGTTTTTTATCTCGTATCTCGTTAATTATCTAAAGAAGATCAAGAGTATTACCATTACATGTCTGCCCTGATGATGAACACTGCAATGCTGTCCGAAACGTTGGCTAAATAAGGAGGTAGCGAAACACAACATAATACCCTAAAAATAAATAATGATAATAATTATGGTTAAAATCATATCAGGAAAATGACTGTTACATCTGAATTCGAAAAAAAAGTACGTGAAGCAAGGACAGGTATAATATCAAGCTAGTAATGTTCTAATATTCATGGGCGTTACCACAGACAGTATTTCGTAATCTGTGGGCGATACACTAAGTAAAAAAAAATTTAACCAAATTTTTAAAAGCCTAAATATTGACTAATATGATTTTTAGCCTCTCATCTGTGGCTGGCGAGCATAAAAAACCTTTTTTTTAAAAATACGATTATAATTTTTTTTATGTATAAAGAAACTGTATGAAGAACAAGGTCAGAATCACTTGCGCCAACATCAATCTAGGACCTAGGTACTATTACATTATTGTAGCTACTCTGAATTATTTAAAAAGAATTTTCTATGAAAATTGCGGGTGGCTTTTGGCAGCTGTCAAAGTTACGTTTACGTTTTCAAATGAGTATAAAGGTCATTATTTCTTTAAAAACTCTTTTGAATTATGTTTTTTTCATGTTGGGTATGTATTCAGGTTTATGTAGTAATAATAAAATCAGATGAATATATTTTTTGACAATTGTTTCCACAATGGGAGATTTTTTAATCTTTTATCAACATGTAATATCCATGAAAAATAAGATATAAATAAAGTACCTATATCTGGTAAAAAGAAAACAATCGCTTAAACAAACAATTGATTTGTATTTATAACGATATTCGCCCAGAACTGATGAAGGTAATTTTCGCGCTGTTTTTGAAATGTCATCCCACGTTCAACAGGTTAAACTTCTATTTAAACAAATGTATTATGTACCTACAGGTGACCGCACTGTGTCATTAATACGTCAAAAATATTATCATGTATTATGCGTCGGAAAGGGGTTCTGTACATTGATACATTGTATATCTCTATGGTTCTGTAGCATTTCGTTTATTCTGTCTACCCCCTGTAACGTTTAGCAACTAGTATGACGAGTTTACTTGGATCCATACACCTCGAAAATGTAAACATGAATGAATGCCCACTCGCCCGGACTCGCCGTATCCCTTATATTTGTTCCCCAGGTAAGCTCAGTTTTTTTCGGACTGCCCGAACCCCAAGCAAAACAAACCATGTGATACTTGTCGTGATTTATGGCCGAAGTACAATGCGATTGGATTCTCAAAGGCCCAGAAAATAACTCGAATTTCGACCGTCTGGGAGCCTTATTACCAGAGGGTGATATTTGATTTATACCCCATTACCAGGGGTGCGGGGCTCGCACCCTCCGAAGTAAAAAATGGGGTTGGTAAGGGACGGTCTCTGGTTTCTTAGGTTAACAAGGGATGTTTGCAATAAGATATTTGTCAATAAGCCGAAGCGGGTGATTGACAAGCAATTTGGACGGTTTATTACCGTGAGGTGATGAATACCATTCAATAGGTCGACATCCTTACAAGATACAAGAGCTAATGGCGTATTTTTTGGTTGTGATATTCTAATTTCGATAAGAAACCGACTTACCCCTGACCTTGAGAATCGACTGAAAGATATCCTCACCTGAAACAAAAAGAAAATCAAATTAGTATACATATATCACTTTTTATATAACCAGTTTCGGCAGGGGTAGGCAGATAAAATGAACCGCCACACAAGCAGGTCATGGCACTCACTCACGACGTCATTTGCATACAAAATTACGTTTAATATTAGTAACATTTTGCTATACTAATCCTCACAAAGCGTAGACCTTGCCAATGAGGGAATTTTTATTGCTTATCTTGTTTTGTTTGTAAACGCTTTGTTTTATAATATTCACTTTGTATACATAACTTATAAATACATGTTACAAAAACACTAACAAATAAAATAAGTCAAAATGTTTTTTTTTTACATTAGTTCCACACAGGAGGCCCTGAAGAAAATAATTCTCATCAGGGCTTACCTATGTCATCTTTGGGGATGCTGTGTGCAGGGTCTTTTTAGGGAAAGAGGAAGAGGAGGTTCCAAGAAGGAAAAATGTACGAGGAGTGGGTAGGAATCTGGTTTTCCAGAAGTGACGAATTTATGAATCTATCCCTCATACTGCGGTGCAATGTTCCGGGAGAGTCCTGTTGGAGAGGTAAAAAAGTCTTCCTCAACCAGTCTCTCCCGATTTGGCCTGCCAGGCAGATGGTGGCCAGGCGTATCTGCCGCCAAGATCCGGACAAACCTTACCCCTTGAACCCAGGCACCCCTGCTAAGTCACCAAACTTAGCAAACCACTTGGTGCGACCTGTGTTACAAACGGTTTTGAGTTGAAAGAAATGGGTCTTCTACCCTGACTTGTGACCAATATTGAACCAATCAACGAGATTAATTTGATTAAAAACAGTTTCAATTGTGATAGATTTTAGGTTGTATAAGAGATTACGATTCGATTCAAAACGTTAGTTGTAAAATCTCGCTGGCTCATTTGACAAATTTGAAGCGCCCTAGAAATGATTTTTCACGAAAAAAAAACATATAATCAATATTAATTGCACCAATAATCATGACGCCGCAAAATCGAAAGGTTTATTCTTTTAATTGCATGGCAATTAAGGTGGGGTGTTTGGTCGTTGGGTCCGTGCCACGCACGTGCATTTGGTCGCACGTGGCGTTACGATTAATCTGAAGGCAACCATTCACCTCTACCTGGCGGAGTGTTGATTTACCGACATTAAAAAAAAACAAGTGCTGGGGATGTATTGATCGTAGGATTGCAACGTGCAAGGGACAAACCATTGGAATGATTTGTGAAATAAAATAATTTTATACGCATAATGAATGATACAAATGGTTAGATAGGAATCACTTATGATGATGGGAGTAGAAGGAATTTAAATATTGACATGAAATAATTTTTCAGGCATATATTTTGAATATTCAGGTCTTGCAATTATAATCAGTAAATTTATTATTTTTAAGCTGCATTAATAATAATAATATTTGGATGATTTGTATAGCGCCATTTTTGTGAAAAATCACCTCAAGGACGCTGTACGAATTTATAATACATTTCCACAATATTGATTCTAACTACAGACTAGACAAACCATTATAACAACTTATGGCTAAAAATTGGATCCATCGGTATATCGACCACAGATACAAAACTATGTAGAATGCATTTGACCAATGAACGCGACGCTACGTAAAAATGTACTTATAATCTTTTATTCATACTCTGTACAGGCAGAAAATATACAGGACCATACATACATGGTAGGTCACTTGAGATTAACACTGGTTTTTTGTTTATTAGAGAAATTCAGACGCAGTTCGCACGCAGAAGGCGTAATTTAATTCTGATATATTTATATATTTTTATATTATTTTAATATTAATACATGTATTCTATTATATACATATATTACTATTTAATATTATTTTAATATTAATACATGTATTCTATGAGCATATTGGGGAAAGCAAAAGCAACATTTTAGGATGGGCGGTAAAATACTATGAGGATTTAATCAGAGTATTTACCTTCCAAAATGTGATTCGTTCCTCGGTAAAGGACAAATTGATGTGCAAGGACTCGAATAATATTAATCAAATAAGAACAGTGTGATTAAGACATATTATAGGCAATACAAGAATGATACTCTCAGATAGGTAAATGTAATTTAAGGGTATGGGAGCCTAAAACGGTAGGTTTTTATTTAATTTTTTGTCCTTAGAAAGTTACAACTATTGCAAATTATTTATATTAGAATTATTTTTACATCCAAATGTAGCAGCGACAACGGCTTGATTAAACGACTAATTGTTTATTGTTTGGTGCTTTTATGGTTGAGTTATTGTCGTATTGTCGTATAGGCATTATTATAAAGGTCACTCTCAAGCAACGTCACGACAAAGAGATAAATTGCCACGGAGCTCGGCGTCGGTTTCACTGCATAATATTATTTTCTGAGATTTTTGTCAAATTTATAATCATTATAACTCGATATTTTAAATTTTTTAGAATCTTTTTCAGATAATCTTACAAATCAACTGAACCACTGATTATCGTAAATTACACCAGATTTTTGTACGTGATATCTCATCCACAGTCAAGCAGTCAGCATCAAAGATTAAAAATAGAATTAACACTGCCTCTGCGTGCAAACTATAGCTATCCAAATTTCTCTAATAAACAGTAAATCGTGTTAATCTCAAGTGATTTCCCAGGTAAGTAAGATAATGTACAATTTCTAAGTTTTAACGCAGCATCAAGTGGCCAAATGCACTGTAGTGTTATACATCTGTGAACAGACGGATGCAATCTGTTAGCCGTAAGTTGTTATAATAGTATGTTAGTCTGTTGAGGTGTGATAGAAGTATTGTAGAGATATATTATACATTTGTACAGCGCCCTCGAGGTGATTTTTCACAAAAAAACGGTACTATACATACAATATACAACGTTTTTCAATGCAATATCAACTTTTTGACAGTCTTAGATTTTGTTTAAAGTTTAGTTTTTTTTTAAATTTCTAACGGTTATTACAGGAGATTTCTCAAAGAATGTTGGACAAACATCAGAAAAGACATCTGAAGGAAGATTGGGGAATTGATGGGATGTGGAGTATGGCGTAACTTTTTAAAAGCCGCTTTTGGATTGTTAGAATTTCTATCCTTAAACGGCTCAAATCGTTCAACTCTTAATCGTCAAAGAAAAACCACTGCCCTGATAATAGATATTGCAAGGATGTCTGAAACATTGTCAACAGTAGGAGGGAGCAAAAAACGACATAATTAATTAAAACGCAGTTCGAAATTGTATGTTTATTTGATTCGCGAAAAACAAATTCCAAAAAAGCTAAAAAAAGGATGACCTCACACAGGATGATAATCTTAATACATAAAACAAAGTCGGGTTAGTTACACCAATTTCTTTCTTTAATTTGTTGGATTTGTCTGCGTCCCGAATAGCAGAATAGCTATTAAAACATCGAAAAAATTCATGAAGAAAAAAATCATAAAGAAAATTATTTTCCTCATACATTTTGTATGGAACGAATTCTCATCTTTGAGAGAGCTGCAGGAATATTGTGATAAGTAAAATATTGAAAAGTGCAAAAATTCAAAAATGTCAATGCGCTGATTGTTTTGCTTTTGTTCTTAAACATACAATTCTGCCCCTCTTTCTTACACACTAAATGTCAACAATTGAAAATAAGACAAACGATGAACGTACCCCCCCAAAGGAAAAATACAATAATTATAATAAATCTCCTTCACATGTATGATGGAAATGAAATGCGATTCCCGTAAGTAAGTTGAAAAGTAAAAAAATCACAAAAAATTAAATCCGTACACAACGCCATCTCTGATACTGATAAAAACACGGACAGTTGCGCATCGATAATTGCTTCATTGTGTAATTTTTTACTTATTAAAAAAACTGAATTTAATTCAGCTAATAAGTTAACACAACAGTTATTGATTCCGAGGCGGTACGAAGTTCGTCGGGTTAGCTAGACAGTAATAAGATAGAGCTGACTTTGCACTAATAATTTATTTAAAGCACCGAATGATATACATATACAATTATTATTAATTATGATAAAGGGAGGGCTGTCTGGTGTCTGGAGGTGTTTGAATATCTATTAAAATAATGAAGTAGTAAAGAATGTGCAGAGGGAATACGGAATATGTGACATTACACGGTGTTCCGTCCCAAAATAAGACCTCCAAAATGCTGACAAGTTGAATTTAAAAAAAAACGCGCAAAATATTCGCCTTTCGTTCCTTAAGGCCCGGCTTCCCGCATTTCCTTAAATAAGTACTTTAAGTTTAAAAGCTCTAAAAAAATAAAGTATTTCTCTATGGTCATTCTTGAAGATAATATCTATACATTCTCCATGCCGAAAAGATAATTAAATGAATTTCCCTGGATAGAAAAAAAATCGCAAAGTATCCTCCGAAAATTATTTCACCTAAGCACGTTTTTTTCAATTACTTCACAAGTTATATGTATGAAAAAAATCACAGTATTTCTTTAAATGCTTTTTTAGACAAACCCCACGATATTTTTGCTATATTTGAAAAAAGTCGTGTTTTAGTAAACATTTTCACAATTTTCGCTTAAATATTATCGTTTTTAATATTAGCGTGCTCTATCTAACATTTATATTTAGATACATATCTCTCCATCTTCTTCTTTTTGAGCGGGTACAACCAATGACATTAATATTGGACGCGGGGTAGAAATCTCAAAGTGGGAAGCCAAACACAAGACGATTGTAGCTGTCTCTATTTCTAGTAATTTAGTACTAAACTGCTATGCGACGAGTGAGGTCGTGTCTTACCAGTAAGTAAATTGCATTGCAAAGCGCCAAAATGCCCTCCTGTGTGATGAGAAAATGCTTCAATTACAAGGCAAATAGTCGTAAAAGCGAAGGAATAACACTTCATTTGTAAGTTCACGCAAATGACTTATTATTATCAATTATTATAATTATTACAATTATTTTTATAATAATACGTCATTGTATTCTTTACCTTTCCCTGTCCATTGTGTAACCGAGTGAGAGTATCTTTTTATCTCAGTCACACTCATAGGTCACACCCGTGATGTGAAAGCAGTATTCGGCGAAGAAATTAATAAGCCGCCCTACCATATATCTATGACATTCACACACGTACATTCTTTGATTGTCTATCTTTATCACACAGGAATAAAGTTTTGAATTTAGAAATTATACTGAAAACCGCTGAAAACAAAAGAGTGTTGCTTGCTTTCCACATTATATTGTGAGTATGTGAGACTATGGCGAGTCTATTTTAATAACGTCATTGGGTACAACGCGCCTAGAAATGATCTTTTCTGAAAAATTAAGCTTACCTACAGGTATCACGCACTATACGTTTTGTTCAATTAATTAATATTTTCTTATATGTATTCATCATAACTCCAATAATATACTTAATTACATATTTTTAATAGAAAATAGATAGAATTTTCATTTTACAAGTAGTTGTTGTTTAAAAGAGTTTTTGTGACTGTTTAGGGATATGTGGACATATTTTAACCCTTCAACATTCCTTCAGGTTAATTTGTTAACTTTTGGGAACAACTCATATAGGTCTCACAGGAATCGTTGTCTCCCTTACCTACTATCATGGTGAGAAATATAATCTAAACGGTATTAGAAAGAGAAAGCACCTCGCTATATATTCAAAAAAAATATTGTACACCCCTGCTAAGCCACCAAATGTAGAAAACCACTTGGGGTGATCAAATAAATGGTTCCCGGCGCGGAGGTACCCATACTCACCTCGCAAATTGAAAATGTCTTATTTATACCTAAGTTTCTCTAAATAAACAATAACAGCATTAATCCTAGTGACCTTCCGGGAAGGTATGGTCCTGTATATATTTTCTGCCAGTACAGTACATTTTTACAGCAGCGCATTGCTTTCATTGTATATAATATAGTTTTGTATCGGTGATCGATGAACCGGTGGACGCAATTTTTAGCCATAAGTTGTTGTAGTGGCTTGTCGAGTTTTTAGTTAGAAGTGGGATTGTAGAAATGTATTCTAATTTTGTACAGCGCCCCTGAGGTGATTTTTCACAAAAATGGCGCTATACAAGTCATCCAAATATTATTATTATTATCAGGTGACGCGTGTAATGTATACATGTATGTGTGTTTGTAGGTGTGAGAAGCGGTGATGTGTGATGGGATATGTATGCGCTTTAAGAGTTTATATAATTGCCGAAGACAGATGGCACCATCGTCGATTTGACCACGGCGAGTGAGACCTTAGATATGCATGAAAATGAACACAGAAAACTCTGAATAAGAACAAATAAAAGCAATTAAGAACTTTCGGTTCACTTTGTTGGGGCGACTAGAAAGAAGTTGCAGGGGTCTCGGTCACGTGACAACACCTACAACCTGCAACCCTCATCCAGCGCAGACCACGTGACGCTGTATTAATGAGAAGAGGTTGTTGATGAATATTCATCGCTTTCTGGTGAAATAATAACATCAGCAAGTAGTTGCGATAACGCAGCAGATTCTTGCAGTCATACCGAAGAGCAAGTGACTTACCTTTTCAGACTCTCGTTCCCTTAAATTAAATGTACCTATCTTAGAGTTTCATTCTTGCATTGTCTATGATATATCCTAATCGAACCCTTGTATTATTATACCGCCCATCATAAAATAAAAAGACATCAAACATAGATACAAATTTCTGTGATGTTGTGCTTATTGCGCGTGACATGAAATGTTCCTGTTCAAAATTTGGTTTGAATTCAAGCGTCGCGTCGTTTTCAAAATTGGAATTGAGTGCTCAGACAAGCGAAAAAGTAGGTACCTAAATGTATTTTGTTTATTTTTATTATTTAAAAAATACATAAATAATAAAATGAAAGCAAATGACTTTATATAAAATATTTTTTCTATACTTTGTATGTATTTGCAAAGTTTGAAGAAGTAAATATAATAATTTACCTGGCAGTTTAATTCAGATGAACACACTTTTATCAGAAAGTTTAGCTTAGAGAACGTACAACTTTGCACGCAGATGACATAATGGATGTTAAAAACGCTAGATATTGCACAAATCATGCAATGTCCACTGCGGTTGATCTTTTATTCTCCATTACTATTAATACTTTTAGGTACGTTTACTAGATCTCACTGATTTGTTAACAAAAGAAAATAACTATTGTATTAAAAAAATTGACAAAATTTGTTTTGAGAGTCAAAAAGATTTACAAATCGTACATTTATTGTAGTATATGTATTTTCAATGTAGTTTCAACTGTGCATATGTTTTTCTTGCGTTAGCTCCACACAGAAGGCCATGAGGAAAATAATTTCCCTTAGGGCCTTAGGGGGTGCTGTGTTGAGGGTCTTTTTAAGGATAGGAAGGAAAGAAGTTCTGGGAAGGAAAAAAGGTATGAGGGGTGGGTAGGAATATGGGGGTCAATTTCCAGGAGTGACACAGACGTATGATTCCATCCCTCCAACTGCGGTGCAAGGCGATGAGTTGAGAGAGTCCGGCTGGAGAAGTCAAAAGACTTCCCTCAACCAATCTCTCTCGATCCGGCCCGTCAAGCAGCAGATGGGCAGACGCGTCATCCGCCAAGATCCATGTATACTTTCAATGTGAATATGTCTCCAACAGATGTCGTTGTTTTAGGTTTGTATATATTGAGTTTTAAAGATGTATTTTGTTAGTAAAGTTGTACTATACAAATTAGATAAATGCTGCCCGTTCGGGTCTAATATACAGAACCGTTACAAATGAAAAATCTCTGATGCATTATTCTTATACAAAATCATGAACTGCCTTGTTGATTCATTATATCTGTTAGAAAATATTGCATTTCGTTGCCCCAAACAAAATACCAGATCGAACGACTTATTTAGAATACCACCCAGTAAATCCAAATACGCGCAAAACTCTGTAATAATACTTATGTGAAACTTACAATGCCTTACGAGATGTAGACATTTTCAACCATGACTTGAAATCATATAAAATGCAGCTTAATATGTTAATAACTTAAAATACTTGTTTTTTCTTTTTTGTGTAAATTTATAACATTATCATCCGTAGTAAATAGGTTAACTATATTTGTTAATAACTTTACTTTTTTTTCTTTATTACGTTTTATGTTTTTCTTTTTTATGTTCCTTATAATGTTTATTTTTTTGTCACATAAGTTGAGTAGACATAAAACTATATCAAAATTTTAACTTAATGGAACTTACTTGGTCTACAACATATGAATGTTTATTGTTATATTATCATTTTTATGACTGTTTGTTTCCTAAATAAAAAAAATAAAATACAATTAAAAAATAAAAATAAAAAAATAAAATAATCACGATAATCCGAATTGTTAAGTTTATCAGAGAAAACATTTGTACACCACACTTATATCTAATAATATCCTGTAATGTTTTACGGGTCTGTGCTAGTTGTATCAAAATCTTTTTCAATTTTGCATCAAAAACATGAAGCTGGGTTGTGCTAAAAACGTAAAAAACGAACAGTTTTCATTATTTCATATACATTCTTGTATATATAATACAATGAAACAATTCTCGTGTATAATTCACAGAGCAGAAAGTACAAAGCAGAGAGTATTGCGCGGGACTCTGAAAGGATCCCGCAAAAGCAATTACAGGGAGAAATAAATAATTATGTCCTTGAAATATCCATCCCCGAGAATCGTGTTCTTTCACTTCACTCCGTTTTCTGTTCCATGTTCTATGTTCCCTGGTCTCACTCCCCTCCGCGCTGCTATTCTCGTTTAAAACGAATGAAGAGTTGGGATCCATTTTTACACAGACATATTACTTAACTGTGGCGGACTTTTATGTTCTCGCGTTGTAAGTGCAAGTTGCAAGTTGGTAAAATAACACGAATAAGCGGAAACAAGCTTCATTCTCCACGCCGAAATATAGGATTTAGTAGAACCTCCGTTGCACGGCGGTAAGCTCTATGACTGGACCGAGTTCAGGGCCAATATGTAGTAAAATTTAAACTGACGACGTGTAGGCAAAAATATTTATAAGGATTTTTATTAACAAGTCATCAAAACTACACGTAGATTTCCATCCCCTTCCCTGTCCCCATTTAAACAATTTTTTATGTAATTTTCTTATTTTTCTACTTTTTAATCACTAAATTAATTTATATATTATACTAGCTGAAGTCCCCGGCGATGCCCGGGCTTTACACAGAGTTCAAATGTAGACAGTGACCTTCCTCTTGTTTTGAAGGTCACAGTTGCAAAATTTCATCAACCTCGGCATAAAACATTCTCCTTTATATATTACATATTTCAACCAATTTACACAAAACCTTGACAAATTATATACCTAAACCTTCCTCACGAATCACTATATCTATTGGTGAAAACCGCAAGAAAACCCTTTTATTTTTTTTTGGGTTCATAGCGAACAGACAGACAGATGCGGCGAAGGACTTTAATTTATAATATGTAAAGATTACATATTTTATGACGGCCTTCTTAGTCGAGGGGTAATTCATTTGTGTTATTTCACAATTAATTCATGTAAAAATTGATATATAGTTTATTTGCCTCACGTTCCAGAGTGGAAGATGCTCTCCGTATAGCCCTGGTGTAAGATCACTATTCAGAATTGAAACTTTGATTGGAATGGCTTTAGCTATGTTTGGTGACCAGATATAAATAGCCAGGTACTTCTGTACCTTCCTCCTCGCCATCTCTTTCCCCTCTACCTTCAGCCTCACAACATTTGGGATGCCATACTCTCACCGGCTAAAGACGGGACCATTTGGGACATTTGTGTGATATTCACATAATAAAAAAAAACAAAAAAACATAACCATGTGGATACCTATGAGAGGAAAAATCCGTGTAATTTAGAAATTATCATTATTATTTTAAATGTTAACTATTTTTCTCAAAAATAAATAAATATATATAAAAAAGGAAGAAAAAAATAAAAGACGGTGTTGATAATACAATAAATTCATAGAAGATATAAGTAAGGTAGGAAACATTGGGAATCGTAATTGAATAGGTAGTCAATAAGCAAGATATCATCAGAAGGGTGATTCTGTATGTTTTTAACGGTTCCATGCCATCTCAGAATGAAACCAACTCAGAACCACATTCAAAAGGTAATTTAAAAGCTGTGAAAAAATAATTTTAAAATAGCGAGTAATCCTAACCTAACCTGACTTAACCTATTTAACCAATTTGTAATATTTTTTTATCATCACTCTTAATGACCTTTCTGAGGTGGTTCTGAGTTGGTTTTCTTTCTGAGTTGGCCGGTCACCGTTTTTAACAGCCTAAAACGTGTAAGAGCCCGTTCACACTTCCGTCGTAATAACGGAGGTGGGTTCCGTCTTTACGACGGAGGCCCTAGCCGCTGTAGTGGCTATATGGAGCTGTTCACACTTGCCGGATCCGGCGTGAAGACGGATCCGTTATTTTTTGCCGGAGAGTTCGCCTACGCAGAGTGTCCGTCGTGAAGCCGGAAAGGATCGCGCTGGCTCATACATTTCAATGGAGCTGTTCACACTACACGGCGGGACGACGGATCCGTTTTGAACCCCCCACACCCCGCTTCACACTTCACCACCGCCCGCTCCCAGACGCAAGCGAGCAGGTAAATTGTGTTTTTATGGGGCGCGCATTTGGCGTTTATAATATTATTATATAATATATATGTTCGTTCCAGAATGCGATTTTTCTATTTAATCTCAAGAAAATATTTAGTCATATCATTCATGTTTTTTAGTCATTTTAGTTATAATAATTGCTGGATGATTTTCGCGTACTTTCTCCTTTTCAAGTATGCAAACAAAATATTCTCCCACGGTTGAACAAATAATTTCAGCTATAATTGGGTGTACCCTAAATTTTCTTTTCACTTTTTTCCTTCTTTTTTATAAGTACCACATGACAACAAGAGCTTCATCGTCGTCCATTGCGCAGTGCGCACGACCGTCTACTGAAGAATGATAAAATGTTTTGGTCGTTGTTTTCGTAGAGTAGGATCCGTCTTGAAAACGGAAGTGTGAACAGGGGCCTAGGGCTTCCGTCATGACGACGGAACCCGTCTCCGTTTTTACGACGGAAGTGTGAACGGGCTCTAAATCGGCCGCATGCGACAAATTTTGATAGTTCGCCGCTAAATCCTCATTAAGAGATCTGTCATCGCGCACAAACATCAAAATAATATCACAAACAAATAGTCGCTTATGCATGCGTATTATGTACATATGCTACGTATAAATGTAAGAAGTTATAATAACAAATAAATAGTCATTAGTGTTTTAAGTAAGTGACTAATCCACACTAACTGACATCAACACACGACAGGCATAGACAAGCCTCACAGAAATTTGACAGCCGATAACGCACAACGGACGCCTTTTGACATCTGTCGGAATTAAATGACACTGATTGAATCACACTTAAGTAGGATATCAATATAATATTATAATACTTTCTTGGATAGATTTAAATGTGAAATGATTTATTAGAGGATTTTATCAACAAGAACATGAGATGTACTTACAGACATAGATTTCTTCGAAAGGTCGTGATTCCGACTCTTGTGTCATAAGAGGTCATTAGTTGAATGGTTGAAGGTGTTTTTCGGTCGCAAGTAAAATATGAATCCCCAAAGAGCGGTAAACTCCGAAGAGACGGTTTATTGTTATTTACTTCGGTTCTCTAATTTGTTGGTTTACATATGCGGTAGGTGGTAAGTGAGCAAGGGGTGGTTGAGGGACCTAAGTAGGCTTTAATTAAAGGCACTGTTTCACAAGTAAACAGCGGGGCGCCGGAAGTGTGGGGGCTTCGGTTCGTTTGAGACACAAGAATCCCACGTGAATGTAACCAAATCGATTGGATTTAAGAGAACACTCACTTTACTCCCAGCTTCAAGAAAGATGTCTACTTACACGTTGAACAAACAACCTTAGAGTAACAATATCATCATTAGATCATCCCCATAAAATAGATTCACCCCTCACAACCCACTTGAACGTTTTTCTACCATCAATAATAATTTGCAAAAAACTACAGGTATCTTACATGAGTGGGTAACAAAATATTATGAAAGAGAACACAATGAAACTATGCGTCACGTATAAGCCTGTGCTGACACACATTCTTTACTTCATTGATATAAATAACTAACTAATATAACCAACTAACCATCACGCCATTTCCCGCAGGGGTAGTCAGAGAGGACAGACCACCAAACAACTCGGTCTTGGCACACACTCCTTGCCTCGTTCATATTTATACATCGTCTCATACGTGCTCTTTTATTATTCTGACTCTTGATACGGCCCAACTCAAGTATCTGATACACTTGGTTGTGCCGTGTATATTCTCCTTACACTCATTTCCTCGTTCATTCGCTCTACATGCCCAAACTGTCGGATCGTTCCTTTCTTAATCTTACTCATTACGCTTACATCAGGCTTGCATTCTTTGCGGATCTCCACGTTTCTCACACGATCGTACATGGTTTTACGACACATACGCCTCAGGGATCTCATTTCTACAGCATTCAGTTTACTTTCATCTTTCTTTTGCCGGTTCCATGCCTCACCTCCATACATCAGGGTAGGTACCAGTACTCCATTATGAACGGCTAGCTTCGCTTCTTTGGATAGTTTTTGTTGACACCGCGCCAGTGGCGTTCAGTCCTCATTCAGAATCATTAACATTTATGTATAAATGTGAATGAGGCAAGGAGTGTGTGCGAAGACCGAGTCGTTTGGCGGTCCGCCCTCTCTGCCACTCTGTTACTCTAAGTTCTAAGTGAACAACATAAAGAAATAGAACTGATAATATTATAGCGCCTTTTCTTATGCTTTAGCAGTTTAGAGGAAACCCGATCGCGGGGAAATTTGAACTATAGGTGTTTTACCAAACTGTCGCTCTTACTCCCCCGAATACTTAGCGAAAGGGATAACTGCACCTCAAGCTGATAATATCTAAATAAAATCATCAAAATCGATGATTTATATTTCTGAATTTTCTCCTTCAAAACTTCACCGATTTTTACTAACTGCATTAGAAGAAAATACTCTACGTCTGCACGTTTTGCTTTTTTTAAAAATACATTGCCTAGTTTGCATACTGAACGTCTGCTGATGGCGATCGAACCAGGCAATTTGATCGATTTTTGGAGAGTTCTAACTTCTACAAGAAGCAACTAAACAAAAAAGAAAAAGTCCCACACTCTAGTGATTGAAATCTACATTAGATATATTATAAAATATTTGCAGAAATGTCAAAATCCAGAGACAAAACGCCGCCCGGTTTTTTCTTAAATTGATAAATCAAAGATCTCAGCTCATGATGCGATGTTGCAGACAAGAAAAATTTGCGCACATTTCATGACGCCAGAGATCACCGTTCGAGGGTTTTAGTGAGACAAACACACAGATTTCCTCCTCCAAAGTAACAATATAATATACTTTTACAATCATTCAAAATTCAAATTTCCGAATCATACGCAAAATAAAAAAAAAAGTGTATTAATGGATTTCAAATATAGCTGACTTGTATAGGCGCAAATAAATTGAACGATTGTTACAGAAATGTTGCAAATATAAGGAATCAGGGTTTAAAAAACAATAATTTTCTGGGATCTTGAAATGTCTCGAAATAACAATCAATCATGTGACGGCCTTCATGGTCGAGGGGTAAGGCTCTTGACTCTCAATCTGAAGGTCGTGGGATCGAATCCCGGCGTGGGCAAATATTTTTTTTTTATTAATTTGTGTTATTTCACAATTAATTCATTAAAAATAATATACACTTTGTATACTAGTATTTGCGGCATGTTCCAGAGTGGAAGATACTCTAGTATCGCCCTGGCGTAAGATCACCATTCAGAATTGAAACGTTGCTTGAAATGGCTTTAGCCGTGTTTGGTGACCAGATCTGAATAACCAGGAACTTCCCCACCTTCCTCATCCACATTTCCTACCCCTCCTCATTCCCTTCAGTCTCACGACATAACCATATTGGGGATGCCATAGTCGCAGCTGGAACTCTTGTGAGGAATTGATATAAAAATAAAATAAAAAGAATAGCCATCGATAAGTTCTCAGTGTTTCAACTTCTTGGCAGCTTGATTCGTGTTTTTTACATCTTTAAAAAAAACGGCGCTCTACAAATTGTCCAATTATTATTATTATTATTATTTAAAATCATATTTATTTCTTGCGCATGGCACGAATTTCGACACGTATAAAACCATTTTAAATAAATACTCGATCCTTATAGCGTTGAAATCTCAATTCATCACATCGATGCCATGAAGCATTCACAACATTATTATTATTAAAAGAAACTACATACCAACATTGTCGGGAGCAAACAGAAAACGCCTACCAATTTAATTGTAAGCAAAATCCACAACAGAAGTGAAACAACGCGAACAACGAAAGGCGTTCAATATAATACACACTTTCATCAGAAAACATTTTTATTTGTTATTATTTCCTTGTTTATAAAGGGATTATTGGAGTGCGGTTAATTTATTCACGGAAACCGGAAAAAAGCAAAAAAAAAATCTGATTATTTTTTGAAAATACAATTTTGGTTGTGCTAATCTGGGCTTTATTATTCTACACACACATTATAAACATTAATGTTTTATTTTCGTTATTTGTTTTTGGGATGTTATGCCGTGTTGCGCTACCTCCTTCTATAGCCAACGTTTCGGACAGCGTTGCAGTGTCCAACATCAGGGCAGATCCGACAGATTTTTTTTTACATGAGCTCCACACAGGAGGCCCTGAGGAAAATAATTTCCCTCAGGACCTATGTCATCTTTGGAGATGCTGTGTGGAGGTTTTTTAAGGAAAGGAAGGAGAGGAGAGTTCTGGGAAGGAAAAGGGTTTAAGGTGGGTAGGAATTTGGGGTTCAGTGTGTCCTGGTCATCCGCCTCAATACCTAGACAAATTCACCACATGAACCCAGGCACCCCTGCTAAGTCACCAAACGTAGCGAACCACTCGGGGTGACCTATGGCAGAGATGTTGGTTATCCAATAAAGGTTCCCGGGGCTGCGGTACCCATACCTGCCTCCCAAATTGAGAGGTATTCGACAGATCACACATCTGTCAGAACTGCCGGATTTGCCCTGATGATGGACACTGCAACGCTGTCCGAAACGTTGGCCAAAGAAGTAGGTAGCGCAACACGGCATAACATCCCGAAAACAAATAATGAAAATACTTTTGGCCGTGAAAATCTAAAAACGTATCTTATTAATGTTTTAATTTAACCAGCGGCCGAGAATTCAAATTTAGTCGAAAGACGGGCTTGCGATCGTATCCTTGTAACTGTACAGAGTGATTCCGATGTGAAATATTAATTATTGTCGTTTATTCTATAATTCAATATCGATTTTATTTCAATCAAAATTTGCTTTAATGCGTATCTCTACCTACATTCAAGTTAGTTATAAAATTGAAACGCGTTCTGATAAAATCATAAAAATTATGTACTTTTATTATTTATTTGTTGATTGTACGTATTTATAAATTTTCAATAATGTCTAAGCAAAATGATTGTAAAAAAATCTGAAATATATTAGTTTGTAATACCGTAAATAAATAGAAAAATTGAAATATTTTCGACACAAAGCATAGGCACGGATTTAAAAAAAAAAATTTGAACTAAAATAAAAATTTTGCGTGAAAAGTAGCGTTTCTAGATAAATTATTGCTTTATTTTACTGTATATGATTTAAAATGTGTGTTGTGTAATACAATATTTTGTTTGAAAATTTTACAAACCTGCCAACGACCAACGGTATAACCTTATTCTAACAAAAATAGACATATTTTTTCAAAATAAATGCATAGCTTTAAAAGATAAAATGTCAATATTTCTAAATCAATTTATATTTTTTGTAGATAATAAATAACATTTATAACAGATACGGATAGAATTTTATTTAAAAATAACATTTTCCGATTGTATCCGGTTATTCCCTTTTCAATAAAAACTATAGGTACTTAATATAACGAAGTTTGAGATTCAATCTAAGATCAATGTTATAAATAATAAATAGTAATAAGTATTTTATTTAAATAACATCTTAAACATTTCACGGCCACTTTGGAGTGCCGACTGCCGAATTATGTTTATTATGGGACGAATACGTAAATAAATAAAAACATTGGAGGTTATTCACCGCTTACCCGCGATGGCATAAGTAACAGATGGTTAGTCCTTTAAGGCTTTCGCAAAAGATTGCATTTTTTTAATGAATGAATCTACATTTAAGTTTGAACGAATATAGACCTACCTCCAGCGGAAGCGTGCTGGGCTCATAAATAAGAAAAATTAGTAAAAAAAATTGTCTAGTATTGGAGGAGAAAAGTGAGGAATATAAAACCTTCATTTAGACGACTTTATTTAGGTATTATCAGCCTGAGGTGCAGTTGTCCCTTTCATTCAGTTTTTGCGGGGGTAACAACGACAGGGACAGAAACAGTTTGGTAAAATACCTAATAATTAGGAATGTGAGGGGCTTAAGATATAAATTATTAGGAATTTGATGAAAATAAATGAGAAATTAAATACGGAAATTGATATAAACAAGTATAATTTATTAGAGTCATTATGCGTAAACCCTATAGGTTTTCTAGCGATCAGCTCTACAAAAAATTTTATGTACTTGATGTTCGTCAAAACTATATAAAAAAGGTTATTATCCACGTACATAAAAATGTAGAAAATCTTAAGCAAATTGACCATAAATATATAACAAGAAGTCACACCAGAAAGGATCTCGTGGTCCCAGGGAGCAATTCGGCAAAGTTTCAAAAGACGTATACATATCTGGGACCGAAATTGTATAATAAAATCCCACCAGAATTAAATATTAAAACATGTAAAATGGCATGCATCGGTACAATAATAACTAAATGGTTGATAGACTTAGGTAGGATTGAGTCTGAAAAATTATTAAATAATGTCATTAAAAACTTAAAATTACACATGGCTAACTATTAATGGCACAATCAGTAAAAACTTAGTATAGTATATTTAAACTTAGTATTTTTATTTAATCTACAAAAAAAAAAAAAAACAATATTTTGTTTTTTCTTTTTTTTTACAGAAGACATTTTTGGCATTTTTCACCAGCATTTGGTTCCTTAGAACAGGCAATCTGCCTAGCTAGGAACTAATAACGTACAAGACATAATAACACTTGTACACATTTTAATTACAGTTATTTGAAATATTATTATTATTATGTAATTTTGCTGTATAAATGTAACTAATGTAATAAAAAAATAAATAAAAATAAATAAATTAGGGATATAGAACTGCATTTTAGTTTTTAAAGATTTATACATTCTCAATTGAGTTTATCATTCCAGTCTCAGAGTAATCACACTTTTACAAAAAATGGCTTATAGTGTGAGGGTTAACGACTTTCATAATTTTGTTTCCATTATTTATTTAATGGTGCCTACTTCCTTACGCGATAACTATTAAATTTAACACACTTTATTCGATTATTCACAAATTTACACCGAAAATACGGATTAAATTGAAAAATAAATAACGCTAAAACGATTGAATTTATTGTTTATCGTTCATTAATACGTTTGAAATCAATTACTTTCAAATTTCACTCAATTTTTTATGGGACAAAAACATTCGATTTACGACTTCTGAATTATTTATATAAATAGATCGATTAAACAAAAATTCATATCCAGTTCTATAATATTTCCAAGATGACATCTGGACTATTCCTGGGAACAATTCTTGTCATCGCAACTCTTGGATTTATTCAAGGATGTAAGTAAAATTACGCAATACCAAAAGCTATAACTTTCAAAACCTCACTAAAATTCGGTTGTAATTTCTAAGAATAAAATCAATAAATTACACTATCAGGTAAATGCAAATAAATTTAAAAAAACACAACGAAAACAAGAAAAGATAATCAAACATTTTGATCAATAATGTTATTATGTAAATGGCTAAGTTTCTCGCTTTTCAGAACAATATACCTACTCATATAGGTCTCAAAGAAATCGTTGTCTCCTTTACTATTAGATAGAGAATTACGATCTAAGCGGTGTTAGAAAGAAAAAAACACCGCAATTATATTCAAATCTATAAAATAACAACAAAATAAGTCAAATGTACATACACTTTATGAATTCAAAGTTTCGGATTGCAATTTGAAAAAAAATTAACTTTAGGAATATTTTATTAATTATTTTTCTAAAGTATATCAAAAAAGTAAGATGACAATAACATTTGTCATATATTTGTCTAATAAACATGTATGTGTTTTTTTATTATTTTCTCTCGTTATGAATAATTTTAGTTAGAAAAACATAAGGCGAGTCATTTTCAAAACTTTTTATGTTGGCTTGTAAAATTTCTATATTTCTAAAATTATATGTATATTTCAAATTATAAAATTTAAAAGCGTATTTTATCAGCTTCCAAAAACAGTTTTTTTCTTTTCCGATACGCTCAGAAATATTCCATATATTTGGATTTTATTGCAAATTGGAAATATTTTAACCTTTTGCAAAAATATGGCCGATGCCTGAGGGAGTCACATCATTCGAAGTTATACCTCAACCTGTCTCTCAAAGAGAGACGAATCACATTAAAGAAGATAAATATTTTAATGAAAACATTGTACTATTCTATTTATTACCGCATAACATTTTTTTTTTTTTTTTTTTTATTTATTTAATATAGATATATAAGTGTACAAAGGTGTTACATAAATTACATATCGGTACAGAAATTATTTAAAATTGCAATCTCATCAAAGAAGAAGCTAGTTCTTGTGCTTGATGAGCGAGTTACACTAATTATAACAGAAATAGAATAACATTATGCAAAAGGTAAGTATATAATACGAACAATTGAGCCTTCTGGATCATCAATATGTGTAGGTGTACATACATAGGATACGGTACGAAATTCGAAAAATCTAAATAAAATAGAGATGAATATAATTTATAATAAATGGAAAGAAAGAGAAAAACAGGTAATTATTTAGTTTTAATTATTCCTGATGAAGTGTAGCTTCAGTTTGAGTTTCAGTTTATTGATGTCTTTGGTTTTTTTTATTTCAATTGGAAGGTTGTTGAAATACTTTATTCCTAAGTAGATATAATTGTTTTGCATTAGTTTAGTATTAAATTTTGGTATTTTGATGTTGTCTTGATATCTTATTGATAGCATAACTATGATTTTGCTTTCTCAAACACGTTAATTACAGAACACATTATATATTATTATTAAAATACACAGCAAGATTAAATAAAAGCATCCAATATAATCTTATCCTAATAATGTCGTCTGCGTGCAAAGTATTTCTAAATATCAATAATTCTATGCAATCTGTCAGCCATACGTTATTACAAAAGTTCGTCTAGTCTGCGTTTAGTAGTAAGATCTCTAGAATTGCAGATATATATCATACATTTGTATTGTGCCCTATATACAAATCATTAAAATATTATTATTTCTCAAAGATAATTAATTAAATCTTTGATTGATCATTCAAATTAAATAGGCTCCTACCTAATAATATTTTAACGTCTTTTAGGCGCATTACGAAATAACAATAAAAATTATGGATATTTTATTTTTTTCCATAATAGATTACACCAAAAGTGCGATAAAAAACATATGCTTATGTGGGTAGGCATATTAGTTTAAATTGTGAAATATTTAATGAAAAATCTATTTCTTTTATCTTCATCAGATCCGCAAAGTTCTGTGGAAGAAGGAAAAAATCCTAGTGAGAGAAGATTCAACCCCGGTTGGGACATCCAACAACAGTATCCCGGAATGGCAATAGATTGGCAAAGTCAAAGTGGAATAAAAAATGTGAAAGGTAAAAATATTCCAGTAAAATAAAAAAAGTACAACAAGTTAGTTTCGTCAGTTAAATAATGGGGAGTCATCGCTAAAAATTACACAAGTCCGTTTTCAGTAGTGTGTCGACGAAATGGCAAATTGTCGTAAGATATTATTGACATTATGTAATTGAAAAGTTAAATCTAAAAAGTATACGTTATTAAACCCAATTCCAAACCACAGTTGATCCGCCGACAACTGCCCCCCGAAATGATATTTATTCTAAAATTATAATATTTTGCTTATTTTTACCAATTTCAAAAGTAAAATCGACTTCAAAAATACCTTTAATAATAAGTTGGTATGAATATCAAACGAATTCATACACAGTGTTGATTTTTGTTCTTATACGCTGGTATAATATAAAGTATACACAAAAATTGTTTTATCCTTGATGCATTTCAATGAAAATAAGTTTTATACTTTTGTCATTCGGCGGTACTATCTCTCTGCACACCCTGTCGGGGTCACTTAGTTATATTTTGTGTAAGTAGGTATATAGTATTTTATCTAAACCGACTGCATATTGTTTTTTTTTTTTTTTTTTTTTTTTTTTTTTTTTTTTTTTTTTTTTTTTTTTATTTATTTATTTCATCCAAAAAATATATGAATACATTATATAATCTCATATTACAGTCGGTATTGGTTACAATTTTAAGTACATTTTCCCTTTTTATTTTCTTTTACACAGTAAGTAGTAATAATAACATAATTTTAATGACAATAACATGTTACTTACAGAGTTAAAAACATGGGGTAATGAATGATGCATTAGTAAGTAAATATCTTTAAGTTAATAACATTGTTATTAGAATAATGTTATAAGAATAATTGATGCCAATAAAGCTGTATCAAAATAGGGAAAAAGATATGGAGGTAAGAACTGTTATAATATAGAAGTAACATAATAATATATTTTAAGTTGCGCATAGTCTGCCTCACTAGGCGAACCTGTATTGAGGCAGAATTTTTAGTAAAATTGTTTCTCGTAATTTTGTCTATGGTTTACTTATGAATGTATAATATATGTTCTTATACAGCAATACTTTGTTTCTGTTTACATTATTGCTGATACACAATACAAAAACAGCAATTTTATTACTACAATAACCATTAATGACAAGGCGTTTGGGTGAGGGCACCAGTAAAGGATCGATCGTTAGAACATATCCAAATTTTAACATTTTTTTTAAATTCTTTCTGTGTTTGACTCAGTTTGTAATTATCAGGAAGCATGTTGAATATTTTTGTGGCAAAGTATCTAAAACTACGTTGTCCAAAGGTGGTGGAGAGTGCTGGAACTTGCAATGTGTCTTTGTTAGAATTACGTGTAAATCTTAAGAATATATTTTTTTCGTAAAGTACGTGTTTGTTTTTAAAGAGATGCATGAGGATAGTTTTTACATATATCTGTCGAACATCAAATACTCTCATCATATTAAATATTAAGTCACTGTTTGCAGTTAGAGGAAGTTTGAGAATAATTTTCATAATTGTTTTCTGCGCCTTTATAACAGGATCTAGAGCTGATGAAGTACCCCCTCCCCATGCAATGATACCATACTCAAGGATAGATTGGGTGATTGCAAAATATATCGTTTTTAGAAGTTGTAAGTTAAGAAAGTTCCTAATGGATCTGAAGAAGTGTATTGTTTTTCTAATTTTATTTGCAATATTCTGTGTGTGTAGATTCCATTTGAGGTATGGGTCAATGGTGAGCCCTAGGTACTTCATCTGTGATGTGCGCTCTATACTGGGGCACTCACTGCATTCATTGGAATTCGTACATCTATGTATTTTAATGGAATAATCATTATTAGGTTGGCCTGTAGTATTGATGCTTGAAGTGACATATTTGGTTTTCTTCGTGTTAAGGGTAAGCGTGTTGATATCTAACCATTTTTTAACGAAGTTAATATTTCTTTCAGCTTTTTTAAATACCGCTGGCCAATTGTTGTCTTCGAACAATAGGACCGTATCGTCTGCAAAGCTAACAATTTTTCCTTGAATTTCAAGGTTGCAAAAGTTGTTAATATACAGTAAGAATAGAGTCGGTCCCAAAACGCTTCCTTGTGGAATTCCATAGTCAGTTGAGCGCTGATCACTAAGGGTATTCTGTATTTTAACCTGTTGCATGCGTCCATTTAAATAGCTTCTAAAAAAGTTTAGCTCTTTGTCTGTAATGCCGATTTTTTCTAGTTTTTGAATTAGTTTAACATGTGATATTGTATCAAAAGCCTTAGAAAGGTCTAAAAATATTGAGATACATTTTTTTCCTTTATCAAGGCTTTTTACAATGAAGTCTGTCACACTAGCAATGGCATCTGAGGTACTTTTATTTTTTTGAAATCCATATTGGTTTTCTGAAAGTATTTTATGGCTCTCGATGAATTTTAAAAGTTGTGCATTAATGAGGTTTTCAAAAACTTTAGACAAGCTATTTAGTAAAGTAATTGGTCTGTAGTTATTGGTGTCTGACTTGTTTCCAGATTTGTAGATGGGAATTACGATACTTTGTTTTAAGTTAGAGGGGAAGTAGCCCTGTGTAATGCTTAAGTTTATAAGATATTCCAGAGGTAATGTGATATCTGAAGACAGCATTATAAGGATTTTGGTTGTAATTTCATCTGGTCCAGCAGAGGAAGTGTTTTTTAGAGATTTAATTGTCCTGAGAATGTCTTCCTTTGATACAGTTTGAAAGATAAATTTTATATTTTTGTTATTTGCTTGATCATCTGTATCGGTAGATCGGGTGATTTCACTCTGGGGAATTTGAGAAGCAAGATTAGGACCAATATTAATAAAAAAATTGTTTACATGATCAGCAATGAGTTTAGGATTTTTTGTGGTTTCAACAATAAGTCCATCAATAGAAAGTTTATTTATGCTCTGTTTCTCTTTTTTAGTTTGCGAGTTTGTGGCTTCTCTTAGTATTTCCCATAATTTTTTGGGATTGTTGTTACTTTCTTTAATTTTTTCTGAATAGTAAATTTCTTTTGCTTTTCTGATGACGTTACAACACATGTTTCTATATCTTTTATAGTAGTTGAATGTTATTTGGTCATATGGATTATCTTTGGTTTTTTGGTGTAGCGTATTTCTTTTGTGTATGCAATTAATAATAGAATGGTTAATCCATGGCTTTAGGGGTTTTAGTTTATTAGATATATTTTTGGTCAACGTCGTGGAATGGTTGTGTAATTCGTTTTTCAAGTAGTTAACAAAGTATATCCATGCGTCCTCCGATTGTTTAATTTGGAAGAGTTCGTGCCATGATTTGTTCTTAAAGTTGGTTATTAGGTTTTGAAAATTGATTTTATTGTATACAAGAGGCAGATTACATTTATTTATTTTGGTAGCTGTTTGTATAGCAAAAATGGTTGAATAATGATCAGTGATTGTTGATTGGTATACGATACTTTTAGATGGTTTTTTAGACTTTACCATAATGTGGTCAATGCATGATATAGATCCATTTGTCGTCCTTGTTGGTGAGTTGACAGTACTTACTAATCCGTGAAATTCTAGCATGTTAATATAGTCTTGGCTTTGGTGGTGTTGGTTGCTCGGTAGTATGTTGATATTTAAATCGCCAATTATTATAATATTTTTAGCATTGGAGAGATTTGAAAGTATGTAACTAAGACTGCTTAGGAATGGCGTAATGTTGTGAATCGATGGCGAGCGGTATATAGCCAGGATTACAGTATCATTGTTGTATTTTATTTGTGTGCAACTTGCATTCTGAATTTTTAGTTCGGTTACTGTAAAGTTTTGATTATTTTTTGTGTATACGACGATTCCATCGTTCTGATTATCAAAAATAGTTGAGTTGTGCGATGTGTAGTCTTTGAGGATTTTAGGTGTATAATATTTGTACATAAGCGAACTGTCGATGGACCAAGTGTCATGGAACCACCACAGCTATATCAATATAATGTTCAATCATCGAGCAAAACGAAACAATTGGTAAATAATCAAGAGCGTATAACCAGAGAACACCAGAAATATGTCATTTTTAAATTAGTGTTTAGACGTATTGACTCTTTTCCACAAAAAAATCATTGGTTTCGAAAAATTGTTCTTTTATCTAGTAAGTATGTTTTAAATTTTCAGAAAAAAATATAATTTTTAGTATAATAAAGTTATACTATAGGTCGTTGGCGGATTTGTTAAATTTTCAAAAAAGTACATTTATTATACAACACCCATTTAAAATCATATAATCATGCAGTAAAATAAACCAATACATTATCTGGTAAACGTATGTAACAGAATTTTAATTTTAGTTTAAAAATCATAAAAAATATACAAGTACATGTGTTTCTTGACGAAAATTGGTGTGTTTGTGTATTTATTTGCGCACTTACAAACTAATTAATTTCACATTTTTTTACATTTTTATTTTGCTGAGACATTATTGAAAAATGATAAATACTTATGATCAAAAAATAATTACAAAAAGTACATAGTTTTAATAGTTTTATCAACACGCCTTTCAGCATTTTTGGATGTAGGTATAAATTAAAGCATATTGATATTGAGTTATAATTTTAAAAAGCTGGTACGGAGAATAATGAATCTTTCTCACTGGAACCGCCCTGTACGATCGTAAGAACCTCTTTCGAAGAAATTTGGATTTTCGGCCGCTGGCTGGTTATACGCTCTTAAGCAATTTTTGAAACAATAATTATTGAAGAAAATAATTTCAACAACTCTTGGTGAAAACATGAAACAGAAAGAAAAATAAAATGGTCGCAATTGGGACTCGAACCCAAGTCCTCTAGTCTTACCGGAAGTGATGTCTCTGTAAATTGAGCTATTGAGACCTTATTAAATTGCTAAATAATTAATTATTAACAATATCCTTAATAAGTACTTCTAATATTTTATCCCTATTTTTAAATATTTAAGGATGTTGTTCAACTGCCTGTAACTTCAAATTTTTTCTCTATGTTTTTACAAGATTTTGAACAGACTTACATAATACACACACCTACAAGTAACACTAAAAGGCGAAAAGCTCAACACGCCTCAATACCTCAAAACATTAATACCTCAAAACATCAATACCCCGAAACCCCAATAACGTAAAACTGATTTCGTAGTTTTAGTTCATAACAAAATTAATATATTTATTCTATTCAACAGTCCCCGGTGGTTATTGGCCTGGTTACTCCGGAAGCTCCATTAGCAAAGGTAATCTGAAGCTTTGTACCCACGCCATTTCATTAAGACGGTTTTGCTCGATCGAACATGCTGACATGGAACTAAGCGTCTTGAGTCCACGCGCTCTATCGCAGCCCGTCTCGTGTACAGCAGCTCGATACGAGACGTTGCTTTGTCAGCTGTTGACTTCGTATTTCATAAGCACCCTTCTTCAAAATATGAATCAATAATCTTTTTAATAAAATCGAGAAGTCAACTCCTAATATCCATTTTTATTCTCCAATGACGAGGACAACAAGCATATCGGACTCAAAACGGGTGACTAACATGTTCGATACGTTGTCTACACGTTGAGACATGCTCGACCGAATTTCTATCGATTATCAACAAGAATTTCGTATTTTTAATCTTTTTTGCATCGAGCGATTTGCTAAGTATCGAACAAAAAAGCATCGAGCGAAACGTACAAGCGTTGATACATGTTCGAATGAACTCTATGAATAATTTTATATTCATTATTGACAAAAAGTTATTGTTCTTTTAGGTTCTAGTTGGATGAAAAGCCAGACGCCCGGAGGCTGGGATATGGGAGGTAATCAATTAATTGTAATAATAATAAGTCACATTTCACGGTTCGCTTTACATCGGTTAATGGATAAGATGGCATTTAGGTAGGTACAAAGAAGGTGTTCCCACTTTTAAATTAAAAAGTTTTCAATGCCAGTTTCTGACCTCTAACCAAATGTGCACCAGGAAAATAAAAACAAATAAAAACTTATATAAACTAAAGAAAAACATTTTATTTTTCAGGTTTGGGATCAATTGGTTAATGATGTAATTGGAACCTGGAATAACGAAGGTAATCTCACGATATTTTAGGTACAGGTTCAAGTCATCCCATTCGAAAAGTAATGGGAAACTGGAATAACGAAGGAAATCTCTTTAGTATTGGAGTATGGAGGCTGCACGCGATGACGATATTACTTAATGTTATTTGTCAGGGCCACCTCCATTTGAGAATAACGGGAAACTGGAATGACAAAGGCAATCTTTAGTATGAAAGGGTTTTTGGTTGCACGCGATGACGAACCGATTTAATGTTATTTTTCAGGGGTGGGTTCATGTCACCTGCATTGAAAAGTAACAGGAAACTGGAATGAAGAAGGTAATCTCTTTCGTATGAAAGGGTGTTTGGTTGCACATTTGTCAGGGGTGGTTCAAGTCACCTCCATTGAAAAGTAACAGGAAACTGGGATGAAGAAGGCAACCGATTTAATGTTATTTGTCAGGGGTGGGTTCAAGTCACCTCCCTTGAAAAGTAACGGGAAACTGGAATGAAGAAGGTAATCTCTTTCGTATGAAAGGGTGTTTGCTTGCACGCGACGAACCTATTTAATGTTATTTGTCAGGGGTAGGTTCAAACCACCTCCATTTGAGAAGTAACGGGAAACTGGAATGAAGAAGGTAATCTCTTTAGTATGAAAGGGTGTTGGTGTTTGGTTGCACGCGATGACGAGCCGATTTAATGATATTTTTAGGGGAGGTTCAAGTCACCACGGTCTATCGTGAGAAATATAATCTAAACAAACACAATGCTTTATATTCAAATCTAAACCACATAAAAATTAAAATGTTCACCTCTATGAAACAAAAATTTTCTGCCGCAATTTGAGAAAATTTTGAATGAAACTGAATGGTGATTTTTTTATTAATTATATTTTTATGAAATGACAAAAAAGTGAGAGCACAATTACTTTTATAAAACATGTGTCTAATAAAATGTAAAATTTTTCTTTTTTTCGTTATCAGTATTTTTTTTTTTATATTTGAATTCAAAAATTTTAATATTTTAAAAAAATATATATAGATATATATTATTCGGATATGTTCGGAAATATTCCAATTATTTGATTTTTATTGCAAAGAGGAATATTTATGACCTTCTGATAGAAAATTCCCGAGGGCTGAAGACTTATGTGGGAATTAAACCTTACTCCAGCGGCCTGATTCCAAATATTACACGACTCGGTGAATCGCCTTAACACTGGTAACGGGTAGTGATATTATCGTAGAAAATAAAATGCAATTACTAAATCTTTTTTGTATCTTTTTTCAGAATTTGTTTAACCTATGCAAACATTTGTAAGAGACCTTGCTTGGATAGTGATCTTGGATGACATGGAAAACAAAAATAAAAAACAACGACATCAAATATATTTTATTAATTAATGTTATTATTTGACGAATACAACAATTTTGTCTGAATTAAACTATGCCATTAATAAAATAGCTTTCAACAGAAATTAAACTTTTTTTAACGTCTTCTGGAATTATTATTTATTAAAACCATCACTCCGTCCGTACAAATGTCAGGACCATAAGTAGTTTATGATTGGGTCGAAATTATAAACTATTCGATCCGATTAAAAAAAATATATCAAGCCAAAAGCCAAAAATGTATGCATCCTTAGTTCCTTATATCGTTACGAATATGGTAATACACATCATTACCAATCGCTTGTCAAACGGAGTCAAGAGGTCACAATTTTAAAAAAAAGGTAAAAAAGTTAATCAACGGAAAGCGTCCCAGATAATTTTAGATATAAAATCGTAACTTTAAAAGTTCATTACTTTTGAAAAAAAAAAACACTTTAAAGTAGTTTAAGCTTATATTTTTGTAAGGTAATTAGCAATTTTATTTTAATTCTTCTCAATGGAAACTAAAATTAAGTAAAAACTGTAGGAAAAACTCCAATTTATTCCTATTAAATTTTATTATATTTATAATATAAACCGATTCGCAGTAAAATGGTGATTTACCACTAAGCTTCCCCCTAGGAAGACCGAAATTTTGAACTACCTATAAAGATCAAGTGGGGTCAAATGACTCATTCATAGATTGTAATGTTTTATTCGTGTGTTATGGTTTTATATTTATATTTTATTAATTGATAAATTTATTACTCAATAAAAGAACATAATAGTTATTAAAAAAAAATTAAGTGACACAAGTTTATTCAACGAAATGTAATGTAAATATGTCAAATGACCATCGCGGTCTTTCTAGGTAGGTAATCATTTTTAATAAATATTTACCTTGCTATCGGTATACATAAATGATAATAATGTAAACAATGACGAAATATTAAAAGTCATAAAACAACAATGACTACAATGCAATGGTTTTATAATATGATTGATCAAAAACTTCATTGAGGTCATTTGACCACTCTGGTCTTTCTAGATAGGTTATCATCATTAGATAATATACATGCGCCCTTAAGGTGATTTTTCATAAAAACGGCGCTATACAAATTGTCCAATTATTATTATTATTATTTATCTTGTTATCGGTACACACATTAAAATAGTGTAAACAATGACGGAATATTAAAAGTCATAAAACGACAATGACTACAATGCAATGGTTTTAATAATATGATCAAAAACTTTATTGGGGTCATTTGACCACTATGGCCTTTCTGGTGTTTCCTAAAATTGCACTCAGATATGGGATCTATCAAAGCCAGGGTAAACTGAATCTCTCAGAAGCTGGACGTACTGCACTTGGCCCGAATGCTTTAATAGTACACATGATAACTGGTAACTGTTGACCCTGCACAAATCGCAAGTGCACCCCAGTGTTGCATTAGGCAACCACCTCTTTGTCAAAATACTTTAAAAAATCCTCGATTCTGAGCGGAAGAGGGCGGTCTTAACAAACGTATTGCAATCTTTAGAGCACAGGCATCAGGTGTAAATGCTGTCTTTGTTTTACCTTAAAATGAAAAAAAATGTATCCTGGACAATATGTTTTCGGAAGTCAAATCTCCATACAATCATTAATATATAGAAACTGCCACTTTTTCTGGAAAATTTGTTGTCGGAAGTCTAATCTCCACAGCTTTAAGATATATAGGGTGTTAAGGGACATACTTCAATTACTTTATTTATTTAATACATGAATTATCGAAAGAACATATTTGGTTCTATTTATGATATTTCACCCTCCATGCTAGGGATGATAAGTTACAGTTTGCGGATATATGTACATTCATTAGCAAAGGTTGAAAATTTTCACTAATTAATACTATGCACACCATTGACGTATGATATCTTGGTCGAAGATGCACACAGATTCTTCTATAATAAGAGAGTTTATGTAGTTATATTGGATTATAAGAATAAGGTGAAGAAGTTAAAGAATTATTGTAAAAGATAAGTTTTTATTAATATGTTAAGGAATTATTGGTATATAAATCACAGCAATCAGTCTTACACATACAATGCTGCTTAGATAGTAAATAAAAATATATTATATTTTGCTTGCTCTTAATGCTATGCACACAGATCTTTTATAATAAGAAAATGATATATAGTTAGATTGGGTTACAAGAAGAAGAGGAAGAAGTTAGAGAATTATTAGAAAATGAAAAATGAAAAATTTGAGGAGTTGTTAGATATAGATTACACTAATTAATCTTGTACATACAATGCCGCTAATTTAGAAAATAGAGATATATTATGTATTGTCTGAAAGGCGATTCAATTGATAGAGTGTAAAGTGAATGGGTTTTAAAATTGTAATGTATTCCATGTGTAAGGATCCATTTCGTTATTTGTTTTTTAAAGGAATGGGGTTGGCTCAACATTTTTAAGTTTTCAGGGATAAGGTTAAAGATTTTAGGAGCTAGGAAGAAAAAATTGTTTTTGAGCTGTCGTGGTGTGTAGTTTAGGTACTTTAATCAGTGATTCCTTACATTATTTGGAGTAAAACATGTAAATGAAATTTTGGTCTCCGGTGATATTTTTGATATTTTTTTTCTACAAAAATATAAAAAATGGCAAGTGTTGGACAGTTGGAGACAGGGTAAGGTGTTGGTCAGTTATTCGGCTGAGTGGCCAGATGCGACGTGCAGAAGAATATTTTTACGAGATTTTGAATAAAAAAAAGAAAAAAAAGTCATCAAAAAAGTCACCGTAGACAAAAATTTCGTTCGCATTTTTTACTCCAAGTAATGTCAGGAATCACTGGTTAAAGTAAGTCCAAGATAAAGAAACTGCCACTTTTTTTGGAAAATTTGAATTCGAAAGTCAAATCTCCAAAGCTTTATGACGTAGCAATGAATTTCAAAATATAAATTGTTACTCATAAATACCTACGTATTTCGGGTGCATCTAAATTTTAAAAGTTTAAATATAAATAAGTAGGTAGGTAATACACGTAGTTCACACAAAAAAAAATAGCGAATACGGAAGTATAAGGTGGAATGAAGTGAAATAACATAATACATTTACATATGTACAGCAAATCGTTTCATTTTTTATGTACTCTCATACTTACGTTCTTACTTACTCATTCAATTTTACTGAATACCTCGATTAAGAAATTAATTCCGATAATTTTTTCGCTACACGGGTCATGATTGATTGTAAGGGCCAGTTGCATCGAAAAAAGTTACGTTTTAGTTAAAGTTAAATAAAAGTAACTTTTTATAATTTCTTACAAAAATGGGTTGTTTCAACTTCGTTTAGATAAAAGTTAACGCAATAATTACTTTTATTTAGCCCAGTGATGTTGAGAGTTTAAAGTTAGAATTTGGTAATTTTTGGTAAGGAAGACATGGATTTTATTGTCTATAAAATATGAGTTACATATTATAAAAATATATATTTTACAAAATATTATAATAATGATCGTTATTGGTCATGTATACGTTATCAGAAAAGATAAGTTCTTGTGCCTGATAAGGGAGCTACGATTCTTATTTGGTTGTAAGTTATAATATGTAAGTTTTGCATAAAATATTTACTTTTTACTGTAAATTTTTTTTGAAAAATTGTTTAATTTATCAAATCCAAGGAAAATTCTAAGCAATTTCGATGGCCACACTGGTAACTATAATCTCTGGTAGGACTACTAACGGGACACTGCCATCTCAGGAGACACATGCAGCTATTGGGAGTGGAAAGCACCAATAGATGTAGAAAATGTGAAGAGGATGAAGAGACTCCAATTCACTTGTGGTGCCAATGTCCTGCCCTGGTGGGAACTAGGCTCAGATACCTGGGGATACACATCGTGGAACCAGAAGACTTAGCCACATATCCAATGACAACTCTGGTGAACTTCATTAAAGGGACTGGGTTATTGTTAAAGGATTGAGGTAAAATGGGAGATAGTACAATGGGCCTATGGCCTAAGTACTCACGGGAACTAACTGTAAACCGTCTCCGTAAGTTAAAAAAAAAAAAAAAAAAATGTTGGTGCAACTCAATTGTGTTGAAATGCGGCTTAACTTTAGTTAGGGCTTAAACTGAATTTAAATATTTAACTTTAAACATTACTTAAACTATTTTTTATGCAATTGGCCCTAAATGCATTGACCTAAAACTTTATAAAAGCAAAAAATTCAGTGTCAATTTTTTTTATATGGCAACACTTTGATTTCAGGCGAATTTTTTAATTTGACACTTAAAATTCACTATCTTTATTGTTGGTAGACGTTTTGACAGATGTTACGAAGTGAACACCTTACATATTATGTCTTCTGTACCTGTCTTAGAAGCGTAATGGTAATAAAAATTTTAACAAAATCAAATTTTATAATATATTAATTATTATAATTATAATTTACATGTACAAGTTTATTACATTTGATTTAGTCATATAGAGACGTTGAACTTTATAATGATTAATGATCAATAAGATGGATTAAGGAAAAAAATATTTATGAGATGTAATATTTTTGGTTTGGCTCGTTATTCTCGGCTAAAATGATTTTCGGCTATGTAATTATAGTTTTTTCGCACCCATAAAACTATGTCCCGTCTTTCCGGTTTATAAAAAATGGTTCGATTTTTCGGATGGAAATTTAACAAAAATCGCCAGGGTTTCAAAAATACGATTAAAAAATATACCGAATGTCTTAGATTATTTGCCTAAACCGTAAAAAAAAATTAAAAAATGCGATGCAAGTGGCCTATTATTATTCGCCCTCACGTGTATTTTAAATAAACAAAACTTAAGTAACCAATTAAAAAATAATCTAGTAGTAAAAATTATTTAAATAGCTCCATGATTATGTTTTGTTGATAGGATGTTGATTGTTTTTAATTATTCTATCAAATCCAATTAAACGATTTATCACGGATATTAAAATCGATTAACAAATCATCAATCTGTGCATATAAATAGTTGCATGCATTGAGGCAGATTATTCAGTTCAAGAAACACAACAAGATGCGTCTTCAAGTGGTACTGGCAACTGTTCTCTTCGCCGCAATACTCGGAAGGATTGAAGGAAGTAAGAATTTACTGTTTTAAATAATTTAATAATTATACCCACTAACCGATTTTAATGGTAGAAAAAAACTGCTCTGATATCAAAAATTTGTTATAAATATATATTTTTTAAATGTTTTCAATACTTAGGCACAGTTGTTCCATAGAAATTCACGTGTGACAAATTCATCAAAACCTGCATTTTGTTTTTTTATGACGGTTGAAAGGTTCCCATTATATGCCGATTCTAAGTCCGTTACACCTTTTGAACAAACTGTGATCCACAGAAGATGAACTGAATGAAAATAAATATCATGTTGTTAAGCTAGTCAGCAATTTAATATAAAGCTGAAATTACAATTTTATATAAACCTGAAAAGCACCTAGAATCGGCGTTTAGCAGGAACCTACCAAATGTAAAAAAAACATACAAAGGCCATTGATGATAATGTTACATTAGATTTTATGCAAAAAAACTGACCCTTATTAAGGATGGATGTTTAAAAAAAAATGAAAAATTCATAAAATATTCGAAGTTAATTTTCACGTTCTGTGAAAGTTCTATTCAAGTTCTGTGATTATTTCGGTTTAACGAAGCGACTAGCCTATAATGATATTATAACAGAACTTGAATAGAAATTACACAGAACGTGAAATTTTACCTCAAATATTTAATTAATGAATTGTTAAAAAAATTTTAAACAGCCCGTTTGAAGTGTTGGAAATTTCATTATCGATTTGAATTAAAATAACACAAATAAAATCATGATTTGAAGAAGCTTTGAATGTTTATTTCTGTGAAGAAAGTGTTTTTCTTTTATGGATTTATATTTTCATCAATAGTAAAATACTTATAATTTTATAAAACTTGTGTTTTTAATTTTCTACGATTGTTTTAATACGGTACGTAATTTCTATCAAGAGCTATAGAGCTACGAAACGTTAAAAGTAACAAGACCCTATGTATATTGCATGCAACATTTTTTTTAATGGTTTGATTAGAGTTTTGAATAGTCAACCGTAGGTTTTTTTGGGGCACGGTCCGGAGTGGAAGTTACTCGGAATATCGCCCTGTTAGAAGACCACTATTCACATTTGAAATGTTGATTGAAATGGCTTCTACCGTCTTTAGTGACCAGATCAGAGTAGCCATCCATTTCCCTACTTGCGTCTTCCTCATCTCACTTCCCCTCCCGACTATCTTCAGCCTCTCAAGATGACCGATTTAGAGATGCCATATTCATTTAAAAAAATCAGTTGTTTTTTAATCATAAGAATATTCTTGCATATTCAAGAAACAGTTTATTTTTTTAAAGCAGTTAATTATTTATAAAGAAGTAAGACTTGTTTTCCGAAAAACAAAACAGACAACGTTGAAAGTTTTTGACAAAATTTTGTTGATATTTTATTTCGCCAACTGGGCCCGGGTTGTTAATTTCTGATCTAGATGTATTATAATGTGTGAATGTTCTCGGGATTTTAAAAACTTTATTTTCTCTATGACCACAAGATCCTCTCTGCGGGTTTGGCGGATGTTTTCCTGGCGGACTTAAACCACATCTTTTGAACAGCGGTAAGACAATTTTACCATGTTATATAAAAATATTTAACTTTTTGAAATAATCGGAATAATATACGAGTACGTACTCATAACTAGAGTTCTATTTGACTTTATTAACCAGCGAATACTGGGGTTATTTGATTAAAAATGCAGATGACGTTTTGTTGACTTTAAATTTATTTTTTAGATTCAGTTTAAATATATTTTTTTAAATCAGTAGGTAATGGACAGTTATGGTCGGGGTTAAGGGTTAGGCGGTTCCTTGGCAGATTAACCGCCCAACCTTAATTTTTTTATTTCTTAAAAAAAAACACTAAAAAGGACTCTTTAATTTATTTTTTTTTAACTCCAAATAATGTAATGAATCACCGATTAAAGTAAGTCAGGTATATCTCTTAACAATATGTAAAACGTTATTATTAAGAGATCGACATCCTACTCACTAGGACATCTCTCTTCTGAGGTTGCCTGTAGACATTTATTGCAATTTGCTGTGACTTATTAAAATTAATATTATATAATTATATTGTGTTTCAATGTGTTAATATTTAAGTCCACTGAGCCATAAACGTACCTCAAATTTGATTAAAAACCAAAAAAAAAAACCTGAAAAAGGTGCTTGATCAAAATTGCTCCTCGCTCCCAGTTATATCATCAAGTATTCCGTTAAAAGGAAAGAATATTTTTCAATACCATTAATGACAATTTTCCACGGACACAATTAATTAATTACACCCACAAATAAATTCATGTAGGTATGTGTTGGAAAAAAACACTACAAAATTATAAATTTTATCACATTTTACAGAAGGACCAAACAGCCGCGGCAGCGAGCCCTACACCCCATGGAGCATCCCAGGTACGAATAATTGAAATATTAAAATAAAACCATCATTCTGTTCCTGAAACGTTAATTCAAGACTAAAATAAAATATTGGTGCTGTGAGAAATTAAGCCGTCAAAATAATAAATTGTTGCACATTTTACAGATTCGGAAAGCCCCAGCAGCCGCGCCGGTACTAACCTCGTTCCATGGGCCATCCCAGGTACCAATAAATGAAATATTTAAAGAACACCATCAGTCGGTTCCTGAAACGTTAATTCCGGTCCAAAACAAAATATAATAAATTATTAGTGCTGTGAGAAATACACATTAAAATTACAAATTACAAATTTTGCTGAATCGGAAAGCCTCAGCAGCCGCGCCGGTACTAACCTTGTTCCATGGGCTATCCCAGGTACCAATAAATGATATATTTAAAGAAATCCATCATGCTATTCCTGAAACGTAATTACCGTCTAAAATAAAATGAAATAAATTTGTTGGTGCTTTGAAAAAGAAACACTTTAATTTTATAAATCTTACACATTTCACAATTAAATTTTATCACATTTTACAGAATCAGAAGGCCCCAGCAGCCGCGGCGGATCCCCCTGGACCCCATGGAGTATCCCAGGTACTAAAAATTGAAACAATAAAGGAAAACCATCATGCTGGACCTGAAACGTTAATTCCGATCTAAAGTAAAATATAATAAATAATTATTTGTACTATGAGAAATTAACACTTCAAAATTAAAAAAAAATTGTTGCACGTTTTACAGAATCAAATAGCCCCAGCAGCCGCGCCGGTACTAACTTCGTTCCATGGGCCATCCCAGGTACGAATAAATAAAAATAAATGAAACATTATAAGAAAACCACCATGCTGGACCTGAAACGTTAATTCCCGTTTAAAATAAAATAAATTATTATTTGTACAATGAGAAATTAACACTTCAAAATTATGAACTGTTGCTCATTTTACAGAATCGAATAGCCCCAACAGCCGCGCCGGTACTAACCTCGTTCCATGGGCCATCCCAGGTACCAATAAATGAAACATTAAATGAAAACTATCATGCCGGACCTGAAACGTTAATTCCCGTCTAAAATATCATTTAATAAATAATTATTTGTACCATTAGTAATTATCAATTAAAAATTATAATTTTTGCACATTTTACAGAATCGGAAAGCCCCAGCAGCCGCGCCGGTACTAACCTCGTTCCATGGGCCATCCCAGGTACCAATAAATGAAACATTAAATGAAAACTATCATGCCGGACCTGAAACGTTAATTCCCGTCTAAAATATCATATAATAAATAATTATTTGTACCATTAGTAACTATCAATTAAAAATTATAATTTTTGCACATTTTACAGAATCGGAAAGCCCCAGCAGCCGCGCCGGTACTAACTACGTTCCATGGGCCATCCCAGGTACCAATAAATGAAAATAAATGAAACATTAAATGAAAACTATCATGTTGGACCTGAAACGTTAATTCCCGTTTAAAATATAATATAATAAATAATTACTTGTACCATTAGTAATTATCACTTAAAAATTATAATTGTTGCACATTTTACAGAATCGAATAACCCCAACAGCCGCGCCGGTACTAACTTCGTTCCATGGGCCATCCCAGGTATTAATAAATGAATATAAATGAAACATTAAAAGAAAACCATCATGCTGGACCGGAAACGTCAATTCCCGTCTTAAATAAAATATAATAAAAAATTATTTGTACTATGAGAAATTAAAACTTCAAAATAATAAATTGTTTCACATTTTACAGAATCGGAAAGCCCCAGCAGCCGTGCCGGCACTAACCTCGTTCCATGGGCCATCCCAGGTACTAATAAATGAAAATAAATGAAACATTAAAAGAAAACCATCATGCTGGACCTGAAACGTTAATTCCCGTCTAAAATAAAATATAATAAATAATTATTTGTACTATGAGAAATTAACAATAAATTGTTGCACATTTTACAGAATCAAATAGCCCAAGCAGCCGCGCCGGCACCAACTTCGTTCCATGGGCCATCCCAGGTACCAATTAATAAAATATTTAAAGAAAATTACCATGGCATTCTCAACATGTTTAAATGCTCATCATAATTCAAATATTAATATTTTGAAAAAGAAAATAATTAATAATTAATGTTGCACATTTACAGAAGCAGAAGGTCCAAGCAACCGTGGGACGAAATTAGCAACACGCAGTAAGTTACAAATATTATATTTTTCGTAAAACAGTATAACAATGTATTTTCAGACTTTTTTTAAAAAAGAAATGCTAACATTCCCGTTACGAATAGCCCAACAATGTTTAAAAACCTCCTACTACCACCACAGAAACCGAAAATGTGTTGTGATTTGTGATGGAGGACTTAGCAAGCGGAGGAATCGAAATGCGACGTCCGGGTGGGACCCAAGCGCTATGCCCACTCAACCACAACCATTAAAAATCTCTAGCTACTCTTCAGATTTGCTCATCAAATGCGACTACAGGAATTTTAAGCTACGTTAATAATATGAGACAATATGAAAAAGCAAAAACTTGCAATATTTTCCTAAGCCTTAAGACCGAATATTTTAATAGTTTTTCATACAGAGTGTGTTTTGGTTCCAGGTTCAACTGTTGCCTGGAGTATTCCTGAAGGAACTGTAACCAATAACGTTTAACAATCATTATTCAATCAGTGGAATCCGTCCTCAGAGGTAAACCATCGTATGTAAATTTACAAAGTGAATATATTTTCAAAGAAAACATTATAAATCTGTAAGTTTGGAATGAACTTTTCACAAGGCTAGATTGTATACCCATGATATAATATGTAGAGAGTATAATGCATGCTGTACACGATAAATTTAATCTGGCCTACAAAACATGCTTATAGTGTAACATCTACATGAAATTATCAATTTAATATGAAAACAAATCTAAAATTTTTGTTTACATTGAATTGAATCAAAGTTTGGGCACCCACCATGACGGAATGATATATACCTATGCAAACTAAAATATTTCTGATTATATTCTTGATGTCTGCACCAAAACTAAACGCTGAAAATCATATTAATTGAATTTATTATAGTAAAGTTCCGAACCTAAGAGGATTAACGTGGTCAACAATGTATCACTTCTACATACATACATCGAAATGATAATCTAGTCTCCTTCAACGGAAGCATTCTTCCGAACAGGACCTCCATTGATATGCTTGGTGTAACTCTAAGTGACCAGCTCAGGTAGGGGGGCTCCATCGAAACCAGAGTTAAGTTAGCCTCTCAGAAACTGGGTGTACTGTACACACTGTACAGGGCCCGCAGATACTTTAATAGTATACAACTGCTAACCCTGTACAAATCGCAAGTGCGTCTCACGGTAGAATTTGGCAGCTACCTCTGGTCTGGAGCTGCAAAATAGCTTAAAATAACCCTTGACTCTGTGCAGAAACGGCCGGTCCGTTTGATAGATTCTCCCATCTTAACAGACGGATTGCAATCTTTAGAGCACAGGCGTCAGGTGGGAATGCTGTCCTTGTTCTACCGGTATTATAATGGAAGATATTCCAAGGAACTAGCGTCATTGATCCCCTCGGCACCGGTGCATAGTCGGGAAATACGCCAAACACGCGCCCTACATTTATACACGGTTGACATAATTCACGTGAGAACGGGTCGTTTGTACGACTCGTTCTTGAGTTCAACAGCTCGGCTGTGGAACGATTTACCGGCCTCTGTGTTTCCTCCCTCCTACAACATGGGTCTCTTCAAGACCCATGTTCACTCCATGACCACACAGCATCGGCCCTGAGGGAAATTATTTTCCTCAGGGCCTCCCGTGTGGAGTTAAAGTAAAAAAAAAACATACATAAACACTAACTTAATCTATGGACACTGTATTGCGGTCCGCGATGTAAAGTAAAGATGAGAAATTAAATTTTTAATATGAGATTGACCAAACTGAGAGAAAAAATATAGGTCCCAATAGCCAAGTTGGTTAAAGCGCTGTGTCCCGATAAGACAATCCCAGCTGCGACCGATATCTTTTTTTATTTCTCTAAGTCTTGTTCTGTTTCATGTTTCGTTTAAATTTATAACCTTTACTTCTAATTCAATGAAAATATTAAAACTCTGTTATATTTTCCAGAGAAAATAATTTGCAGACCACGAGCTCTTCCATTCTTCGTACCATTGGATGGACATTCATTTTGGGAACTTGTCGCAGTGGCAAACTTTAATTATAAAAAATCGTGGACAAATTTGGCACTTATAAAGGAAAGCATCAGATCTTCAATCTATTTCGTTAACTTAATAATGTATTTTTTGGAATTTTTATGTATTTAATAAAGCCACTGGATGTATTATATTACAACACTGTTTATTTTTCTCGCAACACCTCAAGCTCAAGAGTTGTTTTTTTTTTGATAATCCGAGTATTTTAGCATAATAAAGCAATGATCTCCATGGCAGAGTATATTGACATGATTCTGAGCCCAGAAATATAAAATTCAAAACTCCGAGAAACAGACGGATTGCAATCTTTAGAGCACAGGCGTCGGGTGGGAATGCTATCCTTGTTCTACCGATATTACAGTGGAAGATGCTCCGAGGAACTGGCGGAAACACGCCAAACGCGTGCCCAACATTTGTATACGGTTGGCATTTGTCATATGAGAACGGGTCGCTTCTTCGACTCGTTCTTGTATTCAACAGCTCGGCTGTGAGATGATTTGCCGGCCTGTGTTTCCTCCTTCCTGCTGGGTATCTTCAAGACCAATGTTCATTCTTTCCTCTCCCCAAAAAGACACTCCACATAGCATCCCAGATGAAATTGGCCCTGAGGAAATTTATTTTCCTCAGGGCCGCCTATGTGGAGTTAATATAAATTTAAAAAAAAATTCTTTAAGTCTTTTGCAGTCCCAAACATTCAAAATATCGACGGTTGAAGTTGAATAATCAAATGAAAGGATTGTAGGTTTGCGATGGACTTCAGTGAATTAACATATTAATTTTATATGTAATATGTATAAAATGTGTGTATATTAAAAATATTACGATTTGCAGGAAATCGTAATTTTTTTTTAATATACACACATACTCTCAAAAGCTCAAGCCTCGACAGCATTATTTCTGAGGGTCAAAATATTTCCACTTTACAATGTAATCTAAGTAAATGAAATACTGCTCAACGTATTCGAAAACTAACAACTCTTTGAAATGTGATAAAACTGATAAAATACGCTTTCAAATTTGATAAATCGAAATAAACATATAATTTTTGAAATATTAAAAGTGTGCACGCAAACACAAAAAAGATTTAAAAAATGGAGCACCTAACGTTATTTCAAACTAAAATTACTGATGACGAAAAAAAAAAAAACATAGGTATATATTATACAAACTTATGTAAATGGAATTTGTGAATCTTAACTTTACTTAATACTATATGAATCATCATGTACTTACCTACCCAATATGAATGAAATATGTCAATTTGACTGTCCTAGAACGGGGGAACTTCCTATATTGGACAGTCAAAGCTTCCTTATACTGTCAATGTATTTTTATAACAAATAAAGAAATAAATAAATACATTTAATAATTTTAACTGTTCCAAAGCATCTTTTAATTTTAGTGTTTGATATTTTTATCACCAACAGGTAAGTAAGGAAATAAAAAAGTACAAATTATTTTTTCAAAAATAATCCTCTAAACTGTGGACCGGTCAGTGGTTGAGTGGGCATAGCGCTTGGGTCCCACCCGGGCGTCGCATGTTCAATTCCTCGGCTGGCTAAGTCCTCCATCACAACACAAGCAACATTTTCAGCTTTCTGTGGTGGTAGTAGGAGATTTTCAAACATTGTTGGGTTATTCGTAACCCGGGAATGTTTGTCTTTCTTTTAAGTTTTTTTAAAATTTAAAAAAAAAAAAAAAAAAACTCCATAGATACTACGGAATCCAGGAAAAAAAAAACTGCCAATTAAAAAGAATAAAGAATTTGGTTCCAACTGTCCTGGGTCTACCCTATTTATTTAATTATTATAAGAACTTTGTACATTGTATAGATTTTATTTTATTTCATCCGCCATGCTAAGGATGTCCCCGTATTTAGGTAGGTAAATGACAGATTGGAATTTTTCATAGAATGGTTGATAAATTAAATTACAGTAAAAATATTATATGTCTTGGTTTTTAAATGGAATAATAATAATATACTATAGTAATAGGCGGGAATGAAGATGAATACCTCAAAAACAGAGGTGATGGTTATAAGAAGAGACCAAACTCAGTGCAACATACTCGCTAATGGGACTCAGCTGAAACAGGTGGACAGGTTCAAATACCTTGGGGTCGAATTCTCAAGCGATGGTCGGCAAGAGGGAGAAATTGATCGAAGAATAAGTGCGGCAAGTATTGCGTCCTCTCGACAGCTCAGTGATAAGGAAAGCTGAGCTCAGCATCAAGACAAAGATGGCAGTGTTTAAAACGGTATACCGTCCGACGCTCACGTACGGCCACCAAATATGGATGCTAAATGAAAGAACACGCTCTAGAGTCCAAGCTGCCGACATGAGGAGTTACGAAATGGGATCATATAAGAAACTCGACGATCCGAGATGATCTAAACATTGAACCACTGATACTCTTTATAGCAAAATCGCACTGAGTTGGCTCGGGCATGTACTAAGAATGTCTGATGACCGAATTCCGAGGAACATACTGAGTGCGATTCCAGAGGGTAGATGTCCAGTGGGCCGCCCCAGACACAGTTGGGCGAGGCAACTCCAAAAACTGTGTGAGGAGAGGATGGGTCTACCATGGACGGAGGCCGAACAATCAGCACAATACAGGGACGTACGGAGGAGCCTTGTCGATGCAATGGGTCCCCGACCCGAATAGGACAAGGGGAAGAAGGTAATGATGATGATGATGAGTAATAATAATAGTATCTACCTATAGAGTTATTAAAATTATACAATTCAATTTAAGTAACAAATTTAATACATCATAGTCTCTAAATGTAAGGATCCATTGTGATAATTCTTTTTTTTAAAGGTATGGGGTTAGGTTTCGATTTTTAAGTTCTCAGGGAGAAGGTTTAATATTTTAGGAGCTAGGTACATGAAATATCTTCGTGCCGATGCGGTGTGTACTGTAAAAGGAATGCCAATCAGAAAAGTAATTATTTTTTCACACTCATATGTGTTATAAATAAGCAAAACTTAAAAAATTAATAAAAAAATACTACATTAAAAAATTAATGATTTCGTTCCGCAATTATTTTCAAAGGGTTTTGATAGCTTTTTAAATGTATTTATAAAAAAATTTAATCAAACAATTCATCATGGATATAAAATCTATTTTCAAAGCATCAATCTGTACATATAAATAGTTGCATGCATTGAGGCAGATTATTCAATTCAAGAAACACAACAAGATGCGTCTTCAAGTGGTACTGGCAACTGTTCTCTTCGCCGCAATACTCGGATGTATTAAAGGAAGTAAGAACTTACTGTTTAAATAATTTAATAATTGTACCCACTAACAAATTTTAATGGTGGAAAAAAAATGCTCTAATATCACCAATTTGTTATATTTAAAAAAAAATGTTTTCAATTCTTAGGTCCAGTTGTTCCACAGAAATCCAGGTGTGACAAAGTCATCAAACGGGCCTTTTGTTTTTTTTACAGTTGAATGGTTTTCATTATATGACGATTCTAAGTTCGTTTCAGATTTTGAACAAACTGTGATCCGCAGAAAAGGACAACTGTCATGTTGTTAAGCTTGTCGGCAATCTGATACAAAGCTGTAAAGCGCCTAGAATCGGCGTTTAGCGGGAACCTATCATATGTAAAAAAAAACAGTACGGCGCTGAATGGACATTTGATGACAATGTCACATTAGATTTATGCGAAACAACTGAGCCTTTTTTAAGTGTTTGAATATTAATTATCGATTTAAATTTTTTTTTAAATAGCGTAAATAAAATCATGATTTGGAATTGAATGTTCATTTGTTCGAAGAACAATATTTTTCTTCTATCGATTTATATGTTCATCAATATTAAAAGACTTGTGTTTTTAACTTTTTAGCGATTTTTTTATACGATATGTAATTTCTATCCAGAGCTATAGAGCAACGAAATATTTAAATTAACAAGACCCTATTTTTTATTGAATGCAACATTATTTTAAATGGTATTTAGAGTGTTAAATGGTAACCAAACTATCTTCAGCCTCTTAACACTTACGCATACACGCCCGAATTGGAGATGACATAGTCTCATCTGCTCCAGGCGGTTGGGAGCAGTTGGAATTCTTATAAAACAAAATTTGATGATTTTTAATCATAATAACTTTCTTGCATCAAGAAAACCTTATGATTTTGAGCGGTTAATTAAATACATTGAAGTAAGTTAATTATATCCTTGTGTAAATTTTTGATCAAATTTTGTGGTACGTGATATAACCAAGAACACCGCGGGTTGCTCATCCCTGATATAGATGTATAACGTTAAGTGTGCCTAAACTTAATGTTTTCGGGATTTAAAAAACTTTTACTTTTCAATAATTATAAGATCCTGTCTGCGGGGAAGGCGGGTGTTTTCCTGGAGGAGGTGGACAACATCTTATGAAACGCGGTAAGGCAATTTTACCATGTTTATTTAAAAATATTCAAGTTTTGAAATAATCAGAATATTATCTGTACTATTAGGGATGGGCAGTTACGCGGCAGATTGACTACTGACGACACTTGAAAGAAATGTTTGTTTTTAAAAAAGATTTTTCAAAAAAATAAAACTACTGCAAAAACGTCGCTTTCCAGGAATAAATAAATTTATCATCGCGGAAAAGGGATTATAGCATTCAGTACAAATTATCGCCCAGCTAAAATAAAATATAATAATCGTTGGTGAAATCAGAAAGCACTAGCAATCGCATCGATACTAATTTAGTTTTAAAAGGAACATCCATAAATTTAATAACTCAGGAAAGTATGATGGCATTCTTTACAAATTATCGGCTATCTACAGAAACAGAAACGCCAAACCACCTTAGGGACTGACTGTAAAATATGGAGAATCCCAGATGCCAATATATATAATAGCCAACGAAAAGTATCATGGCATTCTCTGCAAGTTTTTTGTAAATATATAAAGCCTCTGTAATTTCTGTATAAACTGTTTGTCACGACAAATAAATAATTATAAAAAGTAATATCATTAAATATAAAAAAAAAAAATTGTTTTTTGTAAAATAAAACTGTTAAAAAATATAAATCAATGAACATTTTACAGAATCAGAAAGCATTCGCATCAGCCGCAGCGGCTGGACTCGATATCCTCCATGGAGCGTCCCAGGTACCAATAAATTAAATATTTAAGATAACCATCATGCTGTTCCTAAAACGTTAATTCCTGTCTAAAATAAATGTATTTATTTATCTATAAAAAAGTGTATGAACATTGGTTTTTTATGCCTGTCTCACTAGGATATACCTGTGTCAATTGGTGTTTTCAAAAAGAAACATTTAAATATTATAAATCTTTGTACATTTTACAGAAACAGAAACCCCAAACAAACGTGCCGGAACTTGGCATAATATATGGAGCGTCCCAGGTACGAATAAATGATATATTTAAAGACAACCATCATGCTGTTCCTGAAACTTTAATTCTTGTATAAAATAAATCGTTGGTGCTTTCAAAAAGAAATAATTAAATATTATAAATCTTTAAACATTTTACAGAAACAGAAACCCCAAACAAACGTGCCGGAACTTGGCATAATATATGGAGCGTCCCAGGTACGAATAAATGAAATATTTTAAGAAAACCATCATGCTGTTCCTGAAACTTTAATTCTTGTCTAAAATAAATCGTTAGTGCTTTCAAAAATAAATTTTTAAATATTATAAATCTTTAAACATTTTACAGAAACAGAAACCCCAAACAAACGTGCCGGAACTTGGCATAATATATGGAGCGTCCCAGGTACGAATAAATGATATATTTAAAGAAAACCATCATGCTGTTCCTGAAACTTTAATTTTTGTCTAAAATAAATCGTTGGTGCTTGCAAAAAGAAATTTTTAAATATTATAAATCTTTAAACATTTTACAGAAACAGAAACCCCAAACAAACGTGCCGGAACTTGGCATAATATATGGAGCGTCCCAGGTACGAATAAATGAAATATTTTAAGAAAACCATCATGCTGTTCCTGAAACTTTAATTCTTGTCTAAAATAAATCGTTGGTGCTTTCAAAAAGAAATTTTTAAATATTATAAATCTTTAAACATTTTACAGAAACAGAAACCCCAAACAAACGTGCCGGAACTTGGCATAATATATGGAGCATTCCAGGTACGAATAAATGATATATTTAAAGAAAACCATCATGCTGTTCCTGAAACTTTAATTTTTGTCTAAAATAAATCGTTGGTGCTTGCAAAAAGAAATTTTTAAATATTATAAATCTTTAAACATTTTACAGAAACAGAAACCCCAAACAAACGTGCCGGAACTTGGCATAATATATGGAGCGTCCCAGGTACGAATAAATGAAATATTTTAAGAAAACCATCATGCTGTTCCTGAAACTTTAATTCTTGTCTTAAATAAATCGTTGGTGCTTTCAAAAAGAAATAATTAAATATTATAAATCTTTAAACATTTTACAGAAACAGAAACCCCAAACAAACGTGCCGGAACTTGGCATAATATATGGAGCGTCCCAGGTACGAATAAATGATATATTTAAAGAAAACCATCATGCTGTTCCTGAAATTTTAATTCTTGTATAAAATAAATCGTTGGTGCTTTCAAAAAGAAATAATTAAATATTATAAATCTTTAAACATTTTACAGAAACAGAAACCCCAAACAAACGTGCCGGAACTTGGTATAATGTATGGAACGTCCCAGGTACGAATAAATGATATATTTAAAGAAAACCATCATGCTGTTCCTGAAACTTTAATTTTTGTCTAAAATAAATCGTTGGTGCTTGCAAAAAGAAATTTTTAAATATTATAAATCTTTAAACATTTTACAGAAACAGAAACCCCAAACAAACGTGCCGGAACTTGGCATAATATATGGAGCGTCCCAGGTACGAATAAATGAAATATTTTAAGAAAACCATCATGCTGTTCCTGAAACTTTAATTCTTGTCTAAAATAAATCGTTGGTGCTTTCAAAAAGAAATAATTAAATATTATAAATCTTTAAACATTTTACAGAAACAGAAACCCCAAACAAACGTGCCGGAACTTGGTATAATGTATGGAACGTCCCAGGTACGAATAAATTATATATTTAAAGAAAACCATCATGCTGTTCCTGAAACTTTAATTCTTGTCTAAAATAAATCGTTGGTGCTTGCAAAAATAATTTTTAAAATATTATTAATCTTTAAACATTTTACAGAAACAGAAACCCCAAACAAACGTGCCGGAACTTGGCATAATGTATGGAGCGTCCCAGGTACGAATAAATTAAATATTTTAAGAAAACCATCATGCTATTCCTGAAACGTTAATAAATTATTGGTGCTTTTAAAAAGACAAACATTAATTTTAAATATCTTACACATTTTACAGAAACAAAAACCCCAAACCACCGTGGCGGGACTGATGGTATGATATGGAGCATCCCAGGTACTAATACATCTAATAGCCAACATAAGTATCACGGCTCTACAAGTTCTTTCTTCAGTTAAATTATATGAAACGATAAATCCCGTCTAAAAAAATGAAATAAATTATTGGTGCTTTTAAAAATTCACACTTTAATTGTGTAAATCTTGCACATTTAAAAAAAACTGAAACCCCAAAAAAAAGTAACATGGTTTTCGGCCCTACATGGAGCATCCCAGGTACAAATCAATATAATATTTAAGGGCGTTTAACCAGCCAGCGGCCGAAAATCCACATTTCGTCGAAAGACGTTCTTACGATCGCACAGGGCGGTTAAAATTAGAAACATTAATTATTCTCCGTACCAGCTTTTTAAAATTATAACTCAATATCGATTTTCTTTAATTCCGAATTTGGTTTAATTTATACCTACATCCAAAAATGCTGAGAGGCGTGATGATGAAACTATTAAAATTATGTAATTATTTTTTGATCATAAGTATCTACATTTTTCAATAATGTCTGAGCAAAATAAGAATGTAAAAAAATTAGAAATATATTAGTTTGTATGTGCGCAAATAAATACACAAACGGATTAATTTTCGTTAAGAAATACATGTACGTAAATATTTTTTATTGATTTTATTTAAACTAAAATTAAAATTCTGTAACATAAGTTTCCCAGATAACGTATTGATTTATTTTACTGCATGATTATATGATTTTAAATGGGTGTTGTACAATACCAAATCTTTTTTGAAAATTTAACAAATCTGCCAACTACCTATGGTATAACCTTATTATACTAAAAATAAACATATTTCCTCAAAATTTAAAACATACGTTTACTAGATAAAAGTACAATCTTTCGAAATCAATTTATATTTTTTTGTGGAAAAGAGTCAACACATCTAAAATCCGATTTAAAGATGACGTATTTCTGGTTTTCTCTGGTTATACCCGATTAAAGAATACCGTGGCATTCTCAACATGTTGATTAAGGCCATTTTAAATTCAAATATTAATGTTTTGAAAAAGAAAACAATTTACTTACTAATTAATGTCGCACATTTTACAGAAGCGGAAGGTCCAAACAACCGTGGGACGAAATTTGCAGCACGCAGTAAGTTAAAATTATTGTATTTTACTTAAAACAATATAATAATGTATACTCAAACATATATCAGATAGATAAATTCTCCAGCTACATATTCAGATCTGGTCATCAAATACGACTAAAGGAATTTTATGCAACGTTAATAATATGACACAATATGAAACAGCAAAAACTTGTAATGTTTTCCTAAGCCTTAAGCCAGAATGTTTTAATAGTTCACGTACTTAGCATGTTTCGTTTTTGATGTTTTTAGATGTTCATGGCTACTGGAGTATTCCCGAACAAGCTACTACCAACAATGTTTAATGATTATAATTCAATCCGTCCCCTAGAGGTAAACTAACGAGGTAAACTATCGTATGTAAATTTACAATGAGATTGTTTTTTTTTTATAAGAAAACGTTATATTTCTGTATACCCGTGATACAATTAGTAAAGAGGATTGCCATACACATCAGTTTGAAGAGTTTTCATACATCTAAGTGAAATTATCGAAGGTAAAGGTGAAAATACAAGATATGAACAGGACGTGAAAATCTTAAATTGTATTTCGAGATTTTTTTCTCAGAAATAAAAATACTTATGTACACAAAATAATATAAACGATAATGTGAAATAATATGGGGAACATTACGTTAACATTAAAATTATTGGGTATACATCGTTAATTCTGAATTTGAAATATGAGATCGACAAAAATGACAGAAAAAATATAAGTCCCAATTGCCGAGTTGGTTAAGGTGCTCTAACCCGGTAAGACAAAAGAGCCTGGGTTCGAGTCCCAGTTGCGAAAATTACCTTTTTATTTTTCCACGTCTTGTTCTGTTTCCATGTTTCGTTTTAATTTATTTTTATTACCTTCAATGAAAATATTAAATCCGCTGTTTTATTTTCCAGGGAAATTTATTTGCAGACCACGAACTCTCCCATTCTTCATACCATTGGATGATACTTCAATTTGGAAATTTTGTGCGGTGGCAAACTTTAATCAGACAATAACGTGGTCAAATTAGGCACTTACAAAGAAAATCATCAGATCTTTAACCAATTTCGTTAACTTGTTTTTTGGAATTTTAATATATTTAATAAAGCCACAGGATGTATTATATTAGAACACTGTTTATTTTTCTTGTAATGCCCCAAGATTTGTATTTATTTTTAACATGTAAGCAACACCGTAATATTGATGACCTCCGTGGCAGAGTGGTAATATTGATTTGATTTTGAGCCCAAAAGTCGCAATTTTTAAAACCCGTAGAAATGTACACAAAAAAGGGTTTCTTCACAATGACCCCATGGATTTACAAGGTTTCAACTAATAATTTGAGCTGATTTGAGTTATCGATTGAATAATGTTCCATCTCAATCACTTTTTAGTTCTTCTGTACACACCAACATCAAATAGTGCGTATTGAATGAAATAGAATGTGTTAAAAGTGCTAACTGCATCAGTTTTTTTATATTTGTTTATTTTATTTACTAATTTATTTATATAACATATATTACAATGCAATATAAGATGATGTCTGTCCAACTGGGAAGGATTCCCGTTTCAGGACAGCCAAATTGAGAGATCACAGGAATGATCACACAAGCAAGACAGCTTTTAAAAACATTAATAATTGCATTCTGAACGAAGAGATGGTTTCTTTACGTCCTTGAAAGAATCGAAAAGAAGTAATTTTTCCAAGGTCAACATTATTAAATGCATTCAGAATGAATGAATGGTTTCCTTCGGGAGATCACAAGTATGAGATTCTTTCAGATCATTTTGGAGAACGTTTACTATTGCCTTATTAGAATTTACACATTTATAAACCTATATACGACAAATGAATTCCCAGAGTATTTGTTACTAATTTAATTATAGTATTATAGTTTTTAGATGTTCTTAAGTAGTTGAAATTACACATTTATAAACCAGTTATTTACTGTCATTTGTGAAACAGTGTTTCAACTGCACATGGAACCTCGCTGTTGCTCCCAACTTTAAAATAAATTTTGAAACATCACTTTGCACCTATCTGTTTGGAGAGTTCGATCGGAGGAATAGAGTGATTAAACACGATTCCTTAAAAAAATATTTGAATGCGAAGATTAGATTCTGGAATATCTGGCAGTTTTTGGAGTTGAATCTTAAAAAAGAAAACGTTAGCTTCGCATAGGAGGCCCCGAGGAAAATAATTTTCATCAAGGCCTATGTCACCTTTGGAGATTCTGTGTGGATCTTTTCGAGGAGAGAGGAATGAGTGAACATGGGTCTTGAAGGGAATCAAACCAAATCGTTACATAGCCGAGCAGTTGAACTCCAAAATCTGAAAGTGGTAAAAAAGTGCGATTTATGCAAAAAAAACATTGTGAAGAGAAAAATACAAAATTGAGCACGTAGAGATGTGTGTGATTTTCGCGAAGAACATCTTTTTGTAAAAGTTAACAATCCCTTGACTGAACAAATTTGTAACAAGGTTTCAATTGACAAAATTTCTTTTCTAGATTTCATATTTCTAACGTTAAATGATTACTAATGATTCTTAAATTGGGTTATTAACTTACAACTTTGCATATTCAAAACTATAAAAAGTTGATAATGTACCTATACAAATATAGTCATACAAATCTTAGGTCGTTTGTCAGCGTCGGATTGAACCTTGTTGTTTCACGGGGTTGACAAAGAGAATTAAGTAAAATTGGAAGGTAGTAAAATGAAAAACAAAATATTAGAATAAGTTAACAATAATAATCGAAACGAAAATATGAAAGAGAACAAGACACAGAAAAAGACAATGGTCGCAACTGGGACATGAATCCAGACCTCTCCGTCTAACCGGGACGAATGCGATAACCAATTTCACTATTGCCACCTTCTGTCAAAACGTCATAATTGTCAATCTCATATTTTCAAATTTTATAATTACATTATTATAAACTAATTATTTTTCTCCATATTACGGGCAACTACCCTTTTTATTGGAAACAATCATTCTAAGAATTGGTTTGTGACCTGCAGAGCGTCTCGGATAGATATAACCGAATTTATTTATATGGAACAATTGACTTTTTATGAAAATCTAAATGAATATTCATTTTTTATAAGAAAAACTTTCTTTTTATACTATTTTGAAGGTTATTCAACCTTAATAATGAATAACCTTCAAAATAGTATAAAAAGAAAGTTTTTCGTATAAAAATTGAGAGAACATCAATTAGAAACTATGTCTTGTCTGAGAGAGTTTAATATTTGCGTATTAACTAGATCGGAATACTTCCAATTTCTCAACTTCTATCCTCTTTCATCTGACCACTCTCTGGGAAAAGGATAAAAAAGGATAATGAAGGATCGAGATTGATCAAATTAAGAAAATAAAGTAAATTCACCTTATCTTAACATTAAAAAAAATATATTTGAAAGAAAGACAAATTTCCAGGGTTACGAAAAACCCCACAATATAGAAAATCTCGTACTACCACCACAGTAAGCGGAAAATATTGCTTGAGTCGTGATGGAGGATTTAGCCAGCCGAAGAATTGAACACGGAACGCCTGGGTGGGGACCCACAGGCGATGCCCACTCAACCATTGACCGGTCATATAAATAAATGTTTCTTTGTTCGGCCCTTATGCGTTTCTAAATCATTTAACTGATTGCGATGAAACTTTGGGGATTTGATGTGCGTATGCCCGTGAGCTCTGGTGTTATGAAATTATTTCCTATAATATTCATCCGAATGCGATGAAACTTTGGGGACTTGATGTGCGTATGCCCGTGATGGTTTCTATATATAGTAGTGAGCTCTGGTGTTATGAAATAATTTCCTACAATATTTATCCGAATGCGATGAAACTTTGGGGATTTGATGTGCGTATGCCCGTGATGGTTTCTGTATATACAATGGACCTATAGCGTTATGAAATTTGTATAAAAAATATTGAAGTATGTGGCGCGCGAATTGATTGAAAAATGGGTGTATTTCATATAGTTCAGCAGTACGAAGGAAAGGAGGGATGGGGAGAGTCCGGGAGGGAGGAAGGAAATTCAAGAGGGGGAAGGTGGGAAGAATGGGAAAGGACACGCAGAAAATACTTTATTTAATTAAGTGGCATTGCAACGCATGCCGGAAGCTCGATAGTTTTTTAATGAATATTATTAACCAATTTACCAATACACCGTTTTCCGAAGGGGTAAGCAGATAGGTTGGACCAACAGATTTTATAAAGACCACCCGACAACCTTCCAAAGTGACGACAACAAAAGAAATCTTCAAGTCTTTTGCGGTCACAAACATTTAAAATATGTTTGCTAATAATAATTTAATCAAACATATTGAAAATAAAAACAAAATAAACCTTCACAACGGTAATCAGACCATTAATCACCCGTTGATCGGACAATTGATCACCCGACAGATGCTCCTCGGAACAAATTTGTTTTCGTCAGTCAAATATCCATGGCTTCTCGTGGTGCAGCATTGAATTCAAAAAGTGTTACTCACAAAGTCCTACGTATTTTGGGAGCTAACTTTTTAAAGTTTAAATATAAAGAATTATGTACATAATACACGCAATTTACATAAAAACAGTAGCGACGACAGAAGTTGGAAAATCAAATCCACCTATGTAAAATGGAAGCATACGGTGGACAGAGGTGACTTTATTTGATTTTACGGTGCTCCAGATTTTATGTCCGGGTTGAATCTTTCCCAAATGAAAGACTAAACCCTTCCACACACTTTTCCACAAATGAATATCTAGTAAATTAACGCAATGTAAGTGCACTATATAAGAATAAAACAATACAAGAACAATACGTCAATCCACCAGAAACATAATGGGAAAATATTTCACCGACTCCAGATATTTTCATATCAGAGGGTTCGGCTCTGATGAAATCCTAACTGGTCCGATAAATCCTACTGATCCCTCAATATAAATATTTAAAAAATCTTTCGTAATCCTACATGTATTTAAAATGACCGACTTTTGCATTTTTATGTATAAATTTTTTGACAAATCTAATACGCCTAAATTTTGAATGAGAGAGCTAGGTATAATGCCAGTAGCCGAAATAACAAATGGTAATATTTTTATAGTCTGAGAATGCCAAATTCTTTTAATTTCATTTCCTAAATCTGTTTATTTTCTTATTTTTTCAGAAACAGTTTTCTGAATATTACAAGAATTTGGAATAGCGACATCAATGATATAAGTTATTTTCTTAATTTTGTCATGTAAAACTATATCGGTTCTATTATGACTAATTGTTCTGTCTGTCAGAATAGTTTTATCATAATAAATTTTATAAAATTCATTTTCTAAAAATGAATTTGGTTCATATTCATAATATGGTACATTACGGCAGTCAATCAAGTTATGTTTAATTACCAAACTTTGGTGAATTATTTTTAAAACTTGATTGTGCCTAAATGTATACTCGGACGGCGCTAATACAGAACATCCCGATATAATATGTTCTATAGTTTCCGGAAAAGCCAAACATTTTCTACATAAATCATCAATTTGATTTGCATCTTTGATGATATGCTTCCTATAATTTTTAGTATTAATGACTCTATCTTGTATGGCAAGCATAAAGCCTTCTATTTCTGCGCTCAACTCTCCAATACTCAACCATTTGTTTGACGAAAATTTGTCAACATATGTTTGGTTGAGATAATTGAAGTGTTTTGCGTGAAGAATTTTATTTGACCAGGAATCTAATAATTCCTGGTTGGTATTTATAAGAATGCTGGCATTCTCGTCGTATAAATTTAATGGTGAAATATTTCTATCTGCCTTGCATATTATTTTGTGCATTTCTGAACTATCAGCTTTCCTATGGAAAAAATTTCTTAGCATTTCTACCTGATTATGTTTTAAAGATGTTATTTTGACTATACCTCTACCTCCTAAATTTCTGGGTAAATTAATACGTTCTATAGCTGAATTTGGTTGATGGCAATGAAATTTAGTTAATGTAGTTCTAATTAATCGTTCTAAGCTATCTAAATCTGTATTAGACCATTTAATTATGCCAAATGAGTAAGTTAATAGAGGTATTGCCCAAGTATTTATCGCCTTTACTAAATTTTTAGCAGATAGATTGCATTTCAAAATTTTTCTGATCCTAGTTTTAAATTTAATCCTAATATCATTTTTAATACTAGTATGATCTAATCTATTTGATTGCGGATATCCTAAATATTTATAAACCTCACCCCTTTTCATACTTTCAATTTTGAAATTTCTAAATGACCCTCGTCTCCATCTACAATTTTACCTTTCTCTATATGGATCGTTCTATTGGAAATATATAAATATATAATCGTTTCATTTTTCATATTGTCTCCGCGGTAAATGACAATAATAATATCCAATGATGGTCAAACTTACGTTGCGCCGTTCAAGTTGGTTTTTAGTAGTTCTGGCCAGTGTTACCAACCCGGGGGTGTCAGTAGTTCCAGTCAATCCCTTATTTACCGACCGTAGTAGCTGGAGTAGTTTCCTTGTTGGCCGCCAGAGGCGCAAGCAGTAACTCTAGTGGTGGATGAGCGAATCAAACGTGTGAGGCGGAAATATTTAAATACGCTGCTAACAATACACACATACTCACATATTAAGTCATCCAGTTTCATCAATACCTCGATTCCATAAAATATTTACGATTATTTTTTCACGTGCACCAGTCATAACTGTTTCTTAACTCAATCAAAATTTAATAAAAGCTAAAAAATATGAGTCAATACATACATTGATAATTTCAACTGTTCCAAAGCGTGTTTTAAGTTTAGTATTATCTTTTTTTTACCAACAAATGTGGCTAAGGAAAAAAATACAAATTAGTTTTCCAAAAACAATCCTATATACTCCGTAGATAGGTACTACAGAATACAAGAAAAAGCGTGTCAAGAAAAAATAAGTAAGAAATCTGTATCAACTGTCCGGGGTCTACCCATCTATTGAATGTTTATTGTTTATACTGTAAAAGCAATGCCAATCAGAAATATAATTATTTTTTCACACTCGCACGGGTTATAAGTAATAAGTTATAAATAAACAAAACTTAAATAATGAATTAAAAATAATCTAGTTAAAAACAATAATTATTTCGTTCCGCAATTATTTTCAAAGGGTGTTGATTGTTTTTTAAATTATTTATTAAAATATTAATCAAACGATTTATCACGGATATAAAATCGATTTTCAAAGCATCAATCTGTACATATAAATAGTTGCATGGATTGAGGCAGATTATTCAGTTCAAGAAACACAACAAGATGCGTCTTCGAGTGGTACTGGCAACTGTTCTCTTCGCCGCAATACTCGGATGTATTAAAGGAAGTAAGAACTTACTGTTTAAATAATTTAATAATTGTACACACTAACTGATTTTAATGGTGGAAAAAAATGCTCTAATATCAACAATTTGTTATATTTTAAAAAAAATGTTTTCAATTCTTAGGCCCAGTTGTTCCACAGAAATTCACATGTGACAAAGTCAGCAAACGGGCATTTTGTTTTTTCTGACAGTTGAATGGTTTTCAATGCCGATTCTAAGCCCGTACTTTTTGAACAAACTGTGATCAGATATACAAACTGATATCGTAAATAAAATCATGATTTGGAAAATACTGGAATGTTCATTTGTTCGAAGAACAATGATTTTCTTATCGATTTATATTTTTTAATTTTTCTGCAATTTTTTTTATACGATACGTAATTTCTATCCGGAGCTATAGAGCTACGAAATATTTAAATTAACAAGACCCTATGTATATTTATTTATTTATTTATTCAACGCCCAGAGGGCTTTTACAGTAATACAGATATAACAGATGATTTTTCAACAGATAGAGAAATGATAAGAATAAAATTAGATAAAAATGCACACAAGTCACAAAAATACAGCGATTTGATAAGTTTACAAAAATACATATATGTTTAGGAATAGTTTTGGAACAAGTTTTTTACAAGATCCACAAAATTCGCCAAGTTGATGTTGAATATGTCAACATCACTTAAATACTGATTTCCCATAGTGTGAAATCTTTGTATCGGAGAGTGGGCAATGTAGTTCCGCTTATGAATGCTGCAGTAGAATAGTGTGTTTTGTCGTGTGGTTACTGTCGGTATTCGTAAGTTTATGAGTTGTAGGAGTTCGCAACAGTCGAATTTAGAGTTAAGTATTTTGAATAAAAATGTCAAGTCGTTTATTTTACGTCTGTCTTCTAGTGTGTGTATTTTTAGAATATTTAGTAATAGATTATATTTTAAGTCTTCTAGTGGGATATTTAATTTAAAATTTATAAAACGCAGAAATTTTTTTTGTATTCGCTCAATATTATTAATGTGAATTTTGTAAGATGGAGACCAAACTACCGAGTTATATTCAATTTGGCTTCTAACTAGAGATACATATAATAGTTTAATGGCTTCTATGGAATTAAAGCTTTTAGTTGTTCTTAAAACGAAGCCTAGTGTTTTCATACCTTTGTTCATAATTTGGTGGATATGATTGGCGAAACTTAGTTTTTCATCCAAAATGATCCCAAGATCCCTCATTTCCGTGACTCTTTCTAAAGCTGTGTTATTGATGGAATATTCGAATAAAACAGGATTTTTATTTCTGAAGAAAGTCAAGGTTTTACACTTTTCTACATTTAAAAATAAATTATTTTGAATGCACCAATCTTTAAACTTACTAATATTCGACTGTAATATTTGGCAATGATTTATATCAGTTATTTTCTTGTATAGCTTGATGTCATCAGCAAACAGCAATACCTCGACATCATTGAAGCAATTGGTTATATCATTGATGAAAATGAGGAACAAAACCGGGCCAAGGTGACTGCCTTGCGGTAGGCCACTAGTAGCCCAGAACGCTTTCGACATCCAAGATTTTATTTTGACGAACAGTTTACGATTTAATAAATAGCTAGTAAACCATTTTAGCATGTTACCCCTTATTCCTAGAGCAAATAGTTTTTGGATTAGTAGTTTATGGGATACTTTGTCAAATGCCTTAGAAAAGTCTGTATATATGCAGTCGACTTGTTTATTTTCTGCAAAAGATTGTAATATGAAGTTTTGAAATATTGTTAAGTTAGTTGCGGTAGATCTACCTTTGATAAAACCGTGCTGTTTTTGGTCAATTAATTTTATTAATTTGGGATAGATTTCATCAAGGACCAGTGATTCGAAAAGCTTAGGTAGTACTGACTGTATACAAATGGGACGATGATTGGCTATATTAGTGTCGTCTCCTTTTTTGTAGATAGGTGTAATGAAGCTAGATTTCCAGCGGTCTGGAAAGTGTCCAAGGGTTAAGAGACGGTTGAATAATAATGTGAGTGGTTTAGACAATGTATTAGAGCATTTTTTGAGGAATATTGGTGGAATGTTGTCTGGGCCAGCGGATTTGTCAGTGTCCAAGGAAAATAATTTCTGTTCGCAACATTTTTGTGTGATATGGCAATTTGTTAAGTGTGTGGTCTTGCTGTGGTATTGCATGCAACATTTTTTGAAATGGTATAATTAGAGTGATAAATAGTAAGCCCCACTATCTTCAAGCTCTCAACACGCCCCAATTGGAGATGCCATAGTCTCACCGGCTCCAGGCGGTTGGGAGCAGTTGGGATTCTTGTGCGGTATTCACATAAAACAAATTTTGTTGATTTTTAATCATAACAACTTTCTTGCATCAAGAAAAAGCTTATTATTTTTAGCGGTTAATTAAATACAATGAAGTAAGACTTCGTTTTCCATAAAATCCTTGTGAAAAATTTTGAGCAGAATTTGTGGTACGTTAATTAACCAAGAAGGCCGGGGGTTGCTCATCCCTGACCTAGATGTATAATGTTTAGTGCGAATAAACTGAATGTTATCGGGATTTAAAAAAAACTTTCTCTTTTCAATAATTATAAGATCCTGTCTGCGGGGATGGCGGGTGTTTTCCTGGCGGAGGTGGACAACATCTTGTGAAACGCGGTAAGGCTATTTTACCATGTTTATTTAAAGATATTCAAGTTTTCAAATAATCAGAATATTATCTGTACTATCAGGGATGGGCAGTTACTCGGCAGATTGACTAGTGACTACACTTGAAAGAAATGTTTGTTTTTAAAAAAGATTCTTCAAAAGATTCTTCTCCTGCAAAAACGTCGCTTTCCAGGAACAAATAAATTTAGCATTGCGAAAAAAGGATTCAGTACAAATTATCGCCCAGCTAAAATAAAATATAATAAATCGTTGGTGAAATCAGAAAGCCCTAGCAATCGCATCGGTGCTAATTTAGTTAAAAGAAACATCCATACATTTAATACCTAAGGAAAAGTATAATGATGGCATTCTTTACAAATTATCGGTCATTTACAGAAACAGAAACGCCAAACCATTTAAGGAGATATGGAGAATCCCAGATACCAATAAATATAATAGCCAACGAAAAGTATCATGGCATTGTCTACAAGATTTTTGTTCAGTTATATTAATATATAGTCTCTCTAATTTACGTATAAACTGTGCGTCCCTTACAAATAAATAAGTAAATGTTATTTGATATAAAAAAGATTAGTGTTTTGAAAAAGAAAACCGTTAAACAAATATAAATTATTGAACATTTTACAGAAACAGAAAGCACCACCACCGAACCCTATTGGACTCCTCCATGGAGAATCTCAGGTAGCAATAAATGAAATATCTAATGAAAACCATCATGACGTTTCTGAAAAATTAATTATTGAACATTTTACAGAAACAGAAAGCACCACCACCGAACACTATTGGACTCCTCCATGGATAATCTCAGGTACCAATAAATGAAATATCTAATGAAAACCATCATGACGTTTTTGAAAAATTAATGTCCATCTAAAGTTAAGAAAAATAAATCAGACGTGCTTTGTAAAAGAAACAATAAAAAGATATCAAAAATTGAATATTAAAAAAAATTAAATAGCCGAAGCAACCGCACCGGGACTATTTTATTTAAATGGAGCTTCCCAAGAACAAATAAAATTAACATCACGAGAAAGTATCATAGCATTCTCTACAAGTTCTTACTTCAGTTAAATTAATATATACGAGGGGGGACCCAAAAGTAACGGGAGTTGTGCTGTGGGGAAGAGGAAGAATGGGGGAACATATTTTTCGACCAGGTATCGGTTAGGGTCAAAAAATGTACGAAGTTGTGTCGCTGTGAGTGCATCGGTTCGCCCGTGAGAATTTTTTTAGTAATTTTTCCATTTCGGCGAAAACTTGATGGCAGATTGTCGAGAGCAACGGCTGTGAAATTTTGTTTCCTGTTGGAGAAATCAGCAAACTATGGGGGCATACATTAATTACGTGACCAGTTTTTCTTATAATCTAGACCCCCCCCCCTTGATGAGATAAATTTGGGCCACTTCACAAATTCTTTTCAAGTAATTTGAGATTTTGCTAGACCCCCCTCCATTTTGAGCTTACGTAATTAATGTATGCCCCATATTGTAATGCTGACTGCTGATCTTGATGCTGCCCCAGGTAAAACAAGAGTTTACGAGTGGTTTTCACGTTTAGAAAATGGAGAAATGTTAGACATGACAATGTTCCACGGACATTGTTGAATTAATCATATTTAAACATAAAAGGATTAAGAAAACACTAGAAAACTATAAATTATTGTCGCACATTTTACAAAATCAGAAAGCCCAAGCAAATACACGGGGATTCATTTATTTAAAAGAAACATTCAAGGTACCAATATATTTGACTTTCAAGAAAAGTATCATGAAATTCTTTACAAATTAGTCTGTCTATCGAAAATAAATCGTTAGTGCTTTGAAAAAAAAAATTAATCTTTGCACAAGACCAAGACTCTGAGTTTACTGTTGACTGGAATAATGTATGGTTACCAATAAAATAAATACCTCAGGTACCAATAAAATAAATACGTATAGAAGACAATCATGCTGCTAAATAATAAATCAAATAAATCATTCGTTCTTTTAAAAAGAAACACTTTAATAATATACATATTTATGCACTTTACAGAAACAGAAAATACAAACTACCATGTCGGTATATATATCTCGTTTACCTTACGTTTACGCTTACCGTGGCATTCTCAACATGTTTCATAATACCAATCTTAAATGTTAACATTACTGCTTTGAAAAAGAACAGTTCGCAAATTAATTATTTTTCCCAGTTGCGACCATTACCTTCTTATTTTTCCAGGTCTTGTTTTGTTTCAATTTAATAATATTATCTTCTTATTCAATGAAAATATTTAAAAGCTGTTTTATCTTTCAGACAATTAATTTGCAGACCACGAGCTCTTCCAATCTTCATACCATTGAGTGGGCAATCAATTTGGGAACTTGATGCAGTGGCAAACTTTAATCAGAAAATAACGTGGTCACATTAGGCACTTACAAAGAAAAGGTTCAGATCTTCAATCTATTTCGTTAACTTGATAATGTATTTTTTGAATTTTAATATATTTAATAAAGCCACTGGATGTATTATATTAATACACTGTTTATTTTTCTCTTAACGCCTTAAGAAATTTATTTGTTTTTAAACACAAAAATAGCAATTATATCCGTAACTAATTTGTCTTTTGTTAGTTATGAAGAAAAAAACATTAAAAGTCATTGGAGATCAAATTGTCGTATACTAAAAGAAGAAATAGAACTTAAATTGTCACATTATACAATAATACAAAAACCGAAAAAGGGTTGGTAATTGAGAGATTTCGAACTTTAAAGCAGTTTTTATAGGCCTGATACTTTATTGTTTTCTGGGCAATAAAAAGATAAGTCAAAAATACTTAACTTTTTCAAAGTCAAATGTATGTGTTCTACTCGCAGTATTTAATGTATGTAATAGATTAAGATCCATATTAGGAAAGTTTTACCACCTAAAAAAGTTTGTTAATGAAAATATATTATACTGTATATACAACGCATTAGCAGAATCAATTATTCTTCTTCTTCTTCAATGGCGCTACAGCCCATTTCGAGCCTTGGCCTCCTTCAAAATAAGCCTCCACCGCCCTCTGTCCTCGGCCGTCGTCTTCCAATCTGCAACATGGAGTAATCCTCTTGCATCCTTCCTGACATCATCCTCCCATCTCAGTCTAGGTCTGCCCGCCTTTCGTTTACCTCCCGGGTGTCCTGTCAGAACCTTCTTCGGTACTCGTGTGCTTGGCATTCGGTGCACATGTCCGGCCCATCTTAATCTTTGGAGCCTTAAATGGGTGGAGAGTCTGGGAGCTTGATAAATTTCATAGAGCTCATTGTTGTGGCGGATTCTCCATGCCTCTCCCTCTCGCACCGCTCCTAAGATTCTTCGCAGTACCTTTCTTTCGAAGATGTCCAGCTGTTCTGCTGACTTTGCTGTCAGTGTTCCCGCCTCACATCCATAGGCCAAGACCGTTCTGATAATTGTTTTATATAATGTTATTTTGGTTTTCCTATGGACGTTTCGTGATTTGAACACTGGCAGCAACGCGATGTAAGTGTTGTTAGCGGCTGTGATGCGCTTTCTTACTTCTACTGGGTCTTCATTGTCCTGCGTTATGATGGAGCCCAGGTAGGTAAACTCTTCGACCACTTTGAAATTATAATTGTCTTTAAATTTCACTTTATCTTTTATTCTGCGGTGAGGGGTTCTGGTTTGCATCATGATTTTTGTTTTATTTTCATTGATTTGCAACCCCACTTCTTTTGCCGCAGTCTCCAAAGGGTCAAACACATCTCTTACAGCCTGTAGGGATCTCCCGACAATGTTAAGGTCATCTGCGTAGCCAACTATTTGATTGCTTCTGTAGCAGATGTTTGAATCGGTACTGATACAAATCCGTTTCCTAAAATTGATATCAGGCAAAAAAAAAGTCCAGTTATGTGAAGGTGATTATAAAAAAATGTTCTCCTTGTGTAATGTCCTCTCTATACACAGTAAGGTAAATTATCAATTAACGCTAGATGAATTCTGGAATACAGAATTCAAAAAACCTGTTAACCACAACTATCCTACTAGGCATAAAGAAGCACAAATGTTTATTATCAATAAATCTCAAAATGTATACGGAGATAGAACAAAAAGGCATAAAATTCCGGAAATATTTAACGCATTACCTGAAAATATCAAAAATGAGAAATCTTATTCAAAAATCAAAACAAAAGTTAAATCTTTCTACCCCCGAAGAACATGAAATCAAATAATATAGTTCCTTTCTATTTTTTTTTCTCACCGTATGTTTGTACTGTGTAAAATATTTTTACTACAACGCAATTCATAAACATTAAAACATTATAATAATTAGTTTGTCGTAATAATTAGTATTTTAATATTAAGTTATATTTAGAATTTACTATGTAAAACTGAAAAGTATACTATTTTAAATAATTAGAAAAAAGTGAGAGATTTCTTACAATCAAACTGATTGACCAGTTTCGTGAGATTTGTAAAATAAAATATTGTAAAATTAAAACTGAATAAACATATAAAAAAAAAAAAAAAATTAAAACTTCTAAAATATCTCTACGCTAAATAATTTTCAAACCATTGCTTGTTAGTGCATCACATTATATGAAAATGTTATTTTGTCTTTGATCACGGTATGACGAGTACACTTTCTTTACTGGAACATGTTTATGGTTCACAGTGTTACGGTTAAATGCATTAACTGTTTCTAAATATATTTATTTTCCATTTACCATAAACGCCTGTCAACGTAGAAAAACAAAAATAAGTGGAAAAAAACTGCAATCGAAATTTTATATTTAGTTCCACATTAAGGTAGTAATTATAGATACTATTCAAGAAGGGTGTAATGTTGATTTATTGTTTTCAATTATTCACCTGATTTATCATGGATAATAACGCATGACTTAAATCAGTTCGTCGACCAGTCGATATAAATAGCGGTGTGAAATAAGGAAGATGATTAAGTTCAGGAAATCCACAATGCGTCCTCAAGCAGTACTGGGAACTCTGCTCTTTGCCGCAATCCTCGGAATTATTCGTAAGAAAAGAAATATTCGTAAAAATATCATAACTATAAATAATATATTACATTATGTGTTCGTTTAAAAGTTTTTTAACTGCCTTATGGTTGTTTCCTAGGCCTTATACAGCATATGTGTGTGATATTTCACAAAAATGGCATTGAGAAACCGCCAAGTATTATTTTTATGACTTTTTTTATTAAATCAAGAAATTAGTGTCTCTTATAAAGAGGAACGTCTGGGCTGTTTTTTCGTATTGGATTTGATTTTGGATTTGAGTCAAGAATACCCAACAAACCGCATAATATTTTTTTTGCAATTGTGTTGTGGCGTAACAAATTTTTAGTACGGATGTGTGCTATTTTATTTATTTTCGATTTAAATTATTCAAAGAATTCAACTTTTATAACACTAATTATTGCGATATAATGAAATTTAATAATAAATAAATAAAACAAAATTATTAATAAATAAAAGCGTTATTTTGGATCTGAATTATTACTGACCATAAATTTGTGTTTCAACTTTAATGAGTAGTTTGTGATTTAAATGAAAGCCCACCGAAATGCTTCTATTATCGTATTAATTCTTTTCATCATACGTACATAGTACGTGGGGCAAACAATATATTTTTAATAATTGTAATACACTCACAGATAATTTAAAAAAAAAATTAAATAAATAATTTAAACATCTCATCTATTATTTTTTTTTTGCATGTTAATACTCCTCCCATAAACACGAGCTCTTGAGCTCAATTTATGGAGTAGTAGTAATATAAAATGAATTATTGTATAACCTTGCACATGTAATCATTTGTACTGTAAAAACGAAATTCTTGAAATAAATAAATAAATAAAAAATCAATTCCGCCTTAAAAATTTGTTGTACCTATATTTAGAGTTAAAAAAATATATTCAAATTGTTTATTTGACCTAATAATAAAATTAAGTTTTCTGTGAATAAGGTCGCGCAGCCGTTCCTCTTACAGCTGAAATGACACGCGATAAATATTTCAGTTGGGTCCAAAAAGAAACATCTCTTTCAAAATATTTTACGGTGCTCCAGATTTTATGTCCGGGTTAAATCTTTCCCAAATGAAAGACTAAACCCTTCCACACACTTTTCCACAAATGATTATCTAGTAAATTCACGCAATGTAAGTGCACTATATAAGTATAATAAATACAAAACAATACAATAACAATCCGTCAATCCACCAGAAACATAGTGGGAAAGTCTATATGTATAGATTAAATGTATAAATAAATTTGTAAAGCGCCCTTGAGGTGATTTTCTAACGAAAATGGCGCTATAGAAGTCATCCAATTATTATTATTATTATTATTGAAATATTTCACCGACTCCAGATATTTTCATGATAGAGGGTTCGGCTCTGATGAAATCCTAACTGGTCCGATAAATCCTACCGATCCCTCAATACAAATATTTAAAAAAAATCTTTCGTAATCCTACATGTATTTAAAATGACTGACTTATTCATTTTTATATATAAATTCTTTGACAAATCTAATACGCCTAAATTTTTAATGTAATTTCATAAATATTGTTATTTGACCAGATGGGTTCCATCCAGGTGGGTTCAACCCAGGCGGCAATTCATATTATCCATATTATCCACGATGGAATCCTTGGTACTCGTACGTCCCCCGATGGCAGATAATAAGAGGTAGGTGGAAAAACAGAAAATAACATATCTACGTATCGATGATCTGTGTAATCTTTATATTAAAAATGAAACTTTGTTTGTCCCTTCTGTGGAATTGAGGAAACGAGAGGGGGAACCGGGAGAGGGTAAGGCGGGGAAGGTTGAACGAAAACGCGAGAGCGGCAGGGGAACGCAAGAGGGACGGGAGACGCAGGAGATGGAAAGGCGGGGAAGATGGAAGGGGAAGGAGACGCGGGCGGGGAACGGGGCGGGAACGGGGACGCAAGGGAAAGGATAAGCAGGGAGAAAAAATTTCCTTACTTTTTAATATTTCTTTTTATTTCAATGCAGTCATTATCACCTGACTATAATCAGTTAAAATAACACATAAAATGTAAGCTAAAAGCATCAATTTAATCATATTTATTTTTGGGATCCTCAGCGACCCCGCGCGACACCTCTCGTAATAAAAAAGATGCGACGGGCGGAGGGTTAATTAAAGCACCTAAAATATTTCTAAGCGATCAAATTTTGAAATCAAAAGCACATGATTTAGCATTACTTCGTGGTGTTTCGCCTTCACATATAACTCGGCATAAAAAAATATTTTGAACAGCCAAAATACAAAATGAAACATTTTAACTAAAATATTTGTTTAATTTTCTCCAATAGTTCCCTATTCTCCAATAGCTCCCTATTCTTACTGGCCATATGACTGGGGTAATTCCAATGGAGGATCCTATTATCCAGGTAAAATAAAAAACATTATAAATGAATGTTCTTACAGTACGGATGAAAAACAATTTTTCTATGAAATTACATATGAAAATAATACTTTTCAGGAATAGGCGCATCTAACTCGCCGGGCCCAGGTAACGTATAGGAATTGAACGATTTTTTAGTGGTGAACAATTTTTAATTTTTTAAAAATATGATATTTTACATGAAATAACATACAAATAATATTTTGCAGGAATTGGTGCTTCTATCTCACACAGCCCAGGTAAAATATACGGACTTCATTAAACGATTTTTAGTGATGTATTTTTAGTAGATGTAAAATTTTTTTATAATAACAAAAAAGCAGTTATGCAAATCTGCCATATGGAAGCTTATCTGAACGTTCCACCATTTTTCTTAATTTAAGAAAATACGTTAAAGTCTAAAGTATATAAAGTATCTAAGTTTAAAAGTCTTAAGTATATATATGAAAAATATGTAATTGTGTAATATATACTTTCATCTATCTATATTTCAGGTTCCCCTGCAGGACGCGCAAACTTCGGTAAATTTAAACGATTCCTTAAATTAATGAAATTTTTTTGGTATTATTTCTGGTAAATATCTTAAAATATGTGTGAGTAATGGTATAGAGAAACAATAAAATATGTAGTGTAGTTCAGTGTCTTTATTACGCAGACTGTTGTGTGCCTGTATCACGATGGGTCGAATAACACGTAGGTCACATAGGTGAATATGCGCTTGACGCGCGGCGGGCTAAGACTTAGTGGTGATGTTGGGGCTAAGTGGCGGTGAAAATCAGGGATTTTCCTGGTTCGGTCGTAACGATGCAGTCGGTCCTCGACGCCATGCGGACTGAGTCTGGACGGTGCGTTTGGCCGGAGACGCAAGTGAATCTTGAACGGTGGCCGCGGCGAAGGGCTGGCGTAGCGAGTATCGAGAGCCTCGGTGAGTAAAGTTGTCGATTACTGGAATCTGACGCAGTCTGCTACATTTTATGCGCTTTGGTGGAGCCAACTGTCGCGACTGTTTTAGAAGCTGTGGGTAAGTACTAAGTAAGTGACTGTGGCCGTGTATAATAGAAATCTCGAAGGTTCTAGGTTGCGTTGTGAATGGCTTGTATTATTTCGCTCGTCCGTCACTCCTGGACACACTTAATTCCAGATTCCTACCCACCCCTCGTACTTTCTTTACAGATTTTTATCTCCTTCCATCTTTAAAATAAAACCCTTCACACAGCATTCCCAAAGATGACATAGGCCCTGAGGAAAATTATTTTCCCAGGGCCTCCCATGTGGACCTAATGTAAAAAAACACACCTATTATGTGTACTAGCACAGACCTGTGAAAAACAAAGGAATATTATAATTGTAGGATTTGAAAAATAGCTACTAGTTTCGGTTGTTGGTGCGTGGGTAAGAAGGAAATGTCAAATATATCCATGTGATGCATAACGTTATTCAAGTACAAGGAGTTTTCATTTCTCGAATTTGGAATTACTTATCACATCAGACACGCGATAAAGTGGGTACGAAAATTATTTTATGAAATAATGATGCGTTTTTGTTGTGTTAAAATGTTTTACATACGCTTAACCCTCGACCCGTCGCGTAGGGTCTGCGCAAGTGCGATACAGACTTGTGTTTCGGCGTGAGGCTCAAAAAAATCAACAACATAACATGAAAAATCAAGTTTATATGTGTTTTCATTGTATTATGTTGATTTTTTTTTTCTTGTAATAATAATAAGTCTGTAGGTATCAATCTCAAATAGTTACCTTTAAGTTTCAAAGAAACTGATTAGATTTTTTTTAAAGTTTATTATTAAAGAAGTAAGGTTCAAAATTAGAAAAAAATGTTCCTTGTTGACTTTTAAGCTTTTGCATTAAAAAAAATCTAATTTTTAATATTTCTTTTTATTTCAATGCAGTCATTATCACCTGACTATAATCAGTTTAAATAACACATAAAATGTATGCTATAACAAAAATTTTAGAATATTTATTTTCGGGGTCTAAGTGACCCCGCGCGACACCTCGCGTTAAAAAAATGGCGCGATGGGCGGAGGGCTAAATGAATTAATAGAGATAGAAGATACATTAATGGTACAACGCGCGTCATTTCACTGAACTAGGGGACAGTTGACATACTTTAGCGGCCTGTTCATAAATGTATTCTTTAAATAGTTATCATTTTTCATGGGATTTATTTTGGTTCGATTTATAAGAATATAACGCGTCTTGTATTTTCAAAGCGTCATTGGATGGATGTCGCAATTTTTACTAACATTCAAGATGATGAATGATCTCGAGGTATTTTTATCAATACCTTCAGCTTCATAAATCCTACAATTATTTGGCTAGTCCGTGAATTTGGAAGGGTCTGTGCTAGTTATATTTAAGCAGTATACATTAAAAAAAATTATAATCATTTTATTTATTTATTTCAATGACTATTAGCATTACGGCTTATACCCGGAAGTTTGGTATACTGGAGTATTCCCCAATCAACAGATAGCGACGGTAAGGCTAACATCATTAATTATTTTCCGTCATTTTTATCCGTCTCATATTTTTTCAACTTAATAATTTAAAATGATTTCCAATACATATATTTTTTTTAATTACATTTATTTAAATTTCGATTTCCTTTTAAAGATTAAATGAATTAACGAATGAAATTGAATTAACCCATTTACCGACATCCGATCGAGCAGGTTATTTAATTATAAGAAACCAAATCCATGTGGTTGTAAATTTTAGTGGACAGTAGGTATTTATGCTTTAATATTTAAACTTGAATTTGACAAGTTAAAATATCAACATAAAAATTGCTTTAGTGCTCACAAATTATTAAAATATATTTAAAAAGTAACCACCTTCTTAAAGACATTCATTTTCATAAATAATACGATAATATATAAATAACTCACCTGAAAAATCAGGTATGTAGACTCTTCGTCAAACAAGTTCTAGGTGAAGTGGAGTAGCTTACCTGCAAAAAGAAACAAATTAACGATGAGATTACAGAAGAAAAAAAACTAATATATGTAATTAAAGAAAATGTTCCATGTTTAATGAGTCCTATTTCATTAAGACACAATTTATTACTCGAGGATATATATATTTTATATATGCATATGAATTTTATATCAGCGTTTAACAGCCCATAAATTGCAGCTGTAGGGTAAATACCATAAAGAAATGAAAGGAGTGATTCCCAAAGCAGGTGATATCGTCTACTTGGAGGCACTTGAGTGATTCAGTCGGGAGGGTGGGGGTCGATGATGGCCTCAGCAGGACCTCTCCAGCAGGACTCTCTCGGAACATGGCTTTGAACCGCGGTGGGAGGTCCATCACTCCCGGAAACACTGACCCCCAGTTTTCTACCCATCCTGATACCTTTGTCAATCCCTCAACTGTTTCTCGTTCCTTTCCTCAAAAAAATCCTCCACACAGCATCCCCAAAGATGATGTAGACTCTGAGAGATATTATTTTCTCAGGGTCTCCTGTGTGGAGCTAATTTAAAAACAAAAGTTGTCCTTTTAGTTCAGAATTCGGAGGGAACAACACTGACGGCAATAGCTTGGTAAAATGCCTATTATTTAAATTTCTACGTGTTTCCATTAATTGATGTTTCATTTTCCAGAAAATTAATTTCTCACCCGCCAAGGACCTGAGTAGTAAATGGTTTAACCCCTCGGGACGTTGATGAGCACCCCATACGGCAACTGTATGCAGTGGCAAACTTCAATCAAAAGATATTGTGATCAGATTTATCACCCGCAAACGAAAGCAACAGATCTATTTCATTACCTTAGTACATGTATTTTTGGAAATATTTTTATATATATATATATATATATATATATAATAAACCACTGTTTGTATTATATTAAATTTGTTTCTTTTATTTTTAATTGTTATTCTATTTTATTTTTACTTGTTATTCTATTTTATTTTTATTGATACAAGATTCACCTACTTTAACTCCTTTCCTGTATGTGATTAATAATAGTACGAATATTTTCCTTAATATGTATGCTATATGTTTTTCCTTTCATCAACATATAAGGATACACTTAATATAACTAATAAATAAATAAGTTTAGGAAATAGGTTTCCTAATTGTTTTATTAAATTATTAAAATGGAATTCCACCGTGAATTGTCATTTAAAAAAATAGAAATATTAAGATTGTCTTTGTTCTGACTGAGCCTTGAAATGGCGGGACAATGTCCCGACAAAAACAAAAAAAAGATTTCTTCATAGAGAATTTAAATAAACTTGGATAGTAAGTAACCGATTTCTTAAAGAATTTAAATAAACTTGGATACTAGTAGTCACTAGAAGAAGAATTTAGGAATCTAGAAATCGAAACGTAGACACTAAGCGGATACCAGAAACTTTGATACTGGTAAGTGAATGTTGTTTGAGTTAGCTTTGATACATTGATAAATTAGCTTGGTAAACTCTGTGGTCAAGGTTGCTCCAGGCAGAAGAATTACTGTATATTCGAATACCGCACAAGAGTCCCAACTGCTCCTTTCTAACTGGATCCAGTGAGATTATGATGCCACCCCCAATTTTTATTTATTTTTTCACACTGTCCCCTTTGAGAATAAGAGGTAAGGCATGTTTTTACTTCTTAATTTTTACTAACACTTGTACAGGTAAGCACTTGCACACTGCTCGCTTACCTGACCTGACCTGACCTATGGAGGTCTAGTTTTGATTAATTATAAATGTAGAGTCGTTCTATTAAAAAAATAGAGTCCGCGTGAGAACCCTGAAGGAGCAACTATATGTTACTTATGCTGGGGCGGGTATCTGGTAGATAACCTCCAATGGCACCCCTAATCGAGGTATGTTGTGAGCTGAGGAGTATGCGAAGCGGAAAGAGACGGGGAAGAGAATTGTGGTGAAGTACCTGGCAAAGTTTCGAATAAGAATGGTGGTATTTCATTAGGGCAATTAATACTGTATATTGCATACAAAATCGCAATTTATTTTTGAGGTGTTTTTCCGTGTTGCGCTACCTCCAACCCGCCAACGTTTCGGACAACATTAGAGTGTCTATTATCAGGGAAATTTTGATTAATTAATTGTGTATACAAAATTGTTTATTTTCATTAAATAAAGAAATTTGATAGAAGGAAGCTAAACCTTGGGAGTGCAACATAATTAACTTGGTACCTATCTGACGTCATTTTTCTTTTTAAAATCATTAATTCCCTTATTGACGGCTGTTCATTATTGTAATTGATTTCATTTCATGGAAATCTAATAGAGCCATTACACGATTTTACGCATTAAAAATATTTATTATAATATACATCTTTGGTAACCAATATGCAGAAGTAGCAGATATTTTTAATAGCACCGAGACAACTCACATAAAGCATTTTACATGTTTTTAAAGCAGTTATTACTTTAAATTTTGTTACCTATATTCTGATTGTAAAATTTAATACTATGGAGCATAAAAGTATGTATTTTTGATAGTATATTAAAACAAATTAAAACTTTAGTTTGATTTTTTTTAGCCTGTCAACGCACGCAAACAACCTTGAAAAAAACCTTGAGAAAAATACAACTGAGATTTTATATTTAGTTCCGCAATAAGGCTGTAGCGATCATAATAGTCAAGAAGGGTTTATAGTGATTTATTGTTTTGTATTATTCACCCGATTTATCATGGATAATAACGCTTTATTTATATTTAACTACCAATTTATATTTAACTACCAATCAATCGATATAAATAGCGGTATGATTTAAGAAGGATTACTAAGTTAGGGGAATCCACCAAGATGCGTCTTCAAGTATTTCTGGGAACTCTCCTCATCGCCGCAGTTCTTGGGTTTATTCAAGGAAGTAAGAACAGAACTGATTCTTTAAAAAAAGATTGACTAAGTATATAAATATTATAATACATTTTTACATATTGCCAAATATTATCTTTTATTTCATGACGGCTCGTTTATTCTGGGTAAAATGGTTAAATCCAAGATAGGGCCACATCCTATTTAAATATTTTCTATCAAAAATAGATACTTTACACAAGATTAAACCTCTAAGTCAAAAAATGTTAAATAGATTACGAAAATTCATCTTTGCAATCTTTTAAACCTTAGAACGTGGTAAAGTGAAGTTAGAATAAGGAAACCTAGTCCAATTTTTTAAATTTTTTTTTAATGAATAATGATGACCTTCTAACTTAAATAACTGCATATTTATTTTTAGAGTTAGAGTTAGTTTTAATAGTTAACATAATTGTCAAAGTTTTACCTTTTCAAGATCCCCCGAAAACCACCGTTTGTATGGTGAATCCTGTGACGTCATCACTCACCAAAAGTTTTGTTTTATTTCCAACAGGTGTTGTCATTTTGTATGACAGTTATATGGAAGAAGCCATGAAACTATTCAATAAGTAAAAACATTTTTTAGGTGGAATTATTTATTTATTATATTAAATCATTATATTTTTCAATATTATTACGGGAGAGTGGTATAAAATTGTTTGAAACTATATTTTTTTTGGCTTTAAAGAATCGAAATAAATATTATGAAATTATACGCAACTACAGCGTACAGCGCCGAATCAGCTGTTCGAAGTCCGCCATTTTGAAGTTAAGACTCAGAGAAGAATTAGTAGCATTACGATTTTGGTTGTACAGCTAAGTTTTTGAATATTTTAAATAATAGATAAACTAATAGAGATACCTCTATTTTTGATACTGAAATATTTATATAATGAATAATAGATCACTTTGTTTAAACCACTATATTATAAACAATATCTACATGTTTCGATAACAATGTTATCTTCATCAGGATATGTTAATTTAAAGAAAAATAAATGACAAACAAGTATAGACAAATTAGAACACAGACAAAATATTAAAAAGTAGAGGTGATTAATTGCTTAAAAATCTCATAAAAATAGTTATACAAAATTAAATATAAAAATTATTTAAGGAAAAATAAAATTGCATTTAGACAATAACAAAACTTTTAAGAACAATAATTAAAATAATTAGTCTAAATCAAAAAATAAATAATTATAATTATTGTAGGTATTAATAAGAAAATAAATTTAAATGATGGCTATTTCAAAAAAATGTTTGGTTATTTATAATATTTAATTTACTATTAATGCTTTGTCTAATTTCTAATTATGATCTATTATTCATTATATAATTAATGATGCCACAAAGTAATTTTGCGAAGTTTGAAGATGAAATATTTAGGCCTAAATAGTGTTTCAATAAACACAACAACTAAATCTCTATAAACAGTATGAATAACATGAAATATTGTTAATACCGATGGCTTGTGTCATACATTTCAATACAATGACTGTAAAATTATGGTAAGCAGTGACGTCAGCACTACACATTCAATAATACCAACTTATAAGTGTATTTTAATGACACGATTTAAAATGGACTTGAAAAAAACTGAATGGTTTGAATCAACTAAATGAAAAAAACTCTACATTTAAAATTATTAAATAAAACTTATACATTCAGAATCGGCGTTTATTGGTCTATATGAAAATATTTTTTTAAAGGCATAATATTTTCACTGGAGTTGCTTATTTAGAATCCAATCCTATCCGTCGCATCATAAAATAATCAACTGTCAGATACAAACAAAACAGAGAATATATGTGATGTTAGAACCTTGTAAAATAAATAATGTTCAAATGTCCAACAAATATGGTTCTGAAAATTATTTTGGTTATTTATAACCTTGTCCAAATGAAGTGACGTAATATTACTGTGCACATTATAATTTTATAATTATTATTATTTGATCAGGTCAGTTCAACCCAGGCGGACATCAGTACTATCCATATTCTACACGATGGAATCCTTGGAATATCCCAGGTTGGCAGATGATAAGATATTGGAGAGGTAGTGAAAAACAGATTATTATATATGCTATATACTTAGGCCTAGCAGTATAGAAATACGAATGTAACATTGTCATCAAGTGGCCATTCAGCGTCATTTTGTTGTTTTTTTTATTACATTTAAAAGGTCCCCTTTAACCGCCGATTCTACGTGCTTTTTAGCTTTCTATAAAATTGTAATAAGCTGACTAGCTTAACACCATGATAATTGTCCTATTCTGCTGATGAAAATTTGTTCAAAAGCTGAAACAGACTTGGCGTTTAATGGGAACGTTAATAACGACGACCGGCGTTGTCCAGCGGTAATACTCTTGACTCGCACGCCAAAGGTCACGGGATCGAATCCCGGCGTGGCAAATAAATTTTATTTGATTAATTTGTGTTTTCACAATTTATTCATTTAAAATAATATATAGTATATTTGCGGTACGTTCCAGAGTGGAAGATACTCTTAGTATCGCCCTGGTGTAAGACCACCATTCAGAATTGAAACGTTGCTTGAAATAGCGTGTTTGGTGACCAGATCTGAATAGCCAGGTACTTCCCCACCTTCCTCTTCGCCACCTCCTTTCCCTCCTCACTACCTTCAAAAACAAAATAAAAAAATATTTATTGTACATATGAAATACAAAGGGTGTAGCTTATGGGAACACTCCATTTCTTCCAGCTAACCACAGCCTCACAACATACCCCAATCGGGGATGCCATAGTCTCACTGGCCCCAGACGGGAGCAGCTGAGACTCTTGTGAGGTATTACTATAAAAAAAATGCAATGATTGTCCCGCATTCTACATAGGACAAATGTCGCGCAATGTAGAAACTAGAATAAAAGAACATTTAAGGTGCCTAACAAGTTCAGGTTTTTCGGAATTCGCAGAACATTTAATTAATAAAGTTCACACGTTTAACCGGGATACGGGTATTAAAGTCCTACACAAAAAATGGGGTAGGCTTAAGACTAAATAATTTAGAGGCATTTTAAATAAATAAAAAAAAAAGTTAATTCAAAGGCTGAAATCATCTATAATCAACTTAATTTAACATTCAGCCCTATTACAAGTATATTTCCCGTTATGCCATACTCACCTCCCCCACTTCCCCCAAACAACTGATGCATCGTCCCACTCTAATTTGCTGTCTCTTTATTTCTTAACAATTTGTCAATATATATATATGTATATTATTCTGTAATTGTTAGTATTTTTATAACAGTCCTGAGGATGTTACGGAGGTACCGAAACCGGTAGACTACAAAATATCAATAAAGTGATATAAAACAAAGTATTTTTAATTTTTTTTATACATTTATTTTATTTTATTTATTTATAAACATAAACAAACAGTAAATTATATTATCCATTGGTGAAAATTTACAATTAATAAATATAATTCATGGTGGGTACCTATTTTGTGTATCATTGTAGTGTCTTATTTATGGTGTGCATATTAAGTTATACCGAGTAATGTGTATAGTGGGAAGGTGTGTGTGTGTGTGAATATGTGTGTATGTATGTATGTAAGTATGCGCATTAAACAATTCATAAGATTGACATGATGCTCTTTTTAAATTTGGACAGTGAACCGGAGAAAATGTCGATGTTAGAATTTAGATTAATATTATTGAATATATGAAGAGCACGATTGATTGGCGAATTAGTTGCTGCATTTGTCTTGTAATTAAGCGTTTGGAATAGTTCTGTGTGGCGTATACGTCTTAATGGTATGTTAAAATTAACTAGGGAAATAAGTTCGGTACAGCCAATGTTATCATTTAAAATTTTGTTTATAAATGTAAAGTCAGCAATTACTCGTCTTTGTTGCAAAGTTTGAAATGTGCATTCAGAGTTATTGTTGAATTTGAAGGCAAGATATTTTATAAATTTGTTTTGAATATGTTCTATGCTATCTATGTTAATGTACTGCGGGTTCCAAATGGCAAAGCATATTCCAGTATACTTCTGACTAATGCAAAATATTACATAACTACTGTATATTCTTCAACAGATCCTTTCCCTTCTTACTGGCCATATTACTGGGGTGCTTCTATCGAAAATTCGTATAACCCAGGTGAAAAAATAAAAGTAAAATTATTTATTGATTATTTTTATGGATAAATATATTTTTTTAATGAACTAACATGTAAATAATGCTTTGCAGGAATCGGTGCAACTTATTCGCCCAGACCAGGTAAAATAAATCGAATTCTTAAACGAATTTTCAGGGGGAAATTAAAAAAAAAAGTATTTTTAAATGAAATAAAATATAAATTCTCACCCACACAGCACAGGTCAAATATATGGGATTTGTTAAATGGAAATAATTATTCTAAAAATATAAATGAACACTAACAAAAAAAAGTATTTGAAAATTTTGGCCGTGAAAATCTAAAAACGTACCCATCTAACAAATAGTAGTTTTGCAACTACCATCTTACTATTATACTATATAAATGCGAAAGTTTGTATGGATGGATGTGTCTTACTCTTTCACGCAATAAATACTGAATGGAATATAAAAATTCTTTCACTAATCGAACGCTACATTATTTGCGAGTAACATAGGCATTAATATATTGGTAAGCTCTGGTGTTATGAATAAGCTGTGGCGCTATGAAATTATTTATTACACGTTTATTGGCAAAGCGTGTTGCTCAGTAAATGACGTGGGCTCTCATTTTGTTATTTATTTAGGTTACTATGGAGATTTCTTTGATGGCGAAAATTCGAATATGAGTATTCTAATATGAATATTTAGTGTAGATACAAATATAAAATATTTTCGTTGTTAGTTTTTGGGGTGTTATGCCGTGTTGCGCTACCTCCTTCTATAGCCGACGTTTCGGACAGCGTTGCAGTGTCCATCATCAGGGCAGATCAGGTAGATCCGACGATGATGGATCTGCCCTGATGATGGACACTGCAACGCTGTCCGAAACGTCGGCTATAGAAGGAGGTAGCGCAACACGGCATAACACCCCAAAAACTAACAACGAAAATGCTTTTGGCCGTGAAAATCTAAAAACTTATCCAAATATAAAATAGGTACTAATCTACATTTTGACCTAGGCCAACAGCTATAGGTACTAATATTATGAATGCGAAACGGAGCGTATTTGATTGTTGATTGATTGGGGGAGGGGGAGAGGTAGTGCGGGGGGAGAGGTATGGTGAGGGGAGTAGGGGGGGGGGACGAATATGCGAGCGAAGCCGGGGGCAAAAACTAGTTTTTCATAATGGAATAAGCATAATTTGTATTATTTAATAAACTTCAAATTTCCTTTCTTTCTCTGAACCAAGCCGCATGCTTGTGCATTTGTTTATTATGTATAATAATACAAAATTTACAAAGACACACATTACATAACACATACACATCACGACTCTTTATTACACACAATTGTACGACTCTCCCGATCTATCACCTTGCACCGCAATGGGAGGGATGGATTCATACGTCCGTCACTCGTGGACAAATTGGACCCTTAGATTACAACCTACCCTTCATACCTTTTCGAAAGTATGTTCGTTTTATATGAAAGTATGTTAATTTTTTGGAGTTATACTATATATTAACGTTAATTGTTTTTAATTTTATATTATATCTTAACGTTAATTATAATTGAAGTAAAACTTCTTTACGCACGCTTGACTTGGGGAGTAAGATGGTGAATGCGTGACGAGAGCGTTACGAAAATTTTGATCGGGCGAGGCGAACGAAAGTTGAGAGGGAGATATAAGTTAGTGAAAATAGAAAGAGAGAGAGAGTTACGTCTCGTATAACTGTAGTGGCAAGAGAGAGAGGTGCGAGCACACATTTTCACTCTCTCTCTTTCTCCTGTAGCCAGTTACGTTTCGCATATCTAAGACACAGTACAGGCATGTATCACACTGAAGGAGCAAGAGAGAGCAGTGCGCGCGTACATTTTCTTTCTCTCTTCTTTTATAAGTTAGTGAAGTTTTACTTCAGTTATGTCGTCTAAGTCTAAAGAACAGCCGTTTTTTTGTTTGTTTCCTGAATCGTGCACTAACTTATGTAAATTTCGAAAATGCTTGTAAAAGCCCAAAAGAGCATTGATAGTTGATAAAGTGGTAATATAAAAGAAAAATATTATAATAAATTATATTTTTTTGTTAAATTTGTTAAACTTAAATGTGTCTAATGTATGCGTATTTTTTTAAAAAGGGTATATGCAGGGTATTAAGGCACTTACTTTAACCAATAATTCCTGGCATTATTTGTGGTAACAAATTTAAATGAAAGTTAGGTCTACGGTATTTTTTATAATTTTTTTTTCTTACTTCCACTTTTCATCACTGGTTACTCAGCCGAGTAATCTCTTGACCCCTCACCCCGACCTAATCTACTGATTTTTTTAATGTTTTAAGCTGAAAAAAAAAATTCACGGGAGAACAAAATTTAAATTACATTTTTTACTCCAAATAATGTCAGGAATTTGGTTAAGTCAAGTACGTCACTTGACAACACCGTATATTTATATGAATATGTGAGTTTTTTTCAGGATCATACAGCAGTCGTGGTTACTTAGGTAAATATATAAACTTAAATTGAATAAAATGAAATAAATACCTCAACACACATACTTCCGTAAAAAAATACTGATAAATCATATTGTCATTTTTAGATTCGGGACCTTTGAGCAACCGTGGTAAGAAAATATAATTTATTCTTTACCAATCTTCATATCAACATATATTATTAAAATGGGTTTATTGCTTGCTCTCAAAAGTATCCATCTCCTTTTACAATGTGAAGGAAAAAGCTTTGGAAGGTGTTGTCCAAGTATGGAGTGAATACAAATCTCATACAGGCAATTGCGTCTCTGTACGAGGGAAGCGTTGCATGTGTTAGGGTGAACGGTGGTTTTACGGGGTGGTTTGACATCACAAAAGGTGTTAAGCAAGGCTGTGTAATGTCACCATGGTTATTCAATCTGTACATGGATAATTGTATGCAAGAATTGAAAGAAGTGGGATTGGGCGCGAAATTGAGTAATCTGAAAGTATGTTGCCTGTTGTATGCTGATGATGCGGTGCTGATTTCTAACACTATGGAATATCTACAGTCTCTCGTATCTAGGATGAACGAAGTATGTATGAAGAATGAGTTAATGATGAATGTAAGTAAGTCTAAAGTCATGGTGTTTGAAAGAGAGAGTACGAAAACAGTATGCAATATAGTTTTGAATGATGAATACTTGGAGCAGGTGGATGAGTTTGTGTATCTGGGTAGTATGTTTACGAGAGATGGGAAGGCTGATAGGGATATTGAAAGAAGGGTGAATGCTGGTAATTCCATTAATGGAGGACTGAATGCCGTTGGCGCTAATAAAAAAACTGTCAAAAGAAGCGAAACTAGCAGTCCACAATGGAGTCCTGGTACCTACCCTGATGTATGGCAGTGAGGCATGGAACTGGCAGAGGAAGGATGAAAGTAAACTGAATGCTGTTGAAATGAGATCCCTGAGGCGTATGTGTGGTAAAACAATGTATGATCGTGTGAGAAATGTGGATATCCGCAAAGAATGTAAGGCTGATGTATGCATAATGAGTAAGATTAAGAAAGGGACCCTCAGATGGTTTGGGCATGTAGAGCGAATGAACGAAGAAAGCAGTGTAAGAAGAATATACGACGCAAATGTGAATGGTAGAAGAAGTCGTGGACGTCCGAGGAAGACATGGCACGATCAAGTGAATCAGATACTTGAGTCGGGCCATGTCAAAGTCAGAATAATAGAAGAGAATGTATGAGACGATGTATGAATGTGAGTGAGGCAAAGAGTGTGTGCCAAGACCGAGTTGTTTGGCGGTCCGTCCTCTCTGCCTACCCCTGCGGGGAAACGGCGTGATGGTTAGTTAGTTATGAACAATGTTTATTATTAAAGATATAATAATATTAATAAATATTTGATGGATTATTATCAATTATGATAATATTTCGAATTGTGAATATTTGCACTCACATATAAATTCCAAGCTGAATTGCTAATATCATAATGACAATTTTTTTTGGTTTCAGTAAATACATTTCCCTTAAGCCTCGATGACACACGGCGAGTTTACAACCTACTAAATTTAAAAGCGGATGAATCGGCTAGTGAGATTGTCATGATGACACACAAACTGTCCACTCGCTCAGTAGCTCGCGACATTTTTGTAGGAAACTGGACTCGCACGTAGCTGCTAGCGCCAATAGCGGAAATAACGTGAACTAATCCTTCAGACAGTTGACAGTCGAAATCAGCTGGTTTTTGGCAGCCATATTGGAAACACAAATAAACCAATCACGAGTCGGCTTGTAGCGTGTAAAGTTGAGGACCTTTCAACTTTTTCCGTGGATTGTCAACAATCTGCTAGTTAGCAAGTAACACGATGACACTGAGCGAGTTTACTAACAGATAGTGAATTTCCGAGATAGTAGCTTGTAAACTCGCCCCGTGTCATCGACGCATTAAGTAAAATAAAACTTTCAGAATCCTCACAAACGCATCTAACATGATCCAATGTAGCAAAATACGAATTTACTTAAATAAGGACAATTTGTTCGCTATTGGGAACAACTCATATTTCAAAGGGTAACAATTATTATAAGCAACAATTATTAGCCTGAAACACTCATCAACATTGAAACAATCTCCCGAGAAAAGATAAATGCCGCCGACGGGACTTGAACCCACGTCCTTCTGATATCCGGTCAACTGCTCTACCAACTGAACTACGTCGGCTTATCTCCCACCCGCCAAATAATTCAATATATACTAGTGTTTCATTCAACAATTACTGCTTATTACATTTTTCACCTGAAAACAACCAACTTTATTTTTTGTGAGAAAGGCGTTATAAGTGCTAACTCTCCCACTAGATGGCGTCGTGACAAATTATGTCTACATTTTTTGGCGAAATACTTTAACTTTAAATAGTTTATGCATAGTTTGTGCTATGCATAAAAATCTTGTCTTAAACATTAGTTTACCAATTAAAAATAATAAAATTCATATTTGTTTCATAGAAATCATTGTGTCTCCCTTACTATCATGGTGAGAAATATTATCTAAACAGTATAATTAGAAAAAGAAAACACGACGCTTTATATTCAATTCTAAAAGTTACTTCAACAAATAAAATGAACACCTTTATGAAATGAAACCAAAGTTTCCGAAGGCAATTTGTAAAAAGTATAATGAAGCAATTTTTTATAAATTATTTTCATATCAAACAACAATTAAAGTGACGAAATAATAAAGTGAGCCATTTTTAAAACTTTTTTTTGTTAGCATTCAAATTTTTTATGTTTTAAATATTTTAATGTTTATTTCGAATTATAAAATTTTAAAGCGTATTTTATCACCTTTCAAAAACAGTTTTATGTTTCGGATACGTTCAGAAATATTTAATTTATTTGCATTTTATTGTAATGCGGTAATATTTTTAACTTCTTACAAAATGCCTGAGGCCTGGGGGATTAATATAATACATGTTAACAAAATACAAAACTCCATTCAATAATACCTCATTTCGCATTCACATCATGAAACTTCTGGGTTTATTATTTACTGTTATTCGTCATAAACATCATACATAAAAAGCATGTTGTAATATATATTTATTTTATTTTATTTAAAATACCACAAGTAATTGGAGAAAGCTGGAGTATACCGGAATACACCGAAAAACAATGGAACCCACCACTTCCTAATAGCCGCGGTAAGGCAAATAAAATAAGCTTTTAGATTAGACTATTATTGTTAACTTATTCTAATATGATGTATTTTACTGATGGGAATAACCTTCAAAAAAGTATAAAAAGAAAGTTTTTCTTATAAAAATTAAAATAAACTTTCTCAAAAAATGCTTTTCCAAATGGAGTAAAAAAATTGTGTACTACGGATTGGTTCGTAAAGATTCGATTTAATCGATGAATAAAATGGTTTCTAATATATTAAGAATATTTAATATTGGTAAAAAAAACATGTGTTTTCAACGAAAGGTATTTAAAACACGAAACCAAAAGTTGCTTAATCAATAATTTGATTATAAATACAGTACGCAAAACAAAGTCAGAAAATACGTTCTATGAGTTTGCTTAGCTTATTTTTAATGCAATATTTTACTTGAGATTGCATAAATTTGTAAGAAAAATTGTGTGACAAGTCCTTTTAGAACACTTAATAATATATTCAACAAATAAAAAAATCCGCATTTTTGGGAAGTTTTATTTCACATGTAAATTTGATAATTATTTTTTATTTATCTGCTTCAGGTATAAGATTGCTAGTGAATGACACGGATGTGCCGAAACCGGTAGAAGATAAATAAAAATGAAGTAACAAATGTACCTACGCGTCAAATAAAGCTCTTCAAAACAAAATGTCTTGAAATTGTTACATGCCCAAGAAATACAAAAAACATTAAGTAATACACTTTAGTCAGCTATGTTCAATGGTCAATCAGTTAACAGTTAACACATTAAAAGCAGAACAACTTTTCAAAAAGTAAGAATTAAAAATTGTTAATGTTAAAAATTTTACAGATGAACGAGCTGAAATAATCATCCCCCGATCAGGGACAGCATTGAACCTCCCAGGTATGGATACACATGCAATACCTATCTAAGGAAAAGAATCATGAGGTTTTTTCAAGTAATTGCCCAACTTTAATATAAAACACGATTGTTTTGAAAAAGAAAATTCTTTGAAAGGACAAATCCTTACACGTTTTAGAGTAGATGTCCCAAGCAACGGCACCGGGACTATCAAAAAATAAAACAAAAATAATTATGAACGCTGTTCCCAATTCTACTAAGTTAAAACTAAGGTTCAAAGCTGCTTAAGCATCACATAATCTAGACTAAGTGATGATTAAGTGCTGCTTAAGCAGTTTTGAACCTTAGTTTTGGCTTAGTAAATTAGTAGAATAGGGAACAGCGGCCGTTTCTGTAATTAATGTAATGTCGGAATTGAATAACATACAACTCAGCATCCAGAAATGCAGTGTCGTCACATTTACAAGATCCCAAGACACATTTCTATTCCCATACCACATCAATAAAATTATACTAACACTCAAAAACGAGATTCGAGACCTTGGCGTGATTTTTGAAGCAAATCTCTCTTTCAGAACCCACATAGTGTTAATTTCAAGCGACCTCCCAGGTAAGTATGGTCCTGTATTAATTCATTTTTAGGCAGCATCGCGTTCATTGGTCAAAATATTGTACATATATTTTCGTATCGGTGATCAATGAACCGGTGTACGCAATTTTTAGCCATAAGTTGTTTTTAATTGTTTGTCTAGCTTGTAGTCTTTCTAGATTTTAGGCATAAGTTTGTACAGCGCCCTTGAGGTGATTTTTCACAAAAACGGCGCTATATAAATCGTCCAAATATTATTATTATTATTATTGTCTTCCGCGCCAACAAAATTCTTGAATATGTTCTTCGTAATGCGAGATCATTTACTAATGGAATTGCAATACGAAGAACATATGAAGCACTTGTCCGCAGCATCCTGGAATACAGCTCCATTATTTGGGCCCCCTCTGAACAAAACCATATCCTAGAAATAGAAAGAGTACAAAGAGGTTTATGCGTTACCTGTATATGAGTGAATATATATACTACCCATTCCTACATTCATCGTTGTTTTTAACAGGAATGCTCGATCTTAATACCTTAAAAGCCCGCCGAAAAATATTTTTGGGGAAAAATTTTTTGAAGCTGATCTCCGGTACTGTATTGAATCCACCTGTGTTGAAGGAGATTAACCAATATTTGTACCTAACGCGTATACTCGGGGGATATCCCACGCACTTTTTTATGCTCCGAAAGCGAGAACTTCTTCCTTTCAGAATGCGCCATTAAACAGAGCAATTCAACTGCTTAACTATTCTGTATTGAGCATCGATATCGTCAATGTTACCTATAGAGAATTCAGTAACTATCTTTTGACATACGTTTCAACATAGAGAAACTGCCCCCTTGGATGTTTTTCTTAAATTTTCTTGGACGTTTCTCTTAAATTTCGTAATCTTCTCCGTAATAGTTTGGTGTATAACTGTTTTATGGAGAACCTGAAAAAAAACCCCAATGCAATCAGCAATGTTCTTTGGTCAATCAGTCCGTACATCAAAATCAGAACAAGAAACATTTCAAAAAAATTATTTCATATTACAAATATTACAGATCCACGAGATGAAATCACCCCCGGGACACACTTTAATATATGGAGCATCCCAGGTAACTACCAATTATTTTTAGTTTTATGAACCGCCACTGATAGTTATCACGTAAAATATGATAAAATTAGCTTTTCCAAGGAAGAAAAACTGAAAACGTATTTATCAAAAATTTACCTTACTTTTTTTCAGATGACGAAATTAGTTTTCCCGATAATTGGAAATTCGTTTTACGCGGTAAGATACAATGCATTTCATATAAAGATATTTTAATATGTTTCTACAAATTATATGAAAACCTAATACGTTTTTATAACATTTATTTTTGTAAAACTTAATGAGTAAAATCTAGAATTGTAATATTTAATCAATATTAACGACTCTTAGATTAAAATTTGAAACATAAAAATCAGAAAAGATTCGGTCGCATATGGGAATTGAACTTGTCGGGGAAGGCTGAGGTCCTGGGTATTAAACGATTTATTTCTTCATATATTTACATAAATAATGTCTATTACCATTTGTAATTAAATGTTTTGATGTTAAAATAAAATTTAAAATATCACCAAAACAAAAAAATAATGTTCTTTGCAATATGTAGGCACATTGGTAAATATTTTAGTGACCGACCTAAGGTTCGTTTTCGGTTTCGGCAAGTTTCAGCAAAAAAATCTAGTTTCGGCATCAGTTTCGATTTCAGCAGAAAATCTGCCGAATCTTCGGCCGCATCGAAACTCTGTGTTCGTGAATTATCGCGCGTCATTTGGCTGACTTCGGGTGAGTTTGTGTCTCTTGCGTAACCCGCCGTCATCAGCTAAGTTTGCCGTCCGGTCCGGCGTGATTGTTTATTTCTCGCGCATAGTGATAAGGAAGTATTGATTATTGACAAATTTTTGGTCCAAGAAGTTGGTAACATGTAAGTTAATTTTTATAATTTTTGTTTGTTTTATATCAGTAATATCAAAAATTTTTATTTTTTTTTCACATACTTCAATTATTGTTTTTTTTTTATTTCATTTAATGTGTGTAATAAAAATGTTATTATTATATGTTGACAAATTTTCGTCAAACAAATGGTTGAGTATTGGAGAGTTGAGCGCAGAAATAGAAGGCTTTATGCTTGCCATACAAGATAGAGTCATTAATACTAAAAATTATAGGAAGCATATCATCAAAGATGCAAATCAAATTGATGATTTATGTAGAAAATGTTTGGCATTTCCGGAAACTATAGAACATATTATATCGGGATGTTCTGTATTAGCGCCGTCCGAGTATACATTTAGGCACAATCAAGTTTTAAAAATAATTCACCAAAGTTTGGTAATTAAACATAACTTGATTGACTGCCGTAATGTACCATATTATGAATATGAACCAAATTCATTTTTAGAAAATGAATTTTATAAAATTTATTATGATAAAACTATTCTGACAGACAGAACAATTAGTCATAATAGACCCGATATAGTTTTACATGACAAAATTAAGAAAATAACTTATATAATTGATGTCGCTATTCCAAATTCTTGTAATATTCAGAAAACTGTTTCTGAAAAAATAAGAAAATATACAGATTTAGGAAATGAAATTAAAAGAATATGGCATTCTCAGACTATAAAAATATTACCATTTGTTATTTCGGCTACTGGCATTATACCTAGCTCTCTCATTCAAAATTTAGGCGTATTAGATTTGTCAAAAAATTTGTACATAAAAATGCAAAAGTCGGTCATTTTAAATACAAGTAGGATTACGAAAGATTTTTTAAATATTTATATTGAGGGATCAGTAGGATTTATCGGACCAGTTAGGATTTCATCAGAGCCGAACCCTCTGATATGAAAATATCTGGAGTCGGTGAAATATTTTCCCATTATGTTTCTGGTGGATTGATGTATTGTTCTTGTATTGTTTTATTCTTATATAGTGCACTTACATTGCGTTAATTTACTAGATATTCATTTGCGGAAAAGTGTGTGGAAGGGTTTAGTCTTGCATTTGGGAAAGATTCAACCCGGACATAAAATCTGGAGCACCGTAAATAATAATAAACTCAATTAAAATTATAATAGGCACTCAATTAATGAGATCCTTTCTTTATAATTTATGTGTTGATTACTGACAATTTTCAATCCAAGAAGTAATTAACATGTTATGCCAGTTTTTGTATTTTTTGTTAATTTTTAGTAGTAATATTTATATATATATTTTTTAAATACCTTTTCACATACTTCAAATTTCAGTAAATAATAGATTTTTAACAGCAAAAACTTTCTTTTTATACTATTACTATTATTATCAGTGAAATATATCATATCTGAATAAGTTAACAATAATAATTTAAACTAAAATATGAAAGAGAACAAGACACAGAAAAAGACAATGGTCGCAACTGGGACACGAACCCAGACCTCTCCGTCTAACCGGGACGAGCGCGTTAATTGCGACCATTGTCCTTTTCTGTTTTTCTGTGTCTTGTTCTCTTTCATATTTTCGTTTAGATTATTATTGTTAACTTATTCTAATATGATTTTTAACAAGTCTAAGAAATTTTCGGTTTCAGTGTCGGCCGAAACTGAGACAGATACCGAATATTCGGTTTCGGTTTCGGTTTCAGTAGAAAGTCCTGTTTCGGTCGGACACTATTATTTAAAATTTAACATAGTTTTTGTGCTACGAAATTTAAATGTATTTAAATATTTTCATCGTAAATAGTATTCTTTAAAGTTTCCATATAACAAGTGGTTCGCTACGTTTGTTGACTTAGCAGGGGTGCCCGGGTTCATGGGATGAGGTTTGTCCGGGTTTTGGCGGCGGATGCGTCTGCCCAACAACTGCGTGGCATGCCGGATCGGGAGGGAGTTGTTCAGGGAGTCCCTTTGAATTCTTCAGCCGTACTCTCTCGGAACATCGCCTTGCACCGCGGTTCATGCGTCCGTCACTCTTGGCCACAATGACCCTCAGATTCTTACCGACCCCTCATACCCTTCCTTGCGAGAACCTTATATTCTTCCTTTCCTAAAAAGACCCTCCACACAGCAATCCCAAAGATGACATAGGCCCTGAGGCCTCCTTTTTGGAGCCAATGCAAAAAACACGTTTAATAAAACACTTTAAGGAAAACAGATTTTTTGAATAAATCTGTTAAAATTTAGATTTTATGTTGTTGATTGAATGAATTGATAAAGTGTAAATTAACCCACTTCCTGTCCTTCTATCAAGCTAAAAATTGGCACAAAGACTTGTTATCGATGACAATGCATTCTCTCAACTGGTGCCACCAAGCGTACACACACGGATTTACACGAGTTCACATTTCTCTTAAATTCGATGACCTTAAAGCTGTACTAAATAAATATCGGTTTTATCAACTCTGAGTAGGAAGGTTCAATCCTCGGTCAAACCATTTTTTTTACTTTTAAAAGACTCTTGAAAATAGATGTTTTATAATAAAAAAACTTTTTAGTACTTAATTTTTTTCAATCTCATGTTACATATATAACCTAATATTTTGATGACCCATATTTACAAGCACAAGCGTAAAGAATGGATCCTAAGCAACAGGATTCCAATTTATCTGCTAGGTAGGGGATTCTGTCGGTATGGAAACCAGATGCTTTGGACTACTGGACCAACTAACTGAGCATGAAAACAATGTATTATGCATAAAGCGATGTGCAACAGCAAAAGTTCCATATCAAAGTTTTTTTACCTCTTTTACAGATCTAGAAGTAGGTAAACTAACGAATGAATCGATTTTGAAATTTTGCAGGACAACTAACTGACTGTTTTCTAGTTATTAGATTAATAAATTTTTATTTCATCTTTTCTTTACACCCCGAAGGACCAAATTTTGCAATTTTGTTTGTCAGTTATTCCTGAATTTTTAGTTGAAGATTTAATTTTATTTTTATCTCTTTAAGGCGATCCAATAGTCCAGGAAAAAAATCGAAATTGGATTACACGCCCTTTATGGGAGGAGTTTAAAAATACTTGAGAAAAAGCTCTTGGAAAGGTTAGAATAGGTATTTGAGAATATTTTTTTTAACAGTTTGATTTCGTAAAGGCCTGTAAAAAACATTAATTCCTTTTTTAAGCTTGTTTATTGTAATAAAACTGAAATTTAAAATTGATTTCACGAAACTAAGCGGTGCGGAGCCATACTTCTATTTCTTGCTATGGCCGGGGGAGGTCTGACTGAAAATAGGTGTGGAGTATTCAGTAGTTCTTCGGTGGACGGCATAGGGTTCATTTTGAAAAACAAATTCGTCGACTAGCGGCCGTATTGTAAAATAACAACGCGAAAATGCATATTTTATTACAATTTGGGAAGTTCGGGCGTAAACATCAATTTTTGTTGCGATTATTAAAAAAGAAACTGAATTTGCCACATTATACAATAAAAACAAATCCGAAAATAAATAGGAGAGTTTGGACTTGAAAGTGTTTTTTATAGACGTTATACTTTATTTTTTTATAGGCTTATTAAAAGACTTATAAACAAAATGAAAGACATTTTGAGGACCAATGTATGTTCTACAAGCGGTATTTAATTGAAGCATCTATAATACTTCTAAGCGATCAAATTTTCAAAACAGAAACATATGATTTTGTATGATTTTGCATTATTTAGTATGGCTTCATCTTAAAAGTACGTTATGTTGAGGGGTTTAAAAGGGACATTTTAACGTAAAATTTGTCGTGAACTTGTCTCAGCGAGAGCTAGTACGGACCGTCAACGTTTAACAGAAGATACTATAACAATGACAAAACAGGGTCTAGTATTTTTTTTCAGTGAATTCGGTAGATACTTTTATTCGGAAAGAAAATCAATACTTAAAGACAATAAACAATCTTGACCCCTCGGGCTAATTTCAGTTTGAAAATTAAAATCTTTGTTTCTCTCTTACTATCATGGTGAGAAATATGATTTAAACGGTGTTAGAAAGAGAAAACGTCACGCTTTATATGTAAAAGTTCAACACTAAATAATTAACTTGTACACCTTTATTAAACCAAAGTTTCCGATCGCAATTGAAAGAAAAATCCTTACATATTTTAGAGTGTCAGAATAATATATTATGTCCCAAGCAACGGCACCGGGCCTAAAGAGCGTAATACATGAGCCCGATTTTCAGCCCGATTCCAATTAGACACAAAAGTCAACATTTTTCGCTTTACGCGATCGTTGTTTTCAACTCTATTTTCATACCTACGATTTCAGTAGGCATCACAACAAACAGTATGGTTCATGTGTTGTTTGCAGTGATGACAATGGAAATCCTAGATATGAAAATAGAGGTGAAAATAGCGATCGCGCAAATCGAAAAATGTTGACTTTTGTCTCTAATTGGAAACGGGCTGAAAATCGGGCTCGTGTATTACGCTCATAAGTGTAATAACACCATTCAATCAGAAATGTTCTTTGGTCAATCAGTCAGTACATCAAAATCAGAACAAGTAACATTTGAAAATTTTAAATTGTTACAAATTTTACAGATCCACGATCTATTTCGCTACCTCGGTACATGTATTAACACATATATATTTAATACAGCCACTATGTAAGTAACGACCCCAAAGTGTGATGTGTTTCTAATATGAAAGAAACACAATGATAATAACCACCCCAACAGAATGGTGAGATTTGTTCTATTAGATAAAATCCCGACGAAAACGAAAAAAACGAGTGTGCTTTAGTTTCGACCACAGGACTGAAGTAAAACTACAATACAAACCTCGCCCCATGAACCCAGGTATCCCTGCTAAGTTACCAAACGTAGCGAACGGGGTGACCTATGACATTAGGGTGAAATATGACCATGGGGTGACTTACCGCCTTGGGGTGACCTATGACCTTGGGGTGACCTATGACCTTGGGGTGACCTACGACCTTGGGGTGACCTAAGACCTTGGGGTGACCTACGACTTTGGGATGACCATCCTTATCCTTATCCTTATCACTTCCCAAGTCAAGCGTGCGTAAAGGCCCGATCGTTCACCTCGCCATCGATCACCGTTCGAATCACACTTTTTGTTGTGTCTCTGTTAAAGGCATGAGGAGCACTTATATTTTATTTAGTTGTGCCCACTTTTTTTTTGGTTGTCGTGTAGGCATTAACCGTTTCCAAATACATTTCTTTTCGATTTAGCACATTCGTCTTTCTAGTCTACATATTTAAACAAGTTAAAAAAAAAAAAACAAATTAAATTTAATATTTAATTCAGCAATAAGGTAGCGAGTAATCAAGAAAGGGTTTATCTAGATTTATTGTTTTCAAGTGTTCACCCGATTTATCGTCGATAATAATGCAATATTTTTCGAGCGCTTATAATTTGTACCGTTCACACGATGCTATCAAATATTTCTTCCTGTGGTAGGAGAGGGGGTCAGATGAATTAGCTAGCGGTCACGGAACGCACATTTTTTGTAATGAACCTGTCAATTTGACATCTGTCTAGGCAGTCCACCAGTCTAGGCAGCACCATAATTAAAGTGACCCCCTCTATGGTTTTCGTCGGAGAGAGGGGGGCTTAACTTCTGGCATATCGCCTAGCGGTTACGGTGTAAGATATGTATTGTCTATGGTTGATCTGCGCTTAAACCGCTTAGGTGTGAACGGTCTGAAGGGATTGTATGGATTGTTGGCGATATTTGGCGTGCTATGATCTTTTATAGTTTATAGCTGTGTTTGAACAGGGATTTAAGTAAGAACAGAACTTATTAATAAAAACATGTAAATTACTCAAACATTCCCGGGTTACGAATAACCTGAAAATATATAAAAAAAACCTCCTACTACCACAACAGTTTGCGAAAAATGTTGCTTGTGTCGTGACGGATTTTTTTGTTGTTGTCAATAAGAGATCTACTCAAAATAAACGAGGCATCATTCGCTCAGTAACAGTAACGTAATTATTAAATAATGTATAGTCCAGTCAAGGAAATAAATTAATAGTCCAGTTAATTAATTAATTGTCCAGTCAAGGAATGAGTTCCTGAACAAGTTTCTGAAGTAATCGCTTAGGTCCCTGCTGACGCACTCTACACCCCCTTTTGGACCATTTATTGACTGGACTATAAGATAACCTTAAAATTTAGCGCGGGGAAAAAAGATTCCGAAATATCCCACATAATGGAGTGTCTACTATCTCAATTAGTTTCTCATTAAATTAGTTTAACCCGTAATAAATCAATTTAGGCACCTTAAAAAATTAACATTCAGAATCCTATAAATAAGTCGTCTCAAAGTGGTTTAACCACTGTTTGAAAATTACCTTGTAAGCCGAAACAGCCGGAACAAAAATAAAAAAGTAAAATACTTGCAGAACTTGATAATAAAGTTATTAAATTTAATTTAAATTAAATTTTTAAAAATTGTATGGAGTTATACGAATTAAACACAAAAACAATTGGCTCTGTGCATTGGGACCATTATGTATCATTCAAAAAATAAAACTAAATACAAGCTATAACCGATAATGCGTCTTACTAATTTATTGTTCAGAGATGACGAACCGACTAATAAGAATTAAAGTCATAGAAAAAGTATAAATTAGCCAACACTAACAAATCATAATAACCTAAAGGCAAAAAAGCAATTTCAAATAAAATGGTTAAATTCTGATTACTTGTAATATCGCAAATTTATTTCTTTATTATACCAATAAAACGAATAATAAATTAAAATAAAATTGTTTCTTCGAAGCAGAAATATTGCCATAATAAGATTTGAATTTAATCTAAACCTATAAATAATGCATGCATTATAATATAAAAAAACGATAATAAAAATTTAAACAAATGAAAAAATAAAATAAAATAGAAAACGAATTTTCTTTACGAAGATTACGATAGGTCATATAAAAAGGGGAAGTACGTATGCCTATTTTCATTTCCAGATTTTTTTATGTGAATAACTCACAAGAGTCCCAGCTGTTCCCTTCTTTTTTTACCTGAATATCGCACAAGAGTCCCAACGGCTTCCGTCTGGAGCCAGTGAGACTATGGCATCCCCAAGTAGGGTATTTTGTGAGGCTGAAGGTAGTGGTGAGGGGAAGAAAATAGGAAAGGGGAAGGTGGGGAAGTAGGTACCTGGCTATTCACCAAACACGGCTAAAGACAAAATCTAAAAACGTATCTGACGGCTAAAGCCATTTCTAGCAACGTTTCAATTCTGAATGGTGGTCTTAAACCAGGGCGTTACTGAAAGTATATTCTACTCTGGAACATGCCGCAAATACAATATACATTATTTTTAATTAATTAATTGTGAAATAACACAAATCAATCAAATGAAATTTATTTGCGCACGCCGGGATTAGATCCCGCGACCTTCGGATTGTGAGTTAAGAGTCTTACGAAAAATAAAAATCTGTTTTCATCTCCTAGTAAAATGTTATTTTTAATTTAATTCATCTCATTATAATATTGGTGCCAAAAGCCAATAAACACAATTATCAAAATCTGTATACGTAGTCCGTGGAAGGAAATGGCCAACACAGGTGTCGATGAGACTCGCTATCCATCACACCGCCAACTTTCGTTGACGAAAAGAGGAGGACGGAACATGAGCAATGCTGAATTGGTACTTGGAATATAAGAGGAATGGAAAGAAATATTAATGTAGTATGAATGTGGTGGGGCAAGCAGCGTGTGCCAAGATCGAGATGTTTGGCGGTCCGTCCTCTCTACCTACCCCTGTGGTTAAACGGCGTGATGGTTAGTTAGTTAGTTGCATATCTGGAAGTAATACAGAAATTTTTTTGCGACCTCCTTAAAAACCCCCAGGCTAATTTTTCGCTTTTCGGAACAACTCATATTGGAAATCGTTGTCTCCCTTACTATCATACGTGTCAAAAATACGATCTAAACGGTGTTAGAAAGAGAAAACACCACGCTTTATATTAAAATACAAAAATTAATCGCAAAATAAGTAAAACGCACACCTTTATGAAACCAAAGTTTCGAATCGCAATTTGAAAAAAAAAACTTTGGGGTTTTTCAATGAATTATTTATACATGGAACGACAAAAAAAATGAGGTGACACTAACGTTTGTAATACATTTGTCTAATAAAATAAGTATTTTTTAGTTATCATTAATTTTATATTTGTTTGGAAAGTCATTTTTAAAACTTTTTTATTTTTGCATGCAAAATAATTATGATTTCAAAAATTATATGATTATTTCGAATTATAAAATTTGAAAGATCACCTTTCAAAAACAGTTTCGAGTTTTCGGATAAATTCAGAAATATTCAATTTGTTGGGATTTTATTGCAAACGGGAAATATTTTGACCCTCTGACAAAATTTGGCCCTGGCCTAAATGATTTTAAAAGGTTTTTAAACGACTTCGAAAAGGAAGAGGTTATCAATTCGACGGTATTTTTTTTTTTTTTTTATGTTTGTTACCTAAGAACTTTCGATTGGGTGAACCGATATATTGATGATTCTTTTTTATTAGAAAGCTGGTGCTTCCCGTGTAGTCCCATTTTAATTTGGTACAGTTCTGACCATGGGATCCATGAGAAAACCATATATGTCTTAAATTTGCAATAAGTATGTGCGCGACAAATGGACGAATAACTCAATATTACGCCAACAGATTTCGATGATTCTTTTTTAAAGTAAAACTTCTTTACGCACGCTCGTCACTAAAAATCAAAAAATAAACAAAAATTCTAACAAAACCAAAAACTACTTAAAAAAATGCACTAAAAAGTAAAAAAATAATTTCGTACGATTGTTATTTTTGGAGTCGGTGTCAGCCAAGATCTCCACATCTCACCTTTAACTACCTATGAATGCACTTACCTTGGCTGACACCGACTCCAAAAATAACAATCGTACGAAATTATTTTTTTACTTTTTAGTGCATTTTTTGAAGTAGTTTTTTGTTTTGATAAAATTTTTGTTTTTTTGTTTCTATACAATTGTTGTTGATTTATTTGGTCTTAGTAAACACAGTTCCTCAGAAAAGATTACCCAATCGATGATATTTAATATTCTGGTTTAAATAAAACGAGGTACCGAGAGCGAGCATCAGAATTCTAACAAAATGGTGCTCAAGGGATTATATTATTATCAATTGATTTTGATCATTTCAGTGATTGATTTTGCTACTCCTCAGTGGTATTCTGCAGGAAGAGGTAATTACACATTTCAGTATTATTTATTATGGCCAATTTTATACATGCTTTTAAAAATGCATATTTGTTAATTTAGTTTTATTATTGTTGATTTTTTTATAGTGAAACTTGTTTAGGTATCTTGTGTTGGACTTCCACATGTTCCATTCTATGAGAATATGTTCATGAAATTAAAGTTGGAAGTCAATTCAATTTTGGGTTACGATTCCATATAAAGCGTGTATTCACTTATCTATTTCATAGATTCTATGCATCTATGATATCTACTTCTTAGATTCTATGAATACATCATGTGATATATATTTCGTAGATTAAAGCTCTTTATAAATTAACAACGCAACAACCTTATAATAAAAACATACTAAAGAAAGTTAGTATAAACGGAAGTTGGATCAAACTGAAAATGATAGTAAAAGAGTATGGACGGTTATAAATGAAATAATTGACAAGAAAAAAAAACAATAGTGTTAAACGAAAACATGTTTTAAAGAAAACCCCTCAAAAAGCTGCAAATATATATTACGTGACATCTATTTTATAGATTCTATGAATATGTATGATATAGAGTTGTTTTGTAATGAACAAGATTAAGAAAGGGTCCCTCAGATGGTTTTGACATGCAGAGCAAATGTACGAAGAAAGGAGTATAACATGGCACGATCAAATGAATCAGATACTCGAGTCGGGCCATGTCAAGAGTCCGAATAATAGAATGGTATGTATGAGACGATGTATTAATGGAAATGAGGCAAAGAGTGCGTGCCAGGAAAGGTTTGGTGGTCCGTCCTCTCTGTCTACCACTGCGTGGAAACGGTGTGATGGTTAGTTATTTATTTTTTTTAGTTTTTAAGAGTAAGTACTGACAGAATCTTCCTGATATCATAAAGCTAAAGTTTGTTTGGATGTATGTGTATTTGTTACTCTTTCACGCAAAAACTACTGAATGGATTTTAATGAAACTTTACAATAATATAGCTCATGCATCAGAATAACATAAAGGCTATAATTTATAAAGCTAGCTAGGAAGAAGACGCACGGGAAAAGTGATTCAGGGAGAAACAAAGTATTTCTTTGAATATGGCTTGCAACGAATGCCGGGGGAACCGGCTAGTATAGAATATTATATATTAGTACATATTATGTACAACTATTTTCTCACACGACAATATGCCGATTGACTTTTGGATTTTCAGCACTTCACAATAAACAGATATAAACTGTACTATTTTATAACATTTTATTGTACCTTTAGAAAATATTTTTTTATTATTACGCGTAAAAATATACGACCACCTCACCATCTGATTTGCAGGACAACATGCTGGGATTCTGCAAATTGTATCTTGAGAAGGCAAAACCGCCAGCCCTTTGTTGGGCCGTCAGAATAATAACAATTCGGCTGGTAGTTCGACATGTTGTCCTGCAAGTAGTTCTGCAAATCGGATGAGAATTAGGGCATGATATGACGCTCAACAACGTTATTTACTTTTACCAAAAAGGACAAATATTTTTTTAGGTTATGAAGTCTTAGCCAGTCATAATCATCACCAAACCTTCCCACGTACGAAATACAATTTTTACATAATTTTACAATACTATGCACCTACCTTCCTACACATAATTAGCGTAAATATAATTAACAGGTACTTCAGACCCCAACCAGCCGAAGTGGTCGATTCCCAATGATCCGAGTAAGTAAATATATTAAAAATAACAGGGTATTTATTATACGCCGTGCCGGCGACAAAACATTGTCAGTCCATCCATCACACCAGGTACAGAATACTAGCAATTATAAAGCATATTATCCGTACGCGCACTGTGAACTGGTGGTGAGATGGTGCTATCTGCCTGGCAAAATGACGACGCGATCCTCGCGAATCAAGAGGCTCTCCCCCGTCGGTCCCTCACTGCGGTTTTTATGTGACAAAGCTTAGGATCCGGCATCGGGATGTACTCCGTGCCTTACGAAGTTAATAAAGCTGGCGGGCCTTACAGAATACCTGCCCTGGTATTGCAGAGGTGCGCTGCAGAAATAGCTCCAACTTTGATGAAGCTCTTTAAATGTCCCTGGAGTTTGGCTCCATACCCTCTGGTTGGAAAAACCGTTTGAACCTCTCCAACCCCGCCAACCACCGTCCCATAGTGATCACTTCTGTTCTATCCAAAGTGATGGAACGCGTGATCAACGAAAAACTGCTCACATTACCTCGAGAAGGACAAAATTATTAATGACCGTCAATACGGATTCTGGCGGAACCGCTCGTGGGGCGGTCTTCTTGAGTATATGACGCATGTTTGGGGGCAGTATCTGGAACGTTTCGGTGAGACCCATACGGTTGCACTGAACATTTAACTTTGTGTATGTAGATTCCCGACTTTTTGAGGGAGAGGTCGATTCAAACGGTTGCTGATGGTTTTAACTCTTCCTCGCATTCGCTTAATACTGGAGTCTCACAGGGATCACCGGCTCTGTCTCCGGCCTTGTTTTTGTTGAACATCAATGCCCTTTGTCGTTTGCACCATTAGTCCATGATAACTTTTTGCTTGACAAACCCCCAAAGAGTACACAAACTCCAACGGCTCGGAGGGCTTTGAAGAAAGGAATGGAAACCCATCCAGTGAGTCCTAGAGCTAATTTTCTCTTGGGGGAAGAATAATTTAATGTTTCAAAGACCCAATCATGTCTGATTACATTTAAAAGGGATCGAACTGAAAATCTAGTCTCCTTCAACGGAAGCAATCTTCCGAACAAGCTCTCTTTTAAAATTGTTGCTGTAACTCTAGACGACTCTACTCTCTTCAAGACCTAGGTTCACTCCTACCCTCCACACAACATCCACAAAGATGACATAGGCGGAGGCCCTGAGAAAAATAATTTCCCTCAGGGCCTCCTGTGTTGAGTTATTGAAAAAAAAATCGGCGTGAAAAATAAATATGGCATATTGTGTCTCCTGGTGTTTCCGTCTCGCCGAAGAGTTCCAAGGCATTGATGAGCGCCTCTCATGTTTCGGAGTAATTTTAAGACCCATGTTCATTCCTTCCTTTCTTCAAAAAGACCCTCCACACAGCATCTTCAAAGATGACATAAACCCTGAGGGAAATTATTTTCCTCAGGCCTCCTGTGTGGAGTTAATGTAAAAAAAAAATCAACCACATTCTTATTTCAAGATCAAACACAAACATTATATTAAATTTGTAGAAATCTATATATTAATAATAATCTATTTTTTAAAATTATCTCCACACAGGAGGCCATGAGGATAATAATAATTCCCCTCAGGGCCTATGTCATCTTTGGGGATGCTGTGTGGAGGGTATTTTTGAGGAAAGGAAGGAGGGGAAGTTCTGGGAAGGAAGAAATTATGATGAGTGGGTAGGAATCTGGGGGTCAGTGTGTCCGGGACTGACGGACATGTCTATCTATCCCTCCCGCTGCGGTGCAAGGCAATGTTCTGAGAGAGTCCTGCTGGAGAGGTCAAGAGTTCTCCCTCAACCAGTCTCTCCCGATCCGGCCTGCCACGCAGTTGGTGGGCAGACGCATCCACCGTCAAGATCCTGACAAAACTAATCCCATGAACCCAGGCACCCCTGCTAAGTCACCAAACGTAGCGAACCACTTTGGGTGACCTACGCAGAGGTGTTGGTTATCTAATAAATACCCATACCCGTCTCCCAATTTTGTTATATCAAAAAAAGAAAGATTTTCCTTTAAAAAGGAGGCACTGATAACAATCCACAACAAGCAGGTTCCTAAATATTAGTTAGCAGATAACTTAAGTCCAACATTGCTTTGAATATTTTTACTTGTCAGGATAAATAATATTTATTTTTTCAGATGATATGTCCTCGTCCAACCATATTTCACGCCAATATCCTCCGCCATGTAAGAATAATTATTATATACATAGTTATTATATGTTATAATTAAATTACGATGATTAAAAAAAATTAACAATATTTTTTTCTGTATTTTTCTTAGATCCGGTAGCACCTATCTTGTCAAGCTGGAACTATATTCCGAGTAAGGATATACGTATATTATTAAGTTATTATAAGTTACATAATAATAATAATAATAGGCCTTTTTATTCTGGACTTCTGTTTGTATGAATGTTTGTGGCATGGCTAGGAATGTTCTTGTTTGTTATAATATATCTCGAAGCTCAGTTTGCCTCTTGGCATAGGCCTCCTCTAACATTTTCCACTGGAACCTGTCACGCGCTACTCTTCGCCAATGATGTCCAGCCGTGAGTTTAAAGTCGTCTTCCCATTTTATTTGTTAACGTCCTCTACTTCTCTTGCCATCCATGGAATACCAGTCAGTGACATTTTTGAACCATTTCTCATGTGGATCGCGGATCATGTAACCTGTACAACTCCACTTTTGTTGATCTGTTTGGGTAACTATATCAGCTTTTCTCCCTTATTATGACACATCCATATACCTTTTATCATTGTAAAGTTACAGTAGGAATATTCCATTGACTTTCATTAAGATTTTAAATTAGTATCTAGCCTCTCGAAGAAGAAAGTAGCTGCTAGTCGAAAAATATTTAATTTGTTTCTTTTTTAAAATTTTATATCTTTGATTTATTTATACATTTAAGTATATAAACCACCAATTCTAACAAAAATATTGTTAATAATTATTCATAATAATCTTCAATAATGTTTTCATTTTGACAATATTTTTAGCATGTCATTAATATAGAGTATGAATAATAGAGGTCGGAGGACTGATCCCTGCGGTACTCCTACATTAATCCCATTGGTATCGAAAATTGGTTATTAAGTATTGTTAATTGTTTTAGGTCTTCCATTTACTCTATTATTTAATAGTTAAATCTGAGAAACCAATATCTTTAAGTTTTTTATATTAAGGGTATGCCCTTTGAAAAACCAAAAACTTCGCCACTATAAATTAATTACAATTTGCATATTCCTTCCTTCCATTCTTCAACGACTACGTTTAATGCTGTTTCACATTAATATAAACACTTTTCAATTGGATTAGATTATCGTTTTAGAATTATTGCACATTTTACAGAATTAGTAGGTCAGTAAAATCACCGGGACTAACGTAGTTAAATGGAGCATTTCAGGTACTAAGTTATGCAATCTCTAAAGAAAAGTACTATGGCAGGACTTCTGTACATATTAATGCCCAACTAACATTAAAACATTAATATTTTCAAAAAGAAATTCGTTAAAAAATTATAAACTAGTGAACATTTACAGGATCATCCGATATACAGCCTGCAGCATACAGCCCGGGCGCTCGTTCCGGGACTAACTTTGTTCCATGGAGCAACCCAGGTAACAAAACAATTAATTTCCAATGAAAAGTGTCGTATACCTATAGGGTATTTCATTAAGAGCTTCCTATCCTTAAATTTAAATAAAATGGAGTGTGTGTGAGATATCATCGAAAAAATATTTGCCATTATGTATGGAATATAATATCGGTCAAATATCCGCCGCGACTTCTCTGGGTGGCGCGCATCCGAAATGTCCAATTTTCCATGACTCTGGCGCATTAATCAGGCTGTATTTGACCGATGGCATAGGTTATATTGGTTGTCGCTGTGGTTTTCGGCTTATTTGTACAGACATGCCACTTAAGAAACCCCCACAAGAAAAAGTCTAATGGGGTCAAATCGCACGATCGCAGTGGCCAGTTCACATCACTTCCACATGAAATGACCTTGCTCTCAAATCGCTCGTGCAGGATATCCATTGTGACATGAGCTCTGTGGCACTTACCGCCGTCGTGTTGACACCACAAATAGTCGGTGTCCATATCATCCAATTCAGGCCAAAAGAAGTTGCTAATTGACGGTGATGGCCTGGCCAACGTCGTTCTCAGAGAAATATGGACCGATGACTCCGCCTGCCCAGAATCCACACCAAACAGTGAATTTTTTGGAATGCATTGGACCCTCTTGGATCTCTTAAGTTGCAGGTCAATGCGAATAAGCCACAAACCACATCCCTCAAAGCCAATATAACCCATGCCATCGGTCAAATTCAGCGTGATTAATGCGCCAGAGTCATGGAAAAATGGACATTTCGTACGCGCGCCACCCAGAGAAGCCGCGGTAGATATTTGACCGATATTATATTCCATACATAATGGCATCAATAGGCGTTTCAAACAAACAAAAAAATTCGATGATATCTCACACACACTATGTTTTATTCAAATTTAAAGATATGAAGCTCCTAATGAAAGACCCTGTATAATAAGAATTTTTTTAAAAATATAACTATTCCAATATAATTAATATCTTAGGAAAAGAATCATCACGTTCTTTTCAAGCATGTAAAAGTCCATCTAAACTTGAAAAATTTCCTAATATTATGAAAAATAATACAAATCAATTTTTTTTTCAATTTATGTACATTGTATCAAACTTCAACTGAACAACACTAGATTATTAGAAATAGAATCGATATATAAAAGATAACTCAATTAATGGAGGTCTGAACGCGGTTGGCGCTAGCATAAAATTGTCCAAAGAAGCGAAATCAGCAGTCCACAATGGAGTGCTGGTATCTGAGGAAGAATAAAAGTAGACTGAAGGCCGTGGAAATGAGATCTCTTAAGGCTATACGTAGTAAAACTTACGTATGAATGTGAATGAGGCAAGGAGTGTATACCAAGACTGTTTGGCGGTCTAACCTCTCTACATACCCCTGCAGAGGAACGGTGTAATTGGTAATAAGTTAGTTAGTTAGGGATTATTGTTTTGCTATATTTCAATTATTTGTATCATCGCGTTTTCCAGACGCGGAGAATCCTTCTTTAGCCTTTCATTACCGTTCTTCCCCACCAAAATATGAAGGGTTGAACACTCCACCTGCCGCAAGTAAATATAACTATTTACATTATTAAAATATATATTACGAGAAAAATGGTTGTGTGTTACATTTAAATTATGTTATTGTTGTGGACAGACAAGCTCGAGAGCATGCCACTAATTGAGCAAACGCGACGTAGCTAGTTTTAAGCGTGCTACTGGATTCGCGGGTGGAGGGGGAAGTGCAATAATCATATTATGTTAACGGGCTTGATTATGAGCGTTCTCATTTCTATCCGTTATAGTACTGGCACACATGCTCATATATAATCATAATCATTTCCCCTTCCATCCGCGAATCGATGAGCATGCTACTAGGTATCATTTGCCTCATTAGTAGCAATGAGTTGCACTATCGGTTCGCGGCAGCAACACACAACACACACGCTACTAGGTAACATTTGCTCGTTAGTAGCAAAAGAGCATGCTACCAATGAGCATGTCTGTCAGTACCATTATTAGTTCGCGGGTGCATTCTTTGCAAAAATGTCAAAAATGGCCCTTTAGGGAGGCGGAATAAGTTGCTAGATAAATACACAAAATAGATGTTTCTTAAACTCCAAAATAAAACCAAATTCTATCGATGGTCCGATGCTCTGTGGGGTACCCGCTTGCACAGCGCGGGTGTAAAATGTGCGACCTAAAGTTTAAGTTTAGACGTACGGATTTCAATACTTCGTTTGTGTGAAAGCACTATGAAACCCATACAAATACCTATTGTTTACATTTTTTGGCGACCAGGTTTTCTCTTAATAATAAATTTGATATCGATAAAAATGACGTTAAAAAATTAGGTTCCAACGGCGAGTGGACTGAGACGTTTTCCCGATAAAAGAGAGATCTTGGGTCTACTACATTGAGATGAGTTTAACCTTTGAAAGTTGTTCAAATAAAATAAAAATATTTTTATTGACGCTTTTTTCCAGCTGCAGAGAATTCTCCATCACCATTTGCTGCTCGCTCTCCATACCCACACACCCATTGGAGTATTCCATCAAGCCCAGGTTAGTATAACTACATTATTAAAAATGGACACAAAATATTAATAAAAAATATAAGAAAATATAGATGTGCACTGCCGAAAATCATCTGCAATCCAAAAGAAATTCTGTATGAGCAGTGACAGTTTTGCCAATAGAATCAATGATGACCAAATAAAATGTATATAATTGTAAAAATCTATTGATGAATAAATGTTTTTATTATAATCAAAATCAAACAGTATTAATAGCCTAGCGACTGTACGGTTGAAATTTAAGAATTCGGCTAAGAAAAAAACTCTGACGCCGCACCTTACGCAAAACCATGTTCGTACCTGGAGTTTGTATAAAAATCTTCTTTCGTAATAGAACCGAATTCAAGTAATGCATAAAGATGGCGCCACTTACGTTAACAGCTAGCGTGAAGAGCATCGGCTCGTAGGCGTTAGTGCTATAGGATTTGTAATTTCATGAATCTCTCCGGATATGGAGAGATTGGTGATAATATGATTATCATTTTAACAGGCAGTTGTGAATAATAATTCCACGCGTCTATTTATTATATATGACACCATTGCCTGTCCCGGTTACTTTGTCCCGGTGACTAGCTGTCACTGGATCCCATTGGATCAGAGAAAGCGGCTAGTTTTGGAACCAGTGCCTATCGGATTTATAAAATGGTCACCAACACTCAAACTGGGCGAAGCCGAACCAAAAGCCGTCAGGGCGGGTTTTTAAATGCTAGTTATTATTATTATTATGTGTATTATATTTTATTTATTTTTATTGACACTTTTTTCCAGCTTCAGAGAATTCCCCATTAGCATTTGCTACTCGCTCTCCATACCCACACACCCATTGGAGTATTCCATCAAGCCCAGGTTAGTACTACATTATTTAAAAAAAATATATATTTCTATTATTATATAAAAATAAATGTATGTTTGCTTGCTTGTTTATTTGTGCTCGTATTGCTACATTAAACATGGGAAATATTTGAAACTTGCATAATATCCACCCTCGCAAAGGTTTCTGGATAATTACAACCACACGTGACAATAAATCAGTAAAGTTTTTTAAGCATGACAAAAACTCTTACGAAACTGTCAACCATGTCATAATTTGAGAATGACATTTTGCAAACAAGCGATTGATCTTAATCAAAATTCAATTTTCGAATAAACTCTTTAAATCACAGTACTTTCCTTTAAAATTAACTGAAATCGAATACTTTGAAACTACTCAAGAATTATAGGTATTTTAAATAGGTAACGGTTAGGTACCAAATTTAATGTTCCTTTGTTGATTCTTTACTCGCTTTTGCCCCCGGCTTCGCTCGCATATTCCCCCCCCCCCCTACCTTGGTTTGAATTGTATTAATAATCTGCCCATAGATATAACACTCAATCTGTCAAAACTAAAGCCTCTTAAAACCATAGACATTTTATTTTACCACAAACAAAAACAAAAAAATCTTATGTTCAAAAATGCCCACAATCACAGCATAATTACTTTATTCATCAAAATGAAATATTTTCATTATTACGTTTTAAATATTTATTTAATATTTACAAATGCTTAACATATATTTTCAAAATGTGCGAGGACTTCGCAAAAAACTCATAGCGTCTTAAATCAGGTCCTTATGAACAATTACGATATTCACCTATTACGTGAAACTTGGCTAAATAAATCATTCCATGACAGTGAATTATTTTACAATGTAGGTACGATGTATTTAGAGAGGATCGGAACTACTTTTTGTCTGAACAGCAACAGGGGGGGGTACTAATTGCAACCTCCAAATCTCTCAAAGCCCAGAGATTACCCTAGTCCACGTGTACTGAGGAGATATGAATATCAGTGCCAATATTAGGCAACAATAATAAACTCAAAAATTTATATATCTGCTGCACATATCACCCGCAAAACACCAACTACATCCACAATCTAACTCGTCACCTCAACACCACATCAGACCTGCATACAAATCACCCGGAAGGAATGTTTTTATTAGCTGGAGACTACAATATACCCAAACTAAACTGGAAGTCCACCGAAGGGAAAACCAGTTAGAACCAAATTTTCCAGAAGACACAGCTAGCTGTGCCTTGGTAGACTTCCTTTCATTCACTCAGCTACACCAATTCAATTCTGTAATCAATACAAACAAACGAATTCTTGATTTAATCATGACAAAAATTTCAGAATATAGTATAACCCACTGTACCGAACCTCTGACGCCCGAAGATGCACATCACAGAGCATTAGACATAGAGTTATCACCTGTTACTGTACCGTCTTTCTCCAGCTCATCTAGGACAGTTAAAATGTTTCATCGAGGTGATTACGGTCAAATCACTGATGAACTATCCAAAATAAATTGGAAACTCGAAAGAGCCGTATTAGATTTTTACAATATCATAAATCACATTATTCGCAAATATATCCCTGAAAAAAAAATTTGCAGTAATTTAGAAAGGTTTCCCCCCTGGTACACTTTGACACTTATTAAAATTGTAAAATATCACAAAAAGTGGAAAAAATACAAGAACCTGGCTGACTACCAATGATTTTCAGTACTGAGAAATCGTCAAAAGAAGATCTCGCTTGAATGTTACAAAAACTTCATTATGACGGCAGAAGATTCATTACAAAAGTGAAGCTAATAGTTCTGGTCATTTGTTAAATCAAAGCAATCCTCTTCAGATTTACGAAAGCAAATGTATCTTGGCGATATTTCCTGCACTGATAGACAATCCATATGTGACAATTTAAGTGATTATTTTAGATCAGTTTTTATAGAAATTCCAACTCTCGCCTCAATCTTATAAACTCTGAGAATGATGACGACAACTCTAATCTACATATACACACTATTAACTTTAATCAATCGTGTGTTCTTAGTTATTTAAAAAAACTTGATCCGAATAAAAGTGCGGGATCTGATTTAATTCCATCCATATTTTATGTAAAATGCCGGGACCAATTGGCTTATCCTCTCTCCTTGCTATTTAAAATGTCATTTGAAGAAGGCAACTTCCCCAACGTCTGGAAACAAGCAATCATTACACCAATCCATAAAAGCTGGGACAAAAATAACATCACCAACTACAGGCCCATCTCCAAACTCCCAATTGTTAGCAAGATCATGGAAAATATAGTTATATCTGAAAATCAACACGGCTGTTTCAGAAAACGGTCGGTCGAGACAAACCTTCTGGAATACACAGATTTTATTTTAAATTCTATGGGAAGTAAAAATCAAATAGACTCTATCTATACGGATTTTTCAAAAGACTTCGATAAAATTAACATTGAACTGCTTATGAAGAAGCTGTTAAAAATCCGGATTAATGGTGACCTTCTAAGATGGATCAAATCGTATGTCACAAACAGAAGTCAAGCAGTTAGAGCTAAGGGTTTCTCCTGGCGTTTTTACAATATACCTTCAGGAATTCCACAAGGATCACATCTCGGACCTCTCTTGTTTATTTTATATTTCAATGATATAGGTTATTGTTTTAAAAATTTCAAATTCCAAATTTTTGCTGATGACACTAAAATTTACAAAAAAATCACTAATATTAATGACAGCCTTGAATTGCAAGAGGATATTGAAAGGTTTAGAATATACTGTGCGAACAACCAACTGTTCCTTAACCTGGAAAAATTTAACACAATATCGTTCACCAAAAGCAAGAACCTCCTAAAATTCCCGTACAAAATCAATAACGTAGAAATAAAAAGATGTTGTGAAGTTAGGGACTTAGGAATAATAATGGACTATGGAATGTCTTTCCGAACACATATAAATTCCATCTGTGACAGGGCATACAAACTTTTAGGATTCATTATAAGAGTGACTAAACCATTCAGGTCACCACATGTAATCAAAATACTGTAGGTCTCTTTTGTCCGCTCAACATTAGAATTCGGATCAGTCATATGAAATCCCCGATACAAAGTTAAAATTTTAAGGTTAGAAAGAATTAAAAAAAAAATACTGAAACACCTAGACTTTAAATCCTTTCGAACACCAGAAAAACTAAAAGACTCATTTACTTTCCATAATTTATCCACCTTAGAAGATAGAAAAAATATATCCGACAAGAAATTTGTATTCAAAGTCATTAACAACGTTGTTGACAACAACTGTCTTTAATTTCCACTGTCCAACAAGAAATACAAGGTCAAACCAACTATTCCACATCCCAAACTCAAAAAAAAATTACACACAACATTCATTTTTCCGAAGGACGTGCACAAAATATAATGATATGTTTTACGAAGCTGATATATTCCATTTTTCCTCAGGTCAATTTATTAAATTCATAACTGAAAAAATTAAAACCAATTGTTAATTGCGAACCCTCCACCCCAGCTGTATGTTGTTTTTTTCATTCTCATTATGTTGTTTTCCTTCTTATTATAAAAATAATAATATTTGGATGATTTATATAGCGCCGTTTTTTTGTTTTTGTGAAAAATCCCTTCAAGGGCGCTGGCAAATGGCTAATCATTTATCCTTGAACGTTTTCCAACGATGTGAAATTGTATTAATTTTATATAGGTTCACTGTTTAACTTCATCTTTTCTTTCCCACATGCTTTAATTTGTGCATTTTATTTCTGTTGTATACATATATATTTTTTTTTACTACCACTTATTTTTTCTTTAACGTTTTAATCTATGTTTGTATACTATAATTTTTTTGCGGAAACTTCACTGGTTAATGCACCCATGTAATATGTAATTACATTATAATACGTATAACTGTTTGTTTCCCTAATAAACTAAAGTAAAAATAAAAATAATTAAATTAATAAAATAATAACGAAATATGGATGTGTATATTTTTTTTTATTGACGCTTTCCAGCTGCAGAGAATTCTCCATTACCATTTGCTGCTCGCTCTCCAAACCCACTCACCCATTGGAGCATTCCATCGAATTAATAAGTAAATATGACCTAAATAAAATTTGTGCACATTTAAGTTCACAGGCTCTTACGCACCATCTTGTTAATTACAAGGCCCTGTATAATATCATTGACCCGGTTTCATGACAGTTCATCCTGCGACAATTCATCCGGCGACAGTTCATCCGGCGACAGTTCATCCGGCCGACAGTTCATCCTGCCGATAGTTCATCCTGCCGACAGTTCATCCGGCCGACAATTCATCCGGCGACAATTCATCCGGCCTGATCATTTAGAAGATTTTTTCTTCAAGTAAGTATGCAAAGAGGATATACGGCCGTACAACCAAAATCGATATACTTATATCTGAAGGCATCTTGAGTGAAAATCCGCTGTAACCTAACCTAACCTAACCTAAACTCACCTAACCTAACCTAACCTAACCTAACCAAATCTAACCTAACCTAACCTAACCTAACAAATAAGTCAATTCACCCTAAAAAGATGGTGTTAATTTCAGATAAAAAAGTTATATTATATGGAAGTAGGAATCTTATATTTTGCTAAGCCGACTGCACGTATAAGTATGTCGTATTTTGTTATTCACGCATGCTTCTTCGGAGAGTCGAAATTATTGTTAGTAAAAATATTTTTACAGCGGATTTCCACTCAAGATGCCTTCGGATATAAGTATATCGATTTTGGTTGTACGGCCGTATATCCTCTTTGCATACTTACTTGAAGAAAAATTCTTCTAAATGATCAGGCCGGATGAATTGTCGCCGGATGAATTGTCGGCCGGATGAACTGTCGGCAGGATGAACTGTCGGAAGGATGAATTGTCGGCAGGATGAACTGTCGCCGGATGAACTGTCGCAGGATGAATTGTCGCCGGACGAATTGTCGGGTCACCCATTGATCCATATCTTCGCTAAGTACGACATTCCTCTCTGAAATTTAAGCGTGCTAAACCGGTCGCTAAATCCGAGATAAGCCGCAAAGTAGTTCCTTTTTCAGACGACGCGAGGCGTTAGCAGTGACACATTGTCGTCGTAGTTCTTAATTTTTTCAATAAACATTATGATAGGTGTTTATGATAAAGCTATTTCCGTAAAGGTGAAAAGGTCTCATTAGTTTAAATAATTCTTAGTTAAGTGATTATAAAAAAAAAACATTTTTATTTTGTGAAATCAATATCCAATCGTCAAACGGCATCTAGCGACTTTCTAGTTTCACTTCTACCGCGTGTGAATTACATACTCTGATTTTTTTTTAAATTTGAAAGTGAAGTTTGAACAAAAACTAAAATGGTCGTTTGGACAATTAAGAACTTAGGGGGGGGCATACATTAATTACGTGAGCAGTTTTTCTTCCAAAAAATCCATTCATCACAATAATAATCACCTAGAGAATCACAATCAATTTTTTAAGTGTGAAACCATATTTTTATATTAAATTGCACATTTTTTCAGAATAACTGGGGTGTGTGCTTCTCGAACGTGATGTGGAGAAAAAAATGATTTTTAGAGTATACCAGAATTTTAGTAGTAGTAGAAATTGTAGAATACAAAATTTTAGAACACATATTATTATATAGATTGTTTTTTATTAGATGAAATAAAGCAATTGAATAAACTGACTATTTTATTTCCAAACCGTTGTTATTTTGCTGAAATATAAACATCATCCATTTTAACTATTGTTTTTTTACATTAGCTCCACACAGGATGCCCTGGGGAAAATAATTCCCCTAAGGGCTTATATCATCTTTGGTTCTGCAGTGTGGACGGTATTTTTAGAGAATGGACGAAAAGCATGTAAGGAAAAATATATGGGGAGTGGGTAGGAATCTGGGGGTCAAGGAGTCCAGGAATGACGGACGTATGAATCTATCCCTACCACTGCGGTGCAAAAGAGTTCCAGCTGAAGAGGTCAAAAGATCTCCCTCAACCAGACTCTCCCGATCTGACCTGCCATACAGTGGATGGGCAGATTAATCCGCCAACAAGATCCAATAAAACCTCACCCTATAAACCCAGGCACCCTTGATAAGTCACCAAACGTAGCGAACCACTTGGGGTAACCAATGGCAAAAATGGTTTGTGATACGCTTTTGAGTGATTCACCGGTCATTTTGAATCAAATCGTTGACGAGTTTGGATTGTTTATCGCCTGTTCCAATGATCGGACGTCCGATATGTGTTTCATCAACAATTATTGCTTTTCCAGACTCACAATCATGAAATTTATTACTAATCGATTTACAGTAGACCTATCAACAGTATCGTCACCATAAACATCCTTTAAACGATGATGAATCTTCGTAGGAGTCACTTTTTCAGCAGTTAAAAATTCAATATCAGCAAGCTGTTTACCTTGCATTTACATAACCCTAAAACACGTCTCCATACTTCATATCAGCAAGCTATTTACCTTGCATTAACATAACACTAAAACACGTCTCCATACTTCCGCTTCACAAAATACACTGGATGAATTCAACGACCTCAAACTTGTGCGTGCGTACAGAGGAGGAATGTCACTTCCATATTCCAGCTGGCACACTTCTAAAAGTCATTTTGTTCGCGCTGTACAAGCATGTGTGCATCACTTTTCAGGCTACCTACGTATATTCGGACGGCGCTAATACCGAACATCCCGATATAATATGTTCTATAGTTTCCGGAAATAATATTTATTTTATATATATATATATTTTTGAAATTGGAATTGAAATTGAAATTGGCAACATAAGTTTTATTTCAAATTTGTAAAGATCATTCTCAAAATACACAAATAAAATCGCTTGAACACATTTAACGTAATTTCAATACGAAATAATTATTCTTATGTTTATAATCTTGCTGTTAAATATAAAGTAAAACATATAATTAATCGATTTTTATTGATTGCATTTTTAAAGTTTTACTGATTAACTGTTTGATTGGCTTCATTTAAATTTTCCGTTTATTTAAGGATTATGTTCGGTTGAGGTCAATTAATAAATAATTAATGGGTGGAGTTAGGCCATTTATGTATGTTTTTCTCCCATTTGTATACTAAAGTTCTGAAAGTTTTTTTTAGTTATTTACTTGACTGAATGCTGTAAAGATGAGATCCCTGCGGCGTATGCGTGGTAAAACCATGTGCAATCGTGTGAGAAACGTGGAGATCCGCAAAGAATGCAAGGCTGATATTAGCGTAATGAGTAAGATTAAGAAAGGGACGCTCGGATGGTTTGGCCAGGTAAAGCGAATGAACGAGGAAAGGAGTGTAAGTGAATGATAGAAGAAGTCTGGGACGCCCGAGGAATATATGGCATGACCAAGTGAATCGGATTCTTGAGTCGGGCCAGGTCAAGAGTCAGAATAACAGAAAAGCACGTATGAGACGATGTATGAATGTGAACGAGGCAAGGAGTGTGTGCCAAGATTGAGTTGTTTGGCGGTCTGTCCTCTCTGCCTACCCCTGCGGGGAAACGGTGTGATGGTTAGTTAGTTAATTAGTACTCTGATTAGTTGAACTCCAATATAACTCATGGTATTATTATTTTGACAAAATATATTTTTTTAAATTTCTATCGTTCAATTTGCGCAATCTCCCAAATGCATTAAAGTTTATCGATTAATTATTTAAATTTAATGAGAATAATTTCATTGTTTGGAAATTAGTTTAAGAAGTATTTAAAGGTTGCCGAAATGAGCTGCCGATTAGTTTGATTACTAACTTGTCAGAATGGTGGACCCCTCGTACATAGTGACTGTGTTCCTAGTTGTCTGTTCCACTCGGGGATTATTGGCGGTAGAAGAGACCCAAGATACAGCGGGAGGTCATTTATTTATTTTATTAATTTTAAAACACGTTATGTTTTGGGAAGCGGGGTGTTACGAGCAGGGGAACCCGGTTCCATGGGGTGTGGTTATTCAGATCCTGGCGTCGCACAGTTAGTCATTTGAGGAATCTAGCTCGACTTTATTATTTTAGTATGTTTTTGGGACAATATAAATTATCATTATACGAAAAAATTATTAAAAAATATGTATTGCTCGATTCAACCAGGTACAGTCATTTTTATACTTACAGCAATCTATATATATATATATATATATATATACTAGCTTGTACCCACGGCTTCGCTCGCATAGTATTAGAGGGAAATTACTGGCATAATTATTGGCATAATTGACATTATTCTTGCTATTTTGTCTAATAGAAAATAATTATTGTTTAATAGAAAATTTCAAAATTTGCTAATGACATTTCGCAAATAAAAATTCTGTTTTAGAAAATATTTAAATTACAGAAATAGAAAATTATTTTAAGTGCCTACTCCCTTTATTAGTATTTTATTCATATTTGAATCCAGAGTAACCTAAAAAAATAAGAAAATGACAGTCCACTTCAAACGCTATGCTTTATAGCAACGTTATGCTTTTTGTTCGGAGAATAAACATTTTTAGAGATATGTAGATATTACCTACGATGCCAAAAAAGTACTCTTTTTAATTACAACAAAGCACTATTTTTAAGCCTAAAATTTAAAAAAAAACATTGTTTCCAAGGTAACAATTTTTTTGACGTTTGCAATAACTCGATTTTGTTAGGGACAATTTTTTTAGGGACAGAAAACGTATGATACATAATTTCATAACGCCACAGCTCATTCATAACGCCAGAGCTTACCAATATATAAAGCCGTTGTTACTCGCAAATAATGTAGCTTTTGATTAGTGAAAGATTTTTTAAATTCCATTCGATGTTTATGGCGTGAAAGAGTAAGGACCATCCAACCAACAAACCATCCATACAAACTTTCGCATTTATAATATTAGTAAGACATACAAATTAAAGTTTCGTATGTTTGCGTTCGCAAATCTCGGAAAGTAATCGATAGATTGACTAAATTTTTTACAGAAAATTGCATTTAAGCAGAAGAGTGTTTCTATATATAATGGTAAAAGCTGGCTTTATGAAATTTGTAAATATCGATCTGTATATCAAAAATCGTCTTGGTGCTGAAAAAAATAAAAGTTGTTAAAGTAAAACCTGAATATATCACAAAAATAAAGTTAATTTAATACATTTATAAACTGAAAATGATTTATTTTTTTCTGGTGCAATTTTCACTCATGTACGCAATAATAGGATGGGGTGGTGCACGTGATGCTTTTATCAGCGAAAACATGTTTTTAGGTTTACTGTTTTATTTTAGCACTCTTTATTTTTATGTATCTTTGTAAAGCTGTTTGTTTTCCAAATAAAGATATTATTATTAATATTATTATTTATAAAACCCTTACAAATAACTCTAATTTATATTATCAAAGTTATGTATAATAGAAGTAAAACTTTCTCGACAGATGCATTATACAAAGAATCTAACTGTTCAGTCTTCGTAAAACTTTTCATACTGAAAACTATGAAATATATCTTTAAAAACAAAAATAAATTCGAAAAAAAATTAAAACAGAATCAACATTAGAAAAAAAAAGTATTTTATACCCCTTAAACGAATACCAAAACAATGCAAACGCACAGCAGTTTCATTGTTGACCTCGTACTTTCAATCTTTTACCAAAAAATATTCAGGTGGCAACTAAACTTCCCCAATACCTAAAAGAGATAAAGATATGGCTAAACAATGAAGATGTTAAAACTTTATTTTTATAATTTTACTCGTATATTACTTTTATTTTTTCACGCAAACTTTACACTTATTATTACACTTTGCACTATTGTATACACTTATTGTACAAACTACTTTAAAATAAAATAAAATATTATGTTTACCCACTGTTTTGTTTTTCCTAGGTGCAACAAAATATATTTAACTTTATTACCCACGCACAGGCTGCGCCTTAGTGGGTCCCATTACCTTTATGATTTTCAAAACATGTTTACATAAAATGTAAAATTGGGAAAAATAAAGGATTAAAATAAAATTAAAAAAAACTATAAAACAGTTTGATAAAATATTTTTTGGCGATCGGGTTTTCCTCTTAATTTTTAGAAATTTTATTAAAATTAAATTTATAATGTTATTATGGAGTTCTGCGAGTGTTTCTGTATGTGTTTTAGTTACAGCTGTTTCGACTTGTAAGGTTATTTTCAAACTGGAACTTACAAGTCAAAACAGCTGTAAATAAAACACATACCAAAACACTTGCAAAACTCGATAATAATATTATCGAATTTAATTTTAATTAAATTTGTAAAAATTCAAATGGAGTTCTACGAATTAAACACAAAAACAATTAATTAATTCGTCTCCATTCTAAATTTGTAATTTGAGATCGATAAAAATAACGTTAAAAATTAGGTTCTAACGGCCGAGTTAATTGAGACGTTGTCCCGGTAAGAGAGAGAGATCCTGGGTTCGATTCCAAGTTGCTACTGTTCTTTTTCTACTACCTTTATGAGTTTAACCTGCAAAAGTTGTTTCAATAAAATAAAAATAATTTTTTTTGGGGTTTTTTTCCAGCTGCAGAGAATTCCCCATTAGGATTTGCTGCTCGCTCTCCATACCCGCACACCCATTGGAGTATTCCATCAAGCCCAGGTTAGTATCACTACATTATTTAAAAAAAATATGTATATCTATATATATAAAAATGAATGTATGTTTGCTTGCTTGTTTGTTTGTGCTCGTATTGCTATATTAAGCATAGGAAATGTTTGAAACTTTCAAAATACCCACCCTCGCAAAGGTTTCTGGATTATTATAGCCACACATGACATTATATCGGAAAAGTTATTTAAGCATAACAAAAACTCTTACGAAACTGTCAACCATGTCATACTTTGAGAATGACATTTTGCAAACTAGCGATTGTTCTTAATCAAAATTCAATTTTAGAATAAACTATTTAAATTAATGAATTTAGTTGCAGTACTTACCTATGAGATTAACCGAAATCGAATACTTTGAAACTACTCAAGAATTATAGGTATTTTAAAAAGGTAACGGTTAGGTACAAAATTTGATAAAAATTAATGTTTCTTTGTTTGTTCTTTATGCGTTCCTAAACTAGTCATTCGATTGCGATGAAACTTTGGTGACTTGATGTGCGCATACCCGCGATAGTCTATATACAAAATAGTGAGCTCTGGCTTTATGAATTTTTTACCCATACTATTCATCCGATTGCGATGAAATCGATGAGTTGTTGTACCAACGCCCAAGGAGTGGGGAGGGGGAAGGCGGGGAAGGTGGGGGGGGGGAAGCCGGAGAGGAAGCAAACGTGGGAGGGGAAGGGGAAGGGGAGGCGGTGGGGGAACGGGAACGAAAGCAAAAGGACACGCAAAGAGAAACTATTTCTTCATTGTGGCATTGCAATGCATGCCGGAACTCACTAGTAAATAAATAAAAAAAATAACGAAATATGGATGTGTATTATATTTTATTTATTTTTATTGACGCTTTCCAGCTGCAGAGAATTCTTCATTACCATTAGCTGCTCGCTCTCCATACCCACAGACCCATTGGAGCATTCCATCGAATTAATAAGTAAATAACCCTTGAATAAAATTTGTATACAAAAAAGCACAGACTCTTACGCACCACCTGCTAAATCTAAGGCCCTGCATATCATTGGTCCATATCTTCGCTAAGTACGACTTTCCTCTCTGAAATTTAAGCGTGCTAAACCGGTCGCTCAATCCCGGATAAGCCGCAAAGTAGTTCCTTTTTCAGACGGCGCGGCAGCGAGGCGTTTAGCAGTGACACATTGTCGCCGCAGTACTTAATTTTCCAAACGACGAGAAGGTTTTCTTTCATTATTTCAATAAAACATTATGAAAGGTGTTTATGATAAAGCTGTCATTAGTTTAAATAATTCTTAGTTAAGTGATTATACTTTTTGAAGTGAAACTTTTGAAGTGAAACTTTTGAAGTGAAACTTTTGGAGTGAAACTTCTCTAACGGCGTTAGTGACTTGAAATTCGGGTAAATCGGAAATTCGTCACAACTCAGTTCTACACAAATACTCAGTGATAATATAATGCGGTAAATTCGCACCTCGGCGCGTGTCTTCCATAGCGTAATTGGCAAGATGTCAATGTGAGACAGACTCTAGCGAAGGGGGGTTCGAATCCTACGAAATCCTAAAAAAAAAAACATTTTTATTTTGTGAATTCAATATCCAATCTTCAAACCACTTTAAAAAAAACAAGGAAAAAAAAAAGAAAGCGACTTTCTAGTTTCATTTCTACCGCGTGTGAATTACACACTCTGAGTTTTTTTTTAATTTTAAATTCAGGATTGAACAAAAACTAAAATGGTCGTTTTGACAATTAAGAACTAAGACGACGACATGTTAAATTCGGCATTTACGTAAATAATTGTTTGAATTAATTCCATACAAAAGGCCCGAAGGAAAATCATTTCTCTCAGGGCCTATGCCATCTTTGGGGATGTTGTGTGGATGTTTTTTTAAGGAGAGGAACGAGTGAACATGGGCCTTGAAGTGACCTAAGTTGCAGGAGGGAGGCAGGATCTTCCTCTCCCTTATCTCCTTCCTCCTCCCACTACCTTCAGCCACACAATGTACCAAAATTGGAGATGCCTTATTATAAAAAAAATCCATTTATTACAATGAGACTCACCTAAAGAATCACAATCAATTTTTAAAGTGTGAAACCATATTTTTATATTAAAATGCACAATTTTTTTCAGAATAACGGATGTGTGCTTCTCGTACGAGAGGTGAAGAAGAAAATGAATTTTATAGAGTACCAGAATTTTAGTAGTGGTAGAAATCGTAGAATACAAAATTTATAAACACATATTATTATGTAGATTGTTTTTTATTGGATGCAATAAAGCAATTAAATAAACTGACTATTTTATTTCCAAACCGTTGTTATTTTGCTGAAATATAAACATCGTCCATTTTAACAATTGTTTTTTTTTACATAAGCTCCACACAGGAGGCCCTGGGGAAAATACTTCCACTCAGGGTCTATATTATCTTTGGTTCTGCTGTGTGTACGGTCTTTTTAGGGAGTGGGCGTAGAGCAAGTAAGGAAAAAGATACGAGGAGTGGGTAGGAATCTGGGGGTCAGGATGTCCAGGAGTGACGGATGTATGAATCTATCCCTACCACTGCGGTGCAAGGCAATGTTCCAGCTGTAGAGGTCAAAAGATCTCCCTCAACCAGTCTCTCCCCATACAACCTGCCATGCAGTGGATGGGCAGACGCACCTGCCGTCAAGATCCTGACAAACCTCACCCTATGAACCCAGGCACCCTAAGTACCATAAGTCACCAAACGTAGCGAACAACTTGGGGTAACCAATGGCAGAGGAGTTGATTAATAATAATAATAATATTTGGATGATTTGTTCATTTGTTTATGTTTGTATACAGCGCCGTTTTTGTGAAAAATCATCTCAAGGGCGCTGTACAAACTTATAATATATTTCTAAAATCTAGAATAACTACAAACTAGACAAACAATTAAAACACATATTATGGCTAAAAATTGCATACACCGGTCCATTCATCGCTGATATGTATAATGTTTTGAACAATGAACGCGATGCTGCCTAAAATGTATACAAGACCATACTTACCTGGGTTATCCAAAAAATGGTTTCCGGAGCGGCGGTACCCATAACTGCCTCCCAAATTAATTACATCTTTGAAGAATATTTAATATAGTGTGTGTGAATATATATTGATGCAGTTTCAATGTCTCTCAACAGATGACGTTACTATAAGTAGTTATACATATATAGTTTTAATGTGTCGCAACAGAGAACGTAAGTTGTACCATATGAGACAGACAACTGCCGCCACTTACGAAGACAGCCGATTTGATCGACAAGTGGGCACTTTAAGTGACCATTTTTCCTACTCCTGATTAACACAGAGCATCTTTTAAAACTGACGTTAAGTCCAGTTAAGTATAAATTGCAAATAAGACGATTATCAACACGACTCTTCAGTCAGTTGTGTTGTTCATCCAAGAAAATAACAGTACACGACAATTAACTTTATTATTTAGCTTCCTATTTCATAAATACCCAAAAATGTTTTCTTAACATCCGACGTCATCCATAGTTGACATAAAATTATATGGCCCTGGAGAGAGTTATTCGAGAACTCCAGTGAAAAATATTACGGCTTTAAAAAAATATGTTTATATAGACCAATAAACGCTGATTTTGAATATATAAGTTTTATTTAATAATATTTATTTATTTATAAATTGAAAAAAATAATAAATACATGAAAACATAAGCTGCACATCTCACTAGGGCATTCCTGTATCGAGATATGCAGTTTTACAATAATGTAATTAAAAAAAAAGAAACATACATATACCTAAACTTAACGAATAGTTTTAAAAAATATATTAAAATGAGCATTTTTAATAGTCTCGTTGAAACACGCCGTCAAGTAAGTACTACTAAAATATTTAGTGGTGACGCCACTGATCACTGTAAAGTCCATTGTACGGGAATGTAGGCATAAATATACCAAACCAAATATAATGTAGGTATGACACAAGCCAACGTATTAACAACATTTCATCTTATTCTTTTATTTACATACTGTTTATAGAGATTTCGTTGTTGTGTTTATTGAAACATTATTTAGGCCTAAATAATTCAGTTTCAAAAATAAAGGTATCTCTTATTAGTTTATCTCTATTATTGAAAATATTAAAAAACTACTGTACAAAAAAAATAGTAATGCTACTTCTGGGGAGTTTCCTTCGAACTCCAAATTTCAAAATGGCGGCAAGTCGAACAGCTGATTGCGCGATCTTATAGTAGATGACGTGATTGATGACGTCACACAATCCACCATAGATACGGTGATTTTAGGGGGATCTTGTAAAATTAAAACTTTGACAATTATTTAAGCTATTAAAAGTAACTCTAAAAAAAAAAAAATGAAGTTATTTAAGTTAGAAGGTCATTTATTCAGTAAAATTTTTTTTAAAAATGACTTGAGTTCTCTATTTGAAGCTGCGGGATGAGGGCGAAGATGTATTAAAAATGTCTTTACTTGCATATTTTTTTCAATGACATCCTATTCGCTATCTCATCAAACACCCAAAAAATCATAAAACAAAAACAAAAGATTTTATCCCACATTATTATTTATTCTAATTATCAACACAAATGATTTAGATCCCCAATTTGGTAGGCGGGTATGGGTATCGCCGCCCCAGGAACCATTTATTGGATAACCAAAACCTCTGCCATAGGCCACCCGAAGTGGTTCGCTACGTTCGGTAACTTGACAGTGGTGCCAGGGTTCATGGGGTGAGGTTTGTCCGGGCCTTGTCAGCGGATACGTGGCAGGCAAGATCGGGAGAGACTGGTTTAATAAGACCTTTTGACCCTTTCCAGCAGGGATCTCTCGGAACATCACTTTGCACTGCAGTGGGAGAAATGGAATAATTTGTCCGTCACTCCTGGAAACACTGACCCCCAGATTCCTAACCATCTCTCATACCTTTGTCCTTCCCGAAACATCCTATCGTTTCTTTCCTAATAATGCCCTCCACACATCATCCTCAAAGACGACATACGCTCTGAGGGAAATTATTTTATTCAGGGCCTCCTGTGTGGAGGTATTGTAAAGACCACTGAAGAGATACCTAGATAATTTAAGATGAGGATGAAATGTGTTGTAGTGTGTCTTTGGATCCAAAGTAAGGTCTATTTTATCTTAAATTGATCATAAATCAACATTCTTCCCTGAATAAAACATTTGTTTTGGATGTTATTACGACCTAAAGGACATCGACTACCGAGGATATCGAAAGAAACAGAAGAACGATAGTTCCATGCCAAATCATCAAGTCAAGAATCACCAGAATCAAGGCAACTCAACACCTCTTGAAAAATTCATTAAAAGCTATTTTAAAAATAATTTTAAAATAGCCCATAACCCTAACGTAACCTATTTCACAATTTTTTCGTAACTTTTGATGAATTTTCAAATGAAGTACTGGATGATTTCATTGTGAGTTGTCTGGTCACCAAGAACGATATCTGTTGGGAGTATTTATGCTGTGAACGCGTTTCCTCTTTTGCAGCACAAACGTTAAAATAATACTCTCTTTAAAGCATCCTGCACATCTCCGTATACGTCAGAACTGAGGGTAGGTTATACTGCATAACAAATCCATAAGCTAAAAGTTGCCTACAATAATGCATATAGCCAACTATTCCATCCACCGAGATACTGCATGCACAGCTATGGAAATGTTCCTGGATGGAAGAGTGCACTCTTTCAGAGCACTTCTCCGCCACCACACGGGAAGCTTTATTATGGCGCAGACTAGGCCAATCCAAGAATTCCATCACCACTACCATGGCTGCCTGGAGACGCGAGACAGTCAAATTTCCTATAGAAACGATTATTGCACAATTTCTATTAATATGCCTTCACTTCTTTTCTGTTTTTATTTTACGTATTGTAATATGGCTTTACTCTAAAACCTTCTGGAATATATTTATTATTTATATTTTTATTACTACCTGACCTAGCGTACTTCGTTACGCCTCAGAATCAAAACTGTCGTGTTCACTTATTAGCTGAATTAAATTCAGTTTTTTTATTAAGTTAAAAATTACACAATGAAGCAATTATCGATGCGCAACTGCCCGTGTTTTGTTTTTGTCAGTATCAGAGATGGCGTTGTGTACGGATTTATATGTTTTGTGATTTTCTTACATTTCCACTTACTTACTACGGGAATTGTGTTTCATTTTCTTTACAGGTGTGAGGAAGATTTATTATAATTATTTTATTTTTCCTTTGGAGGGGTACAGACATACGTTCACTGTTTGTTTAATTTTCGACTATTGATATTATACTTATCTCAATATTGCTGCAGCTAGAATTCGTCCCATACAAAATGTATGAGGAAAAGAATTTTATTTATAATTTTTTTTCGTGACATTTTCCGATGTTTTAATAACTATTTTGCTCTTCGGGGCGGAAACAAATCCAACAAATCAAAGATCATAAAAATCGATCCATCTGTTCTTGAGTTATAAATGGTGTAACTGACCCGACTTTGTTTTATATATGATAAGATTATTGAAAATCTGGACCTAGCAGTCAAGAGGTCTTACGGAAATTGGCAACATAAGTTCTTTTTCCATTCGGTAAAGATCATTCTTTAGTGACTTAAAATATACAAATAAAATCGCTTGAACACACATTAAACGAGTTTTCAATTTGAAATAATTATTCTTATATTAATTTATAATCTTGCTGTTAAATAAAAATAAACCATATAATAAATCGATTATTATTGATTGCATTTTTACAGTTTTACTGGTTAACTGTTTGATTGGCTTAATTTAAATTTTCCGTTTATTTAACGATTATGTTCGGTTGAGATCAATTAATAAATTATTAATGGGTGGAGTTAAGGCCTCGTCAAACAGAACGCGTGATTAACGCGACGGCGTTATTAACGTCACGTCGCGTACTTTCTGTTTGTACGGCTTCGGCGTTAGGCAGAGAGTAGACCCGATTGATTTATTTCAATTTCAATGTCCTCCCACAATCTTGCCTTTACAGGAACATTTTTGTACGCACTGTTCCTCATTTCATACGAACAAGGATGTTTTCGGACACATTCAATTAACTTTTCAATATCAATTTTTACCACTGTCCGCCTCAATAACGCCCGCCGTTAAACAAAATTTTGTAAAAAAAATACAACGCGACGTTCTAACGTCGCGTTATGCGGCAAATGCTAACGCGCTCGCTCTGTTTGACTTATTTTTATTTATTAATCTTAAGTTAGCTCACATCTTCGTGTGTGCTAATATTTTATAAAGATAGGTCTAGTAATGTTCAGTACAACACAACGCAGCGTTATTAACGCGGCGTTATTCACGCCTAACGCCGCGTGAATCACGCGTTCTGTTTGACGAGACCTTTAGGCCATTTATTTATGTTTTTCCAAAATAATATGAAAAAAGTACTTAATGACTCAGAACATCCCGGAATCAAAATTGTGATACATATTCACCGAAAACAAATAAAATTGTCTGGTGCCATTATAGCTTTACTTTTGCGAGTCGAACATCCGAGTGAGGTTCAAGCCTAGTAGCAGTGGTTATTCATTTTGAAACTTAAATTACCGAATTAAAGATTAATAAACAAAAATTTTAACAAAACAAAAAACGACTTCAAAAAATGCACTAAAAAGTTAAAAAATAATTTCGCACTATTGTTATTTGTGGAGTCGGTGTCAGTCAAGGTAACTACATACATAGGTAGTTATAGGTGAGATGTGGAGATCTTGGCTGACACCGACTCCAAAAATAACAATCGTACGAAATTATCTTTTTAGTGCATTTTTTGAAGTCGTTTTTTATTTTGTAAAAATTTTAGTTATTTTTTTTATTTTTAGTGACGAGCGTGCGTAAAGAAGTTTTTCTTCAAAAAAAGAATCTTAGAATAATATTTAGTTATTCGTCCATTTGTCGCGCACATACTTATTGCAAATTTAATACATATATGGTTTTCTCATGGATCTCATTGTCAGAACTTGACCAAATTAAAATGGGACCACACGGGAAGCACCAGCTTTCTAATAAAATCGGTTCACCCATCAATATCGGTTCACCCAATCGAAAGTTCTGAGGTAACAAACATAAAAAATAAAAAAATAAAAATTGTCTAATTGAGAACCTGCTCCTTTTCGAAGTCGTGTAAAAATAAAACTGTTTATTCAAAATCAAAGTAATTTAAAGAACAGCCGACCAGAAAGAATAAATATAAATATGTGTTTATTCGAACGTTTTGTAGACCGCATATCTTCTTAACTACCCCTATTCCTCACATTCGGATCTGCTGAATCTGCCCTGCAACGCTGTCCGAAACGTCGGCTATAGAAGGAGGTAGCGCAACACGGCATAACACCCCAAAAACTAACAAGGAAATGCGTTTGGCCGTGAAAATCTAAAAACTTACCCCTATACCTGTCTATACAATACTATACATACATTTGTAATCCTCTCCTAAATAAAAAAATAAATATATGTTCTTCTTGTTCTCAAGTCGATTCCTCATTGTTGAGGATCGTAACCCCTACCCCAATTGACTTCTTTCGCCTTCCACTTTGCCAGTGACTACGAGTTTCTCCAAGTTGGAGTTCTCGGTTTGGCGAGCAACGTATCCAAAGTATTTGAAGACACATTGTAGGCTGATGGTGGAAAGTCTATATGATGGAAATTGTATATTTAAATTTTATCCGAAGAACTAATTTAATATATGTTAATTTTGCCTGGTTTATTTTATAATAAAATAAATAAATAAAAATGGGATTGCGTAACTCGAGCCCCATTTTTATACTAAAGTTCCGAAAGTTTTTTTGTTGTTATTTACTTGTCTGAATGCTGTACAGACGAGATCCCTGCGGCGTATGTGTGGTAAAATCATGTACGATCGTGTGTGAAACGTGGAGTTCCACAAAGAATGCAAAGCTGATGTGAGCGTAATGTGTAAGATTAAGAAAGGGACGCTCGGATGGTTTGGCCAGGTAAAGCGGATGAACGAGGAAAGGAGTGTAAGGAGAACATATGACACAAATGTGAAAGGTAAAATAAGTCGGGGACGCCTGAGGAAGATACGGCACGACCAAGTGTTTCAGATACTTGAGTCGGGCCAAGTCAGGACTCAAGAGTAATAGAAGAACATGTATGAGACGATGTATGAATGTGAACGAGGCAAGGAGTGTGTGCCAAAATTGAGTTGTTTGGCGGTCTGTACTCTCTGCCTACCCCTGCGGGGAAACGGTGTGATGGTTAGTTAGTTAATTAGTACTCTGATTAGTTGAACTCCAATATAACTCATGATATTATTATTTTGACAAAATATATTTTTTTAAATTTCTATCGTTCAATTTGCGCAATCTCCCAAATGCATTAAAGTTTATCGATTAATTATTTAAATTTAATGAGAATAATTTCATTGTTCGGAAATTAGTTTAAGAAGTATTTAAAGGTTGCCGAAATGAGCTGCCGATTAGTTTGATTACTAACTTGTCAGAATGGTGGACCCCTCGTACGTTGTGACTGTGTTCCTAGTTGTCTGTTCCACTCGAGGATTATTGGCGGTAGAAGAGACGGAAGATACAGCGGGAGGTCATTTATTAATTTTAAAACACGTTATGTTTTGAGCAGGGGTGCTTGGTTCCATGGGGTGAGGTTATTCAGATCTTGGCAGTGAATGCCAAGTATACCAAGAGCGTAACTTTTCGGATTGGGAGAAGCTGGTCGAGGGAGACCCTACCACTTCTCCAGTCAGACTCTCTCGATATATCGCCCTGCACCGCAGTGGGGTGGATGAATTCCTGGATAAACTAACCCCCGGATTCCAAGACTGCAAGATTAAAATACGTTCCACACAGCATCCCAGATTACAAAGACCCTGATATTTTTTTTCCTTTTGCCTACTGTGTGCTGCTAATTAAAAAAAGCAAAAGGACCAATGTGTGAAAATCGCGACTTTAGTTAAAAATGCAGAAATATGTCCCTAAATTCACCAACTTTGTTGAGTAAAAAGACCATATCTGCAATTTATCAAATCTTATTTCTTCGTTATCCATTACTTAAAAATAAATAAAAAAACTTTTTTACACTATTTACAGAAAAATTACATTAAAAATCAAATAATAAATCCAGTTCATTAATTAGACATCTCCAAATACCAAGTTTTGAAATAATTAGAAAAGCAACATCCGAATGCTCACCCGCAACCTTCGTATTATGAGTCAAGGGCCTTACCCTTCGACCACGGACGCCATACTATTATTAAAAGCAGTTCTAAACAGTTTGAATGTGTAATAAATTTATTAACGCATATTGTTTTGAATTTTCAGAAACGTCGAGATTTGTTTTCAGAAGTGGTGAGTTCAATGAAAGTTATTAATTTTTATTGGGTGAAACACGAAGTTGAAAACATTGATTTTATATTATTGTTTTAATGTTTGAAAGGTGATTGTATGAAATGAAGAAAAAAACTTAATTTGTAACTTACCTGACTAAAATTATAATTTTATCATTATTAATTTAGGCGCTAACCTAGGAGAAGCGAGAAACAGAAGACTATCAGATGAAATAAATCCACTGAATATGCCCTTGGAATATGGTACAGGATAAAAAATATATTAATTTTTTTATGATATTTTTTTCGCGAATGTAATTTATTTATTTTTATCCCTTTTTAGGGGTTTTTATACATCGATAGCGGAAATTTGAAAAGCTGTATAGGACATTAAATCCAAAAATTAATGAAATATGTCAATTTTCTCCATTTTTTTCTCTATTTTTTTGTCTATCTGCTTGGTCCAAGTATTTCTAGAAAAATAAGTGGTTCTTTTATAACGTGAATTTTAAGAGATTTTTTTTCTGAAATAATGTATATAAATTTAATACTGTGATTAAAGAAATTTTCAATAAAATGTTAAATATATTCTGAAACATCTATTCAATGTTTTTTTATAATAAAATGTCATGGGTCTACAAAAACATCAAATATAATTTTTTGACAAAAAAACATTTAAAAAAAGTTTCTTTTCACCCTCTTGAACAATTAAATTTTTATCCTTTATAGCATTTCAAATTTCCGCAAAATAATACAGCCTTTATATACGTAAGTGAACTGCCGCAGTAATAACATTTTGTATTTGTTTTGTGATAAATTGAAGATGTCCTGAAGGACTTGGTATAATTATTTATTATAATTATACGGTGCTCCAGATTTTATGTCCGGGTTGAATCTTTCCCAAATGAAACACTAAACCCTTCCACACACTTTTCCACAAATGAATATCTAGTAAATTCACGCAATGTAAGTGCATTATATAAGTATAATAAATACAAAACAATACAAGAACAATACGTCAATCCACCAGAAACATAATGGGAAAATATTTCACCGACTCCATATATTTTCATATCAGAGGGTTCGGCTCTGATGAAATCCTAACTGGTCCGATAAATCCTACTGATCCCTCAATATAAATATTTAAAAAATCTTTCGTAATCCTACATTATTATTAGTATTCTGGGCTTATTATTATTATTTTAAAATATACTTAGTGTAAAGAAAGTGTTTGGTTTATAGAAAAATACAATGTAATATAATAAAGTACAACTGGCATAGTTGTCAAAAATGGAAGAGACTCTTTAACATGCAAACAGGCCGTTTATATATTCCTTTCGCGTCGTACATTCTTCAGTAACGTACTTTACTAATATTTCATAATCTCCAACCTATGTTCATTACACTTTAATTAAATTCACTTTAAATAAACTTAAGACACATTTTCATTAAAAAAATAGCCTGCTTTGTAGTTTCGTCAAGAACGCAATAACTTCGAGAAAATAATATAAAATAGATTTTTAAAAAATATAAATTCGTCGAAAATAATAAACTTGAATGAAATTAAAATTGTTTATTGTAAAATCGTTGTGATTAAATAAGATAATAATAATTTTTTGGTAATGGAATTTTTTTTTCATAAAAAAACTAAGAAATTATTGCCTACTATGTAATATTCTCACTACGATGACAAATTTAGGGCACTTTTAAGAAACTCAGGTTAGAAATTAAAATAATATTTAAGCGTGATTTTCAATTATCCAGTTGATCAGTAAGACATCTCCGAGAAAATGAAATTTGAGTCGAGTATGCAGTTAATGTAAAAGGGTACCCTCTATCTTGTACAAAACTCATATTACTCTTAAACGTCACAAAATCAATTATAATTCAGAAAAACTTATAGTGAGTTCAACAAAATGTTGATGTTTTCTGGGTCATAATGGGATTTTTCAAAATGTCATACTAATGTACCGGACCGTAATGCCTCCCGGTGTTATCATATAGCATATTTAATATGTAAAACACAGACACGAGTAAATAATTTTTTTTTTATTTTTTTTTTTTATTTATTTATCTATAATAAATATATATTTACATTTGTTTTGTGCATATGCCTGTCTCACTAGGGTATACCTGTGTCGAGACAGGCGTACAGGTATATAAATGAATATTGTAGTTACAAGGATATTGAAGGTAAAATACATATCACTTTGAATAGAATTAAAACAGAAAGGTGATTGGAAGGGTGATAAATCTTTTGAAGAGAGTTATTTTATAAATGTTGTAGATGAAGTAGAGAAGTAAATTCTGCCTAATCTATTTAAAGGTCAATTTGAAAGGATTACATTATTTTCATTTATTTTATAAGGGTTAGGTTGTATGTGCATGGTAATTTTAGTCTATGTGTGATTTATTTTACAGATGTTTGTAATAGTGAGGCGTCCAATACTTATAATCCATTTTTTAATATCTTGTTTGAATTTTGTAAAGGAGTCAGTTTGTCTGATCGTAGTTGGTAGTGTATTGTATAGTATTTATTTATAGTGTATTATAGTATATTATATTAATAGTGTATTATATAGTATTTATATAATATTTGATTTATGGTGAGCATGGGAATATAGTTTTCCACATTATTCGAAACTTTAGTATTTGGAGATGACTGACTAATCAACTGGACGATCGATATGTATTAAATGATATGACCAAGAGATGTCAACAAAAGAAGACTTTTGTAAAAAATAAATAAAAAAATTTAACCAAAAACATTTTCAATCGAAAGAATGATGTAGGTGATTAAAAATGATTCTATTCTCACAGCATTTCAACGTTCATAGACGTTCAAATTAATAGACCAGCCAATCAGGGCCTGGGGAATAAACCAAGTTGCACAGAGCATGGAAGGCGGCGTGACCATCCCCTCTCCGTGATTTGTCAGTAAATGAAGCTGACGGCGACTTGCATTTTAAAATCACTATTCAGTTCTCGGAAATAAAACCTGTTTGCCAAATACTGGTCATTTTTACAATAAAACGTAATTTGCTGGCTGCGCAAAAAAATAAACTACAAATCCCAAATCGGGGAAAACCAAAGGTCGTATTCGTTTCTAAAATTGAGTATTTTTTTACGCTATTTAGTTAGATAATTTGAGTACCCACATATGTATGTTATTGTTTAAAATTTATTTTGTTTTCAGATGAAGCTTACCACAATGGAGGTGCGTGTTTATAAATTCGTATATAAAATATTTATACATTTAAACATTATTGAAAACTAGCGATTCATAGATAGAGTAAATCAAAGCTAGAATATTATTCCAGATACGCTTGCAGTGGAAAGAGAAAATATGGATGAAGAAGCGCCGCGTAAGTTAAATCACCAATTTCCGACTAAAAAATAATAAGGTAATAATAATCCATTCATTTGGGAGGCGAGAATCGGTGCCGTCGCCCCGGGAACTTTTATCGGGTTAAGTTTTTTTAGGTCTTAGAGGTGGATGACCAGGACACACTGAACCCCAGATTCCTACCCACCCCTTAAACCCTTTTCCTTCCCAGAACTCTCCTCTCCTTCCTTTCCTTAAAAAACCCAAAAATTCAGCATAAAGATGACATAGGCCCTGGGGAAAATTATTTTCCTCAGAGCTCATGTAAAAAAAAAATCACACAATTATTCTTCTGTTGATTTTGGTTTGCCCTCACTCATTGATTAAAAAAACTACCTAATAAATTAGCGTAATAAAATACATGTTTTTTTTCGTTACCAATAATTTTAGTTAACATAAAGAGAGCCACTTTAAATAAAAAAACTTTTATTTTTTTAAAGTGAGTGATTTGCCCTAACCCCTTTATATTTTAAAAAAAAACTACCTAATAAATTAGCATAATAAAATACATGTTTTTTTTCGACAAGAATAATTTTAGTTAACATAAAGTGGGGCACTTTCAATAAAAAACTTTTATTTTTTTTTAAATTGAGCCACTTTTAAGTTTGCATTAAAAATGTCATATCAACATTTTTTTCGAATTATTGAATTTAGAAGCGTACCTACTTCATTACCTTTCAAAAGCAGTGATCTTCCGAAAAAGTAAATCCGAGGACTGAAGTAACTTAGTTGCGCAACAGGCTGTATATAAATATGAAATAACTATTTAAATCATCATTGCAGTAAAACCGACAGACAAGACACCAAAAGATTTCGCTGCCGAAAGAAAAGCATTAACATATCGAAGAGCCCAACTAGGAGGTAAGAAATCTTAATTGATTCGTTGTGTTTATTGATTTTGATTTTAGACACATTTAACCCCACAGGCATCGGGCCTATTTTTTCGGAAGGTCCAAATGTTTCCGCTTTGCAAAAAATTCCAAATAAATAGAATATTTCTGAACTGTTTACGAAAGGTGATGAAATCCGATATTAAATTTTATAATTCGAAATAATCTAATAATTTTTTAAATATAAATTTTTGAATGCAAACATAAAAAAGTTTTAAAAAATGAATAAAAATTCGCAAAGATTCATATTTTTTTTTAAATTGCGGTCGGAAACTTTGGTTTCATAAAGGTGAATATTTTAATTTTTTGTGGTTAACTTTTAGATTTGAATATAAAGCGTGGTTTTTTCGCTTTCTAACACAGTTTAGATAATATTTCTTCCGAAAAGCGAACAAATTAGCCCGAGGGGTTAATGATTCTACATTTCTTTCGGGTCATTTTCACTATTCTGAAATAAAATATTATATAATTCTATTACTTTTTTTAAGGCCAAAGACCATATTGGGCACAACAAGGCGCCTTGCAAGGTAAGAGATCAAATACACAATTAAAATATAATAATATCTACACAAAATGAACATTTTAATTATATTCAGCCATAGTCATCACCTCGACTTGCACCAGATACCACATGGTAGAACAGAAGATGCTCTAGCACAGCTTAGCATGAAACGAGGAACTATTGAAAGAAATTTTTAAAACAATTATTAACAATTATTAAACTCTTTAAATAACCGTAAAACTTTTTTATTAAAAAAAATAAATAAAAGAAAAAAGCATTTCAAAAACAGAATTATGAAGTAATTGATTTAAAATAATTCTCCGACTATGGTTAGGTGCATACTTGATCGCTTGTCGATTGGTTGTAACAGGATATATGACAACATTAAGTCAAACGACTACAATTATGATTGATTATTTTACCGGTTGTAACAGGATAATTGATAACATTAAGTCAAACTATTTTGTCTTGAGACGCTAGCTTACTAGCGTCCTCTCTAGTTTACTAGGTTAAAAACACAGCTAGTCTTGTCTACACGTATCTAGTGTTACTACCTTACTGGTTTACTAGCAAAGGATTTGAAATACTAGCCTAGTGTGCACAGAGTGTAAGCTTGATTCTTGGAGAATTGATAATGTAAGCTGTCGTATAGAATACATCGAATAAAACTTATAAATAACCAAACTAAACTTTTAGATTCATATGGACAAATGGAACAGGGATCAAAAATAATAAAGTCTCAAAATTACCCAGGGAGTTTCGGTTCATTTGGTGAGTTTATTGTTTGAATATTGTCTGTAGCTAAAACCCTTTATTCCAACATCAAGATTCTTTGTTTTTAGGTAGGTACATTAATATATTATTATTTATTTACAATTAAGCAATATATTTTACAAATGTCTTCAATTAAATGAAATGTATCCTAAAACTCTAAATGAACTTCTAAATAAATATTACTCATGTACTTAAAAATATACAAGATTATAGACAATATTGATTCGCCGGATCCTGCTGACAAACTGGCTTATGACAGCTTTGTTTGTTTCATGAATAAATAAATAAAAAATCCACTACAGATTGATTAATATGCGTTTCCATGTAAAAATCACTGTGGCAGTAATTTTAAGAACATGACCTTTGAATGAAGAAAAAATCATAATTTAATCATAAAAGATTAACAAACGAAAAATGAGATACAAAAAATCAGAAAATATTCAGTCGCATCTAGGAATTAAACCCAGGACTTCAGCATTCGGTTTTATTTAACTCATACTACGACTACAAACTACCAGCAATATCTAAATTTTCTTAACACATATTTTTTAGCTGCTATCTTTATACATTCAATTTTTGTAATGAATTTAATAGACTGTTGTAACATTTCAGGGCAGCCGGTACAGAAATATGTGCATCCAGGTAATACGAGTAAGTATCAAAATTGGTGTTTTTAAGAAAAATTCTATTCATTGGTGCGCCCCCATATCGTTACCTCATTTGGATAGGATTCAAAATAACATTTCTTTCAAAAATGACCTTTGTATGCCAAAGCATTTCTTTTGCTCATTTCTGTACCCGAGAAGCATACGGATGCAAATCCAACATTTGAAGAAATGAGTTTTGATGCAGACTTGAAGTAAATTATCATGTTTATCAGTGGCAGAAAGATTCAAGTCCAATCATCAAGAAAAATAGGATTTTCAAAAATGTATACGGATGCAACTACCATGATGCAACAAGTATCTTAGAAGCAGAAAGGTGTACGTGGACTTGCATCTTTATGATTTAGTTGCATTTTGAGTATTAGACTCAAATCCTACGTATTATGTAGTATTATGACGCAAAGTATACATTGCTACGCTTTCTATGGAAGTAAACAATGTTCAAACATTGATCCTTTCATAATACACCAGTGGCGTGCACAGAGTTTTTGATCAGGGTAGGCAGTAGGAAAACCGCCAAATTGATTCAAATAAATAAAAAAGAAACTTGCCACAGATGGCTCCCTTCGTACAAGTTTTCGCTAAGTGTACTTGCTGCTGGCTGTAGATGATGTAGGTTTGTGTTATCTAAGCCACTTTAAATATACAAATAATAATAATAAATAATCCCTTCATGTATGCGTATTATCACAAGCCAATCAATGGATATCCGAGGTGGCCTTGATAAAAGCAATTGGCGTTGTCTCACTTTCATACTTCAGATAACAACAAATGTCACTGTCGCCACTGATTGCCATTTGCTAATTTGTTCCAGAAAGCACTTCCTGATACTAACAAAAAAACCCCATAGAAGCAAATTCAAACGACAGTTCTACTCAATGCTACGTGCATTTCGTAAACATTGATATTATATCTTGTATGAAGTTGGCTCTAAGCAGAAATAATTCCTGCTTAGCCCGCATTTTAGTGAGGTAGTCGGAGGGCGCGTGTAGTTTTTAGTTACAGTTTATGTCACATTTGTAGTATGCCGTTTGATGTGGCGGTCGCGTAGTTTTGGTTGCTCAGTTTTGTCGCGCTTATTTTTGAAAGTGTGTATTTATTTTGAGCAATAATTTAGTAAATTATAATATACATTACATACTTACGTTTTACAAATACGCTAGGGTAGGCAGTGCTTATGTGCCTATATGGAGTGCACGCCCCTGTAATACACCACATGTCATAAGAAAATACTCCACTTCATTTTGAAGCAGAAGGACGTCATATTTCGAGATATTTGCTCGTTTTTAAAACAAAACTAATTGATTTAATAATTACTTTTTGGTTATCTATCAGCATGGATATCCGAATAAGTTATGAGACCATAGTTACAGAAAAATATAGTTTTTTGGCTCTCCTGAACATTTACGTTTTTGGACTTGCATCCGCAAGCTTCTCGGGTACAGATTTCTATAACCAAAATATTTTTTCAGAAATATTTGTGTTGCATTGTCGGAAGATATATGTATGAAAAATTTCTTACATCAAGCATTTTAAATAATCATTTATTTTACACTTACACTTTCTATTTTGTTTGTATCTGACAGTTGATAGTTATTACGAGGCACATTATGGTTTGTCACTTTGTTTAAGTAGTAGCATGTTGTGAGGTTTCAAAGTTTGCAAAGACGAATTTTCGTAATCTCTTTAACAATTATTGATTTTGAGGTTCAATCTTCCGTAAAGTATAAGTTTATCATATTTTAATTGAAAATATATAAATACGATATGATGGCCCTAGCTTGCAAATGAATTGCGGAAATGTTATGCCGTAGCTGGTTGATTATGGTTCTATTTGCATGTTTAGGTATGTTCTAAAATGTTAAGTATGCGTCCCACTTAAATATTTTCCTATAAAATATGTTCAATTAAAATACTTTACACAAATTCAACCTCAAAATTATAAATTGGTAAATAGATTATGAGAAATTGTCTTCGCAAATGACACCTCATATCTCAGAACACGGTAAAGGGAAGTTAGAACCCTATCCAAATGAAGTTACGATATGTTAAGAAAGGAATTATATCGGTACTACACAATTTATTTTATTAATTTCACAACGATACCCAACCAGGTGGCGACATAGTTCCTCTGTTTTAACACTGTTCAGACGGAGGCGCACTTGTGAGATGTCACACAAAAAAAAATATATATTTCAAGCGGCACACATCTGAAATAATCTAACCTGATTTCCACGTATTCAAGTTCATTCTAAAACTCCTACTTAAATTTCGGAGACTTTTGCTAAAACGGTGAGAAAATACCTTTTTCATCTCAAAGTCTGTGATCACTATTTTGAGGCATTTTCTTTGCAGAAGGTTATGTGCACAAGGGTCCAAAGGTACCTGTCGCTGTAGGGCAAAATTATAATCCTTGGAATTCACAATACAGTAAGTTTACTCGTGATTATAACATTATATAGTATTTTTTATATATTCTTGTGGATATAAAATATACACAAAAAAATAAGAAAAAAAGCAAAAAAAATTTTAAAATACAAAATAAAAATTTGGATTATAGAACAAAAAAGGAGATTTTACAAAAATTTCATGTTTTAAGATGATATATATATATGTTACTGTAAAAGCCCGAACTACGGTAAATCCTAAGATTTTCCGGTAAATCCTAAGATTTACCAACTCGTAATGGTAAAAGTCCGAACCGTTCTATAATAATCGTTCATTTACCTAACCTAACCTAACGTGTACTAAATTCGAAAAAAAAATGTTTCTTATTTAAATATTCGTAACCTAACCTAACCTAACATGTACTAAATTCTAATGGTAAAAGCCGAAAAAATCGTTTCTTATTTAAATACTCGTAGAACGGTTCGGACTTTTACAATTAAGAGTTGGTAAATCTTAGGATTTACCGGAAAATCTTAGGATTTACCATAGTTCGGGCTTTTACAGTGACATATATATATATATTTTTTTTTTTTTTTTTACATTAACTCCACACAGGAGGCCCTGAGGAAAATAATTTCCCTCAGGGCCTATGTCATCTTTGAGGATGCTGTGTGGAGGGTCTTTTTGAGGAAAGGAAGGAGTTAACATGGGTCTTGAAGAGACTCATGTTGTAGGAGGGAGGAAACACAGAGGCCGGTAAATCGTTCCACAGCCGAGCTGTTGAACTCAAGAACGAATCGTAAAAACGACCCGTTCTCATGTGACTAATATCAACTGTGTAAAAATGTTGGGCACGTGTTTGGCGTGTTTCCCGACTATGCACCGGTGCCGAGGGGATCAATGACGCTAGTTCCTCGGAGCATCTTCCATTGTAATACCGGTAGAACAAGGACAGCATTCCCACCTGACGCCTATGCTCTAAAGATTGCAATCCGTCTGTTAAGATGGGAGAATCTATCAAACGGAACGCCCGTTTCTGCACAGAGTCAAGGGTTTTTTTAGGTATTTTGGAGCTCCAGACCAGAGGTGGCTACCAAATTCAACCGTGGGGTGCACTTGCGATTTGTACAGGGTTAGCAGTTGAGTACTATTAAAGTATCTGCGGGCCCTGTACAGTACACCCAGTTTCTGAGAGGCTAACTTAACTCTGGTTTCGATGGAGCCCCCATACCTGAGCTGGTCACTTAGAGTTACACCAAGCATATCAATGGAGGTCCTGTTCGGGAGAATGCTTCCGTTGAAGGAGACTAGATTATCATTTCGATCCCTTTTAGACGTTATCAGACATGATTGGGTCTTTGAAACATTAAATTCGACGAGGTTATTTTTACCCCAAGAGAAAACACTCTCGAGGTAACCGTCCATTCTCTGCTTCAAAGCCCTCCGAGCTATTGGGGTTTGTGTGCTCTTTGGAGGCTTGTCAAACAAAAAGCTATCACGGACTGTACTGTCATCCGCGTAACAATGAATCGGTGCACATGACAAGAGGTCGTTGATGTGCAACAGAAACAAAGTCGGAGACAGAACCGATCCCTGTGGGACGCCAGCATTTATCGAATGCGAGGAAGAGGTGAAACCGTCAGCAACCGCCTGAATCGACCTCCCCCTCAAAAAGTCGGCAATCCACGCACACAAGGATGCGGGAAGTCCGTAAGAACGCAGTTTGTTGACAAGCGCTCGATGCCAAACCCGGTCAAAGGCCTTGGAAATGTCCAGTGAAACCGTTTGGGTCTCACCAAAACATTCCAGGCACCGTCCCCAAACATGCGTCACATACGCGAGAAGATCACCGCACGAGCGGTTCCGCCGGAATCCGTATTGACGGTCGTTAATAATTTTGTTCTTCTCGAGGTATGTGAGCAGTTTGTCATTGATCACACGTTCCATCACTTTTGACAGAACAGATGTGATCGCTATGGGGCGGTAGTTGGCTGGGTTGGAGCGGTCACCCTTCTTTGGAATGGGGTGAATGATCGCTTTTTTCCAACCAGAGGGCACAGATCCAGTCTTCAGGGACATTTTGAAAAGTTTCGTCAAAATTGGAGCTATTTCTACAGCGCACCTCTGCATTACCAGGGCAGGTATTCCGTCAGGCCCGCTAGCTTTATTAACATCAAGCCCTCGTAAGACTTGGAGTACATCCCGATGCCGGATCCTCAGCTTTTTCATACGAAAACTGCAATGAGGAACCGACGGCGGGGTAGCACCTTGATCATCGAGGGTCGAGTTTTCCGCGAACATTTTGCCTAATAAGTTAGCCTTTTCGGCGGCGGTATTTGCTAGAGAGCCATCAGGTCTGGTAAGAGGTGGCAGACTGGATTTGCAGAAATTGCGACCTATTGAGCCCGCAAGCGACCAGAACGCTCTGCATCCTCCTGCATTCCTTTGCCATTTTGTTATATACTGTTCTGTTTTCAGACTTTCGAGATGTGTTGTAGGCTCGGTAAGCCGCGTTTTTTCGTCGCACTGCTTCGGAGCATTGTCGACTGAACCACGGCTTTGAGCCCACACCAGTTTCTTTCACAGTGGATTGGATGAAGCCATCCATCGCGGATGTGATGACTTCACCAATTTCCTGGGCACATCTTGAAGGATCCGAAGTCTGAAAACAGACAGCTGACCACGGGAAGGCATTGAAATGAGCCCGCAGACCAAACCAATCTGCTGATCTATAGTGCCACACTTTTCTCTTCAGCCGCTCGTTTGGCGGTCTGAAGGTTACGGGGATTGATGTTGTCACCAGGCAGTGGTCGGACGATCCTAGAGGCGCTGTGACTTCAATCTTGTAGCCGTGTGGCACAGTGGTTAGAAACAGATCTAGCAGATTGGAGCGGTGAGTCTGGACATCAGGAACCCTTGTAGGCTCCTGAACCATTTGCTCCAGTCCGTAGCAGAGGGCAAAGGATTCCGCCTCTCGTCCAGCCGAGTCCGTTGGTCCTGAGAACTTTAACCAAGGTTCGTTATGAACATTGAAGTCCCCCAGGACCACAAACTCTGCTGTAGGGAAGCGGGGCAAGAGGTCATCAACAGTATCGCTTAGATGTTTGAAGAGTTCGGATGTATCTGAAACGCTAATGTTCGGTGAGCGGTATAAACACGCGTAAAATCTTACCGTACTGGCAAGATTGACGCGCACCCACATTACGTCGAATTTGGAGTTCTCCAGATTCAACAGTATTCAATATATATATATATATATATATACTTAAAAGAATTTACAATCTGTCAAGCTGCTTTAAATATTAAAAAAAAACACTTTATATAAGTAATGCTTTGAAATATTGAGATGAATTAATTGTTTGCGCCCGTACATATGCAATATGAATATGAATAAATATTTTGCCAAAAACAAACTTAATTCTTTCTTGAATGCATATTTAATATATATAGAGGAGGCTCTGAGGAATAGAAATTCACTCAGGGCCAATGTCATTTTTGGGGATCCTGGAGGGTCTTTTAGGAAAAGGAAAGAGAGGAAGTTCTGGGATGGAAAAATGTACGAGAAGTGGGTAGCAATTTGGGGGCTAATGAATCTAAGAGTCTAATTTATCCCTCTCACTGCGGTGCAGGGCGATGTATCGAGAGAGTCCGGCTGAAGAGGTCTGGGTTAGATTTCCATTCTCTCCCGATTCGGCCCGCCACGAAATAGGTGGGCAAATGCATTCGCCGAGATCTAGTCACCTAACCTCACCATCTGGTGATCTATGGCAGGGGTTATCCAATAAATGATTCCGTGGGAGACGATACCCATACCCGCCTCCAAAAATTGTTATTAATAACGATAAGCAAAAAACTAAAAGTCTTTAATTTATCTATGCGTATTTCAGTTCCTGCAAAAAATTCGTTCGGCGCACATGGATGGAATCGCCCTTTAAGTAAGCATAATGTGTTGAACACTTTTGAAAACCATTAATATTATTGAAATTGTACGTCAGAATAAGAAGTACAGTAGAATCCGTTTATTATGAATCCGCCTGTGTTGACCAAAAGCTTAAAATGAAGTAATTACGCAGCCAAGTTTAGTTTTCATATAAAATTCTTTATTACAAAGTCGGATACAATGACTTCGCTTATAGCGACTAAAAGCTTATTATGACCAATTTTTAATAAATTATGTCCTAATTTCATGAAAAATTATGTCGATTATAGTGACCGACATGATTCCTAATACCTTCAGCATTGTTCGGGAGAGTCACGTGAGACGCCCGGCGACGTTCGGCGCGTGCGTGGCACGTTACGAATCTTAATATATGTTTTTCTCTGTATTAAAATAAATACATACATATGTACCTAACACAAACAGGAGGTTGTTTATTTTCTACAAAATGTTTTGTATGACGTCCGCTTAGTATGACGTGCCCTGTCATTTTCATTTAATGTCATTGTAAACGGATTCCTCTACATAAAACTATTAAAACGAAATATTTACATTTTTATATTTTTAGATATACGTAGCCCTGGATATGAAAAAGGTGATCAAGAATGGAATAACGAAGAAGGTTAGTATTTAGGGTAGTACTTCATAATAATAAATATATGACATTTTTGGGTGTTATTTTAGTAATAAATTTCACCTCAATGGTTTAAGGGTATGATCATTTTACAAATATGGTACGAAAATGTCAAAATGAACAATTGCAATAGAAATTTTATTTGAAGTTTTGATTTTGTATTGACTAAACTGAAACTAACAATTCACAAAACTCTCGAAGTAGTTAAAACTCTATAAAAATTAAATAAATGGTGCTGATTTCTAACAGAATAAAAGATCTACGGTCTCTCATATCTACATAGGATGAACTTAGTCTGTATAAAGAATATAATAATAATAATAATAATTCAAAATTTAGGGGTATTAGATTTGTCAAAAAATTTGTACATAAAAATGCAAAAGTCGGTCATTTTAAATACATGTAGGATTACGAAAGATTTTTTAAATATTTATATTGAGGGATCAGTAGGATTTATCGGACCAGTTAGGATTTCATCAGAGCCGAACCCTCTGATATGAAAATATCTGGAGTCGGTGAAATATTTTCCTATTATGTTTCTGGTGGATTGACGTATTGTTCTTGTATTGTTTTGTATTTATTATACTTATATAGTGCACTTACATTGCGTGAATTTACTAGATATTCATTTGTGGAAAAGTGTGTGGAAGGGTTTAGTCTTTCATCTGGGAATGATTTAACCCGGACATAAAATCTGGAGCACCGTAAAAAAAAAGATTTATTGTCTTCCTTTCTTTACAAACATCTAGAGATAATGATATCCTCACTGGGATTTCCCGTGCTGAGGATTTCATTTACATATTATAATTTAATTACAAGAAATTAATAATGATGAATGCAAGTAAGTCTAAAGTCAAAGAGTTTGAATGAGTTAATGATGAATGCAAGTAAGTCTAAAGTCATAGTGTTTGAAAGAAAGAGTACGAAAACAGTGTGAAATGTAGTTTTGAATGATAAATACTTGGAGCAGGTTGACGAGTTTGTGTGTTTGTGTAAGTATGTTTACGAAAGATGGAAAGGCAGATAGAGAAATCGAACGAAGAACGATGAACGAAGGGTAAATGCAGGTAACTCTATTAATAGAGAACTGAACGCCGTTGGCGCTAAAAAAAAATCGAAAGAAGCAAAGCTAGCAGTCTACAATGGAGTGCTGGTACCTACCATGATGTATGTCAGTGAAGCATGGAACTGGTAGAGGAAGGATGAAAGTAGACGAACGCTGTAAAAATGAGATCCCTGAGGCGTAAAATCATGTATGATCGTGTGAGAAATGTGGAGATCCGAAAAGAATGCAGGGCTGATGTAAGCATAATAAGTAAGATTAAGAAAGGGACGCTTAGAAGGTTTGGGCATGTAGAGCAAATGAAGGAAGAACGGAGTGTAAAGAGAATAAATGATTCAAATGTGAATGGTAGAAGAAGACGGGCATGCCCGAGGGAGATGGCACGATTAAGTGAATCAGATACTTGAGTCGGGCCAAGTCAAGAGTCAGAATAATAGAATAGTATGGATGAGACGATGTATGAATGTGAATGAGGCAAAGAGTGTGTGCCAACTCCGAGTCGTTTGGCGTCCCGTGATGTTTAGTTAGTTAAATAAGTATTCATTCGTACTGAAAACATCGATGAATTGTAATTCACACATTATCTTGAAATACTTTTTCAGGTGAAGTGAACGGCGACGATTTTTACGAAGATGAATCCGCCAAGCTCTCAAACCGGGCACAAGGTGATTTTTACTAATTATGACTCACTCATATTAATTCATTAAATATTCGACTCGAACTTTAGCGATTTTCGGGTGTTTCGATTTGGATTCGGCCGCGCTCATAACTCCTAATATTTAATTTTTAATTTTTTTATTTATTTATTATAAAGACAAAGTAATACAATATGACAAAATAAAAATATTTGACAGAAAAAGAAAAGTCCCAATAAACTACTTTTTAGTAGTTTGTCAATGGGTGCTTTTCTTTTATTTTGAAGATATAAATAAAAAAAATAAAAAATTAAATAATTAATATGATAACATATAAACTGCTTACTGTGGCCAATGAATCCACCTAAATTTCACCGTTCATCCCAATATTTTGAGGTTTTATACGTGAATATATATTTTAAATCTTTAAATTTATTAACGCATTCTGTATGGAAGTTACCGAAATTTCTGTAATTATTTAGGGCAATACTTCGAACAGTCATCGGCAATTTGCGGCCCGCGAGAGAGATCCTGCCCGCGAAGTGTGCCCTTTAAGATGAAGCCATACTAAATAATGCAAAATTATACAAAATCGTATGTTTTTGTTTTGAAAATTTGACCGTTTAGAAGTATTATAGATGCTTCAATTAAATACTGCTTGTAGAACATACCTTGGCCCTTAAAAATATCGGTCATTTTTTTAATAAGTCTTTTAATAAGCTTAGAAAAAAATAAAGTATTAGGTCTATAAAAAACATTTTTAAGTGCAAACTCTCCTACTTATAAACACCTTTTCGGATATGGTTTTATTGCATAATGTGGCAAATTCAGTTTCTTATATAAATATCGCCAAAAAAATTGAAATTTACGGCCGAACCTTACAAAATAAAATATAATATGCATTTTCGCGTTGGTATTTTTCACATCACGGCGACAATACGGCAGTCGACGAATTTGTTATATCAAAGTGAACCTTATACCGTCCACCGAAGAACGACTGGCAGGCGCCACATTCTCCCGTATTTACTCCTCCGGACGGAGCGGAGAAACAACGTGTTAGGGTCCACGCTGCTTGTTTTCGTGAAATCAATTTAAAAATTCCGTTTTATTACAATAAACAATGCATAAAAAAGGTATTAATGTTTTTTACAGGCCTTTACGAAATCAACATGTAAAAAAAATCTCAAATATCTTTTCCAACCTTTCCAAAAGCTTTTTCTCAAGTATTTTTAAACTCCTCCCATAAAAGGGCGTGAATTCCGATTTCGATTTTTTCCTGTACTAGTGGATCACCTTAAGAGGAAGGAGAGTCCTTGACGGACCACAGTTCATGTAGCCCAGCCGTCATGGCCCTGCTGGCACTAAATTATAAGAAAGCAAACTCGTTAAATAGTTTTATCATCTTAATATATATAAAAATGAATGTATCTTTGTTTGTCCCTTATGCGTTCCTAAACTATTCGTCCGATTGTGATGAAACTTTGGATATTTCATGTGCGCATGCTCGCGATGATTTCTATAAATAACAGTGAATTCTGGGGTAATGAAATTATTTCCTATACTGTTCATCTAGAATATCTAGATCATATGTTCTCAACGTGGGCGATAACGCCCCATTGGGGGCGTTTCAGACCTTCAGAGGGCAGAAGCCTAAGAGAAAATTGGGGGGCATTTTAGACTTTTAGGGGGGCGGCAGGAAACCCATAGAAACCCATCCTATCGTGCCCCATCCCATCACATTTGGGGCTATCCATAAATTACGTCACACCTTAAAATATTTTGTTCCATTTCGCCCCCTCCGTTGTGACAAATATTACCCCATCGTGGTATCTCATTATGCCCCCTCCGTCGTGGTATCCCGTTACGCCCCCTCCGTTCGCAAATGTAACCTTGTCGTGGTATCCCATTATGCCCCCTCCGTTCGGATTCACGGGTTAAGGGGCGCCAGAAATAATAACATTATCAAAGTGGGCGGTGGGCAAGAGAAGGTTGAGAATCTATCAAGTATCTAGATGAAACTATGGTGAATTGTTGTGCGTACGCCCGCAAACGTCTCTATATACGGAGGTGAGCACTATCGTTATGAAATTAATATACAAAATTTGCAATAGGTGGTGCGCGAGTTCTTTGAAAAATTATTATTTAGAAATATTTCATATAGTTTAGCGACAGGGAGGAACATAGAAACATTAGCGAAATCTTTTGTTATTCGTTAGAAGCTTAATTAAGCTAGCGACTAAACACACTAGCTGATTGTGAAGTTCAAAATAAATTTATTTAACTCATTAAAATCACCGACCCACAGCTACCCAAATTTGGGTACATATCGCTCGAATGGTTGCAGCTATTACAATATACTGTACATTCCTTGTAAATAATTGTTTTTAAATATTTTTCTAGCCAAAGAAAAAGAAACATTCGATGACTACGAGAGCGAAAACGAATGTAAGTTTTGAAGCCTTTTTACATATATATATGTACATTTTTGTTCATAAAATAACCCGAGACCATCTTAACTCTTTAGACATCAGATAAGCAATTCTGTGTTTAACTTAACGGTATTTAAAGGCGAGGTGCTCTAAAGAGCCAGCGTCATTGATCCTACGATTGAGATACGTACCATGTACACTGGGGTGAATCGAAAAAAAAAATTGACAATTCAAAATTTCAAATTGATAAAATTTTGTTTCTATGTACCCACATGTACCAAAAAAATTGGCTCATTTGAAAAATATCTCTAGGCCTTTCGGTTTCATGACACCTCAAGGAAGTTACATTTCAAAATCCCTTAGAAAAGTCAGTTAAAGCGATGAAAACGTCTCATAACCTAACCTAACAAGCTATTTAATGTTTTTTCATCACTTTTAAATGTTTTTTCAAAGGAGTGATAAAGTGCCAATTTGTTAAGTTGCCTCGACACAAATTTTTTTTTAAATTTATTTATTTATCTTTAATAAAATATATTTAAATTGGTTTTATTTGTATGCCTATCTCACTAGGGTATACCTGTGTCATGACAGGCGTACAGGTATATAAATGAATATTGTAGTTACAAGGATATTTAAGGTAAAGTACATATCACTTTTAATAGAATTAAAACAGAAAGGTGATTGGAAGGGTGGTAAATCTTTTAAAGAGAGTTATTTTATAAATGTTGGAGACGAAGTAAAGAAGTAAATTCTGCCTAATCTATTTAAAGGTCAAGTTTGACAGGATTCCATTATTTTCATTTATTCTAAATGGGTTAGGTTGTATGTGAATAGTTATTTTTGTCTATGTGTGGTTTATTTTGCAGGTGTTTGTAATAGTGTGGCGTCCAATACTTATAATCCATTTTTTAATATCTTGAAATTTGAACAATTTTTAATTTGAACAATGGAGTGTAAAATAAAAGAACAAAAATCTCTAATGCCAAATTTAGAAATATTAAATAAATAATTAGTGTCAATGGAGCTGGAAACCAAAAATATAACAGTATCTTAATTATTTTTTTTAAGTGACAAACTTTACTTTAACTTATTTTAATATATTTTTAATTATATATATATTTTTTTTGAAAAAATCTATAAACTTAAGCATGAGATCTTAATGTATTTCAATAAGGCCATTTTGTGGTGGGTAGAAAACTATAAAATAACTTTTTATCAGTTTGAAATGTTCAATGTTATTTTTATACTCCCTACTATACACGGTTTATATTAATTGCATGAGATAGGATCGTTTCAACTTTCGACGAACAGTTTTTCTAAGTAAATTTGAATTAATAAACTGTGTTTTGATGCTATATTGATTTTTCATATAAATATCCCTTCATTTCAGCTGCACAATCACGCAGAGAACGCAGTAAGTTAAAATATCATATAATCTTCTAATTAATTGAAACATTACATGATAGAGATTATTAATACGCTAGCGTCTGGTCGTACACACTCGCTTCACGTAATAGATACAAACGAAAGTGCTGCCATCTATAATATTCAAACAGAACTACTAAAGCTTTCATGTTGTAGTTTTCTTTAGCATCTGCTAATAGAGAATAAAAAATATATCAATTTTTAAAAAAAAAACAAATAATTTGATAAGTAAAGTTCATAAATTTCGTTTTTTCCATAGATCAAGAAACTGAAGAATTTGAAGAGCGCACAGTAATGTTTACTGGAACCATAAAAATCCCAAAGCAAAGTAAGATTTTAAAAATTGTTCATTAATAATTAATATTTTAAGTAAACCTTTTACAGGGTGTCCGGGGGTAAAGTGCACAAACTTCGGGAGGTGATTCTACATAATGGTAGAAGTAAAAAATATAAATACAAAATTTTCTTTCATACAAACTATTCAACTTTTTTACCCGAAAACTATCTTAAAACGTTGGAATTAGAAACGTGGAAACCAAATTGGAACGTTGGAACGTAGAAATAAGTTGTCTATCTACTCTCAAGTAGAATCACCTCCCGAACTAGGTGCATTGTAACCCCGGACACCCATTTTTTATATGAGTACCTCACAAGAGTCCCAGCTGATCCTGTCTGGAGCCAACGAGACTATGACATCCCCAACTGTCGTAGGTATGTTGTGAGGCTAAAGGTAGTGGGGACGGGAAAGAAATGGGTAAGAGGAAAGTGGAGAAGTATCTGGCTTTTCAGATCCGGTCACCAAACACGGCTAGAGCCATTTTAAGCCACGTTTCAATTCTGAATGGTGTTCTTACGCCAGGGTGATACTGAGAGTATCTTCCACTTTGGAACGTGCCGCAAATATACCATATATTATTTTTAATTAATTAATTATGAAATAACACTCGACCACGGAGGCCGTCTGTATAGAACTGATAATTTTCTTCAGAACGCACAAAATGATATTGTTTAAAGGGAGCTAGACATGAAAATACCATTTTAGTTTAATCTTTACTACGAATCGGTTTATGTTCTGAATACCAAAAAAATATGCGTTGGATAAATTTAAGCTTTTCCTATCGTATCGCTTAAATTTAAAACCAAATTGTTAATTACTTATTATTTTTAAAAAATTATCATATAAACACTAAAAGATGTATTTTTTCGTTAGAAATGCATGAAACGCATCAAAAAAACAATGTTATGGCCAACGACGTTATATAAATAGACTCGCCATAGTCGCACATACTCGCAAAATAATGTGGCAAGTAAGCAACACTCTTTTGTTTTCAGCGGTTTTCAGTAATTTCTTAATTCAAAAGTTATTCACGTATTAAAAAGATATTAGATAGAACGCACGAACTACCCTTCTAGGCAATCGTCCGAAAGTTTGAAGTTGGAAGTTGGCCTCAGTGTGGCCGTACCATAAGACGATTAAAGAATGTGTGTTTTCTCTAATGACTCATAAAATTGTCGAATGGGAAACATGAAAATTAGGTGTATTTCTTATATTAATCGATAATAATAAGTAGATAATTTATGTATACATATAAATGAAATGTTATTTCTTCACTTTTACAACTGTTTGCCGTGTAATGGAAACATTTTCTCATCACACAGGCACTTTATGCAATTTTCCTCTGGTAACACGACTTTAATTGACGAGTGACAGTTTAGTACTATAGTACTAGAAATCGAGACTAGTGCAATTGCCTTGCTTTTGGCTTCCCACTTTGAGATTTCTAACCTCGTCTACAGTATTATAACGTCATTGGTTACGGCCATGATTATTTGTGACAGTTTCTTCTTTTTTCTTTCTTATAAAATTATTCACAAAATTAATAAATAAAAACAGTTTTGCTCTGGTACAATCAAGCGTTTTCAGACTTCGTTTGCCAAGCGATTTTTTTAATGTCTATTACCTGAATTCGTAGTGAGAATATGGAATAAACACATTTATGGCTTATGGTTTCCTCTTTTCTTATTTTGTTTTACAAACAGGTTGTTTTTATTGCAGAAACCACTAATTCACACGAGGGCAATTTCCAACAATCTAACCGCGTTCAGGAAACACAAATGAAAGGTATGTGAGTTCAATAATAACTATTATTTCAAAAATTAAATTCAATTTCAATAATGAAATTCAATGTAATAATAAAATTCAATTTCAGTAACAAAATTTAATTTCAATAATCAAATGTTTTCTTTTTCTTAATTAAGTTGAAGGGGGTCCTCCGCAAACAACATTTCCCCTAAAGGGTACTAGTCAACTTGGTCAAGGTCCAGGTCCACAAGGTCTAGGTCAACAAGGTCTAGGTCAACAAGGTCTAGGACCACAAGGTTTTGGTAAATACGGATTAGGTCAACAGGGTAACTTGCGTCAACCTATTCCATCGGATAAACCAGTTGGCACAGGGAACCCAGCTCAAAGTAGTCAACCTGGCAAATCAGGATATGGTCAACGCTTCCCTAATCAACAAGACCCTGTTCAATCGGCTACCGGTAAACCAGGCAACCCGCAATCACTTACTAACAAAGGTAATGTCATTTAACCAATTTCACTAATTTGTATATTTTTTACGGTGAAATGCATAATGATGCAAAGTAGAAATGACTTTTGCAAAATATTAGCTAAAAATTTTGCGCATCATATCATGGTATGATTATTTTCTTATAATACCAACCGTTCAATAACGGCGTAAAATAATACGTCAACATTAAAAAATGTGTTTATAATATCAAATGAAAACAAGAGCCAAGTTTTAAAAGAATTCAATAAATTTTAAGAAGCCTGGGGACTATCGCTAAATATGTTTGGAATCTTGCCACTACGGTAGTATATAGTCGATATGCTCGCACAAGAGGTTGGGAAAAGGTTAAGTTAGTTCTTTGGAAAATAATATGGAAAGTTTTACTGCCCTCTATCTTTCTTAAAAGGATCGAGCCTTCGCTAAGAGAGATTTTAAGAAAGATAGAGGGCAGTAATTACACAATCATACTTTATAAATAAATACAGGGGTTTCTTAGTAGACGGTGAATGATATTGATTTGGATTATAGCCAAGGGGGAAGTTTCTACATGCTAATTTATAATTTTGAAAAGAAATTTGATAAATTTTCGTGACGATATTTATTTGATAATAGTTGGTTAGAAATGTGATTCAACCGGTTCTATTGAATAATGAATCTTTTTTTAAATTTTTTTTTTTTTTTTAATTCCTTTATTTTTCCCATATTTTACAATTTATATTTACATATTTGAAAATCATAACAATAATGTGGGAACCCACTAAGGCGCAGCCTGTGCGTGGGTAATATATTTAAAAAAAGTTTTTTTTTTTTTTTTTTTTTTAAATGAGTCTTTTGAATTTTTGAATCTGCAGTAGAGGTACCAATTTCTCTAGAAATGATGGCACGCCCGTGCGGTCTTTTTCCGACTAAATAAAATTGGAGAATTAAATTTAGTAGCATCATGAAAGTCGACAAATAAGTGGTATTATGGTAACCAGATATACATTGGTATTCATTGTTTCAGCAAATTCAGGTGGAAAGATAAACCAACCAAGCAAGACAACTTCCAATGCAGGTAAAAATATACTCTTTTTTTAATGAATCATAATAAATCTATTCATTATTTTATTTGTCACAACATTATTTATTTATATATTCATTTAAACCCTTTTTCTTTCTTTAGTAAGAAGTTATCCCCAGTACCGAAGTTTAAAATCAATAGAACTAGGTAAGAAACGAACATTCAATATTTTATCACCTTTAATAATAACTATACTATAGATTTGTCGAAAAATTTATTCATAAAAATGCAAAAGTGGGTTATTTTAAATACATGTAGGATTACGAAAGATTTTTTAAATATTTATATTGAGGGATCAGTAGGATTTATCGGACCAGTTAGGATTTCATCAGAGCCGAACCCTCTGATATGAAAATATCTGGAGTCGGTGAAATATTTTCCCATTATGTTTCTGGTGGATTGACGTATTGTTCTTGTATTGTTTTGTATTTATTATCTTATATAGTGCACTTACATTGCGTGAATTGACTAGATATTCATTTGTGGAAAAGTGTGTGGAAGGGTTTAGTCTTTCATTTGGGAAAGATTCAACCCGGACATAAAATCTGGAGCACCGTAAAAAAAAAAAAAAGTTTAGTAGTATAAGGTAAAATGTTTGGCTTTGCATTTATATATTTAGATTAGTATGTGGGCTGCTTTAGCAGTATTATTTTTCAAACTACTAATTAATAAGAGTGAATATGTGAAGAGCTTTTTTATGTTGTGTTTTCACATAATATTTTGGTTTTAAAATATATTTTGTGTCATCCCAAAGGTATTCCCACTCGCAAAGCGCTTGCCATGAACGGAAATATGATATTCGGTAAGTAAATATCTCTTAAAATATATCAAGAAATATTATTAGACAATTTCATTGAGAATTTTTTATATGTCGCAAATAATTTTATGAATTAAGTTTAACAATGTTAAAATAGATTAAAATTTCTGTCAGTTACATATATATATAATGGTTATAATATGATGGTAGCAAAAACGTTAATTGGTTCAGGATACTTTTGGCAAAGGGAGAATGAAATAAACGTAGTAGAAATGAGATCCATAGGACGTGATGATATACGTGGTGGTAAAATCATGGATTTTAAATAATGTAGATGTAGAGTATAAAATTAGTATCAGAATGTTAAGTAATGAACGCAAGGCGGGCATACACACAAATAAAATAAATTATTTTTAATGCATTTGGATTAGGTTGAGTTCTTTGGAAGGACGTACGCAAAAATGACCAGGAAATTGATAGAAGGATGATTATAGAAGTCAGAGGTAAAAATATTAAAACCAGCGAGGCTAGACCGATTGTAGTATAAATTACCCATGTGGTATTACCCAAATCCTTAAGGTTCACCTACATGTGAATAAAACTATCAAGGCGAAATCACCATTTTTTTATTAATCTTTACTATGAATCGGTTTACATTATTAATATATAAAAAAATATATTTTAGATAAATTGAAGCTTTTCCTATCGCTTCCCTTGAGAGAACTAAAATAATTTTTTTTATTAGGTGCTTTATAAAAAATATAAGTGTAAACAATAAAAATATTAGGTTTTTTGTTAGAAAATTATGAACACATATAAGAAACGAATTAAAAATACGTCATTTGTCTAAGATTATGTGTGACAGTTTTCCTTGATTTTTTTTTCTGTGTGTACTAAATAAATAAAAACCGTTTTTGCGCTTAAATCGATAAATAATTTATAGATTCCGTTTGCCAAGCAATTTTTACGCTTATTATAAATGGTGATATTAGACAAATAAAGAACAGTCACATTTTTGGCTTTTGTATGTCTCGATTTTAAAAATAGGAATATCCGAAAAAATGACGATTTAAGCTAGCGAGAAATTCTATTTTTTTGTTGGTTTTGATGTGATTGTGTCTATACAGACTTGTATGACATTCTAGTCCCTTTACCTACCCATCTGTAAATGCTTAGTTAGTAATTTCATCGGAAATAATGCATGGTTGACATAATAGTAATGGATGAAATAAAGGAAAGAAAAGATTGCACGAGTAGAGTGGATGAACGAAGAAAGGATGAGAGTAAATGACTCGTAAATGGAAAATGACGCGATCAAGTTAATCAATCACTCTATGCCATGCCCGTCATTTCAAGACACGGAATAATAGACGAATATTAATAATATTCTTCTTCTTCTTGTGCCCTGTCCATTCAACGGACGTTGGCTATCATGTTGGCCATGCGGCCCGGGACAGCTCTACAGTAGACTGGCCAAACCACCGTCTCAGGTTTTTCAACCACGAGGTTCTTCTCCTTCTTCCAGTAATCTTTCCATGGATTATGAGATGCAAGATCTCATACTTCTCTGGATGTCTCATCACATGTCCAAGATATTGAAGTTTTTGCATTTTTATAGTTTTAATAAGACTACCTCATCCTATTTAATTTCAGAAAAATAAACTGCTATAAAATAAAAATCGCTAATAAGTTAAGACATTAACATTAACAAAAATGATAGTAAAAATAATTTGTGTTTATTTTATTTTCAGTTTAAACTGGCGTAACGATTCTGCATTAACAAAAACTATATTATAATACATTAGTAGATGTAAAAAAAAAATGTTTTAAAAAAGTACCTACATAAAAAAAAAAAACACAAAAGATCTTCGACCCAATCAACATGATGTTTTCCCAATTGAAAATAAAATAATAAAAATATTTTAATTTTCTAACCGTATTTTTTATTTCAACAAGTAGGCTAGTTTCATTGTTACTGTAACGTCATCCAGAAAAATATATATTGAACTGAATAATCCTAATATTTTGGTTTTTTGGGAGGAAACGAGAGCAGCGAAAATATGAATAATAAGTTTATAACAAAACTGTTGCTGTCCCTACCACGGTTACCTACCCCCTGAATGCTGAGAGAAAGAGACAACTGCACCTCAGCCTGATTATACAAAGATATAATCGCTAAACTCAAAGTTTGGCATTATTAAAACTGGAAGAAAAAATTTAACTTCTAAAAAAATACATGGTAAAATTTGCATTGTAGAAATCGAATGGCGTTCAAACAATGCAATTTTAAGGATATACTTCTATAATAAGTATGACCGATCAGTGGCTGAGTTGGCATCGCGTTTGGATCCCACCCAGGCGTTATGAGTTTAATTCCTCGGCTGGCTAGGTCCGCCAACACAAGCAACATTTTCCAATGAATGTGTAATGGTGGTAGCAGGAGATTCAAAAACTCTCTGGATCAAAAATTAAGAGAGAAAATAGGGGAATATAATGGGGTATTTCCACAAACGAGGTATTCTGTTGAAAATGTATGGAATATTTAAAGATAATTTTTCTGATTTTAATCATCCTACTAAATTTTGTTGTTTTTCATGTTTTCATTCAATATTATTGATTTAAAAACAATCTAAAACTGACAAAATCAAAACAGCCCGTGGTTGGCAAATCGGATTGTGACGTCACAAGCGTCGCTCAGCTGGGCCAGCATAAATAAACACTGTCAGTGAGCGTCCACGCTCATGACGTCACACAAATAGCCCCGCCCCAAAATATCGCTGCAGAAAATTTATTCGTCTACATAAAAATAAAATAAAATTGCTGTAATCATCGTAATTTTTTTTCTTAATTTTTTAAGCAATAAAAAAATGTGGATATACCCCATTGTATGGACTAAACGCTGCCCGCGTTTCCTCTTAAATAAAAAAATACATCAATGTGATTTATTAAATTTTAATAGTTGTTTTGCATTTCGCCTGTTCGTTTAACAGACATTATATATAGATCTAAAGGTGCACCTTCTTAAAATATAAATATTTTATATGTATAACAACTTACCGCTTCGCAATCACCACATAAAATATCTTCATTTGACTTACCTGTAACAAAATAAATTCAATGTTAGTTAAGATGACAGATATATCGTATACACAATTATACAACGTACTATAATAACAGAAGTACAATACTATAATAACTTTAAAATATTTTAATTCCTGCATAAATGTGTGTGTTCTAACCAGAGGGTTTATAACAGGGGTAAGAAGGTATAAGAGTGGTAGGTTTAGATGGCCTGTTCAATAATACTTACCTGCGGCCGATCTGACCACATTATTTGACTCTATATTAAGGGTAATAAATGAGAAAAGGTTATGTGTTATGTTGAACTGAATTGAGTTATATTTACAACTTCACATTTCTATTATTTAAATACACGACAATTATTTATACTAAGTTTAACAAGGGTGAAAACTAAGAGACACACGTTTGCAACCCAGCAAGACCAAAGCACCTTACGAGAATGAATTCTAAGAAAACGAATTTTGCTAATTCACCGGGCCTTGGTGTTGCCAAGCTATAAAGCAATATTTATGGCTGCTATGCGTCGTACAATGCGTAGTGCCTACAAAGGCAAGGAGATAGAAAAGTGGAAGTTGAGGAAGTACCTGGCTATCCAGATCTGGTCACCAAACACGGCTAAAGCTATTTTAAGCAACGTTTCGAATCAAATGGTGGTCTTTCACAAGAGCAACGCTGAGGATATCCACCACTCTGTAATGTACCTCAAATATACTTTTTTTAAACAAATGGTTCGATACCGGCGATACCCATACCCGCCTCCCAAATCTTGCATGAAAAATATGATATAAGGTTAAATTTCTTCCACGGTTGAAACAAGGATTACCTTTAATGGCCTTCTCCAAATATATTGTTTCAAACAAGAAACGGTCTTTGAAAAAGAAGTAGATAAATAAACAGATTTGCCTGTAGGCATTTATTACTCTTATATAGATGTTTTATGCCATGAATAACTAAAAATTTCATAAAATATCAAATACCATTTTATGGGGAACAATTTCGCCGGCGAAAATTTATTCACAACTTTTAGAAGCAAAACACAATCTAGAGGCGAGTGAAGAGTCTCGAATCGAATCACTGGGAAACAAATTGAATCGGTTGTTCGGAAACAAATTGTACATGAACGTGATAAAGGATAATTTACATTGAATGTCTACCTAAGAAGACTGTGAAAAGTTATTTATTATGCCCCGAGGAACACAATCTAGTTGGAAGTTGTAAAGGGAGTCGAGAGATAACGGGAAAAAATATCTTGCCAGATAAATCTAGCCTGTAAATCCCTGAGACTATCAAATACATTGCAATGACTCCAGGTCACGGCACCCTGCAATGGTTCATTTTTAAATTTGGTAAATAATAATAATAACGTAATATTTATACAGAGCAGTTTAATTTTATTTCACTTCAAGTGCGCTTAACTATAATAAACTTAAAATTAATCCTATAGTGTTCCTTACGAGTCCTTACAAAATATTGATAAAATAATATGACACAAAGAATATACAGTATTTATTTTACTGTAAAAGCCCGTACTACGGTAAATATAAGATTTACTAGTAAAACCTAAGATTTACTAATTTACGGGGTTTTACAGTAATATATAAAGAAACGCAAAGAGAACAAAATTAACAATAACAGTGCTGTTTTGGCACAGGATAATAGATAATGATAAAAAATAACGGTGCCATTAAACTTAAAATATAATAAAGAACAGGAGGCAGTTTACATTTAGAAATAATCGTATGATAGAGACAATGATAAAGTAGGTATTGCCAATAGTTTCATTCCACACATTAACTTAATAAAACATTACAATAGTAATATATTTGTGAAAGTGTTGGTCTTCGTTGAGGGAGAAGGTAGATAGTATATTTGGTTAGTATTTTAGCAAAAAAAATGAAAAACGTGAATATTTTTTAAAAATAAACTCGGAGCTCTAAAATGTAAAGTACATAATTTAATACTACCACGTCATATACACTAAAACATTTTTGACAAATTAACCACTTTCTAGTGCAAGGGTTCCGAACCTAGGGATAATTATTACTTTGGTGGAGGGTAAAACAGTTATTCTACGAGGGCAATGATGTGGGCATGGACAATCGTCGGGTCAACTCTTGGATTTTAAAACCATTTTCTACTGACGATGAAATTTTTATTGACGAAGATGTGTCAGTCAACGTAGAATTTCTCGAACTACGCGAGGATAGCATTTGAAAAATGGAATTTCAAAATTATGGCTCGGTACATTTTATCGAAAAGTAGGTGCTGAATATCCTATTATAGCTGACAGAGCTCTAAAAATGATAATAGCTTTTGCTGCACTTATGGATTGTGAGTGAGAGTGGTTTCTCAATTTTAGTAACAGTAAAAACATAGGCCAGAAACCGTGTGAATGTGGAGTATGACTTAAACCTACATATATATCATAAAAACTTGCGAATGCAATTCCAATCTTCACATTAACTGTCATTAATTAAGAAATTACATTGAAATTGCAGTATAATTTTGTGCAATATAATGATTAAAAAAGGTTATTTGTATGCATGTGTTGTTTTCTTCGATAACATTTTAAAGGAGGGTAAAATCAATTTCCCTGATGGGCCTTAGTGGTGATAAGACTGTTCTACTACTATACTACTAACTAACTACTGTTCTAGTGTAGGGGTCGGCAGTTTGTCAAGTGAGAAGATGTTATGGAAACATGATAACGGGGGGGGGGGGGGGTGGTAAACGGCGGATATTACCAATTAAACGATTTAACCTTTTTATTAAAATTTTTAAACTCTAAATTCGACTGTTGTGGACTCCTGCAATTAATTAATCTACATGTATCCACACGAACAACTAGACAAACATTGACATTTTATGTACGTAGATCTCATTCCAACTATGATTTGCATTCTCCAATACAAAGTTTACATAGTCTTGGTAACAAATGTTAAAACAATATGGATGTATTTGACAACAATTTAAACATAGCCAACTGTGTATTTCTACCTATCCCATAAGCTAATGTGAACAACAATTTTAAACATTAGGTACCTACTTCATGTGAACTCCTATATTTTATGAACTATATTTTGTTTCTTATATTTTATGTTAGCTGTATTTTGTTAACGCTTATATATTGTATAACCTATATTTTGTTTTAAACATATATTATTTTACCGTATTTTTTAAACTCATTATTTTCACTGTAATTAAAAAAAAATGTATACATATGTATTGCATTCTATGTAAAAGCCCCATAGGCGTTTAAACAAAAAAAAATCGGTGTAAACAATTGCTATTATTGTGAAATCGCGCCTTTGCACCCACCTTTCACTTTTTTAAATCAGGTCAGTTGTATTCGATCTTTCATTGTTTTTGCACATAGAGGAAAATTTTTTATTTTTTTCGAGATCGCTTCTTTATTTTTAACATCATAAAAAAGCTCTTCGGATGCTCTTAGGACAGAAGCTTTAAGATAAATTTATGAAATTTAATTTAACACATGGGTTTAAAGCCCATGGAGATGCATGATATCTTCATATATAATATAATGATTCGTTGTAAGCTGCTTTGTATGCACAATATACCCAGCGCAATTTAATATGATAACGGCGCGTATTATGATGAGTGCGGGCAAATATCCGTTAAGCGCCGTTGACAATTAACGAACGCTGTACGCGTAACGGCGTTACAACATACGCCGGTCGTTACGGCGGTCGTATTGCGATGCCTCCGCACGGATTATGCCCATTTAGTTCTGCGAATGATACCGCGGAACACAATGGCGCCTCGCATTAGCGGAAAATTACTTTCGCTCTCGTGTTTGCCGGCCGCGCGAACAATTGCCACAGTCCTACTTCTGATAGCTACGTTGGAACCTCTCCCTCTTTCTCATAAACGACGCGTGTCACAGAAAAAGATGTCGCGATGAAGCTTTTAGAGGCAGGATTCCATGTTCTGTAAATGAAATAGCTACCTAATAGGATTGCGCTTTTTCTTGGAAAGATAGGTGGCGTGATATGGGGGAATATGACACTAAACGTTCATAGTGCACACGCCAGTATATATAGGGCAAGGAGTGTGATAGAGAATTTACTGAAATTCCGTAGAGATAATAATGGGGAGAAGAAAATTCTCAACAATTTGAAAATTGTTCTACTGGTATGTAAGATAAAGTACCTAGGTGCTATGATGATTTTTTAAAAGGGTTAAATATGTTAACTGTTATTTTTCCGACATTCAACATTATCTCCAAACGATCGTCGAGTTTATTTGGACATTCTTATTAGCATTTTTTTTCAATAATAAAATACCTTTCATCCTGAAGAAAGTTTGAAAAAAGAGTTTTCATTATACTCGTACATAGTGACTGACGTTCCTTTGGAGAAATTGTATTATATATATTATATATAAAATAAAATAATATGTAATTTTATCTAAAATACATGTTTTATAATTAGGAAGGTTTAAGTGACTTCTTATGAATTCATGAGAAAATATTATTTTGAATTTGCACACAGGAGACAAGTTATGGAAATATTTTCCCTTGGGGCATATACATATATTTTTTTCATTTGCTCCAGATAGGAGGCCCTGAGGAAAATAATTCCCCTCAGGGCCTATGTAATCTTTGGGGATGCTGTGTGGAGGGTTTTTTTAGGAAAGGAAGGAGGGGAAGTTCTAGGAAGGAAAAGGGTAATAGGGGTGGGTAGGAATCCGGGGGTCAGTGTGTCCAGGAATGACGGACGTTTGAATGCAATGAGAGAGTACTGCTGTGGAAGTCAAAGGGATTCCCTTAACCACTGTCTCCCGATCCGGCCTGCCATTCAGCTGGTGGGCAGACGCATCTGCCGCCAAGACCCGGACAAACCTCACCCCATGAACCCGGATATGTCATCTTTGGGGATGCTGTGTGGAGGTTGGGTATGAATCTGAGGTTCAATGTGTCCAGGTTATCCGTGGTCATGACCTAGACAAACTTTACCCCACAAACCCTTTGGGTGGATAACCAACACCTGTGGCTGATTATCCAATAAATGGTTCCCGGGTGGTAGTACCTCCCAAACTGAATAAAATTGATGCATTAAATAAGATAAACTTTTTGGATGCTATGTCTACTCTTCACAGAATTACTAGTGTAAAAGAACACCAATAATGCAACAAGCGTGAGACACAAGAACTTATGAGACAACACGGAGCACAGTATTGCACAGTGTACAGTGCATCTGCAGACACATCCTGCTCAGCTGAGTGCCAAGTACAACAATCCACAATGTATCCATTTCAAATTACCTCCGCCACGGAGAGAGCACTCCGAATGCAGTTTCCATCAAATGCAATGCAATTTTCAAGACTCATTCTCGCTGCGAGTAATAAATAGCCAGATGCAATTTAGCGGCCAAGCGCTGCGCCGCGGCTGCATTACGATCTAATAAAACCCCCTCTGCGAGAGCCCTTTTAATGAACGGACTCTGCTATTGCTATTGCCACTATGGACATTTTTTCTTCACTTTACGTGGAAATAAGATTTTAAAGTAATAAAATCGCGCGGCGAATGGATTCTTTCGATAATATACATTAGCTGATTATATTAGCTGGGCCAAAGGGGAATACCTTCCACCAGGCTATGTCATCCTAGGGAACGCTGTATGGAGGGTCTTTTTAAGAAAAAGAAGTTCTAGAAATGTAAAAGGTGTGAGGGGTGGGGAAAATCCGGAGGTTGGTGTGTCCAGGAGTGACAGACGTATGAATCCATCCCTTCAACTGAAATGAAGGCGATGGATTAAGAGAAATTCTGGAGAGAGCAAAAGGCCTCCCTCAACCAGTCTCTTTCGATCCTGCCTGTCATGCAGTAAGTGGAAAGACGCATTCGCCGCCAAGAACCGGACAAACCTCACTCCGGGCACCGCAAACCAATCGGGGTGGGGTAGAGGTGTTGGTTGTTTAATAAACGGTACTTACCCCATCTTTAAAGGGATAAGAATACATGCAAAATTATGTATCAGAATTAAATATTTAAGTAAGAATGTGTATTTATATAAAGAAGCATCCACGGTGAGCGGGGTGGATTTGATTTATTAAACAAATCAACAGTTTTATTCAGAGATTGATAAAATTTTACACAGTTATCTTTCAAACCAAGAGAAAGGTCACCGTTTACACTAAATATCGAAAAACCATCCCATTTCATTTTCCCATCACTTAAAGCGGAATATTGATATTTTTCGATGAAATTTTGCATACTTGACGTTAAAAATAAGGGGAAAATTACTGTTCGCATCTGATTTAGAAAAACTCGGCGTAAAGCCCAGGCATCGCTTGGAACTTCAGCTGTTATGTAAATATAAACAATTATTTGATGTCACCAGGGTTTGAAAAAGCCCGTTAGCATTCTCTATTTTAGTGATTCTTGAAATTACTTCAATAAATTTTTTATTCATTATTTATGGAACGAAATTGTTTTCATCATGGTTGATGGTAATACAATATTTCAAAGCGAATTTCAGCACAATTATGTGTACGAAACATTAGTGTAACAATACTGTTCTAAATAACTATTTTTTTTTAATTATTTTTATTAATTGATAAAATTACTGATCTCAACACAGGCTTGTGCTAGTGAGGTTAACCCTGAAGTGGTCGCGCTCTTAAAAGTAACGCCAGTGGTCGCGTGGATTACATATGTACGCCATTTTTAAACCAAAAAAAATTAGTCGAATCATTTAAAATTATTGTGTATTTATCTTATAATCTTATAATTTAAGCATTATTTATTAGAAATAAGCAACATAAATATTAAACATAACTTCTATGTTTTTCACAAATAACCAAAACATAAACGACCTGTTTTTTTAAACCAAAAAATACGTCTTTCACTTTTATTGATATAACAAAAGTAAAATAAAAAAATAACATATTGTAATTTTATTACTGATTTCGGAGCAGGATAAACATAAAATTAAAGAATGATGAGGAAACATTTTATTTTTGCATTTTGCTTACACTTTTCATGTATGCAAAATGTGTTACGTAATTGGTCGCGCGGATTACAGGTGTAGACCATCGACTTTGGGGAGCTCCTGTAATACAATCAATGCGTGCCCGACACCAGCGTTGAGCTGAACGCGACCGTGTGTTATCCAACTTAAAGTAAAAGAAGATAAAATGATTCGCGCCACCCCTTTTCTAAGAATCTTAAATTTTGCATGAATGGATTATATTTGTAATCCACGCGACTACTCCAGGGTTAAACATTGTAAACAATTAAACATTGTAAATAATTAAACATTGTAAACAATTAAACATTGTAAATAATTAAACATTGTAAACAATAAAACCTCCCATTCATATAAAAGTTAAATAAATATAAAATAATTAGTAATAAAAATATTTTTGGGGCAAACGCAAAGAAACATTTAATTTCAGTAGAAAAAACGTTGCCGTAATACAAGAACGAGAACGAATTCGATATAAATTTATTGTTAATTTATTACCACCAAAGAGTCAAAGCAATCCCGTTCAAAGTGCCACTTGCGGTGTCTGAACACTTTACGATTTTCGGGTACACTTTTCAAATATCTCCAGTTACCGGTTTTCCGTGTCGTTGTTCCGGTTTCCCGGAAATCACGAAATCAAACCGGTATAGGCTATGAGCGAGAGCTTTCGGCGCAAGTTGTGATGCCGGTGTGATCAACGCCAATTAACGACTCGCTGCCGGCTGTCAGTTGCTCAAAGTTTAATAGATTTATCGAATACAATTGGATTAAATCCACCAACGCTATTGGTTTTCTCAGCATTTAAATACATGCACGATTCTGGAGCGGAGTAACTACTGCTGAAAGTTTGTTCATCGTGAAGCCTTCATTCGAAAGGAACGTACATGGTAACTTGCTTTTTACAATATTGATACATTATAAACCATCATTCTATAATTTACGAGACCTTTACAATATAATATATTTTATAATAATAATGTCGTATCGATAAGTAGGTGTCTACCAGGCGCGGTCCCTCCAAACATACTGTGCATGCTGTGCATCCCTTCCTTTCTAGGTGTATAATAAATATAATTATTACTTATTTATTCCGAATTTAAAAAAAACTTAGGGTTTATTTTTTTCTATCCGTAAACAGCAATAGATAATGCAATTTAACGACACCGTCCAAATCTCAGAGGCCAAAAACAACAAAACAATGCATATAAAATACCATTCACGATGCTCGTGTGTCGAAAAAGCGTAAATCCACCTAGGGACAGGATTCAGAAACAAAGTGGATTCTCTACTTTATTCCGTATCTACGATATTAGAAAAAGTGAGATATTCGCGCATGCGCTTTTGTTCTGCGTGCCTAGTTTCATCATAGGCGCATCCGTGGGAGCATCCAACGCGCAGAAAATGACTTTAATGCACTAAGGCATAGTGCACAGAATAGCACAACCAAGAGGCGTAGATTAATTTACCCACTAACCCATTTTGACAGTTTGGCATGCATTTTGATTTACTGAAGCCTATTGATGCGTTGAATATCTTAAGCATTTCTATATAATTAATTAAATTTGAGAACTGTAATAATTGATGTGAATCGTGAAAGATTTATAAGTAGAGCTAATTTGACAAACTATTTTTTTCAGTAATCGCATCTTATTCGTGGGCTAGTCTATAGATTTTTACATTTGATATTAGGTAGTTTTATACTTCAGCATCCCTTATACAAAAAGTCACCGACCGCCACTTGACATACTGATGATTCAGATGTACAAAATTTTATTTCTCGTATATTCATACATTAAATGGTAGTTTGGAATCGAAATAAACAAGTTACCTACTTAGTACAAAGATTTTATTGAAGTGAACATTTCTTTAGCACCATTGTGATTTGATACTCCATGAAACGAAAAATTGCGACACTAAAAAGAGACAAACGTATATTCAAAGGATTTAGCCTGCGAGTGAATGAGATAGTATCGGTCTCCCCTGTGTGTGGTACTTCGTGGCCTCCCCACGCTTGTCTACATTAGTTTTCTGAAGGTTTCACTTCTATCACGTGTGAATTGCAATTTTGAAAAACCATCCCCAACCCTTTTCCAATCCCTTAAAACAGAATTTCTTGTTAATACTTATTATTTGACGGCCGGCATAGTGCAGCGTTAAGGCGCTTGGCTCGCACGCCGAAGGTCGCGGGATCGAATCCCGGCGTGGCAAATAAATTTTATATGATTAATTTGTGTTATTTCACAATTTATTCATTTAAAAAAATATATAGTATATTTGCGACACGTTCCAGAGTGGAAGATACTCTCCGTATCGCCCTGGTGTAGGACCGCCATTCAGAATTGAAACGTTGCCTGAAATAGCATTAGCCGTGTTTGGTGGCCAGATCTGAATAGCCAGGTACTTACCCACCTTCCTCTTCCCTATCTCCTTCCCCTCCCCAATACCTTCAGCCTCACAACATACCCCAATTGGGGATGCCATAGTCTCACTGGCTTCAGACGGGAGCAGTTGGGACTCTTGTGCGGTATTCATATAAAAAATAATAAAAATATCACAATTGTCCTTCAAAATAATAAAGTAAAATAAATAAGTCTAAATCTGATTTCGAAAAACTTTGTATAAAGTCCAGGCAACGCCGGGGTCCGCAATTTGTTTAATAATTTTAATTGTAGAATTCATTAAATTCAAATTAGTTAAAGTTATAACGTTATTCAGAGTGAGGAATATATTATTCTGCTACCCAAAATCCAAATCAAACTTTTAATCTAATTCTTGAGAAGAGACAATGAAATTTTAATCATTTTAAATATAACAGTTAGGTACTTACTAATTAAATTTTATAATGTATTTAAAAAAAATAGCGTCTTATTTTACTGTAAAGAACTTATATAATTGCCTGAGCTTAGCGTAGTCCTCTTTTAACAAGACCGTTTTGCATTTCGTATATCAGTAAATGTGTGTGTACGTTCCTTTTCCATTTCAATATGGTGGCCTTTTAATTGTTCATAAAGATTTTTTTTTAAACAAAAAAGAGTTGTGTTTATTTGGACTTTCTTATTCGCGTTTTTGAAAAAGAATTGTCATTAAGAACGTGACGTTTCTTTGGACAATTTGTATATTTCCTTATTTAATTTCAATTTGGGAGACGGGCATGGGTACTACCAACCCGTAATCGTTGGATTACCAACACCCCGCCTTAGGTCAACCCTAATGGATCGCTACGTTTGGTGAATAAGCAGAGGTGCCCGGGTTCGTAGGGTGAGGTTTGTCTTGGTTTTTGGCGGCGAATGCTTTTATCCACCATCTGGCGAAAAGGTTCTCCATCTAGCTCTACGCTCGCCATCTCTGAATATATTGACCCACAGATTCCTACCCACCCCTCATACCGCTTTCCTTCCTTCCTTTCTCCAAAAAGATCCTCCACACAGCATCTGTTAAGATGACATAGGCCTTGAGGGATTTTTTTTCCTCGTGGTTTCATGGGCAGAGACAACGCAAAAAAAAAATTGTCACTTTTAATGTATTTATTGTTTACAATTAAGTAGGCACGTATATAAGTACCAAATTACATATGATTATGTCTTATATGATTTCAGTGGAAATTTTGGTTTTGATTTATTATAAAAGAAAATTAGAACGAACTTCTTTGGACGCTTGGTCAACTGTTCACAGAACTACTAGCATTTCATAAGCAATTTAACCCGGGATTGATATGAATTATTCATATATACTATGTTTATTTGACTTTCCCAAGCACGCAGAAAATCTAGGACTTTTTATAATCACTAGATGCTACAGGGTATCGGGCAGTGGGGAACTACAAGGTACAATACCCAGCCACCTAGCTTCAGCGGTCCACACCAGATACTCGGTGCTCGTGGCTCAAATAGCCTCTGAAGATAAAGCCAAGAGGGGGCAGGAACCCGGCATCAATCTTGAAGCTTTACACATCTGAGGTTGTTACTTCTCAGAGGTATCTGCCGCTAGTGATGGGAGGCGACTACAGTTCGGCAGTCGATAAAAATATCACATAATATCGATTTAACTCGAAATAAAAATAGAACCGACTATTTTCTCAGTGGTATCATTATTTCTCTACACACTGGCCACATCAGAAGTTCTAGAAGCTCCGACAATCTGACAGCCACGTTATTGTGGTATCTGTATCGGAGTCGATAGCACATGTATTTTGTCAATCTCCTTCTGAATTATTGTCGAGGTTGATAATTTAACTTGTACCTAATATGTAAAAATTATAAAAAATCCAATCACTATCGCCAAGTGTTATTAAATAAATTGCCGCGACCTTATAGCATAGTATACCCCTGGTAAGTTCTACTATTTCATGGCCATACTACTTTTAAAAATCACTTTGTTTCATTAAATATATTATTTTGTTTAAATGCCTACTAGTTTCGTTAAATCTTTTAAAATATATTTATTACAAATTATCTTCAGAGCACGAAACAGTTATTTATATTTTCTTAAACCTAAAAAAACAACGTGTTTTAATAATAATAATTCATAGTTGCTTTAGTCATGAATGTTTTTATAATATCGTTTGAAATGTTTTCGTAAGTGCTTCATAAACGTTGCGTGCTTTCAGGTTCATAAAATAATATTTATCGAAAGTGGTGGATAATAAAACATCAATTCACATATGTTGCATTAATTACCGTTACCATTAAATCGTTTTTAGATGAAAAAAATAAACAAAGCTGATTTACATGATCACCTAGGAACATAATACAAGGTGTAGACAGTTAAAAAGACGTAAAAATCAGTCATTATCATAGAATATAATATTCAAACCAATAAACAAATCTTAATAATACATTCAGAACTATTTTTTATGCATAAGCATACACACAAGTACATGCCATTTTAAGAAAACGTCGTAAAACAGGACAAAAAAGCTTACACCGACGTTGAAAAAATCTGTTCAAAATATCTTTGAAAATCGCTGTGGGAATTTACTTAACATTATGCAACACGTGCAATAACCAAAAATCCCACAGAAACTTAGCTTTTCAGTCTAGTTAAGTCTAATTTAGAAAAGCTTTTGATACGATAAATCACAATATACTTATAATTTTTTTTTTATTTAATAGGTTTAAAAAAAATTACACTAAAAATCTCACTAACACCTCAAAAACAGAAAACAATACAAAAATAGGGTATTTTTATAGTACTGAAGAAATGGAGTACCCCAGGGTACTGTGCTTGGCTCAGTTCTGTTTTTAACATTTATAAATGATTTATGTAATGTTGTAATCCCTGGTAAGATTGTATGATGATATAATGGAATATCCTGGCTTGAAACTTTTTTAAAGGCGTCAAAATTTATTACATATGTCTCATCATGGCTAAATAGTAATAGACTCTTCCTAAACTACAACAAAACATTTTAGCTTACTTTTTATAAAAACAGTAAAAACAAACCCCCCAATAAACTTAAAATTAGAATACATAATGCTAACTGTAATCAAGTAACATGTTCTTCTTGCCTTGTACATGGAAAAGTTGATAAGATCAAATATTTGGGTATATATATTGATACAAATTTAAATTGGCAATCACAAATTAATAATACCGTTTCTAAATTAAATCCATCAATAAAATCTATAATGTCGATTTACTTTATTTTATCATGATTTATAGTTTCGGCAGAGGATTTCACATCCCTAGTCCAAGCACTTGAGTATCCGAGGGCTGCCACTTCAAAGAACTCGCCCGATTTTATATGGGTCGTAAAAATGAAAGTATTATATTCGAGGAGTGTTCAAATATTTCATGAACCCACGGTGGCAATGAAAAATGGATTCGACAGATTTTAATGCATCCTAAAAGAAGGAAAATGAATTATTTAGGACGAGCGAATCCGTAATATCTTGTATTGTGGTTAAGTGTGACAGCTTATAATAGTGATCAGGAATAATGGTACAGTTTACATTTACAGCGTGGATAGTACGTTTGATGACTTGGCAGGGGTGTCTGGGTTAATGGATTGAGGTTTATCTAGGTTTTACTGATGTCTACTGCGTGGCGGACAAGAGACCTAACCTAGATCCCTCCTGCCGGACTCTCTCGATCTATCGCAGTGGGAGGGATGGATTTATACGTCTGCCACTCCTGGACACATTGCCTCCAATTCTTATCCATTTCTAATACCCTTTTCCTTCTCAGAACTTCCTCTCCTTCCTTTACCCTAAAAACCCTCCACACATCATCCCCAAAGACGATATGGGTCTTGAGGGATTTTTTCCTGAGAGCCTACTGTGTGGAGCTAATGTAAAAAAATATACAATACAGCTAATGTCATTCTTGACAGCAAGTTTAAAAAATAATTTAAATAGAAAAGCTTGGCTTAGTTATACATAAGAAAAATATTTTTTCAAAGCGAGAATAGTTGAATAGTATCCTTTATAAGTTCATGGAGATCAAAGTTTTGGCATTAGTTTCGGTGTTCCGTCTTTCTTCCTCCTTTGCTGATTTTTTCCAACGACTCTTTTTTTCCTTGGTATTTATTGTTCTTTGGATCTTGTTCTTTTGTTGATTGTTCCGTTATCTTTCTTTTGTATATTTATTGAAAGATCCGTTTCATCTATGGCTTTTATAATAAAGTTTTACCGTACCGACATAGTTAACAATAGTTTCAGGTTTCTTTGTGCAAGGTTTATAATCGATAACGTCATTGATTTAAAAAAATAAAAATCAAAAACTTTATATTTTATTACTAATTAACAACATCATTAATTAACATCCTAAAGCAGGTATACATATATTTTATTCAAAGTAATATGAATAAAAGCTAAACGTAACGGTGGTTAAACTCTATATGAGAAAATTTTCATGCCCTGTGCATAGATTTTCGTAGTAAAAGCATTGAATTTGCAATTTTAGAGCTAAGCGCTTTTGGAGTGAAATATCAACTACTGACACGAACCAAGTTATCTTTTTATTTTTCTGTGTCTTATCCTTTTTCATATTTTCGTTTAGATTTTTAGTTTTGCCTTCATCTTCAACGATTTATTACTTTGATGGGAATAACCTTCAAAAGTTATAAAAGAGAGTCGTTCCAACAAAAATTAATAACATGATTAAGGAAGTTGATGTTTCACTCCAAATGCACTTAGTTCTAAACTTGCAAATTCTATACGTTTACCAAGAAAATATATGCAAAGGGCTCCCCTCGCATAACATTTTCCATACAAATAAAATCGGATATATTTTTCCGAGACACTACCTAAGTTACAAACCAGTGTATAGAAGTCTTGTTTCCAATGAAAAAAGTAGCTGCCAATAATTTAGAAAAAAATAGTCGAAGAGAATATTGTTAATTCTGAAATTTGAAATATGAGATTGACAAAAATGACATTTAAATAAGAGATCTTAGTAGCCAAATTCGTAAAGGCGTTTGACCCACTGTAGAAAGTTTTAGGTTCGTGTCCCAGTTGCGATCGTTATCTTCTTATTTTCCGTGTCTTGTTCTCTTTCATATCTTCGTTTAGATTATTAGTGTTATCTTTTTCTTCAACAAGGTACTTAATGTTTCTATTAAAGTTTTAAATAAATGCAATGTTTTAAATGATCTCTACGAAAATATATTTAAAATAGATAATACATTGTCACACGATGCCTAGCATTGAACCAATTACCTACTATCATATTTTGTACGTAAAATACAAAAGAAATTGAAAAGTTACAGCCAAGTAAAGTCTCCCAAGTATAAACTTTAATAATAAATTATAAAGGAACTATACCAACTTAAGACTTGAGCTAAGCCTGCAAAACCATTGAACGCTCCAACTTTATCAGAAACAAGCATAATATTTAATAATTGCTGTAGTATTTTTCTAAATAAGAGCTTTGTTTGGAGCCGAAGCTCGAACTTTATTGCTTTAGACATGATTTGAGATTTTCACGGCCAAAAGCGTAATCGTTATTTATTTTTGGATTATTTTGCCCTTGTTGTGCTACCTCCTTCCTTAACCAATGCATCAGCGTCTTCATTTGCTAAAGAAGACGCTGATGCATTGGTTTCACAAGATTACACATCTGCCCTGATGATAAAATTCTAATGCGGTTCGAAAAGTTGGCTAAAGAAGAATAGCGCGAAAACCCACACAATAATTTAGTGGTTCAGTTTAAAAATAAATAAAACGAACTTATATTAAGACAATTCTGCATTGTTTCCTGTTTTTTTCTTGTAATTCATTAAATAAATTAGATATTATAAAAATACGTACATCGTTCTCTACACGAACAACTTAAATAATTATTCAAATAATCAACAACAACGATATCAACTATGATTGTAGCGTAAATTGGAAATACATATAGATACTATAAAGTAGAAATCACCAAAGTACCAAACTCTTTAATGGTGAGTTTTCTCGCATCACGAAACCAGCACAATGCAATTATTCAATTTACAACGACATTTGCATTATGAGCCTTGAAATTTTCCTTGTTGAAAATATGATTAGATGCCAATGTTTTTTTTTCAAATTTTTAAAAATCTATATTTAGTTTCGCAAGATTATGGTAATTTATAAATAACTTGAATTATTTACCTGTGAAAATCTTTCCTGTGCATCCAAAATGTCAATAAATATTGACATTCTATCGTCCATAATATTGAATCCATTCCTGGGCTGCAGCAGTAAGTGCTGAACGGCTTCACGAATAGATGATGGAGTGGAAGAAGCAGTTTTACTCGGAGTTGTTGCAGGTGTGCCAGTTTTACTGCTATGAGCGTGAGTGCAGCCGAGAAACAACGGAGCACCAGTAGTAGCGGACCCACAAGTGAAAGGTTTAAACGGGGTCCCATGAAACGTAGGAGACGGCCTCATTTGGGAGTGCACTGAAACCGCCAACCTTCGCGGGTCATGAGGAGGCAATCCATTCACAAGAGTGGCGTTGTGGACTTGGTAATCACTCTGAGAAGAAGGCAAAGATCTATACCCAGAATCAGACGGACTTGCGATTGCAGTCGTCGTAAGATTAAGGTTGTTTGCAGGAACTGATGTAATACTGGTAGGCCTCCTAGGTGAACCATTGCCCCAAGTTGTATTGGGCGTGGTGAAATTAGGATATTGATGCACCATCGGCGGAGGACGGCGTGCTACAGGATGCTGTAGTGGAGGTAAACGAACTGGAGACCATTTGACGTCTCCTGCCGCCTCTGTCACGGCTATACTGTGTGGCCTTCTCGGTATCGGGTGGTGGATCCCATTCCAGGGGACATTTCTAGGAGGAACTTCAGCCATATTCCCATTGCCATCCATCGGGGTGGTAGCAACGCTGTGAGGACGTCGGTTGACAATGGGAGGCAGCTGACTCGTCCATGGCGGGAAACCATTCATAGCCTTGTAAGGAAAGCCATTGTGTTGGTTTGATGGCGTTGTTGGTGTTGCAGCTATGCTGACTGGCCGCCTGATGGGTTGCGAAATAGATGTGGTGGGAGGTGCAGGAGGCCTGTACAAGGGCGTCTGGACACTTGGACCGTTCTGTTTGAAATTATTGATTCCATTAGCGACGCTCGTGACGGCAATGGAGTGAGGCCTCCTGGGGATAGAGTTCGTGTTTGGTAAATCTCCGTTGGGGGGTAACTTTCCCATGGAGTTCGGCCTCCGGGGGAGGGTTTGCGCGGATTCGGGGGCCGGCGGTGGTGGGTCGTCCCAAGTGGTGATGACGAGAGTGTCTTTAAGGGGGGAGAGCCTGGGTGCGGGGCCCCGCCGAGGGGGCCCTCCGGGGGGCAGGTCCACCATGCTGCTCCCCTCCCTCCCCCTCTCCGTCTTAACAGCCTTCACTCGATTAGCACCCTTCTAAAAGCTACTTCTGATGCACTGATCATTTCACAACACCAAAACAACGCTCTAAAATATCCGTGGAGCAGATGAGTGATCTTGATTTTATTAATAGTAGATCACTGCGGCGATTAAAAATCAAACAACAATAAACACACAGAACTAGTCTCTAAAACTCGTTAAGCAGATTAAGATATTTCAAGGCCAGAGTTTATTATTAATAACTTGTAATTAGATCGATGATTTGCACAAATCAAAGCGATATTATTATTAATGAATAATTTATCACGTATTAATTAGGCCATCTAACAAACCTCTACAAAACACCAATTCTAATTATTTTTTTGTTGTCTAGCACATCAAAGCTAATGGTGGTAAACATAAACCGGGAACGTGTTATCCTTTGGGGGCAACTATTGTTTACATTAAGTTCGTTACTAAAGTAAAGTGCATGACTTGATTAAACAATTTGCGTAAAAGCTCGTCCGAAAACCAAAAGTTCAACAATACGTAGAGAAAAGTTAGTGGTTAATTTATCTAAAGTTTACAGTAGAAACTTCACATAAAAGCGCACAAAGACTTTCTACCGCTAGCATGCACGGGGTTCTCATAAATATTTTACTGGCTTGGTTAAATAATGTTAACAAATACTGGAAACTATTCACAGTAGTAAACTTGAATATTTTAAAACTTCTACGAGAGTATCAAACAATCTATATTAATTAAAGGCTATTATATTTTTATTAACGACCAATAAAATATATTTAGTATTGCTTAAACACACGTGCGTTTTACTCTATGGGTTAGATAAATAAATATTTGTTTTAATCATCACTTTTTTAACTTATTTTTTATGTATAATAATAATTTAAAACTCACTTTTAATTTAAACTATAAAATCATTTTATTTAACGTTTCACTTAAATAATTTATTTATTATTTGTTTTATAAACAATTATTAACTTTATGATACAAGTAATAAAACATTCGTATTGTATACTGCTTCCGTAAAAATTTTAATCGCGCAAAAATGAATTTTGTGGTAAAAACTTTACGCTTGTCACAGCTGATTAATCTAACGAAACTGAAAAAATGCGTAGTAACGGCGTAGCTCGCTAGGAACCTCCTACGCGCGCCGTAGCGGGTCGTGGTAACGGCGTAGCGAGCCCGTGCGAGGACCGGTAACGACTGACTGGGAGGACTGAGGACGGAGGTTGTTGCTTGACAGAGGCTGTGGATGCTGGGCGGGGGAGGAGGGTGGTGGGGCCGGACCGGAAGCGGGAGGGGCGGAAGTTGAGATGGGTAGGCTGCAGGACATCCGAAGCTCGGAGATTGTTTTGTTTAGACTTAATTGTCACGCTGTTTTTCTATCAACTTAATTGAACCGAGGAGTATATTGTGTTTGTATCGAGGAACGGTCGCGATAATTCATATTTATGATGTTGATTAAACACTGGCCATTGTGAATATCTGAGACGTGGAAAGGAGACCTAACTAATATAGGGAGTTTACTGCATAAGAAGAAGGAAAATTGTACAAGTACTTAGATACCTACATGAATTATTAATCAATATATCAAATAATATGTGTTAATTAGTTTTATGAAGTTTAGGAGGGGTGGTTTTACAGAATTTGAGCAATTCATCAAATTTCAAAGTTATTTTTCAAGTCTCCTGAATGTTCTATTTCAGTTCCGTGATACATCTGACCAATTTATTACAAAGTATAAATTAAAGTCGCTCCTGCTGTCTGTACGCTTAGATCTTTTAAACTACGCAACGGATTTTAATGCGGTTTTCACCAATAGATAGAGTGACTCACGAGGAAGGATAAGGCATATAATTTATCAAGGTTTTGTGTAAATCGTTTGAAATATAAAATATATAAAAGGAGCGGGCTGGCAAGCGGGTGGTGTGGATTTGATATGTATGCAAATTAACAGATGGCGTTGGTTATAAAGGTTGGGTAATAGCGTTGTCTGTAGATGGCGTTGTGTTTAGTTAGCCACAGCAATGTGCGTCCGGGTCTGCTAGTATTTATATAATAGAGAACTTGAAAATTAACTTCGAAATTTGATGAATTGTTCAAATTCTGTGAAACAATCAGTCATACGAATAAATATTATGACGCACACTTTATGACATTTGAAAAACTTTTTATTTTTATATAATATTTTAGAGCAGTTAAAAGTTAATAAAAAATCTAATAATTCTTAAGCTAACTGCCTAACTTAATAAATAAACAAAATAATATAATTTGTTCACCACTCCTGCATACGTATGTTTAAGCCAAATACAGTACATTTTCAAATAATTAATATTTTTGCGAAGTTTGAAGAAATTTTTATTTTTATTTCAAAATAGGTACCTAGATCAAATATTCACAGCTCGTAACATAATTTTTTTCTGAAACGTGAGCTGCAAGGCTTTGAAAAGTCTAAAAATAAGACATCGTAGTATTATATAATGCATTATGTGTCATTTTTCTCAAACATTTCAATCAGATGTCGGGTGGAGTCAGGTAGTAGAGTACATATTAAAAAAAGCATTTTCAGTGCATTTAAAAATGAACAATTTTAAGAAGTTTCCTTTATTACTCTTCGTAAATTGGTTCTCTTTATAAGTATCAGAAAAGTTTAATTTTCAATTATGCTCTTAAACAACGCGGGATGTGGCTGAAATTTAGAAACGGGCCATTTTTCCCGGAAAGTAATGGAAGGATATTTTATTATCGTCTGTGCTTTAAGAATTTTTAAATTTTATTTGTTAAAAATACGAATAATTATTATAATAATTTTACAAACGAGTATGTGGGAAAACGTTCCCAGGATATTCTTACAGGAGACAAATACACATCCATGGCAATTGAAGTTTGAAAACAATTCGTTCGGACGAAAAACTTTACCAAAAAAAATCAAAAGCCAAATACAATAAATATTAATACAATTCAAACGAAAGGATGAATAAATTAAAATTTCAAAAATTGTGTGTTTTCATTTATCTTTGCAAAAAAGGTAACGCGGTTTCAGTACAACTGTCATGATCAGGAGAAAATATAAGCAAATGAATACAGTTGGGTCGAAACATTTATTACGTATTTTGTTTGGTGTTTGATTTAACAAATATAAATCACGATATTTGAAAAAATAACCCAATTTCTCGTTAACAATAAAAATTCTAGGGCTTAGTTTTGTAAGTTTTACATTTTATTATTTTCAAGTTTGATTTGTAAGACTCAATTTTAATTTTAAGTTTCGTTTTTATTTAGTGATATAAGAAGGTATTATTTAATAATTTATTTATTTAATATGTATTTTTATTTATAAACAACTTATGCTAGATATTTTTTATTCTTGTTCGTAAATATCAATTAGATACTATTCAGGTTGTCTGGGGGTTTGGAGGCAACTTTGGCAATTATTTGTGAGTAAAAGAAAAACATAAAATAAATAATTTTACAATATTTATTTAAAAAATACAACGAACAATAAAATAAAACATAAACAAAATCTTAAAAATGCATTTTTTTGTAATAATTTTGGGCCACGCGAACGTTCCTCTTAACTTCGGGAGGTGATTCTTCATAAGTAAAAAAGATAATAACTTTTTTCGAAATTCCAACTTTTAGGGGTAGTTTTGTAATAAAAATATAAAATTCGACCAGCGTGTTCAAGCGGGATTATTATTGCCAAGCAATATTGCAACAATCGCACCCGGCAAGCTAACAGCAACTTTATCGAGTATTTTTTACCTTACACTAAGGTTTTTTAGTAGGTATGTATTTTTGTCTGTGAAAAAAGTAGGAATTTCAGAAAAGTTATTATTCTTTTTTACTCCTACCGTAATGTAGAATCACCTCCCGAAGTTAATGCACTTTACCCCCAGACAACCTGTATGTTCCCAAACAATGACGTCATAGCGACATTACCAGATAAAGAGGTTAATACATGCATGCTTAATTGGGGTGATTAGTGCACGCATTGACTCATACCAGGGGGCTAAAGTCGAAATTTTTTTTTTGAAATTACCATTATTTGCAATTTATTCGCTCGTCGCAGCTCGACGTTTAAAATTGTGTACTAAGTTTAAAAAGTGTTTTTTTTTGGTTCTGTAAAATGGAGACTACTTTGGAAGGTATTTGTAAAGTTTTTTCTTAATACTTTACTGTAAATAATTTTAGTTGTTTTTTAAATAAAAAATAAGTTTTGTGTTTTTTTTTGGCCAAAAAAATATTAAATTTCTAACTCCTCGAGAGATTATCTCAGAGAGAGTATATCAAAATAGCACGATATTTTTTTTTTTTTAAATAGTTTATTTATTTATTTATTTATTTATTTCTATATATTACAGTTTTTACCTTATATATTTAATATTTTAACATAATATATTTTGGAAAACATTTTTACATATTAATTAAAATAACATTTTATTATGTTGGGTGTAAGGTAGGTTTGAGAAGGTGAAACTGTTGGTTTATAATGTTGTATGTTTCGTGAACACCTCACTAGGAGAACCTGTGCTGAGGTGTTTACGTGTTTATGATTCAGTGTGACAAGTACAGTAGTGCAACTAATATTCTATTCATATCATTTTCGATATTAACCCGCACGAATCAACATTATTATTATTTTTTTCATTTTACAGGAATCATATTTGTGCCATGTATTACATTTTGAACGTAATTTTAGCAATTTATTACTCTCAAAATACACTTTTTTTTACTTTTTATATATAATTGTTTTATTATAAACCTCAAATACTCTATTAACACATTATTTAAAAATTATAAAAAAATAAAAATAAAGAAAACGACAGGAAAAAAATATCTATTAATCATTTTAAACACTAATTTTTCATAAAATTAGTGTTGACTACACCTCAATACAGGGTTAAAAATAATGTTATCATGTGTAAGAGTTTTTAGCGTCTAGCATGTATGAAACGAATCACCGTGCGCCGCGGCCGTTCACAGAGCACGTTTCGATTTCGGCTACACCGCTTGAGAATTATTTTATTTGTGATAAGAACCAAAAATCCACCATCTGGTGTTCGCTTCCGAGTATAAGTACGAGCAAACAGTTCCACTGAGTATAATAAATTTAAGGGGCCACTTTAAGCTCCCAAAATAAATCTTCATACGGAGCCATCGATCCGGTTCAATTGAGTTATTCGAGATGTATTATTAATTCATTCTAGGCTCTCTCAATAATGATACTATAATGGTTTCCAATTGGAAAGTTATTTTGATTGTTCACACTACGTAGTAGATGCTACTGAGTAGAGACCCCTTGTTGGAAATTAGTTTTGACAATTGATTTTCGAATTGGAAAACCCAGTTTATTTATTTACTAGCTGGGTTACCCGGCTTCGCTCAGGACAATAAGATAGTGTTCTGGAATGTTGCACAATGATGTTCCCGATTTCCTATTCCTGATCATTCCACGACATACTCCGCCACTCCTTCCACAACTTTCTACAGCTCTATGGAACCTTCTAGAACTTTCCGGAAAACTGTTCTAGAAATTTCAAGAGGGCGAAATTTTCAGCCCTTATATCTTTAAAAGCACGGCCTTTAGGTAAAAACGGATACCCTTATTCCCTAGGGGGGATAGAGATCTACCACACCATATAACTCCCTTGATCGAACCGGGACTCGTTTCTGAGTTTTTGCGAGCTGCACGTTGGACTTTCTTTTATAATACATGCCATATTCAAATAAATAAAATGTTACTCCTTATATGTCCTTTCCCGTGCGTTCCCCTCCAGCGTTCCACTTCCACCTTCCCCGCCACCGCTCTCCCGTTTCCCCGTCCCGCAAACCCCCCTGGCACTGCATTTCTTGACTCCTCTCCCGCGCGGCCCGTAGCCGAAACATTTTTCTAATACTAACATTTTTAAACTCGTGATATCTTTCTAATTAAATATCCGAATTGAAAAATTCAAAAAGTTAAATAAAGGTATTGAAACTGTCTTGAATATGAAGTAATTTATTTTGATAAGGATTAAAACCAAGATACAAATAAAGAGCCTTTAGAAGCGGCGACATATTAATTAAAATTTTAAAATAAAAGAATACTTATTGTGGCATAACCATAATAGTTAGACATATGCTGTCGCGACCTTTTTTTTAAAATAATGATGTGTTCTATAAAGTCGTAGTTCATTATTTTATTCTATCATCAATAGTTTTCGCAGCGCACGCGATTTAAAGAATATTTTAGGTAATTTTTTTACACCCTGGGTTACATTATTGAAGTTTTAGTAAGGATGCCTATTTTTTTTAAAAATATAATATAGTCTATGTCACCCAGGGATAGTGTAGCTTCCCAACAGCGAAAGAATTTTTCAAATCGGTTCAGTAGTTTCGGAGCCTATTCGATGCAAACAAACACACAAACAAACAAACAAACAAATATTACCTCTTTATATAGTGTGTTAGATTTACGGTACCAATACCTTTAAGGGCCTTTAACCAGCCAGCGGTCGAGAATTCAAATTTCGTCGAAAGATGTTCTTACGATCGTACGGGTCGGTTCCAATAAGAAAGATTCATTATTCTACGTACAAGATTTTTAAAATTGTAACTCAATATCGATTTTATTTTCATTCAAAATTTGCTTTAATTTATACCTAGGTACATTAAAAAATGCTGAAAGGCATGACGATAAAACTATTTGAATTATGTACTTTTTGTAATTACTTTTTGATTATAAGTATTACAATTTTTCAATAATGTCTAAGCAAAATAAGAATTTAAAAAAAAATCTTAAATATATTAGTTTATAAATAAATAGACAAACTGAATTATTTTCGTCACAAAACACGAGTGCGGATCTTTTTTAAATGATATTATTTAAACTAAAATTAAAATTCTGAAACTTAGCTTTCCAAGATAATTTATTGATTTATTTTACGGTGTGATTTTATGATTTGAAATGTTTGTTGTATAATACAATTTTTTTTTGAAAATTTAACAAATCTGCCAACTACCTACGCTAAAACCTTATTGTACTAAAAATAAACATATTTTCTCTAAATTAAAACATAGCATTAATAGATAAAATAACAGTCTTACGAAATCGATTTATAATTTTTTGTGGAAAAGGGTCAATACGTCTAAAATTTTATATAAAAACCGGATTGTCTGGTTATTCTCTCTTAAAATACTACAAATATTTTTGTTGGGCGCTGGCGGTTGGATCGGTTTTTTATTCATTAACTTTAATTAAATTCGCAATGTACGACATTACGAAAACTTCATTCAACTATTTACTGAGACACATTTTTAATTACAGCGCGAGTTGCGAAGATCTGACGCGAGAAGCTTTAAAAAAGCGTTCTCAGAAAAATACAAAGTTTTCTCCTTGACCAATTTGTAGCAAACCGACTCAAAGGCATTTTCAATTAACAAGTTAAAAATAGCGGACGAGTGAAGTCTAACAAAAGCAATGCTGTGTATATTAGATCTACGGGGCGTTTTTTTAATAGAAAAACACAGTGTCTTTGATCGACACGATGAATAAAGTTGGGCACAAAGAGTGTTCCCTGTTTGTTTATTTTATTGCTTTCAGAAAGAGAGTTGTCTATTGTTTTCCTTACGCAAGACAAACAAGTTGCAATAATAATAATTAACTTCTCAGGCCGCGGGCATATTCTGTCAGAAGGTCTAAACATCTCAATTTTTCAATAAACTCCAAGTAAACAGAATATTTCGAAAAGTGTTCGAAAAAAAACGTGTTTGAAAGGTGATGAAAAACGTCATTATTGGAATTGAACATAATTTTTAAAATACTAAAATTTTTAATGCAAGCATCAGTTTTAAACAGGTTTTTTCGATCTAAACTTACTGATAATGAAAAAAAAATAAACACACATATTGTAGATTATTAGACAAATGCATTATAAGGGTGTTCTTATTTTTAACCTACATAAATTTGTTTCCACCAAAGATTGAAGAAAAATTCAACAGAGTAACCAGTATTATTATTTTATAATTACTTTAAAATTTACTATACTAAAGACGTAACAACTGTGTGAATTTAAAAAAAAAAATACGTGTTTATATTTTTTGTAGTAAAGATTACGTGACAGAGTTGTAACTCCCCGTGATATAAGTGTATTTCATACAAATCACAGTTGTCTCCTGCCACCTCGACTAGCTTATATACTATAATGTACCAAAAAATTATATGACGACATAATTATTTTTAAACTCTGAAAGGGGTATAACCTGTCAAGTAACAGCGATTATTATTTTATATGATGATTAATAAAATATTTTTAAAAATGTCAAAATCTTGTCTCCAATAACTTTTATGTCTTACGTCAACTGTCACGTGGGTTGTCATTCGAAATAGGTATACACACACCTCGTGTTTGTCACTCCCGATAGGCCTACTTTCCCCCTTGCTACAATTTTCCCTCTGAGATCCAAAGAGAATTCATTTATAGAAAAAACAAATATGACGGAGGGGTAGAAATGTGACAGAGTGGTAAAAGTTATGTAGGTTAAAAAGAAGAATAACCCATAAACATTATTGTTACCTTGCTTTTTGTCGTTTCTTCATAAAAAAATAATTACTTAAAAAAATCACTCAAATTGCGATCAGAAACTTTGGTTTCAAAGAGGTGCACTTTCAATTTCTAAAAAATAAAGCGTGATGTTTTCTCTCTCTAACACCATTTAGAAATTTAGATCATATTTCTCACCATGACAGTAAGGGAGATACAGCGATTTCTATGAAAACTATGTGAACTGTTCCCGAAAGCGAACATATTAGCATGCGGGGTTAACGCTTGATTTTGTCTGTCTCTCCCTAACGAAGGCAATAACATGCAATTATTTGTTTAACGTGACAAATGTTTGTGCCTTAGTTTAAAATTCTATTTTGAAACGCATAAATATCTATACGGAATCAAAAACTCTGGCCTGTTCGACACAGCAAAACTTTGAGGGGTCGACCAGCTCGTATAATATATTCATGATTTGGTTTTCTGCGTGTAGGTATTGTTATTTGTGTTTACAAATTGCAACTTATTGTTATTTGTGTTTACAAATTGCAACTTTGGCAGTAAAATTTTATAAATTCACTATTTAAGTAAAAAGCAGCACTCTCGCATGTACAGTGAATTAAACTTACTGTCCTTAAACACTTTTAAGTGTCACTCAATTACATTTACTAGAAATAAAAATAAAATCATCTATCCTTACAACTTGAATAATAAACCTTTACGATCTACGTCTACATGTACATGTGTTTATCTAGACAGCAAATTACTTTTGATAAGCATATCGAACAAATTATATCAAAGTCCTACAAGATGCTAGGTTTCCTATTAAGAATATGTAAAGTTTTCAAAAGTGCGAAGGAGAAATGTTATTTTGTTCATAGGTCAGAAGTCCACTGGAATATGCTTCCACGGTATGGAATCCGAAATATAAGGTATACATAGATATAGTAAAAAGCATACAGAATAAATTCTCAAAACCTTTACTCAAGAAATACAACAAAAGTACAAATAACATGTTAAGTTTACAAAAAAGACGCACATTGTCAGATCTGTTGTTTCATAACCTGCTAAATAATAAATAGATAGTGCTGAATTGCTACACTTCATTGGTTTAAATGTCCCAATAAGGCGTACCAGGCATATTTCTCTTTTTCATATAGAATCCAATAACACTAATACAGCAATTATTATTATACTAACTCACCAATTACTCGCGCAATCACAACTTATACTCACTATGAAAAATGACTACACTTAGACATTTTTCATGATTCCTTGCAAACATACAAAACTAATTTATTAAATTTCTTGGCCTGATATAAATTGGTTTAAAACTTCTTACATTTAACTTTTCATTAAACTTTAATCATTCAATTTCAATTAGTGAGCATATACGAGGTATGGTATTGTTAAATAACGCTTCCAAAACTATTGGCATCTTTAACAGTAGTCTTGAAGAATTAAAGAGGCATTTAAGTGTTACTATTTAATGTGTGTCACATGTGTATTGTGAATGGACACATAGTCTGAAATACACAAAAAAAATATAATTCTTGATTTTAAAATATCTCTTTATCTCCCTCCCCCCAGCCCTCTTTTCTTCTTTTTTTATAATTATAACTCATTCATTCACTAATTAAGTTTTAAGACCTGTTCATATCTCAGGCGTAACTACCAAATGACATTCTATGGACTTACGTAATAGGTACATAACCATGTAATAATTTTATTTAAGATACGTTATAATTTGTATTATAATGTACTGTGTTTGAAATAAACAAACAAATAGGCTAACAGCGGTTCAATTTTAACGAAAACAAAAAATAAAAACTGTAAGACGTAAATAACAGCCTACATTTGCATATTATTCCGGTCCAAGTAATGCTGAAGATAAATCAACACAAGTAGAGAGCTTTTCACTTAAAATGAACTAATATGAAAGGGACCGTAAAAAGGTTTGTAATCCGCAAAAACTTTAATTTTAACAAGTGGATGGCGAGAATAAAAATTAATGGGATGAACACGATTTCTTAAATTGCTAAGGCCATTAGAAGATCAAAGCTTAAAATGAATGTAATCATGTTTTAAAAATCTTGTAATTTAAAATCAAGGGCCGGGACACTTCATTACATGAAAGTTCTTCAGCGTTAACTTATCGAAGGTTATTAGGAGATGCCTTTGTAAAGAGGTCAAGGGTACCAGTCAAAAGAGTGACATGTATCCTGTAGCCTTTGTCGGTTCTTTTCACATTCACTGCTCATAATCAGACGTGCATTATAATTCAGAATGATAAGTGGAGCTTTAAAGTTAAATAACTATACATATGATTTGAGATTTTCACGACCAAAATACTATCTTAATTTATTTTGTGGTATTACGCGTGTTGCGCTACCTCCTTCTTCAACCAACAGGACAGTATTTAAGCAGCTCCATGTAATTATTGTTTCAGCAGTAATTAAACATCTACTTTGATGACAGACACTGTAATGCTATTTCAAACATTGGCTAAAGAAGTAGGTAGCGCAATACAACATGGTACCCCAACAGTAAATAACGACATATAACAAAAATATTTAAAAAAAAATCATAATGTGCAATTCACACGCAGTAGAATTGAAACCTACAGTACTGTGCGAATTATTGTGAACACAAGTGATAATTTAGAAAAACTAATAAATATTCTTTATTGCGGAAAAAAAAATAGAAACTATTACATTTAATTTTTTTTAATACGAAGTGTGTCCTCCCTTAACTTTTATAACTTTTTGTACATGGTTTGGCATATAATCAATAGTTTGTTATAATTTTATGATATTTGCGTGTCTCTAAACCATATCTGAATTACTGCCTCCATCAGCTTTGTTTTTGTTGTACAATCATTTTTTTAAGTCTTGCTTTAACTATATAGCCCACAGATTTTCAATTGGATTAAAATCCGGAGAGTTACCTGGCCGTAACCTGGTTAAGAGTTATCTGGTAACAATCTTAGAGCGTTTCTTGGAGAAATACCATTTAAAAAAATAAGAAAAAACAAACTTTAGTTAAGTTTACTTATGCAAAAAAAACTGTAAATCTAAAAAATAACAAAAGTTAACGCATCTGTAGTTTGGTGTGTCTCGTAACTCACCGATTGATAGAACACAAACACAAAATGGCTGCTATTTTTGCTGACACGAATGTATAGCCAACTGCGAAAAACAAGTGAATTGTGCTAATTATCACGTGTTTACATTAATTCGCACAGTACTGCACATAAAACTATAGTAGACAAGATTGGGAAGGCTACGAAGCACCGCACAAAGAGGAGACCGATATACTATCTCTTTCTCTTGCAGGCTAAATCCTATAGATGTATGTTTCTTTTAAGTGTCGCTATTTTTCGTTTCATCGAATTTCAAATCACAAAGGTGCTTAAGATGTTTTCACTTAAAAAATTAATCAGCAAGAACTTTTGTAAATCTTATAACTGTTCGGATTGCAACCTGCAAGCTGAAGAATTCCTTAGAGATGGTCAATCTCCGATAAGAGAAAAAATAAATATATTTTTAGCAATAAAACATACAAATGAACGAAAACCATTTTTATAATCAAATATCTGTGTAGGTACTAGTATAAAATAGTTCGTATGCAAATTCAAAACATGTTAAACGGTAAACAGAAAATACCGCCAAAAGCAAAACTGGCATTCATTAGTACAGTGCACAAAGCGCCTCTTGTGTCGAACACCAAAACTAATGCCGCCTCGGTTTTGGGTTCACGTCCTTGCTAAATCCAGAATGACCATGTGTCATTTCGGGAATCAAAAGCAATCCCATACCGACCGACTGACTGGTCGAGTGGTGATGCGATGACTTATGCGGAAACTCGGTTGAATTAAACTGATCATGTTCGGGTGAACGGAGGACGTGTTGCTTATGGCCAGTATCCATACACAGTGTGCATTATTGTATTCAGCCTAACATGCCATGCAATATGATATATTTATTTGATTTCTTGGTAGCTTATTCATAAGTTGAACTAATTACAATACCAAAACAATATAGATTACCAAAATGCTGTGCATTAGAAAAATGCACGAGGAAAAGTGTTTTGCCATGACTGAAAGATTTTCGATATGATATTTTGCAAAATGCATATATTATAGGTTCGAGTGGTTTTTTGTATGCAATGTTTGGTTCCAACATCATGGAAGATAAACAGTATTAATCTAACAAATATTTAAGTGAAGTGTAATGCCAGTTAACGAATTAATAAAATACTGTAAACGCATAATTGAGTTGTTTTAAGTTTTGCAAACATTTAATTCGAGGATTTGCACTGATATTTCTATTCAATTCAATCGAATTTATTGCTTTAAAAACAACACAAAATTAAATTAAACAAACTTTGTATACTCCCCTTTTTAATCAAAATCATCGACAGTTTCGAAACCAATAGTTCCTTCGCCAGGATAAAATTAAAAATAACTACAAAATTGTTCAATTTAGTGCGTTTTTATATACATAGACAAATATATAAAATTAACAGTAGGTACATCAATTATGCTAGTAGTAACAGAGCTTGTCTTTTAAATGCAGGTTCATTGATGCTTAATATATCGATATTCAAATCTGTTCAACAGAAGGTTGTTATCCACTGAAGGTTGTTAGTACTGCAGGCTGGGAGAACAGTCCATGGAGCAGGTGACGGAGGTAATCATCGGGAACATAAAAATGAGGTGAGTTTTCAAACCATCCACAATCAGTCTGAAGAGATAGATGTGTCGATGTTATAATGATGCGTAAATGTTCTAAAGATATAATGACTTAAATTATTGTTGTACGTATAAAGGTCGGTTTTATATTCTCTAGAACAAACCAGAGTGCAATAAATTCCAAATTAATATTAATTGAGTACTAGCAAAAATAAAATCCCCCAAGAAAAACTAAACTATCACATGAAATTTTCTCATTTTGGGAGGCGGATATGGGTACCGCCGATCCGGGAACCATTTATTGTCACCTCGAGTGGTTCAATACGATTGATGACAGGGGTGCCTAGGTTTATGGGGTGAGGTTTGTCAAGGTCTTGGCGGCCGATGTGTCTGCCCACCTGCTGCATGATGGACCGGATCAAGAGAGACTGATTAAGGAGGTCTTTTGACCTCTCCAGCCAGAATCTCTCGACCCATCGCCTTGCAGCGCAGTTGAAGGGATGGATTCATACGTCCTTTACTCCTCGACACACTGACCGCCAGATTCCTACCCACCCATACCTATTTCCTTCCCAGAACCTACTATTTTGTCTTTCCTTAATAAAACCCTCCACTGAGATGACGTAGGCTCTGAGGGAAATTATATTCCTCAGGGCCTCCTGTGTGGAGCTAATGTAAAAAAAGATAAAAAATAACAATTGTTCTGTAGTTGTAAAATAGTGGTAATCTACACGGGTGAATGTTGGACTAAAGCTAACAGCAACATTAAATGTAAACCACGTAAATGATTATCAGAAGCCACAGGTCAGGTTTACCTGGATTACCGGCCTTAGCCCGCACTAGAAAAGGGTTCATTTACCCCCTGATTAACAGCGCAAACTAAGTTTAATCTTTTAACTTGTTAATCGAACGAGATTAAAAAACTCTGCGGAGAGAGGAGATGCTAAACGGATGCTGGTTGAGGTGGGAAGTGTAAATTTTGTGGCTAGTCGAACTGGAAACAGTAATTAAGCTTTAGGAATAGTAAGAGCTTAAATAGAGAAGCGTTTTACTAACTATTGTGTGCTTTACGCGAGTAACCAAAACTTTTTTTTTTTTGAAAATTTAATGAAGTATTATAGATGCTTCAATTAAATGCTGCGTGTAGAACATACCTTGTCTGTAAAAAATCACTTTCAAGTGCAAAACTCTCCTAATTTAAACCCCTTTTCGGATATGGTTTTATTGTTGTTCAGTTTGTTTTATAATAATCGCAAAAAAAACAAAACTTAAGTCCGAACTCCACAAAATAAAATAAAAATATGCATTTTCGCGTTGTTATTTTTGACATCACGGCGACAATACGGCATTCGACGAATTTGGATTTTCAAAGTGAACCTTTTGCCGTACAACCAAGAACTACTGACTTGCCACACCCATTTTCTGTCAGTTCGGACCCGGAGCAGGGAATAAACGTTAGGCTCCGCGTCGCTTGGTTCCGTGAAATCAATTTTAAATTTCCGTTTTATTACAATAAAAAATCCGTAAAAAAGGAGTTAATGTTTTTTACATGCCTTTACGAAATCAACCTGCAAAATTTTTTCTCAAATACCTTTTCCAACCTATCCAAAAGCTTTTTCTCAAGTATTTTTAAACTCCTCACCCTAAGAAGACACTGTATTTCGTTTGTGATAATAAAAATGGCAATGAAATACTAAACATTTTGTCTACAACAACCTTTAAATTTCTCAGAGGTTATTATTTAAAGAAATGCTTTATTATTAATATTATGAACCATTTATTTATTCTTTAGATTTAATGAGTTGAAATAATTTTCATAACAATTCATAACGGGGTATTTTCACAAACTATGAATACCGTTAAAAATGTGTGGTTAATTTAAAGTTTATTTTTCTGATTTTGAATATTGAGTTATTTGAATATTTTCTTTAATATTGATTTAAAAAAACGAACATTCAAAAACGTTTTGAACTGGCTTCCATGTCATTATGACATAGAAAAAGTTAATAGCTGTTGGTTGCCCAGAGTGACGTCAATGCCGCCAAATTCACGAATAAAAACGAACTTGTCGTTTTGGGGATGAATCGAAAAAGGCACAATTTAAATCGTTATAACAAAATTATTCGTCTCTCTATTGCTTTTTTTAAAATAAATTGTCCAGTTTGAATACTGAACGTCTGTTATTGATGGAGTTCAAACCAGGCAATTTTAACGATTTTTGGAGCATCTTAACTCAAGAAGTTACTTATCAAAAAATCAAAACGTAACGACACGCTGCGCAATTAGAATGAATGATGCTATTTTGAAATTTAATTTTTAACACTCCAATGCAGTGACTGTCCCGCTTATTGGCAACATGGCACGAAACATAAATACCCGTGTCAAAGAAAACCTTAGATGTTTACACAGTACTGGCTTCTCGAAATTTGCAAACCACCTGATTGAAACAGACCATAAATTCGATAAAAACTTAGGCGTCACCCTAATTCATAAAAACACAATAGGTATCAGGTTTGATAACTTAGAAGCACTAGAACTAAGGAAAGCCAAAAACATTATTAGTAAGGTAATTAATAATCAAATAAATTTAAATAAAAGTCCAATACTAAGGTGGTTCCCTATTGACAAAGAACATTCCCTTTCCCTTACAAATTCTCCATCTACACTTACGCCTAGCTTCTCCTTCACTTGAGAAGTTCAGCCCATTTACAAAAATTATACATTATCTATGACACATGTAGCTTAATTTTAGTATGGTATTATACTGCCCTGAAGAAGCTTCGGTTGTAGCGAAACCCAGTCGGCATAAAATATAAAAAATAAAAGTGGTGTTTACAAAGTTATTGTTATAATTTAAAGTTTAAAAAATCTGTAAAATAAATCATAATATAATTTTAACTCTTTCCTAAAAATCTGGTAAATAAATAAGTAAATTTCTACCGCATTTCACAAAGCGTCTATTCGTAATCTTCAAAAATTATCCGAAAGCAATAAAAGATTTAGTATGAAAATCAGAAGGGTTAAAAGCTCTCCGGCAGCAAGAGTGGCAGCGGCGGCATTTAATGCCCGGGATGTAGTAGCATTGGGTAACGGGTGCGGGTCCCAGCCTAGTATTGGATCCCATTCCGACGCCGGATAGATTACACGTACTTAGTGAATCTATTAACGGAACACCGTTACATGGGGACGTGTCTGGTCTTCCCTGCCATAGAGCTGCGGTTGCGGGAGAGGCGAGAGAGACTGGCGAATGAATTTCGACCACAAAGATGGCGGACGAAGTGCCGAATTAAAATATCTATGTGAAGCTCCCGTAATACTCGTAATGAAGAGCAAACAATCGAGGGTTAAAATAAATGTTTTTGACTGATCGTGGTTTTGCTAGACTCTTTGGCACTTCACCTGTGTAAATTGTATTATATGTTCCGGTTCTGGTTCAAAATGGTGGCCGTGTTGGTGATGGTTCCTACTAAGAACTGTCAAATCCTAGGAAAGGCTTGAAGAAAGTTTGTTAAAAGAATACTGTCATTGGACATGTTTTATTTAAGGAATTACTTTAGAATTTTAAAAAAACTTTAAAATTTTAATGATTTAGAGTAATTGTTAAATAGGTGGATTTTAAAGTACAAATCTTAAGTTTCAGAGAAAAATTGGTTACGATTTATTATACAAGAGAAAATTATAAACATACATTTATTATACAAGAGAAAATTATAAACAGACATTTTCAACCATGATTTGAAATCATATAAAATGCAGCTTAATATATTAATAACTTAAAATACTTTTTTTTTTCTTTTTTGTGAAAATTTATAATATTATTATTATCCGTTAGCAAATAGTATAACTTTTTTTGTTAATAACTTTACTTTTTTTCTTTATTACTTTATATGTTTTTCTTTTTTATGTTTTTCCTTATTATGTTTATTTTTTTGTCACATAAGTTGAATAGGTAAAAATACTATATCAAATTTTATCTTAATGGAACTTAATTGGTCTACAACACATGAATGTTCTTTGTTATATTATCATTTTGTATGACTGTTTGTTTAGTAAATAAAAAAATAAAAAAAAAAATAAAATACCTTTGTGGACGCGAGGTCTACAACTGTTCTAAAGACTAGATACTATTTCATAATATGCTACAGTCAAAACTTTATCAAGAAGTATAGTTTACAGTGCCTACTAAGTAAAAGCAAAAAAAGCAGCCTAAATGCAAAACTGACAATCTGTTTCACAGATTCTATTTGGGATGGTTTGACAATCTGTAGGGAACCCGCTTGTACAGCGCGGGTTTAAACTGTGCGATCTAAAATTTAAGTTTGAACTTACGGAATTCAATACTTCGTTTGTGTGAAAGCACCATGATTTTACTTCAATGGCAAGCCAGATTCCCTTATATTATTGCAAGGATTGAAAACTTTAAAACGTAGGATTAATTCATCATTAATGTTAATTTAATCTACTGGTATTTACATTGAAGGTGCTCCGACGAAATGAGGCCATTGAGCTTGTGGACACTTGAGCACAGCTAAGGATAAATTATAACATTTGCACACGGTCGGCAATGGTCGCGTAAATAAATGCGTAGTATAATGATTTGCTGGTATTGGGGTGAATTTTGTCCTGATGATTTTGCCCTCAGATAGAAGAATGCACCAGAAGCTGTTTCTTCATTAACAACATCTGTCTCTTCAAAACCCAGATCCACAAAGACCATCCCTAAAAAATACTCTCCACACATCATCCACAAAGATGGAGATAATATGGTTTATTTTTTTTAAACACTTGTTTAAGAGGAGCGGCTGTTTGGTATTTTTTCACACTAGACTTATATTTGGATTTGAGGCCAAAATACTTGACCAAACAATTTTTTTTTTCAAACAGTAGGTATAGAAAATATCTTCTAGTTTTATATTTGTGATTAAAATTAAAATATATAGGCTATTAAGGATTCCATTATTTACGATATTAAAGGCAATTTGGCAAATTATTTTTGAGTTCATTACAAAAATTTATAAAAATAGTTTTGTCTTAATAAAAAATGTAAAATAGAATAAGGCACTTCGATGGGCTTAAATTTAAAATAAAAAACAATCGATTAACGTTGGATCGCAAATTTACCGCATATAAATGAAAGTTTTCGGCCCAAAACGTGCGTTTTTTACGATTTTTTTTTTTTTTTTAATTTAAAGTTTTATTATATGTACGTCGTTCGATGGATTGTTTTTTTTTAAATAATTTCCATTATCTTACAAAAAATTGTCAAAGTTGCCTCTAAAATCGTCAAAAAATTTAATCTTGGAATTGCCTACTTTTTATAATTTAAAACACAAACAAATAAAGTGAACAAACATCCTTATTTGATACAGTCTGTCAAATAAGAGTAGAAAATAAATGAGGGCGCCACCGTTGCCCAAATGGCAATACTAAAGGTATAATCATGGTGTTAATCTAAAGCTGCGTATCCTACATTTTTATTAAAAATTAAAAAGGCATAAAAGTGAAGATTTTTTTTTTGCCATACAGATACTCACTGATCACAAAATTAGAATTGCGTATAGGTATACTATTATTATACGTTTGCAATTTTGTGTTAACATAATGAAGAATAACGATATTGTAATAAAATATAAAGCACACTTTAGATATTGCTCACATTTATTTAATATTAGCTTAAGTACCTAGCGTTGCCCGGGCTTTAGATCATGCCTCTAATTTTTGATCTGAATATATTAAACTCATTCAGATCTAAAAGTAGTGTAACTAAACTCACCATTAATGATTCTTCCTTTCCCCCTACTGTTAAATTCAAATCTATGTTTAATCAAATGAAAGCCAGTCACTTTGTAAAACACAATTTAATCAAATTTATGTCATTTTGTAGGTACCTTCACAATAGTGCTTCTTAGATATAATTTTTTTTTAAGAACAAAAAAATGTTTCTTTAAATGTGTGTACAGTGTTTGAATTTTCAGTGTCATTGCACTTTTAAAGAATATTTGACAGATAAATTGGTGTTGCCAGCCTAAAAATTTCTTAGTTCAATTTTTTTATATTTTCTACTCTTATTTGACAGACTCTATTTGCTATACTTTTTGATTAAAAAAATAGTTTTTCAGCTTGGCTGAGTTTTGGCCTCAAGTACAATTTAAGTTTTGTATGAAAAATACTTCCAGACATCCCTCTTAAAGTGTGTCTATGGAATTCAGTACACCCGACCTCTCAGATTCATTGCATCGAATCGAAAACAAACTGGAGATCTCAACTGCATACGGATTCAGACTGCATACAAATATATCGCATCTGAACCTAATGGTCGAAGTAAACCGGAATACTGAAACAGTGTCTGATGGCCGATTACTACGATTTACAAATTCTATCTTACTTGCACCGTATTTTTTATCTCGTTCATTGAATAATGAATTAAGAAAAAATAGTAAGAGAATAAACAGCACTTTGTGTCTGAAATAATATTAAAAGTAACAACTGAAATAATGTATAAATTCTTCCATTTAAAGCAAAAGGCAGTCATTTTAAATACATGTAGGATTACGAAAGATTTTTTAAATATTTATATTGAGGGATCAGTAGGATTTATCGGACCAGTTAGGATTTCATCAGCGCCGAACCCTCTGATATGAAAATGTCTGGAGTCGATGAAATATTTTCCCATTATGTTTCTGGTGGATTGACGTATTGTTCTTGTATTGTTTTGTATTTATTATACTTATATAATGCACTTACATTGCGTGAATTTACTAGATAATCATTTGTGGAAAAGTGTGTGGAAGGGTTTAGTCTTTCATTTAGGAAAGATTTAACCCAGACATAAAATCTGGAGCACCGTTAAAAAATAATAATAATAATTGGACAATTTGTAGAGCGCCGTCTTTGTGAAAAATCACCTCAAGGGCTCTTTACAATTTATTATGAATTCTTAGGCTCTATGTAATTTTATTATTTACAAATAGATGCAGAAACATACCTACCTGCAGGTCACTTCCGATCAACACACTTTATTAGAAAGTTTATGCTTGGAAAAGACACGACTTTGCACGTGGAGGACATTATATTTAAAGCACTGGACATTGCATGACATTACCTTTGATACCCTCATCACTGTTGGTTTTAAATTTATATTTATAAGAAGATGAATGCCAAAGTTGAATTAATATTCATTTTGAAAGAAATTGTAAGAATTTGCTTTATTTTTACACAACTAGTTATTTACTATGTCGCGAGCCGTGATAGCGAAGGTGAAAGGTTTTTTAACTTATTTTTAATGACTATCTGAAGCAAGCTTTAAATTCAATATTTTGGTACAAATAATAACACGTTTAAAATAAAGAAAATCGTTTTTTTTTACATGAAGCAAGATACTTGGTGATGTGACATTATAATTTAAAATATTGATAAAGTATCGCTTGCCTGAATTCGTAACACAAAGAGTTCCATTTTTGAAAATGACACTTAAATTTAAATCAAATTTGACTTCATAGAACCAATGTTACGCAGGAAGCATAGAAAACCGAAATTGGTATTGTTGATTTTATTTTATAAAGAAAATTCTATTTTTGACGTGAGTGTAATCCCTGCATTCAAAAAACTCTGGTATCGGTAAACTGTCAATTTTTTTCTCTCTGGAACGTCATGATTTCAGCTTGCTACGTTATTTTCATCAACAACTGTTGAGCTTTAAAATAATATACATTGAAATTCACAATTTTATTTAATAGTACTATCAGAAAAATGTTTCGAAAAAGGGTGAAGTTCATTACTAATTTCTAGTAATGAAACTGGAATAAATAATTGATTTGGCACTATTTTCAACCCTACATGTTATGTATTGTTTATTAGTAGAGCACTTTGGATAATATGTAACAGTAACTTGAACTAACAACTATCAGCTACTATTGGGTAAAGTAACATCGGTCAGTTAACACGATTCAGCCAAACTCGCTTATTTCGAAAGGCAGAGGAGGGTAATGGATTCATATGTATTATATTCAATTATTCTAATCATATGAAGCATTATAGTTTCGTAAGTAAGTACAGCTATGTAATAGAAAACAATATTTTCTGGTCAAAAAAATTGTTATAAAAACCTTACTTTCATAATAAATTGGAAAAAATGAATCATTTGACTGAATTGCATCTTAGGTCCGAATGTTTGGCAGAAATTCTAATGTAACATTGTTATCAAATTACAATTCAGTGCCATTTTGGTTTTATGGTAGTTGATAAGTTCCCGTTAACGAGTCTTAGTCCATTTCAGCTTTTGAACAAATTGTTATCAGCAAAAGAGGATAACTATCATGATATAAGCTTGTCAGCTTATTACAATTTGAGAGAAAGCTGAAACGCTCCTAGAATCGGCGCTTAACGGGGACCTTTCAAATGACAAAAACAAATGGCGCTGAATGACTATTTGATGACAAAGGTACATTTGAATTTCTGTGAAACAACTGGGCATTATGTATGTGAATATTTTCTTTAAAGAACAATGAGATTTAGTTTAAAAACTACTACCTACTATTGTTATCAATTTTAATTCTGAGTTTTTTTTTTTAATTTTTGTCACGTCTTTTAATACACAGTAAAACCAATTATACATATCGCTATATCCGAGAGTGTGGATTGAATATTAGCATTACCGTGATTTATTTTTGAGGTATTACACCGTGTTGCTCTACTTTATTCTTTAGCTAACTTTTCCGATAGCATCAGTGTCCAAAACGCTGTCTAAAGTAGGAGATAACGACATAGGTACCTACAACTCCAAAAATAAGTCATATTAATATTTTTATCTGTGAAATCTCAAATAGAGTGTAACATTAGCATTGATATAAAGCTGTTTTAGCAATTAGAAAATAACGTTGTTTTTTTTTAAATGTTAATATTTCCATTCTACTATTCGATGTAAATGATTCCGTAAAAGGGAACATAAAATCACCCATTGGTAAGGCATCTTGCGCAGAAAATCGAGAAAATATAAGACATTTCAAATTGGAAAACATCTTTAAAAAGTGACATAATAACTGAGCGAGTTAAAATGGCACGTCGCAAATACAGATTTGTTACAACGTAACCAGGCTGACAACCTTTCACGTGAATGAACGTGAAAGACTTGACGTGAACCGTAAATCGGAACACGTAGGGGGCTAGGGAATTTAGAAAACCCTTGAAAGTAACATTTTACAGTTGGAAAGTTACACTTTACTTGGTAACATTCTTGAGTGACGCCTGAAGAGTAATTCAATTATTACAAGTGCGATATTATGCAGATGAACATGTTGGACTTTTGAAAAGTTGTAAGGGTTGATAACTTCGACTGGTTTAATGGGGTGAGTTTTTTAGGAATTTGTAAGAATTTAGAGGAGTCAACAAGTGTTATTTGTAAAGGATTTTATCATAAAATTTCGGAAATCTAACCTGATTTATTCATTTATTTTAATACGGGAAACTTATTTTGTGGCACCATTTTAATTCGAAATTAATAGAATACTTAGCTTTTACTACTTTTATTGTTTATAAAACCGACGTGTTTCATGAGCAACGATCACTTCTTCAGGGTTAACTTAAAACTAATTATAAATAATAGACATAGACATTGGTGTCAATGGAAAGGTGAGAATAGGAAGAGGGGAAATAGGGAACAATTTACAAATGGAATAGAATTATTACATTATAATTTTAATGGCATTCAGTTGGATAAATTAGAAATATCATAAATCAGGAACAGCGTGAATGTGAATTTGATAATATTAATAATCAAAAATTCTTTTTAAATGACCCAATATTAAACCCAAAGATATTCAAATACAAAAGAGATATGCTGTGATGTCCGCACGACTGTCGCCGAACCACGGCCTAATGCGCGTAGTTTGCATACAAAAAGAATTTTTCATTTTCTTGGTTTTTTTTAAGGTGTGCACTATTATTGGTTAACAATATAGATTGAATACGAAAAGAATTTGTTCATTTAGTTTAGCGTTCGTTTAGTTTATTCATTAATTGGTAAACAACACCGGCGACGCCCGGAAGCGCAGTCTCACCCAGTAAAAACGGCGCATAGCACATCTCCTTATATTTCAATATCTTTGATGAAGCCTGTTCCCCTTGTCATCTTTCCATTGACACCATTTTCTATGTCTATTATTTATAATTAGTATTGAGTAAACCCTGAAGAAGTGAGCTTTGCTTATGAAACAAACGATTTTATAAACAATAAAGTAGTAAAAACTAAGTATTCTATTAATTTCGAGTTATTCATTTATTCCCAACGGAGAGAAAAGTATGATGGAGCGGGATAAAGAACTCAATTTGCTAACTCGTCCGCCGTGGGAGAGGTGTTTTCAAAACGTGAAACAAAGTGTCGAAATTAAAAGTTTGCACTATTTTGGGTACGTATTTATGGAAAACTCTTCTCATATTGAAACTACAACATTTCTACATCAGAAACCGTAAAACATCAAACTACAGATCTACAAACATGTATAGGTAGTAAAGACCATCGCTACTGTAGATATTATTGATATAAAAATTATAGTAATAACATAATATGTTTAAATGTAAAGTTTTTTTTCTGAATACGTATGAACCAAAATGCTAATTTTGAATTTTTGAAACAAAGTTACGTCATATGATGTGAGATTTCCATGGCTAGTTTTGTAGTGTCATCATGATTTATTTTGGGTTATTTATTTATTTATTTATTTAAACGCCATAAAATGGCTTTTACATTAAAGTGTTACATGAGATTAAAAGTATACAGAGATACACAGGAAGGTGTCAGTATTATATTAAGAACAAAATAAGAATGTACAAGGTTATGGGCCCATCCTCCTTCTTTAGCAACATTTCGGACAGCGTTAGAGTGATTTACAAAAAAACAGCACGCTCGTTCGCTAGAAACTTTTTTGACAATCTACTAAGATAGGTGAGTTATACAGTAAAAAAAAATGTGTGCAGTACCCACGCGGTAGAAGAAAACTTAAGTCGGCAAGAGCGGGGAGGCTACGAAGCATCGCACAAAGAGCCTCCTGTAGATGTAAGTGTATGATTTTTTTAGTGTAGCTTTTTAGTTTCGTGGAGTTTCAAATCACAACGGTGCTGAAGACCTTTTCACTTCAAAAATTATTGGCTGAAGTATGAAAATGAGATGGTATTTTCTATCTACGTGCTAATTTCAAATAATTAGATAACTTCTATCAATTGTGAGCAATTTGCTCACATCGTGTAATAAATTCACATGTTAGTTTTAGTGATGTTACTTTCCAAATAAACAGAATAGGCGTACACTAAATTATAATATTTAATAATTGAGTCACCCACTCTGGCAAATTTAAATATCGAGTTATAAACTGCTCCAATAAACGCCGACATTTTGCCGAAGTGATTTCAGGAAAGTTTCCCATCGGAACAGTTCTGAAGTTAGTCTTTTGAAGAAAATCATGGCAAACACCATCTGAAAAATGGTAAAGCGGTGCCAAAACTTTCCTAATAAGCCATCAAGTCTACAAAATTCTACAAACACGTAAGATCCTCAAACAGTTCCTCAAGAAACCGCGGGAAGTTCTTTGTTTTAAGAATTTGCATGTTATATTAGGCAGTTTGCGAAGAGTTGAGCCATCCAGAATATTTAAATAAACAATATGAATTATTTATCAAGCCGAAAGAAGCTAATATGTTTGAGAAATTTAATTAATAATGAAAAGTGGTGAATTTAATAAACCGTATTCAATCTTTTTATAGTGGAATAATCTTAATATTGGGTCCTTACATATGAAATTGGCGTTTTGTATGGGAGAAACTTTATATGGGAGTTTTGTAGGGGAAGCTTTTTCACCTTCCCAATTTTCTTCAAGTGGATTAAAACAGTTTTATCACTAACACCGCAGCCTGTAGCTAACTCGGACGTGGTTTGCGATGGATCCGCTTCCACAATAGCCTTCAATTCTTCATTATCAACTTTGGTCTCCGGCCGTCCACGGGGCTTGTTCTGCAGGTCGAAATTTCCAGAACGAAAACGTTGGAACCAAAAAAGCACTGTGTATTCTTTTGCGGCACCGTCGCCATACACATCATTAATCCTTCGAGCCGTTTCTGCAGCACTGGTGCCACGGTGGAACTCGTACTCGTAAATAACGCGATATTTCAAGTTTTCCATTTTGTAAGCTAAGTGACGCAAAGAAAAAAAAAATTAAGGAAAAAACAAATGAATTATAATTTTCGAAACACGAATACATGAGTAAATAGCTGTATAAATTTGAATTAAGAATTCCTAACCAAAGAGAAGATATTTGAGAACAAAGTTGCCAGTACGGCAAAACGCCAATTTTATATGTAAGGACCCAATATTGTATTTAAACATAAATGTTTCTTTATTTACCCCTTATGCGGTCCCTAAACCATTCATCCGAATGCGATGAAACTTTGGTGATTTGTTGTGTGCATGCCCGCAATGGTTTCTATATATAAGGTGAGCTTTGGCGTTATGAAATTATTTGCTATTCTATTCATCCGATTGCGATGAAGCTTTGGTGGGTTGTTGTGTGCACACCCACGGAGGTTTATATTTGTAAGCTTTGGCGTTATGAAAATTGTATTAAAATTTTGAAATATGTGGCGCGCGAATTGATTGAAAAAATCGTGTATCAAACGAAAAATGTAAAATAGAAAAAAACATTAAAGATACGGTAACATCTAGGAATTGAGTCCATCCTGTGCCTTTCTGGGTCATTGCTTTGACACTGAGCTAAATCAACTGCATAACACTTGAAATAAGAACTACGAATAAAGAAGAAAATTTTGGGGGCGTAATGTGTATCTAAATTGAAATTTCGGTAGGTGAGATCTGGGTGAAATTCATACAAGTATGCATTTCGCCACCTCAAAATCCCAGAGGCCGCATATATGAGACCCATAAACCGCGATGGCCCAAGAAACCAATAAAACAAATCCCGAGGAATTTATATTCTCCCGTAACCAGGAGAGCAGAAAACAACGGATGTGAAAGTAAACGCGCTATGCTTTGAGCAGATGGCCGGCTTATATATGCGCATAATGCATGCGACCTGTTCATATTAACTTCTTCGCTTACTGCTACCCGGGTGAGGTACGTTACGACTATCTATTGGGAGTTCGTTTAAGGGGAGTTGTTGGCTGTAAAGATTAAATTTAACCGCGTGTTTAACTATGGAAAACGCGCGGTTACATTTGCGAGTCTACGCCATTTACACCCGGAGAGCAGCACGTGAAATAGGCCAACGGTATCGTATGCGAAGCTTACAAGAAAAACGAAAGAGTTTGTGAGACATGGTTGAGAAAAAAGTTTAAATTGGAATAGCCAATAATGGATTAGAAAATAATTATATCAACCAAACTTAGAGAATACTCTAATTTTTTAAAATATTTATTTTACAGTTGAATTATTTCAATTATAATAGTCATATGAACATAATGTGTTTCGTTAACATCACACTAGGAAACTCTGTAATATTATTAAGAAGAGATTGCAAAATTGCAATGGGCAGTAAACAACTACTGAAAACGATAATACGTTTATTACGTAGAATGAATATATATGAATACCAAAAAATATGGTTGTGATAAATTGAAGCTTTTCCTGTCGTTTTGTTTGTGTAGAATTAAAATAAAAATGTTTATTACTTTATAAAACATATTAGCGTAAGCCACCAATTTAAAAAATATATTTTATTGATAAAATGCATGAACGCCTATAAGAAACACTTCAAAAAACACAATTTTATGACTAATATTAGCAGGGACCGCCTCTCTTGATTATTTTTTTTCTTTCAACATTATTCACAAAATAAAAAAAAAATTTAAAAAAACACACACACACACACTTGCGCTAAAATCGACCGTTCTGGACTGCTTTTGCCAAGCGATTTTTAGAACCGTTACCTATATTCGTGGTGATTAAGGCACACTAAGAATATACATATTTTTGGCCTGTCTCTTCCCCTGAAAGTAAGATTGGAGGATGGCCGAAGAAATTAAGGAAATTATTTGGTCTACTATTGTGGAAAAGCTTTCTGATTGACTACGGACCGACATATAGTTCGCCAATCCGAGAAACACCATACTTTTTAAAGGTTAATGTCGCTAGCAAATAATGAGTGGAAAGTCTTGAAGTTTTATGGTAGTCTAAAAATACACTTTAGAGAAAATACTAACATCCTCGTACATCTGGAGTACGGTAATTAGTCTCTTTATTTATTGATCTGAGCATCGATTTGAAGCGGTGGAACAATATTATCTCGCTGACAGCGGAGTACAATCTTGAATCAACAGAGTATAAAGTATCTACTTTGGTGTTCAGAACATTAAGCTGTGTTCACACAGCGAACAGCGGTGGCGATAAACACATTATTAAGGCAGGTTTAGGCGACGAAGCGGTAAGAGCTTTACCTACCCAGAATGGAGCCTACTCACTACCAAAGACACACATAAATATAAACAGCATAATGTCTGTTACACCAGTTTCGCCGCATTTGAGTAAGGTCCTGATTAACACTATTCAAGGGATTAAATAAATAAGTAAGCGAACTAGTACCATCCTATCCACGGTCTAGCAATTAAGTACTTTGTAAGCTGGGGAGAAGTTATACGTGTGATATTATGCGCAAAAATATTAGTTCACGGTTAAATTTATATAAATAATGCGTTGAAGCATTATTTTGAGGAGTTTTGAATTTTTTGGAGACACAAAATAATCAAATTTACATTAAAATTAAACTAACACAGACATCCTGAAATCAAAAAATAATATTTATATAATTACTAATGAATTTGTGCAAAATTTGATTAAATGGCCTAAAGGGAACCTAGGTTTCGATTCAAATTTGTATGGAAAGTACTTTTTATTTAGTCACCCGACAGTTATCTGCCTACTTTTCGCCCTCCAAATTATTAAAAAATTATATTTTTTGTATATTATTTACACTTTTTAAACCAACAATCAACTTTTATTAACAGCTTGACATGGATATCAATTTTTTTTTATATATTGTCCATCATGTGTAATTTATAGTATATATAACGCTGGTATTTATAGTATATCAGATGAGCAATTTTATCAATGATATATTTAAATGATAAAATATTTTATGCTTTTTTTATTCGGTAGTGCATCCTCTCTGCACACCCCTTCGGAGACGTTTTGTTATATTTTGTGTAAATAGGTATACCATATTTTCCCTAAACCAACAGCATATTACATATGTAAGTATGCTGGGGGCCATCTGTCGGGGGATCAAATGTCATAGAATATTCTTCTTTATTCCATGATAAGATATAAATAATAAAAATTACTCATAATACGTACCTTTTGCTATTGTAATTTCTACATCATAAAATGTTATTTTGGTGTTTCTTTACGAAATAAATGCGTATTTGTGTAGAACTGAGTTGCGACACATTTCCGTTTCACCCGAATTTCAAGCCACTAACGACGCTAAAGAAGTTTCACTTCAAAAAACCTGAAAGATCTCACTAAATATTGACACTATCAATTCTCATTCTATTAAGCACGAATTAAAACATAGTAAACGATGCCTCACTCGAAATAATTGGACAACATGATTTGTTTTTTAGTTTACTCCCTCTAAAGGGGTGTTACACCACTTTTCACTGAGTGAACTCTGCAGATCTTCGTTTACATGTACCGCCAATATGACTAAAGTTTCCCCGATAAAATGAATTTTGTCATTTATTTTGTGTATTTTGTACTAAATTACCTTTTTTGTTTAAATACCGCACAAGAGACCCAACTGCCCCCCAACTGAAGGTAGCGGAGAGGGGAAGAATATGGGGAAAATAATGGTGGAGAAGTTTTGGACTATTCGGGTACGGCCACCAAACAAGGCTAAAGCCATTTCAAGTAACGTTTCAATTCTGAATGGTGACTTATACCAGGGCGGTACTGAGAGTATCTTTCACTCTGGAATGTACCGCAAATAAACCTTATATTATTTTAAATTATTAAATTATGAAAGAACATAAATGAAATCATTAAAATTTGATGGCGCACGCCGGGTTTTGAACCCGCGTCTTTCGGATTTCTAGTCGAAAGCCTTAACCCTCCACCACAGAAGCGTCAAACTGTATCTCTTGTAATAATAATAATAATTAAATGTAAGTTTATGAGTAAAATCATCTCAAGGGTGCTGCTCAAATAAATACATTAAAAAATAAGAGTGAGCTATACACACGCGGGAGAAGTAAACTAAAATAGGTTACGAAGTACCGCATATAGAGGAGACCGATTATACTGTTGCATTCTCTCACATGCTAAATCTTATAGATATATGTGTTTCTCATTTTAATGTCGCTATTTTTCGTTTCATCGAGTTTCCAATCACAGCGGTGCTAAATATATTTCCACTTCAATAAAAATTGATATAACTGCCTTACAAACTATCTTACATGTAATAATTATCAATTTTTTCTACGATTATAAATTGCAATCTGCGAAACATCCCTTAAATCATGTTATACGGGGTGCTATTATTGATAATAATTTAAATGACACTACACTGCTTTCGCCTCGCTGTGAAAATGAATTAAGTGATAATAAACCAGAGTTTAACATTAACCAACATAGCGATACGGGCGTATTTGCGTCAAGAGCATATTCTAAAATATTACACGATCCGTAAAACACGGGCGTTACAGCAAGGGAAATGTGATTTAACGTTTAAATATTGTTTTACCAGGAATTTATTAATAGTGTTGCAAACTTTGGATATTTACATTGATGCTTGCTACATATAATCTGAAAATGAGAAGAGGAATTTAATCAGTGATATTAAAATTAGTTAATAACTATAAACGTGTAAAAAATAGGTAAATGTAAAACCATCAGGAATTTTATAGTCTGTTTTATTCAATGATGGCCCTAGCCCAAAAGAGTAAAGTAACTATACAGATAGAAACTCACAAATATATAACATTACATTTTTATAGGGCAGTTTTATGTTATTTCGCTTCTAGTGCGCTCTAAAACAAACTTTAAAATAATAAATAATTTTTGTAAGACAACTCTCTGTTTATAACTTTTGAAGGTTATTCCCATCAATGTAATATATCATTATTAGAGAGGTTCTGGGTTCGCATCCTAGTTGCGACCGTTATCTTTTTTCTATTTTCTGTGTCTTGTTCTCTTTCATACTTTCGTTTCGATTATTGATGTTATCTTCTTCTTCTATTTAAAATATTGGCTTCGTAACCCCAGTTAATAATCATGTACTCGTAAATACTTAAAAGTACTTCTGTGGTGCTCCTAACGTAATTGCTAAAAATATATTGTATTATCTTTTTTTAAATATATTTGCTCCACGCTGGAGGCCCTGAGGAAAACCATTTCCCTCGGGGCCTATATCATCTTTGGAGACGCTGTGTGGATGGTGTTTTTGGTGAAAGGAAGGTGAGGAAGTTTTGGGCAGAAAAAGGGTACGAGGGGTGGTTAGGAATCTGTGGGTCAGTCCGTCCAGGAATGACGGACGTATGAATCCATCCCTTCCACTACGGTTTAAGGCGATGGGTGGCAAGAGTCCGGCTGGAGAGGTCGAATAGACTCCCTCAACCAGTCTGGTCCGGTCCGGCCCGCCGTGTAGTAGGTGGGCAAACGCGTCCTACGCCAAGACCTAGGTAAACCTTAACCCATGAATCCGGGCACAGTTATCAAACCTAACGAACCACTTGGGGCAGGGGTGTTGGTTATCCAATAAATGGTTCTCGGGTGGCGATACCCATACTCAAATAGTAAGCAGTATATATTCAAAGCAATTAGAAGTGAAAAAACTATCCATTTTTATATCGATCTAAGACTCCTTTCTACCAAGTACAAATTGAAAGAATCGAAAGAATTTAACCAAAAAAATTTAAGCAAATCAATATTATAAATTAATCTTACACTTTACAAATAACACTGATTCCATAAAATTCCACTCACTTCAAACGGGACATTTAATTTTGAATTCAATCATATTAACAATCATGAATAACAGCTTGAATTACGAAATCTACACACCGTCAAGAGTCAAGACCAACTCGACGAACCCAACAACCAAAATATCAAATCGAAGTAATGCGTGAGATCATATATACAACCTGATGTTATATCATATTGACGACCTCCGTAGTGTAGTGGCTAAGACTCTTGACTCACAATCCGGAGGTCGCGGGTTCGAACCCGGCGTGCGCAAATAAATTTTATTTGATTAATTTGTGTTATTTCACAATTAATTAATTAAAAAATAATATATAGTATATTTGCAGCACGTTCCAGAGTGGAAGATACTATCAGTATCGCCCTGGTGTAAGACCACCATTCAGAATTGAAACGTTGCTTGAAAATGGCTTTAGCCGTGTTTGGTGACCAGATCTGAATAGCCAGGTACTTCCCAACCTTCCTCTTCCCCACCTCCTTCTCCTCCCCACTACCTTCAGCCTCACAACATACCCCAATTGGGGATGCCATAGTCTCACTGGCTCCAGACGGGAGCAGTTGAGATTCTTGTGCGGTATTCACTGTAAAAAAAAAAAAAAAAAAATACAAATCATATTTATGTTGAGTGTATCTCCTATCCTTAACCTATATTCCCTTTTCCATTTACTTTCTTAATAGTTTTAAGGCAAAATTAAATTCAAAACTCTAACCAACATTAACACATTTAAGAAACTTTTTTGGTTTAACCTTTTTCTAATCTCTATGTAAATATATCCAATCTGTATTGTAAAAGCTGTTTGTTTGTTACAAACGAATAATAAATTTAGATAGAGAGACACCAGGATTCAAAATTTTAAACATAAATAAACTAGTTAAATTCATAACGCTGACATAGAAACCACAGACAAACGTACAACGTCATCAACTCTATGCGCTAGTTCTAGAAGCCACCCTATCAAATAAGAACATTTACATACATTGTCAGACACACTTTACACAACTTCCCGACTACCCATCCCCCGTATCCAGCATCAGATCTACCAGAACTAGATAACTAGACGTTCTAGCAGAGGACCTGCATAACATTGTTGAAATTGTAAAAGCATAAACAGCCCTGACTGTAGTTTAGTTGTCGGGTCGCAGGTGGTGATCGCATTTCAGCCACGGGGTTAACGACAACCGTTAACGGTTTAGCGTTGGTTAAGACAGTGTCGAGAGCATTTTCAAATCGTTCAGGACTGGCTGAAAACAGCCACAGTATCAAAATGGCCTCGCTTTGCATTTTATTAACAGGAAGTACAGGGTACGGCAGCATAACTTCCTTTTTTAAAAACTTAATAAAACCCACTGTATGAATAATTATTTTTTTTCTATTTTTTATAATGTAGGCACGTACCTAAAGTTTTGTTTTACTTAGTTTTTGAAGATCGAATCGGGTAGGTGACGTCCCCCATTCTCCATACAGTGAGTAAACCGATTTCTGGCGTTTGTCATGACTCTTGCCAGCATATCAGGCGTTATAATGTCTTTTTTTCCTGGTTGTTGGTATTTTAATGTTGTAGGGTCTGGACAAAACTTTATAGTTCCGCCTATCAAACAAGGTCACTAACGCTCCGCTACGACATCAACCGACTAAATGGCGCGCATTTAAAAAAAGGAAGTTATGCTGCCCCCACTCTGGATTTCCGTCAGTTTTACTTCAGTATTAATTTTGAAGTTTGAGAGTTATAGAGGATCACTGCTTTTTGTATTATAAACTTTAAACAGACTGTTATTGCAAAGCGAATTTATTATTACATAACTAAAGCAAATTACACAAAATTTCTTAAACATCATCAAAATTCTTTGGTTTTGGGTCTGTTGGTGAATCTTAACCAATAGTTCCACACAGGAGGCCCTGAGAAAAGTAATTCCCCTCAGGGACTAATACTATATTACCAAATACTATATGACCAATTTCTCGAAAACTAAGAAGGTAGGTACCTACTCGAAATATGAAGACCTATTTGTAAACCTGAAGAATATAATCTGTCCCAAAAAATAAAAACAAATTGTTAAAAGACCCACCAATCAGAAATACAACAAAATTTTCTGAGAAAATGTTTGTAATGACATTTTATAAACCTAAACACCTTTCGGTATCTACCACCAACAACTTAAAAACACCACTTATGTAAACAACCGAACTCGTAAAATTTTAAAAACACCAGAAACATTTTTCAACAAAAATTAATGTTTATATAAAACTGAAACTGGAGTCGGGCTCCACGAAGTCATGAGTTTGCAAGTCAGGCTACATAATAGAACTCCGACATAACAAACTCAAAATTTTATTTGCGACGGGAAGCAGCACTGCATTGTTTTCCAAAGCAAGCCATTGTTTCAAAGTCCTCGCTGTTTTAGGCGGAATTGAAACTTGCCTCCGAACGCGAACTTCGACTCTGCGAGAGAATATTCATAGCGGGGGAAGTTTTATCTAATGCAAGTTGGAAAGATCAAAGTGTATTTTTTATGAATTTTTATGATGTTGGAATAGAGACGCCGACGTGGCAACTGTTGGCTACGCTTGCCGAGCGGCAAAGAAGCATGAGCTTTATAAATCAGTGTTTAATGCACAATCGAAAAAAAAATGTTTAAAAAAATGGTGATGTTTGTGATATTTACATTCAAACACTATTTGTTCTGTATGGGGTAGTTCTTCATAACGATAGGTCATTGATACAAAATGGTTTATTTTCAGTTGACGTATTAACTTGTTTTGTGCCGAATGTGGCCGCATATGCTTGAAATATTGTCACCCGGATGACAATCGGCACTCAAATGATTAACAATAATTATACTACCGGTCACACGACCTCTCTATATTAGCTGCTAATTGAGTCTGAGCGGTAGGCTGGCGAAAGCCCGCTCTCGACAGCCACTCTCCTTCCGAGAACCCCTGCTGGCATCTGTCGGGAACCGATAAAAGCTCTATCCTTGCTGGCATCTCTATAGGCAACCGATAAAGCTCTTTCAACACATTACAAAAATCCATAGCAATGCTTTGAATTAACGCAATAATATATATTTCGAAACATATTAGACACGGTGTCCATAAACGTGTGGTACGATCTGGAAACTGATAAATCTATATCATTTGGAACTATGGACCCCAAAAAAATATTTTAAACTTTTTTTATTTTTTTCAACGCATTTTAAAAGAAATAATACATAGCTGATATAACCCCGTAGTGTCTTTTTAAAACTTTTTTTTTTATAATTTTATCGAAACAATTCCGATTTGGATTCGATTTACTTAAAAACGAAAGATCAAATCAAAAAATATTATACAATAAATCGACTCGAAATGTCCCCGCTAATCCACTTATTTGCACACAACGTGTATAAATGTCAGTTTACAAATTCACATATAAAAAGATAGAAGAATAAAGAAAGAGATTTAAAATGCAATATGAGTAGTTAACAGACAACGCAAAGAAACCAAGAAAGTCAACCTTATCATAAAGCATAACAAAATTTCAATTCAAAAGCTAAATGTTAACTGAAAAATATCCTGAAAGTTTATGAATAAATCAGTTGAGGCAGGACAGCGGTGCGACGGGAGAAATGCACTTCGCAAGCTGCACCGTCAGGCCTGTAACCTGCAGTCTGCAGTTTGCAGTCTCAGGCCGGGAAGTTGCAACTCCGGTACAGTAGACTAGACAGTAGTAGACAGTAGAGTAGACTAACTGTTGTTGTTCACGGCCCAACTTGGCGACAGGCTTAGCAGACTTTTACTGAAATCTCTGTATTTTCATAAAGTTGGGCCCAGAATGCAACCGGAGGGAAGATTGCCAAAGTTGCCTCTGTTGTGTTGAACTATGGTTGATATAAATACAAGTAACTGATTTGAAACTGATTATTTTAGACTCGACTTTTACAATAAAAATATTGTATTTAATTTTAATTTTTTTATGTTATAATTCCGGGTTTGTCTAAAAAACTCTTTAAAAAAATGAATTTTTTTTTTAACAAAACTAAAAACGACTTAAAAAAATGCACTAAAAAGTAAAAAAATAATTTCGTACGATTGTTATTTTTGGAGTCGATGTCAGCCAAGGTAACTACATACATAGGTAGTTATAGATGTGTAGATCTTGGCTGACACCGACTCCAAAAATAACAATCGTACGAAATTATTTTTTTATTTCTTAGTGCATTTTTTGAAGTAGTTTTTTGTTTTTTTAAATTTTTTGTTTATTTTTTGATTTTTAGTGACGAGCGTGCGTAAAGAAGTTTAACTTAAAAAAAAGAATCATCGAAATCTGTTTGAGTAATATTGAGTTAATCGTCCATTTGTCGCGCACATACTTATTGCTAATTTAAGACATATATGGTTTTCTCATGGATCCCATTGTCAGAACTGAACCAAATTAAAATGGGACCATACGGGAAGCACCAGCTTCCTAATAAAAAAAGAATCATCAATATCGGTTCACCCAATCGAAAGTTCTGAGGTAACAAACATAAAAAAATAAAAATAAAATAAAAAAAATTGTCGAATTGAGAACCTCCTCCTTTTCGAAGTCGTTTAAAAAATACTAGTAATAGATTACAATGAAGGGGTAGTTTATCAAGATCCGGTAGTAGCTTTCAAACGAAGAAAAAGAGGACATATGTAGATACTAATATAAGAGAGAGCGCGCTAATATAAAAAAAACGATAATTATTAAGAGAACGATTTAATAAAACACTACTCGTTTAAAATAGAGTAAAAATCTCATGGAAAGCCATTAACCAGCGGCCGAGAATTTAAATTTCGTGGAAAGATGATCTAGCTATCGTACCCTCGCAACTGTATGGGGCGGTTCCAATGGGAAAGATTAATTATTCGTTAGATGATAAAAGAACAGTCTTTCGAAATCAATTTATAATTTGTTGTGAAAAGAGTCAATATGTCTAAAATTTGATATAAAAACGACATATTTTTGGTTTTATCTGAGTATTCCCTCTTAAATGGCATTAAATGAAACACTGTGATTTTTTTTCATGTATATAGCTAGTAAAATATCAAAAAACAGGTTTACAATAATTTTCGGAGCATAATTTGCGATTTTTTTTCTATCGAAGGACTTTTGTGTAATTTCCGTTTCGGCATGGCAGATGTATATTTGTATATACATATTATCTTAAAAAATAACATACACTTTTTTAGAAACTTGAAAATTTCAAGTGTTCAAGAGAGATATGTTATAAAATGGTAGAAATTCAGATTGCGGGGCCTTACTTAATAGGCGATAGAAATAATTCTGGGCCCCGACCTTATAAATCGTATTTATCTATACATTAAAATTAGGATCGAAATTTGAAGTTAAGAGTTGTTAACTTGAAATTCACACGACAAGGATACGACAACATGATTTAATTTTTATCTTTCCATTTTAATGAAATGCCCTAAATTGTGTAAGAAAATCTTTTAAAATACGTTTCAAAGTTAATTATTGGACGACATAGGGGTAGTTCTAAAATAAACATTATTTAAAATAAATCATCGGCTCTCTAGTTTATCATGAAATTATAAAACAAATTTAGAATCGCGAATAATCTCACTTTTTAAATACTAGTGACATCTCCCGAAAAAATATGGAAGCTTCGTAGTAAAAGCTCCACAAGCATGAAAGCTTCGTTTGAATTCTGTACTTCGTAGCTTAGAATCAAACCTAGCAAAGAAGCAAACCTTATATTCTTAAGTTCTAATAAAACCCTAGTAAAGTTTCACCTAGCGGTGGAAACGCAAAACTTCTTAAGGGTTGATCGGCTTTTAGTGCTGTTAGTGCCATCTACCGGTAAACGCGCGAAGCAAATGCCTCATTTTACAAAAAAATAATGGTGTAGGAATAATTTATTTTTGTTAGTCAAATAGTTATTTTAGTGCAATCAAAAAATATATTGATATTAACATAACATTAATCTAATTACGTCAATGCACAAAACATAATATTGATGCTACTGCCATCTATTCACAAAATACAAAACCAGAATAGGGGCTAAATTTTAATAGTAACACGAAACATTATTTAACTTTCAGACACGCACTATATTTCTAGACTCATTATAAAATAGCTACTAAACACGTCACTTCCGCTAATTAAATCATAAATTAAAGATAAAATAATATTAATGTCTCAATTTAAAAAGCTGGAAAAAAACAGTTACTACAAAATTATTAGAAGTAATTTTCTTGCAAAAACAGAGGAAAAGGTGTACGGCCTTTTTCACACGAAACTTAAATTTGGATTTTAGGCAAAAATACCCAAACAAACTGAAAAGACGTATTTTAATCAAAAGGTATAAGCAAATATTTAGTAAGGTTATGCAACATAATTTAAAATATAAATTCTTCATATTGTTTTATATTGGGTCCTTACACATAATTTTTTTTTTTATAATGATTGTATTGTTATTTGGACCCTGGCCACTGGTGAAAATAATTTCCTTTAGACCCTCTATCTTCCTTGGAGATGCTGTGTGGAGTTTCTTTTTAAATAAGAGACGGAGAAGAAGTTCTGGGTAGGTAATAGGAATGAGGGATGGGTAGGAATCTCCAATGTGTTCAGAAGTGAGAGGTCTAGTTTAGATCTCCCTCAACCAGTATCTCTCGTTCCGTCCCGCCGCATTGTGGGTGGACAAAAGCATTCGACGCCAAAACCTAGACAAACCTCACCCCATGAACCCGGACACCTCTGCTAAGTCAACAAACGTAGCGAACCACTTAAGTGACCTATGACAGGGGTGTCGGTTATCCAATAACTGTTTCAATCAATAAAATAACTTCAGAACGTAATTTTTCGATTGTCTGATATTATTTAATACTTATCAGTTCCAATTTTACTCATCAGTGCCAATCAGTTCCAATTATCAGTTTCAATTGACGGCCGGCGTAGTCTAGCGGTAGGGCTCTTGACTCGCAATCCGAAGGTCGCGAGATCAAATCCCGTCGTGGGCAAATAAATTTTATTTGACTAATTTGTGTTACTTCACTATTAATTAATGAAAATAATGTATAGTATATTTGCGGCACGTTCCAGAGTGAAAGATACTCTCAGTATCGCCCTGGTGTAAGACAACCATTCAGAATTGAAACGTTGCTTCAAATGGCGTTAGCCGTGTTTAGTGACGAGATCTGAATAACCAGGTACTTCCCCATCTTCCTCTTCCCCTTCTCCTTCTCCTCCCACTACATTCACCCTCACAACACACTCCAATTGGGGATGACATAATCTCACATACTCCAGAGACTTGTGAGATACTAACATAAAAAATTGAAAATTTAAAGTTCACTAGAATAATTTTTTCGCATTACGCAGGAATAGGGGGAAATATTTCACATTACCCATGCACTGACAACCGAAATTAATTAATTAGTAAAAGAATACATATTTTAAACATATGACGTTATGAAACATTTAAAGAACTTGCGGAAAGGAATTAGAGAAAGGAAAACATGAGAGTAATATTATGTAAACTGAAATGAACCCCAGATTTTTTCCAATCGCTTGAACATGGCCGATCCGAACAACTAGAATTTCTAGGTATGAAAAAAAGTATGTACGGAATGTGCTCGAAGGTTGGCTTGTCAAACAGGCGGGATAATTTATTATTTATACAGGCTTTTTATCAAGATTTGCCTGAAATTCATGAGATATAAAAAAACATTACGAACGTATGTTTATTTTTAGGACAGCTACAACCTATACAGAACAAGCTACGCTTCACGTGAACTGGCTCGTGCCCGGAAAATAAGGAAAGGTATTATAATTTACTGAAAAAAATAGAAAGAAAGTATTTTGTAATCTTATTTTTTCAACTGTTAAATCGTGGAGGAATTCCATTATCATAATATGATTGAAATAAATTAATACTTTTTTCCATTTATTTGTGAAAAAAAATTGATTAAAAAAAGATAGAGTGAAATCAATTTATCCTCACGCTTGTTGTATGGTTGAAGAATATTTTTCGTACATTTTCATATAATGTGAAAAATATTTGTTAATATTCAAAGTACTTTTTGTGTATATTAAACTCCGATCATTGTAAAAGAAAGGGTAATAATATTATATAAACACTAGCAGAACTACCCGGCGTTGCTTGGGATTTACAGAGTTTTCAAAATCAGAAATAAAAGTAACGTTCCTATTTTTACATCAGATCCACACTTGAACCCCTGAAGAAAATAATTTCCCTCGAGGCCTATGTCGTCTTTGGGGATGATCTGTGGAAGGTCGTTTTAGGGGAAGGAAAGAAGGAAAAAGGTATGAGGAGTGCATAGTCTCTCCTGATACGACCCGCTATACAGTAGAAGGGTAAATGCATTCATTGCCAAGAACTAAACAAACCTAACGCATGAACCCGGGCACCCCTGCTAAGTCACTTAACGTAGGGATCAACTTGGTGTGACCTACGGCAGGAGTGTGGGTTATCCAATAAATGTTCCCGGGCGGCGGTAAAAATTGATAATATTCAAAATACTATTTGTATTTGGATCATTTTCGTAATTTCAAAGAAACGGTAACAATATTATGTAAACATTAATAAAAAAACAAATGTTTTCATATTGAAAACTGTGAGACCTATAGTTGATTTGGAAAGACCCGATTTTTAAATATATTCCCTCCATTATTGTTAAATAGGTAGGAACCGGTTGTTTAATGTTTTTTTTATCGTTACCACTCCATGCTGTCACTCTATAAAAAAACTTTAAAACTCTAAATAAATAATAAATATTTAATATTGAATAAGATAATGCTAACTATCAATGAAATGTGAAACAGATAAAGACACAGAAAATTAAAAAGGTAAAGGACGAAAGAGGGAATGGGGTACTTTCACATATTATTATAGTTTGTGAAAAATAGGTACAACTAAAAAGGTTTGAAACATAAAAAGTTTATTTTTCTGATTCTGATTATAGCATTAAAATCAGCGATTTTAATATTTTCATTAATAATTTATTGATTTGAAAATCCGTTCGTTCCAAAACGGTTCCAAATGTCTACAATATAGTTGTGACATAGAAAACGCCAATGTCTGGTAAGACGGCTGTCACCAACACTGCCCGGCGTGACGTCAACGATGCCGAATTCGCCAATAAAAACATGTTTTTTGGCGGCAAATCGAAAATGACACATTTTATACCGTTATGGATAATTCATTCGTCAATAAAAAAATTAAATTAAAATACCTTAACCGGGACCAAACAGTTTCATATTGTATTGAAAGCTGTTAATATATTATCTTCTTCAATAATTAGATGTTACAATAAGATCTAAAAACTTCAATAAGTTATTCTTGATAAATTTAATATCAAATAACACTCGTTTATCTTTGCAATCAATACGTCTAAATTCACTCATCAAATTAAATTATTATACATACGTATATATAAATCATTGGATTTAATTACTATAAAAGTTTAAAAAAAAACACCGTTCCACTTATTTACAAATCACTTATTTACAATCACAAATATATATATTTTTTTACTTTATCGTCACAGGAATAAGCTCATTATTTTAGGTTTAAATCGTGCATTATAAGACAAATTAAAGCCTCCATTAATCCCGTCAATGCGACACATGTCTTCCATGACAGATTGAACCTCATTCACACACCTGGATAAACAAAACGCCAAGTGTGATTAAAGCGTTACAATAAAAACGAATAGACGAGCGTAAAGATTAAAAACTAGGAATTTATTAAGAACCGTCGACGGAATTACAGAGAGAAAGACAAAAGCCTCCATTAGCTCGCCAGTATTCCCCAGGAATATTTTATTATGCTACAAACTTTTACAACCCTCTACATTTATTTGCACGATCGTTTTAAGTACTACGTCTCATAAAACTGTAAAATTTTTACTTAAGAAAGTAGTTTCTAACTTAAGTTAAAAAATTTACATATAAATCTTTCAAGTGAAATTAAAACGCCCTTAGGGATATATTTGAAAGTACATAGTGTTCCATTACAACCGTGGTCAATTCTCTTTTTGGTCCTCAGAGAGGAGACTCTCATGTTTTCGCTGAAAGAAGAAATCTTGATTTGCTTAAAATTAAACTTTGGACAAATGCGTAGTCCCACAACGACGCGGCTTCACTCACTGACCGAGAAAGAGTTTCCGTACAATAGCCTACCACAGAAAACCCGTTCCCTCTCCACTTCTCCCCTCTACCGCCCAAGTCCCGTTACTTTTGGGTCCCCCTACGTACATATGTTTTCTATAACAATTTTTGAAAATTCACTTTGTGGCGTCATATTAATTACACGAAAATAAAAATAAAACTTTGTACACCTTTATTATACCACTATTTAAAAAAAAATGTCAACATTTTTACAATACATTACACAGTTCGCATCGTGATGAAGGAATCTTTGTTTCTGAAACATGTTTATACTTTTTATTAAAGTAGTGGTACAAGGTGCGGCAGCATAACTTCATTTTTTAAAATGCGCGTCATTCAGTTGGTTCATGTTGTAGCGGAGCGCTAGTGGTCTCGTTCGAAAGGGATTACTATAAAGTTTTGTCCCGACGCAGTTCCGTCGCCATCATGCGTTGGAATAGTGAGGAGCATGCGTTTGCCGTTGAGGCCTACTTTTCGAATGTGTGTTCTGTAATCGCAACTCAGCGCGCCTTTCGGAATCGCTTTAAGTTAGCCCCGTTGACCCCTGTCCCGGACCGAAATTCAATTGGTTTGTGGGTCACTACGTTCCGATAAACTGCAAGTGTGAAAAGAGGAAGAACTGGAGTCCCTCGTCCCATTAGATCACCTGAGAACATTGAGGCAGTAAGAGCTTCAATGTTGCAATCACCACGACGTTCTGCGCGCAAACATGCGTCTGTCCTTGCACTTTCCGATCGTTTTTTTTTTTTTTTTTTATTTATTTTATATATTCAATAATTTTATTATTAAATTAATAAAAACAGTTTATTAATTTAATAATAAAATTATTGAATATATAAAATAAATAAAAATTAAAATGGAGTTCTACAAATTAAACTTGATAACAATAAATTTCCGATCGTTCTTTGAGAAGAATTCTTCATGATGATCTCCATCCATACAAAATGGCGATTGTGCAGGAACTTTTTGAACGTGACTTTAATTCTCGGAGGAACGCATGTGAGTCACAGTGTGGTGGGCAATTTCCTCAAGTGGGATTTTTGGTCCCTGGTTCTTTGAGGAAAATGAAGTAACAGTGACAGTGAATTCGTACCAGTATGAAAACATGTTACAAATTTTTTTTCCCACGGCTAGACGAGTTAGACTTAGGGGACAATTGGTTCAAAAAAGACGGTGCAACGGCACACACTACAAGATTATCGATGGCTGTTTTGAGGGAACTCTTCCCTTATCTCAATTAGGGGCGATTTGGAGTGGCCGGCCCGCTCTCCCGATTTGTCCCCTTGTGACTTTTTTTCTGTGGGGTTTTTTGAAATCCCGTGTTTATGTAAACCGTCCAAGGACCATATAGGATTTAAAGACCAACATCCATGAAGAAATTGCCAGGATAACGCCCGATATGCTGGCAAAAGTCTTGACAAACGCGAGAAATCGGTTCGCTCAATGTATGGAGAATAGGGGACGGCACCTACCTGATATGATCTTTAAAACTAAATAAAAAAAAAATTATGTACGTGCCTACATTATAAAAAAACAATTAAATAAATCTGATTCATACGATGGGTTTTATTAAGTTTTGAAAAAAAGAAGTTATGCTGCCGCACCCTGTATAATTTTTAAAATTATTTTCATTGAATAAATATATTTCTCAGCATTTTTGCCACAAAAATATGAGTTGAATATTGCAACCAGATACCTGGTTACTGGTTTTAACCAGATACCCTTGTATCTGCACTGTAAGGCTAGTTATTCTCAGCCATACGATTTTAGTAATTGTGATATTATGAAATAGGGCCCATATTCGCGGTTGCGAGACCGTTGCAAAACGAATCATAAAAGCCGAGGTTCATAAATAAAAATGTCAAAAATTCAAGTGCAGAATCGCTGCGTCATTCTTTCTTTTCAAGAGTGTACTTAGAGGATTCTTGGAGCTCGGAAAATGGAAGAGGGTTGAAGTTTAGAACCCCATCCTGAATATACGAACAATATATTGTGGAATATGTACAAAGTCGAATATTGCAGGTTTTATTGTAGGAGAATACAGAACGATATATATTAAAATAGAACTTTTACAGATATATGCAGCATAGTTTTCGTTATAGTTGAAAGATCTTCAATAATAACAAAAACATAATAATAATATTTTAATGACAATAGGGGACGTACTGACTTTATTAAAATCATTGCTACGCCGCGTTTCACCGTTGAATTTCCAATTATTTGGTTATTATCGGCATTAAGGAATAATTACAATGGAAATAGAGATTCCTTACTTGATTTTTTGTCAACAATTTACGTAAAGCTTATTCAATAAAATAGTAGGCTGAAACTAAAGTGAAAAAAAAGTAAAGCGGACGTGAAGTTAACGTGTTCTGTGGCAACTAAATGAATAATACCAGTATTTAAAATCAAATTACAAACACTTTTATAACAAGGACCAATGTTATGAATTCAAAAAACAAGTAGCCATTTTCAGTAAAATATCTTATAAAAGTGTAAAATTGTTTAAAAATATCACTATAATGGATTTCAACAATAATTTTGATACATTACCAAAAATTCTACACTATTATAATTATAAAATGATTAAATGTTTTTGATTTATATTAAAAATTCAGTACGACAAGATGCAAAAGTCATCTTTTCTGATATGGTCGTCTGTGGTTCAATTTTCACTCCTTTGCGCTTATTGCCAATATAAACTCACCGGCCTCATAATATCGGAATATAGATAAGCTCATAAAGACGGTGTTTACTGCTTCATAAAGCGAGTTACTCTTAAAGCTAGTTATAAACCGTTTTATGATCTGATAAAGAAAACATTGAAGCAATTCAGAAAATAATTGCAACTTGCAGTTTCTCCATTAATATTTATAACAACCCTAAATTCGAAAATTCCTTAAAATGACTCGACATCAAATGAAATAAAAATTAAATTCTGATTATTTTACAAATTGTTCTGACAAAATTGTTCTATTTGGTGAAATCAGTATTTAAAACCCCTTGCTATCACTTACTCTATTTAGATGTTTATGTGATCGGTCAAAATGTAACATAAAATGCTTTTTATTGATTATTGTCATGTGAAAAATTTGAGTGTCATGTGAGTGTTTGGCCATAATTTCTGCTCAACAGTTTTTTTTTTACATTAACTCCACACAGGAGTCATCTTTGAGGATGCTGTGTGGCGGGTCTTTTTGAGGAAAGGAAGGATTTAACATGGGTCTTGAAGAGACTCATGTTGTAGGAGGGAGGAAACACAGAGGCCGGTAAATCGTTCCACAGCCGAGCTGTTGAACTCAAGAACGAATCGTAAAAACGACCCGTTCTCATGTGACTTATATCAACCGTGTACAAATGTTGGGCGCGGGTTTGGCGTGTTTCCCGACTATGCACCGGTGCCGAGGGAATTAATGACGCTAGTTCCTCGGAGCATCTTCCATTGTAATACCGGTAGAACAAGGACGGCATTCCCACCTGACGCCTATGCTCTAAAGATTGCAATCCGTCTGTTAAGATGGGAGAATCTATCAAACGGACCGCCCGTTTCTGCACATAGTCAAGGTTTTTTTTAGGTATTTTGGAGCTCCAGACCAGAGGTGGCTACCAAATTCAACCGTGGGGCGCACTTGCGATTTGTACAGGGTTAGCAGTTGTCTACTATTAAAGCATCTGCGGGCCCTGTAAAGTACGTCCAGTTTCTGAGGGGCTAAATTAACTCTGGTTTCGATGGAGCCCCATACCTGAGTTGGTCACTTGATGGTCAGTTGATCAGTTAACAAATTTTTATTGTTTAGGTACAATCGACATGTTTCGTAAGCAATGCTTAAATAAACTTTTAAAGTAATTTCAATTAAATATATTTTGTTTATTTTAATTTTAAACTTTATGAGTAAAATCTCAAATTATAATATTTACTTCTTCTTAAACAGCAAACTTATTTTGTGGCACCATTTCAGGGTTTTAATAAAACCTTGAAGAAGTGAGATTGTTGCTCACGAAACATGTTGGTTGTTATAAATAATAAAATTGGTAAAAACTAATTATTTCATTATTTTGAATTATAATATTTAATCAAATAAAGACAATATTAGCGAAACTCAACTTACATGTAAGCAAAGGATCCTGGGTTCGAGTCCCAGTGGAGTCAATATCTTTTTCTGATTTTTCTGTCTCCAAATTTTCGATTGAGTTTCGCTAATATTATCTTCATTTATTTAAAAAATATATTTTGACTAATTTACAAAGCAATGCTTGTTTAATTCTCCTTCATGGTATGGTTTTGATAAGCCATTAAGAAAACTAATAGACAAATTGAAATAACATTCATATAATCCACTTTGAATTTTTGACCAAAGCTTTCAAAAACCCTTTTGAAACCTCTTTGTGCCGTTATCGGCAAAAATACTGTAATAACATGGTCTCAAATATTAGAAATCTCTCGTGACAAAGAATTATGTTAAAAGATACTAAAATCAAAATCGCATTTGCTAAACATAATGGGGTTATATATTCTATTGTTTAGTGACAATCTCAAATCATTTTCAAATTATGACCATGTTTCGATTTTCGACAGCGTCTTCCCATAATACGATAGCGTCTGGAATTCATACAGCCACGTTTCATTGCCTGACGTCTAGAGTTCTAGAGAGTAAAGTGTGCAGACTAAACAGGCCAAGTAGACTGGGGGTATTAAACCAACGTAACTCAGTGTAAATTCATATTCAAGATAGCTTCTTCCACCTCTATAAGCCTTGAATCAAGTGGATAGGACGCAGCACGACGATGCACTTTAAAATTAAACGGAAAAGGCATTTGGATATTCTCTGGTTGCAATATTTAAAATTAAGTCAGATAATGTAGATTCGACTTCAAATGCAATGATCTTTTTTTGTATTACTAACAAACAGCGAGGGAATTTATGTACATTTTGCAGCATCACATGCGTTGTACACAGTTTTGTATTACTGACAGCGAGGGAATTTATGTACATTTTGCAGCATCACATGCATTGTACACAGTTTTGTATTACTGACAGCGAGGGAATTTATGTAAATTTTGCAGCATCACGTGCATTGTACACAGTTTTGTATTACTGATCGATGAACTGCAAGATGCAATCTTTTGGCCACAAGTTGTTATAATAGTTTGTCTAGTCTGTACTTAGTAAAAAATAGAAATATGTTACAAATTTGTACAGCGCCTTTGAAGTGATTTTTACAAAAACGACGGTATACAAAACACTCAAATACGTTGCGACGGAAAATTTATGAAAAATTTATAAAGCATTTAAAGTAAGCGTTAGTCTGAAATAGAAATATAAAAATATTATTTATTTTATAATGTTCCATAACATAGGTAGCGGAAAAACACTGCAGAGTACAATATAAGGTGTACATTATCAGGTGTGTAGAATAAATTATAAAAAAATGAGAAGAAAAAATATAATTTAAAGACTTTCCACACACACTTTGAGCGCCCTTGGAATGATTTATTTTCACAAAAACGGCGCTATAGACATTATTATTGTTATTATCATCATGTTTAAAGACATAAAGACATAAAAATCAATAAACTGTACTTACACAAAAATAATCAATAAGATTTTTTTATTGTTGTATTTATGTAAAAGTAAATAAGTAGGTACTTAATAAACACATACCATAAAAATACTATTAAAATCACGTTTTTATGGATATAAAAAAAGACAAATTATAATTTTTGGATTATTATGTTTTTTTAATTACTGATGGCAACACATCTGTCGTATCGGACATTGGTAAATAAATCACCATTGCAAGGGAAGTGATTCAATCCGGGAACATAAAATAGTGGCATATGTTTTAAAATCGAGTTCTGTTTTCCTATGAAATGTTCACCTCTTTTAACAAGGATTTTACATTCAGCGTACGTGATTTTACTGCTACATTACTAAAACGGCTTCGCAGGTGTCGTAAAGCACATTAGAACGTAATATATTTACACAGTTATTGCGCCGTTTCCTCCTGAACTTAAAGCTCTTTGCTTTAAAAGCACTCTGGTATATTTCAGAATGCACTTCAAACAGCTTCGAGGACGTACAGCTCTTCAGTCTATCAAAAGACTGCAACTAAATACGTGATTCGTTCTTCAGGCCGATGCCTTCCGAAGTGAGCCCAGTACTTAAAGGCAATACAAATATGTGCAGTACAGAGTTTTATACTCAAGCATAGGTATTATAATGTATTTGTTGGAAAGTTTTTGGACATCGCTTTGAAAGTTTTGTATATCATAGAAAGAGAACGTTTTAGCCTTTATTATAATTTTTTTTGTGTGAATTCCGCACAAGAGCCCCAACTGCTCCCAACCGCCTGGTGTCAGTGAGAGTATGACATTCTAAATTAGGACATGTTGTGGGATTGAAGGTAGTGGGGAGGAGAAGGAGACGGGGAGGAAAATGATCGGGAAGTACTTGGCTATTCAGATCTAGTCACCAAACACAGCTAAAGCAAATTTTCAATTCTGAATAATGATCTTACACCAAGGCAATACTGATAGTATCTTCCACTCTGAAACATGCCGCAAATGTATCGTATATTATTTTTACATGATTAAATTGTGAAACAGCACAAATAATTCAAATAAAATTTAAAAAAAAACTTCTTATTTATTTACATAGATAGAAATCGTTCATTCTTAATGTTTTAATCCAAGGAACAAAGTCTAATAATTTTTCTGTGTGTTCTGTTTCCGGTTCAAGATGGCAATGGCAGTGTTGTAAACTACCTACTACTTCCCGCCAGAGTTCGCATGAGCGAGGATCCTTCTGCGAACTGTCAAATCGTGATAATCAATATTACGGTTACTAGTGCCTGAAGAAAGTTTGAAAAAATAATTTTCATTGAAGTAGTGACGTTACGTTGGACAATTTGTATACTTCCTTGGTTGAAATTAAAATAATCTTACATAAAATATTTATAGTTTTTTAAATATTTATGTTACATAGAATATAATTAAGTAGGTAGGTATTTAAGTACATATTTACAAATCTTCCGTTGGCAGAGGAAATTTTGGTTTCGAATTATTAAATAAGATAAAATCAAAAACATGCTTTTTTCAATGCGATATTTACTTTTCACAGAACAACTGGTTTCCTTCGGAAATAAAAATATTAATAAATGGTGATCCATCACTGAAATTTATTTACAATATCGAGCCGAATTCTCGACCCGTTTTAGCTTTATATGAAAAAAAATTGTACCTTGAACTGATTATAAAAATTGAGTTAATGTAAAAAAAAAAAAAAATATCAAACTGAATGCAAACTGGAACTGAATGCATCATGTTAAATAAAACCAATATAAAAACACCCTCCCATACACACAAGCCCTGAATGCAAACTTGCTGATTATTTATGGGAGTACATCAAATACATCTATTATGAAATTAATTACTATATAAAATTGATTTGTAATTTTTGGATCTTATGTTTACTAATCAAAAAAAAAATTCACTTCGCCGAATTTTTAACCCACGATCTCTGAGTCGAAATGAGACGATAGATACCCCCACGATACCCCCTCATAGACTGGTGCATTGATGTTCTTTTTTTTCTAAACTAATAATTATTGGCAACAATAATGTTATTAATTATTAATTAAAAGGAAACATTTTCTAATTCCTATTACCTCTAAAAACATCAGAGCATGCATAATATTTTACGAAAATATATTTCATGGCTCGCTCCAAAAAACATATTAAATATTATGTTCTGATCCGTGCATTCGTGGAATCCTTATAAAAAATGTTTCGTTTTGATCTCATCGAAAATTTATTTCTCCAATAAATATAAAAATGGCTTTGACTGTAGACGTATCTCTATGGCAAAAAATATTCTACTTTTATTTGATATTTATTGAAGCACTTAGCTTGTTCATAAATAATGTAGGATGTTGTACGTCCATCAACTTTATTAATCATAAGAAAGCGTAAAATAACTTTATCAATAATGCCGTGTTATTTTCGCGTGCCGGTAGCATAACTAATGTCCTACGCTCCTCGTAGAAAATGATAACGCTTCCTTTATAAGCAATTTAGAGGCTCCAAGTAAAAAATCTAAAAATTTTATGATAACCCAAGTTAAACTAATATTTTATCTAAAACAAAACAATAATTTTGTAAATAACACTTTTATTTTTTATACTTTATGCCGACCGGGTTTCGCTACAACAGTAGCTTCTTCAGTGCTGTATAATACTCTACTAAAGTTAGGTAACATATTTTATAAATAATATATGGATTAAAACCAAATGGGCTAGACTCCTCCAGTGAAAGGAGAATTAGGCATAAGGGTAGATAGAGAATTGGAAAGGGAAGAGGGAATGTTCTTTGTCAATGGGTAAAAACCTAAATATTGAACTTTTATTTAAATTTATTTTGATTATTAAGGCGATCCACTAGTACAGGAAAAAATCGAAATCGGAATTCACGCCCTTTTATGGGAGGAGTTTAAAAATACTTTTAAAAGCTTTTGGAAAGGTTGGAAAAGATATTTGAGAATTTTTTTTACATGTTGATTTCGTAAAGGTCTGTAAAAAACATTAATTCCTTTTTTATGCATTGTTTATTGTAATAAAACGGAATTTTTAAATTGATTTCACGAAAACAAGCAGCGCGGACCCTAACACGTTGTTTCTCCGCTCCGTTCGGAGGAGTAATGACGGAAGAATGGGGCGGCTGCCAGTCGTTCTTCGGTGGACGGTATAAGGTTCACTTTGATATAACAAATTCGTCGACTGCTGTATTGTCGCCGTGATGTCAAAAATACCAACGCGAAAATGCATATTTCATTTTTTTTTGCGATAATTATATAAGAAACTGAATTTGCCACATTATACAATAAAACCATATCCGAAAAAGTGTTTATAAGTAGGAGAGTTTCCACTTAAAAATGTTTTTTATAGACCTAATACTTTATTTCTTTCTAAGCTTATTAAAAGACTTATTAAAAAAATGACCGATATTTTTAAGGGTTAAGGTATGTTCTACACGCAGTATTTAATTGAAGCATCTATAATATTTCTAAGCGGTCAAATTTTAAAAACAAAAACATACGATTTTGTATGATTTTGCATTATTTAGTATGGCTTCATCTTAATTACTTTACTATTAATATTTTTGGCTTTCCTTAATTATAGTGCTTCTAAGTTATCCAATCTGATACCAATTTCGTTTTTATGAATTATGGTGACGCCTGTGTTTTTATTAAATTTATGGGCTGTTTCAATAAGACGGTTCGCAAATTTGGAGAATCCATTACTAGGTAACCGTTTTGCGAACCATGGCAGAGTTGTTGGTTATCCAATCAATGGTTCCCGGGGCGGCGGTCCCCATACTCGCCTCTCAAATAAAGAACCTCTGAGCTAATTCCACCATATCAACTTTCGTAATTATTAACTGTATCACACACTTCGACGAAGAACTGCTAACATTATATTCATTTGCTTAACGCATATTTTTGGCTGCTATCAAGTATTGTAGTAAGTTATTCCAACACTATAAAAATTTTCACATAATAAGAAACACAAATAAGTAAAAGAGAAACCGGAATTTCAACATGGGACACTCCACTTTTACCACTAAGCGTCACATCTTTTTCTACGTTTTAAGCTTCCAAATAGCATTTATCTTACAAAGTGCCAAAAGACTGAGGGAGACTGAACTCAAAAAGTTTAGACTAGGATTTAAAGTTCCGATAACGAACTATTCTCATTACCACGGGAAGGCTTTCGGGATAAACGCCATCGTTAAACTAAACACTGGAACGTCGAGACGGCTTTTCAGATTTAATTCCCCAGAATCATCTGCCGGGGACTGAATTCTAAAGGATTTACATCCGGCAGCGCGCATTAAATATCTACGTTATTCCTAGTACGTAATACAGCCTGCAACGTACATGGGACGGTTAAGATCTTTGAATTACAGTGTCAATTATTATTATTCACTGAACACTCTCGGAGGGGGTGGGACAATCTGCGAATAAATTGAATAGGAGACAGAACATATTACAAATGACGAGCTTAAGCTTGACAGAACTTAAGGCTTTAGTATGAATGGAAGATATTCTGAAATAAAAGGTTACTTTACAGAAATTTACGTCGACATTTAGATCTAAGGCGATTCGTACATAGAGATACTTACAAGTTTCGTGACTATGATGCAAACACACGTAGCCTACGATACGCTACTCTTTAATGCTGGTTTACCTACACGGCACTACCCGAAATAAACTGAACTTGATAATTTTTTCACGTGCAGCCATGAAATTAATAATAATAAATTAATAAATAATGGAATTAATTAATAAATCATACTATGTCAAGTGACTCTAGCGACGAAGACAATAATATTGTTTTTCTTTATGTTTACAAGCATAAAAAACGATCTGAAAGAAGATTTTGGGTTTACCCATACAAAATTACCAATAATAACTAGGTACATGAAAAAGATGCCAAATAATACTTTTTTCAAACGTCAATTCACGCCTTCTCCGCCAAATCCTTTCATACGTATCCCTGTAAATTATTATTATGATATTTTCCACCTCCAGAACAAATTGATCATTAAAATCATGTACGGACGTCATTTCTGTCAAACGAACAGAAGATGCGAATGCAACTCGAGTAGCGCGCTAACAGCACTGTCAGTTGCGTGCTTCGTCAATCACTTAGTCAGGAGGTAGCGAACACTAGCAAAATAGTATCGCAAGTACTCACGAGAGACGCGTGTGCTATGCGAACGAAACTCGAGTCGCTTATAAGTAACTCCATGTACGAATGGCTCAAATCTCTGTAAAATAGAAGCCGAGTTTTAATTATTTTTACTGTTAGCCACAATTTTAAACTGTTTTCTAGATTTGAAAGCGTCCAGTTAGTCACAACAATAGTGTTTTATAAATTAACTAAGTAATATTATTAAATGTAATAAGTACAAACAAATAAAAGTACGGAACATGCAATTGGCTTCTTGTCTTATTGTAAACGAATATAATCGTATCTCAAAGCTCCAAAATGACAAACCAATAAAATACAAGGAAAAATGTTTGTTAGGTACCTAATTTACGTTATGTAGGTACCTAAATATTGACAAACCAAAAAAGATTTAATTTTGGTAACAATGAAAATATTCATTAAATTCGGCTGAAAACATTAATTATTGCGTTAAAGGTTAATAATTGATGATAAATGGAATAGATGTCGAAATCGTAAATATGATAAACACATTTTAACTGTTATTAATTATTTCCAGGAACCAGACCTTAACCTTATCAAGACATTAAGAAAAAATGAAATTCAATTCAATGAGAAAATGTTCTAAAATGGTGTTTAATATTTGTGTTGGCAAACAACAGTTCCTAAAATTACCGCAACAACAATTAGTGGTTAACAAGCTGAGTTGGTGTTTACAACCTTAAACAAGAAGATCCATCCTAAATCTAGATGGCCCACTGCCAAAAATACATTTGAACTGGGATAAATCACATCCCTGTGTTACGTTTTACAATGGCCAAACGAAACAGGACAAATCTCAAACCGTAACCTCAATAAAAATGTTCGGCGAATTATTTTTATTGTGCATGGATTCTTTGAAATAATGGCATCTTCTTCACAATAATACGCTTTGTCTCTTATTCAGATTAAAACGTTTACAATCAAGAACAAGTATGTAGCCTGGAGTTTTTTCTACAATGCTGGAATATTAATTATTATTATTAATATAAGATGAGGCCACTATTGAATGAGGCCAACGTTCTCTCCACATCCTGATTATTATTATTATTATGCTCCCATTCTCCAAACCTCACGGCTCTCCGTACCTTGGAACCTCCCATGGTGGAGAAGCGATCCTTTACTCTACCAGCATCTGTCGGATAACTCAGTAAACTTAATGATCTATCAATTTTAGAGTCGTCCATGTCACCCAGCTTTAGACTTTGGACTTTGGATTTATTTATTTCTCAGAGTACCTAAACCTAGGTTTACTTGCTCTAACATATTTAAAAAGGATTATATATTGATGCTTCACGTGGTTATTAATATAATTGAGTTTTTGAGAGTTTTTATTTTTTTTTACTGCGGCTTTATGCAGGAATATTCTATACGTAATTACTTAATTTCTACGTAAGATTGATTTTGGTTTATTGTATTTATGGTGTTCATTCTCGCTGTATTTAGCGAGAGAGTTAATTGTGGGATTAGAGTGACTATCTATCAATGACTATGGATTAGAGTGACTATCTAGTAGGCCAGCGTAAAACCTAGTGGCCTGTGAAAAAATAAGGTATTTTACCATTTACCCAGCTCGAACAACCACTTGTTTTTATACTGTTATTGTTATCTAAGCCAACCAACGAGGGATGAAAGCAGATTAAATAATCAATAAAGGAGGGCAGTAGTGACCAATATTTTTTAACTTTTATATCTGTCAATGCGAGAGCGATCTATGTCTAGTAGCTCAAATTACCACATTAAAAATAATTTTATGTTTATTTTGATCTTAGCCAGCGAAGGATGAAATATTTTCAATACAGAAATGGATGCAATTAGTAGTAACCGACCGTATACTTCCCAAACATCCATCGAATAACTCTATTACTAGTATGATCTGTCAATGCGAGAGCAATCTACATATATTTAGTAGCCCGAACCATCTCATTTTTTAAAATAAAATTATGTATATTTTGATCATCAAGCCAACGAAGGAAGAAAGCGGGTAAAATCACCAATAAAGGGATAGATGTAGTAGAACCCCTAAAAAGATGGCAAAGACAGCGACATAAATTGTCAAACCCCGAAATATAGCAGCCGCAATGAGGTATAAAATTTGTAGGAAAACCAAAGGAAAAAATAGTAAAATAGTGCCAGAAGAATAAGAAGTGAGATCTCTGAGGCTTATATTATGACGTAAAACCACGAAAGACTAAAATAACAAATGGGGAGATTCGAAAAATAATGCAAGATACACGCAAATTCTCCCACTCCCCAGAGCATCAGAATTATGAAAGATAAATCAATATAAATGAAGCAACGAGGGCGCGTAAACACTTTTGGATTGCTCTGGAAGTGCGCGTTGGAAAACACTTCTGTAGTGTTCTGGAAGTGAGCGTTGGAAAACAATTTTGTAGTGTGACTGCTCTGGAAAATATTGTGATCGAAATAAATAAATAAAATTGATTAAGACCAACTGGATAGCGCAACACGTGCGAACACAAACGATAAATAAATACAACCTGGCTATAAATAAATTAAATCTCACACAAGAGCAGTCGCTTTATTTGCATTGCTGCAATGTGTGCATTGGATTTATTCGTGCTTTTATATCCCGCCTTGTACTGCACGATCATCGCTGTGGGCTTTGTAAAGAATTTCAGAAAATTTTCAGCAACATCGACAGATACCTTCCAGCCGAGCAAATAAACTAGTCTCATTGCAAAAATACAACAATGGACTTCTTCGCTTGTATCTTTATAATAAGCACTTTTAGAAGAATTCCTTTTGGGCGAGGGGAGAGCTTCCTAACTGAAAAAGCTCGACGCTTCAGGGGAGCGAATCTCTTTGAAATACGAAGAAAATCTTCCTTCACATAAACATTTTAATGCTTGGAAGGAATGAAACATCAATTCCAAATAAAAGTAATGTTAGTGGACTAATAGTAAAATACTATTATTATCAGTATCGTGAAGTATATAATAAGTACTCGGTAAGGTTTACTTTATTTTCCAATGTTCTGATAAAATGGTAAAGCCATTTATCAAACATTAATAAATCATTTTTTTTATAAAAGCATTGAAGTTATATATTTATGTTTTAGTACCTGAGAAGGGTGTTTTGTAGTTGAAGCGAAATATTTAAGGAAATACGTAGGTAATAGAGAAAACATTTCTTAGTAAAAAAAATCATCATAAGCCATTTCTCTTAACATACGGAGAATGTGCAAAAAACTGACTATTTTCGAGAGTGGTTGACAATGCAAAAAAAAGTAATTTTGGGGATGTAAAAATACTAGTTTTCTGAGCGAGTTTCGTGTAATTTAAAAAAAAAATTATGTATTCCTTAAGAATACGTCTGTAAAATTTTTGTTGCGAATTAGCTGATATTGTGTGAATCAAATGTCAACCATTTTATAGAGGACACCTTTGAATGTACTTGTGAACACCGATGGTACCGAAAGTTTCAAAAACGAATTCGAACTGGATAAGAAAACCCGCTAGCAGTTCTTTCTTACCCCGCAAATGCCGTACGTATCGAAGTTTACCATTTATTTCGTTCATTGAAAAAAAATTTTTTCACCTAACATCAGTAATCAAGTAGTAAGTGTAGTACCTATACTCCTAGACACACTGATAATTCTACCTTTTTCTTCCCAGAACTTCCTCTTCTTCCTGTCCCTTAAAACGCCCTCCGCACATCATCCCCAAAGATGACATAGGCCCTGAGGGAAATTATTTTGCTCAGGGCCCCCCGTGTGGATCTATAGTAAAAAATATGTATTTACAATTTCTTATGTCCATATATATAACACGTATTTTTTTACGTAGGTATTGTTTATTGGTTCAACTGAAAAATAAAATACTTATAAGCTATATACCCTATGTACTTATTATATGTTTATATTTTATGCATGCGCTTTCGAGAAATCTGTTCAATGGGAGATATATTTCAAAATATTCTATACGTGTATTCTCTATACGAGCTCATATTCTTTTTTTTTGTTGTAATACATAATTGTATCCTATAACTAAATACTAGTTGTTATCACACGTATATATGTTCTTTGTTTAATGTACATTCTTATTTTGTTATTATTATAATTACCCTCCTGTGTACCACTGTGTATCATGTATCACCGGATTGTAAAAGCCATTTTATGGCGTTGAAATAAATAAATAAATAAATAAAATAAATGTTTTTATTTAGAATTCTAGAAACTCGCATTTAAAAACATAATCAGAGCGAAATTGACGTTCTTTGATAATTTAAACGCATTTGTTTCGAGATGAAAGAATGTCATTAAACGTGGAGAAAACGTCAAGGAGAACATCCTCAAGGAAAACAAAAATAAAAGCGAAAGGCTGACATAAAAGGAATGACTTTATTTTTCTTTGAGTAACGTTTTCTCTGGAGAGGCAAAGGGAATAAATAAAGCAATGAAAACAAACACATACTTGCTGCAAATAAACAAGCCGTCGGTAATGTGACACAATAAAGCTTTCAACTTTAGATCTGATGAGTGTTCAGAAGACGTCAATAAATTATGTAGTCCATTGATATTGTCGTAAAAGAAATTCGAAACAAAGAAATAACGTAATAAGATTTCAATCACGACATTTTGGAATAGAAGAAATATGGAGTGACTAATATAAAAAGTAGACAGGAATATTGTGCGACTCTAAAATGCCTATAAAATTTAAAGGAAAGATATACTAGACTATTGTTAGACCTGCGATAATGTATTTCACCGAATGATGGACTATGTACAACTCCTACTCTAGGCAACTTGAACCAACAGAAATGAGAGTGCTTAGATGGTCGGCAGGAGTATCACTAAAAGATAAGATTAAAAGTTCACACATTCGTGGTAACTTGGGTGTCACGGACATAAACAGTAAGCTGGAGAAACGACAGTTGATACGATATAGGTACATACAACGGAGACCATCAGACCACACAGTGAAGCAATAACTATGGAGCTTGTCTATGGAGCTTCATCGACAATCATCCGGAGGAAGACCAAAAAACTCCTGGATGACTATGGAGCTTCATCGACAATCATCCGGAGGAAGACCAAAGAACTCCTGGATGACTCAATGCTCCAAAATACTTCAGAGAAACGGCCTGGATAAGAGATGATACTCAGAATCAAAGAAGCTACAACCTGAGAACGAGAAGAGCCGACCCAACAGCCTACCTAGGCAATTAGTTGGGACAGCGCAAGGAAGAAGAAGAAGAAATATGGAGTAAAGACTATGTTTCCAAGAATCCATAAATAATTATTAATCTTCACGCAATTCTTAATAGTCAAATAGGACGGAACGCACCACAAAACAAAGACCATTCGCTTCATCCACATACGTATTAGAATCAACATGTTCTGAAACAAGCGCAAATATGTTTGATAATATTCTCTGCAATTATATTACAGGATCGACTGATATTAAAACTTTTCGTATTAAAGCAAAATTCAAAAAAATAAAACCATGGATTTCACATGGCTTAGTCGTTTCTATTAGAAAAAAAGAAGAGTTATATCACCTGACAAAGAAATTTCCTTTAAATAGAAAAATATTTACATATTATAAAAAATATAGGAACAAATTAACCTCTTTAATTATATCGGAAAAAACTATGTGATGCCATAAGGGAACCGACAAAATGTGCTAATGCCTTCAACAAATATTTCGCTAACGTCGGTCAAAATTTAGCTAAACGGATCGATGAAAATTATAAAATAGATGATATCGAGAAGGATTGCCTTAAACAAAATAATCTGTCAGTTTTCCAACCAGTAACAACAAATGACATAAAAAATATTATTAATGAATTAAAAGGTGGATCTGCACCACGATTTGATGGAGTCACAGTAGAAATATTGAAAAAATACAACAATTTTTTAAGCATTCCAATTACACACATTATAAATATTAGTTAGAATAGTGGAATATTCCCTTCCATTTATAAAAAATCTATCGTAACACCCGTTTTTAAATCAGGCAGCCCTGAGGAAATATCAAATTATCGACCTATATCTATTGTCTCAAACATTGCAAAAATTTTTGAAAAGATCGTAAAAAAGCAACCCATGTACTACATTGATAAAAATAAAATACTAAGTCCTAGCCAATTTGGATTTAGAGAGAAACTAGGCACTCATGATGCCATTGCTGAACTAACCTCTACTATATATAATGCATTAGATAAAAAAACAAATGCCTTGGCATTTTTATTGATTTACGCAAGGCTTTTGATAGTATCTCCCATAAAAAACTAATTAATAAATTAAACGATATCGGTATTATTGGCAAGGTTAGGTATTGGCTACAAAGCTATCTAACTCAAAGAAGTCAAAAAGTAAAATTAAATAACTCACTAAGTATAGATGAAACATTAGAATTTGGGATTAACCAAGGGACTGTTATTGGACCAATTTTATTTATAATATACGTAAACCAAATGTTTAAATTATTGCTAAATGGAAAACATATCTTTTGCTGACGACACTGCAATAATTATCCAAAAAAAGACGTGGAATGATATTACCAATGCAGCCAATCAAGACATGAAGGTTATAAAAAAATGGTTCAATAACAATCTATTATCACTCAACACAGAAAAAACTTATTATATTCCATTCTCTCTACAAGAAGATGTGCAAAATAATTTAATTAACATAACAATTCATTCCAAAAATTGTGCAAACGACGGTACATGTAATACGGACTGCGCTAAGCTAAATCATAAATCTAGTGTAAAATATCTTGGAATCTTAATAGATAAAAATGTAAATGGAAAGATCATACCAATCGCACTGTGGAAAGTATAAGAAAACTTATCTATGTATTCTATAACATACGAAATATTTTAAACAAGAAAACCATAAAAATTGTATATTTTGCATTAATTCAGTCCTTATTACAGTACGGAATTATTGGGTGGGGAGGGGCCTTTAAAGCTTCCTTACAGCCCATAATCATAATTCAAAGAATAATTATAAAAATCATCCTTAGGAAACCATATGACTTCCCTAATCTAGAGATATTTCGAGAATTTAATGTACCACCCATCACAGAATTGTATAAGAGAAACGCCTTATATCAAATTTATAAAGAGTATTTTATTAAAATTAGCATAAGCAATAGATTTAAAACGAATGGCTTAATAGCCACCCCTATGCTTAGAACTACCACGGCTCAGCACCACTAGGTGTATCTAGGTGTAAGATGGTACAATATATTATTATCCAAAAACAAAATTAGTGTAACTGAAACATTGAAATATGAACAATTCAAAAAACAAATTAAGTCCCTGAAATTGGATAATGAAATATTGTACCCTTAATTTAATTTAATTTACCCTTACTTTAACTGTAATATTTAATATTTAAAAAAAAGTATTAACCTTGTAAAATATTTTTTTTCCTAATCTACGAAACTATGTCAATTAATATTTGTATTTATCTCATAAGTTCTTTGAATATTGTTTAAACATTTAATTAGAACATTATTATTATTTTATTTTTTGCATGTGAATAAATACTCCTCCCATAAACACGACCTCCTAGAGCTCAACTTATGGAGTAGGTAGTAGAATAAAAAAATAAAAAAATTGTTGTATAACCTTGCATATGTTATCATTTTTTAATGTAAAAAACAAAAGTCTTAAAAAAAAAAAAATAATAATAATAATAATAATATCGCCTCACGAATTGTCTTCCTGGAACGACCGGTACTTTATCTCACATTAAATTGATCGTCGTATAATATTCCCCTCCCACTCCCTTATGCTTTGTAACTGTGACTGTTTATGATTTTGATTTATCTTTTGAAGCATAAGAATATAGTATGTTCTAGTTGGCGTGTTAATAAAATCAATTGTCTTTTTAAAAACGTACGGAAAAGTTACATACACAAAGCTATCGAGCTTCCAAAAGAGTTTTACATACTAAAGTTTTTCACGAGCCTCTCAGCACATTCTCATTAAATTTTTCGCAGTAAACATTCAACATTAAATAGTTACGCAGCAACGCGGGTCTGTTTATTACAAAGCGTAATTACTAATCTTGCCGAAACACAAATCCAGACAGGCGATGAATTGTATAGAAACCTGGGAACACATTGTTCGCCGGGCCGGGGCATAAATCATTCCGAGTAAAAGTACATTTCTTTTGGCGTAAAGCTGTCGACAGTGACCAAAGCGAGAATGGAATCAATATTTCGATAATGATTCGGGCCCGATGCGACGCTAATGGTGCGATGCTTGGGAGACGCACGAAAAACGAGCTTTTTAACATATTGATGGAACGAGGGGAGATTTTCACAAACACTCTAGTATATATTTGCGTTCAAAAAGTTTTGTTTGTTGATTTCGTTATCTTCATGTTTGTTGATTCCGTCATCTTCATGTTTGTTAATTTCTTTATATTCATGTTTGTTGATATCATCATCTTCATGTTTGTCAATTTCGTCGTCTTCTTCTTTATTACTAAAAATATTATAAACATTACGTACCAAATGCAAAAGACCCCATGGATGTAAAAAGAGTAAATAAATTAAAATATATTTGTAAAAAGCATTAACTTTGTGGCTCGCCATAATTTTAAAATATGTTGGGGTTTTCTTATTTTCTTGTTTGCTGACTGTAGGTTCTGTTGGTTGTCTTTATACTGTTTATGATTTCCTCTTCTTCATGTTTACTTAGCGAAATTAGATATTGATTTAATCTTGTTTATCTCCATGATATTTGTAAGCTCTCTAACATTTTTTTTAGTAATATCGCACAACAGTTCAAACTTCTTGGACCCATATATAGGAGGTATTACGTATATTTAGTTTGACTATTTGTTTTGCTCTAAAACAGTGGTTCCCAAAGTGATCCGTACTCGTGGACCTCCAGGGGTCCCCAGGATCATTAAGAGGGTCCGTGGAAAATAAAAATTGATTTGGCGGTCCCTGAATGACATCAGGGGGTCCGTGGCAAGGTTTTGTTACACATTTTTATTCATATGGAAGTTTCGTCGGGGGAGGGGTGTAATGGGATGGGATGGGGCGCGGGATGTTTCGTCGCCAAAACAGTTTGGGAAAGGGGTCCGTGGGCCAAAAGAGTTTGGGAACCACTGCTCTAAATTATTGCTTACTTAAATATAATAACTTATAAACACGTATTATTCATGGATGTGTTAACTCAATGATAAATGTCGATGGTATTTTAAAAAAACCGCCATTACAATATTTTAATATTTTGTATGTAATAATTTTGTGCAACTGTAATCATGAAGTATGCAATTTATCATAAATATAATTTCAATTTATCATAAATATAATCATAAATATGCAATTTAAATTAAATAGAACCAATGCAGAAGAATTAACAATGATTATTATTATTATTGAAGTATGTTATTACAACCTCCTTATAACTATATTCCGTGCAGTTAAACATATCTGCTACTTCCTAGAAAGTATTACCAACTACAAGCAATATATTATACGTTAGGTATACGAAAGATAAAATTGAACTCAATAAATCTTAACTGTCTAAAATGCCATTAACAATTTTAAAAATAAAAGCCAAGTCGGAATTAAAATTTCTATCTGAATCAATAAACTAAGTTTTTTACTGCAGGGGTAGGCAGAGAGGGCGGACCGCGAAAACAACTCTATTCATAAATCGTCTCGTACATGCTCTTCTATGTTATATATTAAAATATGTCAATTTAGATTATTTATATCCTTGATCTAAACAGTTTTTCAAAAGCTACATGTGATTCTGGTCATAGAAATTAATTTACGGAATTCACAAAGCTGCCACAAGCCTTTTACCCAGATTAATGTGAATCAACCCCCATTCTTTAAGGTTATTTGTTTTAAGTAACGAGTTCATTAAATACAACGAGAAATGAGCAGTTTTAAACCCAAAGAGTAATTTCAGAATCTACCAGGATTTTCAATTAGCAGACGACGGATTAAGCATATATTATATGCTCATTTATTAAAGCAAGACAACCTTAATTAAATTAACTTACATTTATAATTAAACACTTAATTACTAAACGAAATAAAATAATCATTTACGGTGCGGCCTCGGATGTTGTAATTAAATTCTTGGGAAATATATTGGGGAAGGAAGGAAAGAAATATAAATGAATTTTATTACTTCTACAAACAAAGGTTTAATTTTTAAAAACATTACATATTTTAACGATAAAGATCGGAGATAAGTTAAAGAAATTTTTGTATTTTATATTTTATGGAACAAGTGATTTAGGGCATTGTGTTAAGTGCGTAGACTTTATTTAAAATACCTTGAGAGCCGGTCAGAGTAGCAATGGGTCATTTTATTAAGAGTCAAGGTACCAGCTCAATATTTTCGTACGACTCGAAGATTCGGCTCAATTGAACGATAATGGTTCAATTGAGCGAGTACAAACAAACAAACGACTGACAACTCTCGCGCCATTTATGTAATTATTTAAGCTGTATTCTTATATTAATATAGTTATTTATAATTGTAGTGTGATTAATAATTAAATTATTACAAACAACATCAAAATTTCGAAAGAAAATAAACAAAAATGTTATCGTTCAATTGAGCCGTGGTATGGTTTACCAGGAATCGTACGAATACTCATCAAAAAGAGCTAGCGCAATGGGGTATTTCCACAAACGAGGGATTCTGATGAAAATGTAGGAAATACTTAAAGATCATTTTTCTGATTTTAATCATCCTACTAAAAATGTTTGTTTTTTATGTTTTTATTCAATATTATTGATTTCAAAAACGCTCTAAAACTGACAAAATCAAAACGGCCCGTTTTTTGCAAATGGGTTTGTGACTTCACAAGCGTAGCTCAGCTGAACCAGCATAAATAAACACTGACATTGAGCGTCCGCACTCTTGACGTCATACGATAGCCACGCCCCAAAATATCGTTTTAGCGGTAATTCAAAAATGGGGAACTTCAACTCGCTGTAGAAAATTTATTCGTCAACATAAAAATGCTATAATCATCTTAATATTTTGATTAATTTTTTTAAGCTTTAAAAAAAACGTGGAAATACCCCATTGTGTGGCCCGTTCATCGCTAAGACGGAGTATAACTACACGTGCTGTTACTATCGAAATGCGTGATTTCTCTCTCTTTTTCACAATTATACAATGAATATGTTTTTTTCTGTTTGGCTTTGTGAGAAAGATACAAAATGTATAAACTAGTACTTACTAAAATAGCTTTGGAATATCAATTTTAAATCAAGATATTGGGGTAAAAGAAATGCAAGACGTAGAATTCGGCATGCATGAATACAGGCATTCATATATTCAGCGTGCATGAATAAAGGTATTTAGGAATTCACTTATACTTAAAAAGGTATTCAGGAATGCACAAAAACGATATTCAGAAAGCCTGACTGAAGATAAAGTAAAATCTTTAAAATGGCAAGAATCAGCATACTTATTTGAAAAGATGATTATCTAGACACAAAAAAACCTTGGTAAGCTTAAAAACATAAAAAAGGTTGAATCTTAATATTCTCGGTGAAGTTTACGTTGGTTTTTCCGATTCCTTGAGAAGTGTGAGTGGGTAGTGGGTACCTAATGGATCAGTTATCAAACTGAAGATCAATTATTAGGAACATCCTGAAAGCTTTCTAAGAAAAGTTCCAGAGGAAGGAGAGATATCTTTCTTGGATTTCAGTTAAATACCTTTTCAGCTTTTCAGATAAAAACGGCGGAGGATTTAAGACAAATTAATGTTCCTTCAAAGAAAAAGTATACCCTTAAATACGCGTCCTTATCTTACGACTTACAATAAATTAATCACTTTCAACATAAGTAAAGAACATAAAAACGTCAAATAACAAAGTTAAACTTTTTATAGTTGGTGCGTTTTCAAACAGGTAACAATAATGTAAAAATGATTTCTTTATCTTCGACTATATATCCGCGACTAGTCCAATATAATATTAGGGAACGTTTTCTTTGGATGAGATTTTCAGCTAACTATAATTAGTTTAAGTAAATGATTACGATCAAAACATATGTCAGTTACACACAATAATTAGGGTTCTTTACAGAAAACTTATTGTTAGTGCGATAAAAGTTATGCAGGAATTCATTGTAGGCTGGTTGACACCTTTGTACAGATCAATATTATAATGATTTTCGAAACTGTTGCCGTCACTCATTAGACCAAGAATTCCTTGACAAAATACTGCTTGTAGAACACATCTTAAACTATGATCGAGCAAAATTTCCGTATGATTTTTTTATATGGCGAGGCAAACAATGTTAATTATAACTATAATGTCTTATATTCTTTCCAGAGATGAAACTACGAAATTTTCTTGTCATTTTCTATTATGTCTTGTTTCTTTTTCTCTCCTTTTATTTTCCATGTATCTGTAATCATCCATATTTAGATTACCTTGCTATTTCTTTCTTTATGTGCTTTCTTTTGTTGTTTTTTTTCTGTCTATACAATATGTACATACGATGAAACTTATAATTTTACTATCAAAATACCTATATAAAATTGTAACTCTTTCCTCCCACCTACGAAGCTATGAATTTTATGTTCCTCCCGTCCTAAAATGAGTTCTTTATCTCATCGGGATTGCTTTAGCAAGAAATAAAAAACAATAAAAAAAGTATTATCCAGTACTTATTATGCCTATAAACTATAGGATGCTTGGTTGAAAGTCACAGGTTCTTAATAACACATTGGCTGTTTATTTTTGTATTGAAATTTTAATAGTACTTCTGAGGACTAACGTTCTTCAGGCTAAAGGGTAGTTTTGATCTGGGAAGCTCTCTAAACCTAAATACTTCATAAATCTACCTTCGATCACTTTTGGCACAACTCGGTAACGAGACCAAGTGACCCATAGACTACAATGGTAAATGTTGTGTTCATACAATCAGTCAATCTCCAACACGTCTTGAAAGGAGATTTCACTTAGGGAAGAAATATAATTATTTGGTTACTCTGAGGTGTATTAATACTTCGTGTATTACAAGTTTGACTGCGAGTAGTCGACTTAACTAGAAGCTAGCTGGATTGGATCTGATCAACCCGTGTTTTTCTGGGCTCCTCCACCTCGGCCAGCGGCCCCCTGGATCAGTACCACTACTCTAGCCGCCATCTTGCGGACTTTCGGGAAAGCTCTTAGCATTGCCCTCTACGTGCGAATCATGGAAGCTTTTACTAATTTAGTATTTTTATTTGTGATGTTTTTGTTTTTCAAATTGTATTTATTTGTATTTAATTGTACGTAATTGTAGATTATTATAATTGTGTAATAACTGAGTTTTATAACTGGATTGTTCTCGTGTAAATGTAAACATCTGTAAAACCCAGTATAAATAAATAAATAATTCAACTATCTAACAGTAGAGTATGTACCAGATCATAGTTTATTATGATACCTTACAAAAAACAGGCTTAAATCTCTTCTAAGCCTCGAATGTCAAATATATTTGGAATTGGCAATGATTAAGATCCTACCTTGAGATGCTGCGGCGGTGGTGCGTTCGTGTTGGCCGCTGCACGCTCAGCCTCGCTTTCCACTGTCTCCAAAAGGGATTCGGCCTCGCTGAGCCATGCCAGGAATTTGTCGATGGAGCGGTCGAAGTTGTGCAGCGAGTTCATGGCCTGCTGGAGAAGCTCACCTCGGTTGATTATCCTACACGAAATAAAGGAAAAAAATAATTTAGAACATAAACCAAAGAAATTACTGTGGTATTTCAAGGGAGAAATCCGTAAGTAATTAAATTAAAACAAATAACTTTGTAAAACACCACTATTCAATAAAAATTATCAACGTGTTTCGAAACCAAAGATATTCAAATACAAAAGAGATATGCTATGATGTCCGCGCGACTGTCGGCGAACTAGTACCTAATCAGGGTAGTTTGTATATAAAAAGAATTTGTTCATTTCCTTAATTTTTTAAGGTTTGCATTAGTATGCGTTAACAATATAATTTGAATACGAAAAGAATTCATTCATTTAGTTTAGCGTTCGTTTAGTTTATTCGTTAATAATTCTTCATTTAGTTTATTCGTTAATGGGTAAACAATATCGGCGACACCCGGAAGCGCAGTCCCACCTAGTAAAAACCGCGGATAGCACATCTTCTTACAATTCAATATCTTTGTTCGAAAACAAAGGTTATATTAATCCTATCCTGATAAAGAAACCTTCGGTTTTGAAACATGTTGATAATTTTGATTAAATATTGGTGTTTTACAAGGCTATTTGTTTTCATTTAATTAAAAAATTATGCAACAAGTTATTTGCAAAGATTGAAGAGGTTATAATTAATTATCTTTTAACCCTCAACAACTAAAATTCGTCAAAATTGGGAGCAACAAATGCAAATTTATGTGTTTCTGCCCAGAGTTTAGCCGTTACGTGTCAACTTAATGACCGCTAGACTCTGGTTTTGTTTTTAGTCGGAAAGTTTTGTTTTTAAGATACCTACTCGTAGTTGAATGGCTTTGATGGTATTTAGTTGAATTCAACTTGCGCCAAAATAAGTAATTGTTTAACGTTTCCAAAGAAAAAAGTGCATTTTTTTCTAATTCTCAGTTCTGTATTTAGTATTTAATTGTAAAATTAATTGTTGGAAAGATACTCGAAAATTAATCTAAAAAGAGAGTCCCATTTAAGTTATTTGATTTAGTACTTAAAACTATAAGAATATGCGTTTTTATTATTATGTTGTTTAAATTCTAATCTGATCGTTCTATTTTTCCCAAAATAACATAAAATAATAAAATCTAATTAAAAATTGGGCTTAAAAAATGTTTGTAATAAGTCGAATAGTTAGATTTTAAAGGTATAATAACAAAATAATTATGTTAGCTATATCACTTCAGAATAGATAATAATTTTTCTGAAAATATTTAATCTCCGGTAGGAATGAGTACCAGAAGATAAGCTTAAAAAACTCATCTTTTTCTTTTGTGGTGGGGGGTCAAAAAGGGACATCTAGGTTCGCCAGTCAGTCTCGAAGACCTCGGGCATCGTCCTGTGGAGCTCATTAGGGAATAAATGGAGTAATTCTTCGACTACATGTTCGGTGGTCTGCACCGCACCGCATTCACAACACGCCGACTCTTTTAGGCCCCACCAATACGTTATGTGGGCACTATATCTGCTTTGGGAGCACCTTGTCACATTGACGGAGCACCATAGTTCACGAGACGGAGAGAACACATACTGTCTCTCGGTGGGGTTATGAGTGATATGTGCCTTTCTCACATCAGCCGATTGCAACTTAAAAAAGCTAGTAATGTGTTTGTTTTGATTGTCTTACTTGGCATTCAAGTTGGAGTATCGGATGTTGATCTGCTCTGTGAGGCGTTTGATCCTCGTGGTGTCGTCTTGCTGGTACACGGCGATCAGTCTCTGCGTCAGCTGACTGAACAACTCAATGTGGTGCTTGTACTGGTGCAGCTCTGCGTGGAACGACTGGAACAAACAGATGTGTAAAATGATTATTTATTTATTTTAGTTTATTAGGGAAACAACCTATTATACATATTTTATTGAAATAATTACATGGTTAAATTAATTAGCGAAGTTTCCCCATAAAATTCATGTTATAAACAGAAAAAAATAGATGATTTTAAAGAAAGCTTGAAGTGGCGTATGTAGAAAAAGAAATAAAAAGACGGATTAAAGTATATAGGACAGATAAAGTGAAATCAAACTATATATCTAACAAAAATAATGCATTTTTACATCATATTAAATTAAACAAAAATAATTAATTTTTACATCTTAGGTTCAAAGATAATCATGATTATAAAAAAACGACACAATGAAAATGAGAAATTAACACACATCAGCAGTCAGATGTAGGGGTTCGTAAGTAACATATCGTTTTAATTTTTTCTAATATGCATTCAATAAATTAACAAATCAAAACAGGATCATTTCGACCATAATTACTTCAAAGGGATAATTTGTTAATAAGGTTGTCTTGTATATAAATATTTCACGCTTTTACAAATGTTTCACATTAATTACTACATGCTGGTGTCAGAGCATTTAGAATTTTTGAAAAATACCGAAGATATAACCCGTCAAAATGCTGAAAAGCTTGGACAACACGGTACATGCGCGGCGGTAATGCAGAACTGGTGTTCGAATTGTGAATTGTACTGAATCGTGTCTCGTATAACGTCACAAGACAACATGGCATTCGTTTTACTTAAGTTCACTTTGAAAGCTCATAACTCATTTTTGGAGATAATTGAAATCTAATTTCACTGGAATTATTATCTCTTAAATATTTTATATTTTCAACATAATTAATAAACAAAAATTTTAACATAATAAAAAACGACTTCAAAAAATGCACTAAAAAGTAAAAAAATTATTTCGTACGATTGTTATTTTTGGAGTCGGTGTCAGCCAAGGTAACTACATACATAGGTGAGATGTGGATATCTTGGCTGACACCGACCCCAAAAATAACAATCGTATGAAATTATTTTTTTACTTTTTAGTGCATTTTTTGAAGTCGTTTTTTGTTTTGTTAAATTTTTTTTTTACTTTTTAGTGCATTTTTTGAAGACGTTTTTAGTTTTGTTAAAATTTTTGTTTATTTTTTGACTTTTAGTGACGAGCGTGCTTAAAGAAGTTTTACTTCAAAAAAAGAATCATCGAAATCTGTTGGCGTAATATTTGTCGCGCACATACTTATCGCAAATTTAAGACATATATAGTTTTCTCATGGATCCCATTGTCAGAACTGAACCAAATTAAAATGGGACCACACGGGAAGCACCAGCTTTCTAATACAAAAAGAATCATCAATATCGGTTCACGCAATCGAAAGTTCTGAGGTAACAAACATAAGAAAAAAAACAAAACAAAAAAATACCGTCGATTTGATAACCTCCTCCTTTTCGAAGTCGTTTAAAAATTAGTAGACGACCTCATTGAGACTTTTCTGTTCAGAGAAGTGACTTGGTCAAGTATTAAGAATATCATAAGACCAAATTCGACTGAATGTCATAAGATCAAGTGCAATTCCACAGGGAAGACGTCAAGTGGGCCGCATGATTAAAATTGGGAGAGACGCGTTTCATTTTCTTTTTACGTGTGAGGGAGATGTATGAAAATGATTGTATGTTTCCTTTAAGGGGGTCCAAACATACGTTCACCATTAGTCTCATTTTCGACTGTTATCATTTAGTTGGTAAGAGAGATCGGCAGCATTATAATATTTAAGAACAAAAGCAAAACCATCAGCGCATTTTACGTTTTAGAATTTACTCACACTTCAATATTATCCTTTTAACTATATTGCACACTTTCAAAATTATCGTCACGGCAACTAAAATGTGAAGGGGTCTACGGACCCGTCACAGTGTGGTTTGTGAAGAAAATGATTAAGTAATTTTTTTCCTTTGGAGGAAGCAGATCTACCTACATTGTGTATCTCATCTTTTGAAAGAACTGCAGCAATATTGTGATAAAGAACGTATGTTTATTGCCATTTTTATGCTGTCACGATACCTTTACCATGAACTGTCATGGTAAATATAACAGCATCCAACGGCGTAAAATTCACCTTCAGATCCATAAAGGCAAAAGTTGGTACTTTCACGTGGTACACCAATAGGCCACGTGCATCACATTTTTTTTCCGGTTAAGGCAAATATTCTAAGACATTCTGTATTTTTTTTAAATCGTATTTTTGAAACCCTGGCGATTTTTTGAAAATTTCAATCCGAAAAATAAGACCATTTTTTATAAACCGGAAAGACGGGACATAAATTTATGGGTGCGAAAAAACGATAATTTCATAGCCGAAAATCATTTAAAAAAAAATAACGTTTTCCACACGAATAGCAATAAATTGTACGGGTTCTATTCGTAACATCTGTAAAAACACCGCCATCTTTAACAAAAAATTAAACCAAAAGATAAGTTCGCATAGAACAAACAATAAACCTAGTGAACGTTAAACGCAAATTCAAAAATTCGCCGGACATCAAAGTGTTGTCATATGCAAAAAAAATTAATCAGTGTGGAATTTTACAAAATTAAGGGAACAAAATCGGAGACGGGACATTTTCACGTAGTGACGTCACGAGCTCAAATAATGGATTTATTCATTTAAAAATAAATAAAAACTATACATTTCCAAAAATTTTGACTAACATTTTCGAAATCTTAGTAAAAAAATCTATCCACACGATTTTTACCAGGTCGTTATGAAATTCATGCAAGTGGCCTATTGAAAATTATAATTTTGTGATGGTTACGTATAACAATGCCAAAAGTGCTCCAAAATCATCAGTAAACCAATTTTCAACAATTGACATTATATCTGGTTAGAATAACTACTGTCTAAATATTATTCCCAAGTTGTTCAATCTTGGATTGTTGGCATAGACACTAATTTAAGTTAACCTCACTGAAATCATTTTGGAGAAGTAGATAATGTTATTATAATCTAATTCTCTTAAGTCGTCCACGTCAATTAATCTCCGTTTCTGAAGATTAATTGATTTAGAAATGTTGCCTAAGAACTTCTTTTAAAAAAAATCTAATTGGATGTGAAATCTAATATGATTTTTCACATCACGTTTGATTGCATTATCTTCTTCATTAAAGTGATTAAATTAATAATGATTTTATTAAGTTCTGCTAAGAATTTTAGTTTTTTTTTTTTACAACTGTTTCGGTGTTCATGGCCATTTTCAAAGTCATCTTTTTTATATGATTTTATTTACCCTCGCCCAATTTCAATTTTTGTGGTGTGCAAAATGATGTATTATTCATTAAAGAAGATGATAACATTAATAATCCTAACTAAAATATGAAAGAGAACAAGACACAGTAAAATAGAAAAAGATAATGGTCGCAACTGGGAAACAACCCAGAACCTCTCGTTTAACCGGGATGGGCGCCTTTACCAAATTGGCTATTGCCTCTTTCCATCACAGTATCCCAGTCGTAACCATTATCTTTTTTTAATTTGCTGTGTCTTGTTCTCTTTCATATTTTCGTTTAGATTATTAACGTTATCTTCTTCTTCAATGATGTATTACACTGAGAGTTGTTATAAAAAATTGATTAATTACTGGTTAAACCGATTTACTGATAAAATAATTCTATTGGGTACTTTGATATCTGTTTACCCCACATTAAATCGTAATGTTTTCTATATTGTTAAATAAATAAATTCTTGCAGAAGTTACAAATAACATAATTCAATTTACATTAAATGAAAATCAAATGTTGCATAAAAAAACATTGCAAATGTTTTTCGTTTCAATATTTACAATCTACGTATGGATAATATAACTTTTTTAATAACGAAAACCTAAAACAAAAAACATTAACAGAGGAAGTTTTCCATACGAAAAGATATGTTCTGAAACACATCCAAAAATACTCCCTAAATAAACAAAGCGAAATTTAATAAAACATATTGAACCAAGATAAATAAACAGCTCAAATTTAATGATCTTTATCGGCAATCCATATTTCCTCTGATAAAGCAAACACTGATTGCTTCAGGCCTTTTGGCAGAAATAATCATTATTTCTGATTAATTATGATCAACACGTTTTGTTCAAATTAATCCGGATGAGAATTCATCTTTAATGGAAGCAATCAAGGGGAATTGTTAAATTATTTCAATGTTGAATAAGACAATATTTTGATAATAGAACATCCCCGATTAATTCTGTGCTCCTGGTATTTGAGCTTTTTAAATGAAATCATATCTGGCTGAAAACGTCCTTGAATAGTCATTTCAGGAAATCAAAAATGATCATTACAATCCATTTATAACTACGTGTTTGTTTAGCGATTGAAAAATTGTCTTTAAAACATATATGATATTTGAGAGCTGAAAAAGATTGAGAAAAGATGTTTAGATGGGAAATTCATGGCGGAAGGAAAAATAAATGGTCAGCAGAATTTCTGACGCAAGAAGGGATGGATGAAGAAGTCAAAGAAGTCCCAGAATGATGAAAAATTGTAATATTCATAAAAAGCTCGCAACAGTCACGGGTCATTCCAATAGTCAAGAAGATTAAAAAATTACAAACGCGATTGAAGGAAGAAATGTGTCTAATAAATTTGTTTGTACGATCGCATTTAATAAATATTATGATACCTCTCTACTAATGTAAGTTTTCTACGTTTTAAATTGGAAATTTTTTTAACTAAAAATTAAATTATATAAATATGCCAAAATTGTCAGATATGAGGATTTTAACCGACCTATTTCCATACAAAATGTTAAATGATGTACTGTATCCAAAGCTCCATCCAAAAGCTTATCAATATAAGATTTCGGATGCCTATACTTCTTCTTCCTTGTGTGCCCTATCAGGTCCCGCCGACGTTGGCGATCACTCTTGAAAATGTCTCTCTGTCTTGTGCTGCCCGGAATAGCTCCTCCACACTTCTAATGCCGGTCCACTCTCGTACATTTCGCAGCCAAGACATTATTTGTCTCCTACCAGGCCCTCGGCGACCCTCTATCTTGCCTTTCAATATTAAATGAAGCAAGCGATACTTCTCCCCTCGAAGTATATGACCCAGATATGGAATTTTCTTGATTTTTATTAATAAAAACAGTTCTCTATCTGCTCTAGCCCGCCCGAGAATTTCTGTGTTGGTGATCATGTCGGTCCATGGGACCTTGAACATTCTCCGTTGAAGCCACATTTAACCTGTTCATGGTATTTATTTTCAAGGTATACTAAAAGTCGGGATTTATTTAATGTCAGAAGTTCTTGACTAACTACCATACATGCATGTACTCCTATTTGTTGAGAATACTCATGAAGGGAAGTACTTATACCAAGTCATTGGACATCTTCAATTTATCATTAAATAAATACAAAATGTTCTTACTGAGGCAGTTCACTTATAGTATATAATAAATACTCTAAAAATTAGATTTTCCATATATAAAAACCCATAAAAAGGGCGTTGATAAATTTTAGTGGAAATAAAATAAGCTCATTATTTGGACAAATTTTATGATTTCTTATTTGAAAAAATGTTATATAAAATATATGGTTAATAATATATATAGGTGGGTATTTAAGTACCTGCTTACATTTCATGATTTGAGAGGCTATTTTCGTTTTAATTCATTGAATAAAAATAAATTAAAAACACACTTTTTTGGACACGAGGTCTACTGTTCACAACAGTTTTAATAGTTTTCTATCGCAGCATCCAGAGAAAGAGTTTTCCATACTGATTCATCACCTTCCATTATCAAATTAAATAAATGTATTTGTATTTTTGACAAATATTTTTTTTTTTTTTTTTTACAGTGAATACCGCACAAGAATCTCAACTGCTCCCGTCTGGAGCCAGTGAGACTATGGCATTCCCAATTGGGGTATGTTGTGAGGCTGAAGGTAGTGGGGAGGGGAAGGAGGTGGGGAAGAGGAAGGTTGGAAAGTACCTGGCTATTCAGATCTGGTCACCAAACACGGCTAAAGCCATTTTCAAGCAACGTTTCAATTCTGAATGGTGGTCTTACACCAGGGCGATACTGATAGTATCTTCCACTCTGGAACGTGCCGCACATATACTATATATTATTTTAAATGAATTAATTGTGAAATAACACAAATTAATCAAATAAAATTTATTTGCGCACGCCGGGTTCGAACCCGCGACCTCCGGATTGTGATTCAAGAGTCTTAGCCACTGGACTACGGAAGTCGTCGTTTATTAAAATACTTTTGGCAAACACGCAATGTTCAAAATCTAATTGGTTCAATATTCATTACTGACAGCGCCATCAAAGTTAATAGATATTTATTAAAACATTTTAAGCAATGCTCCGATAAACTAAAAATACAAAAAAATCTGTGAATGCTATTATGGTTAGAATAACTTTAGATTAATATATTTGCAGCGTTTATTTTAGCTAGTATAAATAAAAGGTGATATGTTAGTAAATATTATATTAACTTGAAGGCCAATAATCTATTGATGACAATCATATGAAAATGAACGTTCTTTCGAAATTTCATCGTTTTCAAAATTTGGTTGGTCCGACTATTCATTAGAGGAATAGCAAATAAGAAATTCAACAAAATCCGTTCATATAAAAATTATCCATTTAAGGTGAAGCTTAACGTGGAATCACACTATTTAGATTAACCTTTACTACGAATCGGTTCATATTATGAATACTAAAAAATATGCTTTAGGAAAATTGAAGCTTTTCCTATCGTTTCGCTTGCGTAGAATTAAAATAAAATTGTTAAATATTTAAAAAAATATATAAGCGTAAATCACATTTTTTTGTTTATTAGTAATGTATGAACGCATATAATAAACGTATAAGAAACAACTTAAAAAAAAATACAATGTTATGGCTAAGGTTATGTGTCATAGTTTACCTTTGACAAAATTTATGTCTTTCTTTAAGAATTATTTACAAAACAAATAAAACCACTTTTGAGGTCGAAATCAACGTTTCTAGACACCGTTTACAAAACAATTTTTACGACTATCAATCGCCACGTTATTAATATTAAGGCACCCTAAGAATATACACATTTTTTTTAATTGTGTTTTTCTCATAAATCGATAGAATACATTAAAAACCAATTTTTTGGAATGCGCAGAGAACGTTAATTTGGTTTGTTGTCAGTTTCCCCCATCGCTTCTATCTTTTTTGTACAACATTCTAAAATTTATTTGTATACAGGGTGACATTTACTTTAACACTGTGAATCACTTGGAATAATACGGACATAGGTATAAGATTAATTTAAGTGTGGCCCGTTGAAGGCTCGTCCAAAGCATTTTAAAAACGTGAAGCCTTCATGATGAATGAAAATCCAGATTAATGATGATTATTATTATTCAGTCCTACAATCTGCATTCAGCACGCAAATATGTGAAACAAACACGAAAGCAGAGAAAGTGATGATTTCACATTCAGCGGGAGAGAATAACCTGTTATTTCCTAAATTACACGCGTCGGTTCGCGGCACAAAGTTTGGATTAATCCGAGATTTGATCGCGTGCAAGGGGTGGTATGGCATAGGGAGAGTACACAGAGTAGGTGTAGGTTCCTACTTCATATAGGCCACAAAGGAAATCGCCAAATGGTCGGCGTCACGTGATCTCTCACGTAGCTAAATTGGCGAAAGCTCAGATTACAGAACGGCTATTAGAAGAATTGATGTTTCCGAAAATGTTGCCACATTTTTTTATTCTACGTGAAAATGCCGAGGTGTGAGCGAAACAAAGCAAATAAGACCAGTGTTAAATGATGGAGGTCGATATTAGAGGAAAGTAACCAAATGTGGAATAGTATCCCTAATATGGAATACCGTATTTCATTATAAACAAATACTCCTTTGACGCAATAAACAGAGATCGTCCATCTCTTTCGATCATTATATATGCGCGTACACGTTTCAACTTGTCAGTCGAGTGGGTGCTGGGTCCGCAGTGGACGATTTTGTTCTGATAATACTCGAAGAGATACCTGGATCAAATGCCTCATATGTGGACTCTGGGCACATAGTGATTGCATGTAGTTTAAGGGCGTTTAACCAGCCAGCGGTCTAAAATCCACATTTCGTCGAAAGATGTTCTTACTATCGTACAGGGCGGTTCCAATGAGAAAAAATAATTATTCTCCGTACCAGCTTTTTAAAATTTTAACTCAATATCAATTTTATTTCATTCCAAATTTGCTTTAATTTATACCTACATCCAAAAATGCTGAAAGGCTTGATGGTAAAACTATTCAAATTATGTACTTTTTGTAATTATTTTTTGTTCATAAGTATTTATCATTTTTCAATAATGTCTAAGCAAAATAATAATGTAATAAAATTTGAAATATATTAGTTATTGAGTGCGCAAATAAATACACAAACGGACCAATTTACGTCAAGAAACACGTGTACGTACGAGTATATATTTTTTAATAATTTTATTTAATCTAAAAGTAAAATTTTGAAATATACGTTTACCAGATAATGTTTTGATTTATTTTACTGTACGATAATATGATTTGATATGGGTGTTGTATGAAACAAAATCTTTTTTGAAAAATTTAACAAATCTGCCAACGACCTTATTATACTAAAAATAAACATTTTTTCTCAAAATTTAAAACATACGTTTACTAGATAAAAAAAATTGTCTTTCGAAATCAATTTATATTTTTTTTATGGAAAAGAGTCAATACGTGTAAAATCTGATTTAAAAATGACATATTTCAGGTTTTCTATGGTTATACCCTGTTAATTAAAGTTCCTTTTTATTTTTGAACAAAGTTTCTAAAGTACCTCTTTAGGTTGATTTTTGAGTAATTATTTGTAGTTTCCTATATTTGGGGTACAACTTTATTTTGATTTGATTTTTGAGACATTGTAGTTCTTATAATAAATAAATAAAATACAAGACTACTTCTTCTACGTAAAGCGCAAATATATAACTTATTGTAATTACGATTAAAAGTTACAGATTTTATTTTTATTTTTTATTAATGTGTAAAAGATCAAACGGTATTCCATATTTGGTTACTTTCCTCTATTATTTCTAGGGTGTCTGTAAATGAGGGAATACCTTTAATATCCGTGGCTCTATCCTACTAACTTTTTTGGGTATGTAATGAACCAACTCGGGTCAGAATGACCTGCATACATTGCTACATTGCATGTATGCATCCATTTCTTCAGACTAATTCGCGCACGGTTTAAAAACTTGACTATCGTGGAGAGAATTCATTTCGACATTGCCGGTGGTTATCTCCGCCAGCGACAGCATATACTGTTCTATCTCCCGGTCTGCAGGACTAACTTGCCAATGGTCATGTTGATCGGGAGAACAATCATACTGATAGAAGTTGCCTTTAAAAAGCAAGCTCAATTAATGCTAGTATGATTGTTAGTCTGCGCGCTAGTTACATATTGAGATTTTAAATAAATAAAAATAAAATACTTTGTTTTAAGCCAATCTATTGATATTTTATTGTCTACCGGTTTCGGTAGCTCCGTACCATCATCAGGAAGGACTGTTATAAAAATACGAACAAGTACAGAAGAATATACACACATATATAAATTGTTAAGAAACAAGATTGTGCTTAAATTTTATCTGTTAAGGCAATACTATGGCACAAAATTATAATTCAGTATATATTTACCCAGCAGCATAAAGCGAAATTAGAACATAAATACAGCACTAGATTCACGCGCAACGACGGGTTAAAAGTTCCGAAATTTAATAATAAGTACGGACAGAGAACGTTTGAATACAACATACCGAAAATATTTAATTTATTACCTGATACTATAAAGCAATGTAATTCTATGAATAAGGTTAAATATATGGTGAAAAATTAGCTATCGGAAAAAAAATATTTATATTTAGATTGATTTGTATGAATAATGTTGAATTTGTAGATATACGATGTAAAATTATAACATTTAAAATTTATATGTAACTTATTTATAAGCACCTGCTGACAAGCCAATTCAATTGGCTTAGCAGGACTTGCTTGTTATTTGTAATAACTATTCTTTGATAATAAATATTTAAAAAAAAAAAATTAAAAAAAAAAAAAAAAAAGATCTTTCTTTCTCAACAATTTGTACGTACTGTATTTGTTAGTATTTTTATAACAGTTTTGATGATGGTACGGAGGTACCAAAACCGGTAATAATATTAATAATATTTGGATGACTTGTATAGAGCCGTTTTTGTGAAAAATCACTTCAAGGGGGCTGTACAAATGTATAAATCAATAAAGTGACTTAAAACAAAGTATTTTCTTTTTATTTAATCAACTAATAACCCTTCCACTTGATCTCAAATCGATTTAAAAACAACTTATATAACATCACTAAACCATGTAGATAATAATAATGTATCTATCTATATCTCGACTAAAACTGTTACAATATTCGTTCACCGTTTTCAGAAATGTCTAAAAGCTGTCGAGTGGAAAGCTCGCATCATTGACAAGTGCTGATGTTCGACGTGAATAAATAATATGGCGTCAAAGACATACGATAACACGCAGCTTCCTGTATGGAAACGAGGTTAAAATGATACCGAGACGAGAATTTTCGTCGATGCATTAATAATTAAGTCTCTCGACTATTGGCTGCGTCACTCAAATAAAGTTTTTGGGAATTTATGACGCTTTGCGTATTAGGTATGTCACAACACGAAGTCGGTGTAAAGCATAGTGTATATTATGTATATGTACAAGTGAACGGTATATGTGTGAGTTGACACAACACTCAACCCATCCGACAGTTACAACTTTAGTCAAGGTACTATCAAATTTATGGAATCGATTTGTTGTGCTGGAAAAAAGAAACGCGTTTGAAAAAGCAGGCAGAATTTTATTGGATAAAACTTGTTCTGTAAAAAAATATTAAAATAAACGTGCCTAATCATATAATTAAACTTAATCGTGATAAAACGACAAAAGTGTGATTCAAGCGGATTTCACCTTACTTCGGGCAAACCAGCAAAACACTTCTATCGGCTTATCTTTGAGTTTACATTATTCGAAGCTTGCACGTCAATCTGTCGATTACCAAGGGAAGAATCACATTTAGGAAGATAATATTCTAATTAAACGCTTGTACTATTGCATAATAGATCACTTTGTTTAAACTACTATATTATAAACAATATCTACATGTTTAGATAACAATGTTATCTGAAATATTAAAAAAATTATTAATTGTTCTGATCGACGAACCGGAGAATGCAATCTGTTAGACATAAGTTTTTTTATAATAATTTTTCTAGTTTGTTGTTAGAAGTAAGATAGAGCAATGTAGAAATACATTATAAATTTGTACAGGCTCTTAAGGTATTTTTTTACAAAAAAGACGCTATATAAATCATCCAAATATAAGTATAATCAATATTAGTATTATTTATTTAATTATGTTTCCAGAATCTTGTATATTAATGTTTTATTCCTTATTTACTATTTTCTATCTTGCATTACAAAGAATTTTGTTTTAATGTGTTGAGCACATTTGGATGTTCTTTGTCTAAATATGTAAAAGCCCAGCTGGGCGTGAAAAATCAAACAAATATCAACCCATTAACGGAGAGATATTGAGCAACATTTATTGAGTCGGTGTGAATGTTAAATTAAGTAAAAATTACTGAAGGAATAATCCAATTACTACAATTTTGATTTCGGTTAGTTCCTCTGCAGGCGGATATTTATCCGCCTCCTTCCGATTGGACTCGTACCATTGGAAGTTGGACAGCATGGGTCTAACAAGCAAGCTTGCTTCGGTCTATCGTATAGTGATGCATGAGACTTACCTTCTGTTCCCTCAACTGCGTCTCTAGGATGTCCGCAGTGTTGGCGGGCTGGGCCATTCTGTCGAGGCGCGCCTCCATCCTTTGCAGCCAGATATCCGCCTCCTGTCGCTTGGACTCGTACCGCTGGGAGTCGGACAGCATGGCGTCCAGCTGAGTCTTGCGCTGCATCACCTTGCTGTTGGTCTCTTCCCAGTGCTCCCGCAGTTTTGTCACTAGAAAGGAAAAAATAAATAACAAATAAAATAAAGTTAAAGTAAGTTAGAAGATTCCATTGTGTGAAATACATTATTTTAGATAACGTAGATTGGCTTCACACCAGGGAAAATAGGACAGACAATAAAAGACAAATGATAAAGTACAGAACAATATTACTAATTTAAAATTCAGTTTCATGCCATTTGCTTAACCCATTCAAGAGGGCTTCATCTGGGACTATTTTCTGTGAGAGGGTCGATTATTCCAGAAGAATTCACGAACGCATTCATTTTACAGGAAAAAATGTTTATATTAGAATACAAACTAAATAGTTAAATGCTATTTTTATCATGGTTTTCGAAAACCTGTTTGGAAGTAGCTACACTGAAATTCTGAAAACCCAATTTGGTCACATGGAAAATGAAAGGATATGCTACTAAAAGGATGGTTCAACTCTATTCAATTGTGAAATTTAAAACCAAAATATCAAACAAAATAAAAACAAAAAGCTTTCGTTATCATAAAATGAAAAGCAAATGTTAAACCTTTTAAGGCCATTAAAACTGATAGAAAAATGCATCCAAATGGTGCAAAAATGCACTCTTTTTGATATTAAAATGTTGCAACTCCACAAAAAACAGGCACTTTCAATTGATTACTATTCAGGCAGGAAGGGAAGTTAAATTTTTAATTATTATTTCATTCAAAAGCGGAAAATTGATTTCATGCTTCACAGTATTTAATAATTCACAATGTGTTTATATTCAGCCGGAGCACTCTCATATTTAAGCGTAGTAAAATGTTCCTAAATGCATTTCCAAATAATATTTACATGTGGTGCATAATGTACAAGTAATGTTAGCCCTTACATATTTTAGAGTCATGCCCAAAAATAAAAGTGCGCTTCCACAATATAATTATAAAGTACAAAGGTTGTAACAGCACGTACTGGAAAGATTTTAACCAGAGAGATTTTTAAGCATTCTTGGAGTAAAAAAAATCCCTCTTTTTGCTGACCGATGATATTTTTTTTCAATTAAAAACAAAAAAAGTTTCTATCACACGTCACCACATGATCATATTGCTGCACATGGCAATGCACGGGATCACAAGACATACGCTCTCTCTCCTCTGTTACCGTGCTGCTAGAACGAGATGGAGTGCTTTACGCGTGACCCGTGTTGTCTGCACGGGTCAATCTCAGTTGCGATGTATGATGGATTTTTTGTTTTGTTTTTATTTGCAAAAAATAATATATGGACAGCAAAATGGCAACTAAATTTTTTACTCCAAATTTAATCAGGAATCGCTGGTTAAAATCCTTCAGGTACGTGCTTTTACACCCTCCATAGGTTCCAAGGATGTGCCCACAAGTAAAATAAATAAATAATAAAGTATACCTCTTTTAAAAAAAAAAAAAAAAAATATATATATATTTATTTATATTATTTTGTTTTTTTAGCGATAACTATTAAATATTGCGAGTGCAGTATATCCATAGTTGGTCGCCAAAAAAAAAGTTTTCTGTATTTACTTCAATATTAATGATACTTTTTATTTCCACAAATTCGTTTGAAACACAAGCAAACGATATTTTGATCTCAAAATCATAATATTTTTTATAAAAATAAAACAAACACTTTGTATTTAACCACAAATATTATTTTTCTATTTTTATCACTAGCTTTTACCCTCTGTAAATCTATATGAATTTTTATTTATTTTATCTTTAAATTCTCTTCCTTACAAACACGATTGTGTTAGAAAATTAAAATTCACTCATCTTTAAAGTTAAATTTGCAAAAGTGCACCAACTGTTGCACCGCCACACGTAATAATTGTGTTTTTATAAATGTATGACTCCTATAACGGGTATGATCAAGAAATATTTGTAATGTCGAAGTATTTTATAAAACGGAACCAGCCCAATGTTGTTATTGCAATGATGTTGATGATCGGATAGTGTTATATTGTATGTTGTATTGTACAGTGTTTTGTTTGTTAGGGAGAGTGTGAGTTACACCACCTCAAGACACGTCGAGTTAAGTAACATCGTGTTAAGTTACACCTTGTGATGGGCGGGTAGACGTGAGTAGTGGGAGCGTAAAAGCCTTTAGCAAACACCTGACCCCTTCCCACTGAACTTATAATTTTCTACCTTTAAGGCAAGACCTCAAATGTAACAATTGCGGGGTCGTAGCATGTTCAGGAAAGCCGCTTATAGATGCTGAAAAAGAAAGTTTATTTAAGCAAATGTTTAGGTCGAGTTAGGTCACAGTGTACAGAAAGTTAGATAGAAAACAATGAATAAACGTACTGTTCAATACATCTCGTGATTATTTTTTTGTATATTACTACTTCTTCAGCCAACGTTTTGGATGCTGTAGTGTCGTACAAACATTGGCTAAAGAAGGAGGAAGCGCGGAGCAATAACCCAAAGATTAACCATGATAATAAGTTTGGCAGTGAAAATCATATATCATATACTGTGTTATTGTATTAGAACTCCATTCTCAAAACTGAGTTATTACATCCAGAAAAATCAACTTTACTTTAGGTGAATAATAATTGTGAACAATATGAAAAAAATTAAAGTTATTTATTATTTAAGGATAAAGTTAAATGGAAACGTTGAACTAATGGATACTTGTTATCATAACTTTAACATAGAATACCTTAGGATCGCTTTGTTTCCTTTACAATACTCGTACATATCTTAGATCTTAAATACAAAATATTGAGTTAACGCTTAATATGTATTGGTTAATATATTTATAAGAGTAATATGGCACTTTGGATGAAATGTGACTAAATTGCTTTATAAAAATGTATAACAAATTGTTGAAAATAATTGTCAAATTTGCATTTGATAGAATGCTCTTTTAAGTCATCAATCGGTTAGTAAACTTAAAATTAATGGAAAAATGTTACACAGGTCGAATATTATCTTAAGATTAACGGTCAAGTCGGTATGAAGGTACTCGTACAAATACGCCGAGTAAATATTTCGCGAGTACAAGTATACATACACTCGGACAAGTAGGTATGCTAAAGTACAAGTATAAACGAGTACAAAGTATGCACGAGTACAAGTATGCGCGAGTACATGTATGTACATTTCTGTACTTTTACATACTTGTACGTACATATTTGTACTTGTACAAGTACAAATATGTACGAGTACAAGTATGTACGAGTACAAGTATGCACGAGTACATGCATATACATTTTTGTACTTGTACATACTTACACAAGTGTGTGAAAGTACAAATATGTACTAGTACGTATGTACACATGTACAACTATGTACGAGTACAAGTATGCACGAGTACAAGTGTGCACGAGTATAAGTATGCACGAGTACAAACACGATTAGGCATTTGATAAAGTAGAACCTAAAAACAAAATAAGTAATTCTTTAAATCTGGTATAATGATTCATGCAATTGGCAAGGGGTTTGCCATTAGCGTTTTTATGCGATACTGGGAAATCGTGAAAAAATTGTAAAAAAAACCTGTAGAAAGGATTGACGAATCGCATGGCAATCATTAACTCAGTATCTAATAACACTTTAGAGATTTTTAAATCAATTATCATTGGCGTACATAAAATTTATTAGAAGGGTTATATTTAACAGTTTGTGTCTAATTTTGTTACGCAGAATCCAAAAGCTCTAATTTTCGAAATATGGCATATATGTTTGAGTTTAGGGACCTGTTTTTTAGCATTAAAAATTAATAGAGTTTTAGCCAAACAAATAAAAACCAAACCATTAGTTATCTTCATCACCCATGCATTTTATTACATAAAATATTTTAGCATGTGGTCTAAAAATGGTGGTAGTATGATAGGCTTTTTAAAAATAAAACACTAGTTTTCTGAAAGATACTTATGTAAATATTGTATCGAACGTGTCGACGAAAGCGTATGACAACCCTGAGAATTCAAGAATGGAATTTACGCTTCCACATAATACCGTGCCGCTGCGCGTTACCCCTTCCAATAACCTACGAAACAAAGGGAGTGCTCTCATTGGCCAACGAAACACTGTGCATTTGGAATGATGTCTACAATGCTATTACATTCTACAATTAACTTATCAATTGAAAACATAAACGCAATTGATAATAAATACATGCTGCAGCATCATTGGACTCGAAAACACATCTGAATAACCACGTAATACTTCCACCAGGGACCCCAGACAGCAATGATCAAAATCAAGGAAATGATTGAGTATTTACGTTATCCCCACCCTGCTACCAGACGCGGCGCCATTGGTCAATGCTGAACAAAGGAAATGTTTGAATCGTAAATATTTACGACAGCCAATTTACATTCCGAAAAACTCGGAGCTAAATTTCGGGAAATCGGGAATAATTTGAATCAAGAAATATATATCATCACCTAAAAATAGGTATATACTACAATAACACCTCAAAAAACTGTCGTCTACCAGTGATTATTGCACTTTAAGAAAATATTTACTTCTAGATATTGTATCTTGTATCACATTTGTAAACTTGTACCTTTTCTTGTTGAAACAATAAAAATTATGTGAGACTTCGGTTTATTGGAACAGGACTGTCTTGGCAAAGGTTATCACACAGATTTTTAACACATCTGCTCGAAAATCATAGCGATTGGGAAAAATACGTAAACGCAAGCACCCTTCAGAAACAGGGAGGTTCTGTGTTCCAAAAATCCAACCCGGATTTGCCCTATAAAACAAACGGCAAACCGGTAGGAAATCAGTTCAAAAACTACCAGCCAAGAAGTCACAAGTCTCCAAGAAACTGAAGTCTCCAAGTTCTAACCTACTTTAAAAGTGTTTTTTAATCAGTTTAAATTCTGTTCTACCTTTCTCTCAGTATCCCATTATCCTGACCCCAACAGTCTCCAAAAGTCTCCAAAAGTCTGCAAGTCTTTTAAGTGTTTTTACAACAGTTATAGAGTCAGTTTTTGCTAATTTAACTTAGAATCATTAAATCCAGAAGTTAAGGACATTGGCGTGCCAAGTTGTGTCCAGCTCCCTATTTTTGCAATTTGTGTACAAAACGTCTAGTACAAATATGTTACATATAATTGCAATAGAACCAGCAGAAACCTGTCGTGGGCTCTAGACCTGATCCTGCTAGCGAGATGTGTCGATTCCAGCGAGGTATTACAGTCCTTGGCTAAATCTGATACTGATATATGGCATAGTTTCGGTGTTATATCTTTAACAGTTACAGAACCAAACCATTGCCACCTAATATTATTAATTGTTTAACAAACTTAATTTTAAAAATTTTGTTTCTATCAAAAACCTTCAAAACAGAAAAAATAATTGAACGGTTGAAGGACATTCTAAACAAATAAGAATAGTTGCAAAATAAATATCCGTTTGAAAGTTTTTGAACGGACTCTGAAAACAAATAACAAAAAGTTATAGCCCACGGTGGCATAACTTTTATAACAATGCTTAACACCTTGAAGTGCATTCAGCATAACATTAACAATTGGATAACTAAAACGATAACCAGCAGTAATAAAAGCAGCGAGCCAGTGGCTAACTTTGAACATTCCTGGAGCAACAGCGCTGAAATCACGTATAACGGCCCGCATAACGAACGCCGCGCCATTATGGCGGCCTGTAACGAGTAACGACAAGTCGTTCTAAACGGATGAAAAGGACACTATACTACAAGTACACGGAGACTGTACACGTACTGTACATTTGAAATAAAAATAAAATAGTTTTTTCTTTTTTCCTAACCATACAACTGGCAGACGTGATTATTATCATTATTTTTTTCTACTAGCTAGTTGCATGCAATTTATTAGCACACTGTATTTTATTTTATATATCATGTTTGCTTGATCTGAAAATTGGTTATTGAATTTCAAAATAAACATTATTATATTTTTTAATTAATGTGTTATGTTTTCAACCTGTTAATGTTCCACATTAAATTACTTAAAAGTACCTCATCATAATAAAACAATTAAATAAGTGTGCATTTAAAAATATTTTGGTAAAGTACGAAAGAAGATATTCTGTTTGGCAATATTTTAATTTTTCAGAAAATTCGTACTGCCAAACTTTAAATTTCGGTCAGTAAACAAAATAAATAAATGTTTAACTTTTTTGGAAAACGATTTCCTTCCCACTAAGCTATAACGAAGGGTTTTGCTACCAGAAAGGAATGATGCATTTATTGTTAATTTCACTTAGAAAAACTACTATTAAAAATGAAACGTATCATGAAATAACTAAAACTTATTTATTTTATTTATTGAGTGTTTTGAGTACAGATCACAGTAGCTAGGATCTAAACAATCATCACGCCTTTTCATCTCTTCCTTGAAAAGTTCTACCCCTGTCACCGATACCTATATCACATTGGATGTTTTCTGTTATATATTCATTTGGTACTCAATAAAATACATACAGAAAAAAATGTAGGCTCCGTTGAAGAAGATTACTGAAGATGGTTTGAAAGGAAGATATGAGAAATGATATAAGAAATGCGAATGATAGAGGGAGGCAATAATATACAAAAATATTTTAAAAAAAAAATCATAATTATAAGACGCAATGCATTTTTATACCTATTCAATTCGGATATAACAGTGTAGAGACTCAATATGTGGTGAACCGACTATTTTAACATTCTATAAATGGTGACCCCGACGGGATCATGTAGCGACTCAATATGTGGTGATCCGACTATTTTAACATCCTATAAATGGTGACCCCGACGGGATCATGTAGCGACTCAATATGTGGTGAACCGACTATTTTAACATCCTATAAATGGTGACTCCGACGTGATCATGTAGCGACTCAATATGTGGTGAACCGACTATTTTAGCATCCTATAAATGGTGACCCCGACGTGATCATGTAGCGACTTAATATGTGGTGAACCGACTATTTTAACATCCTATAAATGGTGACCCCGGCGTGATCATGTAGCGACTCAATATGTGGTGAACCGACTATTTTAACATCCTATAAATGGTGACCCCGACGTGATCATGTAGCGACTCAATATGTGGTGAACCGACTATTTTAGCATCCTATAAATGGTGACCCCGACGTGATCATGTAGCGACTCAATATGTGGCGAACCGACTATTTTCACAATGGTATAATTATTTCTTCACACATTGGTAACACTAGAAGTTCGGGAAGTTTCGAGAATCTCACGTCGATAACACTTGTCAATGTAAAACCTTCAGATTATTGTCGCGGTTGATAATTTTAAACTTGTACCAAATATGTAAAAAGTTACAAATACTATAGCCAAGAGTTATGATTAATAAATTCCCGCCACTTTATAGGAATTGTATATATCCCTGGTAAGTTTATAATATTTTAACATCCTATAACAGCATAAAAATCTTAAGTGCTCAAGGGAAGTAAATTATATATGTTGGTAGAAATTCGTAATGCACGATCTTAAATTGGTGTTAATAATGATGGATAATTCCACTGCAACTCGGCGGTGCAGATCGATTTGACGGCACGTTTCGAATTGGCGCAGCCTGTGTTCACGAACTGTCTACGGCTCTACGGCGTAGCGGAGGCTTTATAAACTCTCCGTTCCATCGCACGCCCCGACACGTAGCCTTCGTGACAATTAAATTGTAGCCTCGCTCGAGACCGGCACATAACGAGATTCAACACCCCGAGATCCGCATTTAACGTAAGACCTTAAACATTACTTTGGGTCTCAAACTTTTAAGCGAGGATAAGTTTAGCGAGAATGCAGCTTTGCTGTATTAATAACTTCATGCAACACGAAATGTATTTAATATTAAAACTGCTGAAAAGCTGTTACAGTGACCACTGTGTATTTTATAATATTTGATAAAGGATATTGTTCCCAAATTTAAAAAAATGTTACCATATTTTCAATAAAGCAAAAATTCAGTTTAAAATCAAACAAATGCTTCCAAAAAGTATCATTCAACGTCATAATATCTGTAAAGGCATCTTTTATCCAAGATTCACAATTTTTTTGCGTTTATTTATTTATTTAAGGGATATAAATAGTTACTATTCGTATAATATACAGAAGAATTGAGAGAATAACATTCCAATTAATGATGTACACAGATAGATGGTGTTAGAAATATAAACTAATAATAACAAAAGTGTAAAAAATATACTGTTATACCTTTATAAGATATATTATACGACAATTCATATCATATTATGATTATAACTGTACCTTGATACAAAAGAAAGCAGGAGTGGGAATGAAGAACGTAAATTTGCACCGCGATCGACCGGATAGGAAACCTTAACGTAGTTATTTAGGTATGAGTCAAAATCGAGCGGATGCTTTTTAGGTTAAATGCAATTAGGTAATCGTTACAGCTTTTCCACTGAAAGAATTTTTAAAGTGCCAAATGACCGTTCAGTTTTGATTGAAACGGGCAAAAACTTACCACACCGCACCAAAACTCTTCAGATGTATAAGTTGGAACGATAATAATATACTTGTCAGTAAGAATTGAATATTATTTATATAAATAGATTCTAAAAATGGGTGATTCAGCACTTCAAGGCGATATTTTAGATAAAGTGATTTTTAAAACTTTTGCATTACATTTCAAAATCTGTACGTGACATTAAATAATCAGTCTGGATTTTAAAACCATCACGTTTTGCAATAAAACCTTGTAAATCTAAAAAGGTCTCAGGGATAAAATTGATTCCAACTTTTAAAGGCGGCATTAAAAAAGGTATGCGGGTTTCTCCAATCATTAAATGTATCTGTTACCCGCAACAAAATATTCAAAAGCGATCAACGAGAAAAGTTGCGCGAGCTTTCGAGTGGATATTGGAAATGGTTACCAGTACTACTAGCTCAACTTCGTAGCTTGTACTGAGAACACGAAGCTTTGAATAAATTTTCACCGTTTTCATTGCTTCACGTTTAACGTGTTTGATGGTCAATAAAGAGTCGTCACGCAAATTTCGTCTGATAAAACTACCTCCTTTTCAACACGAAAACAATATGCGAATAATTTTTGAATGAATTCATTCACGAAATAAACGGTTTCAAATTGCCTTGAATAAATAAGACATTCCACAATATTTATGATCTCAAGCACAAAATGTTCATTTTTTTACGACCTCGACGATCCGTCACTTACTAACAGACTTTTATTAGCCCTTCTAGAACTTATAACAATCTTTCTATACTATAATTTTCTTGGAAAAAGGATATAATGTGATGTTTATATTACTTATATTACTGAAAAAGAAGATAACACTAATAACCTAAATGAAAATTTGAAAGAAAACAAGACACGGAAAAATAGAAAAAAATAATGGTCGCAACTGGGACTCGGACCCAGAACCTTTCGTCTAACTGGGATGTGAGCTTTTACCAATTCAGCCATTGCCACCTTCCAACGAACTATTTCAAATTTTAGAATTAAAAATATTATATTCGATAAATTTTTCCATATCATAGGCAACTACATTTTTCATTGGAAACTATCATTCTAAGAATATTATAATATGAATATAATGATATATTACATTGACGGAAATAACCTTCAAAATTATAAAAAGATAGTTTTTCTTATAAAAAACTTTATACATATTATGTTTATTCAAAATAATTATTCACAACAAGCTTGGATACGCACATTTGTTTTATTTTTTATGTGAATACGTCGCAAAAGTCTTAACGGCTCGTCCAGAACCAGTAAGACAATGGCATCCCCAACTATGCACATAGGGTATGATGTTGTGAGGCTGAAGGTAGTGATGAGGGGATTGAGATGGGTAAGAGGGTGGAAAAATACCTGGCAATGTAGATCTGATCACCTAACACGCTTTCAAGCAATTTTTCAATTCTGAATCGTGATATTTCGTCAGGGCGATACTCAGAGTATTCTCCACTTTGTAACGTGTGTAAAATATCATCAAACATGCGAAATTCGGTTGTCCGTACTGAAAATCAGTTAGTCCTGCATGAAATCTGTTTCTATAAACTCAAATATGCTTTGTATTTAAATGTCATATTCAAAAATTAAAAGATTTGTTAGAGAATACAGATTTCGGACTATCCCTAGGGATACGCAAAAAAGTATCGATACTTTGTGGTATTGAGTACTTTTCCTTTCGATACCGATACTTTTGTACTCGATACTTTTCCTCAGTAAGTACTTTTTGGCAAGTATCGATACCTTTAAAAATTAGGCTAAGCGGCTCATGTTTATGGCAACGCCATCTAGTTCAATCATAGCAAACCTTCTAAAACATTCCATTGCGTTGGTATAATTGCAATCACAAGTCATGGAAGGATTTTGTTTTACTTTTTAGTTCGTGTTCTAACAGGGCAGCTATGTTTCATTATGTATTAAATTACGCATGTTTAGTTTTGCAGTTGATTACTTACATAAAAATATAACATTTTTTTATGAGTACCTAAGATAGCAATTTGTGAATTTGCAGGTTGTTACGATACGCCCCTGAAGCGAGTAAATACGAGAGCACAGAACGCAGCACAAGTCCACACGGCTCGGCCGCCGCCTCTCCCCGCCCCGTATCCTGTTTCTCCTTGCCTCTCCCCCGTGCCCTGCCACTCGGCATTCCCGCTGCGCTCGCCACAGAAGAGATCTGAGCGCCTTTGAGAACGCACGCTCGCGGCTCACTTGTAGCCGGCGGACCCAATTCAATGGGGCCGCGATGTATTATTGAAATACTTTTGAGTAGAATCAGTCTTTTGCCACTATAGTTCGGTCTATTTAGACTACGAAAGTGCCTGATGAAGCTGCCACATGAGACGAGGTTCCTGCCAACCTACATGTAAGCTGTATCTTGATTTCCTCCTTAAATGTTGTCCGTAATTCAGTGAAATGTAGGGCCCCCGCGGAAATCACGACTCGGAGAGTTTCGTTTTGAGAGAGAGTCAGAGAGAGTTAAACACTTTAGCTAGGTTTGTGTAATTTGCATTTCTTGTAATTGAATTGTACTGTAGAAACCTATGTATGTGTTTGAGTTTACAATACATGTCTAAATGATTTAACATTGTTATTATTCTGCTACGGCGGGAGGATTGTTGGCCAGTGAGGATCCCGTGGGTCACCGGAGGATGGAGAGAAGTTCCCTAGCCTTGAGCTGCCCACCCCCCTGAATAGAGAGTACCATAGTCCCGCTGAGAGCTAGTCAGGGACGTGTTTTGGGCCCTGGTGTTGGTTTAGAAGCCGACATCGAGGCACCCTAACAATTGGCGCATCAACGTGGAGCCTGGAATTTTTTTTCTCTATCCCGGTCGCTTTGCGGGACCTTCCTTTGTCGAAATCCTTCCCGCATAACAACTATTTTGTAAACATTAATTATGCCTTGTTATTCTACAGTGAATCCTGTGAAAAAACCACAGAAACCAATATGTAAATTAGATCCATAACGGATCTGACTGGAATTATAAATTGCATCGCAAGTTGAAACAACGGCCATTTTGAGTACCCGAAACGCCGCGAATCTGATTGCGCACGCGTCACCAAACAGCGAGCGCGTAGCAACAGCAATCCGCGCCAAATCCAACGGCCTTTGTTTCACGCGATATTCCGGATTGTGCGCGCAAATGCCTTGTTCCCGCCGATATCCTAACCGACTGTTGCTAGGCTGCGTTTTAAATCCAAACCGTTTTTTATGACTGAACCGGGATACCAACGGAAATCATTGATTCTGGAACCCCAGTTATTTTGCGAATTCCTTAATGAAAATTTCGGTCTTACGTATTTTTATTATTTCTGCACAATATACCAATTGGCCCACTTGTGTCTGTCAAATTAGTACAATTTAATGTTTCTCCAAATGGACAAAATAATGACTTTCTTTCCCCATTGTACATTATAGGTACTGTTTTTTTTCAGCATAAGTGAAAGTGAATTGTGTTTTTTCCCTTACATAAGTGAAAAGTGGAATAATAATAAAGCCAATGACTGATTCCATGAATAAATAAAACAATTTTAATATGGTTGGATGCGATAAACCCCATATTCAGTCATTTTCATCCGGAAGTTTGTCCTTTATTTGCCAGAAATGTGCCTTTTGTGTACTTTAGTGCCTTTCTCAGTGCAAAGTGTTTTGTGAAAATAAAAACCTGTTTTCTAAAGGTCAGTCCTGGCAAAATTTTTCTAAAATAAATAAATACTTGTGAATTTCACAGTTTTCTCAAAAGTGGTCAGTGAAATACAAAAACCTTTACCACTAAGGTCTTTCCACGCAAAATTTTTTCTCGTCTGCCTCTCCTTGACAAGAATTCTGGTGTCATGTATACAAAACACATTTGGAAGTGCCAACAGTGATCACCAAGTGAAAAGTGCCTCACAAAAATTAATTTTTGCGCTTTCTAAAGGAAACCCCTGGCCAATTTTTTTTCTTCTCCTCACCACCCAGGAAACTCGCAATGGAGGACAAGCAAGCTATTACACCATCCAACTTGGGTACCATTCCCAATGTGCATAGTTTATCCAAAGCCCACTTACAAGCTGCTTTAAGGGATAGAGGACTCTCGCCATCAAGCAAATCTAAATCTACATTGAAGGCATATGCACTTTTATTCAACAAAAAGTACATTAGGAGAATAAATCTCGCCCCCTCCAACGAAAATAATTCATGTTCGGCTACGCAAGTTTTGGATAATCTTGACAAAGAACCTACGCCGCATGTAATGATAAAACAGGACGTCGCACCCATCTTGACACAAGATAAAACTTACGATTTATCCTCTTGGAAAGTCAAATATAATGGCGTCTCCGATGTGCTGGATTTCATTGACCGTATTGAAGAAACGGCTACAATCAAAAACATCCCATTCGAGATTCTACGGAGAAACTTTATAGAACTCATCTCCCCAGAATTAATTCCGTGGCACCGCATCCAAAAGACTAAATGCAAAGATTGGAATAAACTCAGAGCTGCCCTAATCTCTAGCTTTGGAAAAAAGGAGGCCCAGCACCGGATCAAACTATCTCTACTATCTATTAAACAACTAGTAGATGAACCTGTGGCTACATTCATAGAAAGGGCTGAATCCATCAACATCAAGCTTTCACATCCTGTTCCGGAAGCTGAACTATTACCAGTCATAACTGATGGCCTTTTAAGCAAATACGAGAACATCATCACCTCACAGAAAATTGCATCCCTGGCCCAGCTAAACGAAGTCTGCCTCCTCCTGGAATCGTACCAGGATAGGAAAAACATAAAGAATGTGTCGAATAATGTGGTTGTGCCAAGCCGTTCGTCTGGTTTAAAGCCAGAATTCGACAACAAAAAAGTGTGCTCCTTTTGCAAAAAAGTAGGCCACCTGGCCGCTACTTGTTTCAAGCAAGCAAGACTTCTGGAATCCAAGGAACCCCGAACCTCCAAGAGACACCACTCTAGGGACCGCTCTCCTCCACGCGACGAACTGCGCAACATTTTCAAGAAATCAAGGCACAATGCAGAAAGGTTACAAAACCCAAGCGATGTCAGACCTCAGGTGGATTTCTCCAAGCCCCCACCAAATTTCTACATGAAGAGGCCAAAAAACTAAATAATAACCTCTCAGGTACCCATTCTGAACCAAGGTCTAAAGAATGGACTGATTGGTTATCACACATTAAGTATTTTAACCAGACCTTAAATGTTTCCTCGGTTTGTTGCAAACAAGCTAAAGATGGGAGACCCTATGCTCTTTTCTCTGTTAACAATGTGCCCTTTTCCGGATTACTTGATAGCGGTGCATCTGTCAGCTGTCTTGGCAACAATGCTCACCTGCCTTTTGTTAACAGTGATTTTAAAATTTCGCCACAAACAACACACCTGACGACTGCGGATAATGTTTCCCAGCCGGTCATCGGTACCCTTGCACTGCCAATTAATTGTAACAATAAAATAATTACAATCAATTTTCTAATAGTGCCCTCTATATCCCAGAATTTCATCCTTGGCGTTGACTTCTGGAAGGCTTTTAACGTTGCTCCCCAAGTATTTAATACTCTTGGCGAAACCTCCACTGCTGCTCAAATTAGTGAGATCCGCACAATAATACCTCACGAAAATTTAAGCACGGACCAAGCTCTCCAACTAAAGGAAATGGTCAATAAATTCGAATCAATATCTTTCGAAAAATGTGGATTGGGTTTGACAAATTTGGTAGAACACCACATTAAAACCAATGGCCCACCCATAAAGCAACGTTATTACAACTTAGCCCCCCAAAAGCTTAAACTTTTGGAAAAAGAACTTGATGAAATGTTAAAAATGGGTGTGGTGGTTCCCAGCAGAAGTGCATGGACCAACCCAACTCTTTTGGTTTCTAAAAAAGATGGCTCCGCACGTTTCTGTCTCGACAGTAGACGTTTAAATTCTTGTACGGAAGCTGACGCATACCCCTTACCTTACGTCCACGCGACCTTAGACAAACTGCGCAACGCCAAGTTCATCTCCTCTGTTGACCTAAGCAAAGCTTTTTGGCAAATACCTTTGGACGCAGAATCGTGTGAAAAAACTGCTTTCGTTGTACCTGGTAGGGGAATGTTCCATTTTAAAAGATTACCCTTTGGTCTAAAGAACAGCCCCGCCGAATTACAAAGACTGATGGACAAACTCTTCGGTCCTGAAGTCGATAACAGCCTGTTTTGTTACCTTGACGACCTCATCATCGTCAGCGACACCTTTGAAAAACACCTATTAATGTTGGAAAAGGTTTTTCAACAACTCAAGTTCGCTGGTTTAACCATCAACTTGAAGAAGTCTGAATTCTGTAAGTCCCGTTTACGTTATTTGGGATTCATTGTCGACGAAAAAGGTCTAAGAACAGACCCCGCTAAGGTGGAAGCCATGGCAAATTTCCCCCGACCCAAAAACGCGAAAGAAGTCAAAGGTTTCCTTGGACTTGCAGGTTACTACAGAAGATTCATCAAAGACTTTTCCACAATTGCAGCCCCCTTAAATAAAATTACCGGCACCCGTAAAGGTGTCAGCAACTTCCGATGGTCTGCTGAAACTGAAGAAGCGTTTACAACTTTAAAAAATGCCCTTCAAAAAGCCCCCGTTCTGAATTGCCCGGATTTTGCACTCTCTTTTACCCTCCACACGGATGCCTCCAACGTAGGAATCGGTGGAGTCCTAACTCAAGAATTCCCAGATGGCGAACACCCTGTAGCGTATTTTTCCCGTACACTAAATAAACACGAGAAAAACTACGGAATTACCGAAAAGGAGTTATTGGCTGTATTGGATTCTGTTCACCATTTCCGCGGTTACATAGACGGTAGCAAATTTACTGTAGTCACAGACCATAGTAGTTTGAAATGGTTGATCTCTTTAAGTAATCCCTCCGGTAGACTCGCTCGTTGGGCCTCCCGTTTGTCTCAATTCAATTTTGATGTTGTACACCGTAAAGGCGCGGACAATATTGTTCCTGACGCTCTTTCAAGAATTGAATTGGCTTCATTAAATGTTGACACAATTGCCCCCCCTCCACCCACAAAAGATGAATGGTACTTGAAAATCTTCGAAGGTTGTAAAAATAATCAACAAAAGTTTCCTAATTTTATCATAAAAGAAGGACAACTATACCGTAATTGCAAGGCACCACTATCCATCCTCGAAGATTACTCTTGGAAACTTGTCGTTCCCCTCGAAGGAAGAGAACAAATAATAATTGACAATCATAGTGCTCCCGACTCTATACACCCAGGAACTTTCAAGACGTATAAAAAGATTTCCTTGAAGTATTACTGGCCTGGTCTTTTCAAACAAATTCGCAATTACATCTCTAAATGTGAAACTTGTAAAGCTTATAAACATAGCACGGCAGCACCTGCCGGCCTAATGGGTAACCCCAAACGCGCCGACAGACCCCTACAGTCATTGTCAATGGACCTCGTCGGACCTTTTCCTCGAAGTTATGCCGGACACATGCACATACTTAGTGTAGTGGATGTTTTCACCAAATTCTGTTGGATCTTCCCTTTAAAAAGAGCCAACGCGTCCGCCATCATCAAACTTCTGGAAAAACACATTTTTATACCTTACGGAACACCCAGAACCGTAATTGTTGATAACGGAAAACAGTTTATTGCCCAGGAATTCAAAGAATTTCTTGCCAAATACGGAATCAAGGACATTTATTATAACACCTTGTACACTCCCCAAAACAACACTGTCGAACGTTACAACCAAACAATCAACACAGCTCTAGCTATTCTAGTTGATAAAGACCAACGCACTTGGTGTAAAAACCTAGATAAAATTCAGGCCGCTATGAACAACACTGTTAACCTGGCCACTGGTTACACACCTTTCTTCTTAAAACACGGTATGGAACAAGTCGTCCATGGTTCTCTATATAGGGACACAAACTTTCCTACGTCATCCGCCACCACAAGCAACCCTACCGCAGACTATGCCCATCGCTTGGAAGAACTGTCGGCCATTTACAGTGAAGTCACTGATGCTTTGCTCCTGGCTCACCAAAAGAGTGCGGACAGATATAACTTACGTAGAAAACATGTCACCTTCAATACAGGAGACATAGTTTGGAGAAAGAACAACACACTTTCCCAAGGAGCCATGTATTTCTCTGCTAAGCTGGCACCACGTTTCGTGAAGGCCAAAGTCCTAATGAAAATATCAGACCTAGTGTACTCCTTGTCTGACTCATCTGGAAAGCACATTGGTAATTACCACATTAAGGACATTGTAAAGTCTGGAAGTGAGGAGTCAAGTAAAACTGCCCCCACTATCTCAGCAAACGTAAAATGATCCAGTATGTATCACATTTTTTTTTGTAAGCTTACAGAGTCTTACTACGTCAGGCGTGTATTGTGTCAATCACATGCCCATCGTTTCGTAAATGAAACAAGTTGTAAATTATTTTGTAAATTAATGCGTACTCTCCTTGAAGTTACTTTCAAATGTTGTTTTTGCACTGTTTTTTCTTTCCCTCACGGCAATTTTTTCTTTTATTTTTTTCACCTGTTCTAAAACTGATCACTTTGGAACGGAGACACTTTTCGAGTTTCAATGTTTGGGAAGTCGCGAGCCCATTTATTGTCTCAACACGTACACTACGCAATGTTCATGCCATGTCATACCCTGCCTTGTCATGTAATTTTGTAATTTTTTTATTTATTTTTTTTGGTTGCATTTTTGTCGTGTGGAAAGGAACTTTCTCACCTGTTTATTTTGTTCATGTAAAGTAGTTGACAATTGCCCATCGGCGTGTCGTTCTAGAAGTCGGGTTTTGTAAATTCCAAAGTGTTAAATTCCGACTCAGAACCAGTTAACTATTTTTACAATTTTTTCCTTTCATTTTGTTCATCATGAGTTGTAAAACCTTCCGAGGTATCTCTAGCATGAAAATCAAACAGTGGTTACCTACATAGTCGCCCCTCGTGTATATAAGTTTTTTTCAATTTTTTCCTCTTAAATTAAAAATTGATGGCGTCCTACCCAAATTCATGCTCTTGTACCAAAATTGGATATCGACACGTCCATTTTGGAACTTGTATTTATAAAACCAATGATTGGTCTTTATAACCCTGTATATAAATCAATTTGGCTCGTTTCAACTAAAGTACGTAAAACCGAATCATCCGGTCTTTGGTTGTTATAACAAAGCCACTGCCTTTTGTTATTTTGTTTTTTGCTTGTACGTTACGTATGTCTTATATGACACGTTTCAACCCTACGAGACAGGTTAATAAAACCTTATGGTCATCCTGATTTTGGAATTCACAACTTTTAGGTGTCCATTTAACCAAGTATTTGCAACCCAAATTGCACATAACCTGGTATGTTTGTAACTGCACAAAGGGTATGTAAAACCGTAATTGGTCCCTTTTCTTTGGTCTTCCTCACTACAGGTTGCCACAACAGACAGTATGTAAAACCATTATAGGTCTGTCTTTGTTTTAAATACTTGGTGTAAGTAGAATTATACTCTGCCATCACCCTTGTATTTTGTAACACATGAAGTAGCATCAAATTGTCTATCTTCTCTGTCGTACGCTCTTGGGCTACGGAGTTAGTTAATCTAACGAATCTTTATAAAATGTGTTAAAATCAAGCATCATTAACGTTTATTGTGTTGTATTTAAACGTAACCCTGTTACATTATAGGAGAGATCCTTAGAACACCCACCGTTATAGGAGGGATCCTTAAAATACCTGCCACGATACGAGAAGTTCGTCATAATCACTTTTGCTCATAGCTAAATGTTATTGAGTTGGTCGTGTGACATATTTGTCATGAGTACCACCCTTTCTGTACAATCTATTTTGGTCGTGTGTCATTCATTTGTCATGAGTACCGCTTTTGTATTTTGGTCGTGTGTCATTCATTTGTCATGAGTACCGTTTTTGTATTTTGGTCGTGTGTCATTCATTTGTCATGAGTACCGTTTTTGTATTTTGGTCGTGTGTCATTCATTTGTCATGAGTACCGCTTGTATGTATAATTGTGTACAACCCTTGTACACGAGACGTGGAGACGTTAAAACACTTACCGTGATTCGTGCGAACGACATAATATCGGCCTTGCCATCTTCTTTAAGAGGCATTGTATAAACTCTTGACTTCTGTCTATAATTGAGTTTTATCTTGTATGTACTTACATGTTCTTATACACTATACGTGGAGACGTTAAAACACTTACCATGAGTCGTGCGAACGAAATAATATCAAACCTTTTGTGTGCGATCTACGAAATGTAGTCCACAACCCTTTGTTGTCATTCAACGCCAATGCCCGTGGACCTCCTGTTTTTTTACTTCTTTGCAAAAAGGAAAGAAGCCCAGGAGTATCTACTATCCCAAAAGGACTAGTTTGTAGCTTCACTGCTAACTATGGGGCATAGTGCTGTGGGAGTTAATCGATTGAGCACAAAACCACCCAACTCGTTGTCTGGGGAACGGATAAGAAAACCCCCAGGTTTGTGAAATTGGAGCAAGGGTCTGTCTTTTCTCACAATCACGCAGGAGTTTTTAAAATGACCCCTAATCTTTTGCCCAATACACGCAAAAGATTAGTCTCTTTGTTAATGTGTATTCAAATTTCTCCTCATCCTTTTAACAATTGTAAAGAGTCAGGAAATCTGCTGGTTGATCATGTTTCATTCTCACATGGAGTTTGAAGTGGAAATTAGTCCAGTCTCTAGCAAGTTTCGTCACTCAACTCCTTTCCTTTTCCTTTCCTTTCTCCTCACCATCATGTTCTCAGGTATATGTTATGAAGAGGAAAATCTGTTGTTAACCATAATTCGCCCTCACTGGGAGTGCGAATTGGTAAATTAACCAATTATCAGCAGGCTTTCTCCCTCACTCTCTGCATATGTCTCACCTTTTGTTCTTTTTCTCAATTTCACGAAACACATTCATGAATGTTGGATATGTACGATATGCACTTGGCGTACCGTCTGTCTCCTTTTGACAACCTTTATTCATGAATTGGTTTCTCTGCTTTTACCGTGACTCATTCACGACTTCTTTGTCTTGTTCGTTGAAATTCTACAAAAATGTTACCACCTTTATGTTAACATAGGCCATGGAAGGCCGGTTGTTTTTTAACCAAGACATATTGTCACTCGGCAAACGCCAAGTCATCCTGGTAAAGGAAAATGTTCATGTAATCACAATTTAGTTAGAAAACTCTCTCTTCGTCACTCTCTGGGTCGGTGGTTAAAACTTCGTTTATTTCATTATCTGGACACATTTTGTTTCTCTCCAAACCTTTTCTTCATTGGTCCCTAGGCAGGTAAACTTCAAGAATTTTGCTCTAATAATAATTTCTCCCGGATTAAAAAGAAGCCCAGGCGGATGTCATCACCAACAGCCAAGCTGAGCTCCACTTCCTGACAGCACGCGCTGTGGTTACTAGGTCCCTCCTGCTGCCATTTTTCTACACATTTGTTCCTGAAAGCACAGACCATACCGCTCATATGTATGTTGTTTTGTCGTGCCACAGCAAGTTGAGTTGTCCCACTATACATTATGACACTCTGAACCACCTTTTGGGCACGCTAGCTCCTAGGTTTGTTCTTACTCTTGCTATCGATGCCAACCATGTCGTCTCTTGCGCTGTCATGCAGTGACGCATATATCGTCATGTGTAAACCATCATTACCTTGACTTCCAGTATTCGCTGAATGCGTACCAATACAAGTTATGTTGAGCTACATTATGCTTCAATAACCATTATATACGATCCGTGTTTACCTTAATAACACTTTAGGATTCGTACTGGCATGTCTGCAGACACTGGATTCTCCTCCTCAATGACCTCTGTAACCATAGTCGCGGCACAGCAACCACAGTCTCCACTTCATGAACTTCGACGTCTTCGACAAAACCAAGTGTTTTCTAAGGCCCAAGTGTACTTTTGAGTGTTATCTCAAAGGGGTCTGATTACAGTGATAATGTAATCCTTAGAATCTGTGAAACCACGTCCTCCTCTTCGAAATTCTCCGAAACCAAACAAATCCACGCTTCGCAAACTTAGCTCCCAGACCAATGAAACTTTAGAATCACACAGGCATTTTTGTTCTTGTTTTTTGTTCTTCGATTGTACAAATATGAATTGTTATTTTTCAATTGCATAACCATGTATTGTTATTTTTCAATTGCATAACCATGTATTGTTATTTTGTTCAATTGCATAACCATGTATTGTCATCTTTCAATTGCATAATCTTGTATGTTGTTTCACACCATGTACTTTCACCAAAACTGTTCTTTTCCAAACATTGTATGTACCCCTCACCCATTCCCTACAAACATTGTGACCTAAACTATAACATAAATTGCATGTTCTAGCTAGGCATCTCTCAAGCAACGAATCTCTCAAAAACCCCAATGAAAGTTTAAGAGGATTTTTTTTTCCTACAGCTCCATTGCCACGTCGCTTTTTTTCCAAGCGCGGGGGGAAGTGTTACGATACGCCCCTGAAGCGAGTAAATACGAGAGCACAGAACGCAGCACAAGTCCACACGGCTCGGCCGCCGCCTCTCCCCGCCCCGTATCCTGTTTCTCCTTGCCTCTCCCCCGTGCCCTGCCACTCGGCATTCCCGCTGCGCTCGCCACAGAAGAGATCTGAGCGCCTTTGAGAACGCACGCTCGCGGCTCACTTGTAGCCGGCGGACCCAATTCAATGGGGCCGCGATGTATTATTGAAATACTTTTGAGTAGAATCAGTCTTTTGCCACTATAGTTCGGTCTATTTAGACTACGAAAGTGCCTGATGAAGCTGCCACATGAGACGAGGTTCCTGCCAACCTACATGTAAGCTGTATCTTGATTTCCTCCTTAAATGTTGTCCGTAATTCAGTGAAATGTAGGGCCCCCGCGGAAATCACGACTCGGAGAGTTTCGTTTTGAGAGAGAGTCAGAGAGAGTTAAACACTTTAGCTAGGTTTGTGTAATTTGCATTTCTTGTAATTGAATTGTACTGTAGAAACCTATGTATGTGTTTGAGTTTACAATACATGTCTAAATGATTTAACATTGTTATTATTCTGCTACGGCGGGAGGATTGTTGGCCAGTGAGGATCCCGTGGGTCACCGGAGGATGGAGAGAAGTTCCCTAGCCTTGAGCTGCCCACCCCCCTGAATAGAGAGTACCATAGTCCCGCTGAGAGCTAGTCAGGGACGTGTTTTGGGCCCTGGTGTTGGTTTAGAAGCCGACATCGAGGCACCCTAACAAGGTCCTTTTTTATTATTAATTATACTTACTTAAATTTGATTGTTTCTTTTTTTCATTTCACTGAAGTTGATGTCATTTTACCTTTTCTAACTAAAATAGATACTTGAATGGGAAAATTGTCATCCTGTGGGGGGGGAGGGCGTTGATACGTAGTTAGCCCGGTTAGAGCTGTAAATCAGGCCATATAAAATGTACTCGATACTTTGAAGTATCGATAATTTTGTTTCAATACTTTTACGAGTACGATACTTTTTTTCCGATACTACTCATGAGTACAGAATCGATACTTTCTATTCGATATCATGTCCCTAACTATCCCATGACTTTTTACGGCATTGCGCTAGTACAGTATACAATGTTTAGTGAGTTATTTGTACAACAACACACATTAATGTAAAAAAATACTTAAGCAAGATTTGAAACCGCAACCTTCGGATTCTAAGTTTTGTAGACATGCATCATTTAGCATTCAGAATTCATACAATATCGCCTAACCATAACACAGCATTCGAGAAAAAGATGAGGCTAAAATATTATATTTATACATCGGCCTCCATTACAAAACTGAAAGAAACAACGATGGAACAGAAGCTAATCGATTTTAAATATCCAATTTTAAATCGCATTTCATATTTGTAGCAAAAGCGCTCGTAGGTACTACCTGTACTCTATTATTCTTTAACATACTTCATTGTACAGCACACAACACATAAACTCACGCAAATAAAGATTTGAAAGCTTTTACCTACCACCACAACCGTACAAACAAGTCTGTAACCGAAGCTCGCCAAAATACATAGTAAAACTCTCACGTGCATCATGAATAACAGAGACGGGAATAAAAAGCTCAGTGGGGGAAAGCGGGACGGACTCATACGGACACTTGACAGTAGTAAACAGTGTTATGATAATGTGACAAAGAAGTAAACACACACATCTAAACGGGTTGTTTGAGTTTAACTATAAGTGCATCAATTCAAAAGGAAAATGTATGAGAATAGAATTAACATGGTCTCCGGTTACAGAGTTTTGGTAATCGATATAATATCATCATTTTGTAACGGTTCAATTTATGTTTGATATCCACGGAATGGGGTAAGTCTCTCGACTAGGAATCCGAAGGTCGCGAGTGCAAACCCCGGCGTGCGCAAATAAATTTTATTTAATTGATTTGTTTTATATCAAAATTAATTAATTACAAATAATGTACAGTATATTTGCGGCAAATTCCAGAGTGAAATATACTCTCTCAATTGTTTTGGTGTAAGATCACCATTTAGAATTGAAACCTTGCTTAAAATGGCTTTAGCCGTATTTAGTGGCCAGATCAGAATAACCGGGAACTTCCATCTCTTTACCCTCCAAGTTATGTTCAGCTTCACAACATAAAAGTACCCAAATTTGGGATGCCGTAATCTTACCGGCTTCAGAGGTGAGCATTTGTGACCCCTGTGCGGTTTTCGCATTAAAAAAATTGCTAATTTGTTTATGTGATTGCCACTCAATAGACCAAACAATTCTGAAAAACTGTAAAAATATTTGTATACCAGCGTAGAAATCATGCTTTATTATAATTCCAATTTTGTAATAGAAAAATTAAAAGAATTTTCTGTTAAAAAACTATATTTTAGGTAGATACTTACTATTTCGCTAGTCCGAACAATTCTTCACACAAGCAGTTTCGAAAATTTAATTTAAATTTATTTCAAGTAAATTTGAGTTAATTGAACGTGAATATTTTCAGAACTGTAAAGTCAGTTTCTTAACATGACAATTCCATGCCTGGAAGAGTGCGTAAAGTACTATTAAAAATTAATTGACATATTTTCGGGGAATCGACGCAACTTCCATCTCAAAGTTTGTGTTTTTCTCGTAAAGAGGAAGACTAACATTCCCTGGTTTAGAATACCTAACCTGAAAATATTTGAAAATGTCTTACTAGTATTAGGCACAGTAAGCGAAAAATATTGCATGCATCGTGAAGGAGGACTTAGCCAGCCGAGGAGTTGGATGCCAGGTTGGAACCAGACGTGATGCCAACTCAGCCATTGTCCGGTCTACGTCATAAATAAATAAAAAATAATAAAATAATTAAAAAAATAAAAAATAATAAAATAAATAAAAAAATAAAAAATAAATGTGTGCCTAACGTAAGGCTACCAAGAAACGATGATCGTCATGGAATATTGTAGGTGGATTAAACTCAAGAGAGCAACAAACAAAATAGGAAAACTTTTCTGTTACAAAATTCAATTACGATAAATTCTATTTTTTATACACGCACAGTCGTTTATCAAAGTGCAGAATTATCCAAATGTAACCTATAAATAATGGTTTTGCAAATAAAGCGATGGTACTTGAACAAATCGATTCTTTAGAAGTGTCGGGAAAGATTAAACGTATCTGGCTGCAGAAATGTTTATAGAATAAAGTGTGGAGTGATAATTCAAACAAACTCGCGTTATTTTAATCCATACAAATGGCGAACGAATCCTTAATAGTGATATTTGAATAAATCTCACACTGAGTTATATTGCAAAGTAAACATTTTAAATGCTCGACCAAGTCACCAATTTCGCGAGAAACTAGTACGTTAAACTTTACCTTGTGTTTTATGTAATCGTAACAATATAGTTGGCTGGATTCTTTAATTGGCTGAAAACGACAAAAGCAGAAAGTTTAGTTGTGCTATTATTGTGATAGAAAAAGATCAAGAAAATGCCCGCAGACATTTGTTCAGTAATTGCATGTCTGCAGCACATATTTCGCTTGAAGACCAAAAACAATTAAACCTAAAGCAAATCGAAACGAGAAATAACAGCAATCATTTCTAATTGTAGTGTCGGAATAAATGTTGATATATTCCTGAAAAATTTTCTAACAAATGATATTTTAAGTTTTATTATTAGATCAATGAGTGAATTATCAAACATTTTCACTTAAATCTCTCAAATTTAGAATTATCTATTTGAAAGCTCACGAAAATTCAACACAGCCAAATCACCCATTTAATTAGCTCCCTTGTGACTAACGTATAAACTAGAGAAGTGCAAGAAAGTATCAAGCATGAGTTGAACACTAATGCAAAGGCCGGAAATATTATTACGACCACTATTAACTTCGTTTGCCCTTTTGACTGCAATTTTTTTGTTGGTTGGTTGGGAACTGGCTCGGACGTTAGGCACGCGGTTTGTGGACACGGTTCATTAAAAACGTAAAAAATAATGCAACATGCGCTTGTTATCGATATCAAAACAAAATAATATTGAATGTATTATATATTATAACTTATGACTTCACGGGTAAGTATGGTCCTGTATATTTTCTGCCTGTACAGAGTAGGAAATAAAAATCATTGTGTGCGGTTCACACGCGGTGGAAGTGAAATCCTCAGAAAACTAAAGTAGACAAAAGTGGGAAGGTTATGAAGCACCGCACAACAAGGAGACCTATCATTCTATCTCATTATCTCGGAGGCTAAATCCCATAGATATATATATATGTGTGTGTGTCTCTTTTTCGTGTCGCTATTTCGTTTCATCGAGTTCCAAATCACAACGGTGCTAAAGACGTTTCAGTATCGCGTTCATTGGTCAAATGCATTACATATAGGTGTGTATTAGTAATCGATGAGCCGGTGGATACAATTTTTAGCCAAAAGTTGTCATAATGGTTTATCCAGTCTGCAGTCAGGAGAAAGATTGTAGAAATGTATTATATAAATTTGTACAAAGGCCTTGAGGTGATTTTTCACAAAAACTGTGCTAAACGAATCATTCAAATATTATTATTATTTATAATAATAGTACGTAAACTGCAGCATTAAGTAAATAATAGAGTGAATTAATTTCTTAATTATATGGAAAACTTACATTTGTAAAAATGGGTTTGTTTGGAAAATGAGAGGTAACAAACGATGCTCATTTAATTCGAAATGAACTGAAAAATGCGTGTTATGTGTTGTTCTTCAACACTAATAATTTACAACTAAAATTAGAGTAGAATAATCAAGTTATGACTTCAATGACTTCATGCCACTATTATCGGAAGCTTTTAGCGTAAAAAACAATCGGAAAGCTCAACAGGAAATCTGAAAATACTCCGCCGTGTGGGAACACAAACGAGAGAAAAGAATTATTGCACAATGGAAACTAATGCGAGTTTATTTAGAATCTGGGATAATAAGGAACATGTTTTATGAACTGAAATCATAACAATGGCGGCGCTGAGATTCATTACTGACGAAAATAGAGCTTTTGGAAGGTTCAGAATTGAAATAATTAATAATACCTACCAGGAAAAGATCTGATAAATAAGCCTTTGTTGTTTTATTTTTAGCACAGGCTGTGTTCTTTCGATCTTCTTCAAATAACACAAATAAAGAACGCAAAAAGATATCATATTTTGAATTTCTGAATTCTTGAATTTGCTGTGGAATTTAAGTCTAATTCATTTGTTCATTTTTTCATAACATTACAGATTAAGGGTCTATATCGTCATAATTGTACCATGTAAAACAATGTATTTGCAGCGCCAAAACCTTATACGTGCGTTATAGGGCATGAAAAACATATATTAATCTTTTGGTCAACTGCATTTAGGAAGTACCTACTTCGCTCTCCCCAAAGGTGAGTTTGTGAGACAAACCCGGAGTCACAACAGTAATTATTAAAAGGATATGCGAAAACTTTACATAATTCAACTATTGTAGCAAACTCCATATAGCTAGTAATAAAAAATAGACGATTTACAAGCTTTGAAAGATTTATACAATGTAGATTATGGTTTCATAATCTATGCTTGTCAAATCTTACCCTAAAATCCATACCATGATTTGTGGCCTAAGATAATTTTTTTTTTTCATTGTATTAATTTTGTGTATCATTTTCCTGCTCAACTGCTTAAAATCTACCAACGTGAAGATTCCCGTAAAAGGAAGAAAAAAAAACAACATTTTAACCCCTCAGACCTCGTGCATTTTGTCAGAAGGTCAGACAACTTCCACTTTACAATAAAATCCAAATGAACGGAATATTTATGAATGTATCCGAAAACCAAAAACTGTTTTTGAAAGGAGATGAAAAATAGCCTTTTAGAAATAAAAATATACTTTTTTAAATGTGATTTTTTTATGCTAATATAAAAAAAGTAAAAAAAAACGGATCATGTTTTTTCCAACTAAAATTGCCGATAAAAAAATAATAAAACTCACAAATACATTATTAGACAAATGTATTATATACGTTGCCGTTGGTTCGCTTGTTTGTCTTTTCATATAAAAATAATGATTTAAAAATTCATAAAGCTTAATAATTTTTTTTTTCAAATTGCGGTGGGGAACTTAAGTTTCATAATGTTTATTATTTCATGGTTAACTTTTAGATTTGTATATAAAGCGCAGTGTTTTATCTTTTTAACACTTTTTATATCATAACACATTTTTCCCCTGGAGACACAACGATTTCTCCAAAACCCAGGATGAGTTTTTCCAAAAGCGAACAAATTAGCCTTTCAGATTTTTAGATATATTTATAAACTGAACATGTTTTTAAAAATATCAAATAAGGAAAATAAATTTATTTGGACGAGGGTTACAATCTTAAATACAACAATCCAGCCATTTTTGTTTCATGCATATCCACCGTTATTAGCAGAATTTTAAATTACTTTTTACACGATCAGCTTACTGCACGAACAAAAAAGGTTAATAAACACATCGACTACTGGCACAGGTTAAAGCCAGATATAAACAGAATCATTTGAAATTGGATTGCAACGCAGCATTGACAATAATATAATTAAACAAAACAGGTGGGCCAATACATGAATCCAATGATTTTCACCCTCGTGACATATACCTAATATGTATTATCAATTGTCTATCCCAGCAATGCTCATAGATAGGTATTTTTTTTAATTTTTTTTTTATAAGTTTTTATTCCAGTAAAAAAGAAAATAACACTTTCACAGAATATTGAATTTATACATAGTTTTTACATTTCATAACCTTAAATTACATTAGATTGCAGTACTAACATTTACATAACATTATATTACCATACGATATTATTCACTTTCACTACTTTGTTTTTTGTGAATAAACATGAATAATTTTTTTTTGAATTTGCACATACTTTATTCGTTATTGATATCATCTGGAAGGCAATTATTAAGTTGGCCCCCTCGTGACTAATTGATTGCTTACCGTAGTTAGTATGAATGGTGTTTAAACGTATGTTATCGTGTTGTCGTGTAAAATGTTTGTGTACTTGGGACGTTTTTATGAATTCTGTGTTTGTATGTATGAGTTTATTATTTATTTTTTATATAAGGAGACATACATTGTACTCGTATAGTTTTCTTAATGTTAGCAGTTTTGTTTCCAAATATAATTTTTTGTGGATGTTTTGGATTCGTAGTGAAATAGTTTTTTGATTGGCTTATTTTGAATTACCTGTAATTCATTGATGTATATTTCATACGCATTTCCCCAGATTTCAATCAGGTAATTTAGGTGTGAGTGTACGAGACTATAATATAAACTTTTTTTTTAATTTAATTGGTAAAAGATATGATAACCGGCTAAAAACGCTAATTAAGGGTGTGATTTTATCTTTTACATCTTGTATGACATGTGTTGTTTAAAAGTTAAATGCTTGTCGATGCACAGCCCAAGATATTTTTCCTGTATCAGGATTTGCAAATCGTTATTTTCAATTTTTAAAGGTACATGAGGAGGAATTATTTTACGGTTTGAGCTTAAAATCATGTATCCTGTTTTTTTTAATATTCATTGTTAGGATATTTGATTGGAGCCAACTGCAAATTCTTTCTAGGTCAATTTGTGCATTTTCTAGTAGTATGTTTAGATCTTTACCCCAGTAGAATATTGCAGTATCATCTGCTTATAAAAAAATTTCACCGTTTAATTCTAATTGCGAAATATCATTGTATATTAACGAAAATGATTTTTTATTAACGAAGATAATCAAAAATCAACTTTTGTTTGACTGAAGATTGAACCTTCCTACCCAGGACGAGTCGACAACTCTACCAACCGAGCCGTATTGCGTATATTAACTGTTGTAATATCATCGAATTTCAGAGAAATTCATATATATCCATGTATCTGTGCGTGATTGCCACGAACAGTTGATGGAATGATTTTTATCAAATTAGCTGCACACAGGAAGGTCTGAGGAAAATAATTTGTTTTGTAGCCTATGTTATCTTAAGGAACACTCTGTGGATGGTCTTTATATGGGAAGGAAGAATAGGAAGTTCTGGGAAGGAAAAGGTATGGAGTAGGAATCTGAGGGTCAGTGAGGCCAGGAGCGACGGATGTATGAATCCATCCCTCCAACTGCGGTGCAAGGCGATGGGTCGAGAGCTCTCCCAGTCCGCCCCCATGCAGTAGGTGGACAGATGAATCCGCCGCCAAAACCTAGACAAACCTCACCCGGGTACCCTTGCTTCACCAAACGTAGCGAACCAATTGGAATGACCTATGGCAAGGTTTTTGGTTATCCAATAAATGTTTCAAGGGGCAGCGTAACGCGTGCCCGCCTCCCAAATTGTAAAATGTTTATATGTATTTATGTACCTCCTACGTCTGACTCGACACAGGTATTTTTTGTTTTTTTTTAAAGTAAATTTTCACAATTAAAACATCATTTCATAACATATCATTCATCAGTTTTTTGGTTACCAATTAGTAGAGAAATATTCTCGGATCTAACTGGGGAGCTAGTCTATGTACTTATGTTATATATTTAGAACTGCTTATAAATAATATGCACAGTTACAAAATGGAAATAAAATACTTTAAAAAATATTGGAAGATATTACAAAATAGGTATTTTTAGGTAATTTTAGATACATTTGAGAACAGGTCTCTCTTACGCTATCCTACGATAAAATCTAAAAGTATACCAGTATAGGTGTACCGCACTAGTGGACTGATAGATAACAATTAATTTCCGGGATCGATTCTGACATCATCCCTCCCGAATCGATCAACCGTTGGAGCACCTTTGCTTTACGCTCTACCCTATGTTACCCGGGGATTATCTCGCTGATTAGCGAGTGTTTGCTTTGGATAATTGCAAGCCCGCTGGTACAGGTCCGCTAATGTGTTCCTGAAACGCGTTGAGGGATGGGCTTGTACTGTAAACTGTTCAAAGCAGTCATACGGAATAATATAACAGTATGACCTGAAAGTAGTTAGACTAAGACTTGGTAATCATACTTGGTATCACACTTAGTAAACGTACATAACACTATAATATTTTTATCTTTAACACTTTCTTTTTCACAAAAAATATTTATTTAAAAAATGTAAAATGATATATATATAGTACGCGTGTTAGAAATCTCAAAGTGGTAAGCCAAAGACAAGGCAATTGTATTGTCTTCGATTTAATGGTTTTTACGTCGTTTACTACCATTAAGTAAATTGTATAAAAAAAAGCGCTAAAATGCCATCGTGTGTGATGAGAAAATGTTTCCATTACACGGCAAATACTAGTAAAAGCTAAGGAATAACAGTTCATTCGTAAAAACACGCTAAGTATTTATTGTTATAAAAAATATAATTATTTCCATTGTTTTCCGAAGTTTTTTTAGCGGCATTGGAGAAAGTGAGAAGGCAAACGAAGCAACAATTAAGTAAACGGACGACCTAGGAAAGTAGGTAGCCTCGCACAGCATTCCGTACTTAACGTAAGCTAGTAAACCCGTGATGTAGAATGTAGTATTCGGCGCAAATACGAAAACGCCGTCCTGTCCTATACCTATGTCGTTCCTACACATACATTCTATGAACGTCTATCTTTATCATACATGAATAACTTTTTAATTGAGAATTTACTGTAAACATAAAAGTGTTCTTACCTGCCACATTATTTCGTGAATTTATAAGATAATGGGAAGTCTAGATGTAATGTATGAAGCCATTGGCCACACGGTTTAAAAAAAACATTGTAACCTAGCAACCATAATATGTCTATAATCTTTCGTCAATACATGCAAGACTAAGCGTCAGATGCTTACTCCCTGCACTGGGAACTTAAGTCGTTTGAATGATATTGTACGCTAGGAGATATAGGGGTACGAATGATTACTTGAATATCCTCTCCTACAATCGCAGTTCTGCATATGCGAAACTCTAGTTCGATTTTCTAGTTTTCTTATCATTGAAATAGAACTGGCCGCCTCAAACGACGAAATGTTTTCATATTCCGACAAATTTTAAAGATATTTTTTTGGTTTTATAATGTACATATTATTAAATCTATCATCCTTTGTGTGCGCACTTATCAAAAATGAAAATCATGTATTGCAATTCCAATGGCAAGTATCGTTTTCAAATTTATTATAATCGACCCTTTAAGCTTGGTTTCCAGTTAGATGACGAAGATTACTATTTAGAGTGAGGCCCACACCATGAAATAATGTTTTATACATACGAGTAAGTTCTTGTTTCAAATAAATAACAAACTAAAATAATCAGGCACAGTTTTTTCGCAGAAAATCTTGAGTGACAAAGTGAATAAATGGTCATTCAGCACCATTTTTTTTCTTTGGGAGTTGAAAGGCTCCCGTTAAATGCCGATTCTAAGTCCATTTCTGCTTTTCATCAAATTGTGATCACCAGAAGAGGACGACTATCATTTTGTTAAGCTTCTCAGACTATTACAATCAAGCAACTAAAACGCACCTAAAATCGGCGTTCAACGATGATCCTTATTATGCCAAAAACAAAATGTCGCCGAATGTATATTTGATGACAATTATACATTTGGATTTCTGCCAAACAACTAGGCCTCAAAGACTGCGTTGGGTGAATATGGAAAGTTTACCATCGAAAAGAGTTTAAGATTTCCACTCCACCAGTTCCTCGAGAGCAGATACCACACAAAACGACTTTTAATTCAATTGTGCTGAATGCCTGAAAAATATCTGCATCTCTAAATAGCTACTATGAACTTATCGAAAATACGAAAAAAAACTTAGTTTGTTTCAAGATATTGACGTTCATTAGTAATAGTATGATGAAAATGTGTCTAAAGGTCTGAAAGAGAGTCTGAGTTAGCATGATTATGCCGACGTATAAAAGGGCGTGTCTACTTTATATCTTGCCCTCCTTTCTAATAGAGCAAGAGCCCGTGACGATCAGATCTTCGTTATTTTATAAAACCTGAAAGCTTATCTGTGTATGTCCCTAATACAGGTAAAGATGATACCGGACTATGAAGTTAGGATCACGGTGGCCTTGAAAGATAGCAGGTTGCAAAGGTACATAAACTTGCACCTCAATTTCAAGAGCATTTTGCTCGCACTTTTGCAAGGTAGCGTCGAAATTTCGCACTATGTCACTCCCAACCGCTTTTTTTATTTTTTCAAACTTTATTTATTCTCATTTCTTTGTACATATAATGTATAATAGCAAATAGAATATTATAACAAAATACATAATAACAAATAGTATGAACAAAAAATGAAAACCCACTAAGGCACTGCCTGAGAGTGGGTAATATTAAAACAAAATACTATATTTCCAAGTACACAAAGTATAAAATAGACTTAAAAAAAATATATATATAAAATTTGAAGTTAGTATAAAAAGTTAGTATTACATAGGTAGAATAAGTAAAAAAGGTTTTTTTCAACTATTATATAAGTAAAATAAAAATATGGAGAAAAACATAGTGATTTAAAGAAAATATATAAATATATATTTATATTTTTTTTTAGTTATTATAAAAAATAAATAAACAGAAAACATATTGTACTACAGTTTAGAAAGTTACAGAAAGTGAGTTGTAGGAAGATGGATAAATTTATAGAAAAAGCTTTTCAATATCTACATTATTCAACCATAATTTTACCTCTTTTACATATTTTATCATTTTATTTATCATTTGAGTTTGTAGTGGTAGAAGGTTAAATGTGCGAGGACCAATGAATACTTGCATGTATATATTGCGCTCGCACCTACGGAGGACTTTTAATGTATCTGACGAGATGAAGGAACCATCGAAACTGTCTGATAATTGAGAAAACATATATTGATAGTTCCTCAAGTAACATATATAAAATTCAGCTTTTTTACTTTAACGTAAGTACAACTATAATTAAGTAATATAATATATAATATCTTTCAAAGCCACCGTGATCCACACTTAATAGTGAGGGATCGTCTTTACCTGTATTAGGTACATACACAGAGAAACTTTCAGGTTTTGTAAAATAACGAAGGTCTGATCGTCACGGGCTCTTAGACCATAATAGTAATTTGTACACGTATCACAGTGTGACAATAAACAGTATAAAAATTCTACCGAAAAGATCATGATTGTATTCTACACATCACATTTTGCTAATAGTTGAGTCATGTTGCAGCGTTGCTCAACATCCTAAAAGTAAAAAAAAATCATTGACAAGCAACAATTATTAATTACCTATTGAATAAACCGTTTTGGATGTTTAATTTAAAAGCTCTGAATAAAAAGCAGGAAAATAACATGCGCGGAAAATCTCCGAATGGGAATCTCCCCGTACGTATTTCAGGTCGCATTTGTATTCATAACTTATTTATGTAAGGTTATGAAGGTAAAATGTACATAGAAAATCTGGAAAAGGCATAAGACGTTTGAGGCGGTCCCCGATGTCTCGTATTCCAGTACCTACGCTTATTTCAAAGAGGAACTTGAGACTCTGCGCAAGGCTCTTTCTAAAAGTATACAAACTTTGGTGGAATACTTGGAATACATGTTGTACAGAAACTCGTAGCATAACCGAAAAACATCACAAGAGAACCCCAAAAAACTTTTTTTTCGATCTAATCATTTAATTTTTTTTTTAAATTTGTAAGATTCAAATACTTAATTACGTCCTGCTACTGAACACACGGCTTATCGGCAAGTGCCTATGCATTATATTTAACATTTTATATATATTAAATTATTTAAAATACTTTTAAACTTTTTTAATCTTTATACTTATTAAATCATGTTTTAAAAATCTTTTCAAGTCAGCTTTGGCTTCGACGCATTAAAAAAATGAAAACAGCTGAAACAATAAAAAATCAAATAAGACCAGAAGAACCAATCCGAATGTGACGTAAATTCACTAGTTTCCAGCTTGTACTACGAGTTTACGGACCCCGTGTATAATAGAATTATCATTGGGGAGCAAAACCAAAATAACTTATTTGATAGAACATGTTTCCGAAGACAGCTTTTAAGCCGATTTCGAAAATTACAATCATAAAATCTATGTGAATACATATTAATCTGCGACAGGAATCGAACCGAACTCCCGACAGAAAATCAAGTAAGTGGACCAACGTTACGCTACTGTACTCTAACTGTACTCTACTGTACTCTTCTTTAAAAAAATGTAGGACAAAAATAATTTATTTTAGTATTATTTAAACGTTCATTTTGGTCTAAGTTGGAAAATGTACTAAGATATTTAAGTATATAACTCCAAACATATTTTATGGTCTCCATTTATATACCAATGAATTACGTAGAAATTATAAATATAAGGTACGTATAAGTCAAAGAAGGTCATGGGGGTAGTTTACTATTTTGTGACAGGCGTCAAAAGATAGTTGCTTCACTTCCATAATGGCCCGTACAGACTAAGCTACTAGTTTAGTAGAGTAGCGAGTAACTCGCCATTTGACTGACCAAAATGCTACTACTAACTACTAAATTAAAGGTGTTCGGACACGTTTAGTTACTAAAATACTCGCTACTCGACTAAACTACTAGTCTAGTCTGTACGGGCCATAAGTGACATTGAAAACAACGTCTGCAACTATACGGACAGTAAAGCAATAGTCAACCCAGCATCGAGCAGTTATTTTTAAGAAACGGTGAAATCCTACCGGCTGCGCCATTTTGTTGGGATGATTCTGATTAAAATGTAACTCCTCCACAACGTGCACGGTATTATATTAGACTTAAATACCCTTTATAATAGTGATAAGTGCATTGGACAGCCTGAAGACTGTCCATTATTTTGTAATCTAAAAATCTGAAGAACTAGCAAGCTTTTTTAACAACTAGACAATGGAAGTAATAAAGATCTCAAATATCATAGTTTTCGGTCTGGGTGTTGTTTGTCCTAAAGTTGTATGTTACGCCCAAATATGCCATGATAAGGTAGGCGAAATAGTCTTCAGAACGCTTTCATCCAGAAATGGATCGAGAATATATAAACAGATATTTAAATAAAGCCGAGGTTTGCCTTTGTTATTTGTAAAGGATTGTTATGGCTAAATTATTAAAGGGTAGACTTATTTACATACCTAAATGATTCTAGTGGGGTATTCTATACTGAGTTAATTGCATAATAAGGCGCGTGAAAATCATTGAGATATAAACCCGTATTGTTTAGCGAGTCAGGGTCTGAACACATTATATATTATCTGTTGTTTAGTTCGGAAAATCAGAACTCTTAGACGTGAAGGGTGAAGCACAATGATGAAATTAGGTACATATGAGTCGTCCTTTTGAACTAAAGTGCAGATGATTTTAGCAAAAAAATTTATGACGGCCTTTCTCGCATCCCTGTCTAAAGAAGCCTTCCCGGATTAAAATTACGTTCTAAGTACCCATCTCAACCGCGGAGTATTTCGTATGAAATCTCGGAGACTTAAATGATTTCCCATGCCCTTATAGATTTGTCATAAAATATAATCATTTCCCTTAATTTTATCGGCACATAGCACTCTCTTTAGGATGAATTGCCTTAAACAAAAAAAAAAGTAAAACTTTTATAAGCGAAGTTTGTCGTCAGAGTTAACGCCATGTTAAATATTGACAAAAAAAAATCTACTGCCTGCAGTGTCTACCCTGATTTATAAATTGGAACGTGTACGTGTATTTATTGGAACTGTATTGTATTTGTTTTTCAGTTCCCTGATTGTTTTTACCAGTATTAAACAAAATAGTTGAAACCAAACGCCAGTTTTTTCACAGAATTCAAAAAATTCATTAAATTGTGAAGTTAATTTTCAAGTTCTATTATTTTATCATTACGGGACTGTTGCTTCACGAAACTGAAATAATAATAAAAATTTAATAGAACTTTCGAATATAATATATGATAAATTACTTCTTCAAACTTTGCAAAATAACTTTGTGGTATGATAAATTACTTCTTCAAACTTTGCAAAATAACTTTGTGGCATTATTAATTAAATATGATAAATTGTTTAAATTTTGTGAAACAACTGGTTCTAAGTGTTATTAAAATAATTTGTCCTTATTAAGATTGAAGCGCAATACGAGAATTTTACTAAAATTATTACATGTGTTTCATATTAGCAAAAATAGTATAAAGCGCGCATTTATCCCCCTAGGCCCTATAATAACAATCAATATATATTAAATCATATCTTACGTATCCTCCGAGAACCTTATACCATCTTTTGTTGGGTTAGGAAGGCAGCTTGTCCAGAATGAACGTGAATGGTGCCCATTAGGAAGAGCTAGCGAGATTAATAAATGCTTCCAAATCTGGTTAATATTCCCACAGTTGATATAATGAACACTGAACACCAAACACAATCAGTGGAAGTGAAAGATGGGTATAAACAGTGTTCGAGGCGAAATATAATGTGGAATTTTGTTGAATTATCTGGATATAAGCTTCTAACTGAGAATTTAAGAGGCTAATGGAAAAATTAAGGAAGATGATATTTAATAACAGAAAAAAAATATTGTTAGCTAATATTTAAGGGATGTTTATCACGTTTATTTATTTATTAACATGCCCTTATGGGCTTTTACATATATTTTTTGTATAACTGTTATTGTATATCCTAAAAAAATAAAACAATAAAGGAAATAAAATAAAATGAAAAAATGTAAAAACAAAAACATAAAATAATATTCATTGGTAAAATTGTGATACTAAGAATCCTCACATAAATAAATATTCAATATAACAAAAATAGTAGGAAGCATAATAATAATAATTATAATTGGACAATTTGTAGAGCGCCGTTTTTGTGAAAAATCACTTCAAGGGCGCTTTACAATTCATTATGAATTCCTAGGTTCTATTTAATTTTATTATTTACAGAAAGATGCAAAAACATACTTACATGCAGGTCACTTCCGAAAAATACGCTTTATTAGAAAGTTTGTGCTTGGGAAAGGTACGACTTTGCACGTGGAGGACAATATATTAAAAACACTGGACATTGCATGACTTTACCTTTGCTACCCTCATCACTGTTGGTTTTACATTTATATTTATAAGAAGATTAATGCCAACGTTAAGTTAATATTTATTTGAAAGACTGGAGAATTGTAAGAATTTGCTTTATTTTTACAAAATTAGTTATTTACTATGTCGCGAGCCGTGAAGCTGAAGTTGAAAGTTTTTTTTTTTTTTAAGGATACGACTGTCTGAAAAGATGAGTTTTAGTTTAGCTCTAAATTCCGCTGAATCTGTGATCATTCTTATCTCGTGTGGCAGTCCATACAAGTATGTACGTATATATTGTATATACTCGTACGTCTATTTTTGTCTAGATAAATAAAATTATTTGAATAAACAATATTTATATTGAAAAATGTTAAGTTGAAATATATCTCCTAGATCAGAATATTTGTCTCGGAATCGGGGAATTTTGATAAGCCAATGTCCTGGTGTTATTAAATTAAAATGGTAATAAATGTCGGCAAGATCTTTTGGGTTTATTGATGTTGATTAATTGAAGCAATTCATGACAGTCAATTTTGTAATACAGTGTTTTATGTAATAGTACTTATTTTTCTTTCCGAAAGTTTCACTTGGGATATTTTATCCGGGAGATAATTACAATCGATGCTTTGTACAGGAATACGCAGAATCTTATCACCTGAACCTTTTCAATTTTATCGAAATGAATATTGAAAAAAGGAGACCATAACATAAGAGTTATACTCTAATTGGTATCTGACAATGATTTTATTTAATATGATGAATGTGCCTAAATTACCGAAGTCTTGCAGGTTTATTTAAAGACTTAAACATAATATGATTTGATATTTTCACGGCCAAAAGCATTATCGTGATTTATTTTAGGGGCATTTTGCCGTGTTGCGCCACCTCCTTCTTTAGCCAGTGTTTCGGACAGCATTACAATGTCCATAATTGGGGCAGATGTCCGAAACGTTGGGAGGTAGCGTAACATGACATAATTGTCAATTATAGGGATGTTAACAGCAAAAATTAATTACGATGTGACTCTAACATAGTTCATTAGTAGATCTACATTGATTATTCGCAGCTTTAGCACTTTTCGTAAGAGGTGTTCAAACGATTTTGATGAAAAATATAATTTTTTTTTTAAATACTTTTGTGGCGCCAAGACAGGTACCTAATGTTTTTACCTTATTTCTTTCATACATTTACAATAATAATAAACATAATAATTTTTTTATTGAGGGATGTTGGTAGGTTAGTACAATTCTACACAATTATACGTACAATGTACATACAAATAAGATTAGATAAAAAATAAATTGAAAAAACCAATTTATTGAACACTTCTACTCGATATTGGTCCATCGAATTGAATATAGTTGGAGACAACATCTCCAATAGTCTTTAATATTAGATCCTAAATTCAGACGAGATTCCATGATGCCCTTCGTAACGATTTTCAAAAAATATATATACATCATGTTCCCTAGATGAAACTTCAATTACATCGATAAATTATCGATTTATGTCGATAAATCAGTTAAATAAGGAAATATATTCATAAATAAATTTGCCTTTAAACATAATTATTTAAGTCATCATAATTTCAATCCCCTTTTACTGGTAGTTTTGGGAATCCAATTGTTCTACTAAGAGACGTTATCAAAATGTTGCACTCCTTCAGTCTATCTAGAATATACTTTTCCCAGACATCTCTGGGCGACTAACAGGGCGTCTTCGCTATGGGATCGCCTGATAGATTTCTGTTCAGGAGTAGTTATTCTGGCTTTCTAAGATAGCCAAGCCACTTCATCACTTGTCTGGGATTTTACTGTAAAAAATAGAAGTGCACCCAGCACAGACCCCTGCGGTATGCCACAACTTTTTGAAAAATAGTGTAAAGAGTAGTAGGTTCGGTGCCAGTAAATTATTTACCTGAGCACCTGACCGGCAATCAGAAGGACGCGGGTTCAAGTCCCGTTGGCGGCCAGTATCTTTTCTCGGTAGATTTTTCAATGTAGATTAGTAGGTTCGGTGCCAGTAAATTATTTACCTGAGCACCTGACCGGCAATCAGAAGGACGCGGGTTCAGGTCCCGTTGGCGGCCAGTATCTTTTCTCGGTAGATTTTTCAATGTAGATGAGTGTTTCAGGCTGATAATTATTGCTTATAATAATAAATTATTTAACATTAGTGTTGGTTCACGTAGTATGATTATGGGGATGCCTTTCGATATTGTCATTTCGAAATCCGAAATATATTTATCAATACCTATAAGCTATGTTGGACTTATAAATTATACTGTACTAACAGAATTGATAAAAATCTTAATTACTAGAGATATCGTCCGATCCGATCGAATCTTATCTCATTCCAAATATGGCTTGCATTCCACAATACAACGTTTCCACATATGTATTGGTAAAAATTTAAACGATGTGTGCGTATTTGACGTTAATTTGAACTTAGCAAACTTCAAAGGTTGTATGCGCGAACTGTTTCTAACCAGATCAAACAACAATTGTATATTTTTTTAATATTACAGTGGCTTTGACTGATATTGGCAGATTACCTAATTATATTTCTGTTGCGTGTATTTTGTTAACTTTTGTGCCGTTTTATTATGCATTGTAGTTTCTCAACACTCTTTGGCTGCCACATTTATTATTATTTTGTATAATGTTAATGTAAGCACTTTCATACTGCTTTCTAACCCCGTATGCATAGACATTGTAGGGTCTAGAGTTGTTCAAATAAATGTAGTTCCGTTCAATAAAATAGAGTCTTGACGTGTGTGGTGAAGGAGGAAACCATATGTTTCCTTATCGCCGTTGGGAAAGTGGTGGGGTCCCCTTCAATGTAGTTTAAAACAAAATATATAAATCACCGTATAAGAAAAAACTTTGTATTCAATTCCATGTGTTCCTTAAAATCTCTTCACATTTAATTTGTCAACTTTGAACACGACACCGTAAAACCATTCTTCAAATATATGAAGAACAATGCATTGACTGGCACGAGAAAAAGTTGATTAGAACAAAATTCTCTCTTGTATTGTGTGTTTTTCTCGGGAAATAAACGAAATGTTTGTACCAAAGGTGTATTAAATAGTAAGTAAAAGACCCCTCGTCGTTTAAAATGAACATTACCTGATGTACGTTCCGTATTTTGAGATTTCATTCCACCATTAAGAAGATCTTCCACATTCGGATTGAACTATTTACGTTAGAAACAAGTCAACTTACCGAATAGAAGAAAATTAGCTGAAAAATAAAAACTCAAATTCTTGAGGAACTACTTTATTAAATTTGTTATACTTTAAATAAATATAAAAATTAAGTTTAATATTTTGTAAAACTGGAACAAATGAATAAGAAATTACTGAGCAGTAAATCGGGCTATCTCTTTAATAAATAAAAAAAAACAAGCACATTTTTCATTAGTTTAGAGAGCAGGTTTAGAGCATTTATATTTCCTTTGTTTAACGCTGCCCAAAAAATGTATCCACTCGTTACGTAGCGGAAATAAGCCAGGATCATCAGGATTTAAAAACGCTTTGTCAGAGATCCTGGTGTACCTGCCTTGCTGACAACTTAATTGGCCCACCTGTCAATCAGGACTCAGGACCCCCGCCTCCACCCCCTCCCTCCCACCCCATCCGACCGCCGTCAAGGTGCGTCACCAGCAAGCGTGTCACCCAGAGTAACAATCAACCGCTTCAAAGCAGATTATGGTGGCAGCGATAGAAGAGAGATACAGGAAGCTGGGTGACGTCATATCATAAGGAAAAGCAGGACCTTTGATCTATATAATAGTTACAAGATATCCCTTACTAGGTTCAGGATTAAGTCTCTAATAATAACATGCCATGAAAGTGGGCCACAAAATTTGAAGGATCTAGTTCAGTTTGTTATGTTCTAATCGATACCTAAAATGTATAATTTGTATCCTGAAGATATGTCAAAAGAAGTAAACAGACCCGTAAAAAATAACGATATATTATGTTATATCAGCCACAATCATAGGGTGCCCATACTGACAATGACAAGAGGGACATTATGAAAAATTATTAACAATAACAATAAAGTTATGAAAATAAAAATAGGTAAATACTAACAGTTAAGTGTTAATAAGTAAATAATAATACGTACACACATGAGATGGATAATAATCTAAAAATAATCTAATTTATTATGATATAACTGTTCTAACAGACAGAACAATTAGTCATAATAGACCCGATATAGTTTTACATGACAAAATTAAAAAAAAATAACTTATATCATTGATGTTGCTATTCCAAATTCTTGTAATATTCAGAAAACTGTTTCTGAAAAAATAAGAAAATATACAGATTTAGGAAATGAGATTAAAAGAATTTGGCATTCTCAGACTATAAAAATATTACCATTTGTTATTTAGGCTACTGGCATTATACCTAGCTCTCTCATTCAAAATTTAGGCGTATTAGATTTGTCAAAAAATTTGTATATAAAAATGCAAAAGTCAGTCATTTTAAATACATGTAGGATTACGAAAGATTTTTTTAATATTTATATTGAGGGTTCAGTAGGATTTATCGGACCAGTTAGGATTTCATCAGAGCCGAACCCTCTGATATGAAAATATCTGGAGTCGGTGAAATATTTTCCCATTATGTTTCTGGTGGATTGGCGTATTGTTCTTATATTTTTTTTATATTTATTATACTTATATAGTGCACTTTCATTGCGTGAATTTACTAGATATTCATTTGTGGAAAAGTGTGTGGAAGGGTTTAGTCTTTTATTTGGGAAAGATTCAACCCGGACATAAAATCTGGAGCACCGTAAATATATAAAAATTAAAATATGTTTGCTTGGGGATATATGAGTTGTCTACGCGTTGCTAAACCATTTTTCCGAATGAGATGAAACTTTGGGGATTTCATGTGCGCATGCCCGCGATGGTTTCTATATATAATAGTGAGCTCAGGTATTAATGCAATAGGTGGTACGCGAGCTGTTTGAAAACTGAATGGACCAGGACTGAATGTATGGAATGCGGAAGGGGGAAAGAGATCCCGGGAGGGGGGTTCGCGGGACGGGGGGAGCGCGAGAGGGGAGTGGGGAGAGAGAAGGCGGAAGAAATGGAGGCGGAAAGGGAACGGGGGGAATGGGAAAGGACACGCAAGGAGAAATAATTTCTTTATTAAGTGGCATAGCAACAAGCACTAAAAAACAACAACAAATGTATGGTGAAAAATTATAAATAAATACGAGTAAATATTATAATTATAGGTAAATTAAGTAGAAAAATATAATAATAAAAAAATAATTAAGTATAATTATAATATTAAATTAGTAAAGTACATAAATAAAAGTAAGTAAATATCAAATATAGGGTTTCTACACTGATGCATATAAATTTATTTCATAACGTAGGTAATCAATCATCAATAAGTACGAACGAGCACAAACATTAATTCTGTGTAAAACTCGAATGGAGTTTTAGTCGCTTTTCAACCGTTATTGATAAAGGGCCAAGATCGCAAAATGTCACCGTAATTGTAATTAAAATGTCAACATTTTGAGCGTGTTAACGAGTGCAGTGAAATTAATAAAATGTAAATAAATTTACTCTAAGCAACTCCTAGTCCATTTTATGTAGACCATTAAAATATCATTCTGTTTATACTAAACATTATCACGGGGATCACAGTTTTGAACGCAAATCATGCGCCCGAGACGATAAATTCCGAAATAAAAAGGCTTATGGACCTAAAGGATTAACCTCCCTGACTAACGACGGATGACGTCACGCTGGACAAAAGGCAGGCTGTTTCACCTGAGGGGCGGTTTACCCCAGCCTGCAATAAAACCCTATTTCACCCTTAAAAACTTTCAAATTAGACCCTTGCATAATTCAGTACGAGCCTTGTTTGACAGACGGGGTTTGGACAAATTTTGCAAAGTGAATGTTATTAAATTACAGCATTACCGTGAGGTTATTAATGGACGTGATTCATCGTTGTTTCCCTGTTCAATTGGCGGATTGATAATTTTATTTCAATCTGTCATAATATAATTCAAAATATTGCCCAATAAACATAAATTCAACTTGATTTTATGCATCACAAAGCGTGATTTAAAGAATTTTAACATAATTTAAATTAGCAGAATTAATAACCTACACTAATTGAACTTTGTTCAATGAACATCGTTCATACCTCAACTGGTTTGTGACATGTAGTTTGTATTAAAACACGTATCAATCAAGTTTATATTTATTAAATGATAATAATTAATCATTGAAAAATAAGATAATACTAATAATAATAAATCTAAGGGCCAGTTGTTTCACAGAATTTTAACAATGCATCAAATTTAAATGTTAATTTTTAAGATATGTGTCTATTCATATTCAAGTTCTGTTATTATATCATCATTGTCCAGTTGTTTCACATAACTGAAATGATAACATAACATGAATAAAACTTGCGCAGAGCTTGAAAATCAGCTTTGAAATTTGATGAATCGTTCAATTTCAAATGAAACCATAAAACAGAAAAAAAATGCAACTGGGAATCGAACCTACATTGTTGTCTCACCGGGACACAGCAAATTAGTTAAAGAGCTGTTTTTCGGCAAGACTAGAAAGGCTGGGTTCGATTACCGGTTGCGACCGTTTTTTTTTTTTATAATTAAAAAACATACTTTTTTTATTTATTAACCAATATATATAATATACAATTGAATATATATAATATCAGTGGTATATATTACAATACCTCCCTAATTGAGAAATTCTCGTGTTTAGAGAGGGAGTTGCCTATCATATTTTTGTGCAGTGTTCTATTTCATGTTTCGTTTGGTTCTCTTAGTATTATTTCATTCAATACTATTTATCAATGATTGGTATAACCTTCAAAAGTTATTCCAATAAAATTGAAAATAAAATAACTTTGTTTCAATATTAAAGTTAATAAATATTATCGAAGCCTTTCAGAACCAAAAGTTCTTCCATCAGGATACAAAGTATACCTAATTTCGAAAATTAAAATGATGTCACAAATACATTGTAAAATTAGTAGTTTGTCCAAATGTATGATTGAGATACAAACAAAATCAATCGATATCTTGACATACATTAACGGAAATGTAACTAGTAATCTCTCATACCATGCGGTTGACCGATTTTGCGGTTGAGCATTCCAAAGCGTTAGATTCGCAACCGAGCTTCTGGGGTTTAATTCTGTAGCTTTTATCACAGCACAAATAACAATATTGCAGTTAAGGGAGCAGGAAGAATTCAAATATTGACACGTTATTCGAAACCCGAAAATTTTTGTCTTCTTTTTAAAGAAACAAAAAATGTTGAGTAAAGGCAAAGAAAGCAATTTTAGTGTACATCATTAACCATGATATTAGCTTACACCCGCCAGCTCGCCCGTAAACCGAAATGAAACTTTTGCGAGATCATGCGTCAAAGAAGGAGTTTTACTGGAGTTTCAATTAGAGGGATGTCTTTAACATTTTGTATTAGAGCAGAGCACATTGAATACAAAGTTGCCGAGTCGGGAACCAAGTTCCGGGAAGCGAAGCGACTCCGAGAAACTGGAATAGTTCCGGAACGGAGCGAAGGTAAGATTCTAAAGATATCAAATCGAAGCACTGGGAATTAATTGGATTTGCTACAAACGTCCTATCTGCAATAATGACTGATGCTATATTCCTTGCAACTTAGATGTATTTATTTAATTTACTAAACTTTCAAAGTCTGATCTACTTATTTTTAAACGATTTGTGCTAAGAAAGAAATGTCGTGATACTATGGTGACAAAATGAACGATAAATAATTTCTGAACGAGTGCGAAATATGAGGACATCAAAATAATGTTAAATTTATACTGGTTGCATTACACATCCTTTGCTTTAGTAAAAGTATAAATTATTCATTTTTAACATATATATTTGAATTTCTTTTTTTTTCTTGATTTCTTGATGAAGTGGAATGTTGAAAGTAAAAATTAACGCACTTCCCGTCATCCGATAGATCTGAAACTCGGCAGATAGACTCGTTGTCATTGACAATGCATTCTTTTAACTTTTGGTGTTAATCACGCACACATACGCGGAAATACATTAATACACCAAATAAAACGTTGCTGGGCGCGTAATAAATACCTCAAATGTGAAATAAAGGAATATTTTACAGAAGAGTGAAAAAACTAAGAATGTCTGATGACCGAACTGCGAGGAAGATACTGAGTGCGATTCCGGAGGGTAGACGTCCAGTGGGCCGCGGCCGCCCCAGACACAGTTGTGCGAGGCAACGCCAGAACCTGTGTGAGGAGAGGATGGGTCTACCAAAGACGGAGGCCGAACAATTAGCACAAGATAGGGTCGATGCAATGGGTCCCCCGACCCGAATAAGACAAGGGGAAGAAGGCGATGGTGATGATGAGAGTGAAAAAAACAATGTTGATGCAGGAAAATGAAGGTGGACTTCGAAAAAATATTTATTTATAATAATAATGATTATTAATATACCTATTAAATAAAAAGAAATCAAAGTCTCCCGTTAAATTCCATTTTGAAAATGAGTTCTTTCACTCTATTCACATTGGAAGTATTGCGCAGCTTGTCTTAGGCATTCGGTATTTGGCTCAGTTGGGAGAGTGGTTGACTCCAATTCCTAGGTGGCAAGGTTCGATCCTCAGTCAAACCTTTTTAAGTTTTATAGACGTTTTAAAATAGATGTATTAGTAAAATAACTGTTGTTTTTTAAAGGTTGATTATTTTAAAACATCTCAACTCACCAATCGAAGTTTTTGAATGTATCTTTTCCTTTCCCACGAAGTATTTATTATCCTTTACGAGTACCAGCGCTACTGCAAACCGCCAGAGGGAGTTTTCTTATTATCTATGCAAAATGGTAAATAATATGAATTTATTACTATAAAGTAAACATAAGTTTCATGAGAGACTGCCGTTCCCTGCAGCTGGAATCAATAAAGGCTTCTGATTTCCCTACCGACTCCGAAGTTAACGAAGAGTGTTTGCAGCTCTCAAACAAGTTTTATGACTGCAAGAGCTTCTCTCGCTTCAGGACATATTTAAAGAGGAACATTTTGAAACGTTTCTATGCGGTGGGCTTATTTTCTTAACGGTTGCCTCAGAAAACAGTAAAGCCCACATTTTATAACCTAACTTAATCCAAGTAACCAATGAAGATAGCATTTTTATGGTAGCTGGAAAAAATACTAAATATTACATAGTAAATTTACAAGTAGGTACATACAATTACGTAATTTCACTGTGAGCTCTTTTTGCAGTAAAATATTAAAATCTTTTTTCTTTCGAATAATCGCAGCAAATATTAAACCATTTGAAAAACTAAACTAAATAAGCATTTTTTTTAATAACTTGCTCTATTAGTGTGGTAAATTTTTAACACACGTTAAGTCGAGGCTAATTAATTTTAAAAAAAATAACTCATGAATCGGGCAAAACACTGTTTTTTTTTTCGCCAAAGGTATTTTTATAGGCACTGTTAGTTTTATGTTGAACTGTTATCAATAGCAAAGATACTCGGGGTTGTGTAATAAAAAATAAATTCTTATAGCTCCACACAGCGGGCCTATTTCACCTTTGGGGATGCTGTGTGGGGGATTTTTTAGGGAAAGGGAAGTGTGAGAATGTGAGGTTTGGGTAGGAATCTGTCCCAGGGTAACAGACGTATGAAAATAAGGCGATTCAATAAATGATTCCCGTGGCGGCGCTACCCACAACCGCCTCCAAAAGATCAGATTATGGAATTTTATAAATTTTGGATTTGAAAAACTGATTTAGCGTGTCGATTTTATGAAATTCGTAAAAATGCCAATATCTTGAAAATAAGAATATTTCACTAAAATTACACTATGGAATTTTGATTCGTCATGTGTTGGACTATCAGCCCTCTGAGGCAGCGGTCCCCAACCTATGGGCCGCACAAGCGCTTGCTTAAAAATCAAAATACTTTTGAAAAAAAAAGTTTAAGCTGTTATTGTTATTCTAATGTAAATTTAAAATTCAGATGAAGGTAATTAATGAATGTAAGAAAATTATTTAATTGCCTTTTGCTACCTGACCAAATAACGAAGATATTTTCAACTATCTAATCCAAAAAAAAAACATTAGATATAATAAGGAAAGTCCACAGTTGAAACTTTGTTTTCAATAGAATCCATAAATATTTTAGCAAACAAAGGAGAAGCGGGATTATCCATAAAATCTTGTTAAGTATTGTTTAATTGATAAGTAATGTTGGGTTTACAGGAAGCGTGGACGACTCTATGATTGGCTTATCCAAATGGGAATTTAGGTTACTTAAATATCTGTCGCTCAAATAGGTAGAAGTTACTTAAATCGCTGTTGTAAGGTTGAACTGGTCGGCCGCCCTTCGAAGCACAGTAAAGATGAACCTTTTCACATCTATTCTGAGATAGATGATAACAGGAGATTGACAATTCAATTTAGTTTTAAGAGAGATTTACACACCATAAAATGAGCGTAAAGTAGGTTCTCGTATAAACGAAACACTCCCCTAGATATAAATGGATGGCATTAAACCGACGTAAACAAGTATTCAAGGAAGGTATTTAAACACACACTTAAAACCAAAGTAATTAAGGCCGGATTTGACAGAACTGATTGAGGACTCTTAATGATTATTTGATAGTAGAATAGTAAGGGTCGACTCGGGCTACGGAAGGGAGAAAAGTCAAACAAAGCAATCAATTGAGAACCTTCTGGTACAAATAATATATTATTGTTTCTATCCTAGAAGGTGAGTGGAGAGGTAGTGACCACTATGAGTGGCTAAAGATTTTACCAACATTAAAACTTTTGTACTTCTCACTAGTGAGAAGTCAGGTTGAATATAACTCAACTGTGTGGTCTTCTCACTATAACGTGCATTCTCAAATAATAAAAAGGGTACTAAAAAAATTGCTACCCTTTTTAAAATTATAAACTAAAAATACCGAAAGAACAATTAACTACACTTATCTATTACGATTACCGAATTAATTAAGTTTGAGTAACAGAAGAACTGTTTTCGATCTAGTATTTTAATTTAAAATCTTGCATATTAAAATGCCGGCCATAAACATAAGGTCAGTACTACCGTTTTATTATAGTAGTACTACAACCAGGGCAAAATGCAATACACTATTACACTTTCATTAAACCATTTGCTTTTCCTCAAATGAAAAGATTTGAAAAACTCGTGGTTTTTATACGTAACAAATGGGTTTAATCGTGTTTGATAACCAGATCTGAATAGCCAGGTACTTCTCACATTCTTTTTTCTTATCTCACCCCCCACTGATTTCTTTCTACCACAATTTACCACACTTGGGAAGGGGATGTCGTAGTCTCTCCGACTACTGAAGTTGGAAGCAGTTGAGACTTTTGTGCAGTACTCACATTAAAAAAGTCACATTGAGTGTGTTAACGTTATATTTAATATCTAATTCTTTTAAGAATCTATTTTTATAAAGATGAGTGTCTGTTGCGAGCGGCATTGATTTTTTTTTATTTTTATATATAATCTATAGTTTTATTCCGAAATTGATGAAGTTTTGCATATCAAACTTTAAAAAAAGGAGGAAAGTCACTGTCAAGGACTGATTTTAAAAAAATCTGTGCCAAACCCGCGCAACGCCGAGGACTTCAGCTAGAAATACATTATTTTTAAGAATATTACCATTTTTGAAAGGCAAGAAAATATGTTGCAGTTGTTTTTGAAGGGTAAATATTTCACGAAATTCGGGAGAAAATTGTTAAAAAAAACCTTCTAAAATACTTGATATTTACCGAGTTTCCCAAGAATTTTTACGTGGATGAACAATTCCTTATTACTGTAAGTGTGTATTAGTGCAATTATTTATGGAGTTTCACTGAGTAATAAATTGATCAGAGATGCTTTAATACTTCTCCACACATTACTACACAATATACCGCTGACGTGAATAGCTGCTAGTAATTGAATGTCTTCCAGACGCCTATGAGAATGAGAACATTATTATTTCAGTGGCGTCTCTACGGGCTTCCCAGAGATAAGTGAGGGAAAACATTTCTAATAAAGAGGGAAAACAATTTATCAGATAATAAGTTATCGGTTTGTTGTGACAACGCCTTGGGAACTAATGAAAGGCAACATGTACCTCGATAAATAAATCAATTATTAATTTTCTGTTTGTATTTGGTAGAAGTCCATTGTCAATCTAATTACTGAAGAAGCAAAAAAAACTCCTTCGAATTTTGTAAATACTTTTTCAACAGCTAATACCTAATTAATTGAGGAAGGTTTTCTTGTATCAACTCCGAAAAATCTTATTATGTAAACAAAATATGTGAATACGCACTAAGGTTAAGTAACATGACATTTTGTTGTTTATATTTTTATATTATGTATGTATCTTTTTTATCGTACTGTATTGATAGTACATTATATCTCACAGTACTGAAACATTTTGTTGCTTTGATTTTTATTTCATTTGTATACTTTTATTTTATTTCCATTGTAACTTTATTTAGTCTATTTTTTTCTTTTTTTCTCGTGTTAAAGATGTACCTATTGCCTTTATTATTATTATTTATATAAAAGCCCTTTGGGTGTAAAATAAAATAAATAATCAAACAACTAAATAAATTAATGTGCTCAAAAACGAGCCTGAAAAAAAATAATTCATCATATTTTGGTTCATAAATGTGTAAATTCTACTACTTAAAAAAATTCTAAAAATTATAGTACTTTAAGTACTTTATTAAAGCCATAAATTCACTGGGAATTCATATGTCATATATTGGTTTATAAACGTGTAAATTCTAATTATATCTACAATTGTAAATGTTCTCTAAAATATATAAACATTTGCGATTCTTTCGAAGACATAAAAAAAACCATCCCTTCGTTCAGAATACATTTTTTTATGTTCTCAAATTTTGTCTTGACAGAAGATCATTCCTGTGATATCTTGAACGAAACCATTCCTTTGTTAAGAATATTATGAACTAAATATACAATTTGGCTGTCCTGAAACGGGTATCCTTCCCGGATGGACAGACAAAGTATCATTTTGTAATGCATTGTAATATATATTATATATATAAATAAATAAATAAATGACAGTTAGCCCAAACCATTTCTATTAATTTGGTGGGTAAAAGTCATTAAGTACGTAAGGGAAACTTGCAGAGAAATTTGATTGAATTTCAAATATCTCCCAATTTTCTATTTGTATTTCTTTCTATTGCATAAATACAACAATGACAGAAAGAACGACAAATATATGTGTATATGAGCCCTGACGAAGCTTGAGCGAAACCTGGTTGGCTGTCATGTATTGATTTGAGTTTTATGTGTGCGTACATTTGTATGTATATACATTTGATACAAAGTTTTATTTATCTGCTAAAACTAACTTAGTACAGAAATGATTAGATTTAATTCTGTGAGGGTAGTGGGAGTGGTAATTTGGGGGGGGGGGGGGTGAAACGGTGGGTTGAGGAGTCAACATAACAAGAAAACATTGTAAAAAATGGTGACTTACGGGGTCCTATTATTTTATTAACTTGATTATTTTTTTATTGCTAAAAAGTGGTGTATTACAAGCGTGTTTTTCATTTAATATTCAAATATTGGGTTTTTACCTACAGCTAGTTTTTAATGAAATCTAGATGGTATAAAATGGTATAATGGTATGGTTTTAAATGTATTTGGTTATTATTTCCAGACTTATATGTAATTCTCAAAACTGACGAAGAAAGAGTAAAAAGACAATTATTATGTTCAACGAGGAAGGGAGTGTAAGGATAATATACGACGAAGAAGTCGAGGACGCCCAAGAAAGACATGGCACGACCAAGTGAATCAGATACTTGATTCAAGTCATGTCAAGAGTCAGAATAATAAAAAAGCATGTATAAGACGATGTATGAATGTAAACGAGGTAAGGAACGTGTGGCAAGACTGCCTACCCCTGCGGAGAAATGGCGTGATGGTTTGTAAGTTAGCTAATTAATATTCAACAAAATATTACTTAGTGAATTTAACATTTTGAAAAGACGATTTAGGTATATTATTTGTATAATATAGCAGAAAAAATATTGAATTGTGTTCATTAGTATATTTTATATTGCTAGCAGCGTGAAAGTGATTTTATCACAGCCTGAAATATATTAATTTAATATAATACAAAATGTACCTTGATGTGGTTTATTACATAATACGCTTCGAGAGACAGATAACATTATAATCAAGAGAATAAATCTGTGATTTTACGTAAAATTTCAGTAATTTTGAATGGAGTTTCAAACATAATTAATATCATCTATCGAGAAAATGATGAAAGCAATGAAACGGTTTTTGGTATTAATTAGCATTAATATTAAAGTTGTGTGAACAGTTTAATTATATCTGTCAATCAAAAGCCGTCGAAAGTGATGAAATTGTGGTTTTTAAGTCAAGAGCGTTAATGAACGGTAGAGTAATTAGAATTATTATTAAGAGGAAACCCGGTCGTTAAAAAAATTTGAAAAACAGATGTTTTACCAAACTGTTGCTCTTACTCCATCGGATTCTGAGCAAAAGGGACAACTAAACCTCCTGATAATACCGAAATAAAATCATCAAATTCAATTCAATTTATTTTATTCTTTAAAAAACATAACAAAATTTAACATTTTAATGTGTTATTTAAAATACATTTATAACAGTAGTACATTGAATATAAATGGTAGGCTACAAACTAAAAGAGCTTGCCTCTTAAAACCAGCTTCACTAATGCTAAATACGTCAATATCCGAATTCTGTTCAACTTCAAGATTCTTCTCCCGACCGACATGACCATTGGCAAGTTAATCCTGCAGGCCGGAAGATAGAACCGTTGATGAAGATAATCATCGGGAACATAGAAATGAATGCTCTCCATGATAGCTGAGTTTTCAAACCATCCGCCAATCAATCTGAAGAAATGCGTAGCAATGTGTACATCTCTTCTGACCCGTAGATGGTTCATTCCGAGCATACCTAAAATAATGTCTGTAGGATAGAGGAATGGGTAATAGCCATACTCCCTCATGTACAGAATTCTCAGAAATTCAAGGTTTTGGATTGACAATTGTTCTTGTTCAAAACTGGACAAATTTTTAAGATTTTTTACTAACTGTATACGAAGCAAAAACTCAATGTATGTACGTTTTGCTTATTTTTATAAAAAGTTTGTCTAGTTTGTATACTGAACGGGCAGTTTTAGCAGGGCAGGGACAGGCTTTTTTGGCAGGACGGACCAGGCAATTTTAACGATTTTCGGACGGTTGTGACTCGTATAAGAAATAAATTATCAAAAAAGCAAAACTTACTGAGACACAAGTGGATCGATAACTATATTATTTAAAAAAAATCAGAGTGTGCAATCCACACGCGGTAGAAGCAAAATCTTCAGATAACTAAAGTGAACAAGAGTGGGGAGACTACGAAGCACTTTTTTTTATCAACGAAAGGAATGATTTTTTCCATATTTTTGTCGTCGAATTCCAGTGCACATTTTCCAATACATTTGGTCATCTTATTGATGTCGCTTTCTTTTATATTTTCTTTTTCATATTCATTTTGGAGTGGTTTGAAGATTGGGTATGTTTACAACAACAAAAATTTCATAATCGCGGCTGAATGTCTGCAAAGATTTGTCAAACGCTTTATGTCACTACACCGAAGGAGGCCTGCGCGGGACTGTGGATTTATTGTATTATATTGAAACCGAGTACCCGTAAATTAAATAAATATTTTATTGCTACATCATTCTCTCGCAGCCTAAATCCTATAGATGTATATGTTTGTCTGTTTTCTGGGTCGCTCGTTTCCGTTTCATCGAGTTTCAAATCACAACGGTGCTAAAGAAGTTTTCACGTCAACATATTTGCAGTAGTGTCAAAATCCAGAGAGAAAATTGGGAAATACGTTCGTATTGACAAGACGCAGCCCGGTTGCCCCTTAAAATCGCAATTCACGTAGAAAGTCCATGGTAATCAAATTAAAAGTGAACAACTCTGAGCTTGAAGTTATCTCCGGGAAGCTCGAGGGGTTAGGGGGTGGAGGTGTGGAGGGTTGGAGGAGTGCAAAGCCTGAAAGCCTGAAGTTAGATTTAAGAACTGTATGGGGGCCAGAACAATATTATAATTAACATAAACGTCTCCACGGTATTTATATTTTAGGGGAGTTATATGAAGTAAACATTTTATAGGTAATTACAAAATTATAACTCTTGGTTTAAAAGGGTAGTCACAGATTTATTTAAAATTACTTGATAATATTCCAGTTTTTTTATATGAATAACTGCTAGGACTATGGTGAGGCCTTGAGGAAAATAATTTCCCTCCGGCCTATGCCATCTTTAGGGATGCAGTTTGGAAGGTTGTAATGTGTTAAAACTCCAAGCAAACCATAAGCAACGCAATTCAGAACGAGTAAACAAACCCTTCACCCCGCTTCTTCCCGGTCCGCGCTAGGAGCAGAAACATGCGACCGTAGGATGTTACATCAGTATAAAACAGCGCAATTGTAACGGACAGGAAACCCCGCGCACCGCTCCGCACTTCAGTCAAAACGAGGATATGAATAAACAAACCCTTCACCCCGCTTCTCACTCCGGTCCGCACAAGGGACAAGAGCATGCAGCCGTTGAATGTTTCTCCATTAGGAAGCACGAGACCGTCGGCTGGACACAAGCAGTAACAGGAAGCCCTTCACTCCCCGACGCCCGCTACCTCCTCAGGTTCGTCCCAAGGAGCACTGGTCACGTAGGCATAACTGGACGGGGTATATAAACCACGGATCGCCCACTTCAGTTAGTTGCGCCCGGAGTTCTAGATAAAAAGGTCACGTCGGTGGTAGGCGTTACGTGCAGGCGTAAATCATGGGAGGAGAAATGTATTAATTAAAGTGAAAGAAGTGTCGGGAGCAATAGCCCAAATCCGTTTAAAAATGTAATCTAAACATTTCGTTATCCAACCGAGTCATGTGCATTAAACCCGGACTAACCTTTCATCACCGACCTACTAGACTATATCACGAATTACGTATAATTCCACAATTCAATACGGACATCAGTTAAGTGAACCGAACTCCCCGCAGGATCAATTGTCACTCGGACAGCGCATTCATATACCTAGCCTAATTACCAAAGTGATAAAGAAGTGATTTCAATAATAATCCTTACGCAGAAAGACTCTGATATTGACTGTTAAAATAAAGACTAATTCATACGTAATCAGTCACGTAAATACAGCTCCAACCGGAGGTCTGGTCCCGGTTGTGAGTTTATAGGGAAGCTTCTGCACCACGGGCGAGGAGACCCAACTGCTCACGTACTTCCGACGTCTGGGCATTCAGCCTGCAGGCGTCGGCATCCCACATCATCGGCTGCATTCAACAACCACCGAAGCCATCAAGAAAGGACCACGGCAAAGCGTATGATTTCCCCATTAACATTATTGTATAAGATTCGTGATGAGCCAATATAGGTAGGAATACTTGCATAACTGTCCGACTTCAGATTCACAATACATGTTTTAAAGTAAACAACCTGTTTAATTTGACATTAACCTATCCTGATCAATGATATGAGGGTTGAGAATCCACACCTGAGAGAGACATAGCCTGGGAGAAAGTATCTACATAGTAAGAAGGATGTAGAAGGAGGTAAGGTAAAATCATCCAAATATTACAAGGTCTTTTTGAGGAGACGAAATAGTTAACATGGGTCTTGTAGGTGTATCTTTGATGAAGAGTGCTTTAGAAGATGTAGGAGGGAGATAACACAGAGGCAGGCAAATATTTCCACAGCCAAGCTGTTGAACTATTGAACGAGTTGTTGAAACGACCTATTCTCATGCCAGAAATTTTTATTGTGTACAAATATTGGATGCGCATTTGGCATGGTTTTGAAGGATTCAATAATGCTAGTTCCTCGGAGAATTTTCCTTTTAAAAACTGGCAAAACAAGGATACCTGACGTCTGTGCTCTAAAGATTGCAATCGTTTGTTAAGACAGGAGGATCTATCATACGGACCGCCACAGAGTCAACAAGTTTTTTAAAGTACTTTGGAGGTCCAGACCAGAGGTGGCTGCCAAATTAATATCTAATATTGCCGTAATGTTGGAATAATAACTTTATACGTTCTTCCCGGCGAAGGAATCATTTGATTTTGTAAATGTTGATTATTTTGATTAAATAGTAGTGAATACAAAGTTATTTATTTTCATTATATAATGATTTTAGAGTGTATAAAAATTAGAATATCTCTGGTCCACTTTAAACTTTGTACTGTAGTATAAACCAATCCACAAGATCTTTCGCCAGGGCGTTACTGAGAGTATCTGCCTCTCTGTTTTAACAATAATGCGGCGATTCGATATATAATAACCCTGCTTTAGTCATTCAGTAACATCAACAAAGTCGGGTTAGTTACACCATATATAACTCAAGAACGGCTGGATTGATTTTTATTATCTTTAATTTGTTGGATTAGTCTCCACCCGAACAGCAGAAAAGCTATTAAAACATCGGAAAATTTTACGAAAAAAAATTTTTTTTAAGAAAATTCTTTTACTGATAGACAATGACGTTATATATTTTAAATAGACTCGCCATAGTCTCACATTCTCACAATATAATGTGGAAAGCAAGCAACACTCTTTTGCTTTCAGCGGTTTTCAGTATAATTTCTAAATTCAAAAGTTTATTCCTGTGTGATAAAGATAGACAATCAAAGAATGTATGTGTATGAATGTCATAGATATATGGTCGGGCGGCTTATTAATTTCTTCGCCGAATACTGATTTCACGTCACGGGTGTGACTAAGATAACAAGATACTCTCACTCGGTTACACTATGCGCAGGGAAGGGTGAGGTCTAAGCTACACGAGCGGTTCTCCCGCCGCGGGAAACCGCCACTTCAAACTACACGGGCGGTTTCCCGCGATTGCATCATTTCGTGCGAGAGAGAGTTGTTGTTTAGTCGTGCGCGTAAAGGATTGGGCGGTTTCCCGCGGCGGTAGAACCGCTCGTGTAGCTTAGGCCCAAAGGCGGGTAAAATGAGATACACGGGAGGGCATTTTGGCGCTTTGCAATACAATTTACTTAGGTACTGGTAAGTGCTGATAAGACATGACCTTACTCGATGCGTAGCAGTTTAGTACTAAAGTACTAGAAAAAGAGACCAATACAATTGTCTTGTATTTGGCTTCCCACATCGAGATTTCTACCCCGCGTCCAATATTAACGTCATTGCTGATAGATACATTTTGTATGGAACGAATTCTCATATTTTGAAAGAGCTGCAGGAATATTGTGATACGTAAAATATTGAGTAGTGAGTGAATTCCAAAAATTCATAAACGCCAAATGTAAATGGGCTGATTGTTTTGCTTTTGTTCTTAAAAATATAATGCTGCCCCTCTTTCTTACGCACTAAATGTCAACAGTCGAAAATAAGACAAACGGTGAACGTATGTCTGCACCTCTCCAAAGGAAAAAACAGTAATTATAATAAATCTCAGTCATACGTATAAAGAAAATTAAACGCAATTCCCATACGTAAGTGGAAAAGTAAGAAAAACACAAAAATTATAAATCCGTACACAACCCCATATCTGACACTGATAAAAACAGGGACAGTTGCGCATCGATAATTGCTTCATTGTGTAATTTTTAACTTAATAAAAAAACTGAATTTAATTCAGCTAATAAGTTACCACAACAGTTATTGAATTTGAGGCGGTACGAAATTCTCCGGGTCAGCTAGTTATTCAACAAATTGAAGGTGTTATTAAATAGCAAAATTGGTGCCATAAACGTTACCTGTAACCCATTTCAAAAATCGACCTACTTTTTCTGTGACATAATAAGTTCTGTGACGTAACCTCCAATTTGTACAGCATTTTTATCCCTTCCCACATATCTCCAGTGCAGTGGTGGAACTCAATACAGATGCAAGGGGCATATTTTAAAATTTCCCATTTCCATTCATGAGTTTCAGCTACGAGTCGAACGGACGGGTGACGCGAAGGAGAATTCCATACGTTTTCAAAGTGGAAAAATTATATTTGAGTTCTTCGCTCTTCTTCATGCCTGAGCTCCGGGGAAGCGAATGGAGAAAATTCTGGTTTGGTGAATACGTTTATGAAATAATAGGGTTTGAGAAATTCGCATAGATTGTTATTTGTTATTTATAAACATAATTGTTTAATACAATAATGTACATTGCACGTTTTATGTTGACATAAAGATTCTTAAAATAAAAATGTATTTAAAAAAGTTGTTGTATTCTGTTAAAGTCCTGACTTTCTTAATTGTCGATATTTTCAGGAGCAAAATTGATGTTTAGAAATAATTTAGAAATATTTTTTGTTTCTTAAACGGAAAATTTATACGTCAAATATTTAAAAAAAAAAAAAACATCGCACTAGTAAATATTTTGAAATAATTATATCATTAAAATGTATTTTTTAAATATACCCTTCAATTGATGAAAGCACAGACCGTTTCAATTATGAAATAGATTTTTTATATTTATTAATTTGAATTATTTATTGAGTCAGTTTAAACCTATCACATTCGTATGCAGGGTATCCGGTGGTAAAATGCACAAATGGGATGTGATTCTATATGATAGTACAAAGAAAGAAAGGCAGGAATTTTTTTCTAAATTCCAACGTTTTAAGATAGTTTTCGGGTAAAGAAGTTGAATTGTTTGTGTGGAAAAAATAATATTCTTGGATGGAAAAATATTTTTATGTGGGCAAAAAAGTTGTAATTTCTAAAAAGTTGTTTATCTCTTTTACTTCCACCATTATGTAGAATCATCTCCCGAAGTTTGTACACTTTATCCCAGGACAAAATTTATACAAACTAATATGCACAGGGTAATATATCTTCTAATAAAAATATATTTTTAAGGTAAGCATAACAACCCTTTATAATACTCGTACATTCATTTTTCCATGATTTTTCAGACTTTCAGGCATTTCAGCATACATCTTTAGTCCCTTTACATAAGGCAGTTCTGTGACTCTGATTTTCTCAAATGTGGCCATCTAACTCTATTTATGGTTTCATAATTATGTTTATAACTATTAAAAACAATTTCATCCTTTATTATATCCAAGTATTTTGGAATTTGGTTTTTCATAACTTTATGTACAAAAATGAACTCAATAAATAGCGATGTGGCTATTTCCAATGGGATTCAAACTCGGTCCGTAAGACTGCCAGTCGTGCATCCTACTCACTGAGGTATCATTATCTCTCACGGACACGTATCATTACACGCCACTGGCATATAGGTTTTTTTTATATTTTGTATCTACACTAGCTTCACAAAAAAATAGAAATTAGCTTCGAAGCCATGTAGAGAAGGGTATAAAATTATTCTGGAGCAGACAGCGAAATATATGATATATCTATTTTTAATTAAGAGCAATATGAAAATTAATAGTTGGAAATTAAAATGGGTCTGTGTGTTCAAGAACAGTAACAAAAACAATTTCAGTCAAAGCGAAATAATGTGATATCGCAATATCAACTTAAAGACATGATTAATATAGAATTGTTGTTTACATTAAGCAGATCAACGCTTTACAACCCTTCGCTATCGACCACCCGAAACTCAAACCCGCAAGTTACCTTGATTAAACCAAGAAACAAACGCTTCTCAATTTCAATATAAAAAGAACTCATTATAAAACATTCACAGTTGAATTTACAATGTGGTTAACAAAACAACGCAATGAAAAACATGAAAACCTACAAAATAAACAAAGAAGGATTTTCAAAAATAAAAAATAAGCCCTTTAAAATACGATACAAAACGCAGAAAAAAACAGACCCTTCTTCGAGAATTTATACCATGTGTTTGGGGTAGTAATATTTCGTCTAGTTGCGGTGAGCATATTTTACGATAAGTTTTACGTACGTTTTGTGGTTGAACACAAAGTTAGACAGAGAGATGTGATCTCATTTATGTAAAGGAAATAGGACGTAGGTACCTTCTACTTTCGAGATTTGTACATATTGAATAAATATTCCTGCGAACGGAGATTTACACGACGACCTGGGACTTAGATAGAAACATGAATCTTTAAATCTGTTGCCGAAATCGTTAAAGAATTTATAAAGCTTCTCTCAACATGTAAAAAGTTCGCCTTTTAGACAGTCTTCTACTTTCTACGAATTGGCTTATGTAATGCAAACTTATTTAGAAACTTTACCAGCTTTAGTGCCTGACTTCTATCTAGTTCTAAAACATTTAAAAAATATTTAACACTCGAAAAACACGAAATAAACAATACTTATTTTCGTAAGTTTAGAAAATTAAATAAACATTACAAAGCTCAGATATTTTTTACGTGAATACCACACAAAGGTCAAACTGCTCTCAACCGTCTAGAGCCGGTGAGACTATGGCACCCCCGATTGGAGGGTATGTTGACAGGCCGAAGGTAATCGGAAATGGACGAAGATGGGGAGTGGAAGCTAGGGGAAGTATCTGGCCATTCAGATTTGGTCACCAAACACAGCTTAAGCCATTTTCAGCGACGTTTTAATTGTGAATTGTGGTATTTCACAACGGCAATATTGAGAGTATCTTCCACTATGAAACGTGAGGCAAATATACATTATTTTATTATTAATGAATTAATTATAAATCAATACAAATTAAAGCAACACATAATTAATTATGCACGCCAGGATTTAAACCCGCGACTTCAGGATTCACAGCCGAGAGCCTTACCCCTCGCGAAGGAGGCCGTCAAACGTGATGGAAATGTCGGTGCGAACAGACAATTTTAGCGCGTACCCAGGAATTTCATTCGGAAAAGACCGTTAAGTATAGTTTCACGACGCCGGAGTTCGGAGAATAAAAATAATCTAGAAAAATATTGCAAAAAATGAGTTAACTTATTCGGCTGTCACAAAACCCCTCCACAGCGGTAAATGGCCAAACTATTTTGGGGTGAAATTTGAAACGAGCGGAAAAAATACATTTTTTGACGAAAGGCAGGGTAACTAATGGCGCAATAAATACGCCAAAATGTTGTAAATATTTCATTTTAGCGTTGAATATTTTCAGGCGAATTCGCAATGAAAAGCAAAAGGATTAAATTTCCAAAGAGATTCATTAACTGGCGGAAAACTTCAATGAAAGTAAACTCCGGAGTCAGGGGGGGAATTATGTAGGTTCGGTGTTAACTCTCACGAGGATGGTAAGCCGAAATCTCCAAAAGATTACAAGAAACTTCCACATTTTAGTCGAGAAATTTAAAATTGATGAAGGAGCTCAAATCCCGGGGCAAACAATATAAGTCCCGGCAATTCAACCAACAAAATCTTAAATAATATTGAGAGATCTTCATACCCGTACCCCTAGGGTGACGTTATGCTATAGGTCTTGAAACTTCTAAAATAAATAAAAAGATTTAATTTTTCATTATAAAAGCAGTTGATTGGAATTAAATACACAATACACTAAAGTGCGTCGAATCTTTACGTTTTATTATTTTAAATCATTAAATTGTGAAATAACACATGTCAATCAAATAAAATTTACTTGCGCAAGCAGATAACATTACCCCTCGACCACAGAGGCCGTCTTATATGGCAATATTCTAGACAGTATCCGAGGCAGTCGCGGAGGAAGGACTCTCCTGATCCTCCGACCTGACAGTCACTCGCATGCGAAAATACTGGATTATATAGAAACCCAAGTTAAAGACTTGTGGGTGAAAGTATCACATAGAATTTTCAACATGTATATCGATCGTTCAGTTTATTAGTCAGATATCTCCAAATACTAAGTTTTTAGATAATGCGGAAAGTAATATTCGAATTTTCAACATAAATCTAATATTATTTACACCTTTCAGTGTTTTACATATTAAATATACTTTTAAAAAACACCGGAAAGCATAACGGTCCGGTAAATTATTATGAGATTTTGACATATCCTACTCGTGATTTCGAGGTGATTATGAGATATCTGAGTATTGTACCAGATAGATCATACTCGACTTAAATATCGATTTTGACTAATATTCTGACTAATCAACCGGACAATCGATAAGTGTAATATATTTTCCTCCAAATAAAAAAATCGGAACAATGTCAATTATTTCACGAAAAAAATGTAAAGGAATTAAAGTTAAAGATAATTCAGTAATTTAAAACATAATAAGAATTTCATAATATTGGAAATTGATAAATAACAATTTCACACCGGCTGAGGGCTTGATTGGGGATAAAATTTTGTTAAGAGATAACTTAATATTGAAAAGAGTTTAAAAAAAAGTCGCTTTTAGATAATTAAGGAGTTCATATTGGGTAATTTTTTTTCAGCAAAATTCCGTAAAGTCATTTTATTTGTTGTAAAAAGCTCTTTAAATAATTTTTCACATTGATGATCCTATTATAAAAATAAACACAAATTGAGATAGAAGTCACTTTGACAAAGCGATTATTGGACAAAAAAGAGGCTTAAATTGAAACAGAGGGGTCAAAGGTATGAGAGTGGCTCAATGATGGAAAAGGGGTTGGGAAAATTATCTTTGAAGAAAATAAATAATAAAAGATAGATGATAGATGAAATATTACTACATGATCTCAAGGAACACCCAACAACATGAATGTATACACTTAATGTAAATTCTTTCTTTGAATATTTTAGAAAAAATAAAATAAAGATACATGATTTATTTCTTTGATAACGACCAAGGCATTAAAACTGAATATTGCAAAAATTGGAAAGATGTTCAACCAAGAAAAGACTTAATTGTACTGAAAACCCAAATGAAAGAAAACAAGAGAAGGATAAAAAGGGAAACGATTAAAGGACAAAGGCCAAAGTCATCTTATTAAAAGTGGAAACAAAAGGAAGGCGGTTAGAAATGGCATAATTTTAGAACAATGTTAACGAACGTTTTGAAACTGGGGAGGAACGATTTTATTTTAAATTCCTCAGTAAAAAGTAATACTGAACATCAACGTTTATTAACTGATGAAATTAGGTGTATTTGTTTAATTAAGGTAATGACAATTTAATTTAATTACTTTACAAAAAATGTTACACCAAATCATTTGGGGAATAAATAACAATCTTGAAAAGCTTTCTACATTTTCACAACAACACAATATTATAACTTGCGTCTAGATTCTATGCAGTTGGAAATACTTTCGCAGAAATCGTAGATGTGTTCAGCTGCATCTTTTACGTATGCGCTAGGTAAAATTACTCCATGATTACTGTAGCACTATAATATTATGTATATCTTACGGGAGTATAATATTATAAGTTAATAACCAATGATTGTCTCAAAAGTAATGAGACATTAACACTATTGTTGACTTAATAAGATTCAACTGGACAGTGAGTGACCGAATTTTTTTTTTGAAATTTTATGTGTGGAACCGTCCTTACATGTAAAGTGGGTTCGAAACGAAATACACTGGCGTGAATTAACGTAACAATATTACACTATCAGAATTACACTTGAAGAAAATTACAACTAAGTACTTAAATTACAAATACTTAAAATACAATTAGACACCCGAAATTATTTTTTTAATGGGATTAAATATTTGCTAAGTAAATTTCATATTCTTAGAGAAAAAAAAATTGCTTAAATTAGGTTATAATTAATATAACCTAATTTAAGCAATATATAATTATTAGGTGTAATTTAAGTAGATGTGTTCTCTCCCCGTGTAATTTAGCGCCATGTGTAATTTCATCCGTGTGTATTTCTGGCAGTGTAATATTGGTACACACGTGAAATTAACGCCAGTATATTTTCATCACGCAAACGTCAAAAATACATTAATTCCATGAAATAAAAAAATCATATTTTTTTAATACGTTGAAACTCAATTGAAAAGGGGATAGAATACTTGTTACGATCAAGCGAATAAAAAACTTATGACGGGTCACTCCAAGAATCTGAATTCAAAATGGGTATTCAAACCTGGTCACTAAACATAGCTAAAACAAATTCAAGCAGCATTTATAATCAGAACAGTGGTATTTCACCAGGCCGAAATATTCATAATATTTCACTCGTCCATTTGACGTATTTTATTTATCACGGCGGGAATCAAAGCGACAAACCCTTCAATGAAAGTACAATTCGTAGACCACTACGCTAATAAAATACGGTTGTTACAAATATATAAATTTTAGCAAAGTTCGTTGGAGAGTAGATAGGATATGTAAATTAAAAATTCGCAAAAGAAAATTATCGTTCAATTTTATGAGTACGAAAAATCCTTTTTATAAAGCGAAAGAAAATGAGCATCAACGTTTTATATACCCTTATTACTATTCATGAAGCGTAATTTTCCAGGTTTTTAAGTTTAAACTCGCAGCTTACGGATTTTGCTTGTAAAAGCTTTTTTATTTTGTTTTGTCGAACTAGCGCAAAATAAAAATAACACTATTAAAAAGTTTTTTCTTCATATTCTGAGCATTGTTGAGATAATCATTGAAAATTATGTTTAAATATTCGCCTTGAAAAACGCAAATTTGACGCATTTACTTTTAAAATATGAACTAAGAAAATCGTGTTAATAATCGTATGTTGGAGTGCATGAAAACGCGTTTAAGCGAAATGAAAATTCAGTTAGTGGAATATTTTCCAATTAATGACATTGATTTCACGAAAATATGGTTCTAAAGCCTCGATTATATTAAGCGAGTCTTACTGGCCGGCGTATTCACTATCTGCTCTAAACTCTTCTAGTGTAAAATCTGCTAGTTAGCTAGTTATATGATTACACTGGGTGAGTTCACTAGCAGATAGTAAATACGCCGTCTAGTAGCTTGTAAACTCGCTCAATGTAATCGAGGCTTTAAACTGTTTTATGAAAATGTGGTTGCAGCTGTTAAATTACCTGTTGAGACTCAACCCATTGAAAGCTTTTATTATTACCGTAACGATTCACGGTTACGTTACCGTGACGGCAAAAAGGCAATAAACATACGTTCCTTATCACAATAATGCTGCAGCTCTTTCAAAAGATGAGATATACAATGTACGTAGGTCTGTTTCCTCCGAATGAAAAAAGTGATAATTTTCTTGCATCCCACTCACACACCGTAGAGTGACATCACCGTAGACCACTACAATACTACCAGCCGTGACGATAATTTTGAAAGCATGGAATATAGTTACAAAGATAATATTTAAGTGTGAGTGAATTCCAAAAATAAATAAAAATGTCAAAGTGCTTATGGCTTTGCTTTTGTTCTTCAACATATAATGCTGCAGTTCTTTCTTGCACAATATATAACAACAGTCAAAAATGAGGCAAATAGTGAACGAATATCCGCACCCCCCCAAGAAAACATACAATCATTATCATATATCTCCCTCACTTGTATAAGGGTAAAAGTACTATGGGGGAAACAGTCACACGTATTTTGTGTGTCTCATCTTTTGTCTCAGCATTTAATAAAAATAATAATAATAATTGGCTGATTTATAAAGAGCCGAGAAACCATCCAACCCCTTTCCCCGACCCTACCTATCCAATACCTACTTTTATGTTTTAAGTTTGGAAAAAATAATGTCTCCGGAGACCAAATTTTCATTAACATGTTTTACTCCAAATAATGTCAGGAATCACTAGTTGAAGTATGTCAAGTACGTCCCTTGACACCCTGCAAAAAATATGTGAGTTTTATAAATCCGAACCTATTCTGAACCGTTGTTTTAATTTGGCTCTGCATATTTAAGAGTCTGATAAATGTAACAAGAAACGTTGTTCCAGTTAGTCAAACGACCGAAGTTTCACAGCACTCTCTAATAATGTACTCTACCTAAATACAGCTTTAGGAGGAAACTCTCGCAAACAGACTCTTTCAAAAAACTTTAAAAGCTACGCTAGAAAATAAAGCTAAATACTTTGATTTGATTTTTTTCAGAAAACATAATAACGTGGAATTTGTAAGATAAAATGTGGTTAAGCATCGTAATGTGTATTTTATTTTGGAAACGAAATAATTTTTAAATAACATATTATTTATATCATCAAATATGGTTGTTTGGCGGTCTCCATGTATTGGATGGACCACAAATGCGTAAAAGTGTTCGTGTATATTATCGCGATGGATATATATTGGATGGACCACAAATGCGTAAAAGTGTTCGTGTATATTATCGCGACAAATAAAAAACCTAAAAAATCATTGTGAATTTTGCTCTTGTCGGATCGACTTGGTATCCTAACTTTCTGTCACGAAATATCAGTTTGCAAACGATCGTGGTAATATTTTGGAGATCATCTGAAGAGCCGCCTAGGCAGAAGATGTTTGTTTTAAAAGGTTGGCGTCGTTGTTATACAATTACTGTGCTACCATTTTTTTTCCCCGAAGTAGATTCATAAATCAATAATTTTAAGGGTATAACGCCCATCATGTTTGGGGTTATTTACCCGCTACAAGTATTACATACATATATTATGATACAAAACACTACGGAAAATATTTCACATTGGAATCGGATAAATATTGTTGCATAGAAATTCAACATAACTTTGATTGAAGCGGAACAGCCAAAAATTGTGCAAACAAAAATGCAACGTTATCAGCTTATCGAAACACGTATTTTTTTACATTAGCTCCACAGAGGAGGCCCTAAGGAAAATAATTTCCCTCCGGGCCAATATCATCTTTGGGGATGCTGTGTGGAGTGTGAAGGGTCTTTTTAGGAAAGGGAGATGAGGAAGTTCTGGGAAGGGAAGGTGTATTAGGGGTGGGTAGGTCTGGGGGTCAGTGTGTCCAGGAGTGAGGGACGTATGAGTCCATCCCTCCTACTGCGGTTCAAGGCGATGTTCCGAGAGAGTAAGGCTGGAGACTTCAAAGGGACTACCTCAACCATTCCCTCCCGATGCGGCCTGCCATGCAGCTGGTGGGCAGACGACGCATCCGCGGCCAAGACCCAGACTAACCTCACTCCGTGAAACCGGGCACCCCTGCTCACCAAACGTAACGAACCACTTGGGGTAACCTATGACAGAGGTGTTGGTTATCTAATAAATGGTTCCCGGGGCGGCGGTACTCATACCCACCTCCCAAATTATTACATAGTATAAAATGAAATCGCTCAAAATGTATGTGCGCTTAGATCTTTTAAGCTATGCAACGGATTTTCATGCGATTTTCACCAATAGATAGAGTGATTCAAGAGGAAGGTTTGTATATATATTTCACGCTTATTATAGTAGAGAACATCCGAGAAGTTCAAATATTCAATTCAGACAGCGGGCAGCTAGGAAGCGGTGGTGTGGATTTTATAAAGGTTGGGTAATGGCGTTGTTTCGTTAACCACAGCAACGTGTGGCCGGATCCGCTAGTTGGAAATAATTAAGTAATGTTTGTGTTTTCTTAAAAAAAACGTGAATGCTAACTAAATATAAGTTAGCATAAAATAGATTTCCGTGAAGCGATGTACAAAATGCACGTCAAAAGATTACATCACCACATTTTCCCTGCAAAGGGTGCAATTATTAAGTATACGTGCATGTATGTACACCGAAAAAGTGTAATAAAAAGTTGTAAAATTAATATTTAATTAAGTTTAAAGTATGCTTATGGTCGCGAAAGTCTAATTAATGGTACTTTGAACGCCTTAATAATATTATGGACAGCACCATTAAATTGAGTTAACAGTGTCACTAATCCCAAGTGCAGGGTTGCCGCACAGGATTAAATTAAATTCTAGTAGGATTAGGTTAGTATGAGTGCACCGGAAAGCGTATTTGGAAGAGTGCACTGGCGATTGCGCACTGGCAACCCGGGTAACTTCATTAAAGGAACTGGGATACTGTCGAGGGAATAAGGTAAAATTTGGCAGTAGGCAAATTGGGGCTGTGATCTGAGTGCTTACGGGAGCTATGAAGATGGTCAATAATGGTTTTCTACTTTTGTTAACTTGCAGATGTGCCTGGATTCACGGGATGTGGTTTGACAAGGTCTTGGCGGCGGATGCGTTTGACTAACCAACTTGCACCGCAGTGGGAGGGATGAATTAATATGTCTGTCACTCCTGAACACATTGGCCCCTACATTCTTACCCACCCCTCATACATTTTTCCTACTCAGAACATAAAGGACTTAGTTCTGATATTTTTTTGTTGCAATCTTACTAATATTATGAATGCGAAAGTTTGTATGGATGGTTGGATGGTCCTTACTCTTTCACGCAATAAATATCGAAAGGAATTTAAAAATTCTTTCACTAATCGAAAGCTACATTATTTGCAAGTATCAACGGTTTTATATATTGGTAAGCTCTGGCGTTATGAATGAGCTGTGGCGTTATGAAATTATGTATTATACGTTTTCTGTCCCTAACAAAATCGAGTTATTGCAAACGTCAAACTAATTGTAAATTTTTTTTTTTTAATTTTAGGCTTAAAAAGAGTGCTTTGTTGTGATTAAAAAGAGTACTTTTTTGGCGTCGTAGTTAATATCTGCATATCTCTAAAAATGTTTATTCTCCGAACAAAAAGCATAACGTTGCTATAAAGCATAGCGTTTGAAGTTGACTATCATTTTCTTATTTTTTAGGTTACTCTGGATTCAAATATGAATAAAATACTAATAAAGGGAGTAGGTACTTAAAATAAATTTCTATGTCTATAATTTAAATATTTTTATTTGCGAAATGTCATTCTCAAATTTTGAAATTTTCTATTAAACAATAATTATTTTCTATTAGACAAAATAGCAAGAATAATAACAATTATGCCAATAATTATGCCAGTTATTTCCCACTAATACTATGCGAGCGAAGCCGTGGGTAAAAGCTAGTTAAAAATAATTTGAGATCAAGTAGTTCTGTTGGTACATGGAATGTAATTAGGCTTAGTAAATCAGGGATGTCCATAATATCATTCAGTTATTTAAAAAATATTTTAATACAAAAAATATGAGTGCACTTTTACGAACTTTTGTGAAATTCCGTTTTCATCGCGAAAAATATATTGATGTGAAGTTTACAACGGTATTTTGACGTTTAAATAATGTAGTCAAGGATAATAAAAGTGTAAATAAAGTTAACAATTTATTCCTTATAAGAGATTAAAGTTTACCGCACAGAATTCAATCCAATTCTAGTGCAATTAGGTTAAAAAAAGTGCACTTTTACTAAAAGCGAATTCCCAGTTAATCAGTTTTCAAGGTGAAAACCTTTTGACGTTTTGGGTGGGTCTAATGAAACTGGACAGGAAAATATAGGGCTGTGTAAATTAAGTTGACAATATGATATTAATAAGTAATTTAAGGTTACCGTACAAAATTCAATCCAATTCAAATACAATTATATTAATAAAAGTGCACTTTTACCTAAAACTGTACTCCATTTCATCATGAAAGTCTGATGTAACTTTCTAGTTCAGGTCAGTTTTCATGCTGAAAGTCTTTTGACGTTTAAATAATGCGGACAGGGCTATTTAAACTGCGCAAATTGAGTTAACAATGTGTCGCTGCAACCGCAAATTCAGAGTTACTGCACAGAGTGCCACATTTCACGTGGAATTACAGCGCAGGGATTGCGCCTGTTAATCACCGCCTGATAACTAATAACTCGCTTGCGCCTGGTGCCGGCTGCCTGCTGCCTGGACCCGGGACATTATATTTAATTCCGCCAGGCCCTATTTGAAACGCGAGTGTTCCGGGAATTTGGGCATTTTTAGGGTAACATTTTTGCGCCAACTTTGAATAATATATTACCAATTTGGTGAAGGGCTTTAAAAGGGTATTTAAATAATTTCGCAAAATTGTTGAAATAAACGGATTGATAATGTACTACACCGTTGAACTCAATTAAGAGTTTGTGTGGGAGTGAGATGTGGGCGACACAGTGAATTTTCATCATAAAAATAAAAGAATTTTGTTGAATCTGTTGGTTTCTATGGTTAAACAGTATTAAAGACCCTTCTTCGCAGAAATCAGACACCTTTCTGTTGACGAGTGTTTTAATGCTTGAAATTTGAACATCAGTTAATTAATTTTTTCATTTAGGTACTCACATTACAATGAGAAATTCTCCTTATTTTTTTTTGCTTTATTTTGTAGACAATGTATTATATTTTTGAGTTAATAGCGGCAGCAAAATTAGTTTTACAATATTTAAAAACATTACAAAGTTTTCAGCTTTCAAAGTGAACTTGGGCAAAACTTAAGCAATAGCAATGGTGTCTCATGATGTAACACAAGACACGATTCAGTATAATTAATTCATTAATTCGAATGGCAGTTCTGCAGTATCTCCGCGTAATTCGGTAATTTCACAAGCTTTTCGTTAAAATTTTGACGGTCTTTATCGGTACTATTTGATTTTTTCCAAAAATTCAAAAGATCATCAGCGTGCTCTAATTTAAGAGACGGCCTCATCACCTTATAATTTTACTATTTTCGATCATTCTTGTATTCAATAACAACGAAGAACGTAGCATGATTTTTTTCATTCCTCACTCCTGTTTCTTCAATACCAATTTCTTTCTATCCCATAATAATACCCTTAAGGAACTTTCAATGTTTGTATTATTCAATGTAGGTATAAAAAAATGTTTTATGCAAAAATGTAGGTAAACCCTGAGAACATGTGAGGTAGGAAAATGTAAAACAAAACATTTGCAATCGGAACGTGAAACCGATATTCCTGAATTAATATAATGTGGAAGGCAGGAAATGGAACCGTTGTCCCGGGAACCATTCATCGGATAACCAACACCCCTAGCATAGGTCACCCCCCCCCCAGTGGTATAGAAAAACTTGGCGGCGAAGGCTTTTGCCCACCTTCCGCGTGAAGGGCCCGATTAGAAGAGACTAGTTTATGGAGATCTTTTGACCTCTCCAGCTGAACTCTCCCGTCACATTGCCTTGTACCGCAGTGGGAGGGATGAATCCATACGTCTGTCACTCGAGGACACACTGATTCCATGATTCCTACTCATCCCTTAAACCTTTTTCCTTCCCAGAACATGCTCTCCTTCCTTTCCCTCAAAAGATCTTCCACAGAGCATTCATTCTCAAAGATGAATTAAGTCCTGCGGGATTTTTCCCCCCAGGGCTTCCAATGTGGAGCTAGTGTAATTTTTTTTTTACGACGAATTATTTTGATGATCAAAATATTTTTTTTTTACATTATCGTACTAATTAACTAACACAAATCACGGATTCACAACAATGTATCAGAAACAAACGCTTTATGTATTATGCGTTATTTGTCAAAGGGTTCTCTTGAAACGCATATGAGTATATACCAATCGTCCATCTAATCAAGGCAACACGCAGCGTCAATTAATTAATGGCACTCCGCTGCGCTCAGTGCGATTGGAACTTAGAGTAGAAATGCAGGCGGGAAATAATTTTAGTGCGATATTTGTACGGGATATCGGTTTCATATTCTGACTGCAAATGTAGGACTGGGCTGAGTTAATTATTCGATTAATCTTTATTACGAATCCGTTTACATTATAAAGACAAAAACAATATGCTTTGGATAAATTGAAGTTCTTCCTACCGTTTCCATTGAGTGGAATTAAAATAAAATTGAAATTACTTCTTCAGAAATATTATTAGAAATGTATTAATAAAATGTGTTTTTTCATTAGAAATGTATGAACGCAAATAAAAAAAACAACTTAAAAAAAATATTATATTATGAATCAAATTATCTGTGACAGTTTGTATTGATTAACTTTTTTTCTTTCTTAAAAAAATATTCACATAATTAAAATATAAAAATTTTGTGCTTGAAATCGTGACCGCTAGACTCCGCTTGCCAATCGATTTTTTATGCCTTTTACCTATGGTGATATAAGGCACACAAAGAGTTCACACATGGCTTGTGACTTCCTTTTAAGCGTGTAATGTATGTTGTGTCGGTCTATCCCCTTTGCCCACCCCTGCCTGAAAACGGCGTGATGGTTAGTTAGTTTTCAAAACAATAGTGTTATTTTTGGGAATGTTGTGAGCATGCTTTATTTGACCCTTGATTGTTAACGTTCGTCAAAATCACGATCATCAAATGCAAATCGACCTGTCTTTTTTGAATGCTTCTATCGAGAGTATAGTCGTCACGTGTCAACTTAGTGTACGACAGACACGTGCGCATGGCGGTTGTGTTTATTCGGTAAGATCTTTTATATTTGAAATACCTACTCAACTAGTCTTTTTAGAATGGTTAGTTCAACCGTTTTAATAGTTTTGCCAAAAAAATATAAGTAATTCGACTATCGTAATGTATTTATAACTTTTCTCTTCACGTAATCACATATAAAAGGTATTTTTTCTAAATTCATTTTGTGTTAAAAGGTGAAAATAAGTTGAAAGATAAAATTTTGCTGTCAACTTCAATAAAGATAGGTTTTTTGTTACTATGATTTGTATTATACGCGCAAAATGTTGTACAATAAATATTTTTTTTCCAGTCCCATTTCACCCGGCATGCTAGGGGTTCCATGTGTTATGGCGAATGTTTAATAACTTGAAATTTTACAACATAAAATAAAAATCTAACAAAAAAATTGGACTAAAAAAATTTTCGTCAAAAGTCGAATGTTTAGCTGTTTGGGTACAATAACAACGTTAGATACATTCCATAGTACAACAGTAATGAAAGCTAGGGTTAAGGAATGGAAGGGGTGAGCCCAGGTCTTAGAGAGACACATTTTATAGGAGAGAGGAACCATAAAACCATCATGTTTTTCCATAGATGAGCTTACGATCACAGAACCGAATCGTAAAGCCGACTCGTTATCGTGAGGAAAATGTCAACCGGGTTCAAAATTCCTAAATGTTACAGTTGAATTCGATTTCATCGTTGATACATCGAGTGTTTTTAAGCACCTACTCGCTTTACTCGAAAGTTGATCTCAGATACGGGGGCCAGAGGACATCGTCTATGTACTAATGATCGAGAAAATACAAAAGAGATTTTTACGATACAAATAGTTTATAGGTTTTTACCCATGGCTGTTTCCAACAGCATTTATCTCGGGAATTCTGGGTATCTGCAGCCCTAGTTCCAGAAGAGATGTCGCATTACTGCTGATGGCTATAAGCTTCTAAATGGATTTATGTCGGTAACAGATATTCTGGCTAAAATAGATTTATATGTCCCGGATAATTTCACGTGAGGCCGTCAACACAGGCCTTTGATTATTCTCAGGTGCAGAACTAAATTACCAATGGTGATGCCCCTGGGAAAACTCACTAAGATAATTAACTGCCTAGCAGGAAACGTGGATATTTTCCACATGACCTACAACGATTTTAATCGATATATATATCACTTAGGTATATGATTTAACTGTACGGACTTCCAATGTAAATGTTTTATTATATAATTTTCTTTACCGCTTTTGCAATGTATTGTTTTTTATATCTACTGTTTTTTCAAATAAATAAATAATAATAATAAAATGTTAAAAAAACATACGATTACGATACCTTAGTCCTTTACTAAGAAAAAAACTTCCATTTTCCTTTAAGAGTTTAACGTAATCATATAATTTGATATATTTTGAATGAAAGATGTACTAACTGGTCCCTTCATGATTAGTAATAAATAAAATATGTGATGTAATCAACTTTATAGCACGTCATAGTGGTTTATGCTAATCAAAGCTCCACAGGTTCATTGGCTTCACGCTCTGATTGAACATGCACATATTCCATGGTGTGATTTTGACAACATACTACAAATATTCTGTCAGCCTAGCTGTTGGTTAACTGGTAACATAAAAACGTTCGTTCGATATTGCATTATGTTCTGTGATATATTTGACAAAATGCATAACGCGCACTTCCATTTTATTAGCTGTCGATATCAGTAGGTAATTCAAATTCCGGTGCTCAGGGACGATATTTCAAAATTAGTTATGGTTAAAAATGTCAAAAGCTGGCATATTTAACGTTCCTACGTGTTCCGTACTCTTAATGTTTGTTTTTTTACAGAATGCAGTATGTCACTTTGGATTTTATTGGACTTGATAAAATCCAAGGAACTGTAAACAGAGGAGAAAGGGTGGAGGCATAAACTTTTATAGACTTCTACTGCAGTCTGCATACGTCAACAAAATTAAAATGCGTATGATCTGATTATATTATGGTCGGTAAGTGCCTAAAATGAGATCAGATTCTATGGTTTGTAAAAATGATTAAAATAATCGAATGTAATGCTTCCTTTACTAGCAGAAATTCATTTTTTTAAATTGGAAAAGCTGCATTTTCAGGTAAATAAATATATTTTTTAGAAATTCTTCTGAGTTTTTCGGTGGTTAAAAAAATTTACCCAAAAAGAAAACAAAACAGTTTTTTTTTACAATAATATATCGATTTTCAATTTTCGAGCCATCTTTTGGGCCGACTAATAATATGCGGCTCACGCATAACTTCGCGTGTATGCGTGAGCCGCCAAAAGTTAATAGAATATATTGTCATCTACGACAAGTCTATATCGGATGTTGGCAAGTGGGTTAATTTCTTCTTACAAGATTTGCTTTCACTCATTCCCCAAAACGAATTATAATACAAAAAAGACAAACGTTTATTTTCTAAATAAGAAACAATAATATAAGAAAGCACGGAAGGTATTTTACCGTCAAAGTTAATAAAACGTATTTTCAATTTAATATACTGGTAGAAATTATCATCAATATGAACATGTGGAACAAATATTTCATTATTCATTTTTCGGTGTCCTTCCAATCACAATCTCCTACCTAAACATGAAATCACAAGCACCATCCTACAAATTAATCAACAATCAACTCACACTAACTTCAAGTCACTTTACAATCAAGACCTTTACCTCCTCAACCATAATACTCGAAATATAATAAAATGCGGGTCCTCAAACACACACCACAAAATATAGGATAAAATCGCTACTATTGCCTACATGTGTAATTTGCTTCCAGATAATAAAAATTCAATGTAATAATCTTAAAGCTATAAAAGCATATTATTTTGTACAATTTAAAAATGAAAACATGTAGGTATTTATATCTCCTTTTCTTTTCCCTCTTTTTGTAATCATCCATATTTGTATATCCTTGTTTGTTTCTTTATCTGTTTTATCGTGTTGTTCGTTCAACTTAACCTGCCTTTTATTATTTCATGCTTTATTGTTTGTGAAACTTATATTTTTGATATCAAAATACATATGTAAAATTGTACCTTTCACTAGTAAGCGTAGTTGTAAGTCCCTCCCGTCCTAAAATGACAAATTATCCTACCTAGCAAGTAATAAAAACAACCCAAATATACTTGAAACGGGTCATTATCAAGAGTTGGTATAAAAAAAAGTTAGTACGAAGCAAGGATGGTTGGCCAATTCAATGTATCGGAAGAGTATGAAAGCATTTAACCCTAGAAAGATAATCTACGTCTTTGAGACGTTAGCCATACACAAGAGTTGCTGTCTTTTTTTTTTATTTCGCAACGTAGCGCGCTGTCTATCCCAGTTGCTCATTCGCCGAGCAAATCTCGCGCGGGGTGGCTCTGTCGCCACGGTAAGTACAATAGTTACGGAGAAATATATACACCATACGTCCGAAAAACGTATGATTATCTTTGGTGTAACGTCGGCTAAAGAAGGAGATAGCGCAACACGGCATAACATCCCAAAAACTAACAATGAAAATGCTTTTGGCCGTGAAAATTTAAAAACTTATCTGAAACATTATTTTTCTTTTAAAAGAAGACCTTATATTTTGAGGTTGATTTGTAATTCTGATTCTGTTGTTTACAGAATTTTGTTTTTTTTTTTTAATTACAATACATTTTTTATAATTATTTTGGTTTTATTTAAAGTACAAAACCCTAAACTAATCATTCAACTGCCTTTAAACTGTGTTAGTATGACAAATTGTCATATATACACTTTTAAATTACGTATGTAGTTCACGTAGACGTTCAGTACGTCTCTAAGACGTATCATTATCTTTAACGTAGGTAAAAATAAAATTTTATCTTTCTAGGGTTAATGAAGTTAGGGGGGTCTACCATACAGAGTTGAGCGGCATTATCTGACTACCCGTGCGAAGAAACGACAAGACGTTTACTCAGTTACTGGAAAATCAAGTATCTAAGATACAAGAAGTAACTTCTACAATGCTGACAAATCCAATTAACATCCACAGGGCGCATTCAATTCGGCGTGCAATTCGGCTAATCAGTGGCGTCGTTTCGCGGGTCGGGCCCCCGGGGTACGGTGATCTAATCTAGGTGCCCTGCGAGGGGGGCTAAACAGGCAGGAAGGCCGCCGCTGACAGGGACTATGGATTGCGAAGGCTCTAGTGCAGTCTAAAATATTCACATTTAACAGTCCGTTATGGACTGAAAGTAGCGAGGTCCTGTTTTAAATCAATTCCGTTATGATCGTTTTAAGATGATGGCCGTTTTAACGGTTCAGTAAAGATTAAGAAGATTTTTTCAAATGTGAAATCATAATATTTAGTTGTACTTTATTATTTTCTAATTCGCATTTTTATTTCTCAATGTTATGGTACCTACCTGTTTTGAGAAAGTTAAAAAAAGTTCTCATTGAGAAAGTGACGTTTTTCGGATAAATTGTATAAATATTTATTTGAAATAAATAAAAATGTTATGAAAAATAATGGTTTATAATTGAGTGGGTGGGTATTTGTAGATATCTAAAGGCTTCCAGCTTTTATACATAAATGGCAGTGCTAAGAGCTGTCCTTAGATTCCGCTAGATGGCAGGTAGTTTAGTTCCTGTGGGAACCGTTAGAGGATAAAGCAGCTTTGGGTGAATGTTCACCGGAACCCTCTGTTTAGATTCCTTTCAGCCAGCTTCTAGTTAGGTCGACTAACGTGGTCATTATTATAATACGCGAAGTATATAATAAATGCAGATAAACATCAACGAATCTATAATTCCAAGTAATATCCAGCCATAGGAGAATCTGTTAGTGTGGCTTAAATAACAGTACACTACAGTATTTAAGTACCTACCTACAAATCTTATGGTTTTAGATAAAATGTTTGTTACGATTTATAAAAAAAAAAAAAAAAAGATTAATTATTTTTTGGACGTGAGGTTGATTTACTGTTCACAGAATTACCTACTAGATTTATGAACTTTGTAGACATAAATGCCAATCACTTTTAGAACATACTGCTCGGGTGATGCATTTCTGAGGCCTTGAGTGTGAATAAATAAAATTAAAATAAATATTTTGTAAGCATTTTATTTTGTAAATTCGCTCATTCAAATACTGCATTCATTTGTTAATAAATAATTCTATGGATGTTTTGTGATTAAACAGTATTTCAAAAGATCCGATCGTAATATCGCTTTGAATTCTTCATTGTTGAAATACCTTTATTATCTCTTTTGTCAACTATAAACATCAAATATTTACCAAAACAAGTTACATTGTGGTTGCCGTAATTACATTTAATAAAACAAACTGTCGACTGGCATTCGAATGATTAACGAAAACAAATCAAACAAAATAAGATCGGTTGTCTGTCGGTGATTGTAACTCTGGTCCTGAACTCGGATTTGTAATCAATTTAAGCTTCATTTTGGAAAAAAATGTCAAATGGAACTGATTGCGTTAAGAATAAAACTAAGGAATTCAGTAGGGTACGATGGGGCTAGTTGCGCAATTTTTCACTTGAGCGGTTATAGCTCCTCAACGATAAGTCTTAATGGCTTGTTATGCACACTGATGGATTACTAATTTATCCCTTTGCAAAATTGTCCTAATTATTTTTTTTCTAACAAGTCGAATTTAAGAGCTACAGCTGTTTAAATGCAGAAAGTTAAGTACGCTGAACGTACCCCATAGGTGAGGTAAGTTTAGCAAGGATATGGGGCAAATTGAGCACTTAGATAGTCTAGCCAAATCATGGGTTCAATGTTAACAAAACATGAAATAAAAATTTCTGTTTGACAATCAACTTTTCATTTATAATCTTTTAGTGACAAAACAACAAAACTAAAAGTAATTTTCTTTGAATAATAAACTGAAAATAGAATCAACAAAACATCAACGTATCGTAAGCTAAACATAAAAATTAAATTCAGTCTTTCTGTTCAAAATCAGACTTGAATATTTATGTAATTATAAATATGGCTTATATTTTAAGATAATATTTTTTTTATCTAATTAAGATCTTATTATATCTTGATTCTGGGATTAGTTGAGCAACTATAGCTCAACTAACCTCAACCCGAAATTTTAAAACAAAAATAAGGTTATGAAAAAACGCTTTGAATTATACCCAGAACTAAAAGTACAATAAATTTATGGAAATTTGACATTTACCTGATTGAAAACGGATAAAATTTGACTATTACAGACGAAATTTTTCGCGAAAACTTCACTGGTTAATGCACCCATGTAATATGTAATTACCTTATAATATGTACAACTGTTTGTTTCCCTAATAAACAAAAACAAAAACAAAACAAAACAAAGAAATATTCCGGTTTACAATTATTTTACTTTTTGGTCAAAAAATAAACAATGCCGGCGTGCACTTCACTCGTTCAATGAGTCGCCACTGGCGGTCGCAGCGATGAGAAAAGTAAACAGGGGGGGGGGGGTTAGCAAAATCTCACGTTGCTTGAAAAGAACATACGAAGTGGCCCAAATTTATCTCACCAAGGGGGAGGGGGGTCTAGATTGGAAGAAAAACTGCTCACGTAATTAATGTATGCCCCCCAACCCTTTTTTTCCGCTATTTTATGCATTGAATAGTTTTCGAGTTTTCGCTTTCGGTGAATAGTTTTCGACATTTTCGATTGCCCAACTTGCCACTGTGCTCAATTAGCCCCGCCCTATTCTACGCATTTTTAATATGATATTTTAACAAATTATTTAAATTATCACTTTCAAAATTGGAACTGATGTATGAAAAATTCAGGCAAAATGTATGCTGCGATTTTTCACGATGGTGCGCTAGTAATAATTAAATTTTATATTCTCGATATACTAACTTTTGTCCACACAAACCAAAGGTTGGTAAGAAACAATTCGAGTATCAAAAAAATTTACCTGTTAAAAAAGTAAAGTAAAGTTAAATAAAAATTTCAACAATAAATAATTTTTCATATTTATATCGAACACAACACGTCTTGCATATTACAAATTTTTTCAATGCTATTCCTAATTCACCAAAATATGAATACTTTCATTCCATTTTTAACACCCGACGTAGCGGTGTTATAAGTTTGACTATCTGTGTGTCTGTCTGTTTGTCTGTCTGTGGCATCGTAGCTCCTAAACTAATGAACCGATTATGACGCGTTTTTTGTTGTTGTTTGAAAGCTGGTGTGATTGAGATGGTTCTTAGCTACGAAAAATTAAAATCCGTTCAGGCGTTTCAAGAATATCAGCTCTTTTTGTATCGGGCGTTGCTTAAAATTTTGAAAATTTTACCTATTATTGGCATATCTTTGGTACTTTTCTGCCACAGATAGCTCCGGTATGGCTCCCATAGAACAAGTGTAGCATCTCTTTCTCTTACATGCGTCATTTATGGGAAAGAGGAAAAGGTTAAATATGATCTATCAGCGGTTTGCATAAACTGCTGGACTTTTTTACTCATTTTATAACTCCATCCAATTATCCACTAGTAACTAAGTGTATTAATGTTAAAGTATATAATTCCCTCGCTTGATATCGCTTGCTCGAACTTGCCAAAATAAAATTATGTTTTCGAAACAAATAATCTGGCTCAAACAAATATGAATCGACTGCATAATTATGGTAATAGATTTGGAAATGTGGTAGACATATTTAGAGATTCCGTATCAGTGATAAAACGAAATTTACATAAATACCTGGCAGAAATGTGCGAATTCATCACTTCATAGTTAATTTACATACTTTCTAAATTTCTACACTTAATTTTTTTTAAATTTCATTTTTAAAGTCAGTCCTGCGATTTATTTATTTTTTATACAGGCCAATTGATTTCAATCAAATTTGATAATAATTACTTCAATTATTTTTGTTCAGGAAAATAAAAAATATAAAAAGTTAAAGAAAAAAAATGGTTCTTATAGTATTTTATACCTTACGAGTATGCATATTCTTTTTTCGTATAACGCGTATGGGTACCGCCGCCAAGGAAACCATTGGTTGTGTAACCAACATCCCTGCCATAGGTCAACCTTAGTGGATCGCTACGTTTGGTGACTTAGTAAGGGTGCCCAGGTTCAGGAGGTGAGGTTAGTCTAGGACATGGCGGCGAATGCGTATGCCCACCTTCTAGGTGACGGGTCGGAATGTGAGAGACTGGTTGATGGGGACCTAACCTAGGCATCTTCATACAGCGCTTTGCACCCCAGATTCCTATCTAACCCTCATACCTTTTTCTTTCCCAGAACTTCCCCTCCTTTATTTCCCTAAAAAGACCCGCCACAAAGCATTCCCAATGATGACAGGCCCTGAGGAACGTTTTTTTTCTCAGGGTCTCTTGTATGGAACTAATGCATAAAAAATAAAGATAAACGAATTAGTTCATGTTGTACAACCTGTAATTTTGTAATATTATGAACATGAATAAAATAATAAAAATATAACAATTATTGTAAGTAATAATTATTATCCTGAAACACTCATTTACGTTGAAAAAATCTCCCGAGAAAATATACATGCCGCCGACGGGACTTATGTACTAAGCGGTAATTGTTGAATGAAACACTAGTATATATTGAATTATTTGGCGAGCAGGAGATAAGCCGACGTAGCTCGGTGGATAAAAGCAGTTGACCGGAAATCATAAGGAAGCGGGTTCGAGTCCCGTCGGCGGCATGTATCTTTTCTCGGGAGATTGTTTCAATGTAGATGAGTGTTTCACGCTAATAAATTATTACTTATAATAATTGTTACCCTTTGTGCTATGCATAAAAATCTTTTCTTAAAAATTAGCTAATCAATTAAAAATAATAAATGAAAATATGTTGGGTGTGGTTCTTCCACTGAAAGTTCTGATGTCTGTTTTTGAGGGTGTATAACGGATCTCTCAGCGGTACTCGGGACCTCCCCTGTATTCCCGCCCCCAGTCTACCGGGGACCACGTGGTATGGCGCACCTGAAGTGGGGGTAGGGGATGGGGCTGGGACGGAAGGGCGGCTAGTGATTAAACTAATGGAGCAGTCTGAACTGATTTCAGTTAGCTCCGGGGTATACTGTAATTTGGATAGTGGAAATACAAAGTGCCCGATACCAGTTCCCAGAAAGGGCTCATCTCCCCAACTTAATTATTTAAACTATAAGCTTATCTAAACGTAACGGTAACACACAAATTCGGTAAATTTTCGAAATCACTGGACACGCTTAATGCGTCGATGACACAGGGCGAGTTTACAAGCTACTATCTCGAAAATTCACTATCTGTTAGTAAACTCGCTTAGTGTCATCGTGTTACTTGCTAACTAGCAGATTGTTGACAATCCACGGAAAAAGTTGAAAGGTCCTCAACTTTACACGCTACAAGCCGACTCGTGATTGGTTTATTTCTGTTTCCAATATGGCTGCCAAAAACCAGCTGATTTCGACTGTCAACTGTCTGAAGGATTAGTTCACGTTATTTCCGCTATTGGCGCTATCAGCTACGTGCGAGTCCAGTTTCCTACAAAAATGTCGCGAGCTACTGGGCGAGTGGACAGTTTTGTGTGTCATCATGACAATCTCACTCGCCGATTCACCCGCTTTTAAATTTAGTAGATAGTAGCTTGTAAACTCGCCGTGTGTAATCGAGAATTTTCAACCTTTTCCGTGGATTGTCAACAATCTGCTAGTTAGCAAGTAACACGATGACACTGAGCGAGTTTACTAACAGATAGTGAACTTTCCAGATAGTAGCTTGTAAACTCGCTCTGTGTCATCGACGCTTAACCCGCTTAATCACGGGAGACTCAAATAAATCGCTGTAACTCCCATAATATCATAGTGAGAGATACGACGTGAGGAAGACAAAACATCATGCTTTATTTTAGAGTCTAAAAAATAACCACTAAAAAAATAAAATGTACACCTTTATGAAACCAAATTTTGAAAAAAAATGTTGAAACTTTGAAAATTTTTAAATATTTTTAATTTTAAAAACTTTTTGAGTAAAACTTTAAGTCGTAATATTTAATTAAATGAAGACAATATAAGCAAAACTCAATCTAAAATCTGGAAACAGAAAAATATATTTGCACCTCTGGGACTCGAACCCAGGACCTTTCGCTTTCCGGGCAAATGCGCTGATCACGAGCGCCAAGGTGTCGACATCCGATTTGGTCATTCTTAACTGTTCTACTTCATAAAATATGCGTGCAGAAAATGAAGATAAGGTGGTTCTTAGTCGATGTATGAAACAGGAAAAAATGGTTAAAAAATGGTCTGTAAAATTTAAATAATAAAAAAACATTTTTCAAGTAAGTATATATATTGAGGGATTATATATATTTATTTATATTGAGGGATCAGTAGGATTTATCGGACCAGTTAGGATTTCATCAGAGCCGAACCCTCTGATACGAAAATATCTGTAGTCGGTGAAATATTTTCCCATTATGTTTCTGGTGGATTGACTGACGTATTGTTCTTGTATTGTCTTGTATTTATTATTTATTTATTTATTTATTTATTTATTTATTCAACGCCCAGAGGGCTTTTACAGTAATACAGATATAACAGATGATTTTTCAACAGATAGAGAAATGATAAGAATAAAATTAGATAAAAATGCACACAAGTCACAAAAATACAAAAATACAGCGATTTGATAAGTTTACAAAAATACATATATGTTTAGGAATAGTTTTGGAACAAGTTTTTTACAAGATCCACAAAATTCGCCAAGTTGATGTTGAATATGTCAACATCACTTAAGTACTGATTTCCCATAGTGTGAAATCTTTGTATCGGAGAGTGGGCAATGTAGTTCCGCTTATGAATGCTGCAGTAGAATAGTGTGTTTTGTCGTGTGGTTACTGTCGGTATTCGTAAGTTTATGAGTTGTAGGAGTTCGCAACAGTCGAATTTAGAGTTAAGTATTTTGAATAAAAATGTCAAGTCGTTTATTTTACGTCTGTCTTCTAGTGTGTGTATTTTTAGAATATTTAGTAATAGATTATATTTTAAGTCTTCTAGTGGGATATTTAATTTAAAATTTATAAAACGCAGAATTTTTTTTTGTATTCGCTCAATATTATTAATGTGAATTTTGTAAGATGGAGACCAAACTACCGAGTTATATTCAATTTGGCTTCTAACTAGAGATACATATAATAGTTTAATGGCTTCTATGGAATTAAAGCTTTTAGTTGTTCTTAAAACGAAGCCTAGTGTTTTCATACCTTTGTTCATAATTTGGTGGATATGATTGGCGAAACTTAGTTTTTCATCCAAAATGATCCCAAGATCCCTCATTTCCGTGACTCTTTCTAAAGCTGTGTTATTGATGGAATATTCGAATAAAACAGGATTTTTATTTCTGAAGAAAGTCAAGGTTTTACACTTTTCTACATTTAAAAATAAATTATTTTGAATGCACCAATCTTTAAACTTACTAATATTCGACTGTAATATTTGGCAATGATTTATATCAGTTATTTTCTTGTATAGCTTGATGTCATCAGCAAAGAGCAATACCTCGACATCATTGAAGCAATTGGTTATATCATTGATGAAAATGAGGAACAAAACCGGGCCAAGGTGACTACCTTGCGGTAGGCCACTAGTAGCCCAGAACGCTTTCGACATCCAAGATTTTATTTTGACGAACAGTTTACGATTTAATAAATAGCTAGTAAACCATTTCAGCATGTTACCCCTTATTCCTAGAGCAAATAGTTTTTGGATTAGTAGTTTATGGGATACTTTGTCAAATGCCTTCGAAAAGTCTGTATATATGCAGTCGACTTGTTTATTTTCTGCAAAAGATTGTAATATGAAGTTTTGAAATATTGTTAAGTTATACTTATACTTATATAGTGCACTTACATTGCGTGAATTTACTAGATAATCATTTGAGGAAAAGTGTGTGGAAGGGTATAGTCTTTCATTTGGGAAAGATTTAACCCGGACATAAAATCTGGAGCACCGTAAATTAAAATAAATAATAATCTCGTTATAGGGTAAGTATCTGCTTTTTTGCTCCTCTGAATCCCAACAATCATCTTCAGTTTAAATTATGTTTAAACTAAATTAAAATTTTAAGGAAATTTGATTTCATTACGCAGATATTTCACATCCCAAACAACCGAAATTAAAATGTTTAACAGTATGTACACACATAATTTGATTGTGTCTTAGGCGATTTTTCACTAAAACGTCGCTATACAAATCATCCAAATATTATTATTATTATTATTATTATTACATAATAAAATAATAAAAAGAAGTGCTGTGGTATGCGTTAGGGGTCTCGAAATAAAATAATGCAAGGCTAGCTACAACCCTTTTGGTTATCGGTATTATTAAACAATAATCTTCAGTGTTTTTTCTATCCAAAAATAGATAGAATATATAAAAGTTCTAAATTCAGGATCAAAGTACATACTTTCTTAATGTAAAACAGTGGTGGGTGAGATCCGCCTCATGTGCAAAATAAAAGATCAAATAATATTACCTAATAATTAGAAATATATATTCCCACCCCAGCAAAAGGAATAAATTAATATTTTACAATATTTGAAAATGTAAATTATACATAAATATGTACATACATGAATAAATAAACTACAAAATAATCCACTCAGCTAACAATGTATTACATTATAAATTATAACGTAACTAAATAAAATAATTCCTTTTTAGAGAAAGGAAAATATTTTCAGATCACGAATAACTTTACTTAAAAATATATGAATTACTCTTACTATCATCATTATAAGCGCATTATGTTACTTATGAAATGATGGAGGACTTAGTTAGCTGATTATTGATTCTTGTGTGAGTGTGAACTACTCGTATGTCTGAATGGGAACCCTGTGATTTGAACTCCTCGGTTACAGACCAAAAAATGACAAATAAACGAATGATTGATGTGATTTAACCCCTCAGGCCTCGGGCCTATTTTGACAGATGGTAAAAATATTTCCGCTTTGCAATAAAAGCATCTGAAATCTAAAAACTGTTTTCGAAAGGTGATCAAAATCCATAATCCGATCAAGGATTTCAAAATTTTGAGTGTAAACATAAAAAAAAAATTAAAAATGGTTCTCCTTACGTTTTTTCTAACTAAAAACACTGATAACAAAAAAAAAGAAACACACAAACACCCTTTTTAATAGGCAAATATATTATAAACGTTATCGTCAACTAACTTTTTTGTCGTTTTATGTAAAAATAATTGATAAAAAATTCCTAAAATTTAATTTTTTTTTCAAATTGCGGTCGGAAACTTTGGTTTCATAAAGGTGTAAATTTTAATATTTTGCGGTTAATTTTCAGAATTGACTATAAAGCGTGGTGTTTTCTCTTTCTGACATCGTTTAAATGATATTTCTAACCACGAGAGTAAGGGAGACACAACGTTTTCTATGAGATCTATATGAGTGGTTTTGAAAACCGAATAAATTAGCATGGGGGGTTAAGGGTCTAACGGTGAAATTAACTATTTTATTCGACTGTCTGTCTTGTTTGTTACTAGGACCTAATGATGACAAACAAATAATAAAAAAAACCATAAATATTCAGAGATAGGTCAAAACTCTGCGCATTTTTCAAATAATCTTAAAGTGGGGACGTTATTTTAAGCTGGCATTACTGAAATGAGTCTCCCTTGAAGGCCTGAAGCAACAAAGTTGGAATTTGAAAAGTTGCTCCTTTCAGTTAAATGAGTTTTATAAAAGTTGAAGAGCCAACTTAGGATTCTGATTTTAATTAAGAGGTCAGGGTGTTCCTCTTTTTACCTGGTTCCTGGAAAGCGGGCAAATTCGCTGACAGATGAAGCTGAGATAATAATGTATAAGGGTAGAGACCCAGCAGACAAACAGCGAGTGAATTATGCGCATTATACTCATCTGGAGTGAGCACTAATTAGGAAGAGTAATTTGATGACAGATTCGGTGTAGCTAATCGTGTATAATATAGCTAATGCATTATACAAAGAGGGTTTTGACTCATGAAAACCCAAACAAATAGAAAGATATTGACATCAAGACAATCGTCCGAAAGTTTAAAGCCAGGACCATAATTTGTCAGAATCGTCTTTAGAAAAACAATTATAATTTATACAATGATTCATCAAGTTCGTAGCAATTAACAGTTTCTTCCTATTTCAAGTTTTGTTAACCATACACTTCTTTCTGCATTTTTTTGTAAGTTTAGCTTGTGTTTTGTGTGCGAGAGGTCTTTCGAAAACGGTGGACAGAAAACATTCACGAAGTACTTACGTGATTCTTTTATAAATACACAATGTAAATAAACTTTAAATTATCGATTGTAAGTGTAATCACAAACGAATTTTAAATGGTTTGAAAACGCAGCAGGCAAACTATAAACACTAAAATGGTATTTTTAAATAAAGGACATACCCGACGGTGGTCGTTCGTGGCCAATGGAATGAAGATCCTGGGAGGACCTCCTTCTCTGTCTGAACTCTTGGGATCTCCCTCCGTACTCTCCTTGCAGCATCCTGCCAGGATAGCTCTCCTGGCCGCGCGGAGAGTTCAGATACTCTTGAGAAGAGAATCTGGAAGCTCGCGGAGGGGAAAATCCAGTATGTCCCATGTGCTGAGGATAGTACTCGTGACGCATGAACACCTCGTGATGAGAAGAAGGGATCCTCCCCATTGGATTCTGTTGAACTTGTTGGGCATAAGTCTGCCTGCTATAGAACTCTTGCGTCTTCCCGGGCGAGTTAGTAAGCTCGTGTCCGTGAATGGAGGAAGAACGTTGAGGGGGAAACTCCCTCGAGTTCCTGTGCGATGCGTACTGATCGCCATGACTGTTTCTGTGTGGAGAATATTCAACTCCTCTAGGACCCATCTCGAAATGAGTAGGCCTGGGAGACCCGTAGTGCTGTTGAAGCGTATGTGCCGCCAAAGCTGCAGTAGAGTTTCTGTTGTAGTGATCGTGCATACGCGGAGATCCGTTATTGGATGAAGCCTGTCTTACAGTCACCTCATGGTTGTTCTGCGACTTGTGTATGGGAGTCGATAGCTGTTTAGGCTCGACGTTATTTTGTTGGTTGGTTCTCTGGGGAGAGCTTTCATTGGCATTCGGAGGTTGTTTTTGAAGTTGCGGCTGTTGCGCTTGCTGAGGTTGTTGGGATGATTGCTGCTGTTGTTGTTGGAGAAGCTGTTGATGCTTTTGCAACTGTTGTGGAAGTTGCTGCTGCAGTTGTTGCAACAGAGCTGGTGGAAGCTGTGTAGGCTGCACCAGTGAGTTAGGATCCTTACGAGGTGATCCATTCCCTTGCACTGGTAGAGGAGGTGCAGTTAGTTCCTGAGAGACTCGCCTGTTGAACTCCTGTACCTTGTTTGGTACGAAACCTGGCTGAGGGGCTTGCGCCATTTTTATGTGTTGTTGTCAATCTTACAAATTACTTTGATATGTTTTAAATTTACGAGAATATTATTATAAGTCTAGTTTTCTTACTGTATCGTCGTACTTACTTATTGAGTGATAACAAGATTATACAAGAGAATTTTAAAAGCTGATGTGCGGTTAAATATTTCTGTATACAAGCTGCATCCAATTACAGGGAGTTGAATGTTAGTGTAGCACTCCGCGTTATTTGTTTATTAATCACTTCAGTCTTCTACTGCTTTAGTAATTAGCAATCTCTGAGATTCTTCAACGATTTTCTCGTCTTCGCAATCAATTCGCTAATGCTTTTGGTATACAGGGATGAAATTACACTTTTAACTAAAGAATTATGAATTTCTTCGATAAATTCAACAGATTCTTTCCGAGTCATAGAAATTTCAGATGAGCGCAAAAACGCCAGTTTAACTTGTGAAACAGACTGACATTAGAAACACTTATTAATTAGTTTCTTAATAACTTTGCAATGATTTCTCTGTGGAGAAAATCCCACACGACATAACAGTAAAAATTATTATTTAAACTTCACTGCCAGTCAACGTTAGAATAATGAAAAAGACATCCTTTGATTAAAGGCTCGAAGTTCATGCAGCCAAGGAATCCTTTGAATGTATTTTATTGTTTTATTTTATTTAATTACTGACTTATTTTACACAGAAAGTTCACGGAAAACGTTCAGTCTTTAGAGATATGCATTAATATAAAATACGTAGAAGATTATTATAAATTAAGCTGATTATTTTAGCTATAAAACAAAAACCCACACAGATTTTATGCCAGTCCTTTAAACTTCATTAATTCATGTCGTAATTCAATAAATGTTTTACAAAAATACTTGATGGCGTATGATTAATAATGAATATTTACTAATACGATACAAACATAAGCATTTAAGAGAAATAATGTAATTAAATTGCTCGCGACTGTTTGGGGATGATAATCATTACAAAACCAACATCGTTAATCATCAATCAACAAGTATCTACAAACATTAAATATTATTTCAATTCGCCAAAATGGTATTTCAGAAACAACTCTGATGATAATAAAAACAAATCTGAATTAGACACTTAAATGCAACGTATTCAACCTTATTAGCAAACTCGTCAAACTGAACACCTGAGAATACAATTTAGCAACAATTTAGATTAAAACTCACTCTAAATTACACAAATTTCGATGTAAATTCATACGTGTTTACACAAATGTATCAATCGATAAATCACACACAAACATTACTAAATATGCACCGAAATAAACAGAGAATGTCTTAGACAGACAAACCAACAAGTAGTGCTTTATCTACAAATACGCAATATTAATAATAGGCAATTTTGATATGATTCCAAAGGGCACATTTTTTCCACTCTTCTTGAAAGAAGCGATCGCAGGCTGTTTTAGTTTAAGACCGGCTGATTTGAGTCAAATTTAGTTTGATGTTTGAATTTGACGTTTGTTTTATTTGTTTGGCGGCGAGACGCACGTCCGATAAACGCCGCTGCCGGCCGCTACTGCTGACTGCCGCCCGAGGGGTGGGAGACCCGCCCTCCCCCTGCCAGACCTGACACCCTCCACCTACACCCCGCACGCGCCCGCCAGTTCCAGTTCCGTTAGCGCGTCGCGGCGCCCAGCAACGAACGACGCCGCTACCGCCGCCGGTACAATCATAGGTGCTGGCGTCCTTTCCGGCAGGTAGCACAAATCCCAAAACTAACTGCTTAACAAATATTTTAAAACATAAAAACACCTACCAATTTGTCAATTTTCATAAAAAGAAAAGCTTTAAAACATTATATTACTTAAGACATATCTTTTACTTCATAAAGATGCGAAGAAAGATTTCAAAGATGTACAATTTTCTGCAGCATTTTGAGGTGATATACACTTATGGTTAAAAAAAAATTGTTTAAATCATATTCGGTCCCCTTTTTTAACGGTGGCTGCTTCTGACTGTTCGACGTATGAAATAATGTGAAGGTACCCTATATAGCGCCTGCGCACGTAACTACTCCCTGTTTACTCCAGACGGTTGTAGCGTAGAAGCCACCACGCCGCCAATCTCAAACAAGGGTAGCTAAATTATTGCATTGTTATCAAAAAGGGGATAGTATACATACCCACAAACTTATTCAAACCTCAACATAAGAACACTTGTTTGCATGGAACAACTCTGTATTTCAAGCCTGGTAAAATAGATAGAATTAGATTAGACAATTCCTGGCTGGTTTTTTGCAGACACCGTATGGAGGGAGAGATTTATGTTTTAGTGTTTAAGTTTGTTACGTATGGGGGTAGTTGAACCTTTTGCGATGTTCACCCCTCCTGCACTCGCAGCTTTTTTGACGGTAATTGTGGCGTAGAGAAGAGGCGTTACAAAACCCCCCTCTTTAGACAAAATAAGCAAGGGGTGAAATATGCATTTTGGGGTTAGGAGGAGAGAATAATGGTAGATAAAACGGCGCACTTGTCGAAAAGATTGAAAAAATATGGATTATCTGAGATCAAAGGTAAATTTTAACCTAAAGAAAAATATAAACCATGTATTTCACTGACGTAAATGCAAAAAGGCAACAAAATCCAATATATTAGCGTTTGAAGGGAAACAGAGACAATATTTCAATGTCTTCCATCATCTCAATCAATGAAAGACTCCTTAACATAGAAAGATTATGTTTATAATTTATTTTGAATGAACATATCATTGAAATATTATGTTATACGTATATTGCTCATGCAAATCAAAAGAAACGTTTCTGCGTTTCTCGTGATTTTTTTTTCAAAATTTGTCAAAAATCTTTACCTATAACATCTTTACCGACGGTTTTTTTCTATAATCATTAGAATTTTAACTATTTTTCTTGCCTCCGTTCCAAATTTCTAGCCCTTTTCCAGTGATGTTTAGAGATAGGTAGAAACTGGATAAATGACATCACTTGCTTCCTTCCTTCCTCTTTAGCCAATGTTTTGGATAACGCTACGTTGTCCATCATCTGGGAACATCTATCTGTAGATTGTGATCAAGTGTGAGTTTATTTATGTAGAAGGGATAAAGTGTTATGCGTTAATTCTCTCAGGCGCGGCATTTTAGTATATAATGTAATGTATTACAATAGTCTATGATCTAGTACACACTTTAAGATACTCGTAGTAGTATATGGGCTCTTCGGTTCACATGGTCTCATTGCCGAGTTGTGCCAAAGGTGACCGCAGTTAGATTTACGAAGTCTTAAGATTTTCAGGATCTCTTGAGATCAAAACTAACCTATAGCCTGAAAGAACCTTTGTCCAACAAACAGTTCATGTGTTATTCAAGAACTTTAGTCTTTCAATCAAGCATCCTTTACTTTATAAGGACAAAAAGCACTGAAGAGTACAGATCCCAGTGCTTACCATAAAAAGCTATTCTCTAGAGAGAATATAAAGGACTTAACAAATAATTAAAACTTTTTACAGACGTCATAAACTTCTAACAAGGTAACCACACAAAAATGATTATGCTCATACCCCCTTTACACACTTCATTTGGTCAAGGGTGTGTGCTCCCTCTGTGCTCCCTTTGGAATGTATATTTTTGGAAACGTGCTTTTTTCCCCCAAAGCAGATATTATGTGACATCAATTTGTCCAAATTTAAACATAATATGCAAAATTGCTAACCCAATCCGTGTGCTGGCTTTTGCATTACAATAAGGACACGTTGTATCTGCGGCTTTGCAGACCAAAAGCTCGTGAAGTAATATGAGCCATCGTTTTTGCTTTAAATTCCAGAGATCTTTTTCTTAAGTGCACAGACAAAAAATGCGCAAGATTGGTCTGTGCGGTACTAGAATAGATATTATTATTGCTGAAGTACTGTCTTGTTTTTTTAAACTATATAAAACCTTTGGAGAAAAAAACTAGCTAAAATCGTGCAATTTCCCATAAGGATAGTTGCAAAAGACAGAAAGGCATGTTACGTACTTGCTTTTTTTTAACATTAGCTCAACACAGGAGGCCCGGAGGAAAACAAGTTCCCCGGGGCCTATGTCATATTTGGAGATGCTGTTTGGAGGGTATTTTTAGGAAAAGAAATAAAAAGGGCATGAGGGGCGGTTAGGAATCTGGGGGTCAGTGTGTCTAGGAGTGACAGACATGAATCCATTCCTCATCCTGCGGTGCAAGGCGATATGTTGATAGAGTCCGACTGGAGAGGTCAAAAGATCTCCCTCAACCGGTCTTTAGGTGGACAAATACATCCGCCGCCAAGACCTAGATAAACCTCATCACATAAACTCGGGCACCCCTGCTAAGTCACCAAACACAGCGAATCACTTGAGGTGACCTATAGAGGCATTGGTTATCCAATAAATGGTTCCCAGGGCGGAGGTAAAAATGTAAAAATCGCTCTCGATATACGTGTTCTTCGTTTTTCGGTACTCTGTTTCGTTGTCCCCGAGGAGAGCTTCGGGACGCAAAAACGTCCCGTTTTCAGAAATGCGACGTCAAATTATGGTGGGTGGAACTATTCCAACACTTCAGAAACAATAATCTTGATAACGCGAATTCTCGTATAATTATTGAGTGTATTTTATGTCTGTGTGGGAATAAGTACTGACATTATATCTAATGCGGATTTTTATCACGGGCATCCCAAAGCGGATTGCATCACTGGTTGTCACGGCAACGCCGTCTATCAACGCATTCCGGTTTCTGCTATTCTCATTGTTGATCGTATAAAATTTATTCTCGTAAACCTTCTTGATTATTTCATTTGTTCTTGATTATGTGTTTTAAAAATAAACTTAAAGCTTTCTCCAAACCATCCGGAGTTATTATTATTTAAAACCAGATCAACATATGGCATCGTTTTCGTTAAAGTAAGCGAACGGCTACGATACTTAAGCTATATTGGTGACCCCGACGTGATAAATAATAATACTTAAGATGAAGTCATACTAAATAATGCATAATCATACAAAATCATATGTTTTTTGTTTTGAAAATTTTATCACTTAGAAGCATTATAGATGCTTCAATTAAATACTGCGTGCAGAACATACATTGGCCCTTAAAAATATCGGTCATTTTTTTAAGTCTTTTAATAAGCCTAGAAAAAAATAAAGTATTAGGTCTATAAAAACACTTTCCAGTGCAAACTTTCCTACTTTTAAACCCCTTTTCGGATATGTTTTTTTATTGTATAATGTGGAAAATTCAGTTTCTTTTATAATAATCGCAAAAAAAATTATATTTACGCTCGAACTTTACAAAATAAAATAAAACATGCATTTTATCGTTGTTATTTTTGACATCAATCAATACGGCCCGCAGTCTACGAATTTGGATCTTGAAGTGACCCTTATGGCATGGGAACAAGAGCCATGCACTGGACACAACCCATTTCGTACCAGTCACGCCCCGGCCATAGCGGGAAATAGACGTGTGGCTCCGCGCCGCTTGCTTTCGTGAAATCAATTTTAAATTTCCGTTTTATTACAATAAACAATGCGTAAAAAAAGAAATAATATTTTTTACAGGCCTTTACGAAATCTACCTGTAATTTTTTTTTCTCAAATGCCTATCCCAACCTTTCCGAGAGCTTTTTCTCAAGTATTTTTAAACTCCTCCTATAAAGGGCGTGAAATCCGATTTCGATTTTTTCCTGGACTACCTATAGGATCGTTTTAAGCCATATCTGCTTAGCACCAATGCAGCAGTATACTAATGGATGTTCTCCGTAGTGAACGGCGAAATGGCTGAAAAAATGCAATTGCAGGTTTCAGCACTAAGAGAGAGCTAAACGTTAATTACCAAGAAGAATAATAAAACTCGATTACCGACTAATTTTTTATACATATCTTTACTAACAGATTTTAAATATTCAAACTACATAAAAAACTACATGCCATTTCTTTTCATTTCCGAGAGTTGTAAAATAATTGGCCAACACCACTTTTTCTGAAAACATTTTTATCGGAGAGCATATCTAGTGAGATCTCAATCGCTTGGAAATTCGAGAAAATATTCTTCTTTCATGTTACGACAATGTGAATTTGTACGCAAGACATGGCCGCAGATGGTGCTAGAATCATATATTTAGATTATTTTGAGATCTACATATTTTGGTCCACAGCGAAAATTTCAAGAAGCTTATCCAGCAAAAACATTATAAGTAATGAAAAAATACATCGATGTTGACACATCAAAATACGTATGTTTTAAGAAAATTTTTACAACACATTATGAAGTCGTTTTATGGTTTGATGTTAAGATTGAAAACAGTGTTATTAAAGTTTAAAAAAAACAATGTAACTTCAGTTATCGAAGATAACTAAAACGCATATACTTTTAAACATTTAGATTCCATATTTTCAAGATGACAGAAAACTCTGAATGTTGTTTAACATTTCTCTAACGCTGATGAAAATAATGTAATAAAAATTACTTCTCTTTTCAATCATTTGGTAATCAAAATTTTTATAAATGTAATATTATGGATTTTAAATGAAATTTTATAATTGATAAATGAAATTTAAAATCCATAATTTTAATTTGAACGAACGTTTATGGTTCTGTAAACACAATAGTACTCTGAAGTCTTAATGCCATATTAAATGAGATCTTGAGGCATATGTGTGATCAGATGAGAAATGTGGAGATTCTCCAAAAATTCAAGGCTGAAGGTGAATTCAAGGTAAGCGTAGCGAGTGATATTTAGAAGGGGACGCTTAGATGATTTAGGCATGTAGAACGAATGAACGAAGAAAAGAGTGTAAGGAGGGTATTATGACGCGAATGTTAATGGTAGAAGAAGTAGGGGACGCCCGAAGAAAACATGGAACGACCAAGTGAACCAAATACTTGAGTCGGGCTACGTCAAGAGTAAGAATCACAGAAGGGTTCAATATGCAAAAAACAAGGAGTGTGCGCCAAGACCAAAGATATTCAAATACAAAAGAGATATGCTATGATGTCCGCGCGACTGTCGCCGAACTACGGAATAATGCGCGTTGTTTGCATACAAAAATAATTTGTTCATTTTCTTTATTTTTTGAAGGCGTGCATTATTATTGGTTAACAATATAGTTTGAATACGGAAAAAAATTGTTCAGTTTAGCGTTCGTTTAGTTTATTCGTTAATTGGTAAACAACACCGGCGACACTCGGAAGCGCAGGCTCACCTAGTAAAAACGGCGGATAGCACATCTCCTTATATTTCAATATCTTTGGCCAAGACTAAGACGCTACGGGGAAATGGCGTGAATTTAGTTAGATAATAAAAATTTTAACGCCTTTTCGATGTTGTGATTATTTTGACCGGACTGATTCAACAATGTACAGGGGAATCATTCATTTTAAAATTAATTAATTTTAAAATAAATGATTCCAAAAACATAAATTAATTAAAAATGAATGATTCCAAATTTAAATATCAATTAAAGAATTAAAAGTGATGAAAATAAAGTGGTTAGGTAAATAGGTTAAGTCAGGTTAGGTTAGTTAGGCTGTTTAAAAAAATCGTCACTTTTAAAGACTTTTCAAAAGGGTGTTGAAATACCATTTGTTGAGTTGTCATGGAACCTGAGATAAATATTAATGTAAGTGTAATTAAAATAAAGCACATCACTAGAAAAATGAGAAAGCTTTTAATTTTTTTTATTTTTTTTATTGAAACTGTGAAATATCCATATTTAAATAGGTTTGATGATAACTCAACAAAATTGCATTTCATCATCCTTTAGAAAAGTCATTAAAAGAGATGAAAAAATAGACTATAACCAAGTTTTCTTTCATCAATTTTAAGGACTTTTCAAAGGAGTGATGAAGTGCCACTGTGTTTTCCGGTAACTATTTCAGTATACTGTTATTGGTTCTGAAAAAATAATAGTAAATGAATTAAAACATATTACGTCACTGAATAGTTACCAAAAAATTTCCGTTACATAAATTTAATGAGTTACCCAGAAAGCTTTAGTTATGCGCTTAGATGATTTATGAAATATTTTATGCTGTCTTGTCCTTGAAATCTTCATAAATCCAAACTAAAGCATCAAAATAAACATTCCGCCGAAGTAGTACACTCCAGTAATAACATTTCTAGAGAATCGTAAATGCTTTAATGATTTGTTTTCATCAAAGGCGTTAGTTAGTAGCGCAATACGCGGATTTTAGAACACAGTGAGGAGCTTACTTATAAAGTTACGATTTTTTTATAGTTAACCGAGCTTTATCTCATAAAATATAAAAATTACGTTATAGAACTTGTTGTCCTACTAAATTGATAGCATAATTTAACTTTTCTAATTTTTCACTGCAGGAGTAAACAGAGAGGGACGGACAAACAACTCGGTCTTGGCACAAAAATCCAATCGTTAAAGACGACATGGCAACAAATATGAAAAAATACATAAATTTAAAAAAATCTTAAAACTACCCCCTCCCTCTCATCACAAGTTATGTATATAAATTTTAGATTAAGAATTATTTTTACCGGTCTGAAGATGGTTCTAACAGTCTGAAATCAGTTACAATTAATAATAAATAAGGTGGAAATAAGTTTTATATGTGTTTTATTATATTATTAAAATATTTTTTTCATTTCATCTTAGTCCTTTTTAAATTAATAATATATTTTATATCAACACATGGCCGCCCTACATATTTACATTATAATTTACTAGCCTCCTTCAGTTTATTCTTCTTCTTCGATGGCGCTACAGCCCATATCGAGCTTTGGCCTCCTGCAACAGCCGCCTCCAACTCCTCCTGTCCTCGGCGGCTGACTTCCAATTTCGTACCTGGAGCAGCTGTGCTGCATCCCCTCTTACCTCGTCTTCCCACCTCAGTCTGGGTCTTCCCACTTTTCTCTTTCCACCTGGGTGTCCAGTCAAAATTCTTTTTGGGATGCGTGTATCCGGCATTCTCTGTACATGCCCAGCCCAACTCTTTCTGAGGAGTCTCATATGTCCTGAGATGCTAGGGGCCTTATAAATATCATACAATTCTGTATTGTGCCGGATGCGCCACTGTTCTTGCGTCCTTCATGCGTCCTTCAGTTTATTGGGTACCCATTATTTGGAAGAAACCTTCTTCTTCTTCCTTGCGCTATCCCAATCCATTGCCTAGGTAGGCAGGCTGTTGGGGTCGGCTCTTCTCATTCTCAGGTTGTAGCTTCTTCGGTACTGAGTATCGCCTTCATCCAAGCCGTTTCTCCGAAGTTTTTTCCAGCATTGAGTCATCCAGGAGTTCTTTGGTCTTCCTTTGGATGACTGTCGATGAAGCTCCATAGACATTGCCTGCTTCAGTGTGTGGTCTGATGGTCTCCGCCTTATGTGCCCGTACCATCCCAACTGTCGTTCCTCCAGCTTACTATTTATGTCCGTGACACCCAGGCTACCACGAATGCGTGAACTTTTAATCTTATCTTTTAGTGATACTCCTGCCGACCATCTAAGCATTTGCATTTCTGTTAAGAAACCTTAATGTAACAATATTATTCTTTCAATACAAATATTATTTTTAATTAATTGTTAACCTCGACACAGGCTTGTCCTTGTGGGGTTAAAAGTTGAATTCTAAACAGTAATATGTACCATGTAAGGAAACAATAAACAACAATTTAATATAGCCATTCTAGATGAAATTATTGCTTATCTTCTGTACAAGTAAAAAGTCAAAATAATATTTTACGCCAAGAAATCGACAAAAATAGCCTGTCGTCAACAATTCCCATATTATTTGAAAGAGGCAATTTTGGCATTAACGATCGAAGTTGATGGTTGCCTTCACTTGAAATCTTCTATATATATGTTATGATATACAATCAGTACGTAACTAATAAACGTATTTTCTAAATTAGCTCATTAAAATTTCAATGAAAAGCAGGTGTAAATTATAGATAAAGAAAGTAAAATTATTGCCAATCGTAAAAAATTTAGTGGGCAGTTATGATAGAATTTTATCTCAAATTAACAACGTGTAAAATATGTCACGTTATTTTAAATGCTGCGGCAATACGAATTAATTACATCCCGAAATAAATCTCATCTGACAAACAGGGGCACCGGACAGTCCCAGCTAAAATTAATTTGGTTAAACTCATGGGTGCATCCGGTCAATGCGCATCGGCGAAATGGCAATTATTAATTGCACCTATTCTGTTGTGCATTATTCAAGAACTATCCAATATTCATCGGAGCGTGGAATGCACCGGGGGACTACTCGACCGGCCGCGGGAATATTCCGAATATTACAGGGAAATTTTTATGGGGGATGAGGCAAGTGTCCGAAATGATATAGTGCGGTGGAACTGAGTTTTGAATCCAGCCTCCATTAGAACGAGAATATTCTATTGTAGTGTAAAATATATAATAATATTATTATAATAACGTTTTTGAAGGGATATGAGAGGTTTGGGATTGACTCTCAAATACCGGCCACATCATTGGATCAAAACATATTGATACCCAAACATCGGATATATTAGATGGAATGAGTTTTATATGGACACCCAAACATCGGATATATTAGATGGAATGAGCTTCAGATTGACACCCAAACATTGGATATATTAGATGAAATGAGTTTTATATGGATACCCAAACATCGGATATATTAGATGGAATGAGCTTCAGATTGATACCGGATATATTAGATGGAATGAGCTTCGGATTGATACCCAAACAACGAATATATTAGATGGAATGAGCTTCAGATTGATTCCCAAACATGGGATATATTAAATGGAATGAGCTTCAGATTGACACACAAATATCGGATACATTATATACAATGTGCTTCACATTGACACTCAAACGTCGGCAACAGTAAATGAGTAAAGAGATGAGTCGATAATGATTGTATTCTCCCGCAAAACGTCTGACATAATGTGGACAATGGTAATCTTTTGTAAAAGAAAGGGTAATTATTTGAAGAAAACTCTAGGATCTCGAAATTATTTTTTATTCATCGCTTTTATTTATATTTATAGCACTACAAGGGCAGAAAATAAGTTGAACTGTAAAAGTTAAAATTAATTTAAAAAATTAAGCTATTTTACACTTTGTATCGATGATTGATAATAATAGATACTGCCTACCGTAAAAAAATATTATGGGGAATAAATTAAACACTTCATTACAAAAGAAGGGAAATAAAGGAAGGGCGAAATCTAGGCCTGCTAATCAATAAAGCAAAACTAATGATATTTGATAGGGCTTATACACCGTAAAACTTTCAAAATCTTTGTATGGAATATAAGCTGGTCTGTATATAACTTAGCAAGCTGTAAAATAGGTAATCAGACGACTTTACAATGGCATAGCGAAGAATACGACGACGTTTAAAATCGATGAAAGTCTAGCGCTGATCTTCACAATGGTTGTGGAAACACAGACACTGGGAATCAGCTAAGGGAATAGGATAGACTCCCTTGAGTTGTGGTGTTGACGAAGAAAGCTCAGATTACCATATAGACAGCGAGGTTTGCAAAGCTTTCGGTTGTGGATCCAAACTATTTTCTTACAATGTCTCCAGCAGCATTATATTGCTTGAATCGCTGATGAGATTGAAAACTCAAACCAGTATAAGTAATAATGAGTGAATCGGAATTTTTAACCCCCCCGCAAATAAAGGGGGTAATAAAAATCCCCCAAACGAGACTTTTGTGCAATATCAAAATGTTTATTACACCATATATTTTATAATTTAGGTAATCCTAGAAAAACGATTTGGTAATCGATCTGCTTCAAAAAAAAATTCTGTTATAAAATTTTACTGGAAAGGACTGCAATAATACGTACAAGAGTTACGATCGTTTAACATCTTAACCGTTTTGCATTACTTCCCAACTGACTACTGGCCGAAGATTAAGATTATCAATAGTAACTAATATCTGAATATTTCCTGAAAAAGCAATATGATTATTAAGACACACGATCGCTCCGCGATATACGGGGGACGCTAATGACCCCCCATTTGGGTGACAAGTGATTATTACCTTCAGGTAAAGGTTATATTGGAAAGAATGAGAAATGGAAGAAGGTCACATATAATCTGGAGGGATCAAACCTCAGATCAAGTTTCTATGCTAGTTTAGGCTATTTGTGCAACACGTAAAGGATTCTAGATCACTATATAAATAATGTTATTTGATCATCACACACGATATGGGAGTTAAAATACAGCTGAAGAAGATTGCGAAAATTAAATCTCAATTACTGCATACTTTTAGTATTATCTACAGTTAGACTTCTCCTTCAATGTGACAAAACCTGTAAAACAAAATTTAGAAGCGGGAAATATAAATCCACGTGTGACTCCAGATAAAATGTAGAACGCTTAGAAAAAATAAGGCGGAATGAACGCAAGAAGCATATCTACGTTAGATGGCTTCGTGCTCAAGAAAAAAACATCTTAAATCTAGAAAAAAGCACGTTTCCAGTCTCTTCACATACGCCAAAGATAAGCCATGAAAAAAATAATGATCGAACCTCTTAAAATAAAATTGAAATGAAAATAATATTATTTTTCAATATGGATTTATTCATTCCCATTGTATGTGAAACAGTGCTAGAGTCTAAAGATATATTCAACAGCAATCTACATTAAATACCTCTGAGAGGATTTCGAAACTTGCAACTAAGTCCGAACTCCGAGTGGAATCTTGATTAAAGCTGACCGTTCATTGGGAATTTGAGACTAAAATTAATTGCGTGCTACTCGATTGATCCAAGACGTTAAACAGGACATTCAAGATTAAAATTGGAGTGTTAATTACTTTGCGACTGCATCACTTTGGTTTGACAAGATTCAACTGAAATTTACCTTATTCTTAGGAATTAGGTTTGCAAAGACGATTTCCTCTTATCTATTTACCAATATCTGATTTAGAGTTTTTTTCATTATTTCGGGTTTTCACCCTCAAAGGGTGTTCTAGGCCATCAATTAAAATAACAGAGAAATGAAAGGTGAATTTATTGATGTTGAATCTTGTGAAAATAATTTTTTAAAGGAAAATACATAAATAGGACGTATACATGTATCATTATGGAGTTTATGGGTGAACGTCGGGCGCTCGGAGCAGCCTGGCGTGTTTTTGGTCGGTCTTGTTATTTTTCACTAATTAAGAGGGATATTTCATATATTGAACCCTTAAAAGTATCAAAAAATGTTCCTTACTGTGTGAAAATTACCTAAGTGCTGTAAAAATAATTTTTATGTGAATAGTGTGGACGTGCAACGAGTTTTAAATTTATGTACCGAGCAATTTGGCTAATTATAAGATGCATTCTAAATTCTGTGTCTAAAATCTCAGACGGGCATCGAACACTCGCCAGATGTGACCATCCCTTCGGCTGCTGGGTAACCCAGGCGTGCCCCTCGCCTACCCCGCACCTACAAACTACACTGCACCCCCGCTGCCGCACCGTCATGCAGTATACATCATGACCGTTATGACCTATCCGTTGCATCGGCGGCTGGAGCGGCCTTTCGCAGAAAGAAAGAGAAATGAGATGAGTGATCTGGTGGCTTCTGCACTCTGAGCTTCACCCCCCGCCCTGCCGCCTTTCCCGTCCCTCCGCCCCGCGCACACAGAAGGATGACATCGGACGGAGCCTGCATATTTTTTCTGCGTTCCCTAAGTGAGAGTGATTTACAGTGATAAGACATTATATGACCAAAAATTTTACAATTAAATAAGAACTTAACAAGATATAAACATTTTTCGATGACATAATTATTTTACGGTGATAAGACACTATATATTTTTTTCTTAGTGTTAATTAAGTTGTTAAGTAAGTAATTGTATTGATTTTAACTATTGTTTGTTTTGAGTTGTATAATTATTAGAGGTAGGTTTGAATATGTGTAACGTTGTTTTTGGGATGTTAAGGTGTTATATGTAGTACCTGGAAGGGAATGGCCGAAACAGATGTCGATGAGGCTCGCTACCCATCACATCGCCAACCCTTTGGTAGCGCAAAGAGGAGGACGGAACGTGAACAATGTCGAATTGGTACATGGAATATCAGAGGAGGAATGGAAAGAAAGATGAACGAATTATGCGATGCAATGGATAGTAAATTTTTGGATATACTTTGTGTGACAGAGAGTATGAAAAAGGAGAGCGGTACAATGCAGCATAATGATAAGTTCGTCATCTGGTCTGGGAGACCGGATACGGAGAGGGCTTGTCAGGGTGTTGCAGCGCTACTGTCTCCCAGAATGGTTGAATGTATGTTGCAGTATGAATGTGTAAGTTCGAGAATAATGTGGATCCGATTTAAAATTGGGTTGACAAGGGTGTTTCTTGTTATCGGCTATGCTCCTGTTAATTCTGAAAGCGACGAAGTGAAAGATGATTTTTGGACTGGTGTGAATGACGTAATGAGATTAAAAAATTTGAATGAAAGGATTATAATGGCGGGCGATTTGAATGGGTGGGTGGGAATTAGACGTGATGGATTTGATTCAGCCTTAGGTAAGTTTGGGGATAAAAGAACGAATGACAATGGGAATAGAATACTTGAAGTATGTTTAGAGTGGAACCTGTTTGTATCGAATACCTTCTTCGATCATAAAGGTATCCATCAATATACGTGGGAAAGAGGAAATGAAAGATCATTAATCGATTTTGTGGTAATTGACTCTAGGTTGAGAGCCGTTACTGAGGACACAAGAGTTTTCAGAGGGGCTGAGGTTGAAACTGACCACTTTCTGGTGGTGTCAAGAGTAAACCTCTTTCGCGGATGGCGCTCTAAAGTGAAAAAGGTATCAACTCCTACCAGAGTCAAAGTAGAAAAACTGCAAAACGCTAATGTCAGAAGTGAGTATGAGAAGCGTGCAGAGACGAGATTGAATGAGAAGGAAATGGATGGTCTAAGCATTGATGAAGCATGGAACCACATAAAGGTTAGTCTTTGTGAATCTGCTAGAGATGTGTGTGGAATAAGTACGCAAGGTAGGAAGAAAGGTGACGCATGGTGGGATGACGAGATTAAAGCACTGGTCTCAGAGAAGAAGAAAGCATGGTTATGTCTGATAGCGGCTGGCAGTGCTTCTAGCGAAGAGAGAGATAGAGCGAAAGAAGTATATAAGGGATGCAAGAAAAGAGTAAGTGTTGGAGTGAAAGTACGAAAGAAACGTCTGGAAGAGGAAGAGGGAATAAAAATGACAAAAAACTTCCAAGAAAACATTAAACTGTTTTGGAAGGAGGTCAAAAAGTCCCGGAGCGGTCCAGAGAATGGGAGCCTAAAAGTGATAAAATCGAAAGATGGAAGAATGTTGACGAATGAGGAAGAAATAAATGAGAGATGGATGAAATATTTTGAGGAAGTCTTCGAAAGCAACCCGAGTGATAGTGAGGCCAGCGGCGAATCGGGTATGAACGATGACGGAGTGAATGTTATCAAAATCAGCATGGATGAAATTAAAAATTCGATAAAATGCATGAAGAATGGTAAGGCTGTAGGTTTCGACAATATTGCGGCCGAATACTTTAAAGGAGATAGCCATATTATTCTCACATGGTTGTGCAAACTTTTTAACCAGTGTTTAGAGGAGGGTTACACGCCATTAGATTGGAGAAGGGCTGTAATCATGCCATTATACAAAGGTAAAGGGTCACGTATGGAATGTGGGAATCATAGAGCTATTAGCCTGCTAAGTTCAGTCGGCAAGTTGTACGGAAGAATATTGATTGAAAGGGTAAGAATGGAAACAAAGGATAAAATATGGGATGTGCAAGGTGCCTTTATGAGTGGAAGGGGATGCATGGACCAGATTTTCTCCTTGCGTATGCTCACTGAGAAGTTTCTGGCAAAAAACCAAAAACTTTTTTGTGCCTTTGTAGATCTACAAAAAGCATACGACCGAGTCGACAGGAAAAAGCTATGGAAGGTGTTGTCCAAGTATGGAGTGAATACAAATCTCATACAGGCAATTGCGTCTCTGTACGAGGGAAGCGTTGCATGTGTTAGGGTGAACGGTGGTTTTACGGGGTGGTTTGACATCACAAAAGGTGTTAAGCAAGGCTGCGTAATGTCACCATGGTTATTCAATTTATACATGGATAATTGTATGCAAGAATTGAAAGAGATGGGATTGGGCGCGAATTTGAGTGATCTGAAAGTATGTTGCCTGTTGTATGCTGATGATGCGGTGCTGATTTCTAACACTATGGAAGATCTACAGTCTCTCGTGTCTAGGATGAACGAAGTGTGTATGCAAAATGAGTTAATGATGAATGTAAGTAAGTCTAAAGTCATGGTATTTGAAAGGGAGAGTACGAAAACAGTGTGCAATATAGTTGTGAATGATGAATACTTGGAGCAGGTGGATGAGTTTGTGTACCTGGGTAGTATGTTTACGAGAGATGGGAAGGCTGATAGAGATATTGAAAGAAGAGTAAATGCAGGTAACTCCATTAATGGAGGACTGAATGCCGTTGGCGCTAATAAAACACTGTCAAAAGACGCGAAGCTAGCAGTCCACAATGGAGTCCTGGTACCTACCTTGATGTATGGCAGTGAGGCATGGAGTTGGCAGAGGAAGGATGAAAGTAAACTGAATGCTGTCGAAATGAGATCCCTGAGGCGAATGTGTGGCAAAACCATGTATGATCGTGTGAGAAATGTGGATATCCGCAAAGAATGCAAGGCTGATGTAAGCATAATGAGTAAGATTAAGAAAGGGACCCTCAGATGGTTTGGACATGTAGAGCGAATGAAAGAAGAAAATAATGTGAGAAGAATATATGACGCAAATGTGAATGGAAGAAGAAGTAGGGGACGCCCGAGGAAGACATGGCACGATCAAGTGAATCAGATACTTGAGTCGGGCCATGTCAAAAGTCGGAATAATAGAAGAGTATGTATGAGACGATGTATGAATGTGAGTGAAGCAAAGACTGTGTGCCAAGACCGAGTTGTTTGGCGGTCCGTCCTCTCTGCCTACCCCTGCGGGGAAACGGCGTGATGGTTAGTTAGTTAGTTAGTTACATGTATCATTTCAAAACATACATAAACGTTCAGGTAATCAAACCATATGCAATAAGCTCTAGCTAGTTCTAAATATATTTCCCTAATTCCATTCCACGATGTGAAAGTGAAGTTAACCATTATGTAGACCCTAAAAGGAAAAGAAAATAAAGAAACTAAAAACCTACCTTTTTGGGCTCTCATACCCTTAATTTAAATATATCTATCTGCAAGTATCATACTCGTATTGCCTATGATATGTCTTAATCACACTTTTCTTACTGAATTGAAATTACTCGAATCCTTACACATCAATCTGTCTCTTGACAAATCACAGTTAGGAAGATCAACTCCTTGTACTACTGCACCGCCCACCATTAAATGTTGCTTTTACTTTCTAAAATACACTCATGAAAGAATATATTACTTATTAATATTAAAATATTTTACAGGATTAAATAACATGTGTTCACAATTATGTCATCTGCGTGCGAACTCTATCTAAATTTCTTTAATAGATAATAAACAGTGTTAATTTCAAGCGACCTCCCAGGTAAGTATGGTCCTGTGTTCATTCATTTTTAGGCAGCATCGCGTTCATTGGTCAAAACATTGTACATATATTTTCGTATCGGTGATCAATGAACCGGTGTATGAAATTTTTAGCCACAATTTGTTTTTAATTGTTTGTCCAGCTTGTAAGTTTTTCTAGATTTTAGACATGTATGGTAAGTCTGTACAGCGCCCTTGACAAAATCGGCGCTATATAAATCATCCAAATATTATTATTATTATTTTACAACAAGAATCAAATAAAGAAGTATTTGTAATTTTTAAACTGGAATTTCTTATGGATTTATAACATCAACGATATTGTGATTAGAGTAAATAAAAAATATTTTAGGCAAGGCTTTTTTAATAAATACCTACAAAATATTAAATTAAGTAAAGGCGTTAGCGTAAAGTTGACAACTTAAAAAAATAATTACTCACTCTAATCTTGACACAATTATTTACGATGAAAAGGCTGATTCACGTAGTTATTTCGTAGCGATTTTAAAGGAAATGACAGCATAATTATATGGGCGCTTTTTGCTGGGTACTGTTTGACTCCAACCCTCCTAAATGAAGTCACCCCGAGATGTAAAAAATGTAAAAGATCAAATCCAACGGTGAAATTCCGTGCATAAATTTTTAATTATAGACAAAATTATTTTGGTGCTGCAGTAAGTTATAATACATAAAGTCATTTAAATGGGCTCTTACGTTTTTATGCAATCTAATTAATGCGCACTAATAAATAATATATTCCTTTGAAATTTTCCAGTAAATAAAGTTACTAATATGTTAATTACAAACTGATGACGTAAATGCCTCAGAGCGAGACTTAAAAAACTGTGTTTGCTTACTTACTATGCCAAAGAAACTAACCATAGTAAGTTTTTTTATATCGCTAACTAACTAATAAAACATCTTTATGGTTTTACACATACTCCTCTGGGATCTTATTTCTACTTTTATCCATCCACTATTAGTTCCGTGCCTTACTGCCATATATCAAGGTAAGTTCCAGCAGTCCATTGTGGACTGCTAGCTTCGCTTCTTTAGACTGTTTTTCGTTGGCGCCAACGCGGTTTGAGTTAAGACTCTCGACTCATAATCCGAAGGTCGCGGGTTCAAACCCGGCATGCGCTAATAAATTTTATTTGATTAATTGGTGGTTTTAGAAGATTTTCAAGAGTTTTAAAAAAATTGGGTTATTCGTAACCCGGGGAAGTGTCTTTCTTTTAAAAGAAAAAAATAAAATAAATAAAAAATTTAATTTGTGGTATTTCACAATTAATTAATTTAATAAAATATATAGTGTATTTGCGGCACATTCCACAGTGGAAGATATTGTCAGTATCGCCCTGGTGTAATAGCATCATTAAGAATTGAAACCTTGCTTCAAAATGGTTTTAGCTATGTTTGGTGACCAGATCTGAATAGCCAGACACTTCCTCACGTCCCTCTTCTCCTTTTCCTTCCCCTCTCAACTACCTCCAGCCACACAACATACCCCAATTGGGAATTCCATAGTCTCACTGGCTCCAGACGGGAGCAGTTGAAAGCTTGTGAGGTATCTACGTAAAACAAAATGACTGTGTTCGTTATCATTGGCGAAACATTTTAAACATATATATTTTTAAATCGCGTTCAGTACACCATTAACCTTTACCTACATTTACCCTTCTTTCAATATTGCACGACAGATAAACTGCCCACAACCAGAGGGTCTATGGTACACTCAATGAAAACTTTATTTTACATACCCACATCAAAATTATCTACATCTTTACTAAGTATAAAATGAAGTCGCTCACGCTGTATGTGCGCTTAGATCTTTTAAACTAAGCAACGGATTTTAATGCAGTTTTCACCAATAAATAGAGTGATTCATTAAGAAGGTTCACAGGTATATAATTTGTCAAGGTTTGAAATAGGTACATAATATATCTGGCCAAGCAGGAGCGGGCAGCGGGCAGCGTCCAACGGGCAGCATGATGTGGATTTGATTTAACAGATGGCGTTGGTTATAAGGTTTCGTTCGCCACAGCAACGGATGGTCGGGTCTGCTAGTGTAAAATAAATAATAGTGTCTGTGGTGAAGTGGTTTTAATTTATATACAAATCTACGGTTTTATTATGAGATTGATGGAATTTGACACACTTACTTGACCATCAAAGCAAGAACTGTCTTCATTGGATTTAAAAAAAAAATACCTCCAACTCCTTTTCATATCCCTTAAATCAGGATTTTGATACTTGACGTTCAAAATAAGAGTAAAATAATTATTGTCTACATCTGATTTTAAAAAACTCTGTGTTAAGCCCGGTCTACGCCTGGAACTTAAGCTGGTATTCTTAATAATTGTACATTTCTCTTGAATTTCTAATGCCATGTACGTTTTACGTAACTACCAACTTATTCCACTTTAAACGCAAAAAGTCTAAACAATAAAACAGAATGTTCCAAAATGAAAGCCATCTTGAATTTATGTCAAATAAACGTTTAATACGTGACCAACCTCACATAATCTTTACAGTTCTTTCATTATATCTCGAATGTTCTACATTTCCATACCGCCCGTGAAACTCTGGCAAATGACTGCATAAAATTTTCGCCCGCTTGGGGCGCTTTGGTAATTTATTCACAATTCTGCAGGATATCAGATGTACCTACGCTTATGTTCCCCTTACAGAACGCACGGAATTAAATGTTATCACAGAAACAAAAAAGTAACTACTGAGCAGAAGGGAAAACACAACACAAATAATTTATATTTTCTGTGGACGGAAATATTCTTTTACGACGTTGAAAATAACAAGCAAAAACCCCTTTAAAAAGACTTAAATTACATACATCGACGGTTTTATTCTAGGAATATTTCAGTGTGTATTAATTTGACAACAAAAATTAAGTCAACTCAGGTGGTTCACAACGTGCCTGGGTTCATGGGGTTAGGCTTTTCTAGGCCTTAGCGGCGAATGCGTGTACCATGTCCTCTGCGTGCGGAATCTATCCAAATTTCTAGACAATATCCAGGTAAGTATGGTCCTTTATTCATCCATTTTTAGGCAGCATCGCATTAATTGGTCAAAACATTGTACATATATTTTCGTATCGGTGATCAATGAACCGGTGTATGCAATTTTTAGCCATAAGTTGTATTTAATTGATTGTCTAGCTTATAGTTTTTCTAGATTTTAGAAATGTATTATAAGTTTGTACAGAGCCCTTGAGGTGATTTTTCACATAAATCGTTCAATTATTATTATTATTATCTACTGCGTAACGGGCCGGATCGTGAGAGGCTGGTTGAGGTAGACCTTTTGACATTTGACTCCAGCAGGAGTCTCTCGAAACACCGCCTTGCACCTCGGTGGGAGGGATAGATTCATATATCCGTCACTCCTGGAAACTCTGACCCCCAGATTCCTACCCTCTCAAAAGAGAGTTTTCTAATAAAAAAATATATATAAATTTATAATAGCATTAAACGTATATAAATATAAACGGAAGCTGTGAGTGACTTGTATTTTTTATGAAGATAAACACAATGTACCCAATCTTTACGCTTTAAAAGAAGCTGTGTTCGTTGTACGTCTTATAGAGTACCATATACATAATATGAGACAGCTTCAGATAGAAATGATTAAAGCAGACGGGAGTGGGAAACAGATAGAGAAAAGTGTTTTCAGAATTTTCTTTTAGAAAAGCCGAGGAAAATCACACGACTGCCGAAGGAAATGTAGGAAATGTCCTCTTGAGATATATTGCTTTCCGTACAATTCCATTGAAATTTTTACAACGAGAAACGTTTGACTACGTCGGTCGTAAAACAAAGTAAAAAAAAACTCAGACACAATTTCTTTTGCAAGAACTAGAGGCGGTTTTTTATCTCCTACCCGCGCTCCCAGCGAATAAACGACTGTAATCTGAGAAATCTCAGAGCGGAATCTGAAATGTCACAATTACATTTTTGTTATTAAATTATGGAGATCTGAGACTCTTTTTAAACCATTGTTCGCCGATAAGCTCGCTTTATTTCGTAAGTATGAATTAACCTTATTGGACTGATGAAGTAATTAGACTAATCAAACATATAAATCCCTCTGCAATGTTTTTGATATCTCCCAATCTAAAGTTATGGCAGATTTTCGGTTTTACGTCAAAAGAAATACGGTGGTCTTAAGTTCTGTAAGATGAGAAAGTCGCTTATTAAGACATTTATTAAGTGCAGAATACTTAATACAAGGATTCCCACGACATTGTTGGATAGATTGCGGAAAAGATAAAAATCTTTTCTGGAGCAATGTCGGGTGACTACGGTGAATGTGGAATAACTTTCAAAATTAAGCTTTGAAATGTTCCAGAAAACTGAACAAATGGCTCTTACGGTATCCCATGAGTTCAATCTCCTAAACTCAAATAAAAGTGTAAGTATAAATGTTAGTTTTTGTGATTAGCAATCTATTTTCCTTGACCAAACATTTTTTTTTAATTTTATGGATGTTTCTTAACATTAAAACTTTTTTGTTAACCTCTAAATAAAAATAATCTTTTAAAACCTTTTGCTTAACCTCGCTAACGCTAAGCCTATATCGAGTTTAACAATTATTTTAAATGTTTTCTTTTTAAAGATTTATAAATTATAACATGAGTAAAAAGTAAAGATTTATAAGTACTCGTACATCGTAACTATGTATATATCAGCATTAAAAAATTGAAGAAAACAATGCTATAGATATTTAGAATAATAGTTTTGCTGAATTAACTAAAATGAGGTGAGAGATGAAAAATGTCGTGAAGTTAAATGTACAATTAACATTATCATATATCAATAAAGAATTATATCATGAATATGAAAAATTAAAATAAAAATCTTTATCAATCAAAAAACAAACATCTTGCAATTATACATCTATTTGGACAAAGGCACCATACATATCATGCTACAAAACCATTCAACAGTCTTACCCTTGAAAATAAAATCGAAGAAAACAAAAATAAATTCGTACTCAAAATTACAAAATGGATTAAAGAACAAAAAAGACAATATTACCAACATTTCATAAACAAATAAGAATAAAACACATAACTACACGTAACACTCAAAACCAATATAAAACACACATCACTCACAAACACACAACACATAATATATACCGATTTTAATTTTATTTAAATAATAAAATAATTCATTTTACCTATAATTTTACCTTAATTATAAATTTTTATGTTAAGTTTATTTTGTTTTATAAAATGGAGGCCTCAGCACAGGTTAGCTACCCAGTGAGGTCGACACTGCTTAATTATAATTGAAATGTACATAATAATAATAATAATAATAACTTTATTTCACATAAAATTGAACAATAAAACATATGTGGAAACTTTGACTAGCCAACTAGGAATGGATCCTGTTTTAGGCCAGTCAAATTGACAAATTTAAATTCATATTCCATTGTTTACTAACATAACATGTTATTTATAGCAGGAAAAGGTGTTAATTATACATAAGATACATAAGATACATAAGATACTATATCAAATAAATAAATAAATACCAACTCATAACAATTGATTTTGCATCCAAAACAAATGTGTCAATAATATATATCAACCATCAAGGCGATGCACCACGTCGTGTAACATTTGGAATTGGGCCGTTAAAAATTACCCTCCTTATATAGATACCAATGAGGTTTAAATTTGCGCTTAATACAAGCAACCTGTTTTGATTTAGGCAAGAAAAACATCGCAAAAATGTGTATTTCATTTAATTTTGCCAAGTTCAGTCACAAATATTGAAATATTTTACGATCATCTTCTAAAGAACTTAATTTTCCACATTAAACAATCAAATTATAAATGAAAAAGGGTTCGTAGGTTGGATATTTTGGACTACAAAACAGTTTTTATAAGCCCGATACTATATTTTTTGGGCTCATAAATAGTCGTTTATTTCGAAAGCCAACGTGTGTTCTAATAACAGTATTTAAGTAAAGAATCTGAGATATTTCCAAAGAATCAATTTTTCTAACCAAACACACATAATTTTGCATTACTTCGTAGTGCTTCGTCTTAATAAATATAGTATCTACAGTTACGTTTTTTTGAAAGGGATGATAATTGGAAAGTTATCCGTATTTCTGGCTTCCAGGTAAAAGTATAACGGTACAGTGGATTTTCCAAACGATTACACCAACGCGACACTGACGCCGGTGCCGACGCGCGACGCGACGCTGATATTTGCGCATAATAATGGCTGCGTCCTACTCGGAAGTATTCCTTTAAATGTTTAAACTTCGAGTGCTGCAGGAAACTGAATTCCTTGGAATTGAAAGCCGATACTTCTACACTGAATATTGATCTGCGATAGGGAGAAGATGCAACTTGCAAATATAGATAAGAAGCTTTGGCGTTATTACATTTGAAACCCTCTCTGTAATATGGGTCACTTTATGACCCATGTTCACACCTTATTTAATATTTACAGCGTATGAACAGCACATTCATTTGTGAAATAAATATATAAAGTCCACACATAAAGTGAGCATTTAAAAAAATATATAAGTTTTTCTTCAATGTTTTGAAAAACTGTCTACTTCAGACACCTTCAAGAATCATATAATGGCAAATGTCTATTTTTCGCACTTTCTGTGCACCACACAATACAAATTTTGACGGCCTTTGTGGATGAGAAGCAACGCTCTTGACTAGTAATTCGGAAGACGCGGATTCAAATTCCAGTTTGCGCAAATAAATTTAATTTAATTAAGTTGTGTAATTGCACAATTTTATTAATTTCAAATAATATATAGTATATTTGCAGCACGATCCAGAATCGAAGATACTCTCAGTATCGCCCTGATGTAAGACCACAATTCAGAATTGAAGCATTGCTTGAAATGGCTTTAGCCATGTTTGGTAACCAGATATAAATAGCCAGGTACTTTTCCATCTTCCTCTACCCCACTCCATCCCCTACCCACTATTTTTAGCCTCTCAACATACCCCAATTGGGGATGCCATAGTCTCATTGGCTCCAGACGGGAGCAGTTGGGACTCTTGCGAAGTATTTACATAAGATTGGGGAGGCTAAGAAGCACCGCACAAAGAGGAGACCGATTAGTCTATCTCATCCTCTCGCAGGTTAAATGCTATAGATGTATTTATTTGTCTCTTTTTAGTGTCGCTATTTATCGTTTCATCGACTTTCAAATCACAACGATGGTAAAGCAGTTTTTACCTCAAATTACCTGTTTTCATTAGCATTTGCGTTACATTTTAATAATAGATAACCCTTTTTGCTGCAAGAGATAAAAAATAAATTCTATGAATAAGTTATTTGAAGCAAACTAAAATATATTTTTAAATTCTTTCATGATTTTCTGGAACAAAACTACGCACAAACCTTACTCAGACGCATCATAATTCATAATCCTGCCCTTTGATTTAGTTTTTTCTTATGCAAGAAAACATTTGTGTGTTTTGAAAACAAAACTGTTTGTGAATTCAGGTGGGCGCTGGGCCAAAGTATAAAAATACAAAATATGATTCCACGTACAAACAATACAGAAGAAATCAGCTTTACAATGTAGGAAACGAGAATTTCCATCTCTCCCGCGGGAATGTTTTCAGAATCGGTTAGTGTAAAAAGTATAAAGTGTTATGTTTGTTGAATCGCGATGCAGCCAAGGAAGAAGGAAGCATTAAGCCTACGGGAATCAAGTTAGCTTGCTCGTTAGGGTGGAAGAGTTCATTTGGAAAATGCAATCTGAAAACAATGCGAGGAAATTTAATGGAAGTATTGAAACTTTGAAATAATGTTTTTCTGCTCAGACTTTAAGTAGGTTTGTTATGAATCAAAGATGTATGATGTTTAAAATTATCAGAGAAATATATGTATTTATTTTATTTATAAACAGAAAAAAAACAGTACATTAGATACATACGTGAACAAAAATTATAATTAATAAGTATTTCATGGTGGGTATCTATTATGAGTTTCATTGTAGTGTCTTATTTATGGTATGCATATTAAGTAATTACCGGGTGATGTATCTAGTGGGAAGGTTTGTGTGTGTGTGTATGTGAGATAGAGTATGTGTGTATGTATGTATGCGCATTGAACAATTTATATTATAGACTTGATGCACTTTTTAAATTTCTTTTTAAATATAGACTATATGCCTTGCTTATAAGCTTGTTTTAAATGTTACACAATTGATTAACAATCATTCACAGATTTAATGGAAGTTTGTTAGTAAGTTATAATTAATGACTTATATGAGTTATTTATATTTGGTTTTAAAAGTGGTTTGTCACGTTAGACGACTTAGCAGGGTTGCTCGGGTTAATGAGGTGAGGTTTGTTCGAGACTTGACGGTGGATGTGTCTACCAACCAATTGCATGGCAGTCCAGATCGAAGGAGAATGGTTGAGAAAGACGTTTTGACCTCTCCAACAGGACTCTCTGGGTACATCACTTTGAACCGCGGTGGGAGGGATGAATTCGGACGTCCGTCATTTCTGGACATACTGACCCTCAGATTCCTACCCACCGAAATGCATTTTTCCTTCCTAGAACTTCCTCTCGTTCCTTTCCTAAAAAGACCCTCCATATAGCATCCCCAAGGCCCCGAGGGAAATTATTTTCCCCAGTTCTCCTGTGTGGAGCTAATGTAAAAAAAGGCTTTATCTATGTACATAAATAAGGAAGGTGTGGGTTTTTTTAAACAAATCTAAAGTTTAATTCTAAGATTGATGAAAATTTTCCCACTTGATTTTAACGTAGGAGGAATTTCACTGTCATTTCGCATGAATTTACATACCTTAAAGCAAAATTTTGATACTTCTTGATGTGCACTTGACGTTCAAAATTAGAGGAAATTACCGTCTATTTCCGATTTAGAAAAAAAACTCTTTGGAAAGCCCAGGCAGTGCCAAGAACTTCGTGTATCAAGAATAAAAAAATATATTGGCCGATTAAATCACCCTTTTTGAGATATTTTGGAAGGAGAGGAGATAAAGAAGCCTAACTACGGCATAAATTGGCTTATTTAATAATAAAAATATCCCTAGAAATACCTATGGGTACAATCGAATTAAAGTAAAAACATACAGCATGCAATTCACACACGGTAGAAGTGAAACCTTCAGAAAACTAAAGTAGATACGAGTGGGGAGGCTACGAAACACCACAAAAAGAGGAGACCGATTACACTATATCTCATTTTCTCGCAGGTTAAATCCTATAGATGTATGTGTTTATCTCTTTTTGGTGTCGATTTTTTGTTTCATCGAGTTTCAATACACAACGGTGCTAAAGAAGTTTTACTTCAATAATTAAAAAACAATGTTTTTTTATCAGTTTGGTAGACTGTACAGAACCTTTTATGAAAAAATACAATAAAATAGTCCATCTTGAAATTCATCGTTTTTATACATTAGAACCTGAACAAAAAATATTTTTAATTTCTAAGGACGGTCGGGTTAAAGGTGTTTAATTAATCTTTCGGTCTTAACTAGGCTGCCAGGAAAAAATAAATGGGCACAAGAACAAGGGTGCGATGTGGGTTGGAAAAAATAAGAAGATTGAAAGGGAGGGACATACCGAGGGAAGATGATACACAGGGAGGAAAAAACCTGAAAATTGTGAGGAGATTTCCCCTGGGAGGGGCAGTTGAGCAGACATGAAGTACGTGGATTTAACACGTTCAATGCAACGTGCACTTTTATAGCCCCGTTTGCGTAAATTTCGCCAATTAAATCGAGCTTTTTCCGAGGGAAGGGCGATGCTTTAAAGGTAGTAAAATTGAGGTCATTACGACGTTAGTGAAACGTATTCGCTCTCCTATAAAATGTTGAATTAGCGTTGTACTTTTTCAGTAACATTGCTAAAAACTTTGCACAGAGATTGTAGTGAAATAGTTAACATCAGTAAAAGTATAATGGTAAAGACATAGAAAAGCGGTTTTTATTAAATTTATTGTACCACAGATTAAACAACAAACCACTCCTAGACTAGATTTAATTATTCCATTGCTAACATTTTGAAAGAAAGTTACACAATGAAGTTTCAAGGTTACTTTTAAGGAGTGATTAAATTTAAATTTGTAACAAAATTCTTTAAATAAAACTCCGCAGTCGATAAAATACTTTTGACTTTATTTGTGATAGATAACAATGAGCTCTGATAGCTTATTTAACAGGCGGTAGTAATTATTCTAGGCCTCGATCTTGGAGTTGCAATTATATTTATTATAGTATCAATCCCTGCTTTATCGACAGCTACGTGACATTTACGAGCACGCTCTAAAACTAATATTTATAATATCACATATATCTACTGTTTTAAACATTTCTTTCGGTAGCATCATTTCTCTTGTCATGCGTTGCTGTGCTAGAGCATAATCTGTTCTGTCATTTGGTATCTTTAACAAGTCGTGGATAAGCCATAGAACTTCAATAGCAATGTTTGACTGAATGTGGGAACTATACAATACTATACTGTATAATATTATACTACACAATGATATAAAATATGGCATCCAATAGATTTTAAAATGTAAGCTTAAATATATCGTCTCTTGTGTAAATTTCACCCCTTGTAAGGATCATCCAACGTGAAAAAGTCACTCAGGTTTCATCATCGGCAATAAAAATTTATCAATACTCTATTTTTTCTCGAAGGAAATATCTAACCTGGGGGAATTAGGTTTCCACGGGTGGTGGAATCTTCAAGGAATTCGCATAGTACTCCTTGAAGGGAGAGGAATTTCACAAATTTAAATAACTTCTATAATTTTTATAAGCAATCTCTCTAAGCTATTTTTCTAATGCTTTTGTTTTGTAATAGTCTCAATATTTTTTCTCCTTAATCTCTGCAAAGACAGGCGACAGAAGATCTATGTTTATGCCAAGGATATTTATATGGAAGGTGCTACGAAGAACTAACATCTTTGATCCAGGTCGTCGCAGGTGCACAGCAGGGAGATACGTCAAAGCATGCCCAATATAATATTTATACAGTTGTTACATTATAACCGGGTCGTTTTTAGGGATTTGTTCACCTGAACTATGGAAAGATTTGTCGGCATTTCTGTTTCCCCCCTCCTAAAACATGTTCACTACATCCTGTCCTTAAAAAAGACCCTCCATATGGCTTTTGGAAAGATGATATCGGTCCAGGGGGATAACTGTAGACATCATGTGTGGATATATATTAACATGGTCAAAGTTTTCAACGATAAAGTTTCGTCCCCTTTCTGCAAGTCTTTATTAAAAAATAATACTTCTGCTGGAAGAAAAAATGATACATAAAGAAATATAGATTAAAGTTTCCGTGTTATAAAGGAAGGCGATATCATTTAGGTAACATATGTAAATACGAATGTTAGAGGGAGCGCGCTGATGTTAAAAAGTGAAAATATTTAATAAAAAACGACTCGTTTAAAATAGAACAAAAATCTCTTGACAAATGTCAAGAGATTGTGAATGAGAAATGAATTTTGTCATACCTTTAACATTTTTGTTATTTATTTTTTACGCCGTGTTGCTACACCTCCTTCTTTAGCCAACGTTTAGGAGAGCGTTACAGTGTCCATCATCAGGGCAAATGTGTGAACGTTGGCTCAAGAAGGAGGTAGTGTAACGGCATAACATCCCAAAAATAAATAACGAAATATTTTTTGGCCGTGAAAATTTAAAATCGTATCATACCTTTAACATGTTAAATAACAGAAAAACTGTGTTTATAATAATTATCGGAGTTAAATTTGCGATGCTTTGAAATTCAATGAATCAAAAAAGGTGCACTAAAAAGAGACAACACGTATACTCGTATCTATAGGATTTAACCTGCAAGACAGGATCTTCTCTTTTGGCAATGCTTCCTAGCGTCCTCGCCCTTGTCTAGGTACTTTAGTTTTCTAAAGATTTCACTTCTACGCGTGGCAACAGTACAATTGTAATTTTTTTCTATCAAATAATTACTGTTTCGGCTCGGAAAATGTACAGATATTATTAAAATAACTTATTTTTAATAACTTATAAACTTAAAGTGTTTTAGGATTTAGAGAATTGTTTTATAAATCGGAAAAAAAATTCGGAATTCTGGGTCATAAGACAGGTACAATTTTACTTGGTCCTAACATCATCCCCCGCGCAAAGTGTTTAGTGCTCCCATCTCCAGCCGCTGCGAACACATCCGACAGAATAATTTATAGGTCCTGGTAAGCAAGGAAGTAAGGAAGCAAGGAGCAGGAAATAGGAACACGAGTCAAGATAATGGCCGGTCATTTAATATATCAAAGTAAGGGAAGAACGGCAGTATCTGTGATGTTTTCATCTCGACTTTACGCCATGTTTTAACCAGCCTACCTATTTTAAACCAATATTTTTACTTTCAAACAGATGGTCTGCTTCACAAAAAACTTAGTCAAGCGGTTCAAATAACATTTTCACCAAAATTTTTATTCCAAGATTTTTCACATTTTTCCACGAAAGCTAATTTTTAGCTAAACATTCCGTAAAAATTGTTTTAAATGGAATAAAAATAGCGGCTGAAATAACAAATTTAAAAATAACAAACACAAGTTACAAATATTAATTACTTAAATCATTATTTTTTTGTTTTGAACAACAATATTATTTTCAAAGATGAAAGGTTTTTTTTAAACTTATATTTATGTAAACCTTTTTTATAATATTAACAAAACATGTAACAAACATTTTGTGGGTAGGTATACATAAATATAATCCTACTAATATTATCAACTCGATAGTTTGAATGGATATATGTGTGTTTGTTACTCTTTCACGCAAAAACTACTGAATGGATTTTAGTGAAACTTTACAATAATATAGCTCATACATCAAAATAATTTATAGGTTATAATTTATAAAGCTAGATAGGAAAGGAATGCGGGAGGGGAACGGGGACGCACGGGAAAGGTGATTCAGGTAGAAACTATGTTTTTCTTTGAAAATGACATTGCAACGCATGCCGGAAACCAGCTATTAATAACATTAAATAATTTTGTTTTAATAATTTATAATATAAATTATTAAATTCTTAAAGTGTTAATAAATTAGACTCAAGAAATAATATAAAATAATTAAAAAACAATAAAACCAATTAACATTTTTTTTATATTTCCCTTCCACAAACCTACTTTTAGCCCCTCCCTCTTAGGTAACTCCCCCTCGCCACCCATCAAAGTTGATGTTCTCTATTCCTCTTCTATTTTACCTTTAAATACTTTGTAACTCTATATAATTTATTTAATGTGTTTTATAAACCCCTAACGAAGGTTCAAGCTCAACCGAAAGCAGTTAGTTAAATATATATAATAAAGTAATATTCAAACAAAGTTATTTAATTATTTTTATTACAAAATATTTATAATTCAAACAACAACACAGAAAAAAGTTAAAATTTCAACGGCTGTGTTACCAAATATACTATGTACCACTTAATAAAATTTATATCACAGCTGAGGAATTTTTTTATTCAAAAATAAAAATTTAATTATTTTCTTCGTGAAACTATTGCTCTGACAGTCCGCATAAGCACTAATGGACAAAGTACTTAAATTTAAGACATAATTTTATGCGTCGTAGAATGAAAATTCGTTTTAAGCGTGTATCGCAATTTTATCTATAAGAGCACACGGCTGAGTTCCTTTGTAAAAGCTTTCTGTTTATATTGCCTCAGGTAAATAATATTCCCATTCTCTTGTGTGAAGATACTCTAAAAGGAGCAAATAATAAGCTCCCAGCGAGCTTTTGTGAGCTTTTTGACGTAACAATCGGTAATTTTATATAAACAATGTGGAGGTTAAAGCTACACCGCAGAATTGACGCTGGTACCTAAAGCAAAAAACATATGTTTCAGAGATGTTAACATGTAACACGCAGCGTAGCATTATCAGTCGGTCGTGTTTTCAACCTTTTCTAAAGCCTGTTAGTGAAACTGTCGTAGCGTTACAATAAATATACAAAGCAATATCCAATATTAGCGACCGCCTAATCTTACAGTTAAACATCGTCAAATAACAACTTATTCCTCAATATAAGACACTAACATTTTGTCGAATCAAGACCCCGCTATGATTAAACTACACTGTAGAAAACAAAATTTTAGAAAAAGTCAACGAAATTAGGGATTCTAGAGTTATTTATTTTGTAAGAAACAAACAGCTTTTACATAATATACAGTGATAAATATACAAGTAAATTGAAGTCAAGCCACAGAAGTTTCTTATGCTAAAGTTCGTTGGAAATGAAGTTTTAATATCTAAAAATTAATTTTGGGTTATAGGAAGGGTAGAGGAAGAGGAATATATGAAAAGGATATGAGATGCTCCCGATACATTACATAATCTCATGTAATAATAAGCGATCGTACGCGATACTTGGTATCGATAGTTATGTTTGATAGCCAATTAAATTTTGAATATCGCGTGCCACAAATTACAACAAAGGCGTGAAGATACTGGGATTTATTACCAGAACTACCAAAGACTTCGATTCTTTGAAAATTATAAATATCGTATATTTGTCGCTAGTACACAGCTTGTTAGAATACAATTCAATAGTGTGGTCTCCGTACCATCAAATTGATATAAAAAAAATTGAACGTGTGCAGCACGAATTCTTAGAATTTATGAATTTCAAACTACACGTACCAATTTAATACATAAACTATTCGTACTAAAAACGCTTCAAATGCATTCACTGGAAAACAGAAGAAAAATAAATTGCTTTCCCTTTTGTTTAAAATTATTCACTCACAGTTGTAAATTCCTGCTTATTTAAACCTCTGTCATTTTAAAATAAACCACAACAAGGGATAAAGAGATCGAGCAAAAACGGGGATTTAAGGATAAAGCTTCCTGTGAAAGAGTCCAGATGTGAGGAAAAAGATGTAGATTACGAATTGAAGACCACAACATATTCAAAAAAATTAATCCTCTCAAAGGGCTACAAAGAATATGGCATGCTTACAACAAAAATAACAAATGTAAAACATAAAAGAGAACATAGCACTATTGATTATAATAAATTAAAAATATAATCATTCTGTCTCCAGGCAGTGAGGTGGACTGAATATTTAATATTGGAATAAAAAATGTGTTCCGAGGAGTAACGGTTGTGTAAAGTCCTTGCGTTCTTTCAGGTGGCGAGGTTTAAAGTGAGCAAAGTAAAAGCTTCCAGGAAAACGTCCGGACTTTGAAAAACAGCCTGAAACGCCCGGGGCATGGATTAGGGAGGAATGATAAACGTCTTTATTTTTATTTTTCCGTCGTGGCGAACAAACCTAAAACTTTTCTGTCATAAAGATACAAAGTATAATTATGCTTACATGATTTGATAAAAGTTCCGAAGAAAATCAAAGATAAAAAAGTAAGTGAAAGATGTAATAATCATGTTTTAATTCATGAATTTAAAATAAGGTTATGTTTACTCACTTCGGAGGACAATATTGTAAGGCTGAACATAATGTTTGTGCCCCATTAAAACCCACACGAATGGTGAGATTTGGCGTTTTGATTTAATTATTTACAGTAGGTAAATAGATCATGCGTGCAAATACTACAAAAAATGCTTCTAAATAAAACTTGGTAGTTGAATGTAAAATAATCAGTAACTGCATATGTATTTTGGGAACACCTTTTAGGAGAACCTATGCTGTCATGTTCGCATGTTGTAGGTAAAGTGATTTTGTATATCAGGTTAGTAGCAGTTAAAGTACTTTATATGTGAATTCTGCAATGCTCGCAACCATTTGGATCTAGTGAGACTATGGCATCTTCAATTAGAGTATGTTGTAAGGCTGAAAGAAGTAGGTTGGGGAAGAAGGTGGGGAAGAAGAAGGCGGAGGAATACCCGGCTATTCGGATCTAGTCACCAAACACGGGTAAGTAAGCTTCAAGTAACATTTGAATTCTGAATGGTGGTCTTATACCATGGCGATACTAAGCTTCCACTAGTCAGTCATACTAACACTGCATCTTGATTTCCCTTAAGCACTTGCATACTGCTTACTAACAACGTATGCAGGACACTCGAGGTCTAGTCTATGTAGATTCGTTCTTTTAAAAAAAATTTGAGTCCTTGCGAGAGCCTTGGAGGAGTAACCATCCGTTACTTATACCAGGGCGGGTAAGTGATGAATGAGATTCCACTCTGGAACGTACCGCAAATATTCTATTCTATTTTAAAAGAATAAATTATTGTGAAAATGGTAATCAAATAAAAATTACTGGCTCTGAACCCGCCACCTCTGGATTAATAATCGAGAACCTTATCCCTCGACCACAGAGGCTATAATAGAAAATAAACGTAGTAACAATGCAGAAGTTTTACTTAACGCAGAGTAATTTTTATCAAGGGCTTTGAAATACTCATATTAAACTAAACTGAGACAAAATGTCATATTTTCGTTACATATGTTATAATATTCTAGAAGAAAAAGATTACGAAAAAAGTGGGATGTTACAAGAAAATACTCTCGATTATAATGTATATAAAGCCAATTTAAAAGACAGTTGAATTTTTTTTTCTCATAAAATTATATTTGAAAATTTCCTTCTTGTGCCTTGTTAATCAACGCTTTCGTTCGTGGCGTGTTTAGCAGAGCATCGTGTATTATCATTACAGAATATATGTAACTGGAATCTTAGCCCCAGTTTATGGAGTCCGTCCAATATACTCGTCTAGTTCACAAGATTTGACTAATTGACTAGATGTCTTGAATAAACGGCAGTATATTACCCTCTTGTTGGGGGGATGGTTCGTCTTACTTAATTATAGGAGACCATTTAGATAATGTTGTTTACTTAGACAAAGGCAAAATTAACAATATTAATTCAGACAATGTTGAATATTTATCAAAGGGCGGACAGCAACGGGTTTATGAGCAAATTTCTTAATTTAAATACTCTGAGAATTGATTACTTATATATATCAAAAAGGACAAAAAAATACGCAAAAAATATTACATAATAAAAATAATCATATTTTTAAGAAACGCTTTTTTAGGTTGTCAGGTATTGTAAATTCTTCCACCACGACAAACTGAAAATAAAAATGGTTTTCGATTGTTTTTATTAATTCGACCATTATTAATTTGTTTTTGTAAACGATTCGTAAAACTCCATTTTTTTAATTTAATTTAATAATACCATTATCAAGTTCTGTAAGTATTTTAGTACATATTTTATTTACAACTGTTTCGTCTTACAAATTTGAAAATGGCCCTGTAAGCCGAAATAGCTTAAGTTACTAAAATACTTGCAGGACTTATTAATAAAATTTAATTAAGAAATAAAATAAAAATTCGACCATTAATTATTCATACGACTTTTTTACATTAGCTCCTCCTATGTGGCCTATGTCGTATTTGGGAATGCTGTGTGGAGTGTGTTTTTAGGGAAAGGAAGAAGAGGAATTTCTGGAAAGATGTGGGGTGGGTAGGAAACTGGGGGTTAGTGTGTCCAGGAGTGACAGTGCATGAATCTATCCCTACAACAGCGGTGCAAGGCAATGGGTCAAGAGTTAGGCTGGAGAATTCAAAAGGTCTCCCTCAACCAGACTCTCCCGATCCGGCCTGCCACGCAAAAGGCATCCACCGGTAAGACCTAGACAAACCTCACTCCATGTACCTGGGCACCCTTGATAAGTCACCGTACGTAGCAAACGACTAGGGATTTATTTTATTTTATTTTTATTTAGCTACATAAAACAGGCAATTATGCCCCAAAAATTACTTACATGGACGATTTAAATTACAGAAATTACAACAAAAATAGTATTAAAAATAATAAGTTTCGACAAGCAATTGTATATCGTATTATAACATGTTGATTTAAATGGCGTGTCTAGCATGGCGGCAGGCTGAGTTCGCATCTTCCATAGACACCCCATCAGTGGCTCGTGGTTCATATCTGATATCATCCCCCCGCTCCCAGTACAGCCAGGCAGTATACACTAGACAAGTCCGCGTCTCGCTACATATTATGTCATTCATGAAGGCAACTATTGCTCCCGCGTCAAACTTTTTAATCAAAGCATGTCTACGTACGAAGTCGTGTTTACCGGAAAGATGGAATATTTTTTGATGTTGTTGAACAAAACTCTAGGAAAAAATAGAAGAATATATATTTTTTTATATTTCTAGAGCTGTAAAACTACTTTTTTTAGAGCAATCAGTAGATCACGATAGTTACATGAGTAGGTCCTTAGCCACTTTGCTACGGTATATAATATTTTTTCGAATAAATCATGAAAATTATTACTGCTTAAAGGGAAGATACTCAAAATACACGATTTGTAGTCTACTAACGCAAGAAATACTACAAATTTTGTTATTTGTCAATTCTATAAGGGAAGGTAAAAAAAAACTCTTAGACTGTAGCACCATAATGTTCTTCAGGAAATAAGTAGGTATTGACATTTTGGGTAAAACGCTCTTTTTATGTTAATACAGTTGTTTATGTGAATACAATATTGGGAGTAATGTAATAAATTAGGTCCAAATACAGCAAATGCGTGATTTACATAAGGATTCGTAATATTTATTCAAATAAATTTTCAAAATTTTAAGTTACCCCCGAAACAAAAAAAGAGCTGATGACCTTGAAACGCCTGAACAATTTTTCATGAATTGTAGCTAAGAACCATCTCGATCACATCAGCTTTCAAACAAACAAAAAAGGCATCACAATCGGTCCATTCGTTTAGGAGCTACGATGCTACAGACAGACACACAGAAAGTCAAACAACACCGCTTCTTGCGTTGGGGATTAAAAAAAGAGCATAATCTCTTACTATTTCGTTAAAACAAATTTTGGCAAAGAAATTTTATATACTTTACACAAAATTATACGATACTCTTCCTCTTGCCATTAGACAGAGCACAACTTATTTTAAATATAAATCAGACACCAAGTATTATAATAATAATCAGCCAAGACAGATCTAACATCAAAGATTTTATCAGAAGCAATTTATAATTCGGCCCCTTAGGGTCAAAAAAACGTATCTCATTTTTCTCTACTTTACAGGAGAGCAAAAAAACATAGTTCTCAACTAATCAATGTTGTCTACTTTTAAACAAATGAAACATATTAATAATTTCTTCTAACTTTCTTAAAGTTTGGTATTTTTCGCTTCTGAAACATGTTTTTAATACAAATAAGTCATTCATTTTCATATGTTTTTTTAAATTTTAGTTCAGCTATATCTCAGTTACGTTTCTTTGGTCCTAACCAAAGTAAAAATTGCTATCACTGAACTCAAGTTACGAAAAACTTGCATAGGTGTTTGACTTTTTTTACATACGAAAATTAATTTAGATGATGAATATAAATTAGGATAGTGGTGGAACAGCAATAAAAATAATTCAAGTCTAGAAATATTAATTGAAAAACTTATTTAAAACAGAAAAAAAAAAAATATTTAGGTAGGTAACTATATACCAACCGATACTAATGTCAAAAGAAAACTTAATATGCTACATAATATCCTAACTTGCTAAAAAAACTGGAATTTTGTACCTACATTATGAATACCAATGTAGGTACCTGCTTTCTTATAAATATGTAACCGGAACCAAAAAAAACTATTAAGTTATTAGGCAAATAATATAAATGTACATACGTTTTTAGATTTTCCCGGCCAAAAGTATTTTCGTTATTTGTTTTTGGGGTGTTATGCCGTGTTGCACTACCTCCTTCTTTAGCCAACATTTCGGAGAGCGTTGCAGTGTCCATCATCAGGGCAGATTCGTCAGATGTGTGATCTACCGACAGATATGTGATCTGCCGACACATCTGTCGGATCTGCCCTAATGATGGTCACGAAACGTTGGCTAAAGAAGGAGGTAGCGCAACACGGCATAACACCCCAAAAACAAATAACGAAAATATAAATGTATTATAAATTAATTTTAGAATCATTCATCAACAAATTGTTCAATAATGCCTTCCTCAACTTGATTATCAGTAATGATAATTCCTACTTTGATAGAGTTGTAAAATGTGTGATATTCGGAGGATATTATACCTTTATCACACAAATCTTGCAAGTATTGCAACTTTTCAGTAGCAATTTTCATCGGGGCATTGTAAGTTCTTTGTAATTGCGGAAGTCCAACTCATTACCTTGTTTTAGGAACTTGTCTAATTGCTTTGAGTTTACGACATTCTTGTTCATCTTTGTTGTATTTGAAATAAATATGGTCAGGATCTTCTTTTGAATGTGATTTTTAACTAGTTCCTCCATGCCATTTATATCTGTCGCCATGTTTTTAATTAATTGTTTCCTTAAGTTGATTTAACTGAAGAAATACTCTTATCCCTTCTTGATGACAGCATATTTGGATTTTCTGGAAGCTAATCTAATATCTGTGTACTACGATGAAGGTTCATATAAATTTATTTTATTTGTAGAAGTTTCAATATATCCACAGGTATCACTCATTAGAATGAACTTCTTTCCATCAGCACTAGCTACCAAATACTTATACATACATGAAGCGATTTCATCTGAGCCACCACCAGCTATTCCTTAATGCCATATTTAATTTCCAGCTTCATTGCTCCAAACATTAAAAATAGTTAAATTATAAACTGCCAGGCATCGTTTATAAAAAAACGTGTTCTAAAAAAAAACTCGATGAAATTATCAGTGGATTCTGAAACAATGGTTTTAGATTGGGTTTTAAAATTCTGTATAGAAATTTTGCGTTTGTATATGGCGGTCGTACTCTTCCGTAAGAGATATTTTTCTTCCGTATTAGCATTTTCGTATTTAACACACGAGTTGTAGATAACTTTGCGTGGTTGATGGAACTATAGGTTACAGGCATTAAATGTGTATCGGTACAACCACATTATTTCAGGTACATACATTTTATCCTTACACAAGCCAACATACATGTGCAGTATGTGCACATTACTATATTTAAATGAATGCGATTTCCCAAAATATTACTAATTATATTTCTAACAAAGGTTTCAGTAATATCCAATGTAGCCAAGAAAAATCCTTGGCATACTTGGATTCTCGAATCGCCCTTATAGAAGAAGAACTGTCTTGATATTTGGCGTCGTAACTCTTGACGTAGCAGTTGTAGGAACATCAATTTCATTTTTGGGGATGTTGTGTGGTGAGTCTTTTTAGAAGAAGGAAGGAGAAGAAATCCTGAGAAGGAAAAAGGTATGAGGGGTGGATTGGAGATTGGGGGCCAGTGTGTCCAAGAGTGACGGACGAATGAATCCATCATTTCCACTGCGATGCAAGGGAATGTTCCGAGAGAGGTCGAAAGATCTCCCTCAGTCTCTCCCGACCCGGCCTGCCACGCTGTTGATGGCAGACACATCCGCCGCCGAGATCCGGACAAACTTGACCCCATAAAACCGGGCACTTCTGCTAAGTTACCAAACGTAGCGAACCACTTGGGGTGATCTATGGTAGAGGTGTCGCTTATCCAATAAATGGTTCCCGGGCGGCGGTACCCATACCCGCCTCCCAAATAAAATATTTGTAGCACTTGAAGAATCTTCCTTAATATTCAACATTGCCGTTTCCATTATTCGTTGAATCCGTGTTTTGTGTGTTTTCCTTTCCATATTCGATTTATATTGAGTCAAAAAACAGGTAAAATACCCAAACTAATATTTAAACCACTCGTTTAAATAAAAACGGCCGCAAACACAACTGCCAAATCGTAAATGAATGACGCGTAAGTGACATGTCAGTAAAACAGTTGCATAATCTTATAATCTATGAGGGTGAATCGAACGTAACTAAAGATGCGTTTCTTTGACTCGCAAGCAAATATCTTTTTATTCAAGTTTAAAAGACGCAAGTAAAGATACACTCTACTGACATTAACAACAAATGATTTTCTGCAGATACGTATCGATGTATATTTTTATCCGTTGAACCTACAGATACGTGTCTTTGTCACTTAACGTAACGTGTTATTTTGTGACTAGTACCATCCGTAACTCAAAATCGATAAAAATTGAGATACGTTTCTTTGATTCTAAGGGGCCGAATTATGCATTTCCAACGGTACGATGATGATTGTCTTTTATTTTAAACGTAATATTATGTTATTATTTGTATTTCTATTATTAACTGATCATGTTATAAACTGCGTCAGCTCTCAATACAGGAGTTCCTAGTGAGGCAGGCATAACACCCCAATTGTTAATAAAAGAAATAAAAATAAATGCAAACATCAGGAAAAAAAAACGAGTCTGCTTTAGACTTTAGACCACACGACTGAAGTAAAACTTCACTAACTTTCACGAACATAATATGTCATTGGGGTGAAATGACATTGGGGTGACATATGACCATGGGGTGACCTATGATCCTGGGGTGACCTACGACCTTGGGGTGATCTACGACCTTGGGGTGACCTACGAACTTGGGTGACTTACGACTGTGGGGTGACCTACGACTGTGGGGTGACCTACGACCGTGGGGTGACCTACGACCTTGGGGTGACCTACGACCTTGTGGTGACCTACGACCTTGGGGTGACCTACAAACTTTGGGGCGACCTACGACCTTGGGTTAGTATGTTCGCTTTACCTTAGTTGTGCAGTGTGTACGCCTCGCTCGATCACCGTTCGTATCAATCACCGTTCGTATTAATCACCGTTCGCATCGATTACCGTTCGCATCACACTTTTCGTAACGCATTTACCAGCTTACCCCCCAAGACGAGCGTGCGTAAAGAAGTTTTGTTTTCAAAAAAGTTCGATACTTCATTCTGTACAGTTATATCATCAGAGATATGAACACGAAATGATAAACCAGTGGAAACAAACTAGCCGGATGCAAATACACCAAACATCACTGGGATATGCAATTTGACATGTTTATAATATATCAAAGTCTCTGAACTAGGAAGAGAGACACAAATTTGAATATGAAAATTAAATAACATTTTTAGATTCAAAACACGACGCACGTTAAGAATTTAACTTGACGTGAAATAGTAGTTTATTTGATTCAGTAAAATATTTTAACGTTAATTCAAAAGGGATTCAAGAAATATTAATAAAATGTAGTATCGGTAGAGATTGGGGCATATAGAATGTTTGATTTTTTTAAACAAAATAACAACAAAATTTGTTGGTTCCGGTGAGGCAAGAGTCCTCGGATCGATTCCCATTTGCCGCAGAAGACTGTTGGCTTTGCGACCGTTACATTTTTAATGTATCTGTGTCTTGTTCTGCGTCAGATTTCGTTTAGATTAATTAGTATTATCTTCTTTTTTACAATAGCTCCACACAGGAGGCCCTGAAGAACATAATTCCCCTCAGGGCATATGTCATCTTAGGGATGCTGTGTGGAGGAAGTAGAGGATATTCTGAGACGGAAAAAGTTGTGAGGGTTGGGTTAGAATCAAGGAGTCCAGGAGATGTATTCAAGATATACGGACGAGTGATTCTATCCCTCCCACAGCATTGCAAGGTGATGTTTCGAAAGAGCCTTGCTGGAGAAGGTTTCCCTCAACCAGTCTCTCCCGATCTGGCCTGCTACGCAATTGATGGGCAGACACGTCTGCCACCAAGACCCGGACAAACCTCACCCCATGAACATCACGAACTGCTAATCCACCAAATTTAGGTGGGGTGGCCTGTGGCAGAGGTGTTGGTTATCCAATAAATGATTCCCTCCGCGAACCCCACCTTCCCCCTGAGGTGGGGTGGCCTGTGGCAGAGGTGTTGGTTATCCAATAAATGATTCCTGGGGCGGCGGTATCCATGCCTCCCAAATTTTTATACCAATATCCGTCTCTTCTTCTTCAATGACAAATTCCACTCTATTCAATATTTTTTAAATTTTTTATTTAACAGTTCGAAAATGGCCTTGAACGCCGAACAGCTGTCACAATAATAAAAAAAAAAACTAAAATACTTGCAGAACTTCAAAATAACTTTGAATTAGATTAAATTTTAAAAAAAGTTTTACGATAGCACCCAATTCTACTATGAAAATCACAGAGGTACAAAACAAACTTTCTTACAATAATAAACTTTTCTTACAATAATAACTCGATGCCTGTATATTTAGAATAACTCTGGAGGCTTCGATCTGAACTTCGGATCTTGGAAGATCGAAAACTTTTATGATTTATTATTACTTACCTGCCATCAATCGGAAACGAACTTTATCTAAACTTGAGGAATTATAGGCGTGAACGAATAAAAGGTAAAAGGTTCGACGGTGATATTTAACAAGTCAAATGTATTATCCAACAGAGTCGGAACAAGGGCGAGGCAATCTAGGTATTCGAACCGGAGTCGATATTGGAGGGGCACTCATATTGAATTAAATTAAACATATTACATAAAGCCAGAGATCGGTTCTAATTAAATCTTAAGTATAATTTATTCTTGAGAGTACATCTCGGAAATGTTTAGAGTATTTTTTCTGATTTCACAAAATCTATCTTCAATCTTAAATATAGAAATTTGGACTAGTTTATTTAATAATTGTGCCTGTTAACATCGTTGTGCCTAAATTTGTATAAAAATACCAGTAATATGGCATCCGCGGTCGAAGAGTAAGGCTCTCAACTAGCAATCAGAAGGTAGCGGGTTCAAATCCCGGCGAACGCAAGTAAATTTTATTTTATTGATTTATATATATTGAATTTAATAATTTAAATAATCTAGGTATATTTGCGGCGCGTCCCAGAGTCGAAGTTACTCTCAGCATTGCCCTTGTGTAAGACCACCATTTAGAATCGAAACGTTGCTTGAGATGGCTTTAGGCGTGTTTGGTTACCAGATCTGAAATTTATTTATTTATTTTATGTATTTATTTATTTATATATATTACAATACATTACAAAATGATGCTTTGTTTGTCCAACTGGGAAGGATTCCCGTTTCAGGACAGCCAAATTGCATATTTAGTTCACCATATTCTTAACAAAGGAATGGTTTCGTTCAAGAGATCACAGGAATGAGCTTCTATCAAGAAAACTTTTGTGAACATTAAAAATTGCATTCTGAACGAAGGGATGGTTTCTTTATGTCCTTGAAAGAATCCCAAAGATGTAATGGTTTCTTTCCGAATATCAAGGAACTTCCCCACCTTCCTCTTCCCCATCTCTTTTCCTTCCCCACTAGCTTCAGCCTCACAACATTGTAACGGGTAGATTCATATAAGGATCATCCAACCCCGATTACGTGGCTGATTAAATACTTTGGACGTTTGAGATATGACATCCCTGTAACGACCGCTGGTGCAGAGATACCGTTTGCTTCGGAAGCAGTACAGTGAAATCAAGCCCAGGGAACGGACGCAGCTGCGACTGTCAGAATTCAACCAAATCATGGCACTTTGTATCGCAACATCACTACGTATCGCAACATCACTACGTAAAGTTATAATTATATTAATTTACTTATCAGGTTATCATACTATCAGTTTTTGTATTAACTCTAAAATACAATGGCGCCCTTTACTCGATATTCTTTTATGTTCTGCACACTTGTGATAATAGCTTCTTGTAACATTTTTTTGTCTAACAAAGATCTTCTTCGATGATCTTGTACGCGGCCCTAGAGATTCATTTATTTAACTTAGAATCATGCTTATTAATTATATAATTAATTAAATGTACTTAAATCATTATCTCTAATAAACCCCTTTTATATATTTAGTTAAATATGAGTTCTTTAATTTAATTATTTCTTACCTACCATGCATCTACCTCATATTACTGAAGCTAGCCACATTGAACTAAGTAATCAATGTATAAGTAAGTATTTATGAATCGGGGAAGATTCATTTTTATATCTTAGCAGAAGCTTCGCTACAGCATAACCCCAATTGAGGATTCCATAGTCTTTCAGGCGGTTGGGAGCAGTTGGGATTCTTGTGCGGTATTCACAAAAAAACGAAATAATTTTAAGAATATTACTGGTATGTATTTGAAGGTTGATTCATTTTATACGTTGCGTCATATAAAATGTCAAATAATTATTGAAACATTATCACGTTTTTTTGTAAAAGAAGAAAAACTAACATTTCCAAGTGTAAAATGTTTGAATAAGCATTATAAATACACTCGCTTCGGCTCTGTTTACCAATCCTGAGGTTATGATATTCGAATGAGAAATATTGGGAAAGAAACCAAGAATTATTGGTTTTCTTACAAAATAAAAAAGCAAGATTTATAATTCTGTTTTTGTTGCAATAAAAATCAACTTTCATTACACAGTTGTTGTTTTTTTTTCAATTATTTCTGGCTTTCGCCCTTCAAGGGTGTTCTTGGCCATAATTTAAAATTACAGAGAAAGGAAAGGTGAATTTATAAACTTATATTAATTTTATTTAAATGTACAAATTTCAGAATTATATGCAAGATTGGAGTCGAGTTCAAACTTAGAAGAGATGAAATAGTGAATGGAGGGGAGGCAATTTTAGATAACGCTTGATAAAAGAGAGGATATTTATTTAGAGAAGGACAACCAAAAAATATGTGATCTAAAGTGCCCACCACAGAATGTACAATCGGGGGAGTCGAGGATGTGAATTTTAAAAAGGTGAGAAGGAACGGAACAATGTCCGATTCTCATTCGAACATTGTTTATGAAACCACGGTTTTGATGGGATAGTCCTTTGTATTGAGGCGTAGCGGGCTACCTTGGATTGACTAGCAATATTCCAATACTCTGTCCAAACATCTATCTAGGGATCTATATTTGATGATGGAAAAAATATCAGATAGGGGAATATGGTTTACGGTAACAATAAGGTTGGACGCTCCTTGTTTTGCCAAAGAATCCGCAATATCGTTACCCACTACGCCAACATGTCCAGGGATCCAAACAAGAATTACGGTTAAATGGAGGTTATCACCACTCTAATAAGGCATACAAAGTGATTATCAGGATGAAGAAGAGGACAGGATTTAAGTTTTTGAAAAGAACTGAGATAGTCAGAAAGAACAAGGGAATGTTCACAATTATTTTTGATTATATATTTGAGTGCTTCAATTATTGCAATACACTCAGCAGAAAATATTGAAAATTGGTTTGAAATTGAATAAAATATTCTATCATTAGAATTATTGTGGTAAACGTTAATACCTATACCACAGTTAGGAGAGTCTGAGATTTGGAGCCATTTGTAAATAAAAGAAGAGTTTGGCCATTTAGAAAAAATAATGTCATTGAACAAATTGTTACCGCATCAAAAACCTTTAACAATGTTATATGTATGATGTAAAACTAGTAACGTTAATGTTCTAAATAATTGTTTATCCGTTTGCAAACACTAGCGAAGAAAAACTCAAGCCAATTTAGGAACCGAGGTAAGGGAAGAAACGGAACAACATAAAAAGCCTCTCAATCACAATCCTCCCGTCTCCTCCTCCCCACCTACTGGCACCCCCTGAAGGCAGGACGGTAAACAGCCCTACCCCGAATCACCCCATCTACCCCGCTGGACGAACTAGGGATGCGTTCTTTTTTTTTATTAATGGACTTTATGACCTTTTTATTGAAACGAGACATCAATTTCCTTAACGCTGGAAACCTCGTCAGAGTAGCAAGTAGCGTTATGTTTGGAGAATCCATTAAAAAAATTAATACACAGCATGACGATGATCGGTTCGAAAAGCCATTGCGATCATAAATAATAATTATTATTATATTGGGATGATTTGTACAGCGCCGTTTTTGTTAAAAATCATCTCAAGGGCGCTGTACAAACTTATATTCTTACTTCCAACTACAAACTAAACAAACCATTATAACAACTTATGGCTAAAAATTGCACCCACCGATTCATCGATCACTGATGCGAAACTATATGTATTTTTATTTATTTATTTATAACATTACGTTTGATACATTTGTATAGCAAAAATAACATAGTAATAATATTTAAAAATAACTATAGACATTTAAATGTGTATAAGTGTATGTACAATGATTTGACCAATGAACGCGATGCTGCATAAAAAAGGAACATATTTTGTTTATTTATAATCTATATAGGCAGAAAATATACAGTACCATACTTGTCTTAACTAAACACACATGACAACAGTCGAAGACTGTACACATGCCAACATATTGATTTTGTATTAAAATCGAACCAATACAACATCAGGTATTTTTACATAAAATATATGACTGAGTTGGCACCGCGTTTAGGTCCCACCCATCCGTCACCCATGTGTTCGATTCCTCAGTTGGCCTCCAAGTCCTCCATCTCAGCAAACAACATTTTTCGCTTACTGTGGTAGTTAGTAGTAGGATATTTTCAATTTTTGTCAGGTTATTCGTAACTCCGAAATGTTTCTTTCTTTAAAAAATAAAAAATTACCAGAGAAGAATCAGCATCCGTATTAATAGAAATGGTAGTGAATTATACAAAAAACCGTCGCGTCGCGTCATAAGATTCTATTTGTCTCAAATACTCCAATGGACTGGACCGGTGAATGGTAAGCCTGATAACATAATACCTAAAAACATTATCAAGTGGATCCCCAGTCAGTAAAAACGACATTAGGGTAGACAGAAAAAAAAAGGAGAATAATTTAAAGGCTTGATAATATGACAAAATCGCACCCTTGGATGCAGAGCTGTGATGATCATTTCACAAACAAATAGCGAAATGAATGTCAACGCATGCGAAATTTTGATTTCAAATTGAATTGCAAAAAATGACACGCAATTTTTAAAAACAAACACAAACCCCACTACATGCGGACGTGTGGGGGGAAAGCTGCAGACCGCTTCGCTAGCTATGGGTACCGGAAACGAATTCTGCGATCGTCCGTAGCGAAGCCGAATCATAGGACCCTTCCGGTACTAACGATGCTGATAAAAAGGTGAGCTTTCTACTGGAAAGAACATGATTTTCGATGGACGTTCCTGTTACAAATGGGATTTCGACGATTCAGATATCGATTATATTATTGTTTAATTTAAATTAAAATAATGTGTTTAAAATAAAACTTAGCAGCCTTTGTTAAATAATTAATATGGGTATAATTAAATCACTGGGCTATATAATTAGCCATCACACTGTTTTCCCGCAGGAGTCGGCAGAGATAAGGCATCGTGAAACGACTCGGGCTTGGCACACACTCCCTACTTCATTCACTGTCATACATCGTCTCATGCATAGATACTCTTATTTTTTTTTTTTTTTTTAGGAAACAAACAGTCATACAAAATAATAATATAACAAAGAACATTCATGTGTTGTAGACCAATTAAGTTCCATTAAGTTAAAATGTTGATTTAGTAGTTGTACCTATTCAACTTATGTGGCAAAAAAATAAACATAATAAGGAAAAACATAAAAAAGAAAAACATAAAACGTAATAAAGAAAAAAAGTAAAGTTATTAACAAACATAGTTATACTATTTGCTACGGATAATAATAATAGAGAGGTAGAGGTATAGTCAAAATAACATCTTTAAAACATAATCAGGTTGAAATGCTAAGAAATTTTTTCCATAGGAAAGCTGAGAGTTCAGAAATGCACAAAATCATTTGCAAGGCAGATAGAAATATTTCACCATTAAATTTATACGACGAGAATGCCAGCATTCTTATAAATACCAACCAGGAATTATTAGATTCCTGGTCAAATAAAATTCTTCACGCAAAACACTTCAATTATCTCAACCAAACATATGTTGACAAATTTTCGTCAAACAAATGGTTGAGTATTGGAGAGTTGAGCGCAGAAATAGAAGGCTTTATGCTTGCCATACAAGATAGAGTCATTAATACTAAAAATTATAGGAAGCATATCATCAAAGATGCAAATCAAATTGATGATTTATGTAGAAAATGTTTGGCTTTTCCGGAAACTATAGAACATATTATATCGGGATGTTCTGTATTAGCGCCGTCCGAGTATACATTTAGGCACAATCAAGTTTTAAAAATAATTCACCAAAATTTGGTAATTAAACATAACTTGATTGACTGCCGTAATGTACCATATTATGAATATGAACCAAATTCATTTTCAGAAAATGAATTTTATAAAATTTATTATGATAAAACTATTCTGACAGACAGAACAATTAGTCATAATAGACCCGATATAGTTTTACATGACAAAATTAAGAAAATTACTTATATCATTGATGTCGCTATTCCAAATTCTTGTAATATTCAGAAAACTGTTTCTGAAAAAATAAGAAAATATACAGATTTAGGAAATGAAATTAAAAGAATTTGGCATTCTCAGACTATAAAAATATTACCATTTGTTATTTCGGCTACTGGCATTATACCTAGCTCTCTCATTCAAAATTTAGGCGTATTAGATTTGTCAAAAAATTTGTACATAAAAATGCAAAAGTCGGTCATTTTAAATACATGTAGGATTACGAAAGATTTTTTAAATATTTATATTGAGGGATCAGTAGGATTTATCGGACCAGTTAGGATTTCATCAGAGCCGAACCCTCTGATATGAAAATATCTGGAGTCGGTGAAATATTTTCCCATTATGTTTCTGGTGGATTGACGTATTGTTTTATTCTTATATAGTGCACTTACATTGCGTTAATTTACTAGATATTCATTTGTGGAAAAGTGTGTGGAAGGGTTTAGTCTTTCATTTGGGAAAGATTCAACCCGGACATAAAATCTGGAGCACCGTAAAATTCACAAAAAAGAAAAAAAAAGTATTTTATGTTATTAATATATTAAGTTGCATTTTATATGATTTCAAATCATGGTTGAAAATGTCTACATCCCGTAAGGCATTGTAAGTTTCACAGATACGTATTATTACAGAGTTTTGCGCGTATTTTGATTTACTGTGTGGTATTCTAAATAAGTCGTTTGATCTGATATTTTGTTTTGGGCAACGAAATGCAATATTTTCTTACAGATATGATGAATCAACAAGGAAGGCAGTTCATGATTTTGTATAAGAATAATGCATCAAAGTTTTTCTGCGTTTATATAAGGCGATAGGGTCAAATTGATGATCTCTAACTCTTGACATGGCCCGAATTGAGCATTTTATACACTTGATCGTGTCATATCTTCCTCAGACGTCCTCAACTTCTTCCCATTCGCGTCATATACTCTCCCCTTTCTTCGTTCATTCGCTCCACACGCCTAAATCATTTAAAGCATCCCTTTAACCTCACACCAGCCTCAACCACATTTCTACAGCATTTGGTCTAATTTCATCCTTCCTCCGCCAGTTCCATGCCACACTGCAATACATCAGTGAAGGAACTGGCACTCCATAAATGTATTTACCCTTATTCCAATACCTCAAAATGCCTTTCCATATCTCTACTACGTTATATTACAAAATAGCCTGGCTTTTATGTTTTAACAAAAGGGTATTGAACTATGTTTTATAGTACAAAATTCAAATATAATTGCTAGATCGGTATATTTTTAATATATGTATGTTTAACCATATCCCGGATACTAAATAATCTTTTTTAATTTACCAGAAATCATTGAGATCTCCGTTTGTTTGACGTTGCTCCAGGTATAAGGGTAGTTTTTCATGAAACCATTTCCTTTCCTGTTCTACTTTCTTTTCATTGCGAAATATAAAGCCTCCTCTTGGATACGGTCACTGATTAGTGACAGCCATTAGGGAGGCCTACGAAGCTTTTTTACATTCCTTTCTCAAATGTTTCGATTTACTATTGACTCTCAAAACACGCTCTAAGTAAATGTCGAATTCATACACTACATCGAATGCTGAATTTTGAAAAACGTTTATAAATTACACAATCGTTACATATTTAATGATAAGTAACTTTTACAATGGATAGCGGCTTCATCAAAGTTTCATTCTTTTCATTAATAAAAGTTTAATAAATATATATTCATCGGCAAAATTCTATCGTTTTCAAGGAAACACGAGTTATGTGAACAGTAAACAAAAAAAAATTATTTAAAATCAAATTTTCTCTGAAACCATGAGCACGTTCAATATTTTTTGTGATCCGTCAATGTTTATCAAATATCGTGATATTTATTGAACATGTAAGCTAGGGTAACTATGGATCACAATATGGGTCAGAGATTCCTGAATTCACAATAAATATTGAACGTGTAGCCTAAGATCCGCGGGTTCACGATACGAAATTCAAGAATCTACAGATGTGTGATCCATATTGTGATCCGTCAATACGATAGCCTCCACATTTAATAAATATTCACGATGTTTTATAAATATAGTGATTTTATACGTTTTCTTTATAAATATCTTGACCATTTTTTTTATTGTCGAAAACAAATCATTTTACATTAATTTTACATTGACAAACAAATTTTCAATAACGATTGAAAATGTGTCACTTTTTTTATTTCCGTACAAAAGATATTTGCGTTTTTGTTCGTGAATTTGGCGTTTTTGACGTCATAGCGGTCAACTTCAGTGACAGACAGTAGCGTCAAATCATAGTGACGCGACGTTATGACCAATTCCAACCATTTTAATATCAATAAAAAATATGAAAAACATACATTATAATTACTCATTTTTAAAACGACGATCGTAATTAGAAAAATTAACTAAAATCTTGGATAATTTTTTAACTGTATCCGTAATTTGTGAAAATATACCTTATTAGATAAAATCCCTGTAAGTGTAATAATCAAACAAGTGTGTTAAATTCATGTAAGGGACAGATGGCAGAGTGCAAATATAAAGTGTATGTGAGATACTTACCCTTCCCATGCAATTGCTGGCGGTTATCCGCGCCCTTGAGGCTCTCGGCCGTGTGCACGAGCTCGTCCAATTGGGGTTTCTTTTGTTCCAACTCCCGCAGAACGTTCTGGAACAAAAAGTGTTCAATTACTTCTCGAGAAAGACACATAATACAAAAGAGAATTCTGTTCCAATCTATTTTTTTCTCGTGCTAGTCAATGCATTGTTCTTCTTCTGTTTGAAGAATGGTTTTACGGTGTCGTAATCAAGTTGACAAATTAAATGTAAAGAGACTTTGGTGAACATAGTCGATACAGATCCCTACATAGTGAATTATACATAGATGTATATATATTATGTAGATTTGCTAACAGGCTCCCGAAATTGAAAAATGGAAACGTGTATTCAAACATAAATATATATTAAAAACTCTACATTCCATGATGGAAATGACATGGAGATCAGAAAATAGCTGTAACGACCAATAATTCAAGTCAAAAGCCTTCGTGGTCATTCATATCCGGCGTACGCATGTAAATTTTATTTGATTGAATTGTGTTTACACAATTTAATCATTTAAAATAATATAAGGTACATTTGCGGCACGTTGCATTTTCCTGTGTAAGACCATCATTTAGTATAGAATATGCTTCAAATGGCTTTAGTCGTGTTTGTTGACTAGATCTGAATAGCCAGGTACTCCCACCACCTTCTTCTTCCCTAACTCCTTCTCTTCCCCACTATCTTCAGCCTCACAACATATCCCAGTTGGGTGTGCCATTTCTCACTGGCTCCAGACGGTTGGAAACAGTTGAGACACTAATGCGGTATTCACATTGAAAAATATATATTATGTAACTTTGCTAACTGGCCCGCGAAAGTGATCAAAACTTTAATTTTGCCATAAATATATATTTAAAGCTCTGTAGCCCATGACGGAAATGAAATTGAGATCACAAAATAGTTGTGACGACTAAAAATTTCAGGCAGAAAAAATGTAAAAATTTCATGACGTCAGAGTCCACAGTTCGAGAGATAAAATACGAAAAAAGGCTCTATAATCTCTTCTTATGTCGGGCTGATTTATTCTGAAGGCTGCAGTAAACATATACATAAAGCAAACTCTAGTTTTTCTATGAAAAAATAAGACTGAAAACTTTTTCGATGAGCGATATTTTTTCACACACAATTTTTTTTCTAGTCAATAGAAATATCACGTAAAATCAAATCAACTTATTTACAAGTCTAAAGTCATGGTGTTTGAAAGAGAGAGTATGAAAACCGTATGCAATGTAAATGATGAATACTTGGAGCAGGTGGATGAGTTTGTGTATCTGGCTAGTATGTTTTCGAGAGATGGGAAGGCTGATAGAGATATTGAAAGAAGGGTGAATGACGGTAACTCCATTAATGGAGGACTGAATGCTGTTGGCGCTAACAAAAAATCTGTCAAAAGAAGCGAAGCTAGCAGTCCACAATGGAGTCCTGGTACCTACCCTGGCAGTGAGGCATGGAACTGGCAGAGGAAGGATGAAAGTAAACTGAATGCTGCTGAAATTAGATCCCTGAGGCGTATGTGTTTTAAAACAATGTATGATCGTGTGAGAAATGTGGATATCCGCAAAGAATGTAAGGCTGATGTAAGCATAATGAGTGAGATTACGAAAGGGACCCTCAGATGGTTTGGGCATGTAGAGCGAATGAACGAAGAAAGCAGTGTAAGAAGAATATACGACGCAAATGTGAATGGTAGAAGAAGTCGGGGACGTCCGAGGAAGACATGGCACGATCAAGTGAATCAGATACTTGAGTCGAGCCATGTCAAAAGTCAGAATAATAGAAGAGAATGTATGAGACGATGTATGAATGTGAGTGAGGCAAAGAGTGTGTGCCAAGGCCGAGGAGTTTGGCGGTCGGTCCTCTCTGCCTACCCCTGCGGGGAAACGGCGTGATGGTTAGTTAGTTAGTTTAAATTTAAGGAAAATTAGAAATCTCCGGCATGAAAAAATATCTTCCATCGTTCCTAACTCAAGGTTCAAAATTCAATAAGTTATTTTTGCCCTGAAAAACAACGTCATTTCACAAAACGAATAATGTTGTAATGCTGTCACAAAGGCCTTTTCATTTTCAAGGATGTCCATTCAAAACCTTGATATTGGATCAGCATTGATCTGAATAAAAATAAGGGATAACGAGTTTATAATGGACTTTGGTATTCAAAGCGGTTTACGGAGATTTCAGTAGATTTTACGACTTTTGTCAAAGAAAATATACAGATGATTGATTTTACACTGAGACGAGAGCGAAAAGGCAGCCAAGTTGCTATAGATTCGACATAAATTTTGATTTCAAACTAAAATACAGTTTTTTTTAAATTTCATGCCAAAAATTTTATTTTTCACTTGTCCATCAAACGTAATTGTTTAGGATTTAAGAAATTTTACGCACGTTAAAACGATTATATATTTGGCAATAAAAGATAAGATTAAGTTTACGCTAAAGGCGGTTTACGCAACGGCAAGATTATTAACAGCTGTATATCGCTGAAATACTTTGTAGATTTTTTATCAACACTAAATCTGTCGAAAGAACACAGCAAATCCATACAACTAGAATTGGCTCTACAATGAACTTTGTAGCGGTACATAAAAAACATTTTTGGCCAGAGAAACTATTTATATCAGGATCCACTTACATTTTTTAATTTTCTGGCTGATTTTAGTAGGTCTTCTAATTCCTTGGCGCGTTTTTGTTGACAGAAAATTGGCTTAATATTTTTTCATCTAAGTTCTATTGGCGTGATTTTTTTATATAAGTCCTATTTGCTAAAAACATGATTTTAATATTAACTTTGATTCTTTGGAGAAAAGTGATTTATTTGTGGTTCAAATATTGTTACTAATTCATTCACAAAGTACCCAACTGGCCACTCGTGGTAATATATTTTTTTTCATTCCCCATGTAATATTTAGTGTAACGATTAATTATGCTACTTCATACAAATTTGTAAATATTAACCCCATTACAGACATTGATATATATACATAGATGAGACAATTAGCGAATAAATTGGTTCAACGGAATCGTAGGTTAGTACCTCCATTTCTCTATTAGTACAACAACAACAACCGTCGACCGTAGATGGCGTGTGACGTATCAAAGTAGGGTGGAAAAGGATGAAACCATGGACTTGAGTAAAAGGAAAGGACGGTCTGACGGCCGAGCCTTTCGACGCAGTGGCTTAGTTAGAATTCACTTTCCCGAAGGCCTGTTCGTGCATGATTTGAACACGAATCTCGGATAATTGTGTACGGGGTAGCGCCTCTATAGTATATCTCTATGATTACAGACAATTAGTCGTACTTAGGTTTTTGTTTTTTTTTTTAATAAATGTGATTTTAGTGAAAAGGAAATAAATAAAAATTATCTGTTTCAGAAGTCACCCATAATGAAACATGTTCAGAAGAGAGGCAACTCTCCTATTCAGCATTTCAAGAGACATATTGGTCATGCAAATTGGAAGCCTTTTTAATATTTGGTTATTTTCTGTAAAATATCGCCGAGAGATGAGACCTAAAGCGAAAAAATGGTTCCACTTGTTAGGGCTAGGTACCCATAAAGGCGAAAGACCGGCAAACATCTGAAACCGCCGAACCCGGTTCCCCCGCACCCGACATATTAAGTTTTACCAAATCTGAAAGATACGCACTTCCCCCACCTTCCAGTCCCTCATCTCTTTTCCCTCCTCACTATCTTCAGCCTCACAACGTACCCCAACTGGAGTGCCAAATTCCTACTGAATCCAGATAGTTGGGAGCAGTTGCGTCTCTTGTGCAATGCCCACATAAAGATGTTATACACGTAACACTTCATAATCCTTATAATAAACCTAACAGTATCCACTTAAAGATATTATTTAAGCGCCATTTTTCTGTTGAGTATTCATTATTCCAAAATTGAGTTAAAAACGTCATTTTTCTCCGTACTTTTTCTCTTTCAATCTGCGTTGTCCAAATATTTCTAGGAAAATAAATGCGTTTTTTACTACGCGCATTTTTACAGATTTTTTTTTAAAATTAAAAGTAAATTAAATACCGCTATTAAAGAAATTTACAAAAAAAATTAAAGTATTCTGAAAGATTTCTTCAATTTTATTTCATAAGAAAATTTCATAATTATTTAATCTAAAAAACTTTATTGACATTTTTTCCTAAACAGCATTTTAAATTTCTATTATCGTTATGGTTTCTAATAGTTCTGTACCTAATTATATCTATTTCAGCTCGGTTAGCGGCATGAAATAAGAAAATCCTTTAAGCCACATCCTTTGTACTGGATATTTTTTAAGCGTAACAAAGAGATTTTGAATATTTTATGTCATTATAGTTAAGCATTCCTAAACCGGCCATAATTGGGTAAAGAATAAGAGGGGTAGCGTCCTATCTCTTTAATAATGCGCGATAGTTTACCTACCTAATCTGTGCAGGTAATTGAAAATCTGTGGTAACATAGACTAGTTTGCAAGCAAATTTTACTGATAATGAGTCAGAAAAATGATATTTTTATTTACGCTAAAAAAATTACGTTTTGAATAATACAAAAGTAGTTATTTTTTCAACGCTATAAAATTTCACTAGTAAATGAATAGTGAGTAAATGACCAGTCTGTCATTGACAGATGACGTTGTTTGATTAACTTGTAATCAGCTTTTTTAAACTCGTAATCAGCTAGATAAATTTCTTTAGGTGGAGCGTTGATAATTGGAAGTGTATTGATTTGTAGCGTAAATTTTAAGCGATGGGTGGTGTGAGTGTTCCCTGACAAGAGGAGCGCATGCACGAGAAACAAGGCATTCCTCATTACGTATACTAAATCGCGGATTCGGTTTTTTTTCATTTTGTATGCAATTATATTGGTTTTAATCAGAGTAATGAATTGTGGCAGCAAGTGAGGAACTAATTGTATTCAAGATTTCTGGTATCAAGTGAGAATCATTGTTAGGTAGTTCAATTACCGGTAAAATGTCATCGGGATATTGATATTGTATTGCACTAAATGCAGTTTCTTATTCCTGACCCTGTATATAATATATACATATTTTAAAGCTCTTGAAAAAATATAGGTTACTCTTGAAGATAATATCTATAAATTTTCCACGCCGAAACGGCAATTATATTAAATTCCCTCCTTAGAAAAAAATCGCAGAGTATGCTCCGAAAATTATTACAATCACTTTTTTTTCAGTTATAAGTTATATGTATGAAAAAATTCACAGTGTTTCTTTAAATGCTATTTTGCTATCCCCACGAGATTTTTGTTCTATTTTAAACAAGTCGTTTTATTAAACTTTAACTTTTTCTTAAAAATATATATATTGGCGCACTCCCTCTACCATTCGTTTTTACAAATTTTTTCTTTTTTTTTTTTGAGCGGGTACTACAGGGCCTTTAATTAAAAACATAATAGCCTTATCGTTAGTTGCATACTTTTATACTTAAGAACTGTTTAATTATAAAAAATTAATTAAAATTAAAAATTTTCATCTAAGTCAGAAGCAGATTATGCCTGTACGATTATACCAAATAATCGAGATACCGTGTAAATCAGTATTCAGTTTGCAATTGCAAGCGTCAGGTGTCTCGTTGTTTATGATGTGCTTAGTTAGGAGTTGATATTGAGTTATAACTCGGGACTGCAGAGTCCCAGTGATTGTTTACTCAGAGAGCAGGATGTTGCACCGAAGGAAATAACGAGCTATACGAGGTTTCCGACAGAATTATTATCCGTGAAGATGCAACATTACAGGGTTTTACGGGATGGATGTTATAAAATAGAAGGAAATGTGGAAAATAAGGGAGTGAAAGATGTAAGCCATATTGTCGACTTCGCGCAAGTGACAAAATTCACGTTTAAAACGTTCCAAGTATTTGCAAAAAATATTCTGGCTCATAATATCAAAAGAAGAAAAAAGGCGAACACCTCACATAATCATAAAACCAAAGCAAAGGAAATAGACCAGCTAAGTGCACTTGTAGACAAAAAATTCTGCATTTTTAACTATAAAGTTTTACAACAAACACACAGAAGAAAAAAAAAACAATTAATAACTAAGCTCAGCAAGTGTTGGCTTGAGGAATAATCAAAAAAAAGAACCGACTAGTGTTTTTTTTTAAACATCGTTTTAAAGTTACTAAAAAAATACCCTACCAAAACCTTAAAATTGAACCATATAAGTCGCTAAAAACCTTCTGCTTATAACCTTGTCACCTAGGTACAGAATCTGCTACTGAGAAGTGAGAAGGGCTAATAAAACATACTATAATATATCTTTTTTATATTTATTATATATTACTTTATTTTTTATACCCATCTTCTTTAATATTTCCTTGAAAATCAAAAAGTTTTCCAGCTGCACGATCCCTTGTGAATAAGGCACTACTAATATCGAGGGAATGTTAGAGGAAAGAAGAGAAGAAAGGAAATATTGGGAAACCTGAATACTCCGACCTGATGAAGGCCTAGCTTCCCGCATTTCTACCGATTTATTACATATTTTCCTTAAATACTTAAAAGTTTTAAAGCTCTTAAAAAAATAAAAGTTGTTCTTGAAGATAATATCTACATATACATTATACATTCTCAATGCCGAAACGGCAATTATATGAAATTCCCTCGATAGAAAAATATCGCAAAGTATGCTCTGAAAATTAATATAAACACGTAGTTTCAGTTATTTTACAAATTTGTGAAAAAATCGTATTGTTTCCTTAAATGCTATATTAGATAATCCCCACGATATTTTTACTCTAATTCAAACGAGTCGTGTTTCATTAAATATTATTTTTTTAATATAAGCGGGCTCTCTCTAACATTCGTATTTACATATCTCTCCAACTTCTTCTATTTGAGCGAGTACACCGCGCCTAGACGGCGTTTTGATTCTTATAGCCGTACTAAAAATCTTGTATAAATTGACGCGTCAAATGTCAATTTAAAAAATGATTAAAAAATAACCTAGCTTTTTTCCGATAACAAAACTAAATTCACAACATGACATTACCAGTGGATTAAAACTGACGAAAAATAACACGAATAATTGTAATTATATACGAATATAATAGTGAATTAGTCATTAAAATAGAAATTACGGACAAAAACACGATATATGAATCGCAAATCAAATATCACAAAACAAAACTGACGCGCATGCGCGGATGATATGATATTTTCACGATATTTGACAGATTGGCTCATTGCCGCGTGTAATGTTGCCAGATTTACCGCAGTAAGTTAAAGATGTTTGTTATTGGTAATATTTTGAAAAACATAATTTACAGTCTTTATTCAATGTGTAACAAAAAAGCGTTTAAAGGTTATGAAGTATTTTTTTTTATAAGTAAAACTGTAAATGAAGAACTTCTTGTATTCCTCTTAAATACAATTTCCAATTTAGAATTATGATTATATTATGAACAAAAAAACCGTAATATTAACTTTGGTAATTTACTATATTCATAACCACCCTCATCCGTATCTCCTGACTAACTTTCCAACAAATAATGCCCCTCGGAACTTTCAATTGCAACAGAACTGCATTCGTGAGCTGCGTTTAATACCAACAATATAATTAATTCATATTACAGCACAGATTAGTATTCACCTTAAGTGTGTTTCAGCATTCTGCCTAAGTTTAGAATATAATACTGTTATGCAATTAGATAACTTACTCAGGTGTGCAGTAGTGTCCCCCGTATAATATAATTAATTACCCATAAAAATAAAGTAACTTGATAGGTAGGTGCATACAAAATCATATTATTTGCACCATTTAATTACATTTTAATAGCTGTACACTAAAAAACGTGGTGAATATTTTATTCAATTGATAAATGACGAGTATGTGAAAACCTTGCTAATTAAAAACTGACAAAATATAACACAAACAATAGTAAAATAATAGGGAATTGATCATTAGAATAGAAATTTTGTACGAAGACATTGTGTGAATCGCAATGAATGTGAAGGTTCATGGGGTGAAGTTTTTCTGGCTCTTTGCGGCGGATTCTTTTAACGCTTTCTACTGCGAGGCGGGCCGGTTTGGAAGGAGACTGGTTGAGGGAGACCTTTTGACCTCTCCAGCCGGACTCTCTCTACCTATCGCTTTGCACCGCAATTGGAGGGATGGATTCATACCGTTCGTCACTCCCGAAGACACTGATCCCCAGATTCCTACCCACCCTTCATACCTTGAAGTAGAGAAAGTTATGGGAAGGTTCCATAACTTTCTCTACTTCATTTTTTCTAGAAAGATTCTCTCCACAGCATCCCCAAAGATTATATAGGCTCTGAGGGATATTTTTTCTTATGTGGAGAAGTTGTAAAAAAAAACAATTAAATAGAAAAATAGTTAACTTATTTAAAAGTGCAAAATACGTAGGGAGTAAAACTTTCTAGAATAGTCACTTTATAAGGTTAGGTTAATATCAAAATAAATGATTTACACAATAAAAACAACCAAGACACAGAAATGGGTTATTAAAAAGAAGAAAATACAAAACAAGAAGCAACTTACAATAACAATAAATATTTTCATACCTTTGAGTGGCCAGTTAAAAGATAACAAAAAAATAAGGCTGTAGAGATAAATAACCCTAATAATTCTAGGAAGCTTAGAGTGGCTGAATATTTATGCAAATAACGTTTTATAATTAGCGTTTTCGAAAACATAGGTTTAATAAAATATTTATGAACTCCGCTAATTTAATCGTTGTTTGGAATATTTATAACATTAGTGAACTAAGCTGTTATGGAGTGGATTATAATATTATTTTTAATAACTCACTCTCAAATTAAGAGGGAATAACAAGACACAATTGGAAATATGCTATTTTCAAATCAAATTTAAGACGTATCGACTCGACGAAGATTTTTATTTTATCTGTGAGTAAAGTCTTGTTAAAAATTAAAAAATATATATATATTTATTTTTATTATAGTATGGTAACACTACGATATTATAGTATGATACTTTTGATTCTGTGTGGTGCGTATAGAGTTATTTATTTTCATATCATTAAAATAATAATTATAAAAATAATTGGTTTAATTCGTGATGAAGCACAATAGAATATGCGACCTATGAGAATATAGATGATATGCACATTTTTCAACATGCAAAGATTCGTACGAGATGATCAATCCAACGAATTTCACCTTATATTATGATAACACATTTTTTTTTTCTTTTTCAGTACAAATCGTCATTTCGCAAAATGTAATAGAAAAATTCAATTCCAAGCATTATTAGAAAGGATAAAAGGTTCCGTTAAAGGAAATATTATATTATGCCTCTCTAAATCTTTCTACATTATAGCCGAGCAAAAAATAAGTAAAACAAAGAAAATGTGAAACATAATTAAATATAATAATTGCCTTCCTTAGCGCCATCGTAGATCTTATCTCGTATTAGAGATAGGTGAAGGAGGTTGTACAAGATGTAAGATAAGGTTCATAAATACACCCTAATTTAAATTAACATCATTAACAAGTCAAGATAATGGGTTGCCTTTACACCAGGCCACCAGAGCACTGTGAAGGTTAATTAGAGATCATTGTTCTGACTGGTAGAGGTTATTTTCTAATGCGAAATGTGGCTATTGTCTGTGGGCCTATATGTGTACTATACGCACGTCCGCATTATAATAGTGCCAATTATAACCTGGCCTGGATGAGCATTAAATGCAGTTATGAAACCTGGAATAAGTTTTGAAATCAGCACCAGAACAAATTCTTGAGACTCCAGTTTTTATTAAAGAGCTCATGTTTTCACAACTTATTAACAATCAAATCGATCCCTTTTCTCTACGTTTTGAAAATATTCAAGCATCCTTTCAAAATCTTATATGGAATATCACTTAAATGGAATTGATATCTTCTTATTTGTGTAGTGACTGGCTATAAGGACAATACGGGCCGCACGCAGCGAACACAGCCCAGAACCTTAAGCTGGAAGCTTAGGCGAAAGCGCGCCAGTCTACCTGCAACTTCTAGATTTATGCGGGCAGCTCTACAAGTCACCGCGCATCTATATGCTGCGCTCACAGTTCAGTCTAATTCCTCAGTTCTGTCTAATATTCAGCCATCGCGCCCGCCGCGCGCTCGTCGTCGAAATCCTTCCACATCTCCGGCCTTTCGTCTATCACACTGGGGAATCCCATCGTGATACATACACACTACTGTCTACGTAATAAAGACACTGTGGTACCACATAGCATCTTTCATTGCATATCTCTACCGCATTGCCCACATTAGTAATATTATTAACTTGGTTTGGCTTAACATATGCCAAAGGGGTCTAATGTCAACCGCAATCATGCTACTTTAGTATAACCTCGGTTCCAAACCACTTTGCCATGCATCAGGGTTGGTATGATAACTCTTTTATAGACTAACTCACATTCATACATCGTAACATAAATACTCTTCTATTATTCTGACATGGCCCGACTCGAGTATCTGATTCAATTAATCGTTAATCAGATACTCGAGTCCATTCACATTTGCGTCGTATATCCTCCTTACCCTCTTTTCTTCGTGCATACGCTCTCCATGCTCAAACTGTCTGAGCGTTCTTTTCTTATTCTTACTCATTACGCTTACATTAGCCTTGCATTCTTTGAGGATCTCCACATTTATCACACGATCAAACATGGCTTTACCACACATACTCCTCAGGAATCTCCTTTTACAGCATTCAATCTACTTGCATCCTTGCTCTGCCAGCTCCATGCCTATTCCCATATATATCAGGGTAGGTACCAGCACTCTGTTGTAGATTGCTACCTTCGCTTCTTTGGTTAGTTTTTTGTTAGCGCCAACGGCGTTCATTCCTCTACTAATGGAGTTAATAATAATAATAATATTTGGACGATTTATATAGCGCCGTTCATGTTGGTTGCGAGGTTGGAATTTAGTCTAATATGTTACTTCACATGCACTAGAGCTAAAACAAATGTAATTTTAACAAATATTAAAGCTCGAAACGTAAGTTTTCTGAATATATCTTCATTTTAGCAGTGGCCCCAGCGCAGTAAGCAGTGCCTCTCATTAATTGTGCATAATGGGTCTAGTGTGGCACTAGCGCAACTAAATGTTCATAAGCCACGAAAGGGACATACTCCAGTAGCGAGCAGTGAGCAGTAGGTAGCTACCAGAATCTCTATTCTCCGATAGCGATTAAGATTTTTTTTAGAAAGATAGAAAGACAAACATTCCAGATTACGAATAAACTGACAATATTTGAAAATCTCCTGCTACCACCACAGTAACCGGAAAATGTTGCTCGAGTCGTAATATTTACGCATTCTTGAATGTCATATGGTTCAATATATGATTTTATTGGCAGCCCTGTGAATATTGCCTATGTTTCTGATATTTTTAACGTTTCTATGTTGTGAATTTGAAATCTTCGTGGTGGCTAAAAAGTATATCTATTACTCAAAACAAAAAAAAAACATCGGAAAATAAATTTAATGCTGCTAACACCAGCTAAACGACATGGCAACAGATTAATCAGAAAGGTAATTTGTTCATGTAAAAGCTCTTGTCGTTGATCATTTTAGGTTGGTCTCAAAGCACCTTCTTTATTTTGCTCTACATTATATATTGCAGCTAATATCGTAGTTAAATCCGCCTTTGGAACCTTAAAACAACTTTGTGTAAATATACAATTCCTGTCTTTCGAAAATCGGGAAATATTCTTAAGTTAGGATACAATTACAATCTTAGTACATTATAACAGTAACAGTACGGTATAATTATAATCTTAGATTAGGTTACAAGATTTTGTCAGTTATATACATTTTTCTTCTACGTACGAACCTTTGACCAGACTCGAGAATAACAAAGTCGACCGATGTACAAACTTTTGGCGAGTGGCCTCGATTGGAGAATCGAGCCCCAGATAGGCGGGGGAGGTGGAATACCTCTAATGAGAAGAAGCGAGTTCTTCAGGAAGCGTGTCCTGGCCGCGATAACGGGCAGAAAGGATGCCTGGTTTATATCAGGTTACGGTAAGATGAATTTTAAACGAGTATGGAGTATTTAAATATAAATTATTCGTTCTAGTTGAAACTCAGCAAATAGATTCGTTGTTGATGACAATACATTAAACCACGCACATACACGCAGACATGTAAACATTTTTATGAAATTCGAAAAATTTAAAGCACTTAATATACCGATCACTAGGTAGGAAGGTTCAAATACGGTCAAATAAATAAATAAAAAACACTTTTATGTTTTAAAAGACAATTGAGAATAGATGTGTAATATAAAATAAATTTTATTTGATGAATTTGTAGTTTTGACAATTAATTATTTAAAAATAATACATATAGCACATTTTTGAGCCACAATCTTGAGTGGAAGATACTCTCAGTTTCGCCCTAGTGTAATATCGCCATTCAGAACTGAAACGTTGCTCTAAATAGCTATAGCCGAGTTTGGTTAGCAAATCTGAACAGCCAGGTACTTCCCCACATTTTTTCTTCCCCATCTCCTTTACCTCCTCACAATCTTCAGTCTCACAGCATACCCTAATTGGGGAATGCCATAACCTCGCTGGCTCCATACGGGAGCAGTTGGGAGTCTTGTGCGGTATTCACATTGTTAGTACCTATCTCCAAACATTAATTGCCTGAAACGTGAACATAATAAACATGCCCCGTAATTTATGTACGAAAAATACCAGCATAGGTACTTCTAATTACTAGTAGTTTTGTGTTCTCTTTCTCTTATTTAACAAATCAGAACTATTTTTTTTCTCCAAAATCATAAGATTTCTAAGTAGGTACTTAAATCCCTGCCTACTTAATTATAAACCGTACATATATTTTTATATAATTATTCAATTAACCACTAGTATAGACGTGTGACTTGTAGCATAATTATTGTTAATTCATAAACTCATAATAAACCAGTTTGTTATCAAGAACCTAAACTAATTAAGAAGCACTTCCACAGAACTTATAGTATTTGAAAATAAATAACACCAAACATTACAGGAATGCACAAACAAATATAGAGATTGACGAAATCCATAACGGTCCATTTAAAACCAGACTTATTATGACCATATTCGATGAGAAATTCTGTGATATTATTAAATTCAGACTGCAAAAATTCAGACAGTTTACGTATAGGTATTTACATGGATCATGGATCTACCATTTCCCTGTCTGCTGTATAAAAGAGATTACTGAAGCCCGCACATCGCTGCTTACTTCCTTCAAAGAATAAAATAAAATAAAAGGAAATATAGAAAGAAAACAGAAACATTCTTGAATAAAACATACTTCCTTTGAGTCGTATATGTCCTAAACAACACAAGACAACGAAACTTTAATATGATACACTTTATTAAGCGAAGCGTACAAAGAAAATCAACACTATTCGAAGTTTTCTTTTCTAACTCTAAAGGATATAATGGACTTGTCTTTGAAGACGGTACAAGACGAAGACGTACAATGTACATACGAGTCAATTTTACGCTTCTTGCCTCGACATTAAAAAAGAATTGGAGGAAAAAGTAATGCTCCACGAGGTAAGAGTTTGGGTATTTCGTGTAATCATTGCCTACATTTATTTTACTGCTTAGAAGATAGGCAGGAAGATAATTATTCTCTTGTACTATTTTATATTTTAGTTCATATAAAGTTGTTACTTTTTAATGTGCCATTATAATTTAAAATAAAACAATAACTTAGTAAACTCCACTTTTATACAAAAGTGGTATAATAAAGTTGTGTTTTCTAATTTACTGATTTATTTAATTCAGATTAGAAATGGTATTGTTTTTTGTATCTTTTTCTCAAAGAATAATAACTTCTACATCATCTCATCTTTACATACCTTGTGCTTTATACATTTACTAGTTATTACTGCCCACCTTTATCCAAAATGACAGTCAAAATACATTTCTGTGAAAAATATAATAATAATTGCCTAGGGTAAGGTAATTTTTAACGTTTTCTCCAAGCCCTCCAGTTCCCTCGAGGCCTATTAGAGTCTCTAGAGGACTTTTTAGAGAAATGAAGAAGAGGAATTTCTGGGTAGGAAAAAGGAACGTGGGTAATCTGGGAGCCAATGTGTCCAGAAGTGACGGACGTATGAATCTATCCGAGGTCAAAAGGTCTCCCTCAACCAGACCCTCCAGATCCGGCCAGCCACGTAGTAGGTGAGCAAAAGCATACGCCGTGAACCGGGAACCCCTGCTATGTCACCAATCAAAGCACACCTTTGGGGTGTTGGTTATCCAATACATGCGGCGGTACCCATTCCCGCTTCCCAAGTTGAAAAGTACTTTATCGCCTTGTCTGAATTCTTAACCGAATCAGTTCCATTTACGAAAAGGAAACTTAAATTCAAAACAAATCCGAGTTCCAGAGTTCATTGAACTAGAGTTACACAGGACAGACACATAATGAAAATTAGTATTAACATTGTTTATATATTTTTATTTCAAATCCAATCCCAACCTAATTCAATCCAATCCTAATCCTAATAATTATTCAATAAATTTTGTTAAAAAAATGTATTGTATTGATTATCTGTGTTGTTTCAGCTTCTTTCAATATTATGTCAATAGCCGTTTGTAATACGAAGTTTTGCTATATCCCAACAGATGGCAGTTGAGAAGGGTATCAGAAGAGTACTATCTATCGTCGTTCATGTCTTAGGTACGAAAGGTTACGATGATATCCGAAGATATCGGCGATATTGGGCGGGCTCTAGACCACTCGCTGCAGAGGCAGATTACTTAGGACCCAGTCTTGTAAGGCGTCTGTCTAGTTTAATATTCATTGAAAATATTTACAATAACCAAATAACTCAACTAGTAATCACTCGAACCTATAACTTTTTTGGAAGATACCCAACACCTATTATTATTATTATAACAAAAATTATTAAAATTCCTCCAAAACTAATAAGGTTAGTATAAAAACCAATAATCATTAACCTTTAACTGTGTCAAGTGTAATTTGTCCACTTTTAGCAGAACACCTTTATTTTAAAAGATCTAGGTCGAACGCAGACAGTTTTTATTTGCTAACAAAGTCCTTTCTCGTCGTCATCCCTAAACAACATTTTTTAAAATCCCCAAAGATTCTGCTGTCTGAAATTTGGTTTTGTTGGTTTCTCCGGAGCATAAATAAAATAATATTTGATTGAACTTTGTGACTAAGGCAGTTTATCTTTATTCTCAGATCATATCAGATAGACAGCTTTATTTCGTTCCTCTGAAGGCGTTCCTTATTCTAGGTCGTGCGTCAAAATTATGGGGGTCATCAATAATCTAATCCCTCGACTGAACCTTGATAGAACTGACATCTTACATAAAATACACGCTATAATATTAACTCATTTTGGCCCTTTCGTGACTTATTCGTTTGCCTTTAGACACTTCAGGCGTATACTGCGCCAGTCTGTCTTGTTGTTTCTGTATTTTTTGCTATTTATTTTATTCGGTGGTTTCATTCAATATTAATGACTTACCTAGCTGACAGGTAATTTTTGTTAGAAAAGATACTAGTGTAGGCTGATATTATGTTTTATAACTTGTTTGAAAAACTGTAGAAGTTCTTACATATTAGGTTAAGAAATTTTTTGTTAAGTACGCCATTCGTTAATTTAAGCCATAGCTTGATAATTATCCATTGTATAAATCCAATAAAAAATATATAGAAATTAAGAAAGAGTCATAGTGGCGAAACAATAGCTTTTGATTTTTTTTAATTAACTATTTTAAATATATATTGCACTCATATTTTTAATTTCCATTAATATGAGGACACAACCGGAACACGCGTTCACATTGGCATCACGAAAACCCTTCGATTCTGCGACTCATTTTTTGTATGGAAAGAGCTACCGGAATCTGTTTTCCTCGTCCAATTCAATTCAGTAAATTTTTTTTACACATTACAAAATTTTTGGTTTTAGTACTTTTTACATTTGTAAAAGAGAGTTAAGTAGGTACATTTTAACTGTGAGTAAATCAACTATGCTACTAGTAATAGAGGTTGCATTTTAATCCCCCCATTACACGTATCAGTATTCGCATCAGTATTTAGGTACTGATGCGAATACTGATACGTGTAATGGCTAATACTGACGCATCGACAAAATTACTGACGCGCATCTAGATATTTGGATCGGCCTCATCAGTATTGGGGCGTGGCCGAAAAGTAGTGGGGGATACTGATGCTGTACTGATGCGTGTAAGGGCTCGCCGCATCAGTACGTCAGTATTTCTTATGCGCCATGAAGGACGGATGGAGGACGGTGCTGTTTTATCGCCTCTAGCTACCATATTAAAAACATGATTACTCCACATTTGTGCATGTAAACATATAAACAAATTATAGGGCTATACAGCCAATGAATTCACCTATATTTTACTAATTATCTTACGGTTTTAAAATTGAGAGAAAAATTATTAAAAAATCTTCAACTCTATAAATGCGCGAAATTTGTGCTTTAGTGTTTAGAAATTGCCGCCAGTGGATATTTGTAATATATATATTGAATATGTTCTACGTTGTTATGTTCCCTATGGCCTGTTTGATAACCTCAGATGCAAATATATATTAGAAATCCATTTTTCATATGTTAACAGCAAATCAAAAGTTTGGTTTGAAAATTATTTTGTAGAATTTGAGTGCGTAACTGAGTTTTAAACTGTCAAAATTCGTTCTAGAACAATTCAAAGACAATCTTTATAGTCTATTTTAACAACTATTTGATAGAATAAATTGCTGGCCATGAATAAAAACTAACCAACCATCACGTCGTTTCCCCGCAGGGGTAGGCAGAGAGGACGGACCGCCAAACAACTCGGTCTTGGCACACACTCCTTGCCTCGTTCACATTCATACATCGTCTCATACATGCTCTTCTATTATTCTAACTCTTGACATGGCCCGATTCAAGTATCTGATTCACTTGGTGGTGCCATGTCTTTCTCGGGCGTCCCCGACTTCTTCTACCATTCACATTTGCGTCATATATTCTCCTTACACTCCTTTCCTCGTTCATTCGCTCTACATGCCCAAACCATCGGAACTTTGTGATTTTGATTTTGTGGCTTTGAGAAGCCAAATTTACCTAAATTCCGTAAAAAAATAATAAAGTTTATGATTTTTATTTTTTTTTTACAAATCTCAAAATATGTGATAATGTAAAATATTGGCTATTTAGCACAATAATCAGTTTTGTATGTCTCCATATTCAAATTCGGAAGTATGATTTTTTTTCAATGTCGGAGGAAAATTTTTAAAAATGATCGCGCAGGAATGTTGAGCAATCAAGGAGTATGTTTTTTTTTTATTTTTATTTATGTAATCGTTCCAGTGGCTAAAATGTAAATGGATCTTTGTATTGCACCTTGTTGATGGCTTAAAAATAAATAAATGATTAGTCAGCAAAATTTCATCCATTAAATTCAAATATGAGAATTTTTCTTTTTTGAGAAGCCAGTCCTTCACCCATCGTTAGCGCTTCACTCGTTTCCTTGTACCGAACGCCAAAATTATAGCAACACACGCTTTTGTTTTCGGATCCATCACTTTAACCCTTCGAATAATAAGAAAATAATATCTGTAACCTTTTGCCTGTCAAGGTTCGCGCGCAAAATTCCTGGTTCTTGCCATGCATCTTAAATTTTCCTATTTATGGGTTATTTTTTAACCGTTTTGCAAAAACAAAAATTGTTCTAAAATTTAGATAAAATAATCTTTCCGATGTGTTTATTAGAAATCAATTTTTTTTTTTCTAAATATTAAAATTTTGATATTGGAAATGTAAATTAGCTAAAAAATGCATACCTGCGAATATTGGAATTAAAGTACTTAAAGTAGAATAAACTTAAAATTTTAAATACAGATTCCTTTTTTTAACAACATTTGTAATAAAACTGTCACCTCACTTTTTATCACTTTCATACAATTTTATTTTAAAATTAAATGTTTGTTACGTCAAAAATTGGCTCAAAATAAAACCGTCACTTGTGATCGGGTTTGTAAAATATCTCAACAACATAGCTCATATAATCCTAATACAATGAGAAGCATTATTTCTTTGGCTCTCTAACATAAAAGAAATCACAAATATTCGCATGACAGGAAGAGAGATATATAACTTTTAATAATGCACGGTCGCTCTGGGACAATCTGGGTCTCTTGTTATTATAACGGCATATGATGTTTTGGGACAACTTGGGTCTCCTGTGATTAGAAGGGTTAAAAGCGTCATTCCCGCAAGGATTCGCAACGATACTGACGTCAGTAATACTGACACGTGTAATGGCTTACAAATACTAACGGTTATCGTCACTAATTCGCATCAGTAAATACTGATGCGAATACTGATACGTGTAATGGGGGGATAATGCAGCTTCATTGATTCTAAATATGTCGATATCCGAATTGATTCTGCTCAACAGCAAGATTGCCCTCCCCACCTCCGCAATTGTAGTATATCTAAAAACTTCCGAGTTTTTCACGTAGAGGGCAGTGCTGAGAACTGTCCCAAAAGTCCGCTAGATGGCAGGTAGTTTAGTTCGGAGTTCAAGCACCAGAGGGACTAAGGACCCAGGCGCAGTCTTTAGGAGTTGATTCGCATCAGATTCCATTTAGCCAGTTTCTATGTGGATAGGTCTACTATCGTGGTCACCCCCTTGTTCACGCGAAGTATCAAATAAACCCAGATTAATACAAAATAACTTTATTGCTTTCCAAATAAGAAATCTACTTCCAAGGCTAGTTGGAGAACTGTTGTTTAAATACTAAATGGTAAGTTAATCTTGCAGACTATGAGATAGAATAGTCTATGCTATCGGTGACGGAGATAACCATCGGGAATATAGAAATAATTTCTCTTTTATAAATAGTTTTACACGAATCAATCTAAAGAAATGTGCAGCACAGTGTACATCCCTTTAGACTGGCAGATGATTCATTCTGAGCATACCCAAAAGAAAGTCGGGTAGTAGCCATAATGGAGTGTCGATAAATCTCAGAAATTTCTTCTGAACCGTCTTTCGTCTTGTGCGGACTCAAGACTCGCATCAATAAATCCATTCCTACAGCACCTACCATAACCCTCTTCCCAACGCTGCCAATCTGTATATTTTCAATGTGCAGACAAGGGCTCTTTTGCGGTATAACATGAAAAATAAATTTAAAAAGGCTTATTTAAAAAAATTCTGATTTTAAGTTACGGTTGAACGGGATTCAAACCATGCGGCCAAACTTATTTACACAGTATCTACAACATCCACAATAACGACGTCCTATATGCAGAGATAGTTTAAATACACACCTACCTATCCTTTAGTTACAAAGCTAATAATACTTGGTTAATTAAGCATGTGGATTTATTTATTAAATTTATATTTAGCGGGTGCAGGTAGGCAGGAACGTCCCATAAAAAAACGAAGTCTGAAAATATCCTGGAACAGTACCTATTACCTATTTTGTTATATATTGCATTTTGTTTTTGATTTGACGGAAATACGATGTTACTCGTACCAAGTTCTACTAAGCATAATAGTAATTAATTAACCTAACCAAAGAAATTAAGATTCATAGGCTTGTAATTTGTCAAACGGAATAGATTTGTTGTGCAGGGATTCAACCCCATAACTAAGCACATACAATAGGGGAAAATTTACTTCAGCATTCAATTCGGTATGTAAACCCTTCATTCTAACGATTTAATTAAGTTTAAATCTGATTTAAATCCAAATTAAACAGCTATTAATCTCACCGTAACATCGAACATTCATTATACACCGCGACTCGAAAAATCTGATTCAAACTTGGCACGTTAAGTTTCGTGTTCTGGTTCACAAGACGTCAAGTTCAACAATACTACAGTTCTTTTACGATTCACACAAACAGGTAGCGCACATGCAGAAGGGGTGTGTCTCCCCCCCCCCCCCCCCCCTCCGCGGCCCCTGCTAGCCTTAACTACCCTGCAAGGGCGGCTAGGGCGGGAAGGACGGAAGGGCTGAAGGGCTGGTAGGGCGGGGGCGGGGGCGAGGGGCAGAGGAGCTCAAGGGCTGCGAAGGGTTAAGCCAATTTAAAAGGACGACTTTTGGTCCCTTCAAGGATGTGATATCATTTTGAATTTGGCCTTTCAAACAGCATTGAATTGAATTGATCCTCGGGATTGGGTTGTATTTGTATCTACATATAAAATACGTAAATATAATTCGTACAGAAACAGTGTATGTATTCCACATCTATTTTCATAAATACCTTATGGTTTTGTTGAATGAAACACCACTAGTATATATTGAATTATTTGACGGTCAGGAGATAAGTCGACGCAGCTCAGTGGGCAGAGCATTTGAGCGGAAATCAGAAGGACGCGGATTCGAGTCCCGTCAGCGGTATGAATCTTTTCTCGGGAGATTTTTTCAATATTGATTAGTGTTTCAGGCTAATAATAATTACTTATAATTATTGTTTAAAAATCTTATTAAAGATTTTGGGTTTTTCTCCTACATTTCATCATGTCGCTTTACTGCACGGTTTTTTGGAGGAATGGCTCTTGGGTTCATTCACATTATTCAATTTTTTAATAATACTTGTATCATCCCATGACTTCATTGATGTAATAATAAAATATTTAAAAGGAATACAGCTTTAAGAGCGCAATAAGAAAGACTGATTTTCGAGTCAGGTTCTATGTCACTCCCCGAACTTGAATGTAAAAAAAAACGATAATTATAATTGTTTTAATTCCGGTTCACAAACTCTTTCAATGGAGACTCTTGGGTCAACAAAACATTTTGTACTTTTTTGTGATAGATAACAATGAGCTTATTTAGCAGACTAGCCGGTAGGAAATATTCTGAACCCCGACCTTGAGGTTGCAATAGTTTTTATTCGAGTCTCAATCCCTGTATTATCGATAGTTATGTTTCACCACACCTTTTTCTTGAACTAATAACAAGGAAATGCGGCATCTACGAGTAAGCTCCTCAATTAAGACGACACTATACCCTAAAATATATTCAGAATCTTAACGACGTAAGTGTAGAAAGCGTGTAAACAAATATGCACCCGCGGCACGGGGTATTAGACGGACGTACTATCGAATTCATCCTAGCAGGCCTGGAGATTCGACTTTTCCGCCGGGTTCATTTTAATTACTTCTGAAGCACGTGTTACCAATATTTAAGATGTTTCTAAATTAATACCTCCCGAAGTTATAAATTCATCGTCTAGAAAAATAAAATCTGGTGCTCACCGCTAACTATAGTTGTACAACTTATTACAATTTTTTAAAGGCGTTGTACGTTAAAGAAATTATGGATACATACTGTTTTTATTAATCCAAAATATAAATAACTTGCATCCCTTGTAAGGCATGGAAATAAAAATGATAAATCAATTACGAATTCGTCGAAATAAATAAAAATGTGAGCCTCGGGCAAACCCGCAATGAACGTGTTTATGTGTCGCCTTAATATCTAGGATATCTCATCAATAATTGCATAATTTGAATACCACCGTTATTGAGAAAAATCACTGAATATTGGTTGAAATAATCGTAAAAGTTCTGTTTTTCTATCATCGTTAATTAATTACTTAGATAAATTATTCCTCGAGCATTTACTAAGAATGATTTAAAATGTCCTTCGCACGTGTATAATTCGTGTAAGGCAAATTGACAATCCCTCACCGGGGAAAGAGAGAAAGGAGGGAGAGGGAGGAGGACCTAGGGGCGGTGGAAGGATGTGTGGAGGAGTGGGGGCGTTAGGGAGGAGGGGGGCGTTTCACTTTCCCCGCCGGGATCAATAAACGCGAGAAACAGCTGATCGGAGCGGTAAAGCGCCCCTGTTCCTCGCCGGCTATTATTTCCATTATTTCTCCATGAAAATTTATTTATTTATTTATTTATTTATTTTATTTTAGGGAAATCAACAGTTTACAATAATGATTAATTTATACATGTATAATTAACCTAACTGAGAAACCAATTATAGATTTCCTCATTATACTATTACATTGTATGTCTATTTTCTAAGCGTTGCCATAGAAAATTCTGAAGTGGAAATTTTTACTTAAGGCAGCATCACAATAGGTTTTACTTACGGCAAATTCACAATAGGTTTAAATGCAATACTTAAGTTGTGTTGTTTCCACGACACTAAATAATTCAACATTTAAAGTTCATTTTCATGTTCTGTGTAAATTCTATTCAAGTTCTGTTATTTTATCTGTACATGCCAGTTGCAACATAAAACTGAAATAATTATAGAACTTGAATATAATTTGAACAGAACTTTTACAGAACGTTAAAATTGACTTGAAAAATTGAAGAATTTTTTTTTTAAAATTTTTTTTTTGCCAAAATGAGTAGGTACTTATGCAAATTATGGGTTCTTATGGGTTGTTATGGCTTCTTATGGCTTCTTATGGGTTCTTATAAGTTCTTATGGGTTCTTATAAGTTCTTATGGGTTATTATGAGTTCTTATGGATTCTTATGGGTTCTTTTCGGTTCTTATGGGTTCTTAAAAGTTCTTATGGGTTCTTATCGGTTCTTATGGGTTCTTATGAGTTATTATGGCGAAAGAATAACAAAAGCCTCGAGTCCCGGTCAGAACCTTGACAACCCAAAAAAACACTGGCATTGTCCGAAGGTACGACACAATTAAAGCGGGGTTAATTTATTTTCAAACAAAAAACCTCAAGCTCAATGGATTAGCCGAAATGATCATTTCGACATAAGCATTTGCGGCTACAAAAGGTTTGTTTTCATTAAGGATTATTATTCCAAATATAAAGGTTTATAATATATGCTGGGTATCCTGGGTAGAACCAAAACTTCCTAGATCACTAGGAGTTTTGGTAGAACGCATGTCTAGAGAGGAAGTATTACTTTGTATACAGCAAGAAGAAACTCGTTCTAGGTTCCCGACAAGGCGATATACAAATAATCTTTAGCACAGCAAAAACCACTTTGAACGAGGCAGGTGGATTTCTATTTTAGTACATAATTATTGCAATGAAAACACGCATTATAAAAATAGGAAAAAAAAATTCAAAATTTTGAATTTTGAAATCGGTTTACCTCTGAAAAACAATCCCTGGACAAATTAAATGGTATTGAATAATATATAATAATAACTGCAGAAAGAAAAAAATTTTTTTTTATTAAAACAGTTTCAATTAAAGTTATGATTGAAGAAAGGCGGGATTATGTTTATAGTTAGGTACGTATTTATTTAATCCAAGTCATTGGTGATATTTTTCTGGCCTTCGTGTCGGCAGTGGTGATGGAAGGCAAAGATTTAATCGAGAATGGCCCATTATTTGATGTTACCTTAAAGGCTCTCTGGTAAACGGAACAAGTATTTATAGAAATTTCGCCGCGGCGGCGAGGTATTGTCGTCAAGATCTCCGTATTTGCGGGAAATATTGCGCAATATTGTCGTGTATTGTCTATTATTCTTGCCGGTGAGTTCGCTTCGCTGACGGTATTAGATATTAAGAGGAAGCCGCAAGTCAAAAATGTATGTATACTGAGTGTTCCTTATATGGCCACGAATACAGGTAATAGATATAAATATCGCTCGGCAAATGTAGTCGTGGTCGAGTCGAGGTCACGATGTCAAGCACAAAAGATTTATTTATTTATTTTGTGAATCATTTGGTAAGCAAGGGAAAAAACTAACGAATGGAAACTGTCACAGATAACTTTAGCCATATAAATGTGTTTTTAAAAATTATTTCTTACATGCGTTCATACATTTCTAATGAAAAAATACATTTTTAGTGATTTACGCTCATATTTTTCATGAAGTATTTGGCAATTTTATTTTAATTCTGCTCAACGGAAACAGCAGGAAAAGCTTCAGTTCATCCAAATCGTGTTTTTTTCTATTTAAAATGTTAAGTGTTTCGTAGTAAAGATGAATCTAAAATAGTAATTTAACATTAAGCTTCGCCTTATTACAATATTTATTGCCTGGCCAATCTATGTATTTCGTTCAAGCTCCACACTTGTGCTTTTCTGTTCGCTACCTAACCGCTTAAAAAACTGTCATAACTTCGAATGCGATTAATTAATTAATTTTGCTTTCAAGTTTATTGAAGTTTGGTTGGGTTATTGCAGAAGATCGATTTTTTGTTGTGAATTTGGCCCGACAAGATTGTTGACGGGCAAGACAATGGTTCGGCAAAAGGCAATAATAGGTAATTTATCTTCTTCGTTTACCAGCACCTTCAGGACCCACTTGTCCCGGCATCACAACATTCCATAATTGAGGATGCGACAGTCTCTTTGGCCTGGGGCAGATACCGTACAAGGGTCGTACGTGTACGTACGGAGCCAGTGGAACTACGGAATTCTCAATTCGGAGAATGTTGTGAGGATGGTGGAAATGCGGAATTGTAAAAATGGGTAGATGAAGGCTGGAAATTGCCGTTGGAAAACTATTTGTATCCTTTCACAAAACGTACTTAAAGGCATGCCAAGCAGCGTCCCGATCCTGAACCGACTTACCATAATACTGTGAACGTCTTCCACTATGGAAAGAAATACGAGCATCATGTTAAAAAATGGACCCATATCGCGTTATCCGGGTTTTTTTGATTTTCCATAATCACTATTTTTTTATAGTTTGATTACATTAGATCAGAGGTTCCCAAAGTGGGTGCCGCGGCACCCTGGGGTGCCGCGGACAGAGGTCAGGTGTGCCGCGAGGCGCCCCTGATGTCTCTACTAAAAATCAAAATTGACATGAACGAATACAAACATTTTATGGAATGGAAAATCACCAGCATGGCGGGTCCGCGCTCTGGGAATGGATTGGGTGGGAGACACAGGAGTGGGGATACGGTTGTGGTGCTGCGCTTGCAGCGGCCGCATGCCGCATTCACTCGTAGTTTTTTCATTCTAGATTTCATCATTCAGGAAAAAACTACAAGTGTGGAAGAGAAAAATGGGTAATGATGGAGGCAAAGACCTACCGACCGACAGCAGCCTAAAAATGAAATACGCTTGCTCGGATTTGGCGGAGTTTTGGATATAAGTCAGAAATCAGTATCCGATTCTAAGTGGAAAAGCTGTAAGGGTCCTCATTCCCTTTGCTACTTCATATCTAAGCGAAGCTGGATTTTCAGCGGTTGCGGTTATAAAGAGCAAATATCGCTCAAAAATAAATGTGGAAAAAGAAATGAGGAGTAGCTGTATCAAGCCTTTTGCATTTTCTTTATAAGTTTTCCTATCAATAAATGCACTTATTCATTTTACGAGTTATATTATTCAGTGGAGTAGGTAAAAAATTGATCCTCCGTCCTGGGGGGGGTGGCTAGAGAATTGTGCTCTTGTGGGGGTGACACTCCTCGGTCCCGAGGCTACCACAGATAGACATTATATGACAGGGGTGCCGTGAGAAAATTCAAATTTTCTAAGGGTGCCGCGACTTGGAAAAGTTTGGGAACCCCTGCATTAGATAATTCTAATTTAAACAAAAATAAGAAGTGATAAATGCGGCTTGTTCCGTGCTTTAAAGCAGTAAAAAATAGTCCAGTCAATGAATGGTCCAAAAGGGGGTGTAGAATGCGTGAGCAGGGACCTAGGCGATTACTTCAGAAACTTGTTCAGTGTGCTTAGGGTGTGAACATACTAAAAGTCCTGACGTCTAGGTGGTGAGCTAGGGGGAGGGAGGGAGGGGAAGGTCCCGATTTTCAGGTTGCCGCATATATCTCGAAAACGGTGCGTCGCAGAGGAAAATTTTGCCGGAGTAAGTAAAAGCTTATAAAATTATCTACAACTTTTATTATATGCGTAATTTTCTAAATCCCAGCCGTTTTTGATTAACACGCTCCACGAATGTTTTCAAAAAAAATCATTTTACCTCACATTTTTCGTCAAACATTTCTTCACATCGTCTAAAATATTCATCAAAGAAAGAAATTTATTTGAAAGAAGTTGTAAAGAATTTAATTTCCTTTTAGAATATATAAGTAATAATACGTTGCAAGAAAGCAATACTGCTGTAACCGCCACTACCTACGAAAATACATTTGAAGATTTTGAGGTGTTAATTGTTTACAAAACGGCTAGTTTTTCCAACGTCGCGGTCGTACAGTTCTTATTTATCGTAGTAGAGTCACGGGACCCAGATAGATCGACACAGAAAAAAAACCTGCAAAAAGGTGTTTATAAAATATTTTCGTAGGTAGTGGCGGTTAAAGCAGTTTTGCTTTCTAATTAAATTTTTTGCACCAAAAATCATTTATTTCTTGGAAATATTCTTTCTTATCTTATTCTTGATTCCCCAACCAGTTCCTATACCAGTTGTTCCCTTGACCACCCAATCCCAAAAGCATTTTTTCTTCTGCACGTCTTCATCGGTAAAGTATGTATGTATGCAGAGAGTATATACGGCCGCATAACAAAATTCCATACATACTTGGGTGGAAATTCGCTATACATATATTTTACCAATAATAATGCCATGTCCCCAAAGGAGTATGCAGTGAGGATATACCGCAAATATATACAAAATATGACGCACTTCTCTCTTTAGTCACTTTACCAATGAGGAAGTATATCAAAAATAATCACTTGTTCCACACAAGTGTCAGAAGGATCAACCGGCAAAGTGATCAACTATCCAGGGTATAAACTATCCGGGAGGTAAACTGTCGGGGGATCAAGTATCATAGAATCCTTGGAAATCTATCTTGGTTTAGCTCTTTTTGTCTGGCCATATTATGAACTTTGACAATGTAAATTAGAAGCTAGACTAATTCTGCCCTACCAGATTATAAAAAAAAAACAAAGACATTTTAAGCGGTTTTAATCATACCGAATGGGTTCCGAGGTGCAATTATTTACTTTTGCAACGACGTGTATTTTTGTCAAATGAGCTAGGATTATTCCCTCAGGCTTTATTTGAATAATCATTTTAACAATGTAATTGTACCAAAATATTTACATAATAATATATTAAAGCAGTTGAACATGAGATTCGAACATAATAGCGTGTTACTAAAAAGGGTTGCGTTATTATTAAAACAATATTGAATCATGTGATATACATAAAGTAATTCCATTACCCTGTGAACTGATAATTTGATAGTATTTTTTCCGTGCGTTGTCGAAATATGAAAAAAGTTGGTGTCTAGCCGCGTGCTTTGCCAAATCGATCGACTTATTGAGGTTCGTAAGACAGCTTTTTTGACGTAGTGGTCTCGAGTTGTGACTTCGGATAAGGAGGATGATTGGGATATACTAGTTCCAACGAGAGATCGTCCGTGATGTCATATTTCAAGTATCTTCTCACATTTTCATTTTCAAACAAGACGCGTGAAGAGGAAAAGGACGAACGTCGATGAAGTTCGTGTTAGCCCTCGCTAGGACTAGTTTACACGCATTTGTCGTTGATCTTTACTATAATATGTTTTCGACACGAAATAAATTAAAAATACTATTATTTTTTAATGGGAAAGTGAACTTTTGTATCGTGCCGTGACGCTTTTATAAAAATTGTTACGATTTTCGATTTACGAATATATTAAAATGCCAGCTTTTGTATGTACAATCTTAAAGGTTTTCCTCCAATATACAAAAATGAATTATAAATTATATTAAACGTATTAATTTAATTTAATTAATTTGTAACGTAAGTCATATTATTGCGTACGTCATTGTGTATTTGTTTTAATTGCATTATATGTGTATTGTGTATGTACAATTACATGTATATATTTCCCCTAAACTAAAAATTATTTTTATTTTTTATGTTAAAAGCACCCATTGACAAATTACTTAAAAGAAATTTATTGTGACTTTTCTCTTTTACTGTATTATTTTATTTCCTATTATATTGTATTACTTTGTCTTTCTCTTCAAACAAATAAAAAAAAAGATATTTCAGTGATTCTGATATTGAAATATATTATCTTTATTAATCTAATGAATTCAGTTAACTTAGAAATACTTATTGATCGTTGAAATCAAGAGTTACCTGAAATTATTATTGTTTTCGAAATTTTACCTATTCCGTGTGAATTTTATAAATCAACATAAAAGAAGTCTTATTTTATACCATTCACTTTTCTCCATTGTATTTTATGTATATAAATACGCGAATAATAAATAATCACATTGTATTTATTCTCTTTTGAAAACGTTCTTAAAATAAATTGAATTTCTCTTTCCTTAAACGTATATTAAATCGAAAATAATGGGATATTACTCTGAGCTTCCGCGTTATCAAACGCATAAAAAAGAGATAAAACTTATCAGTTTGTACGTGGTTAAACCGTCCGAAGAGTTATGATTTTACGGCAAATGAAAAACCTTATAAAATGGTACCCTTAAAAACGGTATTTTCGGTTTACATAAATTGATATCACATCCTGCAATGAAATTTCTACGGAGATAGAAATATTTAAATTGTATAACATTGCGTGATTCGAGCAAAATGAAATGATTATTATTAAAATTTATCAGTAAGGTTTCATGGTAAGTAAATTCGGTAGCGTATTGAGTTTTCTCACAGTTTGCAAACAACTACGTAATCAAATATGACAGCCCGCCGTCAAATTACAAACAATAGCCAACACGTGGCCGTACTCAAACACACGACAGACACAACATTAATCTACTCACAAAATTAAGCGATCGAATTAAATACTTTCATAAACATTTATCGACCATTACAAATACCATGAAGCAACGTAGAAAACGCGCTAAGAACTATTATCTGTTTTCTAATGGATATTATATAAACAAGACAGTCTGAAAATCGAGAGTATTTCTTCTTTCGATTGGTTTGAATTTGAAACACATTTGTGTTTGTGTTAAATTCGTTTGAATTTCAAACAATACTGTATTTACAAGCAATAAAGCAAAGCGACAGAACCACAAAAGCAATATTTCACACCGATTTCCAAAATACAAGCCAACGCGCGGGAGGTGGGCGCTAAAATCGCATATTTCATTCTAGAACTTACATTTGAAATGGCGTAAAGACCGTTAATAATTCGAATCACCGTTCAATTGCCGATACTAGTAATATTTGAAAAAAAATCACATAAAACATACACGGAGAGGATGTTTATCGACCTCTCGCTGCGGGACCAGATATAAACCTAACCTCACTTTCGGCTGGGGCACCCTGCGTAGGGAGGCTCGGTGCTGCGGGGGGAGGTAGGTGCGGGGCGGGGGAGGGTAGACGCATGGGGAGGCCTGGGGAGACAGGGGGAGAGAAGAAACTTCAGGACGGGCACATACCAAGTTTAGGGAAAGGTCGAAAACGAAAGCCTAGATAGTAATCATTATTTTCGTTTTCGGAATTTCAACGGAACATTTGTTGCTCCCTCCCGCGTTTTCACATTTGAAATAATTAATCAAGATTTAATTACTGAATTTATTTTATTACCATATTAGTGAAAAGCCATTGATAAAGTTCAGCATTTTCATTTAACTTGCTCTGTAAAATCGTTGAGAACCTTAGAACGGGTTGCTTCAAAGAATATTAAAATTCATCAAATTTCAAACTTAAAAATCAAGTTCTGTAAAAGTTCTATTCAAGTTTGGTTTTTATTTTATCATGGGTCGGTTATTCCATAAAACTTGGAAAATAACAGAGTTTTCATATGACATTCAATGACACTAATTAATTAAGTACTTTAATATTTGAACAATTTAGTAATTTTTTCGTTTTTTTTTTAAAGAAAGAAAAAACATTCTCGGGTTACGAATAAGCAAACAATATTTTTAAAAAACTCTTACCACCACCACAGTAAGCGGAAAATGTTGCTTGTGTCGTGATGAACGACGAACACGCGACACCTGGGTGAAACCCAAACTAAACAATATAATCTCGATTGTGACGTGAGTGCGTATGCAACATTCAACAACAAAAAATATTAATTCTTATTATTTTCAGTACTCATAACAAATTTATGCCGCCGTTCTTATAATAATTGTTCGGTGTAGTGGTCAGCATAGTTGCTTTCCAAGCAATTAGTCAGGGTTCGATTCTCAGCCGTGAATTTTATTTTTTTTTAATTTAAAATTTTAATGTTTTAATTAACCTTTTTGTTAAATTTTATAAGAAAAAATTAACAGCGAGAATATACACAGATTGTTCAGGCTTTCGATCTTCAGATCCAAACTTTCATTGGTCGATTCAGTGGTGAGAGCTTTCAGTCTAAACTAAAACTCAATAGACGTCGTCATATTAAATGTTAAGTAATAACGAGGATAAGTTAAAAATAAAAATCTACGTATTGCTGATTACTGAACCAACTAATGTGGGAAAATTCGTATGTGTTCCTCAACCCATGCTGTACATGCCTGTATCATCTAGGTATACTTTAAACTTTCATAAATATAATAAAAAATATTTTGAGCCAAATATCAAATGATCCCTTGAGAAGTGACACCGAGTGTAAAAAGGTAAGGTATTCTATTCGCCCCAAATGCGCGGTCAATGGGAGATATGTAAGGGGTTCACAGTGCTGTTTATATAGCCTGCAGAACACGTGCGGCAGCCGTGACTAGTTGCCTGCGTTAGTATGGGAAACAGTATAAAAGCGACCACGATAAGATAAAATAATACGAAAATGGTATAGACACCAGCGCAAATCCGTGAAATTTTACGAAGCATTTTTTTTTTTTGTAAAACTGGTAAGAAAAAAGCAAGTGTGTAGTTCATACGCAGTAGAAGTGAAACCTTCAGAAAACTAAAGTAAACAAGAGTGAGGAGGCTATGAAGCACTGCACAAAGAGGAGACCGAGTATTCTATCTCATTCTCTCGCAGGCTAAATCCTATAAGTATATGGATGTGTGTGTCTCTTTTAGTGTCGCTTTTTCGTGTTATCGGGTTTTACGGTGTTAAATAAGATTTCACTTCAAAAACGGTTTCTGGAAAATGGAAAGAGGGAAGACCCTTGAAAAATCACGACATCTCACTTCACTTGTCAAGATTAACCCGAAAAATTTTAAACAAAAGAAATACACTGTTCAAATAGAGAATAGAAAATTTAAATTATTTTTTTTGCAAAAAAATACTATGTCATTCGTGTACTACTTGTCTAAACTTTTCATATACTCAGTTCCAATTTCTAAAATGCGACTTGATTTAAAAACCAATTTGAGTTCATTGAACTAGATTACACGCAGGACTAAATCACAGCACAGACAATTGAAATTGGAATGTTTGATGATTTACGCCAAAATTTTTGTTTTTTCAAAGCAATAGTATATAATAATAATAACTCAGCGGAAGAGTGACCCAACCTAAAAAAATTCTTATTCAGCGAAAACTTTTTTTAATACATTTTTGTCATATCCATAAAGCCACAGTGGCACAACTTAAGTTTCTACTATTTCAAAGATCCTTTGAAATCAGTTAAAACTAAAATTGGGCCACAGTAGAATAATATGATGTTTTTGCTGATGTGGGTTGGGCCACTCTTCCGCTGAGCGTCTGAAATATCAATCACAAAGAATTTGTTTGAAAATTATTTTAAAACATAATTTCAATTAATAACAATTTGGTAAATTAGATAAAACAGTGATCCAATTTCTTTTCCCAAAAAGTTAAAAATTTTAAAAGCACCTGTAATAGAATCGTTAAAAAGATTTGATGTTAATCGCTGACAGTTGCTTATTTGATTAGTCTGAATAGATAAAGATAAAAAAGTAATTTATTGCGAGATTTCATTGACCAAAGTTAAATAAATTTAACAAAAAATTTCAAGATTCGTTTTGCAATCCGATTTAGAACAGGACCAGAGGAAAGTTTCCCTTCTGAAAAAAGTTGAGATTTTGATTGAAAATTCCGATTTGAAGGCGAAATCGTTTTGGAATCGATTTTTTAACTTTTACGCTGACTTTGTGTAGAACGGAAAAACTTGATTAAATCCACAGGACAGGCTGACTTGTGAATACAAAATGAAATTTTTGCGTAATCTTAACCAAACATTGTAGATTTTTCAAAAAAATGTTTTGAATGTGGTATTGCTTACATTGAAATGCGTTTATATTGTTATACTATACTCGTGAAAGTGTATGTATTGAAACTTTTTTTGCACTAGTCAAATCAATCTCTTTTTTAAAAAAAAACAATATTTTGTATCAAAAACAAACGAATCAGTTCAATTAATACCCAAAAACATCGAGTGTGTGTGTGCTGTGTGGCTGGGTTTCTGTGTGTCTGTGTATATGTATTTGTGTGAGTATGTACAGCGTTAACAGGAACGTAGTATACACAGGTTTTTAAATACTGAAAACGGTTTCGTTGCATTTAACTTTATCGGAATCTGAAAAGATCGGAAATATGAATCATTTTTAAATTAAGATACGGACATGCATTAATAGGAAGAATATTGTGTTTGATAGGCCTCTCTGATTCTCCAATGTGCTCGGTATGTGAACAAATTGAAGATGTCGAGCACACATTATTGAAGTGCATTAAATATGTACGACGGAGAGTGACGATACTAACGACCTCGAACTCATCGGAAGTTTAGAATTTAATAGCCTCAACCGAGTTTCATGCCATATCGAGAATAATGAAATTTATTAGATCATGTAAACTGAAAAATATTTTAAGGTGATTTATACAAAATGAATATAAAAGGACTAAGTACCTTGTAAAGATCATTAGAGATTACAATGATAATTGATAACATTACAATTTAAAAACAGATGAGGCAAAAAATGACAACATTGTGTGAGTCAGAATCCTCGATAATATACATGACATAAAAAAAAACTTATAAGAACTGTACCTACCGCAATGATACATTTAAAATGGTGTTCTACGAATTAAATTTGATAACAATAAAAAATATATAAAATCGTATTTTAAAAAAAATATTTAAACTTTAGGTTGATATTCTCAACTTCCCAAGTTGCAGGTTCATGTTTCTAAGAAAATTTACACTTCACTCCAGTTAAGTTGTCAGAGTTTCCTATCAAAATTGCATACAAAGAAAACGCCCGTCCAGCAAAACACGATGACAGACATTTTACATTATATTAATAAGCATCGAGCTAGCGGTGGCAGAAAGGGAGTGATAATAACAGTTAATTTGCATAGCGCAATTTAGTAATATTTCACCCCAAGTACGCTTTACTCTAATAGAATCCTCGTACAATAACCTGCTCTTCTGAAAAGGCTTGTGTGCTCACGTAACGTGAATAGCATCCAGCTTACAGGTTTAAGTATAAAGTACGTAAGTTTAAAATTGTTTTATTTATGTATTGAACGCCCAGAGGGCTTTTACATGTTTCGTAGTAAAATTAATTCATGACAGATGATTTTTATTATCCGCTTATGAATGCTGCAGTAGAATGGTGTATTTTGTCGTGTGGTTACTGTCGGTATTCGTAAGTTTATGAGTTGGAGGAGTTCGCAACAGTCAAAAATAAGATATAATATTTAAATATAAGTCAGGAATTTCTTAGACTGAAAATAATGTAGCCATTCGAAATGGAGCTCAAAGAATAAAAATAAACCACTCTAAAATGTTAATGTCAATATTCTTAAACTTTGATAAGCAGGTTGTGTTGGAAGAATACTAAATGACAGGACGCCGAAAGTTAAGAAGAAGTAAGTAGAATTTACATCAAAGGAAAGGACGTAGAGACAGATCAAGGAAAATATTGGCTGATTCTACGGGAGAAATCCGGAGTAGGATGGGAAGGTCCTAGAATCGAAGATAATAATCCAGGGATAATAAATAGCCAGTGGAAAGAACTTGTTGGAAGTCCAAAATCTGTCCTTTGATCTAATGAAGTAACGAGAATGGAAGAAAGCCTAGCACCAAAGAGGCTTCTATACTATGTGAGGCTCCCAAACATTAAACTAATGTGGTTAAACGGTGTAAAGACAAAAAGAGAGAAATTTATTTTACTAATGATCTCATTTTTTTGTATTATTATTGTAATAATATTACTTTTGTAATTGTAATTCGTATTGTATTAAGTACGTCTTCAATTTGGGAGGCGGGAATGGGTACTGCCGCCCCGGGAACCTTTATTGGATATCCAACACCTCTGCCATAGGTCACCCCAAGTGGTTCGCTACGTTTGGTGATTTAGCAGGGGTGCCTGGGTTCATGGGGTGAGGTTTGTTTAAAACTTGGAGGCGAATGACCGGGACACACTGAACCCCAGATTCCTACACACCCCTTAAACCTTTTTCCTTCCCAGAACTCTCCTCTCCTTCCTTTCCTTAAAAAACCCTCCACACAGCATCCCCAAAGATGACAAGGGCCCTGAGGGAAATTATTTTCCTCAGGGTCTCCTGTGTGGAGCTCATGTAAAAAAAATGTTATTTTAATTTTACGACTTTATGTCCGGGTTAAATCTTCCCCACAGGAAAAACCAAACCCTTCCACACACTTTTCCACAAAAGATCATCTAGTCAATCCACGCTATGTGAGTGCACTGTACAAGTATAATAAATACAAAACAATACAAAAACAACATGTCAATCTACCAGAGACCAAACGGGAAAATAGTTCACTCAGACTCCAGATATTTTCATATCAGAGGGTTCGGCTCGGTAGAACTCCTATTTGGACCTATAAATCCTACTGATCCCTCAACATAAATATTTTAAAAATCTTTCGTAATCCTTAGTATTATAACTGTGTTTAGTATTATAATTATGATTACATAGTATTGTAACTGTAATTATATAGTATTTTAATAATGGTTACATAGTATTTTAATTGTAATAAGTATCGTATTATTCAAGTCTTTATTTTTTTAAAGAATATTTCAAAAATAATATTATTAGACATCAAGAGTCTGGAAAGAGTCGAGGTATTTTCTAGAGTCGACTAGGACTATTACACTATATTACACTAACAGAATTACAGACGGACGAAATAACGTCTACTTAAATTAAACCCACTGTAATTAAACAAGTCTAAACAATCGAACATAAATTTATTTAGACCACACATCATTCTAAAATTTTCGCCTACTCAAAATTCACTTTTTGACTTCTGTAATTCTAGTAGGTGTAATTTCGCCCGAGAGTAATTCTGGTAGGATAATATTGGGTCGTTTTGTCCTGACACTAATAATAATATAATTATATTTGATAAATGTTTCATACAAATGTCCTGAATTCTGTTTTCAGTAAGAACCTACCTACTTTTACTTGGTGAACAGGAAAACTCTCACTAAAAAGCTCTTCACGGACTATAATCAGCGTTATAAATTACTAACCGCGAATCAAAGATTATAATAATAATTTTGGAGCATTTCGCTGATGATCACCATCATGTTAATTCGCTATTTTAATTGAATCTTCAATCAAAAGCAATGTAATCTTTGTAGCGATGCTCCCTTACAACTAACAAGGAAATTGATTGCGCGGCTGAGTTATAAATTATCCCTTGAATAATGGTTATTCGCAGCTTTGTTCGGCTAATGCCTACAATTTCATTAAACTAGACAACGGAGTAACCGCTAAGTATCGCCTGTAGCCTGTAGCCTGTAGCGAGAGAACGTTCTCTTCGCGGAACATAATAATAATTATTATTCGTTATGTGTGTAATAATACGATATGTAGGTATGTAATACCCATGGGTTTTGATGGGATTGTATGAACGCATTACTAAAAAGTGAGTTATTTATTATTATCAGTGAAATAATAACAAATCAAGGATTCAAAACATGTTTAGCTTCAATAAAAATAAGTTTAGTTCACAGTAATTAATCCATATATTAACCACAATGCACACAATTTATTGTAAGATAGTAAGTACTGTCGATACAAAATTATACAAGTTTAAATTTGACGTCCAAGAATTACACTGCCCAAATTGCACGTAGACAAAATTGTACATAGAGAGAATTACACATGCTAGAAATTCTTACGTCAAATAAATTGTTAAAAGGTTTAAATTATAAGTATTAAAAGTACCTGCTTATAATATAATACACGTATTTAAATTACACACGCTGGAATTACACGTAACAAAACATTACCTACCCATCCAAAAGTAACCTTACTTTCGTTTTTTTTCAACATAAATTTAATTCATATCAAAATTTAAGTTTTTTTAAATGAACACCACACAGAAGGCTCGAGAAAGATAATTTCCTTCAAGGATGTCATCTTTGCGGATGCTGTGTAGAGGCCCCTTTAAAGGAGAGGAAGCAAACGAAGTTTTGAGAAGGAAAGGTCACTTCCATTTCTTTAAAAGTCTTATTCTGGTTTGTTACTTTAAGATATTTTCAAAATATATTGTGGTCGTTTTCTATGGGTTTCAGAAGGCTGGAATAAATATAAACATCAACTAGATAGAGGAGGGGGTAGGACGCAAATTTGCCGTTACGGTGAACCCTTTCTGTTCGGCACTTAGGTTTGTAATGATTTTCGTCCCAAACGTGTGATATCTTATCTCGATGGTTGTCTTGTTGGAAACAAACGTTTTTCTAGAACCTTATATCGATGGTTGCCTTGTTGGAAACAAACGTTTTTCTATGACCTTTTTGATAAATAATTACAACAATTTTACCTAAGGTACGATTGCGAAAGAAGCTTTATTGATTACATGACGAAATTTCACAGGCGTGAATAATACAAAGTACAAATATCATTGCCAGAACTACTCATATTTACACATGGAGAGAATTACAACTATTATCGAGTATTATCACTAAATTAATTATGAAACTTATTTTATACAATCGTTACCTCAGTTCCGGTTTCATTAAACTGAGGCCAGACTGTTTCATCCTAAAGTTAAATATCATTTTTAAAGTACCTAAAGCAAACATCCTTAGAGTACCCATCCTTCAAGAATCCTTTGAGAATGCACTGCGTGGAAATAAATATCAGAGACACTGTCTAGGTTACAAATACATTCGGGAAGAACTTTGTTATCAAAGTGTTATATCTGCCCTTTCCTCGGCAGATATTAATTATTACAAGGTTCTTTAAATATAAATGTGTTTATTACTAATAAAATGATGAAATAATAAAAATAGCTGGCCCCTGCTGGCCGCAAATAGCTCGAGAGAGAGATAAATGGAATTTTTTAGAGGAGGCCTTCACCTTCGCCTGAGAGAGGGGTTCTTGCTTATGAATAATTTAAGATATCTATGTAACTTTTTTCAACAAAATTGTAAATAACATTAATTATACTTTTTTTTTTTATAACTCGGTAACTTACCTATTTGCAAGAAATAAAAGGCTTTTTATTTTATTTTTATTTTATTTTATTTATTTATATTACTTTGAATAACCTAGCTGGATAGCTACGACTGTTTACTATTCGGGGGTAGGTAAATCTCTGCGCTCCCCACTCGGGAGCTGGTAAAGTCTATCTCTAGTACCACTTCTTGTACACTAATGCCATCTGGCGAGCTATGGCGCAAGCTAAATGCTTACCGCCATCTATCGTATTATTTCCATATTAAATACCTATTTACTATACATTACACAAAGAAAGATAGCAATTTGGGTGGCGGATATGGGTATTGCCGCCCCGGGAACTATTTATTGGATGAGCCATAGGTCACCCCAAGTGCTTCGCTACGTTGAATTAGCAGGGTTACCCGGATTCATGTGGAGATTCTGGCCACTTACTGCATAGCCGGCAGAATCGGAAGAGACTGGTTGAGGGAGACCATTTGGCCTCTCTGGCAGAACTCTCTCGACCAATCGCCCTGCACCGCATTGGTAGGAATGAATTCATACGTCCGTTTATTCTAAACACACTGAATCCCTGATTCCTACTCATCCCTCACAACTTTTACCTTTCCAGAACTTCCTTAAAAGACTCTACACACAGCATCTTCATAGATGATATAGGCTCCAAGCGAAATTATTTTCGAGTCTCCTGTGTATAAAATATATATATATGAGAATTTGTTGAGGATAATATTAATAATTCTAAGATTTAGAAATTTGATCGACAAAAATGTTAAAATAATTAGGTTTCAATGCCCGAGTGGTTTAAGACAATAGTAAGATAGAGATCCTGGGTTCGATTCCAGTTACGACCATTAACTTTTTTTTATTTGCTGTGCCTTGTTCGGTTTCATATTTACCATATCATTATCTTTTTCAATTATTATTAAACTATATAAATCTAGCTTAACCTAATGTGGCCTTATATAAAGTTTATGTAAGTGTAGTTCGAATAGAAAAAGGATTAAGTGTCTGATTTTCGAAATCTCAAAATACGAGAGAAAGAAGCTGTACACGATGCAAGGAATCCAATTTGGATATTCTGTGAAAACCCTTTGTAAATTATCCCTTGAACAATGATGAATTTAATTTAAATTATAAGTCTTGGCATTCTCTACTTTGAAGTACTGTTCTTGGTATTTTTAATAAGCGCCATATTCATTCGGAGTGGAATACTCATTTGCTTTACGTTGAGATTTTCTTTGAAATTTTTGATTTCATAGATATAAATAAACCTTTAAAATTATCTAGAAAGGCTCTGTCTACATTTTCATATAATCATTATTCATGTAATGGAAATACTTTGCTAGAAAAGAATTAATATTTCTAATTATCTATGATAAGAGCATTTAATACCAATTGATAATCAAACCCCTACCATACGTCACCGCAAGTGGTTCACTACGTTTGGTGACTTAGCAGGGGTTCCCGGGTTCATGGGGTGAGGTTTATCTAGGTATTGGTGGCGAATGCCATTTCCCACTCACTCTACTGCATGGCGGGCCGGATGAAGAGATAGTGGTCGAAGGAGATCTAACCTAGCCTATCTCCAACCGGACTCTCTCGACCTTTCGCCTGGTACCGCAGTGTGAGGGATCGATTCATACGCCTGTCTCTCCTGGACAGACGGATAGATTGACCTCCAGATGTCTACCCTCTCCTCGTTCCTTTTTTGTTCCCAGAACTTCCTGTTGTTCCTTTTTTCCCACAACTTCCTCTCCTTTCTTTCCCTAAAAGGGTCCTCCAAACAGCATCCCCAAAGATGGCATAGGCCCTGAGGATTTTCATTCGTCAGTGCCCCTTGTGTAGAGTTATTTTAAAAAAATCCAACAAAAATAAATCGATAAGTATAATATCCGAGACAATCGGGTAAAACTTTGAAATCATACAAAAAAGATTGTAGCTAAAAAAATGTTGGAAATAATTGAGGATAAAATTGGTAATTCTTAAATTCAGACACGAGATTGATAAAAATCACAGGAAATAATCAGGTCTCGGACTTTTTTTTATTTATTAAATAAAACATACAACGAAGTTGCACTCCCATGAGTTATCAAAACTCATTACGGGATCGCCAATTGGTACTTTTGAGAAGTTAAACCCAACTCAACCCAATATGTAGAAACAGTCTATGAATAAAAAATTTACAAAACATTTCACAGAAGCAACATACAGACACAAACATATGAAGAATCACTTTACAAATATTTCACAGAAACATGTCTTATAAGATTTTATGAATTTGTATAACCGACTCATTTGATTTATGTACTTTTGGTTTCAAAAAGTTAAAATAAAGTTTCCTCCATGATGGACTAATGAGATGGACTAAGAAATGCATAAAAAAAAAACAAAATCAGGAAAATACAATATAAGGTACGGGCTCAAAAATATACAGACCTAATACAAGATGTTTACATACAAATACATGACGAGATTTAAGAACTTCACCTTCAAAGCTTTTTTGACTGAACGTAGCGAAATGCCGTTTTAATCATTTGGTATTTCATCTCAGTTCTGGTTCAAGCTCCTTTTTTTCAAATGTGAAATGATTATTAAACATGGAGGTAGGTTTTTAAGTACGTACTTACAAATATTTTAGTTTCATTGAAATTAACTTTTTGCTTTATAAAATAAGAAAAAAGTAGAATCATACTTTTTTAGACGTAGAAACTACTTTTCACTGAACTACTAGTTTTTTCAACCTTTATAACATTTTCAATTCATGATACTAACTGTAACCAAATGTTAATCATTCAGTTCTATCATTTCGAGTCACGATAAATCTTTCTTAATCTCAGGCTGAACTTTCCGATAACTATGCAAAGATGAAAACGAGCAAAAAATAGAGGATTATAAAAATATCCTGGTGAGCGTCGGAACGTCGTTTCACAAAAGACATTTCTTTATAATAAGATTACCTTCATTTCAGAATCTCCATTCCTCTTCCCATCGTTTCTCTGGCTTGATGCTGTTTTCAAAGGGAAATTGTTTGCGTAAACATCGCGTTTCATCCCATTGCCATAAGACTAACGAGTTCTGAGAAATAATATCGAAGAAAAGAAAATGTATCAAAAATACCCGTATTGAAATGATAATTTAGTTTGGTTTTTCTTATTATTTTTAACTTAGTTGTGGGTACATTTTTTCCCGAACCACCATTAATAAATGTGTTACTTACATATTCAATAAACATATTACTGTTGAATGGGATAAAATATAAATGCAATCATATTAAAAGCTATCAATTTACATAAAGTATGGATTCGTGCCAAACTCGTATAGTTCGTACAAATGATATCTATTCTCAAATCTTAAAGATATGATTAAAATATTGTCACAGTGCATTCTTACAGTATCCCGTGCACCCCTGCTACGTTACCTATGAACTATGGCAGGGGTGTTGGTTGTCCAATAAATGCTTCCCGGGACAGCGTTACCTATACCCGCCTCCCACATTGGATATAAAGAACTAGGCACTGTTATAAATTGTCATAAAAATATTAATTTGTGCTGCTCATTATATACTTAGTAATATCTTAGAATTTTAGAGCAATAGGATCAATATTCATCTGCAAACGAAAAGCTTTCGTTAGCAGTGCATAATAATCAAAAATGAAAAGAAACCCTGAATAAAACCGCATAAAACGCAAAAAAATAATTGATTCCTGTAAGTAAGGCAGTGCTAACAAAGTTTTTGTTTATAGGCAGGCCATAAATTCGAGTTTTCGGAGATAAAATCTAAACGCGACCATCTTCCTTCTTAGCGGGAATTGTTATTCCGCGTTAGTGTTCCCAACGTGTTTCATTTCCACCTCGAGGAGGGTGGGGCGCCAGTCGCCATCAGATACTATGGATAGCCTGAGGGATGTCTGAATAAAAAATATATTCATTTAGTTTACTTTTCTCAGAGAAATTGACAAAATAATACGATTATTTGTAATGTGTTTTAGGTTATGCATTCAAAATCTTCCAACACAAAAATGTATGTAATTAATTAGTTTTAAAAAAACGGAAACTTTTTTTAAATTATTAATTGTATTATTTGGGGTTATTTAAACAAAATATAATTTATTTAAATAAATTATATTGATACTTTTTCAACAGGGTCAAATACACCCCATAGGTGGTTTAGATGTAGTTGATTGGTGTGTTAGAGTTTTCACCGTCTGGGTTCTATGAAACAAATCACAGGTTGCTTCAGCTAGTGTTGTATAAAAATGGCAAGCGAAACTATTACAAACACTACATCACACAACAATCACAAATGACAAGCGAAACTATTACATTTTATAATATTTTTTGTGCTCATTGCACATTGGACAGGAAAAATACGCTTACCGCTTGACATAGTTAATTTTGCTGGCGGACAAAGGAGGAACTAATGAACAAACTTTCTTTTAAGGCGAGACATAACCACATTTATTGGAGGTTTGCCCGAGGCTCAGATTTTAATTTATTAATTACCTTTTTATTTCCATGCCTCTCAAGGGATGCGAGTTATTTATATTTTAGATTAATAAAAACAGTACGTTGCCATCATTTTTTTAAACGTACAATGCCTTTAAAAATTGTAATACATTGTACAACTAAAGTTAGCGGTGAGCATCCGATTTTATTTTTCTAGACGATGAATTAATAACTTTTGTATTTTGGTAGAAAGCAGAAACTTTGTGGGTTGACATATTAATTGAAATAAAACAGGGTTTTAACATCTTATGATATTAAAACCCTCTCTATGTTCCTGTATATTATGTTTTGTCCCTTTCTATATGTATACCTTTATAAGCTCACAAATTGTATGTTTTGATCAGTTTAATTTATGTACCCTGAAGATGCTTGTGATAAGCGAAACCGGTCGGCAGTAAAAATTAAATCATTAAAATTCGTGGCTACAAACAAAGTGATTGTTTAATTTCAATTAACACTTTCTTCAGAATTAATCAAAATGAACCCGGCGGAAAGATGAATATCAGGCCTGCAAGAGTGAATACGACCGTACGTCAGTCCAAAATGCCATGCCGCGGGCGCATATTGGTTACACGCTTTCTTCACTTACGTCGCGTCGTAAGGATCCCCACGTTATTTTTCTTCTTCTTTTCTTTGATAGGGCAAAATCCAAAGTAGGTCCGTCCAATACAGGAGTTGCGAGTCGCAATTTGTATACACGGCTTCTTTACTTATGTCGTTAAGATTTTGAATATATTTTAGGGTATTGTGTCGTCATAATCAACTCGGCCATTGTGACCTCTTATTTTTTTAAAGATATTTTTGTCAATCGATATTGGATTGCAAAATAAGTTTACCTATTGATATAGCTTTTTTTTTCAAATAGCTCCACATAGGGAGCCCTGACGAAAATAATTCCCCTAAGGGCCTATGTCATCTTTGGAGATGCTGTGTTGAGGGTCTTTTTCAAGGTAAGGAAGGAGTTAACATGTGTCTTAAAGAGATGCAATCCGCTTATTAAGATAGGGGAATCTATCGAACGCACGACCGTTTCTGCACAGGGTTAAGGGTTTTTTTCAGAAATGTTGAAGCTCCAGACCAGAGGTGGCTGCCAAATTCAACAGTGGGGCGCACCTGCTATTTTTATGAGATCTGCAGTCTGGTTTTACTGAAAACAATCATTCTAAGAATTGGTTTGTATCCTATAAAGCATCACGGATAAGTATATATCCGTTTTTTTATATGGAACTTTTGACTTTTTATTAAAGTCCATCTGAATTTTCCAATTTTTTATAAGAAAAACTCATTTTTCATAACTTTTGAAGGTTATTCCCATCAATGTAAAATATCTTTGAAGAAGAAGATAACAATAATAATCTAAACGAAAATATGAAAGAAAAAACATTTATTTTTACATTCGTGGGAATAACCTTCAAAAGTTATAACCAATGGAGTGCTTTTTGCCATAATATGGTAATATTTAAAAAAACTTCGGATTGTTTTGCTGCCAATTTTGGCAAATTTTCCCTTATTTGTATGGAATTAGGTAAGTACAAGTTTACAATTTTATAATATTTTTTTTATAAATCCTACGAATGTGTGATAATCGGGGAAAGATAGGTGGATTCATTGGCTATATAGAACATTAATCTGTTTGTATGTCTCTATATTAAAATTCGGAGAGAGTTGTTCTTATAAAAATTTTAAACTTTCTTTAATTTCACAAAATTTGTACACCATCGACTGCAAAGTTGACCATATCAAGCTGTGCTTTTACGTTATATTCCATAGTACTCGTTTTGAGCACGAGGTACAGAACTCGACAGGGAGGTGTAAAGAAAGGAGGGAATCCATCTCGTCTATGAAATGTTTGTAAAGTTGGGAAGAGAGCGGAGACGCGGGGACCAGATCGACGTTTCCGCCAGTAGACGCTCTGGATTATGAATCGCTGTTTAAGACTTTATCTGCCGTAAACAATTTTGAAATACGGCTAGCCGGTGTTTTTATATTTATGAAGACAGTATTATTTTAGGACTTGGTTGTTCAGTTTACTTTTATTGTTTCTATGTTTCTTATGACTGTAAAGAAATACAAATAGCTTCAATCAATTGGAAAGGTACATACGATAATAAACCTTGACGGAAAAAGTGTTCATTTTAGCTTTATTTGGAAATACTTTTGAAGTGAATATTTCTTTAGCACCATTGTGATTTGAAGCTCAATGAAATCATCTCTATAGGATTTAGCCTGCCAGAGAATTAGATAGTATTAACGGTATCATATTTCGCTTATTTCGGTATTAGATTTCGCTTCTACCGCGTGTGACTTGTACACTCTGATTTTTTTATTCTATTGAAGCTGTGATAGAAATGTAATAAAATTAATTCTTGTACCTACTTTTACTCTCAAATTGTAGGTTTGAGAACTAACGAAGTGTAAATTTAATGTATCGACTATGTTGCAAGTGGCTTTTTTACACATGCATAACATTGTATTTAATACTATAGACATACATCATTGCAAAATTAAAGATATTCTCTGTGTTTATTCTCAATCAGGACTTTGCGTGAAATGGCTGTGTTTGGTAACTAGATAGCCAGTTAATTTTCCCGTTTTACATGCGTTTCGAAATATAGCCACGCTGGTTTCAGTCGCACTTGGTGGTTGAAAACATTTTTTTGTAATATTTACACTTCACAGATTCTAAAATCTGGAGCGAAAAAAAAAACTTAATTGAATTAGTGTTTGTTTTTTAAGTGTCAAATGTATTAATGAAAATAAAAATATTATTCCATGGTAAAGTGGTAAAGGCGATGCATTGGAAAACACGCAGCCAGCGTGAAAACCAAAAACCCATAAATAAATTAATTCACATGTGATGACCGGAAGGAGGCAACGGGGTGTCGAAGGCTGTTTCAAATTTAAAATATTTATAACGCAATAACAGCTTCCGGTTCAACGGCTAAAAGCATAACATTTGAAAAAAAAACGGCTAAAAGCACAACATTTGAAAAAAAATTACCAACGTATATTTTTTAACGTTAAGCAGGTGATGAGATTATTTATAAAGACTATTTGTAGTGGTAATTAAGCCCTGGTTGTTACCTAGAACAAGAGGATCTATGACATGTCGAACATTGGAGAAAGTGGATGACAGAAAAATGTTGTTTAACAAGAAACCTCCTAACTAAAAGAAGCCGGCACTACTATGAATCATACTCATTGGGGAATGTTATCAATTCTAAATTAACGAAAAATAAACACAATTAGCAATTAAAAACCGCTCCGCAGGTTTTTACTGCTGGACCCTGCGGGCGACTTTTGGTTCGGTTTCGCCCAGTTGATATTCTTGAAAATGCGAATCCAAGAGTACCTGCCAGCCGACGTTCATCACGCTCTTAATTTAATTTGGTTCTATTTCGATAGTAGCTTTGTCACAAAATTACACGTTCACAGATGATTTCCAAATGACGCGGCGTTAGAGTTGTACTCGGATTCTTACATTTCAATCGTACAATCGCTAGGGTATTAATACTGTCAGATTACGATTTTTGAACCTGCAACGTCCGGGTTACAGTTGGCTAGTGGGAAGTAATCAGACATTGTCATCACACGTAGGAATAGTAAATTAAAACAATTTTTTGATTTGAAATAGTGGTCTTTTGAACTGGATAAGTATATGAAATGATCAATTGAATGTATTCAAATTCAAAAATGAACATTTCATTAATCACTAATCCCTTATCAAAGAATCAACTTTTAGGAAAATTAATCACTCAACCTTCTTAGAACAGATGAGAGGAATCAAAAAAAATAGCCTCAATAAAGTTCAATTTCTAAATCCTTTCAAATTGTATTTTTACAGACCGTTTATTTTTTTTTTTAAATTCAACTTTATTTACTAAAAATAACAAAACAATTTTCATTTAAAATAAAGCAATCAACGAGTTTTAAAACAATTGTTGACATTTGATCTGTCTTTGCAGATGATGACTTGGTGTATAATTTATATTTCGAAAGGTATAATAATATATTAATTGATTCTATTATGACGAGCAGTTTGGAGTTTTGAAGAGGTATGCTAACGAGGTCCGAAACACAAATTGATCGGTATTTTTAGAATTTTTTTATATTAGTTAGTTTTGGAGCTTTATAAATTGGTTCAATTGGTTATATTTAAAGCGTGAGATAAAAAAAAATCTGTTTACGTGCAAAATATTCAACGGTACAATTTAAAAAAAAAACGGATAAAATATCCTGTTAAAAATTTACTTAGATAATAATAATAGATAATAATAATTGGACAATTTGTAGAGCGCCGTTTTTGTGAAAAATCACCTCAAGGGCGCTTTACAATTCATTATGAATTCCTAGGTTCTATTTAATTTTATTATTTACAGATAGATACAAAAACATACTAACCTGCAGGTCACTTCCGAAAAACACACTTTATTAAAAAGTTTATGCTTGGGAAAGATACGACTTTGCACGTGGAGGGCATTATATTTAAAACACTGGACATTGCATGACTTTACTTTTGCTACCCTCATCACTGTTGGTTTTACATTTATATTTATAAGAAGATTAATGCCAAAGTTGAGTTAATATTTATTTGAAAGACTGGAGAAATTGTAAGAATTTGCTTTATTTTTACAAAATTAGTTATTTCCTACATATGTCGCGAGCCGTGAAGCTGAAGGTTTTTTTTTTAGCTTATGGATACGACTGTCTGAAAATATGAGTTTTTAGTTTAGCTCTAAAATCCGCTGAATCTGTGATCATTCTTAACTCGTGTGGCAGTCTATTCCAGGCTTTAGGTCCTGACACTCCGAAAGCACGCTCACCGAATTTAGTATCTGGTGTGCGCTTTGGTTCCTTCAACCTTCTGATAGCTGATGTTGCTGCTGACCTGAGGGTTGATTGTCGCGAATTGGAATTTTCTGGAATACACATTTCCGATAAGTAAGCCGGAGCCATTCTGTTAAGGGATTTGAATACCATCCAGCAGAGCTTGAAATGGATTCTTTCAGGACTCTTGAGCCAGTGAAGATTTTTTTTTTATAGATGTCTATGATATTAACGTACCAGTACCGCGATTGTGATGATAAACTACTACACAATTTGTTTAAAGTGTTTTAGAAAAGTTTGATTTTTTAATGTGTTAATAGAATATAAAGGTTTACTACAACAAAGAGGTTTTACATTATATTAATTATGGGGATTGACCTAGACTCTAATTGTAATAAAAAAAAACTCAGGGCAAGACTCTCGAAGACGATGTCTTAAGTTTAATTAAATATCACATTGTTAAAGACTCTAAAATAATCCATTATGAGCACCAGATCGTTTAAACATAACGAACAAGTAATTTAATTAAATGGAGTTAATAGTAAACCATAATTAGGTATCTTATAATTTAAAATTGTAGGATTTACGATTCCGATGTCTCCGCCATATTTGGTTAACTTTGTAAGCCGAAGCACACATCCTCGCCTTATTTATGAGAATAGAAGATGTTTGTTTCATTGTAGGAATTTAATTTAAGGCTCACATGACTTCATACCAGACGATAATTTTCGACAGAATCATCTTCACCCAAAATCTTTTTTTTTTTAAAGAAAGACAAACATTCCAGGGTTACGAATAACCCAAAAATGTTTGAAAATCTCCTACTACCGCCACAGAATGCCGAAAATGTTGCTTGTGTTGTGATGGAGGACTTAGCCAGCGGAGGAATCGAACATGCGACGCCCGGGTGGGACCCAAGCGCTATGCCCCCTCAACCACTGACCGGTATGTGACTTATATTACAAGTACTCGAGGAAAACTATGTTTATTTCAATCAACTCTACAACAGAATTTTCCTTAATTGCAGATTCCTAGAAAATCGGTGTCGTTTACTCGACCAAGTGCAGAATGGACGAACTAAAGCAAAAATCTCAAGTTACAAACTAAACAACCGATCCTTCGCTTTCATTTTGAGAACTCTCCAACGCCGGCCCTAAGCAATTACACTTTTATTCTCCTGCTCGTAATTCCAATACGGAATTTTCCAGCACCTTAAGATTTAGCTTGAAATAAAACACCAGTTAAAAACCGCAAATTGTGCAACGGTAGCAAAATCGAAGTATCGTTGTAATGTTACTATCGTAGTGCTGAGTTGACCCTTTTTCGAGATCATATTTTGCACCTAACCCATTACTCTGCAGGTTGATTTTTTGTTCAGGCGACGCGACGTTCGGGAAATTGTCGTTAGATGGCAGTAGTGGGGCGTTTTTCAGCTCTCTCTTGTTAGTGGGCACCAATTACAAAAGAAATCAAATTACATTTTTCAGGTAGCGCTTGGTCGAGTATTATTGCAGGGGAGGAAAAATTTACAGCGAAGTAATTGAAAGTTTCAGCGTGAGTTAGATGGTCGTAAGGATTTTGAGATGAAGCGTTAAGCTCTTTGAAAAATATATCGAATACTTGACAATAACAGATCGTTATTTCTTAAAATAAATTCACTTAAACAGAGGTATGATCTTTTGTTGTTTTTGTAATCAAGTCAACAAGAACATCTGAAATAATACAGATGTTTTTAATTATTTTCTAAAACTGACAAATTAAGTGTATTTAGGTACGTTAAATAAAAAAAAAAACATATTTCATGCTTACACAGCTTAAATCGCACTATATTCTATTAGAAGTGTAGGTGATAAATGAACAAAAATAAAAATATTACTTTTTTTTTTCAATAGCCTCAAACAGGAGGCCCTAGGAAAAAACATTCCACTCAGAGCCTATGTCATCTTTGAGGATGTTGTGTGAAGCAATTTTGATTGTATGTCTGTGTGTCCGTCTATGTTACTCTGGTGAAATAAACTCGGATTTGCTTGGAATTCATGTCTCATTTTTGAGTTCATTGAACTTTATTGTTCAAGAAAATTTGATTTCATTGAACCAGATTTCACAAAGGACCAATTTACAGAATATTTTTTATCAGTATGTTGGTGATCATTGAATTTCAAACAAGATTATTACATAAATAATAAACAAAATATTAACAAAACAAAAAACGACTTCAAAAAATGAACTAAAAAGTAAAAAAATAATTACGTACGATTGTTATTTTAGGAGTCGGTGTCAGCCAAGGTAACTACATACATAGGTAGTTATAGGTGAGATGTGGAGATCTTGGCTGACACCGACTCCAAAAATAACAATCGTACGAAATTATTTTTTTACTTTTTCGTGCATTTTTTTTAAGTAGTTTTTTTTTTTGTTAAAATTTTTGTTTATTTTTTTGATTTTTAGAGACGAGCTTGCGTAAAGAAGTTTTACTTAAAAAAAAAACATCGAAATCTGTTGGCGTAATATTGAGTTATTGGTCCGGTTTTCTCATGGATCCCATTGTCAGAACGGGACAAAATTAAAATGGGACCACACGGGAAGCACCAGCTTTCCATTAAAAAAACAATCATCAATATCGGTTCACCCAATCGAAAGTTCTGAAATAACAAATATAAAAAAAAAAAAATTGAAAAAAAAAAAAAACCGTTGAATTGATAACCTCCTCCTTTTCGAAGTCGTTTAAAAATACATCAAAATGTGGAGAATTGAGATAATTTTCAAACATTGAAGAAAATTTCGGGAATATGATATTTCTGTTGCCGAAATATTGAAATCTCAAAATAAGGTCTTATTAAATGAAAACTGCCAAAATATTGCTCCCCGAATCGCGTTACCAAAATTTGGAAATCAAGAACGAGCCTTATTTATTCCTTTATTATGCGTTTAATGGCAACATGAACTTTCCCGCGCAGGAAAATATGTACATAATTAGTGACGAAATATTCACAGCGTTAGATTTAACGCACCGTTTCTGGGAAGTGAGACGCTATACAAAATTACGGTGGAGGTTTTAGGGGAATTAGTAATTAAAGATACCGCGCCATTTCAAATATCCGACATAGATCTAGAACAGTGACGCGCCATAACTTTTTCCAGATTTTCCGAAAATTTTCTATGTAATTTTTCACTTGCTTTTAGAAAGAAGATCTATTTTGTAAAATGTGAATACCGGACAAGAGTCCTTTCTACTCTCAACCGTCTAAAGCCAGTAAGACCGTAGCAATAGAATATCTGAAACGCGCTTCGAAAGTCTTCAATCTAGAAGGAATGCGACCCTAACAGTAACAGCTTTCAAAATTATAAACTACTACATTGACAGCCCATATCTCTTAGAATGCTATAAATTGTTCGTACCGAACAACTACTGCCAGGGTCGCCACCACGACTTGTTCTATATCCCACATGGCAGAACAGACGTTCTGGCCGAACACAGCATGACAAGAGGTATGGTATTGCTAAATGATTTTTCTAGGTCTCTTGACATTTTCAACATTAGTCTTGAAGGTTTCATGAACAAATTTAGGCAAGGACTCTAAAATATGTATTATTGACAAAAGTAATGTATATATGTTACGTGTATTGTAATAGGATTATATTAATCTGTAATGCACAAAAAAAAAAATATTGAGTCAGTTTACATTACATTTTGGATTTAAAACTAACTTTCAAAGCAAATTTTGAATACGTGATAAAGAAGGTATCAAAAAAAGTTAATTTTCTTAGAAGATTAATAAGGAAACTAAATGGAAACACTACGGAGCTCGTTATATTTGGACAATGAAGAATATTTGATCTAGCTAGAAGTTACACAGAAGAGGGCTATGAGATAATATTACTGTAGAAAGGTAAGTACGCAAGGTTTTTTTCTAATGAGAGAGTTCATTTTATGTATAAAAATGAACTCATTTTATAGCAATCTCTTTATTATGGCAATCTAATTTAGTTCTTCTCTTATTTGATTAATTTAAATTATTTGCGTTTCTTTAGTATAAATCATCTCATGGCTCTTTTTTATTTCCAGTTCGTTTAAGTTTACGTCATTGGCCAAATACAGTATCAAGGATTAAAATTAGGGTATATTGAGAGGCTGACGGCAGTGTTGGGTGGAAGGATATGGGTATGACGAAGGGGGGGAAGCGCCTGGCTATTCAGATCTGGTCAGTTAACACGTTTCAACAATAATGAAAATATCTTTCACCCTGTAAAATACCCAGAATATAGGAGTGATTTTAAATGAATAATTCTAATAAAATTTACTTGCGTCCTCCGGGATTTGAACCCGCGTCTTCCGAGTTTGTAATCAAGGATCGTAACAACTCTCAACCACGGAGGCCGTCGATCATAAAAAAAGGTTTTTATCCTAATAGATTCATGTAGATATAAAGAATATTATATTTGTACGTAACAAAATATTAGTCCAGTAATAATTTCACATATTTAATTTAATATAGGCATCAACATTTTTATTCAAACGGTTACTTCGTTTTTAACCTTTTAAATCAAACACGAGACTGGACGAAGCCAAAAGTCCCGAACGGCGGATCTTAGACGCCATAAAATTTAATAGGCAATTGATTTCCATCATCATGAGCTATGGTTTTTTTACTGTGTTAAATAACAAAAGACGCCATTTTGTTTGTAGTATGTAGTTCTAATATTTAAAAAAATAGTATCGAAACTCAGGCGTAGCCGGGTAAAGGTAAAATGTAATAAAAACATATTTTTGATTAAAAAGTTAAGATGGAATTTGAAAAGCGTTATTAAGTTAATTAACGCGACAATTAAGCCCGAGTTGATAGCTGTGCATTCAAGTGAGAGCCTTTCTAGTCCATCCATCACCCAATCTAGTGAGAAGTTGTCGTTAAAGAAACACATAACTCGCCTTTTCATCTTGACTTGGGGTGAAATAAGAAAAACTAAACCAATCTAATAAAGCAACCTTTTGCTAATTACAATTCTAAACGCCGATAAAAACGAGCTCCAAAAGCTTACATGAATTTTTTTTTTTAAATTAATTTCTTTCCGCTTAATTTTTTGGATAATTATGTACCTGTATTAAAAAATATCGGGAAGTTGAAGGTTTTTTTTTATTAATAATGCTTACTGCCATCTATGTGAGTTTTCCGGAAACTTAATGTTGGGAAAAAACCTGGGAAAGGAAAACAGAATTTCGACGCGCGGTAAAGCGGGAATCTGCAGTTAAAAACCACCCTAAAGCTTTGGTAAGGCGCCGGTAGATGTCAGGAGTGGAAATAAAGGGATGTGTTTGCTTACCTTTTGCTTATCAATGTGGCCCAGTATCTCGTCCACATCTCCAACTAGCACTGTTTGCTGCCGCAACATGTCTTCCTCAACTTTCAGCCAATCCAATATCTAGGAAAAATAAAAATAATTATTAGTTATATAATTATTATAGAACATTGAGTTCAAATTAAAAACGAGCTTTAATGAAAACTTGCAAATATCATTTTTTTTTCATATAAGTTGGTTATTTATAGGTAGCACCGTTTTTGTAAAGCGTCACCTTCAAGAAGCTTTATGTAACTTTTGATTGACTCTTCAATAAATTCGTACATGTTTAAAAAAAGGTGAAAAATAAAATAAAGCGATCTTGGTCCAATAAACATCGATTAGTTAAAATATTACGTGGTCAAGGGGTAAGACTCTCGACTAGAAATTCGGACGTCGCGGGTTCAATTTACGACGCGGAGTAAGCAAGTAAATTTTATTTGATAAATTTGTGTTATTTCACAATTTATTAATTTAAAATCACATAAAATTGCAGTACATTTGCGCCATGCTTCGGAGTGGAGATACTATCAGTATCGCCCTGGTGAAGGTTCACCATTAATTCACCATTAAATGGAAACGATGCTTAAAATTACTTCAGCGGTGTTTGGTGACCAGATTTGAATAGCCAGGTACTTCCTCATCTTCCTTTACCCCATCACCTTTCCTTCCCCACTCCCGTCAGCCACACAACATACCCCAATTGAGTATGCCATAGTCTCACTGGCTCCAGACGGTTGTAAAAACGGTTGTTGACGGTTAAAAAAAATCATATGAAAATCAAATCTAAAAAGAGTATACTATGCACTAATCCAGTCATTAATTCAATATGGAATTATTGGATGGGGGGGGTCTTACAACAATATTCTAAACCCGATCAAAGTGATCCAGAAGCTAATCATTAAAGTAATCCTAAATAAACCCTCCACATATCCAACAGATACGATTTTCGCAGATTTTACGGTGCCTCGAGTAGAGAATATCTTAAAAAAAAATGCAATTATCCAAATGTACAAAGATAATATCATCAAAAAATTTGAAACCTACCAATCAAAAAGATATCAAGACACCATCAAAATACCAAAATTTAATACCAAACTAATGCAAAACAATTATATCTACTTAGGAATTAAGTATTTCAACAACCTTCCAATTGAAATAAAAAAAAAAAAACCAAAGACATCAATAAACTGAAACTCAAACTGAAGCTACACTTCATCAGGAATAATTAAAACTAAATAATTACCTGTTTTTCTCTTTCTTTCCATTTATTATAAATTATATTCATCTCTATTTTATTTAGATTTTTCGAATTTCGTACCGTATCCTATGTATGTGCACCTACACATATTGATGATCCAGAAGTCTCAATTGATCGTATTATATACTTACCTTTTGCATAATGTTATTCTATTTCTGTTATAATTAGTGTAACTCGCTCATCAAGCACAAGAACTAACTTCTTCTTTGATGAGATTGCAATTTTAAATAATTTCTGTACCGATATGTAATTTATGTAACACCTTTGTACACTTATATATCTATATTAAATAAAAAATAAAAAAAAATAAAAAAAATCTTGCATTTTATGATACTCCCGCTTGTCCCAAAATAACAATAAAAACATTTCCAATGGGAAAAAATATGCAAATGAATTGGTGACAAGTTTAGTAATAATTTTTTTTAAATTGAAAAGTGAGATCGGTAAAAACGATCAAATTTAATTTGATATTAATTGACCAATTGGTTGAGACACCACTCCCGGTAAGACAAGAGAGGATCTGGTTTCGAATCCTAGTTGTGCCCGTTACCTATTTTATTTTCCGTGTCTTTGTTTGCTTCATGTTTTCATTGAGAGTTTTTGTTATTATTTCCTTCAATAATCAAACACAATCATTTCGATTATCGAATGTCTTCTCAAAATGTCAAGTAGTTAGATTTTCTCGAATAAAAAATCCAGTGATCTTTAATTACAACATTGATAACAATATTCTCGAAACATTAACACACATTAAAGACTTAGGCATCACTTTTCAATCAAATCTTTCATTTGTTAATCACATAACAGAAATCTCTAATAAGGGCTTAAAAATGTTGGGATTTATAACTAGGCTAACTAGAAATTTTAACAACATAAAGTGTATTAAACTATTATATTTAGCATTTGTTAGAAGTCAACTTGAGTACAATTCTCCCCCACCTGGAACACATATTATAATATACATGTACAAGCTGTTGAAAGAATACAAAACAAATTCTTACGTTTTCTAAATTTTAAAATGGGTATTCCAGCAATTATGTTGAACCACAACACTATTTTAAATGATATGAATATGCTCAAATTGTCAGACAGAAGAATTTTTACAGACTTGGTATTTCTGTATAAAATTCTAAATGATTTAGTTGATAGTCCGGTATTGCTTGAATTGATAAGCTTCCGGATTCATCTACGTAATACTAGAAGTCAGGATATATTTCAGTGCAGAAATTCTGGAACTAACTATCATATGTATTCCTCTTTGCTCGGAATACTAATGGAGGGAAATAATCATACTAAGTCAATGGACATCTTCAAATTATCTTTAGACAAATACAAAATACTATTACTGAGGCAGTTCAGTTATGTACAATAAATACTGTAAGTAAAAGAAACATATACCTGTTATATTTGTTGGTAAAAAAATATATAGTACTTATATTTTATTTAATCAAAGTGTAATTTTTAAATTGTATATGTAAAAGCCCCGAAAAGAGGCGTAAATAAATAAATAAATTAATTAATTAATTTGTCATTACCAAAATTCGAAGACAAGAGAAGAAGTACATTAAAAAATAATAACCAAATGTATAGAAATTGTTACATAATAATATGTAGTTAAGGCCGAATATGTACAAAAAAAGATAAAAGTTCCTTAGTTTTAATTTTGCTTTTGCTAGTGAATGAATGACAAGGATGTGTCGAAACCGGTAGCAGAAAAATTAAAATTTAAGTAACAAATGTACATGGAAAGTAAAACTCTTTAAAACCAAAAATAAAAAATCCTACTTATTAGATTATAATATTTTAAACATGAAATTGTTTTTTTTAATTTACAGTAACAATGTGGCGAACAGTATAAAAAGTAGGGGACGCCCGAGGAAGACTTCCATTATCTTAGCACTAGAATGAGATACGGAGACGAATTAAATTCGATATAATGTAGTTTTTAACTGTAACAAATTGTTATTCTTTATGATGTCATTTGCAATTTGTGATTTTTAAAATTTTAACTAATTTTTATTGAATGTTTGATGTGTCGTGATATTTCACGAGTCTGTGCTAGAGATTAAATAAAAACATTCTTCATCGCAATAAAACACGATAAATTACTCAATCGTCTTTACAATAATATTCGCATAAGCAAAATATCAACCCTTTATATTAAATGTCTCAATCACGAATCCATGAGAGGTTACTGCCTGTTGACCTCGATACAGAAGTGATTCCCTCGAAGTGTTTGTTCCCTGATATAACTACATCGGTAGGGTTTCCGCTTGTAATCAAAGCATGAATCGATTAAGATACACCCTGAACCTACACCGTACTGGGCACTGATTCCACCTACATACTTTCACCCCATAGCCACCCTGTAGCCTGTACTTAGCAACCAAAGAAAGAAACCTTTGGTTTGATACAATGTGTTAAGGGTTACTACAGTAGGGTAAGTAAATTTGATAAGATATAATTGAATGAATTATTGAGTTTGATAATTTTGGCTAGAGAGGTGGTTTTCATCGTAATTATTATTGCATGCAAAACTGCTTCTCGTAGCTTCAAATGCTCTTGAAAGTGGTCTATAAATACTAAAAACCAAAAGAGACGAAATGGTGTTTTTTTCTGGAATTGGGTGATAATATGTGTAGGAAAAACAAGGGATGCAAGGAAAGGAGATAACTTATTCAGAGAATCACCAATAAGGGTTTTTTCAAATGCAAATAACATTTTAACATTTAATTTTATAGTCATTTTCATTCCTTTATATTATTTAATACTATGTTATTTTTAATTATTTAATATTCTTTAAAAATCTCTTATATTCTTTTACCTTATTTCAAATGTTTATGCAATATAAACATGCCCAGCATGGTGGTCGAAAAATCTACAAATTATGTAACCAACAAAGCAACAAATAAAGGAAATTAAAAAATATATAAGGATACTAAGAATATAAATTCTCTTGTACACGAAAAACATTAGGGAGGAGTAGGAACTGGATAAATGACACACTGGTAGGAACCAGTTTTATTATTTTACTATTTTCCTTTTTTTTGTCTGACTTCTTTTTAGATATTTAGAAATATGGAATAATAATAATAATATTTGGCTAATTTATATAACGTCGTTTTCGTGAAAAATCACCTCAGGGGCGCTGTACAAATCTACTACACTATATAAAGAGGTAAGGTTTGTTTGTTTGTTTGCATCGAATAGGCTCTGAAACTACTGAACCGATTTGAAAAATTTTTTCGCTGTTGGGAAGCTACACTATCCCTGAGTGACATAGGCTATATAATATTTTCAAAATAATTAGGGATCATTACTAAAACTCCAATAATGCAACCAAAGGTGTAAAGAAATTACTTAAAATATTCTTTACATCGCGTGCGCTGCGAAAACTATTGATGATAGAATAAAATAATGTACTACGACTTTGTAGAAAACATCATTATTTACAAAAAAGGTCGTGACAGCATATGTCTAACTATTATGGTTATGCCACAATAAGTATTCTTTTATTTTAAAAATTTAATTAATATGTCGCCACTTGAAAAGGCTGTTTATTTGTATCTTGGTGTTAATTATTATAAAAATAAATTAATTCATATTAAAGATAGATTCAATAACTTTATTTAACTTTTTGAATTTTTCAACTCGGATATTTAATTAGAAAGATATCACGAGTTTAATAATATCTAAAATTAATGTGTTTTGCATTGATGACAACAAATCTACTATATCTACTATATAAATATATATATACACTATATAAAGAGGTAAGGTTTGTTTGTTTGTTTGTTTGCATCGAATAGGCTCTGAAACTACTGAACCGATTTGAAAATTTTTTTCGCTGTTGGGAAGCTACACTATCCCTGAGTGACATAGGCTATATAATATTTTCAAAATAATTAGGGATCATTACTAAAACTCCAATAATGCAACCCAAGGTGTAAAAAAATTACCTAAAATATTCTTTAAATCGCGTGCGCTGCGGAAACTATTGATGATAGAATAAAATAATGTACTACGACTTTGTAGAACACATCATTATTTACAAAAAAAGGTCGTAACAGCATATGTCTAACTATTATGGTTATGCCACAATAAGTATTCTTTTATTTTAAAAATTTAATTAATATGTCGCCGCTTGAAAAGGCTTTTTATTTGTATCTTGGTGTTAATCCTTATCAAAATAAAATACTTCACATTCAAGACAGCTTCAATACCTTTATTTAACTTTTTGAATTTTTAAATTCGGATATTCAATAAGAAAGATATCACGAGTTTAAAAATGTTAGTATTAGAAAAAAGTTTCTGCTATGGGCCGGGCGGGAGAGGAGTCAAGAAATGAAGTGCCAGGGGGGTTGGCGGGACGGGGGAGCGGGAGAGCGGTGGCGGGGAAGGTGGAAGTGGAACGCTGGAGGTTAACGCACGGGAATGTACGCACGGGAGTAACATTTTATTTATTTAAATATGGCATTGCAACGCATGCCGGGAAACAGCTAGTAAATATATAAAATAATGACTTACAACTAAGATTTACAATTATAACTAGTGACTTACACCTAAGACTTGTAGCTAGTGATTTATGACTGAGACATATAAATGCTGACCTAAAACTGAACTCAATGATATACATATTTACAATTATGACTTAAAGTTAGAGATTTATATTTAACATATGTATTTACATTCAAAAATACTTCTACACATCTCATTCACATAGCGCCAGAAGAAGTAGGAAGTTTTAACATAATATTACTATTTAATAGATGCTAAAATTATCGGATTTACGAAAACGTATGGATATCTAAAATAAATTATTGAAATTAATCGCCGATCTTTACCGTATTAAGATGATTCATCGCTCAACATTAAACAGATTGAGGTGTAAGGTTACCACTGACAGTCCATTGGTAGGTAGATCAGTAGTATTTTGACTTTTTCATGAGTAGTTGTAGGGAATTGCAAATAAAATGGTATATATTCGTGGACATCAACAGTTATTAGAGTATAATTAAATTACAAAGTTTAAATCAAATGACGAATTTATGGAAATGAGTATTTGAGAAAGTGAGTTTTTAGTTTGGATCTAAATTCCGCTTGGTTGGTTATGCATCTCAATTCCATGGGAAGTTTATTCCAAGCCTCGGGAAACGCACGATTGTCAAAATTAGTGTTCGGATTTCGCTAGGGTTCTTTCAACCTTCCAATTGCAGACGATGTCGCTGATCTAAGAGATGACTGCCTTAGACCTATATTTTCCGGAATGCATAGTGGAGCCATTTCATTGATAGCTTTAAACACCATCCAGCATAGCTTATGCTGGATCCTTTCAGGACACTTCAACCAGTGAAGATTTCGGAGGTGTTCCGAAATATGCGAAAACTTCACATTATTCATTTACACTACCCATGCATACATTCTGGTAAAAGTATGTATCCTTTCATTGCACTGGAGATGCTCGTTTAGTTGTAAGGTTGTTTTGTAAGGTTGTATAATAATTTAATGTATATTACTTGAAAAATAGAAACAAAAGCAAAATATGAATATTTTACTTAAAATGTACATTTTATTTCACTTTTGCCATCAACTTCAGAACCGAGGATTTCGTTTGAATAAAAAATATTTTAAATCTTGAAACTTTTAAAATTATATTTATATCTTGCTATCGTCTTTTTTATTTATTAAATCCAGAAAAGTCCTTGATGTTTGTGTGAGTCAAACTTATAAAAGAAAACTGATTACATGACCGGCAGAGTTGGGTTCATTTCATTCCCGAGTTTTGGCAGAACCAAAAAGTTTTAACCGAAATTTTCCAGACGTTATTGAATTACCCATCTATTCCTCAATAATTATGATGTTTCGACATGTGCAGGTTAGAAATTAAATCGTATTAATAAAGCTATATAATAATATAGTGAGAAATACATATTATATTTAAAATAGTAATGGACCCTCGGTCTATCGTGAAGACGTTTTAATTAAGTCTTCAATGATGAACAAACTGCATCATAATAAGTTTGACTCAAAACCAACAACCAAAATCCCGAAAGGCAGAAATCCTGTATGTAATAAAAAAAAAAAGTAAAATATTAATCATAAATATATCTCATTGAAGACGAAGATAATAAAGGTAGCGGTCACAACTGGGACTCGAACCCAGAATCTCTTGTCTTACCGGGATGCAGCTCCTTAACCAACTCGGCAATTGGAACCTATATTTTTTCAGTCATTTTTGTGGATCTCATGTTTTTGTAGAACTCATAGAAAATTATTTGAGGATATTATTGTGATCGATAAAAATGACAGAAAAATATATGTCCCAATGGCCGAGTCGGTTAAGGCGCTAAGGCGGTAATAAAAATGCACCTGGGTTTAAGTCCCAGTTGTCACCTTTTTATTTTTCTTTGTCTTATTCTCAGTCATACTAACACATATTGTATCTTGTATTTCCCACTAAACACTTGCATACTGCTTACTAACAACGTATGCAGGGACATTGGAGGTCTAAATTCGTTCTTAACTAAATGTAGCTTCATTCTTTCAAAAAAATTAAAGTCCTTCCGACAGCCTTGAAGGACTACCCATCTGTTACTTATACCAGGGCGAGTAAGTGGTGGATAACCTCCAATGTGTCTTATTCTGTTTCATGTTTCGTTTAGATTTATTGGTATTATATTCTTTAATTAAATGGAGACAATATTAGCGAAACTCAATCGAAAATCTGGAGACTGAAAAATCAGAAAAAGATATTGGATCCACTGATTTTTCGGTCTCCAGATTTTCGATTCAGTTTCGCTAATTCAGTTTCGCTTCATTTAATTAAATATTATAATTTGAGATTTTACTCATAAAAGTTAAAAATAAAAATAAAGATATTATATTCACCTACAATGATATATTACAATGATGGTTATAACCTTCGAAAGTTATTCCAATAAATATTGAATAATACATCTCATTATCTACCTGTCCTTGAGGTGATTTCTCACGAAAACGGTGCTATATAAATCAGCTAAGTATTATTATTACGAGAACGTAATACACAGGTTGTATCTGCACTTACCTGAAGATTTTTTACCAGCGATATCTGAGCACATTTGGAGAAAAAAATGTAGATATCATTTTGCTGTCCGATGATATTTTATTTTCAATTTAAAACAAAAAAAAAAATATTTTTCTATCACAAGTCGCAATGGATCACATAATACGCGCTTTGCCTCGTCTGTACGGTGCTACTGGAACGAGACGGAATGCGTAACAGGTGACCCGCTAAGCTGTACCGAGTTTGTACGTATTTTACTCCAAATATGCTCAGGAATTGCTGGTTAAAATCCTCCGGGTTAGGTATGTGCTTAAATATCCTGTATTCGTGGTTCCAATAACGGCGTGGATATAATCTACTTGCATATCACGATTTCGATTACCAACTAGTCAATTTCACAAGGCAATAATAATTTTGATTGTTCACCTACTGTTCAGTAGTACTTCGGCTTTCCACGTCTCTAATTGAAAATAGAGATATGACCCGAAGACCTTTGAATTCTGGAAATCCATCTATCTATATATATAAATGTCAAAATATGCTTGGTTGGGAATATATAAGCAGTCTATGTGTTGCTAAACCATTCATCCGATTGCGGTGAAACTTTGGGGATTTGATGTGCGCATGCCCGCGATGGTTTCTATATTTATAATAGTGATTTCTGCCATCATGAAATTATGGGTTGCTAACCATTTATCCGATTGCGATGAAACTTTGGAGATTTGATGTGTGCATGTCCGCGATGGTTTCTCTATATAATAGTGAGCTCTGGCCTCATGAAATTGATCGCTGCTAAACCATTCATCTGAAATGAAATGTTCATCTGATTGCTATGAAACTCTAATGAGTTGTTGTGAGCACACCCGCGAAGGTTTCAATACATACTAATGAGCTCTGGCAATATGAAATTTTTATTAAAAAAATGCAATAGGTGGCACGCGAGCTGTTTGAAAACTGATTGTACCGGGACTGAATGTATGGATTTCTGGACGGGGGAAGCAGGAAAGGGACGTGGGGAGAGGGAAGGCGAAGAAGACGGAGTGGGAACGCGAGAGGGGAAGGGGACGCGGGAGAGGAAGGGGAGTCTGAAGGTGAACGGGACAAATGGGAGAGGACACGCAGGGAGAAATAATTTCTTTATTAAGTGGCATAGTAACACATACCAGGAACTCGCTAGTACTTATTATAAACAAACACTATTGGGTTATTATTATGAGAACCGTGACTAATACACTTAAAAAAATATAGTTTTCTGAATTATTATTATCACGAGTGAGTTTTGTTGTTATTGTTTTATATAATTCTGTATTGATCTTGAATAATATTGTATCCTATCTCAATTTTATTATAATATGATATCTTGTCTGTCTAGTAAAATATGACATGTTCAAATACACCAGAATAAGCTCCATAAAAAAAATGTTTTTTCTTACTTTCACAATCAATTTTGGTTTTATACATTTTATTATTTCTTGTTTTTTTGTGTTGTCTTATTAGAGTTAAGTCACAAGGAGCAAATCCATAATTGGTTTTATTTTAGCTATACTACACGTATACAAAATGATAAAGGTAAAAGTCGATTTCCCGAAAATGAATAAATAAATACACTTATCTCAAATTCCACAAAGCAAATTATAATTTAATCGAGAAGGACTTCTTAATAGGTATATCACTTGAAAGTATTTGCGTATCGGGGAAAGAAATTATGTGTTACAAGGGGGAATGTTAGGGAGTAGTTTGTACTACAGGGATGGAATATTCTTGGTATATATAAAAGGAAGATATTTTTAAATGCATCTTTTCGAATTTCACTTTTCTTTTCTTGATTGAATGAAGTGAAATCTTGGAAGAGGAAATTAACCCACTTTCCAACGTTTAGTGAAACAACTAACCGATAACGGCAAAATACAGAACTTGAATGGAACTTTGCAATGATTTAAATATTATGATTTAAATTTGGAAAGAAGATAGTTCCTAACCTCATTTACATCAACCTAAACGTTTTATTTTCAAATCTAAAGGTGTTTAAGTAATAAAACGAATAAACTACTTTTTTTATTACATATCTTAAAAACACTTAAGGATTGAAGAAGGAAAAACGATGGATGCTTTCAAAATTGTAAATTCGTAGCACGACTGTTAGGAACCTCCGATGTCATCTTTCACGGACCTATGTATGTACATAATTTAGTTAACGAATATACAAATGTTATCGTAATTTTTAACATGCATATTTGTTTGTTTTTGTTTTGCATGCCACAATATTATTTCTGACAATTTTACTTTTAAAAATGTTTTATTGTAAACCATTGAAATGTATTTCAACCACGCTTGTATAAAAAAACCATTTGATATATCTAAAGTAAAAGCCTCATGGTCATATAAAAAAGTGAAACATTTAAATTTAAAAAAATGAGAACATGATTTACGGAAAAATAAGCGTATTTGTTCTTTTTTCGTAACAATTTAGTAATCACCTTTCTTTATTCAATTCAAGGTGTATGTACATATAATCACGCAATCATTAGGTCCAATGGAACCTGCATCGCTTGTGATGATCTCGCCTTTGGGCCTACGAAATAATTCCTTTAAAATTGAGAGATCGATTAAGAAATATATTCAATTTTGTAACATGGAATGTTTTCAGCATACGATTCTCTGTTTCCAATTCATGGGGGTGATTTATGGGTCCTTACCACTAAATAACCACATGTGTTTGCGTAGTGAATTGAAGTGCGCCACTGAGCTCTTCTTTTAAGCGCTATTTGGATACTTTATGACTCCGGCGCAGACGAAATTAGTTTACACCACAAAAAATAACGAACATGGTTTCTACACAAAATTCTCTGAAATAAGAGTTATTATGTGACATTTTTGACTATTAAACGTTGATATATGCATATTGGGAGATGTGCTTATCACTTAAGATTTGAAAAAAGTGACTAATAAATTATTGAAACCACACAAGTAGATGGGTGGGAGTCAGAAGGCAGGGGGTTGGAACTGGACAGTCGGAGTAGGGTCGTGTTAGAGGACAGTCAGGGAAGGAACCTAGGGCCGCGCAGACGGGATAAAAATCATCGAGTTTTGATAAACGGCAGAATAATAATTTGGTGCGCGTAAACCGGGAATAATTCAGATAGTAATATATAATAAGAAAGGACAGTCAGGGAAGGAACCTAGGGCCGCGCAGACGGGATAAAAATCATCGAGTTTTGATAAACGGCAGAATAATAATTTGGTGCGCGTAAACCGGGAATAATTCAGATAGTAATATATAATAAGAAAGGACAGTCAGGGAAGGAACCTAGGGCCGCGCAGACGGGATAAAAATCATCGAGTTTTGATAAACGGCAGAATAATAATTTGGTGCGCGTAAACCGGGAATAATTCAGATAGTTATATATAATAATAAAGGAAGTCGGGGTAGAGGAGTGTTAGAGACAGTCAGGGAAGGAACCTAGGGCCGCGCAGACGGGATAAAAATCATCGAGTTTTGATAAACGGCAGAATAATAATTTGGTGCGCGTAAACCGGGAATAATTCAGATAGTTATATATAATAATAAAGGAAGTCGGGGTAGAGGAGTGTTAGAGGACAGTCAGGGAAGGAACCTAGGGCCGCGCAGACGGGATAAAAATCATCGAGTTTTGATAAACGGCAGAATAATAATTTGGTGCGCGTAAACCGGGAATAATTCAGATAGTTATATATAATAATAAAGGAAGTCGGGGCAGGGAAGTGTTACAGGACAGTCAGGGAGAGATCCTGTTGAGAATTAAGATCGTCAAGTTCTGAGAGTCGCGAGGAGACCAGCTCGGTGCTTCTAAATCATTTTAATTAAACAAAGGAAATTCCGTTTTATTAAACAAAAAGAGTCCACGCGAATAGGGAAGTCAGAGATCGAGGCTTGCGAGTTCATATCGGTGAAGTTAAATAATATAATTTGTAAATTGGGGCGGTCGGGACGTACTTTCGGGGCGTCTATCAGGGTCAGGGTGAAATTTAAAAAAAGAAATCTACGCGAGAATTGTGTTTGACGGCTGCATCTTGGAATAAATAACTGCATGACGGGTTGTGGTTTATAAGTGCTTGTTTGAATTAAATATTATTGTAGTGAATTGATTTGTGAAATTATTTTGTGCAACAAGGCGAATTTGGTAAGTTTGTATAAAATTATTAACATATTTAGTACGGGCCTTGCAGGAAAGAGTCAATTAGGGTTTATATACAAGCCTTAGGAATCTAGGACCCTTTTTTTTGTCGAGCGGAGCATTGCACGTTTCCGGGTTGACCGGCTAGCAAGTACCTTTGTTGGGTGAAGTTACTCTTGAGACAAGACCGTTGTAAAATAATAATTTAGTTAACTAAATAGCATTTGAAACACAAAGTGCGCTTTCGGGCAATAAATCTTAGACGAGAGACTTCATTTAAAAGACGGGATTTTAAAACCACAAAACAATAATAAAATCCTTTAAAAGTGCTTTGTTGGTGATCTAGAAAACTAGGTTACTGGGTATTCTCCAATACATAACGGGTAACAAAATACAGAGGTATAGGATATAGGTATAAATTAATGTGTAAAGCGCCTTTGAGGTGATAATTATTATTTACGAGTTTCGTAATAATATTTTTAAACGTAGCTAGGGGACTATTATTCAGGAAGGTTTTTTTTGAAAAGGCATTGGGTAATATAACGGTTTATGAAGGGTGCGTAGCATGGGCATTTTTGATTACTAACAAAATCTGACATAATTGAATTCCCATTCCAAAAATTTCCCACACCTTATTCCGAATTTTAGGTATCACAACAAGTCTATTACATAGGACTTTGCATAAACTTGGTTCGATATCTAATCATATAATCACCTTTGGTTCACGTTTAGGTATATTTCTTTCGACTTAGCAAAAAACTTTCATATTGTCGGTTGAATGCAGCCGTCGGTAGGTATTCACATTTAAGCGTAATGCGCTATATCCACCTACTTAATTAACAAACTCTTTTTCTTCAAACTTAATTGAGCGGGTTACGACTCGAGAATGGACGGCGGTTGTCGAATGGATTAACGGGTCCGGCTTTCCTATTTCACCATGAGGAAGTATCTCACGCGACTTTATCGGGGGCGATGTGATCGAAATGCAGGTGGGCTTACACTATTTTTCTAATGTGGAGGCGAAGTAAGCGATGGTCGTGTCTGGTCCGAGCAAATTGGAATCCCTTGTGATCACTTCTCGGTAACGTGGATCTCGTACCCGCTCTAGACTGGATTGGAAGCGTGGCCGGAGCCATTTCATGATGTCGACGTATGTACGTCACTAAGGCATTGGGGGATTTCAGGAGAACAAAGGACGTGCACCCATTTCCTCCTCCCTCTACCGCCGCTCCGAGGTACCAGCGGATAAAAGTTGTCGTCGCGGGAGGTCAATTTGATGCAGGACGAAGATTACGATCTGGCCGGACTACCTTCGTCATGGGGGAAACGAAGTGACGAAATTTGCGTGGGCTTCACTACCTTTTAGGTTACGCTCGTGTGGGGTCTGCCTTGTCGGCGGAACGAAGGGAACATGACATATGGAATCGTTTGGCAGCCGATCGGCGGTTCTTTGTTGGAATCCGGATAAGTTTTCTTAACTACCTTTTGGTTTACGATTTAGGTATATTCGATATTCGATTTAGCAAAAAACTTTCACATTGTCGGTTGAATGAAGCCGTCGGTAGGTATTCATATTTTAAGCGAAATGCGTTATATCCACCTACATAAGTAGCAAAAGTTTTCTTAATTACCTTTTGGTTTACGCTTAGGTAGGTATATTTCATTCGATATTCGATTTAGCAAAAACTTTCACATTGTCGGTTGAATGAAGCCGTCGGTAGGTATGCATATTTTAAGCGTAATGCGTTATATCCACCTACATAAGTAGCAAAAGTTCTCTTAACTCCCTCACACTAGGAATAGGGATCATCCAGCATCAGGGTGGGAATGTACTCTGGACGAAAGTGCAGCCGGGGAAATAGAAGGGAGGGAAGCCAGATTCACGACCTGGTGCCTTTCATTCTTGGACCCAGCACCCCGGAAGCCGAGCTTGACATTCCTTTCTTTGAGCTGATATTTGAGTTTGAGGTTGGGGTACGCCTATCGTAGAGCATATGCCCGTGACATTTCGGGGAAGGTCCCACGTTACGCTTGTGTATGTTATGCGAGAGGACGTATTTTTCATTCAAATCAAATACCGATGACCATCGCGATTGCAGGCTGGCGCATGTTTTGTAGCGTGCCTAGGAAAAACGTAATCATTATTTCTACTGGTTCGAGGCGGCGTGCTGGACGGAGAACGGGACTATTGAGGACATGAGTGACTGCCAAGGCGAGGATCGGTGACATCAAAATCTTCCTTAATTAAATTCATACATCGCCAGATCAGAGGAGAGAGCGGCCCCACCGATCTCCTGACATTGCCGATTGTCTAATCAACTTCGGTTTAATGTTTATGCCGATGCTTTAGGAGTTAATGGAACTCAAGTCATCGGCATGCTGAAGAACTTCAAAATCATCACCATCATCATCAATCCAGAGTAGGATGTCACGATCTAAAACCTCGTGCCACCCACGCATTTCCTGAACAGTTCCTGACATCGGCTATCACGCCATTAATCGGAGCAGACCCTCATATCAAACGGTATGAGATGACCTCTCATCATCATCATCAACATATTTATAATTTGGCGGCGTAGTGGTCGATATTATTCCCATTACCACTCTATGAACCAGAAACACACATCAAACTCTTTCCCGACAGAAGGCCAAACATGTCGATTTTCATTCGTCGCTTGCGACCTTAACATTCTCCGGAGGCGTTGGAATTGGAAGCTGATTCGGCGGTCTATGACCATCACCTTATCAGTTGGGCTATGGAGGAGTCCAATTATTTAAACAGCACATGTTCTGTCTCATGTTAATCCAAAATACCTACCCGAAGAATCAAATTAACAAGATAAAACAAGCTAGCTAACTAACAAACTGCATCTAGAACTGTGAGTGTAGAATCATTGCAATCCGTACTGCTTGAGTGTAAATCTTTTGTTAGAATGTACATAAATGTCAAATTATCTTCATGATAGCATTTTATAGAGCTGCAGAGAGTACGTGACATCGCATCGAAAGGTAGGATCTTCTCAATTCGCCGTTTGAATGTAAATTTATATATTAGATGCTAGGAGGGAAAATGCAGATTACTTCAATAAAAATAGTCGTCGATGAGCGTAGGTGTATAACAGGTGCTAGGGGAGGAAGCTGAACGAATATAGATAGATAATTAGTTAATTTTCAAGCTAGTCAGACTCAGTCATTGTTATTCGAAGCCTTGCAAATTGTAACACGCCATATCTAAAAGAACAAGGGTTTACCACAAATAAATTATTAATTAAATTGGATTAACTATACCAAACCACTCAAACAAAAAAGTACACAACGTTGTGGGGTTAATTACAATTGATTAATTGAGAGCATCTCGTCACGTTTGCATAAAAGTATTACGTGATGGGGTTGAGAAGGCGCTGCAAAAGAAATGCAGGGGAGAGACGCGAGAACGGGCGAGCTACGAGCTTTTTAAAGGCCGACCGGGGTTGCGCCTGTAGCAGTAGCACAATGTAGCAGCATTTGGAAACCAAGAGGAAGGTTATTACTTCATAGGGGGGGGGGGTTTATCACAGTTTTGCTAAGTGACCAGGAGGTATGGTATTACAAAGTGTTGCATTTTGCTGGGCTTTATACAATGACTTAAACAAGAATAGAAAAAAAAAAATAATACAGTAGGTATAACGGTTCGCATGTCATCCGAAGATGACTGAAAACACAACGAAAAAAAAAGTAAAATACTAGGCCAATAGATGTGTAGCAGAGGAATTAGAAACAGGTTCAAATGTCATCCGAAAATGACTGAAAACACAACGAAAAAAAAGGTAAAATACTAGGCCAATAGATGTGTAGCAGAGGAATTAGAAACAGGTTCAAATGTCATCCGAAAATGACTGAAAACTCAACGAAAAAAAAAAGTAAAATATTAGGACAATAGATGTGTGGTAGAGGAATTAGAAACAATAACGTTTACATTAGCTTAACTAGATAAATATAGGAAAGATAGGCCGATAATCTCCAACTTCCGATGAGACGCAGGTTAAAGGTGTCATGTTTTGAGGGGAGTAGCGCCGTACGTCTATAAAAGGTGAAACAAAATTAATCAAGAGAGTAGGTAGTGCAATAATGTACACGTTAGCTTAACCAGATAAATTTAGGAGAGGTTGGTTGATGATGTCCAATTTCTGATAAGACGCAGATTAAAGGTATCATATTTTGAGGGGAGGAGCGCTGTACTCCAATAATATTTGGAACAAAAATTAATCAAGAGAAACTAATGATATCCCACCTTCGATAAAGTGAGAAAGGGTGTTACGTTATTAGGGGAGATAGTCCTTCAATAATGCATTCAATATCAGATCGCCGGGGTGATAATATTGATGTTAGTCAACCTTTAATTGGGTTTGAACGTTTGGTAAATTGGATACCGGACGATTAGTTTAAAAATTATGCAATCGGACCAGCGTTGAGTAGTTCTGTTTACCAGAGTAAACATAGATAATCTACCCTAATCGTTATATTGAATAGAGATAGTTTAACAAAAAAAAGGGGCACCAACAAACGATAGAAAAAAGGGTCCCTTTCATTTTGAGGGTAGATCATTCAAACATTTAACACTCAGCGTGAAGAACAAAAAAAAGGGAGGTCATTAAACCGAGTGCCGACTAGCGGAGATATGTGTCAAATAGGTTTGTGCGTTTAACGTAACGGTAAATTGAAACCCTCCCTACAGCCGGTCATCACAAGAAGTGGGTGACAGTCGGAATAAAAGCATTATTTTGAAACGTAATTTCAAAATAATCTGTACAGGATTGAACGAAATTAGTTTAACTAAATAGTTCAAAGAAACAGAATCTGTTGAGAAACAAAATACATGCAGAATAAACATTAGTGACGTGAACCGGATTAGGCGTGAAGACAATAAAACCAAATTAAAGATAGGAGAGGTAGGTAAAATGTTAGGCAACCTCCGATAAGTATAGGGAATAAAAGGTATTCCGATGTGAGGGGAGGAAGTCGGTTCTTGATGGCAAATTAAAATTTTAAAAATAAATTGTTTGCTAATATTCAACCCGACTTACAGAATAAGCGTATCCAAAATGTTTAATTCTAATAATGCACTAGATTTAAAGGACTACAATAATAATTACGTATTCAAACGTATGAATCTAAGGAAATAAAAAAAATGACTAGGTATTGTAGACAGTTGATTTCTCAGCAGTTAAAAATTTATAGATGATATTGGTCCCCAGTACCAAATTGTTAAATTTAGAACAACGGTCAGGTCCATTTTGGGCAAAGTTCCTTTAACGAAAAAACAAACAAAAAATAAGGAAAGGTCGGTCACACTCGTATAATTACGGTCGAGTTATTATGGGGAAAAAAATGCAGACGGATCTTCGAGACGGCCATTATGTGAAACCGAAAGTACCGATTAAGGAGAGACGTACCGACTTAAGCGATCTATGCGAGAAGATGCTTGCCATTTTGTAAGGGAAGTTGTATGGGTGAAACGTCACCTGATCGTCTCTTAAAAACAGATAACAGCGACTAAGCAAATACAGTTTCAACAGTGTTTTGAAAACAGGGGAACATAGACGGAGCAAGTTTACGAGTGATAGCCGTATTACCGTTAACAATGACAGAGCCGAATTGGGGAAAACACTCTGGTTTATTTTATAGAGAAAAATAAATTATGAATTTAGACACAGTAAGATGTGGAGCATTGGAACACTAAAATGTTTAGTAGTAGATTGTGGAAGGGTTTACAAATTACGCAAACAGGGTTTATTGTGAAGCGGGGGGTATTTAAAATCAGCGTAAATAGGTGATAAAGTTAGGCAGAAATTAAAATTTGGATTAATTGGTTTGGGGGCAAAAATAGACAACTAACTACTCACATAATACATTGTCGGCTTATGTGGGGAGTACAATAGGAGACAGTTAGGGTACCATGACTAGGTACCGTTGTAGGTGGTAACCGGGACAAATTCCTGGAAATATGTAGGCGTAACGCAAGGTACATTGACCGTAGTTTCAACATTAGACAAACATTGGGCAAGGCCAACGTAGAAACGGAATAGGGAAGGGATGCGATGACGTACAGGACAGGGCCGGATTAGGAAATATTCATCATTACAATTTTGAAAAAAAAAGGCACAAAGATTTTAGGCGAGTCCAAACGGGCTGACTACTGCTGAAGTTCTGGAACAAAATAGGTGATTGTAGTTTGGATTTCTATCTACCTCCACTATTTTTTTCCATAAAGGGGAGACTGTGATGATCTCGCCTTTGGGCCTACGAAATAATTCCTTTAAAATTGAGAGATCGATTAAGAAATATATTCAATTTTGTAACATGGAATGTTTTCAGCATACGATTCTCTGTTTCCAATTCATGGGGGTGATTTATGGGTCCTTACCACTAAATAACCACATGTGTTTGCGTAGTGAATTGAAGTGCGCCACTGAGCTCTTCTTTTAAGCGCTATTTGGATACTTTATGACTCCGGCGCAGACGAAATTAGTTTACACCACAAAAAATAACGAACATGGTTTCTACACAAAATTCTCTGAAATAAGAGTTATTATGTGACATTTTTGACTATTAAACGTTGATATATGCATATTGGGAGATGTGCTTATCACTTAAGATTTGAAAAAAGTGACTAATAAATTATTGAAACCACACAAGTAGATGGGTGGGAGTCAGAAGGCAGGGGGTTGGAACTGGACAGTCGGAGTAGGGTCGTGTTAGAGGACAGTCAGGGAAGGAACCTAGGGCCGCGCAGACGGGATAAAAATCATCGAGTTTTGATAAACGGCAGAATAATAATTTGGTGCGCGTAAACCGGGAATAATTCAGATAGTAATATATAATAAGAAAGGACAGTCAGGGAAGGAACCTAGGGCCGCGCAGACGGGATAAAAATCATCGAGTTTTGATAAACGGCAGAATAATAATTTGGTGCGCGTAAACCGGGAATAATTCAGATAGTAATATATAATAAGAAAGGACAGTCAGGGAAGGAACCTAGGGCCGCGCAGACGGGATAAAAATCATCGAGTTTTGATAAACGGCAGAATAATAATTTGGTGCGCGTAAACCGGGAATAATTCAGATAGTTATATATAATAATAAAGGAAGTCGGGGTAGAGGAGTGTTAGAGACAGTCAGGGAAGGAACCTAGGGCCGCGCAGACGGGATAAAAATCATCGAGTTTTGATAAACGGCAGAATAATAATTTGGTGCGCGTAAACCGGGAATAATTCAGATAGTTATATATAATAATAAAGGAAGTCGGGGTAGAGGAGTGTTAGAGGACAGTCAGGGAAGGAACCTAGGGCCGCGCAGACGGGATAAAAATCATCGAGTTTTGATAAACGGCAGAATAATAATTTGGTGCGCGTAAACCGGGAATAATTCAGATAGTTATATATAATAATAAAGGAAGTCGGGGCAGGGAAGTGTTACAGGACAGTCAGGGAGAGATCCTGTTGAGAATTAAGATCGTCAAGTTCTGAGAGTCGCGAGGAGACCAGCTCGGTGCTTCTAAATCATTTTAATTAAACAAAGGAAATTCCGTTTTATTAAACAAAAAGAGTCCACGCGAATAGGGAAGTCAGAGATCGAGGCTTGCGAGTTCATATCGGTGAAGTTAAATAATATAATTTGTAAATTGAGGCGGTCGGGACGTACTTTCGGGGCGTCTATCAGGGTCAGGGTGAAATTTAAAAAAAGAAATCTACGCGAGAATTGTGTTTGACGGCTGCATCTTGGAATAAATAACTGCATGACGGGTTGTGGTTTATAAGTGCTTGTTTGAATTAAATATTATTGTAGTGAATTGATTTGTGAAATTATTTTGTGCAACAAGGCGAATTTGGTAAGTTTGTATAAAATTATTAACATATTTAGTACGGGCCTTGCAGGAAAGAGTCAATTAGGGTTTATATACAAGCCTTAGGAATCTAGGACCCTTTTTTTTGTCGAGCGGAGCATTGCACGTTTCCGGGTTGACCGGCTAGCAAGTACCTTTGTTGGGTGAAGTTACTCTTGAGACAAGACCGTTGTAAAATAATAATTTAGTTAACTAAATAGCATTTGAAACACAAAGTGCGCTTTCGGGCAATAAATCTTAGACGAGAGACTTCATTTAAAAGACGGGATTTTAAAACCACAAAACAATAATAAAATCCTTTAAAAGTGCTTTGTTGGTGATCTAGAAAACTAGGTTACTGGGTATTCTCCAATACATAACGGGTAACAAAATACAGAGGTATAGGATATAGGTATAAATTAATGTGTAAAGCGCCTTTGAGGTGATAATTATTATTTACGAGTTTCGTAATAATATTTTTAAACGTAGCTAGGGGACTATTATTCAGGAAGGTTTTTTTTGAAAAGGCATTGGGTAATATAACGGTTTATGAAGGGTGCGTAGCATGGGCATTTTTGATTACTAACAAAATCTGACATAATTGAATTCCCATTCCAAAAATTTCCCACACCTTATTCCGAATTTTAGGTATCACAACAAGTCTATTACATAGGACTTTGCATAAACTTGGTTCGATATCTAATCATATAATCACCTTTGGTTCACGTTTAGGTATATTTCTTTCGACTTAGCAAAAAACTTTCATATTGTCGGTTGAATGCAGCCGTCGGTAGGTATTCACATTTAAGCGTAATGCGCTATATCCACCTACTTAATTAACAAACTCTTTTTCTTCAAACTTAATTGAGCGGGTTACGACTCGAGAATGGACGGCGGTTGTCGAATGGATTAACGGGTCCGGCTTTCCTATTTCACCATGAGGAAGTATCTCACGCGACTTTATCGGGGGCGATGTGATCGAAATGCAGGTGGGCTTACACTATTTTTCTAATGTGGAGGCGAAGTAAGCGATGGTCGTGTCTGGTCCGAGCAAATTGGAATCCCTTGTGATCACTTCTCGGTAACGTGGATCTCGTACCCGCTCTAGACTGGATTGGAAGCGTGGCCGGAGCCATTTCATGATGTCGACGTATGTACGTCACTAAGGCATTGGGGGATTTCAGGAGAACAAAGGACGTGCACCCATTTCCTCCTCCCTCTACCGCCGCTCCGAGGTACCAGCGGATAAAAGTTGTCGTCGCGGGAGGTCAATTTGATGCAGGACGAAGATTACGATCTGGCCGGACTACCTTCGTCATGGGGGAAACGAAGTGACGAAATTTGCGTGGGCTTCACTACCTTTTAGGTTACGCTCGTGTGGGGTCTGCCTTGTCGGCGGAACGAAGGGAACATGACATATGGAATCGTTTGGCAGCCGATCGGCGGTTCTTTGTTGGAATCCGGATAAGTTTTCTTAACTACCTTTTGGTTTACGATTTAGGTATATTCGATATTCGATTTAGCAAAAAACTTTCACATTGTCGGTTGAATGAAGCCGTCGGTAGGTATTCATATTTTAAGCGAAATGCGTTATATCCACCTACATAAGTAGCAAAAGTTTTCTTAATTACCTTTTGGTTTACGCTTAGGTAGGTATATTTCATTCGATATTCGATTTAGCAAAAACTTTCACATTGTCGGTTGAATGAAGCCGTCGGTAGGTATGCATATTTTAAGCGTAATGCGTTATATCCACCTACATAAGTAGCAAAAGTTCTCTTAACTCCCTCACACTAGGAATAGGGATCATCCAGCATCAGGGTGGGAATGTACTCTGGACGAAAGTGCAGCCGGGGAAATAGAAGGGAGGGAAGCCAGATTCACGACCTGGTGCCTTTCATTCTTGGACCCAGCACCCCGGAAGCCGAGCTTGACATTCCTTTCTTTGAGCTGATATTTGAGTTTGAGGTTGGGGTACGCCTATCGTAGAGCATATGCCCGTGACATTTCGGGGAAGGTCCCACGTTACGCTTGTGTATGTTATGCGAGAGGACGTATTTTTCATTCAAATCAAATACCGATGACCATCGCGATTGCAGGCTGGCGCATGTTTTGTAGCGTGCCTAGGAAAAACGTAATCATTATTTCTACTGGTTCGAGGCGGCGTGCTGGACGGAGAACGGGACTATTGAGGACATGAGTGACTGCCAAGGCGAGGATCGGTGACATCAAAATCTTCCTTAATTAAATTCATACATCGCCAGATCAGAGGAGAGAGCGGCCCCACCGATCTCCTGACATTGCCGATTGTCTAATCAACTTCGGTTTAATGTTTATGCCGATGCTTTAGGAGTTAATGGAACTCAAGTCATCGGCATGCTGAAGAACTTCAAAATCATCACCATCATCATCAATCCAGAGTAGGATGTCACGATCTAAAACCTCGTGCCACCCACGCATTTCCTGAACAGTTCCTGACATCGGCTATCACGCCATTAATCGGAGCAGACCCTCATATCAAACGGTATGAGATGACCTCTCATCATCATCATCAACATATTTATAATTTGGCGGCGTAGTGGTCGATATTATTCCCATTACCACTCTATGAACCAGAAACACACATCAAACTCTTTCCCGACAGAAGGCCAAACATGTCGATTTTCATTCGTCGCTTGCGACCTTAACATTCTCCGGAGGCGTTGGAATTGGAAGCTGATTCGGCGGTCTATGACCATCACCTTATCAGTTGGGCTATGGAGGAGTCCAATTATTTAAACAGCACATGTTCTGTCTCATGTTAATCCAAAATACCTACCCGAAGAATCAAATTAACAAGATAAAACAAGCTAGCTAACTAACAAACTGCATCTAGAACTGTGAGTGTAGAATCATTGCAATCCGTACTGCTTGAGTGTAAATCTTTTGTTAGAATGTACATAAATGTCAAATTATCTTCATGATAGCATTTTATAGAGCTGCAGAGAGTACGTGACATCGCATCGAAAGGTAGGATCTTCTCAATTCGCCGTTTGAATGTAAATTTATATATTAGATGCTAGGAGGGAAAATGCAGATTACTTCAATAAAAATAGTCGTCGATGAGCGTAGGTGTATAACAGGTGCTAGGGGAGGAAGCTGAACGAATATAGATAGATAATTAGTTAATTTTCAAGCTAGTCAGACTCAGTCATTGTTATTCGAAGCCTTGCAAATTGTAACACGCCATATCTAAAAGAACAAGGGTTTACCACAAATAAATTATTAATTAAATTGGATTAACTATACCAAACCACTCAAACAAAAAAGTACACAACGTTGTGGGGTTAATTACAATTGATTAATTGAGAGCATCTCGTCACGTTTGCATAAAAGTATTACGTGATGGGGTTGAGAAGGCGCTGCAAAAGAAATGCAGGGGAGAGACGCGAGAACGGGCGAGCTACGAGCTTTTTAAAGGCCGACCGGGGTTGCGCCTGTAGCAGTAGCACAATGTAGCAGCATTTGGAAACCAAGAGGAAGGTTATTACTTCATAGGGGGGGGGGGGTTTATCACACGCTTTAGGTATTTTATTTAAAACATCATTTGGGTTTTATCATTGATCAATTAAATGGCCTAATCTTCTTCCTGATCAACCATTAAACTAAGTGCATATGTAATATGTAACACACACAGCCGTTATCAGATAATCTAGTTTGAAAAGAGTCACATAGTAAAAGCGTGTAATCACAAAAGTTAATTAACTATTCAAAAAAAATAACGGAACTTTGTTAAACATTGATATAAACATATTGGGAAAGGGTTCCATGACAGTTCCGTGAACATTTTTTCATTCAAATGCATCAAGGAAAAAACTACTAGTAAGTCTGTATACTAGCGTATACCAGCATAGAAGTAAAAAATATCTACGCTGTAAATATATTGGTAACTAATGCACAAAGAATTATAATTTTATAAATAATTGCATTTTATTTATATACTTATCACCGGCGTATCTAAATATTCCCATATTTCAGAGCATCTCAAAAATCTTCACTGGCTCAAATGTCCTGAAAGAATCCAGTTCAAGCTCTGTTGGATGGTATTTAAGTCCCTTAACGGAATGGCTCCGGCATACTTATCAGAATTGTGTATTCCAGAAAATTCCAATTCTCGACAGTCAACCCTAAGGTCAGCAGCGTCATCAGCTGTTGGAAGGTTAAAGGAACCAAAGCGCACACCAGATACTAAGTTCGGTGAGCGCGCTTTCGGAGTGTCGGGACCTAAAGCATGGAATGCTCTGCCACATGACTTAAGAACGATCACAGACTCGGCAGAATTTAGAGCTAAACTTAAAACCCACCTTTTCAGACAGTCGTATCCATAAACTCAAATTCTTTCACCTTCACATTCAATGCCCGCGACACTGTAAATAACTAACCTAAAAAAAAAAAAAAAAAAAAATTTAAAAAAAAAACTATTTGTAAGCGTTTTTAAAGGTCATTTTAGTAACATTCTCCAGCCCTAAAGAGTCCTAAATTCTCCAGTCTTTTAAAATACATATTTTGATATTATCAACTCCACTTTTGCCACTAATCTTTTAAAATGTAATACTTATAGTGATGGGGGTAGCAAATGTAAAATCATGCAATGTCCAGTGTTTTAAATATAATGTCCTCCGCGAGCAAAGCCGTATCTTCTCCAAGCACAAACTTTCAAATTAAAGTGTTTATCGGAAGTGACCTGCAGGTAAGTATGTTTCTGTATCCATTTGTAAATATTAAAATTAGATAGAACCTAAGAATTATGAATAAATTGTACAGCGCCCTTGAGGTGATTTTTCACAAAAACGGCGCTCTATAAATTATCCAATTATTATTATTATTATTATTATTTACATAAATAAAATGCAATTATTTTTGCTGCTGTGAAAATGTAGCAAGAATCCTAAATTAATAATTTTTCATCTTGTATGTATTTTTTACATTAACTCCACACAGAAGCGGCCTTGAGGAAAATAATTCCCCTCAGAACCTATGTCACCTTTGGGGATGCTGTGTAGAGGGTATTTACATAAAAGGAAGTAGAGGAAGTTCTGAGAAGGAAAGGGTTATTGTGGATGGGATTCTGTGGGTCAGTGTGTCCAGGTGTTACGGACGTTTGAATGCAGTCACGCAGCTGGCAAGCAGATGCATCGCCGCCAAGACCCAGACAAACCTCACCCCGTCACCAAACGTAGCGAACCACTTGAGGTGACCTATGGAAAAGGTGTTGGTTATCCAATAAATGGTTCCCGGGGCGGCGGGATATATATTAACGCATTAAAAAAAAACACTTTTACCACAAAACTACTGCCTTAAACGCACTTCCCCCACACCCCAGTAGGGTGCGTAGAGAGGTGCTAGGTGGGGGTGACATTACAGTATGGGGCGAGAGCGGGGGCAGGTACGGTGCAGGAATGTCCTAATAACATTCTTGTCTTGTACACAAGCGTGCTCTACGCGGCCGTCACGTGCCGTGTCATACATAAAACATCAACCCTCCACCCCCGTCCCTCACCCACCCTTTCCAACTCCAAAGACAGCGCGAAAAATACGCACAGAAGAGCGGAATGCCTAGAAATTATTTGTTTAAAATGTGTTGCGTGAATTTTTTTAGTGATGATATGAGAATGATACGATGTGAGAATCCATGGATAATTTTAAAAAAAGTGTTCAAATGACAGCATCCAATACGTTTGGGATGCCAGCTGTAATATTAACTAGGTATAGTTAAAGAAAAACTAAAAGAACGGATAATCAAAACGTATAAACGTCTTCAAACTAAACGCTCAGTATTTCATGGACAGCCAGACGCACAAATGTGTCCATTCTGGAAAAGCTAGGCTTCCACAATGCCTACAACGTGTTTTAAGATACTTAAGAGTGTCAGTACCTAAAGCCTGGAATGGACTGCCACAAGAGTTAAGAATGATCAGATCTGGCGGAATTAAGAGCTAAACTTAAAACTCACTTTTTCTTACTGATCCATAATTAAAAAAAAAACTTTTCACATTCGCCTTCACGGCCCGCGACATTGTAAATAACTAATTGTGTAAAAATATAAACAAACTCTTATGTGTAAGCTTTGGTAAAGGTTATTTCATGGAAGTTCTAAATAAATATTAAAAATTTTGGCATTAATCTTCTTATAAATGTATACCAACAGTGATGCGGGTAGCAAATTTAAAATCATGCAATGTCCAGTGTTTAACACGTGCAAAGTCGTATGTTCTCCAAGCATAAACTTTATAATAAAGTGTGTTTATCGGAATTGACCTACCAGGTAACATTGTTTCTGTATCTATTTGTAAATAATAAAGTTAGATAGAGCCTAAGAATTCATAATAAATTGTTCAGCGGCCTTGAGGTGATTTTTCACAAAAACGGCGCTCTACAAATTATCCAATTATTTTTATTATTATTTGGACACTGGACACGTTGCTTGTCAAACTGAGGACTCCAACTTGAAGAAACACAAAGTTACTGGAAAAGTGGAAGGCAGAAGAAGCAGGAGAAGGTCACCAATGCGCTGGTTTGACCACTCACTATCACTCGTGTCCGGTACTAGGGTATCCGCAGCTCTCGATAAGATATTCTTTGCTTAATATTTTACAAATGTTCTATAAACAAAGTGTGTTGAAATGTCAAATTCGTTTGTTACAAGACTTGGTGAGCTTAAAGCTCGTCTCGGTTTTTGAATGTTCTGTGGAATACTTTCATCACTGCGCTCAGCGCAAAGTGAATGTTAAATAAATAAATAAAACTTATTTTATATTATTCTGAACTATGACTTGTACAATTGCGTTTGTTATTCAGACCAGTATGTGGAAGGAATATCCGCAGTCATGAAGATTAATGGACTATTTAAACTGACGAAAAATATATCAATTATTATTTTTTCTTTTTTTTCATTTTCCAAAACAATAGACTTGGCTTCGTATTTACAACAATTTTTTTGTTTATAATACCTCCATACTCAATACTGGAGGTCCTGAGGAAAATAATTTCCCTCGAGGCCTACATCATCTTTGGAGATGCTATAAAGGTATTTTTGGGGAAAGGAATGAATGAGTCTTGAAAAGACCCATGTTGTAAGTCGGAGGAAACACAGAGGCCGGCAAATCATTTCACAGCCGAGCTCTGGACCCAAGAAAGAGACGTAGAAACGACCGCGTATCGTGTTTCCTGTCTGTGTCGTTTAGTTCCTTGGAGCAACTTCCGTTGAAATACCGGTAAAAAAATAATAAAATTCCCACTCGACGCAACTACTCTAAAGATTTCAATCCATTCAATAAGATGGAAGAATCAATCAAAACATAACATTACATTCAATAAAATTATAACATTACTTAATTATTAATAATAAAAAGTGGAGTATTACAAAGTGAATTCTTTCATTTAATATATAATGTCACACCCCAAAATATTTGCTTCCTTCGATAAAAAAAAAACACTTAAGTTTTATTAACTTACACGTTATAACAACAACTGCTTTTAAAAATCTGTATTTATATCGGAAAAATTCACGGAAGAGCCAATAATATTTTATTTTTTTAAAGACAAACTCTGAGGTTGCGAATAAACTGACAAATATTTAAATTCTCCAACCTAACAATAAAAGCGAACTATGAAGCCATCTTATCATGTTTCCATGGCGGACAAGGCTCCTTTACTCCTCGTTGTTTCGCGCTACATGGAGAGCAGCGGACCACTTCACTCAGCGCATTGGTTACCTTCCTCTGCTTCTTCTGCCAAACGCTTTGCCAGCGACTATGAGTTTCTCCAAATTGTAGTTCTCAGTTTGGTGATCAACGTGTTCAAAACATCGTAGAATATTTTGTAGGCAGATAGTTGAGAGCCTATTGTAGGTGCCTAGCTCTTCCAGAAGGGACACATTTGTGCGTCTGGCTGACCATGGATTCCTCACTCTTTTCTCATGCAACACATTTCAAGGGCGTCTACCTAAGGGCGCCTAAGTGTCCATGTTTCCATTCCGTACAGAATTATGGGGGAAATTAACCTTACCTAACCTAAACCAACCTAACATTGAAAGCAAAATATGAAGTCACAGAAGAATTTTCATGACTTTAAACTGTTCGGCACCACTTACATGTCCGATGTACTCTAATGCCTTATACGTATTCTGCGGAGACAAAAAATTGTTACAATAAGAATTCACTGAAGTATTGATAGGTTGAATACATGAATCTATTTGTACAAAAATTAAAACTCCTTTTACTTTTAATTTATTTTAGGGAAATCAACAGTTTACAATTGGATTAATTTATAATGTATAATTTACCAAACTAAGAAACCAATTATAGATTTCCTCATGTTTCCTTATTTGTGTCTAGAAATTAAACAGTAATCTTGCAACTAAAAATATTACATTATTATAACAGGAGGGAAGTAGTACCTACAAAATATATGTCAACACATTTATGCAGTTTTGTACTCATTTAATACATTTATGATGCACTCTTGTCAGAGTTTTTATAATTATTTTCGTCACAAATATTACACGAACTTGTGCACGAACATGTGATTGTTATTGCACTAAATTATGTAAAATCGGCCAACATAACACGGGCATCAGCCTAGCATGGTGGTCGAAAAATCCACTGATAATTTTACCATATTATGTATGAAATGAATACAGAAAAATTAAAAAAAAAATTAAATTAGTGAGTGTATTTGCCTGGTGCACCGAAGTGTCGAAGGCAGCGGTAAGGTCAAGAGCTCCCTGCGGGCTCAGAGCTGCCGCCGATAGGGCCGGTGACGCACCCGCCCGTCGGGACGCGCGCCCATGTGTCACGCTGGAGAGGGACTCGCGATCTGCAAACAGAAGAAAATACTATCTTAGACAATTTTAGAAGAAAAAACTATGTTAGACAATTATAGAAGAAAATACTATGTTAGACAATTTTAGAGGAAAACACTATTTTAGACAATTTTAGAAGAAAACACTATGTTAGACAATTTTAGAAGAAAACACTATGTTAGAAGAAAATACTATGTTATACAATTTTAGAGGAAAAAACTATTTTACACAATTTTAGAAGAAAACACTGTGTTAGACAATTTTATTGGTGAGATAATTATTTAAGATATTCTGAATCCTGGTGTCGGGAGTGGGTGCATGTTCATATGTTGATGGGGAAGGGGAAGATGGGAAATTAAAATTTTGGGCTTAATCTATTTCAAGCAAATTTTAATTCTGAATGGTGGTCTTACACCAGGGCGATATTGGGTGTATCTTACACTCTGGAAGGTGATGCCAATATACTTAATTGAAACCAACTAACCATAACGCCGTTTTCCGCAGGGGTAGGCAAACAACTCGGTCTTGGCACACGCTCCTTGCCTGATTCACATTCATACTTCATCGACCGGTCAGTGGTTGAGTGGGCATAGCGCTTGGGTCCCACCCGAGCGTTGCGTGTTCGATTCCTTGGCTGGCTAAGTCCTCCATCACAACACAAGCAACATTTTCGGCTTTCTGTGGTGGTAGTAGGAGATTTTCAAACATTGTTGGGTTATTCGTAACCCGGGAATGTTTGTCTTTCTTTTAAAAAAAAAAAAAGAAAAATCTCTTATATACTCTATATTATTCTCTCTCTTGACATGGCCTGCCTCAAGTATCTAATTCACTTACCATATCTTCCTTCGTGACTTCTTCTTTATTCACATTTGCGCAATAAATTCTCCTTTCTGCGTTCATTCGCTCAAACCATTTAACTTCCCTTTTTAATCTTTCTCATTACGCTAACATCAGCCATCTCCCATTTCTCCACATTTCTCACACGATCATACATGGTTTTACCACACATAAGTATCAGGGACCTCATTTCTACAGCATTCAGTCTTCTTTCATCCCTCCTGTGCTAGTTCCAAGCCTCACTGCCATACATCAGGGGAGGGTACAATTTGGCTGTCCTGAAACGGGAATCCTTCCCAGTTGGACAGACAAAGGATCATTTTGCAATGTATTGCAATATGTATATATAAATAAATAAATAAAGATACAAGCACTCCATCATGAACTGTTAGCTTCGCTTGTTTGGACAGCTTTTTTTGGCGCCAACCTCATTCAGTTGTCCATTTGTAGTTACCGGCATTTACAGTTTCAATATCTCTGTCAGCCTTTTCATATCTTGTAAACTTACTACCCAAGTACACAAACTCATTCACCTACTCCAAATATTTATCATTCACAACTATATTGCATACTGTTTTCGTACAATCTCTTTCAAACGCCATGACTTTAAACATACTTATATTCATCATTAACTCATTCTCCTTGTAGTACATCCATACTTCGTCCACAGACACGAGAGTATATACATAGATCTTCCATACTGTTAGAAATCAAGACCGAACAGCATAATACAGGCAACATACGAGTTTTTTCAGAATACTCCATTTCGAACCCAATCCCACCTCTTTCAATTCTTGCATAATTGTATGCAAGAATGAATAACCACGGTGATATTACGCAGCCTTGCTTAACACCTTTTTATGATGTCAAACCACCCCTTAAAGCCACCGTTCACACTAATTCAAGTTCAAACTAATACTTGATCGAATGTTCAACTTCGATTAATGAACCAATTACGTTGACAATTGTCATGTTATCTCTTAATTGATAATAATTACTCCATAGACACTGAGTTCATATATCGATTATTAATTAATTTTATAAACCTTCATTTTATTACTTATGGATTCACATTTCAACAACAATGCGTAGGTACAGAAGATAATATTTGATATATTTTAAGACATAATTTATCAAATCTGTATCTTAAAGGATAAACCACGTAATTCCATAGCAATTGCTACGTAATTTATCCTATAAGGTGCAGAAATTAATTGCTTTTAGAGACTAATAAGTCAATTTTTAAATCATAGCGAAAAATAATACTGAAAAACGTACGCAGAGTCAAGGTCATTTTAATTAATTTTTGCTTCGAAATTCAATTTCAAATTTTCAAAGCAATTTTCCCTAACGACTGTTGGTCGTAAAAAGACGGTGAAAATGAAGGGAGAAGTCGTAACGCAAATCCTAGTTTAATTTATTCTGGTTAAGTATCTTCAGAGATTTACTCGCTGAATGCGCTTGAAATTTCATTTTCACTATGAAAAACAAAGTACGGACGATACGTGAATAGTCTGGCTTTCAAATTCTCAGCAAGTTTAAAGTTATTGTGTTATATGAAGCTTAAAACAACACTAGTCTCGATTGACCTTTGCTATTACACTAAACAAACAATAAAAATAATAACAAACCCTTTTTTGAAGTAAAACTTCTTTACGCACGATCGACACTTGGGGGTAAACTGGTGAATGCGTTACGAAAAGTGGTGATTGTTACGAAAAATGACATGCAAACGGTAATCGATGCGAACGGTGATCAATGTCTTTAAAAAAGGAAACGGAGCATGTGCAACTTTAGCCCAGCAAAAAAAAGACGCATGAGTGTGCACTACTGTGCGAAATACAACAAACCATATTGTCTGAAATGTCAATGTCAAAAAGTAAAGCCCCGTAAGTGTTGAAAGTGTAAAGTGTAAAAGCCCCGAAGAAGGGCGTAAATAAATAAATAAAAAATCAATGTCAATGTCAATATAAATGTCAATGTCAATGTCAATTTCAATGTCAATATCAATGTCAATGTCACCCCAATGTCATATGTTCTTTTATAAGTTAATGAAGTTTTACTTCAGTCGTGTGGTCTAAACTTTAGAACTCTAAAGCACAATCGTTTTTCTTCCATGTTTTTTCAGCCATAAGAGTGTTCTAGCCACTGTCACTGTTTTAATAACCTGAATTATCTAAATTGCACAATAATACGCTAAACTCTCATAACACAAGATAATTGTGATTACATACTACAAGTTAGTGTGTGCCAAGACCGAGTTGTTTGGCGGTCCGTCCTCTCTGCCTACCCTTGCGGAGAAACGGTGTGACGGTTAATTAGTTAGTTAAAATATCTGATAAACTTACCAAAATTTGGTTTCTTTTAATGTTAATGAGTACATTACTGCCAAACGAAGATAATTTAACTAATGACTCAAAAGCGTTATAAATGTCTCAGCACTATAAGCTAGGCTTCCTTTAATAAACAATGATATAATGATATGGGGCGAAGCAATGGGCAATGGCAGAGGGGGATAAGGTATTTACGACTTGTCCTTGGAGAGGTAGAGCCATGAAACGCAGCCCTTGAATCGTAAAATATTATAGTGCGGTGGCGCAGGCTCCAGAGAAGATATATACGGGAGTTTTTTGAAGTCCTTGTGCTTAGTTGTTTTAATATAAAAATCAAATGAAATGTCTCGGTTTTCCGTCTAGAAACTTGGGTTGAAAGAAGTTTACTTGTCTGTCTTTTTTTTAATGTGAATCTCAAACTCTCCCAAAGGCTTAGATATAGTGAAACTGTGGCAGCCCCAATTGGGGAATGTTGTGAGACTGAAAGAGTTTGGGGAGGAGGAAGGTGGGGAAATATCTGGCTATTCAGATCTAGTCACCAAACACGGCAGAAGCCATTGCAAGCAACGTTTCAATTCTGAATAGTGGTCTTACACCGCACCGGGGCGACATTGAGAGTGTCTTCCGCTCTGGAGCGTGCTGCAAATACACTAGTACCTTATATTTTAAGTGATTAAATTGTACCAATCAAATAAAATTTACTTGCGTACACCGGGTATGGAACTCGCGATCTTCGGATAGCTAGTCGAAAGCCTTGCACCTCGACCATTGAGGTGACTGTTCACAAAGGTCACCAAATAATTTATTTTCATGGTGTTCGTGTTTTATACAGAGATTGACGAAATTTCACACACTTGACCATCAAAACAAAAAGAAGGTCAATGTCTAAATGAGATTTGGTAAAACGATCCCCCCCTCCCCTTTCCCTTAAAGCAGAATAAATCCCGAGCAACTCTGGGTGCTGTAAGTAATATTCTATAAAGAAGAGTGTCTGTAGCGGGCATGCGGGAGGCGTGGTTTCGATTTTTATAAAAATCTACAGTTTTATTCCGATATTGATGAAATTTTGCACACTTGACTTTCAAAACAAGAGGAAGGCCACTAATAATATTTGACTAATTTATATAGCGCCGTTTTTGTGAAAAATCACCTCAAGAGCGCTGAAAATTACCCTACCTACAAGACATTCCAAAAACCACTCTCATCCCCTTTTCTTAACCCCTAAAGTAAAATTTTGATACTTCGTGATGAAATTTTGCACGCTTGACGTTTAAAGGAAAATTACTGTCTGCACCTGATTTCGAAAAACTCTGTATAAAGCCTGGATAAAGCCGGAGATTTCAGAATATTTCACGTCTATTGGTATAGAAGTTTAAAAAACACAATAATTTTGAATAAGTTAGAAACCGAAAAAGATTTAAGCACTCGTGTTAATAACATCATGAAATTCAAAGGTTAAGATGAAAGTATAATAGTAAACGGGATTTGAGAGCGCAGGTTCAGATCCCAGGGGGATAGCGCGGAATTATAATAGGCAGGGAAGGGAGTGGGGCAGGAAAAAGGAAGGGTTGCAGAAAGTGATTTAATGGAAGACTTTCCTCAAACAATGCATTAATCAGTCTGTGAAATATTAATCCCACCGCAATTTCAGACTCGAGATGGCGCCCTTATTGGAAGCGCATTTATAGAGTGTTATTTTTTTTAATCACCGCAGTCAAATTGAGTGTCTTGAAGCTTTATTACACGGAACGATATGTTTTCTTGAAATTTGTAAGAAAAAACTAAGAGAAAGAAATGGAGTTTCAGTTTTTTTAACTGAAAGGGTATTATTTAAGCCGCCGCTACCCGAATTTCTAGCGATTTCTTACATATCTTCCTTAACCACTTTAAGTTTTAAAGCTCGTAAAAAAATATATGTTTTTCTTGAAGATAATATCTAGAAACGAAAATTATATAAAATTCGGTCGATAGAAAATAATCGCAAAATGTGCTCCAAAAGTTTGTTTGTCAAAAAAAAACGTTTGTTTCAGTTCTTTTACAAGTTATATGTATGGAAAAATTAACAGTGTTCTTAAAAGAGATTATTATCTCTATATATTATAAATTAAAGTCCTCCGACGCGTCTGTCTGTCTGTTCGCGATAAACTCAAAAACTACAGAACGGATTTGCACCAATAGATAGAGTGATTCATGATGAAGGTATAGGTATATAATTTGTCAAGGTTTTGTGTAAATTGGTTGAAATATAAAGGAGAATGTCTGTATGTGGACGAGCGGGCGGTGTGGATTTGATTTGTATGCAAATCTACAGTTTTATGAAATATGAAATTTTGCACATGTGACCTTCAAAAGAAGGTCACTGTCTACATTTATTACCTACGTTGAAGGAGATTAACTTATATGTTCCTAACGCGTATACTCGTGGGAGATCCCACGCACTTGTTTATGCTCCGAAAGCGAGAACTTCTTCCTTTCAGAATGCGCTATTAAACAGAGCAATTCAACTGCTTAACGATTCTGCATTGAGCATCAACATCTTCAAGGTTACCTGTAGAGAGTTCAGTAACTATCTTTTGACATACGTCACATAATAGTGAAACAGCCCCCCATGGACTTTTTTTTTCTTCTTTTAAATTTTGTAATCTTCTCCGTAATAATTTGGTGTATAACTGTTTTATGGAGAACCTGAAAAATAAATAATTTAATTTTTAAAAAATAATTTATAAAACTATGTGTAAAACCCGGGCATCGCCGGGGACTTGGTCACACTTTAAAATACTTCAATAAGTATCTTATATCAAATTTTGGTTTTATTCTCTTCTCATTTCATGTAGAAAAAACTGTTGCAATATATATATACTTTATGATGTACTTTAACTGCCTGCCACTGGCGGCTAATGACTTTTGAGAGGGATAGAGTGCTAAGTTTGAAAAATTTGACATTTTTGATTTTTTTTAGTCTAAAACCGATTTTTTTTTCGAAAATTGGGTTTTTTTCCTGAAGGCCTTATCAAAAGTCGTAATACCTTCCAAAGGCGAAAGAGTTGTGACGAATAATAATAATTACACAGCAGAACTTTTTTGTAAATAACTCGTTTTTTATATATTCAATTATAATTTTAACAAGTTATATACAGAGACGTTTATTTTAGTTATGTGGTACATCTATACAAAATTATTATAATTATTTTAATATATTTTTTTGAAAATATTATAACATTACTTTTTTTCTTCTACTTATCAAACTAAAAATTTAAATGGAGTTATACAATTTAAACTTGATAACAATCGTAGGTATTAGCATTGTGTTCGCGTAACACCTGAAAGTAGAAGTTGCTAACCACTAATTAAAAAAATATTAAGTAAAACGGTATTTCTCATATCTTTTTTCATTCGGACCCAAATGAAATAAAAATAATTACATTGTCCACGAGTCATTAGGTTGGGTTTTCCCATTAGCTCGACGACCAAAAACTTGGTCGTTTCATCAAACATTACAGTTGACGTTGAAGCCACGTGAGCGAGGCAGAAGGTACATGCTTGGAGGCAGAAGACTTTCGTATTTAACGAGAGCAACGGAATTAATTAAACCGCTGTGGTTTTTCCGACATTTGTTAAATTTCTTTGAGGGGATAATGACGAGCTTTTCGTATTATTACTTCATATCGTATCTAATTAAATAGACATTTTAGTCGTTCAATCGTGCTTTAAAACTCTTACTTACGAATTGTTAGCTTTGCGACAAAAGCAATATGTTTGTCAATCTTAAATTGTTGAATGGTGTTCATCCAAATGGTAGATTACTGATCCTCTAAAATTAACCATGTTTATTATTGATGTGAGGCGAATATTTTTTTAATAAATACTTTCAGCCTAACAAATCCTAAAATTATTATATACCGCATTTTTCACGGTTATAGGCTAGTATTGATTTATTTAAAGAAACCTGTATTAATAAAATATTGTTCATTAACAAAATTTAAAGGTCTCCATTGATACGGTCTAGACTTGATATGAAATATTAATTTAGCAATAATGGATTGGGCCACTGAGAACAGGCAAAAAGTTGGGTGGGCAGTAGATAGATTGGGGTGGGTTCGCCCCTCCTTCTGCGAAACAATAGACAAACTACTGAATGGACAAAACCAAGGCAAATCGAATGGAAACGAAGTGATTTATTAACTGAGAATCCAGGTAAAGTTTGAGAACAAAAATTGAAAAAAGACCACGGGATGAATAATTTATTATTGCGCGTCACGTCGTAGCGAATTGTAGATAAAATAAAATGCTTAAAAACTTGATTTTGATTAATGTATAATTTTTCTGGAAGGTTTTTGTGATCGTCCAATTTTTGTTAAGCCCCTTTCAAAGGGGGGATTGAATATTCGGCGTCGAGACTTTTATAGCGTGATATTACGCTCGGATACATTGAGATCTTGCCACTTTTAGCTGCAAAGATTTGATAAGTTGAGTATATTCAATATCCTGAAGGTGTGGAAACTCTTGCGTGGACCTAATTAAATATACTAGGGGCAGTCAAAAAGTAATGCCTCCTATTTTTTTGTACTGAAATAAAGTTAGTTAAGTGGTAAATTTTTAATTTAGTGCAACTCCTCAAACCTTCTTCTGTGCAGTAGTAACTTTTTGCGTAAACAGGTTGCAGCACTGCAGTCGCTTTCAAAATAGCCGACATCGATGTTCGTATTAGACAGCGTTCTGTGATTGATTCTTCACTGTAGAAGGTGAAACGCCCATTCGCATTCATGAAAGACTGAAAAATGTGTACCATGATGCAACAGTGGCGTCAGCACTGCTAGACGATGGGTTCGTCACTGTAACGAAGCTGAAGGAAAAACACCGTTGGTTGACGAAAAAGTGACTGCACGCAACATTGAGCGAGTTGATGATATCATTCGTGGTGACCCCAGATAACTACAGTTGTCACATTCTTTTCCTCAGTAAAGACAGTGTGATGAAGATTATTTGACAACTAATTATTCAACAAAAGTTTGTGCAAGGTGGGTGCCAAGAAAGTTAACGGGCCAGAGTAAAGAAACAAGAAAAAAATAATAGCCTCACAACCCTTGCAGCGTTTAGTTTCTGGAAAAAATTGTGACCGGAGACGAAATACGGATTCATTTTCTTGATCCTGAATCAAAGAGGTAGTCAATGGAATTACATCACACAAACTCACCAAGGGCAAAAAAAATCAAAACTGTTCGGCCGGGAAAGTTACGTTATCAAATGTATACATTTGATCCTGATGATGTGAACATCGTTCGTGAAACATGTTGATTATATACAAATAAAAGTGATGTAAACAAAGTTATTTGTCTTTTCATTAAAATAAATAATGCCATCACAAAGCGAAAACCTTTCCGAAAAAGTTTTCTTCGAAAGCTTTAAAAAAAAAAAGATTTATGCAATGAAAGGTTCCTATTTGGCAGATAGGTCCATTGAAAGGGAAACTTTAAAATCAGATTTCCTCCCAAGGAACCAAGGTGTGCAGTAAGAGGAGAAAATTTGAGGATTCAGAGAAGTTGTTATACCAATATTACTGATTCACTCGACGCCGACGGACGCCTTCTGATATCTGATGGAGTTTATTTATTTTATTAACTCGTAAATCTGTGAAGTATCGCAAAAAATATATAATCACCCTTCAGGTGACTTTCTAATTGGGACACGTGCATTTAGTTGAATATAAACTCATTTTAAATAGAAACTCATTTTACATTTATTATTCAATGGTTTTAATTTTCCATGAAATGAAGCATCAGTACACGCAAAGAGAGTGTGGGTAACGTTACGAGAACCGCTCTCTGAATGCGTTGGCTCAATGGACCGTAATGGACGTTATAACCTGCCAATAATTTCTGCTAAAGGGTGAAATTTGGCTCTTGCCCAAAAACAACCCTTATTTAAAAGGCTCGCCGCATCATTCACAGGACTTTAGATAACCTGGCTTTAGCCATTAAATTTACGAGGGTTTAATACATTCAAAGTAACGGATGTGAACGGCCGCATTATGAGGGACAATTTGTCATTTTTATATGCACAATAAGCTCTCGGCTGGGCGGTGTTCTATTTTTGGACTGACAGGGGGAAAACAGAATAAAGAATACAACAGTAGAAGTGCCTTACATACAAATATGAATGAACACAAATGTCCCATTTAGCCCAACCGCGTTCTCAGCGTTCTGTCTCACTTGCACTAGCCTGAAATCGCAGATCTCGATCCCATTTGAATTTCGAAAGCACAGTTTTGTATGGAAACATAGTCCCAGATTGGGCCTATAATTGGATCACGATGCACTTCTTATATTATTATTTAGTAGCTTTTGCCACCGGCTTCGCACGCGCCACTCCCCCCCCCCCCTCCCTTTCCCCATCCCCCCCCCCCTCCGCACCTATCACCCTCCCCCCTCAACGTAACAATCAAACACGCGCTGTAAATCTTAACTATCAAAGGAATCTCCATAGCAACCTTAACAAATAACAAAATGACAGCGCACGTCAAACAATAACGTAGCAACTTTGCTTTTCGTCTGGATAATAAAATTATAATTGTATACAAATTTCATAATGCCAGAGCTCTAACTTATAGCCTATAGCCTATTCTGATGTATGAGCCATATTACTGTAAAGTTTCATTAAAATCCATTCAGTATTTATTATGTGAAAGAGTAACAAACATCCATACATCCATCCATACATCCATACAAACTTTCGCCTTTATAATATTAGTAGGCCCAGATTGGGCCTATAATTGGATCACGAAATACGCCCACAATGCACTTCTTGTATTATTATTTATTCTACGCAGAAAAACCTCAAAATTAACACTTTTAATAAATAGAAAAGTTCTGCATTTTTGGTTAGTTATTTTATTACTAGTATTTCTATCAACAGTAGATCTCGCGTTCAAAAGAGTATATTTCTAATTTTATCTTGTATAATAAATCAAAATCAAAATTTCCTCTTTCTACCTACTTAATTATCAACTGTATACTTTACGCAACGTTTTTTTAATTTTAATTAAGGAATTAAACAATTTGGCCAAAGAAACGTCACGAACTCAATGACAATTATTTTTTTAAAACCATCTTCAAGCAGGAAGGTGTACCATAATATTGAAAAATGCGAATAAGAAAGTCAGAACTTTACTGAACCACGCCAAAAGTCCACCATCATGAAGAAAAAATTAAAAACAAATTAACAGACAGACGAATTGCAAAATGGTTAATTTAAATAAGGACTTCGCTACGCTCAGTCAATAACAGAGCATATGATAATAATAATTGGGTATCATTTTTTTGAAGTAATATGGCAAATAATTTTTGTATTGAATTCCTTGGATACTTTCTGAATTCAGATTTTGATTTTAAAAGTTTGAGCAATAAGAAAAAGATTCGTGGTAATAACATGTTCAGCTTTATATTACAGGTATGGCAGATTGTCCAGGAGCGCGGTAGACGGTTCAATATGATTAAATTTGGGATACATTTCCCGGGTGTTTTTCACAATACCGGGGTAACAAAGGTTGGAGAAAGGCATGTGTCCCTGTAGAGTGGCGAAAGTTTACAGACAGGGCTGGACTTTTAGTGCTAATATTATTTCTTGGGTAAGTACCGTAATTCCACGCAACTATGATCTTACGCCACAACTATGGTCCAAAGTCCAAACTAAACTAAGTTCCAACCAAACAAAGTCCGAACCAAACAATGTCCAAGATACCGGTAGAAGGTATGGACCGCCAAACAACTTAATGTTTATACCAGTGGTTCCTAACCTGGGTTCGATCAAACCCTAGGGGTTCGGCGGAGGTCAAAAGCAACAGCAGAAGTCACACTGATTTGAAGTAAATATTTATTTATTTATTTATTTATTTATTTATTTATTTACGCCCTAGTGGGCTTTTACAACAGAAATTAAAAACATAAAAAAATTAAACATCATAAAAGAAATGAAATACTATGAGTAATAAGAAAAAATCAGTAATAAGACCAGAAATACAATAAAGTGCAAAGTGTAAAAGCTAGTTAGTAGGTATAAACAAACAATTATATGTGTATAATAATGTATGATGATAAAACAGAACTAAATAGAACAGCAAAATAAAATAAAATAAGGTTATAAATTACTGGTAAGATTTTAAATGAGAGGAGGTTTTATGAAAAGAACAAAAATAAGAAAAGTTAATTATTAACAGATAAAATAGAGATGAGTTGTCTCTTGAAAATTGCAAAACTGTCAACACCAAATATATCTATAGATTCACAATGTTTATTTGCAAGGCTATGCATTCTAGGGATTGGTGAATTAATAGAATAGTTAGTATTGAGGGTATTGTTAAAATTGAAAATATCTTTATTGCGAGTTAGTCTAGCAGGAACATTAATACAGATTAATTCTAATAAATTAGGGCAGTCAACTAAAGATTTGATAATTTTGAATAAAAATAACAAATCAATTAACACTCTTCTATCTGATAATTTAAGGAGTCTGGTTTCTGCGCGTAAGTTATTATAATTTATAAGTTCAATTGGAATTTTCATTTTAAAATTAATATACCGAAGGAATTTGTTTTGTACCTTTTCCAATAATTGAGAATGGATTTTGTAATATGGTGACCAAATGGTGGAATTGTACTCTAATTTGCTTCGTACTAACGAGCAATACAGATTTTTTAATGTTGATACATTTTTAAAATTTGCACCCATTCTCAAAATAAAACCAAGAATTCTCATTGCATCACTTGTTATTTCATCGATGTGAACATTGAACTGTAGACTCTCATGGAATATGATACCAAGATCACGAATCTGTGATACACGAAGAAGATTAACACCATTCATATCATAGGAAAACTTAAGAGGATTTTTACCTTTGTAAAAACTAATAATCTGACATTTACCAATGTTTAGTTGTAAATCATTGACAGAACACCACGTAAATAGTTTGTTCAGGTTCAACTGCAGAATGGCGCGATCATCATCGTTTTTGATTGTTCTATATATCTTCAGATCATCAGCAAATAACAGAACTTTAACATTACTAAAAATATTAACTATATCATTAATGAATAAGCAAAATAATATCGGGCCTAAGTGAGATCCCTGTGGTACTCCACTCGAGGCTGCAAATGTATAAGAAGTAAACGAATCAACCTTAACCGCTAAGTACCTTCCCAATAGATAACTCTTAAACCATTCCAAAATATTCCCTCTAAATCCCAACAATTTCAGTTTTCTTAATAAGATTTTGTGGTTTACTTTATCAAATGCCTTACTGAAGTCAGTATATATGGAATCAGTTTGATGTGATGCAATCAAGGCATTAACAATATCATTCGTATACAATATTAAATTGGAAAGGGTTGATCTTCCTTTAATAAATCCATGTTGAAGCGGTGAGATGGTGGGATTAATTCGGGATATCAACTTGTCTAGTACTAGACTTTCAAAAAGTTTGGGTAATGTAGACATGGTGCATATTGGCCTGTAGTTTTTTACGTCCCTCTTATTACCTTTTTTGAAAATGGGCGTCAAAAGACTAAACTTCCAAAGATCCGGGAACACACCTGATGAGAGTGACTTTGTAAATAACTTATGTATAGGATATGACAATGTATGCATACAATTAACTAAGAACATGGGTGGAACTTTGTCAGGTCCTGCAGATTTACGGGAATCAAGACTCTTTAACTTGGATATAATATCACCAATAGTTACAGTACAGTCAGATATATCAAGAGTCTCAACCAAATCAGAGCATGTGATATTGCTATCTACATTTGCATTAACATATACACCGCTAAAAAAATCCGCAAACAGATTGACAGTTTCCTGGAGATTTTGAGATACTTTAGAATCGAATGACATACAAGTAGGTATATAAGTACCGTGATCTTTTTGAGATTTGACATATTTCCAAAAGAAATTTGAGTCGTTCATGATAGAGCCTTCGACATCACTTATGTATTTTTTGTAACATTCAGCAGAAAGCTTTTTGCAGTCTTCCCTCATTTTTTTAAATGCAATATAGTCGATAGCCCGGCGACTTTGTTTGAATCTCTTATGAGATAATTTTTTGAGGTAAACTAAGTCTATCAGATCTTTTGAAAACCATTTTGGGTACTGAGTTTCCTTGTACGTCGTCAAAGGAACAAATTTATCAATTGCAGAATAAATTATAGAATAAAAAATATTAAGTTGTACATTAATGTCGGCTTCACTATCCAAGAATGACCAGTCAATCTGTTTGAGATGATTGGAGATTTTTTCATAATCTGCTTTTTTGAAATTTCGTGTTTTTACTACCCTTTTAACAATAGGAATAGGTTTTAGGTTAGACAAGCATAATTCAAGTGGTGGATGGTAAACATCGACAGGTAATAGTATTTCGGTACTTATCGCAACACAGATATCTGACACATTAGAAAATGCCAAATCCAATGTACGACCACCAATATTATGAACACTATTACACTGAGTTAGTCCTAAGAACAAAGCCATATCTCTTATTACACGAATATTAACATTAGGACAATAATTATCATAATTCATATTACTCCAATCATAATGTGGCAGGTTGTAATCACCAACTAGAAGTAATTTAGTGTTAGGGTTTTTAGCACAAATTGATTCAACCTCATCGCAATGATCAATGTAACATTGGACGTCAGAATTTGGAGGTAAGTAAGCACAACCCACAATTAATTTACCACTAGAAATGTTTACTTTAACAAAAAGATGCTCGATGGATAGGTACTTCATGGATATTTTTGAGGAGCTGAGATTTTTTGAGATAGCAATGGCCACACCACCCCCTCTTGATTTGGCACTTGTTTTAGAATTCCTGTCCATACGATAAATGTTGAAATTAGGGAAGCCTAATTCGGCAGAATTAATTCCTGAATCGAGCCATGTTTCGGTTAAAATGAAAATATCACTGCTGATAGTTGCCGCTGAAGTCAATAATATGGGAAGTTTAGTGCGGACCCCTCTCACATTTTGGTAGTAGCATTTTATTTTTTGTTGTTTTAGTTTTTTGGCGTACAATCAATGATTTTAGGTATGGAGTTTACATATTTGATAGTGATATTGGTTTCACCATTATTTTTCCTTGTGTCAAGTTGTTGGCGTAAGTCTAGAAGTTGAGTCCTCTGCAACACTGTTTGGTCACTTCTGGCTTTGATACCATTTTTCAGCTTAACATTATTTGTCAAGACCTCACGTGCCGAGATAGAATCCTTGAATTCGACCTTAATTGGTCTAATTTTGTTGGATTTTAGTACTCCCAGTCTATACATCTTTACCATATTTGGAATAATCTCACCACTAACATCGCCTATCGCCGAGATGACTTTATCGTTATCCATTGTTATAGCGGTTGTTTTAGATTCTGATAAGCTTTCAGGAACGTTGAATAGAATAATGTTCTTCAATCTGTTGTTTCTGTCCTCGGCCTCCACGAGCAAATCATTAATCGAAGAGGTATTATTAGCTGGAGGTTGAGGTTTATCAATTATCCGTTCGTAAGATTCTATTTTTCCAACAAGAATCCCCACTTTCACTCCTACATCAATCATGTTTCCAGAGACGGCGGATAGAAGAGATAGTATTTTCGTCATCTGATCTCTAGTAATTTTGAGTGCGGGATCAGTTATGGCTTTGTGAAGGGCACTAATCGATTCAGTCGCATTATTTAAGGATAACATAGCACTGTTATTCATTAAAAATTGTAAATTGGATAGGAACAAATAATAAAAACGTGCTGTCAAACGGTTGCTAGGGTAAACTATAGTAATATTCATTATTATGTTTTTGTTTTTGTATGTAAATCATGTTTTAATGGTTTTGTTCTTGATGGTTTTGTTCATTTTGTGCACCTATGTATAAATAAATATCTTTGTTTTGAATTTGAAAACATAATATTTTATTTTTCCAATTAATAAGGGTTCGGGGAATGCACATATGAAACTGGTGGGGGGTCAGTACCTCCAACAAGGTTAAGAACTACTGGTCTGTACACTAAAAGCCTTTCTAAAAAACGTCGTGAAAATGTTAAGCAATTGATAAACAACCGTGAATGTGAAAACCTTACTAATATAGAAACTGTCAAAAAATAGTTCATGCAAAGAAACATACATTGCTTATCCGGCCAAAGTTATCTGTTGTACACACCTTTATTTATACACCGAATTTCAGAATTTTTCCAACGTATTTTAAATGTCTAAAAAAATTTAAATTTTTAACACATTTCTTGCACATTTTAAAACGTTTATTTCTTGGAGAAATGTCAACCAACACTTGCAATAGGCATTTATGTTTTAAAAAAACATCACTATCATGAAACACTTTCACAAATCACAAATTTAGACCGTAAAATTCAATTTAAATACACCATGCCATTGGTGTAGCTTCACATTTTGACATAACTACACGCAATCATTGTATAATTATTTAAACTAAAACTGGCGAAATATACCCCAAAGAAGTGGTAAATATATTGAATTATACGAATATAATATTTAATTGATCATTATATAATCAAAAACACGATTTATGTAAATAAAATATATGGGGAAGACCCTTTGTCCACCATATTCGTTCACTTGTCGACCGTCAGTATAAGTAACCGTATTGCAAATAATCTCATCAGCTAACATTCTCTCACTTATGATCCTTTATCGATTTATTAAAGGAAATTTCTGATGGACAGTTTTGTTCGTCACACATCTACCTTATAGGTCAACTATATATATATAGAATAACAAATGGTTTTAAATACCATTTTCCAACCCTACACATTACGATTACCAAATAAAACCATCTTAAGGACATATTTTAGAAGCTATAACGAAAAACCAAAAGAAGCTATTTTTGACAATATATCGATGATCCAGTAAAAACAAATGGAAATATAATGTGGGTATCACAAGATTCGACAAAAGGGGCTCTTCGCAAAAAATGTTTGACTCCTCTAGAGTCGAAAAACCTGTTCAGATTCAAATAAAACTGGGTATATCAAATTCAGATATACCCAGTTTTATACAAATTTCGAATTATTTCCATTCAAAACTGACAAGATTGTTTTAAAAACAAGGATTTGCATTTGAGGTAATATAGAAATTTCAGTGAAAACTATTGTAATGTGACACTTTTCATACGAATTTCGAAACAACAAATTTGGACTTGTTGCAGTTTATGACTGGGCCATCGATAAGTTCGACTAGGTATGTTTAAGATATATTAAGTGTTTCCACATGGTCCGTATATATTTGTTTATACTAACTCAACACTAGATTTACAATACTTGATAATAACCAAATAGTTTTACAAAATCTTTCATCAAATTATACGAACTGAAATACCTGATTCCATCCCTGGAAAGCTTTGCGAGGGCATCGTATCCGAACAATGACGTAGAGTTAAACCGGGATACCTCGCATTGTGTTCCCGGATGTGAATAACCCACCTAGAGACGGCCATTAGCCGGGATACGAGGGGCATACGGGAAATGGCGGGATATCCCGGGATATGCCGGGATATGGCGGGATAACACGGGATCATAACGATACGGGACCGGTCAAGGATATACGACATTATAACAAAAGCCGTAAAGAGTTGCATTAGCAAACAATGCACGCCAATAAGTGTGCAATAGCAAACACTAATCCCGTTTTAACTCTAAAAATAAATGCATTTTGTGGAAGAACAACATAAAATCGTTCGCGAATTTGTTTGGAATCAAAATATCATCGGACTACATATTGTTGTAGAAAAAAACTGTTATAACACATTTTTATGTAATTTTTCCGCAATTTGCCGAATGCAATACAATACACAACATATACATTTTTTGAATTTGTTTTTATGTGCCAGCATTTACAACTTTCAATTGTTTTTTTTATAGGTGAATGCCTCACCAGAGTCCCATCTGTTCCCGTATGGAGACAGTGAGACTATGGCATCCCCAATTGAAGTATGTTGTGAGGCTGAAGGTAAGTGGGGAAGAGAAAGGTGGGGATGTTACATTTCAATTCTGAATGGTGGTCTTACACCAGAGAGATTCTGAGAGTATCTTCCACTCTGGGACGCGCCACAAATATACTTTATATTATTGTTAATTAATTCATTGTAAAATGACACAAATTAATCAAATTAAATGTATTTGCCCACGCCGGCCGGGATAAGATCCCGCGACCTTTGGATTACGAGTCGAGGGCCTTATTCCTCGACCGCGGATGTACAAACAAACAATATAAACGAATAACACATTTTATAACTCTTTTTTGAAAAGATTTATCTTTTTTTATTAATTTAATTTTGCAGCACATTTAGTTTCAGTCTTTTTTTTTTTTTTTTTTTTTTTTATTAGGTTTGTCAACAGTGATTTACATCAAAGCTTTCACGATACAATTACACTGAACATGGTTGATGCTATCACTAATTAAAGACAAACACAACATTGATAACATAATACTTACATATATATACAATCATTCACACACACACACACCATACATTACAAAATTTTGAAACAAGTTTTTAGAACAATAATATTATAATATAAGTTTACAGGTTTAGTTTATATAACAATATAAAAGGGAGCTTTAAATCTTGTTAATAGACGATTTGAATTTGGCCAATGTTGACATTGTCAAATTAATTGAATGTTTTTTATAAGCCTCGTTAAAATTACGGCACATTCTTGATAAAGCTGAGTCATACCCCAGCTTAGTTCGATATTTTTTAATATTTAACGGAACATAATTTACAAGTCGTGAACCAATTCTAGGAACATTGAACCTGATTTGATGAAGTAGAAAAGGGCAGTTTATTAAACCATTAACAATTTTGAAAAGAAAATTTAAATCTGTATTTAGTCTTCTCTGTTCAAGGGTGCGTACACTGTAGAATTTTAGTCTATCGGTGTAGTGAGGAAGTGATCGAGCTCGCTTATCGGTATACGCTAGGTGGTACATAAAATGTTTTTGAACTCGCTCTATTCGCTGAATATGAACTTTGTAGGTTGGACTCCATACAGCACTTGCGTACTCCAACACGTTGCGGGTGAAGGAATTGTACAGCGTTATTTTTGATATAGGATTTTGAAAATGTTTACTATTTCGTTTGATAAATCCTAGCATTTTCAAGGATCTAGAAATGATGTTATCGATATGAGGTGTGAAAGTAAGTTTTTTATCAAATAATACGCCTAGGTCCCGAATGGTTGCGACTTCCTGGAGTTTAGTACCGTCGATAAAATATTGAGTTGGAATAGGATTGTGTTTACGTGTAAAAGTTATGTGAACACATTTTAAAGAATTTAGAAACATTCTTTTGTTGTTGCACCACTTTGAAACTCTGTTAATATCATTTTGGAGAAGTATTGAGTCTAGTGATGTATGAATAATTTTGAATATCTTACAATCATCAGCAAACAACAAAATTTCAGAATCCAAAATAACATTGCACAAGTCATTTATAAAAACAAGAAATAAGATTGGGCCTAAATGGGACCCTTGCGGCACTCCAGATGGCACTTCTAATCCTCTTGACTCATAGCCATCAAATACTACTCTTTGTATGCGGTCAGTTAGATAGGAGTAAAACCAGTTTAGCAAGGTACCATGAACACCCATTTGTTTGAGTTTACGAATTAATAATCTGTGATTTACTTTATCGAAGGCCTTACTAAAATCTGTGTAGATTGTGTCTATCTGTTGACCTCTATCGACAGCTTCGGTTAAGGTATTGACATAGCAAAGTAAATTAGAGGATGTTGATTTCTGGGAGAGAAAACCATGCTGTTTTGGAGTTATAAGATTTTTGAGATGATAATTTAGATATGGACAAATTAATTTTTCGAAAATTTTTGCAAACGAACAGAGAATAGAGATGGGTCTATAGTTTGTGACTTCGTGAAGGTCTCCGCTTTTAGGTATTATGTAGTCTTATAAAAATAACATTTTATTTTTACAGACAACCGCTATTAATTACACATTCATACGTTATTCTGGTTTTTTTTTACAAAAATAAATAATTATAACAAATTTACTTGGTTTAATAAATAATAATGATATTTGGAAGATTTGTATAGCTCCATTTTTGTGGAAAATCACCTCAAAGGTGCTGTACAGATTTATGAAATATTTCCACCATCTTTTTTCTAACTACAGACCAGACAAACCGTTATAAAAACGTATGGCTAACATATTGCATCCACCGGTTCGTCGTTCACCAATACAAAATTATATGTACAATGCATTTGACCAATGAAAGCGATGCTGCATTAAAATTAAGTATGTTGTTTTATTTATACTTTGTTCAGAAAGAAGTTAAGTACTTCATATTTAAATAAAATAATAAATTAAACCTATATTTTAATATTTCAATGTCCCTTTCCGTTAATCTCACGAACATTTATATTGGGGATGCCACAGACTAACTTCAATTTAAAACATTATTAAACCTAACAGAACTACTGATTTATCTGATAATATTACTTTGATAAATAATATTTGAAGTTGTTAGGGCAAAGGTAAAAGGTGATCTCGAAGCAGCCTCCCCCGCTGAAACTATAAATATGTTCCTGGAAGACTCTTGACTTAATTTTATTATTCTTCGCGAAGAAAACGCCCTGGTAGCTTTTTGAAGGTGTGCAAATTTACAAAAAAAATAGATTTGTATGGTTATCTTATAAAAACCTCATATTTTAACGAAGTTATGATATTTTAGCTTTGCGTTTTTTATACATCAACTCAAATTCAGGAAGTATTGTATCCAAATCTCTTATTTATAATTAAGTTTCGTGTTAATTCTGAAAAGGGTAAGAAATATTTTGAATTATGCGACCGTAGGAACTACTCTTAATTTGATTTTCAATGCTGGCAATTTTCATTTAGTTGCCACACTGTAATTTTTTTTTTTTTTTAAAGAAAGACAAACATTCCCGGGTTACGAATAACCCAACAATGTTTGAAAATCTCCTACTACCACCACAGAAAGCCGAAAATGTTGCTTGTGTTATTATGTAGGACTTAGCCAGCCGAGGAATTGAACATGCGACGCCCGGGTGGGACCCAAGCGCTATGCCCACTCAACCACTGACCGGTCATAATGCATGCGCTTTGGACCGCACTTCTGAATAAGAGGGTTTTTTTAAACCAACCGTTATTCTGTCTGATATTCGAGGGTCGTTCGTAATAACATCGTACTTCATAAATACATTTAACCTACGTGTATCCAAGCCTTTCCGATAACATTTGACCGGTTAGTGGTTGAGTGAGCATCGTGTTTGAGTGAGCATCGGCTAGCTAAGTCCTTCATCATGACTCAAGCAACATTTTCGGCTTACTGTGGTGGTAGTAGGATATTTTCAAATATTGTCGGATTATTCGTAACCCGGGAATGTTTGTCTTACTTTAAAAAAAAATCGCATTTGTAAAAAAGTTAAACTGTTTGAATTTTAAATCTCTTTATTTAAAGGAATCCTAATATACCTTCCTCATCCTTTAGCAACAAGAAGAACTTGTTGCCACAAATTATATTTACGCAATTTCTCGTCATACCAATGTAAGACCACGCAATTTCTGTTGTACCATTTACACGTACTTTAAAAGCATAGATAAATCATACCACGCAAAAAACTAAAGGAAATTTATCGTAAGTGATAAAAAAATACAATGGAGCATTAAGCATTGATTAAAAAAAGGCTTTGTGTGATATCCACACACACTTTAATTCCATAAATGACCTTTTTATAATTTTCTAAAAAAAACAGTGCAGTAAAATTGATTAATATTGACAGTCAATGGAAAATAGTAGTCGTAACAGCTCATTTATATCCGAAAGTAATCTCCAAAGATATTCAAATACAGAGAGATATGCTATGATGTCCGCGCGACTGTCGCCGAACTACGGTCTAATGCGCTTAGTTTGCATACAAAAAGAATTTGTTCATTTTCTTGATTTTTTGAAGGTGTGCATTATTATTGGTTAACAATATAGTTTGAATACGGAAAGAATTTTTTCATTTAGTTTAGCGTTCGTTTAGTTTATTCGTTAATTGGTAAACAACTCCGGCGACACCCAGAAGCGCAGTCTCACCTAATCAAAAGGCGGATGGCACATCTCCTTATATTTCAATATCTTTGGTAATCTGTAAAATAGGTACTTATTTTTATTATCTTTGTTACAGGAGGGAGGCAGAGTGAAATTGAATATTTTTATGACTATGCACGGGGGGAAAGCTCGTACGTAAAATTGCAAGGTAAATTTGCAAATATTCACAAACAAAAGTAAAACGAAACGTACGTGGATATGAAATTTATGCTTGATAATACCTATTACAACGCATTTTATATCCACCAAAACATAATTAGAGTCAAGAGTTGAAAAAAAATAATATTAACCAAAAAATGTGATAATTCACGTTGGTCGACAAATTTTCGATTACACTGAGATTTTTTTTTAAATTTGCTCCACACGAGAGGCCACAAGGAATAAAAATCCCTCAGAACCTATATAATCTTGGAGATCTTGTGTGTTAGGGTCTTTTTACAGAAATGAAGGAGAGGAAGCTCTGGGAAGGAAAAGAGTATGAGGGATGGGTAGGAATCTGGAGGTCAATGTGGACAAGAGTGACGAACGTATGAATTCATTCCTTCCACTGCTGCGCAAGGCGATGGGTCCAGAGAGTCCGGCTGGAGAGGTCTGGGTTAGGTCTCCCTCAATCAGTCTTTCCCGATCTTGCCCGCTATGCAGTCGGTGGGCAAACGCATACGCCACCAACACTTGAATGATGGCAGGGATGTTGGTTACCCAATAAATGGTTACCGGGGCGGCGGTACCCATATCCGCCTTCCAAATTATGAAATTGCCAATTATGATCATGGTAATTCAAAACACGAATTAAGCACCATACAAACTGGGTGAATGACAAAGGCGAATTATGGATTGTAGCGTCACAACATTAGAAAACAAACACTCGTTTGACAAAGACAGTGACAATTTTGACAAGTTCCCCATACTTGTAATAAAGGTCATAAACTAGATAGACTAAAATCATTAGAAATTACCCGTAACTAAAAAATAGACCCTACCTAACTTTGTAATGAATAAGCATTTTTTTTCTTTATTCATTGCTTTAAATGGTTACATCATTTGTGGATTTTTCGACCACCATGCTAGGTTCATGCCCGTGTTATGGTGGTCGATAGAGTTATGTTACAACCATTTACTAAATCTCCACTTCTATATCTATTGTAATTTTCATCACGTGTTCTAAAAGTAAAATATGTAGGTATTTTGTTTGTATAATGACCATTATGAGATTATTCCTACTTCAATGTAAAACATGTGTCCCTTTAAAAACAATTTAAAAAATCCCATCATAAATAAAATAACGATTAGACAACAGTTAGGTCATTAATAAAATCATTCATATTTCTTGAAAGGTTTTCCCTGAACATTGAAGTGAGCTACAAATCCCAGGTAATTAGCCTACTGGGATAACAAAAATAATTAAAAATTCGACATTTCAAGACGACTAGTAACAAATGTAATTAATATAAGTAATTGATTAAAATCCCTGTAGACCACCCCAGTCCCCCCTTCCCCATACGATGCTCGTATGTAAATCAACCGTAGGCTAAGAATAATTTGTATCAGCCTGAAGATGACTTTAACCAGCTTAAACCGGTTACGGTCAATAAAATTGAAGTGGAAAAAAGTTTTATATTTGTTAATATACATATTTTCATACTCAGTATGAAAAACCATCGTTGAAAATTTTCAATAATTTTGGAGTGAAATTTTTACGTCGATGGAACCATAATATTATGAATACTTGAGTAAGATGATTTCCATTGTTTTAATGTTAACAATGAGGGCGATCCTTTGTCGGGATTCATACCATCTTTCGACTGGTTCGATTTCATGTTTGATTCCCTCTAAATTATCGTAAATTTTAATGACGTAACAAAGAGCCGGCAATGATAAGCTAATTGAATTTCCCGTTTCACATAAATTGAGCCCCACACGGAGTTGCCTGGGAAATAATGGTCCGTGGAGAAATATTCGGGAGAATATTCTGAGATGAAATAAAATTTGAGTAGAATGCAAAAATTTTATACGTGCGAAGAAGGGCTCCAAGAACACAGTTCATAATATTCCCCGAGGAGCAAGTGAGTATGAATTAGGGAGGGAATGGGACAACAGGGAAGGAAGTTTTATGGACGATCATTGGCTGAAATATACATTCAAGTCTACAAGCAAATTCGTAACAATATTAAAAAAACATATTCTTTCTCAACATGCTTGACTCGAGTCTCCAGTCAAAGCTAAACTTTGAATGCCTTAAAAATATTCATGAATAATGGATATCATAAAGTGTTTTCTTTCTACAAAAACATTCGTCTTAAGTACGGAAGTGAAACTATTTTCTTTTAGATTGTTACTTAGTTAACAAAACCTTGAAATTTTTTTATAATGGTGTACGAATTAGACGGTAATCTTTGATAAAAAATACTCTCTAGACAGGTAGAGCACTCAAATTACCTCAACTATACATCTCGTAAAATTATAATTTGATCTGGGATTTTGAAGAGACCAAATTGTCACCCTTGTTGTGTGACAAAGAACTGAACATGCGGAGAAAGAACCAGTGCAACATTTTCTTAAGTATGCAAAATTTGGACATTAAAAGCAAGATCAGTGAACTCAAGAGTTTTTTTTAATGTGTCTTCGGTAAACTGCTCCCATAAGTACATGACTCAAACGAGCAGATGTTGAGAGATATGAAGTGCTACATAACGAAATAATGTCTTATTTCGTTATGTAGCAAAAGGAATAGGTATGTGTAGCAAAAGCAAGGCAGGAATAAAAGCCCTAAAGTATAGTAAAAAAGCTTGCATTCATTAGTAGACTGATTTTTAAGCCCTAGAACAACAACAAACACCCGTCACTCATTTTTGGAGATATTTCTCGCAGTTTGACTTGGACTCGCAAAAGTCATTGTATCTATTTTGTATTACCTAAGATTTGAACAGTGTTAGAAAAAGAGAACACAAAGCTTTGTATTTGCATTTTAAAATTAGAAGAATCCAACAAAACAGCATTTAGCATTTGAAAAATATTTGTGAAGGTTCGCAAATGTCAAGTTCTGTAAGGGTTTATTTTAAAAGAAAAAAAGTGAGGTGACAATAACTTTTATAAGACCTTTGTCTAAATAAAAGTTTTTTGTTCGTGCTAAGCAATACTTACAATATATATGATCCATTGGTAAGCGGCTTTAAAAACTTTATCTAAGTTTGCATTCAATTTTTAAAATATTTTAATTGCATATCGTGTCGATCTGTAATACTAAAATCTGAAACAGTCTTTCATCTGCTTTCAAAAACAGCACATTATTTTGAAATGATTCAAAAACAGGGATTTTATCTGGAATTGAATGTTATTCGAAAATATTTCCCGCATTTTGACAATTCACTTGAGAGAAATACATAAGAGAAACACATACATACAGATTAAGGTTTGGAAGATATCATCCAGTTAGCTGAGATCTTGAAGACGTATGAAAGGACTTTTGGAAGCATGAAATCTAAAAGAATAGGATCTAGAGATGAAATAGTTTGTGATATTTTTTCATCAGTCTGCTGCACCCTTAACCAATATTTAATAAGGGGGTGTAAGGCCTCTAAGAAGCCTTTGATCATTAAACTGCAGAGAAAGGGGCTGAAGAAAGCCACCCCTCCTTCCCTACCCTCCCCCTACATGGAAAGATAATTTGTTACGTTTTCAGGTAGCGGGGCTAATTTATTGAATGATTCGCATTCATACAATTTCATCAAGGGATGTTTTTATAATAGATGAAGAATTTGCACCAGGATTTAAACGTGGCAAAATATTTTTTTCCTTGTTTTATTTAAAAGGAGAGTGTTAAGTGCGCCGTTGCTCTCGGATACGGATTGTTTGTGAATAATCTGACAGTGCGAATTCAGGATTAGAAGACTGGCGTTTTAATGCATTCACTCAGATCTAGGAGAGATACCTAAATATCATTTTTGGAAGATGTTTTATTTATAAAGAAGATCAAAACTCTCTTTTTTAATGTACAGCCCTTTGCTGTTGGAATGAAAATAGTACAGTAAAATTGTCCTAGAAAAAAACCCAAAAGTATGATATTTGGTACGGTCACAAAACTTTAGTTACAAGTTATAAGAAGAGTCCCTAATGCTTGAGGGGTAGAGGTGGGAAGTAGTTTTTTGGGGTGGAGGAGTGGGAGAAGATGAAGTATTGAATGGATAAGTATTGAGCACTAAAATTTTTGTGAACGTACCAATTAGTTGTTATTCAGACCAGTTTTTTCTACACTAAAATACAATATTGAATAGCTGTTTGCATTTTGGGTGGAAAATCATTTTCAATTTTGGTATATTCCTAACGCCGTCGAAATCTTGATTGAGGAAATTTTTTAATTTAATTCTCTATTTCCTTGTACCCCTCCTCTTTTGGTGGCGAATTCTTTGAGCAACCTCAATTTCGTTTACCTGGAAAAATACAAAACCAAACAATCAAATTATTAGACCCCCTCGGAGCTATACAACACTGGAGGCCGGTTGTCCCAAAAGCTTTCAAGCCATTCCGACCTTTCCCACCATTCATCACTTCGCATTTAGCGCTTGTACTTTCTGACCACCAGGGGAGATTCGGGAATTTATTCTAATTTTGGCGAATCCCGGAACAAAAATGAATACTGATGGAACAAATTGTTTTTAAATTTCAATTTGTCGTGAGGAGGATTATTGTGTCGGAAGTTCTGAATAAAATGTATGTAAGTGTAATTAACGTGGGTCGGAGATTGTGTAATGAGCGAGAATCTGTGACTTGGATTAATTTACGGATGTCATAGGTGGTATAAGAGGGCTGTAGGTGTGTTCAAGAGAGCCCTTAAATTTAAACTGCCATTCAAGTTTAACATTTAATATATTATACTAAATATCGCAGTTTTATTTATTCTCTCAGTGCCCACACTACACCTTACACTAAACTTTACATTTAAACAATATACTTTACATTTGTCGCAGCTGTTGGATATTAAAATATGTAAATAAATGAAAATAACAAGAACACTCAAAGTCACTTGCCAAGCGTTTATGAAGATTAAGCAACATGCGTTTAATCAATCTTTATGAGTGCAATATACTTTAAGCGTTTCTATACTCAAAGAACACAAATCAGAATCGAAATGCCTTTCATATAAATAGTGATGGAATCTGAATAATCGGGTTTCTTGAATCCATAAAATATTATTTCGCCTTCTTGGGATTTCTAACCAAGGATGCCAATAAAATTTAGACATTTATTTGTTAACCCTAATACATTTCCAGCACATGCCCACTTGCCTGTTCCACGATATCGCCTCGCAAAATCAAATTAAACTCTAAAACGAGCGAATAGAGTAATCCGTCTCTATGACATCCGTGTGCCACCCTAGCGGTCGTTTTAAGGGATGAATTAAATAAATAATGGCGATCAGCCCCCGGTTTTCAAAGTTTTAATTAAAAAATGGGCATTTTTAATAAAGTTGACGGTCGCTAATTGATTGGTCACCTACCCGGGATATTATATTGGATATCATAATTTTAATTTAAGATTTAATCTAATTCACAAAGGAGACAAACTTCCATTTTAAATGGTGCCATTAAATGTATTTAAATGTCCTATAAACTGTCCCATGTCCCAGCGAGAGCTAGTATGTACCTACATCGCATGTACGACGACTGTTATCTTCCTTCACACACGTCCTGAACGAAAACGAAAAAGAAAGAAGACACGATTGTGTCATGAATTGTGCAAATAAATCAAATTACTTTTCAAAATCATTTTAAGCCATATTATATTTTTTTACGTTACAACATACTAGTAGGTACCAAATATTATATTTATTGTACAATCTATAATATGATGTCATACTTCCTGGGGCCAGGGTGATACTGAAGCCACGTAGGGTCCAGTGTTATACTTCTGGTCTCCAGAAATATGTCCCTCCCGGGGGGGGAACAAGTGTTAAGCAGGCCCCCCGGGGGCAATATGCCTCGGCTTGGAAGGCTCAGCTCAGGGTCGTAGGGCTCCTCCGAGGCTGTCGATGGTTGACTCCAATGAAACAAGGTTTGGGCACAATTCAAATGTATTCAATAATGCAAGGGTGAACATTACAGGCAACCAGGTAAGCTGTTTAAGGCCTAGCATAAGAGAGAGAGAGGCACTAGAAATACTACTGAATTTAGGCTCGGAAATACTATAAGAGGGTTTAAAATCTCACGTGGCGTCGTACGGATGCAGGCAGCTTCCTACGAAGTGGAGAGATCTAGAGCAAAGCTCATAGATCGTGTGCAGGAACGGGGCGGCTCGGGGTGCGTGGGCGGCTTCTCGGCATCATGGTGGGCGGATTCGGTCAGCTTACCGAACCGGTGGGTGATAACGGTGAAATAAGCGGCTATCGGCAATGTAGGCGGATTAAAAGCCGGGCGGCCAGGGCTGCCATGGTATAAAGTAGGCGGCAGTAGGATTATACAGGCGTCTGTGGTGATAGCGCCATACTGAGATCGTAAGTGAAGACTTAATTAGCCGCGTCAAAGGGTGGCATACTGCCCGACAGTACGTAGTAGTACGTACGACTGCTCGCGCCGCTCTCTAGAATAGGTCTGATGCTTCGGTGAACGGTGGCCGGAGTTCTCTGTCCGTGATGAGCGAGACGGAAGACTCGAACGTGTGCCCTATAAGGTAATGTCTTCTGCCATTGGCTGGATTTCGCGCCGTGTGGCCATATATGGTAATGTCTTCTGCCAGCCTGAGAGGGACAGCAATAATCACGCGAGAATGTACATGTACTGAGCACGTGACACACAGCTGCCTGCCGCTTGTATAGTATGTTCGTAGGATTTATGGGCAACCCATAACACTACCCTCCTCCCCCTGAAAAATGAAGGGAAAAGGCAGCGAGGCTGATGCAGGGGACCACGACCTTCCATACAGCATGTGATGCGATGATTGCCACAATGTGAGGTACAGAGCTACCTCTTCACCAGGATTTAAACACTCCCTACCTAAGAGCCAACAAAATTTTAACTACCTGTGAGCCAAGCTAAAAAAAACTAGCAATAAACTGAACAAAGGTTGCCAACTCTCTCAAGAAATTAAAAAAAATGTGACGTACCTAGTGCGATACAAGACACGCTAACGAAGGTGCATGAAGAAATAAAGAAAACATGACCCTTCCGAGAAGGATTACTACCATGTAAAAATCTTAAAATTAGACAAAAAATTTCCAACACTATTCCTGTTATGGAATATTGTACGCTGACCAATGTCATGAAATGATCGAAACCAACTCATATTCGCGTCTTACAATAGAATTCTTAAAATTATACAACTTTGTTTTTATACACTTTATTCCTGTTATGGAATATTGTACGCTGACCAATGTCATGAAATGATCGAAATCACTCATATTCGCGTCTTACAATGGAATTCTTTTTTTTTTAAATTATACAACTTTGTTTTTATACACTTTATGCTATTTTCACAATTCAATTTTGACCCAAATGTTAGTTTCCCGCACTCTCAGCTTGTCATGGTTTGTCTGGTTTGCATTTAATTATCAGGCATAAACGACCATCCTCTCATGTTCGCATATAATTGTAAGGTAATGCTACAAAACCTATCATGAATATTAATTTTCAGGCATAATATGAATCCTCTCATGTTTTCTCGACTCACCCTCGGTGACCCGTACAGCGCTGTACTTGGTATACTAGAAATATACCCTTGCCGCAACGACATAGACAACCGGATAGATCCCTTGGAATCCTCACGGTGAACTTGCGTTCGACGAAACCACATAGGACACCCTCTAGGTGTTCCCACCAAAATAACCAGACGAACCGTAATGACCATAAGTGCAATTACATTATTCTCTAATAAGAACAATACGACCCGAATGACATAACTTTATGACATTACCGAGCTAATTTACTCAACTGGGTGCATACTCTTAAATCTTCTTACTACGAGAAGTACTACTCCTTATTTGAATACAGTGATATAGCAAGTTACAAATTACCGTACAATTGCGTCCTGATATGGCAAGGACTTTACACGCTGGCTTACCATATTGATACCGAAGTAATCAATTACGTGTTTACAAAATATTTATATAGTAATTTAATTAATTACATTTATCATAATTAAAACACTTGAATATACATTTGTTTACCCACCAAAAACTCTATGTGTGTGTATACAATTTTGTTAAATAACTTTCAATTCGAGTTTGTCTCAACTCAACTTAAACTCTCAGGGTTTGACTACGTAAGGAGAGAAGAAAAAAAAATTAAAATAAATAACAACAACGCCACGTATTTTTACCAAAAAATACGAAAATTTAATACTACCGACAATGTTATTAGAAGAGGAAAATATTTTTTTAATTGAGTAACGAATTTCTTCCTAACACCGGAATCATATATACTTCCATTGTTCGGAAATTCGCGTTTCCAACAATCCTTCTGCTCTAATTCTAAGGAGTTTAGCCATCCTATCACGCTTTGGATTATAGTTTACCTGCCGAATGACACGTTAGGTCGATACCCAAGTTCCATCCTATCAGACTTGTAACAGCTCTATAATACCACACAACGAGTAACCGTTGTTATATGATCGCGGAAGAAGGTTAAAATTCGATACCACCACAACCTATGTGAACCGAATAGTGTTGTCTATTGGGCCTATTCTGATAACAAAAATGTGGTAATATAATTATTACATTGCCTTTTCATCGTGAATTCACTCCAACATACGCTAGAATTGAGACATACCCCGTTAAGGAGTGGGTAACTACCCGATTGTGAACGTTTTACCGCCCCAATTTCTCCTATATCGCAACGTGTGAGATGTCCAATACTATAACGATTTAACCTTCATGTGAAAATAATTCGACAATGAAAGAGATTGAAAAACCCGAAAAAAAAAGGACAAAAAGTAAAAAAAAATTATAATTGAAATGATATTCCCATTTATACATGACCTTATATTAATATATACACAAGGTTATTTACAACCATAAGGTTCCTAAGTTTCTTACTACCCAATGACCTACCCCAGTATGAGAACTAGGTGCCTTTATACCTACCACTTGTACAAGAATTTTCTTATGCCGTCTCTTGTCAACGAAAAGAAAAGAATATGCTTGCATATTCTTTCATTGCAACTAAAATTAAGTAATTTTTAGAATGCAAATTGTTCCACGAAAATAGAAATTAGGTCTCTACTTCGGTCCCGGGCAGGATACTGAATACCTAACGCAGTTTTTTCTAATGAAAAACCTAGCCTAATTTAGGGTTCCTTGAACTACGCCCTCAATCAGTGTATCGTGTCGTGTTTCTTAGACGAATTTATATACTTATGTAACCATATTCATATATAAATTTAAAAAAAATTTATTTTTTTTAAAAAAAACAACCTAAGTGGCTACGCACTAGGAGAAAGTAATAAATTATTACTACCAATAATAGTCATTACAATAAATGAACTAAATATCGCATCAGTAATTTCACTAGTGTAAGGTGAGTTACCTCTTTTTTTTATAATAATAACAATAATAACACAAGTCTTCACGTGCAGACATACCGGCGTCCCGGATTGTCAACACTTGTGATGACGATCCATTAAGAAAGGAATTGTATACTTCTCTAATAACAAAGGTTAAGTTATATGCGTTATAACCTCGTACTAACCACTAGGGTTCATGACGTCCTAGGGTTGTACCTAAGGGGTAATAATTATATCTCAACTAATAACCGGACTAATCAGAGAAAATAACAACAAAAACATAAATAAAAACACTTATAAGGTTGCAACGACCGGGGTGTCACTACCCTTTTTTACTATGTCTTTAATGTGGAATTTACCGACAATTTTTCCATTTAAATTCTCTAGTACATATACCGTGCTAGAGATTTTTTCCTTTATTCTGTTTTCTACAAAACGGGGTGCCAGTTTGGCTGAAAAATATACGCCTGCCTTAGATTGAGGGAAGTTTCTTCTCCAAACTCTGTCTCCGATTTTATAGGATTCCAACTTGTGTCTAGTGTTATAACGAAAAGCACTTTGTTTATACGCGGCGGCGAGTGAATCGCTCACCTTGTCATACACGGCTACAAGTTCTTGTAGTTTATTTGCATAATCCACTACCGTATCTGGTTGTGTGTTATTTTGACTAGCACCCGGGGAGATACGCCAATGTGACGTGCCATGCACTGTCTGTTCAAAGCCGTGCATGAGGAAAAACGGGGTGTATCCAGTAGTAAGGTTGACCGTATTATTAATTGCTGCTTGTACCGTTCTGACGTGCTTTGACCACTGACGGTGATCGTTGCCCACCAAAATAGCCAATGAGGTTCCGATGGTTTGGTTATAGCGCTCTACCGTGTTGTTCATAGGAGTATAGAAAGAATTATAAAATACATCAGGAACGCCGTATTGAGACAAGAAGGCTTTAAAAGCACCTGAAGTGAACTGGCGACCGTTATCAACTATGAGTGTTCTAGGTACAGAGATTGGTAAAAATATATTGTATTCCAAGGCTTCTATTATGGTTTTTGCCGTCGCGTGGCGTAATGGGAATAACCAGCAGTACTTAGTAAAAACGTCTACCACGCTCAGAATATGAAAGTTTCCGTCGTAACCTTTCGGAAAGGGACCTATCAAATCTACGCTAAGACTTTGCATTGGGCGATCTACGTTTTTGGGGTGGGACATATGACCTAAGGCTGGCTTAGTTGAATGTTTATAAGCCTTGCAAATATTGCAATTGGACACTAATTTTTTTACATCATTATACATTCCGGGCCAGAAATTCCTTAACGATAATTTTTTAAAGGTTTTAAACACACCTGGGTGTATTGCTGTGGGTGAATTATGACATTCTGAGATTAAGGCCTGTCTATCCTCTACCGGGGATACTAATTTCCATTCGTAGTCTGTATGTAAGGAAAAATCAGCTTTACAATGCTTATACAACCTATTACCTTGTATTAAGAAATTAGGACTAGCTTGTGGGTTATTGGCGCACTTATTATACAGCTCTGAGTACCACTTGTCTTTAGAGCCAGGCGTGCCAAGTAATGAATTTAATTGGGTAATTTCAATACGAGATAGTACGTCTGGAACTACATGAAGGGAGCCTTTACGGTGAATTATGTCAAAATCGAACTGAGACAAGCGTGTCCCCCACCTGGCAAGTCTACCTGTTGGATTCTCGAGTGACATAAGCCATTTTAAACTTGAATGGTCCGTGACCACTGTGAATTTTGACCCTTCGACGTACGAGCGAAAGTTGTATACGGCGTCGAGAATGGCCAATAATTCGCGTTCAGTTGTACTATAGTTTCTCTCCGTTTTAGAGAGTACTCTGGAGTAATACGCGACGGGGTGTTCTGCGTCCTCAAATTGTTGTGAAAGGCACGCTCCGATGGCGAAATTGGAACTGTCACATTGAATTATAAAGGGTAACTTAAAATCAGGGCAGCTTAGTACCGGCGCTGAAATTAAGGCATTCTTCAAGGCGGAAAATGATTTTTCTATCTCCTCATTCCACGTAAAATTAGGTAGGTTCTTTTTACCACCAGTTATGTGAGTTAAAGGGGCTGCAATATTTGAAAAGTTGTTGATAAAACGTCTATAATAACTGCATAATCCAAGGAATGATTTTACCTGTTTTGTATTCTGAGGTCGGGGGAAATTTTTGATAGTATCTATCTTTGCCGGGTCTGTTCGGAGACCTTCCTTGTCCACTACGAAACCTAAATATTTGAGTCTTGATTTACAGAATTCCGACTTTTCTATATTTAATGTTAATCCGGCGGCCTTTAAAATATTACAAACCTTTTTAAGGAGTTCAATATGTTCTTCAAAGGTACGTGAGATAATTATTAGATCATCTAGATATGCAAAAAGGTTGGGTTCGAATTCTGGACCAAATAAGGTGTCCACGAGGCGTTGCAGTTCGCTAGGAGCATTACGTAGCCCGAAGGGTAGTCTTACGAACATGAAGGTACCCCTACCTGGAACTACGAAACTAGTTTTCTCACAAGACGAAGGGTGCAAGGGTATCTGCCAGAAAGCTTTAAGCAAGTCTAAGGAAGTAATAAAGTTTGCATGCCGTAAGTTATCAAGAATACGATGAACGTTTGGCAACGGATAAATTTGAGCCCTTGTAACAGCATTGAGTCTTCTACTGTCCAAACAGAACCTAGCTGTTCCGTCCTTTTTGGGAACTAAAATAACCGGGTTTGACCAAGGAGATTTACTTTTAACGATTACGCCTAATTCTAACATTTTATCCACCTCACATTCTAACTGTTTCAACCTTACTGGTGACAGGGGGTAATAACGTTGTTTTATTGGGGTTCCTTCGGTTTCGATAACATGTTCGATCAAATTAGTTTTACCTAAACCGCGTTTAGCAAAAGATATGGATTGAAATTCCTCTATCACATCACTAAGTGTTTTTAGTTGCGCGGGTGTGAGATCGTTTTTTGACCTTACTACGTTAACTTCTGAGATGGAAGTATACGTAATACTTTGATTTGCTGTAAATAAATTTGGAGCTATGTTGAATTTTTTCCAAAAATCCACGCCTAAAATAATTTTCCGGCCGAGCGAAGGTATCACTACAAAGTCTATGGTCTGCAACTTATCGTTATAAACTACTGGAAGTGACAGCTTGCCAGAAACTTCCTGTCTCTTGTTATCCGCTGTAGTAATTACCAGATCACAAGGGGACAGCGCACGAGACGTGAATTGTTTGTGCAAATTCCCACCTATACAAGATAGTGACGCACCCGAGTCTAGTAAACCTGATAAAACACGATTTTTAACTTTGAATGTGACATGTGGCCGGCCATCTCCGCTACACTTCACATTCACTGCCTCGAGTGGATCGGTATTCAGAAAAACCTTCACGTAACCTAACCAGTCATTCCATTCCTTTTCGATTGTCTCTGCTGATGGCTTTGGACTGCAATGACCGCCTAGAAGTTTTTTTGATTCGAATTACAATGAGTCGGGGGTGGTTTAGAGAGATCAGGAAAATCGTTTGCTCTGCTGTAATCAGGCTTTTTCCATCGTGGGCTACGGCGCGGGACGCTGTTGCTGTTAATTTTATTGCAATTTTTTGCAAAGTGACCGTTTTGATTGCATTTAAAACAAGCACGATTAGCGATATCCGTGGTTCTTTGTGAAATCGCCGCGAGCTGTGAGTTCTTATTACGTCCGAAAGTTCTAACCCTGTGATTCTGTTGGGAATTATCGAAATGAGTATCTTCTAAGATCTCGCATCTTTGTATTACCTCCGCGCAAGTACGGGGCACATCGTACGAGAATAGTTTACTATATTTGTGCAACAACCCATTTTTAATTATAAGAACCAAGTCTAATTCAGACAATGGTGATGATAACTTATCATTCAGGGATGATATTAGATTTACATACTGCCGAACCGGTACGTTATACATTTGCTTGTAACGGTGAATTTTAGATTTAATTCCCAAATCACTGTCAACCTCCTTATAACTTGAGACGACCTCCGGCTCGACTGCCTTTTTACTTGATGCGCGACTGAATTTGATTTTATCCATCTCCTCACATAATGCTTGTAACTCCGAAACGTTGGTGATATTTTTACCGATCTTCAGTTGTGCGTAATCTGGCGTGAGACCTTTTGTGACTAACGATAAAAGTTCCGACTCTTCTAACGGCAAATTCAGCTTGGAATTGATAGCTAAAGCTTCCAAAATAAAATCCGCAGCTCTTTCGTTATTTTTCTGACACAAGTTAAATAACTTCGACTTCTCAGTCATTTGAAACGTCGGGTCCTCGAATCTCTTCAAAAAGGCTGTTTTAATTTCTTCCCACTTTAGATTAGTTTTGAAAATTTTCCTATAGAATAATAGTGCTGAACCAGTGAGAAGTTCGACAAAACCCCTAGCCAAATCTTGACAATCAACGCCCCTCGCGTATTGTAATTCGGCGATTCTGTCTAAAAAAGCGCGGACATCCGAATTCCCGTCAAAAGAAATTTTCCAATTTGTTAAATTAACTATTTTTCTTTCAACGTACCTTGTGGTAGTCCTTTCATAGTGATTTTGCGTAGGCGAGGATACTATGTTAACGAGGTTTCCCGAATTACTAGTTTTTGGGGTGGTTGCTACACTTGGAGAATTTAATAAAATAGCAGGAGACTCCACCCGCCCACTAAGGGATTCATTAAACTCGACACATTGTTTCCGTAAAGACAACAAAGCCCTTTTGGGGACTATGCCTCTATCCATCAACATTTTTCTTATTACCGACGCGTTTGCTTTCTCGAAATTTAATATTCTATCCATTATTGGTATGGTGGCCTCCATGATTATGCGTTATTATAATGAACAAAGCAAAAAAAATTTCGGACGAATAATATAAGACGAGAGCAGTTGCTGGCAGTCGTATTTACAACTTCCTATTACAGGGGAACGGATGTGAACGAGCACAATCCGACAGTAGTTACTACCTTTTATTGGAAACAACCACTGCTCTTCAAGGAAGAAATAACGCAACTTACACAGCAGCCACTCGGAGATTTTAAAATAACGAGATTCATTACTCAATTAAAAAAAATTCCGCGCGAATGACGAACAACTCTGACTGCCGCGATAGAACGTAATAGCTTGAGAATGCTACTGTAGTAAGCGATGTTTAAAATACCTAACACTCGAATAGCACTAGCCGACGGACTCGCGACGTTTAGAATAATTCACACAGAACTACCGTTGTTGATGGGAGCACAAATATAAAATATTTATAGCTAAGATGCCACGATAGAAACGTAATAGCGTGGGAATGAATGCTACGGTAGTAAGCGATGTTTAAAATACCTAACACTCGAATAGCACTAGCCGACGGACTCGCGACGTTTAGAATAATTCACACAGAACTACCGTTGTTGATGGGAGCACAAATATAAAATATTTATAGCTAAGATTACATAATTATGTTTCTAGGGAGACAACAATCGACAAGACTTCGGCCCAGTTGGCGCGCCAGTGTCATACTTCCTGGGGCCAGGGTGATACTGAAGCCACGTAGGGTCCAGTGTTATACTTCTGGTCTCCAGAAATATGTCCCTCCCGGGGGGGGAACAAGTGTTAAGCAGGCCCCCCGGGGGCAATATGCCTCGGCTTGGAAGGCTCAGCTCAGGGTCGTAGGGCTCCTCCGAGGCTGTCGATGGTTGACTCCAATGAAACAAGGTTTGGGCACAATTCAAATGTATTCAATAATGCAAGGGTGAACATTACAGGCAACCAGGTAAGCTGTTTAAGGCCTAGCATAAGAGAGAGAGAGGCACTAGAAATACTACTGAATTTAGGCTCGGAAATACTATAAGAGGGTTTAAAATCTCACGTGGCGTCGTACGGATGCAGGCAGCTTCCTACGAAGTGGAGAGATCTAGAGCAAAGCTCATAGATCGTGTGCAGGAACGGGGCGGCTCGGGGTGCGTGGGCGGCTTCTCGGCATCATGGTGGGCGGATTCGGTCAGCTTACCGAACCGGTGGGTGATAACGGTGAAATAAGCGGCTATCGGCAATGTAGGCGGATTAAAAGCCGGGCGGCCAGGGCTGCCATGGTATAAAGTAGGCGGCAGTAGGATTATACAGGCGTCTGTGGTGATAGCGCCATACTGAGATCGTAAGTGAAGACTTAATTAGCCGCGTCAAAGGGTGGCATACTGCCCGACAGTACGTAGTAGTACGTACGACTGCTCGCGCCGCTCTCTAGAATAGGTCTGATGCTTCGGTGAACGGTGGCCGGAGTTCTCTGTCCGTGATGAGCGAGACGGAAGACTCGAACGTGTGCCCTATAAGGTAATGTCTTCTGCCATTGGCTGGATTTCGCGCCGTGTGGCCATATATGGTAATGTCTTCTGCCAGCCTGAGAGGGACAGCAATAATCACGCGAGAATGTACATGTACTGAGCACGTGACACACAGCTGCCTGCCGCTTGTATAGTATGTTCGTAGGATTTATGGGCAACCCATAACAATGATTAATGAATTAACTCCTACACCAAGCTCAAGAGCTAGCTTAATTGGCGTATAAATCCTTGAAAACATGTATTTCAATGTTTTGTTTTTGCCATAGTATTATGTTTATTACTGTAACAATTTTAAAATTTATTAATTTATTTTCTGTATTTTGTTAACGCTTATATTTTATGTAACCCACATTTTGTTTTTAACATATATTATGTTACCTGTATTTTGTAAACTCATTATTTTCACTGTAATTAAAATAAACATGTGCTGCTTTCTATGTAAAAGCCCTACGGGCGTTTAAATAAATAATTTTAAATAAAAATTAAAAAACATGTGTGCAGTTCACACGCGGTAGAAATGAAACTACTTACCGTGTCCCTCTTTTTTGTATACATATTAACTAAAATAAATCATATAAGTGTTTACAAATATGCGTAGTTCATAGAGAGACATTAAGTTATTTATCAGTGAATATTGCAAGGATGTCGCTGCAGTAAGTGTATATGTTATGTTTTTCGCTTTTTGCTCGACCTCTCACTAAACTCTTGGTGTCAGAGCTAACAATCATTTTTTTTAATGTTGAGCATTAGATAAAAACAAAGTAAGCCTACGTACATATACTCCTACCCATGTTGAAGACAGGGAGGTACCTGCGAAGTTTAAAGTCGGTTTATAAACAAGATCTGGGTTAACGAAGTATTCCGACGAATTTCATCGAGTCGCAGATAATTGGAAAATAAAGCTTTTGGTGCCGACCCTCAATACCTATAAGATATTGATAACAGCTTGGATAAAATTACATTTTCTCATCGCTAATTGAAACTTCTCTCCCACTTTCGGAAAGGAGCGAAGATATTCGAAGAAACCATAAACCAGGGGAGTGCCGTTCATTGTTAACAAACATTGAGTAAATAATTATTGAACAACAAGTTTCTTTCTGTTTTGTAATTAATGTGAATAGCTCTGTCAACCACCGATCTGTAAAAGAAAGCATTTATATAATTATATTTCTGTAAACAGCTTGAAAAACGTTTATTAATGATTACATGACAGTTGATCCCTGACTTACACCCCCCCCCCCCCCCGGCATCAGTTACCCCCCCCCCCCCCCCCCCGCTCCGGTATATTTATCCCCAAAGGGGTGGAAATATATGACATATCGCCAAATAACAAATGTATAATAAGGATAGAACTACTTATCAATATACTATATATAACAGCGTATAAGTACAAAAATTTTCACTCTATACCAACTCATGTTCAAAGATATTTTTAAGTAGATTTTAGGATCGCAATTGATAAATCATGTGCAAAAAATTATAATTTTTTAATTAATATAATTTCTTCGGGCCCACTGCCGGGGGATTAACTGTCGGGTCACCTTAATAAACATATACAATAAAACAAATTATTAAATTAAATCAGTGTTACAAGTTATTACTGCGTTAATATTGTACCTAAATGCTTTTATTCGAATTCGTCTAATTATTTGTATTTCTTTATACATATAAAACATTTACTTATTGTAAATCAGCGACAAACGCAGACTAGACCCCACCAAACCAACATGAACTAAGCACACTTGACTAAAAATAATAATTTAGATTACCAATTAAAAATATGACGGCCCGCCCCTGCCAAAGACTAGAGATTATGTCCCTAAACATCAAGTATCTAGTTGGTATGATACCTAATATCCAGAATATCTATTTTCATCGTTCATTATATTGACATTCTGGGCTCTAGTTATTCCCAAAGTCACGGGCTATGTGCGGGCTCCGGCGAGTAAATACTTGAGAAGCAATCGCTACATTATACAAATTCTTTGCCTAACAGAGTGGCGCAAGAATTATGGGAGTTGTGCTACGTTCTACTTGAACTATTTAGCATTTTAATTTGGCTCGTGCATAAACGCTCGTTTTCATTTGTTCCTGGAAATAATGTAAGAAGTTTAATTTCATTGTTCTTAAGAAAATAAAATACCATTAGACTTGGAAAATGAATTACATATTATCGTGAAATAGTTAAACTATGAAAATGCCACTATATAAAGGCACTGGGTGGGAACCAGAAGCGATGAACTCTGCCACTGACCGGTCAGTCGGTCAAATTAAAGGGTAAGGAGAACAGGGATTTTAAAAAGTGCGTCTAAAGAGACTTTCTCAATTTTCAATGTTGCTAGTAGTTCGCTAAGTTTGGTGATTTAGCAGGCGTGCCCGGGTTTATGGGATGAGATTTGTCTAGGTCTCGCATATGCGTTTGCCCATCTACTGCGTGGCAAACGGGATGGGGAAAGAGTCTTTCGACCTATCGCCTTTTACCGCAGTGGGAGAGATGGATTCAAAATGGTCACTACTCGACACATTAACCGAAGCTTCCTACCCTCCCCTCATAACCTTTTCCTTCCCAGAATTTCCTCTCTTTCCTTTCCCTAAAAAGACCCTCTACACAGCACCAAATATGCCATACGCCCCGAGGGAAATTGTTTTCCCCAGGGCGTACTGTATGGAGCTAACGTTAAAAAAAAACGTTTAGTCAACATTCGTATTCCGAATGTGACCTCACATAATTAACATTGGGAATGAAAAACATTAGAATAAAGAAAACATCAGAACATCATGACTTTAAATCCGCGAATTTTAGCCAAAAGCAACATATTTTGGCACCCTGCTACCGAAATTATAATAAATAGCACGTTTAATAGTTACCCCTTTATACATGATTTTTTAAAATAAAATTATTAAACGTTTGACCAGCGAAGGTAGTGGAAAAACCGTATCAAATGTACTTCACTCATTCGTATGACATGATGATACGAGTATGTCGACGGATGATACGAGCATGTCGAGGGATGATACGAGTATGTCGAGGCCTCACAGACATGTTTAGTTTAACTAAATCTAATATTTGACCGTTTTATAGGGGCCATGACATGTTTAGTTTAACTAAATCTAATATTTAACCGTTTTATAGTGGCGAAAGGAACCAAATTTTCCTTTAAAATTATCACGCATTCATCTGGCCAAGTTTGCTCAAAAATGTATCATTTTCATAATCTGCGCCTAGAACTATCCTCAACAGCCAAATAGTCTAGCCGAAAGCCTAACATGACAGCATAAACCGCCCTCCAGCCAAGTGCTACTAGTGAAAATTCCTTGGAAAATTCTTCCGAGATACCCTCTAAGAGGAAAATACTCATATTGACACAGGGCACAGGAAATACGTGTGGGCGAGTCCAACTTTGTTACTTTCAAGAATTAGGATCTTCATAGTTTGGAACTTTAAGCGTAAACAGACACTTGCCAAAATGTAATTACTTTTTATCTGAAATGCAACAACAAGAACACAGAGCCGTGAAAAATCAAGCAACGTAAAGTTTAAAAAGAAGCCATTAAAGAAAATATCAAAAGATTTCGTATCCTAAAACGCATTTACGAGGTTTTTGACATTGCTTAAATTATTCAAATATCGATCCCGGAAATTGGAAATGTCGTAAGGACAAATTGTAAGTTTTATTGTTCGGGACAGCGAAAAGAGAGTTTGTTATTGTTTCCAAAAATCATATCTCCTGTTTTTGTAGACCGAATTTTTTTTTTAAAAATAACATTGAAGAAATCTTTCAGAATACTTAACATTTTCTGTAAATTTCTTCAATAATAATATTTAATTTAATTTTAATTTTTCAGAAAAATATCCTCTTAAGCGGAACGTTTGCGCGGCCCATTTCGGCCCGTTTCATATAAATCGTAACTGGATTTGAGGTCAAAATACCCAACCAAAATGAAAAATTATTTTTATAATCAAAAGAGATATAAAATATTTAATACGGGTGTGAGCTACTTTTTTTTGTTTTTACTTTGATTTATGATTGTGTTACGTAATACTTGCACGTTAAAACTTTAAGGACCAAACACCCTAAAAATAATTGACGATACTCTTGGCCGTGAAAATCTAAAAACGTATCAGATGTAATGTATCTTTTTAGCCCGCCCTTTCGAAATCATTTTTTAATTGATCTAAAATAAGCCTTATAATAAAGCCTAAGCCCTAATTTAAATTTAGGGCTTATTACTTGATCATTATTTTGCATTATACTAGAGATTTATTTTTACATTCGTTAATATGTTTATTGTCCTGAGGAAGGTTGAGGTCAACCGAAACCGGTCGACAAATATTAATCAAAATAAATTGGTTTTAAAATTAACAATTCTTCCAATATAATCCAAAAGAGGTACCAAAATGCCTTCGATTTAGGCGATTTTTAAAATAATTATTTTTACCAACACTTAAAACTAACTGATTTACAGAATTCTTCATAAATATGATAAAGTGAACACCTAATACGATTGTTTTCACCAAAGTAGAACAACTGAACAAAAACCTTGCTGGAACAGACTAAGTGATAATTACAAGACCATGATATCCATTAAAGTATTCTCAATTACTTTGTGAACTGAATAGTTGTCATCTATGCGGATGCTGTGTGGAGGGTCTTTTTTAGGGAAAAAAGGAGATGTAGTTCTGAGAAGAAAAAAGGTTTGTCGGATGGTTAGGAATCTGGGGGTCAATTTATCTAGAATTGACGGGCATATAAATCCATCTATCCCACTGCGGTGCACGAGAAAGTCCGGCTGGAAGGTCTCCCTAGGTTAGGTCTCGCTCAACCAATCTCTTAAGTTCCAGCCCGCCACGCAGTAGGTGGCAAACACATTGGCCGCCAATACCTAGACAAACTTCACCACATGAATCCGGGCATTCCTGTTTAATCAGAAAACGTAGCCAACCACTTGGGGTTTGGGGTGACCTATGTCAGGTGTGTTGGATATTCGATAAATGGTTCCCGTAATAAACATTAAAAAAGAACAGCAATGTTTGTAAGAATTCACTTTATATTTTAAATGTACTAACAGCAGGTAGGTACATTGTTTTTTTTAAATTATTTATACAGACGCAATCAGTTCATTTCATCTGTGCCATTGTAGCGAGTTGTGAAGAATATGTGGGTCAAAAAGGTAAGAGGAAATGAAAATGAAAATATGGTTCGCTTCTGTACGCGAAGCAGGTCGGTAAAGTTAATCAAAACGGTTTGATATATCCACCAGCTCGGGGGCACTTGCTTACTCATGCTCATGGGCTACGTTCAATTTATCATCTGGAATATACCATTTGTGAGAATGAAAAAAAAGGTCAAATTGTTCGAGTAAAAGTAAGGAAGGTAAGAAAACAAAAACAAAAAAACAGCAAGTTGGGTAGGCTCTCTGGTGGATTGCTTTTCGCTGAGGAATTTACTGGTCATGCATATACTGATTGATAAATAATCTTCATTTACACAAGGATAAAAGGTTTAGAGAAATCAGTAGCGTAGCGAAAGCCTAGGCAGTCGAATGTGAGACCGGGATTCAAGTGCACATAAGGTCCTCTTCCACAGGAATACGCAAGTGTGCGGCGACGGAAATGGTATAGGTTTTATTACGTTAAATTATCTACAACGCAAATTCTGTATCAGTAACGATGATGACCGTAGTTATAGAGTAGCGTTTGTTTATGCATTTACTTTGTTATAAATTCTTTTTTTTATATATCAATAAAAACGTATATAATGAATAGTTTGCATTATATTTACAAAAGTTAAGAAAGTCATTGTTGGGTCACATGTAGAACAGTAAAAATACATATTGATACATGATTAAAAGTATAGATACATATTTCGTCATTTACTACACACTCCTTGCTTCAATCACATTCATTCCTCGTCTCGTACACGAGTACATTCAAGTCCATACCCACTAGTTCAGTAATCGCAATAGATTATAATACATAGATTATAATATAGAATAGGTTTTATAAATGCGCCAAAGGTGTGACCATTTTTAAAATAATTATTTTTAAATCAAAAGAAAGAAAGCGATGTGATAAAAACTTTTATATTAAGTTTATCGTATTAAAAAAATCTTCTTATAGAGTGGTAAATACAGTAAACCTATGGAATTAAGTTTTTAAATTAATGTTTTTATTAATACGTTTGTAAAATCAAAATCTAACAGAGTCTTTAATCCAAACTGACTTAAAATAGTATGTAATTTTGGGATAGTCCTAAAACAGCGAATGAATTTGAAATTGAATGAAAAAGTCAATATTTTAATAAATTGACATTACTTTGTTTAGGTCCGAGGTGTTTTTAACTAACCATGGTTATTTATAAGATATTATTGGTATACAAAGTTGTCCCAGCTATCGACGTTCGTCCTCTTCCTTCTCACGCGTCTTGTTTAAACACGAAAAAGGTAGAAGGTACTAGAATGCTGAAGTCACGTGTGATCTCTCGCTGAGACTTGTGTACCACTGGTTTAAGCATGATATTCTCTGTTCGAAGTTAATTGAATGGACCAAACCAACAACAAAAAACATCCTTACACGACCGGAAATTAAACTACAAATGAAGCCTTTAGTTTACCGCACAGCTATTTACAAAAGCTACACCATCTTCGACCATTGACATTTTCAGTGGTCTACTCAGACAACTAACTGTTTGACAATAATATTTTTAGTATTTCTGCAAATATCCAATCAGGTCAAAGAATTTATAAGAGAGAAGAGTTGGGCGGAAACACGAAAGCTATCTATCAATCTGCGGAAAACTTCAAAAAGCCCAACCTTCCTCCTGCAGGAAACATTGACTTTACTTTAAGGCTCAGTTCCCGGCCACAAAAAGAAGAAGATGGAGAGATATGAAATTACGAATGTTAGAAGAGCGCGCTAACATTTACAGCGATAAAATTGATGCAAAAATCATGAAAATCTTTAATAAAACACGACTCGTTAAAAATAGAGCAAAACTCTCGCGATAATTGTCTTTAATTTTATTTAAAGAAACTTTGTGATTTTTTTCATACATATAACTTTTAAAATAACAGAAACAAACGTGTTTATAATCATTTTTGGAGCATACTTCGCGATTTTTTTCTATCGAGGGAATTTTATATAATTTGCGTTTCGGCGCGATAAATGTCTAGATATTATCTTCAAGAATAACATATATATTTTTTAAGAGCTTAATAACTTCAAATGTTTAAGGGAGGTTTGCAAGAAATCGGTTGAAATTCGGAGAACCGCCTCTTAAGAGAGAACGGTAACAATATTTTTTTACGGTGCTCCAGATTTTATGTCCGGGTTGAATCTTTCCCAAATGAAAGACTAAACCCTTCCACACACTTTTCCACAAATGAATATCTAGTAAATTAACGCAATGTAAGTGCACTATATAAGAATAAAACAATACAAGAACAATACGTCAATCCACCAGAAACATAATGGGAAAATATTTCACCGACTCCAGATATTTTCATATCAGAGGGTTCGGCTCTGATGAAATCCTAACTGGTCCGATAAATCCTACTGATCCCTCAATATAAATATTTAAAAAATCTTTCGTAATCCTACATGTATTTAAAATGACCGACTTTTGCATTTTTATGTACAAATTTTTTGACAAATCTAATACGCCTAAATTTTGAATGAGAGAGCTAGGTATAATGCCAGTAGCCGAAATAACAAATGGTAATATTTTTATAGTCTGAGAATGCCAAATTCTTTTAATTTCATTTCCTAAATCTGTATATTTTCTTATTTTTTCAGAAACAGTTTTCTGAATATTACATGAATTTGGAATAGCGACATCAATGATATAAGTTATTTTCTTAATTTTGTCATGTAAAACTATATCGGGTCTATTATGACTAATTGTTCTGTCTGTCAGAATAGTTTTATCATAATAAATTTTATAAAATTCATTTTCTGAAAATGAATTTGGTTCATATTCATAATATGGTACATTACGGCAGTCAATCAAGTTATGTTTAATTACCAAACTTTGGTGAATTATTTTTAAAACTTGATTGTGTCTAAATGTATACTCGGACGGCGCTAATACAGAACATCCCGATATAATATGTTCTATAGTTTCCGGAAAAGCCAAACATTTTCTACATAAATCATCAATTTGATTTGCATCTTTGATGATATGCTTCCTATAATTTTTAGTATTAATGACTCTATCTTATATGGCAAGCATAAAGCCTTCTATTTCTGCGCTCAACTCTCCAATACTCAACCATTTGTTTGACGAAAATTTGTCAACATATGTTTGGTTGAGATAATTGAAGTGTTTTGCGTGAAGAATTTTTTTTGACCAGGAATCTAATAATTCCTGGTTGGTATTTATAAGAATGCTGGCATTCTCGTCGTATAAATTTAATGGTGAAATATTTCTATCTGCCTTGCAAATTATTTTGTGCATTTCTGAACTATCAGCTTTCCTATGGAAAAAATTTCTTAGCATTTCTACCTGATTATGTTTTAAAGATGTTATTTTGACCACACCTCTACCTCCTAAATTTCTGGGTAAATTAATTCGTTCTACAGCTGAATTTGGATGATGGCAATGAAATTTTGTTAATGTAGTTCTAATTAATCGTTCTAAGCTATCTAAATCTGTATTAGACCATTTAATTAAAATATTCATTTTTATCGATGATATCATTACAGTTATGGCATCAACAGGAAACATGAAAAGGGTTGTTATGAAATCAGGGTATTGTATGAAAATACCACATTGTTTCTTAAATAGATTTTCGTTTTTTTGGGAAAATTTAACAGAAAGATATATAATCAAAGATATACATCAACTTTAGGGCTAATTTTGTAAATCTTGTAAAAACCTTATTCCAAAACTATTCCTAAACATATATGTATTTTTGAAAACTTATCAAATCGCTGTATTTTTGTGACTTGTGTGCTTTTTTTATCTAATTTTATTTTTATTATTTCTTTATCTGTTTAAAAATCAATTATTATTTTTAATTGATAAACTAACGTTTAAACAAGATTTTTATGCATAGCACAAAGGGTAGATAACAAATATTATAATCAATAATTATCAGCCTGAAACACTCATCTACATTGAAAAAATCTTCCGAGAAAAACCTTGTTTAAAAATCATCTGTCATGAATTAATTGTACTACCAAACATGGAAAAGCCCTCTGGGCGTTGAATAAATAAATGAATAAAATAAAATCTCGTGTGATTCCATTCCATTATGAAAATAATTATTTCTTGTTGAAGAAGATAATAATGTGGCATTCATTAATAACGTGAGCTCAAAAGGGGGGGGGTCCAGCAAAATCTCACGTTACTTGAAAAGAATATACGAAGTGGCCCAAATTTATCTCACCAAGGGTCTAGATTGGAAGAAAAACTAATCACGTAATGAATATATCCCCCTAATGCTAATAAATCTAAACGAAATGTGAATAATAATAAGACAGGGGAAAATAAAAAAGGTCGCCACTAGGAAACGAACCCAAGATCTCTTGGCATATAAGATATGGGACCAGGTATTCCATGTGAACTCAGAATTAAGTCCCCACTACCTTCAGCCTCACAACATACTCCAATTGGGGATGCCATAGTCTCTTCTTGGCCCCAGACGGGGGCAGTTGAGATTTTTGTGCGGAATTCACTGTAAAAAAAAAACTCAATATCTTTTTGAAAAATCATTAAAAGCTATGAAAAAAATAATTTAAAAATAGCAACTTTATTTTGTTGCTTGTTTTTTTTTCATCACTTTTAATGACTTTTCAAAGGAGGTTCTGATTTGATTTAATTCTGAGTTGTCCAGTCACCGGGACCAGGATCACTGGCATAGTAAACTCAACAGAACATAGGTAGATTGAAAATTAAGGACAGGAAAAAATAAACTCCCACAATATGACAATGTCGAAATAACTGAAACACCTCACTAAGAAAATCTGTTTTGAGTTGTGTTAAAATAATGTGCGTGTTATCGCTTAGTTTATTTAAAGTCCAATTACTCAAAATTTAGAAAACATGGTTAGCTTATTTAAGTGGAGAGTCTGAGTTGGATGGAGCGCGAGTCTTTGTGTCTGAAATTGATTAAATTCTGTCCGCGGTTCGTCCTAGTGGGCCACGGGAGAGATGCAGGGTGGTCCGATATTGGACACCGGGTGGGACGTGGGAGGCTACCATAAACGTCCGAATCGCTACTAAAGGTGGTCATAAAATACTATTTCTCCATCGTAGTCAAATTTTTGATGGAATGGTTGGAAATATCAGAGATACGGTTATTGAAATATCACGGTTATAATATAACGACGAACGATAAATACAAGATTAACCAATTGATAAATAATCCAGGGAAGATTGATTGTAGGCGTAAGATAAAAAAATGGCGCACTTCATTGGGTTGCTAAATTAATTCCAAAGATCCACTGAAATGTCCCGCAATATGATAAATTTTAGCCTTGAGCGCTGATATTTTTTAAAGGTTCGGTTTGGAAATTTCCCGCCCTCGTTTAAAAATTTATATTTCCGTGTTAAAAGTCATTGAATGAACCTGTTCATGAATTAAATTACTATAAAATTGCTGTGCATGGTATATTATGACTTCTGTATGTCTTCTATAGCCTAGTTGATAATGACAGATATTAATTAAAATTCGAGCATGCATATTTTAATATTTCAACACCATGACAAATGTTAGAAAAAAAATTCAATCATTTCGATTCGCGGAATGTCGATAACAAAAAATTAAAGAAGAGGTGCGTGACATCTCTTTTTTAACTGTGAAATTACTAAGTTAGCCTTGTGGTTATCGAAGGTCCCAACGCGCGGGAACTTTTAAAATAAATCCATAAAATGTTTTAAAATATCTCTTCAACTTGGCCACGTTATGGCGCTCGATGCTCGATTGCAAATTGGCTGAAGTATAATATATATTTTTCAACATATTCTGGGAATACTATCCCTATTCTAACGGTGTTTCAGTGGAAGATTATCCGAGGAACTAGCGTCATTGATCCTTTCGGCACCGGTCCACAGCAGGCATAAGACACGAGTACACGCAAAACGCGAGCCCAGCATACACGGTTGACATTTGTCACAAACGACCATTTTTACGACCTCTTCTCAAAAAGCATTCACACAACATTCCCAAAGATAACAAAGGCCCTAAGAGAAATATTCATTTTCCTGAGGGCCTTTGATGTAGAGCAAATCTCAAAAAATATATTAAAATACGTCAAAAAAAAAAAATTTAAATCACGTTACACAAAATTTTGGCCAGTTTCGGTCACGAATCAGAGTTTTGTGCGGGTGGGAGATTGAATGGGACATTGTTGTCCACCGGGTGGGACAGTTAGCTGAATGGGACAGTGGGATGGAATTGGGGAGGCCCTGGGCGGAAGCACTGAGATACTCAACGTAGGTTTGGTACGCCGATTTTTCCGGGCTTTTTTCTGTATTTTCAGGAAATCCATTTGAGATTGGTGATGTGCTGGACTGTGTTGTGATTGCGGCGTTGATATGTTTTTTCGCATATTTTGTGTTGGGATTTGAGCAGTAAAAATAAATTAGGAAGCGGTTTTATTCATTCATTGCTTTTTAGGTAATGCCTGCAATGGAATTCAGCATTGAGGCTTGAAATAGATTGAATCGAGATCCCCGAGGTGAATGTTGTTAAAACCATTGTCAATTGTTTTACGAATAAGATTAAAAAAAAATTAAAGCCAAACTATATTAATACTTTTTCGTGTTAATTTATAATGTTCTCCCTTCTAGGAATAAGTATATAACTATTCCACAAGCTTAATTACAAGACAATTGCAGCAAGTAATTCGCCAATTAATCGTGCTCTTCATATGTTCAATAATATTGATCCAAATTCTAACATCGACATTTTCCCCGATTCACTGCCCAAATTTAAAAAGAGCATCATGTCAATAATATAAATTGTTCAATGCGCTAACATACATACACACATACTCACACACATACAACTTCCCACTACACACAACACCCGGTAATTACTTAATATGCATACCATAAATAAGACACTACAATGAAATACATAATAGGTAGATACCCACCATGAAATGTACTTCTCAATTGTAAATTGTTTTCACCAATGTATCTAATGTACTGTTTGTTTCTGTTTATAAATAAATAAATAAGTTATTTTTTATTATAAGCAATAATTAATAGCCTGAAACACTTATCAACATTGAAAAAATCTCCCGAGAAAAGATAAAAGGCTTTTAAGCCGACGTAGCTCAGTTGGTAGAGTAGTTGACAGGATATCAGAAGAACGCGGGTTCAAGTCCCGTCGGCGGCATTTATCTTTTCTCGGGAGATTTTTTCAATGTTGATGAGTGTTTCAGGCTATTAATTATTGCTTATAATAATTGTTACCCTTTGTGCTATGCATAAAAATCTTGTCTTAAACATTAGTTTACTAATAAAAAATAATAATAAGTTATTTTATAACTCATTGGGAATAATATACATATATTATTATAAATTTAATGTTTGTAAATATAAATGCAGTTTCAATGTTTTTTAACAGATGTCGTTAGAGTACGTACTTAGTTTCAATGTTTCTTAACAGATGTCAGTTGGAATATGTAGTTTTATGGTTTCTTAATAGGTGTCATTGGTAGTATTACGTGATAAAGACAGACTTCGGACGTATTTGGTCTAATACCCGAACTGTTACGAAGATAATCGATCATATCCGATCTACAGGTCTTCAGTGAGCGGTTCTCCCGCCGCAGATTAACGGAGTGCATACTTTAGAACGGACGTTAAGTCCAGTTATTCATTATAAATATGATACAATAATAAATAAGACTTGTAATCCTAACTAGCCGAAATATTATTGAAAAGTCAGGATCATCATAATTGTATTGAATCAGAAGAATTAACAATGGAAACTTTTTTGTCATATTTTTATAATTGTAATAGCAATTAAAATAATTAATAGTTAGTTAAAATCCGATGATTCAACAGACTTATTGATCTGATTTAAGTTTTAGGTAAATATAAAAATAAGAAAAGCTCGCATATCATATTTTTTCTCCATTAAAGCATTCCCATGGCAAATCAGTATAATCTGTACATACTATAAAATAGTTATTATATCACCCAGAGATGGCGTTTACGTATTCGAATATTCCAGAAATATGACTGAAATAAATATATTGTACAAAGAGTTTTTTCGCAGATCTACTTATGAATTCTCGATGAACAGAATATTATCGTATGTAGAATTCATATTTCAATGTAAGTGATAACAAGAAAAAAACGTGTGAGCTAGCCGTGTTACGTGGATCCTTAAAATTTTCATCACATATTTCAAATAGATATATGTACATATATATTTTTTTTTTTTTTCATCCAAAAAATATATGAATACATAATATAATATCATATTACAGTCGTGTATTGGTTACATTTTAGGTACATTTTCCCTTTTTATTTTCTTCCTTTTCTTTTACTCAGAAGTAATAATAACATAATTTTAATGACAATAACATTGTTCAAAAAGTGAACACTACCGACATCTATCGGAATATTTTGAAGCTTATTTTTACAGGAATTATTTACCAGTACCAAGCGATATAGCCGCAAATCTTTGTCAGTCGGTGAAACAGATTTCTTTGTACTTTAGCTTGCATTTTTATGTCTGTGTATCATGTCAAAATGTCTTGTTTGTGTTAGTTCTTTATAGGTTATAAATTCTGTGAACCCGTTAAAAAAATGCTCTTCTCTCTTGAAAAACAAAACAGTAATGGTCTAATTTGAGACCTCCTTTAAGTGCTTGCAGGCGGAAATAAGTTTCTATTATTGTAACATGTGATTCTACCAAAATAAATTAAGTTTGTTAAAAGTGCAAATTCCATGGCGTCTTTATTTGAGATTATTCTAAGATGACAAAACACAACAAACATGTTACTTACAAAGTTAAAAACATAAGGTAATAAGTGATGCGTTAGTAATTTAATATCTATAAGTCAATAACATTGTTATAAGAATAATGTTATAATAATAATTAATGCCATTAAATCAGTATCAAAATAGGAAAAAAGATATGGAGGTAAGAACTGTTATATAGAAGTAACATAATATATATTTTAAGTTGTGCATAGCCTGCCTCACTAGGCGAACCTGTATTGAGGCAGAATTTTTGGTAAATTGTTTCTCGTAATTTTGTCTATGGTTTACTTATAAATGTATAATATATGTTCTTATACAGCAATTTATTTATTTTATTTATTTATTTATTTCTATATATTACAGTTTTACTTTATATATTTAATATTTTAACATAATATATTTTGGAACACATTTTTACATATTAATTAATATAACATTTTATTATGTTGGTTGTAAGGTAGGTTTGAGAAGGTGAAACTGTTGGTTTATAATGTTGTAAGTTTCGTGAACACCTCACTAGGAGAACCTGTGCTGAGGTGTTTACGTGTTTATGATTCAGTGTGACAAGTACAGGTATTTATGTGTTGTAGTAGAAAGTTGGTTTTTTTTTTAACATTTTAATGGTAATGGATTATTTAGAAGGAAAAAAAAAATATGTATAAAGTATATATAAATATATATGTATATATGAAGAGTTGTAAAATTCTTGCAAGATATGTTTATTTATTTTACTTTTTTATAGTTTTGTTATGTTTGGTTAGGGATTAGGAGATTTTGTATAAAGTGAATATCTTGATTTTTGATCCAGGCTGTGATATGTTTTTTGTGAATATTTGTGTATGTATGTGTAGTTAGTAGTTGTTTTAGAGTAATGGGCATTTAATTAAAAAGTTTGGTTGCGTAATACTGAAAATGTCTTTGTCCGTGGGTGGTGTGTGTTATCGGTATGTTCAGGGTTACATTTGTTAAGGACCTTGTTTTTTTTATGGTTTTCGGTTGCATTGGAATATGGAGTTTGTTTTGTAGGAGGTGTAGCAGAGCAGATTTAGCATAAAGTTGTTTTATTGACATGACTTCTAATGTTTTGTAAATTTCGCTTGAATCTGTGTAGAATGGCACTTGCAGGATTAGTTTAATTATCGCTTTTTGTATCTTTTGAATTGGGTCAATTGCTATATTTGTAGCACTTCCCCAAGCCAGTATTCCATATGTGGCAATGGATTGACAAAGTGCGAAGTATATGGATCTGAGTATTGTTAGTGGGAAAATGTTTTTAATTGATTTTATTAGGTGCATGACTCGTTTTAGTTTATTCGTGATGAAGTTTATGTGGTCAGTCCAGCGTAAGTGTGAATCAATAATAACCCCTAGGTACTTTGTTTGTTTGACCCTTTCAATATGCTCGCATTGACAATTGGATACAGTTTGTTCACAGTCATGCAGAAACAGGTCTATGTTTGATGGCGGTTGACCTCTTTGTGTAATACTATGTGCGATGTATTTTGTTTTGATTGTATTAATGGTAAGAGTATTACTGTTTAGCCATTTTTTAACAATTGACATACTTTTTTCTGCTATTATAAATACCTCTTTCCATGTGGCAGCTTGACAGAGAAGAACTGTATCGTCAGCGAAGGTCACGATTTTACCTTCAATATCAATGTTACACAACTCGTTTATGTAGATGAGGAATAATAAAGGGCCAAGTACACTCCCCTGTGGGACTCCGTATGTAACTAGAAGTGGTTCACTTATCTTGTTGTCAATTTTAACTTGTTGAGTTCGGTCAGACATGAAGCTTTTAATTAAGTCGAATTCTACTCCATTAATGCCAATGTTTTTTAACTTTTTGAAAAGTTTTTCGTGTGAGATTGTGTCGAAGGCTTTACATAGGTCTAAATAAATTGAAATAACTTTTTTCTTAGCGTCAAGATTACGTGTTATGAAGTCTGTAACAGAAGCTATTGCATGTTCTGTGCTCATGTTTTTCCTGAAACCGTGTTGGTTCAACGACAGTATTTGTTTTGTTTCCAGATAGTGTTGAAGCTGTTTTTTAATAGTTTTTTCCAGAATTTTTGAAAAGGTATTTAGTAACGTAATGGGTCTGTAGTTGTTAACATTATTTTTTTGTCCTGATTTGAAAATCGGAATAATAATGCCTTTTTTTAGTAAGCTCGGGAAAATTCCTTCTTTTAAACTACGATTAATTAAATATGTGAGCGGTTCAAGTAGTTGTTGACTTAAAGTTATGATAGTTTTAGAATCTATACCATCAGGTCCCGTAGTATTGATATTCTTTAGTGATTGAATTATTTTATTGGTATCGTCTAGTGTAATTTTTCGTAATTTGAAGTGTGTGTTACAATTTTCATTGTTGATGATAGATATATTGTTTTGGGGTTCCTGAATATCTTGTAGAGGCTGTGTAATTTGGATATTTTCAGCTAGGCTAACTCCAATATTTGTGTAGTGTTTGTTGATATAATTGAGGATACGTGTAGGATTGTCGTGAAAGTGGAGTTCTTTATCATCAATGAGTAGATTTTTTATGGTATCATCTTTTTTCTTCTGTGAATATGAACTTTCCCTCAAAATTGACCATACGCTTTTAGGGTCATAGTTTGATGTTATCAGTTTGTTACTATAGTACAATTCTTTGGCTTTACGTATTATTAGAGAACAGTGTTTCTGTACCTTTTGTAGAAGAAATAAAGTGAAGTATCATATGGGCTCAGTTTGACTTGTTTGTGTAGTTTGTCCCTTTTTTAAATGCAATTTATGATGCTTTGGGTAATCCATTTTTTAAGTCTAACTTTGCGGTGTGGGATAGACATGTGTATAGTTTTGGTGTTTTGGGTAATGAGAGTTTGTAGATATGTTAAGAAGAAATTCCAGGCCCGCCGAGTTAAATTTTGTAAGATGCTCCCATGTTTGATTTTCTAAACAATGATTTATATTAACGTAATCAATTATATTTTTTGTGGTGTTATTTTGGAAAATTGTGTTTCTCGTTGGTGAAGTCAGGCCTATCATAGTTGTGTAGTGATCTGTAATTGTGGATTAGTATACTGCACTACATATTTGACTTTTTGTTTTAACCATCAAGTGATCTATGCACGATTCCGAGTCTTTGGTTACTCTGGTAGGAGTGTTAATGGTGCTTATAATGCCATGTTCTAGAAGCATCATTTGGTAATCAATATTTTGAGGGTGGCCATTAGGAAGTATGTTTATGTTTAGATCACCAGCAATGATGATGTTTTTGTATGAAGTGAGTTTTTTTAGGTGAGAATCCAGAGCTATTATAAATGGTGTAATGTTATGTGTGGATGGTGATCTGTATATGGCGAGAACACATGTATCTGAGTCGATGATTATTTGTAGGCAGTTATTATTTATCAAGTCGATTTCTGAAACAGAGGCGTTAAGACTATCATGTAAGTACAGAACAATCCCATCATTTTGAGTTTTATTTTTTAATGTGTGATATGCATTATAATTATTTTTATGTTTTTTTGTAAAAGATGTTGATATCCAACATTCCGTTAGGATTATAATTTTGAAATCTGTTTTAAAGTTGTATAAGAGTATGCAATACTTTGTGTGTTTACATTATTGCTTGCAGATACGCAATACAAAAATATAATATACAGCAATGTCTTATTATGTAGAAAATATTAATATTCTTATTAGTCTTATTACCATATGTGGATTAGAAATATTTAATTTTTATAAGAAAAACTTTCTTTTTTATACTTTTTTGAAGGTTATTCCCATCAGAATTGATAATAATGTAATTCTAAAATTTGAAAATATGAGATTGACAACTATGACGTTTTGACAGAAGGTGGCAGTAGCGAAATTGGTTAACGCACTCGTCCCGGTTAGACGGAGAGGTCTGGTTTCGTGTCCAAGTTGCGACCATTGTCTTTTTCTGTTTTTCTGTGTCTTGTTATCATTCATATTTTCGTTTAGATTATTATTGTTAACTTATTCTAATATAGAAATATTTGTTCCAGGAAACCTTTCTCTCCCCCTATCTCCCCTCAACACTACCCTCAGCCTCACAACATACCCAATTTTGGGATGCCATAGTCTCAGGCCTCAGACTATGACTGGCTCCAGACATTGGAAGTCTTGAAGTCAGGAAGGACCCTAGCACGGTCGATCGAAATGGGTTTTATTAAAAATGTCGGCAACTTGTCATCGCTCCATCGTAGTATTATAAAAAAAGTTTGGTACTTACCAATTTATCTAAGCAGCAACAACCAAAAATAGTATATTTAATTAAAAAATAAATATTAATAAGACCCTTTTTCCGTGAATTGCAAGTTCTAACAACCCCTTATAGTGGCCACTTGTAGCTTTCAGGGTAGGTTCCTGCTTCCTACCCCCAGCTGTGATAGTAAGTAACTGGTTACATCCTTCTTAGGTTATTAAGTTAAGTCCCATAGGAAGTGGTTGGGCTGGGGCCTCTCAGATGAATTGTGGAATATCACGATAAGGAAATTACGTTGCGACTAGATGAAGGATTTTTCTAATTAGACTTGTAAGGTTGATGTTTTGGAATGTGTTCAGTGTAATTTTTTTTTTGTTTCAAGAGGCACGGCTGCGTAGCCATTTTCATACAAAACTTTAAATATATCATGGCCAAAATACCCATCCAAACTGGGCAAATATCTAGAATGGATATGTGCTATTTTTTTAATTTAAATATATTAGTCATTATAGAATTCAGTTTGGAATGATTTTAGGGGTAACGTTCGGCATTTTTTAATGATTTAATCATAATTTTAATAAAATATATTATTTCCATACGTACTAATTTAATATAACGAAAAAAAAACGAGTGCAGTTTATATGCGGTAGAAGCGAAACTTTACCAAAACAATAAACTTTACTAATGCATCATTTATTACCTTATGTTTTTAACTTTGTACGTAACATGTTATTGTCATTAAAATTATGTTATTATTACTACTGTGTAAAAGAGAAGGCAGAAAATAAAAAGGGAAAATGTACTTAAAATGTAACCAATACCGACTGTAATATGATATTATATTATGTATTCATATATTTTTTGGATGAAATAAATAAAATTAAAAAAAAAAAATCTAAACCAATATTTGAAAAGTGAGGTCTTAATCAAAGCGACCAATGAGCGCAGACCTGGCATAATTTTCAACCTAATTTTATTTTTTAATTTTCGTTACTAATCACGGCTAAAGTCATTTAAAATAACGTTTCAATTATGAATAGTGGTCTTACACTAGGACAATTCTGAGAGTTTCTTCCACTCTTTCAAAAGCCACAACTAGCCTAAAACCTAATAAACCTGCACTAATTATCCTAAATATTAAAAAATAATACAAACAAAAATAATTACACTGTGGCATTTAACAAAATTAAATGTGAACTATATGAATAAATAAAATATAATTAAATATATATTGTAAAATGTGTCATATTATATTGAATAAAATATGTCATTAAAAATAAACGCTTTGTGTTGTTCCGATTCTTGTAGGATGAAGAATAGTCCTTTTTGAAAAGAATACCTTGAATACGCCATCGGATAAGGCCTTTAAAAGTCAAATGGCATTTCAAAGTAATGGCGTCTCTCCAACATCTCGGGAAACCTTTAGGCTTGCAGATATTTTCTTCAGCAGAGGCGCACAAGTTTTTTTTGAAAGAGTAGCAATGAATGCGTCAATAAAATTGACGCATTCATTGCGATTTTTTAAAAGCTTACAGTAATTTAAATTATTAAGATATGCAAACCAACCATCGAAGAACTACAAGTAGATCCGCTAACAGTAAACCTCGAGTTTGAAATATAATGTTTCTATTTTTTTCGCATTTAACCCGTCTAATCACAGGAGACCCAAGTAGTCCCAAAACATCATACGCCGTTATAATAACAGGAGACCCAGATGGTCCCAGAGTGACCGTGCATTATAAACTTAGATATCTCTCTTCCTGTCATGCGAATATTTGTGATTCCTTTTATGTTAGAAAGTGAAAGAAGTAATCCTTCTCATTGCCCTAAGATTAAACGAGCTATATTATTCAGATATTTTACAAACCCGATCATAAGTAACGGTTTTATTTCGCGCCAGTTTGTGGCGTATCACGCATTTCATTTTAAAATGAAATTGTATGAATGTGATAAAAAGTGAAGTGACAGTTTTAGAAGAATAGCAATCTAACGGCTACAAAAATCTGTGAGATTTCTCACCACGATACGGCACTGCTCTAGGGATCCTATACATTCACTTCTCAGGCGTGACGCTCATTTCTGGAAGTGCGATCCGATTTAATATGGCGACAAAGGGGTAGGGCTCTTTGTTATTAGCGGCGACCGTGTGTTCTATAAATCACGGCCCGAAGATCGCAGCACAGCGCAGTGCCTACTGGAGAAAGGCCAGGGGAAAAGGAAAATAGGGAGGATGAAGAATACGGGAGAAGGCTGTACAAGAGCTGGATTGTAAAATGGGAGGGCAAGGATAAGGCGCGACGTTCTCGTGCGTGGTAAAAGGTAAAGACTTTCAAAAAAGATGTATAATTAATTATCAAGGAATGTTTTAAAAATTGGATAAGTTTTTTTCCTAAGTAGGTATAACTTTTTTACGTTATTTATTCGTTGAGGTATTTTCACTGATGACCGACTGGTTTAACTGGCTGCGGAAAAGCTAAATAGGGTATTTCAGTGCGAATCCAATTTAGCATTTTTAAAACGGCTCTTTATTATTTTTTTTATTTATTTCTATTCTTTAACATACATACAGATTACAGATAATTACATTGGTATACATAGATATTAAGTTTAGTAATAAGGAAAAAAAAATGTTACTGGTCCGTAACTGTATATAGTAGTATTTTGTGAACACCTCACTAGGCGAACCTGTGCTGAGGTATTCCCATGTTTTGGAATAAATGCAATTCTGGCGACAAAAGTAGAAACACCGTATCCTCCTTGATATTGTCAAGAAGGAGACTGTGGGTCGACCCATGGCGGCAGTATCGTATACATAAAATAGAAGATTAGTTGCAGTTAGGATATATATAGAGTTATTCTAGCATCTAGTTTATGTACAAGATAAACAATAGTTTTGATAAATAGGTAGGTATATTATTCTAGGGACCACACGCCAATGGTATGAATAATATTGTGATATTATTTTTTTGTCTTAAAACAAAGTATTAAAACAAACTATTTTTTTAATAATTGTTTTTGGTTATGTTTGGTTAGGTGTTATTATATCTTATCATTGAAGATAATGTCAGCGACTCTCAAACGAAAATTTTAAAAAGAAAAATCTAAAACAGATAGGGGCGCAATTGGAAATTCCTAGGTGCGACATACATCTTTTTTCTGATTTCTCTTTATCAATTTTTTCTTTAAGTATCTAATTTTGATTTCAATGATTAATTGTTACGATTTGAGGTTATACTCATTAAATTATCCCAAAAATAATAATTATCTGCTTATTAGTTTTTAAAATTTGTTACACCTCAACTAGGAATAAACAAAAAAAACGTGAATAGAGTACAAGTACTTATTAATAACGTAATAACCAATGGTTCATAAAAAATACTCTTAGAAGAAAAAGAACGAATACAATTTGTTGTACATGTTATAATATAGTATGTCAATAGAATTCATTTAATGTGTAGCACATATTTACCACATTAATGTGATAAAAATGAATTAATGATGATATAAATTTGATAGGAAATTTTTTTTTTGTGTTCCAAATATATTATTATTTTTAGAAAACGAATTTTATAAAATATATTATGATAAAACTATACTAACAGACAGAAAAATTAGTCATAATAGACCCGATATAGTTTTACATGATAAAAATAACTTATATCATTGATGTCGATATTCCAAATTCCTGTAATATTAAAATATTTGTTTCTGAAAAAATATGAAAATACACAGATTTCGGAAATGAGATTTAAAGAATTTGGCATTCTCAGACTATAAAAATATTAGATACCATTTGTTATTTCGGCTACTGGCATTATACCTGGTTCTCTCATTCAAAATTTAGGCTTATTAGATTTTTCAATGAATTTATATATAAAAATGCAAAAATCAATAATTTTAAATACATGTAGGATTACGTAAGATTTTTTAAATGTTTATATTTAGGGATCAGTAGGATTTATCGGTCCAGTTAGGAGTTCTACTGAGCCCGAACCCTCTGATATGAAAATATGGAGTCGGTGAATTGTTTTCCCATTTGGTCTCTGGTAGGTTGACATGTTGTTCTTGAATTGTTTTGTACTTATATAGTGCACTTACAAAGCGTGGATTGACTAGATGATATATTGTGGAAAAATGTGTGGAACGGTTCAGTTTTTTCCTGTGAAGAAGATTTAACCCGGACATAAAATCGTAAGTAAATAAAAAAGAACTTTTGTTTTAAGGCTTGATAATTAAATGAAGGAATAAAATAAACACAATAGAAAAACACATAAAAAACCGGTAAAAAATTAGGAAAAGTAAACATATTTTCAGAATGGACAACATTCGTACATAGGTAATTTAGGAATAATTGGAAAAGGAGAGTAGGGTGCATAATAATATAATGCGAACAGAATCCGAATCCATGGAATAAAATATGCGGAAACTACGAATATTCCCCCAACTGTTTAAATAGATAGATAACATGCGCATCCCGAAATCACGTTTGCCATTTACATACCGAATGTCAAATAACGACAGCATCTGAAACGTACGAGATATGCACATGAAGAAATAAACGAAAACTTCCAGCGTTATTAAATTGGAAAGGAAACATGATTAATCAACGTCAGTGTTTTATTTTATTAAGGAAAAGGAAAACGATGCAAATTTGAGTGATGTTTTCCGTGTACACCTGATGCTTGGCTTATAGAAATTTAATATCTACATCTAAACTAAGTAGGGAATTTTAATGACATTTATTTAGGGGTCTGTTTATAGTTTGAGAAATCCATCAATACTGTTTGACACTAACCTGTTGGGATGGATGCTGTGCGAGAGATGTTCTTTCAAAAACGAAGTGATAGAGTGGTTTTAAAATTGAAAAAAAAGTTATTTTTGGATGTTTAAATATAATTTTAAAAAACTCTTTATACTACTGACTAGTACTTTTTTTGAGAATGAAAAATATAAAAATGTATCGAATGTAACAAATGTTCTTGTAAAGTAATTATTATAATAAATAATATATGACGTAAATGTTAATGGTAGAAGAAGTCGGGTACACCCGATCACGATCAAGTGAATTAGATACTTGAGTCGGGCAATGTCAAGAGTTATCCAAGAGTATGTATGAATGTGAATGAGGCAAGGAGTGTCTGCCAATATCGAGTTGTTTGGCAGTTCGTCCACTCTGCCAAACCTAGCGGGAAAACGGTGTCATGGTTAGTTAGTAAAGTAACTGCCAGTCTGTGTTAATTTATAAAAATACCAGCTGAAGTCCCCGGCGTTGCAGGGGACATCGTCTGGTATTCATCGTCACGCAATGTTTCGAAATATCGGGAAGACAGTGATTTTTCTCTTATTTTCAAGGTCAAGTTTGCTAAATTTCATCAATCTCGAAATAAGAATGTAAGATTTGTATTTAAAAAAAGCCAGTTCGCTCGTACTCGAGCTTTGAGCGTTTAGTTAGAGCTTTTTAGCTTTGAAGGCACGTATTTGGCAACTGTCGCATAGTTTTATTTATTCAAAAATAGCTGGAGTCCCCGGCATTGTACGAACTTTTGCGAGTTTTTCGAAATCAGACGAATCATTAAATAGAACTATCAAGGAAATGTTGAGAAAGTTTAATGTCTTAAGATATGAACAAATTATTTAATTTATTTTTATCCACCAAATAATTAATCGCCATACATCACCTGAATTTTTAAGACAAAGACCTAAATCATGTTTTCATCGCGGAATAAACTGCAGATTTGTAGAAAAATAAAATCCAGGCCAAAATTTAAATATTTCAAATCGTAAAGATTTATACAAAAAACCATTCACCAGGCACTCGAGATGTGGATCTACAGAAGAATACTTAAAATAATTTGGATGGACAGTGTTACGAATGAAGATATTATGGTTCGGATTAATAAAGAAAAAGAAGTAATTAAAATTATAAAAATCCGAAAACTTCAATATCTTGGACATGTGATGAGACATCCAGAGAAGTATGAGATCTTGCATCTCATAATGCAGGGAAAGATTGCCGGAAGACGGGGCCCTGGAAGAAGGAGAACATCGTGGCTGAAAAACTGAGACAGTGGTTTGGCCAGTCTACTGTAGAGCATTTCCGGGCCGCAGTAAACAAAATCCGCATGGCCAACATGATAAGCCAACGTCCGTTGAACGGACAAGAAGAAGAAGAAGAAAAAAACCATAAATAAATTGCATACATAACCTAAAAAGGCTATAAGGCGGGTTTCGAACTGAAAGATCGTCGTGTGATCGAGTCAGATAATAAACCCACTCCTCCCCCCTTTTAACGAGAAAGTCGTGTTTTTTTAACAAATTATATCCACCCTGGTGCACTTCCCTTGTTTGTCAATACCTACCCCCTACCCCATGATGCCTTACATGCCTTGACAAAGCTTCGCAGGGAAGGTTCGTGGTAAAACTAGGGAGGCTGTGAAAGCTATTTAAGAAAAAGGGAGCTTTTTGATGGAGACAACTTTTTAAGTTTGTTTCGTAATGTAGAACAGAATAAAAGTAACAGAGTTTTAATAAACATCTTTGAACATTGCAGAATACAATTTTCGACTGGTGAATGTACGAGTTAGTTATAGGGGTGTAGAAATGCGTGATTTAAGACTTATTTTTTATATTATTAAGAGGGTATAACCAGAGAAAACTAGAAATACGTCATTTTTAAATCTGATTTTAGACGTATTGACTCTTTTCCACAAAAAATTATAAATTGATTTCGAAATATTGTTATTTTATCTAGTAAACTTATGTTTTAAATTTTGAGAAAAAATGTTTATGTTTAATATAATAAGGTTATACCATAGGTCGTTGGCAGATTTGTTAAATTTTCAAAAAAGATTTTGTATTATACAACACTCATTTCAAATCATATAATCATGCAGTAAATTAATGCATTATCTGGTAAACGTATGTTCCAGAATTTTAATTTGAGTTTAGGTAAATAAAATCATTGAAAAATATATACGTACTTGTGTTTTTTGAAGAAAATTGGTCCGTTTGTGTATTTATTTGCGCACTTACAAACTAATATATTTCAGATTTTTTTACATCATTATTTTGCTTAGACATTATTGAAAAATTATAAATACTTATGATAAAAAAATAATTACAAAAAGTACATAATTTTAATAGTTTTATCATCAGGCCTTTCAGCATTTTTGGATATAAGTATAAATTAAAGCAAATTTGGAGTGAAATAAAATCGATATCGAGTTATAATTTTAAAAAGCTGGAACGGAGAATAATTTATCTTTTTCATTGAAACCGCCCTGTACGATCGAAAAAATTAATGATTTTTTTTTTATATTATTGAAGACTTACTTTTTAATATTATTAAAGACTTATTTTTTAATATTATAAAAGACTTAATTTTTTAAATTATAAATCTCATTTTTTATATTATTAAAAATATTTAATAAGTACGTGTAACATAAGATGTATATAATTTCTTTACATTTGTTATTGGCGGCTTTTGCGTCTGCCCACTAACTGCGTGCAAGCCAGATCGAGAAGAACTGGTTGAGGGAGACCTTTAGACCTTTCCAGCATGACTATCTCGGAACATCGCCTTGCACCACAGCGGGAGGGAAAGATTCATACGTTCGTCACTCCTGGACACACTGAACCCCAGATTCCTATCCATCCCTTATACTCTTTTCCTTCGCAAAACTTTCCTTCCTTCTATTCCTAAAAAGACCCTCCACACGGCATTCCCAAAGATGACACAGGCCCTGAGTGGGATTATTTTCCCCAGGGCCTCCTGTGCAGAACTAATGTAAAAAAAGGTATATATTTAGAGAAGTAATTGTTACTTACGTGAAATAAATGGGAAGTCGAATATTTTTAAGATATATTGAAGGTTAAGTATTTTTGATAAGCATGTCGTGTAAATGATGTACATATTTAATTTAGAGCATTGAAAAATATATTAATTCTATTACGGTTTTTGTTATAAATTGATATTACATAGTTTGGTTACGAAGTTTTAACAATAATTACTGGAGTTTGAAAAAGACTTCAAATCATCGCCTTACTAATGAGCCCTTCGGGATTCGGGATAAACAAATTATAATGTATGAACAACATTTTAATTCACCGTCGTCATTGAAATATCATAGGAAATCTGGGAACTCGGACCAATTGATAAATCGGGGTCCGGCTGCTGGAGTGGAGAGGTCATAATATGTTATCGGAGCGCTCGAAAAACAATTTGTAAGTCATGTGCGTGGTAATCGAAAAAGTGAATACAAGACTCAATAAAAGTCTTTTTTACAAAATTCTGAAAATTGCGTGAGTTCGCAATATAAGTATGTCGCAATTTTTTAATTTTTTTTTTTTTTGACCGGTCAGTGGCTGAGTTTGAATCGTGTTTGGGTTTAACCCCGCGTGTTCGATTCCTCGGCTGGGTAAGCGCCCTCCATCACAACACAAGCAACATTTTCCTCTTACTGTGGTGGTAAATAGGAGATTATCAAAAATTGGCAGGTTATTTGCGTCCGGGAATATTTGCCTTTCTTTTAAAAAATATATTTTTTGATTATTACAACTAAGGAAAACCATGACATTGAGATCTGAGGGGCGATTCCGACTTTAACGATAAGGAAATTTCATTTACCTTATAAATAACAACTGTTTCGTTAACTGCGATTCTAGGAGACAGATTTCCGTTATTAATCCTTAGCTAAGTAATAAACCTATCTACCTCATTTTAACTTTGGTATAAACTAGAGCGAGTGAGATACCCGCTTAGAATTTGAGAAATATAATAAAGAAAAGGAATTCAAGTCTAGTTCTATCGGATGTCAGCAAAACATCGTGAATTTGAAGGTTAAGGACAATTCCTTATTTTTAAGTAGAAACGGAATCGCCCATTTTGTCATACAACTTAATTTCATCAATTTAAGTAGCTTAATGCAACGTATTGATTCCGAATGATGACATCTCACTAGCGATAAAACGACAAAAATTCTTACATTTTCTAAATTTTAAAATGGGTATTCCAGCAATTATGTTGAACTACAATACTATTTTAAATGATATTAATATGCTCAAATTGTAAGAGAGTAGAATTTTCACTGACTTGGTATTTCTATATAAAATTCTTAATGATTTAGTTGATAGTCCGGTATTGCTTGAATTGATAAGCTTCCTGTTTCCACTACGTATTACTAGAAGTCAGGATTTATTTCAGTGCAGAAATTCTGGGACTAACTACCATATGTATCCCTCTTTTCCCAGAATACTAATAGAGGGAAACAATTATACAAAGTGGACATCTTAAATTTATGTTTAAACAAATATAAAATATTGTTACTGAGACAAATCAGTTATGTACTTACAGTGAATGCTGTGTATTTCTTACTATTCATATGTAATGTAAAAGCCCCGAAAAAGGGCGTTAATAAATAAATGATTGAAAATTTAATATATATCTGCAACTGTTTAAAGTAACTTCTAAATCACAAAATATGAATTTTACGGATAGTCTACGAGCAAATATAAACCTTATTTCAATCAAAACACAACAAATTGAATCTTTACAAAGTTGTGTACTTACTTTGCAATCAGTTGATGGAATATAGGAAACGATCAAAGAATAGTGAAATATAAAACAATAAGTGATCAGCACGTCACGAAAACATTCGCAAGTTTATGCCCGGGGTCCCGGGTTCCGGGTTCATGAGCATGAAGAAGAACCCTCTCCCATGTGGAATGGCTTTATTTCCTACGGAGATGTTGGGGAAATATACAATTTGGAGTGATATAAATCACAGTTGAATAACTGTTTTAAACTAAAGCGCGGAGCTTGCGGCGCAGAGTGATTTGTAGACACTTTCCTCACGGACTTAAAGGGCTTATTCTCTAGTGTTATTATTTCTTGTTGTGAAAGAAAAAGTTATTCAATAAATTAGAGAAGTATCGGGGACGCTTCTAATTATGTAAAGACGTTCACCACAAGCATACAATTATGCTAACCTTTTTATGTTTAGTTGAAAGTAACTTAATGTGGTATCTTTTGACGCTGTTACCATCTTTTGACGAGTGTTACAAAATAGCCCCCCGTGATCTTTTTATGTGTACATTTATCTCAAATTTGTAATCTTCTCCTTAATATATTAAATTTAAATTTATTTATTTATTTATACTGGGTTTTACAGATGTTTACACTTACATGAGAACAATCCAGTTATAAAACTCAGTTATTACACAATTATAAAAATCTACAATTACATATAATTAGAAATCCTAGAAATGCTAAGAAATTTTTTCCATAGGAAAGCTGATAGTTCAGAAATGCACAAAATAATATGCAAGGCAGATAGAAATATTTCACCATTAAATTTATACGACGAGAATGCCAGCATTCTTATAAATACCAACCAGGAATTATTAGATTCCTGGTCAAATAAAATTCTTCACGCAAAACACTTCAATTATCTCAACCAAACATATGTTGACAAATTTTCGTCAAACAAATGGTTGAGTATTGGAGAGTTGAGCGCAGAAATAGAAGGCTTTATGCTTGCCATACAAGATAGAGTCATTAATACTAAAAATTATAGGAAGCATATCATCAAAGATGCAAATCAAATTGATGATTTATGTAGAAAATGTTTGGCTTATCCGGAAACTATAGAACATATTATATCGGGATGTTCTGTATTAGCGCCGTCCGAGTATACATTTAGGCACAATCAAGTTTTAAAAATAATTCACCAAAGTTTGGTAATTAAACATAACTTGATTGACTGCCGTAATGTACCATATTATGAATATGAACCAAATTCATTTTTAGAAAATGAATTTTATAAAATTTATTATGATAAAAATATTCTGACAGACAGAACAATTAGTCATAATAGACCCGATATAGTTTTACATGACAAAATTAAGAAAATAACTTATATCATTGATGTCGCTATTCCAAATTCTTGTAATATTCAGAAAACTGTTTCTGAAAAAATAAGAAAATATACAGATTTAGGAAATGAAATTAAAAGAATTTGGCATTCTCAGACTATAAAAATATTACCATTTGTTATTTCGGCTACTGGCATTATACCTAGCTCTCTCATTCAAAATTTAGGCGTATTAGATTTGTCAAAAAATTTGTACATAAAAATGCAAAAGTCGGTCATTTTAAATACATGTAGGATTACGAAAGATTTTTTAAATATTTATATTGAGGGATCAGTAGGATTTATCGGACCAGTTAGGATTTCATCAGAGCATAACCCTCTGATATGAAAATATCTGGAGTCGGTGAAATATTTTCCCATTATGTTTCTGGTGGATTGACGTATTGTTCTTGTATTGTTTTATTCTTATATAGTGCACTTACATTGCGTTAATTTACTAGATATTCATTTGTGGAAAAGTGTGTGGAAGGGTTTAGTCTTTCATTTGGGAAAGATTCAACCCGGACATAAAATCTGGAGCACCGTAATTAGAAAAACAAAAACATCACAAATAAAAATACAGCAATGAGTGGTAAAAGACATGAAATGCGCGAGCATGAATAGAAAGACAATTCACACAACATAATTAGTTAGTACTTTTTAACAGCGCTAGAACTTTTTTTTTAAATCCGTACAAATTGTCAACGAAAATATCCACATCAGCGCACTCTATCTTGTTATACAGTCGACACATCTGGGTCAGAGGGCTAAAGTAGGCGATATTATTTTTAAATGTATTCATATGAAAAATGTTATGGCGTCTTAAACAATGGGAATTGGGGACATTAATTTCAATACTGTTAAGACATAATGTAGTATCAAGATGGCCGTGAATAATTATATGTAAACATATTAGATCAGTCAATTGCCTTCTAGTTTTATGTATAACCATATAAATATTGATGTATAACCGTTTTATGGAGAAAATGAAGAAATGCTAAAAGCTTTTCAAATAATTTAGGACGAACCTACAGCATACTTAAGAAAAAAATTATGCACCAATCGTCCAATTGACTAGTCAGACATCTCTGATAAATCAAAATTTGAGTTGAGTATTATGCAGTTATATTTAAAAGAGTATCCTCCAATTCTCAGATTACTCCTAGACACCACCAAATCAATTATAGTGTAGAAAAGCTTCTAGTGAATAAAAACTAAATATTGATGTTTTCTAATTTTAATAGGATATGTCATACTAATGTACCGGATAGTTACACCTCCCGATGTTATTTTAGTTCATATTAAATCATCACTTCATCACTTTTAAATAATATTTGATTTTTTTTAAGTGAATACCTCACAAGAGTCACAAGCTACTCCCGTCTGCAGCCAGTGAGACTACGGCATCCCCAATTGGGGTATATTGAGAGGGTAAAGTTAGATGGGAGGGGAAGAATATGGGGAAGAGGACGGTGGGGAATTAACTGGCTATTCAGATCTGGTCACCAAACACGGCTAAAGTCATTTCAAGCAAAGTTTCAACTCTAAATGGTGGTCTTACACCATAGGGCGATACTGAGAGTATATTCTAATCTGGAACGTGCCGCAAATATACTATATAATATTTTAAATGAATCAATTGTGAAATAATACAAATTAATCAAATAATTAAATTTATTTGCGAACGCCGGAATTTGATCTGCGAACTTCGGATTGCGAGTCAAGAGTTTTACTCCTCGACCACGGAGGTCGTCAATTTACGGAGAGCATTCGATTTTTTTTTTTTTAAATTTTCTTTATTTGTTTTGTTTGTTACAGATTTGTTTAACATGGTTTTTCGACTACCAAGCTAGGCAAATGCCCGTATTATGGTAGTCGAATTATTATTTGTAAATTTATAAACTAACGTTTAAGACAAGATTTTTTATGCATAGCACAAAGGGTAACAATTATTATAAGCAATAATTATCAGCAGATTTGAAATTATCTAATGAAATAATAATGAGCAGTAATTGTTGAATGAAGCACTAGTATATATTGAATTATTTGGCGGGTTTTAGATAAGCCGCCATAGCTCAGTGGTAGAGCTCCTGACCGGCAATCAGAGGGACACGGGTTCGAGTCACGTTGGCGGCCAGTATCTTTTATCGGAAGATTTTTTCAATGTAGATGAGTGTTTCAGGCTGATAATTATTGCTTATAATAATTATTACCCTTTGAATTATTACTACTTTTATTACTTTCCTCATTATGTCAAAACTATTTGGAGATTTATTTATTTATATTTATATGTCTGACTAATCAACTGGACGATCGATGTATTACAATTACAAAAACAGTGTTTATTTCATATATGGATATTGCCAGTCGGCGTATTTGATTACAGTTTTATTTGTGAAACTAATTATCTACCTAGTATCTACAGCGAACCTACGTTTCTATTGCAATTTTTCAAAAACAAAAACAAAATCGACACAAACAAACAAATGCATCAGCGAGAAATGAGAATGCTCACTCTCGTAGAAATTCCGTTAAACCTTTTTTAAGCACAGCAAAACCAATTCTGCGTGGCCTAGTTTTCAGAATGCATTCAAGTGTGGATTTTATGAAGAAAAATCTCGGAGCTTTGGCGTGCGGAATGAACGGAGGGAGGTGACAATACGGCCTGCAATGCACCGCCAACTCACAATGGAATCCAGACTGAGGAAAATTCCATACGAACTCAAAAAACCATCATGTTTATATGGGAATATTTAAGCCTCGGTATTTTGGAATTTTATTATTGTTATTTCGGGGGAAAAGCAGGGGAATCTGTAAATGAACTTTTTTGGTGAATACCTCAAATAACCGAGAACTGTGTATTTGCCCAGTACATCAAATTTACAGGGAGGACCTGAGGGATAAATAATTTAGTGAAAATATAAAAGATATTTATTATTTAAGTAATGTTTTATAGGTGTAGTGCAATATTTTATCATTATGCCGAGTAAATATTGAAGAGATTCTGAATATGATTCATTTAAAAAAATTATTTTACCAGATAAAATGCAATTGTTACGTGCCTGCATGGGATTTTTTTCTCCTCAGGCATCTGCCATTTTTGTCAGAGGGTGAAAATATTTCTGCTTTTCAATAAAATCCAAATAAATGGAATATTTCTGAACTTATCCGAAAACTAAAAACTGTTTTTAAAAGATAATGCAATAGATTGAAAAATGTCGTTTTTGTCACCTCACATTTTTGTCGTTCCATAAAAAAATAATTAATAAAAAATTCCCAAAGTTTTGTAATTTTTTTTCAAATTGCGATCCGAAACTTTGATTTCATAAAGGTTTACATTTTTACTTCTTTTATGGTAAACTTTTAGATTCGGATATATAGCTAGGTATTTTCTCTTTCGAACCACATTAACCCTCAGCCCGAGCCATGAAATGAAAAGGCTACCGTCTAACTGTGCCAGTGTCATTTCATTCCTCTTTACAAAATTATTCATTTGTTGCGCGTTTATTGTAACGCAAGGGGTCGCGCGGGAAAATATTAAAAATTAGATATTTATTTTCAAATGCAAGAGCTTAAAAATCATCAAGGAACATTTTTTTGTAATTTTTTTATTATTTTTTTTTAATAGAACACTTAAAAAAAACTAACCGATTTCTATCAAACATAACTATTTGAAGTTGATACAGACAAAAAAATCAACAAAAAACATATAAACTTGATTTTTCATGGCGTTTTGTTGACTTTTTTGAGCCTCACGCCGAAACACAAGTTTGTATCTCACAACGCACATGCGCAGACTGAATTTTCTCGGCACTAGCGTCAAGTATAGTCCCTTTTAGAAAGCTTACCTAAAGTAAGGAATCAGTGAGAACATTTAAAATGTACATAATTAGTATTTCTGTAAAACCTGAGCTTTTAAAGACCCCACGCGACGGGTCGGAGGATTATTGTCATTTCTCACTAGGATAGTGAGGGAGACACCGGTTTCTATTATACCCATATGAGTTGTTCTGAAAAGCGAACAAATTAGCTTGAAGGGTTCAATACTTTTATTGTAATTAATGTTTTTATGAAAACAAAGAACGTGAAACATTTACTAGAATACTTTCTAAAATACATCCCTTTTCAAAACAGAGTATCCAAGCCTATGGGGAGGAATTCCAAGCAAGAAATATTTCCAAATATTTATCATAAGCCGAACGAAGTTAGATGAACTAAAGGGATGTTAACCAACAAAAGTTGATGTTTGAACATAGACTATTTTAACCCGTATAATCACAGAAGACCAAATTTGTCCCAGCTCACATAGGTCTCGTATAAATCTATGTATCTCCCTTATCGTCTTGGTGAGAAATATGATCTAAATGGTGTTAAAAAAAAAAAACCACGCTTTATATTCAATATTAGAATTCAACCACTCAAGTATTTTGCCATTGTGCAAGTTTTTTTTATCTTAAACGAACTATTAGATTTATAAAAACTATGTGTTATTTCCACTTCGCAATTAAAGCTCAATAAATTAAATATTTCTGAATATAGCCGAATACCAAAAACTGTTTTTAATTTAAGGGTTAATGTAAGGTTGTGAAATAAGCTTTTAAATTGTATTATTAAAAAAAAAAGTATTAACATTTGTAAATATTAAAATTTAGAATGCAAACTTAAAAAAATTGTAAAAATAACTCACGTGATGTTTTTATGTGAAAACGGTACTAAAATCACGAATTATGTAAAAAAAAAAACATTTGTTCTATCGTAAAATTTATGATAAACAATTTTATCACCTCACTTTTTTACCATTTTGTCCAAAAATATTTAATAAAAAATAACAATGTCTAACGGGTGAAAACTGTTTCTACAAAATAAGTCTTTTTTATGTATTTCTATGGACAACTTTGAATAGAAATTGATTTAATATGGATCTTCTACTTTTTGCTTTAGGGTTGTCACTAAAACAATAACGGAGTTATAACGATTTCTGTGGGAACACAGGCGGTAGCTTGAAAACAAGCGTATTGTTCTCGACTGCTATTGTTATATTGTAGTGTAAACAAAAAGGGGTCGGAGTGGTTAACATTGAAAAATTTAAACGTGCACCTCTATGAAATCAAAGTTTCCGATAGCAATTTGAGAAAATTGTATGAAATTCCGAGAAATTTTTATTGATATTTTTTTTATGAAACGACAAAAAAGTGAGGTGATAATAACGTTTATAATAAATTTACCTAATAAAATATGTGTGTTTTTCTTTTTTTCGTTATCAGTAATTTTAGATAGAAAAAACCCAAGGAGAGCTAACAAATATTATTATCAATATCAATATCAGTAATTATTGATTATAATATTTGTTATCTACCCTTTGTGCTATGCATAAAAATCTTGTTTAAAACGTTAGTTTATCAATTAAAAATAATAATTTATATCTGACAAGTTAAAGTATTTCAGCAATAAATGCAGACATAATTAATCTCGACGCCACCTAGCGGGAGATTTAGTACTTAACAATACCTCTCTCACAAAAATAAAGTTGGTTGTTTTCAGTTGGAAAAATGTAATAATAAGTAATTTTCGAATGAAACACTAGTATATATTGAATTATTTGGCGGGCATTAGATAAGCCGCCATAGCTCAGTGGTCAGAGCAGCTGACCGGCAATCAGAGGGACACGGGTTCAATTCCCGTTGGCGGCCAGTATCTTTTCTCGGAAGATTTTTTCAATGTAGATGAGTGTTTCAGGCTGATAATTATTGATTATAATATTTGTTATCTACCCTTTGTGGTATGCATAAAAATCTTGTTTAAAACGTTAGTTTATCAATCAAAAATAATAACCAAGGAGAGCCATTTTTAAAACGTTTTGTGTTTGTACTAAAAATTTTAAATATGCATATTAAATCACCTTTCAAAAACAGGTTTTAGTTTTTAAGTACATTCTGAAATATTCCTTTTTTTGGATTTTATCGCAAAGCATAAATTTTCTTACAGAATATGTCTAAGATCTGATGGGTTAAGCAACTGGATTCCAACGCAACGATTGAACTTTGTGGTACCGAAAACACCAATATTGCTTATGATTTTCAAAAAAATGTATACAGACCCTACAGAACTGTTTTACTTGTGATTTTTATGAAAGTTTAATTAGATATTCAGAAGAATGTTCCTCAAAGAATTTCAGTAATCCACATTACTTTCCATTGGAGCGTAATGCAGACATATTGTGTTCCGTCCTGCTATTATTACTATTTCGACCGTGTTGAAATGCGAAAACACGTGAAAAAGGGGGACTCTCGTAAAAACATGCCGAATAAAAATGTTTTTTTTTTCTAAGGGAGGAATTCGTGGGGTTATGATATTTTACCTTTCATTTATTGCGTAATAAAGAAAAATAAACTTCCATTTTTTACCTTTAAAGAAATTTTATAATTATAATAAAACGCGAACCATTTATTGAATAACCAATACCCCTGTAAAATGATATTTCAATTTGGGTACGGATAACCAACACCCCTTCCATAGGTCACCGGTTTGCTACGATTGGTAACTTAGCAAGGGTGCCCGGGGTTCATGGGGTGAGGTTTGTCTTGCTCTTGGTGGCATATGTCTTTGCCCAACTCTTGCGTGGATGGTGGGATAGGGAGATACAGGTTGAAGAAGATATTTTTACCTTCACAGTCGAAATCTTTCAGCCCATCGTCTTGGACCTCAATAGGAGGGATCGATTCATACGTCCTAACTCCTGGACATATTGAACCCCAGATTCCTACCTCATACCTTTTTCCTTCCCGGAACTTCCTCTCCTTCCTTTCTCTAAAAAGACCCTCCAATATACCTAAAGATGACCAAGGGATTCTTTTTTCCGCCTTTTTGCCTCCTGTGTGGAGTTATTGTAAAAAAGCAAGTTTAAGATGAAGTCAGAGAAATTTCATTAAGTACTGCAGTTTTCATTGGCAAAAGTTTTTTCTAACTACTAGTTTTTAAATCGGCTAGGTAAAATTCATGTTGTAATCGTAAATACAATTTATTTTAACAGTATTTGTGGTGAAATAATGCATTCAATACACATAATCGTGGTAAATTATAAGCACAACACAGTGCAGTATTTTATTTAAAATATCGTGTCAGCTCACCTGGAAATGTAGTTATTTTACTGGTAGGTACTTCCGTTCGTGATTGTTTCCGGAGCTGTGATCAATATCCGGCCACTATTTGTATTCATAAAGCAAGTTAATGAAATGATGCACCAAATGCGAAGTAAATTCACAACTTTACGTGACTGGGGAGTTTTGTTTCAACTCGGGACTATTGTTGCAAAAAGAGAAATACGGCATGCGCAAGTAAATTTCATTTGATTAATTTGTGTTTTTTTCACAATTTACTCATTTAAAATATATACAGTATATTTGTCGCACGTTCCAGAGTGAAAGATGCTCTCAGTGTCGCCCCGGAGACCTCCATTCAGAATATAAAAGTTGCTTGAAATGTCTTTGGCCGTGTTTGGTGACCAGATCTGAAAAGTACTCCTCCACCTTACTCTTCCACTTCATCCCCAGTACTTTCAGCCTCACAACATACCCCAATTAGGGATGCCATAGTCTTATTGTCACGATCAAAATTTGTAACGCTTAAACTCTAAAAGAAAGGGTAATTGATTTGGTTTTGTAGGTTCCAAAGATCTCCCAATATTTGCGCTAAGAAGAGTGCATGATAGATAAATATTACTGTCAGATAAAAACGCATGCAAGACCAACAAAAAACGTTTCGAAAAGTTCCTTAATTCACTCAGAACTCACTACCAATTCCATCAAGCATTGGTCTAAAACTGCCTCCTCCCATTCAACATCTAATCTCTTCTAAGTCTGAACTTGACTCCAATCTTCTGCATAATTTTGATCATTTGAATAAAATTAATATCTAAATTCACCTTTCCTCTCTCCTCTCCAATTTTAAATGATGACCTAGAACACCCTCGAAGGATGAAAGCCAGAAAAATTTGGAAAAAAACTCACACGCGTAAAATATATTGTTGTTAACATTTTATTTTTTTCCGTTCGGTGTTCTTCAATAATAAACCTCTACAATTGAATACGCGAATTCGCAAACTTGCTATTTTTCTGAATCAAAATCTCTTATTCAGGTTAGATTTAACAAAAGACTCCAACCACAACTTCATGTTTCTCCATTCTTTGTATGATTCCTGAAAATAAAAATAAAATTCACTCATGCGGAGTACATTTGCTAAAATATTTAGGCTCATTCACTATTTTTGTTACCCCTTCGCGAGTTTCCGACGTTTAGAATTCCTCACAGGATCTTTTCATATCAAACTTTGCTTACACAATACACATAAAGGTCTTTGGTCCTGCGTCGCTGGGCGGAAAAAAAAACAGATAGGATTACATAAAAAACGTCGAGTTTATTCCTTAAAGGCCGCTTATGCATTCATATATTCCGCTCCACACCGAACCGCGTTTCCTCGGAACTTAAAAGGGATATAAAAAGCTGCATTACGACAAATTTTGAAAGTCCTTGGGATGGGATCAAGTGAAGACAATTATTTGCAGGCATCCTTAACGATATGAGGCTTATAGAAAAAGAGAAAACCAGAAACAAAGAACAGTCTAAATAAAAGCAGGTTTTTTATGAGAATTTCACATTTCAGAATTTCATATATTTTTGAATCTGCTAATAATTCAGGTAAGAAATCCACCGTAATATTTATTGAAAATAATTTTTTTTTAATTAGTATCACTTTTGGGACTGTACTGGTTTCACTTGTTGTACTGCTTGATGACTTATCGAACCCGACGCGACGCTTTTCGGAACAACTCATTTAGGTCTCGTAGAAATCGCTGTTTCTCCCTTATTATCGTAGTGAGAAATGTGATCTAAACGGTATAAAAAAGAGAAAACAACATGCTATAAATTCAAATCTAAAAGTTAATTATAAAATACTTAAAATTTACACCTTTATAAAACCAAAATTTCCGACCACAATTTGAAAAAAAAAATAACTTTGTGATTTTTTTATAAATAAAACGCCTAAAAAGTGGGGTGATTGTAACGTTTATAATTCATTTGTCTTCTTAAATGTGTGGGTTTACATTTTTTTCCTAATCAGTTATTTTAGTTAGAAAAAACGAAAATTTAGTCATTTTTAAAACCCTTTAAAGTTTGCACCAAAAAGTTATTGTAAAAAAAAAATTACAAGATTTTTTCTAATAATAAAATTTGATAGCGTATTGCGTATTGCGTATTTCATTACCTTTCGAAAACTATTTTTGGTTTTCGGACTCGTTTAGAAATATTCAATTTTTTTGGATTTTATTGCAAAGCGGAAATATTCTGAGCTACTGACAGAATATGTTCGAGGCCTGAGTAGTTTAACCAGCGTAAATATGGCCGTAGCAGAGTGAAATTGGTCCTGCCCCAAATAAATAATTGGGGCAAAGTTAAAAAGTTTTGTAATCATGAGAATACAACAATTATAAAATACACTTTTATGCGCCGATGGTTTGAGGCATACATCATCCCTCGTCAGATAAGGGTATCATTAATAAATAATTACCATTACCAAGTTTTTAGTGCTTTTTCCAGCTCAGTAAAGCGTCCTAACAATGATTTTTCGCAAACAAATTATACATTTACAAAAGGGTACATAACCAGTATTAATATTTCATATTTTACATCGTTTGCATGTTTGGAAATTTGCCACACAATAGATTAAATTACAGCTCGAAAATCGAAATATTTTTGCAATTGTGGTGTACTACTAATTCCTCTAATTAATAATTATTCTGACGATCGGCAGTTTTCAATCATACTTGGCTGATAAGCAAGATTGTTTGCAATGAATTTATTACTGAACTTAACATCCGTTCTAAGGGATGCTCTCTGTTAATCTGTACCGGGGGAACTGCTCACCGGAGATGCCCGCCTGTAGAACGGATGGGTTTGACTATCTTCGTAACCGTCCACAAACATTTTACACGACAACACGATAACATACGTTTAAACACCATTCATACAAACTACGGTAAGCAATCAATTAGTCACGAGGGGGCCAACTTATATAATTGCCTTCCAGATGATATCAAAAACGAAAAAAGTATGTGCAAATTCAAAAAAAATTTATTCATGTTTATTCACAAAAAACAAAGTAGTGAAAGTGAATAATATCATATGGTAATATAATGTTATGTAAATGTTAGTACTGCAATCTAATGTAATTTAAGGTTATGAAATGTACAAACTATGTATAAATTCAATATTCTAGTTAAGTAAGTGAAAATGTTATTTTCTTTTATACTGGAATAAAAACTTTAAAAAAAAATTAAAAAAAATAAATAAATAAATAAAAAAATTAAAATAATTAGACCCAAACGTCCGATACTACACAAACTGAGACACCTTAAAACTACACATACTAACGACACTTGTTGAACAACATTAAAACTATATATTCTAACGACTTCTGCAAACAAAATGCTACACTTATATCATATAATTCATTTACATAATCACATAAGAATAGCTTACGGTGATATTATGATTACACTGGTAAGATAATAAAAAGCTACTCACTAATGAATCAACGATTCAACATCCGACAAAAAAGTTAGTAGGTAATATATGTTTAAGTTTAATTTCAAGACTGTGGTATATAATGACCCAACGATTACAGAGACATTATGACCAAATGTTATTTTAATCAGTTCTAAAAAGGTACAACTTCGTTACGAAAACCCACAAAAAATGCTAAAACTTCTTCAATGTCGTAAGAGCGGTTTTAAAGGAACGATAAAGATAAATATGAACTGTTGTGGTTACATTTCTTTCCGAAATATTTACCCTAAAGACATCCCTTATTCGTATCATCCCCTATTTTGGAAAGAAGAACCAACTTGTCAAGGGACAGACAAGAGCCACTACAGAGTCCTCGAGAGCCTCGTTTCTAAGTGTACCTACTTCATATTTCTGCAGATTCACATACACAGATACGATTTTCATAAAATATATGCTCTCCAAAATTACATAAGACTACGACGTAGTAATTGTACAACAATAATATTGGAGTAGGTAATAGATACTGATTAATTTTCAACGTTTTTCTACGTAAGACCAAAGTGTAATAACGGTATTTTTACGAAGAGCAAAACGTAATAACGGTATTTCTACGAAGTGCAGGGTGTACCTAATAACATTATTTGTACGAAGAGCAAGGTGTAATAGCAGTATTTATACGAAAAGCAATGTGTAATAACATTATTTCTACGAAGAGCCAGAAGTAACAACAGTATTTCTACGAAGAGCAAGATGTAATAAGAGTATTTCTACGAAAACAAGTTTTGTAGGAATATTTTTAAAAGTTTATTTCGCAAAACTCTTCCTCTTGATTGACAAAATTTGAACAGTTTGACAATATTTTCAAATTGTGAAATAGCTGTGTGTAAAAATCACTTAAATATCTTACAATACATACAAACTAACATTTACTTATTCACAGGTGCCGTAGGCTGTAAAAAGGTTCAGATGTTTTTATTATGATTGATGAAGTTGTTAGATCAGATTTAATAAAACCCTTAATACGAGTAGGTACCGTATGTCGAACAAAGTTTTTTATGTTTTTCCTCCTTTATATATATTATAGACCCGCGTTAATAAATCCCTTCCTGCATTACCTACCTTAACCCGTCTCACAACGCTACTCAACCTAATGGCGATATTTCCCCTGCCTTTACACCACAAAGACAAGTAATTATAACCCGTCAGGTTTCCTAAACTGGACAAATAAAGCCATTACTAATGAAAAGAATTACTAGGGAAATAAAATATTTCACCCTAATTATTTGTGCGCTACGGGTAACCAGACATAATCACTTCGCGACGGAAGGCTGGTATTAGGCGTACCGCCCATTGCAACCTCTCTATCGTCCTCATAAACGACGCATGTAATAGAAAGAGATTTCACAACGGAGCTTCAAGCGGAAGGACCATAGAATTGTAACGGCTAGCAACGCGGCGAGGGTGGATTTTTTCACCCCGAGGCTCTTCTCAAAGCTTCGCCGTAAACTAAATACATAAAAAAGAATCCCCATAGACGCATAGACCAGGAGCGGTGTGCAGGGAAGATAAGGGACATAAAGCCTCAACGCGCCGCGACTGAACGAAGAAAGGCCAGATTAAACTGTGTTACACAAAATTTCAAAGATTATGATACTGTTTGCCGGGACTTTTGATATTGTGGTAAAGGCATTGTTTGTAATGGAAATTTGGGCTTATAAGTGAGCAAAGGAGGTTTTTCTTATATTTATGTTGATAAAAAACGTCTCAAATTGAGTTTTTGATAAGTGGGATATTTTTAGAATGGTTTATGAAGCTACCAGGCTCGCAATAAGGGTGAACGGCCCATGGCGTATTACTTCAATCAGAGGAGTCCAATCAATAAAAATAATAATTAAACTTACTTCTGAGTCGAAACACACCGGTCTAATTCTAACATCGTCGTGTAACACATTAGATATTTATTACAGAACAAAAATAACATAATTTTTTTAAAAACATCTTACAAAATGAAAATTATACACCAAATTTAATTGTTTTCCAAGGTGTATCTTTTTAAATAAAACAATAACATTTTTATAATCGCTTAATAGAGTATTATACTGCCGTGAAGAAGCAATTATAGTACCCCTCGAAACCTGGCCGGCAATAGGTATAAAAAATAAAAGCAGTGTTGTTTTATTTTTAATATCTTCTCTATATTTAGAAAATAAAAGTATGTAATATGCCAGTTCTACTAAGAGAGATATTGCTATTCAGAGCTTCGAAATTAGAAATAGTTTAAAAACTGCACATTATTTTAAAAGGTCTTCCAATTTAGGCTTTTCTATTATTGAGATACCACTTTTCTTCATAAAACTGAATGTGCTGATAAAATTATAAATTAATATGAACACAGCAGGTTTTAATAGGCCTCGGTGTCACGCTTGGGACCTAGATGATACCAGCCGAGGTTATTTGGTAGCAGCTTGCTTTAAGTGTCGGTTCCTCTACAAACTAGTGTCTGCGTGTGATAGTCTAAAGGAATATTTCTGATACACATCTTAGACAGAGGGATATAAATTCAATGACTATCTCAACATAAGAACGGCATAATATATCCCCAGATTAGTAGACGTAAATTAAAGACGAAATTAAAACACATGTCATGTCGTTGTCTTCTGTGTTGATGTTTCTACGAGTTCTACATCACTTATTTAACGTGGTTCTAAAAAGGTAAAGACGACCCATTATCACACTCACAATACTATAAAAATAAATTATTTATTTGTTACACGCCCTAATGGGCTTTTACATTATTGTTTATGAGATAAGTAAGTATCACAGTTATTTTAAATACTTTAAAACTAAAACAATAAAGAAAATATATTATAATGAAAAAAATGTGACAACAAAAGCATATAATATAAAATAAAATACATTCGTAAAATAATAATAAATGTCACATAATAAAATATTCAATATAAACAAAAATTGCAGAAACTTTCCACGACTGTTTGTGCCTAGATATGTAAAAGAATTGGAATAAACAATGTTTTTGTACTGATTATCCTTAAAGTGAAATATATCTCCTAGATCAGAATATTTATTTCCGAGATTGTGAAGTCTCGGAATCGGGGAATTTTAGTAAGATAGTGTCCTGGTATTGTTAAAGTACAAGGGTAGTAAATTTCGGCAAGATCTTTTGGGAATATGAATGTTGAATAATTGAATTCATTCACGACAGTCTTTTTTGTAATGCAGTATTTTGTGTAATAATATTAAATCTGTGTTAATTCTTCTCTCCGAAAGTTTTAATTAAGAAATAATAAGAATCTATGAATAATTTGAATAAATTCTTCTAACACAGCAAACTTAATTTGTGGCAGAATTTTAATTCAAATTATTAAAATACTTAGTTTTTACGACTTTTATTGTTTATAAAAACCTAAAAAAAAAAAATTATAAATCTAAAATCTTGGTTTTTATGAACAATAAAAGTGGTAAAAACTAAGTCTTTTATTAACTTGAATTTAAATAAACTACTATATACTTTTTTACATTGGAAAAGACTAAATAATATAAATAAATTATCACAATATTGTATTATGAAAACAAACGTAAGTAAACACAAATAATAAGAAGGAAATCTCTTACAGTAAATATTGGAATAAAAAAATTCTTTGAAATAAAACCAAGGAATAACATATCTTACTCGTAAATAAAAGCTCAAAACCATTCGCCTAGTTATTAAATAACCTGTATCCCAAGCGTACAATAAGGTCGTATTGAAAAAAGTTAGATTCAATCCATCTAATAATTACACCAAAATATTAGTTAATCACATTATCTAACTGTGTGTAGTAGTACCGCCAACCTTGCTACCGTTTTACATCCTGGTATTCCCAGAAGAGGGAAGAAACCGGTTCAGTCGAAAAAAGGCATAACACATACATTATTTTTATTAAAAACTAGCTTAAAAAAATATTAAAGAAACATTCTTAAAGAAATATTATTCTATATATTAGAAATTAGACCCAAACATTGCCCGGGATTTATAGTTTTTTTTCGAAATCAACTGTAGACAGTAACTTTCTTCTCATTTTAACTTCAAGTGTACAAAATCTCGCAAATAGAAGTATCAAAATTTTGCTTTGAATGGTTATCAAAAAGAGGTATTAAAATCTCGCAAAAATAGGAATCAAAATTCTGCTTTGAAGGGTGTAAAACCGAGATCGGGGAGGTTTGTCAAAACCTCACGTAGACAGTGACCTTCCTCCTATTTTGAAGGTCAAGTGTGCAAAATTTCATCAAATCCGGAATAAAACTGAAGGTTTGTTTGAAAAAACACTCACGTACACTGGGATACTCTTCTTTATACACAAATGTATATATAGATAGAAGATATCTCAAGTAATAAATATTATATCAAATATGGAATATTTTTATAGTTTGTGAGAAAGCTTTTACGTGAGAAGCAGCTTTTTGTTGTCGATGCTATCATTGAAATTGAGGCCTTTCATTTCGAAAAAACAACTTTTTATCGACTTTTGTGGAAAGATGTTTTACGTCATTAAAGAATGACTAATATAATTCTTACTAGATCCATAATTTCAGATAACTCTCTGTGTTAAAAACGCTAGATAAGGTTTACGGTGTCCCATAGAACTATTTTATTATAAATATCTGAGAGCTTTTATTCTCCACATTTATCCCGATCACATTATTTCCTTTACGACGCAAAACATATAAACTTTTGTCAGAATTGTAAACGGAAACACCTCGTAAAGGGGGAATAATATATCTCGTTACCATCATAAAAGGAAATAATCTCGGCATGAAAGGGTTTTCTATCTTTTTGTAAATTTCTAAATACGAGTATGCAATACGGATAAGGTGACTATTTATGAACCTTAAAACATCTCGAGGTTTACGATTTTCATAACAGTCTTTCCATTAACAGATATTTACCTTACAATTATTTAATTTGGGAGGTGGATCTGGGTACCGTAGCCCCGGCAACCATTTATTGCATAACTATAGGTCACCCCCAAGTAGTTCGCTACGTTTGGTAACTTAACAGGGGTGCTTGGGATCATGGGTTGAAGTTTGTCTAGTTCTAAGTGATGCCGTCAGATGTCAGCAGGGAAAATTCTTCTATCGATGGCCGACAGGGATACCCGCATAGGGGGGTGTCGCCGGCCTGGATCTGCTGAGCGAGTCCGGCAGATTCAGTTAGCCACTAGTGTAGACAGGTCGTTTGACTTGCAGCATTCTTATTTTAAATAAGTAAACTCATATTAAACCAGTTTGTTTTCTAGAACCTAAAGTTATTGAGAATTCCCTCACAGAACTAATAGTGTTGAATGTTAATAATATCCAACATAACACCCACATACTGCGTAGCAGGCCGGATCGGAAGAGAATGAACTGAAATGAGAGAATTTACCTAAACCTCTCCACCGCAGTAGAAGGGATGAACTCATACGTCCGTCACTCTTAGAAATATTGACCGCAGATTCCTACCCACCCTTCATACATTTTTCCTTCCCAGAACTTCCTCTCCATCCATTTCTTAAAAATACCATCCACGCAGCTTCCCCGAATATGATATAGGCCCTGAGGAAAATCATTTTCCTCGTGGGCTTTTCATATTTTCCCATATAGAGCACTGCTTAAAATTTAGATAATAATATTTTATTTTTAATTTCGTAGACATTACTTCAAAATAATTATGTTAATAGAGGTCTTTATATACACCCACAGAAAAGTGAAATATGAAATCTTGAAACAAAATATTATTAAAACTAAGAATTTTAAAATTTTAGTAGACAGACTACAATTTCAATTAATTATTTTTGTTTATTTTAAAATTAAAACCGAAAATTTGGAATTCTCAAAATAAACAAAAGCTTTAGTTGCGAGATGATTACTCTCCGCTTCTCAGAAATTTTAATACTACAATAAATTTCAGTAATAATTATGGAAAATGGAATATTCAGATAAAAAACAACATAGCTATCCTGTTTTGAATAGATTTATTTTAAGGAAGAATTCCAAAAGGTTTTTTTTTTTATATCATCGTTTTTTTCTCTCGGCGGCACAGCTTTTTGTTGAAAGTAATTAAATCTAATAAAAAATGTACGTTTCTATGCATTTAAAATAAGCATTACAATATTCCTCCATTTTCTTGCTACTAAAATTAAACGATTAACTCTCGAGCGTCGTGGCCGGTTAACTTTACTCGAAAAACCGCAGAAAATTAAGCAAGTGAAAGGAGATGGCGCTCGAAGCAAATTCAAAAAGAAAACAAAACATTTGTTTTTAGATAGAATGTTTATTCAAAGAAGTGTATTCATCTCTGTATCACTGAACGAAGAAATTCTCTCTACTTGTTCTCTAAAGGGGGAGACAGAACTGCTCTAAACTGAAAGGGGAGAAAAGGCCAAGGTAGTAAAATGGACGAGAAATAAAAGCCGACGAATGGAGGGCATAAAAATTCCGTGGAAGAAACTCGATCAATGGGAATGGTGCAAGTAAATATTAGTTTCAAACTGAACGGGTTAAATGTTTTACATGTCGGGATTTAAGAAACGATGCCTCGTATGTATATTTACTTCGAATTACATTTTGAAGTATTTTTGGTGAAATTATTATGTTCCTTTAGGATGTATACGTATACTTTAATAGAGTACCGCGAAAGAGTCCCTACTGTATGTTATGTAACTGAAGATAGTGGGAGAGGAAGGAGATAAGAAAGAGGAAGGAAAATAAGTTTTTTTTCTATTCAGAACAGGTAACCAAACATGTCTAAAACTAATTCCAAGCAAAAATTCTAATCTGCATGGTTGTCTATCACCACTCTGGGACATTCTGAAAATATACTAGATTATATTATTTGTATCGAATAAATTGTGAAACAATACAAATTAATTGAATAAAATTTACGTGCAATGGCCGGGATTTGAACTTGCGACCTCAATATTGCCGATCCTTAGACCTGAATAGCCGTATCCTTAAACCTGAAAAATGATTCTAAAGTACGTCAGATAATGTCGACGTTGGGAAAAAAATTCATATCGATTATTATTGTTTTAGAGCGAAACTTTAGATTCAAATTCAGCAATCATCATAAAAGGTAAAAATCATCAATCGCTAAAATATGAAAAAGTGAGGACTAAATATTATGATAAGATATAAATCAGTAAAAATCTAAACTTAAATCTAAGTTTCGATGGTGAGCTGAAATTATTGGTCCCGGATGCGTATTCCCAAACCCTAACGCGTTTCAGTCGCTCTACCGACTGAAATGCGTTAGGGTTTGGAATGCATAAATCACCTTCCAAACACTAACGCGTTTCAGTCGCTCTACCGACTGAAACGGGTTAGGGATTGGAATGCATAAATCACCTTCCAAACACTACCGCGTTTCAGTCGCCTTCGCGCTCTGTTGCTCTCTGTTTCTGTGAGGGTGACGAACGTAATTATAGAAGGGTAAGCAGAGAGGATGGACCACGTTTTTTTTTTACTTACAAAATCAATTTTCTACATTGAAAATATTTATTTTTCAAGTCAATAAAACCCGCGTTTTTTTTTAACTTAAAAAAATATTTAGTCACATTTACTTACAAGCCTATACCTACTGGTTCAGTTACCAAACCCAACATACCAAAATACCATCAGATAGTTTCACCGCAGGGGTAGGCAGAGAGGATGGACCACCAAACAACTCGGTCACATTGCTTTGTTCAATCACATTCATACATACAAGATTAGGTACCTACACCTAATATTTTAGTTTTGACAACGGACTAATGTCTATTCTATTAGAGTAAAAGAAGTGACCGAAAACGCATTGATTTTTGTTGTATCTTTCAATCTCCTTAATAAAATCAATTTTATTGATATTGGAAGATACATTATTACTCCAATATGGCTTCTTATGTTTAGCAATATTTCACCTTATGTAGGTACGTGAGATTTATGAAATACATAATTAAAAATAATTATAGGCTGGGTTTAATAAAGATTACTAAATTAGACATAATAAGGATTCCTATATAACTGAAACGCGGTAGGGATTGTTATGAATAAATCACCTTACAAATCCTATACTGATTCAGTCGCCTACGCGCTACGTTGCTCTATCGGTTTCTGTGAGGGTAACGATCGTAGAGAAGTTTTTGATAATAATAATTAAATGTGTACAATATTTGCATTTTATTCCCAAATATAATTCCCATCTGTTCTAATCTTTATCATTATGTGTATATAATATGTACCTACATATTATCATTATGTGTATATATGTACCTACCTATTACTTTTAAATTAGAATGCTAAACAAGCAGCAGTTAATCTTATGTTTAAATGGATATTTTATTTTATTCTATTTCTTCTCTTTGTTATTCATACTTATACAAAATATGTAAGTAGGCTTATGCAATGCAAACACCAGTTAAAAGTACATTTAACTATTATTATAATATCATTTTAATACTAGACTAATCAAACAACAGTAATAAGTATGTATAAATTGTTTGATTTATTTTATTGTTTCTGTTCTCTTTCTAGTTCTCATTTATACAAAATGTGTACGTAGGACTATAATTTGAAATGCAAACACCAGATACCTTTATGTTTTAATCATTTACTTTTCAGTAAACTTATATATTACTTTTATGATTATTTAAATAACTATTCTAAACGAACCACGGTTATCTTTTTGTATTAATTGGTTATTTAATTTATTAGTATTATTATTATTTTTTTAAATTCTTTCTCTTCTCTTTTTTTCTTATTTTATATAACCCATGTGTGTAGGACTATGATTTGCAATGCTTACACAAAAAACCTATATGATTTAATCATCTGTTATTAAGTACCTACCTAAGTAATTAATATTATTAAAAAAAACTATGCTAAAAAAAGAACAGTTAGTTACTATGTTTTAATCTTTTATTTTATTTTTTTATATTTTTATATTATTTACAGACCATGTTCCAAATATGTTAATACTCATCCTAATTTAACTGTCCTAAAACAAGAATCCTCCTAGTTGGGCAGTCAAAACATTTCTTAAGTAATGTATATAAATGTATAATTTTTTACTACTATATATAAAAAAAAATAAAGCTTGCATTTTATTCCCGAAAGGTTATATACCCATTGTTAGATCTTTAATAGTACAGTGACAGTACGTGCAGACGATGTAGACATGTAATTAAAACTAGCAATAAATATTTCGTCATTTACTGCCTGCTCCTTGCTTCAGTGACATTCATTCACTGTCATATTTACTTAAAAGCCTATACCTACTGGTTCAGTTACCCCAACATACCATAACACCATCAGATAGTTTCACCGCAGGGGTAGGCAGAGAGGATGGACCGCCAAACATTTCGGTCACATTGCTTGGTTCAATCACATTCATACATACAAGATTAGGCACCTATACCTAATATTTTAGTTATATGACTGAAATGTATGTACGTTTTTAAATGCTTACATTTCAAAAGCAAATGCAACTATTACAAAAGCTTTTTTTATGTTTTGATACAATGTATCGTATTATTCGTAGGATAAATAAATTATCACATGATTCAAGAGTCTTATTAGATTGGAATAAGAGGAAATGTGTTAAATTTATTTAAAGATTATCTTAGAAATAGAAAAATATGTACCAAAATAAATAATACTTTTAGTAAAACAAAAAATGTATCTGCAGGAGTTCCACAAGGTTCTATATTGGGACCTACACTGTATATAATCTATGTAACTATAATGAAAAAACTTTTCTCTTTTGTTAAACATTTTGTATTTGCAGATGATACAGCATTGGTCATATCACATAAAGATCTAAAAACTGCAATTGAACTCATGCAAATTGACTTTAATCAACTTTGTAAATGGTCTCATGATGCAGGATTATTAATTAATGCCAAAAAAACCAAAGTAATGCATATAAGATCACCTAATGCCAAATTCCAATTTAATCCTAATATTATTTCTCATAATTTTAATTGCATCCATAAAAATATTCCAACTAATTGTAAATGTGAAAGTTTAGAATTAGTTACGGAATATGTGTATCTTGGTGTTAGCGTAGATTGTTTTTTTAAATGGGATAAACATATTAAAAAAACCTGTAAAAGACTCAGATCAATTGCTGGCAGAATGTACACATTGAAATTTTTCTTACCCATTGAAACACTAAAAATAATTTATATGTCACTGGCAGAATCCATTATAAGATATGGATTAACAATATGGGGAAATACTTCTGTAACAAATCTGAAACAAGTCCAAGTTGTACAAAACGCAATTGTAAAATTATTAGTTGTTCCGAATATTTTCAAACAGAGACATGATACACCATTACTGTTTCAGAGTGCTAAAATTTTACCTGTTAAGGCAATACTATGGCACAAAATTATAATTCAGTATATATTTACCCAGCAGCATAAAGAGAAATTAGAACATAAATACAGCACTAGATTCACGCGCAACGACGGGTTAATAGTTCCGAAATTTAATAATAAGTACGGACAGAGAACGTTTGAATACAACATACCGAAAATATTTAATTTATTACCTGATACTATAAAGCAATGTAATTCTATGAATAAGGTTAAATATATGCTGAAAAATTGGCTATCGGAAAAAAAATATTTATACTTAGATTGATTTGTATGAATAATGTAAATTTGTAGATATAAGATGTAAAATTATAACATTTAAAATGTATATGTAACTTAATTATAAGCACCTGCTGACAAGCCAATTGAATTGGCTTAGCAGGACTTGTTTGTGATAAAAAAAAAAAAAAAATATACATATATAAATAAATAAAAAAAAAAAAAAAAAATCAAAAATAATTAAATTTATTTCAAATGTTCTGGATTTCAATAAGGCCAATTACTGTATTATTTATCATTAACGAGTACTCGCCACAGTTTTTATTTGTGATTTGTTAGTTTGAACTTACCTCTGTTTAATCACACGTTCAGAGGTTATAATAATGTGAGTCAATATTAAAGTGAAATCGTTAAAATGGTTTGTTTTATTTACAAGCAGAGTACCTAACAGAGTTGTTTAACGGTCCGCCCTCTCTGCCTACCCCTGCGGTGAAATTATCTAATGATAATATAGTACGTTGGGGTAACTGAACTAGTAAGCATGGGCTTTTAAGTAAGTGTGACAATGAATGAATGTCACTGAAGCAAGGAGCAGGAAGTAAATGACGACATATTATTTGCTAGTCTTAATTACATGTCTACATCGTCTACACGTCCTGTCACTGTACTATTAAATATCCCAAAATGGGTATCTTACCTTTTGGGAATAAAATTAAAGCTATATGGGAATTATTTTTGGGAATATAATGGAAATATTGTACACATTTAATTTTTATTATCAAAAACTTCTCTATAATTACGGTCGTCACCCTCACAGAAACAGATAAAGCAACGTAGCGCGTAGGCGACTGAACCGGTATAGGATTTATAAGGTGATTTTATGCATAACAAACCCTTCCGCGTTTCAGTCATGTAGCAATCCTTATTATATCCAATTTAGCAATCCTTATTAAACCCAGTCTATAATTATTTTGAATTAGGTATTTCATAAATCTCACGTACCTACTCATGCGAATCAAAAATGGTGATAATGGGAAATATTGCTAGACATAAGAAGCCACATTGGAGTAATAGTGTATCTTCCAATATCAATAAAATAGATTTTATTAAAGAGATTAAAAGATTCAAAAAAATCCGTGCGTTTTCGGTCAGTTCTTTAACTCTAATATAATAGACATTAGACCGTTTACATAACTAAAATATTAGGTATAGGTGCCTAATCTTGTATGTATAAATGTGATTGAACCAAGCAATGTGACCGAGTTGTTTGGCGGTCCATCCTCTCTGCCTACCCCTGTGGTGAAACTATCTGATGGTATTATGGTATGTTGGGGTAACTGAACCAGTAGGTATAGGCTTGTAAGTAAATGTGACAGTGAATGAATGTCACTGAAGCAAGGAGCAGGCAGTTAATGACGAAATATTTATTGCTAGTTTTAATTACATGTCTACATCGTCTACACGTACTGTCACTGTACTATTAAAGATCCCACAATGGGTATATAACCTTTCGGGAATAAAATGCAAGCTATATTTTTTTTATATATATATAGTAGTAAAAAATTATACATTTATATACATTATTTAAGAAATGTTTTGACTGCCCAACTAGGAAGATTCTTGTTTTAGGATAGTCAAATTAGGATGAGTATTAACATATTTGGAACATGGTCTGTAAATAATATAAAAATATAAAAAAATAAAATAAAAGATTAAAACATAGTAACGGTTCTTTGTTTAGCATAGTTTTTTTTTTAATAATATTAATTACTTAGGTAGGTACTTAATAACATATGATTAAAACATATAGGTTATTTGTGGAAGCATTGCAAATCACAGTCCTACCTACACACATGGGTTATATAAAATAAGAAAAAAAGAAAAGAGAAAGAATTTGAAAAAAATAATAATAATACTAATAAATTAAATAACCAATTAAAACAAAAAAGATAACCGTGGTTTGTTTAGAATAGTTATTTAAATAATCATAAAAGTAATATATAAGTATACTGAAAAGTAAATGATTAAAACATAAAGGTATCTGGTGTTTGCATTTTAAATTATAGTCCTACGTAGACATTTTGTATAAATGAGAACTAGAAAGAGAACAGAAACAATAAAATAAATCAAACAATTTATACATACTTATTACTGTTGTTTGATTAGTCTAGTATTAAAATAATATTATAATAATAGGTAAATGTACTTTTAACTGGTGTTTGCATTGCATAAGCCTACTTACATATTTTGTATAAGTATGAATAACAAAGAGAAGAAATAGAATAAAATAAAATATCCATTTAAACATAAGATTAACTGCTGCTGGTTTAGCATTCTAATTTAAAAGTAATAGGTAGGTACATATATACACATAATGATAATATGTAGGTACATATTATATACACATAATGATAAGGATTAGAACAGATGGGAATTATATTTGGGAATAAAATGCAAATATTGTACACATTTAATTATTATTATCAAAAACTTCTCTACGATCGTTACCCTCACAGAAACCGATAGAGCAACGTAGCGCGTAGGCGACTGAATCAGTATAGGATTTGTAAGGTGATTTATTCATAACAATCCCTACCGCGTTTCAGTTATATAGGAATCCTTATTATGTCTAATTTAGTAATCTTTATTAAACCCAGCCTATAATTATTTTGAATTATGTATTTCATAAATCTCACGTACCTACATAAGGTGAAATATTGCTAAACATAAGAAGCCATATTGGAGTAATAATGTATCTTCCAATATCAATAAAATTGATTTTATTAAGGAGATTGAAAGATACAACAAAAATCAATGCGTTTTCGGTCACTTCTTTTACTCTAATAGAATAGACATTAGTCCGTTGTCAAAACTAAAATATTAGGTATAGGTACCTAATCTTGTATGTATGAATGTGATTGAACCAAGCAATGTGACCGAGTTGTTTGGCGGTCCATCCTCTCTGCCTACCCCTGCGGTGAAACTATCTGATGGTATTTTGGTATGTTGGGTTTGGTAACTGAAGCAGTAGGTATAGGCTTGTAAGTAAATGTGACTAAATATTTTTTTTAAGTTAAAAAAAAACGCGGGTTTTATTGACTTGAAAAATAAATATTTTCAATGTAGAAAATTGATTTTGTAAGTAAAAAAAAAACGCGGTCCATCCTCTCTGCTTACCCTTCTATAATTACGTTCGTCACCCTCACAGAAACAGAGAGCAACAGAGCGCGAAGGCGACTGAAACGCGGTAGTGTTTGGAAGGTGATTTATTCATTCCAATCCCTAACGCGTTTCAGTCGGTAGAGCGACTGAAACGCGTTAGTGTTTGGAAGGTGATTTATGCATTCCAAACCCTAACGCATTTCAGTCGGTAGAGCGACTGAAACGCGTTAGGGTTTGGGAATACGCGTCCCGGATTCGATTACTAGAACCTTTTAAACTTATAATAATAATAGTTTATTCCAGAATGTATGCAGGGGAAGTGTAATGCAATGCATTCCATAATTTGAAATAAGTAACAAAAGAGAGACAAATAATAAGATGAGGTAAAAAGTAAATAATGTGAAACTACGCTACTTTTTGTTCAAAAATGTGGAAATAGATCACTCAATAGTAAATAGATCAAGAAATGGCATAATAAACAATTTACTATACAGGACAAATCGTTCAGAATACAAGAGATCCATTAGATATTCAAGCATTAAGCACAATTATACCGCGCCATTTAATTGGAATTACAGGTATCACATGTATGTAGGAGAGCACTTGGGTTGAGATCAAGAAACCAAGGGGTGAATGTATGAATGTACGAAAGGGAATAAGAATCACTTGTCTAGAACACTTAAAAGAAAATTCCCTTAGAAGTCGCCCAATACGTTAGAAGTTTATTCTTTGTTTCCAGCTTTTAAATATTCATAAATCTACTCAGAATTTTCTTTTATATACAATACGCTCAGCAAACCCCAATAATTTACCTAGGGGTAGAATTTGGGCTCACAAACAAAAGTCACGAGAATTTGGGGTAAACAAAGCTCCAATGCAGAAAGTGTTTCTTTTTAAATAATAGTAAAGCAATTGCAGGCCCGAGCGGACATATTTCGGAAGTCCGGCTTGACGTGGTAGTTATTTATGCGGTGATTTAGATTATTTAATGGAGATTAAAGTCGAAACCCGGTATTTAAACGGATGAATACAGCGGAAGGAAGTACCCAATATAAATTAACAAAAGAAAATAGTCTTCAAACACGAACTAAATGATTACACGTAAATGAACATATTTGATAATATTTAAAGACGTAAATAATTTGTTTTCAGAATGATACAAGTTCTTTGTTTAAAACCACTTTATTTTTATTTATAATATTTGTCGACCGGTTTCAGTTGAGCTCAACCTTACTCGGGACAATAAACATATAAAATTATACATTTATTTATTGTTATTTGTTTATATGTTTATTGTCCTGAGGAAGGTTGAGGTCAACCGAAACTGGTCGACAAATATAAATCAAAATAAAGTTGTTTTAAACACAATACCTAAAAGATTTTAAAATATTGCTTAACAATGCAGATTTTGAAACTTTATTTTTATAATTTAGGTATATCACTTTTATTTTTTCACACAAACTTTACACTTATTATTACACTGTTCACTATTGTACACCCTTTTTGTAAAAACTATTTAGACAAATATCAATTATGTTTTTGCTTAATACTCACTGGTTTCGTTTTTCCTAGGTAGGTACAACAAAATACATTTAACTTTATTACCCACGCACAGGCTGCGCCTTGGTGGGTCCCATTACTCTTATGATTTTCAAAATATGTGTACATAAAATGTAAAATTAGGAAAAATAAAGGATTAAAAAAAAAAAAAAAAAAAACCAACAAAAACAAAGAACTTGTTTCATTTTGTTGACATTATACAGCAGCCACAAAGTGTTTGCTTTCTTCGATAATTTGTTTACATGTAGAAAAATATATACATTTGATTTTTTTTGTTACTTTAATTCTCATCGTTTCAGACCATTTGAGATATCACAGGTTGCTTTACATTAACACATTTACCATGAATAAAACTTTTTTTATTTATTAGTTTGATTATGAAAATTTATAAACATTCTCTCTTACCGCAATCCACAATCTGCCTTTAAACTTGTATGTAGTGGGTTGATAAATGAATTCAAGCGACATACCTGTAAAGAAAAAAATTTCAAAATTAATACAAGTTTTTTTTATAGATTTTGTTTTTATAAGTTAGCGGGATGCATGATAAGATTGATAAGTCTTGATGAAATGTATCGGACTATGAAATAATAGTAATAATAATTTTTGGATGATTTTTATAGTGCCGTTTTTGTAAGAAAATCACCTCAAGGGCACTTTCAGGCTACTTACATAGTTTCAATGTCTTTTAACGTCTTCAACGGTTAGGTAGATAATTATGTGTAGTTTTGAGGTGTCTCAACAGATTTTAGTAAAATTGTACTATAAGAGAGTGTCGACTGTCGCCCGTTCGTGTCTAATACCCGAACGGTTACGGAAATAGCCGACGATATCCGATCTACAGCTGGGCAACTTCAGTGACGAGTTCTCCTGCTTCAGATAAACTCAGAGCATCCATTAAAACGGACTTTTAGTCCAGTTAGATATTCATTGTAAACAAGACGATAAACAAACACAACTCGTAACCTGAGGAACCGATTATCATTGAAACTTCCAATCATCATGTGAGATCAGAGAAAACCACAGAAAATTTACTTGGTCAATTTGATATCACAATAGATTCAAAAGCTATAAAAAAGTTGCTCCTTGTAGAAACCAGCGAAATCCCACACCCCACCCAGCAATAAAAAAAAACCGTTTCATCTCGAAACTCGAGGATCAAAAAAGGGTGGATCGAATTTGCATTTGACAAATTGTGTGGAGTTTAAATAAATGTGAATAATACCTCAAATTACACAAGGAAAAAAAGGAGCCATGCGGTCGAATAAAAGGGGGATGTTTTCTATACCAAACTGCCAATTAATTCATAATTAACATACAATTTAAACAATTTTACCCATTTTGAAAACGGCAGCTAATTTGGCTTAGACATGAAATTCATTATACTGGTCAATAATGAGGCATTATAATTACGATATCGATAGAAATTTCATAATTCCGTCGGCATATTTAGAAGCATAATATATGAAAAATTATTTAAGCGACTAAATGTTCGTTTTTATTTTATTTTTGTACATTATGCCGCGTCTCCAGCGTCAGTCAATATAATCACAAACATTAAACCAAAATATTTGAAAATCAAATTTATGGAAACATTATTCGAAGATAATATTATTAATTCTAAAATTTGAAAAAATATGAGATTGACAATTATGACGGGAATAACCTTAAAAAGGGAGTTGTTCTTGTAAGAAATTAAAATATAATTGTTTGCAATAATTGTATTGAATAAATTAATTAAATGAATAAATTTCCAAATTGTACTGCGGAAATAAAATGGAAAACATTGCCTCAGTAAGGGTTTCAACAGTTTATAGCGACATAAATTATAATTAAGTTGGAAAATACATTACATTGGACTGTACGTGAATTGAACTAGAGCAACAGGGTGAAATATTAAGGGTTAAAGGGTAGTACCATGTAGCCTTTCGAGCTACAGTAAAATATATATACATACTAGCTGATACCCGGCATGCGTTGCTATGGCATTTAATAAATAAATTGTTTCTTCCTGCGTGTTCTATTCCATTCGTCCACTTCCCCTTCCGCCTCCCCTTCCTCTCCCGCGTCCACTTCCCCTCTCGTGTTCCCACACCTCCTACACCTCCCCCCTCCCAGGTTCCCCTCCCTGGTTCCCTTCCTCCCTCTCGCGAACCCCCTACCTGAGTTCTTTCCGCATTCAAAAATTCAGTTATCAACCAGCTCGCGTGCCACCTATTTTTAAACAAATTTCATAATTCCAAAGCACACCAGTAGTTTTATACAAACCTTGTTCTGATAATAACGGACACAAAAACAATAATTATCCAATTTGGTGTATTACGCGTACATACGTTTCGGCGATTGTTTTATATATATATTTATATATAAGAAGACGAGAAGACGAGAAGATGAAAAGACGAGAAGACGAGAAGACGAGAAGATGAGAAGACGAGAAGACGAGAAGACGAGAAGACGAGAAGACGAGAAGACGAGAAGACGAGAAGACGAGAAGACGAGAAGACGAGAAGACGAGAAGACGAGAAGACGAGAAGACGAGAAGACGAGAAGACGAGAAGACGAGAAGACGAGAAGACGAGAAGACGAGAAGACGAGAAGACGAGAAGACGAGAAGACGAGAAGATGAGAAGATAAGAAGATGAGAAGATGAGAAGATGAGAAGATGAGAAGATGAGAAGATGAGAAGATGAGAAGATGAGAAGATGAGAAGATGAGAAGATGAGAAGATGAGAAGATGAGAAGATTAGAAGATGAGGAGATGAGAAGATGAGAAGATGAGAAGATGAGAAGATGAGAAGATGAGAAGATGAGAAGATGAGAAGATGAGAAGATGAGAAGATGAGAAGATGAGAAGATGAGAAGATGAGAAGATGAGATGATGCGATGATGAGAAGATGAGAAGATATAAAGATAAGGAGCTAAGAAGATATATTCATTTCTACTTTTAACTGAATGAGTGAAACCTCAAATTGTAATACTTTAATTAATGAAGACAACGTTAGCGAAACTCAATCGAAAATCTGAATCGAAAATCTGAATCGAAAATCTGAACCGAAAATCTGAATAGAAAATCTGATTCGAAAACTGAATCAGGGAAACCAATTTATGTTTATTTTCAACTCAGAAAACTTGATTTGAATGAGTGACCTATATTATTTTCCATTCGGTCATTTTTGCAATTCAAATTAAATTTTCCTGCTTTTTACCCAGTTGGAATGTGGAAGTAACGAATAAAATCGTATAATTGAACCGAAAGATAAAAATAAATAAAAAGCATTGAAAACCGAAAACCCCAATTGCAGTTGAAAGCGGAACAGATTTTCCACTTAGGCAACGTGGAGTGTTATTTTGTTCGTTACTTTGAAGAATTAAATTCCAACAAAAATCGTCCGTGCAAAATCATTACTCGAAAAGCTTTAACTGAAGGGGAAATCCACCACAAGGCACTACGAAACTACGAAGTTTTATTTTACGTGATTAATATATGTATTTATTAAATTCATTTAATAATTTGTATCATCAAAAATACTGATTTCGGTTGTAAGTGCATGAAGTTATGAACCAATGTTCCTACGTGAAGTTATTCACGTTCAATGAACCCATATTTGCTTTGAACTATTCAAAAGTAGATATGTTTGCCTGAATTCGGACAAGCGGTTAAATTGATACCTACCTATAATCAGAAAATTATTTAGTTTTTATTAATTCATCATTCTATATTGGAATGGTGTATTTCTTTTATTAAAAATTTGACAGATTTGGTGATTTTTGAAATTTATTACATTATAAAGAATAATAACGATGTTTGTTTTTGAAAGTCGTATCGGTTAAGTTGATACCTACCCATAATCAGAAAATTGTTTACATTATAAAGAAAAAAAATTATAAATTCTTTCGGCTTTACAGATCCTGCAATTATAATATTCCGTGATTTTTTGTGGCTCTGCGCTAGTTTGAAATAAATTTCAAATGCGTTTAATCACACGCTTCAAAAAAAGGTCTTACAAATAATATGAAACCAAAGTTAAAAAATGTTATGTTTCTCGTCATTTTCTTATTCAAGTATAATATATGAAAAAATATAAATTAGGTAGTTCGTATAAGTGTCGATACAAAAATAGGCTATTTCTTACGTAAGGGTGTCGTTGGTGTATCTATTTACCGATAAAAAATAGAGTTGTGAGGCCTCTGTCAGCGCAAGGGAAGAGATAGTACCTAAAGGGCAGTGATGATCAACCTTTTTAGCCGATATAATTTATCTATTTTCAACTTGTTCTCGGACCGCAGAGGGCAGGGTAGAGCAAGGTAGGGCAGGGTACAGTTTGACATTGTTAAATTTGAAGTCGGTGCTGTCGCCAAAAATTCTGCTTCAATACAGGTTCAAATAGTGAGGCAGGCTATGCAACTAAAAAATGATACTTTTGTATAACCGTTCTTACATTACTTTCATGTTTGTTAATTTTTTTGTAATGATGTAATCTATTTGTAAACTGCATTGAACATGTACTTTTTAGTTATAATGTTGCCAATTTCACTGAATAAAGAATTTTATTATTATTATTATTAAACTAATTTATATATTTTTTTATTGGTGGAGAACTTTCTCAATTTCGAAGACGGGTATGGGTACCGACGCCCCGGGAATCATATACTGGATAACGAACACCTCTGCCATAGGTCACTCCAAGTGTTTCGTCACGTTTGGTGACTCAGCAGGGGTGATCGGATGTATGGAGGTATGTCTAGGTTTTCGCGACGAATGCGTTTGCCCACCAACTGCGTGGCGGGCCGGATTGATTGAGAATGGTTGAGGGAGACTTTTTAATTTCTCCAGCCCGATTCTCTTGTCCTCTCGCTTTGCACCGCAGTTAGAAGAAAGGATTCATACGTCCGTCACTCCTGAACACACTGACCCCCCCATATTCCTACCAACACTCATACCTATTTCCTTCCCAGAACTTCCCGTCCTTCTTTTCCTTTAAAAGGCCCTCCACACAGCATCCCCTAAGATGACATGGCCTTGATGGAAATTATTTTCCTCAGGGCCTTCCTGTGTGGGGCTAATGTGGAAAAAAATCTAAACGGTAATTTTTTAATAAAACAATTATATACCGGCAAAAAAAATCCGCCGCAGGCGAACATTTTCTACCTCCAGGGCCAAACTAATAAATGCTGTCGGTTGTTATCATTCTGAAACATTAAAGAACTTTTTTTTTAAATACGTACCTAATTGCTTTTTGATATTTTATAAAATAGAAATCCTTAGAATGCATCAACCATAGATCTAAAAAGTGCTGCTAATGTGAATTTTTTTCTACTCTTAAGGTCGAACCACGAATTTTCGCCTCTGAATGAATGTGTAAGAAAAATATTATTATTTTGAGCGGCTTATTAAAAAATTTGAAGAAATACTGAAACCCACTAAACCCTTTTTCAAAACTGAACAGAACCGTTGAATATTCTCTACCGCAAATGTTTTTAACCACTCGGACCCATAAGCTTGTTTTCAAGACAGTTTAACGTTGCCAGACATATGTATGACGTAGGAGGCGTACTTGACTGAAAATTTATTTTTTTAGGGCAGTAGGTGCGAAAAGGCTCGCGGACGGAGGCATCTACTAATATCTACAAGAATTCCAAAATTGAACAAATCGGACAAATATCTATGAGAATCCATGTTCTGACTAATATCTATTGAGGTATGTTGGAACAATATCTATGGGAACCAAAGTGAGGACGAATATCTACAGCTCAAACTGCTGACTAATATCTATGGAACAGGTGATGTCGACGAATATCTACAGCCCTGGCCGAGGTTGGGTTAGGTTAGGTTAGGTTAGGTGAGATTAGGTTAGGTTAGGTTAGGTTAGGTTAGGTTACGTTAGGTTAGGTGCTCAGCTGCCCTCTGTAGATATTAGTCCCACCTACGCTCCAAAGATATTCGTCACCACTGGGACCGTCCTATTTTATTCAACCTTAGCTCTGTAGATATTTGTCTTCACTCTGAAGTTCATAGATATTTGTCCAACATATGAGCTGTAGATATTCTTCCGACATACAGGCTGTAGATATAAGTATCTTGAGTCCTCGCGGACCAAACGGAATGTGCTCTCGGGCCGCAGGTTGCTCATCGCTGGTATATGGGGTTGTTTTTCTCAGTGAGGGCGAAAGTGTCTTTTGCAGGTGAATAAATATATATTTTTAGAGCGGCCGGGGCCGTGTGTCAACTAGGATTTACACCGCTTTATGTGCTGAATTAAGTCGCGGGTAAAAGCGTAAAAAGAAATCGTATATTTGTGTTTTCTTTACGAATAATTCATGTGTAGGTTTATAAGTAACAACCAAAGTTTCTTTGATATTATTCTCGGAAAGCGGTAAAAAATGATACAAAAATAGAGAATAATGTTGTCATATTAAAGTACCTACTAAGTACTTTTAATCCCTCAGGTCTCTGTTATATTCCTTCTCAGGACGTCGGAGTATTTCTACTTTGTAATAAAATCTAAAGAAATGAAATAAATCTGAGGGCAGATGAAATATACTTTCAAATTTTATTGTTAGAAGTTAATATAAAAAAATTTTAATATAAAATTCTTTGAGAATAGTTCACTTACGTTTTTCTAACTAAAATGACTGTTAATAAAGAAAAAAAAAACACATGTTATTAGACAAATGTATTATAAACGATAATGTTATCTCACTTTTCTGTTGTTTCATATAAAAATAATTAATCAATAATTAATCAAGTTTCATAAGTTTTTCTCAAAATGCAGTTGAAACATTTGGTTTTGTAGAGGTGTAGGTGTATTTTAATTATTCTGTGATTTACCTCCAGATTTTAATATAAAGAGTAGGGTTTTCTTTTTCATCAGCATCACCATGTCAATAAGAGTGGAGACACAACGATTTCCATGAGCCCATAAGAGCTGTTCTCAAAAGAGAAAAAATCAGCCTGAGGGTTTAAAATGCACCACTGATTTTGCATAGAAAAGATAAGGGCCAAAGTTTACGGATTCGATTCCCACTCATCGCAGGAAAAACGCATATTTTTTTTTTTTTAAATCAATAATTAAGGTTAAACTTGACATAATTCATAATCTCTCGTTCGAGAGATGGCGCTTGTTAAAACATTTTAGAAAAAACACTTCGTGCACGTTATGCTTTGAAATATTTTGAGAATTATTATTTGTTGGCGGCTGTACAGACATGTACTGTTGAGGTGATCTTGCCGGGGAAACGGCGCTATAGAAATGGTCAAAATATCTATGTATAATTCAAACTCCAGTAAAGTAATAGAAACAATACACGATTTTAATGGATAAATAATTATATGAACCACACCACGCATAATTTAACCCTCTTGGAATTTTTATATTTTTTTCTCAACTGTTGATAATATTCCGAATCTTATTTTATTCAATATAGAGATTTTAAATTATTATATTTAATTTTATTTTATTATCTTAAAAATGTTACATACGAGGGCGGGTCAATGAGTCCGTGACTTTTTGAATTTCCTGACTCTTGACTGAAATGGTAACACCGCTCCTGTCAACAGGCATCTGTCAGTAGACTCTGTCAAAATTTGAACAAGCTACGTCATTTAGTTTGTGTTTGATAGCCATTGATAGCAGACTACTGCGTAATTTGACAAGAGAATGGAAAAAAAGTGAATTTCATGTGAAAAGTAAGCATTATATTATGCGAAAAAAACCAATACCCAAACCAAAGCTTGACAAAAGCTATGGGAACTCTGCACCGTCAATCTCAATGGTTAAAAAGTGGTTTACTGAATTTCGTTGTGGCCTTACAAGCACGGAAGATGCCGATCGTTCTGGCGCCCAGTTAAGGTCTGTACACCCGAAACAATTAAAAAAATTCACAATATGGTGTTGGCCCATCGGAGATTGAAAGTGCGAGAGATTGTGTAAGCGTAAGCCATAGGCATATCACATGGCCCAGTGGTTTCAATTTTTAATGATCACTTGGGTATGAGAAAGCTTTCCGCAAGATGGCTGCCGCGTTTGCTCACAATCGACCACAAACGAAATCGTGTGACAACTTCGCAGAAGTGTTTGGCTTTGTTTAACCGCAATAGGATGAATCGGCGCCAAAGAAGGCCAAGGTGGGTTTGTCAGCCAATAAAGTCATGGAGACCGTTTTTTGGGATGCACGCGGAACAATCCACATTGACTTAATTCAAAGGGGTAAAACAATAAATGGCGAATATTATGCCAACTTATCGGGTCGATTAAATGAGGATTGGTAAAAAAAACGACCGCATTTGGCCAAGAAAAAGTCCTCTTCCACCAGGACAATGCAAGGGTGCACACGTGTGCAGTTTCCATTTCAAAAATCCATGAATTCGGCTACGAATTGCTCCCTCATCCGCCCTATTCTCCGGATTTAGCCCCGAGTGACTATTTCGGCGGAAAGAGATTTGACTCTGACGATGAAGTCATTTCACAAAAAATACCTATTTTGATGACCTCGACAAATCTTATTTTTTGGAAGGGATAAAAAAATTGGAGAAACGTTGGACAAAGTGTATAGAGCTAAAAGGAGACAATGTTGAACAATAATTTTTTTTTCAAAAACCTGTGTTTCATTCAAAAAGTCACGGACTTATTGACCCGCCCTCGTATTATAATATTACTGATCTTCCATTAAAAGTATTTGCTTATGGATGAAGCACGGATTTAAATTGTTTTACCAAATCGAGATTATTGTAAATCTTTTTCGTATAGGTTTAGATGCTTAAAAATATACGAAAGTCCACAGATATCGCGAGGTGTGAAAAAATATCGGAGAAAACATTTTTCTTTTCAAAGGCTAAAGTTTTCTTTACTTTTTAAGGACTTTGTACATTTTGTGGTAAAAGTTTTTTCTTTTCGTTTCCACTTTAGAATAACTGGCCGCACTTTAGAAACATGTTAACAGAGGCTTTGAGCCAAAATAGTTCGGTAAAGCTCTAGGAATACGAAATAATTTTCACTTAGATGTAATAAATATTTTGAGATTTTCAGAATAAGAAATATTTCAATCGTCAAATATTATTTTTTCGGAGAAAACTCTATGTCAATTTCTTTACGAACAAACTACTGCATATAAATAAAGTTTTAAGAATATTCTCCGTATTTATTCAAACCACCCTGCTGCGAATAGTTAACCTAAGGTTTACGACATATTTGTTAATTGCAAATAATTGTTTTTATAGGTATAAATGTTTAGATTTTGAATAGCATTAGGGACATGTTACGCCTTCCCCCTTTTAATTTCTCTTCCACGTAATGTATTTATAAATCAATGTTACATACCACGGCTGTAAACCCATTTATTAAAAAAATCGTCTCTGTTGGCAATCAATCAACATCCTAACCTAACATAGTCTAACTAACTTGCCGTGTTACGCTACCCCTTTCTTGAGTTGTTGAACTTAGCCATAGTGCTTGGTATCCGATAATTGACGGGGACACCAAAACTAAACAGAAAACCATTTTAAACAATCGCATAAGCACACACTTCCCCATAATTTACTCCACATCTGCCCTGATGGTGAACACTGTAACGCTGTCCAAAATGTTCGCTAAAGAAGTAGGTAGCGCAACACGGCGTAATACCTCAAAAATAAATCACCAAAATACTTTTGGCCGTGAAAATCATATTATATTAATGTTAAACGTAACATTTGAATATTAATTAAAATATTTTAGGAAAAAAAACACTTTTTGTACGTTAAACTTTAAAATATAATGATGAATCTGTTTATTGGTGGGTGTAGAGTTTACAGTACTTATTGGCAATGAACAAAATTTATAGTTTTGTCGTTATGAAAAACTCACTCACACGAATACAAATGTAATATTGGATTGAATCACCAATACAATATTGTATTTTCGTTTATTCGTTTCTTTAAAGAATTTTGTATTTATACTGCGCTCTATAACGTAATTTATATATTTAAACTATATCCTTTAACTTAGACTTACAACTTCAATTTATTAGTAGTGGCTTATAACCAATATTGATAACTAGTAACTTACAACTAAGAATTATAGTCTCCAAAATTGGTATTGAGATATTATATGGTTAACGTGATTCTTAGGACAAATTATGCGTCGCGTCGTTCACATTTTGATTAGATCACGAACAGTGCGGTTTACGTAATTAAAGGATCAATTTCGGATGATTTACATCATTGATCAAAATAAAATGTGGCTAACTGATTATTATAGTTGACAAAATTTCACAGCGGTTCACATGAATATTATATTTTTATTTATTACGATGAACATGATTTAAAAAAAAATATTTGACAAAAACAAAATTTGTTTCATTAAAGAACGATATTATTTAAACATCATTAAGAATTCCATCACAGAAATAACAGAATGTTTTGCTTCGTCGTAAAAAAACACTACAATAATTGTACATAAACCAGTACACTCGGGAAGTACCGCATTTCATCAACTAATTCCACATGCGGATGTTTTAGTATGAAGAGTGGAATTCCACAGTTCTAGCGAATATTAAAATATACATAATTTAACTCGAGCGCTCCTCAGTGAAAGATCATTGCCATTTTATTGTCAGTCGTCAAAACACAAGATTTCTCAAAAGCAAATAATTTCCGAATCCCAAGATGTGAAAATTATAAGGAACCTTTCTGCCACAAACAAACAGTTAATTTGTTAATCAAAATTTAGGTAAAAGATACCAGTCAATGAAAAAATTGTGTGCAGTTCACAAGCAGTAGAAGTGATAACTTCAGAAAACTAAAGTTTACAAGAGTGGGACGGCTACGAAGCACCACACAACGAGGACACCGATTAGTCAATCTCATTATCTCGCAGGCTAAATCCTATAGATTTAGATTGTCTCCTTTTTAGTGTCGCTTTTTTGTTTCATCGAGTTTCTAAAACGTGTGTTTATTCACTCCCTATTAGGGCTTTTACAAGTGCAATAGGATGGTTTTACTGTTTTTTTTTTGTTTTCTCGAAAAAGATTAAGAGAAAAATTACGATAATGAAGGTAATCTGACAGCCATCTTTCCAGACATTGGGGTTTTCAATAATGACTTTGTAGCCAGTTTGAACCGTTCCGGAGTGTGCGATTTTTTAAATGACTAATCTGAAAGAAAATATCGATAGAAAAAGACAATAGATGTCACGTATTAAATAAAAATTGATAAATGTATCCAAGTCACTAACCTAGAATATGCGTTAAGAAAATGAAGAGAATGTTGGTAGTTCTTAATCGAAGTACGATGTAGGCGCTTGACTCGCACACCGAAGGTCGCGGGATCAAATCCCGGCGTGGCAAATAAATTTTATTTGATTAATTTGTGTTACTTCACAATTTTTTCATTTAAAAATAATATATAGCATATTTGCGGCACGTTCCAGAGTGGAAGATACTCCCCGCATCGCCCTGGTGTAAGACCACCATTCAGAATTGAAACGTTGCTTGAAATGGCATTAGCCGTGTTTGGTAACCAGATCTGAATAGCCAGGTATTTCCCCACTTTCCTCTTCCCTATCTCCTACCCCTCCCCACTACCCTCAGCCGCACAACATACCCCAATTGGGGATGCCATAGTCTCACTGGCTTCAGACGGGATCAGTTGGTACTCTTGTGCGGTATTCACATAAAAAAAAATTAAATAAATAAAAAAAGGACATATTAGCTCAGGGGTTGGAGCTGCGGCCAGGAAAGCCAGAGGTCCTGAAATGGAGTCCCAGATGAGAACGTACCTTTTTCCGATTTTTCTATTTCAGATTTTCGATTGAGTTTCACTAATATTGTCTTCATTTAATTTAAAATAATAAAAATACACATTTTTTGCACAATTATCAGAATCAGAAAAATAAAATTAAAATCTTCCATACATTATGGAATGTTCATAATCTTGCGATAACCCATTATCGGATTATACAAATGCTATTATCGGATTAAATTAAAGGGTTCTTAAATGAATTATTAATAAAAGACAAAATCAAAGTCATACGACAGCAAGCCTAAGAAATAATATAACATTCTATATATATGTACATATGTGGGTGTATTTTGAGATTAAGTTCTCAGTTTCCAAAGTTGGTCTTAGGCAAATGTTTTATTTCATTAGAGTTGCGAAGTTTCACAACAAACATGTATTATTTAACTTCATCAAACTATATATTATTATAACTTCAATATGAATTCGGGTTGAGAAAGGGAGTACTAAATCAAACGTATTTTGCAATGTATGAATACCGGGAATGTATTACCCCTTTAGACCAGAGGTTCTCAACCGATCAGTGGTGAAAGCAAACGTGAAAGGTTTAAAAAAAATATATATATATTGTTTATCTGTTTTTACCCACACTTAGTTTATCAGTTCTCTTCAATAAATACACCGACGAACTAATTCAAAGGCTTAAGGGGACTAGAAAAAAAAAATTCATGAATATCTTATTAGAAACGATTTTTCAAAATTCGAATTATTTCCAAAGTTATAGCCAATTTAGTTCGACTGGTTTAACTAGAATCTAAATAGAGCCAAACTTTAACGGCGTTTTTCTCAAAACCCCTTTTTTCGAAACGTGTGTCACGAAACCTCAAGTTCTAATTGACCGATTTTCTTGAAATTTGGCATGAATTTTCTTTATAAATCCCTCTAAGGTAGGAACCAAAAAAAAAAAAATTATATTGTTTTTATTTAAATTAAAAAATAACTGAAAAAATCTTTTTTTTTGAGAAGCCCACATTTTGCGGTAAATGATGTTTATCGATTGTCAAAAAACGCCAGAAATTTGGGCTTCTACCCCCTTAATACCACAAAATAGGTTGCCATGTTTAAGGAGTATGTGTAAATAATAATAATTATGCCAATGATACGGTTCTTCTAGCACCGTCACTTAGAGTGCTAAAGAAAATACTTAAATGTTTAAGGAATTCGAAAAAAATCAAAACCTTGTATTTAATCAATGTATACACAACAATCGTTATGGTTTTCAATTGTAAAAACGAACTCATGCAAACACCCTTAATATGGCTAGAGAGAAGGAAATTGGATGTTAGTCGTTATACCTATCACAAACGACCTGAAAGGATAGCACACAGACGACGTCGAGAATATGGAAAGACAAAGAAGAGCGATATCCGTTAGAGCAGGTATGCTGTCAAGGTATTTTCACTTTTGCAGTACAAACGTCAAAAGCATATTATATCGCTATTATATACGAGTACGTCAGAACTGCGGGTAGACTACCCTGCATATTAATAGGATAGACATTAGACATACTGCAGCGCTACAGAAATATTCCTGGAGGGACGAATGCACTCTTTTAGAATACTTCTCCGCCACCACATGGCAAGCTTATGGAGGAGACTATGCCAATCGAATAATACAGTCATCACTACCACAATTGCTTGGATGGAGTCCTCCCTGATGGCCCTCTGGAGACGGGAGACAGTCGCATATCCTCCATAAACGGCTGCGTGCAAACATTTTTAACATTTTCACGTTTCTCACTTCTTTCCCAAGATACTTTATCCTTTCGGTTTTTTTTTAAATTTTATTTTATAAACCTACTTATGTATTGTTACTTTATCAAATTTATTTATTTTATTGTTTATAGAATTGCACTACCCCTTGCATACATTCTGGAATAAACAATTATTATTATTTAGCTATACAAAACTAATAAATCACAGACAAATGCAAATATTATCCAAGATTTTCGCCGGCACCGACTTGGAAGTTTGTTTTTTTTTTTTCTTTTATATATTTAATAATTTTATTATTAAATTAATAAAAACAAGTTCTGCTGGTAATTCTCTTCTGAGGGCATTATCAAACTGTCAGAAGTCTGTCTTCCTCAGAAGAAGGAAGAACTGTCTTCCTCAGAAGGCGAAACAGATGTCACGCGTAATAATAATTACCAGCAGAACTTGTTTATAAATAAACTGTTTTTATTAATTTAATAATAAAATTATTGAATATATAAAAGAAATTAAAATTAAAATGGAGTTATACAAATTAAACTTGATAACAATAAATACATAATAGGTTTTGATACAGTATCTACAATCAAATTAAAAAATATAGTTAATGCCGGTCTCTTCAAGACCCAAGTTCACTTCCTCTGTTGTGACCCCTGTCACACCATCTCCAAAGATGGCATAGGCCCCGTGGAAATTATTTTCATCAGGGTATACTAAAAAAATAAACACATATATTTAGACGAAGTCCGTAGAATTAATAATACCTACTAACCTAGAAATATCCCACTCCGCACTAAGAAGAGCTCGATCATTTGAGGGATATTGCTGATATGCACAAACAACAAAAGATTGTTGATCGTTTTATATTTAAGTTCCTGCAACGATCTCAAAAAAAATTAATAATGCATCGGTCCTTTTTTATTTTTTTTATCAATGAAACCGGCATAAACAAAATATACCTCTGGTGACTAGCGACTTTAGTACTACAAAATTCAATGGTACCAATGAAACGAGGTGTTTTCATGTAACGGTATTTTATTTACTTTTAAATGACGATTTATAAATTCTCGATTACAGCCCAATTGATTCGCAATCCATCTGTGACTACATAGATCTGCGACAAAATTATTTCTGCTAAAAAATATGTGTCACAAAAAGATTTGGGAACCACAGTGAGTATATATTTGCAAGTTTGCAATCAAAATATGCCTCAGGATTATTTGTTTAATCGCAACCAAATTAATGTTTATTGTCGAACCAGTCATTCGGCGCATAACGTCGCTAAATGGACACATTATTTATGCAACAACTGTATGCTGCTTCTATTGGGGTTGAGCGAAATTGAACTTTATACTCTTTAAAGCACGATAGAATCCCTCGCTTTTCAAAATAAGTAACGCCTGGTGTAATGTGTCGGTATTGTGCCTTAGTATAATGTGTCGGCAGTACACGGCAAATGAAGAGAGTATAAGTATTTAGTACTGGTATTTATTAGGGAGCTGCTAGTAGCAAAAGAGGACAATAATCATGCATACGTCCCTTATATAGATCCGGCAAGCACACTGTCTCGCTTGCTCTCATACACATTCACACACACCTAGTAAAAAGGTCAGTAGGTACTACAAACTTTAGGGAACATATATATATATATATATATATATATATATATATATGTATATGTATCTGCGAAAATAAAATAAAGTAAAACACGGGCCTTTCTAAATGTTCTGCCATATCCCAACAGATGGCAGCTGAGTTAATTATCAAAAGAGTACCGTCTATCGCCTTTCGTGTCTTAGGTACGAACGGATTTCGTTATTTATTGTAACTATTCTAGTCAACCAAATAAACAAACTAGTTATCATTCGAACCTTAAATTTATTGGAAGATACCCAACACATCGGGTTTCGGTTCGCAATATGAAAAAATAAATAAATTTTGGGAATTTTTATCAATTATTTTTTACATGGAAAAACAAAAAATGAGATAACAATAACGTTTACAATTTATTTGTCTAATAAAATAATGATATCTTTTTATTTTATCGTTATCAATAATTTTAGTTAAAAAAACGTACGATGAGCCATTTTTAAAACTTTTTAAAGTTTAAATGCAAAATTTTAATATTTAAAAAATTATATATTTATTTCGAATTATATAATTTGAAAGCGTATTTTATCAGCTTTCAAACCAGTTTTTAGTTTTTGGATACGTTCAAAAATATATTAAATTTATTTGGATTTTATTGCAAAGAGGGAATATTTCGACTTTCTGATAAAACATGGCCGAGACCAGAGGCTTAAATAAACAAATAAACGAAGGAAAACTTAATTCAAATCAATGTTGGCAAAATTGTCGAACAACCTCCGCAATATTAAAGCTAAGCAGAGCATGAACTGGCTACTGGTCTGGTGACCGCCTCGCAGTAAAATTATCGGTTTAATTATCTCTAAACAAGCAGTGGCCAGTCATTACTTTCATTCCGGCAAACACACCACAATTCTCATCCCACGGGACAATGACTGCCCTAAACACTGGACCAAATCAACTACTTCTGGAGTACCTACCGTACACTAGGGGTTACTTTGGTACAAGCTCTCCCGTTTTCTCGATAATATAATATCTTCTAAATAATAATAGATATTTTTTTTTATTTTATTTATTTATTAACAGAAACAAACAGTACATTATTTACATTGGTGAAAAAAGTTTACAGTTAATAAGTATATTTCATGTTAGGTACCTATGATATGTTTCATTGAAGTATCTTGTTTATATTAAATTTTTACCGTGTGATGTGCGTTGTGGGAGGGTGTGTGTGTATGAGTGTGTGAGTATGTTTGTGGATGTGAGAAGTGGTGATGTATGTATGTATGCGCCTTAAACAATTTACATTACTGACATGATGCTCTTTTTAAATTTGGGAAGTGAATCGGAGAAAATGTCGATATTAGAATTTAGACAAACATTATTTAACATATGAAGAGCACGGTTAATTGGCGAATTAGTTGCTGCATTTGTTTTATAATTAAGCGTGTGGAATAATTCTGTATGGCGTGTACGTCTTAAGGGTATGTTAAAATTAATTAGGGAAAGAAGTTTGGTACAGTCGATGTTATTATTTAAAATTCTGTGTATAAATGTTACATCAGCTATTGTTCTCCTTTGTTGCAAAGTTTGAAATGTGCATCCAAAGTTATTGTTGAATTTGAAGGCAATATATTTTATAAATTTGTGTTGAATGTTTTCTATGCTATCAATATACAGTTTGTACTGCGGGTTCCAAATTGGTGAGGCATATTCCAGTGTACTTCTGACTAATGCAAAATATAACATTGCTACTGTACGCGGGTTACTGAATACTTTACTGACACGGAGAACAAAACCAAGCATTTTATATGACCTGTTAACGATTAAGTCGATGTGCTTATTAAATATAAGTTTGCTATCAAGGTAAATGCCAAGATCTTTACATTCCTTTTTAGAGATGACAGGTTCATTGTGGAGTGAATAAGAGTACTCAATTATATGTTTATTTCTGGTGAATGTCATAGTGTGACATTTGGAAATATTGATATCTAAACAGTTAACTTTGCAATACTTGCAAAGCCTATCTAGGTCACTTTGTAACGCTTCACAGTCAGAGAGAGAATGCACCACTTTGAATATTTTCATGTCATCAGCGTAAAGCAAATATTCGGAATTTTGAAAGCATGATCCAATGTCATTTATATAAATGTTGAACAAGAGCGGACCTAGGTGGGAACCTTGCGGGACGCCAGATATTACCTCTATAGACTTTGAGAAGACGCCGTTGATTAATATTACCTGATTGCGATTACTAATGTAAGACTTAATCCATCTAAACAGGTCGCCATGTATACCAAGGAGGATGAGTTTTTTCAAAAGAATTGAGTGAATTACACGGTCAAAGGCTTTAGAGAAGTCTGTATACATAGTATCGACTTGCTTCTTATCGTCCATCTTGCTATGCAAGAAGTTAATGAAAAGGGCAAGGTTGGATGTTGTAGACCTACCTTTCATAAATCCGTGCTGATTCGGCGTAATGATTGTCGAAATAGTAGAGTACAATTGATCAAAAACGATTTTTTCAAGAACTTTACTTAGAATAGGAAGTTGGGAAATTGGACGGTAGTTTTTAACGTCATGCTTATCACCTGTCTTAAAGATTGGTGTGATAACGGCTGATTTCCATTTGAGAGGAAACGATCCTTCTGTCAGTGATTTTTTATAGATGGCGCAAACCGGAACACAGATGTATTTACTGCAGTTGCGTATAAAAATCCCGGGCAGCCTGTCTATTCCTGGTCCTTTGTTAATATCTATGCTTGAGAGATATTTTAAGGTGATTTCTTCATTTATTTTGATTGAAGATATTAATGTGTTGTTAAGAGGATCTACCGTATTATTAGCATCAGGAGTTGGAATTTCATTTGTAAAGACTGTTGAGAAGTAATCAGCAAAAAGGTTTGTAACTTCTTTGCTGTCGTGTGCCGTTGTGGAATGATATGTCATGTGTTCAGGTATAGTGGGAGATTTTCTTTGCGTCTTAACATAACACCATATTTTTTTAACATTATTTTGAATATTAGATTCCAATTGGGTAATATAGGCTTTATGAGTAAGATTAGAAATCTTCTTCTGTCTTTTGCGGAGTAATGCGAAAGATTGATAATCCAATGGATTCTTGTAGCGTTTCCAGGCACGAAAAAACTTTAATTTTTCTTTCGTTATATTAATTAAAGCCGCCGAATACCATGAAGGAAATTTAGTTGATCTGGTTACTTTTTTTGGAACCATGACATCTATTATGGCATCAATGATTCTATAAAAATGGTGTACCGCAGTGTCAACGTCTTGCGCATTCAGTACAGAAGACCAATCACTATTTCTGAGAGCATCATTGACTACATCATAGTTAACTTTATTAAACAATTTGATTATCTGGGGTTTTAGAACGACAGCAGGGAGGGGAATATTAAGTTCAACTATAATAGATTTATGATGTGCATCTTCGATTACTAGTGGAGAGTCTGCAGCGGAGATGTTGACTGTAGTGTTACAAAACACGAGATCTAAAATTCGTCCGTGAGAATTATAAATTGCATTATACTGTGTTAAATTTGAGAACGAAAGGCAACTAAGGAGGGTAGAAGCGCAGAGATCAGTACTACGTGGCTGACACGTAGAGTTCCAGCTCATGTTTGGCATATTGTAATCGCCTAATATTAGAAAAATGTCATTTGGATATTCAGTGGTTAGATCAGATATGGCAGTTGTATGACTATTGATGATAGAGAAACGCTGCGCATTAGATAACTTAGGACTAACCCCCGGTAAGTAAGAGCAACAAATATGAATGTTAGAAATACGATGTTTCGAATGTCTTAATAACAGTGAGATCCATATATCCTCTGCTTCTGAAGTCCACGATTTTCGTGATCGAACTTTAAAATCTTTTTTTATACCTATAGCAACGCCTCCCCCTTTAGTTTTACCCGTTAGAATAGTGTCTCTGTCATTTCTGTAAACGTTGTACCGGCAATCAAACAACTCATCATCGGATATGCTGTCAACTAACCAATAGTAAATTTATTGACTAACTAGTTTACCTTTATTATATTGACTAACTAGTCAATATAATAAAGGACATATTTTTTACCAATCTGGTATTTTCACAATTAGATTTAAAGTTAATTTTTCTGATTCTGATAATTGTACAAAAAATGTGTAATTTTAATATTTTCGTTCATAACTTTTGGTTTGAAAAACCGCAGACATGGCACGATCAAGTGAATCAGATACTTGAGTCGGGCCATGTCAAAATTCAGAATAATAGAAGAATATGTATGAGCGAATTATGAATGTGAGTGAGGCAAAGAGTATGTGTCAAGACCGAGTTGTTTGGCGGTCCGTCCTCTCTGACTACCTCGGTGGTGAAACGGCGTGATGGTTAGTTAGTTAAGTTAGAAAAACCGCACATTCTAAAATGGTTCCAACATCGCGACGTTAAGATATATATAATTGAGTGGTTAGACGATTAGACGGCTGTTACGGCAAACAGAATTTGGTACATTTTATATCGTTTCAGTAGAGTAATGTTTTTGTATGATTGTATTGACGACCTCCGTAGTCCAGTGGTTAAGACTCTTGACTCACAATCCGGAGGTCGCGGGTTCGAACCCGGCGTGCGCAAATAAATTTTATTTGATTAATTTGTGTTATTTCACAATTAATTCATTTAAAATAATATATAGTATATTTGTGGCACGTTCCAGAGTGGAAGATACTATCAGTATCGCCCTGGTGTAAGACCACCATTCAGAATTGAAACGTTGCTTAAAAATGGCTTTAGCCGTGTTTGGTGGCCAGATCTGAATAGCCAGGTACTTCCCAACCTTCCTCTTCCCCACCTCCTTCCCCTCCCCAACTACCTTTCAGCCTCACAACATACCCCAATTGGGGATGCCATAGTCTCACTGGCTCCAGACGGGAGCAGTTGAGATTATTGTGCGGTATATTCACTGTAAAAAAAAAAATAAAAAAAAATTTAACCCAGACCAAAAAAATTTTTGAAAAATATCTATATCAGGGGGCGGAATTACTATGGAAAGTTAGTTCTACATCTCGGAACAACAAAAGTTCTGTATCTGCGCGCTCTTGTGAAGTTGTCAGGAACATAAAACTCAAATACTTGTATTATTTCGGAAATACAGATATTACTGTTTAGAAGATTATTTATCAGGTGGTGTTAAAGTAACACCGTAAGAGACAAAGTATACCCGGTTTACAGTACTTCCAGGGAACAATTAATGAAGTTCGACATTTGCCGGGGGATTAAGTTCGCACTTATCTTATGAGAAAGCATAATAATTATTTAGCCCGCTCTAAAAGCTCGAATTTAATACTTATAGAAGAAAAGGTAAAGGCTGTTTCTACTTTAGTACTATTAATATATGCAAGGCTGATGTAAGCATAATGAGTAAGATTAAGAAAGGGACCCTCAGATGGTTTGGACATGTAGAGCGAATGAAAGAAGAAAATAATGTGAGAAGAATATATGACGCAAATGTGAATGGAAGAAGAAGTAGGGGACGCCCGAGGAAGACATGGCACGATCAAGTGAATCAGATACTTGAGTCGGGCCATGTCAAAAGTCGGAATAATAGAAGAGTATGTATGAGACGATGTATGAATGTGAGTGAAGCAAAGACTGTGTGCCAAGACCGAGTTGTTTGGCGGTCCGTCCTCTCTGCCTACCCCTGCGGGGAAACGGCGTGATGGTTAGTTAGTTAGTTAGTTAGTTAATACCAGCTACTTATTCCTCATATTCAATTAGTAAATATATTAAATATATTCATTGAAATAACAAAGATAAGCTTCTACGAATAAACAGCTTTCGTACCCGGACTCGTTCTCCGATTGTGAATAAATATATATTATATCATCCTTCAACATACGTTCTGTAGTGTTATAATCTTCTGTCATCGTTGGCAAACATCACTTGTTGGTGTTTAGTTTAGGATGATTTTCTTGTGCTACATAAATTGGATTCCACACCAACTCAGAAAGAAAGTCAACTCATCACCTCTTCGGAGAGTCAAGCTATGAAAAAATAATTTTAAATAGCTCATAACCCTATCCTAACGTAACCTATTTAACTAATTTTTAATATATTTTTTTCATCACCCTTAATGACTTTTAAAAGGAGGTTCTAGGATCGCCAACGAATAAGTAACAGTTTACAATGACTAAGTGTTCTTAATATATTCGACGTCAGCTGCGTTGGCGATCTGCAGTTGTCTTAGGGAACGATGAGAAGTTACCGAAAGTTATCCTATCAATCCTTAAGAGGGAATAACCAGACAAACCGGAAATATGTAACTTTTAATTCAAATTTTTGACTATTATCTCTTTTCCACAAGAAATTATAAAATGATTTCGAAAGAGTGTTCTTTTATCTGATAAAGCTACGTTTTAAATTTTGAGAAAATATGTTTATTTTTAGTACAATAAGTTTGGCAGATGTTTATTTTTAGTACAGTAAGTTTGGCAGATTGTTAAATTTCCAAACAAAATTTTGTACTATACAACAAACATTTCAAATCATATAATCATGCAGTAAAACAAATCAATAGGTTATTTGGGAAAGCTACTTTTCAGAATTTTAATTTTAGTTCAAATAAAATTATAAAAAAAAGATCCGCACCCTTGTTTTGTGACAAAAATACTTCAGTTTGACTATTTATTTACGGTACTACAATGTAATATATTTTTTAAAAAAAAATACATTCTTATTCAATTTAGACATTATTGAAAAATGATAAATAATTATGATCAAAAAATAATTACAAAAAGTACATAATTTAAATAGTTTTATCATCACAAGTTTGGGTATTTTTGTATGTGGGTATTTATCAAAGCAAATTTTGAATGAAATAAAATCGATAATGAGTTATTATTATTATGTTAAAATGCTGGTATAGAGAATAATTCATCTTTCTCGTAGGAACTGCCCTGTACAGTTGTAAGGGTACGATCGCAAGATCATCGTTCGAAGAAATTTAAATTCTCGGCCGCTGGTTAAAGGCTCTTAACAGACGGCAAAGAATTTATAGCTAGGATAGACAGACAGTTAAGATTTTCTAGCTAGAATAGACGGACGGCCCAGAATTTTTTTAGGCGTTGAAATTATTAAACTTTTAAGTAAATAAAGAGAAATGACATAAAAGTAATGGACGATTTAATATTTTAATCATTTATTTTAAATTAATAAAGAGAATCAATCAATTGAGCCACGTTGTGTGGTCGTCGAAAGTAATTCAACTTACCTCTCAAAATTGTTAAATGAATATTTATGTAAGGCATTGGCATTAAAAAACTTTTGTGGAGACAAAGTCTCCCCTAGCACGATAAACCAAAATGTCAAAACACCTTACCTTGTTGATATATATATTTGTTTAATATTAATTTAAAACTTTAATAATGCTAAAGTTCACATTCAATGCGAAAATCTATTTCAATAATTCATCCAGTTCATGTTGAAATCTACTAACATAAAAACATAATTTAATAATAACTAACTAACAAAATTTACATCTACTCGGTAAAAGGCCACTTGCATCACATTTTTAAAAATTTGTTTCCGGTTTGGCAAATATTCTAAGACAACCAAAGGATAAGTTCGCATGGAACAAACAATAAATCTAGTGAACGTTAAACGCAAATTCGAATATTCGCCGGAAATCATGGATATCATCATAGATGACCTTGTTAAAATTAAAATCTGCAACTGAAAATGTTTAATTCTGTTTTTCTACACTTTTAAAAAAAATTAATCAGTGTGGAATTTTACAAAATTAAGGGGACATAATCGGAGACGGAACATTTTCATCTAGTGACGTCACGAGCTCAAATATTGGATTTATTCATTTAAAAATAAAAAAAACTATACATTTCTTAAAAAATTTACCAACATTTTCGTCATCTTAGTAAAAAATCTATCCACTCGATTTTTTCCAAGACGTTATGAAATCCATGCAAGTGGTCTGTTGATTCAAAAGAGCATTTGCACGTAGACATAGTTTTCAGTACATATCTGTAAATTAATGTGTGAAAAGATGAGAAAATGAATGAAAAAGTAATTATTTGTTTGGAATTTATTAAACTGAAAACTTCTTTAGTACCGTTGTGATTTGAAACTCGATGAAACGAAAAATTGTGACACTAAAGCGAGAGAATGAGATAGTATAATCGGTCTCCTCTTTGTGCGGTGCTTCGTAGCCTTCCCACTCGTTGTCCATTTTAGTTTTCTGAAGGTTTGACTTCTACCGCGTGTGAATTGCACACACTCAGATTTTTTTCCTTTAATTTAAGGGTCTTTTCTTGATAAGGAAAATAATTTTCTTTAGGGCCTACGTTATCTTTGGGAATGCTGTGTGGAGTATATTTAAAAGGAAAATAAAGAAATAAATTCGGGGAAGGAAACAGATATGAGGAGTGGGCAGGAATCTGGGTGTCGATGTGTCTAGGAATGACGGACGTATGGATCCATTCGTTCCACTGAGGAACAAAACGATAGGTGGAGAAAGACCTGCTGGAGAGGTCAAAAGGTCCCCCTCGACAGTGTCTCTGATCCGGCCCGCCACGCAATAGCTGGGCAAGCGCATCAGGCACCCCTGCTAAACCATATAACAGCTATTTAAAAACAATGTACACCTTATTACTTTCTCGACCAGTGATCCAGAGACCAGTATTTTGCGGTCAAAAAAACTTTTTTTGTTTTTACGTAATTCAAATCCCGTTCGAAAGTCAAATACGTCCCAGTTAATTACGACACGTTTTCGATTGGCCGGATCGGGCGGGATGTCGTGATTAGCGAGACACGAGAGTCCCTCGCAGATAGAGCTGGGGGACTAGGGTGTGCATTAGTAGGTTCTTCGTAAACCGGTATACCGGAAAACATTGACCGGTATTCTGGAAAAAAATTATAATTCTAGTTTTGGCGGAATTAAATTTTTATTAATAAACTTTAAAAGGCGCTTTGCATAATAATTAATAAGTCATCGCATGCACAATAATATAATTGGGTTTTGTAAATGAATGTTAATTGATTGACCGTTGCGAAGTTTTGCATTTCACCTGCATGTAAATTTATTTGTACGTTCCGTTTCCGTTTCAAGATGGTGGCTCTTTTTTGGTTCGCCGAGTATTCTTCTTTCAACTGTAAAATCGTCGCGTTTATTTTGACCTATGTTATCCGAATTTTTTCATTATTACCTATGGTACTACTGCCTGTATAAAGTTTGAAAAAATATTAGTTATTGAGATAGTGGCGTTTATTTGGACAAAATTCATTATTCCTGTTTTGATTTTTTTTAAATGTTGCGTAAAACATAATGTAGTTTATAATTAAGTAAGTTAGAAGAGAGACATACATTTTGGATGCGAGGTCTACTGTTCAAAGAACAACTAGTATTGAAAATGTGGTTTTAGATTTTCAGGTGAAAAATATTATCATTATTTATTTTTGCGGTATTACATATACCTTGTTGCGCTACCTCCTTCTTTAGCCAACTTTTCGGACAGCGTTACAGTATCTATCATCAGGGTAGATACGTAATCGATACATAGGCTAGAGAAGGAGGTAGCGCAAGACGGCATTATACCCCAAAAACAAAAACAAAAACGATATTGAAGTTCTTAAAAGCCGTAGAACTTAAATATTAGATCAGCTGAAAGGTGTTGAATACAAAGAGCTTTCTTTTCAACGGGAACGATTTTTCAAAAATTTTAGAAAATATATTATTGTAAAAAATTGGTTCCTTTTTAAAAAAGAACTAAAATGAACGAAATCAACTTTAGAAAAATATTTGTTAATATTCTTTAAACCTTTTGGTGACATTGTTGTTTTAAAATGTTTTTTCTGTGTATACCTTGTTAGCACAACACCTTCTTATACATTAATAAATTACCGGTAAACCTGCATTATAATTATTATAATACCGGTACCGCCAATTTGTCATGCCCTAGTCCTAGTGGGTACGCGATGGGCATTTTAAGGGCTGCAAATTTTCTGGGAGCAGGTGTCCGGGGTAGGGAGACGAGTGATAAATTAGCCCGGGTGGAGGGGATGGATTGAAGGTAGTACACCCTCTCTTCCCCTTGCCCGTTATCCCCATCCTATAGCTCTTAAAAGCGGTGACACTACGCGGCATTGATAGAGATTGGACTAGACATGATTTTTTTAAAAGACAACGAGCAGTGTAATTATTTTTCAAATCATATTTTTTCTTTCAAAAGTTTCGTTTGATTTTCTTTTTTTATAGATAGTCGGTTCGGAGATCCATTACTTCGCTAACATTTTGTATTATAACCAGCGCAGACCTCTCACAAGTCACGGAATAGTATAATTGAAAGATTGATAATTATTGCATGATAAAATTCACTAAATTTGACTTCTAAGATTAACCCAAGAAATTGAAATACTTCAAATATAGAATTAAAATAATTTGTTAGTAAAAAAATTACATTAAAGGTAGGAAGGTACTTTAGCGCTTCTCCGATATCTTGAAAAATGAATTCCAATTTAATAATATTAAAACAAAGCATTCTTTTTAGGGTGACTTGTATTTTTTTCATCAATTTCGTATTTTAATTAAAAAAAACATATATTAAATTTACAAATTTTTTTGGCATGTTCTAAATAAATTTTTTAATTTTTTGAAGATGACAATTCAAATAATTTTGTTCAAAATATTACATAATAAATAGGTTAAGGGTACCTACTTTTTATCGCTTAAATAAGTTTTTCTCACAATCAATACAATCAAGGCAGGTACACATACAGACACAACTTCAGAATTAGTATGTTTGATGATGTTTAATGTATGAGACAACATGTTTTGTTTGGCAATCTGTAAGAAGAAAGGAACAGTTTTGCAAGTCCTAAAAAATAATGTTCTTTTAATTTTCTGAAGCAGCAAGTACCTTCAAACTGTGAACTCTGGCATTTACTATAAAAAAACCTCTGCAGTGAACCGAATTTGCTAAAATTACACACGTAACTTTACTATTGGAGTGTATTAAGAACACCTTACGCCTTACATTACTTACACATATATGGCAGAGTGCTGCGCTTGCATTATCTGTGTCAATGGTCCAACGCCCATTAAAACTGTTTTATATTTTTGTAACAATGGAAGAAGGTACGGGAGAACATAGGTAGGTACGCACGCTTTTGTTGCGCTCCATTCATTCCGTGAAATGAAATGGGAAAAAAGGCACGGAACCATTTGAAAACAGATAAGAAATTAAAATATTAATTATTTTAAACAAGAAATGTGGACGTCTCAACACAATCTAAGGATGGGTTGTTTCAATAAATTTTAACAATTCATCAAATATAAGTTAATTTTCACGTTCGGCGTAGGTTATATTCAAGTTCTTTTGTTATATCATTATAGGCCAGTTGCTTCATAAAACCGAAATAATCACAGAACTTGAGTAGAACATTCACAGAAAGTGAAAATTAACTTTATTTATTTGATGAATTGTTCAAAGATTTTTAAACAACCAATCCTTATTCAATTTCGCATTAATTTCGTTATACAGAACTGAAATATAAAATTCTTTGAAATATTACAAAAAATATTAAAGTTTGTTTCATTGTAATATCAAACTTAAAACATCACTGTCAAAAAGATATGGAAAATTGTTATTCTTCAACGTTTTTAGAACTTTTTCGTGTTATAAAACGGTTTGACAAATCTCAAGGATCTATTCATATGTATGTGGTCTTGGATTGATATGTTCGGTCACAAAACCATCACATATTCATTCAACAGTATTGATTAAAAAAGATGCACCTAGTTACCAAAACTTTCTACGGTACTCAGAATACCAAAAAGTACAGTGCATCTCAAGTGCACGACCGAACATTGGAAAACTACTAACAAATAAAAGTTGGACATATTGTAAAAATTTCTCACAAAAGATTTCAATTTGTAAAATACTTCACATTTCAAAATGCACATTGGTTCTTGGTAAAGCTCAGTAGCTCAATGATTTGCTTAAGTAATTTAATTTAGTGTGTAATTTAATTTAGTAAGTAAATTAATTTCAAATCGGGAGTGTGCAGGTTCCGCACCGCAAAAGTTTAAATTCTTCAAACACATCTAAATAGTTAACCAAGATGAAACAATATTAATATAAACTTCATCTCCAAGTAACTTTAACATAGGAGACTTTTTGGCTTGATTTAATATAACTTTACATATATTATTTGTTTACTTATTGGCGCCCTTTTATCGGGGCTTTTACGTTGGTAGTGAATAGTAAGAAATATAGAGTAGGTAGTTATTGTACATAACTGAACTGCCTCAGGAACAATATGTTATACTTGTTTAAACGTAAATTGATGATGTCCACTGACTTGGTATAATTTTTTCCCCCCATTAGTATTCTGGGCAAAGAGGAATACTTATGGTAGTTAGTCCAAGAATTTCTGCACTGAAATAAATCCTGACTTCTAGTATTACGTTGTGTAATCCGGAAGCTTATCAATTCAAGCAATACCGGACTACCAACTAAATCATTTAGAATTTTATATCGAAATACCAAGTCAGTGAAAATTCTATGTATCTTTATATTTACGTAAAAGCTGTTCGTCTCTTAAAAATAAATAAATAAATATAATGACAACAGTTTGGGTGTTTTTTTTTAACAATTGCTCCACACAAGAGACCCTGAGGAAAATAATTCCACTCAGGACCTGTCTTCTTTGATGCTGTGTTGAGGGTCTTTTTAGAAAGGAAGGAGAAGAATTTTTGTAAAGGTAAAATGTATGAGGGGTGGGTAAGTATTTAAGGATCAGTTTGTCCAAGAGTGACATAAGTGTGTATCTATCCCTCCCACCGTGGTGCAAGGCAATGTTCCAAGAGAATCCTTCTGGTGAGGTCAACAGGTCTCCCTCAACCGGTCTTTCCCGATCCGGCCTGACGCACGGATGGTGGGAAGATGCATTCGCCGCCAAGATACGGACAAACTTCACCCATGTACCCGAACACCCTTGTTTAGACATCAAAAGTAGCGAAACACTCGAGGTGACCCATAGCAGAGGTGATGAATATCCAATAAATGGTTCCGGGGGCGGCAGTACACATATCCGCCTCCCAAATCGGTATACATCTCCCTTGTCAATAAAATTGTTTTATTATTTTTAATGCAATTACTGAAAGGGCCCGTTCCTCCTAGATTGGAGACTTAAAGCGCGTCTCAGATAGCAAATTCATTCGATAATGCATGAATGGCGGGTATTCACCATGCATTCTCATATAAATATACCTTAAGCCTACAATACACGTAATAATCTTTATTCAGCCCGATTCCAATTAGAGGCCAAAGTCAACATATTTCGCTTTACGCCGTCGCTATTTTCATCTCTATTTTCATATCTACGATTTCAATTGTCATCACTGCAAACAACACATGAACCATGATGTTTGCTGTGATGCCAACTGAAATCGTAGATATGGAAATAGCGATCGCGTAAAGCGAAAGTTGACTTTGGTCTCTTTTTTATATGAATACCGCACAAGAGTCCCAACTGCTCCCGTCTGAAGCCAGTGAGACAATGGCATCCCCAATTGGAGTATGTTGTGAGGCTGAGAGTAGTGGGGAGGGGAAGGCGATAGGGAAGAGGAAGGTGGGGAAGTACCTGTCTATTCGGATCTGAAAACTAAAAACGGCTAATGCCATTTCAAGCAACGTTTCAATTCTGAACGGTGGTCTTACACCAGGGCGATACAGAGAGTATCTTCCACTCTGGAACGTGCCGCAAATATACTATACATTATTTTAAATTAATAAATTGTGAAATAACACAAATTAATCAAATAAAATTTATTTTCCACGCCAGGATTCGATTTCGCGACCTTCGGTCTGCGAGTCAAGGGCCTTACCGCTACGCTACGCCGGCCGGATTGGAATCGGGCTGAAAAAAGATGTCGTGTATTGTAGGCTTTAGAATCTTTTTTTCATTTGTCCCAGTACTATGTATTTTGATATTGGTTGTTGTAACTAAACTATAGCAACTAGAAAACAAATGTACAGCTTGAACAAAACAGACGCAACGACCAAGATTCTCTACACACGTAGACGTGAATAAACAACAACCAAATCCAGTATGATTGCACTTTTTCATTAAAAACGTTTTCCCCTATATTCACTCCTTCCCTTGATCCCTGTTCGGTGTTTGCTCTAGGTTGCTATGTATCCCGGCTAATTAAAAACCAAGCTTCTTCCCATACTCAGAGCAAGTGTTTGTAGCCCCTAAAATACAGCGCCCCGGGCACACGAAGTACAGGCAGCACAGCGAAGAGAATACTATTTACTGGGTGGTACAATCGAATACTCTGCTGGTCTGGGTTTTGATGGTGATCGTTTAGAGCAGCGGTCGGGGAACTTTTTTAACCATTACCCCAAAATATTTTTGCGTAAGTCGATATTACCCCTTCCCCCCTTTTTGAAAAGAAGACAATCAATGTATATTTAAATAAAATTTATTTATATAATTAATTTACACGGATAATAAATAAAAAAATTACATGAAAATAGTAAGTATGTAATAGACAAACTCATTCTCAAATTGGATCAAAAATTGAGATTTTCAGATTTCCCTTTCAGTTTTTGGAGAAATGATGTTGCTTCATGTTTGATACAATAGGCCATTTGCATGGATTTCATAACGACCTGGAAAAAATCGTGTGTTTAGATTTCTTTACTAAGATTACGAAAATGTTAGTAAAAATTTTTAGAAATGTATAGTTTTTTTTTTTTTAAATAAATCCATTATTTGAGCTCGCGACGTAACTACATGAAAATGTCCCGTCTCCGATTATGTTCCCTTAATTTTGTAAAATTCCACACTGATAATTTTTATTTTATAAGGCAACACTTTGATTTCCGGCGAATTTTTGAATTTGCGTTTAACGTTCACTAGATTTATTGTTAGTTCTATGCGAACTTATCCTTTGGTTTGATTTTTTGATAAAGATGGCGGTGTTTTTACAGATGTTACGAAGAGAACCCCGTACAATTTATTGCTATTCGCGTGGAAAACGTTCTTTTTTTTAAATAATTTTCGGCTGTGTAATTATCGTTTTTTCGCACCGATAAAATTATGTCCCGTCTTTCCGGTTTATAAAAAAATGGTCTGATTGTTCGGATTGAAATTTTCAAAAAATCGCCAGGGTTTCAAAAATACGATTAAAAAAAATAAAAAATACAGAATGTCTTAGAATATTTGCCTAAACCGGAAAATTTTTTTTTTTAAATGTGATGCAAGTGGCATATTACTTCGAAATTGGGACTTTTTCATGTAAGAGCAATTTGAATACAGTCTTCGGCGTCGATTTCTGTTCTTCGTTTTTATGTTCTTTAGAGTGGAAAAGCCTTGTTCACAAAGATAGGTTGTTGCAAATGGCAGCAACTTTTTTACCGCCTCCTCGTGTGCAATTTTGAATGCCTTCGTAGCTTTTGACATCCAATAAGACGACAGATTGGCTTTGCTCTCAAATTGAATACGTACTTCAGTATAAGATCAAAGTTCAAGCATTGTTTTGATTAAGACACCTGAATTGATGTAAAAATGTAACACGTTTATGAAATAGCAAAATAGAAAAATTTTCTTATTACCCAAAAGAAAAACATTTTTACCCCATTTGGGTAATTTACCCTGGTTCCCCGACCACTGGTTTAGAGAGATGTGCGGAAAAAAAGGACAAATTTACTTTCGTGAGGGACACCATAGTTATAAATCTATATATTATGTATGTAAATATATATAAAAAATCTCGTGTAACGGTGTTTGTGATCGCACTCCTCCGAAACGGCTGCACCAATTTTTATCAATTTTTTTACTGTCGTAAAGTATATTTCATACCGCTAGGTGATGAGGGTGTCCCTTTCCAGAAAAAAAATCAATTTTTTTTAAAAAAAATTTTTGTTTTTTTTGCATCAAAAAATACCTATAACCCCAAATATTCATCCTCCTTCCCCCACCTTCCCATTTTTTAATCGCGATTTTTAGTATTTTTGTATGAACAAATTTAACCGTCGTCGTCGTTCGTATTTCTAACAGAACTAAATTATTTATGTTGTTAAATGATAGATGGCGCTACGTCCGCCTCATCGAACTTTCGCGTACACATAGAAATAATTTATATGGCGGAACAACGTTTACCGTGTCAGCTAGTAATATTATGTTATTTACCTTAATGTTGTGCTCTTTCTAAGTATAACTATGGAGAGCTGATATTTATGAAGATATACCTGTAACAAAAGAAATTTAAAATTAATACATTTTAAAACATACACATAGTGAATATTTTTTATATTTTCTGAAAATGTCAAAATAATCAAAATTAAGAGAATAAATAGAATTCTAGAATGAGAATTTATGTCTAAAACCCTGAGGGAGTGAATGAGATCGATAAAAAAGGTTACTTCGTGGGGATAATAATTCGTCCTAATGCTGAATTTCTTTTCCGACTTCAACCTTGTTTTATTCCTAACTTGTTGGGTTACCCGGCTTATTCTGGAATGTTAAACAAAGATGTTCCCGATTCCCTATTCCAGAACATTCCACGACATACTCTGCCACTCCTTCCAGAACTTTCTAGAGCTCCATGGAACCTTCTAGAACTTTCCGGAAGACTGTTCTATAAATTTCAAGAGTGCGAAACTTCCAGTCCTTACATCTTCAAAAGCATGCCCATTAGGTAAAAACGGAAACCGTCATCCTGGAGGGGGGTAGAGATCTATCGCACCCTATAACTTCCTTGACTATACCAGGATACCAGGACTCGTTTCTCCGTTTTTGCGGGACGCACGTTTTTTAGAACCTTTCTTTTATAATATATATTGATAACGATTACGAGTTATATCGTAACAAACAATAAAGTTTTTTTTTTCTTTTTGTTCCATTCGTGATATTGTGATATTCAATTAACCACGAAAGAAGCAAATCTTGCCGCATTCAGTGACTGTCCTTGTGTTTATATGTTGTTTTTTCGGTAATATTTCCTAAAAACGCTCAAGGGGTGGTTACATAGATTTCGAAGGTTAGAAAAAAGCATATTACCTATCTCTATTTTTTTAATATAATAAATAAATTATGTCATGTTAAGTCTAAATCTATTCATACGTTAAATTCTTAAGTTTGTTATAACGATTTTTTTAAATTATTCTTAAGTTATTAACAAGTTGTCCTCTCCTAAACACAAGCATTTGCTTTATTAGGCGAGTGTATAAAATATGTTAGCTATATTATGTTATATTGTGTAAATAAATACCTATATTTAAAAAAAAAAAAACATTTTAAGAATATAAAAGTGCAACATTTAAATAATATTTTTAAAAGTTTTCATCCGAAAAATATGAAATATTCTGCAGATTGGAACAAGTTTCCGGAGACCCCTTAAAAATTTAAAAAGTGTCCTTGCGGTGGCAAGGGTAACTCTTGATAGCTACATATAATCTGGCAATATTTGAAAATCTACTACCTCCACAGTAAGCAGAAAATGTTTTTTATTTCGTGATGGAGGACTTACCTAGCTGAGAAATCGAACACGCGACACGCCTGGGTGGGTCCCAAACGCGACGCCAACTCAGCCACTGATCGCTCAATTGTATAAGTATGTATTTATTGATAACGATGGATACTCGGGATCGGGACAACATTTGTACTGATAATAATTGTTATTAGGTAAAAAAAACGCTATTGACAAAAAGCAACTATTATAACAAACTAATATTACCAAAGGAAATTCGTATTCTTCAAGCCCTTGAAAGCAAACTATCTCTCACAATCCATTTAACTCCTGTTGCGTAATAATCTTCAGGCAGCTGGTTGCCGCGGCTACATTACCTTTGTAAAGAAAAAGTGATGTAATAACTAACTATCAGGCAGTGATTGAGAAAATTTTCATTTTTTAACAGAACAAACAGATATGACTGGAAGTTGTATGAATTGAATCTAATCAGCCAATATAGAAATGAATTTTAAATTTAACTAACACTTAAACAACAAACAAAAAATTTTTAAGCATATCATTTATCCAAGGTAAAAGCCCTATGTCCAATGTATGGCCTAAATTTTTTAAATCTACTAAAAGTGTGATTTGAATATCTCTTCCACGAAACTTCCAGATACATACTGTTAAATTTTTTGCTTCATTTTCTACAGTTGTACGACCTAAGAAAACTAACAAGTGCACCAACAAGGCGCCAACACTAAGCACTGCCGTGGGAGGTGTTGGAAAATATGTCTTCAAAACTTTAGCTTGTTTGTCAATTATTCTTGGTTAAACAGTCAGAGAGCTGAGATAAAGATGATTTTAGATAAAATAATAAAATTTCAATCAATAATTAATGAAGATGGAGATGTTTTCAGGAAATTTTAAATTTATTTGTTGGTAATTGTAGAAATGTCATAAAATTTCCAATTTGAGAGGAGGATAGAGGTACCCACTAAGGAACAATCCATTAGATAACCAACATCTCTGCCACAGGTCTCTCCAAGTGGTTCCCGACGTTTGGTGACTTGAAGTTTGTCGGTCAGACACGTCTGACGTCACTCCTCAACACACTGACCCCCAGATTACTACCCACCCCTCATTCCCTTTTCCTTCAAAGAACTTATTTCCTTCCTTTACATAAAAAAGAATCCACTAAGCATCGCCAAAGATGACAAGGAGAAAAGTATTTTCCTCGGAGACTCGTACGAGGAGTTCATGTAAAAAAAAAAAAACTTCTATCACAAAATAATTTAGCCTAAAGCAATTAAAACTATACTATAAATATGTATGTTATTGTATGTAATAACAATTAAAACAAGGGTTTTATTTGTTATTACATACAATAACATACATATTTATAGTAAATAACCACTTTACGATGTCTGCAATTTTATTTTTTCTTTAGCTTTTCAATTTACGGTTCCAAACAGTTTACCGCACCATTAAAATTGTGCTTAGAATAACAGAGAAGTGTACTAAGTAACAAAGTATTTAGTAGCAGTTTAGTACGCAGAATAGACAGTGATACCCTGTGAAACCTTCCCTACTAACTTTCAAGTAAAATTTTAATGAAAGCTGTAAGGAATCACTTAACGGGAACTAATGTTGGGCCACGCTTAATAAGGAGTGCACGTCAATTTTCTTCACTAATAAACGCGAAACGAAAGAAGAAAGGTGGTACCTTTCGAGAATATAAGATTATTAAGATCCTCTCTACTTCACTTAATACTTATTACTTATGAAGATACTCATATACACTAGTTTTGAGTTTGTAATAAAAATATAGTACCATTTCTAGCAGGTCTGGAGAATCAAATTTTGCTTGCATTATAACTACACTAGCTGGGTTACCCGGCTTCGCTCAGGACAACATTATAAAGTATTCTGGAATGTTCCACAATAATGTTCCCGGTTTCCTATTCCCGAACATTGCACGATATACTCAGCAACTCCTTCCAAAACTTTCTAGAGTTTTATCGAACCTTCTAGAACTTTCCGGAAGACTATTCTAGAAAATTTCAAGAGCGCGAAACTTCCAGCTCTTATATCTTCAAAAGCACGACCTTTAGGTTAAAACGGGAACCGTTATCCTGGAGGGGGATAAGGATCTACCGCACCATATAACTCCCTTGATCGTACCGAGACTCGTTTCTGAGTTTTTGCGGTCCACACGTTTTTTTGGACTATCTTTTATAATATATATCGATTTGATTATTGAAGTTAAAACTTATTTAGCGCCGTTGTGATTTGAAACTCGATAACACGGAAGCGACCAACACTAAAAAGAGACAAACACATACATCTGTAGGAATTAGCCTACGAGAGAATGAGATGGCAATAAAATATGTATTTATTTCACGGGTACTCAGTTCCAATCTTATACGATAAATCCTCGATCCTACGCAAGTCTCCTTTAGACTAGTGGAATAAAGCGCCTGAAAAACCAACGAAAGTAGTCAAGATCTAGTCCTACGAAATGCAAAAAAAAAAAAACAAAATATATATTTCTTAAAATCAATATCCAATCTTCAAACCACTCCAAAATGAACAGGCAAAGAAAACACAAAAGAAGCGACATCTAGCGACTCCGATGAAGAAAACGCTAATAAGATGATCTAATGTATAGGAAAATGTGCACTGGAATTCGATGACAAAAATATGAAAAAAATCGTCCATCACATTCATAAAAAAAGTGCTTCTGAAGGTTTCACTTCTACCGCGTGTGAATTGCATACTTTGAGTTTCTTTATTAAGGATATATAATTTTTTTTATTTGCTTTAAAAAACGTAATTTTACGATAAATTGTTCCAAGAAGACGCCCCCTTTAATGTAAATACTAAACAATTTCCTTTTGTATCATCGTGACCCCAAACGTACCCTTAGCGTAAACAGCTCCATAACCTCAGGCAAGCACTTTGCAGTCCCTGTGCAATAATATCGACCTCCGAAAGGGGTCATTTCTTCGTACAAAAACTTCATAGGTACCACTTAAACTGTTATTCGGGTGGCATCTCAATATTCAGTTCCCGGGAGTCTAGTACCCTATTTATGTAAATGAACAATGAAATTCTCCCGAATACTCACAAAATGAATTCTCATAATAGTTAGTCAGAGCAATATTATTCCCTAGCGTAGGTAAGAGTACAATGAAGATATACTATTACATCTATGTAAGTATTATGGTTACAGCTGCACAACATCGTTATGAATATCTAGGCCCAAAGCTATTTAACGATTTACCTGATGTAATAAGAAGCGAAAAATGGTATTCCAAATTTATTTTGAAATAGGTTACATATTTTAACAAAATCTTATTTAAAGTATGATTTTCTAACATTGTATTCTATTGCATATTAAATTATATTCCATTTGGGAGGAGGGTACAGGTATCGCCGTCGCGGGGAACTTATATTAGATAACCAACACCTTTGCGATAGATCACCTCAAGGGATTCGCGACGTTTGGTGACTTGTCAGGGGTGCCTGGTGAGGAATTTTGACTTCTCCAGCTGGTCTCTCTCGACCCGTCACCCCGTCACCCGGCTAGTGTTGAGTACCTCACGCAAGAGGCACCTCAAATGTCCCATACAAAAATGTAAAATGTCCCCCCACCTCACAAAATGTATTTGTACCAACTATTTTTCTTTGTATTACTACAAATGTCATGTCACGTTGTCACGTATGGGACAAATATGAAGGGGGGACAAATATGAAGGGGGGACAAACATGAGGTGTGAGGTGGTTGGTGTAGGTATTGGACTACATTTATGTCATGTCACGTATGGGACAAATATGAGGTGAGGTGTGAGGAGGAACTACATGTCACGTCACGTATCGTATGGGACAAATGAATGAGGTGGTGAGGTGAGGTATTACATGATATTTTTGTATTAGATCCGTGAGGTTCGAGATGGCGAGGTGAAAATACATGATATTTTTGTATTAGATCCGTGAGGTTCGAGATGGCGAGGTGAAATTTTTTTTGTTGTTTTTAAATATTTTTTTCGAGTTAGTTTTCGAGTTAGTCCCAACTGATCCAAAAAAAAAATTTTTTTTTAATATTTTTTTATAGTAAATTATTTTTATGTGAAAACCGCACAAGAGTCCCAACCGCTCCATTTTTTTTATTATTTTATTTGTAAATTATTTCTATACGAATACCGCATAAGAGCCCCAACTGCAAAATTTTTATTTTTATTTTGTATTGTAAATTATTGTTAAGTGAATGCTGCACAAGAGTCCCAACTGCTCAAAATGTTTATATTATTTTTTATTGTAAATTATTAGGTTTGTCCAGGTCTTGGCGGCAGATGCGTCTCAGGGAAAATATTTTCCTCAGGGCCTCGTGTGTGGAGCTAATGTAAAAACACGTTCTCTGAAATTCTCTAGCCACCCCTCCATTCTCACCCGTAAGCTAAAATATTGTCACACCTCACCTCAATTGAGGTGGGTCACCTCAACACCTCATTTCAGTATTTGAGTACCTCGTACAAACTCATCCTGAAGTCGTGTCCTACCCAATACTACACCCGGCAACGCACTTGGACGGATGGATTCACATGTCCGTCACTTCTGGACACACTGACCCCCAGATTCCTACCAACCCTCATATACCTTTTCCTTCCCAGAAGTTCCTCTCCTTCATTTCCTTAAACACGTCATCCCCAAAGATGACAGGCCCTGAGGGAAATTATTTTCCTCAGGGCCTCCATGTCGGGGTAACGTAAAAAAACATAAGAGGGAATAACCGGAGAAAACCGTAAATATGTCATTTTTAAATCAAATTTTAGAGGTATTGACTCTTTTCCACAAAAAATTTTATATTGATTTCGAAAGACTATTCTTTTATCTAGTAAACGCATGTTTTAAAATTTAAGAAAAAACGTTTATTTGTAGTATAATAAGGTTACACCATGGGTCGTTTGCAGATTTGTTAAATTTTCAAACGAAAATTTTTATTTTACAAGACAAACTTCATACCATGTAATCATGCATTATTGTAAATCTATACGTTATCTAGTAAACGCATGTTTCAAAATTTTAATCTTAGTCCAAGTAAAAACATTAAATATATCCGAACACATTTATGACGAAAATTTCTCTATTTTCTCTATCTATTTACGGTCTTACAAATTAATATATTTAAGATTTTTTTTACATTCTTAGACATTATTGAAAAATGATAAATCAAAAAATAATTACAAAAAGTAAATCATTTTAATGGTTTTGTCATCACGCCTTTCAGCATTTTTGAATGTAGGTATAAATTAAAGTAAATCTGGAATGAAATAAAATCGATATTGAGTTATAATTTTAAAAAGCTGGTACGGAGAATAATTCATCTTTTTTATTGGAACCGCCCTGTACGATCGTAAGAACATCTTTCGACGAAATGTAGATTTTAGGCCGCTGGCTGGTTAAAGGCGCTTATTCATTCGTTGTCCAATATTTCTAACAGTCAGTATTATACTAGAATTTTTTGTACTATAACTACAATTTTTAAACAATTATAGCGTACCTTTGTAAAATATCGGAATATTAGTTATAATCGGTTCTATCGCTGTTTCGGTTATTTATGCTTTGCTCGAGTCACGTGGTGTCGGTTACGACGTGTGCCGAACATAGCGGATCGGAGAGAGGCAATTCATTCCTTTTGCAAGAGCTCGCCAGACAAAATCTCGTAATAAAAACGTGTCTTCTCTTAAACCATATTTGTATTATATGTAAAAACAATAAACAGTCTTTTTGATTTAAAATCAGTATTGAGATAATGTCTAGTACTAATAATAAAGACAATATATCTGTTAAGGATTTTTTATTTATTTTTATTTATTTATTTATATGCATACATATTACAATAAGTTAGAAAATTATACTTTGTCTGTCCAACTGGGAAGGATACCCGTTTCAGGACAGCCAAATTGTATATTCAGTTCATAATATTTTTAACATGTGAATGGTTTCTTTCAAGATATCATAGAATATCTTGAAAGAAACCATTTATATACACAATATATTATGACAAATGATATATAAATACTTTTTTTTTTATATACGTAACTTTTTTATATACGTCACTTTATTTGTTCTATTTTTTTTAAGAGAAAAAAAAACTAGAACAAATAAAGTTATGATGGAAATAAAAACATATACATGAAATAAAGATATGAGCAAAAAAATATATAAATTTAAGTACAGTGAGATATGTGTTATCAATAAGTTACGATAAGAAAGAATACAAACATAATATAAAAATGTATACAACCAAAATTTAAAGTAAGGTGATCTTAGGTTTGCAAAATTGCAATAATAACTTTCAATAACACCTTAGTATGTTTCGAGTTCCAATGCGCCGCAGCGCGCTGTTTCGATGGTACGAGTACCTTCAGTACCTCCCACAGCAAGTTGCAGGAGTTCGGAACTGTGGATTTTTATATTTTAGATATAATATTTTCAATTTACTACATTTAATTACATCAATAATTGTCTTCAGAATAGGTAAATAGCTTCTTTCGGGCGATCACAATTTTGAAATTCTTTCGAGGTCTTTTTGGAGAACATTAACAATTGCATATTAGAATTTACACATTTATATTTATAATTTGCCAATATTTGACATATTAGTTCCCAATTTATTTTTGACTATTTAATTTTAATAAGTACCATAAGTAAGTAATAGAAATAATCCATTTAAACCAGAATATAATTATGACATGACATATGAATTTCCTATGTATTTATATAGATAATTTCAGGACTTATTTTTGAAACGCCTGGTCGTTATTTTACAAGAATCAAAGAACAGTCGTTATATTACAAGGATAAGAAAACAGAGCAAAAGATTTTTTTTTTTTTGAATAACATAAACTTTTTAGTACATATTAGGTATGTGAGATTGTGTTAGCATATGTTCGCTCTTGACTCTCCCCATATCTAGAAGCCAATTGCTACAACCTTTATTATAATATTTTTTTGACTTATTTAAATTAGTAAAGTCTAGAATATTTCTCTAATAACCAGTAATTAAATTAGATATTTAAGAAAGTTTTGTTTATTTGTCTTTGCTCTATAATTTCAATATTATAATAGAAAATGAAATTAATAGTCCCAGAGACCGTGACGATCCGACCTTCGTTATTTTATAAAACCTGAAAGTTTCTCTGTGTATGTCTCTAAAACAGGTAAAGACTATCCCCGACTATGAAGTTTAGATCGCGGTGGCTTTGAAAGATATTATATTAATTAATTATAATTGTACTTACGTTAAAGTACAAAAGCTGAATCTAATATATATTACTTGAGGAACTATCAACATATGTTTTCTCAGTAATCAGACAGTTTTGATGGTTCCTTCACCTTGTCAGACACATTAAAAGTATTCCGTGGTTACGAGCGCGATATATATATATATATATGCAAGCGGATGGGAGTGAAATAGTGCGAAATTTCGACGCTAGCAGATTACTATCTTGTAAAAGTGCGAGCAAAATGCTCTTGAAATTGTGGTGCAATTGTATATACCTTTGCAACCTGCTATCTTTCAAGGCTACCATGATCCAAACTTCATTGTCGGGGATGGTCTTTACCTGTATTAGGCACATACACAGAGAAACTTTCAGGTTTTATAAAATAACGAATGTCTGATCGCCAGGGGCTCTTGCTCTATAAGATACATTAACGTTGGGTTATTGTTAACATACTAGCTTGTACCTTGTGTCATTTTGATTTTTCAAGCGTTAAGTTGATTACGTAAGTGGTAGAAAAATTAAACTTTATTTCTTTAACTTTGTGCGGCAATTCATATGAAGACTGCTGAATGAAAGAACGCGACAAACTTCAATTGTAAATATGTTAGACATTGTATTAAAATCGTGAGCGCATTACAAAGTGTACAAAGATAAAAGTTATATCCCAGAGGCTCGCAGACATTGTAGGGACAACACTGACATTCTACGACAACACAGACATTGTAAGACAACACAGACATAGCAGAGCATCACCACGTAGTGTCGTGATCTCGTTAGCTGACTATGTACATGCAACACATGAGGCAACAAGCGTATGAAAAGGAATTTCCCACGAGTGTGCATGCAACACTAACTTCTAATGATAGCGGGAAAAGATTTGCAATCCTAATTTGGTTAACAGAAAAACTTGATTTATTTTATTGGAATAACTTTTGCAGGTTGTATCCATCAAACCAATATTTAATTATTAAAGAAGAAGATAAAGGTATGTTATAATCAATGAACGGTCAGTGGCTGAATTGGCGTCTTGTTTGGGTCCCACCCGGGCAACGCCTCCTCGACTCATCGGCTGGCTAAATTCTGTATCATTTTCAACTACTGTGATGGAAGTAGGAGCTTTTAAAATATTGTCAGGTTATTCATAACTTAGGAATGTTTGTCTTTCTTTTATAATGATAAAAAAATAGAAATTTAAGATAACATCACTTGAAATGTTTTTCTTCTATATCTATTTTCTATATTATGGTTTCTTGTTATATAGGGTGTTACTTGACTAACTTTAACCAGTGACAATATTTGGAGTAAAATATGTTAATGAAATTTTGGTTTCGGGTGACTTTTGAGAAAAAATTCTTCCCCATGTCGTCAATGGTCACTCCGCCTAGTAATCAACCAACACCTCACCCCGCCCCTTACTGTTCAATACCTACTATTTTTAATGTTTTTGAATAATAAAAAAAACTTCATTTTGTCGATAGAGACCAAAATTTATTATCCATTTTTAATCCAAATAATGTCAGGAAATACTGGTTAAAGTAAGTCAAATACGTCCTTTAACATTCTGTATATGCATATGTGCTTTAGTGACATACCTACTTAATATTGTTAAATTGACCTGCTGACAAACTGCGTTAGCAGAATAATTTTTTTTTTTATATATTCTCAATTTCACTTTCTAAATATTTTTCTATTACTATTTATATTTTTCATATTTATGGAAAAATATTTTCTGTGCTAAAACTTCATTTGTTTGTATAGTCCAGTTATTTTTTTATAGAACTTTTTTTTCCCAAGAAAGTAAAATTCGATAAAAAAATAAGATATTTTGTCACGTTGAAAAATAAAATAATATAGTCATCCTAACCACGCACGATATGAACACATGAATCATATTACGTATGTACCCGTATCAAAAGAATGCAATATGAATAACACATCCCGAATATAAACTAAACTATTTTAATATAATCCCAATATTCTCTTAGAAATGGTAGATACGTAAAAACGTGACCGACATGCATGCCGTAAAATGAACCAGGCTGAAGATCTCGTCTCTTGTCTTTTGAGAATTTGGACACGTGTATTCTAGCAGCGCCCGTCTCGGCACTACACTGGCACGTGACCTCCCATCCTCTCCGTCCACTTCTAGGTAGTAGCTACTAGTCCTGCCGCTGAGAACTCCGTTGAAACATATCTTTCGTATACACGATACACTATGAGAAAGAGGCACCTTCGGCGGCTCCAATAATGTTTACCCAGGGTTTCTAAACTAGACAATAATACTCGCATATATGTTGCGGGGATGGTTTAGGGGCGGGTTAACTCCGACTGAATTATTTCAAACACCTGCCTCTAAAGGGGGATTTACCTGTTTCCCGAATAACTTGGAACAGTTCAGCACTTAACTTGAAATATTTCAAGTAACCGCAGGAACCGACGTTCAAGTTTTGATTAAGGGGTGAATTTATGCATGTATAACAGTTTGGCCACTTAACCAACAGATTATTACAACCATTAAAACATTAAACGATAATATTGTAATATTATAGCCGATATTTTATCGACAAAACTATGCGAGTACCTCACCTTGATTCGGTCTTACTTTGAAGTCAAATGATGATATTAATAATGAAAATAAATTTAATGTTTTCATCAGTTACAAATACTATCAAGTATCTTCTAATACGTAAAGTTCATTGTCTAAGGCGGGCGGGCGGCGGGTATACAAATCTACAGGTTTATTCCAAGGTTAATGAAATTTTGCCCACTTGACCTTCAAAACATGAGGAAGAACACTGTCTACGTGAGATTTCCAAAAAAACAACCAATTCACTTAAACCCGGGCAACGCCGGGTAGTTCAGCTAGTACTGAATAAAAAAGCTCATTTAAGGAAACGTTGGGTATTCATGAAAATCTTAGGAAAACATGAAGACATTTTTTTCATAAGCGTAAAAAACTTATGATAAATTTCTTACTTTCATGTGGTTAACGAAGTGTTCGTATTAACAACACCCCTTTATAATTATTATTTCTTCCCACTCGGTCAGCTGTTTTCGTTAAGATTTTAAATATGAGGATGGCTATTTTGTTATCCAAACTATTGCATTACCTTCAAAAGTAAACCTACTTAGATGTTTTTTTTTGTAATTAGAATTCCTTTGTTTCAAAAACTGAAATGTATGTTTATTTTATTTCTTAGATTGTCACGAATTAACCACCCCAACTTTTCGCGGTATGATCATGGAACACGGTGTTGAAGCTCGCAAACATCGAAATAAAATAACTGGACATACATTTTTTAAGTCAAAAAGAACAGCAAATAAAACCGAAAATATCGTTATGCAAAATGTCCATGAAACCTCAAGTACACAAGACCTCTGCTCTTTTCACAACATTTTGACAAGAGAGTAGAACAAATCACCAACCTCACTCACTTACAGCACACGCACATAGGCGTGTAGCAAGGATTTACCGCCGAAGCAATAAAAGATAAATACATCCCGGTAGGTTCTATACTGTACCCGGTATACCTATATCGTATTATACTCTTACAGGAATACACAGCTTCTCCTCGCTACCAACTTTGGAGTAAATGATACTAAGGACCAGGGCTTAATTGTCTCTTGGGGGGTAACTCTGCGATCCTACGACAAGGTGAAGAAGTCTCATACAACTAGGTAAACTACCCCTACGCGTTTCAGTTATAAAGGCTTTTTGCTTAAAGGGAAAACTGACTACTTTCTGTTGTGTGTTAAATTACACGCATTGTTATCAAAAGGCATATTTTAGCAGTTTTTATTTTCATTTTGATATTTTTAAGTATTTACAATCGTAATATGCGATATTGTTAGGTTTTAATTAAACTTTGAACATTGTTAGTATGTTACCGAAGAAAGCAATATCTTTGTGGCTTGTCATTATAATTTAAATGAAAAATTAATTTGTTTTAAACCATTTTATTTATGACACACAATAGTAAACTAGTTTCGGTTATAACTAACCTTCTGGAGGCCCCTTAGCACAGAAGATCGATAAGGATTGATAGGATAACTTTCGGTACCTTCACATCTTTCCCTAGGATTGCAGATCTCTAACGTACAAACAACAGTTGAAGTAAAATATATTAAGAAGTCATTGTAAACTGTTACTTATTCGTTGGAGATCTGCAGTCATGCTAGGGAACGATGAGAAGTTACCAAAAGTTTTCATAGGTTGATATTTGTCCCATGAGAACAGGTCGCTTCTTCGACTCGTTCTTGAGTTCAACAGCTCGGCTGTGGAATAATTTGCCGGTCTCTGTGTTTCATCCTTACTACAACATGGGTCAAGACTGGCGTACATTTCTTACTCTCCTCGAAAAGACCCTCCACACAGCATCTCAGATGACATACACTCCTTCTAAAAATTTCAACGAGTTAAATATATCAATATTAGTCATTGTTGGTATTTGATTCAATTTAAACTAATATCGTTTGATAGTAAGTGAGATCGATAATATTTATATTAACATACCAGCATCACGTACCAATCTCTATTGAACCATCAGAGACGATTATGATGAATCTCCATAACCCGCATAATATTGTATATTGAATGGTTGTTCTGATTAAATCGTCTAGAAATGCTTTTCAATTACAACAATATTCACTATAATAAAGCTCTCACCGCAAGTGAATCCATCCATGGGATTATTAAACACAAATCAATTGAACACGCTTTCAGCATTATAATTGTGAAGCTTCAAATAATTCTATTCATGGTTTAATATTTAGGATTATGATATACATATAATCCACCCAATTGGTAGCACGAGTATCAAATATAAATCTAGTGTATAATTGAATGAATATCAATTAATTAGCAAATCCGATTAAGTATTAGAACTCCGTGATTTATTGAGTAGTTTAAGATATAATATAACAGGTAAACTAACACTTATTGATTTTCCCCTTATTTCTAAATGGTGTGGAAATATGGACATTTAGATCCAGCAAAAGAAAGCGAATAGACTGTCTGGAAATGTGATGCTGGAGAAAAATGCTCAGGTTAAAGAGGCCAGACGCACAAATGTGTCCATTCCGAAAGAGCCAGGCATCCACAATAGGCTTTCAATTATCTGCCTACTACTGATCTTAAGACACTTTGGGCACGTTGCTCGCCAAACTGAGTAGCCTTGTCCACCATGGAAATTGGGTAGCAGTCACCATTCTCAGCAATAAGAAACTGACTTTAAAATATCGCATTGACAAAAACTCTGTTAACAAAATAATGATTAATAACTAGATATTTTTAAACAATTATAAACAGTCGAAAAAATGGCTATGTTCTACGGCTTCGTCAACTATTGTGACGCCATCTGGTTTATCGCATGGAGCTCAATAAACCTTTATTCTACCATAACAACGCCCTGTAAGCTAGTAGTTCTATGAACAATTTGTAGATCTGGTTACCACAAAAGTAACTCTAATTTTCTGTATTTCAATAAATTAAAACCAAAATTTCTTCTGAAATCATATAAGTTCTTCTGAAATCATATCATTGTATGTTCTTCCGCTCATGGGGCAACTGAAAAAAAAACAATAGGCCACTTGTATGGATTTCATAACATAAGATTACGAAAATGTTAGTAAAATTTTTAAGAAATGTATAGTTTTTTTTTATTTTTAAATAAATAAATCCATTATTTGAGCTCGTGACGTCACTACATGAAAATGTTCCGTCTCCGATTATGTTCCCTTAATTTTGTAAAATTCCACACTGATAATTTTTTTTTTATATGGCAACACTTTGATTTCAGGCGAATTTTTGAATTTGCGTTTAACGTTCACTATATTATTGTTTGTTCTATGCGAACTTATCCTTTGGTTTGATTTTTTGATAAAGATGGCGGTGTTTTTACAGATGTTACGAAGAGAACCCCGTACAATTTATTGCTATTCGTGTGGAACGTTCTTTTTTTAAAAATGATTTTCGACTATGTAATTATCGTTTTTTCGCATGCATAAAATTATGCCCCGTCTTTCCGGTTTATAAAACATGGTCTGATTTTTCGGATTGAAATTTTCAAAAAATCGCCAGGGTTTCAAAAATACGATTAAAAAAAATACAGAATGTCTTAGAATATTTGCCTAAACCGGAATTTTTTTTTAAAAAATGTGATTTAAGTGGCCTATTGGCCACTCAATCGCATTCCACAGGAAAGCAAATTGAGAATTTCATTGGTGGTCCGCACACCGGCACCATGTTGAAGACCAGCTGTCAGGTTGACAGGTTGCCAAGGTTACGCCTCACGACCTGTCAAGTTTTCGAGTAATTTGCAATATGTCAGAGGAGGAAAATATCGATTATGTTCAGGAGGTTGATAAATTATTATTTTATAATAAGGTTGATAATTGATAAATTATTTATTAATAAATTATATTTTTGTTAAACAAGCTGATATAATTACTGAAATCGTAAAGTTGAGTTGCGCCCAACCAGTTTTCAGTTGCTCTATGAGCGAAGGCCAGTGCTTACATAAATACTCACTACTTAATTATAAACCATAATATGTTCGCATCGATTACCGTTCGCATCACACTTTTTGTAACGTATTCACCAGCTTACCCTTCAAGTCAGTTAAATCAAACTGATTTATAAAAGCAACGTTAGTATTGGATTTATATAGTATCATTAAAGACAGCGGCAAAACCTTTAAGTAAAGGTTGTTTGCCACAAGATGGGACGGATGATACATCCATGTAGGTTGTAATGTCCAACGTGGAAACTTACGGCGAAGGTTGGTTTGGGACGAGCTGTTTGCTAAGGAATTAGTTCCAATTAGCGCTAATGATCGCAAGATTAAACAATTAAGGGTGAAGGTGGTATTGTTGTACGGGGCAGGTTTAGTTCGGCGCGGACGAGGGGGTAATTTGGGGTTTAAACGACAATCACATTGTGTTCTGCTGCCCCGCTTTTATTTCACCGCGGTTTAAGTCTTTTAACTTTATGGTTACTGTCATATTTTTTATTGGCGTAAAATACACAAGGCCTTACTAATAAAACACGGTTCTAAACCGTTAAACGGTGTTTTAGTAACACATTAAATAAATAATGTACAATCTAAGATTCGATTTGGTACTGATAAAGTATGTCTTTAACTGTGCAGCGAAAGAGAGCTGGCAACCTCGTATTTCGGCAGATTGACACATGAAATTCCCGTTCCCGAATATAAACGCGGGAGTTCAATAAAAATTCTATGAAAGTTATGTTTTTAATAACATAAATGTCTTATCCTTGTGTATGTAAACATAAATATTAGAATTAACGTTTATTTCGCGTAAACAGTGAAATCAAAATTTCAAATTTCTTTCAGTGAATCCAAAGTGAAGGCTTTCTTGTAGATTCCCTAAATAAAAGGATTGGGCTTTCAAACTTTCGTTTTTTCTACAATTTTTCGACGTTTGGAGTAAAACTAATGTTTGAAATTAAAATAATCCGATTTATAAATATTACAGTATTTTACATATAATAACAAAAATCTAAAAGGTAATTTGATCTAGTTTTTAAAGGGTTATGTGTTTTTATGAGAGAGAAGAAATATATAGCAGCCTTTTAAAATACCTGGGAAATATTCCTAAATTCGATGAACAACCCTCTGAAGTCGCTACCGCTGTTTGTGCGCTTAGATCTTTTAAGCTACGCAACGGATTTTAATGCGGTTTTCACCAATAGATAGTCATTCATGAGGAAGGTTTTAAGGTATATAATTTGTCAAATTTTTATGTAAATTGGTTGAAATATATAATATATCTGGCCAAGCGGCAGCGGGCAGCGGGCTGACAAACGTACGACGTGGATTTGATCAGATTCGGTTGGCTATAAAGGTTGGCTAATGGCTTGGCAATGTTTTTCGTTAACCACAGCAACGTGAGGCCGGGTCTGCTAGTATATAGATATAATACACTACATACATTGTGTACACTGCAAATTTTTGAATTCAGGTATATTTTTTACGTAAAAGCCTTTGACATATAAATAAAGAAATGTTACAAAGAAATGACAACAAGAAGTGAACTCAATAAACCAAAAAGCTTTAACAATTGTATTAGCAGTTTAAAAAAAACATTTTAACCAAAAATGCTTCTAACTATGGTTTGAAAAATCTCGAAGCGGTACGCTATAAAAACATAAATAATACCGCAAAACCAGTGACACTGTTTTACATATTTGCGTATTTTGTGTTCTTGAATCAGTTCATTTCCCTCCAGTATCCGCCCGCGTTGGGGATTTTGAAACATGCGAAACGGAACGGGAATGATTGTGAAACGAATGGGTTTGATTGTGAGATGGAACGTAATCGGTTCCTAAATCCGCTCTAATCCGGGGCTTATTTTTTAACAGAGGCGTTAGTTAAAACACGCCGGTGGCGCCGGTTACAAAGATTGTGTGAAGTGTTTAGGGCCGAGATTTGTTCACTTTAAATGTGTTCGTGTTATGCTAGTTTCTATGGGTTCTTTTTCGTGTGATTGTATTTGTTTAATGTACAGAATAACAAAATAGAACAATCAACGTCAATAAAACTAAATGGATGACATTTGGACGACTAGATCACTCTGGATCAATGATACAGTTAAATGGTTGTAATGTCGAAAAGGTTGAGAGATTTAGATACCTTGGCAGTATTCTCACGGAGACTCTTGACTCAGATATAGAGATTAGATGCAGAATTGAAGCAGCAAGAACTGCATTCAGTAAAATGAAATCCCGCTTCTGCAATGACAATATCAGCTTAAAACTAAGGCAGAGAATGCTAAAATGTTTTGTCGGTCTTGCTGTATGGATGTGAAACATGGACCTTGAAAATAAATACCATGAACAAGTTAGAGACTTTTGAAATGTGGCTTCACCGGAGAATGTTCAAGGTCCCATGTACCGACAACACAGAAATTCTCAGGCGGGCTAGAGCAGGTAGAGAACTGCTTAAATTAATAAAAATCAAGAAAATTTCATATCTGGGTCATATACTTCGAGGGGAGAAGTATCACTTGCTCCATTTAATATTGAAAGGCAAGTTAGAGGGTCGCCGAGGGCGTGGTAGGAGACAAATGTCTTGGCTGCGAAATGTACGAGAGTGGACCGGCATTAGAAGTGTGGAGGAGCTATTCCGGGCAGCGCAAGACAGAGGAACATTTTCAAGAGTAATCGCCAACGTTGGGGAGACCTGATAGGGCACACAAAGAAGAAGAAGTGTACAGAAATGATAATTAAACTGCGGAGAAGAGAAACAATATGAATATTCAGTGTAGGAATATTTATTTCACTGATTGTGTGAAAATTATATAAACCGGTAAATAATTTATCAAGTTTTAAATATTTTTTAAGTGAAAACTTCTTTAGCACCGTTGTGATTTGTAACTCGATGAAGCAAAAATAGCGAGACTAAAAAGAGACAAACACATACACCTATAGGATTTTGCCTGCGAGAGAATGAGATAGTATAATCCGCCTCCTCTTTGTGCGGTGCTTCGTAGCCTGCCCAATCTTGTCTACTTTAGTTTTCTGAAGGTTCCAACTTCTATGGCGTATGAATTGCGCACTCTGATTTTTTTATGTGAGTGACGAACTAAGAGATGTTCCAACTGCTGCCAATCGTTTGGCGTCAGTGAGACTATAGCATACCCAATTGGGGCGTATTGAGATTGAAGGTGATGGGGAGGAAAGGGAGATGGAAAAGAGGGGTAGGTTAGCATCCTGTTTTTCCGATCTTGTCACTTAAAACACGCCTAAATAAAGTTCTAGCAACGTTTCATATCTGAATAGTTGGCTTTTCTGAATAGTGAGGAAAATTATTCAAATAAATTCATTCACTTATTCTACCTATGTAATACTAACTTTTTACACTAACTTTATATTTCATATGTTTTTTAAGTATATTTTATACTTTTGATACTTGGAAATATAGTATTTTGTTTTAATATTATCCACACTCAGGCAGAGTGCCATAGTGGGTTTTCATTTCTTGTTCATACTACAGTCGACTCTCGATAATTCGAAACTCGAGGGACTCTTAAAATATTACGAATTATCGAGTGTTTGAAATATCAAATGGTTCGAAATTTGTGAGAGTAAATAAATAAAACTTCGAATTCTTAAGTGTTGATCAATTATTATTTATTAACTCCTATTCTATAACAAAGACAAAAGTTTATACGTACATTCGTAAGAGTAACAGTAACTGAATGATAACACAAACCAATTCGTTAGAGTGTGTGTCACAAACTAATCATAACAAAAACAATACACGTTTGAACTTGTCGCAAAATTGTATTTGTACTAACGTGTGTGTAACAATCTTTCCGCCTCTTTCTCTCTGCAACTTTGAATTGTCGAATGTTGAACGCCGATGAGTTCAAATTAACGCGTCGTTTTGTTATATAGCAATGATTTTTTCGTTTGAATTACCAAGTGTACAAAAATGTATGGATTTAGTTCGAAATATAAAGAGATTTCGTAGGGAACTCGTGATAACTTTGAATTATAGAGAGGTTCGAATTATCGCAGGTTTGAATTAACGAGAGTCGACTGTATTTGTTATTAAATATTATGTTATTATATTTAAAAAAATGTTGCTTGTGCTCTACAGGATTTGAAGCCGTGGCCGTGATTCATAGCCGAAGATCATAACCACTCAACCATGGAGGCTGTAAAAACGACAAAATTGTTTATTTAATATTTTAAACTTTGAATATTTTGAATATTACAATAAATAAGGCTTGGAGGGAGCGAATATTGTTTAATATACCTAAGGGTTGTTATATTCCTAACCGTTATTACAAAACTTTGCCGAATACGCGGAACCCATAAATCTGAAAATAATCCGATATTTACTATGTTTAGAAAATTTCGCAGACGCGTTCCCCGCTGTCATAAATACGCCCAAGAGTTAATTTACCTTTCTAACAACATAAACCCCATTCAAATTCTATAGGAACCCTGAATAATTCATTGCTTAATCTTATTACCGGGTCCTTCGAGACCGAGGCGTTCCGAGATGAGCATCACAGATACTAACTCCTTTAGGGATAGTCAGGAGTTGAAAGATACAGAAGCATATTAAGATGATTTAGGGTCCATTAGAAATACAAGGACATAAAGGATACTAAATGACAGTAGAATGGTTTGATTGAATGTAGCTGGAATTATTTATTTTATTTCTCGTTAACACGTACAGACTACGTGATGGTCGTCCTGAAAATTGTACAATATTTTCTTTCTTGAATTTCTACGAAAATGTCATTTCAGCTCTGTCATTAATCTGTTTATGAAGACAACCCTCTATACATATTAAATAAAGAAAATATAACCTACGGACAGTTTGATATCATAGAGAGTGGTTTGAGAGGTTACTCATAGTCGGCACTAGATAGCAGTTAAGTAATGGATTTAGATGGCACATAGCTGTCGATAATTCAGGGATTGAGATAAAAATAAATATGGTTACAATCTCAAGGTCGGGTTCCTACCGCGTGCTAAATAAGCCATCAGAGCTCATTCATTACTTATTTATCACTAAATAAATTTTGGTTGACCCCGTTGTTTTAATTAGTTTGTGATACAATCCCGGTGTTAAAAAAATATTATATCAACTATCGCAAACCCGTGAAAAGTCAAGGGATATTATAATTGAAGGATTTGTGAAGCTGAAAGTACTTTAAAATATATATTTACCTCACGTTCATTTTCTTTGAAAAACAAACATTATCAATTTTAAATAATTATCAATGTAATGAAAACTATTAATAAATAATTTAATCAAAATAAAAACTCATTTCAAATACCTACAGAAATATTAATGAATAAAATAATTTAAGTATCTACTTTATCGCTTGTCTGAATTATGAGAATAGTGAGTGCCCATTTCATTATGAATATCGTCCTTCAATATTGCAGTATACACAAGAAATATGTTTATATTCAATCTTACTTGTACGTAAGAAATAGTATTTTGTTCCAGATATATCTTTCTGGTGACTAATGACTCTAAGGTTTGGTGGTCCAGTTGGCGATTAATTTCCCGCGGAGGTTCAGCGTAGCTAAGCCGAACACAAGAATTTCAAAATACAGCATGATGTAATAATTAAATTATAAAAAAATACTTAGAACACTTTAAATGCCATAAAATGAATGTAATATTTTTTTTTTCTTCAATTCTTTGTATACGATAAATACGGTAATTGGCGGTGGCAAAATATCCCCGACAAAATATCATCCAACAAAATATCCTACGGACAAAATATCTCCCAACAAAATATCTACTAAAACTTAATCCAACCTAAACTAACCTAACCTAACCTAACAACAAAAATAATACAGACAACCTGTTAAGATAATTAATGATTTTTATCTGTATTATTTTTGTTCCATTTTACTATTTTTTTACAATAATTTATTGTTTTTAGGTACAGGATGTCTGTATTATTTTTGTTAGGTTAGGTTAGGTTAGGTTTTAGTAGATATTTTGTTGAGCGATGTTTTGTTCGGAGGATATTTTGTCGGAGATATTTTGTCGCGGGATGAAAAGTCGTGAAACCGATAAATAAATTGAATAATATTAAGAAATTCATGTTTTAAATGTGAAAACGTTTTTATTGGAGAAAGTTTAAGCCCATACACAATTTAGTACTTAACTTTAATCTGGTTTAAAAATAATATTTTTCTAGGAATTTGTTGATTAAAATATTTATGTAGTCAAATAACAATACTAATCAAATTTTATTTATCTAAAAAAGATGCTTTAGTATCTACCTGTCACTGGAGTACGTGACTACCATAATTCACTTATTTTCAATACATTTTCAAAACACTTATTTAAATTCATTTATTATTTTTGTACACGATATTCTTCCTAGAACTTATATTACTTGTAAGAAAAAAAGACACAGAGCAATTCAGATACTTCGGTAAAAAAGAAACGAGTGTGCTTTAGACCACACGACTGAAGTAAAACTTCACTAACTCATAAAAGAAGAGAGAAAGAAAATGTGCGAGCGCACTGCTCTCTCTTGCTCCTACAGACAATAGGCCTGCACTGCGTCTTAGATATACAAAACTTGAAAGATAGAAAGAAAATGTGGAAAAAGAAACCGGCCGCCAAGAAAAACCTCGCCCCATGAACACAGGTATTCCTGCTAAGTTACCAAACGTAGCGAACGGGGTGACATATGACATTGGGGTGACATATGACACTGGGGTGACATATGACATTGGAGTGACCTATGACTTTGGGGTGACCTATGATCTTGGGGCGACCGATGGCATGGTTATTCAATAAATGATTCCTTGTGTTCGCACCTCTCTCTCTTGCCCCTACAGTAATATACGAAACGTAACTCTCTCTCTTCCTATCTTCACAACTTATATCTCCCTCTCAACTTTCGTTCGCCTCGCCCGATCACACATTTCGTAACGCTCTCGTCACGCATTCATCAGCTTACTCCCCAAGTCAAGAGTGCGTAAAGAAGTTTTACTTCAAAAAATCTGTTTATCGACGACAATCTAATCTTATACAATCCTGTATATTTCAATTTCCTTGACCAAATCTTCGCGGAAAGTTTTCTCGCCCAGAAGGAAACCATAGACAATTCCAAACTTGTGTTGCATCTCATACCACAGACAAGAAGTTCCAAGCAATGTTTGAGTAAAACTTTTCGTTGTGCACAAAGCCTTGGATATGAAATGCATTCAATGGCTTCAACTTGATAACGGGTCGTTTTATTTGAGATAGAGAAGGCATGTAATACGGTTTGAGAACGCAATAGATGATGCGCGTTTTCATCCCGCGACAAAATATCCCCGACAAAATATCCTCCGACAAAATATACTATCGACAAAACATCCCCCAACAAAATATCTACTAAAATCTTACCCAACCTAACAAAAAATTGGACAAAAATAATACAGACATCCTGTAAAGACAAATAAATTATTTCTTCAATCTTTGCAAAATAACTTTGTGGCATTATTTATTATTTAATTAATAAGAGATAACTTTGTATAAACCACTTTTTTTAATAAACAATATCGACATGTTTCAATAACAATGTTATCTTCTTCAGGATATTGTTTATTAAAAAAGTGGTTTATACAAAGTTACCTCTTATTAATTAAAAAATAAATTATTGTTCAAAAATAGTAAAATGGGACAAAAATAATACAGACAGCTTTTTTAAAAATTGTGTAACAGTTTAATTATCCAATTACCGTACAATTTTCTCATTTTGACAGTCTTACCATCCAGGAAGATAATTAGTATACAAAAAAATCTTAGGGCTATCTAAAGAAGAGTTATATATATCTAGTGTTTCCGATATTTCGTTTAACAGCACCATGCCTCTTGTCATGCTATGCTGTGCCAGAACATCTGTACGTATGGTGTTTTGAATTAGTCGTGTCGACGACTACGGCTGAAATTTTCTGGCACGTATAAGCCATAGCATTCCAAGAGGAACGGGCTGTCAATACGGTTACGGATTATATAAAAACTAAGAACTGCTAGATTTGCATAACGTCTAGTTTATAAACTAAATCTATTTGTTGCCTTAAGTAATTCTATATGGTGCATGAATCTCGGATAAGTTCCATACATCCGCATATAGACATACCTAAGGATTTTTTTCTGGATTTGTTCCAGCATAATAATATATTTAGTTTGGTGCGGAGTCCACACACCACTAGCATACTCCAGCTTACTTCTTATGACGCCATCGAACCTGGCCATATATTTACTTTGCAGGATGTCTCTTTTTTATCATATTAGGTTAGGTTTTAGTACATATTTTGTTGTGGGATGCTTTGTCCGTAGGATATTTTGTCGGGGATATTTTGTCGAGGGATGAAATCACGCGCACGAAATGCTTACGTAAGCCGAATACTATTAACCTTAATTTTTTTACAGCATGAACTTGACATGGAATTCTGAGATTCGATAGTTTCTAAATAAAAACTTTTTTTTTAAAAAACAGAATCTTTATATAAAATTTACCAGGAGTGTTTTCAACTTTGCGAGGATTTTCAACTTGAATTTCCCAAAGGACGTGGGGACGAATTTTCAATTTCAGCACTGTTAGTATAAAGCAGTTATTTTAGAGCCATGCCAGAAGCTTGGGAAATTGGATAAATAAACATAGTTTTTTTTTAATATTGTAATATCGAAAGTGAGAACATCAAATTTTTGAGCACGTTTGATCTCCAAGGTTTTTAGAATATGAACAAAATATTAAATCATTAATATTTAATAAATTCCAATTTGGTAGGTGGATATGGGTACTGCCGCCGCGGAAACCATTTATTGGATAACCAACACCCCTGCCGTAGGTCACATTAAGTGGTTTGCTGCGTTTGCAGACTTAGCAGGGGTGCCCAGGATCATGGGGTGTGGTTTCAAGGTATTGGCGGCCAATGCGTTTGCCCACCTACCGCATGGCGGGCAGGATCGAGAGGGATTGGTTGAGGGAGACCTAACCTAGATCTCTCCAGCCGGTCCCTCTCGACCCATAGCCTAGTACCGCAGTTATTGATTTCGTACGTCTGTAACTCGTAGACACATTGACCCCAGATTCCAATCCATCCGTCATATCTTTATCCTTTCCAGAACTTTCTCTCCTTCCTTTCCTTAAAAATATCTTCCACAAATCATCCCCTAAGATGACCCCTGTATGGATTTAATGTTAAAAAAATGTTCCTCTCGACGATTAAAATAGGTAAAATAATTTTAACCGCGAATACAAAAATTGGATGAATTTTTTTCAACTTTTTTTTTTAAATGTTTATTTTTAATGTGAAAGGTGCAGAGCACAATGTAAATTATGTTCACATGAAAACAAATATGGTGTAATTGGTTAAAATGCTGATAAAGAAAAACACAATCATTGGTTTTGTTGGTAAATTCAGATAAATGGGATTGGATGGATGAAGCTACATTTATTGGAAAAATACGAATATTTTACTCTGAACAAAGAACTCAAGGTTATTTTAAATTACAATAATGAAACGTTAATGTTTACTTTGATTTTAATAAATCAAAAAGCTTCGATATTACAACTCCTAAAAGCATCTAAAGATAACGCTGACTTCGGAAGCTCATTTCTATATTAATATTTACAAAAAACATATTCGAATCGGCTTAAAAGCTTCGAACATCAAAGGATTACTTCAGTAAACAAAAGGAGGGATTTTAGTTCTTTGATCCTCATTATTTTCATCTAACTTTTAATTATTGCGGAGAATCAGTCTGCTAGGACCAAATTAAATCCTCGGTGATCACCGCAGGACTCGGAGAAGATGAGGGAAAGGCAGGGGCTACAGTAGAGCTAAGCTAGCAGGTGTTGAAGGCTAACGGGAATACGTAACGGATTAAAGATAAACAAACAAGAAAGAAGCTTTAAAGAGGATTCTGCGAAAGCTTCCTTTGGAAGTTTCTTTGATGTGTAATCGTAGAGGGGATTAGAAACAATTTGATACAAAAGATGAATTACAGTAGAACTAATATTACAGCATAAGGAGATTGATTTTGAAAATGTTGTAGATGTATGAAGAGTTTAAGATTTAAGTGGCATAATCATTGTAAAGTTTGGGATATTAGAAGCAAATATCGCAGAAGTGATAAGGAATCAGATATTAAATATGTACGTATTATATACATTTTCAAATTCAATAACTATCATCAGAAGGAACTTGTACATGCATATATTAATTGGAATAATCGCTGTAACCGTATTCAAATCGTAAATCAATGTAATTATTAATAATTATTAGTAATAATTCATTATCGACCACCATAACACGGGCATGTATCTAGCTTAGTGGTGGTCAAAAAATTTACAAATATATTACCATTAAAGCCATGAATAAATAAATAAATAAAATAATTATAGTGTGTTGTATTACGTTGGCAAGCCAATAAATATAAATAAAAAAAATTAAAATAAAACAATTACAATACAAACGCCACTTTTATTCAATTTTTTATAAGAAAAACTCTCTTTTTATAACTTTTGAAGGTTATTCCCATCAATGTAATATATCATTGAAGAAGAAGATAACAACAATAATCTAAACGAAAATATGAAAGAACAAGATACAAGAAAAAGAATTAGTTGAAGATAATATTGTTAATTCTAAAATTTGAAATATGAGATTGACAAATATGACGGTTTGACAGAAAGTGGCAATAGCGAAATTGGTTAACGCGCACGTCCCGGTTAGACGAGAGGTCTGGGTTTGAGTCCCAGTTGCGACCATTGTCTTTTTCTATTTTTATGTGTCTTATTCTCTTTCATATTTTCGTTTAGATTATTATTGTTATCATCTTTTTCAATGATATACCACTTTTACAGGGCAGTATAATATAATATATATACTGCAGTAGAGTATTATACTGTCCTGAAGAAGCTACGGTTGTAGCGAAACCCGGTCGGCATAAAGAATAAAAAATAAAAGTGGTGTTTACAAAGTTATTGTTTTATTTTAAATTACAAAGTCACACCACAAAGTATCTGCTTCAAAGGAACAAAAAATAAAATATATGTTAATCTCTTTATAGCTAAAAACTGCTAGTTTATCTCAGCAAAGTGGTGAAGGTTTCTTTTGAGGATGTCTAGATCTTAAGTTCGCGATGACGAGTTATAGAGCTCTGAAATATGAATTTAATTGAAAAAATAAAACAATAAGCCGTTTAATCTATTATTTTTTATATTAAATGAAGACAATATTAGCAAAACTCAATCGAAAATCGAAAGTCCCAGAGGTGCCAATATCTTTTTCTGATTTTTCTGTCTCCAGATTTTCCACAGAGTTTTGTTAATATTGTCTTCATTTAATTAAATATACGAGAATTTAAGGTTTTACTCAAAAAATAAATATTATTTTTCTATTTCTTTTTAATTAATTAGTAAGAAAAAATATTATTGACACTATACCTACCTACTTATATGTAAAGCAGACAGAAATAACTGGTATCACAAATTGACGATACCATACCGTCCGATATGTCCGATACCATCGCGCATCGGTCCGTTAAAAGAATGACAGGCTTGAAACTGAATACGTTTCATCGCCATCAAAAATCTATCATCGCTTTCACAATTTGGCAGCCAGTTTTTTGTATTTATTGCCCAAGCGATCGTATCAATGATTCCTAAATGTGCCCATCATGGTCATCAGCCGAATTACCATGCACATTTCCCCGGGCGAATGGGGAAGAGGGTTATCGGGGGTAGGGGGTGGTGTTTATATTTATATTAACATTCCAAGTGGTTGGGGGGGTGCGGGTTGCAAACAAATAAAGCCTCCAGGTCACGTGGGCCATGGGGCAAAAATAGCCCCGGGCCGGCGATTCAATCAGAAGGGTTGAAACAGTATGAGACTTAAATTCCAATAGGCCGTTTGAGAGAAATAAATAATCGAACGACGAGTATAATTTATTATTGGCAGCATTTGGAAACCGAATCATAAATTTTACAAACCTAAAGGACTAAATATTACTTATTTTACTGGTTGGTACTAACATTAATAGCATAGCTGTAACAGTAGGGGTTGTTTATACTGTTGCTTAAACACCACTGTAGGGATATTTTGATTAAAGATCTTTATAACTTCGTTTCATTTATTTGTTTGGGATCAATATATGCGGCGGGCATCTTTACTATGGTAGAGTCCCAAACTAGTTAGTTTATGAAAACTTAAGGTTTTATTCATATTTCAATCATAACTAGCGCAGACCCCTGGTTTAAGGTTTATTATAATTATAGGATTTGTGAAGTTGAAAGCTTACATAAATAACACATCAAATTAAAGACAATTGCAGACAAGTGATCAATAAAAAATATTAACGAAAAAATATTTACTGCTATAACTCTTTGATAATATGTTGCAACGATTTTTTTTCTATCATTTATTAAGTTAACAAATAATGTCTAAATATTTAAATATATGTGTTCCAAATTTGAAAATCGCAATAGAAATAATTTTGGTATTTTATTGTCTGAATAAATTCTCGACACAATCAGTACCAATTTTGAAAATGTCACTTAACTCCAAGCAAAATCTACTTCACTGAACCAAAGTCATGCTGTACCTAAAGACAAACATGACTGTTAATTTGTATGTTTCATGATTAGCACAGACCTGTGAAAAATCACGGGACAGTATGAATTCTTGAGGAATCAGTATCAGTTTTGAAAATAATAATAATCTTCCGATAAAACAATTATATAAGGTAAATTAACGTTTATGTACATTTAAAGCTAATTTAAGTTCATTGAACCAAATTTTACGCTGGACTAACGAACGTACAGCACAGTCAACCGAAATTAATATGTTTGATGTCATTCAGCAAAATGTTAGCTTTATACGAAAATATAAATAATACAAAATAATTTTAATGTATTGGTGTCGTTAAAAATATTCAACAAATCGTCATATAATTAAAATCGCATGTAATACGCGCACTTACAAAACTGATCTTTTACAATAGTAGAGCGTCAACAAAGGCCTTTTGTCGAGGGTTCCCTTTTGTTTTGTCGCCGGGAGGGGGTGGAGGGAGTGGAAGGGGTGTTGTTGAACAAACAACAAATGACCAGGAATATGTGGAGGGGACAGAATGATTTGTTTGAGTTGGGTAGAACTTTCGCCGCGAAAGCCTATAATGAATGCCCCTTCTAAAAGTTCAAGTTTCAGACCGTTTTATTAAATTTGATTCCAATTTTATCACATTCATTTTTAAGTTATATTTTACAATTTTACGCAAATTTTCGTAATAATTTGATAAATAATATAACTTAAAATCATTAATAAATGAGGTCGACAGCAAAAAATTTAAATAATAATATAAAACGCTTTCAATACTATCGTAAAACACTTTTGTAGGATGTCTTCTCCCTTAACTTAACTGCAAAACAATTATTAGAAATTTTAACTAAAATTAGGTACCTTTAAAAAAGTACGTCTCATATTTGAATAGGTTTTACGAAATAATTATCGATAATTGCAAATTACAAATTCATCCGTTCACAGGAATCTCTAGTTAAGCGTAACTTTTTTTTTTACAGTGAATAAATACCGCACAAGAATCTCAACTGCTCCCGTCTGGAGCCAGTGAGACTATGGCATCCCCAATTGGGGTATGTTGTGAGGCTGAGGGTGGTGGTGAGGGGAAGGAGGTGGGGGGAGGAAGGTTGGGAAGTACCTGGCTATTCAGATCTGGTCACCAAACACGGCTAAAGCCATTTTCAAGCAACGTTTCAATTCTGAATGGTGGTCTTACACCAGGGCAATACTGATAGTATCTTCCACTCTGGAACGTGCCGCAAATATACTATATATTTTTTTTAATGAATTAATTGTGAAATAACACAAATTAATCAAATAAAATTTATTTGCGCACGCCGGGTTCGAACCCGCGACATCCGGATTGTGAGTCAAGAGTCTTACCCACTGGACTACGGAGGTACTTTTTGTTTTCATCTCAAAAATATATCATTAAAGAAGAAGACAACATTAATAATCTAAACGAATATATGAAAAAGAACAAGACACAGTAAAATAAAATAAAAGATAACGGTCTCTAATGGGATGAATTAGCCGAATTAATTCATTGAAATTATTCAAAGATAATATTGTTAATTCTGAAAATTTAAATATGAGATTGACAAATACGACACTTAAATTAGAGGTCTCAGTAGCCTCTTTGGTTCTGGGTTCGTGGTCCCACCTGCGACCGTTATCTCTTTATTTTTCTGTGTCTTCTTTATTATTTTTTATTATTTGTCTTGTTGTTTATTTTCACGTTCTGTGAAAGTTCTATTACAGTTCTGTGATTGTTTCAGTTGTATGAAGCAACTTTCCTGTAATGATATAATAACAGAACTTGAATAAAACTTACACAGAAAGTGAAATTTATCCTCAAAAATTTGATGAATTGTTCAAATTTTTTTAAACAACCTGTCTCTAGTGTTATCTTCTTCTTCAATGATATAATGTTACCTTGATGGGAATAATCTTCAAAAGTTATAAAAACAGAGTTGTTCTAATAAAAATCGAAAATATATTTTTATTTTAGGGTTTTTTGCAGACTGAGGCGTAGAACAAACTAGTGGTATCACAATTCCGTGGTCCAAGTGTAAATAAATTAATCGCGAATAAAACAAGCATCCCTTGACCCACGGTAAACTTTTTAATTAATCATAAAAATGATGTATCATTAAGTTACGCACATGTGCCTGATAGTCCGCGGGTCACCCCGGGCGCCTGCTGGTATGGTCTACTGTCAATTTCAACAGAATATTGTAACGAAGCTTATTACAGGGCTGATACGTACTCGTACATAGGTTGAATGCCAATTACTCCATGTTCAGAAGACAAGTTCGCCCTGTGGTTAGCATAATGTCATTAACGAGACTTGTCTTCGTAACAATGTAATAAAGTACTGAAGACTGGCTTTCTTTCAAATATACCACAAAAGAAATGAGAAAAGATTTTACAAACACAAAACTGTACGCCAAATTTTTTTAGGTTGATTTTAAATATTGGTTCATAAAATATCTACGTTGAAATGCGATAAACTTATGATTTTATGATAGCTTCATTTTCGCCAAAAAATAACAAAATATCAACTATTATTTTTTTTAATTGATTAATTTAATGTTTTAAGACAAGATTTATATGCATATCACAAAGGATAACAATTAGTATGAGCAATAATTATTAGCCTGAAACACTCATCTACGTTGATCTTCCGAGAAAAGATACATGCCGCCGACGGGACTCGAACCCGCGTCCTTCTGATATCTAGTCAAATGCTCTACCATTGAACTACGTCGGCTTATCTCCTACCCGCCAAATAATTCAATATATACTAGTGTTTCATTCAGCAATTACTGCTTATTACATTTTTCCACCTGAAAACAACCAACTTTTATTTATATGAGAAAGGCATTGTAAGTGCTAAATCTCTCACTAGGTGGCCACGTCTAAATTGAGCTTCATGCCACATAATCGTGTCACATATCAAAATTCGAAGTGATCCTATTTAACAACACAACAGACTTCCGACTAGCATGACCATTGGAAAGCTAGTTATTCAAGCCAGGAGATAAAACAATCTGTGCTGTCGGTGACGGAGATAATCATCAGGAACATAGAAACTAATGCTCTCCATGATATTCGATCAAAATCATCACATTCCTTAGTTTAAATATATTGCATTATTCATAGAGCATTCCTCTTGGAATATTGTGACTCAAAACGGCAGCCTGCAGTCGTCACCACGACACGTTCAAGATACCACACTACAGAACAGATGTTCCAGCACAGACAACGCAGGTACAACAAGAGGAATGGTGCTACTGAATGAAATTTGTAAAATAGTAGATTTATTTAATCATTCTTTAAATAACATTAGAACTGTTTTTTTTGTATCCCTACCTATTTTCCAAATGTTAACGTTAGAAGTCTTGTACTATAAATGGATGATTTATTGTTGTTATATGTGCTATGAATACCGCATAAGAGCGCCATCTGTTCCCAACTTTCTGAAACCAGCGAGACTACTACATCCCCAATTGGGCTGTGTTTTGAAGGTAAGTGGCGAGGGGAGGGAGATGGAATAGATGAAATGTGAATGTACCTAGCTATTCAGATCTGATCACTAAACACGGCTAAAGCCATTCTCAATGGTGGTCTTGCTCCAGGGCAATACTGAGAGTACATATCTTCCACTCTGAACCGTGCCGTAAATATACTACATATTATTTTAAATGCTTAATTAATTTGTGAAATAATACAAAATAATCAAATAAAATTTACTTACGCACGCCGCGCCGGGATTTGTACCCGCGACCTCCGGACCGCTGATTGAGAGCCTCACCCCTCGACCGGGGAGACCGTCAATCAATCTGTTGTGCGATGATATAAATAACTTTTGTAATGACACGATTTTACCCGTTTAGGTTGTAAACATATTTATCGTATTTTAATTACCATGGAAATTTTTAATCTAATTAAGAATGTTTATGTTCTGCTTTGTTATATTAATAATATTTGAAAAATTTCTAAAGCCTGAAAGGCAATTTCGGATGAATATTGGTGCAAAAACGAATTAATGGGCTATTTCAAAGGATTCTTCAGCAATTTTTAAAGAATTAAAATAATTGTTCGCAAGAGAAAATCTTTCATTTTGATTACCCCAAATACTGCGCAGAACACAAGCCGTTACATCAAAGCGATACTTTTCATTTAGCCCAGAAATATTCCGAATATTTGGCGAGAAATGTTTCAAACGGTTTTACAACGTGAAAATGTGCGATTTGATCGCAAGAATTCCAAAATTTTATGGCAATAATAATTTTAACTGTTCCAATAATACTCTCCGGATCAGATGTAATAATTCATCACTGTCAGTTGCTAGGCTCGTTGCTAGGCCCTGTAGGCGGCTGTTAATTCAGCTTCGCCCAGTTTGAGTGTTAGTGACCATTTTATAAATCCGATAGAAACTGGTAACCAAACTAGCCGGTTCCTCGGATCCTTACTGGGATCCTGTGATAGCTAGTCACCGGGACAAAATAACTGCGATAGGCAATGACGTCATATATAATATATAGACGCGTGGTCTTATTATTCACAACTGCCAGTTTTCAATCCCTCCGTATCCGGAGAGATCACTAAATTACAAATCCAATAGTACTTAGCCTGCCAGGCGATACTCCTCGCGCTAGCTGACAACGCAAGTGGCGCCATCTTTTAGCATTGCTTTAATCCGGTTCTATTACAAAATTAGATTTGTATACAAACTCCACGTACGAAAATGGTTTTGCGTAAGGCGCAGCGTCAGAGTTGTATTTTTACCTGGATTCTTAAACTTCAACCGCACAGTCGCTAGGCTATGCTAGGATATAAATAAAATAATAAAATAAAATAAAATAAAAAGCCTTTTATTTCTTGCAAATAGGTAAGTTACCGAATTATAAAAAAGTATAATTAATGTTATTTACAATTTTGTTGAAAAATGTTACATAGATATCTTAAATTGTTCATAAGCAAGAACCCCTCTCTCAGGCGAAGGTGAAGGCCTCCTCTAAAGAATTCCATTTATCTCTCTCTTGAGCTATTTGCGGCCAGCAGGGGCCAGGTATTTTTATTATTTCATCTGCCCATCTCGTGTGAGGTCTGCCTTTGAGACGCTTACCGTGTGGGCCATTCCACTTTGTTGCCCTGCTAGTCCACCTAGTCTGCTAGGATATATATCTGCTTTAATCCTTTACAGATATATTTGTCTTCCTTATTATTAGCAATTGACCTTATCTCAGTACTAGAAGATTTGATTAAAAGACTTCGGTTCTTTAAAATCACAGTGATTGTTTATTGTTATTACTCACAATACAAATTTTCGTTTAGATCCTTATAACTCGCTAGCTAGATTTTGTCTGGCGAGCTCCCGTAATTAGAATGACTCGTCTGTCTCTGATCGGCTATCTTTGACACACGTCGTAACCGACACCATTTAACCCGAGCATAACAACATGAACAACGAACAGTTAACAGAGATACTGTAGGTACATACTTTCATTGTAAATTATGTTTACTCACAAAACTGTTGACCCTGTACAAATCGCAAGTGCACCCCATCGTTGAATTTGGTAATCACCTCTTAACCCAAATTACCCGAAAGAAAACCTCGACTCTGTACAGAAACGGGCGATCCGTTTAATAGATTCTCCTATAACAACAAATGGATTGCAAACTTTAGGGCGTAGGCATCGGTTAGGAATGCTGTCATTTTTCTATCGGTATTTCAATGGAAGATGCTCAGAGGAACCAGCGTTGTTGATTCATTCGGCACCGGTGCACAATGGGAAACACCAAGCGTGCGCCCAACAATTATACCCGGTTGACATTTTTGATATGAGAACGGGTCGCTTTTACCAGTTAAAGATTTAACAGCTCGGCTATGGAAACACAAAAAGACCCTTTACACAGCATCCCCAAATATGATATAAGCCCTGAGGGAAATTATTTTCTCAGGGCCTCTTGTGTGGAGTCAATGTAATTTTTTTTTTTAAATAATCGCTTAAAAATATATTAAAAGCAAATGAACGGCGTGGAAATCAATTAATAATTTAGGCCTGTTAAAATCATTACCTAATGAAAGTGGAATTAATTAAATTCCAATTTATTTCAAATCAATCGAAGAATTTTTTAGTATATAATTATTCCTCTTAAAGTACTAAAATTTCAATGTAAGTACTAAATGGGCTAGATTTTTAGGCATATCTCTCCTTCGCCTTTTCAACCATTTTTGTCGTGGAATTTAAATATTTTTTAACAATAATATAGATACGTTAAACTTGTGTTATTTTTTGGTCCTAGCAATTTTATGAACAAAACCCAACAATGATTGTTTTTTTTACAATAGCGCCACCCTGAGGGTAAAAAATCCCTCAGGGACTATGTCATCTTTGTTGATGCTGTGTGGGTTTTTTTAAAGAGAGGGGGGAGAGGAAGTTCTGGGAAGGAAAACTATATAAGGGGTGGATAGAAATCTGGGGGTCAATGTGTCCAGGAGTGAAAGAAATGAATCCATCCCCCTCACTGCGGTGGGTCGAGAGTCCGGTTGGAGAGGTCTAGGTTAGGTCTCTCTCAACCAGTCTCTCCCGATGTGGCTCGCCAAGCAGTATATGCGTTAACGCAATCGCCACCAAGACCTATAAAAACCTCACCCCATGAACCCGGGCACCTCTGCTAAGTCACCAGAACAGTTATATTTTTCACAATAGGTAAGCGGAATTGTTTACTCTTCATAGATATATATTATATTACGCACGAAGTTAACAAATATATCAAGAAATATATTTAATACTAAGGTTGAAGTATTTGAAATCCTTGAAGGTATATTTGAAGTGGAGAAGTTCGAAACGAATTGCTCCTTGAAATAATGGGGATGAAACTTGAAGTTTTGCTCATAATTCGAATAATAAAACTGGAAAACCTTACCAACATTATAAACAAGCGCAGACCCGTGACAAATCGTAGAATATTATAATTCTAAAGTCTAAAAAGACTATCAAAATCATTTTCTGTTTAAAAACAATAATTAAATATTTTATTTCTGGTAAGTAATAAGAATAAATTGCTTTGCTTAAAAAAAACATTAGTTACGTAAAAATCACTTGATCGCGTGTTTAAATGAGTTCCAATTTTGAAAACTACACTTAAATTCAAATCAAGTGTGTGTTCTAGAATTCATTGAACCAGTGTTACAGACAAACACACAACCGAAATTAGTATTTTTGATAATTGCGAAACGACCTATGTGCTAAAACTTTGTCTATATATTATATAAAAAATTAAAATATGCTTGCTTAGGTGTATATGTATATATTATATATATGAATGAGTATATGAGATGTTGCTAAAACATTCATTCGATTGCGGTGAAACTGGGGATTTGATGTGTGCACGCCCGCGATGTTTTCTTTGTATAGTGAGCTCTGGTATTATGAAATTTATAAAAATAAATTGGAATAGGTGGTACGCGAGCTGTTTGAAAACTGAATGTACCGGGACTGAATGAGGGGAACTCGGTAGGGGGATTCGCAGGACGGGGTAAGCGGGAGAAGGAAGTGGGGAGAGGGAAGGCGGAGTGGAAACGCGTAAGGGGAAGGGGAGGCGGAAGGGAAATGAGATGAATGGGAAAGGACACGCAGAGAGAAACAATTTCTGTATTAAGTGGCATAATAACGCTTGCTGGGAACTCGCTAATTAAATGTTTTTTCCAGTTAGTATTTCCACTGAAAGCCTTCCACAAACAAACATCTCAATTTACAAAATCAATAATTATAGGTATCCTTAGGAACGTTGTGTTTAGTTGGCAGAATATCCATCAAAACAAATCAATTCTAGAAACCCTCTTCTTGTAATAATACTATGCAATTGTTCAATTGAATGTTGATTAATCGTATTTATTAGAACAAAGGGTCCTTCTGGAGATCCTTCGGAATGCCCATTTCTAGTTTGAAGACGGTAAAGTGATGTAATTAATACATAATTACTAATTACCAATTGTTTGACAACTACATAAAAACCCTTATTTTTGGTTTTTAAATCTATTTTCTTTTAATAAAGAGTTCTGGCTGACGCAAGTGACAACTAAAAACATTTTTTTTTTTATATATTAGAATTTTTTAATATTAACTCCATGCAGGAATATAATTTCCCTCAGGGCTTATGTCATCTGTGAAGATGCTGTATGGAGGGTCATTTGGAGGAGAGGAAAGAGTGAACATTGCTCTTGAAGAGACCCATGTTATACGTGTGACAAATGACAACCGTGTACATATGTTGGGCGCGCATTCGGCATGTTTCCCGACAATGCAAGTGACCAATGATGCCAGTTTCTCGGAGATAGAATACCGATAGAACAAGGATAGCATACCTGTGCTGTAAAGATTGCCATCCGCTTGTTAAAGTAGAGGAATCTATCAACGGCCAAGATATTATTAATAGCGGAAACCCAGGTTGGTTTCGGTGGTTTTTTTTTTAAAATAAAACGACCTAATTTATTTTAACAGTAAATTATAGCGAAACCACAAAAAATTTAAAACATTTTACCCAAAATTTACCTAAAAAGAAAAACTTTTGGGTTATTTCTTTAATAATTTATTTATTTAACACTTTTTAATTAATTTACAAATGCGAAAAATATGCACATAATATAAGTTTTACTTCCAAAGCCGAAAGTGTTTTTTTATCTCTGTTGGGTGTTATATTTTCGTATAAAATACATAACAAGGTTATAATATGCATTATTAATACAGTATAAGAGTACTTTATTCGCCTACTTTGTACAAAATGACTTACTAAAGATATAACTACGGGAGCACTTTCCCCGTAGCGGTACCTATCTCTCCCGTTAAGGGCATTAAATGTCATTCAATACGCATTAAGTACAATCCTTTATCGATATTTAAGGTTCCCAAAGAATACACATAAAAGGTAAACAACTTTGGGAAACTGTATCTATGTAGTTACTTATTAGAGTTTCTTTGGACCCATAACAAGGCGGATTGTTGAGCGATGAATTATCTTATTGCGGTTGAGATCGACAATTAATTTCATTCATTCATTTAAGATATCTATACTTTTCTTTAAATCCAGCTAACCCATTAAAATTATTTTCACAACCGTGTTATAAAATTGTAATATTATGTCCGAACTTCCTTCTTCTTATGGTGTTAAAAATATTAATATTATAAAAAGTGTATAAAATAATTTGTAAAATGGGTAGAATATAATATGTAGGATGTAGGTATATATCTTTACGTAGTATAAAATGAAGCTGCTCCCGCTCTCTGTGCGCTTAGATCTTTAAAACTAAGCAACGGATTTTCATGCGGTTTTCACCAATAGATAGAGTGATTCATGAGGAAAGTTTTTAGGTATATAATTTGTCAAGGTTTGATATAAATTGGTTGAAATATATGAATAAAGTTAGCGGGCTGGCAAGCGGGCAGCGAGCAGCGGGCAGCGAGCAGCGGGCAGCGGGCTGGCATGCGGGCGGTGTGGATTTGATATGCATGCAATTTAAGAGATGGAGTTGGTAATAAAGGTTAAGTAATGTAGATGGCGTTGTATTTCGTTAGCCACAGCAACGCGTGGCCGGTTCAAATATAAAACATCATAAAAGAAGCGTTTTCTAGATGAAAATTTTAATTTATATTCGACAAATTTATGTGCCAGCATTAATTGGTCATTTGCAATTTAAATTTAGACCCGTTAAAAAGCTTTCGTGAATGAATTTATATTTTTTATTTCATTATGTGTACAAAGTGGTCAGGTAAAATTATTATTTTTAATAATTAACATTAATTCACAAATACGTACCAAAGTTGAATCAATCATGGAAAATCTGATTTATTAATGGCATATACTTAGGTCATAATTTAAAACATAAATACATAAAATAGCACGTATCCGTTCTAGATTTTTGCTATAACTTTTGTTAAAAAAATGTAATTCAGTTTGTATTAGTATTTTGGCCTCAAATCCAAATTTAACTCTCCTAACTCCTCAGGCCTCGACCATATTCTGTTAGTAGGTCAGAATATTTCTGCTTTGCAATAAAATCGAAATAAATGGAATATTTGTGAAAGTATCCCAAACTAAAAACTTTCAGATTTTATTACTAGAAATAACCATGGAATTTTTTTTAAAATTTTTAACGCATACTTTAAAAAGTTTTAATCATGGCTCACATTACGTTTTTCTAACTAAAATTAATGTTAAACAAAATAAATAAAAGCACACAGTACTTTATTAGATAAAACAATTATCATTATCAATTCAATTATCAATAAATAAAAAAATCTTTTTTTTTTAATTGCGGCCAAACTTTGGTTGCATAAAGTGTACATTATATCTTACATCTCTGAACTATGTTTCCCAGAAAATACTGGTCCGAGGCAGTCAACGTTAGATCAGCAACATCATCAGCTATAGGCAGACTAATGGAACCTAAACGCAAGCCAAATATGAAATTTGGAGATCGCGCTTTCGGAGTGTCTGGACCTAAGGCTTAGAATAAACTCCCCCCGGAACTTAGATGCATAACAAGCCCAACAGAATTTAGGTCCAAATTAAAGAAGTACCTTTTTGGGCTCTTATACCCTTAAATAAAAATACCTATCGGAGAGTATCATAAAATTTTGCTTTTGTTTTCAAAATACGCTCATTACAGAACATATTTTATATTATAGTTCCCAATTATATCCTCTGCGTGCAAAGTGTGTCTTAATTTCTCTAAATAAACAATAACAGTGTTAATCTCTAGTGACCCTCCAGGTAAGTATGGTCTTCGTTATATTATCTGCTTGTACAGTGCATTTTTACAGCAGCATCGCGTTCATTGGTCAAATCATTGCACATATTTCTTCGTATCGGTGATCGATGAACCGGTGGATGAAATTTTTAGCCGAAAGTTGTTGTTGTCTATAGTTGAAAAAAGATTGTATAAACGTATTATAAATTTGTACAGCGCCTTTGAGGTGATTTTTCACAAAAACGGCGCTATACAAGTCATAAAAATATTATTATTATTTTATGATCAACTTTTAGATTTTAATACAAAGCGCGGTGTTTTCTCTATCCAGTACTGTTTAGAGTTTAGCTCATATATCTCACTGTGATAGTAAGGAAAACAAAATGATTTACATGATACCCATATGAGCTTGTTCCGAAATACGAACAAATTAGCCTGAGGGGTTAAGTATTTAATTATAAACTCAAGATTGTCGTGAACTAAAATTTTGCATTTGGTAATATCGGTATTGCAAAAGCAGCTGTTAGTCCTGAAATAGCAGGTTATTGATCTGGTAATTGTCAAGGTTGTTTGAAAGGATCCGAAATTTAAATAAAAGTTTGGAAGGACCAGTCAATTTGTGAGCCGGACACAACAAATGCGAAAAGGTAGAACAGAATAACGCACATTAAAATAAACTCAATACATTAAAGTAAAATTTTAAAAAATCTAGATGCAATATGTTATTTTGGGCGTATATAAAGATTATGAGGAATGTTTTGCAACATCAGAAAGACAAACATTCCCGGGTTAACATCGCACCAGAGAACACCAGAAATATGTCATTTTTAAATCAGTGTTTAGACGTATTGACTTTTTTCCACAAAAAAATATAAATTGGTTTCGAAATATTGTTCTTTTATCTAGTAAACGTATGTTTTAAATTTTCAGAAAAAATGATATTTTATGGTATAATACAGCTATACCGTAGGCCGTTGGCGGATTTATTAAATTTTCAAAAAAGTACATTTATTATACAACACCCATCAAATCATATAATCATGCAGTAAAATAAATCAATACATTATCTGGTAAACGTATGTAACAGAATTTAATTTTAGTTTAAATAAAATCATTAAAAATATATAAGTACATGTGTTTCTTGACGAAAATTGGTCTGTTTGTGTATTTATTTGCGCACTTACTAACTAATATATTTCTTAAATGAAGACAATGTAAGCGAAACTCAATCGAAAATCTGGAAACAGAAAAAATCAGAAAAAGATATTGGCACCTCTGGGACTCGAACCCAGGACCTCTCGCTTTCCGGGCGAACGCGCTAACCACTGCGCCAAGGTGTCGATACCTTGGCGCAGTGGTTAGCGCGTTCGCCCGGAAAGCGAGAGGTCCTGGGTTCGAGTTCCAGAGGTGCCAATATCTTTTTCTGATTTTTCTGTTTCCAGATTTTCGATTGAGTTTCGCTTATATTGTCTTCATTTAATTAAATGTTACAATTTGAGGTTTTACTCATAAAGTTAAAAATATAAATTAATATATTTCTTTTTTTTTACATACTTATTTTTCTGAGACATTATTGAAAAATTGTAAATACTTATGATCAAAAAATAATTACAAAAAGTACATAATTATAATAGTTTAATCAACACGCCTTTCAGCATTTTTGGATGTAGATATAAATTAAAGCAAATTTGTAATGAAATAAAATCGATATTGAGTTATAATTTTAAAAAGCGGGTACGAAGAGTAATTAACCTTTCTCACTGGAACCGCCCTGTACGATCGTAAGAACCGCTTTCGACGAAATGTGGATTTTCGGACGTTGGCTGGTTATACGCTCTTAAGAATAACCAGGCAATTTTTGAAAATCTCCTACTACCACCACATTAAACGGAAAATGTTACTTTTCTCGTGATGGAGGAATTGAAATCACGATGCCTGGGTGGGACTCAGAAGCGATGCCAACTCAGCCACTGACCTGTCATTTATTCATAGTTCTTTATATTGTCATAATTCAAAGTGTGTAGTTTTTTTGGGAACTAGGAATCTAGCAATTTATGTGTGTGAGGTAAAACCGTGTATGACCATGGGAAAATATATCGATTCGTAAATAATGTAAGGCTATTGTAAGCGTAATAAGTGAGATTAAGAAAATGACGCTTAGGTAGTTCAAGTATGTAGAGCGAATTAACAATATATTTAGATGAACAATAAACGAGTATGTGCCAACACCGAGTGGTTTGGCAGTCCGTCCTCTCTGCCTATAACTGCGGAAAAATGGCGTAATCGATAATTAGTTGGTTAGATATCTAGGTTAAACTGTTTTAGTTTTTTTTTTGTAGGAACTGTGTAGAAAAAGTCGTTACCCGCAAACTAAGACAGTTTAATATGTTTTTAGATTTTCACGGCCAAAAGCATTGCAGCTAAAGAAGGATGTAGCTTAACACGGCATAACAACCCAAAAACAAATAACGAATAAGTTAGTTTAATTCAAAATTAGTTCATTTATTATCGGAATCCAATACTTGACGGTTACAATAAAACTAAACTACGAAAAAAACATAAAAACCAACAACAACAAAAATGAAACACGGTATAAGGGGTCGTCCATTAATCACGAGATGTTTTTTTAGCAACTTTTTAACCCCCCCCCCCCCTCCCCCCCCTCCCCCTGGTGATATGTGGTGAGGTTTAAGACTACCCCCCCCCCCCCTCCTACCCAAAAACACGTTTATTTTCTTAGTACAAAGTATTTTGAAATTTTCAGAATATTATCTTTAAATACAGGTATAATCTTATTAGATTTCGGAAAATTAAGCATCGTGATAAAAAATTTACAGTTTCCAAATTTAAGGTTGCAGATTGTTTTTGACTGGCAGTTGGTTTAGAAATCGTGCGTTCGCCGAAAAATAAATACACGTGATATCTCATTATATCCCCCCTCCCTCCTTGTGATATTTCGTACATGAATTTTTTCATACATAAATATAGTCTTCATCACAATCTACATAACTACCATGACGGACACTGCAACGCTGTCCGAAATGTTGGCTAAAGGAGGAGGAAGTGCAACACGGCATTATCAACCAAAAAATTAAACAAGATGATACTTTTAACCATGAAAATTTCAAATAATATCCGAGTCTATTTATGATCCCAGAGATTTATTTTTTATCTTGAAGGATGTGTATAAAAATATCTACGCACTTATGTTTTACCTACACGAGCAAAAAAAAGTTGTTTTTGAAAGTTTTTCTGTTGCCTTTTCACAGTTGATATTATGCAAAGCTTCCTTATCCTGTCTCAACACAACATTTACTTAGGTCCTTAAAGTGTTTTTCATATCGTTTATGACAAAACTCCACAACACAGTGTATAAAAAAGTTGTGTTACAATTAATTTGCACATCAATATATAGTGTACACATATTCGATGCAAAACGATCGACAGGGGCCCCGTCGTAAAATTTTACGACGATGGTGGAGGAATTCTATTAGAATTGGGAATACGAAATTTCCCCATAAAAGTACCAGTAATCGGGAAGAAATCAGCCGACTATTCATGAAGTAATAATACGGAACATGTGAGGAGAACACGCGGAATAGTTTGCCAATATCGTTAATAGTGAGAAAAATACAGCCAAACTTTGGCTGAATAACCAATTTATTATATGTTTATTTATGGAATTTGTTTTTACATGCTTTGTGAAACTCATAATTGAAAATATTAGCAATCAGTAAATGGTGTTAAGAAAGTGTCGAAGTAATTTTCTTTGATTCGTGATCAATATATGTACACAAGAAACCTGACCCCCTTCACATCCCTCGATATCTTTTTTTACATTAAATCCACACAGGAGGCCCGAGGAAAATAATTCTTTCAGGGCCTATTTCATCTTTGAGGGAGGGTCAGTTTGAGGAAAAAAGGGATTGAACGTGGGTCTTGAAGATACTTCATGTTGTAGGAGGGAAAAAATACGTTCCACAGCCGATCTGTTGAAGTTCAAGAACGAGTCGTATTATTCTTTCTCCCTTTTTCATATGACCAATGTCAACTCTGAACAAATGTTGGGCGCGCGTTTGGCGTGTTTCATGACTACTCACCGGTGATGAAGGAATCAATGATGCTAGTTCCTCTAAAGATTGTAATCCGTTAATCCGTTTGAGAATCTAAACAGACCGCCCATTTTCACATAGAGTCAAATTTTTTTGGAAGTGAAAACTTATTTAGCACCGTCGTGATTTGAAATTCGATGGAACGAAAAATAACAAATCAGGGACAAACACGTACATCTATAAGATTTAGCCTGCTTTAGTTTTCAGAAGGTCTTACTTTTACCGCGTGTGAATTGCACACTCTGATTTTTCATATCTGTAGTTATACGAGTATACCAGATTTCTTTAATTTTTAAGCGATATTTTGTTCAGCGATATATCATTACCATAAATAGAAAATGAGCTATGAAATATCCAATTAACTGTAAAAAAAAAAAAAGACAAAATTCACGTTTTTCAAACGTGAACTATGAAGAAAATCTAGGGAAAACCAGTTATCAATCAACAGTTATTCGTAGTTACAAATATTATTTTTAAAAACTACGTTATTTCGCAAAAAAATAGTATTAGTTGTTATATAGCTGAATATTAATTTTCTTTTGAATTAAAGTTATCAGCTTTCTTAAAATTTAATTTTGTTATTATCACAAGTTCTGCAAGTATATTTATTAGTTTTCATTATTATGACAGCTGTTTCAGTATTCAAAGTCATTATCGTACTAGAAAACAATTTCTTGACGGTAAGTACACAAATGATTTTCTAATTAAATATTAATAAATAACTTCTTACAGTTTAAAATGGGGTTGAGGTAAATAAAATCATATAAATACGTGGTTTCAATATTGCATTACCACAGTTTTATAATGGCAATGGGAAGCCGAAACAGCTGTTACAAAAATAAAAATTAAAATAATTGCAAAACAGATTTAGGTACTTTACTAAAAAAAACTAATTAGGTGAATGGAGTTTTATGAATCGCACTATAATAATAAATATGTATAAATGTTTTTAACTGAATATCAGCGGCAAATAGACGAGTGCTTTTTAGGGTTGGTTGGGGGATGGGGAGGAAATCGGGTAGAAGTTTAGTATAAGTACGGAGGCTGTGCAGCGTTCTCAGTGTACGAGTGTACTCGGTAATCAAGCCTAATGATGAAAGTCATTAGCCAAATCTGTTGTTACTTGGAAATTAATTGAACCAAAAGCATTTGCCACTTCGTGTATCGGAACTCGGAATGTTTACTTTGTCTTTTTACTGGAAGCTTTAAGATAACGAAATATCGATAAGTTACCAAAAAATGGTTATTTAAGTAACAAATATCTATAGGGGTTATTTGTATTTATTTATGAGTTTTTGATGATAGATTTACTTACACAGTTATATTATTTTAACATGGAATAACGAGTAAGGCAGGAAATTGGTTTTTCATGTAATTTCAAGCACTGTGAGCTTTTCAGATTAATATCCGAAATCGTGTTTCGGTAAACGTTTTTTGTATTTAAATATTGTTTTAAGGTTAACAAGTAAATGATGATAGGTTTTATCGTAAGTTAAATGAGAAAAAAACGAAACAAGTTAATTCAAGGTCAATTGTTTGAAATGGCTTTAGCTCCGTTGAGAGAGCGTAAAACCATGATTTAGGACCAATTTTTTTTATATTGATACAATTAAAAAAATTATACGTTTTAAATAAAGTTAAAAATTTTTTTTTTTTTTACAGTGAATACCGCACAAGAATTTCAACTGCTCCCGTCTGGAGCCAGTGAGACTATGCCATCCCCAATTGGGGTATGTTGTGAGGCTGAAGGTAGTGGGGAGGGGAAGGAGGTGGGAAAGAGGAAGGTTGGGAAGTACCTGGCTATTCAGATCTGGTCACCAAACACGGCTAAAGCCATTTTCAAGCAACGTTTTTAAATAAAACTAAACATCTAATAGCCCTGGTAAGAGACGACGATTCAGAAACAACTTGAATTGATTAAGCTATATTAGTAATGAGAAAATCTGAATAGCCAGGCTTAAAGAAAAAATAAATAAAAACATTTTCCGTGCTCATAATCATCCGATATTAAAATTTTAATCGTTGCTTGAATAATGGCTTTAGCTATAAAAATGACAACTTCTCGACAGCCAGGAATTGCCAAACCTACAAATTTCTTTTCTCATAACGATCCCAAATGGACAGTGTCACATTCCAATATTTTTTTTTTTGTAATGTGACAGAAAAATTGTAATTATAGTAAATGAATTTGGAACCATAAAAAAGCACTTACCTGACTAATTTCGAATGTTTTAAACAGTGGAATAAGCTCAAGCAGTTTCAGAAGACGTTAAGTTCACTGTGTTAAATGAGAAAAAGCACCACAACTAAACTCACAATCACCAATATTTATTCACCAACGAAATCGGAAAATTCACAATCAACTTTCACTTCAGAACTTTCCTAGTGTCAATACTGACAGACCTATTGGTTTAAGCAAATAAACATTTCACCAAATCACTTCAAATTATGTCAACAACACACACGAAGAAGACAAACAAAATAAAATCACTGGTTAAATACAAACATAACTTAAATTTGGGTTCAATTAGTATTACAATTTAAGCTTTCATTATTAACTGTGTTGAATTTTTTTAAATGATTTTTTTTAATAATTTCACATCTATTGGTTTTTTGTTTAGTTTGATGGAGAACCGTCGATTTTTTTGTAATTGGCGGTAAAATTTTGGAGTTTCGTCAATATTTGAATTTGGAAACCGTGAAAATTCAGGCGTCGGTTTTTCTCCGGGCGTCCGCGCCGCATGAGAGCGAGCATGTTACTGACAGCGCTGGGAATTTTGCCCGAATGTATGAAATGTACTGCGCCAGCTTCTGGATATAAGAACTACGGGGAATGTGTTGGGGTGGAACGTGGCACTCTTAGGCGTAGGATACAAGTTCAATATTTATCACGATATTGATGGATCGCGATCCATCAATATGAATCAGAGTGCTACCCCAGACGTTCAATGTTTATTGTGATCCATCAAATATTTATCATATATTGTGATATTTATTGAACGTGAAGATTAGTGTTTTGACGAATCACAATATGGATCACAGATGTCTGTCTAGATTCCTGAATTCCGTATCGTGTACCCTCGAATCGTGATAAATATTGATAATAGTAATGAACCATTAATAATTCGGTCGTGTTTATGTCATGACGATTAATTTTTTAAACATTGTAGGATTAAGGTGATGCTCTTCTAAGTAATGTAAAATAATGTGTTTTCGGTTTTAAAATTAGATAGCTTAAAAATATGGTAAGTAGTCGCTTTAATTAAATACTGCAAGTATACAAGAATAGTATAGTAGAACACATAGCCTTTGAAATAATCGAGTAAATACCTACTTATTTCAAATCGTTTTATGAACTCAAAAAAAATGTATCAGGCCTACAAAATCTGCTTTAAAGTTCAAAATATCCTTCTTACAAACCCCTTTTTGATTGAAGTTTTATTGCATAATGTGGAACACCCATTGACACAACCTACTAAGGATCCATTCGTCAAACATGTGTGGCGTTATATAGTTTATTATCTTTTAAAATATCATCGTTAAGCTGTTCCTTCTTAATTTCAACAATCTTAGACAGGGTGGCTAGTTTCCCCGCGCAATAGGGTGGCCAGAAAAATCTCTCGGGGAATTTTCCTCGGCCGTTAAAACAGTATTACCCGAATGCTCTCGAAGGGTATTTTTAGGCAGGAACTTTTTTGTATCAACAAGTTACGAACGGTACAGCCACCTGAATGGAAAGTCGATAGTCATAATACCTGCGAACTCCCGCGAAGTCGTTCTTGCAAAGTGTAGGCCATATAAAAAAGTTATAAAAATTGTATAACTTTCCAGAAGAATATGGCGTCTCTGAGTAAACTAACTAACTAACATTCATGCAGTTTCTTCGCAGGGGTAAGCAGAGAGGCCGAGCCGCCAAAGAATACGGTAGGTATTGGCGCACACTCTTTGCTTCATTCAATTTTTGTTGTTGTTTTTTTTGCAATATATCCACACAGGAGGCCGTGAGGAAAAAAATCCTTCAGGGCCTATGTCATATTTAGGGATGCTGTGTGGATAATCTTTTTAGGTAAAGGAAGTTCTGGGAAGGAAAAAGGTATGTGGGGTGGTTAGGATTATGGGGATCAATGTGTCCAGGACTGACGGACGTGTGAATCCATCCCTCTCTCTCTGTGCTGTAAGGCGATGGGTCGAGAGTCCGGCTGGAGAGGTCTAGGTTAGGTCTCCCTCAACCAGTCTCTCCTGGTACGGCTCGCCAAGCACCTCACCACATGAACCCGAGCACGCCTGCTAAGTCACCAAATGTAGCGAAGCACTTGGGGTGACGTATGGTAATGGTGTTGTTTATTTCCATTTTATGGTTTCCGGCAACGCATTAAAACATTTCAACCCTTTTGGAAGTATAATTTCCGCACAGCACTCACTCTATTTAGGGTGATTGCTTATTTAAAAAGTATAATTTCAGTGTATGCCTTTGTGTTATGTCTACGAATGTTGTTGTTTAATACGAGTATTACATCGAAACTTTATGAAAATGCAGACATAAAAAAAAAACTTTTATTTTAGTTGGATTTACGCCCAGCTGGGCTTTTACATAGATAACTGAATTAGGTAAGCTGTCCAAAATTATACGAATAGTTTTTAAAGCATGAAGAAATTGTTAATCTAAATATAACAGTAAAATATGTAACAGTGACATAAAATAACGTGGACACAAACTGTACCATAAGACAACCAATAAAACTACTTTATTATAATGTTATTATAATTTGTAGGACTCTACAAAGTGCTGGTATAGATTATGCTTAATTCTATTAATGGAGTCCGTAAATATCACAATAATATCCCCAAACTTGTTGCCCAGACCATTCACTCTATTGGTTAGTGAATGTGTCTGATTGTTGATGTGGATTGAAACAACTGTTCGTGTAAGGATGTAAAAGATGTTATAAAAAAATATGTAAAAAAACTTGCCAAAACTACTTTTATTAATTTTATTTTATTTCCAGAATTCCGCCAAACTAGTGCTTACATCTCTTCTAGCCCTTCGTTATGTCATAGTATCAGGAACACCAACTTAACAAAATGACAAATTATTGCAAATAGCCATTAATTCGTATACGACGAAAGCACATTTTCATTTTACGAAATTGAAATTTTGAATACTATATTTTTCATCGCCCCGAATGGAAACTTTTATAGTACTTAAGGTGAATCAAAAGATGTATGAAACGTGACTAGCGATTTCGAAAGTTTATCATAAATTATTAAGAAGAGTGTTTGTGTGCGCATTTGTTTTCTATACAAATCTACAGTATATATATACTTCCGCGATTAATGAAATTGTCCTTCAAAACAAGAGTTAGGTCACTGTCTACACGAAATCTCTAAAAACCAACCCATCCTTTTTCCCACCTGGTAAAGCAGAATTTTGATACTTCTCGGCGAAATTTTGCACACTTGACTTTAAAAATAAGGGAAAAATTACTGTGTACATCTGATTTCGAAAATACACATGGAAGGGATTTTCTTATTGTAAACAAGATTAAGGATTATGATAAGGATAGCACGTAACGCGACAACACCACATGCAGGCGCAATTGGAGCAATCCGCTCCAAGATGCCAAGGAGCCAAGGCGCTGATAATACCTAACATCTAATACAGCGCCCTTCAAGTATTTACTAGCGCCAGGCGCCGTTTGGCTCAAGGCCGGCCCTGGGCAACACAGAACGTGGCAATACTCGAACAGCTTTCAGTTTTATTTAATGGGGTGGCCATTTGTTCAGATGGAGGCAGAGCTTTTGCTACAATTGTAGGTACAAGTAACAGTATCGCGCAAGGCTTTTGAATTTCCAGCATTGATAATAACGGCCGCCGCCGAAGATATAATATAAGTGCGGAGGAACTTTATATTTATTCAAAAGATTAGGAGCTTCGGTTCCCCTCCCGAATATCTAATTAAAAACTTTACCCCGAAAATAAATTATCTGAGACATGCTTATATTCCCAGTTGCTTTATCATTATTTTTGGAGAGCAACTTGACTACAAGCTACAAGATTCATTTGCAAATTATAAATCAAGAAAATCTTAATTCATAATATTATTTATTCTATCCAATTCACAAAAAATAATCAATAATACTAATTTTGGTCATGCGTTTGTCCCGCGTAACTCTGGTGAAATGATCTCTGGAATTTGAACTTGTTTTGAATTTAAGTGTCATTTTAAAATTGGAACTGGTTGTGTCAAGAATTCAGACAACTTGGATTTTCCTCGTTTTCATAATTGGAAGTGATTGTAAGAACAATAATTAAGACAAGCGGTAAAGTATACCTAGATTATATTATTTTAATTATTTTATTAATAATTCTTTATTTAAAATGAGTATTTCTTTTATTAATTTTTTTGTCAGACGTAATTTTTAAACTTAGCTCAGGTGTTCAATCGAAAGATAAATTGGTGACCGCCTCTAAAATTGACGTGTGTGTGTTTTTCTTAAATTCTTTCAGATTCAGAAATCCTACAATTACAACGTCCCGTGATTTTTGACAGGTCTGCCTGCACTAGCAATATAACATTTTAACAGAAAATCATTTCAATTCTCATTTTAAAAATTAGAACTCATGTGTCGACAATTACAATATCCCATGATTTTCGAAAATCTCCGCTAGTACTCCGTAAAAATCACTGATATTATTTGTGCACTGCAAGTATGAATAGCTAGGCACTTCCTAACCTTCATCTTTACCCCTCCTTTCACTCCATACTTTATTCATTCATCATACAACATCCCCTATATTTCCGATGTAATAGTCACACTGGCAGTTGAGTAATAATGGCGTGATATCAAATTTTAAAACAAAACGTTTATAACGAAATAGCTGTAATTTATCTTGTGACAATTACTTTGTACATCACAACCATTAGCAAATTACAAAAAGTATTACATTTTTAGCTTATATTATAAAATGTTATCAACTTTCCATCACATAATTACGAATTATTTCGCATTAGTAGACAAAATATTTTTTTATTTTTTTTTTATTTGGGTATGGGTACCGCTGCCCGGAAACCACATACTGCATAAACAACGCCCAAGCCATTCTACCGTCCTATCTGTCACAGGTCATCCTAAGTGTTCGCTACATTTAGTAATTTAGCAGGGATGCCCGGGCTCTCGGGGGCGAGGTTTGTCCAAGTCTTGGCAGCTGATGTGCCTGCCCACCTACTGTGTGGCGGGCTAGATCTGGAGAAACTGTTTAAGGGAGACAAATTTGACCTCTCTAGCAGGACTCTCTCGCCAGAGCCTTGCACAGCAGTTGGAGGAAGGGATTCATACGTCCGTCACTCCTGGACACACTGCCCACAGATTTCTACCCACACTACATACTTTTTTCCTTTCCAGAACTTCATCCCCTTCCTTCCTTTAAAATGTCCTCTACACAGCATCCCCTAAGATGACATAGGCCCTGAGGGAGATTATTTTTCTCAGGGAATCCTGAACGGAGCTAATTAAAAAAATATATGTAGTAGAAAATATGATTACGAAAATTAATTTAATTAATAGGTATGAAGTCCTACAAAAAAAATATATACGGCAAAAGTCAATTTATTTTCTACAGTTTTCATTCGGGTTATTATTTTTTACATTTCGAAATTAAAAGTCACAAAAACCTCGTTTTTTTCACCATAAGAAAAGTCCTTACACAACTTCTAGAAAAAAAGTTATTGAAAAACATTTCTTCAGATTCACGTGCCACGTGCCCCTCTCATCAAAACTTTTTCGATAGAACTTAACAACGTGAGAAACAACAAAACCAAAACTCAGTCAATAGGCCCTCGAACTACACAGAATATTTCGAAAATAATATTATATAACGTGAATGTACTATAGGTAAGTATTTCTTTTGGGTTGTTATTGTAGTGTATACCAAAATGTACGTAGTTTCAATGTCCTTCAACAAATGTCGTTAGTACAAGTAGTTATATGTGGTTTTGAGGTATCTCAACAAATGCCGGTAAATTACTATGGGAATGTATCATCTATCGCCGTTCGTGTCTAATACCCCAGTTAAGGAAATAGCTGATGAAATACAATCGAGAGCTGGGCAGCTTCACTGCTGAGTTCTTTTGGTTCTGAATTACATAGAGTATCCATAAGAACGGACGTTTGGTCCAGTTAACTATTCACGTAAACCAAAAGATATAGATGATTCCTGAGTATAAATTAAGTAATCCCAATCCCTGGGATTTGAGAATATTACAGCAATTAATCAATGTAAGTATGACACCAAAATCGGCGATTTCCCTACTATAGAAAAAAAACAAATTAAAAAAAAATAGTAATCATAATAATTATTATGTGTTTTGTCTTGTTTATTAAGTATTTTATTTTGTGTTAGTGATTTGATGATTTAATCAGAATTTTATTTGATTTAATTGGAATTGTTTACTTTAATCTGAATTTTTTTCATGTGATTACCTCAAAACAGACCCAAATGCTCCAAAACGTCTGGATCCAGTAAGAGAAGGAGCAACAAACTCAGCTATCAGCATATTATATCAAATACACATAAAAACTCTATTCAAGTACATTTTTGACCAGAAAACCAAATTTCAACAAACACAAACTAACATAAATGGACCACTTTTTATGTTAGACAACTGTAAATGAATACAAATAATAAGAGCTCCGCCGACAGACACAAGCTTTGGACAAATATACCATAAATACCAGGCAATAGAAGCTTTTAAACATCTTAATCTTATACTCGATATAAAAATTAGGGAAACAGAAAACATTTTATAGACAAAATTAATATTTGTATTATTAATAAAGGATGGGTTCTTTCCACATACTCGTATAATTTTACTTTTGAGATGTGACATTAAAAATGTTGCAATTTAAAGAGCTCTGTCCTAAAATACAAAGCAGTGGTTACGACAAATTATTATAGGGAAACCGGCAGGGAAACAACAAGAGGGGTAGAAGAAGGTTTGAGATTTGTTAAAGGTTAGAGTAATGTGTTGTGGCATGGATGCAATTAGTATTTTGAGGATACTAAACAGAAGGGGATGTAGATAATGGAAACACTAACTCAGCATAACATACGTCAGTCTCAACAAGGTAAATCCATCTGCCAGCAAGACATGCATTGCAAATATCATTGTTATAAATGGCACACAGAAAAACACAAATTTTGGATTAAGTACCACTATTCTGAATGTTTTTAAATGGCTTTAGAGACTATGGGGTTTTAAAAGGGGTGTGTTGTGAGGCTGTATGTAGTGAAGAAAGGAAGCAGCTGGAGAAGAGGAAGGTGGATAAGTACCTGGCTATTCAGATATTAAAGCCATTTCAAACAATGTTTCGATTCTGAAAGGTGGTTCTTACCAAGGCCCAAGGCGAAGCTTGAAAGTACCTACCACTCTTAGTTACTGAAATGGCTTCCGCTACGATTACTGAATAGATACGAATAGCCATGCACTATCTAACCTTCATCTTTATGCTCTATTTTCATTCCATACTTTCTTCAGCCAAACAACGAGTCGAAAATATTATTTTGTGAAATACATAACACTAATAATATTTACTTGCGGCAGGCCAGGATCTCCGTACTCGTAGCCAAGGATAGTAACCACCCAACAGCAGAGGCCTCTACTAGAAATGAACAGAGAGATTTCCCCTACCGTTCAACTTCTTCTTAACACTCGTTGATTTCCTTCCGCTTCATAACTTCCCCCAGAACTTGAGTTGCAAATAGCTTCGGGCTAACGGAATTCTGTTGTGGTAACCACATAAAAAGAACCTTATCGCCTTACGCCTGACCACGTTTTATAGTTATATGTATTTCTCCATACAATATTCTCAACAGAATACTTCCTCAGGTTCTCATATCTACTACATATGTTACACCCCTCCCCAATCTTGCTGTTCCCCACCTTTCCTCGGCCCTGCCATTCCCTACCCTAAACGCTGGCGGGCAGGGACTAGAGATCACCCCCTCTGCCTCTCACGCAGGGGGTGACGGGGTAGTCTTTCCTTGGATTGGAGAGAGGGATAAAATGCCCCCTTCCCCCCTGGAAAGAATGCACTAATAAAGCGGTCATTCAGAGAAATAAGATTCGAACACGCATAACTGCTTATTGTTTTGGTGTAATTCGATGCAATGAACCTCCTTATTGTTTTGATATAAGTAGACACAATGAACTCGCTTGTTGTGTTGATATAAGTATTGGCAATGAATCTGTTTATTGTTTTGGTACACGTAGGCACAACGGACCTGCTTATTCTTTTAAGTAAGGTTCGTTGCACCAGCTTAAAAAGAAGAAGATGGACAGATATGTAAATATGAATGTTAGAAGGAGCGCGCTAATATTAAATACGATAATATTTAAGCTAAAATTGTGAAAATATTTAATAAAACATGACTCGTTTAAAATAGAGCAAAAATTTCATGGGAATGTCTAAAATAGCTTTTAATGAAACACTGTGATTTTTTCATACTAAATAACTGAAAAAAAGTGTTATAATAATTTTCGGAATATATTTTGTGATTTTTTCTGTCGAGGGAATATCATATATTTGTGATACATTTGCGATATATCGATATATTCCCCACGCCAATTCTATTGGCGTGAGGAATGTATGTATAAATGAATGTATGTACAGATATTATTTACAAGAAAAACATATATTTTTTAAAGCTGTAAAACTTAAAGTATTTAAGGAAAAAATGTATTATATCGGTAGAAAGGCGGGAAACTGGGCCTTAAGTAAAAGTAGACGCTTGCTTATGGTTTTAGTAGAATTAGACGCAATGAACTTGCTTCTTGTGTTGGTATAAGTAGATGCAATAAATCTGCTTATTCTTTTGATATAATGTACAATACATACAATTTTCATACAACATATCTTCTGTCTATCGGGAATCTTCATCACATCACATTTGGAGACGAATTTTTGGTAGAACTAAATTTGATTCAATCTTTTGTTTTCGAGTAAATTACTTCGAGGAAAGTTAGATTTTTAAATCAAATTTTAAAAAAAAATCAGACGTTACAAATGTTTTTTAACACTTCAGCCGCCGAAAAAATATAGATAAACATGTAAAAAAAATGTTCAGGACAAAAAACAAAATTGGATTCTTTACGTGATGTAGATTCAACAGTTTCCTGATTGCATCTACTACGAGTTTCCGGAAACCGTATATATTTTTGGCTCCTACAAGATTGTTGATATCGACGATTAAATATTGCAATGAGGTTTGGAAGCTTCAATAAGTAAATTATAATAAATTGAATAGAAAAAGAACTTCGTCGAAACTCTTGCGAAAAAATGATGGATTGCAAATAACTAAAAATGCAGACTTTTCCTTGTAACAGCACGCTTCCCTTTATAAGAATACTGTTCGAGACAATAGGTAGGACATAGACAATGCAGGTGGCGCCATTTACCTTTACCCTTCTGCCGCTGAAAACAAAGCCTTCTGGATACAAAGATATGCTTTTGTGAAAATCCCTAAGTTTTTCTGATGCATTTTCAAGGTGTGAATAGATGCTCTTTTCCTAAATACAAAGGCCAAGGAAGAAGGCTACCATCAACAATAGAGTTATGATACCAACCCTAATGTATGGTAGTAAGGCATGGAACAGGCGGAGGACTAAAATAGACTGAATGCAAGAAATGAAACCCTTACGACGACGATGTATGATAAAAATATACGTGATATTTATTATATGTTAAAACTTTAGCCATAGTATCACTATGACTTCCTCAAGATATAATACGGCAGAATAGATGTTCTAGCACAGCATAGCATGACAAGACAAATAGTCCTGCTCATTGAAATTACTGAAACAGTATGTTTATTCAATTTTTATAAGAAAAACTTTCATTTTATACTTTTTTGAAGGTTATTCCCATCAGTGAAATATATCATATTAGATTAAGTTAACAATAATAATGTAAACAAAAATATGGAAGAGAAAAAGACACAGAAAAGCAGAATAAAGACAATGGTCGCAACTGGGACTCGAACCCAGACCTCTCCGTCTAACCGGGACGAGCGCGTTAACCAATTTCGCTATTGCCACCTTCTGTCAAACCGTCATATTTGTCAATCTCATATTTTCAAATTTTAGAATGACATTATTATCAACTAATTATTTTTCTCCATATTACGGGCAAAATATGGAGAAAAAGTATGTTTCTTTTTAATATATGGTAAACTTAAATTTATTCGTAAACTGCTCGTGCTAATTTAATTATAAAAAAAAACAATGATCAATTAATTATTATAATAAGTTCCAACACAGCTTGATCTAAGCGACACCTTGTTGGTTTTAATTATGAATTTAAATAAAAAAGTGGTGTATTACAAAGTGTGTTTTTTCATTAAAAAAAACACTTATTTCAAGATGTGCTTGAAAATATTAAGAAGAATTTTTTGTTTGCGTATAATATTGAAAGGCATACATAATATTACAAAATTGTATCGGTGATTCAGTCCAATATTTTATTTTTGTTAGCCTCTCTTAAAAAAACTTTAAGTATAATTTATATGGACCAAACTATTTATTCATGTTCACATTCCGTGTGTAGGCGCACACAATTAATTCATCTTAATATTTGGAAGCATAACTTGCCAAAGTGCTTTTTCACAAAGTAATTAAATTGGCGTTATCTATGAAAGACAAGGTTATGAATAAATTTAAGTTTACTATTAAATAAATTAAAAACCTTTCTGCATACCCATTTTTATAAGAAGAACGTTAAACGAGAAATCTTTTCTAATTTTATGATTAATTAATCTACGATTTACGAATGTATAGTTTCGAAAAGAATGCTAATCTAATAAAAACACAACGAATTAAATTGAGAAAGGGATACTTATATTATATGGACACAGCATATGGATGGAAAAAAATTGCGTTTAGTCAAAATTATGAGGCGAAGAGAATGGAAGAGAGAGAATTAAAGGAACATAACATATTATGGGACTTTTTTATATGAATACCTTACAAGAGTCTCAGCTGCTCTTGTCTGGAGCCAGTCCATCCCAATTGGGGTATGCAATGAGATTCAAGGTACTGGCCAGGTTAAGGAGGTGGGGAAGAGGACGGTGGGGAAGTACCTGGCTATTTAGATCTGGTCATCAAACACGGCTAAAAGCCATTTTAAGCAACGTTTCAATTCTGAATGGTAGTCTTACACCAGGGCGATACTGAGAGTATATTCCACTCTGGAACGTGCCGCAAATATACTATATGTTATTTTTAATGAATTAATTGTGAAATAACACAAATTAATCAAATAAAATTTGTTTGCCCACGCCGGAAATCGATCCCGCGAACTTCGGATTGCGAGTCAAAAGCCTTACCGCTAGACCACGCTGGCCGTTTGATGGTCAGATGCTTGAGGTAGGCCAGGTCAAAATAGTAGAAGTATCGTTGAGTTTTACTAAGGAGTGAATTCTAGAATATAGTTTTGTGGGCGTCCTTCGTTGATAAATTTAATTTTGTTATTTAAAAATTCGGCGTGGTGTAATCAAAAACCAAGAACAAAATCTATCAAAATTATTACTTTATTTTAAAAAAATCAAGATACTTTCATATAATTTTCCATTCAAAATTCAAGATAGAAAATTCGGGCTTCATGCCCGAGTTGTATGAAGTTTGAGAGAGTTTATAATAAATTACTTAAGTTGGTAGAAAAGTGGCTTGGATTTTGAGTTACTGCGATACATATTACCTGACGATCGTAATACACTATCTGATCGACTGAAATATAATTCACATTTTATGCTCCGTAGTCTAACGTATTTCGAAATTAGTGTTAATACGAGAACTGTCTACCAGAAGTGTTTTACTTATTGTAAAACGGCATACTAATCTATCTATCTATCTATATAAATGAAAATGAATCGCCGAAATGTATGTACGCGCATAACTTCCGAACGACTGCACCAATTTGGATAATTCTTTTTTTTTTAATTCGTTATTGTCAGGAAAGAGTTTTTATAAAACTACTGATGAGCTCAGGCATCATGAAATTTGTATAAAAAAATTGCAAAAGATGGCACGCGAGCTGTTTGAAAACTGATTGCACCGGGACTGAATGCATGGAATGCGAGAAGGGGAAGGGGAGGGGGAAGGGGAGGGGAACCTGGGTGGGGGAGGGGAACCTGGGAGGGGGAGGGGAACTCGGGAAAGGAGTTCACAGGACGGGGGAAAGGGGGAGTGGAGTGGGTGAGGGAAGGTGGAGGAGGCGGAGTAGGAACGCGAGAGGGTAAGGAGACGCGGGAGAAGAGGGGAGGCCGAAGGGGAACGGCACGAATGGGAAAGGACACGCAGGGTGACACAATTTCTTTATTAAATATCATAGCAACGCATGCCGGGAACCAGCTAGTATTCTCATAATACTAAGTAAGGAAATTTATGAGTAATTTATTAAACAACAAAATCATTAAATTAGCTGAATTATTATCTACAAACTTGTATTGGACTTGAATCGCATTATACCTACACGCATTCCCAGCGGAGTGATATTCTCACAAAACAGCATACAAAACTACTATTTACTTAGATTTATAGTATTCTAATACTTAAGTAGATTTGATTATGATTTTAAAACTGTTTTTCATCTCCAATTGATATGTCAAAGCACCAAAGCACATTATTAAAATAACGTTTTTTATAGCTAATAAATTCTAGACTAATAAAGGCTGTACAAATCTCATGAAGCTCACCGTTCAGACAGATTTTCGACTTTATATTTGAGAATATAACCCTAAACAAAACAGTATAATTGGTCCCAAACAATAAGACACTTTAATGAGTCAATTGTGAAGGAAAAATTATAATTTTATATATCTAATATCCACATTAGCATGCAGTAGAGTCGGTTCCCTTTGCCCACTACGAATTTAACTTCAATCATACCGAACGAGAACAAAGCACCCAAATGAATGCAAACACTTCACAAATCCATTATTATTCTCAGTGAATCCTTTGGCATAACGGCAGGCAGGACAGAAAACAGCACTTCAGCAGGGCGTCAGATTGAGATCATTCTAATTAAACAACAGCGTCCTGCGGACTCGGTCCAGCGGAGGCTGGCCGCATCCCCAAAGCCTCACTTCCGGACTTCCCGCTTCACCGTACGACACTGAGAAGATAAAACTGTAGAAGTGTCCTTGTTGACGAACTGAGCTTGATTTTACCCACTTAGACCCTTCTTCCACAGAGATAAAGCAACATCCGATACTCATGTTGTGATCTCACGTCGCAAACAACTTTTCGCACACAGCCTGTACATCGCTGCTGAAATCACGATATCCGCGTCGCCACCACTCATTGTTGAACTCATGAAACGTCAAAACTAGCTTTCATGACCTCGTTTACAATCAATCAGTTGCTCTAGGTGTCATTTGTTGACTGTTTTGTTCCTAGCATTGATCTAAAGCGCACACATTGTACAAAATGTCTCACATAAATGGTGTCATATTTAAAGTCTCGACGATGAACGTGAACAACTTCGCCCGGCTAGTCGCGTGAAATTGACGTAAAGAAAAACATCCACAATTATTTCTCTGAATTAATTGCATAAGATGTCCGAGTCACTAATTGAATAATAACATCCTCCTGGTCACGGCACCAAATGTGATGATATTATCCTATTTTAATTTGTGAAAACTATATAATTCCGGAAAACACCGTGTCTGAAGGCTCTCGTTTGTACGATCACCAGTCAAACATATTTGCGAATATTCTCGGTACAATATTTCTTTAGTATTTCTAAATTTTCCAGAGGCTGATTGAAAGAAAATTTTCTATGCAGGTTTTACTATTCAGTCTACAACACTCACTTCTATAAGTTTACTCTTCAGTGGTTATACCTCACACTTCTAGGAATTATCTGCTCTGTGGAGTGCGACTTCCGGCCCATCAAGGGCTCTTGAGTCTTGTGAGATGATAATTCCGCCAGAGGGAGGAGCCCTTGAGGAGTAATAGGACCGGGGGTGGTTACTGCCAGTGCCGCTAGGGGGAGTATTAGGGAGAACGCTCACACGAGTGGGTATAATGCCTTTCCAGAAGACATGTGGAAATTTAATCTAATTTTGAAATAAATTAGTGCTACCTAGCGGGAGAAGAGTATACATCCTGCTGTTCTGCTCTTAAATTTGTGTTTTTCAGGACGGATACAAAAATACGACAGAATTCAAAACTAAACTTAAAACCAATCTTGGAAAAATCTTTATCAGTAAATTACATCAATTTTATTTGCAAACTCAAATTTCGACTTTTCAGGATGTCTAACTAATCAACTGGACGATCGATATGTACTCAATTTGGGAGACGAGTATGGGTACCGCCGCTTCGGGATATTGGATAACCAACACCTCTGCCATATTCGTTATTTGTTTTGGGGTGTTATGCGGTGTTGTGCTACCTCCTTCATTATCCGACGTTTTGGACAGCGTTACAGTGTCCATCATCTGCTGGATCTACCCTAAAGAAGTAGTTGGCGCAGCACGGCATAACACCCCAAAAACAAATAACGAAAATGCTTTCGGCCGTGAAAATCTAAAAACGTACCTCTGCCATAGGTCATCCCAAGTGGTTCGCTACGTTTGGTGACTTAGCAGGGGTACCCGGGTTTGTCCGGGTCTTGGCGGCAAATGCCCCTGCCCATTTACTGCATGGCGGGCCGGATCACCGAGAGACACTGGTTGAGATACTGGTTGCCTTTTGACTTCTCCAGCCGGACTCTTTTAATCCTTCGCCTTGCACCGCAATTGGAGGGATAAATTCATACGTCGGTTACTCCTTGACACTGACCGCCATATTTCTACCCACCCTTCATGCCTTTTTCCTTCCCAGAACTTCCTCTCCTTCCTTTCATTAAAAAGACCCTCCACACAGCATCCCCTAAAATGACATAGGCCCTAAGGGAAATTATATTCCTCAGGGCCTCCTGTGTGGAGCAAACGTGAAAAAAAATATCATTAACAGATTATAAATTCGAATTGGGGTGTCATAAAATAAAGCAGTTTATAAAATTTAAATATGGTGCTCTATTATTTGATTTCAATTACGATGCCAATGATGTGGCGGTGAGTGTTATCAATTTCCGTTAGTGTCACAAAAATGTACAGATTTTATATTCGCGCGGCCCGAACTAAACGCCCAGTTATTATTTTTCACGCTATCGGCAGACATTTCAATATATGAATTTAGAATTTACGATTCGAGCTTGCAAATAATTCACAGTGGATTAAACCCTTCCCTTCAGAGTCTCGCTTATCCGCGCCTCTCCATTCATTGTCTGGCTGTTTGGGGAACAAACATTATGAAATAAGAAAGGAGGATGTTTCATATGTAAAAAAAACAATACGACAAAACTTAACGAATAGTAAAATATGGACCAGAAAATAGAGAATATTTGGAAAAAGATAAAAATAATTAAGGGGGACTAAAATTTATTCTAAGTTTTAAACTACAGTTGTTTAAATTAAACCAGAGTATCTACAGATATGGATGCTTGGCCTCCTGGGAAAGGCTCTTGACTAGCGATACAGAGTTCGCGGGTTCAAATTCAGGCGTGCGCAAGTAAATTTTAATTGACTGATTTGTGTTATTTCAAAATTTTATCATTTAAAAAGAATATATAAAAGAAAATAAGATATTATAAAAGGTATATTCGGGGCAATTTCCAGAGTGGAAGATACTCCAAGTATCGCCCAGGTGTAAGGCTACCATTCAGAATTGTAACGTTGCTTGAAATGTCTTCAGCCGTATTTGGTTACTAAATAGCCAGGTACTTCCCCATATTCCTGTTCCCCATCTCCTCCCCCTCCCCACTACCTTCATCCTCACAATATACCCCAATCCGGGATGCCATAGTCTCATTGAACCCAGGCGAATAGGAGCAGTTGGAATTCTTGTGCGGAATCACATTAAAAAATATATATATAAACTTCTTAACGCAGTCGATGCATCGCTAATCTAAATATTGTGAATACAAAAAAAACTGAAGTTCGAAAATTGTTCTTTCGAACATAGAACCTTATTTTGCCAAATAGGCCACTAATAGGCTAAAATTTTTTCTGGTTAAGACAAATATTCTGAGACATCCCCTATTTTTTATTATTTTAATCGTATTTTTGAAACCCTGGCGATTTTTTGAAAATTTCAATCCGAAAAATCAGACCATTTTTTTTAAACCGGTAAAACGGGACATAATTTTATTAGTGCGAAAAAACGATAATTACATAGCCGAAAATTTCAAACGAATAGCAATAAATTGTACGGGGTTCTCTTCGTAACATCTGTAAAAACACCGCCATCTTTATCAAAAAATCAAACCAAAGGATAAGTTCGCATAGAACAAACAATAAATCTAGCGAACGTTAAACTAAAATTCAAAAATTCGCCGGAAATCAAAGTGTTGCCATATAAAAAAAAATTAATCAGTATGGAATTTTACAAAATTAAGGGAACATAATCGGAGACGGAACATTTTCATGTAGTGACGTCACGAGCTCAAATAATGAATCTATTTATTTAAAAATAAAAAAAACTATGCATTTCTAAAATTTTTTACTAACATTTTCGTAATCTTAGTAAAAAAATCTATCCACACGATTTTTTCCAAGTCGTTATGAAATCCATGCAAGTGGCCTATTATGAACTGTTGAGCAGCAAAAGGTTCCAAAATTAATTCGATTTTTTCGGTTGAAATTGGCCCGGGAAAAAAACTTGTGCTTTGAAAATGTTTGCGGAGCTCTTTTAAGTAAAATTTGTACGGCGTCCTTGAGGTAATTTTTTTACAATTAAAGACAGTTTTTACAGTTCTCGATAATTAGTAGTAAAAACGCAGGGGTTGCATTATGAAATAGAAGAAGCTTTTATAAAATAGGAGACAGAACACGTTTTAAGATTTTATAGAATGATTTTTTACTCCCGCGCTGCATTCAACAGTTTTACAATCTTAGTTGGGAAATAATCTTAAACAAAGACGTATTGTTACAAGGAATTATACTCAGCCCCGTAAAACATTAGCAATACCTTCACTGGATCTCCCACTGCCGAAATAATCAAATTTACTACGGCTTCATGAACACATTATTGTCGGGGATATATTATCGGTACTGCGCGTTTTCATCCAACGACAAAATATCCTCCAAAAAATATCCTCTGACAAAATATCCTACGGACCAAACATCCTGCAACAAAATATCTACTACAACTTAACTAACATAACCTAACCTAACCCAACCTACCAAAAAAATATGACAAAAGTAATACCTACAGACCTCCTGTAAATTATGACAGTAAATTATTGTTCATTAAGAGTGTATTACCAGAGAACACCAGAAATATGTCATTTTTAAATCAGTGTTTAGACGTATTGACTCTTTTCCACACAAAAATATAAATTGGTTTTGAAAGATTGTTCTTTAATCTAGTAAACGTATGTTTTAAATTTTCAGAAAAAATCATAATTTTTAGTATAATAAAGTTATACCATAGGTCGTTGGCGGATTTGTTAAATTTTCAAAAAAGTACATGTATTATACAACACCCATTTCAAATCATATAATCATGCAGTAAAATAAATCAATATATTATCTGGTAAACGTATGTAACAGAATTTTAATTTTAGTTTAAATAAAATTATTAAAAAATATATAAGTACATGTGTTTCTTGACGAAAATTGGTCCGTTTGTGCATTTATTTGCGCACTTACAGACTAATATATTTCAGATTTTTTTTACATTCTAATTTTGCTAAGACATTATTAAAAAATGATAAATACTTATGATCAAAAAATAATTACAAAAAGTACATAATTTTAATAGTTTTATCGTCACGCCTTTCAGCATTTTTGGATGCAGGTATAAATTAAAGCAACTTTGGAATGAAGTAAAATCGATATTGAGTTATAATTTTAAAAAGCTGGTACGGAGAATACCTTATCTTTCTCATTGGAACCGCCTTGTACGATCGTAAGAACATCTTTCGACGAAATGTGGATTTTCGTCCGCTGGCTGGTTATGCGCTCTTAAGCAAAATTTTAAGTAACCCCCGACACAAAAAAGAACTGATGACCTTGAAACGCCTGAACATATTTTCATGAATTGTAGCTAAGAACCGTCCCGATCACGTCAGCTTTCAAACCGCATTACAATCGGTCCATTCGTTTAGGAGCTACGATGCCACAGACAGACACACAGACAGACATACAGAAAACAGAAAGTCAAACATGTAACACCGTTCCTTGCGTCAGGGATTAAAAATAGTAAAAAGGGTAAAAAATAATACAGATACCTAACAATAATAATTTATTGTCTTTACAGGATGTCTGCATTATTTTTGTCTGATTTTTTATTAGGTGAGGTTAGGTTAGGTTTTAGTAGATATTTTGTCGGAGGATATTTTGTAGGAGGATATTTTGTAGGAGGATATTTTGTCGGGATATTTTGTCGCGGGATGAAAAGTCGTGGAACCGTATTATCTCTGCAGTGTTGTCAGTACTTTACAGTAGGTACTCTGTAGGCAGTGTTGCCAGGTCCCTGCAGTAGAGGCTGTGGGGCTGTGGGGCCTTAGGGATGCTGTTCGGATATAGAAAATACTAATTGGACGGGATATGATAAAGACGTAGCTTTGAAAGGGTTCGGACGACATCGACTTTTTCCTAAGTAAATCATTTTATAAAGAAATAATGTATCATTATTTCATAGATTATTATCTCGTTAGATGAAAAGTCTTGCGCAGGATACATACCAGATACACTGGAATATTGTTTTATGCAAGCTTTTTTTCAGAGGCTCTCAGAAAACATAAGATGTTGGTATAATTTTTTTTTTTACATAACGACCCTTTGGAATACCAAGGTTCCACCTATGTCGTGCGATAATGGGGTCTATTGTAATTTACTTAAGAGTTCATTATCGCATGACATGACCGCAACAGATGGAACCTTGTTATTCCAAAGGGTCGCTATTATAATAATAGTAAAATAATACAATTTAGTTCAGTTTACCAGTTAGTCCTATCACCGCGACCTGTGAGAGTTTATATTGATCACGGAAATTTGAAACGCCGCACCGTAAAGGACAATAAATCCAAAATAGAGTTAAACATGTTATTTTTCTCCGGTTTCTTTCGATCCGCGTCGTCGATATATTTCTAATAAAATAAGTGCGTCTTTTGCGACGTGTGATTTAATATGATTTTTTAATTGTGATTAAAAATAAATTAAATATACATCATTACAAAAACTGGTATTCTGAAAGATCTATTCAACTTTATTTAAAAATACAATTTCATAATTATTATAGGTCTACAAAAACATGATATTTGATTTTTTGAAAAAAAAAAAAAAAACTTTCTTTTCGCTCTCCTTACAAATTTCCGTGATCGATATTATAAACACCACAGTTTTGAAGCGGAAGAAAATTGAAAAGAGGAAAGGAGAAGTGAACATGTAAGTGTTGGAAAGAGCCTAGTTATTCAGACCTGGTAGCTAAACATAGCTTAACCCATTTCAAGCAACAATAAGTTTCTGAATCCCGTTACGAAATATATATAAATTAATGCAATAATACAATTACTTTGTTTATGACCACGAAGTTTATTTAATTTGTTATGTTCGACCGATTTCGCTCAGCACAAGCATCATCATTGTACAAAATTAAACTGATAAAATTTCATTTTAGTGTTTATTATTATTTCAGTTTCATATCTCATGTTTTTCATGCTTATTTGTTTTTTATTTTATTTATGTGCTGTTATTTACTTTTACTTTTAACTACTTATTATTTGTCTAATTTCTTTTGTTTTTTTTTAAATATGGAATGTATTGCATTGCATACATTCTGGAATAAACTATTATTATTATTAACATAATAAATTTCGTGGTTAAAAACGAGGTAACTGTTTAATTCATTAACATGTCAAACCACAAAGTGACCACGAAGTGTTTTCTTCCAAAATACAACTAAATTATATTTTTATACTATTTTGTTATGCTTAATGCATTTTGTCGGGTTTTGAACACTCGAAAGGTGGACTTATAAATAGGAACTTAGAAGAAACTTAGGAACATAAATTAATGGGCAGTACTTACTAAATTTCCAAAAACTTGCTCGTAAATAGCAGACCTCTCAAAAAGAAGATATCATTTATGAGGTGAGATGATTTACCTGAAAAAAAGAAATAAAAACATTATTATAATTGTTTTGAACACACGCCAGCATTGATTTTAAATTCATTACCTATATCAGATTGATTTCACTCCAACTCTTTAGATTATATTAATTTCAGTGATAAATATTTATTATATAATACACTGTGCAAGTAAACCAAATTCACGCCAAGCCTGTGAATGGGACGTGTTCAAAACCTGAACAAGTGGCTCCATTATGGACGAACCGATGGTGCATAATCGGTGTCATATCTCACTGTGCTGACCGAAAATGGCCGACGATTGATTGAGTCCATTCTGTATTTAGTGGACATAAATCACCACCAACGTGGGGCTGGAGCTCCCCTGGCATCCTCTCCCCCCCCCCCCCCCTCCCTCTTATCGTCCCCACCAGATAATAACACCTCGGGGTTATGGACTCTCCTTGTAAACTCTGCGAATTAACCGTGAGCTTTGTACAGGGGCAGATTGAAAAGAAAGTGCAACTCATCTTGGGGTTGCGAACGCATTAGGAAATCAGATACATTCGAAAGGTTTTTAGTACCTATGTACTTGTTTTGTCGCGTGCCTTTTATGTAAACGTAGGGAAACTTACTTTTGAAGGGAAAAAAATATAAAAATGTGATTCCAAAACGAGCTCGATCGCAGGCAGTTTTTTTAATATATTTATTTATTGAGTTAGTTTATACTACGTTAGCATTTAAACCAATGTGCACAAGGTAACATTTAACAAAATATATTTTACAGTAAGCATAACATTCCTTTTTCAATACATTCATTCTTCAGACTTTCGGGCATTTCATCATACATATTTTATCCACTATTCATTAGGCAGTTCTGTTACTCTAATTTTCTCATTTACGGCAATCGAACTATTTATATTTCTGGTTACGCAATTACGTATATCTCTATCAAAAACAATTTCAATCTTCAAACACAGCAAACCTATTTTGTGTCACCATTTTAATTAAAAATTAATAGAATACTTAGTTTTGACCACTATTATTGTTTATAAAAACCAATATGTATCGTGAGCAACGCTCACTTCTTCAGGGTTTACTTAATTTTATTCTTAAAGTTTTTTGGATAAGTTATGAAAAACCATAACTTTATTTTCATTACTTGGTTGGATCATGACATGAATGGTGTGGAGATGCAGGAAGTCGCAAAGGGAACGGAAAAGAGAAGATGAAGGTTAAAAAGTATTTGGCAAATCAGGTCTGATCATGAAACATGAATAGAAAGATATGATTTGTAATTTCACGGCCAAGCGTTACAGTATCAATGATAAATCAACGTCGGGTCTAATAGGTACTAATTTAGATAACTGCACCAAAACTAAAGGCAGAAAAATACATAAAGAGGATTTATCTCACCCACAATCATGTCTATACAGGTACATAATTACACATTTCGTCTGACCTAATCTACACAATACGTCTGCCTAAATGATCCCTGCAGAAGGAGGAAGTGTAACAAGGTGCAATAATCCAAAAATAAATCCCGATAATAATAAATCCACTTTAGCAACACTTCGATTCTGAATGAATGGTGGTTACCTCGCCGGGGAATGCAGAAATTGCCTCTATATTTTATTATTTCAATTCTTTACTAACTTAAGGTGAAAAGGTTGGAATATGCGGAAAACGCAGAGTGGAGGATACTCTCAGTATCGCTCTGGTGTAAAACCACCATTCAGAATTGGCTTGAAATGAGTTCAACCGTGTTTGGTGATCAAATCTGAATAGCCAGGTGCTTCCCTACCTTCATCTTCTTCTTCCCCATCTCCTTCCTTTCTCCATTACCTTCAGCCGCACAACATACCCTAATTGGGGATGACATAGTCTCACTAGCTTCAAACGGGAGCATTTGGGACTCTTGTGCGTAATTTACATTAAAAGAACATTTGTAAAAATTTATAGTACTCGTCCGGTTTTGAAGCAGTGATTTTTCGATCCTAAATGCAAATCTTACCGCTATACCTACTACGAAAGTCATAATTTTTAAAATAATTTTGTGGCAAGTATTTCGTTTGGTTATATTTTCATGTGCCTGTGTTACTTGTCGCCACGTTTCGTCAGCAGACAATGAAAATGATGGAGGGCAGAACTTATTTTCATATTAAATAAACCGGTTTCGGGGCATTTCCCTTGACATATTGAGCAGGAAAGCCATTAATGCCGAAGAATGGAGCCATATTTCGGGAAGGCTGTTGTGCGAGGGGCGCAGAATATTTAGGGGGTGTAAACACGTTCACTTTTCTGGGAAAATTACGAAAACACTGTTATTTATGATTTAATGCTAGTGAACTCCTTGGGGCTCGTGGTGGGGGGAGGGGGAGGTAAACAAAGCCAACACGGAAAATGAATCAACAAGATTAAAGCACGGATAAATGGTTAAAGTGCACCTGTGAATGGTCACGCTTTGGACGATTTGTCAGCGAAGGCGCATGCAGAGATTTGTTGGTATTACTTGATGATAATGAGTGAAAAGCGTGCAAAGCAATACGAAACCGAATAAAACCAATCATCGAATTAAAATAATCACTATAACGATATAGTTTGCATAAGAATAATAATTATGTATAGTGCTTTATTCAAATTAAAAATATCAACAGATTGGATAGTTAGGAGAAAAAAAAATTCATTAAATAAATTCGATCCAATTTAACCAAACTCATTTTGCCAACACAGAAAAAGTTGAAGCACGCAAATTGTTCTCACTTTGGAATTCGGGTTTGCTTTGAATTTAAGTGACCATTTCAAAATTGTAACTGATTGTGTGAAGGTTAATTCAGGCAAGTGATAAAGTAGGTACCCACCTAGAAAATAATGTTTTTACAGAAAATTATTTTTTTATCGAAGGATGCAAATACTTTATGTTGTGACATTATATATTACTCATAATGGTTATTACAAAAATTATATATTATTACTCATAATGGTTATTACAAAAAAAATATAACTTTCATTTGAAAATTTAAACTGATATGTGAAGAATATATTGACCGGTCAGTGGTTGAGTGGGCATTGCGCTTGGGTCCCACCTGGGCGTCGCGTGTTCGATTCAAAAAACATTTTCGGCTTTCTGTGGTGGTAGTAGGAGATTTTCAAACATTGTTGGGTTATTCGTAACCCGGGAATGGTTGTCTTTCTTTAAAAAATATATATATATAATATGATTTAATTATTTTCTATTGATTTATAAATAAAACACTTGTGTTGCAAAGTTTAACAAAGAAACGACATTTATGTTTATTTATAATAAAATAATAGAAAATAAAACAAGTGACAATTGATAATTACATTCCAAGTATTCCAACTGACACTACAGGATTCAAATTTAAATGGAATATATTGCCATTACATATATATAATGGGAACTTTGATATAGGTATATCATGGTGTATTATTGTGATAATTATACTAAGGTCTCAGGCTAAAATTCTGTTTTAAATGGATTACACACAGAAGGTAACGTTTATGCTGATATTGCTGATATTTTTAATATGCCTCTACTGAAGTATAAAGATGAACTAATTAAACATTTTAGCAGTACATATTTTAACGAAATCACTGCATAAAAGGTTTTTATATCTTCTTCACTGCTTTCAAAACTTTATACTAATGAATATTATTTTTGTTTTTTTACTTATGTAATCTTTTATACTTTTTCTTTTCTTTCTTCCTTTGTTGTACTACAGCACTTGAGCCATTAATTCTAAATAAATTCAGACTAACGATAAAGTTCCTACCTATTAAATGGTACATTTTCGTGAATGTTTTGCTGCAAATGTCCCTATCCTGATGTGTTCTTTACATACACTTTCAGCTTCACATATTCTAGAATTATAATATTCCTTAATTGTTCACGAGTCTGCGCTAGTACAATATAATTAGCTATGAGAAGTAATAACTGGAAAATACAGGCGAAATTTTTTTTTTCTTGAACTACAAAATCCTTAAAGAAAAACTGCCATATTTCAGGCTTGCAGATTCCATGGACGCCTCCTTTCTCCAGGTAGATTGCACGTTAGACTGCAGCATGATAAATAGGAGGGGGAAGAATAAAGAAGAAGAGATAGAAGTAGGGGAACAAGAGATTTTGTCCCAGATTTCTCCAAGACAGATGAGATACCTTACGATGATTGTCCGTAAGGAAGACGGTTCATTCAACGAACAGACATTTTAGGTTATGCTGTCACCTTGACTTTGATATTAATCATTGTTTGTCTTTTGATTAATAAAAAGCTTTTAACTTTTATTGAAGGCAGACACCAACATAATCAATCGTTCGTGCATTTCTTGAACAGTTAGGAAACTTTATCACACGCGATTATATAAAAATAATTTGATAAAGTTAACAAATGTGGAGTAAAATAGTGCAAAACAAAAGCATTGTAGATTATAAAAATTACAATATGAATATAATATACAAACATATACAGGGTGTTAAGAGATGTACCTGACTTACTTTATTTTACCAGTGATTCTTGGCATTATTTGAAGCAAAAAATGAGATTGAAATTTTGGACTCCGGTGACGTTTTAAAATCAGTAATTATTGAATGGCGGGCTTCATTCTGCTTTAAGGGCAGTGAAAAAGGTATAGGGATGTTTTTTTAAATCTCAAGTAGACAGTAACCTTCTTCTTAATTTGAAGGTCAACTCTACAAAATTTTATCAACCTCGAAATCAAACTATACATTTGTAAAAAATTCTTAATAAATATTAGGAAATTTTTCATTTGCCAAGTTAAAATAATTCTTATTGGAGATTGGTGCATTTATTTGAAAAGTTTACATAGATTGTATTAATTAATTAATCCTTTACCGACATTCAAACGAAGAAAACTCTGAACAAATAATGTATTAAATTGCTTTCTTAAGCAAACGGGAAATAAAGAAAACTGGGGATATTCTAAATTTCATATTCATTGAGTTCCCACTGAGCGCTGACAGCTCAATAGACCCGCCCCGTTAAGTACAAAGAATCGTCTAAATACACCATAGTGAATAAAACAACCCCTAAATATGAGTATAGATTCATCGGTCACGGTTTCCTGAGCCGGCATAGAACCCGGGGTGTTCTTGCATAACGGGGGAGGGTAGAAACAGGTGATCTACCCTTTTCGCTTCTCATTTCACCAAAAAATCCCCAACCAACCCCTGTTACAGAGCCTTTCCATCAATTCTGAAAAAACCATGATGGAAATTTTACGAATGGAAGATCAGTTTAACGTGGAAATTAAAGATACTACGGCCGTGTTTTGGCAAGGGTAGTATGATGTTGTTGCAAGTATTACCTTGTAGTACCTTATAAAGAAATAAGGAAATAAACCAAAGAACGTTAAAAAAAAGGTTTAATGTGCTAAATATACAAGCAATGAACATCAAATATACTAATTTCTGTTGTCGATGATGTGCGTTCACTTGATATATTATTCCTACGTAAAGTTATTCGCGTTCCATGAACTCAAATTAGCTTAGAATTGAGGTGTCACTTTCAAAATTGGAAATTGATTGTGAAGAATAATTATATATAATAAACTCAAAAGCAGACCAGGACACACGTTACTTTGGCAGACGAAACCCCACGCCACGCCATTACTCAACCTGTATAACCAACGCCATCTGTTAAATCACATCCACACCGCCCGCTTGCCAGATCACTGCCCGCTGCCCGCTTGCTCCCTTTCTTTATATATTTCAACCAATTTACACAAAACCTTGACAAATTATATACCTAAAAACCTTCCATACTAAGAAATGTATATGGAGTGTATACATAGATAATGCCGCGATTCAAACTAATTTCTATAAACTACTTACAGAAGTCGGCATAATGTGAAATATTATATAATTCAAACTAAAATCTACTACCTACAGCATTCAGAACACTGTTAAATGTATACATATTGTAAAAATAGGTAATGCCACGATTCAAACTTATCTGTACTACTTACAGCATTCAGCATACTGTGAAATGTACACATACTATATAAATAGGCATCGCCACGAGTCAAACAATTTTTAGTTATAACGCAATTGTTGCGAAGCTTTGGTATGTTTTCGAAGTTTTACTGGTTCCGATTGAAAAAATCAAAAAAACGCGCGATGTATTGCTCTCGTGGGGCCAAAAACCAGGGGCGTAACAAAGCTGGCAAACTGAAGGAAGCTAATAGAGGTTAGCGACCTCTGAACGTCGAAGGTAAAAGAGGGGAAATGTTTTTCAATTCAACCTTATCGCTCAAGTTGGAAAATAAAAAGTGCAACCAACAATTTTGGTTACTCCTCTCGTTCTTTCATTATTACTTGCTACTTCTGCGTTATCAATTGCAACCTCCCCAAATACCCACCACCTTATGGCGACAGGAAAATCGAAGTGCCCACTGCGGGATAAGAAAGCGGGGACTAGTTTAAAAATAGATAAGGTAATTTACAACAGCGAGGTGTTGCGATAGTCTTACTCGGATTAATTAAACTTATAGAATATATGATAGGTTATTTTACGTTTACTTAACTAAAAATTAAAAACCGCATTCATACATTTATTTGGGTAACAATAACTGTATTTTATGTTAATTTTCATGAAATTACTATGTAATAAGCACTCCGTGTCGTTCCAGCAGCACGGTAACACATGAAACATCGCGGGTATCACATGATCCCGTCGCGATGCGCGACGTGTAGGAGTGTTATCAGCTATGACGTGTGATTAAAATAATGTTATTTAGTTTTAAATAGAAAAAAAATATCATTGGACAACAAAATTACATCTAAACTTTGTACTCCCAATATGCTCAGGAATCGCTGGTTAAAATACTTTGGGTGCGTGCTGTTACACCCTGTATATGAAAATATAAAGAAATTTGGTGTGAATGATTCTCGATAGAAATTAAACACCCTCTTCATAACACGCACATTATTTTATTATACTTAATTTAAAATTATGCATAGGACAGCCAGGAGCCTGTCAGTTCTCTTATACAAGGTGGCGCAAAATTAATCACCCTATCAGAAGATGTTATAATTTTTGCAAATGGCGTCGTACATCAATCATATTTGACATTTGTGAATTAGACAGCAGCAGAATACAAACATACAAGCAATGGAGCGTTATACTCCACAAGAGCGTGGAATAATTTTGTCGATTTTAGCTTTAACGCTTTTAGCGATTTTGTGTCGAAAGTCATCATGAGCGACGAGGCGCATTTCCACTTAAGCGGTTACGTCATGGTTAGAGCCATGATAAACGACTTCTTACTGCCGGAATTGGATGAGCGGGACTTGGTAAACATGAGGGACATGGTGAACATGTGGTTTCAACATGACGGTGCAACCGCACACAAAGCACGAGCCACAGTAGATATTGAGAAGGAAGCGTTTCCTGGTGGCGTAAACTCCCGTTTTGGTGATTTGGCATGGCTAGCAAGATCGCCCGATTTAACCATCCCAGACTTCTTTCTTTGGGGCTCCTTGAAATCGCGAGTTTATGCCAACAAGCCTCAGACAATCGCAGCCCCTAAGGAGAATATTCGACAGGAATGCGAACAGTTGTCACAGGAAATTTTGCGGAAAGTCATGGAAAATGCGATAAAATGGGCACAAATGTGGATCAACACTGGCGGCAGCCACTTGACGGATTTCATCTTTTCCACTTAACAGAAAAAAATTTAAAAGTCCAAATAAATATATGCATTACTCAACATTATTTTTTTTAATTTGGTAAAAAAGTTATTCAAAAACAAAATTGGATGATTAATTTTGCGCCACCCTGTACATTAGAATCTCTAGAATTCTCAGTGCTCCCTGATCCTTAGTACTCAACGTGAAAGGTCGAACCTACATACAATAACATATGTTAGAGAACTCTATGAACTATTAACACTAGAGTCATATTAACATATGAACAATAAAGTAGACGAAGATCTAGTTAAATTGATCTGAAGAGCCAGGTATGCAGTTTCCAACATTTTTCGGTTAATTTTCATATATATTACCGCTGAAAATTCTCCAATAATTATAATCACCCTAATAGTACCGCTGCCTTCTGACAGTGAGTCGAACGTATGATCAATTGGTCACATACGTAAGTTTAAAAAAAGCTTCTCCGTTAAAAACTTTCTAAGAGATAATATTGATTATTACGACGATGAAATCTAAGCTTCGTAGAATATTTCCGAATTATTTCCGGTATTTAGAAATTTCCAGGAACGATAAACGGTTTTAATTAAAACGGTAACGAATTGAATTTCCCAGCTTTCGGGTGGCGTACTTATTAAACTAGCCGTCTCCTATTGATTATGAAGAAGTCGGGTAAATATTTTATTCGAGGGGTAAACATTAGGTTACCTATATTTGCTAAAGGTTGGCTTGTGTAAAGAGAAAGTACAATCTATTGAGAATCTCAAAAATTCTGAAAGTTTTAACGGTATGTTTTTATTTATCCAACTACGGGCCACGTTCTTTACAGAAAGAGCTCTGATAAAGCGATTTAGGTATCAGCTTTGGTATAGAATGTGTTTACTTAAATAAATAGGCAATTGGAATACTTGAAAAGGATCGTTTCTTCAAATTTCTTGTTGGTATTTGAGTACGATCAGGAACCTTGATTCAATCTTCGGGGTAGAGTAATGAGCTAGGCATTAGAATTTACGTCGAGGAGTAAGGGATTCGATTCTTTTTTACACATCAACTCCCTCAAAATGATTTCCCTCATGGCCTAGGTCATCTTTGAGGATGCTGTGCGGAAGGTCTTTTTGTAGAAAGGAAGGAGAGAACCAGATTCTAGAAGAGACCCATGTCGTCGTAGAAACGATTCTCATGTGATAAATGTTAACTGTGTACAAAATGTTGGGCGCGCGTTCGGAGTATTTTCCGTCGGTGCAGCGGTGCCGAATGAAACAATGGCGCTAGATCCCCGGAGCATCATACATTGAAATACTGGTAGAACAAGGAAACCACTCTACCCGACGCCTGTGTTCTGAAGATTGCAATCCGTTTGTTAAGATGGGATGTTACAAACGGACCACCCGAGTCGAAGCTCCGCACCAGAGGTGAATACCAAATTCAACCGTGTGGCAAACGTTTTGTATTATATTTGCAATAAACGTGAACACAACAAAGGTTTTTTTTTTATTTAATATAAATTTCTATAAATATGGGTTACTCCTTTCTGCCTTTTCGCAGTAAATTATTAAGGAGTAATATCATTCCTAACAAATCGTTAACAGACCGATTTCTAATTATAATGCATAGACGCAAGGTAGTTATAATAAGTCTGTTATACAGGTATTTTAATGGAGCCTGCTCTTAAGAGTTAGCAGCATTCATCCTCGTGAAATTCGACGGACACGAGCGGAACACACGTCCTCAAACGAGTCGTTTCTTCAATTCTTTTTTGAGTTAGTAGGTTTACATGAAGCTACAGGCATCTATATCCCCTATTCACAACCTTTATTCGGACCTCTTCAAGACCCGCTTTAATAAATTCCTTTCTCAACCTTATGACATAGTTTTACTGTCTTTATTTTTTTTATTTTGTACATCTATATAAAAAGGTTTTTTTTTTTGGCCTTGCCTGTCTCACTAGTAAATCCTGTGTCGAGACAGACTAGTTTAGCAATATTTTATAAATATTAAATAAAGTATATTTTTCAATAAAGTAAAAATGTTTGATAAAAAATTTCAGGGTGGTAGGTAGTGGTAACAATAATGAGATAAGAGGATTATATTTGTGTGAGGTTACTAATTATTGCACGACCTTTTTCGATGATCCATTGTTTGATCAGAATTTTGTATTTGTTAATATTATTCGGTTGTCTTGTTTTGTCTATTTTGGACGCAATGTATTTGAAATTTCTTTGACCAAATATTGTGTTTGTTTTAGGTATTTGTATGAGTTCTTTGGTTTTGTGCCGCGTGTTTACAATATTTTGGGTATTTTCATAAAATTTATGTGCTTTATTTTTAAACAAATGAGTTAGGATTGCTTTTGTGTAAATTTTTCGAATATCTAATACATGGATTTTGTTAAATATATCTACAGTATAAGACAGTAACGCTCTCGCGAGGTGACACATAAAAAAAAAACAAGACGAACATAGCAGCATATAAGTACTTTGCATGTATACAAACTTCTTGACATTTCAAAGATTCCCAGAAATCTCATTTAAGCACACATGCATTAGCATAAAGACGAGAAAATATATCAGGGGTGTCAGTGTCACAGCGCTGTCACAAATTCACAAATGTAGCGCGTCTCTATTTCTGTTTGTCATGCTGTTCTGCGGTCTTCTCTACATTAGGCCTTCTTAGGGCAGGGGCTGCCCCACGGGTGACGCGGTGACACGGTGGCGGGGGGTGACGGGGCGACAGCCCGTGACAGGCCGTGATGATGGCTGTCAACTAATATAATGAAACACGTGTCAGTTTATAAAAGTACACCCTGTATCGTAAATTGATGAACAGGGGAGGCGCGTGATGAATGACGCAAGCTTTTCTTTATCTATGTAAGTTAGAGGGCAACAGATGATATCGATTTTGAAAAGATATTCAAAGCACAGCCTTTTTAAATCTGGGAAATGGAATACATTTTTCTTTTAATATTAGCACTTATGTCAAATTCTATATATATACTATCATTGGCTTAGCTATCAAACTGCACATCTTCATTTGGACAAATTGTTCAGGAGCTCAAAAAACTTTTTATAACTCGGGTGATGCACAAAAACTGATGTATTTCTGGTGGTTTGTGGAATACCTTCTCTGAATATTTTCTTTTTATGCATTTTATTTTCTCTCTGTTATTATTGTTAATACTTGGCTAAAAGAGGTCAATGAAAAAACCCTAATGAAGACATTAAAAACGACATAGAAGACAAATAAACCATATTTAAATAACTTTAGTCCGCCTCGGCACAGGACCCCCTAGTGAGGAGGACTAAGAAATACAATAATTTATACTTAATTTCACCATTATATCTTGTATGTAACAATTATTTTATATAGTCGCTAAAATAAAAAAAATAAAAATAAAAATTATTACTGTTATTTTTTGTTTTGTTATTTCTCTTATTCCAGGCTTCCTCAACCGGGCGCAGCTCTTATTTTTTATTTTTACTTACTAACACTTTTATCTGTATATATTTTTCTCTATTGATTTCAGAAGAATTATTCCACGGGCTGCCACATTTATTATTATTTTGTATTATGTTAATGTAAGTACTTGCATACTGCTTTCTAACCCCGTATGCATGGACATTGGAAGGCCTAGAGTCGTTCAAATAAATGTAGCTTCGTTCAATAAAATAGAGTACTGTGGTGTGCGGTGAAGGAGGAAACCATCTGTTTCCTTAGAATGCCGTGAGAATGTGGTTGGGCAACCTCTAATGATGTATTTGCGAATCACAGTTGATGCTGAAATATCCTTGATATTAATTAGTATTAGGAACTCACCCATAGATGGCAGCATATAACAGTCTTTTAGGTTACCTACGTATATGACGTTTATCCGTCGTTATTGTAGACACCAACCGCCTTACTCATAATTGCAGAATAAGATAATACCACTAATACGCACGGGTTAGGTGAAATTGTAGTACAAATTTCTCCTAACCATTTCGTATTATTGTGTTATTATCTTATTCGGCGATTATGAGTAAGGCGGATAGTGTATAATAAATACGGAGCGAACATCAAGGTCAGAATATTTCAACCGCCTTATAAATAAGATATCAGAGCCCATTGTCAATATATCACAATAAAGTCCAAAGTGTTTTGTTGACCCGGGAGTTTTTATTGACACAACCCGGAGTTACAATAGATACGAAGTAATGATAGAAGTTTTAAATGACTAAAAGATGACAACGATAGAAAAGATTAAAAAATGATAATAAAACTTTTCAGCTGATACAGAATTTAAAACATGTTTGCAAATAATGTCCTCTTCCCCGGTGTACAAACTCCTGTATAATATGTTTTATATAAAACCTAAATGTGGGGAAGGAGGAAATGCTATGAAAATAAGATAAGATGTTTTCGTTTAAACGTGAAAAAGCTTTTAGCCACCAAACGATACCACTCATCATAAAACTACCCAAGAAAGTACGGAAGCTACGACCTTAATACGTTCCTAATAAAAACAAAAATATCATACATTGAGAGAGAAACATTTTACAGCAATATCGGAAAGATGTCGTATAAAGGAATCTCGTAAGGTGTAAAATTCTGTCGTTACTAGTTATCGAGTACCTAGTGAAGAGAGAACCTTTTGTGCTTTCAGGCTGTGCTTATTGACGTCAGTTCGCCGTGGTTATTCGAGTAATATTTACCCAAAGTCTTGACTGCTACATTATAAAGTAGATAGGATGGGGATGTTTAAACGTAGCGGGGTGAATGCCATTTGCACAAGAAGATAGGAGATGAAGGCAAAGTATATGGTATTGGTACGGAAGGTCACAACATCACTATTTAAGCTCAAAAAAAATATTTTTCTTAAATTCAAATTAAAACTATACGGTATTAATTTAATACCCACTGTCAGGTCAGTGTTTTTTTTATATTAACCCTATACAGGAGGCCCTGATGAAAATTATATTCTTCAGGTACTTTGAGATGCTTGTATGGAGGGTCTTTTTAATGAAAGGAAGGAGAGGATGTTCTGGGAAGGAAAATATATGAGGGATGGGTAGTAATCTAGATGTCAGTGTGTGTGTCCAGGAGTGACGGACATATGATTCCATCCTCCCGCTGCGGCGCAAAACGACGGGTCGAGAAAGACAAGCTGAAGAGGTCAAACCGTCTCTTAAACCGGTCTCTCACGACCTTTGTGGGCAGGCGCTTCCGCCGCCAAGACCTTACCCCATGAATCCAGCCACCCATGCTAAGTCACCAAACTTAGCGAACCACTTGGGGTGACCTATGACAAGAGGTATTGGTTATCTAACAAATGGTTCCCCGGAGACGGTACCCTTACCTTGTACTTAGTATTTATCCGATTCCAAAAAGGGTGTAAATTTCTTAGATCGGCAGTGCAAGTACAGCATAATTTTCTGAAAGAAATGAATTTTTTAACTTACATTACAAATATTTTTATTGATCCGAGATATTTTGGATGCAACTGTTATATGTATTTCAAATATAATAACTAAGATATGTTCCATGAGACGCCAATGAGCTACTGATCTATAATATGACAAGAACACAAATCAATTACAGTCCAAGGGAGGCGGTTGATTTAACCGACCAATGCGAACTGATGAACTTCGATACTGTGTGACCTCGGATCCCGATCTTAATTATCTTCGTAGCCTAAATGTAGTCAGTTAAGCGAGATAACTGGGTTATCTCTTACTGGGTTATGTCACTGCCCGAATTAGCTGCTGATTAATATTAATTGATTACTTAATTGAACCTTCATTAATTTCAGCAAAACTTTAATTCTATTTCAAATTGGAATTCGTATATTTCATGTAACCTCGATCTAATTCAATAAGATGTCTGTGACCTCTGAAGAAAACTTGACATCAATTTCCATAAGATCTTTGGACTCCAGGGGTCTATCGAAGTGAATCGATAGGCGTAACTTCCGATGATTTTACATCGATATATCAAGCACTATTACACTGTTGACAGCCAAACCGATATTGACAGGGAATAAATAAGTAATCTATATATGCTGGATTTACATTCCTAAACGTATAAAAAAAATACTAATTAATAGACAAATTACAAATACTAACTTTAATATATATATTGGCACTTCGCATGTATTTTTTGCACTAAACGGGAATTAATTAGGTAATGAGGTCTTTCATCATAATTGAAACACTTTCGTTTTTCCATGACCTAACGGAATAAATTGATCGCGTCTTAGATGAATTAATTAAGTCTTTAGATCACTATACGATTTCTTTCAATTCTAAGAGCTTCGTCAGTTCACCTCTATTAATTAAAAAGCCAGTTATTTTGCATAACTAACGACTTTATTCAAAATTTTGTGTATAATGACAGCTTATCTTAAAATCAGGAGGCCGCGCTAAAAGAGACAGTTTTTTTCAACCGACTGTTTTTTTCAATCGTAGTTTGACCGTGATCACAAGTAACACCATAGATGACGAATTTAGTCGATATCGAATTGAAATCTATTATCGATCGACCGTGCTTTGTTTTTTTTTTTAAACAAATCTACGGTTCTGTTTTATTCCGAGATTGGTGAAATTTTGAACACCTGACATTCAAAATAGGATAAAGGTCTTTGTCTACATGAAGTATCGGAAAATCGCCCTCTTTTTCCACCCCTTAAAGAATATTATTTATACTTATTATTGAAATTTTACATGGCGTTCAAAATAAGAGGAAAATTACTGTTTACATCTAATTTCGAAAAACTCTACGAAAAAACCGGGCAGCGCCGGGGACTTCTTCTAGTAATTTTATGAATTTAAACGAACTCCCGTTTATTTATGAAGTTTTTAAATTTCGAGCCTCGGCATGACAAAAAAACTGTCTGGAGGATATAATAAAAATGTTGAATCTTGAATCTGAGATTATATCCTGAGATATCTGGAGACCCGGTAGCGCCAAGGATCAACGGAAGCAGGTCCTACAGGAATATTAAGCAGGATCGACGCGTCTGATGAGTCCTCGAATATCATTTCTCGCTAAAATATTAAAATATTCAGCCCCTCATCAGCATAAATGGATGATAAATGTTCGTGGAAAGATTTTTTCGCCACTTTCCACAACCATATTTCAGGGGTAGATAAATAATCCAGGCAAGCAGATTTATGAAGCAAGATGAATTTATTTCACTCTCCAAGTAATGCACCATGCAACACGACGTCGAGATGTGCCGCTGTTATTTTCGCGATTTTCTAAACAAAAATACAGATTTTTTTACGTTTTACTCGTTATTTCATAAATTTTTATATGTTGCATTTTTTGTATTTTTTTAACTACCATACTAGGCAGTTTTGTGGTAGTCATGATTATAATATTCCAGCAAATATGCTCATTAAAGAACATATAATATATTATAGTTTCCAATTATGTCATCTGCGTGCGAACTGTACCTAAATTTCCCTACATAAACAATAACAGTGTTAATCTCTAGTGAACTCCAAGGTAAGTACGGTCCTGTATATATTTTCTGCTTGTACAGTACATTTTTACAGCAGCATGGCGTTCATTGTACAGTATTGTACAAATCATTGTACATATAGTTTCGTATCGGTGATCGATGAACCGGTGGATGCAATTTTTACCCATAAGTTGTCATAGTGGTGTGTCTAGTGTGTAGTTACAAGTAAGATTGTAGAAATGTATTATAAGTTTGTACAATGCCCTTGAGGTGATTTTTCACAAAAACTGCGCTATACAAGTCATCCAATTATTATTATTATTATAGAGTTGCTTCATTGTAATGCTAATGGTATTAGTAACTTGGTAACTTGGAGTGTAAAGATGAATTTAAATACCTACTATAAATAACCAAAAAATGAAAATCTTTCCACAAACAACTTAACAAGTGGTCCGAGGTTACTCTTAGTGAGATAGGTATAAATAATTAATTCAGGTAGAAATGTAGGTTAAACAGATATGGCAATGTTTAGTGACAAGATCTGAACAGCCCTCTATATTCTAACCATCCCCTTCTCCATTCTCTTGGAGATCATTCAAACTCTCAACGCCTACCAATACATTTTACCTCTGATCTAATAAGAACTCACACTTTATGTTTAGAGTTAGTTTAGTAATTGCGATTGCTAATAACAAAATTTTGACCTACACCATAAAAGAAAATTAAGCCTTAAAAATCCATACATATTTTTATTTTTAAATAAATGAAAACATTAAAGAAGAAGATAATACTAATAAATCTAAACAAAACATTAGAAATAACAAGACACAGAAAAATAAAAAGGTAACGGTCGCAACTTACACAAAATATAACTAATTGTCCGCGAAGGGGTATGCAGAGAGGATGTACCGACGAATGACAAAAGTATAAAACATATTTTAAATCAAATGGTTCAAGAAAAAATCTGCTTCTCTATATACTGTATATAACAGTGTATAACTACAAAAATCGATACTATAGATAAAATCGTTTGATATCAACACCAACTAAATATTAAAGGTATTTTTTCGATTTTAGGTTTGAAATTGATAAATAATGTACAAAAAAAATTATAATGTTATAACAATTATAATTTCGGGGGGCCGACTATCAGGGAATCAGCCTGGTAAAAACTAGTTGAGGATAATAGTGTTAATTCTGAATCTGAAATATGAGATCGACAAAAACTACTTAAAAGTCATAGGACCCAATAGCCGAGTTGATTAGTGTCCCGGTAAAGCAACAGATCCTGGGTTCGATTACCGATAGTCGCGACCGTTACTCTTTTATTTTTCTATGTCTTGTTCTGTTTCATGTTACGTTTAGATTTATTAGTATGTACTTCTTCAATTCCAGTTCCGCTGACTCCAGGCAAAAGGTTACTCTTGTACAGAATCAAATAAAAACATAAATAAAAAATCGAAGTGTACAACCTTCAAGAAAACTGAAGTAGACAAGAGTGGGGAGACTACGAAACTACGAAGCATTTTTGTTATAATGTGAAGAATGATTTTTTTTCCATGTTTTTATCGTCAAATTTCAGTGCACCTTTTCCTATAGGTACATTTGATTATCGTATTTTGTTTTCTTCTTCGGAGTCGCTAAAAGTCACTTTCTTTTATTTTTTTGTCTGTTCTTTTTGGAGTGGTTTGAAGATAGAATATTGATTTTACAAAAATATTTTTGAATTTGATCCTTGGCCCCCTTAATGTCTGGCCGTTAGCTGATGTTCATCAGGAGCTTTATACCGCTACACAAAAGAAGACCTGCGTAGGACCGTTTATCGTATTATATTGGAACCGAGAACCCGTAAATTAAATAAATATGTTATTGTTATCTCATTCTCTCGCAGGCTACGTCCTATAAATGTACGTGTTTGTCTCTTTTTAGTATCGCTTGTTTCTATTTCATCGAGTTTCAAATCACAACGGTTCTAAAGAAGTTTTCATTTCAAAAAGGCTTCATAGACATGTAAAAGTATGTCTTATAGTTTTAAACATAGGTATGAACAAGTATATGATATACTTCTCTCAAAAAGTCTAGTAAAAATCACATAAAATCCAGGTCACATTCCGAGAAGCCATTAAAAGATTATAACTCCGGTTTTGACGCAGTGGGGGGGAAATGCCACCTTCTTATTTAATATTTACGTGTACATTTTCAATAACGCTCACAGACCACATTCAGTGGCGTAGCAAATGCCCAGACCGTCAGATTTCAAAGGGCGTAAAAAAGGGCCTATTGTTAGATTAAACATTTTTTTCATAAAAATCTGGGAATGGATGAAATACAATGCTGAATTTTGAGGAATGTTAAGTGAAAATGTATAGAATGTTGAAGAAAGGGGAAAATAAAGGTTGGAAAATGCCTTCCAGAATCCAAACAGAAGGCCCGAGGATAGACCCAAGGCCTATGTCATTTTTAGAGGGATGTGTAGGACTTTTAGGAACTTTGCAGAGTGGAATCAAGGGAAAGAGGTGCCTAGGCCTTTAACAGACTCAATGCTATTATATTATATTCCCTGTCCTTTTCTCTTTTTTTAGTTTCTTTTCTCCATTTTTTATTTAAATTAATTTTAATTTAATAAGGGGGCATCCATTAATTGTGTGAGCAGTTTTTCTTCCAATCTAGACCCCCCCCCCTCTCGGTGAGATAAATTTGGGCCAATTCGTATATTTTTTTCAAGTAACGTGAGATTTTGCTGGACCCCCCCCCCTCCCCCCGTTTGTGCTCACGTAATTAATGGATGCCCCCTATTGTTATTTTTAAGTTCGGCAAGTACTTTTTTATTATTGTGACTGTTTCGGCTTACAAGACCACTTTCAAAATCGAAATTTAGAATCATATAAATGGGAAAATAATTTCAATCAGGGCCTATGTCATTTTTGTGGATGCTGTGTGGAGGGTTTTTTAAGGAAAGGAAGAAGAGGAGAGTTCTGGGAAGGAAAAGGGTTTAAGGTGTGGGTAGGAATCCGGGGTTCAGTGTGTCCTGGTCATCCGCCTCCAAGACAAACCTCACCCCATGAACCCGGGCACCCCTGATAAATTACCAAACGTAGCGAACCACTTTTGGTGACCTTTGGCAGAGGTGTTGGTTATCCAATAAAGGTTCCCGGGGCGGCAGTACTCGAAACAAGTTCTTTGTTTAAAACAACTTTATTTTGATTTATATTTGTCGACCGGTTTGGTTTGACCACAATCTTCCTCGGGACGATAAACATATAAAGTAAATTACAGAACAGACTTAAGTTTATTAGGTAAACACAATAGAAATAGAGAGCATATAAGAGAGGGAGATAACATCAGAGACTGGTTAGTGGAGTGGTAGGAGGAGTCAAGGGAGGGTAGGGGTGGGGGTTATATAGGGAGAAAGGGAATAACTTTAACAATTTTATTTGAATTCTACTAAATGGAAACGATTTAATTTATCGAAAGCATATTTTTTGATTGTATAATTTAAACCGATTCGTAGTAAAGATCAATCATAAAAATAGTGGTTTAGCATTAATCTTCGCCTTAAACCTAAGTGCCCGAATAAATAGCCTGCCCGTGGGCAAAACATTTCTTGTTACGCCAAACGTAAGGACCCGTACTACAAAATAGACAGAGAGATGTGAAAATATAAATCCCAGGGCCTTCAGTAAGAATAACAGAAAGGCGCGAACATCTGTCACGTGTCGGGAGTCGGGAGTCTGAAGTCTGAAGTCAGGGCGCATAAATCTACATCGCGGTTTAACTAAACATATTGGAAATCAAATCCCAAAAACGGGCTAGGCAAAATAGCGATAGGCTTTACAAACATTGTGTTTATTTGAAAAATAAGGCGATATTCAAATAAACGAAACACCTCGAGGAACGTGATGTCAATTTGATTTTACGTAGGCTCTAGTAAATCTATTCGAAGCATCCATTACTGATCGTATACACATTACTTTGAATGCTTTATATTTTTCATGTTGAGCGGTGTTTTGAAAACCTAATCCTTTTTAAAACAATTATTTCGTGTTTTCTTCGGTGTCTGTGTGTAACTCCGATTCAATGAATTCTGGAACTTGGCTTTGTTTTGGTTTTCAAAATTGAAACTGGTTGTGGAAACAATTCAGATTAACGATAAAACACGTACAAAAATTATTTTAAATTAACAATTACATTTTAGAAATATGCATTTCTTTCGTTAAAATGTTTGACAGATGTCATAATTTTTTAAGGTTAATTTATGATTGATTACAATGAAAATGAGGCAAATATGCTTTGTATAAATACTTTCAGCTTAATAAATATAATATACATATTTGTAAAAAGCATTAACTTTGTGGCTCGCCATAATTTACAATAAATACACATATAAATTTGTTATAGACCACTTTTAAAATAATAAAAGTGGTTTTTTTCAAATGAAAGTGGTCTACAACAAATTTATATGTGTATTTATTGTAAATATAATATAAATTTCTAATATCCAGTGATTGTCTACGGGTCTGCGCTGCTTTTGAAATAATTCAACATTTAAAGTACGTTAGTTAATTTGAAATGCATTTGATCACGGTAAGGTGACTGTTTAAAATTACTAGATATTATGTATGAACCAGGATTTTTAAAAGACTACAAACATTACCTTAATGCCTGTTAGTATGTGCTCAAAATGAAGAAGGGTAGATATCTAAATTCTAATGTTAAAGGGAGCGCGCTAATATTAAAAACTATAATGTTTAAGCATTGAGAAAATGTTTAATAAAACACGATTCGTTTGAAATATAGCAAAAATCTCGTGGGAAATGTCTTAAATAGCATTTAAAGAAACACTGTGAATTTTCTCATACATTTAACATGTAAAATAACAGAAAAAACGGGTTTATAATAATTTTCGTAGTGTACTTTGCGATTGTTTTATCTAATAATAATAATAATAATAATAACTTTATCATATAAAATTGAACACTAAAACATATGTGGAAACTTTGACTAGCCAACTAGGAATGGATCCTGTTTTAGGCCAGTCAAATTGACAAATTTAATTTCATATTACATTGTTTATTTACATAACATGTTATTTATAGCAGGAAAAAGTGTTAATTATGTATTCCTAACAGTATATAATTTTGTACTCATAAGAAAAAGAAGACAAATAATGATATCTTAAAATCAAATCCAGATATTTTCCCCTAGAGCGCTTAAAAACAAAACAAAAAACAAAAACAAAAAAATAAAAGATAAAAGATAAAAGATAAAAGATAAAAGATAAAAGATAAAAGATAAAAGATAAAAGATAAAAGACAAAAGACAAAAGACAAAAGACAAAAGACAAAAGACAAAAGACAAAAGACAAAAGACAAAAGACAAAAGACAAAAGACAAAAGACAAAAGATAAAAGATAAAAGATAAAAGATAAAAGATAAAAGATAAAAGATAAAAGATAAAAGATAAAAGATAAAAGATAAAAGATAAAAGATAAAAGATAAAAGATAAAAGATAAAAGATAAAAGATAAAAGATAAAAGATAAAAACCGGTAAAGTAAACAAAATCGGTAAAGTAAATAAAACCGGTAAAGTAAATAAAGCAAATACAAGCCAGATGGTAATAATAAGAAGCCTATCTCTTGGTCAACATATCTTCGCTTTTGACCCTCCCTAAATCAAGGAGCCAGTCGTTGATTAATTTGCGCAAAACATTAGTACTTTTCGTTTTCCAAGCATTAGGAATGATATTAAATAATTTAGGTCCTAAGTACGAAAATTGACGTTGTCCAAGGGACGTCGTGGTTTTTATTGGGACTATTGGATTGTTCCTTGAATGTCGGGTGTCGTGAAGGTGCTCAATGGAAGGGTAGTGCTGGCGTCGTTTTTGAGCATGTAATACAATCTTTCTAATATACAATTGTCTAACATCGAGAACTTTAAATTCCGTGAATAATGCATCACTGGGGTACCTGAATGGTTTTTTAAGGATGACTCTTAGTAAAGATTTCTGTGCTTTAGCCAGGGAGTCCAATATTGTTTTGGCACATCCACCCCATCCTAGGGATGCATATTCAAGTAAAGAATTACACATGGCATAGTATATTGATTTCATGTCTTTTACAGAGAGAATATTTCTGATGGTAATAAAAAGGTGAGTAAGTTTTCTGACTTTTGAGGCAGTTCAGTTAATGTGTTCTTCCCATCTCAGATATTTATCTATGATGATTCCTAAATATTTTAAACTATCAACGCATTCTAGTTTATTGCAAGTACAAGTGTTCGGTTCATTGCAAATGTGAATAGTAATATTAATAATTACCTTGGGTTGTCCCGCTTGTATTGCACTAAAACGTATAAATTTGGTCTTATCCGTGTTAAGAGTAAGGAGATTATTGTCTAGCCATTGTTTGACATTGTTTATTCCAATTTCGGCTTTTCTATGCGCTTCGTACCAGTTTTTGCCCTCAAATATTAAGACCGTATCGTCAGCAAAAGTGATGATATGATCAGCAAGGTTACTGTTGCAAAGTTCATTGATATAGATATTAAACAATATCGGTCCTAAAGTACTTCCTTGTGGTACACCAAATTCGATATTTGCTGGATCGCTTAGAGTATCATTAATATTAACTCTTTGGCTCCGATTTTCTAGATAGCTTCCTAACCATTTAAGTAACTGCCCCTGTATACCGATTAGCTGTAATTTTTTCAAAAGGATTTTGTGCGAGATGGTATCGAAAGCTTTAGCCAGATCCAGAAAGAGCGCGATGCTTTTGATTCCTCGATCGATGTTATTAGAAACAACTTTAGTCAGATTGCCAATGGCATTTTCTGTACCTAAACCCGGTCGGAAGCCATATTGTCTCTCAGAAAGAATGTTATTATCTTCAAGGTAAAAGCTGAGACGGTTTTTAACAATTTTCTCGATAATTTTTGACACGGAATTGACCAAAGATATCGGCCTGTAATTTTGAATCGCAGATTTATCTCCATTTTTGTGCAGTAATACAACAATTGAATGTTTTAGATGGTTAGGGAATATTCCTGATTTGAGACTTAGATTGGAAATGAACGCTATCGGAGATGCTATGAATGATTTGATTACTTTAAGCAGATTTGTCGAGATTTTGTCTGGTCCACAAGCGTTAGATGGCTTTAGGTCGTCAATTATTTCCAGGACTTCGTTCGTCGATGTTTGTATATTGTCTATTTTATGGACGAGGTTAGAGGTGACCAAGTTGGCAAGATCGTTTTCAGTTTTATTACATTTGTCGAGAATTTTTTTGGCAAGTGTGGATCCCACCGATGTGAAATAGTTGTTAGCGAAATTCGCCATATTTTTATAATTAGAAGAGTTTATGTTACCGATATCTAATGATTTGATTTCGGAAGACCTGTTGATTTTTGTTCTACTAATATTACGAAATGCTTCCCACATACGTTTTGGAGAATAAGAATTTTCGTAAATGAACGATTTATAATAATTTTCCTTCGTATATTTAATAATCTTTTTGCATAAGTTTCTATATTTCTTGTAGTGAATTTGTACTAAAATATCATCTGGAAACTTTTGCGCCCTTTTGTGGAGTTGGTTTCTTTTGTGAATCGATTTGACAAGGCCGGGAGAGATCCATGGCGTAAGTTTAAACTGGCTGTTCGATATGCGTTTGTTACTACTATGTTTAGAAATATACATATGTAGAATACAAATGAATTCCTTCATCGCAATGTCAGTATCAGTTTGATTAAATACTTTTTGCCAGTTTTCTAAATGCAAGTCCTCAATTAAATTATTAAAGTTTAATCGAGGGACATACTTTATTTTGGCAGGTGGGGGCGGTTTATCTTTAAAGCACAGTGCTGTCGTATAGTGGTCGGAAATTGACGAGTGGATAACGAATGAGTCAATGAAGTTAATATTTTTTACGTTGATGTGATCCAAACAGGATTTTTTCGTGCCCTGTTCACGAGTAGGTGTGTTGATTGTCACTATGAATCCATTTTCTGTGAGCAGGCATAAGTAGTCGTTGAGTTGGTGGTGAAATGGAGATAAAGTGTTGATATTAAGGTCGCCTATAATGATTTGACGTTCAAATTTATCGGAACTGCTGATAACAGTTTGGAGTGAATTCAAAAAAGAATCTATGATCTGGAAAGAAGGTGATCTATATATAGCAAAGATACATAAATTATTGTTCAGAATCTATCGAGAAATTTCATATAATTACAGTTTCATCGAGGCGGAGAGAGAAATGTGTCATAAACGGTAGAAACTCGGAATGCAGCGGCTTAAATAATAAAATAATGTAATCCAATGACATAATATCGGTAAAACTGTGGTGGGAAATGTTAAAACTTGTAAGAAATCATTAATTATTTGAAGAACCTGTAGACACGCTGTTCAGTCTTAGGGTCCGTAATTAAGTTGTACTTTATTTTATCTAAAAGCACAAAAAGCAAAAGTTCTTTCACCACCGTAGAACATAGTCAAGTTTAAAAGCTTCAATTCTGGTGACAGGACGTTCAAAGGTCCACAAAACGAGAAAGTTTTTCATATACGTTTTATAAAAAAACTTAAATGGACATGGTATATTTATAGATGGAGAAATTTGATATAAAACCACTCTGGCAACAACCCCTTTTCAGAATAAGAAGCAGAACTTCCTCCAACCTCCCGGTCCAGTGAGGCAGTACCTAGTACCCAATGGTACCTTCCCGGGCCCGCGGCCTGATTGAAACGGCTGATCCCACTTTCATCTCCAATATGTTTCCCCTGGTCAATTTAATTCCGGTTCCAATCTGTACAGCTTGACTTAATCTCAAGAAGGTCGCGCGACCTGTGCTTTACAAGCGCGTAGGTAAGTTATAAAAATAGATTTGTGAACAGGGTAACCATCAAATGACTATTGCTAAAGTATCACATTGTGAAATAAATACATATGAAGCCCAACTAGTTGCATGCATGTTCCAAATAATTGCATGATATCAAAAAGTTAGTTAGTGTCGTGAAACCTTCAGTATCACATCATAAATGGCACAATCAACATCAAACCTTTTTTCTGCAATGCACAATGTTGTTGAACACAACTCTAATGCAGTTTCGAAGAGCACACACTTACGCTGAGCTGAAATGGTTTCGCGACACTAGTTGCATCACGTTTTGACACTACGCAATTAATTGCATACCACTAGTGCATGGTGCTGCAATTTTTTGGCATATAACTATTGCATGCATGGTGCAACTAATGTCACAAAACAAACTTGTGAGCAACTAATTGCGTTATGTAAATTCGACTAAGGTAGGTACATTTTTTACGTGATTTGCAAAAAATATCCTTCCAATAAAACGATAGGATGGTATTTTGAGGATAAAGCAAGGATAGGAGGGTAAAGAAAGAGTGAAGAGAAAGATGCCAAACAAATATAGCTAAATTCATATCAAGCAACTTTTAGTTTCTAAATTTTTGTACCTCAAAGGTGTGAAGTGAGTAGACAATGTCTTCCACTCCGGGACGAGTTGCAATTATACAACAGTTTTAGTGTATTTAAATTATACGTAGGTACAAGTGAAATAACATGTAATAAAATTAAACGGCGTCGTTATTATTTGACTTATGGTTTTTTTAGTTGAGAACATTTGAATTTATGAATACCTGACCTGAGAGAGATAAACAGCGCGATTTAAAAAATATATAATTGGGTGATGGATGATATCTAGTTTAGTGTACAATTATTTTCACTGCGTTTTTCTACAAACAAACGGCGCAATTATCGCGTAGAAATTCTTTCTTTCGGTAGACATTCTTGAAAATCCCATCTGGCTCTCTATTATTTCCGCTAAAATAAACAGTGGCTGAAAACACACATTCCTGGTCCAATATAAAGTTTTTTCGAATGAATCAATTCAGTGTCGGAGCTTATTTGTGGAGGCATTCAACCCCGTGCGCTTTTTCTCTAATCCCAAGAAACCCAGCCATTTCTCATCCCTTAAGTTGCTAAGAAAACATTTCATCAATTCGTCGGGCGGGCGAAAGGTAAAGGAAAAACCTAAAACCTACCCCAGACGGGCGACCCTCTCCAACCAAAACACCGTAGTTTCATTTACCTGCTGCTCCCAGTTACAGTCTGCAGGCCAAAAGAAACACAAGGGTGTTTTTAATCGAATATCAAAAGCAATTTAACTTTTCTTAAAAGGTCTGCGCAGAAATGGTAATTCCGCGGAGTTCGAAGGGATGCAGGTGTTTTAGCTCCTGGGGATTTTGGATTAGAAAATTAAATTGTTACATTGAAGTACTTGTAAGTAGAAATAGCTGGAGACAAAGGGAAGTCGTTTATCTATTTCAATTGATTGAATAAGTTCCTAAGGGGTTTAATAAGAATTTACGTTACGAGGGTTGGTCTCTAGACAGTAGCCGGGGAGCTTGTAATCTGACGTTACAAATTACTCGCAAAACATCACTGACAGTAAATTATATAATATTATCTTAAGAGCTTGTTCTAAAACTGGATAGTCTGATCTTCATAAAATAGCTTGAAAACTACTAGTTAGTTTATAAGAAACATTATTAAACATGACATATATTATATTTTTTTTATTCCAGACTAGCGATTTTAATTAATAAAGTATTTTTAGCATGCTCATTATCTACGCCGTGTTTAATTTGAAATAGCGTATATATCCCATATATATCTATATATCCCATCACAGAATCCCAAGGTTCTGTTCAATTCATTTCTTTCTTACAAAACCCCTTCTTGGGAATCAGAAGAAAATAGAAGATGATAAAATTCTACCTACCGATGCCAGTTCTAAATATTATCTGTACAATCATGCTGAAATACCCACTTAAACTGCTACTAAGCTTAAATTTATGTATACGATACTGTCGCAATGGATCAACTCACAGTGCCCTCCTTCACTATATCAAGGAGGATACTGTGCTTTTACTTACGTCAACAGAATAGCACCTATTCTTAAACATGTGAACACCTCAGCACAGATGAGATGTTCACAAATTGCTATAGCTAACCTTTTTACATACTTTTTTTTGTACGTAAACCATTGTAATCAATTATAAAATATTCGCTAACATTAAAATAATTCTTTTTTTGATAATATTAATTAATTATGATAGTTATTGAAACAAGTTTAAACTTTTTTCATCAGTCTGAAGCTCTTCAAGGTCAGAAAAGATAAAAAAACGAGTGTGCTTTAGACCACACGACTGAAGTAAAACTTCACTTACTTATGCCGTACATTAACAATATAACAACAACAGGAATAAAAATATCCCCATCCCCTCAACTTAACTTAACTTAACTTTTAACTCAACTTAACTCAACTCAACTCAACTCAACTGAACTCATATCATTGATTAGCGTTATACATTTTTTCGTAACGTTTCAAATTTTTTCGTAACGTTTCATATTCTTTGGTAACGTATTCACCATTTTACCCCCAAGTGTCGAGCGTGCGTAAAGAAGTTTTAGTTAAAAAAATTGTTACTTGGAAACGCCAATTGTTGAATTTCTCGCGAAATCCCGTTCACATGTTTTATATTATATTTTTTTATGGTGTAATTGTGCCAAGTGACAAGTGGATGAAGGTGCAGATCGCTACATTTGAAGATAGTGCTTTTTCCCACCGATAAACAACCGCAATCGAATGTGCTTTATATTTGTTAAGTATTTTACAGTGTGCTTAAGTTGCTATCGGGCATTATACACGCCGCATTAGAACAATGTGAACATTATCACGAATCTGGTATGGTACAATTTGCACAAAATGTGTTTGTACAAGTAGTATAGTTCACCAGAAAACAACAATGGTGATTAAAAATTCCACAAAGCAAGTCCGCAATATTTAACGTTGGAAATGTCCCCCAAAAAGGCGGCGTCGGAAAATACAAAGGAAGGACTGCGGCAAACAGGCCGAACGCGTTTTATAAAGTATAATGATGGCATTTCTGGAAATAAACTCTCAGTTGCAGTAAGGTGAAAAACACCGCTACTCAAATGACAATAAACCCCAATTCTAGAGACATAACGCACAATAATGCTTCGCGACACCCTCAATAAAGAGTCGTGGAACATAAAAAAATCAGGGAGGAATCAGATTTAGACGAAAAAGAAAAACATAGATTTTGTTGTGAACAACTTGTGGGACCTTTATAAACTTGTGGAAAACATCACATAAACACAAAAGTTGTCTTTGTTCGTAATTATGAAGCAGATACTTTGTGATGTGACATTAAAATTGAAAAAAAACAATAACTTTGTAAACACCACTTTTATTTTCTATACTTTATGCCGAACGGGTTTCGCTACCACCGTAGCTTTTTCAGGGCAATATAATACTCTACTAAAATTAAGTTACATGTGTTACAGATAATATACGTTTTAAATATACGGTGGTAGCGAAACCCGGTCGGCATAAGGTATATAAAATAAAAGTGGTGTAAACAAATTTATTGTTTTATTTTAAACAAAAGTTGTACTTTACTTAGATACACAATTCTCATTTAGATATCATTTTAACATGACATATACTTCACTGATTATATGCCTACCCTTATGCTTTTACTGTAGGTATACGTCATCTTCATCTAAAGTTACTGACGTATTTTTTAATTAAATAAAATAAGTATTATTTTTCTTAGACATTCTAGTAGAACTGCTTTTACCTTTGTTTTACCAGTCATTTTATAATCCTAGAAAAAATTGAAGCAGGTATCAGACGTGTTAAAAAAATATGTGTGCAGTTCACACGCGGTAGAAGTGAAACGAAAACGAAACATCGAGAGAATGAGACGAATATAGAGTATCAGGATTAAGATAATTGTAAGTTTTATTTATTATAATATTGTTACTAAGTATAAAAATTATTTTACATTTTATTCCACGAAGCACCGCACAGCTTTGTTGTGTAAAATCTCCTACTTATGAACCCGTTTTCATATTTGGTTTTAATGTATAATGTGGAAAAATAAGTTCTGTAGATTATGATCAGAAAACCTTTTAATATTTATGCCTAAACTTTACAAAATAAAATTAAACATAAATTTTGACGGTTTTTTTTTCATAAATCAAAACATTTTTTTGCATAAATCGTGCCCTTTTTAAGCAGGATTTTCAACTCATTTAAAACTCAAGGCTGCGTATACATTCGCGAACCGAGACGCGAATCGAGCCCCGAATTATGGGAAAGTAACGAAGCAAACCCAAACGGCGCGAAAAATATTAAAATCTGTACAAATGCAAATGTTATATGAGCCAAAGTTACAGTTTTCAGTCTCAGGCATTTTCTGCTTCAAAGTTAAGATATTATGGTAACGAACTTAGTGTTAGTCATGTAGAAGATTTCCTCGACCTTAACATGTTGGGAGTGCGTTCCAGTTTTAAACTGTACTGAGCCAAATCACAGGCAGCTTTGACAAATGGATTACTGGAGGGTAAATAGTTTAGGAGGGACAGTCAGTAGGAAGAGAGGGAAACGGTGAGGTTGGATAGGGGTTGAAAGGACGGTGGGGTTAGAGCAACGTGTTGTGGGGAAGATGTAATAAGTGTAATAATGTGATGTTAAAAAACGAGAAGATAATCCTGTTTGCAAAATCGAATCGTTTCAGACCGCTGATTTTTTATTCAGTTCTGTTTCAGGCAGAGTTTTTTTTGCATCACTGAGAATGCATTCAAAAGGTAATCATTATTACCGATGTGTGTTAACATTACGAAATAGGTTTATAACTCAGTACGTTTCGGTTTATCTTATATTTCTTCAGCAAAATAGATCTTATAAAGCTTCCTAGCTCATAATGGAAATGACAATATGAGTTAAAAATAGTCGCGTTGACTTATAATTTGAAGATATGTAGAAAGAGCTGGGAATTTCTGGCAACAGATTATTTGCTATGTAGGTAAGATTTTAACTTAGCATACTTTTGTATATTTTGCTTTTACTTTAAACACACATTTATAGGGTGGCCCGACAGTTGATCCCTCGACAGTTGCCCCCCGTAAATTATAACTATTATAAAATAATATTTTTTTGTACATTATTTACCTATTTCAAACCTAAAATAGACTTCAAAAATACTTTTAAGGCGAGACATAACCACGTTTATCGGGGTTTGCTGGAGGCTCACATTTTAATTTATTTCGACGAATTCGTAATTGAATCATCATTTTTATTTCCATGCCTCACAAGGGATGCAAGTTATTTATATTTTAGATTAATAAAAACAATACCTTACCTCTAATATATTTTACGTACAACGATTTTAAAATTTTATAACTCGTTTTTCAACTATAAAGTTAGCGGTAAGCACCAGATTTTACTTTTCTAGACGATGAATTAATTACTTCGGGAGTGTGACATGGAGACATATTTTAAATATTTGTAACACGTTCTTCAGAATGAATTAAAATGAACGCGGCGGAAAGGTCGAATCTCCAGGCCTGATAGGGTGAATTCGACCGTACTTCCGTTCAATGCGCCGTGCCGCGGGCGCATATTTGTTTACAAGCTTTCTTCACTCACGTGTTAAGATTCCCACATTATTTGTCTTCTTCTTCTTTTCTTTAATAGGGCAAATTCGACAGTAGGTCCATCCAATACACGGGTCGCGAGTCGCAATTTGTAAACATGGCTTCTTTACTTACGTCGTTAAGATTCTGAATATATTTTAGGATATAGTGTCGTCTTAATAATAAATTGTTATCCATATCAAACGAATTTATTTACAGTACTTATCGATTTTTGTACCCTACAGTATACAGACAGATGGTGTTTTTCTTGATGCATTTGAATGAAAATATTTTCTATACTTTTGTTATTCGGCGGTGCATCCTCTCTGCACAGCCTTTCGAAGACACTTAGTTATATTTTGTGTGGGTAGGAATACCACATTTTCCCTAAGCCGACTGCAAATTGTATGTAAGTATGCCGGAGGGCCTGCTGTCAGGGGATCAATTGTCATGGAATCCTTTTAATGTATGTTTGAATTGGTTTGAATGTTTTTAAAAATGATCAATATTGAGAAAAGAAATATGTACCCGAAGGTACAGCATGGATTTATTATTGCAATCAAAAGAACAGCATGGCTCTAGCACCAACAATCTCATAATATCTCTTAACTCAAGAGCGGAAATGTTCGGCATTGTGGCGCACCCGAACTTCCTTGTGAATATTTAATTCCCAATTCACTTCCGGGTGAACCGCAGAGTTCGCGCCTGTGAGACCGGGCGAGGCCGGGGAGCCGGTTGCTGCGGAAGGAAATCCTCACCAACATATTATATATATATATATATATGGGGAAGGGTAGGGGGTAGACACGGGCAACACCTACCACTACTGCTGTTGCATCCTCTGTGATTTGTGATGGGGACATTCGGAGTAATGTAGAATTTGGAATTTCAATGTTCGGATATTTTTGAAAACGGAACGTGCTTCTCCACTTCTACAGAGTCCTAAATTCTCCAGTCTTTCAATATAAATATCTACTTTTGTCACTAATATTCTCATAAATGTAATACCAACAGTAATGGGGGGTGGGAAATGTAAAATCATGCAATGTCCACTGTTTTAAATACAGTGTCTTCCGCGTGCAAAGTCGTTTCTCTTCTCCAAGCATAAACTTTCTAATAAAAGTGTGTTTCTCGGAAGTGACCTGCTAGGAAAGTATGTTTTCTGTATTCATTTGTGAGTAATCAAATTAGGGAGACTCTAAGAAATCATAATAAATTGTACAGCGACCTTGAGGACGTTTAAAATTAAAAATAAATGATTAATAAATCATATTCAACTTACAAACACAGCACTTACGGAATAACGTATTCGTGCATATATATTATTAGAACCACAAAAACATACAAGGCAAACAGACCATTAGCTATGAGAAGTTAATACCTTAAAAGCCCCATTCATAGCGGAGTTATTTATCACGATGCAATATTCGCCATTCAGCTTTAGTATTGAATGTGATAGGGTTGCTCAGGTTCATAGCCTGTGTGAGGCGAAAACCAAGTACCTACATAAATACAAAGTAGGGATTACATTCAAACTTTCACCATGTTAAAATACTCCACTTGCTAATGGTACCTAACTGGTAGTTCTGTTAGAACTAGATCTCACCTCAAAAAAAAGCTTCTAATTTTCTAATTTTCTCTAATAAATCACAACAGAAATTTCCTCTGAAATCATGAGATTTGTAAAAAGGTACCTAATTACCTAGGTACCTACTTAATTACAAACCATATATGTTATATAACTTTTTATTTCAAATAAGAAATTATACAATTTGTCCAACGAAATTTTACTATCTCAATGACAATTCTTTTTCAAACTTTCTTCAGGCGGAAAGGTACCATATTATTTAAAAGCTAGTAGCCAGTGAGACTACGGCAGCCCCAAATTGGGGTACGTTATGAGGCTGAAGGTAGTGGGGAGGGGAAGGAGATGGGAAGAGGAAAGTGTGGAAGTACCTGGCTATTCAGATCTGACCTCCAAACACGGCTAAAGCCATTTCAAGTCACGTTTTCATTTTGATTGGTGGTCTTACACCAGGGAGATACTGAGAGAATCTTCCACTCTGGAACGCGCCGCAAATAAACTATATTTTATTGTAAATAAATCAATTGTGAAATAACACAAATTAGGGGGCATCCATTAATTACGTGAGCACAAACGGTGGAGGGGTCAAGCAAAATCTCAAGTTACTTGAAAAAATATACGAATTGGCCCAAATTTATCTCACTGAGTGGGAGTGGGGGGTCTAGATTGGAAGAAAAACTGCTCACGTAATTAATGCATGCCCCCTTAATCAAATAAAATTTATTTGCCCACGCAGGGATTCGATCCCGTGACCTAAGGATTGCGAGTCTAGAGCCTTACCCCTCGACCACGTTAATGAACTGAACGATCGATAAATCCTGTGAATTAAATCCTTATCTTCTTTAAAAATAGATATTATGTTAAGAAGAAAAAAATCTTTTTCTACTCTTCTTATCTTTCATTTCATATGAACATATCGTGAATTCTTTTTCCAATTCTAACCACACGCTAAAGAGTAAAAAAAAGTCCATTATATGATTGCTCTTGGATCTATCCCCCCCATGTATGCTAACTCTCTCCAATATATCGGGATTGTGGGGGTTTAGAATTTGGGGGTGTGGTGTATTGGGTTCAGGGCTGCGAAAACGTGGTCGGCGATACAATGTTTTAGAGAACTTTCTGGTACCTAAACAAAATTATCAAAAACTCACTGAGGCACTTCCAGCATTATATAATTGACCCAACCCAAAATATAATTAATGAAAATCAGTTGCAAACAGAACAATCGTTCCCTTCTTTCATTTGCATATCTTCAAGAAGAAAAAAATTGTAGGTACTATATATCTCTTCGCTGAAGTTACGGAATGACCACTGACTGAAAATTTCATGAACCGTTCGAAACTCACCTTTGCTTGCTCCACAGTGTTCTGTTGACCTTTGTGGCACAGTAATGAATTCCTTGGCTCTAAGCCCAGAGTCACGGGTTCAAACCCCAGAGCAACATAAAAATATTTGAATATTTTTGTACATCGAATTTTCTTGGCCTTGGCCTCCCGCAACATTCCCCGCCAACTCCTCCTGTCCTCAGCGGCTGACTTCCAGTTTGTTACCTGGAGAAGCTGTGCTGCATCCCCTCTTACCTCGTCTTCCCACCTCAGTCAGGGTCTTCCCACTTTTCTCTTTCCACCTGGGTGTCCAGTCAAAATTCTTGATTCAGGCAATGTCAAGGGCCAGAATAATAGAAGTATGTATGAGACGGTTTATGAATGAGAATGAGATGGAGTGGGTGTCATGACAAGGTAGTTTGGCACGTATTCTCTGCCTACGCAGAAACGGCGTGATAGTGTAATGTATTGAAAAAGCTTCTAAGTGATACCGTCAGAGATGTCAAAGTGCTCTTCTATCGATGGCCGACAGGGGAATTCGAATAGACTGGTGCCGCCGGGACCGGCTCTGACGAGCGAGTCCAGTAGATTCAATTAGCTGCTAGAGTAGACAGGTCGTGTGTCTTGCAGCATTATTTTTGTAAATACATGAATTCATAATAAACCAGATTATTATGTAGAACTTAAAGCTATTGAGAAGTCCCCCACAGAACTAGTAGTGTTGACTGTAAAAAATAACAGTTAGTTAGTTCATTAAAAAAGAACCGTGTATTTTTTCAAAGAATTCGCAAGAAAAGGTAATGCGCCCCTGTCGCAGGCTGTAGATAACACTAGAATGTAGGTTGGCTGGCAGGAGATTCAGGGGTGGGCAGCAAAGCAGGAATCCAACTACCTCCCCAACTCCGGGCGAAGTGGATAAGTCAGGCGGCCTGCAATTGATTTACACTAATAGTTCTTCTCTCGTTATGCGCGCGTACACTGCTCCACCGTATCACCGCATCACCGTACCAACGTATCTCCATACTCCCGGAACTTTACTTTACTAGGTGCGCTGTTATTTTGGAGATGGGAAATTAGAATTTAGAGAATTTCGTAAAGGATCCGTCTGAGATTATCAATTTTCCTAGAACCAATTTCCTATCTTTCCTGCTGAAAATTCTGGCTATGTCGAAATTTCAATAATAATCTTTGGTTAATTTAAATAGAGCTATTAATTGTTTTTTTATGTTTCATTCGTAGAACTCCATTTAATTATTTAAAAAATTTAATTAGATTTAATTTAACAATGTTATTATTAATTTCTGCAAGTATTTTAGTTTTTTTTTATTATTATTGTAACAGCTGTGTCGGCTTACAAGGCCACTTTAATTTTGTTTGAAAATGGCCTTATAAGCCGAAACAACTGTAAAAATAAAAAAAACTTAAATATTTGCACAACTTAATGCATGATTAAATTTAATTTAAATTAATTTTTTTAATAATTAATTTAAAAACGTATTTTATCTTTATACAGATCAATGGATATTTCGAAGCCCCATAGCTCATGATATAGTGCCGCATACTAAAAAAAAAATGTTGATCTATTTACTCCAGCTGGAAAAAGACTTCAAAAATATTTTATTCCATATTAGTAGAAAATAAGGACCTGTAAATCGACCTATTGCATTTCGTCTACCTTCTAGATGGTTTCAAGATGGTGGTCGTTTGGTTAAGAAACGTTATTTTTTCAGAAATACTTAGAACTCTCATTCGCATTTTTTCAGTATTATACTCCAAAAAAAATTAATTGAGATAGTGACTGATCTTCGGAGAAATTGTATAATACCTTATTCGAAATCTAAAATTCGACAATCCCGCCTTTAAACATCATACATAAAGAAAATTATTTTAAAATGAAGCAGAATATTTCGAAAATTTATAAATCATAATTCGTAGTTTAATTCAAACCATTGAAGGAGGCTTTAAGTGTTTCGTGAGTGCTTTCCTTTTTAATACAAAACGATCATCATTCCGTTTAAATCCCTTTACATCCAGCGGAATAATTCTTCATAATGGTATTTACAGTGGCGTACGGATGGGGCGGCCTCGGCGCAGCACGTCACGGGACGCGCCACTGGAATAATTGGGGGGAAGAACAGTGCGCTGCAAAGTATGCAGTACGCTACTGTACGTATTGTGCATAGGTTGCAGTTCGCATAATATATTACTGCAGAACACAGACAAAAAATAAGCCATTTCACAGTATGAACCCGCCTTACGAAATCAAGACAATACTGCGGTACATTTTTAAAGCGGGAAGCTGGAAAATTGTAAGTTTGAGATTTATTATTCCAACGTAGCTTTCCGAGATGTATTTTACAAAAGTGGGAAAGTTTATACATAAAAGAGACACAAACCCATATAAATTTATAGGTTTATTGTATTTCAATTCCATTCAATTGATATTTATTTATTTGGAATTTCAAGCCCGGCTGGGCTTTTACATACATTATTTTTAAATCAAAATCAAAATCAAAATTAAAATCAAGATCAGTATCAAAATCGAAATCAAAATCAAAATCATAACCAAATCTAAAACAAAAATAGAGTAAAAAAACAAATTGAAATAAAAACAAAATACTCCACCATGCAAGATGGAAAAACTGTAGACTGGGAAAAGTGCAATACATGTGAAATACTTCGAAGCAGAGGTAAGCAGTTGGAATTATTAAATTTGTGGTTCTTCTTTCTGATATAAATTTTACTACGACTTGTTTACATTTAGTGAATGATGTGTTAAATATATGTCAAAACAATTTAAAAAGCAAAAAACGACATTTAAGTTTATTAAGATGAAGTCATACTAAATAATGTAAAATCGTACAAAATCATATGTTTTTTCTTTTGAAAATTTGATCGCTTAGAAGTATTACAGATGCTTCAATCAAATACTGCCTGTAGAACATACCTTGCCCTTAAAAACATCGGTCATTTTTTTATAAATCTTTTAATAAGCCTAGAAAAAAATAAAGTATTAGGTCTATAAAAACACTTTCCAGTGCAAACTCTCCTACTTATAAACCCCTTTTCGGACATGGTTTTATTGTATACTGTGGCAAATTCAGTTTCTCTTATAATTATCGCAAAAAAATTGATATTTACGTCCGAACTTCAAAAAATAAAATAAAACATGCATTTTCTCGTTGTTATTTTTGACATCAATCAATACGGCCCGCACTCTAAGAATTTGGATCTTGAAGTGACCCTTATGGTATGAGCACAAGAAGCATGCACTGGACACAACCCATTTCGTTTCAGTCACGCCCCGGCCATAGCGGGAAACAGACGTGTTCCTTCGCGCCGCTTGTTTTCGTGAAATCAACTTTAAATTTCCGTTTTATTACAATAAACAATGCGTAAAAAACGAATTAATGTTTTTTTTACAGGCCTTTACGAAATCAACCTATAATTTTTTTTCCTCAAATACATACTCCAACCTTTTCGAGAGCTTTTTCTCAAGTATTTTTAAACTCCTCCCATAAATAAAGGGCGTGAAATCCGATTTGGATTTTTTGTAATTGGATCGCCTTAAGTCAATTTCCTTTTATTATTAATAACTGTTATGTTAACTTTCAGCTGAAATAAAATCAGATTTTTTATTAAGTTAAAAACTACACAATGAAGCAATTATCGATGCGCAACTGTCCATGTTTTGATTTTGTCAGTGTCAGCGTTGTGTACGGATGTATATTTTTGTGATTTTCTTACTTTTCCACTTATTTTCTTTATACGTGTGAGGGAGATTCATTATAATTATTTTATTTTTTCTTTGAAGGGGTGCAGACATACGTTCACCGTTTGTCTCATTTTCGACTATTGACATTTAGTGTGGAAAAAAGAGGGGCAGTATTATATGATAAGAACAAAAGTTTGACGTTTTTGAATGTTTGGAATTCACTCACTATTCAATATTATATTTATCACAATATTGCTGCAGCTCTTTCAAAAGATGAGAATTCGTTGCATGCAAAATGTATGAGGAAAATAATTTTCTTCGTCATTTTTTTTCTCGTGAATTTTTCCAATATTTTAATAGCTATTCGGCTATTCGGGGCGGAGACATATCCAAAAAATCAAAGATCATAAAAATCGGTCCAGCCGTCAAGATTCCAACAATCTATATTCTTTTGTTTATGTAAAAATCTAAACGCAATATCGCAATCTTGGTTTTTCTGTTTTATCTTCCGTTCAGTTTTGACGTTTCCATTTTAACTGTGAAGCACTGCTTTATCGACAACGCGGAAAGCTGCAAAATTCAAAATTTAAAGGAATAGTTCAGTTACTTTACATATCTATACTTATTCACTATTCACTGCGTCCAGAAAATCGTAGAACAAGCGGGAAACTGGTGAATCTAAATCGCATTTGACGTCGATTTTGTAGAGTAACCTATTTTGATTTCAGCTTTAAAATCTAGTCGGAAGTAGGAATTTTTAGGTTAAATTTGAAAAAATCGGTTTCTGGGAATATCAGCTGTTTAATGTCTTAATGCGTCGAAATCTAGACCTAAAGTTAAATTTATTTTTTTTACTTTTACTTATCGAAAAAAATTATGAAGACAAACAAAAAAACTAAATCAGATGGGGAAATTTTTGGGTTCTCTAGTAGAATGTAGTTTCACCAGGTTCGTGTTAGTCATGCTAGATTTTGGACATGTCGTAGGTATAGTATGTTTGTGGCGCGTTCCAGAGTAGTAGATTTTCAGAATCGTCCTGGTAAAAGACCATTCATAATCTAAACGTTGCTTGAAATAGCTTTGGCCGTATTTGATGACCAGATCTGAAAAGCCGGGTACTTCCCATTTAACTAACTTCACCTCACTACATTCCTCAATTAAGGATGCCACAGTCTGCAGACGGTTGGGAGCAGTTGGTAGGTTTTTTTTTGTTTTTTATTCATACACAAAAAGTCTTCCGTACATTTATTTTTTTTTAAGAAAGAGGGACACAACCAAGTTACTGACAATATTTGAAAATCTCCTACTACTACCACACTAAGGGGAAAATGTTGCTTGTTTCGTGATGGAGGACTTGGCCAGCCGGGTAATCGAACATGCGGCGCTAGGGTGAGACCAAACGCGCCGCCACCTCAGCTACTGATCAGTGAATGCCTGGAATGTGATCTTTTCCCACCAAAAACCTCCCATACTTCTACTAGTAATGATTGGAATAAAATAAAATTGTCAAAGTGCCTTGTCTAAAAAAAAACATTACTTCCGTTTTTGTATACCTAATTATGATTTTTAATTATAAAAGAACATTTGATAGATCTTTCAGAATACCTAACTTTTTTTTAATAACAGTATCTATTTTTTTTTTCAGAAAATAATCCTCATAAAATGCACGTCGTAAAAGACGATTTTTTTTCATACAAATATTTCAACGACGCATATCGAAAGAGAAAAATAAAACGGAGAAAAATGACATACGAGTATTTAACTCATTTTCAGATTTATTGTTCTTTACAGCATTTCAAATTTACGCTATCGATAAATTTGAAATGGCGTCGCTTTTGAACCATGAGAGAAGCGCTAGTAGCAAATAGCGATGTTTCTGCCCAACATTTACCAATTCCATACATTACTATGCAGATATCCTACGCCAGTACAAATTGGCGGGCGGGCCGGTAGACGGTTGAGTGAAATTCCACATTTTACTGAAGTAAACTGCACAAGAAATGGTTGCACACAGCTCTCCTTGCTTCCTGCAGACTCATAAAATGCAGCCTGCACTTTTGCCACTGCCAATTCGCCACTCTTGGGCGTTCAATCATTCTTGTTTTATTTGGGAAATGCACAAATTTGCAACGTAAATAACAAGTTTGTGTTAGATTGCAGATAAACAAAACGACACTTCCCAAATTCAGATCCCGACATTTTCAAAAGTCTTTCATGTATTTGTATTTCTTATGAATCGAAACAAATGCTTTTTTGCCCAACTATATGTTTGAAAATATTCGCTTTTTAAGTACATCTATCTGAAATAATCGCAAATTTACTTTATGGTGTCATTCTAATTAGATGAACACAAAACAACAAACACAAATCACCTTGTCTACACCACTTATTTAATCAAAATTAATAACATGTTTGGAAACTAATGGTTTCTTCGTCATGATTTTTCATACGTGAAAATCTAACTCTATTTATATTTTCGAATTTATAATTTTTAAAAAGAATGTGATCCTAATGTGGCATTTGGTTTTTAATAACTTTATGCACAAAAATTAACGCATTTAAATAGCAATCTCTTTTTTTATTGGAATCCATTTAGCTCCTTTCCCATTTGATTAACCCTTGCATACTTGCCTTTCCCCAGTATACATCTCATAAGATCTATTCTGTATAACTTCTATCTAGTTCAAGTTTCCTTCATTGGCAACATGTAACATCGTAGAGCAGCAATCTAAATGTGGAGCAACGATAGTTTAAAAAATGAGCTCTGTACATAGCTTTTATATATGCAGATATTTTCTATATTAAGATATCTCCATGATATTAAGCCAAGGTTAGTTATCCCAATTGGGCAGCATTCTCCAACAGTCGTTATTACATAGCGCCATTTAACGCGCCCCTAAATGTCAGGTTAATGCCATACTTTTGTTAGGCCGGCGACCGTTTACACAACACCACTCCATTTCAGGAAATCATTTGCGAGGGACTACAAATTTAATACAAAGACGAGGATTGTTGACATTTGTCGCATGAGAAATTTAATACTTGTGTTATAGTGTTCTTGATTAGAAATATTGGGCGTAGTTAATAGATTAAATTTATTAAGACAACGAGTACAGATGTTCAATACGCAGTGTCTGACTGAGAGCTTAGCTATGAGAGAATGAGACTTCTTAAGACAATGGTTTAAATTCCCTACTATTTTCCTGGCTCTCTCGTATACTCAGAAGTAATTTTAGGAACTATTCAGTCCCACAAGAAGCGTTCCTCAAAAACATTGCAGTGTAGTACATATATCACTTTATGACAACAAAACATCGCTAAGACAAGTATCTAATTCCTAACATCTCTTCGTGATAATTTGTTAGGCGGGTGTTAGTACCGCCGCCGCCCCTAGGAACACTTAATGGACAACCAACACCCCTGCCGTAGGTCACCCCAAGTGGTTTGCTACGTTTGGTTACTAAGCAAGGGTTCCAGGTTCATGGGATGAAGTTTGTCTAAGTCTTGGCGACGGATGCGTTTGTTCACCTACTGCTTGGAGAGCCGGATCAGGAAAGACGTCTGATTGAGGGAGTCTTTTTGACCCCCAGAATTCTACTTTGTAAGAATCTAAAAAATCTGCAGGTATTTCTTATTTCCAGGTATTTCTTATTCCTTATTTCTCGAGCTACTAACGGAATCCAGAAAATTTTAAATTTAAGTTTTGTACACAATAATAAAATCTCATAAAAGGGGTTACTTCGTAGGCTTATACCTAAATATGTTTGCGTTGGAGAAATATTTGCCAATTCCAAAGCTATTCTATTAAATTACAAAAATGAAAATAAAATTCGTAGAATCGCTACCATCAAAAATACCAATTCCGGTTATCTGGGCGTGCGTTAGTCATTTCTTAGTGACATATTTCACATTCAATGAACTCAAAGTTTCATTTTCAAAATCGGAACTGATTGTGTGAAGAATAAAAAAGACAAGCGATAAAGTATGTACCTACTTACAATATAATATTTTAACAAAAACAAAACAAAAAATGTCTTTTTCAAAATAATTTTAATATTTGGTGATTTTTCACGGGTCTGCGCTAGTTTTTATAATAGTTTTGAGGCGAACTTAATTGAGGAAATTTCAGTTGACCTATTTAAACACTTATATGTATGTGAGCATAGTAGTGTGTAGATATGTACGAGTAAATGCCACAGTAAAATGTGAAAAGACTTTAAAATGCAAAATGCAGGAAACGGTTTTCCTTCCGGCTGGTTTTCTGACAGACACTCTTTCCTCGGTCGACATGCCAAGTTCCGTGTTCCTGTTCCTTGTAGATTGTTGTAGGTATGAATCTGCTTAGTTCTTGAAACTTAAAAGAAAATAAAACAAGCCTAAGACGTCCACAGAAGCTAAATTTTCTCATTTTTAAAGTCGGTAGGTATTTCGTATCTCAGTACTTATTTATTTATTGTTTGAAACATTTACATAGTGTTAACAACTATTACATAAATGAAATTGCCATCGGGATGAGAGGGATATTAACACTTCAATTTAAAATGTTCACAGCATGCGTAAATCGAGGTTTAGTTGTTACTGGGTGGATTTTTTTTTTGAAGAAAGACAAACACTTCCGGATTACGAATAACCCAACAATGTTTGAAAATCTCCTACTACCACCACAGAAAGCGGAAAATGTTGCTTGCATCGTGATGGAGGACTTAGTCAGCCAAGGATCGAAAACGCGACGCCCGAGTGGGACCTAAACGCGATGCCCACTCAGCCACTGAACGGAAATACTATGCTAGTGAAATAACAGAAATAATAAAAGCAAAATAAAATATAAATCATACTAAGAATTTCGTATAGAGAAAGAGAAGAAAGAAAGAAAGAAAATACCTATTTTTTATTTCACATAGATACTTCTATTTGCCATGACGTCATAATGTGTTAACTTATAGCTAACAAAATGAGCACATTTTTTTTTTAAATATAAGAGGCTGTTTATAAAGATGTCTTTATCGTCACATTCTATGGCATTACATAATCTACACAAGGCATTGGATAGAAATAGGCAATATTGAAGATGAAATGTTTTATGATTTCTTAAATATAATGTCTATTAGTAACTTTAATGTGAATATTACTTATGGTTGGACAATAAGTGGTTTCAAGTTTGTTGTGAATAATTTTGTCAGTGGATTGTCTTCTTTTTAGTATTATTGTCGAACCTCATAAGATTGGAGTAAGACTTTATTAATCCACATTTCAAAGATAATAAATAATCTTTGATTATTAGATTTTTTTGTTTGGTTTTACCTAAAAGATACGATTTCTTTCCTACACTCAAGATTCGTTCATGGGTTCAACTTGGATCCTACATCATGGTTCTTTTGAAGCCAAGTTCACCATTGGACAGTGTCAATAACTATCCTTGCGACATCACTGACTGCAAAGTAAAGAGTATCAAGCTGGACTGGGCGTTTACCTTCTCTTACGGACAAAGTCCTACCAAGTAGCAGCTTTACAGAAAGCTGTTCGGTAAAAAAATGATAACCTAGCTGAATTTCAATTTCGGGGATCGCACTTTCAAAATGAAAGCTCGTTATTTTAAGAAATTACCTGTTTGTAAATGCATTTTCCCTGGGTTTCCGTTATTACTTGCTGACTCATTGTTGCTTCCTACGCAGTTTCTATTAGTACTCGAAACTCGTACAATACATTTAAAATCAGAAAATTGCTTTTTAATTCTAGTGTATTACACACGTGGCTGGCTCTCTTTCATAAACAAAATTCGTATAACTATAACACACTGGGATATTTTCACAAAAAACCTGGCGAAATTGATATATTACCTACATTGACACAGGAGGTCCTACGCCATAAATCATCTTTGGAGATGCTGTGTGGAGGATCTTTTTAGGGAAAAGAAGGTATGTTTTAGGTAGTTCTAATAAAAGTACCCAAAATTTGAAGAACGTTTTATATTGGAAGAGTTTTTTTCTTCATTCTGTGTACTCGTATGACATGTAATCTGTTGAAATAAACCTATGTGCGTTACTTTTCTAAGCTTACAACGAAGAAATAAACACCCAATATCAATTCAGTACCTAACTACAGAGCTGAAATTTGAGAAAAAAATAAGCTAACATTGTTCCCAGACCCGACCCTGTTTTTTTCAGTAAAATAGGATCAGATATCCGAAACACGACCTTAATTTTGATTTTATTATCCTAATTCTATATATTTTCCTAATTCAAGATTTTGACACAGAAAACACGGTAATAAGAGTTGTTGTTATTTTTTATTGGAAATCGTATTGTATTTAGACATTGATGGTGAATTCACTATTGGAAGAAGTTATGTATATAACTAAACTAGCTGAAGTCCCCGGCGTTGCCCAGGCTTTACACAGACATTTTTGAAATAAGTGGTAAGTAAGTGGACAGTAATTTTCCTCTTAGAGAAGTAAAGAAGTATCAACATTCTGCTTCTAAGGTGGAAAAGGGTGACGGAGGTGGTTTTTCGAAAACTCATGTTTTCCTTCATTTTCTTTCTATTTTGAAAGTCAAGTGTGAAAAATTTCGTCAATCTTGGATTATTTAAAAAACAAACCCAAACCGGAACACTTTTCTTTATATGTATAGGGTGTAACAGCTTGGACCTGGATAATTTTAACCAGCGATTCCTCAGAATATTTGGAGACAAAAATATAGTCACTTTGCTGTTCAATAATATCAAAAAACAATGAAAATATTTTTCCGTCACGCAACTGAGAAGTCTGGTATAGCCTAGCGGGTCGTATATCACGAGATCCCGTCTCGACTTGTGGGAGTGTGATCAGTGGCGACGTGCGATTGATGTTGTAGTTTGTGCGTACCGTGGCAATCAATGATAATTTGGTTTAATTTTATTTAGCGAAGACTTTTTAATATTATAATATTAGGAGGGTTCGATTACATTGTAACAGGCAATTAGCCATTACTACGAGTATGTCTAGATAGGAAAGCCGGCAAAACTACTTATACAAGTGTAGAATTAAAAAAAAACTTTGACTGCATACTTAAAATTTTAACCCAATGTGTAATTTTCATTTTGTCTTTTATCTCGGGTAGGAGTCATCCAAGTTTATGCGAAGAGCTTTACGTGAGGATGCATACGAAAACTTTGGGAGAATAACGGCTTTATTCACACAAAGTTTTTAGGAACTCGCTGTTTTGACATCTTGGGAAGATTCAAAACATGAAAGCAGTTCCGATGAGAAGCAAAATAGTTGGTATTGAAATTTGTGAAAGGGTTGCCAGTAGTGTCCGAACAATACCCCGTGAGTGTAACAAATATTGTGTTCGACACCTACTCCCCCATCCCTTCGCCATCTCTTCCCCATCTCACCCTTCAACACTGATTACAAAATAGTAGAGTATGCTAAACATTAAGACTCCGTTCAAAAGAGTTCAAAAGTTTCGATTTCCTCCGAGCGGCAAGTGAAGATTACTGAGAATGGTTTGAGAGGGAGATATGTAGATACAAATGATAATCGATTCTAACGAGGAAAACTCAAATGCAAAGCAGAAATCGGATTGTATGAACTAACAAAACCCCTTCGAACGGTTCTGTTGGAATTAACAAAACCCCTTCGAAAAAAGTTCTGGCAACATGGAATTACACAGCTTTTTCAGGCAAGAATTTGTAGTGAAACAAAGTTCTTTCCATCGCGAGATAATGAGTTTTTTCGGTGACCGGATAACTCAGAATGAAATCAACTCAACACCTTCTTTGAAAATTCATTGAAAATTATGAAAAAATGTATTTAAAAAAAATGGTTAAGTAGGTTACGTTAGGTTAGTATATGGGCTATTTAAAAAAATTATAACTTTTGATTTCTTTTCAAAGAGGTGTTGATTTGACTTGATTCTGAGTTTGCATGGAAACGTTTTTTCAACATCAAAATATAAATAAGACGGCATATTTTTTGAGATCGATATTATCCAATATTTTTCATTGCATGAAACGATTTTTCAAAAACAGTGTTGAAACTAGGACTTACCTTCAAGTATAACTGTGAATATTCTTCTTCTTTCTCTTAATTTCTTTGATCTTATCACCACCCTTGAAGAAGTTTCAGAAGGGGTTGACCGGTTCGCCCATTGTGGCCAGTGTTCCCAGTTCGGGTGATAGAGATTTTACGTGGTGTCATTGTGTATTCCAGGATATGTCCTGGGGGAGGACACTACACGCAAACCAATACAAATAGTTCCGACTAAATTTCACACGGATTCAATTGGAATTGTTCGACCCAGAGTGTGCAATCTTCCTCGGGCTAAAGAAATTGAATCGATTTAAAAATAATGTCCACTCGGAACCTGAATCCTGAATGGTGTTACGGTGGTTAAGGCAAGGGTAGCCACTGTTAGCGATTTTATTTTTAAGAAGAAAAAGTTTGTACTAATCTATATTTGTTACCGTTCGCTTTTTCACTTTTATTCGTGAGAATTATTAATGTAACAATTTGATTTTGGCAGCTTAACTATAAAAAGAAAACTTCAATATTGGAAATAGACAAGTTTAAAAACAACATCAAAATATGGCTCAGTAAACATGAAGATGTAGGAATCAAAAAATTATGAAGTAACGTCAGCACAACAACCTGTAGGTACAAATCAACAAACATGAAGATGAGATAATCATAAAAAAAAAAAGTAACATTAACACAATAACCTACAGTCAACAAACATGAGGATGAGGTCCACAAACATGATGATGAGTAAATCAACAAACATGAAGACGAGGTCTAAAAACATGAATATGATGAAATCATAAAAAATAGGATTTAACTCCAGAACAGTAATCCCTAGTAAAATGGACTGTGAATATACTTGTATACTACAGATCTTTAATAAGTCAGGTACGCCTCGTACGTCACATATATCTGGTAATGTTATATTATCGTGAAAAAAAGCTTATGGGTCCGAGTGGTTAATGTTGAATTTGATAGCCACCTCTGGTGATCAAATACCCTTGATTCTGTACAGAAACAAACAGATTCTCCTATCTTAACTAACTGATTTGACAATCTTTGGAGCACAGGTGTGAGGTAGGAACGCTGTCCTTGTTCTACCGGTATTCAATAGAAGAGGCTCCGAAAAATTAGCATCACTGATTCCTTCGGCACCGGTACATGGTCGGGTAACACGTAAAACGCGTAAACACCAACTTTGTACAAGTTTCTACGACTCGTTCTTGAATTCAACAGTTGGGCTATGAAACGATTTGCCGGCCTCTGTGTCTTTTAAGACCCATGTTTACTCTTTTCTCTCCTCAAAAAGACCCTCCACACAGCAGCCCCAAATCTGACATAGGCCCTGAGGGAGAATATTTCCCTTAGCCTCCGGTGTGGAGTTAAAACTATAGAAATAAACAAATAAAAAAGAGGAATATGACATATTTCATGATTTCTATCTATCACAGTAGGTAATCTTTGAGTGCAGTTTCGCCCATACGATAAACAACCTACGATAGAATAATGCACAGAGTAGAATTGAATCATTTTTAATTCAATTCAATTTTTCAGAGGACTCTGGGGACAACCTCTTGCCGAAGCGCAATTGAGGTGTCTTGCTTAAGGTATATCCAGAATACGGCAATATTGAAATGTGTTATTGGAGAGATGTAGGTATAATAACACAATACGTTTTGTTTCTGTAATAACCTCAGGGAAGTATTGATCAAAAAATGTTACGGTCAGTGGAGCCGTTAGGGGTCTGGAATGGTTAGTCCGAACACAATTTAAATGGCCGCACGTGGTTAGAAACAAGTTCGTAATTAACCCTCGAATTGCTTCCTATAGTCGAATTGGACCCCAATAAATATCCGAAAACGACAATAGAAATACAGAGAATATTGTTACATCTGTCAATAAGGATATCGAAAAGAGATAAGTACGGACGCCATAATCTTATTTGATGCTCGACTACTGTCGGACTCTGAATGTCTAAATTAGTACAGGCCCAAGTGTAACGAAATCAAGTCAATGCCATCGAGTAACGCCAGTTTTGTAAATGGCGGCGATTTTATTGTTAGGTACACGTTGCTACTGCTGAGTTATGAGTTGTTTTACGACAATCGTATTACATACGCAGAGTGATTAGAATATTTTAATCAGTGAAGTAATTTTTCCGTCGCGTAGAACACGGTATAATAGGTACCCCAAAAATAAATCGTGATATTACTGTAAGGAGCAATATGCTTGAAAACTAATAACTTTTGCCCTCTGTAGGGTAAAAACAGTAGGACATTAGGTTCGGAGCTTGACTAAAACCTACAGTCATTTATGTTAATTACTTAATATATATGATCGATGATAGTTTTCTTTCGGTTGGCAATGAAGAGTGTTATTGTGAATTGTGACCATGTGTAAACACGCTGACAGTTTGTTATGGTGTTAGTTTTTTAAACCCGTTTTTTGTAAATACAATAGGATTTGACCGGTCAGTGGTTGAGTGAGCATCGCGTTTGGGTGCCACCCGGGCGTCGCATGTTCGATTCCTCGGCTGGCTAAGTCCTCTATCACAACACAAGCAACATTTTCGGCTTATTGTGGTGGTAGTAGGAGATTTTCAAACATTGTTGAGTTATTCGTAACCCGGGAATGTTTGTTCTTCTTTTAAAAAAAAATACTTGACCTACTAAAAAATACTAACCTAAGAACGGAACCCGGCCGGTCTCCATCTAGGTAAAAATAAAAACAGCAAAATCATCATGTAAACGTGTTATTGTAAAATAAACTCAGAATACTTGTAAAAAAGAAATGTTTTTTTTTACTGAATGTGATCTGAAACCATACCATAACAATTACCTTGAATATTGTTGTTACCGCTTAGGGGGCATACATTAATAAGGAACTCCAGTGAAAAATATTATGGTTTAAAAAAATATTTTCATACTGAATATATACCAATAAACGCTGATTCTGAATATATAAGTTTTATTAAATAATATTAAACGTACAGTTTTTAAAAAATATATTAAAAAGTGCATTTTTAATAGTGTCGTTGAAACACGCCGTCAAGTTGGTATTACTAAAATGTTTAGTGGTGATGTCACTGATCACTGTGAAGTCATTGTACGGGAATGTAGATATGACACAAGCCATCGGATTAACAACATTTCAACTTATTCATTTATTTACATACTGTTTATAGAGATTTAGTTGTTGTGTTTATTGAAACATCATTTAGGCCTAAACAATTCAGTTTAAAAAATAAAGGTATATATTATTAGTTTATCTCTATTATTTTACATATATTTGAAAACTACTGTACAAAAATACAGTAATGATAGGGAGATTCCTTCAAACTCTAAATTTCAAAATTGCGGCGATTTGAACAGCTGATTGCGTGATCTTTTAGTAGATGACGTGTTGATGACGTCACACCATCCACCACAGATACGGTGGTTTTCGGGGATCTTGAAAAATTAAGTTTGACAATAGGCCACTTGCATGGATTTCATAAGTGACTTGGAAAAAATCGTGTTGATAGATTTTTTTAACTAAGATTACGAAAATGTTGGTAAAAATATTTAGAAATGTATAGTTTTTTTTTATTTTAAAATAAATAAATCCATTATTTGAGCTCGTAACGTCACTATATGAAAATTTCCCGTCTCCGATTATGTTCCCTTAATTTTGTAAAATTCCACACTGATTTCCGACTTTGATTTCCGGCGAATTTTTTAATTTGCGTTTAACATTCAGATATTATTTATACATTTAGATTTATTGTTTGTTCTATGCGAACTTATCCTTCGGTTAGATTTTTTGATAAAGATGGCGGTGTTTTTACAGATGTTACGAAGAGAACCCCTTACAATTTTTTGCCATTCGTTTGGTAAAAGTTCTTTTTTTAAAATGGTTTTTGGTTATATAATTATCGTTTTTTCACACCCATAAAATTATGTCCCGTCTTTCCGGTTTATAAAAAATGGTCTGATTTTTCGCATTGAAATTTTCAAAAAATGGCCAGGGTTTTAAAAATACAATTGAAAAAAAAAATACAGAATGTCTTAGAATATTTGCCTAAACCGGAAAAAAATATTAAAAAATGTGATGCAAGTGGCCTATTATTTTAACAATTAAAACTAACTCTAAAAATAAATAAAAATATGCAGTTATTTAAATTATTCAAAAAAAAAATAATTAAAAATTGAACTGGAGTTTTCTATTACGTGAGCTCAAAATGGGGGGGGGGTTCAGCAAAATCTCACGTTACTTGAAAAGAATATACGAAGTGGCCCAAATTTATCTCACTAAGAGGGGGGTCTAAATTGGAAGAAAAACTGCTCACGTAATTAATGTATGCCCCCTTACGACAACATTGTTGCGCTGCATTTGCACACTTTTGAAATCCAATGTGTTGGGTCATATAGATCTGTATGGATGTTAAATCTGAATTCACTGCCGTCTTAATAATTGAATGTGAATAATTGGGTATATTTATGCCCGCCTCCCGCCCCCCAGCGCTCTGCGAGGGGGAAAAATACCTAACCCTTAAATTTGATTACGTGAGAGAAATATCGCTGGATAGGGTATCGGGAAGGGTGTCTAGATTATTCTGTGCTTTGAAAAAGCCATGAATTTTTTGGAGATTTGATATTACTGTTACAGTCAAAAACGATTTTGATTCAAAATTATAGTTTAAATACCTACTAAATTAATTATCGCAGGGGTAGGCAGGGAGGGACCGTCAAACAACTCGGTTTTGGCACACACTCTTTGCCTCATTCATGAAAAATTCCCAGGCCCGACTCAAGTATCTGATTGTGACTTGATCGTGCCATGTATTCCCCAGGCGTTCTCGACTTCTTCGACCATTCACATTTGCGAGATATATTCTCCTTACACTCCTTTCTTGCCATTCATTCTACAATGTAGGGGTATGTAGAGTATACATACCCTAACCATCTGAGCGCCCCTTTCTAAACCTTGCATTCTTTGCGGATCTCCAAATTTCTCACATTTTGTTTTACAACACATACAACTCGGGGATCTCATTTCTACAGTATTCAGTCTATTTTCATCCTTCCTCTGCCAGCCTCCATGCCTCACTGCAACACATCGGATCAGGTACCAGCACTCCCATTGTGAATCTTCCTTCTTTTAATATCTCTCTACCAGCCTCATAAACACACTACCAAGACACACAAACTCATCCACCTGCTCCAAGAATTCATTATTCACAACTATATTGCGCACTGTTTTCGTACTCTAGGTATTTCAAACAACACGACTTTAGACTTACATCCATCATTAACTCATCCTCAGACGAGAGACTGTTAATCTAATACCACGAGATACCACCTACTATTTAAATGAAGCAAGAAAAAACTTTTTATTTATAATTAGTGGTTTTCATCATGAAAACTGTTTGTTGCAGCGGTAATCAATTTGGTTGGAAATGCATCATTTCCGAAGTTTTTTACATCAATATTTATCAAGCTAAATATTTTATCGTAGTGGTAATTGTTTTTTTGGTGAAGTGGTAATGTTTTATCGCAGCGGTAACCTCTCTATTTCCTACTTTTTGGTTATTTATTTTATATCGAAAAGGAAATTTTGCTAGAATGTATTGTTTATTTTTATTTCATTGTTATGCACACCTAAAATCAAAAAAACATAGATACCTACCTACTGTTATGTATTAATTAAACACGTAGTTTCAGCTTCCTTCAATACATGTCGATAGCACAGTTAGTAATACGAAGTTTTTCGAATTACCAATAGACGGCAGTTGAGTATGGTATCAGAAGCGTACCATCTATCATCGTTCGTGTGTCAGATACGAACGATTACGATGATTGCCGAAGGCATCGGTAAGTTGGGCTGGCACATGGCACTATGTAATATCCATACTCTTAGGGCTGGCACCCAGTTGCGGCGTAAGGGGGGGGGGCGGAGTGGGCGGTCCGCCCCGGGTGCCAAGCACCAAGGGGGTGACAACGACAACTCACTTGTACAGCCAAAGAATGCGCACAAAATCTCCCTCTATACAGACATATCAATTAATAACTACCCACTCTTGTGCCTAGCTACTTACATACTAATATCATATTTTGAAACGCATCGCAATTATTTTATCATTATTTTTCGAATATAATTTCTAATTCCCTAAAAGAAAGAATTCATGTTGCATTTGGTCCGATCTTATACCGCTCGTAACATCGAGCGCGAAATGTCCATCGTGGCACTCGAGTGAATAATAATAAATCGTAGCTACTGTGAACTGCGCCGCTCACTGCACGGGCGGAAAGGGTAAAGAGGCGCAATGGGACAGGATAGGGCGGGATGGGATAGTGACAATATTTTTCGGGTGTGTCTTGCCTTCTGACTGGCTCCTAGAACCCCTGGGGTTCGATCGAACCCAGGTTAAGAGCCACTGAACTAGACCATCGTTACAGGGCAATGGATTTTATTCTGGTTACATATAGTGATTTCAGCCTAAAAGATCTTCGTGTAATGGTTCCAAATCTGTTAAAAATTTACGATGAATTTTCATCAGAGGACGTCGTGTTGGAGATTTTATGATTGAGGCGCCATTTGGAAGCCGCCAACATTTCTGCCAAAGAAACAATTCAATGGACCACATTGGAGCTTCTCAGATTCATTGTAAAATGCGGCTATTCTAAGTCTGTTCCAAGTTTAGGGCTGTCTAAGATTTTTTTTTAACAATATGTGTTTCGGTGGATCAAACAAAAGCTTTCCAAAGTTAAAATTAATAAAAACTTACATAAGGTCCACAATGAGCGCGACTAACCAATCTTTCGGTTTTATTAATTGAAAGAGATAGGATATATCAATTTTTATAATGTGTCAAATATTTTAATAAAATAAAATCTCGTAAGCGTGTTTAGTATTTGGTGTTTTATTTTAAGTAGGGGTGCTCAATGCAAAACCGCCCCGGGTGCCAATCTACCCTAAGCCGCCACTGCTGGCACCTCCGGTCCGCCAGCGTGAGCAGCAGAACTACTTTAAGCCTAGTCCAGTAAGGACGTCTGACCAGTTAAATATTAATTGTAATATTTACGATAACTTAATAAATCAACTAACAGTAGTAATCACACGAACCTCAAAATTATTTGGAAGATACCCACCACATCCAAGGTTGTATTAATATTGGAAATTAAGAGACCCAACACGCACATAAAAATAACAAAATAAGATTTTAAATATTTGTGCACAATAGGGAGTAAAGGTGAATTACATTAAAATATGAAAGAAATAATATATTGGAGCGAAGGATAAAGACAAAGAAGGTAGATTTAGTGTGTTAAAATATGTAATTTATTATTAGAGACATATACAGGCATTAAGAAGACATTATTTACAAAATGGAGACAAGGAAGGAAATGTTAGCAGGTATGTTAAATGTTTGGAGTGACAATGAAGTTTATGCATGCAAACATTCAGGAAGACATGACCACCACCATTTAGGATATACTGAAACACACAATACATAGGTACATTATTACATTGACAGGCGATAAGCGATAAGAAATTGGGAGAAAAAATGTTAATTGGGTTGTTACTCTACTCCAAGAACTACTTTTGTAAGTACTCTAAGGACGTTTTATTTCACAGAATTTTAACAATTCTCTAATTTCGAAGTTAATTTTCAAGTTCTGTAAAAGTTCAATTCAAGTTATGTTAATATTTTATTTTATAATACATGACGCATATTGATGTAATAGAACTTGAATAGAACTTCCCCAGAACTTGAAAATTAACTTCGAATTTTTGCTGAGCCATGAGTTGTTTCATAGAATTTCAACAGTTCATCAAATTTCAAAGTTAATTTTAGTGTTCTGTGTAAATTCTATTCAAGTTCATGTGATGTTATCAAGATGGGTTAATTGCCGACGCTGACATAATAAAAGAACTTTCACAGAACTTGAACATTAACCTATAAATTTGATGAAATGTTCAAATTCTGTAAAACAGCTAGCCCCCGAGAACGGGTTGTTTCACAGAACTTTAATTCTAACATTGTCATCAGCGCATTTTTTTGACATTTGAAAGGTCCCCGTTCAACGCCAATTTCAGGTGCGTTTCAGCTTTCTTTATAATAGGCCACTTGCATGGATTTTATAACGACTTGGAAAAAATCGTGTGGATAGATTTTTTTAATAAGATTACGAAAATGTTAGTAAAATTTTTTAGAAATGTACAGTTTTTTTTATTTTTAAATAAATAAATCAATTATTTGAGCTCGTGACGTCACTACATGAAAATGTCCCGTCTCCGATTATGTTCCTTTAATTTTGTAAAATTCCACACTGATTATTTATTTTTTTGTATATGGCAACACTTTGATTTCCGACGATTTTTTGAATTTGCGTTTAAGGTTCACTAGATTTATTGTTTGTTCTACGCGAACTTATCCTTTGGTTTGATTTTTTGATAAAGATGGCGTTTTTACAGATGTTACGAAGAGAACCCCGTACAATTAATTTATTGCTATTCGTGTGGAAAACGTTCTTTTTTAAAAATGATTTTTGGCTATTTAATTATCGTTTTTTTCGCACCCATAAAATTATGTCTAGTCTTTCCGGTTTATAAAAAATGGTCTGATTTTTCGGATTGAAATTTTCAAAAAATCGCCAGGGTTTCAAAAATACGATTAAAAAAAAATACGGAAAGAGGCTTATTGTAATAAGCTTAACAACATGATTTTTGTCCTCTTCTGTTGATCACAATTTTTTCAAAGCTGAAACGGACTAACAATCAGCAATTAAAGGGAACCTTTCAAGTTGAAAAAAGCGAAATTGCGCTGAGTGGCCATTTGATGACAATGTTACACTTGAATTTCTGCAACCCTATTATTACCCTCGTAAACAACATTCCCCTATTTGACATTTTTCATCCATCCTCAAAGATAGGTGTCCCGCAATGTTTGGGCAGAGTATTGGCACATTGCTAGTCAATCCAAGGGAACCTGCTATGCCTCAATATACAAATTACTATCCCATCAAAACCGTTGTTTCAATAATTCTCCCATTTTTCCAAAAAAGAAATTACCTCACTTATTCGAATGAGAATTGGACATAGTTCCGTTCCTTCTCAACTTTTTAAAATTCACTGCATGGCTCCCCAGATTGTAAATGATGTTGTCTAAAAGTGGGAACTTTAGATCACATATTTTTTTGGTTGTTTGGTTGCCTAATAAATATCCTCTTCTATCAAGCCTTATCTAAAATTGCCTCCCCTCCATTCAACATCTCATAAATCTGAACTCAACTTCAACACAATTTTTAAATTGATCTTTAAATAAAATCGATACATAAATCCACCTTTCCTCTTTCAATAATTTTAAATGATGGCCTAGAAATACCTTTGAAGGGTTGAAGCCAAGAAAATTTGAAAAAAAACTCGTCCTAAGAGGTAGGTTAGGACGATAATCATGGGAGATGTTAGCACGATAAAAAATATTTCTCGATGATTGGATGGATTTCAGGTTTGTGCTTTCGTCATTGTATTCCCAAAAGCATTGTAAATATGACATAAGATTGTTTCTGAAACCAGCATAAGTAAATTGGAAAGATTCCTACCTGAATCTGGAGACTTGAATCTCTCCTCCGAAAATCTTGAAAGCGGCGTCAAGGACTTCTCTGAAGATCTCCTGGATGATGCATCTTCGGAAGCTGCGTCCTTCTCAGGTGTTCCTTCGAGGGTCATAGGGATAATGCGTTCTTTGGGGGCCAGCTCTTTCGGCGCGGATTTTGGCGTTTCGTACAATTTCGCGGCGGGTTCTTTGACTGTCGGAGAAACTGAAGCATTCGGACTATCGACTTTAGACACGGGAGTAAAGTGGATCTTCTCGGCCATGACTTTGGTGGTTACCGGCGTTACTAGAACTTTCTCGACTACGATCTTTGAAGTTACGGGGGTTACGCGCGTCTTTTCGGGTTCGCTCGTTTTGGCAATCGCGCGGTCTCTCGCGGCGGAGTCCAGAGACTGGAGCTGGGGTCGACCAGCCTCCTCGGCCCGGCGCGCCGTCTCGCGGTTGTCGGGAGTGAGCTCGCCGCGCGCGCGCACGTATGCCCAGTCCTCGCGCAACTTGGCGATCTTCTCGTGCAACTCGGCGGACACGGTTTGCTTGGCCCCCTCGCACTCCTTCTCGATGTTCGTGAAGTTTTCCAGCACCTCGTTCACGTCGGTCTCGCGGTCTCTCACTTGGAGCTGAAAGAGACAATTACAACATTGATATTCTATGTACCTGCTGCAAGTGCATGAGGGGCAGTTTAACTATGTTGTGACGTATATCAAGAGATAGTTACTGAATTCTCTGTAGGTGACATTGAAGATGACGATGCTCAATTCATATAATATATGAGTTGTTCCCAAAAGCGAACAAATAAGCCTGAGGGGTTAACCCCTAATCAAAAACATAAGTTATCAACAACAACAAAAAATCGATCAAACAGGAACAAAATTTTGAAATAAGATTAGGTTAGGTTAGATTTGAATGCGTGTGAATGTATCCAGTTTTACTTTTACCATGATGTTGTCGATGACCTTCTTCTTGTCGTTGGGCGGCAGCTCCTTGGAGATGTTGATCCTCGTCTTGGTCTCCATGACCCAGGAGATGACGGAGTCCAGCCGGGCGCCGTACTTGTTCAGGGCGGCCAGCTTGGAGTTGATATACTCCTTGTGGCCGGACAGGTTTGTAGAGGCCTGGGTATTAATGAAATTATCATAGATAGGTTGTAGTTTTAAAATGCAAATTAAATCCGTATTATTTTTTTTTATTTTTTTTTTTTTTATTTATTTAATATAGATATATAAGTGTACAAAGGTGTTACATAAATTACATATCGGAACAGAAATTATTTAAAATTGCAATCTCATCAAAGAAGAAGCTAGTTCTTGTGCTTGATGAGCGAGTTACACTAATTATAACAGAAATAGAATAACATTATGCAAAAGGTAAGTATATAATACGAACAATTGAGCCTTCTGGATCATCAATATGTGTAGGTGCACATACATAGGATACGGTACGAAATTCGAAAAATCTAAATAAAATAGAGATGAATATAATTTATAATAAATGGAAAGAAAGAGAAAAACAGGTAATTATTTAGTTTTAATTATTCCTGATGAAGTGTAGCTTCAGTTTGAGTTTCAGTTTATTGATATCTTTGGTTTTTTTTATTTCAATTGGAAGGTTGTTGAAATACTTTATTCCTAAGTAGATATAATTGTTTTGCATTAGTTTGGTATTAAATTTTGGTATTTTGATGTTGTCTTGATATCTTATTGATTGGTAGGTTTCAAATTTTTTGATGATATTATCTTTGTAAATTTGGATAATTGCATTTTTTTTAAGATATTCTCTACTCGAGGCACCGTAAAATCTGCGAAAAGCGTTTCTGTTGGATATGTGGAGGGTTTCTTTAGGATTACTTTAATGATTAGCTTCTGGATCACTTTGATTGGGTTTAGAATATTGTTGTAAGACCCCCCCCATCCAATAATTCCATATTGAATTAATGACTGGATTAGCGCATAGTATACTCTTTTTAGATTGTTGAGTTTTAAAATATTTCTTAATCTTATGAATATATATATACACTTTCTGATACGCTTAACCAATTCACAGATATGGCTCTTCCACTTCATATGTTGTTCTATTATCACTCCGAGATATTTAGTTTCTGATACTGATTTCAACGTTGAACAGTCTTGAAAACATGTGATTTTATTACATTTGTTGTTGTGGATAATTATTTTAGTGTTGGGGAGTGTTTTTAGTTTGTTAATTGAGAAGTGTATGTAGTATGTTTTGTTAGTGTTCAATGAGAGAAGATTTGTATCAAACCAATGTTTTAAGGTATTCATGCTATTATTTGCTTGCTCGTTTACTATATCCCAGTCGATCCCATTCACTATGATAGCTGTGTCGTCGGCATATGATATTATGTCTGCGTTAATTGGTAGTTTGAAAATGTCGTTGACATAAATTATAAATAGTAGGGGGCCTAGGACTGTGCCTTGAGGTATCCCGAAATTACTTGTTAGTGGTAGACTTAGAAAGTTGTTTATCTTGACTACTTGGTGTCGTTCAAATAAATAGCTTTTTATCCATTTTAGAGCTTTATCGTTTATCCCAATACAGTTTAATTTTTTAATAAGTTTATCATGAGAAATACTGTCGAAAGCTTTTTTAAGATCTATGAAGATTCCGAGGCATTTCAAAGATTTGTCTAATGTGTTCTGGATAATGTTCGATAATTTGGCAATCGCATCTTGGGTACTTCTATTTTTCATAAATCCATATTGGTTGTCGTGTATTATGTTATTTTTGTTAATAAATTCAGTCAATCTTTTTTTGATAATTTTTTCAAAGATTTTAGCAATGTTTGAAATCAGCGATATTGGACGATAATTTGTCACTTCTTCTGGGTTGCCAGTTTTATGAATTGGAGTGATGATGGTTTGTTTATATATCGTTGGGAATATTCCGCTTTGAAGACTAGTGTTGATTAAATGTGTTAATGGTTTTGAAATATGTTTTTTGATATTTTTCAGTGTTTCGACAGTAACCCCATCGAAACCTGGTGCTGATCTTCCCTTCATGCTTGAAATGATTTGTTCGATTTCCTGTGCTGAAGTGAGAGGAAACATGTTAATTTTGTTTAACATATTGGCGTTAATGTTCTGTTCGTCATTAGACGGTATTTTTTTAATTTGATTTGCAAGGTTTTTGCCTACATTTGCAAAAAAGTTGTTAAATATGTTAGCGGCAGCCGATGGATTTTCTTTGCATCGTATTTTGATATTGTTATGTGTAATACTATGTATTTCATTTTTTTTGTGTTTTTTCTTGTCTATGATTTCATTTATAATATTCCAGACTTTTTTTGCATCATTCTCCGTTGCTTCTAGTTTTTGCCGAAAATAATTATCTTTTGTGGTTTTTATTAAATACGTAAGTTTGTTTTTGTATGCTTTTAGGTATTTTTTTAAGGTTTCGTTTGTAGGTTGTCGGATTATTTTTTTGTATATTGTTTCTTTGTGTCTGATTGATACAATTAATCCAAAAGTTATCCATGGTTTAACCGGTTTAAATTTTGATGATTGTTTTCTGGAATCAATAGAATATGCAGTACTTACGTGCATTGATAATTTTTCTTCAAATAGTTCGAAGCATTTGTTCGTATCATTACAATTAAAAATATCGAGCCATTTCTCTTTATCCAGATTATGTACTAAGGCATTTATGTTGAGCATTTTGCGTTGGCTGTTTTCATTCTCCGGAGTTTGTGTTGGTAATGGTGAATATTTGTTTTCGTAATTGTAGGTAAAAATGCACCCGAAATGATCTGTGATTGTCGTTTGTATAACTGCAGATACTATGTTTTGTATGTCTTGAATATTTGTGAAAACATGATCTATGCACGAAGGTCGTTGACCTGGAATCATTCTCGTAAATGAGTTAATACACGATATATAATTTAATTCTGCCATCATATTAAGATAATTATCTTTATCATTTGACGAATAATCATTTGCAATATTGAGGTTAATGTCTCCGACAACAATGGTTTTCTTATTTCTGTTCGCAAGAAGAATGCGTTTTAGATCATCTACATATATTGGTAATATTGAGGCGTGAGTTCTATATATAGCGAATATGCTAAATGTATACTTTTGGTAACTGATTTCCATATTTAGGATGTTTACATTATGCATTTGGATTTCTCTGTTAAAAGTCACAACATATTTATTTGAAATAAATATTGCGATTCCGCTGTTCTTATTAATTCGGGTATTTGTTGCATAGTATGTATAACCCGGAATATTATAGTTTATATCGCTCGATGAGTGCGTCTCTGTTAATATTATGCAGTCCAGTCTATTAAGTGATTTTATTGTTACCAGGATTTCGTCTAAATGTCGTTCGATGCTTCTTACATTCATATGAAATATGATTAAGCTAACTTCGGGATTCATCGCTAAAATGTTATTTGTATCGTTCACTGATGTATAAATTCTTTCGTCTATTGACATGGTTTTATCTATAGCATTTATAACGAAATCATCCATTTCGAAGAAATAATAATAATGAATGCATTAGTGGCCATGAATACACTTGTTTAATGCACTGATGGGATAGGATTTTTTGGAGGGCGGATTTGTTGAAAGCCTTTGTGTTTTTTTTTTATCATTAATAAAAGTTGTGTTGTTTCATTCATAATCTATTCTTTCTTTGGCAAATTGAAGCATTTTATGCCTGTAGGTGCAATTGATGTTATCAGCACGGTGGTCTTCCAAGATGTTCGCCCTGAATTTTTTATTGTTGCTGGAACAGTTGAAGCAGGTTGGTTTGTTGTTTCTCTCTGTGCATTTTTCTAGGGTATGGTCTTGTGCACAGTGGGGGCAGGTAGGTGGCTGTGTTCTGTTTAGGCATCTTAGGGCAGTGTGTCCATATTTCAAGCAGTGGTAACACTGCGTCAGGGGGCTAACGTCGTCAATTGGGACTCTTTGGTATTTTATATTTATTTTTTCAAAGTTAAGAAGGATTTTCCTTATGGCTCCTGATGTTTGTATTAAGTAGTGTGAAACGTCTTGTAAGTACGTCTTTTGTTAGTCAAATTTTTTGAGTTTGATTTCTTTTATGAGTTTAAAATCATCTTTACAGTAATTTTGTAAACCCTCATTTTGCTGGGTTATGCCTAAAACAATTTCTTCCTCTGTTAAATTTGATTGTAATCTTTTTACGATCATTATTGGTTTTCTCTTTTTTGTTTCTTCAGCGTTAATGTCTTCGCCGAATGTTACATTTATTTTTGTGGCCAATTTTTGTGCGTCTTCTTTTTTTACACATGAGATTATGAGTTTTTGATCACCAATTTTTTTAAATTCAGTTACACCGACTTGCATTTTAGTTACATCTATGTTTTTTTCGATTCTTTTTCTCATTTCTTCAGCCTTCAAGTTTTTAGTTGTTGAAATAATGATGGCGTGTTTTTGTGGAGTTTGTTTCTCGATTTTATTAATTATTGTAGCGGCTTGCGCATATGTTTTTATATTTTTTGTCGCGAAATTCTCTAATTTCTCACTGTAGTGTTCATTGTTTGTTATAATTTGCTCTTGTAGATTAATGATTTTTTTTTGTAAGAGTAGATTTTCTGTTTTTATTTGTTCTTCTAATTTCTTTAAGTTGTTTTCCAAACTCAGTTTTATTCTAGAATCTTTAACAGATGTTATCTTTGCGATATCACTCTTAATGTCTTCGAGAATGTCCTCCATGTTCTTTCTAATACCCACCCGCACGGGCGAGGTACTTTGGGTATGAAGCGAATAACAATACACGGTATCCGAGGCAGTGCACTATACAAAAATATACGACCGCAGTGTTGTAGCATTGAAATGCAACTGAATATTGGTAGGTCCTTTGTCATCCTCACCCCCTTACTCACAAATGACTTATGTAACAGAAAGAGGGGTTATATCTTACAACTTACAACCAGGGGCGGCTGGTTCTTTAGGTCAATGGTTCAGTGACCACCCAAAATTATAAGACAGCAATAGTTCATATAAAATATTATGCAAATCAGATAAAGATCAGTCACACATATTCATCAAACGACTTTACTCTTCTGGACCCCTAGAACCGCCTCTGGTTACAACATAATGCTCAGTAATAGGTAGTACTTATATCAACAACCAAATTGTAAAGTAAGACTAACAATTAGTTTTTTTTAATTGAAATTTGTTTGTTTGTAACCACGATTTTTATAATTTAATTTTTGCAATACCGACCTGTTTCGCTTAACACAAGCATCTTCAGGACATAAAATTAAAAAACAAAAAAAAATATTAAATTAAAATAAATTAACAAAAAAAAAAAAAATTAAATAAAAAAATAAAAAAAATTATTTAACTAACGAACTAACCATCACGCCGCTTCCCCGAAGGGGTAGGCAGAGAGGACGGACCGCCAAACAACTCGGTCTTGGCACACACTCTTTGCCTCACTCACATTCATACAACGTCTCATTTAATTTAATTTAATTAAAATTTAATTTAATTTAATACCGCCCAGGAGTCACAATAGCTTGGAGCCAGCAAAACTAGGCTGACGGAAATGAGGGGGGGGTGAGATGAGCAATGGGAAGGTTTGTAAGCACCTAGAAGCGAAATAATCCATTTAAATTACATGTTCTTTTACATTTTGGGTTTCGAACCCGCAACTTCTGAATCTGGACCCAAGGAGCTTACAGCTCTTCCAAATAGGGGAAAGACCAGTTAAGAGGATAATAAATTGAGTTCGAACAATGGACACATCGACACCACAACTTGCTGAAGATACCACACGACAGAATAGATATTCTAGCACAGCTTAAGCATGACAAGAGGAATGGTAGGTACTATTGAATTAAAATTCTAATACAGGAGATATTAAATATTTGTACCTTAAGTTATCTATCTTTTTTACCTTTATGTTAAGAACTTTAAAAATAGAAATCTTGTACTGTAAATGGATTACAAATCGCTTGAACAATAAATTAAATAAAAAATACCTTTTCCATTTGAGCTTGCACACTGGTCACTTGCTCATTCTTTGGAAGTTGCTTACTCTTCCGTAATACTTCCATGTCCTTGCGTTTAGAGGACAGTTCTTCCTCGCGAGCCTGTTAAAAAAATACACAACAATAAAATAAACAATGTCGTCAAAAATCAAATCTAAATCCGAACAGTGAAAAATATTTTCATAATCAAATATATGTGTGTTAGAAAAACACACATGAAAAAACGGTATTGTCGCGACTGGGATATGAACTAAGAATATTTTCTGCTATAATGTGCCACGGTTATGTTTAAACCTTCAAAGCGCTGAGTTTCACCATGACATAAATGTCAATAAACATTTTTTAATATTTCTATTTTTGAAACTGTTAATTCGTGGTGGAAGTCCATTATAATAGATTATAATAAAACAAATAAAAAACTTTATTCCACTTAATTTTATTTGACCGTAACCGGTTTCAGCTCGTCAGAGCCATCTTCAGACTGGTACAAATAATTCTTAGCCTACGGTTTAAATACATAACATATGGGGAAGGGGGAGAGGGGTGGTCTACAAGGATTTTAATGAATTATTTTTATTACTAAGTCGTTTTAGAGTGTCGAATTTCTAAGTATTTTGGTAATTCCAGTGGGCTAACTACTTTGGGTTTGTAGCTCACTTCAATATCTATTGATTAGGGAAAAGCCTTAGAAGTAATGTGAATTATTAATGGACTAATTTTATTGTCAAATCGTTATTATACATATCTATGATCAATGGGATTTTTTTTATTGCTTTTTGGAGGGATACATGTTTGTTTACATTGGAGTGGGAATGGTCAAAACTAAAAACATATTTTAATTTCAAAATTATTATGAAAATTATACCGGATAAAAAACTGATGTTTAAATGATTCTAATAGCTTATTAATTACAAAGTTACTTTTTGAAGGGATGCATGTTTACATTAGATTAGGAATGGTTTAAACTAAATACATATTTTAAATTTCGAAATTATTACGAAAATTACAATGGATACAAAAGCGGGGACTTAGCAAATGATTCTAATTGTTTATTCATTACAAAGTTAGGGTCTATTTTTTTAGTTAAGCGAGTAATCTTTACTTTCTTTTTTACATGCATCCCTTCAAAAAGTAACTTTGTAATTAATAAGCTATTAGAATCATTTACAGAAACATCAGTTTTTTATCCGGTATAATTTTCATAATAATTTTGAAATTAAAATATGTTTTTAGTTTTGACCATTCCCACTCCAATGTAAACATGTATCCCTCCAAAAAGTAATTTAAAAAATCCAAAGGACCAAGTGGTTCGCTACTATTGGTGACACTGGGGTGCCCTGGTTCATGGGGTGAGATTTGTCCTGGTTTTGGTGGCGGAAGTGTCTACCCACCAGCAGTGTGATCGGGAGAGACAATTGAGGGAGAGCCTTTGACCTCTCTGCCAGACGTTTTGACCAACGCCTTTTCATCGCAGTGGGATTCATACGTCACTACTGGACACACTGACACCTTACTCTCAAAACTTACTCTCCTTTTTTTACTTAAAAATACTCTCCACACAGCATACCCAAACACAATACCTATAGACCCTAGTGGAAAATATTTTCGTAATGGATTCATGATGGAGTTAATGTAAACAAACATAAAGAGTTGAGAAGAATCGTAACACATTTACATGAGTTTGATCGTTAGTGTAGAGGGCCGTTAATGTTTTTTAGTGATTATTTAACGGCATGATTTGATGACCATTATGTACAGCTCCAATCTAATATCACCATGTAGCGATATGCGTTCCTAAATCTTTGTTATATACTTTTTAAATAATGTTTTCAATCATAGTAGAAGCCGACGGAATGCAGGTGATAATGGTTTGGTAATTATAGGGATAACTTGGTGACAGCGAAAATTAAAGTGATATATTCCATTTTAGTACCAAGCTGAGTGGGAGTCAAACGGTTAATGTTGATAATACAGCGAATGAAGTGTAAGACGAATGTGTATTGTAAATTTTGAATAAAAGATAGAAGCATTTGCAATCCAAATGCATTGTACGAACCGAGCCGAAGTATTGTTTGGTAGTAACGACTTCGTGAAACACCGTTTTAAACTCAGACATTTTGTGCTAATTTTACCTGCCTTACGTAAAAAAAACACTGTACCACTGCAATTTGAATCAATTGAATGCGCGACTAAAGCTTGTTGAGTGTGAGCCAATTGTAGCAAAGTATCCGAGAATATAAGTATTTATTCAAAACATTGAATAGTCCTAAACAAGCAATAACATCGAATTATTAAAACAACGTAAACCTTGTTTCTTCACTTGAATATAAAACGTCAAATATAACACTTTATTTAGATCGATATCTAAAAAAATACACTCGATATCATTTAGTTGTAATTCAATTGCATTCAATCAAAGCAAACAAAACAACTAGCTTCTAAATAACACAAACTTTCAATCAAAACTATCTCGATGACACCTGCAAAAATTTGCAAAATTTCGACCGAATGTGTGTTTTTTCACTCAATTTATATGAAATTTAACACAAACACAACAGACTTTACAACGAAGCACAAAACACAAATTAAAAACTTTAGAACTTAGCAAGAATCGACACCAAAACAAACGCGAAGGCCACTTTCACTGCCAATATTTACGCTCGCTGCAGCAACAACAATTTGCAGTACATTTTTCACAAATGCGAAAACAAACACTGTTCGCTCATCTGTGGATATAATCAACTGAATATAATTTTATTTCTATGAAAGAATTCATCTGCCACCTCCCCCGTACAACTCGCGATACACGCCGGAGGAATGACAGAAATTATTCCCAGATGATTCAGAAATAGACACAGACCACTCCGACTCTCGCAGTAGATAGAAGGAAAGGCGACTTGCAGAACTGAGGAGTGAGGAGTGAGGAGACGACCGATAATAATATATATCAGAACTGATAATAGATCTGATCCACTGGGAAAAGGAAGAACGGCTTCTTCTAGGAAACTAAATGCTATTTCGAGGACCGGCAGATATTCGCACGTGCTTGTAGAGGGGGATGGCGTCTGTTTTGATCGTTGGGAGATTGGAAGATGGATTGGGTGGAGTTTAAAGATTTATATAAAGCCGAGTATAAAACCGATGAAAATATGGTAAAATTCTAGAATTCCGCTTCAATCTTTACGCACAAATTATTGAAATAAGACATCGTTTCAACTCAATTAGTATAAAAAACAATTATTTACGTCGAGATGGTCAAAATTGCATTAAAAGTTCAAATTTTTATTAAAGTTCAAAATATCTCTTGTTTTTACGCCACGATTGATATTTTTAGTAAGGTGTGACATTTTCCGGAAGATTCTATTTCAATCTAAATAGCACAAATTAAAAAAAAAAAAAAACAAACTAGGAAACTAATAACCTATTTTGTGCATGTTTTGCCAGGCACTAAGTTAGATGACACGTTATAATTTTTTTTTAAATCGCCCTACCTACTACGCAAGTACAATGAAATATCTAATAAAATAAAAATACATTATTAAAAAAGCAATTTGATGGGCTTAATTTTAAATTACAAATAATCGATTTACGTTGGAGAACAAATTTGTGGTATATAAATTTAAAATGTCGACCCAAAAACCCTTTATTACGATGTTTTATTATTTTTATTCTACATTTCATTACGTTTACGTGATAGGTTGGGAAAATTATTTTTTATTAATTACCATTAATTCACAAAAAAAAATGTCAAAGTTTAATGAAAATGTTGAAGAAAATTTAGTGGACTGTATTTTATAATTAAAAACCCAAATAAATAAAGTAGCATCCCAACGAGATATTTGCTATAACTTTTGATTAGAAACACAATTATCAAGCTTGGATGGGTATTTTGATATCAAATCCGAATTTAATTTTTGTACGAAAAAGCCCGCGCAGCCGTTCTTCTTAAGATTGCAGGGAATTCTAAAATTTTACCAAACCAATAGACAACTATAAAACTATTAGATGGGAATTGGAATGGAAGACGAGGGCGGTTAATGAAAATGTAATATTGCCAATTTAACTGCTTGATAACTAAACTTGATATAATAGCAGAAAATTTGTTTGCGTATCTTACTAAAAACACTCGGTGTAATGAAATTTGCACCACTGCAGTTTTACCGAACAGAATTTATATTATATATATTTATATATTAAGGCTCCGATAACGGCCCCAAAAAGAAGAAGATGGGGAGATACGAAATTACGAATGTTAGAGGAGAGCGCTAACATTTATAGCGCCAAAATCGATGTAAAACAGTATTTAATAAAACACTGTGAATTTTTTCATACATATAACTTGTAATATAACGGAAACAGACTTGAAAATAAAAAAAAATTGGAGCATAATTTGCGATTTTTTTCTATTGAGGGAATTTCATATAATTTGCGTTTAGGAGTGGGGAATGTATAGATATTATCTTAAAAAATAACATATATATATATATATATATATATTTTTTTTTTTTTTTTAAGAGCTTAAAAACATCAAATGTTTAAGGGAGGTTTGCAAGAAATCGATAGAAAATCGGAGAGCGGCCTCTTAAAAAAATCAACCGGTAAAAACAGTTTTTTTACTATTTTCAATTTTTGATCCAGTTGCTCCATCTCTTGGGTTGGCTAGTAGCCAATTTCAGAGAAATGCGTTTGTGTGCAATAGTGTTACCAAAAAATGATAAAACGCACTGTCATCGACAACGAGTCTGTCTACCGAGTTTCAGTTCGATCGGATGTCGGAAACATGAAAGAAATATTATTTTTAATCTACGAATAGAAGATGCGGATTACGATCATTTTGTTTAGATACTTTGAAGAAAGACAAACCGAATATATTTACGAATTTGTAGGAATTTTAAAAAAACACTGAAACTTGAAATGGTACAAATAAAAATCATCCAATTGAAGATTTGAAATTATTAATGTAAAGCCGAAATTGGTAGGTATTGTTTAAGATTATTTTGATTTTTGCGTGAGTGGTTTTAATTACTTCTTAACATAATATATCGACATGAAGTGATCTATTTTTGGGGTATTATGCCATTTTGCGCTACCTCCTCCTTTCGCCAACGTTTTGGAGAATATTACTTTGTCCATGATGAGGTGATGAGGTCAGATGTATAATCGAAGATCGTGAAGTGTGTGCTTATGTGTGTAGATGCCATACCATGTTGCCGCTCGAATCCTCTCTGAGAGCTGGTACTGGTTTTATAGTATAATTTTAAATGGTTTTCTGCGTTTAGTTTTAGTGTAGCCGTCAATTACCTTTTTTTTTAAATGAGTTCCACACAGGAGGCCCTGAGGAAAATAATTTCCCTCAGGGCCTATGTCATCTTTGGGGAATGCTGTGTGGAGGGTTTTTTTAAAGGAAAGAAAGGAGAGGAGAGTTCTGGGAAGGAAGAGGGTTTAAGGGGTGGGTAGGAATCTGGGGTTCAGTGTGTCCTGGTCATCCGCCTCCAAGACCTAGACAAACCTCACCCCATAAACCTAGGCACCCCTGCTAAATCACCAAACGTAGCGAACTATTTGGGGTGACCTATGGCAGAGGTGTTGGTTATCCAATAAATGGTTCCCGAGGCGGCGGTACCCATACCCGCCTGTCAAATTGATACCTGCAATGGCCGTATTACTACATTTGCATACATAAGCACACACCACAATCTTCGATTACACATCTACCCTGATGATGCACACTGTGGTGCTGTAGAAAATGTTAGCTAAAGAAGGAGGCAGCGCAACACGGCATAACATCCCAAAAATAAATCAATTTAATACTTTTGGCCGTGAAAATCTCGAATCATACCATCATACCAATGTCTATGTTGTCTATTAAATATTTTGAAAAGACTCGTTGACAGAAATAGAAGCTCAATCAGTACAATATTTTAAGTGTTGAAGCGTTCACACAATATTATATAGCTATATATAGACATACAATACAACAAAGAAGAAGAAGACAGCTTTGATGGGGAGTTGGCGTAAATCCATCAACACTGACATTTCATGTGCTCTCCTCTCCCTCTCGGCACTCCGAGTGCGGGAGTGCGCCTGGATTCATTCTCTCCTCTCAAATAAATTCGAAATCATATAATTTATATTTATTACACTTCTTGTGATTCATGCTTCAAACACCAACACACGTAAAACTTAAGCAGGGTTCACCTCCGACCGAAAACATGAACATTTTCTTACACATTACTATAAACATTGCGAATGGATGCGTGACCAAAAGCCTACAATACACGACATCTTTTTTCAGACCTGTTCACGCTTTATTGTTGTATGTTGCTTTTATTGTTGTATGTTGCTCTTTTCGAACTGCCTATTGTGTGCCCTCTGCGTTAATGAATTCAGTTCCATTAAAATCGCCGCTCCGGGTGTAAGTCCGTAATTCGCACCGCTTTACAGTTAAATTCACCTCACCCCGCACAGGACACAGGACACAAGTCCTATAAACCGCTACCATTTCGCAAACTAAAACATCGCCGCGAGTTGCCTATTCTCGCTTATCAAACGCTCATTATTCGCGTTCAAACATTTATTTTCATCACCTTTCCTTCCCCAAAAATCTCTTCCAACTAACATACCCTTCACGGTGAACATTAGTGGAAGGCAGAATTGCAGTTTGGTAAGTGCGATTATACGTAAAAAAATAAATATTTTGAACCGCATACATACAGTCCACACGGCAGTTGATCCCTCGACCTCGAGGCGGATCATTTTCCCCCCGCTGCATCAAGACCGATACCAATTAGAGACAAAAGTCAACATGTTTCGCTTTACGCGATCGCTATTTTCATCTCTATTTTCATATCTACAATTTCAGTTGGCATCACAGCAAATAGCATGGTTCATTATGTTGTTTGCAGTGATGACAATTAAAATCGTAGATATGAAAATAGAGATGAAAAGATCGTATAAAGCGAAAAATGTTGACTTTGGTCTCTAATTGGAATCGGGCTGAAAAAATATGTCATGCATGTAGACATTACAGTATTTTGAATGCGTCTGCAGTAAGGCCACGCCCCATTGCCAATGTTTATAGGAATGTGTAAGCAAATGTTTCCGTCGGAAGAGACCCTGCTTTACGCTTTTACTAAGGTTGGGTTGTTTAAACCTCTGTCACTTTGCAATGCGTCAATTAGCGCTCTTTTGAAAATTTTGACGTATGAATGGTCTCGGTCCATGTCAGTGTGTGATCAAATTTTGATCAACCGTTAAGAGGAAACCCGATCAACGAGAAATTTGAACATTAGGTATTTTACAGTGGCGGTCCGTGAGTTTTCAGTGTGCTAGAGTGCTAACATTGAAAAATATGACGTTATTGATGTTGGTGTAGCTGAAAATGATTTTTTTTTTTAATTTCAAGATTTTGAATGAAGATTTTAAGGATGCGCCGCATCCACATTTCAGTATAACTTCATACAAATAGTTGAAATTTTGAAAAAAAAATAAAATTCGTTTTCAGCTACATAAATAACGTCGTAATTTTCAACCTTAGCACTCTAGCTCACTGAAAACTCACGGACCGCCACTCGCATTTTACCAAACTGTTGCTATCACTGCCGCTCTTACTCCCCGAATACTGAGCGAAAGGGACAACTGCACTCAGGCAGATAATACGTGCTTTTTGAATGAAGTGGATAAAAAAATAGATTTATTTTTTGTGTCCTATAGGGCATTTGTAAGATTTTTGGCATGCATATATACTGCATAAATGGTACAATTATAACGTCTTAGGCTATATTGCCTGTAATTTGTTATAAATATATGTACAAATTATATAAATAAATAAATAAATAAATAATACCTAAATAAAATCATCAAAATCGAGGTATTGTATTCCCCATTTTCTCATCCAAAACTGGACCGATTTTAAAGTTTTTTTTACTAACAGTATTGGAAGAAAATATTCTATTTCTGCACGTTTTGATTTTTTTTTAAATACCTTGTCTAGTTCTTATACTGAACGCCAGGCAATTTTAATACTTTTTGGAAGGTCCTAACTCCTATAAGAAATAACTTATACAAAAAAGGAAAAAGTACCGACACGCTAATGGACGATATCTAAATCATATTATATATAGCACCAATGTCAAAATCCAGAGTGGAAATTGGGGAATACGTTTGTATGGATAAAATGCCTCCCGGTATCCTCTTAAGCGTAACAGTTATACTTAACGGCTGATCTTGTTCAAACGCTGAAATGGCCTGAGAATCGGCGGTTGACGAATTGTTTAAACCTCCGTCACATTAGATCGACGATTACCGCCATTTTGATTTTTTGACATACGAATGGTCTCGGCCCATATAAGTATTTGATCAAACTTTGATCAGCCATTAATCGTGACGGTTGTGCCTAACAGCTGATCAATATTTAATCAAATGCAAAACGGACCGAGAATCGGCGGTTGACGGAGACCATTCAAATTTCAAAAGTTAGAAAAATGTTACGGGAATTCAAACAACCCAATCTAAGCTTGTGATGGTTAAAATATTAATAGAAATGTTTTATTCCCGCAAAAGTGGGCAGAACAAACGGATCGGAATGCAGATTGGCGGAGCAATTACCAGAAAATATGAGAACAGTGTACATAATAAATATTATTAGATCAAAAATTTCGAGAGTAGAATCAACCAAAATAATTGCAGTTTTTTGCATAAAAATCGGGTCGAGCGAGCGTTTTCAGGAATACGATTTTTTTACAGTAAACATTATTAGATTTGCTGTATATTCGCTTTTATTAAAACTCGTTAAAAACATTGAAACTTCGTAAAAACTACATTTTTACAAAATTCTATATCAAATTGTTTTTTTTTTATCTTTGTGCAAGTTTATTGTAAATGTATTCGCATCTATTTAAATCCAAGCTTTTAATTCTAAATGAAATTCTGTTAAAATAAAACACGATTTCTCATCGGGTATTATTTACTACATTATTTTGCCAACCAGTTCAACTTTAGAGTCGTGAATAAAAGACATGAAAAAACTCCCGACAGTTTTGAATAAAATATCAAAAATAGAAGACGACTCAGACATATTATTATGGTAAAATGTGAAGTCAAGCTTCAAAAGGGGCAAAAGAAATGCAGTCACAAACAGTTGCCGGTACCTAAACATAAAGTTTGGACGTCTGCCAATAATCTGGTGTGACAGTGGTCCGTATATCACGCTGGTTATTACATGTTTATACCGCTCCAAGTAGCAGGAGATATTACGACAGTCAGCATTTCCGCGTTCTGGTCATTATCACAGCTTGCAAGATCGGTCAGGTCAATGATACTCTAATAAATAATAACCAACTGGGTGATGATAAAAATTTGGTTTAGCTTGACTGGCAACTTTTTGGGAAAACATACAACATTTAAAGGTATAAACAACAACAATGAAAACCTTGAAAAATGAAAAAAACGGGCAAAAAGTAACCAAAGAGACATTCAGAAATGGCAATAACCTAGAAATTAATGTAAACTTGAAGCCAGTAGCAAAAAACCACATTGAAAAACCTCCTGAAGTCAATCGAATGAACTTAAAGACATTGAGAAAATAACACAATAAGTGAAAAATTTATTGAAATACAAAAATCGGTAATTACCTTGACGAGACTAAGGCGGATAGCGAGGGAGGTGTCATCAGAAGGATTGGCAGTGGAACCTTGCAGCAGTGCCTCGACCTGCTCAAGACAGTTGTGGGTGCTTTGGAGCCAGGTTGCTGCTCCTTCCTTCATCAGGTTAGCCGTATCTTGGCCGGTGATTCTAGACAAATAATCAAATATTGATTCCTATCATAATATCAGGTGTTCCACAAGGTCTCCACTTGGGCCTAAACTTATTATAGAATTAATTATTATGTACGGGATCTGATAAAAACAAGAAAACATGATTGATTTGGTCATATAAAAAAGAATTTATTACCTGTCTCTCAGCATCTTCATCTTGTTAGTGAGCTGCAGCCATCTGTCATTTAAAAGCTCAACTTGCTCGTTGATATCATTTGAGAGGGGAGGTGAACATTTGCTCACAACATCCTTGCTTACAGTAGTGATTGCGTTTACTTGACGTTGCTTACTTGATACCTGGAAATTTATTAAAAAAATTATGAAAATAATCCAAACGTGTGTTCACTTTATTCTCTTCATTCCAAAATTTTGCTAACCTGCTTCTCGAGGTCTTTTTGTTTTTGCTTCATATCTTTCAACGGTTGTCCTTTGCTGATGTCAAGAACCATTCGGTCAGCCTGGTCCAACCACTCACCAAATTGATCCAAATTGGTATAAAGTCCAACCCAAACAGCTTGGGATTTGGTCCACCTTAAAAGGATAAAAAAATATGAATATTCTTTACAGAGAGGGTTATTTTACTTTGAGAAGCTGAGATTAGTTTTTATTTTTAATTCACCTGTCATTTCTATCCTTGAAAGTTTTATTGACAGCAGTCCATTCTTCCTTGAGCTTTTCCAAAACCCTCTTTATTTGTTCGGCCTGTTCTTTTTTGCACTTGCGAACAATGGGACCATTTTCACGATCTATCTCTTCAACCGTGGGACGGCAAACAATGAGAGATTCTTTCACTTTCTGAAAAGCAATCAAATTATTTTACTCAATACTCACATAACTTCAAAATTTGGAGACTGAACGTCTTTGGATTAAAAAATCTTACTAGTAAAGAGTCCTCTTGCTGCGGAAATTCATCATAGTCCTGTCCATTCAATGGGTGGGCATTGAGTTGCCTTGAGATAGCTGAAACAGCTTCTCTTGCTTTGTTGACTTTGGTCACAAATTCGGAACCCTTTTGTGCTATTGCCTCCTGAAATATTGCAACAATTATTATTTAAATGCTATTAGTTAACTGAAGACAAAAAAAGTAAAAAATTTGAAAACAGTTCAGAGAATGAATATTACACACATTTTTGGCATGTTTTTCTTTATCCTTAGAAGGAGCACTGATCGTCGCATACTGCTCGGCAACTTTAATCCATTCTACATTTATTTCTCCAACAGTCTTGTCCGGGAATCCGATACGCTGTTGTTTTAGCTCTCTAGAAAGTTCGTTGAGCTTCAACACGTCTCTTTCCTTCATTTTGAACTCCTCTCTCAAAGAGTCAGACTGATAGTTGTAATTGTTTGCAGTTTGCAATTCAGCCTTTATTTCGGCGAACCATTTTTGAAGTTCACTGGTTAGAGAATTGCATTCCTTCAGATCGTCTTCTGCTTTTCTGGCTATGTTTCTCTTTGTCTCTATTTCCGACATGACTTTAGACCACTTGTTTCTGAGCTTATCTTGATATCTTATTTGCAGATGGTTAGCCAATGCAGGGTTGGTCTTGTGTTTAGTATAAACCAAACTGTCTCCTTGAGATATGAGAGATGCTGCATCAGATGCCAAACCAACTTGCTCACCTTTCAAAATCTGAAAAATACAGATTTATTAAAAAAGTAGGTAATTACACTACTACTAAACAAAAACCAATTTTTGAAATAATACTGTACCTCTAGCCTTTTTCCAGGATCTCTCTCATTATCAACGCCGCCAACTGTGATCAGCATAACGTCCATTCTTCTCATCATTTGAATGGCTTCCAATTCAAACTGAGCAAGTTCATCATCGCAATCGGCTCCAAAGAGTTTCACAAGCTCTGACTCTCTGGGTGAGATTGGTGATGATGGAACCCACTTTGGAGCCCCATCACTGCTGGATGGAGTAAGTGGTGATTCCAGGGAAATTGATGGGGAAGGTGACTTATCTGTGATGGAAGTATTGCTGTTTGCTTTTCCTTGTATTCTCTCCCTACTAATTGGGATGAAAGACTTATTTTTAGCAATTGGACTCAAGGGCACAGTTGGAGCTTTGCCTTTTGGCTTTGGGAGTGGACTTGGAGGAGTTGCGGGTGATTTCTTCTCAGCTAACTTCAATTTTGTCTCAAAAATAGGTGAAGCTGGTATTTTAGAGCTTGGAGACCTTACTTGTTCTTTGCCTTCCAATTTGCTATCATAAGCAAATGGTTTTGTCTTAAGTTTTGGAGAAAGAGCCACAACCGAGACTTGTTCTTTGGATGGTTGAATAGAAATATTGCATACATCGGGCTTATCTCCTACCAATTTCGTAGGGGTAGACGTGGACATAGGAGAACTATTGTCCACATCACCTGCGAAACTTATCTTTTCCTGGAATCAAATTGTTTTATGTATTGTGTTATTAAGTTATCAACATTAAACATACTATAGAAGATAATATTGTTAGTTGAGAACACTTATTATTTCGCATGGAAATCATTATTGACAGTGAAAGATTTGATATTGACCAACCGCAAAAATTATTGTAATTAATCATGCTCAAACCATTGAAATTAAATCTGTAAATTGAAGATGTTATTAAAACAACCATGTTACTAAACCCTTGTAATATCGCACACACTACATATTATTATTTACTTAGAACATAATATACCTTATCTAAGATGCTGGAAAATTTCTTTGGGGATCGGGGAGTTACTTGAGGAGAAATCTTGTGTTGAATAGGCAAGACTTGTTCGTCGTCCTCATCGTCAGAAAATACAACGGCGTCATCTGTTTCCTTATCAGAACCATCAAAACTCTCTGTCTCGTCTTCGGTAGTAACTGAGCTACCAATTCCTGATGATTTACGGCTTATTCTTGATGTCACGCTGCCTCCAATATTGATGCCGGCAGTTCTCTTTGTTGAAACTGTAGTCTTAACAGTAGTTACATAGGTCTTTTCATTTGAGGCTACGACAATAGATGGCTTATCAACTGCGCTACGCTTTACAACTGATTCAGCATCGTCCAAAATCAAATATTCGGCTACTGCTCCTTTATCTTTCAGGCAGGGTCCGTTTTCTTCATTTTCCAACTGGGTAAGCTTATTCTGCAAGTCTGCCAGTAAAGGATTTTCATTAAATGGGGCATCCACAGAGTCAACAGAAGGTGTTGATGGAGGAGTGAATGGATGTCTTGCGCTATTGGTTCTTGAGTATTCACTTCTGTGTGTTTCAGATTCTAGAACAGTAACAACTTTGAGAGGAGTTTCTCTGATTTGATTCGGCTTCAGAACTTTTACATCCATATCATTTTCAGTGTCAGAGCCTCTACTTCTCTTCAATATCCCAATGATGGGTTTAGACATCTCTTCTGCTCTGCTTACTTCAACAATGAAAGTTTTATGGCCATCTTCTTGTGGAGAGCTGGCAGGAGACGTTGTGGAAACTGGTTTCACAAAAGTAGAGTCAAGTTTGGTCATTTGTTGCACGGCCCATTCGGAAAGACCTTCTTGGCTCGCATCTCCAGAACTTTGTTGCTCTTCTGAGTCGGAATCTGCGGGAGATTCTGTCTCAGTGTCAATAATTTCAACCCTCTCAACACTGCTGGGTCCATAATGCATGGCTGTTTCGACAGATGCTGATGGATAGACTTCCATGGGCTCACCACTGTTAACTGAAGACTTAAAAATCTCGCTTTCTTTGACCTCCACCATATGACAAAAATCTTGTTTTTTAGGTATAACTTCTCTTGGTGCCTTGACGACAAGAGTGTTTTCAGATATTTTTGAGAAGAGTGAACTATCTTCTGATAAGTTAAAAGTGTCAGCTATTTTGTGACTTTCTTGGGTCTCTTTTTCTGTGATTTTTGTTTCAGGTTTGTCATCTTCCTTCGCCTGTTCGGAAGAAGGAAGGATATTCTCAGCCTTTTTATCATCTTTTGATAAACTTCTTCTTATGGGCACTGGACTTTTAAGAGCAAGTGGAATTTTAGACTTGCTTTCTTTAGTTGTTTGAACCAAATCAGGCACAGTGCTTGTTGATTCTAATCGTCTTTTAATAGTGTCGCTCACGTGGACTATTTCGTATTCTATCTTTGGTTTTGGCTTTTCATCATCTTCTTCCACCTTTTCATCACTTTTTGACGATCCTGGTAACTCCTGAGCAAATTCATTTATAGTGGGGTCTTCTTGAATAACACTGTCTTTTTCTATCGTGGGAAGTATTTTCTGGAAACATAACGGATCTAACTTTACCGGTTGTTGGAAGGGAATTTACCACGGAATATTTTCATGATTTAATAAAATCTTTGATTTCTTTGTCAAATTAAATAGGAAAACCACAATTTTTTTTTTGATTGGCTGCTAAACTAACCACATAATTTACATTAAAGTAAGTATAAAACCTTCTGTGGTATGAAGAATTTGGACAGAAAAGATTTAAAGAGATCCTCCAACATGACATTTTCAACAAAAAGATTTATGTTTTTGAGTAAATTATAATATTAAATATAAAATGTTGTTAACCGAGCAAGTGCAGTGTTAGTTGATTTAATATAATGATCACTGATGCTTTAAATATTAGATAATACATAATTGTTAAATGAATGATATCACTTAATACATTATTGTAATACATAGATTTATTTTAATGAAAAGCTGAACAACACAAAGGCGACATATATCATCATGCCTGTGAGACATTTAAGGCAATGAACACTTTTATTAGACATTTTATATTCATAATTGTCCTTGGCGGTTATTTTTTATTTCTTTATTATTAACCATCTATAAACCAGTGCTTCCAGGAAAGAAAAAGCTTCAGTCACAGCCATACCATCACCACAATAAATTGTATTTATTTACACATAATAAAAATATTATTCACAAATCATGATAAAACATACAAAAGTGTCGATATTAATGATTAGAATACACATTTTAGGTGAATATTTAAAGGGTAAAGTAACATGGATATTTCAACACTTCGGTAGGGTAAAAAGCAGCGTATGGTTAATTATTATAATATAAAACTATAATAGAACAAAAAAAAATTTAATTGGGGGTTGTCAAAGGGTTAAAACCGTGGTTGTGGGTAATTTTGTAATAAATGAGGATTATTTCAAAGCATAATTATTCCGTAAATATGTTAAAATTTATTAATTCAAATTTAATGTTGTGTACTTTTTTTTTTCAAGAATTTGACGGTGCTCCAAATATCAGAAAATCTGAATATGAAAATGTCGATCATCAAGTTGATTAGTAGACATCTTCAAATACTAAGTTTTGAGGTAATGAGGCAAGCAATATTCGAATGCTCACCATAAATCAAATATTATTTACGCATAGCATTTTACATATTAAATATGCTATAAAATAACACCGGGAAGCTTAACGGTTTGGTACATTAGTACATATTGACATTTTGAAATATTCTACTAGTGACCTAAAAACGTCAACTTTTTTTTTAATTCCCTAAAAGTTTTTCTGCATTGTAATTGATTTGGGGGTGTTTAAGGGTAATCTGAGTACTGTACCAGATAGAGGGAAATTTTTACATATAACTGCGTACTCAACTCAAATTTCGATTTTTCGGAAATGTCTAACTAATCAACAGGATGATAAATGTAGCTGATAGTAGAATCGTAATTCATTGAATCGTGCATGATTCATAGTTGTAATTTAAAATAACACACATAAATATAGCAACGCTGATGGTTTTGAAGCAAATCACATACAGTTTATACATCACAGACAAAAGCATTGTAATGAGTACTTAAATACATACATTGGTGGTAAATGTGTTTTATATATGAAATCCCTTTGATGTTTCGGTACCGTAATTTTTGTGTATGTGCAAAATGATTTTTATCCGTTAAAAGAAATAATATATAGTTATTCCATTAAAAGGCTGTCACCACCAGTGCATGTGCATTGTGTTTAAGCGAGTGAAACAGTTTATCCCTTGACAGTTGGCCTCCCGAAATGATATCTTCTATATATATATATATATAAAAATGAATGTTTCTTTGTTTGTCCCTTATGCGTTCCTATACCATTCATCCAATTGTGATGAAACTTTGGTAATTTTGTTGTGCACACGCCCGCAAAGGTTTCCATGTATAATGGTGAGCTCCGGCATTATGAAATTATTTCCTATACCATTCATCCGATTGTGATTGCGGGACGGGGGGAAGACGTGGAAGGTGGAAGGAGAAAGTGGGAGGGAAAAGTCATGCAGGGAAGGGGTGACATAGGTGAGGGAAGAGGGAGGGGCAGAGGGAGGGATTGCAAAGGCAACACAATAGCGGTAGGGGATAGCAGCGAATAAATTTGGAAAATCCATGCTTCTCACACGAACGTATGTGGCCTGCTCACGCATTGGAAAACCTTTTGATTTATTAGTTACGTGACAAACAGAAAAACATTGTGTATCCGAAAGCACTTCAATAAACAGAATTAGCACACTTTCTTTCTTTAATTGTTATTGCAATGCATGCCGGATACTCACTAGTTTAATATAAAATTATAATTTTTGGTGTGTTATCTCTAACTTTCAAACCTAAAATCGACTTCAAAAATACCTTTAATAAGAAGTTGGGATGGATATCAAACGAATTTAATTCACAGTATCGATTTTGTACTTATTTGCTGGTATATACAGTATTTTTCCTTGAAGCATTTGAATGAAAATATATTTTACACTTTTACATCCTCTCTGCGTCCTATTCAGCGACACTTATTATATTTTATGTAAGTAGGTTCATCGTATTTTCCCCTAGTCGACTGCATGTTTTATATAAGTATGCCGTCGGGCAACATTCAGGGATTAACTGTCATGGAACTAAGTGAAACAGTGTAAGTTGTGTGTGAATGTTCGAATATTAAAAAAGTATTTCATTCGAAGTAGAAATTTGAAACGTGTCGGTCTTTCAAATTGGTTGGTAAAAATAACAACGGTTGTGACAAATAAATACAATCATTTGAGCTTACCTCAATCCTTGTTAGAAGAATGGTCCATCTCTCAGCTTCTTGTGGTTTGTCCACATTCTTTATCTTCCATTCTATTTCGATTTTCATGGCACGCAGCCTCTCCACTGACAGGGTATCAACTTGATCACCTCGACTGTCCAATTCTTTAAAGAATTGCAAGACATCTTTCTCTTCTAGCTCTGGGATTCCATGCTTTTTCAATTGTTCCCATCTCTCGTTTGTCTTATCTATGGATTCTTTCAAAGGCTCGAGGTAGATGGCGTCACATTGTTTAGCGAATTCTTTGTAGTTTGAATCCAGTTTATCTTTGATTCCTTGCATCCTGGACATTTCTAGCTCCAGGGTTTGTTTTCCCATGCTTCCAACCAGGCTGTCCAACCATTTGTTCAAAGAAGACAGATCATTCTGTATTTCCCGCGATGTTATGAGAGCATTCTCTAGCATTTGCTTAGAGTCTGTGATTTGAGCACCGAGCTTATTGTACAGCTCTTTCAAAGTGTCGATCTTCTTTGAAAACGCTTGCGGGTCGGCCACAGCTTTTTCTTCCACCATTTTGCGTCCTGACTTGATAACCGTCTCAACTTCTGACTTCATCTCGCTCAGAGTGCGATAGAATCTCTGATAAAGAAACAAACACAGAATCAACATAAAAACCACGAAAACAAACACCCAAAACATAATAACATTAAAAAAACTGTGACCATTTGATAACCATTGCTCAAAAAAATAACACAATCGAATAACTATCGGCCTTAATAACAGATGTAAAACATAACAACAAAAAACATGAGTGAATTTGTTAACGGTGTATTCGACAGTGAGGTTGATCTACGTTAGAATTGAACTGACATACATTTATCAGTGATCTATGCCATTGTTGTTCATTGAATAGGTAGACATGCACGTGGCGGCTCCAATTAAGCCAAATACACCTCACCCACCACTCCCACTGGGCTGATGATAGATTGAGGTGACACAATCAGTAATTGAACCATCCAAGTTAAACTCCCACACTTGTAGCTTGCACAAGTGACATAAAAAAAACGTGCCTGCATTATTGTTGATCTGACATAATGGCACTTTTTAGCAATCTTTGACAAAAACTAATATTTTGCTTCTACGAGGTAAATAATGTTCTTTACTTTATTTTTATTAGTTTTTGTGTCTACATCTTCGATGAAAAATCTTCCTTCTCACATGTCTTTGATGAAAATAAAAAAGACAGTAGATAAAAGAACGATGAAGTCGCATATGACGTCTCTCTGGGACAGTAATAATAATAACAAATACAACATCAATACAAATTTTATGTGACAATAACGCTAAACATCCCACCACAAGCTATGTTTCCTCCCTCCTACAAGACCCATGTTCACTCCTTCCTCTCCTCAAAAAGACCCTCCACACAGCATCCTCAAATATAGCACCTCCCGTGAGGACTTAATGAAAAAAAAAACCCAGTGCATGGACAGTTGCCCAATTGGGGTATGTTGTGAACAGTGACGGCTCGTGACTTTTGGGTGTGCTAGAGAATATTTAAAAAAAATTGATGTTGTAGCCGAAAACATTTTTTTGTACACTTATTATATACGAGGGGTTACCCAAAAGTAAAGGGATCGGGCGGTAGAGGGGAGAAGTGGAGGGGAAACGTTTTTTCTTCAGACATGTTGTGCACCAGAGTTTGTTCCTCCAGGCCAAACAATTAACCGACAGTTCTTCATGAAAGTATTAAAGAGGTTGCGAGAGAGCACCAAGAAAAATCGTTGAAAAAGATTGAATCCTTGGCGCACAAGGGACTGTTTCTTCCTCCACGACAAGGCACCTTCTCACACCGTGTTGTCTGTGACAGTATTTAAGCAAGCATGGAATAACCCCGATTGTTCACCCGCCATATTCACCTGACCTGTCCTCCCTGTGACTTATTTCTGCTCCTAGTATGAAAAGGGACTTGAAAGGGAAATGTTTTCATACTGTTGAAAGGAAACAAAAATCGCCGGAGGCCATAAAAGACATTCCAATCAGTGAGTTTCAATCAAGACATTTCAACAGTAGAAAAAAAGGTTGGAGAAGTGCATACACTCTGTGAACACTTTGAAGGCATCCAAATTTTGCTGTAAAAATATTAAAAATAAAAAAGTACATATATACACTATTACCCTTTCTAGCACACCCAAAAGTCACAAGCCGCCACTGGTTGTGAGGCTGAAGGAAATTATTTCTCACCAGACAGTGTTTGAGCTGACCCCTAACATCTTCAGGCTCAGCCCCCGCCAGCTCCAAGAGGTCACAGCCCCGGTACACCGACCTGAGCTCTCGCAGAGCCCGGGCCAGGCGCCCCTCCATGCTGGAGCCCCCGGTGAACGACTCCAGGAGGCTCTCTGAGTTGGTGAAGCTTTGCTGGAAATTCAAGAAGGTATAAATATCAACAATAAAATAGTCAATATGGATAGAAACTTACTGGGGTAGCTAGTAGGACTATTAAAAGACATTGCCACCAGGGCCCTAGCACGGTCAATCGATAAATCCCTATATCAATATGATATTGACTAAATCCGTCATCTATGGTTATTAGGCAGCGTTAGGCAATGATTGATAAAATATGTTCCGACAGCCGGTAGACAAAAGTCGCTTAAATAAGCGCGGGGTGTTGGCTATCGTGCTTCGGTTAATTGTCAATTATTATGAATGGAGCCAGATTAACGAAGCTCATAGAATTGAAAGATATCATGTACACAATCAATTGAATTTGTTCAATCTTAGAAAAATGAAATTCAGAAAATTGTTCAGAATATCACAAGATATGGCTAAAGATATCATTAATCAATAAACTCCCTTTTTAGTGTCAAAAAGTACATACGGACAGCCAATGTATATTAAAGTGAGCGTGTTTCTATTCCATTGTCAATTTATTAGGCCAAACAAAAAAGACTATATACCTGTAGCAGTTCCATTTGCTCCTGCAGTCTGGAAGCAGCAACATTTTTACCGGCTTCTTGGTACGCCTTTACCTGCCCCTCCATCTCCTTCAGGGCCTTTCGCTGTTCTTCAAATTCTTCAACCAATTTCTAAAGGATAAAAAAATATTAAAACATTATTATATGATAACTTTCTATAAACCACTTTTTAATAAACAATATCCACATGTTTCAATAACAATGTTATCTTCTTCAGGATATGTTAATATAATACATATGTTAATATCCTGAAGAAGATAACATTGTTATTGAAACCTGTCGATATTGTTTATTAAAAAGTGGTTTATACAAAGTTATCAGTTATTAATTAAATAATAAATAATGCCAAAAAGTTATTTTGCAAAGATTGAAGAAATAAAAACATTATTATTATCTTTGTTCATATAAAGCAGATACTTTGTGATGTGACAATATAACTTCAAATAAAATAATAACTTAGTAAACACAATTTGCACATAGATAATAAGATGTTTAAATAATAATGGCTTCTCGGAATTTGCTAACCATCTCGTTGAAACAAACCACATGTTTAATAAAAACACAGGCGTCACTTTACTTCATAAAAACGAAATAGTGATCAGACTAGACAACATGGAAGCCTTAGAGTTACGGAGAGCCAAAAATATTAACGGACAGTAATCAACAACGAAAATAAATAAATCTAAATGAAAGTCTGATACTTAGGTTGAGCACTCTCTTTCCAAACGTCCACTTTCCCCTATCCCTCCCTATCTCCTCCACTGGAGCTCATTTTTTTTAACTCACTGTGAAAGCATAATATTTAAAACACATGTTACTAAACTTGTAGAGTATCATACTGCCCTGAAGAAGCTACGGTTATAGCGAAACCCAGTCGGTACAAAAATAAAAGTGGTGTTTACTAAGTCAATGTTTTATTTCTTGTAGAACGGGTAAGATTTTATAAATATCTTGAATTTAAATATAATAATTTTTTGTACTATTTTATTTTATTCTATTTGGTTTTACACTGAGTTAGGCTTTAACATATTAAAATTTATATTTAAAAAAATGGATAAGATTTGCGGTATCAACTTTCTTTTTTTTGGAATTTTCAAAAACAGTCAACATTTTACTGAAAAAATTATAACTTACATAAACTCTCGCACAATTGTTATGAAAAAAAATTGTATCCATAGGTATAGTCTGTTAGAAATATGGCTTATATCAAGGATTCAACAAAAGTAAAATCATGCTCAAAATGCATTAAATTGCATGCTAAAAGATATCTATTGGGAAACATGCATTCAATACAATATACTGGGCTCGGTGTTAATTAAATAATGTAACCATTTACTCACATTTAATTTGAAAAATAATATAATTTTTTAAAACTGATATAAAAATCTAATATCGTTACAATGAAAAATATCAAAGTGAAAAAATAAATTATTTGAAATACTCAATCAAAACACATGCACATGATAATCGATATTTAAAAATGCAGTTTACAAAATACGAGGCATATTCTGAAAGTGTAAGAGGTACTAGTTTTTTGTATTTTTTTATAAAAAGTGTATTTGAAGAAAAATTACTGAATATTTTTGTTACACTTGTTGACTATTTTTCCACATAATTTCATCCCGTTTAATGCATATGGTGAGCCGTGACCCAAGCTTCTTTATGCCCTCCATGAAAAACTCTCCCGCCAGCTCCTTCCCCCACTTCAGAACCTCTTCTGCTCTTCGGTTGAAATTTTAATTACACCCATGTGTGCCTGAAGGAGCAAAATCAGAGGAAATACGGGAAGGAAAACATCCCAACCAAATGAGTCCAAGAGCGCCTTGGTGGCCAAGACTGTGTGAGGAAGGGCGTTGTCGTACAACAAGCACGATCCTCTCCTCAGCATTCCCCTACTTTTCAATTTTTTAGGGTCTCACAGTACTGTTGTGCATTGATGGTTTCCCACTGAGGCAAAAATTCCACCAAAATGATGCCTTCTCGGTCCCAAAACATGAAGACCATAATTTTTATGCCCGAAATTACAGTTTTGAATTTTTTTGCAGATGGGGAATAGGTATGAAGCTACTATGATGACTGTCTTTTTATCTCAGGCATGTAATGAGTCACCTATTTTTCATCTCCAGTCAAAATATGTACTCAGAAAATCCTCACCATCCAATTCAAGTCGCAAGAAACTCGCAAAAAACGGGATTGGTGGGATTTCTTACCATCTTTCCTGCAATTGGACACTACAGTGTGAGTTTACTACCGTGTTCCCATGATTTTCCTCTACCACACAGTGTTGCCACCCTCAAAAAACAAAACCCGTCATAGTACATTTACTTTCTGAATATCCCTCGTACAAATATGTACCTACAGTTTGCATTTGAGGTGTTTATTAATTTCTACAAGATAAAATATCACAAATTCTTCAACATTCTGATTACAGTTTCTTCTTTTGAATGTACTCTAATAATTCTAATGAACACTTTTGTTTATTAGAGTTTTTCCAAACCTGGTGATCTTCTGGCAAATCCTGGGCTGTTAAATCATTGTCCAGGCGATTGATCAGCAGTTGGTTGATGCCCTCAATCCACTGCTGAATGTTGACAATATTGACCTCGTACTTTGTGGCTTCGTTCACAGATGTCTCCAGCAGCTGTGTGCGGGTAGCGGCCTGTGATTGGACAAGAGGTTCGTGCGAGGCGTGTTACGTGCATAGTGATTGGAAGACATAAGAATTCAAAAATAGAAAAAGAACATACAGAATTTGATGACCGTAGGCGTGTCTTTAAACTTTAAGATGGATGTTAAAACATGGAACTGGTATTTTATTTGCCGCAATTTTAAATCAGCAGTATTCTAACTGATGCTTATTGAAGGGTTTAAATTTATTTTATTTAAAAAGTTTAAGAACATGTTCAGTTGTCTTTCTGTACCTAGCCGAATGCAAAATATATCATCCACATATCTTTTCCAACAATATACACTTTTAAACAAAAATATGGCTTAGCGATGTGTAGTAGTACGAGCCCTTTGATTGCAGATATTTTTGTTAACATAGTAAATAAGATTTTTAATAGCGGTGCGCTTTTACTTAAAAATGTACATTGTTGTAAAAGATATATCGACGATATGTTTTGCATATAAATTTATATTGTCTGTTCACCAACAGCTAATTGTTTCACAGAAATTCAAATGTAACATTGTCGTCAAAATGCCATTAAGCACCATTTTATTTTTTTTTTTACATTTGAAAGGTCCCCATTAAACGCCGATTTAGGTGTGATTTAGCTTTCTATCAAATTGTAATAAACTGAAAAGCTTGAAAACTTGATAGTCCTCTTCTGATGATCACAATTTGTTCAAAAGCTGAAATGGTATTTAACGGGGACCTTTCAACTGTCAAAAATAACAAAATGGCACTGAATGGCCGTTTGATGGCGGTGTTACATTTGAATTTCGGTAAAACAATCCATCCTAAGTCAATTATCATAAGAAAGATGGTTGCTGATTGATTGAAATGATATCAACATTGCATTTCAGTAAAAGCAGACAAGTTTTTGGTCTATAACCTTTTACAACCAGCTTCATACAAGCGTGAGTTTGTCTTTGAAAAAATCCTAACAGAAAATAAATCTGTTTTTGGGAATGGAATCGGTTTCTGCTTTTTGTTTTGTTTCAAATGTCACCCAACCCTATGGGATCATAACTAAGAGCTTTACTAGTGTGGCCCATCAAAATTCGTAAAAAAATTGACGATTGCAAAGGGTTAAATTTTGAAGTTCATGCTCACATATTATTATTTAAAATGATAAATAATTTTTAATTAAAGCAAAAGCTTTTACATGCTTAGATTCTTAGTTTATGTAATATGTAGAGGGATTAATGCACAATACAAAATAGAAAGTGCTCAAGAATATTAAAAATCCAACTTTCAGGATATTCTTAGAAACGGTGCTATTCCAATTAGTATTGGAATTGTTGGTTGCAAAGAAATAACTTCTCTCATAATAAATAGAGTTCTGCTAATGTGACAAATCTATCCTGGACCATTCAATGTCACTATAGCCGAATTGTACAGTTAAGACATCGGATTATATGCACTAACAAAGTGCCAAAATATGCATGCAAATATGCACTAAAAAAGGCCGAAATATGCACTAAAAAAGGCCGAAATATGCACTAAAAACTCTCGATATGCCTAAAATATGCACAATGCAAAATAAAAAAACATTTTTATTTTTATATATTTTAATTAAAGACGATAAAAAACAGCGAAATATTCTTAAAATTATGCATAGTTTTTGTGACAATATACAATAAAGTATTTTTCCAAATTTTCGAGCAAAATTTTTTGATGGTTTGTCACCCAAAACGCCGAAAACCACTTCTCTACGTCAACTGACGTCATCCGACAAAATTTAAAAAAATTGGCGCCATTTCTGGAGATACCTGTTTATGCAGGGTATGTATGACCTGTGCTTGATGTAGGCATTAATGTTCTTTATGTCTTCAAGACTCGGATTTTTTAACAAAATAGCGTCTAACTTTTGTTACGATACGCCCTTGAAGCGAGTAAATACTAGATTCGAGAACGCAGCTGTCCACACAACAAACCCCCTCTCCGCCCCGTATCCTGTTTCCCCCTGTCCCTCCCCGCTTGCCCGGCGACTCGACAGTCCGCTCCACTCCACAGAAGAGATCTGAGCGCCTTTGCGAACGGACGCTCGCGGCCGGTAGCTGGCGGACCCAATTCAACGGGGCCGCGTTGTATTATTGAAATACCTTTGAGTACAATCGGCCTTTTGCCGCACTATAGTTCGGTCTATTTAGACTACGAAAGTGCCTGATGAAGCTGCCACATGAGACGAGGTTCCTGCCAACCTACATGTAAGCTGTATCTTGATTTCCTCCTTAAATGTTGTCCGTAATTCAGTGAAATGTAGGGCCCCCGCGGAAATCACGACTCGGAGAGTTTCGTTTTGAGAGAGAGTCCGAGAGAGTTAAACACTTTAGCTAGGTTTGTGTAATTTGCATTTCTTGTAATTGAATTGTACTGTAGAAACCTATGTATGTGTTTGAGTTTACAATACATGTCTAAATGATTTAACATTGTTATTATTCTGCTACGGCGGGAGGATTGTTGGCCAGTGAGGATCCCGTGGGTCACCGGAGGATGGAGAGAAGTTCCCTAGCCTTGAGCTGCCCACCCCCCTGAATAGAGAGTACCATAGTCCCGCTGAGAGCTAGTCAGGGACGTGTTTTGGGCCCTGGTGTTGGTTTAGAAGCCGACATCGAGGCACCCTAACAACTGTCGCCCGATCGTGGGGTTGGAATTTTTTTTCTCTCTATCCCGGTCGCTTTGCGGGACCTTCCTTTGTCGAAATCCTTCCCGCATAACAACTATTTTGTAAACATTAATTATGCCTTGTTATTCTACAGTGAATCCTGTGAAAAAACCACAGAAACCAATATGTAAATTAGATCCATAACGGATCTGACTGGAATTATAAATTGCATCGCAAGTTGAAACAACGGCCATTTTGAGTACCCGAAACGCCGCGAATCTGATTACGCACGCGTCACCAAACAACGAGCGCGTAGCAACAGCAATCCGCGCCAAATCCAACGGCCTTTGTTTCACGCGATATTCCGGATTGTGCGCGCAAATGCCTTGTTCCCGCCGATATCCTAACCGACTGTTGCTAGGCTGCGTTTTAAATCCAAACCGTTTTTTATGACTGAACCGGGATACCAACGGAAATCATTGATTCTGGAACCCCAGTTATTTTGCGAATTCCTTAATGAAAATTTCGGACTTACGTATTTTTATTATTTCTGCACAATATACCAATTGGCCCACTTGTGTCTGTCAAATTAGTACAATTTAATGTTTCTCCAAATGGACAAAATAATGACTTTCTTTCCCCATTGTACATTATAGGTACTGTTTTTTTTCAGCATAAGTGAAAGTGAATTGTGTTTTTTCCCTTACATAAGTGAAAAGTGGAATAATAATAAAGCCAATGACTGATTCCATGAATAAATAAAATAATTTTAATATGGTTGGATGCAATAAACCCCATATTCAGTCATTTTCATCCGGAAGTTTGTCCTTTATTTGCCAGAAAAGTGCCTTTTGTGAACTTTAGTGCCTTTCTCAGTGCAAAGTGTTTTGTGAAAATAAAAGACCTGTTTTCTAAAGGTCAGTCCTGGCAAAATTTTTCTAAAATAAATAAATACTTGTGAATTTCACAGTTTTCTCAAAAGTGGTCAGTGAAATACAAAAACCTTTACCACTAAGGTCTTTCCACGCAAAATTTTTTCTCGTCTGCCTCTCCTTGACAAGAATTCTGGTGTCATGTATACAAAACACATTTGGAAGTGCCAACAGTGATCACCAAGTGAAAAGTGCCTCACAAAAATTAATTTTTGCGCTTTCTAAAGGAAACCCCTGGCCAATTTTTTTTCTTCTCCTCACCACCCAGGAAACTCGCAATGGAGGACAAGCAAGCTATTACACCATCCAACTTGGGTACCATTCCCAATGTGCATAGTTTATCCAAAGCCCACTTACAAGCTGCTTTAAGGGATAGAGGACTCTCGCCATCAAGCAAATCTAAATCTACATTGAAGGCATATGCACTTTTATTCAACAAAAAGTACATTAGGAGAATAAATCTCGCCCCCTCCAACGAAAATAATTCATGTTCGGCTACGCAAGTTTTGGATAATCTTGACAAAGAACCTACGCCGCATGTAATGATAAAACAGGACGTCGCACCCATCTTGACACAAGATAAAACTTACGATTTATCCTCTTGGAAAGTCAAATATAATGGCGTCTCCGATGTGCTGGATTTCATTGACCGTATTGAAGAAACGGCTACAATCAAAAATATCCCATTCGAGATTCTACGGAGAAACTTTATAGAACTCATCTCCCCAGAATTAATTCCGTGGCACCGCATCCAAAAGACTAAATGCAAAGATTGGAATAAACTCAGAGCTGCCCTAATCTCTAGCTTTGAAAAAAAGGAGGCCCAGCACCGGATCAAACTATCTCTACTATCTATTAAACAACTAGTAGATGAACCTGTGGCTACATTCATAGAAAGGGCTGAGTCCATCAACATCAAGCTTTCACATCCTGTTCCGGAAGCTGAACTATTACCAGTCATAACTGATGGCCTTTTAAGCAAATACGAGAACATCATCACCTCACAGAAAATTGCATCCCTGGCCCAGCTAAACGAAGTCTGCCTCCTCCTGGAATCGTACCAGGATAGGAAAAACATAAAGAATGTGTCGAATAATGTGGTTGTGCCAAGCCGTTCGTCTGGTTTAAAGCCAGAATTCGACAACAAAAAAGTGTGCTCCTTTTGCAAAAAAGTAGGCCACCTGGCCGCTACTTGTTTCAAGCAAGCAAGACTTCTGGAATCCAAGGAACCCCGAACCTCCAAGAGACACCACTCTAGGGACCGCTCTCCTCCACGCGACGAACTGCGCAACATTTTCAAGAAATCAAGGCACAATGCAGAAAGGTTACAAAACCCAAGCGATGTCAGACCTCAGGTGGATTTCTCCAAGCCCCCACCAAATTTCTACATGAAGAGGCCAAAAAACTAAATAATAACCTCTCAGGTACCCATTCTGAACCAAGGTCTAAAGAATGGACTGATTGGTTATCACACATTAAGTATTTTAACCAGACCTTAAATGTTTCCTCGGTTTGTTGCAAACAAGCTAAAGATGGGAGACCCTATGCTCTTTTCTCTGTTAACAATGTGCCCTTTTCCGGATTACTTGATAGCGGTGCATCTGTCAGCTGTCTTGGCAACAATGCTCACCTGCCTTTTGTTAACAGTGATTTAAAAATTTCGCCACAAACAACATACCTGACGACTGCGGATAATGTTTCCCAGCCGGTCATCGGTACCCTTGCACTGCCAATTAATTGTAACAATAAAATAATTACAATCAATTTTCTAATAGTGCCCTCTATATCCCAGAATTTCATCCTTGGCGTTGACTTCTGGAAGGCTTTTAACGTTGCTCCCCAAGTATTTAATACTCTTGGCGAAACCTCCACTGCTGCTCAAATTAGTGAGATCCGCACAATAATACCTCACGAAAATTTAAGCACAGACCAAGCTCTCCAACTAAAGGAAATGGTCAATAAATTCGAATCAATATCTTTCGAAAAATGTGGATTGGGTTTGACAAATTTGGTAGAACACCACATTAAAACCAATGGCCCACCCATAAAGCAACGTTATTACAACTTAGCCCCCCAAAAGCTTAAACTTTTGGAAAAAGAACTTGATGAAATGTTAAAAATGGGTGTGGTGGTTCCCAGCAGAAGTGCATGGACCAACCCAACTCTTTTGGTTTCTAAAAAAGATGGCTCCGCACGTTTCTGTCTCGACAGTAGACGTTTAAATTCTTGTACGGAAGCTGACGCATACCCCTTACCTTACGTCCACGCGACCTTAGACAAACTGCGCAACGCCAAGTTCATCTCCTCTGTTGACCTAAGCAAAGCTTTTTGGCAAATACCTTTGGACGCAGAATCGTGTGAAAAAACTGCTTTCGTTGTACCTGGTAGGGGAATGTTCCATTTTAAAAGATTACCCTTTGGTCTAAAGAACAGCCCCGCCGAATTACAAAGACTGATGGACAAACTCTTCGGTCCTGAAGTCGATAACAGCCTGTTTTGTTACCTTGACGACCTCATCATCGTCAGCGACACCTTTGAAAAACACCTATTAATGTTGGAAAAGGTTTTTCAACAACTCAAGTTCGCTGGTTTAACCATCAACTTGAAGAAGTCTGAATTCTGTAAGTCCCGTTTACGTTATTTGGGATTCATTGTCGACGAAAAAGGTCTAAGAACAGACCCCGCTAAGGTGGAAGCCATGGCAAATTTCCCCCGACCCAAAAACGCGAAAGAAGTCAAAGGTTTCCTTGGACTTGCAGGTTACTACAGAAGATTCATCAAAGACTTTTCCACAATTGCAGCCCCCTTAAATAAAATTACCGGCACCCGTAAAGGTGTCAGCAACTTCCGATGGTCTGCTGAAACTGAAGAAGCGTTTACAACTTTAAAAAATGCCCTTCAAAAAGCCCCCGTTCTGAATTGCCCGGATTTTGCACTCTCTTTTACCCTCCACACGGATGCCTCCAACGTAGGAATCGGTGGAGTCCTAACTCAAGAATTCCCAGATGGCGAACACCCTGTAGCGTATTTTTCCCGTACACTAAATAAACACGAGAAAAACTACGGAATTACCGAAAAGGAGTTATTGGCTGTATTGGATTCTGTTCACCATTTCCGCGGTTACATAGACGGTAGCAAATTTACTGTAGTCACAGACCATAGTAGTTTGAAATGGTTGATCTCTTTAAGTAATCCCTCCGGTAGACTCGCTCGTTGGGCCTCCCGTTTGTCTCAATTCAATTTTGATGTTGTACACCGAAAAGGCGCGGACAATATTGTTCCTGACGCTCTTTCAAGAATTGAATTGGCTTCATTAAATGTTGACACAATTGCCCCCCCTCCACCCACAAAAGATGAATGGTACTTGAAAATCTTCGAAGGTTGTAAAAATAATCAACAAAAGTTTCCTAATTTTATCATAAAAGAAGGACAACTATACCGTAATTGCAAGGCACCACTATCCATCCTCGAAGATTACTCTTGGAAACTTGTCGTTCCCCTCGAAGGAAGAGAACAAATAATAATTGACAATCATAGTGCTCCCGACTCTATACACCCAGGAACTTTCAAGACGTATAAAAAGATTTCCTTGAAGTATTACTGGCCTGGTCTTTTCAAACAAATTCGCAATTACATCTCTAAATGTGAAACTTGTAAAGCTTATAAACATAGCACGGCAGCACCTGCCGGCCTAATGGGTAACCCCAAACGCGCCGACAGACCCCTACAGTCATTGTCAATGGACCTCGTCGGACCTTTTCCTCGAAGTTATGCCGGACACATGCACATACTTAGTGTAGTGGATGTTTTCACCAAATTCTGTTGGATCTTCCCTTTAAAAAGAGCCAACGCGTCCGCCATCATCAAACTTCTGGAAAAACACATTTTTATACCTTACGGAACACCCAGAACCGTAATTGTTGATAATGGAAAACAGTTTATTGCCCAGGAATTCAAAGAATTTCTTGCCAAATACGGAATCAAGGACATTTATTATAACACCTTGTACACTCCCCAAAACAACACTGTCGAACGTTACAACCAAACAATCAACACAGCTCTAGCTATTCTAGTTGATAAAGACCAACGCACTTGGTGTAAAAACCTAGATAAAATTCAGGCCGCTATGAACAACACTGTTAACCTGGCCACTGGTTACACACCTTTCTTCTTAAAACACGGTATGGAACAAGTCGTCCATGGTTCTCTACATAGGGACACAAACTTTCCTACGTCATCCGCCACCACAAGCAACCCTACCGCAGACTATGCCCATCGCTTGGAAGAACTGTCGGCCATTTACAGTGAAGTCACTGATGCTTTGCTCCTGGCTCACCAAAAGAGTGCGGACAGATATAACTTACGTAGAAAACATGTCACCTTCAATACAGGAGACATAGTTTGGAGAAAGAACAACACACTTTCCCAAGGAGCCATGTATTTCTCTGCTAAGCTGGCACCACGTTTCGTGAAGGCCAAAGTCCTAAGGAAAATATCAGACCTAGTGTACTCCTTGTCTGACTCATCTGGAAAGCACATTGGTAATTACCACATTAAGGACATTGTAAAGTCTGGAAGTGAGGAGTCAAGTAAAACTGCCCCCACTATCTCAGCAAACGTAAAATGATCCAGTATGTATCACATTTTTTTTGTAAGCTTACAGAGTCTTACTACGTCAGGCGTGTATTGTGTCAATCACATGCCCATCGTTTCGTAAATGAAACAAGTTGTAAATTATTTTGTAAATTAATGCGTACTCTCCTTGAAGTTACTTTCAAATGTTGTTTTTGCACTGTTTTTTCTTTCCCTCACGGCAATTTTTTCTTTTATTTTTTTCACCTGTTCTAAAACTGATCACTTTGGAACGGAGACACTTTTCGAGTTTCAATGTTTGGGAAGTCGCGAGCCCATTTATTGTCTCAACACGTACACTACGCAATGTTCATGCCACGTCATACCCTGCCTTGTCATGTAATTTTGTAATTTATCTCCTATTTTTTTGTTGCATTTTTGTCGTGTGGAAAGGAACTTTCTCACCTGTTTATTTTGTTCATGTAAAGTAGTTGACAATTGCCCATCGGCGTGTCGTTCTAGAAGTCGGGTTTTGTAAATTCCAAAGTGTTAAATTCCGACTCAGAACCAGTTAACTATTTTTACAATTTTTCCTTTTATCTTGTTCATCATGAGTTGTAAAACCTTAATCTTTTCTGATATTGAATTGGGAAGAGCGTTGGCGAGTTCAATAATTGTTTCCAGTATTTCTATTGATTTAAATAGAGGAAGGATTTTGTTTCCAATTTCTCTATGGTATCTGGTAACTTGTGGAAATGTGTTGAGATGAGGGCGATATTCTGTATAAAGGATGCGTCTTCAAACGCTAAATATGCACGATTGGGAAAAAAAGGCTAAAATATGCATTAACACCGTAATTAGAGAGTTATACGCATTTGCATATGCAAATATGCAAATGCATATAATCCGATGTCTAGTTATAACGAATATGACAATAATGACCTGTTTGTTGAGTGCATGCCAGCGACTAGTTACGCTTTCAACCTCTGTGAGGATGACCTGCGGCATGATGTGAGCATCCACTAACTGTTTGCCCACACTCTGTATCCTGGACAGGCGGTCGTCGGAATGATTGCGGACATAGTTCTCAAGATCCTAAACAAAGGAAAAGACGGGGTTATGAAAGAATACCACCACATACCCAACAATCTGTAATATATTGATATCCAAATATGTAGATGGAACATTAACTTACGTAGAGTACTTCGGAGCATTCCTCAGCATCAGCCGGGTCGTTGGGGCTTTTGGACAGCTTTCGTTGGAGCCCGTCCAGCCAAGACTTCTCTTGCGTCAACCAGGCACGCAGCTCTCCATATTCATGGGATGCTTCTTGGATCACTCTGTAACAAAATCAAACAAAACAACATTACAAGATTGGCCTTTCCAAAAAACAGAAATAGAGTTATGTGAATAATTGAGCAAGAGTTAAATTTATACTTCAGGCGACAGTTTGAGATCTATCAAAGCAGTTAAAAATATTGATTTTACTTACTTGCACCTTTCGTAAATAGAATCGGTGACTTGAGTCCACCTGGCGTTCAGATGGGTGAATCTTCTGGCCAAGTCTGTCAGAGGGTTTCCATCAGACTGCAGCATCATATCGTTTCCTAAAAAAAACAATTATATTACACATACCATTATAAAGAAGCACCTACAGTTTTCAGGAGAAATTAGCTTTAATAAGGTATCCCACAAGGACAGGTCTTTTATAAGAGACGTTTTTAAAAATTGTTTTAGTTCGACTAAAATTGAGGAGTTTTTCTGTTGGTTTTTACCTGTCTCATTCAGATTGCGGAATTCTTCTGTTCTAGCGTCACACTTTTCCTTCAGAGTGTGAAACTTTGTCTTAATTTGGAACAACTCTCCAGAATTGGTTACATTGCACTCTGAATCGGATGGTATTTCCTTCTCTGTTTCATTCAGCCAATCTTCAAATTCACCAATTTCCAAAATCACCCTTTCTGTCTTTTCCAAAGCCCTTCTCAGCTTCTCGTTGTGCTGATCAGCAGAATCGATAATTTCTTTCCACTTCTTGTTGAGATTATCCGAACGCTGTTTGAGTTCCTTAGAGACAACTTCATCACAATTCTCGAGAATTTTGTTGACGGTCGTGTTCGCTTTCACTAAACTTGGTTTAACTTGTTTAATGTCGTCTTGTAAACCCTAGAAAAATGAAATACATTGGAGATTAGAAAGACAAACAAAACAGTTAAAAACAAGTTTAAACTAAGCCATGAAAAAATAATTAAGGAACTTACATTGCTCTGGACAAGCTTGGCTTCTAAAGTATCGACGTCTCCTACAGGAATGTAACTCTCATCCTTGACAAATTTGTCAACGGTTTCTAACCAGCTCAAAATGTTTGAAGATTCCACATCAAATTCCTCTAGCATTACAATGCCTAGAAAAAAAAAACAATTCACGTGGTTACAAATAGTGATGGTTAAATTCCCGGAAATTTAGTTTTGGGGAATATTCCCGAAATAGGGAATATTGAAGGAATTTTCATCTGAATGGTGAAATTCCCATAAGGTTATCTCCTAAAATGAAATTTCACGTTATTTAAAATACATCATATTAATTATAATTAGACCATGCCGAGGACAAAACTTTTAGAATTTTTGACAAACACTGAACAGTAATGAAGATATAAGCCTTTTAAATGTTGTTTGCAGCCGGCCGATAAGTGGTCGCCTTAGTTCTTATTTGTCCAATAGACCATTTTAGTGATTGTTCAATCTCCACTTTCAAATTAAAAATAAAGTATAAAAAACGATACAAAAACAAAAAACAAAAATAAAAAATGATAGTTAATCACTTAACTAAAAATTATTTAAACTAATGAGACCTTTACCTTTACGGATATAGCTTTATCTAGCACGTATCATAATGTTTCATTGAAATAATGAAAGAAAGCCTTCTCCTACTGCAAAATTTTCTAATGGTCTGTTGGACAAATACGAACTAAGGCGACGAAGTGTCTGATATCAAGGTACATGCAATGACTGGTGCAGCACTGCCATCCGAATTATGAAATGATTTGAATTGTCTCATGTGACGTCACGAGACATGATTGTACAAGTTTTACCCAAGTTCACCTTGAAAGCACATAACTTCGTCATTTTTAAAGATATCGAAAAACTAATTTTCCTGTTGTTATTAACTCTTTAAATATAATACATTTTTACCAAAAAAAACCAACCTCATTCATAATAACTTTCTTAATAAAATAAATAACTTCCTTTTAACTTTGGAGAATCTGTGTTAGTTTGGGGAATATTTCTGGGAGCACATCACTAGTAACAAATCATATAAATGCAAGAATATGTCCAAGTTGCCTATAAAATTTCATACCATTAGAAAGTTTGGAAATCTTTTCTGCCAAGATTATTTTGACGTCGGTCCACCGTGTATTCAAATCGTCCAATTCAAATTTGAGTCGTTCACCTTGAGCATCCAAGCCCGTTCGATTGTACATGTCATTACCAACTTGTTTCACATAAGAGTAAGCCTCTTCCGCTTCCGTTAAACCATCTTCAATATCTCGGAGGTTCTTCACCTTTGTTTCCATGGTTTTCTTGTCAGAAATGATAGCATGTTCGATCATGAGAACACTTTCAAGACTATCGATTTTAGTTTTGAGATAGCCGACTTCTTCAGAATATCGAGAAGGTGGAGTGGTGTCCAAAGCTTTAGTTAATTCTGCCTCTTTATTTGTCATGGTAGTGACTGTAGTTTGCCAAAGTTCGTTTAGTCGGATTGCATCGGACTGCACCTTGGACACATCAATAGCTGGAAAGTTTTGAGACAAGATATCTCTTGACTTATCCTGGAGGTGTAGAACTTTAGTTTCATTCTCTTTGAGCGAATGCAGCATATTTCTGCACTGTTCTAAATATTTGTTTTGATCAGTCGGTTTGACCGCACTTTCCATCCATTTTTTATATCCATCGAGGACTTTCTCAATGAGAATCAATTCAACATTGAACAGGTTTCTCTCGTTCAAGTACTTCATGACTTCTTGGCAGTAGTCTACGTCTTCCTGCAGCTGCGTGTAACGCTGTCTAAGTTTGTCAATGTCGTCTTTTTGATCTTGTAGATCAGAATCTGCAAAATAAGAATAAGTGAAAATGGTTTTGAAAATAATAACTTTACTCCTCCAAAAAAATCACTTGAACTAACCTTTGGTATTGTTGAATAACTTCTTACAAATCTCTTCAAAATTATCAATTTCTCCCTTCTGACAGTCTATTTCATTGGTTATCTCGTTGACTACTTTGTATTTATCTTCCATCTTTTCCTTTTCACTCTCCAGCTTCTTTTTGCATTTTTCTACTGACTTCTCCATAATTTGCAGCCAATTGTGGAGGTTGGTGAAGGCTTCTTGGAACTCTTCCAAAGCTTTGTTTCCTGAAAGCCTGGGTTTCTTGGACTGGCTGTGTTCCTCAGTCATCTTTACGGGCTGACCTTTGATGGTGATGGTCTTCTCAATTGTTGTAGTTGTTTTGGTTCCCTCTGTCATAGGGTCTGACACATAATCCGTCACATTGAACTCAAAACCCAAATCTTTGATCTGAAAAATAGAAACTACATATTATAGAGCTCGTAAACACAGAATATTTTAATAACATGATAAATACGGTACTCTCTCAATAATCTGCCACTCCGAAAACCAGACACAAGTGTCCAATTAGTAAAAGGGGCAAATTATAGTGCATACATACAAAATATGCTAAAAATTAAAACAGGTATTTCATAAAAACAAACAAACACCGTGATCGATCTCTCGTAAAGTTTCCATTTTTCGGTTTAAATTTAAATGTTAACACTTGCGAGATGACTCCATTTTGTAAACTAATTCAAACAAAAAACGTGGCAGAACAAAACAAACAAATGCAATAGTTGTGTTGCACACAAGATTAACCGAAATGTCCTAAAACAACAGCAATTATTGTTATTAACCCTGGTGACTGGTAAAATGTTTAACATTTAAGGTAGGTTTTGGTCTTCCATTAAAGAAATAAGGTGAAACATGGAAATTAAGACGATGGGCGATGGGTCCATAGCCTGCTATGCTCCTTATCAATAACAATATAATCTTTGTTCATATGAAGCAGTTACTTTGTGTTGTGACATTATAATTTAAAATAAAACAATAACTTTGTAAACACCACTTTTATTTTTTATACTTTATGCCGACCGGGTTTCGCTACAACCGTAGCTTCTTCAGGGCAATACAATCTCGGTAGCGAAACCCGGTCGGCATAAAGTATAAAAAATAAAAGTGGTGTTTACAAAGTTATTGTTTATTTTAAACAATATAATCTTTGAGGTTAGTTTGTTAAACTTACCCTGCGTTCTTGAATTTCGATGATCAAGAACAGAGCTTCAAACTTATCTCCCAAGGCTTCTACTCTGTTAACATATTCGTCCAGAGGTGTTAAACTGGACTCATCTATCAGTTGGTTGGTCATGTCTTGATGAGAGGCCAAGTTCTGTTGCTCCAGGTCCATAGAGTGCTTCACATACTGCAGCTGCTTTATACGCTCCAGCACTTCACCAAATTCACTAGCAGGATTTGCTTCCATCTATAATTAAAAAATATATGTTTAGTCAAAATAAATCAGTTTCTTTAAAATCCAAATACATCGTTGGATTGAAGAGAACAAGTTAATCAAAAAGTTGTAGTACAAACGATTGAAAATAATTAACTATTAAATTGTCAGGGTTTTGTTTTAGAAAGCGAGAAGAACATTAAATCACACCTAGTGCTGTGTAAGCCGCTGCGAATGCATGATGCACGGATGGGAACTTGCAGTATGCTTTGTGTGAATTTGGACAAGTTAAAAAAAATTTCACTCTACCAGTTACCTGGGGGCCCATTGATGATGCACAATGTGACGCTTGATGCTAATTTATGGCTAAAAAACCCCAGAATCCCTAAACAGCTACCATCAATTTTTCAATTTTTCAATTATACAAATAATAAAAAGAACAAAAAAGATACAGAGGACTTTAAAAAAATTATGTCAACTTTAATAAGACTCTTTATCAGAATATCAAATCTGCAAGATAAGAAGATTTACCTGTTTCAGTTGCACCTCCCTATCGTTGATCCAGTGCAGCAGCTGATTGTACTGAAGGTCCAACACCTTCCACCGGCTCTGTAATATCATCAGCCTGTTCAGCTGCGTCTCCGTCCACTGGCAGGTGTGGCTCCATCTCTCTCCCAGGGCTCGTAGCTGATCTTCTATTTCACAGACACCTGGTGAAGACAACACAAAGTTTGCATGAATAAATAATTATATTTATGAATCTTATATAACAAAGTTATATGCCCTTAGATTTATTTCATTTTGATACAAACATCTTGGTTCTTTCTTTGTTATAGGTGGTGTACCTAAAGGCTCACAATTTGGTCCATACTTGTTTTCAGTTTACACACAAAGTATTTAATTGTCAAAGTAGATCATAAGATTGATTTGAAAACAAACTACAGGTTGAAGAAGAACCGTCTGACTGAAGAACCTCAAAAAATGAGAACGGTACAAACAGCTATAGAATGTATCACACTTTTGTGTCCAAACTTTGGTGTTAAAGGCGCCAGAGGAAGACAAAGATAAAGGTGAAATATTATGTCTAACTTAGGTTAACACTTTGAAACACAGAGACAATAAACTCTCCTCAGAGCATCCTAAACATGACATAGGCCCTGAGGGAATGCTCTGAGAAGATTTCTCTCCCTGGGGGGAGTTAGCATAAGAAAAGTAATTTTGATCAATGTTGCCAGAAAATCTTGTTGCTATAACATCTCACCATTATCCTGCTGGTCATCATCGACCACCACAACGCAGTTGGCGAGGGAATTGACGAGGGGCTGCTGGTCTTCTAGATCGGACTGCAGTGCCTTCACCGCCTCTATTTGGGCGTCCACCTCCTTAGATCCACCGCTGAAAGCTCCCATGCGAGATATGCGGTCCTCAGTTTGGGTCAGCCATTGCCTGAAAACATGGTATAAAATTAATATTAAAGTCAAATCAGATATACATGTAATTAGAAGACAGTTTGAATTCACTAAAGGTGAGACATGAATACATATGACGAAACTGGGTGGCGTTTTGTCTATACAAACATATTGTCCAATTTCCTCTCTGGATTTTGACACTAGAGAAATATTTTTTTATTTATAATATAGATATCGATCACTGGCATGTCTGTAAGTTTCGCTTTTTTGATAAGTTACTTTTGAAAGGGGTCAGGATCCATACAATATTTTCTTTTAATAAAGTTTTAATACATCAGTTTACATTTTATAGTATAATTGAATAATGTTGGCCCCACTGGGTGACTTACTCGTGCTGATTTTATTTAGATACAATTAACCTGAGGTGCAGATGTCCTTTTTGCTTAATGTTCGGTGGGGGGGTAACAGTGACAGCAACAGTTATGTAAAATATCTATTATTCAAATCTCTCGGCACTCATGTTTCCTCTTAAGATGAAGATCAAAGACACATCCATAACAGAAAACTAAATACAGTACCCTCACTAATCTGTCACCCAAAAAGTGGACAAGTGTCCAATTAGTAAAAGTGGTGGATATTCGGAAATAGTTGTGAATCCTTTACCTGAACTTGTCGATTTGATCCTGCTGCCCCTTGATCAGCGCAGCGTGCACCTTACTCTGGTGGTCCATGGCCCTCAGCCGCAATCCTTCCCAGCGCTCTCGGAGCAGCCTCATCTGCAGTCGCACTTCAGCGGCCTCGTCCCTCGAGAGCCTCTGCTCGCTCAGCAGGCGGGCCCCCTCTTCTAGCACAGCACCCACTCGCACCTGGTTCTCTGATAGCTCCAGCATGAATTTCTGGGAAGAAAAGAATGATCAAATAACCGAAACTCTCTTTTTCAGATGCGCGGACCAACGCACATGCGTTACAGTGTGGCAACTAAATGAAAATTGCCAGCATTAAAAATCAAATAACGAGTAGCTCTTACGGTGGCATAATTGAAAATCTTTTTTACCCTTTTCAGAATTAACACGAAAAAGTTTTCGTTTTACATTAACTCCACACAGTAGGTCCTGAGGAGAAATAATTAGTCTCTTTAACCTCTCAGGGCCTATGTCACCCTCTGAGGATGTGTGTGGAGTGTCTTTTTTAGGAGAGGAAGGAGTGAACATGGATCTTCAAGAGACCCATGTTGTAGAAGAGAGGAAACATAGAGGCCGGAAAATCGTTCCACAGCCAAGCTGAAAAACGTGTTATACGAACAACCCATTCTCATGTGACCATTTACAAATGTTGGGCGTGTTTTCAGATTGTCTGTACCAAATAAGGGATAAATGACGCTAGCTCCTCGGGGCATCTTCCATTGAAATACCGGTAAAACAAGAACAGCATTCTACCTGACCTCTGTGCTGTAAAGATGCTGCAATTCCGTTTGTTAAGATAGGGGATATAATCTATCAAATGGGCCGTCCATCTGTACAGGGTTTGCAGTCGTGTACTGTTAAAACATTTGCGGGCCCTGTTCAGTACGCCCAGCTTCTGAGAGGTCAACTTAACTCTGGCTTCCAAAATAAGGAATAAAAGACTCATGCACAATACTGGAAAAGTATAAAATAAAACGCTGTCAAATAATCTGACGAAATTAATCAACGAGTCAACTTACTTCATGATTATGAAAGTGCTCCTTGATGGCATTCAAGTCGAGGGTAAGTTTGGGGTGCGAAGTCAGCCTGTCCTCCGCTTCCAGCAGCCAGGTCAGCACCTCCTCCAGTGCCAGGCCGTAGCCCCCAAGCTCTGCCGAGGCATTGGTGGCCAGGGACAAGGGTCTGCTTGGCGGTGCCTGAGAAATTAAACAGATTTTTTATTTAACGGTATCAATATTCATTGACATATTTAACGGATTATTATTATTTAAATATACAGATTTTTATAGCCAATTCGGAGGACTCGAAATAAATTATGTATTATAATAAGTATTCAGCTTGACATAGTTAACTTTGAAGTCAGTGGCACTGGCTCGGTAAGGGTAAGAATCGACAATATCCAAAAATCATGCGCAGAAAAATCTCACAATGGCTGCGTTTCAAAATGCAGTGAATTTTATATTTCTGCGCAGGGTCTTTGGTTTTTTTCGATTATGAAACTATACTTACATACATACTAAAAGCCGGGCCAATGTTTTTTTTTTTAATCAACTAGAAATGAATACTCCTTCAAATAATAAAGTCAGATTAGGTTGGGGTGTTTCTATAGCAATTTCATTTATGACCTTAACAGCCCTACGTTTGGGTTATTATTCAAAAAATAGGTAAAAAAATATTGGGTTTTTGAAACTCATGAATAAACCGTGTCACTTGCGTAGAAAGTACCACTGACTAGCGGCATGACTTGTATGGGAGAGACGAAAACACCTGAACACATCCCTTAGCTTCGCGATAACGCAGGAACAAACTTGCTGTATACGAATGTATCACGAACATTTTCTGGGTTTCAGGTAATTATTTTTTACCTGAACATACAGGTTTACGGTTTGTTGAGTTTGGGTGATAATAAAACGGACGCATCACGTACGTTCGTGTGGGGAGGGTGGTAAAACAGAAAACTCTTAAAATTTTTTATTTAAAGTGAACTTGAAACGTTGCTTTAACTGGATAAGTTAGTAAGAAAAATAATTATTATTCCCTCAATAAAATTATTTACTATAATATTATTTTATACTAAATGTTTTACCTCTAAAGCAGTAGGTGAGCTTACGGGGCTCATGTTGTCAGAGTGGACGGACATATCGATGTCCCCGACGTCCTCCCCAGAGTGCGGGAGAGATTGGAACATGCACATGACGTACATCATGATGGACTTCTTGTCAGGAACGGAAGTGTTGACGTCTGGAAATAAATTAAACATATTTGTAAAAAGCATTAACTTTGGCTCGCCATAATTTACAACAAAAACATATAAATTTGTTATGGGCCACTTTAATTTTATTTTATTCACATTCTATTATGTTCATTAAAACCAGCAAAATTTTAAGTTCAGCTTGACCACAAGTCACCATTAAATACATAAATATGAACCTTCGGGATCAAGTAGTCTATCAATGCCGAGATTTTCCTGGGCAACCCTGAAGGCGTGCTCCAGGCGGGCGTTAGGGTGTCTCTTGGCGATGCTGGAGAAGTCGAAGAGGTGCGGTCTCCAGCGGTGGATGAGGGCATTAAAGGCCAGCCCATCCGACCACGAAGTGGAAAAGTTCTTGATGTTCACACCCGCGTAGTTCTGCAAATATTGAAAGATTCGTTAGTTTATTCATTCATGATTGATTAGTACGCGAAACTCAACGGACATGAGTAGAACACCCGTTCAAAGTTGATTTTGGCTTCTCGAGAAGGGGTCCATGGAACAAGGGAACGGCATCTGCTTTTCGTCCATCAAATAACATGGACCTCTTCTAGATCGGCATTCATAAAATCCCTTCCTACATAATAGCCCTACCACGAGCAGTCTCACATATATTTACCCTGTCATTACACTGTACAGACAGGGGTGCTCATGTGTCTACTCATAAAAGGGAGAATAGCACAGTGGACCATGACCCGAGTGCTTATGGGAGCCATGCAGACCGTCTCCAACATTTTTTTGTATTATGTTTTTATTTATTTTTTATTATAATATTGTAACAACTATCTAATTGTTATGCATATTTCCAAGCGTATATTGATTAGTTCAACGTTCTCGAATATTTTCTCATTACCACATTGCTTCGTCTCTTACTAATAAGGGGCGAGAGGGGCTATTGGTTAATTTTCACTCCGCCGCTCAGATGTGATCCCTGGAAAGGATGTCACAGCTGGGATGACCGATATAATGTCACGTGTTAACTCTAGAAAGTTTAGTGGCTTCCCGGTTTTTACCGCGCATCTTCAGGTCAAACTCTGGCAGGGCTGAAATGATTTCAGCTAACCTAGAGTGAAAAAACTCGTTGCAACTCTTTTGGTAAAAGGTAAAACGAGCGGTTGAGGAAACAATTAAGTTTCCTTTGAGAGTGAACCCATAAAGTTATTGTTTAAGTTTATTACATAATTATACTGTCTTGCTATTATTGAACCGTGTCATACTTGCAAATTAATTGTGCCCAAAATAAATACTATTTGTGTTTACCGTAAAAATTGTGCATTTTATTTAATTACCAGCTGAGGTACCCGGCTTTGCTCAGAGAGTTGACAAGAGATTGAATTGACGTTGGAACCCAAGCGGGATCTTGCTTCGAATGGTCCATAATTTCCAGAACATTTAAGAGTGTTATGGAATGTTCCACAATGATCTGGGATATTGCTGAACATTCCAGGTTATCCCGAACATTCCAAAACATTCCAGAAAATTCCTGAATGTGGAATGCTCTCGAATACTCTTGAAAGTTCTGGACTGTTCTAGAAATTTCTAGAGGGCGAAGCTTCCAGCCCTTATATCTTCAAAAGAAATTTGAAGAACAAAGAACCTTCTTCATGGATGGGGACAGTGGGCTACCCCACCATATAACTCCCTCGATCGGACCGGAACTTATTTCTGAGTTTTGGCGGCACGCACATTGTACACTTTCTTTTAAAATATAAATTGATTCGTTACAATATGATTAATGTGAGTTACATCTTACATGTGTATTTTGCAAAATATTACATAAGGGCATTCTTTGTCATATAAACCTTATCAGAAAAGAGGAGCTCTTGTGTCTTACTTTGGTCGGTAGATATAATATTTGATTACCTTAGAGTTTTGCCTGCACCAGGCCAGCAACGTCTTCTCGAGGTTGGTCTGCTGCAGCTCCGACATGAGGTCCTTGAGATGGTAGTGCACCTGCCAGTGCAGGATGATGCTCCAAACCAGACCGAGGATCAGCTTGGGGTTGCCGTCCACAATGTCGTTGCTGCTGATGTTCACCAGCTTCACGTTGTTCTGCTCCAGGATGGAGAGGGCGTTGCTCACGTTGTTGAGGTGGTGGACTCTCATCTTGCCTCGCTCCCGTTTCTTTAAAAAAATAACCAGGTTTATTATTTAGCAAAATTTATAACATATTTCCCTTGATCACTTAATGTTTTTAAGCTCTTAATAAATATATAATTTTTTTAAGATAATTTCTATACTTTTTAAATTTTACACACCTGCGAAACAACGATTTTCCAAGGGTATAAGGGGGCATACAATAATTACGTGAGCTCAAAAGGGGGGGGCGGGTCCAGCAAAATCTCACGTTACTTGAAAAGAATATACAAAGTGGCCCAAATTTATCTCACCAAGGGGAGGAGGGGTTTAGATTGGAAGAAAAACTGCTCACATAATTAATGTATGCCCCTTAACATTCCCAGGGCGGGTGGTTCAACCGTAAGGGGGAGGGGGCGGTTGACCCAGGGAGAGGGCAAGGAAGAAAGGGAGGGTTGGAAAGTTTTTTCGGACCTCTAATTACCAGAACTTATTTACATTATCACATTGATAAAAGAGATAGTGCAAATAATATCGTTGTACTTTCCAGGAATGTAGTCTATTAAAAATAAATAATTATAAAGTTAGAAATATATTTAAGTACAAATCAAATATTTAATATTATAATAATTCAGATTATTTCTACAACTGCGAATTCAACTCACAAATAATTACCAACGCTGCCTCTAAAATTTGATTTAAAAAAAATTGTTGGATATTTTGGCTACAAATCCAAAATTAAGTTTTGTATGAAAGTTTTTTTTTAATTAAATCAAAAGTATACTTACATATTGTTGGGCCGTAAGTATTTCCAACAATGATAGTAAACAGTCCCCATTGCAGAGGTCCACAAACAGGTCCTCCACTAGTGGCTTGTTGTTCTGGAAATAATCATAAATTAACGGTGTGGCGGATCACGACTGTCAAACGGCCATCAAATGGGAAATATAGAATCAATGAAATTATTATAGTAAAGTCGAATTTACATTACGCAATTACTTGCATGCATGTTAAAAATAATTGCATTACACCAAACAGTTGGTGAAAATTTTACGTGGTGCAACCTTCTGTATCACAGCAACCATGGCACCATCAAAATCTAAGCTTTTTCTGCAATGCACAATGTCGTTATACATATGGCGATGTATGTAATAAAGAAAAAAAATGTCATTAATTGACAAGAAAAATTGTTTAAAAAGGTTGCGTTAGGTTAGGTTACGGGTTATTTTTCTTTTTTTTTTCATACCCATGGAGCACACAAGACAGATAGAAATTCTTTCACGACACTAGTTGTATCACGTTTTTACAATAGGTACGCAATTAGTTGCAAACCATTAGTGGTGCGAAATTTCGCGTTAACGCGATTCTAATTTTGTGGCATACGTCTAATGCATGCATGATGAAACTATGTAGTCTATGTTTACACGTGAAACTAGCGATGCAATTAATGTCATGAAACAACTTGTGCGCAACTAGTTACGTAATGTAAATTCGTCTTATGCAGTACGCCTTTAAAGGAATATCATCAAAACAGAGATGGAATGTTCGTCAATGGCGTGAGCTCATTTGTGAGTGTTTTTCGTTGGTTATGCTGCGTATACACACGCGAAAAGCCGCTTGCGGTTGCTCGGTTCCTTTCCCATAATTAGTAGTTCAGTTAGCGCTCTTTTTCTCAAGTTTATAAGCAGCATAATTCATCTGAAACCAAAACAAGGTATTCACGTACGGACAAGTCCGGCCTAGCATGACGTCACAGGAGTATTTATATATTTGTTGGTAGGTGTCGTCCATTAATCACGTGAGGCTCGAAAGGGGGGGGGGGTCGGAAAAAAATCACTAAACATCACGAGGGGGGGGGGGTAAAATGTGATATCACGTGTATTTATTTTTCATTGAACGCACGATTTCTAAAGGTGAACGTCCTATACTTTGTACTAAAAAAAATTCACGTGATTTGGAGGGGGGGGGTAGCCTAAAACCTCACCACATATCACCAGGGGGGGGAGGGGGTCAAAAAGTTGCTAAAAAACATCACGTGATTAATGAACGACCCCATAGGTCTGTCTGATAAACACGTAATCAGGAATGCTCATCGATCGTGGTCGGTCACTCGACCTGTGACGCCATGCACAGACATGCTCGCCCGTGAATACTAACTAGGCTATATGCTCGGTATCATCAATACAAATAAAAATAAAAAACAATAGTATTACTAGTATATCTCTATGAGTATTACCAAGGAAGGCGATACAAAGAATTTACAACAAACACACCTAAAACAACACAGTACATATTTGTTTTGAAAATGTCACATAATAATTGTTGGAATTTCAAAATAGAAATATTATATTTTTTCACATGTAGCAAACACTTTGTGGGTATACTTACATAATTATAATAATGACAATAAAATAACTTTATTTAGAATTTCCTACAGAAATTAAAGCTGCTTTCTACAATAATAATAACCTAGGTAAACTTTTGATAAATTCTAAGGATAAAGAAAATAATACAAGCCATTCTGGCATTTATAAGCTTAAATGTACCTAATGATTTGCCCAGCATTGTACATAGGTAAAACGATTAGAAACGTTCAAACAAGGGTTGCTGAACACTTCAGATGCCTAAATAGTTCAGGACTTTCAGAATTCGCCACCAATCTAATAGATAAAGATCGCTCATTAAATAAATCTTCGGGATAGATTAACTACATAGAAATGGGGGAAGGTCTACTACGCCTTTATAATACAGAAGCTCTTAAAATGAATAAAAATATATTAAAAATAAATAAAACCAATTTACTAAATAAACGGTTAAATTTGTCAAACAGCCCCATTTTTAACATATTTTCTTACCCCATGCCTACTTTTACCCCCTCCCTCTTGGGTACCTCCCCCTCGTCCCCACCAAACTTGACGTTCTCTCTCCCCTATTCTACTTTTCACAAATTCTTTGTAATCCTGTATTTTATTTACCGAAACCGGTTGGTTTTAAAAATATAATAAAGTGGAAGTTATTTTATTGTCATTATTATAGAAACACTAACTGGGTTACCCGACTTCGCTCAGGACAATATTAGAGTGTTCTGGAATGTTCCACAATGATATTGCCGATTCCCTATTCCCGAACATTCCACGCCACTCCTTCCAGAACTTCCTAAGACTGTTCTAGAATTTTCAAGAGGGCGAAACTTCCAGCCCTTAAATCTTCAATAACACGCCCGTTATGTAAAAACGGGCGAGTTATTTAAAAACCGTCATCCTGGAGGGGGGATAGAGATCTATCACACCATATCGTACCCCTTGATCGTACCGGGACCTGTTTCTGGGTTTTTGCGGGACGCGCGTTTTTTGGTCTTTATTTTATAATATATATTTATTATGCTGGTTTAAAGTTTAAATAAAAAATACATTCTAATAATATGTATAACGCCGTTTTTCAAATAACCTCAAAGACGCTTTACAAATATTTTTTCTTAATCCTACTAATTGTATAATTTTAGTACTTATATATTTTAATCCAAATATTCCACATCCCATAAACAAGCATTACTATCGATTATTCCATTCATAAATACGTTAACAAACTACAAAGTTTACATACTTTATGATAATGATTACCTATTTTTGTTTAATATTATATTACACAAATTAAATGAATATGATACCTTCACAAGTTGGGAGTTTATCCATTTGGCAAATGTTTTCTTTTGCACATCTTCTCTTTCATCTGAAAATAAACGAAACAAACATATTAATAAAAATTCCACAACATTAAATTTTTCATTGAATGAAAATGTCGTAAATTTTAATTTGGCGCCTATTCAGTATTTGAAAGATAAAAAATAATGACGTAACGATTACGAAGGTTGTTAAAACCTCCATTCTCGTAATTGATCGGCCAATCTATGTATAATTATTTTCAAAAATCAACACATTTCAATACAAACTCTCACCCGAATCGAATCTTTAAAATACTTTCAATGGTAAGTGGGACAATTTATTATTTAAGAAAGATTAAAAATTAAGTAATTTTTTTAAATAAACATAAAGGTAGGTAGGGTAATCGAGCATATTATTATTGATTATATTTATTTTCAGTGAATTTTTATTCCACACCAAAGATGACAATGGCCCTGAGAGAATGTTTCCCTTCAGGGCTTCAAGTATGGGATTAATTTGATGTAATTAATTATAGTACAGACCACGAATTACACCAATTATTTTAGACAAATTAAACCTTGTCTTCATTTTTGGCAACAACCATATAAAAAAAACGTATTTTTCAATTCCAGTACCTACCTACCCCATTTTAGCACCCTCGAGCAGCTACTAGATACAATTATTACATTCATAATGGTAAACGTACAAATAATATCTTTTTAACCCCCGCGCAAAATGGACGGGTGTTATGATCGCCGTCTGTGTGTATGTCTGTAGCTCCTAAACGAATGTACCGATTATGATGCGTTTTCTTCTATTTGATAGCTGACGTCATCAAGATGGTTCTTAGCTACATTTCATGAAAATCTGTTCAGGCGTTCCAAGGTCATCAGCTCTTTTTTGTGTCAGGAGTTACTTAAAATTTTGAAAATTTTACATCTTTAATAATCGTAATTGTTATGGAACGATTATGAACGATTTTTTGTTAAAGTTCATGCAATAATTTATTTTATGATTATGTATTCGTAACCTTAATCGGCATAGTGAAAAAAAAGGTTAAATAATTAAATAGTTTTAATAATATCTATTATACTTAAATCAGCGGTCGGGGTACCGGGGTAAATTACCCCTAATGGGGTAAAAATTTTTTTTTTTTGGGTAATAAGCAAATTTTTCTAGTTTGCTATTTCATAAACGTGTTAGTATTTTTACAAACTTAATCAATTCAGGTGTGCGCGTAAGAAGTAAGAGACGCGCGTTGTGTGTGTGCAGAAACTTTAATATCTTTGGAAGAAACAATACTTGAACTTCGATCTAATACTGAAGCACGTATTCAATTTGAGAGCAAAGCCAATCTGTCGTCTTTTTGGATTTCAAAAGCTAAGAAGGCTTTCAAAATTGCACACGAGGAGGCGGTAAAAAAGTTGCTGCCATTTGCAACAACCTATCTTTTTGAACAAGGCTTTTCCACTCTAATAAAAACGAATAACAGAAATCGATTTAACGCCGAAGACTGTATTCAAATTGCTCTTACATCAAAAAGTCCCAATTTTGAAGTAATTGTATCAAACATGAAGCAACATCATTTCTCCAAAAACTGAAAGGGAATCCTGAAAATTTGAATTTTTGTTTGATCCAATATGAGAATTTTATTTTGTTTGTCTATTACATACTTAATATTTTCATGTAACTTTTTTTTTATTTTCCGTGAAAATCAATTCAATAAATAATTTTTATTTAAATCTACATTGATTGTCTTCTTTTTAAAATGGGGGAAGGGGTAATATCGACTTAAGCAAAAATATTTTGGGGTAATAGTTAAAAAAATTCCCCGATCGCTGACTTAAATTAATGGAATGAACTACCTTATGATTTATGATATAAGATGTATAATAAAATGATTGGCATTGAAATTATTTTTAAAGGCTGAAAAACTTTTTTTATCTCTAAATTATGTAGGAAATTAGGTAGGTAGAATTCAAAGCGCCCTTGACGCTTCGCTATTAAACGGCGATGTATAAAATTATTCTGTTCAAATAAAAATAATGATATGCTGTGTATAATCTTGTAAGATCTTTTGATGGCTTGTAGACGGTTATTTATGTAGGACATGTAGGTACAGGCAAAACATTTTAAAGAGGACACATTTGAATGTATTTGTGCACATCATCGATTTATAATAACAAAAGATTGGTTTTCTCATAACTAATTCCGTTAGAGTAATTTCATAATGCCTCCCCGTCGAATACCGATGGCTCGCTCCGAAAGTCTACGTATTATGAAGAATGCAATTTGCCTGTAATTTGAAATTCGCTCCTTGCAGACTAAAAAAGGGTTAAAAGCAATGCTTCTTCCAATCTTTCGTCTGCTAGATACTGCACTTTATTTTTGGTAAATGTTTTCTTAAACCAATATTTTTTTTAAGATTCACACACCCTGTCTAGGTACATTGATAATTTCGAAAGTTTCAAAAAAGTTTTTCGAATTAGTTTGGAATACCCGCCCGCAGTCCCCTCTTATCCCGAAAAGACCCATGATACTATAGATGCGTTGCGACATTTATCAAATATTATATTCATTCAAAATTCACTTGAATTTGAAATATTATTTTCACCAAGCTTCTTCTAAACGAAAAATTAAAGTGGGACTCGAACTGAGGATCTCCCTTACTCTTCCATTGATGGATATAACTTTCAAAAGTTGTTATTTATATAAGAAACAGCGTCTAGGAGGTTAGGTATCTATAACCAACGCTTTATACTTCAAATTTTATTTGCACAATAATTATTATTTCAATTTGCATAAAAAGATAAATTATCGTTATTTTTTAATCCATCCGGTACACCTCTACACAAGTAAGCGTATGTTTAAAATGATTTACCTGTATGTAAAATAAAATCGACGTTTTAGCATTGATATATTTATCTCTATGCGTTTCAGGTAAATTTCAATCCAATTTGTAAGTCAATTTTTAAATGTTTATCTGAGCGCGCGGTCAAGAGCGAAGACTGTATAAATACCTAATTTGCTCTCTCTCTATTCTGTCTGGTGTTTTTTAAAAGCAAAACAAGATAGGTACTCTTAATTAACAAAACTCTTAGTTTTGATACTTAAAACAAGTATTTAATTAATTTGATATAGATTTAAGTTCAATAATCTAATAGCTTACTTGTCTACGTTAATCTGTCACTGGGAGATCGAACCCACGCGCAAAAACGATCGTCTGGTTTAAAGCATATTTTTTTATTTGTCGAAATAATACTGTTTCTTTTGACGAACGCCAAAACATTATTTCGTTTTTTAGACGGAAACAGTCTAAGGCTACCGATAACGGTTTTTGTAATATAATCAGAAAACTTAGATTCTCTACTAAAAACTATACAACGGTAGGACGTCTAAAATGTTGATAAAAAAGGGTTATCTACACATCGTATTAATATCGCTGAACGACCCAGAAATAAATGCTCAGAAAATTAATATCAACAAAATATATGTTTTTAATGTGAATACCGCACAAGAGTCTCAATTGCTCCCAACCATCTGGAGCCAATGGGACTATGACATCCCCAATTGGGGTACGTTACAAGGCTGAAAGTAGTGGGGAGGGGAAGAAGATGGAGAAGAGGGAGGTGTGAGAGTACCTGGCCATTCAGATTTCAAGTTAGGTTTCAAGCAACGTTTCAATTCTGAATGGTGGTAGTATCTTCCACTCTGGAACGTGCTGCAAATAAACTACATTTTATTATGAATATATATTGTGAAATAACACAAATTAATCGAATAAAATTTAGTTGCACATGCCGGGATTTAAACCTGCGACCTCCAGATTGCGAGTCAAAACCTTTACCCCGCGACTACAAAGATCGTCGTAGGCCATAATTTAAAATGTCAGAAAAGAAAATTTATATGATCTTTCTCACAAAAATTGTTACAACTTATTTGTCTATATTATAGTATCTACATTGTTACGATACGCCCTGTAGCGGATTATCTAGAGCACAGAACGCGAGCAGACAAGCCACACAACAACTCCCCTCTCCCCGCCCCGTTTCCTGTGTCTCCTTGCCTCTCCCCCGTGCCCTGCCACTCGGCATTCCCGCTGCACCCGCCAGAAGAGATTCGGGAGCCTTGAGAAGCACACGCACGCGGCCAGTAGCCGGCGGACCCAATTCAACGGGGCCGCGATGTATTATTGAAATACCTTTGAGTATAATCGGCCTTTTGCCGCACTATAGTTCGGTCTATTTAGACTACGAAAGTGCCTGATGAAGCTGCCACATGAGACGAGGTTCCTGCCAACCTACATGTAAGCTGTATCTTGATTTCCTCCTTGAAATGTTGTCCGTAATCAGTGAAATGTAGGGCCCCCCGCGGAAATCACCACTCGGAGAGTTTCGTTTTGAGAGAGAGTCAGAGAGAGTTAAACACTTTAGCTAGGTTTGTGTAATTTGCATTTCTTGTAATTGAATTGTACTGTAGAAACCTATGTATGTGTTTGAGTTTACAATACATGTCTAAATGATTTAACTTTGTTATTATTCTGCTACGGCGGGAGGATTGTTGGCCAGTGTGGATCCCGTGGGTCACCGAAGGTGGAGAGAAATTCCATAGCTTTGAGCTGCTCACCCCCTGAATAGAGAGTACCATAGTCCCGCTGAGAGCTAGCCAGGGACGTGTTTGGGCCCTGGTGTTGGTTTAGAAGCCGACATCGAGGCACCCTAACAACTGTCGCCCGATCGTGGGGTTGGAATTTTTTTTCTCTATTCCGGTCGCTTTGCGGGACCTTTCTTTGTCGAAATCCTTCCCGCATAACAACTGTTTTGTAAACATTAATTATGCCTTGATATTCTACAGTGAATCCTGTGAAAAAACCACAGAAACCAATATGTAAATTAGATCCATAACAGATCTGATTGTAATTATGAATTAAATCGCATTTGAAACAACGGCCATTTTGAATACCCGAAGCGCCAGCCTTTGTCCGCGAATCTGATTGCGCACGCGTCACCAAACAGCGAGTGCGTAACAACAGCGATTCGCGCCAAATCTAACGGCCGATGTTTCACGCGCAAATGCCTTGACTCGCGCCAAATCCCAACGGAGCCGTCGACTGACTGTTGCTAGGCAGCATTTAAATCCAAACCGCTTTTATGATCGAACAGGATACCAACGGAAATCATTATTATAAATTTGATTCTGGAACCCCAGTTATTTTGCGAATTCCTTAATGAAAATTTCGGACTTACGTATTTTTATTATTTCTGCACAATATACCAATTGGCCCACTTGTGTCTGTCAAATTAGTACAACTTAATGTTTCTCCAAATGGACAAAATAATGACTTTCTTTCCCCATTATACATTATAGGTACTGTTTTTTTCAGCATAAGTGAAAGTGAATTGTGTTTTTCCCTTACATAAGTGAAAAGTGGAATAATAATAAAGCCAATGACTGATTCCATGAATAAATAAAATAATTTTAATATGGTTGGATGCAATAAACCCCATATTCAGTCATTTTCATCCGGAAGTTTGTCCGTTATTTGCCAGAAAAGTGCCTTTTGTGAACTTTAGTGCCTTTCTCAGTGCAAAGTGATTTGTGAAAATAAAAAACCTGTTTTCTAAAGGTCAGTCCTGGCAAAATTTTTCTAAAATAAATAAATACTTGTGAATTTCACAGTTTTCTCAAAAGTGGTCAGTGAAATACAAAAACCTTTACCACTAAGGTCTTTCCACGCAAAATTTTTTCTCGTCTGCCTCCCTTGACAAGAATTCTGGTGTCACGTATACAAAACACATTTGGAAGTGCCAACAGTGATCACCAAGTGAAAAGTGCCTCACAAAAATTAATTTTGCGCTTTCTAAAGGAAACCCCTGGCCAATTTTTTTTCTTCTCCTCACCACCCAGGAAACTCACAATGGAGGACAAGCAAGCTATTACACCATCCAACTTGGGTACCATTCCCAATGTGCATAGTTTATCCAAAGCCCACTTACAAGCTGCTTTAAGGGATAGAGGACTCTCGCCATCAAGCAAATCTAAATCTACATTGAAGGCATATGCACTTTTATTCAACAAAAAGTACATTAGGAGAATAAATCTCGCCCCCTCCAACGAAAATAATTCACGTTCGGCTACGCAAGTTTTGGATAATCTTGACAAAGAACCTACGCCGCATGTAATGATAAAACAGGACGTCGCACCCATCTTGACACAAGATAAAACTTACGATTTATCCTCTTGGAAAGTCAAATATAATGGCGTCTCCGATGTGCTGGATTTCATTGACCGTATTGAAGAAACGGCTACAATCAAAAATATCCCATTCGAGATTCTACGGAGAAACTTTATAGAACTCATCTCCCCAGAATTAATTCCGTGGCACCGCATCCAAAAGACTAAATGCAAAGATTGGAATAAACTCAGAGCTGCCCTAATCTCTAGCTTTGGAAAAAAGGAGGCCCAGCACCGGATCAAACTATCTCTACTATCTATTAAACAACTAGTAGATGAACCTGTGGCTACATTCATAGAAAGGGCTGAGTCCATCAACATCAAGCTTTCACATCCTGTTCCGGAAGCTGAACTATTACCAGTCATAACTGATGGCCTTTTAAGCAAATACGAGAACATCATCACCTCACAGAAAATTGCATCCCTGGCCCAGCTAAACGAAGTCTGTCTCCTCCTGGAATCGTACCAGGATAGGAAAAACATAAAGGATGTGTCGAATAATGTGGCTGTGCCAAGCCGTTCGTCTGGTTTAAAGCCAGAATTCGACAACAAAAAAGTGTGCTCCTTTTGCAAAAAAGTAGGCCACCTGGCCGCTACTTGTTTCAAGCAAGCAAGACTTCTGGAATCCAAGGAACCCCGAACCTCCAAGAGACACCACTCTAGGGACCGCTCTCCTCCACGCGACGAACTGCGCAACATTTTTAAGAAATCAAGGCACAATGCAGAAAGGTTACAAAACCCAAGCGATGTCAGACCTCAGGTGGATTTCTCCAAGCCCCCACCAAATTTCTACATGAAGAGGCCAAAAAACTAAATAATAACCTCTCAGGCACCCATTCTGAACCAAGGTCTAAAGAATGGACTGATTGGTTATCACACATTAAGTATTTTAACCAGGCCTTAAATGTTTCCTCGGTTTGTTGCAAACAAGCTAAAGATGGGAGACCCTATGCTCTTTTCTCTGTTAACAATGTGCCCTTTTCCGGATTACTTGATAGCGGTGCATCTGTCAGCTGTCTTGGCAACAATGCTCACCTGCCTTTTGTTAACAGTGATTTTAAAATTTCGCCACAAACAACATACCTGACGACTGCGGATAATGTTTCCCAGCCGGTCATCGGTACCCTCGCACTACCAATTAATTGTAACAATAAAATAATTACAATCAATTTTCTAATAGTGCCCTCTATATCCCAGAATTTCATCCTTGGCGTTGACTTCTGGAAGGCTTTTAACGTTGCTCCCCAAGTATTTAATACTCTTGGCGAAACCTCCACTGCTGCTCAAATTAGTGAGATCCGCACAATAATACCTCACGAAAATTTAAGCACGGACCAAGCTCTCCAACTAAAGGAAATGGTCAATAAATTCGAATCAATATCTTTCGAAAAATGTGGATTGGGTTTGACAAATTTGGTAGAACACCACATTAAAACCAATGGCCCACCCATAAAGCAACGTTATTACAACTTAGCCCCCCAAAAGCTTAAACTTTTGGAAAAAGAACTTGATGAAATGTTAAAAATGGGTGTGGTGGTTCCCAGCAGAAGTGCATGGACCAACCCAACTCTTTTGGTTTCTAAAAAAGATGGCTCCGCACGTTTCTGTCTCGACAGTAGACGTTTAAATTCTTGTACGGAAGCTGACGCATACCCCTTACCTTACGTCCACGCGACCTTAGACAAACTGCGCAACGCCAAGTTCATCTCCTCTGTTGACCTAAGCAAAGCTTTTTGGCAAATACCTTTGGACGCAGAATCGTGTGAAAAAACTGCTTTCGTTGTACCTGGTAGGGGAATGTTCCATTTTAAAAGATTACCCTTTGGTCTAAAGAACAGCCCCGCCGAATTACAAAGACTGATGGACAAACTCTTCGGTCCTGAAGTCGATAACAGCCTGTTTTGTTACCTTGACGACCTCATCATCGTCAGCGACACCTTTGAAAAACACCTATTAATGTTGGAAAAGGTTTTTCAACAACTCAAGTTCGCTGGTTTAACCATCAACTTGAAGAAGTCTGAATTCTGTAAGTCCCGTTTACGTTATTTGGGATTCATTGTCGACGAAAAAGGTCTAAGAACAGACCCCGCTAAGGTGGAAGCCATGGCAAATTTTCCCCGACCCAAAAACGCGAAGGAAGTCAAAGGTTTCCTTGGACTTGCAGGTTACTACAGAAGATTCATCAAAGACTTTTCCACAATTGCAGCCCCCTTAAATAAAATTACCGGCACCCGTAAAGGTGTCAGCAACTTCCGATGGTCTGCTGAAACTGAAGAAGCGTTTACAACTTTAAAAAATGCCCTTCAAAAAGCCCCCGTTCTGAATTGCCCGGATTTTGCACTCTCTTTTACCCTCCACACGGATGCCTCCAACGTAGGAATCGGTGGAGTCCTAACTCAAGAGTTCCCAGATGGCGAACACCCTGTAGCGTATTTTTCCCGTACATTAAATAAACACGAGAAAAACTACGGAATTACCGAAAAGGAGTTATTGGCTGTATTGGATTCTGTTCACCATTTCCGCGGTTACATAGACGGTAGCAAATTTACTGTAGTCACAGACCATAGTAGTTTGAAATGGCTGATCTCTTTAAGTAATCCCTCCGGTAGACTCGCCCGTTGGGCCTCCCGTTTGTCTCAATTCAATTTTGATGTTGTACACCGTAAAGGCGCGGACAATATTGTTCCTGACGCTCTTTCAAGAATTGAATTGGCTTCATTAAATGTTGACACAATTGCCCCCCCTCCATCTACAAAAGATGAATGGTACTTGAAAATCTTCGAAGGTTGTAAAAATAATCAACAAAAGTTTCCTAATTTTATCATAAAAGAAGGACAACTATACCGTAATTGCAAGGCACCACTATCCATCCTCGAAGATTACTCTTGGAAACTTGTCGTTCCCCTCGAAGGAAGAGAACAAATAATAATTGACAATCATAGTGCTCCCGACTCTATACACCCAGGAACTTTCAAGACGTATAAAAAGATTTCCTTGAAGTATTACTGGCCTGGTCTCTTCAAACAAATTCGCAATTACATCTCTAAATGTGAAACTTGTAAAGCTTATAAACATAGCACGGCAGCACCTGCCGGCCTAATGGGTAACCCCAAACGTGCCGACAGACCCCTACAGTCATTGTCAATGGACCTCGTCGGACCTTTTCCTCGAAGTTATGCCGGACACATGCACATACTTAGTGTAGTGGATGTTTTCACCAAATTCTGTTGGATCTTCCCTTTAAAAAGAGCCAATGCGTACGCCATCATCAAACTTCTGGAAAAACACATTTTTATACCTTACGGAACACCCAGAACCGTAATTGTTGATAACGGAAAACAGTTTATTGCCCAGGAATTCAAAGAATTTCTTGCCAAATACGGAATCAAGGACATTTATTATAACACCTTGTACACTCCCCAAAATAACACTGTCGAACGTTACAACCAAACAATCAACACAGCTCTAGCTATTCTAGTTGATAAAGATCAACGCACTTGGTGTAAAAACCTAGATAAAATTCAGGCCGCTATGAACAACACTGTTAATCTGGCCACTGGTTACACACCTTTCTTCTTAAAACACGGTATGGAACAAGTCGTCCATGGTTCTCTACATAGGGACACAAACTTTCCTACGTCATCTGCCACCACAAGCAACCCTACCGCAGACTATGCCCATCGCTTGGAAGAACTGTCGGCCATTTACAGTGAAGTCACTGATGCTTTGCTCCTGGCTCACCAAAAGAGTGCGGACAGATATAACTTACGTAGAAAACATGCCACCTTCAATACAGGAGACATAGTTTGGAGAAAGAACAACACACTTTCCCAAGGAGCCATGTATTTCTCGGCTAAGCTGGCACCACGTTTCGTGAAGGCCAAAGTCCTAAGGAAAATATCAGACCTAGTGTACTCCTTGTCTGACTCATCTGGAAAGCACATTGGTAATTACCACATTAAGGACATTGTAAAGTCTGGAAGTGAGGAGTCAAGTAAAACTGCCCCCACTATCTCAGCAAACGTAAAATGATCCAGTATGTATGACTTTTTTGTAAGCTTACAGAGTCTTACTACGTCAGGCGTGTATTGTGTCAATCACATGCCCATCGTTTCGTAAATGAAACAAGTTGTAAATTATTTTGTAAATTAATGCGTACTCTCCTTGAAGTCACTTTCAAATGTTGTTTTTGCACTGTTTTTCTTTCCCTCACGGCAATTTTTTTCTTTTTTTTCACCTGTTCTAAAACTGATCACTTTGGAACGGAGACACTTTTCGAGTTTCAATGTTTGGGAAGTCGCGAGCCCATTTATTGTCTCAACACATACACTGCGCAATGTTCATGCCATGTCATACCCTGCCTTGTCATGTAATTTTGTAATTTTTCTCCTATTTTTTTGTTGCATTTTTGTCGTGTGGAAAGGAACTTTCTCACCTGTTTATTTTGTTCATGTAAAGTAGTTGACAATTGCCCATCGGCGTGTCGTTCTAGAAGTCGGGTTTTGTAAATTCCAAAGTGTTAAATTCCGACTCAGAACAAGTTAACTATTTTTACAATTTTTTCCTTTCATTTTGGTTCATCATGAGTTGTAAAACCTTCCGAGGTATCTCTAGCATGAAAATCAAACAGTGGTTACTTACATAGTCGCCCCTCGTGTATATAAGTTTTTTCAATTTTTTCCTCTTAAATTAAAAATTGATGGCGTCCTACCCAAATTCATGCTCATGTACCCAAATTGGATATCGACACGTCCATTTTGGAACTCGTATTTATAAAACCAATGTTTGGTCTTTATAACCCTGTATATAAATCAATTTGGCTCGTTTCAACTAAAGTACGTAAAACCGAATCATCCGGTCTTTGGTTGTTATAACAAAGCCACTGCTTTTTTGTTATTTTGTTTTTTTTGCTTGTACGTTACGTATGTCTTATATGACACGTTTCAACCCTACGAGACAGGTTAATAAAACCTTATGGTCATCCTGATTTTGGAATTCACAACTTTTAGGTGTCCATTTAACCAAGTATTTGCAACCCAAATTGCACATAACCTGGTATGTTTGTAACTGCACAAAGGGTATGTAAAACCGTAATTGGTCCCTTTTCTTTGGTCTTCCTCACTGCAGGTTGCCACAACAGACAGTATGTAAAACCATTATAGGTCTGTCTTTGTTTTAAATACTTGGTGTAAGTAGATTTATACTCTGCCATCACCCTTGTATTTTGTAACACATGAAGTAGCATCAAATTGTCTATCTTCTCTGTCGTACGCTCTTGGGCTACGGAGTTAGTTAATCTAACGAATCTTTATAAAATATGTTAAAATCAAGCATCGTTAACGTTTATTGTGTTGTATTTAAACGTAACCCACCGTCATAGGAGAGATCCTTAGAACATCCACCGTCATAGGAGAGACCCTTAGAACATCCACCGTTATAGGAGGGATCCTTAAAATACCTGCCACGATACGAGAAGTTCGTCATAATCACTTTTGCTCATAGCTAAATGTTATTGAGTTGGTCGTGTGTCATTCATTTGTCATGAGTACCGCTTTTGTATTTTGGTCGTGTGTCATTCATTTGTCATGAGTACCGCTTTTGTATTTTGGTCGTGTGTCATTAATTTGTCATGAGTACCACTTGTATGTATAATTGTGTACAACCCTTGTACACGAGACGTGGAGACGTAATAACAACACTTACCGTGATTCGTGCGAACGACATAATATCGGCCTTGCCATCTTCTTTAAGAGGCATTGTATAAACTCTTGACTTCTGTCTATAATTGAGTTTTATCTTGTATGTACTTACATGTTTTTGTACACTATACGTGGAGACGTTAAAACACTTACCATGAGTCGTGCGAACGAAATAATATCAAACCTTTTGTGTGCGATCTACGAAACGTAGTCCACAACCCTTTGTTGTCATTCAACGCCAATGCCCGTGGACCTCCTTTTTTTTACTTCTTTGCAAAAAAAGGAAAGAAGCCCAGGAATATCTACTATCCCAAAAGGACTAGTTTGTAGCTTCACTGCTAACTATGGGGCATAGTGCTGTGGGAGTTAATCGATTGAGCACAAAACCACCCAACTCGTTGTCTGGGGAACGGATAAGAAAACCCCCAGGTTTGTGAAATTGGAGCAAGGGTCTGTCTTTTCTCACAATCACGCAGGAGTTTTTTAAAATGACCCCTAATCTTTTGCCCAATACACGCAAAAGATTAGTCTCTTTGTTAATGTGTATTCAAATTTCTCCTCATCCTTTTAACAATTGTAAAGAGTCAGGAAATCTGCTGGTCGATCATGTTTCATTCTCACATGGAGTTTGAAGTGGAAATTAGTCCAGTCTCTAGCAAATTTCGTTACTCAACTCCTTTCCTTTTCCTTTCCTTTCTCCTCACCATCATGTTCTCAGGTATATGTTATGAAGAGGAAAATCTGTTGTTAACCATAATTCGCCCTCACTGGGAGTGCGAATCGGTAAATTGACCAATTATCAGCAGGCTTTCTCCCTCACTCTCTGCATATGTCTCACCTTTTGTTCTCGTTCTCAATTTTACGAAACACATTCATGAATGTTGGATATGTACGATATGCACTTGGCGTACCGTCTGTCTCCTTTTGACAACCTTTATTCATGAATTGGTTTCTCTACTTTTACCGTGACTCATTCACGACTTCTTTGTCTTGTTCGTTGAAATTCTACAAAAATGTTACCACCTTTATGTTAACATAGGCCATGGAAGGCCGGTTGTTTTTTTAACCAAGACATATTGTCACTCGTCAAACGCCAAGCCATTCTGGTAAAGGAAAATGTTCATGTAATCACAATGTAGTTAGAAAACTCTCTCTTCGTCACTCTCTGGGTCGGTGGTTAAAACTTCGTTTATTTCATTATCTGGACACATTTTGTTTCTCTCCAAACTTTTTCTTCATTGGTCCCTAGGCAGGTAAACTTCAAGAAGTTTGCTCTAATAATAATTTCTCCCGGATTAAAAAGAAGCCCAGGCGGATGTCATCACCAACAGCCAAGCTGAGCTCCACTTCCTGACAGCACGCGCTGTGGTTACTAGGTCCCTCCTGCTGCCATTTTTCTACGCATTTGTTCCTGAAAGCACAGACCATACCGCCCATATGTATGTTGTTTTGTCGTGCCACAGCAAGTTGAGTTGTCCCACTATACATTATGACACTCTGAACCACCTTTTGGGCACGCTAGCTCCTAGGTTTGTTCTTACTCTTGCTATCAATGCCAACCATGTCGTCTCTTGCGCTGTCATGCAGTGACGCATATATCGTCATGTGTAAACCATCATTACCTTGACCTCCAGTATTCGCTGAATGCGTACCAATACAAGTTATGTTGAGCTACATTATGCTTCAATAACCATTATATACGATCCGTGTTTACCTTAATAACACTTAGGATTCGTACTGGCATGTCTGCAGACACTGGATTCTCCTCTTCAATGACCTCTGTAACCATAGTCGCGGCACAGCAACCACAGTCTCCACTTCATGAACTTCGACGTCTTCGACAAAACCAAGTGTTTTCTAAGGCCCAAGTGTACTTTTGAGTGTTATCTCAAAGGGGTCTGATTACAGTGATAATGTAATCCTTAGAATCTGTGAAACCACGTCCTCCTCTTCGAAATTCTCCGAAACCAAACAAATCCACGCTTCGCAAACTTAGCTCCCAGACCAATGAAACCTTAGAATCACACAGGCATTTTTGTTCTTGTTTTTTTTGTTCTTCGATTGTACAAATATGAATTGTTATTTTTCAATTGCATAACCATGTATTGTTACTTTGTTCAATTGCATAACCATGTATTGTCATCTTTCAATTGCATAATCTCGTATGTTGTTTCACACCATGTACTTTCACCAAAACTGTTCTTTTCCAAACATTGTATGTACCCCTCACCCATTCCCTACAAACATTGTGACCTAAACTATAACATAAATTGCATGTTCTAGCTAGGCATCTCTCAAGCAACGAATCTCTCAAAAAACCCCAATGGAAGTTTAAGAGGATTTTTTTTCCTACAGCTCCATTGCCACGTCGCTTTTTTTCCAAGCGCGGGGGGAAGTGTTACGATACGCCCTGTAGCGGATTATCTAGAGCACAGAACGCGAGCAGACAAGCCACACAACAACTCCCCTCTCCCCGCCCCGTTTCCTGTGTCTCCTTGCCTCTCCCCCGTGCCCTGCCACTCGGCATTCCCGCTGCACCCGCCAGAAGAGATTCGGGAGCCTTGAGAAGCACACGCACGCGGCCAGTAGCCGGCGGACCCAAATCAATGGGGCCGCGATGTATTATTGAAATACCTTTGAGTATAATCGGCCTTTTGCCGCACTATAGTTCGGTCTATTTAGACTACGAAAGTGCCTGATGAAGCTGCCACATGAGACGAGGTTCCTGCCAACCTACATGTAAGCTGTATCTTGATTTCCTCCTTAAAATGTTGTCCGTAATCAGTGAAATGTAGGGCCCCCCCGCGGAAATCACCACTCGGAGAGTTTCGTTTTGAGAGAGAGTCAGTGAGAGTTAAACGCTTTAGCTAGGTTTGTGTAATTTGCATTTCTTGTAATTGAATTGTACTGTAGAAACCTATGTATGTGTTTGAGTTTACAATACATGTCTAAATGATTTAACTTTGTTATTATTCTGCTACGGCGGGAGGATTGTTGGCCAGTGTGGATCCCGTGGGTCACCGAAGGTGGAGAGAAATTCCATAGCTTTGAGCTGCTCACCCCCTGAATAGAGAGTACCATAGTCCCGCTGAGAGCTAGCCAGGGACGTGTTTGGGCCCTGGTGTTGGTTTAGAAGCCGACATCGAGGCACCCTAACAACATCTACATTTATTACACGTAGGAAATCATTTTATTTCCATAAATACGACGTATTAAAGTTCACATTTATTAGTTATTTAATTGTATGTTCAAACGGTACTTTCACAATTAATTTCACGTGTATTATGATGCTATGAATCAAACAGATGTACAGCATCTGCGACCAAATCTTTATGTTGACATAGTGATTATAGTAAGCAATTATACAAAGGTAATTAATATACAATAGAAAACAGCGTATCTGCGTTACCGTGTGTTAAACAGTACTGCACCACAAAGAGTAGAGTCAACATTCGGAAAATAGTAGACTACGGAGAAAACAATCACATGTGGTGAACCTTGGAGGTAAAAGCAGTCAAAAATCCACAAAAATCTGAAGAGTAGTAACAAGAGTTAACGTTCACTAAAACATTAGATTATCACCGCATAACAGAATACTAGACAACTTCACCATAAAAGCTGATCATGATCACTGTATAAAATCACGATATATTTATAAATCAAACACAAGAGTCAAGGTTCACTAAAACATCGGATTATCACAATTTGCCAAAACAGCTGATGATTACTGTTAAATGCGAAAAACGCTCATTAAATACTAGAGCCAACGTTCTGTAAAATATCCCGTTGTCTCCGTAAAACAGAAGCAAAGTCAACATGCAGCAAAACAGCTGATCGGAAGACCCGGAAAACGGAAGAGAGGAATGAGATATTATGCAACTGGCAACACCAGACACATGAAACAGAAATTTCAGTCAAGTTATCGATACCCGGAAAACAGAATGTTGAGATCGCGACGGAAAATCAATGAGACGACTGGAGACGATCCCAAAGAGTTGTTTGAGCAGTCACAGCGTCACGGTATAAACTAAACGGTAGGACATTACAAAATGCACGCTACGTGAACACGCGGGCATTAGAACAAACAATCATACTATAATATATAGAGCTGTTTATATTTGACAAGTTCGTCGTATGTGTATAAAATATTCGCGAACACACTTAAATACGTACCAATTGCGGCATTTTTCCTAAACGTAACAAGATTTTGCCAGATAATATGAGAGTGTTGCATAAGATTCTGAAGAAAATTTAAGTAAACAATGCGATTCTTACGGAAGCTATTTGAAAAGGCGACGTGTGTGTGAAGTAAGGAGACGTACAAGATAATAAATATTGTCAACTAAAGCAGGGATCTCACCTGATCTATTCTATATCATGACAGTTATTCCATGATGTATTTCATAGAACCGTTTGAACATGGAAAGAAATTATCACTTGCTCTATTTCGATATTTTTTTTATTTGACATAACCATATTATACTGTGTTCGCCTAGCAACTGCCATTCACACTGCTCTATTATATTGTTAATTCTATATTATAGAATAGAACAAGATATGAACTTTATTCAGCATTTGGTTTCTATTTATATCGGGCGTAACATGGCATAGAAAACCTCTTCTCACTGATCTCTCTTCATCGATTGTATGAAATAGACCAATTCTATTTCATAGATGGAAAAAAATGTTCATGTTTCCATGGTAAACTAGACACATAAAGTGCATTTTGAAAGAACTAGGCATCCACAATAGGCTCTCTATCTGCCTACAACGTATTTTAAGAGATACTTTAGACCAGGGGTGTCAAACTGAATTTTCTTAAGGGCCATAAGATTTAGCGCGTGAAAGCGGGCCAGACTAAAAATTAAAACCCATACTCAATTGTTAAAATCTTTATTTAGCTAGATATGTACCTAGTAATTATAAATTTTCATTAACGTTAAAAAGGAGGGTAAAACGGTAAATTTTCTTGAGCTGGACATCTGACTTCTCTTATTTTTGATAAGCTCATTGATTTCGGGTGTCAAATTCGTGGTAGTTTCGACAACTTGATCAGTTGCAGTCGGAACATGAAAAAGGTTATCTCCGCTGTGAGACGGCTTGTGGACTCTTAAATGTTCCTTTTGTGATCATGAATAGTTGCAGTCGGAACATGAAAATGGTTTTTTTCCACTATGAGTAAACTTGTGAGTTTTTAAAGTCACCTTTCTAGCACATAAATATTTACAATCGGAACATACAAAAGGTTTTTCTCCACGGTGAGACAGCTTGTGACTAGGCGCATTGAGGAAATAGCTGAAGACAGTGAGATACAATTGTTGGAGAGGATTAATACATCACCGTGGTATGCACTCCAGGTTGACAAATCTACCGAAAACGACAACAAGGCATAATAATTGTTTATGTGCGATATCTATATCATGAGGTTGTGTTAAGTGCACTATATAGTCGCTAACCAATACCAAAATTGCAGAACTGTTCAATTCACTGGATGGTGCTAAACTAAAATGGTCGCGGGCCATATTGATAGGGCCCGAGGGCCACATGCGGCCCGCGGGCCGTATCTTTGACACCCCTGCTTTAGACACATTGCTCGCCATCTTGCAGTTCAACTTGGAGAAACTCATAGTCACTGGCAAAGTGTAAGGCAGAAGAAGCAGATGAAGGTCAACAATGCGCTGGAGTGACCGAGTATCACTGGCGTCCTGTACTAGGGTGTCCTTGGCTCTCCGAGGAGTGAAGCAGCCTTGTCCACCATGGAAATTGGAGTAGGAGTCAAGATCCTCAGCAATGAGGAACCGACTTAAGAAAAATTTCATAGGTAGAATAGACAGGGTGGGAACGCACCATTAAACTAGAGATGGGGACTGGAGTAGTGATGTACTTAAAGGAAATGTGTCGATTATCGTGTTACAATGTAATCGACATGTCATGTACATAGATTACTGGCGTTCTCAGTAGCAGAGCGAAAAACTTCACTTCTGGGTCGTGGTTTCATATCCCGGCGAGGGTAAAAAGGTCAACTATAATAATAAGTATATGTTTTTCAGTAGGACAGAATAATAAATAAACATACTGCTGGTATTTTTTTTTCTCATTTATTTATTACATAAGATACATTATTTATACAGCAAAAATAACATATAAAATATAATATTTATATTTCAAAATAACCTTTTTTGATACAAATAAACTACATAATAAATTTTCACAGATTTTTTTTTGTATGATATTTCTCTTCTATAGAAGCAGACGCTTGTGATTAGAAGAGGGACGAGTATAATCGGGATAAGAAAATATTAAAATATTGAAACAAAATATATTTTATATCTTTTAATTTAATTGTGGTAGATACTTAAAAAAAAACAAATTTACAAGTTATATAAGTTATGATGATAAATTTTATCAATTTGTTATTTTTACTTTAAATTGCTCTCTAATTGCTTTTAGTAGGCATTTATCGTCTTCGATTGTTCTTATTTTTTCAGGTAGGCTATTGAAGTATTTTTTTCCTAGATATGTGTAGTGATGTTGTGCAAATGAGGTGTTACATTTTTGCGTTGGAAATATATGTTTTTGACGAGTACGACTTTCAGTTAAAAAGCTACGATTTTGTTTTTCTTTTATTATTTGGATTATTATATTTTTTCGAACTAGATCATTAAATTTTAATACTTTAAATTCTTCAAAAATAAGGTGAGTTGGATAATCTCTTCGTTTTTTCAATATAATTTTTTTAATTAGACGTTGCACAATTTCAACAGGGAGTAGATTTGTTTTGTATGCAGCTCCCCAGCTTACTACAGAGTATTGGAGATTTGACTGTACTTATAGCATGGTAGACTGATGTTAGATTTTCTAATGAGAGAAAGTTTCAGATTTTTAAAAATATGCAAATTATTTTCCTTATTTTGTTAACGGTAAGGTTGATTTGATCTTTCCAGTTCAGGTTTTTGACTATTGTTATTCCTAAGTATTTAATTTTATTCGAAATTTTTAATGTTGAATAGTTTATTTTACAGTTATTTTTTTTGTGATCTTTAGAATTGTCATGTATATATAAAAATTTACCGGAACGTCCTTTGATTTTATTGCAAATGGTATAACGTGAGTTTTTTCACTATTAAGAGATATTAGATTTATATCAAACCAGTGTAAGTATTATAATATTCGCGTTTTATAAGAGAGGATGATGTTCTCAGTTTCAGCTTCAAGAGAGACAACCATTAATATTGGAAGCGTTGCGTTGCTTGGAACTTGGAAGGGCTATATCTATATTTAGTGATTAGATCAAAATAATAAGGTACCACCCTCTTCTTAATTAATCTCCCACTTCTTACAAAACACACCATTCTCAGAATTAGAAATGCCACTGTTCAAATAATTTTTAAATGTAAATCACGTAAATAAATGTGCTTAAAAACGCAAATTAAATTTAATGTTAACTATATGTTGGAAGAAGTAGACTTTGTTTGCTTTTAGGCAGGGAATTTTATTGTACAATATCGGTAGATGAACAATTTGAAAACGTGGTGATTGCTCGTTTCAGAATAGGAAGGAAACATCTTCTCTCTGGGACCTATGCCATCTTTGGAGATGTTGTGTGGAGGGTCTTTTTAGAAAAAGTAAGGAGAGGAAGTTCTGGGAAGGAATAAGATATGAGGGGTGGTTAGGAACCTGGGGGTCAGTGTATCAAGGAGTGACGGACGAATGAATCCATTCATCCCACTGCGGAGACCCTCAAAAACCTCAGCCCATTGACACAGGCACCCCTGCTAAGTCACCAAACGTAGCGAATCACTTGGGGTGACCTATGGCAGAGGTGTTGGTTAATAATGGCATCGAAAATCCAAGGCATTGAAGGGTTACGTTTACAAATTTCTGGAATACAAACAGTGTAAATAAATAAAACATTATAATATGTTAAAACTTCTGTCATGTTATATTATCTATACACATTATAAAATAAAGTCCTCCGCCGCGTCGGTTTGTCTGTCTGTTCGCGATAAACTAAAAAACTACTGAACGGATTTTCATGCGATTTTCACCAATAGATAGAGTGATTCATGAGGAAGTTTTAGGTGTATAATTTGTAAGGTTTTGTTTGAAACATATAAAGTAGAATGTCTATATGTGGTAAACGAGCGGGTGATTTATATGCAAAGCTACAGTTTTATGCCGAGGTTGATGAAATTTGGCACATACACAAATTTGCACCTTCAAAACAAGGAGAAGGTCACTGTCTACATTTGATTTCGAAAACTCTGTGTGAAGCCCGGGCATCGCCGGGGACTTCAGCTAGTATTATATATATTGTAATTTTGAATAATATTGATGTGCTTACTGATAACGTGATGACTTGCTTGTAGTGACGTAAAAATAAATGGTTTTTGTTTGCAGTTCCGATATTACTTTATTTTATTTGTCAAATCGCAGAGGCACTTGTCGTAATACACATATTTCGCACACAATGTTTCATAATATTCATTCAAACATAATGCTGTTGAAAACAGACAAACATAGATTCAACACTCGCCTCGGAATTACAAACATCTGATTCTAGGGAAGTCTGCGAAACGAGGAAACTGTTGACAGATTTAACGGCCTGTGAACGCGCTTTATTTTATGTATTTCTATGGAACATTAACCACGTTGATTTAAACTAAAATAAAGACAACAAACACTAAAATATAATCGTCAAAAATATCTACTAATTTCGGTTGTCTGTGCGCGAAATTTTAGTCCTGCTTGAAATCTGGTTCAATGAACTCAAATGTGATTGGAAATTTAAATATCATGTAGGTTAGAAAATTAGTATTAATTGGAGTTTTCAAAATTGGAATTTTTCACGGGTCTACTCTACGCTAGTCAATCACCAAATATACTAGTCAGTTAGAAATAATAATAAAAACTACTACTACTTGCAGAACTAAATAATAAAATTATAAATTAAATTTATGTTATTTTTTAAAAAATTAAATAGAGTTTAATTGTTTTTGTGTTTACGAATTAAACACAAAAACAATTAATAAACATACTACGATTGGTTGCCTGTGTGTGTTTGTTTGTCCCCGTGAAATCCTGTTCGATGAACTCAAATTTGAATTGAAATATGTCATTTTCAAAAATGGAATCAATCGTGTGAAGAATTCGCCCACCATACACCCGCCTATTATTTCAAAAATTGGAAATTATTTGTCAATAATCAAAAATTCCAACTATCCCGTGATTTTTCCGGGTTGGGAAGTTTTCAAAAAAATTATAAATATATTTAACACCTTTTTTGTCAAATTATTGGCACCCATAGTATCTGCCCTGGATACTGTGTACACAATGTAGCTAATCAGAATAATAAATATCGTGTTTATTTTCCTAACCATTAATGATGTTGCAGAATCGGTATTTTACACAAGTTTAATGTTAACATAATATTATTTAATAGTCGTTGACAATGTTGACATTGCTTTTGAAATTCCAGGCGCCATAAGCGCTGTTCCGCTAGAAACCCTGGCGCCATTCGATAATATAATGGCGGCATTGCATCCGTGATTATTTTATATGTTGCATAATAACACTTGGCAAATATTTATAGCGCCAATTTAGTGAAATAATACCTCAGGATGAAAACGCTATCGATCTGCAATTGCTACAAAATTTTTCTTGAGATTTGTATCTACAATTTATCTCAAAAAACATATATTAACCGAACTGAAAATATTCAAACAAAATTTTTGAAACAACTGTCGTGTCGTTTTAAAAACTACAATGTAACCCTATTTCTCCTTACAAATGGAGAAAATGTTGACATGGGTACTGTTTCTGTAAAATATTGTGAACTGCTCACTAGCCCTATTAGAAAGGATTGCATTTCGTCACTCCGAACGCAATACCAGAACGAATACCTTATTTTATATACAACATTTCATATAGAAATACGCACAAAAATGTTGATATTTTCCATATACCCCTGAAACATTTAAAATCAAATTAACCTTACAATGTACTTAAATCAAAACTATTATATCTTTATTATTTATTTATTGTGTGTAATATTATGATTTAATTTCTACTTGCTTTCTAATATGTGACCATAATAAAAAATATTATAGATGAAACTTCAGTGGTTTATATTATTGAACTGTAAAATGAATTTATAAACATAACAGTATGATTCCTAAATAAAAATTTTTAAAAAATTAAACCATTTTTTTATAATGAAAACTCTTTTTTTAACTTTATAACTTTTGACGCTATCTAGGTTACACACCAATTATTAGAATCATTGTTTCCAATAAAAAGGATAGTTGCCCATAATATGGAAAAAAAATTGTTGAAGATAATATTGTTAATTCTAAAATTTTAAATATGGGATTGACTTATATGACGGTTTGACAGTAAGGGCGTAAATTCGAAAAATTACGTCACACGTCCCCCCCTCCGTCCCTGTCACACATCGTCACATATGTGAGACCCCCTCCCCCCTAGTGTGACGACACATATTTTGCAATTAAAAATAATAGTTGGTAATATTTTTAAGTTTTTTTGTCATTTTTCTGCATGTAAGCTGATGACCCCCCCATACCCCTTGTCCCACTTCTCTACCCCCCCCCCCCCCCCCATTGCGGAATTGACAAACGCGCACGTCCCGGTTAGGCGAGAGGTTCTGGTTCGAGTCCCAGTTGCGACCATTATCTTTTTCTGTATCTTGTTCTCTGTCATATTGTCATTTACATTATTATTGTTATCTCCTACAATGATAAAAAAATATATAGCTATGTACCAAAATAACATTAATATCGTATGCCCTTGTCCATAATAGTACTAAATACTAAATCGTCTTTCAATATGTCATCAGTTCATCAGTGCTCAGTGGTTCATTGTTTGTCTCGGCATTAGAAATTAGAGCGCTATAGTAATAAATAAATTACAGTACTTTGTACTTGTACCTTCCCATAAGTAGGGTATTATTCTGTCCAGGTCTTGCGCAATAACAATGGCCAAACTTGGAACAATTCACATGCAATTTCTACAAGTCTGGAATAACCATGGGAATCAGTACACAGTACTATTATTATTCAACGAGGTGACAATGAACTTGACGAAGAGGTTCGTAGTTTGTGATAATGATACGATAACGTTCCCATCTCATCAACACTGGGAGCAGTGGGGTTTTTCTCTAATCAGCGATTGTGCAGTGAACTCCTAAAGAAAACTTACGGCGAAATACTCACGTGGATTATTTATAATGTTACATTGTGAACAGCGCGCCGAGAAAATTAACAGGGCGATAACACTCACAGTTTTAAAAAGTACACCAATGTGAACAGGGTGCGCGGCTTCATAATAAGTGCGGATTCAGAAACGCACATATGAATTGAAAAACCTCTGGGACTTTTAATACAACATAAATGAGGTGTGTAAAAGCACAGGCAGCAATCTCCAACATCCAATCAAAGGAGATATTGCTGCCTTTGCTTTTGCACACCTCAAATGGTGCCGGTGCTGAAACGTGCAGTGAGATGCAGAAAGGCGCGTCAGAGCCAAAATTCGATATTCGGGTGCGCAGCGACAAAACAAATATTTTTTCTTCCGTGTTTTACCTACCATTGGCATTCGTAAAGTATTTGAAACAGTTAATTTATGGCGAAATTTCATTTTAATATACTTTTTTTAATTAAAAAGAAATATACGGGTGCAACATCACCTACACTAAGGATTTTAAGCAGAGATTCCTGAGCATATTTGGAGTAAAACATAGCATTTACATTTTTAACTCCAAATATGCTCAAGTATAGCTGATAAAAATCCTTACGGTATGTCCTGTTACACCCTATATAATTATTTAAATGACGTCCGCCTTGTTAGTTATTGTTGTAAAAAAAATGAATTAAGTCACAAGTATTAAGAGCGAATAACCAGCAAATTTAAATTCAGATTCCGACGTCAGCGCTACACACTCGCTAGCGGGCATTTTTAGAACTAGAGTTCGTTCCGCTCCAAGCTTGGTTTCGAGATTTACTAGCTCACGCGCTAGGACTGTATAGACGCCACAGTATGGGTCAGACGAAGATGTTAAATTCTCGCTTCCAGAATTTTGATGAGTAGTAGTTATTTGTAATTTGTATATCGAAGTGCATGAACATAAATAGATACAAGTAAAATGCGTAAACCCAGTAGGTAATAAGTAGATACCTACATGAATAAACAATTTGTTATATTCTTTTTAATATTTTGTTTTTAATTGTATTTTACGGCCATTAGATATCTCAGTATCGCCCTGCTGTAAGACCACCATTAAGAATTGAAACGTTGCTTGAAATGGCTTTAGCCGTGTTTAGTGAACAGATATGAATAGCCAGGTACTTCCCCACCTTCCTCTTCCCTATATCCTTCCCCTCCCCACTACATTCAGCCTTACAACATACCCCAATTAGGGATGCCATAGTCCCACTGGCCCCAGACGGGAGCAGTTGGGACTCTTGTACGGTATTAATGAAAAAAAATAGTAATATTCAGTTGGATTGTAAAAAATTACTAATTTTAAAATATTTATTCGTGTGCATATTTGTTTATTTTATATTTATGTGAATACCGCACAAGAGACCCAAATGCTCCCGTCTGGAGCCGGTGAGACTATGACGTGACTATGGGGTATATTATGAGGCTGAAGGTGGTAGGGAGGGGAAGGAGATGGGGGAGAGGAAGGCGAGGAATTACCTGGCTATTCAGATCTGGTCACTAAACACGGTCATAGCCATTTCTAGCAAGTTTCAATTCTGACTGGTGGTCTTACACCACCCAGGGTGATACTGAAAGTATCTTCCACTCTGGAACGTGACGCAAATATATTATTTTTAATTTAAATAATTGTAAAATTACCCAAATTATTCAAATAAAATTAATTTGCCTACGCCGGGATTCGATCCCACGACCTTCAGATTGCGAGTCAAGAGCCTTACCCCTTGACCACGCCGGCCGTCAATAGGTAGTATCAGTAATTTGGAAGGCGGGTATGGGTACCGCCGCCTCGGGAACCATGTATTGGATTATCAAAACCTCTGCCATAGGTCACCCCAAGTGACTTAGCAGGAGAGCTCGTGTTCATGGGGCGAGGTTCGTCTACGTGGAAGGTCGGATCAGGAGAGACCGTTTTTTTTACAATCGCTCGACACACTGCCTATCTCTACTTTGGGAATGCTGTGTGGAGGCTCGTTTTAGGGAAAGGAAGGAGAGGAACTTCGGAGAAGGAAAAGGGTATTAGGGGTGGGTAGAAATCTGGGCGGTCAGCGTGTCCAGGAGTGCGGATGTATGAGGCCATCCCTCCCACTGCGGTGCAAGAAGATGTTCCGAGAGGGTTAGGCTGGAGAAGTCAAAGGGATTCCCTCAACCACTTTTTCTAGATCCGACCTGCCATGCAGCTGGTGGGCAGACGCATCCGCCGCCAAGACCTGAACAAACCTCACCCCCACGAACCAAACGTTGCGAACCGCTTGGGATGACCTACGGCAGACGTGTTGGTTATCTAATAAATGGTTCTCGGGGCAGTGGTGCCCATACCCGATTCTCGTGTTTGTTATTTTTGTAAAACGAAAAATGGATATAAAAAAGGCCTACCCTCCCACCCCCTCTCAACCCCCCCCCCTAAACCCCTTTCCCCTTACCCCCCACCTCTAACACCTCTCCACCCCCCGGCTCCTTTACCCCCCCCCCCCCTCAGCCACCCCTTTCATCTCATCTCAACTCTCCTCCAACCTCTCTCCCTTGGGAGCTGTTCTTGGACTTGGAGCTTGGGGACTCTTATGCGGTATTACATAACAATATTTTTTGGAGCATTTGGGACTCTTGTGCGGTATTCACATAACAATAATTTATAATATATATTTTTTTTTTTAATTAAGTGTGCTTTAGAGTCTTTAGACCATACGATTGAAGTAAAACTTAACAAACTTATAACAATAAATTTTTAAAAAAACATGCTTCTCAAACAGCTGTATGCGACCTGCAGACGTGTCGGACGAAAACACATAAATTTATGTGAACCTATTCAAAAGCACTTCAACAAACAGAATTAAAGCGCAGAAAACCCTTTCTTTCTTTGAGTGGCCTGGCAACGCCCGCCGGGTGTCCGCTATATATAATGTTATATAGTGTGCAGGCGCTTGCATTATAATGCAGTTTTCCGGGACTTGGGATGGAACCATTACAGTTTAGTTGACCCCGAGGTTATAGTGGCCTTGCAACGCATGCCGGGTACCCGCTGTATTTAATGTTATATAGTGCAGGCGCTTGCAATATAATGTAGTTTCCCGGGACTTGGGATGGAATCATTACAGTTTAGTTGACCCCGAGGTTACAGTGGCCTTGCAACGCATGCCGGGTACCCGTTGTATATAATGTTATATAGTCCAGGCGCTTGCAATATAATGTAGTTTCTCGGAACTTGGGATGGAACCGTTACAGTTTAGTTAACCCCGAGGTTACATTGGTCTTGCAACGCATGCCGGGTACCCGTTGTATATAATGTTATATAGTGCAGCCGCTTGCAATATAATGTAGTTTCTTGGGACTTGGGATGGAACCATTACAGTTTAGTTAACCCCGAGGTTACATTGGTCTTGCAACGCATGCCGGGTACCCACTGTATATAATTTATTTATTTATTTACGGAAAAATAGTCCATTAACACTAATACGAATAACATGCGTTCGTTAAGATCACCGTTCGCATCGATTACCGTTCGCAGGACATATTTCGTAACAATCATCACTTTTCGTAACGCATTTACCAGCTTACCCCCCATGTGTCGAGCGTGCGCAAAGAAGTTTTACTTCAAAAAAATTATTTTGAAGCTGTTGGGACTCTTGTGCGGTATTCACATTAGAATAATTTACAATAAAAAAAAATTTCAAAATTTTCATAAAAATATTCAATGAACATGAATTTTTGCGTTCGGTAAACCCTGTAGTTTTTACAAACACGAAACAATGAAATCGTATTATTTGGTTTTGTTTTAAATTCGTCATTTCCAAATATTACGATACAGAGCGCCGCGGAGACAACCGCCGGCTGCCACGTTTGCGGGCAGAGTGAATTCTCAATTCTCGAGTCGTCGAGCTATAAGAAAAATGGTAAAACGCGAGCTGTAAATTAATTAATATTAATTACTTTTTATGATTATTTTTCGATCAAAATTTTTATGACTTGTCAATAATGTCTTAGCAAAATAAGTATTTAAAAAAATCTTGAAATATATTAGTTTGGAAGTACGCAAATAAATACACAAACTGGCCAATTTACGTCAAGAAACACATGTACGTATATATTTTTTAATGATTTTATTTAAACTAAAATTAAAATTCTAAAACATACCTTTACAATATAATGTATGGATTTATTTAACTGCATGATTATATGATTTGAAATTGGTGTTGTATAATACATGTACTTTTTTGAAAATATAACAAATCTGCCAACGACCTATGGTATAACCTTATTATACTTAAAATAAACATTTTTTCTCAAAATTTAATCCATAACTTTACCAGATAAAAGAACAATCTTTCAAAATCAATTTATAATTTTTTGTGGAAACGAGTCAATAAGTCTAAACACTGATTTAAAAATGACATATTTCTGGTTTCTCTGGTAATGTCCTCTTAACTAATTCTTTTCTCGTATTACCTAATACCTATCTGAGGCTGTCTTAAATAATATTATATTCAATGCCTAGCTCTCGACATTAACTTTTGAAATGATGTGACTCCATATGATGTTTTCAATGAGAAGAAAAGGTGCTTCTAAGAAAAAGGAAATTCTTTCCTAAATCGCTAAAAAAATGTTGAACTCCAAATGGATTAGACCACGAACCGCAATTGCCTGGGAGTCAGTTTACTAGAATGGATATGCCACGTAGAATGTAGATATGACAAGCAAGAGATAATATTAACATCGAAATGGTGTACAAAGCCAGTAAATCTGAAAGCAGGACTCTAAACAGCCAACGTAATTGACACAGCAATACAGTGATTCAAGAACAACACGCTGGGCAACCTGGAGAGGTTGTGAGAGGACTGATTGGAGGGGAAAAAACAAATTGTCGCAAATAAAATGTCATAAACAAAGACAGTAAAGCTCTACAATAACTTTATGGTTATGTTATGGAAGACAAAATTAAGAAATCCAGGCAGTCGTTCCATCCAGCAATAGCTCTAACAATAATAAAAAAATACCAAAAATACCACTCTCCCTAAATTATTCTTACATGACTCATGAAGATGATTGACCACACATAGGTCTCCGTTAATTTTAATGAGAACATGAAGATGAGTACAGTGTACTGGCCACACATTGTGTACGTATCTCAATTTCCATAGTACTCGTATGTAGGTAAATATGAACAGATGGAAAAAAACTTAATTTAAATTTCAGTGACACTCAAATTGGAGACACACTCAAGCACCTACATAATCTGTTTATTTTTTACTCACAGCTCTTCGAAGCTGTGAAACGATACACAGACAGAAATACAACTCATAATTTAATTTATTCATGAAAAATTATTATAATTTTAAATTATTGAATGAATAGAACAGTGAATGAATGCACGAAGTTTACCAATCAAGATCACAAGAAACAAAAAGTATGAAATGTATCAAAAATGGTACAAAATTTACTATAAATACTATTATTATTCATACAGATGAAGCAGACCTTTCTACGTTGATCAATTCGACAAAAAAGTGTGTGTCAAGTCAAAGGTGGCCTAGAATTGTCTGTATGGTTTTTTTTGTAACATGAACAGATGGATTTTTTTTATAAAGTGCAGTCGAAGCTTACGTGACATGAAGTGTGGAGGTGTAATATTGTTAACGGTATTCTATCACGTGAGAAGCGTCAAAATTAATACTAAATGCATACAGCTTCTTAGCACCACGGGAATGGCGCGTGGGTGACGCTCAGCGCCATACATAAACAATGCATTCACTGAGATGAGAATGATAATTAATAAATACAAGTTTCGTCCGACACAGATTAGGGTAAGTAAATAAAAAATATTTAATAGAATTTAATCACGATTAAATTGTTAACTTCTACGCTGGAACGCGAATACTTATCCTAAATACGATCGACCATAATTTAATGTGTAACGTTTGTGGTCAATATAACAAATTTAAAAAAAAAAGTTCTAGTAAAGGGAATGAACGAACACTTAATGCAGATCGAATGCACGAAGAAAGGAGTGTAAGGAGAATATATGATGCGAATTTGAATTGTAGAAGAAGTCGGGGATGCTTAATGAAGACATGACAAGATCAAGTGAGCCAAGAGTCAGAATAACAGAAGGATATGTTTAATTTGAAATATGAGATTGACTAATAGAGCAAGAACCCGTGACGATCAGACCTTCGTTATTTTATAAAACCTGAAAGATTCTCTGTGTATGTCCCTAATACAGGTAAAGACGATCCCCGACTATGAAGTTTGGATCACGGTGGCCTTGAAAGATATCAGGTTGCAAAGGTATATAAAATTGCACCACAATTTCAAGAGTATTTTGCTGGCACTTTTACAAGGTAATAGTCTGCTAGCGTGGAAATTTCGCACTATTTCACTCCCACCCGCTTTCATGTATATGTATATCGCGCTCGCACCGGATTAAATGTGTCTGACAAGGTGAAAGAACCACCGAAACTGTCTGATTAGTGAGAAAACATATGTTGATAGTTCCTCAAGTAACATATATAAAATTCAGCTTTTATACTTTAACGTAAGTACAATTATAATTAATTAATATGATATCTTTCAAAGCCACCGTGATCCAAACTTCATAGTCGTAAATCGTCTTTACATGTTTAGAGACATACACAGAGAAACTTTCAGGTTTTATAAAATAACGAAGGTCTGATCGTCACGGGCTCTTGCTCTATTAGTCAATCTCATGTATCATATCCTTTTGTTATTCTGAGTCTTGGTTCACTTGATTTTGTCATGTCTTCCCCCGACTTCTTCTAGGTCTGATCGTCGCGGGCTCTTGGACTATAATATAACAATTTGACAAAAGGTGGCAGTGGCGGAATTGGTAAACGCGCTCGTCCCTATTACCCGAGTTCTGGGTTTGAGTCCCAGTTGCGACCATTATCTTTTTCTGTGTCTTGTTCTCTTTCATATATTCGTTTAGATTTTTTTTTTTAAAGAAAGACAAACATTCCCGGGTTACGAATAACCCAACAATGTTTGAAAATCTCCTACTACCACCACAGAAAGCTGAAAATGTTGCTTGTGTTGTGATGGAGGAGGACTTAGCCAGCCGAGGAATCGAACATGCGACGCCCAGGTGGGACCCAAGCACTATGCCAACTCAACCACTGACCGGTCTATCATTATTGTTATCTTCTTCTTCAATGATATATTATTTTCACCCTGCAAAAGATGTTTGGCTATCCAAACAGCACGATGTCCGTGTTGGTTGTTGGGCTCAAATGTATTACAGCCGATCCGATCTGATGTGACCTCGAGGATCACGTTGTGTAACCGAGTCATAACATTGAACTCGTTCCTCGGTTCACAGCGAATGTTACATCACCTGTGTTCAGCACTCTACACACTACACACAGACAAACAAACACCTTTCCTGTTGTCTGATTTCCTCGACTGTATGTGTTACATTGGATGTTAAATTGAATGTACCAGCAAGAATTATGTCACTTTACATATGACAGTACAGATGTACAGATAACAGTCTCTTCGCATTATTCTCGGTACACTGTGAACTCGGTACAATGTTTATTCTGTAAGTACTCTGGATAAATGCTTGCATTGATAAATTTTTGTTAATGGCCGGTTTTATAACCATCGGTTCGATACCATTTTTAACAATTTTCGTTTGGAGGTAGACGGAATATTTGTTAAAATGGTATCAAACGTAACGAACGGGGGGTTATAAAAGTTTGTTATCACAATAGGTAAACAATTCGTCATCTTTAAATCGTGAATCACCGTAAGTTTGCCGGTCCACACGAATTCCAACGTAATTATTATACTTTGGTATCCGAAATTCCTTATTTCACCGCCTGCAGGGTCACAGTGGTTTTAGAGTAGCGACAGTATAACAGGGATCAATACATTTTTTTGAGTTACTGCACGAGTATCTAAACTATTCAAGGTCAGTGTATCTGTGGCATCTGCAATTTGTAGATTATAGTGAAGATAGAGAAAATGGAGAGGGAAGGAAGAAGTGAAGAGGAAGGTTGGGAAGTCCCGATTTTATAGATCTGATCACCAAACATAGCTAGAGTCATTTTTGACAACTTTTCGTTTCTGGATGGTGGTCTCTCAAGCCAATGTGAGAGAGACTACCATCGCATACAGAATATAGGAACTACTCGTAATTGGGTAATTCTTTTTTGTGTTCGTTATTTTGTATAAAATTACGGGTGAGCTCTGGCATTACGAAATGTGTATGAAAAAATAGGTGGCACGCGAGCCGTTTAAAAACTGAATGTACCGGGAATGAATGTATGGAAAGCCGGGGCGAGGGGAGGGGAAGGGGTGGGATTAAGAAGAGGGGGAAATGGGGAGGAGAGAGGGGGAGTGGAGTGGGGAGAGGGAAGGTGGAGGAGGCGGAGTGGGAACCCCCTAATACTATGTGATCGAAGCCGCGGGAAAAAGCTAGTAGGTAATATTATAATTATAAGAAAAAAACTGATAAATTAAAGAAATTGATAATATATGACGTTATGAAACGTTTGTAAAATAATGTCTAAAACATCATCAAAATACAGGTTGTTTAATCCGAAGCGTACATAATCAAAAATATCCTGAAACTCGATATCATTACAAATATCTAGCACGCAGATAGTTACTGATTTAGCGAAGGAAAAGAACCTTTGCGCAATATCCTCCAAGGTAAATAATGACGAGAACTGTTAGACTTAATGATTTGGTCTCGAACAGAGTCCACCCGACCAAGACGAACATTCTCGCTATTTAGAATTCAACTCCACTTCCAACATGATTGAACTCTTGGTAGATTAAACATAGTGTTACAGAACTGACTTACTTTAATAATTTAAATCTGAATAAAATTTTGGCAATGAAAGAACCAACAAAAATGTCACCGGACCCAAAACCTCATTTACATTTTTACTCCAAAGAATATCAGGAACCACTGGTTAAAGTAAGTCAAGTAAGTCACTTAAAACCCTGTAGGTACGTACAGCTAGAAGTTACGTTAACATTGGACCCTGCGACGAAAAAATTATGTTCTGAATTTTCTCTTACTTACGTCAATAACTAAAATTTCCTCTGAAATCATCATTGTAAGTACAATATTTAAACTTTTCTTTTAAATTTCACATAAAGAATTTATACAATTTTTTCAAAGAAATGTCACTATATCATTGACAAATCTTTTTTCAAACTTTCTTCAAGTAGGTAGGTACCATAATAACATTGAAAGGCCAGTCAAAATTAGCAACCTAGTAAATGTTAGCCATTAGTCAAAGGCTTGCTTTAATATTAGTGGATGCAGCAGATTTTTGAACAGAACAAATTTACAAATAGATGAAATGCCAAACGGTTGAGTTAAAACAGGACTTCGCTACGCTGATTCAATAACATGCCTAGATTTTTTAAAATTCTAACTTACACATAAAAATGCTTTAAATTTTTTGGAATGAAAATTTTAATAAATTTGGGTAAGAAAAAATAAATACGGAAACAAGTCGTGTTATCTTGAGTATTTCTTTATATTTTTAATTTGTATAATCTACGAAAATTGGCCTTGACGGATTTTTAAACGAATACCGCACGGTTGTTATAATAAATAAATAAATAAATCAACGATCCCAAATAAAAATTCTCATCAGGTTATAAAAATGTCTGTCAACACGCGGAGTGACTTAATATGAGACGATCTTATTAACTTGCCAAATAATGTGATAGTAGGAATTGAAAATTTTATATAATGTATCTTGTCTAGATAAACATTTCCATACGGATACGAATAACCTGACGATATTTGAATTCTTTCTAATACATTAATTTAAAGTTCAGAATGTCTCTTGTGAAATGGTGGAGAACTAATGCCCTATTTATTATAATTATGCCAATTTTTTTAAATAAATTAAACATATCCCGTTATCCACAGGATACCGAATTTGTCCAGCTGACATAGGTCTCTTATAAACCATTAATCTCCCTTAATATCCTTAGTATCTCCCTTAATATCGTGGTGAGAAATATGATCTTAACGGTGTTAGAAAGAGAAAATTCCACGCTTTATATTCAAAACTAGAATTCAAATCGTAGGAAAATATAAATATGCACCTATATGGAACCAAATTTTCCGATAGCATTTAGGGAAAAATGTATAAAATTTCGAAAATTTTATATTTATTATTTTTTTAAGAAACTACAAAACCATGAGGTGATAAGTTTATAATACATTTGCCTAATAAAATGCGTGTGTTTTCAGATGGGCCATTTTTAAAACTTTTTTATGTTTGTATTAATTTTTTTAATATTTTTTAAATCATATTTTTACTAGTTAAATTTTAATTATTCGGATTTTCTTGAAAAGCGGAAATATTTTAACCTTCTGACAAAATAAGCTTTCTGATGGTATGTATCATTATTATGCGACATAAATTTTAATTTAATCCAGAGACCTGACAAGAGGCATATGTTTATATTATGCAGTTGTTTTCTCCGAAGTGAACGGAATCATTCATCAATTATTACTCTAGAAACTAGATACGTAGAATCAGATGTCATCCGATCAATCACCGGGCTTTTGTGTTTCATTAAACGTATAATGCGTCCCGTAACTTGCCTGTCAAACCTAAAGCTTTGGAATTCAATGAATTATTGCACTGTTTAAATGGAGACGTCTAAAATAATGGACTCCGCCAGAAATGCTAATAATATTCTACAGACGTATAAATTATTTTATAGCCGGTTGTTCGAAGCAAGATTAACCTCAAACCCCGGTTTGAGCTATGCTGAAGCAGTCGTTCAAACCGACGGTTAATTTTAATCTGTTTCAATTTAACAAATGGCCCCCAGTCTTAAATAATGAGTCATTATTGTATTGCATATGCGAGAGACGTAATGTTTGATCTCAAGAGACGAACGGAATTCCAAAGAATACAATTCAGTAAATAAAACCAAGCAACGATGCGATATGACAGTAATGTACGCCGTACGGTTATAAGTTTTTGGTTTGGTTCTTCATCTCAAAGAAAGGAAGTGTTTGTTTTTTGTTTGCTTTTGAAAACACATTATTTTTGGTTTTCCGTCTACACTACACGAATAAATCAAAGACAATGTTTTCCGACGCGTGAGCAGACCGCTACATACAGCTATCCGTGTGAGAAGTATGGATTTTCCTAATTTACCCCCTGCTATCCCCTACCGCTGTTTAGTCTCTTTTGTTATCCCTCCCTCTGCCCCTCCCTCGTCCTACACCCCTCCGTCACCCTTCCCCTGTGCGTCCTTTCCCATGCGTTCCTGTTTCCGCCCCCATTCCTCTTTCACCTTCCTCGCCCCCCTCCCTTGTTCCCCTCCCGCGAACCCCTGCCCACTTCATTCCCCTCTCCCCCTCCTGGATACCCCTCCTCCTCCCTTACCTGCCTTGATACTATTTCAAATATCTAGCGCGTATTGTCAAATTTTTAAACAAATTTCATAACGCCAGAGCTCATTATTATATATAGAAACCTTCGCGTGCATTAGTACAACAAATCACCAAAATTTCATCGCAATCGGATAAATGGTTTGGGAAAGTATAAGGGACAAAACAGTTTGGTATAAAACCTGTTATTCAGGTTTCTCGGCGACCGATTTTCGTCTAAATCCCTATTTTATTACAGTTCCTCAAATGACGAAGCACATTAATTTTACATTATACATCATTACGTAGAAATTAGATAATCTCCATTCTTTCAAAAAAATCCTAACAGAAACAACGTATCCATATAAAATTTATCAGTTATTGATTTCTTTGCATCATTGAAATGACAAACACCCAAACGTTACTTGTCATTCTACTCAGAAAAAAAAATGCGAAGAGAAACTTGATTGATGTTGATTGGGTCATGTGACGCAGGGTGTAGAGTTAATAAAAACATAGGTATGTAGGTACTGCATATGCAGGTGTACTCCAAAAAAAGATTTACTAACGGTCGGATTGAAAATAGGATTCCGTATCCTGAGGGAATTTATTGTAAGCCTCGTTGGTGAAATCAGATACTTTGACATCGACAATGAGCTCATGTAGATAATGATATAATCACCCAATACGATAACCTTAAATACTATTAGGTATTAACAGAGCTTTGGAACGCAGCCCAAAACTATAGCATAGAATTTTGATAGCACCAGATTCGTTTATTAGTAGATATACATAGCAACGTCAATATTTAAAATATTAAAAAAATAATATTAAAAGCTCTCAAATTTAAATGTACTTCAATTGGGTGCAATGCGCTTTTCGGTTTTTTCAAAAATCAGATAAAAATATTTACCAATGATTGGCACCAGGGCAATTTTCCCCTGCGTGCTTCATCCCTGAACAACTCCGCGTTTGTGGTCGGTTGTCTTCCTCATCCAATCGGATGATCTTAAAAAAAAATTGTCATGATATGACCAAGATATTAGAGATTTCTTATTTTTATAGCTAACTAGCTTAAGCCCCTGTGGTTGTCCGGGGTTTGAACGTCAAGTGCTTAAATATTTCATATAGTAACAAAATTTTGCTTTTTAAAGGAGTGGGAAAAGGAAATTGGGTGATTTTTCGAAATTTCGTGTACCTTCCTCTTGTTGTTCAGGTCACCTTTCTCTTGTTTTGAAGGTCAAGTTTGCAAAATTTCATCAATCTTCGACTAAAACTGTAGATTTGTACAAATCCACTCAGAGACATTATTTTTTATATTAAAATAATAGAGGATTCTCTGAAGAAGAAATTCTAAACTTCCTCAAAAATACAAGAAAGTACACAAACATAAGAAATACTTAACCCTACGAACAAAATAAGAGATACATGGAATTCTTTAGACAAGGCCTTCACCTTCGCCTGAGAGAAGGGTTCTTGCTTATGAATAATTTATGATACCTATATTACATTTTTCGTAAATAGCATTAATTATACCTTTTCTTACTTTTATTAACTCTGTAACATAGATATTTGCAAGAAATAAAAGGGTTTTTATTTTATTTTTATTATTTAATAATAGAAGATAAATGGATACAATTTCATCATTTTTGGTCATTTGATGAACATTGGAAATTCAATTTTTTTACAATAACTCCATATGTTTTACTTTAACTCCAACTTACAAGAAGCCCTGGGGAAAATAATTTCCCTCTGGGCCTTTATAATAATAATAAAAACGTTTATTTATCAATAAATTTTTTACAGTATTATACATTTTGTTCTTTTATTATTGAGTCTATTGATGAAAATGTCACTGCTCAGCTACAATTCAGGATTTCTCCTGGAATGCAGCTGGTTTTCAGCAGTGCCTAATCATAATAGCAGCTTCATACTTTAAAATTGATTTATTGAGTGTTCATATGGATGCACTATTCCTGTATAAAGTAGTTAACAATAATATTCAATGCCCAGAGTTGCTAAATAAAGTTCATTTCAATGTACCTGCACGTTCAACACGCTCTTCTGTATTGTTCAGGGTGGATCAATGCAAGACAAACTGTAAACAAAATTCTTGCCTGAACAGACTATGCAATAGTTATAATAACGTATTATCCAATGTGTACATTTTCAATTGCGAACTTACCAAATATAAGAGGTCCGTAAAAGAATATTTCTCTGATGGTGAATAATGTTATGTTTTTTTGTGAAATTAAAAATTTTATGAAATTAAAATTTTTATGAATAATGTTAATTATTATTTTTATTTGATAAACTAACGTTTAAACAAGATTTTTATAATGTTATGTTTTACGTGAATAATGTTATGTATTTATTGTTTTATATTTGTTATGATTTGATTTATATGTACAACCTCTCTCCATGGCTACCAATGTATTGATAGATTTTTTGTTTAGTAATGTTTCATTTTATATAAGAAAAAAATTGTTTTATTTTTTTTGTTTTTGTTTTTTGTTTTATATAATTTTTGGATTCATATTGATTTTTTATAAAATTAATTTACATTCTTATTATGCTGTTCTCAGTACAAGTAAAGTCACAAGGAGGAAATCCATAATTGGTTTTATTTTGGCTATTTAATATTATGTACAAACTGAAATAAATGTAAACTGTCGATTTCCTGAAAATTAATAAATAAATAAATAATTTAAAAATAAAACTCGAAACAGGAATGAAGCTGTAAATAAAACAAGTGAACTACTTCTACTCTTTTACTAAAAATCTCTGCTTTATAAGCTGTGGCATCGTAAATAATAATAATTACTATTTTTTTTCTCTTTATTCATAATAGTTTTCTTAGTTTTTGTACACAATTTTTGACAAGCTTTTAGACTACCAGACTTTTAGATGACACCAATTTTAAGGTTCGAAGTTTTAAAGAAAAAGGGTTTTCGTAAAAATTCAAATACAAACTCTGTTTACTTCGTGATGTTTTTCTCGTGTAACCTAGATCCCTAATCTCATTAATATGTCTAATTGAGGCATCACAACTGACAGCGGCAGTATGAAATATCGTTAAAAAGATAAATTATTTTTAGTGATATCTTTTCTAAGATAAAATCGTGAATGAACGCTCGGCGCTATTGGGAATTGGGAAGCGAAAGCTTGTCTCTCAATCAAACCTGTGAAATGTGGGAGGAAGAAAATATAAGATATATTCGGCTGCAGGGCTGTTACGAATGAATATATTTTAAATAATTTGATACTATTTTCAAGCTTTATATTTTATGTTTGGCTTCTCTAGGTCATAGTTGGAGCACGAATGTAATTAACAAAATGAACATGACGCCGTTTCTCCGCAGGGGAAGGCAGTTGGGCATAGAGGATGGACCGCCAAATAATTCGGTCTTGGCACACACTACTTGCTTCATTCACATTCGTACATGGTCTCATACATACCTTCCGTTATTTTGACTTTTGAAGTACGTATGTGGTTCATTTGATCGTGACATCGTGCCATCCTAGGACGTCCCTTACTTCTTCTACCATTCGCGTCATATACTATAATTATCTTTACACACCTTCCATTCAACTTAAAACATAAAAAATCAGTAGGTATTTGACAGTTAGGGCCGGTGAGGATTTGTTTAGTTACTCGGCCGCGTGATCAGTGATGACATGTGGAAGAAAATAAATTTTTATGTTTTGAAGAAAAAAAAATAGAAAAAAAACAGCAACAAAGTCACGGGAAACAAAAATTTAATTTACATTTTCTACTCTAATCACTGGTTAAAGTAGATCATGTACATTATACGTTCCTAACACACTGTGAATAACCTTTTGATTTGATTATTAACATTAAATAAGTAGAAGTTATATAAAAATATTTTTCGACAGATTGTGTCTAACGCATTTTTTCCATGAAACTTTAAAAGAAAAATCAAATGTTATGTTATTTTACGTTTCCTTCGGAATACAAATTAAATTAAGGATTGTCGTAAGCCTCACACCTACTACTTTAAATCTCAGTAATAAACAATCAAAGGAAGATAATATTAGATTGAGCTATGGTTCCATAGTTCAATCGGTAGAGCATTGGCCATGTAAGTCAGATGGGTTCGAGTCCCAGTGGAACCAATATATTTTTCAGATTTTTTGTCTTTAGATTTTGACTGAGTTTCGCTAATATTGTCTTCATTTAATTGAAGATAATATTATTTGCAAGACCTCGAAGCTTTCACTCGCCATGACGAAACATAATCAAGACTTTTACAATACCATGTTAGGCATTTAGTATATTATGGCCCTAGTATTGTGTATATTCTAAATGCCTCGTTCAAATTCCTAGACGTGGGCGGGCCGAGGTAGGCGGAGGTAGGCGGATGAGTCGGACAAGGGCCGTTACTTCACACGAGGCACCGCGGCCCGCCCACGCCCCACCAGCTGATTCTACACACAACACGCTGGTTTGTAACTTGTAAAACGCTCTCGTGTCTCGTGTGGTGAGCTCTCCATGCGCTCCCCGCTGCACTATGCACTGTCAATGACCAACTTTACGACGTGTAAATCATGTGGAATGGTGATTAAATATTATTTAAAGATATTTAAGAGCTATTTTAGAGAATATATAAGGAACACGGGAGAGAGCATGATTAATCAAGTAACTCATGTCAAACAAGCATGCAGTTAGTCTCGCTATTTAAAAATCTTCTTCATACATTCTTCGGTCACGGTCATAGAAAATTTTCATGGTTATCTTTGAATTGATTTTCCTTAACTTTTATCAGTTTAAGGAGAGTGATAATCGCCTGAGAATAGAAGCATTTCATAGATCATATATTATAAAAAAACAATTAAATTCTTCAAATGATTTTTAAAATATTATTTTCATTGTCGTCTTTCGCAATAAACATTATACAGTCGATACATTTTAATAAAACCCACAGCAGGATGAAACCGGTCCGTTCGAAAATGAACTAACTAACTAACCATCACACCGTTTCCCCGCCGCGGTAAGCAGAGGTCGGACCGCCAAATAACTCGGTCTTGGCACACACTCTTTGCCTCATTCACATTCGTACATCGTCTCATACATACTCTTCGATTATTCTGACTATTGACATGGCCCGACTCACATATCTGATTCACTTGATCGTATTCACTTGTATTCCTCGGGCGTCCCCGATTTCTTCTACCATTCACATTTGCGTCATATATTATTCTTATAATGCAAGTGAAAACATGGCTAGACTCTAATACACTTGCACTAAACATATCGAAAACAAAATTCACAACGTACAGCATAACTAACACGGGACAGCCAAAAAAACAATACAAACACCATAAAAATACACGAATGCATAAACACTAACATCTGCGATTGCCCTCCTCTAGAAAAAAACATGCCCTCCTCTAGAACAAATAAAGTATCTAGGAATCATAATTGACCATAATCTTAGATGGACACATCATATCAAATAAATAACAAATAAACTCCTAAGAACAACACACATTTTCCTAAAAATAAGAAACATATATAAAATAAAAACAAACGAAAACAATATATTTTGCACTTTGCCAATCAATAATAGAATATGAAATAATTAAGTAGCTATTGATCAAATAGAAATCGTACAGAAAACGATCTTAAAGGTATTACTGAAAAAACATAGACTAACCGATACAGACCAAATATTTAAAAGTTGTGACGTACTAGATATACGCCAATTATATGTTAAAACACTACTAAACTACATTTTTGACCAAAAAAACAAACTCCAACAAACACAAATTATCACTAATAGACCGGTCAGACAAGCGTACAAAGAAAACATAAAAACTCCGACGGTAAAAACTACCTTTGGACAAAGACACCATAAATACCATCATATTAAAGCATTTAACAGTCTTTCATTTGAAACAAAAATTTAGGAAAACAAAAATAAATTCAGACACAAAATAAAAAAAAGGATTAAAGAACAAAAAAGACAATATTACCAAAATTTTATAACATAAAGAATAAAACATATACACTCAACATACAAAACCAATATAAAACACGCAACACTCACAAACACATAAATCACAATATACCTATGCCGATTTTCATTTTCATTTCATTTTTTTGTTTTTAGTTAATTTTATTTTAATTTTTGATCTTTATTTTTAGTTTAAATTTATCTTTATTTTTACTGTATTATGTATTCTTATATTATCTCAGCTTTTACCTTGAAGATAATAACATTCTTTCTGAGAGACAATATGGCTTCCGACCGGGTTTAGGTACAGAAAATGCCATTGGCAATCTGACTAAAGTTGTTTCTAATAACATCGATCGAGGAATCAAAAGCATCGCGCTCTTTCTGGATCTGGCTAAAGCTTTCGATACCATCTCGCACAAAATCCTTTTGAAAAAATTACAGCTAATCGGTATACAGGGGCAGTTACTTAAATGGTTAGGAAGCTATTTAGAAAATCGGAGCCAAAGAGTTAATATTAATGATACTCTAAGCCAGGGGTCTCCAAACTTTTCAGCCCTAGGGCCATACTGATGACTCCAGTAAGTTCCTAGGGCCAAAACCGTTTTAATTTTCCTGCCATTATCATTCATGGTTCTCGGGGTGAGGTTTGTCCAGGTCTTGGCGGGGAATGCGTCTGCCCACCTGCTGCGTGGCGGGCCGGATTGAGAGACTGGGTGAAGGAGGCCTTTTGACCTTTACAGCCAGAGTATCTCGACCCATCGCCTTGCACCGCAGTTGGAGGGATGGATTCATACGTCCGTCACTCCTGGACACACTAACCCCCAGATTCCTACCCACCCCTCATACCCTTTCCTTCCCAGAACTTCCTATCCTTCCCTTCCTTAAAAAGACCCTCCTTCCAAAATGACATAGGCCCTGATGGAAAATATTTTCCTCAGGGCCTCCTATATGGAGCTTGCTAAATTCGCTAGTTCAATTACTACCTATTCTGTTTTATGTATTATTTTCACGACAACAACACTTGATGACATCTGGTGGTTACACGCGGAAATAAATAGTTATTCTCGTAGTACCCTCTATCCATTGCTAACAGATAGCGCTAGAAGTACTTTTTCGCGAATAATCTCGTTGGTTCGATATTAAACCTGTCATCAAGCTTTACCTAGCTAGTGAATAAAACCTAGTTATTATCATTGTGTATTTTTTATGCAACTTATCACAACAATAATAAGCCATTAGACGTCGCGGGCCTGATTGATGACACCGGTCATTAGCTGTCGCGGGCCGTATTGATGGCACTGGCGGGCCGGACTTGGCCCGCGGGCCGTAGTTTGGAGACCCCTGCTCTAAGCGATCCAGCAAATATCGAATTTGGTGTACCACAAGGAAGTACTTTAGGACCGATATTGTTTAATATCTATATCAATGAACTTTGCAACAGTAACCTTGCCGATCATATCATCACTTTTGCTGACGATACGGTCTTAATATTTGAGGGCAAAAACTGGTACGAAGCGCATAGAAAAGCCGAAATTGGAATAAACAATGTCAAACAATGGCTAGACAATAATCTCCTTACTCTTAACACGGATAAGACCAAATTTATACGTTTTAGTGCAACACAAGCGGGACAACCCAAGGTAATTATTAATATTACTATTCACATTTGCAATGAACCGAACACTTGTACTTGCAATAAACTAGAATGCGTTGATAGTTTAAAATATTTAGGAATCATCATAGATAAATATCTGAGATGGGAAGAACACATTAACTCAACTGCCTCAAAAGTCAGAAAACTTACTCACCTTTTTATTACCATCAGAAATATTCTCTCTGTAAAAGACATGAAATCAATATACTATGCCATGTGTAATTCTTTACTTGAATATGCATCCCTAGGATGGGGTGGATGTGCCAAAACAATATTGGACTCCCTGGCTAAAGCACAGAAATCTTTACTAAGAGTCATCCTTAAAAAACCATTCAGGTACCCCAGTGATGCATTATTCACGGAATTTAAAGTTCTCGATGTTAGACAATTATATATTAGAAAGATTGTATTACATGCTCAAAAACGACGCCAGCACTACCCTTCCATTGACCACCTTCACGACACCCGACATTCAAGGAACAATCCAATAGTCCCAATAAAAACCACGACGTCCCTTGGACAACGTCAATTTTCGTACTTAGGACCTAAATTATTTAATATCATTCCTAATGCTTGGAAAACGAAAAGTACTAATGTTTTGCGCAAATTAATCAACGACTGGCTCCTTGATTTAGGGAGGGTCAAAAGCGAAGATATGTTGACCAAGAGATAGGCTTCTTATTATTACCATCTGGCTTGTATTTGCTTTATTTACTTTACCGGTTTTATTTACTTTACCGATTTTGTTTACTTTACCGGTTTTATCTTTTATCTTTTATCTTTTATCTTTTATCTTTTATCTTTTATCTTTTATCTTTTATCTTTTATCATTTATCTTTTATATCTTTTATCTTTTATCTTTTATCTTTTATCTTTTATCTTTTATCTTTTATCTTTTATCTTTTATCTTTTATCTTTTATCTTTTATCTTTTATCTTTTATCTTTTATCTTTTATCTTTTATCTTTTATCTTTTATCTTTTATCTTTTATCTTTTATCTTTTATCTTTTATCTTTTATCTTTTATCTTTTATCTTTTATCTTTTATCTTTTATCTTTTATCTTTTATCTTTTATTTGTATTTGTTTTTGTTTTTAAGCGCTCTAGGGGAAAATATCTGAATTTGATGTTAAGATATCATTATTTGTCTTCTTTTTCTTATGAGTACAAAATTATATACTGTTAGGAATACATAATTAACACCTTTTCCTGCTATAAATAACATGTTATGTTAGTAAACAATGTAATATGAATTTAAATTTGTCAATTTGACTGGCCTAAAACAGGATCCATTCCTAGTTGGCTAGTCAAAGTTTCCACATATGTTTTATTGTTCAATTTTATGTGAAATAAAGTTATTATTATTATTATTATATTTTTTACGGTGCTCCAGATTTCATGTCCGGGTTGAATCTTTCCCAAATGAAAGACTAAACCCTTCCACACACTTTTCCACAAATGAATATCTAGTAAATTAACGCAATGTAATTGCACTATATAAGAATAAAACAATACAAGAACAATACGTCAATCCACCAGAAACATAATGGGAAAATATTTCACCGACTCCAGATATTTTCATATCAGAGGGTTCGGCTCTGATGAAATCCTAACTGGTCCGATAAATCCTACTGATCCCTCAATATAAATATTTAAAAAATCTTTCGTTATCCTACATGTATTTAAAATGACCGACTTTTGCATTTTTATGTACAAATTTTTTGACAAATCTAATACACCTAAATTTTGAATGAGAGAGCTAGGTATAATGCCAGTAGCCGAAATAACAAATGGTAATATTTTTATAGTCTGAGAATGCCAAATTCTTTTAATTTCATTTCCTAAATCTGTATATTTTCTTATTTTTTCAGAAACAGTTTTCTGAATATTACAAGAATTTGGTATAGCGACATCAATGATATAAGTTATTTTCTTAATTTTGTCATGTAAAACTATATCGGGTCTATTATGACTAATTGTTCTGTCTGTCAGAATAGTTTTATCATAATAAATTTTATAAAATTCATTTTCTAAAAATGAATTTGGTTCATATTCATAATATGGTACATTACGGCAGTCAATCAAGTTATGTTTAATTACCAAACTTTGGTGAATTATTTTTAAAACTTGATTGTGCCTAAATGTATACTCGGACGGCGCTAATACAGAACATCCCGATATAATATGTTCTATAGTTTCCGGAAAAGCCAAACATTTTCTACATAAATCATCAATTTGATTTGCATCTTTGATGATATGCTTCCTATAATTTTTAGTATTAATGACTCTATCTTGTATGGCAAGCATAAAGCCTTCTATTTCTGCGCTCAACTCTCCAATACTCAACCATTTGTTTGACGAAAATTTGTCAACATATGTTTGGTTGAGATAATTGAAGTGTTTTGCGTGAAGAATTTTATTTGACCAGGAATCTAATAATTCCTGGTTGGTATTTATAAGAATGCTGGCATTCTCGTCGTATAAATTTAATGGTGAAATATTTCTATCTGCCTTGCATATTATTTTGTGCATTTCTGAACTATCAGCTTTCCTATGGAAAAAATTTCTTAGCATTTCTACCTGATTATGTTTTAAAGATGTTATTTTGACTATACCTCTACCTCCTAAATTTCTGGGTAAATTAATACGTTCTATAGCTGAATTTGGATGATGGCAATGAAATTTAGTTAATGTAGTTCTAATTAATCGTTCTAAGCTATCTAAATCTGTATTAGACCATTTAATTATGCCAAATGAGTAAGTTAATAGAGGTATTGCCCAAGTATTTATCGCCTTTACTAAATTTTTAGCAGATAGATTGCATTTCAAAATTTTTCTGATCCTAGTTTTAAATTTAATCCTAATATCATTTTTAATACTAGTATGATCTAATCTATTTGATTGCGGATATCCTAAATATTTATAAACCTCACCCCCTTTCATACTTTCAATTTTGAAATTTCTAAATATACCCTCGTCTCCATCTACAATTTTACCTTTCTCTATATGGATCGTTCTACATTTATCTAAACCAAAAGTCATTTTAATATCATCTGAAAAAATTTTAACTACTTTAATCATTTTCTCTAAATTTGGTTCAGAATTTGAATATAATTTTAAATCATCCATAAATAATAAATGAGAAATTATATTTCTCTCTCTAGTATTACCTTTAATTTTTATTCCAAACTTGCTTTTAATTAACATTTTAGATAGAGGATTTAATGCTAAGCAAAACCAAAGAGGACTCAATGAGTCTCCTTGAAAAATCCCTCTTTTTATTGAAATGCCCGGTACTATAATTTTCTTATCTTTCAAATTCAAAAGCAAATCGGTATTCCAAAATGCCATAATTTTTTCCAAAAAGCTAATAATAATTGGGTTAATTTTGTATATATTTAAAACTTTTATCAGCCACGAGTGCGGGACACTATCATAAGCTTTTTGGTAATCTATATAACAAATATGTAAATTACGTTTTTGGGTTTGAATCTGTTTTAGAATTACAGAATCAATAACTAATTGTTCTTTACATCCCATATAAAAAAATATTATTATTATTATTATTATAAAATAAGGGGCCTCAGCACGGGTAAACAACCCAGTGAGGTCAACATTACAGGATTGTACTATGAAATATTGTAAAATAATGTATCAACAATAAAGAAAAAAAATACTACTTTCTTCGTTCATTCGCTGTACATGCCCAAACCATCTGAGGGTCCCTTTCTTAATCTTACTCATTATACGCTAACATCAGCCTTGCATTCTTTGCGGATCTCCACATTTCTCACATGATCATACATGGTTTTACCACACACACGCCTCAGGGATCTCATTTCAACCGCATTTAGTCTAAATTAACAAATGTGCAGTATCTTTAAACGCGATGTTTCGATTTTGTTAATACGGGAAACGACTAGTTAGCAAACAATTATTATCTACTCTTACAAAATATCAATTTCCTCTGTTATAAAATGAATTGGTGGAATCGTTCGAAATACTTTACGTCATAGACGTTTTATCGTAGCGGAATAAATTCTGTATTTTTTTGCAACCACGCTATTATACTTCTTGTCCATTAGTATAATTTGTCAATTTAATACAACACTTTTGGATAATTTAGCTATCATTACATAGTATAAATGAAGTCGCTCAAAATGTTTGTGCGCTTAGATCTTTTAAACTACGCAACGGATTTCCATGAGGTTTTCACCAATAGATAGAGTGATTCAAGAGGAAGGTTTATATGTATAATACATGCTCATTATAGTAGAGAAAAGCGCAGAGAAATTCAAATATTCAATTCAGGCATCATTACATAGTATAAAATAAAGTCGCTCAAAATGTATGTTCGCTTAGATCTTTTGAACTACGCAACGGATTTTCATGCGGTCTTCACCAATAGATAGAGTGATTCAAGAGGAATGTTTAACTTCTTTACATGTTTTACATTATTATTATAAGAGAGAAAAGCTGAGAAATTCAAATATTCAATTCAGGCCGCGGGCAGCTGGCAAGCGGGTTTTGTGGATTTTATAAAGGTTAGGTAATGGCGTTGTGTTTCGTTGATAATAATAATATATGTACCTAACAGTGACCCGAAAAATTTTTAAACCACTATAAATATATACTATAGTAAAATTATTACAGCTTTGCTTACAAAAAAAACTCTTCCCAACCGTTAAACAATGTTTTAGTTACACATTGAATTAAGACTGTACATTTTCTATTTCGAATTATTACTAACAAAAAAAGTTCCATGTGCGTTGCGAAAGAACTGGCAACATTGCATTCTAATATATTGGCGCATGCGCCGTGCGCGTGGTTTTCCCAGCAGATTGACGGTTTGGTTTGTGACGTGCGATTCAAACCATGTGTTTGTTCATAATTTATATACTAAAGACCAATTCACTATTTAATCGTTGGAGACAATATTAAAGGCTCTCAAACGAAAAATGTTAAACAGAAAAATCAGAAGATTTGATTAATAAAATGCATTGTTGTAGATAACGAGTCTATCTGCCAAGTTTCAGCTCGATCTTCAGTCGGGAAGTGGGTTAATTTCCACTTTCAAGACTCCGCTACATTTATACATTAATTCAATAAACAAAACAAAATTGCAATTCAAACAGATGTATTTAAAAAAGATTAAATAACAGTGTGCTTCAAATAAAAATAATCACTTTACACAATACGCCTTGGTCATAACATAACCCACGCGGCATTTAAATCAATTACAAAACCAACAATATTATTTCTCCGACCACAATAATAATTGATGTCGTATGCCATAATACCAATCATTTCGAATCGGTTCAGCGCAACAATTGGCTGTTACTCTTAAGGAAAAGGTCAATATACCATTCAAATGCACTCCAACTGCACACAAATAAAAAAACGGAGGCGTAGCGATCGCCCGCGCAGCCTGAATGGGCCCAAAACAATAAATACATGGATACATAAATAACTAATAAACTTTAAAATACCACCAACCTAGGTTTACAGAATAATTCCACATTTGTAGGATGCGCATAAATTCAGGGATCATCAATAATGTCTGAAACTCTGAAGGATTTCCACATATTATTTCATGCATTACTTTTAGTAGAAACTTTTTCCTGTAAAAAAAACTTTGACTTTGTACTTCGTTTATACCAGTGATTCATAACGGAGGCGCCAGCATCCCCTTGTGGGTGTTTTGGAGGTCTGGGGGGGCGTTTTTAAATTTTTATCATTTAGGGGGCGCTGCATAAGTTCGAGTGGGCATTGTGCCAATATAGATAATAAGCTCATTCACGAGCTATTCACACTGATACACTTTCTTTAGGTGCAACGATTATACAAGTTCTGTTAAATAAACTACAAATTTGAAACTGAGGCATAATACATTAATTTATTTTGCCTCATTGTACTCTTAAACTTATATATTTTTCTATGGTCGAATCCATCCTTAGATATGGTATTCGAACTTGGGGACATGCAAGCACTACTTACATTAAATATATTAAAAATTTACAAACTGCCATAATAAAAAAAATTGTCACAACAAATATTTACAAACAGAGACATAACTTAAAACTACTATATGGCTCAGAGAGCCTACTTACAATAAAAGGTCTCCACTGGTTCACTACTATTATGGATAATATGGGGGAAAGCCCTTACAAACACCTACTTGTACACAAACATACCACAAGATTTAGAGAAGGAAAGGGCCTAAAAACTCCTCGAATATTAAATAAATACGGAAGCCGTACTCTTGAATATCTAATACCAGTGATTTTCAAAAAAATCAATAAAAACATAAAATTTGAAAAAAATGAGAGACTATGTCCTAAAATGATAAAACTATGGTTAATGAACGAAAACTCCATGTATCTTTGAATATCTTAATATAACTGCCTACATATCTTGTTATTAGGCAGGTATATTGAAATATCTTATATATTTATAGATGTAAGTTAAATTATCTAATATTACTATGTGATCTATTCTAATGTTTCCTTAAAACTATAAATGTATTTACAAATATTTTCTTAGATATTATATTAAGAATGTTTAAATTGTTAGAATCTGCAGACAAGCTGCCATATGACAGCTTTGTGGGTCTACTCAAATTTTTGTACAAAATGTATTTTTTTATTTAATAAATAAAAAAATAAAAATAAAATGTTATAATTATGTTCCTTTCAGGGAGGGGGGGGCTGGATTAACTGTAGTAAAGAGGACGATTCTTTCAATAGGTTAAAAAACACTGGTTTATACCTTGTGTATTTTTTCTGCGTAACACGATTTTATTCCTTTTAGGTACTTAATATTTAATTAAAAACAATATTTGAATAGCTTCATTCAATGTTTTTTTTATACTGTTTTGTTAATATTTCTATATTTATCTGTGTTTTCTTCTTAAATAAAAATAAATAAACAAGTTAGGTTATCGTTAAACATTTGAAAAAATATATATTACGGGCACGACATATCATTTTAATGACAATTTCTAATGTTTTACTAAGTGAACAACAAATTATATGTAGGTTAAGATAAATTGCACAAACCGCATAACGACCTTTGAATAAAACTTATTATTTGCATAGAGATAATTAGACGAATCTTTGGAGCCAAACAAGCAAACGTTGGAAACACGATAAAAAAGCGTGGCAATTATTGTTTGAAGAACGGTTCAGAAAAATAATTGTAAAATTGGAATGACTCTACCGGGCAGGAAACGTAGCAAGAATTGAAAGTAGTAGATGACGCAGGACCATGGGGTGTTAAAAGACTTCAACATTAGTTGGACACAGATATTAGGAGTCAGGAGGCCGGCAGGAGTAAAAACATTTCTTAAAAGCGACTGGAATTAGAATCGAATGCGAGGGCTGTAGCGCTAGTGATGGTGATATTTAACCCCTCCGGCTAATTTGTTCGCTTTTCGGAAAAACTCGTATAGGTCTCATAGAAATAATTGTCTCTCTTACTATCATGGTTAGAAATATGACCTAAACGGTGTTAGAAAGAGAAAACACCACATTTATATTCAAAAGTTAACGCAAACAAAAACTTCGCAGTTTAAAAGTTAAACCTAAAATAATTAAAATGTACACATTTACGAAACCAAAGTTTCTGACCGCAATTTGAAAAAAAATAATAAAGAAGTGAGTAGACCATAACGTTTATAATCTATTGCCTAATAAAATATGTGGGTATTTTTTTTTCGTTACCAGTAATTTTAATTAGGAAAAATATAAGGTGAGCCATTTTTAAACTTTTTTATGGTTGGATTCAAAATGTCTTTTTCGAAATATAAAATTTGAAAGCGTATTTTATCACCTTTCAAAAACAGTTTTTAGTTTATGAGGGATATGAGGTATGTATTATGTATGGTATATATGATATGAGGTTGTGTATAAATCAAATAAGCATTTACACATTACATTTACATTTACTGTACTTACAAGTTTATGATAACAATTTACATCCGTGCCATAATTTATATTTACAAAATATTCGTGACATGAAAAGTGGGAGCTAACAAGTAGAGATTAACAAAGCTGTTATGTCTTTGGCAGTCTGCAACAGAATGGTTACTCTTAATTTGTCCGGGCAGTCAGTGACTGTGTGGAAATGTTGAGCCAATAAGAATGATTCCGCGATTCAAAATAGCTGCATCTTTCGCTACCACAAGTTTTTGGATGCGTTCAGAAATATTCCATTTGTATGGATTTTATTACAAAGCGGAAATATTCTGACCTTCCGAAAAAAGATGGGTTAGGAGGGAATGATTTATTTATTAAATTTAAGAGCTTATAGGTACATAGGTATTTATAATATATAAAAACTTAAAATAATGGTTACTTACTTAAATATTTTAAAAAGCATGAAAATGTACCTATGGCCCCAGTTTACAAGCTAACCAGAGGTATGGGAAATTCTTGCTACGCCACTGATCACAAACAAGGAATTCCATTTCATATCGCCGGGAATCGGTACACAGTATTCAGGACAAAAACAAAGCAGTCCCTCGTCCAGTCTAAGAACTAAGAACAACTCGTTTAAAGTCTTGGACAAAATCATATTATTATGAAGTAGTTATTGGTTTGATTATTGAGAATTGACTTCAAATTACAATTATGATCAACTGCCTTCATTCTGTAAATTTTCATTGTGGTGCGGTGTATGCGTGGGTTCTGGGTTCTGGGTACTGGGTACCAATGGTTGGTAGCTGACTTGGTATTTAAGGTCGAGGTTCCAGCTATCGGCCAAACGTGTTTTCACATCACACGACAAGAATAAAAACAGCTGTAAGAAAACGCATGCGCAGGTAGGTAGGTAGTACCTACTGTCATATAATAATAATAATAATATTTGGACGATTTATATGGCGCCGTTTTTGTGAAAAATCACCTCAAGGGCGCTATGTATTAATTGCTTATGTTATTCATAAGTAGAACACACAGAAGTATCCAGTAAGTTAGCAAATGATTGCGAGCGAGTGCCTAAAATAATTTATTGCCGATTAAACCGATTTGCTGATAAAATAATTGCGACAACCGATTCTCTATTGGCGATGACGTGACTGCTATTGACTTACATACTTATTTAAATGTGTTATATATTGTTTAGGTCTTGTGAACTTACCAAGAAGCGGGTTTCAGATTTCCTTACTTAATTAATGTTACATTATGAACACTTGTTCGTTTATTGATTTCCAATTGTTCGGGTAGATTAGACCCTTTTTGTATATAAGGGTTTAGGCTCGTTGTTGTCAAGCGGAGTGTCTGTGGCGGGCGGCGTAGATTTTATTTCGATATCTGCAGATTTATACCGAAATTTTGCACATTTGACCTTCAAAACAAGAAGGTCACTTGTATACACGAAATTTCTAAAAACCGCCCCCAATCTCCTTTTCCCACCCATTAAAGCAGAATTTTGTTACTTCTTGGTGAAATTTTGCACAATAATTGACGTTCAAAATAAGATGAAAATTAGTGCATAAAGCCTGAGCAACGCCGGGGAGTTCAACTAGTGTTAAAATAAGTAGAGGATCGACACAGTAAGAAATATAGATATTCATTTTATATACATTCCAAATTATTTTACTACTCATTTTGTTTTTTAGCAGGTTTTAGCATCACATTTAGGGTGAAAGTAATAAAACTAATAAATGCAGAAGTATCATTCTCTCATACAAACTCTTCCGTTATTGAAATAATTCTTGGCAATAATCAGATTCAAGTATGTGTAAGATTCACTTGTATTCCCCAACTTCTTTCATCCACTTGCATTCTTTCGACATTGTTTTATGTATCAAAAAACACATAGTCTAGCAGCTCTATTTATCAAAACCATCCAAGCGATCGATGTTAGCCTTGCATTCTTACTGTATTCAAAAACAAATAGGAACCACACAGTCTTTGGAATAAATTTTATAACATTATTCAACAAGTCTCTCTTTCAGGTCCAAATAAATAAAAATATTCGCAATTTGGGAAACAATGTTCAAAAAAGAATCGAAATTCGTTATTATAATTATTCGAAAAGAGAGTTGAAATTCGGAATCACTATTCAGAAGCAGAGTTGAAATTCGGTTATCATTATACAAATCAAAAAAAGAACGGAATCATTCCATTGTTCGAGATTCAAAAAAAGCGGCGAGACAAGCTTGCAGCAGCCGCCATCCAGTCTGCAACGGTACAGACTTGCAACCGTCAAGGCGATACTTAGCGCAACAGGTCTGACGGCCATTTCTCCGTGAAGAAAAAGACTTCGATGCTCCATTGGCGATATTGGCAGAACGTACTGGCGTTACAAGCCAGAGCGGGTACCCGTCCCATTCAGGTCCCATCTCGCAAATCCGGAATGTCTCCGGTGGTCGTACAAAGAATTTATGGGCAGCGGAAATCGAAACGTTCTCAGTGATGGATGGGTTTGAAGGATTCAGAACGTGGAATCGTGATTTTCAGAGTTTGTTGTTATTTTAATGAAAATGAATTATTTTAAGATAAAAGGTAGAATCGACAGAAATTCTATCGTCGAATAGTAACTCTACGAGAGAATTTCCTTAATTCATCGGGTTCATTTGTATAAAATAATTGTTTTATTTATGCATTTACCCGGAAATTCAAGACTAAAAAAAAACCCTGCAAATTGCATGACGACAGAGCTCACTATTCGCGAGTTTCTATTAAAACGAATGTTCTGCTGCGGGTTATTGAGATAATTCGGTAACCATAGAAACCAATCAACAAAAACAGACAATTGCAATACATGTATTTAAACTGTATTCTTATACTGTGAGAACAAACCAGTTATAAAAACTCAGTTATTGTACATAATATCCGCACAAATTACAAAATAAAAATAAATTAAACTCACTGAAATGACATGCCAGTATAATACAAAGATATAAATACAAGTGATACATAATGTAATTAGCCAAAACAATTGTTAAATATTTTTGGGCAATAGAAAGAATTGTTTTTCTCAAACTGTATAAATTATCGAAGAAAAAAAGTTTACTTCAGCACACAATCTTAATATACATATATATAGTCGACACATTTGGTGGGTCAAAGGCAAAGATATTCAAATACAAAAGAGAATGATATGCTATGATCTCTAACTCTAACTCTATCTAAATTTCTTTAAATATACAATAAACAGTGTTAATTTCAAGCGACCTCCCAGGTAAGTATGGTCCTGTATTAATTCATTTTTAGGCAGCATCGTGTTCATTGGTCAAAATATTGTACATATATTTTCGTATCGGTGATCAATGAACCGGTGTATGCAATTTTTAGCCATAAGTTGTTTTTAATTGTTTGTCTAGCTTGTAGTCTTTCTAGATTTTAGGCATGTATGGTAAGTTTGTACAGCGCCCTTGAGGTGATTTTTCACAAAAACGGCGCTATATAAATCGTCCAAATATTATTATTATTATTATTATTATGATGTCCGCGCAACTGTCGGCGAACTACTACCTAATTTGAGTAGTTTGCATACAAAAAGAATTTGTTCATTTCGTTGATTTTTTGAAGGTGTGCATTAGTATTGGTTAACAATATGGTTTGAATACGGAAAGAGTTCGCTCATTTAGTTTAACGTTCGTTTGATTTATTCGTTAATTATTCGTTCATTTAGATCATAGGTTCTCAACGTGGGCGATAACGCCCCCTTGGGGGCGTTTGAGACCTTCAGGGGGGCGGTAGAAGATCCAGAGACAATTGGGGGGCGTTGAGATGGCACAGGGGGGCGTTTACAAGAAAAAAAAATTATGGTCTAAAAAAGACAAACAAAACAAGCTAATCACATACTAATAAATAAAAAATGAAAGTATTCTAGAATATGAATATACATATGTATTATTTTACCAACAGAATAGTCAACACTATAATTCACTATAATTTACTATAATTTACATGTAAAAACATTATCATACTGGAATGTCCTAAAACGGGCAATTGCCTAGTTGGACATTTTAAGTTAACTATATTGTATTATGTAATATTTACAAACAATAAATAAATAAATAAATAAAAAAATAAAATAAAAAAATAAAGCAAAGTAAACTTTAATGGGTAATTTTTGTTATTGTGTGTATTTTAATCATTTTTATCACGTTTGCGAAAATTCATTCGAGAATTCGGGAAGTGAATGAAAATTGAACTGATAGATTACGTTACATTCAGATCTACATTAAATTTTATTATTGAAAATTTTAATTTGTTGATTAGAATAATTTTTTTTTTTAAATCAAAATCTTCCGATTTCACGTGAAATATCTCATACATACATAAATACAGGCGAAGTTAATAAAAGCCTGTTAATAAATAAAAAGTTTTTAGCTATTAAATTATAACGTTTTTTGTTAAATAACGGGATTTTTGCAATCCTGCAAGAATTGACAGTATTATCTGTGTATTGATCTAACTTGCTCAGTGTCGTCAATGCATTCGGGAGTCAACGAGTGAGCTTGCATGCGTCGACAAGACGGTCCCTTAGCCCCCGATCCATTCTGTTCCTGCGTCGCCTTTGTCTCCGCGACAAGCCCGCGTTTTATTTCTGCGCCGGGTGGCGTATTTACAAAACCTATACCGGTTCAGTCACGGCGGCGACTGAAATGGAATTTTTTTTTGTGCAAAATCATCAACAAACCTAATACCATTTCAGTCGCCAACGCGCTTCGTTGCTCTATCTATCTGTTTCAGAGACTGTGGGGACCGTAATTATAGAGTAGCTTCTGTTGGTGTTGGTGCTGGTGCATTTCCATGGTTATATATTTATTTCGTAAATTTATAAAAACGTGTACAATTCATAGCTTGCATTATATTCTCAAAAGATATGAAACTCATGGGTGAACTCAAACTATGTTGGATCATAAGTGCAGTCGCAGTACATTTTGACACATAATTAAAACTAGCAATACATATTTTGTCATTTACCGCATACTCCTTGCTTCACTGACATTCATACATAGTTAAATTTACGTACAAGTCCAAACCTACCAGTTCAGCCATCCCAACAGACTTTAATACCGTCAGATAGTTTAACCGCAGGGGTAGGCAGAGATGGTGGATCGCCAAATAACTCGGTCACACTGCTTGCTTTAACCACATTTATACATCGTCTTGTTTACTAGTCTTTATTATATACCCACAATTTCAGTTATGGTAGCTAATAACATCAGGCCGTTTCTCTAATAACATCAGGCTGCTTCCCGCAGAGGGAGGCAGAGAGGATAGACCGCCAAACAACTCGGTTCCATTGCTGGCTTAATCACATTTATATGTATGAGAATAGATACATCTTACTAATATTTTAGCCATTGGTATTTAATAGTTGTTTGGCGGTCATCCTATCTCCTACCCATGCGGTAAAAATATCTGATGGTATTGTAGTTTTTGAGATGTAGGTACTAGTAGGAATGGACTTGTATGTTTGAATGTTATTGTAGAAAACAGTGTAACTGAAGCAGAGAGAGCAACGAAACGAAGCAAACGAAACAGTTTTTTTAGGGTTTGTTGATGATTTTGCACAACAAACCCTATCCCATTTCAGCTGCCGCGGCCGCTGCGACTGAACCGGTGTAGGTTTTGTAAATACGCGACCGGGTGCTGAAAGCGAGTCACTGCGTGTTTATTTTATTCCTGTCGAAGCGTGTTATATGTCTCCAACCTATATAAAGGCACTGATTTATCATTTTATGTTCATTAACATTAACGCGCGTCATTAATAACAGGGTTTTAAGAGTTAATCTTTTACTCACGAACCTATCTCTAAATGTCGGAAGTAAAAAAGAAGATACGGCAATATGGTGTGGATTATATTAAATACGGATTTATCGAAAATCCTACAAATCCATCATCGCCAATGTGCCTTATTTATCGAAAAACATTTTCAAATGAAGCGATGAAGCCTTCTAGGCTTCAAGATCATTTTAATAAAATCCACCCGGATAAGAAAGACAAAGATGTGACCTATTTTCAAGACATGAAAAAGAAGTACGAAATTCAGCCAACTATATCAAAACAATTTTCGACAGCTTCTAAGCAAGACGATGATGGACTTCGAGCTTCGTACAATATCTCATTGTTGATTGCTAGAACAGGCAAACCACATACTATAGGGGAAGATTTAATTTTACCAGCAGTAAAAGAAGTTATAACCACTGTGCTCCATAAACCAGCTGCAGATATTATCAGAAAAATTCCTTTGAGCAATAGTTCTGTGCAAAGACGAATTGATGAAATGGCTGAAAACATTGAAGAATCATTGTTCAATCATCTGCAGTCTTGTCGATTTTCAATTCAGCTGGATGAGTCCACTTTACCAACCAATGAAGCATTGTTATTGTCATACGTGAGATTCATCAAAGATGAGAAAATATGTCAAGAATTATTGTTTGTTACAAATTTGGAAACAGATACAAAAGGAGAAACCATATTTAATACACTGGAAAAGTTTTGTGACGAAAAGAAAATTCCTTTAAATAATATTTTGTCAGCTGCTACGGATGGCGCCCCAGCTATGACAGGGCGCCACAAAGGCTTCATAGCGTGCTTAAAAACTAAAGTTCCTGACTTGCTTGCTGTGCATTGCGTAATTCATCGCCAGCATTTGGTTGCGAAAAATCTGAGTGAACGCCTCCATACATCACTGCAATATGTTATCAGAGCAGTTAATAAAATCAGAAGTAACTCATTGAATGACAGATTATTTCGACAGCTTTGCATTGCCAATGATGAAGATTTCAACCGATTGCTGCTTCACACAGAGGTGCGCTGGCTGTCAAAAGGTTCATGTTTGACTCGATTTTACAATCTGTTTGAGTCTGTGATAGAGTTCCTAGAAAACAAAGACACAGAATTGCGCGACAACCTCACCTCATCGAAGAACGATATTGCGTACTTGACAGACCTGTATAAATTGTTTAATGATGTCAATCTCCAACTTCAAGGCGACGACTTAAATTTGATTAAGACAAAAAATTGTGTTGCAGCTTTTGTATCCAAACTGCTATTATACAAAAGAAATATCGGCAGACGGGAATTTAATAACTTCCCAAATTTATCAGCAGTATCATTCAAGAACGACGACTTGCTTGTTTACAGTCAACACTTGGAAAACCTCCACATTGATTTCAAGGAACGATTCCAGGATATTTTAAACATGGACATACCAGATTGGGTTTTGGATCCTTTTTCAAATGTCAACACAGCAGGATCATCCCAGTTAGAAGAAGAACTAATAGAACTGACGACAAATAAGGAATTAAAAATTAAATTTAAGAATGGGTACCAAGAGTTTTGGCTGCAGAAGCCGATTTTGCAACTGTACCCAGGATTATGGTCGGTAGTTCAACGATTTTTAATAGCATTCCCATCGTCTTATTTAGCTGAACGTGGATTCAGTGCTGTAGCAACGTTGGTAACCAAAAAGAGAAATAGGCTCCATATTACAGAACGCGGCGACTTACGTTTGTTTTTAAGTAAAATCAAGCCTAATATAAACAAACTTCTTAAAACGCATCAAATTCAACCATCTCATTAAATAAGTTATAAATTCAATACCTTTTCTATGTTAATAAAAATACTTCTCTATATAATTAAGTACGCGTTTTAATTAACAATCTTCTTCTCAGAAATAGGATAAGAGCCATAACCCATCTCCCTCCCCCCCCCCCAAGATGGTATGTAAAAACAGTTGGGGGGCGCCAGAAAAAAAAATAATGTCAAAGGGGGCGGTGGGCAAAAAAAGGTTGAGAATCTATGATTTAGATTATTTGTTAATTGGTAAACAATATCGGCGACACCCAGAAGCGCAGTCCCACCTAGTAAAAACGGCGGACAGCACATCTCTTATATTTCAATATCTTTGGTCAAAGGGCTAAAATGAGAAATATTATTTTAGATAGTTAGAATGTTAGATAGTTAGAATCCTATAATATTCAATCCAAATAGCTAAAGAAGCTTCTATATTCAAGGACAGATGATAATTTATTTATTTCAACGCCATAAAATGGCTTTTACAATCCGGTGAAACATGATCCATGATACACAGTGGTACACAGGAGGGAAATTATAATGATAACAAAATAAGAATGTACATTAAACCAAGTACATATATAGGTGTGATAACAACTAGTATTTGGTTATAGGATACAATAATGTATTACAACCAAAAAAAAGAATATGAGCTCGTATAGAGAATACACATTTTATGCAGAATAAAAATAAGTAAATAAAGGTGACTTCTTAGAGAAATTGTTAACATCAAGTATAATATACTTTAATTCTATTTGAACATATCGTTGGATTCCAGGAATTGGCTAAAATGGAGTACATGATATTATTGTTACCTTCAGTTTGAAATGACTGAGTTTGAAATGACTACAGGAACTGCTAATTAGTTCTGCTTTTCAGGGCTGTCAGTTACAGGTTCAATAATAACTTTGTTTAAAAATAATAATTTTGAAAAAAAATTATACATTTATTAGCTAACACTTAACTAGTCTGCTTGATAGTTAATATAAATGAAGTAAGTGCAATGAAAATAATAATAGAATCATCGACCAAAAATGGCGAGAAAAGTTGAGCGTAAGAGATGAGAAAAAAAGACAGAGATCAACAAACGAAACTACGTGTAGGTAGGTACACAATACGCGTCGTCGATAAATCGCAATTTCTTCAAAAATATCTTTAAACCGAATAAAATAAATTCTATCCACGCCCACTGTAAGATGAATTGTATTATTTATGACATTGGATGGAGAAACTCAATGTTTAAAAGATAGTCAACATAAAGTAGATTCCGTCAACACAAGAGATACAAACAACACGTCAAGTTGGGCCTGAACATCTGAAGCCGCGTGCCCTATCTAAAAATAAGTTATTTACTTATCACCATAAGGACGGCAGTTTGACGACAGACGTGCAACTAGACAAGCTTTACTTCAACAATCCAATCGATAATGTCTCTATTTTTAAAGGGTAGACGGAGATAAAGTTGGCATGTGGCATTCTGGATACTTACGTCTCTACCTAATCTGTTGGATTATCTCGGTAAAGACTAAAGACATTTAGACGGTATGCCTAAAGGCTTAGGTTTGTGGACCCTTTTATTATTATGGGTTATTATTTATTGTTCATGCTGGGTATTAATAGCCTTGCCCACAGATGGAAAGTTTCTTTGCTGATAATGGCCTGTGACCTCTTGAACGGTTACATCTGCTATTCGTAGATTTAAAAAAAATCCCTTTACGTCTCTGACAATTTTACAAGCTTGTTCCGAGAAGCAGAACTAATCTGCTATTAATAATGCCCATCGGAAAAATGATCGTGCTCTTATGAACTCACGCCTAATGTCGACATTATCCGCGTAAATATTGTTAAATTGTAAATTATAACAATTAAGTAATGAGTATCGACTTTTTTTTGTATATTAACTCCATACAGGAGGCCCTGAGGAAAATAATTTCCCACAGGGCCTATGTCATCTTTGAGGATGCTGTGTGGAGGGTCTTTTTGAGGAAAGGAAGGAGTGAACATGGGTCTTGAAGAGACCCATGTTGTAGGAGGGAGGAAACACAGAGGCCAATACTAATAATGTAATGTACAGCCACTTGTAATTGGAATATAAATAAATAATACGCGACATTGGATTATCTCACTTAAATTCCAGGAAAGAGTACACAAGTATAAAACTAATGTTTTACACAAAGCATTTTTTTAGATTAGCTTCACACAACAGGTCCTGAGGAAAATAATCAGGTCCTATGTCATCTTTTGATGACATAGGACCTGATTAATGCGGTGTAATGAGTCTTTTTAGGAAAGGAAGGAGGGAAAGTTCTGAGAAGGAAAACGGTATGAAGGGTGGGTAGGAATCTGGGTATCGGTCTGTGCAGGAGTGTCAGACGTTCGAAACCATCCCTCCCACTGCGGTGCAAGGCAATGTCCCGAGAGTTCTGCTGGAGAAGTCAAAACCAGTCTCTCACAGTTCGGCCTGCCATGCAGTTGATGGGCAGATGCATCGGCCGCCAAGACCCGGGGAAACCTCACCCATGAATCCGGGCACCCCTACTAAATCAACAAACGTAGCGAACACCTTGGGGTGACCTATGGCAGAGATGTTGGTTATCCAATAAATAGTTCCCGGGGCGTCGGTACACATACCGCCTCCCAAATCTATTAAAGTTGGACCAGGTGAGTTGTAATACCAGAAGAGAGCAATTAAATAAATAAAAAAATTCTAAAATGTCGCTGGCAAGAAACTACGTTTTCTAAACTACTTTTCCATATTAAACGCAAGGCATTTTATAAGCTTGCGCGGGCCATATTCGACTATTATCCGTTATTATGATTAATTTACAATCGACACATAAAAATATTATCATTTTCTTATATGGGCAAGAGACATTTATATACAAATATTACAAATAATAAACTAAGGAAACGTTTATTTTAAATGGTCATCGTGACCATTCTCAGAAATCACACTATTTTGCAAACAATGCTTAGTACCTTTATTATAAAGACCGTTATTTCCGACGTCACTGTTCCAACTAAAATAGATATTACCCCGGAAGCCTTCTTAACGTTTTTTCGTGAAAAAATAGAAGCCATTCGTGCTTCCACATCTAACGCCCCTCCGCCAATATTTACTATAAATTCTAAAGGAAATTTGTCATCCTTCAAACTCACAACGCTGGAAGAAGTAAGAAAAATAATTTCAAGTTCACCAAATAAGCAATGCAGTCTTGACCCTATACCAACATGGTTATTAAAAAAATGTGTCATTGTCTTAGCTCCAATTTCAAGTTCACCAAATAAGCAATGCAGTCTTGACCCTATACCAACATGGTTATTAAAAAAATGTGTCATTGTCTTAGCTCCATTCCTAGTTCATCTTTTTAATAAATCTCTGAGCACAGGTGACTTCCCTGAACCACTAAAATCAGCTGTAGTTATGCCGATACTAAAAAAGCCACAACTAGACTCCGATAACTTAGGTAATTACAGACCTGTTTCAAATTTACCTTTCCTATCAAAAATCCTGGAGAAAATTGCTGCTGCACAAATAACCAGTCACTTGAATTCAAATAAATCATTCACTAATCGTCAATCCGCATATAGAAGGTTTCACTCAACAGAAACCGGAATACTTCGTATGCTGTCAGATATAACTTTGGCCATAGAGTCAGGTAAGTTAGCACTTATCTCACTCCTGGACATGAGTGCAGCGTTTGACACGATTGATCATGACTTCCTTATTAAGAGATTAGAGGAAACATTTGGTTTGAGTTCCGATATAAAAAATTGGCTGGTATCATACTTATCCAATCGCTTACAAGCCGTTAAGGTTGGAAATAAACTCTCTGACTTCGCAACACTTTCTTCAGGGGTACCCCAAGGATCCGTTTTAGGTCCACTTCTTTTCATCCTTTTTACAAATGATGTCGCCAAAATAATCGAGTCATTTGGTCTCTTGTCCCATTGCTACGCTGACGATCAGCAAGTTTATTTTTACTGCTCTCCAAACGAAATCAATAGCCTCAAAATCCGCATAGCTGAATGCCTAGAAGCAATAACTCGTTGGATGTCTTCAAACAAGCTGAAGCTGAACCCATCTAAGACTGAGTTCCTCTGGGCGGCCACAAACAAACGTCAACATTTCATAGACAATTCACCTATTTCCATTTCCGGCAACGATATTATTCCAAAGACAACAGTCAAACTTCTTGGAGTTAATTTAGATTCAGACTTTTTGCTTAAAAGTCAAATAAATAGGACAGTAAGCACCGGCTTTTTTCACCTAAGACAACTCAAGTCAGTTCGAAGAAACCTTCCTACAGAGGCGACAAAACTATTAATCAACTCCTACGTAGTCTCACGGCTTGATTACTGTAACGGCATCTACGCTAGTCTCCCAAAATACCAAACTGACAAACTTCAATCCGTGTTTAATGCAGCGGCAAGGCTCATAACCGGGGTCCCTAAATATTCACACATTTCAGAACACCTTCGTAACCTTCACTGGCTCAAGTGCCCTGAAAGAATCCAGTACAAATTGTGCTGGATGGTGTTTAAATCAATCAACGAAATGGCCCCACCTTACATCTCTGAATTATGCGTCCCGGAAAATACAGGTCCGAGGCAATTAACCCTTAGATCGGCAACTTCATCTGCTATAGGCAGACTAATAGAACCCAAACGAAAGCCAAATACTAAGTTCGGAGATCGTGCTTTCGGAGTATCTGGGCCTAAGGCTTGGAATAGACTCCCTCCGGAATTAAGATGCATAAAAAGCCCAACAGAGTTTAGGTCCAAACTAAAAACCTACCTTTTCGGGCTCTCATACCCTTAACTTAATTTAAATATACCTATCTGAGAGTATCATACTTGTATTGCCTATGATATATCTAAATCACACTTTTCATACTGAATTAAAATTACTCGAATCCTTACACATCAATCTGTCTCTCGGAAGATCAAATCATTGTACTACTGCACCGCCCACCATTAAATATTTTTTACTTTCCAAAATACACTCATTAAAGAATATATTACAAATTAATATTAACATATTTTCAGGATTAAACAACATGTGTTCACAATTATGTCCTCTGCGTGCGAACTCTATCTAAATTTCTTTAAATAGACAATAAACAGTGTTAATTTCAAGCGACCTCCCAGGTAAGTATGGTCCTGTATTTATGCATTTTTAGGCAGCATCGCGTTCATTGGTCAAAATATTGTACATATATTTTCGTATCGGTGATCAATGAACCGGTGTATGCAATTTTTAGGCATAAGTTGTTATTAATTGTTTGTCTAGCTTGTAGTCTTTCTAGATTTTAGGCATGTATGGTAAGTTTGTACAGCGCCCTTGAGGTGATTTTTCACAAAAACGGCGCTATATAAATCGTCCAAATATTATTATTATTATTACCTATCATGTTTGTTTGTATGCCATTTAAATGTGGTGAGATGTACAACAGACATATTTATATTGGATAAATAATTCGAAGACTTTAAAAATCGTAGCTGAAATTAAATTGGAATTCAGAATTTCAACGAGGTTGGATTTTAGCTTTATATCTTACTAGCTTTTAAATAGGGAGAAATTGCTGTACAAAATTACGAACTGTATACAGGGCCCGCAGATACTTTAATAATACACAACTTACTGCTGACCGTGTGCCCAATGTTAAATTTGGCAGCCACGTCTGATCTGGAGCCCCAAAATACCTGAAAAACCCTTGACTCTCTGCAGAAACGGGTGGTGCGTTTGATAGATTGTTTGACAGTTTGACAAGCGGATTGAAATCTTTAGAGCGCAGGGGTCAGGTAGGTACTGTCATTGATCTATCTATCAGTATTATAATGAAATATGCTCCGAGGAACTAGGGTCATTGAACCCTTCGGAACTCGTGCGTAGTCGAGAAACACGCCAAATGTGCACTCCTTCCTCTCCTCAAAAAGATCCTTCACAAGGCATCTTCAAAAACGACACAGGCCCCGAGGGTAATTATTTTCCTCATGGCCTCCTGTGGAGTTAATGTAAAAAAAAATGCTAAAAATCACGTCAGTCGGTTGCTCCGTTACGACTTGAAAAAGGGCAATTAAAAAACAAACACACTTTCGCATTTATAATATAACTTAGGATACTCTACAAAGATAATGTATTTATTATTAATAATGACCAATATCTCAGTACTCTTCTGTTTTGATTGAAAGACTTGGGGGGCATCCATTAATTACGTGAGCACAAACGGCGGGGGGGGGGTCCAGCAAAATCTCAAGTTACTTGAAAAAAATACCGAAATTGGCCCAAATTTATCTCACCGAGGGGGAGGGGGGGGGGGTTCTAGATTGGAAGAAAAACTGCTCACGTAATTAATGGATGCCCCCTTACAGTTCTTGAAGATCACAGTGGCGTTTATATGTATTTCGTTATATGTATATATGGTTAAGAGGATACACTTCCTTGTAACTCGGAAGCTAGATTTTGTCAGTTGAGCTTTCGAAAAATAATGACTTTCCTGTCTGTGTTCGGCTATCTTCGACAAACGTCATAACCGACACTCGAATATAGCATAGACAACGGGAAACAATGTTAGAACTGATATTATGGTACAAATTATAATTGTTATTTCGAACAGCGTTGCGATCAATTCTGCGAATTATTCGCTGCGTTGATGAGATTTATTTACCAAAATACAGCATTTAGGAAACATTATTCATAATCCCTATTATTCTAACTCATTTCTCCAAGAAATGTTCGCTATAAATACAACATTAGAAATAGAACAGACTTCGCTTCCTGTATTAGGTAATAATAAGGATAAAGCGAATTTACAAGACGAACAAAGAAACAAAATATCAGGAGAATATTGATGTAAGGTGAAAACAGATGGAAGGAGTTGGAAATATTTGCAAGTAGACGTGACATGATCAAGTGAATTGAATAATGTCAGTCAAGTCATATCGGGAGTCATATCAGGAGGGATAAAATGAGAAATGCATAAATGTGAAAACGATAGTCACGTGATGTCATAATTTTTATCTGGTGTTGGCTGTTTTTATTGTTGTAGGAGTATTTATAATTTTTTTTCACTAGAGTTTTTTTCTAAAGTAAGCAATGCTCATTTTTGCTAGTCATTTTTTTTTCTTGATAATAGTTTTTTACTAATAATTGAGAGTGAGACGAATATTTTCTGGACCACCTCTCCTTGGGGACACAACATTTTTTTCATGTGATGGAAATATAAAATTCTGGTAAATTAGTTGAAATTACAATAGATCGAATGGGAATCGTACGGATCTACCACTAATAGCTCCATTGTAACCTAGCTCTAATTAACTAACCATCACGCCATTTCACCGCAGGAGTAGGCAGAGAGGACGAACCGCCAAAGAACTCGGTCTTGGCATAACTCCATTCGCATTCATACTTCGCCTCACACATTCCCTTTTGTTATTCTGATAGTTGACGTGACCCCACTGAAGCATTCAATTCACTTGATCGAGCCACGTATTTTTCTTATAAACGACGCATATAAGAGAATGAGATGTTAGAATTTAGAACGGAGCTCTCAGCGGCAGGGGCCACCGCATAATGTTATTTGCAGAGCTTTAGCGGCCTCCACATGAAAGATACTTGACCTGAGACCGCTGTACGGAACGGTTCTCAGCTGAATAAATCAAAACATAATTACGATTAATCAAATCATAATTATGATAATCAAGCATTATTCTCCCTTGATGATTAAAATACATGCAATTAATTACAAACCATTTGCAGTTAAATTAAAATGCTGTTAGTTTCGCTTTGCCTGCGAAGCGGTAAAAGTTACTAGCCTGACTTGTGCAATTTCTCTACAAATGGTTTATTTCCACATAGCACTCTTTTTATGGTAAATTACCTTAAACAAAAAAAAATTATATTCCCAATTTTTCGGTCCCGAATAACAATGTCGGAACTGCTGAAAATTGAAAATCGTTTCGTTGGCTTACTTTGTTGATTTAAAAGTCTGAATTATCGGATTTTTTGTGAAATAAAAGGAAATGCAAAATACTATATCTCTTGATCTCAAAAACAGTAAAAATGCACAAACGAGACTTTAAACAGCTGGACTGCAAAACTACAAAATCGCACATCCGACATTGTTCTTCGGGACCGTCGATTTGTAGATATGTTTTTGTGTTTCTCAAACATCAAGAGTCACATCTTCAAACAATACACGCACGCCGTGCTCACAACGCGTGTTTGGGTACCTACTCACAAAAGATACAATAGTATTATGCATAAATATAACTACATTGTGTAATGAAAACGAGAAAAGGAAGAGAGTACTACAAAAGTCCAGAGAATTGCTACCAAGATGTGTCCTCCGTGTTAGTGACATTCTTTGTTGTGTGACCGAGCAATGAACTTGTTTGGTTCTCTGATGGCGATTGACCCGGTACAGTACCGTGCAATAGACATTTTCGCCCAAGTTCGTACAATGTTTTAATAATTTGTATGCATTCAACTTTCGCGAAAATTCCCTGCCTTATAATATTATATAGTAGATGTAGATTAAAGAACCAATTATTATAGTGTTATTTGATAGATAATTTCAAATAGATGGAAGCGCAATTTGAGAGATAATTTACAATAGATTATAGTGCCATTTGATAGATAATATCCAATACATATTTTTATTCACCCCTTCAGGAAGGTTCATGACGAACCGAAACCGGTTGGATTGAGAAATAATAAAGTGGAATTGAAACAAAGTTATTTTATTGTGTTTATTATAATATCCAATAGATTGCAGTACAATTTGATAGATTCCAATAGATTATAGTGCCCATTTGATGGAAAATGTTCAATAGATAGCAGAACAATTTGATAAATAATATCCAAAAGATTGTAGAGTAATTTGATAAATAGTATCCAAAACATTGTACTGCAATAGATTATGGTGCCAATTGATAGATAATATCTAATAGATTGTAGTGTAATTTGAGAGATAATTTCAAAGAGATTATAGTACAATTTGATAGACAAAATCCAATAGATTGTATTGCAATTTGATAGATAATAATTAATAATAGATTGCAGTGCAATTTGATAGATAATTTCCAATAGATTGCAGTGCAATTTGATAGATAATATCCAAAAGATTGTAGTGTTATTTGATAAATAGTATCCAAAACATTGTGCTCCAATAGATTATGGTGCCATTTGATAGATGATATTCAATAGACAACAGAACAATTTGATAGATAATTTCCAATAGATTATAGTGCCAATTGATAGATAAAATAAATAGATTGCAGTACAATTTGATAGATTCCAATAGATTATAGTGCCATTTGATAGATAATATTCAGTAGATAGCAGTACAATTTGATAGATAATATCAAATAGTTTGCAGTGCAATTAGACAGATAAAATCCAATAGATTGTATTGTAATTTGATAGAAAATTTACGGTAGGTAACCGACGAGTTCATTGAAAATCAATTCATCGAAAGCAAATTCATCGAAAACGAGTTCATCGAAACCGAGTTCATCGAAAACCAATTCATCGAATGATCAATTCATCGATCCACCAATTCATCGAAAAAAAAATTGTAGATATTAGAGAGAAATGCTGAGCGGACCAGGAAGTTAAAAAAGCAGTTGAAAGACTACACATAATCTAATAACTATCATACTTGGGTCTATTGATAACACTGTGATACAAAATTGTTAAATTAGGCTAGGTTAGGTTCCAAGGTTAATTTAGGTTAGGTTAGGTTAGCTTAGGTCCAAAGTTTTTATATATTTTTTTATAAATAAATTTATTGTCAACTTTTGTTGACCAATTTTTTTTAACTTCCCGGTCCGCTCGGCATTTCTCTCAAATATCTACAAAATATTTTTTTTCGATGAATTGGCGATTCGATAAATTGATCATTCGATGAATTGGTTTTCGATGAATTGGTTTTCGATGAATTGGTTTTCGATGAACTCGTTTTCGATGAATTGATTTTCGATGAACTCGATTTCGATGAACTCGCCGTGAACCAAAATTTACAATAGATCGTAGTGCAATTTGAGTAACTCAATGCATACTTAAATGCGAATACCTAATTTTAATTAAACCTCCGTTAAATACCTGTTTAAGTACTTCCCTTGCAATAATGTTACAGTGAATTCTAATTTTCATTAGCCCCCACCTGTTCGACCATAAAACAAGCCGTAAAGTAATACCTGTTTAATGAGGGAGGTTATAGAGACTTTAATGGGTCCTAAGTTGCTTTAGCAAGGGGGAGATGCTTCGCAAGGTACCTTCAGACGTTCATTCGTTCGCAGACGAGTTACGTTTATACGCCGTTTTCTACATAGTAAACTGAATGAAGCACCACCGTGGTAATAATTATTGTAGCCGGACGCCCTTAGTAACCTCCAATAAAGAGTTAAAGAGTTCTTTGGATTGTAATTAACTTCTTATTAACTGCAAAAGCATATCAGGTGCGTAGAGTTGCCAATTAAACATGCTTTCTCTGATAGAAAACTTTCACCGTTTTATTCGTAATAATAATCGTTGTCAATCATTCCGTCATATCTAGCGCATTTTCTATGCTAAGAAACTGATACAAGAAATAGAGTGACTTATAATAACATCTTACCGAAAATTAGAGTGACAAAAATCATTACAGTATTTTCAATTAATCATCAGAAATATTCGCTTGTATGTCTATGGAACCCTGGTCCAATTAACTCGGATTTGCTTTGAATTCAAGTATCATTTTCAAAATTGGATCTGATTGCGTGAAAAATTCCGACATGCGATAAACTGGGTATCTACATGAACAGAATCGATTTTACCCTAACGATAAATTAACAGAGGCCAATTAATACAAATTTAAGGATGTTTTATAGATTTGCCTTGATAATATCAAGACGATACAAAGAAAAATACATTATAACAACATTATCTAAGCACAACATTTGACCACTAATAATAATAATTTATTCTTAAAATTTCCTAACAAGGTATCCGCTCAAAATCATAAAAATTACATTTTATTCGGATACTACTTACGTTATTTAACAAGACGTTGTGATAATTATTCGAATGTAAAATTAACCTACTTTTTCTTTAATGAAGTCTAAAAGATATTATGAAAATAGCCCTACATCATTCATGTTTCCTATGAAATTATTAAACATAGAACTGTAATGTTATGGTAACGTTGTTCCTAATATAATATGATGCCGGATTCCAGAATAATTTCTGAAATTACTCAATAAATATTAATAACTTGACTGTTGAACGAACCGAATTAGCGCAAAGGGCCAATTACGTCGAGATATGGCGCTACTTCCGTTCACAGCTGTTGTACGCAATATAATAAAATACCCGGATTTGCAGTTTTATGTATTTCTCCAGATCTGAAACTTTAGTCTCGAATTGACAAGTAAATTAAAAAAAAAACAACAACAACATTTTCTTTTTTTTCCTTTTAACAGAATACATTTTTGGCATTTTTCACCAGCATTTGGTTCCTTAGAACAGGCAATCTGCCTAGCTGGGAACTAATGACGTCATTGACTTGGCCGAAGAATGACGTACAAGACATAATAACACTAGTAGACATTTTAAAATCTACAGTTATTTGAAATATTATTATTATGTAAGTTTGCTATATACTTAAATGTGAATAAACTAATGTACTTAAGAGGGCATTACCAGCGGCCGAAAATTCAAATTTCATCAAAAGACGGCCTCGCGATCGGAAGTTTTTTAGAACGAGATAGAAATACCACATTCGCTCCGCCGCAAGCAGCATATCCCACTCAACTGGCGATATCTATAGGATGGTTCAGACGACATCGATATTGAATTCTCGGTTCCAGCTTTTTCCGAATAAGTAGTTATTTGTAATTTGTTTACCGAAGTGCATAAACATAAATAGATACAAGTGAAATGCGTAAAAATAGTGGGTATAAAATAGGTACTTACGTAATATACAAATTTCTTGATTTTTGAAATGTTTTTATGAGTATTCTGTTGTTGTTTTTTAATTGTATTTCTACTGAGTGATATTCAGTTTGATTGTAAGAAATATCTCATTTTTACATATTTATTCTTCTCACAATAGGTATTATCAGTAATTTGGGAGGCGGGTATGGGTACTACCGCCCGGGAACCAGGGAGATTATTGTTGGTAATCTAAATTAAATTGAATTTCAAAAACCTCACCCCATGTACCTGGGTTCATTTATTTGTCCGGATCTTGGCGGCGGATGCACCTGCCCACTAACTGCATGGCAGGCCGGATCAGGAGAGACTGGTTGGACCTGGGAGATCTTTTACCTACCCAGCAGCACTCTCCGAAACATCTCCTTACAGTGGGAGGGATAGATTTTTTCATGTCCGTCACTCTTGGACTGACCCCCAGATTCCTACATGCCCCTGATACCTTTTTTCTTCCCAGAATCCCGAACCCAATTTGGGAAACGGAACTCAATTTGGACCCCTAGATTCCTACCACTCCTGGTACCTTTTTCCTTCCCAGAATCCAGAACCCAATTTGGGAGGCGGGTATGGGTACCGTCGCCCAGGAAACCATTTATTGGATAACCAACACCTCTGCCATAGGTCACCCCAAGGGGTTCGTTTCGTTTGGTGACTTACTTGCCCGGGTTCAAGGGATAAGGTTTGTTCGAATCTTGGCGGCGGATGCGTCTGCCCACCAACTGTGTGGCAGGCCGGATCGGAAGAGACTGGTTGAGGGAGATCTTTTAACCTCTCCTGCAGGATTCTCTCGGAAGCCTTGCACTGCAGTGGTGAGGATAGACTCATACATCCTCTTGGATACACCGATCCCAGATTCCTACCCACCCCTCATACCTTTTTTCCTTCCAAGAACTTCCTCTCCTTCCTTTTTCTAAAAAGACCTTCGACACAAAATTCCCAAAGATGACATATTTATTCTTATTATGAAATATTTTCCTGTATGGAGCTAATGTCAAAAAAGTAAAATGTATTTTTAACATTTATATTTTTACCAAAATTATGTAATTCAACTATAAATAAAGATAACCAAAAAAACAGCAGCATTATAATAAAAAATATGTAATATATAGCAACAAGCATATATTTTAGTATAGTCAGTAAAAACAGTAGGACTGTTAGTAGTTGTACAGTGAAAACAGACCGCAATACAATAATGTGAAGGTTGTCCAAGAATTAACTACCTTTGCTCGTTGTTTCTCAAAATATGGTGGCACTAGCGTTAGCTCAGACTTTCCCAAAAAACCGAGCGGTGATCCGGCTTGGTAGCTGCTTCAGTGAGATCTTTGCGTTCGTTTGAGAAAGACGCTCCGTTGTCGAATCCCGCCCCCTGCGAGGTGCGCTCAGTTATTCGCTTTTTCAATTTAGAGGGAGTTAGCCCTGTTGAAGTTCATAAGCTTGCAATTTTAATCCCAGATGTCAGTAAGTCTACCACACAAATGATTTTGAGGGAAAAATGGAGTATGCAAATTAATGCTCGTTGCGTAAATGCGCTCGGATCTCTTCGAACTGTTTTTCCAACCAAGGCGAAACTTTTTTGGGTTGAAAAATGGGTTCACCACCTAACCCTACCAAAAAGGCAATGAATGACATGAATTACACCTCTTTCTTCACCTGAAGCAACACATGGACGAAAAATCTTTGGAGACCGACCAGGATGCGGAGGGAGAGTTGATTGCATTTTTGACGGCGGAGTTGAACGATAAGGGAATGAAGACCTGGTTCCACGGCTCACCTAGTGCATTGATCGTAACAGGCACTATGTCTCTATGGCATTATTAATAGAATAAAACTGAAAATAATATAAAATATACTGAATATACTAATATATTAGAGACTTGGTCATTGTAACAGAAATTATTAACAAAAACACGATTTGAATTACACAATCACAAATTAAAACCATAATTTTTACGGGAAATTCACGCGCATGGTGCATGCATATGTCTAGCCTCTCTTTCGCAGCCAGTTAAAGACATTTTTTATTAGTAATAGTTCAAAACAGAAATTGTACAGTATTTATTAAATGTGTTACTAAAACACTGTTTAACAGAAAGTAACTTCTAACCAGAGAAAGTTTAAGTTCTTTTAACAGAAGGTAACTTCTAAGAGCGTTTTAATTTTTTTTAAATAATGATTTGGATTCACCAGTCGATCTCAATATAAAACACGATCCATAACCATTCAAAGACACAGTATCAAATTTCTTTATAATATATTTTTTTGACAAATTAGAGAGGCGTCAGAAATTTACATTTCGAATGAACGTCGTTAGTAAGCTCAAAAATCATCTGTCAAAAAATTAAATAAAGCGAGTACACATTTCTAATATATAATTATTACCGAAATTAGTGTGTTAAATTAATCTAAGGGTAAAAAAAGAAACAACCTACCGGAGAGCTAAAGAAAAATAGAAAATGACAAATGAATGCTTGCTAAAAGCAAATAAAGATCTTATAAAAATAAAATGTGAATGGATGTGGGTAAACTTTCGAAATCACTGTAAACCGATAATAGGAATATTTGTCTCATTTTCCACGCTGATGTGCACATTTAGTCCAGTCAAGGAAGGAGGTGTAGAGTGCGTGAGCAGGACCCTAAGCGATTCCTCCAGAAACTTGTTTAGGGTGCTTAGGGTCTGAACATACTAAAAGTACTGACGTCTAGGTGTGAGCTAGCGGGGGGAGGGGGAGAAGGTCCCAATGTTCGGATTTCCGCTTATATCTCGAAAACGGTGCGTCACAGAGAAATTTTTTCTTAAAATAAGTAAAAGCTTGTAAAATTATCTACAACTTTTGTTTTATACGTAATTCTCGAAATTTCAGCCGTTTTTAAGTTACACGCTCCACAAATGTAGACATTTTCGAAAAAATCATTTAACCTTACATTTTTCATCAAACATTCCTTCATATCGTCTAAAATATTCATCAAAGAAATACATTTATTTTAAGGAAGTTATAAAGAATTTAATTCCCTTTTAGAATATATATATATATACAAATGCAAATTAATCTCAAACCGGTCAACATTTACAGCAATTTTAAGTTTTTTCGTAAAATTTTGTCATGAGATAATTATAATTTTCATTATAAAATACATTTTAAAAATTTTCAAGTGATATTATTTTTTTCTACTTTCTTTAAAAATTGGCTTTAAACTGTGGTCACACGTATTATTAGGCGAACGAACAAAATGTGTGTCAGTAATGAGATAAAAACAGCTTTGTCTGAAAATGATATTTTACGAAAAAACTTAAAATTGTTGTAAATATTTACTGGTTGGAGATTAATTTGCATCTAAATATATATATATATATATATAATTATACTATAAAAGTAAATTAAATTCTTTACAACTTCTTTAATATAAATTTATTTTCTTTGTTGAATATTTTAGACGACATGAAGGAATGTTTGATGAAAAATGTGAGGTAAAATGATTTTTTTCAAAAATATCTACGTTTGTAGAACGTGTAACTCAAAAACGGCTGGGATTTCGAAAATTACATAAATAATAAAAGTTGGAGATGATTTTATGAGCTTTTACTTAATTTCAGAAAATTTTCCTCTGCAACGCACCGTTTTCGAGATATAAGCGGAAACCTGAAAATTGGGACCTCCCCCCACCCCTTAACTCACCACCTAGACGTCAGGACTTTTAGTATGTTTACACCCTAAGCACCCTAAACAATTTTTTGAAGGAATCGCTTAGGTTCCTGCTCACGCACCCTAAAACCTTTTGGATCATTCATTGACTGGACGAACTTGTCTTAAGCAAAGTAGATTCAGAATCAAATTGAATTTGAGGACGATTTACGCAGATTATTGTTTATAAATTAATATGTTCGTAAAAAGAAAAATAAATAAGTTAAAAATAGAAGAAAAAGTATGGTAAAAAGCTTCTGTTCCCGTGGTGAAATTTGAGTCCTCAGTTTTCCGCTTCTACCACGAATTTCCTGACACCGTGTGTACAAGGTAATGTTGCATGTCTATACTTTGCGCAACGTTGGGTATTAATGCTAGTAAATTATTGTTCATAATTAGGTCACCGTAATGTACCACGGGTTTCCCGCCACCGTGTATATGTCGCAGGCAAACCGTAAAATCAGGCCGTTCTTGATGCGTCTGAGGCACTTCACGATCTGCTGCCAGGCACTTCACGAAGTAACTAGGCGCACCATGATCTGCCTGATTTTACGATCGACCGCCGACATATATAAGGCAATGAAGTATGCGTGTAACTCGCGCAACGCCGGGTTTGCAAGTAAATTATTGTTTATAATTACCACGGTAATAACAATGAACCTGTCACCGTAATGTACCACGTATTTTTCGACACCTTGTATATGTCGCAGGCCAATCGTAAAAACAGGCAGATCACGATGCGCCTCAGGCACATCACGATCTGCCGCCATTTCACGATGCAGCAGATCATGATGTGGCTAGGCGCAACATGATCTGCCTGATTTTACGATCGGCCTACGACATACATATGCAAGGTAATGTTGCGAGCGTATAATTCGCACAACGCCGGGTATTAGTGTTTATTTTTTATAATTACGTCACCGGAATGTACCACGGGTTTCCCGCCACCGTGTATATAAGGCAATGTTGCTTGCGTGTATTGATGCTAGTAAATTATCGTTTATAATTACCGCGGTAATTACAATTGAATCGGTCACCGTAATGTACCACGTATTTCCCGACACCGTGTACCTATACACGGTAAGGCTGGGTAGTATTGCTAGTTTATAATTTCCGCGGTATAAACGGATAAATCGGTCACCGTAATATCCATGAATCACAATGTATTGAAGTTATTACCCATTTTCATTGATCAAATATACTTTGTCGAAGCCCATTTACGCGTACATAATAATATATATATATAATAAAAATTTGAATTGCACATACCGATGAAACTTTACAGTCATTATTTACTTTAGAATGTTGATTCTTTTCTCTAAAAATTAAACAACATGTTATAAAAAATACACAATAAATCTGACAGATTCGTTCCAACGACCCTGTAGCATATAAGGTATGTACAACGTAAATTGATAATTAAATATTACTAATCTTTGTTTTTCTCGTTATATTTCTCCCAGTTATGTTTTTGGTGTGGTAATTTTGATTTTTTTATGAAAGTTCTCTCTTTATTGATTTTTATCCCCATTTTAAGCGGACGAATAAATTTAAAATGTTATGAACTGGACCGGCGCGGACAACACGACCGCTCGCTGCCGTGAATCGACAGATACTAAGAGTTTTGGTTAGCGCCGTGCGCGTCAAAATACAGAATAAAATATTCACAAAAGCGTGTCGCAAATTCAACATAATTATATACTCGAGAAAATATTTTTGGTTAAAAATTATTTCTAATATTTCAATAACGTCTTAAGTTAAATTTCTGTGTTAAAAATTCCGAGAGAAATCAATTTGTAAGTGTGTAATAAATAAGTCAAGTTGTAGTATTTTCGGCACAAAACGGGTGCTTGGATTTTTATTTTAATGATTTTATTTGAAATTAAATTAAAATTCTAAATCATATTTTGCCTAGATAATGAACAGTTTTATAATACTTTATTACTATTTGGTATGATATATGTATTGTACAATAACTTTACTCGTTTGAAAATTAACAAATATTGCCATCGACCAAAAGTAAAACTATTTTTTAATTAAAAAAATGTTAACTTTTTCAAAATTTAAAACATAAGTTTACCACATAAAATAACGGTCTTTCGAAATCAATTTATCGTTTTTCTGTAAAAAGCTTCGACACGTCTATGAGCTCATTCAAAAATGTCATTTTTCAGCTTTGTCTGGTTATTAACTCTTAATAAAATAAATAAATAAAAATAAAGTCAGAATTAGAGATTTTTGAAGGGTCTGCGCTTTATAGATAACCTGAAATTATCAATCCGTCAATTACAATACCCCGTGATTTGTATCTCTTATCCGATGAAGCGTGAGGCAGATAAAGAAGAAGGGGAAGAGAAAAAAATCAGAGTGTGCAATTCACGGTAGAAGTGAAACCTTCAGAAAACTAAAGTTGATAAGTGTGGGAAGGCTACGAAGCACCGCACAAAGAGGAGACCGATTATACTATCACATTATCTCGCAGGCTAAATCCTATAGATGTATGAGGTTTTCTCTTTTTAGTGTCGCTATTTTTCTTTTCATCGAGTTTCAAATCACAACGGAGCTAAAGAAGTTTTCACTTCAAAAATATGTCACAGGAAACCATACAACCATAATAACTCTGTATCTTTTCCGGGCATACAAATTGATTCAACCCAATTTATTCAATCAGTCCATTCAACATTGTAATTACATAACGCTGTGTAGGCGAGTGTATGCGCTTAGTTCCTTAGTGCTGATTGGAATGTTTTTGCGATGCATGGCGATTCTCTTTTTTGATGTCAAAAAAAGATAGTTATATTTCCAAAAGTGAACGATTTAATGGAAAATTGTCATCTATTACCGTTTCGGTGAAATGAACAACATTTCAATCTCTTTTCCATTATTAGCGTTAAATTACACCAAATAATAAACTTCATAGCGAAATAAACATAGTGGAAAATAGTTAATCTATTACCAAAGAAATACAATGAAATGAATCGGAGGCAAATAAAATTGATCGTTTATACATTCCGTAATCGAAGAAAGAATTTTCTTTACAGAGCAAGAGCCCGTGACGATCAGACCTTCGTTATTTTATAAAACCTGAAAGTTTCTCTGTGTATGTGCCTAATACAGGTAAAGACCATCCCCGACTATGAAGTTTGATTGTTGATAAATTATTCTATCATCAAGCAAGTAAATTCAAAAAAAGATTTCGAAACACCTAGACTTTAAATACTTTCGAATATCAGAAAACCTAAAAGACTCGTTAATATTCCATAATAATTATTATTATACATAATTCTCCATTTTATGCAGTAGTTACATTTAAACAAAATTGAATCGATTCAGAAAAAAATCATAAAATACCTTTCTTACAAATCGTACAATCGATTTAATAATTATCTTGATGCAATAAATTTCTTCAAAATTGATGCATTGAGTGTACGCAGACAATTCTCAGATGCGATGTTGCTATATAAAATCGTAAATAATATAACCGACTGTCCTGAATTATTGAACAGAATAGATTTTAAAGTACCTACACGGCACACACGTTCGTGTAATATTTTTAAGGAAAAACACTGTAAAACAAATTCAAACCAAAATGCTTGCCTTATTAGACTGTGATCAACATATAGTAACATTTTCTCTGATATAGATATCTTCAATTGTAACGAAAATAAATATAAAAATTCTATGAAAAGTGTATTAAAATGTATTAAAAGACTACAAAATTCATAAATGTAATGATATATTATGTACTACCTTCTACCTGTTATACCTATGTAATAAATTTTATTGTACTATCTTTTAATTTTCTAAGATTACTGTTTAATTTCTAGACACACAATGTAATAGTATAATGAGGAAATCTATAATTGGTTTCTCAGTTAGGTTAATTATACATGTATAAATAAATCATTATTGTAAAGTGTTGATTTCCCTAAAATAAAATAAATGAATAATTTATCAACCTTAGAAGATTGAAGAAATACATCCAACCAGAAATTTTATTCAAAATCATTAACAAAGTTGTTGACAAAACCTACCTTCTAGAACACATTAATTTCCACCGTCCGATAAGAAATACAAGGTCAAACCAACTATTCCACATCCCACACTCAAAAACAAATTACAAATAACATTCATTTCTCCGAAGGACGTGCACAAAATACAATGATGTGTTTTACGAAGTCTATATTTTCCATTAGTCCTCAGGCCAATTTATTAAATTCATAAATGAAAAAATTAAAACAAATTGTTAATTGCGAACCCTCCACCCCTGCTGTATGTTATTTTTTCATCCTCATTGTGATGTTTTTCCTTCTTTAATAATAATATTTGGATTATTTATATAATGCCGTTTTTTTTGTGAAAAATCCCCTCAAGGGCGCTGGCAAATGGCTAATCATGCATCCTTGAACGTTATCTTATGATGTGAAAATGTATTAATTTTATATAGGTTCACTGTTTAATTTCATCTTTTCTATCCCACATGCTTTTTTTATTTTTTTTTATTCCAGATAAAAAAAAATACATTTTCACTCATTTAAGAGTGTATTACCAGAGAAACCAGAAATATGTCATTTTTAAATCAGTGGTTAGACGTATTGACTCTTTTCCACAAAAAACTATAAATGGATTTCAAAAGATTGTTCTTTTATCTAGTAAACGTATGTTTTAGATTTTGAGAAAAAATGTTTATTTTTAGAATAATAAGGTTATACCATAGGTCGTTCGCAGATTTGTTCAATTTTCAAAAAAATACATTTATTATACAACACCCATTTCAAATCATATAATCATGCAGTAAAATAAATCAATACATTATCTGGTAAACGTATGTTTCAGAATTTTAATTTTAGTTTAAATAAAATTATTAAAAAATATATACGGACATGTGTTTCTTGACGAAAATTGGTCGGTTTGTGCATTTATTTGTGCACTTACAAACAAATATATTTCGGATTTTTTTACATACTTATTTTGCTAAGACGTTATTGACAAATCATAAATAATTTGATCGTAAAATAATTTCAGAAAGTATTTAATTTTAAATAATTTTGAACATCGCATTTCACCATTTTTATCGCAGCCCGTAAACACAAATTTCAGATTTCATTACGGGCCCAAACGCGGCCAGGAGAGCATGTCTTCGCGACGCTTTGAATAATAATATTTGGAAATGAAATTTGAAAACGAAATTTGAAATAAACACGAATTCCTTGATTCATGTTTGTTAAATCTACAGGGTTGCCCGAACGCAATTTTTCATGTTCATTGAATATTTTTATGCAAAATTTTTTATAATTTCGAATATTTTTTTTAAATTTTAAGTTATTCTTGTGTGAATACCGCACAAGAGTCCCAACTGCTCCAAAATATTTTTTGGGGTAAATCTTTTTTACGCACGCTCGACACTTGGGGGTAAACTGGTGAATGGGTTACGAAAAGTGGTGATTGTTACGAAAAATGACATGCGAACGGTAATCAATGCGAACGGTGATCGATTGCTCGGCGGGTCGGGCCTTTACGCACGCTTGTTTTTCGTGTTATTGTTATATTGTTAATGGACTATTTGTCCATAAATAAATAAATAAATTATAAACAGCGGGTACCCGGCATGCGTTTCAAGGGCACTGTAACCTCGCGGTCAACTAAACTGGTTCCATGACAAGTCCCGGGAATTATAATGCAAGCGCCTGCACTATATAACATTATACACAGCAGGTACCCGGCATGCGTTGCAAGGCCACTCAAAGAAAGAAAGGGTTTGTGCGCTTTAATTCTGTTTGTTGAAGTGCTTATTATTAATTATGCACACAAATAAATATTTCAAAATGCGACATTTTTTACAATCCAACTGAATATTACTCGTTTTTTTTCATGAATACCGCACAAGAGTCCCAACTGCTCTCGTCTGGAGCCAGTGGGACTATTGCATCCCCAATTTGGGGTATGTTGTAAGACTGAAGGTAGTGGGGAGGGAAAGGATATAGGGAAGAGGAAGGTGGGGAAGTACCTGGCTATTCAGATCTGGCCAATAAACACGGCTAAAGCCATTTCAAGCAACGTTTCAATTCTTAATGGTGGTCTTACACCAGGGCGATACTGAGAGTATCTTCCACTCGAATGGCCGTAAAATACAATTAAAAAACAAAAAACCAAAATATTAAAAAGAATATAACAAATTGTTTATTCATGTAGGTATCTACTTAATACCTACTGTGTTTACGCATTTCACTTGTATCTATTTATGTTTATGCACTTCGATATACAAATTACAAATAACTACTACTAATTAAAATTCTGGAAGCGAGAATAGTAATATAAAGTAGTAATAGTAGCGGGTAGCCCTAGCTCGCGTGAACAAAACCCTCAAAACTCGGATTGCCGCGGAACGAAATTTAGTTCTGAAAACGCCCGCTCGCGAGCCCTGATGTGTTAGCGCTAGTGTCGGAATCGAAATTGTCATGTGCTGGTTATTCACTCTTAAACTAACTAACTAACCATCACGCCGTTTCCCCGCAGGGGTAGGCAGAGAGGACGGACCGCCAAACAACTCGGTCTTGGCACACACTCTTTGCCTCACTCACATTCATACATCGTCTCATACATTCTCTTCTATTATTCTGACTTTTGACATGGCCCAACTCAAGTATCTGATTCACTTGATCGTGCCATGTCTTCCTCGGACGTCCACGACTTCTTCTACCATTCACATTTGCGTCGTATATTCTTCTTACACTGCTTTCTTCGTTCATTCGCTCTACATGCCCAAACCATCTGAGGGTCCCTTTCTTAATCTTACTCATTATGCATACATCAGCCTTACATTCTTTGCGGATATCCACATTTCTCACACGATCATACATTGTTTTACCACATATACGCCTCAGGGATCTCATTTCAACAGCCTTCAGTTTACTTTCATCCTTCCTCTGCCAGTTCCATGCCTCACTGCCATACATCAGGGTAGGTACCAGGACTCCATTGTGGACTGCTAGTTTCGCTTCTTTTGACAGTTTTTTATTAGCGCCAACGGCATTCAGTCCTTCATTAATGGAGTTACCAGCATTCACCCTTCTTTCAATATCCCTATCAGCCTTCCCATCTCTCGTAAACATACTACCCAGATACACAAACTCATCCACCTGCTCCAAGTATTCATCATTCACAACTATATTGCATACTGTTTTCGTACTCTCTCTTTCAAACACCATGACTTTAGACTTACTTACATTCATCATTAACTCATTCTTCATACATACTTCGTTCATCCTAGATACGAGAGACTGGAGATCTTCCATAGTGTTAGAAATCAGCACCGCATCATCAGCATACAACAGGCAACATACTTTCAGATTACTCAATTTCACTCATTTAACTAGAAATAATAATACACATTAAGACAAACTAAATATTTCAATACAGCGATTTTCTATTTCATTATTTTGTTTATCAAGAATAAATATTAATAATTTTTTTTTAAATTTACCCAACTTATTTTCGTTTTTAATGTCATTTGGGAGGCAATTATATAAGTTGCCCCCCTCGTAACCAATGGATTGTTTACCATAGTTAGTGTGGATGGAGTTTAAATGTATGTTATCATGTTGTTGTGTAAAGTGTTTATGTACTTGAGACGTTATGAATTCTGTGTTTGTGTGTACGAGATTATTTTGTATTTTGTATATAAGGAGACATGTATTGTATTCATATAGTTTTCTTAATGTTAATAGTTTTATTTCCATTTATATTTTTTGTGGATGTTCTGAGCTTGTAGTTAAATAGTTTTTTGATTACCTTGTTTTGTATTACCTGTAATTCAATTATGTATGTTTCACATGCGTTTCCCCAGATTTCAATCAGGTAATTTAGGTGAGTGTACGAGACTATAATATAAACTTTTTTTTCAATTTAATTGGTAATAGATATGATAACCGGCTAAAAACGCAAATTAAGGGTGTAATTTTATCTTTCACATCTTGCATGTGAAAGATAAAATTATTAAAGCTTTATAATTATAAAGCTTTAATTTGTGCTTTTTCATTTCTGCTGTATATATATTTTTTTCTTTTTTTCTACCACTTTTTTTATTTTATTTTTTTATTTTTATTTATTTATTACAGAAGATACATTATTTATACAGCAAAAATAACATATAAAATATAATATTTATATTTCAAAATAATCTTTTTTTGATACAAATAAACTATATAATAAATTTTCACTGATTTTTTTATTTTTTTTGTATGATATTTCTCTTCTATAGAAGCAGACGCTTGTGATTAGAAGAGGGACGAGTATCGGGATGAAAAAATATTTAAAATATATTAAAAAAATATATTTTGAATCTTTTGATTTAATTGTGGTAGATACTTAAAAAAAATACAAATTTACCAGTTATATGAGTTATGATGATAAATTTTATCAATTTTTTATTTTTACTTTAAATTGCTCTTTAATTGCTTTAAGTAGGCATTTATCGTCTTCGATTGTTCTTATTTTTTCAGGTAGGCTATTGAAGTATTTTTTTCCTAGATATGTGTAATGATGTTGTGCAAATGAGGTGTTACATTTTTGTGTTGGAAATATATGCTTTTGACGAGTACGACTTTCAGTTAAAAAGCTATGATTTTGTTTTTCTTTTATTATTTGGATTATTATATTTTTTCGAACTAGATCATTAAATTTTAATGCTTTAAATTCTTCAAAAATAAGGTGATTTGTTTTCTATAATGTTTTAAATCTTTGTTGTTATAATTTTTTTTTGCAGAAACTTCACTGGTTTATGCAACCGTGTAATTACCTTATAATATGTATATAACTGTTTGTTTCCCTAATAAAATAAAATAAAATTTTATTCGATTGAGTTGTGTTTTCACAATTTAGGTTATAATATAAGGTACATTTATTTAAGGGATTTGAACCGGCATTCTCCGGATCGCTTGTCGAGAGTCTTACCTCTGGACCATGGAAGCGATCTTATATTTTTAATTTATGTAAATTGTTACACGTGTATTCTAATAGGATTAATAAATCTGTAAAACACATATCGCAGTAAAGATCAAAAGAGTTGGTTCTAGAGGCCGATTCATGGTGCATTTTACTGTAGGCAGCACCAATAATGATTCTCATTTTTATTGGAATAACTTTTGAAGGTTATATACCCATCAATGTAATATATCATTTGAGAAGAAGAAAATACTAATAAATCTAAACGAAACATGAGACAGACCAAGACCCAGAGAAAAGTCACAAATGGGACTCGAACCCAGGACTCCTGCCTATGTTTTGAACATTAACTCCACACAGGAGGCCCTGAGGAAAATAATTTCCCTCAGAGTCTATGTCATCTTTGGGGATGCTGTGTGGAGGGTATTTATGAGGAAATGAAGGAGTGAACCTGGGTCTTTAAGAGACCATATTGTAGGACGAAGGTAACACAGAGGCCGGCAAACAGTTCCACAGCCGAGCTGTTAAACTCATGAACGAGTTGCAGAAACGACCCCTTCTCATGTGACAAATGTCAACTGTCTTATGTCTTACCGGAACACAGCGCTTTATGAACGGACTCGTCCATTGGGACCTAAATTTTGTGCCGTTTGTCTATCTTATTTCAAATTCAGAATTAACACTATTTCCCTTATCAACTAATTTTTGGCAGATATCCTTTTCAACGATTACAAAGTTCTTTTACGAATTGATTTGTAACCTATTTGTAACCATTTTTTTCTCTTGTTCTGTTTCGTGTAACGTTTAGATTTATTAGTAATGTCTTCTTCTTAAATAATAATTCTCTTTAAATAATATAAAACTCGCCAGTTGTCCATTTCTTCTCATTCCTATTTCCTATACCATTTTAGTAATGTTTTTCTTATTATAATAAATACCCCATATGCCATGCCTTCATAGGAGAGTGCATACGCAGTGCAGCCTGCAGAGTGCAGACGATGCAACGAATTGCAGGACCTTATAAGGCAGGATTAAACGTCGTCCCCACTGGATGGCCTGTCTCCTGCGTTCAACTGGTCACAACCATTGAATTAGCCGTCGCAGGTAGTAGGATGATCACAAATTATATTACACACCTATTATTTTGTAATTCTCAAGCACCTACTGATGTTGTTTTCTACCATACCTAGATTGCATGTAGTTGGCAATACATTTTTTGGAAGTAGTAGATGTGTTGAACTGCTGGAAATATTTATTTTACATTTACACAGATGAGGAAAACCATTTCCCTCAGGGCTTGCGTCATTTTTGGGGATGCTGTGTAAAGGGTGTTTTTATAGAAAGGAACGAGAGGAAGTTCTGGAAGTAAAAGGGTATGAGGGGTGGGTAGAAATCTGGGTTTCAGTGTGTCCAGGTCATCCGCCACCAAGGCCCAGACAAACCTCACCCAATTAACCCGGGCAGCCCTGCTAAGTCACCAAACGTAGTAAACCACTTGGGGTGACCTATGGTAGAGCAGTTCGTTATCCAATAAATGGCGGCGCGGCGGCACCCACACCCGCCTTCCAAATTATAAACCAGTCCCAACTGCCCACGATTGTTCAATTGGAATATGGAACCTCCATGTTTAGAGTATATTACGCGGCTGAATGTATTGTGGATAGCTAAAGCCATTTCAAACAGTATTTTTATCCGAATTTGATTACCCGGCCGACACTAAGACCAGATATTTACTACTCCGCAACAAGATGCAAATACAGAGGAAAATCGATATGACTTTATTGCAACCTATACATCTTTCTCATAAATAATATCATATTATCTAAAACGGAGCTCTCGATGGTAGTATCTCAAACAAAATCTTAACTAAGTCACTCCGGTTAGATTAGTAAAAGCGCCGCCAGTCTCTGATCAGTACCTACCTACTTACCTAAAATTAGGGATGTTATGGATATGATATTTCGGATCTGGATACGGGTACGGATATTGGAATAATATTATACCGGTTTCGGATATGGTTACGGATATGAAATTATTTCGGATTATCCGCTAGTTTCGGATAATTTCGGTTACGAATATTAGAATTTTAAAATTACTACTACATACTTACTACTATCATCCCAGGAACCTCTATTTTTCAAAGAGTCTATTATTGACAACTGTTTTTTACACTCTTATAAAGATGTTAGCTGTTGAGGTGGTTGTTGTTGTTTTTGTTGAGTATCCTTTTCCAGTAACAACCATATTTAACAATGTGTTTCGATATAAGATGAAGTTCCAGAGAAGTAGTGCCACCTCCTTTGCGTGAAGAGTTTTTACCATACAGTTTACATTTTGCAGAATCTACATTAATTTCTTCAAAAAATGTCCAAATTAAACTAGACTTAAAACGCATTTTGCTTTTTGCCAAAACTATAACAATTTATTTACACAACTCTTTGAAACCAAGTAAGATGGTACTCATAAATAATAAGTTTTGATGTTTGTACACCCACAATCACAAAATAAATAATAAACAATGCAAATTGCAAAAGACACGCGCATTTTGAGTTTGTGTGACAGGTGACGGCTCGGCCGGACAAAACAGACAAAATCCTGTCGTAACCTATAATTTTGACTCCGCCTTTATCCGAAACTATCCGAAACTTTTATATCGGTTTCGGTTACGGTTACGGATATTTTTTTATTTCGGATATCCGATAGTTTCGGTTACGGTTACGGAGCTCCATAACATCCCTACCTAAAATACAAACATCATTTTGAGTAGCTAATACAACACGTGCGAGACTTTTTTACGAGAAAAAATGCTTCCTATGAACAAAACTACGTAATACGCATCAATTTCCTAGCGCCCTGTACTTCCTCTCTCACCTGACGCCGGGAGATGCAAATGAGGCCACGGGCTTGCGAACTGCATAGTAATTAGCTGGGAACTCGTTATGTGTACTGCCACTTCACTTGCCTCTAACGGGCCGCTGATGGATGTCGCTGCCGTGTAAAACTGCCGCTGTCTGGTGCAATGAAAGTGCGGCCCGTCGCGATCTGGTGTCCGCCCTTTATGCAATGTAAGCGATGATGGCACCTACAATGATGGGTACCTGCAACGATGGGTACTTGCAATGATGGGTACCTGCAATGTTGGGTGCCTGCAATAATGGGTGCCCGCAACGGGCATTTGTGCAGTGAACGCCCATAAACAAATATAAGGAAATGTCCTACCGGCTGCGCCAGATGTGATGAACTTCAATCCAAGTGATTGAGATTACTCCAATGAAGATCGAGGCTCGTCGAGGTTACAAGTTACTTTATTTATGTTATCGTAAGGATTACAATGAATATTTAACTGGACTAGACGTCCGTAATATAGGAAACTCTAAGTTATTCTGAAGCTGGAGAACCAAACACTGTGGGAGCCCAGCTGTCTATCGTGTATCGTCGACTATTTCCGAAACCGTTCGTGCATTAGACATGAACGACTTCTGTTGAAGGTTGTTGAAACTACATGTATTATCGTATGAACTAGATATATTCATCGACCATCACAACATGGCCATGTGCCTAGCATGGTGTCGAAAAAGATAGGTGAGTGAATATCATCAGCACCTATGGGGACTGACTGTCATTTTTTTAGGTATATATTGTGCCAGAGCGGTATATCTGCAAACCTTAGAAATATACTAGCTCCCCAAGTGCGCAATACTTGAGAGATTTGTTAAAATCAAATTCGTACAGAATAGTATTTTGCAGGAATCAACATTCTGTGATTTTCGTACCTAAAGCCAATTTTTCTAACCTACTAAATCTTTACATAGTATAAAATGAAGTCGCTCCCGCTGTCTGTGCGCTTAAATCTTTTAAACTAGGCAACGGATTTTCATGCGGTTTAATAGAGTGATTAATGAGGAAGGTTTTTAGGTATATAATTTTATTTAAATAAAGGGAGCGGGCTGACAAGCGGGCAGCGGGCTGGCAAGCGGGCGATATGGATTCGATTTAACAGATGGCGTTGGTTATAAAGGTTGGGTAATGGCGTGGCGTTGTGTTTCGTTAGCCACAGCAACGTGTGTCCGGGTCTGCTAGTTATTTAGCTAACCACAGACGAAGAATTGTATGTTGTTACTAGGTCGCTTATGACAGAAAAGAACAATATAGGTGTTTTTTCGTATGTCTGAGAGACTTTGTTCTCCCTATTGAACTTCCAGTGAGATAGGTTACGAACCGTCACTGGTCCCCAATGGTGGGGTTACACGGGTGATGGGTACCTGCTCGCCCGTGTTACATTGTGACTGCATCCGTGTTAAAAGTTAAGTCATTTTGTGTTTTGTGAATAATTAACGCCACCAGACCATGTCACCACAGACCACAACAGCATTTAAAACTAAATGTAACTTATTAATTTCACAAAATATTTTCTCATCAAGCGCAATGACATTTTGGCACATTTTTAATGCAATTTATTGGGGTAGGGCACGACCTTACGCGACGCTCGGCAGCTTAGTACGAAGACTACAAAATCGAAGACTATACAATTGCCTTGTCTTTGGCTTGGAACTTTGAGATTTCTACCACGCGTCTATGTATATAACGCCATTGTAATGCACATTTTATAATACCAGTGGCGATTTCGGTTCTACTTAACCACTCGAACCCATCATCTTGTTTTCACGATAATATAACATTACCAGACGTATGTATGACGTACCTGGCTTATTAAGGAGAAGGAATTGTCATTAATCTTGAAATCAACGAATTTTTCGCTAAACGCGATTCCAGTTCTCTCGGATAACAGCGAAAAATTAAGAGCAATTCCGGCATTCCGAATTTCTACCGTTTTATAACATATTTTTCTTGAACACTTTAATAATATTTGGACGATTTATATAGCGCCGTTTTTGTGAAAAATCACCTCAAGGGCGCTGTACAAACTTACCATACATGCATAAAATCTAGAAAGACTACATGCTAGACAAACAATTGAAAACAACTTATGGCTAAAAATTGCATACACCGGTTCATTGATCACTGATACGAAAATATATGTACAATATTTTGACCAATGAACGCGATGCTGCCTAAAAATGAATTAATACAGGCCCATACTTACCTGGGAGGTCGCTTGAAATTAACACTGTTTATTGTCTATTTAAAGAAATTTAGATAGAGTTCGCACGCAGAGGACATAATTGTGAACACATGTTGTTTAATCCTGAAAATATTTTAATATTAATATGTAATATATTCTTTAATGAGTGTATTTTGGAAAGTAAAAGCAACATTTAATGGTGGGCGGTGCAGTAGTACAAGGATTTGATCTTCCGAGAGACAGATTGATGTGTAAGGATTCGAGTAATTTTAATTCAGTAAGAAAAGTGTGATTAAGACATATCATAGGCAATACAAGTATGATACTCTCAGATAGGTATATTTAAATTAAGTTAAGGATATGAGAGCCCGAAAAGGTAGGTTTTTAGTTTGGACCTAAACTCTGTTGGGCTTTTTATGCATCTTAATTCCGGAGGGAGTCTATTCCAAGCCTTAGGCCCAGATACTCCGAAAGCACGATCTCCGAACTCAGTATTTGGCTTTCGTTTGGGTTCTGTTAGTCTGCCTATAGCAGATGAAGTTGCCGATCTAAGGGTTAATTGCCTCGGAGCGGTATTTTCCGGGACGCATAATTCAACTTAACTTTGTACTTTCATAATTAACTTTGTATTTAAGTTTCTAAAAAAAAATGTTATTTTTAAAGGTAATATCTATACATTTACCACGCTGAAACGTTAATTATTCGAAATTCCATCGATAGAAAAAAATTGCAAAGTATGCTCCGAAAATTTTTTTTTCTGTTATTTTACAAGTTATATGTATGAACAAAATCTTTAAAGACATTTCCCACGAGATTTGGTCACTATTTTAAACATTTTCACAATTTTTGCTTAAATATTATCTTTTAATATTAGCGCGCTCCCTCTAACATTCTTATTTACTTATCTCCCATTCTTCTTCTTTTTGAGGGGTTACTACCGGGCCTTAGTTGAAGCGGAATCGCCCCTTTAGAATCGTAGTCAAAAAGTAAAAGTAATTCATTTTAAGGTTAAGGACAATTCCTTAAACTTAAGTAAAACCTAAATCGCCCCCAGTAAACGAAATAGTCGTTAAAAATCTGATAAAGCTAAGTCTCCAAATTGTACAAATATATAAGAAAACATCCACGGAGTTGGACTACGTATCAAGTACCTACCTCTAATGTAAACAGATGACTACTATCAGAATCTCCTCTACCAGCAATCATTATTTGATCAAAGATAAGGCGTGCGCCTGCAAACTCCACGACACGATACGCAAGTACGATGCGGCAGATACGTCCAATGATTTGTAGATATACTTACATTTATAGGTGTACCGCTGATGGCTTCATCGTAACATATCTCTTACCATTATTAACCTCATTGAATTTCATATAATTAATAGAGCTACTCGTTCCAAAATCCTGTTAAAATTAACAATACCAGAACTGAAGATAACAAATACTAGCTGGTACTTAGATTACATGAAGATAGTAATAGATACGCAGATGCGGTGGATCTATTTAACTGTGCGAAATGCGGGTAAGGCTATACTACCATATCTTTTCAATTAATATTAATTTAATCCCTAAGGCCTCGGCCATATTTCGTCAGAGGATCAAAATATTTCCGCTTTTCAACAAAATCCAAATAATTGGATATTTCTGAACGTATCCGAAAACCAAAAACTGTTTTTGAAAGATGATAAAATACGCTTTCAAATTTTATAATTCAAAATAAACATATTAGTAATTTATGAAATATAAAAAAAATTGTATGCAAACATAAAAAAGTTGTAAAAATTACTCACCTTACGTTTTTTCTAACTAAATTTACTGATAACGAAGTAAAAAACACATACATATTTTATTGGACAAATGTATTATAAAAACGTGATTGTCTCCTCATTTCTATTTGCAAAAATAATTTATAAAAAATTAGAGAAATTTCATAATATTTTTTCAAATTGCGATCCGTAACTTAAGTTTCATAAAGGTGTATACATTTTACTTATTTTTTGGTTAGTTTACTTTTTTAATGTAAATCTTCGTGTTTTCTCTTTCTAAGACCTTTTATATCATATTTCTAGACACGATAGTAAGGGAGATACAAAGATTTCTATGAGATCTATATGAGTTATTTCGAAAAGCGAACAAATTAGCCTGAGGGGTTAACTAAAGTATACTTATATGTTTTGAGTATATGTATATCTTACTTTTATATCCTTCAAGAACTTGTATTCTTTATTTATATACTTTATGGTGTCATTGTACCATCTAATGCCAAATTTAATTTTTACTTTTAAAAATTATTTTTATTCTTTTCTTACGCTTGTATTTGTTTGTGACATTCAATTTATTATTTATAAGCATATTTATAGCTTTATTATTAAATAAATCAATCTCTCTTTTCAGTAATGTGTAACAGAAATATAAGTTACAGCGGATCTTTCAGCGGCAGGACTAAAGAACATAATCTAAGATATCTTGATAATCAATGATTTCCCACGTTTGTGATGCACGAAAAATTAGAGGTACACACCAATAAATCTCAATAAAATGAATATACATAAGTGTAGTTTAGACAAGCAATGAGATAAGATATTTTTAAAGTGTGTTTTAATTCCAAAGTTACTGATACTATGATTGATATCAACTCTCTGAACAGCTATGCTAAGGAAATAAACTTCTTATCAGTTAAGTGCCGGGTCTAATAATACAAGCAGTACCTAGATACCTACCGCCTAACAGTAGTCAGTAGTGCTCCGCATTCATTATTAAATTTTCCAGGGTAAACGATTACATATTTCTGGAAAAACGAATGCTTACAACTTACAAATATTTATTCCATTCGGGCTCATGGAATGAGGTTTTTCCAGATCTTGGCGACGGACGCGTCTGCCCTCCTACTGCGTGGCGGGCGGGAGAGGCCGGTTGAGGGAGAGCCTTTTACCTCTCCAGCCGGACTCTCTCGACCCATGGTCTTCCGCGGCAATGGGAGGGATGAATTCATACGTCCGTAACTCCTGGATACACTAACCCCAGATTCCTACCCATACTGATACCCTTTTCCTTCCCAGAACTTCCGCTACTTCCTTCAAAAAAGACGCTCCACAAAGCATCCTCCAAGATGACATATGCAATAGGGAATTAGACCACACGACGGAAGTAAAACTTCACCAACTTGGGACGGAACCATAACAGTTTAATTGACCCGATGTTAAAGTGGCCTTACAACGCATGCCGGGTATCCCCATCCCCATCCCCATCCCCATCCCCATCCCCATCCCCATCCCCATCCCCATCCCCATCCCCATCCCCATCCCCATCCCCATCCCCATCCCCATCCTCATCCTCATCCTCATCCTCATCCTCATCCTCATCCTCATCCTCATCCTCATCCTCATCCTCATCCTCATCCTCATCCTCATCCTCATCCTTATCCTTATCCTTATCGCTCCCCAAGTCAAGCGTACGTTAAGGCCCGGCCGTTCGCGTCACCCGATCACCATTCGCATCGATCACCGTTCGCATCGATTAGCGTTCGCTTCTAATATATATTCTTTTTCGTAACGCATTCACCAGTTTACCCCCAAGTGTCGAGCGTGCGTAAAGAATTTTTTTTCAAAAATATTATTAATAGCATTCCATTTTTTGCATACTCGTATCAATATCTCCTCAACATTTTCTCATAATGGTCATGTTTTCATCATAAGCCAACCAACATATGGTGTATGATGTTCATTTACGACTCTAAGTCGGTATTGTTTCATTCTTAGTTTTTATTATCTATTGAATTAGTTGTGAAGCATCGTTTAAAGTCAGGATGCAACATTTTTAAACAGGTGCTTCTAATGCAAAACAGGCGCGGGTTCGTTAGAATTATCGGCATCAATGCGAATCTAAAAAACTAAACAAGAAGAATAATTTAAACACACTATTTATCATAAGTTTTAATTTAACATTCAAATGCAGGCACCCCTCTATCTTTCTCCATTATTATACAGGGTGTCAAGTAACGTACTTGACCAATGGCCGTTTTATACTATCTCTTTTTTCAGCCCGATTCCAATTAGAGACCAAAGTCAACATTTTTCGCTTTACGCGATCGCTATTTTCATATCTTTCATGTCGGAGTGAGGGGTTACTGGGCATACATTAACCCCCCCCCCCTTGATGAGATAAATTTGGGCCACTTCGTATATTCTTTTCTAGTAACGTGAGATTTTGCTGGACCCCCCCCCCCCCTTTTGAGTTCACGTAATTACTGTGTGCCCCCATAGGCGTTTACTCGGTTGAGTGACGACATGTTGAAAAGAAAAATTGTTGAAATTTGAAAAAAAATACATTTAAAATAAAACGACATCTAAAAAGTCACCACAGGTCAAAATTTCATTTAATTTTCTTACTCCAAATAATGTCAGAAATAACAGGCTAAAGTAGGTCAAGTACGTTAACACCGTGTATATATATACCCAGGTAATTAGTACGATCGTATGCAGGGATAAATTATAAAAGCTATTTACTTGATTAATCGAAAATTGGCACTACTTATAATAAATTGTATTAAAAATATTTTTCAAACACACAGCAAATCGTCGATTACGATAACCCCAGTGATTCTCACAGCCTACTCTTACGGTTACATCGGAATCGTAAGCCTAGAGTAGCATAACCAGTTATTACATAGATTTGTCGGTGTCGATACGATATCGCACTCTTGGACTTGTCTGGAGGAGTGTTTAGCAATACATACAATCATTCAGGGTTCAACCATAATAATATTATACTTATGTTATTATCAGTCCCTCTTCGTCACGCCTTCTTAGATACTTACTTCCCTCTGAAATTACTTCACGCTGAACTGATCACCCTTATACTTACGTTACTAAAAAGTAATAGAATATATACAGGTACATGTGTATAATTTTTAAATTAAAACTTTGTATTTACATAATTGAAATCCGCTAATAGGGGGAAATCTGTATGCAAATAATTGCTTTCGTGACCTCAGACATGAATATGACACCTCTTCCCCCTTTATAATAATTTTCTTTCTGTATATATTTATACAAAGAATAGGGTTTGTGGCGGGCAGAGAGAATTTAAATTTTATACAAATTTACAGATTTATTCTGAGATTGATGAAATTTTGCACGCTTGGCCATGAAAACAGGAACAAGATCACTGACTACGTGTCTACGTCTACATGAGATTTCCAAACCGCAAACGCCCCCCTTTCTCAACCCTTACAGTTGAATTTCAGGGGAAAATTACCACACACATCTGATTTAGAAAAATTCTGTGTAAAGCCCAGGCAAAGCCGGGGACTTTTTAATTATAATTAAGGTGATGCACCACACCGTGTTCAATTCGGAATCAGGCCGCTAACAATAACACTAACAAAATATAGCGAAGCTCAGGCACAAATATTTAAATGCTTTTCGATCATTTTCTAAAGAATGTTACGTTCCACATTCTACATTAAAACCGTAACCGAAAAGGGGTTCGTAAGTAGAATATTTTGAATTTTAAAGCAGCTTTTATAGGCTAATATATAATATGTATTTCATTGAAGAAGAAGATAACAATAATAATAATCTAAACAAAAACATGAAGGAGAACAAGATACAGAAAAAAATAATGGTCGCAACTGGGACTCGAACCCAGAACCTCTCGTCTAACCGGGACGTGCGCGTTTACCAATTCCGCCATTGCCACCTTCTGTAAAACCGTCATATTAGCCAATCTCATATTTTTAATTTTAGAAATAACATTATTATCTTCAACTAATTATTTTCCATATTATAGGCAACTACCCTTTTTATTGGAAACAAAGAAAAGAGAAGAAAAGTTATAAACAGACAGTTTTTTTTTTATAAAAAATTGAAAAAAATATTCATTTATTTAAAAAATATGAGTTCCACTCGTAGTATTTAATTAAAGCATCTAAAATATTTCTAAGCAACCTAATTTTCAAACCAAAAACACATTATTTTGCATTGCTTAGTATTTATTGCATCCCCTTAAACGAAAAAATTACACTTTTGTAAAAAAAGTCACGTAATTCTGAACCGTTTTCTGCTATATTGAAGAACTGAATAAAAAAACATTTTAAGCTCACCTTCCACAATACTGTTTATTCATAAAGTAGGTATATAAATTATAAACGCACCGAAAATCGACGAAAATTTTTATGTACAAGAATCAATTCATTAACAGTGCATAACTACTATAACTTAGAACACCTTTGAGATAAATCACACATCTATCATTCAATGGAGGCCTTGAAAGCTTTCCTGCCACAAGCTGCCTTCGGATCCGCTATGGGCGGTTATAGCAGAAGCCATGATGGGGAGATTTAATATCGGGACATCATCGCAATCAGGCAGTTGAAAGCCCCTATACATACAGTGCCCGGTGCTCACTGCCCTGGGGTAGATCGCACCGCAGATCAATAGCTTACCTAACGATACCCGGATATTAATATTTTATCGATAAAGGAGCGCTTATCAATATTTGTGAAGCGTATCGCATCGGCGTTGATCAGACCAACAAACCTCTCAAAACGTTTAATAAATAACCAAATATGTTTTAAATATCCTTCTAAGAATCTCGGAGAGCCCGGAGCTAGTGGACTTGTTACATAAAAGTATTTGTAACAAGGTGTGTGCACCCACCCTCTTATTATTTATGGTTTCCGCTTGTGGCACCTCTAGTGTTTGCCCATTGACATTTGGGCATTGGTATAGATGGCAAAATTTAGCATTAATTTTCAGATTTTTTAGCAATAACAATTGGAAATTTAGCGTTTTATAGCATTTTGAGGCATAATTTTGCGTTTTGTAGCAAAATAGAAAAAAATGTATTTCCTCAATGTTTTTAGCGCATATTTTAAGTAAGTATTTTTGGTAAAATATATGTTTAACCTTCATTTGCAAGTATTTCCATGTGAAAGATTATAAATAATTAATTTTAATATTAAATTAATAAGGAAGGAAACTCTTAAGTACGGGTCGAACACAAACACAACTAATGCAGATTGCGATTAACATCAATAGGCGTAATTTATTTCGCACAATTTGTGTAATGTCAAAAAGCAATTGTAGCCTACAGTACAAAAATATTAAATATTTACACATAAAATAGTAACAAAATTATAAAAAATCGTAGGGAAGGCTTCCAAAAATGAAATAAAGTAGGCATAATACTTTTCCCTGCACATTCACATGAAACTACCTTCCTTATGCATTTTTCTCAATTCTTCTTTAGTTGTACTGGACTAAATATTACTGTATCATCTTCTCCAATTTGTATGGTTCTTTGACTTCTGAAATACGCTATATTCTCGGAAAGCGTTTAAATTCAGCGTACAGTATATATTAAAAATATTAAATATTTACACATAAAATAGTAACAAAATTGTAAAAAGAGGTAGGACAGGCTTCCAAAAATGAAATAAAGTAGGCATATTTGAAATACAGGTAAATACAAAAAAAAATGGAAATGGCACTTTACTGATTTTATTTATTTATTTTATTTATTTATTTCTATTCTTTAACATACATACATATTACAGATAATTACATTGGTATACAAAGATATCAAGTTAAGTAATAAGGAAAAAAAAATGTTAATGATCCGTAAATGTATATAGGTAAGTACCTAGTAGTATTTTGTGAACACCTCACTAGGCGAACCTGTGCTGAGGTGTTCCCATGTTTTGGAATAATTGAGATTCTGACGACAAAAGTAGAAACACCGTATCCTCCTTGATATTGTCAAGGAGGAGACTGTGGGTCGACCCATGTCGGCAGTATCGTATACATAAAATAAAAGATTAGTTGCAGTTTGGATCTATACATACAATTATACAAGCATCTAGTTTATGTACAAGATAGATAGTAGTTTTGATAAATAGTTTGGTAAATTATTCTAGGGACCACACGCCAATGGAATGAATAATATTGTGATTTTAATGTTTTGTCTTAAAACAAAGTTGATTGAATGATAGCATTGCGCACGTTTCAATAGTGGGCTCCTTCATTCTCGTACGCCTGTCAGTCAGTACTAAAGTTAGAGATGATTTTTAATCACTTATTTCCGCTGATAAATATCGATTTTTTGAAATTCTCACATATTATTTTAATACCCGGTATTTTCGGGAAATTCACGCCTATTTCGCTAAATAGAACAATTTAGCTGAAATACGGCCTTTTCGCTATTTTTTCGCGTTTTTAGTTAAAACGAAATTTTGCCATCTCTATGCATTGGTAATATTGCGAGGCCTGCAATATTTTTAAATGCAACAGTTGTTGATCCTGGACAAAATTCAAATCAGGATATTTGAAAAGAGAGCTGGTCATTCTTTGTGACAGCCGAGAGCTGAAGGCGAACCTCTCGACCGCAACATGACGGATCCTTTTTGAAGACCGCTACGATTTTGATTGTAAATTTTGGACGTGAGACTCGCCATCTTGAGAGCTGACTGGAAGTCATCCTGGAGGGATGATCAGCATCGAGAATCATCCGCTTTTGCTGTTTCTATCATTTTGATACCACGGTATCAAAATGAACTACTTAAACCTAAGCAAGCCCATGCCAGACAGCTGTAGTTTCAGGATGTCATTTTTGTGTTTAATACATTTCTTTTGTATTTAAATTACCTTCTTTTCTTCAAAATCATCAACCTACTCCTTACATCTGCCATGCGATTTAATGCTCATAAATAATCTACCTTGTACATTGTTGCCACCTCATCCCAGGTAACAGACTATATGGCATACACAGTTTATACCCAACGGCCTCTGTGGTCGGGGAGCAAGGCTCTCGACTGGTGATCATTACGTGAGGTAGCGGGCTCAAATCCCGGCGTGCGTAAGTAAATTTTATTTGATTGATTTGTTTTCACAATTGCGATTTTTCTCAGGGGCTCCTGTGTGGAGCTAATGTAAAAAAACAATAATAAATCTAGATTTAATTAAATCTTGCTAACTATTAAAATTTACTATAGTAAACAAACAAATAAATATTCTAAAAAAGTCTATGAAATTAGTCAATTTCCTTAGTACAAAACAAAGGCCAGCTTTTTAAACGTCCTTGAGGTGTTTCACAAAAACAGGTGAATTACAAAAACAGCGCCAGACAAATTAGACTGTAATTATTATAAAATAATATTTAATAACAGCTGTAGCTTTGACAGATGAGAATCATCACATTGTATTCAATGACAAAAAAGTTTTTTTTAGACATTTTAGAACTTTGCCCGGGATGGATTTGCACAAAATGTATGCTCAATAGATTTGTGGCAGCGCAATATTTAATAACTTAGCATAATATATTAATAACTTAGCATTATATATTCGGCAAAATGTTGATCTAAGGTGATACTATGTTTTGGCTGGTAATTTGGGCTGTTTGATATTCAAAACAAGTGCAAGGAGCACAATCCACGAGCATCACATGCGTGACTTCACAGACACAGGGGTAGTCAATTATTGGACAAAGATTAATATCAATCGGGTAAACATATCCGATTTTATTTATATGGGACACCTATTGACCTTTCCTAAAAGTCCAAATGAATATTAATTTTTTATTTGAATAACTCTAGTTAATTTCGAAAGTTATACTCATCAACGTAATAATTATACCATTGAAAGATATGAATAATAATAATTTTACCGGTAAGAAAAGAGATCCTCCCAGTTCCGACAGTTACCATTTTATTTTTCTGTGTTTTGTTATTTTTCATATTTTCATTTAGATTTATTAGTATTATATTATTATTCAATGATATGTCATAGGCTGATCGTAAAATCAGGCAGATCATGATGCGCTTAGCTACATCGTGAAGTGCCTGGCGGCAGATCATGAAGTGCCTCAGGTGCAACAAGGGTCTGCCTGATTTTACGATTGACCTGACATACATTACATTGATGGGGTATAAACCTTCAAAATATATTATAACAAGAGTTTTTCCAATAAAAATTAAATTTAAAAAACTCAGTTTAAAGATATTTATGTAGTAGGTACGAAGGAAATATAAAAAAGAAAATAATAAAAAAGGATAGAAAAAAGAGAGATAAAACTAGCAGAACGGAATATAAAAAAATGATGACCGGCCAACTCAGAATGAAACCAACTCAGAACCACCTCAGAAAGATCATTAAGAGTGATGATAAAAATTAAAAAAAAAAATTGTTAAATAAGTTAAGTTAGATTAGGATTACCGGCTATTTTAAAATTATTTTTTCATAGCTTTTAATGTCCTTTCCGAGGTGGTTCTGGTTTCATTCTGAGTTGGCATGGAACCATAAAAAAATACCTATTTGCAAGTACACAGATACATATTTGTCATTTCTGTTCTGTTCTGTAGCTCTGTAAATAATTTGTAAAAATTACAATAAAAAAGATGGAATTGACAACCCCTGACCCGACGTGCAGCTCATCACGCATGACGAAAGCGTCCGTCTTCAGAACACGTGCATTCCTCAGTTCCTTACGTAAAGCACGTCACAATAAACCATCTCTCACTTCCTTCTCTTCTCTGTCTTCTGATCTACCGATACCTGCTCTCTGCTCTCAGCTCTCAGAACCCAACAAATACGACTTCGACTTCCTTTATTATTCTTAGAATTTTATTCGCGCAAATACGAGGAAAACTGTCATAAATTATATTGTTCTACTTAATTCTAGACTTGGATAAAAGTCAATAGATGTCGCACATTAAAAAAATTGATGTATTTATCCAAAACACTATCTAGATCGCACTTAGTTCAGGAAGAATCTTGCAATCATACATAAAGGTAGCGCAGCCAATAAAAACAAGCGTTTAGAACATGAAGATAGTGTTGGTATGTTTAATATATAATTATAAAGACAGTCGAAGTGATACATTTAAATATGACCGAAGCGGATAGGGCCGAATTAACTCAGTGTTAGAGCAGAGCCCCGGCAAAGCTAAGTTTCTGGGTTCAATTCCTAGGTGCGACTGTATCTTTTTCTGATTTTTCTGTTTGAAATTTTCGTTTGAGAGTCGCTAATATTGTATTGAATGATTAAATTATATTTACAAGATTAACAAAACGATAATTTAAAAAAAATATTTTCTAGGACGGGAGCAATTTTTGCAAAATGTTGTGTGAGGAAAAATTTATATCTCGGGGAAGCGATAATTTAATATCCGAACATTGATTGAACAAACAATGTTATATTAAAATAAATTTCGTTGGAAAATTTACCATTCATTTTATTATCGTCATTATCAGTTAATTTATTATTACCTTCACACCTTAACTAAGTACACACCACACAGGGGCGTGCACTCCATAAAGGCACATAAGCACTGCCTACCCTAGCGTATTTGTAAAACGTAAGCATGTAAATAATATTATAATTTATTAAATTATTGCTAAAAATAAATACACACTTTCAAAAATAAGCGCGACAAAGCTGAGCAACCAAAACTACGCGACTGCCACATCAAACGGCATACTACAAATGTGACATAAACTGTAATAGTAGGGGAGGAATTAACGCTAAATGGGTAGTTACTCGAGCGTTGTGGGGACCTATTGGATTGCAAAGATTAGATGCTAAAAAGAAAAAGAGTTTATGTGATGTATGCACTTTCAGTGGTGGGGGGAGCGAGTATTAATTATCAAAAATGTAAAAAAAAATCGTCACATTGACTTACTCGAGCGCGTCAGATATTAATAGCGTATACGCCCTACGTGTTTCTGATAACGGAAATATATTAATCTGATGACTTCAGTGGTGGGGGTGGCCGTATGAAGAGGTAGAAAATTGAAAAAAAATGGATTTATTCGAGCGTGTCAGATTAAGGTAATGTGCGTTAATTACATGCAGAAAAGCTTACATTTCAATAATCTGACGATTTGGACGTAACCTAAACTCGTGGCTGTTTGTTGAAAATGTAAAAAAAAATCGTGACCTTGACTTACTCGAGCGCGTCAGATATTTATACAGACGGTTCAGCTTGATGTCCTGGTTGTGCTGACCTATAATCTGACAATTATGTGGAGGGGTTTTCTTAATCTGACAGTTTTAAGTTTATTTTTTATTTTTTATTACTGAATAGAATTACAATGAACAAAAAAGAATATATACCCATTATAACGATTAAAATAAAATCTCTTAATCAAACTTCTTAAAAATTTCACTTATTAAATTTCTTTACACAATGAATAAACCAAAGCGTTGTACACGAACGCGCGGCCTAAGGGCCTCCGGCTCTGCGACAGAATATAAATAGCAAGCGCCCGTCAACGTACTACTCGACCATAGACATATGAATATTACTAGACCTGCTAAAATTATCAAATAAAATTATTTGATAATAATTATCTAATATTATTATATGATTATATCAAATAAAATTTATTATCAAATAAAATTTATTTTTCGGTATGCGAGTCACGATCCTTACCGCTGGACTACGCCGGCCGGTATCTGCGGACCCTGTACAGTATGCCCAGTTTCTGAGAGGCTAACTTAACATTTATGGAGCCCCCTACCTGAGCTGGTTACTTTTAAGAGTTACACAAGGCATATCAATGGAGGGTTTGTGCGGAAGATTGCTTCCTTAGTTAGGTACTCGAAGAATTAGATAAGCAAAGGTGTATTTGTTCTTATTTCAAAACTAGATGTCAAATGTGTAAGGTGAATGAATGTCTGTTGTTTTAGAATTAGATTTTATCCCTATTTAGCCAGTCTAGTTTGTAGTTTCAGTCCGCCGCGCAGAAAAATCTCACAGTGAACTGCCCTGTAACCGATATCTCATTTTCGATCTTTACCTTTCTGCGCGGTGGCTAGAAGTGGCGCGCTCGAAGTGCCCGTGTGGGGATTCATAACTGCGCTGCCTCACCAGCGTATGTTGCTTCCAGATTTCTGGACACGTAACAAATCCGTTACTGAACTACCTTGCGCGACTGATGTCTCAGCATATGCCCACCCTAACCGTTTTGCCGCACGTTCGTGTTCGTAGATTTGCAACGCTTTGGTTTATTCGTTATGTAAAGAAGATTAATAAGTGAAATACATATATCGATATAACCGCTCTTTTTAAGAAGCTAGGTCTACTCTTTTCACAAGCGCTGCCAGCTCTGCATGCGCTAACAGAATGTGATTACAATCCAGCTTTTTACAGACGAGGCAAAAAAAAGCCTTTCGATATTTGGGATCTGTACTTTTTCAACAAGCATTTGCAAATTTGGGATCCGAAGCTTACAGTGTTGATGAATTATTTATCACTATGGAATCTTTTATCTGCCATTTGTATGGTTTAAAAAAATTGGCTGATGTCAACCGAGCTAGGATAGAAATCTTTAATAAAACATATCAGGTATCAGATACATGCCCACTGTCGAGTCGTCACTGAGATGCCAGCAACAGATTTCGGGTGGAAAAATGAGGATGGAAAGTTGGAGATGATTTGGTTCGTTGGCAACCAACTACCAGACGCATATCAAGATATTGTCACGACACCTGACACTCTAGGGGATACTCCAGATTCAGGTATGTTTTATTTTTAATGTAATAATAATATTATGAAATAAATAAACGTTGTTAAGTTTCGTAACCATTTTTTGATTACAGATACGCAAGACGTTGATGAAGGTGACTAAATCGATTCGAATTTGCAGTACGTAGACGATTCCACTGATGATGACGACGATTAAAACTCATTCTCAACCTTTTTTTTCACTAAGAAATTTTCTTTTTATCATTATACCTATATTATTTTTTGTTCATTGTAATTCTATTCAATAATAAAAACAAATATATATATATTTTTTTTTAAACAAATTAATTTTCTTCGGTCTTCGGCATAGGGCAGGTCTAGTAATATTCATATGTCTATGGACTCAACAGTTAGTGGGCAGTTCTCATCGCCGTCAGCCACTGTACGCTCCACATTCAATGATGATTTTAGCTTCTTCGACATGTTGAAATCGTCAGATTATACTATTTCCGTGATCCTTACATTATTTCCTTCAAAATAAAAGAAAAATGAACCGCGCTCGAGTAAATCCACGTGACGTTTTTTTTTTGCAACTTTGTGACTCGCTAATTTTCTTACGTCACGTTTAAATCGTCAGATTATTAAAATGTAAACTTTTCTGTATGTAATTAACTCACAATACCTTAATCTGACACGCTCGAGTAACTACAGGGATCGATTTTTTTTAACTAATCTGATCGGTTCTCCTAGCCGTACCCACCAATATTATGGGTTCATATATGGTGGTAGTCCATAACAGGGTCGGGAGGTATCTCCCCTTAGTTAATCTGACGCGCTTGAGTAAATCCCAAAATCCCTGCTTCGCCTCCCGTACTATAACTAAAAACTACACGCGCCCTCCGACTACCTCACTAAAATGCGGGCTAAGCAGGAATTATTTCTGCTTAGAGCTAACTTCATACAAGATATAATATCAATGTTTACGAAATGCACGTAGCATAGAGTAGAACTGTCGTTTGAATTTGCTTCTATGGGGTTTTTTTGTTAGTATCAGGCAGTGCTTTCTGGAACAAATTAGCAAAGGCAATCAGTGGCGACAGTGACATCTGTTGTTATCTGAAGTATGAAACTGAGACAACGCCAATTGCTTTTATCAAGGCCACCTCGGATATCCAATGATTGGCTTGTGATAATACGCATACATGAAGCGATTATTTATTATTATTATTATTTGTATATTTAAAGTGGCTTAGATAATACAAACCTACATCATCTATAGCCAGCAGCAAGTACACCTAGCGAAAACTTGTACGAAGGGAGCCATCTGTGGCAAGTTTCTTTTTTATTTATTTGAATCAATTTGGCGGTTTTCCTACTGCCTACCCTGATCAAAAACTCTGTGCACGCCACTGACACCACAGCATTACTAACATAAACGAGTATCATCACTATAATTAATATTCACTACAACCCAACCTAAGCCCTTCAAATAAAGGTCTTCTAGCTCTCAATAGTTTGATTGTCTCACACCAGAAATTCCAGCCAGATAAAACCCTATATCAATACGATATTGACTAAATCTGTCAACTATGGTCTGACAAATATTCGCGAGCACGGTCAACAATTGATAAGAAAAATTCCGATCGACCATTAACAAATTTTAAGAGTGTCAGATAAGCTGTCAACTTCCAAATAGTTTAAATAATGTCGTTGGTTATGCAAAATAATGAATGAAGGTAACGAAGCTTTTATATTTGAAAGAAATCGTATACGCGATCGATAGACATAATAATAATAATTCATCAACGCGATCAATTTATTCCGTCCGATCTTGGAGAAACGAAAGTATTTGAAATATGACTAAAGACCGCATTAATTAAAAACTCCTCTTTAGTCTCAAAAAGTACGTGCGAAGACTGCGAAGCGCCAATGTAATTAAAGTTAGTATTTCAATTCGAAATTGTCAATTTATTAGTACCTACCTACTATTTAATTTTTACGAAGCCGTTTGACATTTACATATGTAAAGTAAATTCATAGACAGATCCATCTGTGTTGCCATCTTATCATCTATCTCATCTTATTTATTCCGTGTCAATATCGGTTTGGCCATCAGCAGTGCGACCGTGCTCGGGAAAACGGTATTAAATCATAGTTACGCTTATCGATTCGATTTTGAAAAAGTTATCTATTTCACTATGTTAGACCCCCAGGGCCATATTTTAATTATTATTTTTTTTAAATTTAATTGCAAGCAACTCGGACATTTATTGAGAAAAATATGATAACGTAAGTACGTTACCCGCCTCACTAGACGATGTCTGTTCTGAGACGGCTAATAAAAAATACAAAATAATATAATAATATCTTCTAATGTCGATAAAGGATATGAATTCTTATGATCCAAATACAAAACAATGTTGTTCAAATAAAATCAACATCACCAACAACCTGCCTATCCAATAACTAGTGCATCTTAGGTTTCATACCGCCCGTCACAAGACATCGAGGCTTGATGACAAATGACACTATTCACGACCGCACTCGAGGGGCAGACGTTGTTTGACTGCTGTGAGCAGTCATCACAGATCACGCCTCGACTCTTGAAGGATGATGGTGATAATATAATAGTTGCAAGGGGCTATGAATCTCACAACGCAGTGCGGTGATGGTTATGGGCGTAGCGTTGAGGCAATGTGATGTTATTTATAAAAAGATGACTTCATAAGAATATGGTGTGTTTCGTAGGTAAGCAGCGATTCGTTCATTTCTAATTTAAATAATTCATTTTGATTAGATGTTAATTACGTAATAAACAACTTCTGTAGTTTGCACACAGTGAATTAATTTATCGTGTTCTTGAAAGAAATTGAAACGTTTTTGTGTCTGTGTACTTACAAGTTATATGTTGTTCACTTTTAGCAATGTTTTCAGGTAACGGAAAGTCACGTGTAACGCGCGTTACCGGGACCATTAATCGAATATGTTAACAGTTGTTATCCGCGTATCGGGATGGATGCCACGGTATATAACGCGCCTTAAAATGTATAGACGAGCAGCCCGACCAGCAAGTGGAAGAAAAGAAAAAGTAACGAAACTATTCAAAGTTCTTGTGTTCTATTTTGGGATGTTGAGCTGAGTTTGATTGAGTTGCGCATCATTTAGAAAAAACATCAAAATAAGTCGATCAAAAACTTAAGTAAGTATTCAGAGGGCTTTTGAGGTTTGAATCAATTATGAGCTGAAAAACAATCATGTTTAAGATTCACTTTATCGATCGCTTGCTTTATGTATACATGTTTTATGTAATATACATAGTACAGATCGCCTAGAGTGTGTGGAATTAAGAAATTTGACAACTTGTGAAGCTGAAGGATGTGGAATGGGAAAAGAGATGGGACAGGTAGGTAAAGAAGCACATGTTAATGCAGATCTGGTTACTTTGATAATGCTAAAGGAAACAGGAAACAGTTCTTTACTGATTACTGACGTATAAAAAAATGTCCTTGTGCAATTTACCGATAAATCTTGTCTACAATGAAATAAATGAATATTAAGATGTTTCCATAAAATTAGCAAGAATTGCGAAGACGAAGAAGTTTGTATTGGCCTAGTCACGGCGATCTGTTAGTAGGCGGAAGATCTGTTGAAATCTCTAGCTGAACCGGTTTCATGGATTCATTCATACTAATATGGTAAAGCATCCGCGAGATAACTCAACTTGTAAGGTACCAACTGTTTACTATTCTGAACCTAACTTAGCATATACCTCAGAATCAATAACACTCATAGTAATTTCTAATTCTTGGTCAGAGTAATAAAAAACAACATGTAAGTGTTAATTTATTACTTATGTGATAGTCAATATTTTTTGATTAAATAAAAAAAAAGTTAATGAAATAACTAACCTTCGGCATAAACATATGGTTTACGTATCTATTTAAATGAGAAAAATTCAATTTCATTGCAGTAACATAATAATTTATCATAAACAAGGTAGGGCCTAGTCTGGACCCTTGTGGTACGCCTGCAAAATGTATCATGTGAATATTGCGTATAAGAAAAAATTGCTTAGATAAAATTTCAAAATACAACCTTGAAGAAACGAAGATATATTGATAATCAATTAAAGTTTTCCTAATTTAGGGAATATATTATAATGCTTAGTTCAAATTGTATTTAACTTTGCACGCTGTGGTGATAAAATTTTAACGTTTTCATTGCGAAAACTGGTCGAGCCTCAATTGGCCAAATTTATATGTAAATTTTACGCCATTCGACGAACGACTTCTTACGAATTACGTGCAATTTGCTTCGTACTTTTACTGGTGACCGATTTAAAACTTTTGAATAGAGTCCCAAGCCATACTTGGAAAACTTGTATGGATTGTATGCAAAGATAAAAATATATATATAAATAATGTTATCCGCGGAGGTTATAAATAAGGGCTGATGTTATTCTCTTCTTATTTATGCGTTCTTCCTTCTGGTTGGCTTATCCCGTAGTTTGTCGACAAAGCAGGGTTTTGAAGTGGTGTACCAAGGGAAGCTGAATTTTCTGTAAAATTGGGGCTTTGCCATAAAGACAGTTTCAATACGCCAAACCAATACTAATTTTCTTAGGTATTTAATGTAGGAATGCTCCTTTTACTTTACACATTCCTTAGCGAATGCCATCTTATTAATGACAGTCATGTTATTAATAGTAATCAACGCAACGTAATAATACATTACTTATATTAAAGGTTTGATGGAAAATGTAAACATCGAATACATGTAACGGTAAATGTTTGAAAAATATAAGCAAAAATGTAAACAAAGAAATTCTGAACTCTAGAATATGTTAGCACTTTAAACTTAATGCATTCAATAATCTAAAAATAGAGCTAATCTAAAAATATCTAGAAAACAAGGTACTAATAAGACAAGGGGGAGAAACTGTGGATGATGATGAATAGACATCGGATTATGTTCATTTGCATAATGCATTTTTCGGCCTTTTTTGTCGTCGGTGCATTTTTATACCTTTTTCGACATTAATGCATATTTCAGCTAACATTTCAATTTATAAATGGTGGTTATTTTGTTATTTTGGGGGGAAACCCATGAAATGAATATTGGAATTGTAGTTCATATTTGGCCATTGTTAGTACATATTTTGGCACTGATAGTGGATATTTGCATGTATATTTCGCGTTTTTGGTCTTAAGAGCATATTTTGGCCTTTTAATATTTAATGCGTATTTTAGCTAACGTTTCAATTTATAAATATTCAAAATACAATTTTCACTTTATTCAAATACAATTTTCAATTTATTCAAAATACAAATAATTTTGTTTACATCACTTTATTTACTTATATATACAACATTGTTACATATAAAGTGCTTTAAACTACGTTATTTGACTTTTTCAGAGTGAAAGCTTTTAGAAGTTTTCTTCGAAGAATTATAAATGGTGATTATTTTGGTATTTTCTGAGGAAACCACATAAATGAATGTTTTTAACGTTTAATTTGGACATAGGTAAGTATATTTCGGAATTGTAGTGCATATTTGACCGTTGTTAATACATATATTAGCCCTGATCGTGCATATTTGCAAAACATATTTTGCCTTTTAGATAGTGTATTTAATCCGATGTTTAATGTTAAATGAAACTATTTAAGGCATTTATCCCTTTCTCATTATTCTCACGTCCTCTCTTCAACACTGAAGTGATAAAATCGTGACAACAACCAGTGCTTGCTTACATAGCCTTACAAGTAAGATAACATCAACAAATACATCATTACATCGTCTTGTATTAGTTCTACTCTGGATCTACTAGACAACATAGAATTTGCGCAAGCCCTCGGTCATTAGCCATTAGTGCTTGCATTAGGCACGAGCGATGCAATTCAATTATCGACAGGTAGAAGGAAGGTAGGTATGTAGAATGCAGCTGATACACCTTACCAGGAGGCGAGAGTATTCAGTGCATACAATCATCGACCAAATCGACCAAATGACCGGTCAGTGGTTGAGTGGGCATAGCGCTTGGGTCTCACCCGGGCGTCGCATGTTCGATTCCTCGGCTGGCTAAGTCCTCCATCACAACACAAGCAACATTTTCGGCTTTCTGTGGTGGTAGTAGGAGATTTTCAAACATTGTTGGGTTATTCGTAACCCGGGAATGTTTGTCTTTCTTTTAAATAAAAAAAAAAAAAAAAAAAAAAAAAAAAAATGCATACAATCCACGCATTGCACCTACCTTATACCTTCTGTGTTACCTGATAGCTGATATCGTGTGACGTATTGCGGGAGTGGCATGCTTATTGAAATTTATATTATAAGTTACAATTATTATTAATTATGAAATTAAAAGAAGCTACGTAAATAAATATTAAATTATTTCAATTATACAAAAACAACAAACACCTAACTAGGTTCCATAAAATACTGTATAATAAATACTAAGAAGAGTTTCTGGTTTTGTAATGCTCTTTCTACTGTTTGTTGAAATCTTTTATGTCCATACAGTGTCTTTTTTTTTAATAAGGATTTGTTGGATCAAATAAAAACTGCAAAATTTTCACCAAATTGCTGAGAAAAATGAACATTCCCGGTTTACGAATAATCTGACAACATCACTTTTAATTCCTCTTTCACCATCATCAGAAGCGGAAAATGTTGCTTGTGCAATGATGGAGGGCTTGGCTAGCAGTGAATCTGTTGCTTTGGATATCTCGGCCACTAAATATACATCTGCATAGCTTATATTATGCACTCGTGTTAAAATATGTATCATAAAATTGGACGTATATGCAATTGTATCTGTAGTAAAATCTTAATTTTCCATTAGTATTACTAAAGCAATTTTTTATATTAGCTCCACGTAGAAGGCCCCGAGGAAAATAATTCCCCTTAGGGCCTATGCCATCTTCGGAAATGTTGTGTGGGGGTACTTTTTAGAAAAGGAAGGAGAGGAAGTTCTGGGAAGGAAAAGGTATGAGGAGTGGTTAGGAATCTGGCGGTCAGTGTTCAGTGGACAGTCAACTTTCGTAAGAATCCAATACTCCCACTGCGGTGCAAGGCGATGTTCTGAGTCTGACTAGTTTCTCCCGATCCGACCTGCCACGCAGTTGGTTGGCAGAAGCATCCGCGGTCAAGACCCGGCCAAACCACACCCCGCGTGCACCCCACCTAACTCGCCAAAAGTAGCGAGCCACATGGGGTGACCTGTGATAGAGGTCGACGGGGCGGCGGTACCCATACCGCCTTATCGCACTGCATATTTCATACCATACACAGGATAATGAAATAATAACTAAGCATTTAACAGTACTAAATACTAATATAACTATCGTCATCATCTTATGATGGAATGAAGAATTTTTATTAATTTGTTAAAAATAGAAACTAATATGCACAAATCCACATTAATATGAAGATTATAGAAAATAAATAAATTGTTTCAATAATCTTGATATGACCTGGTAGGTAATAATAAAATTAGTATGATATTATTTTTGGAACAATCACACTGGAATTTTTTTTTGTCCTATTGACGTATTTTGTCTAATAAATTATTATTAGTAGGTATTCTAAAATAATTTGTTAATGTATTTTGCAACTCAAGATTTATTATAACACATTTTGGTTAATGTTATAACATCCATCATTAAAATAATTGTAAACTGTTTATTAGAAATCTCGTTTTATTTTCTTGTTCCATTTCTTGGAAATGTTGATTGTAATATTAAGTACTTAACAAAATATAGATATTAAACAAGGGAATAATTGTATTTTACTTGACTTCCTTACAATCATATGAACCTAATCTTTCTGGTTTTATTTAGGTATATTACTTGAACACAGATAATATGTTACGTGTGGCCAACCACATGTTATAGATATTTAAAATATTAATTTATATTGCAGAAAACCACAAAAATGTTTTATAATTATTTTCTGCTATAATTTTCCATATGAACCATGAACATTTTATTCTCGGAGTAAATAGATGATCTCATCAAATATATTAATATTGTATTTTAATGTAGCAGAATTCAAAGCGAAATTCATACCACATAATTTCTTGAGAGAATCAACTAAGAAAAATTAGTTACAACAAATACGTCAAACTCCAGAAAAATATTGGCAATAACAACAACTCTGGCCGCTAGAGGCGCTAGTGTAGAACCTTGATCCTTTCAATGGCGGCAAGTTGAATTTATTTAAGTAGTATGGCGAAAGTGTTTTGCCCTTTCTAATTTGTACTTTGATCAATATTGATAAAAAATGTCCCAAAAAGTACATAGTACAGTTAGTGAGTACAGTCGTATTTTAGGATGCAAAAAAACGTTGACAGATTAGTTGGCGAAGCAGAATGTATGGGAAATGTCAGAAGTTGGAGGTATTATGAGGGCAGTGGCGTAGCTAGCATGGGTGGCACCCGGGGCGGAAAACGTAGTGTCACCCCCCCCCCAAAGTTCCGAGTGGAGTCTTCAATTCTAATACACTGCAAAATTCTGAGGAAAATCATTTGCTGGTGTGAAAATATAATTTTAACAACCCACTTTTGAGTTAAAACCAGTTTTTTGTTTAGAGTGTAACGATAAAATTTCAATTGTGATATAGTAAAGGTGTGAGTCCCCAGCTTTAATTATTAATTCACGCAGTACACGAAAATAGTTTTACTCTTTTTTTTAATCTTTGTAGCACATATTTTGCAACTTTCAAATCTTACACGTGAACTCGAAAATGGTTTCCTTCGAAATTTCATTTGAAACTCTCTTCATCTGCGGACCCATTTCGAAGGAAACCATTCCCGTGTTCCACTATTGCAAGATATTCCCCGACCCAAGATATAAAAGTTTCAGACTATGTGCTGCAAATATCGGAGGAAAACCATTTTTATGTTATAGGTGGTGTAGTTTTAATTAAAACGAAATACCGAATACAGATTCAATCTTAAATTGAAACCAGGTTTGAGATGAGCTTTAAATTTAAGTTGCACATCGTACGCTCCAAAATTTGGAGGAAAACCATTTGCTTGTTCCGTGTGTAACTTTTATTCAAGCTTTTCGATTCTTACACGGACTGACTTTTATTTTTCTAAATCTGGAAAAATGTGAGATTAGTATAGGCCGGGTCAACGAATAAATACACCGTCAAGACGCCATACTCACGTAACGTCGCCAATCAAAAAACTTTTTATTTTTCAAAATTAGTACTAAGGCAAAAATCTGATTTAAAGATTATTAGTTTATCAATTATGTGTTATTACTTGTACATATAGTTTAACTATAAAAAAAATATATACAGTATCTTTATTTTCAGTTATTCAAACTAGATTTTGGATAATACCCAACCTAATATTGGATAAAATAATTTAAGTATTATGATTTACAGCGCTAATAATACGAAGGTGACCTCTTATCCAAAGAATCGACAACTGATCGAAATCTGAGGGCGCTCTTACATTTGGTAGACGAATTACCTTAGCTTGCAAAACTCCCCCAGTGTAAGCAGCTAATCGTTTGCTGTAAATAGTGTAAATACTGTCGGCAGTTGACTTGTTAATCGGTGTAAATAGCGCTTCGTCAAAAAATTCAAAACATCTTTCATTTGCATATTTCGAATTCATAAAAAACTTTTTCTGAAATCCTCCAAATTACTTATTATTCGTTAAATGTTTATTAATGTACACAAAACATTATAATACAGAATAAATGTACAGATGAATGATCATTTTTCTTCAATCAGTTATCGATCGATTCTGGTGTAATTGTATTCAAATTTTGCTATTAGAAAAATGAACTGCCAAATCCACTTACCTAGTTGGTTTAAAATGATCTTTCAGCAGTAATAAAAACGCTAAGAGAATAACAACTTATTCACTAATTCATGTCAGTCAATAGATAACAATTCACTTCACGAGTTTACGGTTACGATAACAATAACAATAACATAACGAAGTTAGAATAACAGGAATATTTCAAGGAAATCCCCGACTAAGCAATGCTTCGAGCTAGGAATGAAAATAAAAAAAAAATAAAACATTTTTCGGGAAACCCAACCATCCGGGCCATAGAGCTAAATAACAGTCAGTGTTTACATGTAAGGTGTCCTCCCCCCCCTATCGCTACGCCACTGTATGAGGGTATTTGGTAAATCATGCTTTATGATGCAATTAAAATTATGCTTTAAAAATAACAATTTATCAGTAAATCATTTGGTTTGGTAGGTTTCATATTTAACGTGAAATGTGCAAATAATATCATAATATTATATTCCTACCTACCTTATTACTAAAATACGACGGATATTTAATATTTGGACGGATATTTTTCAATTTAAGTTATCATAAAATAAAGAGTGAAAATTTTAAAATCATCGGTAAATTTTTGAGATCGCTGGCAATGGTTAATACGTACTTTTTTTTGAAAAAATCTTTTGATTCGCCTTAATTACATTAAAAGACAACTATTTGCATTGGGGGAAGTGGAAAATATTTCATTCTACATGGTTTGTGATACAAAAGAAAGTGCCCCTTTATAACGCCTACTCGCGTCAAGGCAAGAAAAACATCCCAGTTTTCAAGTAGTTTAGCGGCTACGCTAGGTTTGTGTAACATGGTTTGTGATTTAAAAGAAAGTGCCCCTTTATAACGCCTACTCGCGTCAAGGCAAGAAAAAATTTAGAATGAAATATTTTCCACTTCCCCCAATGCAAATAGTTGCCTTTTAATGTAATTAAGGTGAATCAAAAGATTCTTTTAAAAAAAGTGCATATATCCAAAAATTACCAAATCATCTAACGCAAATAAATGTTTGCGTTTTATCGTTCATTCATATCAAACCTACGCAGATACTTTCTCGAACTTGAAGGACGTAGGTAGGTACAAAGCAATATTATTGCAATTTTATCAACCTTTCAATTTGAAATTTGAATTAGAACCGACAAAACAAAACCTAAGCACATATTAATACCAAATCCATCACTGTGTAAAGACATAGGTAATTGTTGAGTTATTTTTTGTCTTGTATGCGCAAATACGTACGTGAGAATCATTATCAAGCAGCTATGCGTAGCCGGTAAAAAGTAAACAACCTGTGGATTCATTATTTTTATCTAGTTTTTTCAGCAACTCACCGATAAATGGCGTCTCCATGGTTAGTTTTTAAATCCTTGCACTCGATTTAGAAACATTAAAAACACTCTTGAAGGTACTTTTCTTTTTGGATTCGGATGGTAAAAAAGGATTGCGGCATGGCATATACCACTCCCATCCGAAAAAACTTTTGTTAAACTTCACCAAACTGTTTGTAACTTGTCACCTATCACTAAACACTTGTATTTAACTAAAACACTTCAATGGTTATACACTTGCGCGTCGATTTAATAAGTTTAAACTGTTTTAAAAGCTATAAAAATCACAAACATGACAGAAGCGAAAACAGAGAGCCCGTATGGTATGACAACATAACAACGGCCATCCATAAAACTAAAACTGGCATTAACTATCAGTGCTGCCAGTACACCGATAAACATTTTCCATACATTTTAATAGGGTACAATCACATTTTTTTTTTGTTTTACCAAAAATTAAAGAAAAAAATTACAAACTGGAATATTCAAACATTTTTTTTTTACGATAGGAAATAGTCCTTCAATAACGTTTTGAATATTCAATTTTCAAATTAGCGCTAAAACGCCCTTTTCGCGCGGTTTTGGCTTGTGACGTCACTGCGCACTTCTTGGCAGCTGTCATAAGTCGCAAGTCGTAATCCAGTAATCAGTCTGCAGTTGATCATTTGTTTATCGAAGAAAATGTCCGTAGATACCGTTTATAAATATTGTATTGTACCAAAGTGTACAAATACAACATCTTCAACACCAAACAAACTATTTATAAACGTCACAAATAATGTTATTATGTGTAAAAAGCGGTGTCATGCGATGAAAAGGTACATGTAACTGCCATTATAATCGCGTCGATTTTTGGCAAATTATCAGACTGTCTTTGTAGAAAACCACTGTCTGTCATGATAGTATGTATTTACAATGTATGTTTTACACAAACGAATGGGCTTAGGATGCATAACTAAATTATTATGACTATCAAACTTATTCAAACCAGCATAGCAACTGGAACAAAAACTGTCAAAAACAATTTGACGTGGGACTAGGTGGGTGCGTTGTGACGTCACAATCTCGCAAGTCAATGATGACTCGTTTTTGATATATGAATTTTCATACAACTTTAAAAGTGAATTAATTAATTTAATAATTTTTTTCGGGGGTTTTAGGTGTGATATTCGAGTTTAGTTATTTTTTTTACTTGTATTAAATGCATTGAAAACACTATATTACATATACAGCATGTACCCTATTGTAATCTACTTCTGCGAAAGTTGGGAATCTAAAAATTTAAAAAATAATAATAATTTTTTTTCTTTTGAAAAGGCTTTCAGTATTTTTTATGTTGAAATTTAACTAACTAACTAACTAACTAACCATCACGCCGTTTCCCCGCAGGGGTAGGCAGAGAGGACGGACCGCCAAACAACTCGGTCTTGGCACACAGTCTTTGCTTCACTCACATTCATACATCGTCTCATACATACTCTTCTATTATTCCGACTTTTGACATGGCCCGACTCAAGTATCTGATTCACTTGATCGTGCCATGTCTTCCTCGGGCGTCCCCTACTTCTTCTTCCATTCACATTTGCGTCATATATTCTTCTCACATTATTTTCTTCTTTCATTCGCTCTACATGTCCAAACCATTGAAATTTAATATTGTAATAAAATATGAATGGTCGTATTATTTTCCAAAAGTTATGCTTTTTAAATGAATAAAAACTGAGTGTGCAATTCACACACGGTAGAAGAGGAACCTTCAGAAAAACTAATGAAGACAAGAGTGGGGAGCCCTCGAAGCACAGCATAAAGAGGAGACCGATTACACCATCTCATTCTCTCGCAGGTTAAATCTTATAAAGGGATGTGTTTGTCTTTTTTGGTATCGCTATTTTTCGTTTCATCAAGTTTTAAATCCCAACGGCGCTAAAGAAGTTTTGACTTCACAATGTTAGTTTCTCCAAAACCTGACTGATATTATTTTTTTTCATTCCCGGGTTACGAATAATCCCACAATATTTGAAAATCCCCTACTAACACCACAGTAACCCGAAAATGTTGCTCGAGTCGTGATGGAGGACTTAGCCAGCCGAGGAATCGAACACGCGACTCCTGGATATGACCCAAACGCGATGCCAATCAGCCACTGACCGGTCGTTTTTTTTTATGGAACGGCAAAATTTGTTTGAAAAAACTAGTTCAATTTAGTTTAAAGAATGTTCAGATTAGTCAACTTGCTTTCAAGTGTTGAGTTGGTCAACTGAAATTGAACCGTCTGAACCCTCTATTACTGAGCGTAGCGTCGACCATTGGGCATTTCACTGTCGTAAATTTGTTTGCTACATTCCGGTAGCGGTTCAAGATGGTTGCCGAGTTGGATACCACCTTTTTTATTCACCAGAGTTCGAATGATCATGATTCCATCTACGAGCTTTCAAATCGAAATAATCGATATTATGGTACTTACCGGCATGAAGAAAATTTGAAAAAATAATTGTCATTGGGATGGTGACATTTCTTTGGATATATTGCATAATTCCTAACTTGAAATAAATCAAAAATGTACGTAAAATATTTATGGTTTAAAATTAAGTAGGTACTTAAGTATTTAAGGATTAATTTGCAAATCTTTTGATTTCAGAGGAAAATTCGGTTTAGATTAATTTATTAAATAATAAACAATAGAAACATGTTTTTTGGACGCGAAGTATGCCGGTTTTCAAGGAGCATTAAATTCTGCATTATTAATCAAAATAATATGTGACCATATCATGCCTATATCATTATACCAACTGCTTTTCATCATCCTTGCTCAACGAAAATCTAATTTTAAAAATCTATATAATAAATACAGATAAGATTTAAAAAAACATATTGTGCAATTCACACACGGTAAAGGTACAGCTGTGTGGAGGCTACGAATAACCGCACAAAGAGGAGACCGATTATATGATCTCAATCTCTTGCAGGCTTCTTAGTGTTGCTATTTTTTATTTAGTTGACTTTCAAATCACAACGATGCTAAAGAAGTTTTCACTAAAACTAAAGGGTGTATAATGTATTATTTGTTAGCTATATTATTGAACACGCCAACGGGAGATGGCATTGGATAGGACATATAATGTGTTACTCGGAGAGCGGACAGTCATTCTTTGACGTTATTCCAGTCATGTTATTTTGGGACCAAATACAAATAAATATACCATTCATTTTTTTCATAAATAAAATAATCTTCTTCCCCTCCCTAGTACATTCACCTCACAAGATACATTTTTATAAATTAAAAAAAAAATTATGTTATGGTATTCAATTGGTTCGCAACGTTCAGACCAAAAATATATTTATTTTTGGTTAGTCAGTTTTATACCACGTTGGTGGTTTAAATCGGCTGCTTGGCCGATGATGTGTACTTTACGTCCTAGCAGATTATTTGAAATCAAATGGTTGACTATTAAAAGCAAGAAATTCAGATGTGGCTAAATCTTTAAATAAGAACCGCGGTGATGCATTTATAAAACCACCGAGAATTCCAAATAACCCGAAAAAGTTAAAAAAAATAATAATTTCATTCTGAACTTTGAAATTACGCACCTCTCCTGCCTGGCTACAATGGAGTTGTAAGTACAAAATCATGTAAGATTAAAAATCTCCGAACGATAAACTAAAAATACTAAGAGTGGGATTAATTGTAAAAATGTGAGTGTATTTGTAAACCGCTCTTGAGTTCATAGATTTCACAAAACGGAGTAAACCAATTATTATCAAAGTATGCTTATTTTATTTTTTTGCTAAGTTGAATATTTCGAAAAAACATTAATTTGTCCATAATATAGGTAATATTCTCTTTACTGGCAACTTTGTACTAAGCCCCGCCTCCTCGACAGTCGCGCCTGCGCAGTTGAAGCAACGTGGATCCAGTTTTTAGCGCCACAGCAGAGCCTGTTGCTCGGAGCATGGTAGAATTGTCCGGTCACCGCCAGAGTAAAAAATACTTCGGATCGGCACTTTATGGCGGGAAAATAAAACTTGCTTCTCCAAAGTAATATTGTTATTTTAAAAAAGATTTCAAGAAAGACGTCGTTTTTTGGTCCTGATTCTGATTAATAATACAATTTTATTATTTGATTTTGCACTATTCAAATCAGCATTTTGCACAAAAGTATCTGCTTAGGTAGGTACTTGATAATGGTCATTAAAAGTATTGAAAAAAAGGTTATATTATAGGTTATTACTTTTAATTAGGTTATGGAATATTTTCAGATTTTTTTTTTCATAATTTAATGACTTTTCAAAGAGGTGAAGTTGCATGATTCCGTATTGTCATGGTAATATTTTATATTGACATGATCTTGTATGTATTTATTTAATATTATTTCGATCACGGAAATTTGAAATTGTTGTAAAGGATAAAATGTTAATTTTTCAGGAGAGCGAAAAGAGTATTTTATTATTTTTTCAAAATATTTCCTGTTTTTGTAGACCAATAATTATGATTATCTAAGTCTAAGATAAAGTAACATTGAATAGATCATTTAGAATACTTAATATTTTTTAATGAATTTCTTTAACGGTAGTTATTGAATTTATGATTAATTTTTTAGAAAAAAAAAATCTTGGAATGCACTTATTTTACCTAGAAATATTTTGATGGCGCAGATCACAAGAGGAAAAAAAACGGAGAAATATTGCATGTTTATCTTATTTTCCGATTTATTGTCCTTACAGCATTTCAAATTTCCGCCATTGATTTGTTCTGAAAAAAATACCTAGGACGTACGTACTCGCCGACCTTGATATCCGCCATTGCACGTTGAATTTTTATTGTGCAAATTGGAAATTGGAAGATGAATTGCTCCAGTAATTTAGAGTGGGCCGTCTGTCGTAATGTAATGTATGTTGTATTTTTTTAATATAAATGGACTAAAATTGATCAGGAATTATAAAATAAATATGTATAATATGTCCATCGTCTTAAAAGATAATATATATAGGTAGGTACATATACCTAGTGAAAAATAATAACAAGACTTGAACAGGACCAGCATATATTATTTCCTGTTGATTTGTTTGTATGTTGTTACTTTTATAACGGGTCGTTTCATATAATTTCACATCGTTGGCCGTTTGTTTCACAGTACTTAGATAATATCAGAACTTGAATTTTAACATTGAAATTAGATGAATAATAAATTGTTGAAGTTCAAATCCTGTGAACGACCCGTCCTTGGTGTTTTATACATGTAACATTTTAAATGTTATTGAAGTGAAAGCTTCTTTAGCACCGTTGTAATTTGAAACTCGATGAAACGGAAACTAGCGACACTAAAAAGAGACAAACACATACATCAATAGGATACAGTCTGCGGAATGAGATAGCAATAAAATATTTATTTTATTCACGGGTACTCGGTTCCAATATAATAGCATAAATCCACAGCCCCATGAAGTCCCATTTAGTGTGGTGGTATAAAGCGCTTGACAAACCTTTGCAGACATTCAGCAAACCAGGGATCGAATCCTACGAAATCCAAAAAAGCGACATCTAGCGACTTCGAAGGAGAAACCACAAATACTAATAAAATGATAAAATTTATAGGAAAAGGTGCACTGAAATTCGACGACAAAAATATGGAAAAAATCATCCTTCCAATCCAAAAAAAGTGCTTCGTAGTCTCCCCACTCTTGTCTACTTTAGTTTTATTGGTTACACTTTTATAATAAAAGTTAATTGCAGACTCTGTTTTTTTTTATTACTTATTACGGTACAAGTTGGTTATTTTTTTTAATAATTTCTGTTAATTAAGACCGTAATCGTTAATTTTTCGAATTTAAATCATTGAAGAATGAATCCTTTGAAAGTTAGGAACAATAATTAATCTTCATTATCTCATATTAGTTCAATCAATTTATGATTATGGCTGTAGTGTGTGTTCAGTGTTGCCCCGCATTTGATCAAATGATATTCATTGGCCTAATAAACGAACTATTGTAGAGAAGTTAAAGTAACTGAATAAAGTGATAAACATAAATGAACATAAATTAAAAGCGTAAATTTTAATCGTCAATGTTTTTTTTTTCAAATGGCTCTGGCTTTCACCTTTCAAGGGTGTTGTAGGCCATCATTTCAAATTATGGAGAGAGGAAAGGCGAATTTACATGTTCATTATTTGGTTCCATGACAACTCAGAATTAACACCCCTTTTGAAAAGCCATTTAATTATCAAGAATAAAAATAAAAAAACGATTTAAAAAAAAACGAGTGTGCTTTAGACCACACGACTGAAGTAAAACGAAGTTCCACATTAAGTATGTGATTCTTTTTCGTAACGCATTCATCATTTTACCCCCAAGTGTCGAGCATGCGTAAAGAAGTTTTACTTTAAAAAAAAAAATTATACATTAGCTACACACAGGAGGCCCTGAGTAAAATAATTCCCTCAGGGCCTATGTCATCTGAGATGCTATGTGGATGGTCTTTTTGAGGAGAGGAAGGAATGAACATTGGTCTTAAAAAGACCCATGTTGTAGGAAGGAGGAAACACAGAGACCGGCAAATCGTTGAACAGCCGACCTGTTGAACACAATAACGAGTCGAAGAAGCGAACCGTTCTCATGTGACAAATGTCAACCGTGTACATATGTTGGGCACGTGTTTGGCGTGTTTCAACCAAAAATATGTGATAAAAGTTCCCACATCTCGACCACAGAATGTACAATCTGAGGAGTCAAGGGCCTGAACTTTAAAAAGGTGAGAAGGAATGGAGCAATGTCCAATTCTCACTTGAATAAGTGAGGAAATTTATTTTTTGAAAACTTGGGGGGAATTATTGAAACCACGTATTTCGGCATTTCAGGCTCCCTTGGACTGACTAGCAATACGAAAATACTCTGTTAATCAGTTCCAATTTTGAAAATTACACTTGAATTCAAAATAAATCCGAGTTAATTAATATTATGCAATATTGTTCTTACTACCATATTAAAATATAATATTTAGGGAGAAAATAATTGATTCTTTCTCCATTCCATATTTCTGTTGAAGCGATTGATAAAGTTTTGAATTTCGATACTGAATAAATCGTCATTACGGGTGGAGCGGATCATGCAAATGCAAACAATCGAACTATATAGGCGTAAGAAACGCAGGCATTTAGGTACCTTCCCTTACCAGAGTCGAGTCAGTCCATGGCCCATGCATATTCCTGCAGCGCAAGGACCGCAAGGGGAAGGAGTAATCGCAGACCGGTTATGAACATGCATCAAACAGTTTGAAAAGGGACTCTTCGGTAGGTATTCTATATTTAAATTCTTTGTTGTCCCTGCTGCGCGTTTGCTTTATTATATCGGGTGTCGCAGTAAAGTTTCCCGCGTCCCTGAAAGTTCATGTTGAATTCTCGCAAGTTGCACAATTTATGACGCTAACGAAATAAATTTGACACATTAGGGATTTTTACACTTTCAAAGGTTACAAATAAAATTATTCATTTTGAATTCATAATATATTTAGGTTCTCTCTAAGCCTCTTGCATTTTTAGCCAAACTCAAATCCTAGTGAAACATAATGTAAAAAAATTATGGACTATGAATGGATTCTTAAAATACCATCTTTAAACATAGCCTAACAGATAGGGCAAATTTGGAAATTCTTCATCGAATAGCCAAACTTAGCAAAATTGTATGTGAAAAGAAGAAAATTCCTATATTTTGGACATATTTTGAAGATCGGGAAAATACAACTGATTGTCAAAGTGGAAGATTAAAGGCTGGACGTTATAAAGAAAGGAGTGATAACAATGCTTATTGTTTGCTGGAAAGGGTGAAGACTGCCTAACAGGCCTAGAGCCTAGACGATAGCCAAGTCCAGTCAATTTAGTAAAATTTCTAGCAAAAGGTCGGGTGTTTTGAATTTTTGATATATATATCGTTTGGATTGTCACCAAACTCGGCCAAACCCCGGGCCCGGCGTTTCCCGGCAAAACAGCTAAATTTAGGCAAATGATTTCGTTTTTTTTTTTTTTTAAACGGTTGTCGAAAAAATTGTTCATTGGGAAAAATTCATCAGTTGTCATTTTTTTTGTGCTGTATTGACTAGACTGGCCAACCTCCGATATTTTTTCCCAGGACATGTCCTGTTTTTTAGGATGTTCTGGGCTGTCCTGGATAGTTTTTAAGCATCGTCCTGTTAAGGACCTATGTTTTTAAATCCGCGCGCCACTACTCTCTCCAATCGTTTTGTCAATGGGCTTGCGTCGCGCGTGTGAAGTTAACCCTTTTTTCAATGCAATACAATTTTTAAAAATTGGTACTGCTCGTATACATATATACGTAGTCCTGGCTTTAAACCGAAATGTCCTGATTTTTGTACCTTCAAATCCTGGATTTCAAAGTTTGGAGATGGCAACCCTAAGATAGAGCCATAGTAAGTTTGAGGTTGTTGTACCTATGTGTCACTTAAAAGGAATTGAATCCCCATGTCATTCTATTCATCAATTTATTTATCGTTCGTGTGCCTTAAATGAGCAATCAAAAGTAAGTAAGCGGTGAATAAATAAAATAACCCCTTCAAACCCAGACAAATTTTATAAATACAAAAATTTACCGAAAATAATTTTTTTTAACCTGTGAAAATGGAGGAAGCGGTTGATCCGCATGCCTTCATAACAAAGGCGAAACAAAACATAAGTGATTTACATACAATCATAGAAGAAAATAAACTTACCAAAGAAACCAAATCAAAAATGATGAAAGAAATAAATAACATCATGGAAATGATATCTCACATGGCAATAGAATTAGCTAAATTACAAGAAAAGTGTGATATTCAAGAAAAAAACCAAGCACAAAAATACCCATTTTCATACTCTTCTGCAGTAAAAAACTTAATACCACAAATGCAAGAAAAACGATTTCCTATAATAATTAAAAGCTTAAAAGAAGAAGACACGGAAAAAATAAAAGAGAAAATACAAAAGATTAAAATATCGCAGTTGGGAATTCGAGTATGCGAAATAAAAAAAACTAAAAAAAAACCTTATAATAACATGCCCAGAAAAAGAAGACGCGAAAAAATTAAAAGATAAGATAAATGAAGTCGACAAAACCATAATAGCAGAGGTACTTCTGAAAACGGATCCATGCGTAATATTCAAAGGTCTTGACAAAGACTATACCGAAAAAGAATTTTTAGAAGACATCATTGAACAAAACAACGACATCAAAATGATATGTGAAAAATACCAAGACAAAGAAATATTACAAGTTAAGGCCATCATTACAAACAAAAAAACTAACAGCAAAAACTTAATTCTACAAACAAATCCCGAAATGAGACTACATCTTATTAATAAAAAAAAAATTCATCTAGGATTCATGAGAATCTATGTAGATGACTGCAGTCCTCTTACCCAATGTTTCCACTGTCAAAGATTTGGGCACACAGCCCAAAAATGCTACAATAGAATGAATAAACCAACGTGCAAACACTGTTCAGAAGATCATCCCATCTCCGAATGTAAATCCCTGGAGCTGCCACCCAAATGCGCTAACTGCAACTCGGCTAACAAGAAGAAAGAAACAAACTCCTTCAACAATAAAATGAATGAAGTAGACCACCGAACAAACAACGAAACATGTAAGTTCCGATCTTACATGCTTAAATTAGCCAAAGAAAGAATAAACTACGACATTGAATAAAAATTTTATAAATAATTTTGCAAAATACAACTATAAATGCATTAAATGGATAATTTCTTAAATAACGAACTGGAATTAAATATTAAAATTCAGGAATACGAATGTATATGTACTGATTCGTGTAACAAAATTATTTCTAAAAATATCAATGACATAATTATTATGCACATAAACATCCGTAGCATTCAAAAAAACTTTGATGAACTAATTCTAAAAATAAATAATTTAATTAAAAAACCGGACTTTATAGTGTTAACCGAAACATTTACGAACGCCGAGTCACCGCCTTATCACGTGCCCGAGTACAATTATATCTCTACCAAATTAGACATTAACAAAAATTCGGGAATAATAATATTTGCAAGCAATAAATTTAGTATTGTTAACATAATAGAGCACCCAATACATTTGGTTAACTGCATTGAAGTACATTTCAAACTCGGCAAATCAACATATCATCTAATAGCTATCTATAGAACGCATAGCTCGAGTATTATTACCTTTATTAATGACCTCAAATACATATTATTAAAATTAAAAAATAAACTTTGCTTCGTGGTAGGTGATTTTAACGTGAACATCAATGAAAAAATAGAAAATAATAACAAAAATGAATACATCAATTGTATGACTGAACAAAATTTCATATCTTGCATAAATAAAAATACTAGAGAAATAAAAGAACATACTCCATCTTGTTTAGACCACATTTGGACAAACATAAACATTAAAGATCTTCACAAATTAAAATCTATTGTTTGGAAAACTAACATAACTGATCATCATTCATGCTTACTTCTGTATAATAATAATATTAAACATAAAAAACATAATTTAATAACCAAAAAATCAACAATAGATATGACTATTCTCTCTGAAAAACTAAAAAAGGAGGATTGGAACAATGTTTTGAGCAGTGATGATACCGAAATATGTTCGACTAACTTTGAAAATATCTTGTCACAACACATTAAAAATTCGACAACTGAAATAACACTCATAAATTCAAAATTAAGATGTTTAAAGCCTTGGATTACCAAAGGACTTATAATATCTATCAGGAACAAAGAAAAACTTTACAAAACAACTTTAAAAAATCCCCACGATGAAAAAGCATATATTTTCTATAAAAAATATAAAAATAAATTAACATCTTATATTAAAAAAAGTAAAGAAGAGTTTTTTAAAAATAAAATATTATCTTCAGAAAATAACCATAAACAAATGTGGAAAACAGTAAATTTGGCCATAGACAATACAAAAAAAACACAAAACATTAAATACATTGAACACGATAAAAAAATTATAGATGCCAATATGCAACCTAAACAATGTGCAAACATTTTTAATTCCTTCTTTGCAAATGTTGGAAAAAATCTTGCGAAAAATATTCGTAAGCCTTCTAACCCGGAAAAACATAAAAATAAAAATTTACAGAAACGTAATATACTTTCAACATTCGAAACAACAACAGAATGTGAAATCTTAAAAATAATAGAAAATATGAAAGGAGGTTCGTCTCCCGGTTTTGATTCTATTACGGCACATATGTTAAAATCTATGAAAACTTACTTAATTAAACCCATCACTCATTTAATAAATTTAAGTTTAACAAAAGGGATATTTCCAATGAACTACAAAAACACAATAATCTCACCTATTTACAAATCTGGAGATCCACACCAAGTAACAAATTATCGCCCAATCTGTCTAATTTCTAATATAGGAAAGATCTTTGAAAAAATAGTAAAAAAACAGTTGGTAAATTTCCTAGATAGTAATAAAATAATACACAAAAACCAGTTTGGTTTTATAAAATCACTCAGCACACAAGATGCTATTGCTAACGTAACTTCATACATTTACGAAACAGTAGATAAAGGTAAAAAATGTGCGGGTATATTTATTGACCTCAGAAAGGCATTCGATAGCATATCTCATGAGATGCTATTAAAAAAATTAAATAATATTGGCATAAAAGGCAACGCGATTAAATGGATCACCAACTACTTAAAAAACCGCCCACAAGTGGTAAAAATCAATCATGTTAATAGCGATCAAGAGCTTTCAAGCTTTGGAATCCCCCAAGGTACAGTGCTTGGACCAATCCTATTTACTATATATGTAAACGATATTTTTTTTCAACCTTTACATGGTCAAATTACATCATACGCCGACGATACAGTAATAATAATAAGTGGAAAGACTTGGGAAAATGTAGAATTAAAGGCCATAGAAGACATTAACACGCTTAAGAATTTTTTCGACTCTAATTTACTATCACTAAATAGTGAAAAGACATTTGTAATTCCATTTGCAATACATTTAAACGATGCTCCCAAAAATTTTAACATTGTCATACATGAAAATACTAAAATTCACAGCCAAAACTACTGCAAATCAAACTGTACAATATTAAAAACAACAAATAAAATAAAATATCTAGGAGTAATTATTGATAAAAATCTGAAATGGAAAGAACAAATATGTCAAGTAGTAAACAAAATTAGAAAATTAATATACATATTTTTAAGAATTAGAATTAATTTTTATTAAAATTATATTAAAAAAATCCTTGGACTACCCAACAGAACGCCTATTTGATGAATTCCAAGTGCCTACATTTAAAGATTTATATATTAAAAATTCATTAATTCAAATTATAAAAGAAAAAGATAAATATCAATTTTTAAACGAAAACAGAACGCGACTTAAACATGTTTTTATATGCCCAAAACTAAATACGTCTTTTGCACAACACCATTACACTTACCAGGGAAGAACTTTTTTCAATCGCCTACCAGAAGAAATCAGAAGCATTAATGATAAAATCCAACTACTGCTCTCTGTCAAGAGACATTTTAAAAATATTCTGAAGAAAAAAACTAAAGCCACTTAATTATCCTACAAATATCCTTAGTTTTCCAAAATATTCTTTCTTTTATTTAAATGTATACAAATATACTTAGTTTTCCATAATATCCTTTATTTTCTTTAAATATATACTATTATATACTATTACAACATAGATATATTTATGTAAATGAATTATTTAAGTACTAAGTAATAGCCACATTTATGTACACTCCTTTTCCATACACAAGCAAATGCTTTAAATGGAAAAGTAGTAAAAAACCTAAGATGTAAAATGATCATTTAGCAACATGTAAAACATATTAATGAAAATAAAAAAATAATAAAAAAAAAAAAAAAAAAAAAAAAAAATGAACTCTTCAACTAAGATTTGTACCTATTGATATTTCATTTGAAGACAATACCACCAGGCGTCTAAATAAATAACTTGAAATGTTGCATCGTCAGTGCTTCAAATACCGAGAATTGGTTCAACGTTCAAGTGACAAAACTTATATTTAGAATCCATCTGACGGAACGAATCTGTTGGAATGACAAGTCCAAAAACCGCGGTCTAAAAAAATCTTTCACTCCACTTCTCTTTGTTTTTTTATGTCATCTGACTCATTAAAATCACGATTTGTTTTGTCAATTATTTGGGTTTAAAGTTCCGTGATGTTTTTATTTGTGCAATGCTTTGTTAAGGTTTGGTTTGTTACCCACCTACATATGTACATAACGGTCTTTACTCTCTACAATATTTTAATACTAACAGAGTAATTCTTTCAAAACATTAAATAATATAATACTTACCTGAACTGTTTAATATTTGTCTTATGTACCATGAAAAACAAACAATCTCTTATAGAATCTCTAGTAGCAGATGATCAAATCATGTGATTGCATTTATTTATTTGGTATAATATCTTACATTTAAAATATAATTAAGCAATGTCGGCCTCACTGGGTAGCTCACCTGTGCTGAGGCCTCCATTTTATAAAACAAAATAAACTAAAAATTAAAATTTATAAATAAGTTAAAGTTATATGTAAAATGAATTATTTTATTGCTTAAATAAAATTAAAATCGGTACGTATTATGTGTTGTGTGTTTGTGAGTGATGTGTGTTTAATTAAAATGCTTTATTTAGTTCCGATGCAAGTCATCTATTAGCATAACACTCATATCAACAACCAAGCCCAAGTAGGTACACTCTTAGAGGAATATACATATTTGTACATTTATACATCTGTCTAAGAGTACCTAGGTACACTCGACAAAATATTACTATATTTCTTTAATCTTTAAAACACAATGTCATTGTACACCTACACGTAGCAATAGTGTTGCCATTGAAGATTGATTTAATATATTTTATACTTTATATTTTATTTTATATATTAAGTAAGTATGTATATTTATTGTATTATTGTTTTTTTTTATATTACTTAGGTAAAAAATATTTTAATATTTTTTGTTTATAAATTTTCAAATTTTAAAAGTAACTAACTAACCATCACGCCGTTTCCCCGCAGGGATAGGCAGAGAGGACGGACCGCCAAACAACTCAATCTTGGCACACACTCTTTGCCTCGTTCACATTCATACATCGTCTCAACATGCTCTTCTATTATTCTTAATATACATTTTATGACGTAATCCGAATCACTTGCTTTATTTAACTGAAGGCTAAATCTAGATGTTACATAAATCAGATTTTTCTTACAAAATTTAAATAAAAATGTTTTTTTTTGGCAACAAATTCATGTGAAGCCGTTGTAGGCAGTGGCTCGACCACAAAAGCGATACACGGACTACGCGGTGTTACCAGCCCTATTATAAGAAGCTAGAAGACAGGAGGAATGTGTTGGAAGATTGATTGAGTAGCGGGTGACATAATAATTCTCTCTAAGTCAAGCTTAGCTTATGTTAAGGTTGTTCAGAGAAAAACAATCTGACCTCATTCTGTAAGTTCCAGTAAATATTTTGTTAGTACTTTACAGAAAAAAGAAACTCATAGGCCTCGTATATAAATCGGTACGTATCATCGCTATGTACCTATGACATTCCTTGCTCAAATTTAGGCGGGTTAAATCGGCCACTTAAACCTTGCTAAGCCGCAAAATAGTTCCTTTTTTAGACGCCGAGGCGCTATACGCGATTAATTGCGTGTTTTCATCCCACCGATATACCAAGTATATTCATCGAACAATGAGGAATGCCAATGTCATTAATTGATAAAATCAACATAAAATAGTCCATACAAGACGGTTTGTTTTCAGCGTTTAGTTTGTCATCAATATATATATATATATATATATATATTATAAAAGAAAGTCCAAAAAAACGTGCAGCTCGCAAAAACTCAGAAACGAGTCCCGGTACGATCAAGGGTGGCTTACATAGTGTGGTAGATCCCCATCCCCCTCCAGGATGACGGTTCCCGTTTTTACCTAAAGGTCATGCTTTTTAAGATATAAGGGCAGGAGGTTTTGCCTTCTTGAAATTTCTAGAACAATCTTCCGGAAAGTTCTAGAAGGTTCCATAGAGCTCTAGAAAGTTCTGGAAGGAGTGGCGGAGTACGTTCTGGAATAGGGAATCGGGAACAACATTGTGGAACATTCCAGAACACTCTCGAATGTTGTCCTGAGCGAAGACGGGTAACCCAGCTAGTAATTTCATGAAGAGTGTACTGACTCCAGCATAACTAAATACTATTTAAAATTAGTATCCTTGCATTTGAGCACCACGCTGTTTGAAGTGGAGAACTTTATAAAAAATCAACTCGTAAATTAAACCCGAAATAACCGTATACCAATTATTGTGTACCAAGCCGGGCTAAGCTCGACATTCCAACAAAGTCGAGCTTAAAATCAACTGATATACCCGGACATAGAAAGAAAATTCATTAAAATCAATGTTAAATAGCTTGGGTCAATGCCATTAATTTGAAAATGCAGTTATTTATTTTTACAGATTGTGGGACAATACAAATATCAAAACACATTAAAGCAAAACTATTCATATACCACTTAACAATTTTTTCATTTTGATAAAGGTATTTTGAATCATTATTATAATATATTGTGGTGGTACCTACATTCGACATGAATTGGACAGCCCAAAAGGTATTTTCTGAGAAGGCAACACCGTTGATGACAGATACGGGTGACTTGCGATTTACGGCAAGCTCCGAGCTCCGAGTTTATTCCCGCTGGAGACTCGCCTTCCGTTGGTCGTTCTGTGTAGCTTTCAATTATTGTAATTTACTAATTAAATATTGTCGCAAGTAAACTTAAATATATAATGCAATTTTATACAGCCTGATACTAAGTGCTTTTATTTCCCTCCTGTGATAGAGAGTTAAATATCGTAATAGTAGTATCACCCATACGGTATAATATCAATACGTTCCTCTACCCACCAAATTTAAACGCTGGTATTTTTCTTTGTTTTCTGAATTTTATTTAGTGGGCACCCACCTACGTAGTTCTTTGTTGTTCGACTTTTAGGGAGCCTATTTGCCCCTATTGTGCTTCTTCCTTCCATCATCAGGTCTAACGACGGACACTGATGTCCCAAAACGTTAGCTCAAAAATGTCACTCAACGTGGCTCAGTATCACAAAACGGCGTAAAGATAAGCAACACAAATACTATTTGTCGTGGCAATCTTAATTATTTACATCTAGGTTTACATGTTTAGTGTTTATGTTTTTACCATCAAGATCACATTAAAAATAAAGAAAACATTGAATATCGTTCAGATTTCAAGAAAAATTTCAATAATTTCCTACCTGCATACTGATGGCCTTTTACGATTTCTTAAAATAGATTGTTCCGCAATGTCACGGAAATCTTTTATCTTCCAAGTAATAAAAAGTTGTAAATTTAGACTTACATTTGCTCTGGTGAATGTGGGTCTCAAACGGCGCATTCTCGTGCGCGGGAGGCTCTCCCACCTGCACCACCCACGTCACCTTCCGCTGGACCGGTGATGACATTATCCCGCCGTAAAGATAATTACTATCAGATGGCGATTGTGTCGATTGGGTCGATTGCGAAACGCCCCGTCACTAGACGCATCTCTCCGCGCGGGAAATGCCCGTTCGAGTATGTAACTGATACACAAATGCACTGTTTTATTTTTTTTTTCACTCTGGTTTAGAACTATTTTTCACAGCACCTTTATTAGAATTCACTCACTCACGCACTGCAAGCCTCCTTGGTTAGTTTATAAATCTCTTTGCGAGCACAGTTTTAGTTTGTTTTTCGTATTAAGCTGAAAAATCACAAATTTTATTGATAAATTTATGCAAACTAATTTATTTTATTTTTAATTTGGTTTTATTACCGAGTTTAAACACTCTATTGGACAAATGGGAAAAAATACAGATAGTTCTAATAAATGTAGATAACTCTAAAACTCATGAAGGAAAATATATTTGGGTACTAAAAATATGTACCCAGTTGATCAACAGATAAATTCTGAATGCAAAAATTGTGCTAATTTCATGACGCCAGAGCTCACCACTTTTAATGCACCCGTCATGCAGACAAACAGATACCTACGAAAAGATAAAAAGTTGATCATAATTTTAATTTTAAATTTTGAGCAATGTCGAGTATTTAAAAAACAAAACTTCAAACAGGCGGCCCAGGAGATATTTTAACTCGAGGCCTATGTTATCTTTGAGGATGCTGTGTGGAGCCTGGGTCTGGAAGAAACCCCTACTTATTTTATTTTTCCGCCTGATACGGAAATCAACTTCCATTGCAACAAAGTATAAAGTTTTGTTTAAATGGTTCATCAAACCTCAAAACAACAAACAGACTTGAGTTAATGACGATTATTAAAAAAAATAATTTAGCCTCACCTTCTGTGAGATTCTATGTAAACATAATAATAGAAGGTGAGGCAAAATTTTTTTTAATGGTTCATAAAACCTCAAAAAATTATTAGTGAGCAGCCGTTCCTCTTAAATGTAGGTAAGTTGTTACGGTGTTAAAGTTCTTACTTTCACACGGTGTTAAAGTTTACAGTGTATTCTGTTAAAACAATGGCGGCAACCCGCATAATAACAACGTAAAACACATGTCATGCTCAAATGAAATCGTGTAATATTTTTTATAACTCCAATTATTCTAACGTGAACTAAAACACCCAGGGGCCAACAAACACCAATTACGCCAGTAGCAATTTAGTTCACATAGTAATACCTATAGCAGAAGTCCCCGGCGATGCCCGGGCTTTACGCAGAGTTTTCGAAATCAAATGTAGACAGTGACCTTCCTCTTGTTTCGAAGGTCACATGTGCAAAAATTCATCACCCTCGCCATAAAACTGTAGATTTTCACACAAATCAAATCCACACCGCTCGCCTGCCAGCCCGCTCGTCAACCACATACAGACATTCTCCTTTATTTTAACCAATTTACACAAAACCCTGACAAACTATATACCTAAACCTTCTTCGTGAATCACTTTATCTATTGGTGAAAACCGCATGAAAATCCGTTCAGTAGTTTTTGAGTTTACGCGAACAGACAGACAGACAGACGCGGCGGAGGACTTTTATTTATAATATGTAGATCTGAATAACTTTTTTTTATTACCGCACAAAAGTCCCACCTGCTCCAAACTATCGTAGTATATTGTGAGGCTGAAGGGAGTGGGAAGGGAAGGAGATGGGCAAAAGGAAGGTCGAGAAGTAAGTACCTGCCTATCAAATAAAAATCTAAAAAACTTGCCAAATTGAGTTCTATAAAATTTCAGGCAAGTATGTCAGTATGAGACCTGAGATGTACCTACAGTGTTTTCCAAACTAGGGTTGTGTGGCGGACCATCCTTTGTGCATTCCCTTTCGGGGTTACTCCTCGATTGGTAACTAAGATAGTTTTAGTAATTATTTTCATTCAGAACATCAATTAAAACATTGCGAATGACCACACTCCATTATATATTCCAAGCAAATCGTATTGAGTCCGTTTGAAAGAAGATTCTTCAACTAATATTATTTTTTTACATTTTAATGCTAAATCACTATTTTCAATTAATCTTTACTACCAACCAGTTAATACTAAAAATACAAAAAATATATTTTGGATAAATTGAAGCTTTTCCTATCGTTTCCATTGATTAAAATGAAAATAAAACTGTTAATTACTTCATAAAAAATATAAGCGTAAATTTAAAAAAAAAATCATTAGAAATGTATGAACGCGTATCAGAAATATATTTTTAGTCATAATATTTTATGATAAAAATTTTATTGGTGACAGTTTCCATTGATTAACAATTATTTCTTATAAAATTATTCAAACATAAATAGAAACATAGTGTGCAATTTACATGCGGTAGAAGTGAAACATTCAGAAAACTAAAGTAGACAATAGTGAGGAGGCTACGAAGCACCGCATAAAGAGGAGACCGATAGGCTTCGAAGCACTGCACAAAGAGGAGACCGATTATACTATCTCATTTTTTCGCAGGCTAATTCCTATAGATGTATGTCTCTTTATTGTCTCTTTATGGTGTAGCAATTTTTCGTTTCATGGAGTTTCAAATCACAACGGTGCTAAAGAAGTTTTCTCTTCTAAAACCACTTTTTCGCTGGAAATCGTAAAATCGCGACTCCGATTGTTAAGCGATTTTTATGCCTATTACCCTATATTCTGGCGATATAAGCCACAGTAAGAATATATTTTTTTTAGCTTGTGGCTTCCTCTTGAGGCGCAATCAGGCGGGAGTTAAAAAAAACACGTAAAAAATTTGCCATTTTTAGGTAAGTACTTGCCTTTGCCTTTTACATACTTAACTTTTTAATGGCTATATTGTGGCTAGCCAAACACTCTGCGATAGGAAGAGCTTAAAATCATGCTGTGCAATTTGTGCGCATGTTTTATTCAGTTGTATTTAGGTAGGCACTTATAGGAAACAATTGCATCGGTTGGTATAGAAAACGGGATCCCGTTAATTTGGGAATTTATTTGTTTGTGATTCATTGATGAAATTAAAATCAGAGACTAGGACTTCCTCGTGTGTCTTTTACCGTAATTAGAAAGATAATCGGCGCCTACGAAATCTCTAAAGATTCCTATATCTACCGATCACGATAACGATGCAAGGGAATCGGAATCGCTGCAACAAATAAACTGTGAATTTATGAAACAAATAATAATAACTCATTTAATAACTAACTTCATAACAAGCTCACTATCACAACATTTTAGCAGGTATAGGCAGAGAGGATCTACCGCCACTCAACTCTGTTTTGGTAAACACTCCTTGCTTTAGACACATTCATACATCGTATCATATATTATAATATGACGTCTCCGACTTTTAGGTTCAATGTGGTAGTCTCCTAATTTTATTTATTCCCCGACAATATCGGTTCGGCTATCAACAGCGCAACCGTACAGGGGATATGGGTATAAAATCGTCGAAAGTAGTTGAGCCTATCGATCCGATATTGTTGTTATCAATTTGATAGTAGGAATTATAGTCGACATAGTGAAACAAAAATTAAACATGCCTTCAAACGCGATAAACTAAAATTGAGAGACTAAATTTAAATAGCCATGTCTCACCTATCATTCCCGTTTTACTTCTTATTCCCTTGATTTTGGGTTGCACATATATAACAAATGATGACCAGTATTATCACGTGACTGCATCCTCTACAGCCCATTACTCTTCACACGGCGCGTGCTTACTGATGCGTGGCGCTTTGAAAGTTTCAATAGGAAATTACCATTAGTTTTACAGTTGTCAGAAGCAGTGAATGAAAAAGATCATACAGAACAGATTGTCCGCCATTCTTTTGGATAATGTCATTAATGGCGACCAGTTGAATATCCGGAGGAAAAACACTAAAATGCACATACTATTTTCAGTTTTGAATACTTATGTATTTTTTTATTACAGAGAATATAGCAATTGATATTTACCCATTATGTATGTAGGTATTAACTTAAAAGACATATAAACGTTGCTTGAAATGATTTTAACCGTGTTTATTGACGAGATCAGAATAGTCAGGTAATTCCCAACTTTGTTCTTCCCAATTCGCCTTACAATATATCCAAGTTTAGGCTCTCGCCCAGAAGAAAGGTCATTAAACTCATTAATTAGGGTTTAAATTAAATTCAAGGGAGAGGATCGCACGATATCTACTAATGTTTTGTGTACCTATGATTTGTACAGATTAAAAAAAAAAGTTAAGCCGCTCAATAGTCCTAACTGTTCCTAACCGTCTGAAGCCGGTGATACTATGGCATCCCCAATTGTGATATGTTATAAGGCTGAAGGTAGAGGGGAGGGGAAGGAAATCGGGAAGAGGAAGGTGAGGAAGTACCTGGCTATTCAGATCTGGTCACCAAACACAGTTAAAAACGATTTCAAGCAAAGTTTCAACTCTGAATGGTGATCTTACATCAGAGCGATACTGAGGGAATCTTCCAATCTGGAACGTGTCGCAAATATACTTTAGGTATATTTCATATACAATTTGGGAGGCTGGTGTATGTACCGCCGGCCCGGAACCCATTTATTGGATAACCAACATCTCTGCCATAGGTCTGTCCAAGTGATTCGGTACGTTTGGTGACTTAGCAGGGGTGCCCGGGTTCATATGGTGAGGTTTGTCCAGGTCTTGACGGCGGATGAATCTGCCCAACTGCTGCGTGGCGGACCGGATCGAGAGACTGGTTAATAGAGGCCTTTTGACTTTTCCAGCCGGACTCTCTCGGCCCATCGCCTTGCATCGCAGTTGGAGGGACGGATTCATACGTCCGTCACTCCTATACACACTAACCCCAGATTTCTACCCACCCCCATACCTTTTTCCTTCCCAGAACTTCCTATCCTTCCCTTCCTTAAAAAGACCCTCCACACAGCATCCCCTAAGATGATATAGACCCTCAGGGAAATTATTTTCCTCAGGGACTCTTGTATGGAGCTAAAGTAAAAAAAAATATTAAATTGTGAAATAATACATTTCAACCAAATAAAATTTACTTGTGCACACCGGGATTTGAACCTGCGATCTTCGGATTGCTAGTCGAGAGCTTTATACCTCGACAACGGAGGCTATCAAAATTTCTTATATTTTATGTTACCTTTATTTTGTTAACGCTTATATCTTATGTAACCTATATTTTATTTTTAGCATAGGTATATTATGTTACCTGTATTTTGTAAACTCATTATTTTCACTGTAATTTAAAAATTGTACTGCATTCTACGTAAAAGCCCTATGGGCGTTTAAATAAATAAAATAAATAAAAATTAACGGTGGCTCTATTGTGAAAAGTCTTTTCGTCTCGTTTTCTTTCTACCGCCTGCAAAGATAAGCGCGCCAAACTGTATGCACCCACGCAATTAATCACCTTACTACCTTGAATTAGTAATAACAATGTAATGTTGCAGGTTATTCCAAGGTTCCACAGGGGGTCTCGAAACAAATTGACTCTTTTCTTCTACAAACCTTTACTAGTTCAAAAGATTCTCTGCCATTACTTTAGTACAAGTAATTACTTCTACATCGTACTAAATAAAACCAATACAACTTTGAACAAGTAATTTGTTCAATCAAGCCTCGCGTTATGCCCACGGACATGATGAATTTTCCATGAAAGTAATTTTTTGTGAGTTTTGTTTTTGATTCCTCTGCAGACCATAATTTTTAATCAAAATTCAAAACTGCAGTCGGTTCGGAGCTATACAGCCTGAGATAACGACTTTCAAAGTCCTAACCCAAGCTTTGCATTATTTCCTCAAAAATGATTCATTTTCCACAAATGTTACTTTTTACAGATTTTTATTTTGTTTCCTCTTCAGACCATCATTTTCAAAGGCATAGCAAATATCTATGTTTTAAATTGTGAAACCAATATCTATGTTTATAATTCAAAGGTATAGCAAATATCTATATTTAGAATTGTGAAACAATAAAGAATAAAATTTTGCATGATTTTAGAAGCATCTTTGTGAGTTAATTATTACCAATAAAAAAACACCGGCCTTACCTACTGAGTGAATATAGTAAAAAAATTAAATAAAACATCGTGAAACAGACGTTTTTTGGGTAGTATTTTAATTTATGCAAGACAAATTAAATTTTAATTTACGCCCATCAAATTGCTTTTTATTTTTTTGATTCAAAAACTTCTTTGGCGCCGTTGTGATTTGAAACTCTATGAAACGAAAAATAGCGACATTAAAAAGAGATAAACTCATACATCTATAGAATTTAGCCTGCGAGAGAATGAGAAAGTATAATCGGTCTCCTCTTTGTGCGGTGCTTCGTAGTCTCCCCACTCTAGTCTATTTTAGTTTTTTGAAGGTTCACTTCTACCGCGTGTGAATAGACCACTTGCATCACATTTTTTTAATTTTTTTTTCCGGTTAAGGCAAACATTCTAAGACATTCTTTTTTTTTTTTTTTAACGTATTTTTGAAACCCTGGCGATTTTTTGAAAATTTCAATCCGAAAAATCAGACCATTTTTTATAAACCGGAAATACGGGACATAATTTTATGTGTGCTAAAAGCGATAATTACATAGCCGAAAATAATTTTAAAAAAAGAACGTTTTCCACACGAATAACAATAAATTGTACGGGGTTCTCTTCGTAACATCTGTAAAAACACCGCCATCTTTATCAAAAAATCAAACCGAAGGATAAGTTCGCATAGAACAAACAATAAATCTAGTGAACGTTAAACGAAAATTTAAAAATTCGCCGGAAATCAAAGTGTTGCCACATAAAAAAAAATAATCAGAGTGGAATTTTACAAAATTAAGGGAACATAATCGGAGACGGGACATTTTCATGTAGTGATGTAACGAGCCCAAATAATGGATGTATTTATTTAAAATTAAGAAAAACTATACACTTCTTGAAATTTTTACCAACATTTTCGTAATCTTAGTATAAAAATCTATCCACAGGATTTTTTCCAAGTCGTTATGAAATGGCCTATTATGCGCTCTGATTTTTAATTTTATATTTCATCATAATCGTATTGTAAATATAGTATTTTTTTTTTAAATTAGCCTCCTCTAAATTTTAAAAGATTCAATTCTTAAGTGGCCTATATTTTATAAGTTAAAACACAAATAAAACATTAGGACATATCTGATACATTTTTAGATTTTTACGGCCAAAAGTATTTTCGTTATTAGTTTTTAATGTGTTATGCCGTGTTGCACTACCTCCTTCTTTAGGCTAAAAGCCTCTTAGGCTAAAGAAGTAGGACATATCTGTACTAGATATTTTTCATATCTATTAACTAAAACAAGTATTTTGGCTTCAGATACAATTTTAAGTTTTATATGAAAAAGTCTCACTGCCGTTCCCCTTAACTGTTGCTTTCATTAAGAGTTGTTAATTTGAGTGGCATTCCTGCTCTAATGAAGAATGGAGTCGGCTGAATAATTAGCTTAGCTTAATCATGGTGGCACCGGACTAAAGTCTAGCGCTCAATTGGATGACATAAGTCTTCAACATCGGTGCAATGACATCAGCTCTGATGACGAGAGTGCAACTATACCGAAACTTCATGCTAATGAAAAATAGTGTAATTTGGAATACGTTGTAACAACAAACTAATGACAACAAACACGTCTTCCATTCATTTAACCGTCATACAGGGTGTTGAGGAACGTACTTGACTTACTTTAACCAGAGGAGGCCCAGGAGGCCACAGGAAGTACAGGAGGCATATTTATTTTATTTATTTATTTATTTATTTGATATGTCATATGAGATGCTGTGTGGAGGGTCGTTTTGAGGAGGAAGGAATGAAGATTGGGCTTGAAAAGAACCATGTTGTAGGAAGGAGGAAACACAGAGGCCTGATATTATTTGGGGTAAAAAATGTGCTTAAATGAAATTTGGTCTCCGGTGACTGTTTACTATTTAGTTGTGTTTTTTTTCTTCAAAATTGAACAAAAAAATACATGTGCAGTTCAAACTTGGTAGAAGTGAAACCTTCAGAAACCTAACGTAGATAATAGTGGGGAGGCTACGAAGAACCGCACAAAGAGGAGACCGATTATTCTATCTTATTCTCTCGCAGGCTAAAAAATCCTATAGATGTATGTGTTTGTCTCTTTTTAGTGTCGCTTTGTCATTTCATGATTTTTTAAAATGTAATATGTACCATTACGTCGGCATTCGATTATTGTATTATTTGCAAATATTGCATTCTATTATTGCATTGTATGATTTTCAAATATCGTCATTCGTTGTACAGTGCTTTGACTGCTTTGGTATGCGATTTACCACGCATACGCCTCGGGTAACTCATTTCTACTGCATTTAATGCTTACATTAAAATATTATTTATACCTATGATAATCTACCCACGCAACATAACGGTATAATTACTAATGAAATTTAAAATTCCTGATTAAAATATTTGCATGATTTTTTTGTAAAGCACGATGAGATTCTCGCAGATCACACCTTTTGTGATTTCCTCCCACGTCCATATCCATTGCATATTAAATTAATAATATTACGATTTTCTGAGCATTGGCGTAGCAAAAAACTCCCGGGACCCGGGCCATAATGTCAATCGAAATCATCGACCAAGTTATTAATAAATATGTTTTTTTACATTAGCTCGGCACAGGACGCTAAAAGGAAAGTAATTTTTTACAGGAAAATAATTTCCCTCAGGCCTTTGTCATCTTTGACCTAGATAAACCTCACCCCCATGAACACGGGCACCCCTGCTATGTCACCAAACGTAGCGAACCACTTGAGATGACCTATGGCAGAGTTATTGGGTTGGTTATTCAATAAATGATTCACGGGGGGGGGAAGTACCCATTCCCGCCTTCTAAAATGGAATAAATTGTATCGATGATCGAAACATAATTCTAGTGGATTAGAATACTATTAAACGACTAGCCCAGACCCGTGAATAATCACGAGATATTCTTGAAAATTCAGTTCCAATTTTAAAAATGACAAAATAATTTTCTGGCATAATATTATATTGTATGTAGGTAGGTATTTTATCACTCTTTTGAATTCTTCAAACAATCAGTTGCATTTTCGATACTGACACTTAAAGTGATAGCAATCAATCATTGGATCTTATATAAGTTAGCATGCTAATTGGATTCAGTGTTATGGCCTTGTGATCTAGGAGGTTTTGCTTAATTTTTCAGTACACCTACTCGAATGCAGTTTATGAAGCGGATTGGGTTGTCAGGATTCCTACATTTCCTACCCGAGAGCATCTTGATGAACGTATGTAAATATCTCATTCCTAGCAAAAAGGAACTGATATTTATTTATTTATTTTTCAGAAACAAACAGTACATAATTACATGTTAGAAAGTACATAGTTACAAGTTGTAGAATTAATACAATGATTGGTACCAATGACATGTCACTGTTATATAATATATGTTTTTATGTGACAAATTATAAATTTTACCTATATTAAATTAGCAAATTATTGGGGGAGAGGTGTGTGTGTGTGTGTGAATAAGGGTGTATGTATGAATGTAAGTATGCACATTAAACAATTTATATGATTAACATGATGCTCTTTTTAAATTTGGGCAGTGAATCGGAGAAAATGTCGATGTTATAATTAAGATTAATATTATTGAATATATGAAAAGCAAGATTGATTGGTGAATTAGTTGCTGCATTTGTGTTGTAATTAAGCGTGTGGAATAGTTATGTATGGCGTGTACGTCTTAATGGTATGTTAAAATTAATTAGGGAAAGTAGTTCGGTACAATCGATGTTATTATTTAAAAATTTGTGTATAAATGTCAAATCAGCAATTACTCGTCTTTGTTGCAAAGTTTGAAATGTGCATTCATAATTATTGTTGAATTTGAATTTAAGATATTTTATAAATTTGTTTTGAATATGTTCTATGCTATCTATGTATAATATGTACTGCGGGTTCCAAATTGGCGTATATACCGGCCCTTGACCTACAATAAAATAAACACGATAGGTACAACAAAAAAAAACAAGTCTACGCGTTTGGCTATGAGTCGTAAGGTCATGGGTTCGATTCTCGCCACAGAACAAAAAAATATTGTCATCAATTTTTATGCATTATAATAATACAGACTTTTCAAAAATGTGAGATGCATGTTCGGCTTAACATATTAATTACGTCGAATGTCATTAAAAAAATACGATCATAAATAAAGAAACAATATTTCAGCGATTCGGAGTAATTCGGACCCGTATAAATTAGGCATTACTTACAATGTTGTTTGTGCAATCGGGTACATGAATATTTATTAAAAAAGAAAAAAGTAGATGGTACCCAATGAATGCATAAAAACACTTCATGGCATTAATTAATAATGCAAAATGACATCATAGTTTGAATGAGTCGAGTCATGTAAATTGTATATCTGAGCAATAGATGTGTGAAAATAGGAATTGATAATTGATATCCATACTAAAATAAATAAACAATAGATAATATTATTTATTTTTAACTTTTATGAGTAAAACCTCAAATTGTGATATTTAATTAAATGAAGACAACATTAGCGAAACTCAATCGAAAATCTGGAAACAGAAAAATCAGAAAAAGATATTGGCACTTCTGGGGCTCGAAACCAGGACCACTATACTAACCACTGCGCCAAGGTGTCGACATCCGATACGGGATGAAGCCATACTAAATAATGCAAAATCATACAAAATCGTATGTTTTTGTTTTGAAAATTTGACCGCTTCGAAATATTATAGATGCTTCAATTAAATACTGCGTGTACAACATACCTTGGCCCTTAAAAATATCCGTCATTTTTTAAAATAATTCTTTTGATAAGCTTAGAAAAAAATAAAGTATTAGGTCTATAAAAAACATTTTCAACTGAAAACTCTCCTTCTTATAAACACTTTTTCGGATATGGTTTTATTGCATAATGTGGCAAATTCAGTTTCTTATATAATTATCGCGAAAAAAAATTATATTTACGCCCGAACCTCACAAAATAAAATATAATATGCATTTTCGCGTTGTTATTTTTGACATCACGGCGACAATACGGCAGTCGACGAATTTGTTATATCAAAGTGAACCTTATACCGTCCACCGAAGAACGAATGGCAGCCGCCCCATTCTTTCGTCATTACTCCTCCGGCCGGAGCGGAGAAATAACGTGTTAGGGTCAGCGCTGCTTGTTTTCGTGAAATCAATTTAAAAATTCCGTTTTATTACAATAAACAATGCATAAAAAAGGAATTAATGTTTTTTACAGGCCTTTGCGAAATCAACATGTAAAAAAAATTTCTCAAATATCTTTTCCAACCTTTCCAAAAGCTTTTTCTCAAGTATTTTTAAACTCCTCCCATAAAAGGGCGTGAATTCCGATTTTGATTTTTTCCTGTACTAGTGGATCGCCTTAACTGTATCATACTTCGACTAAGAACCACCTTATCTTCATTTCAGCTGCTATCTTTATGTATGATTCCAAGATTCATACAGTTAATATACATAAAAATTACCGAATGGGATATCGACACCTTGGCGCATTGGCTAGCGCAGTGGCCCGGAAAGCCGAAGCTCCTGGGTTCGAGTCCCAGAGGTGCCAATATATTTTTCTGTTTCCAGATTTTCGATTAAATTTCGCTAATACTCGTGTTGTCTTCGTTTATTTAAAAAATATTAATCTGATATTGAAATCCTGAAGCGATTAATTCACCGAGACAAAGTCATCATGCCTGATAAAATTATTTTTGGAGTCAAATATTTGGCGTTGTTTAATACTGTTGTAGTCGTCTATTAAATCGAAAAAACATTTGATAATATCATTGGTTTGGTTTCGAGTATTCCGATTAAAATGGTACCAAAGCTTTTGCAGGCAAATCATTTTGAGACCCTTGCCTGGTGCAGTGGTGTACTGGATGGTTCAAATGTAATTTATTTTAACACTTATTAATTTTGATTTTATAAATTAATCTATACTACGAATCGGTTTACATAATAAATACAAAAAAATATATGATTTGGATACATTGAAGCCTTTTCTACCGGTCCCATTGAGCAGAATTTAAAAAAAATCGTTAATATAAGCGGTAACTACTAAAAATGTATTTTTTCATTAGAAATGTGTGAATGCGTATAAGAAATGACTTAAAAAATACAATATTATGGCTAAAATTATCTGTGACAGTTTCCATTGATTAAGTTAGTTTCTTTGATATAAAATTTTGACAAAACAAATAAAAACCACTCTCGCGCTTGAAATTGTGACCTCCAGACTCCGTTTGTCAAGCGATTTTTATGCCTATTACCTATATTCGTGGCGACATAAGGCACAATAAGAATATAAACATTTTGGCGCGAATCTAATATAAATAGAATTCAAAAACGTCGCTCTTTTGGGAAATTTGAGGGGTAAGAGAGGACTGCTGGCGGGTGTTCAGTCTATGTAGTTCGAAAAACTGTTTTTTAAACTTTCGATACTATTGCTGTGCACTTTGGTGGGCACAAATACATTCATACGTATCGTCTTTAAAATGATTTGCCTGTCCTTTATTAAGTAACAGTAGACACCTAATCAATTAAAAAATATTATTTCTGAATACAGTAAAAATTTATTTGTATTTATTTTGCTCTATCTATGACCTTTCGCCTTTGTTACACTGACACTAGAATATTACTTAGTTATTTATACAATTTTATGATATTAAAATGAGAAGCGTGGATACAATAATGTAGGTATGCATCTATATCTCCACAATATGCTAAGCAAGATATTCATTATTGTTATTTTACATAACAGGTTAAATTAAAACATGTTATAGAGATGACATAATTTGTAGCATACAAACAACAAAAAAAAACACTTAGACATGAATTTAATTCATAACCGTCATAGAGACACAGAGAGTATCGATTAGCCATAAAGTTCGAATTGGGCTAGATAACAGATTATTTCAAACATTTTGCTTATCTCTCCAATTTTGCTGATTTTTTAGCAACCTTGCTTGTCCTTTCCTTTTTCGGTTGTCTGTGCGTTAGTCTTGCGTGAAATCTGGTTCACTAAACTCAAATTTGCTTTGAATTTAAGTGTCATTTTAAAAATTGAATCTGATCTTTTGAAGAGTTCAGACAAGGGATAAAGTAGGCTAGTAGGCACCTATCAATAATATAGCTAATATTTTTAACAAAAAAATTGAAAGCCATTTTCAAAATTTGAACTGATTTGTCGAGAATCTTGCCATTTTCGAAGGGTCTGCGCTAGTGACAATAACTGCTGAGAATTGTCACTATGTACGCTGAAACATTTTGAAGCTGCCAAAATTTGATTTTATAGTTTCTACGGTAAAGTTTGTACGTGATGCAGTATAAAGCATAATACAACAATAACGTCACACGTTTTCACAGCCGTACTCACTAGGGCTTCCTGTTTTTTATTTCCTGTTAATTATCTTTATATTTTCATGATTTAGCAAGTGATTATTAGATTAACACCCAGTTATCTAGACTATGTTTTTAGTTTACTTTTAAATATAGTCATTTCTGTTGTTTTTTGTTTGTTTAATTTGGTAGAGCATCGTATAGTTTTGTGCATGAAATTTAAAAAATTCTCTATCAAAAAAATGCATTCAAACTGGGAATAACCAATAACCAGTGTATTTTGGCTAATTATCCTGGTTGCTTCGACCGAGGATAGGTCAATGCCTGGTTAAGTATTTATGTTGGGAAGTGGAGTATTCAAATACACGTAATTTCTTATTTCACAGAAAATAATTAACGTCCTGAATAATTATTATAAAAACTTAGGTACCTACCTGATCATAAATCACAATAAACAGCTACAGAAGTTATTGACGATCCCTTGCAACAGACCATGATCAAGAAGCAAGTTCGCAAACGATGTGCTTCGATGAAATATTATTAGAATATGGCTTGGAAAGCGGAAATCATTTCATTCGCAGAATGCCTGCAAAAGAAAATCAATCGAAATTACGGAATAGTCATTAGGATCATTAATCATTGTCTCGCGGCGACCGTTATAGTTAATTTCATCTGCGTTCTTGTTGAGTTCTGTTGAAACATCTGAGAACTTTTAATTTAGATCATCGAGGGCCGAATACTGAAAGATCTCTCGATCATACAAAGTAGTATTGATTATTTTTTTATTGATCTTATGAATTAATTATTTAGTCGAATACTGTGAACTACATATAGTATAGTATGGTATAGTACTCTCCTCGTACATGCGTATTGGGTACCCACTTTTGTTAAATATTGATATTTATTGATATTTTATTTATATTATGAGAAAGAAAGATAACTTACATGCTCCTCAATACATGAAATGGACACAAGCGAATCTTGCTTACCCTCTGAAGTCCAAAATCTTTTACTTTGAGTAAATTATGGAATACTAATCGATTTAAGAAAATGCAAAAAAAATATAAACGTAAGTATACAAATGTAAACATTACAATATAGATACAATAACTAGTAGTTATATATATTATTTTTTTTACATGAATACCGCACAAGAGTCCCAACTGCTCCCGTCTGAAGCCAGTGAGACTATAGCATCCCCAAATTGGGGTACGTTGTGAGGCTGAAGGTAGTGGGGAAGGGAAGGAGAAATGGAAGAGGAAGGTGGGGAAGTACCTGGCTATTCAGATCTGGTCACCAAACACGGCTAAAGCCATTTCAAGCAAAGTTTCAATTCTGAATGGTGGTCTTACACCAGGGCGATACTGAGAGTATCTTCCACTCTAGAACGTGCCGCAAATATACTATATATTATTTTAAATTAATTAATTGTGAAATAACACAAATTAATTAAATAAAATTTATTTGCCACGCCGGGATTCGATCCCGCGACCTTTGGTGTGCTAGTCAAGCGCCTTACCGTTGCACTGCGCCGGTCGTCAGAACGTTCTATGAACAATATAAACCTAGCGTCGAACTGAGTATGTTTCTAATTTTCTCTTATTTAATGAATCAACCAAAATTTCTTCTAAATTCGTAAAATTTGTAAGTAGGTACTTAAATCTCTATCTTCTTAATTATAATTTATTATAAACCATATAATAATAATTAACCATATAACCATATAACCATGTAATTTTGCGAAGTTTGAAGAAATAAACCATATATTTTATTTTATGTAACTAATAAGGAATTTTACATTTTTTCCAAAGAAACGTCACTATCTCAATGACATTTCTTTTTTCAAACTTTCTTCAGGCAGGAGGAAACCTTAATATTGAAAAAAAAAAGCGAATAAGAAAGTCCAAATAAACACGACGATTTCACATCTGAAAAAATAATCTTTACCGAAAAATGAACTCTAGTCAAAGATAACCGTTTAGTGAAAGTAAGATTTGGTTGAATAATAAAGTGGATGCAGCAGATTTTCGAAAATGAAACGACAAATTAAATGCCAAATTGTCGAGTTAAAAACATAAAAAGCCGTGCTCAGATACAGCAGTCGAATTTAAAAGATACTAAATTTTCTTACATAACTGGAATAAATTCTTAAAAAATACTTTGTTCGAAAGGGCTCCACATGACAACTCGACAAAGTCATCAAAAGTGATGATTTTGTTTGATCAGCCCCTAACCTACCGTACCTACTCAACCAAGTTGTATTTTTTCATTACTTTTAATGACTTTTCAAAGGAGTGATGAAGTTGCACATTGTTGAATTCTCCGGTCACTGTTTGGAACCAATGTTAACGTTGGGTGTCAAAGGGCCAACCAATTTTTGGCTTTTGGGTTAGTGGGACAAAAGACAACCAGCAACATGACAGCAAATTTTAAGTTATTTTCGCCCAATCAGTCAGCGTCGCTAGTTGCTAATAATGATGTACGACCTGTAAAAAGTACCGTAAGATATATTCTAAATATATGCGAAACACATTTTTTGCCTCATTAATGCATAAAATATCAGAACTGATTTGCAGTTTGCTGTATAAAATGAAAATACTTGCAAGTTGAATAATTATACTTAGGCGGCTACTTATTTTTTTAAGTTGATAAGTAATGAATCGTTTGAAGTTGAAATGCTTTTTCTGTTTTGCAGATAATTTTCGCATAAAATTATTATCTGAAAACCGCAAGAGAGCATTGCGTTATTTATTTTTAGAAAGTATTTATCATTGTTAAGTGTTATACAATATTATTAAGTTTTAATACTGTGTAACCTTATTATTTTATTTATTAAATGTCTGCTGTCTTATATTTTTTTGAAATACGTAGGAAAATTTAATTTATTCTCACGTAACAACAAAAAATTTAACTCATATAAAGAATATCAGTTGACAAAAACGTATGCCCATACTCTTTAAGGTCTATTAATTCCGGTTTTATTTAATTACTAGCTGTCCCGGACACGCGTTGCTGTGGCTAACGAAACACAACGCCATCTACTGGATGGTTACCCAATCTTTTAACTCACACCGCCATCTGATAATTTGCATACAAATCAAATCGATCCGTCGCGTCGCTCCATTTATATTATTATAGTTCCCGGTATGCGAGCTACGCCAAAGAAACTGTGTCTCCCTGCGGGTCCTTTCCCATTCGTCCTGTTCCCCTTCCGCCTCGCCTTCATCTCCCACGTCCCCTTCCCCTCTCGCGTTCCCACTCCGCCTTCCCTCTCCCCACTCCCCTCGCCCGCTTCCCATGTCCCGCGAACCCCTCTCCCGAGTTCTTCTCCCCCCTTCCGAATTCCTCTCCCCTCTTCCGGATTCCTCTTCCCCCTCCCGCATTCCATTCATTCAGTCCCGGTACATTCAGTTTTCAAACAGCTCGCATTTTTTAATACAAATTTCATAATGACAGAGCTCACCAGTATATATATAGAAACTTTCGCAGGCATGCACATATCAAATCCCCAAAGTTTGAACGAAATAGGTAAAGTCGTTCGGAAGTTATGCGCGTACATACATTTAGACTTGGGGACATCCATTAATTACGTGAGCACAAGGGGGGGGGGGGGGGGGTTCAGCAAAATCTCACGTTACTTGAAAAAAATATGCGATTTAGCCCAAATTTATCTCACCGAGGGGGAGGGGGGGGATCTAGATTGGAAGAAAAAATGCTCACGTAATTAATGGATGCCCCCTTAAACCATTCATTTTTATTTATATAGATAGATGATATTTTTCCTTTGGAGGGGTGCAGACATTCGTTCACCGTTTGTCTCATTTTCGTCTGTTGACATTTAGTGTGTAAGAAAGAGGGGCAGCATTATATGTTTAAGAACGTTGACGTTTTGAATTTTTGGAATTCACTAACTATTCAATATTATACTTATCACAATATTGCTGCAGCTCTTTCAAAATATGAGAATTCATTCCATACAAAATGTATAAAGGAAAAGATTTTTTTTTGCCTTAAACAACAAAAAAAAAAATTTCTTCACAATTTTTTTTATTTCGTGAAATTTTCCGATGTTTAAATAGCTCTTCCGCTATTCGGGGCGGAGACAAATCCAACAAATCAAAGATCATAAAAATCGGTCCAGCCGTTCTTGAGTTATAAATGGTGTAACTAACCCGACTTTGTTTTATATATATTAGGATTATAAAATTTGAAAGCGTATTTCATCCCCAAGTTCAAGACAATAAAACACGCGTGATGGACCGTATAACCAATAGTATGAATAATAATATTGATTAGTAGATACCTATTTAAACATGAATGTGAGTAATGCAAAAAAATGTATGCTATAAATGTTGTGTATAGTTTTTCATCCTCCTCACATCCCTTTAGTTATGGTAAGAAAAAATTACAGGTTCATAAATTCGTACTATTTTCAACAATTCGTAGCTGGTTGTGAAAACGAATATTTTTATTATTTGTTCTCTATAATCTCTAAAATGTCTAGTCACTGATCTGTGGTACATTATTATTTATTCTATTTTGACAGGAAGCTTAAGAGATGAGCGTCTTCTGTTATTGTTTGTGTATCAAATTTGGATTCATAAAATTACAGTTTGTTCAGATAATGGAGCGTGGTAGAACAGTGGGTGTTGCAAGTTGCAGGTCTGTGTCTGTTGGCTGTCAGTCCTAAACACACATTGGTGACCAAAACGTGGTGGGGAATTAACTCGAGTCATTACAACATAAAAAGCAGAGAATGCCGCACAATCAGAGCGTTGATTATAAGTTTCTAACAGTTGAAGAAACCAATAAAATGATAATGATAATAAATTACTGGTATTTTTAAAGCCCTTCATACTTTATTTATTTATTTATTTACGCCCTATTTTGGGGCTAACTTTAAAAATTACAATAAAAATGCAAATACTTTATATTTCTTTATACATAACTGAACTGCTTCAGTAACACTCCACTTGTTGCATAAATTTTTTCGGACGGGGAGGATTTTATTTTAACAATTTGTTGTCTTCCAGTAAGATAGCTTACAATCCAGATTAACATATAGCCACGTATCATGTTTTTCTAATTTTCAAATGAGAATTTTAATGGAAACTGAATCAAAAGCCTTAGTAAAATCAGTATAGACAGAGTCTACTTGTATTTTTTTTCTTTAAAATCATTGGTTATAAAATTTTCATAAATAATTAAGTTGGAAAGAGTACTTCTACCTGGCATAAATCCAAACTGGTACGGTGATATTACAGGTTTTATTTGTGTAAAAAGTTTGTCACGTATTAAGCTTTCAAAGAGTTTCGGTATGGTGGATTGAATGCATATTTTGGTCTGTAATTACAAATATCACTTTTATCGCCCTTTTTTGAAAATTAGAGTAAAAAAACTAATTTTCCACTTATCAGGAAAAATTCCACTGGTCAAAGATAAATTAAAAAGTTTGGTTAATGGAAGAGCAATTACTTTGATACATTCTTTGATAAATATTGCGGGGATATTATCCAGAGAGACTTATGGTATACTGTGAAATATCAAGAGTTTCATCAAGAGTTGTTGTTGGAACAGGAGCATTATTTGAGTCTGTTGAATAAACACTTTTAAAAAATTTTGCAAACAGGTTAACAATACCATCAGTATTATTGCTATGGCTGCCATTTAGATGCATAATGCTCGGGAAATAGAATCATGTTCTTTAAGAGATTTCGAGTATTTCCAAAAAGACCTAACATTATTTATTATAGAGTTTTGAATTTCATTTATATAGGTTACGGTAGCAGGTCATAGACATTCTTTTACGTTAATTCCTTAAATCTTTAAATTCAATGTAATCAGAATATTTATTTCTTTATGTTTAAGTTTTTTGGTGATAATCAGATTTATAAGTTTTTTGGAGTACTATTTTGGATAGGTGTTTGGCTTACATTTCATGGTTGGAATATACATGCTAATAGCCTTTTCCAAAGCAGAACACAGAGTACATGAACATAGTTACAAGCTACGTGACTATGATGCAACCACAAGTAGCCTATAGATAATAGATACCTATTCTTTAATGCTAGTTTCCGTACACGGCGCTATCCGAAATATACTGAACTTGATCATTTTTTCACGTGTGACCTAGCGATGGAGACAATAATATTATTGTTTTTCTTTATCTTTATAAGAGATTATTATTGATTAGACGGCTAACTTTGACTAGGAGGATAACATCAATTAGATAAATAGTTCACTGATTTGGGTTTCAAAAATCTGCTGTATCCACGTTATTATTCAAGTGAGACTTTTTTTTTGAATAGGTGGCTAACTTTGACTGGGTGGCTAACTTTGACTAGGTGGCTAACTTTGACTAGGTGGCTAACTTTGAATAGGTGGTTAACTTTGACTAGGTGGCTAACTTTGACTAGGTAGCTAACTTTGACTAGGTGGTTAACTTTGACTAGGTGGATAACTTTGACTAGGTGGATAACTTTTACTGGGATTTTCAATATTATGGTACCTACTCGCCTGAAGAATGTTTGAATAAGTTAGGTATTGTACCAACTTACAAATTTGATGATTTCAGAGGAAATTTTGGATTTGATTTATAAAATAAGATAAAATTAAACATACCTTTTTGGACGCAAGGTCTACTGTTCACGGATATACCAAATATACTTAGGTAAATAACAGTATTAAAAACTACTCTTCTGTTTCGTGTTTACCGTTTATAGATAATCGAGTTAGGTATCAGGAGTTACATAATTCCATTAAAAATATTCATAAGTGAACCAACCACCTGCACGGCAGTTCGTATGCACGTAAAGAAATTAAAATAAACATTTGCTATCCTTGTTTGCCATTAAATATTCCTACTAGGGAGAGAGAGAAAGCGACAGACTTTAAACATTCACAAGTGATAAGAGAGTACCTACTTATTCCAAAAGTGGGGAGTATGTTTTGTGATTATTACAAAACCGGATGAATGGTTAACTCGGTGTCAATTTCGTGAAACTGCTTCACTTTCTGGATGTGGATATTTTGGTTATTTTATGCTAAGGTTATGTAATTTTAGCCTTTTGTTTGCCATGATAACGGAAAGCAAAATGATATTACCATGGATATTTGACGGAAATTGGATGTCTTTATCGTGCGTTGGAAATATTTTGATTTGTTCTTATTCATTTTTCGTTATGAAACAATATCAAGTTGCCAAGGCGTGGGAAATAAATCAAAGAAACATTTTTTTAATACAACATAGGGCGTCGAAGGTAATAAATACAAAGAATCCAGAAACAAGTTTGTTTAGGTTGTTTTGCATTGGGGCGAGGTTCTATTCCAAAATCGGGTGTTTTTTTGATTTGAAAATTAGATCGCATAGAAATATTTTAGATGCTTTATCAAATACTGCGAGTAGAACACATGCCTTTGAAATAATCGTAAATTTTTAGATTAACCTTTTTATATACCTACCAAGAAAAAAATTAAGTATCAGACCTATAAAAACTGCTTTAAATTACAAAATCTTATACTTGCGAACCCCATTACGGTTACTAATTTATTGGATAACGTGGAAAATTAAATTATTTAGAAAATGCTTGTAAAACATTTAAACATTTGTGCCTGAACTTTTCTAAATAAAATTTAAAACTCTTTTTGGCAAATTTCTTTTTAACTTGAATAAATCAACGTTTAAATAATTTTTTCGGCCGGTGCAGTTCAGCGGTAAGGCTCTTGACTCGCACACCGAAGGTCGCGGGATCGAATCCCGGCGTGGTAAATAAATTTTATTTGATTAATTTGTGTTATTTCACAATTTATTCATTTAAAATAATATATTGTATATTTAAAGCACGTACCAGAGTAGAATATACTTTCAGTATCTCCCTTGTGTAAGACCACCATTCAGCATTGAAACGTTGCTTGAAATGGCATTAGCCGTGTTTGGTGTTGGTGACCAGATCTGAATAGTCAGGTACTTCCCCAAATTCTTCTTTCCTATCTCCTCCCGTTCCCCACTACCTTCGGCCTCACAACATACCCCAATTGGGGATGCCATAGTCTCACTGGCTTCAGACGGGAGCAGTTGGGACTCCTGTGAGGTATTCATATAAAAAAATCAAAAAGGGCGGCTGGTGTTAAACGGAAATTTAAACCTTATCGCTATCTACGTAAGGAGTGTTATTGGTAGCGGCCTGATCCCGAATTTTACACGACATGCTGCATCGCCTTAACTGAAATAAATTCTGCTTTAAAAAGTAGCGTTCTCCATGCTCTATATAAGTTATAACATATTTTCTTTTATTCCGGAAGAAAATCGACCAACAATAAAATATTTTAATGCTAAGTTTGACGTATTTATAAAGTAATGCTTTCCTCCGTTTGTCTTCATACAATATGAACAAAATAATATTATGTTATCTCTCAACAAAACAATATAATGTTAAGGTTATCAACAATACGTAACATTCAAGATTGTAACTTCTATTCTGAGACAATCTGTTAGTTAAAAAAACAGTTAGTTTGTTATAGGGTACACTTTATAATATGATTACCTAAATCATGTTATTTTTTTTCAATCGTAGAACTCGAACTCGACAAAACTTCAAATAATAATAATTTGTTACATATTACTCATATTCATAAGTAATAACTAAATTTACTTTCTCAATTCTCACTTGCTAGAGTTACGTTCATAGGTGCACATGGTGTTTGGTAAACGATAACAAAAAATAAACTTGTAAAAGTGTAGATAAGATTAACACGAGTAGGTATGATTTAATGTTAGGTATATTGGGAGTGGCGGAGTTCGTATCAGGTGTGATGATTTATTGGCTGAATTAAGAAATTATTGAAAAGGTCGGAGACAACTTTATGATGGATAATAATATTTGCAGTAGGTACATAATCAGATGAGGTTTTATAATAAGAATTGACAAAGACTTTTATAATATATCTACTTTAAAATGTTTGTATACTTCATTAGTCGGTAGCAAAATTGAATATAACTCTCCTACTTGGTCACCGCATTATAAGGTTCACTCAGATTCTATTGAAAAAATAGAGTACAAATTTTTAAGACAAATTACAAATTTAATACTCCTATTGAACTAAAAAATCTAAAATTAATAAAGCTGTTCGACAGAAGGTTGGTATTTGGTGTGATTTTTATTTAAAATCATTAATTCCTTTATTGACAGCCTCCATTATTGCAATTAATTTCATTTCATATTCCTAATAGAGTCACACGAACTAAAAATATTTTTCACTGCAACAATAGGGGGCATACATTAATTACTTTTACGTCTTACGTGAACAGTTTTTCTTACAATCTAGACACCCCCCCCCCCCCCCCCCCCCCCCTTGGTGAAATAAATTTGGGCCACTTCGTATATTTTTCTTTATTGCTCTTTTTTTGCAGTCACGGTACCGTAATCGTGAATCGTCACGGTAATAATAAAAGGGTTCATTCACTGGGCTATACGTCTTTATTTATTTACTTACTATTTTAGGGAAAGTTGACAGCAAATCATAAATTACACAATAATACAAAAATAAGATAGTTAATTACGCCAATTATGAACTTTCCACTGATGATAGTGGGTATTTTCTTTAGTTAATTTGTTTATTTTTTAGATACAGTATGTTTTAGGAGGGGGTGAGGAGGAATATAGAATTAAGATTAAGAGGCTAAGGACGGGAATATATATACAGGAGGGAGGGATAGATTAATCTTCCTAGTTTGAGTCATCTTGCTTAGGGAGTTTTCGTTTTATGCCACGTAAAATCGAGTTAAAAATGTCAATGTAGTAATAATTTAAGTTAAATGAATAATAGGCGTTGAAGAAGATCAGGACTATCGATTAAGTTATGCGTAATTTTAAATAACATTATCGAATCTGGTATATTTCTTCAGCAAGTTAACGTCTGTGTTTTGAAGAACTTTGCAGAGACTTCGTTACTAGCATGAGATCGAAAAGAACGGAAATTGAGGTACCTTTGAGGTCTTTCATTGAGGTCTTTAATTTTGTCTGATAAATTCACGTGTTTTGTTGAGTTTGCTCCGAATGTTTTGGCCTTAGTTTGAGTTAATCAGATTAGTGAATATAAAGTGGACTTTGACGGTTCGGAATTACCGAAACCAGTTTCCCGACAACCAATGCAAATTGTTATTTGGCATTTGGGAGATAAATAAACCTGTAGCCAAAAGTAGGTTCTTCTCTACGGTGGACAAAACTGACCATTATTTTTATTTCCAGACATTATTTATGGGCATTATTATTTGTAATGTGTGTCGGACACGATTTTGAATTACAAAAAAAACTTGTCATTAAATTGTAGAGAATTTAAAGAACATAGATTCCACTAGTGGGTTTATGCGGAAGTATTGACCTTACTGAGGAGATAACCCTATAAATGAATGGGTTTATTATTTCCGCGTTTTTTTTATTGCTTAAAAAAATAAGTAAAAAATTACGATGATTAAAGCATTTTTATTTTATTTTTATGTTGACGAATAAATTTTCTACAGCGAGTCAAAGTTTCCCATTTTTGAATTACCGCTAAAACAATATTTTGGAGCGGGGCTATCGTGTGATGTCATGAGCGTGGAAGCTCACTGACAGTGTTTATTTATGCTAGCCCAGTTGAGCGACGCTTATGACGTCACAATCCGATTTGCCAAGCACCGGCCGTTTTTATTTTGTCAGTTTTAGATGGTTTATAAAATCAATAATATTTAATGAAAAGATAAAAAACAAACATTTTTAGTAGGATGAGAAAAATGATCTTTAAATATTCTTTGACAGAATCCCTCGTTTGTTAAAATACCCCATTGTGGGAGTATAATGAGCCCGAAGTAAGGCCACTTTTACCTTACAATTTACGAGGCGTGTATGGGTAACGCCTCAGTGGCAACCATTTATTTAATAACTAACACCCCTGCCATAGGTCACTCCAAGCGGTTCGTGGTGACTTACTGCCCGCTTCATGCGTTTAGTTTGTCTAGGTCTTGGCTGCGGATTCGTTTGCCCGCCCACTGCGTGGCAGGCCGGATCGTTAGAGAGTGGTTGAAAGAGACCTTTTGACCTCTCCAGCCGGACTCTCTCGAGCCATCACCTTGCACCACAGTGAGAGGAATGGATTCGTACGTACATCACTCCTGGACACATTGACCCCAGATTCCTACCAAAATCTCTCCCATTCTCCCTAAAAGACCCTCCACACAGTATCCCCAAATATGGCAGAGGCCCTGCCGTGGTTTAAAAAAAATTATCTGTACTACTAGAGTGAGTACTAGAATTATTGTTATTAATAGTATTTTCATAGCATAAGTCGAGTGGGCACGGAAGTATTGACCTAGTAATTTTTTTTGACTAATAATTATTCAAGAGTTCAGTGAAGTAGGTAGTATTAATGTCAATGAACCGTCTCGTAATAATATTTTCGTTTTTCAATAGGTATTTGAAAAAAATATAGCTTTCTTGTGTGTTTACAATTGAATTCTAATATTGCGTAAAATATATTTAAAATTGTAGGTACATACATTTTTTTTTTTTAATTTTTTTTTTATTAGTGACTATTTAGTTACAGGTTTGATGACAATTACAAGATATGGTGATATATATAAATATTTAATCCGTTTGTTCTTAGTCCTCCTCACTAGGTGGTCCTGTGCTGAGGCGGACTGGTAGATTTCTTTGATTTTCCGTTATTTAGTTTCTATGATGTTTTTAATATATTCTCTAGTATGTCTGCATTAATTTCTTTCACCCATGTTTTGATTTTTTCCTTAAACTTATTTATCTTTTCTATCTTTTTCAGACTTGAAGGAAGGATGTTGTAAAGTTTAGTTGCAAGATATATGTGGTTTCTTTGGCCAAAACTTGTCTTGAATTTTGGAACATCTCGTATATCCTTTTTTGAGGCTCTTGTGTCATGTATCCGAGTTTCATTAGGAGATTCTCTGTTTTTAAAATGATGTAAGTATAAGAATATTCTTGGCATATATTTGTTTTAAATTAAGAACGTCAAAACACTTAAAAATATCTTTTGAGGGGGTTCTGATGGGTAATTTTAGTATGGTTTTTATAATGCTCTTCTGAGCAATATCTAAGTGGTTAATATGATTGGCTGTAGCAGATCCCCATACTAGAATTCCGTACTCAAGACGGGAATGACATAAGGCATAAAATACTTTTTTTATGTCTTTCCTAGGTAGTATGTTTCTTAGGTTTTTGAAGAAATATACAAGTCTTGTGAGCTTTTTAGTGATTCAATTTATGTGTATGTCCCATCTAAGGTTTTCGTCTATTTCCACTCCTAGATATTTAATACTTTTTGCCTTTGTTATAATGCCATTGCCATGATCGAAATGCTTTAGTTCCACGACTGTTGATCCTCCGACAGTTCGCCCCCGCCATATTATGCAGTCGGTTTAGGGAAAATACGGTGTACCTACTTACACAAAACTTAACTAAGCAACCCCGAAAGGGTGTGCAGAGAGACTGTACCGCCGAATAATAGAAGTGTAAAACATATTTTTTAATACAAATACATCAAGAATAAAACTATTATTACTATAACTATATACTGTATACACCAGCAGAAAAATACAAAAATTGACACTATAAGTAAATTCATTTGATATCCATACCAACTTATAAGATATTTTTGAAGTCGATTTAAATTTGAAATTGGTAAATAAAAGCACAAAGCACAAAAAAAAAGTTTTTTTTATAAAATTATTATTTCGGGGTGCCAACTATACTGTCGGGTCACCAGATTATTTGCAACTTCTGTAGTTTCCTACATCTTCGATTGCCTTTTCCATTGACACCTTGCACAAAGTTTGCCGTTTTCTTTGTGAAATTGGATTTCGTGGAGCCTTTGCCTTTAGGAAATATTTTTAACTTATTAGAAAGATTTACTTTATGTGAGGCCAATATGGCCCGGTAGACCATATTGGCCACCAACCTTGTGGCCATAATGGCCGCAAGGACGTTTATGACAAATAAAATTATAATTTAAAAACTAATAAACAATGTGCTTAATAAAAGTCTCCACACTATTAATTAAAAGTTTACCTACAAAACTGTGTACAAGCAATTTAAAAACAATGATTATTTGAGGAACAGGAATGAGTGAAACTAAACCAAAAAATAACATCAAATCAGATAATTTTAGATCGTCGCACGCACAGGACAAACGCGTATTCGTCGCAACGCAGGGATCGAGTGAGGTGGTCAAGGGAAGGGGCCTGACAATATGGCGAATACGTAAACCACTAATATTGGTTGGTTTCGGAAAAAAATAATACTGGCCATATTGGCCGACTAGGCCATATTACCCGAACTTACTCTACTGTAGTAATTTTTTACCTTTTATAACAATAGCGTTGAAACAATTTGATTTTGCCAGAATAATAGTGCTTATTGTTTATTCAGTGCATTGTTTATTACATTTATTGATAATTTATCGACCATTATGCTCTAGGTATATGTGGTGGTCAAAATGTGACGTATATTTTTGAAAATTTATAAGAAATTACGTATATATATGAATTACTAGTATATTGGGTTTTTCACGAATGTTTTAATGTACCTACTTACTTATTATTTTTACTGATTCTGTTAGGTACGAGTAGTTGACGTCTGTATCTAAGTAATTTAAAACTTTTAAATTTCTTTTTTCTGGTATGACTTTAAAACTTGGAAGTGGAAATTAACCCATTTCCCGACATCCGATCGGGATGAAACTCGGCTTATAGACTCGATGACGATGACAATGTATTCTATCTGAAATTGGCTACTAGCTACTAGCTACCCCAACATAATATATAGCACACTAAATTAAGTCAAAAAATTGTTTTAACGAATCAATTTTTTTATCGATTACTCAATATTTAAAGATAATCGAATAATAAGTAATTTGCTATCTATTAGCTAACTTGCAATAGTTATCTTATCTGTTGGACAAGGTGATGTGATAAGCAGTTTTTAATAAAAAATATAGTGAGATGGTTTAAACATCGATTATTTTTTTAAGTTGTGGGCAGCAAAATTTATTTAAAATACTTGATATACTAACAAATATTTATATCAATAATAACGATTTCAATTTGATTACCGGCAACTCGGGTGCTATTATTTTTTTTTCCATAATCACAATACAAAATAGTTTTTGCTTACCTCATTATGCAATCGCTATTTTACCGATTATAATAAAAAAAATTACCTCGTTGAGTTAAAATATTAAAAATTGATTCCCCATTGTACCCATTTTGTCAAAAAATTGCACTGATATGGAATTGGAGGTGACCCGAAAGTTGATTCCCCGAAATTATAATTATTATAAAATTATATTTATCAATTTCAAAATTAAAAACGACATTGGTATGGATATTAAATTAATTTATTTGCAATGTCGATTTTTTGTACTTTAACGCCAGTATATTATACAGAGGCAAATAGTTTTATATTTGATACATTTGAATGAAAATATGTATGTTTTATACTTTTACTATTCGGCGGTAGGGTCCTCTCCTTCGGGTAACTTAGTTATATTATGTGTAAATGGGTATACCGTATTTTCTCTAATCCGATTGCATTTGTAATAAGTATGAAGGTGGGACAACTGTCGGGGGATAAACTGCCATGGAATCTGGATTCGAATTCCTTGCCTCCGAAGTCAGTGCATTGCCCATTACGTTAATTGTTAACATTTTTTATATAGACGGTATTAAATTTATTTTGAACATCTCCAACCATATAATTTTATTTATTATTCAATCCAAAGACGAATCAATTTCTACATTCATATTCAGTATATTCACATCGCAAAATAATAATAATATAACTAGTGGTACTTTTAATTCTATAATGATAAGGAAAATATAACTCGAATATTCGTGCAATTTGAAGCACATTAGTGATAACATGAACCAATATTGGTAATATAACATAATATGAAACACTTTGCAAAATGAACATTGCGTTCAACACTTTCCAGACAATTAATTTTAATTGGTCTGGCTTAAAAAACGAGGGGAACTAATGAACTAATAACGTCCAAATAAACATGGTATTTGTTTTTAAAAACGAAGAACAACTCAGTAGGTACATAATTCAATAATAATTTATTGAATTTATACGTATCACTAAAGAAATAACACAATAACAACACTTTTATATAAGAAAACAGTGAAACCATAAACAATATCAGTTACGTTAAAGTTCGTATTTCGCTCCAAAAAGTTCGAATTCGCTTCGTCTTTTGTCAGACAAACACGTTCTAACGCGCGCGCGTCGATCGGTCAACTAAAATTTTACGCGTTTGTACCAATCATCCGCGAGAAGCGAAGAAAAGCGCGGGACATTTGTAAAAGAGTCTACTTCTGAATCAAACCTTAATTTATGTTAATAGAATATGGTTGCAAGTCTTTTTATGAAGGGGTTTACTTCATTGGTGAGGTGCGTGCCGCGTGCGAGGAAGTTTATTGACCACAGCATGAATTGAAGATAACTTCTTCAACAATACAATGTCCAAACGTCAGTCGAGTCGCGAGGATTCCGTACTTCATTCTTCATTCGTGGAATCGTATCATGCTGGGGCATAACGTGAGCGGAAATTCCAGTTATTATTGTATAATCCCAACGAATTTTAATTTATTGTAAATTATATGTAAATATTCATGTACCCAAGTATTTTTTTCGGGTAGGTATTTAAGTTCCCACCAATAAGTTTAGTGAGTTTAGTGTTATGTGCAGTAATTAATGTACTCAGTTAAGCAACATCTGATCACGAATATTATTATCTTTTGATTAGATTCCATTGCAAGGCCTTTTCCTTGATCGATATTCTATATAATATTATAAAAGTAGGAACCTCTTGTTAAATTCGGTATTTAGAGGTAATAACAATAGCTAAATTTGTAATTTTCTACCTGCTAACAAAAAGTTAGGCAAAAAACTTTATCTAAATGTTAGTACATGCCACATAATAAGATTTTTCAGATTTACATAACCTTTCATCTATCAATATAAAATTAACAATTATTATTATTAAAGGATTAAAAATGCTTTGTTTCATTCTCCGTAATGGTAGACCATCAAAATATTTCAACATTAATATGTTCTTCTCTTTTTCGAAGTCAAGTCGAATATAACTCTCCTATTTGGTTCCCGCACTTTAAAACCCACTCCGATTACATTGAAAAAAATCTGCGTAAATTCCTAAGATATATTAACTAGAAACAATAAATTGCAATCACTTTATGAAAGAATTAAAATTATCAAAATTCTCAGATAGAAGTTTATTGCCGATTTAATTTTTAATTTTTATTTTAAAATTTGTTAATTGTATTATAGACAGCCCTGATTTATACCTTCCTTAAATACCAACAAGAACTACTCCATAAATACACCAAACCATCCACAACAACTCTATCTAACATTATTTTTAATTGCAAAAACAATATCAGGACTGATAGTAATTTAGTTATCTACTCGCTTGTACTGAAGTATGTATGCAGTTGGAAATGCTTTCTTAGAAGAGTTGTGTTCAACTGCACGGAATACAGATACAAACAGGCTATAATAACATATCTCAATAAATCAATGTTTGTAAAGCTACTATTCTTCTGCATGGGTTCTATATGATTTAATTAGCATAATTACTTTTTTCATATTACTGTTCCAGTATGACTATTACGTGTGTACATCGCGCATGTTTTGTAAATGACCGTACTTATAGGCATGTATTAAAGTAAATAAATAAATATCTAGCTATTCCTATATTTCATGAATACAACATCTTTAGAGTTTTTTATTAGATTTACAACAATTGTGATTCGGTAGGCATTTAGGTGCTTGAGAAACAATAAAAAAGTCATGATTTATGTTAAGTTTGTAATTCTACCGAACTAAACCAGCATGTAAACTTTGTATAATAAGTAGGTAGGTTCTACCTACTTATTTGTTTCAAGTTTACCTAACTCGTATCGAGCATTACCCAACGTTGTACAAATATCAACAATTTTTCGATGTCGTTAAGCTGTCAGTCAATTCATTCAATTTAAAAACTACAAAGGATCATGGCTCTAAACCACTCATGGGCAACCGCCAGCCCGCGGGCCGGATCCGGCCCGCCGGGCTATTTTGTCCGGCCCTGATTTATCTCGGCGAAGTAATAGAGAAAGAAATTGATAGTTCCAGGGAGAGATTTTTTACTTTAATTTTTTTAATCAGTAAATAATATTAATATTACCTATGTCGTTCAATACATAAAAGATACCTATATATTGAGAAGTAGCAACGCGTTTTATTTAATTAAACATTAATTTACATTTGGTCCGGCCCTTGACCCGAAGACAGAATGATAATTTGGCCCCAGACCTAGAAAAGGTTGCCCATGCCTGCTCTAAACTATCTGAAACCCGCGACACCTGGGTGGGAATGGGAACCCGACGCTCTGAACCTCTCGACCATCTAACCCAGAATTTTGGACTTTTGGTCCCATTTCCCACTTTTAAAGTATCTACTTAGTTTTCAACCCATCAAACATAACACGTACGAAAATTTGACTAGGCTCAAAGTAAAACCAATGCCATTGTTTCTTATCGTTAGGAAGTTCAGATTCAACAGAATTTTTTTTATCACGATTTTTTTAAAATTGTATGAAACGGATTGCATCGAATGTAGACGATCGCAATAAAGCATAATTATTATGTTACTATACTAGTACAATAAAGTAAGTGCACAAATTATGTTAACTGATAACTTGACAACTTTGCGAAATCGTATAAAATCGCCCGCCTAAGTACGTACCTACTTCTAATCGCCCTAATAAGCGAAACAATTAAATCACCTGTGGTGGGCGAAATCTCTCCTAAGGTAGGTAACTTTGTCTACGATCTACATATTGTGTGTTTGGATGTACCTATTATCACAACGCATACCTAACTACAGTCCACACAAAAAAATCCCTCTTCAGGAGTAAAGTTGGTAGAAGTTCCTTGTTCCTACCAGAGAGTAAACAATATAACATTTTCTTATAATATTAAATCTTTTTTTCCCTCTCTTTGTCACATAGGTCGGCGGTATGGCATGAGGTATGCACACACTTCCCACCTGAACATGCCCCCTGTTTGTTCTGGTGTATAGTGTAGAATGTAGAGTACTGTAGTGTTTAGCTTCTAAAGCACTGAATAAATATAAATAAAGCTTAAGAATTATTTTTGATAACAGAACACTCCCAATATTTTTCGTCTATACAGAAATAGTTAGTAGACCTCACATCCAAACGAAAAGGTTTATACGTTTCTAATTTTCTGTAATCAAAACATTTTTAAGTAGGTAATTAAATACCTGCCTACCTATTTATAAATCACACATGTTCAAGTAACATTTTTTTAATTTCACAAAAGAAAAAAATGTACAATTTGTCCAAAGAAATGTAACTATTTTAAGGATATTTTTTAAAACTTTCTTCAGGCAGGTAGGTACCAAAATATTGAAAAAATGCGAATGATAAAGTCTTGATAAAGTTCAAATAAACACTACGATTTCACATTTGAAAAAAGAATTTACTGATCCATAGTATACCCAGTCAAAGTGAGGCTTGCTTGAATAATAAAGTGGACGCATGGATAAAATTTACGAACAGACAAAATATAAAACGGTCGAGTTAAAACAGGACTCAGTCAAAAATTTGAATGTGTGTCTCAAATCTCCCAGTAGAGGATGACTAGTGAATAAGCCAGTTGATATCTTCTCTCAGTGCATTACTATTTCAATCTAAACATACTTTGGTATTATTATAATGGTTTCCTTGTCCAGATCATTTTTAGTTATGAATAAGTATTCATATTAATAATTCTTGTGAAGCATTTCATGTGATAATACTGTATGGAAATGAATTCGCATTAATTTCACATGGTAGATATAATATAATCTTCTTGATTTTGATTTGATTTACATCGTAATTTATACAAAGGACTTAGAAAGTAATAGGAACTATGCCAAGTTTCAGCATGAACACGATTTGATATATACATTATCTTCGCAACTACTTGCTTCATGACTAGTTCACCAATCGGTAGCTCGGCTATTCACATTTCTTAATTGCTCAACATTGCGCAAAAATGTTAGCAAGGATTTCATTAAATGGCATATATTTATTATAAAAAATTATACTTAGTACATAATGTTCATCGTTATCCTTAAAAAACTAAAAAATATGAACTGGTAGGTAAACTGGACAAATAATTTTACTGAAATGGCGAATTTATAAGGAAACAAACAACCTTTGTTACCTTCGTTGAAGATAAAAATGTGAATAATAATTATGTTGGTATAGGTTCTGAGATGAGTGATGCTATATTTTCCCACAACACAGTAAATCTCCACTTTCCAAGAGTAATAAAATTCATTTAACACATTAAAATTGATCGTCTCCTATTATCGGGCAGGGTAATAGCGCCTTAGAGCCCGTTCACACTTCCGTCGTAAAAACGGAGATGGGTTCCGTCATTACGACGGAGGCCCTAGCCGCTGTAGTGGCTCTATGGAGCTGTTCACACTTGCCGGATCCGGCGTGACGACGGATCCGTTATTTTTGGCCGGATAGTTCGCCTACGCAGAGTGTCCGTCGTGAAGCCGGAAAGGAACGCGCTGGCTCATACATTTCAATGGAGCTGTTCACACTATACGGCGGGACGACGGATCCGTTTTAAACCCGCCACACCCCGCTTCACACTTCACCACCGCCCGCTCCCAGGCGCAAGCGAGCAGGCAAATTGTGTTTTTATGGGGCGCGCGTTTGGCGTTTATAATATTATTATACATGTAATATATATGTTCGTTCCAGAATGCGATTTTTTTCTATTTAATCTCAAGAAAATATTTAGTCATATCATTCATGTTTTTTAGTCATTTTAGTTATAATAATTGCTGGATGATTTTCGCGTACTTTCTCCTTTTCAAGTATGCAAACAAAATATTCTCCCACGGTTTGAACAAATAAGGTCCGACCCCTGAAGTAATTTTATGGCTGGTATTACATCAATACATTCCCGATTTGGGAGAAAAAGTTTATTATTTAAATTGTTTTATTTTTAAGTAGGTATTTGTACATTTCAAATAGCACCTATAACTATTTATGGCAGCCCCAAGGGAAAGTTTTTGCTGTCGGCCTTTTACGGCCCAAACTAAAAGGAACTTTTATATTAGTAAAATTTGCAATATTTGCATTGCGCATTGCGCAGTGCTCACGACCGTCTACTGAAGAATGATAAAATGTTTTCCGTCGTTGTTTTCGTAGAGTAGGATCCGTCTTGAAAACGGAAGTGTGAACAGGGGTCTAGGGCTTCCGTCTTAATGACGGAACCCCTCTCCGTTTTTACAACGGAAGTGTGAACGGGCTCTTACATTGTAAACTGGTAAGAAAGTGCTCCGGCAATGGAGGTGATTATGAAAAAGGAAAAAGCTCCGGCCGTGAACAAACTTAAATAACAACTTTAGCATATCTTGTATCCTGCGGTGAGGTGGATGGAAGATGAAGTATAGTCTGGTAGATGGTACAATAGGACGTGGTACACACTGCAGACGCTTCCATTGCACAACCTAATCACGCGATTTGAGAACGCAAAAAGGTGAAAATAAAAGGGCAGAAAGGTGAGTTTGGTACAGACAGGTACGAAAACGCTTCGAAAACCATGACACATAGTAAAAAGATTATTTCAAACGTAATCGAAACTAAAGTTACAGCTAAAGATGTAACGCACTCTTTTGAAATACTTGAATTAGTTGAATTGGATCTTTGAGATCAGCGCGGGGTGCTGGTAAACAAAATAAACATTTGATGAAACGAATGAAGCACTTGTAAGGAGATTTTTATCGTGTTATGGTAGTGGAATGCCTTTTTTACAACGTGGTTAGTCTTGTACGCTGGAATAATGTATGAAGAACATAACTTTCACTGGTCTGACCGCAAAGCAGACCTTGCACGAGGGATATCAAGGACGTTGTTTGTATTGGAAGAAAATTCTCGTTTGTTCGTGAGTCCTCAGTCCTGCGGTTTCTTCTGCTCTCCTGATTCCATAATATCGATCATAGCAGGGAATATGGATGGTCAACAGCAATGTTAATTATGCTTTAGTAGATAATTCAGGTATCATGTTACTACAATACCTGTTGTGGTCTTAACCTTCCCGTTACTAAGTTCAAAAACTTCCTTCTGCAAGATAACTTCAAATATATCAAAATACACAATATTAATAATTATTTAGCAACAATCATTCTGGGACACATACACGCACAACACGAAACAGATTCACCTCAAATATCGACGCATTTAATAGGATAGGTATCAGAAATTTAATTGCTTCAAAATTATTCTTATTTTGTCTTAATCTTCTACATTCATACGTGATCTGTATAATTTAAAAAAATAATGATATTATTTTTAATTGTCATTTTCATAATATTATGTAAACAAAAACCTAGCTATTAACCACTCTATAAATTGCCATCACAACACAGGCGTTCCGCACCTAGTGAGATGGGCAATATGTCATTACTGTAATCAAATAATATGAAAATAAATATATTTTTACCTAATATAACATAATATTTGTTATTTGGGAGCTTCGCATGGGAGCTTTTGCATATATTTTTATGCTCTCTCTATTTAAACAACTAGAAACTTTATTTTCTTTCCTCTATCATGCACTTTGTTGTGTATAATTGTAAATTATGTGTTATGAGCCCACATTATTTTTTTTGCGGTACCTGCAGCTCAAAAACCGCTTTTTTCTTTCTTTTATGTGTATATTATAATCTGAACTCAAATGCACCTTTATTTCACCTCGTATTATGTCCATTTTTTGTTGTAATCGTTTTCTGTTTGCACTAAAACGCGTTAACTGTTTAAATATAATATTATAAAAACCCATCACGGTATTGATGATTAATACAATAAAAAATATAAAAAGTGGCACGTCGTTCCGCGTTAGGTTCTCCAATATTTGAGTTACTTACATATTTTGTTGTGGAAACGTTTTGAAAATAGAAAAAGTGGCACATAAATTTGCATGTATTCATATTTTACGGTGCTCCAGATTTTATGTCCGGGTTGAATCTTTCCCAAATGAAAGACTAAACCCTTCCACACACGTTTCCACAAATGAATATCTAGTAAATTCACGCAATGTAAGTGCACTATATAAGATAATAAATACAAAACAATACGTCAATCCACCAGAAACAATAAATAAATAATAAACAATAAACAATAAACAATTAATGCTATTTATTAAATTACTTTCATTAATTTAATAAATAGCATTAACGTCAAAATTTTATTCTCCTTTTAGTACAATACTCAGATTACTCATAAACACGGCCAAATCAATTATAATAAGGCAGAAAAACTTGTAGTGAAATAAACAACAAAAAATCATGTTTTCTGGATTACTAAGTAAGAAATTTCATAATGTCATTCTAATGTATCGGATAGTTTGTTTTCTTGTGTTATTCACAGACACATGTAAATAATATTTGATTTATGGCGATCATTCGAATATTGCTTTCCTCATTATCTCAAAATTTTGCATTTGGAGATGTCTGACTAATCAATTGGACGATCAATATCTCCCACTAAAACACTCAGAGTGAGAAAGTTCATCTGTGATTTTAGGAAGCAAAACATATTTCGATCACAAAAGAGAAAAATACTGCAGGAATGTTAGATATTTCTGAAAGTGCGATTTTTTTACACCTTTTGTGGGCGTAAGTTTTGGAAGCGGTGCGCAGTGCCCTAGGCGTCTAAATATCTCACACCACCTCTGCTGCCTTGATGGGTTCTCAATTATCATATAGGCAAATCTACATTACATAATTACTTACAACGGCAGCCACTCTTTATCGTCATAAGATAAGGATTCTGTTATTTGTTACAATGGTTAATGTTAAACTTATTACCTGAATACCAAAGCAAATTCAATGCAAAGTTAACTTTATCAACGTAAGTTAAAACCATGAAGCGTGCCATTCTGCAGTTTTACAACCACGATAAGTTCGCAAATGCACGTAAATCTGTAATAAATTAAAATAACATTGCTTTGCGTATCAACCAAATATTGTGGCCTTCCGAATAGCCTCGTCCGACTAATTTTAGAATTTATTAGGTTCTGTAACTGTTCCTGCATTAGTATGCCTTCCGCCTATTGTTGTGAAATGCCTTTCCATCACATCGTATTACGCACCATGCAATAAGCACCTGCCTAAGTTGGGAGATTAGAGACTCGAAGACAATCAACTTACCAAATAAACACAATCGGAACATATTTATAGGCAGGGAACTCAGGGTTGTGCCTGGTTATTCATCAGTTCAAGAACTAATGTCCTCGAGCAAACTAGTGGAAACCATATTGCTGTTGTTAATGTACAAGGTAGATTATTTTTGAGCATTGACTCGCATGGCAGATGTAAGGAGTAGGTTGAAGATTTTGAAGAAGGTAATTTAAATACAAAAGAAATGTATTAAAAAAAATGATATCCCGAAACTACGGCTGTCTGGTATGGGCTTGCTTAGGTTTAAGTAGTTTATTTTGATACCCTGGTAAGTTGAAATGACGCATGATGAAGTCTTCTTTTGAGAAATGAATCTCACATCGTGAGATGAGCAGGACTCCAGATAAATGGCTTCCAGCCAAAAGGACCCTCCAGGAACAGCAAAGGCAGATGATTCTGGATGCCAATCATCCCTCCAGGATGACTTCCAGTCAGCTCTCAAGATGACGAGTCTCACGTCCAAAATTTACAATCACAATAGTAGCGGTCTTCAAAAAGGATACATCGTGTTGCGGTCGAGTGGTCCGCCCTCAGCTCTCGGTGGGTGGTTTGGTATATTTATGGTTCTCGGCTGTGACACAAATAATGACCAGCTGTCTTTTCAAATCTCCTGATTTGAATTTTGTCCAGGATCAACAACTGTTGCATTCAAAAATATTGCCGGGCTCGCAATATTACCAATGCCTAAATGTCAATAGGCAAGCACTAGCGGTGCCACACACCGAAACCATAAATAAAGTGTGTATAAGAGGGTGCACACACCTTGTTACAAATACTTTTATGTAATACATTATTCTGATTAAAGATGTACGATGCCAGCAAATGATACGAAGATCATAGGCGAAAAACAAATGTCAATTCAAGACAAATTTGCGTAAATCAGATTTTATCACTGACATTCATTGTTAATGCCTTTTCATAGAGTTCGAAGCTCAAAGCTCGTAATCATGATTATAACTAAACCAGAAGTTATTGATGGACTATTGGAACAGCAAGAATCTCTCTTACTCTCTCTCTCTCTCTCCTGCTACGCACCGCATTCTCACATCGCCGTTTTATTGTAATGCGGAAAATTAAAAAGAACCAAACAAAATAAATTTATTTTTAAATTAATAAGGAAAACCTCAAATTGTAATATTTTAATTAAATTAAGACAAAATTTCTGACGATTCGGCGCCATAGACTCCGAGTCCGAAATATTAGGTACCTATCACAAGTCCAAAATGTTTTGTTGACACCGGAGTTTTTACTCAAAGAGACTGTGAGGCAAACCCTGAGTTACAACAGTCACGACATAAAAAAATAACAAACAATCATTTAAAAGAACTTCAGTCGTTCCCTCTTTGCTGAGTGTTGTGACCCATTCCCTGCATCTGAATTTACGCATAAATGGTTATTTTTTCCAGGATTTGACACCGTTCTAAATATGTCTTTCCTGCAATTTGCTTTCAGAGCATTGAAGAGTTTTGAGTGACCAGTGAACAGCCCTGAGGACATTGCATCCGTAATGAAGTTGTTCAAAATAGATGGATGAGCACCACGGTGAGTCAGCACGCTGCACTGAACCCACCACTGAAAAAATACGCTGATGTAAGTGTGCTGGAAGTAAGCTAAATTTTACCTTAGGTACTTCTGTTGAAACTGAACAAAATTTTTCAGATAATTTCGATATAATTTCTTGAGCATTCAATGTATAAAATTTTATTACACGCGTCGAAACAATTTCAATGTTTCTAGCCTTTATTTTTCCTCTGAAGAGATCATGTTGCTTTGAAACATTAACTCGAATAAAAATAAATCAAATCTGGGCTAAAATATACTGAAGTAGATATTTTTTTATTTTTCGATATTCACTCCTAGATAAATTTCTATTTTTTTTTCTGAATTTGTGAATTCCTTTCCATGTCATATTTTATGTTTTCAGCCACTTAGAGTAAAAAATGTATATGTCACTTTACGGTCCAACGAATTTTTTTTTCAATTAAAACCAATAAAAATCTTTTTCCATCACACGTCGCAACTGGGTAGTCGGGTATAACCTTGCAGGTCTCGTGATAAGCACTCTGTCTCTTTCTAGCAGCATAGTAACATACGAAACAGCGCGGGTGTCACGTGATTTAATGCGACGCGTGATCAGTACTGATTGAAAAATTTTTATATTTTTAATAGAAAAAAATGTCATCAGACATCAAAGCGACGTTTACTTTTTGTACTCCAATACCTAAATATCCTCAGAAATCGCTGATTACCTACTGGTGCTGTTACAACCTGTATATAATTTATATGTTAACTGGCGATATCAGATTAGCACACTTCTTGGGATTGTATGTTCAGTGGTGCTGGAGATCTCAACACTCATCACATCAGGCTACAGAGTGCCAGGTATAGACACTGCGCTGCGCGCTGCACTGCTGACTATTGCTTGTAAATAGCCCGCGTTGCTGGCGTATCGGTCTAAAGTCACGGTACACTTTTGATCTTTCAACTATTATTATTTCATCATGGATAATTCTCTTATGTTCTCCTGCACAATGTCAAATTTTGAAAAAAAGATTTGTTTTCAGTTCAGTTCTTGTTGAAACAATCTGTAAAGTATCGCATGCTGATTGATCGATTTTCTCGTTGAATCATCTCCATGTTCCAGACTATCACTCTCAGTAAAAGATCACAATTTGCACAACAACTGAAATATATATTTTTTTAATTTAACCCTTTTACAAGACGGAGGGAACCGACGCGACGGAGGGAAGATAACAAGAGGGCCAGTGTCTATCTGATTATTCTGAATGCGTATTTTTTTACATTCATTCCATACAGACACAATAATTTTCGTCAGAGTCTATGTCGCCTTTAAGGATGCTCAGTGTTGTCTTTTTTGAAGAGAGGATTTTGTGAACATGGTTCTTAATGAGACCCATATTGTAGGAGGGAGGAAACACAGAGGCTGGTAAATCGTTCCACAGCCGAGCTGTTAACGCTAGAACTAGAAATGACCCATTTTCAGGCGGTAGAAGTCAACTGTGTACAAATGTTGGGTGCTCGTTTGGCTACTGTACACCGGTGCCGAAGGATCAATAGCGCTGGTCCTCGTAACATCTTCCATTGAAATGCCGGCAGAACTAAGACACTAATACAGCATTCCCACCTGACGCATGTGCTCTAAAGATTGCAAACCGTTTGTTAAAGTAAGAGAATCTGTTAAACGGACCGTAATTTTAACAATCAACCGTATAATTTAACAATCAACTACGAGCGAGATCCTGAAAGCAACATGTATTTAATCTGAAGACAAACAAGAAACGTGTTTTTGAAAACGTTTTCCACTTGTCTTGTTATTTAAATACCATTATCTAGTCCCACGGTGACAGGACGCAGGATGCTCCCATTGCCCGTAATTCCAGGACGTTTAGGTACCCAATTATTTATGCCATTCGTAAAGTGATATGTACGTAAGTAATTTATAAACTGGTTAAAGATAATGTCATGTCGTAAGGAATGCTCATCGTACTACACCAATAACAGGTAAAATAAACAAATTAAGCACCTCTAATATTTTATTATAAACTAGCTGGGTTACCCGGCTTCGCTCAGGACAATTCTAGAGTGTTCTGGAATGTTTCACAATGATGTTCCCGATTCCCTATTCCCGAACATTCCACGACATACTCCGCCACTCCTTCCAGAGCTCTATGGAACCTTCTAGAACTTTCCGGAAGACTGTTCTAGAAATTTCAAGAGGGCAAAACTTTCAGCCCATATATCTTCAAAAGCACGCCATTTAGGTAAAAACGGATACCCTTATTTCTCGTACCGGGACTCGTTTAGGAGTTTTTGCGAGCCGCACGTTTTTTTAACTGTCTTTTATAATATATATTGATTACGATTTTTTTTATTTACGAATTGTATTTCATTTTATTATGAAACTTTTCTACCAAGAGCAATTAACATTTTTCGTGATATTAAGAAATAATTTGAGTTGAAAGTAATAATAATTCACGTGCAGGTTTTGTAACATTTGATTTGATGTACTTTTGTATCTATGTATCCAACACCTCTGCCATACATAGGTCACTTTGCAGAGGTGCCTAGGATCATGGGGTGAAGTTTGTTCGGATCTTGGCGGCGGATGAGTCTGCCATTAACTGCATGATATATCTATATAACTGCATGGTTTATAAATGTGTAAATTCTACTACTTAAGAAATTATAAAATTTGTAGTACTTTATTAAAGCCATAAATACACTGGGAATTTATATCATATATGTAAATCCTAATTATATCTACAATTGTAAATGTTCTCTATAATTACTTGGAAAGAATCTCCTACTTGTGATATCACTAAAGAAACCACTCATCCACTCTGAATGCAAGTATTAATGTTCTTCAAAATGACCTTGAAAAAAACACATCTTTGCGATTCTTTCAAAGGCATATAGAAACCATCGCTTCGTTCAGAAAACAAATTTTAATGTTCTTAATAGTTATCTCGACAGAGGCTCATTCCTGTGATATCTTGAAAGAAACCATTCCCTTGTTAAAAATATTATGAACTAAATATACAATTTGGCTGTCCTAAAACGGGTATCCTTCCCAGTTGGACAGACAAAGTATCATTTTGTAATGTATTTAATATATATCTATGTATATAAATAAATAAATATCGGATCGAGAGACTGGTTGAGGGATACCTTTTTATCTCTTCAGCCGGACTCTCTTGACACATCGCTTTGTATCGCAGTGGGAAAGATGGATTCATAAGTCCGTCACTCTTGGACTTATTGACTCCAGATTCCTTTATTACCCCTTGTAACTTTTTCCTTTCCAGAACTTCCTCTCCTTCCTTTTCCTAAAAAGATCCTCCATGCAGGATCCCCAAGATGACATAGGCAATGGGGAGAATTATTTTCCTCAGGACTTCCTATGTGGAGCGAATGTAAGAAAAAGAAAAAAAGGAAGGTTGCACGCACCTTTTCGACGAAAAATCTTCGTTCTCACACGTCTTGTAGGAAAACGCAAAATACTGAAGATATTAGAACCATGAAGTCAAAGTTTGTGCAAGCTCGACGGCTATTTACTGCACTTTTATAGTTGTTGTTCAAATCTTTTAGTTTTAGATTGATAAGTAAAAATTGTAAATGAAATTTTGGTCACCGGTAACTTTTTTAATGTTTTTGATGAAGTCAGGTAAGTACATCCCTTAACTCCCTGCATGCAGAAAAATTGTTAATTTGTCCTCTATAAAGGTGGGATCCGGCGACATGAAATTTGCACACCCTTTCGGCTACTATTTTCATGTCAAATATTTAATTCACTGCCAATATATAGGTAGCACATGTATTAATTATTATTTTTTAATTGATAAACTAATGTTTAAGTCAAGATTTTTATGCATGGCACAAAGGGTAACAATTATTATAAGTAATAATTATTAGCCTGAAACACTCATCTACATTGAAAAAATCTCGGGATGGGACTCGAACCCGCGTCCTTCTCATTTCCGGTCAACTGCTCCATCCACTGAGCCACGTCGGCTTATCTCCTGTCCGCCAAATAATTCAATATATAGGTACTAGTGTTTCATTCAACAATTACTGTTTATTCTAGTCCCGTCGGCGCGGCGGCATGTATCTTTTCTCGGGAGATTTTTTCAATGTAGATGAGTGTTTCAGGCTAATAATTATTAGTACAAGTATTGTTTATTCCATATTACATTTTAATCTTCAATAAGAAAAAAGTTTTCAAATGCATGAGACTGTGGGGGGTATCGGAAAATTTATAAAATATTTTTAAATTAGGCATTAAATGAGATGTTTTATTAATAAAACTACTTGCCTTTCTAACTTAATTTGTAGGCACCGAATGGCCACGGCAACGGCACACGGCGAAGGCAACGGCATGCAGCATCTCATTTCTTTAATACGAGTGAGGGAGATGCAATGAAATGATTACTTTTTCCTTTGAAAGGAGCAGACGTACGTGCATTATTTATCTATTTATCTCACTATTATTTAGCGTGTTAGAAAGAGCTGCAGTACATATGTAACAGATTTGTCACAAGTTAGGTACAACGAACATCTCAGTGTCACGACCGTGCCCACCCTAACACAATTATTTTACAGAACTAGCTTTTAACAAAATAATTAGATAAGACAGTGTATATCAAACAACCTAAACAAATAAAAGTATAAAGGACTTCTTTATAAGGAGGGGAAAACGGGGTAATATGTTTCCTGCCCGCATAGCCTGAACTTTAAAACAAGCACCATATGATTTATATGACAGCCATAAACGAGTAATTGAAGTACCTAATATAGTGTGTAAGATTATCATTTTTATCTTGGCCCGTTAGTCATATTATCTATGGTCACAGATGAAACTTTAAACTGCCCTTTATTAACGAAGATAAGCGACGAGGCAGGCAATAAAGTACCTACCTATAAACAACGCTTGACTTAGCGAGTTGCAGGGCCGTAGCCAGAGTAGAATTTAAGATAGGGCAGCGGTAATTACAGTAGGATTAGGAGTAGTTGCACATTGTCCTTCCATCTGTTTTGAGGAATGAGATTTTTCGTTGCCAATTTCCTCTTCGATTTTCCGTTTTTTGATCACGGGCACGTATTACAATAGAGAAGTCCAGTCCATTTTTTTTTTTTTTTTTTATGAAAAATAACCTTCTCACTTAAATTACTGCATATATTTTTTTTTTGAGTTAGTTTTAATAGTTAAAATAATTTTCAAAGTTTTAATTTTTGGAGATCCCTCGAAAACACCCATATCTATGGTGAATTTTGTGACGTCATCTACTAAAATAACGATTCATATATTTTAGATTTTTATGTTGGTTTTCTTGAATCTCACATAGATTTGCGCAGGCGCGCGGCCATCTTGTTTATTATAACGCGTTGATTGGCTAATGGCTTATTTATTGCAAATGGCGAAATCAAATTCTTTGCAAAACAATGAATGACGTTGATGAATTTAACTTGCAGTTTTATGTTTTTGACGATAATTTTCGTTTAAATGATTAATTCACTGTGATATTAGTGTAATTCAGCATAAGTACTAATGCTGCCTGTACTTTTTTTCAGTTTTAGTCCTTAAATAATGTTTTTTTGGTGATTTAGTTTCGTTCGGTTTTTAGGTTACTGACATTGCATAATCAAAGGTTACTTCCATATAACTTTTATGACTTTTCCGCGTGAATTTAATAAAACTACCATAAAAGTAATATTATTTGATAATGTAAAAGCCTTATGCATGTGTAAATAAATACAAATTCGAGAAATCAACGCATTAATTGCGTAAAACCGAGTCCAAGATGTCGGATTTTTTCAGTTATTTTTTCGGAATTATTATAATATTTTTTTATCCTTTTTAATTGTATGAACGAGATAAAAAGTGAAGTGACAGTTTTATTCCAAATTCATAAAATAAGAGGACTGTATTTTTTAAATTTTGAATTTTCCTAATTTTTTCGACTATTTAATAGAATATGTTTACAGTCGGCTGTTTTTGTAAATTTTTTCATTTTGAAACTTAAAATACTGCATTTTTCAAACACAATCGTATATGTCAGATACAAAAATCTAAAAGGCAATTCTATTAACTTTCTATAAAGGTATATGCTTTTACGACATCTTCAAAAATAAGAAATATATAGAACATTCGCTTGTGTCATACCTAAATTCCCATATAAATGACATATGGCATAAATAAACCAGTCATTACCGTGATTACTATCGTGACGTCACCACAGAGCATTACACAGCATACCAACCTGACGCTGTGTTTTAACGAGAATATTAAAAATGCTCTTTTTAATATTTTTTTAAAAACTGTACGTTTAATATTATTAAATAAAAGTTATATATTCAGAATCAGCGTTTATTGGTCTATATGAACATATTTTTTTAAGGCCATAATATTTTTCACTGGAGTTCCTTATTCACGAAATACTATTCTTACTACATTACACTGTGATGAATCGCAGTGGATACGAAAATATAGTAGCTTCCACCTTACGAATGAATAAATAATAATTCAGAATTATAACGAAATCAACACACTAGCGACATCTAGCTGATTAAGTTTGATTGGACCATGGAGACTGCAGAGATCTATAATTATTAAATTAATGTCAAGTTTTGATAAATAGAACACAGAGGGATCCAATTATAAACACTTAAGATTGATCTACCAATCAGAGAAGGGGGAGGTTACCTTTTTTCAAGACAAAGAGATGGACTTTGGACTAGACCATTAGTCTGAGATTTATGGGGTAAAAATCATCATCAACCCGAGAGATCAATACGCTTTAAGATAAACACAATCCCACGTTCGGTGCATTTGGTACAATGACCCTAATTTTAAAGGTAAATATTGAGTACAACAGAGGAATCGACAACCGCAGTTAACGAACAAATAAATCCATATTATGTTGAAAAAATGATGCAATAAAATAGCAAGGAAATATAATGAACGGAAGATTAAAGAAAAGACCTGGAAAACGTGGGAAAAGCTACTGTAGGGATACTCAATTGCATAACGAGAACGTGAAGAACAAAAGGAGGCCAGATTCAGAGGAAAACGTACGTTTGATATTTAAAAGAAAGAAAAACGATGGAAATTAGGAATGTCACCTTTAAATGAAGCAATACGGTCAGGGAAAACGATTTGAAAAGAAAATCTAATAAAAAAAACGGACATTTAAACGGAAGTATTTATTGAACAATATAAGATTTCGACTTAATTTTGCGTTTCAGACGAGTTTAAATAGATATCGTTATATATTTGAAATAGGATGGTTATTCTAGTTATATTACGTTAGATTAATTCAAAGGAAGGGATCGTTTTTACGTCATTTGCTATGAGAAAATACTATAGACGATAGAACAAATTGCTGAGGCAATTGATGTAAAAAAAGGTTGTCGACCCCACATGTATATTGTTGATATAAACAAGGAATATTCGAACATGCCTTTTGTTTATTTAAGGCCCATTATCCATTAAAAAGGGTCATAAAAATTAACATTGCTCTTACCTAGTATTTAGATTATAGAATTTCCGTAAAATTTAATTATAAACACATTAAAATGGATTTATCGCCAAGTATGTAGAAATCGTAATGTATACACACGTCAGGGCTTGCAGTTTATGGGATTTTGAACAAGAGAGAGATGGAAAATTGGGCGGAATTTGATCGAAGTAGTTAACTTGACAGATATCCCAGGATAGGAATAGTTAGTGGGCCGGAAAACACCATAAATAATATATCAAAAAAGGAAAAAAGGGTTTTAGCGGGAGATGGAATCACGGCAAAAAGGCAGACGTCAAATTTCAATAAGGGATCATTGGGTTAGGAGTGGGGGGGAGAGAACGGAAAACCGACATAACCGGAAAACTCAGATAAGGAAATGGGAAAAACTCAAAACGTTATAAGTAGAGACAATACAGCTTAAAATTGAATTGATTCATATAGGAAACATGAAAATGTGGGGAAATTTAGGGAAATGAAAATTGGAAAATGCGTAATGAAGATTTCGACATGAGTTTGTTCGTGTTCTGGTAACGATAAACCAAATTGAGAATTACATACAGTTTATTGAAGACGTACCTATTATATATTGAGAGAAAAAAGGACACGAAAATCATGATATTTTAGTTAAATTTGTAAGACCTGAAGACAAAGGAACGACGGGGCAAAATTTGACATAATGGTAGGTTCGACACTGGAACAATTTACGTAAGAGACGGAAGATTTCTAAAATCAAAGGGGCCGGACTTAACACGTTGATACGAATATAACAGAATTGATATATGAAATCTCGAGTTGTTAGAGTTTGAATTAGAAAATCAATGAACGCGTAATTAAGATGTTCTAATCCTGGAGGTACATATAAAACCTAGGACTTAGAAGAATCGGGATCAGTTTTCGGTGTTAGTTGTCGTGAAGGAGTCGTCGGGGACCAATCGTCGGGTTAAAACGTGGAAGTTACGTGACGTAGCGTCTAAAACGGTTATTAGTTGAAAATTTCTTAAGTGTTGTAAAATTTTGAGACTTAGAAAAATTCGGAGTGGGAATTCTGGGACTTATAAAAATTACGGTCGTGATTAAATCTGTGGAGTGTTGAAAATTAAATAAAGTGTTTTATATAGTTTTACAATAAATTCAACTTGTCATTAAAATAAAAAGTTTATATAGTGTAGCGAATTTAAAAAGAAACAACAGTGTTTAAAGAATTTTATAACAGCAGTGAATAATAATATATTTATTTATAAATTCAACTTGTCATTAAAATAAAAAGTTTATATAGTGTAGCGAATTTAAAAAGAAACAACAGTGTTTAAAGAATTTTATAACAGCAGTGAATAATAATATATTTATTTATAAGTTCAACTTGTCATTAAAATAAAAAAAGTTTATATAGTGTAGCGAATTTAAAGAAAATCAACAGTGTTTAAAGAATTTTATAACAGCAGTGAATAATAATATATTTATTTATAAGTTCAACTTGTCATTAAAATAAAAAGTTTATATAGTGTAGCGAATTTAAAGAAAATCAACAGTGTTTAAAGAATTTTATAACAGCAGTGAATAATAATATATTTATTTATAAATTCAACTTGTCATTAAAATAAAAGGTTTATATAGTGTAGCGAATTTAAAGAAAATCAACAGTGTTTAAAGAATTTTATAACAGCAGTGAATAATAATATATTTATTTATAAATTCAACTTGTCATTAAAATAAAAGGTTTATATAGTGTAGCGAATTTAAAAAGAAACAACAGTGTTTAAAGAATTTTATAACAGCATTGAATAATAATATATCTATTTATAAATTCAACTTATCATTAAAATAAAAAAAGGGGTCCTTCGACAACTGGCAAGGTTGATTAAAACGTCGCGCATGTTGTGAGAATTACCCTGGTAATTAATTAATAGAATCTAGAATCAGTTTTTATACTTAAAAATTTCAGTGGTAAAATAGAGTCTACAATCAGTTTATACTTTGATAAAACAGGGAATGAAGTGCCCGGATAGGGTTAATCGTGCAATTTAACGGAGTGTATGATCTTATAATAAATCTAAAATCAGTGTTTACAATAATTTCCGATTCAATAAAATCTAATAATTAATTAATTAATTACAAATTCAATGCGGGAGGAGTTTAATATAGTGTGTTTGAATTGCTTTAAATTTGTTCTATGAAGGTTAAAATAGAGTTATTTAGTCCGAGGTTATATAAAGAAAATTACAGTCTAATAAGTTTCATTAAATAAAAAATTTACGTTTAGGTCGAAAGTTGGAAATTTTATTACGAGATATTAATTATCGTTAGGTGACAACGCAATAATAATAATTGATCCGAAATCTGGAAAATACTTAACATAATTAGATAGGATCGTTCTTCTTCAATAATAACGGCAGATATTAAAGGAAAACGTGAGGATTTTTACATCAGAGATCTATTCAAAGGAGAAAGGAAGGAGATGAGTAGTTACACAGGTAGTATGGATGCTCTAATAAGTTTCTCGCCGATGATAGTAACCCGGTGGAGCTGAAATTAAGACATTAGAGCTTGGTGAGTCCTTACAATATTTAAGCTTTTACAGGTTCCTGTGGATATCCTGACACTGATGGACGTAACGCCAAGTAAGGGTAAATAAATAATTAACCAATTTATTAGCATTCGCATGTCACACCTCCCATACAGAATGAAATGTTGCTAAACAAATACTTAACACATAATTAGATAGAAACGCATCACTAAATCAATTTTGGTATCTTAGCGTATTTGTAAGATAAATACCTATTGTTTCTTTTCACTAGCACGATTAGGGTATGGTTATATGACCTTCGATAGTGTACAAAAATTTCGATTTGAGTTCAAGGCCATCCATTGACCCAGTCACCTAAATTCATTAACGAATAAACAAAACAAAACTTAACGTCAGGGACAAGTTTATCAATTATAGCTTGAGATGAAATCTGCGGTCAATATGTGAAGGCGACATTGACGTTAAATTCACTCAATTCTAAACGACTTGATTTTACTAGAGCGATCGCCAATAGGTAGCATTGATTCAGCATGCAAAAATTTCGCAAAGTAAAGTACTGCGACTAGCTTCAAACTCTAAGAGAGCACATCACAATTATTCAGGAGGTCATTGATTCAATGTCGACTTGATTTATCTCATTTTTAAATCTTTCTTATAGGAAGTAGGTATCCAAGAACCCATAAATACCCATTATCCTAAATACCTAACACACGAGGAGCTAGTGACCTCATTTAAACAACACTGGTGTTCAAATACTCATACAGTCCTAAATCCTAACTTGTCTTCGAACGTAAGCTTCAAGGCTTCTGTATGTAGATATGAGCCATCTGGAAATGTAAGTGTCAACCTTTCTCGAACGGACGGCTTTGATCTTGTGGCGGTATTGTCGAGGTGGGCATGCGGGGAAGAGGAAGGACGTATGCGGACAGTACGCAGACGCGGCATTAAAGCCACAGGTTATTTGCATACCGTGAGTCTTGTCGAACCTGAAAGCAAACATAAGGTTCACGAGGTGAGTTTTATGTCAGCTAGTCAGAGGTGGAATGTAACGCTGGGTCGGTTACGTGGGAGGAAGGATCTGCCCGTCACAAGCTTACGCCACATTTAACGGATAGAGGCATGATAAGGGAAGACATGAAATACCCCTTCTAGACTCAGTAGAGTTAAATTCAATCCGGCGGAGATGGAAGTCGGAGTGAGGCAGAAAAACGGCATGAAGACTTGGTATTCCCCCATCTGGCGTGAAGAGTCCCTTTCGTAACAAGAGACGCTCGTCGAAGAGAGTAAAACTCGGACTTAAGGATAAGCTTAGCAAACGTACTTGGGAGAATCCGGTTTGCAATTGTTGTTCATCGGTTTTCACTTGGTTAGCGGAGGTGCCGACTTTTTAAGCAAACATATTATCCCCTCCCCATATCCCTCCATTCCTGCTCTTTCAACAATTTTGCGAATACTAACCAATAGCACTAACTATGACTACAAACACATTATGTTAGGAGAAGTTGCAGACAAGGACTTCAATTGAGAAAACTGGACCTTCGAGTTCGATCATCCTAAGGTAAGGTTTGCTTTCTTGAAATGTTTAATTTATTAACTGTTGTTTATGTTATCGATGTATCAGCGGTGATAGGAAGAATTAAATAAACACACTAAATTCCTATGGAAATCAAATAGACACAAGGTTTAGGGCGGGGGTAGTTTATCAAACTCGGTTAAATATTCTAAAATAATAATAAATAAATTGATCGGAAAATTCTCACCCTTTCTCTAAAAGAATCTATGGGTTACCACACGTAATACATTATCTTCTCTACATATGTGTGCATATTAAGTATGCAAACAGATGTAAAATCTAAAACAAAAAATTTACACAACGCAGATTATAGAAATAATGTGAACAAAAATCTTAAATCTTGATTACTGTGAGAAAATCGCAGGGATTTAAGAAGATAGGGTAGGTTTAGCTAGATTATAAGGTATAGGGGTTTAGAAATCACGAGCCTGAGGTAGAAATAAACCGAAAGGAGGGTTGAGTCAGGCCATCATACCTAGTGGTGTGATCAGTAGGACATAAGGGTAGAATTATGAGCGTGGCTACGAGACAGGAGCTACGAGATTTAAACTACGAGGTAGAAGCTTAGAAAAGTAAATCAGCTAGGTAGGGTTCATCACAATTGGAGTCAAAAGCCAAGTGTGGGGGACACCCCATTACAACTGTTGCCGCGTGACCAGGAGAGTAAAGGTTACAAGTTGAGAGAATTCTGAGATATTATAAAAATAAAATAGAATGAACAAATAAATGAAATTATAATTAATTGGAAAAAAAAAAGTGAATATTTTAAACGAAAAGTGAAAAACGTGCCATTAAAACAACTTCAGATTACATAAAACAAGTGGAATAAAAAAATTCGCATCATTAAATTATACAGTAGAAATATAACAATAAATCAAAAAAATAATTTAAACGAAAAGTGAAAAACGTGCCATTAAAACATCTTCATTAAACGTGAAACAAGTGGAAAAAAAAAACGTACCATTAAATAAAACAGTCGAAAAAAAAAAATAATAACTCAAAAACCAAATATTTTAAAACGAAAAGTGAAAAACGTGCCTTATACCAGATAAAAATCATAAATCACATAACGCCTAGGAATGTTGACCCAGATTTAGAAGGGTGGTGCGTATTGGAAAAAAAAAAAGCCGTTATATAAATAAAAGCGCATTCCTTCGGTGATTAATAATATTATCGTTCAAATTGGTTCATTGACTGAAGCCCGAATGTAAACAAGCGATTGAATAGACACCGTCGCGAGGGTATGTTTGTGTTGCCACAAACATAAGTGGTCTTACTGATAAATATGTTCGTAACAGAATAGATAAATCTTTGTTATGTTCGCATTGGAACATCTCGAGATATTACTTTAAATAATAAAGAGATACTTAGATAGTTAATCAAATGACGTTGTTTATGTTAATAGTGGTCGAGGGTATTATTGGTTCCTTCGAGTTGAAGGATTTTATAAACAAATACTTCTTTTGACACGGCGACATAAAAATAAATAAAATCAACATAACATACAAAGCAAAGGACGGATAAAAATAAAATAAAATATTACACATAAAACATAAAAGTGAGCTTTTCAAATCGTTGCATTCAAACATTTAACAGGGGTGGATTGGACCTTTAGATACACCATTACATAGATGTCAGCTGAATAAATTAGAAATTTAGCCTTACTGAGGGTTGGCATATTTCTCGGGTGACCGGTTTATTTCCGATTTGCAATAAAGAACAAATAAGCGGAGTGGTTTAAAACGCATACGAATTTAGGAGGGGGGGGCTTGTTTAAAACGGGGTTTAGGTACATTATACAATTGTGTATACGTGCAAATAAATAAATAAACAAACACAGCCGGTGCGAAAAAAAAAAAAATGAGATAGTAAACGTTATGGAGTGCATTCGGATGAGTAAACATACAACATAGATCAAATAAACCTCAGATAAAAGATAAATAAGAACAGCATATGAAGAGATTACATAAAAGTTGATCCCATTCAAAAAAAAAAAAAAAGGATGTGTATGTGTGCATATATGTGTAATACGTGTATGTTCATATGCGCATTGTTGCCATTAAAACGTTCCTGCGAGAAAAATTCGTGTGGAATTCTAGAATCGCGAAAAAAAAAATATATATATATATGAATAAGGAAAATCAAAGGTTGGAAACCGTCTCGATGAAGAAGAGGGAGTAAGGGTCATAGGGGGGAAGGTATAGGGGTAAGAATCTTAGGGGGGTAGGACAAAGAGTAGGGACAGCAACTGACGTAAGTTAGCCGACTTAAATAGGCCATTGGGTAGACAAGAGTAAATTGAAAAATGGTTTCAGCTCAGAGGAACACCGAACAGGATTCTACGATATGAAATAGTGAAAGATAGGGGCGCGCAACCAGTTAGAATTTCGAAAAAAAAAAAAATGCAAATAAGAATAAAGAAGACTTAAAGAAAATTGTAGAAAATTAGATTGCCTATGTTTAGTTTTAATTCCATCAACTAACACTAGGAGGCGTGTTTACCGCTGGAATTATAACTATAGGGGGGCTGTGATGAATCGCAGTGGATACGAAAATATAGTAGCTTCCACCTTACGAATGAATAAATAATAATTCAGAATTATAACGAAATCAACACACTAGCGACATCTAGCTGATTAAGTTTGATTGGACCATGGAGACTGCAGAGATCTATAATTATTAAATTAATGTCAAGTTTTGATAAATAGAACACAGAGGGATCCAATTATAAACACTTAAGATTGATCTACCAATCAGAGAAGGGGGAGGTTACCTTTTTTCAAGACAAAGAGATGGACTTTGGACTAGACCATTAGTCTGAGATTTATGGGGTAAAAATCATCATCAACCCGAGAGATCAATACGCTTTAAGATAAACACAATCCCACGTTCGGTGCATTTGGTACAATGACCCTAATTTTAAAGGTAAATATTGAGTACAACAGAGGAATCGACAACCGCAGTTAACGAACAAATAAATCCATATTATGTTGAAAAAATGATGCAATAAAATAGCAAGGAAATATAATGAACGGAAGATTAAAGAAAAGACCTGGAAAACGTGGGAAAAGCTACTGTAGGGATACTCAATTGCATAACGAGAACGTGAAGAACAAAAGGAGGCCAGATTCAGAGGAAAACGTACGTTTGATATTTAAAAGAAAGAAAAACGATGGAAATTAGGAATGTCACCTTTAAATGAAGCAATACGGTCAGGGAAAACGATTTGAAAAGAAAATCTAATAAAAAAAACGGACATTTAAACGGAAGTATTTATTGAACAATATAAGATTTCGACTTAATTTTGCGTTTCAGACGAGTTTAAATAGATATCGTTATATATTTGAAATAGGATGGTTATTCTAGTTATATTACGTTAGATTAATTCAAAGGAAGGGATCGTTTTTACGTCATTTGCTATGAGAAAATACTATAGACGATAGAACAAATTGCTGAGGCAATTGATGTAAAAAAAGGTTGTCGACCCCACATGTATATTGTTGATATAAACAAGGAATATTCGAACATGCCTTTTGTTTATTTAAGGCCCATTATCCATTAAAAAGGGTCATAAAAATTAACATTGCTCTTACCTAGTATTTAGATTATAGAATTTCCGTAAAATTTAATTATAAACACATTAAAATGGATTTATCGCCAAGTATGTAGAAATCGTAATGTATACACACGTCAGGGCTTGCAGTTTATGGGATTTTGAACAAGAGAGAGATGGAAAATTGGGCGGAATTTGATCGAAGTAGTTAACTTGACAGATATCCCAGGATAGGAATAGTTAGTGGGCCGGAAAACACCATAAATAATATATCAAAAAAGGAAAAAAGGGTTTTAGCGGGAGATGGAATCACGGCAAAAAGGCAGACGTCAAATTTCAATAAGGGATCATTGGGTTAGGAGTGGGGGGGAGAGAACGGAAAACCGACATAACCGGAAAACTCAGATAAGGAAATGGGAAAAACTCAAAACGTTATAAGTAGAGACAATACAGCTTAAAATTGAATTGATTCATATAGGAAACATGAAAATGTGGGGAAATTTAGGGAAATGAAAATTGGAAAATGCGTAATGAAGATTTCGACATGAGCTTGTTCGTGTTCTGGTAACGATAAACCAAATTGAGAATTACATACAGTTTATTGAAGACGTACCTATTATATATTGAGAGAAAAAAGGACACGAAAATCATGATATTTTAGTTAAATTTGTAAGACCTGAAGACAAAGGAACGACGGGGCAAAATTTGACATAATGGTAGGTTCGACACTGGAACAATTTACGTAAGAGACGGAAGATTTCTAAAATCAAAGGGGCCGGACTTAACACGTTGATACGAATATAACAGAATTGATATATGAAATCTCGAGTTGTTAGAGTTTGAATTAGAAAATCAATGAACGCGTAATTAAGATGTTCTAATCCTGGAGGTACATATAAAACCTAGGACTTAGAAGAATCGGGATCAGTTTTCGGTGTTAGTTGTCGTGAAGGAGTCGTCGGGGACCAATCGTCGGGTTAAAACGTGGAAGTTACGTGACGTAGCGTCTAAAACGGTTATTAGTTGAAAATTTCTTAAGTGTTGTAAAATTTTGAGACTTAGAAAAATTCGGAGTGGGAATTCTGGGACTTATAAAAATTACGGTCGTGATTAAATCTGTGGAGTGTTGAAAATTAAATAAAGTGTTTTATATAGTTTTACAATAAATTCAACTTGTCATTAAAATAAAAAGTTTATATAGTGTAGCGAATTTAAAAAGAAACAACAGTGTTTAAAGAATTTTATAACAGCAGTGAATAATAATATATTTATTTATAAATTCAACTTGTCATTAAAATAAAAAGTTTATATAGTGTAGCGAATTTAAAAAGAAACAACAGTGTTTAAAGAATTTTATAACAGCAGTGAATAATAATATATTTATTTATAAATTCAACTTGTCATTAAAATAAAAGGTTTATATAGTGTAGCGAATTTAAAAAGAAACAACAGTGTTTAAAGAATTTTATAACAGCATTGAATAATAATATATCTATTTATAAATTCAACTTATCATTAAAATAAAAAAAGGGGTCCTTCGACAACTGGCAAGGTTGATTAAAACGTCGCGCATGTTGTGAGAATTACCCTGGTAATTAATTAATAGAATCTAGAATCAGTTTTTATACTTAAAAATTTCAGTGGTAAAATAGAGTCTACAATCAGTTTATACTTTGATAAAACAGGGAATGAAGTGCCCGGATAGGGTTAATCGTGCAATTTAACGGAGTGTATGATCTTATAATAAATCTAAAATCAGTGTTTACAATAATTTCCGATTCAATAAAATCTAATAATTAATTAATTAATTACAAATTCAATGCGGGAGGAGTTTAATATAGTGTGTTTGAATTGCTTTAAATTTGTTCTATGAAGGTTAAAATAGAGTTATTTAGTCCGAGGTTATATAAAGAAAATTACAGTCTAATAAGTTTCATTAAATAAAAAATTTACGTTTAGGTCGAAAGTTGGAAATTTTATTACGAGATATTAATTATCGTTAGGTGACAACGCAATAATAATAATTGATCCGAAATCTGGAAAATACTTAACATAATTAGATAGGATCGTTCTTCTTCAATAATAACGGCAGATATTAAAGGAAAACGTGAGGATTTTTACATCAGAGATCTATTCAAAGGAGAAAGGAAGGAGATGAGTAGTTACACAGGTAGTATGGATGCTCTAATAAGTTTCTCGCCGATGATAGTAACCCGGTGGAGCTGAAATTAAGACATTAGAGCTTGGTGAGTCCTTACAATATTTAAGCTTTTACAGGTTCCTGTGGATATCCTGACACTGATGGACGTAACGCCAAGTAAGGGTAAATAAATAATTAACCAATTTATTAGCATTCGCATGTCACACCTCCCATACAGAATGAAATGTTGCTAAACAAATACTTAACACATAATTAGATAGAAACGCATCACTAAATCAATTTTGGTATCTTAGCGTATTTGTAAGATAAATACCTATTGTTTCTTTTCACTAGCACGATTAGGGTATGGTTATATGACCTTCGATAGTGTACAAAAATTTCGATTTGAGTTCAAGGCCATCCATTGACCCAGTCACCTAAATTCATTAACGAATAAACAAAACAAAACTTAACGTCAGGGACAAGTTTATCAATTATAGCTTGAGATGAAATCTGCGGTCAATATGTGAAGGCGACATTGACGTTAAATTCACTCAATTCTAAACGACTTGATTTTACTAGAGCGATCGCCAATAGGTAGCATTGATTCAGCATGCAAAAATTTCGCAAAGTAAAGTACTGCGACTAGCTTCAAACTCTAAGAGAGCACATCACAATTATTCAGGAGGTCATTGATTCAATGTCGACTTGATTTATCTCATTTTTAAATCTTTCTTATAGGAAGTAGGTATCCAAGAACCCATAAATACCCATTATCCTAAATACCTAACACACGAGGAGCTAGTGACCTCATTTAAACAACACTGGTGTTCAAATACTCATACAGTCCTAAATCCTAACTTGTCTTCGAACGTAAGCTTCAAGGCTTCTGTATGTAGATATGAGCCATCTGGAAATGTAAGTGTCAACCTTTCTCGAACGGACGGCTTTGATCTTGTGGCGGTATTGTCGAGGTGGGCATGCGGGGAAGAGGAAGGACGTATGCGGACAGTACGCAGACGCGGCATTAAAGCCACAGGTTATTTGCATACCGTGAGTCTTGTCGAACCTGAAAGCAAACATAAGGTTCACGAGGTGAGTTTTATGTCAGCTAGTCAGAGGTGGAATGTAACGCTGGGTCGGTTACGTGGGAGGAAGGATCTGCCCGTCACAAGCTTACGCCACATTTAACGGATAGAGGCATGATAAGGGAAGACATGAAATACCCCTTCTAGACTCAGTAGAGTTAAATTCAATCCGGCGGAGATGGAAGTCGGAGTGAGGCAGAAAAACGGCATGAAGACTTGGTATTCCCCCATCTGGCGTGAAGAGTCCCTTTCGTAACAAGAGACGCTCGTCGAAGAGAGTAAAACTCGGACTTAAGGATAAGCTTAGCAAACGTACTTGGGAGAATCCGGTTTGCAATTGTTGTTCATCGGTTTTCACTTGGTTAGCGGAGGTGCCGACTTTTTAAGCAAACATATTATCCCCTCCCCATATCCCTCCATTCCTGCTCTTTCAACAATTTTGCGAATACTAACCAATAGCACTAACTATGACTACAAACACATTATGTTAGGAGAAGTTGCAGACAAGGACTTCAATTGAGAAAACTGGACCTTCGAGTTCGATCATCCTAAGGTAAGGTTTGCTTTCTTGAAATGTTTAATTTATTAACTGTTGTTTATGTTATCGATGTATCAGCGGTGATAGGAAGAATTAAATAAACACACTAAATTCCTATGGAAATCAAATAGACACAAGGTTTAGGGCGGGGGTAGTTTATCAAACTCGGTTAAATATTCTAAAATAATAATAAATAAATTGATCGGAAAATTCTCACCCTTTCTCTAAAAGAATCTATGGGTTACCACACGTAATACATTATCTTCTCTACATATGTGTGCATATTAAGTATGCAAACAGATGTAAAATCTAAAACAAAAAATTTACACAACGCAGATTATAGAAATAATGTGAACAAAAATCTTAAATCTTGATTACTGTGAGAAAATCGCAGGGATTTAAGAAGATAGGGTAGGTTTAGCTAGATTATAAGGTATAGGGGTTTAGAAATCACGAGCCTGAGGTAGAAATAAACCGAAAGGAGGGTTGAGTCAGGCCATCATACCTAGTGGTGTGATCAGTAGGACATAAGGGTAGAATTATGAGCGTGGCTACGAGACAGGAGCTACGAGATTTAAACTACGAGGTAGAAGCTTAGAAAAGTAAATCAGCTAGGTAGGGTTCATCACAATTGGAGTCGAAAGCCAGTAGTGGCATCTCATTACAACACTAACAATCAACACCACAGACAAATTCAAATCTCGGAATCTACTTCAATTTTCCTGTTCAGTAAACCGTGATTATGCGTACCAATATATGACAGTTAAAACTTTTACCTAAACCTTATTTTTCTAATTGTTATCAATGACATTAATACTGGACGCGGGGTAGAAATCTCAAAATGGGAAGCCAAACACAAGACAATTGTAGCTGTCTCTATTTCTAGTACTTTAGTACTAAACTGCTACGCGTCGAGTGAGGTCGTGTCTTACCAGTAAGTAAATTGCATTGCAAAGCGCCAAAATGCCCTCCTGTGTGATGAGAAAATGCTTCAATTACACGGCAAATAGTCGTAAAGGCGAAGGAATAACACTTCATTTGTAAGTACACGCAAATTACTTATTATTATCAATTATTATAATTATTACAATTTATTTTATAATAATACGTCATTGTATTCTTTACCCCTCCCTGTCCATATGTAAGCGAGTGAGAGTATCTTGTTATCTCAGTCACACCCGTGATGTGAAAGCAGTATTCGGCGAAGAAATTAATAAGCCGCCCTACCATATATCTATGACATTCACACACGTACATTCTTTGATTGTCTATCTTTATCACACAGGAATAAAGTTTTGAATTTAGAAATTATACTGAAAACCGCTGAAAACTAAAGAGTGTTGCTTGCTTTCTACATTATATTGTGAGTGTGTGAGACTATGGCGAGTCTATTTATATAACGTCATTGATTGTTATCCGTCAAAAAACGATTCGTAGTTTGTACCGCGTTGCACGCGACGTCGTTGATACAAGGTGCAAACTAACTTAAACTCAACGGTTTAATAGCATCCCCAAAAATTCCCCTTAAGATGAAGCCATACTAAATAATGCAAAATCATACAAAATCATACGATTTTGTTTTGAAAATTTGATCGCTTAGAAGTATTATAGATGCTTCAATTAAATACTGCGTGTAGAACATATCTTGGCCCTTAAAAATATCGGTCATTTTTTTATAAGTCTTTTAATAAGCTTAGAAAAAAATAAATTATAAGGTCTATAAAAAACACTTTGAAGTCCAAACTCTCCTATTTATAAACCTCTTTTCGGATATAGTTTTATTGTTTAATATGGAAAATTTAGTTTCTTTTATGATAATCCCAAAAAAAATTGAAATTTACGCCCTAACCTCACAAAATAAAATATAATATGCATTTTCGCGTTGTTATTTTTGACATCACGGCGACAAAACGGCAGTCGACGAATTTGTAATACCAAAGTGAACCTTATACCGTCCACCGAAGAACGACTGGCAGCCGCCCTTATTTTCTGTCACTACTCCCCCAAACGGAGCGGAGAAATGACGTGTTGGGCTCCGCGCAGCTTGTTTTCGTGAAATCAATTTAAAAATTCCGTTTTATTGCAATAAACAATGCATAAAAAAGGAATTAATGTTTTTTACAGGCCTTTACGAAATCAACATGTAAAAAAAATCTCAAATATATTTTCAAACCTTTTCCCAAAGGTTTTTATCAAGTATTTTTAAGTTACTCCCACAAAGGGGCGTGAATTCCGACGTCGATTTTTTCCTATTAGTGGATCGCCTTAAGCAGTGATTGCAATACGCGCACAGCCTCCCACCACTTACTCAATGCCATCTATGGGCGGAATAATGAATTAGTATGATATGATTCCTTGGTTAATTCGTAGCTGTTTAGTTAGAAGTCACTAATAGGTAGATAGTTTTTTTTTCAATCATATCAAACTATGAACAAACAGTTTACTAGCATATTATCATAGTCGATGGTATTTCTTACGGTAGGGCACAGGTATTTTAAGGTAGGGCATTGTCCCATATTGCCCACCCCCTAGCTACGGCCCTGGCGAGTTGGTGCAATGAATTAAGTTTCATGCTTCGTTGTGCAATTGATGACTATCCGTCAAGCTATCGCTGAAAGAATTCGTTTTGGTTAGGTACCTAAACCAAGCGCCATCTTGTATTTAGAATTCAGAATGACGAACGATGTGATAAATAAATAGATTTAATATTTATAATTAATGACTGTTTATAGTGTTTATAGCCACTGTATTGCTGTGTTTCGGAATAGAATAAAGTAGATCAGAGATGTCAATTTCTTCATCTTCTAAAGTTGGTTCCTCATTGCTGATGATCATGACCTCTACTACAATTTCAATGGTGGACAAGACTCCCCCACTCTTCGTGGTTCTGCGCTACGTGGAGAGCTGCGGACATCGACATAACGGACGCCAGTGATAGGTACTTGGTCACTCCAGCGCATTGTTGACCTTCATCTGCTTCTTCTGCCTTCTACTTTGCAAGTGACTATGAGTTTTTCCAAGTTGGAGACCATAGTTTGGCGAGAAACGTGTCTAAAGCATCAAAATATAGTACCTATGCGCCAAACTTTAATGCCGCCCTGAACTTGATACGATCAATTCTCGTGCAGGTAGATATACGACTTTACTATGACCGTAAGCGAAAGAGAAAGAGGCGTAAAACATGCGTGCGACAGAGAAAGGCATCGGCAGGGAGGCATGCCGCTTTTCCGACCTTAAACTTGCCTATTGTGACGATTTCTGTATCAACATCAGGTCAGTAGATATTAAAGTTTGGCGTGTAGATACTATACCTACGGTACTCTACGTATAGGTAGGAACTATACTGTACCTACTATTGTGGATGCCTTTAACTCTTCCAGAATGGACATGGTGGACACATTTGTGCGTTTAAACTAAATAATACGAGGGCTTTATAAAACTGTGAAGGATCTTTGGAGAACTGACAAATTAATATAAACCAGTGGTTGGTCATAATACTGATGGCGATGCTATCACCAATGATCCATTATTTTAATTATTAACGTTTATTAGAATCAACAACGCGTAATAACTAATAACACCAGTAACAATGACATAATAAATAATAACAAATAATGCTTCAGAGCTATTTGCAGAGTAATTAAGATATGGCGTAAAATGAAGTCATCGTAATGCGCTTGCAATAAGCAAAATTTTGTTCTGTACAAACATAACACAATGATGCTGATTTATACACATTTAGATCACTCGTTGAATGATTTAAGCGTTCAGTCCAGTTTCGCTACATAACTCTAAACCCGCAGTTCAATCAAATAATGATCCAGGAAGCAATTTAATCAAATGATACCTACTGAATACAATTCACTTCGATTGTGATTTACCGACACCGATTGACTGATAGTATTGATTGTTAAGACTGTATTATATAATATATATATATATGTGTTAAAAAATGGACAAAAATTTTATGTGTGGAGAAACATATTATTCCTCCACGGGAGAAATAATGAAAATAAAGGTTTAATTCTGAATTTTTTGTAAATGGTTCATCGTTATATATATACAGGTTGTGAAGGAACGTAGATACTTGACTTACTTTAACAAATGATTCCTGACATTATTATTAGCCCGCGCACACAGAGAGCGGTCAGAGTTCTGCGTTCTAGTGACCGTTGACCGCTCAAGAGTTCCAACGCACACAAGCGGCGTTCAAATTCTCGCGTTCTAGTTTCGTTTGGGTCTTTGCACATGCAACATGTCACTAGAAAGTTCATCAGCCGATGAAGAATTATTGCTCTTGTGGAGCTTAGCAGGTTCTAAGAACAAAAGTTTTAAGAAAACATAAAACGACTTAAAAAAATGCACTAAAAAGTAAATAATTTCGTACAATTGTTATTTTTGGAGTCGGTGTCAGCCAAGGTAATTACTTACATAGGTAGTTATAGGTGAGATGTGGAGATCTTGGCTGACACTGACTCCAAAAATAACAATCGTACGAAATTATTTTTTTACTTTTTAGCGCATTTTTTTAAGTCGTTTTTTGTTTTGTTAAAATTTTTGTTTATTTTTTGATTTTTGGTGACGAGCGTGCATAAAGAAGTTTTACTTCAAAAAAGAATCATCGAAATCTGTTGGCGTAGTATTGAGTTATTCGTCCATTTGTCGCGCACATGCTTATTGCAAATTTGAGACATATATGGTTTTCTCACGGATTCCATTGTCTAAACTGAACCAAATTAAAATGGGACCACACGGGAAGCACCAGCTTTCTAATAAAAAAAGAATCATCAATATCGGTTCACCCAATCGAAAGTTCTGAGGTAACAAACATAAAAAAAAAATATATCGTCGAATTGACAACCTCCTCCTTTTCGAAGTCGTTTAAAAATGAAGTCACTCAAAATGTTTGAGTGACTTCATTTTTTCACTTTTAAACTACGCAACGAATATTAATTCGGTTTTCACCAATAGATAGAGTAATTCAAGAGGAAGGTTTATATTATATACATGCTTATTATAGTAGATAAAAGCCGAGAAATTCCAATATTAAATTCAGGCATCGGGCAGCTGGCAAGCGGGTGGTGTGGATTTTAAAAAGGTTGGGTAATGGCGCTGTGTTTCGTTAGCCACAGCAACGTCTGTCCGGGTCTGCTAGTACTCTATATAATATGGTCGATGGAATAATTAGAATATTGTGTATTTGGTATCTAGCTATGTCTTAAAAAAGTATTGCATTATATTATTATGATATTGTCAAACAACTATTTATCAAATAGTTGTGTAAAATATAAAACACGTTTATTAGTAAAGTGGTAAATATTTAAGTATAACTGGTAAAATATAAATTTGTTATATACCTACCTATTGTATGAAATACGGGTTTGTAATTACTTGATCATCCTCGATGGTATGTACCATTTGCAATTTGAATGTTATTTTCTTCTCTTGTCATTTCTTGTGGACATTTACATCGTTATATTATGCAAGAAGGAAAACTGGACGTTCAAACGATACGTGAAACTTAGACCGTATTGTTTTGATTTTATAAGCCTTATTTTATAGCCTTTTATAAATAATCAAAATTATATCAAATAATTTTATTAATTTCAATTTTTAAATTTATGGGGAAAATCTCGAATTATGATATTCAATTAAATGAAGACAATATTAGCGAAACTCGATCGAAAATCTGGAGACAGAAAAATCAGAAAAAAGATATTAGCACCTCTGGGACTCGAACCCATGCCCCTTTGCTTACATGGCAAGTGCTCTACCAACTGGGCTAAGGTGACACCTCTGATTTTTCTGTCTGCAGATTTTCGATTGAGTTTCGCTAATATTGTCTTCATTTAACAAATAATTTTATTTTTTATTAAAAAGCTGTTTCAGTTTGATTTCTAGAAAGCGATAGCATGGAGTGTGAACGAACCCGCATTGGCAGTTGTTTGTACAATAATGTATTATTGTCGTATGTGCCATACAAAATGATGAAATAACTACCTTAAGTATTTTAGAATGCAGAGAACACTCACATAACATCTTGTTCATGTTTTCTTTTCAGCGGTTTCGGCTCCGGGCGGTTAAACAAACATTCGAAACACTTTCAAGGAACTTTTCAACAGTTGTCATATTTTTTTGGTTTTGAAAAAAAAACAGTAGGTAGGTAACTATACCTACATCGATATGCATTCTAATGCGAGCATCAACAAACCTGATAAAGATCCCAACACATGTTTATAGCTCAAAGGGGGCAATAAGCAAAATATTAGGTAGTTACTTGCGACATCAATGCTCGCGAAACGTTTTAGTTAAGCGGAACTAAAGTTTTATTATTTTCTCTTTTCCGATCGAAACCCGTGCCATTTCAGATTCAGACACCGCGCCGCGCAAGGAGACAATTTCCGATTGCTCCATTCATTTCCCGACATATACCTACCTACCACCTACTATGTTAAAAGTAGGTAACTTACCTTAAATCATAATATAGATCTAAGAACTGAGGTAGGTACTTACCTTCTTTCATGATTGTGCTGCATCTTTCACCGGTGAGTAGGTAGGTACTGGCCTGTACAATAAAGTAGAACATTAAAATTTGTGAATATTTAAAAGACTACACAACACTATCGTTTAGGTACCTACCTACTTATCGAGCCTTCGCTTCGCGGGGGAACAATATAACACCTGCTATTAAATGAATGGGCGTCGAAGTGTTAAATGACAAATAATAATAAAGTTTCAGGTCTTTGAACGCAATTTAGGCAGGTAGGTATGTACGTAACTGCAGCACGACTCAGTATTTTTTAAAGTTTATTTCATAGTATATGTTTTATTTACACTTTCGTGCCATTTATGTACCATGTCTCTCGCAGTAATTATAGGTAGATACCTACCGCTCGTACTTTGTTAATATTTTTTGGAATATTTTTCTATCACAGCTTTCAACATTCAACACTCAACAGGGACAAAATCGCTGGTCTTGCAACTACTCCCCACAAATTCCATACAAAATCAGTCAATACCAAAGATTGTATTTTATTATCGTTATTTATTAATTTATTTATTTATTAATCTTAAGTTAGCTCACATCTTTGTGTGTGCTAATATTTTATAAAGATATAAACATTTACATTGGTTGGCAAACATAATCATTCTTTAAATATTACACATAAATAAATACATTAATAATTGAGGTAGACATACTTTCGTAATTCTTTTTTAAACTTATTTATATTTTCTATCCCAGTAATTTCATTCGGGATGTTGTTATACAGTTGGACGGCCTGGTACATCAGAGATTTCTGGGTGCTTGATTTTTTTCTTGTCGGCAGTCTAATTTGCTTTGAATTTCTAGTCCCGTGTCCGTGTGTTTCGTTATTATAATGTATTTTTCTTTTTAGTTCCTTAGACATCGTCCCCATGTTAATTTTATGTAAAAAAATAAGTACATTCAAATACACATTTTGCTTCACCGTCAACATATTTAGCTCTTTTAGCATGTCTCGTATCCGTGTGTATATGCTGCGCTTAAGTATTATTCGCATTGCTTTATTTTGCAGTACCTAGGTATTTGCATTTTTTTCATTTTCTTTTCATTGCAGAGAAAAAGAATACTTGAACAGTAATTAAAGTGTGGTGATATAATTGTATTATATATTATCTGGCATGTTTCTTTATTTACTTTGTTTCTGATTCTACCAAGAAATTATATTTTTTTGGCAATTTTTTTAATTGTGTAATCTGCATTTTTTGAGAAGTTCAATTTTGAGTCTATGATGACACCAAGATATTTAATTTCTTCCACTTTTTTTATGATTTCTCCATTTATAGAAACCTTTGGTTCATCATGCTTATTTGTTCTACCTATATGCATGTATTTTGTCTTATTTACATTTAGTTTCAATTTATTTAATTTGAGCAATTTGGTCAATATAGTCCAACATAAAAACGTATAAAACAACGTTCTTTGGTCAATATGTTGGATTGCTTGAACGTATAAAACATGCAGCGTGTTAAGGGATATACTTGGCTTACTTTAATCAGTGATTCCTGACATTATTTGGAGTAAAAATGTAAATTAAATGTCGGTTTCCGGTGACTGATGAACTATGAAAAAAAAAAATCAATTTATATGATATAACTAAGAAAGAACAGTGGATATTATAAAATTAATCCTTTGAAAATAAAGTCGTAAGTTCAAAAAAATATATCGCCAGCGAAAATTTGAAATGCTATAAACGACAATAAATCCAAAAATGAGTTCAATATGCCATTTTTCTTCGTTTTTCTCTCTTTCGATCTGCGTCACAAACGTATCGACCCTTCGGAATAACAAGGTGCCATCTGTCGCGATAACGTCATGCGATCTAGAACTATACTTTTTAGAGTCTAAAGTATAGTTCTAAATCGCCCAGTGTGGTCCGTGGACCCCTGGGGGTTCGCGAATACGTGTATGGGAGTCCGCAGTCTCATCTCTGGACCATTTAACAATAATAAATAAATGGCACCAAAAATCTCGTAATCATTTCCAGTACTTGAGAAAAACAAAAATCGGATATTAGACCCTTTCAACAGGGATGTTAGATGTTAGGTACTGATATTACTGGCATAAAAACGACACAGGAAAACCAATCAATAGATAGAAATATCTTGTGATTCAGCTTTCAAACATAATTTCAAAGGATTCTTTTTATTAAGTTTTTGGTTGAATGTTAAGAAAATTTATAAGGAAATATAATAAGAAGCACTAAAACATTTACTGCTTTTCCCAACCACACACCTAGCTCTGTGAAAAGGCATTCTTTGCTCTTGTACAGGTATATTAAAAACAAATACAGAAACAGATTACAAATGGAATCCGATTTGAGATTACAACTTAGTAGTAAAATTAAACCGAAAATCACTAATTTAGTTGCAAAAAAGGAACACCGACCGCGACCTTCATATTAATTATCGGTTATAATGAATGTGAATGTTGATGATGCATGTTAATTATTAACGTATTTTTTTTATAAAAAAGGTTTTTTTTTTGTATTTGTGGTAGTAAAATAAATGGTCCCAAATTTATTTCTGTTTTATTTTTTATTAAGGGAGTCCTTGAAAATTGTGCTTGATTTCCTAGGGGTCCGTGGCTGAATAAGGTTAGGAAACGCTGCTTTAGACGTTACCGCGACAGATGATGGAAACAGGGAACCTTGTTATTCCAAAGGTATCGACTATCGAACGATATTTCAAGGAAAGTAAGTGTTTTTAAAGTGAATTTTAAAAGGATTCTCTTTCTGTCAAGAAATTTACAAAAAATGTTGATTATCCTGAAAGATCTATTCTCTATTCAATGTTATTTATAATAAAATTCATAATTGTGAGTCTAAACAAAAGGAGATATTATTTTTTGAAAAAATAAATAAAACTTTCTTTTCGCTCTCCCCTTAACAGAATTTTAAATTTCCGCCATCGATATGTTTCAGATATTGAGGGAGGTATCTCATTTTTTAACGATTCTTTAAAATTAAGGTTTATTAGATTCTGTGAAATTTTCACCCGCCTTGCTAGGTAGGGATGTCGGCGGACGAACTTTGAGTAGGTACCTACCTACTTACTTAGGTACTAATTCAGATGGTAATAATTTTTTTGTCGCCTTGGTCCATATTTTAATTGATGAAAATATTTTGATGTCACTTATAATATTCGTTTGATCAATCAACACAATAAAAAGAGCAATGTCGGCTTCCCCGTCTCAGTCACGAAAGTAATAAATTATGAAGATGCCTTTCGATTTAACAATAAACATGGTCTAGTCTTCGTGTGTTTGCGGGGGGATAATCAGATGACGTAATATGCTATATAAACAGTTCTTGGCCGAAATAATTCTGTTAATTGGATAAGTGCCGTGGAATGAATTAATGCAATGATAGTGTAGCGGGGGTATTTTATTATCTAATTATTTCACCTTTTGGAGAGTTAAAAAATCAACCCGAAATTTTTTTTTTTTTGACTGAGTATTGAACCTTCCTACACAGTAATATTTACTAAAATACACGGCTAACGGTGCCAACACCTAAATTATAAGCTAAGCCAAATTTCAATTGGTTTTCGTATATTTAACTGCTGTAGGTACCTACATTTTTAAATATAATGTCATCCAATTTCAGAGAAGTGCGTAAATCTCCGCGTGATTGCTACCCAAATAACTTCCTTCATCCTGACAGAAATGAGGTGCAACTTCCTCCATACTGGTTTTGTAGAAAATCTGGCAGAAATGAGGTGCAACTTCCTCCGTACTGGTTTTGTAGAAAATCTGACAGAAATTAGATAAATGAGGTGCAACTTCCTCCATCCTGGTTTTGTAGAAAATCTGACAGAAATTAGATGCAACTTCCTCCATCCTGGTTTTGTAGAAAATCTGACAGAAATGAGGTGCAACTTCCTCCGTACTGGTTTTGTAGAAAATCTGACAGAAATTAGATAAATGAGGTGCAACTTCCTCCATCCTGGTTTTGTAGAAAATCTGACAGAAATTAGATGCAACTTCCTCCATCCTGGTTTTGTAGAAAATCTGATAGAAATGAGGTGCAACTTCCTCCATCCTGGTTTTATAGAAAATCTGACAGAAATGAGGTGCAACGTCCTCCATCCTGTTTTTGCAGAAAATCTGACAGAAATGAGGTACAACTTCCTCCATCCTGGTATTGTAGAAAGTTTGGCAGAAATTAGGTGCAACTTCCTCCATCCTGGTTTTGCAGAAAATCTGACAAAAATGAGGTAAAACTTTCGGCATTGTATAAAATCTGTCAAAAAAGAGTGACAACTTCCTCCATCCAGGTTTTGTAGAAAATCTGACAGGAATGAGGATTAACTTCCTTCATTCTGGCATTGTAGAGAATCTAGCAGGAATAAGGTACAACTTCCTCCATCCTGGTATTGTACAAAATCTGTCAAAGAAGTTATACAACTTCCTCCATACTGGTTTTGTAGAAATATCGGGAGGGATTTTTTTTTTCTTCTTTAAAAATTTCCTCCATCCTGGTATTGTAAAAACTCCCTTTTCAAATGGGTATTTAAAAAAATTTAAAACATTTAAAATATTGTCTAGTATCTAATGGCAGAAGAAGGTAAAATGAAAAACAATATTTTATTACACATATAATTCATTTTATAACAAAATTTGCGCATTTTAACTTCAACATGACGGACATTGCAAGACTCCGGTACTCGGTAATATTTACACTGAAATCATTTATTACATTTCTTTTTACATAAATTGAATATTAATCAACTTTTGTTCTTTATAGAGGGCATATAATTTTCAATTGGTCATTTTCAAAATCTCAATCCTTTATCGAAAATTATTTTAGAATATAAAACATGTTCCCAAAGGTAGACGTAAATTCAAATACCTTTTTAAAAAGGGTTTATTTTACATAAATAAAACATAAAACAATTTTTTAATACATAAAATAAAGAGAATTTTTTATCCTTCTACATCATCTTGAGCTCTCATCCTTATTATTGAAGTTTATAAAAGAATATGAATAAGAGTTCTACGCATTATAATTTTTCTTCTATTTAACAATTCTATTAACATTGACTATGTATAATATTGAAGGTACTGAATAGAATTTTTTCTAAAATTTTACAAAGCATAATATAATTTTTAAACACATATGATTTACCTATTGCCAACCGAAAATATATTAAGTCCATGAATATGTCCACTTGTGTATAAAAACAAAAGATTAATAACAATGACTTATTAATCATAGGTACCATTTGATAAAAAAGGAAATATGATATGATTGAATTTTTAGCTCGGTTTACAGGAATAAAAAAATATTTGGGTAATTATTTTTTAAAGGTACCTTTAGTTTACAGGAATCTGTAATGCCCTGTGAGTAAAAAAGCTCCCAATGTCTTTTTCTAGGCAATGATAACCACTGTAAATAACTCCATTGTTGTGTAGATACAATAAAAAAAACAATTTTTACAGATTAAAATTGGCTAGATAGGCTCTTGGGAACTTTTTAAATCAAATATCGGTATCATCTGTTAATTTCTATTTCAATGGTGATCATTATAATGATGGATGTTGTGGTAAAAATGGCTGTCCTAAACTTTGGAATAAAGCAGTTGAAACATGGCATAATTATTACAACAGCTTAACTTGGTCAGAATAATTCACTTTACAGAAAGCGAATGTTGAAGAATTAATCTGCGATCCAATATTTAAGTAATTAATGTTTTTTTAGATTGCAGTTTGGTCAAAAACTATCCTGCCATGCAATTTTATATATTTTGTGGGTAGGGAATCGATTCCATACGTAATCACCTGTCAAATTTTGTGTGATTGTCTTTGGCTTGCAATTGCTTTTTCTATAGGCTGATGTATGTACGCTGTCAGCGCTGTCGCCGACTTTCAACTAGTTTAAAACACGAAATGCGTAAGTACACATTATTATTTATTCATTTAATGTAGAGATGCCACGAATATTCGGCTACTATTCCGTATTCGGCAACTTTTTTTACTATTCGGTATTCGGCCGAATATCACGAACCACTCGGCCGAATACCGAATACCAAATAATGAAAGAAAAACAAACTGCCAGTTTATTGTCTGCACTACAAATTTCATAATATTCCCAAAGAGGTGATTTTTTCATTAAATGGTGCCATTTGGTAAAGTTTTTCGCGAACAAACAGTGATATTTTTGATATAGGTACACACTACAAGTAACACAATTTGATGTAACAATCAATAAATAATGCGTGTTGTGACACGATCTACTCGCAAAAAAAAAGAAATATGCCCAGTGCGTATTTACCGCATGCACTTCAATGATGCAGATCGGAATATCGGCATTCGGCAACCGAATATTCGGTATTCGGCCGAGAGCCTAGCCAAATATTCAGTATTCGGTATTTGGCAAAATCACTATTCGTGGCATCTCTAATTTAATGTACGTTTAAAGTTGTATACCATGGATTTGACATTTGCGAAGTTGGCAACAGCACCGACAGCTTTGAGCTTACACATCAGCCAGTAGAAAAAGCAATTGCAAACCACAGACAACCACACAAATTTGACAAGCGATTACGTATGGAATCGATTCCATATCCACAAAAGATGCAGAATCGCTCTTCTGGAAAATGCTGGAAATCAGAGGTTTGTGATACGACACATGCAATCACATTCGTATTGTCACAGCACAGATGTGTTTTGTGAAGTCGATGAAATCAGTAACAAAAAATTATTGTCTTTGGATGTGAACTTATCATTTTATTTTTTTTTTTTTTTTCTAAAAAGAAAGACAAACATTCCCGGGTTACGAATAACCCAACAATATTTGAAAATCTCCTACTACCACCACAGAAAGCCGAAAATGTTGCTTGTGTTGTGATGGAGGACTTAGCCAGCGGAGGAATCGAACACGCGACGCTCGGGTGGGACCCAAGCGCTATGCCCACTCAACCACTGACCGGTCATGATTGTTAAAAGGCAGACTACATCCTACTGCAATAAAAAATTGACTTCCTAGATGTCGCATTGTGTCCCTGACTAAAAGACGTGTAGGCATGTTGTCTCAAATCACATCTCCTCTAAAACAACGTCAATAGATGTAGTCATACAACATCTCCTCTAAAATGACGTCAATAGACCTTATGTCATATCAAATCTTTCCCAAAATGACGTCAATAGACATTGTAACTGTGAATGTGTTAAAAAATAATATGACTAATTATCAACATTCAAATTGCTACAAAAATCATGTACTTATCTCAAAATTGTGAATAAATTAAAAATGAAAGCCGATAATCATCATTGCATTTTAGAACGAGATTTGGTGATTAGGTAAACAGTAAAATGGGAAAACGGATAATAACACTACGACCGGGGTTTCTAATCTTTGTGGGGAAGAAAGCTATTTTTTAGCCCAATTTTCACAGAAATCGACTTCTAACAAGTAGTATTTTTGCTTTTACTTAATTTTGTTTAGTTCTTCAAAACTTTTACCATAAAACTGCTTGTTAGCAGATAAGCACGAATATAGCAAAAACCAATTTGTCCCACAACCAAGAAATGCTTATTTCATCCATTATTGTGAATTTAAAACATATGAAAATAATTATTACTTTAAAAATTCACAATTGTTTCTATGTATTGGGATTGACCAAAATTTGCTCAGCAATCGACCAGCAGAACCCCTGCTGAGAATGAGTAGTTTATTATTTAAGTAGCGAAATATTTGGTAAAATTGGTGAAGGTTCTAGGTTACGCAATTTCTTATATCAGTAATTAGGCCATTTTTAAGAACACAGTTTTTTTTTAAATTATAAAGTGACACTGGGCTTAAAATAAATATTTAAAAAACATGAGTCCTGAAAATATTTTTAAAAAATAAGTAAAAAGAAGATCCGAATTAGTGATAATATGTACCTACTTTTAATTTGTTACAAAAATAAACAGAAGTACCTACAAACAATGCACCAAACTTAAATTATATTAATTCACCAATTCATCCACCTTAAAAGTGTAAAATAATGTTTATATCAACTTAGTATAAATTGAGACTTGTTCAGTCCGTTATATATTATTAATAGAATTAGATGAAAAATAAACGAAGGTAGTATGTCATTTTTGACTAGATCATAAAGTACAAATCTGCGATCTCAAATAAATCATATTCAAATAAAATAACAATAAGAAATCATAAATATAATGTAATATAATAATATATCATAATATGTATGAATTTAAAATGTCCGTAACTCGAATATAAAATTAACGTTAATTTGCAACTCAAGTACGGAGATAAACCCTTAATTAATGAACATTGAAGAGAATACAATAGAAAAGTTCGTGAGTGGTTGAAATTAGTGTAGGTTTGCTATATTGCTGTAAACTCAAAAAAACTGCCATGTGCCGTAATTTGGGGAGACTTTGTGGATATCTGCGTAATTTTTGCTACCACTCTGAAATTACTGGCTTCTTTGAAATGATTTTTTTTCAGGCAACGTGGATAGAATGATTCTTCAAAAATATGTGTTAAATTAGTTGGTTTCTAGTAAATTCAAACAAGTTGATGGTTGAATTGCGAAGCTGTTTTTAAATATTTTCAGACAGAGATAAGTAAAATTTTAAGTAACCCCCAAAACAAAAAAGAGCTGATGATCTTGAAAAGCCTGAACAGATTTTCATGAATTGTAGCTAAGAACATCTCAATCACGTCAGATTTCAAACAAAAACAACCGCATTATAATCGGTCCATTCATTTAGGAGCTACGATGCCACAGACAGACACACAGACATGTCAAACTTATAACACCCCTCTTTTTGCGTCGGGGGTTAAAATATGTAAATTTATTTTATAAATTCCTCGAAGATTATAATAGTGTCAGTTGTCCAGATTGTGTCATTTATATTGTGAAGTATATCAGTATCTATTGATATATAAAATAACTTAAATATTTGAAACAGAAACTTTTTTTTTGCAAAATTTTTGGGATTAGTGTATTGTTATAATAAGTTTGCAAAAAATGGTATATCAAAGACATCTCATTCAGAGAGGTGACTTTGATCACCACATATATTTTCGACTCCCCAAATACGTAAACAATTTTTTTTTACACATATTTCAACAGTTTAATCAGTTGATGTGTCTATGCTAAATGGCGATGCCTCATTTGATTCTCTTTTCACCAAAACTTACTAGTTTTTTTGCAACATTTATCTTTTATAAATTGTATCTTCTCACCAGATAATGTGTTTTATATTTATAAAAATAATTTAACCATTTTTTCCAGAATAGCTAGAGAAATGATTTTTTAAATGTATCTTTAAGGATACGCTGGCGATCAAGAGGTTAAACACATGTAACAAATGTGACATAAATTTTTTGACTCTATTTATAAAAAAGTTGTTTAATTTTAAAGTTGAAAACTGAAAAAGTCACCCCATTTTATAGTACTTTTGAGAGAAAAAGAAAACATTAAAAAAACTGCTAATAATTGAACAGAGCAGTAAACAATCAATATTACAAAATCTTTTATGGAGTTCTTTGAAGCACCTTATGTGTAATATTAGAAGTAGTCACCATCTTAGCACTGGCCTTAATAAATATTATATAACAGCCCTGCGTTTTTTCCAGTATAGAATTAATGAGCTAACTCTGTTGAGTCTACCAAATTAGAGGTCAATCTTTTTACTGCACGAGCCAATATCATGTATTCCGTATCAATGGTGTGGATGTTTTTTCATAAAGTTTCGATGTTTCACTGAGCTTAAAGATACCTAAAATCTACACATAAAAAAATAAACAATAAAGCTTTGAAATAAATAAAAATATAATACAAATAGATCGTAATGCATAGGTAGTAGTTGATGGCACATACAATATTTGAAAGTAAATGTTAGTATCGCTCAATAACAAATAAAAAATATTCAGTTAAAAAAATATCAATCTATCAGATATTAAAGCGCCATCTGTTGGATCATCGTGAACCAACACAACGTGAGTATTTATCTACATTTTACTTTATATTATACACAAGCTCATTTTAAAATACAATTGTCATATTATTTTATACAAGATATAAAATTTAAATGAACATAGAAATTTGGAAGCATTTTATCATTTAAACAACTCACAATGCCCACGCTAGAACATATTCAGAATGAAAGATCAGTGGTTCTCAAAAATATACTCTGCCTCCTATACAAATTCATTTTCTATAAGCCAGCCTCTTGAGGTACTCCCCCTTAGCGGCGCATAATTTGGAACCACTAATCTTTATTAATTATAATATTTTGGCTTTCTTTAATTCCCAATCTAATACATTTATTTTTAAAATATGTAAACACAAGATGAAAATTCCTGGAATCTGAGGTTTTAGTGCATACATGTGTCATAGTGCATACGTATCTCACCACATATCACCCCTGGTGATATGTGGTGTGGTTTTAGACTACCCCTCCCCATACCCTAAATTTTTAGTACAAAGTATGTTGAAATTTTCAGAATATTATCTTTAAATACAGGTATGCGGTTGTCGAAAGGCACGGAGATACGTTGCCTGGCAATGGTGAGTCAAGGCCACGTGCCGCTGTTTAGTTTAGAAATCGTGCGTTCAACGAAAAATAAATACACGTGATATCTCATTATATCCCCCCCCCTTGTGATATTTCATGACTTTTTTACGAACCCCTCCCTCCCTTTCGAGCCTCACATGATTAATGGACGACCCCTTAGATTAGCTCCACACAGATAAGGGGCTGAGGTTAAACATCACTCAGGGCCAATTTCATCTTTGGGGGTGCTGTGTGTAGGGTCTTTTTATGGAGAGGAAGTTCTGGGCCTTCCCGGAAAAAGGTATGAGGGGTGGGTAGGAATCCAGGAATGATGGACGTATGAAGCGTCCTCCAGCAGGTGCAAGGCGATGGGTTGAGAGAGTCCGGCTGGACGGGTCAAAAGGTCTTCCTCAACCAGTCTCTCGCGATCCGACCCGCCATGCAGAAGGTGGGCAAACGCACCCGCTGCCAAGACTAAACAAACCTCACCCCATGAACTCACCCTATCACTAAATGTAGCGAACCACTTGGAGTGACCTGTGGAAGGGGTGTTGGATATCCAACAAATGGTTCCTAGGGCGATGGTATTCATATCCGCTTTCCAAATTGAACCTCACACTTCGAACACGGGCACCCTTGCTAAATCACTAAATGTAGCGAAGCACTTGGAGTGACCTACGGCAATGGTGTTGGGGAATGTTGGATTGTAGAAGGAATGGGGAACATACTAATTTGGGTTGTACATGCTTCCTACGTGAAATTTCGTACATTGAATTCGAATTTACTTGAAATTTAAGTGCCTTTACAAAAAATGTAATCAGTTTTGTGAAGAATTCTGTCAAGTGATAAAGTAGGTACCTACCTACAATATATTATCTTAACAGAAATTTTTTTTTTAACAGATTTGTCAAGAATTCAGACCATCCGTGATTTTTTATAGCTCTGCTCTAGTTCAGCACTAGCACCAACCTCAACGCACCAACCTTCAACCTAAAATAAAAGTTTTCTAGTTGTTACGATAGAAGCATTCACTTATCTTCATAGTGGAAATAAATAACTCAATGCAAAGCTTTGGTTTTAGAAAGGGAATTAAAGCGCCTTAATATTATGTATGTACATAAACATTCTTAAAACAACCGCTTTAAAAATATACTTCTAACAACATTGTTCAGCTTCTAGACTAAACTAAATACAGCACAACTTGACTACAGAGACATCGGTAGGTTATCACAATATCAAATGTACTTTCCTCCTAAGAAATTTGCAAGGAATTAAGATTTTGCAACAATGTAACTGCGCTGACACTATACCTGATATTCAGTTCCCTGACTCGTACTGAGCTCATGCACAAGTCTAGTAATTTACTCGAATCTTAAAAGGTTAAAATATATGTGTACCCACAGCACGATTCGGTAGGTCACAAAACTGAATAAGAGAACACTCTGCAGTCACCATAATCAAGTTGTCCTGTAGGCGGAGTGTTGGAGACTAATGGGGGTCATTGCTGCTGACGCTAGCCAGGACGTGGACCTGCTGCGCCTTGCCGCTGTGGTAGACCTGTCCAGGACAGAAGGGTTCTAGTCGGGGGTGGTGGGAGCTGCTCATCGCGTCAGCTTTGCGACCATCTGAAATTAAATAGCGTAACAGCAAGATTATTATTAGCAAACATCAAAGGAAGCCTAAATATAAATAAATTGCACTGTCAAAAAATGAACAATAAATATTAGAAAGCTTTTCATCTGAAATATGACATCTCATATGTTTATGGCATCAAATATGTATATGTTTTAATAGAGATGGGGGGAAAATGTACACTTTAATTATCACGCTGTGTATAAACACTGTCGTTAGGTGTTCCATATAAATCACATTGGATATTTTTATCTGAAGCATTATCTAGGTTACAAACCAGTTCTTCGAACATTTGTTATCATTTTAAAAAAAAAAGTAGCTCCCAAAAATTAAAAAAAATATATATATATATAAATTGTTAATTCTGAATTTGAAATAAGAGCTGTCAGTGGCCGAATTCGTTAAGGCGCTTGTCCCGGTAAGACAAGAGATCCTGGGATCGAGTCCCACTAGCGACTATCACCTTTTTATAATTCTGTGTCTTGTTCTTTTACATATTTTTGTTTAGATTTATGAATATTATCTTTTTCTTCAATGATAATTTTTTTTTAATATATTGCGTTGTTGGGAATAACCTCCAAAAGATATTATAAAAAAAGAGTAATTCGATTAAAAAATTTAATCTTTCAATTTAATAATACGTCTTAATTCAATGAAAGACAGCCGCAAAGCTGCATTCCTGCAGTTTTGCCAGGCTAACCAGCAGGTGATATTTTGACAGTGAATGGTTATCAGGTTGATACTGAGAATTCATATGTAGGTACCTTTGATGGCAGTGGGTTGACTGGCGGCGATGTATTTGGACAGCCGGACGGCCGGCAGTGGCAGATGGCCAGCGATGAGGGGCATCACGTCCAGGGTCACCGTCTGAGGTTCTGTGTTCTCCATTGTTATCACACCTGCAGGAATAAACCATTTCCATCAACATAAAACAGAATAGATATATCTTCTCAAAAGATAAGCATTAAGATTTGACTTAACCACTGGAGCGATCACACAAAATAAATAAAATTGCCTCGATCGCTTGCGATTTCCAAGAAGGTCATTTTTTAAATTTTTCGCCAACATTAAAAAAATCATACTTTTGAATTTTAACATGAAGGCATAAAAACTTATTTAAGTGCTATATAGCCAATGAACTAACCTGTATTTTACCGTTTATCTCATATTTGTAGGATTTATAAAAAAAATATTAAAAAATCGTAAAGTTTATAATCGCGCGAATCCTGGGTGCTTTTTACTTGAAACTGCCGTGAGGGATACTTATTCGGGTCAACATAGAATATTTTAGGTTTCTGTATGTTGTCTGTGGTATACTTGATAATGAAAGGTGCATATCTATGGAAAAAGTACTTAATTTTATCCGTAAACAGCTGTTAAAAAAATTGGTGGGAAAAAAATTTTAAAAAAATTATTTTTAACATTGTTCTAAAATAGTCTACAAAGTTCATATTTGCGAGATCTATGATCACAATAGATAAAGCTTTTCAATAGCTTCATGTTAAAATAAACGGCTGGCCAAGGAAATGTTTTAAATATCAGCAATAAATGTTTTACGAATGGTAGGAAAATGTGGTCCATTTTTGAACCGAAATCAATTGCAGAAAAATAAAAGTGGTCCATTTTTCGACCGAAATCGCTCCAGTGGTTAAAAACCTTTTATCTTAAGAGCAACCGTCTTTAAAATACATAACACAAATACTTATGTATAAGAGTATTTGTTTAATTTACCTGCAGTTCTTCCACAAACGGCCCACATGGTTTGGTCTGCTAACACTTCATACATGAGGGAGTTGTGATCAGTCTCATTCACCTAAACAATAACAACATGACATGTTTATGTTTATGTAAGCGGCAAAAAAAAATTGTTAAATAAATTTAACAATCATACATACATACAATTTAACATCAGTCATGGCGACTTTAGCAGATATTTTCTGATGTGCTTCATTTTATATTAATAGGGTATTAATTTTCACTGTTTTTGTTTAAAAACTCTCAAAAAAATAAGAAAACGATTAAGATACATAATGAATGCATTCTTATTTTATTTTTAACATTGATGAATACATCTTACTAATGAATTTGGCATTCTCAGACTATAAAAATATTACCATTTGTTATTTCGGCTACTGGCATTATACCTAGCTCTCTCATTCAAAATTTAGGCGTATTAGATTTGTCAAAGAATTTACATATATATAAAAATGCAAAAGGCAGTCATTTTAAATACACGTAGGATTACGAAAGATTTTTTAAATATTTATATTGAGGGATCAGTAGGATTTATCCGACCAGTTAGGATTTCATCAGAGCCGAACCCTCTGATATGAAAATATCTGGAGTCGGTGAAATATTTTCCCATTTATGTTTCTGGTGGATTGACGTATTGTTTTGTTGTTTTGTTCTTGTATTGTTTTGTATTTATTATACTTATATAGTGCACTTACATTGCGTGAATTTACTAGATAATCATTTGTGGAAAAGTGGGTGGAACGGTTTGGTCTTTCATTTGGGAAAGATTTAACCCGGACATAAAATCTGGAGCACCGTATATGAATGTGAAAATATAATGTAATAATAATATGAAAATACACAGAAAAATACAAAAAAAAAAAATAATTCTGATCTGCAATTGAAAAGGATCCAGTTTATCAAAAACAGGAGTTATTAGTACCTTCTGAACCGAGAGTTGCAAGAAGCACATCTGCGAGGCCCGGCAGAACTCGGATCCCTTGGTGGGCTCCACCCGGGACTTGACCAGGAACAGTGTGGTGTAGTCCTGCATCTCAAAGGGGCAGCGGTACTCCCGGGGGCTCTCCGTCTGCCCCTCTTCCGCCTCAGCCCCCAGCACCGAGTACGACATGGAGAACATGGACTTGATGGGCATTGGCTTCTCCAGTGGGTCCATCTGAAGCTCCCACATGAAGGAGACGGTGATACCACTGGCGCCCATTATCTGAACATTAAATAATTATTTATTTTTAACTTAATGAGTAAAACCTCAAATTTTAATATTTAATTCAATGAATACAATATCAGCAAAACTCAATAAAAAATTTAAAAACAGAAAAAGATACAGTCACATCTGGGAGTCGAACCCAAGATCTTTGCCTTGCCGGGGCGCAACTCTTTTTTAAAATTTTTTTTTTTACAGTGAATACCGCACAAGAATCTCAACTGCTCCCATCTGGAGCCAGTGAGACTATGGCATCCCCAATTGGGGTATGTTATGAGGCTGAAGGTAGTGGGGAGGGGAAGGAGGTGGGGAAGAGGAAGGTTGGGAAGTACCTGGCTATGCAGATCTGGTCAGTACACGGCTAAAGCCATTTTCAAGCAACGTTTCAATTCTGAATGGTGGTCTTACACCAGGGCGATACTGATAGTATCTTCCACTCTGGAACGTGCCGCAAATATACTATATATTATTTTAAATGAATTAATTGTGAAATAACACAAATTAATCAAATAAAATTTATTTGCGCACGCCGGGTTCGAGCCCGCGACCTCCGGATTGTGAGTCAAGAGTCTTAGCCACTGGACTACGGAAGGACCAACTGAGCTAATGTACACATATACAATCAATTTTTTATTGAGTTTCGTTAATATTGTCTTAAAAACTAATAGATTATTTAGTTTTAAACACTTTTATTGTTTATAAAAAACTCACGAAACATGTCAGTTTTTTATAAACAATAAATGTGTTTAAAACTAAGTAATCTATTAATTTTGAATTAAAATAGTGCCACAAAATAGGTTTGCCGTGTTTCAAGAAAATATTGTTATCATTTAATAAAATAAAATAGTTAAGTTACAAATCATTGAAGGAAATATTAACAATTCTAAAATGAAAAATGTGAAATAGAAAAATCAAAAAAGATTCGTTGCATCTGGGAATTGAAACCAGGACCTCAGCTTTGCTCTAACTATTGAGCTAATCTGACCTTACCCCCCTTAGGTCATGTTTTATCTGTTTCATACTTCGACTAAGAACTACCAACATTATCTTTATTTATGTTGGTAGTTTTCTTAGTTGAATATCTAAATCACATATCTAAGAAAAAATAGCTTGATAGTTTCATCGAAACAGCATCTTACAATAAGAAACATTAATACGTAAACAATTATTAAAAAATAAGTTACATATTTGCGTCCCCCCTTGGGGTTAAGGTCCACCAGCGTGACGTTGGCCGGCGTCTGAAGGCAGGGGTCGAAGAGGGCGAGGGAGACCTGGTCGCTGGTGGAGGCGGCCAAGGTCACGTGCATTATCTTGCGAGTGTTGGAGGTCAGCAGTCTCCAGGAGGCCGTCAGCGGGGGCGCAAAGTGTAGCGTCACCACTACGGGAGCCTCCCACCAGGGGCATTGCAACCAAACCTGGAAAAAGACATATTTATTAGGGCTAATACATTTGGTTGGGGTCAGTTGGGACTCTCAACTATTCATTGGTAGTTATCATCCTATTAGAGAAATCATTTTAAATAACTAACCATCAAGGGCGGTCTTGGTATAAACTCCTTGCTTCAGTCACATTCATACATCTTCTCATATATACCCTTCTGTTATTCTGACTCTTGACATGTCTAGACTCAAGTATTTGGTACAATTGATCGTGCCATGTCTTCGTCGGGCGTCACTAACTTCTTCTACACTTCCATCCGCTCTACATGAATGCCCAAACCATCTAAAAGTCCCTTTCTTAATTTTACTCATAACGCTTACATGCATGAAAAGCATGGGCAATGTCCAATGTGTATTGCCTATTACTGTGGGTATCTGTTAACAATAAATAAAAATTTAAAGAAGATAAAAACAAGAGGCTTATTTTCCCTTTATGTATTAGTATTAAATAAACACTATTTTGGAATATTTACACAAGTGTTAATTTGACATCTGACTATAGGTACACAGTATCCGGAAACTCGTAGTAAAATCTGCGCAAGTAAATTTTAATTGATTTGTGTTTTCACAATTTAATCATTAAAAATAAGATATATTTGTGGCACATTCCAGAGCAAAAGATACTATCAGTATTACCCTGGTGTAATAAGACCACCATTCAGAACTGAAACATTGCCTAAAATGACTTTAGCCGTGTTTGGTGACTAGATCTGAATAGCCGTGTACTTCCCCACCTTCCTTTTCCTCATCTCCTTCCCCTCCCCAACTAGGTAGTTGGGACTCTAGTGTGGTATTCAATAATTTTATTTTTATTTTTATTAAAAAAACAAACTTTTGGAGTCGGGTTCTAGGCTTTGACACATTTTAAGACATTAAATAACTGATAATTACCCCCTAGTGACAGATTTTTTTTGAAATTTGAATGAAAAAAATTCAAACTTGTGTCACGATTTGTTCGAAAACGAAATATGAAATAAACAAAAATAATTCCTAGAATTGAAATTAAAAAACTTTTTCACTTTGTTCCACTTATTTATTATTACCAGGACCGGTTTCATCCTACTATGGACATTTTCAGACTGGTAGTTGAAACTCTTATGCTATTGATTTTTTACGTAGGACAAACAGGAAGAGTAGTATCAACCCGTATAAAAGAACATTTCACTAGTTGGGTCAATCAAAAAGGAGATTTATCGAACGTCGCCTTGCATCTACTAGAAAACCAACATACTTTTGACAAAGATAGAGTTGTAAAAATCCTTCATGTTTGAAACAAAGGACAAAAATTAGACAGATTAGAGTCACTAGAAATCAATCGCTTAACGAAGAAAATAGATTGTAAATATGTTATGAATAAACAATTGGAACATAATGCTCAATCACCATTAATTTACCCATTATAATAATTTTACTTCAGAGAGCAGTGGTATAATTTAAGTATGTAATTTAAAAATGTAATAACCCAAATATGTGGAGAACCCAAACAATAATAATTACTTTAGTGCTACCAATATTTGACAATAAGCCCTAAGCAACAACAGGGAATATCCCAACATTACAAAAATAAAATTTCAGAAATCACAAACCTTTTTAGTTATATAAATTCTTTTATATTCATGTGAACTAAAAATATCTACTTACTATGTAACATCATTCATAATTTTTTTTAAATACACTTTATAATTACCTAATGTATCCTAAATTAACAAAATAACTTATAATACCTTAAATTAACAAAATAGAATCATTCATTATATATAGACAATGTTGTGTACCCCTGCCTAAGTTTGCATAAAATCAATAGCATAAGAGTTTCACCTACCAGTCTGAAAATGTCCGTAGTAGGATGAAACCGGTCCTGGTAATAATAAATAAGTGGAACAAAGTGAAAAAGTTTTTTTAATTTCAATTCTATTACAATGGAATTCCACCACGAATTAACAGTGCAAAAACTAGACTCATTAAAAATAATTCCAAAAAATCGACTTCAACTGTAAGTTTCCACAGTTTTTCACAGGTACAATGAATTTCCGGACACTGTATACTTAATTATGCTTCATCACAAATTCATATAACACGCAAGGTGACTTTACACCTCTATTAAAAAAATTCCATACAAATGCTCATCCATTTAATTTATTCAATAAAATTTACTATTAAAATTTTAATAACACCTACAATATAAATCTGTTTATCTTTCAGAAAGTACAGATTATTTCAAAATAATGAAAAAATATAAAATATTTGAAAACAGCAAAAATATTTCATAACATAATTTTGAGACATGTCGTCAAATCATTTGCGAGGTCGTTATCATATTAATTTATTTATTTATGACAAAACATGATAATTATTGGATAAAAATTATTTACGATCATGATAATATGTAATGCTTTAGCTTAGTTAGTTCATTTTTGCAGCCTTCACACATGCCTCCATAGCTCAGTGGCAGAGCACTGGTCTTGTAAACCAGGGGTCGAGAGTTCAATTCTCTCTGGAGGCAACAATTTTTTTTTTATTCATATTTTACAGAAATTATTTTTTCATTAATTTTATAAGGAAAATAAATTTCACACCTCCCAGCATCAAATTTTAAAAAAAATTCTAGTTTTCGGAATGGTGCAGATTTTCAACGATTCTAAATAAAGGAATAATTAATCTTCTTTTTATACACAAACAGAATGTGTTTTAGTATCTTAATTATAAAGCAGAAAATCCGTTTGTACGTCTCACAAGAAACTCTCAAATGCCGAGCATCATGACATCATGAAATTTACACGGCATTTTCTATTGGAACATTGAGGCCGTCACATCTGTTTTTACCTTGATCATCATTTCCATCAGCTATAAAATTACAATTTACAGTAGGACTTTTTGGTAGGTGCACTAGGAAGTTAATACACTCACTAGCAATAAGTGACAATTTTCATCATTGTATTTAATCGCTTGAGCGCCGATAGGATACGGCTGAACAATAAGAAAAATCATTTCTCTAAGCTGTTCTGGAGAAACTAATTATGGTGGATTGTATGTATAAATACATTATCTGGTAAGATAGTACAATTTATAAAAACATAATTTTGTAAAAAACAAATAAGTTGTTACGAAAATAGAATCAGCTGGCCGATGGTAGAAAAATTTTGATTCGGCGTACCAAGAGTTAATAAGGCAGGGTGTGGGTTTTTCAGGAAAATATTAATTCTGCGGAGATTGATTATACATAGTAATATATAATATTGATTATAGGAGATTGATTATAATAATTGATTATAGTAGATTATATCTCTACATTTCTTTCAGTAATCTGCAACGCGATTATTCAACAACTATTGTAATCCAATGTTATTTTTACTAATCGAAAGCACAAAATCAAGCTCTATACATAATTCGCCGCCATTCCTATGTCAAAATCATTGACTAGACTTGAATGCTAAGTTTTGTACACCAACCTGCGATAGGTTTGTTTATTTTAGCTTGCTCTCGCTGATTATTTCATCATCCACCGGGGTTGATTATTGTTGTTTTAGGACATTTCGATCGGAGGATCGATAACGGTGTTTGTTTGTTTTTACATATATAACGTACCTGATTTAATTTTAAGCGTATTATGAATGTACATAACTAACTAACCATCACGCCGTTGCAGGCAGAGAGGACGGACCGCCAGACAACTCAGTCTTGGCACACACTCTTTTCGCATTCATATATCGTCTCATACATACACTTCTATTATTCTGAATCTTGACATGGCCCGACTCAAGTATCTGATTCACTTGATCGTACCATGTTTTCCTCGGGCGTCCCCGATTTCTTCTATCATTCACATTTGCATCAGTCATATATTCTCCTTACACTCCTTTCTTAATTTATTTGTTCTACATGCCCAAAACATCTGAGGGACCGTTTCTGAATCTTAATCAATACGCTTACAAGCCTTGCATTCTGTGCAGATCTCTACATTTCTCAAACGATCACACATGGTTTTAGCATACATGCTCCTCAGGGTTCTCATTTCTACAGCATTCAGTCTACTTTAATGCCAGTTCCATGCCTCACTGCCATACATCAGGGTAGGTACCAGAATTTCATTGTGGACTGCTAGCTTTGTTTCTTTGGACAGTCTTTTGTTAGCCCCAACAGCATTCAGTTCATTCAGTCACGTATGTCACATAATATGTACCATAATCTGTCACTTTCGCTAATTGGATACCTGCCTGGTTTTTATGGTGCTGTATTAGTAAGAGAATAGTATATTTACCTTGTGTTCGATGGGTTTATCATCCCTCTTAGGGGGAAGGACGGCGAACACGGTGAGGGGGATGGACACGGTGTTGAAGGGCTGACAGGGGGGGATGTTAATCTCCAGTTCTCTCACTAAACTCTGGTACTTGGCATTTCTTAGCTTCACCGTGAGACCGAGGGACGTTCGCAGTTGAATTGTGCATTTCTGAAAAAATAAAGACATCATATTGTGCTACTACCAACGTTGATAATCTGAACTTGAACAGTTATCTACAAGCCTTTATTGAATTCTAAAGTATGTACAGTGAAATCTCGATCGATCGTTCCTTGAATAATCATTTTCCCGTATATGTCATTTATTTCATCCAGTAAGAATTAATTTCATGCAAAATTCGTAAAAATAGATTGTATTAATCCTTTATGCATTATTTTACCGCATTAATCTTTTAAAGAACACCGATATTGTACTGTTTTACTTAACCTCGCTCTCGCCGTTCGGCCACTGGTGGCCGCGGTAGGAATTTAAAAAAAAAACTTTTTTGGATGCAATTTTGACCCTTATGCATAACGAAATTGTATGAAGAACAAGGTCTGAATGGTTTGGGCCATTCTCGTTCTTGACGTAACAAAAAGCCGCATAGCGCCTAGCCTCTCGGAATAAATTACAAAAATTATCTTTGGTTGACTAGGCGACCTCGGCGTCACTTCAACTGTCATTTTGTATGTGTAAACCAGTGTAAACTTTGAAAATGTAAATATTTTACATTTTCAAAGACGTACCAATGTCATAACTTGTTCGAAAACACCCTTGGATTGTTTTTATCCACGTAGGGTGTCTATTCAGGTTTGTGTAGAAATAAAAAAATCAGTTCATTTTCGTATAAATATATTTTTTTACGATTTGTTTCCGGAGTGGGAAAAAGCTAATTTCGCGCGGTTTTTTCCAAATACGCCCGGCTTTAGCCAGGTTAATCGATTGCTGCCGGTGACTGTTTCTGACATTAGAAGTCAATGCACGCATGGGGTTATCTTTTTATTTCTAGTTTTTGAACGTTTCAATCTTAAAAATGAACGTCTAGTGAAAAGGTGCATTCTGATCAAAAAAATAAAACTGAGTAGTAATCGAGGCATTTTTATTTAAACACGTTATGTGATACAATTATCATCTACAGTGAAACCCTCTTAAGAAGTTCTCTCTTAAGACGTTTCGTGGCTTAAGAAGTTTGGTTTTTTTGGTCCCTCGGCTGAAAGTTGGCCTAATTTTTCCCACATATAAGGTTTTCCTGCTTAAGAAGTTTGTTTTTTCCGGTCCCTTGGAAAACTTCTTAAGAGGGTTTCACTGTATTTGATTAGTCAGACATCTCCAAATACTAAGTTTTGAGACAATGAGGAAAGCAATCAAATTTTTAAATGTGTCTGTGTTTTATAAATTAAACAACACAGGAAGGCATAAAGGTCAGGTACATTATGACATAACGGTCAGGTATATTATGAGTATGACATTTTGAAATACCTGGAAAACATCCATTTTGTTTAATTCAATACAATTTTTTCTGCATTATAAATAATTTGGTTGTGTTTATGAGAAATCTGAGTGTAGTACTAGATAGAGGGTACACTTTTACATATATGTATATGTAAATGCATACTCAACTTAAATTTCGATTTTTCAGAGATGTCTGACTAAGCAACTGGACGATTGATATTTATCTTTTTCCTATATTCCCAAGTTCATAGTTTATTTATGTAAACGACCCTTCAAACATGGTAAATAGAGATTTCACTATATGCACTATATTTTTACAACTTTACATTTCCTAAATTTTCCATTTTAAAAGATTTATTTATAGAATTATTGGTTGATTAGAGTTTGCTTACATACATTTTAAAACTACCGTGAGGCACTGGATACGAGATTTTATTAGAAATTTGTTAAAACACTGTGAGGCTAAAAAAATTGTCTTAAGTAGTCACGCTAAAAGGTTTAGTGAATTTATAGTGCAATTTTTTTAATGTTTGGAACAAAATGGCCTCACAACTGTAACAAATGTGCATTTATAAATACAACCATATTATTAAAAAAGAAGATAATACTAATTAATTTAAATTAAAACATGAAAAAGAACAAGACACAGAAAAATTAAAAAGATAACGGTCGCAACTGGGACCCGAACCCAGGATCTCTTGTCTTACCTTACGGGACCAATGCCTTAACCAACTCGGGTATTGAGACCTCTTATTTTTAAGTCATAGTCATTTTTGTCGATCTTATATTTCAAATTCATAATTAAAAATATTATTTTTGGCTACCTTTTTAAATGATCACAAAGTTTTAAAGAATTGGTTTGTAACTTAGATAGTGTCTCGGATAAACATATCCGATTTTATATACATACATGGGACAACTATTGACTTTTTCTAAAAAATCTAAATAAATATTTAATTTTCATTGGAATAATTCTTAGAAGATAATACATACTAATAAATCTAAACAAAAATATGAAAAAGAAGAAAAATGATCAGATTTTAGACGTATTGACTATTTTCCACAAAAAATTGTTCTTTTATCTAGTAAACGTATGTTTTAAATTTTGAGAAAAAATGTTTATATTTAGTAATAAATTTTAATAATAATAAGGTTATACCATAGGTCGTTGGCAGATTTGCTAAATTATCAAAAAAAATTGTTAGTATATAACACCCATTTCAAATCGTATAATCATGCAGTAAAATAAATCAATATGTCAAATATTACGTAAAATTGGTCTGTTTGTGTATTTATTTTAGCACTTATAAACTAATATATTTCAGATTTTTTTACATTCTTATTTTGCTTAGACATTATTAAAAAATGATAAATACTTATGATAAAAAAATAATAACAAAAAGCACATAATTTTAATAGTTTTATCATCACACCTTTAAGCATTTTTAGATGCAGGTATAAATTAAAGCAAATTTGAAATGAAAAAAATCGAAATTGAGTTATAATTTTAAAAAGCTGATACGGAGAATAATTAATTTTTCTCATTGGAACTGCCCTGTACGGGCCCTGTGAAATATGGATTTTCGGCCGCTGGTTGGTTAAAAGCCCTTAAATGCCTTGTAAAAAAAGTGATTAAAAAAGCTTACCTCCGTAATACTAGTACTCCCGCTGGTCACAACAAGTTCCATCGGGTGCTCCACTCCGGCCAGCAGATCTTTCTTGGGGTCCACCTTATTCAGCGCCACGTTAATACCCCTGGTTACCACCTCGTAGCAGATCCTGCAGGCCGACAGAGCGTTGGACAGAAACTCCAGCTTCTGCTCAACGACCAGGGAAATCTGATTCAGTCTGAACAGGCCGGCTTGGTGCGCCACGGTCTCCAGAATGATGTCGTTCATCCCAGGTTTGATGGAGAAGTTGTCCTGGCTGATGCAGTGGGTGAAGTCGCTCCTGCGGGTGGCGGAAGGTTTGCGGTACTTGGCGCTGTCGGAGCGCTTGAGCTTGGTCTTGGTGTTGAGGTTGCACTGCACGGAAGCTGTGTCCAGGGTCTTGTCTTCCTTCCAGTCGAGGCGCAGGGACATGTTCAGGGGACGCAGTAAAGGGTTGGGGGGTTTTAGGTCATCTAATCTACAACTGAAATTAAACAAAGCATTCATTAATCAAATCACCAATATTTATGTACACAAATTATAATATTGATTTTCAAAGATTCCTTTTTAATAAATTTATAATTACATTCTGGAAATAAAATATTTGGTTGTTTCCTTATTTGTACTATTTTATAACATGTATATTTGATCAGAGATTGATGAAATTTTGCAAGCTTAACCTTCAACACATGAGGAAAGTCACTGTCTAAACAAGATTTCAAAAAAATTTCACCATCCCTTAAGGCTCCGTTCCCGGCCCCAAAAAGAAGAAGACGGAGAGATATGAAATTACGATTGTTAGAAGAGCGCGCTAACATTCACAACGATAAAATCGATGCAAAAAGCATGAAAATCTTTAATAAAACACGACTCGTTTAAAATAGAACAAAAATCTCGCGATAATTGTCTTAAACAGCATTTAAAGAAACGCTGTGAATTTTTTCATACATATAACTTGTAAAATAACTGAAACAAACATGTTTATAATAATTTTTGGAGCATACTTTGCGATTTTTTCTATCGAGGGAATTTTATATAATTTGCGTTTGGGCGCGACTAATGTCTAGATATTATCTTCAAGAATAACATATATTTTTTTAAGAGCTTAAAAACTTCAAATGTTATGTTATGTTGAGGCTAATTTATTGGGAACAACTCATATAGGTCTCGTTTTCCTACATCAGTAATTTTAGTTTAAAATGTAAGGTGAGACGTTTTAAAAAATATTTTTATTGTTGGATTAAAAAATGTAATGTGTATTTCGAATTATAAAATTTCAAGGCGTATTTGATCACCTTTCAAAAACAGTTTTTAGTTATCGAATGTGTTCAGAAATATTTTAGACTTTATTGCAAGGTAGAAATAATTTGACCTTCTGACAAAATATGCCCGTGACCTGTGGGGAATTGAGTAGAATTTTGATATGTACTTCTTGATGAAATTTTGCACATTCGACATTCAAAATAAGATGAAAATGACTTATTTTAAAAACTCTCTCTGACCAGGAAAGGCTGGAGAACTAATAAAAACAGTATTACATATTTTCTTTCAAAAGTCAAATTGAATCTTCAACAAGGTAACAAACAAAAATTCATTCTCTTGCCGTGTCACTGACTGAATCCCGTATGCATTTATCCATTATATTATGCAAATTTAAACAATTTATTTATATTTTCGCTCTTACTGTTAGGACAGTTATATACGGGTAGCTCTAATACATGATTTTTGTTTGAGTATCTCTAATATATGTTTGAGAAATAAAAAAATTAAGTTTTGAACGGACCTTGAAATATATTCTTCTTCAACAACTTCCACGTTGTTCTGAACGATGGAGACGTTCCTCTTGACGGGCGAGGCTTGACTAACATTACTATTATTAACATTAGATAATTCAGTCTTATTGGTTTTCTCCTGAGGCCGCCTCTCGGGCCTCTTGGGATCCTGCTCTTCCAGACTGACGGAAGCCCGCTGGCAGACCACTTCCCGGGGGAAGAAGCTCTCGATGCACAGGACCACCTTCACCGGATAGTCTTTAATGTGGTTCTCTCGCTCCGACGGCAGTACTTCCACCGCCACTACCTTGAAGCAGTCATTCAGTTCGGCCAGAATCATCTCAGTTGTGTCTTTCAAGCGGGTTTTGATGGATTTCTGCATCTCATCAAAATAGAAGTTTCTTACTAATATTTCCAGTTCTAGAGTGCAGGATATTGTGGCGGACAGCTTTGTATACCTGGAATATGGAAATAACCACATTTTATTCATGATAAAATTTTATATGTAATTAAAAATATCTAATTATGTAATTAATAAATGTAATTAAAAAAATCTTTAGTATGCCAGCTAAAATTTCGAGAGGTCAACCCAGCGCCGGCTGACACTTTTTTCATAATAACTCTTGTTTATTGCAAAATTATGTTTTTGTAAATTGTACTCTCTTACCAGATAATGTGTTAATACATTTATAAAAATCGTTTATGTAGTATCTATCTGTAGTGTATTGATTATCCACGTACATTCAACTTTTTTCAACAGATGGCAGCTGAATTTGTATTTATAGTAGTTTAATATTGTTCATATCTATGTAGTTTCCCCAGGATAGCTACTTATACATGTTCAGACAAATGTTTTTTATTATTTTTATTTTATAAAAAAATATAATATAATGAAGAAATACGAAAATATCTTTGAGTTTTATTACATTTTTCCATCTAAATAAGTGTTCTTTACAATAAAAATAAGTCAAATGAGACTTCCTAATAAATAAATACAGTACTAATAATTTTAAAATGAAAAAATGATATGTATTATGATATTTGACATGGAATTCTGCGATGCACTTTTGCACAGAAAAAATAAACATATTTGCAAGTGACGAAACAACAAGCTAGAATAATGTTAACCTATCAGAAATAGACTTTTGTTTATTAAGTTTACCTTAGAAAACTGTCAAAACATTATAATATTTGTGTTATTTACGATTTTTACTAAAAGCTTCATAAATCACGTTTTGGGAAACGTAGCCTCATTATAAAAACTAGTTTGGAAAGGTTATGAAATAAACTTTCCAATTGTATTATTACAAATAAATAATAACATTTGTATTTACCTACTTAATTATGTAGGAACATTATTGTTTAAATATTGAAATAACTACAAATGGTCATTTTTTTGCTAATGGTTTAGGTTAGGTTGTTTGGCAAGAAAGTGTAGAAATTAATTAATTTGGAACTAAATATTTTCATTACTATGGTAACACCGAAATACTCGTTTTGTCAATGACATTTTGTATGGCTCTTGGCTTTACTGACTTTAATCATGTAGAACACACTGAAAATCGCTCGTTTAGTGTTTTTTTTTTCATTGTTTGCCTGTGCATTGTTTGAATTGAATTAAAATGAACAAACCAATACGTAGTGGTGCAAGAGAAGTTGTAAACTGCGTGTTTCAACGCTGCCTAGCTGAATATCGTGCGAAGAAGCTCCTATCCAATTTGAAAGAAGTTTACAAACGAACTGCAGAAATGAATGGTACGTGGTATAGTTTTTTTTAATAAATTTCATTAGTATTACAAGATTTATGCCAATTTTTGTGCGATTATAACCATTACAATCTGATTTGAGGTTATGTTTAAAAATCCGAATTTGAAATTTCCATTTGACAGTTAATATTAGGCCACAAGAAAAATGGAATAACTCAATTTAAAAAAAAAAATAATAATATGCAACTTCTTTAAACTCATAGAAATGTAACTTGTTCTTAATTTTCTCTTTCTTTCTTTCTAAATGAATATTTACAGGTGTGCTTTTTTAAAACTACCTTCTATAGAATAATCATTTTAATGATGTTTTCCACATACAGGTAAATCTGAAAAGTAAGATAAATCGTCAAGGAAGGGAAAAGGCAGATGGAAAATTTGAAACACCGGGAAAACGGAAAATAACATAAGTGTTGATGATTAAAAAAAATTGTTGCAAAAACGTGATGAAAATCGAGGCAGATTATTATGTACGAGGAAGTACTCTATATGATGATATAGATGAACTGATAAAACGTTTAGATGAAGATGAAGATATGGAAGAAGAAGAATCATATGAGGACTAAGACAATAATTATTACATGTCGGGTGTTGAATAAATATACTCAGATTTTTAAATACCTATGTACCTACGTTTTTATAACAAAATAAACGCCCACTAAAACCTGTTTTGTTTTATTTTACTTCTATTAAATTATGTGTTTTTGTGCAAAATTTATGAAAATACAAACGTTATAAAATATGCATTTTGGCTGAAGGGTTTTTTAAAACATACATTCATTGTCTTATGAGCCATCACGGTGTTGCCATTTAAAACCAAGAAATCGATCGCAGCGCCATCATTTATTTTCTACACTTAATTGTCAAACTGTAAATATTAAAATTTAGAATGCTAACATAAAAAAAATTGTAAAAATGACCCGCGTGAAGTTTTATGTGAAAACGGTACTAAAATCACAGATTATGTAAAAAAAAAAACACTTATTGTATTGTATAAATGTATAATATACAATTTTATCACCTCACTTTTTTACCATTTCATACAAAAATATTTTAATAAAAAACTAACAATGTCTAGAACAAATGACAATTAAACAAGATGGAGGTTCCATTCGGCTCAGATAATTAATCTCTATGTTCCATAGATATTTTTGAATACAGACGCGTAGTGTTATTCATTATCGATATTCCGTTTTTATTTCATGGTAATCCGTATACTAGTGATGGAAATAAATCAATTTTTGTAAAATCTCGCGCGTTTACGTCAAAAGACGCTCTAATGTCTTGACCGCTTTTATTATATTTGCGTCTTTTGACGCTCTAATGTTCGGAGTGGTTAAGATACATTATTTCCTCGTCAAATGAACAAAAATTTCTTTAGTAAGCTAGGAGCATTTTTTAAGATTCAAAATAAACAGAAAGTCTCTTAAAAAGTTTTCAAGTTTGAAGTTTGGTTTTTTCAGTCCCTTGAAGACTGAATTTGAAAAATGGATCAATTTATCCCACATATAAGGGTTTCCAGATTTAGAAGTTTCTTTTCAAGTTTTTTAAGGCAAAAGTTTTTCACATTTTGATAGGCCACACTAGTAAAAATCTTAACCACTCAGGTATTTTGCGATTATGCAAGTTTTTTGTCTCAAACAAACTGTCAGATTTATAAAAACTTTGCGTTATTTCCGCTTCACAATTAAAGCTCTATAAATGAAACATGTCTGAAAGTGGCCGAATACAAAAAACTGTTTTTGAAACGTTATGAAATAAGGTTTCAAATTGTTATATTACAAATATATATTAACATTTATAAATATTAAAATTTAGAAAACAAACATAAAAAAATTGTAAAAATGAGTCACGTGATTTTTTTATGTGAAAACGGTACTAAAATCACAAATTATATAAAAATAACACTTATTCTATTGAATACATAATAAACTATTTTCTCACCTATCTTTCACCATTTCATAAAATAATATTTAAAAAATTAACAATGTCTAACGGCACGTAGTTAATTTGGCGGGTGAAAACTGTTAAAAAACAAGTACATATTTTTTTATGGACAGTACTTCTATGGACAACTTTGAATAGAAATGTGAAGCGTACTTCAATATGAATCTTCTACTTATTGTTTTAGAGTTGTCACTAGAACAATAACGGAGTTATAACGACTTCTGTAGGAACACATGCGTTAGCGTGAAAATGCGCTTATTGTACTCGACTGCTATTGTTATATTGTCGTGTAAACACGCTTACGGGTCAGAGTGGTTAATCATGATCCTATAGGGCTACTAGGAAATTCACGGTGGATATCTTGGCATGCTGAAGGTTAAAAAGAATTGAATAAAGAAGTACTTTTCATGATCAGCCATTTTGTGATAGCAAGCAACCAGCTCCATCCTGGTCTGGGCAGCGAGGTCCTTCCATCCTTGCTCCTCATAGGAGCGGAGTGCGTCAGAAAGGAACACGCACGCCTTGCCGGTCTCCCCCAACTCGCTGTAGAAGGCGGCAAGATCTCGCCCTATTATTCTAGCGCTCCTGCAAATAGAAAGGTTTGGTTTTTATTGAAATTCACAAAGGTCTCGAGATTTCTCTCAGGGAGTGTGATATTTCATTTTTATAATGGAATAACTTTCAAAATTTAATTATTTAATTATTGAAGACATTACAGTAGAACCCCGTTAATTCGAAATCCACGGGACATCAAAAATAAAATTTCGAATTAACGAATTCCCACATAATTCGAAATTTCGCCAAAAAAAAAAAAAAAAATCGCCGAAAATTTAATTTTTTGGCGGCAAATTCAAATTCGGGTAGGTTCTTCGGAATAAATTCGTAATAATACGCTTTTCCCTGGGTAAATCGAGTTTACTCAGCCGTGTACCTCCGCGGACGGCCCTCTATTCGAAGTATGAATTCACTAAAATACGATATTTTCCGAGTAAATCAAATTTTCGCGGCCGATTACCGTTACAGCCATCCCTTTAAACTCGAAAAAATGTTATATATTACCGCGTAAATCGAAATTTCGCAGCCTATTTCCGATGCAGCTGGCCCTTTGAATTCAGATACCTACTCGAAGTAAATTCGTAAATCGAGATTTCGCGACCGAATCCCGTCGCAGCCGGCCCTCTAAATTCAAATACCTATTCCAAATAAATTCGTAAAAATACCGCATATTTCTGCGTAAATCAAAATTTTGCTGCTTACTGCCTCCGGGGCCGGCTATGAAATTTAGAAATTCGAAGTAAAACTACGATATATTTCGCTAAAATCGAAATTTCACGACCGAATCCCTTCGCAGCCGGCCATAATGCAGATACCTATTCGGAATAAATTCATGAAAATACGATATATTTCGCGTAAATTGAATTTTCACGGCTGAATCCCGTCGCGGCCGGCCATAATGCAGATACCTATTAGGAATAAATTCATAAAAATACGATATATTTTGCGTAAATCGAATTTTCGCGGCCGAATCCCGTCGCGGCCGGCCCTTGTTCAAATATCTATTCAGAAAAAAATCGTAAAAACTCGGTATATTTCGCGTAAATCGAAATTTCAGGACCGAATATCGTCGCGGCCGGTCATAAAGCAGATACCTTTTCGGAATAAAATCATGAAAATACGATATATATCGCGTAAATCGAATTTTCGCGGCCGAATCCCGTCGCGGTCGGACCTTTAAATTACTATATTCTAAGAAAATTCGTTAAAAATACCACAACCAATTCAGATTTTACAAAATAATAATACGAATTAGGACGATGTTAACCGCGTAAATCGACATTTTACGGCATTTTACCACCATGGCTGTCTGCCAGATTTTAATTTACGAATTTTTTTTTTTTTTTTTGCTAAAATCCACGTTTTTCGAATTACACAAACAAATTTTCGTGTGCGGGCAAAAATAAATTTCGAATTACGAATTTCGAATTAAAAAATTATTTTGTATGAAAAAATTTTCTGGGGACTTTTTTTTGGCAAAAATTTCGAATTACGCGTTTTTTCGAATTATCGGGGTTCGAATTAACGGGGTTCTACTGTATCACTATGAAACTCTCAAACAAAAAATGTGAAGCAATAAATGTCTTGGTCGGTTCATTACAACAAACTGAAGGGAACACTAGAACCATATTATGTAAAACATAATGTGCATTTGTTATTTTTCTCGACAAGTTTTAGAAAGAATCTTGTAACAGGATAATTAAATAAATGCACAATTTTTACGCTGAACACAAATAGTCATTATTTTGGGTACAATTAGTTTGCGATAGATACCCGGGTTCTCACAGTCCTATACAATGCTTTGGTTAGGAGTAGACTTGAGAGTGGGTCGGTGGTTTGGAGCCCACACCAAGTGAAGTATTCCCTCATGTTGGAGAGGGTACAGAAGAAATTTCTGAGATTTCTTTACCTGAGGAAGTATGGTTACTACGCATGGCTCTACTCTCCGACTTTCTCTTGGGCATGCTTGGTATAAACCATCTACGAGTCAGAAGGGATATGCTCATTGTAACACATTTCTTCAGACTGATTCGTGGAAGGTTCGAAAACTCGTCTATCATGGAGACCATTAGTTCTATGTTCCCGATGGTTATCTCCGTCACCGGCAGCATAGACTGTTTTATCTCCCGGCTTACAGAACTAACTTGCCAATGGTTATGCCAGTCGGGAGAGCTGTTTTGTTGTTAAATAGAATTATTTCGAATATCGATATGTTTAACATCAATGAAGCACAATTCAGACGACAAGCTTTATTGCTGTTAGTATGATTGTGCTTCATTGATGTATAAATTGCTTAAATCTGTATCTTAATTTTTTATCTCTTTTAAAATGCTTTGAAATTTTAATTTTGTAATGTTTTAAAAATGAATAAATTGAGTTGAATTGTTTTTGAATTGAAGTATACACATTTCGAATAATAAAGTTACCTTAATCTGCCAATATGTTTATAGGTCCCCATGGCCAGCTCAGCTAGCTCCAAGTAGTGCGTCTGGAAGGCCTGCTTGCTCCCTAGGGACTCCTTGAGCCGGTCGATGGGGGTACTGGAGACGAGGTTGGGGGCTGCGGGGCTCCCCTGCCCTACTACCACCGCCTCCGTGTCCCCCATGCCTGCTGAGAGCGTCACCACTAGGTGCAGCTGGGCGGAGGAAGGGTCTGGGGTGCCGGGAAGCAGCCCGCACAGCTTGCCCAGTTCGCAGAGCTGGAATTATACATTTTGAGGTTAAGTGACACTATAGTTCACTCATAGACAAAGGCTGACTGAGCTTAAAGAAAATAATGGACACCTACCAAAAATTATGACTAAAAACTTTAAACAAAAAAAATACACATTTCAAATACAGAATTATTCATCATCCTGTCAGGCTAATTTGTTCGCTTTTTGGAGCAACTTATAAAGGTCTCATAGTAATCGTTGTGTCTTCCTTACTATCATAGTGAGAAAAAAGATGTTAGTGTTAGAAAGAGAAAACACCGTACTTTATATTCAAACAAATCACAAAAGAAGTAAAATGTAGACATTTATGTAACCAAAATTTCGGATCGCAATTTGAAAAAAATTAATGAAACTTTGGGAATTTTTTATTAATTATTTTTACATGGAATGACAAAAAAGCGAGGTGACTGTAACATTTGTTATACATTTGTCTAATAAATAATGTATGTTTTCTTTTCTTCTTTATCTGTAATTTTAGTTAGAAAAACGTAAGGTGAGCCATTTTTTAAACTTTTTTATGTTTGCATGCAAAATTTATAAATTTCAAAAATTATATATTTATTTCAATTTATAAAATTAAAAAGCCTGTTTTTTACTAATAGGCAGCTGGCGGAGGAAAAACGTATGGCGAGTGATATGCTGAATTAGGCCAAAACCAAATGATCTTTTATAGCTAAGTCTGTTGGCCCCATAAAACAAATAAAAACGGTTAAGTAACTATAATTTAATTGTTTTGCCTTTAAAAATGAGCGGCTCTGGAATCTTCGTTTTGCCACCGCCAGCCGCCTACTATTTATCACCTTTCAAAAACAGTTTTTAGTTTTCGGATACATTATATTCCATTTATTTGGATATTATTGTAAGGCGGAAATATTTTGTCCCTCTTTCAAAAAATGGTCAAGGTCTGAGTTAATAAAATAATTTTGTTACCTAATTTATTGCTCGTCAGAATGTCGATCCAACAGTATCAATTTTCAAAATCAAAGCAAATCCCAGTTCTAGAGTTCTCATATAACCAGAATTACACAAAGACACACAACCGAAAATATATTTTTTAATTTATAACACATTTTTTTATAAAATATTTTTTGTGTGACAGAATATTTTTTATTTGCTAGAACCAACGAATCGAACTAAGATCATGCTACGTACATTGTAAGTAATTTGCTTATACAAACATTATTAAATCACCATTAAACTTTTTCTATTTAATTGTCAGAACAATCAAGAATACTGTTTTGTGCCATTATCTCTTCTGACGCATCTCTAGTAATACTAATTGCCAAGATGTTCCACTTGCCGCATCGGTGGGTAATACATAACCATCAGAGTATAAATTACAGCTATTCAATGATCATGGTTTTATAATTAACAACTACAGCAAACTACCTATAAATGATTTCCTAGTATGTATGTTTGTATTGTTTCCATTCTTCGATTTTCGATTAGATGAAAACATTTACAGTGGGAAATAAATGTAGTGCTCAATATCCGCATGGTTTTAATTTAATTTATTAACACACTTTAATTTCATAATAGGTATCCGAAAGATTAACTTGCTGTATATTTTTGTGTCATTTTAGAAACTTTTTACATTATTTATTTATTTTAAACTAGTTCACCCGGCCACGTGTTGCTGTAGCTAACGAAACACAACGCCATTTACTGGATGGTTACCCAACCTTTATAACCACGATAAATTAACTCACACCGCCATCTGTTAATTTGCTCCAAATTAGATCCACACCGCCCTCTTGCCAGCCTGCTCGTCCTCTACATACAGCCATTCTCCTTTATATAATATCATATTGGATAACATAATCCAGGATTTTTTACTTTTTATATTTAAATCTTTGTAGGTACCTTTTAGAGATATCTTATATTTCTACATTTTACTTTTTATTGTTTTATTTCTCACTTTACATTTTTATTTTTACTTTTTACCTAATAATTTATAGTTTGTACTTTATAATTTACTTTTATACATTTTATATTTTATTCACTACTTATTACCTTACTTTTTACCTTTTTTCTTAAATTTCACTTACATTCTTCATGTTGTTGTACTATTTATAAGTATGTCAATTATGTTAATGGCACGTGTTGTGCCGTATATGTGTAAATAATTAAATAAATATTTCAACCAATTTACACAAAATTTAGACAAAGTATATACCGAAAACTTCCTCATGAATCAATCTATCTATTGGTGAAAACCGCATGAAAATCCGTTCGGTAGTTTTTGAGTTTATCGTGAACAGACAGACAGACGCGGCAGAGGACTTTAATTTATAATATGTAGAGAAATAACAAAATTCTAAACCAAATCGTTTATCACATACTATGCTGTATATTTTTGTGTCATTTTGGAAACCATAATATCTATCATTAGAGAAGATTAAATTTTTTACATTATTTATTTATTTTAAAAATAGTAACAAAATTCTAAATAAAACCGTTTATCACATACTATGCAGTTTAGATTTTAAGTGTGTAATAAAATATTTCTAATCTGCAATTGATAATTATTTGTGGTTTTCATTTTAGGAAAAAAATTATGATTTCAAAAAACCTTTATAAATTATTTATTTGATAGGACTGGTTTCACCTTGCCAAAGGCATCTTCAGACTGGTCCTTTACATATTACAATTTGGGAGGCGGATATGGGTACCGCCGCTGTGGGATCTATTTATTGGATAACCAACACCTCTGCCGTAGATCACCCCAAGTAGTTCGCTAAGTTTGGTGACTTGGGATGGGTGCCCGGGTTCATGGGGTAAGTAAGGTTTGTCTAGGTTTTGGTGGTGGATGCGTCTGCCCACTTACTGTGTGGCAGGACAGATTGGGAAAGTTTGGTTGAGAGAGAACATTTGGCCTCCTGCAAGATTCTCTCAACCCATTGCCTTGCACAGCAGGGAGAGGGATGGATTCATACGTCCGGCCCTCGTGGACCCACTGTCCCCTTGATTCCTACCCGCACCTCATACCTCTTGCTTCCCAGAACATCCTCTCTTTCCTCTATCCTTTAAAAGACTCTCCACACAGCATCCCCAAAGATGACATAGAGCCTGAGGGAAATTATTTTACTCAGGGCCTCCTGTGTGGAGCTATTGTAAAAAAAAAATATATATATATACATATGTTTAAAAACTTGTTCATAGCCATAAAAAAAAATAAAAGTTTTTTAGAACTCATCTAAAATTGACTCATAAACTGGGACTTTACTCTGTACATTATTGGGCTTGTATGTTAGCAAATATTATTACTAAGTGAAAGTTTTGCGAATCAACTACGATACCTCGTTAAGTAAATTAAACAAACAAACATTTGGTAAATATTTGTTGATGAAGTACCAGTGGAACAAAGCTAATGAACCTCGCTAAAATGGGCCCCCAACCAACCTTGTCTTTGGCGTAGTGCCAAAGCGGGGCCTGTTGCATGGCACACTGCTCCACCAGCTGGTGCGTGGGGTTACTGGCGAGCCGCTCACACGTCTGCAGCACCTCCAGGCAGGTCAACAGCGCCCAGCAAGCGAAGGCACCCACTGGCATCGTCATCTCCAGCAGCTGGAGTTCTTTCATGGTGTTGTGGATGACTGACAAACATCTGGAGGCAATCTGGAATATGAAAGGAAGGTATTTGATTGAGCTTAAAATAAGAATCAACTAAAATGTAATCAATAAACTTTTTCAGTCAGTTCAAGCTAATGTTTATCATATACAATTGCACAATTATTATGTACAATCAAACTAGAAAACGTCTTCTTCGCGCACGCAATATAAATTTAACCACTCAGCAACGTAAGCAGATATACATATAATTTGACAATAGCAGTCAAGTACAATAAGCGTGTTTTCACGTCAACGCGTATGTTTCCACAAAAATCGTTATAACTCCGTTATTTTTCTAGCGACATCCCTAAAATAAAAAGCAGAAGATCCATAATAAATTAATCTACCCATCACTATTCCAGTTGTCTATAGAAATACATTAAAAAAAACCTATTCTGTCAGATACATGGTAGACTGCCAAATTACCTACACACTGTTAGACATTGTTATTTTTTTTTTTTAAATATTCTTGTATGAAATGATAAAAAAGTGAGGTGACTAAATTGCATATTATACATTTATGACGATAGAATAAGTATTGTTTTTTATATAATCCATGATTTTAGTACCGTTTTCACATAAAAACATCACTTGAGTCAATTTAACTTCTTTTTTTAATGTTTGCATTCTAAATTTTAATATTTACAAATGTTAATATTTATTTGTAATATAAAAATTTGAAAGTTTATTTTGTAACCTTTCAAAAACAGTTTTTAGTATTCGGCTACGTTCTTTTTTTTATTTTTTTTTATTATAATCTTTATTTATCAAGTTACGTAGGTGATGTACTGTGCCTGCCTCACTAGGAATTCCTGTGTTGAGAGCAGGCGCATTTTAACATAAGTAGTTTAATATAAAAAGAAGAATAAGGATAACAACAACAATGTTATATACATTTAAAGGTACAAGGACAATCAGCATTGTACCAAAGGGAAAGCATGCACTAGGAGGTTATAAAAAAATTGTTAATATATGATCTGTCTTTGCTAGTGATCCAAGACTTGGTATCTGATTTGTATTTTACATAATTAGTGTGCTGTCTAATGGTCAGTGGAAGTGTATTATAAAGTTTAGTTGCAAAGTATCTGAAGTTTCTTTGACCAAACGTTGTTTTGGCGAAAGGGATAAGTAAGAGATTTTGCCCTTTGGTTCTCGTATCACGAACAGTTTGGATATTGTCAAAAACAGTTCTATGTTTGAATAGGTAAGTTAGTATATTTTTTGCATAAAGTTGCCTAATGTCCAAAACACCGATTCTCCTAAAGATTTCATCCGAACTGCTTGTGATTGGTAGTTTTAGAATAATTTTTATAATTAATTTCTGGGCTTTGGAGATCGGATCAATGGCGGCAGCATTTGCTCCTCCCCAGGCTATGATACCATACTCGATGAGAGATTGACATAGTGCATAGTAAATTGTTTTGAGTTGGTTCAAGTTAAGAAAGTTACGATTTTGTCTAAAGAAGTATATACATTTTCTAAGTTTGTTTGCTGTAGTGATAATATGTTCTTTCCACTTTAAATTAATGTCAAAAATAATACCCAAGTATTTGATTTTTGTAACACGTTCTAGATAGGGGCAATCACATGTATTAGCATTTGACAGGGGGCAAGCACATATATGAATATTATTTTCAGGGTTACTTAGGGACGGATTAATACTAAACTCAATGTATTTGGTTTTTGACACATTCATTGTTAGTGTATTATTGTCTAACCATCTTTTAACAATAACTATGCCCTTGTTTGCTTTTATGTAAACATCATACCAGTTACTTGATTTGAAGAGGAGAATCGTGTCATCAGCGAAACTTACGATTTTGGCATCCATTGGTAGATTACACAGTTCATTTATGTAAATTAGGAATAAAGTGGGACCCATAACGCTTCCTTGAGGCACGCCAAAACTAATTGGCAATTGATTGCTGAGGCAGTTATTGATTTTAACACTTTGTCTATGGTTTGAAAGGTAATTACGAATAATACTAAGTTCATTCCCATTTATTCCAATGTTTGATAGTTTTTGTATTAGTTTGGAATGTGAGATAGTATCAAATGCTTTGCATAGGTCTAGAAATATTGCCATGCATTTTGATCCCTTGTCTAAGTTTTCATTTAAAAAGTCGGTAACTGTCGCAATGGCATCGGAGGTGCCTTTCAGAAATATTTCATTTATAGAGCTTTAATTGTGAAGCGGAAATAACACAAAGTTTTCGTAAATCTGACATGTCGTTTAAGACGTAAAAAGTGCATATTCATGATAGATCGGAGTGGTTAAACAGCACATTTGCCTGCAGATTGTTGCTCTTTAAAACTACGCAACGCATTCAAATGTCCGTAGGTGTATGTACGTGAGAATATGTGTTGCTATCAATTTGCTTGTCCTAGAACGTTGCTGTCAATTTGACTGTCTTAGAATGGGAGACCTTTCTAGTTGGACAGACAAAGATTCCTTCAACTGTAATGTATTTTTATAACAAATAAATAAATAAACATCCGTAAAATAGCAATATCTTTTCCGATCATTTATTTATATTGAAAAGGATATTCAATTTTTAATTTTGGGAACCGTTTTAGAACTCAACAATATATTTCTCCAACTTAAAACATAAATTGGCGTTTATTCATCCCTTTCACCCCTCAGGCCTCGGGCATATTTTGTCAGAAGATCAAAATATTTAAGCTATGGAATAAAATCCAAATAAATGGAATATTTAACTAAAAATTGTTTTAGAAAGGTGATAAAATACGCCTTCAAATTTTATAATTCGGAATAAACATACAATTTTTGAAACTGAACATTTTTTTATGCAAACATAAAAAGTTTAAAAAATGGCTCATCTTACATTTTTTCACTTCATTCACTTTTTTGTCATTTCATGTAAAAATAATTAATAAAACATTAGTTTACCAATTAAAAAATAATAATAAATAAAAAATTCCCAAAGTTTCTTAAATTTTTTTTCAAATTGCAGTCGGAAACTTTGATTTCTTAAGTTTAAGTTTAATTGCTGGTAACCCTTTATTTTGTGATTAACTTTTAGATTTGATTATAAAGCGTGGTGTTTATTCTTTCTAACAAACCATTTAGACCATCATCTCATCATGGTAGTAAGGGAGACAACGATTTCTTTGAGACCTTTATGAGTTGTATCCAAAAGCGAATCAATTAGCCTGAGGGTTTAACAGAGGTATGAAAACATTGCCTGATAATTGGTACACTTGTAAAATAGTGAATCAACCCGTTCTTAAAAATCAGAATAACACCATTGATTAAAGAGCATAGAAATAAGTAGAGATCAAGTATTTGAATAATCACACAGTAATAACTGAGTAAATTGATAAGTCAATTATTACTGAGATGAGTGAGGTGACATCATTTGACACTATGTACATTCATTTATGATCTATTGAAAAAAATCTTTGATAATTTTTCCCACTTAAAATATTCTTTTGATGCACAATATAAACCGCAATTAAAAATGCATTGTGACTAATGCAGAAATCATAATAGTTATTTTCTATATAAAAATTATTACTACCAAGCTCACATCATACAGAGAATGAAACGTTATTATCTTTTCATAAAAAAATACATAAAATCATACTGACAATAGTGCTACAATTTACAACATGTTTAAATTTCATTATTTTTGTTAGATAATAAAGCAGCGGTACCAAACCCAAATCATAGGAGGGGGACACCTTCAATGCTAGCAGGTATAAACTGACTATACATGCGTCTATGTGTGTCCTTTGCACTAACCCTCCACTTATTAAAATCAGGTCAGTTGCATTCGATTTTCCGAGATATGTATTGCAAAAATAAATTTATAGTGCGGCCACGCACCTGGCACTTTTCAAGCAATAAATCAAAACCCCCATCGAGAGTCTAATTATAAGAAAGTTCTAATTTCACAAACTATAATACAGGGTGCGGCAGCATAACTTCCTTTTTTTAAATCTTTATAGTTACACCTCTCGTTCGAGAGTTGTAACTATAAAGTTTTGTCACGACACAATTTAGTCGCCATCATGCGTTGGAACCGTGAGGAGCGTTCGTTTGCCGTTGAGGCCTGCTTTTCGAATGGATGTTCTGTGATCGCAACCTAGGGTGCGGTAGCATAACTTAATTTTTTCAAAACTTAATCAGAAAATTTTTATTTGTTTTTTATAATGTAGGCACATACCTAAAGCTTTGTTTTACTTAGTTTTCGAATATCAAATCAGGTAGGTGACGTCCCCCATTCTCCATACACTGAGTGAACCGATTTCTGGCGTTTGTCATGACTCTCGCCAGCATATCAGGCATTATCCTGGCAATTTCTTCCTGGATGTTGGTCTTCAAATCTTGTAGGTTCGGGACAAAACTTTATAGTTCCGCCTTTCGAATGAGGTCACTAGCGCTCCGCTACGACATCAACCGACTGAATGGTGCGCATTTTAAAAAAGGAAGTTATGCTGCCGCACCCTGTATGAATGTGATAAATTTACAAGAATGATTTTTTTCTTTTTTTGTATGAATACGAAAATCAAAACATAGAAAGCTGAAACTTTACTTTGGGCCACAAAAATTTTTCAATTGGGCCGCAGGTTGGGCATGCCTGTATTAAAGTATCAAATTTCAGAATGTAGGTAGCATGTTTAATACAACTGTTCAACTCAGAGACAAAACAACAATGCTGAATTCCAATCAAAATTGATTACATTCTATTATTTTCGAGGTCAACCTCCCTAATGCGGATCGAATTCCATCAAGGTCACTCACCTCCCAGGGCCTGCAGGTCAACAGTAACATGGCACTCTGTCTCTGGAATAAGTAGGTCCTGAAGTCAATCAGGGTGGCCTTTCCCTCTTTCAGAAGGTCTCGTCTCTTCAGGGGAATGTTGGGGGTTAGGCACACCCCTTGCCAGGTCTCTATTGGCTTCTGGAAGTTGGCCAGCCAGCCCGGGCTCTCTCCGATACAGGAGTTCAATACGAACTGCGTGAATAGTGCATCTAATTCGTCGTACTGTACCAACGCTTCGTCGTATAAGCCAAGCATCTCAAATACTAAACCCAATTGCTCCTGGAAATAATGGATATAAACATAATTTAAAAAAAGGTTTTTTGCTGGCCCATATTGGAAATCGTCTCTGTATGTATGCAAGAGGATGAATTCAGAAAAAAGGTGGTATTTAAACACGCTTTCAAAAGGTTTATTTTCAGTGATTTTAATAATTATCTGTGCAATTTCTAGCAGTAAAAAGTTATTAGCGGACGGTGATTATGATTGAAATTATACATGACGTTATTTGTATTATGCGGGTGATTAACATAACTGCGGATATGAGAATCAATTCCATTATTTGTTTATTATGAAAAACGTTAGTCAAGCATCATTTTATTATAAAATTGTTTTAACCTATAGTTTCAGGACGAAAATGATACATTTTAAAGTTTTTTACAATGGAAGTCATTTTAAAAAGAATCTTGCAGTACCATAGAATAAAGAATATAACACTAGAAGTGCCTTCCGTTCAAAGGAAACAAATGTGCAAGCACTCTCTCTGAAAAAATTGTACATTATTTACAAAATTTAAATCCCATTTAAATTTTGTAATCGTAGTGAAACACAGTTTTGTATGGAATTATAGGCTAAAATTAGGCCTATAATTGGAACACGAAACACGCCCACGAGGCACGTCTTGTGTTATTCTTTATTCTACGACAACTGGAACAGCTGGGAAAATCCCAAAGATGATTGAAAATCACAGATCTTATTGCAGAGATTAAAAATAAATGGAAGGTACCAAACGCTACCGTATAAACATTACTTTCTTATCAAAAAGACTATCACTCATTTATTTCATCCACTGATTTAATTCTATATTTTAATTCCAATATTGATAAACTTTCGAGATCACCGGACAAAGTCTCTAGCCCTTCGTTATGTTATAATCTCAATACAAAATTAAAATGGTCAAAAATTATTCTATATGGCTTTCACTCCATACGATGTAAGCAAATTTTCATTTTACTTCATTGTAATTTGGAATGCAGTGTTTTCTCTAAACGAAAATAGTTGTCTTTTATAGTAATTAAGGTGAAACCAAAGGTTTTAAAATAAAATGTCAAAACTTACTTGTAATAAAAAATAATGACAGAAATTCCAGCCGGGTTCGTTTCTCCGTTCTCTCTGTTCCCTCATGTGTTCCTCAAATCTAATGAGTGTCTTATTGTAGGCTGTCAGCACGAGGTGACGCACTCGGGAAACCAGACCGCGCCAAGACTCCGCCGAGCGGGACTCTGACTTGATGGGGTTAATGACCGACAGGCACCGGTCTCCGTGCTTCGAGGCAAACTCATTCCTGATCTTATCCAACACTGTCGTCCGAGGTAGTAATTTATTTGTCTTCCTAATATCATATGTTTCTACCAATACTATCATCCATTCTGTAATGTTGTTCTGGGCCAGAACTTTGAACCAGGCTTCGATATCATCTCTAGTTGTATTTTTGTATGATTCCACATCCTGAAAAGAAATCGAGATGTTAAAATTGTGTAAATTTTGAAAGTAGATCACAGTAGCAGTGGTTAGATAATAACAAAGATAAGTAATGTTTATAAACAAAATTAGGCATGGAAATAAGAAAATACGCATTAAAACTACTCACTGTGCAGTCAGTCCAATAGATGTGAAATACGGGTTGTTTCAGTAAGTTCCAGTCATTCTCTCCAGGCAAAATTTCTTTAGAAAATTTCTCAAAAGTAGCTTCGATAAATACTGATTTAAAAACTCTCCCGTAAGACCTTCGCCACTCGGTGGAATCCTGAGGAATGGCAGCTACTAGCGGAGCTTCGAGACTACAAAATAAATTCCAATCTCCAGCACCTAAAAGTTGAATCGTATGTTTACAAATTTTAATTGGGGATGTCAATAAGACATCGGGACGTATTTATAAAGTTCAAAGGAAAGGCTCTGGGAATGACACCTACATGTTATAATAGGTTTATGCGACATGCCGCTGTCTTGTTTACTAAATCTATCGTTGCCCTTCATTTTTCAAGAGCTGTCACAATTCCAAGATTGGCAGACATGACCTATCGTCATACGTCATGGAAATACTATCACTCGTAAAAAGAATATATTTCACTGGAAACAATAATAAACACCATATAGCCGAGTTACACATTTGAAAAAAGACCTATCCCCATAATTATAAACATTAAAGAGAAATCCAGCTATTTATGCATATTCAATCGGAATTGACAAATACACAGAAATTGACGGTTCGATTATTTATCGTAATAACATTATGTACTTTGCTGCTCATGTTCGTGATTGTACACATGCTACACAGTAGGTACACATTCAAAATCTTCACAATATTCATATTGCGTGACTGGCCTACCTACATCCAGCCGAAAAGTATCAACAATCGCATGACGGCATGATTGAAACATTTACTCCGTATTGACTGACACTGACAGCACAAAGAGATATTTATTCGGACAAAATTTATTACTATTTTTGTATTAATATTTTTATATCTGCAAAAAAATGGACACATAAATAATTGCGTTAAACGCAATCTTAAAATTCTGAGCTAGGTACGATTACAACATGTTTGCGGTAAAAACCGTAATTGCACAATCACACGAAACGTAACTTTTCAGGAACTAAACTATGTACCTAGTTACTTTTATTATTCTAGGTAATGGGCAAGGTTCGTTGAAAATGTGTTTAGATATTTTCCACAAAAACTTCACTACATAGAAAAGTTAACCGCAACATCTTGTTTGTAATAAAATATATGAAATTGAACCAAAATCGTTGGAAAGGACTTGCTATGAAAGTGTTGTTCATTGCTTACATTATTATAACATGATAAGTAAAATAAATAATTTAAAAAAAACGAGTGTGCTTTAGACCACACGACTGAAGTTAAACTTCACTAACTTGTGCCGTCCATTAACAATATAACAATAACAGGAATAAAAATATCCCCATCCCCTCAACATCCCCATCAACTCAACTTTCAGCTCTCAGCTCTCAGCTCTCAGCTCTCAACTCAACTCAACTCAACTCATATCAGATTGATACTCATATTGATTAGCGTTTCACATTGATAATGTTTCATATTGATTAGCGGCACGTTCCAGAGTGGAAGATTCTCTCAGTATCGCCCTGGTGTAAGACCACCATTCAGAATTGAAACGTCGCTTGAAATGGCATTAGCCATGTTTGGTGACCAGATCTGAATAGCCAGGTACTTCCCCACCTTCTTCTTCCTTGTCTCCTTCCCATCCCCACTACCTTCAGCCTCACAACATACCCCAATTGGGTATGCCATAGTCTCACTGGCTTCAGACGGGAGCAGTTGGGACTCTTGTGCGGTATTCATATAAAAAAAAATAAAAAAAGCGTGTCACATTCTTTCGTAACGTTTCATATTTTTTCGTAACGTTTCATAACGTATTCTTTCATTTTACCCCCAAGTATCGAGCGTGCGTAAAGAAGTTTTACTTCAAAAAAAAAAAAAGCGTGTCACATTTTTTCGTAACGAACGTATTCATCATTTTACCCCCAAGTGTCGAGCGTGCGTAAAGAAGTTTTACTTCAAAATTATTATAAGGAAATAATAAATAATAGCCAGTAAAGCCCTTCATAACACATATTTTTATAAAAAAAACTTGCTTGACTTGGGGAGTAAGCTGGTAAATGCATGACGAGAGCGTTATGAAAAGTGTGATCAGGCGAGGCGAACGGAAGTTGAGAGGGAGATAAAAGTTAGTGAAGATAGAAAGAGTGAGAGTTATGTTTCGTATTTACTGTAGCGCCAGGAGAGAGAGAGAGATGCGAGCACACATTTACTTTCTCTCTTTCTCTCATAGCCAGTTACGTTTCGTATATCTAAGACATAATGCAGGCCTATTGTCTGTATCACACTGTAGGAGCAAGAGAGATCAGTGCGCGCGCACATTTTCTTTCTCTATTATTTTATAAGTTAGTGAAGTTTTACTTCAGTCGTGTGGTCTAAAGCACACCCGTTTTTTTTTTTACATAAACTCCACACAGGAGGCCCTAAGGAAAAAAAAATCTCTCAGGGCCTATGTCATCTGAGATGCTGTGTGGAGGGTCTTTTTGAGGAGAGGAAGGTATAAACATTCGTCTTGAAGACACTCATCTTGTAGGAAGGAGGAAACACATATATTTTTCAATATCAGCAAACGATTGGAAAAAAAATCTGATGTTTAATATGGCTGGTGGGGCGATTGGTGAGAAAATAGCACCCTCCATACGGCCACTTTGGAGCGGCCGAGTCCCGCGCCACTTCAGGCCACCGCGCAGAAAAGTCTCACAGTGAACCGCGCCGTAAATCTAACTTCCAAATGCCAGGCGAGATTTGTGGACGCTTGGAGCTTGTCGAGGTTTGCGTAGGCTTGGCAAGCGAAACGGACCACAACTTTTCGCTCCAAAGTGGCTGTGTGCGGAGTGCTTAAGTCTTGTGATTATTTGGCTCCCCCACACGCACACTTCGGCGCGACCGAGTCCCGCGCCACTTCAGGCCGCCGCGCAGAAAAGTAAAGACTGATAGGTTTACAGCGCAGTTCACCGTGAGACTTTTCTGCGCGGCGGCCTGAAGAGGCGCGGGACTCGGTCGCTCCGAAGTGTGCGTGTGGGGGGCACTAATGGGTCATTTTGTCGCATGACAACACCGGCAGATTGTTTTGATTTTTGTTGAAGGTGTCATGCTAAATGTAGAGAAAATTGAAGTATATTTTATTTAGTTTTAATTACGGTTTTTACATATCGTATATTATCACATCATTGGAAATGCTTAGTAGGTTTTCCGATGTTTTACAGACGGCGGCGGACGTGGTATGTTTTTCGAACTATTGAGCACTATTTATCCAGGCATTTGACATCTATTTACAACCTTAAATTTATTGCACTATTTAATCTGGTTTCATTATCAACGGTGCCCACCCAATTAACACTATAAACTATTTTTCCATATCGTATTTTCCATACTGATAATTTATGTAATTTGTAATAAATTCCAGCCAAAAACATGGCCTTATGCAAGATCTATTAATTTTCTTTTGCTTTGGGTGGGTCTCGAACCCATTACTTCATCGTTAAAACAAACAAATCAATCAGTAAATTGTTGAATATTGAGAAATTATGCTTGCAGATATACTCTGCTAAGTTTTATCTTTTATTCCTGTTGAGTGTTATACATTTTGACTGGATGATTTTTTCATTTGTTTATTTATTTACCTTTCAAGTCATATTTAAAAAAATATAGAGATGTTACAATAATTTTATGAAGTATATTTAACAACAAATTGTTTTTCAGTATTCTTATTTAATTGTGCATCTTAAAAATTATAAATAATGTGTTAGGAACCATTTTTTTTGGTAAATAAACTGTTTTTTTTTGTTCATCTTTAATTAAAACTAGCTTAGTACTTACTTAACAGAGGGTGTATTTTGTTTCCAGCTCGCTCCGCCCGCCAGCCGTCTTGTGGATTTCCAATACCACTGGAAATTAATTCAGAACTTTTACATCAGCGATAGTTCTCCAAAGAATATTCATGTTGAGAACACAAAAATACCACTGCATCTACATCAAATGCTTCAGGTATACATATATTATATATTTTAATATAAGTTTCTAGGTTCTTAACTATAAAGGAGAAAACTTGTTTTTACATTCCACTAATAACCCTCTAACACAGTGGTTCCCAACCTTTTTTGATCAGGGACCACTATTACATTTATTTGTTCTCACAGGGACCACAAGATACAATAATGATAAACTGTTAATTGTGTAATTAAACGCGTCCTGCAATAACTATCATTTTGAAATTCAATGTGCTCTTCTTGGACTTCTTCAGCTACCTCTCCATCATTAATACCAAAAGGGTTACTAATCAGCTTTTGGATACCTTTCAATTCGGTTTTTGTAGTAAATGAATAAATGTTTCGTGGACCACATTTTAGATCTCGCGGACCACATGTGGTCCGTGTTTCCAGTTTGGAACCACTGCTCTAACCCAATTAACTATTTTATTTGCATTCTATTGCATTATTGACGTTATGAGCCATGGAGCTTTGTAATATCCACTTAACTGCGAGAAAATAAGATTAGACGCTATATTGTTTGATGAATATTTTTAATTTGTTTAATGAGAAAAAAGTAACAAATACATTTGTAAAGATCTTAATTCAAATACATATAACGTATTATGACATGTTATAGATATTGCAGCTAATGTTGACACGAGCATAGTAATTACACATATGCATTACTTGCATACAGCATGTTTAACACTTCTTATTATTCGACTTCAGAAATTGAAAATTCCAATGAAAAAAATTCTATTTTAAAACCAATAAAAATAACACACTGTAAAACGTTTCGAATATCATAAAAAACTTTAACTATACATACACTTTCTGTCATTTTTTCGCTTAAAACAATAAGTAGGTTTAAAGCAAGACAAAATACTGGTTCTCAGTCACATTTGGCAAGGTCATCATACACACAATCTGTGCTGCATCAACTCTAATTGTACGACCTGTACACCTCCTATCACAAACTTCTAAAGAAACTCTTTTTTGACCTTTTTGCTTGTTATATTAATTTTTAGATAAGGTTTCCAATATTGCTAAAATGCATACAATGATGTAATTATTATCACTCTATTTCTCGCAAACTTAGTAGCTAATATTAATTAACACATAATAAATATGTAAACCACATATTCTTTAATAGGTTTTTAAAACATTTGCATGTTGATTTTTACAGTAATTCAGCTTAATAATTTTTTGGTTTGTTAACTAATCATAAAAATCGTAAACTTGTGCAAAAACATTACTTAACCCTTTAGGCCTCGACCGTATTTTGTCAGAGGGTCAAAATATTTCCATTTTGCAATAAAATTCAAATAATATAATAATAATATTTCTGAATGTATCCGAAAACTAAAAACTGTTTTGGAAAGGTGTTGAAATATGCTTTCAAATTTTATAGTTAGAAATAAACATACCTATAATATTTGAAATATAAACATTTTGCATGCAAACATAAAAAAAGTTTTAAAAGTGGTTCTCCTTACATTTTTTCTAACTAAAATTACTGATAATGAAAAAATTAAAACGCCATACATAATTTATTAGGCAAATGTTATTGTCAACAAATTTTTTTGTCGTGTCATGTGAAAATAATTACTTTAAAAAATTTATATTTTATAAAAAATTATTAATGATTGAATTCTGTATGTTAGTTACTGAAATTGCCCTTCCTTGTACATATTTTGGGGCAATATTGAATATTACTATTTCTGTATGTTGTCGATGGCGTACTGGAAATGTCTGTAGTCATAGATATTTAAAAAAATGCAATTTGTAACAGATGTTAAATTTTTAGAAAACAATTTAAAATGATGTCTACACGCACACTTCCACGGTACAAAACAATGACTAAAATATTCAATGAGAGACAAAAATTAGTGACTTCTTTTGGTATTCGATAGAAGCTTAAACTAGCTTGCGGGTAAACATATTAGCTGATTGCGGGACATTCAAAATAAATCCATAAAAATCACCCACCAAAATTTAGGTAGCTATGGCTCGAGTGATTAAAAAGTAATATAGCATAAAACAATACCTTATTAAATTAAAAGTGGGAAATGAAAGAAAATAAATGAAACATTCTGTGGGAAATATAATCACGCGATAGCCAACTTACTTAAAACATATTGACTTCCATAGTACCAGTACATAATAGTAGGAGGCCAGCAACCCTTCGATCAGCATCTTCAACGGCTATAGGTAGACTCTCAGTACCTAAGCGCAATCCCAATATCAATAGCGGAGAACAAGCTTTCGCGGTAGCAGGCCCTCCATGGAACAAACTTCTTTTCATTTGCTAAAGATTGACAGTTTATCTGATTTCAGAGCAAAATTAAAGACTCGCCTTTGTAAATTGTCATATCTTGAATAATTTTCTTCAGTGGTATTTCATTACCTAGTCTTAGGATTTATTTTTTATTTTTCCTTGATTACCTACTTTTGTAATAACTGAAACATTTTTTTATGCTTAAGTTTAAACATTGTTTTTACTACTTTATATCCCCAATAATTGTAAATTAATGTTAATAAGTATGTAAGACTTTAAGCCATAGATGTAAGTCATATTACAGCAGTATTGTGTATACCATTCGGTCATAAATGTGTATAGTTATAAGTGTGTACAGTTATTAATCTTAGTTGTAAGCCACTAGTCATACTGTTTTGTTTTGTTTTTGTTTATTAGGGAAACAAACAGTTGTACATATTATAAGGTAATTATATATTACATGGGTGCATTAACCAGTGAAGTTTCCGCAAAAAAAACTATACTGTAGAAAGTTATCAGTCATAAGTCTTACAGTCGTTATTCCCAACTTTTCGATCGATTAATCTGAGTCTCCGATCAGCTAAGTGATTTGATTCTGTCGGTCGGAAAGTTGCATTGGGAAGAGTAAAAATATGGCTCAACATTTGATCAGTAGAATTGGGAACAAAGGCCGTAAGTGATAGAGTTTAGATTACATTTTCTCATGAAAACGGTGCTATGTAAATCACCCATCACCCAAACATTATTATTATTCCAGTATCTTCTGGACGAAGAGCTGGAGAACCCCACACAGATGGGGCCGTGCCTGGAGGAGCTGGTGAGCGAGCGACTGGGCCTGCCCTCGTGCCTGACAGCCCTGGCGCAGGGGGACCGCCCGCCCGGGCTGCGCGGGGCCGTGCTGGCCTGGTACACCGCGCTGCTGCGGAGGATCAAGCTGGTGCCTATTCAGGAACCGGTGCTGCACATTCCCATTCAGGTTCTGACACTATTATTTATTTTAATAGGTGCTTTCAAGCTATAATCCAGCTTGTGGATATACTTGTATCGTTGAAGTTCTCACTCCACTCCCAGCCAGTGTCAAGTTTATTATTGGTGTGTTACAAGTAAATTCTTGTAATGGAAGAGTAGCATAATTAGAATGTGTAATTTTAAACCTATTTTGTATGTACCTAAAAATTTCAAATAATAATCTAGCCCTGACTACCGAATTGTATATGAATTAAAAAAATTCAAAGATATTTCCATAATATATGTTGCTCTCAAAATGACAATTTGGGAGGCGTGTATGGGTATAACCAACACCTCTGCCATAAATCACCCCAAGGGGTTAGCTACATTTGGTGATTTAGCAGGAGTGCCTGGTTTCATGGGATGAGGTTTGTCTGGGTATTGGCGGTGCATGTGTATGCCCATCAACTGCGTGGCAGGCTGGATCGGGCAGGACACAGCCTTGCGCTGCAGTGGGAGGGATGGATTCATACATCTGTCATTCCTGGACACATTGATCCTCAGATTCCTACCCACCCCTCCTACCTTTTCAGTCTCAGAACTTCCTCTCCTTTCTTTTCTACAAAGACCCTCCTCACAGCATCCCCAAAGATGACTAAGGGGAATTATTTTCCTCAGGGCCTCCTGCGTGGAACAAATTTAAAAATTAAAAAAATAATCAAAACTACTACATCCATTTATTTTTGTGCAGTTTGATAAATGGTCAGTTTTGCATTGAAATAACATGAATGTGAATAATGTTATCGGACCGCAACCAGAACACAAACATTATAATATGTGTTGTGATTACATATTTCATTCACGATTATTAACCATTGAAGTAAGATAAGGCGAATAGGAATTATAATGCTACCTACTATGACTATAACTGTTTAATCATTGGCCTCACTTCTAATGATGTTAACGCAAACCATTGTTATTTATTTAGGAGAGTTTTTATTCCCATTATTTAACCCCTAGGGACCGGAGTCCTGCATTTGCAGTGTTGAAGAACTGTGCCCACGCATGGTAGGAAGCACTTCAATTGCAGTGTCCACCTTATTTATTCATTTTGCTTTCGGGTATTATCTCTACTCGGTTAGTTAAAGACAAAAATAAAAATGTCACTTAATTAAGTATTGTATAGTTTACGTGTTAGCTTTAATAAAAAAATCTTTTTATGTATTGAAGTTGTTTGCCGGCCCCTACGGGTAAGCAAAAATGTAATGTTTTCAAATAAAAATTCATAATGATATTTTCATTGAATGTTTATTCATCTTTTAAACAAACAAATTTATCGATTATTGCAATAATTCTTTTATTGTGAGAGACATGTCGAAAATTATTTTTAACATATCAAAAATAAATTTATCAGAATTTAATAAGTAATAATTAATAACAATAAAATGTCTTATAATGTATCATATTTGAATTGTTTTCCTAGATAATAACTATTTATAGCAAGGCAACAATGGTGTGAATGTAATTTTTTTTAATCCACTATGATTTTTACTTTTCTTTTACAAAAAAATCACAGTTATTTTGAGAATGCCTTCGTAGGTGAAACAATTGTCATATTTAAAAACAGATTTACTCAATGACATAACAAAATTGCAAAACTTATAGACACATCTCAAAGTGGCAAGCAAAAGTTACGGTAATTACTGTCCCTTCAATTTAGTACTAAATTGTCACACATCACGTAAGTTTGTGTGCTACCTCTAACCAAATGTCCTCATGTGTGATGAGAAAGTGTTTCCGTTACAAGGAAAACACTAGTAAAAGCCAAGGAATAACATTTCATTCGTAAATACACGCAAATGACTTATTATTACATATAAGTAATACAATTGTGTGCAAAAAATGAGCAAAGTTATTGGGAAAGAATTTACAGACATAAATACCACAGAAATTAAGAAAAAAAGCCAACATTAATTCTCAAAGGCGTTGATAATGACTATAAGGATAACATAATACAAGAGATTATTGAACAAAATGAGGATATCAAAGCTGTAATGCTAATGCTAGAAAACCAGAATTGTATCGTTTCCCAAAGATAGAAAAGATGAGATAGCCAACGTATAAACACAACATACATATATAGCAATACAAGTATAAGGACAATCTACTGGCAATGGGTCATCTTTTACAGAGTTCCGTATTCGTCTTAGTGTAAGTGAGTAAGCACATCTTCATCTCAATCAGACCCGTGATGTAGAATGTAGTATTCAACTCAACTTTTAAGTTCCCGGTCCTATATCTATTTTTTTTTTATTTTTTTTTTATTTAAATTTATTCATTCTATAAATATTATGGTTTCATTTTTGTGGATTTTTCGACCACCATGCTAGGCTGATGCCCGTGTTATGGTGGTCGATTACACACAATCTTTCTCATACAATGAATGTTAAAATTAATTTTTTACTGAAAATTTAGGTGTATTTGTTACTTGCCATGTTTTGACTTGATTTATTGAGACAATAACGTGTCTATATGTTTGTAATATCATTGATATTTATTATCATCTAAATTCTAAATTTAACTATTTACATTAATAATATTTTGTATGTTCAATTACAGAAACTTCTCATTTCCTGTCAAAACAACCATGCGTCCCCAACAGAAAAGGAAGAGGTGGAACTGCTCCTGACCCTGTGTGGCCTGGTCCGCAAGCAGCCAGACCTGGCGTACTACTTCCTGCCGAGGAATAGCTCCGACGACGTGTTCTACCCTACAGTGCCTGCCTGTTCCATGAAGAAGCCAAAGAAAAATAAACTGTTTGACTATGACACCCTGCCGGTCCCGCCCAAGAAGGTGTACTCCCTCGTCTCCCAACCTTCGGCTGAGCTCCCAAAGGCTTCCTCACAGAAAGAATCCATTGAAGAAGACTCCACGTCTTCAACATATGAAGACGATATGTTAGATAAGAATGGAGAAAATGGTCTGCATGATAATGATTCTTTTATACTCATGGATCTCCTCCTGTCTTATTTGATGAGTGCAGTAAGTATTTTTTTGTTAATTTTTGTGGTTTGTCAATGTTTGTAAAAAAAACCTATCTGCTTTTATTTAGTACCTACCTACATTTTAAAAATCGAACATTCAAGAATAAAGAAAAATATTTCTAGAAAGTACCTACCTCAGTTTCATTTTGCAAAGTTTTTAAATGCCTATCACCTGTAACACATTTTTTACCTTTTCAAGGACAATCACATAGTTCTCCGAGCTTGCGAAGGCGTCATGATAGTGGCTTCCCTCCCTGACGATAAAATAGCCCACCTGATAGTCAGCACCAACATGCTCTCGGAAAGCCTTGTGGAAATATTAATAGACAAATACAAGGCCCTGCCTGCGGACACAGACCCTTGTGATATCGACCAACTGAATATTACTTGGGGGTAAGAACTAATCTATTTCTTTGGCTGTAGTAAAATGTCCCTAAATATGTTAATTGACTAGATATTTATGGTCAGCCATCTTCCCCTAATATCCCAATATTATCACCTATTGTTTCACTGTGTATTTTACTCTTGAATAATCCAACCTTGAATTCAAAAGAGCCGCACAAGACAGGGAAGAATGGAAGAAAAAATTACAGGAAATTGCTGCAAACCAATCCCAGGATTGAAACCAGAGAGAGAGAATCCAACATGTGTGTTTATAAAAGTTTTTTTTAACTAACTGAAAGAGTTCAGACTAATAAATAATTAGATTGGTTATGTCCAACAGGTATGCGAGTCAGGAATTTGCTGACCGATGCACAAAATCAATTGGATTAAGGGAGACTACGGGATTTCTTTCCTGGCTGGATTACTGCGATACTCTGGCTAAGGAATGCCACACGGTTATAGCGATGGGCTTAGCAAGAACACTACGGTAAATCACATAAAATATGTCATAATAATATTAGATCTGTAACAGAAACTTACGTACATATTTACTTTATTTTTTGAAAATTGCTAAATTCGTACCTTCATTAGATGGTAACACTGTATGATTCTTATTTCAAATTTTAAATCCTTTTCAATGGGAGATAGGAAGCAAAAATAATTCTCCATGTTTTTTTCACAATTTGACAGTTTGTTGAAAAATGTGTTAAAAATGTTTTATTATTTTTCAAGACACCTAAATTAAATGACATGGTATTATTAGAAAATAAGTTGTGCTTTTGTTTTAAGGTGGCATTTCTTAGCTGCAGAACTAGAGCTTGGATTGGCCGGAAGACATCACGCTGTATTGGTGACTGCCGTTGTTGGAAAATGTTTAAAATCCATTGATTCAACTGAACTTCTTAATGGTAAGGTTACAGTTAACTACTGATATTTTAATATGAATTTACAAAATAAAATTACTGTAGAGATGGTATTGAACTAGTTGAAGCAATTAAATGTTGATGTTTAGTTATTGCAAGAAGTTTATTTAACATACAAGTATGTTTGAGTTGTAATAATTTTCCTTGTTCTTCTTTTTAGAAATAAGTCGCTGGCTCGTGGGCGACTGTGCGAGTGTGACGGTGAGGCCGGCCAGTCCTGTTCTGCAAACCCTAATAGAGAATTGCTTGGAAGGTGGCCAGCATCTATGTCTGGAAACCCTGAGGTTATTTGAGGTGTGATTTGTGAACTGTTTCGGAGCAGTCTTCAATCAAGGCTGCTTCCATATCTGACCAATCATAGTTTTTGTATTAGAATTTAGCTGTTTGACTTAGTTGGCAATTTGACCTTTCAGACAATGCTGGAGAAGGGTTCCGAGCACATCCTTCACTGCCTGGTGTTGGGCTTCCTGGAGGGGCGCAGTTACCACTCGCCACAGCGTCAGTGCTACCACCCCGAGGATGAGGAGAGGGATCGCCTCAATGCGCAGTCGCTGCAGCACGAACGCGAGAGCAACAGGTACCAACTGAATGGTTACACTGCTCTGTGTCATCAAGTCAGTGTTTTGGTAGGCTGTAGATAATATAATAATGTTTATTTACGTTGCAGACAAACATTGAAGAAAGTTTGCGAAGGACGAATAGACGATACATTTGCCCACTGGCCGGAATCAGCACAGCCCATGTCCCTCAGTAATATTCACAAAGTTATTAATAGGTAAATTCACTACCAAATTAATTTTAACCTTTTAAATGCCAGTAGGTAGAAGTGTAGCTGTGCAAAGCAGGCCGTGAACTTTTAATCAAAATAAATCATTTTTAAATCTTAAAAAAAAAAAAAAAAAACCAAAATCAAAAAAAAAAAAAAATTTAAATCATCCCAATAGATCTCTCTGTGTGTTCCATATTTTAAATTAATAAAAAATGGGACATATGTATGATACAGAGGCTCAAAAAGAGCGAGAATACTCGCTATTTTTCTATGGCCGGCCTGGTGGGCACGGCCAAGAATGTGAGATATCTCGCTCTTGGCACAGAAGCGGTTAATTGATTCAAAATAGTTGCACAAAATTGTGTGTTTTCTATTTTTGGTTGAATATTATTGTTGGATTTTGTTTTCTAGCTTCCTCCTTCTGCTGCCAAGAAGTTTGCTCTCGGATCCGGGAGGTGTGGGCTACGAGCAATACATGCAGGATGCCCACAGGCACTACTCGGTAACTGAAACTGTATATATCTACATATTTCCTATTTTGCATTTGACCGAGGTAATTACGCACATTAAGAACTCAATGGCTTTTGAAGTTCTTAAAAAAATTATCAAATTATGAAGGAGAAAATCTAAATAACTTCAAAATATGTATTTAATCTTTATTGTTGATGCATTTTTCCAGGGTTGGCTTGAGGCAACTTCCAGTTTCAACTGGCCAACCGAGGCTGTGTGGAGCGACCCCACCTCTAGCTCCACCCACAGCTGTGACAGCCGCCCCGAAGCCGACCTCCACAACAACTGCTCCCCGTGCAGAGCCTACGAAAGATACAAAAACCCCCCGGAAACCAGATCTGTCGGAATATCCGTCAATCTATACGACAAAGATGGAAAACCGAATGGAAATTCAGACGACAGCTGCTTCGCAGAAAATAGTAACACAAACTGCAAAACAAGAAAGAAAGAAAGTGAAGGAATCAAAAGCACAGAAACAGATGAATTAGAAACCAAAGTAAATATTAAAGATGCAGAAACATTCGAATTAGATAAAGAATTAGGAATTATAAATCCGCAAGAAGTGTTTTCGAATTCCTTCCACCAACAGTTAGTTTTAAGTCCACGAGACCGCTGCAGTTTGAGCGAAATGGCCGAAGATGACGAAATAGTTTTTGACGAAGGTCCCTTTTTCCGGGCTCTCTTCAAATTGCTATCTAACATGCACAATCAGCCTTACCAAATAAATCTCCAATTAACGGCCATCTTTTCTAAGCTGGCCATGATGCCCCATCCCTACCTCCATGAGTACCTGCTGAACCCGGTGTTGCCAACAGGAAAGAATGTGCCGACGCTATTCAAGTCACTGCAGAAACTGGCTAAAGTCTTTTTGGCACAAATACCCAAAGTGAAGAATTTTGAAACCATCATCGAACAGACCAGGCAGAGGTTACTTGGTGATAATTCTAGTGAAGAAAAGTAAGTTGAACAATATTATTAAATTAATGTTCAATGATAATAATTTATTTAGGGCCATTTGATGGTGTGATCATCAAATGGCCCTAAATAAAGACCTTTCCACATTTGCTTTATAGGAGCTAACTTTATACTACAAAAGATAGCATTTTTTGATAGGTTTGTGATTTTTTACATTAACTCCACACAGGAGGCCTTGAGGAAAATAATTTCCCATAGGGCCTATGTCATCTTTGGGGATGCTGTGTGGAGGGTATTTTTAAGGAAAGGAAGGAGTGAACATGGGTCTTGAAGAGACCCATGTTGTAGGAGGGAGGAAACACAGAGGCCTTGTGATAAATTTTCTTAAAATTGTTTAAGTAATATGTAGCACTAGTTTTAGTTATAAAGTCGAATTTATTAGACGAAACAGTAAAGAACCGAGAAAAATGGTTTTATGTAATTGCTTGAAGTCCAGCATATCCGCCGTGGATATCTAAGCAACTTGACTCGATTTTATGGTATTTTTGAACTTTAAAAAATGCTCCTAGCATACAAAAAATATTTTATTGGCTTGGGAAGGAAATAAAGTATCTTAAGGTTAAACGTCACGTACGTTATAATCTACGCATTCACAGATGGCGCCAATCAAATTATTTTAGGTTTTTAATTCTTTTTGCACGTTACGCTTTAAAATATTAAGGTAAATTAACTGTTCGCGACCGTACATATTTAATTAGAATATAATTAAATAGTTTTGTCTATAAACAAACCCAAATCTTTCAAGAAAGGCTGAAAAATTCAATTTTGTATCGGTGACTCAATCCAATATTGTATTGTTCAGCCTTTCTTGAAAGATTTGGGTTTGTTTATGAACAAAACTGTTTATTTATATTCTAATTAAATATGCGAACAATTAATTTACCTTAATATTTTAAAGCGTAACGTGCAAAAAGCATTAAAAACCTAAAATAATTTGATTGGCGCCATCTGTGAAGGCGTAGATTATAACATACGTGAAGTTTAACCTTAATGTGGATTTATATTTGTCTGACGTGTCGTGTCATGATGCGTCAGAACGGTATCGGTTTCGTACATTTAGTATGGTGAGATTTATATTAGTGTGCTGTGATGGCTTGTGTTGATTCGATACTAAATATATGAAACCGATACCGTTCTGACATGTCACGTCAGACAAATATAAATCCACCTGTTAATGTTATTCTAACTTGTCGTTTTATCACTTGACAAGAGTGCAAAGCAAAATGGAAACATCACTGTCCTTGAAATGTACTTCTTGTGTTTGTTTATGTCATTTTACTATATTTATTTTAATTCATTGTGTAGGATACTTTTAGATTTATGAAAATATAAAAAACCATAAAAATATCTTTGGATTTCTATATATTTAACTTTTTTTATAATAAAACGAGGGAGAAAAAAATCATTTCTCTGAATAAGTAGATATTCTAGCAAAACAACACACGCAATAAACATAAAATTTTGATAAATACATATATAAACACATTATCTGGTAAGACAGTACAATTTGTAGACCGGTCAGTGGTTGAGTGGGCATAGCGCTTGGGTCCCACCCGGGCGTCGCATGTTCGATTCCTCGGCTGGCTAAGTCCTCCATCACAACACAAGCAACATTTTCGGCTTTCTGTGGTGGTAGTAGGAGATTTTCAAACATTGTTGGGTTATTCGTAACCCGGGAATGTTTGTCTTTCTTTTAAAAAAAAAAAAAAAAAAATTTGCAAAAACATAATTATGCCAAACAACAATAAGCAATTACATAATTTTTCTCGACTAGCTCATGGTGCGCAAAAAACTATTTTGTAGCCAGTAAAAAACCATGTGAGGGGGTCTGTATTTGGCGGGAGCTCGGCAAGCCACCAGTTAAGGCATCTTAATGTTATGCATCAATATTTTAATTAAATTAAATATTTATATATTTGTAATTTCAATATTTTTTCAGTGAGAAAAGCGAACCAGTGTTTGAGAGCCTCATCGTAGTGGAGGAATTCTGCAAGGAGCTCGCCGCCATATCATTTGTCAAATATCATCACTCCTGCCAGTCCGTACCTTCCGCTGTCTGATTGTGCTTCTAGACCGGATATGTAAACTAAACTCTACCAGCCTCGAGTTCTTCTGTGCAGTCAACAACGCCAAGCAAAGATACTAGAATCTTAAATAACTGACCGTGACGATTTGTGCGTTGATTAAATTTAGTTGAAATGAATAAATATTATATATATAGAAGATTTGTGGCTTACTTAGCATTAAATTTAAGTCCGTTTATAGGTGGAGCGTTAATATTAGCACTGATGATTTGATAATTAATTAATCAATATTTATATTATAAAAGAGTATGTACAAAAGTGTGCGTCCTGCTAAAACTCAGAAACGAGTCCCGGTGCGATCAAGAGAGTTATATGGTGTGGTTGCCGTCTATCTCCCATCCATGAAGAAGGTTCCCATTTTTACCTGAAGGGCGCGCTTTTGAAGATATAAGGGCTGGAAGTTTCGCCCTCTAGAAATTTCTAGAACAGTCCAGAAAATTCGAGAGTATTTCACAATATTCCAGAACATCCCGGAACATTCTGGAATATTCCGGAATAGTCTGGAACATTTGGGAACATCCCAGAATATCTCAGATCATTGTGGAACATTTCAGAACACTCTCGAATGTTGTGGAATGTTCTGGAACATTGTGGACCATTCAAAGCCTTTTTTTAATGGGTGGGGCTCTCCACTGGTAGGGGTATATAAAGCAAGATCCGTTGTGGGTTCGAACGTCAGTTCAATCTCATATCAACTCCCTGAATGAAGCCGGGTACCCCAGCTAGTTCTATTATAAAATATCACCCACTTCAAGACAGTAAAAAGTCGTTGTCATTTTCTGTTCTCATTTTGGACTTCTTATAATTTAAGATATTGCCATCAACTTATGCATAATATAATTGTGTCAATTGTATTAGAATATCTTGAATATTTTTCGTTTAAAATATAATGAAATGTGAATAATGTACATAGTAATAAGTCTGTATATGTCTGTCATAAATCAACCAGTTAAATAAAAAGAAAACACCTGGACAAAATCAGCGGTTGCTGTTATGATGTTCTGAATTTCCCAGGACCGAGGAACCAGTGCAGAAGCTGTGTCAAGAATGTCCAAATGCAAGGAAAGACATACAGAAAAGAACTGTTGCCAACTACAAGGGTAAGGAATATCCATGAGATTCAGCCGTAGTACATTTTCATTCCAGAAGAGTTATTCTCTATCTTTTGTGGGATCATTATCAAGAAACGGACATGAACTCCTGTCAGATTTGTGTGATTTATTTGCTTTTTCTATGTACAACGTACATTAAATGAATAAATAATCATACATACTTGCAGGAATTTGTGTTTAAAACGATTTAAACTAAAATATGTGACAGTATATATCTAAAAGTCACACAAATCCGACAGGAGATCACATCCGTTATCTCGATAATGATCCCACAAAAGATATAGAATCTCTATGCAGGAGACAATCTCAAAGGATCCAGGTTTTAACCCCTCAGGCTAATTTGTTCACTTTTGGGAACAACTCAAATAGGCTCGTAGAAATCTTTGTGTCTCCCTTACTATCATGGTGAAGAATATGATCTAAACAGTGTTAGGAAGATAAAACACCACGCTTTATATTCAAATCTAAAAGTTAACCACAAACAATTAAAATGTACACCTTTATGAAACCAAAGTTTCCAACCACATTTTGAAAAAAAATTGAGTCATTGTGAATTTATTATTAATTATTTTTACATAAAAATAATTAATAATAAATTAATTAATTAATAGTAAAAACCTAAAGTGAGCAATTTTAAAAATTTGTTTTTTTTTTTTTTACATGAGCTCCACACAGGAGGCCCTGAGGAAAATAATTTCCCTCAGGGCCTATGTCATCTTTGGGGATGCTGTATGGAAGTTTATGTTTGCATTGAAAAATTATGTTTATTTCTAATAATAAAATTTCAAAGCGTATTTCATCACTTTCAAAAAACAGTTTTTAGTTTTGGATATATTCTGAAATATTCTATTTATTTGGATTTTATTGCAAAGTGGAAATATATTCTGATCTTCTGACAGAATGTGGCCGAGGTCTGAGGGTTAATAATGTTACGCAACCCCTAACAGACGCAAAACGTGAAGATAAACCACTAAAGGTACATATAACCAGAAATACATCATGAATTGTTTTTATACATAACACTAGCTTTACAAATGCACATCCATAAATTAGTTTTGCAAATTATATTGATTTATGATTTACCTATAATTTTTTTTTAAATCATATAATTTTGTGTATAAAAATAAGTTTTGTTGTGGACCTTTTAATATTACGTGTGTATTATTTATTTAAATATTAAGTTATTTAATGCAATTCAATTATTTTATGCCACAGTCCTGTAATTCTAAAACCCGCTCCGGAAATGTTGAAATGAAATTTTTTTTTGATACATTTAAAAAAAGTGTCTGAAATATGTACATTGAAAGTATATAAATACGTAATATATTTTTTTTTTTTTTGCTAAATTTAATATAAAAAAGATTAACGCATTATTATTTAGATATTTGGAATTAAATTTTTATTCGTTATATAATATGTTTGAGGTGTTACAAACAGTTATTCGCAACTATATCCGGATTGTCAAATTTTCCAGAGCTGTTTTTGCAACTACACCACCCTCACTTGCATATTAATATGTAATTACATACATTTTTTGTATTTGTTACATTTAAAATAAATTGTGTGAATTGATTATGTACAAACGTTTTTAGATCATTCTACAAACATTATTTGTGGAAAATTCCATGATCTGATTTGGTTCAAATATATTTTCTAAATATCTACATAATATAATGAAGTCACTTTGTTTTCTAAAGTACATTTTGCAGAGACTAGTTAAGTCGCATAATAACTTGTGACGTCACTATAAATTACTGATTCCAATTTTAATATTACAACTGATAAGTTCTGCAGTCTACTTGTAGATAAATTCACAAGATAGATTAATTTAGCTTTTAATTGTTAATATTTTATGAAATTCATAGTAGTCTAATGATACATAGATCACCGTAGCCGAGTTTCATGAAATATAAAAAGGTATTATTTTATTTAAGGTGGTTCAAATGGCTGAAGAAATTATTAAATTTATTTTTAAACAAAGCATTTTAATTGATATTAAAACACCGACTTTGTAAAATGTTATGAACAAAATACTGCTTATAAACAAATGTAATTTCAAATTTAAATATACACATTGAACTACTCATTGGATAAATGTCTAAAAATCTTGCCAATTGATATTCAGGTAACAAAAATGTACTTAATTTTTTTTATTCCACTTACTCGAATGAGACATAATTAAGTATTTATGCCTTGCAAACTCGTAATATTAATTGATAGCAGACAGTTGACAGAGAGGCAGTTGAATAGATCTGAATCCCGCAACGGGATTCACGTTACTTCCTTTTCACCACTTGTTTTAACAAATTATGTATTATACTACACTACAAATTTTAGGGTTTATGTTTTCAAAATGTTCCCTTGGATTTCTAAAATGAACCCTTTAATCTATAGCATAGTTTGTATTACAGCCGAGTCCACGCATTATTAGACTTGTTTTGTGCAATCTGAGAACTTCATACGATGAATCATTTAGATATTATGACTGCTTTTCTATGTGTAATTGTTTTTATTTCCTACATTTTTATCGCTGTTGTGTTTTTTTAACTTTTTAACTTTTTTACCATTCCATTAAGCTTGGTGTAATAAAAATATTTATTATTATTGTGATATTTATATGAATGTAGTAATTCTACCATCTAGTCTGTTATTTCGCCTTGCCTCGGTTAATAAATATCTGTTTTAAATTATTTATCTTTTATTTACGCTTAGCAGAAGTGGCCTGTAACTGAAATTTCCAGCGCTGCATTTCACTTATAAATGTATCTTATTCATGTATAAATGTACAGGTAATATAGATGTATTCAATTAATTAACAGGAGGTGCCTACTGCAATTCATTCACTCCACTAAGTTACATTTGTAAAATAATTTTAAAAAATGGTACTGCTATATTTGCATTCACAAAATCATCTTGAGAGTAAAGGATACACAATTTATTTTTTTAAATCGCTAAAATCTCACGTATTTAAAATGTGTTCAACTGCACGGGATATAGTTACAAGAAGGTTATAATAGCATTCCTCTTGAATAATTACTAATGTAAACATAATATTTATTATCAGGGCCCAATCGAGGGTTCCAGCCGCCCTAGGCTAGCGTGCTGATAGCGCCCCAACCAATCTGATAAAATATAAAAATTGAAAATTATTGCATCATGGGACACAAATGCACCGAAAAAGGAGAAGTTTTGAAAATATTGTAAGTGCCGTACCTCCGGCCTACGACCGATCACCTGTGATGCGCCCCCCAAAAAACTTGCACTTTAGACTCCAGCCTTAGTGAGTAGATGGTCGAGACAGTAAAATGATATTAGGCCGAGAGAGTTGGATGGACCAGTAGGTGTTTACATATAATTTTGTAAGAGTGGCGAGTATGCAGCGAGTGAATGTTTATACCTGCCGAGTGGGTAACGAGTCAGTGTGATCATTGTTAAGTGATTTTGTCTTTCAACATTGATTATTGTCACAAGCACTACCATTAACGGTTTGTTTAAAGGGTCCGAGTGACTGTCTTGCCCTTTTACTCGGCCGAACACTCGGTGATGTGTTTACACGAACCGAGTGTTCAGCCGAGAGCACTGTCTCACCCATCTACTCGGTGCGTGTGATCCAAGATTAAGGGTTAATCGGGCCCTGATTATTCTTCTGTATCACTCATAGCTTCTATAATTTCTACTTATTTGTATTAGCAAAATTTACTCCATGATATATATTTTTTTAAATTTTTCTTTATTCATTGTATAAATTATTTACATTAGTGGATTTTTCGACCACCATGCTAGGCTGATGCCCGTGTTATGGTGGTCGATGTGGTGGTGCTGTTGCATATATTATTATATCGTAAGTAAATAAAAGACATAATGGGCGTGTAATATTATAAGTAAATACAAATTCACCGTGCATGCAATGCCAATATGTGAAATTCGTTATCCTTAAGTAATCCATACCAGACACATTAATATGCATTTTCAAAGTGTTGCACAATATACTTTCCGTCAAGCCGCTTCGAGCATGTGTTGATAATGCACGAGATACCTTATATACTGTCGCTGCTTAAACCCACAATTTTCCATTATGAGCATAATCTGTTTCGCTCATGTCACCGTTTCGGCGGGCCAAGCTGACCTTGTAGTATGAGAAAATAAAGTTTGTGCACATCAATTTTTTTTGCAAATACGCACAACGGGCTCGTTGGGAGTCTTGTACTAGAATTTAGCTCAAATGACCCGCCAGAAATTATTACTGAAGCATACTTTTGCATAGGTACAGATGAATGGAGTACTGGAAATCCAACATGGTTGATTGATTAAACCCTACATCAATACGACATTGATTAAATCCATCTTCTATGGTCAGTTATCAATATTTGCAACAACACAGGCAACGATTGATAAGAGATATTCCGATCGACCATTGATAAATTTTAATGCGGCCTCCATAGTATCAGAAAATATACACATATTTTTTAATAATGTCATTCGTTATGCAAAATTACTGCTTTTGAATGAACGGAGTTGAACTAACGAAGATCTTAGAATTGAAAGAATTCATACACACAGTGAGTTGAATCTGTTTGGGCCAATTTATTCATATTTTTATGTAATTGTTTGGCATTTGACTTTTCAGAATGTCAATTAGTAGAAAACACCTCAAGTGTTGCCGATGTATATCGATTTCTTATTTATTCCCTAACAAAAATAGACCAAATTGGATTGTCAACAGTGAAACCGTGCCCAGGATGTTCATATAAAATCGTCGGAAGTTACGCCTATAGATCCAATATTGTAAAGTTATCGATTTCTCGGTGCTGACCCCCAGATGTTAGATAGATAGGCCTATATCACCTATGACGATGATGAATTATGAGGGAAGACTGAAGACAAGCAGTGCAATGCACCAATGCACATACCAAGGCACCACCTCTGATGATAAGACCAACACAAATAGACAAACATATTATGGAGGAATGAAACAGGTAGAAATGTGCATAAACCTAATTTATTTTGTAAATTTTAAGAAAACTAACAAAGTCAATAAGTTGACTATCCATTTTGGAAACATAGTTTCCAAGTGTGATTACAATAATTCAAAGAAATATACAAAAAAGGACAAATTAATATTTACATACATTGTGAGGTTATTAGAAGTTAATAATGTAAGGGAAGTAAACACACAGTCTTCAATTCATTCTCGCTTGCCGACTGATAAATTCTTGCTTAAAAGCAAATATGTACAGTGAAACTCTCTGAAGAAGTTTTCCAAAGGACCGGAAAAAACTTCTTATACGTGGTATAAGTTGGGCCAATTTTGGGCCAAGGGACCGAAAAAAACCAAAATTAAGCATGAAAACTTCTTAAGCGAGTTTCACTGTATATATTTTTTTACATGATTTGTTTAATTGGTTTAAAAAGCATAGTTTTGATTAAATACACAATAAAAAATTGAAAGAATTAGAAAGTATAAGTATACATGTACTTAAATACCTATCTACTAATAAATTATTGTAATTTCATTCTTCATGTCAAAATGGTTCACCAACTTCACAAGCCTTTTTGATTCTTCTCTTTTATCAATTTGTTTCATTTTTCTCATTTGTTCCCTGTCCCTCCTAACTACTAGAGTAGCTTCTTCAATAATTATCCAACTTCAATATTCCTTTCAACACCTAATAAAATTTATCTCAACCCGTCGAGTGATTCCGTATCTTTTGTGGGATCTTTATTGGATAACGGACGTTACCTCCTGTCAGATTTGTGTGATTTTTACATATTTACTGTCACATATTTTAGTTTAGATCGTTTTAAACACGAATTCCTGCAAGTACGCATGATTATTTATTCATTTAATGTACGTTGTACACAGAAAAAGAAAATGACAGCTATAAAAATCACACAAATCTGACAGGAGATCACGTCCGTTATGTAATAAGGATCCCACAAAAAATACAGAATCGCTCGGCTGGTCTTATTTATTCACAAAGAAATTCAAGCACGTAAGAGAAAAACTTATATATTTTATTACGTGCAAAGTTTTATTTTAATCAAGCAATGCAATAAAAAGATTATTTATAAAATAAATTACAATATATTAGTTCACCATCAAAATATACAAAACATAGTGTGGATTTAAAGAAAAATATTATATATCATTTTCTTTATTCAGAAAATAATACTAAATGTAATTTCACAAATTCATTTACAAAATAATTATTTACCAAATCAGAAACATATACGTTATCTGTTATAATAACTAACCTAATTCCATTAAACATCATTTTTTGGTTGCTTTTCTTATCCTATGTAAAATAGACACAAAATATTTTAGTTTGACTTAAAAGGTGTGACATTATTTTCGAGGAAAGCCAATTATTATTTCTGAAATAAAAATATAATTTATATGAGTTTGATATGTGGTAATATGTTTTCATTTGTATTTGAGTAGAATATTGTGACAACAGATTCATTGTGGGGAAATAATTCATTAATTTGGCACTTTACATGAGAAATGTTTATGGTATTATTTGTGAAATAAAAAAGTCTAGTATCTGCAACAATGATAAACATTGCAATGGGTAATGGCCTTAGAGAAGGCAGAAGCATTCTCATTTACTTTATTGCAAAATTATGAAAACAAATTGAGAAATAGCAATTTAACATAACACATTCCCACAAAAATTCTCTCTGTTCGGTATAGTGAGCGCCAAACTTAAATGCCGACCTGAACTTATGCGCAGTTAGTCACATACTGACTTCACAATGACTGTAAGCGGAAGAGAAAGATGCGTAAAACATACAAGCGACAGAGAAAGGCATAGGTGGGGAGATGGGACCGTCTTCTCCCCTAACTTTAACTCGCTTATTGCGACGATTTCTGTATCAACGCCGGGTCGACATTAAAGATTGGCGCTTACTGTACATACATATCAACATTTATTTGTTTATTAATAATATTGCAAATTAATTGAATAAGCTGATGCAAACCTATTTGTTTATTTCAAATGATTCTTGTTTTATATATGTAGAAGCAAGTAGGATGGTTATGATAATGTAATCTCATGAAATGATGCGGCAAACCAGTTTGATCGTAACATCTGAAGACCGTAAGATGACTAGTTCAAGTCACTAAATAATGTACATTAATATTTCAAACATAATTAGACACTTTCTTAAAGTTACTACATAGATATTCTTAATGGTAAAAGAAATAGAAATAAAGGTTAATTATTTACGGAAGGGAATGTACTACATAATATTTTACATACAATATGTATTATGTATGAGATTTACACATGAAAAAACAGAGTTTGCCATATCATTGTTGCGCTTGCAAAATGGCCATGTGCCTGATTTCGGCAAAACTTTTTTTACACCAAAAATTTCTAAAAAATGAAAGAATCAGGAATAATCGGGAAACAAGAACCCAACTTTTGTATACAATTGACATTTATCATATTACATATTTTATCATTATTCATCATTTATAATTATCATTTATCATTATCATTTATGTGAATGGGACTTTATGACTCGTTTTAAGTCTCGTTCTTGAGTTTAACAGCTGTTTCCTTTCTCCTACAAAATAGGGTCTCTTCAAGACACAGAATCACTCCTTCCTTTTCACAAAAAGACCCTCCACACGGCATCCCCAAGGACGACATAGTATGTGACAATCACTGTGTGGAGTTCATGTAAAAAAACAACTCAGCTATGTGCTTGGTTTAACCGTTTCACACAAATCTTTTTCATGGTTTGTTAACTCATTTGAATAGAAAACTAGGAAGTGTTTTGCTTCCTCTATAAAATTTGATAAAATTCACGCAGGTAGCCGGTCTTGCAAGCGCAATGACGACACGTATTTGTAAGTTGGGATTGTTGAAATTAAAAAATGCACACATATTTTATGGGTATATAAATTGTTATAAAGTATACAAATGATTATATTTATTATGTCTGAATTAAAGTAAATCTCACCTTATTCTAATGTCATGAAAACAAAAGTAAATTCAATAAAGCCAAAATTTACGCAGATGAGTTTCAAAAATATTAATTCTAGATTTTTTAAATTTGTCTCTAATAAATCAAATGGCTTTACAATATTAAACATAAATACGGTCACGTAAATATCACAATTTATTTATACATATTTAATGTTTATGCCATCACGCTGTTCCCCTCGGATGAACACAGCTTTTATCAATTCTGCAGCCACTAATGGTGTGAAGACGGTTTAAACATTTCTAATTTTATAATTATGCATCACATGGTTCATAACATCTCTGGAGATCTATTACAGAGTACAACACATTACTATGTCATTCTATGGTGACAATGGTCAGGTTTTTATAATGAACGAGAATTGTTCTACAACAATTGAGGCCCTTTGTGGAAAAATAGCATTATCGAAATAACTGTTTTTGTCCATTCAAATTATGCACCGTATATCCGTCTATGTTCACATCAAATAACGTTTTTAAATCTCAATCACAGATGGCAGTACAAGACCTAGAGTGACAGCCGGTAATGCGCGAGATCTCCTTTTCAGTACAACAGTCTAGTCAAGTCAATTTGAAACTTAGGGTTTGTGCAGACGGCTTTTGGAAGTTTGTGCAGACGGCTTTTGGAATTTTTGTTATAACAGTTTTTTCTAATCACTGATCCTGATGAGCAGTGAAATTGACATTGAATAAATCAATGGAAACATAACATTAAGAAATTGCAAATTGTTGATTTATGGAAATTTGGCATTATTACCGAAATTAATTGAAATACCTTATTACACATAAATTTATTTTACTTTCGATGTGACCCACTGCGGTCAAATGAAATGTTTAACAGCAGATATCTCAGTTTTTTACGCACTTTTTCACATAATGCTGTATTTTCACATAAGGACTCATTTATAAAAAAGTATCAATAAACTCTTCAATGTGCTCCAAATGTGTGAAATAATCATTTTCTGAATAGTGGCCAATTTTACAATATTATTATTGCTGGTTATTTAACACGGAAAACAAATCACAACGGAAGTAATGAACCACACAATCCTTTTATTTTAATTTGTATGTATTAGAAGGTTGAAATCTAGTCATATTATGTAAATAATAATTCTGTTTTCACTTTATCACTGGACTGTAAAAGTATTTTGTGATGTCACTAGCGTTCTGAGATAGATCTGATAATGGTGGATTTTCAACAAAAGTATGAAGTGTATTTTTATGCAAGTTAGTGTACCAACTTACTTCATTAAGTTTTAATAACTCTACTTTCAACTAAGTTAAAGCTTTAAAAAAAGTGATCGTCTAAACTTATGTGTGTTTTAAACAGAATTTATGTTATTAAATATAATACATTTTATTTTATAGATACACAGGGAAGATCCGACAATGTTTTGCACAGCACTGCGTTATGATAATGATAAAACAATTTTTTTTAAAGGAAATTTATTAACAGTTTTGTTCACATTATGTTACAGTTGTAATGGTGAGAAAAATGGCATAGTACCCTGACGGGTACAATCAAAACCTTCCTGTATAAATGTCTAAACACTGACAGGACTTGTGGCGGAGGATGCTCAGGCATCTTGTTGAAGGTATTGGTAGGAATCACTCATTTTACGGAATTTACCAATCAAAGATTGTTTCAACAATAATTCAAAAGGCGTTGTCAGTTTCATGTCAAAGCTAATATTCTTCTAGACTTTACCTTTAGCTCTCAAAGCCCATGAAATTTGAATTTTTTCACCGAGTTTCCAATGTAAATAAACAGAATGACAGAAAAATGTGGCATTATTTTTGACAGTCATGTATATAATTTTATTTAAAAGTAACGTACAACGAAGTGGGGAGATGAGAACTGAAGAATGGTTTTGGACGCCTTTAGATAAAGTTGTACCTGTTGCTATCACAGGGTGAAATTTAAAACTCAGCCGACTAACTAGATTTACACATTTATTTATAATTAATTAATGGTAAACAGTGTGAATTACGTTAATCAAAAAATATCACATAAATTGCATTTACAGTGTTAGGTCTAATGCCAATTTAAGTGCATTCATTTTGAGAAGCATTTGGCGCACAATTCATCTCTGGCCATTGACTATGGAGAAATAAACAAGTTATTCTATTTGACATGGCTTATGTTAGATTAGGACACCGGCAAAGTCATTTATATTTAATATTATGCTTCCTGTGGTTAAACGGACTATTTTAAATAACTCCACATCCAGGCAGAAGTTTGGTGTTTTGTCAAAAAAGGAGTTTGGTGGTGCTTGTTAGATGTGAAAATACATAATTGACACTGATCTCTACCAGCTTTACAGATTGGCCTACACAAATTTATCTAAAAGATTTCAGCATTGATATTTTTAAATTATCCATCCATCGTACAAAGTTCAATTGAATAAAATCATACTGCCTGCAATACAATTTTATTTATACTAGGTACTAGGGTGACCATTTTACAAGCACAAATCATTATTTATGTTGGCAAAAGGTTTTAAAGTATTTTACTAGCAGAAATTGAAATTTTCATCATTTTATTAGTGAAATTATTATAAATTTACACATAATGATAACTCTAAATTCTAAATAATATACAATTAAATTGAATTGCAGCAGTGTACATTATAATTAAATATAATCTTTACAAATTGAATCTTTACTAAAAAAAAAAAACAATGAGTAAACTGGATGTGATGAAATGCTGAAGAGGGTTGACCTGAAAAATTAACAAGTTTTAATATGTAGCCTACTTTAACAAAACTGGGGCCGGAATTCTGTAAAAAAAGATTTTTCGAAATATTGGGTTTGTTCTATTTTTTTTAATGTTATAAACAAAAGCAAAGTAGTTTTTTTGATAGATGGAAAATGGAGGGAAAACATATAATTAGGACGGAAAAAGAGAGGTTAGAAAAAGTTTGTTGGAGGTTAAAATAATGTATTGTAAATTACACATACAGTTTCGCAATAATAAACAGACATGAAAATAATACACAAAATCATTATTTGAATTTTTTAAATGTGCGGAAAAAATTATCGATTTTTTTTAAAAAATGTAATTTTAACTCTTATGTATAAAGAAACTGAATAAAGGAGGTCAGAATCGCTTGCGCCAATATCATTCTTAATGTAGTCAATAGTTTCATTCATCTAGCAACATCAGAATATTTTTTAAATGAATTTTCTATGGCACCTGGGTGTCCGATTTTGCCGCGATTTGAACTGTCAAAGTCTGAGCGTGATAGTTTACAAAAACATCGAAAAACCATTCAATTTAACAAATAAACGCAAGTAATGTTGTTTTTATAGTTAGTTTATTGTTCAAGGAATGTGTTTCGGTAAATAAAATATATGATAGCTCAAAATAAATCCACAAAATATTGCTTCAAAGTGATGCATTCCATAATTTCCAGTATGCAAAATAAGAAAAAGAAGAAGTTTCAGGAATGGCTCTCGACCGGTTAAAACAAAAAAGTTTCCTGCATCTATAAAATGGCAATACTGTGTAATATTACATTAACTTATTACAAGTGATTGAATCTTGTTTTCAATATTGCACAGAAAGTTTGTTTTACTCGCTTATGTTTATATAGATTAATAAAATGTGAGCTTATAATCATAGACAACAATGGCATTACATAGAATTATAGGTTATCTTTGATCAAGATTATTTTCATTAATTTGAAAATTAAATGTTAAAGATAAAGCTATCCAATTGTCAATGGGGCAGATTTTCCTGATTGCAATAAATATTTGTAATATGTTTCTATCTAAACTCGTAATCTCTAATCAGATGTTAAGATAATGGTAGAATCAAAGAAAGCAAAATGTTCTTACTTAATATTAACACCAAGAGAAGAATGGGCTTTTGTTTTGGAAGCGTTGTGTGAAGGTATCACTGAATGAGAAAAATCGTGGAGCAGCCACATTGCCTTTAGATCTGAAATTGAAAAAATCAAAAAGTAACGTCAAATAAGGAAATAAAAACTAATTACCCTACTTTCCATGACTCCAGTGCATTTTGAAAATATTTTGAACAAAACATAATAAAACTCGGTTTTAAGGCAGTCATGATTGGATACGGCAACATTAACTAGGCAGGAAATTAGGCATTTCCCATCAAATTCACCACTTCAACCCTTTGGAATAACAAGGTTCCATCTGTCGCAGTAATAATAATAATAATTATTATTATTGGATGATTTTTATAGCGCCATTTTCGTGAGAAAATCACCTCAAGGGCGCTTTATAAATTCATTTATACATTTAATCTATACCAAGTAACGTCATGCGATGATGGGATCTATAGAAAGCTATTTTAAAGTTACCGACAGTGACGTTACCACGATGGATGGATCTTGTTATTCCAAAAAGTCAACTTTCAAAATACACAACATGTTGGGTAATACATTTTTCATGGACTCAATTGTACCATTATGTGACAGATTGGTACAATCGTTTGGTTTGGTTCATTAATTGGTACAAAAGCAAATTCGGAGTCACCGAAAGTAATTTTTTGCCTACCAGACATGCCGCAAAATACACCCAACATTTTTAAATTAGTTCCACACAGGAGTCCTGAGGAAAATAATTTATCTTAGGGCCTATGTCATCTTTGAGAATGCTGTCTGGAGGGTCTTTTTAAAGAAAAGAGGGAGAGTAAAAAGGTATGAGGGGTGGGCAGGAATCTGGGGTTTAGTGTGTCTGGGTCATCCGCCCCCAAGACCTAGACAAACCTAACCCCATGAATCCAGGCATCCCTGCTAAGTCACCAAAAGTAGCGATCCGCTTGGGGTGGCCTGATGCAGTGAGGTATTGTAGTGAAGTTTATCAAGAAAAAAAAAGAATCTGCAGCTCATCAAGCTGACACTGCCCGCAGTTGTTCCTACTTCATCAGAGCTCAAGTTCACACAGTCTCCTATCAGGTTAGTTCTCCAACATTTTTGCACCCCAAACGCTTTTTGGGTTCTATGACAAATTAAAATGATCGAAAATACTAATTTCTGTTGTGTCTGTCCTGCGTAACTTTGGTTTGGTTGAATTTAATTGAAATTTTAAAAATTGTAACTGATTGTGTGAAAAATTCAATGGAACCGATTTGTCAAAAAATTCAGACTGTACTGTGATTTTTCACGGGACTGCTAGTTCTTGTATTATCATTTTGTTCATTTTAAAAATACGCAAACGGTTACATTTCACAAAATTTCTGACTTTGGATGGTTGACAGATATTTTAGGGAGGCCTACGTACTATATGTTCAAAGCTATAGGGCTAGTAAAGAAAAGGCTATATAAAAAACTAACCTTTCCACTATGACAGCCGGCATCTGCACCAGCTGCACAGGGCTCTTGCCGTCCTTCAGGGCCTGCGTCAGGTTGAGGATCTGCCCCCTCATGACCGACATCTGCTTCTCAAACAGGCGCTTGTCGAAGCCCTTATCTTGCTGCAAATCAAAGGGAGAATGATAATGAGTGCTTCATTAAATGAGCAGATTTTAATATAAACTTATCAAGGACTATCAAATAAGTTGAACAAACTGAAACAGGACTTTATTTATAAAGAAAAATACGATTATACAGTAGAACCCCGGTACTGCCCCGAAAATTATAAAAAATCATAATTCGAAATTTAGACAAAAAAAAAACTGTAATTTATTTTTGACGAGCACAAAAGTTTGTTGTAATTTGAAAAAATTCAATTTATGTTCAAAAATATAATAACATTAGTTTGTAAATCTGAACCTGAGAAGCCGGCTATTCAGACAGACAGATTGTTCGCAACGGCAATCGGTGGCGAAATTTCGATTTACACGAAAATAGATATGTTATATTTTTTTATGAATTTTTATGAAATGACTTCGAATAGCTATTTTGACAGCCTGATCGCGATGGTAATCAGTTGCGAAATTATGATTTACATGAGAATAAGTTTACAATAGCGGACTATGTTGCAATGATTGTCCATCTTTCTACATAGGTAAGACATTCAGAAATATAAATATTAGAATCACAGAAAATTTAAGATGTTTAAATATGTAACAATAATTTTTCAGAGTTTGTTAATCATCTCATTTTTACCGATCATACTTTTTAATACCGGTAATTACCTGCTCCCCTTTGTTCACCTCCCACTCTTTTTTGTATATGTCTATCAATATTCTGTATCGTAGGTTAGTTATAATATTCTCCTGATGAAGGAAGGGTTCTTCTTAGATAAACCGGTAGAGTGTAAATAAAATTAAAGTGGTCTATAACAAATTTATGCATTTTTATTGTAAATTATGGTGAGCCACAAAGTTAATGCTTTTAACAAATATGTAATATGTAATTATTTACCTTAAATAGAAGAAACAGTTCATCGCACAGTTCTTGAACAAAGTTCATATCCGATAGTAAAGGGAGGACTAGTTCTCTGGAAAAGAAATATATACATATTATAAAAAGTTTCCCTTCAATAAGGCTGGGGTTACACTCGTAATTAAAATTTACGGATTACATACGATTTTGACAGATCACTCACAGGAGCGTTTACATATGTATCCGACTTGTGGTAATTAATGATCACGGAAGTTGTTCGGAAGTTCGACCTATATAAATGCTCATGCGACCGTTTACATCTGTAAATTTATTTGCGGTAAGATGGCTTCATGTCAACAACGACCTGCTACTGTCAAATTTACGCGATTTTGTCAATAAAGACGAAAAGGCCCAAATAAAGTGTTGAAATAGATTTTGGCTTTAAACAATTATCCATGCGCTTTTATGCAGTCAAAGGCGGCAATTAATTTCGTTTTATCCGAATGACAGCTACCTGACACCTGCTGACAGCAACCGACTTCGAAATCAAAATTTCAAATACGTAAATGTTAAAAACAGAAACATCAAGATTGGAAATGATTGGACCGATAAATTGAATAGAAGAATGCTCGTTTTCCAGAAAACTTAAATAAGTGGAAATAAGTACTAGTTTTGTAGGAAAAAAATCCTATTAAAACAATTGTCTTTTAATTTTTGATATTTCGCACCGGCGGCAATGGCGCATTTCGGAACTATTTCTTGCGGTAAGCCTCTTAGCTTATCAAACTGATTTTATAAGCTGTAAGAAGGCTGGAAATTCGCGCGGGCGCAATTAGACCTGTCAAAAAACTTCCGGAAGAATAAGTTCTGTAACTTGCTATAAATTACGTTAAGTGACTTTTGGTGTCGATTATATTGGTAATTTGGCCAAAAATCGCTTACAAGAGCGATTTACAGGAAAAAACTTACGAGTCTAACCCAGCCCTTATAATAACAGTAACTAAAGCGCGGCAATGTACTGCCAACTGAACAACTTTACATTGATAAATGTCAGCAGATGGCGAACAGCTGGCAAAGTCTGCTGAACTATTGCTGAATTAACTTGAAACACCCGTAGTGCAGCACATTCTCTTCCCTCACCCATGCCGCATATGGACGTCCGCCCTCTTTAACTAGAATTAGTTTACCGAGACACGTTTTGCATTGAATTTGTCTCAAATAACCGGCGTGCCAATTAAGCGAAATCGACTATTTGCTTACCTAGTATCATTACTAAAGGGCTTCTTAGCTTGCGGCAGCCACGCCCAGTGGTAGGGGTACGCTCGCCAGGAGTCGGGATGTTTAAAGGGGAACGCCAGGCCGTTGTCTATGGCGGCTATGCAGATCTCTGGCAGCTGAACTAGGTTCCAATCCTGAAATATTATATCATCAACATAGTATAAAATGAAGTCGCTCAAAATGTATGTGCACTTAGATCTTTTAAACTACGCAACGGATTTTCATGCGGTTTTCACCAATAGATAGAGTGATTCAAGAGGAAGGTTTATATGTATAATACATGCTTATTATAGTAGAGAAAAGCCGAGAAATTCTATAGGCAGCGGGCAGCGGCAGTGGTGTGGATTTTATAAAGGTTGGGTAATGGCATTGTGTTTCGTTAGCCACAGCGACATGTGGCCGGGTCTGCTAGCCATCAATAAATTGGAGATAATCACACAACTGGTGGTGGGATGATAAATTTTTTGCATTCACTGGACTTCTCTACAAATTTAATTCAACATTGATCCAAAACTGGCCAATCCATAATGGTACTGACAGACATGTTCATTAGTAGCGTGAGAGCATGCTACTAATGAGCAAATGTTACTTAGTGCCACGTATGTCAGTGATGTTGCTAGGATTCACGGGTGGAAGAGCGAGTCCTTTAAGCATGTGTGAACAGGCTTGCTTTGGATGGCCCCTAATCCATAAATTAGGTCACATGAATTTCATGATTTTTAGACCCCCTCTCTCCTAGTGTGATGTCACATATTTTGCAATTTTACATCTAAAAATAATCAAAGCCGTAGTTCAAAAGTTTTTTACATGTGACGTCACAGAGCTGATTACCCCCCCATACCCTTGTCACACTTCTCTACCCCCCCCCCCCCCCCCTTAAGATGTGACGTAATTTATGGATGGCCCCTTATGAGCATGCTCATTTCGATCCGATCTCAATTCGCGGCAGCAGTGACTGCGCATTCCTTTGCAAAAATATCAAAAATGGCCCGTTGGGGAGACGAAAAAACATTGCTTTTCATGATTTATTATAGGAGTCACGAAAGTCTTTGGAACACAGGGTCACTAAAATACCCACAATAGATGATCAAATTCTCCACAAAATCCTAAAAAGTTCCTTTACTTTCAAAATGAAACCAAATTCTTTGGAAATTAGCATTACTTTTTTATTATCTCTATCATCTATCTTATTTATTTAGGAACAGTGTTATCAAAACCTCGTTTACCGTATTGAAAAAGGTTGATACCAGAGACAATGTATATATTAAATTAAGAATCTAGATCACAAAAGTATATCAAACTAGTCTGAACAGTGACCTTAAATTAGAGTTCCTACTTTCATCTATAATATTTAAATGGCTAATGTTACTTACAATACACATTATGAACAGATTTACAAACTGATTTGGAACTGACAAACGGTGCAGGCAAGCAAAAGAGGAACTAATAAACTACCATTTTTTGGCATAAGTAACTACAATATCTAAAATAGCAACTGCACAGAAATTTTTGTACGTCTGTACAGTGTGCTTTGCGAGTTATTTATGGATCTGGTCTACTTGTGGTTGATGCATATTGATTTTGTGCATACTTTGGCGTTCTTAAATCACAATAATTTGGAAAATAGTGTTAAAAAACGGCCTTGGTGTTCCACAAGGGTCGGTAATAGGTCCAATTCTATTCACAATTACATGTTCTCCTTAGTAATTAATATGTCATGGTAATATGTAATTACATGATTTCCTTGTATTTTCAAGACTCAAAATGTATGTCACAAAAAGTCCTGCGCGCACACCCTTTTGTCACATATCCACCAGGAATGCGGTGAAAGGGAAACATTATGTAAAGTAGAAACGTATTAGATATTTAATGAGAACAAATGAAAGAAACTTACCGTAGTTTCCGTCATCTCAACCCTGGCTATACTATTGGACAGCTGCCCCGTCCCGTTCTGCTGGTTGAGAACGCTGGGCTGCTGGTATTTGATGAGCCAGTTGTCGTTGCCGCGGTCCGTGTTGCGTATGATGTAGTCCAGGATGACCAGGCGCTCAAACTGCAGCTGGAACTTGAGGGCCATGCGCGTGGGCGGGGGCTCCTGCTCGAAGCGACGCAGCCAATAGTCCGCATCCTTGAACCCGTCCACAAACAGTTGGAACGATCCCGCCTGGAACAAAAACATTCATTTTGATGTGTATCCAAATCAAACCACACGAACAGGTCATAATGTATACAACATATAAGAAGATAAATAGAATAATGCAAGTTATGATGATTGTCGTAATGGTTATAGAGAGATATTTTTAGAATAAGAAGAATTTTATCTGTTAACCTCCCCAGAGGTATATTATATCCAGAATAATTCTGTTCAGCAATAATATATCCCTACCAGTGGGTACCACAAGCAAGACCATTGGCAGACTGATTTTATAGGAAGAAAGATAAATAGCAAAGAAACTTGTGATCCCCAAAAGCATCCTTCATTAAGAAATTATTGGTCACAATGTCCACAATATGAAAAATATAACTGCTTTTAATATTCCCAATGCATTGACATGCGGCATCTCATTTCTTTGATATGAGTGAGGGAGATGCAAGATAACGATACATTTCATCCTTTGGGGGAAGCAGACATACGTGCATCCTTTGTCACTTATGTTATTTAGTGTGCAAAAAGTGAGAAAGAGATGCAGCATTATTCTGACAAATGTACGTTTTATGTTTTTTTTGTAACGTTGCCGTGCCATAACTGTGAGAATTATAAAAGCGCCCATTGAATCTTATAATAAAAGTTTACAAAATTAAATTAATATCAAATTCCAACGTTTTGGACAGAAATAACTGACTGAGCATCCTCCTGCCTGAGAGAGTATCTCTATTACAAATTATACACAACTGCTAACCCTGTAAAGTCACAAGTGAATTCCACAGTTGAATTTAGCAGCCACCTCTGGTGTGGAGACCCAAAATAACTGAAAAAACCCTTGACTCTATGTTTCCTCCCTCCTACAACACCAGTCTATTAAAGAATCAGGTTTACTCCTTCCTTTCCTCAAAAATACCCTCCACACATCATCCCCAAAGACGACATAGACCCTGAGGGAAATTATTTTCATCAGGGCCTCTTGTGTGGAGTCAATATTTTATCGACCACCACAACACGGGCATGTGCCTAGCATGGTGGTCGAAAAATCCCCAATGTATGTAATGAAAAATCTAATGAATAAAGAAAACTTAAAAAAATTAAAAAAAACATTTGAAAATCTGAAACTTTTGAAAACATGTAAAAATCAAAAGAAAAGTCATAAATGCCAGTGGCATTTAGTCACACAGAAGAAAATTGATAACATGTTTATGAACCTCGTTGAGAAATTTACTACTGGGAAGTAAACATTATATTCAAAGAATTGTGACTCACATGATTCTTGGAAATTTAAGCATCAATGAGGTTTAGGGTCCTATTCAGTGTTTACTCAACAATACAACATCAGCAAAATACAAAAGAAATTAATTCATCATCAATAATATATTGCTCTTATCATGTAAATATACAAACTACTTGTATCACTGATGCTTGTGTTTCCATTATGCGTGGTAAATAATTTTATAGTAGTTAATTAATTCCACAAAGACAAGAAACTTGTGAAAAGTGGATTGGCGACTTCTATTTATGTAGGAACTTGTATACAGTGAAGACACGACATTTAAATAATCAACGGTTAAATGTGTCACTCACTGACTTGTAGATAGGAAACTCGCTTGAAACTTTTAACCTCTCAGGCTAATTTTAACCCCTCAGGCTTGACTTTTGGGAACAGCTCACATAAATCTCAAAGAAATCATTGTATCTCCCTTAATATAGTGAGAAATATGATCAAAATGGGTGGCGGTAGAAGATCCTGAGAAAATTAGGGGAAGTTGGGATGGCATAGTGATGGCGTGGCAGGTAAAAAAATATGGTCTAAAAAAGACAAGAAAAAACACGCTTATACTAATAATCTAACGTGTATTATTATTAATAGACATCGGATTATATGCACTAACAAAGTGCCAAAATATGCATGCAAATATGCACTAAAAAAGGCCGAAATATGCACTAAAAACTCTTGATTTACCTAAAATATGCACAATGCAAAATCAAAAAACCATTTTTATTTTTATATATTTTAATTAAAGACGATACAAAAACAGCGAAATATTCTTAAAATTATGCATAGTTTTTGTGTCAATATACAATTAAGTATTTTTCCAAATTTTCAAGCAAAAATTTTTGATGTTTTGTCACCCAAAACGCCGAAAACGACTTCTCTACGTCAACTGACGTCATCTGACAAAATTTAAAAAAATTGGCGCCATTTCTAGAGATACCTGTTTATGCAGGGTATGTATGTATGACCTGTGCCGTTGATGTAGGCATTAATGTTCTTCCTGTCTTCAAGACTCGGATTTTTAAACCAAATAGCATCTAACTTTTCACGAATCTTTTCCGATAATGAATTGGGAAGAGCTTTGGCGAGTTCAATAATTGTTTCCAGTATATCTATTGATTTTAATAGAGGAAGGTTTTTTGTTTCCAATTTCTCTATGGTATCTGGTAACTTGTGGAAATGTGTTGAGATGAGGGGGATATTCTGTATAATGGATGCGTCTTCAAACGCTTAAATATGCACGATTGGGAAAAAAAGGCTAAAATATGGATTAACGCCGTAATAAGGAACTCCAGTGAAAAATATTATGGCTTTAAAAAAATATGTTCATATAGACCAATAAACGCTGATTCTGAATATATAACTTTTATTTAATAATATTAAACGTACAGTTTTTAAAAAAATATTAAAAAGTGCATTTTTAATATTCTCGTTAAAACACAGCGTCAGGTTGGTATGCTGTGTAATGCTGTTATGGCATAGGTTCTCAACGTGGGCGATAACGCCCCCTTGGGGGCGTTTGAGACCTTCAGGGGGGCGGTAGAAGATCCAGAGACAATTGGGGGGCGTTGAGATGGCACAGGGGGGCGTTGGCAAGTAAAAAAATATGATCTAAAAAAGGCAAACAAAACACTCTAATCACATACTAATAAAGCAAAGTAAACTTAATTATTGGTTAATTTTTTTTATTAAAAACCCGTGTCAGAAGTTAAAAAGAAGATACGGCAATATGGTGTGGATTATATTAAATACGGATTTATCGAAGATCCCACAAATCCACGCGATGAAGCCTTCTAGGTTTCAAGATCATTTTAATAAAATCTACCCGGATAAGAAAGACAAAGATGTGACATATTTTCAAGACATAAAAAAGAAGTACAGAATTCACCCAACTAAATGAAAATAATTTTCAACAGCTTCTAAGCATGACGATGATGGACTTCTAGCTTCGTACAATATCTCATTTTTGATTGCTAAAACAGGCAAACTACATACTATTGGGGAAGATTTAATTTTACCAGCTGTAAAAGAAGTAGTTACCACTGCGCTCCACAAACCAGCTGCAGATATTATCCGAAAAATTCCTTTGAACAGTAGTTCTGTGAAAAGACGAATTGATGAAATGAAATGGCTGAAAACATTAAAGAATCATTGTGCAATCATCTGCAGTCTTGTCGATTTTCAATTCAGCTGGATGAGTCCACTCTACCAACAAATGAAGCATTGCTATTGTCACACGTGAGGTTCATGGAAATGGGAAATGGAGATGAGAAAATATGTCAAGAACTATTGTTTGTTACAAATTTGGAAACAGATGCAAAAGGAGAAACCATATTTAATACACTGGAAAAGTTTTGTGACGAAAAGAAAATTCCTTTTAATAATAATGGGGTTTTGGATCCTTTTTCAAATATCAACACAGCAGGATCATGCCAGTTAGAAGAAGAACTAATAGAACTGATGACAAATGAGGAATTTAAAATTAAATTTACCAGACTGGGTTTTGGATCCTTTTTCAAATGTCAACACAGCAGGATCATCCCAGTTAGAAGAAGAACTAATAGAACTGACGACAAATGAGGAATTAAAAATTAAATTTAAGAATGGCTACCAAGAATTTTGGCTGCAGAAGCCGATTTCGCAACTGTACCCAGGATTATAGTCGATAGTTCAACGATTTTTACTAGCATTCCCATCGTCCTATTTAGCTGAACGTGGATTCAGTGCTGTAGCAACGTTGGTAACCAAAAAGAAAAATAGGCTCCATATTACTGATGCGGCGACCTACGTTTGTTTTTAAGTAAAATCGAGCCTAATATAAACAAACTTCTTAAAACGCATCAAATTCAACCATCTGATTAGATAAGTTATAAATTTAATATCTTTTCAATGATAATAAAAAAAACTTCTCTACATAATAAAGTATGCGTTTTAATTGTTCTCATTAAAACAATCTTCTTCTCAGAAATATGATAGGAGTCATAGCATTTCTTACGATTACGTAATATTACAGTGTAATTATAATTACACGTTTAAATATAATCGTGACAACAGCTGTTTCAGATTCGCGACTATTTTTTACATATTAGGTACCTAGTATGTAAAAAATAAAAACGGACTTTCAGGAAACCTATCGCCCCAAAATGGTATGTAAAAGAAGTTGGGGGGCGCTAGAAAAAAATAATACTGTCAAGTGGGCGGTGGGCAAAAAAAGGTTGAGAATCTATGTGTTATGGTGACGTCACAATAGTAATCACGGTAATGACTGGTTTATTTATGCTATACGTCATTTATATGGGAATTTAGGTATGACACAAGCGAATGTTCTATATATTTCTTATTTTTGAAGATGTCGTAAAAGCATATACCTTTATAGAAAGTTAATAGAATTGCCTTTTAGATTTTTGTATCTGAAATATACGATTGTGTTTGAAAAATGCAGTATTTTAAGTTTCAAAATGAAAAAATTTAAAAAAAACAGCCGACTGTAAACATATTCTATTAAATGGTCGAAAAAATTAGGAAAATTCAAAATTTAAAAAATACAGTCCTCTTACTTTATGAATTTGGAATAAAACTGTCACTTCACTTTTTATCTCGTTCATACAATTAAAAACGATAAAAAAATATTATAATAATTCTGAAAAAATAACTGAAAAAATCCGACATCTTGGACTCGGTTTTACGCAATTAATGCGTTGATTTCTCGAATTTGTATTTATTTACACATGCATAAGGCTTTTACATTATCAAATAATATAACTTTTATGGAAGTTTTATTAAATTCACGCGGAAAAGTCATAAAAATTATAGAGAAGTAACCTTTGATTATGTAATGTCAGTAACCTAAAAACCGAACGAAACTAAATCACCAAAAAAACATTATTTAAGGACTAAAACTGAAAAAAAGTACAGGCAGCATTAGTTGCCATTTCAAAAAGTACAGGCAGTATTACTTATGCTGAATTACACTAATATCACAGTGAATTAATCATTTAAACGAAAATTATCATCAAAAACAGCAAACTGCGAGTTAAATTCATCAACGTCATTCATTGTTTTGCAAAGAATTTGATTTCGCCATTTGCAATAAATAAGCCATTAGCCAATCAACTCGTTATAATAAACAAGATGGCCGCGCGCCTGCGCAAATCTATGTGAGATTCAAGAAAACCAACATAACAATCATAAAATAGTGAATCGTTATTTTAGTAGATGACGTCACAAAATTCACCATAGATATGGGTGTTTTCGAGGGATCTCCAAAAATTAAAACTTTGAAAATTATTTTAACTATTAAAACTAACTCTAAAAAAAAAAAAAAATATGCAGTAATTTAAGTTAGAAGGTCATTTTTCATAAAAAAAATTAAAAAAATGGACTGGACTTCTCTATTAGAGAGTTATATGCATTTGCATATGCAAATATGCAAATGCATATAATCCGATGTCTAATTATTAAGTTAAGAATTGACACTATATCATGAATACAAGAATGAAAGAGGTAGCAACCCGGTACTACCCCCCCCCCCCCCTCCCCCATGGTGGCAATAACTGGATTCAGATCGTAAGTAAAAACAATAGGGGGGCGCTAAAAAAAAATTCTAGTGCAGTTTACAGGCGGTAGAAGCTAAACTTTACCAAAACAATCTCAAACAATACTTGAAAAGTGAGGTCATAATCAAAGCGGCCAATGAGCGCAGTTGATGCGTCGCAGGTGCAGTAATCGTCATTTCCGTTTCATCCGAAATCCAAACCATAGCGGGGCTACAGAAGTTTCACTTCAAAAAATATTCTCAAAGTGGGCAGTGGGCAAAGTAAGGTTGAGAACCTACGATCTAAAAGGTGTTAGAAAGAGAAAGCACCAAGCTTTATACTCAAATCTAAAAATTAACAACAATAAATGTAAAATGTAAGCCTTCATGAAACCAAAGTTTCGGATCGCATTTGAACAAATTAATGAAAATTAGTGAATCTTTTTACTAATTATTTTTGTATGAAATGACAAAAAAGCGAGTTGACAATTACGTTAACAGTAGTATGCGGCTGGTAGTGGCAAAACGACAAAACAATTAAATTAAAGTTATTTAACTGGTCAAATTGGTTTTATGGGGCCAACAGATTTAGCTATTAAAGATCATTTGGTTTTGGCCTATTTCACCATATCGCTCGCCATACATTCCCAATGTTTTTGCCACCGCCAGCCGCACACTAGTTATCAGTAATATAAAGTTTAAAAAAAGCGTAAGGTGAGCCAGATTTAAAACTTTTTATTTTTGCATTAAAATTTTTTATATTTCGATAAGTATAACTTTTTTCCTAATAATAAAATTTGAAAGCGTATTTCATCACCTTTCAAAAACAGCTTTTAGTTTTCAGATACATTCAGAAATACACTATTTATTTTGATTTTATTGCAAAGTGGAAATATTCTGACCTTCTGACAGAATGTGCCTGAGCCCTGAGGGGTTAAGTGTGTCACTGACTTGTAGATAGGAAAGCCGCTTGCAACTTTTAACATGAATATTAATGAAGAGCATAACAGGTTTAAAAGGAAAGATTAACAATTTGAAAACTAGCAAAAGCACTTATCTAAACTATTACTGAAGCGATCAATCTATATTAAGTGGTGGATCAATTATATACTATCTATTTGTCTCCCAGCTAAATGTTTGTCAAATAACATAATATCTATTAGCAGATACAAAGTGCGTCACTTTTCCTGATGTCATCGTTTTACAACAAACTTCAACTATACATGAATAGATTTGATTAATGAATCAAAAAGGGATATAATATTTATTTATAAGGAAGATGCAAGAAGTATTTCTGGATTAAGTATTACTTTATTTTTTAAATGAGACCTCGCAAGAGCGCCCCCTGTTTGTACAGTGTAAAGAAAGGGAGTCGCTACCCAATTGGGCAGTGTTGTGAGGTGGGTTAATGTAGGGCTGGAGGAACGTCTGTACAGTATAAAGACAGGAGCACTATGTAGCCACCCGGCTGGGTGGCTTTGTGAGGCGGGTTAGGGTAGGGGCTGTAGGAACGGATTTAATAATCTTAAAGCGGGTCTTAAAGAGGCCTGGATTATATGAACGAGGAAAAACAGATGGGATCAATGCTGCTAGCTCTTTAGAGCAGGCTCCAATAAAATATCTGTAGAACAGATAATTGCCTATATTGCATCTGTGCATTAGAGATGACAATCAGTCTGTTAACAACATCATTGATTATCAATCAGACGGACCGCTCTCCTTTGCACAGAATCAAGTATTTTGGGGCTCCAGTCCAGAGGTGGCTTCCAAATTCAATTATTGAGCGTATTGAAGAATCAGTTAGCCCTATACAAGACGCTATATTGTTTATTCTATCTTCTCTGCCTAACCCTGCACTAGCAGCGTTTAGTGTTTAGTTACCTTTGGTGGAAGTCCCATCCTGTTGAAGCGGAGCCGCATGTTTGGAAATTGTTCGATGATGGCTCTTTTCATTCTGGCTTTTTGTCTGTCGAGCCGTGTGTAATTGAATGTTTCCGAGACTAATTTCACCACCTGAAAATAATTATAAAAAACATTGCATTTCATAATTTTAAATAAAAAAAAGAGTCCATGACAGTTGATTCCCTGACAGTTGGCTTCCCGGCATACTTATATACAATATGCAGTCAGTTTAAAATACGGTACACCTAATTACACAAAATTTAATTAAGTGTCCCTGAAGCGCTGTGCAGATGGGATATACCGCCGAATAACAAAAGTATAAAACATATTTTCATTTAAATGCATCAAGGAAAAGACTTCTGTCTATATACTGTATATATGTACCAGCGTTTATGTAAGTAAAAAAAAATTGACACTGTAAATAAATTCGTTTGATATCCATACCAACTTATTATTAAGTCAATTATAGGTTTGAAATTATAAACAAAAAAACTATAATTTTATCATAATTATAACGTCTGGGGACCAATTATCTGTTAGGTCATCATTGAAAACAGTACAACATGGCTATTAATGATTCAGAGTTCAGATAACACTAAATCTTCAATTGTGGAAAATTTCTTAAATGAAAATAACTTTGGACTATATAGGTAATGACAATCTGCCGTAGTATTATAAATATTTTGACCCCAGCAAAATTTTCTCAATTTGGGAGGCAGGTATCGGTACCGCCGCCCCGGGAACCATTTATTGGGTAACCAACACCTCTGTCGTAGGTCACCCCAAGTGGTTCATTATTATGGCAGGGGTGCCTGGGTTCATGTGGTGAGGTTTGTCCGGGACTTGGGGGTGGATGTGTCTGCCCACCAGCTGCGTGGCAGGCTGGATCGGGAGAGACCTCTCAAGCAGGACTCGCCGAAACCAAAAACTCGCCTGACAGAAAATCACCTTGCACCGCAGTGGGAGGGATGAATTCATACATCCGTCACTCCTGAAAACACTGACTCCCAGATTCCTACCCACCCCTGATACCTTTTTCTTTCTTAGAACTTCCTTTCCTTCCTTTTAAAAAATACCCCCCACAAAGCATCCCCAAAGATGATATAGGCCCTGGTGGGAATTATTTTTCTCAGGGCCTACTGTGTGGAGCTAAAGTAAAAAAAAAAATGTAAAAGAAAGAAACCCCAAATAATACTACCCTGTTCCTTTAATTATTATGTACACAATACATTCTAATTCAAACATCTGAGTCAAACTGTAAATACAACATACATACTTGCATTCATTAGCAAAATATCTTTGTAAATAGTAAAATTTAATCTAGACAAAAGATTTGGCAAGAAATCAAGCAACAGCTGGTAGATAAACAAAGCTTGTCATCAAAGTACACAATATGTCAAATACATATTTACACATCTTTACCAGACAATCAACTTGGCAACTATCGAGGCAGGCATATTTTTAAAACCAGATATGTTCAGAAAATAATAATAATCATTATGTATCTGCATATTTGGATATGATTTGAGATATTCACGGCCAAAAGTATTATCGTGATATACTTTTGGGTTATTATGCCGTGTTGCGCTGCCTCTTTCTTTAGCCAACGTTTTGGACAGCATTACAAAGTTCATCATCAGGTAAGATGTGTAATTACACAAGAATGTTTTAAAAAAAACTGACCCTGGTTTTGGGCACCACCTTCAGACCCAATCTGGCGTCCACCAGACTGGCCCCCGCCTCGGAGAGGTACCCCTGGTTGGGGATGAGGCAGGCGCGACCAAAGCAACACGGGCAGCACAGTTTGTGCATCCACTTGGTCCATTTTGGGTTCAGGCGGCCATATGGCTCCTCGTCCTTTGGTTTGAACACCCCTACAATTTTCTGGAAACATAAAATAATATAATTAATTCATTTTATCGAGTAACATTTATTACTATACTTATTAATAACATATATCTATACTACTAGTGCAGACCCGTGAAAATAACGGGGTATTATAATTGTAGGATTTGTAAAGCTTTTTTTTAAATATTAACTCCACACAGGAGGCCCTGAGGCTCAGGGCCTATGTCGTCTGAGATGCTGTGTGGAGGGTCTTTTTGAGGAGAGGAAGGAATGAACATTGGTTTTGAAGAGACCCATGTCATAGGAAGGAGGAAACCCAGAGGCCGGCAAATCGTTCCACAGCCGAGCTGTTCAACTCAAGAACGAGTTGAATAAGCGACCCGTTCTCATGTGACAAATGTCAATTGTGTATCTTGGCGCGTTTCCCAACTATGCATCGGTGCCGAGGGGATCAATGACGCTAATTCCTCAGAGCATCTTTCATTGAAATACCGGTAGAACAAGAATAGCATTCCCATCCGACACCTGTGCTTTCCGTTTGTTAAGATGGGAGAATCTATCAAACGGACCACACGTTTCTGCAGAGTCGAGGGTTTTTTCAGGTATTTTTCAGATATTGCAGACCAGAAGTGGCTGCCAAATTCAACTGTGGGACACACTTGCCATTTGTACAGTTGTGTACTATTAAAGTATCTGCGGGCCCTGTACAGTACGCTCAGTTTTTGGGAGGCTAATTTAACTTTGGCCTCGATAGAGCCCTCATACCTGAGCTGGTCACTTACAGTATATGTTAAAAAAATACAATATATAATAATATGTATAAATACAATATATATTATATAAAAAAAATACAATATATAATAATATAAAAATACAATATATAATGATAATCGCTACAATGAAATTTAAATTCAAAACAAATCCTCGTTTCAGAGTTCATTGAACTAAAGTTACGCAAGGACAGACACACAACCGAAAATAGTATTTTTGATGATAATATAGATATCTGTCAATTAAGTCAGTACCTAAGTGAGAAAATTGTATGAATAATAATTGAGTTGAGAACACGACTCTGAATCTGCAAATTCCACAAGAATATACCTACCACATATTATTATGGCTTCTTACTTTTCGCTCAGTATATACGACTTGTATTAGTAATTAACATGAGAAATATTCAAATCCGGATAATGTATGTATGTGCTCAAATACATAATTTATAAATCAACGCATATAGCGGATTAAAATATCAATACATATTAAACATAAACAGATTTTTTCTGACAAATTGTATGAAATAATTTAAATGATAAATTCCTACTACAACCAGTAGAAACAGGAAATACAATTTATTAAGGTTCCTTACAACTGTAAAACTATTTTCACAAGTTCAAATTAATAAAATCTGCAAGCTTTGGATATGCAAAATCATGACACTATGGAAGTTTCTATCTATGTTAAAAAATTTACCGTATAGTTTTAAAAAATCATTTACAAAGTATACAATAGATATTAATTAGTACTGTATTTCCAGAACTCATCATGGATATTTCCTAATCATCATTCAGAATCAAAATTTACATTTTTATCAAAATATAATATTGTAATCTACATTAATTCCACCCATAAACAAACAACAAAAAAACACTTGTAATATAACAACATAAATTTTGAAGAGTTGTCAAAACATACGGTGATAAATGATATTTACTGAAATTTGATGTGCACACGTCACGGAAGCGTAAATAATGAATTGTTTGGTGCGCACCAAGTTTACCATCAGATTTCTTTAAAATGGCAAATCCCCGCGCACCTGAGTAAGCATTAATATATGCTCATACACAGTCTGCCTTAGCTATGCTTTAAACTATGCAGGGCGATTTAGAGCAATCCAAAACCATGCAAGGCCATGCAAACAATACATTACTAACACACCAACTAACTACATTAAAGCTATACATACAGGGTGTCAAGGGACGTACTTGACTTACCCTAACCAGTGATTTGTGACTTTATTTGGAGTAAAAAATGTTAAAATATTGGTCTCCGGTGACATTTTGTTTTTCAATAATTTAAAACATAAAAAATCAGAATGAATTGGACAGTTAGGGGAAGGGTGAGGGCAGTCCCTCGGCTGAGTGATCAGTAACACCATGCAGAAGAATTTTTTTTGGGTTTGGTTTTGAAAGAAAAAAATAACATCAAAAAATTCACTGAAGAAACCAAAATTTGATTAAACATTTTTTACTCCACATAATGTCAGGAATCACTGGTTAATAAAGTGAGTCAAGAACGTTACTGAACATACTATATACACGCTTCCCAGAAACTCGGAGAACCAACAAATTTGAAGTCGATTTTGTGGTTATTGATTTGAGCTTTCGTTTTCGAATACCTATATCGATTCCGCAGTTGGAATTTTTTTGGTGAAATTTAAAAAAAAATCGGTTGCTAGGGTTAATCAGCTGTATAATGCCTTTTAAAATGCATCAAACCATATACACAGCTGCAAATTTTTTGTAATTTTTTAGATGTAAAAAAAAAGTTAAAAAAAAAAAAAATTATAATCGATATGCTCCAAAAAGATCGTTTTGGGTTTTCCATGCTTGTACTACGAGTTTCTGGACACCGTGTACAGGGTAGATACTTTATCATACTTGTCTTTAAGACTTCTTTATTTAGTTGAATATCTCAAGAACGCAATTTATTAGATTTCAAAATTGTATCTTCACAAACAAATGTTGTTTTCTCTCTTTAACCCCATTGGAACACATTAACAAAAAAGAAATTCATTCCACACTTTTCTTCTTGTATGCATCACCAATAATTCAATAAGACGTCGTCCATTAATCACGTGAGGCTCGAAAGGGGGGAGGGGTTCGGAAAAAAATCACGAAATATCACAAGGAGGGGGGGGGGGGGATATAATGAGATATCACATATATTTATATCACAATGCTGAATTTTCCAAAATTTAATCAGATTATACCTGTATTTAAAAATAATATTCCGAAAATTTCAATATACTTTATACTAAAAAAATACACGTGATTTTGGGTAGGTGGAGGTAGTCTAAAACCTCAAACTTTAAAGAGTTGCTAAAAAAAATCACGTGATTAATGGACGACCCCTAAGGACATTTATTTATAATTTTCAGAATTTTTGAGTTAATTTACACGCTCAGTTGTAACGTTTTGAACAGGCTGTGGATTTTAGATTTACGTTTCCAATTTACAAATAAACTTTACAAACAAAAGCCTCCTTGAGAGAATCCTGTAATAATATTAAAAAATGTTCTTTTAACAAAATTTTATATTGTAAAAATAGTTTTGCTAAGCGCATTTATTAACTTTTGTGTGGTACGAGTATTTCCTCTACAGTTGACAATCTAATCAAGTGATTAACCAATAACAGTAAATAGGTGAAGGCTGTAGAAAAATTCTTCCATATCAGCGTGTATAATCATTATTTATGTTATTCTGCATTGAATTTACACTTTTAATTTATGTATTATAATGTTTTTTATAAAACAACCATTATGGCTGTTTAAAAAATAAAATTGTTGAATTTTTATAAATGTGCTGTAAATAAGAGTTAACAGAGATATAATTTGAGATTTTCACAGCCAAAAGGTTTTTTAATATTTTTGAAGATAAAATGTATTGATAGATTTTTTGTTTTGTAATTTTTCATTTTATATTAAAAAAAATTTTTTTAATTTTTTTTTTTTTTTTTAATTGGTTTAAGTTTTTGTTTTAAATTTATTTTTGTTTCATATAATTTTTGTATTCATATTCCTTTTTTATAAAATTAATTTACTTATTCTTATTATGCTGTCTCAGTAGAAGTAAAGTCACAAGGAGGAAATCCACAATTGGTTTTATTTTGGCTATTTAATATTATGTACAAACTGAAATAAATATAAACTGTCGATTTCCCGAAAATGAATAAATAAAAAAAATTACATATATTTAATGGAGGTCTTTGCCAGCCGAGGATTTGAACTCACGACAACTAGGTGGGACCCATGCGATGTCAACTCAGCCACTGATCGGTCAATTATATTTTAACATTTTCGTGCAACAAGAGGAAAATATCCCACTTGTATTATTGTGCCAAATTAATAATAAAGGATTGAACTTACACCAGCTGGGTTCTTAACAAAATATGAACCACTGGATCCCTGGTAAATTCTCTCGGGATAGATGCCATTGTCAATGGCGATCTCGGCTTGCCAGACCAGTTCACTGAATTCCGGGTCATCTGAAAATAATTATATTACATTTAATAAACATTCATTCATTTTTTTTTTACAGAAAGACATTCATTACTGGGTTACGAATAATCTGACAATATTTGAAAATCTCCTGCTACAATCACAGCAAGAGGAAAATTTTACTTGTGCCATTTGGTGGAGGACTTAGTCAGCAAAGGAATTGAATTTACGATGCTTGGTTGGGAACCAGACGCGATGCCAACTCAGCCACTGACCGATCAAAATGTATCATGTATTATATCTATTGAATACTCATTTGGGGCAGTATTTATTATCAGAAGAAGAGATACACTGATTCATGTAAAAATTCCCTAAAACAGGATTTGATTTGAAAGTAGATATTCTGCGGCATAGAGAAGCCGAGTACATTACAAGCATTATGAATGAATTACATAAATGCAAAACTCTAAGCCGTTTATTAAAAATTTTATATAGTTAGTTGTGACAATCTATATAGTTATATTATAATAATATTATGTATGTATATTTAAATTTTAATTGACCATTAACATCCTGTTGACAAAGTGCTTAATTGCGGTTTAACGGGATTGTACCTTGAAAATCAATAAAAAAAAAAGTTTAATTTTGTTTCATGTTTTTATCATAATAACAAAAGTGTGAACAAATGCATGTACTATTTTGTTTCACAGTTCATTTCTTTTAAAATGTGGAAGAGAGAAAGATGACTGGTTAAACATTATTATTGCTATCCCATATTCGACGATTCAAGTATCTTGGAGACCGTCATTTATCTGCGTGGAGGTCTGTACACAGACACACGTCGCCAACATTTTGTAAACTTGACGGTGTTGCTAGTCTCCTGCAACCAGCCAGTCGAAGTCGTCACCACTCACGTCGTCGAGGCTTTAAACAAGGTGGAGCAATTAATGAAAAATATCTCATCGTCACTTGTGCCAACAATGTGTGTGATTTAGATCAATGCTAGGAATAAAACAGTAAAAAAATTACAGCCACAGCAGTTACGAGTGAGTTTATGAAAGCTAGTTTGAAATTCCGAGAGGTGGTGGCGATGTGGGTCTCGTGATTTCAGTAGTGACTTGAATGGACTGTCCACGACAAGTTGTTTGTGATGTGAATTCACAACATCACTATCGGACCCTTGCGTATTCCTGTCTCGCTTGAATTCTCTAATATTATTATTGAAAAACGCCGTAATCTAGGTTTACTGATCAACAAGGCCAAAAAAAAACTAATGATGATCAATACGGTAAACACCTTCGTAAGAATAAATAATCTTCTTACCAGACTTAGAAACGGATAATGAATTTATACACCTAGGCTCGTCTATAAGAGACGAAGGATGTTGTGAAGGAGAAGTGAAAAGAAGAATTTGCATGACAAAAGACACCAAGAGCAAAATGCAAGAGATATGGAGTGACAGAGACATAACGAAGACCAAGATGAGACTCGTCCGGGCATTGATTTTCCCCATATTTCTGCAAGGTGTGGAAACATGGACACTTAGAGCCAGCGAAAGAAAGCGGGGTAAATATTCGGAACAAACGTCAACGGTTAATACGCACTTTTTTTGATAAAACCTTTAGCTTCATGTCATCATAATTTAAAAAAACATCCCAGGTTTTGAATGGTTTGAGGGCAAGGCAGGGTTTATCCTAGCGGGTTTGTGTAATTATGATTGATTGTTATGAAATAAATATTCCGTATTAACCGTTGACGTTTGTTCCGAAGAATTACCGAAAGCGGATAGACGCCCTTAAAATGTGGTGCTTGGAAGAGCTAGGCATCCACAATATACTTTGGACACGTTGCTCACCAAACTGAGGACTCCAACTTGGAGAAACTCATAGTCATTGAAAAGTGGAAGCCAGAAGAAGCAGAGGATGGTCACCAATGCGCTGGAGTGACTAAGTATCACTGGCATCCGTTAAGTCGGAGTCCGTAGTTCTTCACGCAGCACAGGACCACTAGGAATGGAGGAGCCTTGTCCACCATGGAAATTGGAATAGGGATCACGAGCCTCAGCAATGAGGAACCGACTAGAGAAGAAGATATTATTTTTGAGCAAATATCTTAGATCACACACATACAAATATAAACGCCTAAATAATATTATGCGTGCATAGTCCAGTGGTCAGTGGTTGAGTGGGCATAGCGCTTGGGTCCCTTCCCATTCCTCGACTGACTAAGTCCTCCATCACAACACAAGCAACATTTTCGGCTTTCTGTGGTGGTAGTAGGAGATTTTCAAACATTGTTGGGTTATTCGTAAGCAGGGAATGTTTTTTTTTTCTTTTAAAAAAAAATTAATTGTTATTCTATATGGTTAATTTGAAGAGTGCCTGAGTTTCTTGTGTTTTAGAAGCTTTTGTTGTTATAAATGTTGCAAAATTAGGGACTAAATATATCTATAATATCCCGGCAATCGAGCCCCCGGCAACTATGCTTGTGTTACCAAGCGTTAGCTCCGCACGGGGAAAATAATAAATTAGGGGAAAACGAATGGAGTGTTCTCTTATCATACAAAACATAATTATTTAGATAATGCAACAACGCTGAACAGCAGAGGGTAACACGGCCAGCGGCTTTGTTACTTGATTTCATTTCAATTAGCACTCTCAAGTGCTTGTAAAACATACAATTGCTGCGTTGGCAAACATTCAAATTAGGGTTCACTTTGTAATTGTGTTAAAAACTTCCATTTGTTCGCACTAATTTATGTGAAACAATAAATAAGTACAATCACATGCAAAAACAATTCAGTATTAATTTAACAGTGTGAAATATTGTATTCATTATAAAAATGGAAAGTCACTTTCATCTGGTTATTGAACATCGCTAATAAAGTACAAATTGTTTAAAATACATAAATACTGTTATTACATGACACACAATGCTAAATCAGTTCATGCTGGATTATATTTAATAAGATGTCTGGCATTATGACTCAATGCCACAAGGTTTGGCTACCATTTTTTACATTTGGAGTTAATTCGTAACTGCCACGACACTCAGATTAGGAAATATTATGGTAAATTTACTAAAGAGAAAACTGTTGCGACAGACTGATTCTGATTTTAGAATGTGTATTTTGTGAAAATGCATTTTAACAATAAATAATAGCACAGGTATATGGCACGGAAAAACTGTCAGCAGTTTTTATTGGAAATTACGCACTGCTAAAATAGAAAACGAAAAGAAGCGCAACGCTATTTAGAAATGTTAGAGTTGGCACTGCGAGGTATTTATTATTAATTAACACCAATATTGCAACAATACGTTATTTTATGCACAGGTTACCTTTGAAGTCTGAAATGGGATTTAAGTACTCGTTGTCAAAAATGCAAATGGGATCAGTGATGCCTTGAGGACTGGACGCTTCTCCCTCATCAGCGCGACTGTGCAGTATGTTTAGATCTAACTGCAGTTTATCCATATTGAATCATATTATTGTAATGTCAAATGCAAACCCGATGTAAAATGCATTCACCCCTCGTCATAACACATGAACAGGTTTTTTTTATCAATATTTACATTGGCAGGGTACAACAGTGCACTACTTCGCGATTCGCGAGCTCGACGTAAACCGCACTAGCGGAAATTTGAGGTAATCGGCGTTACCGATTTTTTCTTCGTAGAAAGTAAGAAGCCTTACGATTGCGTTACCGACACGGCGCTGTATTGTGCAGTTAGCGAGTATCGGAGTAATAATATCGCCTGTACATGTGTTGTCAGTGGTTGTAGGTACGCAGTTGTAGATAAGAACAACACCTGTCAGACACATAGGGTGACCTAGCCTAGGCTGTGGGAGGTAGCTTATAGCTAGTACCTAGGAACTGGTTGTAGGAAACGTCCAGGTCGCCGCGGCCCCCCAGGAGGGGCTCGGACTCCCGGTCCACGCCCGGAGAATCCACGGCGCCGTCGAATCCGACGTCTGGCACCAGACAGATCTCCTCCGTGCTGCTGGACAAGGACACCACGCTGTCATCAACTCGCGTTGTGGGAAACGAGGAATTCGTGTCTGTCTCTAGGCTCAGCAGCGTCTCTTCCGTACTCATTAGGATTCAAGGGACGCACAGTTCGAGACTTCATTTAACAATTATCACTTATTTTGATGAACCGTACAAAACACATCACATAAAAAATGACCCTCGATTAATCAACCCATAAATATACTAACCCCTAGATTGATATCTTCGGGCCTTTTCCTAGTAAGTTTTTTGTCACCAACTTAACCACGGAAAACACCGTTGGTTCTACCGTAGACAATAACATAGGAAGTTCAAGGCCATTTGTCACCATAGACAATATTGCACTCGACCTACTTCATTAATTCATTAGCCAAATAAAATATTTAAAAATAAAAATGCTTGAAAGCAGAAAAATGTTTTATGTTTCCCCTAGAAAACAACTTTCCATTTGACAAAGCCTGAGGGAATGAGCTTTAGATAATGTTTAACAGCTCATTTTCTCAGCAGGGAGCTTTGTCAAATGGAAACCTGTTATCCTGAGGAAAAAAATCAAGCGTTAGTAAAAAACCTAAAATACTTGAAATATTAACTCCTTATAAAAGGAAAACATTTTCAAATAATGATTATGGTTTTCTACAACGAATTTACATTTTTCTGCTTGAAAAATGATAACTCGGGGGTACATGTTTAAATACTTTTTATTTTCAGAAAGACAATCGATAATAGCACATAAAAACACTGGTTTGATGAATTCGAAGAATTGAAAAAAAATATCGACGCCGGAAAGAAAACATGGCTAAAGCAACATACAGCTGTGACATTAAAGATGAACCTACACAATAAGCTATATTGTTCGTTGACATACGTTCATCTTTAATGTTACAGCTATGTAGCGCTTTAGCCGTTTTTCCTTTCCAGCAGTCACCGTACATATCTTAGTTCTTGTAGAATGAAATAAAAATCTACATATTCTAAATATATAAATACTATTTCCTTTCAACCGAAATAAAACAGAATATACCTTCATCGAGGACCTAGCCAGCCCACAGTAAAAACCGCATCATGTGTTCTGAAAAAAAAATTATCATTTAAAATAAAACAATAACTTAGTAAACACCACTTTTATTTTTTATGTACTTTATGCCGACCGGGTTTCGCTACAACCGTAGCTTCTTCAGGGCAGTACAATCTCTACTGAATTATCACATTAAAAACAAAGTTTGTGAACAAAAAGTACAATATTTTTCCCTTGTGATGACATACTTTGTTCATCAGAAGGGAAAAATATTCTCCCATCTGTTCATACATATGAAGAATGAAAAAAACACGTATGATCATTGGAGAACAATATATGATGCAGATGTAAGTAGTAATGAAGTCGGGGAAACCAGAGGAAGACCTGGCACGATCAAGTGAATCATTGCTTGCGTCGGGCCACGTCAAGAGTCAGAATAATAGAATAGTGTGTATGAATGTGAATGAGGCAAGGATTGTATGCCAAGACCGAGTTGTTTGGCGGTCCGTCCTCTCTGAATACCCAGCGGGAAAACAGAGTGACGATTAGTTAGTTAAAGCATTATTAATTTTACCTGCCAATAAAAATGTTATGGTCTGCCAAACAATGTTATAAGATGTTCCTAATGTGAAGCTTCAAAGACTGGAACATTTTCTGAAACAAAATTTGTGAAACATTAACCACTCGGACCCATAAGCTTGTTTTAACGATAATATAACATTAACAGACATTTGTATGACGTTCGAGACGTACGTGACTTATTAAAGTAAAATTGAAAGCATATTTTTTCAATACAAATGTCATTTAACCTCAAATTGATTTACAAATAAATTAGCTGAATGTTAATGTAATTACCTGTTTTCTGGTTCAATTGCGGACACATTTAAACCATTTTTTCACCTCTGGAATTCATTTAAACGATTTTTGACCGAAATATGCCCATCGGCGACGTAAGCAATGCAAATTCAAATACGATTTTGGACGAATTCATGACATTCATGTTCTTGACACAACACAAAGTTTGACCTATCTATAATTCAGCTTTATCTATAAGAATTTGGTCTCGCGTTTTGCAGTTTCAAGGTCAAATCAAACATTTACGCCCCTGAATCAACCCACAAAACAAACGTAGTACACAAGTCACACTGTCATTTATAAATTTTTAGAGGATTTCTTATCTTTGTCTCTTTCGGTACGCCTAATCTTCGAGTAAATCGAGTGAATACACTACTGTTTTATCCTAATGGCGATATTTATCTTGTGTAGTGCTAGCTCTTTCCTTTCCTAATTATTTAAATGCGTATGAGGGTAACAGGAATAGGCTCTATGCGTCATGGATGGTCACCAAAATGACAGCTGATTCGCTAAATACAATGATAAGGCAGATTCCTGACTAACTCGACTCATTAAAACGATTCCTGTTTTACCGTCAAAGTTGGCGCACTTATTCAAATGATTTCACTGTTGTTTTGACGATCGTAGCGCGCTGGATTCTGTAGTTTTTAAAATAAGATTAAATGTACAAATTAGTTTTTGTCACAATCCTCCGCGAGTAAGAGATAAATATACAATAGCCTAAAGACGCAGAGACTAAAAGCATAATAAATTATCAACATTCTATTATCGGTGATAACAAAACTGATAAGTACTACGTGCCCACTACTAGCTATGCGATTATTAGATAAACAACATTTTTGTGGAAGTACCTAGGCGCTTAGATGATTGATTTTTGTTAAGGCCCAGTCAGGCCCAGTTTCGCACAAATTCGTTTGTAACATTGTCATCAAACGGTTATTAATTTCGAAAAAAACACCGATTCTAGGTGCGTTTCCCCTTCTGTCAAATCATAACAACATGATAGTAAAGTTGTCCTCTTCTACTGACCAAGGTTTATTCAAAGAGAATCGGCATCAAAATGACTCTGAATGGCCATGTTTAAAATGTTAATTTTGAGTTTCTAAGAAACAACTGTGCCCTACTGTATGATATAATAATTTATTGCGATTCATATTTTAGCATAGGTACGAACAAACAAGCTTACCCCTTTACAAAGAAGTTAGAAGATACTTTCATTATTTGTTTTTGGGGTGTTATGCCGTGTTGCGCTACAAGACGTAACACCCCAAAAACAAATAACGAAAATACTTTTGACCGTGAAAATCTAAAAACGTGACCAAGATACTTTCAGTTTGTTATCTTTCAGAACTGAAACATTTAAACGGGCTTGACTTTAGCATTTCAATGACTTTAGCTTTGTGTATACTGCACTTCATTTATGTTATCTTGTTAATTACAAGGCACATTGTCTAAATCAGCGGTTGTCAACCTTTTTGAGCCTGCGTATCCCTTGATTCTTATTAAAAACTAGCAGACCCGGACACACATTGCTGTGGCTAACGAAACACAACGCCGTTACCCAACCCTTGTAAAATCCACACCACCCGCATGCCAGCTGCCCGCTGCCCGCTGCCTGAATTGAATTTCTCGGCTTTTCTCTACTATAATAAGCATGTATAATACAATAAAAAAAACGAGTGTGCTTTAGACCACACGACTGAAGTAAAACTTCACAAAGTTATGCCGTGCATTAACAATCTAACAATAACAGGAATAAAAATATCCCCTTCAATTCAACTCAACTCAACTCAACTCAACTCAACTAAACTCAACTAAACTCAACTAAACTCAACTAAACTCAACTCAACTCAACTCAACTCAACTCAACTCAACTCAACTCAACTAAACTAAACTAAACTAAACTAAACTAAACTAAACTAAACTCAACTCAACTCAACTCAACTCAACTCAACTAAACTAAACTAAACTAAACTCAACTCAACTTAACTTAACTCATATCGATTAGCGTTTCACTTTCATTATAGCGTTTTATATAGATTAGCGTTACACATTCATTATAGCGTTTCATATAGATTAGCGTTACATATTTTTTCGTAACGTTTCATATTCGTAAAGAAGTTTTACTTCAATTAGCCTTCGCATATGGTTCTTTTTCGTAACATATTCATCATTTTACCCCCAAGTGTCGAGCGTGCGTAAAGAAGTTTTACTTCAAAAAACTTCCTCTTGAATCAGTCTATCTATTGGTGAAAACCGCATGAAAATCCGTTGCGTAGTTTAAAAGATCTAAGCGCACAAACATTTTGAGCGACTTCATTTTATAATATGTAATGATTTTGTTGTAATAATAATAATAATAATATTTGGACGATTTATAAAGCGCCGTTTTTGTGAAAAATCACCTCAAGGGCGCTGTACAAACTTACCATACATGCCTAAAATCTAGAAAGACTACAAGCTAGACAAACAATTAAAAACAACTTATGGCTAAAAATTGCATACACCGGTTCATTGATCACCGATACGAAAATATATGTACAATATTTTGACCAATGAACGCGATGCTGCCTAAAAATGATTTAATACAGGACCATACTTACCCGGGAGGTCGCTTGAAATTAACACTGTTTATTGTCTATTTATAGAAATTTAGATAGAGTTCGCATGCAGAGGACATAATTGTGAACACATATTGTTTAATCCTGAAAATATTTTAATATTAATATGTAATATATTCTTTAATGTGTATTTTGGTAAGTAAAAGCAACATTTAATGGTGGGCGGTGCAGTAGTACAAGGATTTGATCTTCCGAGAGACAGATTGATGTGTAAGGATTCGAGTAATTTGTACCCCGTATTATCCCTATTATACACAAGGCAATGTGGGCAACTGCCTAGGGGCCCCAATATGTTTAATCCGGCCCTACCCCATACCCTATATCTTTTGTACAAGTTAAGAGACATGTTTCATTTGGGTCTTTTTTTTCAATGAGCGTCTAAATAGATATTTTTTTTAATACTCTCATTATTACATGAATTTAACAATCAAGTCATACAAATACAATTAATGCAATTTTATACAGAGTGTAACATGACTTAACACATTTAACCAGTGATTCTACAAGCAAAATTTAGTATTTTTATTTCGATGAAAAAAAATCATGTTCTTCATACTCCAAACTTGATGATTTTTTTCAACCTCAAAAAATTTTGTAAAAAAAAACCTCATAAATCAGTGGTTAAAATGTAGCACCCTGTATAATCAATCATACAATGTTAACATAGGTACAGTAAATGTGATCCTTGAGCTTGTTTTTCAGAGTAAAGTTTTACAAAGTTTGTCTCAATTTCACATAGGTAGAGGTAGAGTTGAGTTTTTAAACCTGCATTCGTGCCACGATATTGAGTACCCCCCACTTTGCTTCGCGTAACCCAAGGGGTACCCGCAGGTTGAAAACCGCTGATGTAAATCAATAGAATTGTATTCAGTGACGGACTAAGCCTGAGCCCCGATCCTAGTTTAAGAAGTTGATGTAATTTTACAAGCTTTTTATTCAGTTCACACGGACCTCTGGTCCTGGAGGGGCCTCTAAACGCCCCCATGTTACCTTGATCAAATCCTAAACAAGGCTTTATGACACCAGGACACCATAAAAAAAACTCATTTTTTATTTCATTTTCTGAAAGATGCATTTGTTAATAATGCTCTCACCAAATGTTTTAAGGAAATTTGTAAAATTGACGGAGATACAGCAATTTATATGAAACCGTACTAAACAGTTTGTAAGTTTAATTATCGTTCAGCAAAACTTTAAATGCGTTTTTCTCAAAACTACGTTTTTCAACCTTGACGGTTGACACATATTAGAAAAACTATACATCCGATTTGAACGCACCATGTACCAAGATCTTAAACTGTTAAAAACCTCAACGGTTGACACATATTAGAAAAACTGACACATAACCTCACACAAGACCTCAACGGTTGACACATATTAGAAAAACTATACATCCGATTTACACGCACCATGTACCAAGATCTTAAACTGTTAAAAACTTAAAATCCAGTCACTATTGGCCCAGGGCCGTATTATCCATAAGGCAGTGTAGGCAACTGCCCAGGGGCCCCGCATCGCTTAGGGGCCCCTAGGGTAAAGGGTGTGATTGCCTAGGGCCCAGACATGTTTAATCCGGCCCTGGCAGGATCGTATTGTCCATAAGGCAGTGTAGGCCACTGCCTAGAGGCCACTGCCTAGAGGGCCTAGAGCCTAGGGCATTTTCGAAATTCCCCTACATGGTGCCATTGACACTAGATTTTCGAACAGTTTAAGAATTGGTGTATTTAAATCGGATGTAGGTATTTTTTTTTTTTTTTTTTTTTTTATTTATTTATTTTTTTTTTTTTTTTTATTTATTTAACATTTAAACCCGCTAAACTACTTATGTAGTTTGTCAGCAGTATAGTTTGTTTAATACATAATGTTGTCAAACAGGTTGAAAAAAGGTTTCGAGAAAAACGCATTCAAAGTTTTGCTGAAGGATAATTTAACATGTTTCAAACGGTTTCACATAAAATACTGTATCTCCGTCAATTTTTCAAATTTCTTTAAAACATTTGGTGAGAGCATTCTTAACAAGTGCATCTTTCAGAAAATGAAATTAAAAAATTGTATTTTTTTTACAGTGTCCTGGTGCCTTAAAGCCTTGTTTAGGTTTTGATCAAGGGAACATGGAGGCGTTTGGGAGCCCCCAGGACCAGGGGCCCGGGCGGGCCGCCCCCCACCTTGGTCCGCCACTAATTGTATTGTAGGCATTATTGTAGGTTGAGTAGGCATAGCGCTTGGGTCCCATGGTTCGATTCCTCGGCTGGCTAAGTCCTCCATCATAAGGCGGGGTCCATTGCGACGGCAAACGCCATAATTTTGCTTGACAGTCCTATACAACAATCAAGGTCACAATTTTTGCCAACACTCTTGAGGCCGCAGTGTTTGTGCTTCCCGTGTTCGGCGGAAAACAAAACTTAAACATCTCATCCCGGGTGAAGCGGGAAGGCAGGCGGGGTCGAGCGGAGGGGGAGAATTCATTTTTTGACAGAAGTCGCGCGGTGCGGTCCGTGTATGTAGAAAAATCGGAACGGATTTTTGTGGTTATGTGCTATGTATGAGCGAACATAATCACGAGTTTAAAATATTATTATACCTAAATATAATATAATAATAGAAATATTTGATAATATAATATCAAATATTTATAATTATTCTGTTGTTGACGTAAATATTTACGTACTTTAGAGTAGAATTAGATTTTAGATAGATAATAGAATTTAGATTAGTTCTAAATTAGGTCGTGCAATAAAATGACGTTATTATATAATGTCATTGGTGCAATAATCGATATTAGTCGGAAATCTTTCCTGATAAACCCTGATCTGTGTTTTCTTCCTGATGCAGGTAGCATCTTTTCTACATCGAACGCATTTTAACATTTATGCAAACGATAAACGTCAATTTTTTTGGTACGCGGACCTAATAATTATGATTTTAAGATGTAAATAAACACACTGTCGTAATGGATGATTATTTCTTTCGTGAACTCACTTGTAAATAAAGTCTATTAATTTATTAATCGGTTTCAGAGACACGGGAGAAATTGACCATTGTAAATCGATATTCTATTTTTGATGCTACGTAATTATTTACGTAGCAACAAAAGGTATTCACTCTAAATTCTTAATAAATAGTAACTTTAGGTCGTGCGTATTAGTCGGAAATCTTTCCTGATAAATAAATATCTATTAAAATATCTGTGTTTTCTCCCTGATGCATCTCTTTTGTCATCAGAACGCATTTTAATATTGATATAAACGTCAAACGTCAAGTGTGCGTGCCGTGGACACGTCCGTACCTCAGACCACTTGTCATTCTTGTCAAATTGTGTGGACCGCGCGAACAGTGTTGCCAACCCGTTTTTTGAAAAAGACGTAGATCGGACTAGAAAATTACGTAGAATCGTATAATTTGGAGTATGAAAAGTTAGTAGATCTACGTATTTTTTTTCTGAGTGAAATATAGAAGTTAGGGTAGGTGAACGTAATTAGTTATTTCTTTGTAGTAATTAAGTTGAAATGTATCTATTATTTTTAATGCATTTTTTGCAAATTATAATTTTTTTTATATGATTTATCATAGGTTCTCAACCTTGCCTCTCACTCTTGGTTCTCAATTTTGCCCACCGCCCACTTTGAGATTTTTTTTAGAGACCCCCTTTTTTCTTTTTGGGGGGGTGGTTAATGGATTCAATTTTCTTCCACTTCCTCAACTACCGAAACATGTGAATTTTTGCACACGTGATAAAAATGATAACAATACATAAAATAACAAAAATTAACCAATATTAAAGTTTATTTTGCTTTATTAGTACGTGATGGGCGTGTTTTTTTTGTCTTTTTAGACTATATTTTTTACCTGCCCTTAACGAACGTTTGTTGGAGTCCGCGCCACATACTTTACCCCGCAGACGGGGGCACCACCGTAAAGTAACGGAAAATATGCTTATTCAGCCTAGTGAGTTATGTTATTTTGCAAATTTGACAAAAAATACGTAGATTCTGGACTGAAGTTAGTAGATGTTCAGGAAGGACCTAAAATACGTAGATCTACGTAAAAAGACGTAGAGTTGGCAACGCTGCGCGCGAACTTCACTCCAAACGATGTTGGTGTAAAGTTATGGCCTTGAGTGTTGGCAAAAATTATGACCTTGTTTGTTGTGTTGGACTGTCAAAACTCTGGCGTTTGCCCGCGCAATGGACAAAGCTTAACACAAGCAACATTTTCGACTTTCTGTGGTGGTAGAAGGAGATTTTCAAACATTGTTGGGTTATTCGTAATCCAGGAATTTTTGCCTTTCTTTTTTTAAAAAAAGCTTAATTTTTGTTAATTTCTGGTGAAATTGATAAAACCATCCAAATATTGAAATTTTTTCTAGAACACATAATCAATTGGACTGGCTGTGCGGGCTGGGAGTCGAAAAATGTTATATAATTTGGCGACATCAGATTTTCTTAAAATCAGTATAGGTGGATTACACTTAGACCACCACAACACGGGCATGTGCCTAGCATGGTGGTCGAAAAACACCCAATTTATGTAATAAAAAAAATGAATAAAGAAAAAAAAAAAAAAAATAAAATGATTATCTGTTCAGTTTTATGTTTTATAGGATGACTTTGAATTTAATAACCTCTTGTATGACATATAGGTACGTCACTTTATGAACAGCCATATCTGTCATTTTGTGCCAGAGTTCATTAGGTAACTTTTGTCTACGTCTTGGCGGCGGATGTGTTTGCCCACATAATGCGTGACGGGCCGGATAGGGAAAGACCGGTCGAGGGACTTTTTTTAACGGACCTTGTTAGACCGGTTTTGACCTCTCCAACCTATCTCGACCTATCGCCTTGCGCCGCAGTGGGAGGGATGGATTCATACGCCCGTCACTCTGTACACATTGACCTTCAGATTTCTACCCACCCCTCGTACCCTTTTTCCTTCTCAGAACTTCCTCTCCTTCCTTTCCTCGAAAAGACCCTCCACGCAGCATCCCCAAAGACGACGTAGGCCCTGAAGAATTAATTTTTCCTCAGGGTCTCCTATGTGGAGCTAATGTAAAAAAAGGAGAAAACGGCCCGCGCCGGGCTTTAAGCATCAGGGCCTTTCGATTCGTTCTAATTGCTCTCGGCTTTTTATTGTTATATTACTTAAGTTAAGTAATAAAATACTAATATCAATAATTATTCTGATTGAGTGCATAATGTTGATGTTTAATCAATCATCTACTTACTACAAGAGGAGACTCTTTCGTGATTGGACGCCATACTTACATTGCCTAATATTTACTTCTCCCAACCGTCTGGTGCCACTGAAACTACGACATCCGAACAAAGTTGGGATGTTCTGCTAGGCTGAAGGTAGTGGGCAGGGGTAGCAGACGGGAAGATAAAGGTGGTGAAATGCCAAACACGGCTGAAATCATTTCAAGCAACGTTTCAAATCTGAATGGTATTTTTTCACCAAGGTGATACTGAGAGTATCTTATATCTGGATCGTGCCGCAAACATACTATAATATTATTTTATTTTAAACTAGCAAACTCCGGGCGCTTCCTGGGCTTAACACAGATTTTTTCTAAATCAAATGTAAACAGGAATTTTCTTCTAATTTTGAACGTCAAATGTTGAAAATTTCATAAAGAATTATCAAAATTCTGTTCTAAAGGATGGGAAAAGAGGCTTAGGGTAGTTTTTCGAAATCTCATGTAAAAAGTTACCTTCCTTCTATTTTGAAGGTTAAGTGTGCAAAATTTCATCAATCTCGGAATAAAACTGTTGATTTGTTTGAAAAATAAGCTCACACCGGGACATTGCTTATAATATAGCTAATTGAATTAACCGTGAAACGACATAATATATTATACATATAGTCGATTTAAAGTTCAAAATATTGAATATTTTAAGTTAAATCAAGTACCTATGATTTAAAAAAAGTTATTTTATGCATGCTAACTGTTTCGTCTGCCAACCAGTATTGGTGATTGGGGATGTTATGTCCGATTGGCTCTATGTATGGACGGCCAGCTTGATCTAGGGGTAAGGCTCTTGACTCACAATCCGAAGGTCGCGGGATCGAATCCCGGCGTGGGCAAAAAAAAATCATGTGTTTAATTTGTGTTATTTCACAATTAATTCATTAAAAATAATATATATGTAGTTTATTTGCCTCACGTTTCAGAGTGGAAGATACTCTCAGTATAGCCCTGGTGTAAGACCACCATTCAGAATTGAAATGTTGCTTGAATTGGCTTTAGTCGTGTTTGGTGACCAGATCTGAATAGCCAGATACTTTCCCATCTTCCTTTTCCTCGTCTTCTTCCCCTCCCTACTATCTTCAGCTTCACAACATACCCCCATTGGGGATTCCGTAGTCTCACTAGCTCCAGACGGGAGCAGCTGGGATTCTTGCGAGGTATTCAAATAAAAAAATGTAGTTGATGTTTGTTTCCTACTTACAAGTTATTATATATTATACTGCCCTGCAGTCTGCAGTGGCGTATCTATAGCATTCACATGGGGAGTGATAAAAGGGGGTGGGGGGGAGGGTTGGGATAGGTGGGGCGGATTTAAAAAAAAAAGGTTTTTTTGGAGCTCTACTCACAACAACTGAATGTAATCCACGTGGGTTGTAATGTAATCAAATGGTTTGCTACGTTTGATGACTTAACAGGGATGCCCGGGCTCATAGGGTGAGGTTTGTCGGATCTTAGCGGCAGATGTTTCTCTGTGTCTGCCCATCAAACACCGTGGCACGCCGGATCGGAAGAGACTGGTTGAGGGAGATCTTTTGAACTCTCCATTAGTGGAAAGGATGGATTTATTCGTCCGTCACTTCTGGACACAACCCCCAGATTCCTACACACCCCTCATACCTTTTTCCTTCCCAGAACTTTCTCTTCTTCCTTTCCCTAAAAAGACCCTCCACACATCATCCTGTGTGGAAATAATCCTGTAAGTCATCCTGTGTGGAGCTAAAATAGCTCCACACAGTGATTATAATAGAATAAAATTAAAAATTATCCAATAGCTTTATAATTATGTCTTTTATGACTTTCTTTCTTTCTTTTTTCTCTGTATTGTATACTTACTTTGTTTTTTAAAATTATTTTAGTTATTATTATTTCTCTTAATATTTCATTAGCACTGGAGCATTTTTTAATTGGAGTGTCAATATCCATGCATATCCCAATGGCAATTTCATTAATGTAATAATTGTTAACACTCTGTAAAAGTTTCAAATAATACATAAATAAACATAATACAATACACAGAAATCACATAATAGCATTTGTTGTAGGTACCTACATATTTACAAAACATCACATTTGATTTGAGTAATGCGTTTAATAAATGATATCTATAATTATTTAGTAAAGATAAAAATGCGCAAACGGATAATAGGAAAAACGACCATCAACTTTCTGTTATTTATTATTGAAGTTGTTCATTGCACTCGGAGGTATAATTAGGTATTTATTCGCCGTTACTAACAACTAACAATCCATTGCGACATTTCAGGAAGCCCCAGAACAATGACAAAAAGAGACCTGTTTATATTGGCATTTAGGTTAGACAGACACTTTTTGATAATGCACGTCAACCGTTTGGCTATTTCAACATCCATGCATCGTATTGTCTATTTCAGAAGGTTGGTCATCCGTATCCCACTTTTATTGGTCTATTATTGTTTAATTAAAATAAGTAACATTAAAAATTGGTGTCGGTAAATTTTGAATGGAAGCCGTAAAATTTATAATAATATTTACTGTTATTGTTATTTTCATTCATATAAACGTTTTTTTCGTGGGTAAATATTATATAATATCTTGATATAACGTCATTGACTTGAAACACCGAAAGATAAACCACAAGAAGTGTGTTTTGGGCGTATCTGTGTGCAAGAAGTAATATCAGTTTTGTATCTTATTTCGGATAAAATTTTTGAGACATTTTCAAACCTAGAAATACTTTCGGCTCATTAGTAAGCATTCTAAATAAGAAGAAAGTGGTTTAAAAAGGAGATAGGGAAATACGAATCTTAGAGGAGCACGCTAATATTAAAAAACGACCATAATTAAGCGAAAATTAAAAATTATTTAATTAAACATGACTCGTTTAAAATAGAGCAAAAATCTCTACATAGATGTCTGAATTAGCATTCAAAGAAACACTGTGAATTTTTTCATACCTTTAACATGATAACAAAACAAAATGCGTTTTTATTAATTTTCCAAGCTTGCTTTTCGATTTTTTTCTATCGAGGGAATCTCATATAACTACCGTCTCGGGTACTGAACCGAAATGTATAGATATTGTCTAAAAAATATCATATAATTTTTTAAGAACTTAAAAACAAAATTTGAGGAAAATATTTTAACATTCGGAATGCCAAGCCTATAATCAATTCACAGATTTGTCTGGGCGCAGGATCGAAAGTTCTCGTACCTAAAATATGTACATTTTCAATATTTTTTTTCAAATCGGTGTTGGTACATATTTTCTATTCGGTGATTAAAAATAGTATTTATATAAGAAAAATAACATTTATAACTCCGTGGTTGACATTTGTCACATGAGAACTCTGGTCGTTTCTGCGACTCGTTCTCGGTGCAAAATTATTTTTTTTCCTAATAAACAGGTAATCAGTATCAGTACTTAAATGTTTAAAATAAATATGACAGAAAACGAAGTCTCATCGTGTTTTGACAATCCGTTATTTTATGTGAGTACCACACAACTGGTCCCATCTGGAGCCAGTGAGACTATGGCACCCCGATTATGAAGCTGAAAGTTGTGGGGAGGGGAAGGACACTGGAAGATTAAGGTGGGGAAGAACACGGATACTGAGATCTGGTCAACTAACATGGCTAAAGTCATTTCGATTCTAAATGGATGATCATTCACCAGGGCGATAGTGAAAGTATTTACCACGCTAAAAAGTAGGTAAGTAAGTAATATAGTATACAGAGAAAAGTGAGAAAAATCTTGAAAGTCGTGGAAGATACAACGCATACCTAACTACATATTTTACCGCATACATACTCATAAATACATCTCCTGGGTTACGTCTCCTTTAACGGAAGTAATCTTACGAACAGGCATTCTATTGATATGTTTGGTGTAACTCTGAGTGACCAGCTCAGGTGTGGGGGCTTCATCGAAGCCAGAGTTTTGACAGCCTCTCGGAAGCTGGGCGTACTGTACAGGACCCGCAGATACTTTAATAGTACCTACACAACTACTAACCCTTTACAAATCTGAAGTGCGCCCCACGGTTGAATTTGAAAGCCACCTCTGGTCTGGAGCCCTAAAATATCTGAAAAATCCCCAACTCAATGCAGAAACGGGCGGTCCCTTTAATAGATGCTCCTATCTTAACAAAAGGATTGCAACCTTTAGAGCACAGGCGTCGCCTCGCGTCGGCTGGGAATGCTGTCCTTGTTCTACCTGTATTGCAATGGAAGATGCCCCGAGGAACTAGCATCATTAATTTCTTCGGCACCGGTGCACAAACGGGAAACACGTCAAACGCGTGCCCATCATTTGTACACAGTTGACATTTATCACATGAGAACTGCGACTCGTTCTGGAGTTCAACAACTCGGCTCTGGAACTATTTGCCGTCCTCTGTGCTTCCTCCCTACTACAAAATGGGTTTCTTCAAAACTCAGATTCACTCCTTTATTTCCTCAAAAAGACCCTCCTTTCCTCAAAGCAACTCCAAATATGATAAAGGCCCTGAGGGAAATTATTTTCCTGTATGGAGAAGATGTTAAAAAAATTTTTTTTTTACATTTACTCCACACAGGAGGCTCTGAAGAAAATAATTTCCCAGAGGGCCTATGAAATCTTTGAGGATTCTGTGGAGGGTCTTTTTGATCAAATTTGAAAAATCTACCCTCGCCATTGCATACATAATTTGTGTTTTCCTCGGAGGAAGGCAGAAATTTGATGAACTGAAATTGCGATTTGTTTCATGCCGGAATGTTTTTTTTTCATTGATATGTAGGAATATTGAAATTAGCCACAAGGTAAGTGCCTACTTACATAGGTATTGCGGTTTTCAAATCAGATTAAAAAAAACATTTGTAACAGTTAGGCACTAGGCAGGTATCTACAAAGCCACGTACCTACACATGCAATTTGGTTCCTACTTATTACAAAACATCTAATAGAAAACACGAAACAATAATATACTTACTACTGATTTAAACCGTATCAAAAAGATCGTTAGGTTTTTCTCCTGAGTGGATTATTATGTCGTCACTTTTAATTTGTAGCAATTATGTCAGGTATTACGTACTCTTTTATGAACAAAAGGTTTTATACCAAGTGTTTCTAAAGTATTATGAACGAAAGGAAAAGTAACTCTTTTCTTTACCCACATAGAACAGAAATATTCGTACATAACGTTTAATTTAACAGTTAATCGAATTTGAATGCAATGACAATAGTAGTTTTTTGAGGCGTATACATTACATGTACAAAAGAGTGCAAATATTCTTAACAAAAAACTGCTCTCGAAATAAATATTATGCACGAATACTAATGATTTGGTACACCTACTTAATCGCTAAATAGCCATTACTGTGACCAACGAAACGGAAAAAAATAATAGGTGTATTGAAGTTGTGGAAACGTTTGCACAATTGTACTAAAACACGCGTGAGTTTCGGAATGTTTTTGTCTAACTAATTCTGTTTCGTGGAGCTGTAAAGGCAGTAGGACAATTTTTTTAAAATTTTCTACGCTTTTAAAATAATTTTATCACGATTTATGTCTCAACTGCCCATGTCCGGAACTAGTTGGACTATGGCACTCCGAGAATGTTGTGAGGCGGATGGAAGAGGGAAACATGGATAGACCATTCAATCAATGTTTCTGGTTTCTGTGTTTTTCTAGTGAGACTATAATAGCATCCTCATTTAGAATGTTGTAGAGCGCAAGGGGAGCGGAAGGGAAAATGCCAATGTCGAATCGATAAACGTAACTTCCGACGATTTTATATCGATATCCCGAACACGGTTGCACTGTTGATAGCCAGACCGATATTGACAGGGAATAAATAAGAATCAATGCACGCTGGCAATCCTGGCGGATTTGTCTTCGAATTTACATTCCGAAACGTCAAACGCCATCAATTACAAAAAAATATTAATAAATTGGCAGTGTTGAATTGAAATACTAACTAATAACTAATAAATTAATAACTTAAATATGTATTGGCAGTCCGCATTTACATTTCGACACTAAACGGGAGTTAATTAGTTAATCAGGTCTTTAGTCATATTTCAACAATATTCGTTTCTCAAAGATCGAACGGAATAAATTGATTTTTTATTGTAATACTTGATAAGAGTCTCAGTTGCTCTCGTCTGGAGCCATTGAGACTATGGGAATGTGAGGCTGAAGGTAGTGGGGAGGGGAAGGAGATGGGGAAGAGGAAGGTGGGGAAATACCTACCTATATTCGGTTCGCGATTATTTATTATTTAGGTAGGTACTAGAGTGATTTAGCTTTTGTTTGTTACAAAAAAAATATTTAATTGATGAGGAGTCTATTACGAAAGGCAAAAGATTCCATAGATCCGATTGAGGGAAATTGGTTGCAACTGGAGGTATAAACCCGAAAAGAGTGTTTTGGGAACTCAATTTGACACTTTTTTTTTATCTAACTATGAACTAGGCTTGTAGAATATTAATTTTTTATTCAGCTTTACCGGTTTTGAAGAACTTATTTGTAAAAATTATTTTATATATAATATATTTGATGTCTTTTTTGGCACATTTTATTATCGGGTGATGAATGTAGTGGGAAGGTGTGTGTGTGAGTGTGTATGTGTGTATGTATGTACATATTATATATTATATAATATGTTGCTTAATTTCTTATATGTATTAAATTAAAATTTGTAATTGTTTAAGGAATTTAATAAAAATATATTATTATGATTAAAAATTAACAATATTAACAACATTAAGAGGGTTTTTCAACATCATCCTCGTAGATTATCCACACGATAACGTATATTTTTAAGACTGAGGGGGTATTATACCATCCTCCTGATAGCTTATCCATACGATAACGAATATTAATAAATAAACAAATAAATATTCGAAATAGGTAAAAAAAAACCTCGGCTAACTTTTACTATATATAGCCATCATTTATAGGTTCAAATGTCGAATAGTAAACTCAGACTTTTTAAATAAATAAATTGTTTATAATTAATTGAAAACGTACGTTATTGTTTGGACAATCTAAGAGGAAGATGGTGAAATACCCCCCGAGTTTAATATTCTTTATTTTTAACTTGCTTATTTATTATATACTTTATCGTGCGGATAAGCCATCTGAAGGATAGTTAAATACCCCCTAAATAATAGGTAATAATATAATTTCAGAAAACAGCCCCTAAAAGAAAAAAATATTATAGGCCCGACCGTGATTTCTTAACTGAAATAAACTATAAAACGAATAATGATAAAAGATTTTTTTTTATTAAAATTATTTATAAATTGTAAACATAATAATTTTAAAAAAAATAATATATAAAATAATGTACACCTACACTTTAACTTGTTACGATTTACAACTGTTATGGCTTCATCATTTGTTATTAAATTTATTTCTGCAACAGTAAAAAAACAAACTTTTTTAAAGCCCCACTGCACAATTATATTATTTTTATTTTGAGCCCAACTTTTGCAAAGTTTTAAACGCACTATGATAATTAATTTTATTGTTATTTATTTGTGGGAGAATCCATAATTCTGCCCCTGTTGTCGTTCCCCCTTGTTGCCGTAGTCCTGTTGGTTGTTGTAATAACCGTCGTAACCATTGGCCCCCGCGTACTGTTTGCCCGCGTTGTATAGCGCCCCTTTCTCTACGAAGCCCTTCTTGCCGTAGTCGGCCCCCTTGTAGCCCTGGCTGTAATCGCCCCCCTTGTTACTACCCCCTGAGGCTGCCAGGAGTGCCGCTCCGAAGTCTCCGTACCTTTGGTAGTGTCCGTTCTTGTTGTTTTGATCGTAGAATTTTCTGTTCTTTTTGTATTCTTCCTTGTGGTGCACGTTGTGGAATCCTTTAGTGTTAGATCCTTTGTTGTAGCTGTTGTTTTCGGCAAAGCTAGCCCCTTTGGATCCCTCTACTACCTGATGTTTGTCGTTGTAGTGATTGGATTGGTCTCCGTACCCGCTCCTGTGTCCTGCTTGATCGTTGTATCGTCCTTTGTGTCCTTCTTTTCCATACTGTCCGCGGCGCGCTGTCTCGTAGTTGTCGAATTTATTATATCCCGCGTCGCCTTTCTGCCCACCGTTGGAGTAGAAGAGTTCATCTTTTAACCCTCCGGTCTCCTTCTCGTACGCGGCCACTACCCCATCCAAGAATGGTATGTCCAGGGAATGCCCGTCCACAGAAGCTACGACCGCCGCGTGATCCGCCTCGTAGTCATTCTGATTGTTGTAATTTTCGTAGGGGTAACTGATGACCATTCGAGAGCACAACCCGATCACAAAACACAGTGTGGGTAAACCGTTCATTTTCTTGCTGCGCACTTATCACAAACACTGTGTTGAAATCCCGAACACTTACTGAATACCCGCATCAATCTTTGTTAGCTTATATAATCATGGACATTCTGCAGAGGAATGAGGCATATACTGGGGTACAAGGCTTTGCTGAATCAATTTATTGGGGTTTGTCGGGTCAATTGCCACGGACAATGCGGCCGATGTCGCAAGCATTCGCGGTCACACGTCACCAGTTTTTCCGACACCTGACCTGGAGTCTACGCTGGTGTTGATGTTGAGTTAATGGCTGTCTGCAATGTCACTTGGAGTCATGGACACGTCACGGTCCTGCGCAGGAGGGCATATAGGGAAAGTTTCCCAACCAGCGTTAAATTAGTAATTTTCGTCCACTTCGGTGTCAAGGCTCAAAATGCCATCGGTATCTGCTTGTAGCCATCGGTTGAATTATTCAAACTGAAGCGTTTCGTTTCCCGTAGATTTTTTTATATTCTCAAAGAGACTTCACGCCTATCAGCTAGTAAGAAGTGGTGTGTAGGTACTTCTCCGCTCTAATTGAAACTTTAAAAAAGTTAGGTATGTCTGACCGAAGGTACAAAAGACAAACGCTATTTTATCGTGATGACAGAAGTCTGTGGAAATCGTTGGAAAAATAACAAAAATAGGAAATGGGTTGGTCATCAAAACCTACCGCAACTAATGAAATTGCATCACTCATCATTATTATCTATTCTAAAATCGCGCAACATAGTGGTAACCCCACAAGAGCCCTAAATTGTACGAAGCTAGTATGAACAAGGCACCATCAATATTGATGAATTTACGCGACGAAAGACGTTGAGTGAGAAGAAAGAAAATCCATTAGTACTTTGGGAGTGGCACCCATACCTGCCTCCCAAATTAAATATCGCTGATTGATCTAATCTTTCAAGCAAAAAAGTTCAATAAGCTCTTCAACAGAATCCTCTAGCAGAAGATTCTAGAAAAGAGTCTAGAGTCTAGGTCTAGAGAAATCGAAAACTTTACCATATCAGAAAGATAGGCGTAACTTCCGATTATTTTATATCGATATCCCGAGCACGGTTTCACTGTTGACAGCCTAGCCGATATTGACCAATAACAAATAAATAAATAATCGATATACGCTTGCAATACTGGAGGTGTTTTCTATAAACTTCATTTCGGAACGTCAAACGTTTCAATTATGTAAAAATATTTTCAAATTGGATTTTCTGATCTCGTCAATAAACACAACTAAAACATTATTTACATTTATCACAGCTAATGATAGCTATTACGTTTTATTTATTTATTTGTGGTCTTTCACAAGAACGGTACCTAACGACCAAGACTATATTCCACTCTGAATAACGAGTTTTTACTTGATCATTATCATAATGTTCTCTCATTATTATTATATTTTCAATTTGCTTCGCTACTTTTGGTGACTTAGCTGTGGTGCCCGTATTCGTGTTTGTCCAGGTCTTGACGGCGGATTTTCCTAGCTGCGTGGCGGGCCGGATCTGGAGAGACAGAAGAGGTAGACCCTTCCGACTCTTCAGCCAGACTCTCAGACCTTTTGACTTCGTCAGCCACTTTTGGACATCGACCCCCAGATTCCCTACCCACCCCGTACATATTTCCTTTTCAGAACTTCCTCTCCTTAATTTCCTTGAAAAAACTCCACACAACATTTCCAAAGATGATAGGTACAGGCCGTGAGTGGAGTAATGTAAATAAAAAATTACTAACATAATCATTTTTAATTGGTAAACTAATGTTTAAGACAAGATTTTTATGCATAGCACAAAGGGTAACAATTATTATAAGCAATAATAATTAATTTTTTCGAAGAAAACTTCTTCGGAAAGGTTTTCACTTTGTGATGGCATTATTTATTTGAATAAAAAGACAAATAACTTTGTTTACATCACTTTTATTGGTACACAATCAACATGTTTCGTAAACAATGTTTACTTCATCAGGATCAAACGTATACTAAACTTAAAAATTAAATATAGATTACACATGGAAGGAAAGGGTAGGAGGGAGGGGGAGGGGTAAGAGTGGGGAAAGTTTATCAATTAGGGATTTCAAAGCCATTAGCAGGGAAAGACCGGATAAGTGGGAAAAGGTTCAAAAGAGGGTTTATAAAAATTTGCTGCTTATTAATTATGTCTGCTTTATTATTTACATTTTTTCTAATTTCTAAAATCTCTAAATTATTTAGCCTGAAACACTCATCAACATTGAAAAAAATCTCCCGAGAAAAGATAAATGCCGCCGACGGGACTTAAACCCGCGTCCTTCTGATATCCGATCAGCTGCTCTACCAACTGAGCTACGTCGGCTTATCTCCCACCCGCCAAATAATTCAATATACACATTGACTACACTATCTTTTCTCGGGAGATTTTTTCAATGTTGATGAGTGTTTCAGGCTAATAATTATTGCTTATATTAATTGTTACTAAAATAATCGTTTTGCCAGCTTGTACGATATCGCTTAGCAACTGTCGTGGCAGTATCGCTATACCCTCCATCCAAAAACGTACTGTAATAAAAACACAATAAGAGACCTTGCACAAGCATGCTAATCACAGATCGAATTGGTTTAATAAAAAGAATAATATAGGTCTGCCGAGCGATTCTATATCTTTTGTGGGATCGTTATCGAGATATCGGACGTGATCTCCTGTCAAATTTGTGTGATTTTTGCATATTCGCCAATACGAATTCCTGCAAGTATGCATGATTATTAATTCATTTAATGTATGTTGTAGGTACATAGGTCATAGGTCCAAATAAATCACAATGGAAATCATGTGGAGCAACTATAGTTTTAAAATGAGCTCTGTAGTGTTTTTATTTAGTTTATTTTTACTCCTCTAAGATTTTTTTTTGATACCTTCTGTAGCACGTATTAAATGGGTAGGTATGTGCTTTAAAAGTTAGTTTAAATCCAATATTTTCACCCGGGAATTTGATTTAATTTGCATTATCAATTATTTCATCATTAATTGTTGAATTAAATCCTGTGTTATGCGTTTTATTGCTTACTAGCTGACCCGACGAAATTCGTACCGCGTCAGAATCAATAACTGTTGAATTAAATTCAGTTTTTTTATTAAGTTAAAAATTACACATTGAAGTAATCAACAATGCGCAACTGTCCGTGTTTTGTTTTTGCCAGTACCAGAGATGGCAATGTGTACGGATTTATAGGCGGGATTTGGGAGGCGGGTATGAGTGCCGCTGCCCTGAGAACCATTTATTGTATAACCAACACCTCTGTAATACGTCACCCATAGGTCACCCCAAGTGGTTCGCTACGTTTGGTGATTTAGCAGGGGTGCCCGGGTTCATGGAATGACGTTTGTCCGGGTCTTTTATTTTTATTATAATTATTGTATCTTTCCTTTGGATGGGTGGAGACATACGTTCACCGTTTGTCTCATTTTCGACTATTGACTTAGTGTGTAAGAAAGAGAGGCAGCATTATATATTTTAAAATAAAAGCAAAACAATCAGCGCATTGACATTTGACGTTTTTGAATTTTTGGAACTCACTCACTACTAAATATTATAGGTACTTATCACAAAATTCCCGTAGCTCTTTCAAAATAAGACAATTCTGTATGTGAAAAATAATTTTCTTAATAACTAATAACTATTTTTTTCGTTAATTTTTGCAATGAATTGAATTTTTGTTAAGTTTTAATAGTTATTAAGTTATCCGGGGCGGAGACAAATCCAACAAATCACAGATCATCAAAATCGGCCCAGCCGTTCTCGAGTTATAAATAGTGTAACTAACCCGACTTTGTTTTATATGTATACTAGCTGACCCGACGAACTTCGTACCGCCCCAGAATCAATAACTGTTGAATTAAATTCAGTTTTTTTATTAAGTCAAAAATTATACAATGAAGCAATCATCAATGCGCAACTGTCCGTGTTTTGTTTTTGTCAGTATCAGAGATGGCATTGTGTACAGATTTATATTTTTTCTGATTTTCTTATTTTTCCACTTACTGACGGGAATTTGGGGGGCGGGTACGGGTGCCGCCGCCCCGGGAATCTTTTATTGGATAACCAACACCTCTGTCATACGTCACCCATAGGTCACCCCAATTGGTTCGCTACGTTTGGTGATTTAGCAGGGGTGCCCGAGTTCATCGGGTGATTTTTGTCCGGGTCTTGGCGGTGGATGCGTCTGCCCACCCACTGCGTGGCCGGCCGGATCGAGAGAGACTGGTTGAGGAAGGCCTTTTGATCTTTCCAGCTGGACTCTGTCGACCCATCGCCTTGCACCGCAGTTGGAGGGATGGATTCATAAGTTCGTCACTCCCGGACACACTGACCCAGATTCCTACCCACCCCTCATACCTTTTTCCTTCCCAGAACTTCCTATCCTTCCCTTCCTTAAAAAGACCCTGCACACAGCATCCCCTAAGATGACATAGGTCCTGAGGAAAATAAAAAAATGCTTTTCATTTTCTTTAAACGTGTGAGGGATTTTTATTGTAATTTTTGTATTTTTCCTTTGGATGGGTGGAGACATACGTTCACCGCTTTTCTCATTTTCGGCTATTGATACCTAGTGTGTAAGAAAGAGGGGCAGCATTACACGATTAAGAACAAATGCAAAACAATTAGCGCATTGACATTTGACGTTTTTGAATTTTTGGAATTCACGCACAGTTCAATATTATAGGTAGATACTTATCACAAAATGCACGCAGCTCTTTCAAATATGACAATTCGTTCCATACAAAATGTATGGGGAAAAGAATTTTCTTAATAACAATATTTTTCGTTAACTTTTGTGATGTTTTAATAGTTATTATCCTATCCGGGGTGGAGACAAATCCAACAAATCAAAGATCATCAAAATCGGCCCGGCCGTTCTCGAGTTATAAATAGTGTAACTAACCCGACTTTGTTTTATATAAAAGATTAAGATTCCTTATATTTTGTTTGGTTTACGTTCAGTTTCAACGTGCTTAATTTCAGCCATTTTGATATGTTTTGTAGATCTTTATTTTGTTTATTATCAAAAAGTAATACTTTGGAAGAAACAGTCACACGTATTTTGTGTATTTCATATTTTGTCTCACCTTTATTTAATGTGTAAGAAAGAGCTGCAGCATTATAACGATAAGGAACGTTTGCTTATTGCATTTTGTGCCGTCACGGTACCGTAACCGTGAATCTTCACAGTAATTATAAAAGCGTCTATACGTTGCCGAGGCTTTTTCCCGTGCTTTCTTTCAAGCGCCCTTGAGGTTTCTAACAAAAACGGCGCTATATAAATCAGCCAAGTATTAAGCACGTGGCTACCCTGAAATAAAACTGTACATAATGCTAGTCAAAAGAGAAGGTCCTTGAATTGCAGTGATTCCCAAACTGATCCAGGTGGAGCCTTAGGGGTCCACGTGAGACTCTACGGGGGTCTACGTTGGCTTGATAAAAAAATGGGGGTTCACAGGGTGTGAGTGGGGGTCCACGAAAATTTATCTGGTTTCGATAGTAAAGAACAAGAATGTTGTCTCGGCTTTACCTATGAATGTAGGCAGATAATACGCTACTCAAAAAAATAAAGGGAGATAAAAATGAATATATTTAAATACATTATTAATAAATTTTATATAATTTAATATTAGTCGGTGCCAATTCTCCCATTTTCCAAATTTGTCACAGGCAGAATGTCTTGATGAGGATATTCAGATTCAGACATACGTTCAACATTTAAATGCCCTCCATGATGACTTCAAAAATAGATACGAAGGTATTTTGACGATGGAATACCACCATGGATCTTAAATCCATCTGGTGAAATGGAAGTGGCCAATTTGGTATTGAGCTTAGCACCATGATGAGCCGAAGGAGAAATTTAGAAAAGGCTATCAAACATTTTGGCTGCAAGCAGAAATATCCGAAAATATCCTGGGCTGTGGAAAATTGCGAGAAAAGTTTTGATCTGCGGTTATTCCTTACAAAACTTAAGCCAAATATTGATAATTATCAATATAAATTGTAATTTACTGTCATCAAGTAGGTACATCCCTCCCATTAAAATTACGACTATTTTTTTGAAGTGAAACTTCTTTAGCCCCGTTAGCGTTATAAAATTCGGATGAAACGGAAATGCATAAAAAAAATATTTGAAGGTCCTCGGTTCTAATATAATGCGGTAAATTCAAGACTACGAGCGGGCCTCAAATAACGCCGCGGTATGAAGCGCCTGACGCGCGGAGCAGAACGGAGGTTCGAAACCTATAGGCCAGTGCAATTAGCGCAAAGAAGGGGCTCGCGATCGGAATTATTCCGAGAGTCCCAATTTTTTATATGTTTTATATACTTATCTCCTGATGAAAAGTCTGAGTTTTCGAACTTGGGTCACTTGAGCTTTCGCCGCCATTTTGAAAAAACCAGCCGAAATCGCGCCAAAATCTAGTTTGGATTTTTGTACGTATCTCTTTTCCAGTACAATTTTGTGAAAAAAATACTGGTACTAATTTTATGGATAATAAAATTTCAAAAAAAAAGTCATTTTTATGTTTTTTGTAGTTTTTTTTTACTTATATAAACTATAAACAAATATCGTTAGGTGAAAACCGAAAATTTATCACCCTTTATTATCACGTTTTTCGACTTTTGTTTACATTACATTTTTACATATTATAACTATAAATTAGTAGGGGTTTTTTAACTTAAAATTGTAGGTAATTTTATGGTCTACTAAACTTGTAAAGACACTTTAGTCGAAATTTTTATTGGAAACGAGATATTTGAGAAAAACTAGATTTTGGCGCGATTTCAGCTGGTTTTTTCAAAATGGCGGCGAAAGCTCAAGTGACCCAAGGTCGAAAACTCAGATTTTACATCAGGAGATGAGTATATAAAACAAATAAAAAAAATTGGGACCACCGGAATAATTCCGATAGCGAGCCCCTTTTTTGCGCTAATTGCACTGGCCTATAGGTTTCGAACCTCCGTTCGAACCATCGCGGATCGCTAATTGCACTGGCCTTCTACCAAATCCAAAAAAAACAAACAGTTTTATTTTTTGTAAAATCAATATCCAATCTTCAAACTTCAAACCACTTTAAAATAAACAGGAAAAGGAAAAGAAAGCGACATCTAGCGACTTTCTAGTTTCACTTCTGCTGCGTGTGAATTGCACACTCTGATTTTTTTAAAAATATTTACCACACAAGAGATCTAGTTAATAGGACTATAATAGCATCCTCATTTGTGGAATATTGTAGAGTGCAATGGGAGGGGAAGGGAAAATGCCAATATCGTCCTGGGGGTCTAGCGCGGTGATATCGATAACTTTACAATATCCAATCGATAAGCGTAACTTCCGACGATTTTACATAGATATCTCGAGCACGGTTTCACTTCCACTGCGTGTGAAATGCACACTCTTGTTTTTTTATTGTTGATTTGAATTGTTGAAGTTACGGTATGTTATTAAGGCGATCCAATAGTCCAGGAAAAAATCGAAATCGAAATTCACGCCCCTTTATGGGGGGAGTTTAAAAATGCTTGAGAAAAACTTTTGGAAAGGTTGGAAAAGGTATTTAAGATTTTTCTTACAGGTTGGGGTCGAAATGTGGGTTGCAAGTCTTTAGTCCTTCGGTGCACGGCATAGGGTATACTTTAAAAAAATCAAATTCGTCTTCTGCCAGCCGTATTGTAAAAAAAAAACGCGAAAATGCTTATTTTGTTTTATTTTGTGAAGTTCGGGCGTAAATTTAATTTTTTTTTGCGATTATTATAAAAGAAACAGAATTTTCCACAACAATAAAACCATATCCAAAAAGAAGTTTATAATTAGGAGTTTGGACTTGAAAGTGTTTTTTATAGACCTTATACTTAATTTTTTTCTAAGCGATCAAATTTTCAAAACAAAAACATATGATTTTGCATTGTTTAGTATGGCTTCATCTTAATGTTTAATTTTAATTCTATTAAGTCTTTAATCATATTATTTTAATGAATAGAACACAAGAAAATATACTATTTGTCTTTTTATTTTACCACTCCGAATTTAGAACTAGTTGGAACTCAGTAATTTCCATCGTTAGATCTAATCTTCACGCGTAATAATAATTACCAGCAGAACTTGTTTATAAATAAACTGTTTTAATTAATTTAATAATAAAATTATTGAATATATAAAATAAATAAAAATTAAAATGGAGTTCTACAAATTAAACTTGATAACAATAAATAAAAACTAATCTTCACATTTTTTTACGAGTTTTGGGAATATGGTAGAAATGTAGCAACAGGGGGTCCACCGGAACCAGTAAAATTTTAAAAGTGGTGTACGAGAAAAAAAAGTTTGGGAACCTCTGTTGTATTGTGAAGGTACTTTTTTATTTGATTTTTTGTGTACATGATATTTATTAGTTTTTTTTCTACAACTTCTTTTCATCTGATACACTGTGTGTAGGTATGTTTATTACCAGTGTTTTGTACGTATGTTTATTTTGCTAATCTTTTATATATAATATAATTAATTAACACATTGCATTGACTATTTTTTTAAAATATATTTTATGTTTGCATGAAAATTAAGTGGTTTATTTTTACATATGTGAACATTGCTTATTGAGTTGTAACTTGTAACCTAATTATTATATTTGAAATATGTAATGTTATGTATATATATTATATTTGAAATGTGTAATGTTATGTATATATAACTAGCTGACCCGGCGAACTTCGTACCGCTTCAGAATCAATTACTGTTGTGTTAACTTATCAGCTTAAATTCAAATTCAGTTTTTTCATTAAGTTAAAAATTACACAATTAAGCAATTATCTATGCGTAACTGTCCTCGTTTTATTTTTGTCAGTATCAGAGATGGCGTTGTATACAGATTTATAATTTATATGATTTTCTTACTTTTCGACTTACTTACGGGAATTGCGTTTCATTTTCTTCATAAGTGTGACGGAGATTTATTATAATTATTGTATTTTTCCATTGGAGGGGTGTAGACATACGTTCTCCGTTTGTCCCATTTTCAACTGTGGACATTGAGTGTTTAAGAAAGAGGGGCAACATTAATAACAACAACTCTTTCCTCTTTCAACTTTCCTGAATAATTATGAATATTTCCTGAATGTATCCACAAACTCCTATCGCAATGAATTTCTCCCCTTATACTCGTATCCCTATGAAAGTCTTATTTTCTATCCAAAGGTGCACTAATTTATAGGAATATGTATAAAAAAAAATATAAAAAACTCAGCTGAATCCAATAATGCAGAATTCAACAAAATTATTGAAAATAACTGGCAAAATTTTTTTTTTTTTTTTTCACAGATGGTTCCAAACTCAGTCCGGACTCCCATTGTGGGGCCAGTATCTATGCACCTCACAGGAAATTGTGTTTCCCACACAGACTTCCCAAATACTGTTCCATTTTCTCTGCTGAATGCAAAGCTATCATAGAAGCTTTACGACACGTAAAATCTCTCAACATTAGAAATGCCCTTATCCTTTCAGACTCACTAAGTTCACTACAAAAAATAATCACATCCCCTCTCAATTCCAGTAGCGACTTTCTTACATTCTTATTGTATCTTGCTGGCTCAAGTGTCAGTGGTCTTGACCTGGATCCCAGGACACTTTAATATTGTTGGAAATGAAAAGGAATCCATTGTCCGTGGTCCATTAAGTAGTATACTTATTCCGTTTAGAGACTATTTCCCTATTTAAATAAAGTTAAAAATAAGTTACAACGCCAATGGTCCTCTGAATGGAAATCGTGCTCTCTGATAAAAGGTCACCAGTACTCATTAATTCAACATTCTTTTCCTGTCAAGCCCTGGTTTCACAAAAACACTTTCATGCCTTAAAAATACATCTCTTTCATAACTCGAATGCGTCTAGGTCATAATTGCTGTCTTGGCCATTTCTCCACATTCCACATAGTCAATTCGCCTTATTGTGATTATGGTTCAGAGGATACTTTAGACCATAATTTTTGTCCTATCAATGACCAATTTCCATATTTCATACGCGAATTAATAAAACTTAAAATTGAATTCCCTGTCAGTGTACCCTGCCTTCTTAGTCTCAACTCTCCTTAAATTCGATATTTGTTAGCAAAATTTATTTGTAAAAACTGGACTTAACATTTAAGCATCAATCACATTTATTTATCTTCCTTACGTATGCAATTATTCTTGCAGTGTTATTATGTAATATTGTACAGGTTCCTATTTTTGGGAACCTGTATACTGTATATCTTCTTAATCTAGAATTTTGTAATTATTATTAATATCAACTTCGCATTGACATTTGACTTTTTTGAATTTTTGGAATTCACGCACAGTTCAATATTGTAGGTACTTATCACAAAATGCCCGCAGCTCTTTGAAATATGAGAATTCGTTCCATATAAAATTTATAGTGAAAAGAATTTTCTTAATAACTATACGTTTCGTTAATTTTTGTGATGTTTTTTTAATGGTTATTATCCTTTCCGGGGCGGAGACAAATCCAACAAATCAAAGATCATCAAAATCGGCCCGGTCGTTCTCGAGTTATAAATAGTGTAACTAACCCGACTTTGTTTTATATATTAAGATATTTGAAATATCTAATGTTATCAACCAGTTAACATTCCAAATGAAATAAAATGAAATGAATATAAGATTCCAACAGTCCGGAATCAGTGGGACTGTAGCAACTCCTGGGAATGTTTTGAAGTTGAAGGAAGTGTGGAGGGGTAGACGATGGGAAAGAGGAAGTTAGAAATATTGGGTACCTGGCTATCCAGATCTTCTCAAAACACGACCATAGCCATTTGTTTTCACGCAATGTTGCAACGTTTTGATTCTGTTGTGTGGTCTGTTGCTAGGGAGATATTATAAGATAATACCGAAAATATATATTTAAAAAATATATTTTTGTTAATTTTGAAGTAAATGAGCTCTTTCAAATTTAATTAAATAATGATGTTTTTAGAAAGTTATTTTATTTTCATTTAATTTTATTTTTTAATTATTTTTTTAATTGTAATATAAAACATGAGTTACAAATATACATACATATTTTACAAAATATTATAATAAAGGTCGTTATAGGTTATGTATACCTTATCAGAAAAGAATGAGCTTTATTTATATTTGCTCCAGACATGAGGCCCGAGGAAAATAATTTCCCTCAGGGGCTATGTCATCTTTGGGGATGCCGTGTGAAGGGTCTTTTAAGGAAAGGAAGAGAAGGAAGTCCAGGAACGAAAAAGGTATAAAGGATGGGTATGAATCTTGGGGTCAGTGTCTTCAAGGTGACGGACGCATGAATCCATCCTTCTCATAGCGGTGCAAGGCGATATTCCGGGAGAGTCCTGCCGAAGTGATCAAAGAGTTCCCCCAACCAGTCTCTCCAGATCCGACCCGCCACGCAGTAGGTAGACAAACGCATTCGCCGCCAAGACTCTATACAAATATTACCCCATGAATCCGGGCACCCTTGCTAAGTCACCAAACGTACGAACCACTTGAGTTGGCCTAAAGCAGAGGTGTTGGTTATCCAATAAATGGTTCCCGGGGCAGCGGTACCCATACCCACCTCCCACATTAGCTTACCCTCGGTCACTGAAGTCTTCTTACGTGATACGAGACTTACGTGTCTCCCTTCAAATTAACCTACAATATTTTTTATCCCAAATCCAACGACGGGAATAAAAACCAAATTAGGTATTCATGAATGCGGATGAATTTTCTAAAAATAAGTTTATTGTGATTTATACATACATTTTTTATAATCACTAAATTGCATTCCATTCTCCAAATCATTATTAACATTTTATTAACGAAATAGAAAGATATTTAATTCAATTTCATTCTATTGATGTGGTAATAAAAGGAACATAAAGTATGTAAAAACTGAACACAAAAGCTTTTATAATGACGACTTTTCTTAGAGAAATTCCTATTTTTTTGGTGTATGCATTTTATGTAATTTATTGATTTTATAGAGCGGTTAAATAATAATAATCAGTGCCGTAACGACAAACTTCCGAGATCCAGGGTCTGCCAGGCTAACTAATGTATACCATACCTACCACAAATAAAAATAATAAGTAAGTAATAGTCAAAAACGCCCATCTCGTTCAAGACCCCACTGAGAGACAGCCTGGGTGCTCATTGCCTCACAAACTCTGGACCGCCATCAGTAGAATGTGCTCCCATAGCCGTTGTGCTCACATCAGGGCAACATCCTACGTCGGTTATTGCGGGATGTACAATGACGAACCATAGAACCACCTTTTAAATTTAAATTCTTTTATATTATTTTGTATTTTTTAATATTATATTATTTTTTGTAGGTATATATTTTCTATTCTTGAACATAATTTATATTGCATATGTTAATGTACCTACTGTATATAAAATCGACCACCATAACACGGGCATGTGCCTAGCATGGTGGTCGAAAAATCCCCATTTTTATGTAATAATATTTTTTTTTCAATGAATAAAGAAAACGTAAAAAAAAAATAGAGAGCAATATTTACGCGTTTTATTTCATTCCGGTTCAAACGTTATTAATTACATTGTAATACAATACAATCTTGTTCTTCTGATTATTTATCGGTTTATATATTAGTTTGATTTGTGAAAAGAATGAGTGAAAGGAAAAGAGATTATCCCAGTGGAGCTATGAAAAGAAAAAGTAAGCAGAAAGGGGAGGAGGTTATAAAAAAAATGCTTAAAATTTCTTCATTTTTTCACAGTTTCTGTGAGTGATTTAGATTGCAATGGTAAGTACTACCTATTTATCTACCAGTAGCGAAGGGTGAATTTTGTTTTTTGAAAGAACAATTGCAACCTTCAATAAAATGAAAATACTTGATCACGTATTGTACCGAGCAATAATAAGGGCCCCAATTAATTTTGATACAAGGCCCCTACAAGACACGCTACGTCACTGGCTCACATGATGCATAGATGGGGCCTTAAAGAGTCGGCGATGTGTGAATGCGGTGCGGTGCAGACTTAGAGTAACGCAGACTACCGAACATGTGGTCAACGAATGCCCGCTCCATTCATTCCCTGGCGGGGATGATGAGGTCTACAGGCATAAATAAACCAGTCATTCCACAGGTCAACGCTTGAGGCCCTAGAATGGCTCGCAGACCTAGATGTCCCCCTCTGAACCCCCACCATACGAAAGAAGAAGAAGTAATGGTTTGTATTTAACCGCTACAAAAATATTTGAACACTAAAAGATGAGCTCCAATTTACCAACGATTTTCAATGTTACAATAATACATTGGTTTTTTTGATGTTATTCGAGCATTTGAAAATAAGAGCATTTTACAATTTTTTATGTTTTTTATTTTATTTTATATATTTCTTTTTCGATCATCCATTTTACAAATGATTGATGATTACAGTGGTTTACATAAATAATAAGTTCCAGTTATACAAAAAACTGTTAATATTTAGTAACTGTATGTAAATAGTGTTAGTACCTCTGCTGAGGGGTTCCCTTGTTTTAGAATAAATTTTATTGTCTTTTTTTTTAAATTTCTTTATTGATAGCAAAAATATTATGGTTACAAGTAAATAACGCAAATTATTTAAATTTATTGAAATTTGTCTTGTTTTAATGTTTATTAAGTCATGACAAAGTAGTATTGTAATATAACTTATCTACTTACGCGCATAACTAGCTTAAGTCCCCGCCTTTGCTCGGGATTTAGAGTTTTTAGATTGGAGATGTAGACGATATTTTTCCTTTTATTTTGTCAAGAGTGAAATCTTTAACGGGTGGGAAAAGGGGGGATGCAGTTTTTAGAAAATTCTTGTAGAACTCTTGCTTTGAAGTGGAAGTGCGCAAAATTACGTAAATCCCTTAATAATGCTGTAGATTTGTATAAAAATCAAACCCACGCCGCCCGACACCGACGTTCTTCAATATAAAATAAATTGATAGATATTAGATAATGACATAATGTAGATGCTAAGGATCGGATTTTATAAAAATTGATATTTTATTTAAGTTTGATGTTAGCCTATAATGGATCTATTTATATTTTATTCGCGTTTTGTGCTATTTTTTCCCTTAGTTGCCCGGGCTGCCTGTGCGGCTGCTACGCCACAGAAAATACGAGTTTTTGTGCATAGCGGTGCATTCCATGAAAGTTTGCCCTGTGTGAATGCATTGTTACCAACAGTAAATTGTTTTCAGATAATCTATGAACATTTATGATTTTTTAAATGAAGGAAAACACTCAGCACTAAACGGCAATAGTTTGGTGGTTATTTAAGTTTGCTTTAGTAAAATAACTCTGCATTTTTTTAATCTGAAAATATAGTAAAAATGAATCTCTGAAACTATTTCACTTTCCTTTTAAATTTGCCTACAAAGAAACCAAACACAAAGTCACCAAATCTGACTACGGCAGGACCTTGGTTATCCAATAAATGGTTCCCTGGGCGACGGTAACAATAAGGAAAACTCAAGCACGTCAAAAACTATTCCAGCAGGCATTACAAATAAAACTTTTATTGAATCAAAAATAAAGATTATTTAGATTTTTTTAAAACAATTTTTATTTAGGCAGGTTTTAGAGTATTTTCAATTACCGAAACGGGTGAATCGCTCATGACTCATGATATTAATTTATCGCCGTAGATTTGTAAACTCGACAATCTCGGCATCTTTTTTTTCTTATATAACGATTCATAAATAATGTGGAAAAAAACATTCGGCATCTTTTATTAGAGTCTGTTTTCTTTTTCAATTTTCACAGCCCATTGTGCAAATAATGTTGTTGATATCTTTTAAAAAGCTATGTAAATTTTATTAGGACAGAGCACCGTATTTTCTACTAGAAGTATATTAGAGCACATTATCACGATACAACTAGTAATTAATAGTATCTACACAACTCCTGACCCTGTACAAATAGCAAGAACTGTTGAATTTGGCAGTCACCTCTGATTTGGAGCCCCTAAATACCTGAAAAAATCCTTGACTATGCAGAAACGGGCGGTCCATTTGATAGATTCCCCTATCTTAACGAGTGGATTTCAATCTTTAGAGCACATGAGTCAGTTAGGTATGCTGGTATGCTGTCCCTGTTCTACCGGTATTACAATGCAAGATGCTCCGAGGAACTAGCGTAATTCACATAATATGTACACGGTTGACATTTGTCACATCAGAATAGGTCGTTCTTGAGTTTAACAGCTCGGCTGTGGAACGATTTGCCGGCCTCCGTGTTTCACTTCTTATGGTTCTCTTCAAGATTCATGTTTACTCCTTCCTCTCCTTAAAAGACCCTCCACACGGAATCTTCAAGGATGAATTAGGGAAATTATTTTCCTCTATATCGATTTTATTTCTTTCAAAATTTGCTTTAATTTATACCTACATTCAAAAATGCTGAAAGGCGTGATGATAAAACTATTCAAATGATATACTTTTTGTAATTATTTTTGGATCATAAGTATTTATAATTTTTCAATAATGTCAAAGCAAAATAAGAATGCAAAAAAAATCTTAAATGTATTAGTTTGTAAGACCGTAAATAAACAGACAAACTGAAGTATTTTCGTCACATAACACGTGTGCGGATCTTTTTTTAAATGATTTTATTTAAACTACAATTAAAATTCTGAAATATAGCTTTCTTAGATAATTTACTGATTTATTTTAGGTGTGTTTTTCTAAGTTTACGTTTTTTTATATGTGTGTTGTATAATACAAATTTTGTTTGAAAATTTTACAAATCTGCCAACGACCTACGGTAAACCCTTGCTGTACTAAAAATAAACAAAAATTTTAACAAAACAAAAAACGACATAAAAAAGCACTAAAAAGTAAAAAAATAATTTCATACGATTGTTATTTTTGGAGTCGGTGTCAGCCAAGGTAACTATATACATAGGTAGTAGTTATAGGTGAGATGTGGAGATTTTGATTGACACAGACTCCAAAAATAACAATCGTACGAAATTATTTTTTTACTTTTTAGTGCATTTTTTGAAGTCGTTTTTAGTTTTGTTAAAATTTTTGTTTATTTTTTAATTTTTAGTGACGAGCCTGCGTAAAGAAGTTTTACTTCAAAAAAAGAATTATCGAAATCTGTTGGCGTAATATTGAGTCCCTTTGTCGCGCACATTCTTATTGCAAATTTAAGACATATATGGTTTTCTCATAGATCCCATTGTCAAAACTGGACCAAATTAAAATGGGACCACATGGGAAGCACCAGCTTTCTAATAAAAAAAGAATCATCAATATCGGCTCACCCAATCAAAAGTTCTGAGGTAACAAACATAAAAAAAATATAAAAAAATACTGTCGAATTGGTAACCTTCTCCTTTTCGAAGTCGTTTAATAAACATATTTTCTCAAAATTTAAAACTTAGCTTTACTACCTACTTAAAAGAACAGTCTTTCGAATTCAATTTGTATTTTTTTGTGGAAAAGAGTCAATACGTCTTAGATTAGATTTAAAAATGACATAATTCCGGTTTTATTTGGTTATTCCCTCTTACTGTAAAAAAACTGAATATTCGATTTTAAATTAATTAAATTAAGAGTGCTTTAGATACCCATATATAATATTAAACTAAGTATGTATTATTTATTAAAGGTAATTTTATTTTTAAATTGTAGTATAAAGACAGGAATTGGATCCTAAATTAAACCCTAAAAAAGGCATGAAAAAAAACATACTGGTTGATTTTTCAGGTCTTGAAATCTCATTTAGTCTCGGTTTTTGGTATTACTTAAATTAAATTATTTAATAATAATAATGTATAGATCTTTTGAAACATCAAACACAAAGGTAATTTTAAAAACTTTTATTCCAAAAATACAAACGCATAATTGGTGAACGGTAAAAAATTACACAATCGAAATCGAGTGTAGAAAAATAAATAATAAAATATATCTTCATACAATATTTACAAAAATAATTCATATATCATGTCAAATAACGAGTGTAACAATATGGAGAAGTGCGAGCGAAGGAAGTGCGTGTGAAGCATTAGTGCTTGGCTGAGAACCCGTGCTCGCTACCTCCGGCGTGACCACCCTTCTTGCCGTAGTCGTTGTGGTGGTTGAAGTGCGAGTCCTCGCCCGCCTTGGAGTGGTGACCTACGTCGCTGCTGTGCGTCTTGCCATCGTCCGAGAAGCCCTTCTTGCCGAAGTGGTCGTGGTGGTGGCCAGACTTGTGATGGGCTCCTCCGGCCTTGCCGCCCTTCGCGGAGTGGTGGTGGGCTCCGTGCTTGCCGTGCTTGCCGAAGTGACCGTTCTTGTTGGCGGAGTCGTAGAAGTCATGGTCCTTCTTGTACTCGTCCTTATGGTAGGTCTTGTGGAAGCCCGTCGTCTTGGATCCCTTCTTGTGTCCCTTGGCCGCGCCGAACTTACCTCCCTTGTGCGCCTTCTGAGCGGCGTGGTGCTGGCCGTAGTGGTGCGCCGCGTCGTGGTGAGCCTTCTTGTGTCCCGCCGCCTCGCTGTAGTGGCCCTTGTGCCCATCCTTGGAGTAGTGTCCCTTGGCCGCCTTGTCGGCGTGGTGGTTGGACTTGTAACCCTTGTCTCCCTTGGCACCGTGCGCGGAGTGGTGCGCGGCGTTGTTCTTGTGTCCGCCGCCGCTGCTGTGCTTATGGCTGTGGCCGTGTCCGTGATCTCCGGCGTAGTCGGCGGCTCCCTGTCCTCCGTCACCGTCGCTGAAATAGTACCCCACCCCGGAGTCTCCTACATGCCCGTATCCTTCATCCGCGTCAAAATCTGCGGCGTAGTTCGGTACATCGTCTCCGGCGTAATCGTATTGTCCGGCATATACCCCGCTGTAGTCTTCGTCGGAGGAATATCCACCGTCGTCGGACCCATCGTCGCCCTCGCTACTGGCGTCGTCTCCCTTGCTCTCCACGGAAGAGTATATTTGAACGGGAGCGATCTGTTCGCCTCCGTAGCTGTTTGTTCTGAGGGAGGCGACATCGGCCGCAAGTTGCGCCGAGGGAAGGTAAGAGACGTACGAGGCCGCAGCGACGGGGGCCGTGTGGCGGGCGGGAGCCGCGGCGGGAGCTTTTGGCGCAGCAGCCACGGGGGCGAATCCGTAGGCTCCAGCAGAGTAAGGGGCGGGAGCGCCGGGGAAGCCGCGGGTGGCGGAGTAAGGCACGGGTGCTGCGGCGGACGCGTAGGGCGCGACTCCCGGGAAGGACTTGAGGTTCGCCGGGGCTGGTCCGAGGTGCACCAGGCTGGCGGGGCCGTTCCCGTCACTCCTGTAGATGTACCCCGATGCCGAGGGCGCCTGGTCGGAGCGCAAGGTCCTGCTCATGAACATCCTTTCCTCCTTGTGGTGGCTATCGGCGCTGCATAATGTGACGGCTATGAGCACTGAAACTCCTAAGGATACAAACTTCGCCATGATCGCGATGGTGGTTGTCACACAACCTGATCGATACTGATAATAATGGCGGAGCGTTGACTATTTATATCGGAGTTTTTTGCGAGGTGAGTTGGTATCCATTCAGAGTCATTGACGAGAGGGTGTTGTCGCAATATCGCTACAAACAAAATCGAGCATGCTCCGCGAAAGTTGGGCAACGGAGGCATAACGTAAGAAACATTGGGAAATTCGCTCCGCCAACCAAATAAACCGAAAGATCTCGACTTCCTTTACAAAGTATCCATATTTGTTTAAATATAATTTAATTTAGAGGACATTGTACAGCTTTCATATTTCTTTTACAAAAGTTTTTGCGATCGAAAACAGAAAAAAACGAGCCTTTTTAAAACACCGACCATTTCAATATGGACCTTGTGCAAAATGACGAATACCTACAACCTGTAAAACATTATACGTACCTAGCAATTTGTACCAGTTTTCCAAAAAGTTAATTAAATAATTGTTCTAAGAATTTGGAAGTGGCCCATTTCTTTTTATCATAATAGCTATCGATGTGTGCAGTGTACAGTAGTGTGCAGTACACAGCGTGAAATACACCTCCACCTTCGCTAATGGAACTAATTTAAGAAATAACAGAAACAAAACAATAATAAGTGTTTCCGCCTCAGAAGACACAATCTCCTCGAGTGACCAGTGATCAGAGAGCGCGGTGTTTTGCTTCTTCGGTGACATTTCCTCCAATCCCAAATAACAATCAATGTTTTTATAACCGGATTTATGTGACTCAATTGATTAGGACTCCGTAACTTATGAATGAAGAAAGAAAGGTAAATGCAGATGTGCTAGAAACTAAATATGTGTCAATAACTTCAAGCGGAGAGTTGAGACGCTCAATCGATCCATATAGGATAATTACGTACTAGGTAACTCCGAAATCAGTCATACATAGACCAAGAAATAAAAGCACCCATTAATGGATTTGTGTGTAACTCGATAAAGGCTGATTCCAGAGTTACCAACCTAATTAATTGTAGCAATAATTACCCTATGATATTATTTCCTCCCCTACAACAATGAACTTAGTTAATATAAAACAAGGTGATGAAATAGCTATTAACCATAATTCTAGAACATACACCAAAAATATATGAGGTAATTTTTTTTTTAAATAAGAAAACTACCAATAAGAATATTAAAATATGTAACATAAATTAAGTAAAAAATCTCAAACATATAAATAAGTAGATACATTAACACTTTACACTTGACAACATTATAACATAGGTACATTTAAACGCCATACATGACGATATGGCAAGCAATCCATTAGCTACGTGGGAGGCAATTCACATGATAAAAATCTAATAACGATAAGTATAAAAACTGTCGTTTTTTTAATAAAATTTTTAATAATTAGTTGTAGATACAATATTGTAATGTAATTATTTAGGTAACCATTCTAGTCAAATAAGTAAAAAAAATAATGTTATTCACAAACATGTAATTCAAAAAGACATACCTACTAAAAAAAACTAACATAAATGTAATTCTACCATTGGACAAAGAAGCTCTGAATTTTCTCAGTAGAGTTATATAACAAACTCCCATACAGTATTAAACAAATTAAAACAAAAAATAACTACATTGAGGACATATAATCTTGGCTTAAGGAAATCTCGGAAAAACGAGTATATTAAAAACATCATCATAGAAGTTGCTGTTAAAACCTTACCCAAACCATGAAGTTGTACTATAGAAGTCGCTGAAAACTAATCCAAAACATATTCGACCGGTCGATAGCTGAGTTGGCATCGCATTTGGGTCCCACCTAAGTGTCCCGTGTTTGATTCATCGGCTGGCTAAGTCCTCCAACACAACACAATATTTTCCGCTTTCTGTGATGGTGGTAGGAGCTTTTCAAATATTGTATAATAATAATCCCCCTCAGCACAGGATCTCCTAGCGAAAATAATCTACCTCTTTTTTAAATTTATATTTAACATGTATCTTTTTTAAATGTAAAAATAAAAATATAGTCACTAAATTTAAAAAAAAAACTATAAAGGCAAAAATAAAAAATCTTAAAAATAAAAAATAAAAATTCAGGATTAAAAAAAAACAACGTTTTTTTTCTTATTGAATAATTAAAAAATATTAATAAATCAGGTTATTTCCTTATTTTTGAACAGCTCAACAGTAGAGGCGTCTGTCCCGATAAGACGAGAGGCCATAGTTGCGATCGTTATCTTTTTATTTTTCTGTGTCTTGTTCTTTTTCATATTTTCGTTTAGATTGTTAGTGTTACCTTCTTCTTCAATAACACTATATTTATATATTGAGAATCGGTGGGCCTGAAAGTGTCGTGGTAAGAGCAGACGCAGACGCCTTAAATAACAGAATGTCCCAAGTGAAAATTCCGATCGCGCAAAACCTAAATATTAAGTATGTCGTGTACTGTCTAAGCTGATTTTTTTTATTATGTGCATCTATATAAAAAGGTTAACATTTTATTTGGCTTTGACTGTCTCACTAGGAAATCCTGTTTCGAGACAGACTAGTTTACAAATATTTTGTAAATATTAAATAAAGTACATTTTTCAATAAATAAAGCAAAAATATTTGACAAAAATTTTCAGGTTGGTAGGAAGTGGTAACAATAATACATGACCCCGACACTTGGCCCCCTGCTGTATGCAGGCCACAATATGCATTCGGTTTAGGAAAATACGGTATACCTATTTTCACAAAATATAATTAAGATGCGCAGAGAGGATGTTCCGCAGAATAACAAAAGTATAAAACATATTTTAACTCAAATGCATCAAGTAAAAAACTACTTGCCTATAATATTTTTAAATTTATACTCTTTATACCAGAGCAGCGTGTAAGTACAAAAAATCGGCCCTGTAAATAAATTGTTTGATATCCGTACCAATTTATTATTAAAAGTTTTTTTACATTAGCTCCACGCAAGAGGCTCTAAGAAAAATAATTTCACTCACGGCCTATGTCATCTTTGTGGATGCTGTGTAGAGCGTCTTTTTAGGAAAGGAAGGAGTGGAAGTTCTGGGAAGGAAAATTATATTAGGGGTGGGTAGGAATCTGGGGTCAGTGTGTCCAGGAGTGACGGACGTATGAATCCTTACCTCCCACTGTGGCGCAAGGCGATTTTCCGAAAGAGTACGTCTGGAGAAGTCAAAGGGGCTCCCTCAAACATTCTCTCCCGATTCGGCCTTAGGTAATCAAGTTGGGAGGCGGGTATGGGTACCGCCGCTCCGGGAACCAATTATTGGATAACCAACACCTCTGCCGTAGGTCACACCAATTTACTACGTTTGGTGACTTAGCTGGGGTGCCCGGTTTCATGGGGTGAGGTTTATCCGGGCCTTGGATGCAGATGTGTCTGCCCACCAGCTGCATGGAAGGCCGGTAAAAGTATTTTTTTAAGTCGATTTTTGTTTTGAAATTGTCAACTAATGCACCAAAAATGATTATTTAAAATACAGTTTAATCATTTAAGGTCAGTTACAAGACAGTACCTACCATATTATTGTAGCAATTCCTCATCTATGTCCCAATATTACACTCCTTTGCGACGGATTCAACAGCTAGGAAACAAATACTCCGATGTTGTTGATATATTTAGTACCTACTTCAATTTTAATATATAAGCAAACCTTATTGAAGTTTTTTTGCAAGCAATTTAAATTGACTAAGACTGATTTTTTATATTTTGTACTTACATTCACTTTGTATTTTTGTGTAAGTGTTTTAAACAGTCGTTTCCTGCACTATTTATGAGTATAATTTCGTAAATATTGTTATATATATATATATGTAAAAACCTAAATAGGCGTAAATGAATAATTATAATTACTGTCAGTGGATCAACTATCGGGTCACCCTCTCTGTTGTATGCTATCTAGGCTGTGTATATAACAATTACTTCAATATTAATTTAAAGTGGTAACTGATTCCATTTGCATCCAAGCAAAATGGTTTCGATCCAATGAACGCACGTTTATCACAAGTATCGTTATCAATTTGGCAGAAACCAAATATTATAATAAATATAATCGTTTAGGTATTTCATTTAAACTTACTCGGTAGCCAATGATACATTACTAAATACTTGCAGGCAGTGGCGGAACTATGTGGCGCAATATAGGTACCTACCCGCCGCGGGTTGCCGTTCACTGATAAATAAACGAATTATAAATAATGTACTTTTAAAAAAATCGTGTAAACGCGATACCAATATTTTTTCTGTCACCGTTTGTCAAAGAACGTGCTGGGGGCGAAAGTAACTTGGAAATTATTGTTTTTCCATTGATGTTTATTATTATTAGATATTATATTATTTTTGGAATAACTTAATTAGTAAAACCTCAAATTGTAATATTTAATCGTTGAAGACAACATTAGCGACTCTCATACGAAAATTTGAAACAGAATAAGATATGGTCACATTTAGGAATTGAACCCAGGACCTTGCCGGGGCAGTTCGATTCTATCCCGTTTGGTCACATTTAACTGTTTGACGTTATTACGAATAACAACTAATAACATTATCCTTATACTAGGTTTTGCCCCCGGCTTCGCACGCGCCACTCCCCTTCCCCCCTCTCCCCCCCAACCCATCTAACCCCCCCACCCCCCTCACCATCCCCCCTCAACGTAACAATCAAACACACGCTTTAAATCTTAACTATCAAAGGGATCTCCATAGCAACCTAAACAAGTAACAAAATGACAGCGCATGTCAAACAATTACGTAGCAACGCTTTGCTTTTCATCTGGACGATAAACGTATAATTGTATACAAATTTCATAAAGCTAGAGCTCTAAGTTATAGCCTATAGCCTATTCTGATGTATGAGCTATATTACTGTAAAGTTTCATTAAAAATCCATTCAGTATTTATTGCGTGAAAGAGTAACAAACATCCATACATCCAAACAAACCTTTGCTTTTATAATATTACAATTATTATAATATTATAATATTACAATATTACATTATACAGTATATTTATAATGTAATATTATAATGTAGGAAGTAGGATAGTAGGATTCTTGTCGCATATTTTTATCTTTAAGTAGATATGATTGAAAAATTCTTCCCGAGCTAAATGCAATGTAGATAATGTCTTGGATAAATGTATCCATTTTTATTTTTAATGTGCTACATTTATTGACTTTTCTGTAAGTCTAGTATGAATATATTAGGTACTTTCAATAACTTATAATATATTATAATAACTTAATGATTAAAACCTTAAATAATTAATGTTGGTAGTTCTTATTCGAAGGATGATACAGTGAAATATGTCCGAAGTGGACAGGGTCGAATTAGTTCAGTGGTAGGGCAGAGCCCCAGGAAGGCTAAGGTGCTGGGTTCAATTCCCAGATGCGACCGTATTTTTTTATTATTTTTCTGTTTAAAATTTTCTTTTGAGTCGCTAATATTGTCTTCAATGATTAAATGTTATTATTGTTTCAGGCCTATATTTTAACTTGACAAAGTGAATAATATTCTAAAAAACTATTATTGTTTTTCGGATTCCTTTTTTATTCTTCTTCTTCTTCTTGTGCCCTGTCCGTTCAACGGACGTTGGCTATAATGTTGACTATGCGGATTTAGTTTACAACGGCTCAGCAGCTCTACAGTAGACTGGCCAAACCACTGTCTCAGGTTTTTCAGCCGTGAGGTTCTCCTTCTTCCAGGGCTACGTCTTCCGGCAATCTTTCCCTGCATTATGAGATGCAAGATCTCATACTTCTCTGGATGTCTCATCACATGTCCAAGATATTGAAGGTTTCGGTTTTTTATAGTTTTAATAACTTCTTATTCATCCGAACCATAACATCTTCATTCGTAACCCTGTCCATCCAGCTTATTTTAAGTATTCTTCTGTAGATCCACATCTCGAATGCCTTAAGTCGCCTAATTAGTTCTTCAGTAAGCGTCCATGCTTCCTTTTTTATAACTCATTTATATTTATATATATATATATATATTTTTTTGGCATTATGTAATAATTTCTAGACATTTGGTTTTGACGAGTTTTAATTTTCAATGTACCTACATTTGTTACTTTATATTTTAAATGTTCTGCTACCGGTTTCCACACATCCGTACATCGGCACATTCAGCAAATCGGCACATTCGGCACATCCAATAAATCCGAACATCCTGTCGAAAGCGGTAGGAGAAAATTTAAAATTAAAGTAGCAAATGTACATTGAAAATTAAAACTCTTCAAAACAAAATATGTTTATAAAATTTTATTTAGTTTATAATATTATTTACCTACGTACAATATATATCATTTTTGGTAGTTAAAGCGCCCTTGAGGTGACTTTCTCACGAAAATTGCGCTATAGAAGTAAAAGTAAGTCCAATTATTATTATTACTTTTATTTTTTGATAAGTTGTTGATAAATTTAAACTATTGTTATTTTCAATTTTTATTGAGATAACTATTTTTATAATTACTTTTGAAGGTTATACCCACCAATATAATTATATCATTGATGAATAAGGTAATACTAATAAATCTAAACGAAAATATGAAAATGAACAAGTCACAGAAAAATAAAAAAAGTTAACGGTCACAACTAGGACTCGAACCCAGGATCTCTTGTCTTACCGTGGTAAACGCCTTAATCAACTCAGTCATCGGGACATCTTATTTTTAAGTCATTTTTGTCGATCTCATTTTTCAAATTCAGAATTAACGAGTTCGACAATTAAAAATAAAGGGTCCCAATGGCCGAGTTGGCTAAGGCCGTTGTTGAAGTAGTTCTTATTCGAAGTCTGATACAGTGAAAAATGACTGAAGGGGATGGGGTTTATTTAGTTCAGTGGTAGAGCTTGAGCCCCGGCAAGTCTAAGGTGCTGGGTTCAATTCCCAGATACGACCGTATTTTTAAAAATTATTTTTCTGTTTGAAATTTCTTTTTGAAAGCTGTTAATATTGTCTTTTTCAATAATATTAATATTGTTTCAGATACATAAAGCCCTACATTTTAATTTGACTCAAAGTGTATAAAATTCTAAAAAACAATTTTGAAGTGAAAACTTCTTTAGCCCCGTTCTAATTTGAAATACGAAAAATAGCGACATTAAAAAGAGACAAACACTCACATCTATATGATTTAGCCTGCGAGAGAATGATAGAGTATGATCGATCTCCGCTTTGTGCGGTGCTTCGTAGCCAATCGATTTCCTCTTTGTGCGGTGCTTCATAGCCTCCCCTTTCTTGTCTACTTTAGTTATCTGAAGGTTTTACTTCTAAAAACGTGTGAATTGGACACTCTGATTTGTTTTCGGATTTCATTTTGTTATAACTCAGTTATCTTCAATTATTTTATAATATTATGTAATTAGGTATAATATTATTTATTTTTTGATAGGTTGTTGATAAATTAGTGATAAATTTAAACTATTTTAATTTTATTTGGGAAGGGGCCGATTTATGTGGGGGAGGGGGTAAATTCGAAGGCCCGCCACTGCTTGCAGGTTCACTATAAAATGTGATCGATCTCATGATTGGAAGTGACTTGCTTAAAGTATTGTGGTCACCGAAGTACGCCTTGCGAAAGTGCATTATATTAAATGTAGGTGTTGGTTGCATTCCTATGTTCGGTCGCTCGCTTATGATTGTTTCAAATTTATGAAGAAAAAGCTGATCTTTCACTTTTCTTTACGCCGACAATGTCTATCTGCATTCTGCATGGCCTACATTCGCCATTTCCGTTTTAATAAACGGCAGGAAATTAGCAACACGAAAACATCGAAAAATCTCTGTGTCTATCAAAGTCTGACTGACTCTAACTGAAACACTAATTGTGTAATGAAAATGGAAAAGGCTGAAAGTGCCACAAAGTAAAATTTTCAGTATTCAATAAAAACTTCATAAAACTTATACTGTATTCTTTAAAAATGTACAAAATTCATTAAAAATACAAAATATATTTTTATTTGTTTTTCAAGAGTTGTTTTTTTTATTGTACATATATAACTTGATTTTGCATGTGAAAAGCTGAAAATGCCATCATATCTTTTTTGGGAAACGCTGTTAGAGCCATACCTTGTTAGTTAAAAGGCTGGAAGTTCAGGCTGGAAGTTCAATTTTATGACAGGCACATTCATAATGGCTGGTAGCACTTTCAGCCTTTTCCACTGACGGTCAGCGGGCGCTTTCACTGCTGCTCCGTGCGACCGCTCTAGGAACTAGTAGGAATTTTTCTGGCACTTTTAACTTTCTCTAGGTTATTGGCGATGTCGCTTACAACACATTACATGCAAAATATCGATTTTTTATTTTTTGGCACTTTCAGCCTTTTCCATTTCCCCTAAATAATTTATCTATTTATTTAAATAAATTGTTTCTCCCTGCATATCCTTTCTAATGCGCCCCCGTTCCTCTCCCGCGTTCCCCTTCCACCTGCCCCGTCTTCCCACACCTTCGTCGCCTCTCCCGAGAACCCCACCTTCTTCTTTACCCTCCCCCTCCTGCCTTCACTCCCTTCCGCTAAAATATATGAAATACACACTTTTTCACTCGCGCGCCACCTGTACACGGAGAAAAATTTTCGGCGAATGCATTCGGAATTCTTGTCGGGTTATTCGGAAATACGGTTGAAAAAGGGACTGAAGTTGTTGCGAATGAATTAACAGGAATTCTAGACCGAATAATTATTCGGACGGGGACTGTCACTATTTCCTGATTTACTATAGTAAATTCTTTTTTCAAATTTCATAGCGCCAGAGATTACCATTTCACATATTAACCTTCGCGGGCGTGCGCACAACAAATCACATAAGTTTCATCGTTATCGGATTAACGATGTGGCAGCGCATAAAATATGAAGGTAATTCTTCGGAACAAACGTCAACGGTTAATACGCACTTTTTTTTGATAAAACTTTTAGATTCTTCTTAATTACCATAAAAGACAACTATTTGCATTGGGGGAGGTTGAAAATGTTACATTTTTAATTTTAGTTACGTAAATTGAAAATTTGCTTTAACACTGTCAAATCACTGTTTGCCATATTATTGTTATTTTAATATGTTGTTATTACTGATATTTTACATTCCATGTTACACAAACCTAGCGTAGCCGCTAAACTACTTGAAAACTGGGATGTTTTTCTTGCCTTGACGTGAGTAGGCGTTATAAAGGGGCACTTTCTTTTGAATCACAAACCATGTTACACAAACCTAGCGTATAGGTTTTTTCGGTTACGCGCCTTTGAATATATTGCCATGAAGTCAGTTACGGTATGATGTAGCCTTCCATATAGTATCAGTAATACCAACATAATAAAATGACAATAATCATTACAAATTGCATATGGTGAAGCGTTGTGTCTAAATACGAAAGCAAATTTTCAATTTACGTAGCTAAAATTAAAAATGTAACATTTTCAACCTCCTCCAATGCAAATAGTTGTCTTTTATGGTAATTAAGAAGAATCTAAAGGTTTTATAAAAAAAAGTGCGTATTGACCGTTGACGTTTGTTCCGAATATTTACCAATATGAATAAACAAACAGATTTTTATAAATGTATAAGATGGGTAGAAAGTTCAGATTCAGGTGGAAAACGTTGTGGAAAACGTTGTTGTTTAAACTTTCTTATAACTCAGTTATTCGACAGTTGATCCCCTGACAGTTAGCCCTCCGAACTGATACCTATCTATATCTATATATATAAAAATCAAAAATGTTTGTTTGTATGTATATGTCCGCTATGCGTTACTGTATTAAGCATAGGAATTGTTTCAAACTTTCAAAATACACTTTTTCCACCCTCGCGAAGGTTTCTGGATTATCACAACCACATGACAATACATCTGAAAAGTTTTTTTGATCGTTACAAAATGTCACAATTTGAAAATGACATTTTTCGAACATCGATTGTTCAATCAAAATTCAATATTCGAATAAACTTTTTAAATTAATTCATTTAATCGAAGTACTCACTTATGTTATCTACTATTTGAATCTAATTGAAAATTATATTATTTTAAATATGTACCTATGTGAGGTATTAAATTTGATTGATTGTTCTTATAATATTCAAGAATGTTTTTAACATTTCAAAAATAAAAATGATAGTGATACTGAGCATTATTTTGAAGTAGTTAATTAAAGTATTTACTAATGTTTCGTTATCCTTCTCTGATGCACGAATAAATAGCATACGCGCTCTCTTTCAATTAATATTTTTCTTAATTAATCATAGTCTTCCCAGGAATTTTTTAGACAACCCACTCGAGATATGTTTTCTAATATGTTAAATTTTATATAAAATACTTTTCATCCATTAAACAGATGGGTGAAGGTCGTTTCTAGTGCGGATCCTCTACTATTATATTCAATGACAAATCATATACTGTATAGGTACCTACCTACCAAAAAAAATATATTCAAACCTTTTTTTTACACGACAGAAAAACTTTGGTCCAAAATCCCATTTCAAAATGTAAAATCCAATCAAAAATAGCGCGCGATACCAGTTATACCAGAAATTGGAAAACGTAAGCGTCCAATTTTTTTTTTATCTCTGCACAGTGAGGAAAAAAATCTGAAATCTATGTAGGTACATATATTCAAATATCCACACAGTATGAAAGGGTTAAAGATAATGGGACTAGGCTTCTCAAGGAATAAGGTAAATTGATGAGAAGCGCAACCAACGCTTCGACGAGTCTCAAGCATAATTCTATCAGAACTTGCAATCTTTATAACAAAGTGACGATGATATAATAAGGATCCACGTGTTATTTAGACCCGGGGGGTCTGGTCCAGCAAATCAAAAAAATAGACTTTTTGTTGCCTACAAATTTTCCTATACGTGTGAAGAATACATTCCCAAAGGTATAGCATCTAATTCGATCTTGAAATATAGTTGGAAGCGGTGCACGCCAAGCAGGTAGAACGGATAACGGAACGGCCCGGTTACTAAGATCCACGTATTTCAAGTTGGCTGGAAAAGTTGCTCATCGAATTTTTATCCGATTCATTTGATTCAAAGCTTAAATTAGAGAAAATTAAATTTAACCTCGACTAATGAAAAATTATTACTTTTGAAAAATTACTACCGATTTTTTCCGTCAGTTTTCATTATATGTCCGCCATTTTTGCAATCAACAACTTTTTTTGCAAACTGTGGTTCATGCGTATTCTACATTCACACTATAAGTTACGATTTTTTTTTAAATTACATGTTTCAAATGATTTTCGGGGACTCTATTCAAATCAAGTTTTCAATTGTGTTTTTTCTTGTTCAAATATACCTACCTTTACACGTAACAAAACTTTCGTGAACGAAAATAAATTTTATCTTTTACAAAAACGCATTGAAAAAAAACCTCGTCTGATCCAGACTCCCCCTTAAAAATTTAAACTAACTAAATTACTTAGTTTCATTTTTTTTTAAATGTCAACATTATGGTCTAATAACTCAAGTTCTTTCTTCTCTTTATTGATAGATTTTTTTGGTCTTCACGATAGTTTATCGTGTCTTTCAGTTTTCTTTTCTTCTATGCACACGGGTGGCATGCTGTGCATATGTTTGTTTATTACCTGTATTTTTATGAGTTAATTTTTTTCCTCCTGGCTATATGTATTTTAATTATGAAATTTATTTTTATAATTTAATGTTATGTACGAGTATTATTTTTGCGTGATGCAAACATTGGTTTTTGGATTGTCACAAAAGTTTTATTTTTAAAATGTGTGTAATGTTATCAACCTATTCAAACTAGAACTTATTCACATGACAAAAAAAGCGCGAGCCGAACCACGAATTATAGGAAAGGAACGAAGAAACCCCAATCATCGTTTCGCGCGGGAGTGAAATCAATTAGGTACAGAGTTGTAACCCTTATCTACCCTTGTGGAGAAACGGCGTGATAGTTAACGCAGACGCTAAGTATAAAAGAGAACTTCAACACCAAAACAAAAACAAACGAATAATCCTATAATATATATTTAGCACGAAATAAAAATCAATGGGAAGTGTGATGGAAAAGCTTGACCTCGGCGAGGTCGAGTTGGTAGCTGGCACGCAGGTCAGATCAATACTCGATATTATTATACATTGTTAGTGGCGGTTTCGGCCAACAAACGAGTTCCGGCCACGGTTTCGGCTTCCGCCAAAATTAGCCAAAACTTCAGTTCAGCTGAAATCTGACTTCATGATGTGTCGGATCGGTTCCATGCCGACTCAGATTGAAACCAACTCAGAACCACCCCAGAAAGGTCATTAAAAGCTATGAAATAAATTTTAAAATAGCCGGTAACCGGTAACTCTAACCTAACTTAACCTATTTAACCAATTTTTTATCATCACTCTTAATGACCTTTCTGGGGTAGTTCTGAACCGGGTTTCATCCGGCTTTGCTCGGACTTATGCATCATTTTGTGTGTATTTTTTTATGTGAATACCGTACAAGTGTCCCAACTCCTCTGGCATCCCCAATCGGGGTATGTCGTAAGGCTGAAAGTAGCGGGGATGGAAAGGAGATGGGTGAGCGGAAGGTGGGGAAGTACCTGGCTATTCAGATGTGGTCAACAAACATGACTAAAAACCAATATCTTTTTCTGATTTTTCTGTCTCCAGATTTTCGAATGAGTTTCGATAGTATTGTCTTCATTTAATTAAATATTATAATTTGAGATTTTACTCATTAAGTTAAAAAAAAAAATCATCCTATACTTGCAGAAAAAGTCAATAGATGTTACATATTAAAATAAAATCGATAAATATTTATCCAGACACTATCTAGATAGCATTTAGTTCGGGTTGAATCTTGCAATCATATATAAAGATAGCAGCCAATAATATGTGCGTTAAGAAAATGAAGATAATGTTGGTAGTTCTTAGTCGAAGTTGGTAGTTCTTACAGTTAAAAGTGACCGAATTGGAAATGGGTTCCATAGCTCAGTTGGTAGAGTTCTTGCTATGTCAGCAACGGGGCCTGAGTTCGTGTCCCAGTGGAACCAATATCTTTTTTTCTGATTTTTCTGTCTCCAGATTTTCGAGTGAGTTTCGCTAATATTGTCTTCATTTAATTAAACATTATAATTTGAGATGTTACTCATTAATAAAAAAATAAAAAAACAATTTACTTATTAAAATCATGTTTTTTATTGCATTGTGCATTTTTTTAAGCCCTCTGTCCCATGGTCCGGTAAGGAATCTACATAAGCCGAGTGCTGTTAAGATGAAGCCATACTAAATAATGCAAAATCATACAAAATCGTATGTTTTAGTTTTGAAAATTTGACCGCTTAGAAGTATTATAGATGCTGCAATTAAATACTGCGTGTAGAACATACTTTGGCCCTTAAAAATATTGGTCATTTTTTTTAATAAGTCTTTTAATAAGCTTAGAAAAAAATAAAGTATTAGGTCTATAAAAAACATTTTTAACTGAAAACTCTCCTACTTATAAACACTTTTTCGGATATGGTTTTATTGCATAATGTGGCAAATTCAGTTTCTTATATAATTATCGCGAAAAAAAATGATATTTACGCCCGAACCTCACAAAATAAAATATAATATGCATTTTCGCGTTGGTATTTTGACATCACGGCGACAATACAGCAGTCGACGAATTTGTTATATCAAAGTGAACCTTATACCGTCCACCGAAGAACGACTGGCAGCCGCCCCCCTGTCTTCCGTCATTACTCCTCCGAACGGAGCGGAGAGCAGTCGTGTTATGCCCCGCGCCGCTTATTTTCGTGAAATCAATTTAAAAATTCCGTTTTATTGCAATAAACAGTGCATAAAAAAGGAATTAATGTTTTTTACAGGCCTTTACGAAATCAACATGTAAAAAAAAAAACTCAAATATCTTTTCCAACCTTTGCAAAAGCTTTTTCTCAATTATTTTTAAACTCCTTCCATAAAAGGGCGTGAATTCCGATTTCGATTTTTTCCTGTACTAGCTGTTAGGGACGTTTTACAGACGAAGGCCTAACACTACCCGCTAACGCCCTTGGTGATTTTTCACAAAATCGGCGTTCTACAAATTATCCGTGTATTATTATTATTATTACCTTCAATGAACTCTTACTTTTTACAATAAAAACATTAAAGTAAACTTATTTATGCCGAATTGGCCGAAACAATAGCCGGCACCGAAATTCGGTTTCGGTTTTCTTCTCGGCTGAAAATCCAGTTTCAATCGGTCACTCTACTTTGCACCCCTCACTGCTCACAGTGCCCACTACACACTACCAGTTTACCAGTTTACCAGTTTACCATTTTACCAGTGCAATTCGTAGTTTAGATTTGGACATAGTGTCGTGTTGAAGTGCAAGAAAATATGAAATTCATTTTCTGACTGTTTCACGGTAACTGTACATGTGTACATACATATTTAAATTAATATTGCATCACTTTTTTTTGGTGAATGAAAACATATTCACGGGATAAGGTTTGTTCGGGTCTTGGCGGCGGATTCGTTTGCCCAACAGCTGCATGACAGGCCGGATCGGGATAAAATGGTTGAGGGTCTCCATTTGACTTCTCCAGTCGAACTCTCTCGGAACATCGCCTTGCGCCGCAGTGGGGGGGATGGATTCATACGACCGTCACTCCTGGACACACTGACCCTCAGATTCCTTCCTAACCATCACACCCCTTTCCTTCCCAGAACTTCCTCTCCTTCCTTTCCCAAAAAGACCCCCCTTACAGCATCCCCAAAGATGACATAGGCCCTGACGGGAATTATTTTCCTCGGGGCCTCCTGTGTGGAGCTAATGTAAAAAAAATCGTTCAAAAAGCAGATAATTTGTGATTTGACATCATAATTAAAAAATATATATATTCGGTGGCAATCGTTAAATATACATATATGTAAATAACATCATCATTCTAGAATCATCTATCTTTTTCTCTTTCATGCAAGATTGTGTTTAGGAAGAGTACCTACGGTCGTGCGTACAAGCTCTCTCTGGGACTTTTCATCAGATATTTCTTTTCTACAAGTAGGAAGTAAGCATTGCAATGTAGATTTTATTCGTGAATGATGTAAAATTTACGCTTCACTCCGATTTACATGTACCTACCATTTACCTACATAGTGATATATCTAAGACCAAGTGGGTTTTTCTTTATGGGTAAATTTGAAAATTACCTATCTTGGAGAAAATAATGTACAAGTACACCGTTCTAACATCGGGAATTTGTCAAAAAAACTCATATGAAATCCATTCAATGAATTTTGAATTTTTTCAAAGATCTAACGGCATACGAAAAAAGGGGTGAAGGAGGGGGCGGCGATGGAGGGGAAAGGCAGAAGGGGACGCGGGAGGGGGAACGCGGGTAAATTTGGAAAATCCATGCTGAAGAAAACCTTCTGATTTATTGGTATACGCATCAGACGGAAAAAGAAAATATTGTGTTTCTGAAAGCACTTTTAGAAACACAATATTTTGAATTAAAACACGAACACTTTCTTTCTTTGGGTAGCAGAACAACGCATGCCAAGTAACCTATGCGCTGGTAATGAATATTAAACAATAGGGGGAATCTTAAAGATAAGAAAACATTTTATGTTTGAAAACAAAATAAAAACAACGATTCGCAGTTCAATTGAGCCGTTTGACGGTTTACCAGAAGTGTCTCATAAAAAAGAACTGGATCAATAAAATTCAGCGGCTTGATCATGAAAGACTCATCGCCAATATATATATGAATAACAGAAGATGAGTCATCAACCGAACAATGCTATAATTTTGCGAGCCCACGCGATTCAACTATCTGATTTTTCTAGCTCAAACCATAAATATACCAAACCACCCATGCTCGAACAATGACAAGTATCGGTGCTACGATAATATACCTAATTTTAATTAATGCTTTTAACGAAACACATTCGCACAAGCTTTACCTACATACACACCCATAGTTGTAGACCGTGACGACGGTGACTAGTCTATCACCTACACAAGGAAGCACCATTCATATATTGCGCAGAATGTACTCAGATAGGAACAGTTTGTGAGCATAGGAAAATAAAGGACGCGGATCGCATAAAAATGTGAGTTTATTTTGGTATCTCTATCATAAAATGAACCTTCAACCTATGCAGTTAGATTCTGTCATAATATTTATGTACGTAGATCTATTTTTATCTATGATTGAATTAACTACTTACAATAATCGTTGAATTGTTTTTGGTCTACGTATTACGTAATTAGTGTAAACTCTGCAGTATTGCCAGATACATGGTTTTTCCCATGTTTTCATGGTTTTTTTGGTCATTTATACTTCTACGATTTTTTCAAATGACCATGTCGAACAAGACATAGTTTTTTAGCGGTCGCCAAAAGTATGCATTATTGGGTACATGGGTGAAATCCCTAAATCGGTTAATGTAGCCGTTGAGGTTAATCGGTTTTTGTAGTTATTGAACTTCAGTACCTACGGGTTACAAGTTACAACTTCTCTTTATCCAACTATTATCTTTATCAATAAATAATATGAGTAGGTACATTAAGAAAATGAAATAAAAATAATTATGTAACTTTAATTAAATATACCTACCTATCTGAATCTAGGTAAACATTATTACAACAAACTCCCATTACAACTAAAAATTATCGAAAATAAACGTAAATTTCAAATTAAATTATAAAATTTCCTGAAATAACCGTAAAGAGTCCATTACTATTATTAATATTTCATGTAATTTCATTTAAATCTTGAAATATGTTTATTGATTTATCTCAAATTTTTCTAATTGTTATTAGTTGCAATATTATTATTCGCTTACCCAAATGATAACATAATTGAGCATGAATTCACTCACCAAACACAAGAGCCTTGTTTCCTTATGGTGGGGAAAGGCTTTTATTATATTCTTATTACAAATTTGTTTAACATGGTAAAAAAATGCATAATTATTGTAAAAACCTACAATATTAAATTAATATATATATATTTATAATTTAGGTATCCACACTAATTAGGTAGTGTAAAATGTAGAAAAAATATTACTGGACTTGTGAGAAAAAAAAATTTCCGGCATATTTTAAAAGTATACATATATTTTTTAATATTACTTATTTTAAAATGAAATTTACTAGAAAAAACAAAAAAAATAAAGTTTCTAATTGTAATTTTTTTTTCTAAAACATTTTTTTTCGTTCGGTTTTTAAATGAAAATTATAAAATGTTTATTTTTGATAAAGCATTGTAGATCATTTACTTAGGTAGTGTTGTTTTCTTATTTAAATTATCAATAAAAACCTTGCGAATAACATTGTTTTTTATCCTCCAAAACATGTTTTTTTTGCCTCTGAAACAGGGTTTTATTACTTTTTGGACCTGGCATCACTGATCACAACTCGCAACGGTAGTGTTGTGCGGTGTTTCCAAGTCGACTTTTAAAATGAAGCCAGGCGTCACCCGACAGAGAGCTAAAAAGAGCTCTCTGGTATAAAATCTTGTATGCGTACCTATCTCGAGTTGGGATCAAAAATTCAGATGGGGGTGTCTAGAGAAATCCCTACAAGAATAAATAAACCGGTTCCTTCGAATGTTCCTGTGTGATGAGAGGGGGGTGTGGCAGCTGCTGAAATTCTGAGGTAAAACCAACCAAGTTTTTAATACGAAATCTTGATTGGTTTTACCTTATTTTTTTGGTTCCTAAAGAAATTGCTCTTAAATTACTTAATCATTTTTCTTTCATGAGTTTTGAATGAATTAAAAAGGGATCTAGATTATCGAAAAAACGAACATAAGAAGCTAAACCACTTTTTTCGGGGCTGACGGCTTCATTTGGAGCTAAATCTAGCTCTAAAGAAGTTATGTTGACAACACTGTTGTTGTGCTGGCACGCACACAAGATGATAGAATACTATAGATACATACCTAAAACCTAAAATATAGGATTATCGCAATGTAGATGTACGGGGTCCGCCAAATAACTTTTTTTTTTGAAAATGCTATAAAAAAAAAACTACTGAATATTTTCTCAAATTTCTTTTTTTATTTATAAGTACAATCCTTCCGGTTAATAATGGAAAATAATTTCATTCAAATGGCTGCCTCGGCTGGCCATGCAGTAGCCTACACGATCGGTCCAATTTTTAAGCACATTATCGATTGTGTGCAGCTGTATTTCACCAATGGCTTCACGAATATTGTCCTTTAAAGCGTCAATTGTCTCTGGCTTGTCGGCGTAACATTTATCTTTGAGGGCACCCCACAAATAATAGTCCAACGGTGTCAAATCGCAGCTCCGAGGTGGCCAAACGACATCAGCTCTGCGGCTGATAATGCGATCTTCAAAAACATAGCGCAAAACATCGAGTGTAGCTTCGGCTGTGTGGCACGTAGCGCCGTCCTGTTGAAACCAAATGTTGCCAATATCCTCCTCTTCAATTTTTGTGAACAAAAATTCGTTCAACATGGCCCGATAACGATCGCCATTGACTGTAACGGCCACTCCTTGCTCATTTTCAAAGAAAAATGGCCCAATTATGCCTCTGGACCAAAATCCGCACCAAACAGTGACTCGTTTTGGGTGTACCGGCTTTTCAATGTATGCGTGCGGGTTTTCTGTGCCCCAAATACGACAATTTTGCTTGTTTACATACCCGCCAAGATCAAAATGAGCTTCATCCGAAAAGATGATTTTTTTGGCAAAATCGGCATCTTCTGTAAGTCGATCGCAGGCCCACTTCCAGTGGCCCACGCAGCGTTGTTCAAGCGTATACACAACCATATTCGCTCAGCGGAAGGATAAAACTAATTATCTGTCAAATCAGACATGAGCTAAGTGTTACCATTCACGAAATAAGCACTAGTTGAAAAAAAAAACTTTAGATGGCGGACCCTTTAGTTTTGTTAACGATGTATGATGTATTGTATTTTTTGTATTGACTCGCTGTCTATTTTAGTACCGCCCGCGAAGCATTCAGGAACCAAGATTTGGGTAGAAGGCATCGACCAAGTATATCGAAGGTAGAAGGTAGTTTCATAGGAACGCATATTATGTAGGTTGAGCGCCATTTCATATTCTGAGTTTTGTAATGAGCGTCGGATTTGCAAAAGTTCCTTATAATAATCGACATCCCTAGACAGGTCCTAGAGTTATCGTTATCTACTGACCCATGACCCATGACTGATCCTAGACAGTAAAATATGGGTTCCATGCCAACTCAGAATTAAGTCAACTCAACACCTCTTTGAAAAGTCATTAAAAGCCATTATTATATTTTTTAAATAGCCCATATATCCTAACATAACCTTTTTAACCACTTTTTTTAGATTTTTTTTCATTTTTTTAGTTGCGATTGCGATCATTATCTTTTTCTATTTTTCTGTGTCTTGTTCTCTTTCGTATTTTCGTTTATATTATTATTAGTGCTATCTTCTTCTTCAATTATATATTACAATGATGGGAATAACCTTAAAAAATTATAAAAAGTCAGTTGTTCTTATAAAAACATTGAATTGAATTATTTATTTCTGTAGGTACCTTAAAGGATAAACCACGTAAGTCCATAGCAATTACTATGGACTTACGTGGTTTATGCTTTAAGGTACAAATTTGAATAACCTCCTACGAACAACTAAGTATTTATTGTAATTAATCATAATCAGATAATCACGTTATTGCGAAAATGAAATAACGTAATTGGTAGTCATTGGAAAAATGAAATCTCCTTTACGTAAATAATATGACCTTTTGAATTTATCTGAGATCGACTTCACTGCCCAACAGGAATGGGCATTGTTCAGGTACCTAGACTACCTATCACAACGACAGTAATTAGAAGTTGCAATCAATACCGAATAGTTATTGAGAGAATAACAGTTCAATGCTGTGACACCGTATTTTTGTCACGGGTTCAACCTTTTGTTCCATCGCGGAACAAATTCTTTGCCATTTTTATTAATTTTTTTTTTTGCTTAGGACGCAGAATGTTAAAACATCATTGTTAAATATTTAATTATTCTTGTGTAGAAATTAAAGGTGTAAAGGTAAACTATAAAATAAAATGTTCATTTTATTTTAACACTTTTTCTTCAAAGAAGATTGTATGCACTGGAATTTAATGTGCAATCTTCGGATCAAAATATTGGCTAAAATTAAATATTCATTCATATCTATCAATAAGTATCGCAAAGATACACATTGGATACCGCATCCGGATTTCCCTTGAACAAAGTTTCTAAGCTTTTAATTTTTTGTTTGTTTTTATTGTACCTAATCTCTGCACATTTGCTGAGTAAAAGTAATCAATATAATATCTTTACATAGTATAAAATGAAGTCGCTCCCGCTGTGCGCTTATATCTTTTAACCACGCAACGGATTTTCATGCGGTTTTCACTAATAGATAGAGTGAAGCGTGAGGAAGGTTTTTAGGTATATAATTTATCAAGGTTTTGTGTAAATTGGTTGAAATATATAAATAAAGGGAGCGAGCTGGCAAGCGGGCGGCGTGGATTTGATTTAACAGATCTGATGGCGTTGGTTATAAAGGTTGGGTAATGGCGTGGCGTTGTGTTTCGTTAGCCACAGCAACGTTTTCCCGGTCTGCTAGTAGGTAATATTATAAAATAAAGTGTACTACAATCTGCGTGCTGCTAAAACTCAGAAACGAGTCCCGGTACGATCAAGGGAGTTATATGGTGTGGTAGCCCTGTATCCCCCATCCATGAATAAGGTTCCTGTTTTACGCCTATTCATTATATTGTTTTTTTTTTATTGGTGCTCTCTCTAACAATTGTATCTAGATATCTCCCTTTCAAACCATCTTCTAATTTTTGAACGCTTAGGTACTACACGTTTTCATGCTTCGCGATTAATTTATACCTACCTCAAATCTGCGTTTCAAAAAACAAGAAAAACCTACCTCAAAATGAGGGGAAAATATTACAGCAAGTTTTTCAGATCAAAAACAAAAAAATTAAATTGTCAAAAAGGAGCAGCGTTTTTAAGCGTTTACGAAAATAGGTCGGTAGTGTGTAAAAACCGCCATGTTCGTAGGTAACCTAAGGAAGTTCGTATTCTTGGAGGAGTATGTATGGGGGCATCCATTAATTACGTGAGCAGTTTTTCTTCCAATATAGACCCCCCCCTCCCCCTCAGTGAGATAAATTTGGGACAATTCGTTTATTTTTTTCAAGTAACGTGAGATTTTGCTGGACCCCCCCCCCCCCACCCTCGTTTGTGATCACGTAATTAATGGATGCCCCCTATCCTATGTAATATTACCTAAAAGGTCTTATGGAAGAATAGTGCGTCAAAAGAATGTATACCATAATATTTGTACATATCTATTTTTTTAATCTTTCCAAGTATTAACGTGTCACTATTGCGATGTAATGTTTGGTTTTTTTAAACATTTTAAACCAAAGCAGAACAGTTTCTTTGACAAACTCAGTTCGTGCAGCATGAGTTATTTGTTTCAAAACTCAAGATTTCTTTCAATGGCCAAAAATATTGTTGGAATCATAGACATATGAATATTAGTAGACCTGCCCTAAGCGATAAAAGCGTATTATTTCCCCCACCCATTGGAACCATTCCATTGGACCGGCTGGGATCGTGTATGGCTTCGCGTTAATCTAAAAAATGTGACGTCATCATTCTTCTGCAAGCCAGCGTCGAGCACTTATCGGTGCATTTTACGAAATAAAACGGTAAACATAGCGGCTTGTGTTTTGAAAACGTGTAAAAATAGAAGTGAAAAAGAGAATAAATAAAATTGTCGTATTACATTCCATAGGCAAGCATTATTTTACACTATTTTAAGCCAATTCAGATCACATAATATGATCATTTTTGTAACATACACTGTCACTCGAGATACATGGCGTGTGCCCGTCCCTGTTTACTGGAGTAAGTAAATTATGAAACATTTATAAAAGTGTCTTCACTTAATACAGCAACAAAATATTGAACTCGACCTTATAGGTGACCTTACTTTGCATATTTGGACTTCGCAAATGTGTTCATTACGCGGCGAACAATTCGCGCTCCCATGTAAAAAGGTATATTCATTCAAAAGCAGAGTTTACTTTTAAGAACGAAAGTGTGATATTATAATGCGAGATGCCTATATACTGTCAGATTGAGTTTTGACGAATCACGTATCACCTAAGCCGTCTTCCTGCCCTTCGTCCCGCTGTAGTTGGTTTCTACCCCTCACCTTTCTGTTCTGGTCTATTGATATTCATATGTCTATGGTTGGAATGCTATTAATTTATGGAAAGATTGTTTTTTGTTGTTGCTTGTTAAAATCTGGCTTACGCGTTGTCTGATTCGATCAAACGAACGATTATTAGGTAGAACTGTGCGACCAGTCGAGTGAAATCTCAATAGTAGTCTTTGATCGTATTTCGTGGTTTATTGCTAGGTATTATGGATGCCTGGTTCATTGAATAAATTATACTTGGGGTTATAATATATCTACACAGTGTCCGGAAGCTCGTAGTACAAACGGGAAACTGGTGAATCCATATCACATGGAGAACCTAAAAACTTTTTTTTTCGATCGAAGCATTTAGATTTTTTTTTCCTTTTTTTCGGTTTAAAAAACTAACTAAAGGGTTTTAAAAAAAACTAAGAGCTGGTAGGTCTACGCTTTGGCGCATTTCAAAAGATAATAAACTGCTGAAAACTCCCCAGCGACCGATTTTTATCTAAAAAAACCCAACTCCAAACTTCATTTTTTCGGAAACAAATGCAAAAAATGTATACCACAAAATCGAGTCCATATGCAATGTAGATTTATCAATTTCTCGTTTGTAATACCGGTTACCGGACAACGTGTATTACGTATGCTAGAAGATGTTTTTATTATTTGATTGACGGGTTTTCATTCAGATTCAATTTTCGCAAAATACTAAAAACAAAATGTCAATTTAGTATTACTTTCCTATAAATATTGTCGGTTTGTTTATGATATTGTGATAATATAATAATGATATGATTATATATCCATTTCAGTGGAAAATTAACACTACTTCACACGTTTTCCCATAAAGAGAGCGATAAATGTAAAGTTTACCTTCATTGATATAAGATAAGTTTTTAGTTATAGGTAGTTATAATGGTATGCTGGCAATGCACTTGGCGTTGCGTATTTGTTCTATTTGGCAAACATACAAATAAAGGCAAGCACTCACCAGCCAAATAGTAAGCAATTATGAATGAATTTTTTTACTCTCGCAGGGGATTTTATTAGTTTAAAAATGCATGTTACTATTACAAACAGATTACTTGTAAAAAAAATTCCACAGTAGTTAAAATACCATGGCTAGCAATGCGCTGGCGCTGATGGATGCTGACCAATTATACATTTGCAGTTCAAGCGCTTTGTAAAATATAAGTACTAGGTAATAATTTAATTAACTGCATATATTTTCATTTATGTAGTGTAAGTGTAGGGAAAATAATAAAATTGTATATTTTGGGGAATTTTTTTCCAAAATTTGCTAGCCAACCCCCTCCCTACCTTAAGGTAAGAAAATATTGTCGCGAAATTCTTATCTGAAAATCTCTGCTCAAAAACGGTTGCAATCTGATTGCTCTCTGAATAGCAAACATATTTGTGTTTCATTATTTGGCTCCATGTGTGGACGGTCGTATTTGCCTCTATTTTTTTTATTATTTATTAACCAATACATATAATATACAATTAAACAAAATATATATAATATTGGTGGTAACAATACCTCCCTAATTGAGAAATTCTCGTGTTTAGAGAGGGAGCACTATCAGATTGACAGTACTTATGGACAGTACTAAACATACTTGACAGTTGTTACAATTTGGATGTATGTAGAACTACTTTTTTTTTAAATATATACAATGAATAAGTTGAATAATAATTTTGAATTATTTTTTTTTGTGCACAATGGAAAAAAAATTTACAATGAAAATATAAGTTGGCATTTTTTTTTTGTACATTAACATAATCTGAATTTTCATACATAGAGAAAATATAAGTTGACATTTTTTTTGTTCAGAATGGAAATATAAGTTGGCACATCGTAACACATACCTAAATCTAATAAATAGTAAAATGTCTTTTAAGTTTTTGTTTAAAAATTTCATAATTCCTTTCGGATTGTATTTCTTTGGGGAGTTCGTTAAAGCATTTTATGGCTGAGTATGTGTAATGATGTTGGGCTGTTGTTGTATTAAGTTTAGGGATTATTATTTGTCCTAAGGTTCTCGGCCTGGTGCTAAATGACTTTGTTGTTAGTTAATCATTGTGGATTTGAAGTACTGCATTTTTTCATAAATTTTATTTAGTGGTAATACTTTGAATTCGTAGAATAATTTTTGGGTTGAATAGTCTAATTGTTTCTTTAGAATAATTTTGATGAGTCTTCTATGTACTATTTCAAGTGGGGTTAAGTTGGTTTTATACGCTCCTCCCCAGCCTATTATTCCGTATTGTAGAACTGATTGGGCTAATGCATAGTAAACCTTTAGTAGCATAGATTTTTGTAGAATATTTCTTAGTTTGAGGAATACATAATAAAGTTAACGTATTCTGTTTACAGTTTGTGCAATATGTTCTGTCCATTTAACATGTTGATCTATAATTATGCCTAAATATTTAATATTACTTTTTTTTTAGATTTTTGAGCATTTAGGTAAATTGCAGTTGTCCGTATAATTATTACAAGAGTTATGAATAGTAATATTGGAATTTATTGTTGGACGGAATTTGTCTGATAATGTAAAAGTCATGAAATAGGTTTTGTCAGAGTTTAAGGAAAGGTAGTTGTCATCCAACCATTGTTTTAGGTTGTTTATTTCTACATTCGCAGTTTGATAGGCTTCTTCCCAAGTTTTTTTTTCTATGATTAAAACTGTGTCGTCGGCGAAAGATATAATTTTTCCCATTTTTGGTACTGTAAGCATTTCATTCACGTAAATGATAAACAATATTGGACCTAGAATTGTCCCTTGAGGAATTCCAAATTCGGAATAGGTGGGTTCACTCAATATGTTGTTAATTTTTACGTTTTGGTGTCTTTTATGAAGATAACTTTTAAACCATTCTTTAACTGTTCCTTGGATTCCAATTTTTTCTAATTTTTTGATTAGCTTCCTGTGGCTTATACTGTCAAGTTGCATGTTGCAACTTGACAGTATAATAGTTCATTTGCATGTTTAGCCATTGTCAAATACAACCAACATGCAATCACAAATACGCAACGCCAAGTGAAGTGCCACCATAACAACTGTAAGTTGATGTTATCATCAATACTATCTCCTATCTAATCTACTGTTCACAATATTGATAGGAAAGCAGAACGTATAAGATAGTTTTGAGAAAGTATGTACAATATTAGTGTGTTTGTAGGTAAAAAATACCTGCGTTGCTTAAGTTGATACAACTGGGTAAGATATGTTATTAATTTTAATATAATTACTTTAACCTTTTCTTACTGTATCTTTTCATATTACCTACTTGTTAAGTTTTAGAAGGCCGGTTCGAGTGTAAACAAACTGTTTTAAGTTGAAGTGCTATTTTAATGTAAGAAGAAACACAGTCGCCGAGAAATTCCAATAATAAGTATTTTACCATACTGTTGCTGTCACTGTCGCTGTTACTTCCCCGAATACTGAGCGAAAGGGATAACTGCCCCTCAGGCTGATTTCACATTTTTTTAAATAAAAATATTCTACGTCTGAAGGTTTTGCTTTTTTAAAAATACATTGTTTAGTTTGTATACTGAACGTCTGTTGATGGCGTTCAAACCAGGCAATTTTAACCATTTTTGGAGAGTCCTAACTCCTTACAAAAAAAAAGTACCGACATCTAGTGGTCGACATCTAAAATATTTGCACTAGTGTCAAAATTCATAGAGGAAATATAGAGGAAACCGCCGCCCGGTTTCCTCTTAAAGATAAAGATAATTTACATTTTTGGTATTAGCAGATACCTGGATACCCACTGATAACAATGAAAACAACAGTTTTCTGAAATAATTTCATTGTTTTTAAATGATGAAGAATATTTAAGGACTTAAATAACTTAATTGAAATTGAACCTCAACTATAATATTTTCAATTACCCACAAAAAATGTAACATTAAAAATTAAATAAAAAAATTGTTTATGTCAACCTTTGTTTTATAGATTAGACATTCATTGCACTTTCTTTAAGGTGCTTTAAGGTGAATTGACCATTTAAAAAAAAACTTGGTCATCCACGATGACGACATATTTATTGGGTGCTAGAACGTGACAGATTCTCGGAATGTATTGTTGAATCCTCAAATCCTTTCAATCACTTTCTTCGGTTAATTTTTACTGTACTTATGGCCACTTTAAATTTTGGAAAAAATTCGGTTTATGGGCGAAATTCCTAAAAAATAAAACTAGTTATTTTTATACTAATTTTGGGCCGGGGAATCCGAATCTGAAAGAATTAGGTGGGGGCAAGCAATAATAAACGAATTACACGACTTTAAAAATTTCGATACACAAACAATCTGCAATGAAATAACGACACATCTTTTTATGGGCGATACTCCGAAAGAAGAAATTTAATTATCTTTATACTAACTTTGGGCTGGGAAATCCGAATCTGAAAGAATTAGGATACACTCGGAAATATTAACTGAGTTAACGACTGTACAATTTTGAATTCACAAACAATGTAAAAGGCCATTTTGAACGCTTTCTGACAATAAATATCATAGAAAAACCAAAGATATTATATATTACCATATAAAATTAAGTGTTGCCATAAGCAATAATATCAATAACGTAAAACTTTCGACACGATACTTACTCACATTAACCTGATGAATTATGACTATCTCAACGACCGTATTCTTAGACCAAAAGTGTGAAAATTCGTTGTATTAAAAAGTTGTGACGTAGACCGGTCACCAATATCAATGTTATTATATGAATCAATGTGAATAGATAACAGGTTTGTGTAACATGGTTTGTGATAGAAAAGAAAGTGCCCCCTTCGTAGCGCCTACTCGCGTCAAGGCAAGAAAACATCCCAGTTTTCAAGTAGTTTAGCGGCTACGCTAGGTTTGTGTAACATGGTTTGTGATAGAAAAGAAAGTGCCCCCTTCGTAGCGCCTACTCGCGTCAAGGCAAAAAAACATCCCAGTTTTCAAGTAGTTTAGCGGCTACGCTAGGTTTGTGTAACATGGTTTGTGATAGAAAAGAAAGTGCCCCCTTCGTAGCGCCTACTCGCGTCAAGGCAAAAAAACATCCCAGTTTTCAAGTAGTATAGCGGCTAAGTTAGGTTTGTGTAACATGGTTTGTGTAACACGGTTTGTGATACAAAAGTGAATAAAATTTATTAAAAAATAATTACTGAAATATATAAACATGTTTTTTTACGTTATTGATATTATTGCTTAATGGCAACACTTAATTTTATATGGTAATATGTAATATCTTTGGTTTTTTTCTATGATATTTATTGTCAGAAAGCGTTCAAAATGGCCTTTTATATTGTTTGTGAATTCAAAATAGTACAGTCATTAACTCAGTTAATATTGCCGAGTGTAACCTAATTCTTTCAGATTCGGATTTCCCAGCCCAAAGTTAGTATAAAGATAATTAAATTTCTTCTTTCGGAGTATCGCCCATAAAAAGATGTGTCGTTATTTCATTGCAGATTGTTTGTGTATCGAAATTTTTAAAGTCGTGTAATTCGTTTAATTTTGCTTGCCCCCACCTAATTCTTTCAGATTCGGATTCCCCGGCCCAAAATTAGTATAAAAATAACTAGTTTTATTTTTTAGGAATTTCGCCCATAAACCGAACTTTACCCTAAATTTTAATTAGTTTGCTACTATTAAATCAACGTTTCTATTTTTTTTATTTTAGACATTAACCAGCTGTGGTCCAGATCTAAATCCAGTAACCGGAGGAGATTTTGGGTTGAAAACAAACATCACATCTTAAAGAAAACAAATTCCTTGTTTATTATTTGGATATTACAGGACTTCCAACCAATTTATTGACATTAGTTTTCTGTTAGCAGTGCGGTGAGTGAAGTGTTTATAGCGATGGCTAAAGTGACTTTATTGATTGTGAGTTTAGTGAGTTGCGTTTGTTTTGCTCTCGCGATTAAACCGGTCCAAGTAGACCCGAACAACACCAGAGGATATCGGTACATCATGGGAACAGGTGAGTTTCTTATAATATGTACCTACCAATGTAACACGAAAACATATCATTCATAAACACAACATTCTACTAATACCCCATAGAGATGTGGCAGTCGCAATTGATTTGGCATTGACAGCTAAAAACCGGATTTTGTTTGTTTTATGGCGGTGTTGTTCTAAGAAAATTAAGCCAATATTAGATTTTTTTTTGTACGTACATAATAATTACGTTCCATCCATTAGAAATGTCTATAGTGTTTATAGAAGGTATATTTATATTTATAGGTACTCAAACAACAATCAGTTTTAACTTTGAAAATGACAATTAAATTAGCGGAATTGGTGTTCGGCAGTTGACAGCGATTAAGCCATACGGTTCATTTGAAATAAAAATAAAAATATGACTAGACAGGTTTACGGCATCACGTAGGAGAATTTAGATAGGTATCTAAAAAAAATAGAAGGGGGCCTTTATAAAAAAAATCCCTACGTGGTGCCACAGAAACTGGATTTTCGAAACTCGGTGCATGCAAATCGGATGTATAGTTTTTTTTTTATATGTTGTTGAAAAACGGAGTTTTGCTGAAGTATAATTCAACGTACAAACTATTTTTTTTATTTATCTCTTTTTGTGAGAGCATTCATTCAAATGAAATGAATAAAAATGACATTTTTTTACATTGGTGTGGTGTAAGTTGTTAAGGTGGGACAAATACATAAAGTTTTTTTATTTATTTTTATACTTAATTTAACTTTTTCTTACGGATCTTGTATACCAATATACTTGCAAAGTTTTCAAATGCCGGTTGAATGTAAACAAACTGTTTTAATTTAATGAAGACAATATTAGCGAAATTCAATCGAAAATCTGAAATAGATAAATCAGAAAAAGATACGTGCACCTCTAGTCTTCAATATTACAATATGAGGTTTTACTCATAAACTAAAAAAAAACTGTTTTAAGTTGGAGTGCTATTAATATAAGAGGAAACACGGTCGCCCAGAAATTTAAATAACTCATCTATTTACAAACATTTGCACTAGCGTCAAAACTCAGAAAGTAAATTGAGGAATATATTTGTATGGACAAAACGCCGCCCGGTTTCTTCTTAACGTTGAGGAAATGAGGATATTATGCATTTTTGGTTATAAGTAAGTACCTGGTACCTAGATATTGAGAAAAATTAGAACAACAGTTTACTGAAATAATTTCATTGGTTTAAATTTTGAATAATGTAAAATGTTTAAGGACTCAAATAATTTCTTAAAATTTGAAATTGAAATGTTTGCCACACTCTACCTTTATGATATTTGCAATTACCCACGAAATATGTAACAAAACTTTTTTTAATAAAAACATTGTTAATGTCAGCCGTTGTTTTATAGATTATACATTGATTAACTTGGTCATCCACGATCCACGATGACAACATATTGGGTGCTACAACAAGACGAATTATCGGGATGTATTGTTGAATCCTCGAGTCCTTTCTATCACTTTATTCGGTTAATTTTTTCTGTGCTTATGTTTACTTTAATTTCTGTAATTTACGTTTCTATATTTCATCGGAGACACAACGGGTGAGTTTATTATAATGTGTACCTACCAATATAACACGAAAACATCATAAATTAACATAACATCAACCATACTAACTCTAGTTCTGCCTTTTACGTCAGTCGGTGCCAAAAAAAGTGCTGTCAAATATTTTTATTTGAATTATACTTATATATATTTTTATTTGCACACCAATCTCTTCGTAAGGGTCCCATCCATGTGTAAATGTTTAAAACATGTAAATATTCAAATTATATAAATATATATGTATGTGTGATACATGTCTTCCCTATCTTATCTTTTGTGTGGAAAAATTTTTTATGAAAAGGAAACTTACACATTGTTCTTTTTTTGTAATGTACGAAAGTGAAAACCATTTTTTTTGTAGTGTAATAAAATACGTACATTTTTTACACATAAAACGTCACTAAATGTCCCAACACTGACCTTTATGTAGTCCTATCTGTTTATGTAGTCCTATTGCAAAGTAAGCTATAATTTTGGACAAAACTTTTATAGTTGAGGTTAGTTGAGTACCTACTAAATACAAAAATCATTCAATTTTTTTTTAAATAGTCATTTACTCTAAAAGAGTGCTTTGTGTAGATATATTTTTTTTAAGTATGGGTACACCCGGGAACCATATAATATTGAATTCTAACATAGGTCACCCCAAGTGGTTCGTTACGTTTGGTGACTTAGGAGGGGTGCCCGGTTTCATAGGGTGAGGTTTGTCCGGATCTTAGCGGCAGATTCGTCTGCCCACCAACTGCATGGCAGGCCGGATCGGGATAGACTGGTTGAGGAAGACCTGTAGACCTCTCCAGCAGGACTGTCGAAACATCGCCTTACCCGCATTGGGGGGATTGATTCATACGTCACTCCTGGACACACTGACCCCCAGATTCTTACCCACCCCTCGTACCTTTTTCCTTCCCACGACTTTCTCTCCTTACTTTTCCTTAAAAGACCCTCCACACAACATCCCCAAATATGACATAGCCCCTGAAGGGAATTATTTTCCCAAGGGCCTTTCCTGTGTGGAGATAATGTAAAAAAAAACCTAGAACTTTTTCTCTTCCCACTCCCAATTGTTCTCTCGTTTTATCTGTTGCTATGAAGAGGTTCACAGACTACATAGAATAGGCCACTTGCAAGGATTTAATAACGACTTAGAAAAAATCGTGTAGATAGAAAACGTTGGTAAAATTTTATAGAAATGTATAGTTTTTATTTTATTTTAAATAAATAAATCCATTATTTGAGCTCGTGACGTCACTACATGAATTTTCATGTAGTGACGTCCCGTCTCCGATTATGTTCTATTAATTTTGTAAAATTCCACACTGATTTATTTTTTTTATATGGCAACACTTTGATTTCCGGTGAATTTTTCAATTTGTTCACTAGATTTATTGTTTGTTCTCTGCGAACTTATCCTTTGGTTTGATTTTTTGGTAAAGATGGCTTTGTTTTGACAGATGTTACGAAGAGAACCCCTTACATTTTATTGCCATTCGTGTGGAAAACGTTCTTTTTTTAAAATGATTTTTGGCTAATTATCGTTTTTTTGCACCCATAAAATTATGTCCCGTCTTTCCGGTTTAAAAATCTGATTTTTCAAATTGAAAATTTCAAAAAATCGCCAGGGTTTCCAAAATACGTTTAAAAAAATACAGAATGACTTAGAATATTTGCCTAAACCGTTTTTTTTTTAATGTGATGCAAGTGGCCTATCGCTTCTGATATCGGGGAAATATTCAAATGTGCTGTATTCACCGCTGCCTCCAGATATATTAATTTCTTCTCGTTTGTGATTTACTTAAATAAAATTAAGAATTGTTAATTGCATTGCAGCCGTAGAAGAGTGCCCCGAAGGTACGCACTCGTACGGCAGCACAGGACAGCGGCCCACGTGGAGTCAGCGCACGTGCACCAGCCCGGAGCCCTACGACATGGGTCCCATCTGCGACTTGTCTCGCTGCGACTGCGACGAGCCCACCGTGCTGGACGAGACAACGGACAAGTGCGTCCTGCTGGAGGACTGCCCTGACTCCGCGCCCCCCGCGCCCCCTGCAGACACCTCCAGGTGTCAGAGAAGCTTTTAAATCATAACCAGGTGAGATTTACCTAAACCCCATTCACTTCCCGATCTTTATTATTTACTACCTTTTGCCCCCGGCTTCGCACGAGCCACTGCCCCCCCCCAGCCGATGCAATTTTTCCATGCCGAGAAAATACAAGGCCTCTAGGTCTATAATCTTTCCTAATATACGTATAAAACAAAGTCAGGTGATTTACACCATTTATGACTCAAGAACGGCTGGGTCGATTTTTATGATCTTTGTTTGTTGGATTGTCTCCGCCCCAAACAGCAGAATAGCTATCGGAAAAATTAACGAAAAAAAAAATTATGAAGAAAATTCTTTTCACTAGAATAATCAGGTTTCTCGAGTTTTTTGTAAGCAATAACAAATTAAAATAATATAACAGAAGTTAAATTTAAATAATATTATTGGATTAAATATACTTATATGAATACAACTTTTTGTCTAACTAACGCCATCTACCTCCATCTAACTCCATACCTAACGGTAGGCAGAGAGAACGGACCGCCAAATAACTTGATATTGGCACACACTCCTTGCCTCGTTCACATTCATACATTTTCTCATACATGCTCTTCTATTATTTTGACTCTTGACATGGCCCGACTCAAGTATCTGATTCACTTGGTCGTGCCATGTCTTTCTCGGGCGCCCCCAACTTCTTCTACCATTCGCATTTGCTTCATATATTCTCCTTACGCACTCCTTTCCCTTCATTCGTTATATATGCCCAAACCATCGGAGCTTACCATTTCTTAATCTTACTCATTATGCTTACATCAACCTTGCATTCCTCACACGATCGTATATGGTTTTACCACACATACGCCTTAGAGATCTCATTTCTACAGCATTCAGTCTACTTTCATCCTTCCTCTGCCAGTTCCATACCTCACCGCCATACATCAGGGTAGGTACCAGCACTCCATTACGGATAGATAGCTTAGCTTCTTTGCTCCATTAATGGAGTTTAATTACCTGCATTTACCCTTCTTTCAATATCTCTATCAGCCTTCCCGTTTCTCGTAAACATGCTTCCCAAATACACAAATTCATCCACCTGCTCCAAGTATTCATCATTCACAACTATGTTTCACATTGTTTTCGTACTCTCTCTTTCAATTACCACGACTTTAGACTTTTAAATTCATCATTAACTCATTCTTCATGCATACTTGTTTCATCCTAGACTAGAGAGACTTTAGATCTTCCATACTGTCAGAAATCAGCACTGCATCATCAGCATACAACAGGCAACATACTTTCAGATTACTTTTCAACAAAATAATACCTATTCATTCACGAATTCATGATGCTATCCCATTGACGTATGATAATTATTTTTCACATTTTGCCAACCCGCACTAAGATAAAGGGGTGATTATTATTTTATTGGGTCAACGTGTTATGGATCATATAGGTCAATGATATGCTTTTCGACCATTTTTCGATGGCGACATTATTTTTTTTCACTAGTTTTTCTCAAGTAAAACTAAAGAATTATTGTGTTCATCATAATATGTATTTCCTAATAGTTCAAGAGCCCGTGACGATCAGACCTTCGCTATTTTATAAAACCTAAAAGTTTCTCTGTGTATGTCTCTTATACAGGTAAAGATGATCCCCGACTATGAAGTTTGGATCACGGTGGCTTTGAAAGATATTATATTAATTAATTATAATTGTATATAATTAATAATAAATCACTTTGTTTAAACCACTATATAATTAAAAATATCAACATGTTTCAATAACAATGTTATCTTCATCAGGACAAGATGTTAATTTATTATTAAAGTCTTGTCCTGATGAAGATAACATTGAAGTTTATTGAAGCATGTTGATATTGTTAATTATATAGTGGTTTAAACAAAGTGATTTATTTCTCATTATATTAATAATGATGCCACAAAGTAATTTTGCTAAGTCTGAAGAAATAATTATAATTGTAATTACGTTAAAGTATAAAAGCTGATTTTTATATATGTTACTTGAAGAACTATCAACATATGTTTTCTCAGTAATCAGACAGTTTCGATGGTTCCTTCAGCTTGTCAGACACATTAAAAGTCTTCCGTAGGTGTGCGAGCGAGGTAGCTATATACATGCAAGCGGGTGGGATTGAAATTACTACCTTGTAAAAGTGCGAGCAACATGCTCTTGACATTGTGGTGCAATTTTATATACCTTTGCAATCTGCTATCTTTCAAGGCCACCGTGATCCAAACTTCATAGTCGGGGATCGTCTTTTCCTATATTAGGGACATACACAGAGAAAATTTCAGGTTTTATAAAATAACGAAGGTCTGGTCGTCACGGGCTCTTGCTCTATAAGGATGATTCGTGTGCATTTACTTGGTAGCTCACAATATTCAACATTCTTTACGGGGTTACCAAAATCTAATATTGTGTCTAATCGATGATTTTCTTAACTGGCCTCGTTCAATCACATTTATATATTTTTTAAAGTCAATTCTGGCTATGATTTTTAACTGTATTTATAATTACCCAAATGCTACCCTGTTTTGCCGCGACTTTTTACACGACTTTTTTTTCAAATTCAAAAATATATTCCCAATTCTTATTATTTTCAGTGAATAAATAAATATAATAAATTTATGCCGCCGCTCTTACAATAGTTGGTTGTGCTAACTTGTGGTTCCAAGCAATTAATCGGCCATGGCAATATTTTTTAATTTTAAATTTATTATTTTTGAACTTTTTTAAAAAATTTTTTTTTATTAAAAACACACAACGATGTTGCACTCCCATGAGTTATCAAAACTCATTATGGGATCGCCAATTGGTACTTTTGAGAAGTTAAACCCAACTCAACCCAATATGTAGACACAATGTATGAATAAAAAAATTATAAAACATTTCACAGAAGCAACATACAGACACAAACATATGAAGAATCACTTTACAAATGTATTAGAATTTCACTTCGTTTTCTGGATTGAATGAATGTATATGTATATGAATGAAGTGGAAGTTAACCCACTTCCCGACATTCGATCGATCTGAAACTCGGCAGATAGACATCGTTGTCGATGATAGTGTATTCTAAAAACTTTTGGAAGAAAAGTTTTTTTTTTGTGTCACACACACACGCGGACATATATAGGAACGCTTTTCTCTGAAATTCGATGATATTACGGCAGTCAATATATGCAATAAATATAGGCCATACAATCGGGATTTAGCTCGGTTGGTAGTGATAGTTGGTAGTTTGAGAACTCAAATTCCTGGATAGGAAGATTCAATACCCATTAAAAAAATATTTTTTTATGTTTTAAAATATATTTGAAAAAAAAAAACAGTGTCATATATTTTCAATCACACGTCGCCACTGATCCCACCCCTAACGTCGCGACGGGATCACGTGATACGCACGCTGTTTCATGTGTTACCGTGCTGCTGAAATCAGACCGAGTCCTTATCACGTCACCCGCTAGGCGATACCCGACTACCCAGTTGCGATGTGCGATTGAAATATTTTTTCATTGTTGTTATTTGAAAAAAATATCATCTTGAAACAAATGATATTTATGTTATTTATTGTCATTAAGTCTATTTTGTAGAACTCCATTTTATTTTTTTATTTGTTTATGTATAAATATATATGTATAAATATATAATGTATAAATACAGTTTATTATAAAGAAGTTCAGCTTCGTAATTAATTAACAATTACGAAGCAGAATAAACTGTTTTTATACATTAAATAATAATATTATTGAATGTATAAATGAAATTAAAAAAAAGACATTTATATTTTTTACTCCAAATATGCTCTTCAATAGCTAGTTAAAATCCTTCGGGGATAGTACACGTCAAATTTTAAGACCGAACCGGCGTTGACCAGAAATCATTGCAATATGCGAGTTTAAGGACAGAAAAGTGGCATGTCCCCCGTCCACATCTTTCTCCGTCGCACGAATGTTTTTTCACATCTTTCTCTTTCGCTTACATGCATTCGTTCATTGTCAAGTCAGTGACTGTGCGAGGATGTATCGTTTCATGTTCAGGCCGGTCTTAAAGTTTGGCTTGTACTGTACGTGCTGTTACACTCGTATAAGGAAAATTCAATTGTTTTAGTTCCGTGGCCTCCGAATAAAAATAATAGATTTTTAAATTTTTTTAAAAATAAAACCTTATTTATTGAACATCTCTGTGAATTTGTAGGCATACATTCATACCTACGTATACACATACAAAACAAACGATAAGAGACGCAGCTCGGATAATTAATTCAATAGAGTCACAAGTTAGTCGACACTCGTCCTCGATACATCACCGAATTATTTGCGGCGATATCACTTGAGTAACTAATATTGTTGGAGAGAATAAGCATTGCACGATGTCGAAGTTCGGTTTCTTGATACTAACTGCCTGTCTATGCCTGACCCTCGCTGGCAAAAGAAACCACAATAGAGGTTGTCTCTGGTCGTCTGACGGTGAATGTAAGTTACTATTAGTTATTATTATTATGTTTCTATCATTATCAATAATATATTTTATATAATCAATGAAATTATCCATGTTTTTGTTGAGATAACGTAATCTATCTATCTTCTTCTCAATGGTGGTTCGTGAATTTTCAGTTAGCTAGAGCAGTGGTCCCTAACCTTTTTATCGCCGCGGACCGGTCAACTTTTGACAATTTTACCGCGACCCGTTAAGGGGGGGGGGGGGGGGGAGGGGGAAGCGTTGATTGTTTATATTTTATTTGTTTTGATATTACACACAATTATGTCACCTAAAATATATTACTAGTGCACGTCGCCTAAAAATAAACATAATAAAAACCTCTCCATTGGTCGGATTAGTCCTTTTTATTGAAATACGGGAATAAATTCACCAATATAATCAAACGCGTATTTGTAGGTACCTATGTCACGTATTCGCAATAAAACGAAACCACTTGCATTTGGGCAAGCAGAATATAAGTGTCACGTCATTGCGTCTCACTCGAACTCTTTACGTTATACACGCGAGTGCGCAAGATGGAAGCCTGAATAATATTTTTTGTCGATAATTATTTAATTTTTTATTGGGTGTGTTCGATTTTTTGTATGTAATTTTGATTTTTAAGCAGGGCCTTGGGCGGCCCGGTACCATTTGATCCACCAACCGGGGGTTGGGGACCACTGAGCTAGAGTGATTAGATTGAAAAATTCTAGATTATTGATATTGTAACTAAATTTAAAAAAAAATGAATGAAGATTTTTCAGACTGGGGAGACACAGCCTCTCCCAAATAAAATACAAATATCCATACAAAAAATTGAATTTTTTAAGAAGAAAACGATTTCACCTATAACAACATCAATGGGGTTTTTACAGTTTTTTTTTGTTTAAAAAAATTAAGCAATAAATTACGATGATTAGAGCATTTTTATTTTATTTTTATGTTGACGAATAAATTTTCTACAGCGAGTTAAAGTTTCCCATTTTTGAATTACCACTAAAACGATATTTTGGGGCGTGGCTATCGTGTGACGTCATGAGTGCGGATGCTCAATGACAGTGTTTATTTATGCTGGTTCAGCTGAGCTACGCTTGTGACGTCACAAACCCATTTGCAAAAAACGGGCCGTTTTGATTTTGTCAGTTTAAGAGAGTTTTTAAAATCAATAATATTGAATGAAAACATAAAAAACAAACATTTTTAGTAGGATGATTAAACTCAGAAAAATGATCTTTAAATATTCCGCATATTTTCAACAGAATCCCTCGTTTGTGGAAATACCCCATTATGTCGTATTTTTCAATCTTAGAACTCTAGCTCACTGGAAAGTCACGGATCGCCACGCCACTGCTTCTTCTATATGTATATCCATCTGAAATATGGACCTACATTTACACGGTATCTGGTAACTTGTAGTGCAAGCGGGAAACTGGTGTACCCACATCACATTTTGGAGGCGGGTATGGGTACCGCCGCCCCGGGGACCATTTATTGGATATACACCTCTGCCATAGGTCACCCCAAGTGATTGGCTACGTTTGCTGACTTAGCAGAGGTGCCCGGGTTCATGGGGAGAGGTATGTCCGGGTCTTGGCGGTGGATGTGTCCGCCCACCAGCAACATGGCTGGCCGGATCGGGAGAGACTGGTTGAGGGAGACCTAACCTAGTCCTCTCCAGTCGGACCCTCTTGACCTTGCACTGCAATGGGAGGGATGGATTAATACGTCTGTCACTGCTAGACATTGACTCCCAGATTCCTACCTACTCCCCATACCTTTTCCTTCCCAAAACTTCCTCTCCTTCCTTTCCCTAAAAAGACTTTCCGCACAACATCCCCAAAGATGACATCGGCCCTGAGAATTTAAGTTTTCAGGGCCTCCTGTGTGAAGCCAATGTAAAAAAAACATAGAATCAGTTTTTTAATATCACATAATTAATTATAACTTTTTTAAGCTCCACACAGGGCGCACTGTGATGGAGCCCCCATACCTGAGCTGGTCACTTAGAGTTACACCAAGCATATCAATGGAGGTCCTGTTCGGAAGAATGCTTCCGTTGAAGGAGACTAGATTATCATTTCGATCCCTTTTAGACGTTATCAAACATGATTGGGTCTTTGAAACATTAAATTCGACGAGGTAATTCTTACCCCAAGAGAAAACACTCTCGAGGTAACCATCCATTCTCTGGTTCATCTGCGTCATCTTTGGGGAGGCGGTGTGAAGAGTCATTTTAAGGGAAAGAAGGAGAGGAAGTGCTGGGAGGGGAAAAGGTACGAGGAGTGGGTGGGAATCTGGGGTTTAGTGTGTCCAGGTCATCTTAGATGTAAGCTATAAATCGTTATGTATTTTTTATATGCTAAAAAAATATTTTAAAATTTCTAATTAATATTTAATATATAGAAATCGGATGTAGACAGTGATTTTTCTCTTATCTTGAACGTAAAGTATGAAAATTTTCATCAGAATTTTCAACTGGTGGGAAAGAGGATGGAGGTGGTTTTTAGAAATCAGTTGTAGACAGTGACCTTTCTCCTGTTTTGCATAATTTCGCCAATCTTTGAATAAACCAACAAAATTGTATAAAACAACAAATCCACCCGTCCGCCGCCACAGACGCTCAATAAATAAATCGGATAATAAATAAAACATTATTTATTTATCAATTCAGTCAACTAACATCTTTATTAGAAGGTATTTAGGTATAGTAGAAATTATACTTAGCTTATAGAGGCACGTTCCAGAGTGGAAGATACTCTCAGTATCGCCCTGGTGTAAGACCACCATTCAGAATTGAAACGTTGCTTTAAATGGCCCTAGCCGTGTTTGGTGACCAGATCTGAATAGCCAGGTACTTCCCCACCTTCCTCTACCCCACCTCCTTCCGCTGTCTACTACCTTCAGCCTCACAACATACCCCAATTGGGGATGCCATAGTCCCACAGGCTCCAGACGGGAGCAGTTGGGACTCTTGTGCGGTATTAAAGTAAAAAATAAATAAAATAAAAAGGATATCGATAGAAAAAAACATTTATGTCTTTACTGTCTTTAGTGTAGAGGTCCGTTAAAAATAATACCTAGTAGTCCAGGCAACGAAGACTAATAAACACCGAATAGCGGAAATAATTCGTGTAGAAGCGAATTTTGGCACAGTTGTACGGGAATGTGTCCTTAACAAAATACTAAAAGTACTGAGGGGTGGTGGTGTAGCTAAGGGTAGGGGGTGTCTCTAAATGTCCCTTTTTCCAGTTTTTCGTTAATAACTCAAAAACTACTACCTCCAGCGGAAAAATATTTATGTATTAAGTTATGTACATAAAATTTTCTACAAAAAAGATTCTATAAACTTTTTTGTTAGGATCAATAATTAAGGAGATATGGAGGGGCGAAAATGTCAAATTAAAAAAAGTTTTTAATGTTAAAAATCAAAGGTTTATTGTTAAAAAAGAAATGGAAGAGAAGAGAGAGATCTTGACTATGCTGAACAGCATGAAGGAACTTACTCCAGACAAATTTGAAGAGTTTCCTTGGTGTCAGCTTTGACTGAATTTCAGAACCATCTGGAATTGGGCCTACCGCTGCTATGTGGGTTCAGTACTTCCACATGGTTACCCTGATGAAGAAGTTCATTGATTCTGAGCGTCGTTGTGTTTGGGACGGCTACTTGGCATTCTTCCATGCAAGTATGCAAAATGTGCCCATTGTAAAGTGGGAATCGCTAAGCTTTTAGTTGAACAAAAAACATCAAAAATGTCACTGGAGACAAAAAATTTTGTCGTCCCTTAACACCCTGTATTATGAAAGCACAAATACAAAAAGAAAAATGTAAGTTACAGAACAACTTGTGTGTTGTATTGTATTGTACAGTGTGAATTTAATTTCCACAGGTATATCAGAATGCCCCGTGGGCACCCACTCATTCGTCAGCAACTGCATGGGCCCCACGCCGAGTGCCCCGACCTGCAGTTCCCCCAAGGTGCGTGACCTGGGCTCCGTCTGCGACATGTCTCGCTGCGACTGCGACACTCCCACCCTCTTGGACGAGACCACGGGCAAATGCGTTCAACCAGAAGATTGTCCTAAATAACTGCTTTATTGCTTTTTCTTATTAAACCTTTTTTTGTTATTACTTACCTATTTTAAAGATCAATTTTTTGTGAAAAATAATAATGCTAGGCAAATTTATATTACAAATAACATTTTTGCTATGCCGGCCGCCATCTTTAATCTCCTGTCAGCGCATGCGCACCTTGTAGTGTGGTGCGTGCATGAATTTTATTAAAAAATATATTTTTGGACAGCTCTGTGATTCGTCCCCCTAGTGGACGAAGCCACAAGTTATGATAACGCGCTTTTTATACTTTATTTATTGATGTTTTGTAATTGAATTATTGACACTTAAGTCCTATTATCAATTAATTATTATTATTTTAATTAAAAATTTAACAAAATATACGAGTTTGTTATATTTTTTAATTTTATCAACCTGATGGGCTTTTATGTGATTTTTACGTTTGCTGATTTAGCGCATGGCACAAAGAACAAAAACAATTTTTTCAGGTAGGTACTTTAAAAAAATGTTATGTAAGGGGGGCATCCATTAATTACGTGAGCACAAAAGGGGGGAGGGGTCCAGCAAAATCTCACGTTACTTGAAAAAAATATACGAATTGGGCCAAATTTATCTCACCGAGGAAGAGGGGGGGGGTCTAGATTGGAAGAAAAACTGCTCACGTAATTAATGGATGTCTCCTAATGGACATGTACCAGACAGGGTGAGGCAAACAAGACTAGAATCAGGGCGGAGGTCCCGGTCCACAAAGACGTTATGAAGTCGGGAGAGCGTTCAGGGCTGTCCGCTTGGAGAGCTGATCTGAAGGTGATCCAAGGGCTCGTAGTTCCTTCTAACTAGCCGGGTCTGGTCCGTAGGCGTATTTCCTTTTCCGTGTTCAATACGAGGCAACCATGCCTCGAAATCAACACGGATTTGTAATGCCATTTTTTTCTCCAAACCCGTGTCCAGTAGAAGGCAAGCGACATTCCGCAAAAAGCCTTACTAATAAAATAAATGAAAACACTTTATAATGTACAGTAGGTACCTACTTACAACACTTTATAGTAGGTACCAATCTCATATAATAAATTCTCTAAAATAAACTCGCATGTCATCATAATTTTAAGGGTATTCTCAAAATATTTTTAGACACTTTACGCCGATAGATGGTGTTATTTTCAATATCGTCTAATAAAACACTTTTAACACATTATGCTTTTTAATATTGAGATGAATTATTGGTTTGCGAACGTATATTAGTAATATTAATCTGTATAAATTTTCTGGGAACAGAATACTTGAAGTATGTTTAGAGTGGAACCTTTTTGTATCGAATACTTTTTTCGATCATAAAGGTATCCATCAATATACGTGGGAAAGAGGAAATGAAAGATCAATAATCGATTTCGTACTAATTGACTCTAGGTTGAGAGCCGTTACCGAGGACACAAGAGTTTTCAGAGGGGCTGAGGTTGAAACTGACCACTTTCTGGTGGTGTCGAGAGTAAACCTCTTCCGCGGCTGGCGCTCTAAAGTGAAAACGGTATCAGCTCCAACAAGAGTCAAAATAGAAAAACTACAAAACGATTATGTCAGAAGTGAGTATGAGAATTGTGCAGAAATGAGATTGAATGAGAAAGAAATGGACGGTCTAAGCATAGAGGAAACATGGAACCACATAAAGGTGAGTCTATGTGAATCTGCTAGAGACGTGTGTGGAATAAGTAAGCAAGGTAGGAAGAAAGGTGATGCATGGTGGGATGACGAGATCAAAGCACTGGTCGCAGAGAAAAAGGAAGCTTGGTTACGTCTGATAGAGACTGGCAGTGCTCCAAGCGAAGAGAGAGATCGAGCGAAAGAAGTGTATAAGGTATGCAAGAAAAGAGTAAGTGTTGGAGTGAAAGAACGAAAGAAACGCCTGGAAGAGGAAGAGGGGATAAAAATGACAAACCACTTCCAAGAAAACATTAAACTGTTTTGGAAGGAGGTCAAAAGGTCCCGGAGTGGTCCAGAGAACGGAAGCATGAAAGTGATAAAATCGAAAGATGGGCAAATGTTGACGAATGAGAAAGAAATTAAAGAGAGATGGATGAAATATTTCGAAGAAGTCTTCGAAAGTAACCCGGGTGACTGTGATCCCAGCGGTGAATCGGGTGTGAACGATGATGTAGTGAATGTTACCAAAATCAGCATGGATGAAATAAAAAGATCTATTAAATGTATGAAAGATGGTAAGGCTGTGGGTTTCGACAATATTGCTGCCGAATACTTTAAGGGGGATAGCCGTATTATTCTCACATGGTTGTGCAAACTTTTTAATCAATGTTTAGTGGAGGGTTACACGCCACTAGATTGGAGAAGGGCTGTAATCATGCCATTGTACAAAGGTAAAGGGTCACGTATGGAATGTGGGAATCATAGGGCTATTAGCCTTCTTAGTTCAGTCGGCAAGCTATATGGTAGAATATTGATTGAAAGGGTAAGAATGGAAACGAAAGATAAAATATGGGATGTGCAAGGTGCTTTTATGAGTGGAAGAGGGTGCATGGACCAGATTTTCTCATTGCGTATGCTCACTGAGAAGTTTCTTGCAAAAAACCAGAAACTCTTCTGTGCCTTTGTAGATCTACAAAAAGCATACGACCGAGTTGACAGGAAAAAGCTATGGAAGGTATTGTCCAAGTATGGAGTGAATACGAATCTCATACAGGCAATTGCGTCTCTATATGAGGGAAGCGTTGCATGTATTAGGGTGAACGGCGATTTTACGGGGTGGTTTGACATCACGAAAGGTGTTAAACAAGGCTGCGTAATGTCGCCGTGGTTATTCAATCTATACATGGATAATTGTATGCAAGAATTGAAAGAGATGGGATTGGGCGCGAAATTGAGTAATCTGAAAGTATGTTGCCTTTTGTATGCTGATGATGCGGTGCTGATATCTAACAGTATGGAAGATCTACAGTCTCTCGTGTCAAGGATGAACGAAGTATGTATGAAGAATGAGTTAATGATGAATGTAAGTAAGTCTAAAGTCATGGTGTTTGAAAGAGAGAGTACGAAAACAGTATGCAATATAGTTGTGAACGATGAATGCTTGGAGCAGGTGGATGAGTTTGTTTATTTGGGAAGTATGTTTACGAGAGATGGGAAGGCTGAAAGAGATATTGAAAGAAGGGTGAATGCAGGTAACTCTATTAATGGAGGACTGAACGCCGTTGGCACCAACAAAAAACTGTCCAAAGACGCGAAACTAGCCGTCCATAATGGAGTACTGGTACCTACCCTGATGTATGGCAGTGAGGCATGGAACTGGCAGAGGAAGGATGAAAGTAGACTGAATGCTGTAGAAATGAGATCCCTGAGGCGTATGTGTGGTAAAACCATGTATGATCGTGTGAGAAACGCGGAGATCCGCAAAGAATGCAAGGCTGATGTAAGCGTAATGAGTAAGATCAAGAAAGGAACGCTCCGATGGTTCGGGCATGTAGAGAGAATGAACGAGGAAAGGAGTGTAAGGAGAATATATGATGCAAATGTGAATGGTAGAAGAAGTCGGGGACGTCCGAGAAAGACATGGCACGACCAAGTGAATCAGATACTTGAGTCGGGCCATGTGAAGAGTCGGAATAATAGAAGAGCATGTATGAGACGGTGTATGAATGTGAACGAGGCAAGGAGTGTGTGCCAAGACCGAGTTGTTTGGCGGTCCGTCCTCTCTGCCTACCCCTGCGGGGAAACGGCGTGATGGTTAGTTAGTTAGTTAGTTAATAAATTTTCTTTTGGTACCTATTATTACATTATCGTAGAAAACGGGTGAAAAATACACAATTTCATTGCAAAAAATATGCACAAAAGACATGTTTCACAGCTCCGCGCGCGATGGTACAGAATATTTTTATTTACCCAACCAAAAAACATTCGCAAAAAGATGCATTTCAAAAATTTTACGATATTTCGCATGCGTTGAAGAGAGACGCGAGATAGAGGTTTGTTGTATTCAGTAAATTAAATCAACGCCTGGGAATATTGAATAAATTTATAAAAGGAGCCGGCTGTGAACAACGGCATGTGTGCCGAGAGCTGGCGTTAACTTGACCTTTTTTTTATAGGCCGCTTTTGCTAAATGGGCTATTCATAATAAGCGATGTAGGTACATACCTACTTATGCATTCTCTCGGTTGCTTGCTCGCTAATATTTCGTGAATAAGTCAAAAAGTTACATTTATTTCTTACATTTCTATGGGGCACATTTATCAAACCAACGAAGTGGTTAGAATTGCCAGATGGGGAAACAAATTTGTCGTGTGCTCAAGTCAGGATACGATAGCTTCCCATAACAACAACACAATACATAATAATATTAGACGGTCTCCACACGGTGCTGCCGCAGCACCAACTGCCGCAGAACTTTAGTTGACTGTAGTCAAAAGCGCCAGCCGTATTGTTATTATAATAACAATACGGCTGGCGCTTTTGACTACAGTTCTGCGGCAGTTGGTACTGCGGCAGCACCGTGTGGAGACCCCTTAAAGGGGTCTCCACACGGTGCTGTGATTTTATGTGGTGTGATTTTGCGTCAGCTCACCACGTCGTGATATTTGACTATCAACAAGGAATTGTCTACAGTGTGCATATGAAGTCACCTTTTCACATATAAAAACTTTTGGTATTTTTTTAAATATATTTTATTTTCACAAATGATATAATAATAGTAAATCCTTTATAGGACAGAAAGGTGATGCCAACACAAAGTACGCGGGTTCCGGCTTTATAATCAATCGGCGCACAGTGGACGGAATGAAGAAAAAACACGAATTAATTCTTTGCTGACTAAATATTAATGCAATGTTTTTTTTTTGATCTTATTAATGAATTATAACTACTAGCAGTTAAAAATCCGCTTTGCAGGTTTTTTCTGCTAGGCCCTGCGGGCGGCCTTTACTTCGGCTTCGCCTGGGCGAAGGGTTTGGGTGTAGGTAACCATTTAATAAATCCGATAAAAACTGCTACGCAGACGCAAGCCTATTAATACTGTTATTTTGAAGAAAAATATATTAATTTATTCTTGCGTAGAAATTCACAACAACGAAATAATAAATTTTGAAGATATACAAATATCTAGGCAAATAAAACATATTAATTTAAAATTTTACATATTAAATTTCACACCCATGAACACAAAAAGAGCAACAATTAGGTTCATTCATATTTTAATCGAAAATTGTAGAAAATCTAAGTGCTAAAGGTGTATCCGTTGTCATTGGAGTCTAAATCATCGCTCAATCCAAAACCATTGGACGAATTCTTAGCGGATTTAAAACTTAAGTAGGTAAACAGAAAATTTTTTTTAGGAAGTGATCGCAAATTGCAAATTCATTTCTTATTATCTTTGGAGTTTCTTTTTTAAATTGTAATCTGATTTGGTCTGCAGTACCTTATAGATGAAGGCCGTGGGTTTTGCCATATAATAGTATTGCTTTTTCCTTCGTAAGTGGCACCAACGACGTTAATAATAATAATAATAATATTTGGACGATTTATATAGCGCCGTTTTTGTGAAAAAAAAAAAAAAAAAAAAAAAAAAAGTTCATCAAGAGTGCGAGACTCTAACAGATTTTTTCTTCCTTGATCTAGAACCGATTTCTTGAAATACTTTTATTGGTCTACCCCAACACTTGGACACAGATATCATTTCTTGCAACCACTCTAAATTTATTATGTTGTTCAAACCTCACAATAACAACTGCGGTTTTTTCTCCATTTATTCATTGATTGTAGTGAAAAATAGTTAACAGTTTTGTAAAATGTAGGGCTTGAAATGTTCGAACCTGCCACTATGTGGTATTTTTATGTTAGATAATTAATTAAAAACTTCTTTCATTTCACAGAAGTGGCAATTAATATACCCCGTACATTAAATACCTCCAATAGTTCTCTCCGGGGAATGCATATAGGCCTTCCTGAAAATAACAAAATTGTTCAAGAGAGGAGAAAAAAGGAGAACAATTTATATATCATATGAAAGGTGAAACTTCAGTCTACAATACGTATATATTCATAACTTGGAGCAAACGATGTTTTGTTTCTAAATGCTAATTGAAATGAGCATTTTAACAGCAAAAAAATACAAAAATAGTGGAACATTAGATGTTAGTTCAAATGTCACACACATGTGATATTGATATAAAGTTTAGTAAATTAAATAAAGAATACCTTGAGTAATAGCACCCATAACCAACTTTTGTAAATATATTGAAACGTGACATAATACACAACCGTCTCTGCCCATGCATAGGAGCGAACTGAAAAAAGCGATGCCGAATATCCAATTTATGACCCACTTCGCGACCTTGCCAAACTTCTGTCAAGCGCTATTAAAAAAATTAAATAAACACATAAAATGCAGAAACTATTTTGCTATACTAAAAAAAATATAAATATTTAAAACATTAACTTTTGCAAAAACCACTTAATTCGGGTTTTTTCTCCGTTTCGTCCACCGTGCGGCGCATAGGTGGCCGACTGGCGCAGAAGCGTCGACAAGAATGCGATATGTTTTTTTGTATGAAATACGAACATTCCTGGGTCACGAAAAAACTCACAATAAATAAAAATCTCCTACTACAATCACAGTTAGCGGAAATCGTTGCCTGGGTCGTGATGAAGGAATTAGCCAGCTAAGGAATTGAACTCACGACGCCTGAATGGGAACGACGATAGTGAAAGATTTTTTATTTACTTATTTTAAAAAAAATTCATTTCACATATTCTGTCCATATTTCTGTTTTTTTAGTAAGATCCTTTTAAATTTAATGTTTGTTTTAATATTTTTTCCGATAGCTTGAATTGGTCTACTTTATCCAATAATTCATTATCTTTCTCACAGAGAAGGTCTATAGTTTTTTATCGTTTTGCTGCTTCTAGGTTCATTTAAGTAAAAAGTTTCTTCATCTATTTTTGTTTCTATACACGATATTAGGCGATGTATTAGATATTCAAGTAATTCGGCCGGATATTGAGAACTCTAGGCGATGCTGTAATATTTTTACGAGATATCAACATTTAATTTTATTAGAATTTAAATTTGTGCTTTAGGATTTTGTCACGTCAAAATTATTTTATTTTATTTTGTTTATTTTGGTTATCTGCACAAAGCACTCAAATGGGTATATTAACCAAATATACTTTACTTTGAGTCACTTTAATCTAGTAGTGCTTAGGTTAAGAAATTATTTTGTATTAAGTGTGATGTAGGATCATCAGTCATCGGCTGTTACCACAAGTTTTCGGACATCATATGTATATTAAAATATCAAAAAGAGATAAAAGTTTGTTTGAAATTGAAAATGGGATCTAAGAAGACCTTAACTGTAACTTTTAAGTTAAGGTTTTTAGATATACAAGGTGCGGCAAAACAAACAGTACAGTTTTGAAATGCCGGTGCATCCCGTGTGGTGGTAGTAGAAACCTGGGAGTGGTCTCATTGTGTCAGGAGGGTCATGCCATTTTTAGTCGTTGCCATAGTTTGGTCCGGAAAACACCGGTATCTTGAAAATGGCCAAAAATGGTGAAGAGACGAGGCCCACTTCCATCTCTGTTGAGCGGTGAATAAACCAAATTTTCGGTACTGGGCTAAAAATAACCCAAGGCAACTTCACGAGAGACCTCCTCTCTCCCCAAAAGTGACCATGTGGTGTGCGATTTCCAAATTTTGGGTGATTGGGTTGTATTTTTTTGAGGAGAATGGATGAACCGTGACTGTCAATTCTCCACGTTATGTTTCCATGTTAGATATATGTAGATATATGTGGTTTCTTTGGCCAAAACTTGTCTTGAATTTTGGAACATCTCGTATATCCTTTTTTGAGGCTCTTGTGTCATGTACCCGAGTTTCATTAGGAGATTTTCTGTTTTTTAAATGATGTATAAGAATATTCTTGGCATATATTTGTTTTAAATTTAGAATGTCAAAACACTTAAAAATATCTTTTGAGGGAGTTCTGATGGGTAATTTTAGTATGGTCCCATCTAAGGTTTTCGTCTATTTCCACTCCTAGATATTCAATACTTTTTGTCTTTGTTATAATAGGGCAAGAGCAATTAAACTTATTGTTTTGACATTCGTGCAATTTGAGAGTGTATTCTTTACCCGGTTGACCTCTTGAGTTTATTGAAAAGGCTAGATAATTAGTTTTAATTACATTGAGCGTAAGAGAGTTCATCCGAGGCCAATTTTGAAGTACAGTTAGTCCATGTTCAGCCTCTTTATAAGTGTCCATCCAGTCCTTTCGTGGAATAACATAACAGTAACATCTTTTATGAATGTTGATGAAATTACCCATTGTCCCCAACAAGTTTCAGATAATTTTTAATAAGGTAAGCTCGATTCGCAATCAGCGGCTAAAACGGATATCTAGAATTACATACCAATAGCGGTACTGTCTTCCGAACATATTCGAAACAATTAATTTTGAAAAGCTGAACAAACAATATAATCGTTTCTTTGGGGCAATCAGTGCGGATTTTTACCAAAAAATCAACACGGACTTCACCAAGGCGTTCAACCAAGTCAATCACGATAAATGAAAATACATAGAAGAGGTTTCGACATCCACTGATTCCCTACTGAATTAAAGATTTGGACTTACATTAAGATTACTTAACTTGAGAATATTTCTTAAGGGGTCGTCCATTAATCACGTGATGTTTTTTAGCAACTTTTTAACCCTCCCCCCTGGTGATATGTAGTGAAGTTTTAGACTACTCCCCCCTACCCTTAATATATAGGCCAAATCCATATTGTTGTCACCTGAAATACTCGTACATGATCACGTGATTAGAATGTAAATTTCAGTTGCGGATTCATCTGCTGACACATTTTGAAGGAAAAAATTCTCTTATTTGATGTGCAATTATAAAATTCTAGTTGCAGACTATGGTGCTGCCAGAATAAAGAAAAACTATTTTATCTGAGTTTAGTTTTAATTCGCCGCAAACAGTTTTAACTTAAACCAGTTTTGGGTTCAGAATGTAAAATTCCAGTTCTGGATTCACTTGCTGACACATTTCGAAGGAAAATATTCTCTTATTCGAAGTGCATTGGAGGTTATCCACCACATACCCGCCCTGGTGTAAGTAACAAATGGTTACTACTTCAAGGCTCTCGCAAGGACTCTAATTTTTTTATAGTTTGGGAACCCCGTAAGGAGTGATTTCAATACGCGCACAGCCTCCCACCACTTATTTTAACGCCATCTATGGGCAGAATTAAGAATTAGTATAATATGATTCCTTGGTAATTAATGGTAGGGCATTGCCCCATAATGCCTCCCCCCCTCCTAGCTATGGCTATGTAGTACATTGACTCTTGCAGCTAAAAAGCCGTGTCCTTAGTCGATGAAATGGTCCGCTATTTGTTTTCTTTTGTCTTCTTCTCGTTAATGGCATTAACGATTTGTGGTGGATCTAGGCAAATGTATCCTGCGGTAAATCTGCCTAACACCAACTCAGGCAGGACGCAACTTCGGTAGAAGGAGATTAGTTTCTGCATCATGACATCGATGAAAGGCTCGTCTGCTTCTACTTCTACCACACAGATGTCCTCTGAGGCTTCAGATTGCGCCACATAGTAGCACTTATGAAAACGTGTTACGCGTAATTGTCCTTGAACCTGTTGGTTGAATATGTCATTGTAAAAATAATAAAGAAGTAATTCGTATTACTGATTTAGTAATTTATATTGCAGACTTCACAGTACGCACCTGATAATAGTGATGGTGTTTTTTATTAAGTCGAAGAGTACCCATTTCATCCAACTTTAATGGAAAATCCTTCTTCTCTCTGATGGCGTGCTGCATGATATTCGAGGATATTTTACATTTTTCCGCCCATCTTTTTAATGACGGAAAACATTTTATTTCTACTAGTGAAGATTCTCCCTGCACTACGCCTGAAATAATAATGATAAAATTAACAACAATACCCCATGGTACTTATTTATATACATGTATTTATTGAACGTGTACCCGGACATTACTGGGACATCCATGGCACTGAGAATTTGAGCAGCTTGGGTGTAATAGCTGCCACTTTTTTTTTTTTTTTTTTTTTACAGTGAATACCGCACAAGAATCTCAACTGCTCCCGTCTGGAGCCAGTGAGACTATGGCATCCCCAATTGGGGTATGTTGTGAGGCTGAAGGTAGTGGGGAGGGGAAGGAGGTGGGGAAGAGGAAGGTTGGGAAGTACCTGGCTATTCAGATCTGGTCACTAAACACGGCTAAAGCCATTTTCAAGCAACGTTTCAATTCTGAATGGTGGTCTTACGCCAGGGCGATACTGATAGTATCTTCCACTCTGGAACGTGCCGCAAATATACTATATATTATTTTAAATGAATTAATTGTGAAATAACACTAATTAATTAAATAAAATTTATTTGCGCACGCCGGGTTCGAACCCGCGACCTCCGGATTGTGAGTCAAGAGTCTTAGCCACTGGACTACGGAGGTACACAAAAGACTTATTGATAAGTTTTTCCGGTTCGGGTTTTGAGGTTTGCTTCCATGTGGTGTCACACATATTACATTTGAAAAAGAAAATAGAATGAAACCCTGTACGCAGTTCTTTCACCAATTCAATTTTGGAGAACGTGCATTTCAAGTAATGCTGTGACATAGCGAACGCCCACTTCAGGACGTGCTGAATGTCCACAATTCTATTGCCTTTTATTGAATGTTCCTTTTCATCACTGTACGCCATCACCTCTTTAATAAGATTATGGTTTTCTAAATCGGGGTCCAGAGTAGGCCAGTTTACATCTATCGTGGCCGCTGTTTCGATTGTGGTAATTGGATGGTCGGATGTACTCGTAGAAGGAAATGGAGCTTCAACACGGAACAGTTTTGAACAGGTTTCATACTTTTTTACTCCACGTTCCCCAGACGTAATATTAGAGGATGAGATTTTAGGGGTCTCGTCATCAAATTTGTTTTCTTTATTTTCGCGCCAGTGTTTGTGGGAACTAAAAGTATAATATAAATGCATAAAAGAATATAATTTTTGGGCAACATTAAATATGAACCACCCTATACCCACCGAAAGTCACGGGTGATTGAACAAGCATAAAATTGTTGACACTCAAACTGGCAGAGGAAGGGTACAAGTAGAAATGAGATCCTTGAGGTGTATGAGTGGTAAATCCGTGTACGATTGTTCTACAAGCGTCAAATAGATAATATAATACGTGTATGTGTACTGTATCAAGAAAGAATGCAAGCCTAAAACTGGGATCCCACATGATCTATTTCATAGAATCTATGAAAAATATCGGTGAGAACCGGCTTTCTGTACAATAGAAACCAAAATCGACTTCAACTTTCGTTCTGCGAAATCTACTTTTTTTTCTGTTATTTTAACTTTTTTTCTGTTATATTGATATCTACCTACTAACATTATAGTATAGTGTCTCTTGAGATCATTTTTCGCAAAAAACGGCGCAATCCAGCGAATTAATTATTTGGGAACAGTCAGTCGGAATAATAGAAGAGATGTATGAATGTGAATAATCGTTTTCTTCACATTCACTTTCAACTTTTAGTTGTGACCCATCCTCTCAGCAAGAAAACGGGGATAGATAATTAGTAAAAAATACACAATAACTACAGAATGTACCTAGAAAATGTGGATATAGAGCGAATGAATGAAGAAAGTACCTAGGTAGTATAAGAAGAATATATTACGCAAATATGAATGGTAGAAGAAGTTGGGGACGCACGAGGTACCTGGACATGGCACGATCAAATGAATCAGATACTTGAGTCGGGTCATGTCAAAAGATATGAGACGATGTATGAATGTGAGTGAGGCAAAGAGTATTTGCCAAGACCGAGTTGTTTGTCGGTCCGTCCTCTCTGCTTTTCCTTGCGGGGAACCGGCGCCGGCGTGCTGGTTAGTTAGTTACCGAGAAAATATTTGTAAAAAATTTCGTAATACCTGTATTCCGATTCGCCGTGCTGACGTTTCATCCCGTTCGCACTTAGTCTTGGGTTCACTCTCTTCCCGGAATACTGATGATTCTTATAAAGGACACGCCTCATTTTTTATGGAATAACAATAATGCGCTGTACCAAGTCGAAAAAAGTCACTTCAAACTACTAAAACCCCTGGCAGACAGACAAGAATCAAGACAGAATGAAGGACCCAGCTCGATCTATGCATTTTATTGTTTAGCAAGTCTCTATAACAAGGCGGCGTCTAGTGAAATTTACAGATTTAAGAAAGTTCTAAATAACTACAGTCGTTTTCACTATAATTATATGGTTAATTTGGCCTTTTTTACTGCGTGCCCAAACCGCAAATGTTCCTTGCGCCGAGTAGTATTGGAACATTCATAAAAAAGCAAAACGAACATTCTAACATAATAACAAATCGCGCGACGCAAATTGACATTTTTACTACAAATATACTGACCACTTTAACACCATAGGAATAGTTTGAAAGCGTGCACGTGAAACGTACGGCTCGCACATAGGTTTGTCTCCTTCTAACGCAGATTAGGGCATTTTGGCTAGCAGTTTCTGCACAAAATAATTAATTTTGTTAATTTAATTACTGGGTTATTATAAGTGATAGAACTGTGAAATTTTCGTTGGCGAATATTTCATTATGAGTATTATTTTTCGACATTAAAATAAATAAAATATTATTTGTAGTTTTCAAATGCGGTTGAAAAATAGATTGTATGGGAATGGTCACATCTAAACATCCCAGGTTTGAATGGTTTGTTTGACAAAGCGGGGTTTGCCTAACTTGTATGTGTAATTATTCTAATACATCTCTTTCCATGTTCTGCTGTTATAAATACAGGTACAAACTTGTCTATAATGCATTCACTTAACATGCCTCGTACTGAACAGGGTTTGGGAAGTGAATTTCCGTTACAAACCCGTGCACAGTAGGATGCAGCTTGCCTTCTACTGGACACGGGTTTGGTGGATAAATGGCGTTACAAACCCGTGTTGATTTCGCGGCATGGTTGCCTCGTATTGAACACGGAAAAGGAAATTGCTACCCGACTGCTCATTTGATATGTGCAATGGAAATTTTTTTAATTGTTTTTAATTGAAAAATATATCATTTGATAACAAATGACATCTCCATTTTTTACTCCAAATATGCTCTTGAATAGCTAGTTAAAATCCTTCGAGGAATGAACACGCCAAACTTAAAGACCGGACTGACGTTGATCAGAAATCGTCACAATATGCGAGTTTAAGGAGAGAATAGAGGTATGCTTGGCAGGCCAGTAGCCCACGCTTTTCTCCATCGCACATATGTTTTTACACATCTTTCTCGTTTTCTTACATGCATTCGTTCATTGTAAAGTCAGCAACTGGGCGAGGATGCGTCGTACCACGTTCAGGCCGGTCTTAAAGTTTGGCTTGTACTGTACACTAGGGTGGAACACTTTTATATGAATTTTTTTTTCGAATTTCGAATTGGAATACCAGGTAAAAGTTGCTTTATGTAATTGTAAATAACACTCCTCAATTTCGAAGTTATAGCTCGACAATTGAGTTCCCGCCATTGACTTGAAATTTTATTTTTAATAAGTTTTTATTGACGTTTTGTATTATACACTCTATAAACTAAACATTAGGTAAATATAATATGTTATGCATTAAATGATAAAATAAAAGTATATTTTAATTAAGTAATAAAATCATTTATTTTAAAAGGAAACGCAGGTTCAGAAAGTTATTTGTAAATGTTCGATGTCATGGCGGGGGCTTTTACCGTTGTCTGACATTATTTATATTTTTAATTGAGGTAATTGATTGAATTCGAGAGGCGGGTATGGGTACCGCCGCCCCGGGAACCTTTATTTGATATCCAACATCTCTGCCATAGGTCATCCCAAGTGGTTCGCTACGTTTGGTGACTTAGCAAGGGGGCCCGGGTTCATGGGGTGAGGTTTGTCTGGGTATTGGAGGCGGATGACCTGGACACATTGAACCCCAGATTCCTACCTACCCCTTAAACCCTTTTCCTTCCCAGAACTCTCCTCTTCTTCCTTTCCTTAAAAACCCTCCACACAGCATCTCCAAAGGTGACATAGGCCCCGAGAGAAACTATTTTACCCAGGGCCTCCTGTGTGGAGCACAAGTAAAAAAAAATATATAGGTATATATTCCAAATAAAAATTAGAAAAAAAAAATCGTTCTGCACTACTTTACAGTACTGTACACTGTTCGACTGTACGTTAGGGTTGCCAACCGTCCTGTTTACCCAGGACATGACCTGTTTTTTGGGGTGTCCTGGATAGTTTTTAAGCATCGTCCTGAGTTTTTAAAGAGTCCTGTTGGACCTTTGTTTTAAAATTCGCGCGCCACCACTCTCTCCAATCATTTTGTCACTGGGCTCGCGCCGCTGCGTGTGAAGGTAGTTGACTCTTTTTTCAATGCAATATAACTATCAATTAGGTACTGCTCTTATACATATAGAGTCCTGGCTAATGTCCTGGTTTTTCTACCTTCAAATCCTGGATTTCAAAGTTTGGAGATGGCAACCGTGCTCTTACACGTGTCTCGTGTAAGTAAATTTTAATTGTTTTAGTTCCATGGCCACCTACATACCTACGTATATGCTCTAAACAAACGTTTAGAGCAACGATACTCAACCTTTTTTCTCCTCGGGCCACAAACATGTATTTGTAAAGTTACGCGGGCCGCATACCCTTGACTTTGCTTTTCCTGGATTCCCTGCTTCTTTTCCCCTCTGGATACATGACCCAAGGAATTCACGGAAATCGAGATAAAGTACCCACTGGATGAGCAGGCCCATTGCACCGGACACAGCGGCTACTACGGACTGACCGGCGCCCCATGTTATGGTGATGTTTGAGAGTCAGAAACTTTGCTTACACATGGTATATAGGTGCACATACCTGTGTATAATACGCAAGAAAAAAGAAGAAGTAAAAAAACAGAAATATTTAAATTGCATAAAACATAATATAAAATGATATAATGAATAGGTAGATTCATGCATAACAAAGAATTTACAGTGAAATCTCGGTGGATCGTTCCCCGAGTAATCATTTTCCCGCATTTGTCGTTTAATTTCTTCCAGTCCTGAATTATTTTCTCATTTTTTTAAATATAAATTTACATAAAATTTGAGACAGGCTTGAGATTTGCAAGAAATTCAGATCATTCAGAAAAGTGTTCATAATTGTTAAAAAATGCATGTTCGAATTTAAATTTACATCTGTGTTTGTCAACTAGGCTACATAGATAACATACAGAAGATATAATATTATGTACATATTTTTAAAATAGGTTCAACATACACCAATTTTAAAGTAAGTAATGTGCAGAATCATGCGTTTATAAATTAAAGTATTTTTTTTACGATCCTAAAAATATGTAATAAACATAGGTTCAATGGCAGTCTAACACTATAAGCAGTTTATTTGTCACCATATTAAAATTCGAAGATATGATTTTTTGAAAGAGGGCAGGAAATTTTAAAACTGAAGGTTCCAAATTTCCCAAGTGCTAATCCGAGAGCCGAAATCGATTATACAGCGGATCACTACAGTGGTTAAATGGTGAATTACATATGCCATTTTTTCTATTGCGTCAAAACCAAGTTCTTTATTAAACTTCTATTAACAATAAAAAATATTTTAAAATGAAGAAGAATAAATGCAAGATTCTCACTATAAAAAGTCAAACACATAGGTACATATTCACATATTATTTCATAGTTATAAATACTCTGCAGACCAGGGGTACCCAACCCTAATCTGAAGGGCCAGTTGAAGCTTAGGTGGACCATTCAGGGGGGGGGGGGGGGGGGGTTGTCAGCATCTGAAGTGCTGACTATTCGAACCGTTGAATACAGGTAATTGCCACTAATTACTATTTACCTGTAATTCGGTTTCCAAAAAAGCTATTATTCTGAAACCGCGACCTTCAATGCGAGAAGACATAAACTGACTACACCCTCCTATGTATGTCCTTTGCACTTTGCACTCACCCTCCAATTATTAAAATCAGGCGAGTTGAATTCGAATTCCGAGAAATGTGCGGAAAACATAATTATACTGGTTGGAATTGATTGCAAAAATAAATTCGCAGTGCGGTCATGCGCCTGGCACTTTTCATGCAATAAATAAAGAACCCCCCATTGAGAGTCTGAGATCTAATAACAAGAAAGTTCTAATTTCACAAAATATTATATAAGTGTGATAAATTTATGAAAACGAATTTTTCTTTTTGTTGAATGAATACCAAAACCCAAATTATAGAAAGCTGAAAACTTTATTTTGGGCCGTAAAAAATCTTCAATTGGGCCGCTGGTTGGGCATGCCTGCTGTAAACAAATAGGTAGGTGAGCTGGTGGGTGTCAAGGTTGTCTATAATGATCCGCTGTGTATGCTCGTTGAATGTTTACAAGAAAATTTAATTATTATTTTTCTACTGGTTAAACTCGTTTCATATTTTTATTTTTAATCGATATAAAAGATCAATTTTCTAGGAGCGGATCATCAGACAGATATTGTTGGCTGGGAGTAGCGAGTGAATGTTTAATTTAATAAACAAACAATATTTTCAATTCAAAAATGAAGTTTGCAATTGCTTTGAGCTTGATGATGTTTGCCGTAGCCGTTGTGCTGTCCAAACCCCAACACAACAGGGGCTGCATGTACCTCTTGGGTGATTGTAAGTACATTTTCATTTTACTAACTCTTTGATTTAACTTCAGTCTACCACGATACAGTACAATCAAATCTCCAATACACTATAGTCAGCATACAAACAAATCTACTCCCTTTTAAAATTGTTCATCAAAGTCTAATTATAAAAATAATATTGAAAAAACCGAGAGATGGGAAGGCTGATAGAGATATTGAAAGAAGAGTAAATGCAGGTAACTCCATTAATGGAGGACTGAATGCCGTTGGCGCTAATAAAACACTGTCAAAAGACGCGAAGCTAGCAGTCCACAATGGAGTCCTGGTACCTACCTTGATGTATGGCAGTGAGGCATGGAGTTGGCAGAGGAAGGATGAAAGTAAACTGAATGCTGTCGAAATGAGATCCCTGAGGCGAATGTGTGGCAAAACCATGTATGATCGTGTGAGAAATGTGGATATCCGCAAAGAATGCAAGGCTGATGTAAGCATAATGAGTAAGATTAAGAAAGGGACCCTCAGATGGTTTGGACATGTAGAGCGAATGAAAGAAGAAAATAATGTGAGAAGAATATATGACGCAAATGTGAATGGAAGAAGAAGTAGGGGACGCCCGAGGAAGACATGGCACGATCAAGTGAATCAGATACTTGAGTCGGGCCATGTCAAAAGTCGGAATAATAGAAGAGTATGTATGAGACGATGTATGAATGTGAGTGAAGCAAAGACTGTGTGCCAAGACCGAGTTGTTTGGCGGTCCGTCCTCTCTGCCTACCCCTGCGGGGAAACGGCGTGATGGTTAGTTAGTTAGTTAGAGATTATTCAACACACCTTATTTTTAAAGAATTTAAAGTAGTAAAATGTAGTTCAATAATATTGTTAATTCTGTAATTTGAAATTTGAGATTCACAAAAAAAACAATTTATTTTTATTTTTATTTGAAATATACATATATATAACAGATTTAAGAAAGAAAATATTTGGTTCTTAAAAACTAATTACAGATAAAGTTATTTCTTGTTAATGAATCTACCCTATAAAGAGAAAACATTTCTCGTGTTTGAATTGGGGAGTTGTGCTATTATAGAAAAAGATAAAGTAAAAATAATATACATATATATATAATCTTTTTTTTAAATTAAGAAAATAAACTTACGAATGATAACCAATATTGATTAATAAATTTACTAACATAGCAGTTATAAATTAGATATACATGATACATGTAGTATAGATAATTAAAAGTAAAAATAATATTATTACATTTCTCGTAATAGGTAGGTGTTAGATGGTAAGTACATATAGTTGATTCTAACAATTGGATTAGCTGATAATAATTGCAGGAGTACGCAGTGGCGTAGCGTGGGTATCAGCCGCCCGGGGCGGAGGAAAATTTTGCCGCCGCCCCCCCCTATATAGGGGGGGGGCGGCAAAATTCTTCCTCCCTGAAGAAGAACCTATATAGGTTCTTCTTCAGGGAGGAAGGGGGGGCGGAGGGGGGGGGGGGGGGTAGTGATCCTTTTTTTTTTTTAAATTTAAAAAAAAATAATTTATTAATTAAATCTATATGCGGTGAATTAAAACTTCACTCAAAACATTAAAACGGTTTTTCTTTGGTTCTGGCAGCACATAAATTGTCTGCAACCAGAATTTTATACTTGCACTTCGAAAAAAGTTATGTTTTCCTTCGAAATATGTCAGCAGATGAATACACAATTGGAATTTTACATTCTGAACAATAAACTGGCTAAAATTTTATCTGTATGCGGTGAATTAAAACTACACTCAGAACATGAAAAAGGTTTTTATTTGACTCTGGCGGCACATAACTTGTCTGGAAGAATTTTATTAAGCACTTCAAATAAGTTTTTCCTTCGAAATGTGTCGTCGGATGAATTTACAACTGGAATTTTACATTCTGAACACAAAAGGGGTTTTAATAAAATCTCTAAGCGGTGAATTAAAACTACACTCGGAAAATGAAAATGGTTTTTCTTTGATTCTGGCGGCACATAAATTGTCTGCAAGAATTTTATAAAGCACTTTAAATAATATAATGTTTTCCTTCGAAATGTGTCGTCAGATGAATCCATAACTGGAATCATACATTTTGAACACAAAACTGATTTTAATTAAATATGTATGCGGTGAATTAAAACTACACTCAGAACATAAAAATGGTTTTTCTTTGATTCTGGCAGCACATAGATAGTGTGCATCTAGAATTTTATAACTGCAATTCGAATAAGTATGCACAAACCTGTCAGCTATTTAACTGTATTGTGATAAAAAATTTAAAATATATACACCGTGATATATACGTGGAAGAAAACCGTATAAGTGTATTTTTTGTGCGCTTTCAGCAGGGCGCACAAAGCTTCACGAATATAAAACACAAATCGACTATCAAATAGAGCTAAAATGATACTGTTGCTATTTACATTTTTATTTAAAAATAATGTATGTGTTAGAATAAAAACAAAACGTCTGTCATTAATATTTTGATTTTAACAGTATATAAAACTTTAGAAAGATGTTAAGAAACTATAAACTAGAAAAAAAGTCCTGACGCGAGAATCGAACCCGCGACTTCCCCAATCCAAATTTTTACAAGATGATTATTGATTGTGAAATTTTGCCGCCCCCTAAAAGTGCCGCCCGGGGTGGCCGCCCCCCCCCCCCCCCCCCCCCCACGCTACGCCACTGGGAGTAGGTACATAATGTTAAGTTACAACAATAATAGCTTCATTTTAGTTCAAAAAAATAGAAGGTTTAAATTAGAATAGTCAGTAGTCGAATTGATAACGCTTTTGTCCCGGAAAACAAGAGGTTCTGAGTTCCAATGCCAGTTGTGTTCCCCTCCCCTCTCCCGCATTCCATATATTCAGTCCTGATACATTCAGTTTTCAAACAGCTCGCGTGCCAACTACTACAATTTTTTATACAAATTTTAATTTTTCATAAATTACAAACATTATTTTTGATCTAAGATATAAGATCAATCAATCAAACTTGGTACCTAACATAGGTACCTATTTAAAATACCTATAATTCTTGATTAGATTCAAAGTATTCGATTTTGGTTTGTACCATAGGTGAGTAGGTACTACAAGTAAATTCATTAAAGAGTTTATTCAAAAATAAAATTTTGATTGAACAATCGATGGTTTTTGCAAAATGTCATTCTCAAATTATGATAATTTTGACAGTTTCGTAAGAGTTTTTATAATGATTAAAAAACTTTTCAGGTGTATCATCATGTGGTTGTAATAGTCCAGAAATCTTCGCGAGGGTGGAAAGAAGGTATTTTGAAAGTTCCAAACATTTCGTACACTTAATATAGCAAAACATAAACAACATACATATATACAAGCAAGCAAACATACATATATGTATATATAGATTATGTATAAATTTTTGAGACAAACTGTGAAGAATAATTATTAAAAATATTAGCATTATAGAAAAAAAGATAAAAATACTTTTATGGTGAATTGAAGCAACGGTCAGATCTGTCCTTCAGAGACTAATGGAATATGATGTTTGTGGTTAGTTATGTCCGTCCGAGGCTTGAATGGTTAAAATGACAAACAAATTTCAAATAATCCAAATCATTACACTAATTCAACTCACAATTTGACGATTGTCAATTATTGTAAATTTCAAAGTGAAATATTTTAGGTCTAAATAATTCCATAAATTCATAATCTTTCTTCCAGGCTCGCATGAGTGTCCAGAAGGTACCCACGCCTACGTGACCAACTGCATCGGCCCATCATACACGGAGAGAACTTGCTCCTCCCCGGTGGCCAAGGAGCTGCCGCCCATCTGCGACCTGTCCCGCTGCCAGTGCGACGAGCCCACTGTCAAGGACAAGACAACGGGCAAATGCGTCAAGCTAGAGGACTGTCCAAAGAATGCAAAGAAAGAAGACACCGATGAATATTAAGACTCAATAAATAATCCTAATTAATACAGTAGACTTATTTTGTTCTTCCCAGATGACAATTACATGCATATTATTTATTTGCATTTTTACTTTTGGCTAGTATTTCAAGAAATGTGGAAAGGGTAGTACTAAAATATTTACACTGCACTCAAATACATTTGAGAAATAGCTGGCAGCAACAAATGGAGAATTTTTTACAAGCTTTAATCATTGTTAAGGGTTGTTGTTGTTGAAGGGCTGTATAGTTCTTGATACTAAGACGGATTGCAATCTTTTAAGCACAGGCGTCAAGTGGGAATGCTGTCCTTGTTCTACTGGTATTACAATGGAAGATGCTCTGAGGAACTAGCGTCATTGATCCCCTCGGCACCGGTGCATAGTCGGGAAACACTCCAAACACGCGCCCAACATTTGGGCACGGTTGATATTACGTCGCTTTTGTTCGTATTTGTCCAACAGACCATTAGAAAAATTTTCAGGAGGAGAATTATGTATTTCAATAAAGCATTATGATAGATGTTTAAGATACAGCTATTTCCGTATAGGAAAAGGTCTCATTAGTTTAAATAATTCTTAGTTAAATGATTAACTTTCATTTTTAATTTTCAAGGAGATTAAAAAAAAAAAATGGTCTGTTGGACAAATAAGAACTGAGGCGACGATTAGTCACATGAGAACGGGTCGTTTCTACGACTCGTTCTTGAGTTCAACAGCTCGTCTGTGGAACGATTTGCCGGCCTCTGTTTTCCATGTTGTAGGAGGGAGTAAATTTGTGTTTCCACTTTTGAATATAGGTGAGATAATTGTCCTTTTATAATTAGATGGAAATATTCCATTTTTTATTAAACTTAAATTAATTAGCTGAGTTAATGGTTTTATCACATGGCTTTTAATAGACTTTAACATATTCACTGTTATGTTGTCGAAACCCGGTGAAGACCCTCCTTTCATATTTTCAATAATGTTTAGAATTATCTACTTCGTTGATCATTTTAAATTGGGACAGTGAGTTTACGCTTTGTATATCTTCAATAATTGGTTGAGTTGTCGCTCCCTTTGTTACATTAATTTTTTGGCGAGGTTTTGTCCAACTTTCGCGAAGAAGGACTTGAATATACCAGTACATTTTTTAGGGTTTTCCTTTTGCATTTATTTTTACGTCATTTTGGTCTACAATTACCGTGATTGAATGTTTTTGTTTATTGTTATGTATTGCACAGTTAATTGTTTGCCAGATATTTTTTGAATTATTTTCGGAACTTATTATTTTATGTTTGTAATATTCATCTTTACTAATTTTTATTAAGCGTCTCAATTTATTTTAATATTTTTTATAATTAAATTCTATTTTTTGTCCTTTGGGAATTTCATAATTTTTTTTGTAAAGCTTACCTTTTTCTTTGATTGAATTTAATAAAGCCTGAGTGATCCATGGTTTCTAGTATTTATTTATATCTAGATTACGATATGGAATTTCTGTTTATGAGTTTTCTACGAGCTTGAATAAAATGTTTTTAAAGTGCTTTGAGCATATTTCAACTTCTTCGCATTTGATTACAGGTTGCCAATGTTCAATTTTCAAGTTTTCAATTAATTTTTCAAGTTTTCAATTAATTTTCTTTCTTCCTCGTACAAAAATATACACGTTTGTTGACCGGTGATGTAATTTTTCCAGACAATGGTTTTTATTTTATGAAGATCTTTTATGTTAATATTAGTCCAAAAACGATCAAGGCAAGATGGTTTCTGACCTTGAATTTCGCGCATATTTTCATTTATACACGATTTAAAGTTGTTTTCGGTCAGTTCAGTTTAAATATTCGTGTTTAAGTATATTGTCTATATTTTTGTTAATGTTGATATTAAAATCCCCTGTTATTATGCAAGTTTTGTTTTTGAAATTTGATAGTATTTGTTCGATAAATAAATAAGCATTCGATTTATGCATTCTATAGATTGCTAACAAATATCAATTCATTTTGTTGTGGTTAAGTTGGATTTCTATGCAGTTAGATGAATCTATATTGTGTTCTGAATGTGTAACAATATTATTCATCGGGCGAATGAGTCTTCGTTGTGCTGAATAAGTCCATTGTCTTCCAGAATGTTTACGTTTCAAATTTATAACAGAAGGCTCGTGTAAAAGATTATGTCATGGTTTGTCGCAGTTATGTGCGCCGGTTGTATTTGTGAAAACATTGATAAGGCATTTCAATGCAGGGGCAACCAACCGTTGGTTACCGATTTGCAGAACATAAAATTAAAATAAATGTCAATTCGTTGAGGCGATCTGTGGAGCGGACACGACGACCAGAGCGTGTCCGGTGTTTTGATGGTGTTGGGCATAATGTTTGGCGGTATCGTTGTAACTTCTGTCGGCTCTAAGGCAATGTAGGCTGGTTTAAAACGATCGATCATGATAGTAATTTCTTTGCCTTTCACACGTATCGTGTATGTACGTCTGCTGCGGCGAACGACTTCGTACAGGCCACTGTACGGTAGTTGTAGTGGGATTTTAACCATGTCATCTCTTAAGAAGACGTAGGTCGACGTCGGTAAATCCTTGAAGATAAAATGTCTTTTTTCTCCGTGACGAGTACCTTTAATGGGCCTTAAATCGTCGAATTGTTGCCTCAGTTCCTTCAGAAAGTTGCCGGTGTCGATGATGGGCGTGCAACCAGAAATTCTCCTGGCAGGCGAAGCGGCTCGCCGTATACCAGTTCGGCTGAAGAGCTGGCGAGATCGTCTTTCCAGGCTGCTCTGATGCCCATCAAAATAGTGGGAAGTACTTGTGTCCAGCGGTTGCTCTGATGGCATTTGATAGCTGTAGTGTCCGACCGAAACTAGTTATAAGGTCATGTTTTGGTGGAAAAGAAATAGTCAATCTGTTATGAAAATAACTACCTTGCCCGGATTAATTATGTAATAGGTACTTAATAAATTTTAACTGACCACTAATGGATACACCTTTTCTCCGGAAGAGTTTAACTTTCAAACCATAGGGGGTTCTGTATCGCTCTCGTCACTTCTTGAATTCGTGCCAGGGAGGCATGACACGGTTTCGACAAGTCAATAAAATGGATTGTTAAATAATTATTGAATAATCGGCGGTAGTTTTAATAAATAATTTAAATATGTGATCGTAACGCTAAAATTCACAGCCGGTAGAAAGTGATCGCGTCTGTTGAAGTATATTTACCGGGTAATCCGAGTTTAAATTCCCGACATATTAATGGCGGCATGTCCGACCTAGTTTTTATAGAATCGAAGTTTACAGTTATCATCCATCGACCAACAAGATGGATAAAAGTTAATTTGACGACACATAACCTAGCCGTATCTTTAACGGCGAGTATTTTCACAATCTGATGGAATGTATTACCGCTACCTACCACATGTTAGAGGACGTCGTGGTGCAAGGTGTTCTCAATCCACTTACTCATCCAGGAAGGAGGGAGGAGCTTGCAGACCAGACGCTGATGCTACGAGAGGGAGATGTATACTCCTCATTTGGGATCCCGAATCGTCGCATCAAGTGTTGATAGGCTCTAGTTAGATAGCTCACGAGTAGGTTGGTCCACAGGTATGAAATTAAACATGTTTTATGTTTTCAATACAACTTTTATTAAAAATCCATTCTTTTATTTAACTTTTCCATGATTCACAACAATGTTAAAGAACTATGCCCGCGCCCTGACGGGAGTAACTCTTGCCTGCCTACTGCGCAGCCTCAGCATACCCTGTAACTTTAATATTTAATGCACCCACTTAACAAGCGGTGTTTATGTCATGAATAACATGACCACATAGTAGGTAAAACACTAAACACATCCAGTGTCAACCCATTACATTAGGTACACCTGACCCTAACTGTTATATATACCTAGCAAATAGCAGCCCCATTAAAGTATATAGCAAATGGACCTATAACAAATCTTAATCAGTCAGCCTTTATTTTTAAATCATACGAGTATATTAATCATTCAGTCTCTGATATTTGAACTAAAAATAAACGTAACATAATTACGACTCCTTATTTCAAATAAATTATATAAGCTTTTTGAAATCGTAATCGTAAATCGCTTTGTAAATAATATTAAAAAAAAGAAATAGTAGGCATTTTCTTATATTCATAAATGACCTTGGCTCGAAATAAAACTGTGATTATGCTTTTTTCGCCGATGATCTTAAAATTTTTCGTAAAATTAAGTCTGTTTCCGATCATCAGCTGCTTCAAAATGACCTCGACACACTCAATAACTGGTGTACTGTCAATGATATGCACTTAAATGTTGAAAAATGTTACATTTTAAACTTTACTAGAAATAGAATTATAAAGGATTTTTCTTATGTTATCAATAATATTATTCTCAAAAAAGTTTCTTCAATAAGGGATCTAGGAATCACTCTTGATTCTAAATTCATATTTGATGTACATATTAACAACATTAAGTGGAAATCATTAAAAATGATGGGATTTATTCACAGAATATTTTTTTTTTTTTTTTTTTTTGAATTATTTTTTATTTTCATTAATATGTTTTACATGTTGCTAAATGATAATTTTACATCTTAGGTTTTTTACTACTTTTCCATTTAAAGCATTTGCTTGTGTATGGAAAAGGAGTGTACATAAATGTGGTTATTACTTAGTACTTAAATAATTCATTTACATAAATATATGTGTGTTGTAATAGTATATAATAGTATATATTTAAAGAAAATAAAGGATATTATGGAAAACTAAGTATATATGTATACATTTAAATAAAAGAAAGAATATTTTGGAAAACTAAGGATATTTGTAGGATAATTAAGTGGCATTAGTTTTTTTCTTCAGAATATTTTTAAAATGTCTCTTGACAGAGAGCAGTAATTGGGTTTTATCATTAATGTTTCTGATTTCTTCTGGTAGGCGATTGAAAAAAGTTCTTCCCTGGTAAGTGTAATGGTGTTGTGCAAAAGACGTATTTAGTTTTGGGCATATAAAAACATGTTTAAGTCGCGTTCTGTTTTCGTTTAAAAATTGATATTTATCTTTTTCTTTTATAATTTGAATTAATGAATTTTTAATATATAAATCTTTAAATGTAGGTACTTGGAATTCATCAAATAGGCGTTCTGTTGGGTAGTCCAAGGATTTTTTTAATATAATTTTAATAATTGTTCGTTGTACAATTTCTATTGGAACAAGGTTACATTTATATGCGGATCCCCAACTAATAATAGCGTATTGTAAAGTGGATTGAACTAAGGCATAGTAGATTAAATATAGATTTTTTATTGACAAAAAATTTCTAATTCTTAAAAATATGTATATTAATTTTCTAATTTTGTTTACTACTTGACATATTTGTTCCTTCCATTTCAGATTTTTATCAATAATTACTCCTAGATATTTTATTTTATTTGTGGTTTTTAATATTGTACAGTTTGATTTGCAGTAGTTTTGGCTGTGAATTTTAGTATTTTCATGTATGACAATGTTAAAATTTTTGGGAGCATCGTTTAAATGTATTGCAAATGGAATTACAAATGTCTTTTCACTATTTAGTGATAGTAAATTAGTGTCGAAAAAATTCTTAAGCGTAATATGTAAACCTTTCAAAGATCCTCAATCAATTCTAACACTTTACAATGCCTTAATTAGAAGTAAACTTGAATATGGAAGCACTATTTGGAATCCACATTACTGCAAATATGAAAACATTGTAGAATCAGTTCAAAAAAAATTACTAAGAATGTTATCCTTCAAATGTGGACTACACGACCATCTCAGATCATACGATGTACGTCGTGATTACTTCAAGATTGATACACTTAAAACTAGAAGGCAATTGACTGATCTAATATGTTTACATAAAATTATTCACGGCCATCTTGATACTACATTATATCTTAACAGTATTGAAATTAATGTCCCCAATTCCCATTGTTTAAGACGCCATAACATTTTTCATATGAATACATTTAAAAATAATATCTATTAATTGTTTTTGTGTTTAATTCGTAGAACTCCATTTTAATTTTTAGAAATTTAATTAAATTTAAATTTGATATGTTAATATCGAGTTCTGCAAGTATTTAAGAAAGTATTTTAGTTACAGCTGTTTCGACTTGTAAGGTGTACAGTTTGAAAATGACCTTACAAGTCGAAACAGCTGTAACTAAAATACTTGCAGAACTCGATATTAACATATCAAATTTAAATTTAATTAAATTTCTAAAAATAATATCGCCTACTTTAGCCCTCTGACCCAGATGTGTCGACTGTATAACAAGATAGAGTGCGCTGATGTGGATATTTTCGTTGACAATTTGTACGGATTTAAAAAAAAAGTTCTAGCGCTGTTAAAAAGTACTAACTAATTATGTTGTGTGAATTGTCTTTCTATGCATGCTCGCGTATTTCATATGTCTTTTACCACTCATTGCAATGTGTTACTTGAGTGACCTTGTATATAATTCTGTATTTTTATTTGTGATGTTTTTGTTTTTCTAATTGTATTTATTTGTATTTAATTGTATGTAATTGTAGATTTTTATAATTGTGTAATAACTGAGTTTTATAACTGGATTGTTCTCATGTAAGTGTAAACATCTGTAAAACCCAGTATAAATAAATAAATAAATTACCTATTTGTACATTATTAACAAATAACATAAAATAAAAGGTAGAAAACAAAATTACTTTTTTTAACCTAATTTGTTTAGGTACACTAAACAAAACATATTCTTTCATCTTAAAAAAGTACCTACCTAACCACAATAAAAAAATATTTTTAATGCAAATAATACATCTATGAAAAAAGAAGCGTTCTCTCAAACTAAATGAAGAGCTTTCATCTAAGAAATTGAAATTGAAGGTAATTTCTAATTTTAATTATATTGTAGTTCATTAAAAAGAGTGTCATGCTATATGACCAAAGTTTAGAAGAAATTATTTTGACAAAATAATTTCTTCTAAACTTTGGTCATATTGCATGACACTCTTTATGAACTACAATATAATTAAAATTAAAAATTACCTACAATAACAAAATATTAGGCAATACCAACCAGAAACCAGGCCGAAACCGAAAGTTCAATCGGACACTAGATGGCCGCCTTCAATTGGCGGTGTAACCTTTCTACCATGCCATTCGCTGCAGGATGGTATGCGGTTGTGTGGATTTGGGTCGTTCGTCAATCAAGTGCCGGCTGACGAAACCCCGAACCCCACACCGATCCCCACGCCGGCGGTTGACCGTGTTACCGTTTGCAACCCGCCATTTTGTCCGAATGATCCGGAACTATGGTTCGCAATGGTGGAACGCAGCTTCGAGGCTGCAAAGGTGACCGTAGACGCCACCAAATTCGGGTTCGTCCTGGGAGCTCTAGATCCGACCTTCGCGCAAGAGGTTCGTGATATCATCGTGACCCCGTCCGTCACGTTCGGGGTAACCAATGTGGGTAATCGTCATCCACGGATAAGGATCGAAGGGTGAGGAATGAATATTTATTGTGTTCTGAGGTGAACCAAAGTCAAACACAAGAAACAAATGTTAGTTAATTGTAAGGCGCGGAAGCGGTTTATTGAAAGCGGTTGTCAGTAGTGCGCCGTGCGGGGATCTGCCGATTGCCGCCCGGCCCTTCTCGAAGCTTCTCCAACCTTCGTTCCATTTTCAGCCGCGCTTGGCAGCACTGGTGATGTGGCGTGACTCTGGTGTCGTGGAGTGACTTCACAGAGTTTGTGCCGTGTGCAGGGTTTTTTTTTTTTTTTTTTTTTTAAATATATATTTATTTTTAAAATATTACATGGTTAATACATTATATAAAGTTTTTATTTCAAGAATACATGGTTTAATAAGTTTACACCTTTTTTTAGGAGCAAAGCTCGTGACAAAAAAGGCGGAGAAAACGAATGTAGTTAAAAAATAAAAATAAAAAAATTTACTAATGGTGAAGTAACACATATTTTTTTATATATACGAGTATAAAACTAAGAATAGGTAATATACTTAACAGTAAGCTAGAAAAATAGTTTATATTATATAATATGTCTATATATTTTTATATAGTATATGTATGAAACATATAAAAGAAGTAATGTAATACAACGAAGAGGAGGAGATAAAAAAAGAAAGGATGAAGATAAAGAAAGAAAAAGGATATCTGATATTACAAGTTGTGTTGAGAAATATAGTATTTAAAAAGATGAAGTGATTGTAATAAGCTATATAAAAAGAGCTTTTATTGATTTTTTGAATTTTTTATAATTTTTTTCCAATCTTAAGTTAGCTGGTAATTGGTTAAACCATTTAACTCCAATATATTTATAGTATTTTTGGGCTGTGGTGGTGTTACAGCGTGGGAGAGTCATAGTGCCGAGAATATGTGTTCTAATGCTGTTAGAAAAAGGAGTAAAGCTCTCATTATTAAAGCAATCTTTGTGTATTTGTAAGATTGTGATTTTTTTGTAGATAACATGAAGTGAATGTACTTTAAAATCTTGAAATAGTTTGATGGTGGGGTAATCGTATGGCCTTTTTAAAATTATTTTTATGATTATTCTTTGAATGATTTCCAATGGTAAAAGAGAAGTTTTGAAGGCACCCCCCCAACCTACAATTCCATATTGTAGCACTGATTGGATTAAGGAAAAGTAAATAGTTCTTAATATCGTAATGTTTAAAATGTTTCGAATTTTAATGAAAATGTATATTAATTTTCTTAGTCTCTCGACTGTTGTACAAATTTTGCATCTTCCACTTTATGTTACTATCTATAGTTACACCGAGGTATTTAACATTGGTTTTAACAGTGACTACAGAGCAATCAGGTTTACATAAGGATGAATTTGAATTACAATTATATGAGTGGATACATATGTTAAGGTTCTCAGGGGTTGCATTTTTAGTCAAAGTGAATGGTATTGCAAAAGTTTTATCGGTATTTAGAGATAGTAAATTTTGATCAAACCATTTTTTTATTAAATTTATATCTGATTCCGCCGTTCTCTGAGTTTCATTCCAAGTTAATCCCTCAGTTAAAATTGCTGTGTCATCAGCGTATGATATTAGTTTGGACTTTATATTGAGTTTAAAAATATCATTCACATAAATGATAAAGAGAATTGGTCCCAATACCGTTCCCTGCGGGATACCAAATTTATTAATTTGGGAATCACTGAGAACACCATTTAGCTTGACATATTGTTCTCTATGAAGTATGTAATTTTCAATCCACGTTAAGGCATTATTGGTTATACCAATTGTCGCCAAGGTGCAGAGCAGGGGTGTCGCCACAGGTCTTTTAAACCAGTGGTCCCCAACCTTTTTGTCACCCGAACAATGACGTAATATATTATAAATAGACTCGCCATAGTCTCGTATACTCGCAATATAATGTGGAAAGCAAGCAACACTCTTTTGTTTTCAGCGGTTTTCAGTATAATTTCTAAATTCAAAAGGTTATTCCTGTGTGATAAAGACAGACAATCAAAGAATGTACTTGTATGAATGTCATAGATATATGGTCGGGCAGCGTATGCTTATGTCACTTTGTGATGCAACGTTCACTGTCTCCTTTTCTTAAGGCCCACTAGAATAAAAGGTCCGGATGCCTGTCGGACTTTGATGTGTCGAGCTACACAATAAATACAATAGGGCAACGACAGTTTTCAAATGGTGGCGGTTGTCGTCAATACTTGTTGGAACTGCTGATTTATGTGTTGTTTTGCCGCAAGCAAACAAATAAACAGAGTGTTTTTAAGCTGATTAGTCTATTTTAAAATAGTAAAGTTTACTTAGCAACAGTAATTTGGCTGTTGCGCGTCCAGACCCTTTACTTTAGTAGGCCTAGAATTTTCTCTGATGACGTAAAACCGCGGGCGGGAAACATGAAAATTAATTTGCGTGTACTTACGAATGTGTTATTCCTTCGCCTTTACGACCATTTGCCGTGCAATTTAAGCGTTTTCTCATCACACAGGAGGGCATTTTGGCGCTTTGCAATGCAATTTACTTACTGGTAAGACACGACCTCACTTGACGCGTAGCAGTTTAGTACTAAAGTACTAGAAACAGAGACAGCTACAATCGTCTTGTGTTTGGCTTCCCACTTTGAGATTTCTACCCCGCGTCCAGTATTAATGTCATTGACCGCAGACCGGTAAAAGTTTGATAATTTTAACGCGGCCCGCTGGGGGGGGGGGGACATATTGAATGTAGTTTTTTTTTTAATAACAAAATATTTTTGCAATGTATAATAATAAAAATTACAATTGCGGTACTTACATAAGTTGTGGTGACAAATAATAGTAGAGAAAACACAAGGTTGGTGGGAAAACGAAGAAAAAATATATGTTGCTGTCACTGCAGAAAACCCAGCTTCACACAGATAGGATGTCGGAAATGGCAATTGGGATTTTAGTGCTGTGGTGGCAATCTCAGGGTATTCCACCATGACTCTAATCCAGAATACCGTCAGAGTTGTTGTCTCGAACATAGTTTTAAGGCTGCCGTCATATGCAATATCCAGCAGTTGATCGCAGTTCTTCTTTCGCAGGCACGCTAGATTCGCGTGGTTTATTGACAAATGGGTCCCGGATCCATTCCTTGACAGTTCGTGGGTCTTTTGTGGTTAGGAAGAAGCTCTCAAACTCATTTAAAGTTAAAGACAGGTGATCTTGCACCAACTGGGAGAATGAATGCTCTGGCTCAGTCTCGCCTAAAATCCCCGCCAATGTCTGAAACTTTTCCAAAATGCCATGTTCACGCACCGTTCCCACAACTCCTTTTCGACTTTGGACTTTCCTTATGTATTATTTATTCTTTATTATTATCTAACGTTTTTGTTTGGATTAGATAGTTGAAAATATCTTCATTATTTGTTCAGGTAGCAACAGACAATTAAAGAATTTTTTTACATTCATTAATAACCTTCTGAATCTGAATTTTTATTTATTTTGAAATTTACATAAGAACAAAGATAATAACAGCTTAAACTGTTTTTCAGAAGTTTTTTTGATTTTAAAGCAAGCCCTTGCGTGGCCCAGTACCATTTGGTCCACGGCCCAATACCGGGCCGCGGCCCATAGGTTGGGGACCACTTTTTTAAACTACGCAAAGTATTTTCATGCAGTTTTCACCAATAGATAAAGTGATTCCTGAGGAAGGTTTTTAGGTATATAATTTGTCGAGGTTTTGTGTAAATTGGTTGAAATACATAATATATCTGGCCAAGCGGCAGCGGGCTGACAAACAGGCGGTGTGGATTTGATTTAACAGATGCCGTTGGTTATAAAGGTTTCGTTAGCCACAGCAACGTGTGGCCGGGTCTGCTAGTATTAAATAAAGTAAAGATTCACAAATTCCATTTACATAATTATAATATACTAGCTGGGTTACCCGGCTTCGCTCAGGACAATAAGATAGTGTTCTGGAATGTTGCACAATGATGTTCCCGATTCCCTATTCCTGATCATTCCACGACATACTCCGCCACTCCTTCCACAACTTTCTACAGCTCTATGGAACCTTCTAGAACTTTCCGGAAGACTGTTCAAGAAATTTCAAGAGGGCGAAACTTTCAGCCCTTATATCTTTAAAAGCACGCCCTTTAGGTAAAAACGGATACCCTTATTCCCTAGAGGGGATAGAGATCTACCACACCATATAACTCCCTTGATCGAACCGGGACTCCTTTCTGAGTTTTTACGAGCTGCACGTTTTTTTGGACTTTGTTTTATAATATATGCCATATTCAAATAAATAAAATGTTACTCCTTACATGTCCTTTCCCGTGCGTTCCCCTCCAGCGTTCCACTTCCACCTTCCCCACCACCGCTCTCCCGCTCCCCCGTCCCGCCAACACCCCTGGCACTGCATTTCTTGACTCCTCTCCCGCCCGGCCCGTAGCCGAAACCTTTTTCTAATACTAACAATTTTAAACTCGTGATATCTTTCTAATTAAATATCCGAATTGAAAAATTCAAAAAGTTAAATAAAGGTATTGAAGCTGTCTTGAATACGAAGTAATTTATTTTGATAACGATTAAAACCAAGATACAAATAAACAGCCTTTTCAAGCGGCGACATTTAAATTAAATTTTTAAAATAAAAGAATACTGTGGCATAACCATAATAGTTAGACATATGCTGTCGCGACCTTTTTTGTAAATAATGATGTGTTCTATAAAGTCGTAGTACATTATTTTATTCTATCATCAATAGTTTTCGCAGCGCACGCGATTTAAAGAATATTTTAGGTAAGTTTTTTACACCCTGGGTTACATTATTGAAGTTTTAGTAAGGATGCCTATTTTTTAAAAAATATAATATAGCCTATGTCACCCAGGGATAGTGTAGCTTCCCAACAGCGAAAGAATTTTTCAAATCGGTTCAGTAGTTTCGGAGCCCATTCGATGCAAACAAACAAACACACAAACAAACAAACAAATATTACCTCTTTATATAGTGTAGTAGAAGTAGATATTATACAGTCCAGTATTAGGTTCTGGAATCAAATATACAAGAAAAAGTATATTCGAAGTGAGTATACAAGAAAAACAGTAAAAGAAAATAAAAATTTTGGAAACAAAAGAAATATATAAGGCGCTCGTAATACATAACTATCAAATAGCATTTTTTAATAATATTTTTGACTCCGTCCTACCTAAATCTAGTTACCGTTTTATTATTTGTGAACCAAAGGCTGAAACTTCACACAGTTTTAGTTGTGAAGGGATTTTGTAATATAATTTCGGTCCCACGTAGGAGAATATTTTTTGATAAGTCGCTGTGTTACTTGTTGGAATAGAAATGCCATATCTGCTCTTACTTCTGGTTTGATGTTTGTGTTCACCTTTTTTATTTTATATTTATTTTTATGAGCATAAATTATTATATTTTTAATGTAACACTATCGAACATCTGGTACATTAAATTCCTTGAAGAGAGCGTCACTCGAATATCTGAAAGGTATCTTCATAATAACACGTAAAATAGATTTGTGCCTTCAATAACGGGTTTAATATTGTTTTTCCTGCTCCCCCCCACCCAATGCAGCCGTAGGTTATGATCGAGTTACATAGCCCGTAATATATATTTTTTAAATAGTGTGTTTTTTTGCCCTTGCCCTTCATATATTTATTTCCCGCAGTGAAATAAATATAAGAAGCAGTGTACGCACTCTTTTTGGTATTTCCATTTGAGGTTGTTGTCAACTATAAAGCCTAAATATTTAATAAGTTTAACACACTCAAGAGTTTCACATTTACATGGCGAGTTATTAGTTCCAAAGCTTGTTAACTAAAAAAGGAAGGACCCCCAAGTTATAGCAAACCTGTTTCCGGTGTCTAGCTCAGTCGATCCGGTGTAGAGCAGGCTCTCTTCACCCAGGGGCGGGTGGGCAGCAAGAAATGGTTAATTGGGGAAACTCCACACATGATTTGTCTCAAAACAAAGAATGCTTCGGGGTAACAAAAGCAGTGTATTGTATTCTAAAGTTGGTTACATTGTACATGGATTACATCAGGGTAAATTGGCTACCTGAATCCTAGTTATTTCTCTCCAAGTCTGGGTTTAACGCGCAGGTGCAAGGAAATTTACATGGACACAATAAAAAGGGAAAAGAAGCAACTCACGGCGTTTGTCGGGCGGCCTGTCGTCACGTGCTCCATAAGCGAGGAAAACAATACCACGCCTCAAAGAGAGGCCGAGTGCGTGGTGTACGTTATCTGGACATCCTCCAGCGTAGAAAACCACTCCGGAACGGGGGACCAACTGTAATTTCTCCCCGTCCACAGATTAGGAATACGTAAATTCACATGTTTGGTTTAACGGCCTACGGCGCGAGTAAGAGCACGGGTCTGCTTACCTCGGCGCCTCGTCGGTTTCTGGCGCGTGATCCCCAGTGTTGCCAACAGCGCTTGGCCTAATATCGCCGTTTCTCATACATTGAGTAGCCTAAAGTAGCCCAAACGCCAAAATATTAATATGAATAAAATAAAATTTAATTTTGATCAATTTATTCAAAACATATTTATAATGTATTGATAAATAGACCTAAGATTAACATAAAACAACGTAATGTATCTTAAAATAATGTCAAGTAATAAAGCATTTTAAAAACAAAATAAATAAACAAAATAAAGATGATTCTGATTCGTCTTCTGCTAGCAATAATAAGGCATCAACAAGACCTTCGCCGTCGTCAGTAGTATTAGATATAGTTGCTGTGCTAGTGGGTGCTGGCAGAACTGGCGCAAGATCCACCCGAGTTGCTTTTCTACCAGGGCGCTGGTAAAAAAATATACATCTGTGTGTGTGGTAGTTTGGTGACCGGCCAAATCAGAATGAAACCAACTCAGAACCACCTCAGAAACGTCATTAAAAGTGATGATAAAAAATATAAAAAATTGTTAATAGGTTAAGTTAGGTTAGGGTTACCGACTATTTTTAAATTATTTTTTCACAGCTTTTAATGGCCTTTCTGAGGTGGTTCTGAGATAAAAAAAAAATATTGCTTGGTTGAAAGTTTATTTACATTTGCGTGAAATATTGTTTTTTTTTCTTAATTATTGGCTATTCGGCTGATTTAAATAACTTGTTTCTGAAGTAGCCTAATAGGCGACCAGTCGCCTTTTAATTTTTTTCGTCGCCGTTTCTCTTTCCGAGTAGCCTAAATGGCGAAAAATCGCCGACGTTGGCAACACTGGTGATCCCTGCGGACCGAGGGGGGAGCAAAACGGGCAGCGGGGGGAAAGGGTGCCCGCTGTTGGGTCAGGCCACTGGGCGGCTCCAATCAGCGAAAAGTTCCAGTGTTGCCGACTCACGAAACATTTCTTTCCGAAAAATTATCATGTACCTACTTGTGTTACATAACAAGCTACAATTAATTTTATGTATAATGAGGTGGTGAAGTGTTTTGGGTTGTCCCGCAATAGTATAGCTGAAAGTTAGGTGTTTGGTTTTTGATATGTTTTAATGTAAACAAATTACTATCCAGCCGCTGTTTCACTATGTTAAAACCGATGTTCGCAAGGCGGCGGGTTTCTTTCCAATCCTCTCCTTCAAATAATATGAAGGTGTCATCTGCGAACGTAAAATTTTCCTACCTATATGTTGATTATATAGTTCGTTGATGTATATAATAAAGAGAAGGGGTCCCAGTGTACTTCCTCGTGGCACTCCAAAAGGTTGCTTATCCTTCGCCGATCTGTATGTATTTTTGCTGAGTGTATGTATTTTTAAGGTATTTAATAAAAAAGTGTAGTTAATTTGTTCTAAATGCAAGATTCTCACTATAAAAAACTTCAACCAGGTATCCAAATATTATTTCAAAGTTACTCTGTAGCAGGCGCGGCCCGTCCTAAAGTGCACTCGTGCGCCGAACCGCCAATAAAATTGAACAACATTTTGCAGCTCATCGTATTCCTACATAATATTTTTAATTATAAAATTGTGCACATTTTTTATATGTTTAAAAAAATTGGCTACCTACCTAAATGTACATGAAATTGGTAGAGAATAGTTATCGAGGCCTAAAGCATTGCTTCCCGCGCGCACTTTATATCAGCTAGGAACAGTAGGAACCGAGTTACATACCATTCCGCCGCCGCCGTGCGAAAAATCAGGTTGATAAAATTAATAAAAAAAAACAAACTCATATATTTTGTTAAAATCTTTATTAAAATAGTAATTATTAATTGATAATCGGACGTAAAAAATATATAAAACTTCAATAAATATAGTATAAAAAGCGCATTATCATAACTTCTGGCTTCATCCACTAGGACAGTGGTGGGCAAACTTTCTGCATGAGGGGCCAGAAAGTTTTAAAAAATTTCAGAGGAGGGCCAGGAGTATAGCCGAAATGCATTTTGTTTTAAAATCTACATTTCAATTATTAAACTTTACTCACAAACGCTATATAATTTACGGATTACAATTATTTAACTTTTATTCGAAGGCCCTGCTATGGTAGGTGTGTGATACATATGAAATTGTTTCTGATTGGCCATGTCTTCAAATGCAGGTTTGATCTGCAACGAAGTAACCTTTAGCAGCGAGAAAAAGTGCTCTTCAGTTAATCGATTTCTGACTGAGTTTTTCAGAGGTTTTTCTGAAATTTTATGATCGAAAAAGTCTGTTCGCAGACATACGACGACCCAAACATCGCTATTATTTTCTGGGCATGATCAATTATCTTTGGATATTCAGTTTTCGGCAGTGTTCTATAAAAATCAAATTTTTCAGAATTTAAGACCAATTGTTTTAAATTGGGGCTGCACTGCATTTCAACAATTTCTAACTGCAATTCTGCAGGGATATTCTCCGGATCCACATTAAACGGCATTGAAAAAACATCAAGCGATGGCTGAATATTCTTAAAAATCTTGAAACCTAGTTTCAAATTTTGTGTGAAGTTTCTTCAACGCCCTGACTGGATTCTTTCAGTTTGTTCTCACTTACTGGTTCCACGGATTCTGAGTGCGGTAAGTGAGTTAAATCATTCTTCTTAATGCAGTTATAAAACAGAAAAAGCTGATTTTTAAATGATTTCAGACAACCCCAAGTCTAATCGAAAAATTGGTTTCTTCTTTGCAATCTTTTATTTAATTTATTATAGTGTTCGAGCAAATCGGTAAAAAATGCATAATCAGTGCACCAATCTTCGTTTTCCAAGATCTGGAATTCAGACCATTTCTCTGTTCTTTTCTTTAAAAAAAATTATATTTATTTTTTTAATTCCAGATCCGTTCGAATGCATATCCAAAACTTAGCCATCTTACTTTCGGCTAGTCTAGAAATGGCTTCTTTTTCAAATTCATATAATTTACTTTATACAGCTAGCTTTAATTATACTTTAACGCCGACGATTCTTCGAAATTAATAGTATATAATCGGTATACTTATAATTTCGAAAAATCGTCGGCGGGCCGGATTAAATACTTTTGCGGGCCGGAGTTGGCCCGCGGGCCGTACTTTGCCCTTCACTGCACTAGGACTAGGGGAACAAATCACAGAGTGGTCCAAAAAAATGTTTTTAATAAAATTCATGCACGCACTGCACTACAAGGTGAGCATGTGCCGGCGGGAGATTAAAGATGGCGATCGGCATAACAAATGTTATTTGTAATATAAACTTGCTTAGCATTATTATTTTTCGCAAAAATTTGATCGTTAAAATAGGTAAGTAATAACAAAAAAAAGGTTTAATAAGAAAAAACAATAAAGCAGTTATTTAAGACAATCTTCTGGTTGAACGCATTTGCCCGTGGTCTCATCCAAGAGGGTGGGAGTGTCGCAGTCGCAGCGAGACATGTCACATATTGCACCCAGGTCGTGCACCTCGGGGGAACTGCAGGTCGGGGCACTCAGCGTGGGGCCCATGCAGTTGCTGCTGAATGAGTGGGTGCCTACGGGGCATTCTGACTGACCTGTGGAAATTAAATTCACACTGTACAATACAATATAAACACACAAGTTGTTCAGTAACTTACATTTTTCTTTTTGTATTTGTGCTTTCATTTTACAGCAGGGGTGGGGAACCTGCGGCCCGCGGGCACATTTGGTGCGACCTGCCAGTGTTCCGGTTCCCGAACTCAAAATTTCAAAATCGGGAGAATTTTCGCCTAAAAATCGGGAGAAAACGGGAGAATTTTGATGAAATCGGGAGATTACTAGAATTATTATAATAAAATCCCTTTTATTATTCCGAAGCAGAACCTTAACAACAAATCAAAAAAAACCATAAGCAGCGCCATTAATACGATTATTGTAGACGTTGCCCGTGGAATAACGCAATTTTCCCTAACGTTCAACGGGGACTTACTTTACGTTTGGAAACTCAGCACAGATTTTTGTGAAACTTTGACCTTGAGGGCCGTTCAAGTATTAGGTACGTAACGCAATTTAGGGGGGGGGGGGGGTCTTGTTTAACATTACTGTGCGTTATCGGTGCGGGAGGAGGATTCGAAAAACGCGTTACGTAACATGTTTTTTAATTTAAATAAAAACTATGGAATTCCCAAGTTGGCAAGCCTTTTTGTTTATGTTTTACAGGGAATCCGTAAATGAAGATTTTCAGTCAGGGCATGAAAAAGGTTTCTCTCCACTGAGATTTAGCGTGTGCTTTCTCAGACGTCCCTTTTGAGAACATGAACAGTTGCAGTCGGGACACGAAAAAGGTTTTTGTCCACCATGGGTTAATATGTGATATTTTAGATATTCCTTGCGATAACATGAATGGTGTCAATCAGGACATAAAAAAGATTTTTCTCCACTATGGAAAAACTTGCGATTTTTTTGATTTATCTTCGTAGTTCATGCATAGTTTCACTCAGAACATGAAAATGGCTTTTCTCCACTATGAATCGTGCTGTGGATTTTTATAACTGCAAAAAACCTCGGGACAAGAAAATGGTTTTTGTCCGCTGTGGATAAACATTTTTGGTGCCTCTTTGTAAAACATTAATATAATAATACATAAATAGTCGCAGTAGAAACATGTAATAGGTTTAATGTCACTGTGAGTCGGCAAATGATTTCTAAGAATTCTTTAGTACAACATGAATAATTACATTCGGGACATGAAAAAGGTTTTTGTCCACTGTGGGTAAACATATGAATTTTTTGATACCGTTTCGTAGCGCATGAATAGTCGCAGTCGGGACATGAACAAGTTTTTCATCACTGTGAGTCAGCAAGTGCCGTTCTAGTTTTTTTTTCGAGAAGAAGAATAGTTGCAGTTAGGACATGAAAAGGTTTTTCTCCATTGTCGGTAAACGTGTGATTTATAGATTTCTCTTCGTAGGACAAGAATAGTTACAGCCGGAACATGAAAAAGGTTTTTCTCTACATGAGTCGGCAAGTGACTTCTTAGATATCCCTTTTGAGAACACTTATAGTAGCAATCAGGACATGAAAAAGGTTTTTCTCTTCCGTGAATTATTCTGTGGATTTTTAAATCTTCATTTTGAGAAATTATATAACTACATTTGGGACAAGAAAATGGTTTTTGTCCACTGTGGGTAAATATGGAATTTTTTGGTGACTCTTTGTAGAACATGAATAATCGCAGTTGAAACATGTAAACGGTTTTATGTCACTGTGAGTCAGCAAATGATTTTTAAGAAGTTCCTTTGTACAACATGAATAATTGCAGTCGGGACATGAAAAATCGGGAGATTTTGATGACATTCCGGTAGATCGGGAGATGAAGTGAAAAATCGGGAGATCTCCCGAAAGATCGGGAGATGAAGTGAAAAATCGGGAGATCTCCCGAAAAATCGGGAGCTTCGGTAACACTGGCCGTGCGCTTTAGTGATGCGCCGTTTGAGAATTATCATTCCCAGCAACATATTCAGACCGTCAAAACAGGCAATTGTAGCCAAAAAATGCCGGCTGTCCGTGCGGCATGCGGATGACGGAAATGCCCGAAGGCCCGAAGAGTTCCGAAGAAATGGTTCCAGCGAAATGACTATTCTTACGTCGGGTTTAAATAAGATAGTAATTGTATTTTGGTCTTGTAAAATGTAACGATGAGTCAACGGGTCAGCGTGTGCGATATTATCTTGATCGAGAGGGAACCGATTTGACATTGTCATTATTAATTTTTGTGACCTTTTGTTTGTGTGAATTTTTGTCACATGTTGCAAAATTCACTCGGTAAACCCCGCGCTACAAAGAGAAACGTTTACGGCGTGTTGTTATTGTGTTATTATTCATTTTGTAGGCGGTTGGCGGTGGCAAAACAAAGGCGAAACAATTAAATTATAATTATTTAACCGGTTAAATTATTTTGTTTTATGGGGCTAACAGTCTTAGCTATAATAGATAAAAGACCATTTAGTTTTGGCCTATTTGCCTCCGTCAGCCACCTACTAAATCATTGTATGTATTATAGAAATATTCTGATATCGCTGTTTATATATATAGGTAAATAAATTTCCTTGCCTTTTTAAAATTAGTGATGTAATAATAAATATAGACCAATTAAAATATAAATGATCCATGAAAATAAAAGCAGTATTATGGCCAATGGCCGAATGGCCCGCCAAAACTACATTTAATTATCAACCAAGATAGTACCTAAATCTGCAAAGAAAACTTTGAAATGGATACTTTGTATGGTGATTTTTCACGAAAACGGCGCTATATAAATTAGCCAAATATTATTAGCGTCGTTTTTTTGTGAATAATCACCTCAAGGGCACTGTACGAGTTATGAGTTACTAGCCTGTCTAATTTTATGTTTATTTTACCTACTTTTATTTTACGTTTTTGATGAATTACTCGGTGAACCACCAAAAATTTAAGGCACCGGCTGCGCCTGCTCTGAAGATGAACTAGAGGCCAACAAGGTTATCTATAATGATCCCGGGTATGTGCTTGTTGGATGTTTACAATCAAATTTAATTACAACTTTGTTTTCTGATAAAACTCATTTTTATTTTTAACCCATATAAGAGGCCAGTTTTGTAGATGCGGGATGCGGGTCGTGTTGCAGATATTAGTGCCCCCCACACGCACACTTCGGAGCGACCGAGTCCCGCGCCACTTCAGGCCGCCGCGCAGAAAAGTTTCACGGTGAACTGCGCTGTAAACCTATCGGTCTTTACTTTTCTGCGCGGCGGCCTGAAGTGGCGCGGGACTCGGTCGCGCCGAAGTGTGCGTGTTAGGGAGCCTGTTCGCTGTCGGTATTAGTTCATTTATGCGCAGTGTTACCGAAGCTCCCGATTTTTCGAAGTTCTGAGCGAATTCGTTTCTCATCGATTCTTTGATTATGGTCCGCTCAACAGTCAACTAATTGTGTATGTATAAAAAACAAAATTTCTTAAGATTCGGGTATTGACCAGAATAATTACAAAATACCGCAATCTAAGCATATCTCCATTATAGACCTATGCAAACCGATCATCTATGAATTATGAGGTGAAATTTATAATTTATTGCGTAACGCCTCTTCGAATCAGAAGGTTTTTCAGTACCTTGTTCTACGAACTTACTATATTTTTTTTAATTATGACTACCTCAGACCCTATGCAGGCGCAGGTACGAGTAGAAGTATTGCTAAAAAAAAGAAATATTCCCAATATTATAAAAAAGAGTTGGATATTTAGTCCGATTATGCAGGTTGGCCTAGCAAAAAAAGTTGCAACAAAGACATCAACGTTGCCTCTCGAAGAGATGCACTAACAAGGCGCTCAAACTCTTTTCATGTCCTGACTGCAACTATTCTTCTCCTCGAAAGAATAACTAAAACGGCACTTGCTGACTAACAGTGATGAAAAACCTTTTTCATGTCCCGACTGCAATTATTCATGTTGTACAAAGCAACTTCTTAAAAATCATTTGCTGACTCACAGTGACATAAAACCGTTTACATGTTTCTACTGCGACTATTCGTGTTGGTTCTACAAAGAGGCACCAAAAAATTACATATTTACCCACAGTGGACAAAAACCATTTTCTTGTCCCTAATGCAGTCATACAAGTTCTCAAAAGGAAGATTTTAAAATCCACAGTATTATTCACGGAAGAGAAAAACCTTTTTCATATCCTGACTGCAACTATTCGTGTTCTCAAAAGGGATATCTAAGAAGTCACTTGCCGACTCATGTAGAGAAAAACCTTTTTCATGTTCCGGCTGTAACTATTCTTGTCCTACGAAGAGAAATCTATAAATCACACGTTTACCGACAATGGAGAAAAACCTTTTCATGTCCTAACTGCAACTATTCTTCTTCTCGAAAAAAAAACTAGAACGGCACTTGCTGACTCACAGTGATGAAAAACTTGTTCATGTCCCGACTGCGACTATTCATGCGCTACGAAACGGTATCAAAAAATTCATATGTTTACCCACAGTGGACAAAAACCTTTTTCATGTCCCGAATGTAATTATTCATGTTGTACTAAAGAATTCTTAGAAATCATTTGCCGACTCACAGTGACATAAAACCTTTTACATGTTTCTACTGCGACTATTTACGTATTATTAGATATATTAATGTTTTACAAAGAGGCACCAAAAAATCACATGTTTATCCACAGCGTGAAAAAAACCATTTTCTTGTCCCGAATGCAGTTATTAAAGATAGCGAAAGGAAGTTTTTTTGCAGTTATTAAAATCCACAATGCGATTCATAGTGGAAAAAAGCCATTTTCATGTTCTGAGTGAAACTATGCAAGTACTACGGAGATAAGTCTAAAAGATCGCAAGTTTTCCCATAGTGGAGGAAAATCTTTTTCATGTACCCATTGTCACTATTCATGTTATCGCAAGGGACATCTAAAATATCCCATATTAACCCTTAGCGGACAAAAACCTTTTTCGTGTCCCGACTGTAACTATTCATATTCTCAAAAGGGACGTCTAAGAAAGCACTCGCTGATTAACAGTGGAGAAAATCCTTTTTCGTGTCTTCACTGCAACTCTTTATGTTTTTCCCATGTCACGAGTGCCTTTATAGGCCAAGAACAGTTGATGATGTGAATATTTCGCTTTTGAGGAAATTATAGTAACTCACTGTAACAACACTGACTACAGCAATTTGTGTTTATGCGTATTACCACCGCCATCTTTATTTCCAAGCCGTGCTGTAGACTTGGCGGGAAATCAAAATTCAAAGTAAAGAGGCCTATTTCACCAAGAAGCAAATACATCATTCCAGCTCTGATTTTAAAGGTTTTAATAGAAAATGTTGGTGAATTTAATTTACAGTATTAAATTATCGTAGAAAGCAAACACTTTGTGGCTTGACATTATATAGAATGAAACAAGTACTTTGTTTAAAAACCACTTTATTTTTATTTATATTCGTCGACCGGTTTCGGTTGAACTCAACCTTCTTCAGGACAATAAACATATAAACTGAAGTTTATATGTTTATTGTCCTGAATACGCTACATAGCGTAGCTGTCAAAATACGTGTTTGTGACGTAATTAACGCGCTAACTGAGGTTAATAAAAGATAGAGACTAGGCCCCCAGATCATAGTTAACTACAACCTGAGAACTTAAATACAAATGTTTATCTACATTGTCAAAGTTTGTGACGTAAAAATATGTTCTGTCATTGGCGCTTTTTACGCTCTTGTTTGATTTCAGGTGGAGGTTTTCTGTGGTACTCACTTTTGTAAATCAAACGCTTGTTTTGTGTTTGTTTGTCTGGTCATAATTTATTATTCTTTTATTTACATAATCCTGTTTTTTTTTATAAGATTTATATTGTGATCTGCTTGTTGGAACACATTTTTTTACGTAAGAAAATAGAAGCTACCTTCTTTTGTTCTTCTATAGAAATATTTGAATAATGGAACAAAAAAGAAAATAATAAAATTAGGTAGGTACTTGCCTAGAAGTAATTGCCCATAGAACAAGTACCTACTCAATAAGCATCAATTTTAACCATAGCTCCCCGACAAAAAGGGCTGAAATTAAATGAAAGTTCTTTTTAGAACCCTATAATAGTTAAAATTGATTATTATTATTTGTGAGATAAATTATTTTTAAAAAATAAAAAAGAGAGGTGAAACTAGCTATTACACATATCGTAATCATCCATTGATTGTTGTAGTTAGTTTAGAAACAATAATATAATAAATTGAAGTAAATCATTAGAAGATATGCATAAGAAAAAAAAATAACACTAAATTATAAAATGTTCATCTTCTTGATCCTCGATCGATAGCCTCTGCAGTTCTTGTCTTCAAGAAAGATGGCTTCTTTTTGATCCTTGGCCTTAGTAAAGATGACTTATTTTTTATACTGCTCTTCTTAGATGTTAGTAGTTTATTTTGATCCAGTTCTTCTAAGATGTGATAGCATCGTCCATTGGTAGAAGACACAATTTGGTAATGGGCCTTTTCATAGACCCTTGCTGCGTCTTCAAGGTGACTATACGGGTTATCCCATCTTGTCCAGGGTGAGTGGCGATGACACGTCCCATCCTCCATAAATTTGGTGGTGCGTTGTCGTCTTTGATGATAACTAAGTCCCCAATCTTTAGTTGTCGCCGGTTCCCATCCGTCCATTTAGTCCTTTGCTGCAGCTCTCCCAGATATTCAATTCTCCATCTTGACCAGAAGCTCTGTCTTAGTTGGCTTAGTTTTTGGAAATTATTAAGCCTGTTTATGGGAATCTGTTGTAGGTCAGGTTCAGCTACAGCTGACAGGTTATCACCAATAAGAAAGTGACCTGGAGTAAGTGCGAAGAGGTCGAGGGGATCGTTGGATAGTGGAATTAAAGGCCTAGAATTTATGCAGGACTCTATTTGGTATAATAACGTACACATCTCTTCATATGTTAATGAAGAGACGTTTGCCACTCTTTTTACGTGATATTTCACACTTTTTATGTTAGATTCCCAAAGACCTCCATGATGAGGACCTTTAGGTGGGATAAAAACCCACTGAATAGACATATTAGTTAAGTAATTAGCTATTTCCTTTTGAGAGACATATAAATTATACATATTTTTCAATTCATTATTCGCTCCAACAAATGTAGTAGCATTATCAGAATACAATTTACTAGGTTTTCCACGTCTGGAAATGAAACGCTTTAAACAATTAAGAAATGCATCTGTAGTCAGAGCGGTGACCAGTTCTAAATGAACTGCCTTAGTAGAGAAGCATATAAATAAACAAATATAAGACTTGACTGAATTGGATCTCCTACTGATTCCAGACTTTATTAAGATTGGCCCTGCGTAATCTAGTCCTGTAACAGAGAACGGTCTACATGGTGACACTCTATCCTCTGGAAGGTCAGACATTATTTGATGACTTGTTTTTGGACTGCATTTAAAGCACACAATGCAATTTTTAAGTATTTTTTTAATAGCATTTTTTGCCATTATAGGCCAATATTTTAGTCTAATAAGTGCTAGTAACGTTTGAGTACCTACATGCAAATTTGTATAATGAAAATGTTTAATGATTAACTTTGTTAGAGGGTGATCGTGAGGTAGTAATATCGGATGTTTTTGTGCTTCATGTATTAGTTTTCCTCTGGACAATCTCCCACCTACATGCAATAAATCCATATGTATAAATGGGTTTAATGATTTGAGATGACTGGTTTTATCTAAGTTTTTTCCCGCCTTTAATGTTTTAATTTCTTTTGAAAATGAATAAGATTGAGTGACCGTTATTAATGAATGTAACGACTTGTTTAATTCTATTATTGAAAGTTGTCCGCTAAATGTATGTTTTTTTCTTGTATTATTAATGAAACGTAGGATATAAGCAGTTACTCTTTGTAAACGCGTGAGAGAAGAAAAACGATAAAACAATTCCCAATCTTTATTCATACTGACGGTTAAATTTATTTTGCTTTTTAATTCCGGTGGATCGATGCAAATTTCCTTATAGTTCGGCCAAGTTACTTCATCTTGAGTTAACCAATTTGGACCTCTCCACCAGATTTCTGAAGAAAATAGACTTTTAGCACTGGTTCCTCTTGATAAAATATCCGCTGCATTATCTTCGGAGTTGACATGCTTCCATTGACTGGTTTCGCTTCTTTCCTGTATTTCTGCAACTCTGTTTGCAACAAATGTATTCCATCGCGCTGGTTGATTTCCTATCCAGCATAGAGTTATAGTGGAATCACACCAATAAAATGTTTTATCCAAAGGTATAAGTAGGGATTCCTTTACTTTTTCAACAAGTTTTGTTAACAGAACAGCACCACATAATTCCAATTTAGGCAAAGAAATCGTTTTTAATGGAGCTACTCTTGATTTAGCTGTGATTAATTGAGAATGCCGTTTTCCTGATTGGTCTGTGGATAGCATATATATGCAAGCAGCATATGCTTTTTGAGATGCGTCACAAAATCCGTGCAATTGTATATTTACAGTTTGATTACATATAATTTTTCTAGGTATTTGAAAAGAATTTACACCTTTTAAATCTTCTAAATATTTTTTCCAGAGCTTCAGAATTTCTATAGGTATTTCTTCATCCCAAGATATCTTTTCTTGCCATAATTTCTGCATAATAAGTTTAGCATTCACGGTTACTGGTCCTAGCAAACCTAATGGATCGAAAATACTAGCAATCAGTGACAAAATATTCCGTTTATTATAAATAGGATGTGACGGTAGTTCCACGTTGTGAGAAAGGTACTCAGGATGCAAGAGCGAGACGGAAGATGAACGAGTATAAAAGAAGATGTTCGCCCTTGCTCTGTCTCCTTTATCACCGACAGCGCCGAAAGCTAGGATTAGCTGTAGAACTCATTATTGTGCAATTATAATTAATACTCGACACGCGCATTATTATTCCTAAACTATTCCCTGATCACATAAAGATCCCATTGGAAATTAACAGTTTAACAGTTATAACAGTGGCGCAGCCAATACGGAATTAAATATAACGATTGCGAGAATCGACGCGCAAAAATTGCACGCTAAGCACGCGAGTTCAATAGTTACGTGTTGTAACATTATTTTCGGGTCGGTAAAAAAGGCCGGACCGAAATTAAAAATCTTCACTGGAAGGAGTGAAGAAGAAGGGGAACACTGGAGCCAGCCTAACTTCTCGGAAGGGGGAAGATTGCACGGGAGGGTCCAGGACTTCAAGAGCGGCAGCTGGGTGTCCAGGTCACTAGACGGGTCTGGAAGGAGCCATCGTCATCAAGGATCAAGAAGCGGTTTCCTGAGAGGGTCAACGGAGCAGTACAGATTGAGGAGGAATATCGTAGGGGAGTGTTTTTCTCTTTTTTTCTTTTCTCTCTCTTGTTGTATCATCTGGGTAGAGCAAACATGGAGTCAGGAGGATTGGGGTCCTTCAGTTTGCGTGACGGTAACTGGGAGAATTTCAAGGTCCGCCTCGAACAGTATCTCCTTGTGAATGATGACAAATACGCATCAGATGTGAAAAAAAGGGCTATTTTTCTTAATGCCTTGAAGGATGACTGTTTCTCACTTTTGGTAAATTTGTGTATTCCTAAAAAAGTAACCGATGTTAAATTAGAAGATTTAATTTCTAAACTCAATGAGTATTGTAGCATGACGAAATGTTTTTTTGAGGAGAGGTCACAGTTTTACACAGCTAAACAGAGGAGTGATGAGACAATTCGTGATTTCGCAGTTAGGTTAAAGGCTCTTTCGGTTAATTGTAAATTCGGGAATAATTTGTCGGAGAAATTAAGAGATTTCTTTGTGCTAGGATGTAAGCCCGGGAAAGTCAGGGAAAAATTATTTCTTGAAAGTGAATCGTATACTTTCGAAAAGTGTGTCCAAGTAGCAGAGTGCATCGAACTCGTAGCTTCAACGCAAGCCCAAGGTCGGGAGTTTAACTCTGTTTTAGCAAATAACAGTGTCAGCAGTGGTCGTGTTTCACCTAGTTCATATGAAAAGAAAAGAGTAAGCAATAGATTCAACCGGATGAGTAGTCCACATAAGTCGCGATCGCCGTCGCCAAAGCGTAAATGTTTCGTTTGTGGAAACGATAATCATATTTCGGCGGATTGTAGATTCAAAGGCTATACATGTAGAATTTGTGGTAAAAAGGGTCATCTAGCAAAACAGTGTAAAAGTTTTTCAGTTCGTAAAAATGTGAATACCTTGTTTTCAGATACAAGTGTCGATAATATAAATAGTGTTGAACCATATTGTGTAGAGGTTTCTTTGGACGGCATTAGAAGTAAATTCATGTTAGATTCGGGTGCATCTTGTAGCGTGATTGGCAAGGATTGTTATTTCAATCAGTTTAATAGTAATAAGTTAGTGCATGAAAACATTAGTCTACGGGGTTTTGACAATACGCTCATCAAAGTAATAGGTGCATTTACTCCGCTGGTAGAGTATAACGGACAATGCCGCCAGTTAAAGATTATTGTTGTAGGTAGCTCTACGTTATCAATATTAGGACGAGACTTCATGGAACTGTTTAACTTAGGAATTACTGGAATCGTGAATTGTGTTAATCGAAATACATTAAAAGAGCGATTAGTAAAAAAATTTCCAGAAGTTTTTACGGATAAACTAGGCAAGTTTAATAAATATGAAGTTAATTTAAGGTTGAAAGATACCGCTGTTCCGGTGTTTCGAAATAATAGAATCATTCCATTCGCTTTAAAAGAAAAAGTCGAACGAGAGTTAAATACTTTAATCTCAGATGGAATAATAGAGCCGGTTCATTATAGTGAATTTGCAAGTCCCATCGTACCAGTGATTAAGAAAAATGGTAGTATTAGGTTATGTGGTGATTACAAGTCAACAGTGAATAATCAGCTGTTAATTGACAAGTACCCTTTACCTAGGATTGAAGAACTGTTAACCAAAGTCAATGGTGGGAAAGTTTTTGCAAAGATTGACCTCAAGTCGGCGTATAACCAGTTTGTTTTGAAAAAGGAATGTAGGCGTTTCACAACGATCAACACACATTTAGGGTTATTTCAGTATAAACGGTTAGTGTATGGGTTAGCTTCTGCACCGGCTATGTTTGCAAAAGCAATGGCAAATTGTTTGTCAGGATTACAGAAGATGACATTCTATTTGGATGACATTATTGTGATCGGGGAAGACGAAGAAGATTTAGAGAAAAACGTGTGTGACGTTTTAGAGAGGTTAAAAAGCTGTAATTTAACGGTGAATAGTGAAAAGTGCGAATTTAATTTAGAAGTTATTGAGTTTTTAGGTTATAAGATAAGTGAACAAGGGATTCAACCGTGTCAACGGAATAAGGAAGCTATTTTAAATGCACCGTCACCTAGTGATTTAAATCATTTGAGAAGTTTGTTAGGCATGATTAGCTATTATCGTAATTTTATCCCAAACATGGCAAATGTATTGTCACCGTTGTACGAGTTACTTAAAAAAGATATCAAATTCCAATGGGGTACAGAACAGGAGAATAGTTTTGCGATTATAAAAAAAATTTTAACTTCGGATAGGATTTTAACTCATTTCGACGAAAATATTCCTGTGAAACTTGTCACAGACGGTAGTCTCAATGGTGTTGGGGCGACACTTATACATGTATTTCAGAATGGGTTTGAAAGGCCAATAGGTTTCGCAAGCAGAACTTTAAGTAAAGCGGAAAAAAATTATTCAATTTTAGATATTGAAGCAACTGCTATTATTTTTGGAATTAAAAAGTTTTATCAATATTTGTACGGGAGAGAATTCACCTTAGCTGTGGATAACCAACCCTTAGTGAGAATCTTCGGTCAAAATAGAGAAATTCCTAAAATTGCAGCGTCTAGGTTACAACGTTATGCGGTTATGTTAGGGTCGTTCAATTTTAAGATTGAATATGTAAAGTCGAAAAACAATTGTTCAGACTTTCTGAGCAGGTGTCCGATTGAAAAGGGAAGCTGTGAGGATAAGATAGAGTCTGGTTACATTAATTACTTCGAAAATAACGGGTTTAATTTATCTCTAGACGTGATAAAAAGTGAGACCGAAAAGGACGATATGTTAAGTCAAGTTAAGAAATTTCTTATCGAGGGTTGGCCAGCATCAGTAAAAAAAGTTCAAAATAGTAATTTTAATAGAATTTTCTGGGAAAAAAGGTTAGAATTATCATTGATAAATGGGTGTATTTTATATCAACATAGAGTTGTGGTTCCGGAGTCTTTAAGACAAGAGGTTTTAAAGATGTTACACAGATCTCATTTAGGGGTTTTTAAGACTAAAGGTATTGCGAAAAGTTTCGTTTGGTGGCCAAAAATTAATCAAGATTTAGAGAAAATAACTGAAAATTGTAAGGATTGTTTAGAAATTAAACCAGAATCTCAAAAGAGTTCACTAGCAGTCTGGCCATATGAACCTGAAGTATGGTTCAGGGTACATATTGACCATGGTAGCTTACATAACAAAAACTTTTTAGTTGTGGTAGACGCTTCTTCGAAGTGGATAGAATGCCTGGAAGTAAACAGTCTGTCTTCAAAAGAAAATATTGAGGTACTTCATAGGTTATTCTCACAATTTGGTTTTCCAGCAACTTTAGTTAGCGATAATGGTACGTGTTTTTGTTCTGAGGACTTTGAAATTTTCTGTAAAAAAAATGGTATGGTACATATAACTAGTCCAATTAATCACCCTAGCAGCAACGGACAAGCAGAGAGTGCGGTTAAGATATGTAAAAATTTTCTTAAAAAAATTTGTAAACGTAATAGATTTCCATCAGACTATAAAGAGCAGTTGGGTAACTTTTTAACAGATTATAGGAATACCGTGCATGCAACTACAGGGTGTGAGCCATCATTATTGTTAATGGGAAGGAAAATTAGGACTGTCTTTGACTCTCTAATACCTAGGAAAGTGGAGGAAAGAACCAGTAATTCAGGTTCTTCTCGTCAAAACAAAGTAATTCAAAAGGTTATTCAGAGCCAAGGCAATCAGAAAAGGCAATATAAGGGTAGAACTAAGACAGGTTTTGATGTAGGTCAGAAAGTGATGGCCAGAGATTTCAGATCTCAGGGTAATAGATTATGGGTCCCTGGGGTTGTAGTTGAGAAAAAAGGCAGCAAAGTATATTTCATTAAAATTAACAATTCTAATATGGTATGGAAAAGACATTTAGACCAGATAAGGAAATTACATGTTTCATGGCGGGAGGAAGATGGTCCTGAATTCATCGCGTCTGACACACTAGAACTGTCGACGGACGAATTAAATCTCTCCGGTATGTTGCGCAGTAGAAGCGACTCTAATTCTGTTTCTCCATGTTTCAGGTCTAAACCGTGGCATGGACGACTTCGCCCAAGATGAGACGGACGAGCGAGAAAGAGAGAAGAAACGGAAGAGAAGAGGAGAAATTATACTTAATTTTAAGTTACTTGAATAATGTATTTTATATTGTAAGAAAATGAAATATGTAACCTAATATTATATTGTATATTGTATGTAATGAAATTTGTAGCAACAGGAAAATGAAGTATGTAGTTAGGGAATTTTCAATTTTAAGTAGGGGAGGATGTGAGAAAGGTACTCAGGATGCAAGAGCGAGACGGAAGATGAACGAGTATAAAAGAAGATGTTCGCCCTTGCTCTGTCTCCTTTATCACCGACAGCGCCGAAAGCTAGGATTAGCTGTAGAACTCATTATTGTGCAATTATAATTAATACTCGACACGCGCATTATTATTCCTAAACTATTCCCTGATCACATAAAGATCCCATTGGAAATTAACAGTTTAACAGTTATAACACACGTGATATAAAAAAACTATCTTTTTCGCAATTCCAAGCTAAGCCTAGAATTTTCTCTCCTTCTGGTTTGTCCAAAATTACCATATCAGTGGCCTGATCGGCCTCCGATGACAAATCAGAAGAATTAGACCGCCATTTTCTTAAGTTCATACCGGCCGAATTCATTATGGAGATTAACTGTTCTTTTAACAAATTACAGGATTCCACATTGTCTGCACCTGTAATTAGATCATCTATGTAAAAATCTCTCTCTAAAATGAGACTAGTTTCAGGATATAACTGAGCGTTTTCCATACTCAGCTGCTTCAAGCAACGCGTGGCTAAGAAAGATGACGGTCCCATACCATAAGTTATCGTATTTAACTTGAAATGGCCCATTTCCTCTTCTGGAGATGCTCGCCAAAGTATTTTTTGGAAGACGCGGTCCTCCTCTCTAATGTTGACCTGCCTGTACATTTTCTCTATGTCAGCCGTCAATGCCACTTGATATTTTCTAAAATTCAACAAATGGGTATATAAATCATTTTGTATTATTGGACCAACCATTAACGCGTCGTTTATTGATATCCCGCTGGAGGTTTTTGCGGAGCCGTCGAACACCACTCTTAGTTTGGTAGTGCTGCTGGTTTCCTTCTTGATTGCATGATGAGGTAAATAGTAAGATTTTTCTTCATTTGAAACTGGTTCAAATTTTGTCATATGACCTAAGTTTTCATATTCTTCCATGAATTTAATGTATTGAAGTTTCAAATCCATATTAGAAGATAATTTCTTTTCCAAGTTTAAAAATCTTTTTTCTGCCATAGGCAAGGAAGTACCTATTTGATCTATACAAGGTCGGAATGGTAAGCTTACTTCGAAACGCCCATTTTCATCCCTTTTTTGGGTTGACTTGAAGCTCTCTTCACATGCCTTTTCTTCATAATTTTGGTGCTTGATGGACACCAATTCCTCTTGTTTCCAAAATCTTTCAATTTGATTGTGAATCATATTTAAAGATAAGTGACACGAGGATGATTCTTGCTCTTTTTTTGTAGTGCACATTCTAATTGGCCCGGATAATATCCATCCAAGTTCAGTGCGTTGCAGCGTAGGTCCAGTTGTTCCTAATCTCAATTGATCAGTGGTCAGCATTTCCCAAAATAGTTCGGAGCCGAGTAATATATCCACATGACCGGAAGTGGAAAATTCAGGATCGGCCAATTTCAATCCTGGTGGTATGTTTGCCTCCCTTTTTGGAAAAGAGGTCTGCGGTAACTTGCTGGTGATTTCTTGTAATACCAAGCAAGTAACAAGTTTTTTGTAATTAGAGTTTATTGATGACAATTCAAACGAGAGGCTCTTCTTTACATTTGTTATATTATTATGTAACCCAGAGACCGGCATATTTAATGACTTGTATTTTATGTTTAATTTTTTAGCAAATCGTTCAGTTATGAAATTCACCTGAGAACCATTATCCAACAATACTCTCGCTGAATGAATAATTCCATTACTGTCCTTAACGTTCACCATTGCCGTTGATAACAAAATTGTTTTTTCTGCTTCTCCAAAAGTGGAATGGTTTGAGACTGGTACTTGATCCATGCCATTCTCAGTGTTTTGATCCTCTTTAGGGAAAATATGGAGTAATGTGTTGTGTCCTGCTTTATCGCAAGTTCTACAATTATTCTTACTCCTGCATTCTTTAGTTGAATGACCTACATTTAAACACTTGATGCAAGCTTGTAATTGCTTGATTTTCTCAAACCGTTCATGTTGGTTTAGTTTCAAAAACTGTTTACAGAAATAAATCTTATGATTTTCCTTACAAACAATGCATTTCAACCTTTGCGACAATAATGAAACTGAAGATTCCTTTTTGTAACTTGACGGTTTATGATGCGCGAATATTGGTTTGGCTGTGGAACATGTTGCTTCCGATGCTTCCAAGACTATCGCTCGATCTGTTAAACATTTTAAAAATTCTTGCAATGTCGGTATTTTTTCTTTAGTTGGATATTGTTCCCAATAGATCCGGGTATTGGAATCTAATTTGTTGGCCAAAATATAAATTATTATTACATCCCAATACTCCGTGGGTAGACCTATGTTTTTCAATGAATTCAAATGTAATTGTGTTTGATCTAATAAACTTCTCAAGGCGACGTGACTTTCTTGTTTTAATTCCTTGAGCTTAAACAATGAATTTAAATGTTGATTAGCTATTACACGCTTATTTTCAAATCTATTTGATAAAACCTGCCAAGCTATTTCGAAATTGTCTTGGGTAATTTCAAGTGCGTTTAATATTTGTGATGCCTTTCCTTTTAAACAATCACGCAAATAGTAATGTTTCTGAAAATTATTTAATGATTTATTATTACCCACTATCGTGACGAAAGCATCCTTAAAAGATAACCATTTCGAATAATCACCACTAAATTCTGGGAGCGAAAACGTAGGTAATTGGATCTTAATATTGTTAGTATCATCAATTTTTTCAATGCTTTTTATGGATTTTTTTGCTAACGTCACTACTTGATAATATTGCAATTCAAAACACTCAAGTGGGCTATCCTCTTCATCTGAGTTACTATCAAACTCTTCGATCTGAGATTGTATATTCTTAAAGCGATTTAACAGTGTGTTTACCTCCTCCAATCTTGTTTCCGTTTCTATTACATCAACTGAATCACTTAATAGGTAATTCTTAAATCGTGTTAATTGTGCCTTCAATTCACCGCGCTTCTTCACCAGTGATTTTAATGTTTGTGGCATAATGCAGAATTTTTTACACAAACATACACATTAAATTATTTAAAAATAAACTTTTGTTTGTTCCACCTTTGCGGGAGCGAATAATAAATAGATTACAATAAAATAAATTATATTATTTAATAATCAGTGGTAATCATAGAGTAAATTATTTGGAATCTACCTACTGGTTAAATTATATTAGGTTGACAATATTTTATCTTGTTGATTATAATATCACGCAAAAAGAGTGGCTCTTGGTGGCGAATTCTTCGCGTGATTTTACAAGTTATATTATAATGCCTTAATACCTTAGGAATATGTAATGATGAATAAGAATGATGTAGACCGGACGGCTGGCTGGATGAGCTGGTTTTCATCCGGCTCGAAGGACCATATGGCGCTTTTTACGCTCTTGTTTGATTTCAGGTGGAGGTTTTCTGTGGTACTCACTTTTGTAAATCAAACGCTTGTTTTGTGTTTGTTTGTCTGGTCATAATTTATTATTCTTTTATTTACATAATCCTGTTTTTTTTTATAAGATTTATATTGTGATCTGCTTGTTGGAACACATTTTTTTACGTAAGAAAATAGAAGCTACCTTCTTTTGTTCTTCTATAGAAATATTTGAATAATGGAACAAAAAAGAAAATAATAAAATTAGGTAGGTACTTGCCTAGAAGTAATTGCCCATAGAACAAGTACCTACTCAATAAGCATCAATTTTAACCAGTCATTTATAGTTTGTACATTCCACTCACTGAGTTTAATTTTAATTTGCATATTTCTGACAAAATCACTGTAATCCACTATCGTGTCACTTTGAATGAAAAGTTCAACTTGTTCCTCGTGTCGGTATTTTATTTTTAACTTCAGATTTTCGGGATTCATTCTCTCCGTTGCCTTTTTCTTTGTTAAATAACTTGGCAAACCCTTAAAAATACTTGGTGTAGCTCCGATAGCCAATTTTGGTTTTTTAGGGTGAGTTATGATATTCTTTTTATCACATGATTGATGCAAACGGCAGCGAAAGCACCTGGAATCCAATTTTTGCGAAGAATAGCCCTGATCCATGACTGTCTGCGTTCTTCCTCCGCTGGAAATTTGAAGATGGTAACAGCACCTTCCTTCTTCAGAGAACTGGCGTAATTCGCTTTGCATCCCGGAACACAGTACTTATGAGGCATCTGAAAAAAATATCCACTGATTATATTACGTATTTTCAAAACCAATAAAATTTCACTTGGAAAACAAATCAACAATCGAGTCGAAAGGAAGTGTCATTTTTAAGTTCCAACTAAAAACGTCGCGGCTTATGGATTAATTATCCTATTATTCTCTCAGAAAGCTCTACACATGTTATAAAATAGTACTATTATGTAGATTATATTATATTATCTAGTAAATTATAGAATTTCTAATGATAATCGGTACAGCTCCAAAGCTAAGCATCATCCGCCATTATGAAAAATGGTTGAAAGCATTATTACTACGTTAAAATCGTAAATATATTAAAAATGTCTTACCTTAACGATCGTATATTACCACCAACGTATTGTTTTACAAAATTTAAGTATTAATAATACAGAAATGTGATGAAAACTTTTAAATATCTGCTTCAATCAGTAGCACACACTCTTCTGACGCCTACACAATCCATACTGGCGCGTAGAAAAAAGTTACTATGAAGTCCCAAAAATAGGACTCTTTAAATGTCAGTTGGTTTTCTACAGCACGGCTTGGAAATAAAGATGGCGGTGGTATTACGTGTTTAAAACACTAACGAATACTCTCAACCAAAATAAATTAAAAATCACGTACAATACAGTCGAGGGATTCCCAGTAAAACATAAACGAAAAGGCTTGCCAAATTGAGCATTCCCTAGTTTTTATTTAAATAAAAAAACATGTTACTTAATGCGTTTTTCGAATCCCCCTCTCGCGCAGATAATGCACAGTAACATTAAAAAAGACCCCCCCCCCCCCTAAATTGCGTTACATAATACTTGAACGGCCCCCAAGGTCGAAATTTCACAAATCGAAATTGTGCCGAGTTTCCAAACGTAAAGTAAGTCCCCGTTGAACAGAGAAAATTTTTAGAGAAAATTGCGTTATTCCACGGGAAACATCTACAATAATCGTATTGATGGCGCTGCTTATGGGTTTTTTTCATTTGTTGTTAAGGTTCTGCTTCGGAATAATAAAAGGGATTCGGAATATTGACAAGGGATGAATTTTATTATAATAATTCTAGCCATCTCCCGATTTCTTCAAAATTCTCCCGTTTTCTCCCGATTTTTAGGCGAAAATTCTCCCGTTTTTGAAATTTTGGGTTCGGGAACCGGGAACACTGTTTATGCGTTAGCTAGCGTTAGCGTCAGACCAGTGTTACCGAAGCTCCCGATTTTTCGGGAGATCTCCCGATTTTTCACTTCATCTCCCGATCTACCGGAATGGCTTCAAAATCTCCCGATTTTTCATGTCCCGACTGCAATTATTCATGTTGTACAAAGGAACTTCTTAAAAATCATTTGCTGACTCAGTGACATAAAACCGTTAACATGTTTCAACTGCGATTATTCATGTTCTACAAAGAGGCATCAAAAAATTACATATTTACCCACAGTGGACAAAAACCATTTTCTTGTCCCAAATGTAGTTATACAAGTTCTCAAAATGAAGATTTAAAAATCCACAGAATAATTCACGGAAGAGAAAAACCTTTTTCATGTCCTGATTGCTATTAATATTAATTGCTAACTATAAGTGTTCTCAAAAGGGATATCTAAGAAGTCACTTGCCGACTCATGTAGATAAAAACCTTTTTCATGTTCCGGCTGCAACTATTCTTGTACTACTTAGAGAAATCTAAAAATCACATGTTTACCCATAATGGAGAAAAAGCTTTTCATGTCCCGACTGCGACTATTCATGCGTTACAAAACGGTATCTAAAAATTTACATGTTTACCCACAGTTTACAAAAACCTTTTTCATGTCCTGACTGCAATTATTCATGTTGTACAAAATAACTTCTTAGAATTCATTTGCCGACTCACAGTGACATAAAACCTATTACATGTTTCTACTGTGACTATTTGGGTATTATTATATTAATGTTTTCCATCCACAGCGTGTTTAAATCCACAGCGCGGTTCATAGTGGAGAAAAGCCATTTTCATGTTCTGAGTGAAACTATGCATGAACTACGAAGATAAATCTAAAATAAGTTTTCCCATAGTTGAGAAAAATCTTTTTCATGTCCCGATAGACACTATTCATGTTATCGCAAGGAATATCTAAAATATCACATATTAACCCATGGTGGTCAAAAACCTTTTTCGTGTCCCGACTGCAATTGTTCATGTTCTCAAAAGGGACGTCTGAGAAAGCACTCGCTAAATCTTTGGAGAGAAACCTTTTTCATGCCCTGACTGAAAATCTTCATTGACGGATTCCTTGTAAAACATAAACAAAAAGGCTTGCCAACTTGGGCATTCCATAGTTTTTATTTTAATTAAAAAACATTTTACGTAACGCGTTTTTCGAATCCTCCTCCCGCACCGATAACGCACAATAATGTTAAACAAGACCCCCCCCCCTCCTAAATTGCGTTACGTACCTAATACTTGAACAGCCCTCAAGGTCGAAGTTTCACAAAAATCTGTGTTAAGTTTCCAAACGTAAAGTAAGTCCCCGTTGAACGTTAGGGAAAATTGCATTATTCCAAGGGCAACGTCTACAATAATCGTATTAATGGCGCTGCTTATGGTTTTTTTTGATTTGTTGTTAAGGTTCTGCTTCGGAATAATAAAAGGGATTCGGAATATTGACAAGGGAAGAATTTTATTATAATAATTCTAGTAATCTCCCGATTTCTTCAAAATTCTCCCGTTTTCTCCCGATTTCTCCCGATTTTTAGGCGAAAATTCTCCCGATTTTGAAATTTTGAGTTCGGGAACACTGCGTCAGACAGATATTGTTAGCTGGGTGTATTGGGTGAGCGTTAAATTAAATAAAAAACATAATATTGTCAATTCAAAAATGAAGTTTGCAATTGCTTTGTGCTTGATGGTGTTTGCCGTAGCCATTGTGGAATCCAAACTCCAACACAGCAGGGGCTGCAAACACATACTGGGCGATTGTAAGTACATTTTTATTACAGTAAAATGCTTTTTTTAACATGTTTTTTGATCTTTTGGCTAATATGAAAATGCAGGTTCCTTCCCTGCTGGAATTCCTAGATGTATCTTTTTCTAATTTTTCTGTTTCAAATTTTTGATTGAGTGTCGCTAATATTGTCTTCAGTGCTCCAGATTTTATGTCCAGGTTAAATCTTTCCCAAATGAAAGACTAAACCCTTCCACACACTTTTCCACAAATGATTATTTAGTAAATTCACGCAATGTAAGTGCACTATATAAATATAATAAATACAAAACAATACAAGAACAATACGTCAATCCACCAGAAACATAATAGGAAAATATTTCACCGACTCCAGATATTTTCATATCAGAGGGTTCGGCTCTGATGAAATCCTAACTGGTCCGATAAATCCTACTGATCCCTCAATATAAATATTTAAAAAATCTTTCGTAATCCTACATGTATTTAAAATGACCGACTTTTGCATTTTTATGTACAAATTTTTTGACAAATCTAAACGCCAAAATTTTGAATGAGAGAGCTAGGTATAATGCCAGTAGCCGAAATAACAAATGGTAATATTTTTATAGTCTGAAAATGCCAAATTCTTTTAATCTCATTTCCTAAATCTGTATATTTTCTTATTTTTTCAAAAACAGTTTTTTGAATATTACAAGAATTTGGAATAGCGACATCAATGATCAAGTATTTTTTTTAATTTTGTCATGTTAAACTATATTCGGGTCTATTATGACTAATTGTTCTGTCTGTTAGAATAGTTTTATCATAATAAATTTTATAAAATTCATTTTCTAAAAATGAATTTGGTTCATATTCATAATTTGGTACATTACGGCAGTCAATCAAGTTATGTTTAATTACCAAACTTAAATGAAATACGAAATATTTTGAAATATGAAATATTTTAATTACGTGTATTATTTTTATTTTATTTATTACCAGTCTTTATAAATTCACAGTGATAAGAATATTTATGTCTTTAACCAAAAAAATAACGACATAGAAATTTAGGACCATAATAGGAAAATACACAACAATATACCTAATATAAATAATTCTAATAAAGTGCATCTTCTTACATAAGTCTACAAAAAGTGTTTTATGAAATATTTCCAAGGTTTACATTTAAATTTTAATGGACATCAGTAATATCTTTGAGGAAGTGATTTTATTTAAATTCGAACTTCTAAAAGTAAAAGAGAAAATGTGAAGAATTAAAAAAAAAAAAATCAATGCAGTATTAAGTTTTGTTTAAACAAATGGCATTTGATCGAGCGTTATATTACATTTACATCTACCCTGCCCTAAAGAGCTACGTATATGCCTCCTGCACTGCCATTTTTCTTTATTTATTACTTTACATCTGCCATTATACATCTGCCCTGAAGATGTACACTGTAATACTGCCTGAAGCATTAGCTATAGAAGGAGGTAGCGCAAGACGACATAATAACCCAAAAATATATTGCGATAATACTTTTGGCCGTTAAAACCTCAAATCATACCTGAATTATTTTAGGTCTAAATAATTCCATAAGTTGATCTGTCTCCAGACTCAGAACGCTCTCCTCCCCGGTGGCCAAGGAGCCTCCTGAATTAAGATTCCATTTTGTTAATTCATTTAAAAAATCAAATTGAATGAATTAAATTCCAAAATGAAATTCAAATAGATGTTTATTTTAATTTCAACTTAATGAGTAAAACCTCAAATTGTAATTTAATGAATAAAGTCAATCTTAGCACCTCTCAATCGAAAATTTGAAACAGAAAAATATGCAGTCACATCTAGGAATCGAACCCAGGATTCTGGAATCTGCGACATGTCTGTTGTATTGTTTAGTGTGAATTTAATATCCACAGGTATATCAGATTGCCCCGTGGGCACCCACGCATTCACCAGCCGCTGCGGGGGCCGCTCGCTGAGTGCCCCCACCTGCAGTTCCCCCAAGGTGCATGACCTGGGCGGCATCTGCGACGTGTCTCGCTGTGACTGCGATACTCCCACTATCCTGGATGAGACCACGGGCAAATGCGTTCAACCAGAAGATTGTCCTAAATAACTGCGTTATTGCTTTTTCTTATTAAACTTTTTTTTTGTTATTACCTATTTTAACGATCAAATTTTTGTGAAAAATAATAATGCTAAGCAAATTTATATTAGAAATAACATTTGTTATGCCGACCGCCATCTTTAATCTCCCGTCAGCGCATGCGCACCGTGTAGTGTGGTGCGCGTATGAATTTTATTAAAAAAATAACTTTGGACAGCTCTGTGAATTTGGGATCCGGGATCTGTGGACAAAGCCACAAGTAATCATAATGCGCTCATTATACGAGGGCTGTCTGTAAAATAAGGTCTCCAAGGTGCTGCGGTCGTGAGGAACAATTTTACGCGAGATCCAGCAACACTGGCGTGTAGCCTGGTTTCCCTACGCCAAATCCCCACAACCCCTGCATTCTCTGCGACACTTATCTCGGCATGGCAGCCGTTCGCGATGGAGCTTGAATTGAATTACGCTCTATAATTAGTTTTTTGTGCAAAGAAAAAAACCCCGGTAGAAATTCATTCTCAGCTCCTTGAAGTGTACGGAAAACAGTGTATGAGTGGGAAAATGTGCACAAATTTTGGTGCAGAGAATTTAAAAGCGTGCCGGACGGCCATCGCTTTCAGACGAAAAAATTGCCAAAGTGGAAAAAACATTTGACTGGAAGTTCTGTAATATGAAGCCTGATGTTAGTAAGACCACTTTTGACAAGATTTTGACAGAACATTTGGGAGACCACAAAGTCTGTCAAAGGTGGGACCCAAAATGCTCACCAAAAATGTCAAACAACTACAGGTTGAAGCAGCCCACGAATTCCTTGAGTGCTACGACATCGATGGCGAAGAATTCTTGGACTCCATTGTGACTGAGGACGAGACCCGGATACACTACATGACACCGGAGACAAAGGAAGAATCCTGTGGCGTCATTCAGATTCGCCAAGCAAAGTTTAAAAACGAATTTAAGAGCATAACTCACACCTGGCGGATGCGGCCAGCTCCATCGCGAACGGCTGCCACGCCGAGACTAAGCATTACAGAGGGTGCAACATGGTGGGGATTTGGCAAGGGGAAACCAGGCTACACGCCAGTGTTGCAAGATTGTGCGTAAAATCGTTCCTCGTGACCGCAACTTTGATGTATTATATTTGAATTATTATATTTATTTATACAGTCCTATTGACAATTAATAATTATTATTTTAATAAAGATTTTATCGTAATATACGGGTTTCTTTTATTTATTTATTAATTATCACAACCTGACAGGCTTTTAAACGAGTGACCGGACAACTCAGAATCATTCAACTTCAACACCTCCTTTGAAAAGTCATTAAAAATTATGGAAAACAAAATTTGTTAATTAGGTTAGGCCTTGGGCTATTTAAAAAAAAAAAATTTACAACTTTTAATGACTTTTCAAAGGAGAATTCTGAGTTGTCATGGAAACTGTAATTTTTATTTTTTTAAAGAAAGACAAATATCCCCGGATTACGAATAACCCGACAAGATTTGATAATCTTCTACTACCGAATAGAAAGCGAAAAATGTTGCTTGGGTTGTGATGGAGGACTTAGCCAGCCGAGGAATCGAATACGCGATGCCCGGGTGGGACCCAAACGCGATGCCAACTCAGCCAGTGAGTAATGAAGGTGCATAATACAAAACAAAATATGTACGGTGAAATCTCAATCGATAATTATCATTTTCCCGGATTTGTCGTTTAATTCACCAGTCCCAAATTAATTTCATATAAAGCTCATGCCAAAATTTATGTCTTACCAAATCAAAACAAACATAATCTTAACCGTCAAACCAACTCGTTGGAAGGCCTTCTACCTATGCTGTCTTTCTTTCGTACATTCCATGCCGATCTGGAGAGCGCAGACCGGGGTAGCGTGACGGTGACGCATGTGTTTCTGATCTACATATTTTAATAGGAGATATAAGAATTGTAAGTTATCCAGATATATCTATGCATTGCGTACATTGCGAGCGTTGCGTACGTGGGCCCGGTGTCTCCTTAATACCTTTCGTGTAGATGTGATGACCAATACTTAATTAAAATTAGCATAAAATAATTATATAACATATTTTATTTTCAATAAAAAAAGTTAAATTGAGAGTTTACCTTGAGAGCTAAAAATAAAACACATATTTTTGATGGCAGTGTGTCTATACTTATACCTAATATACCTAAGTATACACACACTGCCATCAATGTGTAATGACATTGGTTGACATTATTATTGTTATTTGTTACTTGATGTTATCATCTGTTTCTGTTATCATCTTCACTCTTACTAATAACTAACAACAATTACCTATTAACCCATTTAGGGTACAATGCACTCACAGATTTATTTTTATTTTTTATTATTTCCAACAAAAACACAAATTACATAAATATATATAATTTAGACAATTTATCGGTAGCCCCGCGAAGCTGCCACATGGCTGCTTGTCTGCAGGCAGGCAAATATATAAATAAAAACTTGAATCAATAATAATAGAATCATGCAAATAAGTAGTATGGGGTGTATGCAGGAAAATTATTTTAAAGGGACCACGGACGTACAAAATATATGGACATGCCCTTACGTGTTAAAAAACGTGTTATTTCCCCCTCCCATTGGAACCATTTTTCGGAACCGGCTGGGCGTGTCCGGACCAATGTCGTGCTCTCGTCGTACATTTTACGCGCGGACGCTGTATGTCTATGAAACACATACTTAGACAATGAAGAAGACTTGGCGAATCACAAGTCTCTTTCCTCTCTTCGCCCCGCCATAGTTGGTTTTTACCCCTCATCTGTAAGTTCTCGTCTAGTTATTTGTATGTCTATGAAAGGGACCAATTTTCGTGTAGTAGGTAACTGGTACTGAGTGGATCAAAAAAATAATTAAATTTTACAATAATTTTGATTTTGTTAGGAAGCTGAAGAATGATTCAAAAAATATTTAAAAAGTATGTTGTAATTCTAAATTTAAAGGGAATTGATAAAATTTGCTAAGCAACTAATATTTTTGGGCATTTGTGGGGGAAGAGGGGACTGATGTTTCAAACCAGTTCGAAAACCTTTTTTGAAACTTTCGATACTATCGGTGTGATTGTATGTGATGTGCATTCAATCATATCCTCTTTAACATTAAATTATTTCTGAAATAAATTCATTTTTATAAAATAGAAAAATACTTTTTACTGTATCAGGTGATATTCTTCATATAACCAACCTCTGGAGCGTTTTTGGTCACATTTAGACCAATTTGCAAATATTCTAGAACGTTCGCTGACCGAAATATGGCCAATTGATGAGATATTTTAAAATATTTATTGGAATTATTTCAAAAGTTCCCACCCATTGTATACTTTGTTGAATCACATTGATAACTTAGTACTTTCACTCTTTAACAAGAGATCTCGCATCCCTTCTGAATAATTTGGTATTGACATTTCGCAAACCATAATCGTTTAAATATAATTTCTTACAAAATCATTCATTATGTGTTTAGATAATAAAAAATGCTTGTTTGAATTTAAATTTTTATCTGTTATTATAGACAACATACAGAAGTCAATAATTTTGAATATTCTCCAAATGGTATTATGTACACTAATTTGAAAGTAAATAATATGGAGAAGTCATACATTAATAAATTTAATGTTTTTTTTTAATATTTTTTTACGAATCCTAAAAATATGGGGTAGAAGGTTAATTTCAATGGCTTTCTAACACTACAAGCAGTTTATATTTCTCAAAATTTCCCAAGTGCTAATCCAAGAGCCTAAATCTTATAATAATAATAATAATATTTGGCTAATTTATATAGCGCCGTTTTCGTGAAAAATCACCTCAAGGGCGCTGTACAAATAAATATATAAAATAATGGCTTACAACTAAGATTTACAATTATAACTAGTGACTTACATCTTTTATATATAGTGGAACACTATAGTGGTTAAAAGGCGAAATTCATATGCAATTTTTTTTATTGCGTCAAAACCAAGTTCCAGTTTATCAATGAAAAATAACATAATTTAAATATTTTAAAATGAATATTAATAAATGCGAGATTCTCACTATACAAAGCAAATAGGTACATATTCACCTAATAATTCATAGTTATTACTACTCTGTAGCAGTGGCGGTTTTCTCTAAAGTGTGTTTGTGCGGTGAACCCATATCAAAAAGATGATAAAATAAAACAAACTTGTTTTATAATAATATTTTAAACACTATTACAATATAATAATTTTATCAACACTATTATTATACATTGGTATAATTTTACAAAACTTAAAGGTTTTTTTTATAAATATAAACATTTCAAAATTAAAACAATTAGCAGATTAACCAAAAAAATCCCACATAGCCTGTTCGTGGGTATACTTGTGTGTTTTTAAATATAATAATATTATAAACACTACTGCAGATAGCGCGCCATTAAACCCGGGCCACCGAAAAATATGTTATGATTCCCATTCTGTGGGCGTCGAATCCCGCACCAAACGCTCCATACGAAAAAAATCCTACTAGTGCAAATAGTTCTGACGGTGACTAGGCCTTTCTATATGCAAAATTAACTCATCGCCGTGCTACGATCCGAACATTATCCGAACACGATGTCCAATGAGACGAGTGTCCCGATGCGCGATACTGAGATCCTGCGGGCGCTCTGACCGATGTTCTATAAACCGTAGATTTTGACTTCTGTTTTCGTATTATTATTTTTTTAATAACACTATATATCCCTCAGTTACATTTACGATGATTAGTACCTATAGAGATTAGAGAAGGAACTACTGATAATATCTAAACCTGATTTTAATACACGGGTAATTGAAGGGTTTTCAAATGCAACAGTCGGCGCATGGTTTTTTTGTACAAGTGAAAAAAAAAATTATTTCTTGCCACTCTTATTTATGTTTTTTTGTTTTTCTTATGTTTTAAAATATTAATTATATATTCTAAGCAATCATTCTTCTTGAAATGACAATAATAATTAGCAACGTACATTGAGTGCTGTGAAAAACAAATTAATTCCTCCAATATTTTTCTCATTATCTCATTCAGTGAAACCCTCTTAAGAAGTTCTCTCTTAAGATGTTTCGTGGCTTAAGAAGTTTGGTTTTTTCAGTCCCTCGGCTGAATATTGGCCCAATTTTTCCCACATTTAAGGTTTTCCTGCTTAAGAAGTTTCTTTTTTTTCGAAAACTTCACTCACTTCACTTTTTTTCGAAAACTTCACTTCAGGGTTTCACTCACGGACGTACAAAATATATGGACATGCCCTTACGTGCTAAAAGGCGTGTTATTTCCCCCTCCCATTGGAACCATTTTTCGGAACCGGCTGGGCTTGCGAGAGCCCCGCGTTAATCTAAAAAATGTGACGTCATCATTCTTGTCCGGACCAGTGTCGAGCTCTTATCGTACATTTTACGCACGGACGTTGTATGCTATGGAACGCATACTATGACATCGAGATACATAGCGACGCGAAACACAAAGCCGCTGTTTACTAGGGTAAGTAAATCATGAAACATTTGTAAAAGTGTCTACAGAAACAAAATATTCGACTATGAAAATACTCAGAACCTTACTTTGCAAATTTGGACTTGACACATCTGTTCATAACGTGGCATGCAATTCGCGCTCCCATATAAAAAGGTCTATTCATTCAAAAGCAGATTTTACTTTCAAGAACTAAATGGTGATATTATAGTGCGAGGTGCCTATATACTGTTAGATTGATTTATTGGCGAATCACAAGTCTCTTTCCTCTCTTCGTCCCGCCATAGTTGGTTTTTACCCCTCATCTGTAAGTTCTCGTCTAGCTATTTGTATGTCTATGGTTGTGTTGAGTGTCAAGTGATTCGAAAACAATAGTATGTAGGTACCCCTCCCACTAACTTTTTTTAAGTTTGTGCGAGTGCCGCTATATTCGACGATTTGACAAAGGACAACAGTAAGTAAATTTTGATTAGATATAATATCTTCTCTTGAATTTCTGAACCCCCTATTAAAAAGACCACGAACCGCCAGTGCTCTGTAAACACATAGGTAGATGAGCTGGTGGGTGTCAGGGTTATTTATAATGATCCGTCGTGTATGCTTGTTGGATGTTTACAATAAAATTTTATTTTTATTTTTCTACTGGTAAAACTAGTTTCATAGTTTCATTTCATTTTATTTTTTATTCATATAAAATACCAGTTTTATAGGAGCGGAGCATCAGACATATATCATTGGTCGAGTGTGGAGGGTGAATGTTTAATTTAATAAACAAACATAATATTTTCAATTAAAAAATGAAGTTTGCAATTGCGTTGTGCTTGATGATGTTTGCCGTAACCGCTGTGATGTCGAAACCCCAACACAACAGAGGCTGCATGTACCTCTTGGGCCATTGTAAGTACATTTTCATTTCACTAACTTCAGTAACTCTTTTCATTTAACATCAGTTTACCACAGTACAATCAAATCTCCAACATGCTTTAGTCAGCTGGGGAGTTGCATACAAAACAAATCTACTCCCTGTAGAAATTGTGCAACGTCTAATTTTAAAAATAATATTGATAAACTAAGATATTTACAACACACCTTATTTTTAAATAATTTAAAGAATCAAAATGTAATGATCTAGTCTGAAAAACCATGATAATTCAAACTAGTTTTACCAGAAGATCAAAGCACTGTTAATAAATGGAAACAAAACCCTTACAAAAAATGAACCTGGTAAAATAGCTAATTTTATTAACTCCCAATTTGCAAAAGTTGGATCTAACTTGGCTGAAAAAATTCTTTTAAAAAACGGCACAACAGAAGACTCTTTAACCAAACTATCCTCTACCATGCAACCAAATCATTCGTTTTATGCTCACAAAATAAGTAAAAAGGAAATATCGGATTTAATTATTTCTCTCAAACCAAATTGCGCTGTGGGCCCTGATAACCTCTCCAATCATATACTGATTAGTCTCCGAGAACATATACTTATACCACTTCAACATATTTTCAACCAAAGTTTCAACCTCGGCTTTGTCCCCGATCATCTAAAAATAGGTTGTATTACTCCAATACATAAATCGGGAGACAAAACGCTGATCTTAAATTACAGACCAATCACTCTCCTAAATTCGCTATCGAAACTACTAGAAAAAACTATGAAAAAAAGACTGCTCGCATACCTTGACAAACACAAACTGATCTCCACCCGTCAATTCGGGTTTCGAGCGAAAATGGGAACAGAAGACGCCTTATCGGAACTAACCACCTACATAGTGAAAAACCTAGATGGCGGTTCAAAGGTGTTAGGAGTGTTCTTAGACCTAGCAAAAGCTTTCGACACCATCTCACACAAATTACTCCAACAAAAACTCAAAAACATTGGCATAACAGGTCCACCACTAAAATGGTTCATCAGCTACATTGAAAATAGACAACAAATTGTAAAAATCAATAATCAAGAAAGTGACAAAGTAGGCACCAGGTATGGAGTACCCCAAGGCAGCGTCTTAGGTCCCATACTGTTTCTCATCTACATTAACAGTCTAACGGAGATAAGCCTAGGGAACATAGAGTACAAAGTAATCAGTTATGCAGATGACACTGTAATCTTATTCAAAGCCCAATCATGGGAAAACGTCTTCAAAAACACGGAAGCAGGGATGACTGAAGTAAATAACTGGCTAATAAATAATCTACTGACACTTAATATTTCTAAAACAAAATACTTAACTTTCAGTAAAACATTAGCTGGTCAGCCAGATAGTCACCCACAACTACATCTTCACCCCTGCACAGTTACCTCGTTAACTAACTCACGCTGTGTTTGTCACAAAATTGATTATGCGCAAAATATTAAATATCTCGGTTTAACTGTTGACAATAACTTAAAATGGGATCTCCAAATTAACCTAATTACAAAAAAAATACGGAAACTCTCTTACATCTTCAAAACAATTCGAAATATTATGTCACTACCTCAGCTAAAAAATATATATTATGCACTCTGTCAAAGTATTCTAATGTATGGTATTTCAGTATGGGGAGCAGCAGCAGAGACTCACCTCAAATCACTTAAAATTAATCATAAAACAATAATCAGAATTATGTTTAGAAAGCCTTATCAACATCCGACAGAACAGCTAATGATCAACAATAACCTATTAGACATAAATAAACTATACATAAAGAAGATCATCTACAAAAACTGCATAAAAATATCACCACACTTCATAACTCACTCGCAAAACACAAGAGCAAACACACACAATCAATTACAAGTACCACATATCAAATCAAATTTTGCAAAAAAACATGAATCTTACTTGGCACCATATATATTCAATAAGTTTGTAGCCCAAACAAAGACCTACGTCGCATCTAATAATTTGAATTGGGTTTTCAAAAGATTTTTAAACTGGTTGAATGTCAAAGAAAGAAGAGAGATAAGTAATATTCTTAATATCTAATATTATATATTTTCTTTTATTCTACTCTGTTTTTAAATTCTGATATCCTCTTATTTTATTATTATTATTTTTACTATAATATATATATTTCTTTTTTATTTTATTTTTACCACTTACTTGTTTTTATGTAATTAAAAATTGTTAGTTACCAGCCTCAGAACAGACTCTGTCTAGTGAGGAGGGTAAGGAAAAAAAACTGATGTACATAACTAATTATAAATAAACGCCCGGGTTGCCGGCACTGAAATTGAATTGAAATTGAATAAAAGAAAACAAAATCACAGCTTTTTAACTGAAAGTCGTACTCGTCAAAAACAAATATTTCCAACACAAAAATGTAACCCTACTTGCACAACATCATTACATATATATAGAGAAAAACAACTTCTCCAGCCTACCCGAAAATATCAGAACAATCTAAGATGATAAATACCTACCAAATGCGATTAAAGAGCGATTATCAGAATGAATAAATTATCTTCTTAATTTATTTATTTATTTATTTATTTATTGAAAAAAAAAAAAGAAATACATGAAAACATAAGCTGCACATCTCACTAGGGCATTCCTGTATCGAGATATGCAGTTTTACAATAAAGTAATTAAAAAAAAAAAGAAATATACATATACCTAAACTTAAAAGAAATATAATAATAAACCTACAAAAGAAGCACTGAGTACAGTTATTTAAACATTACTAAACTAACTAGCTTATGCCTGTTGCAAATGCAACTAACGGGTTAAAACTAACTTGACTTACTAACTAACAGAAAAAAAAATCATAGTAAGCGGGTAGGTACCTACGGTTAAACATACAAATATATATAAAGCTGCCCACAGGGCCTAGCAGCAAAAATCTGCCATCCGTTAGTATATAGACACCATTGTAGGCATGCACACATCAAATCCCCAAAGTTTCATCGCAATCGGATGAACGGTTTAGCAATGCGTAATTTCATGATGCCAGAGCTCACTTTTGTATACAGAAACCGTCGTGGGCATGCACACATCAAATCTACAAATTTTCATCGCAATCGAATGAATGGTTTAGCAACGCTAAGCGGTTAAACACACAACTATGTATAAAGCCGCCCGCAGGACCTAGCAGCAAAAACCTGCCATACTTTAGTAAATAAACACCATTTTAGACATGCACACATCAAATCCACAAAGTTTCATCGCAATCGGATGAATGGTTTAGCAATGCGTAATTTCATGATGCCAGAGCTCACTTTTGTATACAGAAACCGTCGTGGGCATGCACACATCAAATCCTCAAATTTTCATCGCAATCGGATGAATGGTTTAGCAACGCTTAGCGGTTAAACAAACAACTATGTATAAAGCCGTCCGCAGGACCTAGCAGCAACAACCTGCTATACGTTAGTATATAAACACCCTTGTAGAAATGCACACATCAAATCCCCAAATTTTCATCACAATCGGATGAACGGTTGAGCAATGCGTAATTTCGTGTAGCCAGAGCTCACTATTGTATACAGGAACCATAGCAGTCATGCGCACATCAAATTCCCAATGTTTCATCGCAATCGGATGAATGGTTTAGCAACGCATAGCGGACATACATACAGCCAAACATTTTTTTGATTTTTATATATATAGAAGATAGCTGGTACCCGGCATGCGTTGCGATACCATTTAATAAAGAAAAAATTTCTACCTGCGTGTCCTTTCTCATTTGTTCCGATCCCCTTCCTCCCCCACCTTCCCCCCCCCCCCCCTTCCCCCACCTCCCCCTCCCCCCCCCCCTTTCCTCCCCCCTTCCTCACCAGCGTCCTCTTCCCCTTTCCACTCCGCCTCCCTCACCTTCCCTCACCCCACTTCACTCCTAGGCTTCTCCGTATCGTAAACCCCCTCCCGAGTTCCCCTCCCCCCTCCCAGGTCCCCCTCCCCCCTTCCTGTTTCCACCCCCCCCCACCTGCCGCATTACATACACTAATTCCCGGTACATTTATTTTTCAAACAGCTCGCGCGCCACCTATAAATTTTTTTTTTACAAATTTCGTAATGCCAGAACTCACCAGTAATTTTATACAAACCTTGTACTAACAATAACGAACACAACACAAAAAGAATTTTTCAATTTGTTGCAGTCCTTCGGAAGTTATGAGCGTATGTACATTTTCATACAAATTTTATAATGCCAGAACTCACCAGTAGTTTTACTGCTTAAAATAAAGCGCTATATGAATTTAATAGTTTTAAAAAAATATTCCGTTCAACTTCGAGTAATTTCATTGTAAAATTAGAAAACTAATACGTATGCAATATAGTTGGATGATATCGAGTTGTTATGTGCAGATTGGTACCTACCTAAATTCCGAGTGAAAAAAGAGTGAGTAAAAAAAACACATATTTAGGCTGGGTTGTTTAACAAAATTAAAAATTCTTCAATTTTTCAAGTCAATTTTAACGTTCTGTAAAAGTTCGGTTCGAATTCTATTCAAGTTCTGTAATTATTTCAGTTTTATGATGCAACTGGCATTTACTGATAAAAAAACAGAACTTACACAGAACGTGAAAATGAACTTTAAAAAATTGTTAAATTATTCAGTATCGTGGAAACAACATTACCTTAGTAAAATAAATTGCATCAAAAACCTAAATAATTGTCCAACTACCTATTCCGGCAGGTACCGGCGCATTTCCTTACAAAATTCCGGCAATGTTTTTGCTTTTCTCATCATATTTGCAATACTACCGAGATAAGTAGGTACCTACCCTGAATTAATAACATTTCAATTTGTACCTACTGGCCGGTAAATATCCACCCTACTGAAGTGAATCTATGGACACCAATTTTCTTGTTTTTTTTGGAAAATTTTATAGGTTTTTCGGCGACCCTGAAATTTTTTACATGGAACGGGCACAAAATTTTGGTGTTTAAAGTTGCCTTATAATGCCGGGTACCGAATTTTTCAAAAACATCTAACCGGGGATCGTTTTTTCGGCTGCAATGCCGTTTCCCGAAAAACAACAACCCAAACCGCTGAGAGATCCGTTTTGTTTTGACATCTCGGATAACTGACCTGTCTCAACATTCTCTCTAGTATTTTCCATTGCATTGAAACTAAGGCCTAATTTGTGGTTTTTTTTTTTAATGCGAACCTGTCGGCGGGAACTATAACTGAGCCGAATTGGTTGATTTAATGAGTAGTTCCAGTTTTCGCCGCAAATTTATATAATTTTCGCTCTTAAAATGTGTCAGTTCAATTTTATGTGAGTTTCCTGTCTAGTCTATTTTTTTGTGAAAATCGTGAAGCTAGCGTATTTATTTAAATTCAGACGAAGCTGCCATTTCGAACGGATGAAAATAGAACTACAACAGTATTCGATAGACATTTGATTTTTTCTAATGTGAATAATCCATACTTGTATTCCGCACCGCTAGAAGTCTCCCGTAAAGTTTTGGCAAACATATTGATAACGACGAAAAATGTTTCCCCTATCAAAAAAAAAACAACTGCTAGTGGCTGGAAAATAATCGACTCTTCGAAGGATTGTGAACTTTGAAGCGTTCCAAAACAGCGAGCGCTAATGTCCATTCTCGCGTGTCAGCCGTTGGGACAATTTCCTTCGAACAAAATTGAACCTTGAGGTGTGCGAAACTCGAGGATCGGAGAGGTCGTTTTGGCGTGCCAGCGGCATTTTTGCGTCGCCAAGCCAAAGTGAACCTTGAGGTTGGTGAAACGCGAGGGGCGGTGCGGTCGATTTTCCCGTCAAGCGAAAAGTGAGTTTTTTGAAAAACCAAACAATACTATATAACTAGCTTATGCCCATTGCAAATGCAACTAACGGGTTAAAACTAATTTGACTTACTTACTAACAGAAAAAAAATATATTTCATAGTAAGTGGGTAGGTACCTACGGTTAAACATACAAATATATATAAAGCCGCCCACAGGGCCTAGCAGCAAAAACCTGCCATACGTTAGTATATAGACACCATTGTAGGCATGCACACATCAAATCCCCAAAGTTTCATCGCAATCGGATGAACGGTTTAGCAATGCGTAATTTCAAAATGCCAGAGCTCACTTTTGTATACAGAAACCGTCGTGGGCATGCACACATTAAATCTACAAATTTTCATCGCAATCGGATGAATGGTTTAGCAACGCTTAGCGGTTAAACACAAAACTATGTATAAAGCCGCCCGCTGGACCTAGCAGCAAAAACCTGCCATACGTTAGTAAATAAACACCATTGTAGACATGCATACATCAAATCCCCAAAGTTTCATCGCAATCGTATGAATGGTTTAGCAATGCGTAATTTCATGATGCCAGAGCTCACTTTTGTATACAAAAACCGTCGTGGGTATGCACACATCAAATCTTCAAATTTTCATCGCAATCGGATGAAAGGTTTAGCAACGCTTAGCGGTTAAACATACAAATACATATAAAGCCGGCCGCAGGGCCTAGCAGCAAAAACATGTCATACGTTAGTATATAGACATCATTTTAGGCATGCACACATCAAATCCCCAAATTTTCATCGCAATCGGATGAACGGTTCAGCAATGCGTAATTTCATTATGCCAGAGCTCACCATTGTATGCAGAAACCATCGCGAGCATGCGCACATCAAATCCCCAAAGTTTCATCGCAATCGGATAAATGGTTTAGCAACGCATAGCGGACATACATACATACTTACTTGCAAATATTTTTTTGATTTTTATACATATAGAAGATAGCTGGTATCCGGCATGCGTTGCTATACCATTTAATAAAGAAAATGTTTCTACCTGCGTGTCTTTTCTCATTTGTTCCAATCCCCTTCCCCCCCCCCCCATTTTCCTCACCAGCGTCCGCTTCCCCTTTCCCCCACTTCACTCCTACGCTTCTCCGTCTCGTAAACCCCCTCCCGAGTTCCCCTCCCCCCTCCCAGGTTCCCCCTTCCTGTTTCCACCCCCCTGCCTCATTACATTCACTAATTCTCGGTACATTAAGTTTTCAAACAGCTCGCGCGCCACCTATTCAACTTTTTTTTACAAATTTCGTCAAGCCAGAACTCACTAGTAGTTTTATACAAACCTTGAACTAACAATAACGAACACAACAAAAAAAGAATTTTTCAATTTGTTGCAGTCCTTCAGAAGTTATGAGCGTACGTACATTTTCATACAAATTTTATAATTACAGAACTCACCAGTAGTTTTACTGCTTAAAAATAAGCGCTATATTAATTTAATACTTAAAAAATATCCCGTTCAACTTTGAGTAATTTCATTGTAAAATTAGAAAACTAATACTTATGCAATATCGTCGGATGATATCGAGTGTTTGTGTGCAGGTAGGAACCTACTTATATTCTGAGTATAGGTACTTGCATACATACGTAAAAAAGAACTCATATTTAGGCTGGGTTGTTTAACGAAATTAAAAATTCTTCAATTTTTCAAGTCAATTTTAACGTTCTGTAAAAGTTCGGTTCGAATTCTATTCAAGTTCTGTAATTATTTCAGTTTAATGATGCAACTGGCATTTACTGATAAAAAAACAGAACTTACACAGAAAGTGAAAATAAACTTTAAAAAATTGTTAAATTATTCAGTATCGGTGAAACAACATTACCTTAGTAAATTAAATTGCATCAAAAACCTAAATAATTGTCCAACTACCCATTCCGGCAGGTACCGGCGCATTTCCTTACAAAATTCCGGCAATGTTTTTGCTTTTCTCATCATATTTTCAATACTACCGAGATAAGTAGGTACCTACCCTGAATTAATAACATTTCAATGTACTGGCCGGTAAATATCCACCCTACTGAAGTGAATCTATGGACACCAATTTTCTTGTTTTTTTTGGAAAATTTTATAGGTTTTTCGGCGACCCTGAACTTTTTTACATGGGACAGACACCTCATATTGGTATCAAAAGACGCGAAATGTTTTCGGGTACCGAATTTTTCAAAAACATTCAAGCCGGAATCGTTTTTTCCGGCCGCAATGCCGTTTCCCGAAAAACAACAACCCAAACCGCTGAGAGATCCGTTTTCTTTTGACATTTCAATTTGCTGTTGAAGCGCGGGTAAATCTAGCGCTTTTGTATTAGGTACTTACCTAATATATCATACACAGACAGATAATATTCCATAATTATATTTTTTAAACAGGCAAGACCGATGCACAAATTTGCACAATTCCTGCTTAAATTAAGGCCCTGCCGAATCACACAAATTGAAATCCGCCATTAAAAAAAAAAATTCTTCATACAAAACCTATTAGGGCTGGGTCTGCTTTTTTTTAAGGTGGTAGTGGATTTTAACGCCATCACGACTCCATCTTCAGTGTTGCAAAGTTCGAGAAAAATTATAAAATTTTAATATAGCAGCCGATTTTACAGGCTGCAAACGATTTGCATTTATCGATGAAAGTGAATTTTTCGCAAATGTCAGAAAAATGTCGAATTTGAATGCAATATTGTGAAACATTTTCAAGGGGGAGCAAAACATGTTTTGGTTTTAAAAGTTTCTAAAACTTGTATTGTTTATGTTTATTAAAAAACATCTCCGCCGGAAGGTGTACTTTTAACGCAATCTTTAATTCCGTATTGCCCCTATAAAATGTCAATTTTTCCCAAGAACTTTCTCGAAGCCGTTTAATTAATTAGAATAAATTCCTAGCAAAATCAGTTTTGTACGGGAAACTAACTTTTTTTTACTTCCCTTCTCGATCCGACGTTTTTAAAGGGGCGAACCTGTCGGCGGGAAATATAACCTAGCCGAATTGAGTGATTTTATGAGTAGTTCCAGTTTTCGCCGCAAATTTAAATAATTTTTCGCTCTTAAAATGTATCAGTTCAATTTTATGTGAGTTTCCTGTCTAGTCTATTTTTTTTGTGAAAATCGTGAAGCTAGCGTATTTATTTAAATTCAGACGAAGCTGCCATTTCGAACGGATGAAAATAGAACTACAACAGTATTCGATAGACATTTGATTTTTTCTAATGTGAATAATCCATACTTGTATTCCGCACCGCTAGAAGTCTCCCGTAAAGTTTTGGCAAACATATTGATAACGATGAAAAATGTTTCCCCTAACAAAAAAGAAACAAAAGCTAGTGGCTGGAAAATAATCGACTCTTCGAAGGATTGTGAACTTTGAAGCGTTCCAAAATAGCGAGCGCTAATGTCCATTCTCGCGTGTCAGCCGAAGGGACAATTCTAGACTTCGAGCCAAAGTGAACCTTGAGGTTGGTGAAACGCGAGGGGCGGTGAGGTCGATTTTCGCATCAAGGAAAAAGTGAGTTTTTTGAAAAACCAAGCAATACTATATAACTAGCTTATGCCCATTGCAAATGCAACTAACGGGTTAAAACTAATTTGACTTACTTACTAACAGAAAAAAAATATATTTCATAGTAAGCGGGTAGGTACCTACGGTTAAACATACAAATATATATAAAGCCGCCCACAGGGCCTAGCAGCAAAAACCTGCCATACGTTAGTATATAGACACCATTGTAGGCATGCACACATCAAATCCCCAAAGTTTCATCGCAATCGGATGAACGGTTTAGCAATGCGTAATTTCAAAATGCCAGAGCTCACTTTTGTATACAGAAACCGTCGTGGGCATGCACACATTAAATCTACAAATTTTCATCGCAATCGGATGAATGGTTTAGCAACGCTTAGCGGTTAAACACAAAACTATGTATAAAGCCGCCCGCAGGACCTAGCAGCAAAAACCTGCCATACGTTAGTAAATAAACACCATTGTAGACATGCACACATCAAATCCCCAAAGTTTCATCGCAATCGTATGAATGGTTTAGCAATGCGTAATTTCATGATGCCAGAGCTCACTTTTGTATACAAAAACCGTCGTGGGTATGCACACATCAAATCTTCAAATTTTCATCGCAATCGGATGAAAGGTTTAGCAACGCTTAGCGGTTAAACATACAAATACATATAAAGCTGGCCGCAGGGCCTAGCAGCAAAAACATGTCATACGTTAGTTATAGACATCATTTTAGGCATGCACACATCAAATCCCCAAATTTTCATCGCAATCGGATGAACGGTTCAACAATGCGTAATTTCATTATGCCAGACCTCACCATTGTATGCAGAAACCATCGCGGGCATGCGCACATCAAATCCCCAAAGTTTCATCGCAATCGGATAAATGGTTTAGCAACGCATAGCGGACATACATACATACTTACTTGCAAATATTTTTTTGATTTTTATACATATAGAAGATAGCTGGTATCCGGCATGCGTTGCTATACCATTTAATAAAGAAAATGTTTCTACCTGCGTGTCTTTTCTCATTTGTTCCAATCCCCTTCCCCCCCCCCCCATTTTCCTCACCAGCGTCCGCTTCCCCTTTCCCCCACTTCACTCCTACGCTTCTCCGTCTCGTAAACCCCCTCCCGAGTTCCCCTCCCCCCTCCCAGGTTCCTGCCTTTTTCCACCCCCCCTGCCTCATTACATTCACTAATTCCCGGTACATTAAGTTTTCAAACAGCTCGCGCGCCACCTATTCAATTTTTTTTTACAAATTTCGTCAAGCCAGAACTCACCAGTAGTTTTATACAAACCTTGAACTAACAATAACGAACACAACAAAAAAAGAATTTTTCAATTTGTTGCAGTCCTTCAGAAGTTATGAGCATACGTACATTTTCATACAAATTTTATAATTCCAGAACTCACCAGTAGTTTTACTGCTTAAAAATAAGCGCTATATTAATTTAATACTTAAAAAATATCCCGTTCAACTTCGAGTAATTTCATTGTAAAATTAGAAAACTAATACTTATGCAATATCGTCGGATGATATCGAGTGTTTGTGTGCAGGTAGGAACCTACTTATATTCTGAGTATAGGTACTTGCATACATACGTAAAAAAGAACTCATATTTAGGCTGGGTTGTTTAACGAAATTAAAAATTCTTCAATTTTTCAAGTCAATTTTAACGTTCTGTAAAAGTTCGGTTCGAATTCTATTCAAGTTCTGTAATTATTTCAGTTTAATGATGCAACTGGCATTTACTGATAAAAAAACAGAACTTACACAGAAAGTGAAAATGAACTTTAAAAAATTGTTAAATTATTCAGTATCGGTGAAACAACATTACCTTAGTAAATTAAATTGCATTTAAACCTAAATAATTGTCCAACTACCCATTCCGGCAGGTACCGGCGCATTTCCTTACAAAATTCCGGCAATGTTTTTGCTTTTCTCATCATATTTGCAATACTACCGAGATAAGTAGGTACCTACCCTGAATTAATAACATTTCAATGTACTGGCCGGTAAATATCCACCCTACTGAAGTGAATCTATGGACACCAATTTTCTTGTTTTTTTTGGAAAATTTTATAGGTTTTTCGGCGACCCTGAACTTTTTTACATGGGACAGACACCTCATATTGGTATCAAAAGACGCGAAATGTTTTCGGGTACCGAATTTTTCAAAAACATTCAAGCCGGAATCGTTTTTCCGGCCGCAATGCCGTTTCCCGAAAAACAACAACCCAAACCGCTGAGAGATCCGTTTTCTTTTGACATTTCAATTTGCTGTTGAAGCGCGGGTAAATCTAGCGCTTTTGTATTAGGTACTTACCTAATATATCATACACAGACAGATAATATTCCATAATTATATTTTTTAAACAGGCAAGACCGATGCACAAATTTGCACAATTCCTGCTTAAATTAAGGCCCTGCCGAATCACACAAATTGAAATCCGCCATTAAAAAAAAAAATTCTTCATACAAAACCTATTAGGGCGGGGTCTGCTTTTTTTTAAGGTGGTAGTGGATTTTAACGCCATCACGACTCCATCTTCAGTGTTGCAAAGTTCGAGAAAAATTATAAAATTTTAATATACCAGCCGATTTTACAGGCTGCAAACGATTTGCATTTATCGATGAAAGCGAATTTTTCGCAAATGTCAGAAAAATGTCGAATTTGAATGCAATATTGTGAAACATTTTCAAGGGGAAGCTAAACATGTTTTGGTTTTAAAAGTTTCTAAAACTTGTATTGTTTATGTTTATTAAAAAACATCTCCGCCGGAAGGTGTACTTTTAACGCAATCTTTATTTCCGTAATGCCCCTATAAAATGTCAATTTTTCTAAAGAACTTTCTCGAAGCCGTTTAATTAATTAGAATAAATTCCTAGCAAAATCAGTTTTGTACGGGAAACTAACTTTTTTTTACTTCCCTTCTCGATCCGACGTTTTTAAAGGGGCGAACCTGTCGGCGGGAAATATAACCTAGCCGAATTGAGTGATTTTATGAGTAGTTCCAGTTTTCGCCGCAAATTTAAATAATTTTTCGCTCTTAAAATGTATCAGTTCAATTTTATGTGAGTTTCCTGTCTAGTCTATTTTTTTTGTGAAAATCGTGAAGCTAGCGTATTTATTTAAATTCAGACGAAGCTGCCATTTCGAACGGATGAAAATAGAACTACAACAGTATTCGATAGACATTTGATTTTTTCTAATGTGAATAATCCATACTTGTATTCCGCACCGCTAGAAGTCTCCCGTAAAGTTTTGGCAAACATATTGATAACGATGAAAAATGTTTCCCCTAACAAAAAAGAAACAAAAGCTAGTGGCTGGAAAATAATCGACTCTTCGAAGGATTGTGAACTTTGAAGCGTTCCAAAATAGCGAGCGCTAATGTCCATTCTCGCGTGTCAGCCGAAGGGACAATTCTAGACTTCGAGCCAAAGTGAACCTTGAGGTTGGTGAAACGCGAGGGGCGGTGAGGTCGATTTTCGCATCAAGGAAAAAGTGAGTTTTTTGAAAAACCAAGCAATACTATATAACTAGCTTATGCCCATTGCAAATGCAACTAACGGGTTAAAACTAATTTGACTTACTTACTAACAGAAAAAAAATATATTTCATAGTAAGCGGGTAGGTACCTACGGTTAAACATACAAATATATATAAAGCCGCCCACAGGGCCTAGCAGCAAAAACCTGCCATACGTTAGTATATAGACACCATTGTAGGCATGCACACATCAAATCCCCAAAGTTTCATCGCAATCGGATGAACGGTTTAGCAATGCGTAATTTCAAAATGCCAGAGCTCACTTTTGTATACAGAAACCGTCGTGGGCATGCACACATTAAATCTACAAATTTTCATCGCAATCGGATGAATGGTTTAGCAACGCTTAGCGGTTAAACACAAAACTATGTATAAAGCCGCCCGCAGGACCTAGCAACAAAAACCTGCCATACGTTAGTAAATAAACACCATTGTAGACATGCATACATCAAATCCCCAAAGTTTCATCGCAATCGTATGAATGGTTTAGCAATGCGTAATTTCATGATGCCAGAGCTCACTTTTGTATACAAAAACCGTCGTGGGTATGCACACATCAAATCTTCAAATTTTCATCGCAATCGGATGAAAGGTTTAGCAACGCTTAGCGGTTAAACATACAAATACATATAAAGCCGGCCGCAGGGCCTAGCAGCAAAAACATGTCATACGTTAGTATATAGACATCATTTTAGGCATGCACACATCAAATCCCCAAATTTTTATCGCAATCGGATGAACGGTTCAGCAATGCGTAATTTCATTATGCCAGAGCTCACCATTGTATGCAGAAACCATCGCGAGCATGCGCACATCAAATCCCCAAAGTTTCATCGCAATCGGATAAATGGTTTAGCAACGCATAGCGGACATACATACATACTTACTTGCAAATATTTTTTTGATTTTTATACATATAGAAGATAGCTGGTATCCGGCATGCGTTGCTATACCATTTAATAAAGAAAATGTTTCTACCTGCGTGTCTTTTCTCATTTGTTCCAATCCCCTTCCCCCCCCCCCATTTTCCTCACCAGCGTCCGCTTCCCCTTTCCCCCACTTCACTCCTACGCTTCTCCGTCTCGTAAACCCCCTCCCGAGTTCCCCTCCCCCCTCCCAGGTTCCCCCTTCCTGTTTCCACCCCCCTGCCTCATTACATTCACTAATTCTCGGTACATTAAGTTTTCAAACAGCTCGCGCGCCACCTATTCAACTTTTTTTTACAAATTTCGTCAAGCCAGAACTCACCAGTAGTTTTATACAAACCTTGAACTAACAATAACGAACACAACAAAAAAAGAATTTTTCAATTTGTTGCAGTCCTTCAGAAGTTATGAGCGTACGTACATTTTCATACAAATTTTATAATTACAGAACTCACCAGTAGTTTTACTGCTTAAAAATAAGCGCTATATTAATTTAATACTTAAAAAATATCCCGTTCAACTTTGAGTAATTTCATTGTAAAATTAGAAAACTAATACTTATGCAATATCGTCGGATGATATCGAGTGTTTGTGTGCAGGTAGGAACCTACTTATATTCTGAGTATAGGTACTTGCATACATACGTAAAAAAGAACTCATATTTAGGCTGGGTTGTTTAACGAAATTAAAAATTCTTCAATTTTTCAAGTCAATTTTAACGTTCTGTAAAAGTTCGGTTCGAATTCTATTCAAGTTCTGTAATTATTTCAGTTTAATGATGCAACTGGCATTTACTGATAAAAAAACAGAACTTACACAGAAAGTGAAAATAAACTTTAAAAAATTGTTAAATTATTCAGTATCGGTGAAACAACATTACCTTAGTAAATTAAATTGCATCAAAAACCTAAATAATTGTCCAACTACCCATTCCGGCAGGTACCGGCGCATTTCCTTACAAAATTCCGGCAATGTTTTTGCTTTTCTCATCATATTTTCAATACTACCGAGATAAGTAGGTACCTACCCTGAATTAATAACATTTCAATGTACTGGCCGGTAAATATCCACCCTACTGAAGTGAATCTATGGACACCAATTTTCTTGTTTTTTTTGGAAAATTTTATAGGTTTTTCGGCGACCCTGAACTTTTTTACATGGGACAGACACCTCATATTGGTATCAAAAGACGCGAAATGTTTTCGGGTACCGAATTTTTCAAAAACATTCAAGCCGGAATCGTTTTTCCGGCCGCAATGCCGTTTCCCGAAAAACAACAACCCAAACCGCTGAGAGATCCGTTTTCTTTTGACATTTCAATTTGCTGTTGAAGCGCGGGTAAATCTAGCGCTTTTGTATTAGGTACTTACCTAATATATCATACACAGACAGATAATATTCCATAATTATATTTTTTAAACAGGCAAGACCGATGCACAAATTTGCACAATTCCTGCTTAAATTAAGGCCCTGCCGAATCACACAAATTGAAATCCGCCATTAAAAAAAAAATTCTTCATACAAAACCTATTAGGGCTGGGTCTGCTTTTTTTTAAGGTGGTAGTGGATTTTAACGCCATCACGACTCCATCTTCAGTGTTGCAAAGTTCGAGAAAAATTATAAAATTTTAATATAGCAGCCGATTTTACAGGCTGCAAACGATTTGCATTTATCGATGAAAGTGAATTTTTCGCAAATGTCAGAAAAATGTCGAATTTGAATGCAATATTGTGAAACATTTTCAAGGGGGAGCAAAACATGTTTTGGTTTTAAAAGTTTCTAAAACTTGTATTGTTTATGTTTATTAAAAAACATCTCCGCCGGAAGGTGTACTTTTAACGCAATCTTTAATTCCGTATTGCCCCTATAAAATGTCAATTTTTCCCAAGAACTTTCTCGAAGCCGTTTAATTAATTAGAATAAATTCCTAGCAAAATCAGTTTTGTATGGGAAACTAACTTTTTTTTACTTCCCTTCTCGATCCGACGTTTTTAAAGGGGCGAACCTGTCGGCGGGAAATATAACCTAGCCGAATTGAGTGATTTTATGAGTAGTTCCAGTTTTCGCCGCAAATTTATATTATTTTTCGCTCTTAAAATGTATCAGTTCAATTTTATGTGAGTTTCCTGTCTAGTCTATTTTTTTTGTGAAAATCGTGAAGCTAGCGTATTTATTTAAATTCAGACGAAGCTGCCATTTCGAACGGATGAAAATAGAACTACAACAGTATTCGATAGACATTTGATTTTTTCTAATGTGAATAATCCATACTTGTATTCCGCACCGCTAGAAGTCTCCCGTAAAGTTTTGGCAAACATATTGATAACGATGAAAAATGTTTCCCCTAACAAAAAAGAAACAAAAGCTAGTGGCTGGAAAATAATCGACTCTTCGAAGGATTGTGAACTTTGAAGCGTTCCAAAATAGCGAGCGCTAATGTCCATTCTCGCGTGTCAGCCGAAGGGACAATTCTAGACTTCGAGCCAAAGTGAACCTTGAGGTTGGTGAAACGCGAGGGGCGGTGAGGTCGATTTTCGCATCAAGGAAAAAGTGAGTTTTTTGAAAAACCAAGCAATACTATATAATACTAGCTTATGCCTGTTGCAAATGCAACTAACGGGTTAAAACACTATGCGATTTGACGTGTGAACGTGGATGAAGCGAGGAGCGGGTGTTTAACTAAATATATGAAGAAAAAAACGACGTTTGAATGTGGATAAGGCGAAAAATTCAAAACTCAAAGTTTCATCGCAATCGGATGAATGTTTTAGCAACGCTTAGCGGTTAGACATGCAAATATATATAAAGCCGCCCGCAGGGGCTAGCAGCAAAAACCTGCTATACGTTAGTATATAGACACCATTGTAGGCATGCACACACCAAATCCCCAAAGTTTCATCGCAATCGGATGAACGGTTAAGCAATGGGTAATTTCATGATTCCAGAGCTCACTTTTGCATACAGAAACCGTCGGGGACATGCACACATCAAATCCTCAAATTTTCATCGCAATCGGATGAATGGTGTAGCAACGGTTAGCGGTTAAACATACAAACAAACATAAAGCCGCCCGCAGGGCCTAGCAGCAAAAACCTGCCATACGTTAGTATATAGACACCATTGTAGGCATGTACACATCAAATCCCCAAGGTTTCATCGCAATCGGATGAACGGTTTAGCAATGCGTAATTTCATGATGCCAGAGCTCACTTTTGTATACAGAAACCATCGCAAGCATGCGCACATCAAATCCCAAAAGTTTTATCGCAATCGGATGAATGGTTTAGCAACGCTAAGCGGACATACATACATACATGCAAACATTTTTTGATTTTTACATATATAAAAGATACCTGTTACCCGGCATGCGTAACTATGCCATTTAATAAAAAAATCTTCCTGCGTGTCCTTTCCCATTCGTCCCGTTCCCCATCCCCCCCCCCTTCCTCTCCCGCGTCCTCTTCCCTTCTCGCATTTCCACTCCACCCCCCTCCCCTTCCCCCCCCTTCACATCACCCCCCCCCCATCTCCGTCCCGTAAACCCCCTCCCGAAATCCCCTCCCCCCTCCCTGTTTCCCCTTCCCACAACTCCCGCGTTTCATACATTCATTCCCGGTACATTTAGTTTTCAAACATCTCGCGTGCCACCTATTGAAATTTTTTGTACAAATTTCTTAATGACAGTGCTCACCAGCTAATAACCAACACAACATAAAAAGAATTATCCGATTTAGTGCAGTCGTTAGAAAGTTATGCGTGTACATACTTTTCGGCGATTAATTTTTATACAAATTTCATAATGCCAGTTCTCGCAATTAGTTATATAAAAACCTTGTCCTAACAATAACAATAACTACATAAAAAGAATTATCCAATTTGGTGCAGTCGTTCAGAAGTTATAAGCGTACATGCATTTCGGGGATTCATTTTAATACAAATTTCATGATGCCAGAGCTCACCATTAGTTTAATACAAACTTTGCCCTAACAATAACGAACACAACAAAAAAAGAATTTTCCAATTTGTTCCAGTATTTCGGAAGTTATGAGCGTACATAAACTTCGGTAATTCATTTTATTCAAATTTAATAATGCTAGAGCTCACCGGTAAATTTATAAAAACCTTGTCCAAACAATAAGGATCACAACGTAAAAAGAATTATTCAATTTGGTTCAATCGTTTGGAAGTTATGTGCGGACATATTTCGACAATTCATATGTAATAATAATATAAATAAATACTGGTAGATATAATTTATCGGGTCCCTACCTAGTTCATCTCAATATTCTAAAATTATTTTTTTCAATGCTGGCAAGACCAACGGAAAACATTGTCAAAAAGCACCTCAAACCAGGCCTGAAAATCGAATAAAGGCATCGTTTTTAAAAAAAATTCCATACAAATAAGCTGTCCTGGCCTTGCCGAGGGCTTGAGGTGGTATGTTGAGAATTGGAATATCATTCCATTTTCAGTGTTGCACAGTTGGGGAAAATTTAAATATCTGCCGAATTTTATAAGCGATTTTACAGGCTGCAAACAATTAACATTATCTATGAAAGTGAATTTTTCGCAAATGTCAGAAAAATGTCGAATTTGAATGCAATATTGTGAAACATTTTCAAGGGGGAGCTAAACATGTTTTGGTTTTAAAAGTTTCTAAAACTTGTATTGTTTATGTTTATTAAAAAACATCTCCGCCGGAAGGTGTACTTTTAACGCAATCTTTAATTCCGTAATGCCCCTATAAAATGTCAATTTCTCTCAAGAACTTTCTCGAAGCCGTTTAATTAATTAGAATAAATTCCTAGCAAAATCAGTTTTGTATGGGAAACTAACTTTTTTTTACTTCCCTTCTCGATCCGACGTTTTTAAAGGGGCGAACCTGTCGGCGGGAAATATAACCTAGCCGAATTGAGTGATTTTATGAGTAGTTCCAGTTTTCGCCGCAAATTTATATTATTTTTCGCTCTTAAAATGTGTCAGTTCAATTTTATGTGAGTTTCCTGTCTAGTTTATTTTTTTTGTGAAAATCGTGAAGCTAGCGTATTTATTTAAATTCAGACGAAGCTGCCATTTCGAACGGATGAAAATAGAACTACAACAGTATTCGATAGACATTTGATTTTTTCTAATGTGAATAATCCATACTTGTATTCCGCACCGCTAGAAGTCTCCCGTAAAGTTTTGGCAAACATATTGATAACGATGAAAAATGTTTCCCCTAACAAAAAAGAAACAAAAGCTAGTGGCTGGAAAATAATCGACTCTTCGAAGGATTGTGAACTTTGAAGCGTTCCAAAATAGCGAGCGCTAATGTCCATTCTCGCGTGTCAGCCGAAAGGACAATTCTAGACTTCGAGCCAAAGTGAACCTTGAGGTTGGTGAAACGCGAGGGGCGGTGAGGTCGATTTTCGCATCAAGGAAAAAGTGAGTTTTTTGAAAAACCAAGCAATACTATATAACTAGCTTATGCCTGTTGCAAATGCAACTAACGGGTTAAAACTAACTTGACTTACTAACTAACAGAAAAAAAATCATAGTAAGCGGGTAGGTACCTACGGTTAAACATACAAATATATATAAAGCCGCCCACAGGGCCTAGCAGCAAAAATCTGCCATACGTTAGTATATAGACACCATTGTAGGCATGCACACATCAAATCCCCAAAGTTTCATCGCAATCGCATGAACGGTTTAGCAATGCGTAATTTCATGATGCCAGAGCTCACTTTTGTATACAGAAACCGTCGTGGGCATGCACACATCAAATATACAATTTTTATCGCAATCGGATGAAAGGTTTAGCAACGCTTAGCGGTTAAACACAGAATTATGTATAAAGCCGCCCGCAGGACCTAGCAGCAAAAAGCTGCCACACTACATACACTAATTCCCGGTACATTTAGTTTTCAAACAGCTCATGCGCCACCTATTAAATTTTTTTATACAAATTTCGTGAAGCCAGAACTCACCAGTAGTTTTATACAAACCTTGTATTAACAATAACGAACACAACACAAAAAGAATTTTTCAAATTGTTGCAGTCCTTCGGAAGTTATGAGCGTACGTACATTTTCATACAAATTTTATAATGCCAGAACTCACCAGTAGTTTTACTGCTTAAAATAAAGCGCTCTATGAATTTAATACTTTTAAAAAATATTCCGTTCAAATTCGAATAATTTCATTGTAAAATTAGAAAACTAATACGTATGCAATATAGTTGGATGATATCGAGTCGTTATGTGCAGATGGGTACCTACCTAAATTCCGAGTGCAAAAAGAGTGATTAAAAAAACACATATTTAGGCTGGGGTGTTTAACAAAATTAAAAATTCTTCAATTTTTCAAGTCAATTTTAACGTTCTGTAAAAGTTCGGTTCGAATTCTATTCAAGTTCTGTAATTATTTCAGTTTTATGATGCAACTGGCATTAACTGATAAAAAAACCGAACTTTCACAGAACGTGAAAATGAACTTTAAAAAATTATTAAATTATTCAGTATCGTGGAAATAACATTACCTTAGTAAATTATATTGCATTAAAACCTAAATAATTGTCTAACTACCCATTCCGGTAGGTACCGGCGCATCTCCTTACAAAATTCCGGCAATGGTTTTGCTTTTTTCATCATATTTGCAATACTACCGAGATAAGTAGGTACCTACCCTGAATTCATAACATAATTTGTACTGGCAGGTAAATATCCACCCTACTGAAGTGAATCTATGGATTTTCTTGTTTTTTTTAGAAAATTTTATTAGTTTTTCGGCGATCCTGAAATTTTTTACATGGAAAGGAAACAAAATTTTGGTGTTAAAAGTTGTCTAATATTGCCGCGTACCGAATTTTTCAAAAACATCTAACCGGGGATCGTTTTTTCGGCTGCAATGCCATTTTCCAAAAAACAACAACCCAAACCGCTGAGAGATCCGTTTTGTTTTGACATCTCGGATAACTGACCTGTCTCAACATTCTCTCTATATTTTCCATTGCATTGAAACTAAGGCCTGATTTGTGGTTGTTTTTTTAATGCGAACCTGTCGGCGGGAACTATAACTGAGCCGAATTGGTTGATTTAATGAGTAGTTCCAGTTTTCGCCGCAAATTTATATAATTTTCGCTCTTAAAATGTGTCAGTTCAATTTTATGTGAGTTTCCTGTCTGGTCTATTTTTTTGTGAAAATCGTGAAGCTAGCGTATTTATTTAAATTCAGACGAAGCTGCCATTTCGAACGGATGAAAATAGAACTACAACAGTATTCGATAGACATTTGATTTTTTCTAATGTGAATAATCCATACTTGTATTCCGCACCGCTAGAAGTCTCCCGTAAAGTTTTGGCAAACATATTGATAACGATGAAAAATGTTTCCCCTATCAAAAAAAAAACAACTGCTAGTGGCTGGAAAATAATCGACTCTTCGAAGGATTGTGAACTTTGAAGCGTTCCAAAATAGCGAGCGCTAATGTCCATTCTCGCGTGTCAGCCGTCGGGACAATTTCCTTCGAACAAAATTGAACCTTGAGGTTTGCGAAACTCGAGGATCGGAGAGGTCGTTTTGGCGTGCCAGCGGCATTTTTGCGTCGCCAAGCCAAATTAAACCTTGAGGTTGGTGAAACGCGAGGGGCGGTGAGGTCGATTTTCCCGTCAAGCGAAAAGTGAGTTTTTTGAAAAACCAAACAATACTATATAATATATATATATATATAATATTAATAATTATTACAACTGGGCAGTATGCTCATTGTTGACAAAAATAACATTATACTGTAAACTAAATATTAAAATATGTAAATACAAGGTACCTGTTGTGGCTTACCAGATGCAATAATAGGGTGATCATACCACAGTAGCATTAAATTATTAACAAAAAATAAATAATAATAAACAATTATGTAATAAATTTATATAGTTTATGAAATAAATATAATATATTAAGTAAATATGTAGATATAAATAAATTAAACAAATAATATAATTATGAGTAAACAATAATAAACAATTTAATAATAATAAGTAAATAAAGTACATAATAATTATGAGTAAAAATATTAGTACTAATACAACAATTATAACAATTAGTCATAATAGACCCGAACCCGATATAGTTTTACATGACAAAATTAAAAAAATAACTAATATCATTGATGTCGCTATTCCAAATTCTTGTAATATTCAGAAAACTGTTTCTGAAAAAATTAGAAAATATACAGATTTAGGAAATGAGATTAAAAGAATTTGGCATTCTCAGACTATAAAAATATTACCATTTGTTATTTCGGCTACTGGCATTATACCTAGCTCTCTCATTCAAAATTTAGGCGTATTAGATTTGTCAAAAAATTTGTACATAAAAATGCAAAAGTCGGTCATTTTAAATACATGTAGGATTACGAAAGATTTTTTAAATATTTATATTGAGGGATCAGTAGGATTTATCGGACCAGTTAGGATTTCATCAGAGCCGAACCCTCTGATATGAAAATATCTGGAGTCGGTGAAATATTTTCCCATTATGTTTCTGGTGGATTGACGTATTGTTCTTGTATTGTTTTGTATTTATTATACTTATATAGTGCACTTACATTCTGTGAATTTACTAGATATTCATTTGTGGAAAAGTGTGTGGAAGGGTTTAGTCTTTCATTTGGGAAAGATTTAACCCGGACATAAAATCTGGAGCACCGTAAAATATTGTATAGTAAGTAAATTATGGTACGAAAGAAGTAGATAATAGTAAGTAAATACTTTTAACAATAAGCAAATTAAAAAGTACATAACAATAAATAAGTTAAGTACATACAGAGTAATTAAATATGGATTGCATCAAATATAGCTTAATTCCATAGTGATTTATGATATAAGCGACAACATGGGTAATCCAAAACCATCACTCTCAGTTAGTTTATATATTTTGACCATTTTCTTGAATAAATGTGATGTACCAATAGTTTTTATTTTTTCATTGAGCATATTATAAAGCAACGGAGCTTTATATGAAAAACTTCTTTGTCCAAAGGATGTTTTGGTATATACTGGCTGATACATTAAAGAAGAGCCCAATCTAGTGTTGCGTACTTGTTGAGATCTTTTAGCAGTGATAATGTTGTTGAAAAATTTACAGAGAGCATGTATTATGTACAATTGCCTTATTGTCATAATTTTGCTTTCGCTATATAATAACTTTGATGAATACATAAAACTTTTCTTGAACATTATTTTTAAAATTAATTTTTGTGCAATATTTAAAGGCGGCTCTAGAGTAGTCTTGTGACAAGAACCCCAACAAATAACGTTATATGAAAGTATTGATTGAACAAGAGCATAATAAACAGTTTTTAGTGTAACTTTGTCCAATATATTTCTTAGAGTCTTGAAGATATAGGCTAGCTTTCTTATTTTGTTTGTTAATATAGCAATATGATTGTTCCATTTTAAATGTTTATCAATAACTAAACCAAGATATTTGATATTGTCTACTCTTTCCAAAGATTGACAATTACACTTCTGCATGCAACAATGTATTTTTAAAGAGCGGTCCAAAGATGGTTGATTTACAGAAGAAATACTAAAGGTAATATATTTAGTTTTGTTCATGTTTAAGGTTAACAAGTTTTGATCAAGCCAATTTTTGACTGCCCTTAATCCTGTCTCGCACTTAGCATACGTTTCATTCCAAGTATCACCAGAAAACACTAAAACAGTGTCATCTGCAAATACAATTGAAGAACCAGAAAATGGCAGATTACAAAGGTCATTAATATACAACAAAAATAAAATTGGACCCAGAACACTGCCTTGAGGAACACCATATACAATTGATTTGTTTGAACTAATATGATCATTAATCATGACTCTTTGTGTTCTATTTTCAAGATAAGTTCTGAACCAATCTAAAGCTTTATTAACAATACCCATTGAACTGAGTTTTTTCAATAGTAAACCGTGGGATACGGTATCAAATACCTTAGACAAGTCCAAGAAGACAGCCATTGCTTTATTGCCAGTATCGAGAGCTTCTATGACTGTGGTGATCATTTTTAATGCAGCATCACTAGTTCCCATGTTCTCTCGGAAGCCAAACTGATTATCTGAGAGAATTTCATATCTTTTTACATAAGACATCAACCTAATTTTAGCTAACTTCTCTATAATTTTTGATAAGGTGTTTAGCAGGGATATAGGTCGATAGTTATTGACATCTATGTTATCTCCTCCTTTAAATAAAGGAATAATTTTGGCATTTTTGCAGTGATTGGGGAACAAGCCATTCTCAAAGCTAACTTTTACAATGTGTGTAATAGGTATAACTAGCTCAGAAGCATTTTGTTTGTAGACCATTGCACTTATACTGTCATTTCCACTCGAAAAACCTGATTTTAGCTCATTAATCACCTTTAGAACTTCATTACAATTTGTTGGATTGAATTCAAAACAGGCATTTTGCATAGATTGTGTTGGATTGCAATTATTGATTAAACATTCTTCACTGGTTTTATTTACACTGCACAACAGATTAGCAAAATTTTGACCTATATCACTAAAAAACCATTAACATGGTTAGTGATGAGCGTTGGATTATCATTTATAGAAACAATGTTATTATTTATTTTCAATTAATTAATTAATATTATTAATTGAAATTATATTAATTCAATTAATTAATTAATATTAATTCAATTAATATTAATTAATTCAATTAATTCATTGCCACAAGCAAAACATTATGAAACTGTTTTTTTTTTTATTATTATTATCGTTAACTAAATTATTATACTTTGGACGAACCGAGCATGTACCTACTCGCATCTGTTTCCAGCAGGCGCGCGGTGGACATAGCTCAGTTTGCCGGGAACAACTTGTTATTAACATCTCAAAGTGCAATAAATTAACATTTACACGTAATAAAAATATAATTTCCTTTGTATACACACTGAACGGCACACATATCAATGAAGTAAAATATATCAGGGACCTTGGGGTAACAATAAATGTCAAAATAAACTTTATCCAACACACTGATGAAATAATTAACAAAGCCAATAAAATGCTGGGATTTATAATTCGTATAGCAAAACCCTTCCACAACATAAACACTCTATATTCCCTTTACACCTCATATATTCGCCCGCACTTGGAACACTGTACACCGATCTGGACTCCTTTATACCAAGCCCATATTGAAAGAATAGAAAGAATTCAAAAAAAAATTTTTAAACACTTAAATTATAAATTCAAATTACACTTCTCAAATTATACCGAATCCATTAAATTTCACAATTTCAAATCCCTCCAAACACGACGTCTAATTTTTGATCAAATCCTATTGTTTAAAATTCTAAACAATGGCCTGGACTCACCAGAACTTACCAATTTAATAAATTTTCATATTCCGTCAAGATCAACCCGGCAATCAGATTTATTTTATTTACCCTCTTGTAGAACAAACATTAGAAAAAACTCCCCAATTCCTCGTGTATGTGCACAATATAAAACAAAATTTCACAGCATTGACATTTTTAGTAAAAACCTAAAGAAATATCGATATGAAGTAACACGTAGGTACGATCGATTATTAATATGAGAACTAGCTTATGCCTGTTGCAAATGCAACTTATGGGTTAAAACACTATGCGATTTGACATGTGAATGTGGATGAAGCGAGGAGCGGGTGTTTAATTGAATATATGAAGAAAAAACGACGTTTGAATGTGGATAAGGCGAAAAATTAATTCATACTTTCAGTACCTACTAACTGACTGCACCAATTTATTTTGAGACAGCTTTTTCCCGTTGCAAGCAACTAACGGGTTATAACATAAAGCGAGGAGCGGGTGTTATATTGAATATATAAAGATAAAAACTATGTTTGAATGTGGATAAATCAAAAAATAGTTCCTACTTTCAGTACATACTCACTGAGTACATCAATTTATTTTGAGACAGCTTTTGCCCGTTGCAAAACAACTAACGGGTTAAAACTAACTTTACTTATTAACTAACAGATAAAATATTATTTCATAGTAAGCGGCTAGGTACCTACTGCCCTTATTGTGCTTTTCCACAAAATCGACGCTATAAAAATGTATTATTCAGAATTTCATAAAAACTAAAACTTTGATTTATCGGGACGAAAAACATTACAGAATAATGAATGAAGAATGTTTAGTAGGTATTGTTTTTAATTTCTTACAAAATAAAATTTAATTTATCAGAGTTAAATAATAATAGAAAAAATATATTTCATAGTAAGCGGGTAGGTACCTACTGCCCTTATTGTATTTTTTTACAAAAAACATTATAAAAATGTGTAAATCAGAATTTCCAAGAAACTTTGATTTACTGCAGTTAAAAAAATTACAGAAAAAAATTATTATTCATAGTATTTCATAACAACTCACAAAAACTCATAACAACTCATAAGAACTCATAAGAACTCATAAGAACCCATAAGAACCCATAAGTACCCATAGGAACCCATTAGAACACATAATAACTCATAAGATCTCATAAGAACCCATAAGAACCCAAAATAACTCATAAAAACCCATAAGAACTTATAAAAACCCATAAGAACCGATAAGTTTCCATGAGAACCCATAAGAAACCATAGGAACCCATAAGAACCCATAACAACCGATAAGAACCTATAAGAACCCATAAGACCCTATAAGAATCTATAAGAACCCATAAGAACCGATAAGAACCCATAAGAGCTTTTAAGAACCCATAAGAACCGAAAAGAACCCATAAGAATCCATAAGAACTCATAAGAACTTATAAGAACCCATAAGAAGTCATAAGAAGCCATAACAACCCATAATTTGCATAAGTACCTACTCATTTTGGCAAAAAAAAAAAAATCCTTCAATTTTAACGTTCTGTAAAAGTTCTGTTCAAATTCTATTCAAGTTCTATAATTATTTCAGTTTTATGTTGCAACTGGCATGTACAGATAAAATAACAGAACTTGAATAGAACTTACACAGAACGTGAAAATGAACTTTAAAAAAATGTTGTTGAATTATTTAGTGTCGTGGAAACAACACAACCTCAGTATTGCATTTAAACCATAAATATTTAAACCTATTGTGAATTTGCCTTAAGTAAAACCTATTGTGATGCTGCCTTAAGTAAAAATTTCCACTTCAGAATGTTCTATGGCCACGCGTTTTATTCATTTTTTTGCGATAAATCAGTTCCCACTGATAAGTACGTACTGGCGAATTAAATGTGAATGCAGCATTATAAAATCTTTATCGTTTTATTTAGTTTTCTATGGAATTGAATACCTTCGTAGTAGTACGATTTAGACTTTTTCCTCACGATGACATTAATGTATAATTTAAACTCAGTCAATTAAATACTACCTTCAGAAGGTAATAGTAAAAAGGCCAAATGAGCCGTAATACTAGTTAGCTAGACATGAAAGGGTATTGCAAAGCCCTAGTTAGTTAGAGGATTACGAAAGAATCCGTAGAATCAAAAATCAAAAAAGGTTTCATGTGTAGAAATTAATTAATTTGGAACTAAATTTTTTCATTACTATGGTAACACTGAAATACTCGTTTTGTCAATGACATTTTGTATGGCTCTTGGCTTTACTGACTTTAATCATGTAGAACACACTGAAAATCGCTCGTTTAGTGTTTTTTTTTTTCATTGTTTGCCTGTGCATTGTTTGAATTGAATTAAAATGAACAAACCAATACGTAGTGGTGCAAGAGAAGTTGTAAACTGCGTGTTTCAACGCTGCCTAGCTGAATATCGTGCGAAGAAGCTCCTATCCAATTTGAAAGAAGTTTACAAACGAACTGCAGAAATGAATGGTACGTGGTATAGTTTTTTTTTAATAAATTTCATTAGTATTACAAGATTTATGCCAATTTTTGTGCGATTATAACCATTACAATCTGATTTGAGGTTATGTTTAAAAATCCGAATTTGACATTTCCATTTGACAGTTAATATTAGGCCACAAGAAAAATGGAATAACTCAATTTAAAAAAATAATAATAATATGAAACTTCTTTAAACTCATAGAAATGTAACTTGTTCTTAATTTTCTCTTTCTTTCTTTCTAAATGAATATTTACAGGTGTGCTTTTTTAAAACTACCTTCTATAGAATAATCATTTTAATGATGTTTTCCACATAAATCCAGGTAAATCTGAAAAGTAAGATAAATCGTCAAGGAAGGGAAAAGGCAGATGGAAAATTTGAAACACCGGGAAAACGGAAAATAGCATAAGTGTTGATGATTAAAAAAAATTGTTGCAAAAACGTGATGAAAATCGAGGCAGATTATTATGCACGAGGAAGTACTCTATATGATGATATAGATGAACTGATAAAACGTTTAGATGAAGATGAAGATATGGAAGAAGAAAAATCATATGAGGACTAAGACAATAATTATTACATGTCGGGTGTTGAATAAATATACTCAGATTTTTAAATACCCTTGTACCTACGTTTTTATAACAAAATAAACGCCCACTTAAAACCTGTTTTGTTTTATTTTACTTCTATTAAATTATGTATTTTTGTGCAAAATTTATGAAAATACAAACACGTTATGAAATATGCATTTTGGCTGAAGGGTTTTTTAAAACATACATTCATTGTCTTATGAGCCATCACGGTGTTGCCATTTAAAACCAAGAAATCGATCGCAGCGCCATCATTTATTTTCTACACTTAATTGTCAAACTGTACTATTTATTTTCTGCATATAAATTATTCGCCTTTCAACGCCGGTAGGTACCTACCAAGAATTCATTTTAACTGGCCGCAAAATTGTTCATTGTCGAGGACAGATTAATTTCAACAAATGTCAGAATTATTCCAATCTTTGATGCAAAATTGTGAGGTATTTTAATGAAATGCGGTACATGTCGTGCATTTAAAAGTTTATAAAACTTGTATTGCTTATGTTTAATCAAAAACATGTCCGCCGGAAGGTGTTTTTTTAACGTATTCTTTAATTCCGTAATGCCCCTGTAAAATGACAATTTTTCTCAAGAATTTTCTCGAAGCCGTTTAATTATTTAGTATAAATTCCGGGCAAAATCAGTTTTGTATGGAAAAAATACTTCATTAGATTCCGTGAAAAATGCGACGTTTTTAACGGGTGAACCTAGCGGCAGGAAATAGAACTAAGGCCGAATTTCTTCGTAGGTGAGAGATTTAATTATAGTTTTCGCCGTTTGGTGCGCTGTAAACCGTGCACCGGTTTTTTGTATGAAAAATGGTCCTAATCGGGACACGATTTCGGTGAACGGCCCTTGATCCGATAATGGTCTCTGCGGTCTTTGAAACTCGAGGAGCGGAGAGGTCATTTTCGGATCCATAAAAAAACTGAAAATGCTTTATCCGAAATTGAACCTTGAGGGTGGTGAAACTTAAGGGGCGGTGCGGTCGATTTTCCCGTCAAGGAGAAAAGTGAGTTTTTTGAAAACTGAGCATTAATATATAACTAGCTTATGCCCATTGCAAATGCAACTAACGGGTTAAAACTAACTTGACTTACTAACTAACAGAAAAAAAAAATCAAAGTAAGCGGGTAGGTACCTACGGTTAAACATACAAATATATATAAAGCCGCCCACAGTTAGTATATAAACACCATTGTAGAAATGCACACATCAAATCCCCAAAGTTTCATCACAATCGGATGAACGGCTTAGCAATGCGTAATTTCGTGTTGCCAGAGCTCACTATTGTATACAGGAACCAGGAATCCCCCCCCCCCCTTCCTCACCAGCGTCCTCTTCCCCTTTCCACTCCGCCTCCCTCACCTTCCCTCACCCCACTTCACTCCTAGGCTTCTCCGTATCGTAAACCCCCTCCCAAGTTCCCCTCCCCCCTCTTAGGCTCCCCTCCCCCTTCCTGTTTCAACCCCCTCCCACCTGCCGCATTACATATACTAATTCCCGGTACATTTAGTTTTCAAACAGCTCGCGCGCCACCTATAATTTTTTTTTTACAAATTTCGTAATGCCAGAACTCACCAGTAATTTTATACAAACCTTGTACTAACAATAACGAACACAACAAAAAAAGAATTTTTCAAATTGTTGGAGTCCTTCGGAAGTTATGAGCGTACGTACATTTTCATACAAATTTTATAATGCCAGAACTCACCTGTAGTTTTACTGCTTAAAATAAAGCGCTATATGAATTTAATACTTTTAAAAAAATATTCCGTTCAACTTCGAGTAATTTAATTGTAAAATTAGAAAACTAATAGGTATGCAATATAGTTGGATGATATCGAGTTTTTATGTGCAGATGGGTACCTACCTAAATTCCGAGTGCAAAAAGAGTGAGTAAGAAAACACATATTTAGGCTGGGTTGTTTAACAAAATTAAAAATTCTTCAATTTTTCAAGTCAATTTTAACGTTTTGTAAAAGTTCGGTTCGAATTCTATTCAAGTTCTGTAATTATTTCAGTTTTATGATGCAACTGGCATTTACTGATAAAAAAAACAGAACTTACACAGAAAGTGAAAATGAACTTTAAAAAATTGTTAAATTATTCAGAATCGTGGAAACAACATTACCTTAGTAAATTAAATTGCATCAAAAACCTAAATAATTGTTAAACTACCCATTCCGGTAGGTACCGGCGCATCTCCTTACAAAATTCCGGCAATGGTTTTGCTTTTTTCATCGTATTTGCAATACTACCGAGATAAGTAGGTACCTACCCTGAATTAATAACATTTCAATGTACTGGCAAAGACATTAATACTGGACGCGGGGTAGAAATCTCAAAGTGGGAAGCCAAACACAATACGATTGTAGCTGTCTCTATTCCTAGTACTTTAGTACTAAAATGCTACGCGTCGAGTGAGGTCGTGTCTTACCAGTAAGTAAATTTCATTGCAAAGCGCCAAAATGCCCTCCTGTGTGATGAGAAAATGCTTAAATTACACGGCAAATAGTCGTAAAGGCGAAGGAATAACACTTCATTAGCAAGTACACGCAAATTACTTATTATTATCAATTATTATAATTATGACAGTTAATTTTATAATAATACGTCATTGTATTCTTTACCCTTCCCTGTCCATTGTGTAACCGAGTGAGAGTATCTTGTTATCTCAGTCACACCCGTGATGTGAAAGCAGTATTCGGCGAAGAAATTAATAAGCCGCCCTACTATAGTATATCTATGACATTCACACACGTAAATTCTTTGATTCTCTATCTTTATCACACGGGAATAAAGTTTTGAATTTAGAAATTATATTTGAAAACCGCTGAAAACAAAAGAGTGTTGCTTGCTTTCCACATTATATTGTGAGTATGTGAGACTATGGCGAGTCTATTTATAATATAACGTCATTGTGTACTGGCCGGTAAATATCCACCCTACTGAAGTGAATCTATGGACACCAATTTTCTTGTTTTTTTTGGAAAATTTTATAGGTTTTTCGGCGACCCTGAACTTTTTTACATGGGACGGACACTTTATATCGTTATTAAAAGTTGCCTTATATTGCCGGGTACCGAATTTTTCAAAAACATCTAACCGGGGATCGTTTTTTCGGCTGCAATGCCATTTTCCAAAAAACAACAACCCAAACCGCTGAGAGATCCGTTTTGTTTTGACATCTCGGATAACTGACCTGTCTCAACATCCTCTCTAGTATTTTCCATTGCATTGAAACTAAGGCCTAATTTGTGGGTTTTTTTTTTAATGCGAACCTGTCGGCGGGAACTATAACTGAGCCGAATTTGTTGATTTAATGAGTAGTTCCAGTTTTCGCCGCAAATTTATATAATTTTCGCTCTTAAAATGTGTCAGTTCAATTTTATGTGAGTTTCCTGTCTAGTCTATTTTTTTGTGAAAATCGTGAAGCTAGCGTATTTATTTAAATTCAGACGAAGCTGCCATTTCGAACGGATGAAAATAGAACTACAACAGTATTCGATAGACATTTGATTTTTTCTAATGTGAATAATCCATACTTGTATTCCGCACCGCTAGAAGTCTCCCGTAAAGTTTTGGCAAACATATTGATAACGATGAAAAATGTTTCCCCTATCAAAAAAAAAAACAACTGCTAGTGGCTGGAAAATAATCGACTCTTCGAAGGATTGTGAACTTTGAAGCGTTCCAAAATAGCGAGCGCTAATGTCCATTCTCGCGTGTCAGCCGTCGGGACAATTTCCTTCGAACAAAATTGAACCTTGAGGTGTTCGAAACTCGAGGATCGGAGAGGTCGTTTTGGCGTGCCAGCGGCATTTTTGCGTCGCCAAGCCAAAGTGAACCTTGAGGTTGTTGAAACGCGAGGGGCGGTGCGGTCGATTTTCCCGTCAAGCGAAAAGTGAGTTTTTTGAAAAACCAAACAATACTATATAACTAGCTTATGCCCATTGCAAATGCAACTAACGGGTTAAAACTAACTTGACTTACTTACTAACAGAAAAAAATATATATTTCATAGTAAGCGGGTATGTACCTGTTAAACATACAAATATATATAAAGCCACCCACAGGGCCTAGCAGCAAAAATCTGCCATACGTTAGTATATAGACACCATTGTAGACATGCGCACATCAAATCTCCAAAGTTTCATCGCAATCGGATGAACGGTTAAGCAATGCGTAATTTCATGATACCAGAGCTCACTTTTGTATACAGAAACCGTCGTGGGCATGCACACATCAAATCTACAATTTTTTATCGCAATCGGATGAATGGTTTAGCAACGCTTAGCGGTTAAACACACAATTATGTATAAAGCCGCCCGCAGGACCTAGCAGCAAAAAGCTGCCACACTACATACACTAATTCCCGGTACATTTAGTTTTCAAACAGCTCGTGCGCCACCTATTAATTTTTTTATACAAATTTCGTGAAGCCAGAACTCACCAGTAGTTTTATGTAAACCTTGTATTAACAATAACGAACACAACAAAAAAATAATTTTTCAATTTGTTGCAGTCCTTCAGAAGTTATGAGCGTACGTACATTTTCATAAAAATTTTATAATGCCAGAACTCACCAGTAGTTTTACTGCTTAAAAAAAGCGCTATACGAATTTAATACTTTAAAAAATATCCCGTTCAACTTCGGGTAATTTCTGTAAAAGTTCTGTTCGAATTCTATTCAAGTTCTATAGATATTTTTGTTTAATGATGCAACTGGCATTTACTGATAAAAAAAATAGAACTTACACAGAACGTGAAAATGAACTTAAAAAAATTGTTAATTATTCAGTATCGGTGAAACAACATTACCTTAGTAAATTAAATTGCATTAAAACCTAAATAATTGTCTAACTACCCATTCCGGTAGGTACCGGCGCTTTTCCTTACAAAATTCCGGCAATGGTTTTGCTTTTTTATCATATTTGCAATACTACCGAGATAAGTAGGTACCTACCCTGAATTAATAACATTTTGTACTGGCCGATAAAAATCTACCCTTCAGAAGTGAATCTATGGACACGTATTTTCTTGTTTTTTTTGAAAAAATTTTATAGGTTTTTCGGCGACCCTGAACTTTTTTACATGGGACAGACACCTCATATTGGTATCAAAAGACGCGGAATGTTTTCGGGTACCGAATTTTTCAAAAACATCTAAGCCGGAATCGTTTTTCCGGCCGCAATGCCGTTTCCCGAAAAACAACAACCCAAACCGCTGAGAGATCCGTTTTGTTTTGACATGTAAGAATCCTGACCTAACTCAACATTCGTAGCAATTTCTTTTGCATTGAAACTAATGGCCAAAATGACATCTTTTTTTTGAAGTACACCTGTCGGCAGGAAATATAACTGAGCCGAATTGAGTACTTTTATTTGAGGTTCCAGTTTTTGCCGCTGATTCGCCATAGTTTTTCGTCAATAAATCGCTAGCAAAAATGTAGGCAACAAAAATGCTCAATTTTTCAAAGTACTGAAAAGAGCATTTGTTTTTGCATGGAAATTGAGGCCTATTTTGCGTCTTTTTTTTTTGAGACGTGACACCTGGCGGCGGGAACTATAACTGAGCCGAATTGGGCAATTTAATGAGAAGTTCTAGTTTTCGCCACCGTTTTGTATGAGACAAAAAAACGCTAGCGGCGCTATTTTGTCGAAAAAAAATTACTACCAGTTTCGTGTCTGAAAGTGAATTTGATCCAAAACGAACCTTGAGGTTGGTGAAACTTAAGGGGCGGTGCGGTCGATTTTCGCCTGCAAAAAAAAGTGAGTTTTGTCTCGAAACCAGACAATACTATATATACTAGCTTATGCCTGTTGCAAATGCAACTAACGGGTTAAAACTAACTTGACTTACTAACAGAAAAAAAAATATTTCGTAGTAAGCGGGTAGGTACCTACGGTTAAACATACAAATATATATAAAGCCGCCCACAGGGCCTAGCAGCAAAAATCTGCCATACGTTAGTATAAAGACACCATTGTAGGCATGCAAATATCAAATCCCCAAAGTTTCATCGCAATCGCATGAACGGTTTAGTAATGCGTAATTTCATGATGCCAGAGCTCACTTTTGTATACAGAAACCGTCGTGGGCATTCACACATCAAATCTACAAATTTTCATCGCAATCGGATGAATGGTTTAGCAACGCTTAGCGGTTAAACACACAACTATGTATAAAGCCGCCCGCAGGACCTAGCAGCAAAAACCTGCCATACGTTAGTAAATAAATACCATTGTAGACATGCAAACGTCAAATCCCCAAAGTTTCATCGCAATCGGATGAATGGTTTAGCAATGCGTAATTTCATGATGCCAGAGCTCACTTTTGTATACAGAAACCGTCGTGGGCATGCACACATCAAATCCTCAAATTTTCATCGCAATCGGATGAATGGTTTAGCAACGCTTAGCGGTTAAACATACAACTATGTATAAAGCCGTCCGCAGGACCTAGCAGCAAAACCTGCTATACGTTAGTATATAAACACCATTGTAGAAATGCACACGTCAAATCCTTAAAGTTTCATCACAATCGGATGAACGGTTTAGCAATGCGTAATTTCGTGTTGCCAGAGCTCACTATTGTATACAGGAACCAGGAATCTCCCCCCCCCTTCCTCACCAGCGTCGTCTTCCCCTTTCCACTCCGCCTCCCACACCTTCCCTCAGCCCACTTCACTCCTAGGCTTCTCCGTATCGTAAACTCCCTCCCGAGTTCCCCTCCCCCCTCCCAGGCTCCCCTCCCCCCTTCCTGTTTCCACCCCCCCCCCCCCCCCAGCTGCCGCATTACATACACTAATTCCCGGTACATTTATTTTTCAAACAGCTCGCGCACCACCTATAATTTTTTTTTTTTTTAATTTCGTAATGCCAGAACTCACCAGTAATTTTATACAAACCTCGTACTAACAATAACGAACACAACAAAAAAAGAATTTTTCAAATTGTTGCAGTCCTTCGTAAGTTATGAGCGTACGTACATTTTCATACAAATTTTATAATGCCAGAACTCACCAGTAGTTTTACTGCTTAAAATAAAGCGCTATATGAATTTAATACTTTTAAAAAAATATTCCGTTCAACTTCGAGTAATTTCATTGTAAAATTAGAAAACTAATACGTATGTAAATCGTCGGATGATATCGAGTGTTTATGTGCAGGTAGGAACCTACTTATATTCTGAGTATAGGTACTTGCATACAAACGTAAAAAAGAACTCAAATTTAGGCTGGGTTGTTTAACGAAATTAATTTTTTTTTAATTTTTCAAGTCAATTTTAACGTTTTGTAAAAGTTCGGTTCGAATTCTATTCAAGTTCTGTAATTATTTCAGTTTTATGATGCAACTGGCATTTACTGATAAAAAAACACAACTTACACAGAACGTGAAAATGAACTTTAAAAAATTGTTAAATTATTCAGTATCGGTGAAACAACATTACCTTAGTAAATTAAATTGCATCAAAAACCTAAATAATTGTCCAACTACCCATTCCGGCAGGTACCGGCGCATTTCCTTACAAAATTCCGGCAATGTTTTTGCTTTTCTCGTCATATTTGCAATACTACCGAGATAAGTAGGTACCTACCCTGAATTAATAACATTTCAATTTGGCCGGTAAATATCCACCCTACTGAAGTGAATCTATGGACACCAATTTTCTTGTTTTTTTTGGAAAATTTTATAGGTTTTTCGGCGACCCTGAAATTTTTTACATGGAACTAACACAAAATTTTGGTGTTAAAAGTTGCCTAATATTGCCGGGTACCGTATTTTTCAAAAACATCCAAGCTGGAATCGTTTTTCCGGCCGCAATGCCGTTTCCCGAAAAACAACAACCCAAACCGCTGAGAGATCAGTTTTGTTTTGACATCTCGGATAACTGATAACTGACCTGTATCAACATTCTCTCTAGTATTTTCCATTGCATTGAAACTGAGGCCTAATTTTTGGTTGTTATTTTTAATGCGAACCTGTCGGCGGGAACTTTAACTGAGCCGAATTGGTTGATTTAATGAGAAGTTCCAGTTTTCGCCGTTAATTCGTATGAGAGAATAAATCGCTAGCGACGTTAATTTTGTCTACAAAAATACTCTATTTCCGCGATTGAATTTCACCTCCTCAGTAAACGGTCTCTCAGAAACAACTGCTAGTGCCAAACGAATTCAAAGGATTGTGAACTTTAAATTGTTCCGAAATACAGAGCGCCGAGGTCCATTCTGGCTTGAGAAGATCGACACATTTTTTGGCTGAATTTTTCATACAAATTTCCCATACATTTTACCGGACACGGGTATTTGAGGGAGAGTGAACCTTAGAGTGGGTGAAACTCAAACAGCCCGGAGGTCGTTTTGGCGTGCAAGGGCCGTCTTAAAGTTCTTCACCCGAAAGTGAACCTTGAGGTTGGTGAAACTTAAGGGGAGGTGCGGTCGATTTTCCCGTCAAGAAAAAAGTGAGTTTTGTCTCGAAACCAGACAATACTATATAGTACTAGCTTATGCCCATTGCAAATGCAACTAACGGGTTAAAACTAACATGACTTACTAACAGAAAAAAATATATTTCGTAGTAAGCGGGTAGGTACCTACGGTTAAACATACAAATATATATAAAGCCGCCCACAGGGCCTAGCAGCAAAAATCTGCCATACGTTAGTATATAGACACCATTGTAGGCATGCACACATCAAATCCCCAAAGTTTCATCGCAATCGCATGAACGGTTTAGCAATGCGTAATTTCATGATGCCAGAGCTCACTTTTGTATACAGAAACCGTCGTGGGCATGCACACATCAAATCTACAAATTTGTATCGCAATCGGATGAATGGTTTAGCAACGCTTAGTGGTTAAACACACAACTATGTATAAAGCCGCCCGCAGGTCCTAGCAGCAAAAACCTGCCATACGTTAGTATATAAACACCATTGTAGACATGCACACATCAAATCCCCAAAGTTTCATCGCAATCGGATGAATGGTTTAGCAATGCGTAATTTCATGATGCCAGAGCTCACTTTTGTATACAGAAACTGTCGTGGGCATGCACACATCAAATCCTCAAATTTTCATCGCAATCGGATGAATAGTTTAGAAACGCTTAGCGGTTAAAGATAAAACCGTGTATAAAGCCGTCCGCAGGACCTAGCAGCAAAAACCTGCTATACGTTAGTATATAAACACCATTGTAGAAATGCACACATCAAATCCCCAAAGTTTCATCACAATCGGATGAACGGTTGAGCAATGCGTAATTTCGTGTTGCCAGAGCTCACTATTGTATACAGGAACCATAGCAGTCATGCGCACATCAAATTCCCAATGTTTCATCGCAATCGGATGAATAGTTTAGCAAAGCATAGCGGACATACATACATGCAAACATTTTTTTCATTTTTATATATATAGAAGATAGCTGGTACCCGGCATGCGTTGCTATACCATTTAATAAAGAAAATGTTTCTACCTGCGTGTCCTTTCTCATTTGTTCCGATCCCCTTCCCCCCCCCACCCTTCCTCACCAGCGTCCTCTTCCCTTTTCCACTCCGCCTCCCTCACCTTCTCTCACCCCACTTCACTCCTAGGCTTCTCCGTATCGTAAACCCCCTCTCGAGTTTCCCTCCCCCCTCCCAGGTCCCCCTCCCCCCCTTCCTGTTTCCATCCCCCCCCCCCACCTGCCGCATTACATACACTAATTCCCGGTACATTTATTTTTCAAACAGCTCGCGCGCAACCTATAATTTTTTTTTTACAAATTTCGTAATGCCAGAACTCACCAGTAATTTTATACAAACCTTGTACTAACAATAACGAACACAACAAAAAAAGAATTTTTCAATTTGTTGCAGTCCTTCGGAAGTTATGAGCGTACGTACATTTTCATACAAATTTTATAATGCCAGAACTCACCAGTAGTTTTACTGCTTAAAATAAAGCGCTATATGAATTTAATACTTTAAAAAAAATATTCCGTTCAACTTCGAGTAATTTCATTGTAAAATTAGAAAACTAATACGTATGCAATATCGTCGGATGATATCGAGTGTTTATGTGCAGGTAGGAACCTACTTATATTCTGAGTATAGGTACTTGCATACATACGTAAAAAAGAACTCATATTTAGGCTGGGTTGTTTAACGAAATTAAAAATTCTTCAATTTTTCAAGTCAATTTTAACGTTCTGTAAAAGTTCGGTTCGAATTCTATTCAAGTTCTGTAATTATTTCAGTTTTATGATGCAACTGGCATTTACCGATAAAAAAACACAACTTACACAGAACGTGAAAATGAACTTTAAAAAATTGTTAAATTATTCAGTATCGTGGAAACAACATTACCTTAGTAAATTAAATTGCATCAAAAACCTAAATAATTGTCCAACTACCCATTCCGGCAGGTACCGGCGCATTTCCTTACAAAATTCCGGCAATGTTTTTGCTTTTCTCATCATATTTGCAATACTACCGAGATAAGTAGGTACCTACCCTGAATTAATAACATTTCAATTTGGCCGGTAAATATCCACCCTACTGAAGTGAATCTATGGACACCAATTTTCTTGTTTTTTTTGGAAAATTTTATAGGTTTTTCGGCGACCCTGAAATTTTTTACATGGAACGGACACGAAATTTTGGTGTTAAAGCCTGCCTAATATTGCCGGGTACCGTATTTTTTAAAAACATCCAAGCTGGAATCGTTTTTTCCGGCCACAATGCCGTTTCCCGAAAAACAACAACCCAAACCGCTGAGAGATCCGTTTTGTTTTGACATCTCGGATAACTGACCTGTATCAACATTCTCTCTAGTATTTTCCATTGCATTGAAACTGAGGCCTAATTTGTGGTTGTTTTTTTTAATGCGAACCTGTCGGCGGGAACTATAACTGAGCCGAATTTGTTGATTTAATAAGAAGTTCCAGTTTTCGCCGTTAATTCGTATGAGAGATTAAATCGCTAGCGACGTTAATTTTGTCTACAAAAATACTCTATTTCCGCGATTGAATTTCACCTCCTCAGTAAACGGTCTCTCAGAAACAACTGCTAGTGCCAAACGAATTCAAAGGATTGTGAACTTTAAATTGTTCCGAAATACCGAGCGCCGAGGTCCATTCTGGCTTGAGAAGATCGACACATTTTTTGGCTGAATTTTTCATACAAATTTCCCATACATTTTACCGGACACGGGTATTTGAGGGAGAGTGAACCTTAGAGTGGGTGAAACTCAAATAGCCCGGAGGTCGTTTTGGCGTGCAAGGGCCGTCTTAAAGTTCTTCACCCGAAAGTGAACCTAGAGGTTGGTGAAACTTAAGGGGAGGTGCGGTCGATTTTCCCGTCAAGAAAAAAGTGAGCGGTCGATCGAAACCAGACAATACTATATAACTAGCTTATGCCCGTTGCAAATGCAACTAACGGGTTGAAACTAACTTGACTTACTAACAGAAAAAAAAATTCATAGTAAGCGGGTAGGTAACTACGGTTAAACATACAAATATACATTAAGCTGCCCACAGGGCCTAGTCGAAACCAGACAATACTATATAACTAGCTTATGCCTGTTGCAAATGCAACTAACGGGTTAAAACTAACTTGACTTACTAACAGAAAAAAAAATATTTCGTAGTTAGCGGGTAGGTACCTACGGTTAAACATACAAATATAAATAAAGCCGCCCACAGGGCCTAGCAGCAAAAATCTGCCATACGTTAGTATATAGACACCATTGTAGGCATGCACACATCAAAACCCCAAAGTTTCATCGCAATCGCATGAACGGTTTAGCAATGCGTAATTTCATGATGCCAGAGCTCACTTTTGTATACAGAAACCGTCGTGGGCATGCACACATCAAATCTACAAATTTTTATCGCAATCGGATGAATGGTTTAGCAACGCTTAGTGGTTAAACACACAACTATGTATAAAGCCGCCCGCAGGACCTAGCAGCAAAAACCTGCCATACGTTAGTATATAAACACCATTGTAGAAATGCACACATCAAATCCCCAAAGTTTCATCACAATCGGATAAGCGGATGAACAATGCGTAATTCTGTGTTGCCAGAGCTCACTATTGTATACAGGAACCATAGCAGTCATGCGCACATCAAATTCCCAATGTTTCATCGCAATCGGATGAATGGTTTAGCAACGCATAGCGGACATACTTACATGCAAACATTTTTTTGATTTTTATATATATAGAAGATAGCTGGTACCTGCGTGTCCTTTCTCATTTGTTCCAATCCCCTTCCCCCCCCCTTCCTCACCAGCGTCCTCTTCCCCTTTCCACTCCGCCTCCCTCACTTTCCCTCACCCCACTTCACTCCTAGGCTTCTCCGTATCGTAAACCCCCTCCCGAGTTCCCCTCCCCCCTCCCAGGTCCCCCTCCCCCCCTTCCTGTTTCCACCCCCCCCCACCTGCCGCATTACATACACTAATTCCCGGTACATTTATTTTTCAAACAGCTCGCGCGCCACCTATAATTTTTTTTTTTACAAATTTCGTAATGCCAGAACTCAACAGTAATTTTATACAAACCTTGTACTTACAATAACGAACACAACAAAAAAAGAATTTTTCAATTTGTTGCAGTCCTTCGGAAGTTATGAGCGTACGTACATTTTCATACAAATTTTATAATGCCAGAACTCACCAGTAGTTTTACTGCTTAAAATAAAGCGCTATATGAATTTAATACTTTTAAAAAAATATTCCGTTCAACTTCGAGTAATTTCATTGTAAAATTAGAAAACTAATACGTATGCAATATCGTCGGATGATATCGAGTGTTTATGTGCAGGTAGGAACCTACTTATATTCTGAGTATAGGTACTTGCATACATACGTAAAAAAGAACTCATATTTAGGCTGGGTTGTTTAACGAAATTAAAAATTCTTCAATTTTTCAAGTCAATTTTAACATTCTGTAAAAGTTCGGTTCGAATTCTATTCAAGTTCTGTAATTATTTCAGTTTTATGATGCAAATGGCATTTACTGATAAAAAAACACAACTTACACAGAACGTGAAAATGAACTATAAAAAATTGTTAAATTATTCAGTATCGTGGAAACAACATTACCTTAGTAAATTAAATTGCATCAAAAACCTAAATAATTGTCCAACTACCCATTCCGGCAGGTACCGGCGCATTTCCATACAAAATTCCGGCAATGTTTTTGCTTTTCTCGTCATATTTGCAATACTACCGAGATAAGTAGGTACCTACCCTGAATTAATAACATTTCAATTTGGCCGGTAAATATCCACCCTACTGAAGTGAATCTATGGACACCAATTTTCTTGTTTTTTTAGGAAAATTTTATAGGTTTTTCGGCGACCCTGAAATTTTTTACATGGAACTAACACAAAATTTTGGTCTTAAAAGTTGCCTAATATTGCCGGGTACCGTATTTTTCAAAAACATCTAAGCTGGAATCGTTTTTCCGGCCGCAATGCCGTTTCCCGAAAAACAACAACCCAAACCGCTGAGAGATCCGTTTTGTTTTGACATCTCGGATAACTGACCTGTCTCAACATTCTCTCTAGTATTTTCCATTGCATTGAAACTGAGGCCTAATTTGTGGTTGTTTTTTTTAATGCGAACCTGTCGGCGGGAACTATAACTGAGCCGAATTGGTTGATTTAATGAGAAGTTCCAGTTTTCGCCGTTAATTCGTATGAGAGAATAAATCGCTAGTGACGTTAATTTTGTCTACAAAAATACTCTATTTCCGCGATTGAATTTCACCTTCTCAGTAAACGGTCTCTCAGAAACAATTGCTAGTGCCAAACGAATTCAAAGGATTGTGAACTTTAAATTGTTCCGAAATACCGAGCGCCGAGGTCCATTCTGGCTTGAGAAGATCGACACATTTTTTGGCTGAATTTTTCATACAAATTTCCCATACATTTTACCGGACACGGGTATTTGAGGGAGAGTGAACCTTAGAGTGGGTGAAACTCAAACAGCCCGGAGGTCGTTTTGGCGTGCAAGGGCCGTCTTAAAGTTCTTCACCCGAAAGTGAACCTTGAGGTTGGTGAAACTTAAGGGGAGGTGCGGTCGATTTTCGCGTCAAGAAAAAAGTGAGTTTTTCAAAAAACCAGACAATACTATATAGTATATATATAATATATATCGTGAGCATCTCCTATCATTTTCCTATATTCCTCTTCCTCTCCCCTTCCTATAACCCAAAATTAATTATAATATAATAAAACTTTATTTCCGATGTACTTTAGCATAAGAAACCTCTGTGGCTTGACTCCAGTTCAATTATATATTTATCACTGTATATGTATTATGAAAAAGCTGTTTGTTTCTTACAAATAAATAAATAAGTCCTGCATTGTTCGTGCGCGTTCTGCGGTACAGACACAAACAACCCGTCCACACTGACGCTCCGTGCACACTGCGCGCCCCTTTGTGTTCGGTGAAAAAACTGAATTTTTCAGATTGCGGCGCGCACGAGTTGAAATGCTCTGTTCGTGCGCGTAGTGTGCACAGTTCATCACAAGGCGTCCACACTAAGGGAATTCTGTTACATTGAATGATACATTGCGTCAATGTGGACGGCAAATTCTCTCATTGCGTGTTACATTGCATGTTACGTTATAGCAATGTGTACCCGGCTTTACCTTTTACTTTACTTTGACATTTTATCCAAGGAATCAAGTATAAATATTTGAGATAAACTGAGAAGAATAATTATTAAAAACATTAGCATTAAGTATTAAAAAAAAGATAAAAATACTTTTATAGTGTATGGACGCTCCGGTCAGATCTGTCCTTCAGAGACTAAAAGGGTCTCCACACAGTACTGCCGCAGTACGTACTGCTGCAGAACTGACTACAGACCATACGATTTTTAGTCAGATCTGCGGCAGTACCGTGTGGAGACCCGTTAATGGAATATGGCTAGTTATTTCCTCCGAGCACGGACGTATATAAGGGGGGGGGAGGGGGGGTCCGAACCCCCCATTCATATCCATCTTACTTGTCCAACAGAAAAAAATTACATGCACCGCGCCGATTGTAGAAAATGATAGTTGCAGCAGAAACTGCCGAAATATAGTACCGACGAAATGTGTTTTACCCTTTCATTGATCATGTTATTACAGAACTCGACACTCGTTTTAAACCACATAAATCGACGATCAAAGGAATTCAAATGCTGCTACCTAAAAAAACCAGTAATGACTCCAGGATAAAAGAAAATCTTTAAAAGATTGCACAAACATTTCTGGGTGGGGAAAATGAAGGCATAATATTTCTGAGTGAATATGAGATATGGCACAATCACTAGAAATCTGTATCACAAAAACCTGCAACTGTGATCGATGCTGTTGATAACTGCGATGATCAGTTTTTCCCTTTAATAAAAAAGCTTCTCATTATTTTAGCCACACTCCCAGTGTCCACTGCAACCCCTGAAATATCTTTCCCTACCTTAAAGAGGTTAAAAACTTACCTAAGAAATAAAATAGGCGATGAAATTCTTACTGGTCTGGCTTTAATGAGCGTACACCGAGATCTGGCGGTGCAACTTGATTCCGAATAAATTATTAATCAGTTTGCAACAAAACGTAAAAGACTAAATTTATTACTTTAAAGTTTCAACTTTGTTACTTTTGAATAAATATTGCAATACATACATTACATATAAATTTTTATTTAAAAGCACCTACTTAGAGTAACCTCAGTTATATATTATAGATTACCCGCGACTATACTTGCGTATTATAGTCGCAGGCAATGTTTAATTTGTAAATGATAGATTTAATTGGCGTTAGAGCTCTGTTTTTTTACTTTGGGGACCCCCCCTTGTCAAAGCTATAGCTACGTCCGTGCCTCCGAGGCTTAAACGGTTAAAAAGTTAAACAAATTTCAAATACAAATCATTACACTAATTCAACCCACAATTTGATGACTGTCAATTACATATTGTGAATTTCAAAGTGAAATATATTAGGTCTAAATATGTCTATAAATTGATGATCTGTGTTCCAGGCGCGTATGAGTGTCCAGAAGGCACTCACGCCTACGTGACCAACTGCATCGGCCCATCATACACGGAGAGAACTTGCTCCTCCCCGGTGGCCAAGGAGCTGCCGCCCATCTGTGACCTGTCCCGCTGCCAGTGCGACGAGCCCACTGTCAAGGACAAGACAACGGGCAAATGCGTCAAGCTAGAGGACTGTCCAAAGAATGCAAAGAAAGAGGACACTGATGAATATTAAGACTCAATAAATAATCCTAATTAATACAGTAGACTTATTTTGTTCTTCCCAGATGACAATTACATGCATATTATTTATTTGCATTTTTACTGGTTGGCTAGTATTTCAAGAAATGTGGAAAGGGTAGTACTAAAATATTTACACTGCACTCAAATACATCTGAGAAATAGCTGGCAGCAACAAATGGAGAATTTTTTACAAGCTTTAATCATTGTTGATACTTAAACAGTGAAGGGCTGTATAGTTCTTGATACTAAGACGGATTGCAATCTTTAGAGCACAGGCGTCAAGTGGGAATGCTGTCCTTGTTCTACCGGTATTACAATGGAAGATGCTCCGAGGAACTAGCGTCATTGATCCCCTCGGCACCGGTGCATAACACTCCTAACACGCGCCCAACATTTGTGCACGGTTGACATTACGTCGCATTTGTTCGTATTTGTCCAACAGATCATTAGAAAAATTTTCAGGAGGAGAATTATGTATTTCAATAAAGCATTATGATACAGCTATTTCCGTATAGGAAAAGGCAAGGGCGGATCCAGGATTTTTTTCTGGGGGGGGCACAAGGGGCTGAGGGGTGGAGGGGCGGAGGGGTAGAGGGGGGGGGGGGGGGGGCGGCCCGCCCTGGGTGCCACCCGATGGGGGAGTGCCGCTCAATTCTCTCCCCCCCCCCAGGTGCCGCACAATTCTCTCCCCCCCCCCAGGACGGACTATTTTTTTTTTAAAGTCGAAAATTTAATGGGTAGGGGGGTTTTCCGACCGCTCTCGTAAACGCTGATTATTCATATTTCATTTCGTCGGTCTAGGTGGCAAAGTCCACTAAGTCACGTTTTTTCATGAAATAAATTAAGTATGAGGTCTTATGTAAAAATCGTCCTCTTCCGTCTGGCATACTCCATTAAGTAGTACATTTAATCGTTTCCGATTTAAACGTGTTTTTAAATTCATCGTAAGTCATAAATCCGATATTATTGTCAAGCAAAACACATTAAGTCAAACATTATACGAGGGTGGGTTTTAAGATCGCAGAATGGGGGGTAAGGAGTAGAAATTACAATCCAAATTTATTTTTCCTTTTCAATATATTCACCTGTTCCCTAATACATGTTTCGGATCTATCAATTATCTTATGTTTACCATAAAAAAATATATTTCTCTTTGTCTACGAAGTTATTTTTTCAAGTGTGGAAATAAGTAATAACCACTGGGAGCCAGGTCAGTACTGCAGGGTGGGTGTAGCAAAATTTCGAAGCACACCTTCTGCAAGACAGCCATCGCAACACGGCTCTAGTGAACAGGCGCGCTGTCGCGCAGAAGGACACCTTTGGTCAATTTTCCCCTTCTTTTCTCCTTGATGGCTTCCTTTAATTGCTCTAGGATTGAAGCGTAGTAATCTCCAGTTATGGAGACATCTTTATCTTTGTAATCGATCAACAGGATTCCTTCTGAGTCCCAAAAGACTGTCGCCATGATTTTCCCAGTTTGTGACTCTTTAAACTTCTTGGCCAGTGGTGTTCCTTTCCGTGCCACTGCATTGCGTCATTTTTAGACTCAGATTCATAATTATGAGACCAAGTTTTATCACCAGTAACAATTTGAGCCAACACTCCATCTTTGTCTTACCTACCAAAAATGCACGAGAACACTCCACGCGCTTTTGTTTTTGAGGCAGCGTCAGCATTCCCAGCACCCATCTTGCGCTGACTTAGTCATGCCAAGATAGTCGTGAAGAATTTTGAAACTGGGCGTACTATACAGGGCCCGCAGATACTTTAATAGTACACAACTGCTAACCCTGTACAAATCGCAAGTGCGCCCCATGGTTGAATTTGGCAGCCACCTCTGGTCTACAGCTCCAAAATATCTCAAAAATACTCATTGATCCCTTCGGCACCGGCAGGACTTCCTATACTAAAGTGTGTACTTTTTAATTTTCGTTTCGGGGGGGGGGGGGAGGGTTTTGCTGGATAATTTTACTGTGGTAAAGGGGGCGATTCTTTCAATAGGGTTAAGAAACACTGATTTAGACCGTTAAAACACATGCAAAATCCACAAATTCAGCTTTAAAATAATCTTAAACCATTTTGCGGCATTAATGTCAACAATTTAACAGTAAACTTAACAAGCAAAGAACACTAAGTCATTATTGACTGGTAAAACCCACTAATTCAGGCTCATTTTTTTTTTTTTGTAAATCTTTGATTGAAGGTTGCTGTTATTGATTTCAACTAATATTGCATATTGATAAGGTACTTAAGGGTTCATTCTAAATTATAAATATTAAAAAAATATATATTTTGGAGATATTCATCCACTTGTAGCCTTTCCAAAATTGCTAAATATTGTAATGCGATTATCTCAGGATTGTATTTTAGTGACTTAGTGGACTTTGCCAGTAGACCGATGATTTGCAAGTGCATGAATGGGACGCAACGAACAAAATTCGCAATTCCAGCCAGAAATAGACAAGAGTTTCACTCATGTTCTTTCCGTTATTTTATTCATATATTTTAACAAATCTGATAATTTGATTTGCTGCTAAGTATGTACTGTGATGGACTCTCCACAGTACACAAAAATACCGTCCTGGGGGGGGCACGTGCCCCCGTGCCCCCCCCCCTAAATCCGCCCTTGGGAAAAGGTCTCATTAGTTTAAATAATTCTTAGTTAAATGATTAACTTTCATTTTTAATTTTCAAGGAGATTAAAAAATAAATAAAATGGTCTGTTGGACAAATAAGAACTGAGGCGACGATTAGTCACATGAGAACGGGTTGTTTCTACGACTCGTTCTTGAGTTCAACAGCTCGTCTGTGAAACGATTTGCCGGCCTCTGTTTTCCATGTTGTAGGAGGGAGTAAATTTGTGTTTCCACTTTTGAATATAGGTGAGATAATTGTCCTTTTATATCTAATTAGATGGAAATATTCCATTTTTTATTAAACTTAAATTAATTAGCTGAGTTAATGGTTTTATCACATGGCTTTTAATAGACTTTAACATATTCACTGTTACAGTTTGTCAAATAAGAGTAGAAAATAAATGAGGGCGCCACCGTTTCCCAAATGGCAATACTAAAAATATGACAATGGTGTTAATCTAAAGCTGTGTAACCTACATTTTTATTAAAAATTAAAAAGGCATTAAAGTGAAAAAAATATTTTTTCACTGCTATATAGATACCCACTGATCTCAAAATTAGAATTGCATTTAGGTATATTATTATTATACATTTGCAATTTTGTGTTAACATAATGAAGAATAACAATATTATAATAAAATATAAAGCACACTTTAGAAATTGCTCGCATTTATTTAATACTAGCTTAAGTACCTAGCGTTGCCCGGGCTTTAGATCATGCCTCTGATTTTATATCTGAATATATTTAACTCATTCAGATCTAAAAGTAGTGTGACTAAACTCACCATTAATGATTCTTCCTTTCCACCTACTGTTAAATTCAAATCTATGTTTAATTAAATGAAAGGCAATCACTTTGTAAAACACAATTTAATCAAATTTATGTCATTTAGTAGGTACATTCACAATAGTGCTTATTCTATTTATTTTTTTTTTAAAAACAGCGTTTTGAATTTTCAGTGTCATTGCACTTTTAAAGAATATTTGACAGATAAATTGGTGTTGCCAGCCTAAAAATTTCTTAGTTCCATTTTATTTATTTTCTACTCTTATTTGACAGACTCTCTGTTGTCGAAACCCGGTGAAGACCCTCCTTTCATATTTTCAATAATGTTTAGAATATCTACTTCGTTGATCATTTTAAATTGGGACAGTGAGTTTACGCTTTGTATATCTTCAATAATTGGTTGAGTTGTCGCTCCCTTTGTTACATTAATTTTTTGGCGAGGTTTTGTCCAACTTTCGCGAAGAAGGAGTTGAATATACCAGTACATTTTTTAGGGTTTTCCTTTTGCATTTATTTTTACGTCATTTTGGTCTACAATTACCGTGATTGAATGTTTTTGTTTTTTGTTATGTATTGCACAGTTAATTGTTTGCCAGATATTTTTTGAATTATTTTCGGAACTTATTATTTTATGTTTGTAATATTTGCCCTTGAGGTGATTTTCTCACGAAAATGGCGCTATAAAAATCATCCAATAATTATTCATCTTTACTAATTTTTATTAAGCGTATCAATTTATTTTAATATTTTTTATAATTAAATTCTATTTTTTGTCTTTTGGGAATTTCATAATTTTTTTGTAAAGCTTACCTTTTTCTTTGATTGAATTTAATAAAGCCGGAGTGATCCATGGTTTCAAGTATTTATTTATATCTAGATTACGATATGGAATTTCTGTTTTTGAGTTTTCTACGAGCTTGAATAAAATGTTTTCAAAGTGCTTTGAGCATATTTCAACTTCTTCGCAGTTGATTACAGGTTGCCAGTGTTCAATTTTCAAGTTTTAAATCAATTTTTCAAGTTTTCAATTAATTTTCTTTTTTCCTCGTACAAAAATATACACGTTTGTTGATCGGTGATGTAATTTTTCCAGACAATGGTTTTTATTTTATGAAGATCTTTTATGTTAATATTAGTCCAAAAATGATCAAGGCAAGATGGTTTCTGACCTTGAATATCGCGCAAATTTTAATTTATACACGATTTAAAGTTGTTTTCGGTCAGTTCAGTTTAAATATTAATGTTTAAGTCTATTGTCTATATTTTTGTTAATGTTGATATTAAAATCCCCTGTTATTATGCAAGTTTTGTTTTTGAAATTTGATAGTATTTGTTCGATAAATAAATAAACATTCGATTTATGCATTCTATAGATTGCTAACAAATAACAATTCATTTTGTTGTGGTTAAGTTGGATTTCTATGCAGTTAGATGAATCTATATTGTGTTCTGAATGTGTAACAATATTATATTCAAATGTTCATTGTTCATCGGGCGAATGAGTCTTCGTTGTGCTGAATAAGTCCATTGTCTTCCAGAATGTTTACGTTTCAAATTTATAACAGAAGGCTCGTGTAAAAGATTATGTCATGGTTTGTCGCAGTTATGTGCGCCGGTTGTATTTGTGAAAACATTGATAAGGCATTTCAATGCAGGGGCAACCAACCGTTGGTTACCGATTTGGAGAACATAAAATTAAAATAAATGTCAATTCGTTAAGGCGATCTGTGGAGCGGACACGACGACCAGAGCGTGTCCGGTGTTTTGATGGTGTTGGGCATAATGTTTGGCGGTATCGTTGTAACTTCTGTCGGCTCTAAGGCAATGTAGGCTGGTTTAAAACGATCGATCATGATATTAATTTCTTTGCCTTTCACACGTATCGTGTATGTACAGGCCACTGTACGGTAGTTGTAGTGGGATTTTAACCATGTCATCTCTTAAGAAGACGTAGGTCGACGTCGGTAAATCCTTGAAGATAAAATGTCTTTTCTCTCCGTGACGAGTACCTTTAATGGGCCTTAAATCGTCGAATTGTTGCCTCAGTTCCTTCAGAAAGTTGCCGGTGTCGATGATGGGCGTGCAACCAGAAATTCTCCTGGCAGGCAAAGCGGCTCGCCGTATACCAGTTCGGCTGAAGAGCTGGCGAGATCGTCTCTCCAGGCTGCTCTGATGCCCATCAAAATAGTGGGAAGTACTTGTGTCCAGCGGTTGCTCTGATGGCATTTGATGGCTGTAGTGTCCGACCGAAACTAGTTATAAGGTCATGTTTTGGTGGAAAAGAAATAGTCAATCTTAATCAGTCAGCCTTTATTTTTAAATCATACGAGTATATTAATCATTCAGTCTCTGATATTTGAACTAAAAATAAACGTAACATAATTACAACTCCTTATTTCAAATAAATTAAATAATAAAATAAAATACTGTTTTGTTTAAAACCACGAGTTTTATTAATTTTTTTTGAACCGACCGGTTTCGCTTTACTCAAGCATCATCAGGGTACAAATTAATACCAAACAATAAGTCATAATGTGTGCTTATATAAAACAAAATATAGAGGGAGAAAAAAATTTTAGAGAGAGACAAAATATAGAGGGAGACAACATGATACAAATATAACAAACACATCGACGGCCATAAAATACATTAACCTAAGTTCGCAAGTAATGGAAAAAACCGAAAGATAATTATGTGACTAATGGGTTACAGTAATAAATTTGGAGGAACAAATTTGGGAATTTTTTTTTATTAAGGGTTTATTGGAAACAGACCTAATATCGGACTACTTGATATGTCTAATTGATTATTAAGTATATGACTTTTGGGCCAAAAGTCATATATGCAGGGCATATCATCAAATTCCAATTGCAACCGAAGACATTCCTAAAACAGCAATTTTAACTCCTTTCGGTTTATACGAGTTCACTAAAATGAATTTTGGTCTCCGCAATGCGGGTCAGACTTTTCAAAGGTTCATAGACATGATATTTCGTGGACTGGACTTCGTTTTTGCTTATTTGGATGACATACTAATAGCGTCAGAAAACGAAGAACAACATTTACAACACCTTCAACAGGTATTATCCCGTTTGGACGAATTTGGTTTAACAATTAACGCAAGCAAATGTGAATTCGGAAAAAAGGAGATTAATTTCCTTGGTTACTGCGTGACAAGTGATGGAGTTACCCCTAATGAAAAAAAGTTAAGGCTATTGTCAATTTCCCTCAACCCAGCACTATCGAAGAACTACGTCGATTCCTGGGAATGGTGAACTTCTACCGTAGTTCTATCCCTAAAGCTGCACAAATGCAAGGCCAGCTCAACGCATTCTTGCACAACTCCAAAAAGAAAGACAAAACACGAATTGAATGGACAGCATCTGCAAATGAGGCATTCCAACAGTGCAAAGATAGTCTAAAAAGCACTGCTACACTGTTTCACCCTGCTCTCGACGCAGGTTTAGCCCTAATGACGGACGCTTCTGAGACATGTGTCGGAGCTGTATTACAACAACTAGTCAAAAACAGCTGGCAACCACTGGGTTTTTTCTCGAAGAAATTGAGTGAAACCCAACAGAAATACATCACCTATGATCGTGAGCTGTTGGCCATTTACATGGCAATCAAACACTTTCACAGCATGACGGAAGGAAGAGAGCTGACGATATATACAGATCATAAACCTCTTACTTTTGCTCTTACAAAGAAAATTTCAACATCCGACACACCTCGAAGAATCAGGCAACTAGATTTCATTTCACAGTTTTGTTCTCAAATTAAATATGTTCCAGGTGGTGACAACCCTGTCGCAGATGCCCTTTCACGAATTCAAGAAATAACCTTACCTAGCTTGTTTGACAACAAAGAACTCGCAGACGAGCAAAGTAAAGACAAAGAATTACAACAGCTAAAAAAGCAGAGTAACGTTCAATTTAAACTGATTACTTTGCCAAATTCAAATTGTCCAATAACTTGTGAAGTTTCAACAGCACGTGTAAGGCCATATCTACCAATGAAATTCCGCGAAAAAGCAATGGCCTCCGTTCATAACATGAGTCATGCGGGCATCAAAGCAACTCGACGTTTGATTACGCAGCGTTATTTCTGGACTTTAATGAACAAAGATATAGCAGTGTGGGTAAAAAATGCTTACTTTGTCAAAAAGCAAAAGTCAGTAGGCATACCATATCACCGCTTGGGGAATTCCATGATGTATCTCGATTCGAACATTTGCATATCGACATCATCGGACCGCTTCCAATTTCACAAGAAAACCGATATTGTGTAACGATGGTAGACAGAGAAACATCATGGCCAGAAACGATTCCAGTTAAAAACATTTACGCCGAAACGATAGCTGACGTTCTGATTGTTCATTGGATTTCAAGATTTGGTTGTCCGACCTTTATCACGACTGATCAGGGCCGGCAGTTTGAGTCTGACTTATTTAATCAACTGGTAAAGAGACTCGGCATCGAAAAGATTCATACTACCGCTTATAACCCAAAAGCCAACGGGAAAGTAGAACGCTATCATCGTACTCTCAAAGCTGCTATCATGGCAAAATGTGAAGGTAACGCACATTGGGTACATAAATTACCAATCATACTATTGGGCCTCCGATCAGCCGTCAAGGATGATAAAGGCTACAGCCCAGCGCAAATGGTGTATGGTACATCTTTAGCGATTCCTGGAGATATTTTCGTGCCTTCTAAGCCGAAAATAAATGAGACAGAATTCAACAAAAGACTGATGGACCATTTCCGAAACGTATCATGGCCAGAGGGAAGAGTCGCTGCAGACCAAAGACACATTTTTATTCACCCTGATTTAACAACTTGCTCCCATGTTTTCCTCAGAAACGAAGTAAAGAAAGCTCTCACTCCACCGTACAAGGGTCCGTATGAGGTTTTCGAAAGAAAGGAAAAGTATTTTAGCTTAATAATAAATTCAAAAAAGGTAAACGTGTCTATCGATAGACTTAAACCAGCAATATATCAACCTATTAATGTTTCCGAAAAAAATAAACCAGCTGACCAAACATTATTCAGGGCAACTACTGAGTCAGCTGTAGACAGGGCAGGACGATCAACCGAAGTGGAAAGTGAACCGGTACTCTTAACCCCGTCAGCAAAATACGCTACACGTGCCGGACGAACCATCAAAAAACCAGTACGCTTCTCCTGAAAATGTTCATTTCTAATTTCAACGATCACAAGATAGCATCATGGGTGCACAGTCAACGAAAGAAGAAGTTATCATCGCCTAGGCCGGTGGAGGGTCCTTCAGCCAGACAACACATCACATATCATTGGTCTCATTGGTATTAGTGTGCACCATCATCTTTATCGCCCTTGCCTTTATGGGGTGGAAGTTTTGCCGCAACAGGATAACGACCAGCATCATGGACAGGATATCAGGCCGAGTTGGAGCAGGGGACATTCCTGCTAACTTTCCCCGTCAACATCCCGTACATTTATAGTTTAAAAGGCGAATGCGCTCAGTGTAAAAAAGTGTACAATTAAAATTTTTCGTGCTATTTTGTGATAAATATTTTGAATTATTTTTTCCTTTTTGTGTGTGTAATCATTCTTATGTTTTATAATGACACTTTATTTATTGCTTGTGGTTTTATGGCATATGATTTATCTTCGACAATTTTAATGCACCATTACAAATATTTTGTACAATGTATCCTTTACGATATTTAAATGTATTATGTATTTTTCGCAAATTTTGAATACTTTTTGTGTTTGCTTTACAATCCTTGACAATGTTGTTTTAATTCTATTTTGTTCGTGTAATATGTGACCATCTCACTTGGAGGGGAGGCATGTAGTGGCTACGTCACAGGCAACCCCACCTCAACATTGTCGCAATACATTTTACCGCTGGGACTAACCAGCCAGTCATTAAACGCCATTGGTTTATTTATGCAGCCAGTCATTAAACGCACTAGTTCTGAAGTAGAAGTGTTATTCTTTTAACTCCCAATGTGTTTCCTCCCACACACACAACCAACATAGAGGTACCTACTGTACACCTCCAAAACGCTATCCAACATCACAATTACATCTTAAAAAGGTAAATATGTTTTCTACATTGCATTTTCTGTTCTTATTTTCAACATTTTTTATATTTTTATCGGTATATTAATAAACTTATTAATATTTTTCAGTGGAATCTGAACCGACAAAACTTTACTTGTTTTACAATATAACATTCTTTATCCACACTTCAATACATTCGCTTCTGTTTCTGGAGATGGTTACTAATAAATATAGTCATGGTGCATGATGCAGAGGTAATTATTATTTTTATAACTCTCATTTTACAAAAACGTCAGTCCATCTTCCATTGAAATACCGATTGAACAAGAACAGCATTTCCACCCGACGCCTGTGCTCTAAAAATTGACGGACCCCGGGCCCACACACCGTAGACACCGATGAGACGCCATCTAGAGGACCCCGCCAGGTCCACGATCTATCTAGTGCGAGCCCAGCCAGGAACTCTGATCGTATTTGAGTAGGCTTCTTTATATAAGTAAGTATGTATCCTAGAACTTGGTTTAATATGAGAGTTATCATAAATTAAAAAATAAAATACATGGGAGGAAATGTAACTACATACGTACATAGGTATGTACTATAATACACATACACAAATACAATAAAAATTGCATTATTTTACAAATTTCCATAACTGAACCAATGTAGTTTTTAGAAAATATAACTTATTCTATTTTTTATGATTTCAGGGAAAATATGGTGAGCTGAGCTACTTTAAATGCCAAATAAACAAATATAATGTTTTTTTGAGCCCCTTATGAAGAATCAAACATCTTATGCAAACTTGTGTCTCCGTGGATCTTAGAATAATGATAAATTTATTTTTACCTGCTGAAAAATATAATAGGTACGTTCAAAAGAGAAATTTATCTTTAAAACAACGCCCTCATGTGGCAATTTGCTACAGAAATATAACCTGCTTATATTGTATTCTTGTTTGTGAAGCATGCGGGGGGATATTTGACAACACTGCTCGCCTCTCTCTTCACTGCCATGGTTGGGCTTGGACACATTCCGAAAGAACTGACCAAAACCATTATAGTACCGATCCCAAAAAGTCGCCAACTAAACCTGACATCCTCCGTTAATTACAGGCCCATATCTCTTGCCACCATAATAGCAAGAATATTTGAAAAGGTGATCTTAAATTTAACGGAAGACAAGCTCATTACAGAGGATTCCCAAATGGGCTTCAAAGCTGGGTGCTCTACTGATACAGCCATATATAGCATGAAACTATCAATAGAATATTACAAAGCCAGAAAAACATCGGTATATGCATGCTTCCTAGACCTAAGCAAAGCTTTTGACATGGTTTGTCATGATAAATTATGAAAAAAACTGACGGACCGACAATTACCACCACAAATTGTAAATATATTGAGTATATGGTACAAGCAACAGGAAAACTTCGTCAGATGGAATGACAGCCTGTCAGAAGCAGCAAAATTAAAGTGCGGCGTTAGGCAAGGAGGCTCAATGTCCCCAGTGCTGTTCAATGTATATATGGACGAACTTAGTAAAATACTGAACAAAACAAGAATCGGATGCCACGTTGCCGGAGTATGTATGAATAACATAAGTTATGCAGATGACATGTCATACTAGCCCCATCAGTAAGGGCAATGAGAAAACTTCTTGCCATATGCCAAGCATACGTCGATAGTCATGGTTTGATGTACAATGCCAAAAAATCATCATTGCTGGTGTTTAAAGCAAATACTGGTCCTACTGTCATTCCACCTATTCTCCTCGGCGGAGACACTGTCAAAATCTGCAGGGAAATAAAATATTTGGGGCATGTCGTCACTGATGACCTAAATGATAAAAATGACATAGAACGCCAAAGAAGAGTACTCAGCGTTCGAGCCAACATGCTCGCCAAGAGATTTAACAGGTGCAGTTCTCCTGTGAAGAAGCAAATATTCCAGAGCTACTGCATGAGCTTTTACACCAGCGAACTTTGGACAAGATACTCACAAGGCGTCATGAACTCACTTCGAGTACAATACAACAACGCATATAGGGCGCTATTCGGCCTACCTTGGCGATGCAGTGCCTCGCAGATGTTCGCAGAAGGAAGGGTACATGGGTTCGCCGCCTTGATGCGCCACAGAATAGCCGGGGTGAGTCAGCGCTACCAAAGATCGGAGAACACTCTCGTCCAGGCCGTGGCCCAGTGGCAGGGCGCGCCTCTTCACCAAACATGGAGAATACATCTGAAGCCCCCGTAGTAGATATACGATTACGTACTAAATATGTAGATGTATATATTTATTTTTTTTAATCTTTTTTATGTTATTTGATTTTTTATCTGGTAAATCCGTTTTATTTAATGTATACTTTTTTATGGCTGACAGAGTATTGCATCCACCGCTCTGTTCGGCTGAAATAAACATTTACGGTGCTCCAGATTTTATGTCCGGGTTGAATCTTTCCCAAATGAAAGACTAAACCCTTCCACACACTTTTCCACAAATGAATATCTAGTAAAATAACGCAATGTAAGTGCACTATATAAGAATAAAACAATACAAGAACAATACGTCAATCCACCAGAAACATAATGGGAAAATATTTCACCGACTCCAGATATTTTCATATCAGAGGGTTCGGCTCTGATGAAATCCTAACTGGTCCGATAAATCCTACTGATCCCTCAATATAAATATTTAAAAAATCTTTCGTAATCCTACATGTATTTAAAATGACCGACTTTTGCATTTTTATGTACAAATTTTTTGACAAATCTAATACGCCTAAATTTTGAATGAGAGAGCTAGGTATAATGCCAGTAGCCGAAATAACAAATGGTAATATTTTTATAGTCTGAGAATGCCAAATTCTTTTAATTTCATTTCCTAAATCTGTATATTTTCTTATTTTTTCAGAAACAGTTTTCTGAATATTACAAGAATTTGGAATAGCGACATCAATGATATAAGTTATTTTCTTAATTTTGTCATGTAAAACTATATCGGGTCTATTATGACTAATTGTTCTGTCTGTCAGAATAGTTTTATCATAATAAATTTTATAAAATTCATTTTCTAAAAATGAATTTGGTTCATATTCATAATATGGTAAAAAATGAATTTGGTTCATATTCATAATATGGTATTATTATGTATTTCTGAGTTTTAAATTTTTCTTTTAAAAGATGAAAATATTTTAATTCAGTAGTTTTGTAGGTACGCATAATCATATTTCAATTATATATTCTTGTATTTCCTTTTTCTATATGTTTATAATAAAATTCTTATCATGTAATTACGAGTTTTATTTTTAAAATAATATTTTAGGCTAATGATTTTGGTAGTATTGGGTAGGCCCCGAAAGAAAATTATATTGTCTATGGTCGCGCATTGTTCTGTTGTTGCTGTCTCTATCTTCGTCTATGGTGCGTGACGTCACAGGTGATAATTTGATGGTGAAATAGTGACCAAATTTTTCACGTACTAAAACCCGAAGTTATCGATCTAGTGGGTGGTTTGGTATATTTATGGATGGATAGTTGCAGGGGCGTATAACTCTGTCATAATTTGTGTCCTGTGACCATAAATAACTCTTACTCTAGCGAAAGTGCCATACACCACAGACAAAGCTGAATTTTAGATAGGTCTGTAATTTTGATTTTCGCCATCTCTCGCTCTCTACGTGTGTCAGAAAGAGATGCTCATACACCTACGTCACTAAAAAAAAAGGTACCAAATTTATGTATTATTTATGGTACCAAATGCAGGAAACCGCACACCGCACTATCTGCAGGAAATAGACTCGCATCTATGGATTTGCCATCCGCCATGTTTTTACAGACGCCGTTGCACGTTGTTTTGATAATTTGCCGATGAATCGATGAACATATTTTATTCACCTTAATTTAATTTATCTGTAAATCAATATTTGAGGTTAAAATATAGAGATGGAATGATTGAACGAAATACTTAATTTATCGTGAAGGCAAGCTTATGGCTACTAGTGGTTAATGTTTTTCCATATTTCGTTTCAGAAAATGTTCTACCACCTCATAAAAACGTTGTTAACGTATCGAAGCCTATACTTTAGGAACATTGTTAACGTCAGATTTGTGACCATGATTGTGAGATCATACATTGTGGCTGGGGATGCGATGATGTCGTCTCTCACCTGGCATGCCGCTTGAAGTCCCGAAAACCCTCGGTACAGAAGGAGAAAGACTCATCCGACGATCGTCTCTCACCCCAGAAGATAGGCGGAGGCTTGAAACGTCAACGTTAAAAATGCCCATCTTATACAAGACTTCATACAAGATCTCGCACAAGGTAAAATTGATAATGCTTTAAAACAAACCATTACACTGTTTCCCCGCAGGATAGGCAGAGAGGACGGACCGCCAAACAACTCAGTCTTGGCATACACTCCTTGCCTTGTTCAATTTTACTTTAAATGTATGTGGGGTATTTAAATGGTAGCATTCAATACAAAATGTTGTTTAGTGAACATAAGTTTGTCAGTTGTCATGCTAAATCTTTAAGTAATATTTGAGATACAAATATTGTAAAAACTGTTTTCAATTTTCAGATATAACAGGAACACCAGAGGAGAGTTCAACGTCCCAGCAGAAGACACGTCGCATGATTCCAAAGAAAGGTGACGGTTTATTTCTCTATTTGCTATGATTACTTGCACATACATAGGGTCAAATAATGCTCGTAGAGCTTTAGTTTAACCTCTCGTTCCTCCACCATAAAGAAAGAAAGGCCCTGTTGCAGACGATTATTAACAACTTGCTCTCCGCCATAAGCCTCTCACTTATTTGGACTCACCAAACTCGTGTAAACCGACTAACACATACTATTCTGACTCTTGAAGTAGCCCGTCGCATACAAACTTTGTTCATCACAAGTATTCTATGTTCCGTTCCCAAACTTTGTTTAATGTGACATATTTATTTCAGATTTGCTGTGAGATGGCTGAAATATATCCACGGAAGGTATTTCATATTTTTGTATAAAGCATTTTGTGTTTTTGGAACACTTATCCATTTATCCATTGTATTTGTGAAAATAAAAATAATATTTAAACATGTACCCTGAGTTTTCATTTTTCTAATGCAAGCAGAATTTCAAATTTTGCCGCTCTAAAGCGTTTTTATTTTTTATATAATTTATTGGGCTAATGAATCCGTGAAGTAGGATAGAGCGATTATATTGTCTATGGTAGACAAATAAACTTCCTCTATCTTTTAGTCAATTCGCGCCACGCAAGTCATTTTGACAGTTAAGTTTGACGACCACATCACTAGTATGGAGAAAGCCCGAAGATATCGATCTAGGGGTTAGTATATTTATGGATAGTTGGTTTGATTTATTTATGGTTGACAGTGAATTTTGTGCTGCTGGAATATAATGGAATCTAACAGAGACAAAGCATTCTTAGCTCTTGGGTTAGCTTTGTGTTTTAATTGAAAAAAAAACGAATTTGGTGTCAAGAATGGTACAATTTGAGATCTTACAAAGCGTATTACAGGCAACAGCACCAAATGATTACGCGTATTTTTTCCAAATAGATGACCGTTCTTACGAAGCATTGTTGTATATTTCAATTGATATTATAAAGAAATGTTATAATTAATATTTTAATATAACATTAATTGATAAAACAAAATTATTTATTCCCCATTTCTCAGATGTTCACAAGATCTAAACAATATTTTTGAAATCAGTCAATAGCAGTTACATTATTATTAAACAATATGAAAACAAAACAAAAAAATATTTGCAGAACTGAATAATAACATTATTATTCAATGGCACTATAGCAGTTACAATAATATTAAACAATAAGAGAACAAAAAATAAAATACTTGCACTACTTGCAGAACTTAATAATATGTAATACTAGCTGGTACCCGGCATGCGTTGCTATTCCATTAAAATAAATAAATTTATTCTCCCTGCATGTCCTTTCCCGTGCGTCCCCGTTGACCTCCCGAGTCCCCTTCCGAGAATACCGCACAAGAGTCCCAACTGCTCCCGTCTGGAGCCAGTGAGACCATGGCATCCCCGATTGGGGTATGTTGTGAGGCTGAAGGTAGCGGGAGGGGAAGAAGATAGGGAAGAGGAAGGTGGAGAAGTACCTGGCTAATCAGATCTGGTCACCAAACACGGCTTACGCCATTTCAAGCAACGTTTCAATTCTGAATGGTGGTATACCAGGGCGATGCTTAGAGTATCTTAAAATCTGGAAAGTGCTGCAAATATACTTTATATTATTTTAAGAAAAAATTGTGAAATAACACAAACTAATCAAATAAAATTTATTTGCCACGCCGGGATCAATCTCCGATTCAATCCCGCGACCTTCGGTTTGCGAGTCAAGAGCCTTACCGCTGGACTTCGCCGGCCGTCAATTTTTCTTTCCGTAAGATCTTTCCACAAAGTATTGTAAGACTTAAAAAAACTTTTAATTCCTTCCCCTCCCTCCAATTTTCTTACTTTTTCTTTCCGGAAGAACCTTCTACAAAGTATTAGAAAACTTTTTAAAAAATCTGAATGAAATAGGTAAAGTGGTTCTGAAGTTTTGGCGTGACCAAGGGAAACAGGGATTCATTTATATATATATTTAAACAACTTAATAATTAAATTAGTTTTTTTTTAAATCTGATGCATTTCTACAAATTGAACACAAAAACAATTAATACTTATTTTATATTAATTTTATCTAATTTATAGAATTGTTTCATGATCGTAACAAATGTAACTAATTTTGAACAAAATCTGTTATTTTATGTCGAATAACGCTAACTATTAATGTACATGGGTTCCTATTTTATGATACTGCCATTGCTTCGAAAATGTAATTAATTTCAAGAAATGGCCAAGATCACCTTTAATGAGTGAAAGCCAAATAAATAATTAAAAAAATATTTAAATCTATGAGTTGTCTATCCTCAAAAAATATCAATTCGCATCAAGCTCGCCGCCATCACGTAGATCATTTGAAGCATTTGAAGGATTTGAAGCAAGCCACAAGCTTCCTCTGTAGGTAGACTGTCAAATCGCTTGGCTCAAACAAAAACTACGCGCAGTGTTGCCAACTTAACGAAAAACTACGTGTTTGACAGAAACTACTATTGATAGTGTTGGAATCTCTTTATGCGTCAGGCGTCAGCACTGATGTGATGTCTAGGGAAATTTCCCTAGATCTAGGGGAGAAAAATATTTTTTAGGGAAAAGGGAAATCAGCACAAAATCTAGGGAAATTTCGAACTCTGTCAAAAAAAATACATATGACAATATTACTGGTATTGCTAGTCGTATTTTTTTTTAGAATCCCCAGAATCTTAAATACTGTTGATGTACTTACATTCAAGCAATGTTGCTTTAAAAACACTGACAACTCAAAATGATATTATGTACCTAAAAAGATAAATGGGGACTTCTAAAAAAAATATTTAACTTAGGTTTCAAGTTACGTTTTTATCTATGTTTATTACAAGAAATTTTCTTCAGTTTCAGTGATTGCCTTTGATTTTTATTATGCAAAGGGATTTTTATTAGGAATTCTGTTTCTAATTCAGTGGTAAAGTACATACTTTCAAATTATGGTAAATTTTCGATCGAACGGGCCATATATGAATATTTACAATATTTTTAATAATACGAATATTTTTGAGAAGAAAAAAACATTTTTTTAATAATAACAAAATATTTTTTTGAAAATAAAAAAAACATTTTTTAAATAATAAGAAAAAAATTTTTAGAAAATATAAAATCATATCTTTTTTAGAAAAAAAAACCTTCAGATTCGCCTTATGACCATAAAAGGCAACTTTTGCATTCGGGGCGATGGGAAAAAACTCTATCTACCTCGTATACTGATTTCGCGGGCATTTTCGGTATGCACCCCCTCCCCCCCGACGCGGGTTTTGATTTGCCAAGGTAGTACCCCCGAAATTTAGGGAAATTCTAGGGAATTTTCACCTTGAAATCTAGGGAAATAATTTTTTTGGGCATCACATCCCTGGGCGACCGTGGGCGTCAGCGTCAGACAGATCAAGGGGTTAGTATATTTATGCAGATCAATATTATGATTGGTTTATTTATGTCAATATTGTTCGCTGGGTGTATTGGGTGAGCGTTAAATTAAATAAAAAACATAATATTGTCAATTCAAAAATGAAGTTTGCAATTGCTTTGTGCTTGATGGTGTTTTCCGTAGCCATTGTGGTATCCAAACTCCAACACAGCAGGGGCTGCAAACACATACTGGGCCGTTGTAAGTACATTTTTATTACAGTAAAATGCTTTTTTTAACATGTTTTTTGATCTTTTGGCTAATATGAAAATGCAGGTTCCTTCCCTGCTGGAATTCCTAGATGCGACTGTATCTTTTTCTAATTTTTCTGTTTCAAATTTTTGATTGAGTGTCGCTAATATTGTCTTCAGTGCTCCAGATTTTATGTCCAGGTTAAATCTTTCCCAAATGAAAGACTAAACCCTTCCACACACTTTTCCACAAATGATTATTTAGTAAATTCACGCAATGTAAGTGCACTATATAAATATAATAAATACAAAACAATACAAGAACAATACGTCAATCCACCAGAAACATAATGGGAAAATATTTCACCGACTCCAGATATTTTCATATCAGAGGGTTCGGCTCTGATGAAGTCCTAACTGGTCCGATAAATCCTACTGATCCCTCAATATAAATATTTAAAAAATCTTTCGTAATCCTACATGTATTTAAAATGACCGACTTTTGCATTTTTATGTACAAATTTTTTGACAAATTTAATACGCCTAAATTTTGAATGAGAGAGCTAGGTATAATGCCAGTAGCCGAAATAACAAATGGTAATATTTTTATAGTCTGAAAATGCCAAATTCTTTTAATCTCATTTCCTAAATCTGTATATTTTCTTATTTTTTCAAAAACAGTTTTTTGAATATTACAAGAATTTGGAATAGCGACATCAATGATATAAGTATTTTTTTTAATTTTTTCATGTAAAACTATATTCGGGTCTATTATGACTAATTGTTCTGTCTGTTAGAATATTTTTATCATAATAAATTTTATAAAATTCATTTTCTAAAAATGAATTTGGTTCATATTCATAATATGGTACATTAAGGCAGTCAATCAAGTTAGGTATGTTTAATTACCAAACTTAAATGAAATACGAAATATTTTGAAATATGAAATATTTTAATTAGGTGTATTATTTTTATTTTATTTATTACCAGTCTTTATAAATTCACAGTGATAAGAATATTTATGTCTTTAACCAAAAAAATAACGACATAGAAATTTAGGACCATAATAGGAAAATACACAACAATATACCTAATATAAATAATTCTAATAAAGTGCATCTTCTTACATAAGTCTGCAAAAAGTGTTTTATGAAATATTTCCAAGGTTTACATTTAAATTTTAATGGACATCAGTAATATCTTTGAGGAAGTGATTTTATTTAAATTCGAACTTCTAAAAGTAAAAGAGAAAATGTGAAGAATTAAAAAAAAAAAATCAATGCAATATTAAGTTTTGTTTAAACAAATGGCATTTGATCGAGCGTTATATTACATTTACATCTACCCTGCCCTAAAGAGCTACGTATATGCCTCCTGCACTGCCATTTTTCTTTATTTATTACTTTACATCTGCCATTATACATCTGCCCTGAAGATGTACACTGTAATACTGCCTGAAGCATTAGCTATAGAAGGAGGTAGCGCAAGACGACATAATAACCCAAAAATATATTGCGATAATACTTTTGGCCGTTAAAACCTCAAATCATACCTGAATTATTTTAGGTCTAAATAATTCCATAAGTTGATCTGTCTCCAGACTCAGAACGCTCTCCTCCCCGGTGGCCAAGGAGCCTCCTGAATTAAGATTCCATTTTGTTAATTCATTTAAAAAATCAAATTGAATGAATTAAATTCCAAAATGAAATTCAAATAGATGTTTATTTTAATTTCAACTTAATGAGTAAAACCTCAAATTGTAATTTAATGAATAAAGTCAATCTTAGCACCTCTCAATCGAAAATTTGAAACAGAAAAATATGCAGTCACATCTAGGAATCGAACCCAGGATCCTGGAATCTGCGACATGTCTGTTGTATTGTTTAGTGTGAATTTAATATCCACAGGTATATCAGATTGCCCCGTGGGCACCCACGCATTCACCAGCAGCTGCGGGGGCCGCTCGCTGAGTGCCCCGACCTGCAGTTCCCCCAAGGTGCATGACCTGGGCGGCATCTGCGACGTGTCTCGCTGTGACTGCGATACTCCCACTATCCTGGATGAGACCACGGGCAAATGCGTTCAACCAGAAGATTGTCCTAAATAACTGCGTTATTGCTTTTTCTTATTAAACTTTTTTTTTGTTATTACCTATTTTAACGATCAAATTTTTGTGAAAAATAATAATGCTAAGCAAATTTATATTAGAAATAACATTTGTTATGCCGACCGCCATCTTTAATCTCCCGTCAGCGCATGCGCACCGTGTAGTGTGGTGCGCGTATGAATTTTATTAAAAAAATAACTTTGGACAGCTCTGTGAATTTGGGATCCGGGATCTGTGGACAAAGCCACAAGTAATCATAATGCGCTCATTATACGAGGGCTGTCTGTAAAATAAGGTCTCCAAGGTGCTGCGGTCGCGAGGAACAATTTTACGCGAGATCCAGCAACACTGGCGTGTAGCCTGGTTTCCCTACGCCAAATCCCCACAACCCCTGCATTCTCTGCGACACTTATCTCGGCATGGCAGCCGTTCGCGATGGAGCTTCCGCTCGCCGCCCCCTCCAGGTTTGAATTACGCTCTATAATTAGTTTTTTGTGCAAAGAAAAAAACCCGGGTAAAAATTCATTCTCAGCTCCTTGAAGTGTACGGAAAACAGTGTATGAGTGGGAAAATGTGCACAAATTTTGGTGCAGAGAATTTAAAAGCGTGCCGGACGGCCATCGCTTTCAGACGAAAAAATTGCCAAAGTGGAAAAAACATTTGACTGGAAGTTCTGTAATATGAAGCCTGATGTTAGTAAGACCACTTTTGACAAGATTTTGACAGAACATTTGGGAGACCACAAAGTCTGTCAAAGGTGGGACCCAAAATGCTCACCAAAAATGCCAAACAACTACAGGTTGAAGCAGCCCACGAATTCCTTGAGTGCTACGACATCGATGGCGAAGAATTCTTGGACTCCATTGTGACTGAGGACGAGACCCGGATACACTACATGACACCGGAGACAAAGGAAGAATCCTGTGGCGTCATTCAGATTCGCCAAGCAAAGTTTAAAAACGAATTTTAGAGCATAACTCACACCTGGCGGATGCGGCCAGCTCCATCGCGAACGGCTGCCACGCCGAGACTAAGCATTACAGAGGGTGCAACATGGTGGGGATTTGGCAAGGGGAAACCAGGCTACACGCCAGTGTTGCAAGATTGTGCGTAAAATCGTTCCTCGTGACCGCAACTTTGATGTATTATATTTGAATTATTATATTTATTTATACAGTCCTATTGACAATTAATAATTATTATTTTAATAAAGATTTTATCGTAATATACGGGTTTCTTTTATTTATTTTTTAATTATCACAACCTGACAGGCTTTTAAACGAGTGACCGGACAACTCAGAATCATTCAACTTCAACACCTCCTTTGAAAAGTCATTAAAAATTATGGAAAACAAAATTTGTTAATTAGGTTAGGCCTTGGGCTATTTAAAAAAAAAAATTTACAACTTTTAATGACTTTTCAAAGGAGAATTCTGAGTTGTCATGGAAACCGTAATTTTTATTTTTTTAAAGAAAGACAAATATCCCCGGATTACGAATAACCCGACAAGATTTGATAATCTTCTACTACCGAATAGAAAGCGAAAAATGTTGCTTGGGTTGTGATGGAGGACTTAGCCAGCCGAGGAATCGAATATGCGATGCCCGGGTGGGACCCAAACGCGATGCCAACTCAGCCAGTGAGTAATGAAGGTGCATAATACAAAACAAAATATGTACGGTGAAATCTCAATCGATAATTATCATTTTCCCGGATTTGTCGTTTAATTCACCAGTCCCAAATTAATTTCATATAAAGCTCATGCCAAAATTTATGTCTTACCAAATCAAAACAAACATAATCTTAACCGTCAAACCAACTCGTTGGAAGGCCTTCTACCTATGCTGTCTTTCTTTCGTACATTCCATGCCGATCTGGAGAGCGCAGACCGGGGTAGCGTGACGGTGACGCATGTGTTTCTGATCTACATATTTTAATAGAAGATATAAGAATTGTAAGTTATCCGGATATATCTATGCATTGCGTACATTGCGAGCGTTGCGTACGTGGGCCCGGTGTCTCCTTAATACCTTTCGTGTAGATGTGATGACCAATACTTAATAAAAATTAGCATAAAATAATTATGTAACATATTTTATTTTCAATAAAAAAAGTTATATTGAGAGTTTACCTTGAGAGCTAAAAATAAAACACATATTTTTGATGGCAGTGTGTCTATACTTATACCTAATATAAGTATACACACACTGCCATCAATGTGTAATGACATTGGTTGACATTATTTATTTATACTGGGTTTTACAGATGTTTACATGAGAACAATCCAGTTATAAAACTCAGTTATTACACAATTATAAAAATCTACAATTACATACAATTAAATACCTACAAATAAATACAATTAGAAAAACAAAAACATCACAAATAAAAATACAGATTAATAAACAAGGTCACTCAAGTAACACATTGCAATGAGTGGTAAAAGACATATGAAATACGCGAGCATGCATAGAAAGACAATTCACACAACATAATTAGTTAGTACTTTTTAACAGCGCTAGAACTTTTTTTTTAAATCCGTACAAATTGTCAACGAAAATATATATGAAATTATTATTGTTATTTGTTACTTGATGTTATCATCTTCACTCTTACTAATAACTAACAACAATTACCTATTAACCCATTTAGGGTACAATGCACTCACAGATTTATTTTTATTTTTTATTATTTCCAACAAAAACACAAATTACATAAATATATATAATTTAGACAATTTATCGGTAGCCCCGCGAAGCTGCCACATGGCTGCTTGTCTGCAGGCAGGCAAATATATAAATAAAAACTTTAAACAATAATAATAGAATCATGCAAATAAGTAGTATGGGGTGTATGCAGGAAAATTATTTTAAAGGGACCAATTTTCGTGTAGTAGGTAACTGGTACTGAGTGGATCAAAAAAATAATTAAATTTTACAATAATTTTAATTTTGTTAGGAAGCTGAAGAATGACACAAAAAATATTTAAAAAGTATGTTGTAATTCTAAATTTAAAGGGAATTGATAAACTTTGCTAAGCAACTAATATTTTTGGGCATTTGTGGGGGAAGAGGGGACTGATGTTTCAAACCAGTTCGAAAACCTTTTTTGAAACTTTCGATACTATCGGTGTGATTGTATGTGATGTGCATTCAATCATATCCTCTTTAACATTAAATTATTTCTGAAATACATTCATTTTTATAAAATAGAAAAATACTTTTTACTGTATCAGGTGATATTCTTCATATAACCAACCTCTGGAGCGTTTTTGGTCACATTTAGACCAATTTGCAAATATTCTAGAACGTTCGCTGACCGAAATATGGCCAATTGATGAGATATTTTAAAATATTTATTGGAATTATTTCAAAAGTTCCCACCCATTGTATACTTTGATGAATCACATTGATAACTTAGTACTTTCACTCTTTAACAAGAGATCTCGCATCCCTTCTGAATAATTTGTTATTGACATTTCGCAAACCATAATCGTTTAAATATAATTTCTTACAAAATCATTCATTATGTGTTTAGATAATAAAAAAGGCTTGTTTGAATTTAAATTTTTATCTGTTATTATAGACAACTACTAGACAACATACAGAAGTCAATAATTTTGAATATTCTCCAAATGGTATTATGTACACTAATTTGAAAGTAAATAATATGGAGAAGTCATACATTAATAAATTTAATGTTTTTTTTTAATATTTTTTTACGAATCCTAAAAATATGGGGTAGAAGGTTAAATATAGAGACTTTCAATGGCTTTCTAACACTACAAGCAGTTTATATTTCTCAAAATTTCCCAAGTGCTAATCCAAGAGCCTAAATCTTATAATAATAATAATAATATTTGGCTAATTTATATAGCGCCGTTTTCGTGAAAAATCACCTCAAGGGCGCTGTACAAATAAATATATAAAATAATGGCTTACAACTAAGATTTACAATTATAATTAGTGACTTACATCTTTTATATATAGTGGAACCATGGAACACTATAGTGGTTAACAGGCGAAATTCATATGCAAGTGAATATTAATAAATGCGAGATTCTCACTATACAAAGCAAATAGGTACATATTCACATAATAATTCATAGTTATTACTACTCTGTAGCAGTGGCGGTTTTCTCTAAAGTGTGTTTGTGCGGTGAACCCATATTAAAAAGATGATAAAATAAAACAAACTTGTTTTATAATAATATTTTAAACACTATTACAATATAATAATATTATTAACACTATTATTATACATTGGTATAATTTTACAATACTTAAAGGTTTTTTTTATAAATATAAACATTTCAAAATTAAAACAATTAGCAGATTAACCAAAAAAATCCCACATAGCCTGTTCGTGGGCATAATTGTGTGTTTTTAAATATAATAATATTATAAACACTACTGCAGATAGCGCGCCATTAAACCCGGGCCACCGAAAAATATGTTATGATTCCCATTCTGTGGGCGTCGAATCCCGCACCAAACGCTCCATACGAAAAAAATCCTACTAGTGCAAATAGTTCTGACGGTGACTAGGCCTTTCTATACGCAAAATTAACTCATCGCCGTGCTACGATCCGAACACGATGTCCAATGAGACGAGTGTCCCGATGCGCGATACTGAGATCCTGCGGGCGCTCTGACCGATGTTCTATAAACCGTAGATTTTGACTTCTGTTTTCGTATTATTATTTTTTTAATAACACTATATATCCCTCAGTTACATTTACGATGATTAGTACCTATAGAGATTAGAGAAGGAACTACTGATAATATCTAAACCTGATTTTAATACATGGGTAATTGAAGGGTTTTCAAATGCAACAGTCGGCGCATGGTTTTTTTGTACAAGTGAAAAAAAAAATTATTTCTTGCCACTCTTATTTATGTTTTTTTGTTTTTCTTATGTTTTAAAATATTAATTATATATTCTAAGCAATCATTCTTGTTGAAATGACAATAATAATTATCAACGTACATTGAGTGCTGTGAAAAACAAATTAATTCCTCCAATATTTTTCTCATTATCTCATTCAGTGAAACCCTCTTAAGAAGTTCTCTCTTAAGATGTTTCGTGGCTTAAGAAGTTTGGTTTTTTCAGTCCCTCGGCTGAATATTGGCCCAATTTTTCCCACATTTAAGGTTTTCCTGCTTAAGAAGTTTCTTTTTTTTCGAAAACTTCTTAAGAGGGTTTCACTCACGGACGTACAAAATATATGGACATGCCCTTACGTGCTAAAAGGCGTGTTATTTCCCCCTCCCATTGGAACCATTTTTCGGAACCGGCTGGGCTTGCGAGAGCCCCGCGTTAATCTAAAAAATGTGACGTCATCATTCTTGTCCGGACCAGTATCGAGCTCTTATCGTACATTTTACGCACGGACGTTGTATGCTATGGAACGCATACTATGACATCGAGATACATAGCGACGCGAAACACAAAGCCGCTGTTTACTAGGGTAAGTAAATCATGAAACATTTGTAAAAGTGTCTACAGAAACAAAATATTCGACTATGAAAATACTCAGAACCTTACTTTGCGAATTTGGACTTGACACATCTGTTCATAACGTGGCATGCAATTCGCGCTCCCATATAAAAAGGTCTATTCATTCAAAAGCAGATTTTACTTTCAAGAACTAAATGGTGATATTATAGTGCGAGGTGCCTATATACTGTTAGATTGATTTATTGGCGAATCACAAGTCTCTTTCCTCTCTTCGTCCCGCCATAGTTGGTTTTTACCCCTCATCTGTAAGTTATATGTATTTGTATGTCTATGGTTGTGTTGAGTGTCAAGTGATTCGAAAACAATAGTATGTAGGTACCCCTCCCACTAACTTTATTTAAGTTGTGTGAGTGCCGCTATATTCGACGATTTGACAAAGGACAACAGTAAGTAAATTTTGATTAGATATAATATCTTCTCTTGAATTTCTGAACCCCCTGTTAAAAAGACCACGAACCGCCACTGCTCTGTAAACACATAGGTAGATGAGCTGGTGGGTGTCAGGGTTATTTATAATGATCCGTCGTGTATGCTTGTTGGATGTTTACAATAAAATTTTATTTTTATTTTTCTACTGGTAAAACTAGTTTCATAGTTTCATTTCATTTTATTTTTTATTCATATAAAATACCAGTTTTATAGGAGCAGAGCATCAGACATATATCATTGGTCGAGTGTGGAGGGTGAATGTTTAATTTAATAAACAAACATAATATTTTCAATTAAAAAATGAAGTTTGCAATTGCGTTGTGCTTGATGATGTTTGCCGTAACCGCTGTGATGTCGAAACCCCAACACAACAGAGGCTGCATGTACCTCTTGGGCCATTGTAAGTACATTTTCATTTCACTAACTTCAGTAACTCTTTCATTTAACATCAGTTTACCACAGTACAATCAAATCTCCAACATGCTTTAGTCAGCTGGGGAGTTGCATACAAAACAAATCTACTCCCTGTAGAAATTGTGCAACGTCTAATTTTAAAAATAATATTGATAAACTAAGATATTTACAACACACCTTATTTTTAAATAATTTAAAGAATCAAAATGTAATGATCTAGTCTGAAAAACCATGATAATTCAAATAATAAAAGAAAACAAAATCACAGCTTTTTAACTGAAAGTCGTACTCGTCAAAAACAAATATTTCCAACACAAAAATGTAACCCTACTTGCACAACATCATTACATATATATAGAGAAAAACAACTTCTCCAGCCTACCCGAAAATATCAGAACAATCTAAGATGATAAATACCTACCAAATGCTATTAAAGAGCGATTATCAGAATGAATAAATTATCTTCTTAATTTATTTATTTATTGAAAAAAAATAAGAAATACATGAAAACATAAGCTGCACATCTCACTAGGGCATTCCTGTATCGAGATATGCAGTTTTACAATAAAGTAATTAAAAAAAAAAAGAAACGTACATATACCTAAACTTAAAAGAAATATAATAATAAACCTACTAAAGAAGCACTGAGTACAGTTATTTAAACATTACTAATTAATAATTATTACAGCTGGGCAGTATGCTCATTGTTGACAAAAATAACATTATACTGTAAACTAAATATTAAAATATGTAAATACAAGGTACCTGTTGTGGCTTATCAGATGCAATAATAGGGTGATCATACCACAGTAGCATTAAATTATTAACAAAAAATAAATATTAATAAACAATTATGTAATAAATTTATATAGTTTATGAAATAAATATAATATATTAAGTAAATATGTAGATATAAATAAATTAAACAAATAATATAATTATGAGTAAACAATAATAAACAATTTAATAATAATAAGTAAATAAACATAAGTAAATAAAGTACATAATAATTATGAGTAAATACTAATAAACAATTATAATATTGTATAGTAAGTAAATTATGGTACGAAAGAAGTAGATAATAGTAAGTAAATACTTTTAACAATAAGCAAATTAAAAAGTACATAACAATAAATAAGTTAAGTACATACAGAGTAATTAAATATGGATTGTATCAAATATAGCTTAATTCCATAGTGATTTATGATATAAGCGACAACATGGGTAATCCAAAACCATCACTCTCAGTTAGTATACATATTTTGACCATTTTCTTGAATAAATGTGATGTACCAATAGTTTTTATTTTTTCATTGAGCATATTATAAAGCAACGGAGCTTTATATGAAAAACTTCTTTGTCCAAAGGATGTTTTGGTATATACTGGCTGATACATTAAAGAAGAGCCCAATCTAGTGTTGCGTACTTGTTGAGATCTTTTAGCAGTGATAATGTTGTTGAAAAATTTACAGAGAGCATGTATTATGTACAATTGCCTTATTGTCATAATTTTGCTTTCGCTATATAATAACTGTGATGAATACATAAAACTTTTCTTGAACATTATTTTTAAAATTAATTTTTGTGCAATATTTAAAGGCTCTAGAGTAGTCTTGTGACAAGAACCCCAACAAATAACGCTATATGAAAGTATTGATTGAACAAGAGCATAATAAACAGTTTTTAGTGTAACTTTGTCCAATATATTTCTTAGAGTCTTGAAGATATAGGCTAGCTTTCTTATTTTGTTTGTTAATATAGCAATATGATTGTTCCATTTTAAATGTTTATCAATAACTAAACCAAGATATTTGATATTGTCTACTCTTTCCAAAGATTGACAATTACACTTCTGCATGCAACAATGTATTTTTAAAGAGCGGTCCAAAGATGGTTGATTTACAGAAGAAATACTAAAGGTAATATATTTAGTTTTGTTCATGTTTAAGGTTAACAAGTTTTGATCAAGCCAATTTTTGACTGCCCTTAATCCTGTCTCGCACTTAGCATACGTTTCATCCCAAGTATCACCAGAAAACACTAAAACAGTGTCATCTGCAAATACAATTGAAGAACCAGAAAATGGCAGTTTACAAAGGTCATTAATATATAACAAAAATAAAATTGGACCCAGAACACTGCCTTGAGGAACACCATATACAATTGATTTGTTTGAACTAATATGATCATTAATCATGACTCTTTGTGTTCTATTTTCAAGATAAGTTCTGAACCAATCTAAAGCTTTATTAACAATACCCATTGAACTGAGTTTTTTCAATAGTAAACCGTGGGATACGGTATCAAATGCCTTAGACAAGTCCAAGAAGACAGCCATTGCTTTATTGCCAGTATCGAGAGCTTCTATGACTGTGGTGATCATTTTTAATGCAGCATCACTAGTTCCCATGTTCTCTCGGAAGCCAAACTGATTATCTGAGAGAATTTCATATCTTTTTACATAAGACATCAACCTAATTTTAGCTAACTTCTCTATAATTTTTGATAAGGTGTTTAGCAGGGATATAGGTCGATAGTTATTGACATCTATGTTATCTCCTCCTTTAAATAAAGGAATAATTTTGGCATTTTTGCAGTGATTGGGGAACAAGCCATTCTCAAAGCTAACTTTTACAATGTGTGTAATAGGTATAACTAGCTCAGAAGCATTTTGTTTGTAGACCATTGCACTTATACTGTCATTTCCACTCGAAAAACCTGATTTTAGCTCATTAATCACCTTTAGAACTTCATTACAATTTGTTGGATTGAATTCAAAACAGGCATTTTGCATAGATTGTGTTGGATTGCAATTATTGATTAAACATTCTTCACTGGTTTTATTTACACTGCACAACAGATTAGCAAAATTTTGACCTATATCACTAAAAAAACCATTAACATGGTTAGTGATGAGCGTTCGATTATCATTTATAGAAACAATGTTATTATTTATTTTCAATTAATTAATTAATATTATTAATTGAAATTATATTAATTCAATTAATTAATTAATATTATTAATTGAAATTATATTAATTCAATTAATTAATTAATATTAATTAATTCAATTAATTCATTGCCACAAGCAAAACATTATGAAACTGTTTTTTTTTTTATTATTATTATCGTTAACTAAATTATTATACTTTGGAAACTGATTAATTAATTAATAATAAATAATAAAAAAATGCTTTTTAAAATATTCATTGATATTTTGGGGAATATAAAAATGCAGGTTCCTTTAGGAATCAAAACTATTTGGAGACTTTTACATTTAATAATTTTGTCCTCTTTTTGATTTGTAAATCAATTACAGAAAAGGTCAGGTCAGAATATAACTGGGGTCGCAAGTGGTTCAGTGATCACAATGCATCCTTGACGTAGTAAAGCATTCATAAAAATGCCTCTTATTTAATTTATTATTATTTTTTAAACATTTTGACCCACAAGTCCTAACGTCGGTGAAATTTCTGAATGCTTCCGTAGTATATTGAATATACTATATATTTCTTATTTTTAAAGCTGTCCTAAGTAAAAATACCTTTTCAGAAACTAGATAAAATTATCTTTGAGATGTTTGCATTTGAAATAAACCCTAAAACTTCTAAATAATAACTTTTTATTCATCAACAATCAAATGTTATTGAAAAACTTCCCAAAATATTTTGACCAAACCAAAACGTCCATAATTTAAAAAAAATTATACATTTGTTCAAAAAAAAATTCGACATTCCTTTTTTTTGTAGGGAAGTAAGAAAACTGTAAATTCACCTTTCATGTCATTTATACAACAACCTAAAATATTAATAATTTTAAAAACTTTCAACTGTCAATGAAAAAAATTCCGCCAATTCGCAATTTGTAAAGCCGGGTACAGATTGCTGTAACATAACATGCAATGTAACATGAAAGGAACATTTAATAAGTGTGGACGCAGCGCGCGCACGAACCGAGCATGTACCTACTCGCATCTGTTTCCAGCAGGCGCGCGGTGGACATAGCTCAGTTTGCCGGGAACAACTTGTTATTAACATCTCAAAGTGCAATAAATAAACATTTACACGTAATAAAAATATAATTTCCTTTGTATACACACTGAACGGCACACATATCAATGAAGTAAAATATATCAGGGACCTTGGGGTAACAATAAATGTCAAAATAAACTTTATCCAACACACTGATGAAATAATTAACAAAGCCAATAAAATGCTGGGATTTATAATTCGTATAGCAAAACCCTTCCACAACATAAACACTCTATAATCCCTTTACACCTCATATATTCGCCCGCACTTGGAACACTGTACACCGATCTGGACTCCTTTATACCAAGCCCATATTGAAAGAATAGAAAGAATTCAAAAAAAATTTTTTAAACACTTAAATTATAAATTCAAATTACACTTCTCAAATTATACCGAATCCATTAAATTTCACAATTTCAAATCCCTCCAAATACGACGTCTAATTTTTGATCAAATCCTATTGTTTAAAATTCTAAACAATGGCCTGGACTCTCAGAACTTACCAATTTAATAAATTTTCATATTCCGTCAAGATCAACCCGGCAATCAGATTTATTTTATTTACCCTCTTGTAGAACAAACATTAGAAAAAACTCCCCAATTCCTCGTGTATGTGCATAATATAAAACAAAATTTCACAGCATTGACATTTTTAGTAAAAACCTAAAGAAATATCGATATGAAGTAACACGTAGGTACGATCGATTATTAATATGAGAATATATCGTGAGCATCTCCTATCATTTTCCTATATTCCTCTTCCTCTCCCCTTCCTTTAACCCAAAATTAATTATAATATAATAAAACTTTATTTCCGATGTACTTTAGCATAAGAAACCTCTGTGGCTTGACTCCAGTTCAATTATATATTTATCACTGTATATGTATTATGAAAAAGCTGTTTGTTTCTTACAAATAAATAAACAAGTCCTGCATTGTTCGTGCGCGTTCTGCGGTACAGACACAAACAACCCGTCCACACTGACGCTCCGTGCACACTGCGCGCCCCTTTGTGTTCGGTGAAAAAACCGAATTTTTCAGATTGCGGCGTGCACGAGTTGAAATGCTCTGTTCGTGCGCGTAGTGTGCACAGTTCGTCACAAGGCGTCCACACTATGGGAATTCTGTTACATTGAATGATACATTGCGTCAATGTGGACGGCAAATTCTCTCATTGCGTGTTACATTGCATGTTACGTTATAGCAATGTGTAACCGGCTTTACCTTTTACTTTACTTTGACATTTTATCCAAGGAATCAAGTATAAATATTTGAGATAAACTGAGAAGAATAATTATTAAAAACATTAGCATTAAGTATTAAAAAAAAGATAAAAATACTTTTATAGTGTATGGACGCTCCGGTCAGATCTGTCCTTCAGAGACTAAAAGGGTCTCCACACGGTACTGCCGCAGAACTGACTACAGACCAGACTGCGGCAGTACCGTGTGGAGACCCGTTAATGGAATATGGCTAGTTATTTCCTCCGAGCACGGACGTATATAAGGGGGGGGGGGGGGGGGGGGGTCTGAACCCCCCATTCATATCCATCTTACTTGTCCAACAGAAAAAAATTACATGCACCGCGCCGATTGTAGAAAATGATAGTTGCAGCAGAAACTGCCGAAATATAGTACCGACGAAATGTGTTTTACCCTTTCATTGATCATGTTATTACAGAACTCGACACTCGTTTTAAACCACATGAATCGACGATCAAAGGAATTCAAATGCTGCAACCTGAAAAAACCAGTAATGACTCCAGGATAAAAGAAAATCTTTAAAAGATTGCACAAACATTTCTGGGTGGGGAAAATGAAGGCATAATATTTCTGAGTGAATATGAGATATGGCACAATCACTAGAAATCTGTATCACAAAAACCTGCAACTGTGATCGATGCTGTTGATAACTGCGATGATCAGTTTTTCCCTTTAATAAAAAAGCTTCTCATTATTTTAGCCACACTCCCAGTGTCCACTGCAACCCCTGAAATATCTTTCCCTACCTTAAAGAGGTTAAAAACTTACCTAAGAAATAAAATAGGCGATGAAAGTCTTACTGGTCTGGCTTTAATGAGCGTACACCGAGATCTGGCGGTGCAACTTGATTCTGAATAAATTATTAATCAGTTTGCAACAAAACGTAAAAGACTAAATTTATTACTTTAAAGTTTCAACTTGGTTACTTTTGAATAAATATTGCAATACATACATTACATATAACTTTTTATTTAAAAGCACCTACTTAGAGTAACCTCAGTTATATATTATAGATTACCCGCGACTATACTTGCGTATTATAGTCGCAGGCAATGTTTAATTTGTAAATGATAGATTTAATTGGCGTTAGAGCTCTGTTTTTTTACTTTGGGGACCCCCCCTTGTCAAAGCTATAGCTACGTCCGTGCCTCCGAGGCTTAAACGGTTAAAAAGTTAAACAAATTTCAAATACAAATCATTACACTAATTCAACCCACAATTTGATGACTGTCAATTACTTATTGTGAATTTCAAAGTGAAATATATTAGGTCTAAATATGTCTATAAATTGATGATCTGTGTTCCAGGCGCGTATGAGTGTCCAGAAGGCACTCACGCCTACGTGACCAACTGCATCGGCCCATCATACACGGAGAGAACTTGCTCCTCCCCGGTGGCCAAGGAGCTGCCGCCCATCTGTGACCTGTCCCGCTGCCAGTGCGACGAGCCCACTGTCAAGGACATGACAACGGGCAAATGCGTCAAGCTAGAGGACTGTCCAAGGAATGCACAGAAGGATGAGACCATTGAATACTAGACTTGACAATAAATAATATTACTAGTTAATAGTCTGTTTATTTTCTTCTTCTCGGATGACAATTACATGCATATTATATTTATTTTAATTTTATTTATAAACAGAAACAAACAGTACATTATATTATCCATTGGTGAAAATTTACAATTAATAAATATAATTCATGGTGGTCACCTAATATGTGTTTGTAGTGTCTTATTTGTGGTGTGCATATTAAGTATTAATCATTTTTTTTACTTTTTCAATGAAAAAATCCTGCCAATTGGCTATTTTAAATCATACCCTTTGACAATTTATAGGACTCTGTGGAATTGTGTATTAAATAATTGAGACAAACTGAGAAGAATAATAATTATTTCTCTTACAATGAACAAATTACATCTCCGCATTATGGAAAAAAATCAGAGTGTGCAATTCTCACACGGTAAAAGTGAAACCTTCAGATAACTAAAGTAGACAAGAGTGGGGAGGCTATGAAGCACCGCACAAAGAGGAGACCGATTATACTATATCATTCTCTCGCAGTCTAAATCCTAAAGATGTATGTGTTCGCCTCTTTTTAGTGTCGCTATTTTTCGTTTTATCGAGTTTCAAATCACAACGGGACTAAAGAAGTCTTCATTTTAAAGAGATAAAAATGGACGCCCTGATCAGATCTTTGCTTAAGAGGTTCCAATGGAATGTGATATTTGTGCATTGTACCTACTCAACTCACAATTTGACTAAAAATATTGTTAATTTCAAAGTGAAATATTTTAATAATATTATATTACCTTTACATCTGCCCTGCCCTAAAGAGTTGCCTATATGCCTCCTACCATGCTATCTAGCCTATTCTTTACATCTGCCATTACACACCTCCCTGTCAATGCTGTCCGAAATTTTAGCTAAAGGAGGTAGCGAAACAAGGCAAAAAATCTCAAATCATATCTGAAATGTTTTAGGTCAAAATAATTCCATAAATTGATGATCTGTCTTCCAGGCTCGCATGAGTGTCCAGAGGGCACACACAGGTACGTGACAAACTGCATCGGCCCATCATACACCGAGAGAACTTGCTCCTCCCCGGTGGCCAAGGAGCTGCCGCCTATCTGCGACCTGTCCCGCTGCCAGTGCGACGAGCCCACTGTCAAGGACAAGATAACGGGCAAATGCGTCAAGCTAGAGGACTGTCCAAAGAATGCAAAGAAAGAGGACACCGATGAATACTAAGACTTATTAAAATGCCAACAATAAATAATTGATACAGTCTGTTTATTTTCTTCTTCACAGATAACAATAGGCCACTTGCATGGATTTCATAACGACTTGGAAAAAATCGTGTGGATAGATTTTTTTACTAAGATTACGAAAACGTTAGTAAATTTTTTTAGAAATGTATAGTTTTTTTTATTTTTAAATAAATAAATCCATTATTTGAGCTCGTGACATCACTACATGAAAATGCCCCGTCTCTGATTATGTTCTATTAATTTTGTAGAATTCCACACTGATAAAATGCAACACTTTGATTTCAGGTGAATTTTTGAATTTGACATTTAACATTCTCTAGATTTATTGTTTGTTCTCTGCGAACTTATCCTTTGCTTTGCAACTTGCGTGAGGTTTTTTATCCAGTAAAGACTTTTTCTTCACGATCAAGGCCGTAGCCAGGGGGGGGATCGAGGGGGTTTGATCCCCCCCCGAAATTGACTGTACCTACGGTGCGCCGAAGAATTTTTTAAGATTTTTTAACTTTTAACTTTTTACCTTTTTTTAAACAGTTTTACAATACAACAGGAAAGTATTTCGCTAATGCAATTTTATCTGAATTAAAATCTTTGGGTGTAGATTGCGAATATTTAATCGGACAAGGATATGATGGAGCTTCTTCGATGAAAGGAAGTTTTAAAGGTGTGCAGGCAGTAATTTGTAAGTCACACCCAGAATCCTTATACGTTAATTGCATCTCACATTCGTTGAATTTGGCTCTATGTCATTCTTGCCAGGTTCAGCCTATTCGAAATTCTATTGGTACTAAAACATCGATTGGAAATTTTATCACGTCCTCGGCAAGACGAACTGTTAAGTGATTAGAAGAAAATATTTTTTTTTAAATTCCCCGAAACACAATGGAAAACCCTTATGGCAATGTGCGAGACCCGTTGAAAATCATGATGGGTTGATTGATTGATTGATTGATTTTATTGATTATTTATTCATTATTATTTTATTTATTGATTCCAGGAAATCTATAAAGTTATTGTTTATACACTTGAAGACTTAAACAGTGACATGGATTCTGAAACACCATCAAAGGCTTATTATTTTCTGAGATCAGTTATTTCAAGTAATTTTGCTATAAGCTTATGTTGCTTAGCCACTGGAGCGATCATGCGAAATAAATAAATTTTATTTTATTTTATTTTTCGAACATTAAAAAATCATACCTTCGAATTCTAACAAGGAGACAACTTATTATAGTGCTATATAGTCAATGAATTGACCTGTATTTTAAAGTTTATTTATTATTTGTAGGATTTATAAAAAAAATGTGAAAAAATCGTAAAGCTCATATTCGCGGGAATCCTGCGTGAAACTGCCGTGAGGGATACTTATTCGAGTCAGCATAGAATATTTTCGATTTGTGCATATAGTCTGTGATATACTTGATAATGAAAGATGCATATCTATGGAAAAAGGACTTAATTTTATCCGAATACAATTGATCAAAAATTTTGCGGGAAAAAATATTTTTAACATCGTTGTTTCCATGCACACTGACTGCATGCAAAATACTTCAATCTAACCTATGCTATTTAGCAGCTGCTTTACATCAACATGTCGATTTAATTATAAAAACTATTGAAGATAGATGTTCGTCAAAACACCGATTCCAAAGTTGCTGAACTTTACAAGAACGCTTAGAATTTGCTCAGAACTTTAAACGAGGAAATCAAAATTCCGCAAATATCGTCACGCCAAAAGCATAGGGCAAACTACAACACAAATGATCCTGAAACTTATTTTAGAGTTACTGTCATGATTTCACTTTTGGATGATTCGATTGATCACTTTCGTTCTAGATTAAAAAATAATAGATCCACATTATCATCTCTCAACATTTTAATTCCGTCTGTGTGTTGCAAAAACCAACTTAATTATCAAGAATACTTCTTTGAGCTCTGTAAAAAATATTTGGAATGAGACTCTGTAAAAGCTGAATTAGAAACGTGGAGGATAAAATGGCTGAAATAATCTGAACTAAATCAACCAACATGTGCTATTGCAGCTCTCGGAGAATGCAACCGGCCTTATTTCCAAACATTCACAAGCACCCCTAAAGGACTTTTTCTTCTCTGAAACGCCTCAAAACTTATTTAAGAAATTCCACAGGCCAGGAAAGACAATGCAGAATTGACATTGACACCGACGAAGTAATTGATTTGTTCGTTGCAAAGAAAAGACTAAATTTAATTTTGTAATTATAAAAATATGTGATAAGATTGATACAAAACACCATTTAATTTATTTTATTCAAAAATATTTTTAAAAACTTAGTGGCGGACTAAGGCCGTCAGAGGCCCGGGGCGCCAGAGCTGAATGAGCCCCCCCCCCTAGTTTAATTATTATTATTTATTTTTTTAGGGAAAGTTGACAGCAAATCAGAGATTACACAATAATACAATAGTAAGATAGTTAATTATGCCAATTATGAACTTTCCACTGATGATAGTGAATGAATGCTAAAGTGTGACATTATAAGGGCGTTTTATTAATTAATTTATTTTTTGTTGCAATATATGAAAGGGGAGATGGGAGGAGGAACAAAGAATTAGGATTAAGAGGCAAAGAACGGGAATATATAGAACTTTTTAGTTTGAGTCATGTTGCTTAGTGAGTTTGCGTTTTATGTCACGTAAAGTCGAGTTAAAAATGTCAATATGGTAATAATTTAAGTTGAATGACTGTGTGGATCTGTAGATAAATGATTTGTGTTTGGAGTTAGTCTTGCAAAGAGGGAGATTAAAAGTAAGCGACTGCCTGCTGTTGCGATTTGGAAAATGGAATGATAGGCGTCGAAGAAGATCAGGACTATCAATTAGTTATGTGTAATTTTAAATAACATTACCAAATCTGCTATATTTCTTCGGCAAGTTAACGTCTGTATATTGAAAAACTTTGCAGAGTCTTCATTATTATCATGAGATCGAAAGAGCGGAAGTTAAGGTACCTTAAGAATCTATTTTGAACACTTTCAATTCTATTTTTGTGTATGGCACAGCCTGGGTTCCACATTTGAGATGCGTATTCAAGGATAATTACTACGAACGTAGTATTTTGAAAGTAATAAGATCTTTGAATTGTTTAGAGGAACTGGTTATGAAACCAAGCGTAGAAGATGCGTTAGTGACTACGTGGTCGATATGTTTATTGAAATTCAGTTTACTATCAAGTATATTCCCAAGGTCCTTAATTTCTGATTTGATGGATAATTGTTGATGAATAATTGAGTATTCGTGGACAAATATGTTTTTATTTCTGGTGAAGCGCACGACGAACCACTTATGTAGATATATTTATTTCCAGACAATAGGCATTACAATAAGTGTTCAAACGTTGCAAATCATCTGGCAGCTCTTCTGACAGTAAAGCAGCTTCTGACAGTTTAGGAGTTGATGTAATTTTACAAGCTTTTTATCAGTTCACATAAGCCTCTGGTCCTGGGGGGCCTCTGAATGCCTCCATGTTCCCTTGATCAAATACTAAATAAGGCTTTAATGCACCAGGACACTGTAAAAAAAATATATTTTTTATTTCATTTTCTGAAAGATGCATTTGTTAATAATGCTAACACCAGATGTTTTAAGGAAATTCGTAAAATTGACGAAGATACAGCATTTTTTATGAAACCATTTTAAACAGTTTTTGTGTAATTATCCATCAAAACTTCGAACGCGGTTTTCTCGAAACTACGTTTTTCACCCAGCCGAGCGATTCCGTATTTTTTGTGGGATCGTTATTGGATAGCAAACGTAATCTCTTGTCAGATTTGTGTGATTTTTATGGCTATTATTTTCTTTTTATATGTATAACGTACATTAAATAAATACATAATATAATCATGCGTAGTTGCAGAAATTCGTATTTAAATAGATCTAAACTAAAATATGTGACAGTAAATATGTAAAAATCACACAAATCTGACAGGAGATAACGTCCGTTATCCAATAACGATCCCACAAAAGATACGGAATCACTCTCTATTAGAAAAACTAATATAAACATCTGATTTGCATGCACCGAGTCTTAAGCTGTTCGAAAATCCAATTAGAAGGACCCATGTTATTTTTTTATGAACGACGAAAATTTTTTAGACATCAAAATTCCCTAACGTGGTGCCAAAGAAACAGGATTTTCGAACAGTATAAGACTTGGTGAATGCAAATCGGATATATAGCTTTATATGTTGTTAACGAGGTTGAAAAACATGTTAAAAAGTTCGTCAAAAATGCTTAAAAAAAAATTACAGTGTCCTTAGGATTTGATCAAGGGAAAATGGAGGCGGTTGGGGCTCCCCCAGGACCAGGGGACCGGGGCGGGCCACCCCCTCCCCCGCCCACCCCCCCCTTAGTCCGCCACTGCGTATTTCTATAAACACTGTTCCACCAAACAAAACCCCCCCCGAAATTTTTCTCTGGCTACGGCCTTGTTCACGATGACACTAATTGTAACTTAAATTCAGTCAAATAAATACGACCTTCAGAAGGTAATAGTAAAAAGGCCAAATGAGCCGTAGTACTAGTAGCTAGAAACATGAAAGGGTATTGCAAAGCCCTAGCTAGTTAGAGGATTACGAAAGAATCCGTAGAATCAAAAAAAAAAAAGCGAACTTATCCTTCGGTTTGATTTTTTGATAAAGATGGCGGTGTTTTTACTGATGTTACGAAGAGAACCCCGTACAATTTATTGCTGTTCGTGTGGAAAACATTATTTTTTAAAAATGATTTTCGGCTATGTAATTATCGTTTTTTCGCACCAATAAAATTATGTCCCGTCTTTCCGGTTTATAAAAAATGGTCTGATTTTTGGAATGAAATTTTAAAAAAATCGCCAGGGTTTCAATAATACGATTTAAAAAAAAAAAAAATACGGAATGTCTTAGAATATTTCCCTAAACTGGAAAAAAAAGAAAGAAAAAAAAGTGATGCAAGTGGCCTATTACATGCATATTATTTGTGTGTTTTACTGCCAGCTTATTATTTCAAGGATAAACCTTGTGACAAAATAGAAATGTATGTCTTTACAGTTCCTGTAAGTACTCAGGCCATATGTAGGTCTCTTGTATTATCTACGTATTTCACTTATTGCTTTGGCAGAAACCCAGTCACGGGGTTATCTTTGGGTTGTTATTTATATGAAGTTAGAGACATCATAAAGCACTCTTTTTAGGGTGAATTGCCTATTACAAAAAAAAAAAGATAGAGACAGGCCTCTGTTGTCAACGGGTAAGAATCTCGACTGGCAATCTGGAGGTCACGAGTTCAAATACCGTAATGGGCAGGCGAATGATATAATATTAATTTGTGTTGTTTCACAATTAATTCACATAAAATAATATCACATAATAGTATGTTTGCAGTATGTTCCAGAGTGGAAGATAATGTCAGTATCACCCTGACGTAAGACCACTATTCAGAATTGAAACATTCCTTGAAATGGCTTTAGCCATGTTTGGTGACCTGTTTGTGTTATGTTTGGTGTGATTTTTTTGTGTAAACACACCTAATTTTATGTGGGCTCTGGTTTTTCCCGATATTTTACCGGGAAATACTTTTAAATCTTCATTTTGTTTTCACTATGGGTGTCATTGAACATAGAAATTATTTTTAAAAAAGTGGACTCATCAAGGACGGATTGTTTAACAGAATTTGAATAATTCATCACATTTCAAAGAAAATTTTCAAGTTCTTAAGTTCTATTTAATCTGTTATTACTACAGTTCTGTGAAGTAACTGGCCTTTAACAGAACTTGAATAGAACTTTCACAGAACTTGAAAATTTTATGAATTGTTCAAATTTGAAAATCAAACAACTCAAACTACTGAAACCGTTCTAAGGACGAGTCAAACTGTTATTATTTTATTCTGTTAAACAACTAGCCAATAATAATAATATTTGGCTAATTTATATGCGGCGTTTTCGTGAAAAATCACCTCAAGGGCGCTAATAATGATATAATAATAGAATTTGAATGAACCTTCCCAGAACTTGAAAATTAACATTGAAATGAATTGTTCGAATTCTATGAAATAACCCGTCCTTTAGTGTTTTTTTTATTTGAGTTTGAGTTACAAAATTTACCCAGGTGGTAATCCAGAGGAGAAATAGTGGTAAAGGAAATAGCTGCTTCTCAATGGCTTCCAAATGCAATTTCTAAGAGCTTTTAGATAATATCGTCGCACGAAAGCAATACTGCTGTAACCGCCACTACCTATGAAAATACTTTATAAACACCATTTTGCAGGGTTTTTTTTTCTGCGTCAATCTATCTGAGTCCCGTGACTAGCTGTTTTGTCAACAATACGTTTTTTAACTGATGTACACACCTTAAAATCTTCAAAAGTATTTTCTTAGGTAGTGGCGGTTACAGCAGTATTGCTTTCCTGCGACGATATTATTGTAACACCCATATGGCCAGCAATGGGGTGCTATGAGGAGTCAAGGAGAAGAACACTTTTACGGTAAAGGGACTTATCTATGGTCACTTCTGCCTAGCTGGAGAGGGAATCAGGAGCATGTTATTGTAACCGCTGTGAGATATACTAAAAATAAACAATTTAACTGAAAATATCCAGACTATTAATTGACTTTACCCTGCTGACAAGCTGCCATATACATTCCAGCTTCGCAGGACTCCTTTTTTTGTTATTGTAAAAATGTCTGTTTAATAATAAAAATCTATCTACTATAATATTTTATAAGGGACGTGCTTGACTTACTTTAACCAGTGATTCCTGACGTTATTCAGGAGTAAAAAATGTAAATGAAATTTTGATCTCTGGTGACATATTTTTTTTCAACTACAATCATAAAAAATCTATAAGTATTACCAGTACCGCATGTGGAAGTTTTTTTGTTGTTGGGTTTTGAAAAAAAAATCACCCAGAGTGCACGCACCATTGGCAGCCAACAGGGAAACTACTCCAGCTGCTTCAGTCGGTAAAGAAGGGACTGGAAAAGGTAAACTGGACCTACTGGACACCTGCGAGTAGGGACACGAAAAAAGTATTGATACTTTGTGGTATTGAGTACTTTTCCTTTCGATACCGATACTTTTGTACTCGATACTTTGTATTCAATACTTTTACTCAATGAGTACTTTTTGGCAAGTATCAATACCTTTAAAAATCTGGCTAAGCGGCTCATGTTTATGGCAACCACATCTAGTTCAATCATAGCAAATCTTCTAAAACATTCCATTGCGTTGGTATAATTGCAAGCACAAGCAATCTAGTGTGTGTTTCAAAAAAATTCTATGTCAACTCAGAAGCCTCTGAGACCCCATGTCTAGAATAATGATAAGAAAATGACCATTACTGGTAAAATAAATACTTTTATACACTAAAATGTCTTGACTGTCCTGCCAAAACACAAAGTAGAGAAAAAAAATGTACTGCAATTTTTTTTTAAACTTTTTAATTTGTGTTTTAACAGGGCAGCTGTGTTTCATTATTTATTTAATTACGCACATTTAGTTTTGCAGTCGATTATATACATAAAAAACATTACACTTTTTTTATGAGTACCTAAGATAGCAATTTGTGAATTTACAGGTCCTTTTTTATTATTGATTATAAGTACTTAAATTTGATGGCCCTATGAAATGTACTCGATACTTTGAAGTATCGATACTTTTGTTTCAATACTTTTACGAGTATGATACTTTTTTTCCGATACTACTCATGAGTACAGTATCGATACTTTCTATTCGATATCGTGTCCCTACCTGCGAGCGAGAGGCCTCCAACATCAGCCAACGGCTGGGAATTCAAACTGCGCAATATTATCTTGCCGATTAATTATTGGATGTTATTATAATTGTCATTTACCGTGGAGACAATATATTTCATTGTAAACATTTACTTAGCGTTATTCATTTAGCAAGTAAACATGCATAGCTAACCAAAACAATTGTTTATGGATAATTTAAAAAAAACACACAAAATTAAAAATAGGTACATAATTTTATTAAGTATTATTTACAACATTGTTTTTAAACAACATAATTAAACTAATTTCTTAAATGTAGACATTTCAGTACAAGAATTATATTATCTAGAAGTTCCTGTATACCTCATTTTAGTTGACATTATGCGGGGACCGTTCTATCACCAATGCAAAAGTTGTTCAAAATTGTTTATACAACATTAATTTTTTTCACAATAAAAAGGTTGGCTTTATAAAATTTCCAAGATGGTAAACGAAATCAAATTTAAAGTACACAATTGATAAATAATATAAACTTCCAACACAATTCATCTCGTAACTTCAGGACATGTATGTATGTACATACATATCTACATACCTACAAAATATCAATTTAGTCACATTGGAGATTGTTACAGCCCAACAATAATCTTCATAATGATCTATTAACTATAATATGTAGTGTCATATAATGTATTTGTGAGGAGGGTATGGGTACCGCCGCCCCGGGAACCATTTGTTAGATAACCAACACCCCTGCGATAGATCGCCCCAAGTAGTTCATTATGTTTGGTGACTTAGCAGGGGTGCCCAGGTTCATAGGGTGCGAGGTTTGTCTAGTCTTGGAGGCGGATGCGTATGCCCACTTACTGGCAGGCCAGATCAGAAGAGACTGGTTGAGGGAGACCTTTTGACCTCTTCAGGCAGTCGATCCATCGCCTGGGAGGGATGGATTCATACGACCATCACTCCTGGACACACTGACCCCCAGATTCCTACCCATCCCTCTTATCTTTTCCTTCCCAGAGCGTCCTCTTCTTTCTTTCCATAAAAAGCCTCTCCACACAGCATCCCCTAAGGTTATAGGCCCTGAAGAATTTTTTTTTCCTCAGGGCCTCCTGTGTGGAGCTGATGTAAAAAATAAATAAAACTGAACTTCCTAGGATTAATAATTTTAATGTCATTGTAATAAGGATAACCTACAATACTTTTTGATGTCACTACCACTTGTTGATTCCATCATATAGCAGATTTAACACAACTCAAAGTCCCCCTTACTAATAAATCTGTTTTAAATTTTATATAACTGATAACAACCATTTACAATACATTAGCAGTTGTTTATCAGTTGTGTAAAATTTAGAACACATTTAATATATTTGATGATCACAATGTGATTCTGTGTATAGAATTATGTATTTGGTTCCTATTTAATTAATTCAATAAATTAACCCCAAGAAACAAATATACATATAACAGAATGATGGATCAATGGCCCTTTGGAAGGATTTCGGGCAATCCTGTATTTGAATAGAAAAAAAAACGTATGTGTATGTATTCATAAATACTGTTCATTATCAACACTAAGGAAGGATTGTTTCAGAGAATTTAAAAAATTCTTCTAATTTTCAAGTTAATATTCAAGATCTGTGAAATTCTGTTATTATCCTAGTACGAAACAACCAACTAATGAAGAAATATAACAGAACCTGAATTTTAACTTTCAAACTTGTGAATTGTTCAAATTCTGTGAATCAACACATCCTAAGTCACTATTGGCCTTCTGAATCACAGGCAAAGATCTATTTACCGTCAAAAGAGATAAACAATTTTTATCCATCATAAAATAATTATCATCAATGATTCCCAGGCAAACGATAATAACTTTCAAATATCAGATTGGTGGGATTACAATGATCAACGGTCAGATTTAGAGGCAAACAATAATAATTTGGAAGATTGGAAGTGTCAGATTGGTGGAATGGCAATGATCAGGCGTCAGATTCAGAAGCACTGACTTGTTTGTCAGGCGGCGAGGCGGAGGGGGAGCGTGAGGCAGAGCCCCCCTTGCCCCCGCGCTCCGAGCCCGACCTGCTCTCGTCCTCCGAGTCCTCCAGCGCCTTGGCCCGGTCCAGCCTCCGCGCTTTGTGCGTCTCCACATCAGACGCGTCTTCGTCCGAGGAGTAGATCTGACCACCGGCAGCTGCAAGTGGAAATTGTTCAATCAATTCATATTGATCTATAAAATCAGATTTCAATTCAGTGCGGTGTATTCAGAAGATGAATAATTATAGGGAAGGTATGTGTTAGGGAATTTGTACTGGTCTTTTTTTAATTTAAAAACATTCTGAGAGATTTTTTACTGAGTTATTTATTTACAACTTCTTTTATGTTAAACATGATCAAAGAAACACTTGAAACATTCTACAATATTACACAGTCGGGTTCCCCGATCCCAGCTAAAAAAGGCTACAACGGCCTTGTTGTTATTCGTACGATCGTCAGTAAAAAGGAAGAACAAATAAACTGAGATCACCTTTTTACATTAAAAAATGATCCCTTCCACAGAAACAAAATGCTTTGGCATTTAAAATGTAAACAAGAGTGTTAGCGCCACCTGCTCGGGCCGTAGTAACCTGCGTTACCGATGATTTGTAGGTAATCAATTTAGATAAAGAAACTACAGATGTCACTGACTGTATTAATTTACAGCTTTTAACAGTATGACTGAATTTCGATTTTGTTTTCTTGAATGAATTAATGCAAACATTGGAAGTGAAAATTAACCCACTTCCCGACATCCAATCGAACTAAAACTCAGTAGAAAAGAGTCGACGTCGGTGACAAAGCATTCTATCAATTTTCGGTGGCACTCATGCACAAACACACATTTCACGCAAGACGGCGCTACTAGGTCGTGCCGTTAGATACGTAGGATCGTGGCAGGTAGTCAAAACAGTTTCATTACATAATAAAAATAGATGCATGTATGTAAAAAAAAAAAACTTTGATTTTTTAAATAATATAAATGCAGAAATATCCGCTGGTTTCACATCTTTGCTTTGTAAAACACTACACCGTATTTGAATATGTATTTCCAAACATGAAAAAACATTTTGTATAATTTTTCTTTCGTCATCATAATTTTAAAATATGTAAATACTCTTACCTTTGTTAGATAAATTTCGAAATGAATGTTTAAAAATATATATGCAACTATTAAATAATATATATCCAACCATTGCGACACCTGAATTGCTCAGTTTTTATAAAAAAATAATTTAAAAGTTGACAATGTCACAAAAACATTTTTGAAGATTGCTGTATATGCGAGGCTGATGTAAGCATAATGAACAAGATTAAGAAAGAGACGCTTAGGCGGTTTGGACATGTAGAGCGAATGAACGAAGAAATGAGCATAAGGAGAATATATGACTTAAATGTGAATGGTAGAACAAATCGGGGACGCTCAAGGAAGAAACGAAATGATCAAGTGAATATTCTTAAGTCGGGCCATGTCAAGAGTCAGAATAATGGATGAGTATATATGATACGATGAATGAATGAGAATGAGGCAAGGAGTGTGTACCAAGACCGAGATGTTTAGCGGTCCGTCCTCTCTGCCTACCCCTGCAGCAAACAGTGTGATGGTTGGTTAGTTAGTTAGCTGTATTGGAATGGGAATGTGTTGTTTATTTCAGTAAAGAGCCTTACGTTGTCTGCTCTGCTGTCCGGGCTTGTATTTGTTCTTGATGGCGTTGAGGCTGATGGCTCCATCGTCGTCCGAGCCCTCGTCTCCCGCCGCCGCCGTGCCGCGCTTGGCCGCCCCACGCCGTCCCGACGGCCGCGCAACGCCCCCGCGCATTCGCATCGACATGCGCAACTCTTGCTCCTCTTTCTGCAAACACAACCACAATCAGTCAATAGTCAAGTTATTAATGGTTCCCATTGTTCTTAGAAACGCTTGGTCAGCTTGAACCTGCAGACTGTTCTATATATATAAAAATCAAAAAATGTTTGCTTGGGTGTATACGAGTATATGAGATGTCTATGTGTTGCTAAACCATTCATCCGATTGCGATGAAACTTTCGTGATTTGATATGCGCATGCCCGCGATGGTTTCTATATACAATAGTGAGCTCTGGTGTCATAAAGTTATGCATTGCTAAACCGTTCATCCCATTGGGAAGAAACTTTGGTGAGTTGTAGTGAGCATGCCCACGAAGATTTTTATATATACTAGTGAGCTCTGACATTATGAAATTTGTATAAAAAATTGCAATAGGTGGCACGCGAGCTGTTTGAATACTGAATGTACCGGGACTGAATGTATGGAATGCGGGAGGGGGGGAGGAAATCGGGAGGGTATTTTGCAGGACGGTAGGAGAGGGGAGTGGGGAGAGGGAAGGCAGAGAAGGCAGTGGGAACGCATGAGGGGATGGGGACGCGGGAGAGGAGGGGAGGCGGAAGGGGATGAATAGGAAAGGACACGCAGAGAGAAACAATTTCTTTATTAAGTGGCATAGCAACCCATGCCGGGAACTCGCTAGTTTTATATAAATCATATAGTATACCTTTTTTCAATTTGGGAGGCGGGCATGGATACCGCCGCCCCGGGAACCTTTATTGGATAACCGACACCTCTGCCATAGGTCAACCCAAGTGGTTCGCTACGTTTGGTGATTTAGCAGGGTTGCCCCGGTTCATGAGGTAAGGTTTGTCTAGGTCTTGGAGGCGGATGACCAGGACACACTGAACCCCAGATTCCTACCCACCCCTTAAACCCTCTTCCTTCCCAGAACTCTCCTCTCCTTACTTTCATTTAAAAAAAACCCACCACACAGCATCCCCAAAGATGACATAGGCCCTGAGGAAAATTATTTTCCTCAAGGCCTCCTGTGTGTAGCTCATTTAAAAAAAAAAAAAAAAATACCTTGAGCTGGAACTGCCTATCTTGGTCGGGATCGATGCCCACTTGGGACAGGATCTTGATGCCCGAGGTTTTGGTGGAGCGGTCGGCCAGGGACATGGTCATCTTCCTATGCGTAAAGGACTCGGTGGAGTGCGGCCGGAAGGTCAACTTGGTCCTGAACACAGCCTGTCCTAGCAGACCCGTGCCTTGCCTCACAAACAGATGGTTGAAGTCACCCTGGAATCAAATTGACCAAACAAACCTTCATTACACACTTTTTTTTTTACATTTTTAAAAGTAGATACACAATAAAAATTGTTAGTTGATCGAGTGATCCAAAGCTGTGGTTACCCACCTACGTATCGTCAGTTCAATCCCTTGCTGGTGGTCCTCTATCACTTCACAAACCACATTTCTGCAGTTGGCGGGTAAAACTTAATGGTGCGTTTCCATGCTTGCTAAGGCTCGGCAAGCCTCCACAAACTCCAAGCGTCCACAAATCTCGCTTGGCATTTGGAAGCCGTTTACACGCTTGTGACTGCATCAGTACGCTACCAACACCCAAGCATGGCGGACGCCGAACTTGTGTCGGCTATTGCGTTTGGTTTAACATACTTTTATTTGAAATACAAGCAAAGTATAAAAAAAACAATATAATATTGTCTTGTATTATAAAAAAAAAGTTATTCTAACAAAAATCATATGTTTTTTATTGTAATAAATAATAAATCATCAATAAAGGATTATTTATTTATATTGACTTTTTAGGTAAATCCAATAAATTAAATTGTTGCATTCAAATTATGTACTTATACATTTTAATAAGTCAGGCATGCCTCTTACGTCATACATATGTCTCTTAATGTTAATTATCGATATACCGCATGGAGCAAAAACGGAGTGCATTCGCCGTCAGTTCGGAAATTACACTGAGCGCTTGCCGAAGCTTGCCGCTGGATCTGACCCCGACTGGATCGGCGGCAAGCTCTCGCAAGCTCTTGCAAGCCTACGCAAGCCAAGACAAACGACCTGTTTCCACGTTGGCGTTTGTGGAGGCTTGGCAAGCGTGGAAACGGGGCTTAAAGTCAGTATGAATTACATACACACTTAAGAAATTTTACCTGCCAGTCACAGATTTTCCCACTGTAATAATAATAATAATGATGGTATGTAATAGAAAGAATTAAAATATTTTCAGGTTATTCCCAATGTAATGGGTATGTTTGTCTTTCTGTAGTAGCAGAAACCTGTAGCAGAAAGCAAGAGCAGAAAATCCTCAGAACACAATCAACTGCCAGATGAAAATAAGCAGTGCTTTGCGAAAATTACCTTCATGAGCTTTGCACAAATATCTAACAGAATAGTGGATGCGGCACATCCCCAAACTGAAAGAATCCTGAAAAGGGATGTGCGCATGGACATACAAATAGATGGACCTGCCCTAAGTGATAAAAGGCGTATTATTTCCCCCTCCCATTGGAACCATTCCATCGGAACCGGCTGGGCTTGCGAGAGCCTCGCGTGAATCTAAAAAATGTGACGTCATCATTCTTGTCCGGACCAGTGTCGAGCTCTCATCATAACAAACCCGATTTTCGTATTACATTCCATAGGTAAGCATATTATCTTGATGTACGGCTGCGAAACATGGTGCCTATCCGAAAGAGATAAACGGAGACTAGAGGCTTTTGAGATGTGGTCCTATAGAAGATTATTAGGAATTTCCTGGAGAGACCACATTACAAATGAGGAAGTTCTCCAAAGAATCAAAGGAGGAAGGCACCTGCTCAGGACCTTGTCCGAAAGGCGTGCAAGATGGATCGGCCATGTTATACGACAAGAAGGCCTCTTGCATGCCATGATGGAGGTTATGACGGAGGGGACAAACTTTAGGGGACGCCCACGCCGAGAGTACCTGGACGACCTGCTGGTGGACGTGCGCTGCTCATCATATGCAGAATTCAAAAGAGCCGCACAAGACAGAGAAGAATGGAAGAGAAAATTAGAGGAAATTGCTGCAAACCAATCCCAGGATTGAAACCAGAGAGAGAGAGAATATGATAACACATACTATCACATCAAAATACATGGCGACGCGAAACACAAAGCCGCTGTTTACTGAGGTAAGTAAATTATGAAGCATTTGTAAAAGTGTCTTAACGAAATACGGCAACAAAATATTTCACTCCGAAAATAAGTGAAACTTTACTTTGCCGAATTTGGACTTCACATAATTGTTCATATCGTGGTGAGCAATTCATGCTCCCATATAAAAAGGTCTATTCATTCAAAAGCATATTTTACTTTTAAGAACTAAATGGTCATATTATATTGCGAGATGCCTATATACTGTTAGATTGATTTATTGGCGAATCACAGTCATCGTCCCTCTCTTCGCCCCGCCGTAGTTAGTTTTTACCCTTTATCTGTATGTTCTGGTCTATCTATTTGTATGTCTATGGATGTGCGACATGTTTACTGATATTATGAGTTAGAACTTACGTGAAGTGGTTGTTTGTAGACATCAAAGATTTCGGATCCCAGGTGAAGGGAGATGCTTCCGTCGGACCACTTGACGAGGCGCGCGTTGGACTCCTTTATTGCGTCTCCACTTCGATTAAACTCTGTTCTCCATCTTATTGTGTTTTCCACTTTTAGTTTGAGCCTGAAATGAAAGTTTTAATAAATCAATTCATTTAAAAGGATATTCCTTAGGTTATGAATAATAAGGTTAACAATATTAAATTTGAACCTGCTAGCATTTGATAAAACTGGCAATGCTACAGCGGAAACCGATGCTTTGAAGTGCTCAATCAATAATCAGCCCTTGTGCAGATCCATTTAAACTATACACTGAGTATATCAATCATTTGCAAAAATCGTTTTCATAAGGGTTCAATTAACCAGGTAATTGACCCCTCAGGCCTCGAGCATATTCTGTCAGATGGTCAGATTATTTCTGCTTTGCAATAAAATCCAAATGAATGGAATATTTCTGAACATATCCGATAACTAAAAACTGTTTTTAAAAGGTTGTGAAATGTGCTTTCAAATTATATTATTACAAATAAATAAAATAATTTTTTTTAAATTTAAAATTTCTGCAAACATTAAAAAGTTTTAAAAACGATTCACCTTACATTTTCGATAACTAAATTACTGATAAACGAAAAAAAATAAAAACACAAACAAATTTTATTAGACAAATGTATTTTAAACGTTATTGCCACCTCACTTTTATGTCACTTGATGTAAAAATAACGAATAAAAAACTCTCAAAGTTTCGTAATTTTTTTTTAAATTGCGGTCGATAACTTTGGTTACATATAGGTTGTACATTTTAATTCTTCTATGGTTAACATTTAGTTTTGAATACTGTTTTCTCTTTCTAACACCATTTAGATCATATTTCTTACCATGACAGTAAGGGAGATATGATTTCTACGAGACCCATGTGAGCTGTTCCCTAAAGCGGAACAAATTAGCCTGAGTGTTAAAATAGCAATAAATGTTAATGTGAATATAATGTCTATATACCTGGCGCGACCTTCTTCATCCAGCATCTCCTCATCTTCAATCTCATCCTCGTAGGTCTCCTTGTCGTAGGGGCGCGTCTCCACGGACAGGAAATTGGGTAACTTCACAAAGTGCAACTCCTTGCCGAGGTCGGTGGTGATCTTGGGAATGTCGGCGTCGATCCGCGTCTCCACCAGCGGCTCGGCTTCCGGTTCAGGCTCCCTCACTCTTTCCTCCTACGTAAAACAAACAGTATTAGAAAAAATTAATCATTTATTAACCCATTTTCAGGTCTGGGAACTTTGGATTAACTGTTCATACGATGGATGTCTCCTGCTCACAACTGTTCATACAATGGATGTATGTAATGTAATATTCCCACAAGCAAACTTTCTGTGGGAGGGATGGATACGGCCATCACCCCTGGGCACCTAGACCTCCAGATTCCAACCAACCCCTCACACTCTTTTCCTTCCCAGAATTTCCTTGCAATATTTTTTTTTAAAAGACCTTCCACACAGCCAGAGAAACCAGAGCTAAGTTAGCCTCTCAAAAACTGAGCATACTATACAGGGCCCGCAGATACTTTAACAGTACACAACTGCTAACCCTGTACAAATCGCAAGTGCACCCAAGTGGTTGAATTTGGTAGCCACCTCTGATCTGGAGCCCCAAAATACCTGAAAAAACTCTCGACTCTGTGCAGATTCTTCTAACTTAACAAATGGATGGCAATCTTTAGAGCACAAGCTTCGGGTGGAAACGCTATTCTTGTTCTACCGCTATTTCAATGGAAGATGCTCCGAGGAACTAGCGTCATTGATTCCTTCGGCACCGGTGCATAGTTGGGAAACACGCCAAACGCACGCCCAACATATGTACACGGTTGATATTTGTCACATGTAGTGATGTATAAATTCCCGGGAATTTATTTTTGGGGAATATTCCCCTGGACGGGGAATATTGGGAATTTTGATTTTTACAACATAATACCTCAAAAAGAATAATATTTATTAACTAAAATATAAAAAATACACACATATGGTACATATTAGCAGTATAGATCCATAAAAAGTCAAATCTATTCCAATATATATGGGAATAGGATCCAAGAGAAAAAAAAAAAGCACTGATCAAAATTATTTTACATTGAGTAGTATCTCTATTGTATGTACAGTATTAGTAGCCTATACACTTTACACTTTACCTATTAGTGTACGGTAGACTACATAAAACAAAAAATCGTAAAACTGTAAAAATGACACAACTTCACAGATCGTTACTGTTCATCTGATGATACTGATTGGACACTATCAACTTCGCTTCCACTTTCATCTTCATATTCTTCTTCTTCTTCATCCGACCCGGACGAAGTTGTTGCCGATTCAGGATTATCTACGTTTTCCTCTTCCTCGGCACAGTCAATTGGATGTTTGCGTTTGCGAGTACCAGATAAGTTTGAAACGTTATGATGCGAAGCAGACGCAATCTGCTCATCCGTGGAAGAAAGGGTTTTCTTGGAAGCAGCTTGAGAGCCACTTTCAGAGGAAAGAAGTTTCCAATTGTGTGCCACAAATGTTATTTTCCCTGCTCTTTGAGTTGTTAGACGATTCCTCCGTTTTGTATGGATGCGACTAAACATGCTAAAAGATCTCTCCGTGGCTGCGGAAGTAATGGGAGCTGTCAATATTCTTATGGCAACCTGTGACAAATCTGAACATCCGCACATCCCCTTCCACCAGGTCACTGGCGTGATTTTATCGACACACTTCCATAGGAATGCCTTGTTCCATGATTCTTCCTTAGCCCTATAATTGGCTAAATCAACAAGAACATTTGCACTATCAACAGTCTCCATATGACTTGCTACTTGGTCAATGAATTCAAGTGCTTCAAGTTGCTGAGCATGGCTTAGCAGATGTCCTTGGGAACCAGGATCTAGTAGGGCAGCAGCCAGATGTATTGGAGCAATAGCAAATTCTTTGCGCTGCGTCGCCTTTTCTAATATTTGCTTCTCTTCGGCATTTGACAGTAGAGATGCTGGAAGAGTTTTACTTAGACTGCTGTCAATATCCTCAAAAGCATACAATGCTTTGTGGGTTAGTGGTTCGTCCCCCTCTAGCTTTGTAATCCAGGAAACAATCGGTCGCAGAACATCGGCTAATGATGTCACTCTTGTCCAGAAAACATCATCGTCTAACAGGCTGTTCTTCATATCACGAGGTAAAGATGAGGCAGCTTCGTTTACTGCAAAAGTTTGCAGGCTTACTTTACATTTCATCATGCTGTCAAGGCAATTTAAATAACTGCCCCAGCGTGTTTTGACAGGAAGATGTAGAGTCGAATTCAATTTCTTTGCTGTATTTATTTCAGTTAGTAATGCGCTCAGTATTTGTGATTGACGGATGGTCTTAACGATACTAACAACCCTTTGAATGAATACGTGTGCTGATTTGGTTGAAAGAATGTCATTCACCAATAGGTGCATTGTATGAGCTATGCACCCAAGGGGTACAATGTGCGGATATTCACTTTGTAAAAGCTTGCACGCTTTCTTCATATTGGCCGCATTGTCTCCAATCACAACTAAAAATTTATTGGGGCTAAACTTTTCCAAAATCTTTTTCATTTCCTGGCACAAATACTCGGATGTGTGTCGATTGTCTAAATAATAATAAATATTGTGCTGACTGAAAACCCGCTATAATATGATAATAATAATATCAAGGTTTATAATATTCAAATAAATACCAAAGGTATAGTGAATATACTGAAATGTGAATTCGCGAGTGAATTAACACTCCTTTAAATAAAAATAAATCGTCCTGGGATAAACATGGGACCCTGAGGAAATCCCTACATGGGATACCCTGGTCTGCAGGGACTTCTGTGGGGGGTGGGGGGGGCATAAGTGGTAGGGAAGTCCCTACATCAAGGGATGTCCCCTTAGATAACTGCCAACTCTCAATAAAGCATCCAAGAGAAGTGTAGAAACCATTTTATTAAAAATTAAATAAATTCCCCGTTTTCGGGAATTTATTTCAGGTCGGGGAATATTCCCCGGGGAATATTCCCGGGTCTACATCACTAGTCACATGAGAATGGGTCGCTTCTTCAACTCGTACTTGTGTTCAACAGCTCAGCTGTGAAACGATTTGCCGGCCTCTGTGTTTCCTCCTTCCTACAACATGGGTCTCTTCAAGACCAATGTTCATTCCTTACAGCATCTCAGATGACATAGGCCCTGAGGGAAATTATTTTCCTCAGGGCCTCCTGTGTGGAGTTAATAAAAAAAAAAAAACACTGCATCAGCAGCAAGTTAATGAAAATAAAAAAAACAAGGATTACCTCGTCCCCACTCCTCCGGCCCTCGCTGCCATCTGACCTCCGGGCATCGTCTTCCCGGTCAGATAGTTCCTCGCGGCCGCTGTCACGGCGCGGGGAGGCGGATCCCTCGCGAGCCTCGTCCTCGGAGCTGATGTCCGAAGCGTCTCCGAAAAGAGCATCCGCCGTCACTGACAACAAATAAAAGAGTTGAAGACATATTTGGTTAAAATTGATTTAATTTATTTACATTATATCACCAAGCAGAATGGCGGTCCCCTCATTGCAGAGAAAATATTTTTTTTCTAGTAAACTTTCTCTGCGACGAGTATTACCCACAACTTCTTGACTAAAAACCAAATGCAATAAACAGCTTTAAAATATTTGAAAAAAAAAATTTCATATCTGGGTCACATACTATCGAGGGGAGAAATATTACATGCTCCAATTAATATTAAAAGGCAAGATAGAGGGTCATCAAGGGCCTGGTAGGAGACAAATGTCTTGACTGCGAAAAGTACGAGAGTGGGCCGGTATTAGAAGTGTGGAGGAGCTATTCCGGGCAGCGCAAGATAGAGATACATTTACCAGAGTGATCGCCAACGTCGTGGGGACTTGATAGGCCACACGAAGAAGAAAAAAAAAATTGATTTGATATTGCCTCAAAATCAGATGTAGATGGTAATTTTCCTCTTACTTCGATTGTCAAGTGTGTAAAATTTCATCAAGAAATATAAAAACTCTGTTTTAAGTGGTGGGAAAAGGGGGATGGTGGTGGTTTTTCGAAATATCATAAAGACAGTCAACTTCCTCTTGTTTTGAAGGTCAAGTGGGCAAAATTTTATCAATCTTCGAATAAAACTATAGATTCATAAAAATAAATAAAAAAACCACGCCGCCGCCACAGAAACTCTTCTTAAAGATGTAGCTCCATTCATTTATGAAATTATTAACAATACTCATTTTTGGTTGTATGTCTGTAATTCAGGTTCGATGAACTCTGAATAGAACGCAGATTTGCTACGAATTTATGTTTCACTTTCAGAATTGGAACTATTTGTTTGAACAAATTCATACAAGTGATTAGCAGAAAATTATTTTAATTAACCTTTTGAAAATTGGTGATTTTTTACAGGATTGCACTAGTAGTGTAACCCAAATAAAAATTAAAGTAAATTCAGGAACTATACCTGTGTCTGGTTTTTCTCCCTGTGTTTCTGGCTCAGATTCATCCGTGTCAATGAGATTCTTCATCTTCTTGGCAGAAGCGGACTTGTCTTGGTCGCTCCCGCTCTCTTCTCCCGAGAGGACAGCATGCTTCCTCTTGTTCTTGTCCTTCTTGGCCCCCACATCGCTGTCCTCAGAGTCCGACAGCACGGCGGCCTTCTTCTTCTTTTTACCTAAAGCAGAGCTGTCAAAGTCATACTTCATCTCTTCAATAAGTCATAGCCATAATGTATGCACTGAATAAATTACTGATCTGGTTCAAACCTGCACTTTTGTCCGAAGCACCGCTGTGGCGGGAAGTCCGTGATCCGGAGCGAGACCTACAATTAAAACACAAGGAATGAAAGATTACAAAAGACTTACTGGACTAGTAACACCTAAGATTAGTACTGTATACTACTAACCTCCTTTCATCATCGATTTGTAGATCCGGCGTATTAGAGCGGCTGTCTCTGGCAACTACCGGCGACCTTAGACTCCTCGTCGGAGACTTGCTCTTCGCTTTACTCGACGCGGGGCTGCCAGATGGAGACCTCGACTTTCCGCTGGCAGCCGGAGACTTGGGGGTCTGAGATCTGGATTTCCCGCTAGCGACTGGAGACGTGGGGCTGTGGGATCGTGACTTTCCGCTTGCAACAGGCGACCCGGGACTCTGAGATCTGGATTTTCCGCTTGCAATAGGAGACCCTGGACTCTGGGATCTGGACTTTCCGCTAGCGACGGGAGACTTGCTGTGGGATCTTGACTTTCCACTTGCCACCGGCGATACTGGACTGTGCGATCTAGACTTCCCGCTGGCGACGGGAGACTTGCTGTGGGATCTGGACTTTCCGCTAGCTACGGGAGACGCTGGGCTGTGGGATCTAGATTTACCACTTGCCACCGGTGACGCTGGGCTATGGGATCGTGACTTGCCACTCGCAACGGGAGACTTGGGGCTGTGGGATCTAGACCTGGGACTAGGTGACCTTGACTGTACACTCCCAGACCGTGAACGTCTCTGACTTCCACTTCTCGAACGTGACTTTGAAGTCCGATCTGCCGGGCTTTGAGATCTTGATTTCACACTTCCTGCGGGACTTCCCGATCCAGACCTGTGGTCGGGGCTTCTCGAACCAGACTTTTGAGACGCCACACTTCCAGAACGGTTAGAGCCACGGGATTGAGATCTTGATTTGTGAGACTGTGGCGAGTTGGATCTGGATCTATCTTGGTTTCCGCTGGCATTAGATTTACGAGATTGAGCAGTGACATTCGAGTGAGCGGAAGCGACGGAGCCTGTTGGACTTCCATCCCTGCTACGCGATTGAGATCTGAAACGTGAATAATTATTGTTTATCGAATGACAGCTAGAAGCATCAAAGCACAAAATGTTTTAAAACACTGCACTGACATCACATAGACGTATATATACGTATAAAAAATATCTTAACACAGTAGATTTATATTCACATATACGAGAACGAAATAAACAAACCTTGATTTAGCACTTCCATGTCCTGATCCAGCCGGACTAGGGCTTCTACTTGTACTTCCTTTGCTGGAAGCGCTTTCTGAATCCGATCCGGAATCCTCACCTGAAGGAAATGTTGTGAAAATAATCAGTGGTATGAAAGTATCTACGTTAAAATACTGACAATAAACATAAAAATAATTTCTAACCTTCAAAACCAATTTCTTTACGCGGCGCCATCATAGACAAAAAAACAACCAAATTTGTGGATGTCAGAAATTCAGAAATAAAATGCAGAAACTATCAAATGCGTCAGTACCACCAACCTACGAAATTTATTTTAGAGTAAGTAGGAACTTCAGCAATCTGATAATTCTCCCCACATACAGGGAAATTTGCCTAAAAAAAACATTTTACTTTCCCGATGGTTATTATTTATTATAATGTTTTTTTTTTGCACAAATTTTCATAACTATTTTATTACTGGATATTCGTTTTGACTGACTGGCTAAATAATTAATTATTTATGATTAACTAAATTAAATGATTACGCCGAAGCAGTCATGTTATCATGGAAACGAAATACCCAAATATTTGTGAGAAACTTAAATGCCTACCTGTAAAAGGGATTATTTTTTCACCTCATCATTGTTAGGTCTGTGGGTAGGTATATATTAATTTACAAGGACCACCTTGGAGGAATAACCAGTGGCGACCAGGGGCAGTGGGTTTCAATCGGTTTCAGTTTGTTCAGAGCAGTTCGGAGTGTCTAGTGAGTGGTTTATTTATCGGTTGTAGTGCAAACTTGTGCTGGCTTTATTTTAATATCGGTTGTTATTGTTACTGTAACATAATTATTTTATACCACTGAAAATTAAAATCTGCTATCTATCCTACCCACAGTTAATGTATTTTATAAATCTCGGGAACGCCTTCACACAAAGATCATCTTCTGCTCAAGTTATTGAAAATTTAATGTAAGTAATTTAAATGTAATCTTCATATTTTTTTTTACCTTCACCCCTCAGTTAAGGAGGTATTTAACATAATTCCTAGCCTATCATTTTTTCTCCTTTTTTTTCAATAATTGCCATTTTCTTTTTGTGTCTTGGAAATTGTCAACCCTATTTAGCTCATTTTGTGCTCAATATGAGCCATTTTGAGATAAGAGTAATTTTTTAGTCAAATAATTTTGCTACAATTTGTAACAAAATTACACTACTCTCAAAAATCTTTGAAAGATTTTTTCAACTGACTTTTATTTTTTAAATATATGGCAAAAACAAAAACAAGTGCCTAAATTTTGATGTTCTTGCCGGATAACGCCGGGCAATTCGCCGAGGTCAAAAACTTGGTTTTCATCACTGTTGTAATCCAAATGATGTAACATAAATTCAAAACTACCCGATCTTTTGCAAGGAATTTTGCTAAATTGACTGGACCATGCTTACTTCTCATTATTATCAACTGATACAAAGTGTTCATTTTCTTTACATTTCAAAAAAATTATAGAAATTTGAATGGGTTTAATTCGGTAACTTATTAAAAGAATTTTTAATTTAATACCTAATATAATTTTGAAAGCCAACATAGTGTTATTTGTTTGTCCAATAGATTCTCCTTACAATGAATGTGGTCTGCGCCATTTGTAGTTCCCGCCCCAATCCTTCTGAAGAAGTAATATACAAAGTGACCCGCTGTGGACACGTGTTCCACCAAATTTGTTTACTGCACTGGCTAGAAAGGTATGTTCTCTTAAAGCCTTTCTCTTAACTCTTTTATTGCTATTTATAATTTATTTTATTGTTATTCTTCATATTTTATTTATGTTTATTAGAATTGTCTTCTTCGATGATTTTTTATTACCGAGTTGATAAAACAGGGCGCTGAAATCAACTCTACGGGGCTTATTTCAGCTAGGAATTGAATCCAGAACCTTAGCCTTGCCGGGGCGCTGCCCTTAGAGACAGGTAGTTGGCCTTAGGACACCGCCCCGACAAGGCTATGTTCCTTGGTTCAATTCCTAGATGCGATCGTAGCTTTAGTACCCTTTACACGTAGACTTCAGGCCGCTGCGAAGAAAAGTATAAAGTAAAAGATCAAAAGTAAGATAACGGTTTACAACGCAGTTCACTGTGAGACTTTTCTGCGCGGCGGCCTGAAGTGGCGTGGGGCACGTCCCGCTCCGAACTCTACGTTAAAGGGTACTTTTTTCTGATTTTTTGATTTTGATAGTCGCTAATATTGCCTTCAGTCATTAAATATTACAATTTATGATTATACTCATTTAAAAATACAAATAAATATGTTACAATTATTAATTATGTAAGAATTCTTGAATGTGCATTATTTAGTAGGTAGGTATCTTAACATAGGTACTTTGACTAGGAATTATAAAAATACAAAATATCTTACAACTACATTTTTCACTCAACTTCCTTATTGTGATTTTCCACTGACAATAGTTTGTAGTTATAGACCATTTTAATTTTCTCTCACAAGTAAGTATTACCAAAAACAGAAAACAGCCCTCAAGCAAATTTATGCAAATTATCAAATAGTGCCAGCGGAAAACTTATAAAATGTTTGAGGTTCAATATCGGTATCAAGAGGATTTTGAAAAATCTTAATATCATTCACAATGATATCAAAGTCTGAGAAAAGAGCATCAAAATTTATCTTCAAAGCACTCCGCAAAATTTTTGTAATTATCTAATTTTTGGTCTCAGTTGTGTGGCTCAGTGCGCATACTCGGCGACTAGTCTACAAATTATAGATAATGGCAGGGAAATTAAAACTAAAATTATAATTAAAGATAAAGGCTGAAAAGTTTGGATACCCCTGTGTTAGACAATAAAAATAAATTTAAATGTTATTGATATTTCAATGTTTGAAAAATATTTAAAAATTACAAACTCTCTAAACTTTGAACCCTTGACTCTGTGCATAAACAGGTGATCCGTTTGATAGATTCTCCCATCTTAACAGACGGATTGCAATCTTTAGAGCACAGGCGTCAGGTGTGAATCCTGTCCCTGTTCTACCGGTATTACAATAGAAGATGCTCCGAGGAACTAGCGCCATTGATCCCCTCGGCACTGGTGCATAGTCGGGAAACACGCCAAACACGCGTCCAACATTTGTACACAGTTGACATCGATTCTACGACTCGTTCTTGAGTTCAACAGCTCGGCTGTGGAACGATTTGCCGGCCTCTGTGTTTCCTCCCTCCTACAACATGGGTTTCTTCAAGACCCATGTTCACTCCTTCCTTTCCTCAAAAAGACGCTCCACACAACATCTTCAAAGATGACATAGGCCCTGAGGGAAATTATTTTCCTCAGGGTCTCCCGTGTAGAGTTAATGTAAAAAAAAAAAAAAAAACTGACAAATTTTATACGACATATTTTATATTCTCATGCACCCGAGTAAAGCCAAACATCCGATACATCATGAAGGCAGGTTTTGGCTGAGTCAAAGTTTCAGCTAATTTTAGAATCCGAAAACCGAAAGACTTGGGTCCGACACTAGTTTATGAGAAACAGGCAGAGGTTTGCCTGTACCAACTTTTCTCTAAATGTGTAAATATTTAGGTAACAATACTAATTATTTATTTATTAATTAACAATACTAATTATTATTTAATTGTCTTCAGGTCCCAGTCTTGCCCGCAATGCAGAGCTTTTGCAACCGAAAGCACAATATCCGATTTATATTTCAATACTGTGGACGGTGAGGATTTGTTGCGCTTGGAATTGAAAAAAAAAAAGAATGAACTCAATGAATGTAAAATAAAGCATCTAAAATTGCAAAAAGTTTTTTCGAATTTAAGGTAAGTTGCAGGCACTAAGCACAAAATAGTTTAATTTATGCCGATTTGAATGAAAACCAATTTTACAAAACAGACCATTAGTTTTACTATCTGTTCAAGAAGTAATTTTACCAAACAGACCATTCATTTTACTATCTGTTCAAGAATTAATTTAGATATTTGGAATTGTTTGATTGATTTCATCAGAAGCAAGATAAAATTGGCCTTACTTCAGGTAAACGCATACATAACACACCCATAACACGCGTGATTAAATACCATTATGAATTATTAAGATTGTTTAGTCTGTGACTGTATGTGTATCCATTATCGTTGTTATTATTTATTGTAATAATTTGATGTTGATCTTGCAGCCATGAAATGGGAATAATAAATAACCTTCACGACAAATTGCTAAAAGAAAATAGGTAAATATTTCACAAACCATTAACTTTAGATGATGTTTATATTTAAATATTTTTGTGATGTGTGAAGATGAAGGTTCAGGAGTCAATCAGTGAGGGTCTCCACATTGGAGTACTGAACTAATAGGAGCATTTGTCTCGGTGTTAATTGCCGCCATCAAGAGGCACCGTTCGTGACACTGTTCCACAGTGTCATTCAGTTTTTTTTTCTACATTAGCTCCACACATAAGGCCTTGAGGAAAATAATTCCCTTCAGGGCCTGTGTCATCATTGGGGAAGGTGAGGAAAGGAAGAAGATGAAGTTCTGGAGGAAAAAAGGTATGAGGGGTGGGTAGGAATCTGGGGTTCAGTGTCCAGAAGTGACGGATGTATGAATCCATCCAGTGGCGTAGCTAGGGATGCGACCCGACCGTGGAAAAAAATTACGAAGGATATTTTCACAAAAATATTGTACAGATGAACACGGTCTGTTATTTATATTTCCATAGCTCTATGGCTCTCTGAGGAGAACAGGAGAATTTTGTGTCTGACAGTCTTTTTATAGGCGAAAATAGTCTATTTTTATGAAGAAGTTTTTATCCCTGAAATTTTCTACACACCCCCCAGGACGGTGGGAAGGGAAGACGCATTCACCGCCAAGATCTGGAGAAACCTCACCCCATGAATCCGGGCACCCCTGCTAAGTCACCAAACGTAGCGAACCACTTGGGGTGACCTATAGCAGAGGTGTTGGTTATCCAATATGTAAATAGTTCCTGGGGCGGCGGTTTTATAAATAATTCATTCCATAATTCCACCCCAAATTGAGTTCCACCTTGGCTTAGGATGGCTGTTCTGCCGTCACATGCCGACGATGCCGTCGATGTACTTTGTATTATAATAGACGAAAGGTCTCGTATATTAGAATGTAACTTGCAAATTCCTAGCTTCCTTTTCGTTTACGACGGCAGTATTGCAGGTAGTGTTTCCACTCCCTGGCGATGGGTTCACCACATTCCCAACTCTAAAATAGAAAAAGTGTCTTGAATGTTTTTATTATTGTGACAAATGATTTCACATACTTTATTTTGCCTTTTTTATGGCTTCATTATTTGTTTGCTAGTTGGGAATGTGTGTCTTGCATTGTTTGAACTCTCTGATGCTAATGAGTTTTAAGAAGGGTTGTAGAAAGAACTATTTACATCGGGGGAGATGGTAAAAGAATAAAAGATGCATTAAAGTTCCAACAAAATTTTTCTTTCAAATTTCAAAATTTCCCATGTTTTGACGCCATGTTTGATCTTGTTAGTATGATTTGCCATAAGATTTCGCTTCAAATTATTTAAAAAAACCCAAACTAATAAATCATTTTGTGGATGTTTTTCCGCTTATCCTGATGCAAATAGTTGTTTCTTTTGTAATAATTAAGTTGAAATTAATGAATTGTTTTTTCAATAATTTAGGCGTTTAAATACTGAGAATGACGTACTGAAGGAAATTGCAGAGCATCTCAATGGGAAAAATTTAAATTTACAAATCTCCAAAGGACTGAAGCATGCTAATGTAATGGGGCCTAATCAATTTAAAAATCTCAAAACTACGACAAAACAAAATGTTAAATTCCCAAGTGGTTCTGTTTAGTGGTGTGAGTTATTATTTGAAATTCATAATTAATTAGTCTCATTCTCTTTATAATAGCATAACTATTATTTTAGTTTAAATTTAACACAAAAACAATTAATAATACTTACAAGCGACTCCAGTTTCATGTGCATAGCCCCTGCTTGATTTTTGATATTTATTCTAGTACAGTACGCGCCAAACTTAAATGCCGACCAGAACTTGATACGATACATTCTCACGCAGTTACAGTCACTTTACTGACTTTACAATGACCTTAAGCGAAAGAGAAAGATGCATAAAACATATGTGCAACAGAGAAAGGCGTGAGGGGGAAGCATGCCGTTTTTCAAACCTTAAACTCGCCTATAGTGACAATTTTTGTATCAATGGGTTAGCATTAAAGTTTAGTGCTTACTATTTCTTTTTCTCTTATCTCTTCTTTACATTTACTGTAGTTACGAGTAGAACATTGATTCATTCCTATCTTTTTTTTTTAAAATTCAATTGTTTGCTATAGTTCCAATTGCCAATGTGGATAAATTTAATTTCATATCCCACTCACCTAGATGGGATTAAATATTATATTATTATTGTATTACAGAATTCTAGTGCAGCAATGTAATTTATTATGACTTGTTTTATGTAAAAGCCCCAAGGGTGTAAATAAATAATATTTATTTATTTTCAGGTGAATTTTTCTCAGGTTGTACTCATACTGCATGTTGTTTATCAAATAAACGAGTCATTTCTTATGCCACCATTCAACCAAAGCAACGTAATATGAATTCCTATTGATGGCTTATAGAGTGATTCTGCATGGGGCTAAATATGTATTTTTTTAATGTTTTAATGGATTACTATGTTATTTGTTGTAATGGATTATTTTAATATTCATAATGAACTATTTTTTAAACATTTTCTATATACCTGCGATTGTATTTTGTGTGTTTTAATGGATTATTTTAATGAATTTTTTTTTAAATTTTAATATTTTTTATCAATCTGCTATTGTATTTTTTCTGTTGTAATTAATTATTTTTTTATCAACATGCTATTGTATTTTTTTGTGTTGTAAAGGATTATTTCTTAAAAAAATTTCAATCTGCGATTGTATTTTTTGTGTTGTAATAGATTACTTTAATATTTTGTATTGAATTATTTTGGGAATATTTTTCAATGGACCCGTCATCTACGAGCAATAAATAAATTATTAGCAATCATTTTTTTACTTTAAAACTATTTGTGAACAAAAAAAATAATACATAATCCGCATTTGCGAGTAGGACAACTTGTCATAATTAAAATGTGTGTATGATGTAGATTTAAATAAATAAAATATTTTCATAATCAATTTGAATGCTACACAACTGTCGTCTTCTGATATGTTTGGTTTAATGTTATTTACTACTAGCTTTTACCCGCGGCTTCGCTCGCATGGTTTAAGGGGGAAATCAATGTATATAAAAATCAAAATATGCTAGCTTCTGGGTTTGCAGTTCCCGGCATGCTTTGCTATTCCACTTAATAAAGATGTTGTGTCTCCCTGTGTGTCCTTTCCCTCCGTTCCATTCTTCTTCCGCCTCCTATTCCTCTTCCGCATCCCCTTCACTTCACGCGTTCCCACTCTGCCTTCTCTGCTTTCCCTCTCCCCACTCCTCTCTCCCGCTTCCCCCGTCCCACGAACCCCCCTCCCGATTTCCCCTCCCGCATTCCACACATTCAGTCCCTGTTTTCAAACAGCTCGCGTGCCACCTATTGCAATTTTTTTTATACAAATTACATAATACCAGAGCTCACCGGTATATATAGAAACCTTCGTTGATGTGCTCACAACAACTCACCAAAGTTTCATCGCAATCGGATGAATGGTTTAGCAATGCGTAATTTCATTATGCCAGAGCTCACTATTGTATACAGAAACCATCGCGTGCATGCGCACATCAAATCCCCAAAGTTTCATCGCAATCGGATATACATACATACTTACAAACATTTTTATTGTATAAATTTGTGAGACTTCATTTCCTCCAATCAAAACTCTTAATGAGTTTTGATTGAAAATAATCTTTCATACAACCACCAACAATTAATTTATATCTTCATTCTTGACTTCCGTCTTGGGATCATCAAATAGAACTTATTTTTCTTCCACGTAATTTAGAGTATTTTTGCCAAATATGTTGACTAGGTCGTTATTGCTGTAAGTATCTAGTTATTCTAGGTATGTAATTTCTTGTAGTGAAGTTGAGATGATATTTTTTAGACTTCTCTTCCAAAGAGGACTGGCTGTGTAAGTTAGATTTATGCACAGTGCTAAAAATGCCAAACCTTAAGACCGGCCTGCACATGGTACATTTCATTCTCGCGAGTTACTGACTTTACAATGAACGTAAGCGAAAGAGAAAGATGCGTAAAAACATATGTGCGACTGAGCCACTGTTTTTACCTTTAACTCGCTCACTGCCACGATTTTTGATCAATATCAGGCCGGTCTTAAATTTTGACGTGCACTAAACTTTCATAACGATAACTTTCCTATGAAAATATGATGTACGTGAAGCAAATTCAAACTGCACACTATTAGGATTAGGTTCCGTAAACCATAAACCAACAAACCACTAACCATAAACCAGTACCATAGTTTGCATCACTTTTTTTTACTTTTCCATAACCAACGCATCTACTGCAAATATTCAAAATGATTACCAAAAAATCTCAAACAATCAGCGAAAAAAGTTTTAAATTGTGCTGTCGCTCCAGTGGATAAATGAGAATGTCTGTATGTGGCGGACGAGCGGGCGGGCAAGCGGATGGTGTGGATTTGGTTTGTATGCAAATCTACAGTTTTATGCCGAGGTTGATGAAATTTTGCACATGTGACCTTCAAAACAAGAGGAAGGTCACTGTCTACATTTGATTTAGAAAACTCTGTGTAAAGCTAAGTATAAGAAGAACAACCTAGAACAGTAGGTCGTCTCATACGGCATGTCGTGTTCGTCTTAATGTAAGTGAGTAAACGAATCTTGGCATCTCAGTCACACTTGTGATGTAGAATGCACTATTCCTCGCAAGTAAAACACCGCCTGGTCCCTATATCTATTTCGTTCATATGCACACATTTGAATGTCTATCTTTATCATGCATAACTATGGAATTAAGAATTTACTGAAAACATAAGAGTGTTTCTTACATGCCACATTCTACCTTGTGAGACAATGTATTATATATATAAGGTCATTAGGATCACGTATGCGACATCCGCAAACGGTGATAGCCTCTGATGGATCGCGTATATAAGGAAAAGCATGTAAGTTTACTGGTTCTGGTATTTTTTTTAGTACCTGGTGATGCTCCCATAGTGTTTCATTATCTCACGTCAAACACTTGGTTTCCCGTGCCTATCGACTTTCTGGATTTAAGTGTCATCATTTTCAAAATTGGACGTATTTTTTGGAAAATTCAGCCAAAAAATAATGTATTTTATTTTGGGAGGCAGATATGGGTACCACCGCCCCGGGAAACGAAAACCAACAACTCTCCCTAGTGGTTTGCTACATTTGGTGACTTAGCAGGGGTGCCCGGGTTCATGGGGTGAGGTTTGTCCGGGTCTTGGTGGCAGATGCGTCTGCCCACCAATGAGAATGGTTGAGGTAGTCCCTTTGACTTCTCCAGACTTACTCTCTCGGAACATCGTCTTGCACCGCAGTGGGAGGGATGGATTCATATGTTCGTCACTCCTGGACACACACTGACCCCCTAGATAATACCCTTTTCCTTCCCAGAACTTCCTCTCCTTCCTGTCCTAAAAAGACCCTTCACACAGCATCCTCAAATATTTCATAGACCCTGAGGAGAATTAATCTCCTCAGGGCCTCCTGTGTGGAGTTAGGCGGCCCCTAGACGACACAATTATATTGAGCAATATTACGAATTGTGTAATATTATTGACCGTTTGGGGTTAATATTGAAGATTGCGCAATGAATAAATAAAAATTAAACTCGCATAAATTTTGTTCAATCATTGCGCAATCTTCAATATTCACCCCAAACGGTCAATAATATTGGACAATTCGTAATATTGCTCAATATAATTGATCGTCTAGGGGCCGCCTTACTGTAAAAAAAAACAAAGATATCGCTTGGAGGTCCACCTTCATTTTCCTGTATCAAAATCGGATTTTTTACTCTCCTGTAAAATTTTTTTTTTCACATTGAAGCTATTACTACTCCATTTCTCCCTGTGACATTATCAATTATTTACGCTGAATTTGTGGAATAATGTTGGATATAAAAATTTCACACACAACGTTATTCCACAAACCTTTTTTTTTAATCTTCGTACCTTACTGAAAGCATAACTTGCTCTTCTAATATAAATGAACATACTCGTATGTCATTGATGTATTTGAGCAAAAGCAAAAAAACGATATTACGTTTAGACATTGTCTTGAGATCATCATACAACATTATTCCACAAAACTGTTTCAACAGCTAAAAAGTAGGCTTAATAATATTTTTTCTGGACAAATTCTACTTTCTGCATTCTACATCTTTTTGGCTTTGAAGACTTTCTAGTTGAAGCCATAAGACATTCGTTTTCTTCATTTATTTTTTTATTTATTTTATTTATTGTTTCTTCACAATTGAAATATATTCTTTAGCAAATAATTATTAACCCCACTAGGGCTCGCCTGTATCGGGGTTAATAATTTCACAATTTAATAAAGTAACGCACAAAAATATCAGTCATTATCAAACAGTTAAGTAAATTCAAATTAATAAAATTTAAAATAACAATGATAAATGGAGAAAAACTGTAGAAAAAAAAAAAAGTGTTGAGAGATCAAACAAAATGTTAATATTCATTGTGTCAATAGTTCATATCATTTTCAATAATAAAGAAGATAAGAAATATAATATACCTTTACGGTTTACAAAAAAATAAAATAAAATAAAATAAAATAAAATAAAATAAAATAAAATAAAATAAATATTCTGATGAATTAAACCATGCTCCGTGATTTCCGTAAATGGCATTATACAATGTTCCTCCACAAAACAAACTTTAGAAGGCTGCCACAGGCAGTCCCTATCTTAAAATATGCATATTTATACCTAACATTATTCCATCAATAACTCGACATTGATAGTTTTGTTGAATACAACATTATTCCGGGCAAAAGCTGTTTATAAAAATCTCGTGTAAACAGGAAATTTCCTCCCCGTGGGAGTCAACTCTGTAGGTCTCATAGAAATGGTTGTATTTCCCTTATTATCATAGAAATATGATATAAATGGTGTTAGAAAGACTAAAGACCACGCTTTATATTCAAATACAATAACTAACCACAAAAGAAGTAAAATGTACACTTTTATGAAACCAAAGTTTCGAATCGCATTTTGAAATAAATTTATGAAACTTTGGCAATTTTTCATAAATCATTTTTACATGGAACGACAAAAAAGTGAGCTGATATTAACAAGCTAAAAAGATGGCCTAAAGGCCACTGAATTAATTTTGTACCAAAAATTGAAAACCTACATTGGTGGACTAAATCTTTTGTAACTTTTGAACCATGTATTCAAATGAATTAATTTCTTTAAATTTGCTTACATATTGGATTAAGGTAAAGAAAAACATAAAAATTGAAATTAAAAAATATTAAAATATGTGTAAATAAGGATACAAATATAACCTTCTATTTTTTCATAAGTTTTTATCACAATTTTATTCATAAAGTTACAAAAAAACATAATATTCATAAATCTAACATTAATAATTTTTGTTTTTTACATACATGTATACTAATAACTAATAAAATAATTTGGTATGATTGTCCTCAAAGCAATCAGGGACGTGCAGGGTCACTGCCAAAATCCTAGAACCACTTGCAATCTCGAAGAAATTAAATGGCGGTGGGCTGCATATAAAACTTGGTAAACAAATATCAGGGAAAAAACATAAGAAATATATTATTGCCAGTTCTACGAAATGAATGATTACCTACAGAGTGATCGGCATTTAATTTTTTTTTTTTTAATGTCACTGTTGAGCACGTTTTTCGTTTATTGGCGGACCTACTCTAGCCCGTAAGCGCGCCGGGGTTTGTGGTTATGTACCTGAGGTGCATACCCGGCAGGCTGCCGGGGTTTGTGGCCAATGGGTTAATCATATTTATTTTTGGGGTCCTTGGCAACCAACCCCCTTGGATAATTTGAAGCTCTGAGAGAGAGCGAAATTTTTACAGATTGCAGGAAGAGGTTTAGTTGGAGCTCTGATTGTAGACGAATGTGTTGAGTCGTTGAACAACGAGACTCTGGGAATAACCTGATGACATTTAGAATTTAAACATATATTTAACAGCAGTGGGGGATTAAAACATTCTACTTGAAGGGAACTGATTGGCGACGATTGCATCGCTCTAGTTATTATTCCCAATGATTTCGATTGAATTTTGTGTGAAACTTATAAAATAGTAAATGCCAAATATATCTTCTATAAGTTCACAATGTTTATTCGCAAGGTTTGTAGCCAACGCTACCTCCTCCAAAGCTAAACGCAGAAAACCATTGTGAAGTATACCGTAATACCAGCTCGTAGTGGAGTGGAGCGGAGCTGGTAACACAGTATCGCTTATAAGTACCTACATAAGCACACATTTCACCACTGATAATTACACATCTGCCTTGATGATGGACACTGTAACGCTGTCCGAAACGTTGGCTAAAGGAGGAGATAGCGCAACATGGCATAACACCCCAAAAATAAATAACAAAAATACTTTTGGCCGTGAAAATAAAAAATCATATCTAAAATTTGATACAATATTTGTATTAATAGGTAACAATAAAAATAAAAATGATATAATTTAAAAAAATTAGATTAGGTTGCATGGTAGGCAGGATTGGGAGAGGCCGGTTGAGGGAGACCCTACGAGCTCTCCAGACTAACTCTCTCGAACCTTGCACCGCAGTGAGAGGGATGCAATCATGTGTCACTCCTGGACATACTGACACCCAGAATCCGAACAATTCCTCATACCCTTTTCCTTCCTAGAACCTCTTTCATTTCGATGATCACGAAGAACAATGCAGGATCTGCTAAAAATTTAAAATCTTTTTGTTAACTTATTTTGTTGATTTATGTATATTTTATGCACTGCCATACTGCTCATCCGATTGTAATGAAACTTTGGTAATTTGTTGTGTGCAAGCCCGCGAAGGTTTCTATATCACGTGGGAGGGGAACGGGGACGCATGGGAAAGGACATGCAGGAAGAAACAATGTATTTCTTTAAATGGCATTGCAGCGCATATTACACTATATTTCTTAATCCCAAAAACAGTAGAAATGCAGAAACGACACTTTTAACAGCTCTACTGCAAAACTACACAATCGCACATCTGAAATTGTTGTTCGGGAGTACCGATTTCATTAAAAGACACTCCACCTAGCATCCTCGAAGATTACATAGGTGCGTAAATAATGTTAAAAAAAACCACGCGAATAATCTAATAAAAATGAGTTTAAATTTTTCAAGAATGTTTTAGGGTATTTTATAGGGAAGATCTTTGTGTTGGAAAAACGCGGGAATTCTGGGAATTTACTTTGGGTACTGGGGGAATACCCAGTAAACCATATTGAAAAAAAATATTTATGATAATTGTGAGAATGAACTATAATTTCAATTTCTTTGGTAGCAAATGTTCGAAAAAAAAATCGTATTTAAAGCCTGAACGATGGAGAAAAATCCGAAAATGACTAGATGATTAGAAATAAATGTCAATTTCAATAGAATTTTGTTTCATTTTGAAGAAAAGAAACTTGTGGGGAATTTGATCATCTGTTGTGGGTATTTTATAATATATGTATTGGCAACACTGCTGCGCAGACAGAGCCGAGGCCGACAGTGAACGATGTTCTGCGCATTGTTTTGTTTTGTTCGCGCGGTTAGAGATGGCGGGCGGCGAAGCCGTCACAGCGGTCCTTCTCCGGCATAAAAGTGCTTTATTACGAGAGTTAAGTGATTCAAATGTTCTGTCAATACTCGTGAAAAAAAGAGTAATTACTACAGAAGATGAAGAGTTTATTGTAAATATTCCAGACGTCGAAAAGAAGTGCGAATTCTTTATTGAAATTATTTCCAAACAAAGTTTACCGGCGTTCAGTGAGTTTTGTAGAGTTATTGAAAAAGAGTGCCCTTCTTTTGTGAATGAAATTTTGAATGATCAGTGCCTTCCATCAACCCAGGGTAAGCATTATTAATTCAGTTATGGTTTTTTAAGACCTTATCTTTAATTATTACTAAGAATTCTTGCATTATCGCTCGCGATGCGCTCGTAGTATTCATTATTTCTGTTATTATTAATTTTCAACATTTAGGTATTGTTGAGTTGTATTATGGTCTACATAAAATCTACATGCTTCTGTCATACCTATTTAAATTCTTGATAAGTAGAGAATTAAGAGATGACGCTGTTATAGGTTGATTTTGAATTATTTTAATATTGATTATTTTTTAATTAATCATTTCACCCATCGGTAAACATTTTATATTGTAATATTTAATTATTACCAACTTATAAAATTTCCTTGAAACTGTCAATACAACGTGTAATTATAGCATTGTATCAGGATTGTATCATCGTCATCATCATCAAAAATACCTACTGATTTCGACCTGTGCGTGAAATCTGGTTCAACAAATTCAAATTTGCTTTGAATTTATACTATTTAAATTGTTATCAGTTGTGTGATGTATTCAGAGAAGCGATAAAGTAGTTATTTATACTACCTAGGTACCTACAATACAAGATTTTTTTTAAATTGGCGTTTTCAAATTTGGAACTGATTTGTCAAGAATTCAGACTATCCCGTGATTTTGCACTAGTTAGTAATATAGGTATTGCGATTTGATATATGAAAAAATAATAAATAAAAAAATCGCGGGATGTAACTTGATTTGTCAAAATGAAAACTGATACCTACTTAAATTTTGTTTCTACAGAATCTAAAAAAAATTATAGATACACATAAAAATAATTATATTCGCGTGGTAAAGGTGGAGGGGGGTAATCGCATATTATCTGGATTTTAAATGTGTTTATTTTAATATTATTTTCCTAACGCCCAACAACAATAACAATCGAACACACAAGTTCTAGCCAGTTTATTTCAGAGTTGCATGATATTGTATAGTACCATAGACATATGAAAATATTCATATGTCTATGTATAGTACATATTTTATACCTACCCCTACGAATTTAGGTAGGTAGAACCGTTCCAAGATGGTTCCAAGAAAAATGAACGGCTTCCGAGTATTTTGTAATGTATGTTAGCACACAATGGTTTCACTATCTACCGACTAAATCCTGCTGGAGTCTGCACCCCCAGGGCTCCAGTCCCCAATAACGTATATTGGTTATTCCTTATAGGTATCAACTGAAAAATTAGAAACATTCACCAATCATCTCCAGCAATCATTTTTTCAACAAAAAAAATTTCAACAATTTGTAAAATAAATGTAAGTAGATATAGTATAGTGCATCTCTTTATTGAAATTTATTGTATTGTATTGGAAATATAATTTAGTTGGACGATATTTCACGGCTGAATTGTATTACCTATGATCAGGTTATTTCGAATCTTACAGATAATCAGCTACAATCTACAATAATCTATGACAATAATAATAAAAACACGCCTGCGTCTCTCGAGCAAATTTAGTAAAAAATGATGGTACATAGATACGGTTTGTTTATTTATGAAGCCTATACCATTTCAGACCATAGACATTACTATATCATATCAAATTCTATATGTTAGGTTGGGTTAGATTTGCACCAAAAGCTTTTTAGCTTTATTGCAATGCCAGATAAAGAAAGAAATTCTGCATGCGTATCCTTTCCCAAGCGTCCCCGATTCCCCCGCGTCCCCTTCCACACCCCTTTTCCTTTCCACCTTCTCTGCCTTACCCCACCACGTTCACCCATTCCGCAAACACTCCCTCCCGCGTTCCCCTCTCTCCTCTCCCACATTCCTCTTCCGCATTCCCTTTCAACCTTTCCCGCCTTCCCCCCTCCCATGAACCCTCCCTCATCCCTCTCGGAATCCCCTCCACCTTCCTTCTTTCCTCCCTGCCGCTAAACTGTACAAAATACACTCATTTTTTAAACAACTCGCGCACCACCTATTGTAATTTTTTAATACAAATTTCATAACGCCAGAGCTCACCATTATACATATATAGAAATCTTTACGGGCATGCGTACAACAAAGTTTCATCGATATCCGATTAGTAGTTTAGGAATGCATAAGGTTCAAACAAAGAAACATAATTTTTTATATATTAAATTAAAATGAATCAACCAATTATTATATAGTCTTCACCATGACTGAAATAGGTTTTGTAAATGATTTTGCACAAACAAAAGCGACTCCAGGTACTAATATCTACAGCCTGTATGTCGGACGAATATCTACAGCTCATATGTTGGACAAATAATATCTATGAACTTTATAGTGAGGACTAATATCTACAGAGCTAAGGTCGGACTAATATCTATGACGGTCCCAGTGGTGACTAATATCTATGGAGCATAGGTGGGACTAATATCTACAGAGGGCAGCTGAGCAAGAGGTTGTTCGGAAAAGCATAAATTACTTCAATTACGTAATTACACACATACATAAATTAAGTTTTTCAAACTGCATACGCAATATTAGGTACGTTATTCTAATATGCTACACATAATTGCAAATTTCAAATCCAACCTCTGCCAGTGCTGTAGATATTCGTCCTCACTTTGGTTCTCATAGATAAGCAGTTTGAGCTCTAGATATTCGTCCTCACTTTGGTTCTCATAGATATTAGTCCGATTTGTTCAGTTTTTGGAATTCCTGTAGATATTAGTAGACGCCTCCAACAAAAGCTACTGGTCGTCAGGCGTCAGTCGTCACCATAGATATTATATAAATATATGGTCGTCACCGTGACTGGAATGGTATAATGTATAATGTAGGTTTTGTAAATACGCATACGGGTTTGTTACTATTCGACAATACGGGCTCTGTCGTAATATCAATGAGTGGCTACCTACTCGATTACTACAAACAGCTACAGAGTACTACAGGAGGGTGACCGAACAACCCTGAATGATATCAACTCAACACCGCATTTGAAGTCATTAAAAGTGGTGAGAAAAATATGTTTTAAAAACTGGTTAAATAGGTTACGTTAGATTAGGTGGTGGGATATTTTTTATAGCTTTTAACGACTTTTAAAAAAGGCGAGTTGATTTGATTCTGAGTTGGCATGGAATAACCCTACAGGATTCCTCGAAATCTGTCAGTATGTCAACCTGATCTATAATACTCCATTTTAATTCTAGTAAACAATATAACCTTCCCCTATTTTACAATTTAGCGTTTATTACAAACTTAATTTGAGTTAAACATCATTAATCATGGTCGACTTGTTACCCTTTTCCTAGTAGGATCGGAACAAATCGATGGTCCCGAAGAACTATCTCGGATCTGCTAAAAATTGAAAATCGTTTCGTTCGCTTATTTGAAACTAGCTTTTGCCCCCGGCTTCGCTCGCATATTCGCCCCGCCCCATTCAGGTAGGTCAAAATGTAGATTAGTACCTATTTTATATTGTACACTAAATATTCATATTAGAATACTCGTATTTGAATTTTTGCTATCAAAGAAATATCCACAGTAACCTTAACAAATAACAAACTGACAGCTCACGTCAAACATTTACTTAGCAACACGCTTTGCCAATAAACGTATAATAAATAATTTCACAGCGCCACAGCTTATTCATAACGCCAGAGCTTACCAATATATATAGCCTATTTTACTCGCAAATAATGTAGCTTTCGATTAGTGAAATAATTTTTAAATTCCATTTGGTATTTATTGCGTGAAAGAGTAACGAACACACATCCATACAAACTTTCGCCTTTATAATATCTATAAGATTCCTTTTGATGATTTAAAAGCCTGAATTTTGAATGGAATGTAACATATCAATACAACATTATATTTCTTGAATTCAAAAACAGTAAAAATGCGGAAATGAAACTTTAAACAGCTAGGTGGTATGGTATACTGCAAAACTACAAAGTCGCGCATCCGACATTGTTCTTCGGGAACGTCGAAATAAGCTTCGAGGTTTCCATAATGTTGTCTTGTGCTACATACTTCCTTTTAGGTAGTAACTACACTAACTACCATTAGGTTTCTTTGGGACCAGAATACCCTTTTATTTGGATTAAATATGTGGTATTTTTTTCATTGAAATTTTCGAAGAACTGTTAAAACAAAATTCCTAACTATGAAAACTTGTTGCGCTTATGTTATGTGAGGGTTTCAATGTATTTTTGTAGCTTTTCCCATTATTTTTCTGGTCATTTAGTCTCCTAATAAATTTATTATAATTGGCGCCTATCGTAATCCATTGGTGCAATTTATTACCAACCTGCTTTATTAGTAAAATTAGCTGACTCATACAATATTACAAAAAAATCTATTGATATCTAGGATGTGCTAAACTTACTTTGTAATATTTTGGTCATCTCACATACGTTTGTATGTTTTGATTTGGTAACATACGTTCGCCTTCGTATGTTTCGGTTTGGTCTTCTCACATACGTTCGCTTTTAGGTTTGTCGTATATTTTGTGTTTTGTATCTGAAGCTGTCTTGTAATATTTGAAAATATTATTGTGTATAATCTCTGTAACTGTTTTTATAAAAAAAAAATCTATTGTATAGTCTGAGTTTACTTGAACACGCGTTTCAAATGAAAGTACCTACCTTGAAAAGATCATCTCCGTTACTGATCCGAAACTAATCTGAATGACATCTCTTCGATACTTATGTATTTATTATTTCATAATACTTTAGTGGCATCGCAGCCAAATGCCGTGGAAATAACCTATAAATCTAATTTAGTTCACGCACGATATTGGTTATTCACGCACAATGAAAATAAATTATTCTTTGTCCATTGGAAAAATCTGGTTTGAACTTCAATTCGTTGCATAATCTAAATAGGTAAATAGAAGTGGCCCGCAAAAACGGATCGCCTTCTCGATTTGAAGATTGATTGATATATAATAGATGAAGAGGACAAATGGGAGGAAGAAAACTAAGGAGAGGAATTTATAGAAGAAGAAAATTCTTAGAAGCAAGAGGAGAAAGCACTATTCTTCTAATCCATGTTTGGAAATAGATCTACATATTATGAAAATTACTATCGATAACATAGTTTGTTTTGGTGCTCTAAGAAAAACTTGATATCAAAATGATATCAGGTTTTGTGTCAGTTCTGATTTTGGAGATTTAGCTTATTTACCACTTTATTCCTGGATTGAGTTAATTCTCGTGGGAATCGCATTAATTTTCTATACTGATGGCGATATTACACGGTTTAACCAAATTGATTCACTTTGGTCGAATGGCGCAGAAGTGAAAGGGTATACTGTATACTTATCCTGAAGAAGTGAACTATTCAATGCTGTGGATGTCTTCGAATCAGGTCGTGCGCATGGGAATTACGTTAATTTGTGATCATTTACTTAACGAGTTAATTAATTGAACGATTGAACGATGACATTGAATCATTCACTTTTATATTTACATGATTCAATTTGGTTGTTTCATCCAAATTGAAATGAACCGTGTAATATAACTATCTACTACTAATTTATTTTATTGTGTCGTTTATTCTCAGGTTTAGATAGAGAGCATAGACATATGAACTAATATTCATATGTCTATGATAGAGAGGAAAGAATGCCCCTCCCACCCAGCCAGGTGGCTTACTATTCTTGCTTCATTCGCTTACATAAGTCCAGAAAGAGTTAAACGGCGCCTGGCGCTAGTAAAAATCTCAAGGGTGCTATATTAGGTGTCATGCATTATCAGCGCTTTGGCTCTCTGGGAAATCAAGGGGACTGCTCTAAATGCACTTGCACGGGGCCGGCACTGAAACGTCTTATCTAATACAGACTCCTATACAACACGAGCTAAGTTATAAGTTGTGATTCCACGGATCGTCCTCGACTTCTTCTGTCACCAGTCTGTCTCATAATTATATACAAACCATTTAACGACCCTTTTTAGCCTTATTTATTGAGTTATTTATTCCTTGCTGAAGTTTTGACAAGGACACTGTAAAAGGCATACCGCTGATCGATCTTTCTCTCAATCGACGCTAGAGATTACAACGGAGCTCTCGGCAGCAGGACCACCATTAAATTATTTCGTGGTCCATAACAATCACAGGCGGGATCATTTTAAACAATGACGTCACAATCCACAACTCTCCGCGTTATTAATGTGGAGCCGTTTAGTGAGAAAGGTCACATCATTTATTGGTCACTTTTTTCATACTTTCAAGACCAAAATAATGTAGGGCGTCGTGATTCATAATAATAGTAGGCGACAAACGGGTACGATGCCTAATATACATATGTTATAGAATATTATGTGGATAGTGTAGGTCAGGGGTAAAAACTGTGAATGTATGAAATATCTTTTCTAAACTCGTGTAATTGGGGTATACTGTGATACTATGGGTTATGGAAAGCGCTAAGGTAGAGAAAAAATTTTAAAATATTTTTTTATGTGAATACCTCACAGGAGTCCCAACTGCTACCGTCTGGAGCCGGTGAGGCTATGGCATCCTCAATTGGGGTAGGTTGTAAGGCTGGAGGTAGTCGGAAGGGGAAGGAGACGAGGGAGAGGAAGGTGGAGAAGTACCTGGCTATTTAGATTTGGTCATCAAACACGGATAAAGCATTTCAAGTAACGTTTCAGTTATGAATTTCGGTCTTACACCAGGGCCATTCCACTCCGGAACGTGCCGCAAATGTACTAAAAAAAATTAAATTAATTTTATTTACGCACGGGTTTTGAATCCGCGTCCTGCGGATTGCTAAAGAGCCTTGTCCCTCGACGGCGGAGGCCATCAAACTCATGTTGGGAACATAGCATAATGTTCTTCCCTATTTTATAGTTGAGAAATATTCGACTATTCCGATCTTATCACTAAACGACGGCCGGCGCGCCGGCGGCGTAGCGCAGCGGTAAGACGCTTGATTCGCACACCGAAGGTCGCGGGATCGAATCCCGGCGTGGCAAATAAATTTTATTTGATTAATTTGTGTTATTTCACAATTTATTCATTTAAAATAATATATAGTATATTTGCGGCACGTTCCAGAGTGGAAGATACTCTCCGTATCGCCCTGGTGTAAGACCACCATTCAGAATTGAAACGTTGCTTGAAACGGCACTAGCCGTGTTTGGTGACCAGATCTGAATAGCCAGGTACTAACCCACCTTCCTCTTCCCTATCTCCTTCCGCTCCCCACTACCCTCAGCCTCACAAAATACCCCAATTGGGGATGCCATAGTCTCACCGGCTTCAGACGGGAGCAGTTGGGACTCTTGTGCGGTATACATATAAAAAATAAAAAAAACACACACACACACCTCAAGCTATTTCAAGCAACGTTTCGATTCTGAATGGTGGTCTTGGAGGCGTCTACTAATATCTACAGGAATTCCAAAAACTGAAAAAATCGGACTAATATCTATGAGAATCCATGTTCTAAATATATGTTCATTATTTTATAAATATTTTGTAATGATCTCGTAAGGAACACTGTAGGATTATTTTTAAATTTATTATAGTTAAGCGCACTTGAAGTGAAATGACACAAAACTGCGCTATATAAATATTACGTTATTATTATTATTATTATTCTGACTAATATCTATACGAGGTATGTTGGAACAATGTCTATGGGAACCAAAGTGGGGACGAATATCTACAGCTCAAACTGCTGACTAATATCTATTGAACAGGTGATGTCGACGAATATCTACAGCACTGGCAGAGGTTAGATTAGTTTAGGTGCTCAGCTGCCCTCTGTAAATATTAGTCCCACCTACGCTCCATAGATATTCGTCACCACTGGGACCGTCATAGATATTTATCTGACCTTAGCTCTGTAGATATTAGTCTTCGCTCTGAAGTTCATAGATATTTATGCAATATAGTTGTGAATGATGAATACTTGGAGCAGGTGGATGAGTTTGTGTATCTGGGTAGTATGTTTACGAGAGATGGGAAGGCTGATAGGGATATTGAAAGAAGGGTGAATGCTGGTAACTCCATTAATGGAGGACTGAATGCCGTTGGCGCTAATAAAAAAACTGTCAAAAGAAGCGAAACTAGCAGTCCACAATGGAGTCCTGGTACCTACCCTGATGTATGGCAGTGAGGCATGGAACTGGCAGAGGAAGGATGAAAGTAAACTGAATGCTGTTGAAATGAGATCCCTGAGGCGTATGTGTGGTAAAAACAATGTATGATCGTGTGAGAAATGTGGATATCCGCAAAGAATGTAAGGCTGATGTATGCATAATGAGTAAGATTAAGAAAGGGACCCTCAGATGGTTTGGGCATGTAGAGCGAATGAACGAAGAAAGCAGTGTAAGAAGAATATACGACGCAAATGTGAATGGTAGAAGAAGTCGTGGACGTCCGAGGAAGACATGGCACGATCAAGTGAATCAGATACTTGAGTCCGGCCATGTCAAAAGTCAGAATAATAGAAGAGAATGTATGAGACGATGTATGAATGTGAGTGAGGCAAAGAGTGTGTGCCAAGACCGAGTTGTTTGGCGGTACGTCCTCTCTGCCTACCCCTGCGGGTAAACGGCGTGATGGTTAGTTAGTTAGTTAGTTATGAGCTGTTGATATTCGTCCGACATACCGGCTATTGATATTAGTATCTGGAGTCGTAGTCTTTCATCAGTAGGTACTATTCTTGGAGCATCTCATTATTTCAAATTTTGGCGACTTTTGTTATATTTTACCTGTTTTTAAATCCACCTGCGTTTTTTATGACAGCTGTCCTGTTGGCTTTGTCATCTCAAAGTAAATACTTTCTTGTCGTCTTGTCAAGCTTGTACGGTCGGACAGTTTTATGATGCCAAGTACACAACGAGGCGAGGCAGTGCATTTGAAAGCCACTGCGAGCACTCCATCAAGCCTGCAAACTCTAGACACAACAATGCACAATAACGCTGCAACTTGGTAATGCATAAATCACTCTTGAAGTATGTTTGGAAACAATGTTCCTGTTACTATTCTTGTGAAACCACGGCAGGTAAAAATTCTACCCTCTTTTTAACGCACATTTATCGAAACTTGCCACAAAGTGTTTGTTCTGGAAAAGTGAACTGAACACAATACAATATTAAAAATTAAAACATTATTTCAGAAGTAATCCTTAGTACCTACATTCTATAATACAGTGTTTTATTTGTTCACAGGACAGTGTGAAAATTTTAATTTATTGTGTTCAAAAAAACTTCTGTACTGGCTCTAGATTACCATGTTTACCGGCTGATTCAGTGGTACATATCGTATTCTTGAAAGTTATCCCACAAAAATGAACCTTTAAATTTTAACCGGGATGCGTATTTCCTTTTCCGTGTTAAGATGAAGCCATACTAAATAATGCAAAATCATACAAAATCGTATGTTTTAGTTTTGAAAATTTGACCGCTTAGAAGTATTATAGATGCTTCAATTAAATACTGCGTGTAGAACATACTTTGGCCCTTAAAAATATCGGTCATTTTTTTTAATAAGTCTTTTAATAAGCTTAGAAAAAAATAAAGTATTAGGTCTATAAAAAAAAAATTAACGGAAAACTCTCCTACTTATAAACACTTTTTCGGATATGGTTTTATTGCATAATGTGGCAAATTCAGTTTCTTATATAATTATCGCGAAAAAAAATGATATTTACGCCCGAACCTCACAAAATAAAATATAATATGCATTTTCGCGTTGGTATTTTTGACATCACGGCGACAATGCGGCAGTCGACGAATTTGTTATATCAAAGTGAACCTTATACCGTCCACCGAAGAACGACTGGCAGCCGCCCCCCTGTCTTCCGTCATTACTCCTCCGAACGGAGCGGAGAGCAGTCGTGTTATGCTCCGCGCCGCTTATTTTCGTGAAATCAATTTAAAAATTCCGTTTTATTGCAATAAACAATGCATAAAAAAGGAATTAATGTTTTTTACAGGCCTATACGAAATCAACATGTAAAAAAAAATCTCAAATACTTTTTCCAACCTTTCCAAAAGCTTTTTCTCAAGTATTTTTAAACTCCTCCCATAAAAGGGCGTGAATTCCGATTTCGATTTTTTCCTGTACTAGTGGATCGCCTTAAATACGAGGCAACCATGCCTCGAAGTCAACACGGGTTTGTAACGCCATTTATCCGCCATATAGGTACTGTATTATAAAGTGTTTTTATTTATTTTATTAGTAAGGCTGTTTGCGTTTTATTGACCATCCATTATATTGTGCGTGTATGCACACACTTCCCTTTTTTATGTTTTAATCACTTTTGGAGGACGCGTGCCTTGTACTAAACACGAGTTTGGGAAGGGATTGGCGTTACACACCCGTGCACAGTAGGATGCCGCTTGCCTTCTACTGGACAAGGGTTTGGAGAAAAAATGGCATTACAAACCAGTGTTGATTTCGAGGCATGGTTGCCTCGTATTGAACACGGAAAAAGTAATACGCAACCGGGATGTTTTAGGACCACGCGCTGTTTTAAATTATACTTTTAGTAATTAGTGTGGCCAGTCTAAAAAGCAAAATATTTCTTAAAATGATTTGAAAAAACATGCCACACCGACGATTTGATCTCTGGTGACAGACAATAAATACCGCACGGTTTTTTGTTTAGTGTTATACAAAAGTACCAGGATTTAAAAAATATCCTCTCTACAGCTGAATATATCGAGAGGTAGAAATATTACTACCGCCAACAGATCTATCAAATGAGTCAAAATTGCGGAATTAACTATGGGAGAAAAGCTAAAGTTAAAAATGACAACAGATAAATTATGTATTTGATAAACGCATTTTGGTGAAATTTAACTTCAGCAATTACTTTTATTCTTACTTTTATAGAGTAAAAGCGTTGAAACAGACGGACTCTAATTTTGATTTAATGGTAGCTGACTTCCGATAGGAGAGGGTACCAGGAAGAAGAGTAAGTGGTAACGATGGTAACCATTGATTATAATTTTTTGAGAATGTCATTAACTAGAAAAAACACACAGAAAGTTTTATTACTCCCGATAATATATGAATAGTGCATCATGCGTTTCACATGGTGACTTTTTAAAAAATTTTTATTTATTAAATAACAAAATACATTTTGTACAACAATTTGAGTAGACCCACAAAGCTGTCATATGGCAGCTTGTCTGCAGGTTCTAACAATTTAAACATTCTTAATATAATATCTAAGAACATATTTGTAAATACATTTATAGTTTTAAGGAAACATTAGAATAGATCACATAATATTAGATAATTTAACTTACATCTATAAATATATAAGATATTTCAATATACCTGCCTAATAACAAGATATGTAGGCAGCTATATTAAGATATTCAAAGATACATGGAGTTTTCGTTCATTAACCATAGTTTTATCATTTTAGGATATAGTCTCTCATTTTTTTCAAATTTTATGTTTTTATTGATTTTATTGAAAATCACTGGTATTAGATATTCAAGAGTACGGCTTCCATATTTATTTAATATTCGAGGAGTTTTTAGGCCCTTTCCTTCTCTAAATCTTGTGGTATGTTTGTGTACAAGTAGGTGTTTGTAAGGGCTTTCCCCCATATTATCCATAATAGTAGTGAACCAGTGGAGACCTTTTATTGTAAGTAGGCTCTCTGAGCCATATAGTAGTTTTAGGTTGTGTCTCTGTTTGTAAATATTTGTTGGGACAATTTTTTTTATTATGGCAGTTTGTAAATTTTTAATATATTTAATGTAAGTAGTGCTTGCATGTCCCCAAGTTCGAATACCATATCTAAGTATGGATTCGACCATAGAAAAATATATGAGTTTAAGAGTACAATGAGGCAAAATAAATTTTAATTTGTAAAAGTTACTAGCTAAGGATTGGAGCTGGTTACAAATTTTTGCCACTTGTTTATCCCACTTAAAATTGTTATCAACAATTATTCCCAGATAAGTGTATTCATTTGTAAAATCTATTTTTTCACAGTCACAAACATTAACAATTCCTCTACGTATACAGTCAAAGCTATGAGCGGTTATTTTAGGAACATTCCACATTTTCAAACTTGGTGATTTTATGTACATGCATTTGGTTTTTTTAACATTAATAATTAATCCTACATCATGAGCCCATTTGAGAAGCTCGTTAAAGTCTCTTTGTAATTCTTGTACAGATATTTTAGGATTTTCATTTGATACAACAAGAGCAGTATCATCAGCAAAAATGAATCGACGAGCTTTTTTGAAAATCTTACACATAGCAATTACATATAAAATATATAATTTTGGACCTAGAATTGACCCTTGCGGTACTCCCGATTTGATGTATCTTGATTTACTAATTATATTTAAAATCTTCACACTCATTTTTCTATTTGAGAAATAGTTTTTAAAGAATAAGAGGAGTTTACCCCGGATACCTATAAATTCAAGTACTTTCATTATTTGTATATGGCTAAGTGTGTCGAAATCAATAAATAGAACCAATACATGTTGTTTACAGTTAAGTTGTGAATTTATATGATTAGAAAATTTTTCGAGCAATTTATCGCATCTTTTTTTTTTTTGAAAACCATACTGGCATTCATCAATAATACCTACTCAGATTATTTAAGTATTTATCTAAATTTATTGATATATATTTTTCTAAAAAAATTTCTAATGCAGGTAGTAAGGAAATCGGCCTGTAATTATTTATTAAAGAGTGATTTCCATTTTTAAAGATAGGCCTTACAATGCTATATTTTAGTTCATCGGAAATATGGCCCGTATCAATTATTCTGTTAATTAAGTGGGCGATTATAGGACTAAGTAATTTAACATGTTTTTTAAATCATACATACGAATTAAATCTATGCCTGGTGTCTTGGAATTTTTCATACCTCCGATAATTAATTCGATTTGCTTTGTATTTGCTCGTGGTAGATACATTGTGTGATTTAAATATTCCGGCGTGTATTCTGACGCTCGGACATCACATTCATGTAATAACTTATTTACCCCCTCATCAAAGAAGTCTGCAAAATTTTCTGCCACTGCATCTGTCGATTTGGATTTTAAGAAATATTTTGAAATGACTTCATCACTAGTCCTCATAAATATAATACAAGACTCCATGCTCCTTTTCATGTAGTTGCTTCGCTCACTAATTTTATGTTCAATTATTCTCGTTCACAGAGATATCGTATAACTTGCTCAACCGACATATTTTTTAATAACGTTGCTTCCATTAAAAAACAAATAATGTATGCAATAATCCTTACATAACTGTATCAGTTTGTTGTTATGCTATTGTTTTACGATTATGCTTATTAAGTACTTATATTCTTCATAATTGTTTTATTCCTACGTTAGTAAAAGCTCAAAGGGTATTTAAAAAAATAAACAAAATAATAACTTTGTCGAAAATTAATATGTTCATGTTGTAATAAATATCAACTGGCTATATTGTGATTAATTTTCAACTGCATTCGCAATATGATATGATATTGATACAATCCATATTTAATTACTCTGTATGTACTTAACTTATTTATTGTTATGTACTTTTTAATTTGCTTATTGTTATAAGTATTTACTTACTATTATCTACTTCTTTCGTACCATAATTTACTTACTATACAATATTATAATTGTTTATTAGTATTTACTCATAATTATTATGTACTTTATTTACTTATGTTTATTTACTTATTATTATTAAATTGTTTATTATTGTTTACTCATAATTATATTATATTATATTATTTGTTTAATTTATTTATATCTACATATTTACTTAATATATTATATTTATTTCATAAACTATATAAATTTATTACATAATTGTTTATTATTATTTATTTTTTGTTAATAATTTAATGCTACTGTGGTATGATCACCCTATTATTGCATCTGGTAAGCCACAACAGGTACCTTGTATTTACATATTTTAATATTTAGTTTACAGTATAATGTTATTTTTGTCAACAATGAGCATACTGCCCAGCTGTAATAATTATTAATTAGTAATGTTTAAATAACTGTACTCAGTGCTTCTTTTGTAGGTTTATTATTATATTTCTTTTATGTTTAGGTATATGTATGTTTATTTTTTTTTTTTTTTATTAAATTACTTTATTGTAAAACTGCATATCTCGATACAGGAATCCCCTAGTGAGATGTGCAGCTTATGTTTTCATGTATTTCTTATTTTTTTCAATAAATAAATAAATAAATAAATATTGTATAAAGTGATATGGTATCTAGGTATACATATAGTGGGCAGTGGCAGTGGCAGCGGGCACTGTCTGGGATCGAACCCTCGGCCTTGGATTTACGAGCAGAGGTCTGCCACTCCACCCACGGAAACAACAGAACAACTGCCCTCATTTTATTCAAACAGGCTGCAAAACCGGGAATATTACCAGTTAGTAGTGCCAGAACCCCCTACAAGAGACTGATTTATTGACTGAGCGTGGTGAAGTCCTGATTTAATTGGACCATTTTGCATTTCGTCTGTCTGTAAATTTGTTTGTGCGTTCCGTTTCCGCTTCAAGTTGGTGGCCGTTTTAATGGTTCAGTAAATATTATTTTTTCAAATGTGAAATCGTCGTGTTTATTTGAGCTTTCTTATTCGCATTTTTTTTTAAATAATATAATTGCTAAATGCTTGAAGAAAGTTTAAAAAAGGATTGTCATTTAGATAGTGACGTTTCTTTGGACAAATTGAATGATTCCTTGTTGAAAGCAAGATAATCTTTTAGGTCATTTTGGGAGAGAGGGTAAATATGGGTACCGCCGCCCCGGGAACCATTTATTGGATAACCCACATCCTGCCATAAGTCACTGCAAGTAGTTTGATACGTTTGGTGACTTAGCAGAGGTGCCCTGGTTCATGGTGTGGGGGGTTGTCTAGGTCTTAACGGCGGATGCATCTGCCGACCTCCTCCGTGGCGGGCAGGATCGAGAAAGAAAGACGGTTGAGGGAAACCTCTTTTTTTTTCGGACTCTCCTCTCATGGACTTGCACTTCAATGGGAGGGATGGTTTCATACGTCCGTCACTCCTGGACACAATGAACCCCAGATTCCTATCCACCCTTCATACCTTTATCCATCGCAGATCTTCTTTTCCTTCCTTTTAATAAAAATACCCTTCTCACATCATCCCCAAAGATGACAAAGGCCCAATGGAAATTATTTTCCTAAGGGCTTCCTGTAAATCATCATTTGATTTCATCACCGTTTCAAGTAAACTCGAGTTTAATATCTCAAAAGTGGTGCAGCATTTATTAAGCCACGATTTATAATAGGCAGGTCACAGATTACGTTTATTGACTTAGCAGAGGTGCGCGGTTCATGGGTGAAGTTTGTCTAAGACTTGGCAGCCAATGCGTTTGCCCACCTACTGCGTGGCGGGACGGATCGGTAGAGATCGGTTAAGGAAGACCATTATTTATTTATTTATTTATTTATTTACGCCCTAGTGGGCTTTTACAACAGAAATTAAAAACATAAAAAAATTAAACATCATAAAAGAAATGAAATACTATGAGTAATAAGAAAAAATCAGTAATAAGACCAGAAATACAATAAAGTGCAATGTGTAAAAGCTAGTTAGTAGGTATAAACAAACAATTATATGTGTACAATAATGAACAATGATAAAACAGAACTAAATAGAACAGCAAAATAAAATAAAATAAGGTTATAAATTACTGGTAAGATTTTAAATGAGAGGAGGTTTTATGAAAAGAACAAAAATAAGAAAAGTTAATTATTAACAGATAAAATAGAGATGAGTTGTCTCTTGAAAATTGCAAAACTGTCAACACCAAATATATCTATAGATTCACAATGTTTATTTGCAAGGCTATGCATTCTAGGGATTGGTGAATTAATAGAATAGTTAGTATTGAGGGTATTGTTAAAATTGAAAATATCTTTATTGCGAGTTAGTCTAGCAGGTACATTAATACAGATTAATTCTAATAAATTAGGGCAGTCAACTAAAGATTTGATAATTTTGAATAAAAATAACAAATCAATTAACACTCTTCTATCTGATAATTTAATTTATTATCTTTGGGAAGACCTAATCTTGACTAGTATCTCTCGACCCATCGACATGCACCGCATTGGGAGGGATGGATTCATACGTCCGTCACTCCTAGACATATTAACCCCCAGATTCCTACCCACACTTCATATCTTTTTCTTTCCCAGATCTTTCTTTTCCTTAAAATGATCCTTCAGACATCCCCAAAGATGACATAAGCCCTAAAAAATAAAATTACAGGACATCTTCCGAGCGATTCTGTTTTTGTGTGGGGTCGTTATTACATAACGGACGTGATCTCCTGTCAGATTTGTGTATTTTTATGGCTCTTATTTGCTTTTTTATGTACAACGTACATGAATAAATAATCATGCATACTTGCAGGAATTCGTGTTTAAATCGATCTAAACTAAAATATATATGATAGTAAATATGTAAAAAATCACATAGATCTGACAGGAGATAACGTCCGTTATCCAATAACGACCCCACAAAAGATCCGGAATCTCTCGGCAGCGCAGTATTGTAAATAATCATTTTACTTCATCACAGTTTCAAGTATTCTCAAGTTATGATGATGTCCTAAAAGCGGTGTAACATTCAATAGGCCGCTGCTTATAAAGATGTCCAATTAAATACACTTGTAAAGCAAAAGAAGTAGAAGCGCATAGTGATTGGCACTGCGTAATGTAGTTCTGTAGTGTAGGTACGGGTACTGTCTCAGAAGATTATTTGCGTTGTTTGGTCATCCGCCCCGCTCTGATTTGAATGTCACCAGCCACAGTCACCAGTTTATTCAACCGGCAATAAGTCGCCAATAAACAGTAAGATGGGGGTCCGTGTCCTGTCCTGTCCTGTCCGGAGAGATGCTGTGGGATAAACAGAGAGACACTCGGCACGCTGAATGCTGAACGATCACATCCTGTCGGGAAAGATCGTTATTTATCCACACACTCCAGGATGTGCAAGGATGCCGCGAATAACGTCACATACCTACTCACTGTTCTTATACTTATTATATACTTGTGTACTATACGTAGAGTCCAACAGAAGTTGCATTTAAAAAAATTCATTTCTCGAAACTGTAATTGAGGTCAAATCTCTTCTGCGTGAGTTGTCAACAAACATAATAGAACCAATTACCTTAGAAATGTCTAACATTTTCCCGTTATCAATTAGTAAAAAATATTATCTTATAGTCCTATTTTAGATATGTTCCCTTTCAATGTCCGTTCTGTTTCTTCTCCCCAGTCTTCATTAAACTCTAGCCACGCCCCCAACCTTACCATAACACTTATTAAACATTGTACTCATCCACTATTTTGTTATTGTCAAGTAATATATATGTTTGCCCTGAGGAAGGAACGGTCGTCCTGAAACCGGCCGGCTTTAGTAAAATACCTAATATTAGTTTTACAGAGAAATTAGATTCAGTGAAGTTCAATTCCCGAAAGTGTTGACCCTTTTTAGGCTCAAAGATTGTTTTAGCGTATTGATGCGAGTTTCTTATAAAAATGGTTTACGAATGAGAGTTTGTAACCAAAATAAAAATAGAGATCAATATAAAAAAACTGTCATTCTTGATTTTGTACACACATATTTATGAAATCTGTAATTCAAAATTAATAAATACTTAGGACTGGTTGTTGTAATTTTTTAACAATTCATCAGCTTTTGAGGTTAATTTTCACTTCTGTGTAAGTTCTATTCGAGTTCTGTTATTATATCATTATAGGCCAGTTGCTTCGTAAAACTAAAATAATCACTGAACTTGAATATTTTCACCGAACGTGAAAATTAACTTAAAATATTTGATGAATTGTTCAAATTTCTTTAAATAACCACAGATAGGTTTCTAATATCTTTGTAAATAACCCATCCTTAGTTTTAACCACGGTTATTGTTTAAAAAACGAACATAAGCAATAATTGCTTTATCGGGGTTTTCCTAAAACTAATTACATATTTTATAATAGACTTAAAATGTGAATGAACGGGCGGGAAGGGGTTATTTATAATATTTAAACTCACCTTCACACTCTTTCTAATATCCAAGATTTCAAGTTTGTCTAAGTGGATATATATACCATTAACATTAAAGTGCAGCAACTCTATTCCTCTATTATGTATAGTATAATCAAAAGTACGGCTCGACTCCATTAAATGAATAGCAAACTCCGAGAAACTATTACTGTTTAATAATAATTATAATTGGATAAAGAGCGCCATTTTTGTGAAAAATCACCTCAAGGGCGCGTTTTAAAAACACCTCATACGTGGCGCTCAGCGCCCTTGAGGTGATTTTTCACAAACATGGCGCTATGTAAATCAGCCAAATATTTTTAATATTATACTCTCTTTCAAAGTTCTTCGAAGTTTTACATATCCTATAAAAAATCCACAATCTTTACAATTTAATTTATAGACTCCAGATTTTTCATTACAATAAAAGTGGTTAAAATTAAAGTCGGGTTGTTTCAAAAAATTTTAACAATTCATCAAATATTTTAAGTTAGTTTTCGCGTTCTGTGTAAGTTCTATTATTATACCATTATAGGCTAGTTGCCTCATAAATCTGAAATAATTACAGAACTTAAATAGAACTTGCACAGAACGTTGAAATTAGCCAAAAAAATGATGAATTTTTTTTAAACAACCTGTCCTAAGTTTTATCAATTTTGAATTAAAATGGTGTCACAAAATAAATTTGCTGTGTTTGAAGAAGAAGTCAGCTTATTGCAAATAAATAATAAGTAGCGAAGCTATAAAGCTATCGATGTTGGCTTTAAAACCAACCTAATTATAACCATTTCGACGACCTTTTTATTTATTTTTTATTTGTAAAAGACATGATACATAATTAAGAAATTTACATAGAGTAAGTAGATATATTAGATCACCATACTAGGCGGCTGCCTGTTTCATGGTGACCAATTGAGTAGATATAGTTACTTTGTATGAAATATTAAGTCTTGTGTAAACATATGGATTTGGTATAAATGATGCTAAAAATTGGAAACATTATAATAAAAAGTAGAAAATAGAAAATAGAAAGGAGAAAATAAGTAAATTAGCATTAGGTTATAAAAATGTACATATCTTTTTTTCAATATGTGTGTATGCAAGCACACACTATATACGTAGGTGCACACATCTATGCAGACATAAAAAAACATACATTTGGGTTTATACATTGTTGTTTGAATCGTGTAAAAACATGTGAATAAAATAATATTTGCGGAATGATCTACTTTTTCATTAAAAATAATAAAAAGGCTTGAATTTGGATCAAACAAGGTAAAGTATGTTAGGGTGCCTCGATGTCGGCTTCTAAACCAACACCAGGGCCCAAAACACGTCCCTGACTAGCTCTCAGCGGGACTATGGTACTCTCTATTCAGGGGGGTGGGCAGCTCAAGGCTAGGGAACTTCTCTCCATCCTCCGGTGACCCACGGGATCCTCACTGGCCAACAATCCTCCCGCCGTAGCAGAATAATAACAATGTTAAATCATTTAGACATGTATTGTAAACTCAAACACATACATAGGTTTCTACAGTACAATTCAATTACAAGAAATGCAAATTACACAAACCTAGCTAAAGTGTTTAACTCTCTCTGACTCTCTCTCTAAACGAAACTCTCCGAGTCGTGATTTCCGCGGGGGCCCTACATTTCACTGAATTACGGACAACATTTAAGGAGGAAATCAAGATACAGCTTACATGTAGGTTGGCAGGAACCTCGTCTCATGTGGCAGCTTCATCAGGCACTTTCGTAGTCTAAATAGACCGAACTATAGTGGCAAAAGACTGATTCTACTCAAAAGTATTTCAATAATACATCGCGGCCCCATTGAATTGGGTCCGCCGGCTACAAGTGAGCCGCGGGCGTGCGTTCTCAAAGGCGCTCAGATCTCTTCTGTCGAGTGGAGCGGACTGTCGAGTCGCCGGGCAAGCGGGGAGGGACAGGGGGAAACAGGATACGGGGCGGAGAGGGGGTTTGTTGTGTGGACAGCTGCGTTCTCGAATCTAGTATTTACTCGCTTCAAGGGCGTATCGTAACACTTCCCCCCGCGCTTGGAAAAAAAGCGACGTGGCAATGGAGCTGTAGGAAAAAAAAATCCTCTTAAACTTTCATTGGGGTTTTTGAGAGATTCGTTGCTTGAGAGATGCCTAGCTAGAACATGCAATTTATGTTATAGTTTAGGTCACAATGTTTGTAGGGAATGGGTGAGGGGTACATACAATGTTTGGAAAAGAACAGTTTTGGTGAAAGTACATGGTGTGAAACAACATACAAGATTATGCAATTGAAAGATGACAATACATGGTTATGCAATTGAACAAAATAACAATACATGGTTATGCAATTGAAAAATAACAATTCATATTTGTACAATCGAAGAACAAAAAAAACAAGAACAAAAATGCCTGTGTGATTCTAAAGTTTCATTGGTCTGGGAGCTAAGTTTGCGAAGCGTGGATTTGTTTGGTTTCGGAGAATTTCGAAGAGGAGGACGTGGTTTCACAGATTCTAAGGATTACATTATCACTGTAATCAGACCCCTTTGAGATAACACTCAAAAGTACACTTGGGCCTTAGAAAACACTTGGTTTTGTCGAAGACGTCGAAGTTCACGAAGTGGAGACTGTGGTTGCTGTGCCGCGACTATGGTTACAGAGGTCATTGAAGAGGAGAATCCAGTGTCTGCAGACATGCCAGTACGAATCCTAAAGTGTTATTAAGGTAAACACGGATCGTATATAATGGTTATTGAAGCATAATGTAGCTCAACATAACTTGTATTGGTACGCATTCAGCGAATACTGGAAGTCAAGGTAATGATGGTTTACACATGACGATATATGCGTCACTGCATGACAGCGCAAGAGACGACATGGTTGGCATCGATAGCAAGAGTAAGAACAAACCTAGGAGCTAGCGTGCCCAAAAGGTGGTTCAGAGTGTCATAATGTATAGTGGGACAACTCAACTTGCTGTGGCACGACGAAACAACATACATATGAGCGGTATGGTCTGTGCTTTCAGGAACAAATGCGTAGAAAAATGGCAGCAGGAGGGACCTAGTAACCACAGCGCGTGCTGTCAGGAAGTGGAGCTCAGCTTGGCTGTTGGTGATGACATCCGCCTGGGCTTCTTTTTAATCCGGGAGAAATTATTATTAGAGCAAAATTCTTGAAGTTTACCTGCCTAGGGACCAATGAAGAAAAGGTTTGGAGAGAAACAAAATGTGTCCAGATAATGAAATAAACGAAGTTTTAACCACCGACCCAGAGAGTGACGAAGAGAGAGTTTTCTAACTAAATTGTGATTACATGAACATTTTCCTTTACCAGGATGACTTGGCGTTTGCCGAGTGACAATATGTCTTGGTTAAAAAACAACCGGCCTTCCATGGCCTATGTTAACATAAAGGTGGTAACATTTTTGTAGAATTTCAACGAACAAGACAAAGAAGTCGTGAATGAGTCACGGTAAAAGCAGAGAAACCAATTCATGAATAAAGGTTGTCAAAAGGAGACAGACGGTACGCCAAGTGCATATCGTACATATCCAACATTCATGAATGTGTTTCGTGAAATTGAGAAAAAGAACAAAAGGTGAGACATATGCAGAGAGTGAGGGAGAAAGCCTGCTGATAATTGGTTAGTTTACCGATTCGCACTCCCAGTGAGGGCGAATTATGGTTAACAACAGATTTTCCTCTTCATAACATATACCTGAGAACATGATGGTGAGGAGAAAGGAAAGGAAAAGGAAAGGAGTTGAGTGACGAAACTTGCTAGAGACTGGACTAATTTCCACTTCAAACTCCATGTGAGAATGAAACATGATCAACCAGCAGATTTCCTGACTCTTTACAATTGTTAAAAGGATGAGGAGAAATTTGAATACACATTAACAAAGAGACTAATCTTTTGCGTGTATTGGGCAAAAGATTAGGGGTCATTTTAAAAACTCCTGCGTGATTGTGAGAAAAGACAGACCCTTGCTCCAATTTCACAAACCTGGGGGTTTTCTTATCCGTTCCCCAGACAACGAGTTGGGTGGTTTTGTGCTCAATCGATTAACTCCCACAGCACTATGCCCCATAGTTAGCAGTGAAGCTACAAACTAGTCCTTTTGGGATAGTAGATACTCCTGGGCTTCTTTCCTTTTTGCAAAGAAGTAAAAAAAACAGGAGGTCCACGGGCATTGGCGTTGAATGACAACAAAGGGTTGTGGACTACATTTCGTAGATCGCACACAAAAGGTTTGATATTATTTCGTTCGCACGACTCATGGTAAGTGTTTTAACGTCTCCACGTATAGTGTATAAGAACATGTGAGTACATACAAGATAAAACTCAATTATAGACAGAAGTCAAGAGTTTATACAATGCCTCTTAAAGAAGATGGCAAGGCCGATATTATGTCGTTCGCACGAATCACGGTAAGTGTTTTAACGTCTCCACGTCTCGTGTACAAGGGTTGTACACAATTATACATACAAGCGGTACTCATGACAAATGAATGACACACGACCAAAATACAAAAACGGTACTCATGACAAATGAATGACACACGACCAAAATACAAAAACGGTACTCATGACAAATGAATGACACACGACCAAAATAGATTGTACAGAAAGGGTGGTACTCATGACAAATATGTCACACGACCAACTCAATAACATTTAGCTATGAGCAAAAGTGATTATGACGAACTTCTCGTATCGTGGCAGGTATTTTAAGGATCCCTCCTATAACGGTGGGTGTTCTAAGGATCTCTCCTATGACGGTGGATGTTCTAAGGATCTCTCCTATAATGTAACAGGGTTACGTTTAAATACAACACAATAAACGTTAATGATGCTTGATTTTAACCCATTTTATAAAGATTCGTTAGATTAACTAACTCCGTAGCCCAAGAGCGTACGACAGAGAAGATAGACAATTTGATGCTACTTCATGTGTTACAAAATACAAGGGTGATGGCAGAGTATAATTCTACTTACACCAAGTATTTAAAACAAAGACAGACCTATAATGGTTTTACATACTGTCTGTTGTGGCAACCTGTAGTGAGGAAGACCAAAGAAAAGGGACCAATTACGGTTTTACATACCCTTTGTGCAGTTACAAACATACCAGGTTATGTGCAATTTGGGTTGCAAATACTTGGTTAAATGAACACCTAAAAGTTGTGAATTCCAAAATCAGGATAACCATAAGGTTTTATTAACCTGTCTCGTAGGGTTGAAACGTGTCATATAAGACATACGTAACGTACAAGCAAAAAAAAAAAAAAAAAAAAATAACAAAAGGCAGTGGCTTTGTTATAACAACCAAAGACCGGATGATTCGGTTTTACGTACTTTAGTTGAAACGAGCCAAATTGATTTATATACAGGGTTATAAAGACCAATCATTGGTTTTATAAATACAAGTTCCAAAATGGACGTGTCGATATCCAATTTTGGTACAAGAGCATGAATTTGGGTAGGACGCCATCAATTTTTAATTTAAGAGGAAAAAATTGAAAAAACTTATATACACGAGGGGCGACTATGTAAGTAACCACTGTTTGATTTTCATGCTAGAGATACCTCGGAAGGTTTTACAACTCATGATGAACAAGATAAAAGGAAAAATTGTAAAAATAGTTAACTGGTTCTGAGTCGGAATTTAACACTTTGGAATTTACAAAACCCGACTTCTAGAACGACACGCCGATGGGCAATTGTCAACTACTTTACATGAACAAAATAAACAGGTGAGAAAGTTCCTTTCCACACGACAAAAATGCAACAAAAAAATAGGAGAAAAATTACAAAATTACATGACAAGGCAGGGTATGACGTGGCATGAACATTGCGTAGTGTACGTGTTGAGACAATAAATGGGCTCGCGACTTCCCAAACATTGAAACTCGAAAAGTGTCTCCGTTCCAAAGTGATCAGTTTTAGAACAGGTGAAAAAAATAAAAGAAAAAATTGCCGTGAGGGAAAGAAAAAACAGTGCAAAAACAACATTTGAAAGTAACTTCAAGGAGAGTACGCATTAATTTACAAAATAATTTACAACTTGTTTCATTTACGAAACGATGGGCATGTGATTGACACAATACACGCCTGACGTAGTAAGACTCTGTACGCTTACAAAAAAAATGTGATACATACTGGATCATTTTACGTTTGCTGAGATAGTGGGGGCAGTTTTACTTGACTCCTCACTTCCAGACTTTACAATGTCCTTAATGTGGTAATTACCAATGTGCTTTCCAGATGAGTCAGACAAGGAGTACACTAGGTCTGATATTTTCCTTAGGACTTTGGCCTTCACGAAACGTGGTGCCAGCTTAGCAGAGAAATACATGGCTCCTTGGGAAAGTGTGTTGTTCTTTCTCCAAACTATGTCTCCTGTATTGAAGGTGACATGTTTTCTACGTAAGTTATATCTGTCCGCACTCTTTTGGTGAGCCAGGAGCAAAGCATCAGTGACTTCACTGTAAATGGCCGACAGTTCTTCCAAGCGATGGGCATAGTCTGCGGTAGGGTTGCTTGTGGTGGCGGATGACGTAGGAAAGTTTGTGTCCCTATGTAGAGAACCATGGACGACTTGTTCCATACCGTGTTTTAAGAAGAAAGGTGTGTAACCAGTGGCCAGGTTAACAGTGTTGTTCATAGCGGCCTGAATTTTATCTAGGTTTTTACACCAAGTGCGTTGGTCTTTATCAACTAGAATAGCTAGAGCTGTGTTGATTGTTTGGTTGTAACGTTCGACAGTGTTGTTTTGGGGAGTGTACAAGGTGTTATAATAAATGTCCTTGATTCCGTATTTGGCAAGAAATTCTTTGAATTCCTGGGCAATAAACTGTTTTCCGTTATCAACAATTACGGTTCTGGGTGTTCCGTAAGGTATAAAAATGTGTTTTTCCAGAAGTTTGATGATGGCGGACGCGTTGGCTCTTTTTAAAGGGAAGATCCAACAGAATTTGGTGAAAACATCCACTACACTAAGTATGTGCATGTGTCCGGCATAACTTCGAGGAAAAGGTCCGACGAGGTCCATTGACAATGACTGTAGGGGTCTGTCGGCGCGTTTGGGGTTACCCATTAGGCCGGCAGGTGCTGCCGTGCTATGTTTATAAGCTTTACAAGTTTCACATTTAGAGATGTAATTGCGAATTTGTTTGAAAAGACCAGGCCAGTAATACTTCAAGGAAATCTTTTTATACGTCTTGAAAGTTCCTGGGTGTATAGAGTCGGGAGCACTATGATTGTCAATTATTATTTGTTCTCTTCCTTCGAGGGGAACGACAAGTTTCCAAGAGTAATCTTCGAGGATGGATAGTGGTACCTTGCAATTACGGTATAGTTGTCCTTCTTTTATGATAAAATTAGGAAACTTTTGTTGATTATTTTTACAACCTTCGAAGATTTTCAAGTACCATTCATCTTTTGTGGGTGGAGGGGGGGCAATTGTGTCAACATTTAATGAAGCCAATTCAATTCTTGAAAGAGCGTCAGGAACAATATTGTCCGCGCCTTTACGGTGTACAACATCAAAATTGAATTGAGACAAACGGGAGGCCCAACGAGCGAGTCTACCGGAGGGATTACTTAAAGAGATCAACCATTTCAAACTACTATGGTCTGTGACTACAGTAAATTTGCTACCGTCTATGTAACCGCGGAAATGGTGAACAGAATCCAATACAGCCAATAACTCCTTTTCGGTAATTCCGTAGTTTTTCTCGTGTTTATTTAGTGTACGGGAAAAATACGCTACAGGGTGTTCGCCATCTGGGAATTCTTGAGTTAGGACTCCACCGATTCCTACGTTGGAGGCATCCGTGTGGAGGGTAAAAGAGAGTGCAAAATCCGGGCAATTCAGAACGGGGGCTTTTTGAAGGGCATTTTTTAAAGTTGTAAACGCTTCTTCAGTTTCAGCAGACCATCGGAAGTTGCTGACACCTTTACGGGTGCCGGTAATTTTATTTAAGGGGGCTGCAATTGTGGAAAAATCTTTGATGAATCTTCTGTAGTAACCTGCAAGTCCAAGGAAACCTTTGACTTCTTTCGCGTTTTTGGGTCGGGGAAAATTTGCCATGGCTTCCACCTTAGCGGGGTCTGTTCTTAGACCTTTTTCGTCGACAATGAATCCCAAATAACGTAAACGGGACTTACAGAATTCAGACTTCTTCAAGTTGATGGTTAAACCAGCGAACTTGAGTTGTTGAAAAACCTTTTCCAACATTAATAGGTGTTTTTCAAAGGTGTCGCTGACGATGATGAGGTCGTCAAGGTAACAAAACAGGCTGTTATCGACTTCAGGACCGAAGAGTTTGTCCATCAGTCTTTGTAATTCGGCGGGGCTGTTCTTTAGACCAAAGGGTAATCTTTTAAAATGGAACATTCCCCTACCAGGTACAACGAAAGCAGTTTTTTCACACGATTCTGCGTCCAAAGGTATTTGCCAAAAAGCTTTGCTTAGGTCAACAGAGGAGATGAACTTGGCGTTGCGCAGTTTGTCTAAGGTCGCGTGGACGTAAGGTAAGGGGTATGCGTCAGCTTCCGTACAAGAATTTAAACGTCTACTGTCGAGACAGAAACGTGCGGAGCCATCTTTTTTAGAAACCAAAAGAGTTGGGTTGGTCCATGCACTTCTGCTGGGAACCACCACACCCATTTTTAACATTTCATCAAGTTCTTTTTCCAAAAGTTTAAGCTTTTGGGGGGCTAAGTTGTAATAACGTTGCTTTATGGGTGGGCCATTGGTTTTAATGTGGTGTTCTACCAAATTTGTCAAACCCAATCCACATTTTTCGAAAGATATTGATTCGAATTTATTGACCATTTCCTTTAGTTGGAGAGCTTGGTCCGTGCTTAAATTTTCGTGAGGTATTATTGTGCGGATCTCACTAATTTGAGCAGCAGTGGAGGTTTCGCCAAGAGTATTAAATACTTGGGGAGCAACGTTAAAAGCCTTCCAGAAGTCAACGCCAAGGATGAAATTCTGGGATATAGAGGGCACTATTAGAAAATTGATTGTAATTATTTTATTGTTACAATTAATTGGCAGTGCAAGGGTACCGATGACCGGCTGGGAAACATTATCCGCAGTCGTCAGGTGTGTTGTTTGTGGCGAAATTTTAAAATCACTGTTAACAAAAGGCAGGTGAGCATTGTTGCCAAGACAGCTGACAGATGCACCGCTATCAAGTAATCCGGAAAAGGGCACATTGTTAACAGAGAAAAGAGCATAGGGTCTCCCATCTTTAGCTTGTTTGCAACAAACCGAGGAAACATTTAAGGTCTGGTTAAAATACTTAATGTGTGATAACCAATCAGTCCATTCTTTAGACCTTGGTTCAGAATGGGTACCTGAGAGGTTATTATTTAGTTTTTTGGCCTCTTCATGTAGAAATTTGGTGGGGGCTTGGAGAAATCCACCTGAGGTCTGACATCGCTTGGGTTTTGTAACCTTTCTGCATTGTGCCTTGATTTCTTAAAAATGTTGCGCAGTTCGTCGCGTGGAGGAGAGCGGTCCCTAGAGTGGTGTCTCTTGGAGGTTCGGGGTTCCTTGGATTCCAGAAGTCTTGCTTGCTTGAAACAAGTAGCGGCCAGGTGGCCTACTTTTTTGCAAAAGGAGCACACTTTTTTGTTGTCGAATTCTGGCTTTAAACCAGACGAACGGCTTGGCACAACCACATTATTCGACACATTCTTTATGTTTTTCCTATCCTGGTACGATTCCAGGAGGAGGCAGACTTCGTTTAGCTGGGCCAGGGATGCAATTTTCTGTGAGGTGATGATGTTCTCGTATTTGCTTAAAAGGCCATCAGTTATGACTGGTAATAGTTCAGCTTCCGGAACAGGATGTGAAAGCTTGATGTTGATGGACTCAGCCCTTTCTATGAATGTAGCCACAGGTTCATCTACTAGTTGTTTAATAGATAGTAGAGATAGTTTGATCCGGTGCTGGGCCTCCTTTTTTCCAAAGCTAGAGATTAGGGCAGCTCTGAGTTTATTCCAATCTTTGCATTTAGTCTTTTGGATGCGGTGCCACGGAATTAATTCTGGGGAGATGAGTTCTATAAAGTTTCTCCGTAGAATCTCGAATGGGATATTTTTGATTGTAGCCGTTTCTTCAATACGGTCAATGAAATCCAGCACATCGGAGACGCCATTATATTTGACTTTCCAAGAGGATAAATCGTAAGTTTTATCTTGTGTCAAGATGGGTGCGACGTCCTGTTTTATCATTACATGCGGCGTAGGTTCTTTGTCAAGATTATCCAAAACTTGCGTAGCCGAACATGAATTATTTTCGTTGGAGGGGGCGAGATTTATTCTCCTAATGTACTTTTTGTTGAATAAAAGTGCATATGCCTTCAATGTAGATTTAGATTTGCTTGATGGCGAGAGTCCTCTATCCCTTAAAGCAGCTTGTAAGTGGGCTTTGGATAAACTATGCACATTGGGAATGGTACCCAAGTTGGATGGTGTAATAGCTTGCTTGTCCTCCATTGCGAGTTTCCTGGGTGGTGAGGAGAAGAAAAAAAATTGGCCAGGGGTTTCCTTTAGAAAGCGCAAAAATTAATTTTTTGTGAGGCACTTTTCACTTGGTGATCACTGTTGGCACTTCCAAATGTGTTTTGTATACATGACACCAGAATTCTTGTCAAGGAGAGGCAGACGAGAAAAAATTTTGCGTGGAAAGACCTTAGTGGTAAAGGTTTTTGTATTTCACTGACCACTTTTGAGAAAACTGTGAAATTCACAAGTATTTATTTATTTTAGAAAAATTTTGCCAGGACTGACCTTTAGAAAACAGGTTTTTTATTTTCACAAAACACTTTGCACTGAGAAAGGCACTAAAGTTCACAAAAGGCACATTTCTGGCAAATAAAGGACAAACTTCCGGATGAAAATGACTGAATATGGGGTTTATTGCATCCAACCATATTAAAATTGTTTTATTTATTCATGGAATCAGTCATTGGCTTTATTATTATTCCACTTTTCACTTATGTAAGGGAAAAAACACAATTCACTTTCACTTATGCTGAAAAAAAACAGTACCTATAATGTACAATGGGGAAAGAAAGTCATTATTTTGTCCATTTGGAGAAACATTAAATTGTACTAATTTGACAGACACAAGTGGGCCAATTGGTATATTGTGCAGAAATAATAAAAATACGTAAGTCCGAAATTTTCATTAAGGAATTCGCAAAATAACTGGGGTTCCAGAATCAATGATTTCCGTTGGTATCCCGGTTCAGTCATAAAAAAACGGTTTGGATTTAAAACGCAGCCTAGCAACAGTCGGTTAGGATATCGGCGGGAACAAGGCATTTGCGCGCACAATCCGGAATATCGCGTGAAACAAAGGCCGTTGTTTCAACTTGCGATGCAATTTATAATTCCAGTCAGATCCGTTATGGATCTAATTTACATATTGGTTTCTGTGGTTTTTTCACAGGATTCACTGTAGAATAACAAGGCATAATTAATGTTTACAAAATAGTTGTTATGCGGGAAGGATTTCGACAAAGGAAGGTCCCGCAAAGCGACCGGGATAGAGAAAAAAAAATTCCAACCCCACGATCGGGCGACAGTTGTTAGGGTGCCTCGATGTCGGCTTCTAAACCAACACCAGGGCCCAAAACACGTCCCTGACTAGCTCTCAGCGGGACTATGGTACTCTCTATTCAGGGGGGTGGGCAGCTCAAGGCTAGGGAACTTCTCTCCATCCTCCGGTGACCCACGGGATCCTCACTGGCCAACAATCCTCCCGCCGTAGCAGAATAATAACAATGTTAAATCATTTAGACATGTATTGTAAACTCAAACACATACATAGGTTTCTACAGTACAATTCAATTACAAGAAATGCAAATTACACAAACCTAGCTAAAGTGTTTAACTCTCTCTGACTCTCTCTCTAAACGAAACTCTCCGAGTCGTGATTTCCGCGGGGGCCCTACATTTCACTGAATTACGGACAACATTTAAGGAGGAAATCAAGATACAGCTTACATGTAGGTTGGCAGGAACCTCGTCTCATGTGGCAGCTTCATCAGGCACTTTCGTAGTCTAAATAGACCGAACTATAGTGGCAAAAGACTGATTCTACTCAAAAGTATTTCAATAATACATCGCGGCCCCATTGAATTGGGTCCGCCGGCTACAAGTGAGCCGCGGGCGTGCGTTCTCAAAGGCGCTCAGATCTCTTCTGTCGAGTGGAGCGGACTGTCGAGTCGCCGGGCAAGCGGGGAGGGACAGGGGGAAACAGGATACGGGGCGGAGAGGGGGTTTGTTGTGTGGACAGCTGCGTTCTCGAATCTAGTATTTACTCGCTTCAAGGGCGTATCGTAACAAGTATGGTAAGGATATTTAAAAGTGAGTTTAGTCATTATTGCAATGATTATAATATTCTTATATTGTTTTACAACAAAATTAATTATCTTTTAGAAATAAAGCCACAAAACAAAACACTTTATTTTTTTTGTAATAATCAACAAAATTACAAAAATTATTTTAGGTTGTCTTTCGGTACCTGCATTCATTTTAGATAACTGCACTTTGTTTCAATCCACTTATTTATTGCGCTATTATTTTTGAAGAAGACATACGGAACAAAACGTTAAGGGTCTGGTGTAATTTAATCTACGAGTACAGCTCTGATAGCGTGCAGTGCAGCATTTGGCATTGACCGTGAAATGATGTTATATTAAACGGTATTAAGTTGTAAGGAAATTGAAGCAAAACGCCTCGAGGGATATAGTACAAAACCGTCGGTGAATGTTAAATTTAATACTGGTTTGGGTATGACGATGTTTGGTGAACTTTCGCTTGGACGTCGCCATCGGCCATCGGCTGCCTGTCATTGATTTGTCGCCGCTGGAAACTGGAAAGTGTGTCGGTGATCCATCCTACTCCACTTCTACACTACTCACAACGCACACTCGAATCGCGAATGGTTAAAACTAGTTTGGATTTAATCAAACACACTAATTTGTTCAGAACTCCAGATTGAGCGCATCCGAATGAGATATCGATCGAACCACAGGGTCTTCCATGACTCCGTAGTAAGCGTTCAAAAAGTGAAGAAGGTGGTTTGAAAGGGGGATAATTAATAATTAGTAATTAAAAAATATTATAAATAATAGGCAATATTTAATAGCATGATTTATTTAAAATAGAGCAAAAATCTCTACATAAAAAAATGTCTCAAGATGAAACCGGGTTGCGTTTTTTCCATTTTCCTCTTTTGATTTTGACACTACTGCAAATATTTTTTAATATAGTATGGATACCGAACACTGGCGTGTTGGTACATTTTGCGTTTTTGATTAATTAGTTATTATTGGAGTTAGGACCCTCCAAAAATCGTTAAAATTGCGTGGTTTGAAAGCCTTCAACAGACGTCAGTTCAGTATCAACAGACGTCAGTTCAACAGACGTCAGTTCAACAAATCAGTTTCAGTATACAAACTAGACAATTTAATTAAAAAAAACACCTAAACGAACAGGCATAGAATATTATAAGACAATTTTGGGAGAGAAAAATGGAGAATACAAAACCTCGATATTTATGATTTTATAAAGGTACTAGCTGGGTTACCCGGCTTCGCTCAGGACAATAAGATAGTGTTCTGGAATGTTGCACAATGATGTTCCCGATTTCCTATTCCTGATCATTCCACGACATACTCCGCCACTCCTTCCACAACTTTCTACAGCTCTATGGAACCTTCTAGAACTTTCCGGAAGACTGTTCTAGAAATTTTAAGAGGGCGAAATTTTCAGCCCTTATATCTTTAAAAGCACGGCCTTTAGGTAAAAACGGATACCCTTATTCCCTAGGGGGGATAGTGATCTACCACACCATATAACTCCCTTGATCGAACCGGGACTCGTTTCTGAGTTTTTGCGAGCTGCACGTTTTTTTGGACTTTCTTTTATAATACATGCCATATTCAAATAAATAAAATGTTACTCCTTACATGTCCTTTCCCGTGCGTTCCCCTCAGCGTTCCACTTCCACCTTCCCCGCCACCGCTCTCCCGCTCCCCCGTCCTGCAAACCCCCCTGGCACTGCATTTCTTGACTCCTCTCCCGCGCGGCCCGTAGCCGAAACTTTTTCTAATACTAACATTTTTAAACTCGTGATATCTTTCTAATTAAATATCCGAATTGAAAAATTCAAAAAGTTAAATAAAGGTATTGAAGCTGTCTTGAATATGAAGTAATTTATTTTGATAAGGATTAAAACCAAGAAACAAATAAAGAGCCTTTAGAAGCGGCGACATATTAATTAAAATTTTAAAATAAAATAATACTTATTGTGGCATAACCATAATAGTTAGACATATGCTGTCGCGACCTTTTTTGTAAATAATGATGTGTTCTATAAAGTCGTAGTACATTATTTTATTCTATCATCAATAGTTTTCGCAGCGCACGCGATTTAAAGAATATTTTAGGTAATTTTTTTACACCCTGGGTTACATTATTGAAGTTTTAGTAAGGATGCCTATTTTAAAAAAAAATATAATATAGCCTATGTCACCCAGGGATAGTGTAGCTTCCCAACAGCGAAAGAATTTTTTCAAATCGGTTCAGTAGTTTCGGAGCCTATTCGATGCAAACAAACACACAAACAAACAAACAAACAAACAAACAAACAAATATTACCTCTTTATATAGTGTGTTAGATGTTAGATTAGATAATCAGCCTGAGGTGTAGTTACGGGGGGTAACAGCGGCAGTGACAGCAACAGTTTGGCAAAATACCTATTATTAAAATTTTTCGGCGACCGTGTTTTTTCTTAAAAAGTAATTATAGAAACACTTTTTTCACACCTATAACATATTAAACACAGAGATGTGTTTTTATAATTTTCGGAACATAGTTTGCTTTATTTTCTATCTAGGGAATTTGATATACATAATTATAATTACTTTTACAGGTCGGAAAATGTAAAGAAATTATCTTTAAAAATAACTTAAATTTTTTAAGAGTTTAAAAGCAGTGTGAATGGGAATTACGTTATAATTCTGCAGAAATTCGGAATGAGAGGATACGATGTTGATGCTATGCAGTGTTTATCGATTATTGTACACAGATTTAAATATAAATAATTGCTCAATTATTTATTTAATGGATTTAATTAAAACATTAAACGTGCCATTTGGTTTGAATCTTGTAATTACTGCGTTAAACCATAATGCTTTATATTTTTTTATACGCTGTGCAGAAAATATGTTTTACTCGCTTTAATTGTATTTACATTGAGACGTGTTATTTCTTAATTGCAATTGTATTAATTAGTTCAGCAGTTGTAATCGAGGATCAATTTCCAATTTGCGGTAATAGCCTGCTGTGGCTGCGAGCCGTGAGAATGGAGAGTGAGAATAATTGAGAACGTGAAACAAGAAGCAGCCGGCAAACTGTTAATTGCCAGACAATGCCGCGCTTTTTCTTAGTTGATTGACTTTTCCGTGGAAACCCGGGGGTACCAGGGTCAATAACCCGAATAAGTAAGATGATACTCTTCAAGGAAATCCTGTTTTTCTTTCTGATTGATGGCGTCACCCGTTGAACTATTTTTGCTTCGTTCGAATAATGCTAGTGTTTGACGATCGCCATTTTTTTTGCATTTACTCCACGCAGGAGGCCCTGAGGAAAATAATTTGTCTAAGGGCTTATGTCATCTGAGATGCTGTGTGGAGGGTCTTTTTGAGGAGAGGAAGGAATGAACATTGGTCTTGAAAATTATGTTGTAGGAAGGAGGAAATACAGAACACAGTTAATTTCATGAATAGAGCACGACTCTGGCAAAACAAATACTATTTAAAATTAGTATCCTCGCGTATAGCAAGCACTATGCTGATTGAAGTGGGTAACTTTACCAAAAATCAACTTCTAAAAAAATCAAACAGCCTAAAACTATTTTAGGTTCTTGAAATAAACTGCCACCGTTATCATTTTCAAAGATCGCGATCTCCCGATGACAATAGAAAGCATAGATATTAAAAGCATGGACAATCAGTGTAATACTGGTCATAGGCATCTGTCGGCTTGCTATCTTTATTTTTTATTTTTATTTTTATTTTTTTATTTTTTTTATAAAGAAAGGACAAACATTCCCGGGTTACGAATAACCCAACAATGTTTGAAAATCTCCTACTACCACCACTGAAAGCCGAAAATGTTGCTTGTGTTGTGATGGAGGACTTAGCCAGCCGAGGAATTGAACATGCGACGCCCGGGTGGGACCCAAGCGCTATGCCCACTCAACCACTGACCGGTCTCTATACGGATTATGTTTCAAGCCGCGTTAAGCTCGACATTCCAACCAAGCCGAGCTTAAAATCAATTGATATTCCGGGCCTATGTGTGGATAAACATAACATATTAATGATGTACAAGAAGAAAAGCTTAGATAATAATAATAATGATTATTTATCAACTTTTTTCGACAAGCGAATAAATTGTGTAACGAGCTATATGGGTTTTACGATCAGTGCAGAAATCTTATTGTATTCGCCTATTTGTATATGTCTAGAGGCGAATCGTTGCTTAGTTAGACAGTTAGTAAACTGATTAGACATGATTCATAAATCGATACATTACCAGCATTTTGACTTTCTCATGAGCCAATTTAATAATTTTATGTCTATGGTTAGATAACAGGAGTTTTAGGGTTTATTCGTAGGTTGTTTTGAAGAGACTGGCATAATAAATAATAAATTAAATATATACCTATGTTGTTTTCAAACGGCGAGTTTTTTTAATGGTTTGATAAACATCATCAATTAATTTATCAGATAAAGTTACTGTAAAATTTTAACGGTAAGTTCAGCTGTAATTTATGTAATTTTCATAATTATTATTCATTCGCTAGCGCACACCCGTCAAAACTTAGGGATAATATAATTTTTATTTTGAAAACGGTAATTAAGATATTTTTCCTGTTAAAATATTATATTATGGGTAGGTACCCATTGTATCGCTTGTCTGAATTATTCTTCCCACAAGATTTCCAATTTAGACACTGACAATTAATTATTCCAAACTAATTTAGGTTCATTGAACGTGAATATTTTTACACGGGAGTAACGCACATCACAGACAACCGAAACGAGTATGTTTGATAGTGTTGTTGCTGTGATAGACTAACTAACAATCACGCCGTTTCCCCGCAGGGGTAGGCAGAGAGGACGGACCGCCACACAACTCGATCTTGGCACACACTCTTTGCCTCGTTCACATTCATACATCGTCTCATACATGCTCTTCTATTATTCCGACTCTTCACATGGCCCGACTCAAGTATCTGATTCACTTGGTCGTGCCATGTCTTCCTCGGGCGTCCCCGACTTCTTCTACCATTCACATTTGCATCATATATTCTCCTTACACTCCTTTCCTCGTTCATTCGCTCTAAATGCCCAAACCATCGGAGAGTCCCTTTCTTAATCTTACACATCACGCTTACATCAGCCTTGCATTCTTTGCGGATATCCACGTTTCTCTCACGATCGTACATGGTTTTACCACACATTCGCCTCAGGGATCTCATTTCTACAGCATTCAGTCTGCTTTCATCCTTCCTCTGCCAGTTCCATGCCTCACTGCCATACATCAGGGTAGGTACCAGCACTCCATTATGGACGGCTAGTTTCGCGTCTTTGGACAGTTTTTTATTACCGCCAACGGCATTCAGTCCTCCATTAATGGAGTTACCGGCATTCACCCTTCTTTCAATATCTCTATCAGCCTTCCCATCTTTTGTAAACATACTACCCAGACACACAAACTCATCCACCTGCTCCAAATATTCATCATTCACAACTATATTGCATACTGTTTTCGTACTCTCTCTTTCAAACACCATGACTTTAGACTTACTTACATTCATCATTAGCTCATTCTTCATACATACTTCGTTCATCCTAGACACGAGAGACTGTAGATCTTCCATACTGCTAGAAATTAGCACCGCATCATCAGCATACAAAAGGCAACATACTTCCAGATTACTCAATTTTGCGCCCAATCCCATCTTTTTCAATTCTTGCATACAATTATCCATGTATAGATTGAATAACCACGGTGACATTACGCAGCCTTGTTTAACACCTTTTGTGATGTCAAACCACTCCGTAAAATCGCCGTTCACCCTAACACATGCAACGCTTCCCTTATATAGCGACGCAATTGCCTGAATGAGCTTCGTATTCACTCCGTACTTGGACAACACCTTCCATAGCTTTTTCCTGTCAACTCGGTCGTACGCTTTTTGTAGATCTACAAAGGCACAGAAGAGTTTCTGGTTTTTTGCAAGAAACTTCTCAGTGAGCATACGCAATGAGAAAATCTGGTCCATGCATGATAGTTTTTCAATAATAAAAAAAATTTAATTATTCAAACATTTGATTAAAATTTGTTCGTAACACCTCTAATGAACAACCGATTCTAGCCATTAACTTAATTAAAAAATGTCGAAGACATCGGAATTCTGCGTTGTTTTTTTAGGAGAAAATACCGTATGGTTCGATTATGCCCATAGCTAACTAGTTAAAATGTCAAGATGTTGAAAGGTGACGTCAACATTAATAATAATACTGTCTATGATATCTGCTCCACTTTTAGCTCTATTATAGACCAGTGGGCCAATTTTTACTTTCCAGTCTTTATTTGCACTAGTCACTATTGGCCTTCCGCTCGACTAGCATGTTGAATTATTCAAAATCAATAATCACGAACAAAATAACACTTTAACCCTTTAATACTAAACTATCGTAAAAATTACGACGGCAAAATGATTTTCCTGGAAAAAAACAGTGTTCGCGTCGTTCCCGCGCCCCTCGCTTCACCTTCCTAATTTATTCCTTCAGTGTGCCAAGCGCTGTCACTGTGGTCAGGTGTCATTTGTGTGTTAACTTACACCAAGAGTGTCGTAAAATTAACGAAAGTTTAGTGTTTACGATAGTTTAGTAATCAAAAGTTTAATATGTATGAAATAGATATTTAATAGTATAAAAGAGCATATAAAAAGTATTTGGCTGGTTTAATCTGTTCCTGAAGCGGCATCCATTCAAGAACCAAATTCAAGATAAATATTTGCTTTTTGTCCATCCAAGTCAAGAAAAATGACAACAAACTTTTGCATGGAATCCGAAAGATCCGTATGTAGGGCACATAACATGAAAATGTGTCCCAACTGTTAAGAATTTAAAAAAGCATTAATGCGTGATCTCTTAAACCCAAAGAATGTTACTATTACTTCTAAAATAATACAAGTTTTTGATTATCTTATTTATTCACATTTTATTTTTATGTCTTATTTTTTACGAATGTTTAGTAACAACGTCACTCGTAGGATAGTTTAGTAATCTACGGTTAAACGGATAGTATAATCTTTAAAAATCAAAGTTAAATTGCTGACTCATGTTTACAAGTTCACATTGATTACTTGAGTTATCTTGTTCTCATTCAAATGTTCATGTTAACTCTCCCTTGCAAGATCTAATTCTGTTAATTTACTTTGGTTAACTGAACAATCAGACTCAGTCACGACTAGATAACGTGCCACGCTTACGTACGAGGGGATTACATACTATAACAGCTTCCCTGTTGCCCTTCCTCTTTCTTCTGTTTCCTTTCAGAGAAAAAAGCCAGGTAGAGAAATGAAGGGTCTTTCTTTGTTATATTCTTGTCTATAGATGTGGGTTTAATTATAACTTTAGTGTTTGTTTAGTCAATAGATTCTTGTTAGTTCACAACTTGTGTCAGTATTTTTTTTACTCTCGACTTCGCTAGAGTTTTTACCAGAGTATGGATCATAAATATGGACCATGGTTCCATGGTTTTTACACTGAAACGTATATGGCATCTTGCGTTATGTTTTTTCTCTCAGCCTCGCTAGATTTTTTACATTGAAATGTATATGGCGTCTTGTGTTGTTATATATTTTTACGCAACTAGAGTTTTTACACTTAAACTTATGTGACGTCTCGTGTTATTAATTATAATATCGGTTAATTTGTTATTTTAAAGCTCTAATCGTGACGGAAAGGACGAATCGACGCCTAATTTGCTGTTCCTAAGCACATTTTTTTACAATACTAGGCACTTTTATTTATGAGGAAGAAGGAAGAAAGGTAAAATTATCTACATCTCTCCCTTGATTATCCGTCTATCCTACATTCCTTCATTGACTCTGGTTTACTGTGTATGATTGGATAATATATCTACGTAGGTATAATATCGATCACGAAAATTTGAAATGCTGTTAAGGATAAAATGTTAATTGTTCAGGAAAGCGAAGAGAAATTTTAAATTTTTTCAATAATCATTTCTCCTGTTTTTATAGACCAATAATTATGAAATTTTATTATAAAACAACATTAAATGAATCTTTCAGAATACTTTTTTGTAATTTTCTTTAATAAAACTATTTAATTTATTTTTAATTTACACAAAAATCGTCTAAGATGAAACCATACTAAATAATGTAAAATCATACAATATATTTAGTTTTTGTTTTGAAAATTTTATCGCTTAGAAGTATTACAGATGCTTCAATTAAATACTGCGTGCAGAACATATCTTGGCCCCTAAAATATCCGTCATTTAATAGGTCTTTTTATTTAAATATAAGTCTTTTAATAAGCCTAGAAAAAAAAAAATTATAAAGTCTATAAAAACACTTTGAAGTCCAAACTCTCCTATTTATAAACCTCTTTTCGGATATGGTTTTATTGTTTAATGTGGCAATTTTAGTTTCTTTTACGATAATCGCAAAAAAATGAAATTAACGCCCGAACCTCACAAAATAAAATATAATATGCATTTTCGCGTTGTTATTTTTGACATCACGGCGACAATACGGCAGTCGACGAATTTGGAATATCAAAGTGAACCTTATATCGTCCACCGAAGAACGACTGGCAGCCACCCCTATTTTCTGTCACTGCTCCTCCGTACGGAGCGGAGAATAGACGTGTTAGGCTTCGCGTCGCTTGTTTTCGTGAAATCAATTTTAAAATTCCGTTTTATTACAATAAACAATGCGTAAAAAAGGAATTAATGTTTTTTATAGGCCTTTACGAAATCAACATGCAAAAAAATTCTCAAATATATTTTCAAACCTTTCCAAAAGCTTTTTCTCAAGTACTTTTAAACTCCTCCCATAGAGGGGCGTGAATTCCCATCTCGATTTTTTCCTGTACTATTGGATCGCCTTAAAATGCACGTCGTAAAAGACGCACTTATTTTCCTAGAAATAATTCAAAAACACGAAAGAGAAAAAAAACGGAAAAAATGACGTATTAATCTCACTTTTGGATTTACTATCCTTCCATTTCAAATTTCCGCCATCGATCTAGAATTGTTACAATCTAATCTCCTTTACATCCTCAAAGCATTTGCACCGAGATCTTGTCTATGGTGGTAAACAAGTAGTTCTGTGAACAGCAGAGCTCGCATCCGATGTATATTTCAAAAATGTATGTGACAAAAACGTCTGAAATCATGAGATTTGTAAGTAGGTATTCGAATACCTAAATTGGTACTTAATTGTAAACCATATACATAATTTCGTGTTACTTTTTTAAAAATTTCAAATAAGAAATTAAACAATTTGTCAAATCTCAATGACATTTCTTTTTCAAACTTTCTTCAAGCAGGTACGTACTATACCTAATATTGAAAAAAAATGCTAATAAGAAATTCCAAATAAAGATGACGATTTCACGCTTGAAAAATATCTTTTTCTGAATTCTTAAATCGGTCACTATCTTGAAACGGAAACAGAACATTTGCATTTTGGGGGATGGAAATGGGTACCGCCGCCGGGAATCATTTATTAGATAACCAACACCTTTGCCATAGGTCACCCCAAGTGGTTCGCTACGTTTGGTGACTTAGCAGGTGTGCCCGGGTTCGTGGGGTGAGGTTTGTCAAGGTCTTGGCGGCCGATGTGTCTGCCCACCTGTTGCGTGGCGGGCCGGATCAAGAGATACTGGTTGAGGAGGTCTTTTGACCTCTCCAGCCAGAATCCCTCGACCCTTCGCCTTGCACTGCAGTTGAAAGGATGGATTCGTACGTCCTTCACTCTTGGACACACTGACTCCCAGATTTCTACCCACCCCTCATACCTATTTCCTTCCCAGAACTCCTCGTCTTCCTTTCTTTAAAAACCCTCCACCCAGCATCCCCTAATACATGGGTAGCCAACCTTTTCAGCAGCCGGGCCAGATTTCACAAATGAGATTTCCTAACGGTGCGCCCAACAATATTTCTTTTATTATTCAAAGCAAACAAGAAATATATTGTTTTTTAAGAAGGTATAACAAAAATTAGAATCAAATATATTTATTATATTAGAGTTAAACAATACAAAAATTAATAATAAAAATAAACAAAATATAATAAATTTTAGAAATCATCGATAGAGCCATATTAGGGCCTAATATGTCATAGGCTCCTGTGTGGAGCTTTTGTAAAAAAAGAAGGTTCAAACAAATTTACAGACAGGCCAAATGGAAAACGGTCGAGTTAAAACAGAACTTTGCTAACGCTCAGTCACTCTTTTTCCTCCATGGTCAAATATTATTAATAAATAACATGTTTAGTTATAAATGTAACAACTCATATTCTATGCTGTTTATTTTTTGTTGTTTAAGGCAGTTCACCCTAAAAAGAGTGCTATGTATGCTGTTTATTGTTAGACACTTGTTTGCTTACCAGGTTTTTTTAATATTGATGATAGTAATAATTAATAATTATGCGCGTTCATTATTGTTTGTCCTCGATACAACTTTATTTATGAAGCTCTCGCGTTATCAAAGAAGCTTAAAATAATAATGACATCATTCTGTTTACATTTTTATTAGCGACATGTGATCTTAAACAGTTGCACATAATTAGTAGAGGACTTACTTACTGGTTTACCGCACATGTTTTGAGTTACTGGATATGGACTTGTGCATCCAGTTCACTAAATGTAATTTTAATCCAACTTCATTTAAGAAATAATATTTTTTTGATGACTAATTTATTTAATTAAATGAAGACAATATTAGCGAAACTCAATCGATTTTTATCTGATTTTTCTGTTTCCAGATTTTTGATTGAGTTTCGTTAATATTGTCTTTATTTAATAAAATTATTTATTTATTTTTGTTATTTTAAAGACAAACAGTATATAGATAAAATAAGTGGTAAAGAGCTAACAATATTTTTACAAGGATCGGTACCAATGACGTGTCTCCATGACTTGAGTTGAGATGATTGAGTAAAATCTCAAAGGAAAGGATGAAATTGTTTTTAATAGAGACGTACATAATTACGAAACAAGAAATATAAACACAGTTCGATTGCCACAAATGAAGAAATCAAAATCACAGAACTGCCTAATGTATAGAGGACTAAAGATGTCTGATGAAATGCCCGAAAGTATGAAGAATGAAGAAGTATTTAAAAAAAATGTTATGCTTACTGTAAAAATATTTAAATTTATCAAATGATATATTACTTTGGGCTTATTAGTTTATATTCATGTAGTATAAACTAACTAAAAACAAAAGAAAAAGTAATTACAACGAATTCGAAATGGTGAGATCGAAAAAAATAGTCTTTCGTGTTACCCGTGCGAATAAGATTCACCAGTTTCCCAAACTAGTACTAGTTTCCGAACACCGTATATTATACCTACATCTTAGGAATTTTGAGGATAATAATATATTAATAACATAGGTAATATGGCCCGTTTATTCACAGGAGACCATATTGTACCAACTCACATAGGTCTCATAGAAATCGTTGTGTCTTCCTTAGTATCTAAGTGAAAAGTATTATCTAAACGGTATTGGACAGAGAAAGCAACATGCTTTATATTCAAATTTAAAAGTTAACCACAAAATAATTAAAAAGTACACCTTTACGAAACCAAAGTTTCCTAACTCCATTTGAAAAAAATTCTAAAACCTTGTGAATTTTGAATTTTTTATGAACTATTTTTTTTCGTTATCAGTAATTTTAAAGGTGATCCATTTTAAAAAATTTTAAAAAATGATATGTTTTTTCTAATAATAATAATAAGCGTATTTCATCACCTTTCGAAAACAGTTTTTAGTTTTCGGATACTTTCACGAATATTGCATTTATTTGGATTTTATTGCAAAGCGTTAATAGGTTTACCTGCTAACAAAATACGCCCGAATTTTGAAGGGATAGTCTTCATTAGAAAATACAAAAAGTATCAGGAATAGTTCCAGAAGTATACCCTCATATGAAACATTGTTCGAGTTTGTGAGATGTTTTATCATGTAGATTAATTAAATCAAATTACAATAATTTTATTCGGTTCTTGTTTTATCGGTGATCAAATACGTAATTAAAACATGATTTAAAATAGCTGCCCCTCCCCGGGAGCGGGAGCCGGGAGCACGCGGGTCAACTCTGGCCTGTGGGTAGAGAACACACACTTTTAATGAACTAGGCAATTATTAATAACGACTTAATTATCTTAAATTACTGCCGACAAGTTCAGAATAGTAACATTCCATAAAAATTAAATCACCCGTGTTTGTGAGTGAGAATCTCTCCATTCTGAGGTGAGAAAAATAAATAATTATTAGTTGCTAATTATAAGTTTTTTTTCTGTAGTGCCTGTTTACTAGTACATGCTTTTGATATTCTAACAATGTAATACTGGATTGGCTGCGAGTTTGTTTAATTTTCAGAATCTGAAGGTCGTGGGATCTAATCCCGGCGTGCGCAAATAGATTTGGTTTGATTAATTTGTGTTATTTCACAATCAATTCATTTAAGATAATATATAGTATGTTTGCGGCACGTTCCAGAGTGGGAGACGCCCTCAGTATCGCCCTGGTGTAAGACCACCATTCAGAATTGAAACGTTGCTTGAAATGGCTGTAACTGTGTTTGGTGACCAGATCTTAATAGCCAGGTATTTCCCCACCTTTCGCTTTCCCATCTCCTTCCCCTCCCGACTACCTTCAGCCCCACAACATACCCTAATTGGGGATGATATAGTCTCACTGGATCCAGACGGGAGCAGCTCGGACTCTTGTGAGGTATTGACATATTATGCACAGACACAAAAACATAATTAGGTATGTAATATTTATTTTAATTAGTACCTAAATAAGATCCCCGTGGAACGCCGTGTTATTTAAGAGTTAATAACCAGACAAGGCTGAAAAATGACATTTTTGAATGAGCTCATAGACGTGTCGAAGCTTTTTACAGAAAAACGATAAATTGATTTCGAAAGATCGTTATTTTATGTGGTAAACTTATATTTTAAATTTTGAAAAAGTTAACATTTTTTTAATAAAAAAATAGTTTTACTGTTGGTCGATGGCAATATTTGTTAATTTTCAAACGAGTAAAGTTATTATACAATACATATATCATACCAAATAGTAATACAGTATTATAAAACTGTTCATTATCTAGGCAAAATATAATTTAGAATTTTAATTTAATTTCAAATAAAATCATTAAAATAAAAATCCAAGCACCCGTTTTGTGCCGAAAATACTACAACTTGACTTATTTATTACACACTTACAAATTGATTTCTCTCGGAATTTTTAACACAGAAATTTAACTTAAGACGTTATTGAAATATTAGAAATAATTTTTAACCAAAAATATTTTCTCGAGTATATAATTCTGTTGAATTTGCGACACGCTTTTGTGAATATTTTATTCTGTATTTTGTCGCGCACGGCGCTAACCAAAACTCTTAGTATCTGTCGATTCACGGCAGCGAGCGGTCGTGCTGTCCGCGCCGGTCCAGTTCATAACATTTTAAATTTATTCGTCCGCTTAAAGTGGGGAGAAAAATCAATAAAGAGAGAACTTTCATAAAAAAATCAAAATTACCACACCAAAAACATAACTGGGAGAAATATAACGAGAAAAAACAAAGATTAGTAATATTTAATTATCAATTTACGTTGTACATACCTTATATGCTACAGGGTCGTTGGAACGAATCTGTCAGATTTATTGTGTATTTTTTATAACATGTTGTTTAATTTTTAGAGAAAAGAATCAACATTCTAAAGTAAATAATGACTGTAAAGTTTCATCGGTATGTGCAATTCAAATTTTTATTATATATATATTATTATGTACGCGTAAATGGGCTTCGACAAAGTATATTTGATCAATGAAAATGGGTAATAACTTCAATACATTGTGATTCATGGATATTACGGTGACCGATTTATCCGTTTATACCGCGGAAATTATAAACTAGCAATACTACCCAGCCTTACCGTGTATAGGTACACGGTGTCGGGAAATACGTGGTACATTACGGTGACCGATTCAATTGTAATTACCGCGGTAATTATAAACGATAATTTACTAGCATTAATACACGCAAGCAACATTGCCTTATACATATACACGGTGGCGGGAAACCGGTGGTACATTCCGGTGACGTAATTATACACAATAATTCACTAACACTAATACCCGGCGTTGTGCGAATTATACGCTCGAAACATTACCTTGCATATGTATGTCGTAGGCCGATCGTAAAATCGGGCAGATCATGTTGCGCCTAGCCACATCATGATCTGCTGCATCGTGAAATGGCGGCAGATCGTGATGTGCCTGAGGCGCATCGTGATCTGCCTGTTTTTACGATTGGCCTGCGACATATACAAGGTGTCGAAAAATACGTGGTACCTACATTACGGTGACAGGTTCATTGTTATTACCATGGTAATTATAAACAATAATTTACTTGCATACCCGGCGTTGCGCGAGTTACACGCATACTTCATTGCCTTATATATGTCGGCGGTCGATAGTAAAATCAGGCAGATCATGGTGCGCCTAGTTACTTCGTGAAGTGCCTGGCAGCAGATCGTGAAGTGCCTCAGACGCATCAAGAACGGCCTGATTTTACGGTTTGCCTGCGACATATACACGGTGGCGGGAAACCCGTGGTACATTACGGTGACCTAATTATGAACAATAATTTACTAGCATTAATACCCAACGTTGCGCAAATTATAGACATGCAACATTACCTTGTACACACGGTGTCAGGAAATTCGTGGTAGAAGCGGAAAACTGAGGACTCAAATTTCACCACAGGAACAGAAGCTTTTTACCATACTTTTTCTTCTATTTTTAACTTATTTATTTTTCTTTTTACGAACATATTAATTTATAAACAATAATCTGCGTAAATCGTCCTCAAATTCAATTTGATTCTGAATCTACTTTGCTTAAGACAAGTTCGTCCAGTCAATGAATGATCCAAAAGGTTTTAGGGTGCGTGAGCAGGAACCTAAGCGATTCCTTCAAAAAATTGTTTAGGGTGCTTAGGGTGTAAACATACTAAAAGTCCTGACGTCTAGGTGGTGAGTTAAGGGGTGGGGGCACGGACGTATATAAGGGGGGGGTCTTGGGGGTCCGGACCCCCCCCATTGCACCGCGCCGATTGTAGAAATAAAGGCTGATTGATTAAGACTGACTATTTTTTTCACGAAAACATGACCTTATATATTTTTTTTTAATTTGCGGACCCCCCCCTTATCAAAGCTATATATACGTCCGTGGGTGGGGGGGAGGTCCCAATTTTCAGGTTTCCGCTTATATCTCGAAAACGGTGCGTTGCAGAGGAAAATTTTCGGAAATTAAGTAAAAGCTCATAAAATCATCTCCAACCTTTATTCTTTATGTAATTTTCGAAATCCCAGCCGTTTTTTTCATCAAACATTCCTTATTTATCATATTAATATATATATAAACATTCATTAAATATTCAACAAAGAAAATAAATTTATATCAAAGAAGTTGTAAAGAATTTAATTTACTTTTATAATATAATTATATATATATATATATATATATATATATATATATTTAGATGCAAATTAATCTCCAACCAGTAAATATTTACAACAATATTAAGTTTTTTCGTAAAATATCATTTTCAGACAAAGCTGTTTTTATCTCATTACTGACACACATTTTGTTCGTTCGCCTAATAATACGTGTGACCACAGTTTAAAGCCAATTTTTAAAGAAAGTAGAAAAAAATAATATCACTTGAAAATTTTTAAATTGTATTTTATAATGAAAATTATAATTATCTCATGACAAAATTTTACGAAAAAACTTAAAATTGCTGTAAATGTTGACCGGTTTGAGATTAATTTGCATTTGTATATATATATATATTCTAAAAGGGAATTAAATTCTTTATAACTTCCTTAAAATAAATGTATTTCTTTGATGAATATTTTAGACGATATGAAGGAATGTTTGATGAAAAATGTAAGGTTAAATGATTTTTTCGAAAATGTCTACATTTGTGGAGCGTGTAACTTAAAAACGGCTTAAATTTCGAGAATTACGTATAAAACAAAAGTTGTAGATAATTTTACAAGCTTTTACTTATTTTAAGAAAAATTTCTCTGTGACGCACCGTTTTCGAGATATAAGCGGAAATCCGAACATTGGGACCTTCTCCCCCTCCCCCCGCTAGCTCACACCTAGACGTCAGTACTTTTAGTATGTTCAGACCCTAAGCACCCTAAACAAGTTTCTGGAGGAATCGCTTAGGGTCCTGCTCACGCACTCTACACCTCCTTCCTTGACTGGACTAAATGTGCACATCAGCGTGGAAAATGAGACAAATATTCCTATTATCGTTTTCCAGTGATTTCGAAAGTTTACCCACATCCATTCACATTTTATTTTTATAAGATCTTTATTTACTTTTAGCAAGCATTCATTTGTCATTTTCTATTTTTCTTTAGCTCTCCGGTAGGTTGTTTCTTTTTTTACCCTTAGATTAATTTAACACACTAATTTCGGTAATAATTATATATTAGAAATGTGTACTCGCTTTATTTAATTTTTTGACAGATGATTTTTGAGCTTACTAACGACGTTCATTCGAAATGTAAATTTCTGACGCCTCTCTAATTTGTCAAAAAAATATATTATAAAGAAATTTGATACTGTGTCTTTGAATGGTTATGGATCGTGTTTTATATTAAGAACGACTGGTGAATCCAAATCAATATTTAAAAAAAATTAAAACGCTCTTTAGAAGTTACTTTCTGTTAAATGAACTTAAACTTTCTCTGGTTAGAAGTTACTTTCTGTTAAACAGTGTTTTAGTAACACATTTAATAAATACTGTACAATTTCTGTTTTGAACTATTTACTAATAAAAAATGTCTTTAACTGGCTGTGAAAGAGAGGCTAGACATATGCATGCACCATGCGCGTGAATTTCCCGTAAAAATTATGGTTTTAATTTGTGATTGTGTAATTCAAATCGTGTTTTTGTTAATAATTTCTGTTATAATGACCAAGTCTCTAATATATTAGTATATTCAGTATATTTTATATTATTTTCAGTTTTATTCTATTAATAATGCCATAGAGACATAGTCCCTGTTACGATCAATGCACTAGGTGAGCCGTGGAACCAGGTCTTCATTCCCTTATCGTTCAACTCCGCCGTCAAAAATGCAATCAACTCTCCCTCCGCATCCTGGTCGGTCTCCAAAGATTTTTCGTCCATGTGTAAAGAGTAATGTCGAAAGAAGTGTAATTCATGTCATTCATTGCCTTTTTGGTAGGGTTAGGTGGTGAACCCATTTTTCAACCCAAAAAAGTTTCGCCTTGGTTGGAAAAACAGTTCGAAGAGATCCGAGCGCATTTGCGCAACGAGCATTAATTTGCATACTCCATTTTTCCCTCAAAATCATTTGTGTGGTAGACTTACTGACATCTGGGATTAAAACTGCAAGCTTATGAACTTCAACAGGGCTAACTCCCTCTAAATTGAAAAAGCGAATAATTGAGCGCACCTCGCAGGGGGTGGGATTCGACAACGGAGCGTCTTTCTCAAACGAACGCAAAGATCGCACTGAAGCAGCTACCAAGCCGGATCACCGCTCGGTTTTTTGGGAAAGTCTGAGCTAACGCTAGTGCCATCATATTTTGAGAAAAAACGAGCAAAGGTAGTTAATTCTTGGACAACCTTCACATTATTGTATTGCGGTCTGTTTTCACTGTACAACTACTAACAGTCCTACTGTTTTTATATTTTCAAGTTCTGTACATATATTATGTAGACTATACTAAAATATATGCTTGTTGCTATATTTTACATATTTTTTATTATAATGCTGCTGTTTTTTTGGTTATCTTTATTTATAGTTGAATTACATAATTTTGGTAAAAATATAAATGTTAAAAATACATTTTACTTTTTTTGACATTAGCTCCATACAGGAAAATATTTCATAATAAGAATAAATATGTCATCTTTGGGGATGTTGTGTCGAAGGTCTTTTTAGAAAAAGGAAGGAGAGGAAGTTCTTGAAAGGAAAAAAGGTATGAGGGGTGGGTAGGAATCTGGGATCGGTGTATCCAAGAGGATGTATGAGTCTATCCTCACCACTGCAGTGCAAGGCTTCCGAGAGAATCCTGCAGGAGAGGTCAAAAAATCTCCCTCAACCAGTCTCTTCCGATCCGGCCTGCCACACAGTTGGTGGGCAGACGCATCCGCCGCCAAGATTCGAACAAACCTTATCCCTTGAACCCGGGCAAGTAAGTCACCAAGCGAAACGAACCCCTTGGGGTGACCTATGGCAGAGGTGTTGGTTATCCAATAAATGGTTTCCTGGGCGGCGGTACCCATACCCGCCTCCCAAATTGGGTTCTGGATTCTGGGAAGGAAAAAGGTACCAGGAGTGGTAGGAACCTAGGGGTCCAAATTGAGTTCCGTTTCCCAAATTGGGTTCGGGATTCTGGGAAGAAAAAAGGTATCAGGGGCATGTAGGAATCTGGGGGTCAGTCCAAGAGTGACGGACATGAAAAAATCTATCCCTCCCACTGTAAGGAGATGTTTCGGAGAGTGCTGCTGGGTAGGTAAAAGATCTCCCAGGTCCAACCAGTCTCTCCTGATCCGGCCTGCCATGCAGTTGGTGGGCAGGTGCATCCGTCGCCAAGATCCGGACAAATAAATGAACCCAGGTACATGGGGTGAGGTTTTTGAAATTCAATTTAATTTAGATTACCAACAATAATCTCCCTGGTTCCCGGGCGGTAGTACCTACCCATACCCGCCTCCCAAATTACTGATAATACCTATTGTGAGAAGAATAAATATGTAAAAATGAGATATTTCTTACAATCAAACTGAATATCACTCAGTAGAAATACAATTAAAAAACAACAACAGAATACCCGTAAAAACATTTCAAAAATCAAGAAATTTGTATATTACGTAAGTACCTATTTTATACCCACTATTTTTACGCATTTCACTTGTATCTATTTATGTTTATGCACTTCGGTAAACAAATTACAAATAACTACTTATTCGGAAAAAGCTGGAACCGAGAATTCAATATCGATGTCGTCTGAACCATCCTATAGATATCGCCAGTTGAGTGGGACATGCTGCTTGCGGCGGAGCGAATGTGGTATTTCTATCTCGTTCTAAAAAACTTCCGATCGTGAGGCCGTCTTTTGATGAAATTTGAATTTTCGGCCGCTGGTAATGCCCTCTTAATGACAATCATGATGTCTTTCCGCCCATGTCAATATTCAAAACACCAATGCAGGTATTATTTATGCTGGTCATATTTCCACGTACTATTTTATATTATTTCTGTTATGCAAGCAGTTCTAGGTATTGATAGTCGTGTTTGGTCGCTCATCGGGGACAAACTTAATATCTTGTATTTTGAAAGCGTGCTTTAATGCATACGAATACAATCTAGGAACCTATCATTTATCAAATCACAAGTACGAGTATATATATAATGTTATTATAAGTATGTTGACGTCCATAAATTCCCGACGTGATCTTTCGATGCTCAGAGATTCAATACGCACATATATTTTTACAAGTTTTCCGCTGAGCTATCGTGACGTTGGTGCTTATTTTATTCACGGAACCCAATTCCCATTTCTGTAATAAAAATGTCCTATGTTGAAAGTGCCAGGAAATACTGGTCATAAATGAGATCCCTGTGGATTACTATATTAATACTTGGATTATGAAACGTTTCGATGCTCGTAGAATCACCAACATGCGATAACAGCAGCTTATTAATGCAAAGCACACAACCAACTACGAATACTATCTCGATAAAGCACGTCTTTCAGCTGAAGTGTCGTGTCCTTAGTTCGTAATATAAGCAAGCATAACGTACCTTCCTTCCATTTCTATTGTACGAAACGCTAAGCAAAAGTGTCAACAATTCTGATCTTGGATTTTTCACTTCATTCACCCACATAAAATCCGCTGAATTCATCCATGCACTCGGTGTATAGCGTTAAGCAGGTAAAATGCATCTAGAATCTCAATGATCTGATCTCAATGAATAAGAGCGATAAGAACTTTTAGACTAATCAGAGTCTGACGATGCTAGACAGAAATAAAATAACGGTGACTTGCTTGTGCTGGACAAACCCAGCTACGAGTTGTATCCATCGACGTATATTCAAAATACGATGGTCTATCTCGACTAGTCGAATAGTTGTTCAAGATCATAGATTAAAAATTATTAATTGTTTTTGTGTTTAATTCGTAGAACTCCATTTTAATTTTTAGAAATTTAATTAAATTTAAATTTGATATGTTAATATCGAGTTCTGCAATATTAATATTAACATATCAAATTTAAATTTAATTAAATTTCTAAAAATCAAGATCATAGACATATGAATATTAGTAGACCTGCCCTAAGTGATAAAAGCGTATTATTTCCCCCTCCCATTGGAACCATTCCATTGGAACCGGCTGGGATCGAGTATGGGTTCGCGTTAATCTAAAAAATGTGACGTCATCATTCTTCTGCGAGCCAGCGTCGAGCACTCATCGGTACATTTTACGAAATAACACAGTAAAAACAGTGCTTTGTGTTTTGAAAACGTGTAAAATAGAAGTGAAAAAGAGAATAAACCCAATTGTCGTATTACATTCCATAGGCAAGCATTATTTTAGACAATTTTAAGCTTATTCAGATCGCATAATATGATCGTTTTTCAAAATCCACTATCACTCGAGATACATGGCGTGTGCCCGTCGATTTTTACTGGGGTAAGTAAATTATGAAACATTTGTAAAAGTGTCTTAACTGAATACCTCAGCAAAATATTGAACTCGACCTTATAGGCGACCTTTCTTTGTTTATTTAGACTTCGCAAAATTGTTCATTGCGCGGCGTGCAATTCGCGCTCCCATGTAAAAAGGTCTATTCATTCAAAAGCAGAGTTTACTTTTAAGAACTAAATGGTGATATTATAGTGCGAGATGCCTGTATACTGTCAGATTGAGTTTTGACGAATCACATATCACCAAAGCCACCTTCCTGCTCTTCGTCCCGCTGCAGTTGGTTTCTACCCCTCACCTTTCTGTTCTGGTCTATTAATATTCATATGTCTATGTTCAAGATCTATTATAACAAATCACAACCAGATTTAGTTTTTTCTGCAGAATTGCAATGTTGTTAGTTCATATTATATGCAAAGAGAATTCATCATCCATTTTTATGATCGAAATGCCTTTCTAATTAAAGTGCAAAGAAATTGTGAACATAGACGAGATCCTTGTAAATTGCCACATTAAAAAAAATGTCTGTTGACACTCGTAGGCTGGAATAAAATAACAACCAATTATTTATGCTGGACACTCGTATTAGTCGAAGGTATCTCTATTTTGCACGTCTTTGAACTGAAGTGCCGTTTCATTAATATTCATATTGTTAGCAAGATATAATCCAAGATGCCTGTTACCAGCAATGTTAAGGATGTTGCTTATATTGGCCCTGCATATTTTATCCAATATACCTCCAACTTTAGTGCTAAAATTTCTGGTCATAAATGCGAACCTTGTGTATTGCCACGTAAAACATGGATGACACGATTAGATGCTCATTGACACGCCGACGTCAATGTACATCGATACCCAAAGTGGACTTATTAATGCTGGGCACACAGAGGCATATACCCAGCTGCGGGTCATATCGCGATGTAGCACGTCTTGCTTGCTTGCAGCCCGCTGAGCGCTGATGTCTGAAGCGCCTTCACTGGTCGTTGGGAGGCAGATTGCGTGTCACGGCAGAACAGAGTCTGCGGTGAGCTTCCTGCGCGCCACAGTCCATAGTGCCAGATGTCACGGATGCCGCGTGAAGGAACGCGCCATTGGCTTTAGGGGGCTCCAAACAAACTAAACACATTTAGCCGTCAATGTCCCTCAAGACAGCTGGAAACATTTTTTGCTAAATGCATGTAATCAAATCCCATTAGCGCACACCTTCCGAAAATGTCCACCCCAAATCTCAAGTAATATTTTAAATGCTAAAGTGTGTCTGTTTGTTAGTCCTTATTTCACGTCGCAACAGAGCTACCGATCGATGTGATTATTTGCATGGGGGTAGTTGGAAGACTGGAAAGTGACACAGGCTACTTTCCATTCCCGAAAAACATTTCTTTCCCATGGGAAAATTCTATGCACTGTAAAAACAAATTACAGAACAAAGCATTACATTTTGTACTTTAGGCAACTTTATGCCAAAAGTGTACTAGCATACCTCTTCAAACATATAATTGCTTTTGAAAATGTCCAAACTGCTCGAGATACTAGAACCAAAGGGCATAATCTCTTACTACCCTTTCGCTAAAACAATTTTTGGCCAAATAAATTTTAGATAATTTGCAACAAAGCTACGCAATGCATTTGCACTGGCAATTAGATGAAGCACAACTTATTTTAAATTTAAATCAAATATCAAGTCTTGGATCATCAGCGAAATAGATCTAACATCAAATATTTTATCAAATCCAATTTATAAATATGCATTTCCATTTGTAGTGTGATGATTGTCTGACGTTTCAAACATAATAAGAATTGTGTTGTTATTTGTATTGTTATTATAAACTGCTTATGTTTTAAACTGCCCCTGTTCGCAACACAGGATTTCCTAGTGAGACAGGTATATCACATCACTAATTGTAGTCTAAAGACGATTTTTTTCCTTATACCACGCGTGCGATGCCGCGGATAAAAGCTAGTTCATAATATATTTTCGTATCTAAATCGGCTTGTTTGTTGCTGTTCCTCTACAAATATCTAGTTCAGCGGTCGGCATTTAGTTTTGGTGGCGGGCCGCATGAATATGTATTTTTTTGTGTCGACAACAATCCTGCTCAATCAGTGCGTTTGTCTGATTTGATCTGCCTAGCAGATAGCAACATCGTATAGCGCAAAGATTCCCAACCTTATCAGCTGAAGTATATGTTTCTTCAACACCCCCCCCCCCCCATCTGTATTAAAAAACTAAGATATTATAAAATGTAAAAAAGACACGTTCTGAAATATCACGACCGACCGGTTGGTATCGTTGTAGTTATTTGTTCCCAATCGGGCGTTGCTGGTTTGATCCTCTACTATTTAGTCCTCCATCATCATTGCAGAAGCCACATTTTCCACTTACAATGATGGAAGAAGGTGGATTTTCAACATTCTGAGATTATTTGTATGTATAAGTACAAGAGCACACAGGAAGACAAGTGTCGCAGACGAAATTTTTTTAAGGTCATTTAAAATTTTTAAACATCACGACCGACCAGTTAGTAGCGTTGTATATGTCACTGTAAAAGCCCGAACTACGGTAAATCCTAAGATTTACCAATTCTTAATTGTAAAAGTCCGAACCGTTCTACGAATATTTAAATAAGAAACGATTTTTTCGGCTTTTACCATTAGAATTTAGTACATGTTAGTTTAGGTTAGGATAGGTTAGGTTAGGTTAGGTTAGGTTAGGTTACGAATATTTAAATAAGAAACGATTTTTTCGTGTTTTTTTTTTAATTTAGTACATGTTAGGTTAGGTTAGGTAAATGAACGATTATTATAGAACGGTTCGGAATTTTACCATTAAGAGTTGGTAAATCTTAGGATTTACCGGAAAATCTTAGGATTAACCGTAATTCGGGCTTTTACAGTAACATATATAGTATATAGTCATTGAATCCCACTCAAGCGTTGCTCGTTCTTAAAAACTTACATTTATACTTTCTTCGCACAAACTTCGCACAAAAAAATGACCAATGGTGTGCCAAGTATGATGGAGAGGAATAAACGTCCGTTCAGAGACTGGTCCTAGTTCTGGTCCTGCAGGCCAGAAGACAGCATTTCGCGGGCCACATCTGGCACGCGGACCGCCAATTTCCGATCGCTGATCTAGTTCATAGTATCTTAGTTCTCTGTAATGCTCGAGTCGATAGTTTGCACCTGCCCAGGTGACCAGTTCATTTTTTCCTTACATTGTGAAGGTTAAAGGGTTTATAAAAGTAGTCAATTGCCAGCGCAGCCACTACAGCCAGGCGGGCGCTTTTTTATTTACACTTTAACAAATAATAATGATGATCAATAGTTGTAATTTAATTGTTTTATTTTATTTTTTATTTTCGTTGAACACAATACACTCGTAGTCAGTAATGAATAGTTTATTTTTTATTATTGTTTTATAATGTAACGAATTTAATCTACATAACGATAAGATGAGATTATTTGCAAAAAAAACTTAGGTTTTTTTAAATATAACGCCATAACTTCGTTTTATAGTCAGATATTCCCCAACCATCATCTACATCCCCTTCCTCAATTAGGCCGTAGCCCACTGGCAAAGATTTATGCCAAATAACTATTTTCGATTAATCTTTACTACAAATCGGTTTACATCAAAAATACAAAAAATATTTGGATACGTTGAAGCTTTTCCTACTGTTTCCACTGAGTAGGTAGAATTAAAATATTTCATAAAAAAAATTACTTGTGTAAAATACTGAAAAATATGTTTTTTTCGTAGAAATGTGTGCATATTAGAAACAACTTACAAATATATAATTTTATGGCTAAAATTGTCTATGACAATTTCTATTCATAATTTTTTCTTTTCTTATAAAATTATTCACAAAATAAATAAAAAGTGAACAATTGAAAGCGTGACTTCTAGACTCCGTTTGCCAAACGATTTGTATGCCTATTACCTATACTCATGGCGACATAAAGCACACTAAGAATACAAACATTTTTGGCTTCCTCTTAAGAGGAAACCCGGTCGCCGAGAAAATTGAACAATAAGTATTTTACGAAATTGTTGCTCTCCCTGTCGCTCTTACTCCCCCAAATACTAAGAGAAAGGGACAACGGCACCTCAGACTGACAACACCTAAATAAAATCATCTAAATTGAGGTTTTGTATTCCCGTTTTCCTCCTCCAATTTTAAAGATTTTTTTACTAACTGTATTAGAATAAAATGCTCTATGTATGTATGTACAATTCGATTTAAAAAAACATTAACTAGTTTGTATACTGAATGTTGTTTAAGGCGTTCAATCCATGTAATTTTAACGATTTTTGTAGCGTCCTAACTCCTAAAAGAAGTAACTTCAAAACAAACGTGCCGACACGCTAGTATCGATATCTGTATTATATTAAAAAAAATATTTGTAGTAGTGTCAAAATCAAGAGAGGAAACTGGGGAATACTTTTGTATGGACAAACCGCTCTGTTTTCCTTTAACTTTAACGTTTACAAACTAAATGTGAGCGTGTTTTGTTTAATTAATAATTAAGTAAACACTGTTACATCTCGTGTGTACTTGATATCGTATCTTATTGTACCTCTACCGTGACGTGCACGAATAATACTCGCCTATCCTGTCTGCTGGCTAGGTCGGTTATTGGTAGTGTCGTTAGCGGTTAGGTTAGTGTATCTTGTACCAGCTGCCTGGTGCCTGCTGCCTATGATAACTGATTCTGATTACCTTTGTAACGACTAATAACCCTTCGTATAACCTGTTCTCATTTTTAATATCTTAGGAATTATGACTCTTTACTTACTATGGACATTGTGAAATAATTATACAAGGCTCGGTTTAATATAATGCCTTGTTATTGGCGCGCTTCGAGCATGCCTCGATAAGGAAATAATAATACTAGCCTAATTTTCGTAGCACCATTTTTGTGAAATGTCATCTAAAGGGCGCTGTACAACGTACAACTACATAAAATAATTTAAAACTGGCTTTTGGCTATGTCACCTAAAAATAATGGTCTGTGAAAAGGGTCAAATTTGTGTAAGATATTAAATAGAAATAAGGTAAGTACGTATAAAATAGGATTAACATTGGGTTTCTTTTGTAATTTCAATACTACTCTTCCATGGAAGAGTTAGGTTGTAATTGGAAGAGGTGTTTACAGTACCTACATTGTTGCATTTATTTAACACTAATAAATTTAAAAAATTATGTATGTATTATATGCTGTAGTAAATTTTTTATGTAAATACCGCACAATAGTCCCAACTGCTCCCGTCTGGAGCCAGTGAGACTATGGAATCCCCAAATTTGGATATGTTGTGAGGCTAAAGGTAGTGGGGAGGGGAAGGAGAAGGTCATCAACATCACAGATGACATACGCCCTGAGTGAAAATTATTTTCCTCAGGGCGTCCTGTGTGGACTTAATGTTAAAAAGGTGGAGAAGTACCTGGCTATTCAGATCTGGCCACTAAACACGGCTAAAGCCATTTCAAGCAACGTTTCAATTCTAAATGGTGGTCTCATACCAGGGGGATATTGATAGAGTCAAGAACCTCACCTCTAGACTACGGAGGCCGTCAATTACATTGTGGTGAGAAAGTAAATAAAGAATATATTACTTACTTTTTTATATGAATACTGCACAAGAGTCCCAACTGCTCCCGTCTGGTGCCAGTGAGACTATGGCATCCCCAACTGGGGTATGTTGCTAGACTGAAGGACATTGAAAAATATCTTTAAGTTGAGTCCGATTTTCAGTTAAAAATTGGTGCTTGTCTACGTGGTCCACTTGTTGGTACGTGGTGAGGTACGTTTTTTTTTTAGTATCTATGGGTAATGCGTTTATTTTGCATGTCTGAAAAAATTTTACATTGGTATTGTATTACGCCATATTTTCAACGCCGTGTTAGATTTTCCTTGACGAATTTAAGTCCCAAACTCTCTCGCCTTTGGATGAATAATTATTATAATCGGCCGAATAATTTATTTGTTACATTATGATGTAAGTTGTGATCGAATTGATGTAGTGACTGAGTCACCCAGTCATCCGTACCTGTGTGGAGTGTGGAGACATTTATAGATGAGGTGGGAGAGAGCCGACATTTTTCAGCGATTAGTCCGTGAATAATTGATTTGATCATTTGAACGCCTAAGTGTAAAGTCCGTACAAATAGTAATAGGATTATGTAGGTATTGATACGTGCCGAGATTATTTAGTAGTATGCAGTGGCTTAATCACGAATAACCAAACCTCCGGGCAAGCCTGTATATATTAGATAAACAAATCAATGGAGGACTGAATTCAAATAAAAGTTTTCCTAGCAGTCCGCAATGTAGCTCTGATGCTAACCCTGTTGGTTAGTAGGAGTTGGAACTAGCAGAGGAAGGGTGAAAAATGAATGCAGTAGAAATAATGACACCAGATCTCTGTTGCCGATGTGTACATTTCTTTTTTACATTATCTCCACACAGGAGACAATGAGAACAGCAAAATTCTTTATGGCCTATGTCGTCTTTAGGGATGCTGTGTGGAAGGTCTTTTTAGGGAGAGGAAATAGGTATGAGGGGTGGTTAGGAATCTGGGGGTCAATGCGTTTAGGAGTGGAAAACGTGTGAATCCATCCCTTCCACTGCGGTGCACGGCGATGGGTCGAGGGAGTCCGGCTGGAGATGTCAAAAGGTCTCAGTCTACCAGTCTTTCCTAATCCGGCCCGCCACACTAGGGTGGCAAACACATTGGCCACCAAGACCCAGAAAAACCTCACCACGTGAACCTCAACCCTGGATACCCCTTCGCACCCCTGTAAGTAACCAAACGTGGCGAACCACGTCGGATGACCTACGGCAGGAGTGCTGGTTTTCCAATAAATGGTCCAGGGGCGGATGTTTCCATACCCGCCTCCCAAATTGAAGATAGTTTTCAAAATGCTTTCGAAATGTTTTCGCAAAGTTGTGTTTTTAATATTACTACTTCTTTTTTATAAGTTTTTATGAGCTCAGTTCAAATTTTGCGTAAAAAATGAAATAAAGTGTAACAAAGTGTGTGAATCTTAACAAAAGCCTATTGTGAGTTTGCTACGAGTAAAATAAGGGTTTACGAATGGTATAAGCTTTTCCAAGATGGCCGTGAAGACGTTGAAGATCACGAACGCCCCGGCCGCATCAACAACCGATGATGTGCTGGGGCGTCCGGGGCTTTCGTCATCTTCAACGTCTTCACGGCCATCTTGGAAAATCTTATACTACTCGTAAACCCTTATTTTACCCGTAGCAGACTCACCATAGGCCTTTGTTAACATTTCACATATTTGGTTACACTTTATTTCATTTTTCACGCAAAATTTGGTACAAATTCTTTGATCCATTTAAAAAAAAAATCACCGAATTCATAAAAACACGTCTAACCTTAGCGGCGGCTGCCATAGACAAACTAAACAATGAATATAGCTTCAAATTTTATCGTACTACAGGGGCAAAACAAAAATAAAATTTTGACAATCGTACAAATCTCCGAACCTGCGAAATTTAAAAATTTCCGTTATTTTTTTAACAGCCCTCATATGAGGTCGAAGGCCGACCGCTCTCCCGGCCAAACTATTAAATAATAATATCGGGGAACAATTAACAATATTGTCCCTGAATGTAGTGGGAACTCCTAAATAAAAAGTGGAATTTACATTACTAATTCAAAGCAAATTTGTAAACAAAGTTTTAGGTGTGGACTCTGGATTCTTAGCAATAGAACACTGCATTCTAGCTAACAAGAGCACCTACGAAAGAGTTGACTATTTATTACAACCACCTCAGTGTTTAGATTTTGTTCACCAAAGAAATAATATATTCGAAGGTACATCCATCTATCAGGGAGCATGAATAGAATTAATAAAATATATATGTTCATATGTATTTAATTTTTTTCTTGTGCATTTAAATGCCTTAATGTGTCTGTCTAAGTCTAAATCATCGTCGCTACGCCACTGGTATTTAGAAACTCCTACTCTCTTTTTATTTAGGTAGTAAACAGTTGTTTTACTAATCCTGTGATTGATTTCTTGCTAACTTTCATCACGTAGTTTCTCGGAGAATTAGTCACACTTCATTTGGTCACTATCTTTTAACACCCTTCTTGTTTCCTTACTTAAACTACAAACATCGTTTCTAATCGCTCGTAAAAAATCTTACAGAAGTTTAATTTTTATTTTTATTGACAGAATAAATTCTGTTTTGGAATCGTGTGCTCGAATGGTTCTTTATGATACTTTTGATGTTTATCTGATATCGCCATCTACCTTTAATTCACGATACTTAAAATATCATTGTTTACCGCACAAGATTCTCAACTAACCAGCGGAATTTACGGTGCCCCAGATTTTATGTCCGGGTTAAATCTTTCCCAAATGAAAGACTTAACCCTTCCACACACTTTTCCACAAATGAATATCTAGTAAATTCACGCAATGTAAGTGCACTATATAAGTATAATAAATACAAAACAATACAAGAACAATACGTCAATCCACCAGAAACATAATGGGAAAATATTTCACCGACTCCAGATATTTTCATATCAGAGGGTTCGGCTCTGATTAAATACTAACTGGTCCGATAAATCCTACTGATCCCTCAATATAAACATTTAAAAAATCTTTCGTAATCCTATATGTATTTAAAATGACCGACTTTTGCATTTTTATATACAAATTTTTTGACAAATCTAATACCCCTAAATTTTGAATGAGAGAGCTAGGTATAATGCCAGTAGCCGAAATAACAAATGGTAATATTTTTATAGTCTGAGAACGCCAAATTCTTTTAATCTCATTTCCTGAATCTGTATATTTTCTTATTTTTTCAGAAACAGTTTTCTGAATATTGCAAGAATTTGGAATAGCGACATCAATGATATAAGTTATTTTTTTAAATTTTGTCATGTAAAACTATATCGGGTCTATTATGACTAATTGTTCTGTCTGTTGTTCATATTCATAATATGGTACATTACAGCAGTCAATCAAGTTATATTTAATTACCAAACTTTGGTGAATTATTTTTAAAACTTGATTGTGCCTAAATGTATACTCGGAAAGCGCTAATACAGAACATCCCGATATAATATGTTCTATAGTTTCCCGAAAAGCCAAACATTTTCTACATAAATCATCAATTTGATTTGCATCTTTGATCTATTTGCTTCCTATAATTTTTAGTATTAATGACTCTATCTTGAATGGCAAGCATAAAGCCTTCTATTTCTGCGCTCAACTCTCCAATACTCAACCATTTGTTTGACGAAAATTTGTCAACATATGTTTGGTTGAGATAGTTGAAGTGTTTTGCGTGAAGAATTTTATTTGACCAGGAATCTAATAATTCCTGGTTTGTATTTATAAGAATGCTGGCATTCTCGTCGTATAAATTTAATGGCGAAATATTTCTATCTGCCTTGCAAATTATTTTGTGCATTTCTGAACTATCAGCTTTCCTATGGAAAAAAATTCTTAGTATTTCTACCTGATTATGTTTTAAAGATGTTATTTTGACTATACCTCTACCTCCTAAATTTCTAGGTAAATTAATTCGTTCTATAGCTGAATTTGTATGATGGCAATGAAACTTCTAATTAATCGTTCTAAGCTATCTAAATCTGTATTAGACCATTTAATTATGCCAAATGAGTAAGTTAATAGAGGTATTGCCCAAGTATTTATCGCCTTTACTAAATTTTTAGCAAATAGATTGCATTTAAAAAATTTTCTGATCCTAGTTTTAAATTTAATCCTAATATCATTTTTAATACTAGTATGATCTAATCTATTTGATTGCGGATATCCTAAATATTTATAAACCTCATCCCCTTTCATACTTTCAATTTTGAAATTTCTAAATATACCCTCGTCTCCATCTACAATTTTACCTTTCTCTATATGGATCGTTCTACATTTATCTAAACCAAAAGTCATTTTAATATCATCTGAAAAAATTTTATCTACTTTAATCATTTTCTCTAAATTTGGTTCAGAATTCGAATATAATTTTAAATCATCCATAAATAATAAATGAGAAATTATATTTCTCTCTCTTGTATTACCTTTTATTTTTATTCCAAACTTTCTTTTAATTAACATAGGAATTAAAAAGATTGTAAGAGCCACAGTAACAGCAACAGTTTGGTAAAATATCTTTTATTCAAATTTCTTTGCTACCGTCCTTCCTCTTGATCAAAGCTAATAAAAGCCGTTTCAAGTAACCAATTCGATTCTCACAACAGCTGTACCGAGAGTATCGATGAAAAAGTTGAAAATATAATGTTTTTATAGTAGGCAAGTTTCTATATTTGTGTATACATAGATATTGTTTGCTTCATATGGTAAGAGACCAATAAAAATAAAAAAAATAATTATTTAACGATCAAACTGAACTGATCCTTTTTGGTAGCAACATTTTTATATCTGTAAACACAAGTCATCGAATTCTGTAAACGCAAGTGCTTTTACTCCTACGTGTTTAGCAGCTGGACTGGCGACAGTGATGCGTCATAAAGGCATACGCGTATCGCTGATAGCTCCATTGGAACCTCTCCCTCTTTCTCATTAATTTTGCATGTATCAGAAAGAAAGGTTTGAGCGGGACTCTCGGCGGCAGGATAAAACGATCCGTTGTCAATGAAGGTCTGTGCCGAATTACAGTCGTCTGTATAATGGCTAAGTACAGAATGCAGCAACCCGATTTTATAATAATAATATTTTGATGATTTGTATAGCGCCGTTTTTGTGAAAAATCACTTCAAGAGGGCTGTACAAATTTATAAAATATTTCTACAGTGCTCTATCTTACTTCTTACTAAAGACTATGGCTACTACTTATGGCTAACAGATCGCATTCACTGATTCGTCCATCCTAATACAAAACTATCTATGTGTTAATATGTTTAATGCATTTTACCAATGAACGTGATGCTGCGTGAAAATGTACATATATTATTATTTATTTATATTCTGTGCAGTTAGAAATTATACAAGATCATTCTTATCTGGGAGTGAGAATAACACTGTTTGTTTAGAATTTTTTTGGAGAAATAAAATTCCAACACGAAAAATTTCCAAACTTCACAAATCAAAATCCATATAAAAAAATTCCCGACACGTTTTCCGACTAATTTTCCTACCAAAATTTTCAAATATTTCTGGAAGGTATGTTTTCTGAAAAATAAATATCTCAATGTGAAAATTTTCCAGCTCACTAGCGCCAACGGCGAATCCAGATTACCTTCTATTGCACAGTCTAATTAAAAGTCTAACAGGGGGTTTGTAGTCACTTTCTCCACCTGGTCCTTCGATCGGTTGGGGGTCACCATCGAACTCTTCGTCATTTCCATTCTCTATCAGTTCCTGCCGTACGAGCATCTCCTAACTCTCTCGTCCTCTCCTATATAAGGAAATATATTCCTGAAAATCTTGATCACCTAGTCTAGAACTCCTCTCCGAGTATTTTGCAGAATTCAATGGACAACACACCCATTTAATATTGGTCGTGATGGAAATTCCACGTAATTCGCTCGGATCGCCGATACTGTCACTTTTATAAGGTCAATTGGTCGTAATTATTTCAATTTTAAATTGTATGCTAATAATATCGACGGATACATATCAGAACGTCGTCAACGTATCGGTATGATACATTTGTGGCATAGAGTTTTGCATCAGATTAGCGTTAATTGCAAAACTTATGTCATGGTTAATAATAATATATCCATATTGTTTACCGATATATATGTCGTCTGTAGCTTGTCTACCTCGGGAGCAAAATAACATGGGACGGTCGGTCTAAGAGCGAGGTCGACAGCCGTATACACCAGACTGGGCTTTCATTCAATAAAAGGTCGAAAATAATAGAATCGAATAATATAGACCTAAAACTGAGAATACTTCTCATCAAGACCTATGTATGGAGTGTCTTGATGTACGGCTGCGAAACATGGTGCCTATCCGAAAGAGATAAACGGAGACTAGAGGCTTTTGAGATGTGGTCCTATAGAAGACTATTAGGAATTTCCTGGAGAGACCACATTACAAATGAGGAGATTCTCCAACGAATCGAAGGAGGAAGGCACCGAAAACCGCCGAAAGGCGTGCAAGATGGATCGGCCATGTTATACGTCAAGAAGGCCTCTTGCATGCCATAATGGAGGGTATGACCGAGGGGACAAACTCCAGGGGACCTGCTGGTGGACGTGCGCTGCTCATCATATGCAGAATGCAAAAGAGCCGCACAAGACAGGGAAGAATGGAAGAGAAGATTAGAGGAAATTGCTGCAAACCAATCCCAGGATTGAAACCAGAGAGAGAGAGGTAGATGGTACTATCATACAGATTGAGTGTAATTTTTTGATGAAAGCAATCTTTATAGTTCTTTCGACATTGCACATGTTCAACAATACACACATGAATGCATCATTATTGTTGTTGCGTTGAAAAGAAACAGAATTCTTTAGAACAGGTGTACCCTACCCAAATTGTTTGGTGGGCCAAAAAAAAAATACTGAGTGTTAGGTGGGCCACCGGTGGGGGGGGGGGGGGGCATTATTTTTTTACCTGTTATTGGATGTATGCTATCAATGTAAAACCGCGACCTTCAATGCTAGATGACTTAAAATGACTTACTCGCGTCTATGTGTGTCCTCTGTACTTACCCTCCACTTACTAAAATCAGGTCGTTGCATTCGATCTGCGGAAGAAATATACTGGGGGAAATTGATTGCGAAAACAAATCTTAGTGCTGCTATGCGCCTGTCACTTACATGCAACAAATGAAAACCCCGAGTCCGAGGTCTAACAACAAGAATATTCTAATTTCACAAAATATAATATAAATGTTATACATTTACGACAACTATTTGTTTTGTTGAATGAATACCAAAATTCAAAAATATTGAAAGCTGAAAACTACATTTTGGGTCGCACAAGATCTTCATGAGCCACAGGTTGGGCATGCCTGCATTAGACAGTAGACAGGCATCGACACTGTTGGCGATTGGAGTGTTAACAGTCGATAAATTCATTTAATTAGATATCTCCCATATAGCAATGTCCTGCCTTGAACTGTGGGATAAAAATAAATCATTTACAATCGCAGTTCGGTTTTCTTGCATCATTTCTATCAGTAATGAATTACATGGTTTTTAGCATTTTACTCAAAAGTTCTAGATAAATATTCCAATCAAACCCTTGTAATATTGTACCGAATATACTATACATTTTATTATCGAAAAATACACCAGGATAAAAGAAAAGCATTTCGTGTAAAATGTATTCCCAATTATAATAATAATAATATTTGGACGATTTATATAGCGCCGTTTTTGTAAAAAATCACCTCAAGGGCGCTGTACAAACTTACCATACATGCCTAAAATCTAGAAAGACTACATGCTAGACAAACAATTAAAAACAACTTATGGCTAAAAATTGCATACACCGGTTCATTGATCACCGATACGAAAATAAATGTACAATATTTTGACCAATGAACGCGATGCTGCCTAAAAATGAATTAATACAGGACCATACTTACCTGGGAGGTCGCTTGAAATTAACACTGTTTATTGTCTGTTTAAAGAAATTTAGATAGAGTTCGCACGCAGAGGACATAATTGTGAACACATGTTGTTTAATCCTGAAAATATTTTAATATTAATATGTAATATTATATTCTTTAATGAGTGTATTTTGGAAAGTAAAAGCAACATTTAATGGTGGGCGGTGCAGTAGTACAAGGATTTGATCTTCCGAGAGACAGATTGATGTGTAAGGATTCGAGTAATTTTAATTCAGTAAGAAAAGTGTGATTAAGACATATCATAGGCAATACAAGTATGATACTCTCAGATAGGTAAATTTAAATTAAGTTAAGGGTATGAGAGCTCGAAAAGGTAGGTTTTTAGTTTGAACCTAAACTCTGTTGGGCTTTTTATGCATCTTAATTCCGGAGGGAGTCTATTCCAAGCCTTAGGCCCAGATACTCCCAAAGCACGATCTCCGAACTTAGTATTTGGCTTTCGTTTGGGTTCTATTAGTCTGCCTATAGCAGATGAAGTTGCCGATCTAAGGGTTAATTGCCTCGGACCGGTATTTTCCGGGACGCATAATTCAGAGATGTAAGGTGGTCCTAATTAATGTTCCCAATTATGTAACCGTATCTTTTTTTCTCTGATAAACAATAAATAGTGTTAATCACAAGTGTCCTCTCAGGTAAGTATGGTCCTGTCATGTATATTTTCCACATTTTAACGCATACAATATAATACATATTTTAATACATCTCGCAACATCACGCTCATTGTCAAATGCATTATACAGTTTGTCAAAGAAGAGTAGAAAACATAGTAGAGCACCACTGTTGTTCAAATGGCAATACTAAAAATATAATCATGGTGGTAATCTAAAGCTGTGCAACCTACATTTTTATTAAAAATTTAAAAAAGCATAAAAGTGAAAAAAGTTTTTTTTATAATATAGACACCCACTGATCTGAAAATTAGAATTGCAAATAGGTATATTATTATTATACGAATGCAATTTTGTGTAAAAAATAACGATATTGTAATAAAATATAAAGCACACTTTAATTGCTCATATTTATTTAATATTAGCTTAAGTACCTAGAGTTGCCCGGGCTTTAGATCATGTCTCTAATTTTAAATCTGAATATATTTAACTCATTCAGATCTAAAAGTAGTGTAAATAAACTCACCATTAATGATTCTTCCTTTCTACCTACTGTTGAATTCAAATCTATGTTAAATTAAATGAAAGCCAATCACTTGGTAAAACACAATTTAATCAAAGTTATGTCATTAAGTAGATACCTTAACAATAGTACTTCTTCGGTTTTAATTTTTTTTAAGAACCATTTTTTTTTTAAATGTGTATACAGTGTTCTGTATTTTCAGTGTCATTGCACTTTAAAATAATATTTAACAGGTAAATTGGTTTTGACAGCCTACAAATTTCTTAGTTCCATTTTTTATATTTTTTAATCTTATTAGACAGACTATACATATAGTTTTTTATTAGTGATTGACGTAACAGTGGATATAATTTGTTGGCCATAAGATTTTATAATAGTTTGTCTGTAGACAGTAGTTAGTGTTAGGATAGAGATAGAGGACTGTAGAAATATATCATAAATTTGTAGAGTGCCCTTTAGATCGACACGGGGCTGCCAGTTTTAGTAGATATGTACCGAATGAAAACTGATAGTTTGAGTAAAAATGCACCAAATAAAAAAGAACAACGGTTTCATAGATTGAATTAGATAATTTTCAAATTTATTTTTTTCGCCTAACGTTTCCAATATATCAAGAATATAACACAATCTAGAACGGAAATGAGGAGACTAGTTGTGGTAGTACATTAGTGTGTATTTTATATGGTGATATAAATGTATGAATTATGATTCTTAGAATATAAACCCTCGCAACTTCCTTAATTAAATCTAAGTCGTCTGCTTCATTATTTGTGAAGCATTACGTATTGCAATTAAATAACATGTACTGAGACGAGAAGCGAGAGGTCACTCCCGGTGGCCTGGTTCAAGGTTCATTAACCATTAGAACGTATTTTTAAGTAAGTCCCTTTTCCACTGACATGAAATATATACTAATGTATATTGAAATTTTCATTGTTAGTTTTTGGGATGTTATGCCGTGTTGCGCTATCTCCTTCTTTAGCCGACGTTTCGGACAACGTTGCAGTGTCCATCATCAGGGCAGATCCGGTATATCCGACGACCACCGGATCTGCCCTGATGATGGACACTGCAACGCTGTCCGAAACGTCGGCTAAAGAAGGAGATAGCGCAACACGGCATAACATCCAAAAAAACTAACAATGAAAATGCTTTTGGCCGTGAAAATCTAAAAAAAAACTTAACTTACTTGAAATTACTCACAATTTACAACATAATCTTATTGTGATGAAAAACGTATTCAACTTATTTAATTCCGAATTTCATTCCAAATGAGTATACTTCTTTCATTCTGACGGCTAGGTGGGCTCCGACAATACACACCGCACTTTGCCTAACTTTTGTTTCTGAGATAAAAGGCTAATGTTGCAATTTTTTTTACATCAACTCCACGCAGGAGGACCTGAGGAAAATAATTTCTTTCAGGGCCTATGTCATCTGAGATGCTGTGTGGAGGGTAAATAAGCAGAAGTTTCCGGCGTTACAGAGTTAATCGAGATCAGAATTTAGTATTTTTACTATTATTTCAAATATCTAGCGTCCAAATTACATCAAAGAATATCAAAATGGTGCTTTTAGAGGTGGGAAAAGGGGATGTGAGTGGTTTTAGTGATCTTCCTCTTGCTTTGAAGGTCAAGTGTAAAAAAAAATATCAATCTCGGAATAAAACTGTAGTTTTGTACAAAGAATAAAAACACGCCGCCCGCCCCCCACAGACACTCTTCTTAATATAAATAGATAGATAATACGTTAAAAAATAGTCTAACTTTGTTGTCAATGCTATTTACACGATTACGCACGATTCCAGGATAAATATACAGGAAGTTAAGGGACGTACGCGACTTCCTTCAACCAGTGTTCCTGCCATTGTTTGGAATAAAAAATAAACAAACAAAAAAATACTCTACAATCTTCTACACTGGTTACTCAGCCGGGTAACCAGCCAACCTCTCATCCCGACCCTAACTGTCCAATACCAACCCTTTTTTGTTTTTGCAAATAAAAAAGTCACCGGAGACCAAAATACCATTTTTACTCTCCATGTCAGGAATCACTGGTTAAAGTAAGTTATGTACCTACGTCCCTTAATAATAATAATGTGTATGTATAAATAAAACACTTTCTTATATCAATTGATATTATTCGCGATTAGTTTTTTAATGATTTATTAACTCCTATTTTGTCTTTAAAATATTTTCATGTACTTCAATGTACTCGTGATTTCTCAATTCCTTATAAAATTACGTAGCAACATGTTATTTTCTTTAGTTTTAAGTAAAATGTTAGGTACGTTCTCTGATAGTGATAAACCTCAATCGCAATTTTTTGTTATTAAAAATATTTTGATATGAGTAGTCTTCACCCTACGTTACATTGCAAGATGATTGCTATTTGAAATCCCCATTTCCCGTCGGTCAAACTTCTCTCAAACTCTAGTCGGTCGATTAATCACTTTAATCGTAATAAAGCTGTTAAATTAGATGTTGCCACCCTATTAATCTCAGTTGGTTCCATAAAAACTGCACGCCTCAAGGCTCAAGGCGGAAATTGTGTTTGAAATAACTGAGGCCGTCCCATCATCAACCACAAAATTATTTTCAAATTGGGTATTTTTCTTGAAAAATTGTATGATTTCAAAATTTTTCCTTAATATGCCCACTAAAATATTAAATTACTGAGACTTTTTATTTTTTTAAATTTCCTTTATACATATGGTTGTATCAGCACGTACCATAATACTTATTAATTTGGAGCAAAAACATTTTGCTGTCCAATGATTTTAATTTTTAATATATTTTGGTAAAAAAAAATCAATTAAAAATAATAATATATTTAAAAATAACAATAAGTACATATATCACTGGGTGCAACCTAGCGCATCACGTGATTCGCACTCCGTCTCGTTCCAGCAGCACCCTACGGACAGAGCGCTTATCGTACATCAGTGGCGGCGTGTGGTAGAAAAACATATTTATTGTTTTTAATTGAAAAAAAAGTCATCGGACAGAAAAATTTCCAACCAGGGGAATGTTATAAGACTTATTCGTGTTCAGGTCTCTAGGTTTCGTGTTTAGATCCACAAAAATTATTTGTTTCCAAAAGATTACTTATTTATTGTGAAAAACAGTCAATCCATTTAGGTTTGACAAAATTTGCAATTAATAACATCCGTAGGTACATTAATTAATTACATTAAATTTTGTTATTGTTTAATCAAGTTTAATTTTTAGTAGGTACTCCATTTTAATTTAGATCATAGGTTCTTAACGTGGCCGATAACGCCCCACTGTGGGCGTTTGAGACTTTCAGGGGGGCGGTAGAAGACCCAGAGAAAAAACTAGGGGGCATTGAGGAAAACTACGTTGAGGTGGCACAGTGAGGGCGTGTGGCAGATAAAAAAATATGGTCTAAAAAAGAAAAAAAACACTCTTTTCACGTACTGATAATAATAATAATTGTTATTATTCAAAGTTGACACTATATTATGAATACAAGAAGAAAGGAGGTAGCAACTACCCCCCCCCCCTGTTGTGGTAAATATAATCGTGGCAACAGCTGTTTCAGACTCACGACAGATGGTAAGTAAAAACAATTTGGGGGCGCTAGAAAAAAAAAGTTCTCATAATGGGCGGTGGGCAAAATAAGGTTGAGAACCTATGATTTAGATAAACAGTTGTCACGCATAATATTAATTTTAATTACATAGCAGAACTTGTTTATAAATAAAATAATAACATCATTGAATTCATAAAAGAAATGAAAATTAATTACATCAGTTGAGTTGCAGCTTTGTGTTAAAAAAGTAGATATTTATTGCAAAATTGGAGGCACTGCAGTGTGACTGGATGTCTACCTCATGCCGGCGCCAGACACGAGTTCAAATAAGTGCGCACTTATTTGAAGACTGTGCTCACACATTTGGTCACTTATGTGTGTCACTGCCAGATATGTGTTCAAAGATTTGATCACTTCTTTGAGCTCACAGTTTTCAAGTAGACCTCACATAACATGGACGACGATTTGGTCGACACAGTTTGCTTATATTATTTATGTGCGTGTAATTATTTATTACACATGCAAATAAATAAACAAAAACAGCCAAAACGAAGACGTGAATGCATGTTTGAAATGTATCGTAATAGAATAAGGTATAAGTGAATTTTATTTTACAGCTAGCACAACACTTACAAAAATAAATCAGGGAAATTATAAGTCAACGTATTTTTATATATATTTTTTACATGAGCTCCACACAGGAGACCCTGAGGAAAATAATTTCCCTCAGGGCCTATGTCATCTTTGGGGATGCTGTGTGGCTGGTTTTTAAAGGAAAGGAAGGAGAGGAGAGTTTGAGGGTGGGTAGGAATCTGGGGTTCAGTTTATCCTGGTCATCCGCCTCCAAGACCTAGACAAACCTGACCCCATGAAGCCGGGCACCCCTGCTAAATCACCAAACGTAGCGAACAACTTGGGGTGACCTATGGCAGAGGTGTTGGTTATCCAATAAAGGTTCCCGGGGCGGCGGTACCCATTCCCGCCTCCCAAATTGAATATAGAATAATTTTAAGATAATGTTTTCCCTGTAGTCGTTTTTATTTAAAAACCATTGTTGATGAATGATGCCTAGACCAGTGGGTTACTTCAGTAATTTTTGGAGAACGTCTTCTCTCCACGGCGACGCTCGCGCTACTGGGCTTCGCGCAGTGTGGCAGGCATACAAACATTTGGACTTTGATCCCTTTGATGTGCGCTAAAGAAACCGACACGGAACGGCAAAGCGCACTTAAGTGCTCAAACAAGTGAACACAGTGTCAAATGCCCGTGCCACACATGTGAACACTTATTTGAACACTTCTTTGAACACATGTCTGGCACGGGCATCAGAAATAGTCATTCTCCCCAAAGGCACGATCATTGGTAGATTGGCCCTGCTGCCCTGCTTCTTTGAAAAATTAAAAGGCTATACTGCAAAGCTCTGGTGACGTTTTCGGGAACATAACCTCTATAATTTCTCCAACCATCCTAATGCAATCTGTGATAAGAAATTGAAGATGCGTCGACTTATTCTGACCGTGGCTCCAACTCGAACTAAACAATGGTAAATATTTCCCCGAGTGGATCGCATCAGTCCGAGTAATCTCACTTCTGTATGTATTTAGTGTAATGTTCCCACGCCTCCCACCCCCATGGGGCGGTCACTCTATCAGTGCAGGGCTTCTCAGTTCTCACACACTTCCTCTTACTTATAAATTAAACCACTCAATTGAAAATAAACAGTCCTGACATTAATTTTATTTCCTATAGAACACTACTCATTATTTGTTTTTGAATTAAAACTTCTTTACGCACGCTCGACTTGAGGGGTAAGCTGGTGAATGCGTTACGAAAAAGTGTAATGCGAACGGTGATCGATGCGAACGGTGACCGGGCGAGGCGAACGGTCGGGCCTTTACGCACGCTTGACTTGGGGAGTGATAAGGATAAGGATGAGGATAATGAAGTTTTACTCCAGTCGTGTTGTCTGAAGCACACTCGTTTTTTGTTGTTTTTGTTCGTCACTAAGGTAGATACCTATTTACAGCTTTTTGCTGGAGTTTCAATCATCTTTTTTAGAATTTTTCATACTATGAAGAAACAATAGGAAAATATGAAACTATCTGGGGTCTTTTCATTTTTTTATCTCCTAAGAGGGAACCCGGTAGTCGAGAAATTTGAACCACAGATTTACCAATTTGTTGCTGTCGATTTGAACTCTCCCGATTACTGAGCGAAAGGCTGATAATACATATATACATTTTTGAAAATCGTGGTTTGTTTATAAAAACAGTTAATTTATAAAGAAGTTATGCCGTGTAATTATCATTACGCGTGACAACTGTTTGACTTTATGAAGACATTCTAAGGAAGACGATATATTTATATTATTTGCGCTCTTGAGGTGATTTTTCAGAAAAACGGCGCTCTACACATTATCGAATTATTATCATTTCTATACAGGTAGGTGTAATTGATTTTATTTTTATTACGTTTACCCACCCTTATTGATTTCTGAGTAAAATGTACAAAATTATTAATGTTTATTAATTTAATTTCCCTTCAAAGTTTTACAAATTACTGCAGTGTTTAAATTTATTAAATTTGACTAAAACTTTCTTTTCCGCGTATAATTATTTTGTGCTCTCTGATAATTAAAGTCGGCTAAAAGATAACTAGAAGTCGCAAGCGAATTATATATTTTGGTTCGTTTATCAAATTACTAGATTTCTACAAATTAATCGTTAGAATTAGAAATTAAAATAGTTTAGCTTTTGTAAGTCGTGCAACGTGAATTCTCAAGCATTCATTCAATATCATTTTTGTATAAAATTCTTGAACACGAAAAGGATATAAAATGTAAATGTAAGTTTATGAGGTTTTAAGAAATGTTTGAAAAGCATGTAAGTTCCGATTGAACGGCGCCGGAAGAAGTAGCGGCGATTCACACGGGCTCCGAACCCCAGCCCGCACTCCGGACCTTAGGAATATTATTCTTCGTCATTGTTTTCATTGAAGTAACAATGTGTTCTTTAGTTAAAGGGAGTTGCCAACCATAACATAATATTACATAATACTTACTTATAATAATAATATTTGGATTATTTTCCTAGCGCCGTTTTAGTGAAAAATCACCACAAGGGCGCTGGGAATTATTATTATTTTCATTTTAAAACTTGCAAAAGCAGATGAATTTCAATATCATAGTACCTAGTAATGAAAATTAATTATTACGAGCGCTAAAATTAATTATTAATTACATATTACGAGCGCTAAAATCACGCGATATTATAATTGTGCTTTTTGTGAAGTTATTTATAAAATACTAGCGAATAACCGTCAATTCGTTGCAATGCCACTCAAAGAAAATATCCCCCTCCCGCCTTCCCTCTCTGCCGCTAACTATATAAAATACACATATTTTTCAAACAACTCGCGCGCCACATTTAGTAAATTTTGTATACAATTCATAACGCCAGAGCTCACCTTTATATATAGAAACCTTCGCTGACGTGCTCACTGCAAATCACCGAAGGTTCATCGTAATCGGATGAATGGTATAGGAAATAATTTCATAACGCCAGAGCTCACCATTGTAACATATATATAGAAACCATCACGGCTATGCGCACAACAAATCACCAAAGTTTCATCGCTATCTGATGGTTTAGGAACGCAGGGACAAACAAACATTCAATTTTATGTATGAGAATTTGCCTCTGGATTACCTACGCCTGTCAAAAAATAATTGGAGATATACCTTTCGAATGAACACCGTTAGTATACTTTAAAAATCTTTAGTGATTCAGATTTAAAGAACGGGTCGCTTCTACTACTGTGGAACGTGTTTCCTCCCTCCTACAACATGGGACCCTTAAATTTATTCCATAATTCCATCTAATTATTTCCTTTCCACAGACACACCCTCCACACAGCATCCCCAAAGATAAAGGCCTTGAGGGAAATTATTTTCTTCTAGCCTCCTGTGTGGAGATAATTAGTACCTAGAGTTAATAGATCTCAAAATTTAAAAGTAGCTTTACTAGATAAAAGAACAATCTTTCGAAATCAGTTTATAATTTTTTGTGGAAAAGAGTCAGTACGTCTAAACACTGATTTAAAAATGACATATTTCCGGTTTTGTTTGGTTATTCCCTTTTAAGATTAAGAAAGGAGCGCTTAGATGGTTTGGGTATGTAAAGAGGGTGAACGAGGACAGTATTTTGAGGAAATTATATATTATAGAATTATGTATGATGCGGAGGTTAATGCTAGAAGAAAGCGGGGGGTCAAAAAATAGAGGTGTGTGACGGTTTATCCTCCATTTCTCCTGCGGGGAAACGGCGTAGTTAGTTGGTTTCAGTCGAACAAACCTTTTTTTTATTCTAAGGGCTAAAATGTTCATCTTTATTTGTAACGGAGCCCATGACGGTTAACAAAAAATAAACTCTAGAAAAAAAAACGAGTGTGGTTTAGAGTGTTTAGACCACACGACTGAAGTAAAACTTCACGAACTTATAACAGAAGAGCGAAAGAAATGTGCACGTGCACTACTCTCTCTTGCTCCTACAGTGTGATACAGACAATAGGCCTGCACTGTGGCTTAGATATATGAAACGTAACTGGCTAAGAGAGAAAGAGGGAAAGAAAATGTGTGCTCGCACCTCTCTCTCTCTCTTGCCCCTACAGTAATATACGAATCGTAACTCTCTCTCTTTCTATCTTCACCAGCTTACCTCTCAACTTCCGTTGGCATCGCCCGCGTTTTTTTACTTAAAAAATAATTTTTAAAAAAGATTTTGTAAGTTTAAAAAAACGCGGTCCGTCCTCTCTGCTTACCCTTCGATAATTACGGTCGTTGCCCTCAAAGAAACAGAGCCACAAAGCGCGAAGGCAACTGAAACGCGGTAGTGTTTGTAACGTGATTTATGCATTCCAATCCCTAACGCGTCTCAGTAGGTAGAGCGACTGAATCGCGGTAGGGATTGGGAATACGCCGCCCGATCACACTTTTCGTAACGCTCTCGTCACGCATTCACCAGCTTACTCCCCAAGTCAAGCGTTCGTAAAGAAGTTTTACTTCAAAAAGATATCTCTGTATCATATTCGTGCTCGTTAGCAAAAGGTTAAAGATCCCTGCATTACCGCATTAACACAAAGACTGTGGGATACTTTGTGGGAACACTCGTCGCAGACCAATTATTTGCGGCTAATAAACAATATGTTGACCCCTTGATGTTATAATTTTATAAAAAAATCTTTATAAACCATTATTGTAATAATAATTGGTCCACTTTCCTTGGGAAGACTTTCAATTATCTAATAAATATATTGCGCACTAATTATGCGGTTGTCTTCATTATTCGTAATGCTTCCAACCGAAATCAATGTATTTCATCCCAAACAGATGCATAAGCGTTGCGACGATTTCCATTCATGGAACATTATCTCAAACTAAATATTTTTCTGATGTTGAAAAAGTATTTTTTTAATAATTTTTTGTGTTGTATATAATTATAATTCAATTATAACTCTGTCACCTAATTTTTTTTTGTGTAGTCGAGTATTACTACTTTTTTTTGTCGAAAAGAATAACGATTATTATGGAATTTTTATGTTGAATGTTTGATAACGATTTAAAATTTTCCACTTTTGATTTGAGACTTGTTCCTTAACGTGGCGTTGTTGACGTCATGCCGACCAACGTCGGTGACAACTGTCTTGCCACTCTTGCCAGCCAGTAGCTTTTTCTACGTCATAATGACGTTGTAGCCAGTCCGAGCCGTTTAGGGCAGCATGGATTTAGATAATAATTAGTATTAGATAAAAATCTACTTTATATCTTCCACAATTTTTTACGGTGTCCACTAATTTGTGAGAATATACTTTTTACTTTGTATTTTATACATAATATATTTGTACATTTATACTGTTTTTTTTTTAATAATATTATTTGCGTAACCCGTACTCTCTCTTTGGTAGTAGTGCAAATTTCTCGTGCAATGAGAATGATTATGAACTTTCTAGCTTATCAATGTTTCAACAATGGGAGATGTCGCGACAGTTCACCCATTGTACTATTTTAAAAATAAATAACTGGAAACGATAAGAATTTCTTTCTGGTTTTACGTTTCACCAGATTCATAAAATAATACGAGTAATAGGCCACTTGCATGGATTTCATAACGACTTGGAAAAAAATCGTGTGGATAGATTTTTTTACTAAGATTACGAAAATGTTAGTGAAAAATTTTAGAAATGTATAGTTTTTTTTTTTTTTAAATGAATAAATCCATTATTTGAGCTTGTGACGTCACTACATGAAAATGTCCCGTCTCCGACTATGTTCCCTTAATTTTGTAAAATTCCACACTGAATAATTTTTTTTTATATGGCAACACTTTGATTTCCGACGAATTTTTGAATTTGCGTTTAACGTTCACTAGATTTATTGTTTGTTCTATGCGAACTTATCCTTTGGTTTGATTTTTTGATAAAGATGGCGGTGTTTTTACAGATGTTACGAAGAGAACCCCGAACAATTTATTGCTATTCGTGAGGAAAACGTTATTTTTTTAAAAATGATTTTCGGCTGTGTAATTATCGTTTTTTCGCACCTATAAAATTATGCCCCGTCTTTCCGGTTTATAAAAAATGGTCTGATTTTTCGGATTGAAATTTTCAAAAAATCGCCAGGATTTCAAAAATACCATTAAAAAAAAATACAGAATGTCTTAGAATATTTACCTAAACCGGATTTTTTTTTTTTTAAATGTAATGCAAGTGGCCTATTATTGCCGTGCGTAAGTCTTTTCATGCGGAAGTCCAGACAAAACAAAATATACTTTTTAATAAAGCTGGAACTTAGTGGTTATCCATTAAAATAAGTGAAACAATATTTCTTTGTTTGAATTACTATATTGTTTTATATGTGCCGACCGGTTTCGGAACGACTGGTCAATGGTTGAACGTAATACAATACCAAGCTTTGGGTAGGGGCATGACTTGGGATTAGTATTAATGAATTTCACTTAAAAAATATATATTGAGCACACCAAGATTTGAACCCGTGGCCTCCGGATTGCTGGGGCGAGAGCCTCATCGCTCGATCACGAATGCTCTTTTATGTGGTGTTACATTGAAAACAAAACGAGTGTGCTTTAGACCACACGACTAAAGTAAAATTTCACTAACTTATATTTCCCTCTTATCCTTACCCTCAATATCCTTATCCTCATCATTAACCTCATCATTATCCTCATCCTTATCCTCCTTCTCATCCTCATCCTCATCCTCATCCTCATCCTCATCCTCATCCTCATCCTCATCCTCATCCTCATCCTCATCCTCATCCTCATCCTCATCCTCATCCTCATCCTCATCCTCATCCTCATCCTCATCCTCATCCTCATCCTCATCCTCATCCTCATCCTCATCCTCATCCTCATCCTCATCCTCATCCTCATCCTCATCCTCTTCCTCATCCTCATCCTCATCCTCTTCCTCATCCTCATCCTCATCCTAATCCTCATCCTTATCCTTATCCTCATCCTTATTCTTATCCTTATCCTTATCACTCCCCAAGTCAAGCGTGCGTAAAGGCCCGACCGTTCGCCTCGATCACCGTTCGCATCGATTACCGTTCGCATCGATTACCGTTCTCATCACACTTTTTCGTAACGCATTCACCAGCTTAGCCCCCAAGTCGAGCGTGCGTAAAGAAGTTTTACTTCAAAAGTCTCTTCTGCATATATTTGGTAGAGATTTCACGGAATCTTTTTGGATTGTATCATTAGAATAATTCGGATCAGCAGGTAGAGCGCCACTATAGCGGGTGTACATTTCAGATACATAATAATCGACCGAAATGTGGGGTCTCTGATCAGACCTGTCATCACGATTTATTATTAATTTTGACGCTCCACGTGCAACTTTGATTCGCCGCCATGTCATTTGATATCACTTCAATTGTTTTGTAATTAAGTAAATGTATTTAATATCAATCTGTTCTACTTTTTTGATTTTATTTACATTCGATCTTATATTTTATTTTTCTCAGAGTATTGATTATTGTCCCATATAAAGACAATTTAAATAAGTCAGTGGCTAAAAACTTGAAGTTATTCGGATTATGTACACAATACAACGCACTGTTGCAATAAATGTATGAAAGAAGAGCATCCTTTAGATGAAGTAATACTAAATAAAGCAAAATCATACAAAATCATATATATATATTTTTTTTAATTTGATCGCTTAGAAGTATTATAGTATGTAGATGCTTCAATTAAATACTGCGTGTAGAACATACCTTGGCCCTTGAAAATATCGGTCAATTTTTTTGTAAGTCTTTTAATAAGCCTAGAAAAAAATAAAGTATAAAGTCTAAAAAAAAACACTTTCCGGTGCAAACTCTCCTACTTATAACCCCTTTTCGGACATGGTTTTATTGTATAATGTGGAAAATTCAGTTTCTTTTATAATAATCGCAAAAACAATTGATATTTACGCCCGAACTTCACAAAATAAAATAAAACATGCATTTTATCGTTGTTATTTTTGACAATAATCAATTTGGATCTTGAAGTGACCCTTATCCCATGGGCACAAGAACCATGCACTGGACACCCATTTCGTGTCATCACGCCCCGGCCATAGCGGGAAATAGACGTGTGGCTCCGCGCCGCTTGCTTTCGTGAAATCAATTTTAAATTTCCGTTTTATTACAATAAACAATGCGTAAAAAAGGAATTAGTGTTTTTAACAGGCCTTTACGAAATCAACCTGTAAAAAAATCTCTCAAATACCTATTCCAACATTTCCGAGAGCTTTTTCTCAAGTATTTTTAAACTCCTCCCATAGATTTCGATTTTTTCCTGGACTATTGGATCGCCTTAAATAGATTATTTCCGGGGGTTAATGCTGGAAGTGTCTTTGTCAGTTTGGTATTTTGATTTAGATACCAGAAAATACTCTAAAACCTTCCTTATATACTACGAATATCTGTGTCTACGATCTAGATCAGTAGCTCCCAAACTCTTTTGTCCTACGGACCCCTTTCCCAAACTGTTTTGGCCCAAAACCTTGCCGCGGACCCCCTGACGTCATACGTCATTCAGGGACCCTTAAATCAATTTTTATTTTCCACGGACCCCCTGAAAGATCCTGAGGGTCCGTACGGACCACTTTGGGAACCACTGCTCTAGATTGACGTAAGTGTGGTCTATCTAATGTACAAGTCAACATTTTGAATCAGCTTTTTTTACACCAATAAATCGATAAACAATCTTCATCCCTGAGCGATTCAGAAAATTGACTTAGGCAATTCCAGCGTCCCCAGATATATAAATACATGATCTGTATTTATAGATCAAGCCATAAGTAAAACGTAAAACATACATGGGGTGAAATAACATCAAATTGCGCTGTTTAAATGTGTTGATCTTATTTCCGAGTTCACGAGTTCAATAGCAAACAATAACCTTGGTTATTTTACTTGTTAAAAACATTTCAGAAACAAGTGTTTATATTGTGTTTGTTACTCGTCGAGTCCTAGTATTATTGACCACGTATGTTTTTTTGACCGCTCGTGTCATCAATTAACACTAATGATTGCCTTGACACCCACTAATGACATTACATGGTACTCTCGTGTTTCCAAAGAGTTACACAGCGGTTTACTGATGACCTGGAGTCAGTGATGCCATATCCCAAAAATGAAAAACCATGTTACAGGGATAAAAATCCAAGTTTTACCATGTCTTGTAGAATAAAAATGATTTTTTTTTTGGAAATTTTCTATTAAAAATAACTGTATCTAAGCGAAGAATCTAAGATGCTATATAAAATACAATAATTTTATAATTTCCCTTTAATAGGAAATAATATTGTTTAAAAAAAAACCCAGGAATATATTTTTTTTGAAAATTTTTACTCTGAGAAGAGTTTTTGCCGTTATTTATTTATTTAAGGAACATAAACAGTCTTAGTAACAAAATATACATAGGAGGATGGCAAAAACAGACCAATTATTAATGTTCACAGATAGGTATTTAGAAACATAAAAGTAATTGAATGTAAAGTAGAACATTAAAGAAAAAAATAAAATAAAATAAAAACAGAACTAAACAGCAAATTAAAAAATAATAATACTAAGTTATAAAGCTTAAAACTTTTTTCAGGTCGATGACATGTGGGCAAAAAAATTCCCTTAGGTACATCTCCAAAACTTTTTTCTACGTGTTACAGTAGCTAGTGTAGGTACCTTATTAAAATTACCTACATGGTATGCTTTATTTAATGAATTAATATTATTTATTGTCATCGTTGAATTAGATAAAGAGACATTGTGAAGCTGTGAAGCTGGATGAAGGCGATACTCAGAACCGAAAAAGCTACAACCTGATAACGAGAAGAGCCGACCCCAACAGCCTACCTAGGCCCTAGGAAATGAGTTGGGATAGCGCAAGGAAGAAGAAGACATTGTAAAGCTGTATTTTGGTTTAAGAATTACATTCCTGATTTCAGGATTTCCCCATGTAACGCATGCTAAAAAAACGTGTCCCACTCAAAAGTACACACTTTTTTGCCCGGTAAATAACCATGTCTTATTGGATTTGGTTTAAAAAAAATAAGAACATAGAAATGACCCAAAAAATCATGAAAACAGGCAAAAACCATGCACATGGTAACACTGTATGTTACTCTCGTGTTTACGAGAAGTTACACAGTGGTCTCTGATGAGAGTTCATTGCAATCATTCCAACTCGCGGTGTTCCTCAAAAGAGGTTCGTTAAACTTTAGAAATAGTCTTATGTGTTGCTGTTGTCAATGCATAGCTTTATTAGACACATAAATATTGTTCATAAACAGTGGTCATCTTAGTTTTACTATCTTACCTATTTAAAAGCTTTTGAACGCTTTAAGTTTGTAATTAAATGGCCCAGACTTGCTGTGCTTTTTATCGAGTTATTAAATAATATTATTTGACATAAAACAGTCCGTGTTATAATTGGAAGGGAGAGTGTATTTGACAAGTGTTATTTATGGTCATAAAACTGTCATTTTAGAACTAGGAGCCGGCATCAATCATTGAAAGAACTTACTAAAATAGAATCTATACGCCTGGTGGCCAAGTGGCTGAGAGAGTTATATCCTCGCCAGTGGCATACAGTAAAAAATACTTACTTTTGCCATTTGACTGTGTTGTTAGTATAATTGAATAACCGATACCAAATTAATCCAAACATGTAGATTGTAGATGTTTTATTGGTTCGAATTGACAGTTTTAATCTTCTACCAAAACAAAATCAAACGACAAATAAAATATCACATTACATAAAACAATTAAAATTACGACTTATAAATAACTCTTTATAAACCTCCCCGTTTCACTTTTCATTACAATACTATAATTTCAAAATTAACATTATATACTATATGCATTTGTGGGTTCTCAAAAACTTTAACCTTTGTCATTTATTTTTCATGTACTTACTTTTGACTAAATTTGACATTACTTGTGAGTTATGGTTGTATTTAAAAATGTTCTTTTAAATGTATGAATGTAGAAAAAAAAATGTTTGAATGTAAAAATAATCTGAAGAAAGAAAGAATTTAAAAAAATCTATTTTGGTTGTCATTTTTATAGATGAAAAGATTTGTGTGCGTTTCTAAGAGTATGCACAAGTACTTTATTAAAAAATATTCTCGCTTTGTTGCATTGTGAATTAATAATTATCAGTCAAAAGTAGTTATTTCCTTTTAGCTGATCGTTGCAAAACTACGGTTTAATCCAGTTAGCTACCTACTATGAATAAAATGATTTAGTAACGCTGGGGCGCCCTTGAATGATTGACCAGTTATGCTTATAATGTTTTCTACAATTCACCTAATTTCGCAAACACATAAATAAATAAACAAAAATTGGCAATAATCTTTGACCTAATAAATTTGTGCAAACGTTTTTTTTTATTTGGCGTAGATACACATTTAAATTGCAGTTCGATAGTGATTTTGCAATATATTATTATAGTCTAGGAGCCGACGACATTAAACCTGTACGGATAGGTCTCCCAAAGTTCATACATAAATAACGTAATTTCATTCATAGGGGAACACAAAATGGACGTGCTGCCGTGTCCAGAACCGGTCAAAGCCTAAAAAAAAAATTTTTGAAAAAAATATTTTTTTGAGGTTTCTGTACATATAAGTCTCCCGTATGATTGTTCCTCGTGACAGGGGAGGGGTAGGACTATACTAAAAAGCAGTGCTGCCGGTCCCCATGATGGGCCGTATCAGTTTTTGCCGAGAAATAAGAGACACCTTCGTACAGGTTATCTGTACATATCGGTCTCCTCAAAAAACCAAAGTTTATCTGAAAGATCATCAATTTTTGTGTAAGAAAAACCACTGCTGCCGTTTCCAAACAGTGGATAAGACGGCGGCAGCAGCGTTTGAAAGTCGCCCTCCGGGCAACCGAAATTGGCGCTCTAATTCGGTTTTATCAGCAATCGCCCTGTTTTTTTCGATTTGTATTATTGAAATACCCCAGCCACTATCAAGAAAAATTAATTTTACGTGTCCTTGATTGTTTAAATAAATGAAATCGAATATTTTATATGATATTTTTCGATTTTTCAGCAGTTTTCATAGTGTTTTTTTATACTTTCTTATGTTTTCGTTACCCAGTTATCTATACATATCGATTTCCTCAAAAAACCAAAGCTTATATGAAAGATCATCAATTTTTGTGTAAGAAAAACCACTGCTGCCGTTTCCAAACAGTGGAAAGATGGCGGCAGCAGCGTTAGAAAGTCGCCCTCCGCGCAACCGAAATTGGTGCTTCAATTCGGTTTTATCAGCAATCGCCCGGTTTTTTTCGATTTGTATTTTTGAATTACACCTGCTACTATCAAGAAAATTTAATTTTACGTGTCCTTGATTGGTCAAATAAATGAAATCGCATATTTTATATGATATATTTCAGCAGTTTTCGTTGTGTTTTTTTATACTTTCTTATGTCTTTAGTTACCCGGTTATCTATACATATCGATCTCTTCAAAAAACCAAAGCTTATCTGAAAGATCATCAATTTTTGTGTAAGAAAAACCACTGCTGCCGTTTCCAAACAGTGGAGAAGACGGCGGCAGCAGCGTTTGAAAGTCGCCCTCCGCGCAACCGAAATTGGTGCTTCAATTCGGTTTTATCAGCAATCGCTTGGTTTATTTCGATTTATATTTTTGAAATACACCTGTTACTATCACGAACAATGAATTTTACGTGTCCTTGATTGTTTAAATAAATGAAATCGCATATTTTATATGATATTTTTCGATTTTTCAGCCGTTTTCATTGTGTTTTTTATACTTTCGTTCCCCGGTTATCTATACATATCGATCTCCTTTTTCAAATAATACAAATCGAAAAAAACCGAGCGATTTCTGATAAAACCGAATTAGAGCGCCAATTTCGGTTGCGCGGAGGGTGACTTTCGATCGCTGCTGCCGCCGTCTTATCCACTGTTTGGAAACGGCAGCAGTGGTTTTTCTTACACAAAAATTGATGATCTTTCAGATAAGATTTGTTTTTTTGAGGAGATCGATGAGTATAGATAACTGGATAACGAAAGACATAAGAAAGTATAAAAAAACACATTGAAAACGGCTGAAAAATCGAAAAATATCATATAAAATAGGCGATTTCATTTATTTAAACAATCAAAAATTATTGTTCGTGGTAGTGGCTGGGATATTTCAATAATACAAATCGAAAAAAACCGGGCGATTGCTGATAAAACCGAATTAGAGCGCCAATTTCGGTTGCGCGGAGGGTGACTTTCGACCTCTGCTGCCGCCGTCTTATCCACTGTTTGGAAACGGCAGCAGTGGTTTTTCTTACACAAAAATTGATGATCTTCCAGATAAGCTTTTGTTTTTTGAGGAAATCGATATGTATAGATAACCGGGTAACTAAAGACATAAGAAAGTATAAAAAAACACAATGAAAACTGCTGAAAAATATCATATAAAATATGCGATTTCATTTATTTGACCAATCAAGGACACGTAAAATTAAATTTTCTTGATAGTAGCAGGTGTATTTCAAAAATACAAATCGAAAAAACCGGGCGATTGCTGATAAAACCGAATTGAAGCACCAATTTCGGTTGCGCGGAGGGCGACTTTCTAACGCTGCTGCCGCCGTCTTCTCCACTGTTTGGAAACGGCAGCAGTGGTTTTTCTTACACAAAAATTGATGATCTTTCAGATAAGCTTTGGTTTTTTGAGGAGATCGATATGTATAGATAACCGGGTAACTAAAGACATAATAAAGTATAAAAAAACACAATGAAAACTGTTGAAAAATCGAAAAATATCGTATAAAATATGCGATTTCATTTATTTAAACAATCAAGGACACGTACAATTATTTTTTCTTGATAGTGGCAGGTGTATTTCAAAAATACAAATCGAAAAAACCAGGCGATTGCTGATAAAACCGAATTGAAGCGCCAATTGCGGTTGCGCGGAGGGCGACTTTCGATCGCTGCTGCCGCCGTCTTATCCACTGTTTGGAAACGGCAGCAGTGGTTTTTCTTACACAAAAATTGATGATCTTTCAGATAAACTTTGGTTTTTTGAGGAGACCGATATGTACAGATAACCTGTACGAAGGTGTCTCTTATTTCTCGGCAAAAACTGATACGGCCCATCATGGGGACCGGCAGCACTGCTTTTTAGTATAGTCCTACCCCTCCCCTGTCACGAGGAACAATCATTATACGGGAGACTTATATGTACAGAAACCTCAAAAAAAAATTTTTTTCAAAAATTTTTTTTTTAGGCTTTGACCGGTCCTGGACACGGCAGCACGTCCATTTTGTGTTCCCCTATGAATGAAATTACGTTATTTATTTATGAACTTTGGGAGACCTATCCGTACAGGTTTAATGTCGTCAGCTCTCCTACTATTATGTTATGATTATTTTAATGTAGGTATAAATAACCATTGCCCTTTTTATTTCGTGCATCCATTGATATAATATTCACTTTAAATATGGCGTGTCTTACAAATTCGGTCGAATAATTCGTCCCACGAATTAGTGGTTCCCGACCTTTTTGACCAAGGACCACTATGACATTTATTAGTTCTCACAGGGACAAGAGGGTAAAATAATGATAAACTGTTAATCGCTAATTAAACGCGTCCTTGCAATTATTATCATTTTGTATTTCAACGTGCTCTTGTTGGACTTCTTCAGCTACCTCTCCATCATTAATACCAAAAGTTTTACGAATCAGCTTTTGGATACCTTATACCTTTCGATTCGGTTTTCTAGTAAATGAATAAATGTTTCGTGGACCATATTTTAGATCTCGCGGACCACCTGTGGTCCACGGATCACCGGTTGGGAACCACTCCACTAATGGGTAATTCCATCCCAACTAATTTTATTTCAATTAATTCTGTCGCTGGCTTCGAAAGGGGATATATCTTGGGAAACAAGGTTGGTCCTTGCAAACTCTAATATATTTGTTGCTAACCAACAAAAGGTAAAAAACAATGCTTCTTTCGATGTTTTGATATCGAAATAATGCATTTTCTTTTTGACAAATGTTTTCGTAACTTTTGGAACCATTAAGTTTTGTTTCGTTGTCACTTTTAACATCCACAGGTCCTGCCCAGACTGTGTTGGTCGATGGGTATATCCAATATCAATTTATCTAAGCTGCTTAGGAAATTAATAATGTATATTTCTCTCGATACATTCTTAAATAATCTTTCTTCTACTTTTTTCAGGAGTCAATTTGCTGGAAAGGGCGTTTAAAGAGAGCATGGTCCTGGAATGTAATCTAAATAGGTAAGTTTTTTTTATTTTTTTATTTTATGAGTAAAACCTCAAATTGTAATATTTAATTAAATATTACAATTTGAACTCCCAGAGGTGCAAATACTTTTTCTGATTTTTCGGTTTTCAGATTTTAGATTGAGTTTCGCTAATATTGTCTTCATTTAATTATATATTTTTTTTAATTATGCAAAAAGTTACCAGTTACACATCTAACAAATTTAGAGTTATGACCGTGTATTATACTAACATCGGGATACATATTAGCACATTCACGTATTTTAGTAAGCAATTAATTTAATATATCATTGAAGAAGATAACACTAATAATCTAAACGAAAATATTAAAATGAACAAGACACCGAAAAATAAATAACGGTCGCAACTAGGACTTACACCCAGACAAACGCTTACTACCGTGACAAACGCCTTGCCATTTCGGCTACAGCCATCTCTTATATTATGATATTTTTCAATGATACATTACATTGATGGGAATTACCTTCAAAAGTTATCAAAAGAGAGTTTTTCTAATAAAAATTGAATATTCATTTAGACTTTTTACAAAATGGCCAAAAGGTATTCCATATAAATAAAATCGGATATATTTATCCGAGACACTGTCTAAGTGACAAACTAGTTCTTCGAACGATTGTTTCCAATTAAAAAAAAGATTGTTGCCAATAATATGGCAAAATGACTCGAAGATAATTTTGTTAATTCTGACATTTGTAATATGAGATTCACAAATATGACGTTTAAAAAAGTGGTGGTAGTTAGCCAAATTGGTAAGGCGTTTGTCCCGGTAAGACGAGAGGTTCTGGGTTCGAGCCCCAGTTGCGACCGTTATCTTTTTATTTTTCCGTGTCTTGTTCTCTTTCATATTTTCATTTAGATTATTAGAGTTATATTGATGGGAATAACCTTCAAAAGTTTTAAAAAGAGAGTTGTTCTAGTAAAAATTGAATTAATTTAAGCTAACACTATGTATAAAGATTGTAATAATATTATCCATAAAGATTGTAAAATCTAGGTAATTACCTCCGGATTCGTTACGTCTTGGTATTGCAATGAATTGTTTTTTATTTGCTATAAAAAAATTCCATTGGTTTGCAATCAAATGTGAATGGATATCTGATCTGAGAAACGCTCAGATTACAAAATGATAATAGAAAATTAAGTTGTTCTAATAATAATAAGGTAATATTTTGTACAGCCTGCATTACCGGTACAGTGTGCTTTGTGTTTACCTGATCAGTCATATTAATAGATTCCAGACGTTTGAAGGGAATACAAGAACGTATGTACACGAACACCTTCAGAGCCATTAACCAGCTGCCGAGAATTTAAATTTCGTCGAACGATATCTTGCGATCGTACCCTTGCAACTGTACAGGGTGGTTCCGATGAGAAAGATTAATTAGTCTCCATACCAGAATTTTAACATAATAACTCCATATCGATTTTATTTCATTAAAAATTTGCTTAAATAAATACCTACATTCAAAAATGCTCAAACGTGTGATGATAAAACTATTAAAATTATGTACTTTTTGTAATTATTTTTTGATCATAAGTATTTATTATTTTTCAATAATGTCCAAACAAAATAAGAATGTAAAAAAATCTTAAATATATTAGTTTGTAAGACCGTAAATAAATGAAGCATTTTCGTCACAAAACACGTGTGCGGATCTTTTTTTAAATGATTTTATTTAAACAAAAATTAAAATTCTGAAACATAGTTTTCACGGATAATTTATTGATTTACTTTACTGCGTGATGATTATACGATTTGAAATGTGTGTTGTATAATACAAAATTTTGTTTGAAAATTTAACAAATCTGCCAACGACCTACGGTAAAACCTTATTGTAGATACTAAAATAAACATATTTTCTCAAAATTTAAAACATAGCTTTACTAGATAAAGGAACAGTATGTCGAAATCAATTTATTTTTTTTTTTTGTGGAAAAGAGTCACTTCTAAACATTTATTTGAAAAAATTATATATTTCCGGTTTTGTCTGGTTATTTCCTCTCCACACGCATTTTGTAAACCCATTTTACAAACAATTTTTTTAAATACATAAGGTGTATTTCAATAAATGAATTTAAATTTCAATAAGTGAATTTCAAAAAACCTGAATATTTTTGGCTTCGCCAGGAGAGAGAACCGTAACTATCAGAGCCCGTTCACACTTCCGTCGTAAAAACGGAGACGGGTTCCGTCGTTAAGACGGAAGCCCTAGGCACCTGTTCACACTTCCGTTTTCAAGACGGATCCTACTGTACGAAAACAACGACCAAAACATTTTCGCGCACTGCGCAATGGGCGACGATGAAGCTCTTGTTGTCATGTGGTACTTACTATTATAAAAGTTCCTCTTAGTTTGGGCCGTAAAAGGCCGACAGCAAAAACTTTCCCTTGGGGCTGCCATAAATAGTTATAGGTGCTATTTGAAATGTACAAATACCTACTTAAAAATATAACAATTTAAATAATAAACTTTTTCTTCCAAATCGGTAAGGGAATGTATTGATGTAATACCAGCCATAAAATTACTTCAGGGGTCGGACCTTATTTGTTCAAACCGTGGGAGAATATTTTGTTTGCATACTTGAAAAGGAGAAAGTACGCGAAAATCATCCAGCAATTATTATAACTAAAATGACTAAAAAACGTGAATGATATGACTAAATATTTTCTTGAGATTAAATAGAAAAAATCGCATTCTGGAACGAACATATATATTATATAATAATATTATAAACGCCAAACGCGCGCCCCATAAAAACACAATTTGCCTGCTCGCTTGCGTCTGTGAGCGGGCGGTGGTGATATGACTAAATATTTTCTTGAGATTAAATAGAAAAAATCGCATTCTGGAACGAACATATATATTATATAATAATATTATAAACGCCAAACGTGCGCCCCATAAAAACACAATTTGCCTGCTCGCTTGCATCTGGGAGCGGGCGGTGGTGAAGTGTGAAGCGGGGTGTGGCGGGTTCAAAACGGATCCGTCATCCCGCCGTGTAGTGTGAACAGCTCCATTGAAATGTATGAGCCAGCGCGTTCCTTTCAGGCTTCACGACGGACACTCTGCGTAGGCGAACTCTCCGGCAAAAAATAACGGATCCGTCTTCACGCCGGATCCGACAAGTGTGAACAGCTTCATAGAGCCACTACAGCGGCTAGGGCTTCCGTCGTAAAGACGGAACCCATCTCCGTTTTTACGACGGAAGTGTGAACGGGCTCTCATAGTTACGGTTCTCTCTCCTGGCGAATCCCAAAATACTCAGGTTTTTTGAAATTCGCTTATTGAAATTAATTTAATTTAATAAAGAGAAAAGAGCAATTAATGTCCAATTATTTGCTCTTTTCTAGCTTCCTGCAATAGTAGAAGTAGGAAGCACCACACGAAATAATAACCCAAAAAATAATCATGATTATACTTTTGGCCGTGAAAATCTCAAATCAAATCCCAAGAACATGAGTGTTCAAATATAGCTAAAGCCATTTCAAACAATGTTTCTAATACGAATATGAATGTACTATCTTCTACCCATTTTCAAGTAAACTGGACCGTACGTTTAACCAACCGAGTAAATTACAATTTGGGAGGCGGGTACGGGTACCTCCGTCTCGGGAACGATTTATTGAATAACCAACACTTTTGCCACAGGTCACCCCAAGTGGTTCGCTACGTTTTGTGATTTAGCAGGGGTGCCCGGGTTCATGGGGTGATTTTTGTCCGGGTCTTGGCAGCGGATGTGTCTGCACATCAACTGCGTAGCATGCCGGATCGAGAGAAACTAGTTTTCCTTCCCATGCAAAACGTCCTCACTTCAGCCCCGAGGGGAATTGTTTTCCTCAGGGCTCAAGTGAGGAGCTAATGTACCCGTTACTGTACCTAGTATGTAGGTACCTACCTACCGTAAGAGATAAAAAAAAATTAATTAAAAATAATAAACAAAATAAGGATATTGTATCAACATTAATAATTAAAATAAAAAGTTTATGAAGATATAGGTTACATAATATGTAAAACAAACTCTGTAAACTAGTGTTTTGATCTTGTGATTTATTGTAAATATGTGTAGTTTTTTATAACCAAACAGACTCTAATTATACCTGCAATAAATTTATTTTCCATTTGATAGATTGTTTAAAAAGGCGCCACATGCCCCGTCCAAATTGGAAATAAATTACCTATGAATTATGTTATTTTCAAACAGAGTTCATTATTGGCTTTGAACTTCAGATTTTTTCCGTAATGTATTTTTTTTTTGTTAGTGTTGGGCCACTAACGAAGTTGTCTGTGTAAGTATATCTGGTACAGTAATGGAATTTTGCGGTACAAAAGGAAAGGCAAAATCAATTCGCCGTACTCCAGAGACCGTAGATAAAATGGTATTAATTTAATTGCAATCATTATAACCTCTCATTACAATAATATAGCGTATTTTCATTTTAATATTCTGCTCGGTAATGTTGGTAGACAGAACGAATGTTAATATTTACCTGCGTGTTGAGAGACAGTAGACAGTTGAGTTTGTACATTTTATTCTTACAGACAATAGTTTTTTGTTTTGTTTTTTGGCCTGCTAAATTTAATTGTCAAGCGTTTTCGAAAAACCTATTCCTTTGTTAGGACGAATGTTGTTAGGAGTGGGACGTTACAAGGATAAGGGATGTGCCAGGTCCTTAGAGTAACAATATATTGTAAGCAGATTGTGACCATTGGTTTTTTTCAGATGACCAATCGGGATGTGGCTTACAAACTGATGCAGGGTTGTCACAAATTAAGACAATTAGGTATTTTGTAGCGAGTCGTAAATAATTAAAAGCAATTTCTATATTATATATACATATATCTTTTTTTAAATATAGATATTAGATTATAAATAAAAATATAAAAACGAAACTTTTTTTACTTATTTATTAATCTTAATGGTACAATTACAGGCGGAGATTTAAATAACATTTTAACATAGTTTTTAGAGAAAGAGTAATAAACCAAAAAAAAAATTATATATATAAAATGAATTTCCATAATAATTTTTTATAAAAAATCGAGTGAGACAATATTTTAATAAATTGAGGTTTTTTTTCAACTAATTGACACTTCAAAACATTAAGAATTTCGAATTAAGAAAATAGTATTAACCTATTGGTTGAGAAACAATGTCAATTTATTAAAATATTGTCTCACTCGTTTAGTCGGCTCCACAGCCGATTTGGCCAGGAAATCAAGTCTGATATTTAAATATTTAGAAGCAACTGCCCTTATTAGGTGCACAGTGTGGTTCTCCAGTGGTGACTGGTCTAACATGTGAAAAGTAATGTATCAAAACAATCCGTATTTACAAATATTTTTAAAACTCTACTAACTAAATGTTCTAACGAAAATTGAGGATTCATTATTTTACCACCAGATCGGCTAAGCGCCTCTCTGAAAACCCGTTCACTGTTTGTACAAATTAAAATGACGTCATCTGATGCAATGTTGAGATTTTTCTTTTTAACTTAACAATTCTCGTGTTACGCCGATCTATAATACGCCTTAAAATTAGTTTTCGTGGGGTCTCAGGTACGAGGACGGGAGTTCCGGGTCCAAGGTCATCTGAATTTTCCATAATCTGCAAACATGAAACTCAATAAAAAAAAATTCTCTTTTGTTTTCATGGCTGTATTTCGTTTGTATTACACACAATATACTTACAACATCTATGTCTGCATTAAATGTAAGCGTCTGTTCTGACACAGAAGGGGAGGACAAATTTGAGTTTGGTATTATCTGAAAATATATTTTTTATTAGTTGGTAGTAAGTAAGTAGTTTATTAGTCATTAGTTATTACGTAAAAAATATTGATAATAAGTAAAATTTGTTTTTTTATTATTATTATTTTGTGGTGGTTTCTCTGTAAAAATGCAACCCAATAATTATTTATTTCAATTTTGTTTTCATGGCTATATTTATATTTTTATTACACACGATATACTTACATCTATTTTCGAATTTAATCTAAGCGCCTGTTCTGACCCAGTCGGGGAGGACACATTTTTTGGCATAATCTGAAATTATTATTCTGTATTAGTCAATATTAAGTAAGTAGTTTTAGTAATTACTTTTTTTTTTAAATTGCTAACAATAAGTACATTTTGTTTCAAATAGTTTTTAATGGTGGTGTCAAAACGGACGAAAGAAAAATATGCATTACCTTTTGTACCAAGACTCTTGAATTACAAGGCACCGCGAAATCCTTCAGATGGACCTTTGTTTGGGTTGTATTGAAGTGCTCACTTATAAAATGGGCTGAGCATATTGCACTATGGTATTTTGGAGACCAATTTTCTCTATTAGTTGCTTTAATCCACTCTTTAAGCCTTTTTTCATCCTTTGGAAATCTGTGAATAGTTAAATATTTAATAATAAACCAATTTTAGCACAGCCCTCATTTTTTTACAACGAAAAAGATACGCAAAGACAAAGATTATTCTGTCTCTATACGTTCACCAACAATTTAACGGTGGTATTATAAGATAGGAAGAGACAGAGATACATTCAGACGCCGACTGAAATCGGTATGTTGCATTCTTATAATTTGGCAAGATTTCTGATTACTAAAACATAGTAAAAGTGCGTTAAAACGCAAACAAATCGAAAGTGTATTATATTGACACGAATAGTGAAACGATTGTTTAAATATTTGTGGAAGTTACTTATGGTTTTTGTAGTTAAACGTATTAAATATTTGAGATTAAAGATTGAACAAGGCAAAAAACATGAATTCTTTAATAAATACCTGTGAAAACTGATTTTTTTTATCCTTTTTAACTACGGTTGAAGCACCCATACACTGCACATATAGCCATAGCGTTTTTTTTTTAAATTTCTCTCAATGAAAGAAATTATATCAATATTTTTGCACTTTCGACCGTACGCACGTCTGACAAATCACAACAGTTTTAAGTTCGCGCGCTTCCAAAAGTGGCTACATATGGTTTGAATCCTATGTTTTTAACAGGAAACGTTTGTCTCTGTTTCTCATACGTTCATGGAAACGAGCGGAAAGGGAGAGCTATATTTTCCGAATTTGTCGACGATTTGTAAAAATATTAGTCATCCCTCTTGAGGCCAGGTCTGCGGGGTTCGAAGGAAACAGAGTGGTTTATCGGCTTAGAGTAACAATTTTATCGGTAACATTTTACCTTAGAGTAACAATATTGTTACTCTGAGCATTTTACTAAATATGGGAGTTTTTTTACATTAACTCCACACAGGAGGCACTGAGTAAATATTTTCCTTCGGACAGTATGTCATCTTTGGAGATGATGTGGAGGGATTTTTAAAGGAAATAACGGAGAAAAAGTTTAAAAGAATGTTAGGAATCTGAGGGTCAGTGTGTCCAGGAGCGGAAGTCCATCCCTACCCTGCGGTGCAAGGCGATGGTCGAGAGAGTCCGGCTGGAGAGGTCGAAAGGTCACCCTCAACCGGCCTCTTCCGATCCGGCCCGCCACGCAGTTGGTGGGCAGACGCATCCGACGTCAAGACCTGAACAAACCTCACCCTGTGTACCCGGGCATCTCTGCGGCACCCCAATTGGTTCGCTGACTGTGCAAAGTGGTTTGCACAGTCAGCGAACCACTTGGGGTGACTTATGGCATAGGTGTTGTTTATCCAATAAATGGTTCCCGAGATGGCGGTACCCATACCCGCCTCCAAAATTGTACAATATTATGTTAATTAAGTTATGGTATTAAGTTAACAGCGGCCTTGAGGTGATTTTTCACGAAAGCGGTGCTACATATATTATTATTATTATTATTAATTTTAATGGTTATGCTGTAACTATTATTTAGTTATTTCGAATACAAATGTATCATTATCACATATAATGTATTTATTTATTTATTTATTGAAAAAAATAAGAAATACATGAAAACATAAGCTGCACATCTCACTAGGGGATTCCTGTAACGAGATATGCAGTTTTACAATAAAGTAATTTAAAAAAAAAAGAAACATACATATACCTAAACTTAAAAGAAATATAATAATAAACCTACAAAAGAAGCACTGAGTACAGTTATTTAAACATTACTAATTAATAATTATTACAGCTGGGCAGTATGCTCATTGTTGACAAAAATAACATTAAACTGTAAACTAAATATTAAATATGTAAATACAAGGTACCTGTTGTGGCTTACCAGATGCAATAAGAGGGTGATCATACCACAGTAGCATTAAATTATTAACAAAAAATAAAGAATAATAAACAATTATGTAATAAATTTATAAAGTTTATGAAATAAATATAATATATTAAGTAAATATGTAGATATAAATAAATTAAACAAATAATATAATATAATATAATTATGAGTAAACAATAATAAACAATTTAATAATAATAAGTAAATAAACATAAGTAAATAAAGTACATAATAATTATGAGTAAATACTAATAAACAATTATAATATTGTATAGTAAGTAAATTATGGTACGAAAGAAGTAGAAAATAGTAAGTAAATACTTATAACAATAAGCAAATTAAAAAGTACATAACAATAAATAAGTTAAGTACATACAGAGTAATTAAATATGGATTGTATCAAATATAGCTTAATTCCATAGTGATTTATGATATAAGCGACAACATGGGTAATCCAAAACCATCACTCTCAGTTAGTATACATATTTTGACCATTTTCTTGAATAAATGTGATGTACAAATAGTTTTTATTTTTTCATTGAGCATATTATAAAGCAACGGAGCTTTATATGAAAAACTTCTTTGTCCAAAGGATGTTTTGGTATATACTGGCTGATACATTAAAGAAGAGCCCAATCTAGTGTTGCGTACTTGTTGAGATCTTTTAGCAGTGATAATGTTGTTGAAAAATTTACAGAGAGCATGTATTATGTACAATTGCCTTATTGTCATAATTTTGCTTTCGCTATATAATAACTGTGATGAATACATAAAACTTTTCTTGAACATTATTTTTAAAATTAATTTTTGTGCAATATTTAAAGGCTCTAGAGTAGTCTTGTGACAAGAACCCCAACAAATAACGTTATATGAAAGTATTGATTGAACAAGAGCATAATAAACAGTTTTTAGTGTAACTTTGTCCAATATATTTCTTAGAGTCTTGAAGATATAGGCTAGCTTTCTTATTTTGTTTGTTAATATAGCAATATGATTGTTCCATTTTAAATGTTTATCAATAACTAAACCAAGATATTTGATATTGTCTACTCTTTCCAAAGATTGACAATTACACTTCTGCATGCAACAATGTATTTTTAAAGAGCGGTCCAAAGATGGTTGATTTACAGAAGAAATACTAAAGGTAATATATTTAGTTTTGTTCATGTTTAAGGTTAACAAGTTTTGATCAAGCCAATTTTTGACTGCCCTTAATCCTGTCTCGCACTTAGCATACGTTTCATCCCAAGTATCACCAGAAAACACTAAAACAGTGTCATCTGCAAATACAATTGAAGAACCAGAAAATTGCAGTTTACAAAGGTCATTAATATATAACAAAAATAAAATTGGACCCAGAACACTGCCCTGAGGAACACCATATACAATTGATTTGTTTGAACTAATATGATCATTAATCATGACTCTTTGTGTTCTATTTTCAAGATAAGTTCTGAACCAATCTAAAGCTTTATTAACAATACCCATTGAACTGAGTTTTTTCAATAGTAAACCGTGGGATACGGTATCAAATGCCTTAGACAAGTCCAAGAAGACAGCCATTGCTTTATTGCCAGTATCGAGAGCTTCTATGACTGTGGTGATCATTTTTAATGCAGCATCACTAGTTCCCATGTTCTCTCGGAAGCCAAACTGATTATCTGAGAGAATTTCATATCTTTTTACATAAGACATCAACCTAATTTTAGCTAACTTCTCTATAATTTTTGATAAGGTGTTTAGCAGGGATATAGGTCGATAGTTATTGACATCTATGTTATCTCCTCCTTTAAATAAAGGAATAATTTTGGCATTTTTGCAGTGATTGGGGAACAAGCCATTCTCAAAGCTAACATTTACAATGTGTGTAATAGGTATAACTAGCTCAGAAGCATTTTGTTTGTAGACCATTGCACTTATACTGTCATTTCCACTCGAAAAACCTGATTTTAGCTCATTAATCACCTTTAGAACTTCATTACAATTTGTTGGATTGAATTCAAAACAGGCATTTTGCATAGATTGTGTTGGATTGCAATTATTGATTAAACATTCTTCACTGGTTTTATTTACACTGCACAAAAGATTAGCAAAATTTTGACCTATATCACTAAAAAAACCATTAACATGGTTAGTGATGAGCGTTGGATTATCATTTATAGAAACAATGTTATTATTTATTTTCAATTTATTTATCGACACCGATTCCTTTTGCATATCCAATGCTTGTTTTATTATTTTCCATTCTTGCTTTATGTTTCCTTTAACTTCATGAAGCTTCTTTTTATAATATGACTGTTTGGTCGTTTTTACAATTTTAGAACACCAATTTCTATATCTTTTATAATATGCAAATAGTTCAATATTATTTGGTTCTTTGCGACAACTCTTATGTAATTTGTCACGTTTTATGAGGCAGTCCACAATTCCAGAAGTTATCCATGGTTTCAAGTAATTTTTATTACTATGGATTCTCTTTGTAGATGAGCAATTTTCAATGTGTAATTTTAGGCATTTTATGAAATTATCAGCTGCTGTATTGACATCATTTTCAGATAAAACGGTATTCCATGTTTCTTCTTTCAGTCTTGAATTTAGCAGGTCATTATCCACAGTTAGTTTAAGCTTTACGTCAATTTTTTTTGATTTGGTTATTATAGATTTAGGATATCTCAATATTGTAGCGAAATGGTCTGTGATGCTGGTCCTGAATACAGCACTTTGAGGATTATCTTTTGACTTGACCATAATGTGATCAATACAAGTCTTAGTTTTTGAAGTAACTCTAGTTGGTGAAATAATTAATGGTTTTAAACCGTGGTAAATCAACAGTGAAAGGTATTGTTCACTTTTTGTGCAGCTCATTTCCAAAATATTTATGTTTATATCACCACATAAAATCACTTCGTGGTTAAGTGCTGATACAGAATAGAGTAAATTGTTCAGGTGGTCAAAAAAGTTATCAAGATGTGTTTGAGAAGGAGATCTATAAACCGCCAAAACACATGTATTATCTGATAGTTGTAATTTAAGACAATTAGCATGTGGAATAGCTATTTCTTCAACAGAAACAATAACATCATTCCGGGTGTAAACAACAACACCATCGTTTTGTAAATAGTTTTTTTTGGTGCTGTGTGAGGAATATCCAGTAATACTTGGGATATTGATTGTATCTTTCAACCAAGCTTCACTAAAAACAATAATACTGAATCTGTTTTGAATAGAGTCGAGAACAGCTACAGTCTCATCAAAATTTTTTTTTAGGCATCTTATGTTCATACAGTATATAGAGAGAGCAGAATGGTTCAAGAATTCGTTGCATATTGATGGGTCATCAATGTTGATATTGATTTCCTTGTCACTTAGTTCTTGATCCAAAAAAAAATCCATAATATCAGGCTAATACGATACATAACAAATTAAAAGTTCTCAATTAGTAATCGGTCTCGTTTGAATTTTTTTGGTCAGAGAGCTTCAAAAGGTCATCCTCGTGCTTGATGTTGAATACTCCTGTTTCTTCATTCTTTTTAATCAGGATCTTACCATTTTTGAACCATACGTAAGAAAAATTATAACTTTTTGCTTTCAACTTCGCTTTCCACATGAGCTCTTTTAGGTATGGGGTCATTTTTTCGCCAATAAAAATTTTATTTTTGTTTTCGACATTATAAATTTTAGCCTTAGTTCTTAGAGCTAATAGAGCTTGACGCTTAGTCGAATCCTGTACTTCAATCGAAATTCTTTTTGGCGCGCCTGGTCTAGGATCGTAAGAGCGTAATGCACGTTATAATAATATAACTTATAACCCCAATCCTTGAGCTTCTACCCTAATTCTTTCTTTACTTTTATTAGCATAACTTTCGTCCTATCGATTGAAGAGCTTTTCCGAAACCGTTTGTCAATAGAAATAAATGTAGGTGTTTGTTGAATTAGTCTAATTATATCAACTAACTTTTAAAACCCCGCTCCGCAGGTTCTTACTGCTAGGCCCTGCGGGTGGCTTTTTGGTTCGGCTTCGCCCAGTTAGTGTTACTGGTTCCAAAAATAGGCCGTTCCTCGGATCCATTGTCATCCAGTGTAGCTAATCACCGGAACAAAGGAACCGAGACAGGGCAATGACGTCATATGTAAAATATAGCCGCTTGATCAATCTTTCCATATCCGGAGAGGTACTACATATTCACAAATTCGTAGCAGTTATACCTAGGGGGGAGACGTCCCCATTCAACCTACTAACGGAAGTAGCGACATCTTGAATTCGAAACCGAATTATAACAGTAGCTTTGTGTGAAATTCCACGTACACAGATGTTATTTGTGGCGCGGCACGTATGGCGTAGCGTCAGACATGCAATCGAAGCTGGGTTCTCAATGTGACTTGTAAATTTTACGTACGTGAAATATTTTCACCAACTAATTGAGATCACCCTTTATGTGCACGGAACGGGACTGGCCAGAAAGGATATAGGCGTACAACATCCGGTATTAAAATAAATATATGTTTGATATAAACAAAAAACGAACTTTACAATACTGTTTTATGCCTGCAACAAAAATAACCCTTTTTATTTTTAGGTAAATGTTATGGTGTTATAATGTATCATGTAAACACCATTGTGGAAAAGCAGTTAAAAAAGTGTTGTATTTAATGTTTTTAAAGGTTACGCTATTTGAATAAAGCGCACTTGCGATTCTATTGTGATACGAATAAATTCAATAAACAGGGCTTTTTGCTCGTTTCAGCCGTGATCACGTTATAACTACGTTCAACTGTAATATTATGAATAATTTGACTTCTTCTGATGCATTTTGAATATTCAATGAATTGGTTGCAAACAGATGCATCTCCGCTTGCCGCGTGCATCCATGCGTTGGGTTTGCCCGCTACTTCAATGGTCTTTTGTATGCACTGCCGAAGAAAGATTGAAACACATTTTTCACTTGACGGATCCTTCCTAGAATTCTCTTGGTGCATTCTATTGTACCTCCTTCTCTGTAGCATCATCTCTAGAAATCAACCTTCGTCTTTAGTTGGTTGCTCAAATAATAAATTATAAAACTATCTTAGTGTTTCTCAACCTGTCGTCCGCGGACCCCTGGGGGTCCACGAATATATATATGGGGGTCCGCAGTCTCATCTCGGGATGATCAGAATGTTATTTTTGAAGAATTTTGTAGGCGGCGTCAATAAACATGCTGCTCACTTTGACTGGATGGCTCACAATGGTAGCATGTTTATGTTTAGCTGATATCTTTAGTACCCTTAACGAGTTGAACTTGGGTCTACAAGGGAGAGATAACAACGTCTTCCAAGTGAAGATAAAATTGACACTATGCTAAAAAAGCTTGACCTTTGGAAAAATCGTATAATTCTAAAATTGTATATTAGACACTTTCAACACCGATGTTTCTGATATTACTGGCTTGACAACGACTCAGGAAAACCAATTAATAGAAATATCTAGCTTTGAAACGTAATTTCGAATAATCCTCTTTATCAAGTTAATGTAAAGAATGTAAAGAAAGATTATTAGGATAAGCACTGAAACATTTACTGATCTTCTCAAACACATACCTCTGTGAAAAGGCGTTCTCTGCTCTTATTAAAAACAAATACAGAAAGAGATTACAAATGGAATCCGATTTGAGATTACAACTTAGTAGTAAAATCAACCCGAATATCGCTAATTTATTTGCAAAAAACAACACCAACCCGAACGTTGTTTAAAAAAAAAAATTGTATTTGTATTAATGAAATAAATGGTCCGAAATTTATTTCTGTTTTTTTTTTTTAATAAAGAGGTCCTTGAAAATTGCGTTTGATTTCTTAGGGGTCCGTGGCTGAAAAAGGTTAGGAAACGCTGTTATAGTGGATTTAGACCAAACCTCAGAGTAACAATATATTTTTACTCTGAGGACCAAACGAGCTAAAGCTATACAAGAGCAGTGATGCCAACTCCAAATCCGCTAAGAGTTGGTATTACAGTATGATATTTGCGTTTTCATTGAAAATTTATTTTCATTTAAAATTCTAAGCACGTCACATCAAATTAATATTATCTTGAAATTAATGGTTTAATTTTTTTTATTAAAATCTTTTTTTAATTTTTTTAGTTTGATGTTGGTTTATTCATCCAACTTCTCGCCTACGCAATCTGAATGAAATGGGTCGTCCAATAATTGATATTGCGTCAACAAAATTGTCTGGTGATCCAAGAATTCCCTGCTGAAATTCATTCAAAGCTCTGTCCTGAAATCTTATAACTATAGCTCAACAAGTATGGTAGATGCATTACTTGGCTGATTTGGGAGTAAGGTACCTTTGTGCTTTGGGTAAGACCTTCGCGTAGTTATCTATTCGTTATTTACACACCATTTGGGTAGTTTTAAACCGAATTATTCTGTGGCTCGAAGCCAATGTTGAATGTGTACACTGGACAATCATGTAAAAGAGAAGTGATGCGGCCTCGGATTTGGCAATAATATCTGGTGTCCCAATTTAATATTTAGATCTCAGTGCATTGTAAATACATTTTAAAACATATCGTATTATATTTTAAATAAAATTAGAATTTTAAGACATACACAGAAAAATAAAAATTAAAGTTATTAGTGCGTCTGTGATATGAAACTTTCCGCTATCCGGGTGTGTGCCCTACCAACTGATTTATCCCACAAATCGTCTGTCCTGCCCTCAAATCATGTCGATACCGTTCCAAAGTGTAACAACTGGTCTACTGGTATTTCAATGGAAGATGCTCCGAGGAACTAGCGGCTTTGATTCCTTCGGCACTGGTGCACAGTAGGAAAACACGCGCCCAACATTTTTGGCATTGGTCGTATTGGTCACATGAGGACGGGTCTTTTCTACGACTCATTCTTGAATTCAACAGCTCGGCTGTGGAACGATTTGCCGGCCTCTCTATTGTGATATGGATCTCTTCAAGACCCAGGTTTACTCCTTCCTTTCCACAAAAAGACCCTCCACACAGCATACCCAAATATGAATAAAACTTTTTTTAATGATTAAAAAAAATTGCTGTTTTGAGTTGAGTATGAGGAATTTCTTAGAATACCGATATCAACCAGTTCCAAAAGGTGACAAGTCAGTATATGTGGTTATTTTTTAATGACAGTTGTTAATATTTACCAGTTCCGTACTATAACAATTCTCAATCACCACCATACACTAAAACAGAAATACCATATTTTATTTATATCCAAACTGTAACAAGTACAAAATACTCCGAAAACTAATTAATATTTAAACAAATATTTGTAAGGTTTACGTTACTTCAAATGTTATATATTTGTCAGAAATCCTAGAATTTCGTAATCCACAAAAATTACGTGTACAGTAGAAGATTAAACCTGCCCAAAATCTTATTTTCTGATTATCTCAGAACTTTGCTTTTTTGCTTTTGATTAGTTTAATTTTGTACCCTTTTGATGCTTGTGTTAAGTGAAACTGGTCGGACTTATAAATTATGATTTTATTTATTATTTCATTGATTTTTATCACACCAGATCTTCAAAGCGGTTCCATGCCAACTCAGAATGAAACCAACTCAGAACCTCCTCAGAAAGGTCATTAAAAGCTATGAAAAAATAATTTTAAAATAGCAGGTAACCCTAACCTTACTAATTTTTTTTATCATCACTCTTAATGACCTTTCTGAGGTGGTTCTGAGTTGGTTTCATTCTGAATTGTCCGGTCTCCGTTGTATGTTCCTTATTACTAGCTGTGCAGTGTGCATACAGATTAGAGATGGTGACTTTTCGCCAGACACGTTCATGAAATGGGAGCGAATCGTGAACGGAATTAGCGCTTTATTTTTACTCTAACATTGTGAATCTCTAAGTTGTCATGAAGTGCGGGTTGCGACGGTAGACACATTTACATACCATTCCAACAAACTGTTGATCTTGATACGAACTGCATACGTAATTATTATTTTAGGTTAAATTTATAGATTTATTTTATTGTAGCTGTAAATTTATTTTTATTGGCCCGATGAAATATTTTTCCTCGGGGCTAATGTCATCTTTAGGGATGCTGTATGGAGGGTCTATTTGTGGAGAGCGACGAGAACACGGGTATAGAGGAGACCCATATTGTAGGATAGAGGAAACACAGAGACCGGCAAATCGTTCCACTGCCGAACTATTTAACTCAAGAACGAGTTGTAGAGGCGACCAGTTCTCGTGTAATAGTAGAGGATCCGTACTAGAAACGATCTGCACCCATCTGTTTAATGGATGAAAAGTATTTTATATAAAATTTAATATATTAGAAAATATATCTCGAGTGGGTTGTCTAAAAAATTCCTGGCAAGACTATGGATTAATTAAAAAAATATTAATTTAAAGAGAGCGCGTATGCTATTATTCGTGCAACAGAGAAGGAAAACATACTACCCAGATACACAACTCATCCACCTGCTCCAAGTTCTCGTCATTCACAACTATATTGCCCAGTGTTTTCTTACTCTCTCTTTCAAACACCGTGACTTTAGACTTACTTACATTCATCATTAACTCATTCTACATACATACTTGGTTCATCCTAGACACGAGAGACTGTAGATCTTTCATACTGTTAAAATACAACAAAATGTGACATAGACGTGAAATTAAAAGTAAAAGAGCCCATAGACGGAAATGAAACAAGATGATAGATAAATAATAAAAAAATATAAAACTTTATTCCACTTAATTTTAAATTAAGTGGAATAAAGTTTTTTATTTGTTTTATTATAATCTATTATAATGGACTTCCACCACGAATTATCAGTTTCAAAAATAGAAATATTAAGAAGCAAGATGAGTTTAAACATAAAGTGACAGGTAGAAAATTAAGTTATATTGCAAAAAGGACGACACAACACAACAGGTTGTGTTAATTATGCTTTGTCATTTTAATTATTTCCTCATCTTCATGTTTATTTAGCCATATTTTGATGTCATTGACATTGAGTTGTTTAGATTCCCCATGACAGTAGTTAAAGACGCCCGTTTTATCTTCATCCAGCTGTCGATTGGACGTGACTGATGATCATCCATCTTACGCGCGTTTCTATTTAGCGTCCAAAAATAAGCTCCTTCTCAAAAAAATACTCGTCGTGCTTAGTAAACCGCCTTAAGAATTGCCGTGTTTATATAAATAAAGCAATAACACGCATTTTTTCAGCAATAAATTACCCTCACCGCACGCGTTATGTCTAGCGTCTAAATCTAATATAAACCCACCGAGACGGCGGCGGCGCTTAGCGAACTACATTTTTCACTCAATTCAGTTACAACGCGACGCCGCACACCGGTGCCTGCCGTCGGTTTTCCCCGCTCAAAGGGAAAGCGTCGGAAACTTTTCGCGGACAAGTGACTGTGTCTCTGCGAATGTTTACTTGTTAATATTTGCAATCATGAATGGTACATTTTCAGAAATATTGCAGTCATTACTTATTTTGACTTAATGAAGGTTTTTTGCAGTTTGTGGGGGTTGATAAAATGTTTAAATAAAATTTTGTGGAAAATAACACAAAATTAGTAGTGTTCATTTTACTAGGCACAAGTATATCGTGTATTTTAAAGTTATCTGTGGTCTTAGGTGATAGCGTTGTTAGTGCAATCACGATATTTATCATGAGAACACTTTAAAAGTTACAATTATCCATATAAATTATGCTAGTTTTTTTTTGGTTTCGTTAACCACATCGATAGCGAAAATTTCAAACGTCGTAAAGGACAATAAATCTTTAAAAACATTTGAAATGTGTGATTTTTCGCCGAATCTGCGTCGTCGAAGTACGTCTAGAAAAATAAGAGCGTCTTTTACGTCGTGCATTTTAGGAGGATGGTTTTTCTAAAAAATTAAATAATGTTATTAAAGAAATTTACAAAAAATGTTAAATATTGTGAAAGATCTAATCATGGTTATTCTATAATAAAAACGCTTTAATTATAAGTGTACAAAAACAGGAGATGTGATTTAATGAAAAAATAAAAATAATTAATTCTTTTCGCTCTCGTGAACAAATAACATTTTGTCCTTAACAGCATTTCAAATATCCCCGATCGATATTTTGTATAACCACATAATTTATTATTTTGGCCTTCCTGTCCGCTCGTCACTTGCATGAAGTGCAAATCTCATTTCTTCATGCAAATATTAATATCTTCTTTTTTACTGGTAGTGACTAGACCGACTAGTGATGTACATAATGTTTTGATAACCGCAATAAGCGATTTCTAAACGTTTTAATAATCGAATGCGTTTCGACTCAATCTTCGAATGATGTCTTTTGAATGTCGACAGAAAACGGCGACTGAAATATTAACGAGGACGCTACTTCGAAATCATCGCCCCATTTGTTTTAAACATCACACGTGTCTCTCAACGAATGTTTCTGTTGTATCGAATTCGAGGGGTTATTTCGAAACATTAATCGATTTTTAAACTCGGTCTTCAGTTTGTACAATAAACACAATAGTAAAAAACAACATCTCTAACTTTACCTTTCGATGTTATATATTGTACTTTTGGTGTTATGTGAAAATCTGTCAACTCGCAGTGTGATGAAAATTTAATTTAGTGGACATACCATATTTTATATTGTAAACTTGACACACAATCAATTGAAGAAGCTTTAATTATTTACGAGCAGTGTTATACTCGTACATATATGATTTATTTAATGCATTTTCTTAATACTAGTATAATTTAGAGAAAGAGATGACAACAAAACATACCAATTATTAATATTAACGTATAGTTTGAATACAAACCTAAGTACTTTAATGAATGTAAGCTAAAATATATAAAAATAAGAAACAAATAACTATGATATGAAAATAAGTAACCTTGATTTTGGCTATAGCTTTGTGGTTATCCCTTATAAATAAATAAAATAATAATACTTTGTTTGAACCTCTTATATTTCTTCAAATACGCCGTCCGGTTTCAGAACAAACGTTCCTTCCTCAAGGGGGGCAAAATATACTAATATACTAATTGACATTTATCACAGGGCAAAATATACTAATTGACATTTATTACAGGGCAAAATATACTAATTGACATTTATTACAAAACAAGTGTTGAAGCGGAGGGTGGGGGCGTGACTAGGGATTAGTGAAGAGTGGGGGGAGGAGATGTTGAAAGGGAACATGTCTAAGATGGGACCATTAGATAATATTTTTATGATATTATTGTTTATTATAAAATAAATTAATGTTTAACAAATATAGTATATCTATGTTATGATAATGTGAAATTCTCGTAACTAAAACAAATAAAAAATACGTAGATAAATAGTATGATTCTAAACGACTTTGGTAAAACAACTAAAACATGTAATTACTATTGGTCTACTTGCTACAGAGTGAACTACACCATGTCTGCCGAATGGTCAATGCTCGCTTCTAATGCGCCATTTGAATACATATTTTGTACTAATGTCCATTAGTATAATAATAGTGTAATTGAATCCACATGGAGAAAGTAGTAGACGTCCCTGTAAAAGTTGTATCTATTCAAATTAAAACACATTCCGGCTGATTGCTCTCCATTATTGTATCTGCGTATTTCCTTTACAATGTTTATTATGTCTTAACGACGTGTAAAGTTTAATACAATTGGTTGTAAAAGTAATCACGTATCTTAGTTAATCGCGTAATGCATAGAAGGAAGAACCGATAATCAATATATATCTAGTTATTAATGTGCGTTGTTGAAGATTCGCATACATATATGGCTAAGCTTTACTAATTGAATGGATGTTTTATCTCTGTGAGTAATGTAATCGAGTGGATTATCTGATTGTGGATTAATAAATTTAATCCATGCTAGATCGACGCCGACCTGGCTGTCATAATTAAGATCCAAGTTTAACAATTTGATTGTTGGACTTCGACTTGATTACTACAGCATTTCTAGATAAATTAAATGAAAACAAATCACTTTGTATACAACACTTTTTTAATAAAAATTATTACCATGTTTCAAAACACATAATTTCTTGGACCGGATAAACTTAAAATTATTTTAATTTTATTGTGACGAAGAAACCATTGTTTCGAAGCATGTTGATAATTTTGATAACATAAGTGGTGTGTACAAAGTGATATATTTTCGTTTAATTAAAATGACGCCATAAAATTAAAAAGAAAGAGCTTTGAAACATCAATGTAACTCTAAAAAATTATCACGTTACGTCATTTTTATTGATTCATATTTTCAAAAAAGGTGTCTAAAACGGTGACCGGACAACTCAGGATCATGCAACTTCAACACCTCTTGAAAAGTCTGTAATGGGGTGTCACTACTGGCTTTTGACGCCAATTGTGATTAACCCTACCTAGCTGATTTACTTTTCTAAGCTTCTACCTCGTAGTTTAAATCTCGTAGCTCCTGTCTCGTAGCCACGCTCATAATTCTACCCTTATGTCCTACTGATCACACCACTAGGTATGATGGCCTGACTCAACCCTCCTTTCGGTTTATTTCTACCTCAGGCTCGTGATTTCTAAACCCCTATACCTTATAATCTAGCTAAACCTACCCTATCTTCTTAAATCCCTGCGATTTTCTCACAGTAATCAAGATTTAAGATTTTTGTTCACATTATTTCTATAATCTGCGTTGTGTAATTTTTTTGTTTTAGATTTTACATCTGTTTGCATACTTAATATGCACACATATGTAGAGAAGATAATGTATTACGTGTGGTAACCCATAGATTCTTTTAGAGAAAGGGTGAGAATTTTCCGATCAATTTATTTATTATTATTTTAGAATATTTAACCGAGTTTGATAAACTACCCCCGCCCTAAACCTTGTGTCTATTTGATTTCCATAGGAATTTAGTGTGTTTATTTAATTCTTCCTATCACCGCTGATACATCGATAACATAAACAACAGTTAATAAATTAAACATTTCAAGAAAGCAAACCTTACCTTAGGATGATCGAACTCGAAGGTCCAGTTTTCTCAATTGAAGTCCTTGTCTGCAACTTCTCCTAACATAATGTGTTTGTAGTCATAGTTAGTGCTATTGGTTAGTATTCGCAAAATTGTTGAAAGAGCAGGAATGGAGGGATATGGGGAGGGGATAATATGTTTGCTTAAAAAGTCGGCACCTCCGCTAACCAAGTGAAAACCGATGAACAACAATTTCAAACCGGATTCTCCCAAGTACGTTTGCTAAGCTTATCCTTAAGTCCGAGTTTTACTCTCTTCGACGAGCGTCTCTTGTTACGAAAGGGGCTCTTCACGCCAGATGGGGGAATACCAAGTCTTCATGCCGTTTTTCTGCCTCACTCCGACTTCCATCTCCGCCGGATTGAATTTAACTCTACTGAGTCTAGAAGGGGTATTTCATGTCTTCCCTTATCATGCCTCTATCCGTTAAATGTGGCGTAAGCTTGTGACGGGCAGATCCTTCCTCCCACGTAACCGACCCAGCGTTACATTCCACCTCTGACTAGCTGACATAAAACTCACCTCGTGAACCTTATGTTTGCTTTCAGGTTCGACAAGACTCACGGTATGCAAATAACCTGTGGCTTTAATGCCGCGTCAGCGTACTGTCCGCATACGTCCTTCCTCTTCCCCGCATGCCCACCTCGACAATACCGCCACAAGATCAAAGCCGTCCGTTCGAGAAAGGTTGACACTTACATTTCCAGATGGCTCATACCTACATACAGAAGCCTTGAAGTTTACGTTCGAAGACAAGTTAGGATTCAGGACTGTATGAGTATTTGAACACCAGTGTTGTTTAAATGAGGTCACTAGCTCCTCGTGTGTTAGGTATTTAGGATAATGGGTATTTATGGGTTCTTGGATACCTACTTCCTATAAGAAGGATTTAAAAATGAGATAAATCAAGTCGACATTGAATCAATGACCTCCTGAATAATTGTGATGTGCTCTCTTAGAGTTTGAAGCTAGTCGCAGTACTTTACTTTGCGAAATTTTTGCATGCTGAATCAATGCTACCTATTGGCGATCGCTCTAGTAAAATCAAGTAGTTTAGAATTGAGTGAATTTAACGTCAATGTCGCCTTCACATATTGACCGCAGATTCCATCTCAAGCTATAATTGATAAACTTGTCCCTGACGTTAAGTTTTGTTTTGTTTATTCGTTAATGAATTTAGGTGACTGGGTCAATGGATGGCCTTGAACTCAAATCGAAATTTTGGTACACTATCGAAGGTCATATAACCATACCCTAATCGTGCTAGTGAAAAGAAACGATAGGTATTTGTCTTACAAATACGCTAAGATACCAAAATTGATTTAGTGATGCGTTTCTATCTAATTATGTGTTAAGTATTTGTTTAGCAACATTTCATTCTGTATGGGAGGTGTGACATGCGAATGCTAATAAATTGGTTAATTATTTATTTACCCTTACTTGGCGTTACGTCCATCAGTGTCAGGATATCCACAGGAACCTGTAAAAGCTTAAATATTGTAAGGACTCACCAAGCTCTAATGTCTTAATTTCAGCTCCACCGGGTTACTATCATCGGCGAGAAACTTATTAGAGCATCCGATCTACCTGTGTAACTTATCGCACTTTTATTTCGGCTTCCCACTTTTAACGATTTAATCCTACAAGATCCGGAACTCATCTCCTTCCTTTCTCCTTTGAATAGATCTCTGATGTAAAAAATCCTCACGTTTTCCTTTAATATCTGCCGTTATTATTGAAGAAGAACGATCCTATCTAATTAATCCCGACAACCCTCACCTTCCTCCCCTTTCCTTCCATATTTGATTCCAATCTAAAGAGGGGAATCGATTCTTAATAATCGTTCGCTCGAATATTATTTTATTATGTGGTATATGACTATACCTATTTACTCTTTAATAAATTAATTTATTTATTTGAATTTCCTTTAAATTTGTATTATTCCACTTTATAAAAATATTTAAGTTTTATTTATTTTTTCTCAATTTAAATTATATATATTTTTTTCCATAACAACTAAAGATTTTCTTTAAATTTGAATTATTCCACTTAAGGACAAGGCTAAAGTTTTATTTATGTTTCCAATTTGAACTAGAATCCCTTTGTAACGAATAACTAAATATTATTCGTCACTCAGATTACAACAAAACTGAAAGAACCCCTTCCACTTTATTTTATAACACTTTTGTTTAGCAGCAAATTAATCACTTGGATTATTCATTTAAACTTCGGCTAAGTATTTTCCAGATTTCGGATCAATTATTATTATTGCGTTGTCACCTAACGATAATTAATATCTCGTAATAAAATTTCCAACTTTCGACCTAAACGTAAATTTTTTATTTAATGAAACTTATTAGACTGTAATTTTCTTTATATAACCTCGGACTAAATAACTCTATTTTAACCTTCATAGAACAAATTTAAAGCAATTCAAACACACTATATTAAACCCCTCCCGCATTGAATTTGTAATTAATTAATTAATTATTAGATTTTATTGAATCGGAAATTATTGCAAACACTGTTTTTAGATTTATTATAAGATCATACACTCCGCTAAATTGCACGATTAACCCTATCCGGGCACTTCACTCCCTGTTTTATCAAAGTATAAAACTGATTGTAGACTCTATTTTACCACTGAGTTTTTTTTATAAGTATAAACTGACTTTATTTTTCCACTGTATTTTTAAAGTATAAAACTGACTACTTTTCCACTGTATTTTTAAAGTATAAAAACTGATTCTAGACTCTATTAATTAATTACCAGGGTAATTCTCACGACGTGCGCGACGTTTTAATCAACCTTGCCAGTTGTCGAAGGACCTCGAATCATTCCAAACACGCTAATTTATACCCATCACAGCTCCAAAAGGGCATAATCGTATATTCCTTGACGAGGAATTATAATCTGTATTCACTCGAAATTTTTTGAAAACCCCATCTCGTTATCGCTTGTTCCTACATAAGATCTTTCGATTTTCCCTCTTCCTCAATCTCGGTTCGTCCCACAACTTTGTCTCGCTTCTCTAAGGTTTTTAGTCCCGGACTTAGTAAGCTGCCATCCAGTTTGCCCATTTTCCACATGTCTTCTGTCTTCATAATATGTTTTATAAACATGGTTTTAATCTTGTTTTTTTTTTTTCCAATTTGAACATGCCCATAAGTGATCTGCTAAAACTGTGTTTTAATTGGCATAAATATTAGGGAAAACGTAGATTCTTCAGTCTCCTAGTTTTTAAACGCTAGTTGTCCTGTATAAATTTCCACGAAAATTATTTCTTTTCCCCTAGTCTACGTAAGCAATTATGTCTCAGAACCGTATTTCCATTATTTATGTGTCATATTCAACTTTTCCATTTTCCCACCTAATTTACCTTCAAGTAACGGCGTTTTAACAACTATTCTTAAATGATTTTCCCTTCGTTGTTAATAAGGAATCATATCCTGGTTCCGTATCTACTCTACTTATAACGTTTTGAGTTTTTCCCATTTCCTTATCTGAGTTTTCCGGTTATGTCGGTTTTCCGTTCTCTCCCCCCACCCCTAACCCAATGATCCCTTATTGAAATTTGACGTTTGCCTTTTTGCCGTGATTCCATCTCCCGCTAAAACCCTTTTTTCCTTTTTTGATATATTATTTATGGTGTTTTCCGGCCCACTAACTATTCCTATCCTGGGATATCTATCAAGTTAACTACTTCGATCAAATTCCGCCCAATTTTCCATCTCTCTCTTGTTCAAAATCCCATAAACTGCAAGCCCTGACGTGTGTATACATTACGATTTCTACATACTTGGCGATAAATCCATTTTAATGTGTTTATAATTAAATTTTACGGAAATTCTATAATCTAAATACTAGGTAAGAGCAATGTTAATTTTTATGACCCTTTTTAATGGATAATGGGCCTTAAATAAACAAAAGGCATGTTCGAATATTTCTTGTTTATATCAACAATATACACGTGGGGTCGACAACCTTTTTTTACATCAATTGCCTCAGCAATTTGTTCTATCGTCTATAGTATTTTCTCATCATAGCAAATGACGTAAAAACGATCCCTTCCTTTGAATTAATCTAACGTAATATAACTAGAATAACCATCCTATTTCAAATATATAACGATATCTATTTAAACTCGTCTGAAAACGCAAAATTAAGTCGAAATCTTATATTGTTCAATAAATACTTCCGTTTAAATGTCCGTTTTTTTTATTAGATTTTCTTTTCAAATCGTTTTCCCTGACCGTATTGCTTCATTTAAAAGTGACATTCCTAATTTCCATCGTTTTTCTTTCTTTTAAATATCAAACGTACGTTTTCCTCTGAATCTGGCCTCCTTTTGTTCTTCACGTTCTCGTTATGCAATTGAGTATCCCTACAGTAGCTTTTCCCACGTTTTCCAGGTCTTTTCTTTAATCTTCCGTTCATTATATTTCCTTGCTATTTTATTGCATCATTTTTTCAACATAATATGGATTTATTTGTTCGTTAACTGCGGTTGTCGATTCCTCTGTTGTACTCAATATTTACCTTTACAATTAGGGTCATTGTACCAAATGCACCGAACGTGGGATTGTGTTTATCTTAAAGCGTATTGATCTCTCGGGTTGATGATGATTTTTACCCCATAAATCTCAGACTAATGGTCTAGTCCAAAGTCCATCTCTTTGTCTTGAAAAAAGGTAACCTCCCCCTTCTCTGATTGGTAGATCAATCTTAAGTGTTTATAATTGGATCCCTCTGTGTTCTATTTATCAAAACTTGACATTAATTTAATAATTATAGATCTCTGCAGTCTCCATGGCCCAATCAAATTTAATCAGCTAGGTGTCGCTAGTGTGTTGATTTCGTTATAATTCTGAATTATTATTTATTCATTCGTAAGGTGGAAGCTACTATATTTTCGTATCCACTGCGATTCATCACAGGTCGTTAAAAGTGACTAAAATATATATATTTAAAAAAAGGCTAAGTTACGTTGGGTTTGGTCTACTGGGAATACTTTTCAATTTTTATTTCATAGCTTTTAATGACTTTTCAAAGGGGTGTTGACATTGCATGATTCTGAGCTGTGATGGAACCGTCTGAAAAACTAGTAAAGCCAGGAGTTAGTAAAGCGAGGAGTGAAGAAATAATGACTGATAGGTACTTTATTTATAATTCCTGTCATTGGGTGCAACCCAATACAGTGCTACAGTATAGTCACGGTATTTTAAAACACTGTCTACCTCTACCAGCCGAAGATGTAATTCTGATGGTGACGCTCTTGTTCTCATTGACGGGGCATTCAGTGTGAGGAATAGTCGCTTTGGAATAGCTCAGGAATACCCCGACTGACCGACTCCAACCGACACGTCCTCTTCCTTTTGTAGACAAATCGGGTTATTTTAGTAGAGACGTGTCATCCGTATGTATAACTAACTACTTCTGCTGCGCGTTTCAGGCAAAACCGTTCTTTTTCAGACACTTTTTCTCACTGAATTGAGTGAATAATGAAAATTATTATGACCATTCGTTTAAAGTAACTACGAAGTTTTTCGAACGGAAAAAATACGGGGAACGGCTGCGCGGCCATTTTCTTAGGAGTCTTAATTGGATGTCAGGCCAAAATACCCAACCAAACTGTTTTTTTTTTAAATCAAAATGTTACATCTAATATTATGTTATTTATTTTTGTTTTAAATTATAAAATGTAGGCCATTAAATAATTAAATTTTTCATGATTTTAGAGACAATATGGGCAATTATTTGTGAGTAAATGATAAATATATTGTAGGTACTTTATTGAAAATAAAAATATGTATAAAATAGTGGAATCCGTTTATAATGACATCGAAGAGAAATGACAACCACGACATGACGTTTTTGTCTATGAATACTAAGCGGACGTCATACAAAGCATTTTGTAGAAAATAAACAACCTCCTGTTTTTGTTAGGTGTATATGTATATATATATATATATATTTTTTTTTTTTTTTTTTTTTTCATTTATTTATTACAGAAGATACATTATTTATACAGCAAAAATAACATATAAAATATAATATTTATATTTCAAAATAATCTTTTTTTGATACAAATAAACTATATAATAAATTTTCACTGATTTTTTTATTTTTTATTTTGTATGGTATTTCTCTTCTATAGAAGCAGACGCTTGTGATTAGAAGAGGGACGAGTATCGGGATGAAAAAATATTTAAAATATATTTACAAAATATATTTTGAATCTTTTGATTTAATTGTGGTAGATACTTAAAAAAAAACAAATTTACAAGTTATATAATTTATGATGATAAATTTTATCAATTTGTTATTTTTACTTTAAATTGCTCTTTAATTGCTTTTAATAGGCATTTATCGTCTTCGATTGTTCTTATTTTTTCAGGTAGGCTATTGAAGTATTTTTTTCCTAGATATGTGTAATGATGTTGTGCAAATGAGGTGTTACATTTTTGTGTTGGAAATATATGCTTTTGACGAGTACGACTTTCAGTTAAAAAGCTATGATTTTGTTTTTCTTTTATTATTTGGATTATTATATTTTTTCGAACTAGATCATTAAATTTTAATACTTTAAATTCTTCAAAAATAAGGTGAGTTGGATAATCTCTTCGTTTTTTCAAGATAATTTTTATAATTAGACGTTGCACAATTTCAACAGGGAGTAGATTTGTTTTGTATGCAGCTCCCCAGCTTACTACAGAGTATTGGAGATTTGACTGTACTATAGCATGGTAGACTGATGTTAGATTTTCTAATGAGAGAAAGTTTCGGATTTTTAAAAATATGTAAATTAATTTCCTTATTTTGTTAACGGTAAGGTTGATTTGATCTTTCCAGTTCAGGTTTTTGTCTATTGTTATTCCTAAGTATTTGATTTTATTCGAAATTTTTAATGTGGAACAGTTTATTTTACAGTTATTTTTTTTGTGATCTTTAGAATTATCATGTATAATTATATCAAAATTTACCGGAACGTCCTTTGATTTTATTGCAAATGGTATAACGTGAGTTTTTTCACTATTAAGAGATAGTAGATTTATATCAAACCAGTGTTTAAGTATGTTTATGTCTTCTGTTGCTTTTTGTTTTACAACTTGCCATGTGATTCCACTTTCAATAAGTACTGTATCGTCGGCATAAGAGGTTATACTACCATGAAGTGGCTGTGAGAATATACCGTTTACATATAAGATGAATAATATAGGACCTAGCACAGTACCTTGTGGAATTCCATATTCAGATGTCTCTTCGTCGCTATAAATGTTATTTATTTTGACACATTGAGGGCGATTTTTTAGGTAGCTTTTTATCCAATTTGCTACGTTTTCATTAATGTTCAAATTATCTAATTTTTTCATAAGTTTTTTATGGGATATGCTGTCAAACGCTTTTCTCAGATCTATAAAAATACCTATACATTTATTGCTCATATCAAGGTTTTTATATATGCGTGATGTGACATTTGCAATCGCGTCTTGTGTGCTGCGCGCTTTTCGGAATCCGTATTGATTGTCGTGAAGTATTTTGTTATTTTCAATAAATTCCATTAGTTGAGATTTTACGATTTTTTCAAATATTTTTCCAATATTTGAAATGAGGGAAATTTGTCGATAGTTAGTTACATTTTGTGCGTTTCCACTTTTGAATATAGGTGAGATAATTGTCCTCTTATAATTAGACGGAAATATTCCATTTTTTAAACTTAAATTAATTAGGTGAGTTAATGGCTTTATCACGTGGTTTTTAATAGATTTTAACATATTTACAGTTATGTTGTCAAAACCTGGTGACGACCCTCCTTTCATATTTTCAATAATGTTTAGAATATCTACTTCCTTGATCATTTTAAAATGGGACAGTGAGTTTACACTGTGTATATCTTCGATAATTTGTTGAGTTGTCGCTCCCTTTGTTACATTAATTTTTTTAGCGAGGTTTTGTCCAACTTTCGCGAAGAAGGAGTTGAATATATCCGCGCATTTTTAGGGTTTTCCTCTGCATTTATTTTTACGTCATTTTCGTCTACAATTACCTTGATTGAATGTTTTTGTTTATTGTTATCTATTGCACAGTTAATTGCTTGCCAGATTATTTTTGGATTGTTTTCAGAACTTATTATTTTATGTTTGTAATATTCATCTTTACTAATTTTTATTAAGCGTGTCAATTTATTTTTATATTTTTTATAATTAAATTCTATTTTTTTGTCGTTTGGGAATTTTATTGTTTTTTTGTAAAGCTTACCTTTTTCTTTGATTGAATTTAATAAACCCGGTGTGATCCATGGTTTTAAGTATTTATTTTTATCTAAATTACGATATGGAATATCTGTTTTTGAGTTTTCTACATGTTTGGATAAAATATTTTCAAAGTACTTTGAGCATATTTCAACTTCTTCGCAGTTGATTACAGTTTGCCAATGTTCCGTTTTCAAGTTTTCAATTAATTTTTGCAGATTTATTTTGGTATATGATTTTTTTATTGATTTATTTTTTGTTTGTATTGTTTTTTCTTCCTCGTACAAAAATATACACTTATGATGATCGGTGATGTTATTTTTCCAGACAATGGTTTTTATTTTATGAAGATCTTTTATGTTAATATTCGTCCAAAAATGATCTAGGCAAGATGGTTTCTGACCTTGAATTTCGCGCGTATTTTCATTTATACACGATTTAAAGTTGTTTTCAGTCATACAGTTCAAATATTCATGTTTAATTCTATTGTCTATATTTTTGTTAATATTGATATTAAAATCCCCTGTTATTATGCAAGTTTTGTTTTTTAAATTTGATATTATATTTCGTATTTGTTCGATAAATAAATAAGCGTTCGATTCATGCGTTCTATAGATTGCTAACAAATAATAATTGATTTTGTTGTGGTTAAGATGGATTTCTATGCAGTTTGATGAATCTAAGTTGTGTTCTAAATGTGTAACAATATTATATTTCTTACTTACGAATATCGCAATGCCACTGTTTTTATTTATGTTTGTGTTTGTTTGCATGTAGATATAATCACTTAAATTATAATGTGGTGAGTCACTGTTTGTGTATGTTTCAGTTAATACTATAACATCCGGCTTTACATTAAGATTATTTATATTGAGTATAAATTCTTCTATGTTTTTTTGAAGGCTGCGGATGTTAAGATGGAGTATTTGTATACCAGAGAATTTGTCAGTGATGATTTCGTTGCACTCTTTTGCACTTTGACTATTGAATTCACTGATTTTGAAGCAGTTGTCCAGTTGTTGTTATTTATTTTAATAGAGAGAAACACCGCATACCAAGACTCTTTTTTTATATGTTTATTCAGTTTTCATTTTACAATATTTTATTTTACAAATCTTACGAAACTGATTGTAACAAATCTCTTATTTTTTTCTAATTATTTAATACAGTATACTTTTCAGTTTTACATAGTAAATACTAAATATAATACTTTATATTAAAATACTTATTATTACGACAAACTAATTTTTATAATGTTTATGAATTGCGTTGTAGTAAAAATATTTTACACAGTACAAACATACGGTGAGAAAAAAAATTAGAAAGGAACTATATTATTTGATTTCATGTTCTTCGGAGGTAGAAAGATTTAACTTTTGTTTTGATTTTTGAATAAGTTGTCTCTTTTTGATATTTTCAGGTAATGCGTTAAATATTTGACGCTGTGACCCTCCCAAACACTGCCGAAGGTGTTAGGAATCATGTCGGTCTCTATAACCGACGTAATTTTCCATGAAATTAGGAGATAATTTATTGAAAATGGGTCATAATAAGCGACATGTCACTATAAGCGAAGTCATGAAGTCCTTATATCCGACTTTGTTATAAAGAATTTTATATGAAAACCAAACTTCGCAGTGTATTTATTTTATATTAAGCGGTTGGTCACATATAGGCGGAGTCACAATAAACGGATTCTACTGTAACATTGTTACATAAAAATACGCCCTTTTTAAAATGTTTTATATTTTTCATTTTTATTTTTTTTTTAATTTTTATTTTTTTATTATTTCATAAATTTTTACAAGTTACATAATACAGCCAATTTTTTAAACTACCATACTAGGCTATTGCCCGTGCTGTGGTAGTCATTATATTAACACAGTAGGTACATATGGCAATTATTTCTTTAATTATCTGTATATCATAATTTACAACAAAAATTTATAAAATAGCACATCTGCGTAGTAGATATTTTGCTAAACCTTTTGATAAAAAAAAAATAAATTCAAATTTGTGTAGTGTCTTGGCCTCAATTCCAAATTTAAAAGCTTTGTATGAAAAAGGTCTCGTCGTTACTCTAAAATTATCTTATAAATGTAGTGAATGCTACTAGATTTCATGCGAAATTTTAAATTGAACAATAATAATTAACGAATAATGGAAAAAAAAAACAATATAATTTTTTTTTATACAGTTTTTTTTTACTCTTTTATGCGCCCAAGGGGCTTTTACATAGGGTACATGAAATGATTACAATTATTTTAGGGATTACTAATAAACAATGGTTGCATAAAAAAATTATCAGAAATAATATTTTGGTGTGAAAAAAATGTTTTGAATATTTATGGATTTTGTAAACCTCCATTGGTCTAATAATGGCAATTAGCCTTCAGCCTAAGATTAGTTAAATTGTGCTGGGAATCGTGCAATTTTCAGGAAGCCAGAACTTTGAAGGGCATTTGATATTTTTAGTTGTTTTTACATAATATGAATTAATTTTGTTTTTTATTAAAGGTTCTTAAAATAGAGATAACGTTATGTACCTAATACTATATATTATTGTTTGGTTTTGGAAAAACTCACTTTTTTTCTGGATGCGAAAATTGTCTTTTTTATGTTGTTTGTTTTTAGAAGGTAGGCAGTAAATTTTTGACCATTACTTCTACATCGTGCATAATTTTTGGGTTGTCATGCCGTGTTCCGCTTCCTCCTTCTTTAGCCAGCGTTTCGTACGGCGTTACAGTGTCCATCATCAGGGCAGAGGTGTCTGATGCCTAATACCTGATGATGATCAAGATATTACGCTGTCCGAAATGTTGACTAAAAAGGAGCGAGCGTAACCAAGCGTAACACGGAATAATAACCCAAAAAATAATCACGATAATACTGTTTTCCATGAAAATCTCAAATCATATTATCATTACTTCTACAGTTCTTTGATCTGTATTTTTTCCTATACTTAGCCAAATATCACATAATTACATACGTCTTACCTTATTACTAGCATGCGATATTGTAACGGCGCTATGATTCGTTTTTGTAAGAATTTTTGACCGGTAACCAACCAATCTACCACCCACCAGGGGCGTGCCGTGAATATAGCTGAGAATGATATGTATTTTAAAATTGCTAACTTTACAAAGTAATTTCCAGACGACTTCTCCTAATTAGTAATAATATTAGTAACTAAGCGAAAAAGTTATGTTAGTTCATCTACTAGCTGACAAACTTTCAAAATGTATTAAAATTATCTATTATCGATGGCTTAGAGTTCAAATATTGTACCTCCATAAATCATAATATTGAGATAACTGAAATTGAAAGTTTGCTAACATTCGAAAATTAGATTTAGCGATATTAAAACAATTATTATTGTTAATTGATAAACTAATGTTTAAGACAAGATTTTTATGCAAAGCACAAAGGGTACCAATTATTATAATTAATAATTATTAGCCTGAAACACTCATCTACATTGATAAAATCTCCTGCGAAAAGATACATGCCGCCGACGCGACGGGACTCGAACCCGCATCTTTCTGATTTCCGGTCAACCGCTCTTATCCACTGAGCTACGTCGGCTTATCTCCTGCGGAGATTTAGCACTTAAAATGCCTTTCTAATATAAAATAAGTTGGTTGTTTGCAGGTGGAAAATGTACTAAGCAGTAATTGTTGAATGAAACACTAGTATATATTGAATTATTTGGCGGGCAGGAGATAAGCCGAGGTGTCTCAGTGGATAAGAGCAGATGACCGGAAATTCTGTTTCGTGATTAACCTCCCGTAAACAAGCCAACTAATTGATGACCAATCAATACGTCTCAGGTCGAGACAAATTACTACTTCCGATTGATGTGTAATTTTCTCAAAGTCACATATCATCAGGCTCACTTGTTGCTCGTACTGTAAACTGTAACTGTATCGCAACCGGAGACTGGACTATATTATTATCTTTAATTTGACGTGTGACTGTATGGGTCGTGTGTGCGGTGGTTCCTCTCACTTTACCAATATAATATGGATGTAGGTATGGGTACTGAAGTACAGTGGCGTAACTACCTGCCATGGGTTCCGGTCTTTTACTTATTTTTTAATACTTCATTTACGCGAATGAAGGAGAAATGATATCATATCTCAAATGGAGAAGCCATAGTTGGACTGGCCCTTGCGGTTTTGAAATCTTGTGCAGTATTACCTACTTTTTGAAGTAAAACTTCTTTACGCACGCTCGACACTTGGGGGTAAAATGATGAATACGTTATGAAACGTTACGAAAAAATGTGACACGCTAATCAATATGAAACGTTACCAATGTGAAACGCTAATCAATGATATGAGTTGAGTTGAATTGAATTGAGTTGAGTTGAGTTGAGTTGAGTTGAGAGCTGAGAGCTGAGAGCTGAGAGCTGAGGGCTGAGAGCTGAGAGCTGAGAGCTGAAAGCTGAGAGCTGAAAGTTGAGAGTTGAGTTGAGTTGGGGGGATGGGGATATTTTTATTCCTGTTATTGTTATATTGTTAATGGACGGCATAAGTTAGTGAAGTTTTACTTTAGTCGTGTGGTCTAAAGCACACTCGTTTTTTTTTTCTAATGCACTTCTCTACAGCTTCCGGACTCAAGTAAAGTTCTTAACCCTAAGACTACCGGTATTATCATATTATGAGTAATAAAGTAGTTACTTACCTTACCTGCCACACATTATAAAATGATGTCAAAGAATTCTTGTATTAGATACTCGCATATATAATGCTGTCTAATAATTTATTTACTTTCAACAGTCACCTGTAGATTTCTTTTTAAAAGAAATAATTATTCTCTCTAGACATAATTTAATAATGATTAATTATTATTTACGTTGATTATATACCCGCTATATTATATTGTATTGTAAAGTGTACAATTGTCTTGTTTGGTAACTTTTTATAAATGTCTTTTTGTGAAGTATCACGCCAAGTGTTCCCAATTTCTAAATTTCTCTGATAAACAGTGTTAATCTCGAGTGATCTCCCAGATAATTGTGGTCCTGTATATTTTCTTTGGTGTCAGATGACCTGATGATGGACACTGTAACGCTATCCGAAACGTTGGCTAAATAAGGAGGTAGAGCAACACGGCATAACACCCCCAAAACAAATACGAAAATACTTTAGGCCGTTAAAATCCAAAAACGTATCCGAAGAGATGTCATTTATTTTTCTGGTGGAAAATAGCTTTTTGAAAATGAACATCATTGTGTTTAATTATCGGTCCAATCCTTTCTAAGCTTAATGTTGAATTCGATTAGAAAGAATCTTTCTATTTGAATTCGAAGTCGGTTGCTGTCAGATAGCTGTCATTCGGAAAAAATTAAAGAACTCAATTAATTTCTGCCTTTAACGGCACAAAAGCTCGTAGAGAATTGTTTATTTCAAGCCAAATTCTATTTCATCACTTCATTTGGGCCTTTTCGTCTTTATTGACAAAATCGCGTAAATTTGACAGCAGCAGATCGTTGTTGACAGGAAGTTATCTTACCGCAAATAAATTTACGAGCACTTACATAAGTTATTGTTGAACTTCCGTAAGCATTAATTACCATAAGTCGGATGCATATTTATGTAAACGCTCCTGTGTAAGTCGTAAATTTTACTTATGAGTGTAAAGCTAACCTAAGACATAGTTACGAATGCCTACGGAACAATAATACAGAATGTAAATTCAACGCAAAAATACACTCATTTGTATATTTACGTTCTGGTTTAATGCGTCTGTTGCTCTGCTATTGTTTTGCGTTCAGAAAACGAATTACCCACAGTCACCGAAGAGATCCTATAGCTACAGTGTAACACCGATCTAAGAGCATTATAGTGCCGGGAGAAGTAATATTAATACATATATATTTTTTTAATCTTTCAGTTTAAAATGTTCGCATTAGATGAAACGAGGCGTTATAAACCCACTTTCCCTGACTGGACATAGTGTGAAATGAGAAAATAAACATAAACTAATATTTAAGAAAAACATTCTTGTGAAGTACTCGTACTGGTAGTTAAAAACCCCCTCCGCAGGTTTTTACTGCTAGGCCCTTCGGGCGGCTTTTCGTTCGGCTTCCCCCAGTTAGTGTTGGTGACAATGGTGATCATTTTATAAATCCATTAGGAACTGGTTCCAAAAATAGCCCGTTCCTCCGATCCACTGTTGGTAGCCACAGGGACAAATTAACTGAGATGGGCAATGACGTCATATGTAATTTGAAACAACTATGTATTATTGTCAATCTTTCCGTATCCGGGGAGTTATATTCACACATTCGCAAATTCGTAGCAGTTATACCTAGAGGGGAAACGTCCCCATCCGACTTGCCGACATCTTGTGACGAATTCTTGAATTAGAAACCAAATTACAAAGGTAGCCTTGTTGGAAATTCCACGTACACAGATGTTATTTGTAGCGCGCCACGTTAGGCCTGCCGTCAGACATGCAATCGAAGCCGAGTTCTGAAATTCAACCACGCAGACGGAAAGGTATTAATACTGTTTGATGATGATTGATGATTGTATTGTAGAAGGTATAAGGCGTTATTAAATGTGTAGGTGTATTAATATGGGGACTAAAAATGATGTTTTAATTTGTTTCTGATGACACCGCTAGAACTAAGCCTAAATATAAAATTAATATCGTGGAATGTACGACGTACATAATGTATATTTTTGTACATATTATCAGTATACCACATTGTAGGTCTAAGTATGCGCAAATTTATTAATTGGACGTACCTATCTATAGTAAAAGATTCAACAACTTACTACTGCGAGATGAAGATATTAAATGGAAATTAAATGGTTTACCATGTTTTGATTTTACATCGTAATTATCTTATAAATAATTGTTTCCTAAACATAATCTATATATATAAAAATCAAAAAATGTTGGTATGTATGTATGTCCGCTATGGGTAGCTATATCATAGGAAATGTTTCAAACTTTTGAAAACCATTTTTCCACCCTCGCGAAGGCTTTTGGATTATTACAACCAAATGACAATACATCTGAAAAGATTTTTTAATCATTACAAAAACTCTACAAAAATGTCACAATTTGAAAATGACATTTTTCAAACATCGATTGTTCAATCAAAATTTAATAGGTACCCATGTTAGGAACCAAAATTGTATAAATTTTTTTGTAATGTACAAAAATGATTGTTTGTAACATGTAAAAAATAAAAATTTATAAAAAAAATTGCAAAAGGTGACACGCGAGCTGTTTGAAAATCTGAATGTACCGAGACTGAATATATTGAACGCGGGAGAGGGAGGGGAGTGGATCGCGGCAGGGTGGTTTGCGGAAGAATGGAGAGGGGAGGCGGGAAAGGCGGAAGGGGAACGCGTGAGACGAAGGGGACATGGGAGGGGAAAGGGAGACACCTACATAGTGTGGATATTTTCCACATATTCGTATATTACCTGTCCTTCCTTGGTAACGCATTCACCAGCTTACTCACCAAGTCAAGCGTGCGTAAAGTAGTTTTACTTCAAAAAGTATTAGTCAAGTCTAAGCTTCGACGCATTTTAAAACAATAATCAGCTTATATACGTATTTTTTTTAATTTAACTCAAAAAAATCGATATTTTGAGTATTTTGACTCTATTTACTCGAAAACGAAAGCTCAAATAAAAATGTTATCATCTTAAAAGAAATCGACTCCAAATAATGTGATATAGATTCTCCAGTTTCCCTCTTGTAAGAGTTATCGGACGACGTGTTTAGTGAAATTATAAATAATCAAACAAGAAAGAGTAGGTAATGTAAAATTCAACCAGAGAATAAAGTGTTATTCTTTATTGTATGAATCTAACAGATTGTTAATTATACATTAATCAGTGGGAATACAGGTAGAGATACATAGGGAAGAAATAATGTTGTTCGAATAGATTCTTTTAATAGTGATGTGATCTTCTAATAACGTGAAAAACAGTCACCAGAGCAAGGTCCTCCTGTGTCTTCTCTTCGTAGAGGTATTCTACTATTAATAGGTCCGACCTTGATGTCCCTCGGGCCACGGGACATTAAGTCTGATGTTTTCTGAAAGGGAATTAGATGCATTCCTCCGTTTCGGTGGGACTATTCTTCCCTATCACTTCCAGTGATCCTCAAAACTTGCAGTAGGCACCTCTGCACATCTTGGGGGAAAAACTCTTAATCACAGATAAAAATAAATGTCATTAAAACTTGCCAAATGGTGCTGTGTGATTTTGTCAGAAGTGTAATAGAATGACAGGTGGTTCTCCCATAATACATTCAGCGTACGTTTCGCAGAAACCTTAATTGAAAATCCGGTCGCTGAGAAATATAAACAATATGTATTTTACCAAACTGTTGCTGTCACTGCCGCTCTTACTTCCCCGAATACTGAGCGAAAGGAACTGCACCTCAAACTGATAATACCTAAAAAAAGTCATCAAAATCGAGCTTTTGTATTCCCCATTTTTCTCCTTCAAAAGTGGACCAATTTTAATTTTTTTTACTAACTGTATTAGAAGAAAATACTCTATGGCTGTACGTTTTGCTTGCATTGTCAAGTTTGTATACTGAACGTCTTTTGATGGCGTTCAAACCAGGCAATTGTCTAACTCCTGTCCTAACTTCTATTAGAAGTAACTTATCAAAATTAGCGAAACGTACCGACACGCTAATATTATATTATATCTCGACATCTATATTCTATTAAAAAATATTTGCAGTAGTGTCAAAATCCAGAGAGGAAATTGGGGAATACGTTTGTATGGACAAAAGGCGGCCTGGTTTCCTCTTAATTTAAGACTTTGTATATCATCAGACAAAAAATAAAGAAGAAAACTAGAAGTTCCTTTCATACAAATATTCCATTTAGCACACGCTCTGTCTTATTTGACTCACCTGACATCGTCTCGATCGTTTCGATCACGAAGCACGTCCACGCGGCATTTATTGTGTTCTTTATTCAATGATCAGGGATGATTAAATATTGTAATAATTATTGCTGGTTAGTAATTATTTTTTAATTGTCAACTTATTCGATTTTTCTAAATGAAACTGAATTTGCTACATTATACAATAAAACCATATCCGAAAAGGGGTTTATAAATAGGAGAGTTTGGACTTGAAAGTGTTTTTTATAGACCTTATACCTACTTTATTTTTTTCTAGGCTTATTAAAAGACTTATAAAAAAATGACCGATATTTTTAAGGGCCAAGGTATGTTCTACACGCAGTATTTAATTGAAGCATCTATAATACGCCAAGCGATCAAATTTTCAAAACAAAACCATATGATTTTGTATGATTTTGCATTTTTTAGTATGGCTGCGTGTGGAATAGTTCTGTTTTTTTTTATTCCTCTGTCGTATTCAGATCATCTAAGAAGAATATACGCCGTTGATTTTTGATTCACAAAAAATGCCAGGAACGCAGCAAGCCGCGATTGACATTTTTTCATTATACTAAACCTTTCTAATTCGTTTCAGTACCCATACTAATTCTGGAAAGACCGTCGTGCTTTGCCTTTTAATGCATGAAGCATTCCTTTGACCGTGGAATAGAGTCCATTCCAGGAAAGCATAAAGCGAAGGAGGTATTATATTCTAATCGTGACCGCTCACAGAACCAATCCTGATGCGTTAAATTAGACCAGCTCAGAGTTAATACCGCGCTTCAGCGGTTCAGCTACGGATCATTGCCTACGCATGATCTATCATCTAAAATCTAAATACTCCGCCTCTAATAATAATTAGTAAGAATGGATAATGTATTCTTATCTACAAAGCAATCAACGGAATTATAATAGAGTCGTAGGTAGGTACGTAATCCATCAAATGAGGTCAATGTTTTACCGCATAATCAATTTATTTTTATTTAAATGTTCTACTTATTAGGCCCCCAATTTCTTATCTTTTCTGTACTTGAAAATTAGGTCAGTTATTTGACTATTTTATCATTTTATGTAAGTATTTTCTCGTTTTTATGAACCAACTAGCGAGTAGGTACCCGGCATGCACTGCAATGCCACTCAAAGAAAACAATTGTTTCTCTCTGCATGTCCTTTCCCACGCATCCCCGTTCCCCTCCCGCGTCCTCCCGAGTCCCCCTTCCGCCTTCCTTTCCTTACCCCTTCCCCTTTCCCCTTTCCCACCCTTCTTCCCTCCCTATCGCTATACTATATGAAATACACTCATTTTTCGAACAACTCCCGCGTCACCTATTGCATTGCAATTTTTTATTCAAATTTCATAACGCCAGAGCTCACCAGTATATACAACCTAACCTGTATAGACACCTTTGCGGGCGTGCGCACAACAACTCGCCAAAGTCTCATCGCAATTGGATGAATGGTTTAGGAAATAATTTCATAACGCCAGAGCTCACTTTTATACATATACATATAGAAACCATCGCGGGCATGCGCACATCAAATAACCAAAATTTCATCGTAATCAGATGAATGGTTTAGGAACGCTTAAGGGACAAATAAAGAAACATAAATTTTTATAAGTGATTTGAAAATATTTTATTTTTTAAATCTCGTGTGTTTTTCTTATTTGTTTTTCCTTGACTTCGTTTTTCTTTGTCGTATTTATACTGCACATCAGCAGCATGAAAAGGGAGATTTCTTGGATTTCGTAAAGTTGTGCTGATTCCCTGTTTATATTAACCTTTTTTTTCTTATAATCTGGCCCATAAATGCAATGAACCTTCTATTTTGTGTAATTTTTTGAAGCCCAAAATAGAAGATAATCCACAGTGCAGCATGTTAATATTATTGCTGCTGTGGCGAATGACATGCAATATCCTCTATAATAACCGAGAGGCTAATTCATTGACCGCACAGTGGCGCAAACCACTGGGATATAAAGCAAACCCCTCGGTCTTACAACTTATCATAACATTGCTCCATCGAAGACCTCTCCGCTGATTGAATACATTATCTCTTGGTTGATTTAACACAATTCGCTTGGCACCGGTCCAACACTAACGGGGACTTCCAACTTTCAAACACGACCATCAACGCATCCCAATGGATGTGGGAGTGCCATTCTTTAACTCTTCTACCATTATAGAACTAAATGCGATATTTGTCGTCATTAATTTTCTTAATGGGCTACCATATTGCGTCTGTTTTACGCATACACGGTTTGTTTATTATCTTTGTTTTGAACTCGGTAATCTTGTAAGGGGATTCTAAGAGCAAGCCTCGAGTCTAAAGTAGCTAAGTGTGTACAATGTATGTTTTTTTAACTGTGTTATTGACCTACAGTGATGTATTTATTGCTTGTTCTATTTTTTATCGATCGGCATCAACATAGAGTTGTGGCTTGATTGGTATTATGGGTATCATTGGCGAGATCATTTGTAGGCATCCATTGCTGTTGCTCAGATAGGTAATATTGTATTTCATGACCGTTATGGCGAACGGTATACATATAGGTATTCATCAATTTTATGAAATAAACAAAGTCCCTGAGGCGCATTTGTGTTAAAACCATAGACATACAAATAACTAGACGAGAACTTACAGATGAGGGGTAAAAACCAACTATGGCGGGGCGAAGAGAGGAAAGAGACTTGTGATTCGCCAAGTCTTCTTCATTGTCTAAGTATGTGTTTCATAGACATACAGCGTCCGCGCGTAAAATGTACGACGAGAGCACGACATTGGTCCGGACACGCCCAGCCGGTTCCGAAAAATGGTTCCAATGGGAGGGGGAAATAACACGTTTTTTAACACGTAAGGGCATGTCCGTATATTTTGTACGTCCGTGGTTAAAACCATGTATGACCGATTTAAGAGGTTCGAACGAATTCAAGGTACGCTTGGGTGGTTTGGACATGAAGAGCGAATGGACGGTGAAGTAGTGTCAGGAGAATATATGCCATTCAAGCAAATGTAGAAGAAATCAATGTATCAGCTTGATGTTTGTGTGAATTACGCCACTTTTTAACTCTATATTTTCGACGATTGCATGTTAAGGATAGGTACATATAAGTCAATAGTATGTCTAAAGTGATGGTATTTGAAAGATAGAGCATGAAAACAATGTGCAACATAGTTGTGAATGATTAATACTTGGAGCAGGTGGATGAGTTTATTTATTTGGGAAGTATGTTTACGAGAGATGAGAAGCTGATAGAGACATTGAAAGAAGGGTGAATGCAGGTAACTCTATTAATGGAGGACTGAACGCCGTTGGCATCAACAGAAAAACTGTCCAAACAAGCGAAGCTGGCCGTCCATAATGGAGTACTGGTACCTACCCTGATGTATGGCAGTGAGGCATGGAACTGGCAGAGGGTGAAAGTAGACTGAATGCTGAAGAAATGAGATCCTTAAGGCGTATGTGTGGTAAAACCATGTATGATCGTGTGAGAAGCGTGGAGATCCGCAAAGAATGCAAGGCTGATGATGTAAGCGTAATGAGTAAGTTCAAGAAAGGAACGCTCCAATGGTTTGGGCATGTAGAGCGAATGAACGAGGAAAGGAGTGTAAGGAGAATATATGGCGCAAATGTGAATGGTAGAAGAAGTCGGGGTAGAAGAAGACATGGCACGACCAAGTGAATCGGATACTTGAGTCGGGCCATGTCAAGAGTTAGAATAATAGAAGAGCATGTATGAGACGATGTATGAATGTGAACGAGGCAAGGAGTGTGTGCCAAGATCGAGTTGTTTGGCGATCCGTCCTCTCTGCCTACCCCTCCGGGGAAACGGCGTGAAGGTTAGTTAGTTAGTTTACGTACTAAGCTTGAATAAATCTTTAATCTTCTTTGTCTATAAAAATGAGTGTTTCTTTGTTTGTCCCGGTGGCGAAAGATGTACCGAGGGAGGGAAAGGAGGGCGGTAGGGGATAGCATTAAGGAAATTTGGTAGCTTGTAAGTGGCCTGCTCACTCGTCGGAAAACATTCTGATATATTCGTGTACGCAACAGACGGAAAAACAAAAATTATTGTATATCCAAAAGTACGTCAATAAACAGAATTAAAATACAAATCTTTTCTTTATTTTAATGACTTTTGAACCCATGCCGGGATAGTACGCGCCAAACTTAAGCCGCCGCTACCCGAATTTCTACCCATATCTTACATAATATCTCCCTTAAACATTTGAATTTTTAAGCTCTTAAAAAAATATATGTTCCTTTTTAAGATAATATCTAGACGCGTTCCACGCCGAAACGCAAATTATGTGAAATTCCCTCAATAGAAAAAAATCGCAAAGTATACTCCGAAAATTATTATAAACACGTTCGTTTCAGTTGTTTTACAAGTTATAGTTGTGAAAAAAAATCGCAATGTTTCTTTGACGTCTTCCACGAGATTTTAGCTATATTTTAAACGAGTCGTGTTTTATTAAAATTTTTCACAATTTTCGCATCGATTTTGTTGCTTTAAATATTTGCGCGCTCCTCTAACATTCGTAATTACATATCTCTCCGTCTTCTTCTTTTTGAGTGCGGATGCGGGTCCTTAAATGCCGACCTGAACTTAACAGGGTCCATTCTTGCGCATGTATAGTCCCCTTACTGACTTTACAATGACCGTAAGCGAAAGAGAAAGATGCGTAAAACATTCGTACGACAGAGAAAGGCGTGGGCGGGGAGGAATACCGCTTTTCGAACCTTAAACTAGCCTATTGCGATGATTTCTGTATTAACGTCAGGTCGGCATTAAAGTTCGACACTTACTTACGCTAGTCTTTTATAAAATCGTGTGACGTTTTAGTGGCCAATGATTGAATGATTCCCCTGAGATGTGGTGGATGCTGTGTTCCTGAGTTGTGTGGCATCCGAATGCTGGTCAAGGGTGTTGATATCAATGACTCTCCTCCGTCTCCTCGTCTCCAGGTGCCTGAGATTTGCAGACCGCAGACCCGCAGACATGATTTCTTTTCTCGTATTGAATTTCCCTTACGACATTTTTATTATACCAATGCGATCGATACGTATATACGTTTTGTATTCGTAATAGAAATCAGGCGGAAAAACGCACAAATTATGAAATCTATCTAGTTACTTAGTTTATTGTACACATTTTAAATAACCCTTAGAACGAGTCTCTAATCCAATGTAAATATTACTTATGTGACTTTTTTTTTACATAATATACTTAATATCATACTACAGTATTCTTTACATTTTAAGTATATTTTCTCTTTTTATTTTCTTCTTTTTCTTTTACACAGTAGTGATAATAACATAATTTTAATGACAATAACATTCAGTTACGTACAAAGTTAAAAAACATAAGGTAATAAATACGTTAGTAAGTTAATATCTATAAGTTAATAACATTGTTATAAGAATAATGTTATAATTATAATTGATGTCACTAGAGCAGTATCAAAATGGGAGGAAAAATAAATAAAGAACCGTTATATAGAAGTAACATAATATATATTTTAAGTTGTGCATAGCTGCCTCACTAGGAGAACCTGTATTGAGGCAGAATTTTTAGTAAATTGTTTCTCGTAATTTTGTGTATGGTTTACTTATAAATGTATAATATATGTTCTTATACAGCAGTACTTTATTTATCACTATTTTCACCCAACATTTTCAATTGCACTTGAATTGAGGCATTTTAATTTTAATTCGTGCATAATTTCTGCATGTAGGGATCTCGGTGGATAACATTAATTAGTTTGTATAAATTATTCGAATAAATTTATTAGAGCGAAAGGAAAGATTGCTTCAAAACTGTTCGTTTTCATTATTCTACGAAGTCCCCAAAATTAATACATTCACACCTTTTTTGCTTTTTCGCTGCTTCATCCATAGCTCCGTATGAAATTTGTTGACAATTTATACGACATTTTAACTGGACATTATTTTTTTTTTAAGTAGGCGGATGTTCTACCTTCAAATGCACTTCAAAATGACTTTTTTTATAATAGCTCCACACAGGAGACCCTGAGGAAAACAATTTCACTCGGGGCCCATGTCATTTATGGGGATGCTGTGCGGAGGTTCTTTTTAGGTAAAGGAAGGAGAGGAAGTTCTGGGAAGGAAAATGATGTGAGGGGTTGGTAGGAATCTGGGAGTCAGTGTGTCTAGGAGTGACGGGCGTATGTTTATATTTCTCACACTGCGGTGCAAGGCGATGGGTCGAGAGAGTTCGGCTGGAGAAATCAAAAGATATCCTTCAATCAGTCTCACCCGATCCGGCCCGCCACGCAATAGGTAGGCAAACGCATCCGACCTAGACAAATCTCAACCCATGAACCCGGACACCCCTGCTAAGTCACCAAACGTAGCGAACCACTTGGGGTGATCAATGGCAGGGGTTTTGGTTTGGTCCAATAAATGGTTCCCGGGACGGCAGTACCCATACCCGCCTCCCAAATTTTCTTTAAATCCGTCAGTCAGGGCTTTACCTTATGTATAAATACTCATGTAATAATTAATGAAGAAACCGAGCATTGTACACTTATTATTTATGAAAAACGGCCCAAAGTATTAATAATAAGAAAATATTTTTGAAGTCTCTATAAATTGAAAAGGCACCATACTTTACGGTCAGGTTTTCTTCTGTATTATTATTTATACGTTTCCCCTTCTCTCTGGTTATTACTTATTATCAAGGCGAGTATGAAATATTCGATAAGATGTTTGCCAATTTCATTATCACTAGGTAAGTCTTATTATCTCTCTCAGACCACTTGTCACTCGTTCACCGGTGGAGTGAAGACAGTTGAGGCAGTTACCCCATCTTATTATCTGCAGTACTAGTAAATACTGCCAGTGATGTTTCAGTGTGAACATTGTCAAGTAATTCTTGCTGTTGTCAATGGAAAAATGTTTTTCATACAAAAAAATTCTCTCAGAACCTACTTATAGACAGTTACATTATGTACTTTGCCACAATAAATTATTTTCATGGTATGAAAAGTACGTTCAAAATAAAAAAAAGTGTGAAAATTTCCTGTAAAATAATTTATGTTTTTTCTAAGATGTGAGATTTCTACAGTGAAAAATAAAAACCTATAATAAAATTCGTATAATTAACTACTAAATGTTTGAAAAGTGATTGATGTAACTAATTATTATTGTTTTACATAAAGTACCTACTTAACCACTCGGACCCACAAGCTTGTTTACACAACAATGTAACTTTACTAGACATGAGTACGTACTTATGACGTATGAGGCATGCCTGAGTTATTAAACTATTTTTTAAAATAATAAATAATATTTTTTTTAAATAACAAAATATTGAACATAAAATATTTCATGAAATGAGTTTAATCTGAATGTAAACATAACTAACTTTTATAATACTTTCTAAATACGTTATGTAATGTAAGATACTGCTAATTGTTATGCGTTACTTGCTGGTTTACATTATTTAAGAAAGTTATTTTTTAATAGAAATACACAAACTGTGAAACAAAAAAATCTATCCTTATGTTATCATAATAATAATAATCTAACCAACTACATAATTAAAATATTTATTTGCATTGACCAAAATAATTAACATTTATTTCTGTTACAATAAGTGAACTCATAAAAATCAATTTAAGTGTTCTAAATCAAAGTGAAATGTGCCCATGCAACGTAATCTTCACATAAATTAAGTACCTCCAAATTAAAAAAAAAAAATTTTGTGCTCAAATTAAAAATAAAATAGATATCTGATAAACTTGCTACACCTTCAACGCAATTCTATCAAACCGTCCCAAAGATAAGTTTAACACCGTTCCTTGTATCTGCGCTCGTTCTAATGTTCTTCGGTATGAACTACGTGGACAGTAATCTGTATCGGGATTTCCGGGAGAGGTCGCCCTCGTGCGGGGGCACTCTGTCCCCACCGTGTGGGGCCCCCATGGCTCCTCAGCTGGGGTACTTTGTGCCCATGAACGCCTGCCGATGCCTCGTACCTTCGAACTTTACAAAACTGAGGTGAGAAACTGGTTACTGTTACACTAATATTGTTCTGACTAAATAATTTGTATGTAAATGTATGACACAAATATTATATAGTAGGAAATACTCCACCTGACCAACTTTCATCTTGTCCAAATTTCTGCTCATTATATACATTGTCATTGTTATCACATCCATATGCAACTTAATCTAATTCTAAATAACTTTTTTGTTAATATTAATTTACCCCAGGCTTATTCCACACATTATTTCAAGTTACACTCTTTAAGTAATTCTAATATTACTAGATTAGTTATAAGTTTAGTATCCAAACAATTCATTTCTGAACTGAGATACTTCCAGCATTGACAACCTCCGTGGTCGACTAGCAGTCAGAAGGATCGCGACTAACAATTCAAAGATCGCGGGTCCAAACCCAGCGTGGGTAAATAATTATTTTTTAGAGGTAATTTAAATAATTATTAGTAGATTTGCTGCACGTTCCAATGTGGAAGATAACAATAATAATAATATATTTTCATTTATTTCTTACACCTTACAAATTTGAGTTTATTACATATAATTTTTCACAAAAACGGCGCTATATAAATCGTCCAAATTATTATTATTATAAGGAATAAATGAATTTATTACATAAAAGAATTTATTACATGTAATATTTAAAAAAAAAATGTTTATAACTATTTTTGCATAAAAGATATTAGAAATATAGCAATTTCAAAAAAATCTCAGGCAGTGGTGAAAATTTCGTCAATATGGAGAGACTCTTTCAAGAATCGAAAGAATTTCCCTTTTGAATCTCTCCTCACCGACGCCAAATATATCAATCTCTGAGGAGATTTGGTTCAGGAGCAATATACTCCTCCCTATTGGGAGAACCATTGGCAGGTTAGTCTTACAGGCAGGAAGATAGAATAATCTATAATGACGCTAATCTAAGATAGTCATCTATCTGTAACATAGAAACTCATGCGCTCTAAAATGGCTGAGTTCTCAATATAGCCTCGCAGCAGTCTGAATAAGTGGGTGGCGGCATACCCTTCTCTTCTGAGTTGCAGGGAGTGAAGTCCCAGCATGCCCAAAAGAAATTTCATCTTGTAGTTCCATGGATAGTAGCCATACTCCCTCATGTAGGAAAATCTTAGAAACTTTTTTTTGAACCCTCTCCAACATGAGGGAGCACCCCACCTCATGAGGATTCCAGATAAGCGAACCACTCTCCAGCCTACTGCGGACAAAGGAGAAGTATAAAATCTTCAGAGCACGGGTAACCCGAAAAACTCTTGACAGTTCATAGAACAAACCCTAACATTTTTAAGGCCAACTGGCACACTCCTTCGATATGAGGACGAAATGTCAACTTACTTTCATACATAATCCCAAGATCCTTTATATTAGAAACGCGTTTGAGATTATGACCTAGCATAGTGTACCTATAATAGATGAGACTAAATGCTCTGGTAAAAGTCAGAATTACGCATTTCAAGACATTGAAATGAAGCTGGTTTCGTTAACTCCATTCTGAAATGTTATCAACATCAGCTTGAAGGCGCAGGCGGTCCTCAATATTTCCTATGAGAAGAAATAATTTTAGATCGTCAGCGAACGGCAAAAAGTGAGAAAAACGGATGACTACAGCAATGTCTTTAATGAAAATGGAAAAAAGAAGAGGCCCTAGGATCGATCCTTGAGGAACCCCTAAAAAACCAAGTAATTCAGCAGATTGGAAGATTCCGTGTGTGACAAATTGCTTTCTGTTCTTGAGGAAACTTTTAAAAAACTGTAACATCCGAAGAGAAAAACCTATCTGGGCAAGTTTGTGTATCAAAATATTATCAAAAGGTTTGAAGAAGTCATTATACGAACAGTTTGCTTGTTAAGTTTTAGATTTTCACGGCCAAAAGCATTTTCATTGTTAGTTTTTGGGATGTTATGCCGTGTTGCACTATCTCCTTCTTTAGTCGACGTTTCGGACATGACTGCCTTGACTGCCTGACTTCGGATGCCTTAGTCTCACTGGTTCCAGACGGTAGCAGTTGGGATTCTTGTGCGGTATTCACATAAAAAAAAAATAATAATAAAAAGCCTCATTTAATAATAAAAAGTTGAAATTTATTATATAAATTATTTTGCGATAATTGAGCCTTTCCAGCAAATTCATTTAAGTCTTTTCTGATATTATATTCTCCAGTCACATGATTTAGTTTAGTGGTATTGATGTATTTTATTTAGATGAGAAAAGAACTGAATAAATAGGTTCCAATTTTGTCTGTCCAATTACATAGACCGTTTTGGCCTCCAATACTCTAATGCAAACCCACCGAAAACTATAAAATCCAGTCTATGCGCAGTGGACAATGATTATCACTTGTGGAATGTGCTTAGACGAGATATTAGTATGTAATGTTGTGTCTAATTGTGAAGCTCTATGTATAGTGGCCATTTTTATCATTTTACGTCTCTCTTCAATGAAATGATTGAAATTGGGGTGGGCTGCAACAAGATTTAAGGATTAACGCATGTAGGTTATTTTTAACCTTCAATGATTATTTTGTTTACAATGATTGATTGTGAGATACAAAGGTGTATAGATTAATTCTGTAATCAATGTTATATTCTGATAGCAGGAAAAAAATTATTATATTGTCTGCAATATCTGTGATAATTTGGGTTTGTTTGTAAACCATAAATATATTTATGATAATCTTTATTTATGTTGATAAGTCCTGTAAATATCAATGACATTAATACTGGACGCGGGGTAAAAATCTCAATGTGGGAAGCCAAATACAAGACAATTGTACCGATCTCTATTTCAAGTACTTTAGTACTAAACTGCTACGCTTTGAGTAAGGTCGTGTCTTACCAGCACTTACCAGTACCTAAGTAAATTGTATTGCAAAGCGCCAAAATGCCCTCCTGTGTGTCTCGTTTTACCCGCCTTTAGGCCTAAGCTACACGAGCGGTTATACCGCTGCGGGAAACCGCCCAATCCTTTACGCTCACGACCAAACAACAACTCTCTCTCGCACGATACGGTTCAAACTACACGGGCGGCTACGTACACCACTCATAGTAAATTGTGTCAGCGGCGGGAGAACCGCTTGTGTAGCTTAGACCTTACCCTCCCCTGCGCATAGTGTAACCGAGTGAGAGTATCTTGTTATCTCAGTCACACCCGTGATGTGAAATCAGTATTCGGCGAAGAAATTAATAAGCCGCCTGACCATATATCTATGACATTCATACACACACATTCTTTGATTGTCTATCTTTATCATACAGGAATAAACTTTTGAATTTAGAAATTATACTGAAAACCACTGAAAACAAAAGAGAGTTGCTTGCTTTCCACATTATATTGTGAGTATGTGAGACTATGGCGAGTCTTTTTATAATATATAAAGTCATTGGTAAATATGGTAATAATTATTTTCAAGCTCTTTACACCGCTCTATTTAGAGTTTGTTATCATAATTGTGTAATTGATCTAATAATCCTTGGAATCACCTCAAGAGCCCTTTGCAAAGTTAGCAAAGTTAATGTAAAAGTATTAATGTAGCTAACCACTCAACTGTGTAATTTTAAATATCTTTTTTCTGGTGTTATGAAATTATTATACCAGACTCGTTCCATGTACATTTCAAGTAATGCCCTTTATGTAATTCTGACCTTACCCGATTAGTGTTAAGTATCTAAACAATTTATTTCCGAGCTGATGTTCTCCTCTTCCATATTCATAACAATACTAGCTGTTAAAAACCCGCTCCGCAGGTTTTTAATGCTAGGTCCTGGGGGTGGCTTAGTGTTGGTGACCGTTTTATAGATCCAATACAAACTGATTCCAAAAACAGCCCGTTCCTCGGATCCACTGTAGCTAGTCACCAGAACAATGTAACCGAGACAGAGCAATATATAGCACGTCATATGTAATAAATAGCAAATTGATACAACATATATTACCGTCAATCTTTTCATATCCGAAGAGATATCACATTTTCAAAAATTTCTTAGCAGTTATACCTAGGGGGAGACCCGAGTCCCCGTCCGACCTGCTGACAGAAGTAGCGAAATCTTGTGTCGAATTGACGCTACGGTATTAATACTGTTTGATTACGTATATTATTATATTTGATTAGGGGGCATTTCTTAGATTTTCACGGATATTACTTTTTGAAGAGATGAATTTTCAGCTTCGCACTACCTATAATACTTTCAATACTTAACCCTTGACTGTGTGCAGTAACGGGTGGTCCCTTTGGTAGATTCCCCTAGTTTAACAAAAAAAATGCAATCTTTAGAGAACAGTTGTCAGGTGGGAATGCTGTCCTTGTTCTACCTTTATTTCAATGGAAGATGCTAGCGTCATTGATCCCTTTGGCACCGGTGCAGAGTCACAAAACAGTTGTTATTTTTCACACGAGAATTGTCATTCCTCGTTATTATCGTTCTTGAGTTCAATAACTCGGCTGTGGAACAATTTTGCCAGCTTCTGTATTTACTCTCTCCTGCAATAAGGGTCTATTCAAGACTCGTGTCACTTGCTCTTTTCTAAAAGACCCTCCACGTAGCATACAGAAAATAATTTCCCTCAGTGAGGACTGAATTCCTATGTTATTAAACTTAATGAGGGAACATGTTACGCCATTGCCTCCTAGACGATGTTCACAAATCATATTACTAACTTATGTTTGTCATTGCCATATTCAGGTGTAGTTAGTTTATAGGAAGCTACCATACTCTTCTTTCATTTCTACTGTTTCTCTTTTTTATTTAAATAAAATACAGACAGATCAGCGTCATACCATTGGAAATACATTCTTAACTCTTATAAAGAGGTTTTAATAAAATATTTGTCTTAGCTGATGATCCAAGACTTGTATCTAATTTATATTAAGAATAAGTTGTGTTCTGTCTAAAGGCTAGTGGAAGTGCATTGTATAGCTTTGTTTCAATGTATCTAAAAAGGTATAAGTAAGAGATTATGCCGCTTGGTTCTAGTATCACAAGCAGTTTGGACATTGTTAAAAACAGTTCTGTATTTAACGAGGTATATCGGTATGCTAGTATGGGTATGGTATGGTATCAGTGTGGCGTAAAGTTGCCTAACGTCAAAACACAGATTTTCTTATAGATTTCATCTGAACTGCTTGTGATCGGTAGTTTTAGAATGATGTTTATTATTTGTTCCTCTAATAATATCATAAACTTGAGCCAATTCCTAATTTTATGTTCTTTTATCACCAGAGTGATATGTTTTCTCAGTATTGTCCTGTTGAGAGAACATCCTTCATTATGGAAATATTGCTTGAAATAGCGTTATCCGTATCTAGACCAGATACTTGTCGACATTTCCCTCCTCATTTATTTCAAACTCGTATCATTCCCCTACTTAGGCATATCATAGTTCTCAGTCTCCTGGCAGCTGGAATTTTTGTAATGTGGTAATCACCATGTTAATGGAATGACCTTGTTTGTATTGCAGAGAAAGTTCATCCCCAGGCTGCAGGCGCTCCGTGAGCCGTGGGGGCTCCGTGACCCCCCTGACAAGCTCCCGCCGCCACTCGATGACCCCCGACACAATCCCTGCACAACCACAGCTTAACCGCACCATTGAACTTTACACGGAGCCCGTTGTGGAAGATGATGACGTAAGTGCCTTTATTTTTGTACCAACTAGTGTTCTTTATCTTCACTGTATGAGTTTGGTAATCTTTGTTAAAGTTACACATTTGAGAATACCGTTTATTTTCAGGTTTGGAGCTAGAATTTGTATTTTTTACATGCTTGTATGTGTCTGTACACTCATCAAAAGTATGTAAATATAGTTTTTTAAGTTTTTAAGTTGCAGGTATTAAATTGGTTGTAATTAATTCATAATAAATTAATTTTATTAAGAGACACTGATCAAAGAAAACAGAACCCTAGTTTCATCTCTTGATGGTAAATAATGAGTACACGCAATAATAATATTTTTCTTTTATTTTCTTAGCGAGTTATTATTACAGCGTTCTAAATTAGTCACATTTCATTTCATTAATCCATCAAATCTAATATTATTATGTTGGTACGCTTGCATATTATTCAACAATCATAAGTTTTTTTTTTTTTGGATTGGTTTAACAGAATGAAGACTAGAGACATCTATTAAATGTTTATTGAAATATTATGTCTTCTTTCTGAATAAGCACAAAAACCTGATATGCTGGTTTTAGAAATAATCTATAAAAAAATACCACATTCATGAAGCCATACTAGCATTGGGGCACACATAATTAAACATTATTTCTTCCATATAAATAAATAAACCATATATTATATATAATTAAATGAAAACACTCAATAGGTAGAAAACTCCGCTGAGTTATCTGAACATATTGGTTATAATACTATATTAGCCTTTATTCATCGGTTCAAGTGGGTGCATTATTTCCTCAGCATAGAATAAAAAAGAAAACTATAAATGCCTTCCGTAAAAATGTTCCATTTAGGGCAAATTTCACCATCCTCCTCAACTCCTCATAGATAATCCATATGATAACATACATTTTCGATTAATTAAACACGATTTATTTATTTAATAAGCCTGAAGTTAAGTATTCGGTATTTGAACCTATGGGTAGTGGCCATATATAAGTTAGCAAGAGTTTTTTACGTGTAGCGAGTATTTATTTGTTTATTTATTAATATATTTGTTTATCATGTGGATGAGCTATCAGGAGGATGGTGAAATACCCCGTTAACTTGATAGTGCTCTGTTTCCCTTACACTCACCTGACATCGTTTAAATTTTGTTTGAATCATCCCATTTGAATTTTGTGAACACGGTTTTGTATTTGAAATTTAAGCCCTGTTTGGGCAAATATTTGGATCATGAAACGTATCCACAAGGCACTTGTTGTGTTTTTCTTTATTCTGTGCACCTCTGCTTTGTTTCTATTACAGATAAATATTGGATACTTCTGCCTACTTAGTTTTTTGTCTAAATATAATTAAAATGAGTGTTTTGTAAATTTGTTTTATACAAAACTTGAAGTAGAGGTTGAGGTTCTTAGTCTCTTCTTGCGGTGTCGCAATGATCGGAGTACTTTCTTCATGCACTTGACAATTTGGTCAGATTCGGTGTACCAATGCCTGTATTTCGGGTTTTCTCCTTCGCAGTAGATCTGCTTCAACACGCCTTTAGTTGGTGACACGAATAGCACTCTGGAAAAATTTATTCATATTATTTATTTACAATCATTAAACTATAAAAATAATCTTTGAAAAGTTTTTCTGATATTCTAAAATATTAGAAGTAACACAGTTTTTCTTTTGAAGGTTCTTATGGCAAAACCAATAGAAAAACCATTCAGTTTAATGATCATTGACATCTGTGGGTGATTCTTGTTATTTTCTAAACATTTAAAAAAGGTTTGTATCTCTGCTGTACTTTGTCATAATGAAATAATGATCATTTTATCAAACTGAAAGAAAAGATTTTAGATTACTGCGCTGAGATATTTCATTAGATAAGTCCAATTTAAATAGTTTTAATAAATAATCATTAAATAGCTTGTTTTCTGCAATCAATAAAATCTTATGGAAAGTGTTTGATTTTCTTAACTTTTCTTAATAACCTATCACAGGAGGAAAATAATTCCCCGAAAGTCGTATGTCATCATGGGGATGCTGTGTGGATGGTCTTTTTAGGAAATAAAGAATAGAAAGTTCTGGGAAGAAAAAGGTATGAAGGATGGTTAGGGATCTGGGGATTAGTGTATCCAGGAGTGACGGAATTAAGAATCCATCCTTCCCACTGCGGCGAGAGACAATGTTCCGAGAGAGTCCTGCGGGAGAGGCCAAAAATTTCCCTCAATCAATGTCTCCCAATCTGGCCTGCCAAACAGTAGGTGGGCAGACCCGTCCACCGCCAAGATCCATACAAACCTCACCTGATGAACCTGGGCACCCCTGGGTGACCTATTGCAGATGTGTCAGTTATTCAATAAATGGTTCCCGGGGTGGTGATACCTATACCCGCCTCCGAAATTCATCAAACCAAAAACTTAATCTTTGGAGCTAACGTAATTTAAGTTCCATTCACGAATACAAGAGAATAGAGAATCTGTAAGGTAACAATTATTATAAGCAATAATTATCAGCCTGAAACACTCATCTATATTGAAAAAATCTTCCGAGAAAAGACACTTGCCGCCAACGGGACTTGATCCCGTGTCCTTCTGATTGCCGAGCGGTAAGGAGCACCTGACCGGCAATCAGAAGGACACGGGTTCAAGCTGATAATTATTGTTTATAATAATTGTTACCCTTTGTGCTATGCATAAAAATCTTGTCTTAAAAAACGTTAGTTTATCAATTAAAAATAATAATTTCTCTGTAAGGTGTTCAGTTTATTGGTACATATAAACTAGGCAATTTTAGCAACTAGACACTACCAAATTTTCCAGCATTTAAAACCTATCCAAAAGATATGGCAAATATGTATATGACAAAACGAATTAATGATTTTCAGTTAACTTGACTTAAGGGAAGAAATTAATTGATATTCTTGGACCACTTTAAGAGTTTGTAGACAGAAAGGTCATGAAATTATGAACTTCAGATTTCAACTTAGGTACAGGGAAATCATTTTAAAGAGCACACATTTGAATATATTTGTTCCCACCAACAGAGGTTCAATAATTTGTCAGGATTTGAAATAAGACAACGATATACTACGTCAATCAAGACAACCCAAAATATAGATTTAAGTAAATTTACCTTGGGTAGTAGCGTCCATCTGGAGCATATTCTGGATCCTTTGGTTCATCCTTGCAGTTAATGAACACAAACCGGTTGCTTAGAGCCCGAATGTCCTGGCTCCTGGCAAACACGGGCTTCAGCTCCTGGGAGTACAAGCACCATGACCGGTGGATGATGACCAGAGCCGGCTTCCCGCTGGACTTGGACACCGCCAAACCCTCACTCAGATTGTCATACCACTCGTACTGATCTCCAAACCCGTTACCTTTGTCATTACCACTAACCAAAGCTGCCAAACTCATTAGGAATATAAACCCAACTTTCAACATTTTATTTATTTTTCTTTGCCACTTTTTAATGTTTTTATTTGGGGTCTATCCAGGTAACCGATGGGTTTTGAAATGAAAAGAGTGCTCTAATTGTTTCGTTTTATGTATTATTTTATATAGTTGTCGGTCATTTGATTTATTTGTATTATGCTAGTATTAACATCATTTCACAGCTTCCAAAACTGTTAAACTGAAATAAATAAACTACTGGTTTAAAAGTGCTTTTGCATTTATTACAACTATCTCTACTCTTTGATTGACTTTTCAAAATACATGTGATTTGACATTTCACCCTCTTTCTCCACCATCGTCCATCTCTTTGATAAATCCGTTTGATCCTTAAATCACCTTCGAACCAATTGATTCTTCTAATTATTATTTTTTTCATGAGCTCCACACAGGGTGCCCTGAGAAAAATAATTTCCCTCAGGGCCTATATCATATTTGAGGTGTGAAGGTTTTTTTAAGGAAAGGAAGGAGAGGAGAGTTCTGGGAAGGAAAAGGGTTTAAGGGGTGGGTAGGAATCTGGGGATCAGTGTTCCTGGTCACCCGCCTCCAAGACCTGGACAAACCTCACCCCATTTACCAGGGCACCTCTTCTAAATCACCAAACGTATTGAACCACTTGGGGTGACCTATGGCAGAGGTTTTGGTTGTCCAATAAAAGTTCCTGGGGCGGCGGTACCCATTCCCGCATCCCAAATTTTAAATAAGTCTAGCACACATTATTTAAGCTAGACTTATTCTGATCCATTTTGTCTTATGAGTGTTCAACATTTATGCCAAACCTACTCCCATCCTCCACATCGAAATTCGAACTGAAATAGGCAAATTGCCGGAAATGGATATTTGAGGAATTTTTCCAAAACTTATTATTTTTTTGCATTAGCTCCACACAGGAGGACCTGAGGAAAAAAATCCCTCAGAACCTACGTCATCTTTGGCTGGAATTGTGTCCAGTGTAAACGAGTGTATATGTCTTACCCATGTTAACTTTAAAAGCCTTATATCATAATTTTTCCAGATTTCGAACTGATTTTACTATCGTTAGTAACTCTGTAAATATAATATATTTTTATCACCAATACCAAAATAGGAGACGTTTTGACGTTTATTATATCTTATTACGAATTTTCGATAATTGAGTTTCAAGTTTGGAAATTTTCAATTAAAATGATTTTCTGTTAAAAATATTATATTATAGGTATGTACCTACGTACTTCATCGCTTGTCGGAATTCTCCGAACATTTACAATTTTGAAAATGACCAAAGCAAATCTTCGGAAATTCGTTGAACCGGAGTTACAAATAGACAAACGGAGTCACAACCGGAATTAGTATTTTTAATAAATTATAATTATTATCATATAAAATGTATGTCTAAAGCAGAGGTTCCCAAACTTATTTTTCTCGTAGACCGCTTACAAAATTTTTGTGGTTTTTTGTGATTTTTTGTAGACCGCCTGCTGCTACATTTCTACAATATTCCCAAAACTCGTCAAAAAATGTGAAGATTAGATCTAACGATGGAAATTTGCGTCGTGGTTGAGGTCCAACAATAAATTCGGAGTAGTAAAATAAAAAGAAAAATAGCACGTTTTCTTGTGTTCTATTTATTAAAATCCTCATCAAACAGCATTGATACACTTGCATCTGCTTGGTTTTTTCAAGCAAAGCTACCATTGTAATTCGGATTTTAATTCAAGAATCTGCCAAAATATGTCGCTACTTCCGTCAGCAGCTCGCATATGGAGGTTTATTCCCTAGGTATAAATACTAGGATTTATAGGCGGCTTTAAGCAATATATATTACATATGGCGTCATTACGTGTCTCGGTTGCTTTGTCACGGTTACTTTGTCTCGGTGACTAGACTGACTATCTGTCACTGGATTGTGTGGATTACAGTGGATCCGAGGAACTGGCTTTTTTGGAACCAGTTACCATCGGATTTATAAAATAGTCACCAACACTCAAACTGGGCGAAGCCGAAGTAAAATCCGCCCGCAGGGCCTAGCAGCAAAAACCTGTGGAGCGGGTATTTAACTTCTAGTAATGTATGATCACAGACTTAATAGAATTAAAATTAAACGTTTATAACGTACCGTAACTTCAACAATGCATATCAACAATTAAAAAATAGTGTGTTATTATAAAAATAAATAAAACAAACACTTTGTATTTTAACCACGAATTTATTATGTTATATATCGACCGGTTTCGCTTAGAACAAGCTTCTTCGGGATATAGGTAATAATAACTAAATGCTAAGCCAGAGTTAAAAAAAAAAAACATAATAAAATAGTGTTAATTTTAATGGGAGGGATGTACTTGATGGATTGACAGCAAATTATCAATATTTGGGTTCAGTATTATTGTAAGGAATAACCGCAAACCTCCCCGTTCTGTGATTTTTTCAATCTGTTCCTTATTTTGTTAATGGGCGTGTAACGACATTAAAACTTTTTTCGACAAGGTATGACGAGGGAAACCCTATCGAAAGTTTTCTAGCAGCCCAGGATTTTTTTCGGGTATTTCTGCCTGCAGCCAAAATATATGATAGCCTTTTTGAAATTCCACGTACACAGATTTTATTTATGGCGCGGCGCGTACGGCGCGCGGCGTGGCGTCCGACATGCACTCGTAGCTGGGTTTTGAATTTCAACTACGCAGACCCTACGGTATTAATACTGTTATATATTTGATTAGGGGGCATTTCTTAGATTTTCAGAGAGTTTTCATCTCCATTTATTATCAATTGACGGATATTACTTTTTGAAGAGATGAATTTTCAGCTTCGCACTACCTATAATACTTTCAATTTTCAATACTTAACCCTTGACTGTGTGCAGAAACGGGCGGTCCGTTTGATAGATTCCCCCATTTTAACAAACAAATTGCAATCTTTAGAGCACAGTTGTCGGGTGGGATGTGGAAATGCTGTCCTTGTTCTACCTTTATTTCAATGGAAGATGCTAGCGTCATTGATCCCTTTGGCACCGGTGCAGAGTCACAAAACAGTTGTCATTTTTCACACGAGAATTGTCATTCCTCGTTATTATCGAATTATCATTATTGAGTTCAATAGCTCGGCCGTGGAATGTTATTAAACTGAATGAGGGAACATGTTACGTCATTGCCTCCTAGACGATGTTCACAAATCATATTACTAACGTATGTTTGCCATTGCTATATTCAGGTGTAGTTAGTTTATAGGAACCTACTTGTTATTATTTGATAATAGTTAATGTTGATTTATTTATAATTCAGTGTTACATTTAAAATAAAATACAGACAGATCAGCGTCATACCATTGGAAATATGTTCAACACTTTATAAAGAGGTTTAGATAAAATATTTGTCTTGGCTGATGATCCAAGACTTGTTTATAATTTATCCCATCCCATCCCATCCTATCTTGTCCCATCTCACCTCATTAGGGGCAATATTTTCCCTATCCCATTACGCCCCCTCCATTGCGGTAAATGTAACCCCATCGTGATATCCCATTATTCCCCCTCCGTCGCGGCATCCTGTTGCGCCTCCTCCGTTGTGGTAAATGTAACCCGTTGTGATATCCCATTACGCCCCCTCCGTTTAGGCAGTGAGCAAAAAAAGGTTGAGAATCTGTGATTTAGCACAATAACCCAGACCTCTGTCTCACTTACACTCGCCTGACATCGTGGATCTCCATCGCAGAATTCTGTAAACACAGTTTTGTATGGGAAATTTAAGCTCCGATTGGGCAAATATTTGGATCATGAAACGTATCCACAAGGCATTTCTTGTGTTTTTCTTTATTCTATGCACCTCAGTGTTGTTTCTAGTACCTATCTACTGCTAATAATAGGATACTTCTGCCTACTTTCTTTTTAGTCTTTGCGGAGACGGTTTACGACAAGTTCAGGTGAGCACTAAGGTCATAGGCCCATTGTGCTATCTCCCATTTTACCTCAATCCTTTAACAATAACCCAGTCCCTTTAAAGTTTACCAGAGTTGTCGCTAGATATGTGGCTAAGTCTTCTGGTTCTACAGTATGTCTCCCCAGGTATCTGAGTCTAGTTTGCACCAGGGCAGGACATTGGCACCGTAAGTGAATTGGAGTCTCTTCACATTTTTTACATCTATTGGTGCTTTCCACTCTCAATAGCTGCATGTGTCGCGTACTTAGTTTTTTTCTCAAAGTATAAATAAAAAGAGTGTTTTATAAATTTGTTTAATACAAAAACACAAATAAAACTTAGCTATGGATTATTTTGAATAGATGTAGAAGTTGAGGTGTTTAGTCTACTTCTTGCGGTGTCGTGATGCTCGGAGTACTTTCTTCATGGACTTGACGATTTGGTCGGATTCGGTGTACCAGTGCCTGTACTCCGGGCTACCTCCTTCGCAATAGATCTGCTTCAACACGCCCTTACTTGGTGACACGAATAACACTCTGGAAAATTTTATTCATATTATTTATTTACAATCGTCTCCATAATAATAATCTTTAAGTTTTTCTGATGTTCTAAAATATTAGAAGTACATAACACAAGGTTGAAGGTTCATAATATATCAAACCCAATAGAAAAACCATGCAGTTTAATGATCATTGACATTTCCGTGGGTGATTCTTGTTATTTTCTAAACATCTAAAAAAGGTTTGTACCTCTGCTGTAGATGGTTATAATGAAATAATGATTATTTTATCAAACTGAAAGAAAAGACTTACTGCGCTGAGATATTTCGATAAGTCCAATTTAAATAGTTTTAATAAATAATCATTAGGTAAATAGCTTGGTTTTCTGCAATGAATTAAACCTTATGGAAAGTGTATGATTTTCTTATTATTTAATTTTTTACAATATCCTCTCACAGGAGGAAAATAATTTCCCAAAATTTGGTACAGTGAGTCTATACCAAATTTTCCAGCATTTAAAACCTATTCAAATGATATGGTAAATAAGTATATGACAAAATGAATTAATGATTTTCAGTTAACTTGACTGAAAGGGAAGAAATTAATTGATATTCTTGGACCCCTTAAAAGTTTGTAGACGGAAAAGTCGTGAAATTATGAACTGCAGATTTCAATTTAAGTACAGGGAAATCATTTAAAATAGCGCACATTTGAATATATTTGTTTCCACCAACGGAGGTTTAATAATTTGCCAGGATTTGAAATAAGACAACGATATACTACGTCAATGAAGACAACCCAAAATATAGATTTAAAAAGTAAATTTACCTTTGGTAGTAGCTTCCATCTGGAGCATATTCTGGATCCTCTGGTTCATCATCATCCTCGCAGTTGATGAACACAAACTGGTCGCTCAGAGCCCGAATGTCCTGGCTCCCGGCAAACACGGGCTTCAGCTCCTGGCAGCGCGGGCACCACGACTGATGGATGATGACCAGGGCCGGCTTCCCGCTGGACTTGGATACCGCCAAACCCTCACTCAGATTGTCATACCACTCGTACTGATCTCCAAACCCGTTACCTTTGTCATTACCACTAACCAAAGCTGCCAAACTCATTAGCAATATAAACCCAACTTTCAACATTTTATTTATTTTTCTTTGCCACTTTTCAATTAATGTTTTTATTTGGGGTCTATCCTGGTAACCAATGGGTTTTGAAATGAAAAGAGTGCTCTAGTTGTTTCGTTTTATATATTATCTCAAGTGGTCTGTCATTTGATTTATTTGTATTTTATGCAAGTACGTAATAAGAATTCTGTGTTCATTAACATTATTTCACAGCTTCCAAAACTGTTAAACTGAAATTAATTGATTATTCTTTGATTGACTTTCCAAAATACATGTGATTTGACATTTCACCCTCTTTCTCCACTATGGTCATGAACCCCATATCTTTGATAAATCCCTTTGAACTTTAAATCACCTTCAAACCAATTGATTCTTCTAATTATTTATGTTAGTCTTATTATGATCTATTTTGTCTTTTGAGAGTTCAACACTTATGCCAAACCTACTCCAATCCTCCACTTCGAATTGTAATAGGCAAATTGCCGGACTTTTTTGCATTAGTTCCAGATAGGAGGACCTAAGGAAAAAAATTCCCTCAGAACCTATGTCATCTTTGGTTGGAATTGTGTCTAGTGCAAACGATTGTATACATTTTACTCATGTTTACTTTGAAAGCCCTATATCATCATTTTTCCAGATATCGAACTGATTTTACCATCATTAGTAACTTTGTTTTTTGAGACGTTTTGACGTGTATTATATCTTTTTACGAATTTTCGACAATGGGGTATTTCCACAAACGAGGGATTCTGTTGAAAATGTACGGAATATTGAAAGAACATTTTTCTGATTTTATTAATAATACTAAATGTTGGTTTTTATGTTTTCATTCAATATTATTGATTTTAAAAACGATTTAAAACTAACAAAATCAAAACGGCCCGTGGTTGGCAAATGGGATTGTGACGTCACAAGCATGCTCAGCTGAAATAAACACTGTCAGTGAGCGTCTACACTCATGGCGTCACACGATAGAAAGCGCCCCAAAATATCATTTTAGCGGTAATTCAAAATTGGGAAACTTTAACTCGCTGTAGAAAATTTATTCGTCAACATGAAAATAAAATAAAAATGCTATAATCATCGTAATTTTTTGTTTATTTTTTTTAAGAAATGAAATAAGTGGAAATACCCCATTCAGTTTCAATTTTGGAAATGACAATTAAAATGATTTTCTGTTAAAAATATTATATTATACCTGTACCTACTACATCGCTTGTCTGAATTCTCTGAACATTTACAATTTTGAAAATGACCCTTAAATTCAAAGCAAATCGGAAATTCATTGAACCGGAGTTACAAACAGATAAACGGAGTCACAAGCGAAATAAAAGTATTTTTAATTAATTATAATTATTTTATTTTATTTTATTTGGAAAACCAACAGTTTTTAACAATAATGTTTAATGAAATACATATGTATAAAAATTTAACCAATAACAGGTTTTCACTGATGTATATTAAATTATTAAGTGCGTAGGTATAAAGAAAAATAGTTAAATTAGGTTATGTGGATGGGATGGTGTAAGGGAGGGGAAAGGGATGGATCTAGTCTGTGTAAATAGTGGTATGTATGTGTAAATGTTATTATCATATAAAGTGTATGTCTAAAGTTTGAGAATATTTTTGTAAAATTTGAAACGTCACTCAAGTTTCGGTAAATAGCAGGGAGGTTAGTAGCTAATGAAGTGAATGTTTTATCACCTGTGTTTGTATTTGTTTAATGTTTTTTCTTTGTTAAAATGCGTCTATTGAACGATTCCTTGAATATATCTTTGTTACTTGGTAGATGGAAATTACCCCCTACATCTATATTTTTATGAATAATTCTTATAATGCTTTTTTCGCAACGTTTAAAGCGGTGCCACACGCGCAGATAAAAGATCATCGCACGCCAAATAACGCTCTCCATGCAATCCCATCAGACCTGTCACATCCAAGCGGTTTATCCGCAGATCAACCATAGACAATACAGATCTTAAACCGTGAGCGCTCCTGAGGCGATATACGAAAAGTTATGCAACCCCCTCTCCGAAAACAGGAGAGGGGGTCATTTTAATTACGGAGCTGCCTAAACGGGCAGACGACAGCTGTCAAGTTGATAGATTCAGTACAAAGAATTGACATTTCGTGGCAGCTCTGTAATTCAACTGACCCCCTCTCCTACCATAGGAAGAAATATTTGATATCGTCGTGTGGCGGTACAACACATAAGCGCTCGCGGTTCATCAGATATCTACCTGTTCGCGCTTTTATCTGCGGGTTTGGCACTTACATTACTAGTAATGGGAAAAATTATTTCATCACCGTAAAAGCAAGAGATTAATTTTGTGTAACCTTGGCGATTTTGCGTAATGAACATTATTTTATAATGTATGCAAATTCATTAATATTATTAATTAATTTATAAAATATGTAATTTCTACTTTAAAAGATAGGCTAGCTACGTGCACTTGTGCAGCAAATCTCAAATGGCCATAATAAATTATATAAATATTCTTACAAGATAATAAATTTCAATTCAAAAACTTTCTCGTCAATATTTTATAATAGGTACAAAAGTGAGTTTTGTCCGTGGGACAACGATTTTTCGACTTCCAAATCGACTACCAAAAGTAAATCACAAAAATATATTCAGTCTAAATATTTTAGTGAAATAATAATATTTTCAAATCAATTTATTTTGAGCAATTTTATTATTATGAAAGGTTGATTTGACTATAAATATTTATAAATTGTACTGTTTCCGTAATGATATTTGAATAAATTTTATTTAGAAATCATGTATTCTTTGACTGGGTAGGTTTTTGTAATTTTTCTACCTATTTCTACATTAACTGAGTTTTTATAGCTGCATTCTTCTCACAAAAGTGAGAATATCTGTAAAACCCAGTATTAAAAAAACTATTTTAACAAGTCTATAGACAAATAATAATGCTATCGAGATGAAGATTATCGATTTAATGTCACTGAAAGTAAATTACAATAATTTCAAATTGCAATTTACAGTATATAAATACAATAATCTTAAAACAACTCAGGTTTGCATCAATGTAAATACCTGCCAAAGTATCATTCGATGATGTTGAAAGATATTTATTATTTTTACAATCAGTTTTTTTTTAAAATAACTTATTACTATTAGAATATAGGTATATCTACCAATAGTGTGTTATTATTTATTACAGTAGAAGTGGAAGTATGAATACTATAGAAGTAAGTGTGTGTACTATCGACAAGTAGTATTATTATTGGTAGTATGTTTGGCTTCTTGTACACTAGCATCGATTTCCTTCAAACAGTTAAGGATGTGCTTAGAGTTGGAGAAGTATTGCTTGTACTTCTTCAGGCCCCACCTGTTGGTGCAGTTGATTGACTCTCCGCTGCCCCACTTGAAAATAGTCCTGCAAAAATACATACATTTTATACGTACCATATAATTTCCTTAGCTTTCCCGCCTTTGTACAAGTTGTCATCGCCTATGTCTCTAAACTTCTGTATGTTCGCTAAAAAGTAATAATTTGTCTAATTGGATGGTATATTTTAAAAGGTGCCCTCTTATAAAATATAGTTTTCATCAGCTCGGCATCTCGGCAAAAAGTCAAATTAACAACTGTCTACACATCTGCAGTCCCGGCAAATAGAAACCACTGCAAAATAATGATTTATAATAATTCAAATCGTTGTTTATTTAAATTTCTAATGCTAAATTTAGAATAATTTATTATCTACTATTAATCAAATTTAATAAAATATTTTTCTGCCGGTTTTTACATAGTCGAAGCCATTATCAATCTAAAAATTTTAATCGTTATAATACGACAATTTACGATGTTGCAGACAAATTAATTAGCAATTTGTTTTAAAAATAATCATTTTACAATAATCAGCATTGGGTATAGGGCCCGGGAACCATTTATTGGATGCCTACCATTACCAAACCTCTGCCATAGGTTACCCCAGGTGGTTCTGCTACGTTGGGGTGAGGTTTGTCCTGATATTGGCGGCGGATGCGTCTGCCCACCAATTGCGTTATAAGCCGATCGGGAGAGACTGAGTAAGACTTTTTGACTTCTCCGGAATACTCTTTCGTTACATCGCCTTGCGCATGCAGTGAGAGGGGGGGGGGGGGGGGAGGGAGATTCTTACACATCCCTCATACCTTTTTCTTTTTGAATTATTTTCCTCAGTGCCTGTGGATCTAGTTTATTTATCATTATTTCGAAATTTTGAAAGCATGATCCAATGTCATTTATATAAATGTTGAACAAGAGCGGACCTAGATGGGCACCTTGGGGGACACCAGATAATATCTCTATAGAGTTTGAGAATACACCGTTGATTAAAATTATCTGATCATGTTTTTTAATATAGGTCTTAATCCATCTAAATAGATCGCTTTGTTTACCGAGTAGGATGAGATTTTTCAAAATAATTGAGCGAATTACGCGATCAAAGGCCTCAGAGAAGTATGAATCAACCTGCTCCGTATAAAAAGGGTGACGTTGGATGTTGTAGATCTACCTCATAGACATATGAATATTAATAGACCAGAACAGAAAGGTGAGGGGTAGAAACCAACTGCAGCGGGACGAAGAGCGGGAAGGTAGCTTTGGTGATATGTGATTCGTCAAAACTCAATCTGACAGTATACAGGCATCTCGCACTATAATATCACCATTTAGTTCTTAAAAGTAAACTCTGCTTTTGAATGAATAGACCTTTTTACATGGGAGCGCGAATTGCACGCCGCGCAATGAACAATTTTGCGAAGTCCAAATAAGCAAAGAAAGGTCACCTTTAAGGTCGAGTTCAATATTTTGCTGAGGTATTCAGTTAAGCCACTTTTAAAAATGTTTCATAATTTACTTACCCCAGTAAAAAACGGCGGGCACACGCCATGTATCTCGAGTGATAGTGGATTTTGAAATACGATCATATTATGTGATCTGAATTAGCTTAAAATAGTCTAAAATAATGCTTGCCTATGGTACATTCCATACGACAATTCGGTTTATTCTCTTTTTCACTTTTATTTTACACGTTTTCAAAACACAAGGCACTGTTTTTACCGTGTTATTTCGTAGATTAACGCGAACCCATACTCGATCCCAGCCGGTTCCAATGGAATGGTTCCAATGGGAGGGGGAAATAATACGCTTTTATTACTTAGGGCAGGTCTACTAATATTCATATGTCTATGATCTACCTCTATTATGTTATAAAAATATTAACCCCGACACACGCTTGTCTTAGTGAGGTTAAAAATTGAAATGTGAACAATAAAACATAAATAAAGAAACAATAAGCAAACAATAAACTCCTGTTTTCCTTTTTATCTGCTGTGGCCTATTGCCCTCAAGATTTATTATCGACTCCTGCCGTGGAAAGGCTACCGCTACCTTCACTCCAGCCTTTTCACATCGTGTGCGTGTGAGAGACGAATAATAAGAAGAACTATGTACTAATTTTAGTTAAACTAACAGCTCGCGACAATTCACAGCCAAATGTAAATCATAGAACCGTCATCTGTCATCACATCACTGTCATCAGTGTCGTCACTTATCAGTGGGAAAATTGATGTAAGACAAATTAATAGTATCGCTAAAAACCTGCTTGGTACTTTGGGCTCCATACCCATACCGTCTACGTCTACAGTCTACATTACCATAGCGCGTACCTCATTAATTTTTCCTTTTATGTCCTCGACCGATTTTGTAACACCTGCACATCTGCCATTCTAAATTATTTCATTTGGTTTTCATTCAATCTTGGATGTATGAAAAAACTCGTTTCTTCATTTTATTATTCCTTGATCCTCGGTGTTTAATAAAATGGATAATTTATTCAATTCAAATCTTAGTTTAAAATAATATATGCGAGATCGAGGCATATTTTACGGGTAATTTCGGCAAATGGCACCGATTTCAATGATAAAAAATGTCAAATCACATTTTATGTCTTTATAGATTCAGCTGATTTTAAATCGCTTTTATAATCGACCAATCCTAATATTTCATTACCCTGCTAATTTATCATGTCCATCTACAACTTGTCATCTTTCTTTCCTAAACCCAGTATCTAATTAATAAGATTTTAGATTTTCACGGTCAAAAGTATTATCGTGCTTTATTTTTGGGTTATTACCCCGAGTTGCGCTTCCTCCTTCTTTAGCGAACATTTCGGACAGCGTTACAGTGTCCATCATCATGGCATTATCTACCTGATCACGCGATTAGATTTCATTCGGTTATACTCTTGAGTTAATAATCCATGTGATGAAACCATTCGACGAAGCTGCATCTACCTACGTGCAAGGGTAAGCGGAATATAAGCGGGTGTGTGTATTACTATACGCATGTTTATTACTAGCGCTGACCAGTGAAAAATCGACGATATATGATAATTGTGAAATATTATAATTTTTTTGTAATTTTTGCATCAGGACCATTTCCTATTAAAAAGAAGAAATTTACCTTAGGATTTTTAGTAAACTTGAATATTTAAACAAACAAAAAATTACATATTTCTAATCAATAAAATATTTTTTTATCGCTTGTCTGATATGATTAATGTACATATACTAATCGGTTCCAGTTTTCAACATTAAAAGTTCGATGAACTTGAATAATTTTACGCATTACGCAGGAATATTTCATATCACTTCACGCATGCATCCGTGCACCGACAACCGTAATTAGTTTGTTTAATAATAATAATTCATTATACCTATAACCGATACATCTCATTCAACGGTCAACTACGAAAAAATCCGAAGATTGCCTACATTATACACACTGAGATCTGTATACCGGATATACCTATTTAAAAAAACTAATAACGGTTGATTTTGCAACCGTGCATTTTTTATAATTTTCCTATAATCAGAATTAAAGGATATAATCGAACTTTAAGCCATTTTGAGAGGTTCTGTAAATATTGCTTTATGGATTTGTTGAAAAACACGTGTTATTTATTTTAATCTAATTTTATTTTGTGAAACAAAATAGAAATCGTCTAAACTTTGCATCGAAAAAGCTGTTTTGCGAGTCGTGCGGAATTTTACTACCTACAGCAAATTTCAACATCTTACCTTTCATCATATGGGGTAGTTATGATTTTTGGTATGTTTTACGACGGAGGCCTTGTGAAAAAAAAAAAGTTTGGTCCCAGTCAGATCTCCGGATTTTTTTGCCAAAAGTCGCATTCCAAAAAACGCAATTTTCAAAAACTTTTTTCTGTTTTAGCCGATTTTGACTCCGAAGGTCTAATTATTAAAAAAATTAATGTTCAATTCTTTTTTGCAGTGGACTAAATTATCTATAATTTATAATAAATAAAAACGTTGGTAAACTTAATAGTGTTCGAGATACCGCTGTTCAAATTTAACCCAGAATTTTTTGTATTTTGTCATTTTTAGGAATTTTAGCGGTTTGCTGTAAAATACCTACCAGGGGTTCAGAAAATTGCCAAATCTGGCCTCAAAAGAGCCCCCCTCTCCCCCAAAGATTATCATATTATTATGGGCCAAAAATATTTAATATGACTAGTAATATAAATACAAGATTAGTGTATAGGAAATATTATATTTTAATTGTATTAAGCATTTTTGTTTGTAACTGTACATAATCCTTCTATACACGAGAACAATTTTTAAAAATCTAATAATTCTCCATTGATCAAATCAATGGAAGTTATCAAATCAACTGAATGTTGGTTTTCTGTAATTATATTATTGTTGGTTTGTTTTCTAATTTCATTAAAACTATCGTCGATATCTCGGAAACACTTATTACGAATCTTATGTCTGTCTTGAAATGACGTCTCTATCTATAATATATTAAATTATGTTGCTATAACTGTATTTTGGTCAATCTATTATTTTTCTTACTGTCCTCTTGTCTGCCTTGTCTCAATGAATAATGATCTATAAATTAATAATAATATCTTACCTCGGGACGTAGTATCCGTCGGGAGCGTATGATTTATCATTCGGTTCATCGTCATCCAAACAGTTGACCATCACGAAATGTGAGCTGATCTCCAGCAGCGCTTTGTTCTTGCTGAAGTCAACCTTGAGCTTGTCGCAGTGGTAGCACCAGCTCTTGTGTATGATGACCACCACCGGCTTACCAGTCTCCCTGCCCTCCCGCAGGGCCGACTCCAGGTCCGGAGACCACTTGTACTGCTCTCCGAAACCATGAGAGGGGTCGTCTGTGTCTTCACCTTCGTAACCCTCCTCATCTTCGTAACCATCCTCACCAAACACGTAAACTAGCAGCAGTATCGTCAACCCGATTTTTAAATACATTTTGGACAAGAACGCCTTATTAAATTCTTTTATTTTTTAATAGTTTCTTTAAATTACTGTATTGATTTAAATACTGCGATCTATTATTACTGTTTTTTTATACAAGTCTTATTGTGAGAAACGCGCGTCGCTTAGTAATTGATAAATTTGTTTGACACGATGTTAAATAATACGTATTTTTTATTATATATTACTAATTTATAAGATAGTGAGGTTTTATCGTTGTTTTATGGTTTTTCGTGTTCGTTTTATCATGGTTATAACTTAATGTATAGAGCCTTTACCACAATAGTGCAAATTGTTTTTTTTTGTTTTTTTTAAAATAATTATGTGCTAATTCAGTAATAAGGTTTTCAATATTATTTCTTTTAGTTCGTGACTTATGGGAGTTTATTACTCCGAATGTGAGATTCCCAGACTTGTAGATATCTGAAATCTTCTGGGTCCGTTCAACCTTTCGAATTCTTTTTTTTTTTCAAATTTCAAATTTTCGACAATTATTATGTCGCTGCTGACTCAGGATTAGTAAATTGACACCTTATTTTGGGAATACAAGGTCCAGGGTCCAGGTAAAAAAAAATGCACCGTACACTCACATTTGAAGCCAGTAAAGAGTGTTTGGTGCTCTGACATTTGGAAATATTTAAAACGGCGTTGAAGCCTGACTGAAGTGTAAATCTGATTAATGATATTATGTACATATTAAATTTATATAAATAGAGAGGATCTGTTTATGGGTTTTGAGTTTAATTGAAAAATTCCATAATACGATTTTATAATTAACATTAAGTCAACTTTAATATTTTTTTGTCGAATTAAAAGATAGGTACATATTTCATTATAATCAACGCAAATAAGAAGTAATATGCAATACTCTATTGACAAATATATTTTTTTATTATTTTATATTATCAAACAAAGTTTGTCTATCATTGTAAAGGACCATTTAATTGATTTTTCACAAAAACAGCACTATAAAATGATCTATGTATTTATTATTATAAAAAAACTCAATTTTTTTATAAATTAATGTATACATATTTTTACAGCTAATGAATGATGTGTTATTTCACAATTATTCTTTTAACCACTCGGACCCATAGTTTTTAAAATGTATTTTCATTTTCTCATTTTTAAAGATTTTATTTCACATTTTCGCGACACTTCTTTCTTTCACGGCATATGAACAGGAAAATAATCATTAAAATTGTTATTTTTATTTTCAATCAAAAATGATTTTCAAATATCAAAAATCAATTTTGCGTTTATTTAGTTTTATTTTCCAAGAAATCACATTGTTTGTTCCAGTCATAAAGTCAGTATTAATTAGTTCATACCCGTTTTCTAGGTTTAAGTTTATTTAGCACAGTGTTCATGGCATCCAAGATGGTCTTTTCCTTGTTGTGGTAGTATGCGAAGTCGCTCTCCGGGTTGGTGATTCCTTTCATTACTTTTCCTCCTGCGATGAAAATGACCCTGAAAATAATATTATACACTATTTATTTTTATCCATGGAAATATTTACCGCATGAAATTGTCAATCGAAAAAAAATAGCAGTCAATAAAAATATGCGTCAAGAAATGAAGATAATGTTTTTAATTCTTAATTGAAATATGGTGCATTAAAATATGACCAAAAGGGATAGGGTCGAATTATCTCAGTGGTAGAGCAGAGCCCCTGCAAGCTAAGGTCTTATGTTCAATTCCTAGATGCCACCGTATCTTTTTTCTGAATTTTTGTTTCAAATTTTCGATTGAGAGTTGCTAATAATATCGTCTTATTAAATAAAACAATTTGTAGTTTTAATTACTAAGGTATTCCAAAAATAATTATTTTCTTAAATTATTGAAATGTTCATTTTAGTCAATATAACTGTCAATTCTGCAATTAAAATATCCCGTTATTTTTCACGGTTCTATTGTAGTATATTATAATTATTAGGTTTCAACCGAATAACCAATGTTCATATCATGCAAACATATTATCTAGGTATTGCAAAATATAAAAATATATTAATTACAGAATGCTAATAAATCGAAGTTAGTAGATAAAAATATAAACATTCATAAAAAACCTAACCTAACATTTTTATGAACATAAAAACTTTGTTACTTGCACCACTTTTTAATAAAAATAATCGACAAGTTTCAAAATTAATGGTTTCTTCATCAGGATAAGCGTTTAGTTTACCCACTACGTTATATACGTTATTTGTATGAAGAAAACATTAGTTTCGAAACATGTCGATTATTTTGTTTAAAAAGTTAGAAGTTATGTAAACAAATATTTTTTTCTTTAAATTAAGACGCCAAGAAGTGAATTTACGATTATTGTAGAATTAATTATTTATTTTATTTTTTATTTTTCGTTGAACCTAGTTGTATTTTGTTTAGCTATAATTTTTTTAACATTTTATATCTAGTGTATATTGAATCAATTAACTTTTAAACAATACAGCCAAGTTGTTTAGTAAGTAATTAAAATTATTGTACGCCTTTATATTCTCCTGATAAATCGTCACTTCATTTGGATAGGGTGTTAACTTCACTTTACCTTGTTCTTAGATATAAGATGTCAAAGTTTTCAAAGACGATTTCTCATTATCTGTTTACCAATTTTCGATTTTGAGGTTGAATCTTGTATAAAGTATTTTAATTGAACGTGTTTTAAAAGAAAATATTTAAATAGGACGTTTAGGTACTTACCATTTTAGAACATACCTAAATATGCAAATAGAACCATATACAACCAGCTAGGGCATAATAATTCATTGCACATGTTCTAATTACATTTCTCAAATGCAACTCTAAATAGGGCCACGTCTTATTTAAATATTTTCTGTTAAAATATGATTAACTAAAATTGTTAAATAGATTACGTAAATTCATCTTTGCAAATTTTGAAACCTTAAAATATGGTAAGACGAAGTTAGAACCTATCCAACCAAAATGGCGAACCATAATGCGCCTCGTAATAACGTATCAGATACAAAAAAAAATCATAGAGGGTGTAAGTCACTGTAAGTGATGTTAGAACCTTGTAAAATGAATGATTATTTAATAGGCTTAATGTTAGAACTTTGTCATACATCTGTGAAAATACAACACAGATGGTTCTAAAAAATATTTTGTGTAAATGAGCAAAAGAAAAGCATTGGCATTTAAAGGCCGTTTTTGAAAAAAATAATGCCGGTTAGAACCCTATCCAAGTGAGGTGACGATATGACGTTTTTGCACTCATTGTGATGTTTTGACCCAAGATCAACACATTATTTGAAAAAATGCTGTTACCTCGGGAAATATACTCCATCGGGGGAAATGTCAATGTTGTTTCCTTCATTGTCATCTGTAGTGTTGACCATGATGAAATTCCGGCTCTTCTTCTGGATAGCCTTAGAGTTGCCGATGATCTTCTTGAGTTCGGCGCTGCGCGCGCACCAGGTCTTGTGCACTATCAGCATCACCGGCCTGTTCTGCCTCTTGCCCTGGTCGATGGCCTCCGCGAGGCTGGGCTGCCAGGAGTACACATCCCCGAACCCTCCCGAGTGGTTATCCACGTAGTCGTAGTCATAGTCCTGGGCCGCAGCCGTGACCACCTGCATCAGGACCACCAACAACACCACTTTCAACAACTCCATTTTATCTAATATTTGTGAGAGAGATGTTACTACTCTGAAAAACTTCTTACAAATGGTCGCCTAATCAGGTTTTCATACTTTTTTATACTTCTGGGTGGGTCTGCGTTAAAATTCTACAGTGGACTCTCGATTTAACGGAATTGATTGAGTACAGAATATCGATGTTAGGTAAATAGTAACCGACCAAAGCTTCGTTCGCGGTTTCGGTTTTGGCCAGAAATAGGCCAAAACTTCGGCTCTCCCGAAACCTGCGTTTCTACTTGGTGTAAAGATTGAAAAACTGCTTTCTTAACTTATAATATAAGATCCTGCGATTATGATTAAGTACTACAATTGGGCTAGGACATATTACTGTTTTTTTCCCTACTAAGTTAGTACATAAGATGTCTTTAATTTACTGTATTCGGGACCTTTAAATAAAATTATATAACTCATGTAATTATAGAATATATTAATGTTATGTTTACTGCGTGGTGGCCGTCGGAGAAGAGCCGCTTCTCATACAAGACACGCCTTTTACAACCTTCATTTATGTCCAAACAAACAATCCAAACATTATTCTTTTGTTCCTATTTAAAATAGAACCACATTCATTTCAGTATCTTACAATTGTATTATTGTAAAAGAAAACCTAGATATTGTTGATTTAAAATAAACTGAGATCAAAGTTGTCCCGGAGATTTTGTATTTTTCTAATAATATCATTTATATTTGTTAAAGTTATTATATAGTTTATCGTTTATAATTTTTGTTTTTGGTAATTCCTTTAAAGTTTTAATGTATTTATAGATAGACCACATTGAAGAACCGTTAAATAACAACGAACTGAAAAGCGCTTAAAGTATATACAAATTACCAAAATCATTATTTTTATTTCATTGTATATTTTATTTAACACTAACTATTAAACTGTAAACAATAAAAAAGCTTGAACACCTGTAATAAGTTTCGGTTTCGGCCAAAATTAGAACAGAAACCGATATTCGGTTTCGGCTAAAGATCTAGTTTCGGTCGGTCGCTAAAGGTCCAAAGATATACATATTTATGGAAAAAAAACTCTTATAAATATTTTCTTCTTCTTCTTGTGCCATATCGAAATTTGGCTATCATCGGGGCATTCTGCACCTTAAAGGATGTAGGCCGGAACAACTTTGCGTAACTGTATTATTTATATTAGTCACAGATTTACAAGGTATTTAGGCTGATATATCGGCATTGCACTGGGCCATAAAAAACGTCTCGCATTATAAAATAATATCATGCCTCTCTTACCTCGTGAGGTCCGATAGTCACGTCAGTCCCTCAATACATCCAGAAGCATCTTCAGGGGAGCTTTAACTTCATATATTGTACACAAACAAACAATAAATAGTGAACGAGTGAACCCAGACAAACTATCCAATTTTTTTTTTTAATTTACACAATTATTATTAATTTTGGAGTGTTTTTCACTAAAAAATAGCTTGATCATCGTCTCAATTAAGTCAAACTCGGTAAATCGAGATGTTGATGTATTCATTCATATAAAATGTTGGGTTGACCGTCCCATACATGTATCTATACCTATATACTGCGTGGCACAACAATGTCAACAATATTGAAAATCATTATCATTGTCAACCACTTCTTTGGATGAAGCGTTCGTGCTGGTGGATTCAAAATCTGGGTCTTGCCTTTTGTTCCCCAATCCAATATTTTTGATGATCTCTTTCTTGTACGTATGCCACTTCAAAACGACCTTCAACTAACCGCCTCGGGTCCAGAAAACCCTTTTGGACTGAAGGAGGATGTCTGCTTCTCAAGAGCTGTGGCAAATTCAGTGGCATTGGAGGGGACCCCACCACTTTCCCAACGGCGTTATAAGGAAACATATGGTTTCTTCCTTCACCGCACACGTCAAGACTCTACTTTATTTTTATTTTTGAACGACTCTAGACCCTTCAATGTCCATGCATTCAGGTTTAGTAAGCTGCATGCAAGTACTTACATTAATATTAGACAAAAAGATAAATAGAAGTAGCAGCCTGTAGAATAATTCTTCTGAAATAGGTAACATAAAATAGGAATGTGGCAGTCATCAAGCGTGAAAAACAAGCAATTTGTATCTGCCAGAGTTATCTCTCCCTCCGCAGACATGTGCTTAACTAAACTGCATCCCACCATCAACCCGTAAGAAACAAAGATTTTTTTAAACTATAAAACTCGTACATCTATTTTCAATTTTCGACTAGTTGCTCCATCTCTTGGGCCGGTTAGTAGCCAAACACAAAGATCTGTTTTTTGGTTTGACTGGATATTGAACCTCGAACCTTCTGCCCCAGGGACTGGTTCTTAATTACTGTGAATTTTTAAAATGTTTTTAATACTTACCTTTCTTTCCAGAGACTGTCTAAAATTAATGAACACTTCTAACACTTAGCCAAATCATAATTGGAAGCTACCAAGATTTATTTCGTAAATTGACTGCTGTAAATGTTAAAATATGTCGAAGAGTTGTGTGTATTTATTAATGTAATATCATTCAATTTCAGGGAAAAGCGTGAGCTTGCGTTTGTGTGTACGTGAATACCACAAAACGCTGATGGAAAGCATTGTCTTCGACAACGAATCTATCTGCCTTGATCCAGCTCGATCGGATGTCGGGAAGTGGGTTGGTTTCCACTTCCAAGATTTGCATTCATTCGTTCATTCACGAAAACAAATCGTAATTCAAATAGATGTATTTAAAAAGGCAGCCTGGTTTGTTTTTTCTATTTCCCTTTATTTTTCTAATACACCGAGTAGAGTCAGTGGAGGATTTCGTCATTATCAATTAGCAATTTGCAGTCTAACCAAACTACATACCGAACCATAACGTGTTTTATAGAAGGTACGTTATCCGTTTATGAGAACACTTTATTTATGAGATGAATGTGGCAGATATAGAAGATAAACGCAACCACATTCTTACATACCTGTCTACTTATCTACATAAATAAAAATCAAAATATACCGGTCCAGAAATTATCACTCACCACCTGCTTTTTTCAAAGTCATTATCTATCATTACCATTTTTAAATTAGAATCTTTAATATCCCCTTAGAAATCCATAATATTATTATAAATTTTTTTTTTATCCATAAGTACGTTCCCACAAATTTCCTTTTTAGATGTGTTTAAAAAATATATTTTTAAAATACATACCTATGCATATTTGAATTTCACTTTCTTGGTTGGATGCTTACCGTGGAATCTTAGAAGTGGAAATTACCCCGTTTCCTGACATCCGAACGAACTGAAACTCGGTAGTTAGAATTGTTGTCTATGTCAATTTATTCTATAATTTATTAATACTTTCGTCGGTATAATCGATTTGGGATTTAGCGCGGTTGATAGAGTTGTTCTTGTTGTGAGTTCCAGGGTAGGAAGGTTCAATTCCCAGTCTAACCAAAAAACAAATAAAAAATTGTTTCGCGGTTTGTCCAACGCCGTCGTGAGTGTTTGGGTCTGACGCTCGCGGGTTTCCCTCTAGCAACAGGAAAGTCTCTATATTTCGGGTTTACAAACCAGTATATTCATATTTTAAAACGGGTTTGTGACGTAGCTAAACTCCCGGACCTTTTAAAACAGTCCAGGTTTCAATTTGCACCCTGGGGGTGGGTACGATCAGGCGAAACCTATGGATTATCTCCCGCAAGACAAGCGGAATGTAAACTTGTACATCTATCTATCTATCTATCAATCTATCTATCTAGCTATCTATCTTCTATCTATCTATCTATATAAATAAAAATGAATCCCCGAAATGTATGTACGCGCATAACTTCCGAACGTCTGCACCAAATTGGATAAATTTTTTTTGTGTTCGTTATTGTCAACTACAACTAAGTATAAGACAACTGGTGAACTCTGGCATTATGAAATTTGTATAAAAAAATTGCAATATGTGGCACGCGAGCTGTTCGAAAACTGAATGTACTGGGACTGAATGTATGGAATGCGGGAGGGGGAGGGGAATTCAGGTAGGGAGTTTGCGGGAGAGGGGAGGAGAGGAACTCTGGTGGGGGGTTCACGGGACGAAGGAAAGGGGGGGGAGTGGAGTGGGGAGAGGGAAGGTGGAGGAGGCGGAGAGGGATTGCGAGAGGGGAAGGGAACGCGGTAGAAGAAGGGGAACGGGACGAATGGGAAAGGACACGCAGCGAGAAACAATTTGTTCCTTAAATGGCATAGTAACGCATGCCGGGTACCAGCTAGTACTGTATAAAATAATATGAATAAAGTCATACGGTTACCTAAGGCAGCCCTAAATGATATTTCATCTTTCCCTATATTTAATCTAACACTATGTTTGTGATGTAGATAATAATAATTTTCCACCGATTCAACCAACATTATGCCTAAAATTCTCAAAAAGCTTTCGTCCTTTGATGGCGAACGAACAAGGAAAGTATTTGATATTATAATCGAGGTGCTATTGTATACCTAACTGTGATCTGTGATAATCCGAACTTGAAAACCAGTATTTCTATAATCTAGCCTTTCCCAATTCTGTATTTGCAATGTCATATACCGGACCAACGCTGACTAAAAATATCTCAGAGGTTTCCCGTTTATATATATTTTTTTTTCAAGTAGAGAAACTCATTTTGCAAAAAAATGGAAATTGAATAGGTGTGTATCTGCATTTTTTGAAGTAAAACTTCTTTACGCACGCTCGACTTAAGGGGTAAGCTGGCGAATGCGTTACGAAAAAGTGTTATGCGAACAGTAATCGATGGCAACAGTAACCGATACGAACAGTGATCGATGCGAAAGGTGATCGGGCGAGGCGAACGATCGGGCCTTTACGCACGCTCGACTTGGGGATTGATAAGGATAAGGATAACGATGAGGATGAGGATTAGGATGAGGATGAGGATTAGGATGAGGATGAGGATTAGGATAAGGAGGATAAGGATAAGAAGGAGATATAAGTTAGTGAAGTTTACTTCAGTCGTGTGGTCTAAAGACTCTAAAGCACCCTCGTTTTTTTTACATTATCTCCACACAGAGGAAAAAAAATCCCACATGACTTATGCCATATTTGGGGATGTGGTGTGGAGGTTCTTTTATGGGAAAGGATGGAAAGGAATGAATAAGTATGAGGGGTGGCAGGAGCCTGGGGATCAATGGAGTGACGTACGTTTGAATCCATCCCTCCAACTGCGGTGCAAGGCAATGGGTCGAGGTCCGGCTGAAGAGGTCTAGGTTAGGTCTTCCTCAACCAATATCTCCCGATCCAAACCGCCATGCAGTAGGTGGGCAAACACATTAGCCGCTAATCATAAGACCTAGACAATCTTCACCCCGTGATCCCGGACACCCGTGCTAAGTCACCAAAAACCACGTGGGGTGACCTATGGCATTTTTTAAGAAAAAAAAATATGTGTTCCTACTAAAAATGTTTAAAAAAATGCGACAAGGGTATGGGTACCGCCGCTCGGGAACCATTTATTGGATAACCAAAAACCATGTTTTAGGTCATCCCAAGTGGTTCGCTACGTTTGATAACTTGCGCCGCAGTGGGAGGGATGGTTTTAGACTTCCGTCACTCCTGGACACTTGGCCCCCAGATTCCAACCCACCCCTCCTGCCTTTTTCCTCCACAAACTTATTTTCCCTAAAAAGAACCTCCACACAGCATCCCCAAAATTGACAGAGGTCGTGAGGGAGTGGTGTAAAAAAAAATTACCAGCGTTGACGTGATTTTCACGAACCCACAGAAAACTCTCTTTAAACGCATTCAGTTGGAATAAAGTGGAAAACATCGTGAAAACTCTCTTTAAACGCATTCAGTTGGAATAAAGTGGAAAACATCGTGAAAACTCTCTTTAAACGCATTCAGTTGGAATAAAGTGGAAAACATCGTGAGGTAGTTAGTATAAAATGTTTTAGTTTAATTTAGTAGGTATATTTTTATTTTTTATTATTGAATATTTCAATATAATAATTCAATTAAATAGATAGTACCTACGCTTGTTTGCCTATAAAACTTCATGAAAAGGATATTTGGAAATGTTTACATGATAATGTTAGGTTAACAAAAATAGGTTATTATTTCGCTTGTGTATCTGCCTGTAACTCTGGTTCAATGAACTCTGGAAATCGGATTTGCTTTCAGTGATAATTTCAAAAATTGGTCAAATGTTTGTTTGAATAATTCAGAAAAACGAAAAGCACCTTTTTTACATTAGCTCCACACAGGAGGCCCGGAGGTAAATAATTTCCCTCCGGGAAAAGTATGTTTTTTTTACATTAGCTCTACACAGGAGACCCTGAGAAAAACAATTCCCTCCTATGTCATCTTTGGGGATGCTGTGTTGTTGGTTATTTAGGAAAGGAAGTAGAGGAAGTTCTGGGAAGGAAAAGGGTATTAGGGGTGGGTAGAAGTCTGGGGGTCAGTGTGTCCAGGGGTGATGGACGTATGAATCCATCCCTCCCACTTCGGTGCAAGGTGATGTTCCGAGAGAGTACGGCTGGAGAAGTCAAAGGGACTCCCTCAACCACTCTCTCCCGATCCGGCCTGCCGTGCAGCTGGTGGGCAGATGTATCCGCCGCCAAGACCCGGATAAACCTAACCCCACAAACCCGAGCACATAGCACCCCTACTAAGTCACCAAACATAGCAACCACTTGGGGTGACCTATGGCAGAGGTGTTGATTAATTGAGCACCTACCTATTATATAGTATTTTTTTAATTGCTCTATTTAAAATTGGAACTGATTTGTCGAGGGTCTTTCATGGATAGTCTATGGCTGCACCTTGTCTTTCATAATAAAATAAGAATTATGTTTGAAGAAATATTTGCAATAAAATTAGAAAACTTGCTTCCTCTTTTGTGTATTTTGTTTTCATATTTAAAACTGGTTTTATGAAATACCTTGCCTCAATCTGTATTCAACTTAAGTACCTCTTTTCGCAAGCAAACTTTTGGTTTTTCATGGCTAAAGAATAATTTAAAGATCTAAAACGTCAGCATCATTATCACCAGTCGCCTAGAATCATAATCGGTGTTGTTGTTGTTTTTTTTTTGAAAATCTGTGCGCGGTGCTCAAAGACATTAATACTGGACGCGGGGTAGAAATCTCAAAATGGGAAGCCAAACGCAATACGATTGTAGCTGTCTCTATTCCTAGTACTTTAGTACTAAACTGCTACGCGTCGAGTGAGGTCGTGTCTTACCAGTAAGTAAATTGTATTGCAAAGCGCTCCTGTGTGATGAGAAAATGCTTCAATTACTCGGCAAATAGTCGAAAAGAAGACAGCGAAAATTGCATCACAAAGTGACATAAGCATAACAAGGACAACCTACTAACAGTTAGTCGGTTCACACAGAGTCCAGCATTCGTTTTATTCCATTGGGAAAGATGGGGTAAAACGTACAAAGGGTAACGCGTTCATTAATTTAATAATGTCGTTGATGAAAATTGTAAATAGTAACGGTCCTAGGTGTTATTAATCTGTATAGATTTGTATAATCATTTGAACCTATAACCTGTACTGTATAATAAAATATGTACTTAACAACACTACTATAATAGTACCAATATTGTATTACTAATGAAAACTCATACAATAAATATAAAAATATTTCCCCCTGTGTCACGTTTTACCCGCCTTTACCCTTCCCTGTCATATTGTGTAACCGAGTGAGAGTATCTTGTTATCTCAGTCACACCCATAGGTCACACCCGTGGTGTGACAGTAGTATTCGGCGAAGAAATTAATACGCTGCCCGACCATTTATCTATGACATTCACTCCCATAGATTCTTTGATTGTCTGTCTTTATCACACACGAATAAAGTTTTGAATTTAGAAATTAAACTGAAAACCGCTGAAAACAAAAGAGTGTTGCTTGCTTTCCACATTATATTGTGAGTATGTGAGACTATGGCGAGTCTATTTATAATATAACGTCATTGGCGGTGCTTGTATACTTTGTCACTTAAGAAGAGCAGGTATTTAGGCGTCAATCATTCATTTTTTAATACTAGCTTTTACCCGCGGCTTCGCTCGCATGGTATTAATGGGAAATTACTGTATAAAGAATTTTCCCACGGTAATGAAATTTTTTTCCGTGATAAAAAGTAGCCTATATCATTTCCCATTCCTCCAATTATCTCTGTTTAAAATAAATCACATAATACAAACAGCAAATAACGATAAGACAAATAAAATTCTTGAGAATGACATTTCGCAAATAAAAATTCTATTTTAGAAAATATTTAAATTATAGAAATAGGAATTTATTTTAAGTACCTACTCCCTTTATTAGTATTTTATTCATATTTGAATCCAGAGTAACGTAAAAAAATAACAAAATGGCAGTCCACTTCAAACGCTATGCTTTATAGCAACGCTATGCTATTCGTTCGGACAATAAACATTTTTAGAGATAGGTAGATATTAACTACGACGCCAAAAAAGCACTCTTTTTAAGCACAACAAAGCACTCTTTTTAAGCCTAAAATTAAAAAAAAAAACATTGTTTCCAAGGTAACAATTTGTTTGACGTTTGCAATAACTCGATTTTGTTAGGGACAGAAAACGTATGATACATAATTTCATAACGCCAGAGCTTATTCATAACGCCAGAGCTTGCCAATAAATATAGCCTTTGTTACTCGCAAATAATGTAGCTTTCAATTAGTGAAAGAATTTTCAAATTTTCGTATTTATAATATTAGTAAGATTATTATTATTTCATTGATTAAATTTGTCAATATTTGGCGATACTTAACATACTCGGATTATTATATGTATCTTACTTATATTATAAACGAGACAGTTTGTATGGATGTATGTGTGTTTGTTACTCTTTCACGCAAAAACTACTAAATGGATTTTAATGAAACTTTACAATAATATAGCTCACACATCAGAATAACATATAGGCTATATATAATGGTAAGCTCTGGCTTATGAAATCTGTATAAATGAAAATGTGTGTATTTCATATATTTTTGCGGCAGGGAGGAAAGTCAGGGGGAAGAGGAACGGGGGAGTTGGGGTTGATGGAGAGGGAACAGACGACGGATGGGGAAGGCGGGGAAGGTGGAAGGGAACGGGGACGCACGGGAAAGGACATGCAGGGAGAATCAATAATTTTGGGAAAGTGCTTGGTTCCTTTAGAACTAAAAATGTTTTTTTCTCAATTCCGCTTTGTGTCCCGTATTTTTCTCAAGGCTTTTTTCATGGCTCTTATAACACGCCCTCCGCTCTTGTAGAAGTATTTCTGGCGAGGATTTTCCGCGTACTCATTGCTGATGTCATCCAGGACCTTGCCGTCTTTGATGAAAAACATTCTGAAAATAATAATTAAATATATTAATCAAGTTTTCTTCAGTAGGTACTGTTTCAGATGAATATGCTGGAAAATTTCTAGTATTGGAGTTTAATATTATTATGCAATTCGGCTCCGGATAGTTAAGTACATACTATAGATATAGAATAAGTTCTGTAAAGTTTTTTTTTCTTTTCTTTCCGAAGACGTTGCGAAATTGCTGTTTATTTGAAATTTTGATTATGAAATAGTTTACAATAAAGTTCTACAAATTTAACACAAAATTAGTAAACAAATAATCTTGAAAAGATACATTTTATATTGGAACATTGTACACTGGATTTTTAATAGGCAGACATTTTGAAAAATAATTGTAATATAGAGAATGAGCTTAGTGGATGGGATGCCGCATATGTTATTTGACTTTTGGGGTGTCGTATAGCACCTCGTTTATAGCCAGTTACTTTCCAACATTCCTCTCCCGCATCTCCTTCTATTTAGGGATGATGTAGTGGCACAGGCCCTAAGCAGTTGGGACTCTTGCGTGGTATTCACATAAAAAATAACATTAGGTACTAAAGGGTGAAAATATCCAGATACGCTGGATATCCTTGATAAAATAATACAGAATAGCATTCGCATCGGTAATGTCTTATAACCTAATAACAACTAGGAGTATGTATTTCTATCTCAGGAGCAGCAAGATAATGCATTTAAATAACTATTTCGTTCAAATTAATCTACAGATAATGTAACCTCTTTTGTTTACGCTTTGTTTTGACATTATATTAAAAATAAATTGAACCGCCAAATGAACTCACACTGGCATTGTTTATGCCATATTTTAATATTACGGTAATGAATATTAAAGATGGCCGCCAAGTGAATGCGGCATTGTTTACGCAGCAGTGTTTTGACATTGGTGGTTTGGTATATTTATGGTTTTGACATTATAGTAATGAATATAATGGCCGCCACTCGGCATTGTTTACGCAGTTTTTTGACATTATAGTAAGGAATATTAAAGATGGCCGTCAAGTGAACATGGTATTTTTTGCATGTTTTGACATTACAGTAATGAATATTAAAGATAGCCTCCAAGTGGATACGGCATTATTTAAGCATGTTTTGACATTATAGTAATGAATATGAAAGATGACTGCCAAGCAAACACGGTATTCTTTACGCTAGTTTTGAAATTATAGTAGATGTCCGCCAAGTGAACACGATGTTGTTTACGCATGTTTTGACATTAAAGTAAAGAATATTATAGATGTCCCCCAAGTGAACACGGCATTATTTTATTGCTGATGATTATGACGCTCCTCTTTGTGATAAAACTAAATGGGCGTGAGGAGGGTGGGGTGGAAGGGGTTGGGGTATGGAAAGGGGGAGGGAAGGAAGGGGGAGGGGGTGGGTGTGGGGGAAGGGAACGAGTAGGGGGGGGGAGTGGAGTGGGGAGAGGGAAAGTGGAGGAGGCGGAGTGGGAATGCCCCTAATACCATGCCAACGAAGCCGTGGGAAAAAGCTAGTTTGACATATTTTTATAAAACAAATTGCCAAACATTTCATCCGGTCAAGGTTTGTCAATTTTTTTAAATAATAATTTTTCATACAGAACGATAAAAAATTAGGTTAAGATAACCTTTATGGCAAGTCTATCTGACTAAATATCTTTTTTAGTTTGATATAAAATAGCAAATACATATTTCAAGAATAAACAATTGGTAAGCGATTTTTAAAACATTAACTTTGTTTCCTTTCAAAACTTTAATTGCTTTTTAAGTCCGATTGCCTTATTAAATCCTGAAAGAGTCTTTCATCTGCTTTTGAAAATAGTATTTCATTTTGGTTGATTTCTGTTTGAAATTGAATGTCAAGCTGGAATATTTTATAAAATTTTTTTTTTTTTGTCTAGACCCGAGGAGGTTTAATAATCTCGATTTATATTTTGTCTTGTGTCTACTGGGTGGGTATAATCTAGACCGGCTTTAAAAAACACCGATATCGCTAACTCTAATGAAAAATATTATGGCTGAAAAATATTCAGGGTATCCGGGGGTAAAATGCACAAACCTTGGTAGACACTATTATTATTCAAGTAAAAATGATAAATATCTCTTTTCGAAATTCAGACGTTTTAAGGTAGTTTATGGGAAAATAAGATGGAATTTCGAATAGAGTTATTAATCTTTTTTACTTCTACCACCATGTAGAATCATTTCCCGAAGTTTGTGCACTTTACCCCCGAACACCCTGTATATCATGGAAGTAGGAGATAACACTAATAATCTAAACAAATATATGAAAGAGAATAAGATAATGAAAAATAAAAAAGATAACGGTCGCAACTGGAACTCGAACACAGAACCCATCGTCTTACCTATCTTACTAAGGTCAAACCCATTACCAATTTGACTACTGCCACCTCGTATTTATGCATCCTATTTCAAACTTAAGAAACATATTACCTTCGACTACCTTTTTCATTGGAAACGAGCATTCGAAGAACTTGTTTGTAAACTAAAATAATAATCTGAATAACATTCAAAAGATATAAAAAGACAGTTCTAATTAAAATATAAATAAATATGCATTCATGGCAGTTTTATTATGTATTATTAGTTTTAGAATTAATAAATAGTCATTTAAAGGTGAATAAAAAAAACTGAGACGAAGTGTTTTTTCAATGAACTTCAGCGTATCTGGATATACCAATAGGGTTACCTTGGATAATATTGTCCGTCGGGAGTAAATTCTTTCCCTTCCACTTCCTTGTCCTCGGTTGTGTTCACCATGATGAACTTCTTGCTCAGCGCCTGTATTTTCTTGGACGCCAGGAACGAATCCTTCAACTTGGAAGCGTCTTTGCACCAGACCTTGTGGATGAGGAGCATCACCGGCATACCGGTCTCATTCCCCTTCCTGATAGCTTCCTGCACACTAGCCTGCCAGGAGTACATCTCCCCGAAGCCTCCGGAATGGGTGTCCACGTAATCGTAGTCGTCATCATCTGCGCAATGAGTCGAACTCACCAGCACAACGGCGAACAACACTCGTAACAGCATTATCATACCAAACTACAAACTTATACTCAATGTCTCCAAAACATAAATAAAATATTAATATACTTAGTTGGTGAGATTATTTTACGAAAATATTATGTTATTTGACAGAAACGGTTTTTAAAAATGATTCGCTGATTGCTGTGTCGGTGGTTTTATACTGCTTTAATTAGTTTTAGTGTCGAAATGTGTAGAATTTATAATACAACCTGATGTCATCTGCTGCCTTGAATAAAGGGTGGTTCAGAAGCTTTGATTCAATATAAGAAAGAGCTGAATCAAATAAAATACTCTAGTTCAAAAAAAAATTGTTTTCTCACTCTTATTCGCAAAAAGAAACAATTCGTTACATTTTTTAACACTGTCTCTGTCTCTAGGTACTTATCCTTCGTAACAAGAGTATTCATTTCTGGAGCACATTTTCAGCACAATTTTGCCAATGTAAAAGTGACAAGGACACCATGATGCTGATAATATATTATGTAACAATTCTTTTTTATTGTTAATTTGTATTAATTCTGTTATAATTGGTGATGTGCTGTGCCTGTCTCACTGGGAACTCGCGTGTTGATAGCAGACGCAGTTTTTTAATAGAAATACAAATAACAACAAAATATTACGTTAAAAATAAAATACCATGTACTGATGAAAAATGCATACTTTTAAAATGGTTTTGATAGAGTGATGATAAAAAAATGGTTAAATAGGTTAAGTTAGGTTAAGTTTGGTTAGGTTTATCGGCTATATTAAAATTATTTTTTCATAGCTTTAAATGACCTTTCTGAGGTGGTTCTGACTTGGTTTCATTCTGAGTTGGCATGGAACCGTTTGAGAGATGCGCTAGTATGTTTTGCTAGATACGCGAGTAAAATTTCTTGTTTTACATTATTCTAGATATTTTAGTGCTCATCCGTCACGTATTCACTAAATATTAACCCTCTTATAAACATGTTTTAAATTTTACACAACTGATAAATAACCATTTTTTATAGTAAACGCTTATTTATCAGTCGTGTATCTGTAATTATAGCTCTTTTCTATACTTTGTTTTTAATTTAATTCACGAATATGTTTTTCAGTGATGTCAAACATTTAACCATGATAATCATCAGCTGTTAATCGTTTATTATCATCAGTTTAGAATTTAGTTTTAATAATGAATTACATGAATCTCTTGAGGTAATTTTCCAAGTAGATTTAACCTTTATAACTATTAGTGATTCCATTCAAGTGTCAAGAATCAGAATTATTATGTATGATGGTTTCGTATAGAAAAGCTGATCTAAAATCATTATCAAAAATCTTCCACGATTACCGTGAAAGAGTCAAATTGGCCCACTGCAATAGTAACTAACAGATTTAAATTCTGTACACTTCAAAATGCTTTCATTCTTATCGTGATTGATTTTTGGGTTTTTTTTGTCGTCCTGTACGCTTAATAACGATAATAAATTTGGCCGTAAATATCTCAAATAATGTCTGCTTTCAATGTTAACGCATTAATGAACCACCCGTTTTTTTAAACAAAGTTTTTTTTATGCTAAGCATAGCATTACTATGCAAATAATTAGAAGGTAAAATGCAACATTAATAAAAACACCTAGCAGACAAAATATATCACATTTTTTTAAATTATACATCGTGCAAGTTGCTAATATTTACTTTTTGCATCAAAATTATTATTTATTTTTTCTTCAAAATCCTATGTAAAATATGTCCGAGTTCCACCTAAGTTCACAAATAATTTTATACAACAAAGTTATATTTAAAGACTATTTATTTTTTAGAACAACAAAGTTTCTTTTTTTTACGAGCAACTTAGCTCTATCATTTGCAAATTTTACGGGCAACTTAAGTCAAACTGCCATACAAAAAATAATTTTGGAGCTACATGGCTTCATTTGCGTTATACTTAGAGCTCATCCTTTGAGACAACAAGGCTCCATCATCTAATTGCGTGAAACTCTTTTCAGTGTATATGCAGAACGTATAATAATTTAATAATCTTTTCTTTTAATAACATCATAGGCAAAAAAACATGGCATTTGCTAAAAAAAAATCAGGTAAAACCGTGTTGATCTGAGTTTATCTGATTTTCAAAGCAACGAGGTTCTATCTGTTTTTTTGAACGTTTTTTTACATTAAATATTATGATACCTAAAGATAGTTTAATGACAATAATAATTATATTTGGCTAATTTATATTGCGCCGTTTTCATAAAAAAATCACCTCAAGGGCGTTGCCAATACGTTCTTCATATTCACATTTTCATAACTCTAACTTTCAATGGTCAGTTTAATGCAAATGATGACGAGGTCTAGGGGCAATTTTTTGACTCGCAATCCGAAGGTCGTTTGATTAATTTGTGTTATTTCACAATTAATTCATTAAAAATAATATATAGTATATTTGCGGCACCTTCCACAGTGGACATTCTCAGTATCGCCCTGGTGTAAGACCACCACTCTGAATTGAAACGTTGCTTGAAATGGCTTTAGCCGTATTTGGTGACCAGGTCGAATAGCCAGGTACTTCCCCACCTTCCTCTTCTCCATATCCTTCCCCACCTCACTACCTTCAGCCTCACAACATACCCTCAGACTCACTGTCACCAGACGGGAGCAGCTAAGACTCTTGTGAGGTGTTCATATAAATAAATAATTAAAAATATGGCAGATAGAACCTTGTTGTCGCATGGGCACGGTAGAATTTTTTTAAAGGAATAATTTAAGCTAACGTCATTTTTCCAAAGCACTAATATTTTATGTTATCGTGATAGCTCGATTTCATGTTGATATTTTAATATGATGACCCCTGTGGAATGCTGCATGAGACATGAGACCAGAGTGTGTTGTGTATGCGCTGACGTCTCCTACTCAGAGGTCAAGGTCAGAGGTCGGAGCCATTAATGTAGCTAGCAGAGTATTTTAGGATTAAAATAAGACTTCGAATTCGCATCTGGGTGACACTAATCCTAGGATAATATCTACCATTTCTATCGTTCCACCAGAGATTCCCAGACATGTTTATATATGTAAGTATAAAAATAATTGTTAATAAAATAGTTCATCGTGCAGAAAATAAATAGAATTGTAATCTATACTGATTGGAAAGAAAACTAATATCGACAATTATTTTCACCAGACCTCGACACTCTGGACCCCTTCTGGATTATTTGTCAAAGAAAGCATTATTTCTATACACATTTGAATATGATTGATGCATTTTATACTTCATCTTATTTTGACGGCCTCCGTGGTTGATGGGTAAGACTCTCGACTAGCAATCCGAAGGCTCCGCGGATGCCTTAGTCTTACTGGCTCCAGACGGTTAGGAGCAGTTGGAACTCTAGTGCGGTACTCACGAAAAGGGGCGTATGAAAAGCGCTTTGCAAATAAAACTAAATACGAACGTTAAAAATTTACGGAAATTAATCAAACAGTTAATTGGTCACGCCTACACTGATATTACACGTGAGGCAGTTAATAGTATAATAACAGACCCCACTCGCTTTGGTCTTACACGAACGATAAACGTCGCAGCTGTGACAAACTTAATCACATGATTTTTAAGGACAATAAGCTTGACGGATATTCTGAGATCGCGGTAGGTTTCACTGATTATTTTCAATTAGCATTTAGCGACAATATTCTTCAAAGTAAAGTGCTTTATTTATACAAATTCACGAAATTAACGGTGACGATCTTTTCACAAGCTAAAGCCTAAATACTCCATCGGTCCTGATTGTATGCCACCTATCATCGCACGCAAATGATACTCAAATGATTTAGTTCAACCCTAAAACACATTTTTAACCCTTCACTACGTAAAAATATCTTTCCTGAGATGTGGAAACTAACGAATGTCACATCTCACAATTATTATAGACTTGTAGCTGTCTTATCAGTACCCGCCAAACTTTTAGAAACCATATTTTATTTACAAATATATTATAAACAAAACATGTAGGTACTCACTTATAACAAAACATGTACTAACGGACTTCGCCCCACTCCTTCAACAAACCTTATGAATCTCACTACCTTTATTATTAAATCAGTTGAAAAATTTGTACATGCCGATGTGGTTTATACGCAGACTTTGAGAAAGCATGACTATGATATTTTATTAAAAAAATCAAGTGAAATCGGTTTTCTCAGAATTTTCTCGCTTTCGTGGCTATCTACTTACACAATCGTCGTCAGTATGTCAGTTACGGATGCCATCTTACTCACGAATACAAAACTAACTCCGAGAGTAGTCCTCAGGGTTCGAATCTATCACCCCTCCTCTTTCTTTTATTCATTAACGACATTGACAAGATCATTAACCGCTCAAAATATCTCCTCATCGCTGATGATATCAAACTTTTCAAAGCTATTTAAAGTCACATCGATTCCATTCTTCTGCAGAACGAACTTGATTCTCTTGTCAAACCGTCGGAACCGAACAACTTATCCTTCAGCACCCAGAAATGCAGTGTCGTTACATTTACAAGATCCAAAGATATGTTCCTGTCCCCTACCTCATTAAATACATATATTAACACGCAGGGATGATATTCGAGAACTTGGCGTGATTTTCGAAGCAAATCTCTCTTTCAAATCCCACATATCAATTTTCAAATCCCACACATCTGATATTGTCTCCCGCTCCAATAAAATGCTTGGATTTGTTCTTCGAAATGCTAGATGATTTACTAACCTTATCGCAATACGGATAACATAATCAACATCTGCCCTGATGATGGACACTGTAACGCTGTCCGAAACGTTGGCTAGAGGAGGTAGCGCGCAACACGGCATAACACCCTAAAAACAAATAACGAATACACAAATATTTTGGTTACGTGCCGCTACGTGACTCGTGCATGTCCAATATTTCAAGAATCGGAAAGGCTTTGAATACATGCACAAAATATGTAGATTTTATTGCCTTAAATCTAATTAATTATTCTATTAACAAGTTTGATCCTTTTTCATATTTTCAATACTTTTTACAAAATCGTTGGTTGGCATCTTGTGCTTTCTTTGATTTTTAAGCTTGAAATATAACTGGTTAATATCGAACCAGAGTGCACAATAACACAAGGCCCACAAATTTAATCACAATGCACCGTTAATTTAAATATAATTCCCCTATGAATAAATTTAAACAGTTTTGTTATTTTTTATCGTTGGCTATTTTCGATTTAATCATAGACAAAATAAACTGTTATACTCAATTATCGATCTGAATTGCTGCGTGCTGTGACTTTCTAGGATATTAATACATATTATATTATTATGCTTTCTCTTGCTGTTTATTGTTTACAGACGAAAAGATTTTCACCGTGTATATAGATATAGTAATTTTAAACAAACGAAAATAGTCATTCTACCATTGATGTATCTCTTCGATGAGATATTACACACACACACGCTATCCATTTTTATTTTGGATTTAAGATCGAACTAAAATATTTGGTCATAAAAGTTAGAGGTGCAACTTTTTATTACACGTGAAAAATCACGGTTATTCTGAATTCTTGATACGTCTGCGTCTGTTCCAATTTTGAAAATGACGATTATTTTTTTTATTTTTTTAAACGTAGGTACTTTATCGCTTGTCTGAATTCTTGACACAATCAGTTCCAATTTTGAATTTAACACTTAAATTCAAAGCAAATCCGAGTTTATTGAACCAGAGTTACACAGAAAGACAGACAGACAGACAACCGAAATTAATTAATTCTTGTGTGATTGCTATTTAATACATAACAAAACGATTAGTTAAGTGAATAGCTACGAGTAGCATTAATTTATAATTCGGAAATTTAAAAAAATACTAAGCTATTTTTTTCCCTTGGATGACCCCTTCTATTTTTACCATCTACATATTATTATCTTACCCACTGGAGCGATTATGGTAAAAAATTGGACCATTTTTATTTTTCTGCGATTGATAGCTGTACAAAATTGGACAACATTTCCAACCATTCGTAAAATATTTATTGTAATTATTTTTTCATTTCCATGGCCAGCCATTTATTTTAAAACGAAGCTATTGAAATGCGACAGCTATTATGACCATAGATGTCGCAAATCCGAACTTCGTAGACTACTTTAGAACGATGTTAAAAATAATTTTTTAAAATATTTTTTTATGACGAATTTTTGATCAGCTGTTTACGGTCAAAATTAAGTCCTTTTTCCATAGATATATATATGCACCTTTCATTATCAATTATACCATAGACAACATAATAAATCGAAAATATTCTATGTTGACGTGACGCGAATAAGTTCACGGCAGTTTCAAAGTAACAAACACGCAGGATTCGCGCGGTTATAATTTTTTTTATAAATCCTACAAATACGAAATAAACGGTAAAATACAGGTTAATTCATTGGTTATATAGCACTATAATAAGTTTTTATGTCTCCATGTTAAAATTCGAAGGTATGATTTTTTAAATGTTGGCGTAAAATTTTAAAAAATAATCTGGAAAATCTCGAGCAATCGAGGCAAATTAATTTTTTTCGCGTAGTCGCTCTATTGGTTAATTCAATCTAAGATTACGACCGGATATAAAATTATTTTATAACACAAATCAAGTCTTCTTTGTTATAACGATTTATGCAATAAAAATAACCGTCGAGAGCCATCTATCGAAGCTTACCTCAAGCCCGGGAACATTGATTACAAACACCTGTTTTAAATTGAAAACTTTTCTCGGCCTCCCAAAGGCGGCCATAGTGCTCTTCACCTGTTGCAGAGCGGAAAGATCTGTTGCGATTTCTGGTTTTAACCCAGAGGTTTAAAGTTATTTTTATTTTTAAATAGTACTACTTGTTTATTTTTTTTAACAATTGTATTTTTCGTATTATAATTTTAAAACATGTTATAAATATTTCCACTCCTTATCGTGACTAATTATGTTTGGGTTTATTAATAATTATCACTGTAACGCTGTCCGAAAGGATGGATAAGGATTTTAATTTTTTACTCCAAATATTGGAATCACTGGTTTAAGTTAAGTCAAATATGTCCTTACCCTGTTTGAATAAGTAAGGTCCTGTGACGCAACTATTCTCAATGGTTATGCCAGTCGGGAGAGCTGTCTTGTTGTTAAATAGAATCACATCGAATATTGATATGTTTAACATCAATGAAGCACAATTCAGACGACAAGCTTTATTGCTTTTAGTATGATTGTGCTTCATTGATTTGTAAATTGCTTCTGTTTGAATGTTTATTTTTTAATGTCTTTGAAAATGCTTTGAAATTTTTATTTTGTAATGTTTTAATAATGAATAAATCGAATTGAACTGAACAAATTCGCGATTTAATTAAAAAAAGTTTATAACTATTCTAAATTCAGATTTTTAAAGCTTGTATACAGTTTGCTTTTTGGCATAGAGTTTTCCTGTAACCAAATATGTTTTGTTAATAATAAGGGGGCATACATTAATTATGTGAGCAGTTTTTCTTCCAATCTAGACCCCCTCCCCCCTTGGTAAGATAAATTTGGGCCATTTATATTATATTATATTCTTTCTATTCTATTATTTTTTTTTTTGTTTTTTGTTTTTTTGTTTTTTTGTTTTTTTTTTTTTTTTTTTTTTTTTTTTTTTTTTTTTTTTTTTTTTTTTTTTTTTTTTTTTTTGTTCTTTCAAATATTTATTCTTTCAAAAACATAACATTTTATTTTTAGCATATAAATTAAATTATAGTATACATTTATATAATGTTATAATTAGCATACATGTTCATGTTCGAATGTTAATACCACTCTTCCATAGAAGCATTAGCTTGTGTCTGGAAGAGTAGTGTACATTTTTTAATGCTATATTATGTTATGAGTTCTTAAGAGCGCGCAGGAGCGCCGAGAAATTTTAACGATAGGTATTTGTAAAAATTATTTCTATTTCGTTCATCTCAGCGGGGACAGCAAAAGCGCTATCGGTGTATTGGTGAACCCCAATGCGTGTGTGTGCGTGGCTGCATGTGTTGGAAGCACGAATCGCCGCGCCGCGCCCGCCAGCGACTTCGCGTTCTTATTATTTCATTTACTGTTATTCATTTATTCCAAAAATTAAGTAGGTGCCTAGGTACATATTCGTAATAAAATAGCGAGGTCTACATTATTTAATATTGTATTGTACTTAACTTTATTATTATTATTACTTACTACAAATACATGTGACTGCCTGCTCCGAGCTCATCTTCTGCACACGCACAAGTCAATGAGACTTGTGGGTGCGTGTATACAGGTTGCTGCCTGCTGCAACAGATAAGTCAATACGCGTCGCGACTTGAGCGTGCGTATTCCTATATAATAGATATCTTCTGCGCTCATAGTTCATTCATCTTGTTACTATTAGTAAAGTAAGATGCACGCTGTTTTGGTTTAGTAATATCGGGAGATTCATACCATCTTTTTTTATAAAACGGCAGCATAGGCGCAGTAGGTACATCACGTACTTTGTGATTGTATAGTGTTTTTATTTTTCGCTGGCTGCATCACTCTACTGTTTTTGACTAGCCTTTTTACTGGAAACTATTCTACGTCAAATACAGACCTTCGAATTTTGACCCTGAAACCCCCTTGAATATTGAAATCTGTTTGGTCATTTCTTACGATTTACACATATAGGACATATGGTGAGTAGATACCTACTAAACTATTCATAAATTATTCATAAACTATTATTATAAACATAAACTATTCATTCATAAAAACTCAATATTACAACACAATTTCCTTTTTTAATTAAACATATAAATATCGCTAAAAATGTTGTTGTTTTTTGGCTCTCCCTGAATAACGTAAATTCATCAGTTTTGACTGTATGCATAAAGTGCATTAGTGCAAGTCGGTACATTTGTTAACATATCTAGTAACCTATAATAAATATTATTCTACGTCTTAGGCTGCGTATACACACGCCAGCCGAACAACGGATTATGGGAAAGGAACGAAGCAAAAGCAAACTGCCCGAAACGCTGCGCCGCTTGCGGTTGCTTCGTACCTTTACCATAATTCGTGGTTCGGCTCGCGTCTCTGTCCGCAAAGAGTGGCGTGCACTGATTTTTCAGTGGGCTAGAATCCTAAGATTGAAAATACGACATTAATGATGTTGTCGAAGCTGAAAATTATTTTTTTTCCGAAATTTCAATTTTCAAATTCTGTGCACGCCACTATTCGCAAATATATACGTAGCATAAGATATGTGTATTTAGAAATTGAGTTACATAAAATCGACTACTATATTACCTACCTTCAACTCAAAAATTTTTTTCTTACAGATAAATAATGGGTAAAAGAAATGGAAACAAAGCGCGTTTGTTTTTATCTGCTAGACGAAAAAAACCGATTATTAGTATCAAACGACAGATTCATGTTGCACCACGTTCGACATCTAGGTAAGTCGAAATATCGCTTTCCTGTCACTCTTACTACTGAACCTTCCTAAGGTTACCTTTACGTACGTAAAGTTTTTTTTCCCGTAAGTTGCTCACATAAGAGAGTTATGGCAAAATTACCAATGGGTATCGTTTACATTGATAATTTTGCCATAACTCTCTTACGTGAGCGACTTACGAGAAAAACCTAAAGATTTATGCTATGAGAGCCGTGTATTATGTAGCATGTATAACGGGAAAATGGGATGGACAAATTTAAATAAATAAATCATTTGCATTTACAGGGATATGGATGTCATCGATACTACTTTTGGAAACTTAACTACATCTTCACTAATGCATAAAACTTCCATGGATGAATCATTTGCTCCAAATATAGACGAAAACGCAAGTTCATCATCATCAACAACGCTTGATGATTTGGTGATAGAACCAGACCATATTGATGAAACCGATAATTTCGAAGGTCGCAGAATTGTGGATATAAAATATTTGTTTTCGGAGATATCAAATATAAAGCACGAACACACCAACTGCACATTTTCCGATTTAAAATTTATGAAGGAACGACGAAATGGTCTTCTAAGCCAGTATGTTTTCGAGCGCAAAATGTGCAAGAAAATAGAATACATTCACTCCGAAGACCCGAAACGGAAAATGTCTATAAATACTGCTGTCGTCGAAGGAGTGATGTGTACAGGAAATGGGTATTCACAATGGAATGAAATTTGTGGGGTTTTAAATATGCCAAATATGGATTGTAAGACTTACACGAACATAGAACAATGTTTAGCGCCAACAATTGAAGAATGTGCCTTAGAAGAAATGATCGCAGCTGGTGAAGAAGAAAAAAGGCTAGCCATTTTAAACGGTGACGTAGACGAGGGTGGCTATCCTTTGGTAACGGTGGTTGCAGATGGCTCCTGGGCAAAGAGGTCGTACAAAAGTGGATTTAGCTCCTCATCTGGCGCAGGGTGCATAGTTGGACTACGAACTAAAAAGGTTTTATTTCTGGGAGTGCGAAACTCATACTGCTGCATATGTGCTAGAGCTACTAAACTACACATAGTTGCTTCTGAGCACAGGTGCTTCATAAACTGGCGTGACAGTGCTAATGCCATGGAAGCCCACATTATAGCAGAAGGGTTCTCGAAAAGCATGGAAATGCATGGATTGAAATTTAACAAACTAGTTGGTGATGGCGACTCCAGCATCATGAAAAAAATAATGCAACAAATGCCATATGGTCCTAACCTTATAGTACAAAAAATAGAGTGCAAAAATCACTTACTCCGCAATTTTTGCAACAAAATGAAAGCACTTGGAAAAAAAACCAACAACGCTAAAGGCTTTGTACCAGTTCATATAAGGAAAAAGGTTGAAGCAAACGTTTTACGCATGAGAAGAGCTGTAGTTGGAGCAATAAATTACAGGAAAGAGCAAGAAAACACAGTACAAAGTGATAAAATAAAAAATTTGAAAATGGACATAAAAAATACCGCAAATCATGTGTTTGGTGATCATAAAAATTGTGCATCGTACTATTGCAAGCCGGAGAAGTATACTGATGATCCAAATTTAGTAAGCGATCTTCGAGATTGTGGAATATGGACTGATATCCAACAATTCTTATTGTCTCTAATAGCAAATGCAGAAAGTCTTATTATTGACGTGACAAATAACACTGTGGAGCAATTCAACAACGTTATCGCCAAATTTATAGGTGGAAAAAGGGTAAATTTTACTACAAGAGGATCTTACCAAGCAAGATGTTTTGGAGCAGTAACTTCGTGGAATAGTGAATTGGCAACCCATTCAAGAATACAAAAGAAAATCCAAGGCCACAGTCCAGGCAAATACACGAAGCACTTTATAGAGAGAAAACGACGTTCGAAGGAGAATAAACAAATGTGTCGAAAAAAAAAACTAAAGTATAATGAAAATACGACAGAAAAAAGAAAAAAAGTTACAGGGCCCGATGAAAATTATGGTCAATTGGAATTAGAACCAGATATGCCACCTGAAATATTTGAAACGAAAAAAGAGGAATTTCTCAAAGAATTATCTTCAACCAATAAGGAAGAGCTCGAACGGAATACGGTAGGCCAAAGCAATAACAATCTGTGGGCAATTGAAAGACGTAAGCGGATAACGGCGTCTAACTTTGGAAAAATATATAAGCTTCGGCAAAAAACTTCAGTTACGGGAGTACTAAACTCTTTACTGTACTCACAATTCAAAGGAACTATGGCCACAAATTATGGAAAAGAAAATGAAAGCCTAGCAATAGAGCAATTTTCAAAAAAAACAAGTTTTCAGGTATCCGCTTGTGGGCTATTTATCGATAAAACCAAAAACTTTTTAGCGGCAAGTCCGGATGGCCTTATCGGTGAGGATTCTATAATTGAAATTAAATGCCCTTATAGTATAGCAAATATGTCACCAGAAGAGGGAATTGCACAAAAGATAATTGATTACTGTAAATTGGAAGACCATTCTTTAACATTAAAACGGAATCATAATTACTTCTACCAAGTACAAGGCCAGTTACATATTACTCGTCGTAATTATTGTTATTTTGTTGTGTGGAGTCCAAAAGGTTTGCTGTATGAAAAAATTGAGAGGGACGATGAAATCTGGCAAAAAATCGTTCCACTGTTAGAAAATTTCTACCACCAATGCCTTTTACCAGAAATAATTGACGGTCGCATACCAAGAAATTTACCGGCGAGGGAAAGGTCTGGACCATAAATTGTTTTAATTTCATTGTGTAGATGTTAAACAGTAATTTTTTTTACAATAAAGCGTTTAAAAACAAAAAATATTAGATCATTGAAGAAGATTGAAAATGTCAAGTGATGTAGGAGGTATTCCCAAAAGTGCATTTTTCTGTAATAATATAACGTATTAAAAAAGTTAAATAAAAACTAAACTAGTTATGTGTATGTACCTAATATGTAGCACAATAAACAATATGGTGCCTCTTATACATAGATTTCAATATTCATTTGTATAATATGATATTATAATAACATAATCGATTCAACAACATGTGGTAGATGCATGTACCACTGAACATACGCTGTACCAGCATTCCATCAAACGATCAGTGGTGTATGTACTTACCATCACACATTTTCTTGTAAAATATAATTTTTTTGAAAAAAAAATCTAGAACAATATATTTAGTCAAATATAAAAGTTTTTTTTTGGTTCGGTAGTTGTATCTTAAAAAAAGTGTTCTATAAAGGGATAATATTATGTTGAGTACAACCTTCAAAAGTTATCAAAAAATATTTTAATTAATTTTTGTGTTCCATATCCAACTCGGCAATACGGAACGGAATCATCTCGGGGTCTGTCTGTAACAGGTGTTTTTTTTTCAATTTTTTTCCATTAATGTATTTGACGTAAACAAATTAAATTTGTCACAATAACTTTAGTAAATAAGCTCGGTAAGTATTGGCACACTCAAAATAAGTCACCAAACAGAAAAATAATTTTTAAAAAACATCGATAACTCGGGACATGACAACACTAGTGGACTAGTGTATCGATATAATTATTGAGAATGTCACATCACTTCGTTGACTGTATACGTATTCAACAAAACCCTCTCCGCCCCCCCTCACCCCCGAATACTGAGAGAAAGGGACACATGCACCTCAGCCTGATAATACCCAAATAAAATTGTCAAAATCGAGGTTTTGTAGTCCTCATTTTTCTACTCCAAAACTGAACCAATTTCCAAGATTTTTTTTACCAAATGTATTGGAAGAAAACATTCTATGTCTGTACCTTTTGCTTTTTTTAAAAATACATCGTCTAATTTGTATACTGAACGTTTGTTGATGGCGTTAAAAAAAGGCAATTTTAACAATTTTTGAAGGGTTATAACTCCTATAAAAAGTAACTTATCAAAAAAATCAAAACGTACCGACACGCTTGCGGTCAATATTCATATTATGTAAAAAAAATATTTTCTCTAGTGTCAAAATTCAGAGAGGGAAATGAGGAATACGTTTGTATGGAAAAAACACCACCCGGTTTCCTCTTAAATTACTATGTGAATGTAAAAAACAATAAGTTGTAAGTTCGGTGATATGTAATTAAAAGTATTTTTCTACTAATAAACAATTTTACTATTAGAATAAAGTATCTTGAGTTATTGTAATTAGTTGTTAAAAACAAAACAAAATTTACCTTATTTGAAAAACGGGGTATCACTTGGATACTGAGTTATAAGTTGTTCTTGAGATTAGATTAGTCGGAAACTTTTTTTTTTTGAGATTATCTTAAAAAATTTTTTTAACAGAGTTTGTTAATTGGATTTTATCATTAATTTTTCTAATTTCATCCGGTAATCGGTTGAAAATAAGTCTTCCTTGATAAGTATAATAATTTTGTGCGAAGGAAGTGTTTAATTTTGGGCATGAAAAAATATATTTATGTCTAGTACGATTTTCAGTTATAAATTGATACTTCTCTTTTTCTTTTATAATTTGAATCAATGTATTTCTATTGTACAGATCTTTGAAAGAAGGTACTTGGAATTCCTTAAATAATAACTTATATTCTTTTAAAGTAACGTGAGATTTTGCTGGACCCCCCCCCCCCCCTTTTTTTTTGAGCTCACTTAATTAATCTATGCCCCCTAATCCTACACACTCACTTAGTATTTTATTTGGTGACAGTTTTGATTGAAACAGTTTTTTGTTGTTGTTTTTTTTTAATAATGTGAATGATAATTATGTTGTAAATTTGGGGCTGACCGAAAAGCTTGTGAAATTCAGCATTCGAATTATCGAGTGTCTTCTGTGTCTTCACGAGACACCATTGTATTTATATGTACTCTCCTTTCATTGTCATCTCTGATTCTTATTCGTGTTATTATTATATTGTTAATGGAATAATTGTCCCTAAATAAATAAATTTTACACATTTTACCCATCATGTTTATTTTGAAAACTCATGTTTTATCTTTTTTGACATGTCGAAAAACTAATTTTACTGTCGTGTAATATATTTTCATTAAAAAAATAGAAGACAATTCCCATTGAACGGGTTCCATAAGCTGCTGCGCCTTTTACTGTGCACTTGTATGCCATCTTATAATGATCCGTCGCCCCTGGAATGTGGACCACCGCCTCTTACCCCACCCACCCCTTGAACCAACCACTCTGTGCATATTATTAACATGACGTCACCATCAGTTGGCTACCAGTTGGCAAGTCGCACTTTTGTTGCCAACGCGCTGGGAATTTATACGATTTTCCGGAAAAAATGTTGGAATTTTTGTATCCGAAAGTCATCGGTGTACACATATTTACTGATATGTTAATCTGCGTTTGACACAATTTTACAGACGAGATCAATTGTTTCAACGGTACCAATAAAAGTGATGTCATGCATTTTGCTTTAAAGGATTCATACTTGACATAATATACATATTTATAATATATTTCTTATCTTCAGACACGCATGTAACAGTTATGATTGTATAGATCTACATTTGCCGTATAAAAAAACCTTTTGAAATATTTTTAATAAAACTTTGAATAAATAACTACAGTTTTACCCTATTGTTGGCAATAAACGACAAAAAATGTCACCGGAGAACAAAATTCCGTCTACATTTTTAACCCCAAAAAACGCTAGGATCGGTTTGAAAATTAGTAACAATCAAATACGCGCCCTTTCGCATTCATGATATTAGTACCTATAGCTGTTGGCTTAGGTCAAAATGTAGATTAGTACCTATTTTATATTTGTACACTAAATAATACTCATAAATATTTGAATTTTTGCTATCAAAGGAATGTCCACAGTAACCTAAACAAATAAATAAATGACAGCCCACGTCAAACAATTACTTAGCAACACCCTTTGCTTTTCGTTCGGACAATAAGATATAATAAATAATTTCATAACGCCACAGCTTATTTAGCCAGAGCTTACCAATATATATATCCTATATGACTTGCAAATAATGTAGCTTCCGATTAGTGAAAGAATTTTTAAATTCCGTTCAGTATTTATTGCCTGAAAAATTAACGAACACACATCCATACAAACAGTCCAAAAAAATAAAGTGTCAGGCCTATAAAACCTGCTTTAAGCGCCCTACCGAAGTAATTGATTATTTTTTTGTACAAATCAAATCCACGCCGCCCTCCCGCCACAGACTTTCTTTGTTATATTATATTCTTTATATTATGTTAAGATAAATCGTAAATCGAAGATATACGTTATCCTACGGATAAGCTATCAAGAGTATGGTGAAATACCCCTTTAAACTATTAATTGTAGTAAATAAAAAATACTGTTCACTGTTAAATCTAATTCGCTGTGTTATTTTACCACATCTGATTATTATAGTTAAAAGTTGGAGTGTTCAACGCAAAATCAATTTTTTTTGTTAATTATATGTATATTTTTTGTTTTTATGTATGTACCTGTTAAATGTACCAAAAACTTTGCTAATAAAAAATAAAATATATATATATGTATATATATATAAAAAGGTATATGTTATAATGTAGGTGTGGCGCTATATCCATCTGTGTGTAACAAAAATTCCTGTCGCCTTGTCACCCGTCACCGGTGTCCAGTTCAATCCGGCAGCCTATCCAGTATCCACTCTCCGTATCCATCTGGTCCAATTTTGTTATACTCCGTTCAGACCGAGAGTCTTTTTAGCGTGGGGCAATATTATTGCCTTCGTGATTTCTGATGGATTCAGTACGGGAATGTACGGTGATTTTTATAACGAAATTTTCCTAGCGAATATTCATGTATTTATTTTTTTTATTTAGTAGGTACAGGATATACACATTAAACATTTGTTAAATGTTTTGACTGTCCAACTAAGGTGAATTCCCGATTTAGAACCGTCAAATTTAATGTCATCATCATTGATGAATGTCATTGGTATCTAATGTTCATCGTCTTTTTTTTGGATAAAAAAATTTAGATTATAATGTTCTTGGCACTCCAGCGTTTCGTTTATTTGAATCGTGTCGCGCGTCGTAACTGTAAACGACTCACATCCTCCGGGTTCAATTGCAAAGGTTCCGAGGCAAGTAGCAACTCAACACGTGACAAATCCTTTGAAACACCTCAAAAAGTGATTTTTTTTTGTTAAATGAATAATCCAGTAAAACGAAAATTACATTTTCACTCATTTAACTTGAAATAATTAAACACTTCAAATTACAATGCAGAGCTATTCTATTTTATTGCTTTGTTTATCAAGAATAGAAATTAACAATATATTTTTTTAATTTACCCAGCTTTTTTCGTTTTTAATGTCGTTTGGGACGCAATTATAGCATATAAAGTTAATAATAAAGTTGCCCCCCTCGTAACCAATGGATTGTTTACCATAGTTAGTGTGGATGGTGTAGTATATAACGTCATTAAAACGATGAAAGTAAAGAAAGCTATAAATATAAACCTTACCTAATGTAACCTTTTAAACCTAGTTTTCTCATCACTTTTCATGACTTTATATCACTTTTAAAAAGTGTGTTGATTTGTCACTTTGTTATGTTATGTTGTCATCAACACAGTGACAAACATACTAATATGAAATACCTATATCAAAAGCACTGGTACCCAATATAATAAAACATAAGCGTGTATTATCTGCGCTTGCAATATTAATTGTCAGTGGACAGTAGAATTTAACGAAATTAATCGAATTCGGTTAATAAATTTTACATACCTTGTGTTTTGCAAGACACTTTTTTGGATATGTAATTCAAATATTATAGAAATAACTAATTAGGTAAACGTTTTTTAATGAAAATACCAAGCAAGGTATTGCACATTTCATCTTATGAATGGTAGGTTAAAATGTCATTTTGTCTACTTAAATTTTAAATTATAATATTGAATCGTACCTTTTCTTTTCATTATATCAATGTTGTGTTTTCGCTAACCCAGATGTTATACTCATCCTTACTTTTAGAATTTAAAACGTAGCAGTTTTTTAGATAGGTACTAGTTACTTGTAAAAAATAAGCACTTGATAATAGTTCCACAGATACCTCACACATTTATTTTGTTGTTGTTGTGATGCAGGAATGAATTTGGGTCTCGTACGGTTAATTAAAAAATATTTTTATTTGTCTTTATTTTCAATGTTACAAAATATTATCAACTGTCACAAAACAGATGAGGCGTGACAGCGCGCAAAATGTGATGCGCTTTGTCAGTTCAGTACATACGCATCCAGCAGCCAGCATCCCTGCAGTAGAGCAGTTTAAAGGCGATGACAACAAAAAGTGCTTCGTCCATTTCCGCTTTTCTATCGCGACCGCTTCACTTCCTATCGGAGCGCTGAACTAACTGCCCATCCAACTACCAACTATATATTTGTTTCTGATGCTAGGTGCTCTGTCTATGCAAGAACTCGAATCAACAGTGTTGGATTGTCTGTCATTGTTAAAACAGTTATCGCTTGAACTCCATCGCACGCACAATGTGATTAGATTCGCCATTTTTACGTAAAACAGTGTCAACAAAAGCTTTTGAAAATTTTGTGTAATTTTTAGAAAATCATTAAAAGCTAACATAAATTTTGATTTAGGAAAACTTTTTTATTCTGGCAGTATTTTTGGTGATTTTTTTTGTTCAGTGTTCGTCTTGCTTCAGTTTGTGAAAGGTTTTCAATCATTTTGAGGAATTTTTGGGCAATTTGTCGAACAATAGGCACTTCTAAATCTTGAATGATTAATGTATTCAATTGTATTGTTTGGGATTAGCTACAGTGTGATACAAAGTTAGTTTAAATGTAAAACGATATCTCTAAAAATCTTAAAGTTATTTGGCTATATAAATTTATATTTTCTTCAGCGATATTTTGATGGCTCACCATAAAAAAATTATTTGATCAAAAAAATTTAAATTGATAATTGTACCATGCAATCTACTCGTGATACTAATAGTAATCGTGAGACAGAATGATAATAGGTGGTTTGCTAATTTCTATATCGCCATATTTGTATAGAATTACCTCAATCAAGAGTTAGAAAACTATTTAAAGTGTATTTAAAATGCAGGTAACTCTATTGATGCTGTTACCTACAAGGCGAGGAAGGATGAAAGTAGACTGAATGCTGTAGAAATGAGATCCCTAAAGTGTATGTGTGGTAAAACCACGCATGTTCGTGTGTGAAATGTGGAGATCCGCAAATAATACAGGGCTGATGTGAACGTAGTGAGTAAGATTAAGAAAGGGACCTGCAGATGGTTTGGGCATGTAAAGCGAATGAACGAAGAAAGAATTGTAACAATATATTTTATGACGAAAATGTGAATGGTAAAAGAAGTTAGGGACGCCCGATGAAGACATGGCACGATAAAGTGAATCAGATATTGAGTCGGGTAATGTCAAGAGTTAGAAGAATAGAGTATACATAAGACGATGAGGCAAAGAGTGTGTTCCAACGTTCCAAGACCGAGTTGTTTGGCGGTCCGTCCTCTCTGCCTATCCCTTCGGGGAAACGGCGTGGTAGTTAGTTAGTTGGTTATTTTAAAATGGGTAAATAATCAATCTTCTCCGTGTACTTCTTTTTTCAATTGTATTCATCACTTTATAAGATTATAAGTATAATTAGCTCTAAAGTTACAATAAAATAAAAAAATAAAGTCAGTCAAAATAAAATTATATCATGGATGATAAAAAAAGTTATGATAAAATAAAATAAATCTAAAGTTATGATAAAATAAAAAAAATAACGGATAACATCGGATTTTTCGACCGGTCAGTGGTTGAGTGGGCATAGCGCTTGGGTCCCATCCGGGCGTCGCGTGTTCGATTCCTCGGCTGGCCAAGTCCTCCATCACAACACAAGCAACATTTTCGGCTTTCTTTGGTGGTAGTAGGAGATTTTCAAACATTGTTTGGTTATTCGTGACCCGGGAATGTTCGTCTTTCTTTTTCAAAGAAAAAAAAAACATCCGTGATATAATTTTATTTTGGCTGACCTACGTGTAACACTGTATCAAGTTATTCTCACGATCCACTTAGTATGCAAATGCAACAAATTGCGTAGATAATGACTGCGTGACAAAATAATTCATTGATATCAATCTTCCCAGGATCTATAAACAAAAATTTCCACATTTTAAAAACATTTTTTGCCTATTTTTGCTTCAGCCGAACCCAATTATTAGGTAGTAGTAATTGTCTTTGCAAATCATTACGCAAACTTTTGATTTCCAGATTACAGTATTGGATAAACGAGTCAATCAACCATGTAGTAGTAATACGAAAATTTCCGCCATTTTTTGTCTAAATTGTCAAAAATCAACAGATTACAAAAAACGTGATTTTAGTTTCAAGTAAAATTAGTGAAGTTTTTAATGTGAGTTCTAAGTGGGATTCTGTGTCGTAATCGCCTCGTAATTGTTTAGTTGTTCGTGACTACTGACTAAGTGGGGATTATTGAACCGATGGTAAAGCCGGCGATCCATGACTAGTCGTAAGTCCAACAGGAGCGGGGATGGGCGGCACAGGTCCCCGAGCAGTGGCCGCCCGCCCTCTCACCACAAGCACGCTTCCCGACCCCGACACAGGGTAATTTATACCTTTTATTATAAAAACACTTTATTACTTCTCTACATTTTGGTTTATTTTCATATTACTGTCTGAAAAAGACAAGCAAAAGGTAAGAATGCAAATTCTAATGATTAATATATAGGTACATGTAAATCACCGATCGTAATTATTTATCGCCCTGTTAAAGTAGACCGGAGACGATCAATACGTCATTTATGCGTTGGCAATATTAGCGCATAGTCGTCATAGACAAGAGCAATTGACAAGCCATTGACGCAGCCAATGACGAGCCGGCGTAGCGCAGCGGTAAGGCGCTTGACTCGCACACCGAAGGTCACGGGATCGAATCCCGGCGTGGCAAATAAATTTTATTTGATTAATTTGTGTTATTTCACAAGTTATTCATTTAAAATTATATATGGTATATTTGCGGCACGTTCCAGAGTGGAAGATACTCCCTGTATCGCACTGGTGTAAGACCACCATTTAGAATTGAAACGTTGCTTAAAATGGCATTAGCCGTGTTTGGTGACCAGATCTGAATAGCCAGGTACTTCCCCAACTTACTCTTCCCTATCTCCTTCCCCTCCCCACTACCCTCAGCCTCACAACATACCCCAATTGGGGATGCCATAGTCTCACTGGCTTCAGACCGAAGCAGTTGGGACTCTTGTGCGGTATTCATGTAAAAAAAAAGCCTTAGCGGCTTGATCGTTTACGTTGTGCATTTGACAATCGTGCGTTCAAGTGCTCTATCTACGGAGACCTTTGGAATTCATTTTCTTCGCGGAACGAAAATTATTTTACTTATAACTAGCTGACCCGACGAACTTCGTACCGCCTCAGAATCAATAACTGTTGAATTAAATTTAGTTTTTTTACTAAATTAACTATTACACAATAAAGCAATTATAGATGCGCAAGCTGTCCGTGTTTTTACGGATTGTCCAGTACGGGTTTTTTTTAGATTTTTTTTTCTTACTTTTCCACTTAATTACTGGAATTTGGTAGGCGGTTACGGGTGCCGCCGCCCCGGAAACCATTTATTGGATAACCAATACCTCTTCCATAGATCACCCCCAAGTGGTTCGCTACGTTTGGTGATTTAGCAGGGGTGCCCGGGATTATGGAGTGAAGTTTTTCCGGATGCTTCTGCCCACCTGCTGCGTGGCGGGACGGATCGAGAGACTGGTTAAGGGAGGCCTTTTGAACTTTCCAGCCGGACCTGTGCTTGCACCGCGGTTGGAGGGATGGATTCATACGTCCGTCATTCCCGGACATACTGCCCCCAGATTCCTACCCACCCCTCATTCCCTTTTCCTTCCTAGAACTTCCAATCCTCCCCTTCCTTAAAAATACCGTCCACACAGCATCCCCTAAGATGACATAGGTTCTGAGACAAATTATTTTCCTCAGTGATTCACGTGTGGAGCTTATGTAAAAAAAAACGTAATTTTGTATTATTATTATTGCATTTTTCCTTTGGAGGGGCCGCAGACATACGTCCACCGTTTGTCTCATTTTCGGCTATTGACATTTAGTGTGTAAGAAAGAGGGGCAGCATTACACGATTAAGAACAAATGCAAAACAATCAGCGCATTGACATTTGACGTTTTTGAATTTTTGGAATACACTCACTACTCAATATTATATGTACTTATCACAAAATGCCCGCAGTTCTTTCAAATATGAGAATTCGTTCCATGCAAAATGTATGGGGAAAAGAATTTTCTTAATAACTATATTTTTCGTTAATTTTTGTGATGTTTTAATGGTTATTATCCTTTCCGGGGCGGAGACAAATCCAACAAATCAAAGATCATCAAAATCGGCCCGGCCGTTCTCGAGTTATAAATAGTGTAACTAACCCGACTTTGTTTTATATATTAAGATTACGTTATATCGCGATTGTTGAGAGTTATGGAAATAAAAATCCAAAGATTATGACTGTATTCGCACACTCCATGTTTCCTGTCTCCTGAGACTCCACAAAGCAACCGGGGCGAAAGTATTGACGGGTTATTTGAAGTTCCGTCAATCGCGCTTCGATGCACATTGGCAATGATGTTAGTACATTGACAATTTACATCGATCGTTTCCGGACTCCATTACATTGAGATTGAAAAGCTCGAGTCAATGAAGTAATAAAAGACGGTATCGCCCTTGCCAATAGTCCTTATTCTCTTAATATGAGAATCAGTGAATTTTTAAAAACATTTAAGTTTTTGAAAATCGTTAAGGGATGCTTTACAGAAATTCTATTTGTAAACAGAATATTTTGCCGTCACAATATGAGCTACAAACAACATACATTTTATATGACCGGTCAGTGGTTGAGTGGGCATAGCGCTTGGGTCCCACCCGGGCGTCGCATGTTCGATTCCTCGGCTGGCTAAGTCCTCCATCACAACACAAGCAACATTTTCGGCTTTCTGTGGTGGTAGTAGGAGATTTTCAAACATTGTTGGGTTATTCGTAACCCGGGAATGTTTGTCTTTCTTTTAAAAAGTAAAAAAAAAAAAAAAAAAAATGTAGGTACATCATTATCCCTGCATATCTTGGTGAGTCTTGTCCACCGCCAGAAAACATCTTCACTCCTACTGATCCTTTTACTACTCTTGCCTTTCAGTTCCATATGCCTGGTTGCCGTATTGTCTCAACGCCATCAGGTCTTATAAAATTAAGTCTTTCAACACTCCTTCTTCTTATAATAATGTTCGTTGTTCTTGCTACATGTCCTGCCCAACAAAGCCATCCTAAATCAGACTTATGACCTGCTGAAATAAATTTTGTGTTTTGTTATAAATTTGTTCTTCGTATGGTGGAGGAGAGTTGTCCAAGTTGTGAAATAGGAGGTCCAAGCGGATTGCTTGGGTTATTTAGCAGTAAGTTTGTTGGTTTTGATTTATTAAGTAAGAGAAAATTGCAAACATACTTTTTTGGATGTACGTATTAATACGTCACACGTCTAAATAGACTACCAGAATAAAAGACTGCAGAAGGTTGGATGAATAGTGATTCGATGCTCTTCATAACAACATAAGTGAAGATTATTCAGTATTATTCATATCTCCCTCGGGGGTAATTTCCTCCGGCTATTTTGTATTTTATACTACCTCACCTTTGTGCTATCTCTCCTGTAGTGAATATCACCTTCACCTATCACATCACATCACACTCCTCCGGCGTCACACAAGTCACCGTCACTCCAATACATTATGATTGATTGCTGCGGCATTCCTCCCGGTCTATCTCCATCTCCAGTGTCAAGTGAATAGTGAATATGTGTAGCTCCTTTTATATTTACCTCGGAATGTCGCGACGCATAAAAGTCTTGATATTATTCCACTTAGTGCATAGAACATAATCTTCTACTCTATCATAATCTACTAGCCTTTCCACTTACCACAACTCTGAAATTATATCTACACAGCCTGCCTGTCCACCTATTTTACATTAAAATGGTAATAAAACTACGATAGCTAGTAAAATGGTTTTGTTTTGTATTTTGACGATTAGTATTCTTCTAAACTGCATTTCAAGAGATCTGAAAATAATACCATAATTCTGCTAAATTACATAGACACTGGAAGACACAGTTGTTTTGCTATTTTTGGTAGGAACTAAGGTACACGAAAGTAGTGATAAATATTATTGTGCTTTCATTAATCTGTGTGACCAATACACTACAACGACGAATAGCGTATTAAATTTTGCCTAAAATCGCCAAAAAAAGATTATTTTTTTTTCAAAACTGTTTTTATAAAATTTCTGAATACAAGAGGAACACTAAGAGCCCTTTCACACTTCCGTCGTAAAAACGGAGATGGGTTCCGTCATTACGACGGAGGCCCTAGCCGCTGTAGTGGCTCTATGGTGCTGTTCACACTTGCCGGATCCGGCGTAAAGACGGATCCGTTATTTTTTGCCGGAGAGTTCGCCTACGCAGAGTGTCCGTCGTGAAGCCGGAGAGGAACGCGCTGGCTCATACATTTCAATGGAGCTGTTCACACTATACGGCGGGACGACGGATCCGTTTTGAACCCGCCACACCCCGCTTCACACTTCACCACCGCCCGCTCCCAGACGCAAGCGAGCAGGCAAATTGTGTTTTTATGGGGCGTGCGTTTGGCGTTTATAATATTATTATATAATATATATGTTCGTTCCAGAATGCGATTTTTTCTATTTAATCTCAAGAAAATATTTAGTCATATCATTAATGTTTTTTAGTCATTTTAGTTATAATAATTGCTGGATGATTTTCGCGTACTTTCTCCTTTTCAAGTATGCAAACAAAATATTCTCCCACGGTTTGAACAAATAAGGTCCGACCCTTGAAGTAATTTTATGGCTGGTATTACATCAATACATTCCCGATTTGAAAGAAAAAGTTTATTATTTAAATTATTTTATTTTTAAGTAGGTATTTGTACATTTCAAATAGCACCTATAACTATTTATGGCAGCCCCAAGGGAAAGTTTTTGCTGTCGGCCTTTTACGGCCCAAACTAAGAGGAACTTTTATAATAGTAAAATTTGCAATACTTGCATTGCGCATTGCGCAGTGCGCACGACCGTCTACTGAAGAATGATAAAATGTTTTGGTCGTTGTTTTCGTAGAGTAGGATCCGTCTTGAAAACGGAAGTGTGAACAGGGGCCTAGGGCTTCCGTCTTAACGACGGAACCCCTCTCCGTTTTTACGACGGAAGTGTGAACGGGCTCTGAGTGGTGTAAACATTTTGGTGAAATCTATAATCAATTTGGTCACATAATGTAAATTTATAATTTATGAATAGTTTTATCCACAAACGGTCACCAGGTCTAGCTCATTAAATTCGCAATTAACATTGTGCATTGTATGGAAAAAATAAATTTAAAAAGTTCTATCATTTACACTAGATTTTTTGCTAGGGGTGGCGGGTGTCAAACTTGCATGAATGTTTTGCATTTCATCAATTGTTTTAGTAGGTACCTATATACATATAAGTCTTCGACAATTATTTTTATGTAAAAATGAGAATCAAATCATCCACCCTAATGGATTTTCTCTCATTTCTTTGTCTGAAGTATGTTAATCGTTATTTTATTCCTATTGAATTGATCATTTTAGATAATAGATAGTACTTTGATGGTATATTTAGTAGGTTACCAACCATTCAAACGAATCAACTAACCATGATCGTGGAGACCTACGTTAGAGCCTATAATAATAATTATATATTCGTATACGTATGTAGATACTCCCCTTGTAATGGATGCCATTGTGACGAGACAATGTGATGGCATTGTTTTGGTCACAAAGGGCTTTTGTAAAATTCCACAAATAAACGAAATCAAAACCGTAAAGTGATTTTCGTGTGGCATTCGTTTAGAATAAAGGTCACTTTTCTTTCAAAGAACTAGCATTTATTTAGAAATTTTAGATTAAATTTAAATGTGAAATTTTGGGAGCAATACGTGACATCGATTGTTACCCCATTGTCCTTTTGGGTTCTAAATTGTATTATTAAATATTTGCAGTGTTATAAAGGAAATAATAAAGGCATTATCATAGATGATGAACCGTAACGGTCCCAGGACTGATGATGCCGAAATGACTTGTTATTTAAATCATATTTTAAGAGTGAGTTTTGGTTCTTACAATTACCGAAATCGTTTTCAAAACCCAACCTAAATTTTTCAAAATGATTTCAGATAAAACACAATCACCGACCTTTATGTAGTTTTATTTTCAGTGTTGTATGTCATTTTGATTCATAATTATGTACGTCGTTTTTATCGATACTTTTTGTGTTCGAGTAACCAAATGTCGATAATTATAAATAATTATCGTAAATTTAATTCGATACCACCGGTGGGCGTTTGACAGATAGTAACAGTAATAAATTGTTAAAAATGTGTATTTTAAGGTATACGAGTAGTAAATAGTATAGGTAGGTACATAATGTCCTCGATACGCGCGACAGTCCCGTGGTAAGTGCCCATAGCCAAAGGTGCCTTCGTTTCGGTTTGGAAGTCACGCGTCAAGAACGTTTTTGACGAAATAGAACAACTACTGTAGGTACTTGTTGTTTTTTTTTGTGTTATTAATAAATTTTTAAAATTAGGTTCATTTTTTTGTGATTTTCTCAACTATAGGCTCTTGCCCTTATTATGGTAGTCATACATTATTTAAATTATAATGTATGACTACCGTAGAACAGAACTAGAAAAAGAATAGTTTGTATAAAAATTAATAAAACATAAGAAAAAAGAAAACATATTTAAGCCAAAATAAAACAAAATACATATATGAAAATTAAAAATTAACTAAATACCTAATTAAAATAAAATATTTGAAAGAAGATGGAAATAAAAATATTAAAAAGTATATTTGTAAAATGAGGTATAGACCACAGATTAATCATGGTAGGTAATCATCTAAAAGGGTACAGTTGATGGCGTCTTTGAATTTAGTGATATTAAGGAAATTGGAAAAAGATAGGATAGAGTTTGTATTTTTTTAAACAGTGTTATGAACTCATTTTTTTTTCTTTAACTGCACATAGGAGGTCCTAAGGAAGATACTTTCCATCAAATCGAGCCGTTTACTATGATCGATCTTTTCGTGTAACTGGCCCGCTCATTTGGAACAAACTTCCCTCAGCTCTTACTAATATCCAGAACTTGGCTGAATTCAAAAGGGCTTTAAAAACAAACTTATTTAAAAAATCATACCTTTCATGAATTTTTAACTCCTTTTCAAAAAACTATAATAAACCACGTTCCTCAATTTTCCAGTAATTGTTTGGTTTTGATTACCTCCTTACTATAGTTTTATGTGCTCTCCGAATTTGTATTATTTCTAAACGTAAACTGTTTCCTGTTCTGTAGTATCTATATTTTAGTTTTTAATGATTCCTGTTGAATGGCAACTTTATGGTTTCAATGGGATCAATATCTATTGTCATGTGCACTCACTATTGTTTTTAATATTGTTCTTTAGGAATTGCTTTGTATATACTGTATATTCTTTGTTTCACACTATTTAATCAATTTTGTAAGGACTCGTAAGGAACACTATATAATTAATCTTAAGCTTATTATAATTAAGCGCATTTGAAGTGAAATATCACAAAACTGCGCTATATAAATACTATATTATTATTATTATTAAGGTCTATGTCATCTTAGTGGAGGTTATTTTTAAGGAAAGGAAAGATAGGAAGTTCTGGGAAGCAAAAGGGTGAGAAGGATTCTGGGGAACAGCAAGTCCAGGAACGACGGGCGTAATTATCTACCCCTAAAACTGCGGTGCAAGGCGATTGGTCGAGAGAGTCTGGCTGGACAGGTGAAAAGGCCTCCCTCAACCAGTCTCCCGTTCCAGCCCGCCACGCAGATGGTGGGCAGACGCATATAGCCAAGACCCGAACAAACCTCACCCCATGAACTCGGGCACCCCTGCTAAATCACCAAACATATCGTTACACTTGGGGTGAAATATGGCAGAGGTATATGCATAGGTATATATGGGACATGTGGTTTTCCAATAAATGATTCCCGAGGTGGCGGTACGCCTCCCAAAAATTTTTTTTTAAATGAAACTCGTCCCCTTTTAAATATTTGATATAAAATGATAAGAGATATAGTATTTTTATTTTAAACCGCTGCTCAATGCATATTGTATATTACGTATACTATTTATTTTGCATATCTACTACTAATCGGTGGGTACAAATAAATATTGTAAAAATAATTTTTTGTAAATTTTTCTATTAATCAATAAAAGCATGTATAAAACGAGTATATGGTGACTGGACAACTCAAAAGCATGCAATTTTTTATTTTTTTTAAATAACGTTTAATGACTTTTCAAAGGGGTGTTGAAATGTCACTTTGTTGAGTTGTCGTGGAAACATAATATATACCCGCTACATATAAATCTATTATATATTTTACTTATTGCTAACTTTTACATTACTTGTACCTTATATTACTCTTACTGTATTTAGAAATTATGTAAAATTATAATTAGTATTTAGAAATTATGTAAAATTACTTTTGTATGTATGTAGATACAATGGGAAAAAATAAAGAAAAAAAAAAAAAAAAAAAAAAAAAAAAAAAAAGATTTGTTCGAAATGCTTTATTAGAATTCTTAGTTTCGTGGTATGAGTAGTGTGAAACACCCTGTATAACGGTAAAAGTCGTAGGACCTTCTCTCACGTGGAATTTACTCCAAATTTAACCGCCCTTCATTTTTTTATGTATTCAATTTAGTTAAGTAGGTTTATATGCGTACTTTTTTATGGGAATACTTCACAAGATTCCCATCTGATCCCGTCTGGAGCCAGTGAGACTATGGCATCACCAATTGGAGTATCTTGTGAGGCTGAAGGCAAGTGGGGAGGGGGAAAGGAAGATGGGGAAGTACCTGTGTATTCAGATCTAGTTACCAAACACGCATAAAGCCATTTCAAGCGACGCTTCAATTCTGAATGGTGTTCTTACACCTGGGCGATACTAATAGTAGGTATCTTCCAATTTGGAACGTGCCGCAAATATAGATACTATATATTGTTTTAATTTTTTTAAATTGTGAAATAACACAAATTAACGCCACGCCAGGATTCGATCCCGCGACCTTCGGATTACGAGTTTAGAGCTTTACCCCTCGACTACGGAGACCAAACCAATATTAAGTTGAAATGATTAAAATCATAAACTTATTTATCCCATTTCATGCGTGACATATTATAATTAGTGCGAAATATAAGTATTATGGTGGGTACTAAGCTTATTTCTTAATATTTTTATTAATTGAAGTTTCCCGCTTTGAGAATGCCATTTTATTGTGTTCGGTAAATCGGCACTGGGATAATCAGGATCGCAGTGCCGGGCGGGGGAGGGTGAGGGGTGGGAGGGGAGGGTGGGGGGTGGCATGTGGCAGCAGGTAGAGGAATAATCCTCGAGAGGGTTCAACCAACATCATGTCCAGTTGGCAGGACCGCACCAGGACCCAGGCCGGACTTTAAATTCTTCTTATTGTGCTCAAGAAAATATAATAAAATTTAATTTTAATAAGTAGTCTTCAAACGAGGAAGCTTAACAAAAGCAAATAATTACCCACCGAACTAAACTTTCAGTTATATTAATTATTTATTTTCTGTAAAAACTATACAATCGATTTTTTTGTAACTAAATATTAGTATCTACTGAGTCGTTTTTCATATTTATTTATTTTTTATATTTCTTCGTCATTAACTATGTAACAATTTGTAGATATTTTGTTTTAAACAGTTTTATTCCACATGTACATTTAGTACTTAATCTGCTAACGGTTTCGACACATTCGTGTCATTCACTAGCAATCTTAAAATTAACTTAAAAATAACTTTAAGATGATACAAGTACAGAATGATTATATATTATTTAGGTGGGGGTAGTGGGAGTTGTGATTTTTTGGGGGTAGGAGTCATGTGTACACAAAAAGGGGAAAAGAGAGTTCATTGAACATTTAAAAACCTTATAATAAATATTATTTTGTGTTGCCATACGGAAGTTTAAAATCGTAGCAACTTCTCGTAGAGTTATCGGCATAATATATCAAAGATATTCAAATGCATGTATATACCTCTGCAGAGGAGGCTTACTCGTTCATAATTATTACGAACAGTTCCATGCCAACTCAGAATGAAACCAACTTAGAACCACCTCAGAAAGGTTATTAAAAGCTATGAAAAAATATATTTAAAATAACCGGTAACCGGTAACCGGTAATAACCGGTAACCTAACCTAACCTAACCTAACCTAACTTAACCTATTTAATAATTTGTTTATATATTTTTTATCATCACTCTTAAATGACCTTTCTGAAGTGGTTCTGAGTTGGTTTCATTCTGAGTTGGCCGGTCACCATTACGAACAAAGATCTTTTTTAGTTTTTATTTAGAATCGACTTCTGCTGAAAATAATTATTAGTTTTTATCACTTCATTTATTAAGTATGCACTTTAATCTGTACGTAAAAACTATCGTGTAAATATGAGTGTAATTAACATCGCCATTTTTATATTTAAAAGTGTCTTATAAGTTTTTTAATAATTTGAAAAGTATCACATTATATTATTTATGATAATGATAGTTTTTTGATTACTTATATGACAAGTAATGACTCTACCCACTACCTAGGCGGTAATGCGAGCCTTCTCTGAAATTGCGGTTATTTGTGAATTCGAATCTGAATTTGGACTACCGAATACCGAATAGCCTCCGAATCTGGCCCAGGTCGGGTACTAGTAATTCGGTTACTATTAAAAGTTATAGTAAAGTTATATCATAGTAAAGATATTTGGCCCATTGACCAGTCCGCGCCAATGGCTCGGTGGGAGTATGTAACCTGTAAGATTACCTTTCCGCTTGGAGCGGCCCGCCGCCTTGTGGCCGTCCCCCTCTGGCCCAAGAGGCGCCTGGCTCAGTAGAGCGAGACACCGCCAGCGCCGTGTCTGGTATGCCGCCGATGGTTTAGCTCTGCTTGGTATTGGTATCGATGTTACTTTTTCTCCGTCCCCAGTCCTCAGTCCTCAGCGCGGCCAGAGCGACAAATCTCCGCAGAGTTTATAGCGTCCTTTGGTTGGACTGGCTACTGGCTACTGCTTCTGGCTGCTGACAGTGCTGAGTGCTGAGTGCTTGCCGCGCGCGATGTAGGAACTAGGAACGAGTCTTCCTTTACTTCATCTCTGGTCAGTGTCGGTGGTCCTCCGAGCGAATTAATTCGCGTGTCGTCACAAGTCGCAACCGTCCGAAGTCGAGTTCTGTTTACTCCGTACGTGTACCGGTCTCCGTCAGTATTGTGTGTGGTGTCTTCTGTTTCTGTTTTCTTTGTGATTTCGTTCTCCGTTCCGCGAATCGTGTGGCGTTTGGCCGTTATCACAAGTCAGCAGTCACCGCTAGCTGTCAGTTTGTAGTCTACGCTGTCTGCAGTCTCCGGTCTATAGTCTGTTGTCTGTCAGGTCTCTGGCTCTCGACGAGATTCGCCAGGACTCTCGTGGTGACGTCAGTGGAGTGCTTTGTTTCTGTGGACGACTGGCGGATATATAATAGATCCTGTAGTGAAACCTTTGTGCAATCTTGGATTTTGAATATGCGCTGATTTGTTTGGTATGGCAGCTGCTCTAGCCTCGATTGTGGCTAATCAGGTGAGCTTAATTTACTATGATCCACTTCTTTAATTTTTTTTAATCTTTTAACTATGACTTCATCTTATCAATCTTATTCTATCAATCTTGTATTCGTAAACCCTTCTGTGACCAATCCATGGGTGATCTTCCATTTTGATAAACTATTAAAATAAAAACATCCCATAAACAATAACTGCTTTATTATAAATACCGGTAACGTAACAATTTTTGCGCGAAAAGCACAACATTCTATCTGATCAAGGGTAAAGCTACTAGAGCTAATATAATTGGTCTGCTGCAATGAATCACAACACAACTATGCAAGTTCTTGTGTTGCCCAATACGCAGCGTTCAAATACAAAAAATACAAACAACATATTATATTATTTCACAAGCCAATGCCTTGTAGGATAGGAATTTATGTAAATGACACACCACACACCTCCAACAATACAAATATTGCATTCAAATCATTGCCATCGATAAATAATAGTTGCTGCTCGCCAAAAAAAAAATTACGAATTAATTATGTGTGAATTGCTTCATACTGACACTAGGTACCCCTGAAACATAATCTGTTTTAGTATGTCCGGTGTACCGAAATCTCAAAATTTTATAATGTGATGTTGGCTGATTGTTGGTGAGGTTTGTTATTTTGAGTTTAGAATGCAGGCTGTGTTCTGTGTTGGTTGTGTTGTGTTGGTTGGTTCTTGCCTGCTGCTTGTAGCCTGTTGGTGTCGCCCGCTCCCTGCGAGGAGTGAAACAGGTTTATGATAAAAGTAAAAGTATCTGATCGCAGCGATCGGAGGTTCTGTCCCCCTCTGCTCTGCGCCCCTCTCCGCTTCCATCCTCTCTGTGGAATTTCCGCAGCGCATAATAAGCTCGCCAGGTAGAAGGAACAACTCGCAAGTTTTGGCGCGAATATCGTCACTCCATTTTACACACAGTAGTCGGATCATCATCTCAACAGAATTTATTGGCCAAAAGCGTGCACATTCAACTGGCTTGAATTCATTTTTCTACAGAGTCTGCGGTAATGGAAACTATATTATATAGGTACTTTCTTAAAAATATCAATACATTACATATTTTTTTAACTCGTGATGCCACTATATTATGAAAATGATCATTTTTGTTGCACATGATAAATTATTTTGACCTTTGCTAGCGCGTAATAATTTTGTATGATTTCATTTATTTCTTCAATCATGAACCCTACGATAGTTCTAATCGCTTAAAAAGTTAAATAGAAATCTATTATTCTTTTATACAGCGCCCGTGAGGTGATTTTTCACAAAAACGGCCCTATACATGTCATACAAATATTATTATAACGAATGTTATAAAAAAACGACTGCGGCTCGGAAAATGGGATAAAAAATATAGTTTTTTAAATTTATTCCTAAGCAAAAATTATCTTGCAAGCCGTTCATTGCATAAGCAAGAATTCTTTTCTCATACGTGGCTAACATAGACATTTGAACAGGTGTGATTTAAGATTCTCACGGCTAATCGTGTTGTTTGTTCTGTTTGACTTTTATGGTATTCCGAATTGCGTTTTTGAGCCAACGTTTCGAACAGTCCTGCAGTATCCATCATCGGAAGAGACCTCTAGTGATTAACAGTTTTTTAGTTGTTAATCATTGGTTTAACTTATCAATGAGATTAATTTTTGTTACGCTTTCTAAGAGTATGTTTCTGGAAATATTTGTTGATTTGACGATCATTTTATTTCACATTTTACAGTTTATATCGCTCATTTAATGCAATAGAAACTGTTTTTCTTATGTTTTTAGAAAACGGTGTCTGAAGATTATTTTACGCACTCTGAAATATTTGCCAAAATTTTTAATTTTGACCGCAATATACATTTTTTTACTTTTGAAAATTAAATGAGTTTTACTTTAAAATATATTAAGTTTGTTGTACCTACTAATTGCAATGAAACATAAAATTGAACAATTACGGTGAAATTGGACAAATTTAATAGCACTCGTGTTTTTTTACAAAACACCATTGTTAAATTCTCGGATATTTCTGTATTTCTTAAAATGCACATGTGGTTCTTTTGTTATTTACATGAGCGATATTATTATAAAAATGTAGAAAAAGGAGTTGGAAGAATGTCGGCAGAAACAGCGCATATTTGAACAGTGGAATAGCAAGTTTAGTGCAGAGAAGTGCAGTAGAATCTCACTCTACAGAAGCAAAGTTACTTTTTATATTTAATTTTCTACATTCCTATTCCTGTATTTATTACTGGTTTTTCTGGATTCCTTGCCCGAGAATTTTTAATACGCTTTTATATTTTCTGCTTTCTTATTTTCTTCCTTTCTAATAAATGTCAGGTACTTATTATTTTATGACACGCCCTATATGAACGCTAATTATATTTTGTGTTTGTTCAAAATCATATCCAATCTTTCAAAGTTCGATTTCGGACTATCAGAAACATTAAATCTTTAAAAAAAAAAACTCTTCAAAAGAAACTTGTGTTTTACGTTTAATAAAAACAATTACCAACGACTTCAATTCCAGGCTTCACTAATATCATCATCTTTATTAATTCTATTACAATATTGGTGATGACATGTGCTGTGCCTGTCTTACTAGGAACTCCTGTGTTGAGAGCAGGCGCAGTTTATAACAGAAATACAACACAAATAACACAATATTACATTTAAAATAAAAGGCAATCAGCATCGAACCATTGGAAATGATAAATAATAAAATCATTGATGTTATCTGTCTTGGCTGATTATCCAAGACTTGGTTTCTGATTTATATTTAAAATAAGTTGTATTCTGTCTAATGGCCAGTGAAAGTGCATTGTAAAGTTTTGTTGCAAAATACCTATCTAAAATTTATTTGGCGAAAAGTTGTTTTAACGAAAGGGATAAATAAAAAGTAAGAAATTATGCTCTTTGGTTGTTTGGGGGCATGCATTAATTATGTGAGCAGTTTTCCTTCCAATCTAGACCCCCCCCCCCTTGGTGAGATAAATTTGGGCCACTCCGTGTATTCTTTTCAAGTAACGTGAGTTTTTGCTGGACCCCTCCCCCCTTTTGAGCTCAGGTAATTAAGGGCCCGCAACTCGATTTCAACCTATTTCTTACATATCTCCCTTAAACATTTGAAGTTTTTTTTTCACTTGGATCATTTTCTTTTAAAAGTTCATGTGTATTGCCAAGCACTCCCGCAGCTAGATTGCCGCAAGTCGAAATATATCGCACTATGGACATTGCTGGTTTCTTCAGAATTAATAAACATCGTCAAATTAATTCAATTTTAACCATGCAACGCCAACTGAATATATTAAGTGTGTGGCAAAGATTAGCTTTCAATACCCTAGTTTTTATTTATAAGTAAAAAATAAAATGTTCCCAGATATATATTGAATAATGTTAGAATCAACAGTTCATTGTTTTCCTACGAGAAACCGCAACGATTTTAGGCTTCCTAAAACAAATTTATCGGGAACACAAAAAATATTTATCATAAAGGTTTTGAAATGTTCAATGAACTCCCTGTAAATGTTAAGTTAGGCTAAAAGTCTTGCAGTGTTTCGTGGATTATGTCTTAATGTTGTAAAGTCCAAATTTTAGTTAGTAGGTAGTAAATAATATTGTAGTAGTTATAGAAAAGAAAACATTAGATATAAGCAATGACGTTGGATATAAGATGTCCAATTTTATATCTAAATAAAATACACAATAAAAAAATTTAAAAAAAAAACAAATTAATGGGAATCAAAATTATTATTAGATACTAGTTCAATTTGACTTTTTTAAAAAACAATATTAGGTATGTAATTTTTATGAATTTATATTTAGTACTTACTGTGTACCTACTATGGCAGTTTTCTACAATCATATTTCGATGATTTTGATAATGAAAATACCCAAAATAAAGTTTATTAATTTATCATAGAAATGCAGCATTGTTTGGTATGTGCATTCTTTCAGATGCGCATTCCAAACAATGTAGTACTTATCTCAAAATATCCGAGTGCGATTTGAATTAAACAAAAGGAAAATAAAATGAAAAGACACAGAGACCTGCTGTGGTCTGGTTAGCATTCAAGCCAGTTTTCGTGTATCATACACAATTATAATATTGATATATTTAGTTAATTCTCTCGGATGCATTAGATTATACAAAACGCCCCATTCACGATTATTTCGAGCAGCAACCGAAGCAAATAATTATTTAAACCAGTCTTTTCAAAGACTACTTACTGGGAACATAATGAAAATATCTCTTATTATTTGAATTAATTTCTGTACCCTGGCATCAAAAATACTAATTTCGGTTCCCTGTGCGTTAGTCATTCGTTAAAATTTGGTTCAATGGGCTCGAATTTGCTTTGAATTTAAGTGCCATTTTCAAAATTGGAAGATTGTGTGAATTATTCAGACAAGCGATAAAGTAGGCACCTGCTTGCAATATCATATTTTTATCACATTTTCATATTGGAACTGATTTGTCAAGATTTCGGATTCTCTTAGCGATTTTTACCAAAAGCATATAATCTTGCTTCAAATAAATTTCCTGTTTAGTAGCTTCCTTTGAATAATTTCTCCCCAACTCCTGTTCGTAACATTCCACCGATTGGGGATGCCATAGCTCTACTAGTTCCGGGACTCTTGTTCGATAACACAAAAAATGCAGCAACTTTTTTTCAAACGGTTTCAATATTGACATTGTTGCATGTGTCCCAGCCAGTGGACATTTTAGGGTTTCATAGCTTTACTTTAAAAATCGAGGGAGAGTGTGGACACTGGTCAGTGGACATATGGAAATGATAGTTATTATTTCACAATACGGTAGCGATGTTCATCTTCTAATACCTGTTCCTGCTGTACAGGAAACTCGTCATTTTAATGAACACAACTAACTGGTACTTACTAGTTATTACCCGGTTTAACCAGAACTTCAAAATGCTACATTTTTTCAGAACATGATAAGTTGTGGTGGCGACGATTCTCCTCTCGGCGTATTGTAATTAGATGCAATTATCGATTCATCAAACTTACGTAATTAATGTTTTCAATTAGAATTTGGTAGTTTCAATTTATGAACCTGAGAAATTTAGGCACATCTCCTTCTCATCTCTGTAGCACAACCCGTTCTACATTGTAACTTTGTCAGTGTACTGGATCAATGGTGTTATGTGTAAAATGAGTGTATATAAAAAATTGACCAAATTGGTGAATTATTAAAATATAATATTCCACTTGACTTTAACGTTCTAACACTAACGAAATGTGTAGTTTTTCATAAAATTTAAGAAATTTAAATCAATAATAACATTTTTGAAAACTTGGAAAACGGTTTTCAATTATTATTTTATTTTTATTTTTTATTATTATTCATTGAGTTAGTTTATACTACATGAATATAAACTAATAAGCACAATGTAACATTTCATTTGATAAATTTAAATATTTTTACAGTAAGCATAACATTTCTTTTTAAATACGTTCATTCTTTCTTCATTCTTCATACTTTCAGGCATTTCATCATACATCTTTAGTCCTCTATACATAAGGCAGTTCTGTGATTTTGATTTCTTCATTTGTGGCAATCGAACTCTGTTTATATTTCTTGTTTCATAATTATGTACTTCTCTATTAAAAACAATTTCATCCTTAAAGTATTTTGGCATTTGGTTTTTCATAATTTTATGCACAAAAATTAACACATTAAATAGTAGTCTTTTTTTTATTGGAATCCAATTTAGCTCCTCTCTCATTTGATTAATCCTTGCGTATTTGCCTTTTCCCAGTATACATCTCATAGCTCTGTTCTTTATAACTTCTAGTTTGTTTAAATTTCCTTCATTGGCCAAATAATATCGTAGAGCAGTAATCCAAATGTGGAGCAACAATAGTTTTATAAATGAGCTCCGTAGTGTTTCTATTTAATTTATGTCTATATTTAATTATTTAATTAATTTTATTATTTTAAAGAATTAAAAAAAAAACTAAATTATTTATGATTTAAAATGACATCATAGAGAATTTTTTTATGATGCCATTTTACGATCAAATTCCACACTTAATTGTTGTTTAAAAATACATGTATAAATATATATATTTCTAGTATTTGCTTATGCTTGTACTTAACTATGACATGCAGTTATTTTATATTTGGTGACCGGGCAACTCTGACTGAAGTCAACTTTGAACCTCCTTTTAAAAGTGATGTTGAGTTGACTTGATTCTGAATTGGCATGGAACCGTATATTATTTATACCGTAGATATTACATAAAAAAAAATATTAGTTGAGACAAATTTATCAACAGGTCCACTTTCCAAGCCTCTATTTATTTTATTAGATAGGTAATTATATTATCTAAGTATATTTAAAAGTATTTTCTTACATTTGAATAAAATTAAATTTATATAGTCTTTTCATTTGCATTTCAAAATATATGCATAAGTTAGTCGGTACATAATAAATACTCATTTAAAAAAACAGTCAGTATTCAGAATCTGCTCCAGTTACGGGTAGGTACGTAGATATAATGCCAGTCTTTTAGGAAATATAATGTCAACTGTCTTTTGTTTAAATTTATAGAAACACCTGTTACCATATTTTTTTTACTAGTATACAGATTGACATTGGTAACTTTAACGTATTTTAAAAAATCCGTTAGTTATTTTCATCTTTGGCCGCAATCATGCTGCAACTATCAAAACAGTATTTTATTGTATAAAATGCACTGGACTCCGAGGTTTAAAATATGTAAGTTGATCGTTCTTACTTAAAATATAAGTATAAACACCTGTGTACGATGATATAAACTTAATTTTTTGTTCCATAATAATTTTTATCAATTACATAATATTATGTAGATACTAGCACATACATACCTGTGTAAAATCACTAGATATTATTTGACTAAATGTATTGGATAATTTGTAGTGCCATTTTTGTGTAAAATCACCTCAAGGACGCTGTGCAATTTATTATGAGTTCCTAGGCTCTATCTACGAGTAATTCTATAATATTTTAGTGTAAATGATTCAAATTTTGTAAAATGATATTTAAATTCAAAACAAATCCGAGTTTATTGAACCGGAGTTACAATCACTGACAGACAGACCCACAACCGAAATTATTATTTTTAATGAATATAAATTTTAGAATCGTGGTTTATTTCTTCTAAAAATATTCATGAATCCAATTTCCCAGGAAACAGAACTTAAATCGTATCCAGTGATTCATCAAATTCTTAGTAAAGATTTTGACCTGCTACTGCCGCGATGCATTCCTAGGACTTTAGTCATCGCCAAGTCGCATTCTTTCAATATACATAACTATAAGTCTTGATTAAAGGTTTGGTTTAAATATGAAGCTTTGCAGACGTTACGTTGACCTCAGATCAGTTCCATCGCGAGTACATTCAAATCCAAGAAAGACCTTGGAAGCTCACACCTGCCCTATACTACCCGACTGCCTACCTATATTCCTATACAGAGTGAGACCCTCCCACCCCTCACTCCTTGCACCGCTTCCCCTTCGTCATCTCTTGATTACAGTGATTCCCAAAGTGGATTACTGAGATTACTCCCAACTCCCAGATCCAGGGAGGCATTGAGGTAGCTGGGGGTGGCGAGGTCAACAAGAGACTTTAAAAATATATATTTTTTACTGTTACATAAGTACTAGCTTAGTTTTGAAATGAGAAAATGCTTAGATCCTACCGGGATACCATTTATCAAGTTCCTTCCTCTCCATAACCATAACCATCACCTTGTTGGAAAAGTATTTGAAAAATGGAACAATGGCAAAAAAATAGTGAAAAAACCAGAGCATTAATTACGTCTAATTATAAAATTATATTGAAAAAACGAAGAGATTATCCAACTCACCTTATTTTTGAAGAATTTAAGGTATTAAAATTTAATGATCTAGTTCGAAAAAATATAATAATCCAAATAATAAAAGAAAAACAAAATCATAGCTTTTTAACTGAAAGTCGTACTCGTCAAAAACATATATTTCCAATACAAAAATGGAACACCTCATTTGCACAACATCAATACACATATCTAGGAAAAAAATACTTCAATAGCTTACCTGAAAAAATAAGAACAATTGAAGACGATAAATGCCTACTAAAAGCAATTAAAGAGCAATTTAAAGTAAAAATAACAAATTGATAAAATTTATCATCATAACTTATATAACTTGTAAATTTGTTTTTTTTAAGTATCTACCACAATTAAATTAAAAGATACAAAATATTTTTTTTTTAATATATTTTAAATATTTTCTCATCCCGATACTCGTCCCTCTTCTAATCACAAGCGTCTGCTTCTATAGAAGAGAAATATCATTAAAAAAAAATCAGTGAAAATTTATTATGTAGTTTATTTGTATCAAAAAAGGTTATTTTGAAATGTAAATATTATATTTTATATGTTATTTTTGCTGTATAAATAATGTATCTTAATAATAAATAAATGAAAAAAAAAATAATAAAAAAAAATCTTTTAAAAATAGAAGAAGGTTTGAAACTACATTGGAAGCAAGTTTCCGGTGGTTTTAATGTACACAATTTCGTTTTTAACTAAAAAGAAGGAATTTGACCATCTTACATACTATAGTTTTGAATTCATTCCTTATGTTGTGGCGATAATTACCTCTGGGTATCATGGTGGAACTATATAACTATATTGTGGTTTTGTCGTGTGCTCCTTCGCAGAAATAACGTGGTAAATAAAAGTGGTCATCCCTTTTCCTTGCATACCTTGTCGTCTCGTTTCGTTTTTAGCATTTAATGTGTAAGGTGTGCTGAGGATGCTGTCAAAAGACTCATATAGAACCACTTAATATTGCACAAAAACTGATTCTTAAAGTTATGTTAAAAAAAACACTCTCTTACATTTCGCAGCCAAGACATTTGTCTCCTACCAGGCCCTCGGCGACCCTCTATCTTGCCTTTCAATACCAATTGGAGCAAGTGATAGGTACTTCTCCCCTATGTATGTGACCCAGATATGAAATTTTCCTGGCTTTTACCAGTGTAAGCAGCTCTCTGTTTGCTCCAGCCCGCCTGAGAATTTATGTGTTGGTGATCATGTCGGTCCATGGGACCTTGATCATTCTCCGGTGAAGCCACATTTCAAAAGCCTCTAACCTGTTCATGGTATTTACCTTCAAGGTCCATGTCTCACATCCATACAGCATAAAATACCTACTTGTAATAAAATATTTTCACCTTTTTTTTCTGTATTTGAAATGTGTATTTCTTTTGTTTAAATTTCTTAGGGTTAATTAATCTTGACAAGTAAAGTCAGATTTCGTGATTTTCTAGAGGTCTGCTCTTTTACCATTTTCAAGAAAGCGTTATTTACTAACTAAATAGATTTACTAAAGGTGTTCATTCGAAAGGTTAATTTCTACTCGTCTCTATTTGTCGACAAAAAAATACATATCATCTTCTATCTATTTATATAAAGAAGATTGTGTGTGCGGGCGGGCGTCGTCTGTTTGATGTTTTTTCGAATCTACAGTTTTATTTAGAGATTAGTGAAATTTTGCATACTTGACCCTAAGAAACAAGAGGAAGGTCACTTTCTAAGACTGATTTCAAAATACTCTAACTAAAATATTATATGTTTCATTTGTTAAAGAGAATTGACAATATTTGTTTTTAAATGCGTGCATCTTGATGCAAATATTTTATTAATTCTTATAGCTTCACAAATCCTTTAATAATAATAACGTCCCGTATTCCCGTGATATTTCACGGGTCTGCGCTTGTATAAAATAAGATAATAAATATAACTTCGTCTTCCCTTTCTCCAACTATTCCATTGAAACTTTGGTTGGAGTTTGGGAAAGTGTTGCTTCAGGCCCTTTTGGAACTACCTTGACCGATGAAAGTCATTCAAAAGAGCGGCTCCCGCGACTGAGACTAGTGCTAGGTGGTTGGTTTGGGATTGCTGCCTACGGGCTCTGGTACTCTTTGCTACTAGTTCCTTTGATGTGCTCCGTTGAAGGATCCTAAGGGAACCGGTCATTTTGGCCAAATAATTGGGCTATTGTCATAAAATTGCCCAACTATTGCCAAATTCCGTTCCTTTGGCTTTGGTGATGGAATGGAAGATATTTTCATCCCCCGTTTTCGCCCCAGTGAGAGACCATCATGCAGAATATTGCTTGTGACCATATCTCTTCCCCTTCTACTAACACGCCCTTTTCATTCAACCTAGAAACATCCCTTTTAAATAGGAATGCAATGGTATTTATACCACTGGCTTTTGTGCGATATCAAATAAAATAAAATAAAGAAATATTTTTTTATATATTTTGTTTTACAGATTTTTAGAAAAAAAAGTGTCCTTACTGGGGTACCCCGTTCTAAGGACACATTGTACAAGTTTTCTTGTTTGAAATATAAGTAAATACCTATGTTAAAATATTACAGAGGAAATTATTAAGTTAAATCTAAAAGAAAGTACAATACAAACATTAATCTTTGTTAGGTTGCAAAATTGTATACTATATTCTTCCTTCCCATGTCTATAATCCATATCTTTATGCGTCTTTTGAAGTCAGTTATTTTTTAATGGTTTTATTGCAAAAGGGAGTAAATTAAATAATTTTATAGAGAAGTATTGCGTATTTCTTTGTCCAAATGTCGTTTTAGTTGTGATTGATGGAATGTATGTTGTAATTTAGATCTTGTGAATCGGCTCGAGTTTGTCTGTGTAAAGTTATCCTAGTTTTTGAATGCGAACATTAGAATATCTTTTGTATAGGTAAAATTGTTTCAGTGACATTAAATTCAGCGCTTTAAAAATATAGTGTGTAGGAGTTCTGATGGGGACTCTAGTATAATTTTAAAAATTGCCCTTTGTGCTATGAGGACTGGTTTTATAGTGTAATCGCATGAGCTTCCCCATCCGATAAGACCATATTGTACGATTATTAAAATAGCAAAGATATGGTTTATTATAGAATTATGAATAAATTGTACAGCGCCCTTGAGGTGATTTTTCACAAAAACGGCGCTCTATAAATTATCCAATTATTATTATTATTATTATTGCCTTATTGGTTTAACGAAGCCTATTTACCAAGGGAGTATAAAAACCTCTATCTGACTTATCATACAAGTGAGTGGAGTGTAAATATATATATGTGATCAATGCACAAAGTCTTGGAATGGGCGGGTTATCATCTACATTTGAAATCCTCAACTCTAGCCACTCCGAAGGTGGCTCTGGTGGTCTGGTCACCGCTAATGGACATGTGTGTATTTTTTTGTGTTTTTTGTTTCGAGTGTGGTGCTGAGTGAAATGTCGGATACGTGTTGTTATTGAACAACCTCACACGGATTGAAATTTGGCCTTCTCCGCAAATATTCTCCACCGACTCAAAACACCAGACCATTCGCCTCCAGCCCTTCTCTAGTCTCGAATCTTCCCAACCCGCTTCTACGCAGTTCAGCTCTTCTGAGCCACTTCTGTTAGGGCACCGACTTGATCATGATTTTCGGTATACCCATTAGCCAGTCTATCACAGACCCCACGTAATCTTTCTTAGTAGAATTATAAATTAATATAGATTTTATATTACCGTATCTAGGCTGGATCGCGATCTAAGACCTACATAATATTAATTTTATTTCTTCGGAATTTGTAAGCTTTACGATCGTTCTATAATTACGAGATTTTTTTGCGAATGGCTCGCACCCACGTGAATGTCGAATAGATATGGATATTTTTTTCGTTTTCAGGTTATTTGTTTTATATTCATATATTCACTATCACTGAATGTGTAACTCCATATTTTTATTTCACTATCTATGAATTTATTTTGCAATAAGATGACGAAGGAAATACGTTGAAGAAAAGCCTTTATTTGGCAATTAATTTATCTTAATTATCATGCCTGGGTTTTACACAGACTTTTCGAAATTAAATGTAGACAGTGACCTTCCTTTGCATACAAATCAAATCCACACCACTCTCTGGCCAGCCCGCTCGTCCACCACATGCACATTCTCCTTTACATATTTCAACCAATTTACACAAAACCTTGACAAATTATATACCTAAACCTTCCTCATGAATCACTATCTATTGGTGAAAACGACATGTAAATCCGTTCAGTAGGTTTTGTGTTTATCGCGAACAGACAGACAGACGCGGCGGAAGACTTTAATTTATAGTATGTAGAGATAACAGGTTCTCATTCACGCAAAAAATGTCCTTGGTAATATTAATATATAATAATCGACACAAGAAAAACACACAAAAAATAGATTGTGGTGTGATGTGGAGTCTTTTCTTTCGTGTATTTCTGACGGAAATTATTTTGAAAACTAACGAAAATATGGAACGCGAATCTTTTAAATGAATCTCGTCAGTAAAATGACATATTTTAGGATAAAATAATTATTATTTGAATTTTGATGTAATATTGTAAAATAATTCTGTGATTACGTCCACCTAAAAATTCTGTATTTCTAAAACTTGATTTGTGAAACATCCACCCCCGTTTTTTTAGTTCCTACATTTGTTCTCATCAACCGCGTGGTTAATGTTGGCTGTGGTGGCTAGCCTGATTCATGAGTCTGAAGTTATCAGAATATCTCTTGTTCGCTTCGCTCGCATGTCATTTTTGACAGCGCGTGCCAATTATAGGTTATCTTTTTTTAAGTTTGTTTTAAAAAGTCGGTTATTTTACTAGAAAAAGTGCGATGGCAATGCTTGCAGAGCCTCGTAGAAAAAAGAGATCACTCAATTTAAGAGGAAAGAACAACTGGAGTGATGACCCCGATAAGTTCGGTTCGAAGTTGATGCAGAAAATGGGATGGACTCCCGGCAAAGGACTTGGTTTAAATGAGGACGGCAAAGTGGACAATGTGAAAGTACGTTTCAAAGACGATAATGGCGGAGTTGGATTTGCAGACAAGAACGATCAGTGGACTTCGCACGAAACTAATTTTGAAGAGTTACTTCGTAATTTACATGGAGGTTAGTTTACATCTGTCAATATTATCAAAGAATTGTGTGCAATGTTAATGCTATAATTTTCAAACCCTTTCATCTGCTATGTAAAGTTATTAAATACTAAAAGAGTGCAGTTTTAATTTGCTCTCATCGCACCGTATTTTCACAAAGTTTTTGTATTGACAGTAGGTACCACTGATAACTGATTTTCTTCTTTTCCAGGCACTGTGGATAAATCCAAATTACACAGCGAGTCCTCTTTAGAAGAGAAGTCGGGTGAAATGCAGAATACGCCAATGTCAGGGAATTTAATAAAAATGCACTTTCTAGATGAGAAAAGTGTGTAGAAACTCATTAAAAAAAGAATTAATGTGCGGAAAGCAATATTGAGGGAGATACAGCCGATCAAAGTTTTATAAAATTTCACTTCGCGAACTGATACTATGACAGCCCGCCCGCCATCGTTGTCACTGTTATGTTGGTATCCCAGACCTGATACAAACAAGAGCCTAGATACGATTGAAATTATAAGGCGCGTAATTATGAAAAACAGTATTAATAATATAATGTAAATAGGCACTGGAATGGAGAATCCCGCCAGACAAACCATTTAAAAACGTAGGCTGTTTTTTAATGTAAAGATAACATACACAAGCCCGATAGAAAGGTTAGTTTAGGTTCGGTTAGGTTAGGTTAGGTTAGGTTATGGGGGGGGGGGGGGCGGGCAGATCCGGCGCTGGGTTAACATACACAAGCCCGCTAGAAAGGTTAGGTTAGGTTCGGTTAGGTTAGGTTCGGTTCGGTTAGGTTAGGTTCGGTTAGGTTAGGTTAGGTTATGGGGGGGGGGGGGGGGGGGCGGGCGGGCAGATCCGGCGCTGGGTTAACATACACAAGCCCGCTAGAAAGGTTAGGTTAGGTTATGGGGGGGGGGCAGATCCGGCGCTATACACAAGCCCGCTAGACAAATTTCATAATTACGCGCCTCCTGTGTCCCACGAAGTCGGCTACAATCGTATCTAGGCTCTTGTTTTGTCTCTTCAGGGATACCAACATATCAGTGACAACGGGCGGGTTGGTATCCCTGACCTGTTGTTGTGGTAGTAGTACTTTGGGTTGTTTGTAGTTCATTTATGGTAGTGTGCTGTTCGTCAGTCATTGTATAGTTCAGTTTTGGTAGTGTGTTGTGCGGCGTGTGATTGTATATACATATACGTATTCTTTTTTTGCTAACATGCGTCTGTTAGAGATTGATGCGTTGTGTAAAGACACGGAGTTGTTGTTGTGTAAATTGCGTGAGTGGAAGTTAATAACGCGCCTCAAGTAGGTCCGGGATACCAACATAACAGTGACAAAAGATGGCGGGCGGGCTGTCATTGTAGTGAAATTTTATTAAACTTTGATCGGCTGTATCTCCCTCAATTTTGCTTTCCGCACATTAATTCTTTTTTTAATGAGTTTCTACACACTTTTCTCATCTAGAAAGTGCATTTTTATTAAATTCCCTGACATTGGCGTATTCTGCATTCCTCCCGAGAAGTCTAAAAAATCATCTTCCCGTCTTCACTACAAGAAATTTACTAGAGGAAAAGATATAACTAGATACAGCAATAAAGACCTAGCCAATATATTTGGCAAAAAGACTCTAAATTATGTGGAAGAAAAACAAGTTCTAGTTGACGATCCCGAGACGGAAGTCAAGAATGAAGATACAAAATTAATTGTTGGTGGTTGTATGAAAGATTATTTTCAATCAAAACTAGGTAAAAGGCTAGGAAATGAAGTCTCACAAATAGTAAATAATGTAAAACCAAACCTATCAGATGATGAGAGTTGTGTAGCGTTCAAAGGGTTTTCTTCTTCTCCAACTGAGACTACTCCTGCTCCCGCTGCAGTTACTACTGGCAATGGAATGGATGACCATGCTTATACACCATACAACTCCGTTGACAGAGGTACAAATAACTTTAAAGGCTTCAGCCAAACTACCAAACAAGCTGCAGAATCTACTAAATATATTTCCTTCAATAAAGCTGCTGGTCCAGTCGAACCTAATAAATATATATCGTTCAATAAAGCATCCGAACCCGACGTGGATCCCAATAAACAGAAGAACTACGCTAAAGTAACAGAACTAGTTGAAGATAATGACTGTAGCCAGATTGTCAGCAAGAAAAAGAAAAAGAAGAAACCATCCGCTGATGCGTCTCCCGAACCGTTACAACTGGAGGAGGAAGTTTCTGTGAGTCTTACTACGGAACAGTCGGCTTTTATTTCAAACAGTTCTGAGATTGTTGAAACTTTCTCTAGAAAATCAAAAAAGATAAAGAAAATAAAATTTGGAAAAGCTGACGAGAACAACTCTACACAGAGTGCTTTGATTGAAATTGGAGAAGATGAAATTATTGTGGCCAAAAAATCCAAGAAAAATAAGCCAATGAAAGTTTGCGAGGATAGCAAGGATAGTGCAGGTATCATACCTAACTCAGAGGAAGTTCTCAACAATTCTGAACGAGTCATCATCCATGAAATGGAAGATAGAACTTCAAAGAAAAAGAAAAAAAAGAGCAAACAAGGAGAAAAAACAGCTGAAGCACCAATTCCGGAAGTAACCAAGGAAGAATTCAAACAGAAGAAGAGGAAAGCGGAATCTCCAGCTGTGAATGAACCTGAAAATGTTAAACCTAAAAAGAAGAAGAAGAATAGAGGGAGTGTCTAATGTTAGGTGTTAAAGTGGAAGAGAGTGGTGAAAAGCAATTGAACGAGGTGACGTCTGTTTAACCAGGTACTGCTTGATCTCCCCGCTCTCTAGCACGACTTTTATCAGTGATGCCACTGAGTATAATTTTCATCTGCTGCCCCTGAGCTAACTCCGGTCATGCTCTCAGCATGAAGAACAAGCAACTTGTATCTTTGATCATCACAAAGAAGTTTGGCTCAAGATCAAGATTTTCCAGATATCCTCATTGTTCTACAGTTGAATGATATAATAATATTTATTCGTTTGGTGTTCTTGTCAAAGTTCGGCGTGAAGAATAGTTTTTTGTAAATAAATTTCCTGACTAATGCCTAGTGACCATATTTCCTCTTTGATAAGTTCTGAGAAATAATCACTGTTTTGTCGATTTCAAAAGTGGCACACTTGCCTGACTGCCATATTTTTAAAATTTTGCATTAAATATTATAGGAGATGAGCAACGTTTTTAATTTGTCTGGCGTTGTCTCAGATTTGAACTGGGAAGCATTCAGATATCTCTGTTTCGGGAGGACCTCTTATCCGAAACTCTCGTTAAAGTCTCCTAAAAAATGCATATAAAACATGCATAATAAAAAGAAAAGTGTGATAATTTTATTTACAAGGGAATAAAATATTTTTTAATAGTCTTCCTGACAAAGTAAAAAAATAACAGAAAAGGTATTATTCAAGAAAAAAGTTATTATTATTAAAAAACTGAATACTCTTAACATTGTGAACAAAACGCAGTAACTCATTTAAATTTATATTAAAAAAAATTTAATGTTACCACATTCTATACTTGGATAATATTTTATTGTATAATATTCATTTTACTCTCGCAGATTTAGTTTTTTTCTATATTTCGCTACTTCTTCCTTCACCATTGTATTACGTATTATTGTAACAATGTTATAATTTAAATAATAAAAAAACATATATAAATTTTTTTGGTGTTGATTTAATAAAACTTCTCTTCAAGTATTTTTTTCTGTGTTTAACGCAGCAATTTTCATCATAACTTCCTACTTTTATTTACATTGGAATATATATTTTTTTCTTTGACTGTAATTCAAAATTATTTATGAAAATAGAAATTTTATTGAAACCAATCAAAGACCACCCCCGAGTACACTCGGGCGGCTATTATGTGTGAAAAATCCCACACCCGAAATAACTCGGGCAAACTTAGTGCTAATGTAGTAAAAATGTGTTTTTTTCCTGTTTTTTAATTATTACTGAAATGGTTAAGTAATTAAAGACTTGAACGTTTTTGGCCACATTTTGGTAGATTAGCAAAGTGCCAAAATTAGGCCAATTTACAGAGATTATTTAAAACATTTTTTGTAATTTTTTAATATTTCCATCTTTGGATGATCAAGACTAAACTTCGGAAGGGTTTTTTCAACCAATTTTAACAATTTATCATATTTTGAAGTTGATTTTCACATTCTGCGATTAAGCAGAATTCAAACTTTGATAAATTTTATGATTTTTTAATAATTCTTTTATGGATTGAAAATTGTTTTTGTTTTTAATAGAAAAAAATATCAAAGTTCATTAAAATGATACCTACATTTTTACTCCAAATTGCTCAGGAAACGCTGGTTAAAATCCTTCAATACGTGCTGTTATACCCTATATATATTAATATTAGGCTGATGTAAGTAAGTTTTAATATCCTGATAATGGAAGGGTACTTCTGCAACTTGTCGACAATTCTATAGGAATTAAGTGGTTTAAAACAAAGTAATGATTAACCACTCCGACCCATAAGCTGTTTACACGATAATGTAACATTACTAGACATATGTATACTATATGAGTCATACCCGAGTTATTAAAAAAAAATTAGTGTGCTTTAGACCACACGACTGAAGTAAAACTTCACAAACTTATGGCGTCCATTAACAATATAATAATAACAGGATTAAAAATATCCCCATCCCCTCAGCATCCCCATCATCCCAACTCAACTCAACTCTCAGCTCTCAACTCTCAACTCAACTTAACTCATATCATTGATTAGCGTTTCACATTGATAAGCGTTTCATATTGATTAGCGTTTCACATTTTTTCGTAACGTTTCATAACATTATCATCATTTTACCCCGAAGTGTCGAGCGTGCGTAAAGAAGTTTTACTTCAAAAATTGTGTTTACTTTAGAATTTATTGATGGGTCTATTATTAATCATTTACCTTTACCACCCATTGATGAATTATATTTAGGCGAGATATGAAGTGAAAAAATAGGTTCCATGTTTGTCCATCCAATTAGACCGATTTGGCTTTCAATGCTCTAGTGCTGACCGACCAGGATACTTCAAAATCCGGTATTCACGCAGTGCGCACTGATTGTTGCTAGTTGAACACATTTCAACGAGTTATTAGTATGCAAAAGCGCCTCTAAATTGTACAGCTCTATGTTTTTGTCGTACATACAAATTGGTGAAATACAAAAAAGTCACAACATGTCTTAGATGGATTAAGAAGTGTTGTAATGTCATTGCAATATGTAAATAAGAATTAACGGTGCGAAAAAATCATCACCAAGTTTGTACTACAAACGCTCCACTACAGCTGCTGAAAGATGCCTACGCAGACCGATCTCATCCTTACAGCTGAAGGGATCACATCACCCATCAGACTGTTATTTCCAAGCCTAGCCCTTTTTCGAACTCTTTCCACATGTTTCCTTCAAATTGGATAAGTCCTTAAACCCCTCTTTACTTATTAAATATAATGATAGCGTTAAAAAGTGAAAAAGTCTTTTTTATAAATTTAGTATGTTCCCTACAAACAAACTTATTAGGAAAACATTATTTTCTTTTTTCATTGGTTATCATTTTTTGGAAAGGCGGTTATAATGCGACGCCACACTTTTTTAGGCGTGGTTAACCACAAATTCAAATTACTGAAAATTAGCGGTAAAAAAATGTCTTCATAAAAACCCGTCGAAGAGGTTAAATATTTTTCCCAGAGGTAGGGAATTTTCCCTATATGTGGGGAGAGTATTATCAGATAGCTGAAGTTCCTACTTCCTACGTTAAAATAATTTTCGTAGGTTGGTGTTACTGACGGGTGGCGCTGTTCATTGCTGACTGCTGTTAGCCGCGCCTAACTTCAGTCGCGTCGGCCATTTTTCATTTGGCACGTTTCCGTGTTTGCTGTGTTTTCTAAATTATTTAAGTTTGTGTAATTATTTGGAAATAATCGAAATTAAACTGGTCTTATATCAAATTGTAAGACCTGACTGAAGTTTTTTTGCCAAAGGTAATTGAATCTGTGGATGATTTATGGAAAATTTAGTGCTTCAAATTTAACCTTATCTTTCTATCAAATATTTTAACTAATTTTTGTTTTTATTCCAGGATATAAACTCAAATTGTAATTAATTACTAATTAGAGGCCGGATTTCTATACATATTACGTATTCAGGACCATTAAAATAGGACGGAAAATCGAAAGCCAAAATTCTGTTTTGACAGAACAGATGTAGAAAATTTATTGTTTACAATGAACACTAAAATGGAAGTATCTGATACGGACTCTGCCTCAACACTCATCGACTCCTTTAAAACTGCGAGAAAACTTTTAAAGCAACCCGTAGACTACGCCGATTTAAACGAAGTCCATTCAAGGTGTAAAATGATAATGGAAAATCTCGGGAATACTCTTAACGCTTTTGAACATTGCGAAAATCTGCAAGGAAAGAATAATCAAGACGTCGGTTTACCTAAAAATGCTTCATGTAAGGAAAAGGATTTTGGAAAACAATTGGGGACCACAAAGAAAAATAGAAGAAAGAGAAAATGTAATATTAAAGAGGAAAATAAATCAACGCAGGAATTCGAAGTGAAGAAAGTAGCCGAGCCAGCATCACCCATACACAAAAAGAAGAGGCGCACATTCCGGCCATTCCAGGACCGGGCGGGATCCTCCGGAACACCTCCTCGCTTTGTAGAAGTGCTCACAAAGGCAGAGGAAATTCAACAACTTCTTCCAGCCAACCCTGTGGATTATCCCGCCCTTACCCATCAAAATAGCTTCAGTTGCGAAGCTTTGGCTACCGGCTTCTCTCCGCTCACCGCCACCAACACCTGGGAACTTCTGCAGCTCAGGCGGATGATTGAAGATCCCTTCCTGTCAGCAACAAGAAAACAGTACCTGCATAATAGGATTTTAGAGCTAAACAATAATATCATACAAGACCTCTTGAAGCAGGCTGAACAGTCTGACCAGAGTGAATTCTACGTCCTAGATAAGCTGTACAAGATGTCCACCTCGGAGAATATCCCGTCGGAGCAGAAGCAGCAAGTTGAGTGTGTGTTTACAGCTCTCCGTGAGAAAGTAGTGTCTGGCGTGATGAGGGATGCGGGGGATGCTGACTGCGGGACCGACTATAGTAAAACCATTGAAAAACTACATGCTCTCCTGCAGTTCCCGTGGATACCGCCAACTGAAAAGGGAAGGTTCATCGAAAGAGTCATGGAAATAAGGAGCAGGATGGCCAACGACCTGGGGAAGCAGACCCACGTTCCCATCGAAGATGGAATCAGATTGTTGGAGAGGATTCGCCTCGTCATGAAGGATCCCTTCCTCCCGCAAGAGAGCAAAGCCAAACTAATGCACAAAGTTAAATATCTTCGCAACACCACCATTGCGCAGCTTACGAGTACGGAGATCCCCAACGAAAACGATTCTGACCTGGTCAACAAATTGAATTCCATGCTCCAAGATCCCTTTCTCGACTATCACAAGAGATTAGCGGTTGTCAGTAAAATAAAAGCAGTTGAAGAGAAAGCTTCTCGAGAATTAAAATTAAATAAGGTGGAAGTCAAAGAAAAATTAATGACTTCTATGGAGGAAGTTCTTGGTTTTGAAGGAACTAATTTAGATTTTGTGGTCGGGTATGGTGTCCAAAATCCGCAATATGTCCGCTGTATTTATATTTGGAATCCGCAATTTCAATCCTTGTGATGCGAAATATTTTATCTTGTTGCTTGTCATGGAAAAAAATCAACTCTTTAATAAATAACTGAAATTACAAAAATTGAATATTGGCTTTCATTTCTTTCTTCCCCACACATATATAATCATTATAAAGGCGAAAGTTTGTATGAATGTATGGATGTATGTTTGTTACTCTTTCGCACAAAAACTACTGAATAGATTTTAATGAAACTTTACAATAATATAGCTAATTCATCAGAATAAGATGTAGGCTATAGCTTAGAGCTCTGGCATTATGAAATTTTAATTTAAAAAAATTGCAATAGGTGTCACTCGAACTGTGAATGAATGTAACGGATATGGAGGGGTTGGAATGGGGAAAGGGAAGACGGAGTGGAAACCTCCCTAATACTATGCGAGCGAAGCCGGGGGCAAAAGCTAGTAATAATTATAATCCATATTTATTATTTTGTACACGTTGTTTCGATAAAGCAGTTCATAATTATACTAGTCCCAGTGATGACATCATTCCATTATCTTCAGTCTCTTTTGTTTTGCTATGAGGCGCGGGAGAAGGAAGAGAATTATGTGCATATGAGCTCTTGCTGGATCTAGTTTATATTATGTACCATTGAAAAGGAAATTGCAAATTTTTTTAAACTTTATAAAACTTGTTTTTGAATCCCGATATTGTCCATTTTAATTGGAAAGGCTTAGATTTTAAAATTTGTTAGATTCTGTGAAACTTTCTTTTCCCCGTTGAACGTTTTTCCTAGCATTTATTTTTTTTATCATCGAAGAACATTCCAATGGGAGTAAGTTATGATTACTGCCATCTGTTAAGTTTATTTAAAAGGTAATTTGTAAAGATATACCTAACTACAGTTGCCTACAACGGTAGGTATTTTTTGGGTAATGTAAAGGATGTAGTTACTGGATAACTCAACAATGTGCAACTTCACCACTCCTTTGAAAATCAATAAAAAAAAAATTTATTATGTATGTTATGTGGGCTATTTAAAAAGAAATTACATCACCTTTTAATGACTTTTAAAAGGGATGTTGAAATGCCCTTATGTTGAGTAGTCCGAAGTCCGAATGTAATTTTAACACAACAAAATATGCACTCTTTCCTGTGTAAATTGATTATTTTTCAGAACACTTTAAAAGAAGTATATTTTAATTCAAACACGAAAATAATTTGAACAATGGGGTAACACGTGAAATCTCGATACGAATCAATAGTAAATTGATAATAATAATAATAATTGGACAATTTGTAGAGCGCCGTTTTTGTGAAAAATCACCTCAAGGGCGCTTTACAATTCATTATGAATTCCTAGGTTCTAATTAATTTTATTATTTACAGAAAGATACAAAAACATACTTACCTGCAGGTCACTTCCGAAAAACACACCAGTATAATGTATCTATAATACACTTGACTTACTTTATAACAAGTTATTCCTGACATTATTTGCAGTAAGAATTGTACCTAAGTAAATGAAATTTTTGTCTCCGGTGATATTTTTTTCGTTTTTCTACAAAAAAAAATGGTAGGTGTTGGACAGTTGGAGGCGGGGTGAGGGGTTGGTCGTTTACTCGGCTGAGTGACAAATTTGATTTTGAAGAAAAAATGATTTGAAAAAAATAGTCACCGGAGACCAAAATTTCATTTATTTTTTTTACTCCAAATAATGCCAGGAAAGTAAGTTAAGTACGTCCCTTCACACCCTGTATACGGATACGGAGTAGGGACGTACTTGTTTTACTTTATTTTACAAATCATTCCAGACATTATTTTGAGAAAAACATATACATTAAATTTTGATCTCCGCTCCGGTAACAATTTTGATGTTTTATTTTCCAACTAGGTACATATAAAAAAAATAGTAGGTATTGTTGGACAGTTGGGGTTGGTTGAGTGACTGAGTGACCAGTGGTGACATGTTGAAAGTGACCAGTGGTGACATGTTGAAGATTTTTTTGTTTGGTTTAGACATAAAAACAAACAAAAAAAGACATAAAAAACATCAAAATTGTACAGGATTTAAAATAGGTACCTACGTAATAATATTTATACTCGCGGTTCAATGTTCTTTTTATGTTTTTTTGTTACATTCTTCAGCTTCCTAAAGCGGGGTCTCCTCCGACAAAAAATACGTAAAGATTTTGCTTTATGGATGGTTAGGTACGTATATACGTCGGTCGGGGCCATTATATTTATTTCTATTGCCCGTGGCCGATAGAATGCAAAGAAAAACTCAATGTTTCTCAACCTCAGGCCCTGCCTCAATGTTTTTGTTTTTATAAAACTTTTTGTCGCAGGGGACCGGTCAAATTATTTATATTTATTTATAAAACACATGATACATAATTAGGACATTTACATAGAACAGATATATCATGGTGACCAAATTAAATAAAATAATTTTGTTCATACATCCAGTACACCACCACACGATGAAAAGTCTCTCTTACCTGAATTTTTTTTCGAAATAGTTCAAGATTTTTGTTAAGACAACTTTCTCTTTTTTTTTCGACAATTATTTCTTTTCAATTCTGTACCTCCTTCGTAAAGCGGCAAGGCCCTGGGCCAGAAGGTATTGAGTTAAAAATCTGGAATACTTTCGATATCGCCGTTTATTAGGGGCATCCATAAATTACGTGAGCACAAACGGGGGAGGGGGGGGGGGGTCCAGCAAAATCTCACGTTACTTGAAAAAAATATACGAATTGGCCCAAATTTATCTCACCGAGGGGGAAGGGGGGGGGGGGGGGTCTAGATTGGAAGAAAAACTGCTCACGTAATTAATGGATGCCCCCTTAATAATAATATTTGGACGACTTATATACCGCCGTTTTTGTGATAAATCACCTCAAGGGCGCTGATGGTAAAACTAACGAAAACTCACTAAGCAACATGACTCAAACTAGAAAGTTTAATCCCCATATATTCCCGTTCTTTGCCTTTTAATCCTAATTCTATGTTCCTCCTCCCCCCCTTTCATATATTTTAACAAAAAAATAATTAATTAAGAAAACACCCTTACAATGTCATACTTCACACTTGACCAATCATTAAATTGTTCATAAGTTCATAATTGGAATAATTAACTATCTTACTATTGTATTATTGTGTAATCTCAGATTTGTTGTCAACTTTCCCTAAAATAAATAAAATTAAAAGGCCACCACTCAAAATCAAAATAGTTATTATTATTTTTTTAACTTATGAGTGAAACCTAAAATTATAATATTTAATTAATGAAGACAGTATAAGCGACACACAATTGAAAATATGAAACAAAAAAGATGCTGTCACATTTAGGAAACTTCTAGGCACCGTGCCTTGTCGGGCGGTGCTCTACCAACTGAGCTAATGTATCCCTATCCGATTCGGTCATATTAATTGTAACATACATACGTAAGTCTAGGAACTACAAACATTGTCTTTTTTATTGGCTGTTTTCTTTATGTACGATTGCAAGATTCAACCCGAACTAAAAGCTATCTAGATGGTATCATTGATAAATTTATCAATTTTTTTTTAATATGCGATATCTATTAACTTTTCTGCAAGTCTAGGATGAATATTTAATATTGAACTTAATGAGTAAATCCTCAAATTAAAATATTTAATTAATGAAGACAATATTAGGGACACCTAATTGAAAATCAGAAAAGATACGGTCACATAAAAATGACCGTATCTTTTTCTGTTTCAGATTTTTGATTTATTGTCACTAATGTGGTCTTCAGTTATTATTGTGTTTTGTAACCAGATCTAAATATCCAGGTTTCTCGTTCTCATCCCCATTATTTTCTGAGCTGTGTATTTATTAATATTATGTATATTGAAGTTAAAACTTCTTTAGCACCGTTGTGATTTTAAACTCGATGAAACGAAAAATAGCGACACTAAAAAGTGACGAACATAAATTCTATAGGATTTAGCCTGCGAGAGAATGAGATAGTTTAATCGGTCTCCTCTTTATGCGGTGCTTCATAGCCTCCCCACTCTAGTCTACTTCAGTTTTCTCCACGCATGAATTGCACACTCTGATTTTATATCTGCCTCTTTGATTTATGACGCGAACTTACATCTGTGAAATTCAGTCTAACATTTTTGGGAGACTTTATCTTTAGCTCTGCAAAAAAATCTTTCAGGCCTATCGAGGTAGAAAATAATTGAATCCAAAAACATTTTGGTTTTGGTATATAATTGTAGGTGCTTTCATAAATCGAATTAAAATCATCAATTCGAAGTTACAATATAACTAGCGCTGACCCGTGAAAATCACGGGAAACCACAATTGTAGGATTTGTGAAGCTGAAAGTATTTATAAAATATTTGCCTCAGGATCATTGTAAACCGAAATGATAATCATGGAGACTACCAAAAATTCACATTTAGAATGAACACGGTTAGTAACTTAAAAAATCTTTAGAACTTAAAAAGATTTAGATCTGCTAAAATTTAAACAAATAAAACGTATTTTAAATAGAATTTAAAAAAAACGTTTTTCTACAACCGGTTACAGTTTTTAAAATAAAGAGTTTTTCAAATAGAATTAGGATCATTATTAAAAAAAAAAAAAATTTTCTACAATCGGTTCCAATTTTGAATATAAAGAGTTTTTCAAATAGAATTAGGATCATTATTAAAAAAACATTTTTCTACAATCGGTTCCAATTTTTAAAATAAAGGGTTTTTCAAATAGAATAAGGATCATTATTAAAAAAACATTTTTCTACAATCGGTTCCAATTTTGAAAATAAAGAGTTTTTCAAATAGAATTATCATTATTAAAATAACATTTTTCTACAATCGGTTCCAATTTTGAAAATAAAGCGTTCGTTGAATGTGAATAATTTTACGCATTACATTACGCGGGAATATTTCACATCTTAATTTTCAATTGGAGAGGCGCGAATGGGTACCGCTGCTCCGAGAACCATTTATTGGATAACCAACACCTCTGCCATAGGTCACCCCAAGTTTCGCTACGTTTGGTGACTTAGCAAGGGTGTCTGGGTTCATGGTGTGAGGTTTGTCTAGGTCTCATACAGCATCCCCAAACATGACTTAGGCCCTGAGGGAATGCTTCTTTTTATCGGGCCTCCTGTATGGAGTTAATGTAAAAAATACCGTTCTCATTCCCAGAACTTCCTTTCCTTAAAAAACCCTCCACACACCATCCCCAAAGATGGCACAGGCCCTGGAGTTAATGTAAAATAAAATCACTCACATCATCACGGAAAACCGAAATTAGTAGGTTTGATTACACACGGGAGCAGTCCTGTGCACCTACCTTACCTCAATGGCCTTGAATGTTGAATGGGAGCATCTGAGGACGTACACGTAGAGGTACTCGAGACGTAATCACGACTGGGAGGAGCAGCTGCAGAATACTCTAAGTAAAGCATGCGTTTGCCATCGACCTACAAACTTCATACACGCAGATATTTTTCTTTTATATTCTATACCGTAGTCATACATTGAACGGTGTCTCTGGTTCGAATAAAATATAGCCACCGATTAACCTCCATACCAGATAATTTCCTCGAGAGGCTGTACAAAATATAAAACGTCTTGTAACTGTGTGCGTGGCTGCAGTCACAATCACGACACCATCGTCATCTCAACTAAATCCTTGCTCTTGGTAGGAAACGAAGACTCGAGCTTTGAGTTGGGCGGAAGGAGGGTTTTAATACCTAATGTTGGAGTGTGTATATTGTTATTTACATGTATAGGTAGGCCGTGGTATGAGATTTGAGTTGGAGAGAGGTGTATCGACGTGCCCAGTTAACTATAGGCTGAAGAGAGCCGTGGTAGCTGTTCGACGCCACCTGGGTACTGGGTGCCTGATACCTGATTTGCTGTGGCCCCTCGTTCTCATGAACGCGGGACTGATTTTTTTTTAATAAACCCAATACTGTGTTACCCTAGAAGTCTGGTGTGTCCGGAATAACGTCAATTTTAACCAACTTTGGATGAAATTGATCAAATATTTTAAAATATGAGATTATTTTGTGAACAGATATTGAATGTCATTGGCCTGTCTCGGACCTAGGAGTCGAAATGTCTAGATTAAAATAATAAACAGTTCCATGTACCTACATCACCTCAAAAGAGTCTCAGAGGCAAAGACCTCACACAATCATGCTAAGTATACCTATTTGAACAAATAAGCTCTGAATGTTCTTTGATATATGTATGTATAACAAACTCCCACAGTATCAAACCAATTAAAACAAAAAATAACTTCATAAAGGACATCAAATCTTGGCTTGGAACTATAGTTGTATATGTTATGTATTTTAAAAACATTGTCATAAAATTTACTGAAAAAAACCTTACCCAAACCATGAAGAAGTGCAATAGAAGTCGATGAAAACTTATCTAAAACAAAGTCTCCCTCAGCACAGGATCTCCTAGTGGGGAGGACTAAGAAAATAATCTACACCTCTTTTAAATTTAAATTTCTTTTGCAGGTAACTTCTAAAAATGTTAAAATTATGATATAGTATTATAATAAAATAAAAATTAGCGTCATCAGGTTTCGGTAAAATTACAAAATTCAGGTTCATTAGGCACAAATCAATTATTGAAATAACACTTCGTTTCAACATCATTACTACAAGAAACAATTATTTATATCGCGTCGGGGAGTGTAAAAGATGAACAGTAATTTTTTCAGAATATCCCCTGTTGACCGCTTTGACGCCATCTTTTTTTCTTGTCAGTATGATGTGACGTTTGCCGTAAGATTCCGTTTCAATTTAAATACGCACATATTATTTTAGTAACTCAATCTGAGAACCTAATAACCTATAGCCTATAGCTATAGGCTACATGAGGACGTTTGTATGTTGCACGTTTTCCATTTCCTCCGACGGAAATAGTTGTTTCCTGGAAGTGTTTTTTCAATTATTTGGATTGACGCGGAATTCAAGAATTTTACCCCAGCTGCTAATTCCGCTTTCGAATATTTGTACAATCGCTTTGTTAAAGTTTTAGGTGACTTCGGTAAAAAACATACACTGTTTGGTCAAGTACTCTGTTTATTTTACAATAACACGTTTACATGATGACTTTGTACTTTTTTCTACCCGGTTAAACACCGGCTTTTCCTTAGGAACTGCTAATCCCGCTTCCAAACTTCTTTCCAATTCACAAGCGGGACAAGCAGTTCCTTCAGTTTTCTAAAGGAAAACACCGGCTCGGTCCCCTTACTTTTGCAGGAGGGCCGAGCCGGTGTTTAACTGGGTAGAAATAAAAAAAAGTGCAAAATCAACGTGTAAAAGTATTATTATAAAATAAACTCAGAATACTTGTCCAAACGAAGTGTGTTTTCCTCAATGTGACCTGAAAACTGAAAACCTCAACGCGCTAAAAACAAATCTAAATATAAACATTTAATTGTTTTATAGGTAAACAATCAATATTGCCAGGTTTCAAAAGGTGTAGAATATAATAGATATGTGGTGACCCCACCTTGCCACACCTGACAGGCCCGACTGCCTTGCCACTGCTCGGTGTTATGCAAAACAAATCCGGCCCATAGTGAGTGTGACGGACCCTCCTAGAGGCACACGTGTCGGTAGAGGTAGAGGCAGAGGTCGGTCGTGCTCGTCCTGCACATCTCTCTCCTGTCATACTCTGAACATCTCTAAGCGCACTTCTAATTTTACAACTGTTCAATTAATTAAAAACAAAAATCTGAACTTTACAGAACCATTTAAAAAAAGTTGCGCTATCGAAGTATCCAACTTTTTCGAACTGTAATTCATAAAGACTTGTCGCTGAACGTCTGAAGTTTCCTAAGTTTTTATTTTCTCGGTTGTGCTTTCTAGTTTAGTGCATTTGATTGAAACCTAGAGTTTTTCTCAGCTTCTTTGAGTTGTTTAGTTTCTGAGAGGTGTTGTACCCCAGGATGAGTTTCTAAAGTTGTTGTGCGACTGTAAAGGGGATGTTCTTCGCTCCTCTCTGATATGAGTGTAATGAACACAATCCTCACGAGATTGGAGAGCTTCAAGGCATACATCTTGAAGGTATAATAGTTTAATTACTTTTTATTTATACCTTTTCAAAACCTAACGCCTTTTCTATTCTTACTGAATTACGCAGTAAGTAAATCCTTACTTAGTTCACGCTATGTCTTACAATTAATTCGTTTGCAATGTAATCCAACTCTCGACTGAACTGCACTGCACACCGAAACATTCTTCGAAATGAATATCTTGTTTTACCAACGTGTCTTGGAATTCCATACCAACAGGAAATTGGGTAATTTTATGGGGAATATTGATTATCTGTACACAAAATCTCTTATTTGAATTATTCACATGTATCGCTATGATTACGCAATAAAAACAAGTCGGATTCCTACATTGCGTAGGTTTTATGTATGGACATTCAAAAATAAGTAGATACTTACAGAGTAATCGTTCGGTAAAACATTCTTATTGAGGAATCGACGCCGCAGTATTTTCATCGTTATGTTTCCTATGTATTTGTCCATGCGTAAAATATATTATAGTTATTTACCCGCCAGGGCTAGGAAATGTAATCTTCCCACAATAATAGCACTAAATTTAAATGGTACATAATGATTGTTTACAAAAAACTGGTTTTGATGTTGTTTTTGGCCATCAAACGGCTCCAATACGAATACGCGACAGCAGCACATTTGGAGCCCGAGGAATGTCCATTGAATAATTTTACCTGTTGTAAAGACAGTAAGGAAAACCGCAATTCTCAAGGCTCTACCAACACTCTACCGGTACATTGTTCATTCTCTACAGCTAACAGCTATAGGATGGACTGCTGACAATAGTCAATCACAACTGACTATTCAAATCTTCATCTAATGGCAATGGCAAGAATTGAATTTTACCAGGATACCAATTGGAGATAAAGTATGAGAACCAATCACTGGTAGAAATGTGGGTATTGAAGGCCCATCCAAATAACCGTTTTACCAAACTCGGGTCTAATCTTCAGCGTTCAGTGGAATGTGCCTCGCGTGGTTCCACGGCTATTTATTATAGTCTGAACAACCGGTTTCTGCTATTTGACATGCATCGACAGATTAATATTATTACGAGCTGTTATTCAAATTTGTGATCTGGCCGAGTATCGAGCCCGTTCGCCCGATGCTGATTTGACCCGTTGAGACAATCCAATGGTAATTGCTGCGTTTGAAAACTCTTCAGGTAGACTGTGACTATTGGCTGTACTATAAACTGTCGATTGTGGACTTAAACTCACGTCGCTGGCAGGCAGTGAGACACGCATACAAATCAATCTGAGGCATATGGAGGTATTCCGTACCCACCCAGTGCTCAGTATCCAGTACCTACCCAGAGCCAGTTGAACTATTCGTCGAGCAATTTGGAAAGCTCGTGGTCCGTGATCCGTGCCAGGACTGCCGGTGGTGGTTGATGACTGTGCCAGTTCTTCCACGAATCAACCCACAAATAAGCATTCCTTTATTTGCATTTTCCCTTTTCACGGCAGTCATCGGAGAGCTCCCTATTTAAAGATTTCCACACAATTGTACTTCGCGCAATTTATAACCACATGCTGAATTCATCTTATTTGAAGGAGACTTCTTAAATCATTACATAGTATAAAATGAAGTCGCTCAAAATTTTTGTGCCCTTAGATCTTTTAAACTATGCAACGGATTTTTATGCGGTTTTCACCAATAGATAGAGTGATTCTAGAGGAAGGTTTATATGTATAAAACATGCTTATTATAGTAGAGAAAAGCCTAGAAATTCAAATATTCATCATCATTTATTACATAGTATAAAATGAAGTCGATCAAAATTTTTGTGCGCTTAGATCCTTTAAACTACGCAACGGATTTTCATGCGGTTTTCACCAATAGATAGAGTGATTCAAGAGGAAGGTTTATATGTATAATACATGCTGAAATTCAAATATTCAATTCAGGCAGCGGGCGGCTAGCAAGCGGATGGTGTGGATTTTATAAAGGTTGGGTAATGGCGTTGTGTTTCGTTAGCCACAGCGACGTGTGGCCGGGTCTGCTAGTAATAGATTATAAATAAAATAACAGTATCTAACACAATTGAAATTCAGTCATTAATCTTGTTTCAAGAAAAATAATTATACTTCACAAAGTCGTATCGAATAGAGTTAGCGATAGGTTTATAATCAAGTAGCTAATATTATTTGTCTCAGCTATTTTGCATTTCCGAATTTCCAAACAATGGAGATTGGATTATCCTCTCAAGAGAAACAACATTATTATTCATGCAATTATCAAAGCACGCGAAGGTTCTTGTCGGGTGTAAAAAATAGAGCAGTCTCTCTGTTCACAGCCACAGTCACCCAACTTGTTTATCCCAAAACTAGCCCAGGAATGTTCTCCACCAGGTTTAGGTTCAGGTATTATTATCCTCCCCAGGTACAGGCAATCAAGAGATACCCCAATTTAATTCTCATCATATCAAATAACTCCGAGAATTTCAAAGAATACTTTTACTACTAGTATGTAGTTTTAAAAGCACGACTCTCTAACTAACTAACTAACTAACCATCACGCCGTTTCCCCGCAGGGGTAGGCAGAGAGGACGGACCGCCACACAACTCGATCTTGGCACACACTCTTTGCCTCGTTCACATTCATACATCGTCTCATACATGCTCTTCTATTATTCCGACTCTTCACATGGCCCGACTCAAGTAACTGATTCACTTGGTCGTGCCATGTCTTCCTCGGGCGTCCCCGACTTCTTCTACCATTCACATTTGCATCATATATTCTCCTTACACTCCTTTCCTCGTTCATTCGCTCTACATGCCCAAACCATCGGAGAGTCCCTTTCTTAATCTTACACATCACGCTTACATCAGCCTTGCATTCTTTGCGGATATCCACGTTTCTCTCACGATCGTACATGGTTTTACCACACATTCGCCTCAGGGATCTCATTTCTACAGCATTCAGTCTGCTTTCATCCTTCCTCTGCCAATTCCATGCCTCACTGCCATACATCAGGGTAGGTACCAGCACTCCATTATGGACGGCTAGTTTCGCGTCTTTGGACAGTTTTTTTATTACCGCCAACGGCATTCAGTCCTCCATTAATGATAATTTTAATCCGTTTGTTCGTGGTGGAATTCCGCTGTTATGCCCTTGTTATTGATATTATCATGTCTCGGTTTATCTTATTTATTTGGTATGAAGATGTCAACAGCGTGGTAACACCGATCTGGTCGCTAAATAACTGGAAAACATGGTTTTAATTACAATATGAGCCTACTGATCTCGTTTCCTGAAATACAAAGGTAATAATAATTAAGTTCATGCTATGCACACCTGCGTAAAATATCTCTAGATATTATAAATTAAATATATAATTCGTCCGCCGCGTCTGTCTGTCTGTTCGCGATAAACGCAAAAACTATTGAACGGATTTCATGCGGTTTTCACCAATATAGAGTGATTCATGAGGAAGGTTTAGGTTAATTTATCAAGGTTTTGTGTAAATTGGTTGAAATATATAATTAAAAGAGATTGGCCGCATGTGGTGGACGAGCGGGCTGACAAGCGGGCGGTGTGGATTTAATCTGTATGCAAATTAACAGATGGCGGTGTGAGTTAAAAGGTTGGGTAACCATCGAGTAGATGGCGTTGTTTCGTTTGCCACAGCAACGCGTGTCCGGGTCAGCTAGTAAAATACAAATTATTATTGAATATGCATTTGTAAAAGCATTAAAACACACAATTTGTTTTAGACCACTTTAATTTTATTCACACTTAAGTTATAGATTTGTTAGGTTGTACCGTAGGTTGGTTTTAATATTCTCCTGATGAAGGAAGGGTTCTACTGAAACCGGTAGATTGTGAATAAAATTAATGTGGTCTAAAACAAATCTGTGTTTTTTTTATTAGGACGGCTGTCTGTAAAATAAGGTCTCCAAGGTGCTGCGGTCGGGAGGAAAGATTTTACGAGCATTCCTGAAATACTGGCGTGTAACCTTGCCAAATCCCCACCACGTTGCGCCCTTTGTGACGCTTAGTCTCGGCGTGGCAGCCGTTCGCGATGGAGCTTCCACTCCACTCCGGATACACTACATGACACCAGAGGCAAAGGAACAATCCCAGTGGCGTTATTCAGATTTTAGTTTATAATAATTAATAGTTTATTTTATCGTTGCGACCGACAGAAAAGAAACAGAAAAGTTACTGACTACCATTTTTAGCCAGTTGCGACAACTTTGCTCAAACCACCAAGTTAAGCTAACAGGCTGTCAGTAAAACGTAAAAGATAAGGACTAGGCCCCCTGGCGGGTGCGGCGAGCGGAAGCTCCATCGCGAGCGGCTGCCACGCCGAGACTAAGTGTGGCAGAGAGTGCAGCGTGGTGGGGTTTGGCGTAGGGAAACTAGGCTACGTGCCAGTGTTGCCGGATCTTGCTTAAAATTGTTCCTCGCGACCGCAGCACTTTGGAAACCTTATTTTATGGCAGCTATATACTATTGAATGCTTTATTGCCATTTTATTTTTTGAATACCGCAAAAAATCTGAATAATAAATGATCAATGTAATTCCTACGCAGGCAATCAAAATGTATGTATTCATGATAATTTGGGTGTAGTATGTAATCATGTCGTATTTATTTTTACATATGTCCTGATTCAGATTTCCGAAATTGAATTTGATTTGGTTTTCATATTTAGTCGTTACAATACTTACGCATTCAAACAATAGTTGTTGTTGACATTATGTGGTACTTAGTTATGTTCATCTATGCTAATATTATAAATGCGAAAGTGCGTGTGTTTGTTTATTACGCTTTCACGCCTAAAACAATAAACCGATTTTTTAAATTATTTAACAATAGAAGCTACATTCATTATATGCCAGTAAAGTAGGCTGTATATAATGGTAAGCTCTGGCATTATGAAATTATAAATATTAATATATTGTACGTTTTCTGTCCCTAATTTGGATTTGGTCAATATCGTATTGATATAAGGTTTTATTGATCGTCCGTGCTAGACCTCCAGATCATCTTCTATCGTGTTGAAGGAATTTTCTAGTTTCGTCTCCTAGAAAGCAGCCTGACTGAAAGGTTTGCCAGTATAGTACCTACCTATTATAAGCATAAGCCCTCAGTGTGAAGTTTAGTATATAGTTTGTACGTGTATGTATTGATGTAGCTTGTAGCTTGTCGCTTGCACTTGCTCCTATATACAAATACCTGCACATTTACAAGTATTACAGGTAGTGTTTGTTGGAATTCTCTACGCACTCGCAGTCACTTTATATTCCGTAAGTGCTTCGTCTCTTGTCGCCACTTAACAAGCCTTTCAGTGATAAGTTTGTTTTGATTTCCAACTGGCAGTCTCCATTGTTTTAAATCCGTGAAATTATTTGAATGTACGACACTGCGCTGTGTTTAAATACCAATATTTCGTACGTGCCCCATACGCCAGCCGTAGGTAATGTCAATAATTGTCATACACAATACATACACCATACCTCGTGTCTCCACGTCCCAGTACTGGTACTCTCAGTGGGCGTTTCGTACAACTTCGATAAACGCGCTTTGTATAAATTACGTATCGCAACACGATATTATTTCAAGTGTTTATTGTCATCGATTGTTCTATCATTTTGGGCAATTCGATAGACTAATCAAACGCTAATTTATTATCAAAATACTATTGTATTTCATGCACAAAGTATTGGTGATTTAAAAAAAAAATAATCTTTCTCATGACAGCTGTAAAACCACTTTTGTAGGCAATCTCAATTCTACAGCGCCTGTTTGTATTTTTGCGTTACAGTGGGAATCGAACCCCCAACATCCTTTGATTAGACCGCAATGCTTCGAAGATCGTCATTTCTATGTTTAGAATTATATTTTCCCATATACTGAATTCTATCTGATTTATGTGAATTGTACGGTGACCCGATAGTTGATCCGCCACCTAATGATGTTTACTACAAAATGTTTACTATAAAATGCTTACTACAACTACGATGTTTACTACAAAATGTTTACTACAACTACGATGTTTACTACAAAATGTTTACTACAACTACGATGTTTACTACAAAATGTTGACTACAACTACGATGTTTACTACAAAATGCTTACTACAACTACGATGTTTACTACAACTACGATGTTTACTGCAAAATTATAACTTTTTGTGCATTATTTACCAATTTCAAACGTAACCTCAAAAATACCCTTAATAAAAAATTGATATTAATATCAAACGAATTTATACACGGTGTCGATTTTTTGTACTTATGCCTTGGTGTAGGTACATAGTATACTATAGACAAGTAGATTTTTCCTGATATATTTGAATGAAAATATATTTTATACTTTGTTATTCGGCGGTACATCCTCTCTGCATATCCCCTCGGGGTCACTTAGTTATGTTTTGTGTAATTAGGTATACCGTATTTTCCCTAAACCGACTGAATATTGTATATAAGTAAGGGGGCAATTTTATTGTCCGCGGATCAACTGTCATGGAGCCGAATTGTACTTTTTGAGTATCTAAACTTTATAAAATTGGTGAAATTTTTGGGTACCATCGACATCTAGTAGAGCAGAGGTCGTCAAGGCAAACAGATTTCCAAGTTTTTGTAAAAATAATAAAAGAAAACTCTTCACAGACCACTACCTCAATCGAACCTGCAACCTTCCGATTCAAATTCAAAATGCCTTTATCATTACGCCACCAGAGGCTGGAGATGGAATACGAGTCGTACCTCGTACCTGTACATAACAATATTTTCCCTGCCAGTATTTTGATGGTAGCATAAATTTAATATCTTGTTCAATTTGAAAATAATCGACTTGCACAACCTCCTTTACATAATTTGCAGATATGGATGCGCGGATCTTGAATCTGTGTTGCTTTTGTACCAACTGTGTTTTACACACGAATAATGATGACAAGTCGTGTAAATATTTCGTGTAGTACCTACATACCTACTACCTGGATGAAGTTTAGACAATATTATTATTTTATCTTCCGAAAGTCCATCAATGATTATCGTTTTATATAATTACTGGTTCCATGTCAACTCAGAAAGAAACCAACTCATAATAACTCAGAAACACCTCGGAAAGGTCATTAAAAGCTATGAAAATATAATTTTTAAATAGCCGGTAACCCTAACCTAACTTAACCTATTCAACCTAATTTTTATAATTTTTTTATTATCACTCTTAATGACCTTTCTGAGGTGCTTCTGAATATGTTTCATTCTGAGTTGTCTGGTCACCATAATTACTATATTATGTTTAATAGAACCCACAAGTAAGGTGGATCCTAACTGTTATGTTACTTAGATATATCTGACTGTTCTAATCTAAAATACCTATTATTTATCTGATTATTCCATAAACCACTTATTATTAAACCGATCCAAACTGTAAACTGTTCCCTAAAACACTTTAATTAATTATTTATCGTTCTGAAATGGTATCTAATTTACGATATATGCATAGGTACCTAAGTCACCGATGCATACAGCTATAGAAAAAAATACACATAACTAATTCTGATCCCGAATTGTTTTCCAAAATCTGCCATTATTTTACTGATCGATTCGGTCCTCCAAAATACTAATGTAGGTATATCTTAATTAATCCTAATCTAATTGCTCATTAAAGATCCACATACCTTACTTATACTTTATTTATATCTAACTTAAACTATTACTTATCTTAAACATAATCTAGATGCTGTGAATAACTGTATTTGTAGATCCTAACTGCAATTAATCTTTAATTTATGTATTCGATACTGCCACCATGGGTCGACCCACAGTGTCTTTCTTGACAATATCAAGAAGGATACGGTGTTTCTACTTATGTCGACAGAATAGGATTTATTTCCAAACATGGGAACACCTCAGCACAGGTTCCTCTATGAGAAATACTTCTAGGTAACTTACCTATTTACATACAGTCACGGATCATTTTTTTTCTTATTTCTAAACTTAATATCTGTGTAAACCAATGTAATCATTTGTAATATGTATGTTCAAGAGTAGAAATAAATAAAATAAAATAAAATAAATATTTTATGATTTAAAATATTTTGCACATCTAATCAATGAAATTGTTTTCCAAAAGACCCACGGATTTGCCTGATTGAAACTTGAAAGTGTTGTCTAAGAGAGCTATATTTTGTTAAAATCTGACTCATCCAAGACGTTATCCCAACGAGAAAGAGACAAATATCTGACTGATCCAAGTCGTTGTCTCAAAGAGAATGAGTCACAAGCTAGTCTCAGCGAGAGCTCGTATCCTGACGTTACGATGTTCGTCCTCTTACTTCTCAAACGTCTTGTCTGAAAACGAAAAAGTCAGAAGATACTAGAAGTCACGTACGATCTCTCGCTGGGACTCGTGTAATATCTAACCGATCCAATACGTTGCCTACGAAGAGAAAGGGACAAATATCTGGCTGATCCCAAAGAGAAAGAGTCCCAAAGAGAAAGAGTCCCAAAGAGAAAGAGTCCCAAAGGGAAAGAGTCCCAAAGAGAAAGAGTCTCAAAGAAAAAGGGTATCTAAGAGAAAGAGTCCCACAGAGAAAGAGTTACATATCTGACTGATCCAAGACGTTGCGCGTTGCCTCAAAGAGAAAGAGTCGAGAGTCGAGTCGACTGTTGTCCAAAGGCCACACATTTAATTGGTGTTTGTTTGTTTGTTACAGGGCAGCAGCGGCGCGGGAGGATCCTCAGGAGTCGGCGGACCAGGCGCCTGGGAGACGCACCGCGTGTCCGTGTCGCGCGTGCCGGGCTACGGGTTCGGCATCGCGGTATCGGGCGGGCGCGACAACCCGCACTTCGCCAGCGGAGACCCCTCCATCGCCGTCAGCGACGTGCTCAAGGCGGGCCCGGCCGAGGAACTTCTACAGTGAGTCCTACCCTTATCCTAAATCTCAAAAAATCGAAATATTCTAACATAAATACATTATTTCAATTTTCTATATTTTTTAAATAATCTAATTTATCACATTTGTTTACATATCATTAATCCGATAATAACACTGTACAGAGCATATAATATGAACTGAAACACAGTAGAAATTAATGGTAGGTACCTAGCTTCAAATTAGCTATAGGTACCTGAATAAGCGATTACAAATTACACAAAAACTTACCTCGTATGTATTATGAATTCTGATGTAAGTTGGTGTGCAATTTTTATTTAATATTAGCAAAATACCTTCCCACTTCATACTTATAGGCACTGCTGAAAACCAGCTACCAGGATAATTCCTAAATTGTAGCTAAGCGCTCTTGAGGTGATTTTTCACAAAAACGGCACTCTAAAAATTATCCAATTTTTTTAACGGTGCTCCAGATTTTATGTCCGGGTTGAATCTTTCCCAAATAAAAGACTAAACCCTTCCACACACTTTTCCACAAATGAATATCTAGTAAATTAACGCAATGTAAGTGCACTATATAAGAATAAAACAATACAAGAACCATACGTCAATCCACCAGAAACATAATGGGAAAATATTTCACCGACTCCAGATATTTTCATATCAGAGGGTTCGGCTCTGATGAAATCCTAACTGGTCCGATAAATCCTACTGATCCCTCAATATAAATATTTAAAAAATCTTTCGTAATCCTACATGTATTTAAAATGACCGACTTTTGCATTTTTATGTACAAATTTTTTGACAAATCTTAAGCTGTTTTTGTCAATAGAATCAACGATGAATGAATAAAAAGTGTAATATTATTACCTACCGCGATATATCGAATACACATGTACATGCCGGTCCGATCCTGACCCAAACAAGCGGCGCTAGTAAAAACCTCATGGGCCTGGGTGTGTTAGGTATTATCATTGGCTCCTCAACTTCTTGGTACCTTGGCAAGCCGGCCCTTTGTACACGTGAAGATGTTATTATATAAACTATTTAGCAAATAAAATAGTAATGGAAAATATGATAGGGTCGAAGAGACGCATTTTATTATGTAAGCGATTAGCTTAGCCTTCTTGTTAGATTATTATGCGCTGGATCATCGTTGTAATGCATAACAATACACGACATCTTTTTTCAGCCCTATGTAAGCGATTTATAGCTTAGCCTTCTTGTTAGATTATTATGCGCTGGATCATCGTTGTAATGCATAACAATACACGACATATTTTTTCAGCCCTATTCCAATTAGAGACAAAGTCAACATTTTTCGCTTTACGCGATCGCTATTTCTTCTCTATTTTCATATCTACGATTTCAGTTGGCATCACAGCAAACAGCATGGTTGATTTGTTGTTTGCAGTGATGACAATGACTTTGGTCTTTAATTGGAATCGGGCTGAAAAAAGATGTCGTGTATTGTAGATTGTAGGCATAAGCCCGGTTTTATACAGATTGGACCATAATAACTGTCGTCGTAATAAGTCAAATTTTTCATTATTCGGACCTTATGCTCCGCATAATATTTACACCGTGTTTATAAGGGGGTAAATCTTCAATTGAATCAGATTTCGTAATACTTTTACGTGGATTTAGTCGCTCCACACCTGCTATCTGCAGTCTGAAGTCTACACGCAGGTTTATGCTTGCTAAATGATTCACTCTTGCGGAATTTGACAGTTTTTTGAAGACGATGAGATGGTGAATTGTGATTTTGGATGATTAGAGATGATGTCACTAGTCGAACTATTAATCTTTTTGGGCGTGTGTTTAATGAATTAATTACATTATATTCGGAATAAGATTCGCTTGCTAATAAATGGTTATTGACTGTAGCCGAATTTTGTCCAAACGTATTTCTTAGAATTAGCAGATTGTTGGTTAGGCAGTTAGGCACCTGATATGAATTATTATTGCATTCATGAGTCAACCAGTTAACTGGACAAATCGTGGAAGTTGGGCGCTTTGTTCATTGTGGCAAAAATGTGGTGGAACAAATCGGTACCTTTACCTTCACGTCAGCGAGATAAAATGCAACTGTATTAAGATGTTGCATAACATACCTACCTATTAAGTATTTTACAAACGTGAATTTTAAAATTTGATACCCAACAAGAGTTCCAACCGCCTATAACCAGTAGGACTACGGCTACCTCATCTGGGGATGGAGGCAGTTGTCGAAAGGGAGGAAAATAGGAAGGTTGGGAAGTACTCAGATCTTAAAATTAATCTCAGGTTACAAAAAACAGCTTACGGGCGTTCAACCAGCCAGCGGCTGAAAATCCACATTTCGTCGAAAGATGTTCTTACGATCGTACAGGGCGGTTCCAATGAGAAAGATTAATTATTCTCCGTACCAGCTTTTTAAAATTATAACTCAATATCGATTTTAATTCATTCCAAATTTGCTTTAATTTATACCTACTTCCAAAAATGCTGAAAGGCGTTATGATAAAACTATAAAAATTATGTAACTTTTGTAATTATTTTTTGATCATCAGTATTTATCATTTTTCAATAATGTCTAAGCAAAATAAGAATGTAAAAAAATCTGAAATATATTAGTTTGTAAGTGCGCAAATAAATACACTAACGGACCAATTTTCGTCAAGAAACACATGTACGTATATATTTTTTAATGTTTTATTTAAACTAAAATTAAAACTCTGAAACAAACGTTCAACAGATAATGTATTGATTTATTTTACTGCATGATTACATATATGATTTGAAATGGGTGTTGTTTAATACAAAATCTTTTTTGAAAATTTAACAAATCTGCCAACGACCTATGGTATAACCTTATTATACTAAAAATTAACATTTTTTCTCAAAATTTAAAACGTACTTTTACTAGATAAAAGAACAATCTTTCGAAATAAATTTATATTTTTTGGTGGAAAAGAGTCAATACGTCTAAACCATAGATTCTCAACCTTTTTTTGCCCACCGCCCACTTTGACAATATTTTTTTTTCTAGCGCCCCCCAACTGCTTTTACATACCACCTTGGGGGAGGGGGGGGGGGAGGCGCAATGGGTTCTCTAGGTTTCCTGAAAGTCCATTTTTCGTAAAAAGCCTATGACTCCTATCCTATTTCTGAGAAGAGTATTATTTCAGTGAGAACAATTAAAACGCCTACTTAATTATTTGGAGAAGTATTTTTATAAACATTGAAAATATATTGAATTTATAACTTATATAATGAGATGGTTTGAATTTGATGCGTTTTACAAAATTTGTTTATATTAGGCTCGATTTTAATTAAAAACAAACTTAAGTCGCCGCGTTCAGTAATATGGAGGCTATTTCTCTTTTTGGTTAACAACACGCTACAGCACTGAATCCACGTTCAGCTAAATAGGACGATGGGGATGCTATTAAAAATCGTTGAAATATCAACCATAATCCTGGGTACAGTTACGAAATCGGCTTCTGCAGCCAAAACTCTTGGTAGCCATTCTTAAATTTAATTTTTATTCCTCATTTCTCGTCAGTTCTATTAGTTCTTCTTCTAACTGGGATGATCCTGCTGTGTTGACATTTGAAAAAGGATCCAAAACCCAGTCTGGTATGTCCATGTTTAAAATATACTGGAATCGTACCTTGGTTTTCCAAGTGTTGACAGTAAACAAGCAAGTCGTCGTTTTTGAATGATACTGCTGATAAATTTGTGAAGTTATTAAATTCCCGTCTGCCGATATTTCTTTTGTATAATAGCAGTTTGGACACAAAAGCTGCAGACCAATTTTTTGTCTTAATCAAATTTAAGTCGCCGCCTTGAAGTTGGAGATTGACATCATTAAACAATTTATACAAGTCTGTCAAGTACGCAATATCGTTTTTTGGTGAGATGAGGCTGTCGCGCAATACTGTGTATTTGTTTCCTAGGATTTCTATCATAGACTCAAATTGTAAAATCGAGTCAAAGAAGAACCTTTTGACAGCCAGTGCACCTCTGTGTGAAGTAGCAATCGGTTGAATCTTCATTGGCAATGCAAAGCTGACTAAATAATCTGTCATTCAATGAGTTATTTCTGATTTTATTAACTGTTCCGATAACATATTACATTGATGTATGGAGGCTTTCACTCAGATTTTTCGCAACCAAATGCTGGCGATGAATTACGCAATGCACAGCAAGCACTTCAGGAACTTTATTTTTAAGCACGTTATGAATCCTTTGTGATGCCCTGTCACAGCTGGGGCGCCATCCGTAGCAGTTGACAAAATATTATTAAAAGGAATTTTCTTTTCGTCACAAAACTTTTCCAGTGTATTAAATGTGGTTTCTCTTTTTGTATCTGTTTCCAAATTTGTAACAAACAATAGTTCTTGACATATTTTCTCATCTTTGATGAAGCTCACGTATGGTTGGTAGAGTGGACTCATCCAGTTGAATTGAAAATCGACAAGACTGCAGATTGCACAATGATTCTTCAATGTTTTCAGCCATCTCATCAATTCTTCTTTGCACAGGACTATTGCTCAAAGGAATTTTTCGAATAATATCTGCAGCTGGTTTATGGAGCACAGTGGTTTTATTTCTTTAATTGCTGTTGGAATTAAATCGTCCCCAATAGTATGCGGATTGCCTCAGTACCGGATTATCTTTTAGGCAGAGTAGGCAACTGCCTAGGGGCTCCGCATCGGCTGGGGGTCCCGCGCCCCGAGAAAAATTGACTTGCGTTAATGGTGAGCAAGTATCTATTGTCTATCAGTGAGCAACTCCGGCACGATTTTGGAAAAATTCAGCTTTGAAGATGTTTTAATTTTTTTTATTCGGTACATTTACAGGTTAATAACATTACATGCATTAAAGAAAACAGCAAATTATAATAATTAGGTTATAACCCAATAACTAATGTTCACATCGTGCACAAATAATAAAAAAGTCAATAATTAAAATAAATATTTAAACGTAGTTGTATTTTACTTTCCTTCTATTCATTAAGAAGCATTACTTAGTATTTATTTTATTTATTTTATTTATTTATTTAAGGAACATAAACAGTCATAGTAATAAAATATACATAAGAGGATGGCAAAAAAACAGACCAATTATTAATGTTCACAGATAGGTATTTAGAAACATAAAAGTAACTGAATGTAAACTAGAAAATTTAAGAAAAACAGAAAAAATAAAAACAGAACTAAGCAGCAATTTAAAAAAAAATAATAATACAGATGTTAAGTCAACAAGTGATAAACATGTTATAAACAATAATAAAATAATTAAAACAATACTTAAATAGACTGCGAAATAGGTATTTGGGTTGGGACGGGTAAGGGGAGGAGAGGGATAAGGGAAAGTTGCCACGCAAGTAATATAATAATATTAGGTACAATGAATTTAGTCATGAATATGTGTTATTCGCACCTACATAGAATGTAATAAAGAAATTCTGTAACGACAGTAACTAGCAGTGAATATGTCAGCAAGTGTGTCTATATGTGCAAGTTTATTATTATAGTATTTACATGCCCTTTGTATAAATTCATTTTGGTTGGAATTAGTGTTGCATCTATCAATGTAGAAAAGGGTATTTTGTCTGCTGTATCGAGTCGGCGTGTGGAAATTTATTTTATTTAGCAGCTCCGGGCAGTCAACTTTTGAGTTAATAATTTTGTACAGGAGCATCTGATCAGCGACAAGCCTCCTATTGAGCAGTATTAATGGGGATGTGATTTTAGGTGTCGTGTGTGGTTTGTTTTGGCATTTGTTTTGTTTGAGTTTTTTTTTGCTTTGAATTTCTAATTATACATTAATTTAAAATATAAATTTTGTACAAGCTTAAGTGTGCACTACCTATCTGCTTGCTAAAATTCTTAGTTTCTTTTAGTGCCAAGGTCGTCTGGAAGAGATCACATTAGTGATAAGGCCGCTCATTGTACTGTTTTTTTTTTTAACATATTTTTTGTTTTTATGTATGTGTCCTTTTATGTGCAATAAAGAGTTATTGTATTGTATTTTATTATTTAATTTTTTTTATTGGATGGCATACTTCGTGATGTAGTTAAAAAACAGATTTATTATGAATAAAATTATGTTGTGGTAGAAAAAAAAATGGAAGTTAGAAAAGGGTAAAGTGCAGTGGCGGACTAAGCCTGTCAAAGGCCCGGGGCGGCAAAGCAGAATGAACCCCCCCCCCCCTTGTTTAAGAAGTTGATGTAATTTTACAAGCTTTTTATTCAGTTCACACAGGCCTCTGAGTCTGGGGGGCCTCCAAAGGCCTCCATGTTTCCATGATCAAATCCTAAACAAGGCTTTAAGGTACCAAGACACTGTAAAAAAAGTTTTTTTTTAAATTCATTTTCTGATAGGTGCATTTGTCAATAAGCTCTCACAAAATGTTTTAAGGAATTTCGTAAAATTGACGGAGTTACAGCATTTTATATGAAACAGTTAGTATGTCAACATAACGTGTACAATTCATAGCTTGCATTATATTCCCAAAAGGTATGAAACTCATAGGTGAACTCAAATTATGTTGGATCATGAGAGCAGAGTGGATCGGGGGTTACGGGGCTGTCTTGTCGACGCATGTATGCTCACTCGCTGACTTCCAAATGCACCGACGACACTCAGTCTGACCAAGTTAGATCAATACACAGATAATACTGTCAATTCTTGCAGGATTTAAAAAATCCCGTTATTTACAATACACACAATAACAAAAATCAACTAATATTAAAGTTTACTTTGCTTTACAAGTATGTGATTAGCGTATTTTGCTTGTCTTTTTTAGACCATATTTTTTTTACTCATGCGCCCAACGCCCCCCTGTGCCATCCAAACGCCCCCCAATTATCTCTGGGTCTTCTACCGCCCCCCTGAAGGTCTCAAACGCCCCCAAGGGGGCGTTATCGCCCACGTTGAGAACCTATGGTCTAAACGCTGATTTAAAAATACCATATTGGAAAAGTAAATGAAATCAAATACCTGGGTGTAATACTCGATTCAAAACTGACTTTCACAGTAAACTTTGAATATGTGCTAAAAAAGGTGTCAAAAAGGTCAATTTTCTTAGAAGACTAAGACATAAATTAAATAGAAACACTGCGGAGCTCATTTATAAAACTATTGTTGCTCCACATTTTGATTACTGCTCTACGATGTTATATTTGGCCAATGAAGGAAATTTAAACAAACTAGAAGTTATACAGAACAGAGCTATGAGATGTATACTGGGAAAAGGCAAATACGCAAGGATTAATCAAATGGACTAAAGTATGAAGAATGAATGAATGTATTTAAAAAGAAATGTTATGCTTACTGTAAAAATATTTAAATTTATCAAATGAAATGTTACATTGTGCTTATTAGTTTATATTCATGTAGTATAAACTAACTCAATAAATAATAATAAAAAAAATATATATTTCTGGTTTTCTCTGGTTATACGCTCTTAAGCTGTTAAGAGGAACGGCTGCGCGAAATTTAAGTTTCATACTAAATTTAATTTTGGATTTGAGGTCAACATACCCAACCAAACTGAATAATATATTTTTAACAAAAAGGTATGCTTAGCAAATATGTAGTAAGTGTATGTGCTATTTTATTTCTTTGTGTTTTAAATTACGATTTACCTATTACTACTTATAGGTCAAAAAAATCCCATTTTGCATGATTTTAAAGGCAACTTTGGCATTTTTTGTGAGTTGATTGTAATTATCATTTAAAAAAATTATCTTGTCCCAGGTACCTACCTACTGTGTTAATAAAAAACGTAAAAGCTTCTGAATATGTTTTTTTAAAAAAAAAATTATATTCGGAACGTGTGAAGCGTAATTTTTAATTTTCGTAATCAAGCTTACTATTTATTACCCACTGGTGCCGGCTTTTTGCTGCTAGGCCATGCAGGCCGCTTTTTCCAATTCAGTAACGTTCCCTGATAGTAGAGTTTTGTCCCTTTGAATGAATATAATGTACAACAGCAATTATTAGAAAGTGCAAAAAATAGCTTTTCACGTTGGTACCTATATCTACATATTCATTTTTCTATCCCAATAAAAACCTTTTGTTAATGCCAATGTACTATAAATGTAGGTCGTATAACTTCATTCCCACTTGACGAATGAAAACTAATTTCTACTGAGTAACGAACTCCCGTGAACTTACAAATTTACTGCCAATCAGAACTCGAAAAATTAAATAACGCCGCCGAAAATGTAATGGAGCTCCTCCCTCCAAACCTCCCATAGCTTAACAACCAATCGGTTTGAGACTTAAAATTTCAATATTTCATTTATAAACAATATTATTCATTTTAGATACATTTTGAAATTTGTAGGCACAGCTCAAATTTTCGAATTTTGAAGCTAAAAGTAACCGATTACAAAAATGGCCTTTTCCTTGGAAAAATAATATCGGGCTATCCAGTATTAGATTTTGAAAAACGTTATGTTTGGTTAGACATCTTTTTCATTTTGTTATTTGATGTTTGGGAACTTAATTTGTGAAATTTTTGTTTCTGGAAATTTCTATTTTTCTGAAAAAAGTTCTTCTGAGAAAGTCGGAAAATTGATCTGGAATAAAAAAAAAAACAAGGAAACATTTGGAAAATGGGTTTTTTCTATCTTTTTGATATTGTGTGAAATTTAGAAATTTCACATGTTGGGAATTTTTGTTTGGAAAATTTTAAAAATCGAATCCATGTTGGGAAATTAAAAAAAAAGTGAAAATTGGAAATTTGAGCTCGAGAATTTTGTCGGAAAATGAATTTTTTGCGTAAATATTTAATAATCCATTTGATTTTGTTATTTAAAGTTTTGGAAACTTTTCATACTGAAAAACCTTTGATTCTGGAAAATTTTATTTAAAAAAAAAATCTTTTCTGGAAAAATCGGAAAATATATTTTTTTTCAATGACAATTTTTTATCTGAAAAAAAATCATTCGGTAAAATTGAAAAACAAAGAATTTTTGGTTGGAAAATTAATCGGGAAATTTTTATTAAAACATTTATCTTTTTGATTTAGCGATGCGATGATAGGAAATTTTTCAAGTTTTAAACATTTACAAAATTTATACTGGGAAAAAAATTGCTCGGAAAATGAGCGAGAAATTGTTTTAAAGTTTTATTAATTTTATTTTTGACATTGAATTTTTTTTTCTGGAATGAAATTTTTGGTGGAAAAATGAGTCTGGTAATTTTTATAAAAAACATTTATATTTTTGATTTCGTTATGCTTTGATGTTTGGAAATTTTGCAAGTTTTAAATATTTCCAAAATTTTAAATTGGGGAAAAAATTGCTCGGTAAATGGACCGAGAAATTGCATTTTTGCATTGCAGAACAGAGTTTTGTTAATTTTATTTTTGATATTTTCCTTCTGGGATGCTGTTTGAAATTTAACAATTCCCTTTGAAAATAACAAAGCTCCATTTCCGTTTTCATCAACAATTGAAAATGTACACTCCGTCAGATAATAATACTATCCGATTCTAAAATGTCAAGTCATACGACTTTTAAATAGTAATGTTAATTGAAACTAGTGTCCGACTGAAACAGGAATTTCTAACGAAACCGAACCTTCGGTTGTCTCAGTTTCGGCCGAAACCGAAACTGAAACTTTTTTAGACATGTCAATGTTGTCGAAAAAAAATCACGAAACATCACGAGGGGGGGGGGGGGTAAAATGAGATATCACGTTTATTTATTTTTTATTGAACGCACGATTTCTAAAGGTGAACGTCCTATACTTTGTACTAAAAAAATACACGTGATTTTGGGGGGGGGCGGTGTTAGCCTTAAACCTCACCACATATCACCAGGGGGGGGGAAAGGGTCAAAAAGTTGCTAAAAACATCACGTGATTAATGGACAACCCCTAACCTGCATGATTTAAACAATGAATACGGTAAAATGATGCATACAGGAACGTTCGAAGTACTCTATTTTTGACAGGTTTGTATAACATACATTAGGGATCGAAAGGAATAAACGATAAATGCGGGAAACAATCATTTGAGGAATGATCCATCGAGATTTCACTGTATGTGTATTTTATAATATAAAACATAAATAAATAAAATACCTAACCAGATATTTGCTATCCCTTTGAATTTAAAAAAAAAAATCAGATTGGGTATTTTGACCTCAAATCTAAAATTAGTTTTTGTATGGAAATGGCCTGCTTAATTACCAGGATGACAATAATAGTATCTTTCGCTCTCAAATATGTGCAACTACACCTTCTGAAATTTTGTGTACATGGATAGCCAAAAAGCTTGTGCCCTGCGATTCTCAAAATGTAATTATATATTACTTTAACCTTTAACTGGTGACAAGCGGTCTCACAGGCCGAGCAGCATCAGTGAAACATCATTTCACCCCCTTCCCCGCTCTTGCTTTGTTCTAACGCCTGAGTAGCTTCGACTTTAGTTCCGTCCACGCCGTGGATAAGGATAGTTGCATCGCACAGTCCCAAATCGATAAGTTACATCGATATAAAGTTCGGCAGCGGTCTCTCAGACCCCATGTCACCACTTACGTAACTTTTTAAAGTAATTTTGATGTATTGTTTTTTCGTTTTTTTTTTAATGACAGGCCAAAAACACGGAAAACCTGTGCTAGTTGTCCTCCGAAGTTAAATCGCAAATCTAATTACCAATGTTATTTGGATAAAAACATGTGTGCTGCAATGTGCCAAACAATTATGCCCTGATAGCTAATAAAAATAACCAAAGTTTGACCATTGCCAGTTTTGAAAAATGATACCAGTGATTAGAGCATTATTTTTTTATTTATTGATTAGTATCTTAACTATAAGAAAAATGAGTATTTTAGTTATAATATGATGATTTATTTTTTTTTGTTTGTAATTACTGATCTCATCTCTAGTTTTTTGATTTTAGTTACTACATACATTGTTATAACAAGTTCTTCATTAAAAATTACATTTAGAGTTTATTGACTAGTTTTATTTTATTGTTTTTTTATTTATTTATTTATTTATTTATTTATTACACGCCCTGATGGGCTTTTACATTAAAGTTTATAAGTTGAGTATAAAAACAATGAAGAAAATATAATACAATGAGAAAAGAAAATACGTAATACAATATAAAAACAAAACCACATAATAAAATAAAAAGTACATATGTAAAAATATGATAAGAAGTCTCACATTCAATATAAACAAAAAACTGCAGAAATTATGTAAATCTATTTGTGTCTAGAAGAATAAAAGTGATAGAATATGCAACATTTATACTGATTGGTTTTAAGATGAAATATATCACCTAAATTAGAATATTTATTTCCGAGACTGTGAAGTCTCGGAAACGGAGAATTTTGATAAGCTAGTGTCCTGGTGTTATTGAAGTAAAAGGGTAATAAATGTCGACATGATTTTTTGGGTACATGGATATTGATAAATTGAAGTAATTCTGGACAGTCAATTTTGTAATGCAGTATTTTATGTAACAGTATTAAATCTGTGCTTATTCTTCTTTCTGAAAGTTTCAACAGAGAAAATTTATCCAGGAGGTAATTATAATCAATGTTTAGTATAGGAATACGCAATTTATAGTTTATGAACCTTAGAAACTTCCGTTGTATCTTTTCAATGTTGTCTGAATGAATATTGAAAAAGGGTTTTATATGTTATTAAACTGTTTTTAAAGACTGCTGTAAGCTACATTACCTAATTTCTATGCTATAGACCGGAAATGGCAGCGGCCTCTCAGGCCGTTCGTTACCAGTTACGTTACAAAAAAACCATGTCACTAGTCAAAGGTTAATATCATTTGTGTTTGTTGTATTGCAGAGTGAACGATCGAATCATCAGCGTGAACGGCGTGTCGCTGGAGAATGTGGAGTACGCCACGGCGGTGCAGGTTCTGCGCGACAGCGGCAACACCGTGTCGCTCGTGGTGCGGCGGAGGGCGCCCCACGCGCCCCCCGCCACACCGCCCACCCCCATCAAGCTCACGCTCACCAAGGGCACCAAGAAGGAAGGTGAGTCATCAATACCGCCAGATCAATAGTGCCAACCACCTGATCATGACTTCCTTCTTCATGATTCAGTACTAATGGTATCTAAAGGTTGCTGCATTAACTATGTAACAATTTCTGGACATTTTGTTTTGAAGAGTTTCATTTCACATGTCGGTTGAGCATTGTAATCTGTATCCTTATGATTGATTATTTTAATTATTGCGTTCCTTGCAAAGTGTTGATGATGGCGCGCTCTTTGGTCAGCGGAAGGCACTTTCCAGCTTCCTTTGTGTGATATTGGTTTGGAAACCGGCTAAAGCCTCACGCTTGACCAAAATCAACACAGATGTCACCCGCTTGTGGTTTTTGGAGACAAAATGATTCAATGCGACAATATGTTACATTGATATAATGACACAAGTGTTTCTGTGAATTTGAAGTTAAGTTCAGTGTGAATTTTAAACCCGATATGTATGTTTGACATCAGACTTATGTGCTTTACTAAATTATATATGATTGATCCATGTGAAAGGACTAGATGGGAAGGCCTTCCATCTGCAGCAGAACCAGAAATAAGTTCAGTGTTCTTTTGTTGCCATTAAGTTCCTGTCGGATTCTTCATCTTTGTAATTTTAGGTTAACGCAACATAAATTCACATTTGTTTTTTCTCTCTTGAGTATTAAGCTCAAAGAGTTCTGGGCTATTTACACGCCCGGAATTCATAAGTTACTGTGCTCAGCCACATGTGCATTTGTTACTTAATTTTTATTTATCTGCTACTGGTTTCGACAAATCCATGTCATTCACTAGCAATCTTAAAACTAACTTAAAAATTATACAAGTACCAGTAGCAGATAAATAAAAATTAAGTAAGAGATGTACATGTGAAATAAAACTCTTCAAAATAAGAAAATGATTAAGGCATTGGGAGGTCCCTGGTGGGTAATATTTCTTATAATAATTGCCGCTTGAATGTTGGCGTAACTCAATTTCCATGCAAAAAAATTATAAGCAATTTTGTGCATTTTTCCTGAATAATATATGAAAAGATCCATTAATATTGATGAAGATTTGTTTAGATTTTGAACACATACCCCCAATTTCTAAGGGTCTATGGCATCCTCTGCACCGGGGTATGTAAAGAGGCTGAACGGGGTTGGATATTTATTTAAATTCCCATTTTACATACTCGTACATAGAAAAAAAAATTATAACGAATAAAAGTACATAGTTGTTATAATGATCTTATTCAAAATATCAATAACACACAGTTAAGGATTATTGGTTAATATCATGCTAGTATATTTTGTTTAGGAAGCAATATTTTTAAGATTTCAGGTCACATTTAGTGAAAACACATGTTTCAGTAAAAACACATTTGGTAAAAAAATGATGATTTTGCACTTTTTATTTCTACCTAGCTGGAGACCAGCTGGTGGGTCCCAGTTCTTAGGTTTTGAAGAAACTGTGAAGAAACTGCTTTTTCCACTTCGAATTAGAAAGAAGAAGGATTCCAGGAATCCTATTGAATAATCCTCCACAATAAACCAACTGTCTGGGTGTTTTCATAATATTGCTTGTATGTATTATATTATTTTTTTAATAAATAAATAGCTCAAAATAACACTCTTCATGACCGACTCAGAGAGAGAGAGAGAGAGAGATCTGCTTGTTGTTCATATAGTAAATTTTTTTTTTTTTTTTTTTTTTTTTTTCTTTATTTTTTCCCATTGTATCTACATACATACAAAAGTAATTTTACATAATTTCTAAATACTAATTATAATTTTACATAATTTCTAAATACAGTAAGAGTAAGTATAAGGTACAAGTAATGTAAAAGTTAGCAATAAGTAAAATATATAATAGAAAAGAGTAGGTAATGGGAACCCACTAAGGCACTGCCTGTGTGTGGGTAATATAAACAAGATTGCTATATATACATCAATAAGTATATGTAAAAAATGTAAATTTTAAACTAAAGGTTTAGAAATATAGTAATCTGTGAAAACATTATAGTAAAATAAAATAAAATAGTGAAAGTTTTTACTCTACATGGGGCAACCATAATTAGTTTTCAAGTGTGTTGCTTTTTAAACAAATGTTATAAAAATTAAATATGTGGACATGGCAAATTTCATTCTCCATGATTACAACATTTAGGAAGACATGGAAGGAAGTAACGCAGATGAAGTCAACAAGGTGGCCATCTGGTCCGCCTGTCCCTTTATTCACTTTAACCACTCCGATCTATCGCGAATATGCACTTTTTACATCTTAAGCGAAATGACAGATTTACGAAAACTTTGTGTTATTTCCGCTTCACAATTGAAGCTCTATAAATGAAACATTTCTGAACGTAGCCGAATACTATAACCTGTTTTTGAAAAGTTACAAAATAAGTTTTAAAATTGTTATATTACAAATAAATATTAACATTTGTAAATATTAAAATTTACAATGCAAACATAAAAAAATGTTGAAATTACTCACGTGGTGTTTTTATGTGAAAACAGTACTAAATCACGGATTATGTAAAAAACAATACTTATTCTATCGTATAAATGTATAATAAACAATTCAGTCACCTCACTTTTTTATCCTTTCATACAAGAATATTGAATAAAAAAATAACAATGTCTAAAGGCGGGTAGGCGATTTTGCGGTCAACCATGTATCTGACAGAATAGGTCTTTTTATGTTTTTCTATGAACAACTTGAATAGTGATGGGTAGCTTGATTAATTATGGTGCTTCTACTTTTTGTTTTAGGTATGTCACTAGAACAACAACGGAATTATAACGATTTCTTTGGAAACACACGCGTTGACGTGAAAGCACGTTTATTGTACTTGACTGCTATCGTTATATTATCGTGTATATCCGCTTATGTATCAGAGTGGTTAAGATTAATTTTCCTTAATCTCTATTGACCATTCTTATATAGCTAACTGTTTTCATAGAATTGAATATTAGTCAGTTAATTAAATTAAGTCCACTTTGGTTGTCAGATTTCGGAATAGTCCTGGGCTGCAAGCTGTTCATCAAGGAGCTGACTCCCAAGGCACGCGACCAGCTCAACTCTGCGGGGCAGGGTCTGTGCGAGGGAGATGTCATCACGCGCATCAACAACACGCCATGCGGGGACACCATGTCCCTGAAGGACGCGCGAAAGATCATGGAGGGCTGTAAGGAGCGCCTGAGCCTGGTCTGCTTGAGGGAGCAGCGGCCCGCACCCGCCAATGCCACTCCATTCCACGAACCTAATTATCATAATAATTATGGTGAAATATTAGGTGATTTACTTTTTATACTATTATTTTTAAACATATATTTTTTATTATTTTTGACTTTCTGTGAAGATTCTTTTTTTCAAATGCGAAATCATTGTGTTTATTTGGACTTTCTAATTTGCATTTTTTTAATATTATAATAATAACAATAATAATATTTGGACGATTTATACATATAGCCCCGTTTTTGTGAAAAATCACCACAAGGGCGCTGTACAAACTTACCATACATGTCTAAAATCTAGAAAAACTACAATCTAGACAAATAATTAAAAACAACTTATGGCTAAAAATTGCATTCACCGGTTCATTGATCACCGATTCGAAAATATATGTACAATGTTTTGACCAATGAATGCGATGCTGCATGAAATGAATGAATACAGGACCCAAAGATATTGAAATATAAGGAGATGTGCTATCCGCCGTTTTTACTAGGTGAGACTGCGCTTCCGGTTGTCGCCGGTGTTGTTTACCAATTAACGAATAAACTAAACGAACGCTAAACTAAATGAACAAATTCTTTCCGTCTTCAAACTATATTTTTAACCTATAATAATGCACACCTTAAAAAAATCAAGAAAATGAACAAATTCTTTTTGTATGCAAACAACGCGCATTAGGCCGTAGTTCGGCGACAGTCGCGCCGACATCATAGAATATCTCTTTTGTATTTGAATATCTTTGACAGGACCATACTTACCCGGGAGGTCGCTTGAAATTAACACTGTTTATTGTCTATTTAAAGAAATTTAGAGTTCGATTACATATGAGTTAAGTTTGAAAAAAGGATTGTCATTGAGATAGTGTCGTTTTTATGGAAAAATTGGATAATTCCTTATTCACTGGAACGTTCCGCTATATAATTAAATTCAGCTCGGAAATTTTTAAGCGTTTGAAAATTTCCCGTCCTTTTAAAAAAATCATGCCTCTGGAGACATATAAACTATTAATGGTGTTAGAGTGCCTTTGAATGAACCTGTATTTAACCGTTTAAAAAATCGTTAAACGTACAAACACTTGAATTCTGGGTATTATTTACTTTAAAATTGCGTTTCATGGTACCTACTTGGAGCAATATTAAATATTATGATTTCTGTGTGTTATCTAAACCCTATTTGATAATCACAGATATAAATTTAAATTAGAAAATGCATTTTTTAATATGTTGACTCATGATGAATGAACGTGTAAGTATGAGTATGTAAAATGATAAATTTAATATTGACAATGTTTATTTTGCAGGTTCTGATCCCTTGAACTCTTATTCAGGGCAGAACTTGTATGTGGCGCCCCCCTCCCGCTCTACCCTGCTGGTGGATGACCGCATGCTGGGGGGCGGTGCGGGGACGGGGGGCGGCAGGTCCCGCGGGCCCCTGCCCCCCTCCGCCTCGCCCCCTCATCTGGAGCCCCCCTCGCCTTCCGACACACACCACCACCCCCCGCGCCCCCCTCCACCCCGACCTGAAGGTGATTATGGTAACTTATTCTGACTTGTTATTCTACACCTAATTATTATAAATATTTATAAATTAAGTGAGTTTAAACTCTTTTATACGGTTTTTCAAGGAACCAAAAAATATCTTTATATAGTATAAAATGAAGTCGCTTCCGCTGTCTATGCGCTTAGATCTTTTAAACTACTCAACGGATTTTCATGCGGTTTTCACCAATAGATAGAGTGGTTCATGAGGAAGGTTTTAATGTATATAATTTGTCAAGGTTTGGTGTAAATTGGTTGAAATGTATAATATATCTGGCCAAGCGGCAGTGGACAGCGGGCAGCTTGCAGCGGGCTGCCAAACATGCAATGTGGATTTGATTGATTTAACTGATGGCATTGTGTTTCGTTAGCCACAGCAACGTGTCGTCGGGTCTGCTAGTCTTAAATAAAAATTAAAATATTTATTTTGAAGTTGCAATATCAACAAATTATTATATTAATCCTCCATCCCAGATTAGTTGAATAGAGAAATAAATTATTTAAAACTCTCAGATCAAACAATTGCATTAAACTTAATATTTATGAAAGAGTACAAGACACAGAAAAAAGACAATGGTCGCAACTGGGACTCGTCCCGGATAGACGGAGAGGTCTGGGTTCGTGTCCCAGTTGCGACCATTGTGTTTTTCTGTGTCTTGTTCTCTTTCATATTTTCGTTTAGATTATTATTGTTAACTTATTCTAAAATGATATATTTCACTGATGGGAATAACCTTCAAAAAAAGTATAAAAAGAAAGTTTTTCTTATAAAAATTTAATATTTATGTTCAAAATTGTAAATGGTAATAAACATCCCTGATTTAATTATTGAATTAACCTCACTGAATTTCATATACCTGTGAGAGCTACTCTCACAAAATCCTGTTTAAATGTAACCAGGACTGAGCATTTTAAACACTCGCTTCTACTTTGATTACTTATTTGTTTTGTGCCTTCTCTTACTTTTATATCATTCTAGAGCTTGTATTTATACTTTCTGATGTCATTTTAAGATCAAATGCCACACTTGTCATTTAAAAAAATATTTGTAGTATATTCTTTGTTATTTTACTGTGACATGCAATTATTATCTATGGTAAATAAATTACTTTTGAATAAAACAAACAGAAACACATGCAACAGTTGCTAGAATTCACAGAGGATTAACCAACATGTCGTAAAACAACAATAATTAACCCCGGGCTGGTAAAATGATCAGCTAGAGCAGCTATACAATGGTATAGTAAGAGTAAGATAACCCAACCTGTCGTTTGAGTTTAGGCACACGGCAGACTATTGAATTTGATAAACGAATACCGGCGAATTGTAGTTTGACTTTGTGCTTTCAACTAGTAAAAATAACGGTAGACTATGGTAGTTGTCGGATAATTGATCGACAGATTTTAAAAAGACCCTCCACACAGCATCTCCGATGACATAGGCCCTGAGGGAAATTATTTTCCTCAGGGCCTCCTGTGTGGAGTTAAAGTAAAAAAAAAGAAAAAGATTATTGAGAGATTACCGTATTAACTTACTTATATACAAACTAATATTAACCATTTTTTCCTATCTAGATTATTATAGCAGTAGAAGGCAGCTGTACGAAGAGGATCCCTTGAGCCAAAGAAATAAACCAGCGTAAGTATTTTAAAATCATAATACTAAAATATGAATAAGGACTCACCATACCTACAATACCGATTTCAGTTTTAGTTTAAAAATTCTTTTTGCTTCATTTAGCGGTCGTCGGAGGAAGGAAGCAGTTTTTTTGTATGGACATGGTTTTTTTTTAATGTTGGTTTATTTTTGTGGATTGATGTTGATGATGCTTTAATTCAAAATATAAGATTATTTTTAGTTAATCTATGAAAATTTATATTAAAAAATGAACCAAAAAAAAAACTGTGACGGCACACTAGGTGGGAGGGGTTCGACGATGTGTGACAGGGATGAGGAGGGGGGGGTCATGAAATTCGTGTGACGTAATTTATGGATGGCCTCAAAAGGGGTTTGTAAGTAGGAGATTTTGCATTTCAAAGCAATGCTTACAAGCTTAAAACTTTATTTTTTCAAGGCTTATAAAAAGACTTGACTTTATAGAATGCTTGACTGTAGTAAATGCCAAGATGTGTTTTACTCGCAGTTTTTAATTAAAGCATTTCTAGGCGATCAAATTTTCAACATAATTTTGCTTTACTATAATTGAATTGAATTGTTCACTTACATAATAAAAGTACGTAGATAAATAATATAATTGATTGTTTTCTTTTCTTTGGTGTAGAAGTGAGCCTCGTCTGATCAGCTTCCAAAAGGACGGGTCGGTGGGTCTGAGGCTGACGGGGGGTAACCAGGTGGGCATCTTCGTGTCCGCCGTCCAGCCCGGCAGTCCCGCCTCGCTGCAGGGACTCACCCCAGGGGACAACATACTTAAGGTAATTCATATTCTTTGTCATCATTCTCACATCCCAGGGTGGGATTTTACCTCCCCAAAATTCCCCGATCTCCACTGGCTAAGGTCCATCCATAGCTTTGAAAATAAGTGTCATGAATTATGAAGCTGTTTTTTTTTTTTACATATTTTTGGACAGAGAAAAATGTAAATACTTTTTATAAATTCCTCAATGATTATAATAGTTTTGTGTCAACTATATTATAAAGTACTAGTTGAAGTTCTCTGTGTTTCCCGAGCTTTACACACAGTTTTTAAAGACTCATGTTGTCAGTGACCTTCCTCTTGTAATGAAGATCAAGTGTGCAAAATTGCGTCAATCTTGGAATAAAACTGTAGATTTGTATAAAAATTAAATCCACAACGTTTGCTCGGTGTTCCCTCGCCTGCCACAAACAATCTTTTTTATATAACCACTCAAACGATTTTTGGCATATTATGGCAAGTTTGCAAAACATCTTGAGTGATCGCTTGCCATAATGTGGCAAATTTATCTACCTGTCGTAAAACATTTAAAATATTTTTTTTCAAACTTTCCCGCGATCTACAGTTTGCGTTAGTAGAAAGCTGACATAATGCTTTCCCATTTTATCAATATATGTCTCAAATCGACTTTCTGTGGCCGATTCTATACATGTTTAAATTCTAATATTGTTTATTCTTAAGCTAACCAAAGTTTGTCACTCGAATGAGCGATTGTTAAAATGGCATAAGTGTTTCTTTTATTTGATTTTTATTACATATTTTTACCATTATATTGTTTCTGCAAGGGGTAGGCAGAGTTTTTTAATTTTTTATTTTTATTATTTATTGAGTTAGTTTATACTACATGAATATAAACTAATAAGCACAATGTAACATTTCATTTGATAAATTTAAATATTTTTACAGTAAGCATAACATTTCTTTTTAAATACATTCATTCTTTCTTCATTCTTCATACTTTCAGGCATTTCATCGTACATCTTTAGTCCTCTATACATTAGGCAGTTCTGTGATTTTGATTTCTTCATTTGTGGCAATCGAACTCTGTTTACATTTCTTGTTTCATAATTATGTACGTCTCTATTAAAAACATTTTCATCCTTAAAGTATTTTGGCATTTGGTTTTTCATAATTTTATGCACAAAAATTAACACATTAAATAGTAGTCGTTTTTTATTGGAATCCAATTTAGCTCCTCTCTCATTTGATTAATCCTTGCGTATTTGCCTTTTCCCAGTATACATCTCATAGCTCTGTTCTGTATAACTTGAGTGAATAGAGCGCTGCATGTCTCTATTTGTCTTGGCCCCCATTCCTTCTTATTTTCATTCAAGAAACATATTCGCTTACATGCTTTTTCACTATTCTCCTTCTGACATGAAATATGTACTGAAAGAATCTTTCATTAGTTTTTAATTTGACATATGTACAGATCTTCTCACTACCAAAGGAAGTTGTAGTGAGTGCGTGTGCCATGTTAATGTTGAGTTATGTTTTCAGATAAATGAAATGGAGATGAAGGGAGTGACGAGAGAAGAGGCTGTTCTGTTCCTGCTGAGCCTTCAGGAACAAATAGATTTAATAGTACAACACTCACCCGAGGAATACCAGGCTATTGCTGCTCAACAAAAAGGTAACAAAACTTCTCTTTTTGACAAATAATTTGGTCTGGGAGCCAGTCTAGAACCTCATGCATTGCCCTGTGGGCCTCATCAATCCCTGTGAATGGAGCAGGCGTTTACTGACTATTTATTCGGACACTGTACCAAATTCACAAATCGCTGACTCTTTAAGGTCCCACCTTTTCATCATATGGGCACAATGGCTGTGGGAGCACCTTATCTTATTGATGGAGGACCAGTCTTACGAGGCTGTCTGAGTGAGAACCCAGACTATCTCAGACACATCTCACTATTATTCTGTATTTACTGATTTAACTCTAACTTAATTTCTTATTTCTTCTTTAATATATATGTGGGAATATGAATGCACAATTAAATGGGAACACCTTTATACACTTGAGACTCGAAAGGGGGAGGGGGGGGGGTTCGGAAAAAAATCATGAAATAGAAGGAGGGGGGGGGATATAATGAGATATCACGTATATTTATTTTTATAATATTTTCATGTACAAATATATGTTTTTTTTACCACCTTCCTTTTTTTTATGCCAGTCAAAAACAACCTGCAACCTTAATGTCTGTCTTAACATTTTTATCATGATGCTTAATTTTCTAAAATTTTATCAGATTTTAATATACTTTGTACTAAAAAAATACATGTGATTTCGGGTATGGGGGGCAGTCTAAAACCTCACCACGTCACCAGGGGGTTAAAAAGTTGCTAAAAAACATCACATGATTAATGGACGAACCATAGGTGGGAAATTTCCTATGATATTATGTTTCAAAAGCAAAATTATAAAAACTAGTTTTATCGCAATTTTCTTTAATTTTACATTTGTATCTCATAACTATCTTTTGTGTAGTTTTTATTATACGTAGTTATAAATGTATTGATTATGTGTGTGCTGTGTCTGGGTGTATTGCAGGTGATTCATTCCACATAAAGTGCCATTTCCACTACACGGAGCCCACCAAGGGAGAGATGTCCTTCCGCAGCGGAGACGTGTTCCATGTGGTGGACACTCTACACAACGGAACTGTGGGCGCCTGGCAGGTCTTCAGGATAGGTAACCAGCCAACCATCTTACCTTACATCTTCTTATTCATTCACAAAATTCATTGAAAACATTGAGCAAATACAAAAAAAAATGTCTGCATTTTATAAATTTTAAATTAAATATCCCACTAGATGACTTAAAATATAATTTCTTATTACATATTCTAAAAATACATGCATTAGAAGACAGACGTAAAATAAACGATTTAACCTTTTTATTCAAAATACTAAACTGTAAATTCGACTGTTGCGAACTCCTGCAACTCATAAACTTACGAATACCCACAGTAACAACACGAAAAAATACACTTTTCTACTGCAGCATTCATAAGCGTAACTACATTGCCCGCTATCTGATACAACGATTTCACACTATAGGAAATCAGTACTTAGGTTATGTTGACATATTTAATAACAACTTGGCGAGTTTTGTGGTTCTTTTAAAATATTTATTCCAAATAAATAAATAAATCAATTTTCATGAGCACTCTATGATCCCAGCTTTGAACATGGGTTTCCCAAAACAATATTTTGACAAGAAAAAATTGTTTAAGGGTGTTTTAAACATTGAATTTGTTATGTTAAAATGTCGATAACCTTTGTACATTGCTAAACTATGTAAGTGAGGAATTGGCGACTGTATGTAGTACTGTACAGCTTGACATATTTATATCTTTATGCAGCCAAAAGAGGAACTAACAAAAGAAGTATTTTAAAATCATAAATACTTTTGAATGGTTCTCTAATATTGATTAAATGGTCTTGTCCAGGTCGCAATAACCAGGAGGTGCAGAAGGGCATCATCCCTAACAAGGCGCGCGCTGAGGAGTTGGCCACGGCGCAGTTCAATGCCACTAAAAAAGAGCTCTCAGCCGGCAGCTCCGAGTCCCGTGGTAGCTTCTTCCGCAGGAGGAGATCCACCCATCGGAGATCCAAATCTCTGGGGAAGGTACATACATATCAATATACAATCATTCTCTCTCTTCCTACTTTCAACTGTGTTGAAAATACAAAAATTCTTTTTCTCTTCGAAATTTTTGGCATACCTTGTCGCCATCTAAAATTAACTAAACAACTTAACCCATAGATTCTTTATAGAAGATATTTTATACACAATTTTACCCTAAACCTTGCTATATTATGTACAGGAACACTGGGACGACGTAGTGTTCTCAGATAGCATATCCAAGTTCCCCGCATACGAACGAGTAGTCCTCAAGCACCCCGGCTTTGTACGGCCCGTGGTGCTATTTGGGCCCATCGCAGACCTGGCCCGCGAGAAGCTGCTCAGGGACTATCCTGACAAGTTCACCGCACCGCGTGAGTTCTACCATCCATTTAATCTGGTGTACCATGGAATTAAATCATTTTTATATTATTATAAATTATTTTTAAGTTACTAGGATGGTATACCGCCCATTTTTGTAATGTATTTTGTTTGGCGTGTTAGATTATTGGATAATAATGTATTCATGAAGTTCAATGATATTTATGGATGTAACACTCATTGTCTCCAAAACCAAATATGGCACAAGTAATCTTTTTGATGCTGGCAATTTTCTCAAAAATCTGTGCTGATGCCCTCATTATCATAATCGGCTTATTAACACACTGTATGATGAAATTTCATTTAGTGCTGAGTAGCATCATTCAATGTGTTAACTAACAAAATGTCGATTCTGAGATAATCGAAATTTCAATTTTTATTTTAATCAGTTATATCCAAACTAAAATAATAACTAAATGAAAACAATTTTTTTTATTTTTTTTTTATTTAATATTTGTTTGTTTTTACAATAATTATACATTTTTTTTTTTACATATTAAACAGATTTGTAATATTAATGTAATAAAAGCCTGAAGCCTTTGTAAAAACCACTATATGACCAATATTATCAGCATGTTTCGAAAACCAAGTTTTCTTCGTCAGGATAAGATTAACTTTTATAGGGCGGGTGAATTTATTAAATATCTCAAAGTCAAATGTAATATTGAAAATTATATTTGAAATAAAAGACAATCTTCTACAATTTCAACATTTTTAACTTTGGAATTTTCTTGACGGTAATGAAATACAATAAAAACTTCTAAAACCTAGCTCTACACACTGCAAACTGCAGTGCACCTCAAGGTAGTCATTATTTCACTGGACTGCAAAGCCAGCCGCGTGTGACCAACCGCAGTGACCAGCCGCCCAATAGGGGTTAATAGTAAAGATATCAAAAGACAAACAAGTATAGGCAAATTCTATAGACAAAATATTAAAGGTAGAGTTGATTAATTACTTGTTTTCGGAACATGTTGAAATGTTGATAATAAATATTGATTATATTGTGGTTTTTTTACTAAGTTATTTGTTTAATAAAAATGATACCACAAAGCATATTTGCAAAGTTGGAATAAAATAATAAGTAAATTTTTTTAAATGTACTTTTATTCATATATTACAACTGAATTTATGAGGGAATTAATTTTTTTGTTTTATTCATATTAATAAGAAAAAAATAATCAAATGATAATATTTTTTATGTCGCAAGAAGTCACTAAAAGCTAAAATGTTTTAGTGATTTTTAAGGGTATTTTATGTGCATTTCCATATATTATATCTCACTTTCAAGTCATTAAAATGTATTAACAATATTATTGATTAGATGCACTTGTGACTATGTATTAGGGTGCTCAATTAGTTATAAACAATGTGTTATTCGATTTTATGACTTATTTACTGGAGTATGACCAAATAGAGTTTTGACAAAAATGTCAATTACTTTTGGCAGTAAACCCACAATATATAAGTTTAATCAATGTAAGTGTACATGTCACACAAATCATAATAGTGGTATTCTGATTAACGCTCCCTTTAATGATCCTCTGTCCAGAGCTGGACAGCACCATGGAGGACGGCAAGAGCAAGTCCACTTCGGGCATCATCCGGTTGTCGGGCATCCGCGCCATCATGGACCGCGGCAAGCACTCGCTGCTGGACATCACGCCCAACGCCGTGGACCGCCTCAACTACGCGCAGTTTTACCCCGTGGTCATCTTCCTCAAGGCCGACACCAAGCACATCATCAAACAGTTGAGGCACGGTATGCCCAAGTAAGTCTAAACTTCTATCTTTTGTGAATACCATCTTAATATTTGTTTATCAAAGATCTTTGGGGCCGACTGTTAGGGAGTATTCCTGTCATTTCCCTGATTCCTACCCACACCTATGTAGACCCCAACTTCCATTGTGAAATCACAAGGTCAGTGCATTGACTATCTCTAAAATGACAGCAGTGTTCTATGCTCAGTATCTTGACTGCGAATGATAAAATTACGAGTTACATACAAAACCTTCAAAATTACAATGGTGATGAAAATTATAATTGATACAAAGTGGAAAGCGTTATTGGACAAGAGACATCATTATCCTGCCTTCAGTGAGTTTTTATGCTTCCTTTTCCTACCTTTCAGAAAGTTCCTACACTGACAAAAAACTTCAATAATTTAAAAGATATTTTTGTAGACAATACCATACTTGATAAAGTGAATTTTTTATTTTTGTCTTTAACTAACCCAGTAGAGGTAATATCCGAAATTTTGAAAGTGAATAAATATGTCGACACTGTAATTGCAGTGATTCTTACCGTGCGCGGGTATGATTCTTCAACACTGCAAATTCAGGGCTCCAACCCTGTTGGTGTTAACTTGCAGAGCCATTTAATAAGCTCCATCAAATTTTGTACCTAATCTGCATTACAAATCCAGACTGGATCTAACTATTTAATGGCCACTTATCTAATAGTGAAATCAATCTATTTGTGCCAGAATCTCATACTCGGGGGCGTGACCCATCAACATATTCTTCTGTCGAGAGAGTCACACAAATCTATTACCACAATTCTACCTAAATAACGTGGATGTAAAATTTAATGTATTCCTCGAAACATAAAAACATATATTTTATGAGAATCTAAATTTGTAATATCCTCTCAGAATTGATGGGATGTTTTATGTTGTGACCTGTTATTCTCGTCTCCAGATCAGCGCACAAATCATCCAAGAAGCTGTTGGAGCACTGCCAACGGATGGAGCGCGTTTGGGGCCACATCTTCACACAGACCATCGGCCTCAACGAGCCCTCGGCCAACAGCTGGTACGCTAAGCTCACCGAGCTCATCCAGCGCAGTCAGGCAACGCAGCTCTGGATTTCTGAGACCAAGGTTCGTTTCTCCCCTCAAATCAGTTTCTTGCTGATCCCATGCAGATTGGTCAATAATTTCGTCCTCACGGCTTGCGTCGGGCATAGGAGAGTGTCGCAACGTACGTATTGTGCCGTGTGGACTCTGTGCCTAATGCCTTGTGGAGACAAATTAACACGGCACGAGGCATGTGTTGCGATGCTGCCTCATATGCCTGCCTCATACCATGTATACCAAGCTAATATTATGTATTATGTGCTACTTGGTTATAGGGACAATTCAGAGGGACTGAAGGTTTCTGTGTTACACATTGTACGTAGGTTACTACATATTAGTATTTATTTATTGAAAAATTAGAAATACATAAAAACATAAGCTGCACATCTCACTAGGGCATTCCTGTATCGAGATATGCAGTATCATTGGAGAAAGTTATTGAGAAGCTTTTAGTATGTTATATCTAGTTAATTTTAATTTCATCTTCATTTGATGGTGGAAAGACCCATAATAATAATATACAGTGAAACCCTCTTAAGAAGTTTTCTAAGGGACCAGAAAAAAATGTTTGGGAAAAATTGGGCCAATTTTGGGCCGAAGGACCCAAAAAACCAAACTCCTTAAGCCACAAAACTTCTTAAGGGGGTTTCACTGTATTCATCTTCACAAAGCATCCATCGGAGGCACTGTAAAGTATAATTCATGGTAAGTGTTCTTACAACTCATTCTGAATTTAACCAGCAACTGGGAAGATTCCAAGTCTCCACTTGTGGCTGAAATAATTTTGCATATTTTTGGAGATTTGATTGTATCTGAAACTGGTTGGTTTCAATAAAAAATATTGGTTATATAATGTTGTCTTTGTGAAAGTTAATTTCATTCACTTATATATTTTTACACAACACACATCATAATCTCTCACAGATTTCAAACTCATAATTATTGTGTAAAAAAAAAGGAAATAATCAATTACTTTGAAACAAACCATTCATTTCAATTAACTGGAGTAAAGAATTAACTGGGATTAAAATTGTTCCATCTGTGTTTAGTGTATTGTTTATGTTGGCGGTGAAAGTATCAAGATGTGTGTTTTTGTTTGGTTCTAGCGCTTTGAAATGGTGTCGGACATATATTTCCCCCCTCCCCTGGCACCCATCCACCCCCTCTCCCACTCTCTGTACCCCTCCAGGTATCCCTACAACCATTCCGCCTTATCTTACCCCATCCACTACCGGACCCCGGCTGTCAGTAGGCACCAGGGGGGCCCCCGGTATAGCGTCCCGGTCAGCCTGCTGAATCGCCCCCAGCGCTCCAGCGCCCCCTACTACTATAACCAAACGTCTAACGCTAGTCTTATACCCAATAACCGCTTGGACGCTTCCCAACGCTTCTACCCTAATAACAATAATACCAGCTTGAGCCACTTGTTTGCCGAGAGTAACATTTACAAAGCTCAGCCCTACCGTCCTCACAGTGTCACGGAAGCTCCTGTTCAGAGTTATAACTTTGCCAGATATCCGCGCCGCCCGTCTTCGGTGATGCCCATTATAACGGATAATGAGAGCCGTGGGAGGGGGGAGAGGTGTGGGGTGGAGGGGTGCGCTTGCAGCCTCACCTCCGCCACCGCCACCCCTCGTCCTACTCTCCCCTCACACAGCCGTTCCATAAGCGAGCCCCCGCTGGAGAAGACCAATGAGGATCTCTCTGACGCTGAGTCGGAAGCTAGTTCTGCCAGTAATAATAATAACGATACTGGTTTCCAGAACAACAATGTGTCTTCGCAGACCAACGTATCTCAATCGGGTGGGCCGGTCGTGGAGCAGTATCTGGGCTATGTATGATTGTAACATACATTTTTGATAGCTTTTGTAAATTACTTTAGTTTTATTTCAACTTTTTGGAACAATAACAACAGGACATAATAATTATGAATTATTATAGATTGTAAGTAGATTGACAAACAAATTTGAGTTTGATAACATTGTGCCACGAATCTGTACATAATCAATCATTGTTTAATGCTATTTTTGCCGTAATTAATTGTGATTGTTTTTGCTCAATCAGTAGATAGTTTGTACATAATATTGTGGAGTCATTGCCTAAGAACTATAATATATTATGAAGCCTTTTAAATTAATTAAGTAGCAAGTAGTAAAAATAATAATATATTACGTTAATCTTAGTAAACTTTAATTAATTTTACAATTACCAAAAAGTAACCAATGTCTTATGATGAGCCAAAAAGGAGAAATAGATTTAAAAGGTTTCCGACGTCGCCATTATCTACCTCATTTATTTTCTGATCATAAATCCATCCATTATTACTTACTGTTATTAATATAATTACCTTTCAGCTAATTTGACATCACTCATCACCATTCTATTTAATACTGTAATTCATATAATAAAACCCTTTCTGTTTGTTTTCAGTCTTCGGAAGTTAAGCATTACAATATAAATATAATTATTTACCACTATATAAAGATACAGCAAGTAAAGCTTTACTAAATCTCATTCAAATTTAAATGTATAATCTTGATAAATTTTTCCCAAATAGGGTAGAACTAACTGGAAAATTATCCACTGCGTTTTTGGTTACCTAAATCTAAGATTATATGGAGAATAAATTAATTTTAGATTAGGCATATCAATTAGGGAAAATTCAATTGATTCTTCCGAATATTTGGTTAATTTTGTTCATTATTAGAATTAATTTGTGGTTTCTATTAGAAATTAAAGGAGAGAAACGTCAATGGAACCTGCTACTTATAAGGTTTTCTGACAAATTGTTTCTGACGTTTCTTCCCCTTCACCGTTCAGTCGGTGACGGCGGTAATGCTTAGCGTCCGAAGGCGGCCGCTAGTAATATCCTCGTGTGCCCGTGTTTGTATGTATGTATCCCTGTTTAATACCGCTTGACTACATCTGCCGATGGTATCTGTTTTTTCCTGATCGTCAACGTCACGTCCCGTTCCGCCACCATCGCCACAAACAGAGATCAGAGCCCCTGTCAGACGACTTCCTGTTTCCCATGTCGACCACAAACGAATCGCGCCTGTCGTACGCCTCCAGTCCCGAAAGCGACGTGGAGACGGGCAGTCCCGAGGGTCGGGCCGGGCCTCGAATGCTGCGGGCTTCATCCGACCCCTCCGTGGCCACGCAGCAGGACGCCCTCGACCGCCACGAGATGAACGGAGGTGACATGGCCCCTCCCCCGCCCCCCTACACGGTCAGTACACTCACACACACATACAGTGTCCGTGCCATCACTCTTTTCTTTCACCTGCTGCATTTTGTCTTTGTCATATCTCTCGTCATCATTTATCATCCCTTTTCTGATGCGCAGCAAAATGTTTTGTACAAATGAACATGTCGTGGTGATTGGTTTCCTCATGTGAAATAATGATAATAACAATCTTATTAACCTTTCTCAATTGAATTGAGTAACTGGAAGGTTGGGTGAAAAGAAAATCTTCAGGGTAGTAGTAAGTTAACACGTGTGAAGGTGTCGAGGCATTGCTCTTACGTTAAGTCTCATGATGAGTGGAATATGTAGTTAAATAATCACATTGCAGAGCAAATTGCAGACTACAATGACAGGGCATTTGTATAAGTATAATAATACTCCATGCAAATTTAATAGTTATCATTCCGATAACAAATATCACCAGAGATGTATTAACATTTTATATTTTTGTTCTATTTACTAGCAAATATCCTAGAATAGAGACAATACCTCTAACTTCCAACATTTCACGTACATTCTGATGGCAGTATGCTACACTCTGCTATACGGTCTTCTCTCAAACACTTTAGTGAATTTTATGTATAATGTTTTCTTTATTTTGTGTTAATAAATTATAGAAATCGAAAGTAAAAATATAAATACATAGTAGGCAATCTTCATACGATCTTACTGCTAATTTTTGAATATATTTTTTTTATCAACATTGATCAAAATACAAATTAGAAAGTGTAAAACACCGCTACCAAGTACCATGCGGGGTATAAGGTGGTCAAAGGACATGCTTGACTTACTTGTGATTCCTGACATTATTTGGAGTAAAAATTTGGATGAAATTTTGGTATCTTTTTTTAATGGCTTTTTTTCTCTAAAACCAAAAAAAAAGTCTTCTATGTCATCACTGGTCATTTAGTCGAGTAACCACCCAACCCCTCACCCCGACCCTACCTGTCCAATGCCTACTATTTTTTTATGTTAAAAAAAATCGAATGGAGGCCAAAATTTCATTCACATTTTTTATTCCAAATAATGTCAAAAATCAATTGTTAAAGTAAGTCAAGTACGTCCCTTACCACCCTGTATAAATTCAATTATTTGTCCCCATTGACTGGAAGGAATTTCACATGCTATACTAGCACATCTAGTAGCTATCATTACTATAAATGCTGCCTGTATTATTATTACTATTCTAGGGTATTTGTTACCAGCAAGTAATTTTGCCAATTTATTAATAGGCTCCCATTTTAGTGTTGTAAGTACATATATAGTGGAATTTGAAGTTTCGACATTTGAAAAGTTTACTTTGAAATGAGAAAGATGTGAAGAGTTTGTTATAAATTTTTAAATGTTCAATACTTTGTGACTCTCCAGCTAACATCCCAGCCGGGAGGCTACGGCGACAGCAAGTACGGCTTCTCCTCCAACGGGGGCCAGGGGACTCCCCTGGCTGGCGGAGGCCCGGCGGGGGGCCCTGTAGAAGGGGATGTGGGGCCTTACAGCCCCCCTAGGGCTCCCCTGCCCCTATCCCCTCCACAGTCCCCTCAAGGACTCTATGGACACGGTAAGATATGTTAGTATTGTGTTTTTACTAAACAGTGTGAATGAATAGAGCTTATGATGGATAAATAAAATGGAAACTATTTAGGCTGTGCAATAACATCCAGGTAAATGGAATATTTCTGAATGCAACTGAAAACTAAAAACTGTTTTTGAAAAGTGATGAAAAACTCTTTTAAAATTTATATTTCAAAATAAACATATAATAATTTTTGAAATACAAAAATCTTCAATGCAAACTTTAAAAAGTTTGATGGAAAAAAAAAAACACTAATTTTTATTAGGCAAATGATTTACAAACGTTACCGTCATCTTACTTTTTTGTCGTTTCATGTAAAAATAATTAATAAAAAATGGATAAAGGCGTATATTTTAAATATTTTGTGGTTAACTTTTAGATTCAAATATAAAGCATGGTGTTTTCTCTTTCTAACATCGTTTAGATCATATTTTTAACCATTATAGTAAGGGAGACAACAATTTCTATGAGACCTATATGAGTTGTTCCGAAAACCGAACAAATTAGTCTGAGGGGTTAAAGAATAAGGCAGATGCATTATTACTCGTACTAATGATTTCAGAATGTTTGTGTGAAAAGGTATTATATCAAAGGTCATGTATTTGGTATTAATGAAATGTGTTGTAATTTGCAGTACCCGAGTTGCCCCCGCGGATAGACCGGGGTGTGAAGCCTCCGGGGGGAGTTCTACTGCCGGGGCCCGCCCCTGGAAGGAATCCCCCCACACTCAGGCATCACCAACCGGTAAATATAAATTTTTATTCGTTGCTGAAGTATCGCTTTGGGAGTATCAGGCCCTAAAGCTTGGAATGGACTGCTACATAAATCAAGCAACAATAGATTAATAGACGGCATCCATGCTCAAGGGGAAAAGCTCTCGATTATGAATCTGGATGTAGCGGGTTCAAATCCCGGCGAGTGCAAGTAAATTTTATAAAAATTTATATCCATTGAGTGCCAGCATATCCAATCGGTGGTGATCGGACAACTCAGAATAAATATCCAAAACAACTCCAAAGATGAAATAAACCTTGAGGGAATTCTTTTCCGTGTTATGGTTATCCCAAAGGTTAGAATTACATTACATTGTGTATAATTATTCCAAAGGTTATAAATACATTATATTGTGTATAAATTATTCTAAAGGTTAGAATTACATTACATTGTGTATTTTTTCCCTTCCAGAATAACAATAGCCGTCCCAGTGCCCAGGAGAGACTGTTTGGGACCCCGCGGGGCACCGAGGCGGAAGGCGGAAGCAACGGGGGGGCGGCGGGGGCACCCACTAGCACCGGACAAGCGGGTGACCGAACCAACACCACCGCACAGGGCTCCCTCGATAGACATAGGCACCTTAATAATACTGTGAGTTTTTATTTACTGTTTTTTCACTATGTCCTTTTATTATTATACCAACGCAGATCCATGAAAAATCATGGGATATTATAATTGTAGGATTTGCGAAAGTTGCTATAAAATATTTCTTATAATATATTTATATTCGTTATAATATAATTAAAGTTTTTGTTGTCAAATAACAGAGACAATCAGAAATTTATCTTACGATTTGAAACTTACCAAAGTAATTTTCTGAATATAGGTAGGTATCCATTTTATCACTTGCCTGAATTATTCTTCACACAATCAGTACCACTTTTAAAAATGATACTTTTATTAAAGGCAAATTTGAGTTTATTGAATGTGAAAATTTTCATATAGGAATAACTAACATTTTATGCACAGACAATCAAAATTAGTATTTTTGACACTTTTAATACATTGCTTGAAATGGTCCTGTTTAGTGATACAATCACATATTCGAATAACCAGGGAATTGCATCCAAGCAAGTTGAGACTATTGTGTAATATTCACATATAATAATTTATATGTGATGATCCCAGTGCTAAAAGATTTCACAAAATACTTTTCTTAGGAACATAGTTAAATAATTAATATATAATTAACCTGTCATTTGCCACCATTTACCGACCCTTTTCTTCTTTTTTCCAAAATTTTGAATTTCGAAGCACCACTTTGAATTTTGAATTGAATGTTTTGTGAATTAATTTTAAGCTCTCATATATTTTATTGACCGAAACACATTCCTAGAACAATAAACTATGTACTAAAACTTCATTACTTGCGTTAATTTGATAAATTAATAGGTTTTACGATGTTTTCGTAAAGAATTCAGCATCAGATTTAATCGCGGCAAAATTTGACACTTCGACTCCACAGATAAAAATATTCTGGTGCTGCCAGATGAATGAAATAAGTTGCTATATCTTCTACGATATTTGGGCAAGCTATTCTGACCTTGTTCTTCATACAAATCCTGTACACAGAAGGGTCAAAATCGCATTCAAAAATATTTTTTTCGAACTTTTTTCCGCGCGCATGCGCACAGACACGACCCATCCGCGCGGCTCCGTTCAATAGGGTACAATCACATATTTTTTTTGTTTTACCAAAAATTAAAGAATAAAATTACAAACTGGAATATTCAAACATTTTTTTTTTACGATAGGAAATAGTCCTTCAATAACGTTTTGAATATTCAATTTTCAAATTAGCGCTAAAACGCCCTTTTCGCGCGGTTTTGGCTTGTGACGTCACTGCGCACTTCTTGACAGCTGTCATAAGCCGCAAGTCGTAATCCAGTAATCAGTCTGCAGTTGATCATTTGTTTTTCGAAGAAAATGTCCGTAGATACCGTTTATAAATACTGTATTGTACCAAAGTGTACAAATACAACATCTTCAACACCAAACAAACGTCACAAATAATGTTATTATGTGTAAAAAGCGGTGTCATGCGATGAAAAGGTACATGTAACTGCCATTATAATCGCGTCGATTTTTGGCAAATTATCAGACTGTCTTTGTAGAAAACCACTGTCTGTCATGATAGTATGTATTTACAATGTATGTTTTACACAAACGAATGGGCTTAGGATGCATAACTAAACGATTATGACTATCAAACTCATTCAAACCAGCATAGCAACTGGAACAAAAACAATTTGACGTGGGACTAAGTGGGTGCGTTGTGACGTCACAATCTCGCAAGTCAATGATGACTAGTTTTTGATATATGAATTTTCATACAACTTTAAAAGTGAATTAATTAATTTAATAAATTTTTTCGGGGGTTTTAGTTGTGATAATCGAGTTTAGTTATTTTTTTTTACTTGTATTAAATGCATTGAAAACACTATATTACATATACTGCATGTACCCTATTACATTTTTGGTTAGTAATATGTATGTGGTTTGTTATACAGAATTCATACGACAGTATGTCATCGTACGACTCGTACGGCCCAACTGGTCCCGTCCCCGCGCTGTCCCTGTCCCTGGCCAGCTCCCGACTGGGCCCCAATGCTCCCGATGATCTCAAAGTGGGCCCCAGAACTGATAGGTAACTACTACCCCAAACAACACCATGCTATTTCTTATGAACATGCATTTCGTTAAGTTTTGTAATACTGTATAACACGGGCATGTGCCTCTAGCATGGTGGTCGAAAACATCCACATATTATGTAACCATCAAAGTAATGAATAAAGAAAAAAAATTCAAATTGTTGAAAAATCACCTATAAATTTTTACGTCACTAATTTTCTTGCAGTATTTCGTTCAATCGAAATTCACAAGGTCTAAATTTTATTACATTGACAAAAATCAAAGGAAATGTTGAATAGAATTCATAAAATTTTAGAAAAACGCAAAAAGATAACTAAATACTCTTGCTTACACAGTAAGCTTCTTAAATCAGTGGAATTTCCTAACTGCGCTCAGCCCAGACGAGTCTTTCCTTAACCTTTTAAATGCCAGTAGGTAGAAGTGTAGCTTTGTACAGCAGGCCGTGAACTTTTAATCAAAATAAATCATTTTTACATCTTATTTAAAAAAAAAAAAATCAAAATCATCCCAATGTCGTCTCTGTGTGTTCCATATTTTAAATTAATAAAAAACGGGACATATGTATGATACAGAGGCTAAAAGAAGAGCGAGTAAACTCGCTATTTTTGTATGGCCGGCCTGCTGGACACGACCAAGGATGCGAGTAATCTCGCTCTTGGCACAGAAGCGGTTAAGAGAACACGTCAAATTGAACGAGCTAAGAAAATGGCAGCTAGTTGAATCATTGCGGTAGGGTTGATAGATTTTATAAAACCTATGTGTTGTACATTACATACACCAAAGTTTAAGTTTAGACTTACGGATTTCAATACTTCGGTTGTGTGAAAGCACTATGAAACCAATACATGATTTAACATTTTTATTCTCAATCACACACAATCATCGTAACTCAGCGGAGTGGTCTTTCTTAATGATTTAGTATAAAATTATTTAATTATTATCTACGTCAAGGTGGAGAATATAAATAGAAAGTACATTTTGCAAACTTTTCAGTAAAAACCTATAAAAAGCTAAGATAGTCTTTGAATTGAGAAATTGTTAAATGAATCTACATTAAGAGTGACAAAGACATGGCAAAAATGTAAATATAGTCGCTCTTGTTTTCCAGTTCTTAAAAAAATTATGCAAAAAATATAAAAGTGATGTAAGTCTGTAAAAACTAGTTGAAATCCCCGGCGATGCTCGGGCTTTACACAGAGTTTTAGAAATCAAATGTAGACAGTGACCTTCCTCCTGTTTTGAAAATGCAAAATTTCATCGACCTCGGCATAAAACTGTAGATTTACATACAAATCAAATCCACACCGCCCGCTTGCTAGCCTGCTCGTCTACCACAAACAGACGTTCTCCTTTATAATTATATATTTCAAACAATTTACACAAAACCTTGACAAATTATATTACTTATGAATCACTCTGTCTATTGGTGAAAACCGCATGAAAATCCATTCAGTAGCTTTTGAATTTATCACAAACAAACAGACAGACAGACCGCGGCGTAGGACTTTAATTTATAATATGTAGAGATGTGTATTTATCTGGCTTTTAAATAACACATTGCTCGCAGAGAAGCTGCTAAACTGCTGCTTTTGTCCAAGGACAACATGAAATTGTCATATGCAAACTTTAAAAAAATTATCCTTTTTCCCGAAATTACTAAATTTGGGTATAGGTATTTGCTGGTGCAATGGCCAAATAACAATAACCAAAATTTGTAGCTACATATGTAAAGGAAATATATATATGTATTGGTATATCATATTCTCAATTTCTAATTCCAATACATTAGTTAATTTCATATATATATTTTTTTCTCAGCAATAATACATACGAAGCCAAACCCATCGGCAGTCCTCAGCAGAGGCACTCCATCGGGCCCCCATCTGAAGTCACCCCCGTCGGCACTTACGGGGGGCAGCCATTCTCCGGCAGAACCCCCAACAGCAATAATCCTCCCGAACAAACATACGGAACAAGATCCGACCAATATGGTACAAGAGCCGAGCAATTCCCCGGCCGACCTGAGCAATTTGTAGCAAATGGTAGCGGGAGACCCGAGCAATTCGTAGCAAACGGCAGCGGGAGACCTGAGCAATTCGTAGCAAATGGCAGCGGTAGACCCGAGCAGTTTGTAGCAAATGGCGGAGGGAGACCTGACCAGTTTGTGGCCAATGGTGGAGGTAGACCTGAACAGTTTCCAGGCAGGACGGAGTTTGCAGCAAACGGAAGCAGGAGTGAGTTGTACGGAGCTCCCCCGGGACAGTACGGGAGAGGTGGACCTCCTTCACAGGGCCGACCTCATCAAACATCTTCAGGAGATTATAGCAAGTACAGGTAATGACACATAATCAATTATACAATCCTATATTTTTAAACCTTAGTATCAGTTGTTCAAAGTATCAATTTTAAAAGCAATCGATTTGATCGACTATCAATTTGTCATTTTAACAGTCCCCATTAATCGTGGATTCTAGGCCCGTTTAGCCGTTTATTAAATTTTCTATGGAGTTGTTGATAAAGCTGTCAAGTGTAACGGTCATCAAAAATTAACCATATGCTGACAGGCCAAAATTTGGCAGTTAACAGGGACTCTTTAAATACCAAAATATTCTAAATGGTGTTGATTAGCGATTTGTGATGATGTTTAAAGTGATGGCCGGTCAAACAACTAGTCCAAAACTTTCTACACATGATTCTGATCTCTTTGTGGACAGTATTTGATCTTGAGAAGCTAATATTTTAACAAACAGCTCCTTTTATGGCAAATAACTGACCATAATAATAATTACGATAAAACTATACTAACAGACAGAACAATTAGTCATAATAGACCCAATATAGTTTTACATGACAAAATTTAAAAAAATAACTTATATCATTGATGTTATTCCAAATTCCTGTAATATTCAGAAAACTGTTTCTGAAAAAATAAGAAAATATACAGATTTTAAGAAATGAGATTAAAAGAATTTGGCATTCTCAGAATATAAAAATATTACCATTTGTTATTTCGGCTACTGGCATTATACCTAGTTCTTTCATTCAAAATTTAGGCTTATTAGATTTGTCAAATAATTCATGTATAAAAATGCAAAAGTCGGTCATTTTAAATACATATGATTACGAAAGATTTTTTAAATATTTGTATTGAGGGATCAGTAGGATTTATCGGTCTAGTTAGGAGTTGTACCGAGCCGAACCCTCTGATATGAAAATATCTGGAGCCGGTGAATTATTTTCCCATTTGGTCTCTGGTTGATTGACGTATTGTATTGTTTTGTAGTTATTATTTATTTATTTATTTATTCAACGCCCAGAGGGCTTTTACAGTAGTGCAATTTGTTTATGACAGATAATTTTTAAACAGATAGAGAAATGATAACAATAAAATTAGATAAAATGCACACAAGTCACAAAAATACTTGATATAGTGCTAAATAGTGCATTTACGTAGCGTGGATTGACTTGATAAACATTTGTGGAAAAGTGTGTGGAAGGGTTTAGTCTTTCCTGTGAGGAAGATTTAACCCAGACATAAAATCTGAAGCACCTAAATCAGGGGAGGTTTACTGCTTAGGTCAAATGTTTTTTGACCCCCCAAAATAATAAGACAACAATAATAATTGTTCATGTAACATAATTATGTATAAGCATCTGACAATAAAAGATGGAATATAATGTTTGTGTGTTGGCCATTGTAGCAGCAACCGCAACAGCACGGAGTATGTGAGTGGCGCAGCGGGCGGCATGGGGCTGGTGAGCGGCGGGGGGAGTGTGGGTAAGGCGGGGGGCGCGGCACTGTACAAACCCGTCCCGCCACCCAAACCCAAGCACTACCGACCCCCGCCTGCCCTGGGCGCTGAGCCCCCTCCCCCACCCCCCACACACACCAAGAGTTACAGCCAGGGCAATGGGGTAACTAACACATTTACTTATATATTACCTTCTTACTGGTTCTTTGCCATTGTTCATTAGTTATAAACTTATATTGTTCGTTAGTTGTTGACGTAACTATGTACATCTACCTTCCTCTATCCAACATACTTTCAATACCTATCCTTTCTGACAATATGTGCCAATATTACCTAACAATAACTCAGAAGAACTAATCTGTCTCTTGAAGTAACCTGTGCAATGATCAACTGAAAATTAAACTCTTGGATTTAAAATATAAATATTGGCAAAGTTCTAGGATTTCCACTCTAGTCTAGTGTTAACCACTCGGAACATTAGAGCGTCAAAAGACGCAAATATAATAATAGCGGTCAAGACATTAGAGCGTCTTTTGACGTCAACGCGCGAGATTTTACAAAAATTGATTTATTTCCATCACTAGTATACGGATTACCATGAGCTACGCGTCTGTATTCAAAAATATCTATGGAACATAGAAATTAATTATCTGAGCCGAATGGAACCTCCATCTTGTTTGTTTGTCATTTGTTCAAGACATTGTTAGTTTTTTATTCAAATATTTTTGTATGAAATGGTAAAAAAGTGAGGTGACAAAATTGTTTATTATGTATACATTTGTACGATAGAATAAGTATTTTTTTACATAATCTGTGATTTTAGTACCGTTTTCACATAAAACATCTCGTGGGTCATTTTTACAATTTTTTTATGTTTGCATTCTAAATTTTAATATTTACAAATGTTATTATTTATTTGTAATAATACAATTTGAAAGTTTATTTCATAACCTTTTCAAAACAGTTTTTAGAATGAGGCTACGTTTCCCAAAACGTGATATACGAAGCTTTTAGTAAAAATCGTAAATAACACAAATATTATCACGTTTTGACAGTTTTCTAAGGGACACATAATAAACAAAACGTCTATTTCTGAGAGGTTAAGTGGTAATGCTTTATCTAATGGTATATGTTGTTACAGAGCATGGAGATGAACGGGCGTTCCATGCATGGGGCTCCGGCCGGAGGGGCCCAGAATGGCTGGGGAGGCTCTCCGGGTCGGGGCCCCCCGTCAGGCTGGCAGCCCCCACCCCAACAGCCGCAGCACGCTCACTCACACTCCTACCACCCGCATCAGGTTATTATTACTACATATTATTGACACAGAACAACACCTGAGACCCCAAATGGTTCAGGGATCTCCTTGACTTTCTTGACTTAATTTAGTAGTTGATTCACAATGTGAGGCTGTGAAGAGTTCATTGCTTCCCGTTCTTGGACTTTGGCCAGCTTAAATTAGAGTACTCGGAATGGAAGTGAAATACACGATTAATGTTGAATTAATATGTTGCAGGCGAGTATGTACGGAGGCCAGGGCCAGGGTCCCCCGCAGGCTCCTCCCTATGCTGGGCCCCCGCCGCACATGAGAGGGCTCCCGCACGCCAACAACTCCCATGTCATTGGTGAGGAACTCATTTTTTACTTATTGTTATTCAATCGACATGACTTAATTTGTCCAGTTTTATTTTAACATTTAAAAAACTTAATTTATGTTAAATAATCAATTTTCATTTTAATACTATCAATATCAATTTTTATTGTACCCCATAAAAGTCCCTACTGTTGGAGACAGTGGGACTATGGCATCCGCAATATAGGGAGGGGATAAGGCAAATTTAGATCTGGCTATTAAACATGGGTAAACGAGGGAGGTCTTCCAATCTGGGGAAGATTCCTGACCAGTCAGCAGCTGATTATGTTATTGTGTACAGTGTTATTGATGGCTATAATTCCCTACAGATTTAGCCGGCAGTCGGGAACAAAGAGGATCAGCTTTTGAACTGTACCGGAAGCCACAACACATGCACAACATCAGGTTAGTTCTTTAATTTTTACCATCATTAAGAACATTCATTCGTCTTATTTTTAAAACAATCTCTATCAAACATCAAATTATATTTATTAGAGAATCTTTCATCAAAGTGGATATCCAGGGTATCTATCACGGTCATTCGATAATGTCGGTAACTTATCATCATTCCCAAGCATGACTGCATATCACCAACGAACAAACTATAGTTCACAAGGACTAAGTGTTCTTAATTTATTCGACGTGAATTATTGCTTGAACTATGTTAGTGATCTGCAATCGTGCTCGGGAATGGTGACAAGTTAGTATGATTTCATAAATTCCTGTCCAAAAATGTAGAGTGTTCATAACTGACAAGATTGTATATTATCATCAATGAATAAAGAAAACTGCCCAAGTGCCAAAAACAGATTTGATCCGTTTTTAACCTGTTGAATGTGGGATGGTATTTTGAAAAACCGCGCGAAAATTATCTTGGTGAGTTCCTGTCAAATATCGATATAGAAACAAAGCGATTGTTTTCTGTTTATCAGATAATATATTACACGATGATATCGTAAGAACTTTTTTCAACTTTTTCACTTTTTTTTTAGCTAACTACATAATAACTAAAAAAAGGATTAAAAATGAAGAACGAGATAATGATGAATGTAAACAAGTCTAAAGTCATGGTATTTGAAAGAGAGAGTACGAAAACAATGTGCAACATAGTTGTGAGTGATGAATACTTGGAGCAGGTGGATGAGTTTGTGTGTTTGGGAAGTATGTTTACGAGAAATGGGAAGGCTGATAGAGATATTGAAAGATGAGTAAATACATGTAACTCCATTAATGAAGGGCTGAACGCCATTGGCGCTAACAAAAAACTATCCAAAGAAGCGAAGCGTCCATAATGGAGTCCTGGTACCCACCCTGATGGCATGAAACTGGCAGAGGAAGGATGAAAGTAGACTGAATGCTGTAGAAATGAGATCCCTGAGGCGAATGTGTGGTAAAACTATGTACGATTGTGTGAGAAACATGGAGATCCGCAAAGAATGCAAGCGTAATAAGTAAGATTAAGAAAGGGACTCTACGATGGTTTGGGCATGTAGAGCGAATGAACGAGGAAAGGAGTGTAAGGACAATATATGATGCAAATGTGAATGGTAGAAGAAGTTGAGGGCGCCCAAGAAAGACATGGAACGACCAAATGAATCAGATACTTGAGTCGGGCCATGTCAAGAGCCAGAATAATAGAAGAGACTGTATGTGACGATGTATGAATGTAAACGAGGCAAGGAATATATGCCAAGACCGAGTTGTTTGGCGGTCCTTCATTTCTGGCTACCCCTGCGGGAAACGGCGTGATGGTTAGTTAGTTAGTTAGTTAAAAAAATCTCCCATTTTGGAAATAATTGTCAAAAAGTATATTCATTCAAATATAAACGGATTTTATTATTTCTACACAAATCTTAATGCGTACCCAATATGAAAAAACACAATTCAAAGGATTTTTGAAAGAAAAAATGATCTTTATACTTATTTGAAACCGTAAATGTAACTTTGACAGCTGCCTAAAGCCACCCGCAAATTTCATATAAAAATCTTTTAAAATAATTGAGAGTAGCTACAATAATTAAATAGTACTTAGGTCCTAAATTGATATTGGCGCAAGCGATTCTGACCTTGTCCTTCATACAGTTTCTTTATACATAAGGGTTAAAATCGCATTTAAAAACAGGAAAGATTTAAAAAACAAAGCAGAAGCATCCACAAATGAGAGGTTAATTCCTTATATTTGTTGCATAATTTTTTTGGTCTTTACATAAAATTACTTGAATCAAAGAATAATGTTACTTGTGGTATGGGATATTTATTTAGAAAATCATTTGATATTCATGAAAAACAAGATATTCGACAGTGGTAATGCTTGGGCAATATAAATTATTCATTGTCAACATGATCTTTACAATTTGAGAGAATCTAAATCACAATGCCATATTTTTACATTCATCTTTATCCATAAAGTATAATTAGTTAAAAGTTGCATGCTTTATGTCTAGTCCCTTAGCGCTAACTTGCAAACACTCATTGCTTAAAACTAACCAACAACACGGGCTCTCTTAGTTAGCGCCCGTAGTAATACATTCCATAGATTAATTAATATTGTAATTACCCATGGCGGGATGTCTATGGTTGAACTTCACTTGGTGGTTTTTTTAACACAATTTGCACTTTATCTTGTGGAGCGGTTTTGGCTGATGTGTCTGCATCTTAGTGCATATTTATGTTTATACATTGAAACAACTTCAATAATACTTCCATTTGGCACTACAAAGTGTGGACCACACTCACCAGTTGACTCATTACACTGTGTTTGGTGGTACTTTACACAAATCTTAAATTTAAATTCTCTGTTTAAATTGTTTTAGTTGTTTCAGTGTGTAATCTTGGGGATTCATTTGTTTAATTATCTTACTCATGTTAATATCAATGGAACTCTACAAATCTAAAATGGATAAATCCTCTTAGGAGATTTGCTTTTAAATTGTCGCTAACTGGGATGAAAAAGAAAATATTTGTGTCCATTAAAACAAGCGCTTTGCACACAAAAGTTTAATAGGTAATTTTAAAAAACATCTTCTTTTTGTTGCTTTTTACAATACCATAAACTAACATGTAGTCAAAGAATAAATAGCAGACTTGTTTATGGTAATTTCCCATTGACAAAAAGTAGAATCTCATGTGGAGTGTATCTGAAATGTATGTTTTGTTTGGGAATCCTCCTTAGCCCTGCTCCGGAGGGTGGGGACGACCAAACCACTACCAACATCACGCCCAAAGCCAACAAGAAACTATCCAAAACATCCTCCTTCCTTAGAAGTATCACTATCGACTTGTTCAGATCCAAAACTAAGAAAGTCTCCAAACACCATTCCGTGTGCGAAAGTGATTTACACAACAAATCTAAACCTGTAGTCCTCCGTCGGGAGCAATCTGACCTCAGCAGTACCCCCAGCAACCACCTCAATCCTATCACCAAACCCCGAGGTCTGTTCAGGAGCAATTCATCCTGCGATAACAAGACCCCTCTGAAACCAATTCTCAAGCGCCAATCTTCCTTCAACGACCATAATAGAATGATTCCCGTTATCAAAGATGCCGTTCCCAATCCCCTGGAAAACATGCACCTCCGGCGTCAGAACTCTTTAATGGACATTGAAACAGAACCAAAGATTAAACCCATCCTCCGAAGACAGAATTCTTTGATAGAGTATAATAGGCGCGGTGCTTTCGATTACCAATTTAAACCATTTAACATGATAACGGCCATCGATCCTTTGTACCAGCGCAAGATGGAAATCAAACACGAGCCTTACTACCCGGGGAAAGATACGCATCAGCGATCTCCTACAGAACCTATTTTCCAAACCAAAACTGAAGCTGTGTACGGTATTGTCCCTAAACCTGAGAGAACTTACGCCTCCAGGTCGGAGGTAAGAACAGAGTCACCGTACGCCACCAGACAAGAGGTTATGATGAATCAGACCCAGTGCCCGTATTCCTCCAGGCAAGAAATTATTCGCGAGCAAAGCTTGAGAAATGAAGAAGCCATTTACAGCCGTAAGCAGGAGATTATACACAAAACTTACGAGAGTCCCTACACTTCTAGAAGTGAAATGCAAAGGCAAAGGGAAAATCCATATGGAAATAGACAAGACTGTTGTCTGCAGAGGTCTAGAGAGAGCCCCTATGGATCCATACGCGCTCCCTCAGAATCTCCGTACGCTTCAAGAAGTGAGGTTTGGGGACAGAGATCCTCCGTGTCTAATCCATACGGCACCAAGGAAGAACTGCTCCGCCAGCGCTTGGGAGGGGAGAATCCTTATGGAACTAAGGAAGATATGCTAAAGCAAAGAATGAGTTCGGAGAGTGCTTACGCTTCTAGAGGTGAGCTCATCAAACAGCGCAAGCATTCCGATTCAGAAGTCACAAGGTGTCACATGACAGAGAGCCCTTATCAAACTAAGGATGAGATGCTGAGACAAAGAATGCTTTCCGAAAGTCCTTATAGTACGAGAGAAAATATCATGAAGCAGAGATTGCCCTCAGAAAATTCGCGCATTGTTTCAGAAGAGGTAGTCATGCGCAGAGTTTCAGTGGACAGCTCTCATTCCAATAGTATGGAGCTCTGCAAACAGAGGCGCTGCTCCCAGTCTTCCCAGTCTTCTAGAGATGAAAGAAATCAGTGTCGCCCTCACTCCGATAACATGACTTCCACCAGTGGCAATTGCCCGAGTCCTTATGGTGGAAGGCAAAAGAATACCAATCAAAGCTTAGACACTAATCACAATAATTCTCGCAGAGCAGAAGGTGAACAATTCTCATTTGTGAATAACTTGGCCACTCTACGTATCGGGGATAATCCCAATGTTACTAAAGCAGACGTGGAACAAAAAAGGTTTTCTGCAGAATGTTCATACGGTTCTGGTTTGCATGGTAAGCCTCTAAATGAATCTAATTCCCAATGCTGTACGACTGTCACCCCTGCTTTGGAACAGGGTCCCTGCATCTGCGAGGACATATCGTCCAGTGATCAGCATCCTTGCTCATCGTATACTCCTCCAGCAGAAAACCCCTATGTAACCAAACAGGAAATATTGTCACAAAAAGCGGCCTTGCTAGCCCATAAAGAAACCAATAAGTCACAATCAGATGATAGGTTCGAGGTAATTCGATTACGAAACCAAGCTAAGAAGGAGATAATCTATCAATCTAAAATAGAAGCGATGATGGAAGGAACTTCCAGCGAACCCATGTATGTATCAAAAAGAGACTTGAAGGATTCTGTGATATATGAATCCCAAAATGAAACGAAAGAACATAATACTTACGTTAAGAAAGACAACAACTCTAGACACAGTCCTTACGACCTCAGTGACGTGGCTCACTTGTCGAGACGAGAATCTCTTTATCAGTCAAAACAAGAGGCCTTGCAACATAATACTTGTTCCTTCAAACCTCCCGGGATAGACTTTGACGCTCTCAGAAACCACTCTCAAACAGATCAAGAGAAGCAGAGTCTCGTATATGAAAGCAACATCCTCAAGGGGGAGCCCCTTTATCAATCCAGAATGCCTCCTAAAGTAAAGTTTGCATCTCAGGACACTAAAGCCTCCGCAAGTAACTTTGCGTCGGCGACTTCCATGGAAGTGCACTACGAGTCGGAATGCAGCATGCAGTTTGACTGCAAGCCGCAGAGCACCCCATACGCGTCGCAAGACATGAACCGAGGGAACGAGACGCTCCCCGTGTTCAAGTGCAACAACAGGTCGGGGAATAGCAGCGGGGAGGGGCACGACACCACGGTGGTGGCGGCGGGGGCCGGGGCAGGGGGGCCCCTGGTGCTGGACACGGACCTGCTGGCCGTGGGGCAGAAGGGGAAGGTGGGCGGCCCGGAGGGGCCGTGCACCACGTGGGGGATATTCGACAGCGAGGGTGGGCTGCTGGAGGACAGGTCGTGGGGGGTGTCGCTGCTGATCCCCGCCGACGCCATCTTGCCCGGAGTGAAGCAGAAGATATACTTCACGGTGTCGGATCCTCGTCACAGCCAGACTACCGGGGGCCCACCCATTGATATGGACAAGGGTAAATAGAATAATATTGGAATGAAAATGCACCTGTTATTTGAGCACACGTTGGTTGCATGAGCAAGTACTTGGCTATGTTCCTGTAGAATGTAGTTGGTATTGATTAGAACTTTAATATTACTTTACACCCCTAGTTAGACCACCTTCCCCCCACACACAAACACACACACACCCTCCATGCACACATGCACCGCACCACACACACTGTGGAATTTGTAGACTAACAATAAATTATTTTTTCAGGCATGCATTTTTTTGTAGATTTTGGTAATCAACATCTAATTTATTGGTGGTAGAAATTTGCTAAATAATAATTTTTCAACTGCTCCAATCATTATCCTAATATAATTATAATATAATTATCCTAATATAAACACCTTATATATTTCATATTATAAGATATTTTGTCTTCATTAAATTTAAAAAAAAAATGGCAACCCTACTTTAGCCAAACTAAACTTATTTTAGATATGATTTGAGATTTCCACGGTCAAAAGTATTATTGTGATTTGATTTTGGGGTATTATGCAGTGTTGCACTACCTCCTTCTCTAGCCAATGTTTCAGATAGCTTTACAGTGTCCATCATCAAGGCAGAAGTGTAATTGAAAGTTGTGATAAAGTGTGTGCTTATGCATGTAGATGCGATGCGATGCCGTATTTCTATTATTTTTCCTCCATAACTAGTGTGTGCTTTATGTGTTTAATTGAAATGGCTATTACTTTGTTTTTGTTTCTGAAGTCCTGAGAAGACTCAAAATGCATAGATCATACCCAATTATAGAGGCAATAATAATTCACAAAGATCTCATTAATATTAATAAAGATGACGGGGCTACGCTCAATAGTCCTTGATATCCGGTAATTGACGGCTATACCAAAACTAAATGTAAAAAACCATTTTTTAAACTGTAATACCAGCTCTGAGAAGGTTGGAGCTGGCAACATGGCATCGCATCTACGTACATAAGCACACACTTCACCACAATCTCCGATTACATATCTGCCCATGGACACTGACGCTGTCTGAAACATTGGAAATCATGAAAAACTTATTTTAATTTAGATCTTTTTCCTTGAACCGTCTGCATGTTTTTGCTACTGTTTTAAATGAGGGGTATAAAAGTAAAAACACCACTCTCCTGAACATTTCTTAAGGAGAGTGGCTTTTTTGCTTCTGTACCCCTCAATTGAAATATTCACCTGTTATATTAAATTTGATCTTCCAGTAATATCATTACTTACTTTAAAAAAAAACAAAAAATAATGAAGCTCCCATAGACATTTGGATAAATAAAAATATCTATAGATAAATTAAATGTTTTGATTCAAATGTTTAGAAAGAGTCCATAATTTTTTTTTATTAAAATAACCTGGTTAGAGTGGAGAATGGGGGTTACTCATGCGTTGATAATAATATCCTTATAATTTTTTATTATATATACATATAATGAGTGAGGTATTTCTACTTTTCTTTAATCATTAAATTATTATAAACTGTGTTTTGCACTCAGGGTTCATCATTCATTCAAAGAAAAAATCTGGAAAACGTTTTTCAAAATGAACAATAATTTTTTTTTTAAATAATTTTTCATACATTTTTTCCAGCTCAAAACTGTTTGAACTCTATATCAATATTGCTTTCAGTGCTTGTGTGGTTTTTGTTTCACTTTTTCTGCACTGTTCTCTTTGAGGAATTTTTTCAGTAACATCGCCCACGGCATTAAAAGTGTGAAACAAAGTGCATATGTGTTATTGCCATGTAAATGATATCTCCTAGATAAGAAATTATGTAGATGTTCTTCTAATAATGTGTGTCTGTGTCAGGTGAGGCTCTGTTATCTCCTCTGGTGATGTGCGGGCCACAGGGGCTGGGGTTTGCTCGGCCCGTCACTCTTCGCCTGCCGCACTGTGCCAACACGCTGCCTTCGCTGGGCCTCACGCTCAACGCCTCCGACACGCAGCCCGGCCCTGCTCCCTCCTGGGACAACATCCTGCTGCCCGCCACCACCACGCTCAACACCGTGGCTGTCAAGGTGGACCACTTCTAGTGAACTGACCTACACAGAAACTCTGCTAGTGTCTTGTGAAACAATTGAGCTCTGTCCGATGACAATTCATAACCAATATGTGTTTGACAATCTTATCAATTAATAACCAATATGTGTTTTCACTTTGTTGTAAGCTTACAACAAAAACACTGCCATATATGAAAACTTTAGGAATATTTCTTTTGAAGATTCTGACTGTCAATCACAAAATGCCTGCATTTACACACACCGAGGGTTTTCACTTTCATAGCGGCATCTTTTATATTGAAGGGTAGACACATCTTATTTTATGGCAAACATGTACGTCATAATTTCCTCTTTAAAATAACAATGCTTGATGATTGATTTATCACAAATAAAATACATCTTTAAGCTAGAAAATAATGTTCTTTTTTACCAGGGGAACTTGAAATGATATTACATATTTTAATCTTAAATATCTTTTGGTTTAAACAGTGCCTTATTACCTTAGCAATCTTTATACAATAATTATTAATTTTTTCAAATATTGTATCTTTGTTAATCATTATGATAATAATTGTTTATATTGTAAAACAACAAATGTGATTTAATGATAATAAGAAGTGAATTTATTTTATTACATTTTCTATGTTAGCTGGAGGCGGTTTGTTTTTCACATTTTGTCAATATTATGTTTGGAGATATTTCTGTAAATGTTTAAATGTGCCTTTGTGCCTTATTACTTGGTACTTATTGTCCAGGAGACTGAAGATAACGAACACAAGTGTTCCCTAACGGAACCATGGTTTAGTTGACAAAGGGTTCAATGGAATTACCGCATAACAATTGCACAATTTTAAGCGTTAATGAAACATTGTTAGTTTTATATAAGTGCCTTAATCAGTATAGATTATTTGTAAATTTGAACAATATTGTGTTGAAAAGATACCTATATATTTTTTTATAATTAGTTGTTAAATTAGGATACAAAATAATATTATCATCCACCATTTTATTATTATTAGTTAAACAAGAAGGTATTTAAAATAGAGTTTAAAAAGTTCTCAAACACGAAGAAGCCTTGTACATTATTGAGAACATTTTGAAATACATATTAAACCACCAATATTTTTAAAACATACTTTATAATAAATTTAAGAATCTCATTAAAAATTGCCCATTATTTAGGTAGCTTTTATTCTTTCTTTGAAGGCCTTCAGTCAAAACATTTATTGTAAGTTTAAAATATTGTAAAAATATTATTGAAAATAAATAAACAGATATATTTACTGTATAAATTGAATTTCATTGAAACCTGTATTGATGTTTATTATGTGAATACTGCACAAAAGTCGCAACTGTCTGGAGCCAGTGAGTTAACCAGTGGTCAAAATCAAGCATGACTGCCAGAAAATTTTCTAACATAGTTAGTGCCAAGTTTCCTAACACTTAAAATAAAAATAAATAAAATACCTCTTCTGTTATTCTGTGCTCCTGGTTACTTTTGTACCAGAAATAATGAAAAATGTACACAGGTTCCTTAAAGCAGGCGTATCAACTTCTTGCGCTACTGAGATTTTCCATTTTTCAGCGATTCTAGTGAATTTGAATAACTGAGCCCACCTGTTGAAAAGTCTGTTCCGATATCATTAGGCTGTTTAAAAATTCATTTGACTGTAGTGAGCATATATGTATGTACATATTGAAAGTCAAATAAATTTATATGCAATAAGATATTTCAACTCATAGACCACTTTTATGAATCAATTAATTCAAAAGTTTTAGTACAATAAAGTTGAAACAAAAACAAAAAAAATTGCGTGTCCCTTTCAGTGATTTATCAATAAATGAATCTGAAAGTCTACAGACAACTCGCTCACTATTTTAGCCATCGAAAATAAAATCTGTTTACAAATAATTAGTCCTTTTTACAATAGCGCAAATTGCTCGCAATAATAACCGTTACTTAGGAGGCGCATATGGGTGGAGCCGCCCCGGGAACCATTTATTCTTATTGGATATTCAACACCTTTGCCATAGGTCACCCCAAGTGTTTTGCAGTTGGAGGGATGGATTTATAAGTTCGTCACTCCTGGAAACATTGATCCCCAGATTCCTACCCACCTTTTTTCCTTCCCAGATCTTCCTCTTCTTAAAAAACCCTCAACACAGCATCTCCTAAGATGACATATTTCGTGAGGAAAAAAATCCTTGGGGGATTCTGTGTGAAGCTAATGTAAAAAAAAAACTGAAAGTCTCAATTCAGGTAAAAAAATATTGGCTTGTTTCCAAAACTGAATATGTTGTTACAAAACTTATACTGAAGTATGTATTACAAAAATGTTTTTTTAATTTACTCACCACAAAATGCACATGTGAAATGAGTGAATACCTGACGTTCCACAATGGACTACGCCGCAAATCGTTACCTTACTTTAGCGAACTTTACTTTTCTGTGCAGGAACTGGTTATTTGGATGTGCACTCTCTGGTGGTTAAAGTAGAACTGATGTCGTAGTTTATTCAAGGCATTCTGAAACCCCCCTGGCGTTAAAGAGACCTTCTCATGGTTTTGCCTCCAGCTCATCGAAATGATACCCAGATTTTGCTTTAGGGCATGTTTAAAGCCTCCATGACACACGGCGAGTTTACAAGCTACTATCTGAGAAATTCACTATCTGTTAGTAAACTCGCTCAGTGTCATCGTGTTACTTGCTAACTAGCAGATTGTTGACAATCTACGAAAAAAGTTGAAAGGTCGTCAACTTTACTCGCTACACGTCAACTCGTGATTGGTTTATTTATGTTTCCAATATGGCTGCCAATTAACAGCTGATTTTGACTGTCGACTGTCTGAAGAATTAGTTCACGTTATTTCCGCTACTGGCGTTAGCAGCTACGTGCGAGTCCAGTTTCCTACAAAAATGTCATGAGCTACTGAGCGAGTGGACAGTTTTGTGTGTCATCATGACAATCTCACTCGCCGATTCACCCGCTTTTAAACTTAGTAGATAGTAGCTTGTAAACTCATTAGTGGGTGTAATAATGAAAGTGCTAATCTTTAACAGATTTTATTAATAAAATAATCAATAGCTATTATAAACAATACTACTGGATAGCAAATACGACTACTTTGCTAAGACTCCCGGTTTGCTAGAATAGTTTGATACTGGTCAGGATCCAGGAGCTCTCCCTGGATCCGGGCGTTGGTGGAGATGAGCGTTAGCACCACGGCGATATAGCCACACGAGTCCGGATCACTCTTCAGGAGGTGCGGGTTCTCAATCAGGGCATCATTTACTTCAATGAGCTTCCCCTTGATGCAACTCGAAACCACAAATTCATCACCGTCGCCGCACTTGATCTTGCAAAGTGTCGAGTTGTAATCTAGAATCTGTCCACCTTTCTTTCCCTTTCCTTTGACTGCGTTCTTGGTCCTGTCCGTGTTGCCAACTTGGAAGTTGACCGAGAAGTCGTCTTTCTTAAAGATGGGATGCGACGGAGCCAAAGTTATGACACAAATCTTGTTTGAATGAAATAACAGGAGATGGTCGTTACCGATGGTCCCTTTCACATCGATGCAATATCTCCGGGAGAAATAGCGATCAGTGACAGACTTGTAGATGTCTTCCGTGCGGATGGAGTTGACTATATCGGGAACTACATATTGGACTACCTCCTCGCTATTCTCGTTGGTAGAATTGGTCATCTTAGCAGGTTATGTTGTGTGTTACTGGGCACTTTCTTCTTTGTAGAGTTTGGAGAGCCGCGCACGTATGGCGGCGTGTTTGGCGGCGGATTCTTCTCGGTTTCTGGCTCGGTGTTGGAGTCGTTCCTTCTTTAAGCACTTTATCATCTGACTATCAATTGAATTGCATGTTCCTAAAAATTTTTTGAAAGGATTCTGCGGAAGAAGAATAATCACAGTTAATAATTATATTACAACATTCAGTTATTAAAGTATTTGAGTTACGAATTAAAACATTATTTCGAATGGGGGGATACGATAAGGCTAAATTTATGCAGAATAATATATCATGCGGAAGTAAATGGAAGAAGAAGTCAGTGATGCCCGAGGAAGACATGGCAGTGTTGATCAAATACTTGAGTTGGGTCATGTCAAGAGTCTGATTATGTAAGAGTAAGTATGAGACGATGTATGAATAGGAATGAAGCAAAGATCGTGCGCCAAGAAATTATGTGGCAATTAATCTTCTCTGCCTACCCCTTGGTTAGTTTATATATTGATTAAGTAATATTTTGGAGCAATAAAAAATGTATTACTGTGAATAACTAAGTTAGCTGAATAATAATATACCATATACTGACAACACTATCGGCAGATTCTAAAGAAAGCCTACAGCCAGCAAACCTCATTGAAAAAGAGAAAAAATGTGGAAGGAATGATAGCGGGTTTAAAACACAATACATCATAAATACAATAAACCTGTAATTTTATTGTTAATACTAATCAAAAAAACTAAAACCTGTTGTGGGTTACTATCAGAGTCATCAGAGGTTGCCGCACCAAACTTAACGAGTTATGATCCAACACACTCATATACATATGTGTTTTTCCTAACTAAAACTTGGTTTTGGATCTGTCTTTGAACAGAGTAACTAGGTTTTACTTTTTATAACACTGCTATGATAGAAGTACATTACCAGGGAATAAGGATATTAATTTCCAAATCTATAACTTCATCCAGATGGCAAGGGACAACTGCTGGCAGTTAGTGAACTGTTTGTCCGAGGAACCAGCGAGGTTGCTTGAAATATTGCACAATATCTCTATTCTGGTCTGAGTGGCTGTAGGATGCCATTTATGCATTATGCAGTCCAACCATTTATATTAGTGCAACATGCACAAGTGGGTGGTTCATTTTAAATACATTTATATTAAAAAACGAAACAATTTATTAATTTAACCGCTTCTGTGCCAAGAGCGAGATATCTCGCATTCTTGGCCGTGCCCAGCAGGCCGGCCATAGAAAAAAACGGAGTATTCTCGCTCTTTTTGAGCCTCTGTATCATACATATTTCCCATTTTTTATTAATTTAAAATATGGAACACACAGAGATATCTATTGGGATGATTTTAAATTATTTTTATTTTTTTTGATTTTGGTTTTTTTTATTTTTTTTTAAAATAAGATTTAAAAATGATTTATTTTGATTAAAAATTCACGGCCTGCTGTGCACAGCTACACTTCTACCTACTGGCATTTAAAAGGTTAACAATCTATATTTGTATTGCGAAAAGTTTAAGGTAAATATTTCCCTAACCGCCGCACTTTAAGTAGGCAGAGATTTTGAAAATTACACTTTGTTTAATAAGTCAGGTACGCCTCATATATATCTGGTAATGTTATATTATCGTGAAAACAAGCTTATGGGTCCGAGTGGTTAAACTTGATTACTACAAGATAGAACTAATTACTTTTGCATAGGTGATAAAAGATGCATTAAAAAACCATTTTTATTCAAAATTTCTCACAGAAAGCTATCCCTTTTCCGCCATTTTCGATTATTTTTATGTGTATTGACATTTGCGTAAGTTTCGTTTCTATCTAAATACCTACGCATGAATTACAAACTAAGAACCTATTTTGTGCACGTAAATAGTTGTTTCTTGCAGTAATTGTTGAAACGAGGTGTAATTTTCATAATCTGCGCCTAAAAGTGCAGCAGTTTAACGCAACATTTATCAAGATTAAAATTTGAGTTGTGTAAATTAATTACGATGATTATTGAAAATGTAAAGATAAAATTGCATAATATTACATTTTCAGATGCCACAATTGATAAACAAATACTCATTATATTGTTTTTATAGGTAAATTATTCACCGGCGCAGTTAAATTGTTGCCAAGGTGTCTTATTATGGTATTTTTGGAGTATATATTTTAACCTCCGAAATATAATATTTACTCACCTCTGAATGGCATTGGCTGAGCGCCTTTATAAGTAAATTGCATTCGTCAGTATGCAAATGGGGCGACAGATCCGTATGCATATCTGTTTAGTCAAATATGCGGCAAAAACTTTATTGTTCAACACACGACAAGATAAACTTCAGACTTCAAAATGACAGGACAGGTCCACAGAGAAAAAGATCCTTACATAACCTTCAAAAACAATTTCGTAATAGACAAAGGATATTATTTCCACGGAGAGATATATCTTTGATAGTGGAATGGATTATTTCTAATTGCATAAACTTCTCGTTAATAAAAAAATTAACCTGCTTTCAGAAAACTATTTAATGAATGGAATTGCTAAATGAATGAACACGCCGGATCGGGAGACTGGTCTAGAAAAAACCTTTGTACCTCTCCAGCAGGACTCTCTCAGAACATCGCCTCACGCTGCAGTGGGGGGATGAATTTACAGGCCTGTTACTCCTGGAGTGACTGACCTCGAGGTTCTCTCCCACTCCTCAAACCTTTTTCTTCCTTTCCTCAAAAGAAAGCACACTCCCACACACAGCACCCCCAAAGATGACGTAGGCCCTGAGTGGAATTATTTTCCTCAAGGCCTCCTGTGCAGAGCTAATTAAAAAAAAATATATATGTAAAGGCGAAATGACTATCATTTCACCTTTTCACCATCAATATATGTGTCCTTCATTGTAAAAGTAGTGTAACTCCATATTTTTAAAACACCTCTTTCTTTGCTTAATGGTATCACATTAGTCATATCAAGTTACTACAAAATATTTTATATTTGATTTATGTATTTTTTTTCCTTGACTTTAATACACCAAAAGCTCGTTATTCAAAAATCGAATTAACCACTGGAGCGACAGCGCAATTCAAAACTTTTTTCTCTGATTGCTCGAATTATTTTGTTAATCATTTTGAATATTTTCCGCCCACATTAAAAAAAATCATACCTCCAAATTTTAATATCGAGACAAAAACTGATAATAGTTATACATAGCCAATGAATTCACCTATCTTTAGTCGATTATTACATATTCGTAGGATTTAAAAAAATATATATTATAAAATCGTAAACGTCTACTTAATTTCTTACAAATAAGGGAAAATTTGCCAAAATTGGCAGCAAAGCAATCTGAGGTATTAGTTAAATATATTATTTAAATAATGCAGTATTGTGGCAAAAAGCGCTCCAGTGGTTAAAAGGACATACTTCACTTTTACAATGAATGACACATTATATTATATACATTTATTGTTTTTGCCTGGTCAATAGGTAGTTTTTCAAAAGCTGGAAGGAGACCAATTTACTGAGAAAAGGTATTGAAATAAGGAAAAAGCCACGGACGTACAAAATATATGGACATGCCCTTACGTGTTAAAAAACGTGTTATTTCCCCCTCCCATTGGAACCATTTTTCGGAACCGGCTGGGCGTGTCCGGACCAATGTCGTGCTCTCGTCGTACATTTTACGCGCGGACGCTGTATGTCTATGAAACACATACTTAGACAATGAAGAAGTGACTTGGCGAATCACAAGTCTCTTTCCTCTCTTCGCCCCGCCATAGTTGGTTTTTACCCCTCATCTGTAAGTTCTCGTCTAGTTATTTGTATGTCTATGGAAAAAGCATATTTTCATAAGAACATACCGAAGGCTTTATATTTCTATCAAATAAATTAGATAAATATTTTTATAACACACTCCTTTTTTTATAATATTCATGGCAGAAAATAGGCCGCTTGAATCACATTTTTTTTCCGGTTTAGGCAAATATTCTAAGACATAGCATTTTTTTTTTATCGTATTTCCAAACCCTGGCGGTTTTTTAAAAATTTCAATCTGAAAAATCAGACCATTTTTTATAAACCGGAAAGATGGGACATAATTTTATGGGTGCAAAAAAACAATAATTACAGAGCCGAAAATCATTTTAAAAAAAGAACGTTTTCCACACGAATGGCATAGGAGAATAAGGAGGCATACCAAAAATATTACATCTCGTAAATATTTTTTTCCTTGATCCATCTTATCGATCATATATGACTAAATCCAATGTAATATACTCGTACTTGTAAAATATAATAATAATAATTATTATTATAATAATTATTATAATAATAATAATTATTGTTAAAATCAGCACCATTACCATTACACTTCTAAGGTACAGAAGGCATAACATGTTTTTTTTTTTTTACATTGACTCCACACAGGAGGCCCTGAGGAAAATAATTTCCCTTAGGGCCTATGTCATCTTTGAGGATGCTGTGTGGAGGGTCTTTTTGAGGAAAGGAAGGAGTGAACATGGGTCTTGAAGATACCCATGTTGTAGGAGGGAGGAAACACAGAGGCTGGTACGGGGTTTTCTTCTTAACATCTGTCAAAACGTCAAACCAAATGATAAGTTCGCAAAAAACAAACAATAAATCTATAGAATGTTATGGTGCGTTTCCACGCTTGCCAAGCCTCCATAAACCCCAACGTGGAAACAGGTCGTTTGTCTTGGCTTGCGTAGGCTTAATGCACGCTGTTTTTGCTCCATGCAGTATATCGATAATTAACATTACGAGACATATGTATGTCGTAAGAGGCGTGCCTGACTTATTAAAATGTATAAGTACATAATTTGAATGCACTAATTTAATTTATTGGATTTACCTAAAAAGTCAATATAAATAAATAATATTTTTTTGATGATTTATTATTTATTACAATAAAAAACATATGATTTTTGTTAGAATAACTTTTTTTAATAATACAAGACAATATTGTATTGTTTTTTTATACTTTGCTTGTATTTCAAATAAAAGTATGTTAAACCAAACGCAATAGCCGACACAAGTTCGGTGTCCGCCATGCTTGGGTATAGGTTGCGCACTGACGCATTCACAAGCGTGTAAACGACTTCCAAATGCCAAGCGAGATTTGTGGACGCTTGGAGCTTGTGGAGGCTTGCCGAGCCCCCACAAGCGTGGAAACGCACCATTCAATGTCAAATTTAATAATTCGCCTGAAATCAAAGTGTTACCACATAAAAAAAATAAATCAGTGTGGAATTTTACAAAATTGATATAACATTATCGGAGATGGGACATTTTCATGTTGAGACGTCACAAGCCCAAATAATGGATTTATTTATTTAAAAAAAAAACTGTACATTTCAAAAAATTTTACTAGCATTTTCACAATCTTAGTAAAAAAAACCTATCCACACGATTTTTTCCAGGTCGTTATGAAATCCATGCAAGTGGCCTATTGGATCTGAAAATAAACCTCTATTACTAGTAGAGATTTACAACAATATTATTTGCTCCGACTTCAGACTAGATAATTTGTTGTAGATTAAAGGAGCTTTTAAAGTGATAAGTGGTGTAAACAAAATTGAATGTTTGAACATTTTATAGTAAAGGCAAATAGTAATAGTAGGGAAGAACTCATTGTTGAAATTGCTATTGTTGATTAGAGTATAAAAGTATCAGTGTACGCAAGATAAAATGTGTATTTGTAACCTATGACCTGAGATATTGTGTGTTATCAAAGTAACATAAGCGATTTAGTATTTTTTTGGTTCAGTGTTGAATGTTTCTCCTGACACAAACATCATGTTCATAAGAAGTAAGTGTCTCCGAGTTCTTTCCAAGAAGGAAACGATTCAGCCTTTGTGCAGGCTTCTCAGCACAAGCAGCATAACTAGCGAGTCCGCTGGCAGCGGGGGCTCCGAGCCCAGGAAGACTTCGCTGTACGACTTCCACGTCCGGAATGGAGGCAAGATGGTGGACTTTGCCGGACACTTGCTGCCGGTGCAGTATGCCGACATGGGAGTCTCGGCCTCTCATCTCCACACCAGAAGCAAGGCATCCCTGTTTGATGTTTCCCACATGTTGCAAACCTTGATCAAAGGCAGGGATTGCATTTCTTGGTTTGAAAAGCTGTGTCCAGTAGATCTTCATCAAATGGAAAATGGCAGCAGCGCTCTGACAGTCTTCCTGAATGAGAGCGGAGGCATTCTGGATGATCTGATCGTCACCAAAGTCGATGCGGAGAATTTGTATGTGGTCTCAAATGCGGGACGCATGGACCACGACAAAAAACACATGACAGAATTCTACGAGTTTGCCAAATCCAAAGGAAAAGATATCGACATGAAGTTTTTGGACGTGTCCGAGAGATCTCTGATTGCCGTGCAAGGGCCCAAAGCCGTAGAATCATTCCAGAACCTGTGCACTAAAGATCTGTCACATCTGTACTTCATGAACTCCATGGAGCTGAAGGTGGCGGGAGTGGACGGCTGCAGAGTGACTCGCTGCGGTTACACGGGAGAAGACGGGGTGGAGGTGTCCATGCCGGCGAGCGGCGCTTCTCGTATTTGTGAAATATTGATGAGATCTCCAAACATCCGGTTGGCGGGACTGGGTGCCAGAGATTCCCTGCGACTGGAAGCCGGCCTGTGCTTGTACGGGAATGACATCGACGACACAATCACTCCGGTGGAAGCCAACCTGACCTGGCTCATAGCCAAGCGAAGGAGAGAGGACGGAGACTTCATGGGAGCCGGGGTGGTACTGAAGCAGATAAGGGATGGAGTGAGCAAGCGCCGGGTGGGCTTGAGACTGGAAAGTGGTCCCCCGGCAAGGAGAGGAGTGACCATCAACAATCTGAAGATGGAGGGAGATTCTATAGGCGTTGTTACCAGTGGATGTCCGAGCCCGTCTCTGGGAGGTAATGTTGCAATGGGTTACGTCGAGGAGAAATACAAAAGACCGGGGACAAAAATTTTGGTAAACATCAGAAATTCATATATAGAATGTCAAGTTGCAAAAATGCCATTTGTACCAACCAAATATCATATTAAAAAATAGATTTATGATTATTATTTTATAAAATGTTTCTGTCTTATAAAAGTAAAGCATAATTTATTTATCAGAAAGGTCCTTTGTCAGCTAATATGTTGTTTCTTTCCGTTTTGATTGTGCAAAATTTTTTCAGAATATTTTGACTCCAGCTCAAGTTTTGCGCTGGGCTGAAAATAAAAGAAAAATTACATTAATTATTATTTATTATTAATGGTTTAAATATTATTATGTTGAATAACATAATGTTACACTAAGAAACTACTTTAAAATAAAATTGAACCTTTTCATTTGTATTATTTGTGTTTTTCAAAACATTTTCTAATCTTTGCTGCATTTTTCTCAACGATTCTTCGTAACTTGTTTTTATTCTTTTTAGTTCACTTTCTATGTGCTTATCTTTCTCTGTGATATATTCCTGTAAAAATCAAACATTGGTAAATTTATAGAAAGGAAACATTTTGTATTACTTACCACTAAACACTATAACATAATAAAAAAGTGTCCATCTGTGGTACCTGCATCTACCTCAATATTATAACATCTTAAATTTAAGAAATTAAAATTAAATCAAAATTTTATTCCAGAGAATAGAAGTACACTTAGTACAGGTTATTTAAAAAAATTTGATGAATTCATCAAATATTTGAAGTTAATTTTCACATTATGTGGAGGTTCTATTTAAGTTCTGTGATTATTTCAGTTTCATGCAGCAACTGGCCTATAGTGATATAATAACAGAACTTGAATAGAACTTACAAAGAACGTGAAAATTAACTTTAAATATTTGATGAATTCATCAAATATTTACCCATCCCTAGGAAGGATTGTTTTCAAAGATATTGAAATATAAGATGTGCTATCCGCCGTTTTTACTAGGTGAGACTGCGCTTCCGGGTGTCGCCGGTGTTGTTTACCAATTAACGAATAAACTAAACGAACGAATAATAAACTAAACGAACGCTGAACTAAATGAACAAATTCTTTCCGTATTCAAACTATATTGTTAACCAATAATAATGCACACCTTCAAAAAATCAAGAAAATGAACAAATTATTTTTGTATGCAAACTATGTGCATTAGGCCGTAGTTCGGCGACAGTCGCGCGGACATCATAGCATATCTCTTTTGCATTTGAATATCTTTGGTTGTTTCACAGAACTTGACAATAAACTTTGAAATTTGAAAATTGTTCAGATTCTTTGAAACAACCGGCCCTTAAGTTACATACATTATAGAAAAAATAAGAAGCTATCATTATTTGTAAACCAAGAAAGTATGTATTTACAAAGTTGTAAACACCTGTCAGAAAAATAAGTTAATTTAACATTGGTTCGGTCTGACTTACACAAACATTAACACTAAGGCCCTCCGTTCATGGAAATACTTACAATCTATAATTGTGACGCAACCACAAGTACCCGACTGATACACCACTCTTTAATGCTGGTTTCCGTACACGGCGCTACCCGAAATATACTGAACTAAATATTTCTCACGTGCAGCGGTGGAGTTAACATGATGTCAAGCGATGTCATATGACGTTTTTTTCCAACATCAATCCATGCCTTCTCCATCAAATCCTTTCTTACGTATTCTGATAAAGTATAGTTATATGAACTACAATTTCTCCACTTCCAAAACAAATCTAACATTACTTTCGGTAAATATTCGGAACAAACGTCAACGGTTAATACGCACTTTTTTTTATAAAACCTTTAGATTCTTCTTAATTACCATAAAAGACAACTATTTGCATTGGGGGAGGTTGAAAATGATACATTTTTAATTTTAGTTACGTAAATTGAAGATTTGCTTTCGTATTTAGACACAACGCTTCACCATATGCAATTTGTAATGATTATTGTCATTTTATTATGTTGGTATTACTGATACTATATGGAAGGCTACATCATACCGTAACTGACTTCATGGCAATATATTCAAAGGCGCGTAACCGAAAAAACCTATACAAAAAAATACGCTAGATTTGTGTAACATGGTTTGTGATTCAAAAGAAAGTGCCCCTTTATAACGCCTACTCACGTCAAGGCAAGAAAAACATCCCAGTTTTCAAGTAGTTTAGCGGCTACGCTAGGTTTGTGTAACATGGAATGTAAAATATCAGTAATACCAACATATTAAAATAACAATAATATTGCAAACAGAGTGATTTGACAGTGTCAAAGCAAATTTTCAATTTACGTAACTAAAATTAAAAATGTATAATTTTCAACCTCCCCCAATGCAAATAGTTGTCTTTTATGGTAATTAAGAAGAATCTAAAAGTTTTATCAAAAAAAAGTGCGTATTAACCGTTGACGTTTGTTCCGAAGAATTACCTTACTTTCATGTTCCGACGCCATTTCTGTCAAACGTCAAACAAAAAAATATCAGACACAAATGATGCAACGCATCGCGTGCAATCAGCACCGTCGGTATCGTGATACTGATTGGAAACCGACAGCCATTGCGTAGCGCCGTGTACGGGCACCAGCAAAATCGTATGGGGGCTACTTATGATCGGCGCGTCGATACGCGCAGGAGGATAGAGTAGCTTGTAAGTAGCGTCATGTACAGAGGCACTAAGTAATAAGTAATAATCAATAACAGTGTTCAAAAATGAAGCTTTAGTAATGTGTTGCTTAGGCAGGGCCGGTCCTGTGCAGGCGCAACCGTTGAGGTTTTTACTAGCACCAGGCCGGCCCTGTGTTTAGGCTGCACCGCCATCATGATTAGAAAGCTACAGCAGAAGAGAAACAGAGCCGGGAAGGTGGTTAAATAAGATTGCAAGTTTACCTTATATTTGAGTGCAGTTTTCTTCAAAAGCTTGTATTTCTCTTTCAATCGGTCGTATTCCTTCAGCGTACCTACAAACTTGTCTTTCAAGTCCGCAGCTTCAATAACCGCTTGCTTTTGTTCCCTCAAATGTTCAACTTCAGCCTTGAGTTTAGAAATATGTTGTTGGCACTTTTCTATATTTTTTTTGTACTCTTCTCGAGCTTGCGCATTCTGGACGGAGACCTTTTCGTATTCTGATAATTTAAAGAAGACATCCTTGAGGTTGGCTCTTTCTATGACTCCTTGGAGGGAAGCCACTTCTCTGGTTTTAAGTTTGAGGACATCGGTGAGTTGGGTCACATTATCGTTGTAGTGTTCCTCTATTTGGGCGACTTTCTCTCTGAATTGGCTTTCCGCTTTATTTATTTCTTTGGCGAAATGTTGAGCTATTTCTTCGCGGATTATTTCTTCCATTCTTACATTAACCTGAAAATTAAAGCTATATTATAACGATGTTACTTCCAAGGTTACTTCTATCGTGCAAGGCTGTCACTGTCTGCAAGTTTGGCAAAGAAAGAGAAAGCAAAAGAAAGTAAAGAAACTTAATATTAATTAAATTATTAAAACACTTTGTTTTTACCACAATAATCTGGTAAAAACAAAGTGTTTTAATAATTTAATTAATAAAATGGTGCCACAAAGTGAATTTGCAAAATTTGAAGAAACTTAATATTAATGAATCTAGGGAAAATTTGCTGAAATTCATCAGCTAAGCAAATCCAGGTTTTGTAGGTGGTGCTGAAATTTAGCAAAAAGTGCTCCAATGGATAAGAGATGGACAAAAATTACATAAAAAGATTAGATCCCAATGGCCGAGTGGATTTGATCGGGAAGACAGATATCCCGGGTTCGATTCCCAGTTGCAACCGTTTACCTTTTAATTTTACGTCTTGTTCTGTTTTGTTTAGATTTATTAGTTAGTTTGAGTTATGTGGTAGTGTTTGTTACCTGCTGCGTGTCGTTAGTTTTGCTGTTGATGGTGATGGAGATGTTTTCCTTGTTGAGGTCGGGGGAGGGGGAGGTGGTGGCGTCCCTCCTGTTGAGGAGACGAGCTTGCTGGGAATGTATGTAGGCCTCAAACTGTTTGCCCTTCTCCTTCAAGTCCGCTATCAGTCTATCCCTTTCTCCCTGAAGCTCTGAAATACATATTATACTTATTAAATTGGCATAACACCCAGAAAACAAATAAAAAGAAATAACCTCAATAAATATGATGCGGAGGAGTGGAAAGAAAGAAAAAGAAGGTAGATAAGGGTATAAGATATAGTTGAAGTTTACTAAGTGTAGTAGGTACTGAAATTACCAGCTTCCGTGTTGAATTTTTTTATTTGTATTCTGGCTTCTTCCAACTCGGCCATTAATCTGGATAACTGTTCTTTTTGTTCTTCGCAAAACCTTTTCAGCTTTTCATTTTCTTCTCTAAACTGAAAATTTTTGTTTTATTAAAAATTTAATTAGAAAGACAAACATTCCCAGGTTACAAATAACCTGACAATATTTTAAAATCTCCTACTACCAACACAGTAAGCAGAAAATGTTGTTTGTGTCTTAAAGGACTTAGCCAGACAAGGAATCGAACACACGACGCCTGGGTGGGGCCCAAACGCGATGCCAACTCAGCAGCTGAGTCACAAATATTGAGAATGTAATAAACCACAGTAAATTTCACAAGTAAACAAGTTATAATTATGTACCTGATTTGCTATTTCTAAATTCTTCTCCGCCAGACTAATTTTTTCTTTGGACGTTTTGTCAGAAGCTTCCATACATTGTTGATCTGTAATTGAAATTTTACAACAATTAGACATTTTCATTAAATATTTATTTAAAAAGCTTAAAATACAACAAAAGAGTTTAGTATGGAAACAAATCATTAAAATTGACCTCCGGTGGGGTGATGGTGCATGTCCCACTTTGAGAAACACTGGCCGATGGAATAGATCTGTGGAAATATTTACAGGACGTTTTAATAGCCAGCTACTTACAGTTCTTTAAGTGGTCATCAAACTGTTTGACTTGTTGCTCCACCAACTGTTGGTTCACTTCATCCACCTTCGCCTTCTCCTTCTCCAGCAGACTTCTCAGCTCCTCCACGCGCTCTTGTTCCCTTTTAAGGTCCAGATAAATATCTTCAGACTTTAAATGGGTAAGTTCCTTGCTGATTTTGTCCTTTGCACCGCAGACCTAAATAAAACAATCACTTACACACTGGTTACATAGAACTATCGTTTCAAATAATAAAATGCCAATTTGAAGGAGATATTTTAAAACATTCATTAGAATTATTTCAATATTCCTGCGCATTACATACTTCGATTAATTACAAAGATAACTTAGTAGTTTCACTTTTTACTGAGAGATGTTTCGCATCCCTTCTGAATTATTTGTTAATGACATTTCACAAACCGAAATTCTTAATATTTTTTCTTAGAAATCATTGATTATGTGTTTACACATTAAAAATTGCTTGTCCAAATTTAAATTGATATCTGTGATTATCAACTAGGCTAAAGACAATATACAGAAGTCATAATATTTATATCTAATATTCACCACATAGGTACTACATACAGCAATTTGAAAGTAAATAATATGCAGAATTTGTGCATTTTAAATTGAGAGATGTTTATATATATTATGGGATAGCCGGTAAATATAGGTGCATTTAATAATGACTCTCGAATACTGTAAGCAGTTTATATGTCACACATAAAAATTCGGAGGTATAATTTTTTGAAGGAGGGCGAAAATTAACGAACCGAAGGATAAAAATTATTGAGCGCCCAAGGTCGAAAATTGACTATAAAGCGGAATGCTCTAGTGGTGTACCATTCATGAATCCTAACCTCTTTTCAATACATGTAATAAGCCATGTTCTCAAGTTTCCAGTAATTGTTTGGTTTCGGTTTCCTCCTAATTATACTTTTATGTTTAATATCCGAATTTAATGTCAAATTTAGTGTAAAAAGTTAGTGTATTATATTTTAGTTTAAAAGTTATTGTTTTTTCTGTGCTACAATAACACCGTTATTGTCTATTATTATTGTCCTATGTGCGCTATAACAACACTGTTTTGTTCATCTTTGTTCTGTCATCATTGTTTTGTAAATACTGTATATTCTTTGTTTCATAGGTATTATTTTTTCAATATATTGTAATGGACTCGTAAGGAGCACCGTAGGATTATTTAAAATAAATTATTATAGTTAAGTGAAATGACACAAAACTACGCTATACAAATATTACGTTATTATTATTAACTTATAGGTAGGTTACTCTATTATCAGAACAGATTACAAAAATGTTCCACCTTAAAGACATTGTTAGTAAAACAGTATAAAAGACACTAGCAAGATAGTGCCGGGCTTAGTTACCTCAACGTACAAATTTTTGAATTCCTCTATTTGTTTCTGGGCATCCTTGAGTTGGTAGGCGAGGCGATCTCTTTCTTTCATAACTTCTGTATTGGCAAGTCTGTCTAGAGAATTCCTGCGGCTAGCTTCTGAGCATACCTCTTCATACTTGGCTTCCAAACTAGAGTGTTTGGAGAGTAGCTGAAATAATCAAATCACTAAATAAACACTTTAAATAACTAAAATATAGTAAATCTCGCACATAAGGTTGCCGTGTCATGTTTTTTCTATTCATTAAAACTGAAATTTAAAAATGGTCTGATTTGGAATGTACAGAGATTTTCCCACATAAGAAATTTTATCCAGTTCCTCAAAAACCTTATAAGAGAGTTTCACTATATTTATCTCTTCAATCTTTTATTTTTTTCTGTTAGTAAAAAAGCTAGAAAGCATGCGATATGCAATACATATTTTATTAATGGGCATCCCTCTAACAGGTAACAAACAGCACATTCTAAGCAAACTAATACATAATTATAAATAAACATAATACATTAAGATGTTAAAGGGAATCCAAAATTAATACAGAAAAATAATCCTAATATCCTACCGGAATTCAAACTCATCTTTTACCCGTGTGGACATAATTCAACATCTGTAAAAATATTTTCACCACACTTAAAATTTGAAACATATAAACAAGTTCTGAAATATAATTACGGAAAAGCTCACAAGCCTTATATGCATATATTTTCAAAAATCTAAGAACAGTGGTAAATAAAAGGATATGATAAAGTCTACCGAGCATTATGTCATTCTCGAATCGAATGTGGAATCATAGGATGGGGATCTGCTACATCTAATGTACGTACATAATCTGAATACAATTCAAAAAGGAATCGTAAAGACCAAACTTTTCAATAGTTTTGACGTACCAAATGTACTATGTAAATGCCTAAAATACACCATTGAAACTATTAAAAAATACAGAACCTTCCATTAGACCGTTTATTCATCACACTACATATATCCAAACAAAATGACATAAAAAACATTCCAATTTATAAAACCACATTCAGACAAGGAACTATATACATATATTTTGCAATAAAACTCCACAACATCCTTCCCCCAGATATAAAACGATTACAAAAGTTTAATGAGCACAAGCCAAGAATTAAAGTCTGGCTGAAAAAGGTCAATGAAAATAAATTCACTAAAAATGACATAGTAGACGCACATAATTAAATGAAATAACTTTAGACTGCCTCGGCACAGAAGCCCCTTGAGAGGAACACTAAGGACGGGTTGTTTCACAGAATTTGAACAATTCATCAAAGTTAATATTCAAGTTCTGTTATTATCCAAGTACTGTGAAACTCTCTTAAGAGGTATATAAACGCTAGAAATATTTCGATTCTCGTGCCTGCAAAATTTGCAATCGAGCATCTTATTTACGCGAGGCAAGTAAGCGAAAAAGTGGTTTTTATTTATTTTGTCCATAATTTTATAAGAGTGAAAAAAAGTTAGAACATAGAAAACCTCAAAAATGGTCTTAGCCATAAAGGGGTATTTTTATAAAAAATGTTTCTTGTATTACTTCATAGTTAAGTCATGAAAAAGCATTTTTTTTTGTGGTTTACGCTTATTTTTTTGTTATGTAAATTATAATTTTATTGTAATTCCGTTACATAGAAAACCTAGTAAAAGCTTCAATTTATCCGTAGCATATTTTTTGATGTTCATACTGTAAGCCAATTCGTCATAAAGATTAATCTAAATAGGATTTCACGTATAACTTCACCTTAAGAAGTTTTCCAAGAGACTGGAAAATAAAACTTCTTAAGCGGGAAAATCTTCTATGTGGGATGCTATTCAGTCTTGAAGGGACCGAAAATCGAAACAAAACACTTCTTAAGCATGAACACTTCTTACGAGGATTTCACTGTACTGCGAACCAACCGGCCCATGGTGAAATATCAACAGAACGAACCAACATTTGTACACGGTTACATTAGTCACATGAGAACGGGTCGTTTTTACGACTCGTTCTTGAGTTCAACAGCTCGGATGTGGAACGATTTACCGGCCTCTGTGTTTCCTCCCTCCTACAACATGGGTCTCTTCAAGACCCATGTTCACGCCTTCCTTTCCTCAAAAAGACCCTCCACACAGCATCCTCAAAGATGACATAGGCCCTGAGGGAAATTATTTTCCTCAGGGCCTCCTGTGTGGAGTTAATGTAAAAAAAAAAAAAAAAGAACTTCAATACAACTTTCACAGAACTGGAATTTTCAATTGTTCAAATTCTGTGAAACAATGTCCCAAAAAAACATCTTTATACTTATCTACACCATAATATTTTGTATGTTCACATGTATAATCATAAGTCGCTAATGAAAAATTATAAAAGCAATACATAATGTACATACAGATTTTAGCTCAGTCTGGGTCTTATTTAACTCTTCTTCTAAGTCCGTGCATCTTGATTTGAGGGTTTCTAACAGGTGTTTAGGGGGACTGATGGATTTCTGGGCTTCCAATTGGCTTCTGAGAGAAATCAATTCTGATGACTTTTTATGCTCTGTTTCCTTTAGTTGCTCAATATCCCGCTTCAGTCTTGATTCTGCATCTTTAAAGGTTTCTATTAATTGGTCCCTGAAAACAGAAATCAAGTATGTAATGAGTACCAAACCAGGGTGGAGAAGGCTGGGCAAACCTAGTGACAAAGTGACCCAACCCCTTTGTGAAAATAATTTTACAGATTACATATACAGTAGAACCCCTTTAATTCGAAATCCACAAGACATCAAAAATAAAATTTAGAATTAACAATTACCAGATAATTCGAAATTTTATTAAAAAAAAAACGTATAAAATCGCCGAAAATTGAGTTAGTCAAATTCGGGTAGGTTCTTAGGAATAAATTCGTAATAAAACGACTTATTACCTGGGTAAATCGAATTTTCACAGCCGTGTAGCGGCGCGGACGGCCCTCTATTCGAAGTAAATTCACAAAAATACAATATTTTCAGAGTAAATCAATTTTTTTACCGTCGCGGCCATCCCTTTAAACTCATAAAAATGTGATATTTATGCTGGCCCTTTGAATTCAGATACTCGAAGTAAATTTGTAAAAATACAATAAATTATGTGTAAATCAAAATTTTCCGATCGAATCCCGTCGCGGCCGGCCCTAATTCAGATATCTATTCGGAATAAATTCATAAAAATACGAAACATTTTGCTTAAATCGAATTTTCGCAGCCGAATCTCATCGTGGCCGGCCATAATGCAGATACCTATTTGGAATAAATTCATTAAAATAGGATATATTTCGCGTAAATCAAATTTTCGCAGCCGAATCCCGTTGCGGCCGGCCCTATAAATTAATATATTCGAAGAAAATTCGTAAAAAAATCCACAACCAATTCAGTTTTACAAAATAATACGAATAAGGACGATGTTGACCGTGTAAATCGACATTTTACCAACACGGCTGTCTGTCAGATTCAGATTTACAAAAATTTTTTTTTTTTTAAATTGATGTTTTTCGTGTGGGGAAAGAATAAATTTCAAATTACGAATTTAAAAATCACTTGGTACGAAAAAAATTTCCTGGGGCTCTTTTTTTGGCAAAAATTTCTAATTACGCTTTTTTTCGAATTATCAGGGTTCAAATTAATGGGGTGTTAAATAACATGTTATTGAAATAAATAAAAACACCAAAAATACCAGGCAATGAAAGCATTCAACAATCTTTCACTCAGTAAAAAAAAATATTTCAGATACAAAATTAAAACACGCTAAAAATAAATATTACAAAAAAATTATTAAGGCTCAGTTCCCGGCCCCAAAAAGAAGAAGATGGAGAGATATGAAATTACGAATGTTAGAAGAGCGCGCTAACATTTACAGCGATAAAATTGATGCAAAAATCATGAAAATCTTTAATAAAACACGACTCGTTAAAAATAGAGCAAAAATCTTGCGATAATTGTCTTTAAATTTATTTAAAGAAACGCTGTGAATTTTGGCTAAAGTTCGGTTTAGTGGCGAAATTCCTAAAAATACAAACTAGTTATTTTTATACTAACTATGGGCCGGGGAATACGAATCTGAAAGAATTAGGCGGCGGCAAGCAATATTAACTGAATTATACGACTTTAAAAATTTTTTTTACACACATAGGAAAATGGCCATTTTGGAAGCATTCTGATTCCTAGAAAATCAAACTAGTTATTTTTATACTAACTTTGGGCCGGGGAATCCGAATCTGAAAGAATTAGGCGGCGGCAAGCAATATTAAATGAATTATACGACTTTAAAATTTGCTATAAACAGACACAAAAAGAAGACATTTTGGAAGCACTTTAACATAGAAAAAGAATAAAGATGTTACACCACATAAAATTAAGTGTTGCCATTAAGCAGTAATATCAATAACGTAAAATAACATGTTTATAATTTAAGTACTTACTTTTTATAAATTTTACTCACTTTTGTATCACAAACCATGCTACCTAAACCTAGCGTAGCCGCTAAACTACTTGAAAACTGGGATGTTTTTTTAAATTGACATGAGCAGGCGGTATAAAGGGGCACAAACCATGTGACACAAACCTTGCGTAGCCGCTAAACTACTTGAAAACTGGGATGTTTTTTTAAATTGACGCGAGCAGGCGGTATAAAGGGGCACAAACCATGTGACACAAACCTTGCGTAGCCGCTAAACTACTTGAAAACTGGGATGTTTTTTTAAATTGACGCGAGCAGGCGGTATAAAGGGGCACAAACCATGTAAGGTATGTTCGATGATATTATTGTTTAATGGCCACACTTAAATTGTTGTTTTTCTATGGTTTTCATGTGTCAAAATGCTTTTAATGGCTGTTTTCTTATGTGTGTATTGAAAATTTAAAAGTCGTGTAATTCAGTTAATATTGCTTGCCGCCGCCTAATTCTTTCAGATTCGGATTCCCTGGCCCATAGTTAGTATAAAAATAATTAGTTTGATTTTTTAGGAATTTCGCCACTAAACCGAATTTTTTCCTGAATTTTTTCATACATATAACTTGTAAAATAACCGAAACAAACGTGTTTATAATCATTTTTGGAGCATACTTTGCGATTTTTTTCTATCGAGGGAATTTTATATAATTTGCGTTTCGGCGCGATAAATGTCTAGATATTATCTTCAAGAATAACATATATTTTTTAAGAGCTTAAAAACATCAAATGCAAGAAATCGGTTTAAATTCGGAGAACCGCCTCTTAAGCAAGTACAAAAAATAATAAAACAAATATTATTATAATACACAATACACACTTCAATATATACAACCATACCTTATACAATATTTGCTGATATGTACATAATTTTTTTCATTACTGCCTTATTATTGTATTTTATTATATTTCATCTCGGTTAAATTTTATTTGATATCTTTTTATTAATTTGTAGCATGACGCCCGCATTATCATATACATATTTATGAAAATAAATAGTATTATTCTTTCAACAAAAATAATAATTATATCGATCGTCCAGTTGGTCAGACATCTTCAAATACTAAATTTTGAAATCAATATTTTACATTTTAAAAATGCTATAAAAATCCATTGGGAGGCAAAACGGTCTGGTATATTAGTATCACATTTTGAAATAGGTATCCTACAAGTGAACCAGAAAACATCAACATTTTGTTTAATTCACCTAAAGTTTTTGTGCATATGATTTGGTGGTGTTTATGACAGAAGGTATACTTTTACATATAACAATCACCCATAGACATATGAATATTAATAGACCAGAACAGAAAGGTGAGGGGTAGAAACCAACTACAGCGGGATGAAGAGCGGGAAGACGGCTTTGGTGATATGTGATTCGTCAAAACTCAATCTGACAGTATATAGGCATCTCGCATTATAATATCACACTTTCGTTCTTAAAAGTAAACTCTGCTTTTGAATGAATAGACCTTTTTACATAGGAGCGCGAATTGTTTGCCGCGTAATGAACACATTTGCGAAGTCCAAATATGCAAAGTAAGGTCGCCTGTAAGGTTGAGTTCAATATTTTGTTGCTGTATTTAGTGAAGACACTTTTATAAATGTTTCATAATTTACTTACCCCAGTAAACAGGGACGGGCACACGCCATGTATCTCGAGTGATAGTGTATTTTACAAAAACGATCATATTATGTGATCTGAATTGGCTTAAAATAGTGTAAATTAATGCTTGCCTATGGAATGTAATACGACAATTAGGTTTATTCTCTTTATCACTTCTATTTTTATACGTTTTCAAAACACAAGCCACTATTTTTACCGTGTTATTTCGTAAATGCATCGATGAGTGCTCGACTGGCTTGCAGAAGAATAATGACGTCACATTTTTTAGATTAACGCGAAGCCATACTCGATCCCAGCCGGTTCCAATGGAATGGTTCCAATAGGAGGGGGAAATAATACGCTTTTATCACTTAGGGCAGGTCTACTAATATTCATATGTCTATGCAATCACCTTAAATTTAGATTTTTCAGAGATGTCTGAAAATCAACTGGACGATCGCTGTATAATTTTTAAGATGGTGAAGAAAATAAAATAGTGTTAATTACTTTTGGTGGAGAGTTTTGTTCAACTTGTCAATCTGTTCCTTTTTGAGTTTTTGTGCTGCTATAGTTTTGGATAGTTCATTCCTAAGAAGGGCCACTTTATCTGCCTGCGATGAGAAGCCCCTTCCTGTAAGAAAAAGATACAACATTAAATAATAAGATTTAATTCTGGTGTGGTTGTGTGCCAGTGTGGGCAGTATAACAACCTAAAAAATAAAAACATTAAAGAAAAGATATGTAACTAAAACACAAATACAGTCCAGTTTGGTTGTAACCAGTGGTGGCCGCTGCCCTGAAAATGTGCTGGTTCACTGATAATCCGTACCTATGAGATAACAATCCGAACCTACGAGCAACATTAGGTAAAAATAATTCCACTAATCTTATTTGGAGAGAAGGTCTATTCTAAACTGTTTTCCAAGGGCCAAAACTTCTACATATCGCTTTCTAATTAAAATTTTAAAAAATTTGTACAAATCTTTTTTCAGTACTGAGAAAATAAAAAAAACAAAACAAATTTGTTGTAAATAAATCTAAAATTTCAAACAATTTTTTTTAATGTTTAATTTATTTTAGTTAATATTTCATTATAAACAGTATATAAACAGTATTTATAAACAATGCATAAACAGTACGTGAGCAAAATTGTCAAGGTTACCTATAAAAAAATTGAATTCCTTAATGATCTGCGTTTTATAATTTACAACACAAATCAATAAAAAGGCAAACATATGTAAAATGTAGGCATTTGCTATATCCTTTGATTAAAAAAATTATTATTCAGTTTGGTTAAGAGTGAATAACCAGCACATGACAACTTCGATTCCGACACTAGCGCTAACACATCAGGGCTCGCGAGCGGGCGTTTTCAGAACTAAATTTCGTTCCGCGGCAATCCGAGTTTTGAGGGTTTTGTTCACGCGAGCTAGGGCTACCCGCTACTATTACTACTTTATATTACTATTCTCGCTTCCAGAATTTTAATTAGTAGTAGTTATTTGTAATTCGTATATTGAAGTGCATAAACATAAATAGATACAAGTGAAATGCGTAAACACAGTAGGTATTAAGTAGATACCTACATGAATAAACAATTTGTTATATTCTTTTTAATATTTTGGTTTTTTGTTTTTTAATTTTATTTTACGGCCATTAGAGCGAAAGATATCTTAGTATCGCCCTGGTGTAAGACCACCATTAAGATTTGAAACGTTGCTTGAAATGTCTTTAGCCGTGTTTGGTGACCAGATCTGAATAGCCAGGTACTTCCCCACCTTCCTCTTCCCTATATTTTTACCCTCCCCACTACCTTCAGTCTTACAACATACCCCAATTGGGGATGCCATAGTCCCACTGGCTCCAGACAGGAGCAGTTGGGACTCTTGTGCGGTATATTTATGAAAAAAGTGTAATATTCAGTTGGATTGTAAAAAATGTCTCATTTTGAAATATTTATTCGTATGCACAATTTTTTATTTTATATTTATCTGAATACCGCACAAGAGACCCAAATGCTCCTACTGGAGCCAGTGAGACTATGACGTGACTATGGGGTATATTGCGAGGCTGAAGGTGGTGGGGGAAGAGGAAGGCGAGGAATTACCTGGCTATTCAGATCTGGTCAATAAACAACGTTTCAATTCTGAATGGTGGTCTTACACCAGGGCGATACTGAAAGTATCTTTTACTCTAAAACGTGACGCAAATATATTATTTTTAAATTAAATAATTGTGAAATAACCCAAATTAGTCAAATAAAATTTATTTGCCTATGCCGGGATTCGATCCCACGACCTTCAGATTGCTAGTCAAGAGCCTTACCCCTTGACCACGCCGGCCGTCAATAGGTGGTATCAGTAATTTGGAAGGTACATCCACCAACTACATGGAAGGCCGGATCGGGAGAGACCGTTTTTTTTACACTCGCTCGACACACTGCTTATCTCTTCTTTGGGAATGCTGTGTGGAGGGTCGTTTTAGGGAAAGGAAGAAGAGGAAATTCGGAGAAGGAAAGGGATATTAGGGGTGAGTAGAAATCTGGGGGTCAGCGTGTCCAGGAGTGCGGATGTATGAATCCATCCCTCCCACTGCGGTGCAAGGCGATGTTCCGAGAGAGTAAGGCTGGAGAAGTCAAAGGGACTCCCTTAACTTTTCCAGATCCAACCTGCCATGCAGCTGGTGGGCAGACGCATCCGCTGCCAAGACCTAAACAAACCTCACCCCCTTAAACCTAGGCACCCCTGCTAGTCACCAAATGTTAACTTGGGATGACCTATGGCAGACGTGTTGGTTATCTAATAATTGGTTCCCGGGGCGGTGGTACCCATACCCGATTCTCGTGTTTATTATTTTTCCATCAAAATTATTTATGATTTGTCAATAATGTCTTAGTAAAATAAGTATGTAATAAAATCTGAAATATATTAGTTTGTAAGTGTGCAAATAAATAAACAAACGGACCAATTTTCGTCAAGAAACACATGTACGTATATATTTTTAAATAATTTAATTTATCTATTTATTTACGCAAAAATAGTCTATTAACAATAAAACAATAACACGAATAACAAGCGTGCGTAAAGGCACGACCCACCTAGCAATCGATCACCGTTCGCATCGATTACCGTTCGAAGGAAATTTTTCGTAACAATCACCACTTTTCGTAACACATTTACCAGCTTACCCCCCAAGTGTCGAGCGTGCGTAAAGAAGTTTTACTTGAAAATAAATATTTTGGAGCAGTTGGGACTCTTGTGCGGTATTCACATAAGAATAATTTACAATAAAAAAAATTTCAAAATTATAAAAATTTTATCATAAAAATATTCAATGAACATGAAATTTTGCGTTGGGGCAACCCTATAAATTTTACAAACATGAAATCCTATTTATTTTGCTTCGTTATTCGTTTGAAAATGTTGCGATGTAGAGCGCCGCGAAGACAACCGCCAGTGGCCGCAGTTGCGGTCTGAATGAGCGCTCTCGATTCGTGTTGTCGTCGATAAGAAAAATTGTGAAACGCGAAGCTGTAAATTAATTAATATTAAATACACCCTAAAATTATTTTTCCATTAAAATTATTTATGATTTGTCAATAATGTCTTAGCAAAGTAAGTATGTAAAAAAATCTGAAATATATTAGTTAGTAAGTGCGCAAATAAATAAACAAACGGACCAATTTTCGTCAAGAAACACATGTACGTATATATTTTTTAATAATTTTATTTAAACTTAAATTAAAATTCTGACAAATAATTTTACCAGATAATGTATTGATTTATTTTACTGCATGATTATATGATTTGAAATTGGTGTTGTATAATACATGTACTTTTTTGAAAATATAACAAATCTGCCAACGACCTATGGTATAACCTTATTATACTTAAAATAAACATTTTTTCTCAAAATTTTATCCATACCTTTACTAGATAAAAGAACAATCTTTCAAAATCAATTTATAATTTTTTGTGGAAACGAGTCAATAAGTCTTAATACTGATTTAAAAATGACATATTTCTGGTTTCTCTGGTAATGTCCTCTTAAGTATTTTTGCCTCAAATCCAAATTTAAGTTTTGCATGATAAAGGTGGCGCAGCTGTCCGTGTGATACACGCGGAGAGCTTAATTTTTGATACATAATACACGCTCCAGCGATGTTTGAAATATTGGATACAAAAACATATTTCGTTTCGCTTGCAATCAGTCTGCACACGGGCACAGAGCAACTTCGTACGGAACTTTGAGAATCTGCTCTCCCTGATAAACATTCATATTAGGCATTATATCGGTAGGTGATATAATAATAATAATAATAATTGGATAATTTATAGAGCGCCGTTTTTGTGAAAAATCACCTCAAGGGCGCTGTACAATTTATTCATAATTCTTAGGTTCTATATAATTTTAATATTTACAAATGGATACATTAACATACTTACCTGCAGGTCACTTCCGATAAACACTTTAATTAGAAAGTTTGTGCTTGGAGAAGATACGGCTTTGCTCGCGGAGGACATTATATTTAAAACACTGGACATTGCATGATTTTACATTTGCTACCCCCATCACTATAAGTATTAAATTTTAAAAGATTGGTGGCAAAAGTGGAGTTGATAATATCAAAATATGTATTTTAAAAGACTGGAGAATTTAGGACTCTTTAGGGCTGGAGAATGTTACTAAAATGACCTTTAAAAACGCTTACAAATAGTTAGTTTTTACTTTATTTTGTTTTATTATTATTATTATTATTATTTATTTATTTATTTATTTTTTTTTTTTTCTTTTTCTCTACATTTTTAGGTTAGTTATTTACAGTGTCGCGGGCATTGAATGTGAAGGTGAAAGAATTTGAGTTTATGGATACGACTGTCTGAAAAGGTGGGTTTTAAGTTTAGCTCTAAATTCTGCCGAGTCTGTGATAGTTCTTAAGTCATATGGCAGTGCATTCCAGGCTTTAGGTCCCGACACTCCGAAAGCGCGCTCACCGAACTTAGTATCTGGTGTGCGCTTTGGTTCCTTTAACCTTCCAACAGCTGATGACGCTGCTGAACTTAGGGTTGACTGTCGAGAATTGGAATTTTCTGGAATACACAATTCCGATAAGTATGCCGGAGCCATTCCGTTAAGGGACTTAAATACCATCCAGCAGAGCTTGAACTGGATTCTTTCAGGACATTTGAGCCAGTGAAGATTTTTGAGATGCTCTGAAATATGGGAATATTTAGATACGCCGGTGATAAGTCTTGCCGCAGCGTTGAAAACGGATTGTAATTTGTTGATTTGATATTTTGGAAGACTTGCATATATTCCGTTGCAATAATCTAAACGTGAAACAACATACGAATTGACTAGTAATTTAGTCGCTTCTGTTGGTAGATTTCTCCTTACTGCTTTAATTTGCCTTAATTGAAAGAACCCCGTGCTTACGGTTCTGTTCACTTGAGTTTTAAGGGAAAAATCAGCGTCCAGATTGACACCCAGTAGTTTTATACACGTCTTTGGAGTGATGTCGCTTCCTGAAATGGTTATTGGGGAGTTATCAATGTTATGCTGACGTCTGCTTGTGGCGGTCCAGAGAAACTCAGTCTTTGACGGATTTAGTTTCAATCTATTTGAGGTCATCCAGCGGGTAATTGCTTCTAGACACTCAATTATGCGAGTTTTTAGACTGTCTACTTCCTCTGGTAAGCAGTAAAAGTAAACTTGATATATGAGATTCATAGATTTTATATTTTTCGGTATATCATAAAGTAATTTACCAGTGCTGCATACGAACACACTGTGCAACCAGCCGCCCTTGGTTGTAACCATCACGTCCATAGCTACTTCACGGCTATGATGAGCATTTACACAATGGTATACCTGCGTGGTGGCCGGAAAGTCATTTAGGGATGGATTAATATTTATGGCTACACCATAGATGCCCGCAAAAGTCTTACGAAAATTGGATAATAAATTCCAATTTTCTAAATTTAGTCAGCCCCCTCATACTCGTTATAACCAAGTTTGACTACTTATACATATGCATTAAGAACCTGTTTTAGATGATCTCAACTGCGCAAAGGAGTCGGATTCCTGGCCTTCCGAGAGCTGCTCTAGCGCGGCTTCTAGTTCCAACTGTTCTTCTTGCAACCGAATGTACTTGGTTCGGTAGTCCACTAGTTCTGTGGCGGTGGCCTCCAGCTTCCCCTGGAAACACATTCCACTTAGGATTAACTTATTGCAGCTTATAAACCACATCACATTTTAATCTTTGATGTAATAATATGTATCAACAACTCTCTCTGCCAAAATAACCACCTAATTACATTACGAACTTCGCAACCACACCAGAAAAATGGAAGGATTGACACAATTTAGACAGCGGGCGACCGTCGTCCCAGAAACCATTTATTGGTTAACCAACACCTTTGTTGTTTAAATTTGACTGAAGTTCGTTAAGTGAGTTACTCCCAAATGATTACTCAGGGGACCTCCGAGTCATCATTTGAGATGTAACACCAACACAACTACCTAAGGTTCACCTTGGAACAGGAATACCTAGTGAGGAGGACAGTGAATAATATTACTATACAATAGAACCCCGTTAATTCAAACCCCGATAATTCGAAAAAATGCAATCGAAACTCCGTTAATTCGAAATTCGTACCAATAAAAGTCCCCAGAAATTTTTTTGGTACAAAATAATTTTTTTTTGAAAATTCGAAATTTATTTTTGCCCGCACATGAAAATTCATTTGTGTAATTCGAAAAAATATTGATTTTTGCAAAAAAAAAAAAAAAATTTCATAAATCTGAATCGGACAGTCAAAAGTGATAAAACGCAGTAAAATGTCTAAAACGCAGTAAAATGTCGATTTATGCAGTTAAAATCGTTTTAATTCGAATTATTATTTTGTATAACATGAAGTGGTAAACAAATATGAATTGGTCAACATTGCAATGTCGTATTTTTACAAATTTTCTTCGAAAACATCAATAAAGGACCGGCTGCAAAATTTCGATTAACAAGGAAATTTATTGTATTTTTACAAATTTACTTCTAATATTCGAATTTGAAGGGTCAGCCGCAGCGGTAATCGACCGCGAAAATTTGATTTAAGCGGGAATTAATGGTATTTTTATTAGTTTACTTGGAATATTTGAATTAGAATGGCCGGCTGCTATAGAAATCAGCTGCGAAATTTATATTTTCGCAGAAATGTATCGTATTTAATGAAATTATTTCCAATAGGTATCTGAATTTAGACCGGCCGGCTGCGATGGGATTAGTCGTGAAATTTCAATTTACGCGAAATATTTCATATATTTAAGAATTTACTTTAAGTATCTGAATTCAAATGGCCGGCTGTGTCAGAAATAGGCTGCGAAAATTTGTTTTACGCGGCAATGTATCACATTTTTATAAGTTTAAAGGGACGGCCGCGGCAGTTTGGTCAAGAACATTTGATTTACTTGGAAATATAGTATTTTTATAAATTTACTTCGAATGTAGGGCCGGCCGCGGAGGTAAACGGCTGCGAAAATTCGATTTACACGGGAATAAGTCGCAATGGAAATTTTTTACAATTTTTTTTTTCCACAAAACTTCGAATTACGTGGGAATTTGTTGATTTGAATTTTTATTTTAATGTCCCGTGGATTTTGAATTAACGGGGAACTACTGTACTATGTATTTTAATAGTTGTTAACAGCAAAAAAAATTGTCTATACACAGAGAGTTATAAGAGTGAAAAAAAAGAAATACAAACTGACGGCCATGTCTTTGATCTGCATTCGAGCCGTGTTGCGTTCCACCATCAGCTGAGAAATCTTCTCCTTCAGCTCGGGAGCCTGACTGGCAGCCACCCTGTTCTGCGCTTCCTCCAGCTCCATGGCCAGCCTGTTGATGGTGGAGCCCTTCTCCAGCAGCAGCTCTTCCTTGGAGCGCTCCAGATCCCGATAACGAGACTCCAGTGACATCACTTCATTTTCCTGGACAAAGTTATAGGAAATTATAATAATTGAGCCCTTATGCAGAAACACAGTGTTATAGAAATTGTTTTGTGGAAATACAATCAAATTACACAAAATATGTGGCGTGTAATTTGAATGGATTCATAACAAAAAATAGTTTTAAAATCTCAACCGCAGATGGCAATACATGGCCTAGAGTGACGGCCGGTAGGACACGTGGATTGAAGGGCTCAATTATTGACTATCCTGTAATGAGTTCTATTAAAAGTTAAGTGGGTATATTTACAGTCCTGCAGATGAGAGCTCGGTTGTAACATCCTTTCCTTCATTTTGTTCATGAGAAATAGAGAGAGGTCACAATGAAAGTATGAGCAGTACATCTATTCAACCTGAGCATGGCAGACGAGGTTTATCAGGTTCATCCAAATGTAACATTGTAACTCAACTATTAAATACAAATAAAAGACTTACCCTATCCTGCAATTTGTTTCTAGTCTTCATTAAGTCTTTTTCTAATTGATTGGCATCTTCTTTATACCTGGTAACAAATACATACATTAATTCAAGCAACTGATAGAGAAAGTAAATATTAATCCCTTTAAACCCAGCCATTTGTAATATGGTATATTAGCAAGGAATAAGGGACATTTATTGCATATGACTAGACTAGTTACATCAAAAATAATAACACACTCATAGTATCTGCTGACCTCAAAGTAAGCACTGACTATCATTAACTTGTTAAAAAGACTTCAGAGAATTAATCAGAAAGTACATCAATTAAGGAGCTGGATGCAATAAAAACAACTTATGATGAAAATTGCAGTTTTGAGTAAAATGCATTCAAAATATTAATTATAAAATGTCTAGTATTCACTAGTTATTAGTGTTCTAACTTTTGCGTGTAACTCCATCTGTTTGAAACCTACAGAAGAAATATTTACTCAGCAAATAAAGAAGGGATTGGAGATATCAATAAGGCGATGGAAACAAAAACCATTTGTGCGCTTTTAAGTTGTCATTGCATCGAACTCCTCAATTGAGGTGCATAACTATAAATAAATATGGTAAATGTTCCGCTATTGAGTCCATGCTCAAAACACACTTTAAAAAATTAAAATAAATTGTTCTAGGTAGATAATAGTTAGTAATAAGTAATTCAGTAAGCGGAATTGAAAAATATTGCCTTTTGATGGTTATTTTGTTAAATTAAATACCCGAAATGTCATTTTTCAAGGACCGCCATGTTATAATTACGACGGTAAATACGCACTTTTAGGAAGAATCACTTTGTTTCAGTTAGATAATAATAAGAAGTTCATATTTCAATCTTCGTAAATGATAAATAATGCGTATTAATTATTATTTTGTTCGGTTTCATAAACACGAAAAATTATTACTCAGTATGCATGCCGTATTAAATTGTGCCGTGTGAAACTGAAATGTACAAATCGCAAATAGATACTACCAACATATAAAGGAGTGGCTAGAAATAAAACACAGTCAATTTAATTACTATAACGAAGTACTTAATTTGAATTATTTCACCCGTCACACGTAGAGTTCGGAGCGACTGTGCTCCACGGCACTTCAGGTTCAAAGATCGAATAACGGTTTACAACACAATTCCCTGTGAGACTTTTCTGTGCGGCCGCGGCGGTCTGAAGTGGCGCGTATTTCATTTTCCGTGTTCAATACGAGGTAACCATGCATCGAACTCAACACGGTTTTGTAATGCCATTTTGGTAAATTTTTGAGATTGCTGGCAATGGTTAATACGCACTTTTTTTGAAAAAATCTTTTGATTCACCTTAATTACATTAAAAGACACGTATTTGCATTGGGGGAAGTGGAAAATATTTCATTCTAAATTTCGATTACGTAAAATTAAAATTAGCTTTCGTTCTGTGAAACGAGACCATCCATTTTCAAACATTATTTTCAAATGTCATTTTGTTATGTTGGTATTCTTGTTACTGTACGATGCTGAGCGGCTACGCTACTGCTGGGCGGCTACGGCTACTGCGATGTTGAGCGGCTACGTACGCTAAGTTTGTGTGATATGGTTTATGATACAAAAGAAAGTGCCCCCTTTATACCGCCTGCTCGCGTCAAGGCAAGAAAAACATCCCAGTTTTCAAGTAGTTTAACGGCTACGCTAGGTTTGTGTAACACGGTTTTTGATACAAAAGTGAGTGTATTATTTATAAAAAATAATTACCGAAATTGTTTAGATTTTATTTTAGAGAATTTATTTTATAAGTACTTTATAATATAGTGCTTATAAAATAAATTCTCTAAAATAAACTCGCATGTCATCATAATTTCAAAAAACATCCCAGGTTTTGAATGGTTTGTTTGGCAAAGCAGGGTTTGTCTATGCTTTTTTTTATTTTTAGGTTGGCTCATTTGCAAATTGCATGTAAAACATGTTTCACATGGAACAGTTGTGGGTGGTTTGGTTTATTTAAGGAACAGTTTTACATTTCATATAGGCTTGCGTCTCGCGTCATGCGCGCGTAATAAGTGATGATTTTTCGTATTTACAAAATCTAACAAAATAATGATTAATACGCATTATTTATCATTTTTGAAGATTGAAATTCGTACTTATTATTGTGTAACTGACAGAGAGTGATTTTTCCTTTTAAAAGTGTATATTTTATCGTCGTAATTAATAACATGGCGGTCCTTGAAAAATGACATTTCGCATTTTTGAAATTAACAAAATAATTATCAAAACACAATATTTTGAAATTCCGCTTACTGAATTACTTATTAGTAAAGACCGGATTATATGCAACAAAAAAAGCCCAAAATATGCATGCAAATATGCAATAAAAATAGCTAAAATATGCACGAAAATCCATAAAAAGGGCCAAAATATGCAACATGAAACAATATAGGAAGTCGTATTTTTAAATATTTTATTTTATTTTAGTAAGCCTTTAGGTAGTTCTCAAGGATAACAAACGTATTTTCGAAAACATCAATTACAAAATGTATTTAACAATGAAATTTACAATTTACCTTTAAAAACTTATATGACTAAGTACTGTTTTAAATGTTCTGTAGACAAATTGTGTCTGCGATCGCTTAATATATTTTTGTAAGCGGAAAGGAGCGTTCTACGTCTAGTGGTGTATTAATTGTTTTTGTGTTTAATTCGTAGAACTCCATTTTAATTTTTAGAAATTTAATTAAATTTATATTTGATATGTTATTATCGAGTTCTGCAAGTATTTAAGAATGTATTTAAGTTACAGCTGTTTCAAAAAAAAAAAAAAAAAGTCTACTGGTGTGACTGGACAGAATTTAAATTTGGGTGCGATTTTTTAACTTATTGTGCCGGACAAAATTTCACCTTCCCCGTTGATGAAGCTATCAATTTGTCACAAGGGTTCAAACCCTGGGTTATTTTTCCATAAGTTTTCAAACTTTTCTTCGAGTTTACTCGGGAAAGCTTTGACAACGAGGAATTCATAAGGCAGATTTTCTTCACAACCAATCAATCGTTTTGGTTTTTATACTTGCAGGTATGTAGCGAAATGAGTGCTAATCATAGCTAGGTTTTTTTTTTAAATACTAGTATCGTCAAATGCTTCTTTTCACTGGAAAACTGCCAAAGCCTCTGCACTATCGAAGTAATTGATTGGTGTCACTATGTGAGGCATCTGAACGATGAACGATATCGAGCGTAAATATGCATGATCTCAATTTTTTTGCTAAAATATGCAACTTCTGCCGAAAAGGGTCTAAATATGCAAATGCATATGCAAATATGCATTTGCATATAATCCGGTCTCTACTTATTAGTAAATATTATCTACCTAGTACAATTTATTTAAATTTTTTAGAGTGTGTTTTGAGCGTGGACTCAATAACGGAACATTTACCATAAATATTAACGCACAATACCTTAGTTGTCTATTGTCAACTTTGCAGTTGGCGTCCTGAGACGCCATCTTGATTCAATTTGGACTCACCAAGCAGAGCTTAAGTATATTCTGGATAAGCACGACAACATAATAAGAGTAGTTTTAATGGTAGGTAAAACTCCAACATTATGTGTGCCGTTGCTTATCCAGAATATATAATTGTTCGCACTAATTTTCATAAAATTACGACAATTAACAGGTAGCAACAGATATTCTTTTCGTTAAAACAATTAAGAACGAAAATTACACGACTGGTGTGGGTGAAAAAAGACACCAAAATCGAATCAAGATGCAACTGCAAAGGTGACAATAAAGAAAGGCGGGATATTCAAGAATACGGCAGCAGATACAACGGTGCTGGCGAGAAATAAGCGCGATATCTCACATTATATATTCTGGATAAGCAATGCCACACAAAATATAAGATTATAATTGAATTGAACAAGTTACCTCTCTTGCTGTGCTTTGAAGAGCGCGTCGGTACTTTGAGCGGAGTCCTTGTTTGCCTTGAGGGTCTGTAGGCGGCGCTGAGTGTCCATGAGGCTGGCGGTGGTGGCCGTGACCTCGGCGTTGAGCTCCTCGTTGCGCGCGACCATTGCGCCGAGCTTCCCGTGCAGGCCGGACGCCTGGTGTTCCAGCTCTGTGATGCGGTGCTTGCTATTCGCTAAGGAGTAATGCCAATATTACGTGATTCACATATTTATAACCATCACGGTGTATTGCAGTGTCATTTGAACTTATTTGACTCACTGCCCCTTTTCAAAAGCAATGCGACCACCCTCCCATTTTTGGGAAATTCATACATAATGCACTTGCTCTGAGTCAAATTATAGTTCTTCTCATACTTTTTTTGAATTGTACAGAGAACTAGTCAAAATGCGGTCAGATTCATAGACTTTATGGCGGGTGGTCCCGGCTTTGAACCATTCAACCCCGGTTGCGATGGTATTTACTCACAGCAGCGTTCAACATATGACATCATTTATCTCTACCGCTGGCAGCAGGACTGTTTCGCGGCGAGCTTCAGTACAAAGAAACCAACCGAGAGGAGATCACGCGTGCTGCAAGGTCGAGGCCAACCAGGCCATGGCGCTTTTGGACATCGCAACGTAATGTTAATTTATATTAGTTTATCGGGTTATCAGATTATTCTTGCATTTGATTAAATAGTTTTACTTTCTCTCTAAAAGAAATGGCGCCCTCATTAAATTCAATTTTATGCTTTGCTCACTTGTAAATTTATCATGGTGACATTTAATCTAACATGTAACATCTTCGATGTTCATGTCCACCATTGAGTGCTTAATTTTAAGTATAGTCTCATTTATAAACATGCTCATATGTATTACAATAAATCCTTAAATTATTGGTTTAAATACCGTCTTATTATTTATTAAGAACTATCAACGTTACAACTTGTAAAATCTGCTGTCTTGAAAATCGATTGCAATATGCATTATGTACATAAACACGTTTGCAAAATAAAGCATGTCAAGTTGATTAATCAGACATCTCCAAATGTTATGAAATAATGAGGAAAGTAATATTCAAATGCTCACAATAAATTAAACACTATTTACACGTATTTGTGTTTTACATATGCTATAAAACAACACCGGGTGGTATAACGGTTCAGTACATTAGTAAGACATTTTGAAATATCCTACTAGTGACCAAGAACATTTTGTTTAATTCACTATAATTTTTTCTATAATTGATTTGGCTGTGTTTAGGGGTAATCTGAGTATTATACCAGATAGAGGGTACACTTATATATAAATGCATACTCAGCTCAAATTTCGATTTTTCAGAGATATTTGACTAATCAACTGGATGATCGATATGTAGGTAACATTTTTCAATAACGCTTGACCGTCAAGTGAAAAAGAGAACAAACAACAATGTTTGCACCCTTAGAGCACTATGAACTCTTTATGCCCCTGAGACCACTACCTTCCATTTTGAAAACCACTGGGTCTAAATAATATTGACCAAAGAATTTATTCCAACTGTGAAACCCAATGTCACACAATACGGCAGCATACTTAATAATGGCAGGATAAAGATGAAATAGAAACAATAAAAAAACTAGTGTGCTTTAGACCACACAACTGAAGTAAAACTACAAGACAAACCTCGCCCCATGAACCCAGGTATCCCTGCTAAGTTACCAAACGTAGCGAACGGGGTGACCTATGACCTAGGGGTGACATATGACATTGGGGTGAAATATGACCATGGGGTGACCTGCGACCTTGGGGTGACCTAAGACCTTGGGGTGACCATACTTATCCTTAACACTCCCCAAGTCAAGCATGCGTAAAGGCCTGACCGTTCGCCTCACCCGATCACCGTTCGCATCGATTTTACCGTTCGCATCGATTACCGTTCGCATTAAATATATTACTTTTTCATAACGCATTCACCAGTTTACCCCCCATGTCGAGCGTGCGTAAAGAAGTTTAACCACTCAGCAACATAAGCAGATATACACGTTAATATGCCGACATCAGTTAAGTACAATAAGCGTGTTTACACGTCAACGCGTATGTTTATACAGAAATCGTCATAACTCCGCTATTGTTCTAGTGACATCCCTAAAACAAAAAGGAGAAGCTCCATAATAAATCAAGCTACCCATCACTATTCAAGATGTCCATAGAAATAGATAAAAAAAATCTTTTCTGTCAGATACATGATAGAAAATTGCCTATCCACTGTTCGACATCGTTATTTTTTTAATTAAATATTCTTGTATAAAATGATAAAAAAGCGAGGTGACCAAATTGTTTATTATCTATTTATAAGATAGAATAAATATGGTCTTTTATATAATCCGTGATTTTAGTACCGTTTTCACATAAAAACATCACGTGAGTCATTTTTTCATTTTTTTTATTTTTTCATTCTATATTTTAATGTTTACAAATGTTAATATTTATTTGTAACATAACAATTTGAAAGCTTATTTCATATCCTTTCAAAAACAGTTTTTAGTATTCGGCTAAGTTCGGAAATTTTTCATTTATAGAGCTTTAATTGAGAAGCGGAAATAACATAAAGTTTTCGTAAATCTGACATGTCGTTTAAGACGTAAAAAGTGCATATTCGCGATGTATCGGAGTGGTTAACTTCAAAACTTTTTCAAAGACTTGATGGGTATGTATTACCCAAACAATCTGAAGCAAGACAAGTGATTGATGGCATTATTTACCCACTAGTTCCTGCGACTGTTGCAGCGAGAGTTGTGCGCGCTCCCTCTCGGCTTCCGCTACGGCGAGACGGCCGTAGAGTGCGTCGTGAGCGCTCGCTGCGTCTCGCCGGCACGCCGCCAGCTCCTCACTCAGCCGCTGTACTTCCTGCACCCTCAGCTGGAACAATAACACCGTCATGGTGGGATACAAAGCCATATACCAGATACTACACGCACCAAGGATTAACACCTTCAAGGTTCAAACTACAGTTCTAACTCAATGATGCTAAACTAGTACAGTAGGGCTTCGCTAATGAGAAAAACAAGACCCCTTATGAATTATCGAGGCGTCCAGATTATAGTATGCAATATTTTAATAGCAATAAAACACATTTTTAACTTGGGTTTCATATATTAACCACTCAGCAACGTAAGCAGATATACACGTTAATACGACAATAGCAGTCAAGTACAATAAGCGTGTTTTCATGTCAATGCGTGTGTTTCCACAGAAATCGTTATGACTCCGTTATTGTTCTAGTGACATCCGTAAAACAAAAAGTAGAAGCTCCATAATAAATCAAGCTACCCATCACTATTTAAGTTGTCCATAGAAATAGATAAAAATACCTATTCTGTCAGATACATGGTAGACCGCAATCGCCTACCCGCCGTTAGACATTGTTTTATTTTTTATTAAATATGCTTGTATGAAATGATAAAAAAGTGAGGTGACTAAATTGTTTATTATACATTTATACAATAGAATAAGCATTGTTTTTTACATAATCCGTGATTTTAGAACCGTTTTCACATAAAAACAACATGTGAGTCATTTTAACATTTTTTTTATGTTTGCATTCTAAATTTTAATATTTACAAATGTTAATATTTATTTGTAATATAACAATTTGAAAGCTCATTTTGTAACCTTTCAAAAACAGTTTTTAGTATTCGGCTACGTTCAGAAATGTTTAATTTATAGAGCTTTAATTGTGAAGTGGAAATAACACAAAGTTTTCGTAAATCTAACATTTCGTTTACGACATAAAAAGTGCATACTCGCGATAGATTGGAGTTGTTAAAGTAAAAATTTAAAGTCAATTTAGACAAGAATATGTATGTACGTACAAATATACTTATAAAAAAATTCAAACATGTAAGAAATTTGCGCACTTAAATTGAAATAAAGCAGAAGCAGAATAGCAGAGTCAAAGCTTTTACCCTCGCACCACAATAGTTGTCAGTGTAAATGAAAAAATGAATATCTTCACAGTAGCAGTATGTAGACCATTGTGCTCATGAAAGCAAATATTAAGAGGATTCTTTAACAAAAACTTTTTTTTTACCTGATAGAATATTTGTAATTGGTCATCATTTGGTCTGCTGTTTCCCGGGGTAAAGTCGGAATTGCTTTGAGCCGGAAAATGTCTTAAATCTGAAATAATAGATTTGCATTGTTAAGAAAACTTTTGAGTTATACTCGCTAAAAAGGAATTCGACTACTCCCTTGCATTTTACAGATCTCTCGCCGGTCTCTCATTTGAAGCAATAATATTTACAGATAAACAGACCTTCACTCTCCGAGGGTCTGCTCTGCATTCTAAGCTATCACGTAAACCTTCAGAAAACAAAAATATGGTGTTATGAAATTATAAAGGTAGTTTCAAGAAGGGGTTTGTGTACTTATACACCACTGTGAGAGTACGATGGTAATCCCAAAAGTAAGATCTCCTATTTATTAGAAATACAAAGAAACAATTATAGTTTTTATAATGTTTATTAGGGATGTTATGGAGATCCGTAACCGTATCCGAAACTATCGGATATCCGAAATAAAAAAATATCCGTATCCGGAACCGAAACCGATATAAAAGTTTCGGATAGTTTCGGATAAAGGCGGAGTCTAAATGACATGGTACGACAGGTTTTTGTTTGTTTTGCCTGGCCGAGCCGTCATTTGTCACACAAGCCGCGCGTGACTGATTGTAAAAACAAATGATAATATAGACTAGAAATAAAAGTCAAATCTTGTCATTTGTATTTTACTTTTATAATTTTAAAATTCTAATATCCGTAACCGAAATTATCCGAAACTAGCGGATAATCCGAAATAATTTCATATCCGTAACCGTATCCGAAACCGGTATAATATTATTCCTATTTCCGTATCCGTATCCAGATCCGAAATTGCATATCCATAACATCCCTAATGTTTTTGCCTTTTAAAGCTTGAATATTTATCTGTTTTTCTACATAATCGCCATTTCTACATAGATCCATTTTTGTAAGCACTGTGGAATTTTTTGTACCAGCTCGCCGCTATGTCATTGAGGAAACGTTGAACCTCGTCTTACGCCTCGTCATCGAGCATTGTCTACTTGCTAAAGCGTTTGTGTTCTTCTGTGAGAATTTGAGGGGCCCATCATGTGCACCAGTGGCGGCTATTGTATAGAGATCATTTAGGCTATGACCCCCCAAAAATATGCAGCAATAATAAGAAATTATGATTTTAAATTTATTTTAATATTCGAGCAGATTCATACCATAATAGCGGGTTCTATTGCCATCTAGCGGCCAAATAAAAAATTATTGTATGTATCAACTGTGGGTCACTTTGAATTCTGTTCCGAAACTATCTCCTTTATTTTTCTTTGCTATACAGAGAAAGGAGGTAAACACTATCATATCTGGGGTATGCTTAGAATTATACAAAATATATTTTCAAGGGATTTTGGGTCATGCCCGCGGTGTGACAAAGACCCTGCGATCTGAGATTGTTAAGATGTTAGAGGGAGATGTCAAAAAATGCCAGTCGAAAATTTTTGTGTGATAAACATTGCCATCTTGAATGATAAGTTTGCGAAAGCATGTTTGTCATTGTTAACGTAATTTGCTTGGAACAATTTAAAATCTCAAATTCTGCGGATATCATATTAAAAGAAATCGTGAACAATTCATTGAATCATGAGAGATGTTCTAATACAAGTGATAAAAATAAAGAGGTTAAGGTTAAACGTCACACACGCTATAATCTACGCATTCACAGATGACGCCAATCAAATTATTTTAGATTTTTAATGCTTTTTGCATGTTACGCTTTAAAATATTAAAGTAAATTAATTGTTCGCATCTGTACATATTTAATTAGAATATAATTAAATAGTTTTGTTCATAAACAAACCCAAATCTTTCAAGAACGGCTGAAAAATACAATTTTGTATCGGTGGCTCAATCCAATTTTGTATTTTTCAGCCTTTCTTGAAAGATTTGGGTTTGTTTATGGACAAAACTATTTATTTATGTTCTAATTAAGTATGTACGGGCGCGAACAATTAATTTACCTTATTATTTTAAAGCGTAAAGTGCAAAAAGCATTAAAAACCTAAAATAATTTGATTGGCGCCATCTGTGAATTTGTAGATTATGACGTATGTGACGTTTAACCTTAAACAATATTTTAATATGAAAAGTTATAATTTTTGTTAGAGGATTTGCGGGTGCAATAAAAGGAACATAAACTTTTTAACTCAACTGGTGACAGCAGACTGAGATTGCAGTTAGTAATTTAAAACACTTTTAATAAGAAAATTTAAAAAAAAAAAAAACTTATAAATAATATTCACTCCGCATTAACAATATTAACCCTAAATAATTTTTTTTTCGATTGAGCCTCCACTTCTGGATCCCTAGAGCCGCCTCTGGTGTGCAAACCTTAGGATAATGTCAAAAATATCGGAACGCATTGCTACCAGATATCTTTATATGAATATCGTATACCAACCTCTTTGTAAAGGTCCCAAATGTTATGCATAAGGGCATTTTCGCCAAACTTTGTACATTGCGTTTTTGACACGTCCCACGATTTTGATTGGATTTTTCATTCAGTTATTTGTGTCATAAAATATTGGAAAGACGTGTTTTTAACGTGCAATTACATTCATTTACTTTATTTAGTCCGTTAACGGTTGAAACCTGTATATATTTTTAATTAATGATTTAGATTAAAAAATGGGGACATACATTAATTAAGTGAGCAGTTTTTCTTCCAATCTAGACCCCCCCCTCCCCCTTGGTGTATTCTTTTCAAGTAACGTGTGATTTATCTGGACCCCCCCCCCCCCCCCCTTCCCCTTTTCAGCTCACGTAATTAATGTATGCCCCCAAAGTGTGTTTTTACCCCATGGTTCATTTCTAGACTAATTGAAACAAAGTCTGATTTGAAAATGAAATTTAGGTGTATTTTGTGGTGTCATAGTGTATGTAATATATTTTTGGAAAATACACAATTTTTACTATACTTTACCTAATTTAGACCAACATTGAAAAAAATCCCGTTTAAATATTTCTGGTACAGAATCCATTAGTTCCATTACGTGACCATATTTTATACAATTGAACTGCCCCAGCAACAATCTTTCGCATTTCTGCCACATGTAGTACCTATATAAATGTATAGCATTGGTAAGTCTAGAGCCCCTAGGGGTTGGCAGTTTTTCACATGAGAAGAGCCAAATTATCATGGAAACAGGATGACTAAAGTACAGTACTGTGCGAATTAATGTGAACATCTGATAATTAGCACAATTACACTTATTTTTCACAGTTGTATGCAGAATATTGTAATAGCGGCCATTTTGTGTTAGTGTTCTATCATTCAGCGAGTTACGAGACACACCAAGCTACAGATGTGTTAAATTTTGTAATTTTTAGAATTACGGTTTTTTGGCAGAGGTAAACTTAACTAAAGCTTTTTGTTTCTTATTTTTGAAGATGGATATTTCTCTTAAAAAATGCACAAAGATTGTTAATATTACAAAGACAAAAATATTAGCCAGGTAACCCCCCGGATATGAATCCAATTGAAAATCGGTGAGCTATAGTTAAAGCAAGACAAGCACAACAAAAACAAAGCTGATTGAGGCAGTAATTCAGATATGGTTTAGAGACACGCAAATATCAGAAAATTGTAAAAAAAACTTGTTGATTCTATGCCAAACCGTGTACAAGAAGTTATAAAAGTTAAGGGAGGACACATTTATTGTATTAAAAAGAAATTGTAATTGTTTCTCTAATTTATTTCTTCAATAAAAAATATATATATTATTTTTTCTAATAATTCATCACTTGTGTTCACATTTATTCGCACAGTACTGTACCAGAGAACCGCATATATGTAATATACATATGTATAGGATATGAACAACATCTATGCAAAGAGCCGCTTATTTCGACCCCTGGTCTAGAATAAAGTGCATTTGGGGTGAAATATAAATAAATTTCACAAAAAAAAAGATAAAAGGTTATTTTTATAAAAATATAAGTTATGTTGAAATTACTTTGAGCAGCTCCGGTCAGCGGGGTTTGGTAACAATGCTGGTAATGGTCTAACACTTCACCTTGATATTGCTCCTGAACCAGTGGGGGAGATTGGTAGGCGGGAGAGTTGCCGTGGGGATTGCCGTGTCCATTGCGATTGTGCAACTCATTCTGCGTCCTGTGATTGCCGTAGCTCGTGGGATCATTTCCTATGTCAGCATTGACTCGATTGTGACAAGGGTTAGGCGCATGCTCAACGGGTTGTCCCTTTGAAGGGGCAGACTGCATTAGTTCCGCTTGTAAGTTCAACGGACTATTTTCAAAAGCTGTAACGAATTTTTAAAAACGAAAATGTTAAAACTATAAATAGATTTGAGAAAGAATTTTATTTAGAATAACAAAAAAAATAGTGTTACTTTTCAGTTGTGGGCCGCTGTTCCGGGCGAGACTCCGTGGCTGCGCCATGTTCAGGGAGATGAAGTGTGAACTGTCGTTGACAGAGTCATCTTCGTCATCAATAAAGTCATCAAAACAGTTTTTCAGGTCATTTTGTAACTGAAATTGTTAAAAATAACATTATTTATGTCTTACTCCGCTTACTCGTTAATACGGAATATTTTTTATTCAAACAGTTAGATTTAGCTTTATTATCACGAAAAGTGAATATTTATGCCGGGGGAGACAAAGAAACAAGCAAATATGCATTTAATATTTTAATTTTTTTTAAATTAATTCGCTTACACGGTAACGCCATTTTGTATTTACCGTTTTTATTTCATAGACAATCAATCATAATTACACAAACCCGCTAGGATAAACCCTGCTTTGCCAAACAAACCATTCAAAACCAGGGATATTTTTTAAAATTATGATGACATGCAGCTTTCATAGTTTAACCTCAAGCTAAAAAAAAAAAAATTCCGTATTATCTTTGCATCAAACTTCGACAACACGAATGTTCCGTATTATCCATGAGGTGGACCAAATGCATATTTACCAAAATAACTTTAGCACCAATCTCAATTATTCACATAAAGGTATGTAAAAAAGATAAGTATATAATACTAAAAAGGTTATTGGAAAATACTTCTAACTTTAATATTTATGAAATGAAATATCTGCGTTTAAATAATTGGGTGAAATGCAGAATACGCCAATGTCAGGGAATTTAATAAAAATGCACTTTCTAGATGAGAAAAGTGTGTAGAAACTCATTAAAAAAAGAATTAATGTGCGGAAAGCAAAATTGAGGGAGATACAGCCGATCAAAGTTTTATAAAATTTCACTTCGCGAACTGATACTATGATAGCCCGCCCGCCATCGTTGTCACTGTTATGTTGGTATCCCAGACCTGATACAAACAAGAGCCTAGATACGATTGTAGCCGACTTCGTGGGGTAAATTATAAGGCGCGTAATTATGAAAAACAGAATTAATAATATAATGTAAATAGGCACTGGAATGGAGAATCCCGCCAGACAAACCATTTAAAAACGTAGGCTGTTTTTTAATGTAAAGATAACATACACAAGCCCGCTAGAAAGGTTAGGTTACGTTCGGTTAGGTTAGGTTAGGTTAGGTTATGGGGGGGGGGGCGGGCAGATCCGGCGCTGGGTTAACATACACAAGCCCGCTAGAAAGGTTAGGTTAGGTTAGGTTAGGTTAGGTTATGGGGGGGGGGGGGGCGGGCGGGCAGATCCGGCGCTGGGTTAACATACACAAGCCCGCTAGAAAGGTTAGGTTAGGTTATGGGGGGGGGGGCAGATCCGGCGCTGGGTTAAAATACACAAGCCCGCTAGAAAGGTTAGGTTAGGTTATGGGGGGGGGCAGATCCGGCGCTATACACAAGCCCGCTAGACAAATTTCATAATTACGCGCCTCCTGTGTCCCACGAAGTCGGCTACAATCGTATCTAGGCTCTTGTTTTGTCTCTTCAGGGATACCAACATATCAGTGACAACGGGCGGGTTGGTATCCCTGACCTGTTGTTGTGGTAGTAGTACTTTGGGTTGTTTGTAGTTCATTTATGGTAGTGTGCTGTTCGTCGGTCATTGTTAGTTCAGTTTTGGTATTGTGTTGTGCGGCGTGTGATTGTATATACATATACGTATTCTTTGTTTGCTAATATGCGTCTGTTAGAGATTGATGCGTTGTGTAAAGACACGGAGTTGTTGTTGTGTAAATTGCGTGAGTGGAAGTTAATACCGAGTGAGCCGGATTATTTGTGTACGAAATGCGGTGGACCATTTAAGTTGGGAAAGCGGGATCGGGCGATTGACGCCTGGCAGTGGAACTGCTTAAATTATGTTAGTGAGCGTAAGCAAAAAAGGAAACCTTGCGGAAATCAAGTGACGCTTCGAAATGGAACATTTTTTGCCCAGTCAAAGCTCAGCATTTTCCAAATATTGGGCTTTGTTCACATGTGGGTATTAAACCTACCATTAGCTTATATAGGTGACGAACTTTTGATCGGTGGTCAACACACGCTTGTTGATTGGGCTTCATTTTGTCGCGAGGTTGTTTTGTGCAGCTTAATGGACAATGCGGAGCAGCTGGGCGGCGAGGGGAAAATTGTAGAAATAGACGAGTCGAAGTTCGGGAAACGTAAATATAATCGAGGCAAGTTCGTCGACGGGCAGTGGGTGTTTGGTGGATACGAACGCGGAACAGGTCGAGTGCTTTTGGTGCCAGTTCAAGAACGTTCGAGTGACACGCTGGTCCCTATTATCAAACAGTGGATTGCCCCCGGCACCACGATAATTAGTGACTGTTGGCGCGCGTACGACTGCTTGGAAAATGAAAGATTCCAGCATTTAAAGGTCAATCACAGCATCACCTTCAAGGATCCAGACAGTGGGCGCACACAAATTCCATAGAATCTACGTGGCGTGTTGCTAAGGCTGTATCGTCAGGTGCCGGCCGGAAAAAATCCAGTATCGCGGGCAATCTGGCGAAATATATTCGACAAAATCTCACACGAAAAACTTTTCAAGAAGTTAAAAAAACATTGGTATTAATGGAGTAGAATTCGACTTAATTAAAAGCTTCATGTCTGACCGAACTCAACAAGTTAAAATTGACAACAAGATAAGTGAACCACTTCTAATTACATACGGAGTCCTACTTGGCCCTTTATTATTCCTCATCTACATAAACGAGTTGTGTAACATTGATATTGAAGGTAAAATCGTGACCTTCGCTGACGATACAGTTCTTCTCTGTCAAGCTGCCACATGGAAAGAGGTATTTAAAATAGCAGAAAAAAGTTTGTCAATTGTTAAAAAATGGCTAAACAGTAATACTCTTACCATTAATACAATCAAAACAAAATACATCACACATAGTATTACACAAAGAGGTCAACCTCCATCAAACATAGACCTGTTTCTGCATGACTGTGAACAAACTGTATCCAATTGTCAATGCGAGCATATTGAAAGGGTCAAACAAACAAAGTACCTAGGGGTTATTATTGATACACACTTACGCTGGACTGACCACATAAACTTCATCACGAATAAACTAAAACGAGTCATGCACCTAATAAAATCCATTAAAAACATTTTCCCACTAACAATACTCAGATCCATATACTTCGCACTTTGTCAATCCATAGCCACATATGGAATACTGGCTTGGGGAAGTGCTACAAATATAGCAATTGACCCAATTCAAAAAATACAAAAAGCGATAATTAAACTAATCCTGCAAGTGCCATTCTACACAGATTCAAGCGAAATTTACAAAACATTAGAAGTCATGTCAATAAAACAACTTTATGCTAAATCTGCTCTGCTACACCTCCTACAAAACAAACTCCATATTCCAATGCAACCGAAAACCATAAATAAAACAAGGTCCTTAACAAATGTAACCCTGAACATACCGATAACACACACCACACACGGACAAAGACATTTTCAGTATTACGCAACCAAACTTTTTAATTATATGCCCATTACTCTAAAACAACTACTAACTACACATACATACACAAATATTCACAAAAAACATATCACAGCCTGGATCAAAAATCAAGATATTCACTTTATACAAAATTTCCTAATCCCTAACCAAACATAACAAAACTATAAAAAAAGTAAAATAAATAAACATATCTTGCAAGAATTTTACAACTCTTCATATATACATAGATATATATTTATATATAATTTATATATATATTTTTTTCCTTCTAAATAATCCATTACTATTAAAATGTAAAAAAAAAAAAACAACATTCTACTACAACACATAAATACCTGTACTTGTCACACTGAATCATAAACACGTAAACACCTCAGCACAGGTTCTCCTAGTGAGGTGTTCACGAAACATACAACATTATAAACCAACAGTTTCACCTTCTCAAACCTACCTTACACCCAACATAATAAAATGTTATATTAATTAATATGTAAAAATGTGTTCCAAAATATATTATGTTAAAATATTAAATATATAAGGTAAAACTGTAATATATAGAAATAAATAAATAAATAAATATGTTTCAGAAACGTTGTCGGGAGCGGAACGTCGATCGTATGGACGAATTTTTGTGCATGGCTGGACGTTTATATGACACCACTGTGGAACGTCCACCCAACACTCTGCCGTCGCTTGAGGATGGGACATCTGACTCTGAGGACGATTACGAGTGAGCGATTTTAAGGTAGTATTTTGTTTAGTTTCATAATTACGCGCCTCAAGTAGGTCCGGGATACCAACATAACAGTGACAAAAGATAGCGGGCGGGCTGTCATAGTATCGGTTAGCGAAGTGAAATTTTATTAAACTTTGATTGGCTGTATCTCCCTCAATTTTGCTTTCCGCACATTAATTCTTTTTTTAATGAGTTTCTACACACTTTTCCCATCTAGAAAGTGCATTTTTATTAAATTCCCTGACATTGGCGTATTCTGCATTCCTCCCAAATAATTTCAAACCACACATATTTATGAAATGAATAGATAGATCTTAGACATTCTACTTGACCTAATGGAATAAGTGTTCATTTATTGGCATTTACAGATGTTGTGGGCTGAGAAAATTTGGACTGTTCCCGGGATAAAGATCACAGTGAAATGATACAATAACAATTTTTTTAATATTAGAAAGAAGAATCAACATTGCACACGATAAATGAATTTGGGTTCTACGGGCTAACACTAAAAATAAGGTTCACAACTTCATTATCCATTTATAGAGATATATTTGTTGAACAAAATAACCTGCTTGAGGGAAAGGACCCCATATGACCTCGAAGAACATTCACTTATGCACCCGGCTAATAAGAATATTTATATACATGAGAAATTATATAGTATACCTCTTCATTTCGACGTTTCTGATCTTCGATGGCTTCTTCCTCTTCAAGCCGCTGAGCACTCGTATTCAAATGTATACTGCCGGCACCATTGAACAAGCTCATTCCGGGGCCGTCCATGTTTTCTGATTTATATTAAATCATGGGTTTTCAACCACCGCAAAACCTATCGCATTTGTTTAAAGCATTTATTCATCTCGCTATTCAATAAAAAACCGGTTTTGATATGTGCAATTTTTACATTTCTAACACAAATTGTCACAAAACGAATACGAGCGCCAACGTAAACAAATATATATTTTTTGATTTTTTGTTTCTTATCTGTTCTTGTCCATAGATAATAGATATATCTCCCAGTGTTGCCAACCCGGATTTTAAAAAAGACGTTGGTAGCGGAAACAATGACGTTAGCGGAAAATGTTATTTTGTTCAAATTTCGACAATTTTAAAGAAAATACGAAAAATACGTAGATTCTGGAATGAAGTTAGTAGGTGCGCAAGAAATACCTAAAATACGTAAATATACGTAAAAAGTTGGCAACGCTGATATCACCATACCACCAACCATAGCCGGGTCCAAGCGCTTGGCAAGCCTGGGCAAGCGTTCACAAGTCCCAACGTCTGGAGCGCGCGTTTGGCTTGGCTTGCGTAAGCTTGGGAGAGCTTGCCACCGATCCGGTCGCGTATTTCAAATCCCTACCGCGATTCAGTCGCGCTAGCAACTGTAACGCGGTGGGGATCGTTATGCATAAATCACCTTACAAACACTACCGCGTTTCAATCACCTACGTCCTTCGTTGCTCTATCTGATTCTGTGAGGTGTGAGGGTGACAACCGTAATTATAGAAGGGTAAGCAGAGAGGATGGAGCGCGTTTTTTTGACTTACTAAATCTTTTTTTGCATTGAAAATTTATTTTTTAAGTACAAAAAAACGCGCGTTTTTTTTCTCGATGCAACAAAAGTTCCCCACCTCTGCTATAAATCTATGCCACCAACCACCACTCCCGAAACACAATTTGTCTATGAAATTGGGCATGAAGCCTCGATTACATTGAGCGAGTTTACAAGCTACTATCTGGGAAATTCACTTATGCGTCGATGACACAGGGCGAGTTTACAAGCTACTATCTCGGAAATTCACTATCTGTTAGTAAACTCGCCCAGTGTCATCGTGTTACTTGCTAACTAGCAGATTGTTGACAATCCACGGAAAAAGTTTAAAGGTCCTCAACTTTACACGCTACAAGCCGACTCGTGATTGGTTTATTTGTGTTTCCAATATGGCTGCCAAAAACCAGCTGATTTTGACTGTCAACTGTCTGAAGGATTAGTTCACGTTATTTCCGCTATTGGCGCTAGCAGCTACGTGCGAGTCCAGTTTCCTACAAAAATGTCGCGAGCTACTGAGCGAGTGGACAGTTTTGTGTGTCATCATGACAATCTCACTCGCCGATTCACCCGCTTTTAAATTTAGTAGATAGTAGCTTGTAAACTCGCCCTGTGTCATCGACGCTTTAGTAAATTCGCTCAGTTTAATCGTATTACTACCTAACTAGCAGATTGTGGACAATCTACGAAATTTTTTGAAAGTTTACTAGCTACTCGTTCAAGATGGCGGTTCACGAACAGCTGATTTTGTAACTGTCAGAATTAGTTCTCGCAGGAGACGTAATTCTCGAGCTCAAGTGTTTTTACAAAATGTCAACACAATTGGTTCACGCGGGAGTCGTTATTTTAGCTGCTACTGTCGCTGCTCAGCGAGTAGATAGTTTTCATCATTTTGACAATCTCACTCGCCGATTCACCCGCTTTTAAACTAAGCCTCGATGATATTGAGCGAGTTTACAAGCTATTTTCTGGGCAATTCACTATCTTTTAGTGTAATTATAGTGTAGACTAGCTGGGGCGCTAGCAGTGACCTACGATCTCAGTTTCCTACGCTACTGAGCGAGTGGACAGTTGTGTGTGCCATCATGACAATCTCACTCGCCGATTCACCCGCTTTTAAACTTAGTAGATAGTACAGTAGCTTGTAAACTCGCTCAATGTAATCGAGGCTTTACCGGCTTGTAGCTTGTAAACTCGCTCAATGTAATCGAGGCTTTATCTATGGCTTCTGTGGATTGTAGTGCTGCCACTCTAAAAAATAAACTAGTGGTAGGACTGGGTAGGACGATTGTCGTACAATGAATAATGATATAATTTTTGTTGGGAATTTTGAGGCAATGTAATTAAAATAAACCATAAAATCAATCCGCCATTTTAAATGAATGATTGTTATTAACAAAATTTGCAGACAAAGTTCTGAAAGTGTAAGAAAATAATTATTTTATTTTGCTTGTCGGTGTTGCAAATGTATAAAAAACACTTGTCAAAAACAGAAACGTCAGTGCACGACACACGTCAGAAGTCGAAAAGCCGGGGTTGAGTTTCGCGCGGATGATAATGTTCGTAACGGAATTTCTTATCTTTATTGTTTAGAATATTGAATATTGATGGTCAAATGACAACACTTAGCACCAGTTAGTGTTTTTAAGATTCGCACAACGCTAAAGTGTATTTTAAACTTCGATCAGTGATAAAATTTCCCCGCTCCGTTTCTGAACGTTAACATATTTTTGATTTTATTAATATTTCTACAATGCAGTATAAGGAAGTCAGTCATGTTATATTTGATATGGATGGTCTCCTAATCGGTAAGGAATCTTTTATTACGCAATGATTTTGACCTTCACAACATACATTTTAATAATATTTTATTTTATAATAATAATAATTGGCTGATTTGTTTAGCGCCGTTTTGTGAAAAATCACGTCAAGGCGCTGTACAAATAAATATAATATAATAACATTAATATTGCCAGGCTTACAACGAAGATTTATAATTATAAGTAATGATTTACCCACATCTAAGAATTATTGCTAGTGATTTACGACTAAGACTTAGACTCCTCTCTCCGCATGAAATTTTTTGATTTAGAGCAGTTGGCGATATTTAGTTCAATTTTTTTTTTAAAGGATGTGTATTTGGAGCGCGGGGATATTATCAATAAAATGTAAACAAATGGTCTGGTTTGGATCCTCGCTAATCATCGGACTTCGAGGAAAGTATATCGGTAAATATTCGGAACAAACGTCAACGGTTAATACGCACTTTTTTTTTATAAAATCTTTAGCTTCATGTCATCATAATTTTAAAAAACATCCCAGGTTTTGAATGGTTTGAGGGCAAAGCAGGGTTTATCCTAGCGGGTTTGTGTAATTATGATTGATTGTTATGAAATAAATATTCCGTATTAACCGTTGACGTTTGTTCCGAAGAATTACCAGTATATCTAAGGCGCCGCAACTGGGCTCAAAAAGAAGAAGATGGAAAGATATGAAATTACGAATGTTAGAGGAGCGTGCTAATATTTAAAGCGACAAAATCGATGCAAAAATTGTGAAAATGTTTAATAAATCACGAGGCGTTTAAAATAGAGCAAAAATCTTGCGGGGGTTGTCTTAAACAGCATTTAAAGAAACACTGAATTTTTTCATACATATTACTTGTAAAATAACTGAAACAAATGTGTTTATAATAATTTTTGGAGCATACTTTGCGATTTTTTCCTGTAGAGGGAATTTTATATAATTTGCGTTTCGATGCGGGGAATTACTAGATATTATCCTCAAGAATAACATATATTTTTTTAAGAGCTTTAAAACTTAACGTGTTTAAGGGAGATATGTAAGAAATCGGTAGAAATTCGGGTAGCGGCTTAAGCGATGTTTAAACACTTGTATGTGACAGGTTAGACCATCTTTCTACTTAAAGGTCTTCATAGAACTACTTTGACACAATTTTACAGTGTAGTGGACCTTTTTCTATGTTTTATGAACGTTTTACCCGGAGTTCTATATGCGACCGAGGTGTAAAAGCCAATGTCAGCCGTCTAAAAACTGTTTGGTAAATTTTTTGATAAGAAACTTTGAGCGCGTGGGTACACTTCACATGCCGTCTCTCTAATATTCATACTCTTAGGTTTTCACAGTTGAAAATAATTCTCCATTATTATATCATTGAATAATGGAGAGTTATTTTCAGTTCTTACCATTATGAAATATGTTTTGTATTTGGGCGTTTTCCAAAAAAGATGTCGGTGACGTAATAGGAATTCCACTTAAGAGAGATGCTGCATTTCCATTAAAAATATATTTAAATTTATTACAGAAAGTATGAACTTCATGACGAATGTAATTTAAAATAGAAAATATCAATAACTTCTAAAATAATTGCAATTTAAGTTCGATACTGTTGATAAGAAATTCTTGTACGTCACTTATATCATAGAGTTAAAAAAGAAAATTAAAAGACATTCATTATTTCAGATCTTTATTTACGAATTGAAAACATAATCAGTCTTCTAAAAAAATTGAATCATCACGCTTATTGAATTAAATATTAATTTTTCATATAAAATTATTTTTTTACACTACTTTTGGATACTTTGTACTACATATTATTAGTTCTAGAAAGACGAATGTAAGTTTTTGGTTAACGAATGTTAAATTATAACAAATTTAAAATTAACCATAAATTATATCTTTAAAATACAGGACAAATTTCTTTGGGATATAATAACTAATCTTAGAAAATACATCACAGCAAATAATAGGACAGTGACGTAAAAAGAAACACTTGGTCACGTTTAGGAATTCTAAGGCAGTGTTCAGATGACAACAATATAATCAACACACTTACAAGTAATATAAAGTCATTTAAATTGAAACATAAAAGCACAGTAGAAGAAATAGGTTAATACAAATATAAGCTTACCTCACGATAACTATTTTTTGATCAATGTGAATTATTGTAAACTCGAACTGAAATACTATTTTGACTGAACAACTATGATTAATGGGAAAAATAGCAATCAAAAAGAAAACATTCGTTTTACTTAGACATGAACATAATATAAGGTCATTTAAATTGAAACATAAAAGTACAGTAGTAGTTTTTACAAACACAAGCTTACCTTACAAAACAATTTTTTGATCAATTGGGAAAAAATAATGGGAAAAATACCAATTAAAAATAAAACATTAATTTTAAAATGAAAAAGGCACTATTGACATTTATATGCAATTATATTATTCAGCTCCAAGACAAATTGAACAGATGTAGTCAAAGAATATGGTTCCGCTACATGTTAGGCAGACCCAATTTTTTAATACATCACTTTACCATTATTTGCACAACAAAAGGTTGACGCTCCTTGCAAAGAGAGCACAAAAAAGTTCTTGATGACTTAATTTCTTTGTTGTTAATCTTGTTTTCTTTGGATATTATTTGTCTTCTCTTTCTAGGAGGCTGATATTCATGTGATGCTGGAATTTCTTTAAGCTGCATATTTTGGGTATCATTCAGAATATCCTGTGAAGGATCCAATTTAGATCTTTCAGGGATTTGAATTATACTTTAAATTTTTTTATTATTGGTCAGAGTAGCTGAACTACAAAATATTAGGTGATTTCTCGCAAATATATCAGGAATCCAGCATAATATTTTGTTAGGAAGAACGTCACCAAAACACTACAGTTGTTGACCAATAATTTCACATGAAACACAAATAATACGGAACTATTTTCGTTGTATATTATTAGTCTATTCCTTACAGAGAAAGTGTATTCCTTATAAAGAAAGTTGAATTTCAGTTGGGCAAATTAACATGACGTCTTCTTAAATATCCGAGTAAAATGCAACATTATGATTTTGGAGGTATATCTCGTTACGAAATTGGAAGAATACATTATTAATCTTCAAATTTTGCATGCATAAATTGTTATTGTCTTGTCTCGATACAGGTATATCCTAGTGAGACAGGCATAAAAAAACCCAATGTAAATAAACAAATAAATAAATTACTCCGTGTTTTTTCTTTGTTCGTCGTAAGGCAAATCGATAAAACATCCTTAAATTGACATTTTATAAATAAGGAATGATAATTTATAGTGAGTGCCAAAATCGATTTCTCTCCGTGCATATGAACCGACCTTTGGAATTCCATTACGTTACTTTTAAGATCCATTCATGAGACAGTAGCGTAATAGAAGTAACGTAATCTCGTCAATATTTTTTCAAAATGTATTTATAAATAAATTATGAAACTTCTGTTTATTTTAACTAAAGATTTTATAAAACAATAAATAAATATTTACTACAAAATAGAATCTTATACATATTGTTAAATTACCCGGAGAAATATGGAATCGTTAGTAGAACACTTTTTTAGCACCAGCCGAGAGCGACCGCTTCTGTTGCGAATTCTTGGCAAACTAGCTGACAAAAATCAAACATTGCCGCCCTCATACACTAAATAATGTTCCTATTTTCGAAAATATGCATCGATTGGGCGATATTTTTTCTGGAAGAAGTCAATAATGTGGTCACGTAGGCGGAAATTCCACCATATGCTATTTCGAAGGACAACTCAAAACTGGTATTTAAATTATTTGGCACGATAATTAATCTATAATAGGGTTTAAAATCGAAAATACAATCATATAGTATAAGTACAAATAGATATAAATAGTGGGAAAAAATTATATAACATTAGTTTTTTAACTCTAATTGGTAGCGGTAGGTGTAGGACACATCAAAAACAGTGACCTGTAGTCTTACTTATTTTGAAATAATTTAATTTATTTATTAATCTTAAGTTAGCTCACATCTTTGTGTGTGCTAATATTTTATAAAGATATAAACATTTACATTGGTTGGCAAACATAATCATTCTTTAAATATTACACATAAATAAAGACATTAATAATTGAGGTAGACATACTTTCGTAATTCTTTTTTAAACTTATTTATATTTTCTATCCCAGTAATTTCATTTGGGATGTTGTTATACAGTTGGACGGCCTGGTACATCAGAGATTTCTGGGTGCTTGATTTTTTTCTTGTCGGCAGTCTAATTTGCTTTGAATTTCTTGTCCCGTGTCCGTGTGTTTCGTTATTATAATGTATTTTTCTTTTTAGTTCCTTAGACATCATCCCCATGTTAATTTTATGTAAAAAATAAGTACATTCAAATGCACAGTTTGCTTCACCGTCAACATATTTAGCTCTTTTAGCATGTCTTGTATCCGTGTGTATATGTTGCGCTTAAGTATTATTCGTGTAACAGACGTGTGCTACAAGACTGTAGAAAGGGGCACCGGTGTCTCGTACACCTGGATGTCGACTATTGTAATATCGTTTGAATTAAAGTACTGGCTGGCCTTCCTTGAAGGTGACAACCCTGAATGTACTTGAGGGTGGTAACCCTGGATCTGCCTCCCTGCACCCAGAGCTTGGTGAGTGGTAGCCCTGGATGTCCTTGGTCTCTGCCTGAGCCTGGCGCCTTGCGGTGTCCAGTAGTAGGGCCGGCTTCTCTTGAAGAGGTAGGCACCAGACTTGTTGTTCAGGCAGAGCTTCAGCAGTAGGCTGGTCGGAGAGAGGTTTCTTCCAGAGGAAGGAGTAAAACACGTAGATTAGAGTAAACGTAGGAACTCATTTATTATTATTTTTAATTGATAAACTAACGTTTAAACAAGATTTTTATGCATAGCACAAAGGGTAGATAACAAATATTATAATCAATAATTATCAGCCTGAAACACTCATCTACATTGAAAAAATCTTCCGAGAAAAGATACTGGCCGCCAACGGGAATTGAACCCATGACCATCTGATTGCCGGTCAGCAGCTCTGACCACTGAGCTATGGCGGCTTATCTAATACCCGCCAAATAATTCAATATATACTAGTGTTTCATTCGACAATTACTTATTATTACATTTTTCCAACTGAAAACAACCAACTTTATTTTTGTGAGAGAGGTATTTTTAATACTAAATCTCCCGCTAGGTGGCGTCGAGACTAATTATGTCTGCATGCAGACAAGAAAAGACTTTCAAGAAAAGGTGTCCGGAAACAGACAAAGATAAAAAAAAAAAACAGATAAACACATAAAGGGCAGAAAACTGCTCATTCTCTATTTTGTCAGTTTAATTCGTAAAAGTGCTTGTTTAAATTTAGCGACTTTTACGAATTTTGTAGCTCTTATTAAAAATAGAAAAACATATTAAATTACAAAAACAGATAAGCAAAGCCAAGATATTCAACTAGATTTTTTGTTTCGTGAATTTCACATGATTTTAAGGTTTTTTGATTTTACATTGAAGTTATTGATTCTAATTTGTTTATTTAATGATTAATGAAGTTAAAATTATTTTTCCTGGGTTCCCTGTGAGATAAGTTAATGAAATCTGTTTATTTCACCATCTCACAGGGTCCCTAGAATTTTGAATGAAAAATGAAAACTAATTATTTCATTGCCCTACAAGGCCCACAGATTTTGAAATTTGAAAAAATATGAAAATTTCCTCTTTAAAATTTTCTAAGTGTTTTTGGTATGCAAAAATGACTGTAATTTTGCTACCCAACATTTTTTGAGACAAAGTCTTGGCTTTACCCGAGGCCTTGTAGGACTTAAAATGAAAACGGATTATTTCATTTGTCCTACAAGGCTCGTGTGCATAAAAATTAAGAATTTAAAAAAAAAATAAAAATAATGCACAAATAAAACAAATTTAAAATGAGTTTACAATTTCCCCAGTGGCGATTTCTCAAAGTATTGTTTATTGATCGCACAGGGGAAATGTATATGAAAAATAAAACTTAAATAATTCAATTATAATATAAGTAAAATGGAAATAAACAAGAAAAATAAAATTTCTAATTAGAAAACAAACAGAACAAATATTTTTCATCAAAGCGTCGCCGGCGGCACGGTACTCTGGTATTGTGAGGCCAGGCCATTTTTCCCTGATTCCCAAAATAATTACAAAACTGTAGAGGACCGAGCCAGGCAATGAGCTTTGATGAAAAATATTTCGAGGGTGTGAACACGTCGGTAACAATTCGCATTGCTTTATTTTGCAGTATTTGCATTTTTTTCATTTTCTCTTCATTGCAGAGTAAAAGAATACTTGAACAGTAATTAAAGTGTGGTGATATAATTGTATTATATATTATCTGGCATGTTTCTTTATTTACTTTGTTTCTGATTCTACCAAGAAATGATATTTTTTTTTGCAATTTTTTTAATTGTGTAATCTGCATTTTGAGTCTACGATAACACCAAGATATTTAATTTCTTCCACTTTTTTTTATGATTTCTCCATTTATAGAAACCTTTGGTTCATCATGCGTATTTGTTCTACCTATATGCATGTATTTTGTCTTATTTACATTTAGTTTCAATTTATTTAATTTGAGCCATTTATCTTTTTGATTGTGTTCTCATAATTATCTTCTGCAATATAAATCAGTGCGTCGTCTGCAAACAGTCTTATTTTGCAATGTTTTAGTATTTTTACCATATCATTTATGTAGGGCAGGGGTCTCCAAACTACAGCCCGCGGGCCACATCCGGCCCGCCAGTGTCATCAATCCGGCCCGCGACATCTAAAGGCTTATTTTTGTTGTGATAAGTTGGATAAAAAATACACAGTGATAGTAACTAGGTTTTATTTACTTGCTAAGTAAAGCTTGACAACAAGTATAATATCGAACCAACGAGATAATTTGCGAAAAAGTACTACTAGCACTATTATTAGCGATGGATGGTACTATCACTACCTATTTCCGCCTGTAACCACCAGATGTCGTCAAGTATTGTAGTCGTGAAAATACACTACAACACAACAGTAATTAACTAGCCAATTTAGCAAGCATATTTTTTTTACATTAACTCCATATAGGAGGCCCTGAGGAAAATATTTTCCATCAGGGCCTATGTCATTTTAGAGGATGCTTTGTGGTGGGTCTTTTTAAGGAAGGGAAGAATAGGAAGTTCTGGGAAGGAAAAGGTATGAGGGGTGGGTAGGAATCTGGGGGTTAATGTCTCGATTACCATAATACGGGCATTTGTCTAGCTTGGTAGTCGAAAAACCACTTAAAACAAACCTGTAACAAACAAAATGAATAAAGAAAACTTTAAAAAAAAATGTGTTCAGGAATGACGGACATATGAATCCATTCCTCCAACTGCAGTGCAAGGCGATGGGTGAAGATAGTCCGGCTGGAAAGGTCTAAAGGCCTCCCTCACCCAGTCTCTGACCCGCCACGCAGCAGATGGGCAGACGCATCCCCTGCCAAGACCTGGAAAAACCTCACCCCATGAACCATGAATGATAATGGCAGGAAAATTAAAACGGTTTTGGCCCTAGGAACATACTGGAGTCATCAGTATGGCCCTAAGGCTGAAAAGTTTGGAGACCCCTGATGTAGAATATAAACAATATCGGACCCAATACCAATCCTTGCAGTACCCCCAGCATATTTTCAATCGGATTTGATACATTGTTTCTTATCTTTGTTGTTTGTTGTCTGTTGCTTAAATAATTTTTAAACCATTCCAATTCTTTCCCTTTTATTTCACATTTTTTAAATTTTTTAATAACTCTTTTTCTATCTATTGTTTCAAAAGCTCTTTGAAAATCTAAAAACACCGCAACAGTATACAAGTTTTTATCTATACTTCCTTCCAATCATCAATATAGAATTTTAATGGATTCATTCATTATTTTTAGTCCATAAAGGTATTTATTTGTTATTATATTGGTAAAAATATAGAAGTGGTCATAAAAACCGACACATTATTACTTAATTATTGATCCTGAAAGTGATCGGACACTGACTTTTACCTATGTACATTTTTTTTGAAAAACGCCCATTTACAATAGCCTTGTTTTGATTTTAGTTCCTATTATAATATTTTTATATGCAAAATATTGTATTCTAGAGGTTGTGAAACATCAGGAATTATCTGAAATTGTTCTATCTTTAACCATTGAAACATTTTCTCATTTTATTGCCCCGAAATACCTGAATAATTAAACAATATTAATTTGTAAATATGTATTTAGCTTATCAATATTTGCTTGATGTTATCAGCAGAGGACTGGCCTATTTAAATTCGATTTCCAAGTATTTAGTGCAATAGTCTAATTACCGTTTGCAATTTAAATAAAAAATACAACAGATTAGATTGTAGAATGATTTTAAAAGATGTTGCTTTAACCCTTCAGGCTAATTTGATCTCTTTTCGGAACGACTCGTATATGTCTCTTGGAAATTGTTATCTCTCTTACTATCATAGTGATAAATATAATCTAAATGGCATTGGAAAGAGAAAACACCACTCTGAATAATCAAATCTAAAAGTTAACCACAAAATAATTAAAATGCATACCTTTATGAAACGAAGTTTCAGAATGCAAAATGAAAAAAAATTTACTTTGTGATTTTTTTGTTATTTGTTTTTACATGAAAACGTTTACAATACATTTGTCTAATAAAATAGGCACTTGCTTGAAAGTCTCTTTATTTTATTTGATACTAGTGAGTATCCGGCCTGCGTTGCAATGCCACATAAAGAAAGAAATTATTTCTCCCTATGTGTCCTTTACAATGCGTCCCCATTACCCACCCCGTTCTCCTCACGTGACCCTTCCCCTCCTGTGTTCCCCTTCTACCTTCCCCGCCTTCCCCCTTTCCGCGAATGACCCTTCTTCGTTCTCCCCATCCCCCCTTCCCTCAAATTTAAATGAAATTTAAAAAAAAAAATTCATAACGCCAGAGCTCACATATAGAAATCTCTGCGGGTGTGAGCACAACAACTTCTCAATGTTTCATCGCAACCGGATGAATAGTACATTAAGCGCTATTCTATGTTATTATTATTATTATTAGGGAATAATTTCATAACACCAGAGCTCACTTGGGTGGTTCACTCGAGTGGCTTGGACCGAGACCCACGGGTTTGGGTTCGAGTCCTGGACCGGGTTCAGCCCACTCCAGCTGAAGCGATGTTATTATCTAATTGAGATAATTTTATTTATTTATTTAATTATTTTCATATTACATTAGGTTATAATAATGACGTATTGCCCATCTCACAAGGTGTGAAATGCCTGTGTTGAGATGGCAATTTACAGAGTGGTTATTATCTATGATTTTGTTTAAGTAATATTATGAAAAATATTGTAATGCTATTTATTGTTGTAGATTCCGAGAAGCTTTACACTATTGGATTCCAGAATGTGGTGAGTCAGTTTGGGAAACAGTACACTTGGGATCTGAAGGTGCAGCTGATGGGCAAGCAGGGCCGCGAGTGCGCAGACATCGTCATCAAGACCCTCGACCTTCCGATATCCATTGATGAGTTCATCGAAGAGACCCGGAAGCATTTCGAAGTGCTTTTCCCAACAGTGGCCTTAATGCCGGGTTGGTAATCTTTAATTATTTGGATCATGTAAAGCTACCAAGTGACCTATTTTTTCAATTCATTTCAGTTTTATTTTTAAAATATTACAAAATTGTACATTTTAATGCTGTCACATCCAGTTACTGAAGATTGGAATGTATACTCCTGGTTAATTCATTTTACATCTAGTTACTGATGATTGGAATGTATGTATTCATTTTACATCTAGTTACTGATGATTGGAATTACTGATGTTAATTCATTTTACATCTAGTTACTGATGATTGTATCTGGTTAATTCACATCTAGTTATTCAAGTTTGGAATGTATATTCCTGGTTAATTACCATCTAGTTACTGATGATCATGATTGGAATGTATGTACCTGGTTAATTCACATCTAGTTATTCAAGTTTGGAAAGTATATTCCTGGTTAATTAACATCTAGTTACTGATTATTGGAATGTATGTACCTGGTTAATTCACATCTAGTTATTCAAGTTTGGAAAGTATATTCCTGGTTAATTAACATCTAGTTACTGATTATTGGAATATATATGTACCTGGTTAATTCACATCTACTTATTCAAGATTGGAATGTATACTCCTGGTTAATTCACATCTAGTTACTGAAGATTTGAATGCATATTCCTGGTAAATTCACATCTATTTACTAAAAATTGGAATGTACATTCATGGTTAATTCTTTTTACGAATTTAAATAATTTTCCATTTGAAGACAGAAACAATTACCAATGATTAGTATGATATTATTTTTGTTTCAAACTTTAAAATTAAATTGAATAACATAATGATGATCCAAAAACGATAGATATTTTTAGATGAACGTATTTAATTGATAAAAAAATAAAGGTGGCTATGGATATTACAAGAAGATATAACTGTCCCATCTTCTTCTTCAGTGTTTAGTGTAAAATTAAATGCATTTCCATAAACATATTTTATGTAATATTACAGCGACAGTACTGAAAAGAGATTGATTTATTGGCAATATGTGCGCAGCGTCCCAGGTCATGTTTTTCAGAAGTCGCAGTCAGGTTGTAAGGCTGATCTGCTTTGTTTGGCTTCCGTCTTTCCATGCCAAAGATTAGCGTGCAGTTTGATAGATTGAGGTTATCCCTTTTAGTTAAAACACTTGTGTTTTTGGATATAATTGTTAACTGTTATTAAGAATAACTTTACAATGAGAGAGAGTGACTGGCAATTAACAGGAGAAATTAATTGAGTCGAGAAAGTTAGAAGTAGAGTCTGAGAAGAGAATGAGATTGCTATAACCACAACAACGATTTTTATAAACAACAAAACAAAGTTTGACGTGACCACATACAAAATAGATTATAGATGCTAAATTCATTACAATATTTCACTATGAAGTGGCACAGACATGAAAAGTTTAATGTAAAGGGCTCTACACATCGAGATTAATAATGAGAAATAAAAAGTGTTTAGAGTTGAATGACTTTAAATATAAAACAGGACAATCACAACAATCAATCAATCAGACAATCAGCACAGAGGACCAAACAATATGTACATGTAAATTATATAGATCGAGTCATTATCATCTAAGTAATATGTCGAATAGTTGTTTTACAGACCTGTATCTGGAACTGGTGGTACCGATATAAAGTATCTATTTGTATGTGAACATAAAATGTCCTGTAAAGTCAATACTTTGTACAATTGCAATTTGTGATGGTAGGTGCTAAGCGGCTGGTGCAGCACTTGCAGGATAACAACATCCCCTTTGCGCTGGCCACCAGCTCCAGCAAGGAGAACGCCGACCTGAAGATAATGAACCACCGCGACCTGTTTGACATGTTCTCCCACAAGATATTCGGCACCTCCGACCCTGAGGTGGAGAAGGGAAAGCCGGAGCCCGACATCTTCCTGGTCTGCGCCTCCAAATTCCCAGACAAACCGGATCCCAGCAATGTAAGAATCTTTTATATATTTTGGTCAAAGAAATTATTTTTATCAGGCTCCACCATAGACATACAAATAGATAGACCAGAACATACAGATGAGGGGTAAAAACTAACTATTGCGGGGCAAAGAGAGGGACGATGACTGTGATTCCCAATAAATCAATCTAACAGTATATACGCATCTCGCATTATAATATGACCATTTAGTTCTTAAAAGTAAAATCTGCTTTTGAATGAATCAACCTTTTTACATGGGAGCGCGAATTGCTCGCCACGATATGAACAAATATATGAAGTCCAAATTTGGCAAAGTAAAGTTTCACTTATTTTCGGAGTGAAATATTTTGTTTCCGTATTTAGTTAAGACACTTTTACAAATGCTTCATAATTTACTTACCTCAGTAAACAGCGGCTTTGTGTTTCACGTCGCCATGTATCTTGATGTGTTATCATATTATATGATCTGAATAAGCCTAAAATAATGCTTACCTATGAAATGTAATACGGAAATTGGGTTTATTATCTTATTCATTTCTATTTTTACATGTTTTCATAACACAAGTCACCATTTTTGCCGTGTTATTTCGTAAAATATACCGATGAGAGCTCGACACTGGTCCGGATAGAATGATGATGTCACATTTTTTAGATTCACGTGAGGCTCTCGCAAGCCCAGCCGGTTCCGATAAAATGGTTCCAATGGGAGGGGGAAATAATACGCCTTTATCACTTAGGGCAGGTCCATCTATTTGTATGTCCATGGGCTCCACTCATAATTAATAGTCTTCCAGAAAATATTAAGTCATCTAATTCTTTGAGCACTTTTAAAAAGACTGTTAAATTATTTGTGTTAGCCGAGGATTGCCAAATGTTTTTCTCTGCTTTATCCTTTCTAAATTAATATCATATTATTTTGTCCTGACTGTTTTTTCATCTTTCTCTTGCCAAATTAATAACATAATGTATTAATTACGTATATATTTCTTAATTCTTTTAAAATAAATATAATTTTCTAAAAATCAAATCTCAACATTATGGTCACCCTTCATGTTTTCGTTGTAATGTACTATCGCCTTCAGCTTAGTAGGTACTAATCATAATCATAATCTGTAAGAAATATGGAACAATATTTTTCTTCAATAACTATATTATTTTTGTGTTATTTTATTAAATTGTAGAGTTGTTATCCTCAACACAGGCTTGACCTAGCGAGGTTACAAACTGAACTGTAAACATTAGACCTAGGTATCATGTAAAGAAACAAATAAATAAATAAAAAAATATTATCACTAACCCACCACCCCAAAACACCGGGCAATTTTCCGAATAGTGAAAGCGGCAGATTATAGTGTTGTTTTAATATAAATTTTTTTGTGTTACTATTGCACAAGCGTCACAATTGCTCCCAACTTTCTGGAGCCAGTGAGACTATGGCATTATCAATTGGGGTACGTTGTGAGGCTGTATGGGAAGGGGAAGGAGACGGGAAAGAGTAAGATCTGGTCATCAAAGATGGCTAAAGCCATTTCAAGCAACTTTTCGATTCTGAATGGTGGTCCTTTACCATGGCCGTGCTGAAAGTATCTTCCACTCTTTTCTTATTTTAATTTTACAAATATTTTTGTCTGTATAATTAGAAAATAGCACAAAAATCAAAATGATTCTCATTCTCAAAACAGCTGGTTAGTGCATTAAAAATTATTCATTAATGTAAAATTTTTTTTTAGATCTAAACCAATTAAGAATTTCATTATTTAACACTAGCTGGGGGACCCGGCTTCACTCAGGACAACTGTGCTCCCGATTCCCTATTCCCGAACATTCCACAACATTCCAGAATGTGCCGGGATGTTCTGGACTGAAATTTCTAGAGGGCGAAACTTCCAGCCCTTATAACTTATAAAGCACGCCCATCAGGTAAAAAATTAAACTGTCATCCTGAAGGGGGGATAGAGGTCTACCACACCATAGAACTCCCTTGATCGTACCGGGACTCGTTTCTGAGTTTTTGTGGGCTGCACGTTTTTTTGGACTTTAATATATATATTGATTATTATATCTTCCATTGCTAAATTGTAGTGTGTAATGTTATTTTCAGTGTTTGGTGTTTGAAGATGCGCCTAATGGTGTGAAAGCGGGGGTGGCGGCGGGCATGCAGGTGGTGATGGTGCCTGACGAGCAGCTGGACGCCGCCCTGACCTGCGAGGCCACCCTCGTCCTGCGCTCCCTTGAGGACTTCAAACCAGAACTCTTCGGTCTTCCGCCCTTCTAGATCTACCTGTGCCGTCTGCTCCTGCCCCTTGTAACCTCCTTTCTGTACGCACATTCCTTCTAACTCAACAGTTTTACTCGATATCGAGTAAGTATCACTGTCAATGAAACTACTGGTTTATTTCATACTTACGTGCTTCGAGCCATCGAGCTTGGCTCTGGAGTGTGTATTTTATATTGAGTAAATTGTAGTTGTGGTACTGAGCTGCGCGCTAAACAAATATCACTGTTTCTTCCTCATCAATAAATTAAGGCTCGATTAATTGGCTCAACGTTTATCGATTAAGAATCAAAAAACGTAAAGCCAATCTTGTTGAGTAAAACCGTATTTGTGGACAATGCCTCAAGCCTTCTCTCTTATCCGTCTGTTTTACTCGATCAAGTAAGTCGAATGTGCATAATTTGAGAACATGCGTAGTTTAAGAGACTTAACATGCATGGTTTAAGAGACTTAACATGCATATTTTAAGAGACTTAACGTGCATAGTTAAAAAGAGTAAGGGAGAGGTTACAATCTCGAGCTATCCTCCATCTACCGTGAGATTGGCCGTGGTGAATTCAGGAACTTTATCTCCGTGGTGCCACTATGTCAGCGGTATACCTATTGATATCTTGCCAAAACATTTTAGGTACTTTATTATGAAATCTGAATTTCATACCATCTTAAAAAATAACACCTCGTTTACATTTTATTTGACCAATGAAATTTTTGCTTTCCATGTCTTTAATATCAATAATAATTATGAATATTGTTGCAAATATTTTGAATTCAGTGTCTTTCATATGCAACACATTGTTAATCAGAATGGTTTAGGGACTTTATGGAAACTTTCATAATTATTATTTTTACTTCAGTAGTCCAGAGCTAAATTGAATATAACTCACTTATTTGGTCACCGCATTATAAATTTCACTCAGATTCTATTGAAAAAATTCAGCACAAATTTTTAAGTTGTATAAATTATAAACTTAATACATATGTACTCCTTTTGAAAATATAAACTATAACTGTTAAATGAAAAATCTAGAATTAATAAAGCTGTCCGATAGCACTAAAGCTGTTCACTGCAACAATAATGGTAATACCGATTTGTTTTATAAAGTCTCTTATACCACGCGTACACAGCTTAAGTAACCAATATGTAGAAGTAACAGATATTTTTAATAGCACGGAAAGAACTTACAAAAAAACATTTCACATATTTTTTGAAAACAGTTATTAGTTTACATTTTGTTTCCAATAGCCTTGTAATTGTAAATTTTAGTTAATTTAAATCATAGGTTCTAAACGTGGGCGATAACGCCCCCTTGGGGGCGTTTCAGGCCTTCAGGGGGGCGGTAGAAGACCAAGAGAGAAAATTGGGGGGGCGTTTCAGACTTTCAGGAGGTGGTAGGCGACCCAGAGAAACCTATCCCATCCCACCCCATCTTGCCCCCAACCCATCCCATCTTGCCTCCAACCCATCCCATTATGCCCCCTCCATTGTGGTAAATATAATCTGACGACAATTGCTGTTTCAGATTTTCAGATTCACGAGTTAGGGGGTGCTAGAAAAAAATATTCTCAAAGTGGGTGGTGGGCAAAAAAAGGTTGAGAATCTATGATTTAAATCATATTACATAGAACATATTAAATTCTTTGTAAAAAAATCTTTGCAAAAAAAGGTTGAGAATCTATGATTTAAATCATATTACATAAAACACATTTAATTCTTTTAAAAAAAATTCCATGTCGGCCAAATACATGCATATCACTTTTGGCCTTTTATGTTGTCTCAGATCACTAGTTCGGTAGCCCACTGGTAAACCATTATGTTCCACTAATTAATTTATATGCAGTTTATTAAATATTAATTTTAGTCATTTGCCAGATCTATTACGCTTCATAATCCTCTTTGTGATAATTATTGTTGTGACAAATACAATTTTTCTATAAATTCATATTTTGAAAATATTTTATTATATTTCATTGCATTCTTAGGTAATGTAAAGAGTATATACCATATAATTTTTTAAACAATTTGTAATCTAAAAAAAATTCTCTCAAGGTTTTATCACTCTAATCTTTTATGTAATCATATTCTTAATCTCTAATTCTTGTTACGAAAAGAGCTAGAGTTATGTAAATAAAAAATAAATATCTTTGCCAAAGAATTTTATATTATGAATCGAAAGAAGCAGTATTTTTGTAAATTATATTGACAACGTCGGTTCATATTATTTGTAACAAAACAATATTATTGTGTAGAAATTTTCACACAATCATCTAAAAATCTTCATTATAATCATAACTCATCATGAAAATAATATAAAGATTTTGCATAGAAATGGTGCTAACTGCTGACCATATGTCCCATCACCTTAGAGATGGTGCTAACTGCTGGCTAGATGTCCCATCCTCTTAGAGATTGTGCTATCTACTGGCCAGATGTCCCATAGAAATGGTGCTAACTGCTGGCCAGATGTCCCATCGCCTTAGAGATGGTGCTAACTGCTGGCTAGATGTCCCATCCTCTTAGAGATTGTGCTATCTACTGGCCAGATGTCCCATAGAGATGGTGCTAACTGCTGGCCAGATGTCCCATCGCCTTTGAGATGGTACTAACTGCTGGCCAGATGTCCCATCCCTTTGATTATGATGGTGCAAGTTTTAAATTATAATTTTAAATTTCTACAGTACTTGTGCTGATATGAGCTCCTGCTAATAAAATTAATAAATGTGGAAAAAGTGTGGGTTATTTTTAATTTTCTTTCTTTACGCCCAATATTTTTTTCCCTGGCGTCTTACCGGGAAAAGATGTTATTGACTCGGACAATTTAAAATTGAACTCGCCCAATTGTTTTGTTTAAATTCGAGATACTAAATTTATCAAACAAATGACACTGATTCTCGGAGGAATTAAAAAAATTATAAAAATAGACGCTCAAAATGGACTCGCAAAAATAATTTCCCTCTGGACCTATGTCATCTTAGAAGATGCTGTGTGAAGGGTCTTTTTGAGGAAGTTCTGGGACGAAAAGGTATGAGGAGTGAATAAGAATCTGGAAGTCAGTGTGTTCACAAATGGCTACAAATAATTCCGAGAAGAATAGTGGGAACATGTAAAGGAAGTAGTTGCACCTTAGAAAATTAGAAAAATTCCCAAAGGAGAGGGCAATCAGAAGAAGAAGAAAGAAGAAAAGTTAGAACAATGCATTACAGATAGACATTGTTGTGAAATTAAATTTCTCAACAAAAGTGTTATGTTTATTAAATTAAAGAAAAATGTTTGGACCTGCCGACTAAACTCCTTGTGGCGTGTTTTAAAAAAAATTATTATTACCATTGTTGCAGTATCAATGTTTTAAAATAAAAAAATTAAAAAAAAGTTCAGTTAACTTACAATATTCTTCAATTCAGTTGATTCTCCCAAATCTTTGTAGGTATGTTTTCATATTATGTGTGTACATATATTCTCAAGCTAATATTTGAAAGAAAAAGCTCAAATGTAATTTTTTTTTAAAGTCCTGTAATATTTTACAACACCGTAGATAATAATAGTATATACATAGGTGCTGATTTTTTCCTTTGGGTTGGTATACCTGCTTAAAATATCTGCAAAATAAAAATAATTAAATTATATTCTATTAGCAACACATGTTTTAATTTATGAAAGTATCTAATCATAAAACTTTATGTATTTTTCTCTATTATGTTTTACAAACATAGAATATTATACTGCATACTATAATAACGCATTGTAAATTAGTTGCGGTTATACCGTATAGATAACATTGTATGTAAATAAACTGAATCTACTGATAATGTGAAATCATAATGGCGATTACGTATTTGTAAATGCATCAAGTATTTAGTTATGAATTATTGGTATGTTTAGAATTCACATTTCTTTAGTTAACGGATAAATAGGCAGCTCACTTATCTTGAATATGTTAAATAGAAAATTACGTATTTATATATACAATGTACATGTTGAAATGATTACAAATGAGGCTGTTGAATATCCTCTACTTCAGTATATTTCCAATTTAGTTAGTGGTAAAATGTTCTCCCTCTGTAATAAAGGCGCTGAGGTTTCTCATTAATACATTGACAGTAAACAATGATTACTGTAATGTATTAGAATAATCACAAAAAAATTATCAGCATTCTAATAATTCAATAAAAATATTAACAGATTTGCTATTTTTGTTGTTTTTGGTCTCTCTCAGAAGGTGACCAAATATAATAATGTATATAAGTAATATTATATTGCCAGGAGAATGATTGTCATTGACAATGCAAATGAATATCTGCCGGGAGAATGATTTCCATCGACAATGCAAATGAATATCTGCCGGTAGAATGATTACCATTTACAATACAAATGAATAGCTGCCGGGAGAATGATTACCATTTACAATGCAAATGAATATCTGCCGGTAAAATGTTTTCCATTGACATGCAAATGAATATCTGCCGGGAGAATGATGACCATTTACAATGCAAATGAATATCAGCTGGGAGGATGATTTCCATTGACAATGCAAATAATATCTGCTGGGAGAATGATTTATTCCGCTCTGAAACTCTACCTACAGAAACGCTTAAGAAGAAGATGAACTCTATAAAATACTTTGTGATAAAAGTGATTATAACGTGATGTAAATATAAAATGAATAGTACCTGGTGCTTATGACATCCATTGAATTATCTGATAAATGAATGGATTATCAATAAGTTTTATTTAAACTAAAGTTTACGATAGAATATCAAATTCAACTGTTTAACTCTAATCTCAATGTTGACGAGGAAATTTGAGGCTATGGTTATTTGGCATTGGTATAATTTGGAGGCCTTACAGAGTATTATTGCGTACCCTTGAGGGTAATTGTGCATATTGTTTATACGCTCCTCCCCAGAATTTTAACTTAAAAGCCCAAAGAGTAACACACACATAAATGGCAGCCTTGAGATAAGTGTCCAGTATTATTTTGTAATGCATAATTATTACAACCATTTGGGTTAATCTTTATGGACTAATATATAATATTATTATGGACAAGAAACTTATATAATATTATGATGTTGTAAATAATGTAGTAAGATTGATTAATTTTTATGAATTTGTTAAAAAAATCTCAGAGACCGTTTTTTAATAAAGATCATTTATTTTTCCGTGAAATTTTCAATAAATCAAGAAGTTTATTTTTTGTTTCCATTCCAAAGTATTCGTAATTATTTATGACTTTTGACAAAAATAATGTTATACAAAAAGTTTGGTCATTATTACAAAATTAGCAAAAAAAGTTTAATGGTGACTTTTGGCATCATTTGCAATATTTCTGTTAATATTTATGTCAAATAAAGTAATATAAAACAAATGATTTAAACATCATTTGCATATTTTTATTTATAACAAAATATTGTGATGTTTTCAAATTTTGTATAATTTTTTATGTATTCAATTTATCAGCATTGTAAAATAACATTTCATGAATAAGATTAATTATTTTTTGGAAATTTATATGTTTATAATTTTTTAATTCTGTTTGACATTCAGCATTGATAGTTAGTTTCATATTTTGGAAAAAATTTAACCAAATTGACAATAATCGAAAGGTTGGTTTGTAGTGTATTAGGAAAATAATTGAAATTCGTTCTAGAATATGGTTCTATATCACCATTGGTAAATAAGAAAGAAATCAGCGGGTTTTCAGTTAATTAAAAGTATGGATGAACAAAAAACAGAAAAGTCACAGCACACCACTAGCTTTCTATCATGTTCACAGGTGAAATCGTTCACAGGTCATATAAAATGCTTGGTTTTTTTCTTCGTATAAGTAAAGTTTTCAGTAACCTGCGTACAGTAGTTATGTTATATTTTGCATTAGTCAGAAGTATACGGGAATATGCCTCGCCAATTTGGAACCCGCTGTAGAAAGTATACATGATAGCACAGAACATATTCAAAACAAATTTATAAAATATCTTACCTTCAAATTCAACAATAACTATGAATGCACATTTCAAACTTTGCAACAAAGACGAGTAATAGCTGATTTGACATTTATACACAAAATTTTAAATAATAACATTGACTGTACCGAACTTCTTTTCCTAGTTAATTTTGAAATAAAATACCATTAAGGAGTACACGCCATACAGAACTATTCCACACGCTTAATTACAAGACAAATGCAGCAACTAATTCGCCAATCAATCGTGCTCTCCATATATTCAATAATATTAATCTGAATTCTAACATCGACATTTTCTCCGATTCACCGCCCAAATTTAAAAATAGTATCATGTCAATCATATAAATTATTTAATGCGCATACTTACATACATACACACATATTCACACACACACACACACCTTCCCACTACACACATTACCCGGTAATTACTTAATATGCACACCATAAATAAGACACAACAATGAAACACATAATAGGTACCCACCATGAATTATATTTATTAATTGTAAATTTTCACCAATGGATAATAATATAATGTACTGTTTGTTTCTGTTTATAAATAAAATAAAATAAAATGTCAATGTATAGAACCATATTCCATAGCGAACTTGACATAATTGTATTGTTCTGTTTTCTTTATTTCATAGAAATATAAAAATGTAATGTCTTTCACACCTTTTTAGAAGTTACCTGCAATTAAAATAAACTTCTTTATTTTCTTGTATAATATTCTATATATCTGATTAGGTAAATACAGAGTGGCTGGCACTTGATACGATATACATATTACATTCAAATTACATAGTAGAGGTGGCTAAACACAATATCATTTCTCAACAGTCATTAGGATATCAACATTTTAAAATAGAAGCATTTTTCATGGTTTTTGTATACCTACCATACTCTGCGAAAAACAAGATTATGACTATAATACCTATGAAGGGGTTAAATTTAAAGGGTCAAGGGGTTAAAGTTTCAAAACCTGGTGAAGTGTAAAAAAGTAATAAAATATCTTATATAATTATATATTGACATTTATTCTAGACTGGAAGATAATTTCAGTCCTCAGTCCAATCGTCGTTGTGGGAGATCAACTACAAATCGAAACATTACTTAAAATTAGGTAACTATTTTTCTATATTTCTTCTGCCAAGAAGTAAATAATCCCGAGCAGTAGTATTCTTAAATAAATATCTTCTATAATTAATTTAAGTATTTTGCATTGAGTATGAGTCACTCTGTATAATGGTGATTTGGTTGCTTTAAAAAATTTGAGAGTTAAATTAAGTGTGTGAATAAAAATAATTCTCCTCGAAAAAATTACATATCAATTCAAAACAGGAAAAGTATTAAAACTGCATCTATTATTTGATCTACTATAATACCAATTAGTTTTATTCTATCCAATGTCTTTAATGGGAATTTAAGTGCATTTTTTTATTCAATCACTTAACACAATATTTACGCTTGGTTTATTGTATGTGTTACTTACATTATGTAGGTTCTAACAATTAGTATTACTAATTTCAGTTATCAATACACTACTATTACACTGTAAAAACAATTTGTATATGTAAATAAAGTGCATAAATAAATGGAAAACACCTGAATGCATTATTGATTTTTTATTCATTTTGACATTAAGGACATTACTTTTATCCACCATTCAGAATTGAAACATTGCTTGAATTGGCTTTGTGACCAGATCTGTATAGTCAGATACTTCCCCACCTTCCTGTTCCCATCTCCTTATCCTTCCCACTTTTTTTACAATAGTTCCACACAGGAGGCTCTGAGGAAAAAAAAATCCCTCAGGGCCTATGTCATCTTTGGGGATGCTGTTCGGAAGGTCTTTCTGGGGAGAGGAAGCTCTGGAAGAAAAAATATATGATGGGTGGGTAGGAATTTGTAATCTATGAATTACCCCACCCACTACGGTGAAGACAATGAGTCGAGAGTGTCCAGCTGGAGGGGTCTTGGTTAGGTCTTCTTCAACCAGTCTTCCAATCCGACCCGCCACGCAGTAGGTGGGTAGGATTCACCATCAAGAACTAGACCCGCCTCACCCCATGAACCCGAGCATCCCTGCTAAGTTGTAAACCCAACACCCCTGCAAACATAGCGAACCACTTGTGGTGACCTATGGCAGGGGTGTTGGTTATCCAATAAATGGTTCCCGAGGCGGCGGTACCTATACCCGCCTCTCACTACCTTCAGCCTCACAACACACTGGCTCCAGACGGTTGGGAGCAGTTGGGACTCTTGAGTAGGGATGTTATGGATATGCAATTTCGGATCTGGATACGGATACGGATATAGGAATAATATTATACCGGTTTCGGATACGGTTAGGTACGGATATGAAATTATTTCGGATTATCCGTTATTTTCGGATAATTTCGGTTACGGATATTAGAATTTTAAAATTATAAAAGTAAAATACAAATGGCAAGATTTGACTTATTTCTGGTCTATATACGCGCGGCTTTTATGACAAATGACGGCTCGGCCATGTCATTTAGACTCCGCCTTTATCCGAAACTATCCGAAACTTTTATATCGGTTTCGGTTACGGATATGGATATTTTTTTATTTCGGATATCCGATAGTTTCGGATACGGTTACGGATCTCCATAACATCCCTACTCTTGAGCGGTACTACATTAAAAGAAATGACAACCTCCGTAGTAAAGTGGTAACCAACCTCGTAGTGCTTGGATCCGGATGTTGCAGATATCAAACCCTTTGGCTCGAGAAAATAAAATTGAATTTAATATATATACTTAATGAGCTATTTTCAAATGAAATAATTAATAAGGTATATTATTTGCACCTCTTTTCAGAGTGGAAAAGATGCAAATACTTAATAAAAATTTACATTTAAAGTAAAACGGCTTTAGCTGTGTTGAGTGACCAGATCTGAAAACCTTCCTCTTGGCACTCCCTCCAGTTTCATAACTTTCTCTAATTGTGATGCAATAGTTCCACAGGCTCCAAGCTGTTGGATCACCCATCACCAGTGGCGTAGCTATAAACTATCCACAAAATGACTTTTCTGTATTAATAATAATAACAAATTTATATTGTGCAGTATTGTAAAGCTTAACCTCAAGTGTGCTTTACTAAAAATTAAAAATTTATAAAAGCGTTTTGATGGGCTTAAATTTAAATAACAAACTACTGATTTACGTTGGAACATAAATTTGGAATACCTATATCTGTACCTCAGAAGAAAAAGGTCGGTTGTCACATTTTTGAAATTGTTCAGGAGAGAGGAACTAGTAAAATAATTAGTATTTATTGGCTATCTCTTGATGGTTAAATTTATGTAATTTTTTTCCTGTTTTATTTAATTTGTCTTAAGGCACATAAAATATAATTTTTACATAAAAAAATTAGTTAATTAATTAATTAACAGACGTTTTCCTTTGAACCATTGTGGGGACACCAGACCTTTTATGTTGCCCTAACTTTGTTTTCCATTGTCGTAGGACAACTTTCTTTATACCTGTGTGTAGATACTGAAAAAACTAAAAAGGCCTCATACTTTTCACAAAAAACTGGACAACCGACCTTTTTCTTCTGAGGTACAGATATAAATTTAAAAATTCGACCCAAAACAGTTCACGGATGATATTTATCTTTTATTTTATATTTTCAATGTAGGATGGTAAGATTATTTTTTTATAATTAACTATTAACTCACAAAAAAATTGTCATAGTTGCCTCTAAGAGTCATGAAAAATTAATTTTCTCTAATTCCCTGTATTTTATTTATAATTTAAAAGACAAATAAATAAAATAGTGCAATTCCTTACTAGATATTTGCTATTTTGACTGGTAAGTATTTTTGCCTCAAATCCAATTTTAAGTTTTGTATGGAAAAGGCCGCGCAATCGTTCCTCTTGAATAGAAATGCCTTCCATGAAGATTTGAATAGAAAGTAACGTCTCTACTGACATAATACCTTTTAATAAATCGAGACGCGTACTCTGTCTCTCTTATACCGCCTGATAGAGTATTCACCGTTGCATTTGGTATAAAATTTGTACTTAGAGCTCGAATTTCTAAATATGAAATTTTTGAAGAATGGTCAGACTTTGGATTAAGAAACACTGCCGCATCCACTGGGGGTCGAAACCGAAGGAAAGGTAAAAAATGCTGTTTGCATGTTTTGTAAATTGCTCACAAGTATAAAGTTCAAATAAAAAAATAAAATCAACATTTTTCATAAAAAAATGGTTATGTGTTATGTAGGTACTTCTTCAGCATTGCTTACGAAAAATGTTGTTTTTTTTTTTAATTATAGAAGTGGTTAAAACTAAGCGTTTATTTATTTATTTTATTTTTATTTAAGTACATAAAACAGGCAATTATGCCCAAAAAATTACATACATGGATGATTTAAATTACAGAAATTGCAACAAAAATAGTATTAAAAATAATTAGTTAGGTACTCGTAAATATGCAAAACTGAATGACAAACAATAATAGTTAAATGTAGAATACAAAAGAATCACCAACAATTTATTATTGGCACCTGGATTTAGTAGGTACAATATTTCACGTCTTTGAATAAAGGGCTTCATCACAATATCAGCTTTATACGATTGACCAAGCGTTGCTAATTTTTAATTAAAATGCTGGAATGAATAAGTTTTTTAATTTTTTTTTTTACATGAATACCTCTGTATTCATGTAAAAAAATTAAAAGTATAATAGTCTCAACTGCTCCCGTCTGGAGCCAACGAGATTATGGCTTCCCCAATTGGGGTATGTTGTGAGATTGAAGGTAATGGAGCGGGGAAGGAGATGGGGGAGAGGAGGGTGGGGAAGTGCCTGGCTATTCAGATCTGGTCACTGGCTAAAGCCATTTCAAGCAACTTTTCGATTCTGAATGGTGGTCTTAAACTAGGGCAATGCTGAGAGTATCTTCCACTCTGGAACGTGCCACAAATATACATACCTAGATACTATATATTATTTTAAATGAATTAATTGTGAAATAACACAAATTAATCAAATTAAATTTATTTTCTCACGCCGATATTCGATCCCGCGACCTTCAGATTCGGATTGCGAGTTACGTTGCCCCTAGACCACGCCGGTCGTCGTTAGTTTGCTGTGTTTGAAGAAGAACTTATTTACGCGCCAAAACGATTTTACATAGTAGGTATTCCTACCTAAGCATAGGTATCAAATCATAATATCACCTAATCAAAAATTTTCCACAAAAAATCGATAATAAAATTCGCTGGTCCGCCATTTTTTCTTTTTTTTAAATATCGAAATCTCCATATAAGGTGCCATAGACACAGACAGTTTAATAATTGGGCATGCAAATCGGATGTATAGTTTGTTAAAAGGTATGTTGTCAACCTTGAAAAACGCGTTAAAAAGTTTCGAGAAAAGTTTTGCTGAAGGATAATTCACCGTACAAACTCTTTCAAACAGTTTTACATAAAATGATATATGTATATCCGTCAATTTAAAGAATTTCTTTAAAAAATTGTTGAGAGCATTTTTAAAAAGTGCATCTTTTAGAAAATGAAAAAAATGTCAATTTTTTTTACAGTGTTCTGGTTCCTTAAAGCATTGTTTAGGATTTGATCAAGAGAACATAGAGGCGTTTGGGGCCCATACAGCCCCAGGACCAGGGGCCCAGGGCGGGGCGCCCCCTCCGCCTCTCCTTAGTCAGCCTCTGGTCCTAAAGATAGCATCCTGCGGGGTTTACTAGAAGCTGCCTGCTAGTGAATATGAATTTGGTTAAAACACAACGATTTGTGCCAGGGGCAGTGGCGTGGCGTAGGGCAGTGGCGTCCCTTGAAGGAATTTAGGCAAAGAATTTCTGGGAATGGGGGTGACATTCACGGTCCACAATAAAATAAGTCCACAATGTTTTCATATTTGCAGTAGGTACCAGTGTGGATTCCAAATAGTGCTTCCTTATTCTAATTTATTTCTAATTACCTAAGGCAGGGTTTCCCAAACTTTTTCTGCAATGGAACACTTTGGAAATAATAACAACGGGATAACAGATCTGTATGTGTTTCACGGAATTTCTGTTCCCAAGGAACCCAACCTTTTTTTTTTAAAATCGACTTTACCTGAAACAACAACCTTGTTAGCAATTAGTTGAACTATAAACTATTTCACACCTGTTGGTGAAAAGGTGAAAAAAAATACGATTTTGGATTTCATCAGTTCAACCTAATCATTTTGATTATTTTTCTGCCTTTCATGAATGTTTGGATGAATTAAATTTTAAATTAGATGAAGAGGTTTCCAAAGAATTTTAAGAACACCTGGATTTTAAGCATTCCTGGGTTCGGAATCCATTTTCCGTGACAGCTAAATCAGTAGGTTTGGGCGCAAGTGAGTTAAAAATCTAATTGATTTAAAAGTGACTCTTAACTTAAAACAAAATACAAAGATCAGCTTTTAAGGTTAAACGTCACGTAAGTTATAATCTACGCATTCACAGATGGCGCCAATCAAATTATTTTAGGTTTTTAATGCTTTTTGCACTTTACGCTTTAAAATATTAAGGTAAATTAATTGTTCGCGATCGTACATATTTAATAAGAATGTAAATAAATAGTTTTGTCCGTAAACAAACCCAAATCTTTCAAGAAAGGCTGAAAAATACAATATTGGATTGAGTCACCGATACAAAATTGAATTTTTCAGCATTTCTTGAAAGATTTGGGTTTGTTTATGGACAAAACTATTTATTTGTATTCTAATTAAATATGTACGATCGCGAACAATTAATTTACCTTAATATTTTAAAGCTTTAAGTGCAAAAAGCATTAAAAACCTAAAATAATTTGATTGGCGCCATCTGTGAATGCGTAGATTATAACTTACGTGACGTTTAACCTTAAAAGCTGATCTTTGTATTTTGTTTTAAGTTAAGAGTCACTTTTAAATCAATTAGATTTTTAACTCACTTGCGCCCAAACCTACTGATTTAGCTGTCACGGAAAATGGATTCCGAACCCAGGAATGCTTAAAATCCAGGTGTTCTTAAAATTCTTTGGAAACCTCTTCATCTAATTTAAAATTTAATTCATCCAAACATTCATGAAAGGCAGAAAAACAATCAAAATGATTAGGTTGAACTGATGAAATCCAAAATCGTATTTTTTTTCACTTTTTCACCAACAGGTGTGAAATAGTTTATAGTTCAACTAATTGCTAACAAGGTTGTTGTTTCAGGTAAAGTCGATTTAAAAAAAAAAAGGTTGGGTTCCTTGGGAACAGAAATTCCGTGAAACACATACAGATCTGTTATCCCGTTGTTATTATTTCCACATCGTACAAATGTTCATATTATTGACTCTTATCTCTTATCACAGTATTATAAAGCATAGTAATAAATTTCAGAGATTTTTTTAGTATATAAAACGAAGATTTACTGCAATAATAGCATAACCGGCTCTTTCAGCTTCCAAAAAGCTTAGTCTGTATCTGGAAGGGTCTACTACCTAACTTAAGAACTATTGTGAAATATTTATAAAAATAATAATTTCTTGTTAATAATATCAGAAGTGTTGAAATATGAATATGTGTATATTATATTAAATGAAATTCTTCCGACAAACGGTCGCGGAACCCCAATTCACGTTCGGCGGAACCCTGTTGTTCCGCGGAACACAGTTTGGGAAACCCTGACCTAAGGCATTGTAAAGGTTAAGAATTTTGCTGACTTCAATGTTTTAGATAGTCTGTAAATATGTAAAACATTTTATAAATAAAAAATAAAAGTATACATTTTAAATATTCAGTTTAAGAATTCGAATAATCCATCAAATTTCTTAGTTAATTTTTCTGTGAAAGTCTTATTCATGTTCTGTTACAATCCTTAGTACCGCATAATAACCGGCCAGTGATGAAATAATAAATGAACTTAAGGCGATCCAATAGTCCAGGAATAAATCGAATTCGGAATTCACGCCCCTTTATAGGAGGAGTTTAAAAATGCTTGAGAAAAAGCTTTTGGAAAGGTTGGAAAAGGTATTTGAGAAAAAAAATGACATCTTTATATTGTAAAGGTCTGTAAAAAACATTAATACCCTTTTTAAGCATTGTTTATTGTAATAAAACGGAAATTTAAATTTGATTTCAAGAAACCAAGCGGCGCGGAGTCCAAAGCGTCTATCCCCCGTCGCGGCCAGGGCGGAACTGACACACAAATAGGTATGTAGTCCTTCGGTGGACGGAATAGGGTCCACTTTTGAAAATTCAAATTCGTCGACTGCCGGCCGTATTGTAAAATAGCAACGCCAAAATGGATATTTTATTTTATTTTACGAAGTTCGAGCCTAACTATAATTTTTGATTACGATAATGATAAAAGTAACTAAATTTGCCACATTATACAATAAAACCATATCTGAAAAGGGGTTTATAAGTAGGAGAGTTTGCACTTAAAAGTATTTTTTATAGACCTACCACTTTATTTTTTTCTAGACTTATTAAAGGACTTATTAAAAAAATGACCGATATTTTTAAGGGCCAACATATGTTCTACACGCAGTATTTAATTGAAGCATCTATAATACTTCTAAGCGATAAAATTTTCAAAACAAAAACATATGATTTTGCAGTATTTAGTATGGCTTCATCTTAAATAGAACTTTTTCGGAACTTGAATTTTAACTTTGAAATTTGATGAATTGTTTAATTTCTGTGTAACAATTCGTTATTAATGTCGTCAATGTATACATCAAATATACATTTAGAATCAAGAATGATTCCTAAATCGCTTAAGGAACACACCTGTTTAAGAATAGTATTTATTTATTTACGGGTACAAGTATACCTTTAAGTACAGAATAAAAAAATGGATTAAAAAACAATTATACACTATAAATTTACTAATAGATACGCTTTAAATTAAATAAAATTTACCATTTTGGAAAAAATGTGAACATATAGATATATATTTAAAAAAGTGAGATTTATTTATTTGTTTATGTATTTTTTAGGTTCTCCATAAAACAGTTATAAACAAAATTATTACAGAGAAGATTATAAAATTTAAAAGTCCACGTTGGCAATTTCATTATGATGTGACTTATGTCAAAATATAGTTACTGAACACTCTCTAGGTAACATTGAAGATGCCGATGTTCAATGCAGAATCGTTAAGCAATTGAATTGCTTTGTTTAATGGCGCATTCTGAAAGGAAGAAGTTCTCGCTTTCGGAGCATAAAAAAGTGCGTGGGATCTCCCACGAGTATACGTGTTGGGGACATATAGGTTAATCTACTTCAACATAGGTGGATTCAGTACAGTACCGGAGATCAGCTTAAAAAAATGTTTCCCAAAAATGTTTTTTGGCGGTATTCTAGGGTTATAAAATCGAGCATTCCTGTTAAGAACAACGATGGATACAGGAATGGGTAGTATGTATATTCCCTCATATACAGGTAACGCATAAACCTTTTTTGTACTCTTTCTATTTCTAGGATATGGTTTTGTTCAGATAGGGCCTAAATAATAGAGCTGTATTCCAGGATGCTGCGGACAAGTGCTTCATAAATAATATGTTCTTCGTATTGCAATTCCATTAGTAAATGATCCCGCATTACGAATGCTTTATTGTAAATTATTTCGGTGCTATTGAAAATATCTGCTACCTTTGCATATTTGTTACCTAAGCTGTAGCTGTGCATGCGTATTATTAATAAACATAGGAAAAATCCTTCATAATTCTGTTTTAAGTGAAGTTTAAAGTGTACCTAACCTTTTTTAAGTAGACAAGTTATTGAGTGCGTCGAGGTCATTTTGAAGCAGTTGATGATCTGAAACAGACTTGATTTTACAAAAAAAAGATCGTCGGCGAAAAAACAAAATCACGATTTAATTAAGTAATCAAAGTAAATGTAAACAATCTGGATTGGCGCAGTTCAACTGGCTCCGGAAATGAGAGCCGTGATCTTCACATGTTGACATATTAATAACAATAACAATGATTGCTTAAAGTTTATGTTATGTTTAAATATTTGACCACCGTTGAAACTCACGCTGTTATTAATAAATAAATATTGGGCCTTAAACAGTGGTTCTTAACTGGTGTTCTACGAAACATTAATGTCCTGGATTTGTTTATACCTACCTATTGTTATAAGAAAGTGTTCGACGGCATTTATTATAAAAGCGCCGCTGTTGTAGGTAGGAAACTATGAACGAGAGGCGCGTGATCTACCCCTCTTTTACTGCCTGATATTATTATTTCAATTGAAGAATTAGAAATTGCAAGTTGAAAGCCAAAATCATCTCGTGTTAGGCTGAGGAAGTACCTACCACTAGGAGGTAGGTTTACGCCTACTTCTTTCTGCCTTAACTGCTTCCGTGGTCGAGGGGCAAGGTTCTCGACTAGCGATTCGGAGGTCACGGGTTCAAATCCCGGCGTGCGCTATAGTGAATTTTATTTGTTTGATTTGCAGTTAGGACGGGTTGTTTCACAGAATTTGAACAATGCATTAGATTTCACAGCTAACATTTTTGGGAAAGTCCTATTCAAGTTCTGTTACTATCCTAGTAGTGTAGCAACTGGCCAATGATGAAATAATAACTGAATTTGAAGTGAACTTTCACATATCTTGAATTTTTATTTTTAAATTTGATGAATTGTTTAAATGTTGTGTAACAATTCACCCATATCATTAATATATATCTACGCAATTTAATATGAATTTAGAATGATGGTGTTTTCAAAATTTAATTATTTGAGATAATATAAGGAATATTTGCAGCACGTTCCAGAGTGGAAGATATTCTCATTATCTCACCGGTGGAAGACCACCATTCAGAATTAGAACGTTGCTTGAAATGTGTTTGATGACTAGATCTGAATAGCCAGGTACTTCCTCACCTTTCTCTCCCACATCTTCTTCCCAAAGGGCTTTTACACAAATATAGCTAGTATAACTTATGTAAACTGTCGAGTCCAAAGTGTTACTATGTTCACTTGAACATTGCTGTTCCTAGCGGCTTGCACACGCACACGCAATGTTTGCACTTTGCTGACGGTTGTGGTTCATTACACGTTACACGCAATTGAATATCGCTGACGATTGTAGCTCCGCATAATGCTGACAATAGTGTCAGTCATTGCTGACAACATGTGAAAAATGCTGAACATACGTATAGTGTGGTTGGTCACAAGCAAATTACTTATTTGCATATTCGTCACACGCAATAAAGAAATACAGTCCAATTAAAAAAAAAAATTTATGAACCTTCTAACTTAAATAACTGCATTTTTTAAATTTATTTTTAGAGTTAGTTTTAATAGTTAAAATAATTGTCAAAGCTTTAATTTTTCAAGACCCCCCGAAAACCACCGTATCTATGGTAGATTGTGTGACGTCATCAATCACGTCATCTACTATAAGATCGCGCAATCAGCTGTTCGAATCGCCGCCATTTTTTTAATTTGGAGTTCGAAGGAATATTCCATGAATCTCCCTAGAAGTAGCATTACTATTTTTTTGGACAGTAGTTTTTGAATATTTTCAATAATAGAGATAAACTAATAAGAGATACCTTTATTTTTGAAAATGAATTATTTAGGTCTCAATAATGTTTCAATCAACACAACAACTAAATCTCTATAAACAACACGTAAATAAACGAATAATATGAAACGATGGCTTATGTCATACTTACATTCCCGTACAATGACTTTACGGTGATCAGTGACGTCACCACTAAACATTTTAGTAATACCAACTTGACGGCGTGTTTCAACGACACTACTAAAAATGCACTTTTTAATATTTTTTTTTAAACTGTAAGTTTAATATTATTTAATAAAACTTATATATTCAGAATCAACGTTTATTGGTCTATATCTATATGAACATATTTTTTTAAAGCCATAATATTTTTCACTGGAGTTCCTTATTGGCTGTTTCAGACGGTCCGGTTTACCTGGGTCTGTTGCTGTGAGCACGTAATACTCTGGTTGATTTTCAAGGTTCGCAAATTTATCAGATGACCTACCGAAAAAATCGCCACCGAGGCTTCGAAATGGTTAAGATCCACTGCTCTAAATATTTAGTTATAACATTTTTAGTCGAGCAGCGTGACCTTGTGACAATTTAAATATAAGGTCCGCAGTGAAATAATATTTTGGAGGCTTATATCTAGCAATAACAAATAGACAATATATGTAAATGAAATACATAATAGGTAGTCACAATGGAGATAGCCTTGAGACGTGAAGGCCAAGGATAATGTGGGGATGTGACACGCGACCAGCTACCAGTTACAAGTTACCAGCGACCTACACACTTCATACTTTATTACGGCCCCCAAGCCGCAGATCCGGACCAAACAAGGATAAGAATGCTTTGAATGCTATAATACCTTCAGTGGCGGAGATACTTAGTGACACCACCCGGGCAGCCCAGGAAGTAGACCGGGAATCAACCAGCACTTGATGCATCGATCCAAAACTATATAACTACATGCCATTGATATTAGTATATCTCTATGCTACATGCCCACCACACTGAAGCAACTACTAACTACAAATACATGTACAATTCTTCGCAAAAACACATCAAAGACTGGATCAAACAACAAGGTATTCAATTTGCTCAAAACATTATAACACCTAACTAAACATAACCAAACACAAACTTAAAAAAATAAAAATAATAAAAACATTGTTTTGAGACAAAAAATAATTTCACAATATTATTCATACCAGTGGCATGTGGTCCATAGAAAAATATACCTACCTATTTATCAAAACTATTATTTATCTTAAACATAATCTCGGTGCTATGAACAACTGTATATATAGATCCTAACTGCCACTAATCTTTAATTTATGTATTCGATACTGCCACCATGGGTCAACCCACAGTGCCCTTTTTGACAATATCAAGGAGGATACGGTGGTTCTACTTATGTCGACAGAATAGCATTTATTCCCAAACATGGAAACACCTCAGCACAGGTTTGCCTAGTGAGGTGTTCACAAAATACTACTAGGTACTTACCTATTTACTTACAGTTACGGATCATTAATATATTTTTTTCTTATTACTTAACTTATTATCCATGTAAAACCTATGTAATAATCTGTAATGAGTATGTTCAAGAATAGAAAAAAAAATCGATACAAGGTTGTTTATAATGGGTGGGGGGGGGGGGGGGGGGGGTCGGGAGGTTCATGGAGTCCAACCCCCCGCCGCCATCGGCCTCAGTACTCAGTATTGCGTAGGAAAAAAGAGAATGGTACTCGTCAAGGCTGATGTAAGCGTAATGAGCATGATTAAGAAAGGGACTCTTAGAGTGTAAGGAGAATGTACGATGCGAATGTGAATGGAGAAGAAGTGGGTGACGCCCGAAAAAAACGTACGAAGAGGCTAAATACTTGAGACGGGCCATTTTAAAAGTCAGAATAAAAAAAGAGTATGTACGGGACGATGTATGAATATGAATGAAGTAAGGAGTGTGTGCTAAGACCGAGTTGTGTGGCGGTCCGTCCTTTCCGTGTATCCCTGATTTTTGACTAATGGCTGTATTGTTGCTGACGTGCGAAATATTAAGCAAGACGTTTTGGATGGGTGGTTTGGTATATTTATGAGTTTTGTTATGTTATGTTATTTATGAGTCGGGTGAATGCTGCAAAGGCTGCCCCAAGACGAGGAAATTTCTCGCTAAGCCAATGAACATGTATCGTGTTATTTGACAATACTTATCAAGTTCAAAACCTTGGAAACTATTTGTGTCCATTTGGAGATAGATTTAAATTTGTGCTCCGGAGACAATGACAATGTGCTCCGGAGAGGTCACTCTGTATTTGCGTTTCATTATTCCATGTTTACCATTGCTTATTATTCTTAATAACTCCGCGTGCATAATGTGTGCAAAACGTTGCGAATTTGGGTTAAATAAACCATATTACGAAATGGTTTTTTTCCTTTCGTTTCTTTGTGCCCATAAAACGTAACCTAATTACCACATGCCTGCCTGCAATGTAAATAATATTATTGAATGATTAGCCCTACATTGATTAGCGACCTTTGCCCATTTCCTGTTGTTTATTTGAGAATAAAGCGATAGTTGATTTAAATAAAGGGAATAAGGAGATACAGAAGTAAAGATGACATTAGGTCAAAGGAGAAAATAAAGTGCATTAATGCATTTTTTTCCAGATTCATCTGGTTGTGTTTTTCTGGGATCGCTTAATAAAATAACTCTCACATTTCTCTCAGAAATTCGAATTGCTTAGGCACGCCAATAAATACTAGGTTAGATCTAAGTTCGATAGGTTAGGTTAGGTCAGGGTTGCCAGGTGTTCGGTATTTTACCGAACCGTTCGGTATTTTAGCACCGTGTTCGGTGTTCTGTATGACAAAAATACCGTAGTATGGTCGGTTCGGTTTTTTTTTTATTCATTTTTCTCCCTAATAAACGATTCAACTGTTAGATTTGACGCAATCGGCAATCGGCAATCGGCAATCGGCAATCGGCAATCGGCAATCGGCAATCGGCAATCGGCAATCGGCAATCGGCAATCGGCAATCGGCAATCGGCAATCGGCAATCGGCAATCGGCAATCGGCAATCGGCAATCGGCAATCGGCAATCGGCAATCGGAAATCGGCAATCGGCAATCGGCAATCGGCAATCGGCAATCGGCAATCGGCAATCGGCAATCGGCAAGCAGCAATCGATGTTGCGTTTTGTGCGATGTTGCCGCTTCGTGTTTGTTGACATTGTTTCAAAGTTCGACCACCCCCCCCCCGATGCGGGTTTGATTGATAATACTTAAATAAATAATTAATAAGATAAATTGTTTCTACCTTTCCCATGCGTTCCCGTTCCCGCCCCCGTTCCCCTCACGTGTCGTTCTTTTCTCCCGTGTTCCCCTTCCACCTTCCCCGTCTTCCACCCTCTTGCGTCCCCCCATCCCGCGAACTCCTCTCTTCCCCTCCAGCGTTCCTCTTTTACCTTCCCTGCCTTCCCCCTTCATCCCCCGTTCTTCCCCCCTCCCACGAACCCCCTTCCTTCGCCTCCCCTCTCCGGATTCCCCTCCCCCTCACTCCACCCCTCTCTGTCATATGAAATACACACATTTTTCAAACAACTCGCGAAACACCCATTGTAATTTCTTTTAGCAAATTTCATAACGCCAGATCTCACCATTATATATAGCAACCTTGGCGGGCATGCGTACAATAAATTACCAAAGTTTCATCGCAATCAGTTCCCAAAACTATGGTCACCCTAAAAGCCTACATGTTTACACTAATTTACTACGTAGCGCCAGCAGTTTAGTAGGTACCTACACATAATCTCAATCTGTAAGAAATACAACAATACTGTTCTTCCAATATCTGTAAATTTTGTGTTATTTTGTTTGTAAAATTGTTAACCTCAACACAGGCTTGTCGTGAGGTGACAATTTGTATTGTAAAACATTTTACCTGCAGTGTAAAGAAACGATAAATAAATAGGTTGAAATGTTTAGGAACGCAATAGGGACTAACAAAGAAACATTAATTTTTCATGTAGATATACATATTTTTTTACATTTAATTTTTAAGAAGTTCTTTTTTATGAAAGTTTAAACTTCCAGTTGCTTAATTTTTTCGAACCGGTAAATGAATTAAACTACAAGAACTAATCGAAAGTTTTTACAACTTTCGAATATTTAAAATACAAATGCGTACCCCTGTTGTTCCTTCTGGTTATGACCTTGCCTGTAACTCTGTCTATGTCTAGGTCTGCGCTAACATTTTTTTTACATTAGCTCTTCCCCAGAAAATAATTCCCCTCAGGCTCAATATCATCTTTGGGGTTGCCGTGTGGAAAGTATTTTTAGGAAAGGAAGGAGAGGAAGTTCTGAGAAGGAAAAAGGTATCAGGGGTGGAGGAGAAGTAAAAAAAAATGGAGAGGTCAAAAGGACTCCCTCAACCAGTCTCTCCCGATCCGGTCTGCCACGAAGCTGGTGGACAGACTCAGCTACTGCCAATAACCGGACAAACCTCACCTCATGAACCTGGGCACCCGTGCTAAGTCACCAAATGTAGCGAACCACTTGGAGTGACCTATGGCAGAGGTGTTGGTAATCCAATAAATGGTTCCCGTGGCGGCGGTACCCACCCCCCTCTCCCAAATTGAAACAATCGATAATATACATAAGCAAAACAAATGGCTTTCCGAAGTGTTTTCATTTGCACCATTACATTGTGTTCGCATATGAAGAGGGAATAACCAAACAAAACCGGAAAATGAAATTTTAGACGTATTGACTCTTTTCCACAAAATATTATAAATTGATTTCGAAAGACTGTTATTTTATCTAGTAAAGCTGTATTTTAAATTTTGAGAAAATGTGTTTATTTTTAGAACAATAAGGTTGTACCATACCTAGATCGTTGGCAGATTTGTTAAATTTTCAAACTAAATTTTGTAATAAACAACACACATTTCAAATCGTATAATTATGCAGTAAAATAAATCAATAAATAATTTGGGAAATCTATATTTAGAAATTTAATTTTAGTTTAAATAAAATCATTTAAAAAAAGATCCGCGCACGTGTTTTGTGACGAAAATACTTCAGTTTGTCTATTTATTTACGGTCTTATAAACTAATATATTTAAGATTATTTTACATTCTTAATTCTCATTTTGCTTAGATATTATTGAAAAATTATAAATACTTGTGATAAAAAAATAATTACAAAAATTACACAATTTTAATAGTTTTATCATCACGTCTATCAGCATTTTTCAATGTAGGTATAGATTAAAGCAAATTTTGACTGAAATAAAATCGATATTGAGTTATTATTTTTAAAAAGCTGGTACGGAGAATAATTAATCTTTCTCATTGGAACCGCCCTATACGAGCGGAAGAACATATTTCGACGAAATATTAATTCTCGGCCTCTGGCTGGTTAATTAATGGCCCTGAAGGTAATAGGTACATTTAGCAAGACAGAATTTGCAGAAGTTTGTCCGGCAAACCGAAACCCGCATTTCGTAACCTTGCAAGGGAATAAATCTTAATTGATGAGTTTGATTATTTGTTATTGTTTTATTTCACATCACTTATCAAACCTTTTATTGTTTGAAGCGCCTCTTGCAATACCTACTAAGTATTATTAGTTTCTATTTATATGAGAAGAGGAATGTCAAAGAAACAGATAACATGTTGTGATGTAACTAACTGAACCGTGAGAAGTTATGCAACGGAAAGTGATAAAAAGACAATAATGCATTGGAATGTGTAATATATATTATTATTATTAATTTATTGTTATAATGTCAATGGAGGAGCGTGAGAATTGTGCATCCTTTACAATAATTTACTTACTTAGTGACTTCATAAATAATAAATAAAATATTGCTGCTTGATTAGTTCAGAAGGAAGGTATAGACACGTAGAAGTGAATAACGGTGGGACCAGTTCCTGTCGGATTTATACATAAAATATAATGTACACTTAGTATATTATATTTTATTATCTTTCATTCCTCTATTATTCTCCAGACGTTATGCCAATCGAAACACAAAAAAATTAGAATGCTTTAGCCTAACCTACGCTCTGTGATATGGAATTGGAATGTGTTTATTCTCGATAAAGCAACCATCAATTCAGTTTAATCGGATTACTCGAAACCGTAGCCTGAACACAAGCCTGTCAGCATGTGTTATCATTAAATTTTATGAAAGCTCAGAATGCAAAATGCACGACTTGATAAGGCAATAATCGATGCACTTCGAGGATGATTATAAAGTCAGGTGCGCGGTGTCATTTGACCGATTGCAGCACCTTATCATGTGAAGAAACTTCAAATTCTCCAAAACAAAGCGATCAGACGAGCTCTAGGCGTTCCCAGTTGGATGAGGTTATTATCCCAAATCATCAGTGACTGGCATTCCCACGTTAAAAGAATTCATATCAAAACATGCCGAGCGCTTCTACAGAACAACTCTAAAATAAGCTGGTCCGGAATAACGAAAGAATCTGCACAAAATTTAAGAAGCCCGAACAAATCACCTGGAACGATTGACAAAACAGCCGTCTCCCGCAATTATCTAAAAATTAATATATACAAATATAAAAACGTAGAGAAGGAACAGTGAAGTCATCTTTCCCATCATTATAAAAAGAGCAAGAGCTATCATTCTATAAACAAAGATAATGACTCCATCTCCCATTCTCATTCATTCACCTATTTAATGATTATTATTTGTTGCCATTTGAGCAATGTTTCGGGAAGGTGAGAGAGAATGGAGAGAGGTAGAGGTTCACAATTTGGGAGGCTGGAATGGGTACCGCCGCCCCGGGAACCATCTATTGGATTACCAACGCCATAGGTCACTTCAAGTGGTTCGCTACGTTTGGACACTTAGCAGGAGTGCCCGGGTTCATGGGATGAGGTTTGTCAGGATTTTGGCGGCGGATGTCTCTGCCGACCTATTGCATGACAGGTCGGTTCGGGAGAGACTCGTTGAGGAAGATCTTTTGACCTCTGCAGCAGGACTCTCTCGGAACATTGCCTTGCACCGCAGCGGTAAAGTTATATTCATACGTCCGTCACTCCTGAACACACTGACCCCCAGATTCCTACCCTCCCCGCAAATCTTTTTTCTTTCCCAGAACTTACTTTCCCTAAAAATATGATCCCCAAAGATGACATGAGGGGAATTATTTTCCTCAGGACCTCTTCTGTGGAGCTAATGAAAAAAATATAGAGGAAGGTTGGGAAGTACCTTACTATTTAAAGTCGCCACGTTTCAAACCTGCAATCTCTGAATTCAGGAACAAGGATCTTACGGTCACAATAAATATGTACGCAGAATATAGAAGTTAAACTTCTCATAATGATTAATTGACTACTACTATACAATGAATGTGTGAATGCAACTACTGTGAAAGAGTGAGTGAGTGAAAATATGACATTCGCATGCGCAATGAACAGACGGTATTCCTACAGCCTATAGCCTACCATCCTCAGATCCTACGTCAACATCAATTAAACCCTTCGACAGTGCAAATTGGCTAATTTAGATAAATCATTCGGAGGAGATATCAACACGGCAAATTGAGATGCAATGTCCATTGTCCATAGTCCTGGTCCATACCCATACACACATAACAAGAATTCCTGTGATTTTAATTGGGTTTACAGTCCTCAATATGGTTATAAAAATTCCTTGTTTGGAGGTTAATTTTTTTAAAGAAAGATTTTTAGTATTTGACGAAATTTGGTCAATTTCACCCGAAGTAAGGGATAATAATTTGCCATACTTTGGCCACACCAGACACTTCTGGTTTATTTCTTCAGTGGATTAACTTAAATGCACTCTGCAACAAAGAGAAGAAACAACATTTTATTCGATCTTCCGTTTAAGTAAATGAGACTAATAAAAATTAGTTTAAACCTTTCCTTTAAAGGTATATATAATAAAAAATATCAACATATTTCAAAACCAAAGGTTTCTTCATCAGGTTACAATGTATCATGTAGGTAGGTACCACTCAAATTATACCGAAAATAAATAGATGGAAACGTGAGATCCCTCCTGATCTATTCTATGATCAATATCATAGAAAATATAAAACAGATCACTAAGAATAGCACTTTCTATGGAATAGATGCCCAAAGATGGAATAGATGGTAGCAGGGCAATCGATTTTGTCGAAATTCGCTATAATAGTTTAATTTTTGGTCGCTTGTGTCGCCCTCATCGCACTTTAAGTCAATTCTGCCAAAATTTATTGTAAATGGTTACTAAAAATGGATTTGATACTAGTATCCGCTCGTAAAAATCCGAAGTTACACGATCATTCCCGACCACAAATTAAATATAGGCAAACATCTTGGCCGACAACTTGGTCGTTTTCGTTTGTCGCTGGATTTCTATTTTTCCCCATAACGTGGGGAAATTTCCCTCGAGATTCCCTATTTCGAAGAATTAATTAAAAAAATATTATTTGAACACATTTTTAAAGACCTACGGAAATTCACGATTCAAGAAGTATAATTTTAGAAGTAAATCGTGAGTTGTTTATGGGGTTTAACGCTACAATCTATATATATTTTTTTTAATTTAAAAAATATCGACGACAAAAGTTAACCAAGTTCTATAAAAAATGTTATGTTCTCAATATGAAAAATATTAGAGACATATTGATTTATTTTACATGTGAATCGATATTCCCACATTTTACAAGTAAACTAATTTTCCATAAATACGGGAATTTTTTCGGCCAACTGTCAACCCAGAACAATACCTGCATGTTGAACACTCCACACGCCTCGCGATGAATTCTGCGGAGGCCAGTTGAATAGTCCCTAGGGCGTCACAACATGGAAATATAAAACGATTTAAAAATATAATTGTTTATTTAAAATTTAAATTTGTTCAAATTAAGTAGTCGTTATATATATTTTATTATCAACATTGTTACTATTTCCTATGAAATAAAGGTATTCTGCTGTGTAAGCTGTATAATAATGACTTATTATATCACACTATCATCATCACTATATCATCTTAAGGAATGCTGTGTGGGGGATTTTTTTAAGGAAAAGAAGGAGAGGAACTTCTGGGAAGTAAAAAGGTATTAGGGGTGGGTAGGAATCTGGGGGTCTGTATTCAGGCGTAACGAACGTATGAATCCATCCCTTCGACCGCGGTGCAAGGCGATGGGTCGAGAGATTCACAGTATGGAAGATCTAGTATCTAGGATGAACGAAGTATGTATGAAGAATTAGTTAGCGATGAATGTAAGTAAGTCTAAAGTCATGGTATTTGAAAAAGAGAATACGAAAACAATGTGCAACATAGTTGTGAATGAAGAATACTTGGAACAGGTGGATGAGTTTGTGTATTTGGGAAGTGTGTTTACGAGAGATGGGAAGGCTTATAGAGATATTGAAAGAGGGGTGAATGCAGGTAACTCTATTAATGGAGCACTGGTACCTACCCTGATGTATGGAACTGGCAGAGAAAGGATGAAAGTAGACTGAATGCTGTAGAATAAGATCCCTGAGGAGCATGTGTGGTATGTATGATCGTGTGAGAAACGTGGAGATGCGCATACTAACGTAAACTTAATGAGTAAGATTAAGAAAGGAACGCTTCGATGGTTTAGGCATGTAGAGCAAATGAACGAGGAAAGGAGTGTAAGGATAATATAAAACGAAAATGTTAATGGTAGAAGAAGTCGGGGACGCCCAAGAAAGACATGGCACGACCAAGTGGATAAGATACTTGAGTCGGACCATGTCAAGAGTTAGAATAATAGAAAAGCATGCATGAGACGACGTATGAATGTGAACGTGGCAAGGAGTGTGTACCAAGACCGAGTTGATTGGCGGTCCATCCTCTCTGCCTACCCCTGCGGCAAACGGCGTGATGGTTAGTTATTAAAGTTAATTAAATTATGAATAATAATAATTATCCTTTTATTTGCACAGCCCTATTTCGTGTGAAACTTGACACTCGCTTTTAAATAATATAATAATTTAAAAGAAGAATGAAATACATACCTACTTCGAAAAAGTAAGACGTGACGGAAATTTATTTATTATAAACGCACTGATGGGGTTTTATAAAGTGTATAATATTTACATGGTTTATATGAGAAATCGTTAAATATTACTAGGTATTTAAAAATAATAATTGGATTATTTGTATAATGCCGTATTAGTGAAAAATCACCCCTAGGGCGCTGATTCACTTGATCGTGCCATTTGACGGCCGGCGTAGCGCAGCGGTAAGACGCTTAACTCGCACACCGAAGGTCACGGGATCGAATCCCGGCGTGGCAAATAAATTTTATTTGATTAATTTGTGTTATTTCACAATTTATTCATTTAAAAATAATATATATATAGTTTATTTTCGGCACGTTCCAGAGTGGAAGATACTCGCTATATCGCCCTGGTGTAAGACACCGTTCAGAATGGAAATGTTGCTTGAAATGGCATTACTGGCATTAGCCGTGTTTGGTGACCAGATATGAATAGCCAGGTACTTCCCCACCTTCCACTCCACTTCCCTATCTCCTTCCCCTCCCCACTACCCTCAGCATCACAACTCACAACATACCCCAATTGGGGATGCCATAGTCTCACTGGCTTCAGACGGGAGCAGTTGGGACTCTTGTACGGTATCCATGTAAAAATAAAATTCTCCTCCCGACTTCTTCTACTAAACACGATCACCTCGTTCCTTCTCATCACACTCTTTTCTTCATTCATCTGCTCTATAATGCATTCATAATCAAAGCAACTAAGTAAAAATGGTCAAAAGGAATAAAACTTCCGAATAATAAAAACTAATTCAAGTTTCATATATTATTGTTTACAAGTAATGGCAGTTTTGCCTACCAAAGTCATCGCCAAATCAAAAATTGTTGCCGGTACCCATATAATTAAAATCATTAAAAATATCTAGCAGAACTTAATTAACAGTAATTGCTTTCAATGATAACATTAAATTTTTTTTTCGAAAACTTACATATAAAAATAAACATAAAAGCAGTTAAAGATTGATTCGTAAAACCGAGTGATCACTGTATTCATACCGATATTATTTTTTGCACACAAACAAGGCAACACGTAGAAAGGTACAAGTATATGACCGTCCGTGTCCTTGCCACTATCGTTTTAGAATATCTTTTTGACACGCTTCATTTACTTTACCCGTTCTAATTCGGCGGTGGAATTTCTTCCTTCCAGAGCATACGTATTCTATACAAGAACCAACACCTGCATATATTCTCAATACTAGTTTATAGAACAGAGCGTCGCGAAACGACTTCTTGTGGCGACTGACAATCGCGGAATGAAGAGCAGTTTAAAATGCGATCGTTTTTATCTGTTTTGTGTACAGTTAAAAATTGATTATTACCAAATAAATCGTAAAATTATTTTTATTTTTTTATTAGTTTGGATTGTTTAAATATTGTTTTAATACACAATTTTTTTTTTTTTTTCAAATACTTGTTTTTTAATACATAAAATCGATTTCAAAGTACATTGATTTACGTAGTTTTTAAAAATAGTTTTACATCACTATTTACGCATTTTATAAAAAAATATGGATGTGGTGGTATAGGTTGATATGTTTCCTATAACATTATATTTTTCAATATTTTTTTTCTTTTCGTATATGACGACAGATGGAAAACATTCAGCGGTACAATGACAATTTTTTGAAAACTGATCTTTTATAAACAGTCACAAAGTAAGGAAAGATATTTTTTTTAATATTTAATTTTAGCTTGTGGCATAGAAAATACATTTATCTAAAAAAATATAATAACAAACTTTTTTTTTGAGATGCTGTTATCGACACAGATGACTTCGAAAATACGAAAAAATACGCAAAAATACGAAAAAAACATTAAATATTGAAATATCCCTCGTGGGCTCTTAAACCTACTTCAACTTTAGTTCTATAAACTGACCATAGATTATGTATGATTTTTGATTTTCACGTTCAAAAGTAATTTCTACAAAAGCTACAGTGTCCATCATCACATCTCCCCTTATGATGAACACTGCAATGCTCTCCGCAAGATTGGCTTAAGAAGGAGGTAGCGCATCACGGCGTAACACCCCAAAAATAAATAACGAAAATGACCATAGATTATCAAAGAATAGAATATATTACGGTGGGAACGAAGCTTAAGAATAGACAGAATACCTTTAGAGAAAAAATATATCAATAAGCGTTGGGAGTAGGGAGTAGGTAATTAATTAGTTTTTATTGTGAAAAATAATTATATAAAATGAATTACTAAAAATCTTTCTTTGAAACAGGTAAATGTAGACAACATTTTATGTACTAGATAACATGGTTACTCTCGTACTCGTACTCGTACGTAATAACATGGTTAAATTAACATAATACTAAAAATATAAATATATAAACAGAAGTACGAGCGTTGGGTATATAAAAAAACAAGTAAAAATGAACAGTCATATCATAGTATATGTAGATATAGATAGGTATATGAGTTATCTATTATAAAATTATATGATCTAATTTTAATCTCAGTATTTGAACCCATGTAAAATTTTTAACCCATTGTTTTCAAAAGAATGATTTCTTTTCTAAATACGGTTGGCAACTTCAAAATAGTAATTGTTACTCAAAAACCATAATCATTGCGTTTTATTTGTTTAATTATTTGTACATCAACGGGTTTCCAGCATTCTGCATCTATTGTTTTATCGGATTCGGAAATTTTTGACATCTCCGAGGCGTTAGGGTAACTATTTTAAGAGTTGGTGTATTTATCGCGATCGCAGTATTTATACCGCATTTAAGAAAACTGTCAAAACGATTCATACACGCCGGATACGGAATCACTCTCCAGAGCCAAGGATCTTATCATTCTGCGACGGAGGTCGTCATTGTAGTTACCTATTTTTCGTTCCGTCAGTTGTCAATATTCTGTTCAATCTTTGAACATATTTCAAGATAGACGAGAAATGAGGTGCGATTGCGTTCTTCCTTAAAAACTTGCCAATAGCTAAAACACAAAATAAAGTTCCTCTTCGGTACCTATACTGGTACCCACATGCATGTGTTTAATCTTGAAATATTATGGTTTGATAAGAAAATAATTTAAAATGTTTAATAACGTCATTGATTATTCTAAATAACGAGGCAAAGTACATCGGGCATGAGAGGTGTAGGTATAGTACCTATCACTGATTTGAAGACCTTTGAGAATTTGGAGAATTTTTTTTTTTTATATAAATTTTTGAGATAAAACATAATAACTTTTTTTTTAAAGCTGAATGCAATAGATATGAAATCCCTGAGGATTATGTGTGGAAAAACCGTGTATGATTGTGTGAGAAATGTAGAGGAAATTCGCCAGGAATGCGAGGCTCATGTAAACGTAATGAGTAAGATTAAAGAAAGAAACGCTTAGTGGGTATGTAGAGCGAATGAACCAAGAAAGGAGTAGTATGTATGAGACGATGTATGGATGTGAATGAGACAAGGAGTGGGTGATACGACCGAGTGGTTTGAAACGCGACGTGATGTTTAGTTACAAAAGTGGGGGGGGGGGGGGGGGGGGGAAGGGGGGAGGAGTTTAACACCGAAGTAACCAAAACAAGCCCTTTTGGTCAAGAAATATTTAAATATACCTAATCTCTGACCAGGCCCAGATTTAACATATATATCACAACACAAAATAAATATCACGACACACTTTACCTGCCGCTAGGGATTACAATAAGAATTTCTTGCCATACAAGATCTGGATTTACCTATAGCAGATTTTCTTTCGGAAGAAATTCGGATTTATCGGCAACTAATTGCCAAGGAAAATATGTAGTATGTCAGTCCTGGATAAAAATTGGCAACTGAAACAAAATTCTTTCCCTTTCTTGCTTTCCCATTGGATCTCTGAACAAAAGATTAAGAAGATTTTCTTTTTTTTTGGGAATTATTCGTTATTTTTGTAGCTTGAAAATAATTATGATTTTTTTTTTGAATTTTTTGAAAACTCCTTGTTGGGAAAATTCCTCCGGTACATTTTTGTGCCGTCAGGGAATAAGTAACAATTTATCTTACAATTTGATTGTTTTCATTTTATTTAAATTATAATTTTTTACTTCTGCCCAGATTTTTCGATAGATAATGACATTATTGGTTTACAATATGAAGAAATGTTTTAACTAACTTCTCGAAAAATAACTCGATTAACCTTGCAACCCCATCTTAACGTATGGTTGTATTGGTTTTGGGAGCGTCAGGTAAAACAATTTTAGATCCACTAATGAAGGCTCAGAAATCCATAATTATATGCATTATGCGTTAACCCTATAGGTTTTCTAGCGAACCGCTCTACAAAAAAAAACGTATGTACTTGAAGTTCGTCAAAACTACATAAAAAGGGTTATTATCCACGTACAAAAAATCTAGAAAATCTTAATAAAGTTTATTTTTTAACTTTATGAGTAACATCTCAAATTATTATATTTAAAAAAACTTAATAAAATTGATCATAAATATATCACAAGAAGTCAGACCAGAAAGGATCTCGTGGTCCCAGGGAGCAATACGGCAAAGTTTCAAAAGACGTATACATATCTGGGACCGAAATTGTATAATAAAATCCCCCCAGAATTAAATATTAAAACATGCAAAATGGCATGCATCGGTACAATATTAACTAAATGGTTGATTGGCTTAGGTAGGATTGAGTCTGAAAAATTATTAAATAACGTCACTTAAAACTTAAAATTATACATGGTTTACTATTAATGGCCCAATCAGTCAAAACTTAGTACATATATTTAATCTACAAAAAAAACAACAACATTTTTTTTTAATAAAATACATTTTTGGCATTTTTCACCAGCATTTGGTTCCTTATAACAGGCAATCTGCCTAGCTAGGAACTAATATAGACATACAAGACATAGTAACACTTGTACACATTTTTTAAATCGACAGTTATTTTGAAATATATATTATTATTATGTAATTTTGCTGTGTAAGTAACTAATTATAATAAATAAAAAAATTAGACGACTCAAGATAAAATAATTTCTTCTGGTACCTTTTTAGATTTTCACGGCCAAAAGTATTTTCGTTATTTTTTTTTTGGGTGTTGTGCCATGTTGCACTACCTATTTCTTTAGCCAACGTTTTGGACAGCGTTGCAGTGTTCATCATCAGGGCAGATCTGCCGAAAAAAACAAATAACGAGAATTTATTCTGGTGTCCTTTTTCGTAACTAAGTTTTAAAAAATTGCTGACCTGCAAAATAATGTCCAATAATTAACTGACAGGAATCATATTATATTAAAAATTGTTTTTCGTGTAGAAGATACATGGAGTTTTATAGACGGGTACAAACATATACTGCCAGGGAGCAAACGGGAGCTTACTGTTATCGAGAATCAATATGTAGTCTGATATATAAATAAATAAATAATTTCGTTGAATTAGTGAATGGAATATGTAAGAAAATAGCGAGAGAAGCATTAGATTCAACCCTTTTTTAATTTAAATGTTTTTTTGGGAAACGTATAAATGAAACCGATAACCCAGAACACTTGCTAGGTTAAATTCGGCTCTGCAGCGACAATAAATCGTTAAAATTATTTTGGTTGGCGGACTTCTTTCCATATTGCAATACTTAATTACTGCTCCCAAATAAAATAATTAATTGTTGACCCCTGTCGAGACGGAATACAGCGGAAAGCAATTAAACATTGACAGCTTTATGACAATTTACGGAAAGGCGAAACGCTTCAGTAGGTAGAGTTAGTAGGTAGCACGTGCCCATACAATACAGGCTTTATACTGTAGGCTACTCACACACAGACACTAGATACAGTACAGTATCAGCGGCCACACATTTATTTTTTATTGCTCCTTCACTAGTCACATTAGTGACCTACTGACCCGCTGCCAGCTGACAGCTGACAGCTGACAGCTTACAGCACTAAACTTGCACTTTGCATATTATTATTATTTATGAAATGTTCTCCGCGCTTTTCATTTCTGTGCTTTCAAAATAATTTGTTGACATAGTCAATGTCATTTGAATGCCAGTATATTATTTTAATGAATGCTTCTTGAGCTTGTAAAATGTTGATAATCATTTTTCGCTGGAAAATGCGGTGTCTAGTACAAAACAATTTTTAAACTCTCCGGTACCGTAAAAAGAATAAAATATTGTCCTTTGATTATTACGAGGAATGTCGGAAGTATTATACACCTTTAATTATTTAAAAATCAGAAAACTTTTGTATTTAAAAATTAGTGTTTTATAATTTAGGTACATATCTACAATATTTTTCGACACAGTCTCCTTTACGATCGATGCACTTAGTGAACCGTGGCACTAGGTCCTTGATTCCATTGAACAACTCTGCCCCCAAAAATGTTTTCACGTCATCGTCGGTCTTCAAACGTTTTCCGGCCAAATGTTTCTTCAGGAAAAAAAAAAGATGTAAGTAATTGCCTTTTTGATTCCGGGGTTAGGTGGTGAACTCGTGTTTCAACCTAAAAACGCCTCGCCTTAGTTGGAAAAAAATTTTCAATAAGACTTGAGGGCTTTCCACACGATTTTGCTCGAGAGTTTCCATTAGCATTTTGAGCACCCAACGAACGCACACTTTGCATACGCCAATTTTCCTCTCAAAACGTTTGAATATTAGACTTACTGACGTTTGAGACCAACATTGCGAGCTCATGGACTACCCCGCAGGCGGTATTCGGGATTCATCCGCAAAGATCGCACTGAAGCAGCTACCAAGCTGGGTCACTACTCGTTTTGAAGGGAAAAGTCTGAGCTACACCCTGGCGCTGCCATATTATGCGAAATAACGTCCGCGTCGCCGAAAATGAGTAAAGGTCTTTAATTTAAGTCATCTGATCTTTTATTTTAAACATTTACCACACACAGGAGGCCTATGAGGAAAATAATTTCCCTCAGGGCCTATTTCTTATTTGGGGACGCTGTGTGGAAGGTATTTTTTAAGGAAATGAAGAAGAGGAAGTTCCGGGATGGAAAAAGGTATGAGGGGTGGAATCTAGGGGTCCGTGTGCCCATATGACGTATGGATATATGGATCCACCCTCCCACTACGGTACTAGGCAATTGGTTGAAAGAGGTCAACTGAAGAGTTCAAAGGGTCTCCCAAACCGGCTTCTCCTGATCCGGCCCGCCACGCAGCCGGTGGGTAGGCGCATCATGTCAATGAATCACGTCATGAACCCGGGCACCCTTTCTAAGTCACAAAACGTAGCAAACCATTTGGGGTGTGATCCATGGCAGAGGTGTTGGTTATCTAATAAATGGTTTCCGGGGCGATATACCATACCCTCCTCCCAGATGGAAATTTATACTGTATATAGGTACGGGCTTGAGGCTAGGGTGCTTTTTATCTTGTACAACAAATAGCAAATGTGATGAAAAAATGTATTGCATATTATAAATCTGGTAAATTACTCGTAAAAAAAATTCATGAAGACATTTTCATTTTACGAATATACTTCGACAAAATGTTTCGCACTAAAATTGTTTAAGTAATTGGTGTAACTCTAAGTGACCAGCTCAGGTATGGGGGCTCCATCGAAACCAGTTAAATTAGCCTCTCAGAAACTGGGCGTACTGTACAGGGCCAGCAGATACTTTAATAGTACACAACTGCTAACCCTGTACAAATCGCAAGTGCGCCCCACGGTTGAATTTGGCAGCCACCTCTGGTCTGGAGCTCCAAAATACCTTAAAAAAACCCTTGACTCTTGTGCAGAAACTTGACAAACTTACAAACTTGCAAACCCTTGTGCAGAAACGGGCGGTCCGTTTGATAGATTCTCCCATATTAACAGACGGATTGCAATCTTTAGAGCACAGGCGTCAGGTGGGAATGCTGTCCTTGTTCTACCGGTATTACAATGGAAAATGCTCCGAGGAACTAGCGTCGTTGATCCCCTCGGCACCGGTACATAGTCGGGAAACACGCCAAACACGCGCCAAACATTTGTACACGGTTGACATTAGTCACATGAGAACGGGTCGTTTTTACGACTCGTTCTTGATTTCAACAGCTCGGATGTGGAACGATTTACCGGCCTCTGTGTTTCCTCCCTCCTACAACATGGGTCTCTTCAAGACCCATTTTCACTCCTTCCTTTCCTCAAAAAGACCCTCCACACAGCATCCTCAAAGATGACATAGGCCTTGAGGAAAATAATTTCCTGTGTGGAGTTAATGTAAAAAAAAGTAAAAATGTATTATCGCGATAGCTTGCTGGTTACCGACGACACGTCCCAAGATCAACTTGGTCGCGGCAAGAACCTATTTTTTCGTATACCTACATAAACCACGATAAGTAGGATTGGGAATTCACATTTTACTTCTATGCTTGGTTTCATAATCCGTTCCTGTAAAACTATAAACAATTCAAAGATCTTTCGCTCTTTTCGATCTCATGTTAGTAATGAAGACTCTGAAAAGTTCTTCAATATACAGACTTGCCGAAGAAATATAGCAGATTTGGTAATGCTATTTAAAATTATCGCAACAGCAGACAGTCACTTACTTTTAATCTCCCTCTTTGGAAGACCAACTCCAAACAGAATTCATTTATCTACAGATCCACACACTCATTCAACTAAAACTATTATCACATTGACATTTTTAACTTGACTTTACGTGACATAAAACGAAAACTCACTAAGCAACATGAGTGAAACTAGAAAGTTTAATCTACCCCTCCCCCTATATATTCCCGTCTTTGCCTCTTAATCGTAATTCTACGTTCCTCCTCCCCCCTCCGCTTTCATATATTGTAACAAAAAATAAATTAATTAAGAAAACACCCTCACAATGTCACACTTTATCATTCATTCACTATCATCAGTGGAAAGTTCATAATTGGCATACTAAACTATCTTACTATTGTATTCTTGTGTAATCTCAGATTTGCTGTCAAAGTTTTATTTTAAGGAAAGTTCCCTAAAATAAAAAAATAAAAAAAATATATAATTTTCTGTGTTAAGGGAGTTTAACCAGCCAGCGGCTGAAAATCCACATATCGTCGAAAGATTTTCTTACGATCGTACAGGGCGGTTCCAATGAGAAATATTAATTATTCTCCGTACCAGCTTTTTAAAATACTCGATAAAAGTTACTAAAGTAAAGTTACTCGATATCGATTTTATTTCATTCCAAATTTGCTTTAATTTACACCTACATCTAAAAATGCTGAAAGGCGTGATGATAAAACTATAAAATTATGTACTTTTGTAATTATTTTTTGATCATAAGTATTTATCATTTTTCAATAATGTCTAAGCAAAATAAGAATGTAAAAAAATCTGAAATATATTAGTAGGTATATAAGTGCGCATATAAATACACAAACGGACCAATTTTCGTCAAGAAACACAAGTACGTATATATTTTTTAATGATTTTATTTAAACTAAAATTAAAATTCTGTAACATACGTTTACCAGAAATTGTATTTGATTTATTTTACTGCATGATTATATGATTTGAAATGGGTGTTGTATAATACAAAATCTTTTTTGAAAATTTAACAAATCTGTCAACGACCTATGGTATAACCTTATTATACTAAAAATAAACATTTTTTCACAAAATTTAAAACTTTTACTAGATAAAAGAACAAACTTTCGAAATCAATTTATAATTTTTTGTGGAAAAGAGTCAATACATCTAAAATCTGATTTAAAAAAGACATATTTCTGGTTTTCTCTGGTTATACCCTCTTGAAATCCATTCTCTTTCTAAGTGGTTTACTTTGTTATTTGTTAGTCTCGCTCTTTGGTTCACTGTCCACAGTGTCACCGCATCACGCATCGTCCTGATTGCCTCTAATCAAGATCATTAATAAGAAGTCAGTGTTGATTCTGGTGCATTTCGGTTCTGGTTAAAGTATCGGTAGAAATTGACTCACTACTCATTTGCTCGCTTTATGACAGGGCCGGACTGGCCGTCACTTGCACTCGTCGGGCCTTTGGGCCCTGTTCCATGAAGCGATTTTTCATTTTAAGTAATAGAAAATTTGAATGCAGTATTTTCCATCGCCCCGAATGCAAATAGTTGTGTTTATAGTCGGTAAGGTGAATCTAAATGTTTTTTATAAAAAAAATATTTGTATTAAGCGTGTCCAGTAACTTCGAAAGTTTACCATTTTTTATGTGAAACCGCACAAGAGTCCTAACTGCTCCCAACCGTTTGGAGCCAGTCTATGGCATCCCCAATGGGGGTTATTTGTGAGGGGTTTCAACACAACTCATTACAGTGATGACACCAGAACTCCCTTTGAAAAGTGATGAAAAAAATAGCCCGCAACCTAACCTAACGTAACCTAGTTTTTTCATCACTTTTAATGACGTTATATCAATTTTCAGAGGTGTGTTGAGTTGTCCGGTCACCGTTGTGAGGATAAGGTAGTGGGGAGGGGAAGGAGACGGGAAAGAGGAAGGTGGAGAAGTACCTAACAATTCAGATCTGGTCACCAAACTGCATGGAAATGCCGCTTGGGGTTGCTTCGTTCCTTTCCCATAATTCGTGGCTCGACTCGCGTATGTTCGCAAATATATATGTATATTTTTAACATTAACTCCACACAGGAGGACCTCAGGAAAATAATTTCCCTCAGGGCGTATGTCATCTTTGGAGATGCTATGTGGAGGGTTTTTTTGAGGAGAAAAACGAGTGAACATTAACATCGAAGAGACCCACGTTGTAGGAGGGAGGAAACACAGAGGCCGGCAATTTTGGGGCCCCAGACCAGAGATGTACTTACCTACACGCTGGTGACCGGCCAACTCAAAATGAAACCAACTCGGAACCATCTTAGAAAGGTCATTAAGAGTGATGAAAAAAAAATATTTAAAAAAATTGGTTTAATAGGTTAAGTAAGGTTATAGGCTATTTTAAAATTATTTTTTCATACTTTTAATGACCTTACTTCTGAGGTGGTTCTGAGTTGCTTTTATTTTGAGTTAGCATGAAACCGTACACGCTGTATTGCAAATGTTTTTAAAGCTATTTTGGTATGGCTTTCAACTTGCTAATTCTTTGGCATTTACACTTGCTTTGGAATCAAATGTTAGATTTCTTGACTTGTTGAAACCAGTTTAAACTGTTAATGAATACATCAAGTTAAGGGAAGGTCACAGTTCACCGTGTGCTTTACGCTATCCGTTATTCTTACACGATTAGTTGATAGTTGAATTAGGCCAAGATGAATCTGTTGCGCCGAACAGAATTTATTGCTAATTTAGTCACCAAGGATATCTTTTTCATTTTATAATATTCATAAATTTATTGGAATTGCTAATATCGCGCCAAGAATTTTTATTATTTCCAGGTACAATTGAAAAATAATAAAATTTTGAAATTCGCCACAAATAGGCCACTTGCATAAATTTTTTCCGCTTTAGTCAAATATTTTAAGACATTCCGTTTTTTTTTTTTTTTTTAATCGTATTTTTGAAATCCTGGCGATTTTTGAAAATTTCAATCCGAAATATCAGACCATTTGGGACATATTTTTATGGGTAGCCGAAAATCATTTAAAAAAGAGAACGTTTTCCATAAGAATGGCAATGATTTGTAAGGGGTTCTCTTCGTAACATCTGTCAAAACACAGCCGTCTTTATAAAATCGTCATACCAAAGGATAAGTTCGCAGTGAATAAACAATAAATCTAGTGAATGTTAAAAAAATTCGCCTGAAATCAAGGTATTGCCATTAAAAAAAAAATAATCAGTGTGCAATTTTACAAAAATAATAGAACATATTAAGTCGTTATGAAATCCATGCAAGTGGCCTATTGGCAGTGGCTGATAAAAGCTTCAGGGATCAAGGCTTTCCACGCTATTTTCATTAATTGCATAAACTTAATTTTTTCGTATCATAAAAACTTCCAATTATCACTAACTAACTAACCAACTAACCGTCACGCCGTTTCCCCGCAGGGATAGGCCAAGAGGACGGATCACCAAACAACTCGGTCTTGGCACACACTCTTTGCCTCACTCACATTCATAAATCGTCTCATACATACTATTATTTTGACTTTTGACACGGCCCTGCTCCAGTATCTGATTCACTTGATCGTGCCATGTCTTCCTCGGGCGTCCCCGACTTCTTTTTGCATTCACATTTGCGTCATATATTCTTCTCACACTATTTTCTTCTTTCATTCGCTCTACATGCCCAAACCATCTGAGGGTCCCTTTCTTAATCTTACTCATTATGCTTACATCAACCTTACATACTTTGCGGATATCCACATTTTTCACACGATCATACATGGTTTTACCACACATCCGCCTCAGGGATCTCATTTTAACAGCATTCAGTTTACTTTCATCCTTCCTCTGCCAGTTCCATGCCTCATGGAACCGTGTGGAGGGTCTTTTTAAGTAAAGGGGGGAGGGGAAGTTTTGGGAATCTCGGGTCAGTGTATCTAGGAGAGACGTAAGAAACCATCCCTCTCACAGCGATTGGTCGAGAGAGTTTGATTGGAGAGGTCTCCCTCAACCGTCTCTCCCTCTGCCTCCATGTAGCTGGTGGGCAGACGCAACTGTCACCTTGACCAGGACAAACCTCACCCCTTGAACCCGGGCACCCCTGCTAAGTCACCGAACTTAGCGAAACCCTAAGTTCTAGTTAGAAAAAAACGTAAGGTGCGCCATTATTAAGACTTTTTAAAGTTTGCATTAAAAAAAAACGTTTTTAAAAACTACATGCGGTTATTTCTAATAATAAATTTTGAAAGTATGTTTGATCACCTCTCTAAAACAGTTTTTAGTTATTGGAAACGTTCACAAATATTCCATTTATTTGGATTTCAATGCAAAGCGGAAATATTCTGACCCACTGACAGAGCATTGTCGAGGCTCGACCCAGTGGGTACGTACGAAGAACACACTAAACTGGTAACATTGATTATAAGTCCAATAAATTAGAAGAGAATGAGAGAAATGGTCGCGAATCCTTGAAGGTATCTGTGTCAATGCCAGTTTTTGTGATCAAGTTTCTTTGTTGGTTTTACGGACTTCCCTAACACACCTACCTTCTACTAAAATAATAATATCTCCTTTACTTTATTATCGAAAGAATTGCATAGGAACACGCTCGGTGCAGAAAAATGCCGAAACCTTGTTTTTATCTCTCCCCCCGTCTGCAGTGCAGTCAGCACTTATGTACGAGTATATCGCTTTACTATATTAACCTCAAAACCCTTTGAGGTTCGTGATTTATCACATATACCTATTAATATTCTATTAATATATAAAACAAAGTCGGGTTAGTTACACCATTTGTGACTCAAGAACGGCTGGACAGATTTATATGATCTTTGATTTTTTGGATTTAATAGCAGAATAACTATTAAAACATCGGAAAATTTCATGACAAAAAAAGTTATGAAGAAAATTATTTTCCTCGTTCATATTGTATGGAAAGAATTCTTATCTTTTAAAAGAGCTGCAGCAATATTGTGATAAGTACCTACCTATAAATTGAATAGTGGAGGAATTCCATAAATTAAAAATCGTCAATTGTCAATGCGCTGATTTTTTTTAGCTTTTGTTCTTAAACATATAATGCTACCGCTCTTTCTTATAAACTAAACGTTAACAGTCGAAAATGAGACAAACGGTGGACGTATGTCTGCACCCCTCCAAAGGAAAAAAATAGTTATAATAAATCTTCCTCACACATATATAAAGAAAAATGAAACGCAATTCCCGTAAGTAAGTGGAAAAGTAAGAAAATCACAAAAAATATAAATCCGTACACAACGCCATCTCTGATACTGACAAAAACAAAACACGGATAGTTGCGCATCGACAATTGATTTATTGTGTAATTTTTAATTTTAAAAAAAAAATGAATTTAATTCAGCTAATAAGTTAACAAAACAGTTATTGATTCTGAGGCGGTACGAAGTTCGCCGGGTCAGCTAGTTAATATACATATATATTGTACCTACAATGGAGGATTAGGATGAATTCTTTTTTAATTGAAGTGAAAACTTCTTTAGCACAGTTGTGATTTGGAACTCGAAACGGAAACGAGCGACACTAAAAAGAGACAAACACATACATCTATAATCTCTACGCAGTGTTTCTTAACCTGTGGTCCGCGGACCTCTAGGGGTCGCGAATATATGTATGGGGGGTCCGCAGTCTCATCTCTGGACCATTTAACAGTAATAAATAAATGCCACCAAAATTTTCTTAACGATAACCAACGCCTCTGCCATAGGTCACCAAGTGGTTCACTACGTTTGTTGACTTGTCAGGGGTGCCCGGGTTCTTGGGGTGCGGATTTGCCCGGGTCTTGGCGGAGGATGCATCTGCCCACCAGCTGCGTGGAAAGGCCGGGTCAGGAGAGACTGGCTGAGGATTTTTTTGTTTACTTTCTAGCAGTAATATCTCGAAACATTGTTTTGCACCGCAGTGGGAGGGATGGATTCATAAGTCCGACTCCTGGACATGCTGATCCCCAGACTCTTACCCACCCCTCATACATTTTTCTTTCCCAGAACTTCCTCTTTTTCCTTTTCACAGCATCCCCAAAGATGACATTGGCCCTGAGGGGAATTATTTTCTTCGGGGCCTCCTGTGTGGAGTTAATGTGGTTTCTTCTTTCGTATGGTGGGGGGTCAGAGGGGACATCTAGGTTTGCGAGCCAGTCTAGGGCCTCATGCGTTGCCCCGTGGACTTCATCAATCCCGCCGGGGCATTCGTTGACCACATGTAGTTAATGTGGTACTGGAAGGAGACTGCAGGAAAACGATAGAACTTAACTATATCTTTAACTTTTGATTTTCACAAAGAAAAGATTAAGTATGAAGATCAGTGGCGTCGCGACCAACTGCCGGGCCCTGTTTCCCGCGCAAACCTGTTGCCTGTTGGCTCGAGACTCTAGACTCGAGACCCTCCCCTTCACATCGCGAATACAATGGACAATGGAAGTTATAAATTATCTAACGTTCTAATCAATATAATCTGTGAATGGGTCTAATATTACCTATACACTATTTATTGCGTGCAACGTTCCCTAGAAAATAAATCATTTAATTGGTTAGTCATCAGAATGGTTCATAGATAATCTCAGTATCACCGTGATAAGAGACCAAATCTGAATATTCATGTACTTGCTATCCTTCCCCTTCCATATCTTCTTTCCCACTCCTATTGGAAATCTCTCAATATTGGAAGTATTGGGTAGGCGGAAGTGTTGTAAGTGCATTTGAGCGATTTTTTATAAAATTTTGCTGTGAAGATATCACGCTGTCCTCGGTGGAAATTTAATATTAATATGAAAAGCAACTTCTCTTATAGCAATGTATATTTAATTAAATGAAAACAATATTGGCGAAACTCAATCGAAAATCTGGAGATAGAAAAATCAGAAAAATATATTGTCACCTCTGGGACTCGAACCCAAAACCTTCTGCTTTCCTGGCAACAGCTCTACCAAAATGAAGAAAATATTGATAGTTCTTAGTCGAAGTATTTTCGAAGTAAATTCGAACCTCGGCGCGTGCCTTCCGTAGAGTAGTGGGCAAGGTACTTGACAAGTCTCAGAGACAGACATCAAGCGAACGGGGGTTCGAATCCTACGAAATAAAAAATAAAAAAAATCATTTTTATTTTTTGAAATCAATAACCAATCTTCAAACCACTTAAAAAAACAAGCAGAAGAAAAGAAAGCGACATCTAGCGACTTTCTAGATTCACTTCTACCGCGTGTGAATTACACACTCTGATTTTTTTTAAACCTATCAACCCTACCGCAATGATTCAACTGGCTGTCATTTTCTTAGATCGCTCAGTTTGACTTGAGACAAGACGCGATTGCAAATGTCACATCACGCATATATAAAAACCTTGATATGAGCAATAAATATATAGGTATTTTTATAGATCTGAGAAAAGCGTTTGACAGCATATCCCATAAAAAACTTATGAAAAAATTAGATAATTTGAACATTAATGAAAACTTAGCAAATTGGATTAAAAGCTACCTAAAAAATCGCCCTCAATATGTCAAAATAAATAACATTTATAGCGACGAAGAGACATCTGAATATGGAATTCCACAAGGTACTGTGCTAGGTCCTATATTATTCATCTTATATGTAAACGGGATATTCTCACAGTCACTTCATGGTAGTATAACCTCTTATGCCGACGATACAGTATTTATTGAAAGTGGAATCACATGGTAAGTAGTAAAACAAAAAGCAACAGAAGACATAAACATACTTAAACACTGGTTTGATATAAATCTACTATCTCTTAATAGTGAAAAAACTCACGTTATACCATTTGCAATAAAATCAAAGGACATTCCGGTAAATTTTGATATAATTATACATGACAATTCTAAAGATCACAAAAAAATAACTGTAAAATAAACTGTTTACATCAAAAATTTCGAATAAAATTAAATACTTAGGAAAAACAATAGACAAAAACCTGAACTGGAAAGATCAAATCAACCTTACCGTTAACAAAATAAGGAAATTAATTTACATATTTTTAAAAATCCGAAACTTTCTCTCATTAGAAAATCTAACATCGGTCTACCAGTCAAATCTCCAATACTCTGTAGTAAGCTAAGGAGCTGCATACAAAACAAATCTACTCCCTGTTGAAATTGTGCAACGTCTAATTAAAAAAAATATTAAAAAAAAAAACGATAGATTATCCAACTCACCTTATTTTTGAAGAATTTAAAGTATGAAAATTTAATGATCTAGTTCGAAAAAATATAATAATCCAAATAATAAAAGAAAAACAAAATCATAGCTTTTTAACTGAAAGTCGTACTCATCAAAAACATATATGTATTTCCAATACAAAAACGTAACACCTCTTTTGCACAACATCATTACACATATCTAGGAAAAAAATACTTTAATAGCCTACCTGAAAAAATAAGAACAATCGAAGACGATAAATGCCTACTAAAAGCAATTAAAGAGCAATTTAAAGTAAAAAATAACAAATTGATAAAATTTATCATCATAACTCATACATATAATTTGTAAATTTTTTTTTTTTTTGTATCTACCACAATTAAATTAAAAGATACAAAATATATTTTGCTAATATATTTTAAATATTTTCTCATCCCGATACTCGTCCCTCTTCTAATCACAAGCGTCTGCTTTTATAGAAGAGAAATATCATACAAAAAAAAAAATCAGTGAAAATTTATTATTTTGTTTATATGTATCAAAAAAGGTTATTTTGAAATATAAATATTATATTTGAAAAAAAAAAAAAATCTCGCAAGGAAAGACTCATCTGGGCTAAGCGCAGTTAGGATTTACGAAAATTACTCTGAAGTCCGATCAGTGGATAAGTTGGCGTCGCGTTTGGGTTCCACTCAGGCGTTCGATTCATCGGCTGGCTAAGTCCTCAATCATGACATAAGCCACATTTTCCGCTTACTGTGCTGGTAGTAGGAGATTTTCGAATATTGTCAGGTTTTTCGTAACCCGGGAATGTTTGTCTTTCTTTAAAAAAAATAAAATATTTTGTAATCTTTTGGAGATTTGTCAATTTATTAAATTTAGACCTTGTGGGTTCCACTTGTACCAAATACTGCGCAAATTTGTTTCAAATAAATAATCACATTTCGAACACCATAACATGGACGTGTGCCTAGCACGGTGGTCGAAAAATCCTCCAATTACGTCATTAATCATTATGAAAGTATAACCAGAGAAAACCGGAAATATGTCATTTTTAAATCAAATTTTAGACGTATTGACTATTTTCCACAAAAAATTATAAATTGATTTCGAAAGATTGTTATTTTATCTAGTAAAGGTATGTTTTAAATTTTGAGGAAAAATGTTTATATTTGGTACCTATAATAGGGTTATACCATAGGTCGTTGGCAGATTAGTTAAATTTTCAAACGAAAAATCTTATTTTACAAGACATATTTCATATCATGTTATCATACATTATTGTAAATCAATACGTTATCTAGTAAACGCATGTTTCAAAATTTTAATTTTAGTTCAAATAAAATCATTAAAAAAATATCCGTAAAATAAAAATAAAAAAATACACGAAAAAATACTTTTTATGACGAAAATTTCTCTATTTTGTTTATCTATTTACGGTTTTACAAATGAATATAGTTCAGATTTTTTTTGCTCATTTATTTTGCTTAGAAATTATTGAAAAACTATAAATATGGCCCCATCTTACATCTCTGAACTATGAGTAACAGAAAATACGGCAGTCAACCCTTAGATCAGCAACATCATCAGCTATAGGCAGACTAATGGAACCTAAACGCAAGCCAAATATGAAATTTGGAGACCGCGCTTTCGGAGTGTCTGGACCTAAGGCTTGGAATAAACTCACCCCGGAACTTAGATGCATAACAAGTTTAACAGAATTTAGGTCCAAATTAAAAACGTACGTTTTTGGGCTCTCATTCCCTTAAATAAAAATACATATCGGAGAGTATGATTAAATTTTGCTTTTGTTTTCAAAATACGCTAATTACAGAACATATTTTATATTATAGTTCCCAATTATGTCCTCTGCGTGCGAACTGTGTCTTAATTTCTCTAAATAAACAATAACAGTGTTAATCTCTAGTGACCCTCCAGGTAAGTATGGTCTTGTATATATATTTTCTACCTGTACAGTGCATTTTTACAGCAGCATCGCGTTCATTGGTCAAATCATTGCACATATAGTTTCGTATCGGTGATCGATGAACCGGTGGATGCAATTTTTAGCCATAAGTTGCTGTTGTCTATAGTTGAAATAAGATTGTATAAACGTATTATAAATTTGTACAGCGCCCTTGAGGTGATTTTTCACAAAAAACGGCGCTATACAAGTCATCCAAATATTATTATTATGATTAAAAAAATAATTACAAAAAGTACATTAATTTTAATAGTTTTATCATCACGCCTTTCAGCGTTTTTGGATGTAGGTATAAATTAAAGCAAATTTGGAATGAAATAAAATCGATATTGAGTTATAATTTTAAAAAGCTAGAGAATAATTAACCTTTCTCATTGGAACCGCCCTGTACGATTGTAAGAACATCTTTCGACGAAATGTGGATATTCGGCCACTGGCTGGTTAAAGGCCCTTAACAATGCAATGAATAAATAAAATAAATAATAATAACAAAATATCCCGTTTATTTTATAAACGGAAAGACCAATTTAATTTTCCCTTTAATTTCAATTATAATAAAGGGGAGCATACATCTTCCATAATTTATTTAGTTACTAGTTAGTTTTAGATACCTCAGATGATTTAGTATCTATGTATAAAGTAATTTAAATGCTGATGGCAGATGGATGTCCTTGTTTGATTGAAGAAATGATACCGACAATTATCCCCGGATAGCAGAAGTAGTTTGATGGTGTTATCTATCGCGGCGCTAGGCGAGGGCCTGGTCTAGCAAGTCCAGCAATTGAAGGTTCCAGGCGTACATTCCCATGGGAACTGGGAACTGGGAACGGCCGCACCGCCTACTAATACTAGAGACTGGATTTATGGCATCGCGCCGTGCCTAGGGACGTTGTTTTTTCAAACAAATATTCCTCGATGGAAATCTCTCCTCCACCATTATTATTTATTGGCCGAGAAGAGGCGGTAGACAGTAAAGGACTTCAATTATTAAAGGCTTTAAATAGATTTTCTCTGTCGATAATTTCATGGGAAAGGGCTGAAAGCGTAGGAAAGTGCTTTGGCAAAATTTGCAACGTGACATTTGTTCATACACAGCTATAATATACGTGGCTTGGCGTATTTAGGCATATCGCTCGCCATATATTCCAATTGGGTTTATGGGGTGAGGTTTGTCTAGGTCTTGGAGGCGAATGACTTGGACACACTTAACCCCAGATTCCTACACACCCCTTAAAGCCTTTCCCTTTCCAGAACTCTCCTCTCCTTCCTTTCCTTAAAAAAACCCTTCACACAGCATCCCCAAAGATGACATAGGCCCTGAGGGAAATTATTTTCCTCAGAGTCTCCTATGCGGAGCTCATGTAAGAAAAAAAGATTAACCAGTTTTCTGCTTATAATACAAGTTTCCGGACACCGTGTATATTAATGAGGTTCATTCACTAACCGGTTAAGTAACGCTTGTCAAACGAAAGCATTGTCAAACGAAAACCCAAAACATCGTTTTATGAAAATATTTATTAATATTAAAAGATTGGAAAATTAACCTAAAACAATCCTACTAACCCTTGCCGCCCAGTTACATAATATTGGTATTATCATAATATATAGGGATCCAGGTGGTCTGTATTATTGGTTTGAGCTTCTAAATACAGAAAGAAGGTGATTTGTATTGTGTATTCCACAAGGATGATCAGGCGACCTGTCTGAAGGGTGTATTTTTTCCTTTTTAGAAATTTGTTCATTTAAAACTGTCTTTTCAGCAGGCATAGATCCAATGTCTCGCGGGACACTGATATAAGACACGCAAGAGTGGACTTTGGGAGACTGAAAATTGATGCAGAAGATTTATTTGCTAATAATAATAATCTGTCTTCTCTATATTAACTCCAAACACCCTGCTTGGTTGCTTGCAACACAAATTGCTTCTAAAACCGTGTAAAAAATGAATTATTTTGTGGCCTATAATTTAAAATTTAAATTTTTATAAGAAAAACCTTATTTTTATACTTTTTTGAAGGTTTATTCCCATTAGTGAAATATATCATATTAGAAGAAGTTAACAGTAATAATCTAAACGAAAGTATAAAAGAGAACAAGACACAGAAAAACAGAAAAAAGACAATGGTTGCAACTGGGATTCGAACCCAGACCTCTCCGTCTAACCGGGACGAGCGCGTTAACCAATTTCGCTATTGCCACCTTCTGTCAAACCGTCATATTTGTCAATCTCATATTTTCAAATTTTAGAATTACATTATTATCAACTAATTATTTTTCTCCATATTACGGGCAACTACCCTTTTCATTAAAAACAATCATTCAAAGAATTGGTTTGTAACCTGGATAGCGTCTCGGATAGATATATCCGAATTTATTTATATGGAACATGAAATGAATATTCAATTTTTATAAGAAAAACTTTCTTTTTATACTTTTTTGGAGAGGTCTGGGTTCGAGTCCCAGTTGCGACCATTGTCTTTTTTCTGTTTTTCTGTGTCTTTTTCTCTTTCATATTTTCGTTTAGATTATTATTGTTAACTTATTCTAATATGATTAAAATTTAAAATTAAAATAAATAAAGTAGCACACATGCGTACTACACATTTGCCATATCTTTGGATTAAATAAATAATTTTTCTGTTGGCCTCAAAAATTAAGTTTTGTCTGAAAAAGGATGCCCGGCTTCCCGCATTTCTACCGATTTAGTACATATTTACAATATTATTGTTATTAAACATAATATATGTTATTCTTAAAGAATATGTATACATTCCTCACGCCGAAACGGCAATTCTCTTCATAGAAAAAATCGCAAAGTAACTAACTAACTAACCATCACGAAGTTTCCCCGCAGGGGTAGGCAGAGAGGAAGGCCCGCCAAACAACACGGTCTTTGCCTCACTCACATTCATACTTCGTATCATACATACTCTTCTATTATTCTGACTTTTGACATGGCCCGACTTAAGTATCTGATTCACTTGATCGTGCCATGTCTTCCTCGGACGTCCCCGACTTCTTCTACCATTCACATTTGCGTCGTATATTCTTCGTTAATTCGCTCTACATGCCCAAACCATCTGAGGGTCCCTTTCTTAATCTTACTCATTATGCTTATATCAGCCTTACATTCTTTGCGGATATCCAAATTTCTTACACGATCATTTATTATTTTCAATACTTTTTTCAGTTATTTTAAAAGTTTTGTACGAAAAAATTCACAGTGTTTCATTAAATGCTATTTTCGATATTCTCCCCGAGATTTTTGCTCTATTTTGAACGAGTCGTGTTTTATTAAACATTTTCACAATTTTCGCTTAAATATTATCGTTTTTAGTATTAGCGCGCTCTCTTTAACATTCGTATTTACATTATCTTTCCTTCTTCTTCTTTTTGAGCGGGTGTTACCGGGCCTTGTGGAAATTAAGTAGGATTTTGTAAGAGTGGAAAAATGATATTCATTCATAGACGCGAGCTGTGTAATGAATGTAAGAGAAAGAGAGAGAGAGAGATGTCTCCCCGCTGGGATAGAAAGTTACAAACCTTTGTGCCTTGACTTTTCTTTTACAGAGATAGCGAAATACACGCTCAGTATCGCCTTGCTGAAAGACCACCATTCAGAAGTGAAGGTACTTCCCAACTTTACTCTTCTTCATTCGTATTGCCTTCACACTATATAATTCGCTTCCAGATACGTTCAAAAACATCCAGCATAATAAAAAAAAAACATGAGTGGAGTTCGGTGACCGGCAACTCAGATTGAGACCAACTAAGAACAACCTCAGAAAGGTCAGTAAGCGAGATGTTAAAAAAATGGTTAAATAGGTTAAGTTAGGTTAGGGTTACCGGCTATTTTAAAATTATTTTTTCATGGCTTTAAGCGACCTTTTTGAGGTGGTTCTGAGTTGGATTCATCAGTTCACACAAACCTTCAGAAAACTAAACTTTCAGAGAATGAGAAGAATGCAAAATATCAGGAGTAGGATAATTGAAGGGTTTATTTATTATAATATTGTTACCAAGTTTTAAAAATATTTTTTTCTCCAAACACCGCACAAAGAGGAAACTTATTAGTCTCTATTAAAGGTTCTCAACGTGGGAGATAACGCCCACTTGGGGGCGTTTTAGCCCTTCAGGGGGGGCGTTAGAAGACCAAGAGAAAATTGGGGGGGGCGTTTCAGACTTTCAGGGGGGCGGTAGGAGACCCAGAGAAATCCATCCCACCGACAGCGACTGCCAAAAAAATATTTTCACTATCCCATTACGCCCCCTTCGTTGTGGCAAATGTAACCCAATCGTGGTATCCCATCACGCCCCCTTCGCCTTGGTTTCCCATTACGCCCCATCTGAATTCACGGTTAGGGTGCGCTAGAAATAAAAATATTCTTAAAGTGGGCGATGGGCTAAAAAGGTTGAGAATCTATGGTCTATATTCTATACCATTCTCTCGCAGGCTAAATCCTGTAGATGTATTTGTTTGTCACTTTTTAGTGACGCTGTTTGTCGTTTCATCGAGTTTCAAAATTTTCACTTCAAAAATATCAAAGTAATGCTTAAAAAAAAATTTTTTTAGTGCATATCAAAATGAAAATATGTAAATTTCTTTTCATGTTTTTGTTCTGTCTTTCAAAATTGTACCTACCCATTATATCTCTCCTATACGTCGATACATTGAAAATATAAATTCGGGAGAACAATACGAAGATGATGGTTTACCTAGTCTTAAAGTTCGCGTGTGTATTCGTGTGTTCACCGAACGAGAATCTATTCCATTGGATGACTCTCTCTAAAACAAAATAGAAAAAAATGTACACGACCAGGTTTCTCCTTCCTATTCAGACGGGGTGCAAAAAACCAAACCCAAACAAGAGTGTAAGTTGATGGGGCCCTTCTCCACCCATTGTATTACCTATCCCTAATCTTATAGGCGACTGGTCACGTGGTCAGGTCACATGTCGTGTTAAGCTAAGCGTGCGAATATGCGAATATTAGGAGCTGTGGCGTAACTAATGTCATCCCGGCCGCGTACTTCCAAAATCTAAACCGGTTCGATTTACATTTTCAATATCAAAATTTAAATATTTAGTTAAAAATTATTAATTTCATGTATACGGAATATACCCATTGGAAAGATTATTTTATCTAGATTTTAAAACAATTTTTATTTTTGCATAGTAATAAAAAATAACCAATATAGAGGTGTATTTATAAGATAGGGAATAACATAAAAAAATTAACGTTTAGAAATAAAATTGTTAATTTTTAATATACACATTGGAAAGATTATTTTATCTAGATTTTAGAGCAACTTTTCTTTTTGCAAAGTGATAAAAAATAACCAATTTAGAAGTGTATTTAAAATGTAAATGGGGTAACAGGTATAGGTTTTGGAAATACGCATTCCGGTCACCAAGCTAAATTGACCCATTGCCCGACTGAAAATTCTTCGGTATTATTTGAGATAGATTGGCAGCCACCTACGGAACCTAGACCAAGGTAGGTAATAATTAATAATTATCAGGCATTTTCACACTTCTATGCCAACAATTTTATTTTTATGTATATTTTTTTTATTTTATTATCGGAGATGGTTTACATAAAGTTCCCATGAGCACTTAGGCCATAGTCCCATTGTGCTACCTCCTATTTTACCTCATTCCTTTGACAGTAACCCAGTCCCTTTTATAAAGTTCACTAGGGTTGTCATTGGAAATGAAGTTATATCTTCTGGTTTCACAATGTGTCTTCCCAGGTCTCATTTCTCCTCTTCACTCCTCCTTGGTTCCCTGAAGGCCCCTATTTTTATATACTTAGCTTTAGTTTTTTTTTACTTTTAAGTATTTTCAAACATTGTTTGATAATAATAATATTTTTTCAGAGTGTATGCAGGGGTAGCGTAAATTATTACATTCAATGTTTCAAAATAACATAAAAGAAATTATACAAATAATAAGAATAAGAAATTACACAAAATTCCAAATTAAATTAAAAAATTACCTGAAACTACTGTACGATTTCATATCTATTTACTTTTTTTAAATCTCTAAAACTATTTATTGATATGTCATTGCGAGTTTTTCTTACTTATCCTTTTATTATTATTTGCAATAATTTGATAATTACTTATACACATATAATTAAGCATGAATTCCCTCACCAAACATAAGAGCCTCGTATCTTTATGGTGAGGAAGGCTATTTTTATATTCCTTTACAACACGGTATAAAATGTAAACAATAATACTTTTTGTGAAAACATACCAATTTTAATAAAATAAATTTAAAAAAATAACAACACATACGTTCGAAAAATAAAAACAGAGAAAAAATTTTGAAAATGAAAAATGTTAAACACAAAATTATATGCACGCAGCCGTTTATAGAGGATATTTCACCGTCTTCATTCTGTCTCACTGCGGAAGGTATACCTATGTATTATTTTTAATTAATTAATTGTGAAATATCACAAATAATCACATAAGATTTGAACCCACGACTTTCGCATTGCTAGTCGAGAGCCTTACCACTCATAGTAGATAATAGTAGTACAATATAAGTATAATACATAGTAGAGATGATAGTAAATGTAACTCCGGGCTCGGGCACCTGCCCAGACTTTGCCAAGCAGTCCAGACATTCGCTAAGCCTCTGATTATTATATTATTCAGCCCTAAAGATGTTTTGTCATCAGAGTCGAACAACCATTTATTTCTTCTTCAAACTTTGCAAATATACTTTGTGGTGTCATTTTTACACAAATGAAAGCAAATAACGCAAACAAATAATCAATATTATCAACATGTAAAAACCACCATATAATCAATATTATCAACATGTAAAAACCACTATATAATCAATATTATCAACATGTAAAATCCACTATATAATCAATATTATCAATATGTAAAAACCATTATACATATAATCAACATTATCAACACGTAAAAACCACCACATAATCAATATTATCAACATGTTTCGAAAACCAAGTTTTCTTCACCAATATCTTATCCTGTCGAAGAAAACTTGATTTTCGAAACATATTGATAATATTGGTTATATTATAGTAGTTTTTACAAAGTTATATGTTTTCATTTCCTTATACTTTTTTTTCAATCCAATTTAATTTATTCATTTTAAAAACATTTCAAAATTATAATTTCAAGGCGTTTTTAAAAGAGAAAAATATTTTAGATGAGATAAAGATGTTTACACTAACACCAACAACAACTTAGATTAAACTTAAAATAGTTCTACTTCATGTGGTAAAAGGGAGGTGCGTATCTGGATATGGGTCGGTAATCATTTATTGGTCGACCAACACCTCTGACATATTCGTTGTTAGTTTTTGGGGTGTTATGCCGTGTTGCGCTACCTCCTTCTATAGCCGACGTTTCAGACAGCGTTGCAGATCCGGCAGATCCGACGATGATCTACCGGATCTGCCCTGATGATGGACACTGCAACGCTATCCGAAACGTCGGCTATAGAAGGAGGTAGCGCAACTCGGCATAACACCCCAAAAACTAACAACGAAAATGCTTTTGGCCGTGAATATTTAAAAACTTATATCTCACCTCTGACATAGTTCACCCAAAGTGGTTCGCTAAGTTTGGCGAGGGGTTTCCGCCGCTCGGGTTAAGTTTCATTTCTGAAAATCAACACACCCCTAATTAATAAATATAATTTATAATAATCAAAACTTAATTTTGGATTTGAGTCCAAAATACCCAGCTGTCCCTTTGAACTGAACAGATTTTTTAAAATTAAAAGAAACAGGAATTATTTAATACATACTTACTGTTTACTTTAAACCGTCACGCATTTTGCTATATATTTTTGTGCCCCGTTTTTAACGCATAAAAGGTGGAAAATTTGTTATAGTTAAACACTCGACAAGACACGTGAAAGCGTCATTAAAAATTGATTTGTTTAAAATGTTATCCCCAATTGGGGTACCTATACGGTGCGGAGGAAGGAAAATATGAATGATTACATTCACAAGGACAGCCGGCAAAAAAAAATTTAGGTTCAATGCAAACCATTTTTTCTATTTCTATTTTTATTGGTAAGCGCTTAGTTTCCTGCACTGTCCACTGCACCACCCCTGACGCAGCGGTAGAAGTGAGAGGGGTGTTTCTTTCGACCCTGATATCCAGTTCACTTGTGGTTCTGTCGGCTTGAGTGAGTTACTTAGTCCCCTGGGTTCTTCAGAAGTCTCTTCTCCACTATCCCACCGTCTTCATAGGGGTCACGTCTAGCCGCTGTGCTGCTGGGGACGGTGTGAAGAGTTTGAAGGACCACCTTCCCATCGCACTGCTCACTGTCTCTCGTCGGGACTGCCTGTGGCTTGCCAGAAGCTCTAGATTCTGTTCTTGTGTTGTACGCTGCCGTAGGAACGTGTTTGAATATGCTTTTAATTTATAATTTTTGTTCCTCTGTATACATGTCCCTCTCCTAGCTTCAAGCACAGGAACAAACTGCCTCGGAAGAGAACTATAAAGTTTTTGGTATATATAAATGTATGTTGTGCCGTGTAGGGACAGTCGGGGGCTTTTAGAATCATTTCACAGTAGCTTCATTAAAAAAAAAACAAAAGTAGAGTCTTGACGTGAGAACCGATAGAGGGATCCATCTAGTCCTTAAAACGGTTCGGGAAAGTGGTGGGTGCCCTCGGCTGTACTTTGTGTTTTGGAAAGACAGTCGAGACATAAGTGTATTAAATTATTTATTTATTACTTTACCAGTCATGGACATTATTTTTTCTTATCACTATTCTAGACGTGGAGTCTCAGAGGCTTCTGAGTTGACATAGGATTTTTTGGAACACACACTAGATTGCTTTTTCTTGTAATTATGCCAACGCAATGGAATGTTTAAGAATGTTTGCTATGATTGAACTAGATAGTGTTGCCATAAACATGAGCTAGGCATCGATACTTGCCAAAAAGTACTCACTGAGTAAAAGTATCGAATACAAAGTATCGAAAGGAAAAACCACAAAGTATCGATACTTTTTTCGTGTCCCTACCCCAAATATGATAGGAAAATTATTTTCGCCAGGGTCTGTGTCTTCAAAAAATCGCCACAGGTAGTTCTGAACCCCTGTTTTTAGTGACGTCTGAATAACCAACACTGAATGCTTCTCCAGACTCCAGACTGGATGGGAAGGGGTCTGATGCGTGGCGTGTCACTCGGGACGGGGACATAGAGACCCTCATAATGTCAGATCTGGTCCGGGGGAAGTTGCGGGGAGGTCGCGCGAAGGTCACCCCGACCAACACGCAGCCTTATTGCCTAACCCAACTACTAATAATTTTATATATACAACTAGCTCAGCATTGTAGGATTTGAAAAACTGAAAGTTTGTGTAAATGTCATATCAGAACAAAGACATTTTTATCTGTTTAAGGAAAAAAAAGTTCACGAAAATGTATTATACAAAGGCACTACAAATATCATGTTATAAAAGCATTCAACAGTCTTACCCTTGAAAATAAAATGGAAGAAAAGAAAAATAAATTCATACTCAAAATTACAAAATGGATTAAAGAAAAAAAAGACAATATTACCAAAATTTCATAACAAAATAAGAATAAAACACATAACGCTCAAAACCAATACAAAACACACATCACTTACAAACACACAACACATTATATATACCGAATTTAATTTTATTTAGGTAATCAAATAATTCATTTTACCTATAATTTTACCTTAATTAAAAATTTTAATTTTTAGTTTATATTGTTTTATAAAATGGATGACTCAGCACAGGTGAGCTACCCAGTGAGGCCGACATTGCTGAATTATACTTGAAATGTAGGATATTAGGTATATCAAATAAAAAAATTAAAAAAATATAAAAAAAATATATTTCCATTTTCGATTAACAGTCTGAAGATGACTGTGATAGGCTGAATTCGGTAATGGTCAGAAGTTGAAAAATGTAAAAAAGTAAAAAAAAAATTGAATGTATCATTAATCATTACTAAAATATAGATAGAATACTTTATCGCTTATCTGATTTTTTGACATAAAAATGACAATTAAAATCATTTTCTGTTAAAATATTTTATTATAGACTAGCGAGTACCCATCATGCGTTGCAATGCCACATGAAAAATAAATTGATGCTCCCTGCGTGTCTTTTCCCTTGCGTCTCCGTCCCTGCCCCCGTTCCCCCTCCTGCGTCCCATTTTCTCCCGCATTCCTCTTCCACTTTTCCCGTTTTCCACCCTCCCACGTTCCCACGTCCTCTTGTCCCGCAAACGCCCCTTCTTCCCGTGTTTCCCTCCCGCGTATTTCTTCTACTTTCAATGCCTCCCCCCATCCCGCCAATCCCCTTCCTTCGTTCCCCTCCCCTTCCTCCTTCTCTCCCTGCCGCTAAACTATATGAAATACACGCATTTTTCAAACAACTCGTGCGCCACCTATTGTGAACTTTGTATTCAAATTTCTTAACGCCAGAGCTCAGCAGTATATACAAGAAACTTCGCGGGCAAGCGCACAATAACTTACTAAAGTTTCATTGCAATCGGATGATTGGTATAGGAAATAATTTAATAACGCCAGAGCTCACCATTATACATATTTAATATGTATAGAAACCTTTGCGGGCATGCGTACAAAATTCACCAAAGTTTTTTGGCAATCGGAAGATTGGTATAGTAAATAATTTAATAACGTCAGAGCTCACCATTATAAATATTTATTATGTATAGAAACCTTTGCTGGCATGCGTAAAAAATTCACCAAAGTTTCATTGCAATGTTTAATTTTGACAGATTCGGTATTGGGATCAGTCAAAGTTGGATATTGAGATATTCGGTATTGGAATCCGTCCAATGTTTTATATTTAAATATACGGTATTGGGATCCGCCCAAAGTTTGATTGTGAGATATTCGGTTTTGGAATTCGTCCAATGTTTGATTTTGAGATATTCGATATAAGCACGCATTAAAATATGACACGTCTTTACCGCAATAATTTTTTTTCTTGTAAATCAAATAATTCATTCCACACTGTTTTTGGATTCGTTTGAAGAATTTAGCGGAATTTTTCCTCTTCAGTTCTTTGTTCTCAAATTCAACGGTTGTGTATTATTTGAACGAAATTATAATCCTAACAAAGGTTGCCGTACTTAAAGAACACTCAATTAGTGGCTTTATTTCATTTGGATCGGAAGCAATCATAATAAAATTATTCAGGGTTTAGAAAATAAAATATAATGCCATTTGGCATTCTTAAAATTCAAACATGGCGACAGGTCACTTTCAAAACCAGTATTAACCTGACACCCGGCATTATTTTACAACAAACTATTGCGTCCATCTGATGGCCGCTAGATAGTTCAAATAGTAGCCCTTCTGAGCATTGCTAAATTGCAAATACAACCATTTATTATAATTTAATAAAATTTAAACGAATTAAGAATCTACCTACAAATTACTACATCAGCTATATTCAGTCTAAATTTGTGCTTATTAGATGGAAAGTAAAGTCGAATTCAATTCGGAAAGTCGATACCTCGAAAAATAGAAATGTCGACTAAGGAATCTGACTTTTCGATAATTGGAAATTTCATGTTTAGTGTTAGTATGGTCTTTGTGCTCTTCACGCAAAACTACCAAAAATGTCTATTTCTCTGGCTGAAACTTATTTATTGTGCGGATCGAAAATGAGCCGTTTAATCGATTTTCATAAAATACTTTCTTTAGAATAAAATGCTTACATTATATCTACATACTTAGCAGTGTGCTCGGATTTACAGGGTGAGTTTTGTGAGGTCTTGGTGGAGGATGCGTGTGCTCACTAGCTGCGTGGCGGGCCGAATCGGGATAGGCCAGTTGAGGTAGATCGACTGATCTCTCCAGCCGGGCTCTGTCGACCCAATGGGCAAAGATTCCTAACCACCCCTCAGATAATTTTCCTTCCCTGAACTTCCCCTCCTTCCTTTACTTAAAAAGACCCTCCCCACAGCATCCCTAAAGACTTCCGCGTGGAGTTAATGTAAAAAAGAATAATAATGCACATGAAGACAACAAAAAATTGGTTACCTTTGGTAAAAAATGTAAATATGCCACCTAACACATAGTTTTCCGCGAGCAATATATTTGCAGACGGTTGCGGGTGAGATAGTGCGACTTGTGCTTTTTATGAAGTCATGAGTTATGAGTTGTTCTACGAAACAATAAAATAAACTGCTCAAGTGACTCCAACCGACACCTTCCTGAAATTAATTTGTAGCCGCCAGCACATTTGCCACAGATCACGGGATCGCAGACACCAAGTACCAACTTTGTTCGTTTCGACCTCGTGTTTTGAAAATCCAAGGAAAATGACTATTTAAATAGCTAGATTTCTAACGAATTTCAAGCTTTTGCGTATATTATTGTAATCAAAATACTGAATATAGTGTTCATCACCTCATTCAAGATATACTACAAAAATGTCCCGTACAAAAATATTAAATGTCCCGTCTTCACAAGTCCTCCGCCGGCCTCAGAATGCGTATTAAAAATGGTATATTAGTCGTAGATTCCCTAGGAAGATTCCTGGAAAAAACAACAGTTTTATTTCTTTTTTTATAATGCTTTTGCAATAATATTTTTTTATTGAATCTAATATAATAATATATAATATGTGCAAATTGACGTCGTAGCTCCTACGGCTGTCTCGACACAGGTATATTTGATATGCGCATGCCCGCGATGGTTTCTGTATACAATAGTGAGCTCTGGCATCATGAAATTACGCGTTGCTAAACCGTTCATCCGATTGCGATGAAACTTTGGGGATTTGATCTGTGCATGAAAAAGCACCTGTAACCAAACTTTATATAGATAAATAAATAAAAATAAAAATTACACCTGTTTCAGGACCTACTCACCGTGTCGTGTGTTAATCAGGGCAACAAATGAAAGTAAATAATATATATTAATCTAAATAACACATCTTCAATTTTTTGTAACATCCAAACCAAATATAAACTTTCTAGTACGACATTATTTATTTCTGAGAAAAAAAACGACACCATTAGAAAGTTTATTAACGACTTAGCGAGAAAACGTTCAATGCTACAAATTTCCTAGAAGCATGTTTCATTGCTGTCAATTATTTATACCAAGTTATCTATGAGACATGAGTTCACCTGCATTCTGGTTTCTAGCGGGTTGCATGAATACATTAATAATCCAGAGAAGCAAGATTACTTTTATAAAATACAGTCGCACTATCGTGACAATTTCCTGTTCCAAACATGTTTGTAAATAGTCTAGACTAAATTATAATTTGTGTTCTTCGTCGCAATATTGTCGGCTGGAAGAGCCCTCTGCCATGGCAATTAAAATGTAATTTAAGTACTCACAACAAGCAAGGACATTCTATGAAATTTCATGCTATGCACATTAATTTTATGAACTTTTTTACAACATGATTTTTCATTCTATAAACTTTTATTCTACGAACCTTCGTTCTATGAACTTCCATTCTGTGAACCTCGATTCTATGAACTTTCATTCTGGAAACTTTAATTTTGTGAAATTTCATCATATGAAATTATTTCTATGATTTGAAAACGAACATGTAAATATAACCCCCTCCTTTAAGAGGGAAAAACCAGACAAAACCGGAAATATGTCATTTTTAAATCAAATTTTAGACGTATTGCCTCTTTTCCACAAAAAATTATAAATTGATTTCGAAAGACTGTTCTTTTATCTAGTAAACCTATGTTTTTAATTTTGAGAAAATATGTTTATTTTTAGTACAATAATGTTTTACCGTAGGTCGTTGACCGATTTGTTAAATTTTCAAAAAAAATTGTAATATACAACAAACATTTCAAATCATATAATCATGCTGTAAAATAAATCAATAAATTATCTGGGAAAGTTATGTTTCAAAATTTTAATTTTAGTTTAAATAAAATCATTTAAATAAACATACGCACACTTGTTTTGTAATGAAAATACTTCAGTTTGTCTATTTATTTACAGTATCATATAAACTAATATATTTAAGATTTTTTTTACATTCTTATTTTGCTTAGACATTATTGAAAAATTATAAATACTTTTGATCAAAAATAATTACAAAAAGTACATACATAGTTTTATCATCACGCCTTTCAGCATTTTTGAATGTAGGTATAAATTAAAGAAAATGTTGAAGGAAATAAAATCGATATTGAGTTATTATTTAAAAAAGCTGGTACGGAAAAAAATTAATCTTTCTTATTGGAACCGCCCTGTACGATCGTAATAATATCTTTCGACGAAATATGAATTCTCAGCCGCTGGCTGGTTAATGGCCTTTAAATGTAAGTTCATCCCATTTTTGGCGATTGAATAACAACTTTATATACATTTTTCATTTCAAGAATAAATAATATTATTTTTTCATACAAACAAAATATAAATATACAAGTTTTTGTTTAGGGCTCAGTTCCCGGCCCCAAAAAGAAGAAGATGGAGAGATATGAAATTACGAATGTTAGAAGAGCGCGCTAACATTTACAGCGATAAAATTGATGCAAAAATCATGAAAATCTTTAATAAAACACGACTCCTTAAAAATAGAGCAAAAATCTTGCGATAATTGTCTTCAATTTTATTTAAAGAAACGCTGTGAATTTTTTCATACATATAACTTGTAAAATAACCGAAACAAACGTGTTTATAATCATTTTTGGAGCATACTTTGCGATTTTTTTCTATCGAGGGAATTTTATATAATTTGCGTTTCGGCGCGACAAATGTCTAGATATTATCTTCAAGAATAACATATATTTTTTTAAGAGCTTTAAAACTTCAATTGCTTAAGGGAGGTTTGCAAGAAATCGGTAGGAATTCGGAAAACGGCCTCTTAAATTATCGCTTATTTCAGGCCAAGTTCTTCAGTTCAAACGAAGCTTTATGTAATTCTTATATGAATGAAAAAACCGAACCATTTTTTTCAGGAAATACCTGAACCGCTTTGAGTTCTGATGAAAATACGTCTCTTGGTTCCAGGAACTAGGGACCTACTTTAAATGGCTAATAATACAGATTAAACAACCCATATTATGTATTTTGAATAACTTTATTGCTAATAGGTGCCTTTATTGATAAGAAAAAACATAATTTAAAGGCAAAATCATAAATCAACGCTGGAAAATAATAGTAATCATTATAGTTATGGGGTGTGCCAACGTTAACATACGTTTAGTAGAATACGCGATCAATCACTATCAACAGTTTGCAGAAAAAGGCAATTTTGAACCAATACCAATAACATCATTATAAAAACGTGTAATTTTAAACAACTACATATTAATTTTATTCAAATAAATATTGTTTTCCTACTTCACTGCACCCTTGAGGTAATTTTTCACAAAAACTGCGCTGTACAAATCATTAAAATATTTTTATTGTTCAGTTTATTTTCCTTTTTTAATATTCAAATCAAATCAAATCAAAAAATATTCATTGTACATTGAAAATACAAAGGGTGTAGCTTATGGGTAGACCCCATTTCTTCCAGCTAACCACATATAAAAATACAAATAAAATACAAAAAAGGTGTAATGACATTTTTTATAAGATATTAAAACCAAACAATTACATGTTACATTATATGAGAAAAAAAAACTAAACAGAGATAATTTACATAAGGTATTCATTAAGAGTATAGTGACATATGTTTAGGAGAAATGTTTACAGTGATGATTTGAATTTGTGTGTTTCTTGAATTTGTTTGATATTATGTGGAAGATTGTTAACGGCCATGTAATGTTGTCCTTTATTACCTCACTTACAAAAAAAAAATACCAATATGAAGTGATAAAAAGTTGCATACTATTTTGAATCAGATGACGTCACAATAATTTTCAATATGACAACGTTGATCCCTAATGGCGTCGCGGTCAATATAGGATGACGTCAGGGGTGTTCTTTTTGTTTTTAATTATTTTTTAGTGTTTTATTTATTTATTATAAATTATGGATTTATTTAAACTCTTAAATGTATACCTTCAATAAAACCAATATATTTAGAATAAACGTTTGTTGTTCTGAAAAATTGTATTATGCACTTTATGAAGTTCATATTTTTTCAGTGGAGCTTCTATTTTTTTTACAATAGCTCCACACAGGAGGCCCTGAAGAGGCCCAGAAAGCCCTTCCTCTCAGAGCCTATGTCATTTTTGGGGAGGTTATTTTTAGGGAAGGAAGGAAGGAAGGGAAGGAAAAATGACTCAATCTTGTAAATGATTTCGTAAATATATACTACATTTGCTATGGAAGATCACATAAAATATGATTAAAAGCAGCGTTTCCTAACCTTTTTCAGCCCTAGGAAATCAATTACAATTTTTGAGAACCCCCTCAATAAAAACCAGCAATAATTTTACATTTTTATAAAAAAATACGTTTATATTTAACGTACAACAGCAACACCAGCATTCACATTAATTAATGTGAAGGTTGCTTTTTTTAGTATATACAAAGCAGAGAATGCCTTTTCACAGAGGTATGTGGTTGAGAAAAGCAGTAAATGTTTCAGTGTTTCTTCTGATATTTCCTTATAATCTTTCTTTACATTCACCCAAAAATTTGATAAAGAGGATGCTTTGCAATTACGTTTCAAAGCTAAATTACTGAATATTTCTATTTATTGGTTTTCCTGTATAGTTGGCAAGTCCATTATTCAGTTTTTATTTTGGTCGGGTACTGGAAAACAAACCCAAAACGAAGACGCGTAGCGATTACGAGACTTTTGGTGGCATTTATTTATTATTGTTAAATGGTCCAGAGATGAGACTGCGGACCCACATACATATACTCGTATTCGCGGACACCCAGGGGTCCGCCGACCGCAGGTTAAGAAACACTGGTGTAAAGTATTCATAGTAACTTTTGTATACACTTGAAATAACCCCTTATAATGAAAATTTTCAAAATTTTGAAATGAATCCGGAGGAAAAAGATCGTATCAGAAATTTGAAAAATTTTAAACACAGCTTAATGTGCATTGTGCCGAGCAGTATACCGACAAGAAATGAAGATGAATATAAAAAAAATAGTTTGTTTATTCATTGTTTAAAAATTAAATGTCATGATTCCTCATATATTGGCATAATCAATTAGGTGTATGTAAATTGAGTGATAAAACATATATTTTCAATATTATGTTAATTATATTTTGTGTGGATATGAATGGTGCTCAGCACACTTTTATTATCAAGTATAAACAAATAAACAGGATTCATAAACAACGAAATGTCACAGCAGAGAGCAGATTAAGAAAAGCCATCGGGTCAGTTCTCTGTTGGACTAATACAATTAGTTTTATTTTTATAAAATAACTAATGAGTACCCGGCATGCGTTGCAATGCCACTTAAAGAAAAAAGAGTTTATGTTTTAAACAGTGGCGTGCACAGAGTTTTTGATCAGGGTAGGCAGTAGGAAAACCGCCAAATTGATTCAAATAAATAAAAAAGAAACTTGCCACAGATGGCTCCCTTCGTACAAGTTTTCGCTAAGTGTACTTGCTGCTGGCTGTAGATGATGTAGGTTTGTATTATCTAAGCCACTTTAAATATACAACTAATAATAATAAATAATCGCTTCATGTATGCGTATTATCACAAGCCAATCAATGGATATCCGAGGTGGCCTTGATAAAAGCAATTGGCGTTGTCTCACTTTCATACTTCAGATAACAACAGATGTCACTGTCGCCACTGATTGCCATTTGCTAATTTGTTCCAGAAAGCACTGCCTGATACTAACAAAAAAACCCCATAGAAGCAAATTCAAACGACAGTTCTACTCTATGCTACGTGCATTTCGTAAACATTGATATTTATATCTTATATGAAGTTAGCTCTAAGCAGAAATAATTCCTGCTTAGCCCGCATTTTAGTGAGGTAGTCGGAGGGCGCGTGTAGTTTTTAGTTACAGTTTATGTCACATTTGTAGTATGCCGTTTGATGTGGCGGTCGCGTAGTTTTGGTTGCTCAGCTTTGTCGCGCTTATTTTTGAAAGTGTGTATTTATTTTTAGCAATAATTTAATAAATTATAATATTATTTACATGCTTACGTTTTACAAATACGCTGGGGTAGGCAGTGCTTATGTGCCTATATGGAGTGCACGCCCCTGGTTTTAAATTCCTTTTATTGAAGTACTTTTGGATTTTTATTTTTCCTCTGGTGCGTACACAAGTAAGTCAGTAGGTTTTCAGACGCAGGCCATATTCAGCTGTCCGTGTGACAAGCATGCATTCGAAGCAAGCATGGATTATGCAAATTTACTCCTGCTATCCATTAATGCTACTTACCATTATGACTCCTTTGCAATCCCTCCCTTGTACCCCATCCCCTCCCCTGCGTGTCCTTTCCCAAGCTTCCCCCCCCGTTTCCCTCACGCTTTCCACCCCCCTCCCGCTTCCTCCCGTAATGACAATTGTACTGAACTATTTACTACATCGAGGCAGTAGGTTTGTTATTTACTACATTTTGCTTTGAAAAGTTTTATTTTCTATGTGCATTTGTTACTTCAAAATTTTTATAATTTTTAAGTAACAAATGTAATCAAAATTTTTATAATTTTTAAGTAACAAATGTGCGTAGAAAATAAAACTTTTCAAAACAAAATGTCTGGAAATTGTTACATACCTAATTAATGTTCAAGAAATGCAAAAAAAAAATTCACTAGATAATAATTTAATTAATTCGATATTCATTGTGAAAAAAAATATTGCGATGTGATTATAATAACTTATGTTATAAACTGTGCCTGTAGGTATATGTGAAACACGTGACTGTATTAATTTTACGTACATATATGAAATGTAAACTGGTTAATGGAAGATCAGTACTATTATTACAATTTGTACAAAAGATAAATAAATAAGTAATAAATAAATAAAATAAAATAGACTCCACGTCCTGAAAAAAGTGTCATTTTCCGTACAAAAATTAATTACATTTTGTTTTTTTGATAAATCTTTTACTTTTTACTTAAATTTTGAAACTCTTACTGTAAATTTCTGAGACTGTAAAGACTGTAAGGACACCACCGAAACTTAACATGATCTGGTAAATAAACGTAGTTACTATTAATGCGTGATTTTTCAAATATTCAGCGGGCCATTTTCACATATTCCACGAGCCATTCTAATCGTATCGGTAAATATTCTGAAAGTGTTTCACTTTAATATTTTTTCAGATGATAACTTTACTGATATTGTTTTATTGACACTCGCGACTGCACATACTGCACATCATCGTAGTACTCCCAGTGAAGTCAAGAGCTGACGGCCTTCAAAATAAATACCATACAAAAAAAAAAAAATTAAGCAATTTTTACATGAAAATGTGTATAGATTATAGATGTATACTTATTTATAACGCTGCTTTATATTATGAATGAATACGTGAACGGCGTGCTACATTTTGAGGTGTTTTGAGAACTTCGCACTTGGAGAACCTGTATCGAGATGTTCAAATATACTGCGAAAACCATTCATAAATGTACAGTTTATTTATTGTTATCAAGTTTAATTTGTAGAAATCATTTTTTTTTTATTATTTATAAATTAATAATATCATTATTCAATTTATTAAAAAAATTTACAAATGTGCTGTTCACACGCGGTAGAAATCAAACCTTCAGAAAACTAAAATAGACAAGAGTGGGAAGCACCGCACAAAGAGTAGACAGATTATTCTATTTCATTCTCTCGCGGGCTAAATCCCATAGATTAATGTGTTTGTCTCTTTTTAGTGTCACTTTTTCGTTTCATCGAGTTTAAAATTACAACGGTGCTAAAGAAGTTTGTACTTCAATAATATACAGTATTTCTAACGAACCCGCAACCTCACGTATTAAAAACCATTACACAGGTCACTTCGCTCGTAAATTTGAAACATGTTACGAATTTATAATTTGAGATGTTGCAAGGACCAGGAAGCTCCACAGGCCGCTTCATTATAAGTTAAAGGTAGTGTTGGACAGGTGTCTGAAAAAGATTTAGAAACAGAAAACACAAAACGGTTTCATAATTTGAACTAATCTTGAATACGTGACTTTTCTAGGGTAGGAATTATTTAGAGATTTATTTGCATTATCACCTTACGCATCACTTTTGAAATGATTTAATCAATATTAATAAAACTATAGCTCAACGCATAGTGTGAAAAAAAATAGCCATGGAAAGAAGCATATCCTTGTGAGATTAAGTGGATTTAGAGCAAGTCAAAGGAGACCGACATTAGGTACCATCACAATATCCAACCTTGAGGCTATTTTGGCCACGTACCAAGACCAACAGATGACCGTCGAATCCAAATATCTTTGTTTGATGGCGTCCTTGGCCGGAAAAATGCAGAGGTCGCCCGTACAACAGACAGGTTGAAGATCTACAAAGAGCTAACGGCTTCAGATATCTCAAAGGCAGCCCTTAGATTAATTCAAATATAAAGAAATTAAATTCGTTGAGGTAGCCCCACCTCCATAGACTTATGAAAAAGAAGACTTAGGAAATATATGTTTGGTTTATTGTTATCAAGTTTAATTTGTAGAACTCCATTTTAATTTTTATTTATTTTATATATTCAATAATTTTGTTATTAAATTAATAAAAACAGTTTATTTATAAACCATTTCTGGCGTAATAATAATTACCAGCAGAACTTGTTTATAAATAAACTGTTTTTATTAATTTAATAATAAAATTATTGAATACATAAAATAAATAAAAATTATATGTTTGGTATCTGAATTTATCATGGAATTTAAGGGAGCTTGGTAACATGATGCAATATACCAGATTCCGATGTAAACAAGCAGCAATTGACATGGAAGTGAAAATTCTGAATTGAAAGTAAAAGATATTGAATGTAAAAGTCCAGCTGGGCATAAAACCAAATAAAATAAAATATTATATTATCCATAAAATCAAAATCTGCAAACGTGCACTAACAATTGATGAATATGTGAGACAAGTTCCAGAAGACCAGAAAGAAAATTTACAAGCAAAAGGAATTTTTTTATTTTTGGTTAATTATCGCAAATTCACTTTGTGGCGTCATTTTAATTAAATGAAAACAAAAAACACTTTGTAAACATCATTTATTTAATCAAAGTAATCAACACGTTTTGAAACCAATGGTTTCTTCGTCAGGATATATTATTTTATATATTTAGCGTGTTTAGAAAGTAAGTGTACTGTGACCATAACAGGCGGTGGTATTTATTTTTTGAGGGTTGACAACACTGAGTGGTAGAGGGGGATCTCATGATTAGAGCGAGCTTCGCAGAAAAAATGTAGTCCGTAAACTCACGTTGTAGTGTCCAGTTGCATGAAAGATATCGGTAAAAATCCCGCCAAGTGCTGTGATCCGCTTTTTACTAACGAAAGGAATAACACCCACAAGAAAAAAAAAATCTGAACTATATTGTGACTGGAAATGATAGTGGGTGACTCATTACTCATTAAACGCCTGGTAAAAAAAACAGTCGTCAAAGTGGTGTCACACCAATTCCCCATCTATCAAAAAATTGAAAACCACAAATTCGGGCAAATAAATCATGGCCTCAGTGTTTTAGGACCGACAAGGCATCATTTTGGTAGAATTTCTACCTCAGGTTGAGACCATCAATGCACAACAATATTATGATACTCTAAAAAATTGAAAGGAATATTCAAAACCAAAAAAGGGGAATGCTGACCAGAGAAGTGTGCATGTTTCACGAAAACGTCCGTCCTCACATAGCCTTAGCCACCAATATGCTCTTGGACTCATTTGGTTGGGATGTTTTGAACCACCCCCCGTATTCCCTTGACTTGGCGTCTTCAGATTATCATCTTTTCACCTTCCTGAAGGCACATGTGGATGAAAATAATTTTTCAACCGACGCGTGCAGAAAGTGGTTCTGAAGTGGAGGAAGGAGCTGGCGGAAGAATTCTTTGAGGAGAGCATAAAGAAACTTGTGCCATGGCTCACCACATGCATTAAACTGGATGGCGATCATTTGTAAAAATAGTCAAAAGTGTATCAACAATATCCTGTAATTTTTTTTCTAATTCTCTTTAAAAAAAGAAAAAAAATTCTGTACAATTACTTTCTGAACACGCCTGTATTTATTTTCCTTTGACATATTATTTTACTAATTATTTCCAAATATCCTGACGAAGAAACCAATGGTTACGAAACATGTTGATGATTGTGATTAAATAAATAGTGTATACAATTTGGGAGGCGGGAATGGGTATCTCCGCCCCGGGAACCTTTATTGGATAACCAACACCTCTGCCATAGGTCACCCCAAGTGGTTCTCTACGTTTGGTGATTTAGCAGGGGTGCCCGGGTTTATGGGGGGAGGTTTTTCTAGGTCTTGGAGGTGGATGGCCGGGACACCCTAAATCCCAGATTCCTACCCACCCCTTAAACCCCTTTCCTTCCCAGAACTCTCCTCTCCTTAAAAAAACCCTCCACACAGCATCTTCCCAAAGATGACATGGACCCTAAGGGAAATTATTTTTCTCGGGGTCTCTTGTGTGGAGCTCATGTGGAAAAAAATACAAATTGATTTGTTTTCATTTTAGAAAAAAATAATATTTTTTTAATAAACTAATGTAATATTAAACTATCGTTTTCGGACCCACAAAAACCCAATGATAAATAAAATAAAGCACCAGAAATTAAACGAAAAAATATGAATATATCAAATGAATGTCATGTGTCTCATTCGGCTGGGAGAAGTATACAACTTGACTGCATTCTGCATCGCGTGCATATAGTGCAAACTGCGTGGCAGAATTAATACATATTGTAAAGTAAGTCCCCTCAGGACATTCATATGCAGGAGAAGTATTTCATTCACCATCTGACCGGACAGATGTTCGGGTGTTTTGCTCGCGGTCTCGAGGACCGATCTTTACTCGATCGGAATATATGTGTTTCGAATCATAATACAACATTGTTACATTTTTTAATCTTTTATTTTTACTCTTTAATTGTGTGGTTATTTTAACATTTTTGAAAAGTGTTTATGTTTTTGAGCTGACATTTCGTGTGTTTTGGACATCTTCTGGTGATTGTTTTTAAGTGCCGTTTTATAAACTGGTAAGATCCTTATTTTGATCATTTAAAATTAGGATGGTTGTGTTTAAATTTATTTATTTATTGTTAGTATTCGCCCATAGGGGCTTCTACATAGATTATAAAACAATATTTAAGTTTTCGAGGATTACACATACATAGAATTTATACCAAAAGATTTAAAAGTGAAAATTTTTAAGAATGAACAAGTAGTTTTGTGAAGAATATAGCGTAAAACCATGAAATATTTTAAACAATATAATATTTGACAATAACATAGAACAAAATATAATATAAAACATTACAATTTTAAATTGCATTTTAGATTATAAAGGTAATCAGCGAATATTCTACAATACCACCAAACTTATTACCTAAATTATGCATCCTATTGGTAAGTGAGTATGATTGTATTGATATTTGGTTGTGTATGGTTTGTGACTCAAAAAATAAACAAGAGTGGGCGGAGAGGATGGACAGCCACACAACCTGAGTTTTAGCACACACTCCTTGGTTCATTCAAATTCGTACGGCATCTCATACTCTTCTGTACTCGGTTCTCTTCGTGCTCTTACTTCGGTAATCTTCAGTTATTCTGACTCTTGACCTGACCCAACTAAAGTATTTAATTTACTTGATCATGAAATGTCTAGTAAATATTCACAAGGACGCGCTTAATACGCACGTGTTACTTTAAAAACACGTTGTACCGGTGAGATAATAATGAGAAGTAATTATTTTAGTTTCCGGAAATGGAAAGTATTGCATTTTAGTAGCTATTTCATTAAAAAACGGATAAATTTGACAATTTTCTTCACGTCATTTTTGAACATAATAATATTAAAATCGTATTATTATAAATATTAGAGATGCCACGAATAGTAATTTTGCCGAATACTGAGTATTCGGCTAAGCTCTCGGCCGAATACCAAATATTCGGCAACCGAATATTCGGCGACACTTAGTACATTTCGCGGGTGACAGGTTCCAACCGGCATCATTGAAGTGCGTGTGGTAACTACGTATTTGTTTCATTTGCGAGTAGGCAGTGTCACAACGCGCATTATTTCTTGATTGTTACATCAAATTGTGTTACTTATAGCGTGTATCACCTCTGCTTGTTCGCGAAAAGCTTTATGAAATGGCACCATTTAATAAAAAATCATCTATTTGGGAATATTATGAAATTTGTAGTGAGGACAATAAATGTTAAATATTAAATTTATATGCAATATTTTCATCATTTGGTATTCGGTATTCGGCCGAATGGTTCACAATATTCGGTCGAATACCGAATAGTAAAAAAAGTGGCCGAATAGGCTGAATAACGAATAGTAGCCGAATATTCGTGCCATCTCTAATAAATATAATACGATTTTAATATTATATGCGGCAATTAGTAATTATAATAATTACGCTTCGTTTTAACAATTACTTCAAGAAACAACTACTTACATGCACAAAATATGTTATTGGGTTCTTAGTTTGGGTAAACTAATAAATGAACAGGCGCCATTAACCAGCTGCCGAGAATTTTAATTTCGTCGAACGATGATCTTGCGATTGTACACTTGAAACTGTACAGGGCGGTTCCGATGAGAAATATTAATTATACTCCATACCAGCATTTTGACGTAATAACTCAATATCGATTTTATTTAATTCAAATTTATTTTGATAAATACCTATGTATATTCAAAAATGCTCAAACTCGTGACGATAAAACTATTGGATAATTTTACTGTGGTAAAGGGGCGATTCTTTCAATACGGTTAAGAAACACTGCGCTAGAGCATGCCGGCCGTCAGATCCCTGAGGCGGATGTGTGGTAAAACCGTGTATGATGGCATGCTTGACGGCCGGCGTAGCGCAGCGGTAAGGCGCTTGACTCGCACACCGAAGGTCGCAGGATCGAATCCCGGCGTGTCAAATAAATTTTATTTGATTAATTTGTGTTATTTCACAATTTATTCATTTAAAATAATATATAGTATATTTGCGGCACGTTCCAGAATGGAAGATACTCCCTGTATCGCCCTCGTGTAAGACCATCGTTCAGAATTGAAACGTTGTTTGAAATGGCATTAGCCGTGTTTGGTGACCAGATCTGAATAGCCAGGTACTTCCCCACCTTCAACTTGCCTATCTCCTTCCCCTTCCCACTACCCTCAGCCTCACAACATACCCCAATTGGGGATGCCATAGTCTCACTGGCTTCAGACGGGAGCAGTTGGGACTCTTGTGCGGTATTCATATAAAAAAATGATCGTGTGAGAAATGTGGATATCCGCAGATATAAAGAATGTAAGGCTGATGTAAGCATAATGAGTAAGATTAAGAAAGGGACCCTCAGATGGTTTTGGCATGTAGAGCGATTGAAAGAAGAAAATAGTGTGAGAAGAATATATGACGCAAATGTGAATGGTAGAAGAAGTCGGGGACGCCCGAGGAAGACATGGCACGATCAAGTGAATCAGATACTTGAGTCGGGCCGTGTCAAAAGTCAGAATAATAGAACAGTACGTATGAGACGATGTATGATTGTGAGTTAGGCAAAGAGTGTGTGCCAAGACCGAGTTGTTTGGCGGTCCGTCCTCTCTGCCTACCCCTGCGGGAAATGGTGTGATGGTTATTTTGTTAGTTAGGTTAATATTTTCGGATAAATAGGTGAAGAGAGGAAAAAAATAACATTAATAATAATAATGGCCATAAAATGAACGAAAGATTTTAATTTTAAAGAAATTGCTATAAAAATGCATTATTTTCTATTTCCGGGCACTTAAATCTTACTTATATCTAACTACTGAAAGCTTCTTATATGTTTACCATGTCTGGCGTCCACGACTTCTACCATAATTTAAAAAATATATTTTTATTGACTGAGCGTATCGAAGTTCTGTTTTAACTTCTCCGTTTTGAATTGGTCTGTCTGTAAATTTGTTTGTACATTTCGTTTCGATGGTGGCCGTTTTAATGGCTCAGTAAAAAAAAATCAAATGTAAAATCGTCGTGTTTGTTCGATCTTTCTTATCGGAATTTTTTCAATATTACGGAACCTACTTAACTTTCCTGCCTGATGAAAGTTTGAAGAAATAATTGTTATTGAGATGATGACTATTCTTTGGAAAAATTGTATAGATCCTTTTTAAAATAAAATAAATAAAAATATTACAGAAAATACATGCAGCCTTACTTAATAAACGTGATGAAAATTTAATTCAATTGATAAACTACCGTGTGTGTTAAAACCTTAATAAAAGAAACGTAAATTAGTAAATGGAAAGGTATACATTATTTATACAATCAAATATGGTTGTTTATCTGTTAGTTCCTCCCTACCTTCCTTTTCCCCATCTCCTCCCCTTCCCAACTACCTTCAGCCTCACAACATACCCCGATTTGGGATGCAATAGACTCACTGGATCCAGACGGGAGCAGCTGGGACTCTTATGAGGTATTCATATAAAATAATGTAATAATCTAAAAGAAATTCGGATTATCTGAATTTCGGAGTCTCTTCAAGACACTCCTTCATCCCCTATAAAAACACAAGATTTATTTATTTCACACACACACACCTTCCCACTACACCCATTACCCGGTAATTACTTAATATGCACACCATAAATAAGACACTACAATGAAACACATAATAGGTACCCACGTACCCGCCATGAATTATATTTATTCATTGTAATTTTTTTCTCACCAATGGATAATATAATGTACCGTTTGTTTCTGTATATAAATAAATAAACGACCCTCACACAGCATCTTCAAAGATGACACGGGCCACGAGGGAAATTATTTTATGTAAAAAAACGTACATATTTTACACAAGTAAAAGAGTTTCAATGTTAAAAATGTCACTCACGCAAACCAGAAAAGAAAGTGATATATTTATGTTATTTAATACTTTGTGTATAACAAGTAAAAGAGTATTCCTTCATTCATCTTCATCTTCATCGTGCATAGAATGTTGGGGTAGTTTGTGACTGTTCCCTTATCATGTTATTTGGTACCTATTGGAGATGGGGAGATGAAGGTCGAAAGGGCAGAAGGGTGCCCGAGAGATAGGGGAAGAAGTTGAAGGTTAAACAGTAGGATACTTTCGGCGGGTGAAGTTTTTATGACTCACGTCGAATATTTTGAAGTGCTTCTTTCAATTATTATTTTATCCCTTTTTCTTATATTCATGTCATAAATTTTACCTCTTTTCTCATGTAATTTTTTGATGTTGGCTTAAAGTTTCGATAATATTATTATTTATCAACAAGAAATTTAAAAACAAAATCATACTTTGAGTGTTAATAGAGCGGAAGAAAACTTTTTGGAAAAGTGTATTACATAACTACTGGGGCGTTTCGCTATATACCTAATCGATTTCAACCTTGAAATCGAGGGAATTTTTGAGCCTTCGGTTTGAAAATTTCCCGCCATCTTCCAAAAAATCATATCTCCGAATTTTAATATGTTGACATATAAACTGCTTACAGACGTTGAATGCACTTTCTTCTGCAAAATGATCTTGATTCTCTTGTCAAATGGTCGGAATTGAATAACTCACCTCTCAGCATCCAGAAATGCGGTGTCGTCACATGTACAAGATCCGTAGTCACATTTCTATTCCCATACAACATCAATATAATTTTACTAACACGCAAAAACAAGATTCGAGACCGTGGCGTGATTTTTTAAGCAAATCTCTCTTTCAAATCCCGCATATCTGACATTGTCTCCCGCGCCAACAAAATGCACGGATTTGTTCTTCGTAATGCGAGATCATTTACTAATGGAATTTCAATACGAAGAACATATGAAGCACTTGTCTGCAGCATCCTGGAATAAAGCTCCATTATTTGGGTCCCCTCTGAACAAAACCATATCCTAGAAACAGAAAGAGTACAAAAATGGTTTATGCGTTACCTGTATATGAGAGAATATACATACTACCCGTTCCTGTATCCATCGTTGTTTTTAACAGGAATGCTCGATCTTAACACCTTAGAAGCCCGCCCTTATCCGTAATAGTTTGGTGTATAACTGTTTTATGGAGAACCTGAATAAATAAATAAATAATATTATTAACCGTTTATCCCATATTTTTGGGATTCATAAAACAGTATTACAATATCGTAAATTTATAATCGCATAAATTCTGCGTATTGTTTGAATTAAAATTGGCGTAGGTAGTACCTACCTCTTTAAAGAATAATATTATGACTTCTATTTGTAGTCTATAGCCTGGTGGCCTAATCGATAAAATGTGGCCAAAAACGCTCCAGGGTTTGTGTGAAATTTTAATTAGTGTATTTACCGACCACCTTGCCTTTCCTAAGGTAGATAGGTAAAAATTAAATGAAAATAGTATATGTACTCGTATATGAGTAGCTACGAGATAATATAATTTAAAGGCGATTAATGATTCGTTCTGTGTATTTTGTTGACAAATAGGTATCATATTGTCTGAAGAAGGCAATGAAAATGGAACATCCACAATCATACACACCCGTCTACTATTATTATTATTAGGTCGTAAGTTATGACATGACCCGCCTCGTTCCGGGTGTTCCCGACCTTACTTTAAAGATAGCATGTAATATAATATATTATGTTATGTAATCTATCCATTTTTATATTATGTTATGTAATCTATCCAGTTATAGGTTGTAGGCCAGGTTGACGACCTCCGTAGTCCAGTGGCTAAGACTCTTGACTCACAATCCGGAGGTCGCGGGTTCGAACCCGGTGTGCGCAAATAAATTTTATTTGATTAATTTGTGTTATTTCACAATTAATTCATTTAAAATAATATATAGTATATTTGCGGCACGTTCCAGAGTGGAAGATACTATCAGTATCGCCCTGGTGTAAGACCACTATTCAGAATTGAAACGTTGCTTGAAAATGGCTTTAGCCGTATTTGGTGACCAGATCTGAATAGCCAGGTACTTCCCAACCTTCCTCTTCCCCACCTCCTTCCCCTCCCCAACTACCTTTCAGCCTCACAACATACCCCAATTGGGGATGCCATAGTCTCACTGGCTCCAGACGGGAGCAGTTGAGATTATTGTGCGGTATTCACTGTAAAAAAAAAAGAAAAAAAGTAGGCCGACTGGATGGAATACCATTAGGCGCTATATTGTACACACTGATTCATTCACATTAATAATAATATTAATTGGATAATATATGTATAGAGCGCCGTTTTTGTGAAAAATCACCTCAAGGGCGCTGTAATAACATTATACATCAACTCATCTCCTATTTTGACTTAAAGGTTTTTTAGCAAATACATTAATATATTTAAAACAAAGTCGGGTTAGTTACACCATTTATAACTGAAGAAAGGCTGGACCGATTTTTATGATCTTTGATTTGTTGGATTTGTGTCCGCCCCGAATAGCAGAATAGCTATTAAAATATAAGAAAAATTCACGAAAAAATATTATTAAGAAAATTCTGTTCTTCATTCATTTTGTACGGAACGAATTCTCATCTTTTGAAAGAAGTGCAGCAATATTGTGATAAATATAATATTGAATAGTGAGTGAATTCCAAAAATTCAAAAACGTCAAATGTCATTGCGCTGATTGTTTTGCCTTTGTTTAAACATAATATAATGCTGCCCCTCTTTCTTACACACTAAATGTCAATAGTCGAAAATGAGACAAACGGTAGACGTATTATGTCTGCACCCCTCCAAAGGAAAAATAGAATAATTATAATAAATCTTCCTCACTCGTATAAAGAAAATGAAACGCAATTCCCGTAAGTAAGTGGAAAAGTAAGAATATCACAAAAAATCCGTAAACGACGCCATCTCTGATACTGACATAAACAAATCACGGCGCATCGATAATTGCTTCATTGTGTAATTTTTAACTTATTAAAAAAACTGAATTTAATTCAGCTAATAAGTTAACACAACAGTTATTGATTCTGAGGCGGTACGAAGTTTGCCTGGTTAGCTAGTTTATAATGATAAAGCATAAACGAAAATATGTCGGGAGGTACATACCTATTTGAATTTTGTGTTGAATATGTAGGTACTTTGCATTTCTGTAATAAACAATTTAGATATAGTGCCCTAGTTGCATAATTATAATACACGTGTAAATAGAATTTCTGTGATAAAAAATGTTGCACTTGCTTAGTTGCATTTATACTCGTATAACAAATTCTTATTTGCAAAAAAGCACTTTTTTTCCATCAAAAAATTCAAATTTTTAAACTTGATGACTGTTTAATAATGATTTAGATTATATTCCATTAAACTCATTTTCTTAAATTTACGAATAACCTATTACTCTCCTCCCACTATCTTTTGTGTTCTTCATAACTTTTCGATTTTTATATATTTTATATTGGCCAAGAAGATGCACCACGTCTTGTAAAATTCGGGATCACTCTTTATGTAGATGGCTATAAGGTTCAAATTTCCAATGAACACCAGCCGCCTGTTTTGATTGGTTGAAAAAAGAAACATCGCTAATTAGAGTGTTTTATTTTATTTTGAGATGTTCAGGCGCAAGTATTGAAATTTTTTAAGATCATTTTCTAAATAATTAAATTTTCAAAATTATACAATACAACCATAACCAAAAAGGGGTTCGTAAATAAAAGATTTTGTACTTTAAAACAATTTTTATAGATCTGAGACACTTTTAGGTCTGTGCTATAAAAAGAGTTAAAAAAAATCGATTATTTCAAATTCAAACATGTGTTCTACTCGCAGTATTAAAGCATCTAAATTTTTTCTAAGCGATCTAGTTTTAAAAGTAAAAACACATGATTTTGCATTAATTAGTAATGCATCGCCTTAAAAATAGGTTTTATGAATGACAGCTGAATTAATAGATTTGAGAATTTGACCTCTCTGCGGAACCTCTGATATACCTACTGTATAGTCTGGTGACCGGCCAACTCAGAATGAAACTAACTCAAAACCACCTCAGAAAAAAAAATTAAAAAATTGGTTAAATTGGTTAGGGTTACCGGCTATTTTAAAATATTTTTTTCATAGCTTTTAATGACCTTTCAGAGGTGGTTCTGAGTTGGTTTCATTCTGAGTAGGTATGGAACCGTATAGTCTATGGTGGACCTGTAGGCAGGGGCGTAGCTACCGCCGTATCAGCTGTATTAATGATACGGGGTCCCCGGGCTACAGATGCCCCTAACGTGTGTAAGAAAAAATAGTAAAATGTTATCCACGATGTCACTTAATCTCTTGCTTCCCGGGAAAGAAAACTGTCATACGTACCTATGGAGTTTTCACTTCAGAAATGACAAAAGTCAAAAAAAGCAATCTCTTTTTTTCCCGGGTTAAGCGTGCGCCCAAAAGTTGGCAACATCCTACATCGGTTATTGCGGGATTCCCCCGTTTATAATGAAAAACCACCAAGAGTAATATTTACGTACCATGACAAACCACGGAGAGCAATATTTACGCGTTTTATTTCATTCCGTTTCAAACGTTATTTATTACATTGTAATACAATACAATCTTGTTCTTCTGTATATTTATTGTTAATTAGTTTGATTTGTTAAAAGAATGAATTAAAGGAAAAGATATTTTCCCAGTGGTGCTATGAAAAGAAAAAGGAAACAGAAAATGCAGGAGGTTATAAAAAAATGTCCAAAATTTCTTCATTTTTTCAGCAATTAGCTTCTCTGAGTGATTTGGATTGCAATAAATATGTAGTACTTACACTACATATTTATCTACAAGTAGCGAAGGGTGAATTTTGTTTTTTGAAAGAACAATGGCAACCTTCAATACATGAAAATACCTGATCACGTATTGTACCGAGCAATAATAAGTGCCCCAACTAATTTTGATACAGGGCCCCTCCAAGGCACGCTGCGCCACTGCCTGTAAAAAACCCTAGACAGAGCATTAGTGTGATTTTGTATGAAAGTCATTGGAGCCAAATTTAATGCGAAGTGAGGGAAAATTGCCTGGCAGCCATCTTCTATGACAAACTTTTGAAATGATTTTTAAACAAAGTGTTATATAGATATTTAATTAATTAATTTTATTTTATTTTTGGATTCCATATTAGGTCCGTGGTTGGGCATGTGGCTATAAACAAAAGAGCGCCATTTCGAGACGCGAGTCTTTTTTCGCGCCCTTTTCTATTTTTAGACTCGCCGCCCATTCCCTTTGAATATCAACAAGTTAGAAACTAGTTTGGCGGGAGTTGCCATGTTGTTTGTGTTGCCGTGTTTTGGTTGTTTCATAATACTCGCGTGGTTTGTTATTATTATTACGTGTAATTATAGAATAAAGAAATCGTGTTCAATCTGTAGTGTAGAGGTACCTACGCAAGATGACTGTGTAAATTAACAATAAGCTTCCGGGACGTTTGGATTTAAAAAAAAAAAACTTTTTTTTTTATTATTTAAATACATCAAAATAATTTCGAGAACGTCATATTTTGTTTATGTATGTATTTTTTTTGTTGGTACAATAACTTTATTTTAAAATATTATTACGAAATATTTCGTCGCTGCATTCACAAAATATCCAATGTGAGAAGTAAACTACTTTTAAACTTAATTACCAAAAGAAACAACGGTTTCAGTCGGGATAGACGGAAAATATGTACTAAAATTCGATTTTCATTCAAAGTTTAAGAATCCCCATATAAAACATCTCCATTACGGCCATGATTTTTTTGGATGGATTTGACATTTGCGAAGTTTCGTTTCAAACTAATACGCATGAATTACTTACTTTACCTAAACTAATAACCTATATTGTGTTCGTAAATAGTTGTGTCTTGTAATAATTGTTGAAATGAAGTATGATTTCCATTATATGTGTTTAAAATGCGGCGGCTTATGCACAGATTAATGATTTTTTTCTCCATTATGCACAATATTTCCCATATCAATATTTTATTCGGTTTCCTTAATAATTCCATATAAACAAAACCTATTATTCAATTTTTCTTTAGAGGCAATTGCTTGCCAGTTAATAGCAATTTTAAAAAAAAATCTATTTACATACCTGCTACAGAAACATGATGAAATATAAAAAAATAAGGTATAAAAAAAGTTTTTAATGTGCATAAATTCAAATTACAAACGGCCTGTTTACGTTTTCTAACAGAAATTTGTCATTCATAAATTAAAATTTTCAACCAAAGAAAATGTTTTTTTATGATATTTATTTTTCAATATCTAGCTTAGTAGCTAGAATTTTTTTTTTAATAATTATAATTAACTCACAAAAAATGCTAAAGTTGCCTCTAAAATCATGCAAAATTGAATTTTTAATGACTAATATTTCAAAGTTTAAAACAAAAACAAATAAAATAACATTTACCAACACTGAATATTTGCTTTACCTTTTGACTAAAAAAATATTTTTTCAGTTTGATTGGGTATTTTGACCTCAAATCCAAATTTAAGATTCGTAAAAAAGCCGCGCTGCCGTTGGTACACAAAATATTCTATGTGCAGTTAACAGTGCGCACAATAAATTCCTGAATGCAAAATTTAAGAAAAAAATAGTTGTTTCAATGAAAATGTCCACTTTTTTTAATAAGTAATGTACCACGGTTAAGAGGGTACAACCGGAGAAAACCGGAAAATGTCATTTTTTAATCAAATTTTAGACGTTTTGGCTCTTTTTCACAAAAATTATAAATTGATTTCGAACATCGACAAAGATAGTAGAAGATTTCGAAAGATTGTTATTTTATTTACTAAACGCATGTTTTAAATTTTGAGAAAAAATGTTTATTTTTAGTATAATAAGGTTACACTATAGGTCGTTGGAAGATTTGTTAAATTTTCAAACGAAAAATCGTATTTTACGTTATCTAGCATATTCAAAAAAAATTATTTGTCTTATAAATGAATGTATTTAAGATTTTTTTTACATTTTAACTTTGCCAAGACATTGTTGAAAAATGACAACTTATGATCAAAAAATAATTACAAAAAGTACATAATTTTAATAGTTTTATCATCACGCCTTTCAGCATTTTTGGATGTAGGAAAATTAAAGCAAATTTGGAATGAAATAAAATCGTTATTAAGTTATAATTTTAAAAAGCTGGTACGGAGAATAATTATTATTCTTTCTCATTGGAACCGCTCTGTATGATCGTAAGAACATATTTTGACGAAATGTGGTTTTTCGGCCGCTGGCTGGTTAAAGGCCCTTAAAATAAAAATGATTAAAAAATATAATGATAGGTCCCTAATTTTTTATTTTTTTTTAATCTTCTAATTTTCTAAAAGCCACTTAGAATATTTTGTGAGTGCAATGACGATTTGATCATTTGGGCCTCATTGGGTAATTTAGTTAGCCGTGTTAAGGCCCCCCACTGTTAGCATTATTGTCCAAACCTTTACAGAGCCCGCAACTTCGTAAAACCTAAGTCATTATGATTTTTTTAGCATGTTTAATATTCTCAGCTTCCCAGAGCCAGTTGAATTTTGGCAACCCATAATAATGGGTATGATGTGAGGCTGAATGAAGTGTGAACGGGAAGGAGATGGGAAAGAGGAAGGATGAGATGGGCCTGGCTTCATTTTGTTACTGTTTTCTGTAGCACTAGACTAGAAGTCAGCTGCAGTGGTGCTAATAGCAACAAATATACGAATACAGATAACAAAAGCTCGCTCTGGATAAAGTTAGGACTATCGATGTACATAATATAAGTGGTCGATGTTTCAGACAGATAAATCATTGGCGTCTTTTTGCTCCTAACTCCTCGCTCGACCAGAACTGAGAATATACAACGAGAATATAACGTCAGTATGTCAGTGGCGTGCGTTGGCCAAATTTAGACATTTCAATGTGTTAACCCCTCAGGCTAATTTGTTCGCTTTTGGAAACAATTCAAATAGACCGGTCAGTGGCTGAGTTGGCATCACGTTTGGGTTCCACCCAGGCGTCCCGTGTTTGATTCTTCGGCTGGCTAAGTCCTCCATTACGACTCAAGCATTTTCGGCTTACTGTGATGGTAGTAGGAGATTTTCAAATATTGTCGGTTTATTCGTAACCTTATTCGTAATTTAAAAAAAAAGATCTAATATAAATCGTTGTCTCCCTTATTATCATGGTGAGAAATATTATCTAAATGGTGTTAGAAGGAGAAAACATTAACATATTCAAATCTAAAAATTCACTACAAAATAATTACAATGCATATCTTTTTAAAACTAAAGTTTAAAACTTAAAAAGAAATATTTAAGTACGACATTTGTGATTTTTTTAAGTTTTTTTTTTACAAAAGATGACAAAAAAGTGAGATGAAGATAACGTTTACAATCCCTTTATCTAATAAAATATTTGTGTGTTTTTATTTGTTGTTATCAGTAATTTTAGTAAAAAATGCATATTTAACTAATTAACAATATTTTTTATGTTTGCCTTCAAGTTTTTTATATTTCAAAAATTTGATGTTTATTTCAAACAATGAGATTTAAAAGCGTATTTTATCACTGTTCAAAAACAGTTTTTAGTTTTCGGATACATTCAGAAATGTTCAATTTAATTGGATTTTATTGCAAAGCGGAAATATTCTGACATCTAACAGATTGTGCCTGAGGTCTCAGGGGTCAAACCGACTAAGACATAAGATAGAAGTGTTGAACGGCCGTCTAGTGTAAAAAAAATTCCCTCGCTTCGGAAGAAATGTACACAATTTTTTTTAAATATCTAAAATCTAAACTCTTCCGAAGCCTTGTAGGCCGCTAAGAGGTCGTAGTATGATCTAATGTGTATTGGAATTGACGAAATCTGCTTAATTTTATATAAAACTCATCAGAATATAAAAGAGTAAATTTTTTGCAGTGTGTTATTATACTGAAAGCAATAAACGATGCTAATTTAAAAAGATAAATTATGAAAGTAATTTTTTATCCAAAAGTGATGAAGTCACGGCACGCCTCTGAATCACCATATACCGGCACCGGTTGAATCGCCAAACTAGAACAGTACATACACCTGTTGATCTGTTGTATAACACCGTGTGTGTCGTGTCAGTAATGTGAAGGTGTTTTGTTTTGTATAAGAAAAATATTTAGTTTTTTAGAATGGCATCAATGAACTAAACATACTATATAGTATTTACGTTATACATGGTTTCATGTTCTGTCACTCTCATATAGATTACTTATTTTTACTTTTTCTTTCTACTTTAGACGGCTATAAATAAAATTGTCGAACTACAAATATAACTGTAGTGTGTAGGAATATCTGTGTTTTATCAATGTAATTTGAGATGATTTTTTAAATCAAAATAATGATACGGTTTTTTCAAAATACTACAATTATTTTTATGATATTACTAGCGAGTTTCTGGCATGCGTTGCTATGCCACTAATAAATAAATTATTTCTCCCTGCGTGTCTTTTCCCATTCGTCCCGTTCCCCTTCCGTCTCCCTTTCCCCTCCCATGTCTCCTTCTTCTCACGCGTTCCCCTTGCACCTTCCCCGCCTTCCCTCTCCACTCTCCCGCAAACCACTCTGCCGCGATCCCCTCCGCCCTCTCGCGTTCAATATATTCAGTCCCGGTACATTCATATTTTCAAAAAGCTCGCGTGCCACCTATTGCAATTTTTTTTTATAAATTTTTATTTTTTACATGTTACAAACATTCGTTTTTGTATATTATAAGAACAATCAATCAAATTTGGTGCCGAAAATCGGTACCTTTTAAAAATAATATCATTTTCAATTAGTTATCAATTAGTTAATTCAAAGTATTCGATTTTGATTAGTACCATAAGCGAGTACTTCGATTAAATTCAATAATTTAAAAAGTTTATTCGAATATTGAATTTTGATTGAACAATCGATGCTTTAAAAATCTCATTTTCAAATTGTGAATTATTACAACCACATGACAATACATCTGAAAAGTTTTTTTTAATCATTACAAAAACTCTTACAAAAATGTCACAATTTAAAAATGACATTTTAGTAAGAGTTTTTGTAATGATTAAAAAACTTTTCAGAATATGTATTGTCATGTGGTTGTAATAATTCAGAAACCTTCACGAGGGTGGAAAAAAGGTATTTTGAAAGTTTGAAACATTTCCTATGCTTAATAAATCAACGCATAGCGGACATAGGTATATACATACAAACATTTTTTGATTTTTAAATATACCTACATACATCTATTATAAACGTATTTCTGAAAGCAAAGGACAACTTATACCACTCTACGCCGATGTACAAATAAACTGAAGGTGGACTGCGGTGATTTATTAGTTTGACAAAACTCTAGATCCTAGTTGCACGGTTAGTTTTATGTTTTATGGCGCACATGTGCGGAACAAGTTAGTATCTATGACGGACTATTATAAAAAATGTAAAAACCGCGGCGGTGCGGGTTGCACCCAGTGGCCAATACGGACACTACAGGGAGAAAGTTGATTTGAACTTTTTAAAGTAAAACTTCGTAACGCACGCTCGACTTAGAGGCTAAGCTGGTGAATGCGTTACGAAAAAGTGTGATGCGAGTAGCGAAAAAGTGTGATGCGAGTTACAAAAAAGGTGTGATGCGAACGGTGATCGGGCGAGGCGTACATACTGCACAACTAAGGTAAGGCGTACATACTAACCCAAGGTCGTAGGTCACCCCAAGGTGGTGGGTCACCCCAATGTAGTAGGTCACCCCAGGATCGTAGGTCACCCCAAGGTCGTAGGTCACCACAAGGTCGTAGGTCACCCCAAGGTCGTAGGTCACCCCAATGTTGTATGTCACCTTAATGTCGTAGGTCACCCCAAGGACGCAGGTCACCCCACGATCGTAGGTCACCCCAGGGTCGTAGGTAACCCCATTGTCATATGTCACCCCGATGTCATATGTCACTCCAATGTCACATATGTCACCCTAATGTCATAAGTCACCCCAATGTCATATGTTCTTTTATAAGTTAAGCGTCGATGACACAGGGCGAGTTTACAAGCTACTATCTCGGAAATTCACTATCTGTAAGTAAACTCGCTCAGTGTCATCGTGTTACTTGCTAACTATCAGATTGTTGACAATCCACGGAAAAAGTTGAAAGGTCCTCAACTTTACACGCTACAAGCCGACTCGTGATTGGTTTATTTGTGTTTCCAATATGGCTGCCATAAACCAGCTGATTTCGACTGTCAACTTTCTGAAGGATTAGTTCGTGTTATTTCCGCTATTGGCGCTAGCAGCTACGTGCGAGTCCAGTTTCCTACAAAAATGTCGCGAGCTACTGAGCGAGTGGACAGTTTTGTGTGTCATCATGACAATCTCACTCGCCGATTCACCCGCTTTTAAATTTAGTAGATAGTAGCTTGTAAACTCGCCGTGTGTCATCGAGGCTTTTGTGAAGTTTTACTTCAGTCGTGTGATCTAAAGCACACTCGTTTTTTTTTTAAATCTTTGATGTTTCTAGTTCCCACTGTACTTTTTTCGAAGTCACGGAAAACTTTTCAATTCGAGATAATTTAATAACGTCATTCGACCAACAAAAGACTCTGCACGAACAAAACTGCGAGTAGATAGCGAGGTCAGGTAGATTTATTTCTTCGTTTGTAAAATTAAGGCATATTATTAAAAGTAGTACAATTTAAAAGGTTCGCGTTTAATTATTGAGAGGAAAAACATTTATTTAATCGTCCGGACATCGTACGTTGTTAGGTTTGGTTTGGTTAGGGGTTGACATTATTTGCTTTCTTTTCATTACTTGCTGACCACAAGTGGGTCCAGTGTTCCAAATAATATATTTTTTTGCCGACAGAAAACCTCCTGGAGCTGACCAAAACCTCAATATTACGCTGGCGCTAAGATTGTTTAAAACGTATTTTTATTGTTCAATGGTTAGGAAACTAGATAACAAAAACAATAATAAAAAAATAAAATAAATGTTTTCTTTCCACGTGGAGTTTCTTCGTTTAAGAGGAGTTTCCCTCTGCTTTCCAAAGCTAGAACGACGCGCCGCGCCGCTTGCATAATAAATGCCAAGGAACACTTGTAATAAGTTTGCGGATCTTTTTTCGGAACTTTAAAGAGGAAATACTTTTAATAAGTAATTGAAACGCTTACACAGTCCACATGAATAGGAAAGTACTCGACTATTTAAATATTTCTTTACATTCACTTCTGTTACCCAACTTTTTTTTTTTTTATTAACTCACCGCCATATGTTAATTTGAATACAAATCAAATCCAAATCGCCCGCTTGCCAATGTGAATTGTTTGTTTTTTTATTTTTTTATTTGATGAAACAATCCGTCCTAAGAATATCTTCCACTGAATAATTAACATAACGATTTGTTGAAATTTAATAGTTTCAGATTTAAATGTTAACATTACTATGTTTACCTATCTGAATTTTCGGTTTTACGAAAATATTTTAATTCCATGATAACTTTATAACAATTTAGAATAATTCTTATTTGATTATGTATACATGCTTTTGTTTTTATATGTATCTTTGTGTATGATTGTGTGCATGTATGCGAATACGTATTTGTATGTGTGTGTGTGTAAAATGTACATATATATGTAGCCGTCTCAGAACAGACATCGTCTAGTGAGGCGGGTTACTTACTTGTTTGTACACGATATTATTATGACAATAAACGCCCGGGTTGCCAGCATTAAATTAAAAAAAAAACAACAACAAAGCGTAATTACAACAGTGGTTAAAATCTATATAGAACAAAAGTCAGATAAATCTAATAAATGCTTCGGTGTCCTTGCCGGGCAGGATTTTAACCCGCGACCTGACTTTCATCTTCTATGTGACCACTCTTCTCTTCATTTTTTTCTTGACGTCCGTGAAATAAAATAATTAACCATACACATATCGAAGTAACCAAAACATAAAGCACAATCTTCAGTTGTATCGTAACATGACCAGTATTCCAATTAATGGACCTACAAATACATACCAACTTTACAATGCTAATCTTAAAATCTAGCAAAAAAAAAACCAACACCAGCCCAGCCATCAATATCAATCAATTTAACAGAGATTTAGATGCTTACATTAATGTTAGTAGCTCCAAGGCCAAACTTAAAAAACTCCATAAAGGATTCCGTGTTTTATCTCGTTATGGATATTCGGCGAAGATTAACAACAACTGATGTTATCCTTGGAGAGGAAAAAATGCCATTTTTTTAACCCTAGAACGATAATCATATTTTGATGTACTGTAAAGATAATCCATACGTAAAATTGACGCATGAGTTTTAACTAGTTGTAATATTTTATTTTGTTAATTGGTTTGAATAAACCAATCGGTATTATATTTTTACTAACAAATGACATAAGAAATAGAACAATTTGTGAATACCTATTTATTTGTTGTATGAAAAAAAACGAAACGTGAAACTTCTTCAATAATCAACAAAACTTAGGAATATTTTTTCTTTTATTTCAAATCACTTATTTCTTACTAATAATAATCAGCCATTTTGACTAATGTACTAAATAATTAAAATATATTATATTTAATAATAATGGGCCATCCATAAATTACGTCACACGGATTTCATCTTTTTTTACCCCCTCCGTCCCTGTCACACATCGTCACATTTATGAGACCCCTTCCCTCTGGGGTGATGTCACATATTTTGCAATTTTACATATACCTAAAAATAATAGTTGCTAATATTTTAAAGTTTTTCATTAACATTTAATATCGTTACGGTCATATTTACCACATTTTGTGGCAGTTGCATTTATCGCATGTCACGTCACAAAGCTGATGACCCCCCCATAACCCTTGTCACACAATTTCACACTTCTCTACTCGTCTCTCCCTTATTAAGGTGTGACGTAATTTACGGATGGCCCCTAATATATAGTTATATAAAAATCAATCAGATACAGCTTTGAAACGTATCAATATTTTGCATTTTGACTCATGAGATCGTTATATCTCAAAATTGGTGACACCTACCTCAACGACGCGCGCCCCACGGAAGGCCCAAGCAGCGAGTGAGATGTTTGAAAAGCACAGCGACGGATTCGCACTAATTAGAACGAGAGAACAATAATTCTAACACGCATACGTAAATTTTACGTACACTAACTTTCCAGGGTTAAAGAACTTACGTGAGTTGTAGTGTAAAATTTGTTGTGTGAATTTAATTAAAGATTTTTTTTATTCCCGCTAAGCATACTGTGGCGTATTTAGATTTATTCGTAATATTTTTTCAGAGACTTTTTAGGTTTCGTAGATATAATATCATGATAATTATATAACTGAATGAATCCCTGGATTGGTAGTCAAGCCAGTGATGGATAAAATCGAGACATATATCGAAATGCTGAAAACTGTGACCGCACAAATCAGAATGAATTCAACTGAACACCTTCTTTGAAAAGTCATTAAATTACGTTGGGTTAGGTTCTTGGGCATGTAGAGCGAATGAACGAAGAAAGTAGTGTAAGAAGATTGTATAACGCAATTATGAATGGTAGAAGAAGTCGGGTCGCCCGGTAAAGGCATGGCACGATCAAGTCTATCAGATACTTGAGTCGGGCCATGTAAAAAGTGAAAATAATAGAAGAGTATGTATGAGACTATGTATGAACGTGAATAAAATACGGAGGTTTGCTAAGACCGAGTTGTTTCTGTCCTTTCTGCCTACCCCTGCGGGGAAACGGCGTGATGGTTAGTTAGTTAATTAGGTTAGATTATGGGCTATTTTTCTTTTTTTTTTTCATAACTTTTAATTACTTCAAAGATGTGTTGAGTTGAGTTGATTCTGAGTTCGTTGAAAACTCATGTTATTTGTTGAAATGTTTTGTTGTCGGAGACATTTCCGTAAGTACAAGAAAATGCAAATCAGTTGTTACAATTTTGCGCAATAAATCCAAAATCAAAATAAAAAATATTTATAATGCATACCTGATACTCTTACATAAACACATTAAAATAATTAAAGAAAAAACTTTAAATTAACGTAATTCAGTGAAATAATAATATTTTCGGTTGTCGATCCGTGAAATATTATTTATCCCTGGTAAAATATCAAAAATACTAATTTCAATTGTCCGCGCGTAAAATTTTTGTTATTCCTGCGAACATTTGCTTCAAATTTAAGTCTCATATTCAAAATTGGATCTGACTGGTCAGACAAGAGTTAAAGTACGTACCTACCTACTTATAATCAGAAAATTAATTTATTTTGTATTAATTAGTAATTCTACAATATATTTTAATTGAGTATTTCATTATTGTGGACAGATTTCGTGGTTTTTCAAGTTTTAAATTTAGCATTCGAATGAAACTTACTTAGTTATATGAATTGTTGTGTACATTTATTGATATACACTCTAAAAGATTAACACGATTACTAAACTATATAAATCACTAACTAACCCGGCGAACTTCTTACCGCCTCAGAATCAATAACTGCTGTGTTAACTTATTAGCTGAATTAAATTAAGTTTTTTTATTAAGTAAAAAAAAATCAAAATGAAGCAATGATCGACGCGCAACTGTCCGTGTTTTGTTTTTGTCAGTATCAGAGATGGCGTATGTACCTACGGATTTATAATTTTTTTGATTTTCTTACTTTTCCACTTCATTTAATTGCGTGTCATTTTCTTTTTACGTGTGAGGGAGATTTATTTATTTTTATTTTTATTTATTTATCTATAATAAAATATATTTACATTGGTTTTATGTATATGCCTGTCTCACTAGGGTATACCTGTGTCGAGACAGGCGTTATATAATTATTGTATTTTTCCTTTGGAGTGGTGCAGACATACGTTCACCGTTTGTCCCATTTTCGACTGTTGACATTTGGTGTGTAAGAAAGAGGGGCAGCATGTTTAAGAACAACAGCAAAACAATATTGTATTTTTGAGATGTTTTAGTAGCTATTCTGCTATCGGGGCGGAGACCAACACTTCAAAGATCATAAAAATCGGTCCAACCGTTCCGAGTTATAAATGGCGTAACTAACCCGACTTTGTTTTATATATTAAGATTATAAACACTAGGCACACCTCAATAATTCTTATGTTACACAAAAAACATTATCAATCTTAAGCAAGACTTATTCAAATAATAAAGTTTATTAACCTGTACAAGCCTGTTTTTTGTTTTAACATTTAAATGAATCAAACAATTGAGAGATAAAAGCTACTATCAGGTGTGAGGTATCTTACTTCAGCAAAACATACATTCTTTGTCTCATACAACTTAATTGAACGAACCTGCCTAATGTCGATATTGCCGATTCCACTGTATAATTATAATGAATGGTATGTGTTGCGGATCAACTAAAGGATTTATTGAAACACGTCTCTGGGAAATTGGAAAACAGGTTAGTTACCCACTCAGTATTAAATTTGCTTCGGCTTTCAGCGAGTTAATAAAATTAATAACAAACGATTTATCGAATTATTTTTTATACTAACTTTAAAAAAATGCCATTTGTATGTGATGGCGCCATGTCATTTATTTAATTTATTTTATGGCCTATCCATCAGCGGAGATAACAATGTCAGTGATTCTTAGAAAATAATGTGTTTGAAAAAACGATACAATCATGAAAACAGGGTTTATTGACGCAATGATATAATTGTTTTACGCATTCTGAAAATCTGTAGCGAAATAAAATATTTGGACCATGTCGTCACTGATGACCTAAATGATAAAAATGATATGGAACGTCAAAGAACAGTACTGAGCAAGGAGCCAACATGCTCGCCAGGAGAATCAACGGGTGCAGTCCCTCGGTGAAGATCCAACTATTCCAGATATTACTGTACGAGCTTTTACACTAGCGAACTATGGACAATGTACACACAAGGCATCATGAAGACACTCCGATTAAAATATAACCATGTACACAGGGCGCTGTTCGACCTCACTTGGCAGTGCAGCTCCTCTCAGGTGCAAAGGGAAGGTGCTTGGATTTGCGGTTTTGATGCGCCACAGAGTAGCCGGGATAAGTGACCCCAAAACCTAACGTAACCTATTTAACCATTTAAAAAAATATAAATTTCATCACTAAATGACTTTTCAAATAAGGTGTTTAGTTGAGTTCATTCTGAGTTGTCCGGTTACCGAGTTAGCGCTACCGGAGATTAGAAAACACTATTGTCCAGGCCGTCATAGATGGATTGTTTTACAAAAGCTGAATATGTTGACCATTTTATTTTATTTATTTGCGGTACACCTAAAGTTTTGTTTATCGCGTTTTTACTGTTTTTGAGAAAAAGAACTTTAGCATATAAGAAAAAAAAAATCATTTCTTCCAAAATTCCAAAAATTTTTGTATTTTATAACATTGTTCTTCACATTTTAACACGTTTATGACTGTTTGACCTTTTTAACGACTTGCAAATCTAAAAGGCGAGCACAGAATCTTCTTTATATTATAATAATCATATAATATAACGTAACATATTATTTTAATCCATACTTTATCAACAATAATTATAACTAAGTATGTATTTTGCCTCACTGAGCTCTCTCTCCACATCATTTACTGTTCAATCATAATTTATTTTGATTTATAATTACATTAATTACATTTCTGAGGAAACCAATAATTTTTTTATTTAATAATAAACCGAATATGAAACGTTTAAATAGAAATCTTAATTTAGGACACATTTTATTAGAGAAATAAAATCACCAACGCGTTTTTTTTATCGTATTTATCATAGACAATTTAATTAATATTTTGGGATTTAATACAACATGGACATATTTTTTTGTAAGTCAGTCTTGGACACATAACGAGGTGAAAATATATTAATATATAATTTAGTGAAAGTACCAGCGAGCAAACAACGTTAATGGCGTTTTGTTCACATGTTCACTCGGCGGAATAATCGCCACACCCCGACCCTAAATGACATATATTTTTATTAATTCTAATAAGTACAGAAATCACTGGTTTTCAATCAAAAACTCTTCTTCAAAGGAAAAAAGGTAAGAGGAGTGAGAAGAAATCTGCAGGTCAGCGTGTCGAGGAGTGACAGACGTTTGAATTCATTCCTCCCACTAGGGTGCAAGGCGATGGGTTGAGAGAGTCTTGCTGGAGAAGTAAAAATGAATGTCTCCCCCATCTCTCAAAATTCAGCCCGCGGCATAGCAGGTGGACAGATGCATCCGCCGCCAAGACTTACACAATTCTCATCCCATGAACCCGAGCCAAGTCAACACATGTAAGTTTGTAAGTAGTGAACCATTTGGGGTGACCTATGGCATAGGTGTTGGTTCCGGGGGCGGCGGTACCCATACTTGCCTCCCAAATTGGAAATAAAGCTACCAACCATAAAGGAAAAATTTAATTACGAAAAAAAATAGATATTTATCTATCTTAACAAACGGATCTCAATCTTTACAGCGTAGGCGTCAGGTGGGAATGCGGTCCTTGTTCTATCGGTATTTCAATCCCTTCGGCATCAGTGCATAGCCGGGAAACACCAAAAGCGTGCCCAATTTTTGTACGTGGTTCACATTTTTTGTCACATGACAGCGGGTAGTTTCTACGACTCGTTCTTGTATTCAACAGCTCGGCCGTTGAACAATTTGCCGGGCTCAGACTTCCTCCTACAACATGAGTATCTTTGTCATACTTCCTGGGGCCAGGGTGATACTGAAGCCACGTAGGGTCCAGTGTTATACTTCTGGTCTCCAGAAATATGTCCCTCCCGGGGGGGGACAAGTGTTAAGCAGGCCCCCCGGGGGCCATATGCCTCGGCTTGGAAGGCTCAGCTCAGGGTCGTAGGGCTCCTCCGAGGCTGTCGATGGTTGACTCCAATGAAACAAGGTTTGGGCACAATTCAAATGTATTCAATAATGCAAGGGTGAACAGTACAGGCAACCAGGTAAGCTGTTTAAGGCCTAGCATAAGAGAGAGAGAGGCACTAGAAATACTACTGAATTTAGGCTCGGAAATACTATAAGAGGGTTTAAAATCTCACGTGGCGTCGTACGGATGCAGGCGGCTTCCTACGAAGTGGAGAGATCTAGAGCAAAGCTCATAGATCGTGTGCAGGAACGGGGCGGCTCGGGGTGCGTGGGCGGCTTCTCGGCGTCATGGTGGGCGGATTCGGTCAGCTTACCGAACCGGTGGGTGATAACGGTGAATTAAGCGGCTATCGGCAATGTAGGCGGATTAAAAGCCGTGCGCGTCTGGGCGGCCATGGTATTAAGTAGGCGGCCGTTGTGAATTACTCGGCTCGTCGGCACGTAGGCGGATTAAAAACCGTGCGCGGCCAGGGCTGCTATGGTAGGCGGCAGTAGGATTATACAGGCGGCTGTGGTGATAGCGCCATACTTGTTTCGTAGGTGAAGACTTAATTAGCCGCGTCGAAGGGTGGCATACTGCCCGACAGTACGTAGTAGTGCGTACGACCGCTCGCGCCGTTGTCTGAAATATGTCTGTTGCTTTGGCGATCGGTGGCTGGAACTCTCTGCCCGTGATGAGCGAGACGGAAGACTCGAACGCGTGCCCTATAAGGTAATGTCTTCTGCCATTGGCTGGATTTCGCGCCGTGTGGCCATATATGGTAATGTCTTCTGCCAGCCTGAGAGGGACAGCAATAATCATACGATGCTGAACATGTACTGAGCACGTGACACACAGCTGCCTGCCGCTTGTATAGTTCGTTCGTAGGATTTATGGGCAACTCATAACACTACCCTCCTTCCCCTGAAAAATGAAGGGAAAAGGCAGCGAGGCTGATGCAGGGGACCACGACCTTCCATACAGCATGTGATGCGATGATTGCCACAATGTGAGGTACAGAGCTACCTCTTCACCAGGATTTAAACACTCCCTACCTAAGAGCCAACAAAATTTTAACTACCTGTGAGCCAAGCTAAAAAAAACTAGCAATAAACTGAACAAAGGTTGCCAACTCTCTCAAGAAATTAAAAAAATGTGACGTACCTAGTGCGATACAAGACACGCTAACGAAGGTGCATGAAGAAATAAAGAAAACATGACCCTTACGAGAAGGATTTCTATCATGTAAAAATCTTAAAATTAGACAAAAAATTTCCAACCCTATTCCTGTTATGGAATATTGTACGCTGACCAATGTCATGAAATGATCGAAACCAACTCATATTCGCGTCTTACAATAGAATTCTTAAAATTATACAACTTTTTTTTTATACACTTTATTCCTGTTATGGAATATTGTACGCTGACCAATGTCATGAAATGATCGAAATCACTCATATTCGCGTCTTACAATAGAATTCTTAAAATTATACAACTTTGTTTTTATACACTTTATTCCTGTTATGGAATATTGTACGCTGACCAATGTCATGAAATGATCGAAATCACTCATATTCGCGTCTTACAATAGAATTCTTAAAATTATACAACTTTGTTTTTATACACTTTATGCTATTTTCACAATTCAATTCCAACCCAAATGTTAGTTTCCCGCACTCTCAGCTTGTCATGGTTTGTCTGGTTTGCATTTAATTATCAGGCATAAACGACCATCCTCTCATGTTCGCATATAATTGTAAGGTAATGCTACAAAACCTATCATGAATATTAATTTTCAGGCATAATATGAATCCTCTCATGTTTTCTCGACTCACCCTCGGTGACCCGTACAGCGCTGTACTTGGCATACTAGAAATATACCCTTGCCGCAACGACATAGACAACCGGATAGATCCCTTGGAATCCTCACGGTGAACTTGTGTTCGACGAAACCACATAGGACACCCTCTAGGTGTTCCCACCAAAAAAACCAGACGAACCGTAATGACCATAAGTGCAATTACATTATTCTCTAATAAGAACAATACGACCCGAATGACATAACTTTATGACATTACCGAGCTAATTTACTCAACTGGGTGCATACTCTTAAATCTTCTTACTACGAGAAGTACTACTCCTTATTTGAATACAGTGATATAGCAAGTTACAAAACACCGTACAATTGCGTCCTGATATGGCAAGGACTTTACACGCTGGCTTACCATATTGATACCGAAGTAATCAATTACGTGTTTACAAAATATTTATATAGTAATTTAATTAATTACATTTATCATAATTAAAACACTTGAATATACATTTGTTTACCCACCAAAAACTCTATGTGTGTGAGTACAATTTGTTAAATAACTTTCAATTCGAGTTTGTTTCAACTCAACTTAAACTCTCAGGGTTTGACTACGTAAGGAGAGAAGAAAAAAAAAAATTAAAATAAATAACAACAACGCCACGTATTTTTACCAAAAAATACGAAAATTTAATACTACCGACAATGTTATTAGAAGAGGAAAAATTTTTTTTTAATTGAGTAACGAATTTCTTCCTAACACCGGAATCATATATACTTCCATTGTTCGGAAATTCGCGTTTCCAACAATCCTTCTGCTCTAATTCTAAGGAGTTTAGCCATCCTATCACGCTTTGGATTATAGCTAACAGCCGAATGACACGTTAGGTCGATACCCAAGTTCCATCCTATCGGACTTGTAACAGCTCTATAATACCACACAACGAGTAACCGTTGTTATATGATCGCGGAAGAAGGTTAAAATTCGATACCACCACAACCTATGTGAACCGAATAGTGTTGTCTATTGGGCCTATTCTGATAACAAAAATGTGGTAATATTATTATTACATTGCCTTTTCATCGTGAATTCACTCCAACATACGCTAGAATTGAGACATACCCCGTTAAGGAGTGGGTAACTACCCGATTGTGAACGTTTTACCGCCCCAATTTCTCCTATATCGCAACGTGTGAGATGTCCAATACCATAACGATTTAACCTACATGTGAGAATAATCCGACAATGAAAGAGATTGAAAAACCCGAAAAAAAAAAGGACAAAAAATAAAAAAAATTATAATTGAAATGATATTTTCATTTATACATGACCTTATATTAATATATACACAAGGTTATTTACAACCATAAGGTTCCTAAGTTTCTTACTACTCAATGACCTATCCCAGTATGATGAGAGCTAGGCGCCTTTATACCTACCACTTGTACAAGAATTTTCTTATGCCGTCTCTTGCCAACGAAAAGAAAAGAATATGCTTGCATATTCTTTCATTGCATCTAAAATTAAGTACTTTTTAGAATGCAATTTGTTCCACGAAAATAGAAATTAGGTCTCTACTTCGGTCCCGGGCAGGATACTGAATACCTAACGCAGTTTTTTCTAATGAAAAACCTAGCCTAATTTAGGGTTCCTTGAACTACGCCCTCAATCAGTGTATCGTGTCGTGTTTCTTAGACGAATTTATATACTTATGTAACCATATTCATATATAAATTTAAAAAAAAATTTTTTTTTTTTTAAAAAAAAAAACAACCTAAGTGGCTACGCACTAGGAGAAAGTAATAAATTATTACTACCAATAATAGTCATTACAATAAATGAACTAAATATCGCATCAGTAATTTCACTAGTGTAAGGTGAGTTACCTCTTTTTTTATAATAATAACAATGACAACAAGTCTTCACGTGCAGACATACCGGCGTCCCGGATTGTCAATACTTGTGATGACGATCCATTAAGAAAGGAATTGTATACTTCTCTAATAACAAAGGTTAAGTTATATGCGTTATAACCTCGTACTAACCACTAGGGTTCATGACGTCCTTGGGTTGTATATACAGGACAATACAATACATGTACCTCGTGAATAAATTTACAATTTTTTATTAAGGTCATCCAATGATGGACAATAATGCTGACTAAGTCATGTAATCAATGAAACTGATACATATTCGCATTTTACAACCTTATGTAGAGGACAATACAATACATGCACCTCGTGTTTAAATTTACTGTGTTATTATAATTCGTAACCAATTTCTTTTCCTACTGATGGACTAATTTCCATACTCTGTTCTGTTTTTCTGTTTTCCTCTCCGTGTAATTCTCAGGATACGCCTCCTATAGCGTCGGTCATATTATAAGGATACCTCCTATAGCGTTTGGCATATTATAAGGATCTCTCCTATAGCGTCGTATAATTATAAGGCTATACTATAATCCTCTCGTGTTTTCAAGAGATACGTTTGCAAACGTCTATCTCCGTGTGGCCACACCGTTACGTTCAGAGAACCGTAACCTTGCCTTAGTTCACCAACACAAATGAGAAAAATACAGTATCCTTCTCAAATGCCTGTGCTTTGGCAAAATAAACACATAAAAATAACACAATATCCAAAAAAACAGAACTTCATTAATTATTTTAAAAAATTTATGATACTACAATTTCTATAAAATTTCTCTTTAAAGGTTACTTTATATTTAACAAGAATCGTTTCCAAATTTTAATAACACAGATTTTATAACACCGCAATACGATGCGTAATACACACTGACTAAGTCGCTCAAATACCTAAGTATTCAATTCGTGTGTTTATATTTTAACATTACATGTTATAAGCTAACAATTTATATACATAAAAAAAAATGAATCATAACTGAATTGCTAACGACGTTGCTTCTTACTACAACTTCAAAAATTTAAAACTTTTACTTGTTGACTGATTATTTGAAAATTCCTTTTTAAAAAAAAATTCCATGTCTATTATTTATTTACTCTTAATTTAACAATATTATCCGATGATAACTTTTTTTACTAATAACTTTTCACTATACGTCTCAGTTTAATCTCAACTTTCCTGTTCATAACTTTTTTAACTTTTGTTCACTTTACTATCATTTTGTTTTAAAAAAAAATTCCATTGTATTTAACTATATAAGGGCGCCATGACATTTTCCTAAATTAGCTATGTCAAAACTATACGAATTTACAATTACCTAAAGCTTACTTGAGGGGTTAATTCTCTATTTCCAATTCTTTCCTATATCACAAATTCCTTTTTTTTTTGTTCAAGATTTCACATCTTAACAATCCCACTACTTCTTGCCCTAATTCTGAGGAAGGCATTCCTATAACGGTTTGAAACCAGAATTGTATACGCGGGTACCTATGTATCCGTAGTACATTTCTTGAGTCTATTAACTCAATATCTAATATGATATAATTTCCTTACAACGATCACGTTGACATATTTATGAATACGAGAAAAAATGAAGAAGACAATTTCTTATAATTTTTATAACCCTTTCCTTCATTACAAGTAAGACATTATTAATTGGATTCTATTCACTATTTGTTTTTTGTTACTAAATGACAATATCGATTTAACTGTCGTAGTTCACTTTTTAATTCTATGTTTTACTAATTTTCCACAGATGTTTCCAAAAAAAAACTATTTTAATCTTTTCTATCCTGAATTTCATTATACTGTTATTCATTCATGTAAATTTATTGCCGAAATCATTCCTACATTCTTATGAAAAAAAACTTAATTGAAGCTAAACATTTAAACGTTCTATGTTCGAGAGATTATTCTGTTAAATTTGACAAGGATTTCCCTTTAAAATTCTTCGTTATTTTTTATTTAAAACGATAATTTTTAACATATGATGCTATTCACTTGTTTCCTCTGAAGTGTCTTTCCCAACGATAGTTTATTTTATTATCCGCATACTACTATTTAGAGTGGGATAGTCCCGATTAAAAAACAATGCATGTTCCAATACTGTCTCTATGGTAAATACCTATAGCATATACAAAATTTTATTATTAAACCTTCCTTAGATAACCATTCGAAAAAAAACAAGTATCTAGTAACGTATACCTTGAAGTTTGGAATTTATTCTTTAAATGATGTTCTACTGTTTTTCACTAATTTATTTAATTTCCTACCACTTAGTACGAAAGCAATTCAGATAGATTTCAAGAACTTAAACTAACAAAAAAAACACTTAGCCAATTATATACATTGATATACACGTTGCCTTGTTTATATACATTTTTATATACAAGTTTGTTTCCTTTCCCGAACGTTTATTACTTTAACAACACTGTGTTTTCTAATTTGTGAAATATGGAATATTAATTCAATGATGTACGATCTCTAACCGTGGGTTCATGACACTCATGATTTTCAAACGAAACAACATTAAACTTCTAAGAACTTTACTATTTTTCACCGATCTGTACCTAAACTTTTGTTTCTTAAAAAAAAACTTTTGCCTGTATTTGTTTATTCCTTTTCCTTCTAAAATTTATGCTATTAATCTACATTTGTCCTGAACTGTTCATTAATCCAATACGCAGTTAGCTACTCTGTTCCTAGATCAATCAACAATCAAAATTACAATTCTAATTTATTCTAATGTATTAACAATAAATTAAAACTTCTATGAAGAAAAATAACAATTGTGGCTTTAACTAATATTACAAGGGAAGCTTTCCATATTAACTTATTCTGTTTTGAAAATTAATAATTTGTTGCTTTAAAATTTCTCTTTTACAACATTATGTAACGTCGTTTTCCATTTTGCGTTTTAAAACTACCTATTGAGAGAAACGAAAACTAACTTTATAACTTGTACTCATTATTTATTGAACTTTTCGTTTAACGTTTATTTTATAATTCAACTTCCGGGATTCGTTAAACTCAACACATTGTTTTCGTAAAGTTAAAAAAGCTCTTTTGGGAACTACGCCTCTATCTGTCAACATTTTTCTTATTACCGACGCGTTTGCTTTCTCGAAATTTAATATTCTATCCATTATTGGTATGGTGGCCTCCATGATTATGCGTTATTATAATGAACAAAGCAAAAAAAAAATTTCGGACGATTATAGAAGACGAGAGCAGTTGCTGGCAGTCGACATTATATCCTCCTATTACAGGGAAACGAGCGGACAAACCTACTCGACAGCAGAAATTTCTTTTTTTATTGGAAACAACCGCTGCTCTTCAAGGAAGAAATAATACAACTACACAGCATCAAGGTGGAGATTTTAAAATAACGAGATTCATTACTCAATAAAAAAAATTCCGCGCGAATGACGAACAACTCTGACTGCCGCGATAGAAACGTAATAGCGTGAGAATGAATGCTACGGTAGTAAGCGATGTTTAAAATACCTAACACTCGAATAGCACTAGCCGACGGACTCGCGACGTTTGGAATAATTCACACAGAGCTACAACGTTGTTGATGGGAGCACAAATATAAAATATTTATAGCTAAGATTACATAATTATGTTTCTAGGGAGACAACAATCGACAAGACTTCGGCCCAGTTGGCGCGCCAGTGTCATACTTCCTGGGGCCAGGGTGATACTGAAGCCACGTAGGGTCCAGTGTTATACTTCTGGTCTCCAGAAATATGTCCCTCCCGGGGGGGGACAAGTGTTAAGCAGGCCCCCCGGGGGCCATATGCCTCGGCTTGGAAGGCTCAGCTCAGGGTCGTAGGGCTCCTCCGAGGCTGTCGATGGTTGACTCCAATGAAACAAGGTTTGGGCACAATTCAAATGTATTCAATAATGCAAGGGTGAACAGTACAGGCAACCAGGTAAGCTGTTTAAGGCCTAGCATAAGAGAGAGAGAGGCACTAGAAATACTACTGAATTTAGGCTCGGAAATACTATAAGAGGGTTTAAAATCTCACGTGGCGTCGTACGGATGCAGGCGGCTTCCTACGAAGTGGAGAGATCTAGAGCAAAGCTCATAGATCGTGTGCAGGAACGGGGCGGCTCGGGGTGCGTGGGCGGCTTCTCGGCGTCATGGTGGGCGGATTCGGTCAGCTTACCGAACCGGTGGGTGATAACGGTGAATTAAGCGGCTATCGGCAATGTAGGCGGATTAAAAGCCGTGCGCGTCTGGGCGGCCATGGTATTAAGTAGGCGGCCGTTGTGAATTACTCGGCTCGTCGGCACGTAGGCGGATTAAAAACCGTGCGCGGCCAGGGCTGCTATGGTAGGCGGCAGTAGGATTATACAGGCGGCTGTGGTGATAGCGCCATACTTGTTTCGTAGGTGAAGACTTAATTAGCCGCGTCGAAGGGTGGCATACTGCCCGACAGTACGTAGTAGTGCGTACGACCGCTCGCGCCGTTGTCTGAAATATGTCTGTTGCTTTGGCGATCGGTGGCTGGAACTCTCTGCCCGTGATGAGCGAGACGGAAGACTCGAACGCGTGCCCTATAAGGTAATGTCTTCTGCCATTGGCTGGATTTCGCGCCGTGTGGCCATATATGGTAATGTCTTCTGCCAGCCTGAGAGGGACAGCAATAATCATACGATGCTGAACATGTACTGAGCACGTGACACACAGCTGCCTGCCGCTTGTATAGTTCGTTCGTAGGATTTATGGGCAACTCATAACATCTTCAAGACCAATTTTCACTCCTTTCTATCTTCAATAAGACCCTCCACACAGCATCTCTAGAGATTTCATCATAAACCGTGAGGGAAATTATTTTCCCCCGGGCTTCCTATGGGTAGTTAATTTTTAAAAAAATACGTTTCCATGTGATATAATAATTATAAATCAATTACAATTTTATACCCATGCCGGGTTCAGATGTTCAGAATCTACGATCTCTGGATCCGAAGCCAAACCAGTTATTACGGTAGGTACCTTTCTTTCTTTCATTATTTTTCTACGATATGTACCTACCTATATATAATCTATTTGTATAACAGTGGCATTATGAATGTGTGATCTGGAACACAATCACAAAAAGATAAGAGTTGAGATAATTCTTTCAAGGTTTTGTTACGAAGACAGGAACTTCTTATCTTCTTACATTCTTATCTTCCAACGAATTATATAAAGAAGAGTGTATGCGGCGGGTGGGCGGTGTAGATTTTATTTTTATACAAATCAACAATGCACAGGGGTACAGAAAAACGTTACAGCGCGTTACATGGGGGGAGAGGGGGTCAAAAATCTTCAAAAATTGCACTACGTAATACTTCAACCCCCCCCCTAAGCTGTGAAGCTTATGAAATCCATGTGATAAGTTAAGACGCTTAATAAGAATAATTACTATAACAAATTGTACCTAAACTAACGCGCCGATGCGAGATGTCAAAAATTAAAAGACACTTTCATAGGATTTTTTTTTTCTTATATTACTTGAACTAAAATCTGAGGTTAACTTTCAAAATCACTGGATACGCTGAACACAAATATTTTTTTATAAAAAAAACCTTTGGATTCACCTTAATTATTATTATTATAAATAAAAATAATTAATTATTATTATTCAGCTGACTGTCGTGAGATTTCGAAGACTACCCCCAAATGAGAGGAAAATTATAACTCTGCCCATATCTGATTTTCAAAAACTCTACGTAAAACCCGAGCTACGCCGGGGACGTAGCTATGTAGTCATTACATAGTATAAAATGAAGTCGCTCAAAATGTTTGTGCGCTTAGATATTTTAAACTACGCAACGGATTTTCATGAGGTTTTCACCAATAGATAGTGTGATTCAAGAGGAAGGTTTATATGTATAATACATGCTTATTATAGTAGATAAAAGCCGAGAAATTCAAATATTCAATTCAGGCAGCGGGCAGCGGGTAGCTGGTAAGCGGGTGGTGTGGATTTTATAATATGTTCGGATAGTGGCGTTGTGTTTCGTTAGCCACAGCAACGTGGGGCCGGGTCTGCTAATTTATAATAAAATACAAATATAGTGTGAAAATCTAGACATTCATGAGGTTTGTTTATCGCTATTATTTTGTTTTGATAAAATAATATTTAATCAAATGCAGACTATATTAGCGAAACCCGATCAAAAATCTGAAAACCGAAAAATCGGAAAAAGATACGGTCACATATGAGACTCGAAGACACCATCTACATAGCATTTACGAGGGTTGTCCCAGAAGTATCCGACCTGACGCACTTCCGGTGGTTGTAGCTTTAAAAAAAATTATGGTAAAAATACCAACCTTATAAGGCTTAAGTTTCAAGTTTTAATGCGCTACGTTATTTAGTGTTTTTTTGGCAGCCATCAATAGCGAACCCTCTCAGTAGATTTGTAAAATTGGAGAAATTGGTCATTTTTATGTGATACAAAACTTTCATTTGAAAGGTCTAAGTCCAACCAATATCGAATCCGAGCTAAGATTCTACTCTGGGGGAGTCTGCTTCTTCGTTTACCACAATAAAATATTGGGTGGCAGAGTTTAAACGAGGACGTACGAGCTGCCGAGTCGCAGTGGTCGCAGAGTCGCAGAGTCGCAGAGTCGCAGTGGTCGACCAAATGAGGTGACCACGGCAGAAAAGGTAAAGAAAATCCACAAAATGTATCGAATAACCATCGATTGAAAGTGCGCGAGCTAGCAGACAGTGTAGGCATTTCAAAAAGTGCTGTACATCGCATATTGACTGAAAATTTGGACATGAGAAAGCTGTGCGCAAGATGGTTGCCGCGTTTGCTCACAATGGCCAAAACAGTATCGTGAGGATGTTTCAATCAAGTGTTTGGCGATGTTTCACAGCAATAAAGCCGGGTTTTTGCATCGATTCAAAACCATGAGTCATCACTTCACACCGAAGACGAAGGAACAGTCAAAACAATGGACTAAAAGGGGAGAATCGGCTGCAAAAAAGGCAAAGACAGTTCCATTTGCATGCAAGGTCATGGCATCAGTTTTTTGGGATGCTCATGGGATAATTTTTATTGATTATCCTCAAAAAAAAAAAAAATCAACGGCGAGTATTATGCGAACTTATTGCAGCATTTGAGTGATTAAATCAAGAAAAAACGGCCTCATTTAGCGAAAAAGACAGTGGTGTTTCATCAAGACAATGCACCAGTTCACCATTCGTTATACCGATGGCCAAAATCAATTAATTAAATTTCGAATTGGTTACTCACGCACCCTATTCGCCAGATTTAACCCCCTCGTATTATTTTATTTTTCCAAACTTGAAAAAATGGCTCGGTGTTGAAAGATTTACCAACAATGAAGAGGTGGAATCTACGGTAGATGTCTTTTTTGAGGTGCTCGAGGTTTCTCACTATAAACAGGGTATCGAAGTTACTGAACAACGCTCGGAAAAGTGTGTCGAGCTGAAAGGAGACTATGTTAATAAAACATCAAAAAAATCCCAAATTGTTTGCGTTTTCTTTGTCAGGTCGGGTACTTTTGGGACAACCCTCGTAGTTCGGTTTCGAATCTTGCAATTATATACATAAAGATAGCAGCCAATAAAATCGTTAAGAAAAAAAAAAGAGTTGAATTGTATGAAAAAAAATAATATTCTTTCTAATTTCGAAAAAAAAAATTATCATCTTTTTTACTTCTACCATCACGCAGTAAAACCTCCCGAAGTTTGTGCACTTTACCCCTGGACACCCTGTACTGTATAGATTGTATTTAGTAGGTAGAATCTGGTAATCATACTTATAAAACAAACAAAAAAACCGTTAAGAAAATGAAATATTTTTGGTAATAAAACAGTTAAAATAACGTTGATATATGGTCGAATTAGCTCGGTGGTCAGAGCACTTTCACGACAAGGAAGAGGTCTTGGGTTCATTTCCCTGTTGCACCTGAAACCTTTTCTATATCACATCTTTCGATGGGATGTCTTCAATGATTAAATATTACAATTTAAGTTATTCCAAAAATAATATAATTTTATTTATAACTAGCTGAACCGGTGTACTTCGTATCGCCTCAGCATTAATAATTTAGTTAAGAATTAAATTCAGTTTTTTACTAAGTTCTTCCCCAGAACTTCCTCTCCTTCCTTTCCTAAAAAGACTCTCCACCATGATATAGACCCTGAGGGGAATTATTTTCCGGGGCCTCCTGTGTGAATCTAATGTAAAAGAAAAGTTTAAAAATTAAGCAATGAAGCAATTATTGTTTTATTTTTGTCAGTATCAGAGATGGCGTTGTGTACAGATTAATATTTTTTGTGATTTTCTTACTTTCCACTAACGGCATTGCGTTTCATTTTCTTTATACGTGTGAGGGAGATTTATTATAATTATTGTATTTTTCCTTTGGAGGGGTGCAGGCATACGTTCACCGTTTGTCTCATTTTCGACTATTGACATTTAGTGTGTAAGAAAGAGGGGCAGTATTATATATTTAAGAAAAAAATCAAAACAATCAGCGCATTGACATTTGACGTTTTTGAATTCTAGGTTCACTCACTTTTAAATATTACGTATGTATACTTATCACAATATTTATTTATTTATTTATTTATTGAAAAAAAATAAGAAATACATGAAAACATAAGCTGCACATCTCACTAGGGCATTCCTGTATCGAGATATGCAGTTTTACAATAAAGTAATTTAAAAAAAAGAAACATACATATATCTAAACTTAAAAGAAATATAATAATAAACCTACAAAAGAAGCACTGAGTACAGTTATTTAAACATTACTAATTAATAATTATTACAGCTGGGCAGTATGCTCATTGTTGGAAAAAATAACATTATACTGTAAACTAAATATTAAAATATGTAAATACAAGGTACCTGTTGTGGCTTACCAGATGCAATAATAGGGTGATCATACCACAGTAGCATTAAATTATTAACAAAAAATAGATAATAATAAACAATTACGTAATAAATTTATATAGTTTATGAAATAAATATAATATATTAAGTAAATATGTAGATATAAATAAATTAAACAAATAATATAATATAATATATTAAGTAAATATGTAGATATAAATAAATTAAACAAATAATATAATATAATATAATATAATTATGAGTAAACAATAATAAACAATTTAATAATAATAAGTAAATAAACATAAGTAAATAAAGTACATAATAATTATGAGTAAATACTAATAAACAATTATAATATTGTATAGTAAGTAAATTATGATACGAAAGAAGTAGATAATAGTAAGTAAATACTTATAACAATAAGCAAATTAAAAAGTACATAACAATAAATAAGTTAAGTACATACAGAGTAATTAAATATGGATTGTATCAAATATAGCTTAATTCCGTAGTGATTTATGATATAAGCGACAACATGGGTAATCCAAAACCATCACTCTCAGTTAGTAAACACATTTTGACCATTTTCTTGAATAAATGTAATGTACCAATAGTTTTTATTTTTTCATTGAGCATATTATAAAGCAACGGAGCTTTATATGAAAAACTTCTTTGTCCAAAGGATGTTTTGGTATATACTGGCTGATACATTAAAGAAGAGCCCAATCTAGTGTTGCGTACTTGTTGAGATCTTTTAGCAGTGATAATGTTGTTGAAAAATTTACAGAGAGCATGTATTATGTACAATTGCCTTATTGTCATAATTTTACTTTCGCTATATAATAACTGTGATGAATACACAAAACTTTTCTTGAACATTATTTTTAAAATTAATTTTTGTGCAATATTTAAAGGCTCTAGAGTAGTCTTGTGACAAGAACCCCAACAAATAACGTTATATGAAAGTATTGATTGAACAAGAGCATAATAAACAGTTTTTAGTGTAACTTTTTCCAATATATTTCTTAGAGTCTTGAAGATATAGGCTAGCTTTCTTATTTTGTTTGTTAATATAGCAATATGATTGTTCCATTTTTAATGTTTATCAATAACTAAACCTAGATATTTGATATTGTCTACTCTTTCCAAAGATTGACAATTACACTTCTGCATGCAACAATGTATTTTTAAAGAGCGGTCCAAAGATGGTTGATTTACAGAAGAAATACTAAAGGTAATATATTTAGTTTTGTTCATGTTTAAGGTTAAAAAGTTTTGATCAAGCCAATTTTTGACTGCCCTTAATCCTGTCTCGCACTTAGCATACGCTTCATCCCAAGTATCACCAGAAAACACTAAAACAGTGTAATCTGCAAATACAATTGAAGAACCAGAAAATGGCAGTTTACAAAGGTCATTAATATATAACAAAAATAAAATTGGACCCAGAACACTGCCCTGAGGAACACCATATACAATTGATTTGTTTGAACTAATATGATCATTAATCATGACTAATATTGCTGCAGCTATTTCAAAATATGATAATTTGTTCCATGCAAAATGTATGAGTAAAAGAATTTTATTTATAATTTTTTTTTCGTGAATTTTTCAGGTGTTTTAATAGCTATTCTGTTATTCGGGGCGGAGACAAATCCAACAAATCAAAGATCATAAAAATCGGTCCAGCCGTTCTTGTGTTATAAATGGTGTAACTAACCCGACTTTGTTTTATATATTAAATACTAGCTGGTACCCGGCATGCGTTGCTATGCCGGGTACCAGCTAGTCATAAAATGCCAATTAATAAAAAAATTGTTTCTACCTGCACGTCCTTTCCCATTCGTCCCGTTCACCTTCCTCCTCCCCTTCCTCCTCAGCGTCCGCATCCCTCCTCGCATTTTGACTCCTCCTCCTCCACCTTCCCTCTCCTCACTCTACCCCCCCCCTTTCCCTCGTCCCGCGATTCCCCCCCCTATTTCCCCTCCCCCCTCCCGCATATTCCCCTCCCGAGTTCCTCTCCCCCCTCTTGAGTTCCCCTGCACCCTCCCGGGTTCCCCTTCCCCCAACTGCATTCCATACATTCATTTTTAAAACACCTCCCCCCCTTTCCCCCATCTCGCGAACCCCCCTCCCGAGTACCCCTCCTCCTCCCGTATTCGGCTCAACCTAACCTAACCTATCCTAACCCAACCTAACCTAACCCAACCCCTCCACCCCGCCCTCCTACCCTCCCCCCTCCTATTTCTCACATTCCCCACATTCATTCCCGGTACATTCAGTTTTCTAAGTGCTCGCGTGCCACCTATTACAATTTTTTATACAAAGCTCAACATAAGTTTTTTACATAAATAATTATCCATTTTGGTGCAGTCGTTTGGAAGTTAAGTGCATACATACAATTCGGCGATTCATTTTTAGAGATAGGTATTAACTACGACGCCAATAAAGCACTCTTTTAATTGTGAATAGCCTAATTGGAAAAAAAAAAAAAAAAACATCGTTTCCAAGGCAACAATTTGTTTGCTTTCTTCTGACGTTTGAAATAGTCTGAACAGTTTATATAGGAAAATGAAATTGTTGTTTTTACCATCTTCCTCACAATTTTTCCATATTTTCTCACCTTTTAAAGCTTCCATGGACTACGACAAACATTTCAAAAGCAAAATCAGCTAAATTGGCCCAGCCGTTCTCGAGTTTTAGCGAGACAAACGAACACCAATTGATTTATATATATATAGATATAGATTAGGATAAAAATTTATAAATTTAAAAGGCGAATAGGTTCACAAACGCACTCAGGAATAATTCCACGAATGAATGATTCTAGGTTTGTATGTCAATATGGTAGTAGGTATACAGCAATATAAATTGTTTAAATATTGGAGTGGCACAAGGACTTAACATAAAGGAAAAGGTTTACACATATATTATTATATAGGTACTTATTACCTACTTACATAGATAAAGTTATGCATTATGTCAGTGGCGTAGCGACTGCCCGGACGGCCTTGCTACCTGCCCAGAGGCCCGATCTAGGAAGGAAATTAAATGCAAAATATATTAAATTATGAAAACATGCGAAAAATCTCGTCTTACTTAACTTTAATTTACCAGGCAAACTATACCTAAAATAGTGACGCATTTTTATTTGTACAGGCGTCTGAAAACCTGTTACGCGAACCCAAGCACAAAAATAATTAATATTTCACCTTATTATAGCCTCCGTGGTCGAGGGGTAAGGCTCCCGACTAGAAATTCGGGGGTCGCGGGTTCAAATCTCAGCGAGCGCAAGTAAATTTTATTTGTTTAATTTTTTAATGTTGTTGTATGAAAATTGCATACAATTGGAATTTATTACCCGCTAAGCTACTCCAAGTAACTTGTCAGCAGGAGATTAGTTCCACAGATTAGTTACAACCACAAAATAATTGTGATGTGGAATAGGATTTTTTTTTGAATATCATGAAAAGTTGAGTAACATAAAAACAGCAATACATTAGTAGTTAATCACAAACTTGCAATTTAATGCGTGGTAAGAAAGAGCAAATTTGATTTGTGTTATTTCACAGTTCAATCATTTAAAAATAATATGAGATATAATTGCTGCACGTTCTGGAGTGGAAGATGCTCTCAGTATCGTCCTGGTGTAAGACCACCAGTCTAAACTGATACGTTACTTGAAATGGCTTTAGCCGTATTTGGTGACTAGACATGAATAGCCAGGTACTTTCCCACCTTCCTCTGTCCCATCTCCTTCCCCTCCCTACTACCTTCAGCTTCACAACATACCACATTTGGGGATGCAACAGTTTCACTGGCCCCAAACGGTTGGAGACAACTAGGCTTATTGTGACTACTTATATTTAAAAAAATAACTTACCTAGATAAAATACTAAATACTTTTAAAAAAACATTTTGATGTACGCGTGCCGTGTGGTCGATGCGTGTTAAAGTAAACAGAAACAATAGACATATTATAGGTCCAGGGGGACTAGCATGGTCGATCGTTAAAGGTTTTATCGATAGTGTCGGTAACTTGTCATCGTTTCATAGCATGACTGCAGATCGCAAACGAACAAACAACAATTCATTAGTAATAATATTCTTAGTTTATTCGGCGTGAACTGTTGTTCGTACGTTAGCGATTTGCCGTCTTCCTCGGGAACGATGCCAAGTTATCGAAATCTGTATATACCATGGACATACAAATATATGACTATGATATATATATATAAATCAAAATAAGTTTGCTTGGGGATATATTTATGAGTACATGAGATGTCTATGTATTGCTATATTAAGCATAGGAGATGTTTGAAACTTTCAAAATACCTTCTTTAAACCTCCGCGAAGGTTTCTGGATTATTACAACCACATGACAATACATATGAAAAGTTTTTAAGCTTCACAAAAACTCTTGCAAAAATGTAAAAAAAGGCAAAATTTGAGATTAGCATTTTGCAAAACAACGATTGTTAAATCAAATTCAATTTTCGAAAATCTTTAAATTAAAGCGTTTATTTAAAGTACCTACTCGCCTGATTGAATCGAATCAAGAATTATAGATATTTTAAATAGGTACTTGTGGCAGGTACCAAATTTGATTATAAAAAATGAGTATTTGTACTACATGAAAAATGAAAATTTTAATAAAAAAATTGAAATAGGTGGCACGCGAGCTGTTTAAAAACTGAATGTACCGGGATGGAATAACGGAAAAGGACATGGAAGGAAGAAACAATTTATTTCTTTAAACATGGCATGCACCACAGGCTGGGAACCTGCTACTTATCGCTAAAACCTTTATCGATAGGTTCTTGAATAAATATAAAAAATTGTGTGCAAGCGCTTCAGGATTTTTTTCTAAATGATGATTTGTCATAGAAGTGCGTACAGTTTGTGTCTACGCCACTATTGCTACACTAGTGCTATGATTAGAATAAGTAAATACGCAACTTATCAGTATCACAGATAGCTGCAGCAATAACAAAATAACTTAGACCTTGTAAAACCACATTATTAAACTCATCGGGCTTATTTTATATTAATTGAAATCCCAATGTGTCAAGACACACAACCTTACTTGTAAAACTTCCACAGATGTTAAATTGTGTTTTTGTAACACATTGAATAAAGACTGTAGGTTCATATTCTTTTTCGAAGTATTACTAAAAAATAGTCATTATTATGTTGGCTACATCGAAATTTGGTACATAGGCGCATGCGCGGATGCAACATGTCTTTTTCACGCGCGGCAAAATTAGAGTGTTGACTTGTGGTATTTGACGTGCGATTCATATAATGCTCTTTGTACATAATTTCTATTTTAATACCTATATATTTCAACGTATTTACTAATATTTGTGTTATTTTTATTCAGTTTAAATCCATTATCAGTGTCATTTTGGGAATTTAGTTTTGTTGTGAAAAAGAGAAGTTATTTCCGGTACATTCTTTTTTAATTGTCTTTTACCGCGTGAGTTCAATAAAATTTTCATATATTTTTTAATAACGTAAATGCCTTATGCGTGTGTAAATAAAAATAAATTCAAGAAATCAATAATTAAATTGTGCAAAAATGAATCCAATGTCACTGAATCAAATGATTGAATGATTACTATATTTTTATTTATATTTTTTAATTGTAAGAAAGCGATAAACAGTGAGGTAACAGTTTTGTTGCAAATTCCTGATATTATGTATAAAAGTACTTTGTTTTTATAAATTTTGAATTTTTTTAATGTTTTACTTAAAAAATTTTGGGGTAAACATTTTCTACTTTTTTCGTGTTTAAAGCTTAAAATATTGCAATTTTTAAATATGTACTCATCCCGCGATAAAATATCCCCGACAAAATATTCCACGTACAAAACATCCTCCAACAAAATATCTACTAAAACCTAACCTGACCTAACCTAACTTTACACAATGTCTTAGTTTGTCCCATTTTACTATTTTTGAACCTGTATTATTTTTATCCCATTTTTTGTTAGGTTAGGTTAGGTTTTAATAGATAATTGGTTGGGGGTGTTTTGTCCGTAGGATATTTTGTCGGGAATATTTGTAGGGGGATATTTTCACGCGGTATGAAAAGTCGCGGAACCCGTTTATCTGTTGTATAATGTTACTAGAAATAAAATTTCCTGGAACTATTTTTAAAACTAGAAAGTATTTCTAGTATCCAGCAAGTTTTCGGTTATAAAAAAAAATCTATTTCGTATTTTAGTAGAAATATACTTTTGTAACTCTTTAATTAACACTTAGGTTAAGAGTATAAATACTTGAGTTTGGCCATGTCAGGAGTCCGAATAAAAGAAGAATATGTATGAATGCGAATAAAGCAAGGAGTTTGTAGCAAGATAGAGTTGTGGCGGTCCATCCTCTCTGCCTTACAGAAGTTAAAGTTACAGAACAGTCACTTTTGAACTTGCGAAGCCGGACACGGACCGATAAATAAAACAAAATCTTACATAATTATTATTATTATAATTATTACATTTTCAAATGTTCGTTAAATTTGTAGGTCGTTTAAGTACCTAAGAGAGAATATAGTTTAAGTAGGAAATGTCTTTTCGAACTGGCTTATTTTCAGTAATAACAACTTTGTAAATTGTACAATATTTTTGTACTGAAGGTACGCCAGCACTACCACATGTAAAATTCCTGGACCGAAATTAAGTTATATCACACAAATTAAGCCACTATCATTATCATTCAATCTAAATGCGGATATACCATATTTTAAATAGGTGAATAATAAATTATACTACATAGGGAATAATAAATTAATCAATAATAACCTCTTATTTATTAATTTTTCGAAGAAAACTTCTTTTTGACAGGTTTTTCACTTTGTGATGGCATTATTTATTTTATTAAAAGACAAATAATTTTATGCACAATCTATATGTTTCATGAACAATGTTCACATCATCAGGAGTAAATGTACACTGAAGCCACAAATTAAATACAGATTAATTAACAGGGGAAGGGGTAGAAAGAAGGGGGAGGGGTAAGAGTGGGGGAAGTTTATTGAAGTTAGGGATTACAATATCATTAGCAGGGAAAGACCGGTTATGTGGGAAAATATTCAAAAGAGGGTTAATATTTTTTTTTGCTTATTAATTATACTATATCTGTTTAGGTATTATTTATTATCCACACAACATCCCCAAAGATGACATTGGCTTTGAGAGACTTTTTTCCTCGGGGCCTTCTGTGTTAAAAAAAGGTAATTTTTTTTCTCTAAATACACACATACAGAAAAAAATGCCCTCCCTATCGAAAGAAGTCTAAATAACAGAATTCATATTTTTTATCAAATTTGTTTAAAGAGCATTGAAAATCTTCCTAGAAATACAGACCAATTTAAAAGAAAAGAAAAAGTGAAAAAATTAAAAGAAGTAAAGAAAAGTGTGGTGGGAAGTTTATTTTTTTTTATCAATTTTTACAGCTTAATATATAATTTTAAATACATACTGTACCTACTTAATTTATTTTAGAGATATCCTTTAACCAGTGATTACTGAGATGATTTGGTAAAAAACATTGTTTGGATTCAAAAAAATTAAATGTAATTTTGGTCTCCGGAGACATTTTTGATATATTTTTTTCAACTAAAAACATAAAAATCAGTAGGTATTGGATAAGTAGGGTCGGCGTGAGGGGTTGAGCGGTTTTTCGGTTGTGTGACCAGTGATGACGTGTTTAAGATTTTTTTTTCGATAGGTTAGTAAAACAATTTAAAAAAAAAACACATTAAAAATAATCACCGGAGACCAAAATTTTATCCATATTATTTATTCCAAATAATGTCAGGAATCACTGGTTAAAGTGTCAAGTATGTCCTTAAAAACCTGTGTAAGATTATGATTGCTTATTAGCACATATGTAACCAATGTAGGTATATATATGTACTATTTTAATATGATTGAAAAATTACATTATTGCTTATACTACTTATGTACAAATTACTTACAAAACGTTGTAATCATTACTGTAATAATTTAACAATGTTCACTCCTCTTCCAAAGTAATAATACCACAAGGACGCATTTTTGGACACACTGTGAAAAAGATTTTTTTCATTTTTTGAAAGATGCATAATATGTTAAAAAAGCTCACACCAAATGTTTTAAAGAAATTCATAAACTTGACGGAAATAGGTACAGCATTTTATGTGAAACCGTTTGAAAGAATTTCTAACTTGAATTTTCCTTCAGCAAAACTTTGCATTCGTTTTTCTCGAAACTACTTTTTTCAACCTGGTTGACAACATATTAAAAAGCTGTACATTCGATTTGCATGCACTAAGTCTTGAACTGTTCGAAAATCCAGTCTCTATGGCACCACGTAGGCATTTTTTTTATAAAGGGAACCCTTCTATTTTTTTTATGAACGATGAAAATTTTCGCAAATAAAATTCGCTGGTCCGCCATTTTTTTTAGATATCAAAATTCCCTTACGTGGTGCCATAAATCTATGTCTAGTTTCTAAATATATTTTTATTTTATTTTTCTGATGAATCGTGTGGCTTAATCGCTGTCAACCGTGTCCTGTTGAAAGTGGCATAGATCACAAAACATACTTCAGATACGTGAAAAAATAATTATATACAGTCTTCTATATGTATATACCGACTATGAGTTTTAAAAAAAAAATTCCATTCATCGTTTGCTTGAAAATAATGACGAAAAATTCACCCTTTTACCGCCTACGCACCGTGGCCGTGGGCTGCCCCCTAAATTTGGCACACTAGACAACAAGTCTTATTGAAATCATAGAATTTTGTTTCTTAACAAAGAGAAGAGAATTCTTTCGGCGATAGTAGCAGTTAACATTATCGTACTAGCAACTAGCAATATCATGTTACAGGAAGTTGGTAGAAGCTAGTGACTGTAGTGACTGGTGACGGTACTGATAAGTAACGATACACGAACACGGTAGAGTGGTACCTAGACCTAGTGGTAGAGGGTAGAGGCCGGCTGACAGCGAGTTGAAAAAACCAGCTCTGCTGGTACACGGAGAGGACGTGCCCACCAGCCACCAGCCACTACTACTGCCACCCCGACCCGACCCCGGTAGTTGGTAGTCAGGAGAGACGAGATGTGTGAAGCGGATTATACAACTGCGACGTCTCAGCACCGGGATCAAACGACGGATCAGATGGGTAATATTGAATTTGTCGCTCCTCGTAATGTGAAAGGTATTGGAGTTTTTATTTTGTTTTTATGTTTGACTGAAGAACTTCTTTCGCCGAAGAACTTGTAAATCAGGGATTTTTAGTTTTACTTCTTAAATTGGGATACAAAGAACCGGGGCAAAAAGGCTTCTGCTCTTTTAAGGTGGTCGAGTTATTATTGCCTATTATTTTTAGAAAATAATGTATTTTACGGGAAATATTACGTACGGGAATATCCTAAATGTAATGGAATAGTGCAATGAGGTTTTTTTTCGACTTTTACTTACACGTTTGTCATGCAGGACGAAGTAACTTGCATTTATATGAAGGCAATCTAAATTGTTGTAGCTTAATGTCAGCTATCTGTATGATTTGTTTAAAAAAGGTTGTATTAAGCTATAATATTGTTGTATCGGAGTATATTATTACATTAGCGTCTGCGTGTGGTTAAATTTCAGAACCTAGACACGAGTGCATGTCGACGCCACGCTTAACGGCCGCGCTTCAAATAACATCTGTGTACGTGGAGTTTCACACAAAGCTACTGTTGTAGTTCGGTTTCAAATTCAAGAACTCGTCTCGAGATGTCCCTACTTCCGTCAACAGCTCTCGTGTGATTAATTCCCCCCTAGGTATAAGTGCTACGGATTTTTATTCTTCAATACCTAAAGTTTAAGTTTAGACTTACGGATTTCAATACTTCGTTTGTGTGAAAACACTATGAAACCAAGTATCCTTCCGGACTTCCGGATTTAGAAAAATTGTCGGCAATACTTGACGAGGTTGTTATAAATTACATATAACGTCATTGCGTGTCTCGATTATTTTTCCACTGTTACTTTGTCTCGGTAAGTCACTGACGGTGTAGATCCGAGGAACTGGCTATTTTAGGAACCAATTCCTAACGGATTTATATAATGGTCACAAACACTCAAACTGGGCGAAGCAAAAACCTTCGGAGCGGGTATTTAACTGCTAGTTATACTATACCTATTACTGTTAAATTATACTATAATAGTGATGTCTTATATTTTTAATATTGTTGAACTAAGCTACGGTAAATATTCCCACTACATGAAAATAATAGTACACATTAAAATTTATTAAATTATGAAATATTATATTTTTAAAGAATTCCTCAAGATGTATGTGATGATTGCTAGGATCGGGGAACCGGGCCGGGATATATTGCTACGTGTTTCAAGTGTCTGATCATGTTTTTAATCATTAAAAGAGGTTTGTGAATAAATAACTCAATAAAAATCGCATAGTGTTTTAAATTTAAAAAATGGCCTCATATAAAACCAAAGATTACGAAAAATGGGAACTTATGAATCTCTATTTAGTTAGAAAATCCTTATCCATTTGGGACTCTCGTGGCTAAGTAGATAGCTTTATTTAAAAAAAATCTTTTAACTTAGATGATTTTAGGGACAGCACGTCGTATTCTACTACTAACAGAAAGGCGGGCTGATAATGATACAGCTATTTCATCCGTACAAACATCTTCTTTGAATTGCTATCCTTTTCGTTGTTGCTTGAAACTAATATCAATTATTGAAGTGCTCGCAGTTGTACAGATGTTTCATCCGCAAACGTTTTAGCTTTCAGACATAAGACAAAGACGTGCTATGTTTTTTGTTGGATTAGTACGAATATCACAATCATATCTTTTAAGTCTTTGCTTTTTAAGTATCACTCGGAAACGTGTGTTTTTGAGAATGATCAACAAATACACTAATGAAATGCAGTCTTTGTTCTGTGACCTATAACTTAAACAGATTGGTTTCTTCATTTCGTTTGAGTTGTGGTTGTGTCCATGTTCCTGTTGCAGGATGTTAGCCCGTTTTAAATAACCATCAGAAGAGAGGGCAATTGAAACATCCTTTATAGTTCTTTCGTCATCCCGGACCGTGTGAAGTATTCAGTGATATTATTTATTGATGTTGCTGATTTGCATGTTGAGTGTTGATTGACTTATCAAAAAAACCAGTCCTCCGATCAAAAGTTAATTTTACGTTTCATTATTTTTTGTACCAACATTAGCAGTGAAATGTTTTAGTATTGTTTAGCAACCCCCTATTTCTAATATGCAATAAATGTATGTATATATAAATATGTTTTTACTTTTTATTTAAATTATAATATGATCACAATAACACGTAACACCCGTACAATTGCATAGGAAGAAACAGTGAAAACATATTTTTAAGTATTTCTACGTAAATGAAAAGTAGGTACTAGCTCATGAGTTTGGTTTAGAAGTAAAAAAATAATATTACAAAGTGTACAAGTACAATAATAATGTTTAAATACAGGATGAATTAACATTAAAAAAATATATGAATTGAACTAAAGTTACTGCTTTTTGTTCATGATGTTATGAGTGTTATTTTTTGATTTCTTGAGGGAAGACTATTAAAATATTTTTTCCCTTTGTAAATATAATTATTATGCATCAGTTGTGCAGAAAATATTGGACTATATAAATATAGGATTATATAAATAACAGTTGGACATTGGATGTTATAGTAATGTTTTAGTGATCAAAGAATTTTCATTGAATGTTTATAATATTTAGTTTTTTTATGGATGTTTTGAACTTTTGAAATTTTTGGAAAGTTTTTAATAATTGGAAGGGAACTTAGATTGTTTTTTTATGTCGGCGGAAAATATTCAAAATGATCACCAAAAAATCACGAGCAATCGCAGGAAAAAATTAAAAATCACGCTGTGGTTATGGAGGAATACAATCCTTTGACCTTCGATGGCAATGCTGAACGAGTAAATCCGCAAAGAAATAGGAATCCTGGTTTAGATGACCCGACGTAAAGCTCAACCAGGAAGCTGCGGTGATACGGACAACCTTATTTGGCTGTACATATAGAGAGACAAGACACTGGACAACCATATCGGAAATGGTCATCTCGGTCTCGCTGCACACATCCTTAGAACAAGGAGGAAGGAAACCGGTAGAAATAGCGGCTAAATTAGTTACCGATAGAAGAATCTCCTTTGTAGAAGGAACGGCACAGTCGACACCGGTTATTTCAAGTCATTTGCTCATTTATTATTATATTATGATCGTAAAGCATGTGAAGCGCATTTTTATGTAAATGCAAATATCGCGTTTCACCGCATCTCTCGAGATGATTTAATTCATAAAACAAATAATATATCTCGTGAAACTTACAATCTTACAACTTGCAAGTCACGTAGAACACCATTACGGTCGATAATAATAATTGTGCCAATTTTATTCTTTCAATCCTCATAGTTATTGGTTTTTAGTTAATTGCTAAGTTCCTAGAAAATTTGAAGTTGGCCAAAACTATTTTATACAGTAAAGTTGAACCCGCGTCTCATTTGATCAATGATTAGAACAATTTCATAAATTTTACATTTGAAAGGTTCGTTTTAATCACCGATTATCGCCTCGTTTCAGTGTTTGATCTAATTCTGCTATCGGTTTTATCAAAGGCTGAAACGAGCCGAGAAACGGTGATTAATAGAACCGATCGAATGAATAAAGCAAGAAGTATGTATGTGCCAAGACAGAATTGTTTATTTGTTGCTTTATCCTCTCCGTTTTCCGAAATCACGTGATGATTATCTAATTAGTTTGGTTTGTTTGTTAATAAATAACATAGATAATGTCTACTCGTGATTCTTGGTTGAATAAAAATTACATTAAATCAAGTATTGGGTTTTGATTTTTTTCTGTCTTAATTGAGATTTTCGAGCAGTCTTGTGTACTAACCGCTAACAACTGCTTAGTGTTTGATTAACGGATCTCTCAGAAGGACACAACTCTGAACCAAAATAAATAATGACCACCAGCTTCAGGAAACAAAGTTTCTTGGGTTCAGGGTTAAATCAATTCATTCGTGATACCTACATCATTAAAAAATGTTAAATTAAATAAATGAGTTGTTTTAAACCACAAAATTAAACTTGCGAGAACCCTTCTTTCACGGATGATTAACGGAATTTGCATTCCTTTCAAGGATTGTCTGTGATTATAATAGAGTAAAGTGTTTCCCTTTTCTTTGAGAAACCAAACTACTATTAATTATTAATTAAATTACGCTGAAATCAAACTGTCCCGAAATTCTAACTTTTAAAATCCATTACCAGACTAATTTAGACTGATAATTAATAACGTCGAAATTCCCCATCGCACGATGAATATAATATTCCATACTTATAAAATTAGGCAATTTAGGTAAAATTCGGGAAGTATTCGATTATTATACCGGGCGTATGTTGCTATATTAGCCTATTTATTTTTATTTTGGGGAGGCTTTACCTCCCCGTTCTGAAAAATCTTCACAAAAAATATAAAATTTTGAAAAAAAAATCTATTTCAAATACAATAACGTCTATATTATCGTATTTTTCAATCTTAGCACTCTAGATTCTAGATCACTGAAAAGTCACGGATCGCCCCCCGATACATCCTGCATACACAGTGTATGGAAACTCGTAGTTCAAGTGGAAAACTGATGAAACTATATCAAATATGTAGTCGATTTGGCGGTATAATTTTTCTTGATGTGAGCTTTTGTTTTTTGTTAGTCCAAAGTTGGATTTTTAAGGTGAAATATCGTTAGAGGTTAATGTCAGCTGCTTAATAATATCTTTAAAATGCGCCGAAATGGATCGAAAAGTTGTTAGTATCTTTTGTTGACGTAAAAAAATCAAAAAGTTAAAAAAAAATCGAAATGCTCCAATTTTTTTTTTTGGGTTCTATAATTGGATTTAGATTCTCCAGTTTCCCGCTTGTAGCTTCATTTCCGGACATCAAGAATACGGACGGTTTATTTCACATTTTAATACATCCAAGAATAGACGCAATTTATTCAAAAAACGCACATGGGCGCCTGCAAGTGATCCAAACTAGCAAAAACCTTGGAAAACACCAAGGAATACTTACCTATATATTTATAGGGTGAAATCTCACCTCTCTAACTGTTTTATTACGAGTATTGCTCCACTGACCACACACAACTTTAATATAATAATACCTATTAATTACCTATAATGTCATCTATATATATAAAAATGAATCTTTGTTTCCCTTGGTCACGCCATAACTTCAGAACGACTATAACTATTTCATTCATATTTAAAAAAAAGTTTTCTAATACTTTGTAGAAGGTTCTCACGGAAAGAAAAATTAAGAAAATTGAATAATTTCAGAAAACTTAACGACTATTTTAACTTCCCACGTTTGATGAATTTGAATTTAGCAGGCAGCTGTTTTTTTATGTTTTAAAAGAATTGTCTATGGATTTTTAAAATTATACATATTTTAAATAGATACCTTTGTTAGGTATCAAATTTGATTGACTGTTGTTATAATATACGAAAATGAATATTTGTAAAATGACAATTTGAATAAAAAAATTGTAATAGGTTTGAAAACTGAATGTCAATTGGGACTTAATTTATGGAACGCGGGAGGGGGGTTTGCGGGACGGTGGAGCGGGAGAGGGTGGGCGGGAAAGGTGGAAGGGGAACGCAGGAGGGTGAGGGGTGTGGGAGGGGAACGGGGACGAACGGGAAAGGACACGCAGGGCGAAACAATTTATTTATTTGAATATGGGAATTGCAACGCATGCCGGGAACCAGCTCATAATGTATGTACATAGCTTAAAGTCCTCGGATCGTTTACCAAACAATAAAAATATACATCGCTACCTTTACTAATATGTATATGCAAGGAAGTTACATCTATTTTAAGATTCGTAAATCCACACATCATTTATACGGACGAGTTCGGTTATATTACGTTTTTATCAAAATATTAAATAGTTTCAAACCAGATAAGTTTTTTCAAACCGACCAACAAGTGGTTATTTATGACTACTACGGTCGAATAATGATCAATTTTACCTTTCATATTCTTTAAATGTTTTATTGGGTAGTTTAGTTCAATGCACAATTTGTTTATTTAATTTTAATTATTGTATGGTCAGCAAAAAGTAGATGGATATGTTTGTTTATAGCGAGTACCCGGCGTGCGTTGCATTTTTTATTATTTTATTTATTAGCGTTATAAACAGTCTTTATAAATTCATATATGACAGTGATAAGAATATGCATGTCATTGACCAATAACATAACTACAAATTGAAATTTAGAACCATAATTCAAAAATATACACCAAAACCTATACCTGATATAAACGATTCTGATAAAGTGCATCTTCTAACTTAAATCTAAAAAAAATGTTTAGTGAAATTTTTCGACTGTTAATATTTAAATTTTAATGGATACCAATAATATTTTTCAGGAAATGATTTTAATTAAATTCGAACTGCTAAAAGTAAACAGGGAAATGTGGTGAACTTAAAAAAGAAAAATAAAGAAATCAATGCGATATTAATTTTTTAGTTAAACATGTGGTATTCGATCGAGTGTTATTTTTTTATGAATGCTGTGAATTTATAAAGGATAGTGTTAAACACATCGATATTTGGGCATTATCTCTTCAATGTGCTACAGCTTCTTCTTATAAATACATTTTAAAAGATAATTTGTATTTTTTTAAGGTATATAAAATGTGTCCGGAGATCGAGTAACTCTAAATGGACATCTGAAATTAATATTCTGTAGTAAGTATGGGCTATCAATAAAGATATGAATAATCTTATAGATGGGGTGGCTAACTTGATTAGACTCAAGATCTACGGTTCCCTGACGAAAACATGTGCGATCTACCCAGTGGCGTCGCGGGTTTTAGCCGCTCGGGGCCCCTTTATTTATGGAATTCAACCGCAGATTTTCAAGCGCCGGGGGGGGGGGGATGGTGTACATGGAATTTCTATTATTTTTATTAGCACCTCATTATATGTGTGTCGAGTACTCTTCTAATAAAAAACATGTTTTTTTTTTTTACATTCACTCCACAAGAATGGTATTCATGTAATCCATGAATTTTTACACTGTGTTGAGAACACAAACAGGTTTTAGCTTAAGATTGATTCTGCTTCCCTAAATAATAGTTACACAAAGAACAGTCAATTTCTCAGAATTTTGAAGCATTTAATATGCAACTCAAATGTTAAGCTTCACTCAGTACACGATAAATCTGCAACTTGTTATTTTTATTTATCGTTATATTCGGAATACAAAACTGGTTTAAATTAAATTTGTTTGCCGCGTAAAACTACACTCAGAACATGATAATGGTTTCTCTTTGATTCTGGAAGCACATACATAATACATTCTCTATAACTAGAATTTTATAACCGCACTTCGAAGAGAGAATGTTTTCCTTCGAAATGTGTCAGCAGATGAATCCAGAATTGGAATTTTACATTCTGAAGATCAAACTGGTTTGTTAAGTCTGAATGCGGCGAATTAAAACAACACTCAGATGAAAATGGTTTTTCTTTATTTTGGCAACACATACATAGTCTGCTACTAGAATTTTGTAACTGCACTTCAAATAAGATAATGTTTTTCTTCGAAATATGTAATATGTCAGCAGATGAATCCGCAACTTGAATTGTGTTTTAATTCTGATTATCGTAGTGCTTATGATTTTTCCCCCTCTTTTTCATTCCCTTCCCCAACGCTCGGATTCCACTCCTCCTCCCTATAAACTAAACTATATGAAATACACACATTTTTTAAACAACGTATGCATCATCTATTGTAAAATAATTAAAGCGATGTATTATAGTAAAGATAATATTGATTAGTGAGTGAATTCCAAAAATTCAAAAACGTCTAATGTCAATGCGTTGATTGTTTTGCTTTTGTTCTTAAACATATAATGCTGCCCCCCTTTCTTACACAAATGTCAATACATAGTCGAAAATGAGATAAACGGTGAACGTATGTCTGCACCCCTCCAAAGGAAAAATACAATAACTATAATAAATCTCCCTCACACGGATAGAGAAAACGAAATGCAATTCCCGTAAGTAGAAAAGTAAGAAAAACACAAAAATTATAAATCCGTACACAACGCCATCTCTGATATTGACAAAAACAAAACAAGGACAGTTGAGCATCGATAATTGCCTCATTGATTAATTTTTAACTTAATAAATAAACTGAATTTAATTCAGCTAATAAGCTAACACAACAGTTATTGATTCTGAGACGGGACGAAGTTCGCCGGGTCAGCTACAATGAAATAAAATCATAGAAAATATGTTTGTCTATCAAATAAATTAGGATAATTATTTAGTGACAATATTCAAATGACCTTCTTGACACTTGTAATCTAGACCTAGACAATCGATTACCACATAATAAGTTAGTACTGTCATGTTGGTCTGATGGTGATGTTTTTTGTTGTTTGAGGGTAGTAGGAACAATAAACACGGAAAAGCTCTTATGAATTCTTTTGTCTATTTTATTTTAGCAACCGTTGTGTTAGTTTTTTTTAAATATTTAATATTGAATTCATTTAAGATAACACGAGGGATTTGGTATCACTTTAATTTGCCAATAGTTGAGAAAAACAATAGGCCACTTGCATGGATTTCATAACGACTTGGAAAAAATCGTGTGGATAGATTTTTTTACTAAGATTACGAAAATGTTGGTAAAAATTTTTAGAATTGTATAGTTTTTTTTATTTTTAAATTAATAAATCCATTATTTGAGCTCGTGACGTCACTACATGAAAATGTCCCGTCTCCGATTATGTTCCCTTAATTTTGAAAAATTCCACACTGATTAACTTTTTTTTTATATGGCAACACTTTGATTTCCGGCGAATTTTTGAATTGTTCACTAGATTTATTGTTTGTTCTATGCGAACTTATCCTTTGGTTTGATTTTTTGATAAAGATGGCGGTGTTTTTACAGATGTTACGAAGAGAACCCCGTACAATTTATATTCGTGTGGAAAACATTATTTTTTTTAAATGATTTTCGGCTATGTAATTATTGTTTTTTCGCACTCACAAAATTATGTCCCGTCTTTCTGGTTTATAAAAAATGGTCTGATTTTTCGGATTTAAATTTTCAAAAAATCGCCAGGTCTTCAAAAATACGATTTAAAAATAAATAAAAATACAGAATGTCTTAGAATATTTGCCTTAACCGGAAAAAAATTTAAAAAATGTGATGCAAGTGCCCTATTAGAGAATTATCCTGCTACCTGTCGCCCGTCGAAGAAAAAAACACCGTCTAGTGAGGAGGGTTATGTTTTTTGTACTTTTTAATGTGAATACCGCACGTGAGTTCCAAATGCTCTCAACCGCCTGTAGCCAGTGAGACTGTGGCATTTATTGGAGTATGTTATGAGGCTGCAGGTTGTGGGGAGGGGAAAGATACGGGGAAGAGGAAGATGTGGAAATATCTGGTTATTTAGATTTAGTCACCAAATACGGCTAAAGCACCGTTTCGATTCTAAATTGTGGTCTCAAATCCGGGCCACACTGAGATTATTTTATACTCGCCGAATAGGTTCAAATAAATAACGACAAAAAAGCTCAAATGTGCACTAAGCATATCACGCAAATTTAATCAGATGTTTAATTATTAGATATAAAAAAGTTCAGGGAATGAATTAACGAGTGGCAAGTGTGGGTGAAGGTTTATTAGCATAAATAATCTTCCGGATCTGAAGCTGTTGTAGATATAGCGAAACCTGCTAATCTAGAAATTAGAGATAGTAATTTATTGACATGACATAGCGTCTCTCACGGGACCAAGGAATGTCTTGACCTTTTATTTGAATTTTATTAAAATACTAGGCGTGCGTTACAATACTGTTGCTTTATGTTTAAGGCGATCCACTAGTACAGGAAAAAATCGAAATCGGAATTCACGCCCTTTTATGGGAGGAGTTTAAAAATACTTGAGAAAAAGCTTTTGGAAAGGTTGGAAAAGATATTTGAGAAATTTTTTTTACATGTTGATTTCGTAAAGGCCTGTAAAAAACATTGATTCTTTTTTATGCATTGTTTATTGTAATAAAACGGAATTTTTAAATTGATTTCACGAAAACAAGCAGCGCGGACCCTAACACGTTGTTTCTCCGCTCCGGCCGGAGGAGTAATGACGAAAGAATGGGGCGGCTGCCAGTCGTTCTTTGGTGGACGGTATAAGGTTCACTTTGATATAACAAATTCGTCGACTGCCGTATTATCGCCGTGATGTCAAAAATACCAACGTGAAAATGCATATTATATTTTATTTTGTGAGGTTCGGGCGTAAATATTTTTTTTTTCGCGATAATTATATAAGAAACTGAATTTGCCACATTATGCAATAAAACCATATCCGAAAAAGTGTTTATAAGTAGGAGAGTTTTCAGTTGAAAATGTTTTTTATAGACCTAATACTTTATTTTTTTCTAAGCTTATCAAAAGAATTATTTTAAAATATGACTGATATTTTTAAGGACCAAGGTATGTTGTACACGCAGTATTTAATTGAAGCATCTATAATACTTCTAAGCGGTCAAATTTTCAAAACAAAAACATACGATTTTGTATGATTTTGCATTATTTAGTATGGCTTCATCTTAAGAAAGAAGTTGTTTCTCCCTGCGTATCCCGTCCCCGAATATTTCTCCAGAGGGCCTTGAGGGGGACTCCATCCAGGCAATCATGGCAGTGATGATTGTATTCTTCGATTGGCGCATAATAAGCTTCCCCTACGGTGGCGGAGAAGTGCTCTGAAAGTGTGCACTCGTCCTTCGAGGAACATTTCTGTAGCGCTGCAGTATCTCTGCATTGTTTTAGGCATTTTTGTATGTAGAAACCTTCACGGGCATGCGCACTATGAATCACCATATTTTCATCGCAGTCGGTTGTATGATTTAGAAACGCATGAGGGACAAACGAAGAAACATTCCTTTTTATATACTAAGTTTGATTGGTATTTTAACATTGTTTAAATAAGATAATACTGATTTAATTAATCACCAAACAGGGGGGGGGGGGGGAGGGTAAAAAATCATGAAATTCGTGTGACGTAATTTATGGATGGCCCCTTACAAATAAATAACCAAAAATGGTTTGTGAATACCTCATAAGAGCCCCAACTGCTCCTGTGTGGAGCAAGTGAGACAATGGCATCCCCAATTGGGATATGTTGTGGGGATAAAGATAAATGGGGAGGAGGAGGAGATAAAGAAGAGGTGAGCCTAGCTATTCAGATCTAGCCATCAAACATGGATAAAGCAGTTTCAAGCAACGTTTCAATTCTGAATGGTGGTCTTACACCAGGGTTATCTTCACTCTGGAACGTGCCTCGAATGTACTTTAAATATATTATTTTAAGTGATAGCGAAAATAAAAAAAATTAAATAAAATTTAACTACGCACGCCGGGGTTTGAAAACCGGCGACCTCCGGAAAGCTAGTCGAGAGCCTTGCACTTCAAATTATATCAACAAGTTCTCGGCATTAATGTAAATTTTTAAATGTAAAATGATTTAAAGTGATGACTGACGATATAAAATTGAACCTATGTAAAACTATCCCTACGTAACCCATTTAAGTTTTTTTTTTCATCAATTTACATGACTTTACATCGCCTTTTAAAAGTGTGCTGAATTGTCATTGTCCTGATTTGTCCGGTTACCATTTTTTACACCATTTTCTTGACAAGCGTAGAAAATATCTGTAATAAATGCAATGGCGAATTCAAAGACAATCTTTTGAACACCTCTTCCTATTTATAATGTTTCTCAAAAATGTCTCATCGAACGAACTAAATTAAATTAATCAATAAAAAAAATTAGTCCGCAACTAAAGCGCGAAAACATTACGTCATGTCGTCATGCACCTACTACCTACTGACAGATAGCCCATCATAGCCAAAAAAAGCTACATATTGTTTTTATCAATTTCGTTTGCCTTGACATTCAAAGACACATAAACAATGTTATCAAATAAAGCGGTATTTATATTTTTACTAGCTGACCCGGCGAACTTCTTACCGCCTCAGAATCAATGACTGTTGTGTTAACCTATTAGCTAAATTAAATTCAGTTTTTTTTATTAAGTTTAAAATTAAGGAATGAAGCAAATATCGATGCTCAACTGTCCGTGTTTTGTTTTTGCCAGTATCAGAGATGGCTTTGTGTACGGATTTATAATTTTTGTGATTGTCTTAGTTTTCACTTACTTACGGGAATTGCGTTTTATTTTATTTATTCGTGTGAGGGAGATATATTGTATTGTATTTTTCCTTTGGAGGGGTGCAGACATACGTTCACCGTTTGTCCCAATTTCGACTGATGACTTTTAGTATTTAAGAAAGAGGGGCAACATTATATGCTTAAGAACAAAAGCAAAACAATCAGCGGATGGTCATTTGATATTTTTGAATTTTTGGAATTCACTCACTACTCAATATTATATGTACTTATAACAATATTCCTGCAGCTCTTTCAAAATATGAGAATTCGTTCCATACAAAATGTATGGGAATAGAATTTTCTTTATAATTTATTTTTTCGATTCGGGGCGGAGACAAATCCAACAAATCAAAGATCATAGAAATCGGTCCAGCCGTTCTCGAGTTATAAATGGTGTAACTAACCCGAATTTTTTTAAATAATTAAGATTAAATACATCTTTGAATTGCACTCTTGTTTCCTCGATTGATTGAATATTTTAATGGAGTGGAGTCTAGGAAATGAATACACTCTCCGAAATCCGATCGAGGTGATACTCAGCAGATAGATTCGTTGTTCATTCTATCAACTTTTAATTTCAACAAAATTTCATTATATCAACTTGTGGTGGCAAACACGCACACATTCATTTCTCTGAAAAGCGTTGTCATTACAGTAGGTACCTACCAACCTACCTATACGAAAATAATTTCGGTCTAATCCAGTAGGATGGTTCAATTCAGCAGTCGAACAATTTTATTTGTTTTATTTTTGGAAGTTATATTTTTTTTACGGTTTGATTTTTTAAGTAGCTCGAACTTGTAAAATAATATTTTTCTTAAATTTGGTCTTCGGTCCGAATTTAAAACCAAGTAGGCATGGGACAAAAGACAAAATATTCAAGAAACATAAAATAATTTTTTTCTCTTTGTCAACTTAGCGAAGTCTTATTTTAATTCGACCATTTTGTATTTCCTATGTGTGTAAATTTGTCTGTACATTCCGTTTCCGTTTCAAAATGGTGGCCATTTTAGTGGTTCAGTAAACATTATTTTTTTCAAATTGAAATAGTCTTGGTTATTTTGACCAGAGTGAGTTCCAGAGTGGATGTGTATCGCCCTGGTGTAAGACCACCATTCAGAATCGAAAGAATTGCTTGAAATGAATTTAGCCGTGTTTGGTGACCAGATCCTTCCGCACTTTCCTCCTTCCTCCCCATCCGCACTACCGTCAGTCTCTCAACTCACCCCAATTGGGGATGGCCCCTAGTGGTTGAAAGTATTTGGGAATCTTGTGCGGTATTAAAATTAAAAAAAAAAAACGAGTGTGCTTTAGACCATACGACTGAAGTAAAACTACAAGACAAACCTCGCCCCATGAACCCAGGTATGCCTGATAAGTTATTATTAATTTAGCCGTGTTTGGTGACCAGATCCTTCCGCACTTTCCTCTTCCACATCTCCTTCCCATCCGCACTACCGTCAGTCTCTCAACTCACCCTAATTGGGGATGGCCCCTAGTAGTTGAAAGTATTTGGGAATCTTGTGCTCTATTCCAATTTTTAAAAAAACGAGTGTGCTTAAGACCACACGACTGAAGTAAGACTACAAGACAAACCTCGCCCCATGAACCCAGGTATGCCTGCTAAGTTACCAAACGTAGTGAACGGGGCGATCTATGACCTAGGGGTGACATGTGACATTGGGGTGAAATATGACCATGGGGTGACCTACGACCTTGGGGTGACCATCCTTATCCTTATCACTCCCCAAGTCACGCGTTAAGGCCCCAAGAAGTACCAAAAGGCGGCTATGGGATATTCCCTGCCCTGTATATCGATAAGCATTTAACTTTCAAACAACACATACAAGATGTAAAAGATAAAATTACACCCTTAATTAGCGTTTTTAGCCGGTTATCATATCTATTATCAATTAAATTGAAAAAACTTCTTCAATCTTTGCAAAATAACTTTGTGGCATTATTTATTATTTAATTAATAACTGATAACTTTGTATAAACCACTTTTAATATTAACATATCCTGAAGAAGATAACATTGTTATTGAAACATGTCGATATTGTTTATTAAAAAGTGGTTTATACAAAGTTATCATTTATTAATTAAATTGAAAAAAGTTTATGTTATAGTCTCGTACACTCACACCTAAATTACCTGATTGAAATCTGGGGAAACGCATATGAAACATACATATATGAATTACAGGTAATACAAAACAAGGTAATCAAAAAAACTATTTAACTACAGCCCAGAACATCCACAAAAAAATTATATATGGAAACAAAACTATTAAAATTAAGAAAACTATATGAATACAATACATGTCTCCTTATATACAAAATACAAAATAATCTCGTACACACAAACACTGAACTCACTAAAATGTCTCAAGTACCTACTTAAACACTTTACACGACAACATGATAACATACATTTAAACACCATCCACACAAACTATGGTAAACAATCCATATGTTACGAGTGGGGCAACTTATATAATTGCCTCCCAAATGACATTAAAAACGAAAATAAGTTGGATAAATTTAAAAAAAAATTATTAATAATTATTCTTGATATACAAAATAATGAAATAGAAAAGCGCTGTATTGAAATATTTAGTTTGTCTTAATGTGTATAATTATTTCCAATTAAATGAGTGAAAATGTAATTTTCTTTTAACTGGAATAAAAAAAAAGTTTACGATGTTATAATTTAGCAGAAATACTTCGGACTGAAGTCAACATAAAACTATAATGATGTTATCATATTGTTTGTCGTATTGACGGATGTTTGAAGTGCATTTTTCATGCATATGTCATTTAAATATTCACTTTCTCAAAAACGATAACTCGGATAACCTATGAACATCGGTGGCCATAAAGGGAAATGTAATAAATTTTTTTTTTATCAGAGATGGTCGTTCTTTTTTTTCTTTTAGAGATAATATTTTTGGTTATATTTTATTGTTGAATAATAAATATATTCCTAACTTTGCATCTGAATTACATTTAATCACAGATATTATATCCCTGTCTGGAACCCACATTATAAAATTCGTTTACAAGCTTATTATAAGAATACAAAATAAATTCTTACGTTTTTAGATTTAAAAATGGTATTCCAGCAATTTTGTTGAACTACAACACTCTTTTAAATGATATGAATAGGTAAGCTGAAATTGTCGTGACTTGGTAGTTCTATTTAAAAAATTTACCAGACCGCAGAACAGATATAATACTTATTGAGGTGCATAAATAAATGGAACCCATCCTTACACATTTAATAAAAAGTTTTTTTTAAATAATTCTCGTAGAGTAAAATAATCCACAGACTATTAATAACAGTTTGCATATTAAGCAGGTTTACAAAGGTTCTCACTTCTCCACGAACCTTCTGGTTCTACAACAGTCTTTGTCAATTTTACTTTTTTTAACTTAAAAAAGACTTGGGCTGGTTTTAACCAAAAAAAATTTGACAATTTATTAAATATTTGAAGTCATTTTCACGTTCTGTATTCTTGGAAGCTGGGTATGGGTACCGCCACTCCGGTAACCTTTTATTGAATAACCAACACCTCTGCCATAGGTCACCCCAAGTGGTTCGCTACGTTTAGTGACTCAGCAGGGGTACCTGGGTTCACGGTGTGAGGTTTATCCATGTCTTGGCGGCCAATGCATCTGCCTGTCTGCCGCGTGGTGTGCAGGATCGAGAGAGGTTGGAGGGATGGATTCATTCGCCCGTTACGCCTGGATACACTGACCCCCAGATTCCTACCCAACCCTCATACATATTTCCTTCAGAACTTTCTCTCCATCCTTTCCTTAAAAAACCCTCCACACAGCATTCCATAAGATGACATAGGCCCTGAGGGAAATTATTTTCCTCAAGGCCTCCTGTGTGGAGCTGATGTAAAAAAAAAGCTTCAGTAAAGTATTGCGATTATTTCAGTTTTACGAAGCAATTGTTCTATACTGATATAATAATTGAACTTGAATAGAACTAACACAGAAAGTGAAAATTAACTTAAAATATTTGATGGATTATTCAAATTTTTCTAAATAACCCCTGAGTCCTGAAAAAATGACAAAGACTGCAGGAAGAAGGCTCATGAAGAAGTGAGAACCTTTGTTAAACTGCCTAATATCCAAAGCTTTTAAAGACTGTGGATTATTTAGTTTGATGTGACTTACTATGTATAAAAAGAACGAGTGTGCTTTAGACGTTTAGACCACACGACTGAAGTAAAACTTCACTACCTTATAAAAGAACATATGACATTGTAAGGGAGATATATGACGTTGGGGTGACATATGAGCATGGGGTGACCTATGGCCGCGGGGTGACCTACGAACTTGGGGTGACCTAAGACATTGGGGTGACCTACAACCTTGGGTTAGTACGTACGCCTTACCTTAGATGTGCAGTATGTACGACTCGCCCGATCACCGTTCGCATCGATCACCGTTCGCATCGTTACCGTTCGCATCACACTTTTCGTAACAAATAACACTTTTCGTAACGCATTCACCAGCTTACCTCCCAAGTTTTACCTCGAAAACTTTTTAACGGCTCTCTGCGTCGTTCCTCCAAAAGCAGAAGGATCATTTGATTCCACGAAGAAGCTGGCGTTAATAATTAAACACGGGCCACGTTGCATGCATTTGGATACCTACCTGGACACAAAAGTATAAAATATTTGACAGTGGGGTCCTGTGCCCGTGCCGGCTACCGTCTTTACGAGGATACCTTTACGGCCATAGATAAAACGTCGAATTGATGCGTTTATGACGGGGGTACTGGGCACCAGGGGCTTCGCCAGTTTCCAAGCTATAGGAGACAGCTTAAATTTTGTATAGAACATGCAGGGAAGGAACAAGGCAGTAGTCAAAATTAACTAGAAAAATTAACATACAAGCTGACGTGTATCAGGCGTTGCTCAGGGTTTTGAATAGGTCCGCCATTAACCAGCCAGCGGCCGAGAATTCATATTTCGTCGAAATATGTTCTTACGATTTCCCAGGGCGGTTCCAATGAGAAAGATTAGTTATTCTCCATACCAGGTTTTTTTAAATAATAACTCAATATCGATTTTATTTCATTCAAAATTTCTTTTAATTTATACCTACATTCAAAAATGCTGAAAGGCGTGATGATAAAACTATTAAAATTATGTACTTTTTAAATAATGTCTAAGCAAAATAAGAATTTAAAAAAAATCTTAAATACATCTATTGGTTTTTAATACTGTAAATAAATAGATAAACTGAAGTATTTTCGTCACAAAACACGTGTGCGGATCTTATTACAAATGATTTTATTTTAACTAAAATTAAAATTCTGAAACATAGCTTTCCCAGATAATTTATTGATTTATTTTACTGCATGATTTAAAATTTGTGTTGTGTAATTCAAAATTTTGTTTGAAAATTTAACAAATCTGCCAACGACCTGCGGTAAAACGTTATTGTACTTTAAATAAACATATTTTCTCAAAATTTAAAAGATAGCTTTACTAGATAAAAGAACAGTCTTTCAAAATCAATTTATAATTTTTTGTGGAAAAGAGTCAATACGTCTAAAATTTTATTTAAAAATGACATATTTCCGGTTTTGTCTGGTTATAACCTCTTAAGCCGTTAAGGCGGCCTATAGGCAACTATATTGTCATACTGATAGGGTTTACTTCAGGAAAACAACAAACCACATTGTTTGAATAGTTTGATTGAAGGGGTTCATGCGAGACAGTGCTAAGCCACCTACTTGTGATTTGGAAATGATTGTGAGTGGAAAATTCTTACATTACCTTTGCACAAAGACAAGGAAAAGCGCTGAATTTTTTTTTCCATGGTATCCCCAGTTGGGTTAGGTATGTGGTGTGGATGAAGGGAGTGTAATATGAATTATTAGATTCACAAACACACGTAAGAGCGCCGCAAGCGAAACATTTTGACGGTCGAAGCACAAAATTGTGTTCCAACAATTTTTAGACGAAAGCCCTTTAGTATTTACTTAAAAAGAATTATTTTAGCAATGTTAAAATAGAAATCTCTGAAAAAAATCAGCAATCGGTTAGTAGCCGCATGCGTCGGTTTCCCTTCCCAGCGTCGCGAGTTCAAACTTCTGCTAGAAGTCCTTCAGCATTGCGCAAGCAACATTTTCCGCTTAAATAAAAATATGATTTTTTGAAATAAATTATAACTTTGTAACCACAATTTATTTATTTATTTTTTTAATACCGACCACAATACAATGGGTATATGGCCTAAGTACTCACGGGAACTAACTAAACCGTCTCCGTAAATTATAATACCGACCGGTTTTACTTAACACGAGCATCTTCAGGGTATAAAATTAAACGGATCAAAAAATTCATTGTGTGAGCTTTTATGTATATATACAGAAAGAGACAAAATATAATATAAAGTGAGAAAGTGAAATAGAGAATAGAGAGAAAGAGACGGATATCTAATAAGTTACCATATTATACATACAGGTAAGTTAATATGTCAAACCACAAAATGACTGCTTTCTACCAAAATGAAAATATATGATTTTTTCCGTGTCCTGTGTCTTCAAGGTGTATTTCATTTTGGCACCTACACTACCCCCCCCCCCCCCGACGTTAGAACCCTTTGGAAAATTTGATATAAGTCCTGTATTCTCAATGTGTACTATTATTATCGCCAAAAATGGCTGAAAGTCATTCAGTCTAAAAACTTGTCACATTTGTTATAAAAAATAACAGATATGTTGCTTCAGTTATAATGTTTTTTTTTTCCTTTAATTTTTTTTATTCACCAGTGGACCACATCGCTAGTTAACTACTGAACCACATCGTAAAATACACTCCTTATGTAGATGGCGATAAGACTTAAATTTCCGTTTATCACCAGCCGCCTGTTGTTTTGATTTATTCATGAAAAAAAAAACATAATAAAAATCGTGTCTCATTTTATTTTGAGAAGTTCTAATAATAAATATTTAGATAATTTTGTACAGAATTTAATTTAAAGCATTGTATAATAAAACCACAACCGGAAAGGGGTTCGTAAGTAGGAGATTATGCACTTTAAAGCAGATATCATAGGCCTATAAAAAGAAAATCAAAAAAATCGAGGGCAGTTTACACGCGGTAGAAGCGGAACTTAACCAAAATAATCTCAACCAATACTTGAAAAGTGAGGTCATAATCAAAGCGACCAATGAGCGCAGACCTATCGTACATTCCGTTTCATATCTCAACCAATAGGATCCTTTAAAAGTGACATCATAATCAAAGCGGTCAATGAGCGCAGTTGTTGCGTTGCAGGTGCAGTAATCGTCATTTCCATTCCATCCTAAATCCAAATCACAGCGGTTCAGTAAAAGTTTCACTTCAAAAATACTTTATTCTTTTAAAGGCAAATATGTGGTCTACTCGCAGTATTTAATCAAAGCATCTGAATTATTTCTAAGCGATCAAATTGTTAAATTAAAAACATGCTATTTTGCATTACTTACTTAATAGTGCATCACCTTAATGCAACCCATTACAGCGGGAAACCGTGGTCATAAATGTTCCTTAACCACTTGAGCGACAGCGCAATTTAAAACTTTTTTCTACGATTGCTCGAGATTTTTGTGGTGATCGTTTTGAAAAATTTCAGCCCACATTTAAAAATTCATATCTCCGAATTTTAATATGGAGACATACAAAATAGTTCTATATAGTCAATGAATCCACCAATCTTTTTCGATTATTACATATTCGTAGGATTTATAATAAAACATAATAAAATCGTAAACTTTTACTTCATTTCTTACAAATAAGGGAAAATTTGCCAAAATTGGCGGCAAATCAATCCCAGGTATTTTAAATAGTGCCATATTGTGGCAAAAAGCGCTCCATTTGTTAAATTAAATACTTATTTTGAGCATGAATACCTTAGTTACCTACGAGTACATGAAGGGAAAGTGCGGCATGTAAACAAAACCACGTCTTCGCGCTGTCAGGACAACGACAACTTATTATTAGATACATTTATTTCTTTGAAAGTTCATTAGGCGATATGGCGCCCCTGAATAAACATCTTGTGCGTAAAAGTAATTAAGTTTATCACTTTTTTCTGTTACATTTTCGCAATGATTTGCAAATTGTTCATATTGTAGATAAGGCTTCTTATCTTGACAGAACAAGAGGCCTTGAACCTAAACGTGAATTCAAAGATATAATATTTAGTAAAGATGTCTACCTGCTCTGACTCACATCTAGATCTTCCCGATCTATAAATAGCACCCACACACCCACAGGATTCTCAACGTCAGATTACCTTGAGAATTATCCAAAAGAGTTTGCATTATTTCATGGAGTTTTAAAATAACCAAATTTTCTCAGTAAACTAAGAGAAAAAAATTACCAAAATAAAAGCATTTATCAGGAAGAGAAAAATTTCCTAAATTTTATTCCCCAAAAGTTGTTTCCCATAAATTGCTACAATTTTCCATGACGGGTTGTTTAACAATTCAAATGCAAAATTGTCATCAAATGGCCATTTAGTGACTTTTTTGATTCTAAGTCCGTATCAGGTTTTGTACAAATTTTCATCAGCAGAAGAGGACAACCATCACATTTTATATAGTCACGTGTTTCACATATATATAGGTACAGTTGTTAATACACAGCGTATAAAAAAGTTAATATTCAGTTAAATTACATCGCAATAAGATTCTTTAACTAAATGACATAAACATCATGTATCCGGTTAGAAGAAAAGTAGGTATAACATTCATGTGGAAATAATTTTAAGTCCGACATTCATGTGGAAATAGGGGAAGCAGTTTTCCCGTTGGTGATTTCTCTAAAATGCTTTTTGATGGAGTTCAACAATTTTACTTTGCCATTAATGTTTCTGATTTCTACTGGTAGGTTATTAAAGAAGTATTTTCCTTGGTGTGTATAATGGTGTTGGGCAAAAGAAGTATTTAGTTTGGGGCTTACAAATATGTGTTTAAGTCTAGTGCGATTTTCGGTTATGAATGAGTATTTATTTTATTCTTATATGTGTGCGATTGAATTTTTCACAAATTATGTTAATTAATATTCATACTTTGTGTAAATAATCCATGAGTGACATTGCGTTATATATAATAACGGCGCCGTACAAATCATCGAAAAATTATTATTATTTCTGTAGACCAAAAGCTCGCAAAATTTCATTATGTTGAATAAAAGAGTGTCCAGAAATGCGGTCCTATCGAGAATCGACGAGAAGAACCCCGTACCCCGGACGAGGTCAAGATCACTCTCAATGCAGCGGACGCCTTTACGGTCAATAATAAATAAAACGGTTGTCTTGAATGGAGAGTGTTGGAAAGAATGATAATAAAAAGGTACCTATACAAATATAGAAGCAAAGAAACCTCTTCGTTGATTCCGTAGTCATCCGCGTCTGCCGTAGTCACCACTACTAGACTAGTCCCAGTCCGTCTCAAATCCCAAGCGGATCTGACGTGACTCGAGAGCTGAAACGCGCGAAGCTCTTTACATACACGTTTTTCATTTTACGATAAATTTGTATTAATTGTGAATTATATTTTAAAGCTTTTAGTGAATCTTGGAGTTGATATCATTATTTAAAATATGTAAGTAGGAAAAACAGTTATATCTTAAGTTATTTTTATATTATATAAATCATGTTTTAAGAGAAACTCGTTTATCTGAATTTTCGCGCGTTGATGTTCAGAGAAACGTAATTTGCAAAATGCAATTTAAAAAAAAAAAAATTATTATTATTTTCTTTAAGGAATCGTTATTATTGGGTATTAATAATATTAGGCCTGTCTTACTGTCTTATTACTGTTGTTACTTGTTATATTCTGTCTTAAATTGACTTTTTATTGGGGTTTGAAATAAAAATTCTTTCAGCAAGGACAAATTCTGTTGTATAAATTGTTATTTAAGCTTGGAGGACTCGTTTTACGTTCAACAATAGTACAGACAGAAAAATATTTAAAAACCTGAAAGTCCTGTAAAAAACGTGCCGTTATTGTAGAGTATTTGATATGAATAACAATAAAAATGCATTGATTCAAATTATAAAAGAAAAAGACAAGTATCAATTTATAACTGTATGTATATTTACTTTTCCATACCCAAAATTAAACACTTCCTTTGCACAAAATATACTTAACAAGGAAGACTTTTTTTTCATTCAACTACCGGAAGAAATTAGAAACGTTAACGATAAAATCTGATTAATAAACACTATAAAAAATATTTTAAAGATAATCTTAAAAAAAAAATTTGCGACTAATTTATAATTGAGAACTTAATTATAACTCAATTTCCAAGTGATACACCATTCTTCAATAAAGTTAAATTTTGTTTTGTTTTTAATAACTAATAACAATATTTCTAGATACATTATTCATGTACAGAGTAAAATTGTTTGATAGTAGAGACTTTAATTACATAACACCAAACTTACAACTAATTGTTTTTTTACCTTTATATGTAATTTACTTACAATATACCTAGCATTAAGTACACTACTCTTCCAGACACAAGCTAATGCTTCCATGGAAGAGTGGTATTTAAATATTTGAACATATGCACTTAAATAATTGTATATTAATAAATAAATAAAAGTACATTTATATATCTTTATTAAATTAAAAAATAAAAATTCAATTTAAAAAATATATTTAAATGTCAAACGATTGACATAAGGCTTGACTAACAAATAAACATTTATAAGTAGAAATTTCACGGTTTTATCATTCTTGATTATTTTCTCGTGTTTTATCAGTTTTATACAATATATGTGATTATTATTATTTTTTTTAAACATTACGGATATTTTAAAATGTATTTTTTTTTTTAAGTTTTCTTATTTTTACGGTGCTCCAGATTTTATGTCCGGGTTGAATCTTTCCCAAATGAAAGACTAAACCCTTCCACACACTTTTCCACAAATGAATATCTAGTAAATTCACGCAATGTAAGTGCACTATATAAGTATAATAAATACAAAACAATACAAGAACAATACGTCAATCCACCAGAAACATAATGGGAAAATATTTCACCGACTCCAGATATTTTCATATCAGAGGGTTCGGCTCTGATGAAATCCTAACTGGTCCGATAAATCCTACTGATCCCTCAATATAAATATTTAAAAAATCTTTCGTAATCCTACAATACTTTATTCATTAGATTTTTCATTACATACATTGTGGATTTTTCGACCACCATGCTAGGCACATGCCCGTGTTGTGGTGGTGGTCGATGTTTGTGGTGGTCGTAGGTAATTGTTTTTGTCTGTTATTAATTATTGTAGTGCACAATATATGTGGGTATATACATTTTTTTAATAATTAACTAAACGGAAAATATAATTAAATAAAACATATTTTGGTCATTACTTACTAACTAGTAAGGAATAGTTTTAGTATCGTATGTCGTTACCGTTTGAAAAAAAAAATTAAAACCCTAATAAAGGAAAAAATAGAAAAGACATTTTTCCACGGTTTTGATTACTAACTAGGATTACTAACTAGGATTACTAACTAGGACTTAACAGTTGAAGAGTTTTTAGAACATTTAAAACATTCATTAAATAATTATCAGTGATCATTAATTAATATATTTATATATATTAATTAATATATATTTATTAAATAATTTTATTATTAATTTCGGGCATGGGTACCGCCGCTTCTTCAATTGGCTAACCAACATCTCTGCCATAGGTTACCCCAAGTGCCCGGGTTCATGAGGTGAGATATGTCTAGGTCTTGGCGGCAAATGCGTTGCCCACCTACTGCTTGGCGGGCAGGACCGGGAGAGACTTTGAGGTAGACTTAACCTAGACTTCTCAAGCCGGACACACTGACCCCCAGGTTCCTACCCATTCCTCATACCCTTTTCATTCCCAGAACACCCTCTCCTCCCTTTCCCAAAAAAGACCATCCGAACAGCATCCCCAAAGATGGCATAGGCCATGAGGGATTTTTTTTTCTGAATTTTTTTTATCTAATATAAAAAAAAGTTTAATATTGTAATTTCGTGATGCGTACGAAACAGTTAATACTTCGGTTGTTTACACGACTATAACGTTACATTCTGTACCCGTCACCCGACGATGTAATTAAAAAATCTAAATGTATAGCAAATATCTAGTATGAAGAACTACCAACATTATCTTATTTTTCTTAGAGCACATATTATTGGCTTCTTAGTCGTTAAAAGTAACCGAATTGGATATAGACACCTTAGCTCAATTAATAGAGTTGTTGCAATGAAAGCAGAAGGTCCTAGGTTCGAGTCCCAGAGGTGTCAGTAACTTTTTCTGATTTTTCTGTCTCCAGATTTTCGATCTGAGTTTCGCTAATATTGTCTTCATTGAATAAAACATTTCAATTTGAGGTTTTACTCATAAAGTTAAAAATGAAAATAAATGATTTATTCTAAATACCGAAAATAAATTTTCTGAAGCGAATGTTTCAAAAGACATTGCTTTTAATATCTAATATTATTCAGGCGAATCACTACCAACCATCTCTGTTTCCCGAATCATCAGGTATTAAAATACCTTAGAAGCCCGCCGAAAAATATTTTTGGTAAATATTTTTTAAGCCAATCTCTGGTAGGTACTTTGATTATTTAATGTCTAGATAGATTGTTGCGCTGTAATTCCGACAAAAACAACAGGCCAGATTTGAAACACTAGTGTGTGTGATACGCACACTAGTATGCGTAACTTCTATAGTTTTACAGGCGCTGCGGTCGCGCTGAGTGATACCAGCTCCCGAGTATTTCCCATAAAAGTGGGTAAAAAATATGTTTCGATTTTGCGGGACCTATATTTGTTTAATTTTGAATCCATTTAAGTAAGATAGTTTTCTATATACATATATTTTTGTTAAAAGGGATTTATTTTTATTTGATTATTTTTAACAAATAAAGACAACGAAAAGCATTAGAAACGGTTTAATTTAGTTATATAAAAAAGACAAAATACATTTAAAAAAAATTAAGTTAAACAGTTGTTTTGATCAGAGCAAATAACAGTTGTTTAGGCTGGTTGCATAGAATCATTAGGTATTCTGTAAAATAAGGATGAATAAAATTAAAAGTTTACTTGATACTTCACCAAACAAACCTGTCACATTTTTTGTAATTTTAATAGATAAACAAATTTCGTATTCATAACTTTTTTAAATATAGTGTCAACGTGAAGAATTTAGAAACAAGAAGATTTTTTCAATGTAGATGAGTGTTTCAGGCTCATAATTATTGATTATAATAAATGTTACCCTTTGTGCTATGCATAATAATCTTGTCTTAAAAAAAAACGTTAGTTTATCAATTAAAAATAATAATTAATATTTTAAGTTAAGTTAAAGTATTTCACCAAAAAATGTAGACATAATTTGTCTCAACGCTACCTAGCTAGAGATTTAGTATTAACAATACCTCTCTCACAAAAAAATAAAGTTGGATGTTTTCAGGTGGAAAAATGTAATAAGAAAGTAATTGTAGAATGAAACACTAGTATATATTGAATTATTTGGCGGGTATTAGATAAGCCGCAATAGCTCAGTGGTCAAGAGCACCTGACTGGCAATCAGAAGGACACGGGTTCAAGTCCCGTTGGCGGCAATTATCTTTTCTCGGAAGATTTTTTCAATGTAGATGAGTGTTTCAAGCTGATAATTATTGCTTTTTTTTACATTAACTCCACACAGGAGGCACTGAGGAAAATAATTTCCTTATAATAATTTAAAAACGTTTGCTTATAATAATTTACAAACGCTTAAACACAAATAAAAACTTTCACATTTATAATATTATTATATTATATATACTGTACTTTTGGGTAATTATTAAAAAACTATTTTAAAATAAACAACGCACTCATGGGAAAATTTAATATGAAGAACAGGCAACCCTGTAAACATGGCGTTGTCCTAAGACCAAACTGTCAAACCAAATTACACTATTAAAACTGAATTGTTTCTTTAACTAAATGGTTATTTAAAGGTAACTTACCGATGATAGCTAACGTTTTTAGTTGTTTTCCATCGTCCTTTGTAATTCCTGCACACTGTTATAGCGCATATCGTCATTTTCAAATGTCACACAACACGTGTTTACCGCACAACGATAGTGTCGCCACTGAGCGGACAGGACGAGCTTATGAGCCAACAGTTGGCTGATATTTTTTTGGCGTTTCGTCGCTCAAGCGCTCTATCTAAACATTATATAATCAAAGGGTAGGTACTATACTTTTAATCAGCTTGTGTTGAAAGAGATTAACTTATATGTCCCTCAAGTAAACTCGTGGGAGATCCCATGCATTTTTTGTATGCTCCGAAAGCGAGGACTTCTGCCTACCAGAACGCGCCAATAAACAGAGCGACTCACTCAACTGCTTAACGATTCTGCGTTGACCATCGACATTTTCAATGTCACTTTCAGACAGTTCAGCAACTATCTTTTGACACTTGTCACAACATAGTAAAACTGCCCCCATGCACTTTTTAATTTGTAATCTTTTTCATATATATTTGGTGTGGGTATAACCATTTTACGTAGGACATGAAAAATAAATGAATCGCCGAAAACATCCGAACGAATGCACGAAATTGGATAATTTTTTTTGAGTTCGTTATTGTCAGGACAAGGTTTGTATAAAACTACTGGTGAGCTGTGACATTATGAAATTTTTATAAAAAAATTCTCACAGGTGGCACGCGAGCTGTTTCAAAACTAAATGTACCGGGACTGAATGTATGGAATGCGGGATTGGGGTGGGGGAAGGGGGGAGGGAACTCGGGTAGGGGGTTCACGGGAGGGGGGAGGTGAAACCGGGAGGGGGGGAGAGGAACCTGGGAGGGGGGAGAGGAACTCGGGAGGGGGGTTCGCGGGGCGGGGGAAGGGGGGAGTGGAGTGGGGAGAGTGAAGGTGGAGAACGCGGATTGGGAACGCGAGAGAGGAAGGGGGCGCGGGAGAAGAAGGGGAGGCGGAAGGGGAACGGGACGAATAGCAAAGGACACGCAGGGAGAAACAATTTACTTTAATGTAAACAATCTGTATGTAAGCAACGCATGTCGGGAACCAGATAGTTTGTTATAATAATGGCAAACTTTCGGGATGACTGGACAGTGGACATGCTACTAATATTTAAAAAAAAAACCTGTTGATTAATTTTAATTACTATCGTTTTTTTTTTTTAAAAAAGGATGACAAACATTCCCGGGTTACGAATAACCCAACAGTTTTTAAAAATCTCCTACTACCACCACAGTAACTACACAAAATATTGCTCGTGTCTTTATGGAGGACTTAGCCAGCCGAGGAATCGAACACGCAACGCCCAGGTGGGACCCAAACGCGATGCCAACTCAACCACTGACCGGACTACATATATACTATATTATTTGCATGGCTATGGAAAATACTGCATTTTAAAGTACAAATACTATACTTGCATGCGGGGCTATGGAAAATACCGCGTTTAAAATTTCAATTATTATATTTGCATGCAGGGCTATGAAAATACTGCGTTTAAAATTTGAATTTCGTCAAAAGAAAATTTGCTTCCCTCGTATGGGATGACAGTTGACAGACATTTACAATTATTTATGTCCGTATTCTGTTATTGAAAATTTAAACGCAGTTTTTTCCATCGTCCCGAATGTAAAAAGTTGTCTTTTCAGAAGGTTTTTTTTAAAATATTCCTGTTAAGCGTGTCCAGTTATCTCGACAGTTTTTATCAGCGACTACGTCATCGATATAAATAATTCAATGAAATACGACATAACCAATATAAAAATCATTTAGTTTTGAATGTTCACGCCAGGTCTTGAACCAGCGACCGTGGGTAGTCGTACCGTTGTAAATATATTATTTTATAATATATAATTATGTATAGGTAGATGTTAGTTGTATTGCATTCTGTTCTCGGAAAAGATGTTAAAAATTTGAGGTTAACGACCGATGAAACGAAAATCGGCACCGGCCGCGGCCATCGCCACATCGCCATCGCTGAGAGAGCTTAAAGTTCCTTATTTACTGCCCATAAAGTGGATAATATTTTGGGAAGGTTTTTTAATGGTTTCATGTGTTGTATTCAAATTCTCAATATTGGATAAAGGAATAAACCTTTGTCCGGAATTTGAAAATATTTTCAGATTTTTAGGTGGTATAGCGAAATTTAGTTGGAATTGATGCATATATTTTTTTATTATTTATTTTTTCCCGTTAAACCGCAACTAAGAAGTTTGTCAACAGGATTTTAATCTTCAATTACAATGTTACACATAAATAATATTATTACTTTAACTATACAGATTGTCACAATTAACACAGACTTAGTATAAACCATCTCTATTTAGTAACCATATTTTCAGCATATATCTCAATCTATTTGTAGAATCGCAATTTTTTTATGTGTTTGGTAACATGTTAAACATTTTATATTAGTTATTTTGGGCACATTACATTCCAGGGTTCGCCGTCCGTAGTTATTGTTATACTTTGGAACAAGCATTCCTTCACTCTTTGTGAACCTAGTATTATGTTCATGTTCCATTTTCCTCTTATTTTCAGATTCAGATATATGCTGAGTCATTATTTTGAACCATAATAGGACCTGCACAGGTAAGATATTTAAATTCCTATACAATAATGATATGTTTTGTCTCTGTGAAAAAATATGTTTTTGAACTAGTAATTTAACCATAGAATTTTGTACTGATTGTAGGTGGTCTAAAATAGTTTTGCAAATGTGTCCCCAAGTAGTTTTTGCATACCGTAAAGTTGAATTTATAAATAGAAGTGATGCATCGCGTGACGGCCCAGTCTAGTAGAGTATTAGTATCTACGTGTATCTACCTAAACATTATTATATAAGTTTTCGTAAGAATGTAAATGTACCTAACATATTTTGGTGAATTTCAGCAAAATGCTGACTGCCCCCCCCCCCCCCTCCCCCTGTTAGACCCCCTGCCCTCCTCCGCCTACCTTCAGTTCCGTCTTTACCGTATGGGCGCAGGAGGCACGAGCCCAAGGTCCCCGGCCTAAGTGTGACTCGGAACCCAGAACCCAGAACCCGGAACTCGTGTCCATAGATAGGACTTCATACAGAATGCCCCCCATAGGAAATAAGTTTCTTAAGGCATAACATGTCACCTTTGGGGATGTTGTAAAAATAGTACACATTGAGGACACAGGATTCGGAAATTAACACATTTATCACAGGGCCACAAACACGTAAAGGGCCCTCCTGGCTAGGCACACGATACACATTAAGGAGACAGGACTTTAAAAAAATTATATTTTTATTTAAGCGGAAAATGTTGCTTGTGCTATGATGGAGGAGCTAGCATTGGATTGGACCATTGGCCTGAGTAGGAATCCGAAGCATTTGTCTACTCGTCTACTAGCCGATTAAGCTAATATGTTTTAAATGATTCCGCTTTAAACAATACTAAAAGATTTCCATTCAAGAAAATACTAAAAGATTTCCATTCAAGAAAGTACCAAAACATTTCCATTAAAAAAAAAACGATTTCCATTCAGGAAAATACTAAAAGATTTCCATAAAAAAAACACTAAATGATTTCCATTCAAGAAAATACTGAAAGATTTCCATTTTAGAAAATACTAAAACATTTCCATTCAAAAAAATACTAAAAGATTTCCATAAAAAAAATACTAAAATATTTCCATTAAAAAAAAACACTAAATGATTTCCATTCAAGAAAATACTAAAAGATTTCCATTCTAGAAAATAATAAAAGATTTCCTTTCAAGAAAACACTAAAAGATTTCCATTAAAAAAATACTAAAAGATTTCCATTCAAGAAAATACTAAAAGATTTCAATTAAAAAATATACTAAAATTTTTCCTACAGATTTCCATTAGAAAAATACTGAAAGAATTCAATTAAAAAATATACTAAAATTTTTCCTAAAGATTTCCATTAAAAAAATACTGAAAGATTTACGTCTAAATATAGTTGGGATACTGACTTTCCGAAAAACAAAGATTGAAACCATTTTTTGGATTGGCCTCCGCCCAAGGAAAATTCTCCGCCTGCCCTTTTCTGTGTCTATGTGAATGAACAATTCACAGTTCACTCCCTTCTTTGAAATTCTGTCTGTTTCTTTGTTACGTTTGTTAATTTGCAAAATCGAACGCTCAGAAATCCCGGACCATGGACGTGTATTTCAACAATTAAGAGAAAACCCGGTCGCCGAAAATTTTTAACAATAGGTATTTTACCAAACTGTTGCTGTCACTGTTGCTCATACTACCCCGAGAGAAATACTGAATAATACTTAGCAAAGAGGACAACTGCACGTCAAAATACTTAAATAATATCGACGTAATCAAGGTTTTGCATTCCCCACTTTTCTCCTCCAAAACTGGACCAATTTTTAAGATTTTTTTTTTCTTAGAAAAAAAATTGTGTCCAAATTAGGCAATTTTAACGATTTTTGAATGGTCCTAAAACGTACCGACTAGTGGTCGATGTCTATATTATATTAAAAATATTTGCACTAGTTTAAAAAACCAGAGAGGAAATGGGGAATACGTTTATATGGACAAAACGCCGCCCGATTTCCTCATTATACGATCGCTCGAGTGGATAAGTAAGAATAATGAATAACACGTGTAACACAGTACTGTGCCCTCTAAATTTATTTTAGATCATTTACAAATAAAATACGTTGACTTGTCGATTTGACAGTCCCAAAACGGGAATCCATCCTAGTTCTAGTTGGACAGTCAAAGATCTTTTGTATGTGTGAATAAATTGTGTAATGAATGAATAAATAAAAAAAGATAAGTATGTACATTGGATAATGCACAATACAGAATCACAAGGAAATGAAGCGTCGAAGGTGTTTTTAAATTCAAGTCAATTTAAACTGCATTCGAAAAGCCCATTGTAAATTATTCTACCGCAATAAAAACTGCAACAAAATTGATCGATTTTGTTGAGAATAAAATTGAACTGAACTGTACGAAAAAATGGAGGAACGTGCACTTTCAAGAATATGTACGTTAGTTTAGTATAGGTATATGCTTTAAAAAACCATTCCATTTTTGTCTGACCAACTAAAAAATCACAAAAACTCGGCGACTATCTACGGAAAATGTATATGCCATCGCCAACAGCACAGTTCAGACAGTGTCGTGCACAGAGTTTTTAATCTTACGAGTAGTAATCGTTTTAGGCAGTTGGAAAAACAGCAAAATCATTGATTTAAAAAAAATTATCACACACGTGGTAAGTTTTTTCTAAGAATGGATAAGCTGCTTTACTCGAAGTTGGTTATGATTAGATACGAATCAAATATTTACATGATAGTTTCATCTATGAGACGATGTATGAATGTGAGTGAGGCAAAGAGTGTGTGCCAAGACCGAGTTGTTTGGCGGTCCGTCCTCTCTGCCTACCCCTGCGGAGAAACGACGTGATGGTTAGTTAGTTAGTTAGTTTAGTTTAATCTAAAAGCATATTACTGGATGTATACAAAATCTACATTTCTCGACTTCACAATTATTTGAAAGAAAGCCAACATCACTTTATTTCGTTGTTAAAGTTGTATTAATTAATAGAGGTACCAACAGAGTGCACTGATTTCTTCATTTGTGATTTGTACCGAAAGACTAGGCCTTTTTACATGCACATTTTGTTATGTATTTTTGAAAGCTAAGATTGATTTCTTTCAATCTTTTATATAGAATAGTCGCTCCCGCTGACTGTAAGCTTAGATATTTTAAACTACGCAACGGATTTTCATGCGGTTTTCACCAATAGATAGAGTGATTCATGAGGAAGGTTTATGTAAATAATTTGTCAAGATTTTGTGTAAATTTGTTGAAATATGTAAAGGGAACGGGCTGGCAAGCGGGCGGTGAGCATTTGATATGTATGCAACTAAACAAATGGAGTAGGTTATAAAGGTTGGGTGATAGCGTTGTCAGCAGATGGGGTTATGTTTCGTTAGCCAGGGCAACGTGTGGCCGGGTCTGCTAGTAATTTTATAAAAATGAAAAATGATTATATTTTCTTTCTCTTGCATAATGGGCTTTTACATGAAATTTAACACTTGGTTACAGTATGTGGGTATAACAAGAAAAATAAGATAGCAGCAGTACTAATAACAAAACAGCACATAGGTAGATAGGTACCCATAATAAAAATTAATCCATATCAGCAAAATTCTAATACGATGATTAATATACAAGTATGATATTTATAAATCTATGTGCACGCCTCTAAGTACAGCTTGACACTAAACTTATATAGATAATATTACAGAGGCGTCCAAAATTAGTAAATAACTTATTTCATTAATCATAGATTTAATTGCACTTGTATAAATATAACAACAGGAGATTTATCTCATAATACCCGTTTCTCCGATCAAACTCAAAGCGTAAAAAGATGTCTATTGACTAAAAAAAAACGATGGGTATTAGCAAAACAATAATAGACCACTTGCATCTAGGGCTGCCACCTCTCCGGGTTTGACCCGGAGTCTACGGGTTTGCATGGTTCATGTCCGGGCTACGGGTTTAACATCGATATCTCCGGGTCAGATCGAGCGGTGGCAGCGAAGCACGGCGTTCTAAGGAAACATATGGTTTCCTCCTTCACCGTACACCTCAGGACTCTATTTTATTGAACGAAGCTACATTTATTTGAACGACTCTAGACCCTCCAATGTCCATGCATACGGGGTTAGAAAGCAGTATGCAAGTATGAATATGCTGACAGAAGCCATACTATAGCTATAAAAAAACTCCGTGACAGCAACTGAGTTGTACCCAATTATGAGAAACATAAAGGACAAGGTTGAAAGCCGACTGCATGATGAATTTTACGGTTCCAAAATAATGAGAAATGTAAAGTTTTTGAGGTCTTCTGATTAGGATCAATTAAAAAAGAAGCCAATAAGGTTTACAGGAGAACTCTTGAATACATACAGAAATATTATGATTTTGAGGATTCTGTATTCAAAATCTTTTCCAAATTCGTTCTAACAAGTGCAAGTTACGAAGATACTGTGGAAGCTGTCGAATCACTTGGTTTGAAAAAAATCGTCGAAGATAAACTTTATGACGAGACCCGAAAATTAAACCAAATATTTCCTCAGTTCGTACAATCTAGTGATTCAACATCGCCTGTTGATTAACGATGGGTTCCGTTATTCAAAGTCACCTCCACCTTCTTCTCCAATTTCTTTTCTAATCCCTATAAGCAGTGCTTTTGTTAAACGCGTCTTTTCTATAATGGGAAATTTGTGGACAGACGAGCGAAACTACTTGTCAGTGGACATGGTGAAGGCAAAGTTAATTTTGAAGATTAATTACAATATGAATTGCAAAGAATTTTTGAAGTTTTTGAAGAAATCTGAGGAAGAGAAGATGCTTAACAATCCCTTCAGAATGAAAAATATAGTTTTAAGTGTCAAGCGGGTCCAAGTCAGCCAAGCATTTATATTTAAAAAAAAACATTACCAATGAAGATTTACTACGACATTTTGCCTTAATTAAATAATTCATACTAAAAAAAGTTTTATTTAAAAAAACAAAAAAAATATTTCTTAAATCTCCGGGTCTACTGTTTTTGAAAGGTGGCAGCCCTACTTGCATCACATTTTTTATTTTTTTTCCTGTTTAGGCGAATATTCTAGGCGTTCCGTTTTTTTATCGTATTTTTGAAACCATGGCGATTTTTTGAAAATTTCAATCCGAAAAATCAGACAATTTTTTATAAACCGTAAAGACGGGTCATAATTTTTTGGGTGCGAAAAAACGATAATTACATAGTCGGAAATCATTAAAAAAATAACGTTTTCCACACGAATGGCACAGGAGAGTAACTAGGCATACCAAAAATATTACATCTCATAAATATTTTTTTCATGATCCATCTTATTGATTATCATTATAATGTTCAACGTCTAAATGACTAAATCCAATGTAATATACTTGTACTTGTAAATTATAATAATTATTTAATAAAATTTTGATTTTGTTAAAATCAGCACCATTACCATTACAATTCTAAAACAGGTACAGAAGGCATAAAATGTACGGGGTTCTCTTCGTAACATCTGTCAAACCAAATGATAAGTTCGCAGAGAACAAACAATAAATCTAGTGAATGTTAAATGTCAAATTAAAAAATTCGCTTGAAATCAAAGTGTTACCTACCATATAAAAAAAATCAGTGTGGAATTTTACAAAATTAATAGAACATCATCGGAGATGGAACATTTTCATGTACAGTTTGGCAAGAATGTGTAGAAAATAAATGATGGCGCCACGATCGTTTTTTAGGTTTTAAATGGCAACACCAAGATGGCTCATAAGACAATGAATATAAGTTTTAAAAAACACTTCGTTCAAAATGCATATTTCGTAATGCATTTGTATTCTCAAAAAATTTGCAAAAAAACTATAATAATCGAAGTAAAATTACAATTTACTATAAATAAAATAACACAAAACAAATTATAAGTGGGCTTGTATTTCGTTATAAGGTAATAATAATAATATTAATTTAGGATGGGGCACTATAGGATGGGGCGGTATATATACAAATCAAAAACAAACAATTTTCATAGGTATCACAAAAATTAATTATAAAAACAACAACCTTACTCATATTCGTCAGAACTTTTATTCAAACAATTTAAGGTCAGAAATTTAAGTGCATTATACTTTTATCATGCAACATTAAAAAAATTATAAAGATAATATTCAAAATATAGTTGAACCCTTTAAAAATAACAGAAATCTTAGGCAAACATCAATACTTCCTACTCCGAAATGAAAAAAAAACAAAAGGACAGTTAAATCATAAATATCTCGGAGTTAATTTTTTTAATTCCCTAACTGAAAAAATCAGAAACAGGAACAGTAATTTAAAAAGATTTAAAACTCAGCTTAAAAATTACAACGAAAATTTGTACTTAACAAAAAAAAAAAATAACCAATATAATAACCCCCTCCCCCCCCCCCCCCATATACACGAGTCCTGCTTATTTATGGGGGTAAATCATCTGTCCGTGCCATTCGTCAAAAAATCATTTTTTTACATAATAATAATAATAATAATAATAATTAATTATAGAGCGCCGTTTTTGTGAAAAATCACCTCAAGGGCGCTGTTCAATTTATTCATAATTCTTAGGTTCTATCTAATTTTAATATTTACAAATGGATACAGAAACTTACTTACCTGCAGGTCACTTCCGATAAACACTTTAATTAGAAAGTTTGTGCTTGGAAAAGATACGGCTTTGCACGCGGAGGGTATTATATTTAAAACACTGGACATTGCATTGCTACCCCCATCACTATAAGAATTACATTTTAAAAGATTAGTGGCAAAAGTGGAGTTGATAATATCAAAATATGTATTTTAAAAGACTGGAGAATTTAGGACTCTTTAGGGCTGGAGAATGTTACTGAAATGACCTTTAAAAACGCTTACAAATATATATATATATATTTTTTTTTCCCTACATTTTTAGGTTAGTTATTTACAGTGTCGCGGGCATTGAATGTGAAGGTGAAAGAATTTGAGTTTATGGATACGACTGTCTGAAAAGGTGGGTTTTAAGTTTAGCTCTAAATTCTGCCGAGTCTGTGGTCGTTCTTAAGTCATGTGGCAGTCCATTCCAGGCTTTAGGTCCCGACACTCCGAAAGCCCGCTCACCGAACTTAGTATCTGGTGTGCGCTTTGGTTCCTTTAACCTTCCAACAGCTGATGACGCTGCTGACGTTAGGGTTGACTATCGAGAATAATAAATAGTACGTAAAGAAGTCCCAACTTTAAGAACTTTACTAACCGTACTCAAAGAAGACATTGGATTTGATGGTAGCCGGGAAAATTTACGAAAAATTTTGCATTCCATTGGCTTTGTTTATAAAAAAGTGCAAAACAAACAGAACTGCACTTATTGAAAAAAACAAATATAGCGGCTAAAAGAGAGCATTACTTACCATAACGCCAGAGTTGAACTCTGGCGTTGAAAGTTCACCTTCAAAGTTCACCAATGATTCGTGGCAATCGATGAATGGTTTAGGAACGCACAAGGGACAAACAATGAGTTATGGCCACCGAAATTTACCAGAAGAACTGCAAAAAAATATAATTCACTTAGATGAAAGTTATATCCATTCATCCTACAAGCTAAAGAAATGCTGGCAATCTATGTATGTGACTGGAGTTCAGCACGATATTTCAAAAGGTAAGCGCTGGATCATGGTTCACGCTGAAAGCCAAATGGGTTTTGTCCCTCATGCTTTTTTCCTTGACGATTCATCTTACCGTTGATTCAGATTTACCTGTGTGTGGAAAATATCATTAAAATTATTATTCTATAGAAGGGAGTTTAAAAAAACACACTAGATAAGATTCATTTAGAAAGAAAGACTGAGAAAACTAAGAAAAAAGTAACTTTTCTATGAGTTGTTACGATACGCCCCTGAAGCGAGTAAATACGAGAGCACAGAACGCAGCACAAGTCCACACGGCTCGGCCGCCGCCTCTCCCCGCCCCGTATCCTGTTTCTCCTTGCCTCTCCCCCGTGCCCTGCCACTCGGCATTCCCGCTGCGCTCGCCACAGAAGAGATCTGAGCGCCTTTGAGAACGCACGCTCGCGGCTCACTTGTAGCCGGCGGACCCAATTCAATGGGGCCGCGATGTATTATTGAAATACTTTTGAGTAGAATCAGTCTTTTGCCACTATAGTTCGGTCTGTTTAGACTACGAAAGTGCCTGATGAAGCTGCCACATGAGACGAGGTTCCTGCCAACCTACATGTAAGCTGTATCTTGATTTCCTCCTTAAATGTTGTCCGTAATTCAGTGAAATGTAGGGCCCCCGCGGAAATCACGACTCGGAGAGTTTCGTTTTGAGAGAGAGTCAGAGAGAGTTAAACACTTTAGCTAGGTTTGTGTAATCTGCATTTCTTGTAATTGAATTGTACTGTAGAAACCTATGTATGTGTTTGAGTTTACAATACATGTCTAAATGATTTAACATTGTTATTATTCTGCTACGGCGGGAGGATTGTTGACCAGTGAGGATCCCGTGGGTCACCGGAGGATGGAGAGAAGTTCCCTAGCCTTGAGCTGCCCACCCCCCTGAATAGAGAGTACCATAGTCCCGCTGAGAGCTAGTCAGGGACGTGTTTTGGGCCCTGGTGTTGGTTTAGAAGCCGACATCGAGGCACCCTAACAATTGGCGCATCAACGTGGAGCCTGGAATTTTTTTTTTCTCTATCCCGGTCACTTTGCGGGACCCTTCTTTGTCAAAACCCTCCCCCTAACAACTGTCGCCCGATCGTGGGGTTGGAATTTTTTTTTCTCTCTATCCCGGTCGCTTTGCGGGACCTTCCTTTGTCGAAATCCTTCCCGCATAACAACTATTTTGTAAACATTAATTATGCCTTGTTATTCTACAGTGAATCCTGTGAAAAAACCACAGAAACCAATATGTAAATTAGATCCATAACGGATCTGACTGGAATTATAAATTGCATCGCAAGTTGAAACAACGGCCATTTTGAGTACCCGAAACGCCGCGAATCTGATTGCGCACGCGTCACCAAACAGCGAGCGCGTAGCAACAGCAATCCGCGCCAAATCCAACGGCCTTTGTTTCACGCGATATTCCGGATTGTGCGCGCAAATGCCTTGTTCCCGCCGATATCCTAACCGACTGTTGCTAGGCTGCGTTTTAAATCCAAACCGTTTTTTATGACTGAACCGGGATACCAACGGAAATCATTGATTCTGGAACCCCAGTTATTTTGCGAATTCCTTAATGAAAATTTCGGACTTACGTATTTTTATTATTTCTGCACAATATACCAATTGGCCCATTTGTGTCTGTCAAATTAGTACAATTTAATGTTTCTCCAAATGGACAAAATAATGACTTTCTTTCCCCATTGTACATTATAGGTACTGTTTTTTTTTTAAGCATAAGTGAAAGTGAATTGTGTTTTTTCCCTTACATAAGTGAAAAGTGGAATAATAATAAAGCCAATGACTGATTCCATGAATAAATAAAACAATTTTAATATGGTTGGATGCAATAAACCCCATATTCAGTCATTTTCATCCGAAAGTTTGTCCTTTATTTGCCAGAAATGTGCCTTTTGTGAACTTTAGTGCCTTTCTCAGTGCAAAGTGTTTTGTGAAAATAAAAAACCTGTTTTCTAAAGGTCAGTCCTGGCAAAATTTTTCTAAAATAAATAAATACTTGTGAATTTCACAGTTTTCTCAAAAGTGGTCAGTGAAATACAAAAACCTTTACCATTAAGGTCTTTCCACGCAAAATTTTTTCTCGTCTGCCTCTCCTTGACAAGAATTCTGGTGTCATGTATACAAAACACATTTGGAAGTGCCAACAGTGATCACCAAGTGAAAAGTGCCTCACAAAAATTAATTTTTGCGCTTTCTAAAGGAAACCCCTGGCCAATTTTTTTTCTTCTCCTCACCACCCAGGAAACTCACAATGGAGGACAAGCAAGCTATTACACCATCCAACTTGGGTACCATTCCCAATGTGCATAGTTTATCCAAAGCCCACTTACAAGCTGCTTTAAGGGATAGAGGACTCTCCCTGATTCATAGCAAGGCATATGCACTGTCGTTCAACAAAAAGTCAACTATGGAACGCGCACAGAAAGCGACGTTGAAAACAAGGATGATTTCATCAATAAATGTCCCACTGACAACCGTAGCCGCTGCAACAATCAAAATAACAACGTGTGCCGTTCCCAATAAATACATCGGCCGCGTGCTCGGCCATGGGCGAGACACGCGGGCGGCAAAGCCGTGCACAAGGATTGGCAAACTCGTAGCTAGGCGCCGCCCGCAAACCAAGCGTATTAAGAGGCAAGGCGCCGAAAAAACTATGAGGAAACGGAGCGACACCAACGTTTCTTTTAGCAGAATCAAATACTGCGAAATACAACAAACCTCGTCTCAACAAGGATTTGTTCAAGATGTTTTTAATCTCACATGCGGGCCTCAAGTTTGTGCCACGGTTTTGTTTGAGATTATTAACTCCTTTTTACCCATTAATGTTACTGTTCGTCCATACATTATGGCCATTGGAAGAATACCTCACTATTAGGTGCAACAATGCAAATTGTCACCTTTCTTTTCTCCTTTTTGTAATTTTGTGTTGTATATAAAATGATCCAGTGTGTATCATCACTTTTTTTTGTAAGCTTACAAAGTCTTACTACGTCAGGCGTGTATTGTGTCAATCACATGCCCATCGTTTCGTAAATGAAACAAGCTGTAAATTATTTTGTAAATTAATGCGTACTCTCCTTGAAGTTACTTTCAAATGTTGTTTTTGCACTGTTTTTTTCTTTCCCTCACGGCAATTTTTTTTCTTTATTTTTTTCACCTGTTCTAAAACTGATCACTTTGGAACGAAGACACTTTTCGAGTTTCAATGTTTGGGAAGTCGCGAGCCCATCTATTGTCTCAACACATACACTACGCAATGTTCATGCCACGTCATACCCTGCCTTGTCATGTAATTTTGTAATTTTTCTCCTATTTTTTTGTTGCATTTTTGTCGTGTGGAAAGGAACTTTCTCACCTGTTTATTTTGTTCATGTAAAGTAGTTGACAATTGCCCATCGGCGTGTCGTTCTAGAAGTCGGGTTTTGTAAATTCCAAAGTGTTAAATTCCGACTCAGAACCAGTTAACTATTTTTACAATTTTTCCTTTTATCTTGTTCATCATGAGTTGTAAAACCTTCCGAGGTATCTCTAGCATGAAAATCAAACAGTGGTTACTTACATAGTCGCCCCTCGTGTATATAAGTTTTTTTCAATTTTTTCCTCTTAAATTAAAAATTGATGGCGTCCTACCCAAATTCATGCTCTTGTACCAAAATTGGATATCGACACGTCCATTTTGGAACTTGTATTTATAAAACCAATGATTGGTCTTTATAACCCTGTATATAAATCAATTTGGCTCGTTTCAACTAAAGTACGTAAAACCGAATCATCCGGTCTTTGGTTGTTATAACAAAGCCACTGCCTTTTGTTATTTTGTTTTTTTTGCTTGTACGTTACGTATGTCTTATATGACACGTTTCAACCCTACGAGACAGGTTAAATAAAACCTTATGGTTATCCTGATTTTGGAATTCACAACTTTTAGGTGTTCATTTAACCAAGTATTTGCAACCCAAATTGCACATAACCTGGTATGTTTGTAACTGCACAAAGGGTATGTAAAACCGTAATTGGTCCCTTTTCTTTGGTCTTCCTCACTGAAGGTTGCCACAACAGACAGTATGTAAAACCATTATAGGTCTGTCTTTGTTTTAAATACTTGGTGTAAGTAGAATTATACTCTGCCATCACCCTTGTATTTTGTAACACATGAAGTAGCATCAAATTGTCTATCTTCTCTGTCGTACGCTCTTGGGCTACGGAGTTAGTTAATCTAACGAATCTTTATAAAATGTGTTAAAATCAAGCATCATTAACGTTTATTGTGTTGTATTTAAACGTAACCCTGTTACATTATAGGAGAGATCCTTAGAACATCCACCGTCATAGGAGAGATCCTTAGAACATCCACCGTTATAGGAGGGATCCTTAAAATACCTGCCACGATACGAGAAGTTCGTCATAATCACTTTTGCTCATAGCTAAATGTTATTGAGTTGGTCGTGTGACATATTTGTCATGAGTACCACCCTTTCTGTACAATCTATTTTGGTCGTGTGTCATTCATTTGTCATGAGTACCGTTTTTGTATTTTGGTCGTGTGTCATTCATTTGTCATGAGTACCGTTTTTGTATTTTGGTCGTGTGTCATTCATTTGTCATGAGTACCGCTTGTATGTATAATTGTGTACAACCCTTGTACACGAGACGTGGAGACGTTAAAACACTTACCGTGATTCGTGCGAACGACATAATATCGGCCTTGCCATCTTCTTTAAGAGGCATTGTATAAACTCTTGACTTCTGTCTATAATTGAGTTTTATCTTGTATGTACTTACATGTTCTTATACACTATACGTGGAGACGTTAAAACACTTACCATGAGTCGTGCGAACGAAATAATATCAAACCTTTTGTGTGCGATCTACGAAATGTAGTCCACAACCCTTTGTTGTCATTCAACGCCAATGCCCGTGGACCTCCTGTTTTTTACTTCTTTGCAAAAAGGAAAGAAGCCCAGGAGTATCTACTATCCCAAAAGGACTAGTTTGTAGCTTCACTGCTAACTATGGGGCATAGTGCTGTGGGAGTTAATCGATTGAGCACAAAACCACCCAACTCGTTGTCTGGGGAACGGATAAGAAAACCCCCAGGTTTGTGAAATTGGAGCAAGGGTCTGTCTTTTCTCACAATCACGCAGGAGTTTTTAAAATGACCCCTAATCTTTTGCCCAATACACGCAAAAGATTAGTCTCTTTGTTAATGTGTATTCAAATTTCTCCTCATCCTTTTAACAATTGTAAAGAGTCAGGAAATCTGCTGGTTGATCATGTTTCATTCTCACATGGAGTTTGAAGTGGAAATTAGTCCAGTCTCTAGCAAGTTTCGTCACTCAACTCCTTTCCTTTTCCTTTCCTTTCTCCTCACCATCATGTTCTCAGGTATATGTTATGAAGAGGAAAATCTGTTGTTAACCATAATTCGCCCTCACTGGGAGTGCGAATTGGTAAATTAACCAATTATCAGCAGGCTTTCTCCCTCACTCTCTGCATATGTCTCACCTTTTGTTCTTTTTCTCAATTTTACGAAACACATTCATGAATGTTGGATATGTACGATATGCACTTGGCGTACCGTCTGTCTCCTTTTGACAACCTTTATTCATGAATTGGTTTCTCTGCTTTTACCGTGACTCATTCACGACTTCTTTGTCTTGTTCGTTGAAATTCTACAAAAATGTTACCACCTTTATGTTAACATAGGCCATGGAAGGCCGGTTGTTTTTTTAACCAAGACATATTGTCACTCGGCAAACGCCAAGTCATCCTGGTAAAGGAAAATGTTCATGTAATCACAATTTAGTTAGAAAACTCTCTCTTCGTCACTCTCTGGGTCGGTGGTTAAAACTTCGTTTATTTCATTATCTGGACACATTTTGTTACTCTCCAAACCTTTTCTTCATTGGTCCCTAGGCAGGTAAACTTCAAGAATTTTGCTCTAATAATAATTTCTCCCGGATTAAAAAGAAGCCCAGGCGGATGTCATCACCAACAGCCAAGCTGAGCTCCACTTCCTGACAGCACGCGCTGTGGTTACTAGGTCCCTCCTGCTGCCATTTTTCTACGCATTTGTTCCTGAAAGCACAGACCATACCGCTCATATGTATGTTGTTTTGTCGTGCCACAGCAAGTTGAGTTGTCCCACTATACATTATGACACTCTGAACCACCTTTTGGGCACGCTAGCTCCTAGGTTTGTTCTTACTCTTGCTATCAATGCCAACCATGTCGTCTCTTGCGCTGTCATGCAGTGACGCATATATCGTCATGTGTAAACCATCATTACCTTGACTTCCAGTATTCGCTGAATGCGTACCAATACAAGTTATGTTGAGCTACATTATGCTTCAATAACCATTATATACGATCCGTGTTTACCTTAATAACACTTTAGGATTCGTACTGGCATGTCTGCAGACACTGGATTCTCCTCCTCAATGACCTCTGTAACCATAGTCGCGGCACAGCAACCACAGTCTCCACTTCATGAACTTCGACGTCTTCGACAAAACCAAGTGTTTTCTAAGGCCCAAGTGTACTTTTGAGTGTTATCTCAAAGGGGTCTGATTACAGTGATAATGTAATCCTTAGAATCTGTGAAACCACGTCCTCCTCTTCGAAATTCTCCGAAACCAAACAAATCCACGCTTCGCAAACTTAGCTCCCAGACCAATGAAACTTTAGAATCACACAGGCATTTTTGTTCTTGTTTTTTTGTTCTTCAATTGCATAACCATGTATTGTTATTTTGTTCAATTGCATAACCATGTATTGTTATTTTGTTCAATTGCATAACCATGTATTGTCATCTTTCAATTGCATAATCTTGTATGTTGTTTCACACCATGTACTTTCACCAAAACTGTTCTTTTCCAAACATTGTATGTACCCCTCACCCATTCCCTACAAACATTGTGACCTAAACTATAACATAAATTGCATGTTCTAGCTAGGCATCTCTCAAGCAACGAATCTCTCAAAAACCCCAATGAAAGTTTAAGAGGATTTTTTTTTCCTACAGCTCCATTGCCACGTCGCTTTTTTTCCAAGCGCGGGGGGAAGTGTTACGATACGCCCCTGAAGCGAGTAAATACGAGAGCACAGAACGCAGCACAAGTCCACACGGCTCGGCCGCCGCCTCTCCCCGCCCCGTATCCTGTTTCTCCTTGCCTCTCCCCCGTGCCCTGCCACTCGGCATTCCCGCTGCGCTCGCCACAGAAGAGATCTGAGCGCCTTTGAGAACGCACGCTCGCGGCTCACTTGTAGCCGGCGGACCCAATTCAATGGGGCCGCGATGTATTATTGAAATACTTTTGAGTAGAATCAGTCTTTTGCCACTATAGTTCGGTCTGTTTAGACTACGAAAGTGCCTGATGAAGCTGCCACATGAGACGAGGTTCCTGCCAACCTACATGTAAGCTGTATCTTGATTTCCTCCTTAAATGTTGTCCGTAATTCAGTGAAATGTAGGGCCCCCGCGGAAATCACGACTCGGAGAGTTTCGTTTTGAGAGAGAGTCAGAGAGAGTTAAACACTTTAGCTAGGTTTGTGTAATCTGCATTTCTTGTAATTGAATTGTACTGTAGAAACCTATGTATGTGTTTGAGTTTACAATACATGTCTAAATGATTTAACATTGTTATTATTCTGCTACGGCGGGAGGATTGTTGACCAGTGAGGATCCCGTGGGTCACCGGAGGATGGAGAGAAGTTCCCTAGCCTTGAGCTGCCCACCCCCCTGAATAGAGAGTACCATAGTCCCGCTGAGAGCTAGTCAGGGACGTGTTTTGGGCCCTGGTGTTGGTTTAGAAGCCGACATCGAGGCACCCTAACAGAGTTTAAAGAAGTTGCATATTATTATTATTTTTTTGTTAATTGAGTTATTCCCTTTTTCTTGTGGCCTAATATTAACTGTCAAATGTAAATGTCAAATTCGGATTTTTAAACATAACCTCAAATCAGATTGTAATGGTTATAATCGCTCGAAAATTGGCATAAATCTTGTAATACTAATGAAATTCATTAAAAAACGATACTACGTACCAGTCATTTCTGTAGTTCGTTTGTAAACATCTTACACATTAGGCATAGGAGCTTCTTCGCGCGATAATCGGCTAGGCAGCGTTGAAAACCCAGTATATAACTTCTCTTGCACCACTACGTATTGGTTTGTTCATTTTTATTCAATTCAAACAATGCACAGGCAAACAATGAAAAAACAAACATTAAACAAGTGATTTTCAGCGTTTTCTACACTTTTTAAGTCAGTAAAGCCAAGAGCCATACGAAATGTCATTGACAAAACGAGTATTTCGGTGTTACCATAGTAATGAAAAAATTTTGTTCCAAAATAATAAATTTCTAGACTTAATTGCCAAACTATAGTGACGTCACGAGCCCAAATAATGGATTTATTTATTTAAAAAAAACTATACATTTCTAAAAAATTTTACTAACATTTTCGTAATCCTAGTAAAAAAAATCTAAAAAAATCCACACGATTTTTTCCAAGTCGTTATGAAATCCATGCAAGTGGCCTATTGATATAGTTATTTTTGGTTTGTTACAGATCGTCGGAGCCAGCCTCTAGAAGAAGCACACCATGTTGCTGACAGGATTCATCGACAACTTTGTGGTATGGATGATGTTGGCCGTCATCACCTTCCTGGTGCAGGTCTACCGGAAACAGTTGTGGGAGGGGAGGGGGAAGGGCAAGGGCAAGGGCAAGGGGGCGAGGAACGACCTGCATAGGATCCCCGGACCCCTGAGCCTGCCCTTCTTGGGCACCACTTGGATCTACATAGTCAAATACAAGGCGAACAAAGTTCACGAAGCTTACAAAGGTATTTATATTTGTGGTGGCAGGGCTGTAGCCAGAGTAGTATTTAAGATAGGGCAGCGGTAATTACAGTTAGGGCACAAGTAAAAATGTAACTTGATCTGATCTGGTGAATCGATTTTCGTCGTACATGTGTATATACATACCATAGCTATCATATTTCACAAAAACTTTTTCCATAGAATTAGGAGTAGTTGTACGTTGTACAGTACATTGTCCTTCCATCTGTTTTGAGGAATGAGGTTTTTCGTTGTCAATTTCCTCTTCGATTTTCCGTTTTTTGCCAAAGAAAGCTCGAATATCCATCGCAAAATCACGGGCACGTATTACAATTCACGAAATACTATCCTTACAGTTACTACACTAACCAATCAACACCTCAGACAAATTCAAATCTCGAAATCTACTTCAATTTTCCTGTCGAGTTAACCTTGATTATGCGTACCAATATATGACAGTTAAAACTTTTAGGTAAACTTAATTTAAATCGTTTTTTTCCGTCAAAAAACGATTTAGTATGTACCGCGTTGCACGCAACGTCATTGATACAAGGTGCAAACTTAGCTTAAACTCAACCGTTTAATAGCTTCCCCAAACTGTTTGGGAATTCCCCGTAAGAAGTGATTACAATACGCGCACAGTCTCGTACCACTTACTTCAATGCCATCTATGGGCAGAATAAAGAATTAGTGTGATATGATTCCTCGGTTAATTCGAAGCTGTTTAGTTAGATGTCACTAATAGGTAGTATTTTTTTTCGATCATATCAAACTATGAACAAACAGTTTACTAGTGTATTATCATAGTCGATGGTATTTCTTAAGGTAGGGCACAGATATTTTAAGGTAGGGCATTACCCCATAATGCCCCCCCCCCTAGCTACGGCCCTGTGTGGTGGTATTCAACCTACGATAGGGGAAGCGCAGAAACTGATCATCACACTCGTGTCTTATTTTTAACAGTGGTTTAGGCCCTATTGACATAGCTTAAGTGGTGGATAGAGTTTAAAGTCCATTTTAATTGAGTTCAATGATTGAAGGAAAATCAACAGATATTATACATTTAAAATGATAACATTAATAAAGCACATAATATCCAATTAAAGATTTTCACATAATTAAAATTATAATTAAAAAGTAATGGTCCTGTACCCATAAGAAGTTAATAAAAATATAACCTTGAAAATTGTAAAAAAAAAGATATAAACACAATATAAACTAATAATCTGCTTACTAAATTTAAAACATAAAGTAGTCAGAGTCGGAAATCTATTGTTGTATTAGCGAAATACAAACAAGATGCACGTGTTTTGACTGAACACATCCGTAAACAAAAAACAAGCCACATTGTATAATTAATAAGATAACAGTAAGTTGTTATTTAAAATAGAGATTTAGCGGTAAGCTTCGCGCTTTAATTATTATTAGCATTGTTAGTTCGGTGTATAAAATTTGTTACACATTGGCCAAATAGAAACTATATCCACATTATCCACGTGACCTGAACATATGCATTGGGTAAATAAGATAACAGTTATTATTAATAAAATTATTGTTAGCGTAACGAATACATTGTATTTGTTGTACATTATTTATATTAGGTATACAGTATACATTACATAATTTGCCACGTCATTATACCGGCGAAATAAACTAGATACACGGGTTTAGAACACATCCGTAAACAAACACACTTCACATTGTATGTATAATAAGATACCGTAAGTTATTATTTTATTACATACTAGCAAAATTATAGGATATTTTAATTGTAGGATTTGTGAGGATGAAAATATTTATCAAAAACAAACTGTACCAATTTATTTATTTATTTAGAACTAGCTGGTACCCGGCATGCGTTGAAATGTCATTAAAATATTTTTGTTTTCCTTCATTTACTTTCACATGCGTCCCCGTTCCCCTCCGGCGTCCTTTTCTCCACCCTGGTTCCCCTTCCACCTTCCCCGCGTTCCCTCTCCCTCGTCAGTCCTTCTGCAAACTCCACCTCTTTCATTCCCTCCCTGCCGCTAAAATATATGAAATACACCCATTTTCATTTATACCAATTTCATAACGCCAGAGCTTACCATTACATACTGAAACCTTTGCGAGCTTGCGCACGGTTTCATAGCAATCGGATGAATTGTATGGCAGCGTATAAAATACAAACTAACAAACAAATATTTATTTTTATATATGCATAAGATTAACGGCACAAGTAAAGTAAAGAAAGAAGATATAAAGGAAACATTATAAGATTATATAAGTTAAACATAACAAAAGAAAAAAATATTCATTAGTGCCTACAAAGTTAATGACAACAGTGAAGAAGAAACAAAAACGAAAAAACCGGTTATGCTGTGACCTCGTTAAAATGTGTACCTACTGCTAAAGTGTTTAATTATTTATTAGCCTTATACTTCAGAAGAGGCTTATTAAAAATATCGGGAACTTCAACATAAAAGTTATGGTGTGTAATCTATTAATAATTTACTTAAAATATAATAATTTTTTTAACAAATTAGAGAGATGTAAGAAATTTATCTTTCGAATGAACACTATTAGGTACTAAACTTTTAATCAAAAAATTTTAACAAAATAAATGCCCACACATTTCAAATATAATGTACAACATTATTTTGAAATAACATCATTTTCTGATTATATTCCGCTATCGGAGGTCCAGGGTTAGTGTTTTTACATTTAATTTTCTATATCTGCTAAGTTCATCAATTCTTCCAAATATTTTATTTTAATTGCCAATAAGGTTACAAGTAGGTGCTTATTTTTACACAAAATATAGGTAATATATCTCACATTTGCTGGCAAATCATTTTCAGAGGTCAAGAGACATTTGCACATGTAATCACTGGATAAAAAAATAATTTAATAAAATTTTTGTTTTTGTTAGGAAGCTGAAAAATGAAGAAAAAAAACATTAAAAATAACATTGTCGAATTGAGTCGAGTGTCGAAATTTGAACTGAATTGAAAACGGCGCTGGGCACCCAGTATTTTAGAGCGTTTGCCTGGTAAGAGGGGACTGCGGGCGGTTACTAACTATTAATCGTTTTTGTGTTTAATTCGCGGAACTCCATTTTAATTTTTAGAAATTTAATTAAAATTAAATGTTATTATACAACAGTTTGACAACCTTATAAGTCGAAACAGCTGTAACTAAAATACATACTAAAATAATTGAAGAACTCGATAATAAGATTATCAAATTTAATTTTAATTATATTTCTAAAAAAAAGGTTATTAACTAGTTAAAACTTTTTTAACAAACAAATACATCAAAGTGTCCTCTATAAAAATATTTGTCGGTACAATCCGTTATTTGAAGGCAGTAATGTAAAAAATAGCGACACTAGAAGGAGACAAACATATACATCTATAGGATTTAGCCTGCGAGAGAATGAGATAGTATAATCGGTCTCCTCTTTGTGTGGTGCTTCGTAGCCAATCGGTCACCTCTTTGTGCGGTGCTTCGTAGCCTCCCTACTCTTGTCTACTTTAGTTTTCTGAAGGTTTCACTTCTACCGCGTGTAAATTGCACATTCAGTTTTTTTAAATATCTCCAGACAGGTAAATCATTTCCCACTGAGCCTTTGTCATCTTCGGGGATGCTGTGTGATTGCTATTGATATTAGAGACAAATTCATGATGTTTCTTTTATATCAATAATAATTTTGTAGATAGGTAGGTACACAACTACTTCTACATTTTGGTCTGTTAATGTATTGCATCCTGTAACACTGTAACATAATGGGTCAGTATAGAAGAAAAAAAGTGTTTTCGTTCGAAACTGTACTTTCTTATTAACAATTTGTTTACAGCTATTGCCATTCAATAACCTACAATGAAAGGTGAGGCAGTTTTTATGACACTATTGTCGGAACAACTTCCATTCAAGCAACCGTTATAGTATCTACGAGTAATATACATAGTGTTGTCAAGTTCAATACTTCCATATGAATCAATTTTACGACTCGAATCATTCATAATTCATAATAAATCGATTCATTTTGATTTCACCTGTAGAAATTCCAGTTCATTTTCAATTTCTGTTCAGATTTATTTCACTCTAAACGCGCGCAATTCCACGACTCGTATGCGCGGCCCATTTTGGCACGTTTCATACAAATCTTAGATTTGGATTTGAGATCAAAATATCCAACCAAACTGAAAAGTTATTTTTTAATCAAAAGGTATATCAAATATATAGTACGGATGTGAGCTACTTTATTTATTTCAGCTTTAAATTATAAGATATATCTAGGCCATTAAAGATTTTAATGTTTCTGGATTTTAGAGGCGATGTGGACAATTATTTGTGAGTTAATGAAAAACAATAAAAAAATATTTGACTATATTTATCATACAAATATGATGAAATATAAATTAAAAAATTATAAAAAAAAATCTTTTTGATGGGTGTAAATTAAAAATTACTTGTTTACGGTGGAATAAAAAATAGTCGTTTATACATTAAAATGACTACCCAAAAAATGCATTTTTAAGAATTTTTTATTTTATTATTCATTGTAAATATAGTAAAATTATTTTTTTATTGTTTTTCATTTACTCACAAATAAGCCTAAGTTGCCTCCAAAATCATGAAACACTAAAATCTTTAATGGCCTACATCCTATAATTTAAAGCAAAATAAATAAAGTAGCTCACATCCGTACTAGATATTTAATATACCTTTTGATTAAAAAATAATTTTTCAGTTTGGTTGGGTATTTTGATCTCAAATCCAAATCTAAGATTTGTATGAAACGCGCCGAAATGGGCCGCGCATACGTTCCCCTTAACCCGGTTGTGCAACGATTTGACGGGTCTCTTCAAGATACAAGTCACTTCTTCCTCTCCTCAAAAAGACCCTCCAAATAGCATCCCCCAACACGGGCCTCAATGAAAGGCATCCAGTGTGAAGGTAGCTGCTAACGTAAAAAAAATCAAATTGATATCATCAATAATATTGATTATATAAAAGAATTGATGGGGTTTCCATAACAAGTTTTAAACATAATATTGTAATAGGTAAAAGGTTAATGTCCTGTGATTTTGGTTTGTTTGAATAATAATTGAAGTTAGGTACAGAACTAGACAGAAGAAACCTTGATATGATGTGGTGTGATGGAGGTGGAGCGGAGTTTTTTTACACAAAATACGCCGAGGCGGAATGATCCAACAACCATATACATTATTAAATGTATACGTGCATATTCTGATCAGTTTTTCTTTGACATAATATATTATATCATCAAAAAGAATTTAATCGTAAATATTATAATAAAACTTATTCTTAATAATATTATGTTGGCAAAACGTAATATTGCGTATGCAGTTTAAAAAACTTAATTTATGTTAAGTTAGTATTACGTAATTGAAGTAATTTATGCTTTTCCGTACAACCTCTTGCTCAGCTGCCCTCTGTAGATATTAGTCCCACCTACGCTCCATAGATATTCGTCACCACTGGGACCGTCATAGATATTTATCCGACCTTAGCTCTGTAGATATTAGTCTTCACTCTGAAGTTCATAGATATTTGTCCAACATATGAGCTGTAGATATTCGTCCGACATACAGGCTGTAGATATTAGTATGTGGAGTCTCTTGTATTCATGTTATAGTGTCAATTCTTAATAATAATAATACACGTAAGATGATAATATTAGGTATATAATGAAAAAAAATATTCATCCAATTTCAGGTAGACCTGAATTGTAATGAATCAGTTTAATTTTCATCCACTTCCCGAACTACCGAGATATTATGTGAATTTTCGCACACGTGATAAAAATGAATGCAATGCATTCTTAACCAATATAAAAGTTTACTTAGCTATATTAGTAGGTGATTAGCGTGTTTTTTTGTCTTGTTTAGACCATACTTTTTTTACTTGTCCACGCCTTGTCGGTCTTCTACTGCCCCCTGAAAGTCTCAAGCGCCCACAAGGGGGCATTATCGCCCACATTAGGACCTATGGACTATGGCTACCCAATAATTGAGGAAGTTGTGGAGATGGGGAGGCCAAGAGCCATGCAGATCTGGTCACCAAAAGTATATACAACTCTAAGTATATAAAATCTGCAACAACGTTATTGACTGTCCTGACCTACTGAAACTAATAAACTTCAAAATACCACCCAGAGTAACAAGGCTTAACGACTTATTCCACATTAGCCGGACGCGTACAAATGCTGGTGTCAGGGATCCAATCAGAAGAATGTGCGAATTGTTTAATCGAAATCAAAACCTCAAGGATTCCGACTTATTTTTCGACACACGCAGTACTTTTAGTAGAAAATTGAAGGCTGTTTTCCTACAAAGTATAATAACTTAGACATTACTTGGCTTATAATTTTAACTAATTCTCTTTTTTTTTAATTTCTGTATAATATTATTTTTTATCAATATACATATATGTTTTTGAACTTACCATCAAAATTTTTCCAAAGATAATTTGTAAACTTTTATAGGGTTATTGCGCACTTTTTTCATCTCTCTATTTGTAAAATAATTTTCTCATATTTACATACTTCTTTTCCATATTTATAAGTAAAAATATTTGTATATATTTTTTATTTTATCTGCTGTTAATGTTAATTCGTGAGAAATAGTTTGGGTGCAGGTGAGTTCTCTAGTTATTGTTTTGTATATTATTGTTAATTGACATCTGTATCTGTATTTTCTCCTAAATAAAAAAAAAAAAAAAAAAAAAGTAGGGTAGGTATAAAGTTTAGGTATTTATTTTCAAGGTCCATGTTTCACATCCATTCAGCAAGACCGACCACACATAACATTCTAGCATTAACTGCCTTAGTTTTAAGCTGATATTGTCATTGCAGAAGAGGGATTTCATTTTACTGAACGCAGTTCTTGCTGCTTCAATTTTGCACCTTAATCTCTATATCTGGTACTAATAATAATCTCTAATTACTAAACACGTCCATTTCTCGTTTTTTGAAAAAAGTGTCCCTTGAAACCACCTGTCGTGTACCGACGCTAAATTTTCGACGTGCGCCAGCTGATTTTATTAAAAAGCATAAAGTTATTAAGTGTAAAGACATTTGGGCCAGGGCCCCCAGCGTCGGGGGGCCCCGGCAAGGGATTGTTTTTTTTTAAATATTTTCTGAACACATTTCCTAGGGCCCCCAACTCAATAAAATGGTACTCATTGAAGACACAGAACTTGGAAAGAAATATTATAACAAATTTCCTAGGGTCCTCATTTCGGAGGGGGCCCGGGGTACTTCAGGACTTGTTGCTTGTGCAATGATGGAGGACTTAATTAGCAGAGGGTTAAAATTGCGACGCCAGGGTAGGAATCCGACGCAATTTTTAATTCGAATACCAGTCGTTTAAACTAATATGTTTTTAAGGTTTCCGATTAAAGTAAAACTAAAACATTTTCATTAAATAAGGATTTCGGTCTACATAGTGTTCGAATATTGACTTTCCGAAAAATAAAAATCGAAAGCATTTATTGGTTTGTCTTTCGACCTAGATTTTTCTTTGCCTGCGGTGCTTTTTCCGTGTCTTTGTGAATATAATAAATAATAATTCATATTATTCTCCCTTCTTCACCCACACTATACCTATAGGTACCTACCCCAAATGGGGATACCATGGGAAAATACTCGGAGATCACATTCTTGGAAAATACGATAATACTAGCGCATACTTGTGAAAAATCACGAGATATTCTTAATTTTTAAAATATCACTTCAATTCAAAACAAATCCGAGTTCATTGAACCAGAATTAAAATCTACAATCGAAGTCAGATCCACAACCGAAATTAATATTTGTAATTATTTGCACCTATCGTTTTTATCAATGTGATGTAAATAATTATTAATTTGCATTTACTTAACTAATATTTATGTGCGTTACTTTATTAAATTGTGAAATTATTAACCCCGATACAGGCGAGCCCTAATGGTGTTAATAATTATATGCTAAACAATGTATTTTTAATTGTGAAGAAACAATAAATAAATAAGTTGCGGTGAGTAGAGAACCCAAATAACTTAAAATAAATATATCCAAACCGGTTCCAAATCAGAATCATGCATAAAAGTAGCCCTTAACCTAACCTAACGTAACCATTTTTTATTATTTTTTTTCATGACCTTTAATGACTTTTCAAAGGAGGTGTTGAAGTTGTATGATTCTGAGTTGTCCAGTCATCATCCAACCCCATCTCTCACTCTCTCTCCCCCACCGTCCTGGTGTGGATGCTATAGCTACGTCACTGTAAATGGGGTACCCCAGTTGAAGTGACCCGGAGGCAAGCCGAGAGGTGGGCTGACTGATTGAGTAGAAGATGATGAAGGGTGGGAAGACTTGAAGATTGGATGAGAACCGCGAGGGATCTGAACTGATTATGAATGAAGATATATTTTTGCAGACATGCTGCACAGATACGGCGGGATAGTACGCGAAGTATCTACCAAGGGACACACCATTGTCAACATCTCTCACCGGGACGACATCGAGAAGGTGCTGCGCTACCCCAGCCGATACCCATTTCGCCCACCCTCCAAGGCCATCGCCGACTACAGAAACCTGCACCCGGATAAGTTCTCCAGCGCTGGAATGGCCAACGAGTAAGACAAATTCTAATACCTACTACGCACCATGTGATATGATTGTGTACCACGCTGAAGGAATCAATGATGCTAGTTGTTCAGCTTTCCTCAGGCAAGGGGAGTTGTGGCACAGTCTCCGCACCAAGCTGACCCCGGAGCTGACCAGTAAGAGGACGATGCTGGGCTTCCTGCCGGAACTGAACCAGATTGCCGACGACTTCGTTCACTTGCTGAGGGCCAATCGGGACAGTGACGACAACATTAACACTTTTAATGAATTGTCGAGCAGATTTGGGCTGGAAGGTGAGTGGCCACAGACCTAATTTTCGAATTTAATTAATACATATCTACATTTTTCTAATTTAAGCTTACCTATTTCTAGAATAATTCCAATTTCGCACACATATTTCTAATTTAATACCTACATATTTCTATAAGAAATCCAATGTCGCATTCATCTTATAGATCGTTTGTATGGATGTGTGTTAGTTACTCTTTCACGCAATAAATACCGAATGGAATTTAAAAATTATTTCTCTAATCGAAAGCTACGTTTTAATAGGCGACATCGGGGGGGGGGGGGGGGGGGGGAATATGCGAGCGAAGCCGGGGGCAAAGCTAGTTATACATATTTCCAATTAAATATATTATGTATAGATATCTATTTCTAGAATTATTCCAATTTCGTACACATATTTACAATTTAATATATATCCATTTCTAGAATTATTTCGATTTCGCATAAAAATTTCTAATTTAATACTTATCTATTTCTAAGGGCTATTTCTAAATTATTCCTATTTCGCATTCATATTTCAAAATGCCGCAAACACCATAGGTATTTTTGCGATAAAATTGGTTGTGACATCATTACCAAATGCGATTTTCCCGATTGCTATATTTTATTGTATGTATACAGGGTGTGACAGGACGTACCTAAAGGATTTTAATCAGCGATTTCTGAACATATTTGGAGTATAAAACATAGATGACATTTATTAGTAGGTATTTCTCGTTCGTGTACCTACTCTACTGTATGTATAGGGATACCTATAGGCCACAATGGGGAAAATCTTTTCTTATTGCTTCGGAGAACTTGTGCTAGATATGTCAAGCTTTCTGGGAAAACCAACAAAGTTTGTCTGATATGGTTGAAAAACAAACAATATCATTTAGTTTATGAAAACATTTACGGAAACCCCTTTACCAACATAATATTATGTTGACAGTGTTGTCAAGAAGTTCCAACTTCTCCCTGCTAACAGGAGCCAGTGAGACTATGTCATATGTTGTGAGGCTGAAGGGTATGGGGGAGGGGGAGGAGATAGGGCACTGGAAGTACCTACTGGTGGGTACAGGAAGTATCTACCTGGCCCTTCGGATCTGGTCACCAAACACGACTAGCCATGTCAATCAATGTTTGAATTCTGAATGGTGGTCTTTCACCAGAGCGATTCTGACAGTATCTAACACTATGAAGTGTGCCTCAAATATATCGATCGTCCAATTGATTAGTCAGACATCTCGAAATCCTAAGTTTTGAGTTAGAAAGCAATATTCATGAATCAAATACTATTTACACATGTCTTTATTTTACAGTGATCGGACACTCGGTTTTACAGTGATGAAATCATTTAAAGTGATGAAAATAAATAAATAAAGAAATGGTTAAATACGTTATGTTAAGTTAGATTATGGGCTATTTTAAAATTCTTTTTTTCAGAAACCGGGTGGTGTTTTTTCCATACAAACGTATTCCTCATTTCCCTCTCTGAATTTTGACACTAGAGAAAATATTTTTTTTACATAATATGAATATTGACCGCAAGCGTGTCGGTACGTTTTGATTTTTTTGATAAGTTACTTTTTATAGGAGTTATAACCCTTCAAAAATTGTTAAAATTGCCTTTTTTTAACGCCATCAACAAACGTTCAGTATACAAATTAGACGATGTATTTTTAAAAAAAGCAAAAGGTACAGACATAGAATGTTTTCTTCCAATACATTTGGTAAAAAAAATCTTGGAAATTGGTTCAGTTTTGGAGTAGAAAAATGAGGACTACAAAACCTCGATTTTGACAATTTTATTTAGGTATTATCAGGCTGAGGTGCATGTGTCCCTTTCTCTCAGTATTCGGGGGTGAGGGGGGGCGGAGAGGGTTTTGTTGAATACGTATACAGTCAACGAAGTGATGTGACATTCTCAATAATTATATCGATACACTAGTCCACTAGTGTTGTCATGTCCCGAGTTATCGATGTTTTTTTAAAATTATTTTTCTGTTTGGTGACTTATTTTGAGTGTGCCAATACTTACCGAGCTTATTTACTAAAGTTATTGTGACAAATTTAATTTGTTTACGTCAAATAAATTAATGGAAAAAAATTGAAAAAAAAACACCTGTTACAGACAGACCCCGAGATGATTCCGTTCCGTATTGCCGAGTTGGATATGGAACACAAAAATTAATTAAAATATTTTTTGATAACTTTTGAAGGTTGTACTCAACATAATATTATCCCTTTATAGGACACTTTTTTTAAGATACAACTACCGAACCAAAAAAAAACTTTTATATTTGACTAAATATATTGTTCTAGATTTTTTTTTCAAAAAAATTATATTTTACAAGAAAATGTGTGATGGTAAGTACATACACCACTGATCGTTTGATGGAATGCTGGTACAGCGTATGTTCAGTGGTACATGCATCTACCACATGTTGTTGAATCGATTATGTTATTATAATATCATATTATACAAATGAATATTGAAATCTATGTATAAGAGGCACCATATTGTTTATTGTGCTACATATTAGGTACATACACATAACTAGTTTAGTTTTTATTTAACTTTTTTAATACGTTATATTATTACAGAAAAATGCACTTTTGGGAATACCTCCTACATCACTTGACATTTTCAATCTTCTTCAATGATCTAATATTTTTTGTTTTTAAACGCTTTATTGTAAAAAAAATTACTGTTTAACATCTACACAATGAAATTAAAACAATTTATGGTCCAGACCTTTCCCTCGCCGGTAAATTTCTTGGTATGCGACCGTCAATTATTTCTGGTAAAAGGCATTGGTGGTAGAAATTTTCTAACAGTGGAACGATTTTTTGCCAGATTTCATCGTCCCTCTCAATTTTTTCATACAGCAAACCTTTTGGACTCCACACAACAAAATAACAATAATTACGACGAGTAATATGTAACTGGCCTTGTACTTGGTAGAAGTAATTATGATTCCGTTTTAATGTTAAAGAATGGTCTTCCAATTTACAGTAATCAATTATCTTTTGTGCAATTCCCTCTTCTGGTGACATATTTGCTATACTATAAGGGCATTTAATTTCAATTATAGAATCCTCACCGATAAGGCCATCCGGACTTGCCGCTAAAAAGTTTTTGGTTTTATCGATAAATAGCCCACAAGCGGATACCTGAAAACTTGTTTTTTTTGAAAATTGCTCTATTGCTAGGCTTTCATTTTCTTTTCCATAATTTGTGGCCATAGTTCCTTTGAATTGTGAGTACAGTAAAGAGTTTAGTACTCCCGTAACTGAAGTTTTTTGCCGAAGCTTATATATTTTTCCAAAGTTAGACGCCGTTATCCGCTTACGTCTTTCAATTGCCCACAGATTGTTATTGCTTTGGCCTACCGTATTCCGTTCGAGCTCTTCCTTATTGGTTGAAGATAATTCTTTGAGAAATTCCTCTTTTTTCGTTTCAAATATTTCAGGTGGCATATCTGGTTCTAATTCCAATTGACCATAATTTTCATCGGGCCCTGTAACTTTTTTTCTTTTTTCTGTCGTATTTTCATTATACTTTAGTTTTTTTTTTCGACACATTTGTTTATTCTCCTTCGAACGTCGTTTTCTCTCTATAAAGTGCTTCGTGTATTTGCCGGGACTGTGGCCTTGGATTTTCTTTTGTATTCTTGAATGGGTTGCCAATTCACTATTCCACGAAGTTACTGCTCCAAAACATCTTGCTTGGTAAGATCCTCTTGTAGTAAAATTTACCCTTTTTCCACCTATAAATTTGGCGATAACGTTGTTGAATTGCTCCACAGTGTTATTTGTCACGTCAATAATAAGACTTTCTGCATTTGCTATTAGAGACAATAAGAATTGTTGGATATCAGTCCATATTCCACAATCTCGAAGATCGCTTACTAAATTTGGATCATCAGTATACTTCTCCGGCTTGCAATAGTACGATGCACAATTTTTATGATCACCAAACACATGATTTGCGGTATTTTTTATGTCCATTTTCAAATTTTTTATTTTATCACTTTGTACTGTGTTTTCTTGCTCTTTCCTGTAATTTATTGCTCCAACTACAGCTCTTCTCATGCGTAAAACGTTTGCTTCAACCTTTTTCCTTATATGAACTGGTACAAAGCCTTTAGCGTTGTTGGTTTTTTTTCCAAGTGCTTTCATTTTGTTGCAAAAATTGCGGAGTAAGTGATTTTTGCACTCTATTTTTTGTACTATAAGGTTAGGACCATATGGCATTTGTTGCATTATTTTTTTCATGATGCTGGAGTCGCCATCACCAACTAGTTTGTTAAATTTCAATCCATGCATTTCCATGCTTCTCGAGAACCCTTCTGCTATAATGTGGGCTTCCATGGCATTAGCACTGTCACGCCAGTTTATGAAGCACCTGTGCTCAGAAGCAACTATGTGTAGTTTAGTAGCTCTAGCACATATGCAGCAGTATGAGTTTCGCACTCCCAGAAATAAAACCTTTTTAGTTCGTAGTCCAACTATGCACCCTGCGCCAGATGAGGAGCTAAATCCACTTTTGTACGACCTCTTTGCCCAGGAGCCATCTGCAACCACCGTTACCAAAGGATAGCCACCCTCGTCTACGTCACCGTTTAAAATGGCTAGCCTTTTTTCTTCTTCACCAGCTGCGATCATTTCTTCTAAGGCACATTCTTCAATTGTTGGCGCTAAACATTGTTCTATGTTCGTGTAAGTCTTACAATCCATATTTGGCATATTTAAAACCCCACAAATTTCATTCCATTGTGAATACCCATTTCCTGTACACATCACTCCTTCGACGACAGCAGTATTTATAGACATTTTCCGTTTCGGGTCTTCGGAGTGAATGTATTCTATTTTCTTGCACATTTTGCACTCGAAAACATACTGGCTTAGAAGACCATTTCGTCGTTCCTTCATAAATTTTAAATCGGAAAATGTGCAGTTGGTGTGTTCGTGCTTTATATTTGATATCTCCGAAAACAAATATTTTATATCCACAATTCTGCGACCTTCGAAATTATCGGTTTCATCAATATGGTCTGGTTCTATCACCAAATCATCAAGCGTTGTTGATGATGATGAACTTGCGTTTTCGTCTATATTTGGAGCAAATGATTCATCCATGGAAGTTTCATGCATTAGTGAAGATGTAGTTAAGTTTCCAAAAGTAGTATCGATGACATCCATATCCCTGTAAATGCAAATGATTTATTTATTTAAATTTGTCCATCCCATTTTCCCGTTATACATGCTGCATAATACACGGCTCTCATAGCATAAATCTTTAGGTTTTTCTCGTAAGTCGCTCACGTAAGAGAGTTATGGCAAAATTATCAATGTAAACGATACCCATTGGTAATTTTGCCATAACTCTCTTATGTGAGCAACTTACGGGAAAAAAAACTTTACGTACGTAAAGGTAACCTTAGGAAGGTTCAGTAGTAAGAGTGACAGGAAAGCGATATTTCGACTTACCTAGATGTCGAACGTGGTGCAACATGAATCTGTCGTTTGATACTAATAATCGGTTTTTTTCGTCTAGTAGATAAAAACAAACGCGCTTTGTTTCCATTTCTTTTACCCATTATTTATCTGTAAGAAAAAATTTTTTGAGTTGAAGGTAGGTAATATAGTAGTCGATTTTATGTAACTCAATTTCTAAATACACATATCTTATGCTACGTATATATTTGCGAATAGTGGCGTGCACAGAATTTGAAAATTGAAATTTCGGAAAAAAAATAATTTTCAGCTTCGACAACATCATTAATGTCGTATTTTCAATCTTAGGATTCTAGCCCACTGAAAAATCAGTGCACGCCACTCTTTGCGGACAGAGACGCGAGCCGAACCACGAATTATGGTAAAGGTACGAAGCAACCGCAAGCGGCGCAGCGTTTCGGGCAGTTTGCTTTTGCTTCGTTCCTTTCCCATAATCCGTTGTTCGGCTGGCGTGTGTATACGCAGCCTAAGACGTAGAATAATATTTATTATAGGTTACTAGATATGTTAACAAATGTACCGACTTGCACTAATGCACTTTATGCATACAGTCAAAACTGATGAATTTACGTTATTCAGGGAGAGCCAAAAAACAACAACATTTTTAGCGATATTTATATGTTTAATTAAAAAAGGAAATTGTGTTGTAATATTGAGTTTTTATGAATGAATAGTTTATGTTTATAATAATAGTTTATGAATAATTTATGAATAGTTTAGTAGGTATCTACTCACCATATGTCCTATATGTGTAAATCGTGAGAAATGACCAAACAGATTTCAATATTCAAGGGGGTTTCAGGGTCAAAATTCGAAGGTCTGTATTTGACGTAGAATAGTTTCCAGTAAAAAGGCTAGTCAAAAACAGTAGAGTGATGCAGCCAGCGAAAAATAAAAACACTATACAATCACAAAGTACGTGATGTACCTACTGCGCCTATGCTGCCGTTTTATAAAAAAAGATGGTATGAATCTCCCGATATTACTAAACCAAAACAGCGTGCATCTTACTTTACTAATAGTAACAAGATGAATGAACTATGAGCGCAGAAGATATCTATTATATAGGAATACGCACGCTCAAGTCGCGACGCGTATTGACTTATCTGTTGCAGCAGGCAGCAACCTGTATACACGCACCCACAAGTCTCATTGACTTGTGCGTGTGCAGAAGATGAGCTCGGAGCAGGCAGTCACATGTATTTGTAGTAAGTAATAATAATAATAAAGTTAAGTACAATACAATATTAAATAATGTAGACCTCGCTATTTTATTACGAATATGTACCTAGGCACCTACTTAATTTTTGGAATAAATGAATAACAGTAAATGAAATAATAAGAACGCGAAGTCGCTGGCGGGCGCGGCGCGGCGATTCGTGCTTCCAACACCTGCAGCCACGCACACACACGCATTGGGGTTCACCAATACACCGATAGCGCTTTTGCTGTCCCCGCTGAGATGAACGAAATAGAAATAATTTTTACAAATACCTATCGTTAAAATTTCTCGGCGCTCCTGCGCGCTCTTACTTATTTCTGAGTTGGCATGGAACCGTATTTTACATATTATTAAATATGCTAAAAAATAATTCGGGAAGCGTTCGAAACAGTCTGGTACATCGTATGAAACTTCCTACTGGTAACGTGGTAACCCAGAAAATGTAATTATTTTATTTTATTGGAATAACTCTTTTTTTTCTATAACTTTTAAGTTTATTCCCGTCAATGTAATATATAATCGAATGAGAAAATAACACCAATAATCTAAACAAAAATATGAAAAAGAACAAGACATAGAAAAATAAGGGGATGGAGAATTTTTTTTTTTTTAAATTTAATATTTAATATTTTATTTTGTTTGTTGGCTCGCCAACAGAATACATCACATATAATTATTATAATAAGTTTACAAATTGAATATGGCTATAATCTATAATGACAATTCCAATTAAAGGTGAGCACATAATACAATGACGTTATATATTATAAATAGACTCGCCATAGTCTCACATACTCACAATATAATGTAGAAAGCAAGCAACACTCTTTTGTTTTCAGCGGTTTTCACTATAATTTCTAAATTCAAAACTTTATTCCTGTGTGATAAAGATAGACAATCAAAGAATGTACGTGTGTGAATGTCATAGATATATGGTAGGGCGGATTTTTAATTTCTTCGCCGAATACTGCTTTCACTTCACGGGTGTGACCTTATGGGTGTGACTGATATTTGATATACTGACGGCGTGGCAAATATTTTTATATTTATTTTATGAGTTATCATTAGTAATACAATATTGGTTCTATTATAGTAGTATTGTTAAGTACATATTTTATTATACAGTACAGGTTATAGGTTCAAATGATTATACAAATCTATACAGATGAATAACACCTAGGACCGTTACTATTTACAATTTTCATCAATGACATTATTAAATTAATGAACGCGTTACCCTTTGTACGTTTTACCCCATCTTTCCCAATGGAATAAAACGAATGCGGGACGCTGTGTGAACCGACCTACTTTTCCTTGTTGTCTCCTTTTCTCATATATTATTGCGGGCGGGAAACATGAAAATTAATTGTAATATTTATAATAATTGATAATAATAAGTTATTTGCGTGTACTTACAAATGAAGTGTTATTCCTCCGCCTTTACGACTATTTGCCGTGTAATTGAAGCATTTTCTCATCACACAGGAGGGCATTTTGGCGCTTTGCAATGCAATTTACTTACTGGTAAGACACAACCTCACTCGACGCGTAGCAGTTTAGTACTAAAGTACTAGAAATACAGACAGCTACAATCGTCTTGTGTTTGGCTTCCCACTTTGAGATTTCTACCCCGCGTCCAGTATTAATGTCATTGACATAATACTCTTGTCTGAAATTTGAAATATGTGATTGACGAAAATGACATTTAAAAAAGAAGTCTTAGTAGTCGAATTGGTAAAGGCTTTGGTCCCAGTAAGACTAGAGGTTCTGGGTTCGAGTGCCAATTGCGAACGTTATCTTTTTATTTTTATGTATCTTGTTCTTTTTCATATTTTCGTTTAGATTAGTAGTGTTATCTTGTTCTTCAATGATATATAATTTTTTGGTTATTTCACTACAAGTTTTCCATTGTACCAGATATATGTTACACTTTTCCATATAACCAACTGCATATTCCTCTCAAATTTCGATTTTTCACAGATGTCTGACTATTCAAATGGACGATCGGTATACTATTTATTTTTTGTATGAATTAAATGCCATAGTACAATTCAATTTGATAAAATTTACCCTTGCGGCATGCAAGTTCAAATCACAGGACCTCTGGATTCGTAGTCGAGCGCCTTATCCCACGATAATGATTAGAGAATTTTTCAACAACAATTTTAATTTAAAAATAATTTTTAAAAGCTTACACAACCGTAGGTAGGTACTTAAAATTTTCATAGATTTTTGTGCATTTTTCCTAAAAAGGTAAAAAAAAGTTGTTTCTCCCCTAGATCTAGGGAAATTGCCCTAGATATATCATCACTGTAACCGACTGAGGACGAGCTCATGTTCGAAAAGCCGATCGGTTGTTTACATTCACACACATATCAGCTCGTGACGGATAGACAAACAGCGGACTGACGAGCTGAGCAGATATGTCCATAGCAGGAACACACGGGTGGATTGGCTCATCGAGCATGCTCGACCACGTATTAGGAAACAGTTTCAATCCATTGCTAAAAGATGTCCACCCCGATCTCCTTCAACATCCTTTGCTGTGCCATTTGGCACCATTGATCCAGAAGTTTCAGACACTATAACTCTTTATCTTTGCAGCTACCTGCACCCTGGTCCTGGGGCAGAGGATGTCCTACATGGACAACGTGGTCTCGGAGCCGGCTATCCGGCTGAGAGAGGCCGTACTCCAGAGGTTCCAGATTGAGCGCGATGAAATGTTCCTGTGGTTTGATTACACTAAGACGGAGAGCTATTTAAAGTTTCTAAAGAGTGAGGAAGAGCTCTATAGGTAAATATAAATAAATCCACTTCTCAGGTTTATTTCAAACAATAAGGATTTATTTTTATTTACTTACTTACATTATTAATTAAAGGGTTGTGTTTTGAAGTTGTGGTTGTGTATTAAAATTACCGGTTTTCTGAGCTTAGCAAAATATCTCAAAATGACAACAATATATCGTCCTTGATACTGCAAGACGTTGTATTGTGACAAGTGACCAATTTTATTATCTATGGTGAGACGATCGTGAGAAATAACAAATTGCCATTTAATTTGTAGGTGTAGTAATACCGTTCTTAGATGTGACGTTTTGATACAACATAAATACATTGGAACCCTTTTAAGAAGTTCTCTCTTAAGAGGGTATAACCAGAGAAAACTGGAAATAAGTCATTTTTAAATCAAATTTTACACGTATTGACCAGAGGCGGCTCTAGGGCTCCAGTTATGGGAGGTCATTTGAAAAAAAAATGTGATATCATACGTCAATGGAAATTACCTTTTTCCGATATTGTGAAAAATGCCGACATATTATTATCTATATCAATTTGAAGACAGGTAGGGTCATGAACCCGCAACTCAAATTACATGGGTATTATTTATAAATTGGAAAATCACTAAATAATTCATGTACTTGCTGGCACATCATTTTAAAGAGGGCCCTTTTCAATATAGTTATGCACACCGATAGTATGTATCTAAGTATACAAAATATAAAAACAAAATTAGGTAGATTAGAAAAAATAGAAACCGAAATAGAAATATCAAAAATTTTAAAACAAAAATTGACTTCCCACACGTCCGCAGTCCTCTTTTACCCCTAAAATGTCCAAAGATATTGGGTGAGAAAAGACATTTATCAATTTTATTTAAATTTAGACTTGCGTTTCAATTTGACGATGTTTTTTTTTTGCATTTTTCAGCTACATAACAAAAACAGATTTATTATTAAATTATATTAGATATTTTTTATCTATCTAAAGCAAAGGTCCCTTTCAAAGGATTTACCTGTAACTAGATAATTAAACGTATAAAATCTGCTGTCACTTAGATTAGGAACCTAAAAAACAAACATTGTTTTAAATCAAGCTGTTTTCTATGTCCGTTGAAAAGTGATCATAATATAATAATTAATAATATTTGAAAAGATCTACTTCTCGATGTGCCACCAAACTAAATTTGAAACGTCGTCGATAACAACTTAAATAATTATTATTCCAAATCTTTCCCGTACTGTCCAAATACAATGGACGAGGCATGCGTACAAAATGCAAATCCGACTTATGTTGTATCGCTATCTCTTTCAACAACGAATAAGATTCATAATGCTGTCTCCTTTCCACGACATTCGGTCATGTCCAAAACGTCGCTAGGGTTTCTGTGGTACCTATACGCGGGATTTTTTACTCCAAGATAAAAACATAGTGCCATCGCGTTTATTGTATGGTGCGCATAGAGACAGAAGATATCCTATAGCGGGGGCAAGTCAAAAATTGACCCAGGGATCTGAATATTGTGAGAATTGGAGCTTCCATTTGACACGATAGATGTCACTGCTCGTCACCCGGCGAGTCGTCGCCGCTAACTGCTATTATTTTGCGGTTCATTTCAAGTAAAGAATTCGATGCTTTGAGCGGTTTATTCCGTAAAAAAATATTATTATTATGTCTTATAATTTTGGGGGGTCAAACACCCATTGTCCTAAGGGGAGAGCCGCCACTGGTATTGACTCTTTTCCACAAAAAATTATAAATTGATTTTTAAAGATTGTTCTTTTATCTAGTAGACGCATGTTTTAAATTTTGAAAAAAAAAAAGTTTATTTTTAGTATAATAAGGTTAAACCATAGGTCGTTGGCAGATTTGTTAAATTTTCAAACAAAAAATATTATTTTACAAGACATATTTCATATCATGTAATCATACATTATTGTAAATCAATACGTTATCTAGTAAACGCATGTTTCAAAATTTTAATTTTAGTTTAAATAAAATCATTAAAAAAAATATCCGAACACTTATTTATGATGAAAATTCTCTATTTTTTCTTTCTATTTACAGTCTTATAAATTAATATATTTCAGATTTTTTTGCACATTTATTTTGTTTAGACATTATTGAAAAATTATAAATACTAAAATGATAAAAAAATAATTACAAAAGTGCATAATTTTAATAGTTTTATCGTCACGCCTTTCAGCATTTTTCGATGTAGGTATAAATTAAAGCAAATTTGGAATGAAATAAAATCGATATTGAGTTATAATTCTAAAAAGCTGGTACGGAGAATAATTTATCTTTCTCATTGGAACCGCCCTGTATGATCGTAAGAACATCTTTCGACGAAATGTGGATTTTCGGCCACTGAAGTCTCGTGACGAAGTTTGGTTTTTTCGGTCCCTCGGCCTAAAATTGGCCCAATTTTTCCCACACATAAGGTTTTCCTGCTTAAGAAGTTTGTTTTTTCCGGTCCCTTGGAAAACTTCTTAAGAGGGTTTCACTGTATCAGAAATTTGGATACTTGTCCATCAAAAAAACAAAATTTTACTAATTTTATTGCTATCAACGATGATATTACTCTCAAACAGGTGGTCCCAAAAAAAAAGTAAAGTCTTTGTAAATAGGTACCTATTCTTTAATCTTGAATGGCATGAAAAATTTCTACTTGGGTAATTTATTTACATATTTAACGCCTATGGAGCTTTTACATAAGATTATGTACCTCTTTTGAATTGAATATAAGAAATAATAAAAAAAATACCTTGAAAGTATAATAATGTGAACTCAACAAAATCCGGTAGGTTCATAAAAAAAGGTACAGATTAACAATGATAACTTGGCAGTCTTTTGTGTTGCCTCTATAGATACATATTGGGGATGTTGTTGCAAAATAAATCTCTAGTCTTAGCTTTTGTTTGGAACAATTATTGATAATTATTATCTGGATTTCCTAATTTAATTTAGAGATATATAAATGCATAACATTGTCAGTGGCTGAGTTGGTATCGCGTTTGGGTCCCACCCGGGCGTCCTGTATTCGATTCCTTGACTGGCCAAGTCCTCCATTATGACACAAGCCACATTTTCCGCTTACTTTGGTGGTAGTAGGAGATTTTCAAATACTGTCGGGTTATTACCGGGGAATGTTTGTCTTTCTTTAAAAAAAAAAGTTAATAATTTGGTTTTTTGCAGTATCATCTCGGAAATAATAGAAAAAGCTCGATCGTCCATGGGTAACATTGCCACAGATGATGTTAAAAGCATCCTTAACTCCATTGTTGAAAGGGATGATGTTGACGAGAAGGAAAAGAAGTCTACTTTAATTGACTTTGTTGCTGCTGGCGTATTAACGGTTGGTATACAAACAAATTAATCTAATTTTGTTTAGTTTTACTTAAATTATTGTAAAGGAGAATTATAGTAGGAATGAAAGTGCTGCGATAGCTCAGTGTTTAAAGGTGATTTTTCACAAAAATGTTGCTAAATGAATTATCTAATCATCATTATTATAATTTAGAGTAGAAAATCCAAGTACATGTAGCAATTGGTGAAATCCCTGCAGACATTTCGTCACCTTAGTTCTTAATTGTCCAAACGACCATTTTAATTTTTGTTCAATCTCCTCTTTAAAATTAAAAATAAAGTACGAAAACTGATAGTTAATCACTTAACTGAGAATTATTTAAACTATTGAGACCTTTTCCTTTACGGAAATAGCATTATCTTAAACATCTATCATAATGTTTCATAGAAATAATGAAAGAAAATCTTTTCGTCATGTTAAGTTTTCTAATAGTTGTTTGGACAATTAAGAACTGAGGTGACGATTTGTAGTACCAAGGGTTCAGCAATGTAATTGAACAAGCGACTTATTAATTTTCAGCAAAACAACAGTCTCAACTTCCTGCTGTACCTGGTGGCCAAACACCCCGAGGTGCAGCAGAAGGTGCTGGAAGAGCTGGAGGAGATAGCGCCCAACTACAACCACATAACAGGCAGCGACATGGCGCGCATGGTCTACACCAAGGCCTGCATCAACGAGTCCATGCGCCTCATCCCCGTGGCTTTTGCCATCGGCCGGGTGCTCGAGGAGGAGACAGTTCTGAGCGGCTACCATCTCCAGCCTGGTGTGAGTACATTGCCCTTCCTCTGCCATACGGATAGCTAACCAACAGAGTGCTGGATTAATAACGTTTATTTGTTTTGCAGACGTTTGTCCTGTCCCACACCAAGGTGGCCTGCAGTGACGAGAAGAACTTCACGCGGGCGGGAGAGTTCCTGCCGGAGAGGTGGCTGGAGGGACACCCCTTGTACAAGGAGTCACAGGCAGCGGCCACCTGCATCTTCTGCCCCTTTGGGATCGGCAAGCGCATGTGCCCGGGCAAGAGATTCGTGGAACACCAGCTACTAGTCGTATTTGCCAAGGTAATTACTATTCGCAAACCGACCCAAAGTGGGCCATTTTTATTAAAAAAAGACAATCTTTTGCGGGTTAAAAATAAGCTGACAATATTTGAATTTCTCCTACTTAAGTCATAATAAAGGGAAAATGCCACTTGTGCAATGGATAGCGGATTTAGCTAGCGGGGGGGATTTATCCTGTGGCAATGCTTAATTTTGAAACACTCAGCCTTTTTTTATTTTAACTCGACACAGGAAAATAATTCCCCTCAAGGGCTGTGTTATCTTTGGGGATGCTGTGTGAAGGATCTTCTTAAGGATTGGAAGAGTGAACATGGTTCTTGAAGAGTCGTAGAAACGACCCATGTCAACCGTGCACAAATGTTGGGCGCACGTTTGGCGTGTTTCCCGACTATGTACAGGTGTCGAAGGGTTGAATGACTCTAGCTCCTCAAAGCATCTTCCATTAAAGTATCGGTAGAACAAGAACAGCATTCCCACCTGACGCCTGTGCTCTAAAGTTTGCAAACCGTTTTGTTAAGATTTAGGAGTTCGTTCATTTATTGACTGAAGTTGCTAATGGTTACCAGTGCCTTTACATAGAATGTTCAGGTGGGTGAAGCGAAATGTGACGTAACCGCAACATACTTTAAATTCTAGTCAAATGGTGATATAATAATTTGAATAAAAAGTAACATTTCAGAAAAAAATATGTTCCATTTCTAAAATAACCTTAAATTATATTCCATTGTCAACAAAATCATTTGAGAAAAAATACAATAAAACGTTTAAAACAAATTCAGTTGAGAAAAATACATCACAGACAAATTCATTTTGAGACCTACACATTAAAATTTGTAGAAAAACAAACATAAAATCACTTCCATTTTGGAGAAATTAAAATTAAATATATATAAATATTATCAGAGTGCCTTAAAATTGTTTAAGAAAAAAATTATAAACGTAGGTATATATTCTTCTAAGAAATACATAAACGTACATCGTTTTTGCCGACAAAGCACATAAATAATCAGATTGCACCGTAGATATTTGATATGTTAACGCTGTTGTACGAATGATGACAGTTGATATTTAGGCGAATCGTAGAGGTTTTTTTCATTATTCACCCAACCCGTGTAGCATATTTTGCTGACGGGGTCTCTGGTTAGTCGGTGGTAGGCATAATGCTGGGTTAGCTACTTATATCTTGTTTTGCAAATGTAATATTGTGTTGATATTTGTTTTTATTTTTAAAACTGTTCCTGCTCTCAACATAGGAGTTCCTAGTGAGACATGCACGGCAGATCAAAATTGTAATGGAATTAATAAAGAAATAAATAAAATTAGCCTTGTGGAACGGGGGCCGTATAATTGGGTTTTCTTTTATGAGCAGGGATTGGATTGGTTACTCGGTAGTGATAGTGAGAATCCACGGATCGTTGACCTACTAATTTTATTTTATTTTTCCAGATGATACGGGAGTTCCACATAGAGTATGATGGACAACTGGAGGTCCAATTCGAGTTTGTTTTATGTCCAAAGACACCCGTCAAACTAAGATTAAGAGATCGTTGTTAGTTATGGAGTAATTCTTGTTATTACTGGTGATGCAAATGAATTCCTCCTAAAATTTATTTTCTCATATTTCAGCTGTCAAAACCAAGTTCCTCCCTTTTGTTGGATTAACTTTAAGAATACTACACACTTTAACTACAATAAATTATAAATAGCAAATACAGAAATCTCAACACTGAATAATTATTATTTATAAGTTGACACTGCCATCTTTATACTACCACTAGTTTAGCTCAAGTTCCGGCGTTGCCCGAGCTTTACGCACAGTTTTTTGAAATCAGATGTAGAGAGTGATCTTCCTCTTATTTGGAAGGTCAAGCGTACAAAATTTCATCAATCTCGGAATAAAATTAGGTTTACATAAAAATCAAATCCACACCGCCCACCACAGACACTCTTCTTTACATAAATAGATAATCTGTTTACATCGAAATCAAAAACAATGAAGGGATTTGTGAGTATAGATAAATCTGCCCACGCCATGTCGAACTCAGGAAAGTAGTCTACCTGACTGATAGAATAGTTTGTGGGAAGATCAATGATCACAAACTAATGAATTTCAACAATATTTAGATAAAATATTAAACAAAGCAACTTGGTTTTGATTTAGAAAAGAAGTTCTTTATAAATTTTCTTTTTAAACCGTGTCTTCATTTTTACTCTGGCAACAAATTTAGTTCATTTAATTTTGAGATTGTGATGTTTCCCCCATGTTAATGTTAATATGAAGAAAGGAAGTGTTTTGAGATCAATGAGTGAGAAGAAATGATACTTAAGTATTTTAATCTAAATTAATGATTCTCTTGTTATGATTGATGTTGTATAGTTGATTTTTATGTTAAAATAAATTATAATTAATTATGTTATTTTGTCGTTTTAGCTTATATTGTTAAACTGTAACAGCCTTACTAAAAAAGTGTTTAAAATTTTACATGACATCATCATCAAAACAACCATTTAAGATACAAATTGTTATTTATCGCTTGTGTAAAATATTAAAAACTTTATTATAAGGCCCTTAATATTTATTGTAAATAAGATAATTTGTAAATAATAATATTTAATAAAGTAATTCCAGAAGAAGGTGGGTTTCATTTTGAATTTGTGTTAGTTCTTTGAAAGTCAACATGTGTTAAACCACTTAACCATTCAGACACATAAGCTTCTTTTCAAAATAATGTATTGTTGATAGCAGGGCTGGGAAAATACATGCTTTGCTGTAATTAAAATACAAATTACAAAATACTTTTTCACATGTATTTAAAATACGAAATTCAAAATACTTTCAAGTCGTGTATTTGAAATACAAAATACAGTATTTTAACCATTTTTTTATTTCAAATATAAAATACAAATTACATTTGGTTTTGATAGAACCTTTGGTTGCAATAAATTGTCGTAAGTGCCCTTATCTAAGGGTGCGTTTCCATAGAAGCAAAGTTAATCAGAGTGAAACAGGGACGTGCAAAAATTGACCAATCATATTGCTCAGAAGACACATCTTATCTCCGCTCCACTTGTAAAGTTTTGTGGCATAGGACCCAGGTGTTAAATAATAATAATTATTATTACAATAATAAGACATTTGACTGCGCAATTTTGTGTTATTTCACTTTAAGTGCGCTCTACTATAATTAACTCAAAAATAATCTAGTATTCAGTCAAATTATTCCTATAGTGCTTGATGTTATACTATGACACAAAAATGTCCAAATAAAGCAACAATGGAATTTGATTATCCATTATTAATTATCAATTAACTCACGTCTTCATGAATGAATACCGCGAAACCATGAAAACAACCATTTGTTGCCAACTCTAAATATTAGCATAATATATTGCTCTGGATTCTAGCATTTTTAGTCTATGTATTATCTAATGTCAGTTTATTTTTCATTATCATTATTAAGATCGCTAAATGTATTTTGAAGCCATAAGTATTTGAAAGACAAAATACCTCAGCATCAGGTAATTGAAATACCAATTACAAAATACATTTTTAGGAAGAAATACGTATTTCAAATATGTACAAGTAATTCAAATACTGCCCAGCCCTGGTTGCTAGACATACGTATGATGTAGTAGGTATACCTGACTTAATGAACGTGATAAACATGGTATAAAGTAAAAGTCCAGGTGCACACAAGCAACTTTAGTTGCAGGCAACAGTTGCGGTGTACGGAGGTGCGCACACTAGGGAGATTTTTAAATTTGTATGGAATGGAATAGAAATAGTTGTCAATTAGGTCGCCGCAACTAAAGTTGCTCATGTGCAGGGTTCCTGAGTGTTTATTTTAATTATAGCAAGCCACATAATAAACGCTTTTTCATGAAAAAGTAGAACTAGAAACGTTAATTTTAAAAATAATTGAGGGAGCGGGCAGCGATCGGCAGAGACGGAGGACGATTGAATGAAAGGCGTCAGTCGATGTATGAGTCAGTCTTTATTGCTGCTACGTAGCGATGGTATATTTAGTGTGAAGTAACAGGGTAGAGACAGGAGCGATGATGATGAGGCTCGTAGGTGTTGCAGTGATGAAGGTCGGTGATGCAGTGGTGTAGCAGACCTCGGGTCTGCATGTCGCCAGCATGTTGTTCGGCACCGTGTTGGTGGAGAGGACCTTGACGTCCAGGATGGATGCTCGACGCAGTGAGTCGCGGAGATGGCTGCGGTAAACCTCGTGAGGAGAATTAAGTCTCAGTGGCTGAGAAGTTGCTGCCTGCGGGACAAGAAGGTGCGGCGGGCCTTATGTCGCGGGCAATTGTGTCGCTTGAGCTGATGGTGCGATGGACCATATAAGCTGCAAGTTGATGTGTCCTCGAAGGTTGATGATGCACCGGCACAGGTCCGACATGTCGCCGTGGACCTGGCGGTTACCGCACTGGAATGTTATTACTTGATGCACTGTCTATGTGTTGGTGATGTTACTGATACTAGAGACTGGAACTGACTGACTGACTAGCGCTGTGTCGCTGCGCTTTATATAGCCGACCGTGTAAGTAGCTACCCGTAGCGCCAAGTAATATTGAGCGCCCGCGCAAAGCGGAGAAGCCTCTGGAACATTCCGCGGCCGTAAGAATGTGACGGCTGTGAGTCGAGGCCTTTCGATGCGCTTCCCGAATGTGTAGCCGTATGCGGCGTGAAACACTACAATGTAGGTAGTACGTACCTTTCGAGAATGTGCTTGCTATATCAGTGGCGGCGCAAGGATTGTGGCTTAAGGGGGCGACCGTTCTGGTCGCCACATAATAAAAACAAACACAATGTAAAACTTTTAGATCTGCAAAAATCTTTTGAGTATAATTCGATGATCGTACCATACACTTGTCGTCCCTTTCTCGATGGTAATTATAAGTATTTTATTAGTAAGCAAGACAAAAGGCAGTTTTTCAGAGTAGTTTGACAAGGACATCACTGCCGGAAGTATATACATACCACTGTGCACCAATACATACAATACTAAGTTTGTGTTGTTTGAGACAACTCTGCGTGACCCACAACTCCTGCTGCAGCAGGAGAAGATTAAAAGAATCGAAAATAATAAAAACAAACCAATATGAATAATAAATCATTTAAAAAAAAAAACATGACACAGCATAAGCACTGTTCATTTATCACGGATCCAGCAGTTTGCATTCACTATTATTCATTGTTCATGCTATCAAATGATTGACCATCTCACTCCAACTATAGATTTTTACATACTATATATTTTTTTTTTACAATTTGGGAGGCGGATATGGGTACCGCAGCCCCGGGAACTATTTATTGGTTAACCATCACCTCTGCCATAGGTCACCCCAAGTGGTTCGCTACGTTTGGTGACTTAGCAGGGGTGCTCGGGTTATGGGGTTAGGTTTGTCCGGATTTTGGTAGCGGATGCGTCTGCCCATCAACTGCGTGGCAGGCCGGATCGGGAGAAACTTATTGAGGGAGATCTTTTGACCTTTCCAGCAAGACTCTCTCGGGAAATTGCCTTGCACCGCAGTGGGAGGGATAAATACGTACATCTGTCACTCTCGGACACACTGATCCCCAGATTCCTACCCACCCCTCATACCTTTTTCCTTCCCAGAACTTCCTCTCCTTTCTATCCCTAAAAAGAACCTCCACAAAAAATCCCCAACGATGACGTAGGTCCTGGGGGGAATTATTTTCCTCTTATGTGGAGATAATGTAAAAAAAAAAAAATAATCGAATTGCAATATGTTTATAAATTTTTTTTTTTTAAATAAGTACCTTGACTCCATCCACAAATAATTTTAAAAAAAATATTACGTTTCAACATGAAGTTTAAAAGTTATATTAGATTTGGTACACCACTGAATTTTAAATTTTTGGTAGAAAATTAATCCGCATGTGAATGACAATTTTTTAGCTTTGCAATTCGGAGGCCAATGGGTTAGAGACAAACATAAAAATGAAACTTTATCAAGTATGTTATTGATTATGCGTTGGATTTAACAAAAAAAATCTATTAATTAATTGAAGTTTCCAGCTGTCCCCTATAGGTTAAACCAGGATTTCCCAAACTTTTTCTGCAATGGAACACTTTGAAAACCCGTAAATTTTAACGGAACACTTGGCTTTTTTTTAGGTAGGGTACAAATCATTCTTTTTAGGGTGAATTACCTATTTTAAATTAAATTATTTGTCATATATAAGACCATTGTTAGAACGGTATTGGCATATGGATGTGAGGCGCTGACACTGACGGTAAAGATGGCTGAAATGCTGGATACTTTTGAAAGAAAAGTGCTGAGAAGAATATGCGGACCCGTGAAAGAGGGCGAACAGTGGCGCATCCGGCACAAAACAGAAATGTATGACATATATAAGGCCCCTAGCATCTCAGCACATATGAGACTCCTCAGGCTTAGATGGGCTGGGCATGTACAGAGAATGCCGGATACACGCGTCCCAAAAAGAATTTTGACTGGACACCCAGGTGGAAAGAGAAAAGTGGGAAGACCCAGACTGAGGTGGGAAGACGAGGTAAGAGGGGATGAAGCACAGCTTCTCCAGGTACCAAACTGGAAGTCAGCCGCTGAGGACAGGAAGAGTTGGAGGCGACTGTTGCAGGAGGCCAAGGCTCGATATGGGCTGTAGCGCCATCGAAGAAGAAGAAGAAGAAATTAAATTATTATTAAATTAAACACATATATTTATTTAGTACACAAACAAAAAAATGGAATATAAACAAAGAAGTGGAATAAATAAAGCACCTAATGACTTTGACGATTTTGAGTCTGTGAATTGCGTATCTTCTTGAGATCAGGCACAATATTGGTAAGTTGGATTCTAATATCTGGTGTGGCATCGAGCTTGTTCCTATACTTTGACGTCGTTGCAGAAAATCTTGCTTCGCATAAATAGGTTGTAGAAAATGGAAGTAAAACAATAATAGTTTGTTTTGATAAATTGAGGTAATCTTTTCACAAACTCGCCCAGAAATCATTTAAATCCTGATTTTTGTTTCAAGTTAGAGTCACTAATTAAATCAATTAGATTTTCATATTCACTTGCGCTTAAGCCTACTTATTTAGCTGTCACGGAAAATGGATTCCGAACCCGGGAATCGTCCTTTCTAGTTTTCTGAAAATATTGCGAAAGAGTTGTTTTCAAGTTATGTAGGTGTTCTTAAAATTCTTTGGAAACCTCTTAATCCTTTTTAAAATTTAATTCATTCACACATTCACGTAAGGCGGAAAAATAATCAAAATGATTAAGTTGAACAGATGAAATCCACAGTTGTAATTTTTTTCACTTTTTCACCAACATTTACTGCACCATGCGCATTTATAGTTCGGCTAATTGCTAACAAAGATGTAAGAATGATTGATTTTTACATTATTTTTCTTCCAGGTAAAGTCCATATCGTAAAAAATAAGTTTGGGTTCCTTTGGAACAGAAATTTTGTGAAACACATGCAGATCCGTTATCCCGTTGTTATTGTTTCCACATCGCATGGATATTTTCATTATATTGACTCTTATCAGTTTTATAAACCATATAATAAACTTCAGAGATTTTTGTAGTATGTAAAATGAAGACTTACTGCAATAACAGCATAAACGACTCTTTCAATTTCCATAAAGCTAGTCCTTCTACCTGGAAGGGTCTAGTACCTAACTTAGGAACTATTGTGAAATATTTATACAAGTAATAATTTCTTGCGAATAACATCAGTAGTGTTGAAATATGAACATGTGTATTTTATATTAAATGAAATTCTTCCGACAAATTGTCGCGGAACCCCTATTCAGGTTCGGCGGAACCCTAGTGTTCCGCGGAACACAGTTTGGGAAACCCTGGTTAAACTATACAAGGTCTTCGGGTTAAAGAGCAGTAACCCCAGGAGGTGATTCTATATGATAGGAGAAGTAGAAAAGATAACAACTTTTTCTATATTCCAAAATTTTAAACTAGTATCAGGTAAAAAAATGTGTTTAATTGTTGGTATGGAAACATATTTGTGTATAAAAAAAAGGCTATTTAACTTATTCCTTATAGAGGCTAAACATTAGAATCACCTCCTCACCTTATTCTGTATAAGTACCTAAACTTTCATTACGCATTACCATAATTAGAAGTGCCTATCAAAGTCTATAATATCTTAATAAAATTCAAATATGACAATGTTAATTTTAGCTTGCAGCGGATATATTGCTGATCTCATATATATTTCAAAATAATAATACAAAAACTTAAAAGGCACCTATAATTTTCTTTCAATTTTTTCAACTTGCCACTTGTTTATTTTGCCAACTTAACAATAATCAATCTGACCACCTGAGAAAATAACAACCTAAGAAAATGACAGCTTCTGTCAGATTCCAACAGGTGACAGGTGTAAATAGGTTAAATAATCTTGGTGTACAATATTTTTATGTAATATCATTTATTTGATTACATAAATAAATACTCCAGCAAAAGAACAAAGTCTTATCTCAGTAAGATATGCACTAGCATTGATTTACTTTGTACCTATTATTATTCAAGTGTTGGTGGTTAACCCGATAAACAAGTTTTATCTATCTAGAGTACTTTCATAAGAAATGTCTTCATAAAAACAGTACTCATGCGAGTCAGCAGTATTCAGAGTATTCAGTCAACAGCGAGAGCACTCACCATGAAGTTTTGTGCCAATCTGAGTTTTATGTTTGTGGAAAGTGCGTCTCTTCCTGAAAGGTATCAGCTGGCAAAGGCAGCGGGATTCAAAGTGGTGGAGTCCGGGTTCCCGGTGGGATGTACTATTGACGAGGTGAGGGATGCTAAAGAAAAGGCAGGGGTGCAGCAGATTCTGATTAACCTTTACACAGGTAAGACTAAAAAAATAAACATCAAACATACTACATATGTATACACATTTACCTGTATAAAATTAGGAAACTTTTGATTCTAGATTTGACCAGTCTAGGCTTAGTAGATTTAGTAAATTTAGTGAAGCAGTGAACAGCGAGAATAACAAATATACGAGAATGATAAATTGCTTATTGCCAAACAATTGTCTTGCCAAGCAAAGTGTTGCCGTCAACGCCCTGTCCCGTCAAGATAGCCATAATGTATAAGACAAATTATTGAGCTTGTATAAACCTGGAAGCAAAATCGCGAAATTATTTGCAAATTAATATTAATTGTGTTCAAAATTTCAATTTTGATAGCAGGTAGGAGATGCACATTTATTATGTAAAGAGTTATAATGAAATAGATTTGGCCCAGCATTATTGTCATAATATCGGTAGCTGAGCAAATTCACCGGCAAGACAGGGCATTACATCAATAAGAACATGCAACACACGACAATCTTGCACGAATATTTGGACAAAACTTGACTGCAATACCTTCCTTCCTGGCAAGAAATTTCTGTTAAAACTTGCTTGTTTACCAGAGCCTTAACACAAAGAATAATGCTTGGAAAAACAAAATTTGGTCAGCAAGATTATGTGCTGCATTTTATTTTATTTACAAAAATACAGATAAAGACTAATCACGACTGACAATGCTCACTCGTAACTTTGAATCATTGAAAAGTAAAGTCATGTAAGTTAAGTCTGGAGTTTAACTATTTTGCCTCAATTGTGCTAATGATTATTTTCTGTTTAAATTATGTGAACTCAGTGGAGGTTTATGGGTCATACGTTGATATTTCACAATGCGTGTGCTCAAATTAAGTCATTAAAAAAATAATTAATTTCTTATAATTATTATTATTATTATTTTTTTTATTGTTTTTATTTCTTGCTAGAGAAATCCCGACGAGTTACAGAACTTATTTTAGGACAGGACGAACATACAATTCATGGGTGGGAGGAAATAGTTACAGTTTTACACAGGAATTTAGATTTAGGTTGAGTAGAACAATTAAAATTAATTAAAGACAAAAGGAACAAGGTTATACAAATATTGATGATTACAACTAAATGGAAAAGAAAAGAAGAGAAAAGGAAACAAGACAATTAAACATGACAAGAAAATTACATAGTTTCATCCTTAAACGTACTTAAAAAATATTCTTTTAAAGCATTACTCTGAATTTTTTTATTTTGCTGGATTCCCTTGAACATATCTGGAAGCAAATTATATAGTGTATAGGCAACATAGTTCAGAGATTTAACCCATATTTTGTAGTGTGTGTTTGAGGTATGCGGATTTTATTGCTATTTCGAGTATTGTGAGTGTGTATGTCTTGATTGTAAAGTGGCTTGATGTTAGTGTGATTATATAATCAATAAGCAAAAGTTCTGCAGATTTTTCCAAGAGAAGTAAATATTATAAAAATATATACATAAATATGTATGTAAGTAAAAAGGACGGAATATTGAACAATGCTTGGTAAATTCAATTGAATATTTTTTTTATATAGGTAATACGGCAAAAGGAGAGCTTGGTGTAACCTTCAAGCCAGGAAAAGAGGCAGAGTTCCGGAAGAATCTGGCCACAACTATCGATTACGCTAAGGCTTTAAAATGCTCCAAGCTTCACGTAATGGCGGGAAATATAGACGAAGAACGAAGCAATGAACATTGGACGACGTATGAAGCTAACCTCAAGTACGCGGCGGAACAATTGAAGGATGCGGGACTTGTGGGACTCATAGAGCCAATCAATAAGCATTCTGTTCCAAAATACTTCATGAACTCTTTTGATAAAGGTAAGACAGCAATACGGCCATCCCAAACACTAATCATCCCGCCATTTAGCCGAGGGTCGTATCATTCATACATACTTATGAGTGGTCCTAAATTAGAGCCCTGAGGAACTCCCGAGAGCACAAGAAATAATTTTGATAAAAATATTACATGTGATACAAATTGTTTTCTTTCAGTAAAATAGCTGGCAAAGAATATAAGAAACCGAAAAGATTGTTGACAATTTATTTAAGATGTCATGGTTTACCGTATCGAAGGCCTTTGAGAAATCATTGTTTGAGTAATCTACTTGGCAGCCTTTTTCTAAAGATTTGAAACATTAATTGAATTGAATTTTATAAACTAACTTGATGTACTTGTTGATGGCATATACTTTTTCTCTGTGCATTTGCTTTACATGTTCAAACACTTAGTATTGAATATATTTTTAGTATCTCTCTTCAACAATGTGTTGGTAGTGGCGACAGCTGAATGGCGTGTTATTTATTGATTATAGAAGTCGAGATAATCATTTTTATGCTACATATTACAAGAAATAGCATAAAACCATATCTCAGGTGTTTACAATTTAAATGTTATTTGATTTCCAGCACTAGAAATCATTAAGAGGATAGATAGCCCCAACCTACGTTTAATGCTCGACGTGTTCCACTTACAACAAATAAGAGGGGACATTGCCCACAGCATTTCGGAGTTTATGCCTTACATCGGACACGTACAGGTAATTCACATACATTCATTCAACTACCATAGTATTACCATAGTAGGCGGCTGGCGGAGGCAAAATGTATGGCGAGCGATATGCTGAAATAGGCCAAAACCAATGATATTTAATAGCTAAGTCTGTTGGCCCCATAAAACAGATTTGACCGGTTAAATAACTATAATTTAATTGTTTTGTCTTTAATAATGAGTGGCTCTGGAATCTTCATTTTGCCACCGCCAGCTGCCTATAAATGATGAGTAATAATCACAAATGCTTAATTTCAGATTGCACAAGTACCTAAGCGAAATGAACCCAATACCCCTGGAGAAATTGACTATAGATTCGTATTAGAATGTCTCAGGGAGAATGGATACACTGACTACATTGGTTTGGAATACACGCCTCTGAAAGGTTCCAAGGAGGGTCTCGGATGGATTCAGGAGTTTGGCTACACCCTTCAATGAAAATGTGTTCCCTTTTAAGATTCTTGCTAGATTATATAGGATTATAATACCTTTGCTTAGTTTTCTTTTGAAATAAAAATTATGTGTAACATGTTTTATATTTATGTGACTAGGTTGTATGGTGGTTGTTTTAAAAGTAAAAATATTTATTTATAGAACTTTTTGGTGATACAATGCTCCTACCGATAGCTGCCCAAATTTGGGTAGATATTGCTTGAAAACAGTTGCACACATGAACCAAATATGAAAACAACAAAGCATACTCTGAGTAAAATTTAAGAAATAAGTCAAATAAAATAATGTTGAAATTATTTATTAAAATAAACTTTTTACTTAAACAATAGCATTTGAATTAATATCACTCGATAATATAATGTTCATTTGGATTACTTATAATATGTATTATATTTTTTAATATTTATAATTATAAATTAAAAGTTATTATGATAATAATTATGATGAAAAATTGAAATGGAGATGCAAGTCGCGTGCAAATTTTTATTTGAAAAATCGAATTAATTTTGCTAACGGTTAAAACACAATTACTTACTAAAGAAGTACTTACAGACAATAGGAAATTAGATATTTAAGCAATGAAAAAGAAAATAAAATAAAATGAATGAAATAACATTTTTCACAAGAAACGCAATTAGTGAAAAGGTATTGAAGTATTTTGATGTAACATAACCTAACTTAACCTATTTGAGTTAAAATTAAGAGACAATACAACAATGTGCAAACGTATATTTACAAAATAAAGAAACAAAAAGTAATACGAACAGTACTCCCTTAGCAATCTGCCACTCAATTACCCGACTACTACTATAATCACATTTTACTACAAAGAGTTGAAAGCACAAAAAGGCGCTGTGCGTTAGACGATTCATATTAGGTCCTTACATATGAAATTGGCGTTTTGTATGGGAGGAACTTTGTATGGGAGCTTATGGGAGTTTTGTATGGGAAGCTTTTTCACCTTCCCAATTTGCTTCAATTGGATTAAAACAGTTTTATCACTAACACCGCAGCCTGCAGCTTACTCGGACGTGGTTTGCGATGGATCCGCTTCCACAATAGCCTTCAATTCTTCATTATCAACTTTGGTCTCCGGCCGTCCGCGGGGCTTGTTCTGCAGGTCGAAATTTCCAGAACGAAAACGTTGGAACCAAAAACGCACTGTATTTTCTTTTGCGGCACCGTCGCCATACACATCATTAATCTTTCGAGCCATTTCTGCAGCACTGGTGCCACGGTAGAACTCGTACTCGTAAATAATGCGATATTTCAAGTTTTCCATTTTGTAAACTAAGTGACGCAAAGAAAAAAAAACAATTAAGGAAAAAACAAATGAATTATAATTTTCGAACCACAAATACGTGAGTAAATAACTGTATGAATTTGAATTTGGAATTCCTAACCAAAGAGAAGATATTTGAGATCAAAGTTGCCAATACGGCAAAACGCCAATTTCATATGTAAGGGCCCAATATATATCGAGAATGCATATGTATTTCGACACGGTCAAGCGTCGTGTCCGTTGTGTTTGAGTCTCTGTTATTATTGCAGTATTTTTTACGGCTTGAAAAATTAAGTAAAAAGCTTGTTGTTGACTAGAACACAAGGGAGCATGAATGAAGGGAAAGCGCCTGATAGTACATAAACGTTATCATCAAGTCACTATTTTGTCATTTTATCTAAAAATAATTAATAAAGAATTCCCAAAGTTTCATAATTTTTTTTCAACTTGCGGTCGAAAACCTTGAATTCATAAAGGCATGCATTTGAATTATTTTGTGGTTAACTTTCAGATTTGAACATAAAGCGTGATGTTTTCTCTTTCTAACACTGTTTAGATCATATTTCTAACCATAGTAGTAAGGGAGACACAAGAAACCTATAGAGTTGTTCCTGAGAATAAGAACATTATAAACCGCTCCGATCTATTGCGAATATGCACGTTTTTCGTCTTAAACGAAATGTCAGATTTACAAAAATTTTGTGTTATTTCCGCTACACAATTAAAGCTCTATAAATGAAACATTTCTGAACGTAGCCAAATATTAAAAACTGTTTTTGAAAGTTTACGAAATAAGCTTTCAAATTTTTATATTACAAATAAATATTAACATTTGTAAATATGTATTAAAATTTAGAATGCAAACATAAAAAAACTGTAAAAATGACTCGCGTGATATTTTTGTGTGAAAACGGTACTAAAATCACGGATTATGTAAAAAAAACAATACTTATTCTATCGTATAAATGTATAATCCTCAATTTAGTCACCTCACTTTTTTATCATTTCGTACAAGAATATTTAATAAAAAAATAACAATGTCTAGCGGCCCGTAGGCAATTTGGCGGGAAAAATCTGTGTCTACCGTGTATCTGACAGAATAAGTCTTTTTATGTATTTTTACAGACAATTTGAATAGGGGTGGGCAGCTTAATTTATTATGGACATTCTACTTTTTGTTTTAGGGATGTCACTAGAACAATAACGGAGTTATAACGATTTCTGTGGAAACACACGCATTGACGTGAAAACACGCTTATTGTACTTGACTGCTATCGTTATAATATCATGTATATCCGCTTAAGTACCAGAGTGGTTAATTCAGTTTTCCCTAATTGGGATTGTAATTGGGAATTGTGCATTGGGCTACGAGAGCTTGAGAGCGTGGGGTTGTCTATAAATACACTCTTCACGTTAGACTTCACTTAGACTGAGGAACTTTCTTCTTCATGATGTGCTCTAAAATCCAAGGATGTTTCATGGCGTCGTTTAGTGACATCCTCTCAGCGCTGCGGAACTTCAGCAGCTGAAAAGATAAAACAACATATGGATTTCATTCAGCGTATGACACATGTGTTGTGATTAACCCGGTATATATATATATATATAATACCTTGGAGATGAAATCCTTGGCGCTGCGAGACACCCACTTGGGGTAGTTGATGTCGACGCTGACGATACGTTTGTAGGTGGCAGACTGGTTCTCTGTCTCGAAGGGGGGTGAGCCCACCAGGAACTCGTAGCAGAGCACCCCGAGACACCACTGGTCCACGCTGACGGTGTACGTCTGTCCGTTCACCATCTCGGGACACAGGTAGTCCAGGGTGCCGCACATGGTCTTGCGCAGTTTAGACGGAGCGTGCACGGACCATCCAAAGTCTGCCAGCTTCAATGTCCCGTCAGAGGCCACCAGTATATTCTCAGGTTTGAGGTCTCTGTGAATCACATTGTTTTGGTGGCAGTATTCTAGTGCGCGAGCAATCTGCAAATAAACACACATGTGTCCGTGATACTGTCTCTTGTCAAAAGGCCAACACACAACTAGTTAACTTGAAGTGGAAGGTGTCATATTTACCTGGTAAGTGTAATAGGCAGATTTCCTTTCAGAAAACCTGCCATTCTCAGATTTCTTCAAGTACTTGTATAGCTCTCCACCATCGGCAAATTCTAGCACCAGGTATATTTTCCTTTCGTCGTGGAACCAAGTCAACAGTCTTAGGATGTTTGGATGCCTGTAAACACCAACAAAATAATATAAATACTAAAGTTATACATAGCAGAAACGGTTAGGGTTTTCGTAAGTATCGATTTATATATCTATAATAAATAGCAGGTAAATTTCAACAAAAACATCACCAAAAGTGCAGAATTAATGAAATTAACACTTTGAGCAGTATGGTCATATGTATGCGGCGGCACTCAAAATATTGTTATGTAACACAACTGATTGTGCCGCCGCATACATATGACCATACTGCTCAAAGTGTTAATTTCATTAATTCTGCACTTTTGGTGATGTTTTTGTTGATTGATGATTTATTATCAAAAATCAAATTAAAAGATGCGCTTTACAAAAGATGGAAAAATAATCCTACAAATAAATTTTATGAAAGAGAGTATAAAAGCACTCGGAACAAAGTTACAAAATTAATCAGCATGTGCAAATTAAAATTTTTCAACTCAAAATTTAAAAACTATTTTGCAGACTCAAAAAAAAACGTGGGATGAAATAAACAGATTGTTAGGAAGAAAGAGCAAAAGTAATTGTGATCAAGTAATATCAAACTATTTCTTAAAAGAACTAACGACTGAGCAAACATCTAACAATTTTGCTAACTTCTATTCAGAAAATGTTAGGAAATTATTACATAGATGTGATAAAAAAGCTTTGAATATTCAAAAACATAGACTTCCACATAGCATGCTTTTAACACAAGCAAAACTCCGCGACATCGAAAAAGTTGTCAGAAGTTTAAAAAATAGTCAGTCGCCGGGAATAGATAAAATTAGAATGTCTGATATTAAAAAACATTTCGATATTTTAGGACCTATCTTAACTCTATTAATTAATATGATTTTAAAGGAGGCAATTATACCAGAGGATCTCAAATGTAGCATCATCCGACCCATTTACAAAGGTGGTAAACACAGTGAAATTGAAAACTATAGACCAATAAGTATTTTGCCTGCAATTGAAAAGATTCTAGAGAAATATATATCTATGAAACTGATAAAGTACCTTGAAAAATTCTCTATTGTTGATAACCATCAATATGGTTTCCGGAAAGGAAGGAGCACGGATCTACTGCTTCAAGAATTTTCAAATACAATTAATAATGATCTCAATAAAAGGAAACATATACTCGTATTATTTATTGATAATTCAAAGGCCTTTGATACTATTGATCACGATAAATTACTAGAAACTCTGGAAGCAATTGGAATTACAGGAAACCTACACAAATTATTTGTTAATTACTTTAAAAATAGAAAGATTTGTGTAAAAATTTTAGATCATTATAGCAAAAAAAATAATGTTTTCGCAGGCGTACCACAAGGGTCTATACTAGGCCCTACCTTGTACATTATATATGTTACTGCAATGAAATTGATTTTCTCTTATGTAAAACATTATGTTTATGCTGATGACACTGCATTGGTTATTTCACACGAGGATTTGTTAATTGCAAGTATTCTACTGCAAATAGACTTTACCACTCTTCAAAAATGGTCGCATGATGTAGGTTTAATAATCAATGCTAAAAAAACGAAGCTTATGCACATCAGATCTCCTCATGCCAACATCACCATAACTCCTAAAATTGTTTCTCATGATTTTAATTGTATTCATAATTCTATAATACAACCATGCTCATGTAAAAATATTGAACTAGTTTCTAAATACGTATACCTAGGCTTAACAATTGATTGTAATTTTAAATGGGATATACTTACATATACAAAAAGTTTGCACACGGCTTAGAGCTATAGTGAACAGACTTTATAGACTGAAGTTTTTTGTTCCACTAAATACCCTTAGATTAGTGTATCTGTCATTGGCGGAATCCCAAATAAGATATGGAATAACCACATGGGGACATTCGACAAAAACAAACCTTCTTTCAGTGCAAAACGTAAAATATTCTTTGGTAAAATTATTATTGAAAAAAACTGAATACGAACAAAGACATGATGTACCAAAATCGTTACTATACAACTCTTTAAATTTATTATCTGTTCGTGCTATATTGTGGCTTAAAATTGTGAGTCAGCATACATCTCAATCCGAATATAATAAACTGGTGGTTCATGTTCATAATACAAGACTAACTGCAAACGATGGACTTGTAATTCCCAGATACCTAAATAAATACGGTCAAAGAACTTTAGAATACCTTGTTCCAAAAATTTACAACTTGTTACCCAACGAAATAAAAAGTTGTGAATTGAGTTTCAGAAGGAAATGTATGCTGAAGAAATGGTTAGGTGAAAGAATTTTTTTGTACTAATCTCTGTTTTATTTTTCTTTGTTTCTGTTCATTTTCTCTTTTCTGATTTTCTTATAAATTTTATTAACAATTTGTTCTCCATAATATATTATGTATGTATGTATGTGTGTATGTATTTGTATATATGTGTATGCGTGTATGTATATATATATATATATATATGTATGCAATATGTATGTGTATATATATATATATGTGTATATATAATTTAATAATATGAAATGTCAAAAGAACCCGTTGACAAACTGATATCAATCAGTTTAACGGGACTTTATTTGGAAATAAAAAAAAAAAAAAAAAAAAAAAAAAAAAAAAAAAAAAAAAAAAAAAAAAAACTAGCAAGCAAAGTAGGTCACCAAAGAAGCTTTTTTCAAATAACAATTGTTTTCGCGCGCCTAAGTACGAACCAAGCGGAAACGCCCCGCCGAGCCCGTCACCCCCCGCCGAGCCCATGACCCCCGCCGAGAGTTGCATCCCGGCCCTTGCGGTGAGAATACATGCCTCGGCACCGCGTTCGACGCTGCCAGCTTGCGCCCGATTTCGCGCATTTGCAACTATGTAAAGAGTGATTTGCCACGGGACCAGTGCCGCCATGCCCTCAGGAACCCTTGCTAACGTTAACTTAACTTTCGGCGTGCATTCCGGTATCCTCCCGGAGGCCGCGAGGATCCCACCTGGAACCCTGGACCGCCTGGGAAGGGAGCTGCCGCCCACCACCACGATGCTGTGAGTTAACCCCTCGAACCTTTCTTAATGTGTCCCCTCGTCCATTTAACTTGCGCGATGAGAGACCCCAGGCTCAGAGAGATTATTTAGGCCATTTCATAGATAGGGCTATGTACCATTTCACGTGATCCATGTAACCTGTACCTACATTTATGCTCTGTTTCACCCTGAACCACTTTTTCATTTGAAACAGTCCACCTGTGTGGGTCTGGCGGGAGACACCCTAGTTCTAACCCTTTTTAGCCGCAACCGCACCCCCTGATGATGAGAGGAACCTACCGACTGACTGAGCTAGCCTTCGGGACAGTTTTTGCCACGCATAGCAATATCCATTTAGAGTATCGCCGCGTTATGTGTGACCGTATGATTTTATTCAAATTTTTCTATTGCCATGTTTGTAATTTCAATTAAATTATGATTTATATGCATCAAATATATTTGTCAAACATTTTTATGTATTATAACAAAATAAACTAAATGATAAAAAAATAACTCACTAAGCAAAGGTTTAAGAAAATAATACTAAGCAATAAAAATACAATAAGATTTAACCACTCAGGTCTCGAGCATATTGTCAGGTCTGTATTTCCGCTTTTTAATAAAATCCAATAAATGGAATATTTGTGAATGTATTCGAAAATTAAAAACCGCTTTTGAAAGGTGATGGAACATGCCTTCAATTTTTATTATTAGAAATACACATATGTATAATTTTGGAAATATAAATTTTTACACAAATTTGAATTTTTTTTTAACAATGGCTCATCTTAAGTTTTTTTCTAACTAAAATTTCTGATAATGAAAGAAAATAAACACACACATATTTTATTAAATTATTAACCGCTCCGATCTATTGCGAATAAGCACGTTTTTCGTCTTAAACGAAATAACAGATTTACAAAAACATTGTGTTATATCCGCTTCACAATTAAAGATCTATAAATGAAACATTTCTGAATGTAGCCAAATACTAAAAACTGTTTTTGAAAGGTTATGAAATAAGCTTTCAAATTTTTATATTATACTAACATTTGTAAATATTAAAATTTATAATGCAAACATTAAAAAATGTAAAAATGAGTCACGTGATGTTTTTATGTGAAAACGGTACTAAAATCACAGATTACGTAAAAAAAAAAAAAAAAAAACAATACTTATTCTATCGTATAAATGAATAACAAACAATTTAGTCACCTCACTTTTTTATCATTTCATACAAGAATGTTTAATTTAAAAAAAAAAACAATGTCTAGCGGCACGTACGCGATTTGACGGGTAAAATCTGTATCTGACAGAATAGGTCTTTTTTATGTATTTCTACGGACAACTTGAATAGGGATGTGCAGCTTGATTTATTATGGACCTTCTACTTTTTGTTTTAGGGATGTCACTAGAACAATAACAGAGTTATAACGATTTCTGTGGAAACACGCTTATTGTACTTGACTGCTATTGTTATATTATCGTGTATATCCACTTACGTATCGGAGTGGTTAGGTGCATTCATCTTGTGTAAACTATATATAAAATACATATTGATAAATGTTGGAACTTACTTTAAACGGGATTGTATCTCAATCTCTCGGAGCACCTGTCTCTCCACATTGTTCTTGATCAGTTCCGACTTGAAGAGGGTTTTAATAGCTACCAGGTGTCCCGTCCTCTTTTCCCGGGCACAGTACACTCTACCAAACTTCCCCTTCCCCATTGCACAGCCCAGCTCAAAGTCACTCGGGCCCCACTGGTAACTGAAACATAACAAACAACAATCAAACATCAACATCTTCAGCAAAATTCTTCAAAATACAAAAGTTAACTTGTCGAAGAAATATACCAGATTCAGTAATGTTATTTAAAATTACAAATAACTTAATCGATAGATCTTCTTCAACGCCTATCATTCCACGTTCCAAATCGCAACAGTAGACAGTCACTTGCTTTTAATCTCCCCCTTTGCAAGACTAACTCCAAACATAACTCATTTATCTACAGATCCACACATTCATTTAAGGCTCAGTTCCCGGCCCCAAAAAGAAGAAGATGGAGAGATATGAAATTACGAATGTTAGAAGAGCGCGCTAACATTTACAGCGATAAAATTGATGCAAAAATCATGAAAATCTTTAATAAAACACGACTCGTTTAAAATAGAGCAAAAATCTCGCGATAAATGTCTTTAATTTAATTTAAAGAAACGCTGTGAATTTTTTCATACATATAACTTGTAAAATAACCGAAACAAACGTGTTTATAATCATTTTTGGAGCATACTTTGCGATTAATTTCTATCGAGGGAATTTTATATAATTTGCGTTTCGGCGCGATAAACCACTAGATAATATCTTCAAGAAAAACATATATTTTTTTAAGAGCTTAAAAACTTCAAATGTTTAAGGGAGGTTTGCAAGAAATCGGTCGAAATTCGGAGAACCGCCTCTTAACTTAAATTATTACCATATTGACATTTTTAACTCGACGTTACGTTACATAGAACGAAATCTCACTAAGCATCATGACTCAAACTAGGAAGTTCAATCCCTATATATATTCCCGTCCTTTGCCTCTTAATCCTATTCCTATGTTCCTCCTCCCCCCCCCTTTTTTTTCATATATTGTAACTAAAAAATAAATTAATTAAGAAAACACCCTCACAATGTCACAATTTATCATTTACTATCCATCAGTGGAAAGTTCATAATTGGCATAATTAACATCTTATTATTGTACTATTTTCTAATCTCTGATTTGCTGTCAACTTTCTCTAAAATAAATCAATTAAAAAAATAAACATTGAAAAGTAACTTTTAGTACCATCACAACATACTTTATCTTGACAACTGGTATCAATGTAATATAATTGTGATTTTTTTTTTACATTATCTCCACATAGGAGGCCCTGAGGAAAATAATTCCCCTCAGGGCCTATGTCATCCTTGGGGATGCTGTATGGAGGGTATTTTTAGGATAGGAATGAAATGAAGTTCTGGGAAGGAAAAAGGTATGAGGGGTGGGTAGGAATTTAGGGGTCAGTATGTCGTTTGTCCAGAGTGACGGACGTATGAATCCATCCTTTCCATTGTGATGTAAGGCAATGTTTCGAGACAGTCCTGTTGGAGAGGTCAAAAGATCTCCCTCAACCAGTCTCTCCTGACCCAGCCTGCCACGCTGTTGGTGGCAGACACATCTGCCGCCAATTCAAAAGTAGCTTTAAGGTAGGCACCATCACATATCCGTTAGTGACAATTGGTATCAATGTACATTATTGTATACTGACATACGTGACTGCATGCGGAAACGCTCTGTTTAATTCTTTAAACAAGTAACATTACAATGCTAGGTGCCCTTGTAGGCGGCACTTTTTCATTGTACGTGTTCACAAGACAACTGTTGTGACTTCTGCTTACAGAGCATGGCCGCTCGCAACCCAAGCGCAGTGTCCTCCGAATACAACGGGTTTATAGAAAGAGACACAAAAAGGTTATATATTTTAGGTAAATAATCCACAAGCCGCCGCATGCCGCTTCACTTTTATAGGCACTTTATGGCATAGATATTGAAAAGTAAACTACTTTAAAACTTAATTACCAAAAGAAACATCGGTTTCAGTCGGGATGGAAGGAAAAATATTCAATAAAAGTTAAAAATTTCCATTGCCGCCATTTTTTTTCTATGGATTTGACATTTGCAAAGTTTCGTTTCAGACTAAATACGCACGAATGACTTAATTTACCTAAACTAGGAACCTAATAATCTATTATGTGAACAAGAATAGTAATTGTTAAAATGAAGTGTGATTTCCACAATCCGTGCTTAAAAATGCGGCGGCTTATGGATTATTTAATATCGTATAGTGGTAAATAGGGTAATCGAAAACTACATTACAGATTTAAGTTTGTCAACACTTTATATTTGAATTCTACTTCTTGAAACTTGAAGCACAAGTCTAGCACTCTCGTTGAAATAAACATTTAATGTCTGGATCACATGCACCGAGTAGATTGGCGAGACAGTAAAATGATACTAGGCCGAGACAGTTGGATGGACGAGTAGGTGTTTACATGTAATTTTTAATTTGGCACCGAGTCAGTCAGTCAATTCAGTTGTGACGCTGCAGAATAGCGCGAAAATCGCGGGAAACGGTAGCTTGGTGCGAGCGACAGTGGCGAGTACGCATCGATTGAATGAGTGATTAATTAATTAATTAATTAATCAATTAATTAATCAAAATTAATTAATTAATCGATTGCCCACCCCCCGCACTGACTCGCTTGTCCACTCGGCCTAGTAAGTAGAACAGGGTCCGAGAGCACTGTCTCGCCCATCTAAATAGAACCTAGGAATTCATAATGAATTGTAAAGCGTCCTTGAGGTGATTTTTCACAAAAACGGCGCTCTACAAATTGTCCAATTATTATTATTATTATCTACTCGGTCTGTGTGATCCACGCATTAGTAAATGCTTGTTACATACGGTTTTCCATAAGCTTCGTGGGTCATGACTTTACACATAAGGGCTGCTACTTCCTCCTTTTCTTCATTTGGAACACCTTTCAAGTGCTCTTCAATATGATCGCGCATCTCTTTCGACTGTGCCATCAAGCCCAACGCCATAGTGTTAGTGAAGGATATCCTACAAAATAACATAACTTTATAACCATTCCACGGAAGAAAACACCAATAAACTGATAGCACGATCACGATTGATCATTGGCAAAAGGCCGTACAAATTTTGTCCAGCGGTCGTATGTCGTACCTCAAGTTTTGTAAAATCGACAACGAATATTTTGAATGTATCAAGATTATGTAAGTTTAACAAATAATACACTCATGAGATCATAGAATTTTTACATTCAACTCCAAAAAAATGAACAAACTTTAAAACAAGCGGCTGCAATCAAAATAAACGCAATTAAAAATCGAAACCAATTCAAAATCGGTTGAAGTTGAAATATTTGAAATTTGTATTGTCAGTTGTGGTTTGGATTTGGTGTTGCCCATAAATAAACCAATCACGTTGCCTGTTGTGAAAAAAAAACATTCAAAATGCAATTTTTAGTACCTATGTAATATTTTTCGGTTCCATTTAAAATGTCAGGAAAATATATTACAGAATGGCAATCTAAAATATTTCCCTACATTTTTCCTTTTGTTTTGGCACGTGTTATCACTTGTGACAGATTGCTTTGCTCGCGCATAAAAACGTTATTTTAATTATAATCAGCAGTGTTTTCAGTGCGGGAAAAGGTAGAATAATTCACACTAAGTTGTTTTTATCATTTCAAAATGGAGACAGATAAGGTTGAGATAAATGTCGACGACTTTTTGCCTGCCAAAAATCCAGTGAAGTTAACCAAAGGCAAACGGCGGGCAGTCTCAGAATCTGGAGAAGCGATGGTTGTAGAGGAACACAATGGAATCGAAGGCAAACCCAAAAATACACGACGAAAGGCCAAAATGGCCAGAAAAGGCACTGCGGGTGATGACGAAGCCTCCAAAGACATGCGAAAAATTGCCGTACCAGCTCACAGGTTAATTATAGCTTTGATAAACATAAAATGATAATGCACTTTATTACATAGAGGCTAGACAGATATAGTATTAGTTATCCATTGAAATGCTCGGTGTAGTGTCTCCATCGAAGCCAGAGTTTAGTTAGCCTCAGAAGTTGGGCGTACTGCTCGTAAAGGGCCCGCAGATACGTTAATAGTACACAACTGCCGACTCTAGAGATTGAAAGGCTAAAATTCTAGAATTCTACTTCAATCTTAAAAAATAAAAATAATTCAAATAACACTTTGTTTTAACTTAACCCCTCAGGCCTGACAATATTTTGTCGGACGATCAAAATTTCCGTTTTGCGATAAAATTTTCGTTTTGCGATAAAATCTAAATAATTGAAGTATTCTGAATGTATCCGAAAATTTGGTAAATTTTGGGGTAATTATCGGTTCGGACTGGACACGCTTATTACGAATAATTTTTAGAAAAAAACTTCAGATTCGCCTTAATTACTATAAAAGGAAACTTTTTGGCTTGGGGGCGGCGGAAAATAATGCATTTTAATTTTCAATTGCGTAAAATTAAAACTCACTTCGCGAACCGATCGGTGACTGTCAGCGGCCATTAGGCACGTCGCTTTTATGTTGGTATCACTGATACATTGCAAAGAACTAACATTTGTTTTTATTTCACAGACAATCAATCATAATTACTCAAACCCGCTAGACAAACCCTGCTTTGCCAAACAAACCATTCAAAACCTGGGATGTTTTTTTATAGTTTGATGACATGCAGCTTTCGTAGTTTAACCGTGTTTTTACGTATCCCACGAAGTTGGCCACAGTAGTATTCAGTTATTTGCAATGTATCAGGGATACCAACATAACAGTGACGTTACCTGATAGCCGCGATTTGACATCGTGTAGATTCGCGAAGTGAATTTTAATTTACGCAATTGAAAATTAAAATGCATTATTTTCCGCCGCCCCCAAGCCAAAAAGTTTCCTTTTATAGTAATTAAGGCGAATCTAAAGTTTTTTTCTAAAAAATTATTCGTAATAAGCGTGTCCAGTCCCAACCGATATTTACCAATTTTGGATAGGGCCTGACACGCTTATTACGAATAATTTTTAGAAAAAAACTTTATATTCGCCTTAATTACTATAAAAGGAAACTTTTTGCATTCCGGGAGGCGGAAAATTATAATAAATAAAGCTAAGTCTAACTGAAGTGATTCTGATTAGAGGTTCGTTTGCATTATATTATTAATTCTGTTTTTCATAATTCCGCGCCTCTTTTTGTATCCCACGAAGATGGCTACGGTCGTATTTAGCTCTTGTTAATGCATCAGGGATCCCAACATAACAGTGACGTACCCAATGGCCGCTGACAGTCGCCGGTCGGTTCGCGAAGTGAATTTTGGTTTTACGCAATTGAAAATTAAAATGCATAATTTTCCGCCTCCCGGAATGCAGAAAGTTTCCTCTTATAGTAATTAAGGCGAATCTAAAGTTTTTTTCTAAAAAATATTCATAATAAGCGTGTCAGGCCCTATTCAAAAATTACCGAAATTTTTTTTGAAAATGACGTAATGCTAATAAAAAATAATTGATAAAAAAATCCCAAAGTTTCATAATTTGTTTTCAAATTGCAATCTCAAACTTTGGATTCATAAAGATGTACATTTTAATTACTTTGCGGTTATTTTTAGATTTGAATATGAAGCGTGGTGTTTTTTCTTTTTAACATCGTTTAGAGAAATATTTATAACCTAACAAAAAAAAAATTTTAGTCTACAGGCCAAGATGCCAACCATAACGTCCATAACCATGTGGGTCGGCCGATGACCCCATGCATTTTTCTGTCTTATGGGCATTATCTTGATGCGTCCTGCAAGATTCTCGCAGCAACGCATGTTACAGACTATAGATATCATACACAACAGAGTGAAAGGAAGCGAGAAAGGGAGTGAAGGGGGGGCGATTTGCAAATCGACGTGATAGATTTGCAAAGCGATACCACACTTAAAATGGCTTTTAAAGGAAAAACTTGGTGGATTACTATGGTGGTTTGCCTTCTGAAAACTACAAGGAGTTAAATGGTTTCCTGAGCAAATAATTACTATGTTTGGTAGTACATAAATTTGTGAGCAAGCTTTTTCAATTCTGAATTATCGATAAAACAAACACTGTTCTCGATTATTGGATTCACATTTTAGACGCAATACTACAAGACTACTTAAAAAATGTAAGCTAATATAAGAAAACTAGTCAAATACAACCAAAAAAATCTCATTGATTTTATTAACTACAATAAATGTCAATAAAATATACAATAAGTGTTTTATTATTAAAACTAAAATATGTGTTTTATTATTAAAACTAAAATTTGACCGGTCAGTGGTTGAGTGGGCATAGCGCTTGGGTCCCACCCGGGCGTCGCATGTTCAATTCCTCGGCTGGCTAAGTCCTCCATCACAACACAAGCAACATTTTCGGCTTTCTGTAGTGGTAGTAGGAGATTTTCAAACATTGTTGGGTTATTCGTAACCCGGGAATGTTTGGCTATCTTTTTAAAAAAAATAAAATATTCTAGGGTTTTTTTTTACAATAGCTCCGCACAGGAGGCCCTGAGGAAAATAATTTCCCTCAGGGCCTATGTCATCTTAGCGGATGCCGTGTGGAGGGTCTTTTTAAGGAAGGGAAGGATAGGAAGTTCTAGGAAGGAAAAAGTATGAGGTGTGGGTAATCCCTTTTTCTTTTTTTTATTTGTCCATTTATTGGGCAGGGAATATTACCTATATTTGACAAAATATTTTTTCCTACGATCAACTATTTTTTTTTTAAATGGCTCATTATGTATTAATCCTTTGCGCAGGAATACGTAAAATACTAAAAATATGTTTCATGTATTTAAGTAGATATAGGAAGGATAGTAATTTTGGGGTCTACCTTCAGCCCCAGTTGGCTGTGGGAGAGTTAATTAGGGGTCATCCATTAATTACGTTAGCACAAACGGGGGGGGCTCCAGCAAAATCTCACGTTCTTTGAAAAAAATATGCGAATTGGCCCAAATTTATCTCACCGAGGGAGGGGGGGTCTAGATTGGAAGAAAAACTGCTCACGTAATTAATGGATGCCCCCTTATCACAATGGATCCTTACGGCCCGTTCACACATGTCTCTGTTTTACTGTTCCGTTTTATTGTGTACGTTTTTTTTTCGTCGATAGCGTATGTAGTTGTATGAGCGACTTCACACATGGCACAGTAATCTGCATACAGTAAAAAATATCGTTCCGTAAAAAAATGACATTCCGTTTTGTCATCGAATACTGGACGACGGAACAGTAAAAATATACGGATACGTAGAATTTTAACGGATAGATACTGTGTGCGTGGCGGGAGGTGTGTACGGGGTGTAGGAGGGGAAGTGATGCGATAGGTTTTGTTTGACTCACATTTTCTATTGTCCATCCTTGTAGAATAGCGGCGGTATACTGTTCACACATCGCATCCCGTAATGACGGATCCGTTGAGCGTTATACGGTGCCTATGTGTGAACAGAGCATAAATTTATGACGTATCCGTTAAAAACGTACCAGTAAAACGGACTCCCATGTGTGAACGGGCCCTTACATTTAGAAACTGTTATATATAAAATTTGTTACTTAAATTGAAGTGTTTTATTTTAATAACAATTATACACTATAATAATAATAATATACTATTATTATTATTATAGTGTATAATTATTACTACATTTATTGCACATTTGTTAACCTGAAACAAAAATGGTATATTTATTAAGAAATAATAAATAGCTATATTTAATTTAATAAGATTAGATAAATTTCAGACATTCATTTCCGTATATTCATCATTTCATTCACACTTTGCTAATGATTCTTTTAAAATGACTTTTTTCCTTTGTTTTTAAGACACTAGTTATAAATCTTAGTTGTAAACCATTAGTAATAAATCTTGTGTAAGGTTTTAGTCATAAGTCTTAATGGTAAGTTGTAATTTAGATGTAAAGCGCCCTTGAGGTGGCTTTCCTACGAAAACGACGCTATGGAAATGAACTATTTATTATTTTAAAAATAAATAATATGTAAACATTGATTTGTCTTCTGGAATTGAACCCCAAATTAGGTATGCCGTAGTCCCACGAGCTCTAGGGAGTAATCACAAGAAACAATAAAAATTGTAATATTTAAGTATAACCAAAGTGGCGCAAGTGTAGGGACATTTTACAGATTGACAACCTTCCCTTTGCAGTCGGTAGCTATAAAAATAATTGTTCATTCTTCCGTCGACTGCCTGCAAAGGTAAGTTCGTCAAGCTGTACCTACCAAAGTAATTAAAAAATATATTTTCTTATGCACCCAAACAACTTTTGAATTATTATTTTTAACAGTGAATAGGAACATTATTCTTTGTAGGGTTAACAATTTGCATTTTATATTATTTGATTTCAGATATACACCATTGAAAGAAAAATGGGCACAGATCTTCAGCCCCATTGTGGAACATTTACTGCTTCGTGTCAGATTCAACCTGAAGACAAGGAATGTAGAAATCAAGATTGGACCTGAGACTACGGATATTTCAAACCTGCAGAAGGCTGCTGATTTTGTCAAGGTAAATATTGTTTATTTTTATTCATTATTATTCTAAGAGAGGATACCAACAATATTGAAGAAGAGCATGATCCAGCCTAAGAAACACCTTCATTCCCACTGTTTTTCTCCAGTTAATTATGGCCAAGGGTGCGGTGTTTATCTCCACACTATCCAGACACTTTCCCTGAACTCATGGCTTATAAAGAAGGCTCTGTTTTTCACGATTCTTCATAAAATAGTTTATTGACATTATCTGTCAGACACTATTTTCTTTTATGGCTACAAAGATTTAATCTTCTCAAAAAATTCAATACCTTTCACTTTTTTTTTATGATGGTTCACTCTGAGCAAGGGATTTATTTTTAAAACATCGCACCAAGTGTCCCAACTACCTGGTGCCCAGTGGCTATGGATAGACCTGAATGACGCATTGAAACCAAGGATGGTTTCCGACTAACATAACATACTATGACAGCTGTCCGTAAAATAAGATCTTCAAGGTGCTGCTGTCGCGAGGATCGATTTTACGCGCAATCTGACAACACTGGCGTGTAACCTTTTTCCCTCACGCCAAATGCCCACCAGGTTGCACTCTCTGTCACGTTTAGTCTCGGCATGGGAGCCGTTCGCGATGGAGCTTCCGCTCGCCGCACCTGCCAGGTGTGAATAATGCTCTGTAATTTGTTTTTTCGGAACTCTGTGATATTTATTTTTTTAAATTTATTTTTTAAAATTTATTTATTCTATTTTATTTATTTATTTACAAGATTTTTTTTTAACATGACAAATTATAACATTATGCAAAGTTATACAATAATTCATTATTATTCTACTACTCCATAACCACTGGAGCGATTACGGTCGAAAAATGGACCACATTTATTTTTCTGCGATTGATAGCGGTCCAAAATTGGACAACATTTTCTCCTACCATTCGTAAAACATTTATTGAAATTATTTAAAGCATTTCCCCGGCCAGCCATTTATTTTAAAACGAAGCTATTGAAATGCTTTATCTATTATGACCATAGATGTCGTATTTCAGAACTTCGTATACTATTTTAGAACGATGTTAAAAATAAATTTTTAAAATATTTTTTTCACTTCGAATTTTTGATCAGCTGTTTACGGTTAAAATTAAGTCCTTTTTTCATAATTATGCACCTTTCATCATCAAGTATACCACAGACAACATACAGAAATCGAAAATATTCTATGTTGTCTGTAATAAGTACCCCTCATGGCAGTTTCAAAGTAACAACACGCAGGATTCGTGCGGTTATAAACTTTAAGATTTTTTATTTTTTAGAATTTTATACCACAAGGTCTGCGCAAGGTGCCTGCGCAGGTCCCAAAAATGCTCTCCAAAGATTACAAACAACAACATCGGTTGTGAGGAATTCTTGAACTCAATTGTGACTGGGGATGAGACTTTCTAAACCAACCTTTCACGCTCATATACTGTTTTCCGTTCACTTTATGCAGCTGAGAATGAATGTCTACCAGGGTATTGTTCTTTAAACACAAAAAAAACGATTTACAGAGTGTAATTCACACCTGGCGGGTGCGGCGAGCGGAAGCTCCATCACGAACGGCTGCCAAGCCGAGACTAAGCGCCACAGAGAGTGCAGTGTGGTGGGCATTTGGCGTGGGGAACCAGGCTACATGCCAGTGTTGCCGGATTGCTCGTAAAATCGTTCCTCGTGACTGCAGCACCTTGGAGACCTTAATTTATGGACAGCCCTCGTAAATTGGTTACTAAATCAATCCTTCACATACCTTCGTGTATCCATCATCTCCGTGAATTGAGTGAACCAATGACACTTAACATATTTTAACTTTAGTTCATTTGCGGGTGTGTGGTATGCGGTATGTTGATTGCAGCCATCGCTTTTTTCATTTCATAATTTAATAATATTTTTCCCTTCTTTTTCAGGCCTTCATATACGGCTTTGAAGTTGAAGATGCTTTGGCCCTCCTCCGATTGGATGATCTCTTCGTTGAGAGCTTCGAAGTAAAAGACGTCAAAACCCTGCGAGGCGATCACATGAGCCGCGCCATTGGCCGCTTGGCCGGAAAAGGTGGCAGAACTAAATTCACCATAGAAAACGTCACCAAAACCAGAATCATTCTCGCTGATTCCAAAATCCACATCCTGGGAAGCTACCAGAATATTCAGCTTGCTAGGAGAGCTGTTTGCAATCTTATTCTGGGGTCACCACCTTCCAAAGTCTATGGTCAATTGAGAAATGTAGCCAATAGAGTATCGCAGAGAATATAAAAGTTAAAAACACTTAACCTATTTTTTTTTTAAATTGTTTCTAATGTGAATTCCTCGCAAGAGTCGTCCCACCCCCATTTGGGGTATGTTGTGAGGCTGCAGAGAGTGGGAGGGGAGAAAGAAGGCTGGTAACTCCTGGCTAAGTACATGGCTGTTCAGATATGGTCATTAAATATACTAAAATCATTTCAAGCAACCATAGGTGGTCTTTTTCCAGAATTTTGAAACCTTGCCACAAATATGTTCTATGATATTTAATTTTTTTTGTTTATTTGTGCTTGCTGGTTTCGTGCCCATGACCTCTGGTTCCGTAGCCGGTTAACCCGTTGGCCTCAAACCACCATGGGTATGCAGCGCATTGTCTTGCTCCAACCACTGGGTCTGAAGTGCGTCAGCTTAAAAATGAAAACTGACATATGCGTGACAACTGATTTTAAATGCCAGACGCTCTATAATTTTTTAAATTTTTTTTTTTGGATCTCTGGCTGACGCGAGTTGGCTTTGAAGTAATAATCACGTATTGTCTCATAGTGCTTTCACACAAACGAAGTATTGAATTCCGTAAGTCTGAACTTAAACTTTAGGGTGCACAGTTTACACCCGCGCTGTGCAATCGGGTCCCCTAAAGGGCACCGGAACATCCCATATCGAATCATTCATTTCGTAATATTGTCAATAATACTTTTGTAAAGTTTTTTCCCTGATATTTATGAATAAATTTTTGTTAGCGGTTGGTGTCGTGTATTTTCAAAATGGCGAGTAGTTCTGGACTCAATGAGCTTGCTCGGTGGCTCACATTAGCCCAGTTAGAAAGTTCGTTAGCTTAATCTGACGGTGATAACGTCAGTCACCATGTGGCTTCATCAGATCCGGAGAATGAGGATGAGGAATCCACACGAGGAGTTCAAATAAAAACAAATGCAGGAGCAGAAAAAAAGGGTGGATAGCGCTGGGAATGCAAATCATGCAAACTGGCCCTACACGTCCCTGATTGCTTTGAAGACTATCATACAATTTATTTTTTTCCATTGTATATATGTATATATAATACGTATATGTAAATAAAAATAAGTTATGCCAATAAGATACACCAATATACCAACATTTTTTTTTATTCTAAATAAAATTTTTTAAACTTTGATTCAATACAAAAATTAAAACGTGTTGGTTATCTAATAATTGGTTCCCGGGGCGGTGGTACCCATACCCGATTCTCGTGTTTGTTATTTTTGTAATACGAAAAATGGATATAAAAAAGGCCTACCCTCCCACCCCCTCTCAACCCCCCCCCCCCACCCCTTTTAAGTCACCAAACGAAACGAACTACTAGGACAGGTAGATATGGGCAGATTAATTCCCAGGAGTGAATCAATTCAGTCTGATTCCCCCGGTCTTTTGAATTGATTCCTTTTATTCGTTCCTTTAATTCAATTTATTCCAAAAAAAAAAAAATCTTATTTATATGTATACATAGATATATTATCTAATACGCAGTTTTCACTTAAGAAAACTGAAGTAGACATGAGTGGGGAGGCTAAGAAGCACTGCACAAAGAGGAGGCCGAAAGGCTACGAAAAACCGCACAAAGAGGAGACCGATAATACTCATCTCACATCTCATTCTCTCGTAGACTACATCCTTTAGAAGCATGTGTTTGCCTCTTTTTATTGTCGTTATTTTTCGTTTCATCGAGTTTCAAATCACAACGGTGCTAAAGAAGTTTTCACTATGCAAAGCACTCTTCTTAGGGTGAATTATGTCGTTCTGAAAAATTGTAGGTACTAAAAACTAAGCGCGACGGGGTTAATGAAATATTTTAATGTGTACTTTGATATTATTTTGCAAAAAAAAAACAAATTTTGACAAGAAAAATGTATTTATATTAGGCTAGCAATTAAATCTTAAAATTAAACCGTTTTTGTGGTTCACCCTAAAGTTTCACTAATTTTGTTTTATTTATGAAACTTCACGTGATCTAAACTTCCCCTAACTTAGCCTCACAAAATATCCCAATTGGGGATGCCATAGTCTCATTAGCTCCAGACGGGAGCAGTTAGGACTTGCGGTATTCACATAAAAAACATACTATTATCGCGCTTTCATATATCCGATCCGGTCACCTGGAATAAGTTTCACTCAAATATATATTTTTAAATGCACCTACCTCAATGGAGAAGTTAAAACCATGCGCCGAATAAAAACTAATTAAAAGTCTGAGCGACATGCGTCATACAATTTATTACAAAAATAAAGGAATTTATCACGGCCCGATAGCGACTGATGTTCTGTTTACGGCAAGGTAGACAGATACATGCCATAAAAACAATAATATAAATAAACATCGTTTTGTTTCTAAACGCATGTGTGAGGAAGAAAAAAATATAGGATTAACTTTCGCTTTTTGGTCTTTAGCAAAAGTTCAGGGTCCCATTCAAGTTTCGCCCTAAGATGATGACTTGGCGGCGCGGGAACTAACGACGAACCGATTCTCTGCGGACATCAAGGAATGAATTAGGAACTTCTGACTAATAAGCGTCTTTTGTCTTGCTGTGACTTGAATAACTTGCATTCCGCGGACCTAATAATGACTCGATATCTTCAACAGATTGGAATTGAGCTGTCCGTCCGGATCGACTCGATTCGTGGGACCAAGGATTTGGTATGACGATGTCACAAATGTTTTGATTCCTTGAATAAGTGAAACAGAGATTGGGGTTGAGAATTGAACAGACTTTTAGGACTATGACGAACAGTGGGACTGGCGGGACGACTGTGAAATAGACGCGACACTCGGAATTCAGAATTACTTGACTCTTGGCTGACTCGATCGCTTGTCGGTTCAGTCGGTTGGCGGTTTTGTCGCTTGGACTGGGGACGGGGACTCTCTGGCCTAGGGGTTTTTTTGTAGGTATAGATTTACTACGCGGGATACTACACGTGATAGGCAATTTCGCGGCGCACGCCGCCTGTAGTAGGTGTACCTATCCGCGCAACAAATATCCAATATTTACAGAGTACATTATTATTTTCTTACCTCAATATAACACGAAATATTTAACTGTAAAATAAATTAAAAGAAATATGGTGTTGTTAAAAAATCGTAGGATGCAAGGCCAAGGGTAAGAAATAAAGATTTAATTCCTTTTGAAAATGAGAATCAGATCGAGTGTGTCACAGGACTGAATTTATTTATTTAATTCATTCATTCAATTTTGCCCACGTCTACTACTAGGTACATATTGTACCTAGTGGTTTGAAAGGATTTTAAGGCTTTCAAACTAATAGTTTTCTGGTTAACAATATTATTATGAATTGCATTCATTTGTTAAATAAATTAATAATGTCATTTTGAATTTTCAGGAGACTGAAAAAAAGTCTTAAGTCATTTGTCATATCGTTCAAAATATTATTTATTTATACTGGGTTTTTACAGATGTTCTCATTCACTTGAGAACAATCCATCATTTAATATACAAATAGGTACAAACAATTTCATAAATCTAGTCAAACAAATTATACATTTGTAAATCTTGATATTGTTTTTAAATAAAGATAAAAAAAAAACAATAAAAAATTATAAAAATATTTAAGTACATACAAGTTCACTAAAATGACCAATAATACAAAGAGAGGCAAAAGAGATACGAGAGAAATTAAAGACACAAATAATACATACCTACATATTTTATAGGAATCGCGGAACATTTTTATGAATCCATATAGATTGTGGACTAAAATATCTACTTCAGCACCAATGACATTAATACTGGACGCGGGGTAGAAATCTCAAAGTGGGAAGCCAAACAGTAGACGATTGTAGCTGTCTCTATTTCTAGTACTTTAGTACATGACTGGTTTATTTATGTTTAGTACTAAACTGCTACGCGCCGAGTGAGGTCCTGTCTTACCAGTAAGTAAATTGCATTGCAAAGCACCAAAATTCCCTCCTGTGTGATGAGAAAATGCTTAAATTACACGGCAAATAGTCGTAAAGGCGAAGGAATAACACTTCATTTGCAAGTACACGCAAATTACTTATTATTATCAATTATTATTATTATTAAAATTAATTTTATAATAATACGTCATCGTATTATTTACCCTTCCCTGTCCATTGTGTAACCGAGTGAGAGTATCTTGTTATCTCTGTCACACCCATAGGTCACACCCGTGATGTGAAAGCAGTATTCGGCGAAGAAATTAATAATCCGCCCTACCATATATCTATGACATTCACACACGTACATTCTTTGATTGTCTATCTTTATCACACAGGAATAAAGTTTTGAATTTAGAAATTATACTGAAAACCGCTGAAAACAAAAGAGTGTTGCTTGCTTTCCACATTATATTGTGAGTATGTGAGACTATGGCGAGTCCAGTCTATTTATATAACGTCATTGTCCGTCACTGACACTGTTTAACAACGCTTCCGACAATCTGATTGGTGACATTCTCACGCCAAACGCAAGAGGAACATTCGCGTGGCCCGTTTTGGCCTGTTTCATGTAAATCTTAATGTTGGATTTGAATTTTTAGTCAAAAGGTATATCAAATATCTAGTACGGGTACGAGCTACTTTAATTATTTTTTCTTTAACTTATAATATATAGTCCATTAGATTTTACTCTTTCATGATAGACAACTTGGGCAATTATTTGTGAGTAAATGAAACTAAATTGGTTGGGTACGTGTTGCTACACCCTGTACATTGTCTAAATAGGTACCGAATTGGCTAATAGAACCTACCTTAGGGAGTCCACCGAATTAACCTTAGTTTACAGGTTTCTAATTTTGAAAACTAATTCAAGGTGAAATTTCATATTTTATTACACGTCTCATTGAGGTAAAAGGAAACACCCGGAAATGTAAAGCGTTGATTTTTTGATTTCACCAAATTATCACCCCTCCATAAAAACCCAAAATCATATTAGAATTTTTAGTGCATTTTAATGTACTGTGAAACACAAATATATATATATTTCTTTATAACATTTTATTCAGTTTATTAAACAATCTAAAATAAGTCATGCAGAGAAAATCTAAAATAAATATTATTGAACCATAAACAACGTTGTAAAATAAATGTGTGAGGTTTATGGAGTTTGCTAGTAAATGATTTTTTTTGTTGGAAATGTGCTAAAAAATAATACTTTCTTGAAAATATAAAAATGCAATCTCATAAAATTGAGTCAGCCTTTGAAATTTGATGCTTGCCATTTAAAACCTTTTATCTTTACCTAATACTTATGTACAATTAAATAAAAAAGAATTGCTTATAGCAGCGTTTCCTAACCTTTTTCAGCCACGGACCCCTAGGAAATCAAGCAAAATTTTCAAGGACCCCCTTAGTAAAAAAACCAGCAATAAATTTCGGACCTTTTATTTTAGTACTACAAATACAAAAAAATACCTTTTTATAAAAAATACTTGTGATATTCGGGTTAATATTACTAAGTTGTACTCTCAAATCGTATTCCACTGTAACGTCATTGATTCCACTTGTAATCTGTTTCTGTATTTGTTGTTAGTACACATATAGTATACAAGAGCAGAGAATATCTTTTCACAGAGGTATGTGGTTGAGAAAAGTAAATCTTACAGTACTTCTTCTGATATTTCCTTATAATCTTTTTTTACATTCACCTAAAAACTATTTATTGGTTTTCCTGTGCAGTAACATCTGTGTTGAAAGGGTCTAATATCCAATTTCAATTTTTGTCGGTTAATGGAAAATAATCCCGAAACCAAGAAAGACCTTAAAGAGGTGTTTAATCATTTCGGTGTTGGCAACGTTGCTCCACCAGAGGATTCTAAAAACGCTGACAGTGTAGGAAAGTGATTATATTTCTTTTGAATTGTACGATTTGTCCAAAGGTCAAGCTTTTTTAGCATCGTTTCAATTTTATCTTCAACTTGGAAGATGTTGTCATCTCTCCCTTGTAGACCCAAGTTTAGCTCGTTAAGGGCACTAAAGATATCAGCAAAATATGCTGTCATTGTGAGCCATTCAAAGTCAACAAAGTGAGTAGCATGTTTATTGACTCCGCCTACAGAATTCTTCAAAAAGAACATTCTGATCTCATCTCTCAACTCAAAAACACGAGATACCTACAACTTTTCCAGGAAACAACCAACGCACTTCAGCATGCAATAACAACTGCTTGTGAATGATTCCCAGCTTCTGGCCTAGCTATAATAAAATTCACCGCCTGCACTATGTCGTCTAACACTGTTTTAATTTTTCGTGCTAAGTAAGTGTAGCGATTACGAAACTTTTGATGGCATTTATTTATTATTGTTAAATGGTCCAGAGATGAGACTGCGGACCCTCATACATGTATTCGCGAACCCCCAGGTGTCCACGTACCACAGGTTAAGAAACACTGGCTTAGAGCATTGGTTCCCGACCTTTTTTGACCAGGGAACCACTATGACATTTATTTGTTCTCACAGGGACCACCACAAGATGCGTCCTTGCAATTACTATCATTTTGCAATTCAATGTGTTCTTCTTGGACTTCTTCAGCTACCTGTCCATCATTAATAGCATAAGGGTTACGAATCAGCCTTTGGATACCTTTCGATTCGGTTTATAACGTGGAGCACATTTTAGATCTCGCGGACCACCTTATAGGTAAATATTTATTTATTATATATTCTCTGCGGTAAATGACAATAATAACATCCAATGATGGTCAACATTACGTTGCGCCTTTCAAATCCCCAGTCGTTGGTTTGTTGGTTGTTGGCATAAATAAACCAAACATGTTGTTGGTACGTTGGTAGTTCGGGCCAGTGTTGACAACGTGCAAGTGTCAGTAGTTCCAATCAATCCCTTCTTTACCGACCGCATAGCTGGAGTAGTTTCCCTGGACTCCAGGTACTAATATCTACAGCCTGTACCTGTATGTCAGACGAATATCTACAGCTTATATGTTGGACAAATATCTATGAACTTCAGAGTGAGGACTAATATCTGCAGAGCTAAGGTCGGACTAATATCTATGACGGTCCCAGTGGTGACTAATATCTAGGGAGCTTACGTAGGACTAATATCTACAGAGGGCAAATCCTTAATAATCATCTAAATGTGTCCAATAGTCCGATATTAGGGATTTTTACATACATAAATTAAGTTTTTCAAACTGCATACGCAATATTATGTAATTCTAATATGCTACACATAATTGCAAATCCAACCTCTGCCAGTGCTGTAGACATTCGTCCTCACTCCGGTTCTCATAGATATCAGTCAGCAGTTTGAGCTGTAGATATTCGTCCTCACACTTTGGTTCTCGTAGATATTAGTCTGATTTGTTCAGTTTTTGGAATTCCTGTAGATATTAGTAGACACCTCCGTTTCCCTGTTGGTCACCAGAGGTACAAGCAGTGTCTCTAGCGGCAGATGAGCGAACCAAGCGTGTGAGGCGGCAATATTTAAATATGCTGCTAACAATACTTATTGTCATCCAGTTTCATCGAATACCTCGATTGCATAAAATATTTCCTAACTGTTTCTTAACTCACACATTTTCAATAAATGCAAGACTTAAAATTTTACAGGTAAATAAAAGCTAAAAAATGTGAGTCAATACTTTGCTAATTTTGTCGTGAATCAATACTTGGATAACTTTTCCAAAGCGTATTTGATCTTTTTTTTACCCAACAAATGTGGCTAAGGAAATTTAAAAAAAATCAGTGTGTGCAATTCACACACGGTAGAAGTGAAACTAGAAAGTCGCTAGATGTCGCTTTCTTTTCTTTTGCCTGTTTATTTTAAAGTGGTTTGAAGATTGGATATTGATTTTACAAAATTAAAAATGTTTATTTTTTTTGATTTGGTAGGATTCGAACCTCCATTCGCTAGATGTCTCTATGGGCGCTGAGAGTCAGGCGCTTTATACGGCTGCGCTCAGCGCCGGATCTGCCATACGTTCAAAAACGTGCAAAAAACCTGGCGCCAACTCCGAAGGGGCGCCGTGAGAAAATAAATATTGTATTAAAATATAGTTATAATATTCCCTGAATCGTTTAAAAAATACCAATAGTATGAAATAATTATTAGGCTCTAGCAACACTTTCCAAAGAAACAGAATGCGCACGCATCAGGTTGGTATCAACGGCTTACAAATTTATAGTCAGTTACAGAATTTTTTTACAAATTCCATATATTTAGTTTAAACGTAAGATCTATTTTTCCATATATCTTTTACGACGAATGGGTGCGATCCAAATTCAATAACCAATCACAGCGCTGTATTTTAGTTCTGGTGAATCAAACAAACCTTCCATGAAACAAACCGACTTGCGCCTTTCAAAATGCTGACAAAGTGTCGTACGTGCGCTAGCTATTGTTTTATTTTGTACGATTTAAGTCTCTAGGAGAAGGTAGTTAAAGACCATTTTCTTATGAAATCTTCAGTAAATTCCATTAAGAAAAGCATCGCACGGTTTGCAGGTAACAGGTTGCAATGTGTTGACAGTTTCATCATTGATTTGACATATTATTTGAAGTTCGTTAAATGTATAATTAATATATATTAGATTTGTTATTTTACGGTGTCAATGTAAGCGTCTTTCGTAAGCCGTTGATACCATACGTCAGTGTTTAGTGTTTGTGTGGTGTTTGTTTGCTCAATTTGGTGTTTGTTTGCTCAACACAGGGGAAATAATAATAATAATAATAATAATAAAAGTTTATTCCAGAATGTATGCAGGGGTAGTGCAATGCAATACATTCCATATTTTGAAACAAAAAATGGGTTAATGTTAAAAATAAAGTAAATAAAACATATAAATAAATGCAAGGTACAAATTTGAGGTTATATTCTTATTAGATTTTAGAGCTAGTCAGAAGCTGTAGATGCTATTTTTGTGTTGTACGTTGCCATGAGAACGTATTTGTATTTGATTTTTCTATTAATATTCACGTTGGGTATATACATAAACGCAGTAAATCTCAAGAACGTCTAATGGACCTAGTTCAGCGAAACCACCTGCATTGTCTCGTAACCTATATTTTAAATCATGGTACCTACGGGCACAAACAAACAATTCGTTGTATTATTTTAAAGCATAACTTGCAAAAAGAGTTTTTCCTAAAATAATTAAAATAGCACTATAATTTTATGTTTACCCAATAGATTCAGAGAGTATAGGGCTCCTGGCGATTCTCTCTTTAAAAAAAACGAGTGTGAGAGCTACCGCCAGGTCACTTGGAAAAGTTACACCCTTTATATGTCTTGATTTTATTTGATAAATTAGTGTAAAAAAAAAATGAAATAAAAAAATTGGGGTGAACTAATTATTAATCAAAATAAAAATGTAGGGGGGGGCGCCATCGATACCTACTGCACAGGACGCCAGATTTCGTAGATCCGGCCCTGGCTGCGCTATCGGAGGCTCGCGCGTAGCCGTGAATTTACCGCCTTATATTAGAACCGAGGACCGTCAAATAATAAATGTTAGTGTCTCACTTCCGTTTCATCCGAATTTCAAATCACAACGAGGCTAGATAAGTTTCACTTAAAAAAAAGTACAAATTAGTTTTCCAAAAATAATCTTCTATACTCCATAGACACTACAGAATCCAAGAAAAAACGTGCCAAGAACTGTCTGGGGCCTACCCATCAACAATTTATTTTTGTACTGTAAAGGCTAATGCCAATCAGAAAAATAATTACTTTTTTACACTCATGTTATAAATAAACAAAACTTAAACAATGAATTTAAAAAAAAAACGAGTGCGCTTTAGACCACACGACTGAAGTAAAACTTCACTAACTTATGCCGCCCACTAACAATATAACAATAACCGGAATAAAAAATATCCCCATCCCCTTAACATCCCCATCAACTCAACTCGATTAGCGTTTCACTTTCATTACAGCGTTTCATATCGATTAGCGTTTCACTTTCATTAGCGTTCGCTTTAATTAGCGTTCGCATCGATTAGCGTTTCATTTTTTTTCGTAAAGTTTCACAATTTTTCGTAACGTTTCATATTTTTTCGTAACGTATTCATCATTTTACCTCCCAAGTGTCGAGCGTGCGTAAAGAAGTTTTACTTAAAAAATAATCTACTTATTAAAATTAATTATTTCGTTCCGCAATTATGTTCTAAAGATGTTGGCTGTTTTAAATTATTGAATTAAAATCCAATCAATTGATTTATTATGGATATTTAATCAATTTTCCAACCTTTACCAATTTTCTAAACTTTGCATAATATAATAAATAGTTGCATGCAATGAGGCAGATTATTCAGTTCAAGAAACACAACAAGATGCGTCTTCAAGCGGTACTGGCAACTGTTCTATTCGCCGCAATATTCGGATGTATTAAAGGAAGTAAGAACTTACTGTTTAAATAACTTAATAATTGTACCCACCAACTGATTTTTGGTGGAAAATAACTGCTCTGATATCAAAAATTTGGTATATGTGCCAATCGGATGTGTCGGCACTCAAAAGGTTGAAGGCAGAAACATACTTGCGTGTCGTGGCGTGTCGTGACGCGCCAGAAGCACATCCGTTTCAGACATTTATTATGGTTAGAGACATATTTGTAGGTCGTGGCGTGTCGACGCGCCAACGACGATGATTGGTTTATTTATGGTCACGACACGCAAGTATGTTTCTGCCTTAAGAGGAATATAAACGCTAGAAATATTTCGATTCTCGTGCCTGCAAAATTTGCAATCGAGCGTCTTATTTGCGCGCGGCAAGTAAGCGAAAAAGTGGTTTTTATTTATTTTGTCCATAATTTTATAAGAATGAAGAAAAGTTAGAACATAGAAAACCTCAAAAATGGTCTTAGCCGTTAAGGGGTATTTTTATAAAAATGTTTCTTGTATTACTTCACAGTTAAGTCATGAAAAAACATTTTTTTTAGTGGTTTACGCTTATTTTTTTGTTATGTAAATAACAATTTTATTGTAATTCCGTTACATAGAAAACCTAGTAAAAGCTTCAATTTATCCGTAGCATATTTTTTGATGTTGATACTGTAAGCCAATTCGTCATAAAGATTAATCTAAATAGGATTTCACGTATAACTTCACCTTAAGAGTGTAGGAGGGGTAGGAGATAGGGAAGAGGGAGAGGAAGATGAGGAAGTATTGGGCTATTCATATCTGGTCGCCAAACACGACTAAAACCATCATGATTTTTCTCTTTGAAATGAGCAGATTGAGAGTAGGTACATTTTTCTAATTTTAAAATTTTTACAAAGTTCTGAAATCTTATCTTTTTCAAAATGTTGTAAATTAAGCGAAGATTTTCGTTAATATCATAAATATATGTATTATTATTTTTATAGGCCCGGTAGTACCCGCTCAAAAAGAACAAGGAGGAGAGATATTTAAATACGAATGTTAGATGAACCGCGCTAATATTAAAAACGATAATATTTAAGCGAAAATTGTGAAAATGTTTAATAAAACACGAATCGTTTAATATGAATAAAAAATCTCACGGGAATGTCCAAAATAGCATTTAAAGAAACACAATTTTTTACACATATAACTTGTAAAATAACTGAAAAAAAGTGTTTGTAATAATTTTCGGAGCATACTTCGATTTTTTTCTATCGAGGAAATTTCATATTCATTTTTTTTTCATAACTCCACACAAAATAATTTCCCTTACGGCCTATGTCAACTGAGCTGCTGTGTGGAAGGTCTTTTTGAGGAGAGGAAGAAATGAGCATTGGTCTTGAAGAGACCCATGTTGTAGGAAGGAGGAAACACGAAGGCCGGCAAATCGTTCCACAGCCGAGCAGTTGAACACAAGAACAAGTCGAAGAAGCGACCAGTTCTCATGTGTCCAATGTCAACCGTGTACATATATTGGACACGCGTTTGGCGTGTTTCCCGACTATGCACCGGTGCCGAAGGGATCAATGACGCTAGTTCCTCGGAGCATCTTCCATTGAAATACCGGTAGAACAAGGATAGCATTCCCACCCGACGCCTGTGCTCTAAAGATTGCAATCCGTCTGTTAAATAGAAGAATCTATTAGACGTATTATACATAATTGCCATTTCGGCGTGGGGAATATATATATAGATATTATCTTCAAGAATAACATATATATTTTTTAAGAGCTTTAACAGCCGTACCTACTAAAAAACATAGAGAAAATTTTATTCATTTGATAAACGAGTGTGGATGTGAAAGCATTACTAATTAAAAAATTGTTCATGGAAAGATATATATATGTACATTGCTTACATTGTATATGCTTGTTTTATTAATAATTTCTGAACGAATTTTGGAAATTTTCCTACGAATTTTAAATGTCTTGTATATTTCTTATTTTTGAAGATGTCGTATAAACAAATACTTTTATAGAAACTAGATATAATTAATTACCTTTTAGATTTTTGTGTCTGAAACATACTTTCGTGTTTAAAAATTGCAGTATTTTAAGCTTCAAACATGAAAAAAGTTGAAAAAAAGTTTACCGTAAACATATTCTATTAAAATGTCGAAAAACTTCAGGAAAATACAAAATTTAAAAAAAAGTCATTTTATTTGATATCTAACTGTCTCTCCACTTTTTCTTGTTCATACAATTAAAAATTATAACAATTGTTCCAAGAGAGTAACTGAAAAAATCTGACATTTTGAATTCACTTTAGAACAATGTACACCCGGTAGTACCCGCTGAAAAAGAACAAGAAGGAGAGTTATGTAAATACGAACGTTAGAGGGAGCGCGCTAATATTAAAAACGATAATTTTAAGCGAAAATTGTGAAATTGTTTAATAAACCACGAATCGTTTAATATAAATCAAAAATCTCACGGGGATTGTTCAAAATAGCATTTAAAGAAACACATTTTTTTCATACATATAACTTATAAAATAACGGAAAAAACGTGTTTATAATAATTTTCGAGCATATTTCGCGAATTTTTTCTATCGAGGGAATTTCATATAATTACCGTTTCGGCGTGAGGAATGTACCTATGGATATAATATCTACAAATCTTCAAGAATATCATATATATTTTTAGGAGCTTTAAAACTAAAGCAGCCTTCTAAAAAAAAACCTTTCACGGCCGATAACCTGTGTTGTTGCAACAACATAACTAAACCCCGTATACACTAAAACAAGATCTATTACTAATAAGCTTTCTTCCACGGTCACGGTGTAAAAATGCATTGAATGTATTTTACATCTGGTAACGTTGTATAAGGTTACAATTTACTAGGTAAAAATTGTTGTTTTAATTCTTTTCCGCAGGGGGCGTTATTGGCGCGCATTTATACTCCGAGGGATGTTTTTGTTAGTAGGTAAATATTGTGATTTTACTTTTAATTTCTATTATAGTCACCAATTTAATTTCTTTTATAGTCACCAATTAACTCTTCTATTCATATAATTGATATATTTACCATGTTGTTTGTGGTTTTTCATGAGTTTTAGTCAAGTTATTAGCACAATAATCGTACTTTGAAAGTTGAAATGTCAGAAAATTGTTTCATAGGTTACATAAAAAATCAAATTTGTATTTTAGGATCACTGTTTTATTTTTTAATTAGTAATGTTTTTTACATACAGGATCGTTTATCAATTGAGGACGAAAGCCGGGCCTTAAATACTCAGGCCTCGAGTTATTTTGTCGGGAGGTCAAAATATTTCGACTTTTCAATAAAATCCAAATAAATGGAGCATTTCTGAAAGCATCCGAAAACTAAAAATTGGTTTTTCGAAAGGTGATGAAAAACGCTTTAAAATTTTATAATTCGAAATAACACATAATTTTTGAAATATAATTTTTTAATGCTGACATAAAAAAGTTTAAGAAATGACTCACCTTTTTTCTAACTACAAGAGGTATTACTAACAACGAAAAAATATAAACGATTAGATTCTTTATTAGGAAAATGTAGGTATTATTTGAGGCTAAATGAAATGGAGTGATTTTTAATATAAATCGTGATGTTTTCTCTTTCTAACGCCGTTTAGATCATCTTTCTAACCATTATAGGAGACAAAACGATTTCTATGAGACCTATATGAGTTGTTCCGAAAACCGAACAAATTAGCTTGAGGGGTTAAGACCTCGGAAATAAGGAAATAAGGTCCCAAATATGACCCCATTTTTGAATTTATCAATTCCTAATTCGAGGAAATCAAAACAGTTATCTTTAACAAAATTGAACCTGAGCTATAAGAAATAAAAACCTTAATTTATGAAACATACATTTTTAATTACATATTTAGATACTTTAAAAATACATATTTTACCACCGATCATATAAGCTGATACTGTGATGAAGCCCTTTATTTAGCTTTTATTTAAAAGACAGGCAGAATGTACCTAGGTGCCACACGCAAAGATAAAAGCGCGAGCACTTATCTATTGAACCGCAAGCGCTTATGTTTTGTACCGTTACACTGCGCTATCAAATATTTTTTCATATGGTAGGAGAGGGGTCATATGAATTAGAGAGCTGCCACGAAATGCCATTTTTTTACTGAATCTGCCAACATGACAGCTGTTGTTCACCCGTTTAGGCCCGTAATTAAAATGACCCCCTCCCCTGTTTACGGCGGAGAGAGGTAGCATAACTTTTCGCATATCGCCTCTGCAGCGGTTACGGTAGATTATGGCGCATAACTTTGAGCTTCGAGCGCATAAACTGCTTAGGCGTGATAGGTCTGATGGGATTGTATGGAGAGCGTTAAGCCCTGTTCAAACACAGCTATAAACTATAAAAGATCATAGCACGCCAAATATCGCTCTCCATACAATCCCTTCAGACCGTTCACACCTAAGCGGTTTAAGCGCAGATCAACCACAGGCAATACACATCTTACGCCGTAACCGCTCCTGAGGCGCTATACGAAGGTTATGCACCCCCTCTCCTACGAAAACAGGAGAGGGGGTCATTTCAATTACGGAGCTGCCTAGCGCAGTGGATGACAGATGTCAAGTTGACAGATTCAGTACCAAAAATGTGCATTCCCTCGGCGCTACCTAATTCATCTGACCCCCTCTCCTACCATAGGAAGAAATATTTGATAGCGTCGTGTAAACGGTACAAAGCATAAGCGCTCGCGGTTCAACAGATATCTGCTCGCGGTATATAGCCGTGTCTGAACAGGGCTTTATTGTGCGTGCGATGATCTTTTATCTTTGCGTGTGGCACCCGTCTATTGTGCCTACTAAATCAATGTCCCATCAGTACAGGTGCCAATAATAATATGTTTATGAATTTTTTTTATTCAACCTTTTACTCATTTTTGTTTATCTTCACTTTTCCATATTTTTGTAGCTATTTTTGTTACGATTTCTGTTATACATTGTATTCAAATCATCAATGTAAGCACATTTTTGTGCAACTTGCTTGTTTTATATACTAAAAAAAATTACAAATAAAAAAAAATGATAACTTTAAAAACGATAAATATGACGACATCATCATAATGTCCCAAATCACGGATAAACCAAAACACGTAAATGAACTCAAAGAGGAACTGGCAGAAAAATAAAAAAGTGATTGGCTAAGGTAGAAGAAGTTCAGCTGACGGATATCAAACAATCAGCCATATTAAACAGTATTGAAATAAACGGTTTAAAATTATATTATGACAACGCCCAGTCCATTTAATCTACCTATACTGTGGCTGTGGGGCAGATCGCTGAGCTCGCCAGGCCTTGCCATGTCACCAGAGAATACCTTCAAAATTACAACTCAACCAAATGATAAAAAATCACAAATAATTTCGTAGATAATAAAAAGGTACACACCATGTTAGCTGCTAAGCGTAGTGTAATAATAAAAAAAATAATGGCGAAGGAGCCCAATACATTTAGGTACCTAAATGCGGTATTCAGAGTATTATAAAATCTGCACTGGAACACCAAAAAAGAGACAAAGAAAAAGAGTAGGTATAAATATATTAGAGTAAAAGTGGAAAAATTCTTGTAAGAAAAACAAAAGACTTAAAAGGTTGTTGAAATAAGGAATTTGAACGGTATAACTATCTACTAAGATGATTATAAAAAAATACTATTATTTATGCTCTAAACCGCTTACTCGTTAATACGGAATATTTTTTTATTTAAACAGTAAGATTTAGCTTTATTATCACGAAAAGTGAGTATTAATGTCGCGGGAGACAAAAAAACATTAAAAAATATGCATTTAACATTTTAATTGTGTTTAAATTAATGCGCTTACGCGGAAACGCCATTTTATATTTACGGGTTTTAAAGGAATATTATCAAACTTGGACAACACGAACGTTCCGTATTATCGGTGAGGTGGACTAAATGCATATATACCAAAATACTTACATGTTAATTTTCTGCTGAATATTCTTATTATGACCTCTTTCATGGCAAAAACACACGACAAACATGAATCTGAACAAATAATCACCACAAATACCAATAGGTATGTCAAACCGTAATACAGCAATAACTCCTAATGAATACAAAGCAAAAATAAAAATATGGCTAAAAGAGGTCAACGAAAAAACCCTAATAAAGACACTAAAAACGACATAGAAGACAAATAAACCATATTTCTCCTCGGCTCAGGACCCCCTAGTGAGGAGGACTAAGAAATAAATATTTTATACTTAATTTCACCATTATATTTTGTAGTAACAATTATTTTATATAGTCGCTAAAGTAAAAAAATAAAAACTAACAAACTAGCGACTCTGATAAATTTATTCTATTTTTGGCCCTGTCTTTCCAATAATTCATTAGGTTGTCAAATAAATTTGTCTTAGTTGTCAATTCCTATCATAATTTTATAAAACTGAGCGAGTTGACTATGCAAAAACAATATTATTGCTCAATAAATTTAATAACATTGCTCTGTGGGTAAAACCAATGCCAATACGATCATTGATTGACTTGCAATCTCTGGAAATACCTAGGTGTAGGTACTCGGCTGATCATTGCGGCAATGGGTGGGTTGGTATATTTATGGTGTGGCAGGACAATTAATCATAGAAAACAATGGACTGATGCATCTAAACCGCAGGTTATTAGAATATTGAAGGTCATTTATTTATTTATATATTTTGTTTTACAGTTTTTGAGAGAAAAATGTGTCCTTACTGAGGCACCCCGTTCTAAGGACACATTGTACAAGTTTTTTTGTTTGAAATATAACTAAATACCTTTGTTAAAAAGAGGAAAATTATAAAGTCAAATCTAAAATAATGTACAATATAAGCATTAATCTTTGTTTGGTTGCAAAATTGTATCCAAAGATATTGAAATATAAGGAGATGTGCTATCCGCAGTTTTTACTAGGTGAGACTGCGCTTCCGGGTGTCGCCGGTGTTGTTTACCAATTAACGAATAAACTAAATGAACGAATAATTAACGAATAAACTAAACGAACGCTAAACAAAATGAACGAATTCTTTCCGTATTCAAACTATATTGTTAACCAATACTAATGCACACCTTAAAAAAATCAAGAAAATGAACAAAGTTGTTTTATGTAAACTACGCTGATTAGGTCGTAGTTCGGCGACAGTCGCGCGGACATCATAACATATCTCTTTTGTATTTGAATATCTTTGATTGTATCTATATTCTTCCTTCCCATGTTCATAATCCATATCTTTATGCTTCTTTTGAAGTCGGTTATTGTTTTAATGGTTTTTATTGCAAGAGGGAGTAAATTAAATAATTTTACAGAGAAGTACCTATTGCATATTTATTTGTCCAAAAGTAGTTTTAGTTGTAGGTTGGTGGAATGTATGTTTTAATGTAGATCTTGTGAATCGGTTCGAGTGTGTCTGTGTAAAGTTATCCTGGTTTTTGAATGCGTACATTAGAATATCTTTGTATATAATTGTTTCAGTGACATTGTCGAATGCCGGTCTTATTTATGTGGTACTGCACGGAACTAGTTGGACTATGACGTCCTCAATTGGGAGAGTATTTAACTGGCTAATGGAATCAAGAACCATGAACTGGATATTGGGGTAGAATGAACTTACATTTTCCGGTTACACTGTCGTCAGTAAGTACCGATGCCCCCCCCCCCCCCAACATTTTTAACTATTCAAATTAACAATTCTTACCTTTGAAAAAAAGTCCACCTGAAACCTAATAGATTTTCAAAAAACCTACCTTAGTGGTTGACAGTATTGTAGTTGATTCGAAATCACTTAGAAGAGAAAAAAACTCACTAACACGGAAATTCACTTACTCACCCACTCACTAACTCATCTCGATACAGAATGCCCTTGTGAGATCTGCAGCTTATGTTTTTACGTAATACATTATTTTTTTAATAAATACAAAAAAAAACGTGAAAGGCGTTTTTACACATTTCTGAACGTATGGCAGATCCCGCACTGGCCGTCATAAGAAAAAGGCAACTGGAAATTTTTAATGGTCACATTCTGATATACTAGGCACTAGACCATTCATGTTGATTTATTTATTGTTTTTTGAGAAAAACAGTAAATCCGATGTTAATTTTTTAAAAAAACGAGTGTGCTTTAGACCACACGACTGAAGTAAAACTTCACTAACTTATGCCGTCCATTAACAATATAACAATAACAGGAATAAAAATATCCCCATCCCCTCAACATCCCCATCAACTCAACTCAACTCAACTCAACTCAACACAATTCAACTTCCAACTAACCTCTAACCCAACCTCCAACCAACCTCCAACCCAACCTCTAACCAACCTCCAACCCAACCTCCAATCAACCTCCAACCCAACCTCCATCCCAACCTCCAACCCAACCTCCATCCCAACCTCCAACCCAACCTCCAACCCAACCTTCAACCCAACTTTTAACCCAACCTCCAACCCAACCTCAGACCCAACCTCCAACCCAATCTCCAACCCAACCTCCAACCGAAACTCCAACCCAACCTCCAACCCAAACTCCAACCCAACCTCCAACCAACCTCCAACCCAACCTTTAACCCAACCTCCAACCCAACCTTTAACCCAACCTCCAACCCAACCTCCAACCCAACCTCCAACCCAACCTCCAACCCAACCTCCAACCAACCTCCAACCCAACCTTTAACCCAACCTCCAACCCAACCTCCAACCCAACCTCCAACCAACCTCCAACCCAACCTCCAACCCAACCTCCAACCCAACCTCCAACCCAACCTTTAACCCAACCTCCAACCCAACCTCCAATCCAACAAAAATTGCAATGGTGTTAGTGGCACATAAGCTGCGAAATGGGCACATTTGCAATCCTGATGTCCTGAAGTCCTGAACGGATTTTGCTTTATGTCTTCGATAATTTCATCACAGCTAGACAGCAAATGTTATTATTTTTCCAAGAAGCGGGACCAACCTATCGATGATCATGCCTTTGGGGAGAATGACCACTCTGTCAAACCACATTTCTTCTGAGATACACATTTTTAATTTAAACCAAAGTGACTTTAAGATCGCAATAAATATATTTTTTGAAGTAAAACTTCTTTACGCACGCTCGACACTTGGGGGTAAAATGATGAATATGTTACGAAAAAGAACCACATGCGAACGCTAATTGAAGTAAAAACGCTATAATGAATGCTAATGAAAGTGAAACGCTAGTTGAGTTTGAGGTTGAGTTGGGTTGGAGGTTGGGTTGGAGGTTGGGTTGGAGGATGGTTGGAGGTTGGGTTGGTGGTTGGAGGTTGAGTTGAGTTGAGTTGAGTTGATGGGGATGTTGAGGAGATGGGGATATTTTTATTCCTGTTATTGTTATATTGTTAATGGACAGCATAAGTTAGTGGAGTTTTACTTCAGTCGTGTGGTCTAAAGCACACCCGTTTTTTTACATATTTATTTATCAACATATTATAATTAAAAGTACCTACATCAGAATGTGACCATTGAAAATATCCAGCTGCTTTTTTGCTTATGAAGGCAGTACAGCTTTCAGGGGGCAAGAAGCCAACCTCAGATAGGAGAGGGTACCGGAGGAAAAAGATGCAGTTGAACGTGGGTAAACCTAACCTAACCATCATATTATTTATTCATTATATGTATTAGGTATTTATTTGCCTACCCTTTGTGGTGAAATTTTGGGTAAACCTAGTATTAGTAGGTACATATGACTGTATTCTATTATTATTTTAGTTCATCGCATTAAAATTATTTTATATTTTATTTAATAATAATAATATATTAATATTATGGTTTCAAAATAAATTTGGTTTATAAGTGCAAGCTATAAATGTAAAATGGAAAAATTAAATGAAAAGAAAATTTATTTAAATTTCTATTTTTTTCATAATAATATATTATTTACAATAATAATATATACGATAATAAAATAAATAGATGCTTTGTGCGAAGTCAGGGCATTTAAACCTACGGAATGTGTGGGTTTCTGTACGAATTATTAAGATTGTTTAAATAGCTTGGCTTTTTCAAAAAATTAAACACAATCCTTTTGGGTGACACCCAGGCGTCGCGTGTTCGATTCCTTGGCTGGCTGAGACCTCCAACACGACACAAACAATATTTTCCGCTCAGTAGGTACCTACCTACCTATGAAGAATTCTAAGATTCAATCTAAAGTCATAGCAAATAAATTTAAACCGCAGAAAGCCACCATAACATTTTTTTTACCGGGATCATTTCGGCGAGGCGCCGCGGCGGTCCCAAAGAAAAATGTCGGATGTGCGATTTTGTAGTTTTGCAGTAGAGCTGTTTAAAATTTCTTACATTTTAAAGCATTTTTAATATTTCAGTAGATCAAGAGATGTATAGTAGTTTGATATTTTGCGTTCCATTTCATTGAAAATTCCACCACACTTTTAAATCATCAAAAGGAAATTAAAATAAGCCAACCAAACGATTGTTAATTGGTTGATCCGACATTGTTCTTCGGGACCGTCGATTTAGTCAGGTCTACCAATTATATTTCCAATTTTAATCATTTTCAACATCGTTTTAATTAAATGTACGAATATGGATAACTAGCTATTTACATAAAAGACCTCAACAAGTAAAATTACTCAATCAAATCAGCGATTCAAAATATAGCGACTTTTCGATATCCCAAGGTACAGTTTTGGGACCATTGTTATTTATTATATATGTCAATGATATTTCCAAATATGGAGACATTGTCTCCTACGCTGACGACATAGTCCTACTACTAAAAGCAAACACCTGGTCTGAATTAAATAGAATGGCAAATACAGATATCAATGCACTAGAATTATGGTTTGATAAAAATCTGTTGACTTTAATAAAACCTATTATTTACCATTTTTTCATTAAAAAGCAAGAAACACCTAAAGAAATAAATATAATTGATTATTATGTGTGACAAATATAGAAAACCACAAATGCAATATATTATGTACAAACATTGAAAGCAAGACCGATATTAAGTACCTACCTGGGCATAACAATAGACCAGCGTTTAAAATGGTCCCCACACATAAATATTCTGAAAAACAGAATAAGGAAACTAACATATATATTTAGATGTTTAAGACATACTTTAAACGAAAAATTACTTAGAACCACCTACTTCACTTTCTGTCAATCAATTATACAATACGGCATTATAGGATGGGGCGGTACATATACAAATCAAACACAAAAAATTTACGTATCACAAAAACTAATAATAAAAACAATTTAAAAAAACCCTACTCACATTCGTCAGAACTTTTATTCAAACAATTTAAGGTCAGAAAATTAAGTGCATTATATTTTATCATGCAAAATTACAAATTTATAAAGATAATATTGAAAATAAAGTTGCACTCTTTAAAAATAACAGAAATCTTAGACAAAAATCAATACTTCCTACTCCAAAATGTAAAACGCAATAGGACAGTTAAATTATAAATATCTCGGAGTTAATTTTTTTAATTCGGTACCCGAAAAAATCAGAAACATGAACACTAATTACAATAACACCCCCCCATACACACAAACCCTGCTTACTTATGGGGGTACATCAAATATATCTACCATGTAATTAATTACTGTATAAAATTTATTTGTAATTTTTGTATCTATTTGTTACTAATAAAAAATATATATATAAAAAAAATATATATATCGATACAGGTTAGGTAGGTAAAAAAAGGTGAATCGCCGTTTGTTGATCTATATGACCGGTCAGTGGTTGAGTGGGCACTGCGCTTGGATCCCACCCGGGCGTCACGTGTTCGATCCCTCAGCTGGCTAAGTCCTCCATCACAACACAAGCAACATTTTCGGCTTTCTGTGGTGGTAGTAGGAGATTTTCAAACATTGTTGGGTTATTCGTAACCGGTAAATGTTTACCTTTCTTTAAAAAAAAAATCAATCTTCATTGGTCCATTTGATTCGAGATTTGAATACCCCGGCAGTTAGCGCAGTTTACCTGCAGTTTATCGACTGTCGTGGAGAATTCCTATAAAACAAGTGCAGTCGCCTTGCAGAGTCAGTAGTCAATAGTCTATGGTATTTCTATGGTCCGTATCCAACTACCGAAGTAGAATAGAGGAGGAAATTTCCCCCGTCAGTAACACTTAGTTACAAGTAGGCCAATCTCCGGACGGGGTTTTCTCGGGATTTCGGGAAACGCGCTCCGAACTTGAAATCTTCGTTCAGTGCAGATTTGTGAGAAAATCTTTTTCAAAATGAACTTTTCTCTTTTGACGGCGTTTCTGCTGGTCGCCTTTTCGGGAATGATCCACCCACAAGGTAAGTTCTTAAATTTAATATTTTTAAAAGCGTTTTGGAGAAAATACTTTAAATTGAATTAATACCGAGGACCGTTATCATACAAAATTTAATTTTGAAATTCAGGCCTAAATACTATTGACAAACTGGATATATATTTTTAAATCAATATCTAGTAGGTACGGATGTGAGCCATTTTATTTATTTGCTTTTTAGATTTTTCAAGGGTTTAGAGGCAGCTTTGACCATCGTTATAGAAAATCGTTTTTGCCCTAAAATAATAAACCATATGATGAAATATGAAATAAATAAAAAGGATTGTAAACATAATTTTGATGGCTTAAAGTTTAAATTATAAACGACTGATTTACGTTGGATCTGCTGTATATAAATTAAATTTTAGACCCAAAAACGCAATTCGTGCGATATTTTATTTAAAAAAATCATATTTAATTTATATTATTATCACAGTAGACAAGATATTTTTTTAATAGTTAACACACAAAAAAATTCAAAGTTGCCTTCATTCATGAAAAATCGAATTATTTAATGGCCTATGTTTTATAATTTAAAACACAATAAATAAAATAGATTTTGGTGGGCTTAGCTCAACTTAGAAAAAATCCCCGCTAATAGTATTTTGTCTTTTGTATGTTCAACTGCAAGTATTTACCTAATAATTTTTCTATCCAAATCAAAACCATTTGTGAATGCTTATTTAATATATGTATGTCGTACAATTTCATTCCTTTAAAATTCAACGGATGAATAAAAACTAATTTTTATTTTTAACTTAATGAGTAAAAACTCAAATTATAATATTTAATTAAATGAAGACAATATTAGCGAACCTCAATCAAAATCTGGAGACAGAAAAAGATATTGGTTCCACTGGGACTCGAACCCAGGTTCCTGTGCTTAAATGGCAAGTGCTCTACCGACTAAGCTATGGAACCCATTTCCAATTCGGTCACTTTTAACTGTAAGTCGCACTATGGCACTTGCCGTGTAAGAACAGGGACCTGGGTTCGAGTCCCAGTGGAACCAATATCTTTTTCTGTCTCCAGATTTTGATTGAGGTTCTCTAATATTGTCTTCATTTAATTAAAAAAAACTAATTTATTCTAAGTAATAATAAACTCCCATTAACTAAGAAACTTACTGCCAATTAAAACTAAAGAAATTGTATTTTGACATACAATGTTTGCATCCAACCTCCCCTGTAGTAATTTTTAACCAAATCGTTTTAAGAGTTCTAAAATTTCAAGATTACCATTTATATAATTTATCATTTTAGATATTTATTTTTTTGTTCATAGGTAAAAAAAAAGGGATAAGCATTATAATTTAAAGCTCCAATTTTAGAATTATACACAAATCAATAAGAATTCCAAAAATAGCCGGTTCCTTTGAAAAAAAATCGGGTGATCCAGTGGCTGCAAAGCCACCGGGATGGAAAAACGTGACAGGAAAACCGTCGTACACAGGGTTGCCAGGTTTTTTCCAAATATATACCGAACAGTGAGCAAAAAAGTTTTTCGAGGTAAATTTCTCTAGATTTTGGTGGTACCTTGGCAAATCAAAAACCCGCGTGGGGGGGGGGGGGGGGGGGGGATGAAACAATGTATGCGGTTACGTAGTCACCTGATGTGTAACACTTATCCGCGAAATGGCTCGAAAACATAGAGCGCGTGCACGAAGCGGCAACATCGCACATACTAAGTAGGGATGCTACGCAACATCGATTGCCGATTGCATCAAATCTGACATTTGATTCGTTTATTAGGGAGAAAAATTAATCAGAAAAAAAAATACCGAACCGCCCATACTTCGGTATTTTTGTCATACCGAACACCGAACACGGTGCTAAAATACCGAACGGTTTTAATTTTAATTTTTAATTTTATAAAATTAAATTTTGTTAATTTTTTTCTTTTATTTTTTTATATTTGAATTCGAGAAAAGTTTTGTTGGAAACCAACTTTTTGATTTGGTTACTTGAAGTTTGGAAATTTATCATGTGGGGAAATTTTTGATCCTGGAAAATTATATTTGTCTAAAAATGTCCTTCTGAGAAAATCGATAATTTTTTATATTTTGTAAAGTTTGGAAATTTTCCATGTTTGAAAATTTTAATTTTTCTGAAAAACTTTCTTCCGGGAAAATTGGAAAATAGGGCGGAAACGGGTAAATTGTATAAAATTTTGAGAAATTCCAAGTTTTGTAAATTTTCTACTTGATATTTTCTCTTCCAGGCGGTAATTTTTACCTTTTTCTTGAAAAACGTTATTTTTGGTGCAGGTTGGTGATTAATTTTGTGAATTCGACTCACTGTTTTGTTTTCTTATCATTGGGTACTAACTTGATATTTTTCTTCTTTTCAGCTCAAGCTGACGACATCGCCTCGTTTGGTACACACAATCTGCCGGAGGTAATTCTAAAAGTTAACATTTACATATTATCATGCCTTTTAATGTTACATAACCAAATTAATTAATTTAACACTCATTTTTTACCGAGTTGTGGTCGATTGATCCGAAACGTTATTCGAGTAAAATTCAAGTACCTCCTAACCTACCTCGTTCTCAAGCACTTTCCCTCCATACCTAAACTTTTCCTTTAACCTTATGAGATAAAATATATTAGGTTAAATATGTTATGACATATTTAAACATATCTATCACAAATTGGCGGTGTCATGGTCCTAATGGTTTCGAGTAGTCTGTAATCTGGTGCTGTAATTACGAAAAACTCTTCTCTGTGCAGTGTAAGTTCTTCTGTAAGTTGACATCCGCCGAGGAAAACGGACCAAAATGAGATAGACGTGCTATTTCATCAAAGTCCTCGACTCGTCTCAACCTGATATTATTATTGTTTTAATTAGGGAGGCGAGTTCGGGTAGCGCCGCGCCCCCAATCATTTATTGGATAATCAACACTCCTGCCAAAGGTCACCCCAAGTGGTTCGCAACGTTTGGTAACCATCGGGTTCATGGGGTGAGGCTTTTCTAGATGTTGGCGGCGGTGTGGCGGGCCGGTTCAGCAGAGACTAGTATAGGGAGACTTTTGACCTCTCCAGCCGGGCTCTCTCGACCCGTCGCCTTGCACCGCAATGGGAGGGATGGATTCATAAGTTCGTCACTCCTGGACAGATTGACCCGCATATTCCTACTCACCCCTCAAACCTTTTCCTTCCCAGAATTTCCTCTTTTTTCTTTCTTTCCCTAAAAAGACTACACAGCATCCCCAAAGGGGGCACATTGACATTGGCCCCGAGGGATTTTTTTTCTCAGGGCTTCCTGTGTGGAGCTAATGTAAACAAAAATACGTACAAGATTTAGGAATACTAATCGTTGTTTTTTAACGATCCGTCCTAATTTTTATTATTAACCATTTACTCTTTGTTTTCGTGGTTTTGGTGCTTCAATTACAAAAAGTTGGCGACCGTCTTTAAAAAAAATGTAAGTAATATAACATTTTAATTAACATTTCATATTTCTGAAACCAAGGTAGATAAAAGTAAACAGGCATCTCGTAGTTTTTATCGCCTGCAGCGGATCAAAGTGTCAAGAAAGAATGGCGACATCTTTTCCTTCTGTAATTGAAAAGAAAAATATTTCCGAGTGCTTTTTTACTCTCTCAAAATACGACCGAACTAAACCTTTTTTTAAAATGTAACCCATGCTTTTTATGTTGCTTTAAAATGAATCCAATCGCACACATATATTATTATAACCTAGTCATTATTCATTAAACATTGTTCATTCCTATTTATGTCTAATCGCATGTCATTGTGTAATCATATTTCTAATGAACCTAATTTCCATTTTTTCAACTGTATAATGTCTACGAAATTGTCCCTAATTTTATTTGTGATATTCCAATTAATTTGAAGCAATATTACTGAGTCGAACATACTTTTTTTGTTACAATACAATGGCACTTATCTTACAATTAAAACACATAATTAAAGTTATAATATTCTCCTGACGAAGGAAGGGTGCTTCCGAAACCGGTAGAGTGTTTTAAAAAATAAAATGGAAGTGGTCTACTACAAATTTATGTGTTTTAATTGTAAATTATGGCGAGCCACAAAGTTAATGCTTTTTACAAATATGCACTTATCTTATTTTCAATGGATAATTCAATGCTCCAAATATTGTGATTGCAAATTGCACGCTGAAAATAGTTGCTTTGACTAATAATAAAATAACTTATCCACTGGAGCGCTTTTTGCCACAATATGGCACTATTTAAAATACCTCGGATTGCTTTGCTGCCAGTTGTAGGCAAATTTTCCCTAGATGCATTTGTACTTAATTTGAATTATTAGGTTAAGGTATGATTTTAATGTGGGCGTAAAATATTCAAAATGATCACCACCAAATCACGTGCAATCCGAGGAAAAAGTTTTAAATTAGTTTGTCGCTCGAGTGGAGTTCAGCTACAAAAAAATTTTATTTTGTTAGAAACGCAAATTTTTTCATAATATAAATAATTATTCAAGAAAATAGACATTTTTTACAAGAAACCAAAATAGTTTCAAAATAATAAATAAATTTAAGAATAATGTGTGGTAATTAGTTTTGAAATGCTTGGATTACTCATGCTTTATGCTTTTTATTTATGCAATATTATTCAAAACTAGAGTTCTAGAAATTCATATAAAAAAATAGTTAGAGAAAAGGGAAGGTGAATGGGAAGATAAGATACGAGGTCGACGGAAACCACGGAAACTGTAGATGCAAACTCGAATCAGTACACAACACTAGTACAGAGGGGTAGGTGTAAACTCGAATCACCACACAGTGCTAGTACAGAGAGGTAGATGCAAACTCTAATCGCCACACAACATAGTACAGAGGGGTAGATGCAAACTCGAATCACCACACAACTCTAGCACAGAGAGGTAGGTGTTAACTCGAATCACTACACAAAATTAGTATAGAGTGGTAGATGCTAACTTGAATCAATTCACAACACTAGTACAGAGGAGTAGATGCTAAATAGAATCACCACACAACACTAGTACAGAGTGGTAGATGCAAACTCGAATCACTGCACAACACTAACACAGAGGAGTAGATGCAAACTCGAATCACTACACAACATTAGTACAGAAGGGTGGACATAAACACTAATCACCACACAACTCTAGCACAGGGTAGGAGATGAAAAATCGAATAACCACACAAAACCAGTACAGAGTGGTAGATTCAAACTCGAATCACTACACAACTCTAGTAGAAAGTAGAAGATGCACACTCGAATCACTACACAACACTATTACAGAGAATGGTAGAAGCAAACTCGAATCATTACAAAAAACTAATAAAGAGTGGTAGATGCAAAATCGAATCACAACACAACATTAGTACAGAGTGGTAGATGCAAAATCGAATCACAACACAACACTAATACTGAGTGGTAGATGCAGACTTGAATCACTTCACAACACTAGTACAGACCGATATATGCAAACTCGAATCACTACACCACACTATTATAGAGTGGTTGATCCAAACTCGAATCACCACACAACACAAGTACAAAGTGGTAGATTTGAATCAGTTCAAAACACTAGTACAAAGTGGTAGATGCATACTCGAATCACTACACAAAACTAGTATAGATTGGTAGATGCAAACTCAAATCACCACACAACACTAGTACAGAGTGGTATATGCAAACTCGAATCACTACACCATACTAGTATAGAGTGGTTGATGCAAACTCGAATCACCACACAACACAAGTACAAAGTGGTAGATTTGAATCAGTTCAAAACACTAGTACAGAGTGGTAGATGCAAACTCGAATCACTTAACAACACTAGTATCGAGTGGTAGATGCAAATTCAAATCACCACACAACTTACAAAATTAGTACAGAGTGGTATATGCAAACTCGAATCAATACACAACACTAGTACAGAGGAGTAGATGATAACTAGAATCATCACACAACACTAGTACAGAGTGGTAGATGCAAACTCGAATCACTGCACAACACTAGAACAGAGGGGTAGATGAAAACTCAAAACACTACACAACACTAGTACAGAAGGGTAGTCATAAACACGAATCACCACACAACTCTAGCAAAGGGTAGGTGATGGAAAATCGAATAACCACACAAAACCAGTACAGAATGGTAGATTCAAACTCGAATCACTACACAAAACTTATACAGAGTGGTATATGCAAACTCGAATCACTACACAACTCTAGTACTAAGTAGAAGATGCACACTCGAATCACTACACAACACTATTACAGAGAGTGGTAGATGCAAACTCGAATCATTACAAAACACTAATAAAGAGTGGTATATGCAAAATCGAATTACAACCCAACATTAGTACTGAGTGGTAGATGCAGACTTGAATCACTTCATAACTAGTACAGAGTGATATGCACACTCGAATCACTACACAACACTATTACAAAACACCAATAAAGAGTGTAAGAGTTTAAGAATGTAAACTAGTACAGAGTGATATGCACACTTGAATCACTACACAACACTATTACAGAGAGTGGTAGATGCAAACACGAATCATTACAAAACACTAATAAAGAGTGGTAGATGCAAAATCGAATTACAACACAACATCAGTACTGAGTGGTACATGCAGACTTGAATCACTTCACTAGTACAGAGTGATATGCACACTCGAATCACTACACAAAATTTATACGGAGTGGTAGATGCAAACTCGAATCATTAAAAAACACTAATAAAGAGTAATAGATGCAAAATCGAATTACAACACAATATTAGTTCTGAGTGGTAGATGCAGACTTGAATCACTTCATAACACTAGTACAGAGTGATACATGCAAACTCGAATCACTACACCATACTAGTATAGAGTGGTTGATGCAAACTCGAATCAATACACAACACAAGTACAGAGTGGTAGATTTGAATCACTTCAAAACACTAGTACAGAGTGGTAGACGCATACTCGAATCACTACACAAAACTAGTATAGATTGGTAGATGCAGACTTGAATCACTTCATGCAATATCGACAGCTATGCATCATCTATAGCAGGGGTGGGGAACCTGCGGCTCGCGGTATGCATGCGGCCCGCGAAGCTTTTTGGTGCGGCCTGCTGAAAAAAAAATTACACTCAGAAAGCACTACAAAAAAATTGCACACTTTTCTTTCACAGTGTTTCAGCTACATTTTAAATATATTATTATCAAACCCAGAGAAAGTTATAATATATGTTTCTATAAATCAGGTTAGACACAAATACATACTAATAAATATAAAATTATGAAAAAAAAATATTTCAGTCAATAGATTTGTTACAAATGCAGAAAAACGATTTACGTATTCTGAGTACTATATAATTTTCTCCGTTCCTAAGTTAAAACCATTCTTATGTTCAAACTGAGATAAACATTTATTATTATTAGAATGCAAATCGCAGTTGCGGATTCGTCTACTGACGCAATTCGATGAAAACCATCCATGTGTTTCTAGTGCAAAAATTAGTGGAAAACCAATTTCGTGTTCTGGGTGCAGTATCAATTAAAGCTGGGGATTCGCATGCAGATTCACTCTAAAGTTAAAACCAGTTTCATGTTCCGAATGATTTGGCAAAATTCCAGTAGCTGGTTAATTAATCTGCTGACGCGTTTCGAAGAAACCCGTTCTAATATTTCGAGTGCAGTTAATATTTTTGTTTCAAACCACATGCTCCAAAATTCGTAATTGGTAGGAAAACCATACGCATATTACGAAAATAATACTAATTAAAGCTGGGGACTCGCGTGCAGATTCACTCTTAGTTTAAAACCAGTTTTTGGTTACAAAATTTTACGCTCAAATTTCAGTTGTAGATTCATCTTCTCACTCATTTTGAAGGAAATCATTCTCTTGTTCGAAATACAGTTATTAAATTCCAGATGAACGATATGTGCTGCATATATAGGTATGTGTTGCCAGAATCAAAGAAAAACCATTATCTTTTCCTGAGTGTAATTTTAATTCACCGCAAACCGATTTTATTTAAATCATCCTCTGCTTGAAAATTTACTTGCGGCCCGCGGGTGCTACCACAAACATCCAAAAATGCCCCCTGATGCCAAAAAGGTTTCCCACCTCTGATCTATGGGTAACCTCACTAATCTAGGATATCACAGTAATGAAGTACTCTTTGGTTGATCTCATTTTAGGCTCAAGACCTAACTGGATTCCGTCAAAGAGCCAAGAAGAAGAGGTGCGAGCCAGGTCAGCGATTCCGCTTAGGCTGCAATACCTGCACTTGCACGGCAGAAGGGAACGACTTCCTTTGCAGTGGAAAACTCTGCCCCGGGTCAAACATCTCTCCTTCTGACCTCGTATGCGCTCCTGGTTTATCCTTCCATTATGATAACAACATTTGTTATTGTAATGCGTGGGGTTCCGACTATTGGTGTACACCAAGCGGAGGGGGTGGCAATAATTGCAATAATGGCTGCAATAATTGCAATAATGGCTGCAATAATTGCAATAATGACTGCAATAATTGCTGCCCCTTGTGCGGTGATGTTGGCGCATTGACCAAAATTGCTGGTGCATTGACTGGAGATGGTGGTGCATTGACCCCAATTATTGGTGCATTGACCGGAAATGTTGGTGCATTGACCGGAAATGGTGGTGCATTAACCGGAGATGGTGGTGCATTAACCGGAAATGGTGGTGCTGGAGATGGTGGTGCCTTGACCGGATATAGTGGTGCATTAACAGGAGATGGTGGTGCATTGACCGGAGATGGTGGTGCATTGACCGGAGATGGTGGTGCATTAACCGGAGATGGTGGTGCATTGACTGGAAGATAGTGGTGCATTAGAAGTGAGAATTCTCCAAACAATCTGAAGTTTGATGAAATGATGCAATATTTACACCTTAATTGTAATATAATAAAATATATATACTTATTCTAAACATTGACAACATTATAAAATTTAATCTTATTTCAATCTGTCAATAAATTTGAAGAACATAGTCACAGGCAAATCGTTTTAAAGAGGACGCGTTAGAGGATTTGGTTTTATTTTGGTAAGCGATTTGGTTCTATTATTCAAATTAGTTAATGGATCACTTGACGCACCTGACAACAAAACTAATAACATTCCGAGTACCAAATCGTGACACGAGACCTCCAGAGCTGTTCTTTGTTTATCCGTCTAAAACTAACTATGTAATTAACTCCTCAATCCAAAGACTACATAGACTTGGATATAAATTCAGTTCGGTTGATATTTTCATTTATTCCTTACCTAAATTTATATCAGAAATTTCTAAAATTCTTATGTACATTTTATTATTACTCTTCTAATATTGTTTTTGTTGTTATTTCTTTTTAATTCTGCTTTTATCCTTAATGTTCAGTTTATTGTGTTATATACTAGATGCTTATAATTGTACTCCTGAATAACTTATGTATCTATAATAATGTGATAACTAACTAACTAACTAACCATCACGCCGTTTCCCCGCAGGGGTAGGCAGAGAGGACGGACCGCCACACAACTCGATTTTGGCACACACTCTTTGCCTCGTTCACATTCATACATCGTCTCATACGTGCTCTTCTATTATTCCGACTCTTCACATGGCCCGACTCAAGTATCTGATTCACTTGGTCGTGCCATGTCTTCCTCGGGCGTCCCCGACTTCTTCTACCATTCACATTTGCATCATATATTCTCCTTACACTCCTTTCCTCGTTCATTCGCTCTACATGCCCAAACCATCGGAGAGTCCCTTTCTTAATCTTACACATCACGCTTAGTGTGAATACGGTGGAGAGTCCCTTTCTTAATCTTACACATCACGCTTAATGTGATAGGATATTGTAAAAGCCATCAAGGCGTGAATAAATAAATAAATAATTATTTCAGATCAAATATCAACACATGGTCACTCTAAGTGTTTTAGCTTCCTTCAGCTAAGTGGGTACCCATTATTTGTAAGAAACATTAATGTAACAATATTGCCCTTTCAATATATTATTTTGTGTTGTTTTTATTATTTTATAAAATTGCCTCAAAACGGCTTGTCTTAGTGAGGTTAAAGATTTAAATGTAAACATGAATAACATGTAAAGAAATAATAACCATTTTTTTTTTAATTATCCTTTTAATAAAGATGTATTGGAAATGTATGTGTATTTTATTCAAATTTGTATTCTAAGGAAAACCTTTATTTTATTTGCATATAAGATTGTATAGGTATGAGAACATCATATTCGTGCAAGTGGATTCAAGTAAGAAGTCAGGTAGGTAAGGTATAACCGTATAACGGAAGAATATCTACGTATAAGAGACGATACATGAATGCAAATGAAACAAGGAGTATTTAACCTTATGTGAACTTTTTTTATTACTTTTACATGAGCTCCACACAGGAGGCCCTGAGGAAAACAATGTTGCTGTGTGGAGGGTTTTTTTTAGGAAGAAGGAGAGGAGAGTTCTGGGAAGGAAAAGGGTTTAAGGGGTGGATGGGAATCTGGGGTTCAGTGTGTCCTGGTCATCCGCGCCCAAGACTGATAAACCTCACCCCCATGAACCCGAGAAACCCTGCTAAATCACCAAACGTAGCGAATCACTTAAGGTGACCTATGACAGAGGAGTTGGTTATCCAATAAAGGTTCCCGGGGCGGCGGTTAATATACTTGTTGTAATTTTACATTTTAAGTAGATATATGCTATAAAAGAGATGTAGAATATTTACTTACTCGTAGTCCTCCTCACCAGGGGATCCTGTGCTGAGGAAACTAGATTTTGAATAGAGGGTTTTCAGAAGCTTCTATGACGATGTTTTTAAAAGGTCAGTTAGTAGTTTTTAAAATAATTCCTTAAGTCATGATTTGACGTACTTAAAGCAGTTATTTTAATTTGTTTAATACAGGTGGGAGTTTGTAATTTAATTTTATAACTAAAAATTCTTAAGTATATTTAGCTGGTCTATTTGCTTTGATCTGGGTTTTATGATTATTTTAGGTGTTTGCATCTTTGTATTTTTATTTTTTTTATTTTATTACATTAGTTACATTTATACATAGTTCAATCAGTGGGGAGTTTTACCTTGCAAAAGGTAAGGTAGTAGCGATTTTGATATATGTTGTTAAGATTGGGACTCTTGGGCGGTGGAGGTTTATGTTGAAGGAGGCCAAGGCTCGAAATGGGTTGTAGCGTCATTGAAGAAGAAGATAACCTATTGGAGATACCACAATAAAGAAATGCGCCATTTTCTCTACCTCATGGTGATGTAGAAATGAGTTTACAAAATTGTTATAATTATGTAAAAATAACAAAAATTGGGAATTTCACCATTTTTTAGAAAAATATTCCCATTTCCGACACTGTAACTCGTTACCTATTAGACTTACAAAAAACGTTTTTTTTTTTTAAATTTAGTTAATTCATTCGTCTTTAAGTTTGCCTTCAACGATTTGGTTGTAAGATCAACTACTTCACAATTATTTTGAAAAAAACAAATTATTTCGGCACCTTAAATCCAAGATGGCGGGTCGAGCTCAACACCCCCAAGGTCGAAAACTTTTTTTTCTTCTTTAGAGTCCCAATCTTAACAACATACATCAAAATCGCTACTACCTGATCTTTTGCAAGGTGAAGCCTTTTTTTATCCCCCACTGACTGGACTAACAGCTTTAGCTAATAATTTTAAATTTTAAAATGTGTACAAGTGTATTTTTTGAAGTTTTTTGTTTATTTTTGGTACACAATTTAATTTTATTAGTAGCATAAATAAATTCTATGCAAATGCATTGTTTGCGAAAATTCTTTGTTTGTTTTTGGGGTCTTATGCCGTGTTGCGCTACCTCCTTCTTTAGCCGACGTTTCGGACAGCGTTGCAGTGTCCATCATCAGGGTAGATCCGGCAGATCCGACAGATGTCACAAAACTATTAACATCTGTCGGATCTGCCGGATCTACCCTGATGATGGACACTGCAACGCTGTCCGAAACGTCGGCTAAAGGAGTGACAAAAACTATTAACACCTGTCGGATCTGCCAGATCTTCCCTGATGATGGACACTGCAACGCTGTCCGAAACATCGGCTAAAGAAGGAGGTAACTTAACACGGCATAACACCCCAAAAACAAACAACGAAAATGCTTTTGGCCGTGAAAATCTAAAAACGTATCCAAATAATATCATAAATATCTCGGAGTAAAATTTTTTAATTCACTTCCTGAAAAAATCAGAAACATGAACAGTAATATCAAAAAATTTAAAACTCACCTTAAAAATTATACCGAAAATTTGAACTGAATATAAAAAATAAAACAATTAAACCAATATAATAACACCCCCATACACACAAGCCCTGCTTTTTTATGGGGATAAATCAAATATGTACACATATTATGTAATTAATTATTATATTGAATTTATTGTAATTTATGTATCTTTCTATGAATAAAAAAAATAAAAAATTCTATGTAATTTATTCATTCGGCAGGTACCTGTATAAGTAAAATACACAGGTACTACACGACGGTCGTAAAATATAGTATTTAACAATAATATTTATTTATTCACTTAAATATGTAGTATTATTGTTACAGGCGGGCTCGTTTCAAGGTGGCAATTTTTATCCATAATAACAACTGTCATATAAATAATAAACATAATAAAAAAGTAGTAGGTATTGGAGCATTTTCAGTATGTGTGAATTAAATTTTAACATATAAAAATGAATGCTTCTTTGTTTATCCCTTCATCATTCGTTCCTAAACCATTCTTCCAATTGCGATGAAACTTTGGTGATTTGTTGTGCGCGTTCTCGCGAAAATTTCTATATATAATGGTGAGTTCTGGCATTAGAAAAAATGTATTAAAAAGTGTATTTCATGTAGTTTAGTGGCAGGGAAGGCTGGAGGGGGAGGGGAATCAGGAAGGGAGAACGACTCGCAATCGCCTAACTCAACAGAGCATACATATATGAAGTCGATAAAATGGAACAAGAAAACGGGGGGGTCCGGGGGCCTCCCCCGGATAATTTTTGAAAATTGGGTGCTTAAAACAATGAAAACGCGTTTCGGCGCTATATTGGCACCTATAAAGAAGAAGAAATTCGTATAGGTTTTTATACGAATATTATGATTTTCGACTTTTGTTGACTTTATTATTTATTGAAATAAGAAATTCACGGTATTTTTAGGATACCACAACACTACTAAACACATGCTGTAGAACTGCCAATAATTATAATGGAGTTCAAAATAAAGGGCAGGATTTTATTCACACCAAAGCATTAATGAATTATGTCAAAATTATTTGTGTAGTAAAAATAATGACAAACGGATTTTAGGGATTAGAAAAATAATACTAACATTTAAAAAAATCCTGTGTGTTTAACAGTTTACAATGTTGTATACTAGAATAGAAGGGGCTGAACTTAACTGAAATGATTCGACATTTTGCTCCCCTAGTCCTAAAGTAACAGTTTTTTTGTAAGCAACTCACTTGTTAAAGCTACTTCATCTATTATTTTATTTTTGTCCAAATTATAAAATAAATCCCTCTCAACATTAATAAAAAGCAGACTGGACATAAGGTCTTGGCCTAAGGACGACCGAAGTCGATTTTTGACGTTTTTTGAGTTTAGAAAAAACTCGTTCACATGTGACTTGGGTACAAGGTAAGGTAAGAACAAATTTATATACAATATACAGGTTGGCAAACAGTCCAGATTGAGTAAGTTCAAACAGAACAGAAAAAGCACATGTCAAACACTGGAAACATTGTCTATTTTCAGAGCAGTAAATGTCAGCATTTGTTTCCGCTGCCGTTGGGTCCAAATCGTCTTCTTCGTCACTGCATCTGTCTCCGTAGTTCTCAATGGCTTTGAAGTTGCTGTATTGTTGTGCAAACTGTCGCAGCTCCATCAACAGCCGACTTCTTTCAATTTCAAGAATTCTTCATCAACAATTGATGAAAGAGTTTTATGTTTGCTCCACTCTACTAACAAGACAAAAACTTTTTTTTTACGTTTTGTGGGGCCCCTTCGGGGCCCCCTCGCGCCGAGGGCCCTCCGCGATCGCGGACCTGCGGACCTGGCCAGTCCGGGCCTGCTCCTAAGATTCATTATTTCTGAGAAAAAGCGATTCTAAAATTTACTAAAATTGTATACCCCATAACATGTATGACTACGCTGCCTGTGTACATCATATATGTAAAACTATTCAATCATCGTTGAAAGGAGGGATGTTTCCAGATCGGTGGAAATGTGCTCTCATTACACCAATTTTCAAATCCGGGCCTAAAAACGAAGTCCAGAATTATTGTTCAATATCAGTTTTACCGATCTTCAGAAAAATTTTCTTTAAAAAATTGTTCATGAGCAACTGTATGGCTGTGTTCAGTCAGTAATTCAACACGGCTTTATCAACTGTAGCATTTGCTGTACTCATTTCAAAATTAATGGACAAACGAACCCAAGTGGATGCAATATATACAGATTTCTCAAAAGCATTCGACAAAATCAACCGTAACCTACTGCTGTCAAAACTCTTAATTTTGAGAATACATCGTGATTTGTACCGATGGCTATAAGCTCGCAGATAATAGCAGCAAATGATTTTAATTTTGAGATTGTCAGTGTACCTCAAATCCTATGGTGTTCCTCAAGGGTCTCACCTGGGACCAAATTACTAAGCATGCTAAAATTTTACTTTTTGCGGATGATATAAAAATATTTTTTCTATTAAGAGGCCGCTATCCGAATTTCTATCGATTTCTTGCAAACCTTCCTTAAACATTGGAAGTTTTTAAGCTCTTAAAAAAATATATGTTATTTTTGAAGATAATATCTATATGTACATTCCCCACGCCGAAACGCAAATTATATGAAATTCCCTCGATAGAAAAAAATCGCAAAGTATGCTCCAATTTTTTTTAATTTTCAAATCTGTTTCCTCTATTTTACAAGTTATGCGTATGAAAAAATTCACATGAATTCATGGACAGCTCTACCAGGACGCGGATGGAGAACTGATAGCAAATTTGGCGGCAGAGTTCAGCGATAAGGGAGTCAAGGTTCTAGTGCCACGGCTCACCAAGTGCATCGATCGTAACGAATAATGTCGAAAAATAGTGGGGACATGTAACTAAAATGTCATGATTTTGTTGTAAATGCATATAAATTTTTGCCCTGATTCTTTAAATCAGGACGGTATTTAATTCTTTGACAACCTTCCTTTAATACTGAGAGTAACCTCACATCATAATATTGTATTTTGTATTCATTTATTTTAATTTAAGGTTTTTTCATATAATATTTTTGTGTGGATAGTGAATCTATTTATATAAATAATAGTGTCCGTGGCAGGTGGACGGCGGGGGTTTGGTTTTTTATGCAAATCTATATTTTTATTCCGAGATTGAAGAAATTTTGCAACTTGAACTTCAATCCAGGAGGAAGGACAATGTCTACATGAGATGATAATCCGAAAAACAACTCCCATCCCCCTTTCTCACCCGTTAAAACAAAAATTTGGTGCCTTGATGAAATTTTGCACACTGGACGTTAAATAAAGAATTAAAAATAAGAATACAATTGTTACTGTCTCCATTTCGCAAAACTCTATGTAAAGCCCGGGAACGCCGGGAAATTCAGCTGATCAAATGTGTTCTTTAAATTTGTTCACTGCGCAATAAAAAAGAGAGCATTTTAACTTAGCATTAAAATACGAATGACGAAATTTGAATGTTGGGGCAAAGTTAGAATACCGCACAAGAGTCCCAACTGTTCCTAAACGTCAGGAACTAGTGTAGCCATGGCACCCCCAATGGTGGTATGTTGTGAGACTGAGTAAAGGGGGAAAGAGAAGGAGATGGGAAAGAGGAAGGTGGGAACGTAGGTTACCTGGCTATTCAGATGTGATCAGTTAACGCCATTTCAAGCAAGGTGTCGATTTTGAATTTTCAAATGGTCGTTCAGCGGCATTTTTTAACAATTCAGTTTTTGAACAAATTGTAATCAACAGAAGAAGATAACTATCATGTCGTTAGACTTGTCAGTTTATTACAAATTTGATAGAAAGCTGAAACGCACAGAATCGGCATTTAACGGGGAACATTGAAATGTAAAAAAAAATTTAATGACACTAAATGACCGTATAATGAAAATGTTTAATTTGAATTTCTGTGAAACGACAGGTCCTAAAGAATCTTTTTTCTTTATCGAAATGAGTTTTTTTCCAGGTTATTGGAAAATGCAGCCCGGGCGAGGAATTCCGAGTTGGCTGCAACACCTGCCTTTGTTCCGGCGACGGGACGGACTTGACCTGCACCAGCAACAATTGCGACCTTCAGCCTGTGCAAAGGGGTGAGCCACCCACCAACTATACCATCCACAGCAGGCGAAGGGGATGGTATTATATGGTGGCCGTGTTTTACCTGTCACATTATTGCATACTGCTTCCTAACACCGTATGCAGGGACACTGGAGGTCTAGTTTCGTTCAAACTTAAATTTAGATTCGTTCTTTCAAAAAAATTGGAGTCCTTGCGAGAGCCTTGAAGGAGTAACCATCTGTTACTTAAACCAGGGTGGGTAAGTGGTGGAGATAAACCTTCAATGTCACATTACTGTTTTTTTTGTGGAATGGGGCAAATGTTGATTAGTGTGAAGGAACTAGGTCAATTATTCAGTCATGGCATTGTGAATGCGTGCTTAATTGGTCACACGCGATACTTTCACCACACATAGGATTTAAAACCGTACACATTGTCCGGAAACTCGTAGTACAAGCGTAAACTGATGAATCTTCATCACGTTTGGAGTCCATTTTGTAGTTTTGATTTCAGCTTTCATTATAATTACTTGAACCGATTCCAAACTTGGAATTTTTTATGTCAAATATGAAAACATCCCTCGCTGGGGGTAAATATCTGCTGTTTCGTATCTTTTAACCTCTTAAGTCTCGAATTCGGTCTGAAATTTCGGTTTCGTTTTCCATTTATTTTGCGGTTAACTTTAGCGATACTTTAGCGTGGTGTTCTCTCTTACTAACACCGTTTAGATCATATTTCTAACCATGGTAATAAGGGAGACACAACGATTTCCATGAGACTTATGCGTGGAGCTAATGTAAAAAAAGCAAGTTTTGTTTAGGATTTGAGCCAGAAAAATTAAGTTGTTTTTATTAATTACTTGGTATGGTAAAAGTTCTGGAAGAAAAGGGAATGTGAAATTGTGTTTATTATTACTGGTCATTAGTGGGTTGATAAAAGTTCTGGAAGAAAGTAGAATGTGAAATTGTGTTTATTAATTACTTGTACTTTGTGGGATGGTTTAAGTTCTGGAAGAGAGTGGAATGTGAAATTGTGTTTATTAATTACTTGTAATTAGTGGGATGGTAAAAGTTCTGGAAGAAAGTGGAATGTGAAATTGTGTTTATTAATTACTTGTAATTAGTGGGATGGTAAAAGTTCTAGAAGAAAGTGGAATGTGGAATGTTCATACATTTTTTTGGATTTTCGTTTTGACAATTGATTATAAACTTAAAAGGTGGCTTCCACTAATCAAACTTACACAACTAATTTATTTAAAGGCAACAAGGATTGGCTGATATAGAGGTCTGAGCCAAGGTTGGTAGAAAATGTATTGTACGAGTATTTAACAATACATTTTCTGCGAACCTTGGGTCTGAGAAATAAAAACGTCCAAAGCGCAGTATTCTTGGTGTGCTGACAGAATTTTTTGTAACCGCGGAAACCTAATAACCGTTTCAAACGGTCTCCTACGGATACAAGAAAGTCCGGAATCTCATGAAAAAATTGAGAGATAAGTGAATCTACATCATCAGTGCCAAAATCCCGAAAATTAACGTCTTTTTACTAGGTTTTTTACGTGAGTTTACCTGTCAGCACTTCAAAATATAATGTTAACTTTTTGGACACCGTATAATTTTTTTGTAGTTTTAAGTTAATCAAAATTAACATTATTATTAATCACTGCTAGTTTGCTTAGTGCTTTATTGTGTCGGCTGTTTCGTGATATATTTTACGAAAACAGCTTTAACGAGATGATAAGATGATTAATTCAACGTTATTTAAGTAAAGTATTATAAAGATGTGACTATTTTTACAGATAGTGAAACTTTTACTGACATAAAACCCGAAGAACGATCTTTCATCCCAGGTATGTTCAATACAATAAAAAAGGATTAATTATGAGAATTTATAAAACACTGTTTTGTAAGATTACTAAATTGCGCCCAGCAACTTAAATTACCGCACCTGGAAAAATTCTTCTATCAAGAAAATTATTAAAAAAAATATTATTTTCTTTGTGGAGCCCCGAGGTGCAACATTTACCAGAGATTATTATTTTTTTACTATTTTTCACATGGAGCAACGAAGTGCAGTTCTTACCAGAGGTGACTATTTTTCACATGGAGCAACGAAGTGCAGTTTTTACAAGAGGTGACTATTTTTCACTATATTCCACAACATTCGCGAGGAGCAACTCTTACCAGAGATTACAATTTTCCACTATTTTTCACACGCAACCCCGAAGTGCAGCTTTATCAGAGGTGATTATTTTTCACTATTTTCCACAAGGAGCAACAAAGTGCATTTTTACCAGAGGTGAATATTTTTCACTATTTTCCACATGGAGCAACGAAGTGCATTTTTACCAGAGGTGAATATTTTTCACTATTTTCCACATGGTGCCACGAAGTGCATTTTTACCAGAGGTGAATATTTTTCACTATTTTCCACATGGTGCCACGAAGTGCAGCTTTTACCAGAGGTGGCTATTTTTCCCTATTTTCCACGTGGAACTACGTGTTGCAGTTTCTATCAGAGATTACTATTTTTCACAAAGTGCAGCTTTTACCAGAGGTGACTTTTTTTTCACTATTTTCCACAAGATACCCTGAGGTGGAACTCTTACCAGAGATTAAAATTTTTCACTTTTTTCCTCACGGAACCACGAAGTGCAGCTTTACGCTTTTAGCTTCTAACTTTTATTTTAATTATATAAAATCGTTTTGCCAAATGATTTGTAATCAATATTTTGGACGCATCGCTATCTGTGATGGATCGTGGATATGATTTATTGCTTAGAATATCCAATGCCGAATCTTCTATTCCATCAAATCTATCCCACTGATATTTCCCTGTTAATTGATTTTTTTATTACTTTATCGTAGTTGTTTAACTAATCGACATCGATCTATCCGTCTAATCGACATAAACCTATCTGTCCATCTATCTGTCTAATCTACATAAACCTATATGTCCAATGGACATCAATCTATTTGTCTAATGGACATAAATCTGTCTGGGTAATCGACATCTATCTATTTGTCTAATCGACATAAACCTATCTTTCCAATCGACATCAATCTATCTGTCTAATCGATATCAATATATCAGTCTAATTGGTAGGTACAAATCTATCTGTCTAATCGACATAAAGCTGTATGTCTAATCAACATCAATCTATCTGTCTAATCGATAGAAATTTATCTGTCAAATCGACATAAACGTATATGTCCACCCGGAATCAATCTATCTGTCTAATCGACATCAATCTATTTATCTAAGTGACATAAACCTGTATGTCTAATCGACATCAATCTGTCTCTCTAACCGACATCAATTTATCTGTCTAACCAACATAAATTTATCTGTCTAAACGACATCAATCTATCTGTCTAATCGACATCTATCTCATCGGAAAATACAGCTTTGCTAGCTATTCCATCGATAGCTATTTCACTGTCCCATCGACTAATATTTCACGGTTCAATTTACATATTAATGCATTATGTTCCTATGTGTATGCATGATATATAAATACCATAATATATATTCGTTTGCTGCAGTGGCATCTTTCAGGTTAGCGGCGTTCCTAGCCTATTTATTGCTTCAGTGGCATCTATCAGGTTAGTGGCGTTCCTAGCCTATTTCTTGCTTTAGCAGCATCTATCAGGTTAGCGGCGTTCCTAGCCTATTTCTGGGCCACTTTTTGCTAAACCAAAACAGCAAAACACATTTGTTATACGTTTCCACTCCATTAATACATCCACCACATCAAGATTAATTGTATGATTACTCCTCAGACAGATATAATTACAACTCGTTCTCGTGCAAACCCAGCGAAATATTCCAGACTAGGTGCAACCAATGCAAATGTATGTGGAACGGAAAAAGCGCGGAATGTTTCAACGCTAGATGCCCCGGATATGGTAATTATTCAAACAATCATTGAAGAATTTAAGTACATTGAATATCATGCATTTTTTTTAAAGAAAGACAAACATTCCCGGGTTACGAATAACACAACAATGTTTGGAAATCTCCTACTACCACCACGGAAAGCCGAACATGTTGCTAGTGTTGTGATGGAGGACTCAGCCAGCAGAGGAATCGAACATGCGACGCCCGGGTGAGACCCAAGTGCTGTACCCACTCTACCACTGACCGGTCAATTTTTTTAAAGTGTTTTTTTTTACATGTACATTTGTTATTTAATTTTTATTTATCTGCTACCAGTTTCGATACATCCGTGTTATTCACTGGCAATCTCTAAACTAACACAAAATTTATACAAGTACAAAAAATAAACATAAAAGTACAAAAATGATTAGATTTTATATTATACTCGCTGACCCGTCCACGCGCTGTTGTAGCTCTTGAAACACACCTCCATCTACTGGATGGTTACCTAACCTAGATCTAGATAACCAAGTGTTGTGTCGAAAAATTAACTCACACCACCATCTGTTAGAAACTTATGTAAATTACAAATAATTACAAAGCATTGTCCAATAACAAACATTTAATTCGCAAGAATAAATATTGAGGTCCAATAATCGAGATAAGAACTATGGTATAAGTTGGACCAATTGACACGGATGTATTGAAACTGGTGGCAGATAAATAAAAATTAAGTAGCAAATGTACATGTGAAATAAAACTCTTCAAAACAAAATATCTAGAATTTGTTTTATAGTTTTTATAGTTATCGCCCAAGAAATAATATCATGCGTTAGTCCCATTAAAATGAATGGCACAACAATGGCAATAAAACTTTTTACAAAATCAAAGCGAAAATTTCGTCGATTGCCGTTTGTCCACACAGTGTGCTGTACAGTTTAGGGGTTTAGATTTGAGTATTGCATTATTTATTTATCATTGCAATAAGTAGGTACCTAAAATATCTACCGTGTGTGATCATTAACAGAGATGTTAGTATTTAAGAAACCCAGTAAGTGCCCCAAGTGGTTTGCTACTTTTGGTGACTTGGCAGGGGTGCCCGGGTTCTTGGAGTGAGGTTTGTTTGGGTCTTGGCGGCAATTGCGCCTACCCACCTACTGCGTGGCCGTATCAGGAGAAACTGGTTGAGGGAGTCCTTCAGAACTCTCAAGCAGGACTTTCTCGGACCTTGCACCACAGTGAGAGGGATGGAATCATACGTCCATCACTCCTGGATACTGACCTCCAAATTCCCAATCACCCGTCATATCCCTTTCCTTCCCGGAACTTCCTCTCCTTCCTTTCCTATAAAGACGCTGTATTTACGATAACGTTGTGCATGCTTCTCTTAACCCACCTAACCTAACCCAACCCAACAACGATTTTGTACTGTTTTATAGTCTTCATTTTGAACGTTTGGCCTATCCACACATACACTATATTTGTATAGGAAGAGGCAGTCGTGAGCGTGTCGAAACAACCTCGACAACGAACTTCTACAATTTTATTGTCTCCATTTTGGCCCATACACACATTTGTCCTATCCACACATACACTATATTTAGATAGGAAGAGGCAGTCGTGAGGGTGTCGAAACAGCCTCGACAAAGAACTTCTACAATTTTATTGTCTCCATTTTGGTCCATACTCACATTTGGCCTATCCACACAAACAATTTATTTAAATAAGGAGAGGCAGCCTCATGTTTAGTAAAATAAGTAATAAAACGAATGAATAATTTCCCAGGAATGTCTTTTTCCCCGTCATTTTCTTGCGTCCCGAGGGAAGTATTCCAAACTAGGTGCCACAACAGTTGTGTGTGCGCAGCGGACGCCAGGTCCGCCATTTGCTCCCTCAATAAGTGTCGCTGGAGCCCCACTTCCGTGTCACACGTGGCCCACGTGGAAGGTATCTACTACCCCTACTAATTATTATCGGTATCTAATTCATTTTATAAAAAAAAAACACCCTCCTGACCCCCGTGAAGATCCAAGAACATTCAACTATTATATCAACTTGCATTTGTGTATTTTCAACAATATGCCACTGCCAATTAGGGTTTTAAAGTCAGCAGATCAAAAAATATAGAAGCTCTAGAAAATTCTACTCATGAATTATTGATAAGATAACTAACTGGGGTACCCGGTTTCGCTCAGGGAGTTCATATGAGATTGAACCAAAGATATTCAAATATAAAAGAGATATGCTATGATGTCCGCGCGCCTGTCGCCGAACTACGGCCTAATGCGCGTAGTTTGCATACAAAAAGAATTTGTTAATTTTCCTGATTTTTTTAATGTGTGCATTATTATTGGTTAAAAATATAGTTTGGATACGGAAAGAATTTGTTCATTTAGTTTAGCATTCGTTTGGTTTATTCGTTAATTATTATTTCGTTTAGTTTATTCGTTAATTGGTAAACAACATCGGCGACACCCGGAAGCGCAGTCTCACCTAGTAAAAACTGCGGATAGCACATCTCCTTATATTTCAATATCTTTGGATTGAACTGACGTTCGAACCCACGACGGATCTTGCTTTATATACCCCTACCAATGGGTAACCCCATCCATACAAAAAAAGGCTTCGAATAGTCCACAATGTTCCAGAACATTCCACAACATTAGAGAGTGTTCTGGAATGTTTCACAATGATGTTACCGATTCCCTATTCCCGAAAATTCCACAGTATTCCAGAATGTTTCGGGATGCTCTGAAATGTTGTGGAATACTCTAGAAAACTAGCGAATGTTCTGGACTTGAATTTTGAAGATATAAAGGCTGGAAACTTCCAGCTCTTATATATTTAATATACACTTCAGGTAAAAACGGGAACCTTCTTCATGGATGGGGGATAGAGAGCTACCACACTATATAACTCCCTTGTTCGTACCGGGACTCATTTCTGTGTTTTAGCGGGAAGCACACTTTTGTACACTTTATTTTATAATATACTAGCTAAAGTCCCCGGGGATGCCCGGGCTTTAGACATAGTTTTCGAAATCCGTTCAGTAGTTTTTTTAGTTTATGGCGAACAGAGAGACAGACAGACGCGGGGGAGGACTTTAATTTATAATATGTAGAGATATTGATTATGTTACAATGTTTTATTATGCAATTTTTATTATCTACTATTAGCACTTGGGTCACAATGTTTTCTGGCAAGTGTGGCATAGAAATGGTGTTTTCACATTGATGATCATGGTGTGAACATAATTGAATTTGTGATTGAATCATTTTACTAAAAACAAACTTCCAGAGGTGATTCTATACGACAGGACAAGTAAAAAAGATAAATAATTATTTTACGAAATTCAAATGTTTTAAAGTAGTTTTCGGGTAATATGGAAAATATTTTTTTATGGGAAAAAAAAGTTGGAATTTCGAATTTTTTATCTTTTTTACTTCTACCATCAAGTAGAATCGCCTCCCGAAGTTTGTGCACTTTACACCAGGACACCTTGTATTTTTTTTCACTCCACTATTTATTGCACTCTTTCAAATAATGGTATCACTTGGATTCATTGGTTATATTTATTTTATTTAATATTTTTTATATTTTTACAAGAAGTATACATTTTTTTACATTGTTGTTACAGTGTTGCAAATGAATATAAAAATAGCCTTTCCTCACCATAAAGAGACAAGGTTCTTGTGTTTGGTGAGGGAATTCATTCTCAATTATAATGTAATCATGTAAGTAATTAAATAATAAAATATTTTAAATATAAACAAAAATATAAGTAAGAAACACTCAATAAATGAAGAAAAATTTTAATATTTAAAAAACATAATAATAATACTCGTAGGTATGAACTATTACAGTAGTTTCAGGTAAATTTTCAATTTTAGTTGAAATTCATGATTATTCGATAATTTTTAGATTTGACGGGAGGTTGTTGAAATAATATGAACTTTACAAACGATATATAGATGTTTGAAAAAATTCCATTGCTCCAGAAATATTTAATGAGTACTTGGTGTAGATTTTTCGACTACCATAATACGGGCATGTGCCTAGCGTGGTAGTCAAATCACCTGTAAAACTGTACACAAATTATATAATGAATAAAGGAAAAAAAAAAAAAATTAAACAAAACATGTTAAAATGTTCATAATCTTACTTTGGATGCCAATGAACCAATAACAGTATCAGTTTCAAATGCAATGTGTGTTATTGAAAACTGGTACATAGATGCTAAATCTATTACGTGTCAGCCTATGGAATCAAACTGGTATCTATCGCGTAGGATGTAGGATGACTCTTTATTATGATAGGAGTCTACTCCACCACTCTACTAGCTATAATAATAATGTATATTATCACTTCGTAAAGTTTTACTCATAATACTAATAAAAGTAAGAGCCTTCCACCAATCTTTGCATCTCAAGATACTTAAAAATGAAGGGTCGTTGTTATAAATAAAATTAATTTCCAGGTCCTCTATATAATCCTTCTCAGTCAGGTGGACAGCCAATATCGTTTGAAGCGAGGAAAGGTACAAAATCACATATTAAATAAATTAATAACATTTTTTAAATTGTTTCTATTTTTTTTTCCCAACGGTTTTAATACTTAAACATGATTAAATAATAATATACAAAATATCTTGCGGGATAAACACTAAAACTCAACGCATAAAACCTTCTTTGAAAAGCATTTACGGTAAATAAATAAAAATACCTTCCAACGCAATAAAGTAAAAGGATTTTTATGATCACTCATTTGTTTCTGATGCATGTTTAATGTTTATAATATATACTGGGAACAATTTACGCAAACTGTAATTGCCTTCGTCTGGATTGTCTGGATAGTCCACGCAACGCGCACCACACATACCCATATATATTATATTTAAACTAAACTAACACCAAAACAAGTTTGCACCTAATGAATTAATTAATATCAATATTAATTGTTTTGCAGGCGTCTTTGAAAATTCGTTGATCCCAGGAGAATTTGCCGGATTTTATCCACTTGGGGGTAATAAAAATGATTAAAACCTTAAATTATTATAAAAATAAAATAACCTGACACTTTTCACGCACATTTATATACAATGAAACTTATCTCTGAACTAAACAAAAATATATATCATAACAAAAAACAACATATTTTACAGATGAAGAAACAAAAATGCTTTGGCCAAAAGATCGAAGCCGTAAAATTCATAATCCAATAAAGGGTATAAAAAATCACGCTAATCTAATACATTATTTTCGATTCTTGGTTACGACAGCTTTCATTGATTACAAACAAATTAAATAAGAAAACGCCTTCTATACTTATTTAGATAATCATAAAAATATTTTTAATCTGAGACAGAAACCTTAATTTTAACACTCTGACTCTACTATCTACCGAAACCATCGGGTAATAAAAAAGAAAACAGATGAGTTTAATTGGATATTATGCTTTCGCAATAATTGTAACAGTTAATTAGTGAAAAAACTTATATTTTTCCAGGTCAATATTTTCCAAACAAAATTTCACCATTCCAACATAATTATCCATCACAACAAAAACAGATTTCACAACCAGTTCACGACCCACTGACGGCTCAAAACCAGCTCTTACAGTTATTGTCACAAAACTCTCTATCACAACTCCATCCACACGATCAACTAGCAAATCAACATCAGCCTTGGCTAGACCATCAGGATCCGCAAAATCAACTAAATGAACAAGCGCTAGAAGATCCACAAAATACACTAAACAACCAAATGTCGGAAGATCAGAACAAAAAACTGTACATACAAATGTTAGAGGATCAGCTAGAAAAACTAAATCAGATAATGCAAGATCAGCTTCAGAAGCTAAATCAACATTTGAATGACGATAAACAAAAAGAACAATATCAGCGTATGTTGGAGGATGAGATTCAGAAATTAAAAGAGCTACTGCTTAACGATCAGCAAAAAGAAACCGACCAGCAAATGTTGAAAAACGAAAATGAGCAGTTGCAGGATCAGCTTCACAAACTAAATCAGCTTTTGCAAGAGTGTCAGCAAAAGGCACAAAATCAAGAAATGTTGACAGATCAGTTAAAAAGAGAAAATGAGCAATTGCGGGATCAGCTTCAGAAACTAAATGAACACTTGCTCAACAATCAACAAAATGAACAATACCAGCGCATGCTAGAGGATCAGATTCGGAAACTAAATGAGCATTTGCTAGAGAATCAGCAAAAGGAACAAAATCAGCGAATGTTGGAAGATCAGCTTAGAAAACAAATTGAGCTCTTGCAGGATCAGCTTAGGAATCTAAATGATCATTTGCTCGAAGATCAACAAAAAGAACAATACCAGCGTATGCTAGAGAATGAGATGCAAGACCTAAATCAAATTCTTAGAGAGTGCCAGAATCAAAAACAACATCAAGGGATGCTGTTGGATCAACTGCAATCACAAAATCAGCAATTAAAGGATCAACTCCAGAAACAAAATCAACAATTGCTAGATAATCAACAAGAAATACAACACCTGCTTTCGCTAATAGATCAGCTAAAAAGACAAATACAAATGCTGGAAGATCTGCTGCAGAAAACAAGGCAAATGTTGGAGGATCAGTCTCAAAAAGATAATCAGCAATTATTGGAGGATCAGTTAGAGAAACAAGATCACCTTATGTTGGAGAATCTTCTAAAAAAACTAAACCAGCAATTAGAAGATCAGCTTAACAAGCTAAAACAGCTATTGGGAGATCAGCTCCAGAAGCACGATCCACTTTCATTGGAGGATCAGATTCGACTACAAGAATATTTAGATCAGTTGGAGAAACAAAATCAGCAATTATTGGAAGACCCATCGGAAAATCAGCTTCAGACACAAACACAGAACTCATTGCAAGATCGGCCACAGATATCGAAACAACGTTCACACAATTATTTACCGAAAGCTAACTCAGAACTAAATCTTTTTAACGGTATAAAACTCATTATCTATTTTACATCTCCGTTAACTTGACACTATTAATTATAAAACCATGACCACCGACTCAATCAAATAATTTTTCACAAATTTTGAAACCCGCATTTAAACAAAAAATAATAGGTAGGCATATTACATTTTTATAATATAAGCATATTATTCGCACGCAAGTCTTTCAAAAGGATTTGGTGGAAGCTACTATTTTATGTATATTTGATATAATTTGGACCCTAGAAGTCGCTTAAAGGTAATGAAGCATACATTATGCTTACAGCTACTATTACCTACTAATAAGTTAATGGTTTATTCATATAGAAAAATGTATGAAATCCACTAGCAAATATTAAACTCATTAAATTATGTTACATTTAATGTCACAAACAATAAGTTTCAGATCAACCAAATAAAAACTATTCATTAGCAAAATCGTCGGGTATCTAGATCGATTTCATAAAATTAACATAATAATATACACCGGCCAATTGGTCCAAAGCATCGCGTGTTGGACCTAGCTAAGTTCTCCATCATAGCACAAGTTATGTTTTCACGACATTTTCGGTTTATATTTAGGTTAGTAGTTGTAGGTAGGATTGAAATATGGACAGGTTATTCACTAATAAATGTTTCACTGTCGTTTTTACAATTAAACTAAACTGTAAAATATTCTTACATTCTTGATTAAACTGTTTACGTACAGACATACACTAATCACATACCTTATTATTATACTAATTATATTGCAAGTAACAAATTATTAATACGAATTAAAACCTCGTAAATATAACCAAAATTAAATATTGTTTGATAATAATTTTAAATTAGTACGTAACAATTAGAAAAAAAAGTATATAACTTTAAATAATTCATTTCCAGGGCGATTTGGAAGAAAAAAATTTTTACCGCTCAAACAAAATAGCCATCAATCACCATATTCCACCATGGGCCAAAACCAGCCTTCCTTACAAGAGCAGCTGGCGCAACAGATGTTAATAAAAAATCAGCGATTTAACAACAACCCGCTCTCATTACAAAATCAGCCTTCACTACAAGATCAACTTTCTTCCCTTAATCAACTAATGCAAACAAATCAAATAAACGGTATCAAAACTTTCCATTAAATAATTCACAATCAAAACAATATAATAATGTAATATAATAATGATGCAAAAAGAAGTACTTTGGTTTGACCGGAAGTCGAACTCCGCTTTGACCATTACCATTATTTGGCAATTTATCAACTTTATAACCGGAACTTTTCATATTATTTCTGATCATGCCTATCACGATAAATTTATTTAGTAAAAATAAATACACTTTTTAATTAATTTTAAAATAACCAAAAAGCTCTTTAAGTAAATACTCAAAAACTTATTTTTTGATAAAAATATGCATATTGTACAAGTGCAGTAAATTCGGGAGGAGGTGATGTTGGAGATAGTACCCATGAGTAAGAAAGATTAATATTTTATGTTTTATTCAATTTTCAACGTTTGATAAAAATGTTTATTTATTTCATTTTTATTATTCTTTAAAGTAATTCATTTTTTAAATGTGGGGTTTTACTTTATGGTGGCGTAATTAATCAAATCAAATTACTTTGTTACAACTTTATTAGATAAAATCTACAACTTTCGAGAACAATGCTTTTTAATAAGTGTCTTTACATGGAGAAATATTTTTGTATAAAAAAACAATGGAATTCATAATTTTTGCTTGAATCTATCGCGAAGAATCTCCTTCCAAAGTTACTCCGAAAGTGTAGACAGTACAGAACAGCCTTTAAAATATATTTAAATACTTATAATATAACGAGCCCTCGAGGTATCGAAGCTATACAAATTATAAAATTATTATTATTATCTTTTAAAAAAATGTAATTATTTTTTAGGTTTTAATAACGGTTGGTCACCAATTAAAGCAAGATCAGGTATAAATTATAAACAACGATATTACTTTAAAAAATATTAAAATCTTACGGAAAAATAACTAAAATGCAACTTTATATTTCAGGAATAAAAAATAATTCACCACTAGATGGTCTAAAACAAAATAGTGGATTAAATGGTTTATATCCTTCAAGTCTTGCTGCGCAACAAAATCAAATGAGTCCCCTGAAAGGTCAATCGGCTTCAGGTTTGGGTGTGCAACAATCTTGAATATAATAATAAATAATAAACCACCATAAAAATAATGTACCCGGGGTGACGGATAATTTGCTTTCGTTTAAAATTAATTTCTTTAATTTGGAAAAAAAACAATTAAACTTATAACCTTTCTGACATTGTACACGATTGGCCCAATTTCTTGGAAACTTCCCGCAAAAGTCGATTTTGAAGAGATGATGTAGATTTGAAAGGAGATATGTTGTAATTTTTGAAGAGGGCGTGGAAAATTTGAAAATCTTATGTAGAAAAATAAGAAGAATTAATAGGGCGGATGGAATAATCTCAAAAACGAGCTCTGGAATATCTTTCGCAATGTCAGCTGCCCAATACCGTTTTCCCCAAACACTAAACCCATGGTACTAGCGGCCTCTAGTGGTTAAACTGTTCATTTTTTACTTTCTGTTTTAAGTTAGATGGTTTATATTCTGACTGGAAATACTACCTGTACCTGTACCTGTACGCTTCAGCAGGACATTTTTTTAAACTAAATTTTCTGAACGTCCTTCTTGCCGCACAGTGGTTTCATCTGTTTCCGATGGTGCAATGTTACGTGTAGTGAGTTTACGGTCTATTTGAAATGCGCCGATAAGATGATATCATTTTTTTTGCGCCAGTAGAAGATGATATCATTTTTAAAAAATTTAGATGGATATTTTTTAAAAATACTTTTATTTCATAAAATCGTATTTTTGGGTTTTTTTGGCTACCATACTAGGCTAATGCCCTTGTTGTGGTTGTCATTCATTTAATATTTTATATGGGAACAAAAAAATACTATGAAACACATAATAAACATACTAAATAAAAATTAAGAAATACATAAAAGTATCTAAGTGAAAAAAATAAAGAAGATAATATATGCGAAACATATCTGATCATAAATCGCATTTTTAATGCAGAACTTAATATCTACACAATTAATGTAATATTATTTCGTATCTCGTATTATTTATAAAACAAAAAACACATTTTAACGACGTTCCTATAGAGGAGAGAATGACTTTGGTCAAATCGTAAACACGACCAAATTTATGTTTTATAAACACTTTAAGCTCTGTTAAGAGGTTAAAGAAAGAGTTGCTTCACCGGATAGGTTTGAATTGCCTGTGTCCGATGAATAGGAATAAAAAATTACGTATATTTTACCAGGAGATATCACTTTTACTGCTGTACAAATATACCTCCGGATTTATTTCAAAACGAACCACGGCTAGTGGTAGATGTTGGTTGTGGTCCGCTGCCCTCAAGTCACTCAAGTGGGCATCTCTGTACTGTAAAACATTTTCATTCTGTGTCTGAGGCATACTGTAAATGCGCTTATAAATTAACAATTGTAGTAACACCTCATCAATTCAATTTTTTTGCAGGTCAGAATAATCCTGGAGGTTTTAACTTTAAATCTAGATCAGGTAAAAATGATTCTAAAAATCTTGACATGCACTTTTAAGATAGCAAAAAACATGCAGCATAAACATTTTACTTATTTCTGATTCGTGCTGTCTTGCTTATACTTATATCTCTGCTTATTTCTTCGACGGTAGCCCGTTCTTTAAAGTTTTACAGAAAAATATCATTGATTTGGCGTTTGGCAATGTCACCTGGTTTCCCCAACTACTTAAGATATTGGAACAATTTTCGAATCGGTGTTTCTTCAACCACTTCATATTTCTTACAGCTGTTGGTGTTTTTAACTTCCAAAGGCTCTGTGCATTAGTAGCAATGATCTGTTAATAGCCCTACGGTCTCGTCCTATTGAGTTGGATTTTTACCGTTTATAATCAATTTACTTTTAATGAACGTAAATTTGATACCAAATTCATTAAAAATTATCTTGCAGCTAACCCGAAAAATACTTTAGCTGTTCGATCAAAGAATGACTTGACATTGAGTGATGAACCATCTGATATTTCGGAATTATCGAATACATTCGAACGCTCCTATGATCTGATTACGGATGAGTTCGAACTACCCAAAAACTTGCTTGAACTGACTGATGATAAAGAATCTACTGACTTGTTGAAGAGGGATGACGACTGGGATGCGACGAATGATGTTTTGGAGAGGAATACTGACTTTGACGACTTAAAAGAGTCTAAAGACGCGGAATCAAATGAAAACATAGGTACAATATATAACTATCGCATTCCTTGAGTGAAGCTAAATTATTTACCTGATTTTAAAAGTATATACAAACAATCTGAATATTAATTTTATTTGAATTCGCAAGAGACCCAACTGCTCCCGATTGTCACGAGTTGAACAATGACATCCCCCTTTAAAGTATAGTATGAAGCTGTTGAAAGTGGGGGAGGAAAAGAGAAAGAGTTCAGTATGGAAGTACCTGTCACTAAACATAGATAAAGAAATTTCAATCAAAATGTTGGTTCTGGATTACTCTCGCCAGAGCGATTCTGAGAGTACTGAGTATCTACCATTCCACAAAAGAAATTATCTGACATTATGCACAACAGAGACTCGAGATAAAGCATAAAAATAATGATAATAAATTGTTCCTTTAATAAGCTTCCGTTTTAATGGTTATGGATGTACCGAATAATTTTATAATTCAGATTGTGGGCACACATCGGACGCACGATGGATATAGCTATGAACACAATTATACACTGATGGGTTTGCGGGACTGACTTATCGGTATGCCGGTGAGTAAAATACGTATTGAAAAATTACTGAAATTGCCAGGTTAACGCCTCGGTCACGTACTTAACGTGTCGAGATGATAGGATCCTCGGCTTTGGGTCCAGAGGTAGCGAATTCAATAATTATATAATATATTTGCAATTTGCGACACGTGCCATAGTATAAATACTCTCAGTATCGTCCTAGTGAAATACCACCATTTAGAAACTAAATGATGATGCTTGAAATTAATTTAGCCGTGTTTAGTAACGTGATCTGAAGAACCTGGTAGATACCTACTTTCGTAACGTCTTCTTTCTCATCTCCTTCACTTTCCAGTTCCAGTATTATAACCTGCCCCGCAGGCATAGGGGAGTTGGGAATCTTGTGCAGTTTTCTCTAAAAAAAAATTTGAAATCGATACTCGCTAATAAATAAAACTATTAATTTTTTTGTAGGATAAAGTTAAATATGACATTTTACTCGCATAACAAATAATATTAACAATTTTTTTTTTAATTCGGTTACAGAAAATAAAAAATCACTGGTCGATTCGACGGTTTCTATATGGGAAGGCTCTCCGTTACACAGTTCGTATATATTTTTTAAATTATTTTTTTTAAAGATTTTTCCGAGATATACGAGAATCCTAGTTAATGTTTCAAAACCTGCTCATTAAAAAAAATGTATATTTTTTTTAAAGTCGATTTAAATCCGATTCCGAATCTCTGTTAATAAAGCGGTTCATAGAATATTACAAACGATACAAATTTTTCAAATCTCCAAAAGCATTTTATTGTTTTAATGCGATTATCTTAAATTTTTTTTTTTTTTTTACATCTAAGAGTGACTATTACTTTTATCTTTTTCACTGGAGTATGGCGGGGAGGGAGGGACGGAGGGGGGGGGGGGGACAACAGACCTGTTCTTGCACAGCAGATATCGGGAAAAAAGATTCATTTAATATCGATATCATAAGAATTTATGCAGGAAAAATTTAACGATTGACCGTTTTTATCATGCGGTCGGAAAAAAATCGACCATAAGTACACAATACTGACCAGAATCACAGAAAAACTACTTTAACCTTTAATTTTATAATAATTACAGTAAAATATCTTTGTTTGAATACCACTTTATTATAAATCTATAACAAATATTATAATCAATAATTATCAGCCTGAAACACTCGTCTACATTGAAAAAATCTTCCGAGAAAAGATACTGGCCGCCAACGGGAATTGAACCCGTGGCCTTCTGATTGCCGGTCAGCAGCTCTGACCACTGAGCTATGGCGGCTTATCTAATACCCGCCAAATAATTCAATATATACTAGTGTTTCATTCGACAATTACCCATTATTACATTTTTCCAACTGAAAACAACCAACTTTATTTTGGCGGCCAGTATCTTTTCTCGGAAGATTTTTTCAATGTAGACGAGTGTTTCAGGCTGATAATTATTGATTATAATATTTGTTATCTACCCTTTGTGCTATGCATAAAAATCTTGTTTAAACGTTAGTTTATCAATTAAAAATAATTATAAATCTATAACTATCAGGGGCGTACAAAAATATTTGGTTTATAAAGCATTATGTTTTATACACCCCTGATGAAGGTTCAGGTTGAAACGAAACCGGCAGGTTAAAGATATATAATATAGTTGTATATATTTTATTGTAATTATTATAATTATTTATACCCACAAAGTATTTACTCCATGTGAAAACTTAAAATTTTTAGTCACTCGTTTAAAAATGATTGAATATTAATGATAATGTATCGTAATCATTAGACTGGAAGCGAGAACGTTCCACGGACAAGTGTATAGCTGGGAAGACTTATAAGAGAGGCTGCATTACTTGCTTATGTCTGTTGGACGGATTTACCAGTCTTTGCTCGAGATCGTGTTTTGAACCTACTCAGAATATTCTAAGTATGTAAAATTAAATATAACTTTTTTAAGGACATATTGTTTCACAAAAATAAAAAAATAAAATAGTCAACAAATGACCATTCGGCGCCATTTTTTTTTTAAAGTTAACGTTAAGGCGATCCAATAGTACAGGAAAAAGTCGAAATCGGAAACCACGCCCCTTTATGGGAGGAGTTTAAAAATACTTGAGAAAAAGCTTTTGGAAAGGTTGGAAAAGGTTTTTGAGATTTTTTTAGAGGCTGATTTCGTAAAGACCCGTAAAAAACATTAACTCCTTTTTCACGCATTGTTTATTGTAATAAAACGGAAATTTAAAATTGATTTCTAGAAACCGAGCCACGCGGAGCTAACGTCTGTTCCCCGCTAAGGCCGGGGAAGGACTGACTAAAAATGGGTGTGGCGTGAGTCAGTTGTTTTTCGGTGGACGGTATACGGTTCACTTTGAAAAACCAAATTCGTCGACTAGCGGCCGTATTGTAAAATAACAGCGCGAAAATGCATATTTTATTTTATTTTGTTAAGTTCGGGAGTAAATATCATTTTTTTGCGATTATTATAAAAGAAACTGAATTTTTCACATTATACAATAAAACCATATCCGAAAAGGGGTTTATAAATAGGAGAATTTGGACTTGAAAGTGTTTTTATAGACCTTATAATTTACTTTTTTATAGGCTTATGAAAAAATTGACCGATTTTTTAAGGGCCAAAGTATGTTCTACATGCAGTATTTAATTGAAGCATCTGTAATACTTCTAAGCGATCCAATTTTCAAAACAAAAACATTGGATTTTGTACGATTTTGCATTATTTTGTATGGCTTCATCGTAAACGCCGATTCTAGGTACGTTCCAGCTTTCTATCAAATGGTAATTAGCTGACAAGATTAACATCTTGATAATTGTCCTATTCTGGTGATCACGATTTGTTCAAAAGCTGAAACGGACTTCATGTTACTGAAATGGGAATCTTAAAAAAAACAAAATGGCGCTAAATGGCCATTTGATGACTACGCTACATTTGAATCTCTGTGCAACAACCGGTCTTAAAGTTCCGCGTGGAACAGTTTTTTTTACATGTGATAATATCTGTAATGTCTTTCGAAGAGTTGTAGACACATGTTTTGATAATATTTTCACGGATGTCGGAAAAAAATAGTTTGTCTAATTTTCGATGTTAGTAACTGATAAGCTGCGATTTAACCCCCCGAGGTAGCTAAAGGTAAACCGTTCATTGTTGTTCTTGTGATAAACGTGAACTGACAAAACGATCGTTGTTTCAGCAATTATTAAAAAGTATTTCGCCCGAGAACCATTTATTTCATAATCAACACCTCTGTCATAGTTCCCAAGTTCGCTACGTTCGGTGACTTAGCAGAGGTTCCCGGGTTCATGGGTGAGGTTTGTTCGAATCTTCGTGATGGACGCGTCTGCCCACCAACTTCGTGGTTAGCAGGATCGGGAGAGACTGGTTGAGGGAGACCTTTTGACCTCTCCAGCGGAACTCTCTCGGAACATCGCCTTGCACTGTAGTAGCAGGGACGTCCGTCACTCCTGGACGCACTGATCCTAGGATTCCTACCCACCCCTCATACCTGTTTCTTTCCCAGAACTTCTTCTCCGTCCTTTCATAGGCGATTTTTTTCCTCAAGGCTTCCTATGTGGTTTATGAATCATTTTACTCCATGTAATATCAATTATCGCGGTAACTATCGTTAAAGACTCTATTTAAATATGTTTTTTATATGTGTTAATCAAGGGGTTAAAAATCATTTAGTATAATTTAGAAAGCACTAGTAATTTTCCAGTTTAGTCCACTCGTGTAGAATTTTAATCTTGTTTTGTGAAAAATAGTTTTTTGTTTTTGTTTTCGTGCATTTTGACAATTCCTTCGGAAGACGAAACAGTTATTATTATACGTAAACCTAATTTCACCTGATGGCAAATAGTATTTTTTTTTAATAAATCTCAGTTTTTTTGTGATATTGAGAAAAATATACTTAATTAAAAAAATATCCGGTTTTTATGCCTACGTAGGTGCTTACATTATTATGTATATCATTATATTTAATTTTTCAGGTCATAGTAACTCTATAAAAAGTCAAAAAAGTCAATATTTCTTCGCAAATCCGTATGACCAAAAGCCATCATTTATCGTTGATGATTCAACAAGTCAGTTTCCATTAAAAGTTCAAAAAGGTCGATACCCATTGGCAAGTCAACAAAGTCAGTATCCATTGACAAGTCAACAAAGTCAGTATCCATTGACAAGTCAACAAAGTCAGTATCCATTGACAAGTCAACAAAATCGGTACCCATTGACAAGTCAACAAAGTCAGTACCCATTGACAAGTCAACAAAGTCGGTACCCATTGACAAGTCAACAAAGTCAGTATCCATTGAAGGGTCCAAAAGGTCAACATCCATCTTACGCACTTGGACTGTATCCGAGTAATTCTGGAATTTCTGTTGGCAATAGCCAAAAATTAAAAGATATATATCAATTTAACGTCCCAAAAAGGAATCGGGGAAATAATCTGGGAGGACAATCCCAAAGCGATTTACTAGGAAAACTCCCGCTGGAAGGACTATATCAGACAAAAGGTTTCGGTAAACAAAACAGAGGTAAAACCTATATTTCAGTATTTAATTAAATTTTTCTCAAAAGTTAATATGCAAACAGCTGTTACTTTAGCACGAGTTTCTTTTAATTATAATTCGACATTATTTCTGTTTTCGTTTAATTAAATAATTATTAAAACTAACAGATAAAAAACCGCTACTACGGGGTCTTTCCAAAACAACAATTATAGAATGTGTGCAAAAATTTACTTATCAAAAAGAAAAATAAAAACGATTTGTAAATGCTAACGTAACATATTATATGTACATCGCATAACTTATTGAATTTTAAATTCACTGGACGAATTAAAACTAATTTCTACTAAGTAACAAGCTTTAGAAATTTACTGCCGAAGGAACGCCGTCGTCGGTCGTTGTGTATTTTGACCTAAAATTCGAGTTTATCCCCCTAACCAGTAACTACCCATAATTATTTATTTAATGCAATGTGTTTGGAAATTTTCCATTTCGAGAATTTTAATTTTTTCAATTAGAAAATTGGAAAATTGCAGCTCGTAAAATTCGACGGAAAATGGTCCGGGAAATTTTAATAAAAACATTATGTTTTAGATTTTCTTATGTGAAGTTGGAATTTTTTAATGTTGGAAAATGCGAAAAATTTGTTCGGAAAATTGGTCGGGATATTGTATATAAGCTTTTGAAACTGAGAAATTCTTTGTTTTTAAATTTTCGGTTTGTCGTTTTTTCACCGGGGATGCTGTTTAATAGGATAATAACACTATCAGAAATTTATTGACCGGCAAACACATTTCTGGGTAAATGCAACTGTCCATTTCTCCATCTGAGCGTTCAATGTATTTTCACTAAACACGGCATCCGCTCGACAGTACCATACTATAATAGTACACCCAGGTGGTTTATATGTGACCTATGTCCAATATATTGAAGTTTTAGGATTTTTATAGTTTTAATAACTTCTTTTACTTTATTTATCCGAACCATAACATCTTCATTCGTAACCCAGTCCATCCAGCTTATTTTAAGTATTCTTCTGTAGATCCACATCTCGAATGCCTCAAGTCGCCTAATTAGTTCTTCAGTAAGCGTCCATGCTTCCATTCCATAAAATAATATCGAAAACACGTATCATCTGATCATTCACATTCGTAATCCAAGGTTGAGGATGTTGAGATCATGACTGCATAACATATTTTTCATGCGGATAAAGGTTGCACGAGCTTGCTCAATGCGGCATTTGATTTCAACCGAAGGATCCCATCTATCATTTACATTGCAGCCCAAGTATACAATACTCTGTACCTTCTCTAGTTTTGTTCCAGCAATATTAAAGATTTTCATCCAATGCGTTATTTTTTGCTTTTGAGCATATATTTTGTTTTATTTATATTCAGTTCTAGCCCAAAATTCTCACAAGTCTTCACTACTTGTATAGTATAGTACAGTAATATGAAAATAAATGGCGACATTTAAATTAAAAATAACGAAGACCATGTTTACAGACGCGAGACAATATTCTATAAAATGTCAACAAGATCTAAATCCAAATTATTATCAAGGACAACTGAGCAATTTATCAGTACAGCTTACAAATAATATAAATGGACAGTTCCCAAATATTTTATCAGAAAACTTTCTAAATCCTCGCCCTTACATACGAGTACTAGTCTAGGTCTAGGAGACCAGTTGATAGATTCAATGGGACAATTTTATTGATAATATTCTTTCTTGAGGATTGTTAAGTAAATTACCAGGAAAGTTGCCCGGTTATTTTGAACAAAAAAGGAACCTACTTTCATAAATTATTGTTTTTGCAAAATCATAACTTTTCTTACCATTTTTTTTTAAACTAAAAATTTGAAAGCGTACAAACTATTACAAAGTTAAGATTAATCGCTAACTTATGAAAACAAAGTTTGAAGTATAACTTTATAAACATATGAATATATTTTAACACGCATAAAAATATATTATTACGTAAAAATTCCGAAATACTTAACAGTATTTTATCCGACTTTAACAGATGAGTTGGGAGTTGGGACAACTTTTGTCGTCTACAAAGAAAATACCATCGGACTGCTGACATTCCATAGCTCCAGGGCTCCGTTAAAGTAACTCCTCGTCCGCCCTATTCACTCGAAGCTGCCGTATCCGTACGGACCCAATAAAAAATTTGCTTTATTTTGTGAAACTATAATTGTAATTTTATTAAACTATCAAACAGATAGGGAAAGCATTCGTAACTTAGAAATCTTACCATCTTATTAAAGTCCTTTATTTTCTAAGCCTACAAAAAAGATCAAAATTGGGGAACCGGATGCAGCAACAACTTTCGGTGAAGATTCTAGTTTTGGGTAAAAAGTTCAAAGTTTTACTTGTAACTAGTTAACTTTTGTATGTAGCTCCATCTGTGTAAAACCTACAGATGTAATATTTACACATGGGATTTGAGAGATGACTTTGTGCTTATGATATTATAGGGAACATGCATTTATATTATTTTAAATCGATGGGGAGTTGAATTTTGAAATTACTTCTAGGTGGTGTTATTTTTAGATTGAAATAAGGGTAAGAGAGGGTTAATCATTGTTACTATACATTGTGCTGACCATTAAATACAATATCCATGTTTCATTTTCAATTCGTTAAAGATTTGATATTAACTTTTTATATTCCAGAGCATTATTAGACAGCAGAGCAACAAAATAGATTTTTTACCATTCTTGGTTTAGATTTTCTATTAAATTTTAAATCGAAAACAACACTTTCACAAGAATCCGGTCGCTGATGTAGAAGGGCATTAAAACTATCGAATTAACATTTTTTTAATGATTCAATTTAACGGTTGACAGTATCTAAATAATAATAATAATAAACTCAAAAATGTTCAAACTATTTACGCGATAAGTGTGCTTCCAGGACCGTTTTTAAATTATATATCTGGACCGTCCCCGAGCTATTTTCCAGAACAATCCAGTAGTTTCCTAGGACAGGACCCTGCTAATATTTACAAAGGGCAGTATCCGAGTTCTCAAAAAGGACAATCGAGTTCTGTAAATAGACCTTGGGGCAATTTACCGGGACAGATGTCCTCTACTAACTTGCCAGGTCAATATTTGGCAAAAGGATTTGGTAGACAAAAGAGAGGTACCAATTTTCTAAATATTACTCGTCCTTGATACCTTAGCCTTTATCATTCAGTTACGTGGATTCAATGGCACAAAAAGATTATTTACTCCTACTATTACTTCATTAAAATTATACAAAATTCAAGAAAATCACCCTTTTAAAATTGCGGTTGGAGTCTTGTTGTCTCAGTTGCTACTAGTATCTGTTGACACTAGTTGTAACATGTTGACATCAAGTCTCCTAAAATTTACAATATTCATAATGAAATAAGCTATTGGTTTCGAGACTTAATAAATAGTAATGACGAAATCAATATTAAAGATTCAATAAAACGTAAAGTAAAAACAAAACCCTTTCCTGATGCTAGTGAAAATAAATTAAAAGGATGACAAAGTGAATTAGGACGTAAAGGTCAACGTCTTTCTAACATTTTAAATAAGAAAATAGTCAGATCCATAATCGATACTTCTTCAATAATCGTAAATTCAATTTGTGGCGTCATTTTAATTTAACAAAAATAAATAACTTTGTATACAGCACTTATTAATCAAAATAATCGACGTATTTCAAAACCAAAGGTTTTTTTGTCAGAATAAACGTATATTGAAATTTAACAAACATGATAATAGACAAACAAATCCAGAGAAATAAGTAAATAAATAGAAATAACAGACCACAAAAACATTACAATGAGTGGTGATTAATTAGTTATTAGGTATCATAAGAGTTGTAATTTTCTTATCTATAAGTATTTATTCTATTATGTTTGTGCAATCTTATATTCGTTAATTTCCATTATCGTTTATCCAGACGAAAAAACTATTGGTTTTGAAACATTTCTATAATTTTGAGTAAATAGTGATGTATACAAAGTTGCTTATTTTTATTAAACCATAAATAATACATTATTTTTACAGAAATCCCAAGATTGTACAATTGAAGACAATGCGTTTATTGGAATATGTCTTAACATTATTTGCTAAAATTAATTAACCAATTGGGATTCCTTTTAATTCAGTTTTTTTTTAAATATTATTAAGTAGTCACAGATCGATTGAAAAAATATACATCTGTAAATATTACTAAATTGCAGAAGCTTACCATAGTAGTTTACTTGGACAGCTCCCAGGTGATCCACTAGGACAACTGAGTTCACTCGGACAGATTCCGAGTGCCTCACAAGGACAACTGAGTTTACTCGGACAGGTCCCGGGCGCCGCACAAGGACAATTGACTAGTTTTCTTGGACAGTCACCAATTAGTAGTTGGCCCGGGCAGAACGCCATGAAAGGATTTGGTAGACGAAAGAGAGGTATATAACAAAACGTTAAATCTTTAAAAAAATATAAACAAAATATTTTTTTTAAATACTTCACGCAACTCCATGTAAATAATAACAACAACGAAAGATATGATTGCTAAACATTAAAAAAAACTTTTATTTTTATTGTAAATTAACTAATAAACTGTAAATAAAACAAATATTGCTGAATAATTACATAAATCGAGATGCTGATTTATTTTTAGATGCTGATCAGTACTTAAAGGGTCAACAAAGCCAATACGGTCATAAAGGTCAAAAAGGATTTTTTAGTCCACAAACTACTCAAGAATTTAAAGGTCTACCAAGTCAACAAAATTCACTCGCTGGGTTCGGTAGGCAAAAGAGAGGTAGACTAAAAAAACATTATTAAAAGATTAATCACATTATTAAATCTCTAAATATTTGTGGAATTAAAATTCATAATTGTTGAAAATTATTATTACAAAAATACATAAATTGGTGTAAGAAAATACACATGAAATAGATTCACGAACCAAGACTTAAGAGTTATCTCATTGTAGATGCTGATCAATACTTAAAGGGTCAAAAAAGCCAATACGGTCTTAAAGGTCAAAAAGGACTTTTTAGTCCACAAACTACTCAAGGATTTAAAGGTCCACCAAGTCAACAAAATTCACTCGCAGGGTTCGGTAGGCAAAAGAGAGGTAGACATAAAAAAAACTTTATTAAAAGATTAATCATATCATTAAATCTCTAAATATTTGTGGTATTAAAACTCATAATTGTTGAAAATTATTGTAACAAAAATACATAAATTGGTGTAAGAAAATACACATGAAATAGATTCACCAACCAAGACTTGAGAGTTATCTCATTGTAGATGCTGATCAATACTTAAAGGGTCAAAAAAGCCAATACGGACTTAAAGGTCAAAAAGGACATTTTGGTTCACAAACTACACAAGGATTGAAGGGCCCACCAAGTCAGCAAAATTCAATCCCAGGGTTCGGTAGGCAAAAGAGAGGTAGACTAAAAAAATTTTTTTTTTTTTAAATCTCTAAATATTTGTGGTATTAAAACTCATAATTTTTGAAAATCATTTTAACAAAAACACATAAATTAGTGTAAGAAAATACCCACGAAACCATATTCGTGAACCAAACCTTGAGAGTTATCTCATTGTAGATGCTGATCAATACTTAGAGGGTCAACAAAGCCAATATGAACTTAAAGGACACCAAAACGCCCAAGGATTTAAATCTAAAGATCAACAAAGCTAACTCGCAAGGTACTCGAAAAAGAAAGGTATACAAAAATTAATTTCATAAACAACCTTATGCATAAACCTAAATAAAAAAATTAAAACATTTCGCAATTAAAACTAAAAAAAAAAATACTGAAGATTATAATTTAGTTTGCATCATGGTTACAGATTTTTTGTTTTTTTTTGGCTACCGCACTAGGCTAATGCCCGTGTTGTGGTAGTCATACATTTAATATTTTAAATAGGAATTATAAAAAAATACGATTTTATTGAAACATATAATTAAATATACTAAATAAAAATTAAGAAAAACATAAAAGTAAGTGAAAAAAAATCATACTTTAAAGAAAAATAGAAATAAAAATTCAAATTCAAATTTCGAAATACATAAACAAATGTTAAAGATTTAGTATTAAGAACTCCTGTATTATATTCAAATATATAAATTAAAACATATATTTAAATTAAAACATAAATAAAATTAAGTGAAAAAATAAGAGAATTTTTTTTTATAAAAATAGAAATAAAAATGGAAATAAAAATTTTGAAATGCAAAAATTAATAATTAAAATGTAATGTTAAGAACTCATGTATTCTTACAGGTTCGCTCGTCTCCTTTCGCTTGTTGATCCTTTAATACGCGTTAAAGGATCAACAAGCCAAGACGGACTTAAAGAACACAAAGTACATAGGATTTTTAATCATAGGTTAATTTAATTTAATTTAAGGTCTAAAAAGTCAACTCGCAGGTTTGATAAGCAAAACAGAGGTACTCGTAGACTGGAAATTTATAAAAAATATAGTTATTTCATAAAAATATAAATATGTGGCTAACGAAACACAATGCCATCTGTTGGATGGTTACCCAACCTAGAAAACCAAGTGTTGTGTCTACAAATTAACTCACACCGCCATCTGTTAGAAACTTATGGAACTTACGAATAATTACAAAGCATTGTCCTATAACAAACATTTAATGAACTTTTTTTTAAAAATTAGCAAAATTAAAAACTGAGGTCAATAATCAAGATAAAAACTATCCTATCTTTTAAGATGGACCAAATTACTAGCCAAATTTTAACGAAATCGGTTAAGGGCGATTCCGCTATAGACGATTCTCGATATTAATTTTTAAATCTCAGTATTTGTACCTTTTTTGATATCCGTGCAAATAATATGGTCAATGTATAATAATAATGAAAAATGGATTTTACTTCATACTGAAAATTTTGGCCCGCTTGGAAACATTATCATTCGAAGAATTGGTATAAGCTGCAAAATCACACCGTGCAACTTTGGCGCTAAACAGCTGTTTCCGATAGTTTGAAGTTGTATTTTACCGCTATACGTGTAGTGACAGTATTAATTTATTCTTATGTGCCGAAAGATGTAAGTACTTGTTGTTATTTATTAAGCATCATTGGCTAAAAGAAGTCACTGTTAGCTTGTTGCACCCGCGATACAAAAGATATAAAAGTTTGTGTTGCTCAAAGAAATAAAGTGCTAACGTTTTTAAACTTTGTAAAAGTAATAATAAATCAAAGGCAAACTTAAATAAATCTAAAGTTTTTAAGATTATGATGTTAGCTGAATATTGAAATGAGCGTCTACTCAAGTTGGTTGCACCCCCGATTGTGTTGTTAGAATCGCAGATGCAACTCTTTCACGACTATCCTTATTATTTGATTTATCATATATTTTATTGTTTTGTTATGCCTTGAATAATAATATATTTTTTATATTTAATAGGTGTGTTTATGTTATATTCTGCTTTTCATAGAAATTCTATAATTTGGCACGCAGTCTTTCTAAAAACATGTTCTTTATATTAAAAAGAAGAAGTTAAAGAAAAGATGGTGACGTTGGATGATAAATGGGAAGGGCTGAAAAATAAATAGGCTTTCAATAAAAATACTTCTTTCAATCTGAAGACGGCGATAGAATTTCCGTGGCGCAAACCTCTTTGTCTCATCTCAAATGCACATTGGTTTTGAAATCTCTGAAAACTACCACAGAAACAGAAAGTGATTGGGACGATAACGATTTGGAACCTTTTACAAATTACAAAATACAAAAAGAAATTTTCTTTTTGTATTTCAAAATACAGAAAGAAAAACAAAGAAAAGAAACGAAATTTGATGTTTACAGTGATTCAGATGACTAATCCTTAAATGATGAACCTCCAACGTCTCTTCAACTCTCAAAGTTAGCAGCAGAAGTATGCCCTAAAACTGATAATTTCTGTGCCGTTGTCCCACCAAAAGATACAAATATTAATTAAATAATTATAAAAATCTTGAATGACGTAGCAGACGTGCAACTTGAAGACATTATCGCGAAGTTGGAAGCGTCAGAGAAAAGGATTGATGGATGTAATATGTTCATATAATTTTCGGCGAATTTTGACTTAGTCGAAAAGAAATAATTAATATAAATGACCAAGAAGAATATAAGAATTAATATAAATGACAACTGATTAGTAATAAGAATTGTTTGATCTCTTATCTCGTTCCTTTATAAGTGTTTATTGATATTTATATACACTAACATTAGCTGAGTTGCACCCGCGATAATTTAACGATAATTAATAGAATCACCCTTAAGTAGTTTCAGAGTTATCTCGAACAAACATCGTGGCACGAGATTTATATATATAAAGAAAGATAGAGTGATAAACATAAGAGATCTTACCAAACAGAGGATTTCTTGAAACACGTATACCTACTTTATAAAAAACTTTTACAGAAGCTTTCCAATTACATGGTAAAAAAAGGCTAAACAATTTAATTATTTAAATGTTCTGGCCTCGAATTATTTATCGGTAAAATTATTTCTGAGTATATTACACGCAGATAATTTTATTGGTTAACCAGAATTAGAAGGTCAGGTTAGATGATAATTTCTGAGTATGTATGCAGTACTGTATTGGTTAACAATATAGTTTGAATACGGATAGGATTCGTTAATTTAGTTTAACCTTCGTTTAGTTTATTCGTTCATTTAGTTTATTCGGTAATTGGTTAACAATATCGGCGACACCAGGAAGCACAGTCCTACCTTGGTAAAAACTGCCAAAAGCACATCTCTTATATTTCAATGTCTTTGCTTAATCCTCTCGCTGGGTTTTGGTTGGGAGACCTGCACGTAGTCTACGTACTGGTCACTTTTGTCGCAAATTTCTTAGTAAAGAGATCGTGCTTGCAGTCCATATGTACATATGTAAGTACTGATAATTAAACTATACCGCTGATAGCTCCATGTATTCTTGTCCACTTCATCATAAACATCCCTTATTAAAAAAACGGAATTCTCAGCGGTAGAACCAAAAACATTTTTTTAATGCACCTGTATCAGTTTCTTTTTGAAGAAACGCTTTAGCAAACCATTTCACCCACCAAAAGTGTCTCTCTCCCTCATGTGTCATCATCAAGTTATGCATTATGTAGATGGTTCCTGGTGGTGGAAGCATGGTGCTGCCTTAGCTTATAATTTTATCAATTTATGTCCCATCTAAGGAGAGAAGGAAGTGCTTGCGGTACCTACTCTCAGAGATGTAAATCTGCATGTTTTTCTTAAATGTGTTTATAACTTTCAGGACGACCAATGGGTATTTACAACCACGCAATTTAAGGATCACAGGCACTACGTTAATTATATTTTTTTAAACACGGATGTGTTATTATTATTATTATTGCACCTTTATGTAAAAACATATAAGTGAATTTCAAAAACTTATGTTATTATATAGGTATGATTATTGTAAGATTATTTTTATAGCACCATTACATTATATATATATCAGAATGTATATTATACATATTATAATATTGTGTAATAACGTAACACATAAAAGTTTATTAAACATGATACGAATATATTATGTGATTATTTTAAAATCTATTGACGTATTTTCCCAGCAACCATTTAACTTTTAAACAAAATAGAAAAAAAACAACAGAATTGAACTTGAAAGTTGAACTCAACTACACAAAGTAGGACACCTGAAGAAAAAAAGAAGGCAGCGAGAATGAGGCAGTATGAAGTGATCACTTTCCAGAATCAACAACCACAATAATAATAATATTTATTTTTAACTTAATAAGAAAAACCTCAAATTATAATATTTAATTAATAAAAACAATATTAGCGACACTCTTTCGAAAATCTTCATAAAAAAAAATCAGAAAAAGATCGATCACATTTAGGAATCACAATTGTGAAAGACTGCCAATTAGCATAACAACGTCAAAATGGTTATAATCTGCCGTACTGAGCATAAATCGTCAAAAAGCACAAAATAGTGAAAAACTGGACAATTAACATCAAAACGTAAAAATGAATATGAACTGCCATCTTAAGCATAAATCGTCAAAAAGCACAAAATGGTAAAAAAAACTGCCCATTAGCACTGGATTATCAATAAGGCAGTGTAGGCAACTTTGAACGCGTTTTTCTCGAAAAAATTTTAACACGTTTTTCATCCTGGTTGACGACACATAAAAAAAACTGTACATCCCATTTACATGCAACTGTTCGAAAATCTAGTGACTATGGCACTACGTAGGTGAGAGCATTTTTAACAAATGCATCTTTCAGAAAATGAAAATTAAAAAAATTAGAATTTCGTGGTGTCCGGTGCGTTAAAGCCTTGTTTAGGATTGAAAAGGATTGAAAAGCCTTGAAAAGGCGACTGGTCGCCTATTAGGCTAAAAAAAACTGCGCATTAGCACCGGATTATCCATAAGGCAGTGTAGGCAACTTTGAACGCGTTTTTCTTCGAAACTTTTAAACACGTTTTTCAACCTGGTTGACGAAACATTAAAAAAAACTGTGTATCCCATTTACATGCACCAAGTCTTAAACTGCTCGAAAATCTAGTGACTATGGCACTACGTAGGTGTAAGCATTTTTGACAAATGCATCTCTAGAAACTGAAATTTAAAAAAAAATTACAATTTTGTGGTGTCCTGGTGCCTTAAAGCCTTGTTCAGGATATGATCAAAGGAATAAGGAAGCTTTTTTAGTTGTTTGTTTATGGGGTGTTATGCCGTGTTGCGCTACCTCCTTCTTTAGCCGACGTTTCGGACAGCGTTGCAGCGTCCATCATCAGGGCAGATCCGGCAGATCCGACAGATGTGTGATGTGTGTGCCGGATCTGCTCTGATGATGGACACTGTAACGCTGTCCGAAACGTCGGCTAAATAAGGAAGTAGCGCAACACGGCATAACACCCCCAAAACACACAACGAAAATGCTTTTGGCCGTGAAAATAATAAAAAAAATTGTGAAAAACTGCCAACTAGCACCAAAAAGTCAAAATGGTTATAAACTGCCATCTTGAGCATAAATCGCCAAAAACTCGAAATTGTGAAAAACTGCCATTTAGCACCAAAACGTCAAAATGGATATAAACTGCCATCTTAAGCATAAATCGCCAAAAGCTCAAAATGTTGAAAAACGGCCATTTAGCACCAACACGTCAAAATGGTTATAAACTGCCATGTTGAGCATAATTCGTCTAAATGCTCAAAATGGTGAAAGACTGCCAATTATTATAAAAACATCAAAATGGTTATAATCTGCAGTATTTAGCACAAATCGACAAAAAAACCTCAAAATGGTGAAAAACTGCCATTTAGCACCAAAACGTCAAAATGGATATGAACTGCCATCTTAAGCATAAATCGTCAAAAAGCACAAAATGGTAAAAAAAACTGCCCATTAGCACTGGATTATCAATAAGGCAGTGTAGGCAACTTTGAACGCGTTTTTCTCGAAACTTTTTTAACACGTTTTTCATCCTGGTTGACGACCTTCGGACGACACATAAAAAAAACTATACATCCCATTTACATGCAACTGTTCGAAAATTTTGTGACTATGGCACTACGTAGGTGAGAGTTATTACTATTAGTATTTGTGTTCACTTTTTATAAATTTTACTTTAATAAGATACTAGTTATAAGTCTACGTGATAAAGTGTAAGTTATATTATCTATCTATATAAATAAAAATCAATTAGTGTTCGTTTGTTTCGCTAAAACTCAAGAACGGCTGGGCCGATTTAGCTGATTTTGGTTTTGAAATGTTTGTCTTAGTGCAGGGAAGCTTTAGAAGGTGGAAAATATGTGGCGAGAAAGATGGTAAAAATAAAAATTTCATTTTCCCATATAAACTGTTCAGAATATTTAAAAAGTCAGAAGAAAGCAAAAAAAAAGTGTTTTGTTGGCGTCGTAGTTAATACCTATCTCTAAAAATGAATCGCCGAATTGTATGTATGCACATAACTTCCGAACGACTGCACCAAATTGGATAATTGTTTATGTATAAAACTAATATTGAATTTTGTATAAAAAATTGTAATAGGTATGGCACGCGAGCAGTTAGAAAACTGAATGTACCGGGAATAAATGTAGGGAATGTGAGAAAAGGGAGGGGGAGGGTGTGGGGAAGGGTGCGGGGTGTAGGAGGGGGAGGGGTAGGGTTGAGGGAGGAGTGGGGGAGGTGGGAGGGTGTGGGGAAGGGTAGGAGGGTGGGGTGGAGGGGTCGGGGGATTGAGAGGGGGGAATTTTAAAAATGAATGTATTGGTAATGAATATATGGAATGCAGGAGGGGGGAGGGTAACCCGAGAGGGCGGAGGGGCACTTGAGAGGGTAATACGCGGGAGAGGGGAGTGGGGGAGGGAGTAGAGTGTGGAGAGGGAAGGTGGAGGAGGAGGAGTCGGAACGCGAGAAGGGAAGGGGAGGAGGAAGGTGAACGGGACGAATGGGAAAGGACGTGCAGGTAGAAACAATTTCTTTATTAAATGGCATAGCAACGCATTCCGGGTACCAGCTAGTATTATATAAAGTTCGTTGTAAAGGGCCTTGAGGGGATTGTTTTTCTACAAAAAATAATCCAAACATTATTATTATTGGCTTCCACCAACAAAAAAGCGATTTGTAATGGTCTCATGTCCGGAAAAGATTGGCAACTGATGATCTGATTAATTTACCTTATATTTTCACTAGCAAATTATTTAATGTATGTACATAAATCAATTAAGTGTGATAACATGCTGATAAATTTGTTTTATGTAAATAAAAAATATGACTTGACGTTTATTAGTCATTACTTTAAAATGCTTATTATAAGAAACCCAACTTTATGAAAGGTATTTTTCAACTTTTATTTCTCTTTTTTTTTAAAATTACTATGCAGGGTGTAAGAGCAAGATTCATCAGAATATTTGGAGTAAAAAAACATAGATACGTTATACAATATAGTGTGTGATATTTAAAAAAATTCTTTTTTGTTTGAATTGATAATAAACATATCATTGGACAGCAAAATGAGATGTACAATTTTTACTCCATAATATGTGTTTTTATTTATACCTTTCAAGGTGTAATTGTGATCTAGGACGACGTCAGAATACGTGTTTTAGATTCCGGGTGCGGGTGGAACATGGATACATTCTTCTTCTTTGTGTGCCCTATCAGGTCCCCCCGACGTTGGCGATCACTCTTGAAAATGTCTCTCTGTCTTGCGCTGCCCGGAATAGCTCCTCCATACTACTAATGCCGGTCCAATCTCGTATATTTCACAGCCAAGATATTTGTCTCCTACCAGGCCCTCGACGACCTTCTATCTTGGCTTTCAATATTAAATGGAGCAAGTGATACTTCTCCCCTCGAAGTATATGACCCATATATGAAATTTTCTTGATTTTTATTAATGTAAGCAGTTCCCTATCAGCTCTAGCCCGCCTGAGAATATCTGTGTTGGTGATCATGTCGGTCCATGGGACCTTGAGCATTCTCCGGGGAAGCCACATTTCAAAGGCCTTTTAACCTGTTCATGGTATTTATTTTCAAGGTTCATGTTTCACATCCATACAGCAAGACCGACCATACATAGCATTTTAGCATTATCTGCCTTAGTTTTAAGCTGATATTGTCGTTGCAGAAGAGGGATTTCATTTTACTGAACGCAGTTCTTGCTGCTTCAATTCTGCACCTAATCTCTATATCTGGGTCAAGAGTCTCCGTGAGAATACTGCCGAGGTATTTAAATCTCTCCACCTTTTCGACATTACAACCATTTAACTGTATCATTGTTCCAGAGTGATCTAGTCGTCCAAATGTCATCCATTTAGTTTTATTGACGTTGATTGTTAGGCCCAGTTGCTCACCAGCACTATTAACAAGATTTAATAGATCTTGGAGGTCACTGATACTGTCAGCTAGTAATAGAGTATCATATGCATATCTTATGTTATTAATGACAACTCCGTTGATCTTAAGACCCTTCTCGGTATTACTTAGGGCTCTTTTAAAGAAATAGTTGGTGTAGTGTTCGTATCTATGAAATAGATATAGTACATTGTCTCACGTACACTTAGTGGGGTGGCAACACTGTCAGAGAGGAGTAGTGACCGCGTGTGATATACGGCGGGTGCGACGATTGCCTACGCCGGGCTAAGTGTAGTAATGAGCCAGTGCTTAGACGTGATTAGATAAATACAGGCCATTACAAGTGGCGACGAGGATAAAGGTCAGTAAAAGTGTTATGCATTGGAAATTTTTAGTTCGCGTGCAATCAATTTCACAATAAAACGGATCGGCTCATGTAATTTTGTGGAGATCTTTTTGTCTCCCTTGCTCTAATGACGAGAAGGGTGATTTGGACGGTGTGGGAAAGAGAAGGCACCACGCTGCGAAACAAGTTCAAAAATAAAATAAACATACGTAAAGGGTTACACTCGCAATTAAAATTTACGGATTACATACGATTTTGACAGATCACTCACACGAGCGTTTACATATGCATCCGACTTGTAGTAATTGATGATCACGGAAGTTGTTCGGAAGTTCGACCTATATAAATGCTCATGCGACCGTTTATATCTGTAAATTTATTTGCGGTGAAATGGCTTCCTGTCAACAACGACTTGCTACTGTCAAATTTACGCGATTTTGTCAATAAAGACGAAAGGGCCCAAATAAAGTGTTGAAATAGATTTTGTCTTCAATTAAACTATTGGTAAATGTTCCGCTATTGAGTCCACGCTCAAAACACACTTTAAAAAAATAAAATAAATTGTACTAGGTAGATAATAATTAGTAATAAGTAATTCAGTAACCGAAATTTAAAAATATTGCGTTTTAATGATTATTTTGTTAACTTTAAAAATGCGAAATGTCATTTTTCAACGACCGCCATCCATTATTGAGTCCACGCTCAAAACACACTTTAAAAAATTAAAATAAGTTGTACTAGGTAGATAATAGTTAGTAATAAATAAGTAATTCAGTAACCGGAATTTAAAAATATTGCGTTTTAATTATTATTTTGTTAACTTTAAAAATGCGAAATGTCATTTTTCAAGGACCGCCATCTTTTTAAATAAGAAGGCTATTCTTGTGCCGTGTGAAACTGCAACACGCAAATTGTAAATACACACTACCAACCTAAAAATTCAAAAACATTTACGTAACCAGTTGTTTCAAATAATATAATAACAATTAATTGTTGTAAAATAACCTACCAAGAAAAACATCCCAGTTTTCAAGTAGTTTAGCGGCTTTGTGTAACATGGCTTGTGATACAAAAGAAAGTGCCCCTTTATACCGCCTGCTCGCGTCAAGGCAAGAAAAACATCCCAGTTTTAGCGTCAGTAGTCACATCAGTAGTTTAGCGGCTACGCTAGGTTTGTGTAACATGGTTTGTGATACAAAAGAAAGTGACATTTCTTTCCATGTTCTTCTGTTATAAATACAGGTACAAACTTGTCTATAATACTAATCCTACTTGCAGTACAAACCTTTCAAAACTTGGGTGTTATTGAAAAGAAAAACGCGTGCGTGTTCTTTTATTTATTTTCGTTTTAGGAATTAAAATAATTACATACGTAATTTAGAAAATCAGGTACTTTCGTAATAATATCGTCTATGTATCGCTTTTAGCTACTCGTTTCGCGAATGCTTTTTTTATTTTTAGGTTGGCTCATTTGCAAATTGCATGTAAAACATGTTTCACATGGAACAGTTGTGGGTGGTTTGGTATATTTAAGGAACAGTTTCACATTTCATATAGGTTTGCTTCTCGCGTCATGCACGCGTAATAAGTGATGATTTTTTGAATTCACGAAACCTAACAAAATAATGATTAATACGCATTATTTATCATTTTCGAAGATTGAAATTCGTACTTACTATTGTGTAACTGACAGAGTGATTTTTCCTTTTAAAAGTGCATATTTCATCATCGTAATTAATAACATGGCGGTCCTTGAAAAATGACATTTCGCATTTTTAAAGTTAACAAAATAATCATTAAAACGCAATATTTTTTAATTTCGTTTACTGAATTACTTATTACTAACTATTATCTACCTAGTACAACTTATTTTAATTTTTTAAAGTGTGTTTTGAGCGTGGACTCAATAGCGGAACATTTACCAAACTATTCTCCATGCGCTTTTGTGCCGTCAAAGGCGGCAATTAATTTCGTTTTATCCGAATGACAGCTACCTGACAACTGCTTACAGCAACCGACTTTGAATTTAAAATACGTAAATGTTAAAAATAGAAACATCAAGATTGGAAAGGATTGGACCGATAAATCAATAGAAGGATGCTCGTTTTCCAGAGGGCTAAGATTAGTGAAGGTAAATACTAGTAAAAAAAATAAATAATAATAATAATAATAACAAAAAAAAACAAAAAAAAATCAGGCATTGAGATAAGAGCAACGATGTATGACAACTCTGTGCAATTATTGAGTTACGCTAATGATATCGACATAATCGCAAAAAACTCCAGATGTTTTACGTGATGCCTTCATAAATCTTGAAACTTCTGCTAAAAATATGGGTCTCACAGTAAACCAGCAGAAGACCAAATACATGGCCGTAGGATGCGCCCAACAAACCCCAACATTCTCATGTGGAAGCCATAATTTTGAAACGGTACAAAGCTTCACATACCTAGGCTCCCTGATAAAAAAAACAAGAATAATACCACAGAGGAGATCCAGAAGCGCATAGTGAACGCAAATCGCTGTTATTACCGCCTACAAAATCAAATAAAACCCAGACTGCTGTCCAGAAACACTGAGACATTAGTGTACAAAACAATTATCAGACCAGTACTCACATACGCAGCTGAGACTTGGGTACTAACTAAGAGGAATGAGCAAGCACTGGATGTTTTGAAAGTAAAATTTTGAGGCGTATCTTCGGACCGGTTTCAGAATTTTTTTTCCAAAGGATTTTGGCGCAGACGTTATAACAATGAGCTGTACACTCTATTTAAGGATCTAAACGTCACAAAATTTATTAAACTGGAAAGAATTCGGTGGCTGGGTCATGTAGAGAGAATGTCTGAGCATCAAGCACCAAAGTCCCTTCTGAACTCGAGACTGACAGGGCGAAGGAGCCTGGGAAGACCGTGTTTAAGGTGGAGCGACAACGTTCGCAAAGATTTATCCACCTTGGAGATTGTTAACTGGAGAGAGCTGGCACTAAACCGTGACGAGTGGAAGAAGACTCTTGAGGAGGCCAAGACCCACCAAGGGTTGTAGAGCCAACAGTGCTGAAAAAAAAAAAAAAATAATAAAAATAATAATAATACAAAAAAAAATATATAAAAAAAAATATAAAAAACTTCCGAAAGAATGGGTTCTGTAACTCGCTGTTAATTGCGTTAAGTGACTTTTGGTGTCGTTTACCTTGGTGAATTGACCGGAAACCGGAACTGGGTTTTCTGTCGCTACAGCGGGAAGGAAGACCTTGGAAAGGGTTTGGATCCGCAGCTGCAGGGTGACGGAGCCAGACAAAGGGGCTCGGAGCGTAACCTTCTGAAAGTGTTGGGATAAGTACATTTAATTAACTTGTTTCAGCTCTTCTCCCAATGGAGGTGATTTGTAGGAATTTGGGGACGTTCTGTTACAGAACGGGAAATTGGTCATTGTTCAAGGAACGATTGGATCAGGCCCTCATTTTAAATGATGATAAGGTTTTGTCACCGGAGCGCCAAAGAGCATTTTGCTAAATAGCCTCACCGAAGAAACTTTCTCTTTATTATGCGATTTATGTTTCCAAAAAAAGGGTTTCAATTTGTTCTTTTCACGATTTATGTAAGCTATTAGATTAATTTACAATTATTTGAATTATTTTACAAATGTAAGCAGTTAGCTAATGAATCTGTGAAGGATTGCGAGGCTTGATTAAGAGGTTTGAGTTTAAATTGTAATTTGGAGCTGAGATTGGAGCCATGTTTAAAAGATATTTTCGTTATTGGGATATTTAATGATAAATTGAAACACAAGTTGTTCATTGAAGCAATCAATACTTCTTTTTCGGAATGTTTTGATTTTTTTGGAGCGCGGAAATTCTCAGGAATTCGCCGGCCATAGACAACTACTTTTTATTAGCGATATCAACGGTTAGTCTCCAATCTAGAGGGATTAAATTGGATATATGGATTGATTTTAAATTTAAAAACTTTGACGCTGATTAAATTCGGTGTACCTTGACGCTGATTAAATTCGATGTACCCTGACGCTGATTAAATTCGGTGTACCTTGACGCTGATTAAATTCGGTGTACCCTGACGCTGATTAAATTCGGTGTACCTTGACGCTGATTAAATTCGGTGTACCCTGACGCTGATTTCAGGTAACAACAATACAATACAACAGAGTGATATCGTGTTTTGCTCAGCTCCCGAAATAATTATAAAAAATATTTTTAATAAAGTGTTCTGTGAACCCAGAACGGATTAAAGTGGCGACTGTGCTTCATCCTACGTAATCATCTAGCCGTCCCTAGTAAAAAATACACGAATCTGTTATAAATAATCTATTCAAAAACATCATTCAAACTGTGACATTTGACATTTATTTAAAGTGTAACATAATTAACCCACATAAAAATATTTCCCTCTAGATTCCTAAATCAAGACAGTGAAAATTAAAATATATAAATGAAATAAATTAAATTATTGTGTCCAGTGCATACCAGATCAGTTAAATAAGTTAAATAAGCAAATTTCACTATAACATTTATTTATTTATTTTCTTGTTTATTTAACGCCATCTGTGTCTGCGAGCAATTAACAAAATCATTATTAGAAACATTACAAATCTATTAGCTCGATCACCACACAGAGGCCGCACTAACCACCGAATCCTACTCTATTCCGAATATTTATTTTAAAAAAAAAACAACAACAATGAATTGCGAAGCCTGCCTAAACCTTATCACCAAAAATGACCATGCGCTCACGTGTGCCACGTGCAACATCGGTTTCCATAACAATTGCTTAAATATCACAGATATCAATTTCAAAAAAATGTCATTAAAAAACAAACAAACTTGGAAATGCCCTAAATGCAAAAGCAGACCGAGCTCACCTGCTACGTCGGCCGCGACACTCGGATCTGAAGCCGACTCCTTATATAATCGTCTCGCTAAACATTTTGATGACAAAATTTTTGAAATAAAACAAATGTTTGAGGAGGAAATCAATGACCTCAAAAGAAGCAGTGAATTCATCTGCAAACAATATGAAGACCTGCTATTAAAATTCAAACAAGTACAGGACATTCATAAAGAAGCAAAATTCCTACGCGAGGAAAACGAAAAAAAAAACAACAGAATCTCTTCCCTGGAAAGTCGTCTTGCGGATTTAGAACAAGTCAAACTCTCCGACAGCGTGGAAATGGCGGGGGTGGACTTACGGACGGGAGAACAACCCGCGGAGGCCGTTCTTCGGGTAGCTGGCTCGCTGGGACTGCCCCTCCAACATCAAGAAATCCGAATGGTGACCAGGACCCAAGATCGCAGGCGGAACACCCCGGTCAAACTACACATTGCCTTCTACAGCCAAAAAACAAGGGAATCGTTGCTCTCGCTAAAGAAAGAGGCCAAAACCTTAAACCCAAACTCTCCTATCTTCATCAATGAAGTACTCTCTCCTTACTTCAAGGAACTGATGTGGAAAACGAAGCAAAGGGCCAAAGAAACCCTTTATCAATTCGTATGGTTTAAAACTAATAAAGTGCTTGTCCGCAAACCAACTGGGGAAAAAATAATTGAAATAAAACATGAAAATGATTTGAAAAAAATGGGGATTCAACTGTAGATAACTAAGCATTCTACTATAAACTTCCTGTATTGCAATAAATCATAATGGCAGAATTATTTAACACATTGCAATCATTGCAACTATATTATTCCCATACAAGTCCCATTTCATTAATTATTTCTACCTATTTTGTTTACAAAAATCTTTCTAATTCTTTCTATTATCCAAATTATTTTAACACCAAATTTTACTGCTCTAAATATTTTTATTACCAAAACCATTTTAATTATTTTAACAGCAAATCTTATTATTCTAAATGTTTTTTTTACCCAAATTATTTAAGTTATCTTATCATAAAATTTGATTGTTTTGAATGTTTTTATTACCCAAATTATTTTAATTATTTTTCCATCATTTTCTATTATAACCCAAATTATTTTAATTATTTTTCCATCATTTTCTATTATAACCCTAATTATTTTAATTACTTTTCCATCATTTTCTATTATAACCTAAATTATTCTAATTATTTTACCATAATTTTCTATTATAACCCAAATTATAACCTAAATTATCTCTACATTTTTACCTCCAAACTTTATTGTTTTAAAGGTCTTTCAAAGTATTTTAATTATTTTTACTTCAATTTCTATTTTTCCAATGGTTTTTATTACCCAAAATATTTTAACTATTTTTTTTTATTTTTTTTATTTATTTTTTTTTTTATTTATTTATTTATTTATTGTTTGAAAATATTACATAATACAATATAGTGAACTTAAAATGTCCAACTAGGCAATTGCCCGTTTTAGGACATTCCAGTATGATAATTTTACCATACAATTTTATTTTTTTAAATGTCTTTACTACCCAAACTTTTCTGATTATTTTATCATTAAATTCTATTATTCTAAATGTTTTTATTACTCTAATTATCTTAATCACTTTACCATAAAATATTATTGCTCTAATGGTTTTTATTATCTAAAGTTTTTAAAGTATTTTACCATAAAATCTTATACCTTTAAAGGTTTTTATTATCCAAAGTATCTTTATTTTTTTACCATCAAATTTTATGGTTTAAAAGGATTTTATTATCCAAATTATTCTAATTATTTTAGCATGAAATTCTATGTTTTCAAAGGTTTTTATTATCAAATGTATTTTCATTATTATACCATCAAATGCTATTGTTTTAAATGCTCTAATTATCCAAAGTATTTGAATTATTTTAACGTCAATTTTTATTGCTCTAAAAGTTTTTATTACCCAAATTATTTAACTAATTTTTCCATCAATTTACATTGTACCGAAGGTTTTTATTATCCAAAGTATTTGAATAATTTTACTGTCAAATTTTTTTGTTTTGAAGGTTTTTATTATTCTAAGTACTTAAATGATTTTACTTTAAAATTATATGCTTTTCGAGGTTTTTATTATCCAAAGTATTTTCATTGTTTTACCATCAAATTTCATGTTTATAAAGGTTTCTATTATCCAAAGTACTGTTATTATTTTACCATCAAATGTTACTGTTTTAAATATTTTTTATTATCCAAAGTTTTTGAATTATTCTACCATAAAATTTTAACGTTTAAAAGGATTCTATTTTATTATCCAAAGTATTCTAATTATTTTACCATGAAATTTTATATTTATAAAGGTTTTCATTATCCAATGTTGTTTTATTATTATACCATCAAATGCTATTGCTTTAAATGTTTTAATTATCCTAAGTATTTGAATTATTTTACCATCATTATTACCATATTACTTTATTGTTCTAAAAGTTTTTATTACCCATATTACTCAACTTATTTTTCCATCAAATTATATTATACCAAAGGTTTTTATTGTCCAAAGTATTTGAATAATTTTACTGTCAAATTTTATTGTTTTAAAGGTTTTTATTATCCAAAGTACTTAAATAATTTTCCTTTAAAATTTTGTGCATTTCAAGGTTTTTATTATACTAAGTATTTTCATTATTTTACCATCCAATTTCATGTTTTTAAAGGTTTCTATTATCCAAAATACTGCTATTATTTTACCATCAAATGTTACTGTTTTAAATATTTTTTATTATCCAAACTCTTTGAATTATTTTACCATCAAATTTTGTGGTTTAAAAGGATTCAATTTTATTATCCAAAGTATTCTAATTATTCTACCATGAAATTTTATGTTTTTAAAGGATTTTATTATCCAAAGTATTTGAATAATTTTACTCTCAATTTTTACTCCTATATTACTCCTAATTTACCACCACTAGCAAAATGTGTGAACTTTGTTTGGATCTACTTATGTATCTTCACAACCGCAACATGATCACTCAACTTAATATTGATACAGAAACATTTAACAACTCAGAACACACTTTTGACAAAGCGACAGATTGTAATTTTCTGTTCACAGAAAAACACAACTTAAACATAATATCCCAAAATATTAGAAGTATTCGAAAGAACTTCGATAATTTCTCAATCCTCTTAAACGAAATAAACATAAGCTTCGACATTATTATCTTGACTGAATGCTGGTTAGATGACTCGTACACAAACCTAAACTTAAAGGACTATACAACTCTCCATTCCACAAAACATCTAAATCAAAACGACGGTATAGTAATCTTTGTCAAAGATTCACTAAACTCATCAATAACAGAAATCAACCTAATCGAAGCAAACTGCATCCAAATCTCCCTCGGACCAGACATCTCCATATTTGCCGTCTACAGACCCCCATGCTATAACAATCTCTCACCTTTCTTCATCTCCTTAAATAGACTTCTCGAAAAAAATAAAAAAACACAACATTTAATTATTGCAGGGGATATGAATATTAACTTACTAAACGGGCAACCAATAACCACAGAATACTTAAGTCTACTTACTCACTATGGATTAAATTCGACAATCAACTCACCAACAAGAATTACGTCAAACTCTGAATCCTGTATTGACCATATATTTGTTAAAACTAGGAAAAAAACATCATCATCAATAATTCGAACAACGGTCACAGATCATTTCACTACTACACTAAGCATACATCTTAACAAGAAACAAAAAGATGAAAAAAACTACCCCGTACAAGACAAAATCAATTTTAAATCCCTAATAGAGGACATACATAATGAATCTTGGTCAAATGTACTAAATGAACCCGATCCCAACAACGCGCTGGACACATTTATGACCACAGTTGGAACCTATATTGCTAAATATACAACAAAAAATACCCCGATAAACTACTCACATAAAGAAAAAAAAATAACACCCTGGATCACGAAAGGTTTAGTAAACAGCATTCATAAAAGAGACACAATGCATATGCAAGTACGCAAAAACCCATATGATGACAAACTAAAAAATAATTACCTGCTATACAGAAACCTTTGTAATAAATTAATCAAACAAGCCAAATACAAGTACTACAAAAAAGAAATAAAATCCGCCAAAAATGATCCCAAAAAAATCTGGAAAATCGTCAAAGATATTACTTTCTCCAATACGAAAAAAGACTCGAAGATCAAAGCACTGTTAATAAATGGAAACAAAACCCTTACAAAAAATGAACCTGGTAAAATAGCTAATTTTATTAACTCCCAATTTGCAAAAGTTGGATCTAACTTGGCTGAAAAAATTCTTTTAAAAAACGGCACAACAGAAGACTCTTTAACCAAACTATCCTCTACCATGCAACCAAATCATTCGTTTTATGCTCACAAAATAAGTACAAAGGAAATATCGGATTTAATTATTTCTCTCAAACCAAATTGCGCTGTGGGCCCAGATAACCTCTCCAATCATATACTGATTAGTCTCCGAGAACATATACTTATACCACTTCAACATATTTTCAACCAAAGTTTCAACCTCGGCTTTGTCCCCGATCATCTAAAAATAGGTTGTATTACTCCAATACATAAATCGGGAGACAAAACGCTGATCTTAAATTACAGACCAATCACTCTCCTAAATTCGCTATCGAAACTACTAGAAAAAACTATGAAAAAAAGACTGCTCGCATACCTTGACAAACAAAACTGATCTCCACCCGTCAATTCGGGTTACGAGCGAAAATGGGAACAGAAGACGCCTTATCGGAACTAACCACCTACATAGTGAAAAACCTAGATGGCGGTTCAAAGGTGTTAGGAGTGTTCTTAGACCTAGCAAAAGCTTTCGACACCATCTCACACAAATTACTCCAACAAAAACTCAAAAACATTGGCATAACAGGTTCACCACTAAAATGGTTCATCAGCTACATTGAAAATAGACAACAAATTGTAAAAATCAATAATCAAGAAAGTGACAAAGTAGGCACCAGGTATGGAGTACCCCAAGGCAGCGTCTTAGGTCCCATACTGTTTCTCATCTACATTAACAGTCTAACGGAGATAAGCCTAGGGAACATAGAGTACAAAGTAATCAGTTATGCAGATGACACTGTAATCTTATTCAAAGCCCAATCATGGGAAAACGTCTTCAAAAACACGGAAGCAGGGATGACTGAAGTAAATAACTGGCTAATAAATAATCTACTGACACTAAATATTTCTAAAACAAAATACTTAACTTTCAGTAAAACATTAGCTGGTCAGCCAGATAGTCGCCCACAACTACATCTTCACCCCTGCACAGTTACCTCGTTAACTAACTCACGCTGTGTTTGTCACAAAATTGATTATGCGCAAAATATTAAATATCTCGGTTTATCTGTTGACAATAACTTAAAATGGGATCTCCAAATTAACCTAATTACAAAAAAAATACGGAAACTCTCTTACATCTTCAAAACAATTCGAAATATTATGTCACTACCTCAGCTAAAAAATATATATTATGCACTCTGTCAAAGTATTCTAATGTATGGTATTTCAGTATGGGGAGCAGCAGCAGAGACTCACCTCAAATCACTTAAAATTAATCATAAAACAATAATCAGAATTATGTTTAGAAAGTCTTATCAACATCCGACAGAACAGCTAATGATCAACAATAACCTATTAGACATAAATAAACTATACAGTATCTCAGACTTTGAACGATAATATTAGACTACTCCCTCGTGATCCATCAATAGAAATACAAACACAGTGGGATAACCTGAAGTCAGTTATATGTGAAACCTGTGATACAAATTTGAAAGCTGATAAGCAAATTAGAAAAAAGAATTGGATGACTGACCACATTTTGAACTTAATGGATGAGAGACGTAAACATAAACATAATGAGACACAATATAAAAACTTACAAAGAACGATTAGATGTGAAATTAAAAAAGCCAAAGAAGAATGGATGAAGTCACAGTGTGAAGAACTAGAGTCGTACAGTCGTAGTCACAATGCATTTAAACTTCACAAAAAATTGAAGGAAATTACAGGCACTTCTAGAAGAATTACTCCATCATGTTTAGTTGACGATTCCAATAAATTGATATTGGATGAAAAAGATATTTTACAAACATGGGAAAAGTATATTCATGATACATTCAAAGATATTAGACCTGACATTAATATTCCTAACGATCAATTGCATGGACCATCGATTTTAAAATCAGAAATTCTTCATGCGATAAAGACTTCAGAACATAGAAAAGCGTGCGGACCAGACGATATTCCAGTTGAGGTGTTGAAGCTCTTTGATAATGAAAATGTTGACTACCTGTTGAGGTTATTTAACTCTATATATGACACAGGGAATATACCCCAAGATTGGCTAAAATCCACCTTCGTGACATTACCTAAAAAACAATACCCTAAGAAGTGCAGTGACTATCGATTAATAAGCTTGATGAGTCATGTCCTTAAATTATTCCTTAAAATAATACATGCCAGGATACGCGATAAGTGCGAGCAGGACTTAGATGACACTCAGTTTGGCTTCAGAAATGCGTTCGGTACGCGTGAAGCATTATTTTCTGTCGACGTACTATTGCAAAAGTGTCGTGACCAAAGAAAGGAAGTCTTTGCCTGTTTTATTGACTACGAAAAGGCATTTGACAGGGTAAAACATGCTGACCTAATGAAAATGCTTGCGGATTGTAACGTTGACACCAAAGACCAGAATTTCATTAAAAACCTGTATTGGTTCCAAACAGCAGAAATAAGACATGGGAATGAGAGATCTAATGCAATCGCCATTCAGCGTGGAGTACGACAAGGATGTATCCTGTCGCCACTATTATTTAATCTTTATTCCAACTATGTCTTCAAAAGAGCCCTAAGTAATACCCAGAAGGGTCTCAAGATCAACGGAGTTGTCATTAATAACATAAGATATGCAGATGATACTGTATTACTAGCTGACAGTATCAGTGACCTCCAAGACCTATTAGATCTTGTTAATAATGCTGGTGAGCAACTGGGCCTAACAATCAACGTCAATAAAACTAAATGGATGACTTTTGGACGACTAGATCACTCTGGATCAATGATTCAGTTAAATGGTTGTAATGTCGAAAAGGTGGAGAGATTTAGATACCTCGGCAGTATCCTCACGGAGAATCTTGACCCAGATATAGAGATTAGGTGCAGAATTGAAGCAGCAAGAACTGCATTCATAAAAATGAAATCCCTCTTCTGCAATGACAATATAAGCTTAAAATTAAGGCAGAGAATGCTAAAATGTTATGTGTGGTCGGTCTTGCTGTATGGTTGTGAAACATGGACCTTGAAAATAAATACCATGAACAGGTTAGAGGCTTTCGAAATGTGGCTTCACCGGAGAATGCTCAAGGTCCCATGGACCGACATGATCACCAACATAGAAATTCTCAGACGGGCTAGAGCAGATAGGGAACTGCTTACATTAATTAAAATCAAGAAAATTTCATATCTGGGTCATATACTTCGAGGGGAGAAGTATCACTTGCTCCATTTAATATTGAAAGGCAAGATAGAGGGTCGCCGAGGGCCTGGTAGGAGACAAATGTCTTGGCTGCGAAACATACGAGAGTGGACCGGCATTAGAAGTGTGGAGGAGCTATTCCGGGCAGCGCAAGACAGAGAGACCTTTTCAAGAGTGATCGCCAACGTCGGGGGGACCTGATAAGGCACATAAAGAAGAAGAAGAAACTATACATAAAGAAGATCATCTACAAAAACTGCATAAAAATATCACCACACTTCATAACTCACTCGCAAAACACAAGAGCAAACACACACAATCAATTACAAGTACCACATATCAAATCAAATTTTGCAAAAAAACATGAATCTTACTTGGCACCATATATATTCAATAAGTTTGTAGCCCAAACAAAGACCTACGTCGCATCTAATAATTTGAATTGGGTTTTCAAAAGATTTTTAAACTGGTTGAATGTCAAAGAAAGAAGAGAGATAAGTAATATTCTTAATATCTAATATTATATATTTTCTTTTATTCTACTCTGTTTTTAAATTCTGATATCCTCTTATTTTATTATTATTATTTTTACTATAATATATATATTTCTTTTTTTATTTTATTTTTACCACTTACTTGTTTTTATGTAATTAAAAATTGTTAGTTACCAGCCTCAGAACAGACTCTGTCTAGTGAGGAGGGTAAGGAAAAAAAACTGATGTACATAACTAATTATAAATAAACGCCCGGGTTGCCGGCACTGAAATTGAAATTGATTAAATTTGGTGTACCCTGACGCTGATTAAATTCGGTGTACCTTGACGCTGATTAAATTCGGTGTACCCTGACGCTGATTAAATTCGGTGTATGACGCTGATTAAATTCGGTGTACTTTGACGCTGATTAAATTCGGTGTATGATGCTGATTAAATTCGGTATACTACAAAATAATAAAAAAAATAAAAAAATTAAAATAAGATAAAATAAAAATAATAAAAAAAGAGAAAAGAATTAAGTTAATATAACAAGAAATGGGAATAGAGATAATACAAAATGGAATAAACAAGGAAAAGAGTCGAATGAAAGGAAACTGACGCCAAAAAGGTGGAAATTTTCCACATGTCCCTGGAGGTGTTCCCTGCCCAATAATAGGCAAGAAATGTAACAGTTGTCAAAAAATCGGTCATTACCAGAGATGCTGTAGAACTAGGTTAACTCAACAGATGCGTAAGTTTTCAAAAAAAAAATGAAGAGGAATCGAATAATGTACCTTTTTCGAAATTTAAGGAGATTTTAATTGAGATTCCTATTGATTCATCAGTAAAACCTGTTGCGTAACCCTGCCGTAGAACACCTATACAATAAAAGAATTACAAAGTTTTTAGGGTTAGTAAATTGCATAAACAAACGGATCCCACATCTGGCTACGACTACAGGAATATCAAAACAGAGATATATTAAAAAGACTCAAAATCAGCTCTAGTAAAAAACGTGATATGAAAGACGTACTATATGAATCCTCATCATATATAAGTCCACTCCTCTGAATAAAAAAAAAAAAAAAAAAAATTAAAATTTAAAAAAAACTCCGTCAGAAACGGAAAATGACACTGAAGTTAGTGACATAGACAAAGTTCAAAAAGAAAAGGGAGAAGAGTATGAGACCGTAAAAGAAGAGCGGAAAATACAGAATTGATGGAAGTGGAGAAGGTGTACGTTAAAGAAATGGAGAAGACTAATAAGCTATCAACTAATTTCAATACTACACCATATAGAACAATCAGTAGGAGGGGATGTTACAATAAGAAATATAGAAACTGGTCAAAGATTACGCAGGAATGTGATTCATCTTAAGCGTGTGGAAGGCCAATGGAAATCGGTGGACGAGACTAAAGAAAAGGAAGGTCAAACAATCGAAGATAATGAAACAACATAATGGGAAATATATTAATTTCATCATATTATATGAAAAGTTAATTAAATTGTTGAAAAAGGAAGGGATGTAGTGTTCGTATCTATGAAATAGATATAGTACATTGTCTCACGTACACTTAGTGGGGTGGCAACACTGTCAGAGAGGAGTAGTGACCGCGTGTGATATACGGCGGGTGCGACGATTGCCTTCGCCGGGCTAAGTGTAGTAATGAGCCAGTGATTAGACGTGATTAGATAAATACAGGCCACTACAGTTGGAATAGAGATTAAATAATAGTGGCGACAGGATACAACCTTGTCGTACTCCACGCTGAATGGCGATTGCATTATATCTCTCATTCTTATGTCTTATTTCTACTGTTTGGAACCAATACAGGTTTTTAATGAAATTCTGGTCTTTGGTGTCAACGTTACAATCCGCAAGCATTTTCATTAGGTCAGCATGTTTTACCCTGCCAAATGCCTTTCCGTAGTCAATAAAACAGGCAAAGACTTCCTTTCTTTGGTCACGATACTTTTGCAATAGTACATCGATAGACAATAATACTTCACGCGTCCCAAACGCGTTTCTGAAGCCAAACTGAGTGTTATCCAAGTCCTGCTCGCACTTATTGCGTATCCTGGCATGTATTATTTTAAGGAATAATTTAAGGACATGACTCATCAGGCTTATTAATCGATAGTCACTGCACTTCTTAGGGTATATTCCCTGTATCATATATAGAGTTAAATAACCTCAACAGGTAGTCAAAATTTTCATTATTAAAGAGCTTCAACACCTCAACTGGAATATCGTCTGGTCCGCACGCTTTTCTATCTTCTGAAGTCTTTATCGCATGAAAAATTTCTGATTTTAAAATCGATGGTCCATGCAATTGATCGTTAGGAATATTAATTTCAGGTCTAATATCTTTGAATGTATCATGAATATACTTTTCCCATGTTTGTAAAATATCTTTTTCATCCAATATTAATTTATTGCATTCGTCAACTAAACACGATGGAGTAATTCTTCTAGAAGTGCCTGTAATTTCCTTCAATTTTTTGTGAAGTTTGAATGCATTGTGACTACGACTGATATATATATATATATATATCTATATCTATATATATATTTATCTCCTTTGGATACATCCCACCTGAAAACGAAAACAAATATACACCATAGTTATTCATTAAATTAGGAACGCTGAAATAATACTGAACATGAAGATTCCCACCTACACTTCTCTTCCAACTACTGGTACTGTTTTCGCATTTTGCATACGATCGCGAATTTCCAAAATTTATATCATCAAACAGAAAGCCTTGCGACTGTGCACACACTCTATTATAAAATGAAAGACACGTCATTGAAACACATGGTGACTTGCAAGGTCTTAGGAATTGTGTATGACGCTCGCTTAACATTTCATGCTCGCATTGAAAAGATCTGTAAATCAGCCACAAAGTACACAATTCAAAGGAATTGACCATCCTCACAGTTATAAATAAGGCTGCTTTACTTTAGCTTGGTGCGTAGCATTCTCGAGAGTGTATCTCAGATATGACATCGTCTATGTACTAATAGTCAAGAAAATACAAAATAAATTTTTACGATACCTATATATGAGAGTTTGGTTTTTACCCATGGCTGTTTCCAACAGCATTTATCTCGGGAATGCTGGGTATCTGCAGCCATAGTTCCAGAAGAGATGTCGCATTACTGCTGATGGCTTATAAGCTTCTAAATGTCCTTTATTCTATGTCCCGGATAATTTCACGCGAGGCCGCCAACACAGGCTTTTGATTCTTCCTAGGTGCAGAACTAACTTACCTATGGTGATGCCCCTTGGATGACTCACTACGTTAATTAACTGCCTCGCAGGAAATGTGGATATTTTCCGTTTTAAGCGTGAAATAGCAATTATGCTTTAACTAAATGTATTACTTTTACTGTAAATATATTATTATGTATCTTTTCTTACAGCTTTTCAATGTATTGGTTTTATGCTGTTTTTGCAAATAAATATATAAATAAATAAATAAATATTCCCGAAAGTGCTGCCATCTATCGAATAGTATTAATAGGCTTGCATCTGCGTGGTTGAATTTCAGAACCCGGCTTCGAATGCATGTCTGACGCTATGCCATACGCGCCACGCCACAAATAACATCTGTGTACGTGGAATTTCAAACAAAGCTATCGTTGTAATTCGGTTTCGAATTCAAGAATTCGTCACAAGATGTCGCCACTTCCGTCAGCAGGTCAGATGGGGCCGTGTCTCCCCTAGGTATAACTGCTACGAATTTGTGAATATGTAGTATATCTCAGGATATGGAAAGATTGACGGTAATACTTAGTTGCAATCAAGCGGCTATTTATTACATATAACTTCATGGCCTGCCCCGGTTACTTTGTCCGGTGACTTTGTCCCGGTGACTAGCTATCACTGGTTGACAGTGGATCCGAGGAACGGGCTATTTTTGAAACCAGTTCCTGTTGCATTTATAAAATGGGCCCTATATATAATACGTATGACGCTATGGCCTATCCTGATTACTTTGTCTCGGTGACTTTGTCCCGGTGATTTTTCCCCGGTGACTTTGTCTTGGTAACTTGTATCGGTGACTAGCTATCTCTGGTTGAAAACGGACCCCAGGAAAGGGCTATTTTTGGAACCAGTTCCTATTGGATTTATAAAATGGTCACCAACACTAACTGAGTGGAGGAGAACCAAAAGCCGCCCACAGGGCTTAGCAGTTAGTTATTAATTATTGCGTTGCGTGTAAATGTCAAACGTAAATAAACCAAAGAATTACAACAGTTGTTTTCCTTAGAAATTCTAAGTTCCTATACCTATTGGTGGATGAGGTAGCTGGGGACTTATGATGTCACACATCGATTGGATTGTGTGGAACGTGCTGGAACTCTCCTAGTTCCAAAATTATTATCACGTGGTTTGTCTCCAGCTCGTCGAAATGACTTCGTAAGTTCATGAATCATGTATGTTTCACCTATTTCATGTTTCAAGTCTATCTCTTCTGACGTCAATGGTTGGCCTTTACTTTTCCACCATCTACGTGGAAGTTTACAATAATGTCGATTAGAGGTTTAATAATAATGATGTTATTATCGTCTCATTTTAAAAACATGCACTTATTTTTTACTATTAAATTTGTTTTTAATGTGATTAGAAATGGTTCAGAACCATAAGCAAAAGGTTACTGAATACTGAATAGTGACCTAGGTAGGTGAATCGTAAATAAGACAAGGTTGGCATAGCGTTCATTTCTAAAACAGAGGTGGAATGAATAACCAAGATTAGCGATTCTTTCGCTAGATAAAATGTACATGTAGATAATGTGTAAACCTATTTTGATTTGTAGATGTATTTAGAGTTACCTGCTAAAACAATGAAATAATATTTATAAAGCACTAGCTGGTTCACGGCATGCGTTGCAATGCCATATTCAAAGTTTTTTTTTCCCCGTGCATGTACATGTTTCTTCCGCGTCCCCTTCTCTTCCCGCGTTCCCCTTCCACCTTCCCCGCCTTCCCTCTCCCCTGTCCCGCTCCCCCGTCCCGCCAACCCCCCTCTAGCGTTTCATATATTCAGTCCCAGTACATTCAGTTTTCAAACAGCTCACGTGCCACCTATTACAATTTTTTCATTCAAGTTTTCATTTTTCATATATTACAAATATTCATTTTTGTATATTATAAGAACAATCAATCAAATTTGGTACCTTACATAGGACCTATTTAAAATATCTATAATTAGTGTCCGACCAAAACAGAACTTTCTACCGAAACCGAATATTCGGTATCTGTCTTAGTTTCGATCGAAACCAAAACCGAAACCGAAAATTTTTTAGACATGTTAAAAATCTATTGTTTACTGAAATTAAGCTTATTTTTTTACGCTCATACAGACAGTTAACACGTTTTTATTTAAAAAAAAAAAAAAAAAAAAAAAAAACAATAATTGAAGTACTTATGTGATTTTTTAAAAATATTATCTACTGCTATAAAAAAAAAACAAAAATTAACTAAACATATAAACTACTTCTTGGAACAAAAATTTGTCAATATCAACACTTATGTACATTATAAAGGAAGGACCTCATTATTTGAGTATTTTAATGGTAAATCAGTTTTCAATCGCATTTTTCTTATTACTCGTGTTAAATGAAAAAAATAATAATAATTGAAGTACGTGAAAAAAATATTATTTATTTTTTTGATTACTGCCATAAACAATAAAAAAATGTAAAATTTAACAAACCTATTAACTACTTCTTAGAACTAAAATTTGCCAATAGTCAATACTTACATTATAAAGGAAGGACCTCATTAATTGAGTATTTTAATTGCGTTTACTATCACAACATTCTTATTACTCGTGACAAATGAAATAAAATTTAAAAAAAAAACAATAATTGAAGTATGTGAACACATAAACTCACCACACAATCACGCCGGACCGGCCGGCGAACTCAGCTTATGATGGCGGGTGACACACGAGTCACGAACTCACCCGAAGTCAGCCGAACGACTTGTGATAATTCACGAACGCAGAGTTTCGATTGCGGCCGAAGGTTCGGCAGATTTTCTGCCGAAACTTGCCGAAACCGCACCTTCGGTCGGTCAATCTCTATAATTCTGATTCTATTCAAATTATTAGGCGAGTACTTTAATTCATTATCTTAAAGAGTTTCGAAAATTGATTTGCTTTAACAATCATTGTTTTGTAAAATTTCATTTTCAAATTTTGACATTTTTTACAGTTTCGCAAGAGTTTTTGTAATGTTTAAAAGACTTTTCAGGTGTGGTTGTTATAATCCAGAAACCTTCGCGTTTAAAACATTTCCTATACTTAATACAGTAATAAATACATGGACACCTCATATACTTACATATATACACCCAGGCAAACATATTTTGATTTTTATAGATTACAGAAGAAAGCAACTGCTTTCTGTGTATATACTACAGTCATATAATAAAGAAAATAGCACTATATGTGCCTACCATTCAAAAGCATAAGCTGAACGGAAGCAAATGTGCCAATGACTTATTACGCTTCTGTAAGTAATGAACAATTTAATTTGAATTAAACTCAAGCAAAACTACATGAAAAAGCTTCAAGCTTCAATCTTTCAAGCTTCAATGTTTCAAAACAAATTTATTTGTATTCGTAATGTACACAGAAGTGTAAAGATCAATCGAAAATGATGCTACGTCTTTATATAAATACGTGAAAACCCTGCTCCACTCTTTATCGTGCTATGGAGAACGTATAAAATAACCAAGGAGTTAACGGCAATCTCCACATTTGCTGTACGATCGTAATTATGAAGCTCACCTCCGTAACTGGTAAATATCACTTTTAACAAGTATTAATAACACATGATATCCAGATTGAACATAAAACTTCTAAGTGCTCATTTTTGAATTTCTTATCAATTACAAAATAGTAGAAATATTTAATTTGAAAACTACTAACAATAATAATGATTTTTTTTTATTAAACAGAACAATGCTTTGTCGTATCACGCAACTTATATATAAAGTTGTTATATTTAATACATTAACAGGACATCGGCCATTTTTTGCTCCGTCTGGGGTTTAATGGTCAAAAAGTTGCTAAAATATCCGAAGAAGTTGTATGTTCGTTATTTTGGCGATATACACACTCTATACCTCTAGGCTCTAAGCCTGACATCACAGTCTCTGAACTCAACTATTCAAAATAATATCACAAAATTAGAAACTGACTTCGTTAACCTAAATAATTGCCTAGAAAAACAAACGTGGGAACATCTAAAAAAATTAACACGATAGAAGAAGCCTGGAATTACTTTCTAGCATACCTCCAAACGCTCATCACTAAAAACACCACAACAACATTCAACTTTATCACGCACCTAAAAAAAAAACTTTAAAAATAGATTACCCGTAGCATACTAAATAGCATAAAAAAACGGGACAAACTGCACAAACACGTTAAACGCAAACCAAATGATACTTTTCTTTACTCTTTCTATAAAAGGTACAGAAATGTTTGTTCTCTAGTTATACGTAAAGCCAAAGAATTATATTACAGAAACAAACTGATAACTGCAAACTTTGACCCGAAAAGCGTTTGGTCAATTCTGAGAGAAAGTACACATAGGAACGCTAAAAAACAAAGATTATAAAATCAAAAAGTTACTTATCAACGACGAGGAAGTCGACTTCCACAAAAATCCTACAATAATTCTTAATTACACAAACAGACATTACACAAATATTGGAGCTAGCCCAACCGAAAATATTACAAAAATGTCGACTGGAAACAGTCATCAAGAACGACAAAACAATATGACTTGGTGTTCTAATATAAACAATGTCAGAAATTTCAAATTACATAAAGTAACTTTGGAAGACACCAAACTAATAATACAATCCTTAAAGGATAACACGACATCATTCAATCAGGACCAAAAAATAATGTAAATAACTACACACCCATTACATTATTTAGTCGCATTCTTGATTTAGTTTTTTGCTGTAAGCCCACTACTACCGTATGCAAATCTTTAGAAGAACTATTTATTACCTGTAGACCTTTACCATTCTCCTCTGGATATAATTATTCCCTTTGTTAACAACACTTATCTTAAAAATGTCAACTCATCTTATAACTTCGATAAAGCAAATTTTCCATATATTAAGATCGTTTGTACTAATACAGTAGTGTTGGTTGTCCGACTCCATGTATTCAAAGTAATCAGCCATGTTGTTTAGTATTTGTCTAAGTATATGATATGAAAAGATGTTAGCATAGATTGATGAGTGATTCTTTGTTTTTTATAAATATTGGTGTAGATGTGTCATCTTTTCTTAAAAATATGCGTCCATGTTTGACCCACACATACTTAAATCGGAGATCTTTAGCGGCGCGTCGTGCAGCTGCGTATATATCCTTATTATGCGGTGAGAGATGTTCGCATACGAAAATTGGAGAAGAGTTGGGGAATCCAAGATGCTGATTATTTAATTTATTCTCAGCATTCCTTCGATTAAATTGCTTTACCGCTGTTAGAAGTTCATCCCGTATACGAGGGCATGGTAGGGCCAGAATAATATTTTTAGGTCGAGAACCTTGAATGGCGTTTGGATGATGAGGAGTTCTGTATCATGACTTAATGTCTTCTTCCTTTAGTGGGTAGTTTATAACATTACATAATTTTATGAATGAAGTCTTGATTAATTCTTCCTTCTTTTCAGGTACCATTTGGATCTCTACATTGCAATTCTTATTACATTGCTCCATGTCATTTATTTTAGTGATTAACATCTCTTGATTCTGTTGTAGATGAGTATTGGCAGCATTGAGTTTCTTAATTTCTGCCTCATTTAGTTTGCATATTTTATTAAGTCTTTCGTATTCCGCCGAAAAAAATTCAAGTGATGTTTTAAGTTCATCAAAATGATTAAGATTGGATTTAATGCCCCCTAATTCTTTAACTATTTGTGAATTTAGATAAATAAATAGTTCATTTTTTTAATTTTTTAATACTTCATCTAATTTATGGCCAATGTGATTCATCATTAATTGAGATTGATCCCTTAGGGTTACACTTTGTGGAGTGGAAATATTGGCACGAGTAGGTGTTTCCGCATTTTTTTCTGTATATCGTTGTTTCACTTTGCAATCTGGACACTTCCCGGTTGCTTTGTAGTTCTTTGATTGTTTTAAGTATTTAGCCTTCGAAGTTCCTAAACATTGGAAATAACAATAGACATTGATCCCATTGAAACCATAACGGTGCCATTCAACAAGAATCATTAAAACTAAAATATACTATAGAACAGGAAACAGTTTACGTTTAGAAATAATACAAATTCGAAGTGCACATAAAACTATAGTAAGGAGGTAATCGAAACTAAACAATTACCGGAAAATTGAGGAACATGGCTTATTATAGTATGTTGAAAAGGTGTTAAAAATTCATGAAAGGTATGATTTTTTTTAAATAAGTTTGTTTTTAAAGCCCTTTTGAATTCAGCCAAGTTCTGGATATTAGTAAGAGCTGAGGGAAGTTTGTTCCAAATGAGCGGGCCAGTTACACGAAAAGATCGATCATAGTAAACGGCTCGATTTGACCTAGAAAGTTCGATACTGGTTCAGTCCTGAATTGGCCACCTTAGCATATTATAATAAGAAAATAGCTCATAAAAATTACAAGCGATCCAGACTGTCGAGCGATTTCAATGTATTTTAATTGTTAAGAAAATTTTACTGTTGTAAAATTTCAAAATTGTGCTATAAAAATCATACAGATAAAATTGAAAATGATATTCGTGTAAATATAAAACAGTTTTTGAATTACACTAATTCTCAAAAAAATATTGACTTGGGTATTCCAACCTCTAAGAGCTTCAAAGGAAAAATTGTGTGTAATGACGAGAACATTGTAAATTTATTTGCCGATTATTTTAAGTCTGTGTATGAAGAGGATATACCTAGCAACGAATTTCAAAAATTCTCATCGAATCTTAGTCTGGATATATCTGAAATACGCATAGAAATAAATGATATCAAAATGCATGTAAATTTGTTAGATGCCAGATAAAATGCTGGACCTAATAATATTCCACCGGTGATAATTAAGGTAACTAAAGTAATGAGCAAGATCAAGAAAGGAACGCTCCGATGGTTCGGGCATGTAGAGAGAATGAACGAGGAAAGGAGTGTAAGGAGAATATATGACGCAAATGTGAATGGTAGAAGAAGTCGGGGACGCCCGAGAAAGACATGGCACGACCAAGTGAATCAGATACTTGAGTCGGGCCATGTCAGGAGTCAGAATAATAGAAGAGCATGTATGAGACGATGTATGAATGTGAACGAGGCAAAGAGTGTGTGCCAAGACCGAGTTGTTTGGCGGTCCGTCCTCTCTGCCTACCCCTGCGGGGAAACGGCGTGATGGTTAGTTAGTTAGTTTTTTAATAATTAAAGAATGTTTAAACAGCCTAATTGCTCCTTTTTTTCAAATGTTTAACCAGTCTCTTGAGACAGACTGCTTTACTGACTTTTTTATCACTGACTTTGATCATTATATGATCAAAGTTCCTGGATACCTGGAAACACAGTTTTCTTACTCCTATTTTAAAAAAGGGGACAAAACTGACGTTACAAATTATAGACCAATATGTATCCCATCATCGTTACCTAAACTTTTTGAAAAAATTGTATTCTATAAAATATCTACAGACATAAAAAAAATTATAACTCCCTACCAACATGGCTTTTGTTCAAATGAATCTACATTAACTAATTTACTAATATACGAAAACTTCATATCTAAATCTTTAGCAAAAAGGACTTATCTGTAAACGAACGATCAATCCGTATCAATAGTGACCCGCGAGCCGCGAGACCTGTTGAACGAGACACTGATGTCTCGGCTCTCGGCTCTCGGCTCCCACGGGTCAGTCGACTCTACAGGTCTGAAACTTTTCAAAGAACCGTGAAGATCGGTCTTTGGAAATCGGATCTTACGGATCCGTATGAAAAACCCATTCACTGAGCCGACTCGTTCGCGAACGACTCACTTCTATTCCAAATTGCCTTTTAACATGTATGGTTTCCTACGCTGAATTATTGAATATAATTTTTTAATATTTTGACAATTGTGAGACGGTTGTGAACACTCCAGCTGCATCTACATATCGCTAGTCAGCACCGCAATCGCGGAGCTCCGCTTCTCTTAATCCCGGGATTTCGGGATTTTTGTTGCTTTCATGACCTTCGTTCAACCGCGGGAATATCTTTTTCTTATTGCCAGTATTTCTTTCGAACTTCCTATCCTTCGTTTCCTGAAAGAGACCCTCGACACAGCATCCCCAAATATGACATAGGCCTTGAGGGAAAATATTTTTCTCATGGGCCTCCTGCGTAAAAGTCAATGTCAATGTAAAAAGAGTGTGGAATTGAGATGTGGGAAAATAGAGACCAAAATAAAACCATCATAAAAAAATTATGAATCCTAAATTCACTTTTTTGATCTCATTGCGGTCGCATTTTAAGTTTCAAAATTTTGAATGGCATCTTTTATTAAGTCATGTATTTTTTCCTACGTTTTACGTTCTTTTGCAGGTAATTTTATACTATTTAAATTTAGTTAACATCAATGTTACTAATACTATACCTGAAAAATAAAAATAAAATATATATTGCAACTCCTATTTTTTATAATAATTTTTACATTTAAAATCCCGGTGCCAGCGCCAGGACCCCGGATTAATATAATATTAATAAGTTCAATATAATATTTCCGCTTGCTATGTTAATAGAATGTCAATAATTATTACCTGTCTGAAACCAGTGAGACTATGGCATCCGCAATGGAGATATTATGTTGAGAGGCTGAAGGATTTACACGTTTGTGTGTGAAGTTTGGTAAGTACCCAGCTATTCAGATCTGGTTACCAAATAAGACATTTTAGTAAAGTTTCATAAAATTCTAAGAGTTGGTATTTCTCTTTAGCAACTTTGTCTTCAATCTTCCACTATGGGACGTTGCACAAATATACTTTATATTATTAATAATAAATTTATTATGAAACAGCACAAATTGATCGCTGGAATTTGAACTTCGGTTTAATAGTCGAGAGTGTTTCCTCTCTACCACGGAGACCCCTCAATAGATTCCCTTACCTTAAAAAAATATTGCAGTCTTCGGGTGGAAATTCTATCCTTGTTCTAAAAAATACTTCAATGTAAGATGCTCCAAAGAATTAACACCATTGTTCTCTTTGGCGGGAAACACCAAACTCGTGTCACATCGTCACGTGAGAATGACTCGTACTTGAGTTCAACAGCTCGGCTGTGGAAAGATTTTCGGCCCCTGTGCTTTCTCCTTCCTACAACATAGATATCTTCAAGACCCAGGCTTACTTCTTCCTTTCACACCATCCCCATCGATGATATAAGGAAAATTAATAGCATATTTGCAGCATTCAAAATGGATACCGATTAGGAAAATACCAGTTTAAATATTTAAGATGATACGCTTGCAAAAAAAAACCAATATCAACACATGGTCACTCTACAAATTTACATTATAATGCATTAGTTCCTACAGCTTAGTAGAGGTCCATTCTGTAAGAAATATTGTAACAATATTGTCTTTCGATACTTATATTATTTTGCACTTTATAAAATTGTTCACCATGTATAAGTGAGGTTAAAATTTTAAATTTAAATAATGACACCTAAATGACCCTTCGATGGAATGAAAACTATATTATGCTGTACTTACTAACTCGTGTACTCTCTTTATAATATATGTGTGTTAATTTTAATAAATTATGAAATTATTAACCCTAACTGGGAACCAGAGTTAATAATTACATGCTAAAATGTATTTAAATTGTGATGAAGCAGTACATAAATAAATGTTTCTCTTGGCGTAAAAAAAATAAAATAATGCATGAGTTGCGGCAATAATGTTTTTCTAATGTCATTTGCTAAATTTAAGATAATCATTACATTAAAATTTTCCGATAAATCCTCTTGATTTCACATATTGTGTAACCGTGTTCTAACATACTTTATAATAAAATAACAACCCAGAAAACTACTTATGAAATTCCTAAATTTAAAATTAATATGAACATTAGTTTTGGACTATAAATAATGACAAATAATAATAATAACAAACTAATCCATAATTCCACCGAAGGAGTAGACATAGAGGGTAGACTGCCAAACAACTCCATCTTGCTTGTTTGTTCATGCATTCAGCATTCTCACATATACTTGCTTCACATATATATTATTATGGCTTCCGTCGTAACTCACATATTTTTTATTTGAAACTAGCTGACCTGGCGAACTTCGTATCGCCTCAGAATCAATAACTGTTGTGTTAATTTTTTAGCTGATTTTTTTTTTATTTAATTAAAAATTACACAATGTAGCAATTATTGATGCGCAACTGTCCGTGTTTTGTTTTTGTCAGTATCAGAGATGGCGTTGTGTAAGGATTTATAATTTTTGTGATTTTCTTACTTACGGGAATTGCGTTTCATTTTATTAATACGTGTGAAGGAGATTTATTATAGTTAGTGTATTTTTGCTTTGGAGGGGTGCAGACATACGATCACCGTTTGTCCTCTTTTCGACTGTTGACATTTAGTGTGTAAGAAAGAGGGGCAGCATTATACCCACCCCTCATAACTTTTTTCCTTCCCAGAACTTCCTCTCCTTCATTTCCCTAAAAAGAACCTCCACACAGCATCCCCAAAGATGACATAGGCCCTGAGGGGATTTATTTTTCTCAGAGCCTCCTGTGTGGGGCTAATGTAAAAAAAATATTATATATATATGTTCAAGAAAAAGGCAAAACAATCTGCGCATTGACATTTGACGTTATTGAATTTTTGGAATGCACTCAATTGTACTTATCACAATATTCCCGCAGCTCTTCCAAAAGATGAGAATTCGTTCTATACAAAATGTATGAGGAAAACAATTTTCTTCATAATTTTTTTTTCGTAAATTTTTTTTGTTTTAATAGCTATTCTGCTATTCGCGGTGGAGACAAATCCAACAAATCAAAGATCATATAAATCGGTTTAGCAGTTCTCGCGTTATAAATGGTCTAACTAACCCGACTTGGTTTATATATTAAGACTAGCTGGGTTACCCGGCTTCGCTCAGGAGACTTTGAGAGTGTTCTAGAATGTTTCACAATGATGTTCCCGATTCACTATTCTCGAACATTCCACGACATACTCCGCCACTCCTTCCAGAACTTTCTAGAGCTCTATGGAACCTTCTAGAACTTTCCGGAAGATTGTTCGAAATTTCAAGAGGGTGAAGCCCTTATATCTTCAAAAGCACGCCCCTTAGGTAAAAACCGATACCCTTAATCCCTAGGGGGGATAGCGATCTACCGCACCATATAACTCCCTTGATCGTACTGGGACTCGTTTCGGAGTTTTTGCGAGCCGCACGTTTTTTTGGACTTTCTTTTACAATATATATTGATTATAAATCAAAGACACTAAATAATAAGTTTACGTAGATATAATTCTTTTTAAGGGGAACGTATGCGCGGCCCATTTCGGCGCGTTTCATGCAAATCATAGATTTGGATTTGAGATCAAAATACCAAACCAAACTGGAAAATTATTTTTGTTATCAAAAGGTATATCAAATATCTAGTACGGATGTGAGCTACTTTATTTATTTTTGCTTTAAATTATAAGATGTAGGCCATTAAAAATACAATGAAAAATAAAATTTCATTATATTTACATGACAAATATAGTAAAATAATTGTTTTATTGTTTTTCATTTACCTACTCACAAAAGAATTGCCCAAATCGCCTCTAAAATCCAGAAACATTAAAATCTTATATATCCTATATCTTGTAATTTAAAGCAAAAATAAATAAAGTAGATAACACACGTACTAGATATTTTATTTACCTTTTGATTACAAAAATAATTTTTCAGTTTAGTTGGGTATTTTGATCTCAAATCCAAATTTAAGATTTGTATGAAACGCGCCGAAATTGGCCGCGCATACGTTCCCCCTTTAAGGGGCGTGGCTGCGCGGCCCTTTTCATACAAAACTAAATTTTGGATTTGAGACAAAAAAATCCAACCAAACCTACAGATAATATTTTTATTCAAAAGGTAGGCATAGCAAATATTATCTAGTACCTACGGATATATGCTAATTTATTGGTTTGTGTTTTAAATTATAAAATATGGCCCATTAAAAAAAAATCATAATTTTATGAGATAACTTTGGCATGAAAATTTTTATTGGAGTCAATTCATATTATTTCGTTATTAAAAAAAAATGAAAAAAAACATGATATTCAACAACAAAAAACTGATTTAATATTATCCCGGTAGTAATCCTGGGATTTGCAGCACCGGAATTACGGTGCCGGCAAAGTTCTGAGATTCCCGGGATCCCAGTTCACGATATTCCGGGATTGAAAACTCTTCACTACACCATAAAGCAGCACTGTATCATTTGATTATTAGTTGTGTCATGTCATCCTTGGGATTCGCTGATTTTTCTACCATTCACTTTTGTTTATACAGTCTTCATATTTTTCCTTACAGTCATTCCTCCTTTAATCCTAAACCTATATAACTTTCAATCTTATAATACGATCGTTCAGTCTACTTTCGTTATTCCTCTGACAGTTCCATGCCTCACTACAATATTCCCTGCAGGGTTTATATCATCATTCAATTATGGACTGTTAGCTTCGCTTCCTTGGACGTTTTTATATTAGTGCCAACCGCGTTCAGTTCTCCCATTAATGGAGTTTCCTGCATTTACCCTTATTTCAATATCGTTATCAACTTTTCAATCTCTCATAAAATACACAAACTCTTCCGCCTGCTCCAAGTATTCAACATTCACATCTATGGTTCCATTTTGTCAATGTCCTTATCAGCCTTCCATCTTTCGTGAAAATTCTTCATAAATACATAAACTCACACATTTGGTCAAAGTTTTCATTATTCTAAATTATCTGGCAATTAATGTGATTTTTTTTATCAGATTTCACAATGGCTTGTCTTCAAACCCTCATCTTTTTGCTCTTCGGAGTGGCATTCGTTTGCGCTGGAGTGATCCGTAACAACAGGGATGTCGAATCTTTCGCGGATTTCCTGGAGAGGTCTGTCGATGGAAAATATGATGGTATGATGCTTTTCTTCAATAAGAGTAATTATTACTCCATATCTATATCGGGAGCGGGGACTTCAGGGAAAAGTTTCAACAATGTTGGAAGAATGGTGAATTTAGAACTTTCGTCTTCACGTTCTACAGTCCTTATTTGGTAGACGCGAAGACGCTGTTCAATATACATAGTTGTGAACAAAATATCTTGGTTTAGTTATTGATAAACATCTAAAATTGAACAATCATATTACTATTACCTTATAACAAACAAAATAAGAAAGCTGGTCTATATCTTCAAGACTCTGAGAAATATATTGGAGAAAGTTACACTAAAAACTGTATATTATGCTCTTGTTCAATCAATACTTTCATATGACGTTATTTGTTGGGGTTCTTGTCATAAGACTACTCTAGAGCCTTTAAATATTGCACAAAAATTAATTTAAAAAATAATTTTCAAGAAAAGTTTTATGTATTCATCACAGTTATTATATAGCGAAAGCAAAATTATGACAATAAGGCAGTTGTACATAATACATGCTCTCTGTAAATTTTTCAACAACATTATCACTGCAAAAAGATCTCAACAAGTGCGCAACACTAGATTGGGCTCTTCTTTAATGTATCAGCCAGTATATACCAAAACATTTGTTATAAAAATAAGTACTGCACTTAATGTTTTAATATTGTCTATGGGTTTTTTTTTAACAACCGTACTTTTGGGCGCAACCGGTAGGTAGGGAGAATTTCCGTTCTGGGCGGATTTTCACTTTCCAGTGGGGTCTTAGAGGGCAAGGGACCTCACCGGGACGTCGAAATCACCATGTTTAAGAGTTAAAACTGTGAAGTGTTTGCTGGTTGATAATGTTACCGAATTTTATTTCGCACTTTGGATTTTAATGATCGAATGATCACGCGTAAAAAGAATGCCGAAGTGGCATGCGCAATACGTAGAACGCAGTCGCGAGTGAAATGCACGCGCGCCGTTAATGGCCGGCGGCCTAAATTAATAATCGAACCAGTACTACGCAATCCCTTCTCGCTCCGCGATAGATGTTGGCCGTAATACATTATTGAAGGCCGTAATTTGGGACAAGCCCGTTATTTGTGTCCCACCCAACCTGCCACGTTGTTGGGACCTGAACTTCCCTCGTGCGAGGGTTACCTGGGCCATCTTCCCCGCATTGGAGCCCCCAAGCCTTGGGCCGGCTTCGCCCTGGCGGGCCTGTTCGTGATTGCTGCAGCTCCAGAGGATTGGAGGCTTTGTGATGGCCCCGCCCATGAGACCACATGGAACTACTCCGTCGGTCTTCGTTCACGTTAACGGCAGACAGGTTTAATTAGAATACTTAGTTTACACGGTCTGAATTTGGGGTGAGTCTTGTCACGATTGATTCTAATATTTAAATTGTAGTTTGAACCGAAATATAGATATGATTTTCTGTTATACAAAATCAAACTTCTTCTCATTTACTATTTCCCTTCAATACACATATCATTGCTAATGAGGTACAGTCCCCCCTTCCCTGATAAGAGACTCATAAAGGCTCAATGGAGGTCGGCTTCGCCCCCCAACATATCTTGGCAACAAGATTTGGCGCGTGGTAATCATACTACAAAGTTGGGAGGACGAACGCCACACCTTCCTCCTCATTATATTATCATCCATGCTATAAATTCATCATTTATAATAATGTTACAAAACGGGCCTTACAAAGCTCGTAACACATCCTTTGGACAAATAAGTTTTTCATATAAAGCTCCGTTGCTTTACAATATGCTCAATGAAAAAATAAAAACTATTGGTACATTACATTTACTCAAGAAAATGGTCAAAATATGTATACTAACTGAGAGTGATGGTTTTGGATTACCCATGTTGTCGCTTTTGTCATAAATCACTATGGAATTAAGCTATATTTGATACAATCCATATTTAATTACTTTGTATTTATTACGGTGCTCCAGATTTTATGTCCGGGTTGAATCTTTCCCAAATGAAAGACTAAACCCTTCCACACACTTTTCCACAAATGAATATCTAGTAAATTCACGCAATGTAAGTGCACTATATAAGATAATAAATACAAAACAATACAAGAACAATACGTCAATCCACCAGAAACATAATGGGAAAATATTTCACCGACTCCAGATATTTTCATATCAGAGGGTTCGGCTCTGATGAAATCCTAACTGGTCCGATAAATCCTACTGATCCCTCAATATAAATATTTAAAAAATCTTTCGTAATCCTACATGTATTTAAAATAACCGACTTTTGCATTTTTATGAATAAATTTTTTGACAAATCTAATACGCCTAAATTTTGAATGAGAGAGCTAGGTATAATGCCAGTAGCCGAAATAACAAATGGTAATATTTTTATAGTCTGAGAATGCCAAATTCTTTTAATCTCATTTCCTAAATCTGTATATTTTCTTATTTTTTCAGAAACAGTTTTCTGAATATTACAAGAATTTGGAATAGCGACATCAATGATATAAGTTATTTTCTTAATTTTGTCATGTAAAACTATATCGGGTCTATTATGACTAATTGTTCTGTCTGTTAGAATAGTTTTATCATAATAAATTTTATAAAATTCATTTTCTAAAAATGAATTTGGTTCATATTCATAATATGGTACATTACGGCAGTCAATCAAGTTATGTTTAATTACCAAACTTTGGTGAATTATTTTTAAAACTTGATTGTGCCTAAATGTATACTCGGACGGCGCTAATACAGAACATCCCGATATAATATGTTCTATAGTTTCCGGAAAAGCCAAACATTTTCAACATAAATCATCAATTTGATTTGCATCTTTGATGATATGCTTCTTATAATTTTTAGTATTAATGACTCTATCTTGAATAGCAAGCATAAAGCCTTCTATTTCTGCGCTCAACTCTCCAATACTCAACCATTTGTTTGACGAAAATTTGTCAACATATGTTTGGTTGAGATAATTGAAGTGTTTTGCGTGAAGAATTTTATTTGACCAGGAATCTAATAATTCCTGGTTGGTATTTATAAGAATGCTGGCATTCTCGTCGTATAAATTTAATGGCGAAATATTTCTATCTATTATTATATACTTTTAAATATTTCTATTTATTATTATATACTTTTTAATTTGCTTATTGTTATATGTATTTACTTATTATTATCTACTTCTTTCGTATCATAATTTACTTACTATACAATATTATAATTGTTTATCAGTATTTACTCATAATTATTATGTACTTTATTTACTTATGTTTATTTACTTATTATTAATAAATTGTTTATTATTGTTTACTCATAATTATAATATATTATATTATTTCTTTAATTTATTAATATTTACTTAATATATTATATTTATTTCATAAACTATATAAATTTATTACATAATTGTTTATTATTATTTATTTTTTGTTAATAATTTAATGCTACTGTGGTATGATCACCCTATTAATGCATCTGGTAAGCCACAACAGGTACTAGTATTTACATATTTTAATATTTAGTTTACAGTATAATGTTATTTTTGCCAACAATGAGCATACTAGCCAGCTGTAATAATTATTAATTAGTAATGTTTGAATAACTGTACTCAGTTCTTTACGGTGCTCCAGATTTTATGTCCGGGTTGAATCTTTCCCAAATGAAAGACTAAACCCTTCCACACACTTTTCCACAAATGAATATCTAGTAAATTAACGCAATGTAAGTGCATTATATAAGAATAAAACAATACAAGAACAATACGTCAATCCAACAGAAACATAATGGGAAAATATTTCACCGACTCCAGATATTTTCATATCAGAGGGTTCGGCTCTGATGAAATCCTAACTGGCCCGATAAATCCTACTGATCCCTCAATATAAATATTTAAAAAATCTTTCGTAATCCTACATGTATTTAAAATGACCGACTTTTGCATTTTTATGTACAAATTTTTTGACAAATCTAATACGCCTAAATTTTGAATGAGAGAGCTAGGTATAATGCCAGTAGCCGAAATAACAAATGGTAATATTTTTATAGTCTGAGAATGCCAAATTCTTTTAATTTCATTTCATCTGTATATTTTCTTATTTTTTCAGAAACAATTTTCTGAATATTACAAGAATTTGGAATAGCGACATCAATGATATAAGTTATTTTCTTAATTTTGTCATGTAAAACTATATCGAGTCTATTATGACTAATTGTTCTGTCTGTCAGAATAGTTTTATCATAATAAATTTTATAAAATTCATTTTTTAAAAATGAATTTGGTTCATATTCATAATATGGTACATTACGGCAGTCAATCAAGTTATGTTTAATTACCAAACTTTGGTGAATTATTTTTAAAACTTGATTGTGCCTAAATCTTTGATTATATAATGTCTAGATAGAGCGCTCGAGCGTCAAAACGCCAAAAAAAATATCAGCCAACTATTAGTTCATAAGCTCGTCCTGTCCGCTCAGTGGCAACACTATCGTTGTGCGGTAAACACGTGTTGTGTGACATTTGAAAATGACGATTTGCGCTATAACAGTGTGCAGGAATTACAAAGGACGATTGAAAATAACTATAAATGTTACCTATCATCGATAAGTAACCTTTAAATACCCATTTAGTTAAAGAAACAATTCAGTTTTAATGGTGTAATTTGGTCTGACAGTTTGATCTTAGGACAACGCCATTTGACGCCATGTTTACAGGGTTGCCTGTTCTTCAAATAAAATTTTCCCATGAGTGCGTTGTTAATTTTAAAATAGGTTTTTGATAATTATCCAAAAGTACATATCTTACTAATATTATAAATGCGAAAGTTTGTGTGGATGGATATGTCGTTACTTTTTCATGCAATAAATACCGAATGGAATATAAAAATTCTTTCACTAATCGAAAGCTACATTATTTGCGAGTAACATAGGCAGTAATATATTGTTTGTTATTTGTTTAGGTTACTATGGAGATTTCTTTGCTAATATGAATATTTAGTGAAGGTAGATACAAATATAAAATAGGTACTAATCTACATTTTGACCTAAGCCAACAGCTATACTAATATTATGAATGCGAAACGGAGCGTATTTGATTGTTGATTGATTGGGAGGGGTAGCGGGGCGCGGGGGGGGGGGGGGGGGGGGGGACGAATATGCGAGCGAAGCCGGGGGCAAAAGCCAGTATATAATAATATAAATGTGAAAGTTTGTTTTTGCGTTTTAAGTGTTTGTAAATTCTTCGCGTTTACACTATATTTTAAAAAGTTATGAATACGAAATTTGTTTGAAATACGAAATTTGTTTTTTTGATAGAAATTCAACGCGTCACACCATTTTTTCGTTTGATCAAATGAAAAGAGTGGTGTGACGACTGATACCTAGGACCTACCTATTAATGTTTTAGCTTTTAATACATTATCTATAGTATTATTACATTTCTTTCTAAAAAACTTAATTTTTAAATGTATTTTTTCTTTATTATAGTATAACTAAATAAAACCGGTTCTAATGATTTTCGTTGTCTTTAGTTGTTAAAATGATCAAATAAAAATAAATCTTTTTAACAATGATTTTCTTTTCATTTATATCATTATATGTAGAAAACTATCTTACTTAAATGAATTCAAAATTAAACGAATCGAAACATATTTTTTACCCACTTTTATGGGAAATACTCGGGAGCTGGTATCACTCAGCACGACTGCCGCGCTTGTAAAACCATAGAAGTTGCGCATGCTTGTGTGCGTATCACACACACAAGTGTTTCAAATCTGGCCTGTTGTTTTTGTCGGAGTTACAGCGCAACACTCTATCTAGACATTATATAATCAAAGGCCTAAATGTATACTCGGACGGCGCTAATACAGAACATCCCGATATAATATGTTCTATAGTTTCCGGAAAAGCCAAACATTTTCTACATAAATCATCAATTTGATTTGCATCTTTGATGATATGCTTCCTATAATTTTTAGTATTAATGACTCTATCTTGTATGGCAAGCATAAAGCCTTCTATTTCTGCGCTCAACTCTCCAATACTCAACCATTTGTTTGACGAAAATTTGTCAACATATGTTTGGTTGAGATAATTGAAGTGTTTTGCGTGAAGAATTTTATTTGACCAGGAATCTAATAATTCCTGGTTGGTATTTATAAGAATGCTGGCATTCTCGTCGTATAAATTTAATGGTGAAATATTTCTATCTGCCTTGCATATTATTTTGTGCATTTCTGAACTATCAGCTTTCCTATGGAAAAATTTATAGGTTTATTATTATATTTCTTTTAAGTTTAGGTATACGTATGTTTCTTTTTTTTAAATTACATTAGTGTAAAACTGCATATCTTGATACAGGAATGCCCTAGTGAGATGTGCAGCTTATGTTTTCAGGTATTTCTTATTTTTTTCAATAAATAAATAAATGATGAATACTTGGAGCAAATGGACGAGTTTGTGAACTTGGGAAGTATGTGAGTTTTCATACCAAATCTAATATTGGCAGTTAGTAAGTAATGGAACAGATAAAGAAAAATTTAAAATAGGGATGCGACACAATAGACCCAACTGCTCCCAGCCGTTTGGAGCGATTGTTGCGAGGCTGGTAATAGTGGAGAGGGGATGAATATGGGAAAGAAGAAAGTTGGGAATAAATCTAGTCACCAACCTCAGATAAATCCATTTCAAGCAGTGTTCCAATTATGAATTATGGTATTTCGACAGGGCGAAACGATTGATATCAAATAATATTGGAAAAACCTAAAAATAATCTATAAAAAAATAGATTGTTTTAAGTGCGTACTGAAATTAAAAGATATAATCAATATTGTTGATTTTTGTTGTTAGTTTTTGGGGTGTTATGCCGTGTTGCGCTACCTCCAGAGCGGTAGCGCAACACGGCATAACACCCCAAAAACTAACAACAAAAATGCTTTTGGCCGTGAAAATCTAAAAACTTAATATTGTTGATGTATCTAAATTAAAATAATCAGTAATTTCTTATCTAAGTATTCATTATATGGATTTTGATTGAATCACAATGAATCGTGATTTTTTCTCACGCGTGCAAACACAGATTAAATTTGTACATAAAAATAATACTAAAAGGTAAAACGAAACTATTACTTTAAAGGTAAAACGAAAAATGCACGTAGAACTGTTAAAAGAGCTCTGTAGGGTTCAGTGTCGTCCTCGAGACAGGCTACCATTTGAAGTCAAAACGTTGCTTGATATGGGTGCAGTGACTATATTTGAATAGCCAGGTATTTTCCAAACTCTTTGTTTTACATAAGCTCCTTACAGGAAGCCCAGTGGAAAATAATTTCCCTCAAGATCCTTGTCTTCTTTGGGGACGGTATAAGAACGGTATTTTTAAGGATACAAGCTCTGGGAATGAAAAAGATTTAAAGGTAACGGAACCATTTGTGATGTAGGTACCTAGGTAAAGAAGTTTGTTTATATTAGGCTCGATTTTACTTATAAACAAACGTAAGTCGCCGCATCAGTAATATGGAGCCTATTTTTCTTTTTGGTTACCAACGTTGCTACAGCACTGAATCCACGTTCAGCTAAATAGGACGATGGGAATGCTAGTAAAAATCGTTGAACTATCGACCATAATCCAAGGTACAGTTGCAAAATCGGCTTCTGCAGCCAAAATTCTTGGTAGCCATTCTTAAATTTAATTTTTAATTCCTCATTTGTCGTCAGTTCTATTAGTTCTTCTTCTAACTGGGATGATCCTGCTGTGTTGACATTTGAAAAAGGATCCAAAACCCAGTCTGGTATGTCCACGTTAAATATCCTGGAATCGTTCCCTGAAATCACTGTGGAGGTTTTCCAAGTGTTGACAGTAAACAAGCAAGTCGTCGTTCTAGAATGATACTGCTGATAAATTTGGGAAGTTATTAAATTCCCGTCTACCGATATTTCTTTTGTATAATAGTAGTTTGGATACAAAAGCTGCAACGCAAATTTTTTTTTTAATCAAATTTAAGTCGTCGCCTTGAAGTTGGAGATTGACAAACAATTTAAACAGGTCTGTCAAGTATGCAATATCGTTCTTCGATGAGGTGAGGTTGTCGCGCAATTCTGTGTCTTTGTTTCCTAGGAACTCTATCACAGACTCAAACAGATTGTAAAATCGAGTCAAACAAGAACCTTTTGACAGCCAGCGCACCTCTGTGTGAAGCAGCAATCGGTTGAAATCTTCATCATTGGCAATGCAAAGCTGACTAAATAATCTGTCATTCAATAAGTTACTTCTGATTTTATTAACTGCTCTGATAACATATTGCAGTGATGTATGTAGGCGTTTACTCAGATATTTCGCAACCAAATACTGGCGATGAATTACGCAACGCACAGCAAGCAAGTCAGGAACTTTATTTTTTAAGCACGCTATGAAGCCTTTGTGACGCCCTGTCATAGCTGGAGCGCCATCCGTAGCAGCTGACAAAATATTATTAAAAGGAATTTTCTTTTCGTCAGAAAACTTTTCCAGTGTATTAAATATGGTTTCTCCTTTTGCATCTGTATCCAAATTTGTAACAAACAATAGTTCTTGACATATTTTCTCATCTTTGATGAACCTCACGAATGACAATAGCAATGCTTCATTGGTTGGTAGAGTGGACTCATCCAGCTGAATTGAAAATCGACAAGACTGCAGATGATTGCACAATGATTCTTTAATGTTTTCAGCCATTTCATCAATTCGTTTTTCACAGAACTATTGCTCAAAGGAATTTTTCGGATAATATCTGCAGCTGTTTTATGGAGCGGAGTGGTAATTACTTATTTTACTGCTGGTAAAATTAAATCTTCCCCAAAAGTATGTGGTTTGCCTGTTTTAGCAATCAACAATGAGATATTGTACGAAGCTAGAAGTCCATCATCGTCATGCTTAGAAGCTGTTGAAAATTATTTTCATTTAGTTGGCTGATTTTTTTGTACTTCTTTTTTATGTCTTGAAAATATGTCACATCTTTGTCTTTCTTATCCGGGTGGATTTTATTAAAATGAACTTGAAACCTAGAAGGCTTCATCGCGTGGATTTGTGGGATCTTCGATAAATCCGTATTTAATATAATCCACACCATATTGCCGTATCTTCTTTTTAACTTCCGACATGGGTTTTTAATAACAAAAATTAACCAATATTAAAGTTTACTTTGTTTTATTAGTATGTGATTAGAGTGTTTTGTTTGTCTTTTTTAGATCATATTTTTTTACTTGCCAACACCCCCCTGTGCCATCTCAACGCCCCCCAATTGTCTCTGGATCTTCTACCGCCCCCCTGAAGGCCTCAAACGCCCCCAAGGGGGCGTTATCGCCCACGTTGAGAACCTATTATCTTAAGTATTTCTAGACTACTCATATTATTTGTGGACATCTTCTTGAAGTGAAACTTCTCTAGCCCCGTTGTGATTTGAAATTTGGATGAAACGTTAATGACGCATTACAGCACCTACGAAGTATCAAGCTGCGCTCATTGGCCGCTTTGATTATGATTTCACTTTTCAAGGCTACTATTGGTTAATACATGAAACGGAAACTATGCTTGGTCTGCGCTCATTGGCCGCCTTGATTATGACCTCACTTTTCAAGGTTCCTGTTGGTTTAGATTTTTTTGGTAAAGTTTTGCTTCTATCGCGTGTGAACTGCTCAGTGGCGGACTAAGGGGGGGGGCGGGGAGGGCGGCCCGCCCCAGGCCCCCATTCCTGGGGGGCCCCCCAAACACCTCCATGCTCCCTTGATCAAATTCTAAACAAGGCTTTAAGGCACCACTGGAAAAAAAATGTATTTTTTTATTTCATTCTGTGATTGATGCACTTGTTAAGAATGCTCTCACCAAATTTATAAAAAATAAATTCGAAAAATTGACGGAGATACAACATTTTATGTGAAACCGTTTGAAACAGTTTGTATGTTGAATTATCCTTCAGCAAAACTTTGAATGCGTTTTATTTTTAATGAATTTTATTTTCGATTTTTAATGGTAAATTTTCATCGTTCATAAAAAAAAAAGAGAACGGGGTCATTTGTAAAACAATCCCTACATAGGGTCACAGTCAGGGCCGGATTAAACATGCCGGGGCCCCTAGGAAATGCACGCCTCGGGGGCCCTTTAACCTAGGGGCCCCTACCCGATGCGGGGCCCCTAGGCAGAGGCCTACACTACCTTATGGACAATAGGGCCCTGCCAAGGCAGGTTAAAGGGGCCCCTACCCAATGCGGGGCCCCCTAGGCAGTAGGCGACTTATGGATAGTAAGGCCACGGCCATAGTGACTGGATTTTCGAACAGTTTAAGACTTGGTGCATGGTGCATGCAAATCAGATGTATAGTTTGTCAACCAGTATGAAAAACGTAGTTTTGAGAAAAACCCGTTCAAAGTTTTGCTAAAGGATAATTCAACACACAAACTTTTTAAAACGGTTTCATATAAGATGCTGTATCTCCGTCAATTTTACGAATTTCCTTACAATATTTGGTGAAAGTAGTATTAACAATTACATATTTTAGAAAATGAAACATTTTTGTTTTGTGAGCTGCTGCCTTTTAAATATGCTTAGTATCTATCTAATAGGTGTTTTGGAGTTGGGAGGTCCCATACAAACGTCATCTCATATAGATAAAATAGGAATAAATAAATACAGCCTGAACCGGTAATTTACTTTATAGTTTTTCTAATACGTTGTGTTATTTCGAGAAAAAAGAGATCAAAGTTTATTAATTCAGCGTTCTAACTGTTTAAAATTTGTTCATTTTTTCTAATTCAGCATTCAAACTGTTTAAAACTTTCTTGAATATTTTTAGAATTTCCTTAAAAACAAATGTTTTTTTTTAAAAATGAAATACAAAAAAATTACAATTTTTTTACAATGAGGCCCCTAGGTCCAGAGGCCTGAGTAAACTGAATAAAAATCATGTAAAATTACATTAACTTTTTATACTAGGGGGGGGGGGCCTCATTCAGCTTTGCCGCCCCGGGCCTCTAACGGGCTTAGTCCGCCACTGGAACTGCTCTCGGTTTTTTCCGAAATTTGATCTACCTTCTACATTTTTCTAGTCCATCTTCACCTACCCTTATCGATCTCAACCCCTGTGATTTTATTTCACACATAAATACGGTTTTTTATTACATTATCTTTGTATTCAGCGTTGTGGATTTTATTTTGATTTTTGAATTTACATTTATATGCGTAGCAATATGCGTACACACGTAGAGATAATAATTTATCATAAGGGGTGGGTAGGAATCTAGGGTTCAGTGAATCCAGGAGTGACAGACGAATGAATCCCACTGCGGTGCAAGGTGAGAGAATGTGGCTGTTATGTTTTGTTTTTAGCTTTGCTATATTCCCTGCTCATTGTTCCACTTAGGAAATAACATTTATTTCAGAGCTCCTGACCCCCGAGCTGGCTGAGCTCCAGAACGTGGATGAAAGGAGTGGCAAGTTCGAGGGAGATATTGTCTTGACCCCTGAGCAGATAAAAATCTTCGTGGACGACTACGCTGGCAAAAAGAACTCTATCCGGAACGCCAGCATGCTGTGGCCCGACAAGACTCTCTACTACATTACCACTGGATTGTGTAAGTGAACCTAACGCTTTTCCCTGATCTTATTCTTCTTTTTCTTGTTTTTCTTCTTATTCTGCCTTTTGTTCTTGTTCTTCTTGTTGTTTTGTTACTCTTGTTCTCCTTGTTCTTCTTGTTATTCTTGTTCTCCTGCTTCTTCTTGTTATTTTTGTTCTTTTTGTTCTTCTTGTTCTTCTTGTACTTCTTATTCTTCGTCTTCTTCTTTAAAATTCCCTTTATGAAAATATCTTGCTATATTGCTTTGAAATATAAAGCAACAATTAGGCTATTTCTACCAAATTTTTACTTTTTTTAAAACTTCATTTTTACTTACGAACTCTTCTGCTTTATTCTTGTACTTTATTCTAATTGCTTGCATTCTCTTTTTTTCCGTTGTTATTTATTTTTTATTTTTTTTATTTATTAACAAACAGTACATTATTTACATTGGTGAAAAAAGTTTACAGTTAATAAATATATTTCAAGTTAGGTACTTATGATATGTTTCATTGATTCATCTTGTTTATATTAAATTTTTACCGGGTGATGTGCGTTGTGGGAGGGTGTGTGAGAGTTGGTATGCACCTTTATTCGAGGACCTTCACAGGCCTTTAGACCCAGAATCCGAGGACTCACACGAATCCGAGGACGTCCTCGGATTCGAAATGCGAAAAACTGAATATGTATCTATAATCTATGCGTTCTGATTGATCAACTGTCGAAATTTTGGGCCAATCGGAGAGAGTCCTCATTTTCGTGGTGAAAAATATCGTGTTTAATTTGGCTAGTGTTTCATTAGTACGGGTGTGTGACCACCAGGGCGGCGCCGCTAATGCTGGAAATCACACACAGACCCGAAACCGAGGACTCTCTCAAAGTCCTCGGTTTCGTGTTAAAAGGTGCCGATCACCGGAATGTGAACACCAGGAGGCGCTGCAAGCTCGAGTGTCAAGAAATCTCACCTACGCCCTAAACCGAGGACCCGTCGTTCGAAATTCATACGTGCATGTGAATATAATAAGTATTGCACTATTAAGATTGTGCCGACAAGGAATTCAGATTTTGACAGTTGAAACAAAATTCAATATTGCGTTTAGTTCTTATTGTGAACTATGTTCTGTAATACTGTTTAATTCGCTGTACGGTATTGTAATATTTAATAATTGAAAGTTATTAAATATTGTAATATTTAATAATAATATTGTAATATTTAATAATAATAATATTTATTTACCGGGCATTTCAATAAAAAGAGGGATTTTTCAAGGAGACTCATTGAGTCCTCTTTGGTTTTGCTTAGCATTAAATCCTCTATCTAAAATTTTAATTAAAAGCAAGTTTGGAATAAAAATTAAAGGTAATACTAGAGAGAGAAATATAATTTCTCATTTATTATTTATGGATGATTTAAAATTATATTCGAATTCTGAACCAAATTTAGAGAAAATGATTAAAGTAGTTAAAAATTTTTCAGATGATATTAAAATGACTTTTGGTTTAGATAAATGTAGAACGATCCATATAGAGAAAGGTAAAATTGTAGATGGAGACGAGGGTATATTTAGAAATTTCAAAATTGAAAGTATGAAAGGGGGTGAGGTTTATAAATATTTAGGATATCCGCAATCAAATAGATTAGATCATACTAGTATTAAAAATGATATTAGGATTAAATTTAAAACTAGGATCAGAAAAATTTTGAAATGCAATCTATCTGCTAAAAATTTAGTAAAGGCGATAAATACTTGGGCAATACCTCTATTAACTTACTCATTTGGCATAATTAAATGGTCTAATACAGATTTAGATAGCTTAGAACGATTAATTAGAACCACATTAACAAAATTTCATTGTCATCATCCAAATTCAGCTATAGAACGTATTAATTTACCCAGAAATTTAGGAGGTAGAGGTATAGTCAAAATAACATCTTTAAAACATAATCAGGTAGAAATGCTAAGAATTTTTTTCCATAGGAAAGCTGATAGTTCAGAAATGCACAAAATAATATGCAAGGCAGATAGAAATATTTCACCATTAAATTTATACGACGAGAATGCCAGCATTCTTATAAATACCAACCAGGAATTATTAGATTCCTGGTCAAATAAAATTCTTCACGCAAAACACTTCAATTATCTCAACCAAACATATGTTGACAAATTTTCGTCAAACAAATGGTTGAGTATTGGAGAGTTGAGCGCAGAAATAGAAGGCTTTATGCTTGCCATACAAGATAGAGTCATTAATACTAAAAATTATAGGAAGCATATCATCAAAGATGCAAATCAAATTGATGATTTATGTAGAAAATGTTTGGCTTTTCCGGAAACTATAGAACATATTATATCGGGATGTTCTGTATTAGCGCCGTCCGAGTATACATTTAGGCACAATCAAGTTTTAAAAATAATTCACCAAAGTTTGGTAATTAAACATAACTTGATTGACTGCCGTAATGTACCATATTATGAATATGAACCAAATTCATTTTTAGAAAATGAATTTTATAAAATTTATTATGATAAAACTATTCTGACAGACAGAACAATTAGTCATAATAGACCCGATATAGTTTTACATGACAAAATTAAGAAAATAACTTATATCATTGATGTCGCTATTCCAAATTCTTGTAATATTCAGAAAACTGTTACTGAAAAAATAAGAAAATATACAGATTTAGGAAATGAAATCAAAAGAATTTGGCATTCTCAGACTATAAAAATATTACCATTTGTTATTTCGGCTACTGGCATTATACCTAGCTCTCTCATTCAAAATTTAGGCGTATTAGATTTGTCAAAAAATTTGTACATAAAAATGCAAAAGTCGGTCATTTTAAATACATGTAGGATTACGAAAGATTTTTTAAATATTTATATTGCCCTCTGATATGAAAATATCTGGAGTCGGTGAAATATTTTCCCATTATGTTTCTGGTGGATTGACGTATTGTTCTTGTATTGTTTTATTCTTATATAGTGCACTTACATTGCGTTCATTTACTAGATATTCATTTGTGGAAAAGTGTGTGGAAGGGTTTAGTCTTTCATTTGGGAAAGATTCAACCCGGACATAAAATCTGGAGCACCGTAAATAAAATTGAAAGTTATTAAATATTACAATAAAAAAATTAGGACACCTGCTCAAGTATTTGATTGATCTGCGTCATATATTCTTCTTTCACCCCATTCTTCGTGAATCCGCTCTATGACCCTATTACCTACACCCAGAGCTGGTCAGAATACATGCTTTGCTGTAATTGAAATACAAATTACAAAATACGTTTTCGCATGTATTTAAAATACGAAATACAAAATACTTTCGAGTCGTGTATTTGAAATACAAAATACAGTATTTTAACCATTTTTTTATTTCAAATACAAAATACACTTGGTTTTGGCAGAACCTTTGGTTGCAATAAATTGACATAAGTGCCCTTTTCTAAAGCCTACAATACGCGACAACTTTTTTAAGCCCGATTCCCGTATAGAGACCTAAGAAAAAAAAATTCGCTTTACGCGATCGCTATTTTCATATCTGCGATTTTAGTTGGCATCACAGCAACAATATGGTTCATGTGCTGTTTGCTGTGATGCCAATTGAAATCATAGATATGAAAATAGCGATCGTGAAAAGCGAAAAAATTTGTCTATGGTCTAGTCTCTATGCGGGAATCGGGATGAAAAAAGGTGTCGTGTATTATAGGTATAAGAGTGCGTTTTCATGGAAGCAAAGCTGAGCCTAAAGTGAAAAGAAGCGAAAAAAAATTAAACATAAAAATGCAGAGTGAAACAGTGACTTGCAAAAATTGACCAATCATATTGCTCAGAAGATGCATCTCACCTCCGCTTCAATTGTAAAGGTATAGGACCCAGGTGTTAGATAATAATAATAATAATATGACATTTGTGCGCAGTTTTGTATTATTTCACTTCAAGTGCGCTCTACTGTGATTAACTTAAAAATATATATATATTTTTTTTTAACTTTGTGAATAAAAATAAAAATATTCATCCTAGACTTGCAGAAAAGGTCCATAGATTTTTTTTTCTTTATATGAGTTCCGCACAGGAGGCCATGAGGAAAATAATTTCCCTCAGGGACTATGTCATCTTTGGGGATCATTTTGGGATTTTGGGAGAGGGATTGATAATTTTTAACATAAATGGTTTTGTGAACAATGCTAAATTTACATCATTAACTTGGAACATAAAATGTCTATAAAAAAGAAAAAGTAACAAAAGTTACAAAATGTTTAAACGTATTAAAATTATAATGTTATTTGTTTACAAGTCCTAATTATCGTTGGTAATAGGAGTAAGTACCTATTTCTCAGTCGGTATTGACCGATTAAAATTATTATTACTTGTTCCTTCTTACGGCTAGACGCATAGTGTTGAGGTAGGTAGGTACTGCTAGAATGCATAACGGTGATTATTTACAAAGGTGAGTAGCTGCTGGCTGACTCGGTACATACTTATTATGCGTTTATACAATTTCAACGAAAGTAAACATAACTATGCGTAATTGAATACAAGTGTTATTTTAACGTCTCTTTGTTAAATGTTGTATTTGTATTAAAATATAAATAAAATACATGAACCTTATTATTCAAAATTAACTTTATAAATCCTAGACTAAGGAGTGAATTCATTTTTAATCGAGGGAAAATAATACTTTGAATTCCAAGAGCTGTCTTTGTTTATTACCTGACTTTAGGTACATACCTTCGCAGTGGTATTGGAATGTCGAATTATTATTTATTATTTTGTTATTGTTAAACAGATACAGTTTGGTTAGCATTTATGACGGTCCGATCTAATATGTGATTTATTTTTAATAAGATAACACTAGGTAAAATTAATAGAGATCGGAAATTAACAGAAATTATATACAGGTTGGATAACATATTTGCTAAATTTGATATACCTTACTAATCTTATTAATTAGTTATTTATAAATGAAATGTAGACTGTATACGTTGCTAGTAACATACCTTACGACAAGTTAGCTTTGTATTTATTTCTAGTTCGGTTTTAGGGATACGAAAATGAATTGATATAATATTATTATTTGTTAGAAATACTGACTACGTAATAATACAATAATTTATAGGGCGGTGTTTCGCTAGCTAAATACCTAAATAAACTTAGTTTTATTTCACAGTAGTTCATTAGAATTTTAATCAATTAAGAGATACAGTGATACAAATCGTATAATAAATTTTAGATACATCAATATAAGTTTTCTAATTAATTTGTTTAAACGATAACTTTCTTCATTGAAGTATTGCCAAGTATTACTAAAACGACTTGTACCTTTCAGGAAAATGTACGTGTCTTCCACAGCGTGTTTTTCTTGTTGTTATTGTGGGCGGTGTGCTTGCCGTTTTTTGCGGTAGATCCTCAGAATTTTGGAAAAATGCAGGTTTGAGTCGGTCGACCGAAACTCTTTTAGATTTTCCATTGATAGTTATAACGTATGTTTTGTCGTCTCGTTCCTGAACTTCATAAGGTCCATCATAGGGAGCTTCGAGTGGTTTTCTTCCGCCGTCTGTGCGCAGGAAAACGTGTGACGAGTTAGGTTAATCTTTGTGGACAAAAAATTTTCGATTGCTATGGTTACTTGTGGGAGTAGGCTTGATTTCTTCAAACCTTTCTTGCAGTCTTCTTATGTAGGTGTCAGGTTCTTCGCGGGGAGTTGTAGTAAAAAAATCACATGGTAATCTCAATGTTCTTCCGTAGGTGATTTCTGCGGGTGAGCATTTCAGATCTTCGCGAACGGTGGACCTAAGACCAAGAAGTATTAGTGGGAGGTTTTCCAACCAGTCCGGGTTGCTATAAGCCATAAGAGATGCTTTTAGTGTTCTGTGCCATCTTTCTATTATGCCATTTGCCTGTGGAAGGTAGGCAGTGGTTCGTGTATGCTTGATTCCGAATTTCCGCGTGAGGCTCTTGAACAGGCCTGACTCGAATTGTCGTCTCTGTTCCGTAGTGATTGTTTCCGGTACGCCGTGTCGAGCAATCCATTGTGTGGTTAGAGCGGTTGCTACCGTCTCTGCCGTCATATCCTTTAGGGGGACTGCCTCTGGCCAGCGAGTGTATCTGTCTATTATTGTTAGGAGATATTTATACTCACTGTGAGCTGGCAGTGGGCCGACCAAGTCAATGTGGATGTTTCGGAATCGATCTTCGGGAAGTGGATATGTTGCTGGATGTACAGTTGTGTGTCGTGATATTTTGGCTTTTTGACAAGCGACACAATGTTTGACGAAGGTTTTGATATCCTTTGTCATCTTGGGCCAGACGAATCTCTGTCGTACGCTATTAGCGGTACCAGCGGTGCCTGGGTGACATATGTTGTGCACGCTACTTATTACTTGTTCTCTCATACTTTGAGGAACGAAAGGTCTCAAAAAAAGTAGAGATGTCACACCATAATAGTTCATTCGTGTTGGGAATTATCATTTTTTTTAAGACAAGGGAGGAGTCCTCAAGTGCCTTAATTAGATCGCGCCTTAATCATGAAGTTGAGCGATTGGGTACTTATCGGGGATTGTGCTTGCATTCAAGCGCCTATAGTCCCCGCACGGACGCCACTCTCCATTGGGTTTTTTAACCATGTGCAATGGGCTCGCCCAACTAATCTTGGACGGGCGGCAGATTCCGTGCTCCATGAGGTACCTGAACTCTTTTTTGGCAGCTTCTAGGAGATGTGGTGCCAGCTTGCGAGCTCGTTCTGTTACGGGAGGTCCCCGTGTTTCAATTACATGTGTGACGTTATGTTTTCGAACGTTTTGGATTTGCACGTTGGGACGAGTCAATGACGGGTATTTATTTAATATATCCCGGTACTTCTGGCTTGTAGATATCGTCGAGATACCGGATGAGGGTCCTTGAGATTTTACTCCTTGAATCTGTCGTCCCGTAGACTGGTCCGTCAAGGTAGCATTTTTTAAGTTGACACTCAGGTTGTAGTGATGCAGTAAATCCGCTCCGATAATTGCCCTTGAGACGTCGGCGACGATGAATGTCCACTTTATTTCACGTCGTAGGCCGAGTTGCAGATCAATAGTCCGGGAACCGTAGGTTTTTATGGGAGATCCGTTGACGCCGTACAGTGGGATTCGGTATGTATCTGTAGTGATGGTGTTTTTAGCCATTCGGTGTGTCCTCGGTAGCACCGAAATATCGGCTCCTGTTTCGATTAAAAAATTTTGTCGTGACACGAGCTCATAAACGAAGAGGCGGTAGGAATTCTGAGAACGGTCGCATGCCTCTACTGCGAGTTCCCTTTGGCGTTTCCCGACTTGTTGCTCTTAAAAGTACATGGTTGAATGCAATTGAATTCTCCGCCAATTTTTTATGGTATCTGCAGTAGTCGTTTGTTTTGTGAAGTTCATTGTTATTGTCCGTTCGATCGTTCGACCGGGATCGATGGTGGCGGTCGGCATTTGAGTACGATGTCGATGGATGACGCCATTCTCTGCGGGGGCTAGGATTACGCCGATTATAAAAATGATGTGCGGGGCTATGACTGTCTCTGCGACTTGACTTTTGTTGTTTGACTTCTAGAGATAGTGCAGAAATTTGTTCACGTAGGCTCTGAAGAACGGAAGTGAGGTCGGGATCTTCTCTGTAATTGTTATCTCTACGTTGATTTTTGTTTATCGCTCCGCACTCGGTCGTCTGGTAGACTTCCAGGATTTTATCGGCTGCTGACGCAAGTTGTAGTAGATTGTCGTCTGGCAGTGCGGTCAATATAGCTTGTACATGTTGGGGAAGTCTTTGTAGCCATAACTTGCGTATGATTGCGCTCTCAGCCAATCCGGGGCCGGCGAGTTCGTGCATCAATCGAAGTAGTCCGGATGGTTTCCTGTCGTCCAACTGTAATCCGGTTAGTAGTCGGGTGAGACGTTTCTCTTCGGAATCTTGCAACCTCGTGATTAGTGCAGTTTTTAGGGTAGAGTACTTGTCCGTTGTGGTGGCTTGATGATAACATCGCTGACGGTTCTGAGGGTTTCGATGTCCAGGGAGGCGACAATAATGTTGTACTTCATGGTGTCATCTTTGATTCTTGAGTTGGAGAACTGGCTTTCTGCCTGGGCAATCCAGAGCTGTATATTGTCACACCAGACGGGGGGTAGTTTAACTGATACGGAGTTTATGACTGGGTCCATTTTTGTGTTATTGGCGCTGGTTCCTGATGCTGTTTCTTCTAGCGGCATATTGTCGTTGTAATCTGGCAAGTGATGGGCAATGGCAAAAGCAGTAGTAGTACTGATAGACCGTGTAGGTATGCAGATAAAATTATCAAAATTGTGCATAAAACAAAATAACAATAAATCTAATCCAGGTCTGAAAAGTTAAATTGATGGTATCCAAAATCTTTACAAATCCCTTATCTTTGCGTTGAAATGTTAGTACAAATGTATTGTAATACTGTTAATGCTTTGTTGCAGTGTAGGTTAGAAATTTATACCGTGTAACAATATTTGCATATTCTTGCTGGGTTGCTAAATTTCGTTGAAATGTTCGGATTAGCAATTATTAAAAAAGATCACTGTGAGAAGTTGAATTTGCGTTACTTGCTTTACTCCGATCTGCGGCAGATGCTGTGGGGTCGGGTGTAGGACATCCAGGTATATGGCATCCAGGTACCTGGGTCTGTCTGCAAAATCGCGTCTGTTGGTTAGGATACTCTGCCTTAGCTGCTGGGCTTCTTGTTTATCTAAAATTGATATTTACCGGCATTATACTATCCACATAAACAAGTAATGAGTTGCGGGGAAAGCATTATTAAGAAAGTAGTAGCGAGAGGTAGGTATTTTCGTACGATACTGAATTTGGTGGACAATAATGTTCTTTACTGATTTATCTTCATATGATTCTAATGTACATACTGGACCTACTGAATTTAAGTTTAAAAAATCAAAATGTTACTCACAAGATTTTGGGTGTCCAGGATTCCGCATTCCAGTACTCAATCCTCCGTATCGGCAGTGTTCATCATCATCATTAGAAATTCTCGGGGTCACCAATGTTGGAAGTGTTTGTTAGTTAGTGTAGGAGTAGATGGAGAGTGTTTGGTGTGGTGATCCTCTCCACGTCAGGCAGGATTGCCTTCATACCTTACCAATACAGAGGTTTAAAATGCTCCCTGAGATCACGGTACTTCCAAGCCGTGATCCTGTGTTCAGGCTTATAATAATGATGATGTTTAATTGAAAACACTTATTTGTCCGCGATATTAACTTTTATTTAAATTATTATTTACAACAAATATGCGTTCACGTACGAATGGATAGAGAGGTAAATTGCCATGCAACCGGATTGATCGAGTACTAGAAGCGGAATAATAATATAATTGCATTTCGCAGCAATCGGTGAGATTTTGTGCGGGTCATCTGGGATACCATACGCGTGAAAAAGTGTTTTGAATAAGTACTGCCATACTTTTTTTAAATATTTTGTCAACCACGTTAAAAAACGAGTTAAAAAAAATTCAAGAAAAACGCATTCAAAGTTTTGCTGAAGGATAATTCAATATACGCAGTTTCAAACGGTTTCATATAAAATACTGTAAAAAAACATTTGGTGAGAGCATTGCTAACTTCGGAAAATGAAATTTAAAAATAAAAAAATACGGTGTCCTGGTGCCTTAAGGCACCGTATCCCCGCTCAAAGAGAAAAAAATGCAGAGATATGTAATTACGAATGTTGGAGAGAGTTCGCTAATATTTAAAACGGTAAAATTGAAGCGAAAATTGTGAAAATGTTTCATAAAACACGACTCGTTGAAAATAGAGAAAAAATCTCTTGGGGGCTATCTAAAATAGCATTTAAAGAAACAATGTGAATTTTTCCATACATATTAACTTGTAAAATAACTGAATACCTAATCTAGGCCCACTGCCTAGGGGCCCCGCATCGATCGGGCAGGGGCCCCGAGGCGTGCATTGCCTAGGGGCCCTGACAAGTTTAAGCTGGCATTGACAGGGCCATATTGTCCATAAGGCAGTGTAGGCCTCTGCCTAGGGGCCCAAATCGTTCAGGGGCCCCTAAGGTATAGGGGCCCTGAGGCGTGCATTAGGGGCCCCGAGACGTTGATTGCCTAGGGGCCCCAACATGTTTAAGCCGACCTTGACAGGGCCCAAATATCCATAAGGCCCACATCAGGTTGGGGCCCCTAGGGGAAAAGGGCCCATAGGCGTGCATTGCCTAGGGGCCCCGACATGTTTAATCCGGCCCTGACTATGACCCTACGTAGGGATTGTTTTATAAATGGCTCCCTTCCATTTTTTTTTATTTTTATGAACGATGCCATGAAATTTACATTAAAAATCGAAAAAAAAACATATATTCCGTACTATCCGTAAGACGTATAGGCAACTGCCTAGAGGCCCCGCATTGGGTAGGTGCCCCTAGGGTAAAGGGGCCCCAAGACGTGCATTGCCTAGGGGCCCCAACAAGTTTAAGCCGGCTTTGGCAGGGCCCTAACTTCCATAAGGCAGTGTAGGACACTGCCTAGGGGCCCCGCATCGGGTAGGGGCCTATGACCCTACGTAAGGATTGTTTTATAGATGTCCCCGTTCAATTTTTTTTTATGAATGGTGAAAATCTACCATAAAAAACTAAAATAAAATTCATTAAAAAATAAAACGCATTCTAAGTTTTGCTGAAGGATAATTCAACATACAAACTGTTTCAAACGGTTTCACATAAAATGTTGTATCTCCGTCAATTTTTCTAATTTATATTTAATAAATTTGGTGAGAGCATTCTTAACAAGTGCATCAATCAAAAAATGAAATAAGAAAATCTTTTTTTTTACAGTGTGCCTTAAAGCCTTGTTTAGAATTTGGTCAAGGGAACATGGAGGCGTTTGGGGGCCTCCCAGGACCGGGGGCCCGGGCGGACCACTCCCCCCCGCCCCCCCCTTAGTCCACCACTGGACCTACCTTTCATAAATCCGTGCTGATTCGGCGTAATGATTGTCGAAATAGTAGAGTACAATTGATCAAAAACAATTTTTTCAAGAACTTTACTTAGAATAGGAAGTTGGGAAATTGGACGGTAGTTTTTAACGTCATGCTTATCACCTGTCTTAAAGATTGGTATGATAACGGCTGATTTCCATTTGAGAGGAAACGATCCTTCTGTCAGTGCTTTTTTATAGATGGCGCAAACCGGAACACAGATGTATTTACTGCAGTTGCGTATAAAAATCCCGGGCAGCGTGTCTATTCCTGGTCCTTTTTTAATATCTATGCTTGAGAGATATTTTAAGGTGATTTCTTCATTTATTTTGATTGAAGATATTAATGTGTTGTTAAGAGGATCTACCGTATTATTAGCATCAGGAGTTGGAATTTTATTTGTAAAGAAGTAATCAACAAAAAGGTTTGTAACTTCTTTGCTGTCGTGTGCTGTTGTGGAATGATATGTCATGTGTTCAGGTATAGTGGGAGATTTTCTTTGCATCTCAACATAACACCATATTTTTTTAACATTATTTTGAATAACAGATTCCAATTGGGCAATATAGGCTTTATGAGTAAGACTAGAAATCTTCCTATGTCTTTTGCGGAGTAATGCGAAAGATTGATAATCCAATGGATTCTTGTAGCATTTTCAGGCACGAAAAAACTTTAATTTTTCTTTCGTTATATTAATTAAAGCCGCCGAATACCATGATGGAAATTTAGTTGATCTGGTTACTTTTTTTGGAACCATGTCATCTATTATGGCATCAATGATTCTATAAAAATGGTGTACCGCAGTGTCAACGTCTTGCGCATTCAGTACAGAAGACCAATCACTATTTCTGAGAGCATCATTGACTACATCATAGTTAACTGTATTAAACAATTTGATTATCTGGGGTTTTAGAACGACGGCAGGGAGGGGAATATTAAGTTCAACTATAATAGATTTATGATGTGCATCTTCGATTACTAGTGGAGAGTCGGCAGCGGAGATGTTGACTGTGGTGTTACAAAACACGAGATCTAAAATTCGTCCGTGAGAATTATAAATTGCATTATACTGTGTTAAATTTGAGAACGAAAGGCAAACTAAGGAAGGTAGAAGCACAGAGATATTTAATTTTTATACATTGCGCATCATCTTTGCAAGGCTTTAGTTTTAATTTTATTTGGGCTTTTAAATTGTATTTATAAACAGAATATACCTAATTTACTATTAGCATGAAGTAATGGAAAACTGAAATGAAACCATATTAGTAAAACATTGAACAGAAACAAATGAAAACTAAAACAACTATGATGAATCAATAAAACCACAATACCTACTTGAATGTAATTTATTGGATTGTTGCTCATTTCCTCGCAATCACAACTTATACCCACAATGAAAAAATACTACACTAAAGCCTCAATTACATTGAGCGAATTTACTAGCTACTAGCCGGCGAATTCATTATCTGCCAGTAAACTCGCTCAGTGTAATCATATTACTAGCTAACTAGCAGATTGTGAACAATCTACGAAAAAAGTTGAAAAGAGGTCTACTTTGTTCGCTACTCGCTAGCGTGGGCCACAAGATGACGGCCTGCCAACAGCTGATTTTGTAACTGTTAAACAGCTGACAGAATTAGTTCGCGTGGGAGTCGATATTCTCGCTACTCGCTAGCGTGTGGCGCTAGCTGCGAGCCAACTTTTCTACAAAATGTTGACATTTGTACGCGCGTGAGTCAATATTTTAGCTCATGTTATCAAAAAGGAATTTAAAAAGCAAAGCAAAACTTCCACTTCATTTTTAAAGCTAGAACACTCACATGATACCAACACATGGTTTAAACTCGCTAGCTAGTTTGCTACTGAGGGAGTGGGCAGTTTTGTGTGTCATCATGATAATCTCACTCGCCGATCCGCCCGCTTTTAAACTTACCGGCTAGTAGCTTGTGAACCCGCTCATGTAATCCCTACTTTAAACATTTGTTATGATTCCTTGCTAACATACAAAACAAATTTATTAAATTTCTCGGAGTAGTAAATATTTACAAAATACTTAAATTTAATTTTCAATAAACTTTTATTAACAATTCACGAGCACGTACGAGTAGTTCTTAATTTCAAAATTTAACAAAATCTCCACACACTTTCTTCCTGCTTATCACTAGTACCTACTCATACATTCATTAATAAGTTTTAAGTTAAGCTATAAGAACCGTTCACATCTTTTATGAAATTAACGATATTCTATGGATTTACGTAATAGGTACTATAACCATATACCTATAAACTGCATCACGATGTACTATGTATGTCTTAATAAACAAATAAACAAAAGAAATATGTTGGTTAGTGAGCAATTGTTTACTTTATTAAGTTTTATATATAGATTTTGTAATTGGTTTGCTCTCATTCACTTGGGAACAATTTGTTAAAACTCAGTGCAATAAATGATTCGTTCAAGACTAAATTTATGGCGAAGGAAAATTTCAGAAATTATTGCACTCCCCGAATTTCACTTGTACATTTCCACTGGTATGCATAGTTTTAAAGTTGATTATTTTTTATTAGCTGCTGTCCAAGTGACCTTAGTTGAAGCCGCTCTCGCCGAAATCTCCAGAGTATCTTGCGTCAAGTTCCAGAAGAGGACCACACAGACCAACTACGTCAACGTCTTAGTGAGTTATTGAGTTTTTCTTCACTTGCCCATTTACGCAGAAACAGCATAATAGTATGTGCTTCGTGTTATTGAATAGGCGGAATCATGTGACGAAAGTGTGACTTTGTTCCTGTAAGAGGAAACAAGTACAGATCTCTATTTTGAGAAAAGGATTTACCTTATCTTGTTGTGTATAATAATATTATCATCAATAATAATATTATAATAAAAAAGTAATCAATCAAAAGTCATCCAAATATTATTGTGATAATAATATTTGGATGACTTTTGTAGCGCCTTTTTGTGAAAAATCACCTCAAGGGCGCTGTGTAGTCCCTGTCTAAAGAACATTCATTGGAGTGAGGCTAGCTGTGGTATATCATTCCACAATGATATACAACTTAAATATCTAGCAGTGAAGCATGTAACTGACAAAACAAGGATGACAGCAGACTGGATGCTGTAGAAATGAGACCCCTGAGCCGCACAAGTTGTAATTTGTAAAACCATGTTTTACCGTGTTTCAAATTTGGAGATCCGAAAAGAATGCAAAGCTGAAATATAGATACGTACCTATGGCAGAAAATATAATATATGTTGTATGACGGTACATCCTCTTTGCCTACCACTCCATGGGAACGGCAAGATAGTTAGATACTTTATTTTTTTTATTGTAGGCGGGATGTGTAATATGTATTGGTTGCGCCAATTGATATTTAATTTCTTCTTCAAATTTTGCAAATTCACCTTGTGGCACCATTTTATTAATTAAATAATTAAAACACTTTGTTTTTACCACAATAATCTTTATTTAAAAAGTCACATTGAGTACATATAATGTTCTGATGAAGAGAACATCGTTCTCGAAACATGTCGACTTTTTAAATAAAGATTATTGTGGTAAAAACAAAGTGTTTTAATTATTTTATTTTATTGATATTTTAATTATCAAATTCTCTTTTGCTCAAAATGCTTTGTTCCCTTTATACATTCCGCCCCACTTATCCATTCCTTTTGCCAAAGATCTGTAAGGTTGCCAGAACTGCATTTAGTTTTGTTACCAGACCAGCGTTTTTTTTTAAAGTTTTTTTAAGTTTTCTTTATTCATTAGATTTTTCATTGCATACATTGGGGATTTTTCGACCGCCATGCTAGGCACATGCCCGTGTTGTGGTGGTTGCAGTTCATTATTGAGTATATTGCTCGCTATTGTATTTTGATCTGCCGAGGTGCAAGCAACGTGTTTCGCACAACGTATTGTATTTGTTCCCGCCACGCGCAAGTGTATTGGACCGCCCGCTGTGAAACATCTAGATTTGCCGTGTATTAATAATTACTAGCTTATGCCTGTTGCAAATGCAACTAACGGGTTAAAACTAACTTGACTTACTTACAGAAAAAAATAATATTTCATAGTAAGCGGGTAAGAACCTACTGCCATAAAGGCATGGTAGGCATGCGCACATCAAAACCTAAAGTTTCATCGCAATCCGATGAATGGTTAAGCAACGCTTAGCGGTTAAACATACAAACGTATATAAAGCCGCCCGCAGGGCCTAGTAGCAAAAACCTACCATACGTTAGTATATAGACACTGTTGTAGGCATGCACACATCAAATCCCCAAAGTTTCATTGCAATCGGATGAACGGTTAATCAATGCGTAGTTTCATGATGCCAGAGCTCACTTTTGTATAAAAAAACCGTCGTGGTTATGTACACATAAAATCCTCAAATTTTCATCGCAATCGAATGAATGGTTTAGCAACGCTTAGCGGTTAAACATACAAATACATATAAAGCCGCCCGCAGGGCCTAGTAGCAAAAACCTACCATAGGTTAGTATATAGACACCATTGTAGGCATGCACACATCAAATCCCTAAAGTTTCATCGCAATCGGATGAACGGTTTAGAAAATCGTTATTTCATGATGCCAGAGCTCACTATTGCATATAGAAACCATCGCGAGTATGCGCACATCAAATCCTTAAAGTTTCATTGCAATCGGATGAATGGTTTAGCAACGCTTAGCGGTTAAACATACAAATATTTATAAAGCCGCCTGCAGGGCCTAGCAGCAAAAACTGCCATTCGTTAGTATATATACACCATTGTAGGCATGCACAAATCAAATCCCCAAAGTTTCATCCCAATCGGATGAACGGCTTAGCAATGCGTAATTTCATGATGCCAGAGCTCACTATTGTATACAGAAACCATCGTGAGCATGCGCACATCAAATCCCCAAAGTTTCATCGCAATCGGATGACTGGTTTAGCAACGCTTAGCGGTTCAACACACAAATATATATTAAGCCGCCCGCAGTGCCTAGCAGCAAAAAACCTACCATACGTCCTCTTCCTTTCTCGCGTTTCCACTCTACCTCTCCCACCTTCCCCTTCTCCACTTCACTCCCCCCCTTCTCCGTCCCGTAAACCCCCTCCCGAGTTCCCCTCCCCCATCCCTGTTTCCCCTTCTCACAACTCCCGCGTTTCATACATTAATTCCCGGTACATTTAGTTTTCAAACATCTCGCGTGCCACCTATTGAAATTTTTTGTACAAATTTCTTAATGCCAGTGCTCACCAGCCAATAACCAACACAACATAAAAAGAATTATCCGGTTTGGTGCAGTCGTTAGAAAGCTATACGCGTACATACTTTTTGGCGATTAATTTTATACAAATTTCATAATGCCAGTACTCGCCATTAGTTTTATACGAACCTTGTCCTAACAATAACAATAATTACATAAAAAGAATTATCCAATTTGGTGCATTCGTTCGGAAGTTATAAGCGTACATGCATTTCGGGGATTCATTTTAATACAAATTTCATGATGCCAGAGCTCACCAGTAGTTTTATACAAACTTTGCCCTAACAATAACGAACATAACAAAAAAAGAATTTTCCAATTGCTTGCATTCTTTCGGAAGTTATGAGCGTATATAAATTTCGGTGATTCGTTATAAAATTATTAATTTGTATAAACAAATTTAATAATGCAAGAGCTCACCAGTAGTTTTATAAAAACCTTGTCCAAACAATAAAGATCACAACGTAAAAAGAATTATTCAATTTGGTTCAATCGTTCGGAAGTTATGTGCGGACATGCATTTCGACCATTCACATATAATAATAATATAAATAAATACTCGTAGAAGATATAGTTTATTGGGTCCCTACCTAGTTCATCTCAATATTCTAAAATTATTTTTTCAATGCTGGCAAGACCAACAGAAAACATTGTCAAAATCACCTCAAACCAGGCCTGAAAATCGAATAAAGGCCTAGTTTTTAAAAAAAATTCCATACAAATAAGCTGTCCTGGCCTTGCCGAGGGGTTGAGGAGATATGTTTCGCATTGGAATATTATTCAATTTTCAGTGTTGCACAGTTGGGGAAAATTTAAATATCTGCCAAATTTTATAAGCGATTTTACAGGCTGCAAACAATTAACATTATCTATGAAAGTGAATATTTGGAAAATGTCAAAAAAATGTTGATTTTGAATGCATTATTGTGAAACATTTTGAATGAAATGCGGTACATGTTATAATTTTAAAAGTTTTTAAAACTTGTACTGCTTATGTTTATTCAAAAACATGTCCGCCGGAAGGTGTTTTTTTAACGTAATCTACGATCCCGCAAAGCACGTTTAAAATGTCATTTTTTCTCAAGAACTTTCCCGAAGCCTTTAAATTAATAAGAATAAATCCTTAGGAAAATCAGTTTTGTATGGAAAAAAGTCTTAATTACATTCCGTGAAAAACGCGACGGTTTTTAATGGGCGAACCTGTCGGCAGGAAATAGAACTAAGGCCGAATTTCTTCGAAGGTGAGAGATTTAATTATAGTTTTCGCCGTTTGGTGCGCTGTAAACCGTGCACGGGTTTTTTGTATGAAAAATGGTCCTAAATCGGGACACGATTTGAGCACGCTACCCTGAGTCCGAAAATGGTCTCTGCGGTCTTTGAAACTCGAGGAGCGGAGAGGTCACTTTCGGATCCATCAAAAGTCTTAATCGACTTTACCCGAATGTGAACCTCGAGGTTGGTGAAACTTAAGGGGCGGTGCGGTCGATTTTGGCGTGCCAAAAAAAGTGAGCGGTCGATCGAAACCAGACAATACTATATAACTAGCTTATGCCTGTTGCAAATGCAACTAACGGGTTAAAACTAACTTGACTTACTAACTAACAGAAAAAAAATTCATAGTAAGCGGGTAGGTACCTACGGTTAAACATACAAATATATATAAAGCCGCCCACAGGGCCTAGCAGCAAAAATCTGCCATCCGTTAGTATATAGACACCATTGTAGGCATGCACACATCAAATCCCCAAAGTTTCATCGCAATCGGATGAACGGTTTAGCAATGCGTAATTTCATGATGCCAGAGCTCACTTTTGTATACAGAAACCGTCGTGGGCATGCAAACATCAAATCCTCAAATTTTCATCGCAATCGGATGAATGGTTTAGAAACGCTTAGCGGTTAAACATACAACTATGTATAAATCCGTCCGCAGGACCTAGCATCAACAACCTGCTATACGTTAGTATATAAACACCATTGTAGAAATGCACACATCAAATCCCCAAAGTTTCATCACAATCGGATGAACGGTTGAGCAATGCGTAATTTCGTGTTGCCAGAGCTCACTATTGTATACAGGAACCATAGCAGTCATGCGCACATCAAATTCCCAATGTTTCATCGCAATCGGATGAATGGTTTAGCAACGCATAGCGGACATACATACAGCCAAACATTTTTTTGATTTTTATATATATATAGAAGATAGCTGGTACCCGGCATGCGTTGCGATACCATTTAATAAAGAAAATGTTTCTACCTGCGTGTCCTTTCTCATTTGTTCCGATCCCCTTCCCCCCCCCCCTCCCCCCCCCCCCCCCCTCCTCACCAGCGTCCTCTTCCCCTTTCCACTCCGCCTCCCTCACCTTCCCTCACCCCACTTCACTCCTAGGCTTCTCCGTATCGTAAACCCCCTCCCGAGTTCCCCTCCCCCCTCCCAGGTCCCCCTCCCCCCTTCCTGTTTCCACCCCCCCCCCACCTGCCGCATTACATACACTAATTCCCGGTACATTTATTTTTCAAACAGCTCGCGCGCCACCTATAAATTTTTTTTTACAAATTTCGTAATGCCAGAACTCACCAGTAATTTTATACAAACCTTGTACTAACAATAACGAACACAACACAAAAAGAATTTTTCAATTTGTTGCAGTCCTTCGGAAGTTATGAGCGTACGTACATTTTCATACAAATTTTATAGTGCCAGAACTCACCAGTAGTTTTACTGCTTAAAATAAAGCGCTATATGAATTTAATACTTTTAAAAAAATATTCCGTTGAACTTCAGTAATTTCATTGTAAAATTAGAAAACTAATACGTATGCAATATAGTTGGATGATATTGAGTTGTTATGTGCAGATGGGTACCTACCTAAATTCCGAGTGCAAAAAGAGTGAGTAAAAAAACACATATTTAGGCTGGGTTGTTTAACAAAATTAAAAATTCTTCAATTTTTCAAGTCAATTTTAACGTTCTGTAAAAGTTCGGTTCGAATTCTATTCAAGTTCTGTAATTATTTCAGTTTTATGATGCAACTGGCATTTACTGATAAAAAAAACAGAACTTACACAGAACGTGAAAATGAACTTTAAAAAATTGTTAAATTATTCAGTATCGTGGAAACAACATTACCTTAGTAAATTAAATTGCATCAAAAACCTAAATAATTGTCCAACTACCTATTCCGGCAGGTACCGGCGCATTTCCTTACAAAATTCCGGCAATGTTTTTGCTTTTCTCATCATATTTGCAATACTACCGAGATAAGTAGGTACCTACCCTGAGTTAATAACATTTCAATTTGTACCTACTGGCCGGTAAATATCCACCCTACTGAAGTGAATCTATGGACACCAATTTTCTTGTTTTTTTTGTAAAATTTTATTGGTTTTTCGGCGACCCTGAAATTTTTTACATGGGACGGACACGTCATATCGTTATCAAAAGTTGCCTTATATTGCCGGGTACCGTATTTTTCAAAAACATCCAAGCTGGAATCGTTTTTCCGGCCGCAATGCCGTTTCCCGAAAAACAACAACCCAAACCGCTGAGAGATCCGTTTTGTTTTGACATCTCGGGTAACTGATAACTGACCTGTATCAACATTCTCTCTAGTATTTTCCATTGCATTGAAACTAAGGCCTAATTTGTGGTTTTTTTTTTAATGCGAACCTGTCGGCGGGAACTATAACTGAGCCGAATTGGTTGATTTAATGAGTAGTTCCAGTTTTCGCCGCAAATTTATATAATTTTCGCTCTTAAAATGTGTCAGTTCAATTTTATGTGAGTTTCCTGTCTAGTCTATTTTTTTTGTGAAAATCGTGAAGCTAGCGTATTTATTTAAATTCAGACGAAGCTGCCATTTCGAACGGATGAAAATAGAACTACAACAGTATTCGATAGACATTTGATTTTTTCTAATGTGAATAATCCATACTTGTATTCCGCACCGCTAGAAGTCTCCCGTAAAGTTTTGGCAAACATATTGATAACGATGAAAAATGTTTCCCCTAACAAAAACGAAACAAAAGCTAGTGGCTGGAAAATAATCGACTCTTCGAAGGATTGTGAACTTTGAAGCGTTCCAAAATAGCGATCGATAATGTCCATTCTCGCGTGTCAGGCGTCGGGCTAATTCCCTTTGAACAAAATTGAACCTTGAGGTGTGCGAAACTCGAGGATCGGAGAGGTTGTTTTGGCGTGCCAGCGGCATTTTTGCGTCGCCAAGCCAAAGTGAACCTTGAGGTTGGTGAAACGCGAGGGGCGGTACTGTCGTTTTTCGCATCAAGGCAAAAGTGAGTTTTTCGAAAAACTGAGCATTAATATATAGTACTAGCTTATGCCCATTGCAAATGCAACTAACGGGTTAAAATTAACTTGACTTACTAACTAACAGAAAAAAAATCAAAGTAAGCGGGTAGGTACCTACGGTTATACATACAAATATATATAAAGCCGCCCACAGGGCCTAGCAGCAAAAATCTGCCATACGTTAGTATATAGACACCATTGTAGGCATGCACACATCAAATCCCCAAAGTTTCATCGCAATCGCATGAACGGTTTAGCAATGCGTAATTTCATGATGCCAGAGCTCACTTTTGTATACAGAAATCGTCGTGGGCATTCACACATCAAATCTACAAATTTTCATCGCAATCGGATGAATGGTTTAGCAACGCTTAGCGGTTAAACACACAACTATGTATAAAGCCGCCCGCAGGACCTAGCAGCAAAAACCTGCCATACGTTAGTAAATAAACACCATTGTAGACATGCACACGTCAAATCCCCAAAGTTTCATCGCAATCGGATGAATGGTTTAGCAATGCGTGATTTCATGATGCCAGAGCTCACTTTTGTATACAGAAACCGTCGTGGGCATGCACACATCAAATCCTCAAATTTTCATCGCAATCGGATGAATGGTTTAGCAACGCTTAGCGGTTAAACATACAACTATGTATAAAGCCGTCCGCAGGACCTAGCAGCAAAAACCTGCTATACGTTAGTATATAAACACCATTGTAGAAATGCACTCGTCAAATCCCCAAAGTTTCATCACAATCGGATGAACGGTTTAGCAATGCGTAATTTCGTGTTGCCAGAGCTCACTATTGTATACAGGAACCAGGAATCCCCCCCCCCCCTTCCTCACCAGCGTCCTCTTCCCCTTTCCACTCCGCCTCCCACACCTTCCCTCAGCCCACTTCACTCCTAGGCTTCTCCGTATCGTAAACCCCCTCCCGAGTTCCCCTCCCCCCTCCCAGGCTCCCCTCCCCCCTTCCTGTTTTCACCCCCCCCCCAGCTCCCGCATTACATACACTAATTCCCGGTACATTTATTTTTCAAACAGCTCGCGCACCACCTATAATTTTTTTTTTACAAATTTCGTAATGCCAGAACTCACCAGTAATTTTATACAAACCTTGTACTAACAATAACGATCACAACAAAAAAAGAATTTTTCAATTTGTTGCAGTCCTTCGGAAGTTATGAGCGTACGTACATTTTCATACAAATTTTATAAGGCCAGAACTCACCAGTAGTTTTACTGCTTAAAATAAAGCGCTATGTGAATTTAATACTTTAAAAAAAATATTCCGTTCAACTTCGAGTAATTTCATTGTAAAATTAGAAAACTAATACGTATGCAATATCGTCGAATGATATCGAGTGTTTATGTGCAGGTAGGAACCTACTTATATTCTGAGTATAGGTACTTGCATACATACGTAAAAAAGAACTCATATTTAGGCTAGGTTGTTTAACGAAATTAAAAATTCTTCAATTTTTCAAGTCAATTTTAACGTTCTGTAAAAGTTCGGTTCGAATCCTATTCAAGTTCTGTAATTATTTCAGTTTTATGATGCAACTGGCATTTACTGATAAAAAAACAGAACTTACACAGAAAGTGAAAATGAACTTTAAAAAATTGTTAAATTATTCAGTATCGTGGAAACAACATTACCTTAGTAAATTAAATTGCATCAAAAACCTAAATAATTGTCCAACTACCCATTCCGGTAGGTACCGGCGCATCTCCTTACAAAATTCCGGCAATGGTTTTGCTTTTTTCATCATATTTGCAATACTACCGAGATAAGTAGGTACCTACCCTGAATTAATAACATAATTTGTACTGGCCGGTTAATATCCACCCTACTGAAGGGAATCTATGGACACGTATTTTCTTGTTTTTTTAGGAAAATTTTATAGGTTTTTCGGAGACCCTGAAATTTTTTACACGGAAAGGACACAAAATTTTGGTGTTAAAAGTTGCCTTATATTGCCGGGTACCGAATTTTTCAAAAACATCTAACCGGGGATCGTTTTTTCGGCTGCAATGCCGTTTCCCGAAAAACAACAACCCAAACCGCTGAGAGATCCGTTTTGTTTTGACATCTCGGATAACTGACCTGTCTCAACATTCTCTCTAGTATTTTCCATTGCATCGAAACTAAGGCCTAATTTGTGGTTTTTTTTTTAATGCGAACCTGTCGGCGGGAACTATAACTGATCCGAATTGGTTGATTTAATGAGTAGTTCCAGTTTTCGCCGCAAATTTATATAATTTTCGCTCTTAAAATGTGTCAGTTCAATTTTATGTGAGTTTCCTGTCTAGTCTATTTTTTTGTGAAAATCGCGAAGCTAGCGTATTTATTTAAATTCAGACGAAGCTGCCATTTCGAACGGATGAAAATAGAACTACAACAGTATTCAATAGACTTTTGATTTTTTCTAATGTGAATAATCCATACTTGTATTCCGCACCGCTAGAAGTCTCCCGTAAAGTTTTGGCAAACATATTGATAACGATGAAAAATGTTTCCCCTATCAAAAAAAAAACAACTGCTAGTGGCTGGAAAATAATCGACTCTTCGAAGGATTGTGAACTTTGAAGCGTTCCAAAATAGCGAGCGCTAATGTCCATTCTCGCGTGTCAGCCGTTGGGACAATTTCCTTCGAACAAAATTGAACCTTGAGGTGTGCGAAACTCGAGGACCGGAGAGGTCGTTTTGGCGTGCCAGCGGCGTTTTTGCGTCGCCAAGCCAAAGTGAACCTTGAGGTTGGTGAAACGCGAGGGGCGGTGCGGTCGATTTTCCCGTCAAGCGAAAAGTGAGTTTTTTGAAAAACCAAACAATACTATATAATATATATATACTGTTTTGTGTTCATTGTGAATAAAGAAATTTGATCTCGAGGAACCAGCAGCCAAAAGGAAGGAAGAAGGAGAACGAGAAAGGCAAGGTAGGTCTTTGGCACTCTTCCTTGAAACCTACCCCTTTCTCAAGGTATTTTGAGCAGTTTAGTAAATTATTATTTGTTAATGAGACGCATCCGTAAACGAATGGATTTAAATTAATTCGCCCTACCATGTATTTATAAGTATGTGTGGTGTACCTACATAAGTACGTTCATGCATTATAGTCCTGTCAAGGAAGGAGGTGTAGAGTGCGTCAGCAGGAACCTAAGCGATTCCTTCAGAAACTTGTTCAGGGTGCTTAGGTTGTGAACATACTAACTGACCACGGAGCAAAGAATAGTTATAATTCATTCCTCCGTGGTCCTGACGTCTAGGTGGTGAGCTAGGGAGGGAAGAGGGGGGAAGAGGGGGGGAAGGTCCCAATTTTCTGGTTTCCGCTTATTTAATAAAATTTCTTAGAATAGCTCATAAAATTATCTACAATTTTTATTCTATATGTAATTTTCTAAATCCCAGCCGTTTTTGAGTTACACGCTCCACAAATGTATTATACTTACGAAAAAAAATCATTTTACTTCATATTTTTCATCAAACATTCCTTGTCTAAAATATTCATCAAAGAAAGAAATTTTTTTAAACTTTTTTCAAATAAATTTCATTCTTTGATGAATATTTTAGACGATATAAAGAAATTTTCGATGAAAAATGTGAGGTAAAATGATATTTTTGGAAAATATCTGCATTTGTGGAGCGTGTAACTCAAAAACGGCTGGAAATTACATATAGAATAAAATTTTTATTTTTAAAATTCAAAATCGTTGGTAAGATTAAGAAATTGTGTTCCTTCTTCTGCCTTAGGCCACTAAAAGTGGTTCGCTTCGTTTGGTGATTTAGCAGAGGTGGCCGGATTCATGGGGTAATGTTTGCCAGGTCGTGCCCGCCAACTGCTCTGCGGTAGGATGGATAAATTCACACATCCGTCACTTCCAGACAAACTGACTCCCAAAGTCCACCCCTCACACCTTTAACTTTCCCAAAACTTGCTCTCCTTCTTTTCCTTACCGGGTGGACAAGGCTAAATTTCTCGTGGTTCTATGCAGCATGGAGAGCTTCGGACGCTGCGCCTGTCATATATATATTATTATCACTCAACGCTTCGGTAATCTTTCTGTCTTTAATTTTTCTAGTAACCATGATTTTCTTATGGTTTGAGTTCGCAGTTTGGCGAGCAACATGTCCAAAGTGTCTAAAGTCCGTTCGGCCGGCGACGGGATTATTGCCAGTGATCGTGGCTTAGTTGCTTCGGCTAAGAGCGAATGAGTAAAATATAGTTCTAGACTGCAGAACTTAACTAAACTGGTTGAACTGACTGGTCTTGTAGAGTGGTCCCGACACTTTTAGAAGCTATGGAGGACCGGCGCGCTCTTGTCGCAAGTCCCCAAGCTTTCAAGCTGTAATGCACGCGTCCCGTACTACAAGTTCGCACGCGTCTCTCAGCGAACACGATTGGTGTAAATATTGTGCGATAAATAAATTGTAAAAGTGATTTAAAAATAAACGAAAAACGCTCAAACTTTAAAATGGTGTAGTGTAAAAAGTTTTCAAAATATGTCGCTAAAGACAGTGAATTAATCAAATGCATCGACCGTAATGGAACCTTCTACAAACTATGCACAAACCCCGCCATTAACCTGGGTAACGAATTTATTTGTACAAACTGCGGAGCCCAGAGAACGGTAAATGCGAATATAGACAACGCAATGGCCGGAGGCAGCGGGTCACAAGTCACAAGGCCCGAACCCAGAAAATATACCAGAAATGAAACAAATTCTTAATGAAATAAATAATAAAATAAGCATCATGAAAAAAGATATGGTGACTCTCACACAGTCAACTGAGTTTCTACCCAAAAAATATGACGAACTGATATCGCTACATTTAGAATTGGGAAAAAAACTAAAAGCAAACGAAAATAAACTCAATGAAGTTATATACAAGAATAGAAACAGCGACCGAATTTATATCAATGAAAATCTCACAGAGAAAAAAAAGATCTCCTATACATTGCAAAACAAAAAATGAAAACAAAATTTAAATATATTTGGGTGCAAAATTCTAAAATATTAATAAGAAGTGAAGGTGATGGGAAAATTATCCACATAAAAATGAGAATGATATAAACAAATCCATTTAAAAAAAATAAAACCAAAACACCTTTTGACTCAAAACACTTATTTTATCAGTTGTTACTAAATCCATATCATGGAAGATTCTACACCATTTCGAACTCACAAATTTATCAAGTGCTATAATTTGGATAACTGGATAAACGATAAAAACATCAAAATGAGGTTTGTGGCTATTCACCTAAATATAAGATCATAGAAAAATAATTTTAGTTCATTTATTGCACAAATAAATTACATTCTGCAGTTTATAGACGTAATTTTTCTAACGGAAATAAATGTTAAAAACTAAATAATACCTACATAATATGTTCAATTACCAAACTTCATTTCGATTGCAAATACTCGAGAGAATAGATGACGAGGGGGATTAATCATTTACTTAAAAAACCATCATACTTTTAAGAAAACAAGCATTTCTTTTAAAAGTTGCGAGACAATGGGCCATATTCATAAAACTGAAGGATATCCTTGTAAGTATAAGGTAGAAGTATAAGATTTTAGTTGAAGAAAAAGTGAGGAGTATAAGCATTTCCTTTTTTTCGTAATCATAATGATTACCTTATACTTGCAAGAATATCCTCCAAGAATAATAATAATAATGTAACATATCTATTTCGTGAGCAGGTACTGCGCAAAGTAGGTACTGTTTATTATTTTTTTTTCTGATTTTAACTTTGTTGGTTGGCAAAACTGGAAGGAGACCGGAAAGAGGTCATTCAGGGAATCATGGCGGAGAACATAACTTAGATTTTGTGCGGGGGGAGTGTTTTTCGGGGCGATTGGGAGGATAAAGTGGGATACTAGTGCGATGTAGCCTAGAAATATTTTTTTTACACGTCACGTGAGTGTGTGACGACTCAAATGGCATTGAAGCCTATTTATTTTGTTTAATCCCTCGCCGGATGCCGCGAGATAGATTTATCCGCGTGCCGAAGTCAATTTAGACCGGAATCCACGGGTGATGTACTGCCCGCAAGGGTCTTTTGCTGGTGGTTCCTTTGGCCGGTGAGATTTGCTCATGCCGCTTGATGGGTGAGAATCTGCTGTGCCTGTTTTGTTGGGTGGATTCCCTTTATTAATGGAGCGGCTCCTAGACTCTGGTTGGACCCGCCAATATTCCTTTGCTGTTCCTTTGGCCGGTGAGATTGGCTCATGCCGCTTGATGGGTGAGAATCTGCTGTGCCTGTTTTGTTGGGAGGACTCCCTTTAACCGAGCGGCCTCATGACGTGCTGGACGACGTTTTGGGGATTGCTGTTGACGTTTGGAGGAGAATCACGACGACGGGACGTATGCGGTATTAATAACTAACCGTAATTTTGATTTAACTCTCTCTCTCCAAATCTATTGATAGATGCTAAAGGTATTTATGTTCTTTTTGATAAGCCTTCTTTGGGGATGATTTTCCTTGCAAAGTGCAATAAAGTATTATAAATTTCACTAGAAAAATGGATGCTTCATTTATATGCATGACCTCAAATCCCTGACTCCACCATCCTGAGAAGGATGTTCTTTTGCTCTAGGATAAGCTGTCGGATGACAAAGGTGGGTTACCTACATCTCCCAGGTATTAATAATAATAATGATTTATTGTTTTCCTTTCTTTAAAAACATCTAAAGATAATGATATCCTCACTGGGATTTCCCATGCTGAGGATTTCAATTACATATTATAATTTAATTATAAGAAATTAATATGAATTAGTTATAAACATGTAGGTATCATGTAGTATTTTGTTAAATAATTAAAAATTAAATAAAATTGTGTTTTTTTTTATAATTCAGTTCAGTAGATTCGGTTTTAGTCTGTATTTGATATCAGTATATTTTCTATTTCTGTTCTCCCTATATTTAGTATCCAGCTTTTTATTTGAGATTTAAATGTTATACTGTTGAGGTTTTTAAGTGAGAGTGGTATTTTATTGTAAAGTTTAATACCATAATACAATAAGCTTTTTTGCCCAAATGTTGTGTTAGTAGTTACTTGTTGGATATGTTTTTGACCATGAGATCTAGTGTTTCTAAGGTACGTGTAAGTTGTCATTTCTTGGGTTTTGTACTTATGAATGTAAATGAGTACAGTTTTAGAATACAGTTGTTTAATTGACATGATGTTAAGATTGTTGAAGATTTCATCAGTGCTAGTTCTTACAGGAACTTTCAGTATAATTTTCATTATGGATTTTTGAGTTTTAATTAGTGGATTTAGTATGTTTTTATTTGCACTGCCCCATCCGATAATACCGTATTCTAACAGTGATTGGCAGAGAGCCATGTAAATCTTGATTAAGTCTTTTTTAATGAGGACATTCCTGATAGTTTTGAAAAAATTACTTAGTTTTTTAATTTTATTATTTAAATAGGTAATGTGTTCGGTCCATTTAAAGTTTTGGTCAATTTTTAGACCCAGATACGTTATATGGTCAACGTTTTCTAATGAAGGACAATTACAATGCTCATTTAAGTGATGCTGACTATGAATTTTCAAGTTCAGGTTATCTTCAGAGTTTTTCTTATTTTTTATTTTGAAAGTGATGAATTTGGTTTTATTAGCATTAAGTGTAAGTGAATGGTAGTCTAGCCAATTTTTAATTCTTTTAAGTGTGTCTTCTGCTTTCTTAAATGTTTCTGCCCAATTTTTCCCATTTATTAGGAGAACAGTATCATCCGCAAAACTGATGATTTTTCCGTCACATTCTATGTGGCATAGGTCATTAATATAAATAAGGAACAGAATCGGACCCAGAATACTTCCTTGAGGCACCCCGAATTTGACATCAATACACTCACTGGTTATGTTGTTAAGTTTCACAGTTTGCTTTCTATTTCCCATGTAACTTTTTAAAAATATTAGTTCATTATCAGTAATTCCTATGTTCTCTAGTTTTTCAAAAAGATGTGAGTGATTTATTGTGTCGAACGCTTTAGAAAGGTCGAGAAATATGCCAATGCATTTTTTATGTGAGTCTAGAGAATTTTTAATATATTCCATTACTAAGGCTATGGCGTTGGATGTTCCTAAATTTTTTCTGAAGCCAAATTGTTTTGGTGATAATAGTTTATTTGATTCTAGGTAGTCGACGAGTTGAGTTTTAACTGTTATTTCTAAGATTTTAGATAATGTGTTTAGAATTGTGATTGGTCTGTAGTTATTGATATCTTTACGATTTCCTGATTTAAAGATTGGTGTAATAGTCCCTATTTTGAGTTGAGATGTAAATCTGCTTTCTGTGATAGATTTGTTTATTAGAAAGAGTATCGGTTCGGTAATTTCATCTTGTAAGAATTTTATTGTTTTCATTGTGATTTCATCACTACCAGATGAGGATGTTGATTTGAATTTAGATAACATTAGTGTTAGTTCTTGTTTAGTGATTGGTTTTAGGGCAAATTTAATCCTTTGTGGATTTGGGTGTTTGTTTATGTTCGGGTTAAAATGTTGAGGTTTGGTTATTTTGTTCGCTAAATTCGAGCCTATGTTTGCAAAAAAGTTGTTTGTGTAGTTAATTAGTTTATGTACGTTTTTGTTGACCGAGAGTGTACCGTTATCTGTGTTGATTTCTTCCAATGGGTTTGTTTTGTTTTGATCTGTGTAGGTGATTTCTTTAATTATTTGCCAGATAAGTTTTGGATTATTATTGGATTGATCTATTTTAGATCTGTAGTAATTTTTTTTAGCCGATTTAGTAAGATTGGAGCAGATGTTTCTATAGTTTTTTGTAAAATAGTTTAAAGAAAAGTCATAAGGATTGTTTTTTACTTGCTGATGGATCTTGTCTCTTTTTCTTATACATTTACATACAGGCCAGGTGTGATCCAAGCTTTTTTGATAATTTTATTGTGTGAATACGTGTAAGTTTTTATTGAAGTGTGGTTTTGTATTTTTAATTGCAAGTGTTCAATAAACGTTTTCCAAGCAACTTCAATGTCTTCAGCTTTATATATTGACTCCCAGGTTTCAGTTTGTAGTGATTTTTTTAGTTTTGTATAGTCTATAACACGTTTATTCCACGTTAAATTTTGAGTCGATGGTCGATTTTTCTTTGCATGAATGTTAAGAATTAAAGTGTAGTGATCAGTGATGGTGGATTGATGTATGATTGTGGAGTATTTTTTATTCGTTTTTGCCATTATGTGGTCAATGCAAGTTTGCGAGGGGATTGATTTATTCATTTTGTGATCCACTCTTGTTGGTTCCCTTATTGCGGCAGACATCCCGTGGGAGAGGAGGAGTAATTGGTACTTCTGTGTTTGTGGATGTTGCCTTCCACTATCCAGTATATTAATGTTAATATCCCCAATAATGAACAGGTTCCTGATGTTTCGTTCTTGAAGTAGTATGGAGTCTAGTGATCCAAGAAATGGTGATAAATTTGCAGATGAAGGCGATTTTTAGATAGCGAAAATGCATGTATCTTGATCGAGTTTTATTTTCAAACAGTTTGCGTCTTGTAGTTCAATTTCTTCTATTTTGCATTCCATCTTATTTTTACAATATACAATTACTCCGTCGTTTTGATGTTTGTGAAGTTTAGTATTGAAGAGTTTGTAGTTGTTGATGTTTTTATGCACATATGTTGAGGAATTTATCCAACATTCTGTAAGGATTAATAAGTCAGGTTCTAAATTTAATTCATTTATCAGCACAGTGAAATCCTTGAAGTTTTTGTTAATACTTCGAATGTTTTGATGAATTATGTTCAGGATCGGGAACTCGTCCTGGAGTATACGGTTTAACATGCAGGTATTTGTGGTGATTATTGGTTGAGGTGTCAGTTTTTCAAGTGTTTCCGTTGTGAAAGAGGCCATTATAAAGATATAGAGTAGATGGAGTGTATATAGGGGTTTTTTTTTTTAAATCATCTTAATAGGTATATCGTTGAGATGTCTTATTTCGATAACCTTTGAGTCTTTAGTTTTTCTTATAAGAATTTTTCCATATTTTACCCAAATATATTTATATTCTTTTTCTAGGGCTCTTTGTTTGGTGTTCCAATGTAAATTTTTGTAGTACTGTGTTAATGCCGCATTTAGATAGACGTATTGGGCTCCTTCCCCCCGTTGAATTTTTTTATTGGGTCACTGTGTTTAGCAGCTAACATGATGTGAACTTTTTTATTGTCTACAAAATTAATTGTGATTTTTTTTTTGGTTGTTTGGTTTGGAAGTTGTAATTTTAAAGGTGTCCTCTGGTGATATGGTAACGCCTGCGAGCTCAGCGATCTGGCTTACAGTATGGGCTGGGGGTATGTTTTCCTGTAATTTAAGGCCGCTTATTTCAATACTGTTTAACAGGGCTGATTGTTCAACGTCTGCCAGGTGAACCTCCACCGTAGCCAATCTTTTCTCCTTTTCTGCCATTTCTTCCTTAAGTTTGTTTATGTGTTTTGGTGTATCCATGATTTGAAACAGTTTGTTTAGGATATCGTCATATTTATCGTTAATAAAGCTGTTAAACGTTTTTATTTCTTGAAGCTCAGTTTCTATTTTTTTAAACATAACTGATTTCATTTCCTCGAATTTTGAATTGGTGAATTCGAATATTGGGTCATCTTTGGTATTTTTGTTAGACCTTGTTTCCATGATTTTAGTTGGTTTGGACATAGGGCTAAATAAATGATCCAATGTGCAGTAAAAAAACTTTGACCGATTTACTGCGAACTGTCACTTCCACTTTATAAGTTGAAAAAATTAACTTGTACAACTTAGTAAGTCACTGTTTGTTATGGAATACTATCAATTTTATGTTTAAAATTATATTTACACTTTGAAAATAGACGTAAGTAAAACTTTTTACTGTATTAAAAGATATTAAGATATAGAGACACCCCTGACCAGGCCCATAGGAGTGACATTGAAAGTTGGGATGTACGCCTTGAATTTAGAATTAGATGTAATAAAAATGTTTTTAATAAAGTTGTTGGCGGCTGAACCTGAGAGGAATTCAACAGAGATTCGGAAGCGACCCTCGGCTTTTACACCTCCGGGCTTAATCGAAAGGTTCTTGTTGGTTGAAAGGAATTTAACAAATTCAAGAATATGAATGGTTTTACCTTGCTCAGTTTTTTGCGCATAAACAATGTAGGGGCCACAGGAATGAGTAGAATAAAAATTGGTTGGAGGAGGTAGAGGAAGAGCTGGTGGAGACTGAGAAGTAGAAGGAGAGTCATGCTTTATTGGGGAATAGGGATTAAATTTCCTTTTTTGTGGAAATTAGAATGACAGATTCACTGTCAGAATTTACAATATTTTCTCCATATGGGGGGTCAGGGGGAGGATCTGGGGGCTTTTTAGGATGTCCAGGAGGGTAATCCTACTCCATTGTTCACAAAATTACAAAAAAAAAATATGTATGGAAAGTGACAATAGTGAAAAAAAGGTTATAAATATCTGGAAATCAGCGACGTTAAGTGACTCCTGGAAGATCAGAGGGTAGAAGAATCCTCAAGGAACAACACACTACACTTTATTGACCAGAAAACGTAAAAATATTAGGTAAAATAATAAAAAATGTTATTTTTTTAAGACAGCAAAACAAAATAACTGATGACAGCCAAATGTTTAAAATTCGAATCTATTGTAAAATTAAAACTGAATAAACATACTAAAAAATAAATAGATTAGTGCGCCTGGCTGTCCATGGAATTCTGAGCTTTTCTGCTACTCCCACCTTCCACTTGGTTCATTTGCATGTGGCCATGTTCCAGGTCGCACACTCCGGCTGCAGCTCCAGAGTTGGTATGATTGGAGGAGAACAGGTCATCAACCTTGGAATTAAGTGCTTCGAAAAACACGGAACCATCATGCACGAGTTCCTGCATGCTCTTGGCTTCTTCCATATGCACAGCACCTACAACAGGGACCATTTCGTCATAATCGTCAAGAATAAGATCAAAAAAGGTCAGTTCAACTTCTTTTCATCTTTGTCATATTTTATTATTTATAATATGTTTTATATAGTACACAATGATGATTTTGCATCTTAGTTTTTTTTTTACTACTCTTCCATTGAAAGCATTTGCTTGTGTGTGGAAGGGGAGTGTACATAAATTTTGTTATTAGTTAGTACTTAAATAATTAATTGTAGATAAATATATGTTGCTGTAGTATTAATTTTGATAATAGTGTGTGTTTAAAAAAAGAAAGAATGTTATGGAAAACTAAGGATATTTGTAAGATTAATTAAGTGACAGTAGTTTTTTTCTCAAGAATATTTTTTAAATGTCTCTTGACAGAGAGCAGTATAAGGGTTTTATCATTAATGCTTCTGATTTCTTGGTAGACGATTGAAAGAAGTTCTTCCCTGGTAAGTGTAATGATGTTGTGCGAAAGACGTATTTAGTTTTGGGCATAGAAAAACATGTTTAAGTCGAGTTCTGTTTTCATTTAAAAATTGATATCTATCTTTTTTTTATAATTTGTTAATGATTTTTTTAATATATAAATCTTTAAATGTAGGTACTTTAAAATCTTTTTCTTGTTTATGGCAATTCACCCTAAAGAGAGTGCTATATGCCGTTAAAATTAAGGGAGATGATTATATTTTATGAAAAAGCTATAAGGGCATGGGAAATCTCAAATATTGAAGTCATTTAAGTCTATGAACTTGTATAGAACAGAAAAAACGCGAGAATTATTGAGTGAAAGCAAATATGGAATACTAAGGGGAGATTGGTGGGTGATTTTAATAAGTAAACGATAAATGCCTTTGAAAGACGAATGATTTTTACAATTAAAGAATACATGGTCAAGATTTTCATTTTCTACGCCGCACTGACAGAGTGGACTATCTAGTACTCGAATTTTAAATAAGTGAGATGCAATAGAACAGTGACCGATTCTCATTCTCGAGATACAGGAAATAAATCTTTTGGATTTTTTCTTGCCGTGGAACCAAGGTTTACTTGGAATATGATTTTGGATGAACGGAATTCTAAAATCTAAAGGAATAGAGCCAGAAATTGTTCCAAGTTTAGCGAGAGAATCAGCTTTCTCGTTACCTTCAATTCCCAAATTACCAGGGATCCAAACCAATATTGTCTCGAAATTTAGTTCATTTAATGATTTGAGGGTATTTTTGACATTACAAATAATGTAGTCTTCTGGATAATTAATGATATTTGAGGAAATTTTCAGTACTGCGCTTAGTGCACAGGAAGGCTCGACGAATATTGAGAAGCAGGATTTGAATTAAAGCTTGTCCAATTGCGAAGCATTCTGCAGTAAATATAGAAATTTCTTTAGGCAATTTATAAGACAGATCGAAATTCAATTCGGAAATATGCACCGCAGCTCTACAATCTTTGTTTTATGACTTAGAACAACCATCTGTATAAATGAGTAAAAATCCAGGAAAGTTGGATGAAATAATGTTTTTAAAATTTTCCTCGACATTTTGATCAGATGAGGTTAAAACCCTCTCGAACACGAGATACTCATATGAGGTCCCAAAATTAGTCATCTTTGACAAGCTGCCATTTCATAATTCCAATGATATTTTCAAATACAACTTCATTATATATCACTTTAGACCTTGCTTGATGACAATTGATAGTTCAAAACCTTGCCATCAGATGAAAACACTAACCCAGGTTGATTTGAAATTACATTGCAAAAGTTTTTGACATTTTTTTGTCGATTTCTGTTTCTCCTCCTTTCAACGTACCATTAAATATCGAAATTCGACCATTATAAACCGTAAATAAATATTTTTATATACTCTGTATGTGCATCTTACTTTTGAAATTACTAGATTTTTATTTTTTTAATATTTTATATTGATTTTTTTGCAAAAACTAATCGACCTCATATGATGTCTATGTGTTCCAAGAGTTGTCAATATCAACCAATAGTATGTAGTGGGCTCTGTGAATAAACTTATTTGGTTGGTTGTATTTTGATATGGATTTGAAATATTTATGAGGGCATTTTATTTTTATTACATTCTTTATCATTTTTAAAGGCATAAAATGAGTTCACGATTAATGAGGATTGTAATCTCGATGAAGATCAAATTTTGACCCTACTTACTCTCCCCGATGGTTCTGACGAAGAAAATTTTTCTGGATCAGAAGACGATCTATTCGAACCATTGGAAAATGAACGTTACAGGAATGAGGATCTAGCAAGTGAGCAACCCTCTCCTATTCCTGAGGCTGAAAACGGTAATACTTCAGAAGTACACGTCCCTCAACAAAATATACCTGTGACATGGTTTAGCGCTAAAGAAAATGCTTTTCTTAACAATATTCTCCAATTTCAAGGGCAATGCAAATCAAATATTAGTGGTGAAATACTTATCAACTACTTCTTAGAAATGATTGCTGAAACGTACCTGGCAACATTTGTAAACGAATCCACCGTATATGGGACTCAAAAGAGTAAAGAAAATTTCAAATTCACTTTATCGGATCTGAAAGTCTATTTAGAAATCAATTTTGTCACGACGTATATTCTATATGCCGTTTGTGCTAATGCTGGGCCACCATTTTCTTAAAATATACAACAAACACATGGGAGGGGTTGACCATTTTTTATATATTAAAAAAATTAGACATATCCACCTGTAATAGGCCTTCACTGAAAAAAAATGTTTCAGAAATGGCAACAACTGAAATGTTATGCTCATCAAGTAATTTTACAAGTTCAATTTTGTTAGAGAATAGACTTCTACTATTCCATTGAAGAATTTTGTTCAGTTTCGGATACATTGGGGAGACAGGAGAGTAAAGATTTAATATACTCAGCAGCGTTGGCCGGTACAGAATTGTTTGAAAGAATCGAAATTAAGAGAGTAATTAACGTTTGGATGAAAGAGGAATTTTCCGTCATGACTTTAGGGAAAATAACGTTAGAGGGACAACTTTTTAAGGCATTCCCATTAGGAGTCCGAGATTTATTATTACCATTCGGGTCAAGCAAAAGGTCATTATGTTATTTTTTTTTATCAAAGGAAGGAATAAAATTAGGTTTAGATTTTAACGGCTTGAAAATTGTTTCTCTGTGGGAAGATGACTGAGGAGATTTAGGGGAAGAAAAATTAAAGAAAGATGGATTAGATGATACCTCTGCTCTTGGGCTTTTATTAGAGTTTTGACACTGTTCAAATTGATGATACCCTCCGCATTGGAAGCAACGCGGAGGGGAACGACAAATGGGTTTGGAGTGACCAAATCTGCAACAGTTAAAACACTGGATTGTGGGGAATCTATATGTTTCGACGGGAAGAGAGTTATCTTACTAATATTATAAATGCGAAAGTTTGTATGGATGGTTGGATGGTCCTTACTCTTTCACGCAATAAATATCGAATGGAATTTATAAATTCTTTCATTAATCGAAAGCTACTTTATTTGCGAGTAACATGGGCACTAATATTATAAATGCGAAAGTTTGTATGGATGGTTGGATGGTCCTCTTTCACGCAATAAATATCGAATGGAATTTATAAATTCTTTCACTAATCGAAAGCTACTTTATTTGCGAGTAACATGGGCTATATATATTGGTAAGATCTGGCGTTATGAATAAGCTGTGGCGTTATGAAATTATCTATTATACGTTTATTGGCAAAGCGTGTTACTAAGTAAATGTTTGACGTGGGCTGTCAATATTATTTCTTTGATAGCGAAAATTCAAATATTAGTATTCTAATATGAATATTTAGTGTAGGTAGATACAAATATAGAATAGGTACTTATCTACATTTTGACCTAAGCAAATAGCTATACTAATATTATGAATGCGAAACGGAGCGTATTTGATTGTTGATTGATTGGGGGAGGAGGAGTGGTAGTGTGGGAGAGGGGTGGTGAGGGAGAGCGGGGGGGAGGAATATGCGAGCGAAGCTGGGGGTAAAAGCTATTAATAAATAAACACACGGGATGGTAAAATTTGGCCCTCAAATGTTATAACTAGTGATTGAGAGGGTTTCCAAATTGTGGTTCCTAAAGAGGAATCCTTGAAATTTAGACGACGAACTTTTAAAACTTTAGGAGTTACTTGGGAGTCATTTAGAGCATCCTCTATTTACGATTCAGAGAGGTCGGTAGGTATACCTTTCACTCTGCCCATTCTGGTTAAGTTGAAAGTAGTTATAAATGAATTTATTATTTGACAAAGAACCAATTTTTTACCAAAGTCATTAGCAAAGGTGGCGGATTTAAATTCTATGGACAATTTATATCTGCCTTCCGGCTTGTTTGAACCATTTATTATTCCAAGGTTATTATTTTTAGAGCTAAAAATTAATTTTTCGAAATCCAGAGGATGAATTATTTTACCCTGATCAGTCTTTTGTACATTAACAATAAATGGAGCTGAAGAGGAACTTGAATATATCAATTCAATAGTTTTAGCTTATGGATGAATGGTATCATTATGAGAGATTGTGGCTTGATTGGACTGAGGAATAGATTTAATTTTGGGAGGAACATCAGGACTAAGCGAAGGTCGTCATTTTCGGGAGGGTAAAATTATGGGTACTTGACTACCGTCCGTTTCATACCCATCTGAAATATTAAATATGGACTCAGGGTCTGGTGGCCGATTCTCATCTTCCTCCATATTAAGATATAATTAAAAATAAAAATAAAATTAAACAAAATATAAATTACGAGATGAAAAAATAATAAATAAAAATAAATAAAGTCTATTAGATTGACTGTGCGCACTTAACCGTAAATCAAATAATACAATAGATTGGTAAGCATAAATAAATTCGAGAAGGTAACAATAAATTCTTATATGAGTGTAGGCAGCAACGCAGGAAGCAATCACAACACACGTCCAACTTGTTTCATGTCACGGTACGAACTCCCCCTTGAAATTAAGTAGTTTGTGATCCATTTAATCGCGTTGCCTTTTATGCCAAAATTATTTAAAAAATTTAATAGCATCTCATGGGATATGCTATCGAATGCTTTTCTGAGATCAATAAATATACCCGAACATTTTTTACCTTTATCTAATGATTCGTAAATGTATGAAGTTACGTTTGCAATAGGCATCTTGTGTGCTGAGTGATTTTATAAAACAAAACTGGTTTTTGTGTAGTATTTTATTATTATCTAGGAAATTTATCAATTGTTTTTTTACTATTTTTTCAAAGATCTTTCCTATATTAGAAATCAGACATATTGGGCGATAATTCGTTACTTGATGTGGATCTCCAGATTTGTAAATAGGTGATATATTATTGTGATAATTATTATGTACTTTATTTACTTATGTTTATTTACTTATTATTAATAAATTGTTTATTATTGGTTACTCATAATTTTACGGTGCTCCAGATTTTATGTCCGGGTTGAATCTTTCCCAAATGAAAGACTAAACCCTTCCACACACTTTTCCACAAATGAATATCTAGTAAATTCACGCAATGTAAGTGCACTATATAAGTATAATAAATACAAAACAATACAAGAACAATACGTCAATCCACCAGAAACATAATGGGAAAATATTTCACCGACTCCAGATATTTTCATATCAGAGGGTTCGGCTCTGATGAAATCCTAACTGGTCCGATAAATCCTACTGATCCCTCAATATTAATATTTAAAAAATCTTTCGTAATCCTACATGTATTTAAAATGACCTTTTGCATTTTTATGTACAAATTTTTTGACAAATCTAATACGCCTAAATTTTGAATGAGAGAGCTAGGTATAATGCCAGTAGCCGAAATAACAAGTGGTAATATTTTTATAGTCTGAGAATGCCAAATTCTTTTAATCTCATTTCCTAAATCTGTATATTTTCTTATTTTTTCAGAAACAGTTTTCTGAATATTACAAGAATTTGGAATAGCGACATCAATGATATAAGTTATTTTCTTAATTTTGTCATGTAAAACTATATCGGGTCTATTATGACTAATTGGTCTGTCTGTTAGAATAGTTTTATCATAATAAATTTTATAAAATTCATTTTCTAAAAATGAATTTGGTTCATATTCATAATATGGTACATTACGGCAGTCAATCAAGTTATGTTTAGTTACCAAACTTTGGTGATTTATTTTTAAAACTTGATTGTGCCTAAATGTATACTCGGACGGCGCTAATACAGAACATCCCGATATAATATGTTCTATAGTTTCCGGAAGAGCCAAACATTTTCTACATAAATCATCAATTTGATTTGCATCTTTGATGATATGCTTCCTATAATTTTTAGTATTAATGACTCTATCTTGAATGGCAAGCATAAAGTCTTCTATTTCTGCGCTCAACTCTCCAATACTCAACCATTTGTTTGACGAAAATTTGTCAACATATGTTTTGTTATGAGTTGCCCATAAATCCTACGAACGGACTATACAAGCGGCAGGCAGCTGTGTGTCACGTGCTCAGTACATGTTCAGCATCGTATGATTATTGCTGTCCCTCTCAGGCTGGCAGAAGACATTACCATATATGGCCACACGGCGCGAAATCCAGCCAATGGCAGAAGACATTACCTTATAGGGCACGCGTTCGAGTCTTCCGTCTCGCTCATCACGGGCAGAGAGTTCCAGCCACCGATCGCCAAAGCAACAGAGATATTTCAGACAACGGCGCGAGCGGTCGTACGCACTACTACGTACTGTCGGGCAGTATGCCACCCTTCGACGCGGCTAATTAAGTCTTCACCTACGAATCAAGTATGGCGCTATCACCACAGCCGCCTGTATAATCCTACTGCCGCCTACCATGGCAGCCCAGACGCGCACGGCTTTTAATCCGCCTACATTGCCGATAGCCGCTTAATTCACCGTTATCGCCCACCGGTTCGGTAAGCTGACCGAATCCGCCCACCATGACGCCGAGAAGCCGCCCACGCACCCCGAGCCGCCCCGTTCCTGCACACAGTCTATGAGCTTTGCTCTAGATCTCTCCACTTCGTAGGAAGCTGCCTGCATCCGTACGACGCCACGTGAGATTCTAAACCCTCTTATAGTATTTCCGAGCCTAAATTCAGTAGTATTTCTAGTGCCTCTCTCTCTCTTATGCTAGGCCTTAAACAGCTTACCTGGTTGCCTGTACTGTTCACCCTTGCATTATTGAATACATTTGAATTGTGCCCAAACCTTGTTTCATTGGAGTCAACCATCGACAGCCTCGGAGGAGCCCTACGACCCTGAGCTGAGCCTTCCAAGCCGAGGCATATGGCCCCCGGGGGGCCTGCTTAACACTTGTCCCCCCCCGGGAGGGACATATTTCTGGAGACCAGAAGTATAACACTGGACCCTACGTGGCTTCAGTATCACCCTGGCCCCAGGAAGTATGACACTGGCGCGCCAACTGGGCCGAAGTCTTGTCGATTGTTGTCTCCCTAGAAACATAATTATGTAATCTTAGCTATAAATATTTTATATTTGTGCTCCCATCAACAACGGTAGCTCTGTGTGAATTATTCCAAACGTCGCGAGTCCGTCGGCTAGTGCTATTCGAGTGTTAGGTATTTTAAACATCGCTTACTACAGTAGCATTCTCACGCTATTACGTTTCTATCGCGGCAGTCAGAGTTGTTCGTCATTCGCGCGGAATTTTTTTTTAATTGAGTAATGAATCTCGTTATTTTAAATTCTCCACCTGGGGCTGTGTTAGTTGTATTATTTCTTCCTTGAAGAGCAGTGGTTGTTTCCAATAAAAGGTAGTAACTACTGTCGGATTGTGCTCGTCCACATCCGTTTCCCTGTAATAGGAGGATATAATGTCGACTGCCAGCAACTGCTCTCGTCTTCTATAATCGTCCGAAATTTTTTTTTTGCTTTGTTCATTATAATAACGCATAATCATGGAGGCCACCATACCAATAATGGATAGAATATTAAATTTCGAGAAAGCAAACGCGTCGGTAATAAGAAAAATGTTGATAAATAGAGGCGTAGTCCCCAAAAGAGCTTTTTTAACTTTACGGAAACAATGTGTTGAGTTTAACGAATCCCGGAAGTTGAATTATAAAATAAACGTTAAACGAAAAGTTCAATAAATAATGAGTACAAGTTATAAAGTTAGTTTTCGTTTCTCTCAATAGGTAGTTTTAAATCACAAAATGGAAAACGACGTTACATAATGTTGTAAAAGAGAAATTTTAAAGCAACGAAATTTAAAATCCAAAACAGATAAGTTAATATGGAAAGCTTCCCTTGTAATAATAGTTAAAGCCACAATTGTTATTTTTCTTCATAGAAGTTTTAATTTATTGTTAATACATCATAATAAATTAGAATTGTAATTTTGATTGTTGATTGTCTAGGAACAGAGTAGCTAACTGGAATTGGATTAATGAACAGTTCAGGACAAATGTAGATTAATAACATAAATTGTAGAAAAAAAAGGAATAAACAAATTCAGTCAAAAGTTTTTTTTAAGAAACAAAAGTCTAGGTACAGATCGGTGAAAAATAGTAAAGTTCTTAGAAGTTTAATGTTGTTTCGTTTGAAAATCATGAGTGTCATGAACCCACGGTTAGAGATCGTACATCATTGAATTAATATTCCATATTTCACAAATTAGAAAACACAATGTTGTTAAAGTAATAAACGTTCGGGAAAGGAAACAAACTTGTATATAAAATGTATATAAACAAGGCAACGTGTATATCAATGTATATAATTGGCTAAGTGTTTTTTTGTTAGTTTAAGTTCTTAAAATCTATTTGAATTGCTTTCGTACTAAAGTGGTAGAAAATTAAATAAATTAGTGAAAAACAGTAGAGCATCATTATAAGAATAAATTCCAAACTACAAGGTATATGTTACTAGATACTTGATTTTTCGAATGGTTATCTAAGGAAGGTTTAATAATAAAATTTTGTATATGCTATAGGTATTTACCATAGAGACAGTATTGGAACATGTTTGTTTTTTAATCGGGACTATCCCACTCTAAATAGTAGTATGCGGATAATAAAATAAACTATCGTTGGGAAAGACACTTCAAAAGAAACAAGTGAATAGCATCATATGTTCAAATTATCGTATTAAATAAAAAATAACGAAGAATTTTTAAAGTGAAATCCTTGTCAAATTTAACAGAATAATCTCTCGAATAAAGAACATTTAAATGTTTAGCTTCAATTAAGTTTTTTTTAATAAGAATGTAGGAATGATTTCGGCAATAAATTTACATGAATGAATAACAGTATAATGGACTTCAGGATAGAAAAGATAAAATAAGTTTTTTTTTTTGGAAACATCTGTGAAAAATTATTAAAATATAGAATTAAAAAGTAAACTACGACAGTTAAATCGATATTGTCATTGTAATTTAGTAACAAAAATAAATAATGAATAGAATCCAATTATTAATGTCTTACTTGTAATAAAGAAAAGGGTTATAAAATTATAAGAAATTGTCTTCTTCATTTTTTCTCGTATTCATAAATATGACAACGTGATCGTTGTAAGGAAATTATATCATATTAGATATTGAGTTAATAGACTCAAGAAATGTACTACGGATACATAGGTAACCGCGTATACAATTCTGGTTTCAAACCGTTATAGGAATGCCTTCCTCAGAATTAGGGCATAGTGGGATTGTTAAGATGTGAAGTCTTGAACAAAAAAAAAAAGGAATTTGTGATATAGGAAAGAATTGGAAATAGAGAATTAACCCCTCAAGTAAGCTTTAGGTAATTGTAAATTCGTATAGTTTTGACATAGCTAATTTAGAAAAATGTCATGGCGCCCTTATATAGTTAAATACAATGGAATTTTTTTTAAACAAAATGATAGTAAAGTAAACAATAGTTAAAAAAGTTATGAACAGGAAAGTTGAGATTAAACTGAGAGTTAAACTGAGATTAAACTGAGATTAAACTGAGATTAAACTGAGATTAAATTGAGTGGAAAGTTATTAGTAAAAAAAGTTATCATCGGATAATATTGTCAAATTAAGAAGTAAATAAATAATAGACATGGAATTTTTAAAAAAAGGAGTTTTCAAATAATCAGTCAAACAGGTAAAAGTTTTAAATTTTGGAAGTTGTAGAAAAAGCAACGTCGTTAGCAATTCAGTTATGATTCAATTTTTTTTTATGTTTATAAAATTGCTAGCTTATAACATGTAATGTTAAAATATAAACACACGAATTGAATACTTAGGTATTTGAGCGACTTAGTCAGTGTGTATAACGCATCGTATAGCGGTGTTATAAAATCTGTGTTATTAAAATTTGGGAACGATTCTTGTTAAAAATAGAGTAACCTTTTAAAGAAAGATTTTATAGAAATCGTAGTATCATAAATTTTTAAATAATTAATGAAGTTCTGTTTTTTTGGATATTGTGATATTTTTATGTGTTTTTTTTGCCGAAGCACAGGCATTTGAGGAAGGAAATTTCTCATTTGTGTTGGTGAACTAAGGCAAGGTTACGGTTCTCTGAACGTAACGGTGTGGCCACACGGAGATAGACGTTTGCAAACGTATCTCTTGAAAACACGAGAGGATTATAGTATAGCCTGATAATTATACGACGCTATAGGAGAGATCCTTATAATATGCCAAACGCTATAGGAGGTATCCTTATAATATGACCGACGCTATAGGAGGCGTATCCTGAGAATTACACGGAGAGGAAAACAGAAAAACAGAACAGAGTATGGAAATTAGTCCATCAGTAGGAAAAGAAATTGGTTACGAATTATAATAACACAGTAAATTTAAACACGAGGTGCATGTATTGTATTGTCCTCTACATAAGGGTTTAAAATGCGAATATGTATCATTTTCATTTGATTACATGACTTAGTCAGCATTATTATCCATCATTGGATGACCTTAATAAAAAATTGTAAATTTAAACACGAGGTGCATGTATTGTATTGTCCTCTACATAAGGTTGTAAAATGCGAATATGTATCAGTTTCATTGATTACATGACTTAGTCAGCATTATTGTCCATCATTGGATGACCTTAATAAAAAATTGTAAATTTATTCACGAGGTACATGTATTGTATTGTCTTTTATATATAACCCAAGGACGTCATGAACCCTAGTGGTTAGTACGAGGTTATAACGCATATAACTTAACCTTTGTTATTAGAGAAGTATACAATTCCTTTCTTAATGGATCGTCATCACAAGTGTTGACAATCCGGGACGCCGGTATGTCTGCACGTGAAGACTTGTGTTATTATTGTTATTATTATAAAAAAAAGAGGTAACTCACCTTACACTAGTGAAATTACTGATGCGATATTTAGTTCATTTATTGTAATGACTATTATTGGTAGTAATAATTTATTACTTTTCCATCCTAGTGCGTAGCCACTTAGGTTGTTTTTTTTTAAAAAAAAAAATTTTTTTTTAAATTTATATATGAATATGGTTACATAAGTATATAAATTCGTCTAAGAAACACGACACGTTACACTGATTGAGGGCGTAGTTCAAGGAACCCTAAATTAGGCTAGGTTTTTCATTAGAAAAAACTGCGTTAGGTATTCAGTATCCTGCCCGGGACCGAAGTAGAGACCTAATTTCTATTTTCGTGGAACAATTTGCATTCTAAAAAGTACTTAATTTTAGATGCAATGAAAGAATATGCAAGCATATTCTTTTCTTTTCGTTGGCAAGAGACGGCATAAGAAAATTCTTGTACAAGTGGTAGGTATAAAGGCGCCTAGCTCTCATCATACTGGGGTAGGTCATTGGGTAGTAAGAAACTTAGGAACCTTATGGTTGTAAATAACCTTGTGTATATATTAATATAAGGTCATGTATAAATGAAAATATCATTTCAATTATAATTTTTTTTTTTTTTTTTGTCCTTTTTTTTTTCGGGTTTTTCAATCTCTTTCATTGTCGAATTATTCTCACATGTAGGTTAAATCGTTATAGTATTGGACATCTCACACGTTGCGATATAGGAGAAATTGGGGCGGTAAAACGTTCACAATCGGGTAGTTACCCACTCCTTAACGGGGTATGTCTCAATTCTAGCGTATGTTGGAGTGAATTCACGATGAAAAGGCAATGTAATAATTATATTACCTCATTTTTGTTATCAGAATAGGCCCAATAGACAACACTATTCGGTTCACATAGGTTGTGGTGGTATCGAATTTTAACCTTCTTCCGCGATCATATAACAACGGTTACTCGTTGTGTGGTATTATAGAGCTGTTACAAGTCCGATAGGATGGAACTTGGGTATCGACCTAACGTGTCATTCGGCTGTTAGCTATAATCCAAAGCGTGATAGGATGGCTAAACTCCTTAGAATTAGAGCAGGAAGATTGTTGGAAACGCGAATTTCCGAACAATTAAAGTATATATGATTCCGGTGTTAGGAAGAAATTCGTTACTCAATTAAAAAAAAAATTTTTTCCTCTTCTAATAACATTGTCGGTAGTATTAAATTTTCGTATTTTTTGGTAAAAATACGTGGCGTTGTTGTTATTTATTTTAATTTTTTTTCTCTCTCTTTACGTAGTCAAACCCTGAGAGTTTAAGTTGAGTTGAAACAAACTCGAATTGAAAGTTATTTAACAAATTGTACTCACACACATAGAGTTTTTGGTGGGTAAACAAATGTATATTCAAGTGTTTTAATTATGATAAATGTAATTAATTAAATTACTATATAAATATTTTGTAAACACGTAATTGATTACTTCGGTATCAATATGGTAAGCCAGCGTGTAAAGTCCTTGCCATATCAGGACGCAATTGTACGGTGTTTTGTAACTTGCTATATCACTGTATTCAAATAAGGAGTAGTACTTCTCGTAGTAAGAAGATTTAAGAGTATGCACCCAGTTGAGTAAATTAGCTCGGTAATGTCATAAAGTTATGTCATTCGGGTCGTATTGTTCTTATTAGAGAATAATGTAATTGCACTTATGGTCATTACGGTTCGTCTGGTTATTTTGGTGGGAACACCTAGAGGGTGTCCTATGTGGTTTCGTCGAACGCAAGTTCACCGTGAGGATTCCAAGGGATCTATCCGGTTGTCTATGTCGTTGCGGCAAGGGTATATTTCTAGTATACCAAGTACAGCGCTGTACGGGTCACCGAGGGTGAGTCGAGAAAACATGAGAGGATTCATATTATGCCTGAAAATTAATATTCATGATAGGTTTTGTAGCATTACCTTACAATTATATGCGAACATGAGAGGATGGTCGTTTATGCCTGATAATTAAATGCAAACCAGACAAACCATGACAAGCTGAGAGTGCGGGAAACTAACATTTGGGTTAGAATTGAATTGTGAAAATAGCATAGTATATAAAAACAAAGTTGTATAATTTTAAAAAAAGAATTCCATTGTAAGACGCGAATATGAGTTGGTTTCGATCATTTCATGACATTGGTCAGCGTACAATATTCCATAACAGGAATAAAGTGTATAAAAACAAAGTTGTATAATTTTAAGAATTCCATTGTAAGACGCGAATATGAGTGATTTCGATCATTTCATGACATTGGTCAGCGTACAATATTCCATAACAGGAATAAAGTGTATAAAAACAAAGTTGTATAATTTTAAGAATTCTATTGTAAGACGCGAATATGAGTTGGTTTCGATCATTTCATGACATTGGTCAGCGTACAATATTCCATAACAGGAATAGGGTTGGAAATTTTTTGTCTAATTTTAAGATTTTTACATGGTAGTAATCCTTCTCGGAAGGGTCATGTTTTCCTTATTTCTTCATGCACCTTCGTTAGCGTGTCTTGTATCGCACTAGGTACGTCACATTTTTTTAATTTCTTGAGAGAGTTGGCAACCTTTGTTCAGTTTATTGCTAGTTTTTTTTAGCTTGGCTCACAGGTAGTTAAAATTTTGTTGGCTCTTAGGTAGGGAGTGTTTAAATCCTGGTGAAGAGGTAGCTCTGTACCTCACATTGTGGCAACCATCGCATCACATGCTGTATGGAAGGTCGTGGTCCCCTGCATCAGCCTCGCTGCCTTTTCCCTTCATTTTTCAGGGGGAGGAGGGTAGTGTTATGAGTTGCCCATAAATCCTACGAACGGACTATACAAGCGGCAGGCAGCTGTGTGTCACGTGCTCAGTACATGTTCAGCATCGTATGATTATTGCTGTCCCTCTCAGGCTGGCAGAAGACATTACCATATATGGCCACACGGCGCGAAATCCAGCCAATGGCAGAAGACATTACCTTATAGGGCACGCGTTCGAGTCTTCCGTCTCGCTCATCACGGGCAGAGAGTTCCAGCCACCGATCGCCAAAGCAACAGAGATATTTCAGACAACGGCGCGAGCGGTCGTACGCACTACTACGTACTGTCGGGCAGTATGCCACCCTTCGACGCGGCTAATTAAGTCTTCACCTACGAATTAAGTATGGCGCTATCACCACAGCCGCCTGTATAATCCTACTGCCGCCTACCATGGCAGCCCAGACGCGCACGGCTTTTAATCCGCCTACATTGCCGATAGCCGCTTAATTCACCGTTATCGCCCACCGGTTCGGTAAGCTGACCGAATCCGCCCACCATGACGCCGAGAAGCCGCCCACGCACCCCGAGCCGCCCCGTTCCTGCACACAGTCTATGAGCTTTGCTCTAGATCTCTCCACTTCGTAGGAAGCTGCCTGCATCCGTACGACGCCACGTGAGATTCTAAACCCTCTTATAGTATTTCCGAGCCTAAATTCAGTAGTATTTCTAGTGCCTCTCTCTCTCTTATGCTAGGCCTTAAACAGCTTACCTGGTTGCCTGTACTGTTCACCCTTGCATTATTGAATACATTTGAATTGTGCCCAAACCTTGTTTCATTGGAGTCAACCATCGACAGCCTCGGAGGAGCCCTACGACCCTGAGCTGAGCCTTCCAAGCCGAGGCATATGGCCCCCGGGGGGCCTGCTTAACACTTGTCCCCCCCCGGGAGGGACATATTTCTGGAGACCAGAAGTATAACACTGGACCCTACGTGGCTTCAGTATCACCCTGGCCCCAGGAAGTATGACAGTTTGGTTGAGATAATTAAAGTGTTTTGCGTGAAGAATGTTATTTCACCAGGAATCTAATAATTCCTGGTTGGTATTTATAAGAATGCTGGCATTCTCGTCGTATAAATTTAATGGCGAAATATTTCTATCTGCCTTGCAAATTATTTTGTGCATTTCTGAACTATCAGCTTTCCTATGGAAAAAAATTCTTAGCATTTCTACCTGATTATGTTTTAAAGATGTTATTTTGACTATACCTCTACCTCCTAAATTTCTAGGTAAATTAATTCGTTCTACAGCTGAATTTGGATGATGGGAATGAAATTTTGTTAATGTAGTTCTAATTAATCGTTCTAAGCTATCTAAATCTGTATTAGACCATTTAATTATGCCAAATGAGTAAGTTAATAGAGGTATTGCCCAAGTATTTATCGCCTTTACTAAATTTTTAGCAGATAGATTGCATTTCAAAATTTTTCTGATCCTAGTTTTAAATTTAATCCTGATATCATTTTTAATACTAGTATGATCTAATCTATTTGATTGCGGAAATCCTAAATATTATCCCCTTTCATACTTTCAATTTTGAAATTTCTAAATAAACCCTCGTCTCCATCTACAATTTTACCTTTCTCTATACGGATCGTTCTACATTTATCTAAACCAAAAGTCATTTTAATATCATCTGAAAAAATTTTAACGACTTTAATCATTTTCTCTAAATTTGGTTCAGAATTCGAATATAATTTTAAATCATTCATAAATAATAAATGAGAAATTATATTTCTCTCTATTGTATTACCTTTAATTTTTATTCCAAACTTGCTTTTAATTAACATTTTAGATAGAGGATTTAATGCTTTATATTATATTTTTTGTTTAATTTATTAATATTTACAAATTTACTTAATGTATTATATTTATTTCATAAACTATATAAATTTATTACATAATTGTTTATTATTATTTATTTATTGTTAATAATTTAATGCTACTGTGGTATGATCACCATATTAATGCATCTGGTAAGCCACAACAGGTACCTTGTATTTACATATTTTAATATTTAGTTTACAGTATAATGTTATTTTTGCCAACAATGATCATACTGCCCAGCTGTAATAATTATTAATTAGTAATGTTTGAATAACTGTACTCAGTGCTTCTTTTGTAGGTTAATTATTGTATTTCTTTTAAGTTTAGGTATATATATTGTTACGTTGCATTTACGGTGAGAAGTAATATTCGCGCCATAAGTTTGAATTTCCTAAAGTCGCTACTTTGACCGGTAGAAGAAGGAACCGGAACCGGTTCAAGGAGCGGGCGATCGACCCACGCTTAGCCAACGGCCGCCACCCGGTCCGGAGTTCAAAACTTACCTCCATACGCAACGGTCACGCTCGACCGATAAGCGAAGCCCGCGCACCGACACAACCGGGCCACCAAAACGGCCACCCACGCGAGGCTCGAAATGAAATAACAAGTGTATCTGAACCGCAGAGAGATGCTATCCCCACTTTTGAGGTAGTTCCGCGTATTATGGAGACAGTCAAGGTGCCATGGGATCAGTTGCCAGGAGAAATGCCCGCCTCCAGCTTCCCCGGATTGCTGTAAGTTCCGCTCCGTTTTCACCCATTGTGTCTATCATAAATTCCTCTAAAAATCCACCTACGCGACCCTGGACCCAGGGAGAGTTTTGAGAGAGAACTGCTAGGTATTACTTTTAGCTAGGCCAATTTTCCCTGTTTAATATGTCGATGTACCCGCTTCGGCGATTGTAATGAATACTTGTAATACATGATTCTGTTTTTATCTCTTTTATTTTGATGGAGGCTGCACGCTGGTCGCCTGTGGAGCATTATTGTATAATTTCCTGTTAGCACCCCCGCGGCCCATGACCCTGAAATTGCAGATAAAGAGTACTCACGCCGGTTCCTAACGAGCTAGTCCGGAACGTAAAGATAAGCTGGCAACCACCTGTGGAAGCCCCCTAACACTGGCGCCCTAACACTGAAGCCAACGGTGGGACCAGGAATTTTTTTTTTCTTTTTTCAAAATTGCTTTCACAAAATCCACGTGCAGGCTCGCTCAAATGAAGGGTTGTTTAAATATTGAATGTACTGTTATGCTATGCCATATTTTATGCCCAGTGTTGCGAATGCTGTAATTGTGCGAAAATCGCAAGAAACCCATGTGTAAATCAGGTCCACAATGCCAATTTTGTGTACTATAAAAGTTATTGCAAATTGGTGCGGCAGACATTTTAGCTATCTGCTAAAGGCGCTGGCATTTTCGCCCGCCAAATTTAACGGCAAATACCGACCGGGATGAGTGTGCTATTAGGAACGTTATATTGGTCGCCTTGTTTTGTTAAATACAAGATAAACCGCGCTAATTCTTGTGCAAAGACGGTGGCGTCTACCTCCGTCAGAACTTGGTACCCAAATAACAGCTCGCAAACGTCAATCTGTATTGCAACTTCAATCATTTGATTTGCTTTTGTTTTTAATAAAAAAAAAACTACGTAGGTACTTACATTTTGGGATTTAGCGTATACCTTATATGCGTTATAACCAAATACGTTTGAAGACGGAACTGCTTTGTTCTCATTTAAACAAAGGAGGAAACATTTTTTCTCAGTAAAATATACCGAACGGCCCATTAAGAGTGTTCGTTAAATTGCATCATCCATAAATATATTAAATGGACAAATTAACAACCTTTTCTTTTCCAAATTGTTTATCCAGGTACCGTGTTTTTTTTTTTCTTTTCAGCATTATCAGTGGCAAAGTGCATTTATAAAGTGACAGTTCCAAATTACCTCAGTGAATGTTTTGTTTTTGCAAAAAGTGTTTCTTAACGTAATAATAAAGTTTGTGATTGATTCCATCATAGACATATGAATATTAATAGACCAGAACATAAAGGTGAGGGGTAGAAACCAACTACAGCGGGACGAAGGGCGGGAAGATGACTTTGGTGATACGTGATTCGCCAAAACTCAATCTGACAGTATATAGGCATCTCGCACTATAAAATCATCATTTAGTTCTTAAAAATAAACTCTGCTTTTGAATGAATAGACCTTTTTACATGGGAGCGCAAATTGCTCACCACGCAATGAACAAATTTGAAGTTCAAATACGTCAAAATAAGGTCGCCTATAAGGTCGAGTCCAATATTTTGCTCCTGTAGTTAGTTAATACACTTTTACAAATGTTTCATAATTTACTTACCCCAGTAAACAGTGACGGGCACACGCCATGTATCTCGGAGTGATAGTGTATGTATGGGTGGTTTCGTATATTTATGGTGTATGTTCAAAAACGGTCATATTATGTGATCTGAATTAGCTTAAAATAGCGTAAAATAATGCTTGCGTATGGAATGTAATACCACATTTGGGTTTATTAGTTTTAATATCTTTTTCTCTTCTATTTTTACACGTTTTTATAGCACAGGCCACCATTTTTACCGTGTTATTTACGATGAGAGCTCGACACTGGTCTGGACACGAATGATGACGTCACATTTTTTAGATGGACGCGTGGCTCTCGCAAGCCCATCCGGTTCCGAAAAATGGTTCCAATGGGAGCCATTCCAATAATACGCCTTTTATCGCTTAGGGCATGTCCATGTATTTTGTACGTCCGTGGATTCCATGAATCAATAATATAACTTTTTATATGGTTAAATAAATTCCATATTTAAATAACTTTCTTTGGAAATATGTCCCTTTTTCTTCTGGGAAGTGCTACTTTTGAGTTTTTCGTGCTTTTTTCTCGGTGCAAAGTGATACCAAGTGAATAAAGTGCCTACAAAAAGTTTAATTTTGCGTTTGCTAAGGGGAACCCCTGCGCAAATTTTTCAAAATTCCAGGACTTGGAGGAAATTCCAAAAAATTTTCCATAGTGTATTATTTCTGAATAATAACGTTACAATGGAAACCAACCAAGCAGTTACGTCATTGAACCCAGGTGTCATCACTGATGTACACAGTCTATCCAAGTCTCGTTTACGAGCTGTTTTAAAGGACAGAGGACTTTCCCCATTGAACAAGTTGAAGTCTGCATTGAGGGCATATGCGTTGTTATTCAATGTTATTACATGCTCCGCATCGAAGGAGTACAGTCGGGAATTTTTTGTGACAAGTAAAACAATAAATATAGTTTACTATTACATACATTAATAACCCGCCCATTTGGGCGATCCATTCCAACCAATATGGAAACAGAAGTAATATTTAGAAACATCAAAGAGTTAATAAATAAAATAACTTCAGTGAAGGACTCAAAAATAAAATCATCACTAGAACAAAATATTACAACACTGGAAGAAAAAATTTAACACGAACTAATTAGTCTACAAAAGAAGATGATAGATTTACAAGAAATTAATATTAAAAATAATCATCACTACACACAGAAACTTGAAGAATTTCATCCTAATAACAAAAAATCCTATGCAAATGTCAGGTGACAATAAAAACTTTGTAAATACATCATACAACACAGAACAGAAATATGCCATATTAGTTACCTCAAAAAACACCTTGAAGGCCGAGGATATAAAAATAAAAATTCAAAAAAATATTAATTTATCAAAAATAAAAGTCGGAGTTAATGGAGTAAAAAAGATCGGAGAACAGAAATTACTGATTTCATGCCAAAAAAAAGAAGAAGCAGAAAAATTAACTGAAGAAATAAATAAGGTAATTGGAAAAGAAATATCAGCCGAAGAAATAAAAAAAAAGAAACCGTTTTTAATGTTGAAAAGGCTACAACGCCAATTGTCTGAAGAGGAAATTATAGATTGGTTGTTCAACAAAATGAAGGATTAACCATAGACGACAAAAATAACATTAAACTCATCAAGGAATTAAAAAACAAGTACAATGAAGGAAAAGAAAATGACACCACCAAGTACATTTTTGAAACAACCGGTAAATTAAGAAAAATACTTTTTGATAAAAAAAAAATATATCAAATTCCAAAGAGTGTACGTAGAGTACTGCAATCCGATCACCCAATGTTACCATTGCCTCAAATTCGGTCACACAGCACAAAGATGTCTCGCCAGGACGCAGCCCCCCATGTGCCCACATTGCACTAAGGAGCACACACTTTCAAAATGTGAAAATAAAGAAAAAATGCCAATATGCAACAATTGCTGTATCCAAAATAAAAGGTTTGATACAAATTATTCCACTGAACATAGAGTCGATAGCATAAAATGTCTACACCGTCAAAAAATGCTTCAAATTGCTAGAGAGCGCATTGACTATGAATAAATTTTGGAATTTTTTATTTACTCAAATTCTAAAAAAAAATGAAAATGAATGATTTTTTATGTAACGCACTAGATAAAAAAATGTGTATAGAAGAAAAATTATGTCACTCCTTAAGAGATTTCAATTTAATTTGTACTGACAAAGGATTTACCCTATTTCATATAAATATTAGAAGCATAGAAAAAAACCTAGAAGAATTAATAATATCATTAAAAGATTTAAATTTTTTCCCGGGCCTGATTGTGTTGTCAGAAACACATTCTGCAGGCGAATTGAACTACTCTATTCCTGGGTACTCATATCATACAACAATAACAAAAATTAACAAAATTCTGGTATTGGAATATTCATTTCAAACCAATATAATATTATCAATATTAGAGAGATAATTAATATTAGTAATGTTAACATTTTAAATATAGAAATTAAAGATGTAAATAAATATTTATTTATTTATTTATGCTATTTATCGTACACATAAATCGATACTACCACAATTTATAGATGGATTAAAAAACATTTTACTAAATTTTAGAAATAAAAATAATATTCTTGTGGGAGATGTGAATTTAAATATTGCAAACGATTCCTCTAGTAAGAATAAAGATGATTACCTTAATATGTTGGCCGAACTAAACTACATCTCATGCATAAATCATTATACAAGAAACGTCCGAGGTCAACGGCCTTCGTGTCTAGATCATATATTTACAAATATCCCTTGCATTAAAAATATAACCTCAGCTGTCATACATACGACTATCACTGATCATTATTCATGTATATTTAATTATAAATGCAGTAATCCATCTTCTCCATTACCTAACCAAATTAATGCCTCAAAAAAAATACTTAATATGGATACGTTACTACATAAATTTGAATCAGAAAACTGGAATAAATTACTACAATGTAATGATGTCAATATTTGCTGCAATTTGTTTGAAGAAAAAATATCTACATACATAAACGATTCGACAAAAAATATTAATATTTCCAAATCCAAACAATCTAAGAACAAGCCTATAAAACCGTGGATTACCCATGGTCTTATAATATCTGTACGACATAAACAAGCCCTTTACAAGTTAACTACCCAATAACCAAATAATAAAAATTTACTAAACAGTTTTAAGGTATATAAAAACAAACTTTCATATATTATAAAACACAGAAAAGAAAGTTATTATAAACAAAAGATTGATCAGGCGGAAAATGAAAGTAAAAGAGTGTGGACGGTTATAAATGAAATAATTGATAAGAAAAAATGCAGGAATAATGAAATCAATGCTATTACTCACGATAACTCGAAAATATGCTGTAAAGAAA